>JANUYF010000005.1:37067500-46302500 GCA_026167975.1 Phrynosoma blainvillii
TTAAGAATTAGGAGTAAATCAGCATTCAGCATAAGATAGTGGCTTGAGTGTTGGACTACGATTTGGGAAAACCAGGGTTCAGTTCCCTACTCAACCATTGAAATTCACTGGGTGACCTTGGGCAACTTGCTCTCAGCCTTCGAAGAAGGCAATGGCAAACTTATAAAAAAATCTTGCCAAAATAAATCTTATGAAAATGTCAACATACATTGGAGTCAACTTGAAGGCATATAACAAAGAAACCAAATCACCTAGGCTACAAAAATGATAGCAGTTATTTAAAGTACTAAGTGGACTGAATACAAGGGTAAAACTTTTGAAAGGTTAGAAAAAATTCTGTGTTCCTGAGAAATGTGATTACAGCTTACAGATGCAAAATGAATGATCTTTTTGAATTGGGCCCTACATATTTTTCTATATAGGACAAACGAAATACACACTCTTATTTTTAGTGTGGTATCCTTCTTATCTTCGAAGCTAAGTAGGGGTCAACCTTGGTTAGTACTTGGATGGGATACCACCAACAAATACATGGCTATATTTCAGAGGAGAGAATTGGCAAAACCACCTCTTGAGTATTTCTTGCAGAAGAAAACACTTAGGAAATTCATGGGGCTGCCATAAGTCAACAAGTGACTTGAAGGAACACATATATATACACTTTTTGAGAAGCTACAAACTGTAGAACTGAGGCCTGGGTGATTCACTCTAGTTAGCTAGTATTGCCTCCTGGCTGTTAGCTTAAGATCAGCTTCATTTAGCTATTTTAACTTAAATACACAAATGAGCAAAGGCCAGTGTTTTATAATGTGAAAGGTTGTAACTGTGATCCACCATGTAGTTATTGAGCTTTTCAGTGGAAAAAAGCAAGCAATAGTGTTTGGGAATGCATTCTTTGCAGCAGGAAAATGTAGTACTGCAAATGCACACCTCTTTGTTTCTGTGTATGTTCAGAATTCTGGAAACAACTCAGAATTATGTTCAGAACTCTGGAGACAGATTCAAGATTAATGGATATTCTTTCCAAAGTAGATATATGAATCAAATCATTAAGCTTTTATGAACATTTAGCTATGACTGTGATTCTCAAATGTCCCACTTTATCTTGTCTAAAATATCATAAAAGTACTCTGTTCACTTTCAGCTAAACGTATAGTGTTTATGTTAACTATGTAGAATAGGGAACCTAGATGAGGATGGCTAAATTTAATGCACTAAGCAGTAATCACAATCTACATTTACGTCTTAGGAGTGTGATACAGCATTTTTACGGTTAGTATTTGTTAACACCGGTGTCACCCCCACCCCACCCCACCCCATGTAATCTGAAGATGTGAGCATTGTGTGTTCCATGCCTCCTTTAATTTGATTTTGTCTCTTCTTCCCATTAGATTGCCAAACTGAGGCAGCAGCTCCAGCGCAGTAAACAGAGTAGTCGTCACAATAAAGAAAAAGAACGTCAGTCACCTCTCCATGGCAACCATATAGCAATCAATCAGACTCAGGTAAGCAGACTATTGAGCTTGTTCAGGCAGCATATCCCCCTCACCCGATAGAAATAAAAAAGTAAATATCCTTTCCAGTTCTGAATTCCTGGTCTCTTTTTAAATTTGTTATTTATTTATTTTTACAATATGAAATGTGGAGAAAATTATGTTCCATTATAATCAAGCAGCAGCTAATCCTAGAAAAAGATGGTGAAATACACTGTAGGTTTTTTTAAAAAAATTAAACCTTAAGGAAAGACATGATTTTAGCTTTGAAGATAGTCCAATAGATTAAAGAACTTCAATTTGTCCATTTTTCCCCAATGGATACCTTGAACACTTATTTAGTCATGGTAACTTGCCTATCAATTTCTTTAAGTACATAGAAAATGTAAACTTCTAAATGTTTGTTAGAACTAAAATGACTAACTGCAGGAACAGCAAAAGAGAATAATAAAGTTAATTTGTCTTTATCACCTGCTTTCATTAGTCCTTGTTCCACATTTATCTATAATCTTGCCTTACACTGAATGTGGTATAAAATTGCTAACAAATAATCTGGTAGTTAGTATGGAACCTTTTAGAGCTGTTCTTTTATTTAGTTTTTATAATGGCAAATAAAGCTAAGAGTTTTTTATTCATTTTCTTACGAATATTAAGAAATGTGCAGAAGTCTAAAGCCTGAAACACACGGGCCAAAAGAAGCAGCTGCCTGCCATTTTGGGGGCATCGGATTTAGATAACACACACCCCAAAGCAGTCAGAAGCCATTTTGACGCCACACTCTGGTCCAAAGGATCAGACTAAAAAAGAGCCATTTTAATCCAGCTCCTGCGGCCTGCTTTGGGAATGGGCTGTGCGGTTGCTGTGGTCCCGGCCCATCATGGTTGGAGTCTGATGCAAGTAAAACTCCTAACAGTTTTTTAAAAAAAAACATTAGTGTTGAAAAATTGCTTACAACGTTTTGTAGCTTTTGACAAGATAGGAGACAGTCCAACCACTTCATTGCCTCAAGAGGTTAATGCTGTGTTGGTAGCTCCTACTCTCCTTCTGTGGTTGTGAAGAACTGCAGCAGCTCAACCTCCCTGTTTTCAAAATGAGTATACTTTACTTAGGGCCTTTGCAGACTGCCAGAAATAGTGCACATTAAATTGAGGCACTGCCCTGGCTCAGTGCTAGGGAGTCATGGGAATTGTATTTTTTTCTGAGACATTGAGCCTTCTCTGCCAGAGAGCTCTAGTGCCACAATAAATTACAGTTCCCATGATTCCCTAGCACTGAGCCAGGGCAGTGCCTCAATTTAATGTGCACTATTTCTGGCAGTCTGCAAAGGCCCTTAGTGTTCTGTCTTTAAGGTGCCTAAGACACATTGTTTGTGCCCCACTGGCAGATTTTCAAATTTGTTTTTTGTTTTGTGGTACATTAGATTTTTCTCCTTTCTTGGTTTGGCCTTTTATCTGAAACTTTTCCTCAGTAGTTCGTTTTTTCCAATCTACGTTGGAAAAAATGTCATACTTGTTGTCCCATACACTCCTGAGCATATTTTTTTAATTCAGGTATGGTTGATATAGCTGTTTTTTACAGCAGTCTTAACACTTTTTCACAAAATCATCAACACATTTTTTAAAAAAAAACTTTTTTGTTAACAGCTGGTCAGATTGCAACTATTTCTGTTAATATTTTCAGTGATTCATGTGGTGAAGGGGCAAAACAGATGGGCAGAAGGGGTGGCTTGAAGCCACCCCTTCCAAAAATGGATTGGGGCTGTGGCAAAGACATGCTATGGCCCCAATCCGTCTTGAAGTCAGCCAGAAAAGGAGTGGCAAAGATCCGCTCCTTTTTTGCCAAGGAAAGGCAGCTTTTCCTGCCCCACTGCAGCCCCATGGCAGCTTCAAGCGCTTCAAGCCGCTCCAGCGGTGTGCAGTGTATAAACACCATACCACTGGAGTGCCTTGAAGCCACCTGACACTCTCCCAAGCTGCCTGGACAATTCAATGTTAGGTATCAGATATTTATAAATTTGAAATTTTGTCATTATGTCAAGTTTCAGATTGTAATTTGTATATCGTTTCAAATGCTCAAGTAGAAATGTTATTACAGTGAGCTTTGTGCACACATTCATATGCTGTCATATGTATATTATTTTCCAAAGGTGTCAATTTAAATAGTTTTGTTTTATACCAAAAGTAGAGAACCTCAGACTCTGCAGCCAAATGCAGCTGCCTGCATCCTGAACCTTTGGTGTTCCTCTGGTGTTCACACACTCCTCTTCAAGCTTTCGTGCTTGTGTTTTCCCATTCTTAAAGCCTCTCCTTAGATACTAGCTGTAAGACCTTTATACTAAAATAGTTTCATAGTTTGGGTTTCAACCCAATTTTAAATAATGTTGTAAACCACCTTGATTCTCATCCAAGAGAAAGGTGGGATATTAGATAGATTAGATAGATAGATAGATAGATAGATAGATAGATAGATAGATAGATAGATTTTGCCTTTAGACTCATCCACTACTGGAGTGTATACCCTGAGAACCTTTCTGAAATAGAATTCAGCCCTTGAGATGGAAGAGGCTACCCATCCCTGTTTTTATACCCATCTGTATTAGCTATACATGTGTGTACACATGCAATATCACACAAAAATGATTACCATATATTAATCTACAACTTCTTTGAACTTTTTCTGAAAAATTCCATATTTGGTCAGATATACTACTGCAGTGTTTCACCCTTTGTGAAGTGATGCCTCCTTAAACACGTTGAAATATTCAATCAAATACTGTAGTATAGATTATAGTGTAGCTTGTAGTGCAGATTGTGGCATCTGTAATCTCACTTAGAAGATGGGGAGTATGTTTGGATAGAATCTTGAAGATTGTTACCCAAATACTAAAGAGGCCATTTGGTTTGGTTCTGCCTTGGCTGTATTGTGCAAGTATCTTCCTGCACAGTCTGTTTACTAATAAATCATTCTTCAGGCTAAATTCTTACACCCTTAACCTAGGAATAAGCTTATTGTATTCAGTGAAATTCCCTTCTCAGCATATTGTATGAGATCAGGCTCTAGATCTGATAAAGCACACAAAAGGGGAGCAATTCTAAACATTTGCCCAATGTGGTTGGAATTAGAAACAAGGTATTCATCTTAAGTTCAACTGGTAAATAATAGATGAAACAAATCCTTAAAGAATGGATCAGTTGCTTTCTTAGTTCACCATTTGATGCTCTTCAGAAATACCATGCTCTCCTATCTAAGAGGGGTTGCAGACTGCCAGAAATAGTGCAGATTGAGTCCACTTTTAGGGTTAGAGTTAGGGTTAGGGAATCATGGGAACTGTATTTTATTGTGGCATCAGAGTTCTCTGACAGAGAAGGCTCAATGTCTCAGGGAAAAAAAAACAATTCCCATGATTCCCTAGCACTAACCCTAACCCTAAAAGTGGACTCGATTTGCACTATTTCTGGCAGTCTGCAACCCCCCTAAGACTCACTTACATTTGAAAAACTGCAGTACCAGTAAGGGTGAGCCAAGTAGGACCAGTCAATCTTTCAGTATTGCTCGTTGGTTTAAATACTGTTGCATCCTAAAGCAGTCGCTTCATGAAGAGCTATCTCAACTTTGGGGGGGACGGGAAGAAAAGTTAATAATAATAACAACTGTAGTGTGATTGACAGTGCCCAGAAAAGCACAAAGGTGAGTCAAAGTTTTGTCACCAGCTCCTTCTCACCATGCTGTTCCAGAGACATGGCTGGCCCCAGATGTTGCTTATAATGTGTGCTTCCTCAGTTTATGGTATACATTTGGTTTATTGATGTCATACCCAGTCCTTTTTTGCTTTGTGCTGTGTCCTTTTACATAGGTTGCTAAAAAAAGTAGTTCATCATAGTGGGCTGTTGGACCCATTTCATCAGAAATGTACAACTGCTGTTGGGCTCCTGGATTTTAAAAAAATCACTCCATATCTCTTTGATTTGTTATTTCTGTACTTTAAGATGAAGTTCAGAACTCAACCTTTCTTCTTGTAAACGCTGCACCTGTACATTTTAAGTGAATTGACATATCTCTTGCTTGCTCTAAAGGCTTCTCTCTCAAGATCAGTCCCTATGCCACTGTCAAATATTTCAGTGCCAAAATCAACTGTTTCACGTGTGCCGTGCAATGTAGAAGGAATAAGCCCTGAATTAGAGAAAGTGTTCATCAGAGAGAACAGTGGAAAAGAAGAAGTGTCCAAGGTAAGGTAGATGCTAAGTGTTATTTTAAAAAGCATAATATAGATATGGAACTTAGCTGCAATATGAATTTAACAAAAATGTCTGAGTTACGATCATTTAATAGAGCCAGTGTGGTGTAGTTCAGGGTTACCAGAAATCAGAAATTACTTGAAGGCACACAACAAAATAGGTACCCCTGCATATTTCTAATAGCTGTGCTAACTGAAAGCATAGATATTTTGTAAACACTTGTAAATATTTTCAGTTTTATTAACTGTATTTTCTTCAAGGAATTTTCAAGGAAAATGATAGTGTAAGGTGGCCAAAACATCAGTGTATATTGCTTTATTTAATTGTGATATTGTCGGTAAGACAATCAGAGCAGCTTTAAAAATCTACATTTCAGCATTGCAATTGGAATCATAATAATAGAACTGATCTTAAAACTCACTTTAGATTATTAGAATTTTAACTGGTTCAAGCTGTAGTGAGTAATGTTTCAGTTGTCTTGTGTCCTATGTTGGGAAAAAGTGGGGTGTAATACATGTTAGAACACCAGTGTCAATCTAATTATAGCATCTGCCAAAATTAAAGGATGATTGTCTAGTGATCAAACAAATTATGTAAAATTGATCCTCTGTTTCTCAGAAATTATTTCTGGACATTGGAGGTTTACCTTTTTACAGTACTGAGCAGTGTGAGTCTGATCCAGTGACACATGAGGAAGACCTATGGTGGCTTCAATAGGACTCCTCTCAGTTTTAAGTGGTTTTCTGGATTGTTGCCAGAGCTTTTGTTATGAAGCAAGACATTCCCACTTCCAAAGGAAACAACCAGATCTAATGTTTTTCTTTGTATCTCAAGAACTAACACTATTGGAGAAGTCAAAACAAGTCACAGGACAGATCTTCTGTACCTCCAGTTGTGCTATATAGTCAATTACTGTGTTGCATAATGTAATTTTTAGGTACTTACATAGATCTTTACTGAATGACTGACAGTTTTATTTGATCTGTTCAGTAACAGCAGTGGAAGTCTTGTTTCAGAGACTTTAATCATTTTCAAGCTTTATGTCCCATGTTCTCATGAGAATTTCTGGGAGATTATGCTTTTCACAGGCTTACTTGCTACTCTGTTAGTAAGCATACAGTGGAATAAAGAAAGATAAGGTAGCTGTTTTGTGGTTGTTGTTTTTTAAAAAACGATTCAGACAACACAATTGTTTACAGAATTTTCCATGAATGTACCATCATAAATAATTTTTAAAAAAATCTTAATTATTATATGATTTGACTTAGCTTATGGAAAACTGCCTTAAATCCTGTGCTGGAAAACAATGGGAAATAAATAATAATGAACATAATTTATAGTAAGTATATCATTAAAAGACTAGGTAGGTTCACTCCTGGATTTCCTGTAACCAATCTGGCTGCCATATTTTGAACCAACTAGAGTTTCCAAACTTGGCACAAAGGTAGCCCAATGTAGAGCACATTGCAGAAGTCCAACCTTGAAGTCCTCCAAATTTAGGAAGGGGCATTTCTCCTTTTCCCTTCCCTTCCTTCAGAACCCCAGGCAGGGGGCCCACTTCTTTTTTGTATGGCCTTGAAGGCACTTTTCAAGAACTGTGTCTCGGGGGGGGGGGGCAAATATGCAAAGAAGGACATCTTGTTCAGTTCTGAGTCATTTGTAGAGGATTAACTGCACATGGACTTTACCCAGTGTTCTCCATTGGCCCTGGAGTCGGTCCTAGCAATGGCACCAGAAGACACTTTGAGACTGTTATCAGTACAAATGCTACCATTGGAAGTTGAGAAATGTCATGATCCAACTCAGACCTCTCCTCCCCCAAAAAAGGATCCTGACAGACTCTTAGTGTACTAGCCTGTGAGCCTTTTTGAATCATTAGAACCAGATGGACTCTGAAATAATAGAAATAAATAGTTTGGAGCAGGGTATCCTGATCCAGGGTATAGAACCCTTGCTATGGATTAAAAATCTTCTGCTACGAGTGTGGTGGGTTCATAAGATCAGGCTATAAACAAAACAAATGGGAAATTATCTTGAAATATATGCTTATCTTACAGGAAAGCAAGGCTATTTTTATACATCCGTTGGTTCCATTTAAAAGTTTTGAGGGAAAAGCCTGAAGTAGAATTGCTGCCTGCTTTATTTGCGGATCTGAAAATGACTTGGTGCATTATAAGCCCTGGATATAAATGTAAGAGAAAATAGTATTGAGGAATGCAGGAGTAATATTTGCAGGACTATAGGATAAGAAGGTGCTTTTGAATCTTGTTTTCATGAACTTGAGTCATTCTACTTTAGTGTACTCTGACCATTTCACATTCTTTTTATGACGGGATTTAAGGAAAGAGAAAATGTTTTGTCCATCTTGTATGTTCTCTTCAGTTGGCAGACTCAGTATTTCTACATTCCTGTTCATTTCTCAGTCTTCTCATGGTGATCCATATTTTCCTAGTGTGATACCTTAGTCTAACTGTACTTAGCCAAAATTTGGTCAGTATACTCTTCATGTGTTTTAAAGAAATTGTCATTAATGATCAGCTCTTAGGTGAACGGGGGTATGAGATGGTTCACAAGATTTTGCATGTATTGAAGTGAGGCTGCTGTAACTTTGAGTATTTATTTTTATAAATATTTTAAAATCAATGCAATATATTGGGGAAAAGATTCTGCCTAGGTTGAGTCTCCTTTTTCCACAATTCTTGGGACCATGAGTGTTTTGTTTTGTTTTTGAATTTTAGAAATTTTGCATATACATAATCAAGTATCTTGGAGATGGGACCCAAATCTAAACATGAAATTCATCTAAGTTTTGTATACATCTTATACCCATAGTCTGAAGGTAGCTTTATACAGAATATTTTTAATAATTTTGTGCATGAAACAAAGTTTATGTACACTGAACCATCAGAAAGCAAAGGTGTCACTGTCTCAGATATTCATATGGACAATTTTGGGTTTTGGAGAATTTTGGCATTTCAAATAAGGGATACTAACCTGTATGTATGTTGTAGAAAACTCATTTTGAAACATCATATGAGTAGCTTGGCTTTTTTACACACTTCTCTAGTATGAAACAATCATACATTTTTTAAAAAAGAAATTAGATAAAGGAAGATCAAAAGTCATATATGTTGGCTGCCGGTCCATTTCCAGGCACAATTCAGAGTGCTAGTGATTACATATAAAGCCTTATACAGCTTGGGTCCAGGCTATTTGAAGGACTGTATCTCTTTATGAGCCCATTAGACCTTTAAGATTGTCTGGAGAGGCCTTTCTCTCTGACCCATCACTTTCTCAGATTTATTTGGTTGAGAACAAGGAAGAGAGCCTTCTCAGTGGCTAGTCTTTGGAACTTCCTCCATAGGGAGACCAGGATGGGAAAGGTTTTTGATTATCTGTTATAGTAATAATAATAGCCTTTTAAAAGCAGTGTCACTTTCTGTGTCTTCTACAGTCAAAAATGTCTTGTTTTTGTTTTTCTTTCAAACTGTTACTTTTTTATTTTAAAAAACAGCATTTGTTTAGTAAGGATAAATCTCAGCATGTGGGCTAACTGCTGAAGTGCCCTGACATTTATTTAAGGATATAGCTGCACATTCAAGTGACTGGGATTTTCATGCAGTCTGTTGCACTAAATGAGTTGATGAACAGCATGCCATTGTGTCACTTGCCTCCTTTTGTAGGAAGTTGACTTCCCTCCCTCTCACAAGGTCATGTCTGGCTTGAAAGAAATTAGCACAGGTCAGAGTGCCCTCCAGGTCTCAAACTTCACTGCAGGAGACAGGGTTGTAACCATGCATTTTAATAATGTTGGTTTCATTTCAGCCCTTGGATATTCCTGATGGCCGAAGAGCACCATTACCTGCTCACTATCGTAGCAGCAGCACACGCAGCATTGATACACAAACACCTTCTGTCCAGGAGCGTAGCAGCAGTTGCAGCAGCCATTCCCCTTGCATCTCTCCCTTTTGTCCTCCTGAATCTCAGGATGGGAGTCCTTGCTCCACAGAAGACATGCTGTATGACCGTGACAAAGGTGAGGTCCCATTTGAATTGCTGATCATGGCTGTCTTCTACTCAGTGCTGCCTTCATTGTGCTTAAATCAATTTTTTTTTTTTTGGTTTCGTTGATGTGAATGAAAACCGCTCATAATTGTTTTTGCTTGTTTACATGTTTTCCCTCTTGTTTGTGCAGTTTCACAAACATCTTCCATAAATGTCAGAAAAACACAGCAAACAAGTCTTTAATTCTTTTCATGAAGGCTGTGGTATGAAACGTTAAAGAACACTGTTACGGAAAAGTTCTGTGCAAAACAGTGTTTGAATTGTTGGTCAAATAAGTGAATCCAGTTTGTGGTTGTGTTGTTTTTAAGTAATGAAACCTTGATTTTGTTCTTCCTGGATTGTTCATTTGGCAGCAGAGTTTAAACTAGAAAGATAATAAAATTATTCTCGTTCAGTACACAAAATATTATGCATTGGGAATGACTTTGGGGATGAGTGAATCACTGGCCATGTTTTACTATCTGTGTTTTAAGAGTATGTCTACTCAGAAGTAAGCCCTATTGAATTCTGTGGAAGTTGCTGCAGTCAAATGTGTATATGATTGTAGTCTGTTTGTCATAATTAAGTAGCAATGTTTGTAGTTTTGGGCAAAGTCAATGCTTTTCTTTTTCTTTTTAGTGCTATACAACCATGGGTGCTTGACAGTGAGCATGGAATTTAGCATACATTGAAACTTGGCTTTCCTTTTTCTTTTGTGAAGTTTACGTTTTAGATTTTAATGACAGAAAACATATAGCCATGGACTAGTCCCAACCTGAGTTGGCCCACTGACTTGACTGTTGATCACATTGATTCAGTGAAACTTCTTTAGTTGGAGCTGGCCATTGGATATAAGTGTATATATTAATTTATATTCATTTAATGACTTAGGGAGCTGAGGATGTTTAGCCTGGAGAAGAGAAGGCTGAGAGGTGATATGATAGCCGTGTTTAAATATTTGAAGGGATGTCATATCGAGGAGGGAACAAGCTTGTTTTGTGCTGCTCCAGAGACTAGGACCCGAAACAATGGATGCAAGCTGCAAGAAAAGAGATTCCACCTCAACATTAGGAGGAACTTCCTGACAGTAAGGGCGGTTCGACAGTGGAACACACTCCCTCGGAGAGTAGTGGAGTCTCCTTCCTTGGAGGTCTTTAAGCAGAGGCTGGATGGCCATCTGTCAGGGATGCTTTGATTGGGAGTTCCTGCATGGCAGGGGGTTGGACTGGATGGCCCTTGTGGTCTCTTCCAACTCTATGATTCTATGATTCTATATTGGAGTTTTCTTCCATGGAGTATATAAGACATTTGTAGACACTGGCCAGATTCAAACATGATTAGTTTCAGAACATGCCTTGTAACTAAATGTTTTATGTGATGAAGGTTGTAGGATTTAATTTATCTGCATATTTATATATAAAAGCAAATCAAATAGTTACTTGGTTAATAGGAGACTTTTTATATTAATAACATAATTCAGGCTTGGTTAAACAAATGGAAAAACAATCAAATTTGAGGGGAAGGGGGAATAATTATTTTTCTCCTTGTTTTGTTTCGTATATAATTTCCTCGCCCCAAAAAAGTTTGTATTTTGCCTTTCTCCCAATTTTAAAGCATATTTAGCCATTTCTTCTTTCTTTTTCCATCTTTCATACTAATTTTTCAATTTTTTTATGAACATAGTTTTTTGTGGGTTTTTCAGGCTGTGTGGCCATGTCTCACAGCTGCAGGAGTTTATCGGATACCATGCAGCTGCGGACAAGTCTACATAGGGACCACCAAACGCAGTGTCCAAACACGAGTCAAGGAACATGAGAGACACTGCAGACTGGGCCAGCCAGAAAAATCAGCAGTAGCAGAACACATTATAAACCTTCCTGGACATAAAATGCTGTTTGAAAACACTGAAATTCTGGACCATGCCAACCACTATCAGGTCAGAATGCACAGGGAAGCCATCGAAATCCACAAACACTTGGACAACTTCAACAGAAAAGAAGAAACCCTTAAAGTAAACAAGGTTTGGCTACCAGTCCTACAAAATAAGAAAATCAGCACTCAGCAAATGCAAATGGGAAACCAACCAGGGTCAGGGGCTTTCCCAGCAGACAATAGCAGACAATATCCTTGTTTGCATATCCTCCCACCCTGAAGCCATGCCATGAACAACCGAACAATGCCTATTCAACACAGAACAATACACAGTTTACATGGGAATCACTCCTCCCTACCCAGGGTCTCACAGTATATATAGACCCACTCTCTTCCATTTCATGACTCTCTGAAGATGCCAGCCACAGATGCTGGCGAAACATCAGAAAGAAACTCTTCGAGAACATGGCCACACAGCCCGAAAAACCCACAAAAAACTATGGATGCCTGCGACTACACATTTTTTATGAACAGTCACTTTCTACACTTTGCCTTTATTTCATAGGTATGCACTTTCATTGGAAACTATTCACTTACATACTCATGAACTTTACTCCTCCCCATTTTCTTTCTTTCCTGTCTCCAATTCCATCTGAGCTTTTTTCATCCATTTTCTGTCTCTTTCATGTGTCCTGTCACCACACATGAAGACTTCCTTAAGTCCACATGTGGCTTTACTGTCTCTTCTGTCTTGGTTCTGATTTCTTTATATTTATTTGGAGTCACTCAGTCTCTTTTTCTTTTATCCCACAAGTGTTATTGCAGAAAAAAGCCTGAGGAACATCATAGCCAGGTTGCATTATGTATATGTGCTTCATTACAAAGTATGGGTTAAGAAGGTGATATTTCATTGTGATAGTTAAATAAACATACAATGCTGTATTGTGTTGAATGAAAGATTCACAGCAGTAAGAATTGAATGAAATATTTGAATCCTGTCCTATATCATGAGATCTTAGGGGCGAGTATACAAGTAAAATCAGTTTAAGCAGGTTGAAACATTTATAAATAATAAAAATAATTTAAACAGATTAAACATATGCTAAACAGTTTGGCAAGTTTAAAAAAACTAGTTTTGAAGGTTGAACCAGGCTTCCAAGGGGGGAGCATTCCATAGTTCAGGTTCACAGTTGAGAAGGCCCTCTCCCATCTCCTATTGGCAACCATTGCAATCCCTTTAAGATCAATGTTAAATGGTATCTACATGATATGTGGGACAGCTGTTTGACTGCTAGCTTTTGCAGTAGTTGAAGCTTCCAAGTCATTTTCAAATGCAGCCCCACATAGAATGTATGACAGTAATCTAATCAGGAGGATAGGTGTGCATGAATTACTATGGCTAAGTTAACCTTGTCCAGAAAGGGCCATAGCAGGTGAACAAGTAGAAGTTATGCCACAGAGTCCACAGTACCTCCAGTGACAAAAATTGTGTTCAGAAGTATTTCCATGCTACGTACCTATTCTTTCATGGAGAGTACACTTCTATCCAAGATAGACTGTTTATCCATTTATCAGAGTCATGAATCATCGTCAGGATTTAGCTTCATTTCAGTGGCCCTCAGCCCCAACTAACTCTGATGCAAAGGAAAAGTAGAGCTGAGTGCCATCAGCAAACCTCTGATGTTCTCATCCAACAGCTTTATATGCATATTAAATGGCATGGAATGGAATCCGGTGGCACCACTCACCTCAATAGCCAAGGAGCTGAACTGGAATTCTCCAGTATCCCTCTCTCAGGCAAGGAGTTGAACCACTGATAACACAGTGTTTCCTACTCCCATTCCTCAGAGCTGGCACAGTAAGATACCTTGATTAGTGGTATCAAGAGCTGCTGAGAGATCCAGGAAGATCAATAGGGTAGCACTTCACATGCCTTTCCCCCCAGAGTAGGTCATCACTCAAAGCAACTAAGGCCATTTCATTGCCATACCCTAGTCTAAAACCAGACTGAAATGAGTCCAGATAATCACATTCTTCTATCTGATATTCTCCAAGTGCCACATCTTCAAGCACCTCACCCAGAAAGAGTATTAGCAGTAGAGTGGTAGTTCTCACACAACTCTGAGTCCAAGGAAAAGAGTATACTGTAACCTCTTTTAAGGTAGCAGGTACTTTGTCCTTAGATTTATCTCCGAACCTACCCATTCATTCCTACTCTACTAGATTGTAACGGCTGAGACAGGGAAAAATCAAGGTTACATGTGGTGGAACAGACTGATACAAGCAACTTGTCATTGTAAGGTCACATGAACAGAAGCTGATCCCAATCCCCCAAAAAACTTCAGTTTCTCAGTGAGAAATATAGTGCATTAATGGTTTTTTCACATGCTGCTGTTAAAGCCTTGTCATAATAGAACCTCGTAAAACGCATTTCATCTTACATACCAGATACTGCTCTTTTAATTGAAATTGAAATATTCAAACCAATCAACCAGATCAGAACTACTAGGCTAATGTGGCTCAGAAACAACTATTTAGTTTTCTGGTAGGTTATCTGTGGGGAGCTGCTGACGGGCGACTCTGGGCCGCCCTGGGAAGCGGTGGATTTGGGCCGTGGCTGAGTCACACTGCGGCCCCGATCCTCCATTTTGCCACCCCTAAAAGAGCGGCAAAATGCTGTTCCTTTCAGGGGCGGCAAAAGGCCACCCTGAGAGCTCGTGCATGGCTCTTCCTCACCCCTTCCGGCACAGTGCGTCAGGACTGCGTTGGCGTGGGATTGGGGTGGCCGGTGTGTGGCTGCCCTGCCCCATCTCTGCCTCCAGGCTGGCCCTTTGTCTCATGTCCACAGACCTAAATGGTCAGCCATGATACACTATTAACAATTCAAGAAATTCAGTCTCTGGAATCTCATACAATCATAGAGTTGGAAGAGACCACAAGGGCCAGTCCAACCCCCTGCCGTTCAGGAACTCAAAATAAAAGCATCCCCTACAGATGGCCATCTAGCCTCTGTTTAAAGATCTCCAAAGAAGGAGACTCCACCACACTCCATGGGAGCGTATTCCACTGTCAAACATCTCTTACTGTCAGGAAGTTCCTCCTAATGTTGAGGTGGAATCTCTTTCCTGTAGCCTGCATCTGTTGTTCTGGGTCCTGTTCTCTGGAGCAGCAGAAAACAAGCTAGCTCCCTCCTCAATATGACATCCTTTCAAATATTTAAAGAGGGCTATCATATCACCTCTTAATCATCTCTTCTCCAGGCTAAACATACCCAGTTCCCTAAGTCGTTCCTCATAGGGCATGGTTTCCAGACCCTTCACCATTTTAGTTGCCCTCCTCTGGACACACTCCAGTTTTTCGACATCCTTTTTGAATTGTGGTGCCCAGAACTAGACACCACAATTCAAAAACTGAAATCTCATTAATTTGAGTGACACCTACAGTTAGCCAGTAATTCTTAAGAGACATTTTAATAATACTGATATTTAGTTTTAAAGAGGTTTTAATTTTCTCTTATTTTCATAGCTTCTCAGTTGTTCTCTATAGCCAGAATGCACTGTGAAATAAATATAACTATAAATTCGTTTCACTACCACATTTCTTCTGCATGGTCTCTGTATTTTACCCACATATGGCTGCTTTTCCTGTACATATCTAGTTTTGATAGTGTTCCAAAGTTTTAGTCTGAGAATTGGCATATTTTCTTTCCCTTGGGCAATATTTTGCCTTGTGCACTTGCCTTAAAGGGATGTCCGGAGCCCTATTTTGGGTGGACGCAGTAAGAATAAATCTCATTAACTAGCACAATTGTCATTTTCTTTTGGTTATCTGGAAATAACTTTTTTTTTCTGAATAGCCACTCTGATGTGGTTGCAACTTTGAAAGGCTGTATATCATCACTTGTATTTCTACAAGTGATTGTCTGCTAGGAGTTCTTCTTGAAACAAGTGACAATTTGATAACAAGCAATGCAATCTGCTCACTAATCCAGGGGTCACTGAAAACGTAGGTTTGCCAAAACAGCTGTGTTGTATGTTTAATTCAGCACAGAGGAATAATACTAGTTTTTGTACATATACTAGGCTGCATGTGATTTTCGTACATTGTAACTTGGGCCAAAAAAATCCCCACTGAACATTATTATATTTTTCCACTGACTTAAACAGTTAATAATTTCTTTTCAAAATGAAACTTCGTTGGTACCAGGTCAGATAAATATAACATGGTATCTCAGTGAAGATTAATGGTGAATGTTCTGTTCAGAAGCTTAGCAGTCACTTCATTGCTTCATTTCTAACTGCTTTCTTGAGTCACTGGCACCAGTTTAATAATAGGGTTGTGGGGATGTTGATTCATAGACCTTTCCTGTCTTATCTGTTGTATCAGGAACTAACATGGCCAGTTCTTTTATTGATGAATACAGCTTTCAACTGCCAAGTACATATTATTAATTCAGTCAGGGGTATTTATATCATGTATGCAGAGTAAGCAGTTTTCTAGAAACATCTTGAAATAATATGTAGAGTAATTTACTACTGTATTTGTCCATGGGACAACTTTGAAATGTATTTTGGAATATGGTAATTTCCCTTTTGAAAATCTTTCCCCTCATTTAGAAAAGTGCCTTTTATTCTTTTTTTTATTCGGGGAGTGTGAAGAAGAAAAAAGGCTAAAAAGCCCTAGAGAGACATTAGTAGTGATTACAGTCTCATTCTGCCTTGCCCTACCTCCAGATTTGTTTGCTGCATTCCCCCCCCCCCCCCCCCGATAGATTGGGTAAGTAGTTAGGATAAGACAGAGTTCACAATTCTTTCATTGTTGAATGCACTTTTCCCACTTCTCTGTTCTAGAGTAGAGATTTTGT
This sequence comes from Phrynosoma blainvillii, assembly GCA_026167975.1. Classification (NCBI taxonomy): domain Eukaryota; kingdom Metazoa; phylum Chordata; class Lepidosauria; order Squamata; family Phrynosomatidae; genus Phrynosoma; species Phrynosoma blainvillii. The sequence continues at coordinate 37,084,009 of JANUYF010000005.1, forward strand.
TCTGGACCCACCCTTCACTGGTTCAGTCTCTGTTCAAGCCATCTGCTGCCTGTACTTTTAAGGATCTTCCATGATGGTTCAACCTAAAGAGTTGATTAACATCATATACCAGTTGTTTTGGAAGGAGACATGTTCAGTTTGAATGTCTTATGCTAAAAAGGCATTTAAATTGGTTCCAAAAGGTTTTGTTGTCTGTTGTTCTCTGTCATAGGTCTTATTTTCTTCTTCAGCTAAATTTCCATTGTACTTTTCAGTAGTAAATCAGCTTTAAGCTGGGTCTGACTGTGTTTCTGAATAAAAAATGGAAGTTAATAATTGATCAAGCGTGGGTAGAGCTAACCTGCTGGCCAGACACAGACCTGCTTTACATTTCTAAAGCATCTTTTCTTTTCGGTCTGAAGCTGTGCTTTGACCACAGGCTCCGCTGCCGCTCTTAGGATCGGATCAGCTGTTTACTTTACATTTCTATAAAGGGCTGCTTAAATAGATTGAAATTTTCAAAAGAAAATGAACATAAAGTCTGCAAAAGGAACCCATGGTCTGCTTTGGGATGGGAGAGTGATCTTGCACAGCAGGGAGTGGAGAAAATGTTAATGGCACCTGTTGTGTGTGTGGAGAAGGGGAGGTGAGAAAGGGCCCAGCCTGCAATGTGATTAGAAGCAGTTTTATTGCATTAAAAGTGCTAGCTCCATGGGGTGCCAGTGATTAGAATTCAGTTTGGTGACCCCCCTGTGCTATTTACAGCCTGCCGGTTCACTTTTGAGACCTTGCTCAACAAAGAAAGATACTGGTTTTCGGCCTTTACTTTTTGGATTCTGAAACAGAAGTCCACTTCTGATAAGTAAATTTATCCTCCTCTTGATAGCAGACTGCACCTTTAACATTGTTGATTGGCCATCTGTTTAGTACATCCACTCTCAGTTAATGAGACTGGTTACTACATGGCATTTGCTCTACTATTAAAATGTTAGGGCTGCCTCTGTATGGAAAAAAAAAAGACATTTGAAGTGCTTTAAAGGGGATGGGGGGGCATACAGCATTGAGTATATATAGGAAAGAAAGAATGGAAGGACTGTTGTTTGTAGTTATAGATGTAGAAATGTTTCCATAGAAATTCACAGTAGCTACCCAGTGTAACTGTTGGGTAGATGTCATTGAAACGCTTTTGTTGACTCTATATAGATAAGGAAGTTATTACTGGTAGATCCCTGTAGATAATAAAATATTTCAGTTTTGTTGTACATGTGTGTGTATTTTTCTCAGCACAATTTGATTTCTGAATGATTGGGAGGAAGGTATTTAGGAACAGATTAATAAGCAGAAGTCACTTTCAGCTTTTTAAACACTAAAAAAAGTCCTGGGGTGTATTCTTTCTTTCACTTTGGGGGATTTGAGAAATAATAATGTTCTACTTCCTCACAATGTTACAGCATATAAGTATATAGATTACTCTCCATTTTTGTTTATATGACCACCTATTCTAGGATGAAAAAGAAATAAGCTGGGAGTTATACATATGTAGGGGTTATTTTTTCTTAGGCAGTTCATTTTTACCAATGATCAATAATTCTGGAACGTACAAGTACATCTGAATTTCTGGAGGATTCAGGTGTTATTACCATATGATACCAAAAGATGTAGGAATTGTAGTTTTGGTATCAAAAGGTTTTTAATTTTGATGCCATTGTTTGAAAAACGTAAAAGATATTTAAGAATCTAGCAAGGGAACCCACCAAGCAAGCCCCTCTTCTCATGAAGGCATATTCTTCAATAGTGTATACTTAGAAGTATGCTTGGTAGAATGCGTTCTAGCTCGCTCTAGATGTACTAGACTTTACTGTTATGATATGAGCATTCAAAGGTAGAAGAAGAGTTAACAAAAACAACTGTTGTGGTGTGTTAGCCATGAAAAGCAAATATATAACAGATTGAAGCACATGATAGCATTGACATTCTATGTACACTGTTTTCCTTTTTAGGCTTCTTTCTGTACATGACACCACTGTGGACAATCTTTCAAAATGATTTCGTATTTCAAATGCCACTTATGAATACTTTTTAGTTGCAAGGTTTATGCATTGACCAGATACAGCTGAACTTTATATTATCATTAACCACTTGCCTTTCTTTTGCATATGCTGTACATATTGCCCTGATCATTTACATTTTTGAAATGCATAATAAAGAACTTATTTGTTTCCAGGATTATAGCCCCGCTTTATTCAGTGTGTAGCATTGGGATAAAAATATCCTCCTATTATGTGCTGTTGTATGGTAGATTACGGCTTTCACTAAAGCCTTTATTCAGAAGAAATGTGCTATACTAGATTGCTAGAAGTAGCCTGCAGTAAAAGAAATTCTCTGATTTGAAGAAAGCTGGCATCAACAGTGAAGTCGTGCAAAAGCCATCATGTTTGGAAATCAAATTTAATTAAAAAGCACTCTCAATCCCTAGTAATACAACTGCTTTAAATTTTCAGACAGTGGGAGTAGCTCACCGTTGCCCAAGTATGCCTCCTCTCCTAAACCCAACAACAGCTACATGTTCAAACGAGAGCCCCCAGAGGGATGTGAGCGAGTGAAGGTCTTTGAGGAAATGTCGTAAGTAATGCCTTTTATATCAGCTGGGATCTGCAAATGCAGGGAACCCTTTTACTGGACCTTTTTCAACTGCAGATGAATAAACTACTCCAGCTGATGAGGGTTTTTTCCTTTCAGAAGCAAAACCACTCTTGCCAGTTTTGCACAGAGATAAAGTTGAATGCTCCTGTAAGCTTGAGGGGGAATGGAGCATTTTTGTTCTTGACCATGTGATCCATATTTATAAAAGCACAACCAAGGGGGGAATGCAAAGTGAGCTTTGCTTTAGTGTTCTGACAAGTATATTGCATCCTGTATAAAGCTGCCTTTATGAGGATACCAATTTAGCTTTAATTCTTTCACTTTTAAGGTCTGGCAACAGCAGCTGTGTCTAGAGTTTCAATAAAACTTTACATTTTTCTTGAGGTATTTTGTATGTGTGTGTATCTAAGAGAGATTGAGATAGATAATAAAAGCAGAACAAATGCAATACAGGTTTGGCCAACCCCTCTCCACCCTTTCCTGTATTACCATATCAGGGACTAAAAATGGGATAATTTGTCAGAGTAGGAAAGCAAGTTCTTGTTGCATGGGCAAGTGGCTGAAGCTCGATATGTTGTTTTAGCCCCAGTAAAAACTGCTTCAGGACAATTAGCTGAGGATTCTGCTTAGAAAATGAAGAAGTCTTGCTGGTTTAGTACAAAGAAAGCTGAGGGAAGAAGAACAGCTGTCTCAAATTATGCTGCCATTTCATGTGTGTTTGGTGCTGGGAATTTTCTGTTGATAAACCCCACATGGCTGGGTTTACAACCTGATTAGTGCATCAAAATCATTGCTAAAATTTGTAAATACTCTGATTGCTGTCTGGTTGGAGTTTTTGGTATACTTATTACTTATTGCTGTGAATCAGTCAGCTGACTACCACTATGGAAGATGTTTTCCCATCCATCAAATAATCCCATTCCGTATCACTCATATTTTAGCAACATATAAAGCCGACATAAACTGTCTTGAACTGTACAACTGTTTGACTTTAACTTCTTTTACACTCGCTTTGTTGTAGGACTCGTCAGCCTGTCTCAGCCCCTCTCTTTTCATGTCCTGACAAAAACAAGGTTAATTTCATCCCGACCGGATCAGCTTTCTGTCCTGTAAAACTTCTGGGTCCTTTATTACCTGCTTCTGACCTGACACTTAAGAACTCTCCAAACTCTGGTCAGAGCGCAGCTTTGAGCACTCTGACTGTTGAGCAGCTTTCCTCTCGGGTCTCTTTCTCCTCTCTGTCGGATGACACCAGCACAGTGGACTCTGTGGAGGTCTTAGTACAGCAGTCATCCCAGCAGCCACCACAGCTTTTACAAGAACTGCAGTCTGAAGACCACTCCTCTTCTCAAAACTACGTGATAATTTAGAGCAAGGCAGAGTGTCAGTTTGAAACTCAACTGCATGAGTGGCAATCTTTCCGGGGGGGCTGGGGGGGGGGGACAAAGCTACTTATCAGCTTCTTTCTGTATTTCAGTGCTGTTCTTGGCAGGGACAGAAATGCTCTTACTCAGCATTTTTGTGTGTGTGCATATTGGGGTGGGAGGAACAGAACGCTTGCAGAATCTGTGTATCATTAAGCATTTTAAATGGAGACTATGCATTTCATAGAATGTTTGGCCAGATTAGTACTGTGTCCTGTGTTCTGTTTCAAATTCTACAGTATAAATAAGCTCTATATCAAACAGAGGTTGCCTGTCTAAATAGAAAATGTCTTGCTGTGTTGTGTTCTATGGAAAATATTGTACTTCAGGATTATGTTTACAATTTATCCAGGTATTTATGTTTTGAACTTCTGTAATACATACAATGCAAAAAAAAATGGCCACAACAGTTGCACAGTGCCCACCCTATGGCCTAGCTTCAGGTACTTCTCTCGAAGTCTAAACTCAGGTAACTTGGAATGTATATCACGTTGGGATATAAAATATTTTACAGCTAAAAAGCTAAAGAGGGTACATCACTCTTCTGCCTTTCATTATTTTATGCATTAATGTTTCCTCATTACATTCCACTTAGAAAAAGTGCATTCAAATCTAGAGGAATAACTTACCCTGGATGTGGGTAAACATGAGGAGAACCAGCAAATTGTGATGTATGGCATCACATTGTCGTGTGGTTACAAGTAAAACAATTACTGCATTTACTGTCATTTCATTGTTTAAACTCTGGCAATTAAAGGTTTCACGTGTTGCACAGTTAATGACTGTTAAGCAGTTATGAATAAAGTGTTCAGTTCTAGGCTGTACATGAGAAACATTCCATAGCGTGTGTGAGAGAGAAACAATCCAAGACAAAAATGTTTTCATTTTAATTACAGGAAAAAAAGAAAGGAACTAATCAGGTTTCAATAGGGGTGCAGGAATAATTTTTTTCTCATGTTTATATTGGCAAGTTGAGGACATGAAATGCTACTGTTACCATTTTAAAAAATCTAAATAATGTTTAGTTTCTCTTTTGGATGAAATGTTTGTTAATGTGCTGGTGTGTACACACACACACACACACACAGTTTTTGGACAAGCAAGGATAGCTAAACTTTGTTTTATTTGTATGGTGAGTATTTTGCACCGGCATTTACAAAAGAATCTCTTAAGTGACATGTAAAGATTTTGTAAAATAAAAAAAAGGAAAGAAAAAAAAGCAAAAAGCAATAGTTATGTTATTAAAGCCTTTGCTAGTACTGTCTGGTTTAGGCCATTGGCAGGTAGATTTCTCACCCTTTGAAAGTGGGTGGACAGCGCTGGAACCTGTGAGTTGTCTTCACAGGTGCTACATAGCCTAGAAGAAACCAGCAGCATTTCCTTACTGCCCTGGAACTGTGACAGCACTGCTTTTGGAGATAATCTGCAATACAAAGAGGACCCCATAGGCAAGAGACACTCAATATCCTTGGGTCTTTACTTTCAGTTCTGTGGGAGTAGCTTTATGCAAGTCTAGAAAGCTTGCTTCCTCTGTTCAAGAACTGAAAAGATTAAGACTGCAGCTGCTGCAGCATTTATACTCACTCTGCTGTTTTCTATAGAGGAAGAAAGGGGGGGGGGGAGTTATAAAAAGGCATCAATGAAGAGTACCTAAGAAAAGAAATATGGAAATTATATAGCATGTGTGTGTTGTTGCGGAATGAAGCCCAGTTTCCTTCCTATCATCACCAAAGAGTTTGGTAATAACCTGTTAGGAAGTGTAGACTTAACAGCCCCTGTACAGTTGTATGACTGTAGGAGCATGCTGAGAGTGGAAGCTTAAATCTGTTTCATTTTCACACAGTAATTTAAAAAATAAATAAATCCAGTAACAGGCATTTTAACCTTGCTAATCTCAGGCCTTGTTGAAAGCACTATATTGTTTGTATCTTAAAGCATAAGGGAAAAGCATTCAATTCCTGTGATCAAATGTGTGTGCTTTTAAAGTTTTACAGTAAAGTTGACTATAACAGCGCATTTCCTTTTTTATGCTTGTTTTGAAATATAACTACATAGTCATGGTTTGCAATGGTACAGTTTATGGAAAGCTCCATCAGCTGACTTTTAGATCAAGAATGAACTTTGGTGTACAATATTGACAGTGATATGATTTGTTCTGTTTTCTCATGAGAAACTGCGTATTAATTGTCAACATGCATTTGTTCTTAGCATATTGGAAAGTTCTAAATCAGATGTGTTAAAGCTAATGCTTTGCTATGTAAATTTCCCAGCAGTTGTTGATCTCTAATATATCGTACATACAGCTGTAGAAAGTTGTCAAATATTGTTTCAGGAGTTTTGTACATAGTTGTACTGCTATTTCTAGCCACTGTGCTAAACAGTATTCAGATTACCACACAATATTGCTTTACATGAGAAAATGTGTGGCTCTTGTTTTGTATTTTTTCAGTATAGAAATTCTTGTCTTATTTAAATAAAATTATTAGGAAAAAAAACCACACACACCCTACAACCTGCAATATATAGTGTTTTGTTGTTGTTTGAAAGCTATGTGGGAGTTTTCTTGAAACTTCAGTGTGTGTGTTCTATTGCAGGTGTAGCAAAAGGGTGGCCCTTGGGGTTGTTTTTGTGGGCCCAGGGCCCAGTTCCCCACGGGATGTCATTGTGGTTTCCTCACCCCAACATTTGCCCCCTCCTGGTCTATAGTCTTTGACCTATTTGTTTGAAGAGCAGGGATGAGTGCTGCTACATGTTAACATTCACCCTTGCATAATATGGAAAGCATCAGGAAGGAGGAGAAGATGTCAGCCCCAAAAGCAGTGATGAGGCTACAGCCCTGTTTCTTTCTCTTTAATAGGTGTGTGCCTTCAGTGTCGGACTTCCCATCCGGTATGCAACTGTTGTACTTCAGTTTGTGGAGCGCCCCCCCCCCTTTAAACCATTCATGTTTCAGGTTATTGAAAGCCAGAATCTTCTTGGGGTATTACGCTAGCATAACATCTGGTTAAGGTTGTGGTTATATTTAGACATTTCTGCAAGGAGATATCCATTACCCTCCTAAGGAAGGTGTTTCCTCAATCACCCATTGCAATGATGGATGGGTATAGCTCTACCCCACCGTACCACATGACAAAAAGTTTCTATAATGGCTGCAAAGAACTAAAGGTAAAGGTATTCCCATTGACAAGGTTATCAAGTCGTGTCCGACTGTAGGGGACGGTGCTCATCTCTGTTACTAAGTCGAAGAGCCAGTGTTGGCTGAGGACTACTCTGTGATCATGTGGCTAGCATGGTTGCAAAGAACGCTGTTTATCTTCGCACCAAAGTAGTATCTATTTATCTACTTGCATTTGCAGGTTTTCAAACTGCTAGGTTGACAGAAGCTGGGACTAGTGACAGAACTACTAGCCACCTAACCCCCCCCCCCCCCCCCATGCAGTCATTGTCATCTGCAGAAGAGCTTTTTGATCTACACTTTATACATTAAATTGGACTCTGAACTTAAATAATTTATGGAATCAGAAATCCATTTATTTCCACTATGAAATGGCATGGCTATTGTAAAGTTAATGCTAACTTAGGTTAAATAATTTTAGAAATATACACTTCTCCATCAGACATACATGCACTTGTCAATATGTACATTTAATTTCTCATGACCTTAACGTAAGCAGCAGCAGTGACTTGATCCATTGTCCTTATGAACCTGGCAGTGTCAGGACTGGAGTGACATTAATGTGAAATATCATCCCAAATGCTTTTTAACATACTAAAAATTGTAATATATTTTATAAAAGCTGAAGAACATAAGCTTCTTTTGATATAATTCTGTCTTAAACATATTTTCCCCAACATTACAGTCTTTATATATGTGTGAAACGGTTATGTACTTTGGCATTCATTATCATCATACATTTTCCAGTAAGCTTTTAGTATTAAAACAACAACAATAACTAAAATCCTTTGTGGCCTAAATGCCATAGATTCAGGGAACAGATTGGTGATGTTTTATGCTCATCAGCCTAAATCCTTTTGTTAGTCATGACCAGAGTAAACCCACTGAATCTATGGAATTTACCTATGTGTTTACGCCATTCAGCAATTGATTTGAACGCCTCTACTCTGGTTAGGATTGACCAACAGGACACCAGCCTAAAACAGTATGAGGCGGTCCAAAATAGGCCATGGGATAGAAATGGGTGGCAGCCCTCCAAGTTCACATGGGAAGTCAATACAAATCCTCAACCCCTAGCCAAAAGGAAATTTGAGCTAGAATGGTTTAAATGTTTTCTTGAACTGCAGAAGAGGTGTGGGTGTGTGTCTGAACTTTTGGCCCTGCAGAAGTTTTGGACTGAAAGTCTAACGTTGGGCATGCTGGCTTAGTCTTCTGGGAAGCTGAGGCCAAAAGAGGTATGGAGCCAAATATTCCCAATCCCTGTTTAGATGCCGAAGAGAGCATGTCAATTGCAGATGTAGTCACTTTTTCACCTAATAAGCAGGGCTTGAACATATTTTATGAGGATAGGGGATGAGTATACCCCTAGAATACTAGAAGAGAGCCTGCGTAGTAGGCAACAGGAGAGTGATGGGACTCCCATCTTTTTATTGAATTTCTGCCAATGTGCTGACTAAATAAAAGACCAAGAAAAGGCACTCGGCACAGTGGCAGAATGAGCAAAATTGGTTGCACCAGTGGAGGACTGTTGCCACTCAAGGAGAAGCTGTGTTTCAAAACATAGCAGCTGGACTTCAGTTTAGCGCATGTCAATTGGTGCTTGTAACACCATGTCACTTTCATTGGCTGCCTGTTTATTTCTACTTGACTGAAAGTCCTAGTTTGGATCTTCTGATCCCTAAATAGACTAGAACATAATTCCCTTAAATTTCAATACAGACCTGCCTGAGCTTTGGGGATGATAACTCAACACCTTGTTTTCTTTTGCTGTCATCGAGGCTATTAGAACAATCAGATGAGAACAGAAATTTCCCTGTTGGTGACAGTTCAGATCTGCAACCTGGAAGAGTCACACGCTCTCTTGCCTCCTTTTATCTTTATCTGGGAATCTCCCAACTTTTGCCTTAGTTTGTACTGTGTTTTGTATTGCTGCTTCTTGCTTTGAAACCACTTTAACATAATTACTTTTGGAAGAAAAATAGATATATCCTTTTGTCCTGTATTTCTATGTTATAAAGCTAGCGTGAGCCAGGATATCATAAATTGAAACTTCAACCTGATATGACTTGCTGGATCCTGTAAGTGATATGGAAACATTGCCAACAGAACAATGTCTAAAGACAGTGGTTAAAAGGGGGGGATTACAGAGATGTCTAGACCTTGCTCTAACTCAGAATCTATTAGGAATTTCTGACAAAGATCCAGAGACTCCATATTCTAGTAGACCAGACAGTACTACAGGGAAAGCCAGTAAGAATTGCCAAGAGGAATGAAATCATATTTCCTCTACAAGAACCCCCCTTCTGTTGGATGGATAGAAATTCAACAAATCTATATTCTATACAAAGCAAAAAGCCAACAGTCCTTAGCAAGAGGAGGAGAGAATATAGAGGCACCAGAGATAGCTATCTGTCTAGCAATACATTGGCTTTGAAATATAGGAGGTTCTTTCAATAAACAGGTTCATAGGAGCTGTTGTTACATATATGTCAAGTGTAATGTTCCACCAAGATATCCTTGAGCTGGAACAGCACTCCATAGTATAGTGTGGCTAATCTGAAGGAGTAATTATGCTTCTGAAGAGCCAGTATGGTTTTATGGGTTGAGTGCTGGACTAGGACTCTGAGAGATCAGGGTTGAAATCTCTACTCAGCCATGGAAAAACATTGGGTGGCCTTGGACTAGTCACATTCTCTCAACTTCAGAGGAAAGCAATGGCAAAATTCCTTGAATAAATCTTGCCAAGAAGACTTATGTTAGAGTCACCATGCATTGGAGTTGACTTGAAGGCACATAACAATATGCGTCTGATCTTCACATGAACCAAGATGAGACTTGTTTAGCCCTCATTTGGACTGCAAGGGTTGGTATTTCCTCCCTCTCTCCACAGCAACCATAGTTTATGACAAATGTTATTGCTACTGCTACTGCTGCTTGACTTGTATAACATTCCCAAATGCTGAGTTTGCTTAATTTAAAGAACCCCATATTGTTCTCCAAGTACAGTTGGCCCTTGGTATCCACTGGGCTTTGGTTCCAGGACCCCCCCCATGGATACCAAAATCCATGGATGCTCAAGTCTCATTAAATACAATGGCAGAGTAAAATGGTGTCCCTTATATAAAATGGCAAAATCAAGGTTTGCTTATTGGAATTTATATATTATTTGAATATTTTCAAGCTGTGGATGGTTGAATCCATGGATAAAAAAAATCATGGATAAGGCTGAATACCTCCATTTTCTTCTCTCAAAATGGCACCAAGTCACCATTTGGAGAGGGACTGCAGAGGGAAATGGAGGTATTTGGGTTTCCTGCAAAGGTGTGTGGCCCCATGGGTGGAGGATTTGGAGAGAGAAATGCCCACCTCTGATATGTATGATCTTGTGGTAATCCCTTCAACAATGTTAAAGTAAACTAGTATTGTACTCCCTATTCCACTGGGGAAATAGAAGCTCAGAAGGAATTAACGGCGAAGATGAGATTCAAACAAAATATTAGAAAACATCCTGATTTGCCTGTTAGTTCTTTAGCCCTACGGACTTGTGGCATGTGCACTTTTCAGGTAGAGAACTAATATTTTTTCAAGGCCCTCTCAGCCTCCATTAGCTGTCTGCTTTATACTGGTCAGTCTGTATACCAGGGGGGCAAATTCAGTTTCAGAGAAGGTCAGGGAGGGCACATTCTGGTGAAGGGTGGGAACAAAAGGCAACAGGACACTGCCATTTTCCATAGTTCTAAAGATCTGTCCTTGGTATTATTGCTGAAGAAAAAGCTTCAACATCACATCAAGGGGAAACATCAAGAGTACAAGTAATTCAGGAAACATATTCTCATGCCAGAGGAAATGCTTTTGTTTAAGCAGAAAGGGGAGAGGAACAGTGACCTCAGCTCTATTGAACTCCAGTTGTGCAGTTGGAGCCAGGATCCATGGGTGGAAAAGCTTCACTCATAGGAGGCAGCTCTGTCTAATATTTAAGGATCCCCTCCCTCCTTCTTACAGCCCAGATTTCACCCACTTGGTCAGGTCTCCCAGACTCCCAGCATTTTCAGGGTAGGAAGGGCTGTTGTGGAGAACAGAGGAGCAAGGAAATCTATTTCTGCCAGACTGGCTGGGCACCCTCAAATCTGAATCCAACCAGATAAGGTGAGTGAAAATATAAAAGAACATTCCAAGTATGGTCACCCCATGGATTTATATAGGGCCTTAGAAAGCTTCAATGTATTGAACCACAGGTAACATGAATTACCCATAACTTGTAGTTGGGAGAGTGGACACATGGAAGGTACAGCAAAGCTGTGTTTCAAAAGTAACGTGATGAGCAAGAGTGAAATTACTCTGTAGGGATAACAAGTAATAGTTTCTTGTTACTCTCAAATGTTATTTTCAAAATTAAAGTTTTCAGAGTACAATGTTACTTTAAGGGGACATTTTAGAGGCATTCCTGGTGGGAGAATGTTTAAGGTTTTTATCATTTCCTGATCAGTCTTCTAAGATTTTCCTTTCTCTTTCAGAAAAAAGGAAGAAAGTAACAGAAAAAGGGGAAAGCAGATAATGAATCACAAAACAAGTTACTTTTTCAACATCATAATGGACCATTTCACAAGCATTGTTAACATGTTAACAGGAACAAGCAGTTTTTAATAAGTACCTTTCCAAAACGGGGGGGGGGGGGGGGGGGGTTAGACTATAATTCCTTTTTATTTTCAGTCCCTTTTCCAGTGATCCTTCATGTAAAATCCACCCAATTAACAGTTAGATTGACTGCCCACTGAGGGCCCGAATCCTTTTCTTGACCAGACATTAAGATTTCATCAATGTACATGTTAAAGCAGGGTGTCTCCCTAACCTTTTCAAGCTCTGGGCATTCCCTCTTCCCAGTTTCTCCAATTGTGCAAGCTACTTGTTTCAGCCGTAGACAGACTTCAGGGACCATTTTACCATCACCAAGACCACCCAGTGACAACACTAGCTCCTCCACACAAACCCCAAAATATGAAGCAGGGGTCCACGTCACTTTTTTCTGGAGGCTTCCAGGAGCAATATGACCATCTCCAACATCCATTGCATACCCCCCAACTGTCTGGCTGAGGTAGTCCCAATTAATCCTTCATCCGACTTCAACTGCTTTTAAAATGACCCAGTTTCTCTCTCGCCCACTTTCCCCCTTTGTCCCCAGTTTGCTTTATTTGCTGCAGACAATTCAATGTACAAGAATAGTTTGCATTCATTAAACTCAGAAAGGAGGAGAGGAGGGTCATAATTTTGCCTTCTTTAGTAGGCTCAGGCAAAAGCAAACTGCTGCAGCCTCTCCTGGCGTGTGAGTTCTTTCTCATCAATAACTTGCCATCTTGACCACACACGAAGTTGCTTGGCCACACATGTCCTGGATTTCATTTGAAAAGTTTGAGGACATGCAGTTGTCTTGAAAGGGTGTAGGCTAGAGGTTCCCAATCCTGATTCCACAAATGTTGTTACTTTACCTCCCAGAAGGCCCAGGCAACATGGCCCATTGTGAGGATTCTGGGGGTTGCAGTCCCACTAGAGTCCTACAGGTTGAGAACCATCAGTTTAGGAAAGACTACACCAGGGGTAGGCAACCTTTCCCCTTTAAGGGCCGAGGGACTTCAGCTCCCAGAAGCCTCAGCCATGTTGGCCAATAGTCCCATGTTGGCCAATAGCTCCTGGGATTCTGGGAGCTGAAGTCCCTCGGCCCTTAAAGGGGAAAGGTTGCCTACCCCTGGACTACACAAACAGCCTTGTTTTGCTACACAAACAGTCTTGGTGCTGCAAGATACCAAAGGCCACATGGTTCCCACCTAATGTATTTCTGTGGTCTCCTTTCTGTTCAATAACAGAACTTCTGTAACAAGTTACTGATTTAAAAGAGAGCTCCATTTCTTTATATCACAACTGATAACTTTTCCTGGGGAGCATTTCAGCAGAGACTTTGCCTAAAGGTGTGTGTGCGTGTGTGTGTGTGTTTTGGAAGACTGTGATGAGGTTAGCATTTTCAGTTTAGAAGTTAAGAGAAGCAGATATAAAATTTTATGCTGTTTGCTTTTTGTGACACAAAAATGCTAAAAATTCCTATTGTTTTGCCCCAGGCCATGAGAAGTGTGGGGGTAAAGGCAGCATCATATAATGGAGTCCCATGTGGATCTTCGAACAAGAAATGATCCAAGCATATTCAATTGCCCATCTGAGAAAATGCACACAGTATTGTTTGGAGACATTTTACCTCCCCAAATTACAGTAGAATTTAGTTTGGGGTAGTAAACTCCAACACCCAATTATATAAGTGGTGTGTGTGTGTGTGTAATGTGTGGGTTTATCATGTGTGTATGCTGGTGTCTGTAGACTACACAATTGGACTCTAGAAATCAAGTCTAGAATTAACAAAAATGCCAGCTTCATGTGATTACAACTCTCTTTGTGAAGTGCATTAGACCTCTCTCATGAGCCCAACTGTTTTTTCTCCAAGCCAGATCACATGAAAGCCACGGATGCTTGAAAGCATGAAAATATATCCAGGGTTTCTCCTTTGAGGTTCTCCAACTACTTGAGGGACAATGATTTAGAAATAAGACGCATTGTTGTCCCCTTTAATTAGAGAAACCCAAAGTGGACAACTGCATAACAATATAAATGATCACATGGAGAGTTGCTTTGTCAGACATAGCTTACCACTTAAGCCAGGCAGCATCCCAACTAAAGGGTTTTGGAAGCACTGCAGATCAGGATGCTGGGAAGTCATGAAGGCTTCTCTGGCCAGGTCCCACTGCAAGTGCCTCTCTCACTTCACCTCATGACTGGGAGAGTGATGAACTCATCGTTTTCCAGTGTTTCCATCTTCAGCTCCTCAGAAACCCTTCAAAAAAGCAATGAGGTGGTGAGGCAGTTTAAGTTTGGTTATGGAGGAAGAAACCATGATGAAAACATCAGAGAATCAGGACCTTTCTTGATCCCCAGGTTTATACCTTCACATCTTCATCTAACCAGCTCCCAGGACATATTGGGAATATTTGGGGGGCAACCATCAACACTAATTCTGGAACACTTGAGTACACAGAGTCATTGTCAAAATTATTGAACCATGGTGGTATCTGGTAACAAGTGCTGATACTCAGGGTGTGGGTCAGTCCTCTAAATTGGACAGCTTGAAGTATCTTGATTTCACCATGTTTCCTTGAAGCATTCGTTTGCAAAAGTTTGTGTACCATGCTTTTGGTGAAATGCAGAGTTCATGTTCCATAAAACATGGTTCCACTGTGAATGTAGGAAAGAGTTCCTTGCTTCTAGCTCAATTCCAAGATACTTGGGGGACAAGATAAATATTGCTCCATTCAGAAATTTCTTGGCTGCATAATAATGGGGAAATGGTTTGAACATACAGTAACACCCAAGTTGCACTTAGTTTCAATCATCTTGCTTGCGAACTTTCCATAGACAACTGGCAGGGCATTATCTAGACAGAATGCTTGACTACAAAGGTCTTTGGTCTGATTCAGCATGTCTCTTTTTCTGTTTTTGCAGTCCATGACTATTATCACACTTGAGCAATGTATAGACATATTTTGTATCAAAGAGTGAACTAGCTTGGGTTTCACACAATGGCTCTATGAAGGATGTGTCTCCCCATCTAGGTGGAGATTGTGAACTGGGAACACTGGATCGCTCTAGTGGCTACTGAACTGGTGGCTAATGGAGCAGACATCTCAACTGTGGTGAGACTGTGTAGATCCTATCTTCAGCACACAGAGAAGTGGGAAATAATGGACCATATTATTCAAGTGACCTCCTTAATGTCATAAGTCACCCCCCTGGAATCTGACAGAGGAGTTGGATCCTGAGGGATTTCTGGTTACAAATGATGGCATCTTCTTCAAATCTGAGAATGTACAAGCTGAAGCAGCTGAGGGGCTGTCTCTTCAACAAACCTGGTGAATACTGAAGAAATACCCCCGTCCTCTGAAGTTTGTGGAAAAGAGAAGAAATGTCATAGGAGTCAACATCTGTTAAATAGCAAACACTAACAAATTAAGTACCTGGTGTCCAGTCATCCACCTATAAATATCCCACCAGCTGCAGGTTGTCCCCATTCCTTGCAACTGGCAGTGCTGTCAATGGTTCTGTTTTTCTTGGGATTCTTGAATTCTAGACTGGCTATTTTTAACATCTCTTCGTCTTAGCCATTCAGCTTTGGTTATGACTGCCAGTTCCACCCTTGCACCTCCCTTAATCTCTTGTGAACTTCCAGTATTATCTGTGCATGATTTGGACTGGCTTGACTTGTCTGGAGCTGTTTCCCCACTCATTACCTATCTCTCTGGACACTTGCTGTCTGTAGGCATAGACATTTATGGTCAAAGGTATGCATATGTATCCACTGCTGAGCAAGTCTTCAAGTTTCAGTAAACATGCAGATCCAAATCAGCTCCAATATGACTTAGGGCCTGTACAGACTGCCAGAAATAATTCAGCTTGAGACCATTTTAACTGTCAATCATGGAAATTGTGGTTTTTTTTCTGAGACATTGAACCTTCTCTGTCAGAGAGTTCTGGTGCCACAATAAACTACAGTTCCCATGATTCCCTAGCACTAAGCCAAGTCAGTTGAAGTGGTCTCAAGCTGCATTATTTCTGGCAGTCTGTAAAGGCCCTTAGTCTGTGTGTCTATGAAACTGTACACCAAGAGATGGAAGTACAAAAGCTGTCTTATGCCTCCAAAAAAATTAGACATACTTTGAATTAAGAAGTACAGCATCTCAGGTAAAGCATTTGGAATTGGTGTCAGATGTCACTCCAAAATGAGAAATCAAGATAAGGACCAGAGAACCAGAGTGGGCTTTCCATGGTCAAGCATCCTAGCAAGTGGAATATTGTGGAGAGACTGTTTTGTGAAGCTGGCAAAGCAGTGCCCAGGCACATGCCAAGATGTTGACACACAGGCATTTTGATCTGAAGATTGGCCAAAAGTGCTGACATCCAAATCGATAATTCAGCACATTCTTTGACGTGTAAAAGTGTCCACCGGAGAAGCAGGCACTGCCCCAAAACTGGAACAGGTTTCTGGAACTGGAGACCATAGCCTACTCTCAACAGTGCAGATTGCCGCAAAGAAAATCTGGAACAAAATTGCAGTTCTAGATTCTCCTTGGCTTGCCCAATATTTCAAATGTCCCTCTCTCTATTCCTGCATATCATGGTACAATATATATTGCTTTCAAGACTGCTTATGTATATAAACTGGGCCCTCTCAGCTAACAGGAATTCAAGTGCTCTCCTCCACCCTCCCACACCTGCATGTAAGATTAGGCCTATGTGAATTGATTATATACAGCCATCCTCTAGAGCTATTTTCAAGATAATGGCAACTGTTAAAAGTCTTAGTAGTGAAGAAAATAGCCAGAGAATCTCTCATTAATTTTTTGTCTTGGCTATGGATTGACTGAGTGCCCTTAGGCAAGCAGTTTCAGCAGACTTTCCTGCACAAAAACATATGCCGCAGGACTCCTTTCAATTGCGTTCATCTGTACATATCTAAAATTGTGCCTTATTTTTCCCTGCAGGTTAATTCACATATGTCCTCCTCGATACGGAAACATGTAGAATTCACCCATCAGCCTGTACCAAGTCTTGTTGCAGCATGCAGTATGACTCTCCAATGCCCAGGTCCTTTTAGATATATTAGCAAACTGCTTCCTAAACACTTGCTGGACTTTTCAGCCTAAATCAGTGGTATTCTGTTTGCATTCATTATTTTAAATGCATTATCACAAGCTGTGTTAGGTAGAAACACAGAAAACTGCCTTATACCAAGTTGCAACATTTGTTTATCTAGCCTACTATTACATATGTGTGCGCGCGCGCACCCCTTCATGTTACCTGTTGACATATGGAGACCCCATGAACCTCATCGGGGTTTTTTAGGCAAGGAATACTCACGGGTGGTTTGCCATTGCTTTCCTCTGAAATGTAACCTTCTGCACTTGGCATTCTTTTGTGGTCTTCCATCCACGTACTAAATAGGGCTGACCCTGCTTAGCTACCATGATCAGCTAGGATCTGGTGCCTAAATCGGGGAATTTAGGATATCCCCAGCTATATTAATGCCAACAAAAACTGGCAGCCATTTGCCAAGGTCTCTGGCAGAGGGCTTTCCCATCAGTAGCTACCTAACCCTTTCCAGCTGGAGATGCCAAAGCATGAACTTGGAATATACACGCCAAACCATGTGTTCTATGCTTTCTTAAGATAAAAGGCAAAATTAAATGCCAGCATGTTTTAGTTACCTAAACCTCTGAGAAAGAAACTTCTTTTTATGCCTGCTGAGTTCCCCTTTCCTCCTAGTCCTCTAACTAGGCTTTTTAAAAGCAGCATCAGCATTGGGAGGATGGTGAAGGAGGGCTATAGAAGCACAAACTTTCAGTGTTCAGTTGCAGAAGCATGTCCTTAGTAAACACAATGCAGTTTGAGCAGGAAAACAGGATTCTATTCTAGCTGATCCAACTATAGCTACATGTGCCTCCTTATAACAGGCAAGGTAAACAGCAGCTGCCTTTTGAATCCCCTACTGAGCATATGTGAACAGCAAAACACAGACAACGGGAGCTGATAATGAGAGCAGATAAGCCTCATCAGTATTAAAAAGAGCATAAATCTACATGTTTGGCCCTAAAATGGAAATTATTAGAAAAGTGTAGGCTAGAGAAAGAAAAAAATCATCCTTGGATGCATTATGGAAGAAGCCTTTAAGTGGTCTCTAAAGGATTACAAATATTTTATTTATTCATGCAATGCTTACTTGACCTAGTTGTTGCATTTCTTGTACATATGTTTAGTTCTGAATAAAAAGTATACTGAAACATGTTGAAACTGCTCTTTTTTATGTGGTATAGGAATCTACCCTTATTATTTCCATGTTATTTCTGCCTCTGGTACCAGACTTTCTGTTAAAGAAGTCATGCCCAAGAACATATCCACTTTGTTAACTGAGGTATACTTGTTCCTGCAAAATTGCTGAACTGGTTCTGACAACTGATTTATTTCTTCTTCCTGCTGTAGGCCCTTTCAAGGTCAAACCTAGATATTTCCTTCAAGGCATTTTAAAGCACTGTAGCAAGACAAAGAGAGCCATTTCATAAGGTATGCACATGCATCAAAGTATTACACATTTTCAAAAACTGTAAGATGGAAACCATTTAAACTTTAGCTGATGGGCTGAACACAGGATCCATTAGTTATCTATATGAAACCAGTTTTGGCATAGGAGATAATGCATCCTTAGAGTTACAACTGGCTGTATTTGTTATTTGCTGATTGTTAGATTCTTACCTATATAAGTAGAAAACAAATTAAAATATTGATTTATCTTCTGCAGACTTTTCAAAACCACTGATTGTCCTATAATAATTGTGTTTATTTTATCATAACAGGATTAAGTAGGTTTTCATAAATTTCCATAAAAACATTAGTCTTTTCCTGTAGCTATAGATGTGACAGTCTTATAGATGTGAAGACCCACAAGCCCACTCTTCTTTACTTTGGCGGTGCTGGCGGTGGGAGGGGATCTTACTAGCAGACATTGTCAGATTTTAATATACTTACTCCTAAAAACATAAAAGCAATTACATATTACTGCTTCACCACTTACCCCCATATTAGTCAAAGCCTTTGGTTGCATTTTTATTTTAAAATATCCTACTTCAGACCACAAAATATGAAACTCTAGTGAAGTAGACACAATCCAAAGAAAGCTGGTCAAATAATGAGTTAGTTGTTCACAGAATGATTAACAACCTTGTCCAGTCAAATAACAGAGACTCTACACATGGCCAACACAGCAAAATGCTACAAAAATATTCTTCACTATCATGACTTTTAATTATCCATTGTCATCATCATCACCTCATACCATACCTTGAATGATAAAAGTCTGGGGACTCAATTTAAGGATAAGCAGCCTTGTTGCAAAGTGCCATTTCTAGACTCATTGTTCGAATGTCCATTGTTTAAAACAATATGCAATAACATATACACTGCACATACACCACTAATGGCCAGTGATGTCTTTCCAGTTGAAGAAAATTTGGCTTTATTGGTTGTTACTCATAATACACAAAGAAAGAATTTTTTAGGGGGGGAATAGGGTGCAAATACAGTTCCCATTCTCCCACCCCCACCCGTCTCAAATCTTGTGGCAGCTCAGCTATTGTATTTGAAGTGTGATGTGAATTGGTGGCAATGCAGACCTTTGTTACACTTGTGCAGCAGTCTCTGCACAATGCCCTGATTGAGTGGGAGCCATTTGCAGCTCAGATGTCTATGATCTGTGACCTAAAAACAGCTCTAATTAAGTCTGACACAGTCGCGTATTAGCTTGCTTGAAAGGCACTACAATCTATTCACATTAGCCCCATTCCCCCAATAAAACATTCTACCTCTCTAAGCTGGCAAGCTACAGCTCTAGTCCATTTAAGCTGGCTGCAGATCTAACATAGATTGGGACCAAAATAATAGCTTACAAGGATTTTTGAAAAATGCAAGCAGCGGATGGAAATGAAGAAGAATCTGCAATATATTGTGGAATGTGTACTTCTTTGTTGGCAAGACCACCAACAGCTTCCAGCAAAATTCAGCTTTGGCTCTAAACATGTAATTAGAACAACCTCTGAGTGACTAGCTTATGGGGCTTCACCAGGATAAAATAATTCAGTGAGTAAACCAAATAAGCTACACTAGCAATGTGAGATGTTAATGTGTAGTGGGATTGTTTTTTTAATGGCAGAATAGGACAAATAATATGAAAGTATTTTCACTCTTGGACATGTGACAACAATTAGGGACCATTTCACAAATGATGACTGGAATTCTTTGGGGCATTTAGGAATACATAACCTACAGCCAGCATAGTGTAGTGGTTTGAGCTCTGGACTATGACTCTGGAGTCCAATGTTCGAATCCTGGGTTGGCCATGCAAACCCACTGGGTGGCCTGGGGCAAGTCACACTCTCTCAGCCTCAGAGGATGGCAATGCCAAACCCCCTCTGAAGAATCTTGTCAAAAAATCCCCATGATAGGTTCCTCTTAGGGTTGCCATAAGTCAGAAACATCTTTCATATGCAGAATGTATAACTTAGTATCCTTACCACCAACTGAATTGTTAATGCTTTCAACCCACATTAAAGATGAAGTAACAACTACACTGATGGTGCCTTCAGAAATAAATTATTCACCCACAATGAGTCACAACAACAGAAAGAAGCAAAGGGTCAAATGCCATTCAATTCTGCCTAAGCTGCTTAGAGGAGACTCTAACAGTATTGCAGTACCATTTCACCTCATCTAAGCATGTGGAAACAATGACTTAAAAGTTGTTCTGTGTGTGTGTGGTGTTTTTTTTTAAAACATACAGTACATTGCAATGAAGGATGGAAAAAGCACATCAACTCATTTGATACAATAAACAACCTACAATTATGCATTTGTAACTACTACTTATCCACAATTCCTACATAGCCCCTGAACTACTATGCAGCAACAGGGATCAATGGGTTTGTTCCCCTGTTGATCAAGAAGCAGCTGCCTCACGTTCCCATCCACCATTTTGAGCAAGTGATCTCTGGCATGAAGGGGATTTGTTACAGGGTCTTTTTTCTGCCTGTTGCACTGAAGATCACTTATGAGAAGGGATGGGAACGTAAGGCAGCTGCTTCTAGACAGACGGGAATGGACCCCCATCTATCCAAACTTTCTGCTTACTGGTAATTCCAGTGACATCAAAAATCCACCAAACAGTGCTTACTGGTAAGTGAGGCTTGGGGAGGTCTGCCAGAATTGACTATGTAGCATCATCATTACAGTGCTACATAGTACGTTGTGGTCATACAGGATTCCAGGATGTATTTTTAATAAATATAAATCACAGAAAATAATTTGGTGGTCTACAAATTATCCCCTTCAGTTAGTCAAGGTTCACAATTTCACAGGTTACAAGGAACTTGCTTATCCTAAGTCATGCCAGAAACAGAGATAATTATTTGCTTTTCAGTGAGCTTTTTAGGTTTTTAAAGTCTATTTCTGACCACTTCAAAGCCCTTCAGTTCAGACACCTGGACATCTAATGAGCTTTGAATTCAGGTCCTGCTACCTGAATTTAAATGTGCATGAAATGGAGGTATAAAAAACAAATGGCTGGTAAGCAAAAGAAATCTGCATCTATAGATGAGTTGGGTGTATACAACAGGATGAAGTGAGAGATGATCCCTCTTCAGTCTCCAAGTATGGGTCATGTTTTTTAATACTCCCTATGTGAAAATCCTGAAAGTGCAAAACTCACAGAGCAAAGAAAGGAAATAGAGATGAGTTTTCTTACAGGGAGGGTGATATGCTTTGTTGTTTTAAACATGGTGGTGCATTCTAACAGAGTTTCATACCTGCAATCTGATAAAATCCACTGTCACCTCATGGCTCTCCCCTCAATGTAGATCTGCCTTTCAATAGAGAATGCCATTTAAAAATGAAAAGCAGTAGATTCTGATATATATGGTACTTATGGGGAGAAGGCTACAGTACAACTTGTTCTCACGTAACTGGAAATTATTAAATTGAAGTTGTTATTGTGAATCTTCAATTTGTTTCCTTGAAAACACCTATCATGGGGTTTCCTTTGCAAGATTTGTTTAGAGGGAGTTTGCCATTGCCCTCCTGTGAGGCTGAGAGAGTATAACTCATCCAAGTTCACCCAGTAAGCTTCCGTGGCTGAATGGGGATTTGAACACTGGTCAACACGTAAAACCACTACACCACACTGTTTCTCTAAACCAAAATAAAGGATAATAAAGGGAAGATAAACAGAGGTGTCAACTTAAACAGAAGTATCCCCTCAAGCAGAAGTCCTGAATCCAAGATGCTACTGCCCAGTTCCAGCTCCAGTAAAAGGATCTTCTAGTGAATGATCCCCCCCTCCCCCATATAGACAGCAACATTCTGATAAGCAACAGGCAACTTGGCATTATTATTTACATTTCCTACAATGCCTGGTGGGCAGATACCATTTGATATGCACCAGCAGTTGGGGTGGGATTCATGGGCACAGCTCTATTCCTCTTTGCCAATGATTGGCTATGGAGGTGTACACAGGCTATTCCTGGATGCATCTCTGCAGCTGATCAGTGGACAAAGTGACTGAACTGTGCCTGCAAGCCCCTTGTGCTGTTAAAACACCCAAGGCAAGAAGGATAACAAAAGTATGGATAGGATACCTCCTGCAAAGTCAGCAAAATAAATATGAAAGTGTAATTGATGGTTGAGAGCCAGTGTGGTGTAGTGCTTTGAGTGGTGGACTATGACCCTGGAGATCAGGCTTCAATTCCTGCTGGAGCATAAAAACTTATTGGGTGACCTTGGCCAAGTCACACTCTCTCAACCTCAGAGGATGGCGATGGCAATGGCAACTCCCTCTGGAGAAACTGGCCAAGAAAACTCTATGTTAGGGTTGCCATAAGTCCAAAATAACTTGGGAGGCACACAACAATAAAATTGAGAGTTACACCAATACACGTCACCAAGAGGATTCTAGCATCTATGTGATAATGTTTCAGGGGCAGAGATGAATTATTATCCTTTAACTAAATTAGCATGATTTCATTGGTTGAATTCCCCACATTCCAGTAATAAAATAGGAATCTTTTTTTTTGTCAAAACCATATTTATTAAAGAAGAGTGTCACAACAGGTTCAAGAAAATGTGGATATGAAACTGACAATGATGAAAAGTGCTGTGTGTGAATATTATAAATGCACATGTTGGCAAAATCAATACAAGCCAGTATCTTAACAGCAGAAACTGCTGGCACAAAAGAACACACTAGAACAAAGTTATCTGGGGAGTCTGTGTGGATGGATGCTATGCTATTTGCCTATTAATTTAAAATTACAGAATGAATACAGTCGATCCATAAATATTCAAATATAACTCTATAAATGTTAACCTCAAAGTATAGATTTTTCACTATGGGTACTAACAATAGAAATTTCATTTCTTTAGTATTGCAGCAGTATAGTAAATACTTCTTTCTGTACAACTGATTCATGCAGCCTCCAATTACATGATTTTATTTTCTGATTTGCACAAAGAAAAAAAAAATATAAAAAATATGTTTTTCATTTATATTTCATTCTTGTGTTAGCCATGACACCTCTCTGCCAAGAGCCAAGTTACAGTGAATACATTAATCTAGGTAGCAATCTCCTCTAAACCAAAACCTCATTCAGTACATACACACAGAAAGAAAGAGAGGAGAAGAAGCAAATTCTTTATACAAATCAAGACCTAGTAACTTTTATCTATAGAAAGAGGAAGGACAATCCCTTGATTTTGTTAGAATGGCACAGATGTGAGAAATTGAACAATAGCACACTGATCTGCTTTTACAGTTTCTAATACCCCAAAGGACATTGTTTATGAGTGGTGAAGTGAGAATTACCATAGGCAGACACCTCATGCATTGAGCAATTCATGTTCTTTATCTGTTTTCCCAACGGCATCTGGATTGGACAAGGGGTCCAGATCAGCAAAGAGACTAAACCAAGCAGTTAGATCTTTAGATGAACTTGCAGCGTCTGGAGAGAGAGAGAAAAAAAAGACAAGCAATCTCTATCAAGTCAGGATTTTTGCTTGACATCCATTTTGAAAGAATACTTATTCTGGCACAAATGAAGAAACAACAATTTAGAATGCATTACTAACAAAAGGAGAGAGGCTATATCCAAGAAAATCTATTTTCATATTTATGGAAAAATTAAGTATTCTACAAGCTGAGGCCTAAATCCAGGACTGCTCTTTTAATCATCATGGAACTTTCTCCCCCAAAGACCTATGTGCTGCCTAAAAACTGTGTGTCCAGACGGTTTGGGGGATACATTTGGGTTTCTTTCTTGTTCCACTGGATTCTGCTGGTCCACCAGAAGAAACCTACCTGTGGATGCTGATCATAGGTTTCTAAATATGACATGCTAAACAATGTACACTATGAGATAGATGCAGGAAGCCACCATTGATGGGTTAGGGACTGGAGAACTGACTGAGTGTGGAATTGGTTGAAAAGTGGTACCCAAGATTTTTTTAAAGCTTGCAAATGTATTTTGGTCCCTGAAAATGTAAATAACACACTATATATTACTTTTGAATGTTTGCAAAAACTAAATTAACATACTAGATATGAGCAAAATATAGAGAGATCTTGTAGCACCTTTGAGACTAACTGAAGAAAGAAGCTGGCAGCATGAGCTTTCATAGACTAAAGTCTACTTCCTCAGATGCAGACTCAGACTTTAGTCTACAAAAGCTCATGCTGCCAACTTCTTTCTTTCGGTTAGTCTCAAAGGAACAACAAGATCTCTCTACATACTGATTCTACAGACTAACACGGCAACATCTTTAAATTCTATATACATAAAAGTGAATGCAAAGAGTCCCAAGTGAGCCTCACAGGCTGATGAAACTGAACTGATGAAAGAGTGGAATCCCTGTTGAATTAATGGAATATATCTGTAAACTGCAAGCATTGAAAGAGCTATTGGAAAGTGAAGCGTCAAAAGGTGAGGGAAGCTTGTATATAATACTGCAGAAGATTTTCACATCCATTAAAAGATGCTCAAAGCACAAAATAACAGGACGGGCATAAGAAATGCTGCTGTTAAGTAAGCATATTTATGGATAAAGTTCTATAATATGTGTTTCATCACAGAACAACAGGCCACCTTCCAAAGACATCTGGAGAAGGATTGGGGCTTCCAAAAGATATCTTCATTACCAGGCAAGTTTAAAGTTTATCCTCTCTCTAACACGAAACCAAAGTATTTCACACTCATTTTTTAAAGGATTTGCTCAGAATATTGTTAGTGCACTACACGGACATTCATGGCAGCAAGAGGAACCACAGGAGCAGCATCTATGAAGGAAATCAGGCACTGGAAAATTTGGTTGCTTGGACTTGGCAGATTGTTAGCATCCCCCTGCCCCTACTTTGAAATTCCAGAAAAGATGCAAGCCCTGAAGCAGTACACCAACAGGATTCCATAAGATTCCTGGAAAATAAGGAACATTCTCTTTGTGAATTTGAGCAGAGGGCACTAGAACTTTTCCTTTGTTCCAGTAGTCACCTGGTGGAAACAGCAGGAATCCCTAAACTCTCAGGATCAGACACAATGATTTCCACCATATAGAGTAGGAGGCAGTGAAGTTCTGTGGTTAAAAGCTTCTTTAACTTTTTAAACTGTTCAAGTGGAGCTGCTCCATTATCACTCAGGTCTTGGGAGCATTTTAAATGCCACCAATAAATAAACTAGCATAAGCATTCCAATTGCAGATTAATGTATATAGCTCCCTGATTAAGGTACTGGAGCATAATTCTTAAATAGATCGGAAAACATACAAGAAAATGAAAATCTTTCAAACCACTGTGCCAGTGAGGCACACATATGTGCATGCATACACATGCGTTGGAAAAAACCTCAAGGGCCATCACGTCTAATGACCTGCGATGTAGGAATACTATATCAAAGCACTCCCGATAGACAGCCATCCAACCTCTGTTTAAAATCCTTCAAAGGAGACTCCAAGACAGCTTATTCCACTGCCACACAGCTCATACCCTCAGGGAAGTTCCTCCTAATATTTAGGTGGAATCTCTTTTTATGTAGTCTGCATTTATTGCTCCATGTCCTAATCTCTGGAGCAGCAGAAAACAAGCTTGCTGCATCCTCAATATGACACCCCCTCAAATACTTAAAGAGGGCTATCATATCACCTCTTAACCTTCTCTTCTCCAGGCTAAACATACCCAGCTCCCTAAGGCCCTCCTCAGAGAGCATGGTTTCCAGAGCTTTCACCATTCTGGTTGCCCTCCTCCGGATTCCTTCTATAATTGTGCCCAGAACTGAACAAAATATTCCAGGTGAGGTCTGACCAAAGTAGAATAGAGTGGTAGCATTAATTTCATTGACTTAGACACTACACTCCTATTGACACAGGGCTAGGGTTCATATTGGCTTTTTAAGCTGCCGCATCACACTGCTGACTCATGTTTAGCTTGTGGTCTACTAAGACTCCTAGATTCCTTTCACATGTACTGTTGTCAAGCCAGGTGTCACCCATCCTATATCTGTGCATTTTATTTTTTCTGTCTAAATGTCATACCTCGCATTTCAACCTGCTGAAATTCATTTTGTTAGTTGTTTTTGAGAAACTCATGTTGACTTTTAGTCATCATGGCATTCCTGACTGCTGTTTCATGATTTGCACTCTCTTTCTCTCTCTCAGTCACACACACACACATACAGACAAGGCCAGAGAACAGATGTATTACCTTTCAGAGGTGTCTTGTTGATATTCATGTTCAGGCTGCCAGATTTCAGTGGAGTCTGTGCTGCAGGCGAAGGGCTAAGGCTGCCGGCTGCCCAACCTAAGATTCAATAGCAGAATTGCATTTCGTCAATCAACAGTAATTACTTAATGAACTCACAGCACTCACAGCAGCAATATTCCAAGTATTTCCTGCAACTCAATACTTTACAAATAAAATTGGCCTGTTAATCTGTTGATTTAGCCCTGTTTCACAATTTTAGGTAGGTCTTTATATATTATACATATGATGTTGTTTTAACCCTGTGATAAACTGTCTTTGTGTACTTTGGTTAAGGGTAGAATAGAAACTAAAATGTCTTTCTCTTCCTTATTCTATGAAGGTTACTGCAGGTTACTTGAGACGGGTAGTTAACTGATCTTACACACAGTTACGAGGTTTGTTTTTGCATTCAGTTCAAACTGTTTTATTTGCTTCATTACATGAAATAACCAACTGAAACAAACAGTACAATCTAACTGATAACTCTGATGTTTATTAAGAAAATTCATGAGCAGATACAGTTCATCTGTCTGTCTGTCTGTCTGTCTACCTATCTGCCTGCTGATGGATAGGGCTTATTGATTGTTTCATCTGTTAAGCTGGAGTTCTTCCAGGCTACAGTTCTGAACCCAAGAAAGGCTTCCAGAAAAGTAGCCATTTGGGGTATATCTGTTGGCATGACTACAAGCAGCTAGGTTAGCTGTATTAGCACTAGAGATTAGAAATTTCAATTTTGGACTACAAAATGGCTATACTGGCTGGGTATTCTAGGAGCTGTACTCCAAAAAGTAAATCTTTCCAAGCTCTGCCTGGTACCTCCCTCATTTGCCCTGCAGGTGAATGGGCTATGCCCAAACCATCTGTATTTCTATTGCTAACAGAGGGAAAATTGTCTTTGGGGTGGGGAAGGGGGGAGAAGAGTGTTTGCTAGTTGCAAGTTATGCGAGTTAGCAGCTCAAAGAGCACTTCATGAACCAGTTTATCAGTGAGACATTAAGGAAACCAAGCCTTTCAGCTTTCCTGTCAGCAACTGTACAAATGTAGAAAGCTGAAACAAACAGAGAAGTAATCCTTTTGTCCTCAATTAAATTTTAAAAAGGAAGCAACAAGTAAACTGTTCACTCCAACTACTGAACACACCTCCTATTTACATAAACGGTATATAATTCTGTGATTCCTTTAATGGTTATTAGAACACTGAATACAAAAAGGGGAAAAATGCATTTTAAAGTCTCCAAAGGTAGAAAAGTAGCCAGAGGAGATAGCTGCATGCATTAAGAAGAGAAAATATAAAAATGCACATGATCCACGTTTTCTTCTTTGGTATAAAGTTTACCCTTCTTTCACCTGGGTTGGGAGCACTTCAACAATAAAAATGGCTTGTATGAAAATAGTGCCTAGAGAATGGGAATACAAGGACCCAAGTAACAATATCATTTTGTAGATAGACAAAACAGACCAACCAGACAAAAGGCTTGGGGACAAGAAAATGAAATCCCAACCTCCACTTCCACCTCCACCATCACCCTGGATGTCTAAAAATGCCTTTTATATTCTTGATCATGCTTGAAATGGAGCACCCCTATGCCATGTAGGTCTGCATGTCAAACTATGGTGTGGGGTTCTTAACCCTGGTTAGTGCAAATCATGATTTCATATTATATCTGAGCCCAGCCTTAGCATGTTTAATTCCACTAAAACAGATGGAATTTAAGCAGTCTAAATGTAGTCCCTGACTACAGTACCTAACATACCAGCTTTAAAAAAGTGATAACCTTTTTATCTAATCAATAAAAACTGCCTGCTAAGCATAGACAAGGACCTGATTTAGCGCATCCTATGCCCATTTTCCTCCATTCTTCCATACTAATGAAAGTGTGTACCACAGTGTCTAAACCACAAAGTGAAGAAACAGAAAATAAATGCCTACAAATGATTTTACTATCTGCCTGTCAGGATTCTTTTGGATAGTACAGTATACTACAAACAATCTTTATTTCTAAGTGCTAGGGATTTTATCTAGGATCTTATACAAGCAAAAACATCTATTCTAACATATGATGTCACCAAAGTTAGAGAGTTTTTAAAACCTATCATTTTTAAATTTCATTTACATACTATTTTAAATATGCAAACCAACCTGTTATTTATTTATTTATTTATTTAATATGCTAACTTTCTCCTAAATTGGACCCAAGGAAACTCACAAAAGACATTTTAAAAACAATACAATTTTAAAAACAGAATTAAAAACATCACATTAATAAAACAAGTTACAAATATAAAATAATTAAAAACATACTTAAAAATGCAAAATCATTTAAAACACACACAAGCAAATACTATATTTGTAAATGCTATCTACTATAATTGTTTTGGTTTAACAATGAACCTCTCAAATGGACTACAATTGTTCTCAAGTTCAGAACTGAAACCTGTTCCCAGTTTAATGGTTGGAATACAGAAGTCTCCTAGTTCTGAGATAGCAGTATATAGGGTAGGATGAAGTGGTTAGTACCCATTCTAGTTAAAGTGAGTTGCTAGAGAACTGGAGGGCAACCACTTTTCTCTTTTCATGGATGCAGAACTGCAGCTTGGCACTGCCCAACTCTCCTTATTCCCTGGACATTAAACAGCCATAGGAGTATTCCTGGGCTGAAACAGCTGCTTTAGCTAGGGTAGAGAAGCATGGATCTCTGACTGCAGTTTTATAGTCCACACAGTTTGATGTCCAGTAGTTTTCAAAGATGTAGAATTTCAGCCAAAGAGTGCTGGTGAGAAGGGCTAGGAAAGATTTTGGAATCCTGGAGAACTGTTTCCTCTAAAATGGAATGAATTATTACAAACAATTTGCCAAGGAAAAATAAAATGTATTCGTATGAAAATTCTGAAGCTTTTATTGCTTTTGAAAAGTTTGGAAAATGAAATGTTTGTATGCTATGATTTACTGTAGACTCTGAGGCTCTGGAGAGCCAGTTAAAAAAAATAGCAGGCAAGACAGAGCTTCTGTTTGCACCAACATTAGCAGTGACAGCTGGCAGCATCTGTGTTGGCTAGGCAGTGACTCTGCTCTGGGTTTTAACTTTAAATGAGTTATCCAAGGTGCTGAATCTTATCCCCAAAATAGGCCTAGCACATTTTACAGTAGAGATTACGGTAAATCCTGAAATGGATTCATCACCCCACTGACATGAAAGTAATCAATCACCACTATGTATCGGGACTATATAAAATGTCAAAAATACCCAAGGTTCTCTTTCCTTGTTCAAACAAAAGGCAGAAGGAACAGAAAACAATAACAGAATAAAAGAGGAGGAAGTGATGTTTTAACTCTTTGCTTGCCAGCTTCTTTTACAATTTGCTTCCTCTTATCTTTTAATCCCACTACAAAAGCAAAGTCCCAATTATGTCATCCTACGCCAGGGGTAGGCAACCTTTCCCCTTTAAGGGCTGAGGGACTTCAGCTCCCAGAAGCCTCAGCCATGTTGGCCAATAGTCCCATGTTGGCCAATAGCTCCTGGGATTCTGGGAGCTGAAGTCCCTCGGCCCTTAAAGGGGAAAGGTTGCCTATCCCTGTCCTATGCCATCTCAAATTGGAAGTTGCTAGAAAGAAATACTGTAGTTGTAGTCTCTAGTGTGTTTTTTTTTAAAGAAGGTGTGGAAGGGTATCTACCTTGAACATGTAACAGGTAGCTTGGCCCTTGCACAGTTTCTAATGGGATAGGTAACTGTTCCATGATAAAACAATATACTTTATATGTAAAATTTCATCTAGCATCCCCAGAGAAAGCATCTCTGATAGCAAGATTTGGAAAGAATTCTTCCTGAAACTTCAGACAATCATTGCCACAGGA
The DNA here is from genome assembly GCA_026167975.1 of Phrynosoma blainvillii. Taxonomy (NCBI): domain Eukaryota; kingdom Metazoa; phylum Chordata; class Lepidosauria; order Squamata; family Phrynosomatidae; genus Phrynosoma; species Phrynosoma blainvillii. The sequence goes on from JANUYF010000005.1 coordinate 37,114,495, forward strand.
TTTGACTTGACAGAGGTATGATCTATTTCACTAAAAAGCAGAAATATATGTATCAATAACACTACGGTACCTAACAAGTACATATGGCTCTGATTGTTGAAAGTTGCTTCACATATGTGACTGCAGTTGTGCCTAGAGCAGTAGTTCCTGTAAGATAGGACAATTATTACAAGCTAGTGCAAAAGAATGGGTGTTAGAGAGCAGCCTTCAGCTTGTAGGAGAGGCAAGATTCAAAGCAACAACCTACTTGTTCATGAAGTTCAAACTTGTTGTCAAAGATCTGTAAACATGCTCTCCTATAAAAGGTAAAGGTAAAGGTATTCACTATTGACAAGGTTGTCAAATCGTGTCCGACCATAGGGGGTGGTGCTCATCTCTGTTACTAAGCCAAAGAGCCAGCATTGTCAGAGACTACTCTGTGATCATATGGCCAGCATGACTGCACAGAATGCTGTTTACCTTCCCATCGAAGTGGTACCTATTTATCTACTTGCATTTGCATGCTTTGGAACTGTTAGGTTGGCAGAAGCTTGGACTAGTGACAGGAGCCCACCCCATCATGCAGCACCCAGGCCTCAAACTGCCAACCTGCTGATCTTGCAATTAACAGAGTCAGCATTTCAATCACTTGAGCCTGATAGAAAAGCAGCTGCTGGGCTTGCAGAGGCAGATTCAGACTGGGACCAATGTGCTGAAAGAAAAGGGGTTATCCCTTCCTCACCATGTCGTTTCCTGATTCAAATTGCTGCACTGCAAAGAAGCTATTTGCCACATGGGGGTGGGGAAATACCATAAACGACTCCCTATCTGCTTTGAATCGAATCCCCACTGTCCCCACGTCCTGTTTTTCAGTGTCTGTTCACAGTTCTCCCACATCATATGTAGTTTGCCCTTAGTTACTGTATTATGCCAGCTGTCCTATACTGAGCTACATCACATCAGCTTAAAATTTCTACTACTTCAGATCCATTAAGCATTTATATTAGACTGAGAAGTCAGTTTATGTCCCTATCCACAGGCCTATTAAGCCAAAGCACTTGGACTCAAACCACTGAAGCCTCATTGACAACATGCTCTTATATTAGGCCTACCAGACTTGACAAGGTTCCTTTAGCAACAGACTTTTTAAAAAAGAAAATTGCAGTTCCAGGCTCAACTATTTTCTTCTACCTGAGGAATGTCAGAGGAATAATTTTCCCATCAACAAATGACAAGCAAACCAACCCACGTTAACACCCTGGAGGAGTTAAGAACCCTTTACATACGTCATCCCTTCACTCTAAAAATAATGAGACAAATTTTCCTTCCACCCTTTACGCCTCCCTCCCACAACCACCATCTGCCCAAGAACCAGCAGTGAGATTAACATAGAATATTGGCAGCAAGGTTGATTTGCTGAACCAGAGTTGCAATTTAATAAAGCAGTTTCATTTTAATCCTGTTATGCAGATGCATGTTTTTTCACAACATGAGACCAACTATTTCATATTTAGGGAGATTAAAAATAGAGAGGATTGCAGGGAGGGTCAAAAATATATAAACGGGCTACTGTAAATAAAGTAACCGAGGGAGTTACTTCTGAGAAGGTATACATGCAAACCTCCTAGAATAAATACATGAATGAATGTGAGTAAGTGAGAATACGAATTGTGAGTCTGGAGAAAAATCATAATGTAAAATAACAATTTTACATTATGCGCACATACTTCATCTCCCTCTCCTCCCTCAGAGCAGTCTAAGGAAATCAGAAGCACCCACTTCTATTTTAAATGAAGAGCAATTTTTCTTTCATCTGATTCATGAACTGTGACTAGTTGTAAGTATGGTTCATCTCAGGGGTGACCCGCAAGCTGAATGTGGCTCCCAGGCATATTTGGAGCCCCCAGGGGTCCCTGCCACCCCTGCTGCTGCTATAATACAGCAACAAAAGAAAAATCATTTTTGAAAGTAAACAAGGCATACCTTGTTTGGAAAACAATTAGCACTTATAGTAGCTCTCAGAAATGCTAACTGGCTTCCAAAACAGGGGGCCACTCCCCACATGCTGGTAAAGGTAAGTATCACACTTTTTGTTGTTGTGCCACTTAATTTCAATGACTCTGGAGGAATAATCCCCCCCCCCCCCCGTAGGCTTGAGAAGTGGCAATGCAGCCTCCTGATCTTCACAAGTTGTTCACTACTTCCAACAAACCAGCATCAAAAGACATGGTTTGAGCCTGACTTATTTGGACAAGCAACAGTTTAAATTAAGGGTGGACAACTGCCCAACAGCACTGGGGCTGCCCCAAAGGAGGTTACATTTTTGTGGTGGTCTCATCACAGCCACTGTTCCTGATGCCTTCATTTGGCAGCAGCTGCAGAAGCTCTCTGTGGTGTATAAAGGTGACAGGAAGAGAAAGGAAGGGAATAAAATACCTGGGTGGTTTTTTTGTTTTGTTTTTTGTTTTGTTTTTGTGCCTCCATGTTGATCATGTGGTTCTTCTGATAGTGGCAGAAATGCCACCATTTCAGTTGTGAGAAATGGGGGCAGTGAATCCCATAAAAATAGTGAGGGAGATGTTGCCTACCTGTTATTTAAATCAACAAGTTGTCACAGTTCAGATTACCTGAACAAATTGTAACCCAAAACCTGTGCGTGTAATATGAAACCTGTGCACATTATCACTATATTATGATTTAGGGATACATCCAAACCCTTCCCAAACGTATCTGAATTCAAATGGATAACAGCGTTGGTCTGTTTTAGCTTAAAAAGGCACAAAGAAGTCCAGTAGCATCTTTGATACTGTTTTATTCTAACATAAGCTTTTGTAGACTCCATCAAATTGTAGGCACTTTATCAAATGCAACTGAGGTACCTATATCAATGTGTTTGTGTTTACACATACACAATCGATTGCCACGGCATCAGATTAGTCCACTGAACCAAGTGACTGGAAGTAAGGATTCATTTACTTAAGTTGTGTCCCACTGCTAAAAGTGTCTATCATTAGCAATAAAACAGGCCTACCTTGAAGTGAGGACTGCAAATCATTCATGTTTTGGTCTAAAAGCTGAGAGGGAAGGAAGCCTGATGATGAGGTTGATGACTGACTGCTTTCCACTTCTCCTACAGAAGAGTTTGCGGCTATGTCAGCAAGTGGATCCTCTCCAAAGACAGCTGTCCATTCCCTGCTGAATTCACTGTCATCCAAAGAAGATGCATTGAGAATCTCATTCAAAAGTACCATATCGTCCTTATCAGTTGCCTCAATTTCTGAAGAGTTTGTAAGCAGGTCCTGTGATGCTGCTGAAAGAAGTAGGAACACCAAAGTAAAAAATAAGTAGGTCACTAAAATAAGAATAGAGGTTTGTACTAAAGGAATGTCCATCAAGATGTATCAGTAAAAGACAGATCATAGTTCAACAATGGCAGTGCACATGATTTCCAGGCAAAATGGCATAGGTAGGCGTAGCTAGAAATCTGAAAGAGCTGCTGCTAGTCAAGGGGAGATAATACTCTAGTCTTACCTGACATAAGGTAGTTTCTTGTAGAAATGATGACTGAGGTAAATATTATTATTCCCTTCATAAGAAATGTTAAAGATTGAAAACCTTCCTATGACTCTTGCCCTCACTCATATTCCAGGAGTCATTCTGGAATTCTGTCTTGACATTCATGATTTCCTATCTTTCAAATCAAATCTCAAATCTGGATACTATGGTTCAAGCAAGCAAGTAACCAAGCTAATAAATAAAATATGCTGACTGCTACCAAAATACAGAGACCTTCACTGAGATACTCCCCTACTTTCTCAGATACATATCCAGTATTTCAGCAAAATAACTATTTTGGAAAATAATCTGAAACATCATAAGAATTGGGTGGGTTTTTTTTTGGCAGTAATCCTTATCTTTGCTATAACAGGCGATTTAATATGGATTACAAATAGTAGGTTCATGATGAAGTACCTAACAAAGGAACAGATTACATTATGGTTACGTTATTCCTATTTATTCAACTCTTTATTCAAGAGTTTGGCTTGATGGGGGGGAGGGATCTTCTATTGTGCTGTTGAATCACAACTACAAGATGAAAAATGAAGGAAATATATCTCGGGGAAATCTAAGATAGCCTTTCATCCAAATGACAAAGCAAACAAACAAGATGGGAATACGTCCTGCCCATCTGACCAATGTGGAGGGCAATAAGATTCATTGTAATTCATTGTAAATTTATTATATGCCTGTGTACTGGAGGGACAAGAATGGACGATAAGGTGCAAGACACAGTGCAGAATCAACCACAGTTGTGCAGAGAGAGTTTAAAATTCAAAGAATTTTAGTTATAATATCAACAACAGCAGCAACAGCACCAACAACTAAACGAGGACTGTGTAAAGAACCCTGATAGCTCTAATAGGGATTTCTTAATGGGAAAACAGCATTAGAGCCATTGGATGAGTAATTGAAGCTGGTCTGTATTTTCCACCTGTTATTCTCCTCTCTAGGAAGAATGGAAGTAATTTCAGAATGGAATTCGTGACTGCTTGTTGTTTGGCAAATGCATCAGAACCTTCTGTTACCTCCAGTCTCTTAGAAATATAGCTCAGGTCTCAATATGATTAGTATTGATGCACTGTTGCGTGTCTTCAAGACATTTCTGAAAGGGTGACCCTAAGGAAAAGCTATCAAGGGGTATTCTTGGCAAGATTTGTTCAGAGGAAGTTTGTCATTGCCTTCCATTCAGGCTGACAGAGTGTGACACTTTTAAAAATAACCACATATATGTGCTTCTACCCTGAAAACTTGCTCCATCACATTTCTTCCCTTTCTCTTTTTTCTAGGGAGCTTGCCTAGGGGAAGGACTGTGTTGCAAAGGTCCTCCTAAACTCCTTGTTCTTGATGTGGTTACCTATTCTGCTCCTGGATTGGTTTGGGAGGAGGGCTTGTTTTCTGCCTTGTTTGTGCTATGGAGGAAAAATATCAGCAGTATCAAGCAAAAGGTAAGTGAACCTGTAGGCTTGCTATAGAGCGGGAACTCTGGAAGACCAACCCAGCTCAGGGGAAAAAAAACAACTTTATTTAGAACCAATTTCTATGCTGCCTTGAAAACTTGAATGATAGAAAGATGATATATACATTTGTTCTGTTAACAGAAATAATGCATGCTGCAATGCCTGGAATGTACAAGAACTCAGTGAACAATGTTCCACAACTAATCCTCTAGCTGAATCCAATGGTTAAACATCAGTTAAGTCTGATGATAAAATTTAGTTTGAAAAAGCAATATGGCAGCTATATACTAATCTGAACAGTTCCTAAGAAGAAAACATTGTAGGGGAAAGAACAATACACTAGCAGACTACTAAATGCATGATTTTCTGTTATGTTCCTTCAAAGTTGACTCCAATTTATAACGACCTTATCATAGGATCGCATTTGTAATTCAGAGGAGCTTTGAAATGCACAATTAGCCCCATCATATAGAGCAGGGGTAGGCAACCTTTCCCCTTTAAGGGCCGAGGGACTTCAGCTCCCAGAAGCCTCAGCCATGTTGGCCAATAATCCCATATTGGCCAATAGCTCCTGGGATTCTGGGAGATGAAGTCCCTCGGCCCTTAAAGGGGAAAGGTTGCCTACCCCTGATATAGAGCAAAACAACGTCTTGGATTTTAGTTGCATCTGACATCATGGGCAACTATTTATTTAGAAACCTACTCAGTAGTCATTGTCAGTAGGACTTTTTGTAATGAATAAAAGCCCAAGCTAGAAAAGTTAACTAACTGTGACTGTGGAGGCACACTAGTCTCCAAGAGACATTGGAAGGTCTCACCTCCCCCCCATTCTCACACACAAAAACATATTAATTTTGTCCCTGAACACCTACTTGGAGACAAGGTGTTATTTTGTTTGTTTGTTTTTCACAATGTCTTTGGGCCTTCCTTGGTCATTTTAGGCCTAAGAGAGACTTTTCCCCCCACAATAGGAAGTGAGCAGAAGTTAATTCTCATTTCATATAAAGCATCTCCTGGACCTAATTTTCATCCCACAACATGGTGAAAATTCATTCCATACCCCCTACTTTCTGGCAGTATCTATCTGTCTGTCTATATTGATCATGGGGTGGTGGGGGATCGAGGGTGCGCAGAAATGGTTCTGGAGGTTGTATACAGCCTATGACTGCACTTTGCCCACTCATCCTACACAAACATGACCATACCTCAAGCAAATATGCCACCCATGTTTCAGTTTGCAACCTTCACAACTGTCATCTCCAACTGGTCCATTCCAACACCCTTCCACCCCTACCCCACCAAGTATTAGCACTTTCAGAATGTATGGTGTGGTACTGCACTTGCTTCACATTTCAGTGTAATTGCTTGGTCCCTCAAAATGATTTTTATTCAGTTTTACTGCTTTCTTGTGTCTTCCAGAAAATGAAATGTGACAAAAAGAGTGTACATGGGAGTATGGCAAGAGGGGAAGATTAGCAGAACTGTAGAAAATGTTGCAATTGAAAGCAGAACAACCTAGCATTAATGACAGCCAAGTCAGGTCTGCAAGCACTTCAAGCTTTGCTTCAAAACTGCCCAAACACAAATTATTCCAGGATTTTTTGGGAAGGTTTTTTTATTAGACATTTTTTCATACCACATCACCATGGCACTCAGTAGCTTATCTTGATAAACAGCATTACATACATAAAGCTCTCTTCACTAATGCTTCAGTTAGCCAAGTAGTTGACTGTGCAGATGCATATTCTATAATACAGAGAGCCAGCATGGTGTAATAATTTGAATATTGGACCATAACACTGGAGACCAAGGTTTGAATCCCTGGTCAGTCATGGAAACCAACCAGGTGACCTTGGGGAAGTCACATCTCTCAATCTCAGAGAACAGCAAAGCCAAAGCCAAAACTACTTTGAACAAAACTTGCCAAGAAGATTTGCTTTAGGATCCCCATAAATTGGAAATGACTTGAAGGCCCAAAACAACATAAATACATGTAATTATCATAAACATTTATAATGAATCAGATATATTAGAAATGTACAACTGAAAAATCTTTTGAAGCACAATGATCACAGTCAATTTTACTTAATAGCAATTGTCTGGCTGCTTAGGCTACATCTTCACTGCAGAAATAATCCAGGTTGACACCACTTTAATTGTAACAGGTTAATGCTATGGAATTCTGGGAATTACACTCTGTTGTGGCATCAGAGTTCTCTGACAGGGAAGGCTAGATGTTTCATGAAACTACAGTTCCCAGAATTCCATAGTATTGAGCCATGGCATTTAAAGCAGTGGCAAACTGGATTATTTCTCCAGTGCAGATGCAGCCTTAGAGAAGACTTTTCTTTCAAAAAGCACAACACAGACTGAACCTATTGGAAGTCTGAACAAGAAACCATAGGGGACACCATTGACTTTAAAACATGTCAATACCACAGAGGAGAATAAAAACATGATGAATAAAACCAACTCAAGGTATTAACCCCCCCCCCCAAAAAAAAACCAGCAGCTTAACCTTTACAAGCATTTACAGGAAGAATTATCTGATGCTTGAACTTTTATTTTACATATTCACAGTTCCAGCAACTGAGTATTTCAGCAGTGTAAAATGGTCAACTATGCCAGTATAGTCCAACACAGATTTCAAAATAGCAATCAAAAAATTTCATCCTAGCAAACTTGATTTGGAATGAAATGAACTTTTAAAAAAGCTGCATTACCACCCCTCCCTCCCTCCTTGAACCATGATGTTACAAGCTGGTGATAGCAATAATGAAGTTCTGCTACTAATACTTCACTTTTTAATTGATGCTTGACCTGAGTAGGTCAAGATAAAAACATGTACAATGATAAGCTCTCTCACTGGTTTAGGACAGCTTTTCCTTAGCCTGCTACGTGGGGGAAATGTTGGCTGGGGAAACGGTAGCCATTTAAGCCCATCATATATAAAGGGCATCAGGCTAGGAAAGGCAGATCCAAATGTTAGAAAACACTAATAAGAAATGTAGGATAAAGCACTCTTTTGCCTCTTTGTATCTGAACCATGTCTCTTATTTTGACCTTCTCAGCTCTGTGATCTTTTGTGCAAGCAATTTGCAACTGTAGAATCCTGACCTTGGAATGCACAGGATTTTACCCATATGATATTTTTATGTAAACCTATGTATTCTAAAACAGTGTTTCAATGTAATAGTCCAGGAATGTCCAAGCCCAGAAGGGAATGATGAAGTGACAACAGATACCAAGGGCATTGTTTTAATCATAACAAGCCCTCTGCTATTCTACTACGGTAATTACATTCATCACAACAGTGAAATAAAATCTTAATAGCAAAAAACAAACAAACAAACAAACAAACAAACAAACAAAAAACGGTTGTATACCATTACTAGTCTATACTGTCTCGACTGCATGAAGATGCAATGTATGCAGATACAGAAATACATATGGAGTTTTAGAATACATAGGTTTACATAGAAATATCATATGGGTAAAATCCTCTGCATTCCAAGGTCAGGATTCTACAGTTGCAAATTGCTTGCACAAAAGATCACAGTGACAGACTAATCTGACAGTCTCTATGCTTTTTTGGAGAAGAAGTGATGGTGATGGTGGTGATAACAACGACAACAGAAAGAAATTATCTATTTTCTCTGTCTATTTCTTGAATGTCTGGCCTGGAGGAGGTCCTCAGAGTCAAAAAGCATTACAGTTGCCCCTCCATTTTCGCAGAGGATCCGTTCCGGAACCCCCCCCCCCATGAAAATGGAAATTTGCATATATTCAAAGCCCACTGGTTATAATGTGTGCACTCTCCTGTGAGCACGCACCATTTTAACCCCTCCCCAACTTGCCACCGCGAAAAGCAAGACCACAGACTCCAAGTCTGCAAATTAGAAGGGACAACTGTAATAGAGAGGTGGCTTGGAAAGCTATCTGTGCCCTTCCATAGTACCTGATGTTATTCTCTTCCTTTTTACTTTGTCTATCCTGTTGACTATTTTCTTACCACTTCTTTTTCCAACAAGAAATCTACATAAACAGTATAAAATTAGCCTGTGGAAAACATTATGACTGTTCCAATATTGTTCTAGAGAGAAAACTCTCTCTTTTGGAGAGGGCCAGCCCAAGACAAAATGGCACACTCCCTCCTTCAATTCTTATTATAGAGGCTGGCCAGAATGGCAGCTTCATCTTGCTTCAATATTACTGATATTATCCTCCACTTGAGAGCAGAGAATTAGGAGAAGCAGGACAGACTGCCTGGAACACACACCTCTACCTTTCAATTGAGGGGAATGGCTATGGGGATGCTGGCAGTAGGTACTTTACAACACCAAGAAGCTGCTATCATACTTTGGGCTAATCCTGCTTCTCAGGTTCAGTAACAATAAAGGCAAAAATGCAGCATGCACACACACTGTCAAAAAAATAACATTCTGCACAACCAGTTAATTGCCAAATGCCTTTTTAAATAAAAATGCTCAGGAATGGCCATGTTCACTGCCATTGTCATTTATTTCAGAAATCAGTCAAAGACTCAACTGGAGCTACTGCATTCTCTTACATGGTAAATACTAGCCATTACCAGATGTGGGAGTTGAGCTAAAAGAAATATTCGGAATAAGAAAATGGTATTACTACTAGCCAAAGTGTTAGAATATGGTACCAGAAACCTTCCTCTGCCACACAAACAAAATAGTTGCCAGCATGGGTGTAATATGAAACACACAACTTCCTTCAAACACACAGTTGTGATGAATTAATTAAATATAATTGGTACAGAATGTTTAGATCAGGGGTAGGCAACCTTTCCCCTTTAAGGGCCGAGGGACTTCAATTCCCAGAATCCCATGGCCAACATGGGACTAGTGGCCAACATGGCTGAGGCTTCTGGGAGCTGAAGTCCCTCGGCCCTTAAAGGGGAAAGGTTGCCTACCCCTGGTTTAGATTAAACTGCAGTGGAGGAATATTCGTTACCTACAATAGTGCTTCCCATTTAAAAAACTGGTTCAGAAATTGATGTTTTTCTACATCCATTATCATACTGAAACAGTGTATTGACTGAAACAGTCAAAACAGAAGTACTGTATTGCTGAAGCTGATTTTCTTTTCCAACCCATAAGCACCTAAAAGGGATGATCCCACTGAAAAATAGCTAGCTTTCATCTTATTAAGATTAAATTGCAGTATACTATGCTTGGGGCCATTTTGCAGAATTGAAAAAACAGTCAAAGAAAAAGATTACATACCATTTTCTTCAGCTTTCAAGCCTAACAAGTCATCTATAGTGCCTAAAAAAGGGCAAAGTACAAGGAAATAATTGATCTATAGATTGTTTTGCTTATTTCACAATTACAATGATGTGACTTTTCTTAGGCTGCAATTGCAGGACAGTTTTAAATGAAGCTTTTATTATGCTATCATTGTGCTTCGCTCACTGAATTTTACAAGGGTTTCACATTGCTCGCCTTCATTTGTAACCTTCATTTTTCCACCCTAGGAAATTTGTTAGGCAAAACAAAGAAAAACTGGAAAGTGATTTCTAGCTACTAACATGATAATAAACCTTTTGCCTGAAAACACTTTATACACTTTTAGAGGGAAATTAATCTCACTAAGAAAGAAGGCATTTACTTTGGAGTTGACATGTGTAGAACAACACTGCACTTCTAAGAAACATACCTGAATTCTCTGTATGGCTGAAGTTCTCCCCCAATGTGCTCAGAATGTCCTTAGCATCTTCTGCTGTAACCAAAATATTTTCTGTGTCAAATCCAGCTAAGACCTAACAAAGCTTTAAACATGACATGTGTTTTCTATTTGGACCAGTTTCACTATTACAGCTTCTTTTAATTTGACACAATTACAGACCAATGATTATCCAATCTGCAGTAGCAGTGTGATTTAAAGACTGAGGTACCTGTGTTCATTCTTGGAAATGGGGGTCTATTACAACACTACTGTAAATAAATGTAGATCTTTACAACACTACTGTAAATAAATGTAGATCTTTAACTGCATATAAAGTAATAAGTTCAAGAAGGATTCTATTCTTCTCCAGTTGATTACAGTGGGTCCTTGGTATCCACTGTGGTTTGCTTCCAGGACCCCTGTGGATACCAAAATCTGTGCATGCTCAAATCCCATTACACACAACTGCATAGTAAAATGGCAAAATCAAGGTTTTTGAATTTATATATATTTTTAAATATTTTCAAACCATGGATTGTTGAATCTGTGGATAAATGATCTGTGGATATGGAGGGCCAACTGTATTCAGTTCTTGGAGAGTCTTGACAATGGACAATGGAAACTATTTAAAATTTCAGCCAAGCCCAGTTCAATCATTATCCACACAAGCACATACTATCATTTGCTGGGAAGAGAGCACAGAGGGAAAGTATGAATAATTATCTTTGGCATTTGCATTTGGAAAAAGCATGGCTACATCAGCTGTGGTCCCAGTGTCTTTCTTCTGGAAGGTGTAGGGCAGGGGTCAGCAACTTTTGTTGCTGGGAGGCCGGAGGGGGGGAGAAATGACGCTGGGGCTGGGTGAGTGGGCACGTGCGCTTGCGCTTGCACCGGCGCCATGCAAATCTGCATGTCGCCGTTGGGCTTTCCAAAATGGCAACCGCGCTTGCGCACGCATGCACACGGTGGCGGGTGCCATTTTGGAATGCCCAACGGCGCTGGCGTTGTGCGCACGACGCTGTTGGGCATTCCAAAATGGCGCCCACTGCCGTGCGCAAGTGCTGGTGCCATTTTGGACGCCAAAATGGTGCCCGCGCTCAAGCACAGAAGCAGCAACGGCAGGACCGGCCACAGGCCGGTCCCAAGGCCTCCACGGGCCACACCCGGCCTGTGGGCCGTAGGTTGACGACTCCTGGTGTAGGGGGAAGAAGGCAACCTTGGATTGGGAGTAGCTGCAGCACACTGCTTTGTTTTTCTAAGCTGCAAACAAGACATGATAGAGGTAATCTGAAGCAGTTGTAGCAGGCAGGAGGATGCAGAGCCCATTCCAAATATTTATTTTTCAAGGTGCCTTTGTGATTGTTAAATAAAATCTCAAATCTCAAATCTCTGTTTCTAATTGATTCCATGTGCTTTATATTTCTAGAGCTAGGATGAAACACCCTGGCTGAGAAAATAATATAAAGAGCAAAATGTTCACACATCATCTATAACATGGTGAAATGCCCCTTGGCCCTGACATAAGAGAGTACCTGAGTTGGCTGGTTCCTTGGTGTGGCTTTCATCATCTAATGAAATCAACCTGAAATTGAAAGAGAGAGTAAATAAAAGAATACTTTATGCTATACACTAGCTCCTTCTTTTTTCAGTTTTATGGATCAAATGAAGATATGTTGTAATTCTAAGAATACTAGCATTTTGATGCTTTTGTAACAAAACATGTGCAAAGTCATTTGTGGTGCCTGATAACGTTAGATTTCATTACCTGCTGCATGAGTAAAGATTTTCTGCTTCAGTAAGTTACTGCTCAGTATGGCATATGGTATTACATACTAGAAATGCATTACCAACGGCTCTGATTCATATGGTGCTTTAGTGTTACACTGATAAAATAATGAATTTGTGCACTGAGTGGTACTAAATGGTGGAAGGGAATCTGACATTCTTACTAGAAGTCTTCATCAGGTGGCCACTGGATGCCTCTCTTTCATTCAATAGTTCTCAGCAGCAAAAAACGCTATCTGTCAGTGAATCTATCAGGAGATTGCAAATGCTATTATATTGGCATTACTGAGGTTGTTTTTAAGAGTAAATGAAGCAACAACTCACTAGAAGCCAAAATGATCAAACTGAGGCCATTGTGCTCTGGCCACATCATGAGATAATATGACTCATTACAAAATATGATAATGCTTGGAAAAGAGAAAGACTGCTTTACAGATGTATAGACTCAATTAAGAAATGCATAGCCCTGAGTTTGCAGGATCTGAGTAAGACTTTTGATGATAGGTTATCTTGGTGATCATTCACAGGTTCACCATAAGCCAAAGCCAATTTTACAGCTCTAGGACCTATTTATTCATTCTTTTGGCAGTCCATGGTATTCACAGAAGTCTTCTCTAGCAACCCATTTCACATGAGTTGATTTTCTTCAAGTCAGTTTTCTCTATTGTCCAGCTTTCACAACGATATACACACTAACATTATACTGGCATGATTGGAAGAATAGTTTTTGTGGACATATACTGAAAGGAGTAGTCTCTTATTATGTGGAAAGTATGATGTGAATCTCTATAAAATAGGGTCAAGATAGGAAACAGAACTGGGACAAAAAGGAGTTCAAGGATGAAATTAAATTAAAATCTTCCCATCTCCACAACAGTTTTTGTGATCTTTGTGCTTTTATTTGGTGCAATGGGACCTCAACTGACAGAATATTAAAGCACTGTCATTGAGACATCAAGAGATTCAGAACTCTTTTTTGCTTTTCATCACTTAATAACAGTGGGAAATTATTCATTTTCTATTTGGAAGAAGAGATGAAGTTGTTTCCTTGACCTTGTGTGGAGCATCCAGCAGAACCACTGAATAAGCATGAGCTTTGGTTACATGGCAGCTGATGTAATGAGTTTGGCAGGGATCACTATGCCTGCTGTCACACCATGATCTTATCAGAACCATGAGCCAAACACTGAGAAAGAACAACTGTGCCTTTAGATCCACAAGAGTAAGACAGACACAGTAAGGTTATAGAAGTGTTATGGGGTGGTGGGGGTAATGGGAAGAGCTACAAAGCAAAGCAGAAGAGAAAATCTAAGAAAAGAAAAGAAAAGAAAAGAAAAGAAAAGAAAAGAAAAGAAAGGGAAAGGGAAAAATGATAGCTCCAAGGATAATGCTGCTTTACTAGACCCTTCTAGTTTTTGCTTTAAAGGAGGAAGAGAAGGAGGAGGAGGAGCTCATCCACATTAAATGCTGAACCATTTAATCATTCAGGCTCAAAAGGAAGTTGGCATAAGTCAACTCATTCATTGTCAAAATGCTTTTGCTGACTTAAAGTCTCTGTATCTACGAAGGGGTTCCATGTAGGGACTTTCTTCCTAGCAGCTGTTTAGAATTGCTCTTATTGTTGTTGTTAACTGCCCTCAAGTCTATCTCGACTCATGGCAATCCTATGGATGAGACATCTCCAAGACCCTCTGTCTTCCATTGCTCTGCTTAATTCCTGCAACCCCATCCATCTAGGATGTGGCCTTCCTCTCTTCCTCCCTCCCTCCACCTTTCCCAGCATAATTGTCTTTTCCAATGAGTCTTTCCTTCTCATGATGTGTCCAAAGTACGACAGCCTCACTTTGGTCATCTTGGCTTCCAGGGAGGTTTCTGGCTTGATCTGCTCTAGGACCTATTTGTTTGTCCTTCTGGCTGTCCATGGGATCCTCAGAACTCTACTCCAGCACCACATCTCAAATGCTTTGATTTTCTTCTTATCATCTTTCTTAACTGTCTAGCTCTCACGTCCATACATGATAATAGGGAATACAATGGATTGTATGATTCTAAATTTTGTGCTGAGTTGTATATCTTTGCATTTTAGAATCTTTTCTAGTTCTTTCACAGCCACCCTCCCCATTCTTAATCTTCTTCTGATTTCGTGATGGCAATCTCAATTTCTATCAATGTTTGATCCAGGTATGGGGATTCCTTTACTATTTCTATTTCTTCATTGTCTAGGTTGAACTTGCAAAGGTCCTCAGTGGTCATTATTTTTTGTTTTCAACATTAAGCCTGCCTTTGTACTTTCTTCTTTGATCTTCCTTAGTAGGTGTTCCAGGTCGGTGAGGTTTTCTGCTAGTACTATGGTGTTATCTGCATATCTTAGATTGTTGATATTCCTTCCTCCTATTTTCACTCCTCTGTCTTCTTCTGTATCCAAGCCTCCTTTTCTTATAATATGTTCTGCATACAAGTTGAACAGATAGGATGAAAAGATACAGCTTTGTCTGGCCCCTTTGCCAATTGGGAACCTTGATCTTACACAACCAATAAAAGTCATTATGTGAATGACTAATCATTACTTTTTTCAAGCCTCTAAGAATCCAAAAACACATGTTATCTAGGTCAGTGAGTTGCTCTCCTATCACCGTTCTGGTGACACAAAACATTTCTAAGAGAATTTGAGGGAATAGGAGTGCAAAATGCTAATGAACTAAATTTCAGCAATGAAAGCTATCCTCAAATACATTAATAACTGGTCTTTACCTTAACCATCTACATCTGCCAGTGGGAGTACAGAAATACCTATGTCCTCATCTGTGAGTTTCCATGTAAAGGGTTTGCATCTCTTTCTCCTCTTCTTTGTCTCTCATATCCAAATTACCAAATATTAATATATTAATATACAATCTATATGTACCTTTTTCTTAAAACCAGTAGCTAAAATCCCATAAGACTCATCTCTCAAGATATACCTATACAGAGTACTTGTTACTGTAGTGCAGGGGTAGGCAACCTTTCCCCTTTAAGGACCAAGGGATTTCAGCTCCCAGAAGCCTCAGCCATGTTGGCCAATAGTCCTATGTTGGCCAAGAGCTCCTGGGATTCTGGGAGCTGAAGTCCCTCGGCCCTTCAAGGGGAAAGGTTGCCTACCCCTGCTGTAGTGGATCACTTCCCAAGCACTGTGTAGATTGCAAGAGCTAATCAGTGTTCAGTGAGCAGTGGATCAGTTCCAACTCTTGAGCACATGAAAAATGCCAACACAAAAAGACAAAGCATGGAGTGAATTTTTTGTCTCTTACACGATATACATAAGATGCTTACTACATTGCCCCACAAATACCAATGAAGAAAATCAAGAACAGACAAATGTTATTGTATGGGGGACTTGGTGTTGGAAGATTTATGTATTGTATTCTTCTTTCCCTCCTTAGATAAACAGGGACTTCCCTCTCTCTGTCTCATTCTATCAAATCATGTGACTTTGGTTACTCACTCTTGGAGGCTGTTTAACACACTCTCTCAAGATTCTAAACAGTCTCCTCTCAATTTAAATAAGTGTCTCTTCTCTGAAGTAGTAGTGGGGTTTTTCTCTTCATCCTGCTATATTTAAACATGGTGAGATTTCATCTTTTCCTAATCCATCACCAGTCAGGATAGGATTTTGTTTGTTATGTATTTATTTATTAAAGCCATTACTCTTTATTTTTAAACTACAAACTGCATTTTTTTGTTTTCTGGAGTAAGTCTTTATTTATTAAGAATGCAGATTTAGAATAAATAGTCTGACTCACACTTTTGCTGTTCTGCTGATGAAAGCTGCACTCTTTTAACAAGTTTAACTTTCATACTTGTATATTTTTGTTTCCCTTTAAAAGGGTTAACACCCTAGGAAACTTAAATTTCACCCTACATTTTTAATGTAATGTAGTTTCCTATGCAATATAATGCTTTTCCTATCCTTAGGGGCATCTGTAGAGAAACACATGTAGTGCAGATGTGGAAAGCAAAACATATGTGTATTTGCATGCCAGCAATACAGAAGCCCCTCCCAATTTGCAGAGGATGTGTTCTGGTCCACCCCCCTGCAAAAATGGCGGCTTACAAATATTCTCAAGCCCCACTGAAAATAATGGTGTGTGCGCCTGTGGCACATGAGGGGGGCATGTGCATACACCACCATTATATCCTTCCCCGCTTGTCCCTCCCGCGAAGAGCGGGACCATAGACTTGAAGTCCACGAACGGGGAGGGACAACTGTATATTTTTCAAATGGGTTCTTCTAAGAAGGGGACACATGTTAAAACGAATAATACATTTATCTGTGGAGCAATTAGATCAGGGGCCAGCAACCTACGGCCCCCGGGCTGGTTCCAGCCCAGGTCGCTGGACTTAACGGCCCTGGCAGACCCGTCGCCGCGGCGGCGTGTTTTTGCCTCCATCCAGCTGCGACGCATTTGCGCATGCACAGGAGTACTGCACATGCACAAACGCGTCGTGGCCGCCATTTTGGAAAACAACATGGCGGCCGCAACTCGTTTGTGCATGTGCAGTACTCCTGTGCATGCGCAAACACGCTGCGGCCACAATTTTGAAAATCAAAATGGCGGCCGTGTGTATGGCGGCGGTGGCACGGGGGGTACGCGTGTGCGCGCACACCGCCATACCCCCCCCCCGGCCCAGTTGAAAGGAGTACTTCGGGGGACCAGCCCAGAGGTTAAAAAGGTTGCCTACCCCTGAATTAGATAATAAAAGGGAGAGGAGCATGAAGCAATATTTTAAAAAGATTTCCTGGTCCAGCAAAAATATACAAACACTGAGCTCAGGGAAGCTTTCACCTCATCTAAGTATGCCTGTCACTTCTGTTTGGGATGTTATCACACTTGAAGATGTCAATAGTCTTTACTAATACAATTCAAGATTCATGTACAAGGCTCTGTCTAGAGATCTCCTCAGCAGCATTTCATGTACGCTGAAGAATTATTGGGGGAAGGGGTATGAGCTCATGTGAGCAAAACAAGAAGTTAACGACTGACATTCTGAATGTTTTCTACTCAGAGAATTAACTGACTTGTTTACTTAATTTACTATAGTTAGAAACATGTATTTCTTCCCAACTGCAAAACCAGAGTGACCCAAAAGACCACAATTAGCTAAAGATCATTTTGTTTGAACAGATGCATATCCTATGACTTACTGACTCTGCTGATCATCTTCCAATCTGGTGTTCTCTAGCTGCAGTTCTTCTTCCTTTTCTTCACTTTCCATTAGTTTATTTACAGGTTCTTGTAGGCTCTAGGGCAAAACAGATAATAAAAAGAACATCCCACATTAATAATAAGGAATGCTGAAAAATCTTTAATGTTGCAACTTAGCAAAGTCACATAAAACAGGAACCTCACAGTCACATAAACAACTTCAGTTTAAACAGGAAGAAAAAAGATAGGTTAAAGCACAAGAGGTCAGCAGGAAAATTTCCCTGAAGCATATAGTGGAAATAAAATGAAATCTGGACAGAGAATCATGCAAACTTGCATTTTCCTCCAGAAGGCATATAGCAGTTTGTAAAGCAAAAGTAAAATATGGACCAAGTGATAAACTGGTCTGCTTCATATATGTTCATGTCACACTAGTATTCACTCACTCACACTGGCTCACAGACCATTTCGAGGACCAATTCAAACAGGTGGTTTTAACTTAAAAACAGGCTAGGACAGGATAACTGAAATATAATATTTCATTATTTGAAAAACCAAGATCATCTTCAGAGGTCCGATTCTTGATACTCATGCCAAGTAAAGTGAACTGCACGGCTACCAGGAATTGGACCTGCTTACTCATAACACTCTGGTTATGGAGTACACTCTTCAGAAAGACTTGCTGTCTTTCTCACCAATTATTTCTGTGACACATGGAGATTTGGACATACCCGTATTTTCCCGTGTATAAGACGCCCCCCCCCACTTTCCAGTCAAAATATAGAGTTTTAGCACCTCTATCCTCATTATCCTTATATCCGGCGTATAAGACGACCCCCCCCACTTTAACCACAGATTTTGCAGGTAAAAAAGTAGTCTTATACGCAGGAAAATAAGGTACTCTTTTTAAAAAATTTAAATATGTTTTTAGTGTTCTGTGCTATTATAATGTGCTGTATAATTGTTGGCTAGCTGATATTAATCTCTCTGGAACTGTTACTGATCCAAATTGTTTGGTTACAATATTACATTTTTTAACATCATGTGTTGCTTTTTTTTACTGTAATTGTCCACAGAACAACACTGCTGAGCAGCTTTATACAAATAAAAACAAAGTAGAATAAACATGTTGTATAGCAGCAATATAAAGGAGACTTCAAAACATTTCAGGGTTGAATTCCTGCATTAATTGTGCTGGTGAATATTTCATGCATCTGATGAAGTGGATTCTGGTCTATGAAGGATTATGCCATGATCCGTTGATTTGTTTTTAAGATGACACAAGACTCATTACTGCAACAAGAAAGCCATGTGATATGTCTGTGCAATCTTTAGCATTTATAAAACCAGGTATAATGAACTGCCACTCAGAGGATCAGACTCTTAAGCCCGTTATTACCATGTACAGCTCATTTTGGCACATTGATTCATTCTTGAAAGATGCAATCAAACTGCCAAAAGACACACATTGTACTTTCAATTTGAACTGAAGTTTAGTGTTTCATTTTCAGCCCACTTAAAATAAGGTGTTCTTTTGTTTTTGTTTTTACAGAACACTGATTCATATTTGCTGTTCCTATTTTTGCATTCTCAGACAAGGAAAATGTGTACCAGTCTTTCGTGTTCGATTTCTATCAATGGCACTTTTAAAGTTTGTTTTACTGTCATCATGTAGGAAGACTGGTTTTTTCTGAAAGATTAGTAAAAGCTAGTGCTTTTCTTTTAAAATTATCAATCAATCTTATAAAATATTAGGTTACAAAACAAACAAAATGAGGCACAAATGGGTTTTCTTTTCTTTTAAAAATTATTTTATTTATACTATATAAACCTCTAAAAAAAAACAGTAAAAAATTTCAAAATATAATCATCACATTGTCATGCAATACAATACTTCCAATGTTCCTTTAACAATAAATACCTTTATTTATAACCGTATTATTTATTCAGTCTTTTTCTATATCTGATTTTTAAAAGATAGGTAATCATTCAAAAGAAATAGGTAATCATACCCTAACAATCATACCCAATTATAATCTTTTATCCTTTTTAAACCAAATTATCTTATTATTTCCATGATTCTATTTGTTATTTCACTGCCATCTTCTATTGCTATATTCAACTACTGGAGATCACTCCTTGTCAACCTTCTCTATGTCTTTCTGGTTCAATAAGTCAGTTAGTCTATCCATTTGTTTCATTTCTGTAAGCTTCAGTAACCAATCATCTATTGTGGATAATTCTTGTTTTTTCCACCTTTGCGCTATCAAGACTCTAGCTGACAAGATCATATATAATAGAACTCTCCAATATTTTTCTCCAGTATCGGGTCAGTTTTATTTAACATATTTAATAAGTAAATTTCTGACATTAGTTCATATTTAATTTTAAAGATTTCTTGTATCGAATAATAATAATAATAATAATAATAATAATAATAATAATACCCCGGTTAAATGAAAACAATCTAAGCGGCTTACATCAGTTAAAACCCCATACAATAAAATTCATACCCCAACCCCCCCCCTTAAAACAATATTAAATGGTAAGATAATTAAAACAGGAATATAAACATTCCAACACAAATAAAACAAACATGAAAGTATAAAAATGTAAAAATATAAAAATGCCCTGATTAGACTCAACTGCGCTCCTCATCCATCAGCAATCAGCAAGGGGGGAGCGCAGGGATCAAAGAGCCCAAGGCCAGGAGAATTAATCTGGAAAGGCCTGCCGGAAGAGATCCGTCTTGACAGCTTTCTTGAAGCTGTCTAAAGATGTCAGCTGACGGATCTCGTCCGGCAGGTCGTTCCAGAGTTTGGGGGCGACGACAGAAAAGGCTCTCTGGGAGGTCGCCGCCAGCCTAGATTTTTGAAGATGCAGCAAATTCCTCCCAGAGGACCGGAGAGCGCGGGGAGGATTATATGGAAGGAGGCGTTCCCTGAGATAGCTTGGACCCAAGCCATTTAGGGCTTTAAAGGTAATAACCAACACCTTGTACTGGGCCCGGAAGCTGATAGGCAGTGGAGGGACCTCAAAACAGGAGTAATGTGGTCCCTCCTAGATGTTCCAGAGATAAATCTGGCTGCCATGTTTTGGACTAACTGAAGCTTCCGAACCAAGTACAGGGGTAGCCCCATGTAGAGCGCATTACAGAAGTCAAGGCGTGAGGTTACCAGTGCGTGCACAACGGTCTTGAGATCCCTTACTTCCAGAAAAGGGCGCAGCTGGCGTATCAGCCGAAGCTGATAACAGGCGCTCTTGACCGTCGCATTAACCTGATTCGTCATCAGGAGCGACGAGTCAAGAAGCACCCCCAGGCTGCGAACACAGTCACTGGAGGAGAGTGTGACCCCATCCAGGACTGGAGGTTGCAACCCAATTCTTGGTTTCGGGGCCGCTACCGTGAGCACCTCTGTCTTGTCTGGATTCAGTTTCAATCTGTTTTTCCTCATCCAGCCCATTACCGCTCGAAGACATTCATTGAGAGAGGAGATGCCATTGGAATTCGAGGCCGACGAACGAGACACGGAGAAACAGATTTGGGTGTCATCAGCGTATTGATAACACCCAGCACCATAACTCCGTATTATCTCACCCAGCGGCTTCATATAGATGTTGAATAACATCGGGGACAAAATAGCTCCCTGAGGGACCCCACAAGTGAGGTCCCTCTTATTGGAGCTACAGTCCCCGAGCAGCACCCTCTGAGACCTACCCGAGAGGAAGGACCGGAACCATTGCAGAGCAGTGCCCCCGATACCTAACTCCCTCAGGCGGTCCAAGAGGATGCTGTGGTCTATTGTATCAAAAGCCGCTGAGAGGTCTAGGAGCACCAACAGGGTCACACTACCCCTGTCGATGCTCAGACGCAGATCGTCGGTCAAGGCAACCATGGCAGTCTCAACCCCAAAGCCTGTCCTGAAGCCAGTTTGAAATGGGTCTAGATAATCAGCTTCATCCAAAACAGCTTGGAGCGGAAGAGCAATCGCCCTCTCGATCACCTTGCTCAAAAATGGCAGCAATGACACAGGCCTATAATTACTCATAACCAGGGGATCCAGGGAAGGTTTTTTCAGAAGCGGCCTAACTGCCGCTTCCTTCAAACAGGATGGAATGTGTCCGTAAGGAAGCTCATCAATGCATCCCCCCTGGACGGCCAGCCATGATGGGCAAGGGTCGAGAGGGCAGGTTGTCTTCCTCACCTTACCAAGCAGTTTGTCCACGTCCTCGGTACTCACAGATTGAAGCTGATCCAGTATAATTACATCAGCGGAGTCACTGGACGCCTTGCCTATTGACTCTGTTTCAACAGTGGCATCTAAGTCGGCTCTTATCTGAGAGATTTTATCTGCAAAGAAGTTGTTAAACGTGTCACAGCAGGCTGTCGTCAGGTTAAGCAAGGGATTTGGCGCAGGAGGCACCTGCATCATCTCCCTCACCACCCTAAACAGCTCTGCTGGATGGGACTCTGCAGATGCAATACGTGCAGAGGAGAAGACTCTCTTCGCTGCACGTATTGCCTCCCGATAGGAATGAAGAAAGGTCCTATGGCGAGTTCTGTCAGATAAGAGTCGAGTCTTCTGCCGCCTGCGCTCTAGCCATCGTCCAAACCGCTTCATCCTCCTCAGCTCTGGCATGTACCAAGGCCTACGATTTGAAGCGGGATGGCAAGGGTGCTTGGGAGCGATCGTGTCGATAGCCCTGGTAAGATCGGTGTTCCAAGTGTTGACCAGAGCTTCGCCGGCATTCCCAACCATTAAACCCTCTAAGGCTCTCTGGAATCCTATTGGCTCCATCAGCCTTCGAGGGCGGACCATTCGAATGGGTCCACCACCCCCGGGGGGGGGCAGACATAGGCTTTAAGTTCAGTCTTGACCAGGAAATGATCCGTCCATGACAATGCGGAGGTATTTACCACCTCCGCCCACGGATATTCCTGTTCCGTACTGAAGACCGCATCGAGTGTATGACCTGCACAATGTGTGGGCCCGTTGACCAGTTGGGATAGGCCCATGTTTGTCATGGTCTCCATGAACTCCCGAGCCGCACCTGTTAAGCTGGTCTCGAGCGGAATGTTGAAGTCCCCCAGAACTAAAAGTCTGGGGGTCTCCAGCAACAGCTCGGAGACCAGCTGTGTCAGCTCGGTCAGGGAGTCTGCTAGACAACGGGGTGGCCGGTAGACTAGCAGAATCCCCACTCTATCCCTGGTCTTCAGGCTAAGGTACATGCACTCGAAGTGGGTTGTGTTCGGGACAGGTATCCTGGTCACGGTCAAGGTGTTCTTATGAGCTAGAGCCACTCCGCCCCCCCCCCACCCACTTCCCCTCACCTGCTCACTGACAGAGTACCCAGCTGGGAGGGCCTGCGCCCAGACAGCAGCGCTATCCTCTCCCAGCCAGGTCTCTGTGAAGCAAGCCAGGTCGGCATCCTCATCCAGGAGGAGGTCCTGGATGATGTGGGTCTTGTTTTTTACCGACCTGGCATTGCACAGGAGCAGAGTGAGGTTCTGTGGAATGGTTGGACTGCTCTCCAAACCATTCTGGGAAACAGCGGGAACTGAAGGCGGGATAGCTTTCAAGCAGCGATCCCGCCTTCTTTTGTAACATCTGTTCCCTCTGTTACAACCATACCTTCCTTTCCCCAGCACAACTCCGATAGTCGCACCCAGGTCATTCCCGGCCTTGGGAAGGGCAATATATTCCAAACTGTCGGAGGCAGGAGTCAGGGAAGATATTCCGGGATCTATTATCCCACATTCCTGGCTCTCGTCACTGCTAAGGTGCTGTAGGGCTGCCCAGATAGAAGTAGTGGGCGGGGAGTCCTCTTAAAATTAGGCCCAAGCGCTGCCTCTGTGGCTGCTAAAGTGGTGATTGGGCTTGAGGAATCCTCCAAACAGCCCCAGACGCTGCCTCCGCCTCCACAGGTTGCTGGGGGGAGATGTTCCTGGAGGGTTTTTATGCCCTCAGTGTCCTCTCCCAGCTCCGCTGCTGCTGCTGAGGTTGCCTCAGGGCTGCCCAGGTGGTGGTAATTGGGCTTGAGGAGTCCTCCAAACGGCCCCAGACGCTGCCTCTGCCTCCACAGGTTGCTGGGGGGAGATGTCCCTGGAGGGTTTTTATGCCCTCAATGTCCTCTCCCAGCTTCGCTGCTGCTGCTGAGGCTGCCTCAGGGCTGCCCAGGTGGTGGTAATTGGGCTTGAGGAGTCCTCCAAATGGCCCAGACGCTGCCTCTGCCTCCACAGGTTGCTGGGGGGAGATGTCCCTGGAGGGTTTTTATGCCCTCAGTGTCCTCTCCCAGCTCCGCTGCTGCTGCTGAGGCTGCCTCAGGGCTGCTCAGGTGGTGGTAATTGGGCTTGAGGAGTCCTCCAAACGGCCCCAGACGCTGCCTCCGCCTTCCACAGGAGGAATTTTCTTCCAATAAACTTTCATTTTGGAGCATCTCCACCATACATGAAACCACAATCCGACATTTTGTTTGCACTTCCAACAATTATTCGACCCTGTATTATAGATTTTTGCAATTTTTGCTGGAGTTAAATGCCACCTTTGTTCCATTTTCCAGTAATTTTCTTTTAGGTCTTGGGATTTAGTGACTTTTCCTGTTTTCTTTCTTGCATATTCCCAGCTTTCCTGATCAATTATTTTCCCTATGTCTGTAGCCCATTTAATCATGTTATCTGAAATCAGGTCTCTTTCTTGTTTTCTATTCATCAGCATTTTATAAAGTTTGGTTGTTCTTTTTTTTTCCTGGACTTATTAGAATACTATCAAAATCTTTGGAATCTTCATCAAAGTCTTCTGTTTTAACATCCATCTTGAATCTTTCTTTCAGTTGGATATAAAGCAGCCAATGTATTTCCGGGTCTAATTGTTCCAGTTCTTCAATTGCTTTTGGCTCTAATTTGTTATCTCCTGATTTTTTAAATATCTCCTTGTATCTCAGCCATGTTTTGACTGCCGTCCATTTTCCAAAAAACGTTTCATGAGGGGAGATCCAAAGTGGAATTTTTCTATGTTTTCTTCTTGAATTTGTTCCATACGTACAGAAGTGCTTTCCTTATTACATGATGCTTAAATTATTTATGTACTGCTGCTTTGCCATACCACAAGTACCCGTACTAACCAAATCAGTTGTTAAAACCTTCAATATTCAGTGTTTTCGTGTTTTTTAGTGAGATCCAGTCTAACAACCAATTAAGTACATTTGCTTGATGGTAAAGCTCTAAATCTGGAACACTTCTTCCCCAGCACAAATGGGTTTTCTTCCCACATTATCACTACAAAGTTTTTAATTCCAGACAGTGTGCCAATTTCTTCTTATCAAGATTAGTTCCTGGGCTGCTCAGCTAAATAGACTGATTCACAAATGGAGGTGCCGCAGAAGTCTTGCCAATGTAATTTTGATCTTTCTTTAGATGAAAACAAGAAGTTTGCACTTATGTTACTTTTTGTATTTTTAGTCACTTCTCAATACCTAATAAACAATTTCATCCCCCCCCCCCCCCCATCATAATTTGTATAAGTAATTACATGGGCTGGGAGCCTAGGACAGACATTTGTTCACTTCTGCGCCAAAAGGTAACTTGCCATAAATGGCAAACTGGCCATGGCAATGTTCTTATTAAAGAATACAATTTCCTAATCAAGTCTAAGCACAGGCTTATATTAGAGAATATATATAACCAGATGCAATAGCTTTACAGAAAATAGAACAGCTTTCTTTTCTTTTTACTCTATATACTCATGTATATAGAAATTTTAGTTAAAAATTTGACCTCAAAATCCCAGGTCGACTTATCCATGGATTAATGTAAGTACTGTATTTTAACTCTTATCTAAAAGGGAACCATTCCCTTCTAGGACTTGAGTAGTAAAAGGGGAGAGCTTCATCCATCCCAGGATCACCTGAAAGAAGCACCAAACCCCCTCTATTCCCTCTGCCATGGTGCTGCTTCTGAGCTTTTGAAATTCCTGAGTGGAAAAATGGCAGCATCAGTAGCTCTTTGGCACTTCTCCTCAAAGGAGGACCAAGAGGAATTGGATTTGAAGGATTGAATGTTTGAAGGATTTGTGAATGTTTATCAGCTTTTCTGGATGAAAATCAGGCAAAGTTAAAGGCTATAATCAATGCTAATGTAGTTGCCATTTTCATCTTTTTTTACATGTGTGCATTTTCCTAGACCCATCTGTGCCTGGTTGCCCCTGCTGTACATCATACAGCCACGATTTAAGAGTTATTCCATCCAGCCTTTAGGGTGAACACAAACAGTTATGCCTGCTGTACCTTTATAAATTCTATGGCATCACTTTTCTTTGTTTCATCCTTTCCATTCTTTGTTACATGCCCCTAAACTTTACCACCGACACATACACGGGTCACATTAAAATTCATAATTTTTGCCCTAAAATCTGCTGTTGACTTATACATGAGGTCAACTTATACAATAGATAGATTTGCAGACAATCTAGTAAATATTTTACTGGACTCATGATTTTGTGGACTTTGACATTTGGAGTAGCTTCTTCTTATTTGAAATCACTTACTTAAAATTATTTATTTTAAAACTTACAGGTTTTTTAAATAGGGTGATCACAGTGGTTTGCCATCTGAAGAACCAACCAGATCTATCATATCTGTTTCTATTCACCATGTAGCAAACCATTTATTATACACGCCTCTATCTGAATTTTCCCATTAACCTACAAGCCTCAAGGAATTGCAGTGCTTTCCAGGTGTTCAGAAGAAACAGTGCTGTAGAAGGAAGTAAACTGAGTTTTGTTTGTGAGGTAGGTTTAAAACCTGGGTACCGATTGCCATTAATTACCAGGTCTCACTGGCTCAGCATAAAAATATCTCTATGTTTGTAGTGTCTGCACATACACCAGTGCACCAAGAAGTAAGCAGAAGGGTCTGGGAAGAGAACTGGGGGTTGCATGCAAACGGGCCCATAATGCCATTTGCTGCAGGGAAGGGGCTATGATAGGATCCATGAATTTTCTTATTGCACAAAACCTGCAGGAAGAATGCAGGGCCTAGAAAAAAGTCTTCATGGCCTTCCTTAAGATATGGCAGCAGGGTAGGGCCAGGAAAAAAACTCCCTGTTTGTTATGCTATAGGCAAAGCCATACAGGATGCAAGCTCTAGTGGCAATGGTCAAAAACACATTGTAGAAATAATCCAGTTTGAGACTGCTATAACTGCCCTGGCTCAGTGATAGGGAATCCTGGGAATTGTAGTTTATTGTGGCACCAGAGGCCTCTGACAGAGAAGGCTTAATGTCTCACAAAACTACAGTTCCCAGGGCAGGTAAAGTCGATTCAAAGTGGATTATTTCTGCAGTGTGTTTTGGACCAATGGCTACAGTCAGTGCAAGGCTGGAAAGCCAAAGGTCATAAACTGGCAGTGATGAATTTGGGGCTTATAAACACAGGGGGGATCTTTAAGGAAATAGCAAAACAAATAATTTACAGCACATTTATTTCTATAAGTAATGAATTATAAAGTCCAATAAATTAATTGAAATAAGAATAAGTCCTGCAGAATTATTTAATATGTTACTATAAATTCTTAATAAAGAATTTAATATAATAATATAATTATGCTGAATAATAAAGCAGGATCCTTTCAGTACTGACTACTGAGAAAAGTAGGTGGTTTTTTGGAAGGATATTGCTACAAGATTAAATGGAGTTGTTCCTTCCTCACATACTCTCACCCATACTTGCTCCTATGTCAACGTATCTTCTGCTACAATTATGATAAATATGACTCTAAGATATGTGGATGACACCATACTACTAGCAGAAAACATCACAGACGTGGGACAATTACTAAGGAAAGTCCAAGAAAAAAGTGCAAAAGCAGGCTTACTGTTAAACATAAAGAAAACAAGAATAATGACCATAGAGGATCTACATAAATTCAATCTAGATAATGAGGAAATCAAAATAGTTAAAGAGTTCCTGTACATTGGATCAAATATTGATGAGAATGGAGACTAAGTCAAGAAATAAGAAAAAGATTAGGAATGGGAAGAATGAAATGAAAGAACTAGACAAAATTGTATTATATTATATTCCCCATTACCATATATGGATCCGAGAGCTGGACAGTGAAGAAAGCTGACAAAAAAAAATTCAACCCATTTGAGATTTGGTGCTGGAGAAGAGTGCTGAGGATACTGTGGATGGCCAAGAAGACAAATAAATAGATCCTAGAACAGATCAAGCCTGAACTTTCTCTGAAAGCCAAGATGATCAAATTGAGGCTGTTGTACTTTGGCCACATCATGAGAGGGAATGACTCATTAAGAAAGTCAATAATGCTTGGGAAAGTAGAAGGCAGCAGGAAAAGAGGAAGATCACATGCCAGATGGCTAGACTCAATCAGGGAGGTCATGGGCCTGAATCTGCAGGACCTAAGCAGAGCAGTGGAGGATGGGTGGTTTTTTTTTAGATGTCTCATCCACAGGGTCATCATAAGTCAAAAGTGACTCGAAGATAATTAACTATAAATATACTAGTTTAATTATATACAGTATTCATCTTTTTCAACTTATAAAATATTAATTTTTAAATAAAAATAAGAAGGCAAGATGAATGAGCATTATCAAGCACTGGGAACCCCCAAGCAAAATCATCTTTCCCTTAACAGGATTCTTGAGCATTTTACTGCATTTTCTCAAAGACAAACCGAGCTATCAGGAAATGCATCTGCAATTATACAACTTCCACAACATACCTCAAAGTAAAGAAAACAATTTTAGCAGATTGCTCATTACCAGAACTGGACAAGAAAAGACAAACTCCTCAAATAATACATTATTTCCAGAAATAATCCCAAGGGCAGAGTGTCTCTTCAGTATGAATAAATCATCAGTTCATAAAATTGCTGGTTTTTCAAATGATACAGCTCACTAAAATAGAATCCTGAACTGATCTCAAAAGGTCTGAACTTCACCAAGCGAAGCTCTGATGATGTAAACTGAGACATCTACAGTATGGTCTATAGCAGGGGTAGGCAACCCAAGGCCCGGGGGCCGGATGCGGCCCCCCCAAGGCCTTTGGACCGGCCCCAGGCCGGCCCTGCCGCCGCCACCGCCCCCCGCCATGATGATATTGATTACTGTTGTTATTACTTGTTCTTGGGGTTTTCTTGGCAAAATCTCCACAGGGGTTTTGCCATGGCTTTTCTGGGGCTGAGAGAGTGTGCATGCATATTTTTAATTTTTTTATAAAAAAAAAAACATTATTTATTTATTTATTTTTGGTGCTTTGGCCCCCCAATTGTCTGAGGGACAGCAACCCGGCCCCCGGCTCAAAAAGGTTGCCTACCCCTGGTCTATAGAAATTATGTAACAAAATTGAGAACATGCTCCTCTGATGTAAGAGCAATGTATTAATGCAAAAACAGGAGTAAAATGTCTCTAGTACCAGCGAAGTAGAACAGTATAGTGTTTGATTAAGAGGAGTTCCCCGTTCAAACAGCTGCTTGGTAATGAAGCTCAGAGCAAATTAGGGCTGTATTCACACTGCAGAAATAATCCAGTCTGGCACCGCTTTAACTGCCATGGCTCAATGCTATGGAATTCTGGGAATTGTAGTTTTGTGAGACATTTAGCCTTCTCTATCAGAGAGCCCTGGTGTCACAAGAAACTACAGTTTCCAGAATTCTATAGCATTAAGCCAGGGCAGTTACAGTGGTGTCAAACTGGATTATTTCTGTAGTGCTGATGCAGCCTAGATGAGTTATGTGTTAAACAGGTTCTTTAAAACACGGGTTTAAGATGTAAGCTCCATATATCTATAGGAACTGACTTGGGTCTTCTTTCTTGCTACTAGCTATTTAACAAACAAACAAACAGAAATTCTCACATGGATAAGAACCATTTGTTGGGACAATTACAAGTGGAAAAATGGCTAGAAAAAAGGTCAAGCAGCTACTCCTCTTGTTTGAGCTTCCAGATGTTTTTCGTTTCTTTTTTAAAAGAAGAGGTTTAAGTAATTGATCCAGTCCTGGACTTCAGGGCTTGCAAAATCAAGAGTGAACATTGAGTCTCAGGGATTATTCCTCATTAGTCCTCTTACGCACTGTTCCATGTTATTTCCAAACCAGGAAACTCAGTCAATGTAAATCAGAATCACATATATAGAAAGTAGTATTTAACTTGCCCTTCTTGTGTGCTGTGGTCTGAATAAAAGTCAACCCCCTGGGAAGACTTGTTATCATTTTTCTGTGTATCTGATGCAGTTTTCTAATTATGATTTAACATGATCTATAGTTTTATATAGGCCTTAGAAGAGGTACAATTGATAACATAAGAAGCAATTAAGAAGCTGATATGGTTACAGCAAATAAACCAGGAAGATAAAAATAGAGGCTTGACAGTTTGTAACAAGCAACAAATATCCATGTTAATTCAGTGTGTAAATGTATTAACTGATGTAATGGTTGTTGTTGTTGTGTGCCTTCAAGTCATTTCCAACTTATGGTGATCCAAAGGGGAACCTATCATGGGGTTTGCTGGGGTTGAGAGGATGTGACCCACCCAAGATCAGTCAATGGGTTTCCATGGCCAAGCAGGAAATCGAATTCTTGTGTCCAGAGCCCAAATCCTACACTCAAACTACTATGCCCGGCTGGTTCTCTCTCTTTCTCCTACACACATAGGTAGACAGGTTCTAACCACACAAAGCCACTCTTTAACAAGCTGATTTAAGAAAATATTGTAGTATTATTTCTCTCTCTCTCCCATATCAATCTTCCTATTCAGGCTACTACTTCATAGGCTTTTTCTTAGATCTGACAGCTGAATATGCTGTCTGAGTTTAAAAGAGCATTACAGACCAATCTCTTCCAGCAGGCCTATCAAGATGATTTTTAAATTGTGAATTTTAAATGATGAATTTTAAATGTGGAATGTTTTAATAAGTGTATATTTTATTTGTCCTTTGAAACTGATGTGCATTTTAATTGATGTGTTTTAACTGATGTTGTCTGATAATTGTTATTGTTCCCTGCCTTGATCCATAGGGAAAGACAGGTAAGAATTTATGTTGTTCTTGTTGCTGCTGCTGCTGCTGTTGTTATTTATTTTATTTTATTTATGTATTATATTCACTGGAAATGAGAAGGCTTAGGCTCAATCATACATTACTTTTGTGGTCAGTGCCACCACAAAGCCACTCATGATTGGTTCTTAAACTTTCTTCAGAAATGTGTGGATGGTTGTCACACATGAGTAACCTGAGCTGTAGGGATATTTCTCATTCCACAGTACAAAGCCAATGCATGCCTTTGGAGTATAAAACATCTTTTAACACTGCATGCTTAGCTGATGATAAAGTAGCCTATATCACACATTAAAAGTACCTCAGATTTGCTAAGAACCAAATGCTGATGTGAACCATCTCAAGGTCATTCTAACTCATGAAGATCTTCTATGGTAAATAGCTTTAGGCTCTCTCTTACATTTATTCAAATCACCCTACAAAGAATGGAAATACCTGAAGGAAAATTTTCCTTACCTTCAACATTGTGAATTCATATGGCTGATAGCCTTTGAAACTTTCATGGATAGCTGCCATGGTATGAGATGTTTTTTCCCAAAAATGAAGAAGTGTTGTCTGTAAGAGAAAGAAATATCTAAACACAACATTCATGTGCTAATGAGATACTTAGGGCCTTTGCAGACTGCCAGAAATAGTGCAAATTGAGTCCACTTTAAGGGTTAGGGTTAGTGCTAGGGAATCATGGGAATTGTTTTTTTTTCTGAGACATTGAGCCTTCTCTGTCAGAGAGCTCTGGTGCCACAATAAAATACAGTTCCCATGATTCCCTAACCCTAACCCTTAAAGTGAACTCAATTTGCACTATTTCTAGCAGTCTGCAAAGGCCCTTAATAAGGTAGATTTATGCACCAGATTTATGCAATTAGAAAGACTACTTATCATGTGGCTATGTAAAGTTTATTTATTTATTCATTCATTTCATTTACTTCATAAAGTTTTGTGGATTTCATTGCTAAACAGAGATCAGTGTTTTTATGGATGATTTATATTTAGATACCTGGTACGTTGTCAGCACATGAGACAGAAGATTACATCTGCTTGCTCCAAGAAGATCCACTTTTTGACAGACATCAGTTTTCAGTTTGTCAAAGTTCAATTTTGCATGACGGACCTGTGCTTGGACCTATTGATACATAGAATATGGAAAAGAAGAAGAATGCCTTCAGATGTGGAAAGAATTTAGAAAATGCATTCTCTAGCATGCCTCTCTCATTTCCAAAGTCATTATTTTTACATTGCTAATGTAATTTCACTAAGAGCTCTAAAAAGTTATTTTTTGGGACTATAAATCCTAGATTTTTTGGGGGGGGGGATATTCTTGGAGTCATGGTTCCAAAAAGTAATTTTTCCAAGCTTCAGTTTCACTGGAGAAGGGCAACAGACCATCCCAATTAACATATGGGAATATTTCTTTTGCCAGGAAAGAGAAAGGTACCTGAATAATGCATTACCACAGCAGTAGGACAGTCGCTGTTTTGATCCCATGCTGACAAAGTAGGAGCAGGGAAAGTAACTTGTTCTTCCTGGGGCCAGTTGTACCATTTTTAGGGGCAAGACAGAGTCTGTATATAAAAATATTTAACTAGCCCTTGTCTTCTTTCATCAAGATATCAAAGCAACATTTTTCAGGAGAGAAGTTCTCAGACCATACTCACATCTATAACATTGAACCCCATCTAGCTAGTTTTCTACATTAACATATGTTTGATTTTTGACCATCCTAATACTGCAGATTGAATCAGTGATTAAGTTTTATTAAAGTAGGCCTGTCTGCATGGAATCACATTATCGGTCAATGTTCCTTTCTTCTTACTTTGAAGAAAATATGGAACACAGTATTCAGGGATTTAAGAACAAAAGTTGCTCACTTCCTTTACGTGTCATTCTGTTTTGCATATGGTTTTGCCTTTTCATTTTCCAATACTACAGGTATTTACATAAGAGGCAATTTACACTTTTAACTTTTTCTGTCTCAGTTTAGCCTACTCAAGATGTTTTGCTGCGTGAAGCAAAGGACAAGATGATTTCTCCCATTTGCACACCAGTTCCAAAGGTAGATGTGCACTTAACTGGCAACTGAATTTTATTGAAACAGTGTTGAAGGGTCAATATCTACCACTGCCTTCAAGGGAAGCAAGCTACTTGAAAGGGCACAGGACAAGCTAGGTGACAAACACAGCTCTATCCAGCAATAAAAGGGAATGGCTAGAACACTACTGCTAGATTAAGACTCTGGAGAGGAGGGTTCGATTCCCTGCTCGGCCATGAAACCCACTGGGCAAGTCACATGTTCTCATCCTCAGGAGGAGACAATAGCAAACTTTTTCTGAACAAATCTTGCTAAGAAAACCACATGATAGGTTTGCCTTAGAATCACTATAAGTTAGAAACAACTTGAAGGCACACAACAGCAGCAGCAACAACAACAACAATGGAAGCAAGCTACAGGAAAAGAGATTCCACCTCAACATTAGGAGGCACTCTTGGTGGGCTGAAAAAAATAGATAAGGAATTTACATGTTGCCCACCTTTGTGTTAAAGAATGAAGCAGAAGTTTCTTATCAACAGGTACATTGGTCATTTGGCTGAGGTATTCTAAAACCATCCGCCAAGCTGGTACACTTTGGCAAAGCTATAAATATAATGTGTTACCCAGCAAGGTCATGTTGATTCCATTACTGTATTCTGCTTTGGTCAGGCCCAACCTTGAATACTGTGTCCAATTCTGGGCACCACAATTCAAAAAGGATGTTGAAAAACTGGAGTGTGTCCAGAGGAGGGCGACTAAAATGGTGAAGGGTCTGGAAACCATGCTTTATGAGGAATGACTTAGAGAACTGGGTATGTTTAGCCTGGAGAAGAGACGGTTAAGAGGTGATATGATAGCCCTGTTTAAATATTTGAAGAGATGTCATATTGAGGAGGGAACTAGCTTGTTTTCTGCTGCTCCAGAGAATAGGACCCAGAACAACGGATGCAAGCTACAGGAAAAGAGATTCCACCTCAACATTAAGAGGAACTTCCTGACAGTGAGAGCTGTTCGACAGTGGAACACACTCCCTCAGAGAGTGGTGGAGTCTCCTTCTTTGGAGGTCTTTAAACAGAGGCTGGATGGCCATCTGTTGGGGATGCTTTGAGTTCCTGTATGGCAGGGTTTTGGACTGGATGGCCCTTGGAGTCTCTTCTATATGATTCTATGAACAGAACATTACTTCAGCTCCTCAGCATCTAGTGGTGCTAGCCTTGTGTCTACGTTATGTGCTGATTTCAATACATCATGAATGAAAATGCATGCTGGTATTTAAGCTAAGATATGCCATTTTTTATCAATATATTTATTGATAAAAACATAAACAATGTGAATCAGCTATAGTTTCCTTTTAAAAAAGAAGATGCTATAGATGCAAGTATTTGCTTAGATCCTGCCCTCTAACCATGAATCTCAGGGCAGCATACAATAAAATCAATTGAATAAATTTAAAACATTATAGATAATTAAAATAATGTTAAAAGGGTAAAAGATATATAAACAATTGACAAATTAAAAGAAAGATTTAAAAAATTAAAATAATTTTAAATGAATTAAAGTCATATGCATGGGGTTTTGTAAAACTAGTCACTCCCCAAAAAGTTTCATAAACAATCATGGTTTCACTTGGCACGTAAACAGCAGCAATGCTGACAGCAACAGGACTTCCAAATGGGGTGCCACAGCAGGAGGCCCTCTCCCATGTCCTTGCACAGCACATTGCCCTGACTATTAGGACACAGGGGAAGGCCCCACCAACATTAATCCTTGGACAGTTGCATATCCCTATTAGCACTTAAAAATACTGTATACCAAAATTACCATACACCATGTTGGAAAAGCAAAATAACATATATCTGTTTAAGCTCATCATTCCATAACTACATTACCCTGTACATTTAAACTGAATAAAATTAGTAACAACAACAACAACAATAATGTTTGCAGCCCCCCCCCAAAAAAAACCCCACCCACTTAACCCGGTGCATTTGGCACTGGGTCCCTTATTGCATCTTTTTTCGGTGCAGCAATGATCCAGATCTTCGGTAGAGTGATCATGCTACTGGATCGATCTGGCTCACACGAGATTGTTCCAGGAAACTGAAGCACCTCCATCCACTTTGGATCGATCCGGCACCAATGTGAACGTGGAACAGTGCTTAAATGCCTTGGAGAGATTCGATTGCAGTAAATGTAGTGGGAACAGCAACCCGGTATTGCGTCACAGAGGAGACCCAGATCTCCTCAGGACAAAAAAGTGAATGTGAATGCGCCCTCAGGGTTCATTATTAAAACAGTTTAGCATCCATGTATACTTCAAACAAGGACTGTGTGTTACAAAGAGGCATCAGTAGTTGTCTCTGAAAAAAATACGATTAAAACAGCATCCCATAATCCAGAATCCTGTCTCACTATATGGGGTCATGTCTATCCCAATGCACTTTTGAGTTAGTTTAGTTTACTAATGTTACAAATATTATTTTAAAGAGAAACTGTCCTGTTTAATGATCTCTTTTAAGAGGTATGATCGTTTCTAGGGAAGTAATGATGATTAACTGTAGATCTATTTGACCTAGTAAGTAACATAAGAACATGTGCCTTTGCATCCATACCGGAGAGTACTGCTGTGTTACCAAATGCCACACATTTTTCTTTGCCAAGCCAGGAAAAGGCTCCAGTATCAAATATTATTAAAATGGATGGATCCTATTTCATACTTTGTAGATATCAGATATTTCCTTAGTAGTAAAATTTGCTATGCATCCAACACAGTAGTGAAGGAGATTAAGCACTCAGCTTGGAACAGTACATCAACCAAGGTCTGGTCCTGCTTTTGAAAATATGGAAACCATGTTTTGAATCACAGCTCACTTGACCCAGTGCAAACATTCTTTAGGAGATTATCCCACTGCTCAAATAACCCAGTTTACCTCTTCCGAACTGAACTCTAATTCGGGAGGCAGATGGGTCCTATCACAAGGATTTTGCTGCTGAAGCCACCGGGCGAGTCCAGTCCAGCTGCAGCCTGGGTCCCCAGCATGCTTCAGTAGCCTTATTTTGAAACTGGGAGCTTTCCGGCTTGAAAAAATGGCCACCTGGGAACCTGGGCTGCACTCACCCGGTGGCTTCGGTGGCAAAATCCTTGGGATAGGACCTAGCTGCCTCCCAAATTAGAGTTCAGTTTGGAAGAGGTAAACTGGGTTATTTCAGAGGTGGGATAATCTCCTTAGATATAGCATGTTCCCTAAGTGCTCTTACAAACCTTCCTTCTTTCTCCTCTTTCCATTCTATGCAAAATTTGAACTCACCATAATACTATGTGACATCTGCACTGTTACTGCTAACCATAGTTAGGCTCAAACCTGCAATTATTTGATCCAACACATTAATTTCAGCATATTTAATTTAAGGGTTTACCTGATCATAGTACTGAATGGCGAACTCAAATTCTGGAGGTGACCCAAAGCTATTCTTGGCAGTTTAGCAAATACACATCTTCTCTCAGTTGTTTATGAAGCAGTTGTGTCTATGCCAGACTACTGCGTTTTCTTCTCTGTGAGGATGCCTTTAAAGGTGGTTCAGAAGCATTTGATGGAACACAATATATAGACCAGCTGAAGTACTGTGGGGTTGGGTGCTTAGATTATGTGATAGCTATAATATATTGCTTGCTTGATCATGACTAAGCCAGACCTGGAATGCTAGTTTTAATTTTTAAATCCTTAATTGGTTTGGGACCAAGTTTACTTTACTTATAGTACAGATATAGCAGCTATTGCCTTTCTCAAATACCCACCAATGAGAATGAGAGTGGTAGGAACAAAGGAGATTCCCCTGCCCCCAACTTTGTTTTGCATTATGTCACCAATTAGGGTACCACATGTCCCAATACTACGAGCCCTAAAGACATTTTCCCTCTTTTGCATTCTCTTAATTAGGTTTTGTCAAGCTGCTGAATTGGAATTGTTTTAGTTGTAATTCTTTACTAGATTTCAGTATTGTAACAGGTTGAATGCTTTTTACCTTTATGGTTCTTATTTGTTGTATTTGTTTATATTTATTTGTTTTAAATAATATTTTTTAAAATATTACAGCTTGAAACTTCATTGTTATGGCACTCAACTCTCAGAAAGCTCACCCAGTATCTCAGTACAAGATTCTGGGAACTGAAATCAAACAACACCTATGGATGGTTGTCATACATGGATTATTCAAAACTGTGTTGGGACTAAAATTCATCCTTTATTAAGACTGTTTCCAAGAGCAGGTTACAACTGAAATTGCCACACATTTACAATATGATTTTAGAAATGTTGTTTCAGCGTGGAAGGAGGTAGTAGTTTTCTTTGGTTCTCGGAGACTTATGCTATGTGGTAGTTTCCAGGCTTTCTCCTCTATATTAAAGAAGGCAAAAAAGCAGCAGGAAAAATAAAAGCCCCGAGTTGGCTGATAGTAAAAATAATGCACAGAAGCAGCCCTTCCTTCTTAGAAATGTAATCAGAAATAAACCGTATTTTGCATCCAGGAATGGTCCAACTGACAAAAGTAAGCCCATTTATGGTGTGTGTGTGTGTGTGTGTGTGTGTGTGTGAGAGAGAGAGAGAGAGAGAGAGAGAGATTGTATATGGCTGCAATCCTTGATGTCCTTGGCAGGGGCAAGGTTTAAACTGGGGTGGACAACTGTGGAGGCCCAGAGGGTATTTTTGATCCCTGGGAGGCCCTGGGGACTGCATCTGGCCAGTGGGGCCCCAGAGACTTCTAGGGATTAGAAAATGCTTGCTAGGGAGTGTGGAGTGCACTTCCACTGTGTTTGGACCTCTAAAAAAGTCAAAATAAAGTTTCCAACAAAACATTTTTGCCTCAAAATGACCCAAAGTGCCCTTTGCCCTCCTCTAGTTTAGACAAATCAGTATATACATTCTCCTCCACTTCTTACTGTTAACAGCTAAATTCAAATAAAATTGTAATCTTCCATTTCCATCCACAAGTTCTGAGTCCAGCCTCTGTTTCTTGGTGAAAGTTGCTAAGGAAATAATGTCATCAGCTGTGTGTAGGAAATGCCCCTTTGAACTGTAGAGTGGGTTACTGTAAACGGCTATTTGGTACTGCCAAATTTTACTGGAATTGTTATGATTGTATTGCTACAGAAAATGCTATGCTAGAAGAATTTAAAGCACAATCCTGTGTGTGTTTACACACAATTAAGTCTCGCTGAGTTCAAAGGGGCTTACTCCCAAGAAAGAGTGCAAAGGATGCAGTTCTAGTGAATTAGTTATACACAATGTTTTCTTTCAGTACAGAATATTGTTTTACTGGCTTGGGGGATCTAAGATTGGTCTTACATCATTAGGAGGCATAACCTGAGCAAGGGATCATTCTGTTAATCACTTCTTGGTTTCTAAGATTTGAAGGAAACAAAACCAAATGAAAGACTTCTCAATACATTTCATTTTCTACTGGTAAAATCCGAGTATTGGTAATTCCGAATGTTGGGAGTTTAGAAACATGTTTGTATTTGGCAGGCATCCACCAGATCAGAACAGCCTACCATAGAATAGCTCTTATTTAAATTTCTAATCCAATTTCTAATTACAAGTTCCAGGGGATGAAAGAGCCTTTAAGAATATGTGTTCACATGAATTAACATACCTTGAGTCAGAAGGACATATTTTAACTGGTTTGCTTACACACAGTTATTTGAAAGATTTAAAATGGTTGAAAAAAATTCAAGGATTTGTTAGCTGCCTTGAGTCCCTGTACTGGGAGGAAGGAGGGATATATCCAAACAGAATAAATAAACAATAATAATAAGGATTTGAAATAATTAAATCTGAGTTTGAAACTAAACTATGTACTGATGATGAACATTTGATTGTGAAAATCTATAAACTGCTGTTTAAGGTATGAAACAGAAGAACAGGTTAGAGACTCTATGGTTAAATGGGTTCAAAATATTGGTTCTGCAGATGGAGTAATGGAAGAGAATGTAGACAAAGAGTTTGAAATTTACTTTGAGTTATGATTTAAGGGGAAATTTATAATTTGATGTACATAGGGTATTTAACACTGGACAGGTTATAGAAATGTTTCAAAATAGTTCAAATGAAAGTTGGAAATGTAAACAGAAGATAGGGACCTTCTACCACATGTGATGGACTTGTGGTGAACTCACTGGACTCAAATTTCTTCAATATTGGAGGACATTTGCAAAGTTAAAATACAGTTGAAAGCAGAGACTTTTTTGTTGGGAACACTAAATGAACTAATTGAGAAGAAACATGGAAGTATTTGACAATACATGACAACTGCAGCAAAAATAGTCTATACCCCAAAATGTTATTCCAACACAAGAAGACTGGTTGGTGAAGATAACTGAACTTTCCAAAATGGATAAACTAACAACAATGATTAAAGAGAAATTCTTAAAAAATGTAAATAAAGATTGGGAATTGTTGATTACTTTTTTATGGTTTTGTTGGGGCCATACAGGTTTTAGGTTTAAGTTAAACAGAGTTTGTTTGATGTAGAAGCATAAACATATTTTTATTTAAAGAAAGTATAGTAAAATACCGTATTTTTCGGCATATAAGACGCTCCGGCATATAAGACGCACCCAATTTTAAAGGAGGAAAATCTAGAAAAAAAAGATTCTTAACCAAATACTGTAGTAAAATATTTTATATCAACTTTATAAAGTTAACAGCAGTTTAAGAACAATTTTAAGTTGTAAATGTAAGTTTAAGCCAGCAGCAGGGCCAGGTATTGCACAAATTCCCTGCCCAACTTTCTTGCAAGTCTCCTGTCGCCTTATGGTGACTCCATGAATTTCTTAGGGATTTCTTAGGCAAGGAAGACTCGAGAAGTGGTTTTGCCAGTTCCTTCCTCTGAAATACAGCCTGCAGCACCTGGGATTCTTTGGCGGTCTCTCATCCAAGGACTATCCAGGGCTGACCCTGCTTAGCTTCCAAGATCAGATGGACTGGTACCTTTGGAGTTTTTAGGCCATTGTCTTATGGAGTAATTTATGGCTTATTTTGACCCTACCATGAGGGTTTTCTTGGCAGATTTCTTCAAGGGGGGGGGGTTGCCATTTCCATCCTCTGAGGCTGAGAGAGTGTGATTTGGCCAGAGTAATCCAGTGCCTTGGAGTAATTTCTGGCTCATTTTGACACTACCATGAGGTTTTTCTTGGCAGATTTCTTCAGAGGAGGGAGTTTGCCATTTCCACCCTCTGAGGCTGAGACAGTGCAACTTGGCCAGGGTACTAATCCAGTGCCTTGGAGTAATTTCTGGCTCATTTTGATCCTACCATGAGGGTTTTCCTGGCAGATTTCTTCAGAGGAGGGAGTTTGCCATTTCCACCCTCTGAGGCTGAGACAGTGTAACTTGGCCAGGGTACTAATCCAGTGCCTTGGAGTAATTTCTGGATCATTTTGATCCTACCATGAGGGTTTTCCTGGCAGATTTCTTCAGAGGAGGGAGTTTGCCATTTCCACCCTCTGAGGCTGAGACAGTGTAACTTGGCCAGGGTAATAATCCAGTACCTTGGAGTAATTTCTGGCTCATTTTGATCCTACCATGAGGGTTTTCCTGGCAGATTTCCTCAGAGGAGGGAGTTTGCCATTTCCACCCTCTGAGGCTGAGACAGTGTAACTTGGCCAGGGTAATAATCCAGTGCCTTGGAGTAATTTCTGGCTCATTTTGATCCTACCATGAGGTTTTCCTGGCAGATTTCTTCAGAGGAGGGAGTTTGCCATTTCCACCCTCTGAGGCTGAGACAGTGTAACTTGGCCAGGATACTAATCCAGTGCCTTGTAGTAATTTCTGGATCATTTGGATCCTACCATGAGGTTTTCCTGGCAGATTTCTTCAGAGGAGGGAGTTTGCCATTTCCACCCTCTGAGGCTGAGACAGTGTAACTTGGCCAGGGTACTAATCCAGTGCCTTGGAGTAATTTCTGGCTCATTTTGATCCTACCATGAGGTTTTCCTGGCAGATTTCTTCAGAGGAGGGAGTTTGCCATTTCCACCCTCTGAGGCTGAGACAGTGTAACTTGGCCAGGATACTAATCCAGTGCCTTGGAGTAATTTCTGGATCATTTGGATCCTACCATGAGGTTTTCCTGGCAGATTTCTTCAGAGGAGGGAGTTTGCCATTTCCACCCTCTGAGGCTGAGACAGTGTAACTTGGCTAGGGTAATAATCCAGTGCCTTGGAGTAATTTCTGGATCATTTGGATCCTACCATGGGGGTTTTCCTGGAAGATTTCTTCAAGGGGGGGACTCTTTCCACCCCCGTCCTGGGTGCTCCAATGGACTCTTCCTGGGATGGGAGGATGTCCTCTGACCCCAGGAAGAGTCCATTGAAGCACCCAGGATGGGGGTGGAAAGAGGAGGAGCACATTCAACTAGCCAGGAAAAAAGGACTCTTTCCACCCCCGTCCTGGCTGCTCCAATGGGCTCTTCCTGGGATGGGAGGAGCCCACTGGAGCACCGAGGCTCAGGCTGAAATGAGGCCTACTTTTAGCCTAGGCCTCGGCAGTTTGCCCTCAGCTTTTATATTCGGTTCATTAGGCGCAGCAACTTCCCCACCCTCGTTTTGGGGAAGAAAAAGTGCGTCTTATATGCCGAAAAATACGGTAGTCATCAATTAGGGGTGGAAAGTCAGTAGTATAGGTAATGTCTGTTTGTGTTTTGTTGTGTAGTAATGTTTATAGTTTTTTTGTTGTTTATG
This sequence comes from Phrynosoma blainvillii, assembly GCA_026167975.1. Taxonomy (NCBI): domain Eukaryota; kingdom Metazoa; phylum Chordata; class Lepidosauria; order Squamata; family Phrynosomatidae; genus Phrynosoma; species Phrynosoma blainvillii. The sequence goes on from JANUYF010000005.1 coordinate 37,155,988, forward strand.
TATGTACAGTATGTTTTTAGATATATGGATAAAAGTGTGTGGGGTTCCCCCCCCCCTTTTCTTTTATGCTTAATAAAAATGATTTAAAAAAGAGAATGGAGGGCTGGAACAGACCAACAAGTTAAGCTGCCTTCAGGGTGGCCGTTTACATGAGGACAACTTCATGATGCTCTGGAGGCACGGTATTTACATGCTATATGCCGCTGGAGCATCATGAAGCCAGCTTCTGGCCATGATGGGGCAGAAAAAGCTGGCTTTTTGCTGCCCAAAAAAGGAGCGGCTCTGTGACACTCTTTTTTCAGGCAACTTCAAGGCAGATTGGGGCTGCGACATGCGATTGCTGGGTCCCAATCCGCCTCCGGAAGGGGTGGCTTCAAGCAGCCCCTTCTGCCAGTCTATTTCAACCCTAACATACCTTGTTCAATCAACTACTCAGGCTATTTAAGTCTGACCCAAACAAAGCCATACATCTTCTAGAAAATGCTTATGAATTTGAGCATAATGATAGAGAGATCAAAGTAAGAATGAAAAAATGGAATAAAAATGGAACTGGAAATAAAAAGTTTCATATACTTCCTCCACAATGTGTACAGTTAGTGTGTCAAGTGCAGAACTACATGATAAAAATGAATTACAGCTGGATTAGAATAGGGAAACAGGAGTCAAGGAAGATGAATGGAACGGTAAACAGGAAAGGAACACAGCTGTTGAGTTGATCTTTTCTTTTCTACAGAGAGATGTGCACTGATTGCCATTTGCACTTTTAGGCCTTATCAGAGTGTTGGGATCATACTTAATGTGGTCCATCTGCTTTGCTTTTACTACAAAAAATAATGGAAAACATAAAATGTAGCATGCCTTTCATCTCTTCCTCTACTCCAGATTCAAATACAAATATTGACTAAATTAAAGGAAAAACACACATCTGACTGATCTGTCAGGCCTACAGAATTTAACTGTTTTTGCCTCAATATTTCCAGACTGAAAGGAAGTGTAACCTGGGCAGGGTTACAGACAGGAGAGTTGAAGGCAAGGGTGGCTTGGCTCTTTCAGCCCAAAAGCCAAATATAGTTTCTGATAAAACCTGGAAAGTGGATGGGGTGGTGATGGTTTCAAGGGCACCAAAATCAAAAGGGAAGGGCCAAAAAGGGCCTTTTTTTTTCAAAGCAGTGAAGTGGGGTTTTGCTGTACACCCATTTTGAAAAAAGAAGTCTGAGCAAGATGAACCAAGCAAACTCCTTTCACCCTCAAAATAACCTAATTTGAAAGCATAAATGTCCAATACCACCACCTTCAAGGCTTGGAATATTTTTGGTCATTTTTCGGGGGGTGGGGGGGAAGAATCAGCCTCTTCAGACTGTAAAGGGTGTAGACAGGCACCCCTGGGGGAATGCAAAATAAATAAATAAAGAGGCTTTGGAGTCCCATGTGGCCACACTCAACTACTGTATACGGCACGGATAAAAAAGCATGTATCCTTTGCAAACTGCTTATAATCAGGTTATTTAGCAGGAAATCCAGCAGTTCTTTTCTAATTAAGAAGTCATCTAGTCAAATATTGCTTTTTATATTTAGTAATAATTAAGAAATGCAGCTTGGTTAATGTGTGTTTTAAATGTAAGATGTCTTTTATAAACCTGTTTTCACAACAGGTGTCTTATACTATATGCAAACTCCTTTCTACCACTGATTTGTACAGAGGGGATTTGCCTTTTCTCTTCCTTTGAGGTTGGGAGGATGTGACTTACCCAAGGTCAGCCAGTGGGTTTCAATGGCTAAGCAGGGATTTGAACCCTGGTCTCCAGAGTTGTAATCTACCACTATAAACCACTATACCACATTGGCTCTTTTGGCACACACCAGGGAATTAAAGCATATGAAATCGTAGGCTTTCATGGCTGGCATCCATAGTTTTTTGTGGGTATTTCGGGCTGTGTGGCCAAGTTCTAGAAGAGTTTCTTTCTAATATTCCCCCAGCATCTGTGGTTAGCATCTTCTCTGAAGATGCCAGCCACAGATGCTGGGGAAAAGTTAGAAAGAAACTCTTCTAGACCATGATCACACAGCCCGAAAAACCCACAAAAAACTAATTAAAGCATGCATTACAAAATGGGACAGTACACAAACATTGTTAAAAACAAGGATAGCAAATTACCCCTTTGAAGGCTTTCAAAAGAACATGGTATGTTTTCAAAGGAACATATACAGAGTGCAAATAGGATCTTCCCTCCCTGACCATGGAAGGGACAAGACCCACTCAAGGTCAATGGATAGTTATATATTGTCATGTCATTTTGAATAGTGTACCCATGCACTTAAAATTTGATGGGTATAAGCTAGTTCTGGGAACTGACACCACAAATTTTGGCTATTCCTAATGGATTTTACATAGGCATCCCCTACTGAAATACTGCACTTAAGACAATGATGTCCAACAGCTTTGGAGGTAGAACTAGTACACCAGATGATCAGCTATCAATCTGAATAAATAATATTTAAGGCAGGGGGAGAAGAGATTTATCACAAAGCAGAAAAGACTTCAGTGAAGTAAAGACAGTTACCACTTATTTTAAGAGGGTTACCAAAACAAGTGGCTTATAGCTAAATAGCTATAAATTGCTAAAACTGCTGAAATAGCTTTAAAAACCCCAAACCAGTAGCTGTAATATTACAGTATTTTAAATTCTGTGCATTATTTAAAATCATTGGCCTTGGATAATTGTTTCAGATATTTGTTTCTTTACAATAAAACTAAAAGTACATGATGAAGAAAGACATTCAAGGACGTTCAAAAGGCTACAATTACTACAACGTCCTACAAGTAATACATATTAGCATGAAGTTAATATATTCTATTTTTAAAGAGCACTATTTTCATTATACATTTGAAGGGCATCTCTATCAAACAGTGTTACATTGCTTTTCACCTACGAACGAGAGTGATATAGTGCTCCTAACCATTTAATATATATTAAGTGACTGCTTGTAGACAGCTATTGATCATACTTACTACATGACTTTAAACAGCAATTAAATTTAACTAGCAATTAAAATTCACAATTTGCATTGTTTAAAAAGCCTCAGCATGCATGTCTCTAGAGTGAATTTCACTTTCTATTTTTGCCCACTAAAGCAATCAGAGTGTAAAGATCATGAGATGGTCAGACATACTTAAATTTAGCAGTTTCACAATCTCCTCTTCCTCATGCAAGCCTCTGGAGTAGAAAAAAATCTGATGAATGATACTGATACAGTCGCCCGTCCTTTTTCACAGGGGATCCATTCCAGACCCCCCCCCCAAAAAAAACAAAACTGTGCGTATTCAAGCCCCATAGGCTTGAATGGGGCGCACTCCCATGGGAATGCACAGAGTGCGCATCTCATTCATTAAAACAGAGGTCGCCCTCAAGTCCGCGGCTTTGGAGGGGCGACTGCACTTAATTTCTAACAACAGAGGAACTGAGCTTTATGTCCTTTGTTGTAGGTCCATTTTTATTTTATATACACACTCACACACAAAAGCTGTGGACTGGGCCCTCATTCCAACTCAGCCACTCTGTACAGCTGCAGATTCTATGAAATAATATTAAGGAGAAAAGAGGGAGAAAGGTAAATATTTGTGCTCCAAAACCTATTGTTATGCATAAAAATCTAAAAATGAGAATATTGCCTTTTTAGGCTCAGCAGTGTTGTAAGTGATTCATATTTTAGTTTGGACTTTTCAATATGAACGTAAAGTAGAATTTTAAAAGTTTTTTCATTATGCCCGCTCTTCCTGTTCCTCTGCCCAAGGGATTTAGCTGGGGGCTAAGTTTATGAAAGAAGAAATGTTGTATTACAAGGCCATCAGAAAACCAAACCTTGTTTCCATTAACATTCCACTGTGACGGAAAGGTACTCTCTAAATTTATGTTCAAAGCTTTCAAAAAGAGAAACTTCTCCCAAACCCTGGAAGGTGTTTTCTATCACGTTTATTCACCTAGGCCAGTAATGTCTATTCTGGTCTCTAGGGTCTCAGTCACAATATCCCAAATCATCAGTTACCAGGAAGCCTTTTACACTACAATTATAGTAGCCATGGGTCCTTCCTACAGAATCCTGGGATTTGTGGTCCAGGGAGGAGTATTTAGAATTCAGCCAGATAACTCTAGTACAGCATTTCCCAAATCATAACACTGTAACTGCATAGTATGAAAAGGCCCTTGAAGATGTCAGGGACTGAACTGGAACTTCTTCATGCAAAGCAGGGCCTATACCACACAGCTATATTTCCTCACCAATACAGTCTTCACCTCCTTCCCTGGAGTAAGATATCCAGGGCAGTTAAACAGTGGAACCTGATTGTGCCAGACGTGGTCCTGAAACCTCTCCAGCCATACAGTTCTTTTATTGTATTGATGTGTATAATATGTGCTAAAAATACCTCTAAATTATGCATCAAGAGAAAAAAAATTCATTTTGACAGAAATTGTGTGTTTGAACATATATGCTAATTTACACTGTTTTTTTAAAATCATGAAGCACAGTAAAGTACCATAGTTATAAAAACATTGCTGATGAATGGATCTGCTCTACTCAGTTCCCCCCTACACATGAAATATGTTTGAAATTTTGCCAGTCTCCAACACAGCCTTTTCAAGCCTTTTCTTCACCATTTCAAGCTCCTTTAGAAAATTGTAGTTCTCTCGATGCTGAAATGTATGCTCAAAACCAGTATTTGCACAGAAAGGTGGAATACACAGTTTTGTACATTGCTGTCAATTTCAGGACTTAAAATGGCATCTACTGGTATGGAACACACCATGAGGCCACCAACAAAATGGCTGCATTACAATAAATAAGGAAGAGTGGAACACACTTCCAGTAGGGGAAAAAAAAATCAGCTAACCACCTACACCCTACCCTTTATCCTGCAAACACGACTGATGGCAACTCTGCTGGACTAACAAGTTCCCATCTGCCAACTATGTTCAACTGACAGGAAACACAACAATCTGTGTTGATGGCAGTCCAAGGAATAAAATAGACAGAGGTCAGTAAAATTAGACAAAAAAATATATGGATTTTTCCTAATCTGTGTGCATTAAAAAAGAAAATAATAATGTACAATGTTAATCCAGAAATGCACAATGGAGGTGTTCCAATGATTAATAAATGGTAAACTAATTTGAAATATACTGTACAGCCTGAAAACTGCTGTACTGTTAGGTCACCATTTAGTAACATTCATATTCCATTTGGCAAGATTTTATTATGTTTCTTCATATCTGAAGCATAGAGTTTCTTCATATCTGAAGCATACACAAGTTAATTGTAAGGTTCAGATAGGCAGATCCTTTCAGCAGTTCCATGTACAGTAGTTTGTAGGAAGAACAAAAGGAAGAGATCCCTAAAATATACAAATCTTATGCTTTGAGGGCAGAAAGAGAGGAGAAGGAAATCTGGCATTTTTTTCTGGTTTAGAACAATATAGACAAAAATGAGAGAGTGAAAATAAGGAAGACCTGGCAAACACCAATGTCATACATTTCAAATAACATCTTGAATAAAATGGTAGTGTAGACACTGATAACCTCCAGGCTGTACTTTTATGATGTGCTGTACATTGGGCCACCTATGTGCCAGGTTTGGAAGCTTCAATTAGTTTAAAACATGGCAGTCTGATTGGTTACTGGTACATCAGGAGGGGCCATATTAAACTAATATTAAAATCACTCCACTAGCTGCCAGTTAGTTTCCAGGCAAAGTACAAAGATGGTTATTATCTTAAAAGCCCTACATGGTTTGGGTCCAGGTTACCTATAGGATCACCTTTTCCCATATAATCCACTACATACATTCAGATCCTCTGGGAGACATCTACTTCAGTCAGCCAAAACTAGGCTGGCTGTTACCTAGAGGACACTTTCTTCAGGCACACTCAGATTGTGAAATGACCTGCTGGAATAGATTCGTCATGCTGTCTGGGTTTAAATCAGCAGTAAAGATCTGCGTCTTCTTGCATGTCTATCCAGATTATTTTTAAATTATGGTTTTAAAGTTTTTATTATGGATTTTAATGTATTGGTTCTATATGCTTTTCTATGTGCTTTATAGTTATAAAAATATGTATATGGTTTTATACATCTTGTGTTATTTGTTGTTCCCCACCTGAATTCACAGGGAAAGGGAGATAATAAATAAATAAATAAAGTTGTGTAAGTTTTAAATAAAGCTAAATATTGGATGCACATTCCTGATAATTCTTCAATAGGAAGGTGGACCAGTAACCTACATTATTATAATCCCTACTCCTCACAAGGGCTGTCTTGATATATAAACAGACAAAGAGACACGAGCCTGAAGTGTAGCAACTTCCCAGAGGCACAGTACAGAACCAACAAGTATTGATCTCTGCAATAGTATCATGTGAGATTTCTGGTAATCAAAAGAGGAAGACCATTTCCAACACAACGTTGGAACCATTTTAACACAGAAATATTCTTTGCTAGACAGAACATAGTTCAACTGCCATCATGGGAACCACAAGGGCACTGCAGAGTTCAGCTCCTGTTCAGTGTTGTGTTTTTTTAAAAGGTGTTTTAACTAATAGATGAGTTGCTTATGAAATTTACTCATACTCTTCCCATTCAATATGAAGATGCATAAAATCCTATCTATATCAGTGTGTTGATTTAGTTTTTGCTGACAAAAATAAAACATGATCCAGAACAAAGCGAGATGGGCTTAACCCAATGATACCAACAGGCTTAACTGCACTATTGTTCCCCATATTTACAATGTTGTGAGTATTACCCTTGAGAAAGGACAAGGCATAACAGCTAGGTAACAGCCCCCTCCCCATGCAACACATGCTTCATTCATAACCTGAAATGGTCAGAAATATGTCTGAATTACAAGTGCTATAAGAATGTAACATGATATAAGCCTTTCCCACATGCACATTATAATAAAAATTGCCATGCCATGAAGCCTGATTAACTAACAGCAGACGTGGCACTATGAATCTACAAGTGTTGTTTTCCTAGCACCCAGTACACGTATAACCTCCTGAACAAAGGCCTTCAGTGTAGCAGTCCCCCTTGTTGCGATACATAATTTGAAACAACCTGAAACATTCAGTGAAATACTGCCATGCAGTGGCACTGTTCAGAATTGCACACTAAAAAAACAAAAGCGATTCCACAATCCATTCAAAACATCAGGAACCCTTAGCACAACAGCTGTACACTTCTGCTAATTCTAGTAAAAAACAATGTTTACTTATTAAAATTTTAACTGTGAAGCAAAGCATCATACAAAACTTGGGTCTCTGGATGACAGTATTAGCTTTTTCAACAGGATACCTACAAGTTTAATAGTGTTACAGCCATTTCTACAAGGAAATGCCACCATAAATTCAGCCTCACTATCCAAAATTGGGAAATCTGAAAACGCTTCTTTTGTAGCAGCCAGATTAGCATGAACATCAAAAGCTGACCCTCCCCCAAAGCATTCAAATAATATATATGGCTGCCTCTTCAAGTCTTCAACACCCACATTCACTCACAGCTATAGACCACTGTGATCAAATTACACCAGCCTATCTCATCATTTTCCTAACTACAATTTTCTTATCCAGACTACACACTTTTTGCACAACCATTCACAGTTATGGTCTCCTAAAACTTTATAAAATGTTTCCATTTCCCTAGCAACAGAAATAATTTTTAAGTAATGTTAAAGCCTGTATGTTACTTTTTGTTTGTTGTAATTTGTGTTTTTTAAAAAAACTGCTGTCCTTCCAGGAAATATTATATAGATTTCTCAACTCAAATTTAACTAACTTTTTGTGCTGAAATTTGGTGAAAATTTCTTTTTCACCAGGACAGCATTAATCATATACTGTATATACTCATGTATAAGTCTAGACCATGGAAGGGACAAGACCCACTCAAGGTCAATGGATAGCTACATATTGCTTAGTAAAAAAATGGCCCAAAAAAACTGAGTCGACTTATCCACGGGTCAATGTAAGTACTGTACTTTAACTCTTATTTTTAAGAATGAACCATCCTCTGGTGAAAGGTGACAGTATAATCTGTCCTGGAAGCACTGACCCTGCTCTACTCTCTCATCCATGCAGCCTTTAGGATGAGCACAAACAGTTATGCCTGCTGGAATTAATTTATTTTGTATTGTTTTCTTTTGCTTCATCCTTTACACGCTTTCTTACATGCCCCTAGGTTTTATTCTCAACTTATCTATGAGTCATATCAAAATCCCTAATTTTGACCTCAAAACCTGCCTTTGACTTATACATGAGGTCGACTTATAGACAAGTATATATGGTACTTTTCATTGGGAAGGCATCAATACATCTGGAGGGCCAGCTTTGAAATAATTTTAAATGCTGTTTTAAATTTTCCCCTTATTTTAAACATACTATCAATAAATAAAATACAACTAAGCAGTATACTGATACAAAGTAATTTTATTGTCAGGATTTTGCCAACACTCCTAAAAATACTTCAGACACAATGAGAATTTTTTAATTTTTGGCCTGAATCCCAGCTTAACTGTGTTAGTCCCAACTAGAACAGACCCAGTGAATCAACCGTTGAATGGTGAATCAGCATGTAGGCAAATCTCTCTGATTTAACAGCTTTAACAGCTGGAAGTAACAACAAGATTCCAGCCTTTTTATTTTAAAAATGTACATGTCTAAAAACTAATTTATCAATCATGCTAAATCAGTAATTTCAGTGCTAGAGTTCAGTGATGAATTCCAGATGCCATCAACTAAACACAAACATTTCAACTGTTTTGAGCAATGACTACATTGGGTTTCCCATCACAGAAGGATATTAAAAATCCCTTGCCATTTTGACATTTATTTTATGTCACCATGTATCCTCTTGCATTCTCTGTTGCATGGACACACCAAGCACTCTCCACCTCAAGGGTGATGGCAGACCAGATGCCAGTTGTGCATGTCTGCCATGCTTGCTGACTACAAGCAACCTAAAGTATCACAAATGGAACAAGCGTCATTTACCCATTTCCACGGATCATTATATAGGATCCTTCATTGGGTTGCGAGCTGATGATCTTATGCAGTCAGTAGCTTTGGATGACTGGACTAGCTGGGTACAGAGAAATAACCAACCTAAGAAGGTAAACAGCTATCAAGAATCTGATTGGTTCACCACAAACTGTTTGTATCCCTGTACTAAAAGATGTTTATACACCACTTTTCCTCAGAATTACAAAGCTGCTGTTCTTGGTAACTATTCTTGGGTCCTAAAGGAGAGCTCTTACTGTAAAGCTGAACTAGTCATGTAAAAATGACTAATTATATGTTAGTATAAATTCCCTCTTTATTTTGTTCAAATCATTGCTTGAGAAACCATGTAAGGCTGTCATATTTTTTTCAGGAAAGGAAATATATTTCCAATAAGAGTAACAGTATACCAAAATATGATCTAAGGAATATCTCAACAGAATTTACTGACAACATAAGAAACAAAGGACACATGGAATGAAGAGCCATATGAAGATGAACCCCAAATTCTAAAAAGTGAGGTGGAAACTGCAATAAGAGAAATAGCGAAAAACAAATCACCAGGAACAAATGATAGTCCAATTGAACTGCTGCAATCCACATTGACAGAATCTACTTTAGTGATAACCAACATATGTCAACAGATGTGGAAAACAAAACGATGGCCAACAGATTGGAAGTGGTTAATATACATCCCCATCCACAAAAAGGGAGACACACGAGACTGCAGCAATTATAGAACCATAGTACTGATCTCCCATGTAAGCAAAATCATGCTCAAAATTCTGCAACATAGACTCCAACCATATATGGAGAGAAAAATCCCAGAGGCCCAAATGAGGTTCAGGAAAGGAAGTGCCACAAGGGACCACATTGCAAACATATAATGGCTAACAGAGCACACCAGGGAATTCCAAAAGAAAATCAGCATTTGCTTTCATAAATCATGAAAGGCTATGGAATGCCCTTAAAGACATGGGAGTGCCAACACATCTGACAGTCCTGATGAGGAATCTGTACTCTGGACAAGAGGCTACTGTCAGAACAGAACATGGAGAAACAGAATGGTTCCCAATTGGCAAAGGAGTGAGACAAGGCTGTATCCTTTTACCCTATTTATTCAACGTGTATGCAGAACATATTATAAGAAAAACAGGCTTGGACATAGAAGAAGGAGGAGTGAAAATAGGAGGAAGGAATATCAACAATCGAAGATATGCAGATGACACCACAGTACTACAGAAAACCTCACACCTGGAACACCTATTAAGGAAGATCAAAGAAGAAAGTGCAAAGGCAGGCTTAATGTGGAACATAAAGAAAACAAAAATAATGACCACTGAGGACCTTCACAAGTTCAACCTAGACAATGAAGAAATAGAAATAGTAAAGGAATCCCCATACCTGGGATCAAACATTGATAGAAATGGGGACAGCAGTCAGGAAATCAGAACAAAAGTTAGAATCATAAAACCCATTGTATTCCCTATTACCATGTATGGACTTGAGAGCTAGACAATTAAGAAAGATGATAGGAAGAAAATCAATGCATTTGAGATATGGTGCTGGAAAAGAGTGCTGAGGATCCCATGGACAGCCAAAAGGACAAACAAGTGGGTCCTAGAGCAGATCAAGCCAGAAAACTCCCAGGAAGCCAAGATAACCAAACTGAGGCTGTTGTACTTCAGACACATCATGAGAACAGAAGACTCATTGGAAAAGACAATAATGCTGGGAAAGATGGAGGGAAGAGAGGAAGGTCACATGCTAGATGGATGGACTCTATTAAGGAGGTCACAGGTATGGGGTTGCAGGAATTAAGTAGAGCAGTGGAGGACAGGTGGTCTTGGAAATGTCTCATCCATAGGGCTGCCATGGGTCGAGATCGACTCGAGGGCAATTAACAACAACAAAATGCTGCTCCACAATAAATATCAGTTTATGATTAATTTTATTCTTACTGTTGGCTCTGGCATTGTATTTTTCTTAGAGAAATCAAACCCAGGCTCTATTACCATTATTAAATATTGTACCAAAGCATACTCCATACCTTCCTAAATTTCTCCATTTGCTTGTAAAGATCAGGATCTAGCTCTTGAGAAACATCTTTCATCCACAACAGAGCTCCTCGGTATTCAGTCCGACACTGTTCCATTCTGTTGACAGTCAACCATGTATCAGAAATGGCTCTGTATCTGAATGTTTCTACCTCTTGATGAAGTCTGCATAAAGGAGTGCGCAGTGCCAACCTGCCACAAAAAAACAAAAATCATAGGCCATGAATAAACAAAATGGAATGTGTCGGGGATTCCTGAAAACAAAATTAAAAGAGGTGTTACACGCTTGACTGGAAAACCAACCAAGCACAGGAAAGGAAATGCCATTATAAGCAAAGTTTCAACACAAACTAGAATACCTAGAAATCTATTAAAGGTTCATTTCGTACATCAACACTGAAGACAATAATTTCATACATCTGATAACACATCATTTCTACAGTATTAATACAATTAATCTAGCTGATCCCAAATATTTTCCAGTGTTCTTTTGCACAGTTAAAATTTGTGCGCCAACTGTGCCCATCCCTGGAGAAGTCAGATCTGGCCACGGTGGTACATGCCTTGGTTACATGCCGTCTGGATTACTGTAATGCGCTCTATGTGGGGCTGCCTTTGAAAAGTGTTCAGAAACTTCAGCTGCCTAAAGAGCAGCAGCCAGGCTGTTAACAAGAGCTGGCTACAGCTCCACTGGCTGCCAGTCTGTTTCCAGGCACAATTCAAAGTGCTGGCTTTGACCTATAAAGCCCAATATAGCTTGGGTCCAGGCTATTTGAAGGATCGTATCTCCCTGTATGAGCCCACCGGAGTATTGAGATCATCTGGAGAGGCCCTTCTCTCTGTCCCACCACCCTCTCAGGTGGGAACAAGAGAGAAGGCCCTCTCAGTGGCTGCTCCCAAGCTTTGGAACTCCCTCTCTAGGGAGGCCAAGCTGTTCCATCCCTGCTATCCTTCTGGTGGCAAATAAAGACATTCTTGTGTTGGCAGGCCTTTGCAAATCCATAAGGTTTGGGAATGTTGTTCTATTTATTTGATGTTGTATGTGTATTTGTAACATTCGATTTTAATTCATAACTGTTTTAACTTTTTAAATGGTTTAATTTGTTTTTTAAATTTTATATTTATATATTTTAATGTATTTTTTTTAATCGCATTGTTTTAAATCTGCTGTTCACCGCCTTGTGTCCTATACTGAGAGAAAGGTGGGATATAAGAAAATAATAATAATAATAATAATAATAATAATAATAATAATTTTGTTGTTGCTTTCTTCTCATTTTTATAATTCTGAAAGAAAATGCTAAATACCAGGATCTGAAAAATTCAGCTGCATTGAACAGGATGCTTAGATTTCACGAGTAAAAAGATGAATGACAGAATGTAACACAATCAAGCAAACTCTTAGCATTTATTTTATCAATTATTAAATACTTGCTTGCTTGATCTACTGTCTTTAAATTTATTTAATGGAAGTACTAAACTTCTCACCAGTATTTCAGGGCTGCCATTAATAACAGATTAGTAATGACTATCTGATTAATTGGGAGGGTTTAAAAAGTTCTAGACTTTGTATGGTATGCTGCCTATGCAAATGAAGAAGAAATTTTAAAATTGTTCTTCTCCCCATATATCTAAACCACAAAATTATTTTGGCTTTCAGACTAAACTTTATAGGGCTTTTCTTCCAATAGAACAACCAAGTGGAACTGAAAAATACAAAAGGCTCTCCATTTATTTTTCTTTCATTTCTTATGTTGCTGGTTCACAGATAACTTATACTAAACTATACATGATAGCACTGGTGTTGGAGTGAATTGTTGTACTCTCTATTAGGCTATCATTTTCTAAAAAAGTGGCATGATACAAAGGTTTATTGTATATATTCGTGTATAAGTCAACCTCATGTATAAGTGGAGGGCAGGTTTTGGGGCCAAAATTATAGATTTTGATATGACCGGGGGATATGTTGAAGGGAAAATTTAGGAAGATATAACAAAGGATATAAAGGATGACGCAATGGAAAACGATGCCAAAGAACTTACAAAATTCCGGCAGGTATAATTGTTCGTGCTCATTGTAAAGGCTGGGTGGATAAGGAGGGAAATAGAGCAAATGGTTGCTATATGAGGTATTGGTGAGGTGGCCAGGAATGGATGGGGCCAAGAAAACATGCACATGCCTAAAAGGCTGTAAAGGCAAAGCAAATCAAAGAGCAACTATGGTATGTTAGAAGTGATTACAGCCTTTAACTTTAATGTGATAACTTTGCCTGATTTTAACCCAGGGCCTTTACAGACTGCCAGAAATAGTGCAGCTTGAGGCCACTTTAACTGTCCTAGCTCAGTGCTAAGGAATCATGGGAAATGTAGTTTATTGTGGCACCAGAGCTCTCTGACAGAGATGGCTCAATGTCCCAGAAAAAAATACAGTTTCCATGATTCCCTAGCACTGAACCAGGACAATTAAAGTGGCCTCAAGCTGCACTATTTCTGGCAGTCTGTAAAGGCCCCTAGAAAAGCTGACAAACATACATAAACGTCTTATTGAAATCCTTCAAAGCCCACTTCTTCTTGTTGAGTATTGAAATGGAAGAAGAGCTTATTACAGACCCCATGATTAAATGGTCTCAAGATCTAAAATATAACATTAATTTGGATCAGTGGGAGAAAATGTGGAGGAATAGAATTAAATACTCACCATGTATGGATATTAGGGAGAACCACGTAAAGATGCAGTTCAGGTGGTATTTGACCCCAGCTAAAATTGGGAGAATCTATAAAGGGTTTTCAAATAAATGCTGGAGGTGTAATAAAGCCGTGGGCACACAGATGCACATGTGGTGGCAGTGCAAGAAAGTTCAAAAATTTTGGAAAAAAATACATGGTATCATCGAAAATATTTTACATCTAAAGTTTGAGCCCGATCCTAAATTTTACTTGTTGAGTCTTTGAGATAACCAAGACCTAGAATGCAAATATGGAAAGTTAATTTTCCATATGACAACATGTGCTAGAATGGTGCTGGCTAGGAGTTGGAAAAAAGAAGAAGTTCCATCTATAGAGGTTTGGTTGAATAGACTAGGGGAGATCAAACAGATGGATGAATTTATGTATTTAGTAAAGGGACATAAAACTATGAAGTCAATAAGAGGGTTTGGAAACCGTTTCGTGACTACATGAACAGATTTGTAAAGGATAATGATATGTGAATTAAGAGATTTTGTAGCATTTTGTTCCGAGATCACGTAGCTATGAGAATGGCTAAACACGACTGGATTAAATAGTTTAGGCCTTTATTAATATAAGATAGATTGAATTTGGGAATAATGATATGAATCAACCAAAATACTTTTTTGTTTTTCTTTTTATACGAAGCACAGCTAGAGGATAACAACACGGGAAAGGAAACATAAATTAGTAATAAGACTGATGTTCAAGTCCAGGAAGTTTTGTTTTGTGTGTATGTGTGTAATGTTTAGTTAGATGTATTGTTAATATTGTCAATATGCGTGTGTCTATGCCATGTTGGTTTTTTGTATGTTTTGTATGTTTTGTTTGTTGATTATTTTAAGTAATAAAAACTTAAAAAAAAAAAAAGCCCACTTCTTCATCGCTTGAAGTAGAGAAGGGAATTGTTCCCTTCTGTAAGTAGAGTGGCAAAAGGTGAGAACTTACATCTATCGCAGAAGAACCTAAAAGAGTCACTGACCACCTATGCCAGGGGTAGGCAACCTTTCCCCTTTAAGGGCCGAGGGACTTCAGCTCCCAGAATCCCAGGAGCTATTGGCCAACATGGGACTATTGGCCAACATGGCTGAGGCTTCTGGGAGCTGAAGTCCCTCGGCCCTTAAAGGGGAAAGGTTGCCTACCCCTGACCTATGCTCTCTCTGCTGCAGTGCCGCTCCTGGCCTTTTTTAATACCTGGGCAGGAAAATAGTGGTGGCTACTCTTTGGTACGTCCTCTCAGTGGAGCACTGAGAGAGTTGGGGGTGGTCCTTCTTTTAGGTTTTTCTGGGATGAACTAAGCTCCCTCTTTTTGCCACTCTACTTAGAGAAGGGAACAATTCCTTTTTTAAAAAGAGTTACAGTATAGTACAGACCCATGGATAAGTTGACACAGGTTTTAGGGATTGATTTTTTGACTAAAATTTCTAGACTTACACATGAGTATATATAGTAAATCCTCAATAGGATCTCTCAGACCTGCATTCCATCTCTACTAGTCTGTGCCATTAGAGATACTGTCTAAATGTGGGAAATCTGGGATTGGCAGAAAAACAGTAACAGCGATATGGTTTTGTACAATGCCTGATTCCAGCCCCAATACAAACAGGCTATTATCCAATTCAGAAGACTAACATTTATGTTTAGTGCTGTGTATAAAGAGAGGGAAGTTCTCTCCTGCGCTGTCTAGAATTACCCTTAGGCAAAAATTCCTAGATTCCAAGATACTCAACCCTCTTTGTCAGAATGTAAAGCTAGAAATGAGGAGCTATACTGGCTCTGCCTTCTGTTTTATTTGCTCTGGCTTTCAGACAAAAAAAAAAAAAGGAAAAAGGAAGAAAAAAAAAGAATGAACTGTTTCCTGGTTTCAGTCTTTTCTCCTACCACTAAATGAGAAGCAATGTAGAACAGTAAAGAAACAGATAAGCAGACTGGAGAGGATAACAGAGAGAAGAGTTTTTGGTCTTGGAGCTGCACGACGAACAGCGTGGGAGGGGGTGCTTTGTTGGCCTCCATGAGAGAAGACCAGGGGGCTTTGCACAAGTGAGATTATGTGTGGGGGGTGAGAGGGGAGCTATTTAAGGGCCCATCACACCCTCACATAGCTCTTTTGCCTGATCTCCAAGGCAAGGAACACACTGGCTATTGCTTGACCAAGTTCTTCACTCCTTTTCTGCCTTCATTTGGTTATCTCATGGTCTCTATTCCTTCCCTTAAGCCAGGGGTAGGCAACCTTTCCCCTTTAAGGGCCGAGGGACTTCAGCTCCCAGAATCCCAGGAGCTATTGGCCAACATGCCTGAGGCTTCTGGGAGCTGAAGTCCCTCGGCCCTTAAAGGGGAAAAGTTGCCTACTCCTGTCTTAAGCCCTCTCTTCTTTCATATTAGAAAACATCAGTTTTCACACAAATGAATGGCTATCCAAATTGATTGATTACATAGAATTAGATAAATGTACTTGTTTAAATAGAGGAAGTGATTGGGAAGAAATTCAAAAGGGCTGGTTACCACTGATAACATACCTGGATAAAAAGGGGAAACCATTAAAAATTTGATGTTAGAAGTAAAAGGTGATATTTATTATGAATAAAAACTATTTTGTTCAGAGCACTAAGATGATCTAGTGCAGCTCTATTTTAAACAAATGGGATCCTTTATGTTATACTCTTTTGACTTTCTTATGTATTTTTTTTAATATAAGTAAGTTCTCCTTTACTGTATTCTTCAAGTCTCATTAAAGCAGAAAATTATCTTCTGCAGGAGTATAATATATGTAGATGTGGATCAAAACAAAATCCAGGAAGTCAACTCTTTGTTTAGTGTTTTTTTTTTCTTCTTCTTTTTCAATTTATGTTTTCTTGTATTCATTCTCCACGTATCTATATTATGTATTTGCAGTATTGTTTATTGTTTGTCCTTTTTTATGTATGTTTTTTCTATTTGTCATTTAATAAATTTATTTAAAAAAAGAAAAAAGAAAACATCAGTTGTTGCCCGGCTAAGTTCTTAACATTTTGTGTGCCTTGATTTGTTTGCCTCATCGTCTCTATTCCTTCCCTTAAGCCCTCTGTTCATTGTTCTTGGTCTTATTTTAAACCCTTTCCTTGATCAGCCCTCTGCCCTAAGCAGCCCTCATTCAGCTCCCCCACCCAATCACCAGGTAAACATAATGGACAGGATAACAGACAGAAGAAGGGAAATTTACATCGTCTAGTAGTAAGAGTATTAGACTAAGACCTGAGACACCCATATTCAAATCTACATCTAATCATGAAGCTCCCATTTAGTCATTCTCTCTCAGTTTATCCTACTCACAGGATCCCAATCACAATTAAAATAAAATAAGCTGCTTTTTATTCCTTGGAGAGAGGGACAGATACAACGAAATAAATAAATTAGAATTCAAACCCCACAGGCTCATAAAGCATGTTGGAAGTATAGCCAAGGTGCTCTTGTTCACCGAGCTATCAGGTGCCTCTTCCTATTTCTTTTTACAGGAGATGCTGAGGGACTGGAGAAGAAACCTGGGAAACTCATGTGATCTTGCATTAAAACAGAGAGTAGGGCTATTACAAGCTATTTCAGACATGAGGTCTCAATAATGAAGTCTGCCTAGTTTAACATACCTTTGCTGAGAAGAAAAGCAAAGGGCTTTCCCTGTGGCTTGCATCATCTTTCCTGCTCTGGTTTTATCCTGAGAACCTTGGGATCGGAGAAATTTTCCTAATTCATTTTCTTCCTGAGAAAGAACTGATTAAACGAAGAGAAAATTGTACACAAGTAAACTTCACATATTTTATGTTAAGTATAGTAATATCACAAGAAACAAAAAATAGGCTTGTACACGAACACCTGCAATTTCAAATTAACCTTCATGTACCTCCTGCACTTATGAAACAGAAGATCAGAATCACTTTAGCACATCCATTCGTGGGCTCAGTGCAATATAAGAACTACAAGATGACCTCTATGATGAAAAGGGAACAGCAGTTCTTTTTGTTGTTGCTGTTTGAACAGAGATATAAGCTTGGTGGGATCAGACTACTGTGACCTGACTCCAATACCTAACATTTCTCTTGTTTCAGATTCTCTTTCAACTTCTTGAGTCTAATTCTCAGGTGACAAGACATTTATCTGGATCTAATCAACTGAATCCTGATATAAAAACTTAAGACATCTTCTCATTTAATTACATTCCTACTATATAAATATTTAGAGCCAGCGTGGTGTAGTGGTTTGAGTTTTGGACTGAGACTCTGGAGACCATGGATTCCCAGGTGAACCATGAAACCCACCTTGGACAAGTTACACTCCCTCAGCTGCAGGAGAAGGCAATGACAAACCTCCTCTGAACTAATCTTGCCAAGAAAACCCCATGACAGGTTCACCTCAGGGTCGCCATAAGTCAGAAACAACTTTAAGGCACACAACTCACACATATAAATATTTGCATAAGAGCTTTCTTATTTATAATGTTTAATTCTAAAGGATTTGTATTTAAATTAAGAAAGCATTTTAATGTACTGGTCCTGGAATTTTTTTGTTTAATGTTTTTAAAAAAGCATCATGGGGTCAGATCAGGAATTAAGGGCAGGATTACCTACAATAACAAATGTGAGGGACCAATCAAATATTGCACAAGGCATACATGAACAGCATCCCAATGATTTGCTTTTTAACCTGAAAAGAAGATGTGAGAAGATAGTACAATGAACCACAGGAGACAGAGGTTGTTTGATCTTTTTTCCTCCTTTCAAAATGACTTTTTCTACACTGTTCCTTCGTGTGTAGGGCAAAATATATGTCTCTCCCTCATTCTTTTCTTACTTAAGTAAGAAAGCAGCTTGGGGGTGGAAAACTGAGGGGATATACAACATAAATTGCTGCTTACCGAGCTGCTACAACCAAACCAGCTTTTAAAGCTTTTATGCTTTTCCTTTAAAAAGAAAAAAAACCCTGTCAGCCAGCATGTAACGTGTACTCTAAAACATAAGAGTAGGGACCTGTCTCATTATCAGGTTTTGCTGGGGATACATAGCCTAACAAATCCAGCTGTTTTGATTACTGCTGCCAAAACCCCTGGCAAGCATGGCTAATGGTCAGAGATTATGGGAGTTGTAGATGAAAACATCAAGAAGTGACAAGATTGCATAATCCCCCCCCCCCAATATTATACAGTTGTCCCTCCCCGTTTGCGGACTTCAAGTCCGCGGTCTTGCTCTTCGCGGGAGGGACAAGCAGCTATGGTTAAAATGGCAGCGTACGCCCCCATGCGTGTGCCACAGGTGTGCACACCATTATTTTCAATGGGGCTTGAATATTTCCAAGCCACATTTTTCGCAGGGGAGTCCGGAACGGATCCCCTGCAAATTGGGAAGGGCAACTGTAATTGTTACATTCTGCTTAATCATAAGAAGTGCTTCTGTCATATTAAAATAACTAGTTTTAAATCCTGAGTTGATAATAGTTTTAGTGTCAATTTGAAATCCTGTTAGGGCTTCAAGCTGTTTCAGAATTAACATCATTTTATCACTGATCTAAGACTCAACAATACCCATATACCCAAGCATGGAAAAAGTGTTCTTTGGCACTATAATTCCCAGAATTATCCAGACAACATGGCCAGATTACAGGAGATGTAGCCTCCAAAATTATAATTTCCAAACTCTGCACTAGGAGTAAGCACTACGGAATGGAGAAGATATACAAAAGATTTTACTGTTAAGTTGAAAATACAGGGATATGAAGCTCATCACAACTAAAAATACTTACAACAAATCCTTTTTTGATATAGTTCAATTGCTTTAAGTAAATCCATGCATGTCCTCTGAATTGAATGGAACAGCTGAAATATATAATGCAAACAACATATAAAAGAGGATACTTTTTACTAAGATAATAATAACATATTAATCAAAGGTTCTGTACAAACAATATACCTCAGTATACATCTCAGTGTACGCCTCTGCCACAGAGGAGAAAGGAAAGAAATTGGGAGATTCTCTGAAGAAGTCCAGGAAGAAATTAATACAAACCAACACAGGATGTCAAGCTGATCATGGGTGACTGGAATGCCAAAGTAGGAAGCAAAGAATTATAAAAAACAGTAGGAAGATTTGGATTACTCTAAGGAAACAAAGCAAGCAAGTATCTGATAGATCTTTATGAGGCCAACAATCTATTCATTGCAAACACTTTTTCATACAACCAGAAAGAAGACTATATACATGGACATCACCAGATGGCCAACACAAACCCCAAATAGATTATACTCGACTATACGTTGACCTCATGTATAAATTGAGGGCAGGTTTTGGGGCCAAAATTATGGATTTTGCCATGACCCATTGGTAAGTTGAGGGTAAAACTTGGGGGCTTCAACTAAAACTTCAGTGTGTGTATGTGTGTGCATGGCAAGAGAGACTACAGTTGGCCCTCCATATTTGTGGCCTTGAAACTTGTGGTTTTGATTATTCACAAGGTCAAGGCCGCTAGCCTAGGCATTCCTCCTCCCCCTCCCTCCTGGGCTTTTCCCCTCAGGAGAAAAAGCCCAAGAGTCAACTCCTGAGTTTTTCCCAGCTGGCCAGGCAGCGAACCTGCCAGGAAAGGGAGGAGGATCCTGCACCATTGCTCCTTGGCAAGCCCAGGGGGTGGTGGGGCTGGCAAGGGGAAGAGGAGCCTCCATCCCTTTGCTTGCCCCATCGCTCCCTGGGCTGTCCACGGGGCAGTGGGGCTTGCAAAGGGATGAGGATCCTCCATCCCCCACAGGACTTTTTCCCAGCCAGATTGCTGCCTGAGGAGCTCAGGCAGTGATTTAGCTGGGAAAGGAAATTGGGAAGATGCAGGCTCCTCCTCCATTTGCCTGACCCATCACCCCCTGGGGAATAAAGCGATGGGGTTGGGAAAGGGGCAGGGAGCCAGTTAAAGGGACGGGAGGGTGGGGAAAATGGAGTGCAAGCCCCTGCTCCTCTTCCCCTGCTCATCCCTCCCTTTAACTGGCTTCTATGGTCAGAAGAACTATGGTCAGAAGCCACGGACATAATAAAGGAGAAATGTAGACAGATACTTTCAGTGACTAAAAAGAAAAAGAAAGAATGGATGGCAGATAAAACACTTCAAGCAGTAACAAAAACAAAGCAAAACAAAAGGGAGATAGGAACAAATTCAGAAACTTGAGAGCAATCTGTATAGTTAATAATTAATGGTAGAATTACAGAACGTTTTAAAATTTTGAAAGGAACCAGACAAGGATGTCCAATTTCACCATTACTATTTATACTGGTACTAGAGGTATTAATGAATATGCTAAGAAAAGATGAGACGATTAAAGGAATGAAAGCCAAAGGCAGGGGTAGGCAACCTTTTTGAGCCAGGGGCCGGGTTGCTGTCCCTCAGACAATTGGGGGGCCGAAGCACCAAAAATAAATAAATAAATAAATATAAAAATAAAAAATAAAATAAATAAAATAAATATATGCATGCACACTCTCTCAGCCCCAGAAAAGCCATGGCAAAACCCCTGTGGAGATTTTGCCAAGAAAACCCCAAGAACAAGTAATAACAACAATAAGTAATATCATCGTGACAGGGGGCGGTGGCAGCAGCAGCAGGACCGGCCTGGGGCCGGTCCAAAGGCCTCAGAGGGCCGCATCCACCCCCCCGGGCCTTAGGTTGCCTACCCCTGGTCAAAGGGATTGAATATAAACTGCAGGCTCATGCGGACGATTTAGTCCTTATTCTAGAAAACCCAAAATATCAAATTACAAGAGTGTTTTCAAAGATAGAAGAGTTTGAGAAGGTGGCAGGATTTAAGATCAATCAAAATAAAACAATTATAATGACAAAGAACATATCTAAACAAGAAGAAAAGTATTTAGAGGATGAAACTAGATGTCTGGTTAAAAATAAAGTTAAATATTTGGGCATCTGGGTCACTAAAAGGAATGTGGACCTGTTTGATAATAACTATAAGCTTAAATGGAAGGAAGTCAAGAGTGATCTGATTAAATGGAGTAAACTAAATCTCACTCTGACGGGTAGAGTTGAAGCAATCAAATTGAAGCAAAGAGTTGAAGCAAAGAGACCGAAGTTAAATGGCTAACAATGACTAGACATAAAAAGGAAGGAGGCAGGAGTGTACCAGATCTAGAGTTATACCATCGAGCAAATGCACTCAACTGGTTTTTAGACTGGATTCTACTCAGAAATACTAGAATACTAAACACTGAAGGATTTAACAACAGGTACGGGTGGCACGGTTATCTGTGGTACGGTAAAGTTGTGGTACATCAAGAATTTAACCATCATGTGACATAGCGAGGAGAGAAGGGGACTCGGTGGTGTGTGTGTGTTTGCACTCCCCCTCCCCCTCCGGAACACCTGGCCCCTAGGAGAGCCTTCTTAAGGACGCTGCCAGCCTGACCATCTTGGCTACAGCGAGGAGAGAAGGGGACTCGGTGGCGGGTGGGTGTTTGCACTCCCCCCTCCACCTCCGGAACACCTGGCCCCTAGGAGAGCCTTCTTAAGGATGCTGCCAGCCTGACCATCTTGGCTACAGCGAGGAGAGAAGGGGACTTGGTGGTGGGTGGGTGTTTGCACTCCCCCCTCCCCCTCCGGAACACCTGGCCTGACATTTTTGGAGGCTGCGGAGGACTGCCTTTTTACTTGCAGCCTCCAATGAAAATGGCCCATGATGCACTTTGATCGGTGGCGCTTTGAGCTACGGGAGGAGGACTCTGCCGGCCCGTGTAGCCCCAGGAAGAACAGCTGTGCGCCTAGGGAGGAGCTATGACAACACAGCTGTGGCCGGAGCGCGGTCAGGAAGACCTTAAAAGCCCGCCGGCTGTCATCCCTCCCATAAACGGAGCAGCTGCGGCTGCGAAGCGAGTGGGAGGCCGAGGCGGAGGCGCTAGGACCGCCAGGGACATCACCTTCCCCAGCAACACAGCGGTGGCTGGAGTGTGGCTGGAGAGACTGGGAAGAGTTTATACTCCCTCCCCAGCAACATCTTCCCCGCAATAATGCAATTATGTATCTTATATTGCACATTGTATTTTTATAGTGTATATTGTATATTTTAATAATTGTTTTTTAATTTGTTTGTTAATTTGTTTTGGGGGTGGGGGTGGGTAGGAATGAGGGACGGGATCTTAATGTTGTTATTTGTTTGATGTTCGGGGAGGAGGGAATGATATTGTTTAATTTGTTGTAATTTATTATTGTTGTTCACCGCCTAGATTGGCTTGCCAGAGGGGCGGTATATAAATAAACCATATTATTATTATTATTTATTACAAGAAGATCGCTTTTGAAAAATTGGAACGAAATTAAAAAGTCGACATACAGGAAAATTTCACTCTGGGTTTCTCCTCATGAAGCTTTCTATGGAAAGTGGACGGCAGTAGAGACATGGATGAAATATAAGGACTTATTGAAACAAATGGAAGTGAATAAATTTAACTAAAGACAATCGAAGAGCTGGAACAGCTAGACCCTAAAGTACATTGGTGATTTTATACACAAATAAGAGAAATATTTAAAATGGACCACAAATTAGAGGATTTTGAGGAAGAAACCCCAAAATTTTATAAAATATTAACACAACTGGAGAAAAAAAGAATAAGCAAACTCTATAAAATGTTGATGGACAGAAAACAAGAAAGTGAGTTGATCTCTGACAATATGATAAAATGGGCAACAGATATAGGAAGAACAATAGAATTAGAAAGTTGGGAATACTCCAGGAAAAAGATGGAAAAAATTACCAAATCACAAGACTTGAAGGAAAATTACTGGAAAATGGAACAAAGATGGCATTTGGCACCAGCTAAAATTGCAAAAATTTATGGTACAGGCTCAAATTGTTGTTGGCAATGCAAACAAAATGTGGGATCATGGTATCATATTTGGTGGTGGTGTGGTAAAATGAAAACCTACTTGAAAAAGATATATGATTAGATACAAGAAATACTTAAAATTAAATACGAGTTAAAACCAGAGATCTACTTACTAAATATGGTAAATAAGATAGATCCAACACTGGAAAAGAAATATGGGAGAATCCTTCTTTATATGATCATAGCAGCCAGATTACTATTAGCTCAGAGGTGGAAGTAGCAAGACTTACCTTTGGTAGACGACTGGTTAATGAAACTGTCAGAAATACGAGATATGGATAGACTAACAGCTTTATTAAACCAAAAGGATTTAGAAAAAATAGACACGGAATGGTCTCCGATTATAGAATATATTAAAATAGAATGGAGTGGATAACAGGTTAACTAGGAGGAAATAAGATATAAATTTAAAGATGAGGCAAAAACTTGGAGGTAATAATAGGATGTTATATTAATATTTGTTGAATATTAGAAAATATCTATTGGATTACATTGTAAGTGGGTGTTTTCATTTGTTTTTTTATAAATTTGGGAGTTATAACAAGCTTAAATATTAGATGTACATATAAAAGGTTTTTGCAGTCAAGTTACTTTAGGAAGTATTATAGTAGATAGACTATATTATAATGTGTAGCTTTTTGGTACTGAATTGTATAAAAGATGAATGTATTTTGGTTTTATAAATAAAATTTTGAAAAAAACACAACTTGACTGCAACTGTACAATGAGAAGCGTGAAAAGACAAGGGTACAAAGTATACAAAGTAAACGCTGGCTTCAGGGTGGCATGGGAGTGTAGCATACACACAGCGCACACCCCAACTCCACCTCCAAGCTGACATCAAGCTGCCTGCCCACCCAAATGGTGGTCAGCATTGCACCGCTCCTCTGGCATGGTGTTTGCATGCACCGCACTGCAGGGACAGGGAAAAGCCACGGCAGTATGAAAAGGGTGCCTTTTTTCCACTCCAAAAAGGAGCAGCCAGAAAAATGCCGGATCAGGGGCACAGCGTGCGGTTGCCATGGCCCTGATCCAGTGATCAAAGGGGCGGCACAAAGCCAGCCTATCGGGGCAGTCTGTTTTGCCCCAAAGACAACTACTACAATGATCAATCTAGAGCAGGGGTAGGCAACCTAAGGCCCAAGGGCCGAATGCAGCCCCCCAAGGCCTTTGGACCGGCCCCAGGCCGGTCTTGCCGCTGTCGCCACCGCCCCCCGCCACCCACCATGATGATATTGATTATTGTTGTTATTACTTGTTCTTGGGGTTTTCTTGGCAAAATCTCCACAGGGGTTTTGCCATGGCTTTTCTGGGCCTGAGAGAGTGTGCATGCATATTTTCCCCCCTAAATTTTATTTATTTATTTATTTATTTATTTATTTATTTTTGGTGCTTCGGCCCCCCAACTGTCTGAGGGACAGCAACCCGGCCCCCAGCTCAAAAAGGTTGCCTACCCCTGATCTAGAGATTGAGGTGGAAGATGCAATAAGAGTAATCAGGAAAAATATATAATCTGGAACAGATGATATTCCAACAGAACTGCCACAGTCCACACAGACAGAATAAACTCATGTTAACTAAAATATGTCAACAAATATGGAAAACAAATCGTGGCCAACAAACTGGAAATGATCAATATACATCTCATCCACACAAAAAAGGAGACACAAAAGATTGCAGCAACCATAGGACCATAGCAAAATTTCATGCAAGCAAAATTCTGCAGCACAGACTCCAACCATACATGGATAGAGAAATTTCAGAGATGCAAGCAGGGTTCAGAAAATGAATAGGCACTAGGGACCACATTGCAAATATACGATGGCTAATGGAGTGCACCAAGGAATTCCAAAAGAAAAACAGCATGGGCTTTATAGACTATAGCAAAGCCTTTGACTGCAAAATCATGAAAGTCTATGGCAGGGGTAGGCAACCTTTCCCCTTTAAGGGCCAAGGGACTTCAGCTCCCAGAAGCCTCAGCCATTTTGGCCAATAGTCCCATGTTGGCCAATAGCTCATGGGATTCTGGGAGCTGAAGTCCCTCGGCCCTTAAAGGGGAAAGGTTGCCTACCCCTGGTCTATGGAATACCCTTAAAGACATAGGAGTGCCACCACATCTGATAGTCCTGATGAGGAATCCGTACTTAGGACAAAAGGCTACTGTTAGAATAGAACATGGAGAAACAGAATGGTTTCCAATTGGCAAAAAGGTCAGGCAATGTGGTATTCTTTCACCCTATCAGTTCAACTTGTATGCAGAAAATATTATACGAAGGGTAGGATTGGACACAGAAGAAGTGAAGATAGGAAGAAGGAATATCAACAATCGAAAACAGGGGTAGGCAACCTTTCCCCTTTAAGGGCCGAGGGACTTCAGCTCCCAGAATCCCAGGAGCTATTGGCCAACAAGGGACTATTGGCCAACATGGCTGAGGCTTCTGGAAGCTGAAGTCCCTCGGCCCTTAAAGGGGAAAGGTTGCCTACCCCTGATCTAAAATATAGAAGATCAGGAAGAAAGTGGAAAGGCAGGATTACTGCTGAACATAAAGAAAACAAAAATAATGACCACGGAGATCTACACAAATTCAAACTAGATAACAAGTAAATAGAAATCGTAAAATGAGCCCTGAACCTTGGATCAAACATACTGTATTAATTCAACTATCAGTTGATCTCATGTATAGGTTGGGTCTGTACAACCTATAGGTTGTAAAGGTTTGGCCCTAAGGGGGGAAAATTATGCAATTTGGTATGAATCATGGATAAGTCAAGGGTAAAACATTGGTGCTCAGCATGGTCCACGTTCACCACCCATCCGCCTGCCCTTGCTTCTCTGCAGCCGGATGGTGGAGAGGAGGAAGAAGAAGAGTCAAGTTGGCTGGCTGCAAACAACCCAGAGCGGGCAGACGGGTGGCGAAGGAGCCGGAGAAGCCAAGCAAAAGACGAGAAACTGTACCTAGTAGGGCAAGGGCAATTGGTTTCTCACCTTTTGCCTTCCTTCTCCAGCATTGGTGTCACGAACCTTGGTTTCACCTGGTGTGAAGGGATGGGGGGGACAGCATTGGCCTTTTCCACTCTCCTCCCTTCCCTCTGCCTTACCTGTTCTCCTGCTTGCCTGGCCACCCACACTTGGTGGCTGAGGGATGGCCAGTCAAGGAATGGTGGGAGGTGATTGAAGGGGCACATTCGCCCATCCTCCTCTTCCACAACCTGGCTCTCTCCTTGGGAGACAGCCATGTTGCAAAGGAGCCTTGAGGGCTAGTGTTCACCCTTCCTCTTCCTTTGTAGTTCTCTCCTTGAGAGAAAGCCAGGCAGAGAGGAGCCCTAAGGGGAAAACGTTCAAAGCCAGGCAATGGAGAAGGGGCTGGAGCTGGGTGCAGCTCTCACTGCTGTAGCCCAGACACCCCAAACAGCCACTGCCACCATTTTTTCTAGTAGCATTACTGCATTGACCAGGTTTTGGGGATCAATTTTTGACATAATTTTTTAAACGTATACACACATATATACAATAGATTAAAACATGGACTGCAGTCAAGAAATCAGAAGAATACTGGGAATGAGGAGAGCAGCCATGAAAGGACTAGAAAACATCCTAAAAAGTAAAGGTATACAAGTGAACATGAAAATTTAGAATCATACAAGTCACTTATTCCCCATTACCATGTATGGATGTGAGAGTTGGACAGTGAAAAAAGTGGGTAAGATGAAAATCAATTCATTTGAGATGTGGTGTTGGAGAAGAGTGCTTATGATACCGTGGACAGCCAAAAATACAAATAAATGGGCCTGTGAACAGATCAAGCCAGAAGCCAAGATGATTAATTTGAGGCTATCGTACTTTGGCCACATCATGAGAAGGCTGGCCACATCATGAGAAAGCTCACTGGAAAAGATAATAATGCTGGGAGAGGTGGAAAGATATAGAAAGAGAGGAAAACCGCACGCTAGATGAATGGACTCTATTAAGGAGGTCACGGGTATGAATTTACAGGACCTAAGCAGAGCAGTGGAGGATAGGGAGTCTTGGAGATGTCTCATCCACAGGATTGCAATGAGTCAGGATCGACACAAGGGCAGTTAACAACAACAAACAACAGTGCACAGAGTACCCTAGGTATACTATAATCAGTCTTCACCCTAGGGTTAACATAACATTTATGTCTCACACACAAAACCACACATGCAGCAATGATAAGGCATAATGACAAGGTCTGTCTGTCTAATGGGCATGTACATTCATTTTCAGAAGCAAGTGCTACATATAATTTAGCTCATGAGCAAAAAGAAGAAATTATATGAAAAGCATTTCTCTCCTTAATCCAGTGTTTCTCCATTATTTTCTGTCACACACCCCCTAGGAAAGAAGAAAACATTTCGCACCACCCCCCCGCGCGATCACATGGGCGGGTTTGGCCAATCAGGATAGAGCTACTGGGGCTGTGCTGGGACAATCTCCCTCTCTCCAGCCGTAACGGGCCCCCCTTTATGGAGCCTCGCGCCCCCCCGGGGGGCCCGCCCCACTATTTGAGAACCGCTGCCTTAATCCAATAACACAAGGGTTCTCAGAATTCTACCATCATCCACATCATATCAAGAGTTTAAGGGCAAGTAGGTGATGATTTATTTTAATATGACATACAAAAGACCTTGATGTTACCTATATGGCTCTTAAATTCTGTCACAGAAAACATTAGTAAGAGGTAGTAAAGAGCCTATTTTGCTGAAGGTGTTCAGTATTATTTCTAGCTGAGAGGTCAAGACCACTGGAAAAACAGGAAAGAGCAGGATGATAAAGCTTCCTTCGTACTAAAATGGGAAGGTTCCTTAGGAAACATCTTAGGGCTATTTTTCATATTACATTTGGGTTTGCTATCCACTATCCATGCTTCTTTTATGATGACAGGCATGCTATGAAACATACTATGTACTCTTAAACACAATTTAACCTTAACTGGGAATCAACATATCAAGTAGTTTTAAAAGCCCACAAGAACCTGCTCTCAGCATCCACATTTCAAAAGCCAATTACATGGATAAAAATCACAACATGAAAAGGAGATGTTAATTCAAAAGGCAGGTCCTGTTGGATTTTGAGCAAGTGAAAGGGGTCAATGTGCCCGTTGTACTAGTCTTATAAATTGCTTTCACATCATGATTAGTAATTACCTATAACTGACATGGGCACAGCAGAAGACATTTACACTTGCAAATTCAGATTACTTTGAAGACTTGTACCATATTTTGTTTCTAGAATGAATTCACCCAGGCAAAGTAATTCAGGCTGACTGGAGCAGACTTTTTTGCATCCAACTTGTTAACTCACATCAGCATCAAATTTGCATAGTAAGGTCTTTATTGTGTAGATAAAAAGCATCTTGTGTGACATAGTCTATGCTAAATGGGCTCAATAGGCCAAATGGTGCTTATGTAGACAAAGTACTG
The DNA here is from genome assembly GCA_026167975.1 of Phrynosoma blainvillii. Lineage (NCBI taxonomy): Eukaryota > Metazoa > Chordata > Lepidosauria > Squamata > Phrynosomatidae > Phrynosoma > Phrynosoma blainvillii. The sequence goes on from JANUYF010000005.1 coordinate 37,185,149, forward strand.
GAAAAGATTCTGTAGAGTCTGGAAAAGACGCCATCATTATTAATGACCATAAAAACTGCCTATGCTGGATCAGAACTCATCATGCATATTGCAACACATAGTGGCCAACTAACTACCATATAAGCAAAGTAAGACAGCCACCCCTGGGTTGCTTGCCCTCCCACCCTCTAAGCCTGTGAAGTTATAAAGCTAGACCATGGATTTATTTATCCCTGTCCATCATCTCTATTCTGACAATTGTTCAAGTTCTCAGAGAAATATCACTTGTAGCCCTAGCTACCTCCTGAGAGCCTTTTAGATGGAGATGGTGGGAGTGAAGCTGTTAACTGGAACCCATATAACACTGATTTTTTTAAAAAAATCTTCTGGCTGCCCACATACTTCTGATCTGTGCTGGTGATAATATTTGAAGTCCTAAGGGTGTGTGTAGCTATTTGCTGACCTCCCCCATCCTTTGGGACAGATATGAAGGGGTAAAGGGAACTTCCATCAAGCTGAAAAACCTCTGGATAGCTGTAGCATTTTGGATCCATCTGAAGTCTGAGCATCACTTTAAACATCTTTCTTCTTCGTGAGGAAAGGCAAGCATACATACCTCCAATTTTGCATCCAAATCTGCATCTGAGGCCACTACATGTTCATCCTCTTTCTTTCCCGTGACTTTGATAAGAGTTTGTTTTGTCTTCCAGTATTTCTGCTGCATTTTATTGACCACAGACTTTTCTTGGCCTTGGGCATACCGATCATAAAATTCCCTTGAATAACTGCTAGGAGGCAAAATCACAGTTCATTTAAGATCAGACATAAGAGGCAAACCTAACTCATACAAAAATCAGACAAATTACATTTGATTCAGCATCTGTAGATATTTAAATTCTTTAAACGTCAGTTTATACTGTTTTATACTAACTTTTATTCTCTCAGCTATGGAAGCTTCTACAGAATTCCACAAATTTTCTGGCCTGCCCAAACCTATAGCTTTGATAATGGCTGTGAGGTTCTATCTTGAATACAGTTGTGAAATACTATGCCTTAACTCCCTGGATGCTACAGATTCACAAACACACATACATACACACACACATGATTACTTACTATTTGTGGCTATCCATATTTTTCTATTTTCTTCAAACCCTAAGAATTAAGAAAACACACACAATTAAAATGATTACTTCTATTAGCCATCCCATGCTTCTGAAGTGGGGGCATATCTACAGATCAAGCTATATCAAATAACCCAATCAAAAAAGTTCACGTGACTTTAGACTTATAGAAGTGGCGTAGCACTAAGCTAGAGCATGTCAGGAAATATATGCTTACAGACTGCATTATAACTTCTGAGTGTCTGACTTGTATTACTCCAGGACAACCTGGTCATTCCCCCAAAAACCACACAAAGTATTTCAGGGCTCACTGCAAACTCATACTCTAATGTAAGTACAGTACAATTCTGTCACCTAGCCACCTCAAGCTTCCTCTCTCTCCAAAGTGGTAAAATTAAAATCTGGGTGCAGTTTCTTCCAAAAAAGTGGAAGTTTGGTTTTAGCGTAATAAGATTTTACTGTTACCAATGGTTCAATTCCCAAGTCCTTTTCTGTATGGAAGCTTCCCTGGGAAGAGAACACATATCAGCTAGATACACAGAAGATTTATTGGCTCATTGAGATCTTTAAACAATATGTTATCAGAGGTCTTAATCTGGGTACATGATTGGTATTGGAGTTTATTATATGGATTGTGGGTCATTGTTATGATTTTACATATTGTATTTTATATATTGTATTTTTCTATATTGTTTTATATCTTTCTGTAATCCCGCCTCGATCTGTAGGCTGAGGCGGGAAAATACAAATAAAAACTATTATTATTATTATTAGTATTAGTATGCAACTACTATTCATAATAAGTTTAAATGGGAAAAGGTCCTTTCATTGTGGACAATTCTGTCATATTTATTAGTCCTTGGAAAGCTTTGAGTCTGCTTCTTCTATCATGTTTAAGCACACAGATACACTCTGTCAGCAAAAATATAACATGAACTGTCTAATATGATGAAAACGGATAGATTCCAAAGCTGCAATGAAAATTTTATCATACTAAGTCCACTATCTCAATATATAAGTTATGCTTCACACATACTAATACACTAGATTTGGTACTAGATGTGTCAGACTACAACTGTGCCATTGTTGCTCTTTCTGTAATGCCAACACTGTCCATGGGAATTGGCAGAATAACATAGGCTAAAGACAGGCAGTCCCTCCCTAAATGAGTGTATCATGTAAATTTTGCCAGGGGAATGGTCAACAAAGTGGGAAGAAAAAGGAGATATAAAGACAACAGAAAGAGAGAGGTTCAGATGCAACTAGAAGTGCTGAAAAATGTAACAAACCAAACAATGAACATACAGAGCTAACATATTCTATTGTCAAGCTTGAACATTTATGAAAAGACTAGCGATCGGTAGCAGAATACATCCTATGCATGCAGAAGGTCCTTGGTTCAATCCTTGGCACATCTGGTTTAAAGGAGCAGGTACTAGATTATGGAGAAGGAACCTCTACTTGCAACTGTGAAAGAGTTGCTGCCACTCAGAGTAGGTAGTATCAGACTGAGCCTAAGAGGCCAAATAACTGGCCTGATATTGAGACAGTTCTCTATGTAAAACTTCTGTTGGCTCCAACACTATTAGCAGAAGGCAGAAAATGCAGGCTTATGACCACACATAATGCCAACAAATAACTGCAATCCATCTCAGCTCTTTGAAAAGTATATCTCAATGATAAATGACTTTGCAAAAATAGGTATATCATATACACTCACTATATTTAAAAAAAAAAACTGTAACAAACAACAATCTGAAATCACACATCTCCAGTAACTAAACCATTTGTACATACACACATTTTTATTGTTGTACTCATGTCAACACCTGCAATGAACATATAAAAGTAATTTCATGCATTCTTATGGACTCCTTGTGAATGGATATTGATGTAAACATTACTGCAGAACAAGCACTAATTTTCTGCAATCATGGATAAGACCTCTATGGGAGCACTAAACTATACATAGGCATTATTTGATTGACAAGTAGAAAGATATAGCCTCTAAACAAGAGGCCTAACAATCAATGAATTGAAAAGAAAAAAGAAACCACACAGTGAAACACACACACACAATGTAAGAGGGAGAAAACAGACTAGTATTCAGAATATTAAATTTACAAAAACAAAACAAAACCAAAAACCCTAAAAACCACAACTCTGTAAAAAGAAGCTTTCCTTTCTACTTGTCTTAGGGGCTGAACAGACTGATAATTTGAGCTAGCATCCTGGCGGCTTGGGGGCGTGACAACTGTAAGCCGCATGCCCCAATTCTGCCCCCAAGCCATCATCACACCGCCCTCCTGCCCGCCCAGACAGTGGGCAGTATTGGGACAATCCTGCGGTGCAGCAACTACACACCGTACGCTGGAGGAGCAGAGAAGAGCAGCGGCAGTGGGGAAAGGGGGGCCTTTTTTCTGGTGCAAAAAGGAGCAGCATTTTGCCACTTCTTTTTGCAACAGAAAAACACCAGATCGGGGCTGCAGTGGGTGGTTGTTGCGGCCCCGATCCGCCATCTGTTTTGCCCCTTAGTAATGTCAATGGTCTTTACATTAGAAAAATGCATTCAGCTTTTCTAATTCAACATAAAACAGCTGACTTATCATACAAAGAGAAAGATACAGCCAAAATGCAGACATAGGCTGAGATCTGCAACAGGAGATGCATGTATATCACATTGCTGTCTCCATAGCAATAGCAAATACATTTCTATGCCACTTATCGATGTACTAAGCAGTTTACAAAATGTAAGCTAATTGTCCCCAACAAGCTGGGTACTCATTTTAGTGACCTCGGAAGGATGCCAGGCTGGAGATATTGAACTCACAATCCTGTGGTTAATGAGTGAGTGTCAGCAGTTTTTGTTGTTAACTCATGGTGACCTATGGATGAGACATCTCCAAGATCTTCTATCCTCCACTGTTATGCTTAATTTCTGCAACCCCTTAATACCTGTGACCTCCTTAATAAAGCCCATCCATCTAGCATGTGGCCTTCCTCTCTTCCTAATTCCCTTCATCTTTCCCAGCATTATTGTCTTTTCCAATGAGTCCTTCCTTCTCATGATGTGTCCAAAGTACGACAGCCTCAGTTTGATCATCTTAGCTTCCAGAGAAGTTTCCAGCTTGATCTGCTCTAGGATCCATTTGTTTGTCCTTTTGGCTGTCCATGGGATCCTCAGCACTCTTCCCCAGCACCATATCTCAAATGCATCGATTTTCTTCCTATCATCTTTCTTAATTGTCCAACTCTCACATTCATACGTGATAACAGGTAATACAATGGCTTGTGCGATTCTAACATTTGTGTTGAGTTGTATATCTTTGCATTTTGGAATCTTTTCTAGTTCTTTCATAGCCACCCTCCCCATTCTTAATCTTCTTCTGATTTCCTGACTGCAGTCCCCATTTCTTTCAATGTTTGATCTCAGGTATGGGAATTCTTTTACTATTTATATTTCTTCATTGTTTAGGTTGAACTTGTGAAGTGGCAGCAGTACAGGCATTTAATCACTATGCCACCAGAGCTCAGGGCTATAGCTACTTCTGCCAATGCTAGCCCTCCAAAAACTTACCTTGTAACCAGCATTGTCCCTCCAACATGGCCCCTTCTATGTTGTCAAAGAGTGCAGGAATGAGTGAGGAGGATATGCCTCGTTATCATGTGGTTGGATGTGCTGCAACAGGTATCTGCAGAGATCTCAGGTGGTCTCTGAAGATGATATCCTTGGAACACATCCAGCTACAAAAAAATAGTTGGACTAACATTTGAGTGTATGACCATCATTTAATTCATGCCATCATAACTCATTAACTGGATGCCAGCCATAATATCACATCCATACTGAATAGGTGCAATGGTCTTTCAGGAAAGACCAAGCAAAGGTTGTTCCACACCATTATTCTGAGGCAGCTATGTCAGTATTAAATCAAAATCTCCAAAATAAAAAAAGGAACACATTGTGTTATGACACTAGAACAGTTTATGATATTTCCGTTTGGACAATGCGCATCAATAACAGATGTCTTATACTTCTTAAAATCTCAACTAGGCTTTTTTATTATTAGAGATGTTAAAATACCCTGGAACATGCATATGGGAAAGGCCAATATATGCACTCATTTTGGCAAGAAGAATTGAAAAATACAATTTCAGACACTACATGGGCTCATATTTGGTCTTCACCCCCATATAAATCCCGTTCAGCATCTGTGAGGGAGAATACTTTGAAATCCATCCATAGGTGGTATCTCACACCTGTAACGCTGTCTAAAATGGTTAAAACACTCTCTCCAGATAACTGGAGGTTGTAAATCTAGAGGCTCTTATATGCATATGTGGATTGAATGTCTTAAAGTGAGAAAATTCTGGTGCAATTTTATAAAATTTCATGTATCACTGATCAAACTGTAAATTTCTGTCCAATTTTGCTTTTGCTTTCTATTTTTGTTAAAAGTACACATCCCTCCCTATTCGCAGACTTGGGAGTCTGCGCTCTCACTCTGTTACGGATGACAAGCAGGGAGGGACAAAATGGCATGCGCACCCAAGGTGCACACACTACACCACGCATGGGAGCGCGTGTTCATTTTAACCAATGGGCTTTGAATATCTGCGGTTTTCCCGATTCACGGGGGACCCCGGAATGGATCCCCTGCGAATCGGGAGGGACGACTATAATTCTAACTTGAAACAAAGGAAACTGATCATTTTTCCTATTACTGCTGCCAGATTAGAAGTAGCCAAATATTGGAAGTCAGGTGACCTCTTCATTGAGAACTGGTGATCTAGAATTTGGGATATGTGGTTGAGGGAGAAACTGTCTGCTGCGATGAGGTTTTGTACTGACCACAAAAGGACTGACACATTTCAAGAAGACTGGGTGATCTTTATTGAATATGTTAATCACCACTCCCGCCAGATCCAACCCTCTACTTCACAGATGGATCTTTCGACAGACACTCTACACCTTGACAAGCTAGACCAGGGATTGGCAACCTACGGCCCATGGGCCAGCTCCGGCCCCCTGAGGCCTTTGGACCACCCCCCCGCGCGCTGCCGCTGCACGCATTGCGACCGCCATTTTGGAAAACAAAATGGCGGCCGCAACTGCTCGCGCATGTGCAGTACTCCGGAAGTACTGCGCATGCGCGCACGCATCAGAGTGCGCACCGCCATTCCCCACCACCACCATCGGCCCGCGGAAGACCAGGGGATCCCCGGACCGGCTCCAGGTAAGGGGAACTTGCCGACCCCTGAGCTAGACTCTCTGGCTCTTGCTGAGAACTAATTTTTTGATTCTGCTGCAGAATAACTACTCATCAGATACACACCTTGGGCCTTGCAGTTAATTGTTGTTGTTGTCATTGTTCTACAGACTTTATCTGTTTTATTGTAAAAACTCAGTAAAAACTTAATTAGAAAAAAAGAGATGTTAAAATACTACTTACATGTATTTCTTTAAAGTGAAGACATTACCACTAGTAAAATACCATGGTGACTTCTGCATATTTATTTCATCTACTCTTAAGAAAAGGGACAGGGAAACCATGTATGATCAATTACTTTATCTGCTTCCAAAGTAAAGCAATAAGGCCAATGCACATGTAACACCAGCTCTACATTTGCAACCATTTGCAACAAATTAATTTTGTGCATACCACCTGCCATTATCTACTAACATTAATACACATAGTGCATTTGTACAGTCTTACAATTTGATACCAGTCGTGATCAATCATTTCCACTGAAAAATGAAACTATATTGGGCCACCTTTAAGGATAAAAGCCCTCTCCAGGTGGTTTCCAATGTAAATATACAGATAACAATAAACTTCAAATAATTAATAGAAATATTAATTTTAAAAATTATTAATAATTAATAAATAATTAATAGTAATATTAATTTAAAACATCTATACCTGTACTCAAAAAACACAAGAACTCAACAACCAGTTATAGCTGAGGAAATTTGATTGCAATTGTAAGAAAACATTGCTTCATTAGAACCATTTCCTTCCTTCATCTTCCTTCCTTCATAGTTTTACTAAAACTAACAGATGACAAGAAAGCTGCTGTTAAAAAAAGTAAATCCGTTTTGAAAAAACGATACATCATAGGCATCCCCGCAATTTGAATTACGTTTTTTTTAAATTGCACATATGCATAAAGCAGACAAAATAAAGCCAGCCATTGGTGCACTGCACTGCCTCTGTTCCTGCAAGGAGGATGAAGGTATTCCATGCTATAAGGCAGGGGTAGGCAACCTTTCCCCTTTAAGGGCCAAGGGACTTCAGCTCCCAGAAGCCTCAGCCATGTTGGCCAATAGTCCCATGTTGGCCAATAGCTCCTGGGATTCTGGGAGCTGAAGTCCCTCGGCCCTTAAAGGGGAAAGGTTGCCTACCCCTGCTATAAGGAATACCAGTTACCAGTTCTGTACATCAATTTTGTAGTGGCTTTTTTTGGGGGGGGGGGGGGCAAACATATATACTAATGAACATATTTGCTTTCAGTGTAATTCTGTGTGTGTCTAATCAGAAATAAGCCCAAATGCGTTCAACGAGTTCAACCTTAAACTTACCACTACCAGGTCATTCCTGCAATCCATTCCTCTGACTTACCATGTTGCCCTCCAATCAAACCATATTCATGTCAATCCATCTCTTTCTTCCAGGATTTTACTGGATTGACTGTTATTAATTTCTGTGCTACCTAAATAGCTCCATTCTCTGTATTATCAGCCACATATGTGGCGCTTCATCTTACTACATTCTTTCTCCTATTCTTTCTACTTTCAGACTACCAGTGTATCCTCTCCACCAACCTTCGGCATTTCACTTGAGAAATCCTGCTGACACAATCAAATTGCCCCTCATTTCCCAACACATAATAACAAAGATTACAGTAAAATTAAGAATGAGGAGTTTATGAAGACATAAGCAGCATAGCTGGACTGGGGCTGGAAATACATTTAGGCAGGTTGGATAATAAGGAAAACTCCTTATTACCCCACAGATGCAGGTTGTAGGAAGAGGGGACAGGACAGGGCAAAAAAAGAAGAGAAACAAAAGCAAACAAACACTAATATGTTTGGATGAAAAGCACCAGAAAAAAAGCACCACCAAATTGAAACATGGGTTGCTGAGCTATCTGCTAACCACCCCCATCCTTCTTCCCTTTCTGGGAGGCTGCCAAGGGAGCTGAACAATGGAAGCCAGGCAGACAAGTAAGTTGTACTATTATTTGCAGGTAAACCTAATTCAGCTTTGCAAATACAGTGGTCCCTCCACATTTGCTGGGATTAGGGGTGAAGGACTCTTGTGAATGTAGAAAACCACAAATAAAAAACTATTCTTTTTACCTGAGAGAACACCTCTCCAGGAATCTCCAGATCCTACAGTGCAACTCTATGGTCAACATCTGCCAGACATTTATTACAGAATCATGCTGCAGTACCTTCAAATGCCTAGAGAAGTGTTTTCTCAAGGAACGTCTAGGTTCTCCAGCACAACTCTATGGTCAACTTCTGGCAGATTTGCGCTAGAGGACCTAGAGATTCCTAGAGAGAACATATTAATCAAAACCGCAAATAATCAAACCCACAAAAGTCAAAGCCGGAAAGCCAACTGTAATTCCATATTCAAGAAAAGCTAACTGATGTAGGCTAGTCAGTGATTAGTCATTTAGCCTTATATGTTCTGCTACAACCCACTATGGCATACTGATGTTTGTCCCAGCCTGCTACTTGCAATCTTTTTAAGGGGGAGAGCTTGGGTAATTGAAAAACCTAGAGTTTTTTTATTCCACTGTTTGTTGCCCACTAGTGGACTATAGATAAAAAGTCATAAAACAAGTAATAAGGCACCTGGTTCAATCCCTAGCACCTACAGTTTGAATATCAGTACAGTCACATTTAAGGCAATGAAAGTACTTCCTTGCCTAAGAATCTGGGCCTCACTCCCACTACGTTATAAACCAGTTCACTTACCATTTTGAAGCAGTTTAAATGACTCTGGTTCACACTTAAGCTGAATCGCTGAAGCAGTTTGGTGAGCCCCCCCCCCCCCCCCCCGCATGCTAGACCCATTTAATTCATGTCTTTTTGATGCTCATTTTTTGCAATAAATCAGTTCAGCGCAAGTGTGAACAGGATGCGGATTGGAATTGATTTAAATTTGCCGGCCAGCTGCCGAGGGTCCATATTGAATCAATTCATTAGTCAATGTGAACGACAAGTGGGTTATTTTACAACAAGAAAATGCAATCGGGGCAAATGTAATGAGAACCATGCTCTGCTGTCAAACTAATCCATCGATTCAGATCGCAATCTGATTTATTTGATTTATTTGTAAGTGGGAATGAGACCCTGGAGGGCCAGTCATAGCAGACATTCCTGGGCTAAGAGGGCAAAGACAATTTCCTATGTTCCTACAGCCTTTCTTCCTCAAAGAAGTCACCTTTATCAACTGCCCATGCTAATAGGTTTCAAAGTGATAAAATGTAGATAGAACCTTATCAGTGTAGTACCATGTGTCTATGTACCAAGTATCCTTTTAAGAATAATGTACTTTCCTAAGGCTTTCTCTAAGCTATTTGATGTTGTTCTGCAAATTCTATTGTTGCTATTTTTATTTAAATCAGTGTTCTTGATAATATTTTTTGAAATTTATTCATCACAGTTTTTTAAAAAAAAGTTCACTGTAAGCTACCATATATACTTGACTATAAGTCAACCTCATGTATAATTCGAGGAAATAGAATAGTATAATTCGAGGGCATACACACACCACACATATATACCCACTCACCCTTATACACACACACATTTTTACCCACCCACACATATACACCCACACACAGTATTTATCTATACACTCTCTTCGTGGCGCAGTGGTTAAATGCCTGTACTGCAGCCACTCACTCATAGACCACAAGGTTGTGAGTTCAATACTAGCCAGGGCTCAGACTAGACTCAGGCCTGCATCCTTCCAAGGTCGCTAAAATAAGTACCCAACTCTTGGGGGGCAATGAGCTTACAGTTGCAAACCGCTTAGACATCCCATAGCATGGTATAAAGCGGTATATAAATGAAGCTGCTTTGCTTTGCTTACACACATACACACACATATACACATACCCTCACAGAAAGATATATGCATATAGATAAAGATATAAGTTGGAAATGACTTGCAGGCGCACAAGAAGAAGAAGCATCATTTAAAAAGCTGCTCCTCCTCCTCTCTCCTCTTCTTTCTTTGTTTCTTTCCCCTCTTACCCCCGCCTCCACTGCTCTTCTGGCCCCGAAGTTTGTCTGGAAACCCCACACTCTTTCTCTCTCTCACACACACACAAAAGCTCAACCCCCACTTTTATTCACCCTTTCCCTCCACTTCCCTCCTTGTGCTCCCCTCGAGATGTTGCAGTTGTTGTTGTTGCTGCTGTTGTTCCCTTGCCATGGAGCCAGCCACAGGTCCTTGCAGTGGAGGTCCTTGCAGCTCTCTCAGCTCCTCAGGCTGGAGCTGGGCCAGGCGGGCAGCAGCGCTATAGGCCTCCAGCATCTTCCCAGCTCGGGCCAGAGCATCCTCTTAGTGGAGGCAGAACCTCCTCCGCCACTTGTAGGGACTCCCGGCGGCTACAATGGGCCTGGTTAGCTGGGTGCACATGCCCACCGCCAGCCCAGCCGCATGTGTGGGGCCCAGAAGGGACCACCTTCTAAAATGACAGCATCTGGGTGCCCTTAAGGCAGCGGCAAAGGGAGCTATCTCAGTGTTCTGCTTCAGTGGGACATCAAAGGCAGAAGGGCGCCCCCCCCCCCCCCCGTGCACATGCTTCGCCCTCCTGCAGGGCAGTGGTGATGGCGTGTCCTTTCAGGCACGCGTATCATGGATTTGCCAACACGGAGGTAGCACATTAAACATTCACTGAATTCAATGGAAAGTCCAGTTGGATAATGCTTCCAAATATGGCGAGAAAATGTGAATACTTCTGTTGTACTTACTTTTATACTTACAAAAATTTCGGGCTTCTTTGTTGTTGTGCACCTTCGAGTCAGACTGATTTCTGACCTATGGCCACCCTAGGCTTTGGTCAGAAGGGGTTTGCCATTGACTTTCTCTAAGGGTGAAGGAGTGTGACCTGCCCAAGTGCGTTTCCTTGAGGGATGTGAACCTTAGTCTCCTGGAGTCCTAGTAAAACTCTTAAACTACTACACCACAGTGGCTCTTCAAAGGCTGGCTACAAAAGCTTCTGCCTTTGTACTATTTCAACTATTTTCCCATCTCCTCTCACCAGGCATTATTTATTCTTAATCAAATAATGCCTGGGGAGAGGAGATGGGAAATTAGTACAAATCCTCTTGGGATAATTAACATTTTTAGGGTACTGAGCACAGAGAACACTAGAGACTCCCATATTCATACCTACCAAATGATGTTCGTGTTTTAATACGTTTATTATTAAAAGCCAAACTACATATACACAGACATTTTATAATCAAACAGTCTTCAGATATTGTGTCACTCCACAATGCAGACAAACAGTGATACACTTGACTATCTGCTATGTAAATAATTTGCTGAATGTGGAAGTCTCCTAATTTGTTAATTTCTATGTTTAACATTTTTTTTTGTTGCTGCTGTTTTTTAAATATGGGAAAGACTTCAATCATGCAATGTCCATTATCTGTATTCTCCATAGCAAAAGGCAAGATATAAAAATAAATTATTATTATTATTATTATTATTATTCTGAAGTGGTATAGCCAAGCCAGCATGGTGTAGTGGTTTGAGCGCTAGACTACAATTCTGGAGATCAGGTTTAATTCCCCACTTGGCCACTGAAAATCACTGAGTAACCTTGGGCAAGTCACACATTCTCAGCCCCAGAAAACCCCATGATAGTGTTACCATAAGTCAGAAACGGGTTGAAGGCACACAACAATAATAGTTAAGGGAAGATTGTAAAACAGTATTTCTGAGTCTGTAGCTGTAGGAAAGGGCAGGCGAGGAGAAAAATCCTACAAATAGAAGTGTACTGTGTTAGGACACAGATAAAATTATAATTTTCACTAGAAAAAAATCCAATATGTTGTGCCATATGTCAGTACAGAGCATAATTTACACCAGGGGTAGGCAACCTTTCCCCTTTAAGGGCCGAGGGACTTCAGCTCCCAGAAGCCTCAGCCATGTTGGCCAATAGTCCCATGTTGGCCAATAGCTCCTGGGATTCTGGGAGCTGAAGTCCCTCGGCCCTTAAAGGGGAAAGGTTGCCTACCCCTGATTTACACAGTACAGTGAGCCCTCAATATCCACTGGGATTTGATTCCAGAACCCCCCATGGATACCAAAATCTGCGAATGCTCAAGTCCCATTATATAAAATGGAACAGTAAAATGGTGTACCTTATATAAAACGGTAAAATCAAGGTTTGCTTGTTGAATTTTTATTAATATATTTCAAACCATGGTTGGTTGAATCCATGGCTGCAGAATCTGTGGACAAGAAGGGCTGAGTATACTTTTAGGTGTAATTTTAGGTGCTTAATTTTTTTTTATTTGTTTCTACCAACTGTCGTATTTTCTGGCGTATAAGACGACTGGGCATATAAGGCGACCCCCAACTTTTCCAGTTAAAATATAGAGTTTGGGATATACTCGCTGTATAAGACGATCACTCTTCCAACGCACACCAAATAAAAATTTAAAAAGCGTCAGATTTGATTTCACTATGGTAATTTTAATTCAAATGCTTATGACATGCAGGTACTTAGCAGGAAAACTGTCACTATTAAACACAACTAACTACAGCTCCCATGTTCCCTAGCATTTATTTCTGCAGTGTGTTTTGGACCTTACTTTTAAAAAAATAGTCCAGATTTAAATGCTGCTTTAAAAATTATTTCCATCTCCCATCTATGGGATGGCTGGGGGGAAATGAGAAAGTGTTGGGGGGAAGGACTGCCAATATACTAGGTGATGCATTCTGGGGTATGTATAATTTGTGGCCAAGTAAGTGACCCTGGGCATGTCACACACTCTCAGCCTCAGAGGATGGTAATGGCAACCCCTATTTGCAGAAAAATGCCAAGAAAACCCCATGATAGGATTGTCTTAGGGTCGCCATAAGTCGGAAAGGGCTTGAAGACACACAAGAACAACATAAAAGCCGGCAATTGTTTCATAGGTAGTACGTGGGAATAGGAGCCTGCATGGTGTAGTGGTTTGAGTGTTGGACTACTACTCTGGAAACCTGGGTTTGATTCCCCACTCTGCCATGAAACCCACTGGGTGAACTTGGACAAGTCACACACTCTCAGCCTCAGGGGAAGGCAATGACAAACCTCCTCTGAACCAGCCTTGCCAAGAAAACCCCAAGAGAGGATCACCTTAGGGTTCCTCTTGTCCTCCTCATCTCCCAAGGCTTCTTGCTGCCCCCACCTCTGTCCTCCTTGTCCTCTTCTTCTCCCAAAGGCTTCTTGCCGCCCCCACCTCTGTCCTCCTTGTCCTCTTCTCCTCCCAAGGCTTCTTGCCGCCCCCACATTTGTCCTCTTCTCCTCCCAAGGCTTTTCCCCACCCCAAACTCTGTCCTCCTTGTCCTCTTCTTCTCCCAAGGCTTCTTCCCGCCCCCCCACCTCTGTCCTCCTCCTCTTCTTCTTTTCCCAAGGCTTCTTCCTGCCCCCCACCTCTATCCTCCTCGTCCTCTTCTTTTCCCAAGGCTTCTTGCCGCCCCCACCTCTGCCCTCCTTGTCCTCTTCTTTTCCCAAGGCTTCTTGCTGCCCCCACCTCTGTCCTCCTCGTCGTCTTCTTTTCCCAAGGCTTCTTCCCGACCCCACCTCTGTCCTGCTTGTCCTCTTCTTCTCCTAAGGCTTCTTCCCGCCCCCCACCTCTGTACTCCTCGTCCTCTTCTTTTCCCAAGGCTTCTTGCCGCCCCCACTTCTGTCCTGCTTGTCCTCTTCTTCTCCCAAGGCTTCTTCCCGCCCCCCCTCCACTTCTGTCCTCCTCATCTTCTTCTTTTCCCAAGGCTTTTTGCTGCCCCCACCTCTGTCCTCCTTGTCCTCTTCTTTTCCCAAGGCTTCTTGCCGCCCCCACCTTGGTCCCCTTCTCCTCCCAAGGCTTCTTCCCACCCCCACCTGTCCTCCTCATCCTCTTCTTTTCCCAAAGCTTCTTGCTGCCCCCACCTCTGTCCTCCTCGTCCTCTTCTTTTCCCTAGGCTTCTTGGTGCCCCCACTTCTGTCCTCCTTGTCCTCTTCTTTTCCCAAGGCTTCCTGCCGCCCCCACCTCTGTCCTCCTTTTGCTCTTCCTTTCCCAAGGCTTCTTGCCGCCCCCACCTTTGTCCTTCTCCGAAGGCTTCTTCCCACCCCACCTGTCCTCCTCCTCCCCCTCCCCCGCCTCCTCCTTATACCTGGCATATAAGACGACCCCCGACTTTAACCCAGATTTTCCTAGGTTAAAAAGTCGTCTTATAGGCCGGAAAATACGGTACCTAAAAAACCCCATGACTGTCATGCACTTTTTACACTGGTGATTTTATATACAGAACAATAATTTTACAAAGAGAAAACTGTGTCAGAGTAAGGAAGTTAACCCTAGTCTGCCTTGGCAGACCAAAAGCAGCCATGCTTGGAATATTGTGTACATATCTGGAATGAAAAAGTACAGAAAGGGAAATCAAATTATTTGAGAACTAGAGCATTTTTCCAATTAGAAGACGTTACAAAGTTTGGGGATGCTTAATTTAGAAAAATAAAGGTGACTAAATGGTGAACATGACAGAAATTTCTGAAATTATATATCATGTAGAAACAGTTGATACAGAAAAGTGATCCTACACCATCATAAACACTAGAACCTGTTGGTTGTCCAATAAAACTGATCAGCAACAGACTGAGAACAGACAAACCAAAGGACTTCTTCATTACAACATATAATTAATTCATGGCATTTGCTGCAACAAGATATACTGTATGTTCCAGCGTATAAGACGACTGGGCATATAAGACGACCCCCAAGTTTTCCAGTTAAAATATAGAGTTTGGGATACTCACACCAAATAAAAATTTTAAAAAATCAGATTTGATTTCAATATGGTAATTTTAATTCAAATGCTTATGAAATGCAGGTACTTAGCAGGAAAACTGTCACTATTAAACACAACTAACTACAGCTCCCATGTTCCCTAGCATTTATTTTTGCAGTGTGTTTTGGACCTTACTTTTTTAAAAAATAGTCTAGATTTAAATGCTGTTTTAAAAATTATTTCCATCTCCCAGCTATGAGATGGTTGGGGGGAAATGAGAAAGTGTTGGGGGAAAGGACTACCAATATACTAAGTGATGCATTCTGGGGTATGTACAGTTTGTGGCCAAGTAAGTGACCCTGGGCATGTCACACACTCTCAGCCTCAGAGGATGGTAATGCAACCCCCATTTGAAGAAACATGCCAAGAAAACGCCATGATAAGGTTGCCTTAGGGTCGCCATAAGTCAGAAAGGACTTGAAGACACACAAGAACAACAACAAAAAGTCTGCAATTGTTTCATAGGTGGTACGTGGGAATAGGAGCCAGCATGGTGTAGTGGTTTGAGTGTTGGAGTACCACTCTGGAGACCTGGGTTTGATTCCCCACTCTGCCATGAAACCCACTGGGTGAACTTGGACAAGTCACACACTCTCAGCCTCAGGGGAAGACAATGGCAAACCTCCTCTGAGCAAAACTTGCCAAGAAAACCCCATGATCACCATATGTCAGGAACAATTTGAAGGCACACAACATACAGATATAATCTCCAAGTTAAGGAACTTGGGGGGATTATAGACTGCCAGAAATAGTGCAAATTGAGTCCACTTTTAGGGTTAGGGTTAGGGCTAGGGAATCATGGGAACTGTAGTTTATTGTGGCACCAGAGCTCTCTGAAAGAGAAGGCTCAATGTCTCAGAAAAAATACAATTCCCATGATTCCCTAGCACTAACCCTTATATAAAATGGCAAAATCAGGTTTGCTTTTTGGAATTTATATTTTTAAAAATATTTTCAATCTGGGGATTCTGGAATCCAAGGATTAAAAAAATTGTGAATATGGAGGGCTGAGTGTATCTGGTTGGCCATGCTGGGGATCTCTTCAGAGCCTCAGAGATCTCTTCCTGGTTTACCCAAGAATATAAGATTCAAGGGTGGAAGACAACCTGAACAATCCCAGGCAGAAGACTGAAGATCAGGATCAATGAACAGAAGCAAGTCCATTTTTAGGCCTGCGCCATCACCCTTCTTCCACCTCCCTTGTTCTAGCTGAATATTCCAGGGCTCTGTGACTTTTTATGCCTTAATAAGGATCCCACAAAATCATCTTCAACTCACTGTCACTGACTTTAATGCCACAACTGTAAGAACAGAGATGAGCAAGTACTGCCCCTTTATATGTTGCTGAACTGCAACTGCCATCTTCCTTCTTTGGATCTGCCAGATAAGGCTCATGGGAGTTTGTCAGAACTAGTGTGGCATAGTGGTTTGAGTGTTGGACTATGACTCGGAGACCAGGGTTGATTCCCAGTTCAGCCATGAAACGCACTGGGTGACCTTGGACAAGTCACATGCTCTCCAGGGAAGGCAATGGCAAACCTGCTTTAAACTAATCTTGCCAAGAAAACCCCATGAAAGATTCGCTTGAGGCTCTCCATAAGTCGGAAATTATTTGAATGCACAACAACAACAAAGTCCAACAACACTCAGAGGGCCACAACTGTCCACCCCAACAAAGACTACACTATAGATGTCAGAAATCAATGGAAGGATCAGTTTGACTGGCTTTTCCTCAGGCAGGGTGACAGCATCATTTCTAGAACTTCTAGAACTTCACTGGACTTGTTAAAATCAGGTTCAAACATCTGCTGTTATGAAGTCTGCTCGATGATTTTAGCTCAGTCATCATTTTACAGTGCCCTTGGAGATAAAGTTGAATATACAAATGTGAAGCAAACATTAATAGCCTGTTGTCATACCTGTCCTGGTGTTAACTTGCCTACCATTCTTTCTAGATATTACTTCCCTTCCAATAGCTGTCACACAAAGTTTTCACAGAGGGTGAACTTTTAAACCAAAACACAGAAAAACCAAAACACAATTACCACACATTTGCAGGCCAGTGCTGTCATTGTGTGAACTGCGCACACTCCCAAGATTGCTCAGTCCCTAATAAGCAGAAAATACCTCTCTTTTTTTAAATGCTTGAAATGTTTGGTGGTACTGCTCTAAAAAGCCAGTGTGACATGGTGCTTTGTGTGTTGGACTATGATTCTGGAGACCAGGATTCAAATCCTCGCTTGGCTATGAAAACCCACTGGGTGACCTTGGGCCAGTCACAGTCTCTCAGCCTCAGAGGGAGGCAATGACAAACCCCTTCTGAAGAAACTTGCCAACAAAACCCTATGATAGGTTTGCCTTAGGATCGCTATAAACTGGACACCACTTGAAGGCAAATAACACAACATTATTAAGTTAACTCAGCCTGCAAAAAGCAGGAGCTCCAGTTAATGATTAAAAAGATACCAAGCACCAAATGACCAAGTGCATAATGGGGAGGGGATGTGAGAAAATGCACCTGCTGGTGTAATCACATTCAGAGTGACCAGCTGTCCTAACCACAAAGGAGGACAAGTCACCACAAAATGTAGGACATTCATTCAAGAAAAAATGTAGTGCATGATAAAAGAAAAGCTAACAACACTCAGAAATATACATTTGTGCTTCTTAGTCATGCTCAAAATGGAGGACATTTTGACATTCCCCCTGGACACAAGGTTGAAATGTAAGACATGTCCTGGAAAAGGGGGGCATCTGGTCACCCAGGGCTGGCTCCTTTTTAACCAGAATGACCAGATAATTGTTTTTCCCAACACTGGTGGAGCATGGTCAAAACCCGGTTGACCAGATGTCCTAATGAAAAAAAAGAGGACAAGGCACGTCAAAATGTAGGACATTACCATGGAAAACCTCCAAGAAAAAAGGTAAGACATGAAAAAATTTAAGACATGACCATATAAAAGCTAAAAAAGATATTCATTCACACACACAAAACACAGCAACCCATGTTAAGCAGCCATACTCAAAATGGAGGACACTTTGGCACTCCCCCTGGGCAGAAGGTCCAAAATGGAGGGCAGGGCCCTGGAAAAGGAGGACTTTCTGCCCACCCTGATCATATAAGATCATATAAGATAGAGTGCTGAGTTCACTAACAAAGCAGTATAGAAATATAAATGCAATTGCTATAATAATGGGCTCAAAGCAGGAATGAGTAAAGAGGGGAAACGAGGAGCCCTTATTATAGCAATAAGCATTTTACATTTCTATACCGCTTTATCAGTGACCTCAGCGGTGTACAATCTGTAAGCCTTATATAGATAGCATCAGGGTGGCCAGGAAGCCCTCCTTTCCCGTCCTTCATTTCGGGCCCTCTGTGTCCAGGAAGAGTGCCCCTGTGTCCTCCATTTTGAGAGGAGAAGGGGAGAAAGAAAGACAGAAAGAGAGAGGGAGGGAGGGAGGAAGAAGAAGAGATGCCATTTTGGGAACCAGGAAATTATTACCTAGGGAGAAGGAGAAGGAAGGTGGAAAGTGTGTGTGGGGAAGGGAGAGATAAATAAACAAACAAAATCCTGGTTCAAAGGAGGCTTCCCAAAAGTGTGGTGGAGGGGTGCCGCCTTGACCAACCTATTGCTGCACCTGCTGCTGCTGTTCCTCCTCCTCCTTCTTCTCAGGGAAAAGAAACGACAACTGAGGTGGCCCCAAGCCAGCCCTGGGCGGCACCTGAGCCTCCGCCGCCTCCATCTTCTCCTCCTCAAGCAAAAACCTGCTTTTCCAGCTTTTGCCAGGGCCAGAGAAGGCTCGCCTCGGGACAGACCAAGCTTCTGCACCTACCTTGTTTGAAGGGAGGAAGAGGAAGAGGAGGAAAAGGTGGCGGTTGCTGCCTCCTCCTCCTCCTCTTCCTCCTCAGTTTCTCCTCAGCGGGGCGCCGCCATTACCCCCAAGGCCTCTCCTCCTCCCCTTTCGACGCTTATCAAAATTTACCTCAGGTCGCCCGTCCGGTTGAGCCGCCCGCCGCCTGAGGGGCCTCCAGGTGTTCCAGCGCCTCGGGCGTCACAATGCCAGTGCCAATGCCGCCTCCTCCTCCTCCTTCTCTGCCCGGGAAGAGAGCGGCCTCGAGCGGGGAGGAGCTCCAGCCACGGCCGCCTCCATTGCCATCCCGTTTTCCTCCTTATATTTTTTACCTCACGCCGCTGCTGCTTCCCCGAGAAAGAGCCTCCCCTCAGGCCAAGGCTGGCTCCCCTCAGAGGCCTTCCTCCCTGCTATTGTTCCTTTCTGGCTTGGCTCCAGCGCTGCCACAGGAGGAGGAGAAGATGGAGAGGACACTGCGGCTTGGAGCCGTTCCCAATTTTCCTCCTCTTCCTCCTCCTCCTCTATGTTCCAAAATGCAGAAATAACCCGGTTTGAGACCGCTTTAACTGCCCTGGCCCAGTGCTAGGGAATCCTGGGGATTGTTGAATTCAAAGATATAGCTGTGTTAGTCTGTAGAACCAGGATGTAGAGAGATTTTGTAGCACCTTTTGAGACTGACTGACTGGCTGAAAGAAAGAAAGAAGTTGGCAGCGTGAGCTTTCCTAGATTTAAGTCTAGAAAAGTTAGGGGGGTTGCAGACTGCCAGAAATAGTGTGAATTCAGTCCACTTTTAGGGTTAGGGTTAGAGTTAGGGAACCATGGGAGCTTTATTTTATTGTGGCATCAGAGTTGTCTGAAAGAGAAGGCTCAATGTCTCAGAAAAATAACAGTTCCCATGATTCCCTAGCACTAACCCTAACCCTAAAAGTGGACTGAATTCACACTATTTCTGGCAGTCTGCAACCCCCCTTTGTTTGTTGTGGTGCCAGAGCTCTCTGACAGAGAAGGTTCAATGTCTCAAAACTACAGTTCCCAGCATGTAGAGAGATCTTGTAGCACCTTTTGAGACTGACTGAAAGAGAGAAGTTGGCAGCATGAACTTTCCTAGACTTAAGTCTACTTCCTCAGATGCATTTGCAACATATTGGAGGAATTAGATTTAAGGAAAGCTCATGCTGCCAACTTCTTTCTTTCAGTCAGTCTCAAAGATACTATAAGATCTCTCTATATGCTGGGAATTGTAGTTTCTTGTGGTGCCAGAGCTCTCTGACAGAGAAGGTCCAGTGTCTTATAAAACCCAGTCTGTAGAAAGATCTTGTAGCACCTTTTGAGACTGAAAGAAAGAAGTTGGCAGCATGAGCTTTCATAGACTTAAGGGCCGTTACAGACTGCAGAAATAGTGCAGCTTGAGGCCACTTTAACTATCCTGGCTCAGTGCTAGGGAATCATGGGAATTGTATTTTTTTCCCCTGGGACATTGAGCCTTCTCTGTCAGAGAGCTCTGGTGCCACAATAAACTACAGTTTCCATGATTCCTTAGCATTGAGCCAGGACAGTTAAAGTGGCTTCAAGTTGCACTATTTGTGGCAGTCTGTAAAGGCCCTGAAGTCTACTTCTCCCAAATGCATTTGGTGGAGTGGAAAGCCAGGGACAGACCTATATATGCCATTGGTTTGTGAGAATGTCAATTCAAATTCAAAAGCCTTTGTGTATGGAAATGAAGTGGTCAACCCAGTTTTGATGATGGTTGTTTGTGAACAAAGGCATTGAGGACTAGCCTTTGTGTTTGGAAATGAAATGACAAGTTCAGTTTGCCTTGATGTTTTGCATCTGAGGAAGTAGACTGAAGTCTACGAATGCTCATGCTGCCAATTTCTTTCTTTCGTTTAGTCTCAATTTCTTTCTTTCATTCATTTAGGTGCTACAAGATCTCTCTACATACCGGGAATTGTAGTTTATTGTGGCGCCAGAGCTCTCTGACAGAGAAGGCTAATTAATGTCTCACAAAACTACAGTTCTCAGACTTCCCTAACCTTCACGCAGGGCAGTTAAAGCGATCTCAAATTGGGTTTACCCATCTTAGGACAGGAACAGACGTGCAGGAAAAAGTGGTTTCCAACGTGGGTTGAAACCCTGCTGTCCAAAAAGTTAGCAAAACTGTAAGAACCTTATCACACGAGGGTCTCAAAGTGGCAAGAAAGCGAAATAAGAATCAATTCAGAACTACAGCGGAATAGACCCCACAATATGGAAATGGCGATCAGACGCAACTAGCATCATTGCGCAATTAACGATACTGCGATGGAAGCGCATCCTGGATACGTATTTGCTGATCACACACAATCACGCTAGGAACCATGGGTCATGACGGGGGGATGCTCCAGGATACGTATTTGGTGATCAGACGTATGGCGAAAGCAGAATTATTGCGCTATTAATCCAGTCGCGCAAATGCAATTCCTGAAGAAACCAAAAGACAAAAGAATGGGGAGGATACCGCATGGGGACGGGGTTGTGTCGGGGTTCTGTGCGACGTCGTGTGGTCACCCGGGGAAAAGAAGTGCAATAGGACGGGATTGAGTGTGGATTCTGACTGCTTTTGACCCCACGTGATAAGGTCCTAAGAATTGAATAGAAGGGGAAAGAGTGAATTCACTAACCCCAGATCATAAGAACAAGAAGGAAACGTTGATACTAAAGATCATATGTTGGTATATAATGATAATAATACAAATATTTAGACAAAAATAATGATATAGTACAAATGAACTGGTATAAAACAACTGAAGAAAAAATATCTCGCCCTGCATACTTCTCTCGTCTAATGTATATAGCCCTGTTTCATAATTATTTGCTATTGAAGTTGTTATTTCACCTTTTTTGTTTATGGATGTTTGATGCACAATAAAAATAATGGGGGGGGGGGAGAGAAAGAAACCTTGCTGTCTGCATGGCCTGCTTCCAAGGTGGCCCAGATAAACATGGGCCAACCTCATGGTGCAGCATCACGCCATGCCATTGGCTAATTACTTTTTGTTGCATCTCCTTTATATATGCACACTGTCACACAAACACACAGTCTGCAACCTCCTCCAAGTATCTTCCATGTCCGCCCAGATGCCATCCCATTGCATGGCCACCCTTTTAATAAGGCACACAGTCGTATGTGCGACGCTCTGCTAGTAAAGGGCTTCAGTGTGTGAGTGATACACTGGCAAAGCACAATTATGGATGCCCCCTTTACCCCATGCCTCCCTGTTGGATTGTCTGGTTTGTGCGGGTTGTAAGGAACAACAAGAAAGAAAGGAGTTAGGTATGCACCAAATCTAAAAAAGTTCACAATCTGTATGACTATTATCCAAAGTATTTATATACTGCTTTAAAAAGGACCTGAGTTCTCATTTTGTGTATTTTATGGACATTACAACTCCGATACTAACTATTTGGTTAGTTTTCAGAATTTTAACCAGTATATAAATACTTTGGATAATATTCATACAGATTGTGTTACTTTTTAGATTTGGGGAATACCTAACTCCTTTCTTTCTTCTTGTTGTCACATTAGGTTTTATTCCCCTTTGTTGTTCACCTATTTTTGGAGGGCGCAATAGCTAACAGACTAGATACTTTCAGCTATAGTGATGAACAAGTAGCTCTATTGCTCAATAAGAATTCTTTTTCTGAGACATCTGATAATGTTAAGATTAATTCATTGACTGGGCAAAATATCAGTGTGCATGCACTAAAGCTATGAAGTTAGAAACACATACAAGTGCATTAAGTGATTACTGTAAAGCACAGAGGATACCAAGGGGACTGAGGGTGTTAAAGGACCCGGGAATGTTTCCCCAAAGTGAGGCATTTAAACAAAGATGGTTTGCCATACTTAACAAATGCTACTCACTGAAACGTCCAAAGTGGAAATTAAATGAATAAATGTAGATATTGACAGTATGAAGGAAGAACTACCCAAAACATTGGGTGACAGAACTTTCAGTGATAAAGCCTCAGGACTGGACATTAGTAGTATAATACCCCCACCTTTCGTCAAATCAAAAAGTGACAGGTGCTCCGCCCCCTTTTGGGTCTTAGTCCCGCCTCCCTGTTTTTGGTGTGGTTCTAGGTTTTGGGGTGCTAGGTTTTGGGGGTTCTAGGTTTTGGGGTGCTAGGTTTTGGGGGTTCTAGGTTTCGGGGTTCTAGATTTTGGGGTGCCACTTTTTGGGGGTGCCAATTTTTTTTGGGGTGCCAATTTTTGGGGTGCTACTTTTTGGGGTGCTACTTTTTTGGGGTTCAATCGGTAGCCCCCCTGAACCCCAAAAGTTCGGCCATTTTTGTTTTTTGCAAAAGTTGTTTTTGGGGGGTTGTGTGACCCCTCTACGGATTCGTCTCGGGCCCCCCGACCACTAGGAGCAGCTCCCATACCTCTCCGTCCGCCGGTATAGCCGCAAGCCGTGTTCGAAGATGGCAGTCGGCGGCCATTTTTTCTGCGCCGACTTTAGTTTTCGGGGTGGTTGTGACATGTCTCCGGACTCGTCTCGAGCTCCCGAAGTGAACGGTTCAGAGGTCTGTTGCGTTCTGAGCTTCAGAAAGGCGCACCGTCCAATCTGCTACTGTTCGCCCCTCCCCTGGGGGTGTGTTTTCAAAAAAGGCGCGCTTTTGAGAGAAGCTTATTGGTCCAAGGGGCAGTGGGGTTGTCTCTGATTGGTGCAAATGTCCTACGCTTCTGAGCCCCTCCAATGGCGTTTCAGGCGAAGGGACCACCGCCCTTCGGCGCTGGGGTATATGAGGGAGTCCCTGAGATCCGCACTTCACCCCGCTACCTCGACTACCGCCTTGCTAACGCCTGCTAGCGCTTTTGGGGCTACCTACCTGCAATGGAGACGCCGGTGACAGTACTCACAGCTCCATCTGCTCCTGCACCCAAAAAACCCCGTTTTGGGGGGAAGCGTGGTACCCTTGAAAGATGTGAGGTGATCAAGCAGCTGTTTTCAGCGGTCTGTGAATCAGAAGAGGAACTCAGAAATGCGGATGGTGTGGAGGCCGAACACAGTGCAGAGTCTGGGGAGGAATCAGTCAGTGTTACAAAGGTATGTATGAAAGGCGGTGGTGGGGTGGGTTGGGATCAGGCATCTGAAATGTTATATTAAAGTGTTTTCAAATTAGTTGTAATCTTATCTTTCAGGAATGGGGTGACTGTAACGAAGAAAGGAAACTTTGTAGCTGCTATGTGACGGAAGGCCGTGTCTATGAAGGCAAAGCCCATGAACAAACCAGTCAGGCATTCGAGTTGGATGTTGATCCGAACCATCTAGTGGCTCCAAAGAAAAGAGCAGGAGTGATGACCCGACTGATTCCCGTGATGTTTTTCGCAATAATTCAACATGTAAAATTTGGAAGACTAAAGGAAAGTTGTTTAGGCTGCTTATTTGATGAAGGAAATCAAGAATCTCATTGTTGCATAATGTGGGACAGTGCATATATTAATTCTGTTTTAAAGTCTCTGTGTTGTAAGCTGAATATGCAGAAATTTTTAAATTCAGTGATCACCCTTGCAGCTGCCCTTGACTGCCTTAGTTTAAACACAAAGCACCTGATATTGGGTTCTCAAATACAAAATCGTATTTTAAGTTCAAAATTTCCTTCAGACACAGTGGCGCTGTTAATAAAAGAAAGAGATAAAGTGTATTTACGCTACGCTGAAAAAATAGTTGACCGTGTAAAATATACTTATTTCCTCAATTCTTGTGACCTCTGTGTTAACAAGGAGTAAATATATTTTTTTTAAAAAAAAAATTAATAAAATAGTGTGTTTTTGACATTGTGCTTTTATTGCTGTATGTGCGCCTGTCAATATGGTTTCTCAGAATGAGCTATTGAAAAAGATATATTATAATCCAGGGGGAGCAGGGAGCTTTGGAGGAGTGGAAGCTCTCTTTCGAGAAGCTTCCAAGCACAAAGGTGTAACAAGAAAACATGTGAAAGAGTGGTTAAGGGACCAAGAAGCATATACCCTTCATAAACCAGCCAGAAAGCATTTCCTAAGAAACAGAACAGTTGTTTCGGATGTGGATGATCAATGGCAGGCGGATCTGGTGGACATGCAAAGTCTACAAAAATACAATAGGGGGTATAAATATATTTTAACGGTGGTGGACATTTTGTCAAAATATGCATGGGCTGTACCTTTGAAAGACAAGACAGGCTCGGAGGTGTACAGAGGTTTCAAGATTATTTTGGGGTCAGGTCGTTCCCCCCACCATTTGCAAACAGATGCGGGGAAAGAATTTCTAAATAAAAAGGTGAAAAACTTGCTAAAGGAGCACGGGGTGCACCATTTTTCAACACATAGCGAAGTCAAAGCGGCGATAGTGGAAAGGTTCAACAGAACTTTAAAGTCACGAATGTGGAGATACTTTACTGCCAACAACACCTTCAAGTATATTGACATATTACCTGCACTCATAAAGAGTTATAATAGCAGCTTTCATAGAACTATACAAGAGAGGCCTCAGGATGTGAATTCTTCCAACTCTCTGCAGATTTGGAAAAGAGTTTATGGACCCTATTTTCAAATGAGGGAGCAAAAAGCTGCCTTTAGAAAAGGAGATCATGTGAGGGTATCAAAAAGTAGGGGCCGGTTTGAAAAGAGTTATGAAGGCACGTATTCCCAGGAAATTTTCATAGTTGACAAGGTCCACAGAAGAGGAAAGAGGCCTGTTTTCCAGCTAAAAGATTATGATGGTGAAGCAGTGTTGGGAGGTTTCTACCCTGAGGAATTACAAAAAGTGAATGACCTGCAGAATAGAAGCTATCAAATTGAAAAAATTATATCGACAAGGTTCAGAAAAAAGAAAAAATACTACTTGGTAAAGTGGTCAGGGTGGCCTGATAAATTTAACAGCTGGGTGCCTGCTTCAGAGCTCACAGATCCTGAACAGAAATCAAAGGAGTGAGAGAAATGAGTGCTGGATTTTACATCACCCTCCCCAGTAATGCCAGTCGAGACGCCTATCCACATAATACAAATTCCAATTTCACAATACAACTGGCTCAACCTCTAGATTTGCAAGGAGAATGGGAAGTGGGGCTAGCAGAGATACAGTACCCCAACAGTTGGTACACGCTTAAGGAAAATGCGCCATTTCAGTTGTCCAGAGATTCACAGAACTGGGAGTTCCAGCTGAAGAAAGGCTATTACAAGGACATCCCCGATATTGTGAAAGCCATGAATACTGCTATACTGGCACGTCTAGATGATGTATATCTCTATTATGATATAGTGACAGGCACAGTGCAGTTTAGAGGACCGCATGTTTATCAGTTTTCACACCCCGAGGAGCTAGGCCGTATATTAGGTATATATGATCCCCATAGAGACTCCAGGAAAGCAACAGTTCGAGCAGCTGACATTACCGGAGGATTCACCTCGTTGTACCTGTACACAGATATTATAGAACATCAGATTGTTGGGGATTTTTCGGTGCCGCTGCTGCGCTGCATACCGGTCAGAGGAAAAAGTCATGAGTGCATCACAGTGATCTATGATAAGCCACATTATATTCCTGTCAGTAAGAGCCACATTCACACCATTACCATTGAAATAAAGACAGATTTGAACAGACATGTACCATTTCGTCTTGGGAAGGTGATAGTGAGGTTGCACTTCCGACCCAGGAAAGCCTATCTTTAAATTTTAAGAAAAATGGTTGTGTTGAAAGACTACGGGGACATCGATGCTTACAGAGCCTACTACAGAGCTCAGGCGGGGCAGGGGTTGCCTGGCTTCATAGGGGCACCTACGATGTATGGAGCGGGGCTGGGAGGAATATTTCGCGGTCTTTTTCGAAAAGCTGTTCCGCTTCTGAGGAGAGGTCTGGAAATTATCAAGCCTCATGTTAAGACAGCGCTGCACAACATTGCCGGGGACGTTGTGGGAAAAGTTATGAACAAAATACATCCCCAGGAGGGCTCTGGTGTAGCCTACTTGAAAAGAAGGGGCGGAGTGAAGCGTAAGGCGTCTCAACATCGCCAGGGGCCTCCGATGCCTTTAAAAAGGATGGTAGTGTGGCAAACAAAGATTCAGAAGCGGCGGACAGCGAAGAAGAAGAAAGCTGCGCTGAAGAAAAAAAGGGGGTCGAAAAGGGATAGAAGAGATATATTTTAAGATGGCATTCATTCACGGAACCTCTGAAGAATGTGCTAAGTCCGAATTGGATCTCTTTCAACTATCCCCAACCCAAACCAGCATCGAGAGCAGTATGTATATCGAGGTCCCTCCTTTGGCGGCCCTTTCTCCCAATGCGCCTCTGGATTTTTATATCACAGGAAACAGCGAAGACTACATCGATCTAAACAACACTCTTTTATACATCAGCTGTAAAATAACAAAAGAGGATGACTCCAATATCGATGATGCTGCTCGAGTGGCCTTAGTCAATTACCCCATAGCCTCTCTTTTTAGCCAGCTTGATGTCACATTGGGGGATAGACTCATTACGCAGAGCAACAACTGCTATCCCTACAGAGCAATGATGGAGCTGATTCTGAATTACAGCGGTGACACCCTGAGCACCCAGTTCACGGCCGGGGGCTTCCATAAAGATACCTCTGGCCTGATGGAGGAAACTCTTCTCACAGATGCCGGAAACAGGGGATTTAGAGCGAGGGCGGCTCTAACTGCTGGCAGTCGAAAATGGGAACTGATGGGGCCTCTGCACAGCGATTTGTTCTTTCAGGATAAAATGCTGCTGAATGGTGTGGATGTGAAAATTAAACTCACCCGCACCAAGGACGCATTTTGCCTGATGAGTGCCAACAGACAAGAGAATTACAAACTGCATATTTTGAACGCCGCCCTGTTTGTGAAAAGGGTAAAAGTATCACCGGGTGTCCGCTTGGGGCATGCAGAAGCGCTGCTTACCTCTAATGCCAAGTACCCCATCGAGCGTGTGGGTATGAAGGTGTTCAGTATACCCGGAGGCAGCCTCGTATGCAACCAGGAAAACCTCTTCTTGGGCCAGCTACCTAAGCAAATAGTCATAGGCTTTGTTGACAATGCCGCTTTTAGCGGAGACTACACCCGAAACCCCTTCAATTTCAAACACTTCAACGTTAATTTTATGGCCCTATATGTTGATGGGGTCCAAGTGCCATCTAAGCCCCTCCAACCCAATTATGCCGAGGAGCAGTGTGTCAGGGAGTTCATGCAGCTAGTACAAGTGACGGGAAAAGAAATGAAAGACCAGGCCCTTCTGATTAATCGCAATGAGTTTTTGAATGGGTATACCTTGTACGGATTCGACCTGACTCCAGGACAGAGCTGCGCTGACCACTATTCTCTAATAAAAACAGGGAACCTCAGAGCTGAGATCCGATTTGCTATTCCCCTGCCAAATACTATTAATATGATCCTGTATGGAGTGTTTGACAATGTGATTGAAATCAACCACAGCAGAAACATTCTCTTTGATTATATGTGAAGATGAACACGGGACAGATATCGCGGCTATTATATCGGAACAAGTCTTTTCTAGACGTATACCCCAGTGATCTGCTTCCAAAGAGATTCATCGCCAAAAGGCCTGTCGGGCTAGTGGTGAACACCCACCCTCACCATTTACCGGGAGAACATTGGATAGCTATCCACCTGCCACCGGAGGGTCCAGGAGAATTTTTTGATTCCTATGGCATGGCCCCCGATGATCCCCGCCTCCCTAAGACCATTGCAGAGTTTTTAGAACACCAGACCGAGGAGACGGTGTTCCAACAGAAACAGCTGCAGCACCCCCAGGCAGTGACCTGCGGGTACCACTGCGTGTTCTTTTTAGAAAGCAGGGCCAGGGGATTATCCTTTGACCAGATTTTAAAGCTGTATTCTGATGATGTTTTAAAAAATGATCGGATGGTCATAAGGTTTATCAGAGACAGAAGAACCCAGCTATACCAGAAGCCTTACAGCTTGTTTCAACATGTCCAGACATGCTTCCCCCTATGTAAAAATCAATTGTAAAACTGATACAATAAAAGAGAGAGAGACCGGTTTATGATTCAATGTTGTGGCATTTATTTATTTATTTATTTACACAGGCTAGAAAGTTAGCCATTCAGGTTTCTTAACGAGGGCTGCTGAAGGGGACTCAGGGATGGTTTCCAGCTTTAACCATGGAGGTCTCTTGAATGATCTTTTTGTTCGGGAACGGGGTGTCGTTGGTGGTAAGGAGGGTATTTTCAAGTTCTCTACTGTTTGTCTAACATCCATATTTCCCACAAGAGAAGTGGGTATATTTAGCTCTGCCAGAGCTTTCAGAAAGGTATCCCATCCTTTGGGTTTCCTCTTCTCAGGGACAGTGTTAGAATGAGTGATGCCTCTGATCAGATCGATGATATTGGACCCAGGCAGGGCTGCTCCTCTATACAGAAATGTTCCTCGCTCATCCCACGAAGAGATGTCTTTATGCTGGCTTAATTTGTTTAGCAGAAGCTCAGCATTTTTCCTATAGCGACCGTGGACACCTTCCAAAATCTCTTGAATGGAGGCATCTTTTTCAGGAGGAGCAGGGGTTGGTGGTGATGGTGGTGATGGTGGTGGTGGTGGTGGCAGAAGATCGGGGAGAATGGGATTTTTCTCCATTTCACCAATCCGGTTTAGGGTCAGATAACGCTGTAGAACACCGGTGTAGAGCTTAGCCTTCTCATATTCAGACAAGTCTGTCCTTAAGAGAATATCTCGCATGTCCGAGTCCAGGCGCCTAACCACCGTGTTTCTGATATTTTCTGGCTCTCCTCGCAGGGTTTCCAATTGCTTACTGGGAACCAGATACATTTTCTCAGCATATTCCATCTTTACTTTGTGAGCAGGCTGGTCAGGAGAGGGATAGCAAAACCGAGCAAGGGTCCGATGAAGCCTCCGCTCTGCTCAATGAGTTGCTTTTTCTTTTTTAGTGACAGCTTTTTATTGCTTAGCTGCTTGATGAAGGCCTTCCGCTTTTTCAGGACCTTAAACTGTGCAGGCTTCAGGGGGACGTTACCTTTCACAGTATTAAGGGCTATCTCAGCAATAGCCGCTATGAGACTCTCAGAAGCCCCGCATAAAATGGCTCTTCTCTGCTTGGGACCGGCTTTAATAAGAAGTTTCAAGAGGGCCCAGTTTTTCTTTATATTGGCAGACATGCTGATGTTGCTTCAGCTGACGACGCTGGCTTAAAAATCCACTATGTAGGAATTAGCGCCTTTTATAAGTGCCTAAAGGCTTTTTTGGAACATAGACTGCCGGAAGATCAGGTGGAAAAAGACCTGTTCGTAATCTGTGTGTTTCAGGAGTTACCGCTTGCAAATCTATCAATAAGAAATGGAAGGGCTTCAGGGTTGCATCATTAAAAGCATCCAAAAAAAAGGCAGTGTTTTTAGGATACATTTGGCGAGCCAGAATCGATATTTGCAATTTGTCTCTGGGATTCTTAAAGACCACTATATATTTAGCATTAAGGCTGATTGTTCGCCCCTGCTTCCCGGAGCAGAATAAATTTTGTACTACATATATGATACTTAGATTTTTATGGTGACAGAGCTTTGTAAAAGCCACCTGAACAGATTCATTTTCACAAGCTTTTTCCATTAAGTCATCCAGTATCACCAGATTAACTTTATTGACAGGCAATAAAACATCATCATCCAAAGTAAGAGGTAAGCCTTCCACAAAGCGAATAAAGGGATATTTAGACAACAGTTCCTTATACAAAGGCTGCCAGCATGAATAGAACCATACAACATTATTTGGTTTGACAGAAAGCACATGATCAGCATGCATCAATACATTTTTAATAAAGTAGCTTTTCCCACAATTGCTAGGTCCTGACAAAATCATTGAGAAAGGATGCTGTAAGCGGGTATCCATATTTTCAATAGCCGTAGGGTAAAGTTTTGAAATCATCCACAATGACCCTTTTATCATAAACAACCCTCTGCGTTTTCCTGAGGGGCTTGGTTTCTATCAGAAATTGATTTTTGTTCCTAACAATTCCGTTTTGTTCCACTACTATCTCTTGACGGGGCTGTCCAGCTCTCTCTGAGACATATGAAAAAACCAAATCTTTCAGGCTGTTAAAGGTAATCTTCTCACTGTTGGCTGAATTCAGCGTGATCCCTTTAACCTTTATACAAACAGAATTATCTGATAGCCTGTAGGCATAGCTTTTGGGCCCAGCCGCCACGAACTCTGTAATGTGTTGATCTGAAGGGACCTCGCTTGTCAGATCTCCTAAGTAGTCCCCCAACTCAGGAACCCAGTCCCCTTCCCGGCTCACAAAAATGACGGAATCTGTATCATGATATAAGCAGTTCCGGTCTAATTTCTGAATAAGATTATAAAGTTCCACTCTAGCAAAACTGGTAGTGAAAGCTGCAATGAACACATTGGTGTTAGAAGGTGGCACTATCCTGGTTTTATTTTGCTTCCAACTTACACACACCGCCTCTTCATCTATAAAATCAAATGAGGATACTTCATATTTCTCAGAAAAGAGAAGTTGGAAAAGATAATTTGGATCCCTCACAATTTCTGTATTTGGGAGATTCACCCTCTGGGCAAACTTACCCCATAGAGAATTTAAAAACAGTTTAGCAATCTGTCTTTTGGCTGGATTCTTACGTATCTCCCCAGCATCAAGTTTTATGCCCTCCTTATCATAATAAGACTGAATGTACTTGTTTTTATCTTCATCAGTCACGCACCAATCGGGATAGCCTGAAGCTTCTTGTTTCCGCTTGAGGTGCATTTTAATGTACTCTGAAAACAGCGTCTCAGATCTTTCTTCAAAATGCCATACTTCAAACATTTTCAACAGCTTATAGCCTGTTTTGAGAGCCAAATTCAATTCTATAGTGCACCACACCCCTTCCAAAGCTCTCTGGTCATCACTGTGTGAACACGGGGATAATTGTCTGTTCTCTGCACAGGTGCGGCAGAGAGGGAACATTAGCTTACCTCCTATTTTTACGGGTAAAACAGGAAAATACAGCTTCCTAGGGGGTACCAGCCGCACTTTAGCCAAGCCAAAATAGTTTTCAAGATCTTGAAAATCCTGATAGATAATTGTAGGGTGCCCAATTGGGTAAGGTTTCGTCTTATTGACAAAAGGGTATAGACTGGTAAAGTCGTAATAGTGTATCCGCTCCCCAGGCTGGGGTTTGTAATAGAGGCAAATGGCATTGGTTCGGCCTCCATAGAGCGCATCTCTGGGGCAGAGCGGCTCTGGGAACTTGGCTGCTGTAAGAAAGTTTTGAAGAGTGGCTTCTGTTTTGGTCATAGAAATCCACTCATGTTCCCAAATAGTTCTAATTTCAAAACCACATTTTTTCAAATACTGAAGCTTCCTCTGAGTAGCATTGTAAAGAAATTCATAAGAGGAACCTGTCAGAGGATTTCGATCAGATAGGGAATAACATTGCCTGCACCCATGAAAAAAGCAGCCGAAATACTCAAAGGCAATTTTTTGGTTATTTACAAAGGCATAGCCATCTAGGAAATAAGAACCAACCTGTACTTCCCCACCCTTTAAGGCATGCCTGATATGTATCTTTTCTGTATGTTCAATGTACGTCAGCCACTGAATGGAAGCAGTGGAGAACCTTTTAACCATGCCATGGTAATCCCTAGGGTCAGGGATGGCAATTGTTTCAGGCTTGAGAAAACAGAACCTGTACATTTTCAGGCAGACACTAGCTAAGGTGAGACTCTGAAAAGGATCTATAGCTGTGACCTGTTTTTTGTAGTTACCATTCTTGTCTTCTATGAACTCCTCCGTTCTAGTCATAGAAATTATTTCATCTCTGTATCGAGTACAAGCCTCTTCCAGAATTTTAACATCCTGTTTACAATAATACTCCAATTCTTTCTGTAAATCGAAAGGCCTGTTCAAATTCTCATTGTGCCACTTTAAAAATTCCTCCTTCTCTTTAGGTTTCATTGTATCAACACCATAAAAATGGGGGGCCGGTAAGGGCCCTACATAGTTTTGGTTTGCAGCTGTGTTAAAAAAATGAGGGAAGAAACCTTTCACAGATTCAAAACCCAAACAGGATGGCAGCTTGGCTAGGGCCATTGGTAAATGATTAAGAGAGTCAATGAAGGTGATTTTCAGACTATTCAGCACGACAGCCTGGATTTTTCCTCCTTGGGTAATTAGGTCAGGATCGAGTTTTTGCCGAATAAGCTCTCTAACGATAAAATAGCTATCATAAGCTTTCGCGTTATGCGCGATAAAAACAGAATTCCTGAATGATGCTTTTTTTGTGAAGGTCTCAATGAATTCTGAAACACAGTTTTCCCCCCTGAAGCTCCATTCCTTATTATAATGGGGCCATTTTCTTTTACTTTTAAAAATGGGGGTTGTCTCAGCCATCAGTGACCGAGCATGAATAAAATTGGGAATATGGATCCCCGTGTCTTGCATGGCCTCCATGTCAAAAAAGACAATTCTACTATTCACTACCGGTCTTGGCAGCTTCTGCATAAAGCAGAGATGTTCTCTTCCCCCCTCAAGGATAATTTTACATATTCTACAGCGCTTCCCTGGGCACCGGCCATCATGATTTGGCCTAACATAGCTTTGACACCCCCTGCACCATTCGCGGGGGCGACAAAGCTCCGGTTGCTCCAAAGCTTGATTCAGATGGGTATGCAAACATGTTTGCGATTTACAAAGTATTTTGCAAATATCACAATGGATCAACCCAAAATTATCATAGGTACAATCCATCCTTCTACATGACCCACACATGTACAAGCAGCTATGGTTTTTATCATATAAAGCATGACAGAGACTGCAATAATTTTTTGAACCAAAAAAGGCTCTTACATTTTTAATTCCATAAAAATGATTTTCGTGGAAAAACATAAAACAGGTTTTTGAATATCTAGGCTCATCTGTTTTAAACAGAGCCCACCCTTTTTCTCCCCATGAAATAACATGAATATTAATTCTTAAATGCTGCTCCAGTACAGGTAGATCTGAGAAGGTTACCTTCCTATTATAAGCCCACCCCAGATCCCTATGTAATTTTTTAGCATCAGCTAACAGTTCTGCATCTGTGCAATCATCTACAGCTAAAGCTCCCAATAATCCCCCTGCAAAACACAAGTTTTGTCCTACACAATTGAAATCTATTAAAAAGCGCCTCTTCATCTCCACAATTTTGCTAGATGGAATAGATTTAAGAATTCTGCGTGCGCCCCCTCGTGGAGCACGTATGACAGTGATAAAAAGCCTTAGACCCGAATCTATGCAGATCTCAGTGTTGCTTTGCAAGAGGTTTTCAATATTATTTAGGAAGTCTTCAGCATTAAAGTTATCTCTTCCTCTCCTAAGAGAGAAAAGAGGGTTTCGCAGAACTTGTGATTCTAACCTCATCTGAACCACATCTCCATCTTCCAAATTACTCAAAAAGTTGTCAAGGAGGTCTTGGATGGCACCGTGTAAAACTTCCACAGCCTGTGAGAATGAGGCTATCTGATCAAGGTTATGAAACCTGAATTCATGTGTATAAACATTGGCATTGAATCTGGGGATTGTTCGGTGCCAAGTTGTGACATTCTCCACATAGACACCAGGGGGCCTCGGTTCCTGCTGGAGGGGGGCCATGGAATTGCTGTGTGAAGAGCCTGTGTGAAGGGGGCCTGCAGGGACTGTCTCTCCTTGCTCTTGATCAGAGCTGTGGCTCCCAGGGGAGAGCGGGGGGCTGAGCGGGGGGCTTGGATTACTCTCATTATTATTACCGCCACCCCCCCCATTGCCAAGAACTGAAGCCCCCCGGGGTCTGTGGAGAAAGACTGTGGGGAGAGACTGCCTCTGAAGGGGAGGGGGAGGAGGAGGGGGAGGAGGACGCAGACACACCTTCCAGGGTCATGATGTCACTAGGACAGCCCCTTTGCATGTTGGGATTCACAGTCCCTCCCACCAGAATGGCCGCCCCCATGCTTATGTTGGCACATGGCCAGCCCCCTTGCATGTTGCGATTAGGGGCTGTCTCTCCTTGCTCTTGATCAGAGCTGTGGCTCCCAGGGGAGAGCGGGGGGCTTGGATTATTATTATTATTATTACCGCCACCCCCCCATTGCCAAGAACTGAAGCCCCCCGGGGTCTGTGGAGAAAGACTGGGAGGAGAGACTGCCTCTGAAGGGGAGGGGGAGGAGGAGGGGGAGGAGGACGCAGACACATCTTCCTGGGTTATGATGTCACTAGGACAGCCCCATTGCATGTTGGGATTCGTAGTCCCTCCCACCATAATGGCTGCCTCCGTGGAAGCATGGAGAAGAGAACCCACACATTTTTCAGATTCTTCTGCAGCAGCAGTTGTTGAGGTATAGTCTTGCTGTTTTTCTGAGGGTGGGAAGTCAGGGCTGGAACCATGTCCATTTTTTCCCTCTCCTTGCAGAAATGGAGAAAACTCATCAGGAGAGGCTTCAGGGGTCTCTGAGGCGGCACCATCCAAAAGGCCATCAGGTCCAGGAGCCCCTTTTGCAAGGCTACAAGGCACTGAAAACTCATCAGGAGAGGCTTGAGGGGCTGCACCAACCAAAAGGCAATCAGGGCCGGGATGTGGTGTGAGCTGGTGGCTTTTTGCAGATGCAGAGTTTTCAGCTTCTTTTGCAAGGCTACAAGGCACTGCCAAGGTCTTGAAACCATCAGCTTCCCCCCTCCCTCTTTCCAAACACACAGACTTTAGAGAATATTGGCTTACAGACTCAGAGGCAAACATTACATTTCCACCTTTTCCCCTTAAAAATGCACACACGCAAGATTTAAACATTTTTTTAATTTTTGAAATGGTAGTTTTTACCTCTTGCTTATATTTTGGTCTTGAAGGGTTAGCTACTATCAAATCTTTAATTTTTTCTAGCTGTTTTTTCAAAGCATTAATTTCCACATCATAAGCCTCAATTTTAGACATGACTAAATGATAATATTCCAAAAGAGAAAGCTTGTCACCTGAAGCATTTTCTGCTTCATCATCATCATCATCTGCTGATTCGGTGTTGCCAGCTGTTTTTTTCCCAGAATTAGAGGAGGTTGGGGGCGGCTGCGAGTTGGAAATAGGATTTCCAGCACATGCTGTTTCCTGGGGATTCTCTTGTCTTGGCATGGCCTTACGCGGATCCCTGCCACGGTTGGAGCTGACAGCATCCGAACTTTTAGGGGCCGTTGGTGCATTTTTTGCTTCGGCTGGTGGATTTGAAGCTGCCTTTCCTGCTGCCCCTTGCTCTAATTTGGTGATTGTTGCTGAAGCCCGCCTTTTTTTGGGTTCTTGATTATTAACCAAAGGTAAGGCTGCTGTCAGAGCCGGGTTATGCGGGTCATACTCATTTTTGCTGGAAAAATCTACATTAAAAAAATAAATACATGAAATGGTCACTCGGACCGCCTTTTAAGTCAACATTTCACAGTCCTGCCTTTCTCAAAACTACTCCTAGCCCCATCCCCACCCCCGCCATTTGCAAACAGATGCAAAGCACTCACATCAATGGTAACTACATTTTTCCATGCTGGAAGGGAGACTACACAAACTTACCTTGAGTAAAATTCTGCCAATTCTGTTGACTCGGATTCCTACGTACAACATTGTAATGACCTGGAAATATTACAGAAAAAATAAAAATAAATAAAAAATAGGGGGAAAATGTTCACCATACCCCCACCACCACCCTCAAAATCCTTCCCCCCCCTTCCCTTTCCCCCCAAAGGGCCCCATGCCCCCCTTGGGGAACAGTTAAGAACATTTACCTAAATTTTTGCCAGGGGTAGCAGGCCTGCTGTTCGTGATTTTATTCTGGGTAGCTACAGGCTCTTGAAAAATGGATGTCAAATCCACCATATCTTCTGAATGGAAAGAATTCAAACAATTATTTAAGGGTCTTTCTTGTCATAACTCCAACCCAAACCCCAGACAGGACAGAGGGAAAAATATTAACTCACGATCAGATATGTAACCAAAATCATCATCCATCATTTAAATTCTTACTAAAATAGAAAATAACAATTGCAATTAATAATGGCATTTAATAATATCTATTCTCCTGTAGCCACACACAATGGGAAGGAGGGACCCCCAGCAGCCCTCAGGCCCTATGGAAGCCATGGCTCAGAGGGGCCTTTGCAGCCCCCAGCCCCTCTGGAAGCCATGTTGGCCATCATCAGGGATGGCCCTAGGAAATCCCCCCCCCCTTATTCCCAGAAATCCAATCATACTCACCAGCGATCTGAAGAGCCCTGAAGCAGTATTCACTCAGAGGGGTAGGCCTGAGACAGAATGGCCCTTGGACCCCCTTTTTATGGTGTTTCTTTCAAAGGACCCCTCCCTTGAAACATTCACCCATTGGACCATTTAAACTTTACTAATTTTTAGAAATTCTGATTGGGTCATTTAAAACAAAAACGGCCTCAACATGGTGACGTTCTATTGACGTATTTTGCTCTGAACACCGAATATGTTTAGGACTGATAAAACTGTTTTTCTAAGGGCACACCTCCCTCCTGCACCTCTCCCTGTGGAGGCTTTAATAAACCCATAAAAATATGATCCTGTTTTAAAAATTAAATTTCATATTGTAAATATGAATTTTTAAATTTAATAAGGAATTCCTGCATGTCCATTGAGGGTCGGTCTAGATGCCCTTGTGTCATTTGCACTTTGCCTGCCTGCCTGGCTGGCTGGAGCAGGCTAAACCAACTTTAGCGCCATCTGGTTGTTAAGCCTATTCTTTTGCAAATGAGGAGGGAGAAGGGTGGGGGGGGGGTTCCTTCTCCATTATAAAGGGTTTTTAAAATTCATTTTTAAAAGGTTTCTTCTCATTTTGAGGGAAATACTTAACTATTTTCTTTCTTTTATTGAAATTGTCCCACAAACATTTCTAGCCTAGCCTTAAAATGGTACAAAATGCAATTTTAAAACTCTATGCCATGCTCTTTTTGGTAACCAGCTTATTCCTTTGTGAAATAGGAACCCTTGTAAAACAGAGGATGTTTTGTTAACATGTATGTCCTTAAACAATTCTTCTTTTTATTATTTACCACCTCCAGTATCCATAAACTTATGCCACATGTTTCATTTTGTTCAAAATGGATTAAACAGTTGGACCCCCTCTTCTTTTATTTCTCATAGGGGCCAGATGTTTGAAAAAACTTCCCATATATTTTTTTATGCATTTACATTGGATTGCATAATTACAAAAGTGCTTTTTTGAGCCACACAGTTGTGAAATCCATTCATTGTATTTGTGTTGCCCCAAACCCAGTGCTAATGTTTTTTTATTTGAGATCCTAAAAGTATGAACCTTGTATATATATATATATATATATATATAGATATAGATAGCTGAAAGTCACTTATAGGAACTTGTAAATTTCTATTGGCATGGCTTAGGGTGATCAGACATTATTTAACATCACAAGGGGGGGGGCCTGGGGGGGGGGATCAGCTCTCTCTGATTGTTGTTTTATTTTGTTGTTTTACCAGCAAAGGGTTCTACACACAGATGGCATTTAACCACTTTTGACAAAAGCTCATTTTGTGAGAATATTTATACCTTGAGCATTTTAAAAATGTTATGTTTAAAGAAACAATGGTTCTGTTTTTTCAAGCAGCGTAGAAGGCCTTCAGATTCTGCTCCTTGTAAATTTCCACTCCTGAAGTCAGAGGGCTGGGCTCTCTGCCGGCCACCATGTGCTGAACAGATAAGAAAATGGGCGGCCACTCCACCCATTCCAACCCCTTCCACCCCTTTTTAAAACAAGACACAGTTTTTAAAATAATGATAGTTTTATTTATATTTTAAAAGCAGATTAAATAGAATGCTCTTTCATCTATTTGTCTTCCTCTTCTGCTCCTGAATTGCTGGCATTTAGACAGAAACACGCCACGCAGCATTTTGAATTTTTACAGAGCTCCTCTGTGACTTCTGTATTAGAATTCCCATCCACTCTGGTCTGTTCAGCTTCTTCATCTTTTCCCTATCATTAAAACAAAAAGAAAAAAGGATGTTAACACACAGAGAGAGAGAATTACAGAGAGCCTGCTTATTTTCTCTCAATATCATATTTACCATGCTTGAGGGTCTCATTTCTTCATAAATGGCCTCCTCCTCATCTTCGCTGCTCGTTGGGAGTATGTAAAGTTCTTCATCATCATCATCATCGCTGGAGATTTCAGCATTATAGCCACCATCTGAAGACGACTCTTGTAAACACCTCAAGCAGTCAGGATGCGCTTCACATAACCATCTTTCAAAATGCTTCCTCAAATTTTTAGGAGAACCATAAATCTTTTCTTCAATTATCAGCTTTGTGGTTGCTTCATATAGTTTGCGAAGTTCTTCAATCATTGTCTCAAGGTCTCTCCCCCTCCTCTTAATTCCTCTCCTCTCAGGCTGAGCCATAGGAGAATCCACCGGAGAAGTCTGGATGGCCACTTCCCTTACAGCTGATGGGGGTCTCTCAGGCACAGCCTCTGTGGCCTTTTCTGCTGCCGCAAGGGAATCCAGGGGAAAAACCTCGATGCCTTCTGCCTCTGCAGCCGAGGGGGGCCTCTCGGGCATGGCCTCTGTGGCTTTCTCCGCTGCCACTGGAGAATCCGGGGAAGAAACCTCGGGGCCTTCTGCCTCTGCAGCCGAAGGGGATCTCTCAGGCATCGGTTCCATTGCAGGTAGGTAGCCCCAAAAGCGCTAGCAGGCGTTAGCAAGGCGGTAGTCGAGGTAGCGGGGTGAAGTGCGGATCTCAGGGACTCCCTCATATACCCCAGCGCCGAAGGGCGGTGGTCCCTTCGCCTGAAACGCCATTGGAGGGGCTCAGAAGCGTAGGACATTTGCACCAATCAGAGACAACCCCACTGCCCCTTGGACCAATAAGCTTCTCTCAAAAGCGCGCCTTTTTTGAAAACACACCCCCAGGGGAGGGGCGAACAGTAGCAGATTGGACGGTGCGCCTTTCTGAAGCTCAGAACGCAACAGACCTCTGAACCGTTCACTTCGGGAGCTCGAGACGAGTCCGGAGACATGTCACAACCACCCTGAAAACTAAAGTCGGCGCAGAAAAAATGGCCGCCGACTGCCATCTTCAAACACGGCTTGCGGCTATACCGGCGGACGGAGAGGTATGGGAGCTGCTCCTAGTGGTCGGGGGGCCCGAGACGAATCCGTAGAGGGGTCACACAACCCCCCAAAAACAACTTTTGCAAAAAACAAAAATGGCCGAACTTTTGGGGTTCAGGGGGGCTACCGATTGAACCCCAAAAAAGTAGCACCCCAAAAAGTAGCACCCCAAAAATTGGCACCCCAAAAAAAAAATTGGCACCCCCAAAAAGTGGCACCCCAAAATCTAGAACCCCGAAACCTAGAACCCCCAAAACCTAGCACCCCAAAACCTAGAACCCCCAAAACCTAGCACCACAAAACCTAGAACCCCAAAACCTAGAACCACCCCAAAAACAGGGAGGCGGGACTAAGAACCAAAAAGGGGCGGAGCACCTGTCACTTTTTGATTTGACGAAAGGTGGGGGTATTATACTACTGACATTATTTACAAAGACAATTTGAGGAACTGAAGAATCTAAAATTCTGTAAATTTCAAAGGGACCTCAAAGATTATAAGGACAATAGAGTCTATAACTGGTCGGGAGGTAGCAACAAAAAATGAGACATAACTCAGTATCTTTTCATTTGACATCTGAAAGTAGTCTAGAAGATTCAACAGGAGATGGGAACACTGATAGCAGTTTCCACTCCAATGATACTGAACCATCACACATGAGATCCAATAGATCCCTTCCAACCAGGTCTTTTTTAAGTACAGGACAGGGCAAAGCCTTTGGGAAAAGGAATCGACCCACAGACCATCATAGGTCCAGTTGGAGAAAAATATTCAGAACCAAATGGTAGTTAATTTATCTGCATCCAAATTCTCCAATTTAGATTTGCAAAAAAGTTTATCCTTTATTCCTACACCCACATATGATCCCTTTAGGACAATGATTGAAATACAACACGTGTTCAGGAATATTAGATTAGCAGATCTTTACAAGGATAATGGTGATAGAACCCAAGTCAAAGGTGAGGTATTTAAACCAAAATAATCATTTAATCCACAGATTAATAATCCTAACATCAAGGTCTTTCAGGACATGGTGTTGCATGATATCCAGGAATTGGACGGCCACCCCTCACAGGTGTGGCACAATCTGAAAAGAGTTGAAAAAGAAGCTTTAAGGTTGTTAAAAAAATAGGGATGGCATTGTTATAAAACCAGCCGATAAGGGAGGGGCAGTAGTAATTATGGACAGAGAAGACCAGGGGTAGGCAACCTAAGGCGTGGGGGCCGGATGCGGCCCCCCGAGGCCTATGGACCGACCCCAGGCATGTCCTGCCACCGCCACCACCGCCCGCCATGATGATATTGATTATTGTTGTTATTACTTGTTCTTGGGGTTTTCTTGGTAAAATCTCCACAGGGGTTTTGCCATGGCTTTTCTGGGGCTAAGAGAGTGTGCATGCATATTTTAAATTTTTTTAAAAAAATAATAATTTTTTTATTATTTATTTATTTATTTATTTTTGGTGCTTCGACCCCCCCCCCCAATTGTCTGAGGGACAGCAACCCGGCCCCCGGCTCAAAAAGGTTGCCTACCCCTGGAGAAGACTATATAACAGAGCCACATAGTTAAACAACAAAACACGTTACAAACCTTGTGGTGTTAATCCCACAGGTATGGTTAAAAAGGAAATTCTGACTATTGTGAATGGGGCCTTACTTTCAGGATATGTGTCCAAATCTTTTCATAAATATCTATTCGAATCGGAAGAGAGGATTCCTCTATTTTATCTTCTCTCCAAAATACACAAAGGGACCAGTCCAGTGGCTGGACATCCCATTGTTTCTGGGTGTGGATCCATTTTTGATCCCCTATTATGCTATACTGATTCTTTTTTAAAACCAATGACCCCCAAAATAGAATCATATGTAAAGGATACTACAGATTTTTTGAATTTTGTTGACAACATCAGCTTGGATCCATCTTCTAGCATACTGGTCACTTTGGATGTCAAATCCTTATATATTAACATACCACAGGACGAAGCCATCCAACTAATAGAGGAAAGATTAGACATCCATCCAGAAAAAATCCCTTAGATCCACCAAATGATTTTCTTATTTCTTTGATCAGGGTGGTACTGACGAAGAATTATTTTCAATTCATGGGAAAATATTACTGGCAGATATCTGGCACAGCTATGGAGTGCAAATTCGCCCCTGAATTGGCCAACATCTATATGGACTGGTTTGAACAAACATATATTTTATAGTCATACAATCCATATAGGGGACATATTAGTAGTTTCAAAAGATTTTTGGATACATTTTTTAAAAAAATTGGAATGGTAGTGAAATTTAATTATTGGAATTCAGTATCTCAACTCCATTCCAGCATCAAATTTGACATGGCACTTGACTTAAAGGAAATACATTTCTTGGATGTAACCATCATTAAGGAATGTGTACATTTATTCACTGATACTTACAGAAAACCTACAGATATGAATTATTTTCTTAGCTATGATAGTTATCATCCCATTAGTCCTAAAAGGAACCTTCTATATTCCCGAATGTTGACAATCAGACCCAACTGCAGCTCTTTGTCCTCTTTTTTCAAATAGGTCCTTAAGTTAAAATCAGACTTTTTGCATAAAGGATATTCTCTTAAAATCATAAAACAAGCAATGTATAAAGCTACTGGCACAAACAGGAGTGACCTTTTGAGAAACAAAAATAAGACTGACATGGGGGATAGAATCATGATTGCATTAACCCATGATAGCTAGATAATCCAAGTCAGGAAGATTATAATGAAATATTGGTTTCTTTTGAAGGATACCCTGAGATGCAGACAAGCACCCATAATTACCACCAAGAGCATCCAACTTTAAGGATATGTTAAAACAGCCATTGGGATCTATTAATTTAGTAGCAGGAACCAGCAAGCCCATAGGACAATACCCTTTTTTTTAACCTGTAATTCAAGTGAGGTCATTTATGTTATACAATACCTGTGTAATTTACTGTATGTTGGCATGACTGCTAGAAAAATCAAAACTAGAATCTGTGAGCATAGAAACTGTCTTAAAAACAAGAGAATTCATGCACCATTGGTTAAACATTTCTTGTAATTCCAGCATGATATTAAAGAGATCAAATTTTGGTGTGTGGAACAAGTCACTGTCCCAAACACACTGAAGTATAGAACACTGAGTAGAGGGAAACCTATTGTATACATTTGACCACTCAAGTCTCAATGATGAAATAGACTAGATGACGGTTATGTAGGGGGCATTGCATATGCAACCACCCCACAATTATGGTCTTTAGGAGCGTTTTACTATTTGTTGTGTTTGTTGTGTTTGCACAGCCCTAAGAAGCATTGTAACCAGTTTCGTACTGTCTCATTTGGATTATATGAATTGATTGTGAAAAATTATCTGTGTTTGTTGCCATTATTGTGTAAGAATTTATTATGGTATTATATCTGCTTTGTATAGATATTTGAAAAAATATATATTTGTATGGTTCTTTTGTAAGTTGTTAAGTAGGTCCATTTTACATATGTTTTGTCAGAGCCAGGGCCTTCCTGCCTTAGCAAATACTCTTTGGGCCTTTGCAGACTGCCAGAAATAGTGCACATTAAATTGAGGCACTGCCCTGGCTCAGTGCTAGGGAATCATGGGAATTTTATTTTTTTCTGAGACATTGATCCTTCTCTGTCAGAGAGCTCTGGTGCCACAATAAATTGCAGTTCCCATGATTCCCTAGCACTGAGCCAGGGCAGTGCCTCAATTTAATGTGCACTATTTCTGGCAGTCTGCAAAGGCCCTTTGTAACAGCAGGTGTTACACAGGGCTATTTAAGCC
Organism: Phrynosoma blainvillii; assembly: GCA_026167975.1. Lineage (NCBI taxonomy): Eukaryota > Metazoa > Chordata > Lepidosauria > Squamata > Phrynosomatidae > Phrynosoma > Phrynosoma blainvillii. The sequence continues at coordinate 37,229,125 of JANUYF010000005.1, forward strand.
TCTATACTCATAAGTATACTCATAAGTTGGTGACATAAGGTAGGTGTTAGACTGTGAAATACAGGAAAGAAGTTGGTGATTTCCTTGTACTCTGATCATTCCACATATTGTAAGATATGTTAATGGTAAGCAATATATTGTATTTACTATCATATTTTTAATTTTTAATGTTTATTGTTATAATTAATAGACCATGTTGGTTTGTTATTTGTTTTTATCTGTTTTTTGTTGATAAGGTACTTATATAGATACTGCAGCCACTGAGGAAGACCATTGGATGAAATGTGTCTGGCTGAAAACTATACTGGATTGGAATCACAGAACAGTCAAGGAACTAATTCCTTGTTAAATCTCTCAACACAGGCTATATCTTTCAAGTCTTTTTCTGATATTAGAGACTGATTATTGTTTTCTCAGAGAACACAGGACCTGAGTTCTCATTTTACGTATTTTATGAACATTACGACTCCCATACTATTTGGTTTGGTTTGAGAATTTTAAGCAGTATATAAATACTTTGTATAATATTCATACAGATTGTGTTACTTTTTACATTTCGTGAATACCTAACTCCTTTCTTCTTGTTGTGTATGTTGTAAGTACATCTATTGGAGTTGTCACATTTAGAATCATAGAACCATAAAATCATAGAGTTGGAAAACACCACAATCCCCTGCCATGCAAGACCTCACAATCAAAGCACCCCCCCACAGATGGCCATCCAGCTTCTGCTTAAAAACCTCCAAAGAAGGAGACTCCATTATACTCTGATGGAGTGTCTTCCACTGTCAAACGGCTCTTACTGTCAGGAAGTTCCTCCTAATATTTAGGTGGAATATCTTTTCCTGTAGTTTGAATCCATTGCTCTATGTCCTAGTCTCTGGAGCAGCAGAAAACAAGCTTTCTCCATCCTCAATATGACACCCCATAAGACACAGTTTCTAGACCCTTCACTATTTTGGTCACCCTCCTTTGTACATGCTCCAGCTTGTCAACATCCTTTTTCAATTGTGGTGCCCAGAACTGGACACAGTATTCCAGATGAGGCCTGACAAAAGCAGAATCAAGTGGCACTATTACTTACCTTGATCTAGAGCAGGGGTAGGCAACCTTTCCCCTTTAAGGGCCGAGGGACTTCAGCTCCCAGAAGCCTCAGCCATGTTGGCCAATAGTCCCATGTTGGCCAATAGCTCCTGGGATTCTGGGAGCTGAAGCCCCTCGGCCCTTAAAGGGGAAAGGTTGCCTACCCCTGATCTAGAGACTATACTTCTATTGATGCACTCTAGAATCACTTTCATTTCTTTGCTTTGCTGCAGCCTTGCACTCGTGTTGGGGCGTTTGTGAAGACTTCACACGGGGGCTATTGCCAGTTTTGTAGCATTATTCTATTGCTGTGTAGCAAGAATGATACAATTGTGATACTGGAACACTTACTTTCACACACAAATCACAATAATGATTCATTAACAATTAACGAGTGGCAAATAGTGCATTTGATTTCTACACAGCAGTCTTTTGCATTTCCATATAGTTCTTGTGACTATAGTGACCCCATGAAATATTGTGAGGGTAGCAAGCTACCTCTGTAACAAAAATGACAACTCATCCAAAGGAATGTATTATCAACCTTTCATCTGACGGAGTTCAGGATCCTCAGAAGACATGGAATTGTGGGGCTGGGTGGGGGTGGAAGCTGGTTAATCACTTGCTGCTTACCTAATCCTCCTGTGTGACACAGGAAGCATTTCTGCTGAACTGCACTCTGGGGGAATACTTGGATGGATTGACAAAATTTCTATATATAGCTATTGGATTGTAATTGCTTTTCATACATTTTGCAATAGTGCAAATGAATTGTGATCACCAAGCCATTCATGCTCTTTTATCATTAATGGGTTATTCCAGTTGAATGATGTTTCGAGGATGTTACAAGAACAATAGGACAACGTCGTGTGAAAATCCTTCCCCTGCAAGTATCACAGTAATAATACTCTTCTCTAATAATACTCTTCTAATAATAATACTCTTCTCTTCTCGATCCGTAGGTAGAGGCGGGAAATATAAATAAAAATTATTATTATTATTATTATTATTATTATTATTATTATTGCTTTTTACCCTGTGTGATAATCTTCAATATGTACTAGTGACAATGTACATTTTCCACCTTGAGTTGGATTATCTTGACTTCTTTTTGCTCTGGTTTATAGCCCTGGTGTGCGACTTCGGTCCGGTTTCCAGCCATTTTTGAGGCGTACATCATCTAAATGCTCGGCCTTCAAAGTGGCTGGAAACTACTTTATTTTACCTCTTTGTTTCACACTTTAAAGATCATGAATGAAGGGCCGAATAAGAGAAACGAGTTTTGTGTTCCCACAACCACCAGTGTTGTGTTCCCATCCCAGGTTACTAGACCTTGACATAACAGAATGACAAAATGGGTATTATTTAGGTGAAGAAGGGGTTATTTTCAGGTGCAGGACCTGATAATCTGCTGAGCTGCCCCCCCTCAGCAAAAATAATATAATCATTGTTGCTACGATGTCCTGTTGTATGTTGCTTAAAGACCCATTAGTAGTACTGTGCAGGAAAAATATCTGGCCACCCTGGTTCATGAGGAGCCAGCAAGACATAGTGGTTTGAGTGCTGGGCTATGACTCTGGAGAACAGGGTTCAAATCCCTGCTGAGCATGAAACCCACTGGGTGACCTTGGGTGAGTCCCACTCTCTCAGCCTCAGAAGATGGCAATGGAAAACCTGAGCTGAAGAAACTTGCCAAGACTTGCCACGTTAGGGTTACCTTAGGGCAGGGGTTGGCAATATTAACATACCTGGGGCTGGTCCCCAGGTCTTCCGCTGGGCTGGGGGGGGGGGAATGGTGGCATGCACGTTCACGTGCATGCGCGTACCCCCCGCTGCTGCCGCACGTGTCACGGCCACCATTTTGTTTGCCAAAATGGCGGCCACAACTCATTTGCGCATACGCAGTAATCCTGCGCATGCACAAACGAGTCGCGGCCGCCATTTTGGCAAACAAAATGGCGGCTGTGATGCATGCGGCAGTGGGGGTCATCGTCGTTGGCGGGGTCGGAGGGGGCTGGTTGGCGGGGCTCAGCAGGCCGGATGTGGCCCGCGGGCCGTAGGTTGCCGACCCCTGCCTTAGGGTCACCATAAGTTGGAACCAATGGGAAGGCATAGCAATAGTAGCAAGCACATTTCTATACAGCTTACCAGTGCACTTAACACTCCCTAAAGGGTTTAGAATGTGTACGCTAATTTCCCCCAACAAACTAGGTAGTCATTTTAGTGGCCTCAAAAGGATGCTAGGCTGAGTCGACCTTGAGTCCCTGGCTAGTATTGAACTCACAACCTTGTGGTTTGTGAATGAGTGGCTGCAGTGCAGGCATTTAACCACTGCACCACCAGGCATACAACAACGACAAAGTTGATTCAATTGGCCAACTCTAGTTGGGATTCCCAACTAGATTTAGGAAAATGTCTTAGCCTTTAAAAAGGGCAGGGAATGAGGACCAAATGTCAGTGAAACTGAAGATAGGTGTTAATCATTGCAAATGCTGAGTTTCCACTTGTTGTTGCATTCTATTATTAATGTTTTTTTTTCTTAAATGGAAAATAAAACAAAAGCACCCAAATTTCCCCTTTGTCTCTTACTAGAATTTTCAGCTGCAAATGTCTTACGTGTGGCAATCAAACTATATTCTATTTGTGCAACCTTTGTTGAGGAACTGTGACATGTAGTTTCATATTGGGTTACAAATTGCCCGAGGAGGTTTAGTACAGTGGTTCACTTGTGCAATTGTCAACCCCAGGTTTCTATAGTGCACTGAGTTCTAAGGTCCACCCAACTTCTGTTTAATTATCCATGACTGATATACTATCTCCTTCTCCCATCTGAGTAGCGAGAATGAAATACTGGAATGAAAATCAAGTGGGTGCTTTTAAAAGCACCTTGGATCTCTTTCAGGGAAAAAGGCAGGATAGAAATAAATAAGTACTGGAATGAAAATCAAGTGGGTGCTTTTAAAAGCACCTTGGATCTCTTTCAGGGAAAAAGGCAGGATAGAAATAAATAACATTCATGTAAATTAGGATAAGGATAAGGAAACTATGTACTGTAGTAGAAAGAAACTATGTACTGTAGTAGAAAGAAAATGGTTGGAAATCCTCTGTAGATTTACAGTTTTAAAAGAATAAATTTAGCCATCTTTTAGCCATCAACTTTTTAGTGCAAAATTTAGTGAATTTATTGTATATATAAAAAATAAACGTTTTTAAAACTGTATTTTAATTGCACCTGGACTGGATTAAATAGCACAACCAGGCTTTAATTAGCCTATGGTAGTTCATTTATAGATCAAATTGAACTCTGAATAATGCAGATATCTGTGTTCACATGGACTGCCCCCCCCCCCCATTTAAATGTACCATATGATTCTTTTCGCACCTGTACTGTGCATACTGGTAGTTTGTATAAAAGTATTTATAATGATCAATTTTGGACTTCCAGGGTAGTGAGCAATCACATTGCTACTATATTGTTCCTTAGAGAATTGTAGAGTGACATTTATGAAATTAACCTACTATATCTCAACAATTGTATGTGGAGGCTTAGGTTGAAAGGTACTGACGTGCTCATGTTACCCTAAAAATATTATACAGAATCCACAGAATTTGGAATAGTTACTTTTTTGTATTATAACTTCCAAAATTCTCTAACTAGCTTGGCCCCTGGAGAAACCATAATTCAAAAGAGTGACAGTTCTAACCTTTGAAACTCAGTAACAGTTTTTGTTATGCAGTTTTTGGATGCAATGGCTCAAGTGGTTAAGATGCTGACTCTATTAATTGCAAAATTGGCAGGTTGGCAGTTCAAGACCCAGGTGCTGCATGATGGTGTGAGCTCCTGTCACTAGTCCCAGCTTCTGCCAACCTAGCAGTTCAAAAGCATGCAAATGCAAGTAGATAAATAGGGACCACTTTGGTGGGAAGGTAAACAGTGTTCTGTGCAATCATGTTGGCTACATGATCACAGAGTAGTCTCTGACAACACTGGCTCTTCAGCTTAGTAACGGAGATGAGCACTACCCCTTATGGTTGACAATCTTGTCAACAGGGGATACCTTTACCTTTACCTTTATCATATCTATAATCAACATCAATTGCTCCTTTTAACACTTCTCAGTAGAGTAGCAAGAGATGTGTGTTCTCTTTTGAGAAACTTGCCACCAGTTTTGTTCACTGCTGAGGAAAAGTGACCTAATTTCATTGGAAAATTGCAAGGTGTGTTTGAAAGTATGTAATAAATATACTTGAAATCATTCAGCACATTTCCTGTGATTGCTGGGCTTTAAAAGATACTATACTACATTTCATTTTGCATGTCTGGGAATAAAGTTCAGACTCAGTGACTTTCCTCTCTTGAAACTTCTCCCCTTTTTTTATTTGACTTAATTGTGTAATGAATAAGACTAGAACAAAAAATAGCAGAAAGATGGCTAACTGAGAAAAATCCTGGTCATTAGACTGTAGTAAACTAGTATTTTGCTGTGATATGAAACCAGGAGTGGGCAAGGTCTGGGTTTTTCATGGGCCACACTGGCTCACTGAATCCACCAGCATCTACATGACTTCTGCTTCCAAAGCTCTCACACATACCCTCCTCTGTCCTCACCATAAAAAAGCAATGAAAGCATAATATTTATATTTAAAGTGGCATTTTTGCTTTGGAACAAGATCCATACATGCCTTGTTTCAAAGAAAAAAAATGTTGGTCTTTCAAAGGGAAATTATAGTTTGGCACTTTGGAGGCAGTAGTAGAGACAGGGCACTCTTGGTGGGCTGAAAAAAATAGCTAAGGAATTTACATGTTGCCCACCTTTGTGTTAAAGAATGAAGCAGAAGTTTCTTATCAACAGGTACATTGGTCATTTGGCTGAGGTATTCTAAAACCATCCGCCAAGCTGGTACACCTTGGCAAAGCTATAAATATAATGTGTTACCCAGCAAGGTCATGTTGATTTCATTACTGTATTCTGCTTTGGTCAGGCCCAACCTTGAATACTGTGTCCAATTCTGGGCACCACAATTCAAAAAGGATGCTGAAAAACTGGAGTGTGTCCAGAGGAGGGCGACTAAAATGGTGAAGGGTCTGGAAACCATGCTTTATGAGGAATGACTTAGAGAACTGGGTATGTTTAGCCTGGAGAAGAGACGGTTAAGAGGTGATATGATAGCCCTGCTTAAATATTTGAAGAGATGTCATATTGAGGAGGGAGCTAGCTTGTTTTCTGCTGCTCCAGAGAATAGGACTCGGAACAACGGATGCAAGCTACAGGAAAATAGATTCCACCTCAACATTAAGAGGAACTTCCTGACAGTGAGAGCTTTCGAAAGTGGAACACACTCCCTGGGAGTGTGGTGGAGTCTCCTTCTTTGGAGGTCTTTAAACAGAGGCTGGATGGCCATCTGTTGGGGATGCTTTGATTTTGAGTCACTGTATGGCAAGGAGTTGGATTGGATGGCCCTTGTGGTCTCTTCCAACTCTATGATTCTATGATTCCAAATATCTGATTGCAAGTATCTGTTCACAGAAACATAGCAGCCCATTCTTTGCCAACATGCTCACACAAATCCCCAGCACATTTAGCATCCATCAGCATTGTTTACCTGGGTCAGATATTCCTTCATACATCTGGGCATATCCATAGGGTTAACCCATGTAGAGATTTTAATATACTGGTACCTGAAATTGTCATAAAAGAACTACAATATTGAGTATTGTCTATGTTTTACAAAAAACAAAAACAAAACCTAGCTATATAATGTGACAGATTTTGCCTCAGTGCAGGATTTTCTGAAAATTTGCTGTTAGCAAGTTGGCAATAAGTAAATGCACATCTGGTATGTCAAGCTAGATCTCCACTTCCCATCTAGAATATTACTAGTGAGGCTTTTAAAACATGATTAGATCTGGGAGGAAATGGCTGTGGTAACATTATTGCACGATGATGCCTCCAACCCATAGCTGTTGCATCCCTCATCCATGATTAAGGTGTTCCTTTTTACTGATAGGGGAAATCAATCAATGAGCTCTTAATAGCGCAAGTCCTCTGGTGCAAAACATTGCTCCTGGGACAGTCAAATGATATCACTGTCCTCCCCTCCTGCCCTCACACTATTTCCAAGCAGCCCAACTATCTTTCCCCTCCTATTTCTTCTCTCTCTCTCCTTTTTTTTTAAACCAAATCAAATTGCAGTAACAGATCTTCAGAGTTGCATGAAACATGAAAATATATAAAAATAAAATAAAAATTCCTGGAAGTATGCTGAGTAGGGCATAGGGCAGAGATGTGAGGTTAAGGAGGAGTCAGGAAGCAACTGTGATGGTGGCGGTCACACAACTGAGAAGATGTGTGGTGGTGTGGTTCTGCAAACAGGATTAATTTCATTTTTACTGACAAGCACAACTGTGGACGTTTTCACACTTGGGGTCTCAAAGCCGCCTGGAGCCATTCCAGAATGGATCCTGCAGCTTCAGACCTGTGAAAGCAGCATTATTCCAGAATGGCTCCGGCAGCGGCAACTTAATTCCTTTTTGAAAAAGGAATTGCAAAGACCGGGGCTGATGTCGCCCAGCACCGGGGATGGCGCTGGATGGGGCGGGGCGGGGTGGGGCTTGCTGCGACGTAAGTGTGAACACTCGGAGCAAGGACCCGGACTGACGCAGGCTAGCGCTGGGGATGGCACTGGATGGGGCGGGGCTTGCTGCGACGTCGTGTGAAAACTTTGCAAAGGAGCCAGACTGGGGCCGGACGGAGGTAGGATAGCGTCTGCTTTAAGCCCCGTGTGAAAACGCCCTGTGACAAGAACAGGACTCGTGTGATAAAGCCCCAAGAATCACTACTGGAACAATGCTGTGATTGATCAGAGTATAGATACGTAAATTAAAGTATCAGTGACACTTCTCAATCAAGGTAAATTATTCTTTTACTTATTGAAGCATTGGCATATAAAATCAAGGAGCCAGTGTGTCGTAGATTTGAAGTTATATTTCTTATGCAAGCTACAGCAAAATCTTTAGAGTGCATAGTTATATTTTTCTGCATATCCACCAGATCTCTACCTCAGGCTAGTGACAGATTTTTCTGACAAGGAAAAACACCCTCTGTGCTCTGACTGGGGCTTTATATAACATTTCCACATGCACACACATTACTCTACCAGACTTCAAAACCATTTGCCCCTGGCTTTGATAGTCCCCCAAACCTACTTTCAACCTTTATAAGAATAAAAGTGTGTGATATATGTTCCTGTTCTTATAGGACCGAGCTAGCCTCGTTTTAAGAGTGTGGTACAGGATATGAATGTATTGGTAGAAAGAATGTGTGCATGCAGGGTCTTAGAATAATTAGTCCTGTGTCCTATGAACCATTGGCATCTGCTGAACTCAGGCTCAGCCGTTACAAATTGCTTTGTTTTTTCAGGACTTGCAATACCCACCATTAATTGTTCCCTATTCTTCCTTCCCCTTATCTTTAATGTATTTTGCTGTTAGTTTCTGGGCAGCATGCCCAGTAGAGCTTGGTGAGATGAGGTGTGTACCATGGGTTATGTGTTCATGGATACAACTGTCTTCTAAAACATGGTGTAGTGGTTTGAGTGTTGGACTATGGCTCTGGAGACCAGTGTTGGAATCCCTGCTCGGCCATGGGAACCCACTGGGTGACTTTGGGCAAGTCGCACTCTCTCAGCTTCAGGGGAAGGCAGTGGCAAACCCCCTCTGAACAAACCTTGCCAAGAAAATCCTATGACGAGCTCACCTTATAGTCAGCATAAATTGAAAAGTTGGAGGCATACAATAACAATAAAATTTGTTAAAAATTGATTTAACTCTGTCATCATAACCTTGGATACAGGGCAGGATATTTTGATAGACGGAAGGTTACATGATCAGTCAGTTAATACCTTTAACCTCATGTTATTTTTTTATTTTTCCTTTTTTATATACAAGGTTGTGCTCTAAACTTCAGTTGGTAAAAGCTAATTTTGATTGACAGGCCTGCAAAGTAAAAGTACTTTGACCTTTATTTATGCCCCTCCCCCATTTTATGTTTTTTTCAGTTTTATGTAATGAGAGAGAGAGAGAAAAAAATATTGAAGATGCTTTTTCTTCTAACATTGATTTTGTTTTTTAAATTGTACATGGTCTTGCCTTGTACTGCATCTGATGAAGTAGAGTGAAGTCTATGAGAGTTTATGGGCCTTTGCAGATTGCTGGAAATAGTGCAAATTGAGTCCACTTTTAGGTTTAGTGTTAGTGCAAGGGAATCATGGGAACTGTATTTTATTGTGGCACCAGAGCTCTCTGACAGAGAAGGCTCAATGTCTCAGGAAAAAAACCACAATTCCCATGATTCCCTAGCACTAACCCTAACCCTAAAAGTGGACTCAATTTGCACTATTTCTGGTAGTCTGTAACCCCCCTATGTTACCAACTTCTATTTCCGTTAGTCTCAAAGGTGCTACACTGCATACTGATTCAGACTAACACAGCTATGTCTTTGGATAGTCTTGCCTTATAATTATAGATTCTTTAAAACATTTACATTTTTATCTCAACAATTGGCTCCGCAGATGGTGTCGTCGAGAACGATTTGGATTCTTGGATCATGGGCTGCGGTTCCATGAGGGCGGACTCCTGGCAAGGGATGGGCTGCATCTCACACCAGTTGGAAGAAATGTTTTTGCCAACGGTCTGAAGAATTTGATCAGGAGGGCTTTAAACTGAACTGTGTGGGGAAGGGAGACAACGTCCTGGAAGACTAAAGGACTGGAGAAAATAGTCAAACTGTCATAGAGGAAACAAGGCAAACAGTACAGGGACCCAACAGTGGGAGGCAAAAAAATGTGCACAGGCAGCAAGTAAAGGGGACACATGGTCTTAGATGTCTCTACACTAATGCACAGAGCATGGGAAATAAGCAAGATGAACTTGAACTCCTAGCGCAACAAAGCAAATATGATATAATAGGCATCACTGAAACCTGGTGGGATGAGTCTCATGACTGGAATGTAGAAATAAAGGGGTATAACCTTTTCAAGAGAAACAGGACAAACAGGAAAGGAGGAGGAATAGCATTATATGTCAGGGATATTTACACCAGTGAAGAAATCCAGGACATCAATCCTGGAAGCCAAGTGGAGAGCATCTGGATAAAAATTAAAGGGGAAGGAAACAACAGGGATGTTAGTGTGGGAGTCTACTACAGACCCCCAACTCAAGCAGAAGAATTGGATGAAGCCTTTCTAGAACAGATGACCCCACACTCAGAAAGGAGAAATATAGTAGTGATGGGTGACTTCAACTATCCGGATATTTGCTGGAAGTCAAACTCGGCAAAATCCTCAAGGTCTAGCAAATTCCTCACTTGCCTCGAAGACAATTTCATTGTTCAAAAGGTGGAAGAGGCAACGAGGGAGTCAGCTATTTTGGATCTGATCCTAACTAACAGGGAAGACCTAGTTAATGGGGTGCAAGTGGTTGGATCCTTAGGCGGGAGTGATCATGTCCTCCTGGAGTTTATTATACAGTGGAAAGGAGAAGCCAGGCATAGTCAGACACGCATTCTAGACTTTAGGAAAGCTGATTTTACTAAACTTAGAGAAATACTGAGGGTGATCCCATGGACAGGAATACTAAAAGAGAAGGGAGTTCAAGACGGATGGGAGTTTCTCAAAAGGGAGATACTGAAGGCACAATTTCAAACCGTGCCAACGAGGAGGAAGAATGGGAGGTGTCTCAAGAAACCAGGATGGATGACTAAGGAACTTGCAACTGAACTATGTTTTAAACGGAACATGTATAAGAAATGGAAAAATGGGGAAATCACCAAAGAGGAATTCAAACAAATAGCTAGCACGTGTAGGGGTAAAGTCAGAAAAGCTAAAGCGCAGGATGAACTCAGGCTTGCTAGAGAGGTCAAGAACAATAAAAAGGGCTTTTGGGGGTATGTCAGTAGCAAAAGGAAAAAGAAGGAAATGGTAGGGCCACTGTGTGGAGAAGATGGCAAAAAGTTAACAGGGGACAGAGAAAAGGCAGAATTACTCAACACCTTCTTTGCTTCAGTCTTCTCAGAAAAGGCAAAGGGTGCTCAACTTGAGGATAATGGAGCAGAGGACAGAATAGGAGAATTTCAGCACAGAATAAGTAAAGAGATAGTACAGAAACATCTGGTTAATCTAGATGAATATAAGTCTCCAGGACCAGATGAATTACATCTAAGGGTATTAAAAGAACTGGCAAATGTAATATCAGAACCATTGGCAATAATCTTTGAGAATTCCTGGAAAACAGGAGAGGTCCCAGCGGACTGGAGGAGGGCAAATGTTGTCCCCATCTTCAAAAAGGGGAAAAAAGAGGATCCCAACAATTATCGTCCAGTTAGTCTGACATCAATACCCGGAAAGATTCTGGAGCAGATCATTAAACAGAGAGTCTGTGAACATCTGGAAGATAATTTCATAATCACAAAAAATCAACATGGGTTTCAGAGAAACAGGTCATGCCAGACAAATCTGATCTCTTTTTTTGATAAAATTACCAGCTTGGTAGATGAAGGGAATGCTGTGGATATAGTATATCTTGATTTCAGTAAGGCCTTTGACAAGGTTCCCCATGACATTCTTGCAAGCAAGTTGGTAAAATGTGGGCTAGACAAAGTAACTGTTACATGGATTTGTAATTGGTTAACTAGTCGAACGCAAAGGGTGCTCAACAATGGCTCCTTTTCAACTTGGAAAGAAGTGACCAGTGGGGTGCCACAGGGCTCTGTCCTGGACCCAGTGCTATTCAATATCTTTATTAATGACTTGGATGACGGTATTGGGGGCATAGTTATCAAATTTGCAGACGACACCAAATTGGGAGGAGTAGCTAATACCCCAGAGGACAGGATCAAAATTCAAAATGACTTGAACAGACTAGAAAGTTGGGCCAAAGCTAACAAAATGAAATTCAACACAGAGAAATGTAAGGTACTGCACTTAGGGCGGAAAAACGAAAAGTACAGATATACGATGGGGGACACCTGGCTGAATGAGACTACCTGTGAAAGGGATCTAGGAATCCAGGTGGACCACAAGTTGAACATGAGTCAACAGTGCGATGCAGCAGCTAAAAAGGCCAATGCAATTTTAGGCTACATCAGTAGAAGTATAGTGTCTAGATCAAGAGAAGTAATAGTGCCACTCTATTCTGCTTTGGTCAGGCCTCACCTGGAATACTGTGTCCAGTTCTGGGCACCACAATTCAAAAAGGATGTGGAGAAACTGGAGCGTGTCCAAAGGAAGGCAATTAAAATGGTGAAGGGTCTGGAAAGCAAGCCCTATGAGGAACGACTTAGGGAGCTGGGGATGTTTAGCCTGGAGAAGAGAAGGCTGAGAGGTGATATGATAGCCGTGTTTAAATATTTGAAGGGATGTCATATCGAGGAGGGAACAAGCTTGTTTTCTGCTGCTCCAGAGACTAGGACCTGAAACAATGGATGCAAGCTGCAAGAAAAGAGATTCCACCTCAACATTAGGAGGAACTTCCTGACAGTAAGGGCGGTTCGACAGTGGAACACACTCCCTCGGAGAGTAGTGGAGTCTCCTTCCTTGGAGGTCTTTAAGCAGAGGCTGGATGGCCATCTGTCAGGGATGCTTTGATTGGGAGTTCCTGCATGGCAGGGGGTTGGACTGGATGGCCCTTGTGGTCTCTTCCAACTCTATGATTCTATGATTCTATGATCTAGTTGGCTCATGATCAATCAATTCAGAATTCTTTGGAGGGTCTAGATCAGGGGTTGGCAACCCCTGGCCCGTGGGCCGAGTGTGGGCCGCGGAGGCCTTGGGACTGGCCCATGGCAGGTCCCGCTGCCACCGCTGCTGCCCCATGCACAAGCATGGGCACTATTTTGGCATCCAAAATGGCACCCGCGGTGATGCACGCATGCACACAACAGCGGGCACCATTTTGGAAGGCCCCATGGCGGCTGCGGCGTGCAAATTGGGAAGGCTCCACTGCGCCTGCGCAGCCGCCTTTGGGCCTTGGGAAGGCCCCACCACGCCTGCATCATGCAAATTCGCACAGCGCAGCCGCTGTGGGGCCTTCCAAAATGGCTCCCCCCACGTGTGCACACATGCGCACGGTGGTGGGCGTTGTGCACATGCGCGCACAGGGGGCAAGCGCACGCCCGCACAATCGCGCGCCCACCCGCCTGGCCCCCGTGCCATTTCCCTCCCCTCCCGGCCCCCCCGGCAACAAAGGTTGCCGACCCCTGGTCTAGATTATCTAGATTATTATGGCTATTTGTGCCATTTCGAAAAGATTCTCTTCCCTCCATCTCTTGATAGCAAGTTATTTGGTGGGCCGCTAAGTATTTATTTGGGAGTCTTTTACCTGCTGACAGTAGCATCCTCTGCCCTGTTGAAGAACAGCACTTATTTAAAGAATTAAAAAAAATGTGTTTTGTCAGCTGGGAAACTCCCAATTGATGTGAAAAATAGTCTCTTCAACACTATTTCTAAGTACAAGTGTTGCTTGTTATCTTGTGCACTTTTGCTGAATTGAGAAAAGTGGATCCAATTTTATCTGAGACCAACAAAATTGTTGTTTTTCAAAATGCGGATCAATCTGCTTTACAGAGCTAAGGACAATTTCTCTATGAAGGTGCAGAGATCACTTGGCACAGAAGACACTTCTACTCTAATATGTAATCTGTATTGCTCCTATACCATATAGAATATTTATTATTTTCTCTCCAGGTTGCTTCTTATGGTTTAGATTTTGTGGTCCTCTGGAATAGAAAAAGGGAGCAGCTGACCTAGTGAACCTGGTTTTCAGAAAAAGCGTTGATACTATATATGCTACATAATACACAGAGCTCCACACAGAGTGTTTCTGTCAATGCTGTATTGTAATAAGGAAGACTATAAGGAGATGAAGATGGGATATTTAACCAAAAAAGAAAAAGATTTAAGCTTGCAAACTGCAGAAAATAAACTTGGGACATTCTTCAAAGACTACAATTATGGGACTCATTTCATTTAACATTTTTGTTCTCGAAATAATTAAATGAATGTGACTACTGAGGGGTCTGTTAGAGTCAGAATGTCTGGGGTGTTCCTTGTTAATCTACAGATGTCCGTTATCTGGAAAGGGGGATATCTGTACTACACAGATATAGCTGTTTCATACCACTTTAACTGCTGAGGCTCTGCTCTACAGAATCCGGTTATTTCTGGTTTGACAAAGGGCACTTAGGTTTTTCGGTATATAACAAACAAGGATTTCTAAATCCCTCTGTGAATGACAAATCACAGGATTCCCTAGGGTGGTGCCATAGCCATTAAAAAGGTATGAGACTGATACAACTATACAATGCAGATAGACCCTCTGCCAGTAGTGTCCTCAGATCAGTGGCCAGGTATTATGACCCCAGACATGGTTTGAGATGAGGCAGATCATGGCATACTTGAAAGAGCCAGCAGATCAGGGCATACGGTGTCCGCATTACATATGCCATAGACATGCTTTTATTAGAAACCATATGTGTCTGTTCTGCTTGTACTCTTGTTGTTACCCTACAACTTCACCCAAGTGTGCTTGGATCACCACAAGGTCTTGCTCTTTGCCTAAGTTCTTGTTCTGATCTTCCAGTCCTGCCAGTTAATTTCTCTGTTAGCAACAGGACATCATTGAAGGTCTTCCTTTGTGGTATGAGTTCCTGCCATGTTCTGTGATGGAAGAATATGCTAGGTCATTTTGGCATGTCGTCATCCAATAGTGTGTCCCGACTTTCCCACACCTGGACCTTTGAAGAGACTTTTCTCTTCATAGAAGTGATAAAAACCACCCTTTGGAAATTAAAATGAAACATGCTTAATATTTAACACCATCAACATCAAGAGTACTTAAGTTAATTTTAATTTAATTTAGGATGAGGATACTAAAATACTAAAGTAAAATACACTAGCATTTTTCTTTCAGCTTGTGGGACAATAATGCCTCCTTGAGATTTACTCACCTGCTTACCAGACCCTACATAGTTTGTCAGCCATGTTCTCAAATATCTTCCTTTGAAAGGAAAGTTGAAAGACAGTTTAAAATGTAGAGGTCATTTTCCAGTCACAATGAATGATTTATCATTAAACCCATTTAGAATTGTCCTAATGCTGTCAGCAGCATTAGACAGTTTTCTCATATTTTAAAAACTTTTCAATTATATTCAAATATCTTCCAACTGCAGCTAAGAATAGAGCCTATGTTCTCACTGTCTCCATGGTCTAAATCAGGGGTAGGCAACCTTTTTGAGCCGGGGGCCGGGTTGCTGTCCCTCAGACAATTGAGGGGCCGAAGCACCATGAATAAATAAATAAATAAATATTTAAAAAATTAAAAAATATATGCATGCACACTCTCTCAGCCCCAGAAAAGCCATGATGGCAAAACCCCTGTGGAGATTTTGCCAGGAAAACCCCAAGAACAAGTAATAACAACAATAATCAATATCATCATGGCGGGGGGTGGCGGCGGCGGCAAGACCGGCCTGGGGCCGCTCCAAAGGCCTCGTGGGGCCGCATCCGGCCCCCGGGCCTTAGGTTGCCTACCCCTGGTCTAAATGCATACATTACACTGACAGGGCCACTAAGATTGGTTTGTTTTAATGTCTTAGTCCTTTAGCAATGAGGACAGATGTAAACTGCCCTTCTTAAGCTTTCCAAACCTTTGACACAATTCAACAGACTTCACCTTTTCCAAATTTTGTACAACATAAATGTCTGTTGAAGGAAGTTCTCAGAGAAGTGGCATCCAGTTGTCCTTCTACAAAGGCTGCAGAAACAAAGCACTTTGATACCACTTTAACTATCATATCTCAATGCTATGGAATTCTTAGATTTGTAGTTTTTTTGTGGCACCAGAGGTCTCTGACAGAGAAGGCTAAATATCTCACAAAACTACTAATTCCAGAATTCCATAACATTGAGCCATGGCAGTTAAAATGGTGTCAAGCTGCATTATTTCAGCAGTGTGGATGCAGCCAAATATGTATGTTCTCAACAGTCTTAGAATGCCCATTGATTTTGTGAGTTGTGAAAGGGTTGTGGTGGCCATTGCACTTCATGGTAAATGCTTACTGGTTCTAAGGCCTGACATGGATTAGGTAATACCGATGCTGGACAAAAACTCTCATTATCATCCAGCATTATTTCTCTGTGTTAGGGATGATGAGAGTTGCAGTCCCTACAACATCTGGATCTTTGAAGGGATACTTCCTGTTTTAAAAGTTGTTTATACATCTACAGACATCCTATGGAAGCAGATTGCTCATATCCTGATTAAGGAGCACAAACACCAATGGCTTGGAGAAACAAACTGAAGGCTTTATTATAGGAACTCCCTTCTAAGCTCCAAAACACACTGCAGAAATAATCCAGTTCGAGACCTTTTTAACTTTCCTGGCTCAATGCTAGGGAATTCTGGAAACTGTAGTTTTGTGAGACATTTAACATTCTCTGTCAGAGAGCTCTGGTGCCGTAATGAACTATAATTCCCAGGATTCCCTATCACTGAGCCAGAACAATTAAAGCGGTCTCAAACTGGATTATTTCTGCAGTGTGTTTTGGACCTAAGATAGGAAAGTTACTCAGGGTGTTGATCTAATCTAGTTTCATTCCAGGGCAGAACTGAGGATGGACTGGTAGGAAGAAAAGAGGTGGAAAAATATCCCTAGGAGTATAATTTTAAATCACTGAGGACCTTTACAGACTGCCAGAAATAGTGCAAATTAAGGCCACTTTAACTGTCCTGGCTCAATGCTAGGGAATCATGGGAATTGTATTTTTTTCTGGGACATTGAGCCTTCTCTGCCAGAGAGCTCTGGTACCACAATAAACTACAGTTCCCATGATTCCTTAGCAATGAGCCAGGACAGTTAAAGTGGCCTCAATTTGCACTATTTCTGGCAGTCTGTAAAGGCCCTGAGGGATCAAGATAGGCAGACCAGAAGAGAGGACACTTTGGATCATCCAAACTATCTAACCCTTATTATTTCTGCCCTCTACGAGCCACTATTGACTCTCCAATGCTAACCCCTTCTCAATGGCACATGCAAAAACTGTAGTAATAGGGTTAGATACTTTGAGTGACCCAAATTGTCCGTCCTTTTACACCTGTCCTGACCCTTTGTGATGTAAATTAATACTCTTGGGGATTTTCCCCACCCCTTGTCTTCCAATTTAATTCTATTACAGCGAGCCTGTCATAACCGCAGGCAAGCTATATCCTCAGATTTGAGCATCCATGGACTGCTCCACCCCACTATTGTCAATGGCAGCACATAGATGCAGCTGTGCTGATGCAGCTGCACACACATAGCTGCCCACTGACTATGATGGGACTTGAGCATGCACTTTTAGGGGGCAGGGTGATCAAACATCCTCCTTTTCCAGAACATGTCCTACATTTCAACCTTTTGTCCAGGAGGAATCTCAAAATGTCGTCCATTTTGAGCATGACTGAAAGCATGAATTTGCCTTTATATTAGTGTTTATAGGTTTTATTTTATGTTCTGCATTTTTCTTGAATGTCCTACATTTCCAGGGCCTTGTCCTCTTTTGAGGTTATGACATCTGGTCACCCTGGCAAGGAGGGGGGCCTGGAATCAAACTCTCACGTATGGGAAGGGTTTGAAGTACTACTGCCCTCTCTGAAGCATTATTGACTCTCAGTGCTAAGCATTGTTGCACGTCTAACACAAAGGACACTAAAAATCTGAAGAGCAGTTATTTGCTTGTGCTGGAAAGACTGATACTACCCTTACTTACTCTCCAAGGACTGAGGGGTTCACTGATATCCAGGTCCTGCTTTATGGGGTGTTTTTTTTTTGGTTTTTTTTTTGCTGGTCACCCATTCAGCAACTTCTACCCAGTCCTCTAACTCTACATAGTTACCTCCCTGCCTTACATAATTTCATCTGCAAGAATAATACTGTTCTCTATTGGCAAAGGGGCAGTTTAGGAACTATAGTATTTAGCTCAGTGGAATTAACTGGTGGATTGGCTTGCTCAGTTAAATTATTAGATCTTGTTATATAATGCCTCTTTGTAATTATAATTGCTACTCAGCTTGTGATTACAAAGTACTTGCATTACAGCCTCCCCCTCCTGATTCTAAATCATCATCCTCTTTCCATCGTTGGCATTTTCAATTAAGATTTAATATTTTGCAGCTATGTTTTGCTTCCCTTTCTGGTATTCATTAGAATACCAACTCCACACCACGGAAAGTAATTACCTTAGATCAATACAGTGATGTTCCATTGATAGTACTACCACAGCTGAACAGAAAAGACTTCAAATATATAGTTTTAAATAAGGTCTGCATTATTCTATTCAGTGACCAGAAATGGGTCAATGATCCAAGACTTCCATTGAAGTCACCTTTGAGAAAAAGAATTGTTGAAAGAGCATTCGGCTACAATGAATGGCTATCCTGAATATAGAAACAGTCAAATGGCTTATAAATTTTGCTTTTTGAAGGAGGATGACAGTCAGACTGAAGTAGTCTGAACAGTGTTCTAATCACAGTTTTACCTGTGAGCTTTGCTGAATCCTGCTATTTCTTTGGATTATGTTTTCAGCCCCTATCCTCACAGGGAGTTCTTTCAGTTAGCAAAGCATTGTAGTTCTTAAGAGCACTGACATGGTGTGCAGGGAGATGTCCACAAATGAAACAGGGTCTGTGTGCTGGACCCTGCTGGGAGGTCATCAGCTATAGAATCATAGAGTGATATACGATTGATCTAGATTGGTCTAAACTGAAGAGGTATCAGAAGAAACAATACTTGTGTGTGTGTGTGTGTGGAGGGACAAGTTGAAGCTGTGTTGGGAAGGCATATCACTGGAGAAGGAGGGGTAAGAGCAGTGGAGTCATTGCGAGGGAGTGGTGGTGTGGGCCACACCGGGTGACACCCCAGAAGGGGAGAACACCCAGTTCGGCCTTTCTCCTGTGCATGCTCCCCCATGCTATGTCCCCATTCACACTCCCCTGTGCTATCCCCTCTTGCTGCCCGTGCACTGTCCCCACATGCACTTCCCCTGTGTGTTGTCCCATCCTTTTCTTCCTCAGTGGGAGGAAGCTTGCAGCACCCCTGGATGTATTGCCCAGAAGGTCCCATTGAATGCTTCCCCCATAAACCCGACACCCAATGTGGGGACACCACTGGATAAGAGTATCTGGGGGTCAATTCTTTGAAAGAGTCCTTCACCACTCTCAGATTGAGAGTCCTTCCTTGCTGGCTTATCTTTGCACCTTGGGAGCAGGAACCAAGCAGCCAGTTGAGCAGCGACCAAGAAGCCTCTTGCCCATACCAACCTTTGCCTCAAGGCTGGCATGGGCAAGAGGCTTCTCAGTTGCTGTTTCATTTGCATCCAGTCACCCTGGGAGTAGCAACCAAATAGATGGCCAACCAGCCTTCCTTTTGCTGTAACCAGCCTTCCTGTGCAGGTGAGAGGGAAGAGCAGGCCTAGGCTATTGCTGCTGCTGCTGCTGCTGCTGCTGCTGCTGCTGTATTCACATGAAAGGCTGAGGCAGAGGAGATAGCAGATGCATGTTGGGCACAGCTAAAGTAGATGCCAGTGGCCGGCTGGTGGTTGCACAAACAGTAGACCTAATATCAAGAAATAACATTGGGGGTGTGTTCTAGGGTTGTTGCCTAAGAGGAAATGGGACAATAGCCCCCAAAAGTTTGGGAATCATAATTTTAAATCATATTACAGCTTTTTAATGTTGATTGTTGTGGTTTCACCCCACTATTTTATGGATGTTTTGTGTGAAATGTTAAGTTTGTATTGCTCTTAGTTGCCTTGGCTATACAGAAAGACAAAACCAACCAAAATTTTAAATAAATAAATAAATCTAAAAAGAAATAAACAAATAATCATATAGGTCTGTGATAGTGAAACTATGGTAGGCATGCCAGAGACGGCACGTGAAGCCATTTTCCCTTGCATGCAGAGTGCGGAGAAGAGGAGGAAGAGGCGTGCGCCTGTTCCGCTTCTCCTCCCTTGCCCCCCCTGGGCCTTCAATTGTCTCTGGAGAGGCAGCTGAAGGCCCAGGAGGACGGGGGAGGGGGAAGAGAAGTCACATCCCTGGAGGACATAAGTCCCATCCCTGGTACCAGATAACACCTGGTGCAGGAAGGCCTTTTAGTTTGGGCACTCAGCCCCTAAAAGGTTCACCCTCACTGATATAGATAGATGACCCACTGAAATATGACTACAGTTTTCTCAATCCAGAAATAATGTTGGATGTGGGTGGACTACAGAAAGGAGTTTGAATAGCAACTGATGGTGCAGCTAACAAAGTGTGTAATTATTACATGAGGAAACAACAGCAGTTCTAGGAAATGTTTGACTCAGAATGATGAAGTACTGTAGCGGTCTGTAAGCTATTATGGGCAGAAAAATTAGAAACGGAACCTAATTAGTGAAGTCTAAAGCCTTCTAATGGACCTGATAAAAAGGGAAGATGGCTGAAGATTTTTTTGAGCATTTAAAGATTACAAAAAGTATTGTTTGGGGCAATGGGGGAGGTGTTTGGGCTGTGTTGGGGGTACAGTTGCGGAGCTGCACAACTTTGTTGTTTTTGTTGTTGTTAACTGCCCTAGGTTCCTATGGACACAATGTCTCAAAGTCAATAAAATTAATTGGGACATTAGCCTTAAACTACTATAGGAACATAGTGTTGTTAACTGTCCTTGTGTCGATCTCGACCTATGGCGACCCTATGGATGAGACATCTCCAACATCCCCTGTCCTCCACTGCTCTGCTTAAATCCTGCAAATCCATATCCATGACCTCCTTACTTCCCTCCACCGTTCCCAGAATTATTGTCTTTTCTAATGAGTCTTCTCTTCTCATGATAAGTCTGAAGTATGACAGCCTCAGTTTGGTCATCTTGGCTTCCAGGGAGATTTCCAGCTTGATCTGCTCTAGGACTCACTTGTTTGTCCTTTTAGCTGTCCATGGGATCCTCAGCACTCTTCTCCAGCACCATATCTCAAATGCATTGATTTTCTTCCTGTCATCTTTCTTAATTGTCTAGCTCTCACGTCCATACATGGTAATAGAGAATACAATGGGTTTTATGATTCTAACTTTTGTTTTGAGTTGTATATCTTTGCATTTTAGAATCCTTTCTAGTTCTCCTGACTGCAGTCCCTATTTCTATCAATGTTTGATCCCAGGTATGGAGATTCTTTTACTATTTCTATTTCTTCATTGTCTAGGTTGAACTTGCGAAGGTCCTCAGTGGCCATTATTTTTGTTTTCTTTATGTTCAGCATTAAGCCTGCCTTTGTACTTTCTTCTTTGATCTTCATTAGTAGGTGTTCCAGGTCTGTGAGGTTTTCTGCTAGTACTATGGTATCATTTCTGTATCTTAGATTGTTGATATTCTTTCCTCCTATTTTCACTTCTCCTTCTTCTATATCCAAGCCTGCTTTTCTTATAATATGTTCTGCATACAAGTTGAACAGATAGGGTGAAAGTATGCAACCTTGTCTGACTCCTTTACTAATTGGGAACCATTCTGTTTCTCCATGTTCTTTTCTGACAGTAGCCTCCTGTCCTGAGTACAGATTCCTCATCAGGACTATCAGATGTGTTGGCACTCCCATGTCTTTAAGGGCATTCCATAGCCTTTCATGATCTATGCAGTCAAAGGCTTTGCTATAGTCTATAAAATCCATGCTGATTTTCTTTTTGAATTTCTTGGTGTGTTCCATTAGCCATCATATGTTTGCAATGTGGTCCCTTGTGACTCTTCCTTTCCTGAACCCCACTTGGAACTCTGGGATTTCTCTCTCCATGGATGGTTGGAGTCTATATTGCAGAATTTTCAGCATAATTTTGCTTGCATGGGAGATCAGTGCTCTGGTCCTATAGCTGCTGCTTTTTTGTGGATGGGGATGTATATTGATTTCTTCCAATCTATTGGCCAGCAATCTTTTGATATATGTTGGTCAGCACTATCTTTTGATATATGTTGGTCAGCACTAAAGCTGACTCTGTCAATGTGGATTGCAGCAGTTCAATTGGATTATCATCTGTTCCTGGTGATTTGTTTTTCGCTATTTCTTTTATTGCCATTTCCATCTCATTTTTTAGAATTTGGGTTTCATCTTCATATGGCTCTTTGTTCCATGTGTCCTTCATTTTGTCATCTCTTTTGTATAATTCTTCTGTGTGTTGCATCCAATGTCTTTTTATTCCTTCCTGGTCTTGAATTATGTTATTTTTATTATCCTAGAGCATCCCGGTCCTTGGTTTGAATTTTCCTTTGATTTCTCAGATCTTGTGAAATAGGTCTCTTGTTCTTCCCTTTTTGTTGCTGTCTTCTATTTCTCTGCATTGGTCATTGTAGTAATTTTCTTTATCTTTCTGCACAAGCCTTTGTATTGTTGCATTCATAATTCATAATTTGTTCCTATCTCTATTTTGTTTTTCTTCTCTTCTTTTCTTTATTGCTTGTAGCCTGGGACAGATAGTCAGCTGAGACCTGATATAGTCATCACAGATGAAGACCACAAAAAGATCATAACTGTGGATGTCACTATCCCCTTTGAAAACAGGAAGTCAGCCATGAGGGAGGCTAGAGAACGCAAACATCAAAAGTACACCCCTCTGGCCGATGTGCTGAGACAAAAGGGGTATGAAGTCTCTGTCCATGCATTGCTTGTTGGAGCCCTGGGTGCCTGGGATCCAGCAAATGAACCTGTGCTGAGAGTCTGTGGAGTGGGAAAGCGCTATGCAAAACTCATGCACAAACTGATGGTGTCAGATACCATTAGATGGTCCCGTGACATCTATATTGAGCACATCTCCGGCCATCGTCAGTATGAGGAACCAGCTGAGGTTTTGGTAGAGAAGGAACTGTGATGTTCTCTCTGTTTTCATTTTCTCTACCATTTCTTTTGTCTTTTTTCTTCTTCTATGGTATGCAACTATTTAGATATATTAGTGATTTCCTATTAGTGATCTGAAAGTAAAAGATATATATTTTTGTCTCCTTAGTATGTTTTAATTACTGAAAATATGTTTTAATAATTTAATCCAGTCTAGGAATGAAATTTGCTTTATCCATGTTTTTTTCTGTCATCCATTTTTTTTAATCTTTTTGTTTATTGAAAGTGTTTGTGTGCATTCTTCTTTTATTATGTCCCTGGCTTCAGACCATAGTTCCTCTGGTTCTCAGTCTATTATGCTTAGTAATGCAAATCTGTTTCTTATGTTGTCTGTAAATTCTGTTGAGATATTATTTAGATCATATTTTGGTATAATCACTGGTTTTGTTTTCTTCTTGAATCTTACTTTTATTTTTGATATGAGTAATTCGTGATCTGTACCACAGTCAGCACCTGGTCTAGTCTTGGCCACCAGTATAGAGTTCCACCATCTTTTATTTCCAATTATATAATCTATTTGATTTTTGTGTTGACCATCTGGTGATGTCAGCAACCTTTGTTGTTAATAACATTAAAGAAAGCTGCCATTTATTTTAAATTAGCGACACCTACCTCATTATCTTAGTTCCGTTATTTATTTTGAACTGAGAGAGGTGTTTACAGAATTATCTTTCCAGAGTATGATTTTACTCTTCTCTGAGCTGGAGGTATGCAAGCATTTCCATTTCTCAAAATATTTGTATATGTGAAGCTACTGTTGTTGTTGTTGCTATGAGTCTTCAAGACACTGCTGACTTATGGTGACCCACAGGTAAACTTATTACAGCATAAACCTATGATGACCATAAGGCAAACCCATCTACTAGTGTAATGTAGCCAAAAGTCTATGAAGGGGAATTTTATTTAGTTCAAATCGAGAGGGGGTCAGCTACAAGGACCCTGCGAGACCATCTCCCATGTGCATACCAAGAATCTGGTGGATTTAAGAATTGAGGCAGAGACAGAATTCTCCAATTAAAGGATTATTTATTAAAGGGGAAAATCACACGACAATACACACACACACACACACACACACACATGCAAGGCTTGGGAAACCAGGGATTAGGCTGGACTATGGCGATACTTACTACTGATGAAGCCTTCTCTGGGATCCAATTAGGTGAAGTGGTGTGAGACACAACCATTCCAAGAGGGTGGGTAGAACAGAGGTGCCGGTAACCAGATAAGAGAACAGAGTGGCGCAGGGTCCCCCTGAACTCAGACTAGAGACACTGAGAGAAGAAATTCAGGGTTTTTTAAGGGATCAAACTGGCCCCTGGTGAGGTGCTTGATTGCTTGGCTAAAGCTTGGACAAAGGGGATTGATTGTTTCGCTAAGCTTAGACAAAGGTGTTAGATTGCTTGGGTGAGGTAATCTGGTCTGGCAATATTCAAGGGAAATGGGAGCAGATTAAGGTGCTTGGCTATCTAATCGGGTGAGACATCTCAGCCATTATCGCCCATCCTTCTGATTATGGAGGTGATGATGATCCATTTGCAACTCCCATACTATCTGCCTGACTATGGAGGTTGGGAATTTTCTAGTCTTTCAGGTGACCTGGACCTGACCTCTTTGCCATGCCATGGAGGCACCTGAAGTTCACTGCAGAGTGCATCTGGGGCCATGTGGAATTCATACGCACACCAAAATTCAGAAAAATGCACTTTTGGTAACAGTAAAGAGAAATATCTTGTGTGAAGCAACTCTTGAAACGCAATTTCCCATTGAATCATAAAATCACAGAATCATAGAATCATAGAGTTGGAAGAGACCCCAAGGGCCATCCAGTCCAACCCCCTGCCATGCAGGAACTCAAAATCAAACCATCTCCTACAGATGTAAAACAAAAATGTCATTTACGGTTATCATTTGCATGTTACATTACCTCTGCCAATGTCCACCAGTAGGTTGCTGGCCATGAAAGGATCTCATAAGGAGAGCTTCTTTCCACTTGAGCTGTGGTCATCAGAGGTCCTCATCCAACTGCCCACTCATTCTGTGATCTTCTTGGTGGCTATACAGGAGCCTTCAAACAGAAAAGTACTGAGAGGCCCACCTGTCATCTACTTTGTTATCTTTTTGATCCCTTTTCATTCTCAGGTCTTTTGGTGCTTTTATAAATCTGGCCAATTTGGAGTTTTAAGTCATTTTATCCCTGAGATATTTTTAGACCTCCTTGAGATTTTTGATTGTTCTATTACTATGGGACAACCATAATAAATAATATATAAAAAGGGCCAATCTCTTCTATTCATTGTCTGTGTGCTTTCAATGGGGCAACCAAAGAATACAAGGGCTATATTTCAAAGGACAGCAACCCCACAATTTTTGGGGGGTTTTCTCAGAAAAAGAATATTCAGGGCAGTTTACCATCACTGTTCTCTGAACTATAGCTTACAGTACCTGGTATTCTTTGGCGATCCCCTTTCCAAGTACTAACCAGGCTTGACTCCGCTTGGCTTCCATGTTCAGATGGGATTTGGTACCTTAGGAGTATTTAGGCTACCTATTAGTATCATTGTTGCTGTTATTGTGTGCCTTCAAGTCATTTGCGACTTATGGTGCCCCTAAGGCAGACCCTATCATGGGGTTTTCTAGGCAAGTTTCTTCAGAAGAGGTTTGCCATTGCCTTCCCCTGAGGCTGAGAGAGTATGACTTGCCAAAAGTTACACAGTGGGTTTTATGGCTGAGCTAGGAATCAAACCCTGGTCTCCAGTTGTAGTCTAACACTCAAACCACTATGCCATGCTTGGTCTCTATTAGTACCATTGCTTCCTGAAAAATACTGATACATTGCCAATGAAATTCTAAGGTTTGTCCCTTTGAAATGAGTTAGGATCAACATCCTATTAAGTGTGGTTGGGGGATTAATATCCAGTCTGTCTTGTGTTCTGTACCAAAGGAATTATCTTCAGAGCAAGTGAAATGCTGTTTCTATGCAACAATAGTGACATCTGGTGGCTATTTGTATTAATCACATTCCTGCATCAAATGCCAGAGATGTAAGCTGATCTATAATTATATGTGAAATAAAGAAATCATTGCACTTGCTTTGTTTTTTGTTTTACCTTTTTTTATATGAATGTCCAAAAGAGGTTAAACAGCTCACATTATTGATGAAAACAACAGCAAACAAGTAAGCTTCCATATTTTATATGAATTTTTAAAAATTGGATATATATATATATATATATATATATATATATAAATGCAAAGAAAAGAATGAAGAAAAAGAACAAAGAACAAGAAGTTTGGTCTATGACTGTAATGAAGAAGAAAAAGTGGGGAGGGAGGGACATCTTTGTTGTTGTTTTGTCCCTTCAAGACATTTCCGACTTATGGTGATTCGAAGGTGAATCTATCATGGGGTTTTATGAGACTGAATGACTTGCCCAAGGTCAACCAGTGGGCTTCCATCAAACCCTGATTTCTAGAGTCATAGTCCAATGCTCAAACTATTACACCATGTTGGCTCTCACATGACATCTATAGGATATGAATTCAGGCTGGAACCAGTGTGGTGTTGTACTCTGAGCATTGGACTATGACTCTGGAGATTAGAGTTCAAATCCTGGCTCAGCCATGGAAACCCACTGGGTGATCTTAGGCAAGTCGCACATTCTAAGCCCCAGAAAACCCCACAGTAGGTTTGCCTTAGGGTTGCCATAATTTGGAAACTACTTGAAGGCACATAACAACTGGATACATCCCGGTATATAAGACAAAGTGCTTCAAATATTAAAGTCATGAATACCTGACATATCTAATGGGATCAAGGCTAAATCTTAACTTATGCATCCAATTATAGGGTGTAACCAAGTCCAGCCTGTACTCTGTGCACCCCCTAGCGATGCCTCTGAACAGATGTTATCTTTTGCATACTAATAGGTAACTTCCAGATAACTTCATTGACCAGAAGGGGTTCATCTATTTTAGATCTGATTCTAACCAATGGTGATGACCTGCTTGAAGAGGTGGAAGTGGCAGGATCCTTAAGAGGGAGTGATCATGTTTTTTTGGAATTTGTTATACACTAGAAAGGGGAAGACAAGCATAGTGAGACATACATTCTAGACTTTAGGAAAGCTGATTTCCTAAGGTTCAACTAAGGGAAATACTGGGTGTGATCCCATGGTCAGGAGCAGTAAAAGAGAAGGGAGTTCAGGAAGGATGGGAATTTCTTAAAAGGGAGATATTGAAGATACAACTTCAAACAGTTCCAGTGAGGTGGAAAAATGGAAGATGTCTCAAGAAACCAGGATGGATGACTAAAGAACTTTCAACTGAACTAAGTTTTAAAAGGGAGATGTATAAGAATTGGAAAAGGGGAAATAGCTATCATGTGTAGCTGGGGAAGTCAGAACAGCTAAAGCACAGAAGAACTCAGGCTTGCTAGAGAGGTTAAGGACAATAGAAAGGGCTTTTTTGGTTATGTCTGTAGGAGAAGGAAGAAGAAGGAAATAGTAGGGCCACTAAGTGGAGAAGATAGTGAAAAGCTAACAGGGAAGAGAAATGGCAGAACTACTGAACACGTTCTTTGCTTTAGTCTTCTCACAAAAGGAAAACTTTGCTCAACCTGAGGCATATGGAGCAGCTGACATAGTGGGGGGAAATGCAGCATAGAATAGGTAAAGAGATAGTATAGGAAGACCTGGTCAATCTAAATGAATTCAAGTTTCCAGAGCTAGATGAACTTACATACAAGGGTATTAAAAGAATTGGCAAATGTGATCTCAGAGCTACTGTCAATCTTTGAGAATTCCTGGAGAACAGTAGAAATCCAAGCAGGCTGGAAGAGGGCAAACATTGTCCCCATCTTCAATAAGGGAAAAAAAAAAAAGAAGAACCAAATAATAACCACCCAGTCAGTCGGACATCAATAACAGGAAAGATTCTAGAGCAGATCATTAAACAGTGAGTCTGTAAGCATTTAGAAAGGAATGACATAATCACTAAAAGTCAACATGGGTTTCTCAAAAACAAGTCATGCCAGTCTAATCTATTCTGGTCTCTGGTTTGTTTGGTTTTTTAAATAAAATTACCAGTTTGGTAGATGAAGGGAATGCTGTGGATGCAGCATATCTTGATTTCAGTAAAGCCTTCAATAAGGTTCCCCATAATATTCTTGCAAACAAGCTAGTAAAATGTGGGCTAGACAATCCTAGGACGTTATCACACGTGAGCCACAAAGCAATAATAAACTGGAAATGACAAATTCTGAAAATAAACCTTGATTCCGCAAATGGTTTTCACACGTAATTCCCTTAATTGTGCAATTAAGGGAAGCTCCCGCTGAAACCGCATTTAACGTTCACACACAAGTGAGAAAATCCCGTACATGTACTAGAAATGATCTTCTACCACATGCGCACTATGCTCACTGCGGCTGTCACTTGCCGTGGCTATTCCTCGCCGTGGCTGTCACCCCTTCCCCAGGTCGTCCTTGGAGCAGCCGGCCCTCCACACGGCTGGCACTCTGAGGAGGACCTCCCGCCACAGCGTCCGCACATGTCCTTTTGCGGCGCACCTTCGGGGACTTGTGAAGAGTGGCAATTTAGTGCTCCTTTCAGGGGCAGCGAAGCTGCGCTGCAGGGCCAAGGTGTGGGGATACCTCGGCCCCACAGTGCAGCTTCCCAGGGCGGCCCACGTCCTCCCGTCCTTCAAGCCGCCGAAGGTGCACTGCAAAAGGCTGCGGCGCACCTTCGCCGACTCCTCTGCCACAGCGTGTGCAAATGCTGCGGCGGGAGGTCCTCCTCAGAGCGCCGGCCGTGCGGAGGGCCGGCTGCTCCAAGGACGACCTGGGGAAGGGGTTGGAGCACCGATCGTGCGGCTGCCCCTCCCCTTCCCTGCCCCCAAGACGGCTCAATTAGCCGTCTGCTGAGGGGGAAGGGAAGGAGACGCTGCCTCGAGGACCCCGCGGAACCATGGGAAAATGCGGGGAAATTCTTCCAAATGCGCATTTGCTTTTCACATTACGGCAAATGCGAAATTATCTTAATTGCGCATTTGCATTTCCTCAAAACAACCGAATTTCAAAAGATCTCCGTTAACACCAGTTTCTGTCCACTTTCTGTCCAGTTTCTGTGCGACGTCGTGTGAAAACACGAGGCACTAATCCAGTTTCTGTTTGGGTTTTGTGTGGATTAACCAGCAGATTTGCCCCTGTGTGATAACGTTCCCTCTGTCAGATGGATTTGTAACTGAGTGACCAACTGAACCCAAAGAGTGTTCACCAATGGCTCCACCTCATCCTGGAGAAAAGTGACTAATGGGCTCAGTGTTATTCAACATCTTTATCAATGACTTGGATGATGGAATAGAGGACATGCTTATGACATTTGTAGATGACACTAAATTAGGAGGAGTAGCTAATACCACAGAGGACAGTACCAAAATTCAAAATGACCTTAATAAATTAGAAAGCTGGGCCAAAATTAACAAAATGAATTTCAGCAGGGAGAAATGCACGGTACTACACTTAGGCAGAAAAACAGAAATGCACAGATACAGGATGGGGGTCACCTGGCTTGACAATAGGACATGTGTAAAGGGTTCAAAAGTCCTAGTAGCCCACAAGTTAAACATGAATCAGCAGTGTGATGCAGTATCTCAAAAAGCCAATACAATTCTAGGCACTATCAATAGAAGTATAGTGTCTAGATCAGGGGTCGGCAACTTTTTTTTGCAGGGGGGGGGGAAAGGCGCTGGGGGCGGTGTGCACACGTGCTTGCACGTGTACGCACGACGCCCACCGTTGTGCACATGCACATGGGGGCCCAATTTTGGAACCCCCAACAGCGCCGTTGCCGTTGGGCCTTCCAAAATGGCGCTCCGCATCACGCGTGCATGCGCACGACACGGGGCACCGTTTTGGAACGCCCAACGTATTTTAACTGAGAGCTGCTGTCTTGTTTCCAGTTCTCCACTCCTGCCTGCTTTATTTTTTTTTTTAAAGATACCGGTAGATTTGATCATGTAATGCCAGTATCTTAGCCACTTTGTCCCTAAATAATTTCAGTCTGTGAAGTGTAGCTAATGATAACTAAACTCATATGGATTGTTGTGAAAGCAAACTTAAGATGCACTTTCAACATTACAGTGAGTTTCAGAAAGGAATAATAATGTATCCAGAGGTGATTTTTTTGTATTTTGAAGAGGTGTTGACCTGAAAGCATGCAAAGTGATCCTAAGATGTTTATTCAGAAGTAAATGCCAGTGTTTGATGGGGCATACTTCTTAATAACTGGTTTTAAGCTGTGCCTTGAAATAATAATAATAATAATAATAATCATCATCATCTCACCCTTCTCTCCCCAAGGCTCAAGGTGGGGTACAACATTGAAACATACTGCAATAGAAATATCTGATAGTTTATAGCTGTTTGAAACTACTTTAACAGCTATCCTATGGAATCTGGAGGTCTATAGTTTGCTTGAGGTACTTAGAATTCTCTGCTGTGAAAGAAAGTGCTCTAGGGATTATACTAGCAGAGAAATCTAAATACCTCACTAAACTACAAATCCCAGGATTCCATAGGATGGTGCCATGGTTATTAAAATGGTATCAAACAGCTATAAACAGTGTAGTGTGGATATATCTATGAAGTGTGGAAGTTTCATAACCACAAAACAAATTATTTTACTGCAGTTATAGTTAATAAAATGGGTGCACCAAAGTACTAATTGTGCCTTTGGAGAAAGGCAGTTGCTTTGCTCCTCACAAAAAGAGGAATTTCTTCACATCTATTTGAAAGGAAAACACACGTTTAGCTAAAGATAGAGACCAAAAGACCATTAGTTGATTTTGTTTTATTCCTGCTATGCAAAAGGAGGATGAAGGCCCCTGAGGGAGTCCTTTACTTCAGGAGTTCATCAAAACTCATTCCAGTTTGTGGTGTGTGTGTGTGTTTCTCTAGAGATTTTTGCTCAAGCAATTAGAATTATGGGCTTTGATGAAACTGGTTCACTGTGGCCTCCTTCATTAGCTGTTTATAGTAAATAGTTTCAAGCTAATTCAGGCACTGCAGAGCTGCCCATCTACCCACTCTTGCATTTTAAATAGAAGTATCCTAGGTTTCAGTGCACCTCAGAATGGGTACTGTCCAAGTTATGGGACATTATCACACGGGGTCTAAAGCAGACAGAACCCCGTCGCATCCCCGTCCCATTGCGGTTCCTTTGCCCCTGTGTTCACATGACGTTGCACAGAACCCCTCCCATCCCCCTCCCATCCCCGTCCCATTGCGGATCCTTTGCCCCTGTGATCACACGACGTCACAGAGAACCCCCTCCCATCCCCGTCGCATTGCAGCATCATCCCCGTTCTTTTGCATACCGGTTTCTTTGGGAATTACATTTGCGCAACCAGAAGCATACCGGAATGATGCTGTTTTCGTTCATTCCGGAATGATGCTAGTTGTTAGAGACTCGCGTGTGATAACATCCATGGTGGAGACAGTTTTCACCCCACAGATCACACCAATGTACTAGCAACACTGGAAATGACACTGAATCACTTCCAGTGCATTGCTAGTATATTGGTGTGAATAAATAACTTCAAGTTCCCAATTTGGCTATTTTGTTGGTGATTTGAAAGGTTTAGGGGGATATAGAAAGCAAACTATGCACTTGCAAGCTCCAGATTGTTCCCGTTATAATTTTTCTGGGTGTCTGGAAACTTTGGGGGAATACCAGGATGCTTTAGGGGCCACAGAAGTGGGTTTGTGAGGTCATATGCTATCCCATGCCTGACTTTTGGAAGTGATCCCAAGGGTTATCTAATCCAAAACTATGCAGATGTGAAACCACTGACTGGAGGTGGGGGTATCCACCAACTCTCAGCATTACTTGAAATATTGAGGAAATCTGCTTTTGCCTTGAGTAACCTTTGGACCATTTGCACCAACGTATACCAGTACTAACTGGGAGGGCTCCAGGTCTTGAGTGAAGTTAGAGAGCTTTATGTAGAAAATGCAGAATGCAATCACACACAATTCAAGCAGACACAGCATAAAGAGCAAACTGAAATGGGAATATGGAAATGGGATTGCAGAATTTTAGGGGTTTGCAGTGAGGTTATTATTACCTGTCCAGTAAGAAGACAATGGAAAACTGGAGTGGCTCAGACAGGGAGACCTAGTTTTAAGATATAAATATGGTTTCAAAACCTAACACCACCACATACACACTCATACTCTGTGTGTTCTGCATCACCCTTGGATCTCCCAGTCTGAGCCACTCCAATTTTCCATGATCTTCTCATTGGATATGTAATTATAACCCCACTGCAAACCTTAAAACTCCACTATCCCCTTTGCATATTTTCATTTCTGTTAGGTCTATATGCTGTGCTAGTTTGAATTGCTATCTTGTGTGTGTGATTGCAGTCTGCATTTTTCCAAGTAAAACACTCTTAATTCACCCAAGACTTGGAGTCTTCCCCAGTTAGTACCGGTATACTCGAGGGAAACAATTCTTTTTTCCTGGGAACCTGACCTACTGTTCCTGAAAGATCATTAATCTCTCAAAAACATGCTATCTCCACATATGAGATATCAAAATATGAGGACCCCAAAATACAGTGCAGGGTATGCAGGGCTGCTTAACAGTAACAGCTGCTGTTCCCTGCTATTGCACCCTGCTATTAATACCCAGCCATTTCTTCCTATCTTGCATCATGGTGATGGTGGCTGCTCCTCTGTGGAGTCACACCTGCCAGCTCTCTCCCACATCTCCTGACCACCCATACAGTGATGGGAATAGCAGCTCCTCCTTCTTGCTGCTGCACCAGGCTGACAACCTTCTCCATGTCCCACCTCCATCTCCCACCTTGTTGCATGGATGTTGAGCCTCCTCTTTGCCACCACTAACAGTACAGAGCTGGCAGGACCAGGATAGCACTGTTGAAAAGAACAAAGAAGTGGAAGGGGAGAGCAGGCAAAGTGACTCCAAGTTGGAAGCAGCAATGGTGCTTCTCCCACATCAAGCATCAGGAGTCCTTGGTTCACCACTATTCTCAAAAGCCTAAGGGTGCCTCCAGAAAGGGGTGAATATCTCTGGAAATATTGAGAGTTTCCAGGGTTTTTTTGCATTGATTGTGCCTGCTTATTCATGAGTTGCATCCAGGCTCTTTCTTGTATCCTTCTCCCTCCCCTTCCCCCTGATCACATGTTACATCCAGTTTTATGAAACATTTCAGAAACTGAATTGTTGTTGTTGTTGTTGTTGTTGTTACTTTCAAAGAACATCATTTTTATTATTGCTTGAATATCAAATCACACTGTTATGGCTCCCTCCTGGGATTTGCAGTTTAGGGAGGGCCATTTAAAAGTTCCAACCAGAGAGCTCTTGGGCCTCACTAAACTGCAAATCTCAGAATCCCACCAGAGGCAGCCAATAAGCGGAATAATAGTGCTGTAACAGTGTAGTCTGATATTGTCCTAAAATCCACAACCAGTATGTAATTCATTAATCTATTGTCTGTCTCTTATCTCTTTTTCTCTTGCTTTGTGCTCTTAACTTCTCCCAGCTCCTCCTTTCCATCTACCAGCACTCAGCTCAGTTGCCAAGAATCTTGTGGAAAATGAAATGGAACTTGCATTCCCTCCCACCCTGGTAACCTGGGAGAGATTAATATTACTGTATTAAGTCTGTTGCAACAAAACCAGAAGAGTCCATGGGTTCTTAAATACCTATAATTGTATTATGGTATCATAGTATTTTCTCTTGCATGGGTATGTTCTCCTGTTGCATTTCTCCCCTGTTCATTCCTTTGGCTTGGGTTTCTATGTGCTGCCTGCAGTCACACCTCAGGTCTTGCAAACATATTAACCTTCCCCCCCAAAAAAACATTAACATTTATCCAGGAAATTAGAAAGTCACTTAGTTTAAATTATTTGAAGCTGAAATGAAAATGCAGGTTCATTTCACATAAAACAATAGGGCTGTATGCTTTGCCTTCTATCTTGAGTCCCAGAAGGGTTAGAGACTTAAGAAGCTTATCACAAAGTTAAATAATACAGTTTATCTGATCTGGCTTAAAATTTAAATCGGGTGGCATTCTGATATTATCACAAGGATCTAGCTGCCGAATCTGCCGCTGGGTCCATCCCCATTCCCTGGGCTGCTCTGGTGGCTATTTTCTCAAGCCGGAAAACTCCTGGCTTCGAAAAGAGCCACGCTGAGCGCCCCTGGGACCCGGGATGGACCCGGGTTGCATTTGGGTTGCAAATTCATTGGCAAAGTCCTTCTGATAATATCAAGATGCCGCCCAATTTAAATTTTAAGCCAGATCAGGTAAGCTGTATTATTTGCAATACACTCCTTTCTTGGAAGTGTGGAATCTAGGCTAAACTGGCCCTGGGTTGCATGCCTAGAATTCAGGTAAGATCCTGCCAAGCAAATAATAAGCCAACCTTGATCTACCTCATGTATCAGAAGGGGTCATGTTCAGTAGGCCTGATGAATCTTGACACCCTTTTTATCATGTCATCAGTCTTCACACCAGGAAGACAACACACCTTTCAAGATAATGTATCAGGGCCTCATACCACTTGAGAATCCTTAGAACAGGTGGGACCTTATTCTTCCCAACTCAAAAGCTATTTTCTGGCAGGAATAATCTGTTGGATAAGCCCAGGGACAGATTTGGGTTGAGGCATTTTCTTTCAACCCCCTCTCTCTTTTCCTGCCATACGCTTCCTGCCAGTGGTAGGACAGATTGTTCTTGCCAGCTCCATTCAATACCCTGATCTTTAAATGTTTAATGTTTAAAGAGCAGGGTTAAACATGCAGAAGCAAACTTTACTTTGCATGCCTGGAACCTGTTGCATTATGGCTAGTTCTAAATAGATAGAAACGTTTTGCATGTTTTGAGAGCCTGGAGGTGGGATATGTCCAAATGTGTGTGGGCACACATGTGTATCTGGGGACCAAATGCCTGCTTCTACTCACTCCTAGCATCTCCTTGAGGCAGTTCTCACCCTGCCTCATAGAAAGCTTGTGCCACCAGTGGTCAGAGGGTGAAAGCAGACCTATGCGTGCCACATGGACTGCCCCAAACTCCTTAATCAACTTGATGCAGGGGTGCAGTGAATTAAGTCCAAGTTTTATTCCCATTTTAAAGGAACTAATCAATGTTCTGAATCTAGTTTGGGAACTGTGCTCAGCACTTTGGAGTGTTCCTTTGCAGTCTTGAATAAACTCCGGAATGGATTCACCACACTACTGACATGGCCACCCCTTGGAAGAAGACATCTTGTCCTTTTCCTCAAGTAGCAAAATAACTTGGCAAAACGTAAAACTCTTCAAAGTACAATCTCTTGCTCTCAATTCATTGTAAAGTTTGCCTGCATTATTTCCTTTCATTTCATACTCTGCAAATGGTATTGGTAGGTGTACATGCAGTGGCGTCACCAGGCTTGGTGTCACCATCCCCATTGGCCTCCTCCCATACCACACCATACAGAATCCTTAGTAATGTTTTTTGTACTAGTGTTATTCATAAATGGTAATTCTTGTATATCACTGAATGTAATGGTAGTAGTTGTAACATAGACAACTAGTAAAACTAAAATGATACCTTTAAATTACAATATCATGCACACAGTCTAAATGCATTTGCATGCATATAATTTCATGTTAAATAAAAATTTGGTAAATTATGATGTTTTATGAAGAAAATTTTAAAAGAATACAAAAATTTGGTAAATTATGATGTTTTATGAAGAAAATTTTAAAAGAATACATTTTTTTAAAAAAATAAAGTTTAAAAAAATATATTTTTTAATAAAATGGGACCTCTTCCCTCATCTCCCACTGAGCCTCACCCCACTCATACCATCTCTTCAGCCTTTTAAAGGGACACAGGTGAACACAGTCCATTTCTGCCAAGAGGTAGATGTTTGGCAAGCAGTGGTGTCACCTTCCTTAAGGTGTCACCCAGTGATGTCTGCAATCTCGCACCCCGTACTGACACTCCTGTCATGGATATTTTTCCTCAAGTGGTGTAACTTAAACTCAGGGGTTTTGTTATGCCATGTTAACTATTTCTTCATGGAAAATCAAACACTTTCAAAATGCAGGTTTTGAATATCTGCCTGCATGTCTATCTCATTCGATGTGTCTAAATAATATATTTGATGGCTGCTTAACCTTCTGTTAACCTGCTCTATTAAAATTCATCAGACACACAGTAGCAATGTTCATAATCTCCAGTTCATTATCTTAATTAGATCTGTCCCATATTGTCCCACTGTTCATTCTCATTAGTTTAAAGGTGATCAGCCTCCAAAAGGCATATGAGCAGAATTCACTGGATTCTATTGTTGGCTGTTCTGCTCTCATCTCCTTTCAGATCTTTCAGGTGTAATAATGACACTGCTACTGGTACATTTAATTAAAAGTTGTTCTCAAATGGTGTGAATACTCATTTTGGAAAATGAAGACAAAATTAACTCCGGGATGTAAAATGCCTGTAATGGATCTGATCTGAACTGGGTTCCTTATTAAAATATAAATGAGACGTTATAAGTGACGTGAAAACTAAGGTCCCTGAACCCAGAAACATTTTCAAAATCAGAGAGTATTTCCTGAAAAAGTAGCTGACTATCTATTTTGAGGTATTATTATTTATTCATTTCATTTTTGTGTTTATCACAGTCTCCCTCTGAAGAATTTAATACTTTCTCCCTTCACAAGAACCCTGCAAAGTAGGTTAGGGTGACAGACAGTGCCAGCCAAAACCATTTTGCTATTTGAAGCACAGCATAAATGGTGCAGTCTCAGCAGGGCCAACTGTAATTATTTTGCTACAGCATTATTTATTTATTTAGAGCCATTTTAATGCACTTGTCAGTCAAAAAATGCTCCCTGGGGAGGCTTACAATGATCAGAAAATAAGACAGTCCTTGCCCACTGGCAAAGGCATCACTAGGGGTGTGGGGTGGTGGTGGGGTGCGTACCATACTGGATGACAGCGCAGAGAGAGATGTCATATGATGGGGTGGTGCACCTGATGCAGCTACTAAGTGAACAAGAACATATATCACCTCCCTTTTCCGTTTGCCCAGCAGCCACACGGGATCCTAAATGGGGCCTTTGGAAACTGTAGTGCAGGGGTAGGCAACCTTTCCCCTTTAAG
The DNA here is from genome assembly GCA_026167975.1 of Phrynosoma blainvillii. Classification (NCBI taxonomy): domain Eukaryota; kingdom Metazoa; phylum Chordata; class Lepidosauria; order Squamata; family Phrynosomatidae; genus Phrynosoma; species Phrynosoma blainvillii. The sequence goes on from JANUYF010000005.1 coordinate 37,266,334, forward strand.
GGCCGAGGGACTTCAGCTCCCAGAAGCCTCAGCCATGTTGGCCAATAGTCCCATGTTGGCCAATAGCTCCTGGGATTCTGGGAGCTGAAGTCCCTCGGCCCTTAAAGGGGAAAGGTTGCCTACTCCTGCTGTAGTGTCTCCCTTCTCAGCAGCAGTCACTTTGGGAGGCACCCTGAACAGGCACTACAGAGGTCACAGAGTGTCCCCCCAGCAGTGGTCTGCATGGGTGGGTGGTAGAGGGCAGGTCAGGTAGGGGGACCATCCCACATCAGGTGACACCAGTCACACCAATGTCATTGCCCACTGGCTTGCAATCCAAAAGAAACATGGTTTGTGTCCAGGTTGCCTATGGGGTTGCCTTGTCCTGTATAATTCATCCTCCACCCACAAGGTCCTCAGGGGACATGTTCTTCGGTCAGCCAGGTCTAAACTGGAAACTGTTACCCAGAGGACCTTTTCTTCAGCAGCTCCCCAAACTGGAGAATGACCTGCAGGAAGAGACTCAGCAAATGGATGCACAAAACAACACTAAAGACCAGTCTCTTCCAACAGACCTATCCAGATGATTATATTATGAGATTTAAAGTATATTCTTTTAACTGGTGTAATGTACTTTGTAACTGGTGTGATGTTGTTGTATTTTAATCTCGATAAAGAAGAAGAAGAAGGAGGTGGTGGTGGTGGTGCAGTGGTTTGGGAAGAAGGAAAAATTACAAATTCAGACACTTACAAAGTTCAGAAGAGTGTGATCCATCAGTCCATGGATTGAGTTCTAATTAAAATAGAAGGTCTTGTGCTTCTGGTCCCTCTGATGGCCACAGTGGGTGTAGTTGGAGGGAGATTTGCTTTTCCTTGGAGCTGGACTCATACATGATAAAGGGTACAGTGTGTTTGCCTGTTGGTTTCTTCCCCTCTTATGGTATTACTACCACCCAGAAAACCAGTTGTGACTGATGCTCTCTGGGTTAGTGGTTTGGAGAGTGGGGTCACTAGAGGTGAAGCAAACTGCATCTTTGCTTTCCAACCTCCTCTTTTGCAAGACTGAAATAAAAGTTGTACTCCCTTGTTAAGTGGACTTTGTTTTGGGGTGAGTGGATTAGGAGGGCAGCATCACATCTGCTCAAACATTAGAACATTTCATGCAGAGACCAGTTCCTACCATTCCTCTATTGTTGAGACCCCTTTCCCAGTCATCATCCAACACTCTTAGCTACTCTGCCACATTATCTTTCAAGTATTCTACTACCAGGTACTTTTCTTAACGGAGAGCCAAGCTAAACACAACATTAATTGGGAGAATACAATTAACATGCACATTTTAATTTAATTATTTAATTTATGCTAGGTAAACAGCTGCCCCATGGGTATAATTATAGAGGGGGGAACAAAATGAGAACATTGCTCCTCCAAATGAGAATTTGGCCCCTCCATGAAATTTTCCTTCAGTCCCCAAATTTCTAGCATTGCAGAGAGACACTGAAAGTCATTCACGCCTGGCGCTCTCATATTTGCTGTGTTTGTATTCTCTTGGTAACTTTTCTTTTTCTATGGATGCCTAACCTATTTCTAAATGCTCAAATGATGTGTTAAGTTGCTGCAATGCTAGAATTCTGTGGAATGATGGAAAAATTCACTGGGTGGTGGTGGTGACAGAATACTTATTTGGTCTTTTTGCCCTCCTCCCAATGGCTACACAACCTCCAGACAAGATGTGTCGCAGAACCAGACCTACCTTTCAGCAGACTCAGGCAGATTTGAGGTGTTGCATTATTTTTTAGCATTTTCTTTTTGTTACAAAAAAGAGGAGAGGTCTTTTGGGGATTTTCTCTCTTAGATGCCAAAATAATTTGTCTCTTTGTTGATCTACCTTGGTAAATGAGGAGGGGAATTCCCCTCTCTTTACTATAGCCCAGCAATAATCTCTCCCTGAACTGGTATTTAAATTTAAAGGGAAATTTCCATTGGCACCAAACGAGGTTCCCCCCCCCCTTAAAATGCAAACAGCAGTTTCATAGTAAGATGTTTCACTGATCCATAGCAAATTTCTAAACACACTGCTGTTGAGGTGCATCCTCCCGGAACTTGGAAAAGTTACCTCCTTGGACTTCAATTCCCAGAAGCCCCCAGTAGGCTTGTGAGTTTAGTGAGGTGTGATTTTTTTAAAGGTAACATTTACATGCTTTGGTTTTTCTTTTTTCAGCCCTCCAAACTTAAGCTTGCAAAATAATATGCTTCATTTAATGAGAAGTAGACAGTTTGTGGATCTCCAGATGTTGCTGGACCATAGCTCCCATTAGTCCCTTGCCACTGGCTATGGGCCCAATTGGAATTATAAGCCAAAAACATCTGGAGGGCCACCAGCTGCTCACCTCTGGTTTAGATCCAAGAAGGCCCAGGGAACTGTAACTGGGCCAAAGACATTTTCAAGAGCACCTCTGAAAGGCAGCTATTGAGTGAGGAGATTAATATAATTAGAACACTTGTTCTAGGAATGGACTTTTAAAACACTCCCTTATTACGTTTCTGCATAGACCAGATTGCCATTGCCTGATAGTTAACCTCAAGAGCTTAATTAAACAACATGGAATAAGAAGGAAGATTGAGAGAGTGCATCCTGCCGGCTTCAGGAAGAAGTCTTTCCTTTCTCTGTTCTGGCAATAGGAGGTGGGGGGTGGTCTTTGATTTCCCTTTGTCAAGAGGCAATTGCAATGTGAAGAGAGCTGAGATGAGTGTCACTTTAAAAACAAAGTCCGGGTTCTTTCAATTCATAGGGGACAAAAGAACGAAGTTGTGCAGCTGGGTGATGATGCTTCTCCTCAGCAGCTGTCAATAAAAAAGGAACGTGGACTCTGGAGAGACGTCATACATCCCAACAGCTCTATCCAAGGTTTTCTGTATTACATGTCAGATGATGAATGGCAGGCATTCCAAATTCTAAAAATGTATGTGTCCAGTTGCTACAATTTTTCACCCCAAGCATGATTGCTCTGATGTTTTTTGTTTCCTGATATCCCAGGATTCCAGTGAGGGGTCAGTTTATATGGAGTGAATAGGTGGGAAGAGAGAAATTTCAGCAAGAAGGCCTATTCTCAGTGATGGCCCAAGGCAGAACAACAAATCCACTCCACGCCTTACTCTAGACATAGTACTCTAGATTAGGTAAATTACAGTGGTCCCTCCACATTTTTTGGGATTAGCAAATGTGGAGGAATGTGGAAAAACCACAAATAAAAAACAACACCACTGTTCTTTTGAGCTAAGAGAAACACCTCTCTAGGAATCTCCTTATCAGTGTCCCCAGTGACAAGGGGTAGAGTGCGGACATCTCGGGGCCCGGCCGTGACCAGGCAACGGGGTTCATCGATCAACAATTGGGTTGGTCGATGCCAGATCCTGACCCATGCCTTGGGCCAACCTCATCTGTCAGCTGTGTTTAATAAAGTTGTGGCCTTTTTCTTCCATATGGTGGTCTCTGTGTATTTGTTATCTGTGGCATGCCTCTCCCTTTTTCCTACTGCAAGACCCACAATAAAAATGAAAATTCAACACTGACAACAAATCTGGACGTAAACACTGATACATGACAACCAAGTGTCCAAGCAGTTATTCACACCAAGTTGATGTTTGCATCAACATATGGCTGTTGAAAGAATTTTAAGGTTCACAATGCATTGGATAAAACAAGGTGGGGCAGCTGGTAGATTTGTTGCTACTGTGGGGTAGGGTGAATCCACTCTGTTTTACCACCACCCCCCCCTATGAAAGCTGCTCTGAGTTGAATGGGAGCTCTGTTGATGTGTTTCTGCAGGGTCCAGTGGGCTACAGTTCAGTTTAGAGCATCTATGGGAGGAGTGGCAGTAAAGTAGAATGGATGAATTGTCCCACAGTTCTGCATCTCCTAGACGCCCCTGGTAGGAGGAATTGCTGAATTTTTTTGCCTGCAAATATGATGACCCAAAGGTGAAAGTATCACAGCATTATCTTGGCAAGATTTCTTCAAAGGTGGTTTCCTTTTGTTTTGTCTGAGGCTGAGAGAGTGTGACTTTCCTGTGGTTACCCAGTGGGTTTCTATGGCCAAGTGGGGATTTGAACTCTGGTCTCCAGTGTTGTAGGACTTTATCACGTGAGCCTTGTTTTGCTGCAATCACATTATTAAAAGAGAATAGAAACATAGCAGTTTTGGAGCATTTATTATTACATGTGTCTTCAATAGCATGACTAGGACTTTTGGTGCCATTAATGGTCCTGCTGTCTCTCTTCTGCATTCCCTCTTAACCCTGTCTTCCTGCCCTGTGCTCTACCCAGCATTCTTTTTGGCAGTTTTTAAAAAATTATTGATTTTTATTTGTAATGCAGTTCCAGAGTTATGGGAATTGTTATTGTTGTTCTTGTGTGTCTCTAAGTCATTCTTGATTTATGGCGACCGTAAGGTGAATCTATCACAGGGTTTTTGTTGGCAGTTTTTTTTCAGAGGGGGTTTGTTATTGCCATCATCTGAGGCTGAGAGTGTGTGACTTGCCTAAGGTCACCCAGGGGTTTTTTATGCTCGAATGGGGAATTGAACCCTCATCTCCAGAGTCATAGTCCAACACTCATCCACTGCACCATGCTTGCTCTTGTTATGGAAATATAATTTAGTAAAAATAGAAGAAGAAGAAGAAGAAGAAGAAATAAATAATAAAATTTATTTTTAACCCGCCCCTCTCTAAGCAATCGGGGCGGCGTACAACAAGTTAAAACAATACAAAGTAAAACACATCAATCAAATTACTCCCCCCAACCCCCCACCCCTTAAAAATAAGAAGAAGAGGAAGAAGAAGAAGAAGAAGAAGAAGAAGAAGAAGAAGAAGAAGAAGAGAAAGTGAAAAAGTGAGGAAAAAAGAAAGAAATCAGGCTGCTTGGGAATAACATGAGGGAAGGGGAGAGGGAGAGGGAGAGGGGGAAAGGAGGGTATTGACACCATGTGAGTGCCCAATATTGGGATAATGGGTGTAATGGGGTGGCAGTGCAATTGGCCACTTATTGATGGGTTTTCCCATCAATGATAAGATGCCCTCTAACAACCCTTCAGAGGCACAGCAACAACAGGTCGGAGGCAATGTCGTGTGATAGGTACTGCCAAATTACTATTCTCTTACCAAAATTGTGGTTTAAAACCCCAATGTGCTAAAGTCTGTACTCCAACACTCAAAACACTACACCATGCTGGTGAGCTTTTACTTTTCCAGTATTTCAATACAAGGTTTTTAACCACTACAGGATCCTAGAGGATCCATTTCCACTGGGTATTGGTTAATTTCCAAGAATTGGGTGTATGACTGAGAGGCATGTACGTACAACTGCAAATTTTAGAGGTTGCTCAGAGATTAAGTTGTCATGGATAATGACGCACCTTTCAAAGAGATGCTACAATTGGACATCTCCAAATCCAAATCCTATGTTTAAAGAAGATGAGTTACAAAGCCAACAATTTACCATATGTATTATTGATATATATATGTTGTTAGCTGCCTTGGGTCCCACTTTGGGAGAAAGGCGGGATAAAAATAAATAAAATAATAAATAAATAAATAAATAAGATATGTCAAAAATATTTTGGGTGTTTTTGATCAACTGAGAGTTGTTTGGTTTTTTTTTGGGGGGGGGGAGGGGAAGTCAGTATATGATGAAATGTATCCCTTCCTTTCCCCTATTTATAATTATTGATTTGAACTATCATACTATTTACTTATTCAAACAAACTTTTCAAGGATTTTATTTTTCCTTTTTAAAGGACAAAATGTGATCATCATGCAAGGAAAATATCAAGATGGATCCTATGAACACTAAATGTCAGTCTCTGGACTATAATGAAAATGGGCTGCATTCGTAATATTTCCTGTCCTCAGGTCTCACTATAGTCATTTTCCTAATGAGTACACGCATACTATGCTATTTCTTTTTCTCATTACCATCTTTGTCATGGAAAAGAGGCTATCAGAATCTTAATGATTTGGTTATTTAAACCATTTCTGTAGTCTTTATATTTTGAACAACCTCTGTGTTTCACTTCTTCCTCACAGGTTATTAATGCTGAGAATGGGAATTGCCATCAAATTGATGAACAATGAAAAGGCCAAAGTATCAAGATTGCTATTATCTCTGCAGCAAAGATTATAACAAGGGTGAGAAGAGAGCTGGAGTGAATACAGCATGTGTGTCAATCCCCCCTTCCCCAAGATAGTAACAAATATTATAAATACTGGTTCCCAAGTAAATAAAGACTCCTAGGGTTCCCAAGTTACTCACTGATATTCTTGAAATGTAGCATTTCCAGTCTTATTATTTCCAGTCTTATTACCATCCGATGTCATCTGGGGGAGAGACACTAGGCCCAGCACCACCCAGCCTAGAATAAGAAGAACCCTTACTTTTTAAAGGATGGGTGGATTTGGGATTTTATGTTCTGTTTAATGTATGGAAATTGTAATGTTGTAAGCCGCCCCCGATTGCTCTGCAGAGGGGCGGGATATAAATAATAATAATAATAATTATTATTATAATTATTATTATTACCCCACCCGTCACCTCAACTTTTCCAACAGTTTGGAGGTTGCAAAAGTTTAGCAGGTTTTCATTTCTTTTTGAGAATTTAGAAGAATTGCCTGAAATTAAATTTTAGGCCTAATCTGCGCTGCAGAATTAATGCAGTTTGACACTGCTTTAATTGCCATGGCTCAATGTTATGGAATTCTGGGATTTGTAGTTTTGTTAGATTTTTAGCTTTTTCTGTTAGCGTGCCACAACAAACTACAAATCCCAGGATTCCATAGCATTGAGCCATGGCAGCTAAAGTGGTGTCAGACTGGATTATTTCTGCAGTGAACACTAGACTCAAGAAAGCCAGATATGTTTATCTTGGAGAAGGAAAGATTGAGAGGTGACATGATAACCACCTTTAAAGATCTGAAGGGATGTCACATAGAAGATGGAGCAAGCTTGTTTTCTGCTGTTTCAAAGACTAGAGTACAAAGCAATGGATTCAAATTACCAGGAATGATATTCTAGTTAAAACTGTGAAGGTGATGGCTACTATCCCATCAATTCTCCACTGCGAGTCTTGAACTCAGGACTCCCTTAAGTGTCTCCTGCACTATAACTCTCATTAGATGCCAGCCGTCTGGGTTTCAAATTTCCTCCACAACTTGGCACCAACTATCTAATGCAGGGACTGGCAACCTACGGCCCGGGGGCTGGTTAAGGCCCCGGTCCCTGGACTTACCGGCCCAGGCCGAAGGTTGCCGTGCGCCGCCACCATGGCGCGTTTTTGCCGCTCTGCAGCCGCGCTCGCCGCGACTGCCATTTTGGAAATCAAAATGGTGGTCACGACACGTTTGCGCATGCACAGTACTCTTGCGCATGCGCAAACACGTCGCGGCTGCCATTTTGATTTCCAAAATGGCGGCTGCGACATGTGCTGTGGCGGCGGCAGCTATGTGTGCTGTGGCGGCAGCAGCGTGCACGGGGGGATTGCGCGCATGGGTGTGAGAGCGCGCACTGCCATTCCCCCCCCCTCAGCCCAGCCGAGACCTGGACTACGGGAGACCAGCCCAGGTCTTAAAAAGGTTGCCTTCCCCTGATCTAATGTGTCCCAAACCTAAAAGACTTTTTCCAATGTTGGTAGCATTTTTAATGTGTTTCTGAAATCACTTCAGACAGCTGCTTGTTGAAACAAAGTAATAAATTTATTTACAAGTCAGGCTGAATACAGCACCCCTTTAAGTGGATGGTGTTCACAATAGATATGGTGTATAAATACATTATTGGTTACACAGTTTAAGTTTCTTTAGCTAGTTTTTGGAGATTATCGCACTACACTCTTAAAACGTTGCTATTTCACTTTAATTGCTCTTGCTGCCTCCTGTTGCATTCTGGGACTTGTAGTTTAGGAAGGGGCATTTAGAATATTCAGCCAGAGAACTCTTAAACCTCACTGAACTACAAACCCCAAAATGCAACAGGAGGCAGTCAGAACAGTTAAAGTGGAATAGCAATGTTTTAAGAGTGTAGTGTGGCAATCTATTTAGTAATTGTTTCTTTATAGCTTTATATAAAGACCTTTACAGACTGCCAGAAATAATGCAGCTTGAGGCCACTTTAACTGTCCTGGCTCAGTGCTAAGGAATCATGGGAACTGTAGTTTATTGAGGCACCAGAACTCTCTGACAGAGAAGGCTCAATGTCCTAGAAAAAAATACAGTTCCCATGATTCCCTAGCACTAAGCCAGGGCAGTTAAAGTGGCCTCAAGCTGCATTATTTCTGGTAGTCTGTAAAGGCCCTAAGTTCTGACACAACCTTTATTAAACTTTTCTTTTAATCTTATAACCCTTCTGACTACCTGTAACTCCACTAGTCACCAAACACTATGTATCCTGCAGGACACTACAATAATATAATTAAGGACACTTTTCATCCTTTTTTGGGGTACCTAAAACTCTTTCTAACTGCCCCTCACAGCAGCCTATTCTAGGAATTTATCACATTCCCTTTTTTGACTGATCTGGGCATTCAAAACAGTTGGTAAGCCAAACTTTGTTTACTTTAAAGGTTTCTTCTTTCCTGTTGAAGTTGTCCAAGTGTTTGTGGATTTTGATGGCTTCCCTGTGCATTCTGACCTGATAGTTGTTGACATGCCCAGGATGGTTTATAATGTGTTCTGCTACTGCTGATTTTTCTGGCTGTCCCAGTCTGCAATGTCTCTCATGTTCCTTGATTCATGTTTGAACACTGCATTTGGTGGTCCCTATGTAGACTTGTCCGCAGCTACATGGTATGTGATAAACTCCTGCGGCTGTGAGAGGGTCTCTCCTGTCCTTCGCTGAGTGCAGCATTTGTTGGATTTTCTTGGTCGGTTTGTAAACCATTTGGAGGTTGTGTTTCTTCACCACTTTCCCTATTCTGTCTGTGACTCCTTTGATGTATGGTAAAAATATCTTCCCTTTGGATGGTTGCTCGTCTTCACTCCTCTGGACTTTTCAGGGTCTGGCAGCCCTTCTGATGTCTGAGCTGGAGTAACCATTCACCTGTAGAGCCCAGTCTAGGTGCTTCAATTCCTCTTCCAAGAAGTGGGGTTCATAGATGTGTTTTGCCTGGTCTATCAGTGTTTTTATTGTGCTTCTTTTTTGTCCTGGGTGATGGTTGGAGTTCTTGTGCAGGTATCTGTCTGTATGTGTGGGTTTTCTGTATACTGTGTGACCCAGACATTGGTTTGGTTTGCGGATGACTAGGACATCCAGGAATGGCAGTGTTCCTTCCTTTTCTTTTTCCATAGTGAATTGGATGTTAGGGTGGATGTTATTCAGGTGGTTCAGGAACACAGCCAGATCTTCTTCTCCATGGCTCCAAATGGTGAAAGTGTCATCCACATATTGGAACCAAGTTGTGGGCTTTTTGGGTGCTGTTTCCAGGGCTTGTTTTTCAAAGTGTTCCATGTAAAAGTTTGCTATCACAGGGCATAGAGGGCTTCCCATTGCTACCCCATCTCTCTGCTCATAGAATCCATTGTCCCACTAGAAATAGCTTGTGGTGAGGCAATGTTCGAACAGGGCTGCGATGTCCTCTGGAAAAATTTGTCAGATGAGTGTCATAGTGTCCATTATGGAGACTTTGGTGAACAAGGAGACCACATCAAAGCTGACTAGTATGTCTCCAGGTTTAAGTTCAAGGTTATTGATTTTTCCTATGAAGTGAGTTGAGTCCTTGATGGAGTGGAGGGTTTGCCTTAAATGGGCTTGTAATTGTGTGGCCAGAAACTTGGCCAAATAGTATGTGGGGGATCCAATGGCACTCACCATGGGTCGGAGTGGAATGGAATCCTTGTGGATCTTGGGAAGTCCATAGAGTCTTGGTGGGAGAGCCTCAGATTTGCACAAACTTTGTCTTGTGGTTGGCTGAATTGAGGAGTTTTTGATCAGGGTGTTCATTTTCCTGGTAATTTTGTTGGTTGGGTCTTGTTTCAGTTTTTTATATATTGTAGGATCCAGCAGTTCCCTGGTTTTTTGTTTGTATTGCTGACTGTTTCAAGTGCAATAAAATCTGTTTCCCCTCATTCACGCACATCCCCAGCCTGTGCCCAGATCAGGCAAAAAAAGAAATGCGATAAACTCCCTAGCCTCAATGGCTCTTCATCCCAGAAGGAGGGCACAATAAGTATCAATCACCTTTCAAACCCCCTCCTCCCTCTTATATACTCACTCCTGGGAGCAGCCCCCACCTTTTCCAGGCTTCACTCCCATTGACTAGTGTCAAGGTTCTAATCTGCCTGTTGTCTCCGCAATGTCTTTTTTGTAAGGGCTGTTTGACAGTGGAATAGATTGTCTCAGAGGACAGTGGACTCTCTATCTCTAGGGATCTTTAAATAGAGATGTTTTCAGGGACAGTTTAATTGTGCATTCCTGCATGGGAGGGAGTTGGCAAGATCACCCTTGTGGTCCCTTCCAGCTCTCAAATTCCTATGATTCTAAGCCAATCACTAACCCCAGTTAGAACAGATTTAGCAAATTAGTTACTCAACTAATATAAAGCTGATAGATTCAACAAGTCTATTCCACTTTGTGAAGCAGCTAAATTTAGGCCCTTGGATTTTCATGAACTTTATTTGCAAACATGTGGGATTAGCATAGGTGGGGGTGAATAGCTGTATATGGCAGCAGTAGCACAATTTTTCCCCATATCAAAGAGTGCTAGAGATGAATAAAGCCTGCTCATTTTGGTTTCTCTCGGTTTCTGTTGTATGATGGCCTTAGTCTAGTTGTCTAGTCTAGTGGGAATTCAGGCTTGATTTGCTCTAGGACTCATTTCTTTAGGCCTAAGCAGACTGCCAGAAATAGTGCACTTTAAATTGAGGCACTGCCCTGGCTCAGTGCTAGGGAATCATGGGAACTGTATTTTTTTCTGAAACATTGAGCCTTCTCTGTCAGAGAGCTCTGGTGCCACAATAAATTACAGTTCCCAGGATTCCCTAGCACTGGGCCAGGGCAGTGCCTCAATTTAATGTGCACTATTTCTGGCAGTCTGCTTAGGCCCTTTGTCATCTTGACAATTCATGGTATCTGTAGAACTCTCCTCCAGCACTATAACTCAAATGAGTTGTTCATTTTTTATTTGTTATTTTCTTAATTGTCCAGTTTTCACAACCATACATAAAAATCAGAAGTACTATAACATGGATGATTCTGACTTTAGTATTCAATGACATATCTTTACACTTGAGGTGCTTATACAGTTTCTTCTAGTTGCTTCACAGCTCTCCTTCCAAATCTGTCTTGTTTGGATTTCTGGATGGTTATGTAAATCTTCTGTGGTCATAATTTTATTTTCTTAACTGTAATCTTGGTTTTGCACTTTCTTTCTTCAATAGTTATTTCCAACTCTTTTCAGTTTCTGCTAGTAACATGGCATCATTTGCATTTCTTAAATTGTTGATGTTTTTTCTCCCAGTTTTCACACCTCGTTCCTTCATGTCTAATCCTCTTTCTGTGGGTGTTCTGTGTACAAACAGATAAGATGATAAAATACAGCTTGCCTCATCTCCTTGACAATTGTCTGATCCTCTTGCCAATGAGAAGAAAGTTAAATATTTGAGTATTAGTTTGACAAAAGAACTCTTGTTTCAGAACAATTATGTGAAAACTTGGATTGAAATTAAGCAGAACCCTCAAAGGTGGAATAAACTCAAATTATTGTTGTTGGGAAGGATAGCTTTGTTAAAAATGAATGTCCTACCAAAGATATTATTTCTTTTCCAAATGGTACTGATTTTGACTAATGATGTCCCATTTAAACAATGTCAAAGGGATATGATAACATTTATTTGGAAAGGGAAGAAACTTAGAGTTAGGTTTTACAAGGTGTTTACAGTTTATAAATTTTACAGAAGTTTAGAGTTTTACAGGATGCTAAACAAGAGATGTAGGGATGCAGTGGCTCAAGTGATTAAAGCGGTGACTCTGTTGATTACAAGATCGGAAGGTTGGCAGTTCAAGGCCTGGGTGCTGCATGATGGGGTGAGCTCCTGTCATTAGTCCTAGCTTCTGCCAACCTAACAGTTTGAAAGCATGCAAATGGAAGTAGATAAATAGGTACCACTTTGGTGGGAAAGTAAACAGTGTTCTGTGCAATCATGCTGGCCACATGATCACAGAGTAGTCCTCGAATAACGTTGACTCTTTGGCTTAGCAACAGAGATGAACACTTATGGTCAGACACAACTTGACAACCTTATCAATGGGGAATACCTTTACCTTTACCTTAAACAAGAGATAGTCTGGGATTACCAAATTTAAAATTGTATTTTTCAGCATGTTGTTTGATTTGGTTAAAAGAATGGATTGTTCTTCAAAATAAGAGACTATTGGAGTTGGAGGGACATGATTTGAGGTTTGGGTGGCATGCATTTTTGTGCTATGATAAAGTGAAGACCAATGCTGATTTTAATTATCATTATGTAAGACATTATCTGTTAAAATTTTGAAATAAATTTAAATCAAGGTTATGTCCAAAAATGCCCTTGTGGATTTCATAGAAGAAGCATTTCATAGAAAAGAAGTAATGCTAAAATAAAAATGCTTAACATATTGAGATCTTATTTATGTTATTTTTAAAATAATTATGTTATTTTTAGATATATATGAATTTTTGTTTGTGCTTTTTCACAATGCCCACAACTTCATATGCATTTTTTTGACCAGAGATCCTCAATACAAAACTGAAAGAAGTTTATTATTAGTAGATTATGGGTTTTGGCTCTTTTACTCAACTTCCTTCTAATTGCCTTTAGTGAGCTGACTACTAAAATTCTATTCTTATAAACAAGAGCTGACACACAAACAGAAGGAGGAATGTTTTTTGAGCTTTTTGTCACCACATAAAACTCTCCCCTCCCTCTTCTGTGACTTTTCAGAAATATGCATTTTTTTGACCAGAGGTCAAAGGTATCCAAACAATGATACCTTTGGTTTTTGTGGGTTTTTCAGGCTGTGGGGCCATGTTTTAGAAGAATGTGTTCCTGACGTTTCACCTGCATCTTTGGCTAGCATCTTCAGAGAATGATGACATCTTCGTTTCTCTAAGATGCCAGCCACAAATGCAGGTGAAACATCAGGAATACATTCTTCTAGAACATGACCTCACAGCCCAAAAAACCCACAAAAACCTATGGATGCCAGCTGTGAAAGCCTTAGACTTCACAATGATACCTTTATTGGGTCAACCAAAAGGCACAATTACATGTTGCAAGCTTTCAAAGCCACACTGGCTTCTCAGTATCTTGAAATCCAAAAAACATCCAGGGGTAGCCATATTGGCCATATAGCAAATCCAATAACACCCAAACAATGATACCTTTATTGGGCCAACTGAAATGCAAAATTACATGTTGCAAGCTTTCAGAGCCATACTGGCCACTCGGTATCTTGAAATCCAAAAGACATCCAGGGGTAGCCATGTTGGCCATATAGCAAATTCAATAACACCCAAACAATGATATCTTTATTGGGCCAACAGAAATGCACAATTTGGCTTCAAAAGCTTGCAACATGTAATTGTACATTTTGGTTGGCCCAATAAAGGTATCATTGTTTGGATATTATTGGATTTGCTATATGGCCAACACAATATCCCCAGATGTTTTTCAGAAATGAGTTTAAGTAACCATATCTCAGCTTAATCATCATACAATCATTACAGTCATGGCAATAACGTATGTATCCATCATCAATATGGAGCAGTTGCCTAGATTTACTCATATGTAACTGCACCATATTCATTATCACTTTGCTGTTGTATGCCTTTAGGTCATTTCCAACTTATGGCAACTCTAAGATGAACCTATCATGGGATTTTCTTAATAATAATAATAATAATAATAATAATAAATTTTATTTTTAACCCGCCCCTCTGCTAGGCAACTGGGGCGGCGTACAACAAATTAAAACAGTACATGGATAAAACACATCAATGAACATTGATTCCCCTAACCCACCCACCCCTTAAAAATAAATTAAACTAGAACAATATTAAAATAGCAGAATAAAATTAAACAACCTATAATTAAGCAAAACCAACCATAAGACAGTGGCAGCTAGGGAATGGGTAAGCAAGTCCAGACCATCTTTGGAGCCGGGAGATTATTCTGGGAAGGCCTGCCGGAAGAGATCTGTCTTTAGTGCTTTTTTGAAGCAGTCAAGAGTGATAATAAGACGGATCTCGTCCGGCAGGCCATTCCATAATTTTGGGGCGGCAACATGTAATTGGCAAGATTTGTTCAGAGGAGGTTTGCCATGGCATTCCCCTGAGGCTAGGATAATATGACTTGCCCAAGGTCACCCAGTGGGTTTCATGGCCAAGCGGGGAATGGAACCCTAGTCTCTAGAGTAGTAATCCAATGCTCAAACTACTACACCACACTGGCTCTCTACTTAGTCACGATTGTGATACTATTGCCACAATTGCAACCAGCCACCAATTGGTACCCAAAATGCTGGGGTCCCAGGAGGGCACCCTCAAATTAATTATAACAGTTCCAAATCACATAGAACTCCAGAGGCAATTCCAAGAGGGTTTTGTAGCTTTATTAAGGGGATAATTAACACACTCTCTCTCTCACACACACAAGAACTAATGAAGCAAAGATGGGAGAAGGTGGATAATGGATACCTTGCTAAAGGTAATATGTTACTGATTTTGAACCATGGTTTAAATTGATGGGCGTCCAGAATGCTCAATAGCCACTGAAGCAAGTGGTTGGCTGCTAATCGAGGTGCCTAGCCAAACTGACAGAGTGTCTGCCTGGTTACAAACTAGACCAAATTGCTAGTGTGCAGGCAGTGGTATATATACTGAAAAACTATGTTGGGGCAGTAATCAAGGAGTGAATGGATTAAATTTCTGCTAGATGGATTTTCCAGGGAATAAGAATGGTTAGGGGCTGTAGTAAATGTTTGGGTGATTGGTGTGAATATTTTAGACAAAGCAAACCCCTTGCTGCTGGAGAAGCGTCCTTTGTCTGTGTATGTAGAGTCATTTTCTTTGGCCATGATCTCATCATCACCATCCATAGACAAAAGGGATTATGTTGATGTCTTGAGTGATCTAATTGTGGTGGGTGCCCTTGCTTACTCTTTTGCTACAACTAACTGGATTTCCAAATATGGTATAGCCGGGTTTCTGCCTTGGGGTTGCCTTTCCAGGTCACTCACCTGTCACACACTCTGGTGTCTCTTTTAATACTAAATTGATATCAATGGTGAGGGGTGATCAGGAGCCTGATCTTGCTGTAACACAACCTACTTGACTAGGCATAGCTGCATGGGATGAAGGAGGACCATTCTGCCAGCAACTGGAGAACAGGTAAATGACTTTTTTTATAGATTTGGGATGGGGGTTAGGCCAGGAGAGGTTACTTACTTAAGTATACTAAGGGCCTATGCAGACTGCCAGAAATAGTGCACATTAAATTGAGGCACTGCCCTGGCTCAGTGCTAGGGAGTGATGGGAACTGTAATTTATTGTGGCACCAGAGCTCTGTGACAGAGAAGGCTCAATGTCCCAGAAAAAAATACAGTTCCCATGACTCCCTAGCACTGAGCCAGGGCAGTGCCTCAATTTAATGTGCACTATTTCTGGCAGTCTGCATAGGCCCTCAGTAGCTGATACAGAATACTGGCCAGTTTTTCCAAGTTCTAGTCATACAAAGTGAAGAATGAAGTAGGCTGTGAATGTGGGGAAAAGATCTCAGCTTAATAGATCAAAATAAGATGACCCGAATTTGCACAGTTGTCTTCCAGTTCCTGCATTACAATTGTATTCTAAAGAGAATCTTGTCACAACTCTTATAGGTTTTGACAGTGACTTTGGCTGAATTCGCTATACTGTGTTGTCCAATTTGATTGGCTAAGGAAGGATGTCACTATTGCTATGAAGAAGTCTGATTTGAAACAAGACAACATTAAAGCAGCATCTGATCATGGTGACTCTTTGATAAAACTTGGGAAGATTACCTTTTGGATGACAGTTCCCATAACCCCCTAGTCATAATGAAAAAGGGACATGATGACAGGAGAACTGTAGGATATGTATTCTTTTAAAAGCAACTTTCCCTAACTCTGCAGTTGGAGAGAGAGAACATTTTTCCGCCCGAAGCATCCATTTTCATGCCAGAAATATTCTGCACAGCACTATTATAAACATGCTTGACTGACTTGAAATGATTCATGACTTTGAACTTGGAACAATGTCTGATAGAACTGGGACCGTTAAGTGAAGATTAAGAGTTCTGTGTTTTCTAATATCATTGTGTCCCTGAATATGCTCTCTGGCTATCTTACATGGTTAATATGTTTTGCAGATTTGTAGTTTCTGCAAAGGTTATTTCTGTAGCTAAGCATGGACGTTTCCACTGAAGCTATATAAAAATAACAGTGCAGTCATCCAATAACAGCCCTTCTTTATTATCTATTCTAACTCTTATATCCACAAATAAAGAGGTCACTTGGGATTTGCTCCTATACTGATAAGTTTTGCCATGTTGTAATACCAGTATATTTTGACTCATGGTTTGTGGCAGCCTTCCCACATGTTGTACCTTTCAGGTGGTTGGGATTGCAACTACCATCATCCCTAGCCTGCATAGATCTAGACTTTAGATCTAAATCAGGCCCAGATCCAACTCACTGAACTGGGTCCCCCATAGAGAGCTCTTTGTGGCATTACATTTAAGATTCTAATTTGACTGAATAAAATCCACCTTGGGGTTTTTTTGGATGACAACTGGCTGAATTCAAAACATAGACACTGGCAGGGGATTCTGGGATAACATTCAAAACTAGTATGCTTGTACATGAGTCTTACCCACATGCATTCCACCAGTCAGTTGAGGACATAGATCTGATTATGCTGAGATTGGTGATTTAGCAATTTGGCGTGTGATAACATTATTAGTGAGCATATTGAAAAGGGCCATGTGCACATCCATACTGCTAACAGCAATGCAAAATTCAAACCTACCCTCTGGTCGCTCATCTGGCTTGCTAAGCAAACTTGTCAAATTGCAGGATCCCATGAACAACTATAATAGCCACCAGATGTTTAATGTTACATTACAGACCAGAAGAGGAGAATTTTGGAAACTGCAAGTGACATTTCAAAAGCTTACCTTTATAAGTCAAACCTATGTGCAGAAAATCTAATTAGTGTAATAATTTTTCTCAGCTCAAACCATCCCCAGAGTAACTTTAATGCAACTTCTAAAATTAATTAAAGCATGTTATTTCTTGGAGGAAACAATCATTCAGAGTTCTCTGTGCAAACATTTCTTCACTTTATCTTTTAAAATATTCTCTTGATCTTCAGCTAAAATACCAGATAATAACATCATTCTTAATATCAATGAGGCTGCTGAAGTCTGATGAAGTGAAAGTAGTGTACAGATTACTTCTCTTTATAGTTAAGTGGGAGTTTTAAAAATTCCTGTTGCAAGGGTTACAAGAAGAAAATCAATGAGACTGTTATAAAAAGGAGTACCTCCTCCCCACAGATTCTTCTAATGAGTCACAATTTATCATTTCAACTCCCTTATTTCCCTTGAAATGGAATTGTAATTGAGGCTCATTTACTTCAGCGTAAGTCCTATTGAAGTAATTCAGAACTCACTTCTGGGTTGATGCCTATCAGATGATGCTGTCAGTTTTATCTTTAACTTATATTTCAGAAAATAAACTTTTCTTAGTGGCAGCAACAAATGAAATAAATTAAATTGATATCTTTACTGATACACTAAATTAAATAACTCTGTCAGTTAACTTTCTTTATCTGCCATCAGAGTGCAGTAACAAATGACAGTATGCAGAAACTCAAGTAAACCTTTATTTTGAGTCTAAAGATTTTCCCATTCAGCTGCAAGCACTGCTTGTTTAATTGCACAAAAATGGTTACAGTAAGGATTGGGGTGATGATTTCTCTTAAATCAGTTCTCTTTAAAAAAAAAGAGGCACATAGACTGAGGCCATGGTTAGCCTAAAATGTTTTCCCCTATAATGAGACATAGGACCAAGTGCCCTTTAAGCACCCCTGCCTACCCCATGCTGTATTTTAGGGTCCTCATATTTTCATATCTCATATCTGGAGAAAACATGTTTTTGAGAGATCGATAATCTTTCAGGAATACTAGATCAGGTTCACAGGAAAAAAGGATTGTTTCCCATGGGGTATGTGGACATCTAGTAAACAAAACCATCAAATCTAAAATCCTTTGTTACCTGGCCACCTAGCACATTGCTTGTAGCTAGTTTTAAGGTATAAATATGGTTCCAAACCTAACCTCTGGCACACAGGGTTGGCTGAGCCCAGCTGGAACCTGGGCTGCAGTCACCCAGTGATTTGGCAGCCACTTACCGTGCAATAATTCCCGTCCCCATCCAGTGTCTTGACTGCATCCTGGAAGGCTTTTTCTGCTTTAAAGGGTAATATGATAAGCACCTTTGCCCTCAACATCATGCTGACATCATGCTAGGTTGGAATTCCAATAGGAATTTGCATGCATGTAATTGGGATGTACATACATATATCTTTTTTTGTATGAGGTGCAAGGGGATTATCTCTAATCTTTTATGGCCTGTCCCAAACCTCATCTGTTAGTCCGTTGTTTCTGCTTACTAGTCAGAGGAAGATGAAGAAGCTGGTCTAAAAAAGGGAAATAGGGTGCACTCTGCCTGGGAAAGCATCTTTGTCTCACCCTTCCTCGCAGATCAGCTGCTACATTTTCCTAAACCCACTTTATCCCCAGCCAGGCCAGTAGTGGCTGCAGCCATGTCCCCAGGGAATGCCAGCTTCCAGGGCAATGCCAGCTCTGCCCAGGTCAAGCATTAAGTTTCACCTGTCTGATATAGATTCTCAGCCTATCCTTGAAGCTTTCTATGTGATCTACAGTGGTGGCTGGTGGTTTCCATTGTCAATGGGGTGGAGAATCTGCTCTAGCTTGGGACCAGGGTTCAACACCTTGGATAGCTCCTTGGCATCTGGAATAAAATCCAGAGCAGACTCATCTCCAGTCAGTCTGGAAACCACCAGTTGTTTCTGGTGATCTCTAGTGGTGGTGTGAGAAATCCTGAAGTGCAAGTGCCCATTGCAATAATCCTAGGCTCACTATGCTTGCCCTGTCAAGAATCCTAAATTGTAGGCAGGTATCTGTCTGTACCAGAAGTGTGGAAAGCATGGCCAGTGGGCTGAATGCAAACCCTCTGGGTTGCTGATTTAGCCCCCTGGCCTTGCTTTGTATTTTTATTTTTTTAAAAATTGCTCCAAAATGCCTCCCAACACCCCCTAGGTGTGATTTGTCATTTTTGTCATTTTAGGCTGAGGGAAGGCCATTTTTCCAATAGGAAGTGACTTAGAAGTTGAGTTTCTGGTCACTTCTTGTTAGAAAAAAAAAAGGCTTTGTCTGGACCTAAACAGTCCAGAGAGGGCCAAAAACACAGTGAAATTGCTCCCCATGGGGCAATGAGGAAGCATTGTTTTTGTAGAATGCAGCATTTTGAGGTGCTATGGGTGGTCCATTGCCCTGACTCCCAAGAATTACCCATACTTGGTCCATATCAACACATTAGTCTCCATCTCCTCCAAGAGCTAATGAAAGGAGTAGCTTTCCATTATGCTCACTTTTGTGTCAAGTGTAACCTATCTCACCCATGCTACATAATCATATAGCTCTCATGATAATGCATAATTGGGAAGGCCCAGGATTCATGGATGCACAGCATTCTAATTTGAGAGATAGTGTTCTAGCTATTTGGGGCATTTGCCATTCAGATTCTGAATTTTCTGATATGCTGATGACATCCAGATATACCTCTCCATGACCAGATTGTCTGCCCAGACCTCAGATAGCATCTCTCCTCTCAATGACTGTCTTACAGCTGTAATGGATTGGATGAGGAAAAACAGATTGAGACTGAATCCAGAAAAAACGGAGGTACTAACAGTGATGGGCCCAAAACCAGGCTTGGGAATACACCTTCCAGTCGCGGATGGAGTCACACTCTCCTCCAAGGACTGTGTTCGCAGTCTGGGGGTGCTCCTAGATTCGTCGCTTCACATGAGTAGTCAGGTGAATGCGACGGTGAGGAGTGCTTGTTATCAGCTTCGGCTGATATGCCAGCTGTGCCCTTTCCTGGAGACTAGGGACCTTGAAACTGTGGTACACGCTCTGGTAACCTGACTTTTGGATTTCTGTAACACGCTCTACATGGGGGCTACCCTTGTGCCTAACCCGGAAACTCCAACTGGTTCAAAATATGGCAGCCAGGTTACTTACTGGTGTATCTAGGAGAGAGCACACCACACCGGTATTGAAATCTCTCCACTGGCTGCCAATTAGTTTCCGGGCACAGTACAAGGTGTTGTTTTTGACCTTTAAAGCCCTACATGGCTTGGGTCCAACTTATCTCAGGGACCGCCTCTCCCCGTACAATCCCCCCCGTGCACTCTGGCCCTCTGGGAGGAACCTGCTGCAGCCTATGAAAACTAGGCTGTCGCAGACCTCCCAGAGGGCCTTTTCTGCTGCCACTCCAAGATTATGGAATGGCCTGCCGGATGAGATCCATCTTATTACCACCCTTGACTGTTTTAAATAAGCAGTAAAGACGGATCTCTTCCGGCAGGCCTTCCCAGAATAATCTCTCGGCTCCCTTCCCCAAATGGTCTGGCTTGTCAACCTGCTCCCCTATTTCCACCCGTTGTTGTTGCTGCTATTTGTTTGATGATTTTAGTATTTGATGTTTACTATTTGTTGTTTTTAATATTATCTCAGTTTAATTTATTTTTAAGGGGTGGGAGGGTTAGGGGGGGACTTGGTGATGTGTTTTACTTCTGTATTGTTTTAACTTGTTGTATGCCGCTCCGGTTGCCTAGCAGAGGGGTGGGTTAAAAATAACATTTATTATTATTATTATTATTATTATTATTAATAATAATAAATCTGAGGACGTTATCACACCAGCGGCAAGAAAAGCGGCAAGGAATCAATCCAGAGCCATACCGGAATGATTCTGGTCGCGCAGCCGTAATTCCTCTTTGAAAGAGGAATTCAAAAGAGCTGGAATGATGCAGCAATGGCGCAAGGATGATGCAGGGATGGGCGGGGTTTGCCGCGACGTCGTCTGATCACGGAGGCAAAGGAACCGGAATGATGCAGTGATGGCGCAAGGATGATGCAGGGATGGGCGGGGTTTGCCGCGACGTCGTCTGATCACGGAGGCAAAGGAACCGGAATGATGCAGCAATGGCGCAAGGATGATGCAGGGATGGGCGGGGTTTGCCGCGACGTCGTCTGATCACGGAGGCAAAGGAACCGGAATGATGCAGTGATGGCGCAAGGATGATGCAGGGATGGGCAGGGTTTGCCGTGACGTCGTCTGATCACGGAGGCAAAGGAAGCAGAATGATGCAGCGATGGCGAAGGGATGGGGCTGCTTTAGACCCCATGTGATAACGTCCTAAATCTGAACCCAAAGGAGACACATGGACTTCCAGATTCCAGCAGAGGTCTACTGAGGTTATTTCTAATGCACCAAGTACTTTCTGGTTTTCAGTGGGTGCATCTACATTATAGAAATAATGCAGTTTGATACCTCTTTAAGTGCTGTAGTTCCATCCTGTCAAATCCTAGGATTTGTAGTTTTACTAGGTCTTGAGCCTTCTCTGCCAAAGAGTGCTGGTTCCTCACAAAACTACAAATTCCAGGATTCTGTAGGAGAACCCATGGCAGTTATAGTGGTGTCAAACTGCAATATATCTACAGCGTAGATGCAGCTAATGTCATTTATCAATCCCCCCCCCATTATAAATCCCAGAATTCTGGTGCTGTGTTGGTTAAAGTGGTTACCAAACAATTATAACCATGTAATGTGCATACAAACATAGTCTGTTCCCTAACAGAAGTACTGGGCAGCTAAACCTGTATCTTTCAATACTGTTACATCTCCTCCTCATCTTCTTCAAGGTCCTACTGTGGATTGTGAAGGAAGAAACATATGTGCTCATTCTGGCTCATTTTCAATGGATTAAAAATAGAAGCAGAGGGACTATGTTTAAATAAGTGCCTCCTTTAATCAAGTGTCCCATGTGCCAAAATAGACTGAAGAGCTTGTTTTCATAGAAATGCTCAAGAAATGATTTCAGGAACAATATAGGAAGAGTGATGAGATTATTAATGAGTAAGACACACACAGCTGGGTCTGGAAAAAAAAATCCTTCAAACACTTTCTATTTTAAGATCATCGGTCTCTTTATTATTACATCCACTTCGCAAGAAGTTCTTTAGGAAGAAATCTTTTTTCTTTTTCTTTTTGCTATGTGGGATGCTTTCATTTATTTCCATAAAACTCCACCTGATCCAGGCAGTTGAGCAGTTCTAAGTGGGGTTTACATTTCCCCAACATTCTTTTTTTTTTTTTTACTATATATACTGATGTTTAATTCTAGAAATTTTAGTCATACAATCAATTTCATCTTACAATTTAATCTTACATTCCTTACATATCATTCTAACATAACAATTCTTCCATCTTCAATCTTCCCCCTAGAAACATTATTGATGGATTTGTGGCCTCTTCCATTCTCCAAGGTGTTTTGTTTCTATCCATTTCATATTTACATGCTGCTTTTCATTTTTTGAAGTTCTTTGTTTTACTGTTAGCAAACATCATTTTCAGAATTGAGAAGATCCTTGTGAAGCAAGAGGCTGGGCAATCCAGGAGGCAGCTAGCTAATCACAGCTCCTGGAATGCTGTGAAGTGGGAGGTGGGAGCTATAGGGGAAAGGATATAACTTACAGTTTTGTCTGCAGAAGAGTTTGGAGATTATCGCACATCATTTTTCACCTGATCCGGGCACGGGCTGGGCACGGGCTTGAATGGGTGAAAGCAAGTGTTATTGCACACCTTTCTGCCCAACTCAGTGGCATTGAGTACCTGATCTGGACTCCTGGCACACTTTTTGAAAAACGGGAAGGTATCGTTGGTTTGAAAAGTATTCCAGGAGTCCAGATCAGGTATGTGATGCAGTTCAGTTGGGCAGAAAGGTGTGCGATAACACCCATTTTCACCCATTCAAGCCCACTCCCAGACCATGCCCGGATTGGGCGAAAAATGATGTGTGATAATCTCCTTAGTTAGAGCCAGTCAGAAATAGAGTGAAGGCTAGTTACGAGAAAAGAACCACAGGCTATATGACCAGGGTTCTAGAGAGCTGAGAAGGAGTTCCAGGAGAAGTGCCATTTTGTTTGAAACCGAGGGATTAATTTGTTGTTATTGTTAATTTTTAATTATATCAATAAAGACTATCCAAACTGAAACCGAGGGATTAACATGTTGAATCAGCACGGTGCCAGTAGCATGGGGGGGGGGGGCTCCAGGGGATGCATCCTGCAATGAGTGACACTCCAGAGGAGGAGTGACACCTGGTTGGGCTCTCCTCCTCCTTTAGTGCAGAAGGAGTGAATGTATGCCTTTCCCAGATGCTCTGACACCAGCTTTCCCCCTGGGGAGGAAGCCCTGCAATGGAGGAAGAGGAGGAGGAATGAATGAATGTGTGCCCTTCTTGGGTGACACCTTCCACACTGGGTGACACCGTAGCTAATGACACCACTGCATAGTGCTAGATGTTTATTTTATCTTTTACAAGGACATTTGCCCCTCAGCAATCAGCCCCCAAAGGCCTGCTGAAACAAAAATGGTCTTTGCCTGTTTATGAAAGGATAGTAAGGAGGATACCAGTCTAACCACTCTGGGAAGGGAGTTCCAGAGCCTGGGAGCATTTACTGAGAAGGTGCTTTGCCATGAGAAAAGGGCCTCCCCAGTACATCTCAAAACATGGGCAAACTCATGTAGGGAAATACAGAAGATTATCACATGTGACTTATCCCGTCTTTTCCCGATGGAATACACAAGCATTTAACTGTCAATGACAGATGTTACCACATTCTCCTGTGGCGGGCATATGCAGCCAGAGCTTATTCTGGGATTTTCAAAGTTGGGAAAATCCTGCCCTTGAAAAGCCAAGGGACAAGCACAGGTTACATACAGGCTGCATATGGGCTGCTTGCACCCCACCACAGGAGAATGTGATAATCATGACGTGGGCCCAGCTTACTTGAAGCAACGCCTCCTCCTATATAATCCTTCCCACACACTCAGGTCCTTTAGGAGGAACTTACTACAGTGAATGAAAACTAGACTGGTGGTGACTTCCCAGAGGACCTTTTCAGCTGCCGCTCCTAAAATTTGGAATGACCTGCCAGAGGAGACTCACCAGATTACATCCCTTGACGTTTTTTTAAAAAGCGATAAAAACTATTCTCTTAGAATCATAGAATCATAGAGTTGGAAGAGACCACAAGGGCCATCCAGTCCAACCCCCTGCCATGCAGGAATTCCCAATCAAAGCATCCCTGACAGATGGCCATCCAGCTTCTTCCAGCAAGCCTTCCCAGACTGACCTCTGTCCTGATCTGAACTAACTGCCCATTTGATCTAGCTCCCCTAGACATTGCCACTGTTATCGAAGGGGTGGGTTGGGTTGGGTTCAGGGATTATTTTCTTCTTCTTCTTTCTGTAATTGTTTTAATCTTTGCTGTTACCCGCCTCGATCCTCAACAGGAAGAAGCAGGATACAAATAAATATTCTTCTTATTATTAATATTCTTCTTCTTCTTAAATGTGCATGTACCGTATTCTGTCAGAGAAAAGACAGGATAAGTCATGTGTGATAATCTCTATAGTCCTTCAGATAACCTGAACATAGCTGTATAGGCTTTGTAAGTCATAACCAGCACTTCGAGGACACTAGGTTGGGAGAAGCTGTTGTAGACCACTCTTTGCTCTAATCCTCTCTGTTTAGACCACTCCTCTGCTTCCTTAGCCCCCTGCCTACATTTTCCTTGTGTGCCTGATCTTGTCTTTCTCAAGGTTGCTTAGCTAATTACTGCCAGAGGTTTCTGTATCACTATCACCACCCAGTTCCATAAGTACCTAGTAGTGTCACTGTGGGCCTGTGATGAGAATGGAGTTTACCAGGCTATATTTTGATAGCACTCTGAATTCTGTGATGCATACAGTTGTTAAATTTTGGTCAGAACTTCAAAAAAGTTTTTTGTTGTATTTCTGTGCTAATCTATTTCTAGTGACTTTTAGTTAGACTTTGAGCCATTTGAGTAAGAGCATGAAAACCAGGATGGGTGTGGGTACTGAGTAGAAAGTGATTAAAATACAAGGAATGGGAAATTCTACTTTAGAAAAACAACAAAAACCAGTGGTGTCAAATTGATCCCTTAAAAAAAAATAGACCAAGGAGGACTATGGGAAAAATCTGCATTAGGTTGAGAAGGGTCACAGCTGCCTTATTTCCTGTCTTATTCCTTACTCTAAAGTTGTCTTTGATGTTGCAGTTCAAACATACCACATCAAGCTCTTGCGACATGCAGCCAGATGGGAGAGGCAAAAAGTCAGGACATATATTGATTCTGAAGATGCTGGAAGAGCCCAGGGATCCATATTTAGCATCAAGTCTTGTAGTGAACATCTCAAGTTAGCAATGTTCAGAAATGGATGGGCAGAAGAACAAAAATCTGTCAAATGCTATATTGAATTGAAAGTGCCCAGTTTTCAAAGAAGTAGCCATATTAGTCTCTTTCAGCATAAAAAGGAAGAAGAAAAGGGTAGGTGGGGAGGGGGGAGGAGGAGGAGGAATGTGGCAGCACCTTTAAGACTACCTGGTTATTATTTTAGCATGATCTTCATGGATACAAACCCACTTCTTCTGATATAGTACAGAGTGGTATTAAAGCCTCAGGTTATAAAGCATATTTATACAGTTGTGGAAGTGGAATACTAATACATATGTGCAGTAGCAAATACTCTTGTATTAACATTGCATCTGAAGAAGTGGATTTATATCCATAAAAGCTCAGGCTAAAATAAAAACCAGTTATTCTTAAAGGTGTTGCCACATTCCTTCTTTCTCCCCCCTCCCCACCATCCTTTTATAGAGCCCAGATTGTGACTGTTTTACCTGCTTTGAAATGAGGGTTTTTTAATTGGTTGATTTTTGGGAAATGCAGAAAGCAACATTTTTCTTGGAAGTGCTGGTGAACAGCATGGAGAATATAGTCAATTTGTAGGAGTTAGAGCCAGCTCGGTGACAGAATAGGTCACAGCAGAAGAAACTAGCAAAGTGATTGGCTATGTGACCATGAAAAACATAATCACTATGTATTGTTTGCTTTGTTTATATTTTGAAGTATGTTTGTGCTAATTATTTGTTGATTAAAAAATTAAAAGAGAGAAAAAAAGAAAAGCATAATCAGTGGTTCCTAGTAGAGAGCAACAAAGTTGACAAAGGTCCACACATGAGTCTTTTCTAAGGTTTTCATGCTTTGCAGAGGAGAATCCTGTAGTTGAAGGGCTGTCATAATAAACAGTCCTCTCTTTGGAGATGTTCTGTATTTGAAGAGCTGGGAGGTCCAAGTACAGTTTAAAGGCCAAGAACCATAGGAAAGGAGAGCAGAGGCTTTAAAGTTGCCTATTTACACTTAGAACCTGAACAGCATAGTGAAGAAGCAGATAGGCCATCTGGTAACAGTCTTCCATTGAATAAAATGACAGCCCTTCTCCATTTCTTACACAAAAGCCACCAAATGTGTGTGAAACTGACAGGAGAGAAAATGAAAAGAAGGAAGGGAAATAAATAATAAAAGAAAAGAAAGTAAGAGCAAGTAAGATATAAAAAGATATAACTAGTGTAAAAAGCTAGAAAGCTACAGGAAAAGAGATTCCACCTCAACATTAGGAAGAACTTCCTGAGAGTAAAAGCTGATTGACAGTGGAACACACTCCCTCTGGGAGTGGTGGAGTCTCCTTCTTTGGAGGTTTTTAAATGGAGGATGGATGGCCATATGTTGGGGGTGCTTTGATTCTGTATTCCTACATGGCAAGGGGTTGGACTGGATGGCCCTGGTGGTCTCTTCCGGCTCTATGATTCTGACTTTCTTGTTGGTGGTTATAGAAAACTATAATACAAATGTACCTCTCCCTCTGCTCTCTAGATTATACTCAGGGCATCTGACGAGGAAATGGAATCATGAGAGACCATTGCAATGCTGCCCTCCACAACTTGGCTTCATCTGCTGCAGCACAGAGAAGCCAGGTGGACAAAGCTGAGAAAGTTAGGCCTCCCAGCTTCATCCACCAAGGTCTTTGTAATACAAACCAGGTTGGCATGTTCATCTAGGATCAAGTTCTGGATCCTGGTTGTTGGGTTTTTTTTTTTTAATTTTCTGGCTGGTTTTGCTTGCTGCCATTAAGATGCATTATTTTCAGCCCAGGGGGCCTGTTGCAAAGGCTATCCAGACTATTTGAACCACAGACCCTGTGGTTCTCCCTTCTCCCATGGTAAAAGCACTGTTTCCTTACTCTGTATTTCCCTCTAGCCATTATTGTTGTAATGGCTGTTCCCCAGTCTGCTTACTCTCTGTGTTTCCTGTATAACATATTTTCCCCCTTTCCCAACAGGACAAGTTGTGTGCATTTTTAAAAACAAAGACCACCAAGACATCCTTCTCTTTGTCTCCATCAAGGAGGTAGCCCACCCCATTTCTCCATCCCTGAAGTGGCTCCCCAAATGGTCACTCCCTTTGGTGCACCCACTGCCTCTTCCCCCTTCAAAAGGGAGCAGATGGCCCTCCAGCTGATTTGGGAAAAGTTGGCTCAGTACCTGAGATTCAGGGTCTGTTAGGAATGAAGGGTAGCAGCGAAAGCTTTAGATAGAGAGGCAGAAAAACAGAGAAGCAGTTTATACATATAAATTAATCAATATCCTGTTGGAAAATGTTCATAATAAATTGCTAACTCTACAAAGTCAACAGTGAATGAAGGTAGGAAAATGGGATATCTTGGAAAAGTTTTTGGAGGATACCCCTTGGAATCTTCCACTGGTGGACAAATGGTTAGTTTGCAAAATGTATCTCTAAGTTTAAATGGAGAAAAAACTTCCTTTCTCTCCAGAACTTTCTCTGCTTGGACCAAAAGATACTGGCACTGGATGGTCCTTGTGTCCAGCACTTTTTCTACATGGATGCTGACAACCAAGCTCCTACTATGGGCAGCTCCCTTTGTTCCAGGCTAGACACTCTCTTTCTCCTTGGTAACAGCTAGCCTAATGGACCCTTATTATCTGTCTCTCACTGGAAATTATGCCAATGCTCCTTCAGAATTGGCTGAGAGCTGTGCTGAATCAATGAGACAGCTGGCACCCTCCCCAGAGACTGAATGCGTTTACCTTTTTGATTCATGCAGTCTGTGCTAGCTGAGATCCAGGATGCCATGAGTGATTTCTCTTTGAGGCAGGTGAGAACAAAAGAGCTTTGTAAACCCAATTCAATAGAAGCTGGAGACATGGTGCTCTATTGATTACAAAAATACATACGCAGTCCAGAAGCATTTTCTCTGTAATTGATTTCTGTGTGAGTTGGAGTTGAGAATCCTAACAAATAAAACATTCCATACCAGGATTGTCCTACATATATATCCGCAAGCGTGCGTGATCTCTGCAGTAGCATTTTATCAACTGAGCTCTCAAATTTTTCACTGAACAAAGTTGGCCCACTGGAGATTATATATCTTAAAATGACAGATTTAAGTGATTTGTATGAATTTGTATCCTTTGCTTTCTGAATCATATGGATGTTGCTATGTTAATCTCTTGCTAGAAAATAGCAGGAGTGTGTAGTTCCTGAGGGCTATCAAATTTATTATGGCAGATGTGTGAAGTGTTCTAGGGGCAGCTGCTGGTAATGGAGTGGTGAATCCATTCTGGGATTTAGTCTGAATCCATCCTGGGGTTTAGTCCTGAAACATGTTCATATTTAGTATTTTATTGACTGGCCTGCTGATAAGAAAATGGCCATTGAAGTGTCTGCTTAGTAGGTCAGCTGCCTGATACACAGAATAATGTCCTCCTGTATCCATATACATTGCTTTGCAATGGATTTGCACTTCTTAAATCAAGCCCACTTCATAATGACAAATATTTAGAAGGTATTAGTCTATTGTAGCAAAAATAAACAGGGATACTATTCTTGAATTTGTCATTATGAAAAACATTGGATTTAGCCATATGATGTGGAAATCTAGTAACATAATGAAGAAATATGCAAAGATATAGGTGGATGTGATTTTTTTTTTGTTTTTTTTTGTTCTCAGTATAAAAAGGTTGCTGGCAAAATCCCACACTATGTATTAAAACCAACCCTATTTAATATTTTCAGAAGACTTTCAATGCATTCACAAGAGTGTTCCAAGTGTCTCTAGGTGATATTTCATCAAGGCCAAGTTCAACTCACTTTTGATTTTTCAGAATATGATGAACAGCAGTTTGGAAGATTAGACAGTTGGAAACCTTCATAATATGTGTTGAACCTAATAAGAATTAAAACCTCCCTGATAATCTTAATAACTTGAATCCAGGTTTAGTTAGTAACATTTTTGGAGCCTTAAAATCAATGGTACAAGTTAGTCATCATAAATGTAAATCCTTTTGATTTTGATAGAACAAAAGGGTTATTTCCTAAAGAACCTCATCTCCTGTGATGTACAGGAAAGACTTGATGACTGCACCCAATTACCTTTGAATTAAAATAAGAAACAGATGTTACTCACAGCTGTTGTCTGTATGCATGAATTTCTATATTCCTCATAAACCTAATTTGTCCAGAACACTGGCAATAGATATTTACCTGTATTTTAGAATTCCATTCCATTTTGCATTGTATAACCAGAGCATAAATGATTATAACTAGATCCTCTAAATAGTGGTGAAAAGCCAGTAATAGAAAGCATGTAGTGAAAAGGAACCCCTTTTACTTTGCATCTGCTGTGAAAGAAGAATTTAGAGTGTAGGAGAAAAGTTTTCTCCTATGAGAAAATTTGGGTTTTTTTCACATTATAATTAAGATTCTATGATTAACCATCATGGCTGCATCCTATAGAATCTTAGCATTAGTAGTCTGGTGAAACACTAGAGCTCTCTGGCTAAGAAATCTAAATACCCTTACCTCAAGAGCATATCCCAGGATTCCATAGGATGGAACCATGGCATTTAAAGCAGAATCATAGTGATGTAACTGCAAAAGGGCTCTGATGGTAAATATTCCCTCTCAATCGTTTCCTCCAGGACATTTGTTATAAACTGTTATGGGATCTTCCCTGGCTCAGTTCTCTCATCCACCACCCTACCTGACGATTCATAGGACATGATCATATAAGGCTTCTATTGTGGGACTAGAACAAGACAGTAGTGTTTTTGTGGGTTTTTTGAGCTGTGAGGCTGTGTTCTAGAAGAATGTATTCCTGACGTTTCACCTGCATCTGTGGCTGGCATCTTCAGAGAAAGACAGTAGTGTTATTGTGCAATACTTACTGCATGACATCATCTTCATACTATTGCTGGTGTGTGCTTTGGTCATTTCTGAAGTGCACCTTTTCATTGACAGGGAAAATCCATCAGGGACTCCCAATAGCGCTGCTATCCATGTAGTTGCCCTGGTGCAATAATCTCTTCCTCTTCAGAAACAGAAAAGACAGTATTCATGTGTCATGAGGGGACAGGATTGTCCTCCTCTTTCCCTCTCTCCCCTCTGCCCCTTGCTATTCCCAAGCAGGTTGAGTTGTGCCTTTCTTTCTTTTTTTGCTGTCATCTGCCACCTGATCTATCCTTTCTCATCCCCTCTGCTGCCCAATCTCTCCTTTCCTTCCCCCTCCATTGCCTGACCTCTCTTCCCACTCCCCACCTGATCGATTTGCATGCCCTAAGTAGGACAGTAATAGGGAGGAAACGTAAGTGGGACAGTGCGAATACCAGTGCACCATACAGCGCAACACCATACTGCTGTTGAAGTGGAGATGTGATAAAGATTGCTTCAATACCAGTATGTTTCCATGCACTTCAAAACCACGATTGCTACATTGTAGAAGCCTCATGTGATATTTTCAATTCAATGTTTTCTACATGCTACAGCAAGAGGTGGGATCATAAGGCACCCCTGATATTGTTGGAGTGCAAGTCACAAGAGTGCTAGTGAGCATAGTCATTTGTGTAGAATGCTGGGAGTTGCAGTCCAACAATATCTGCAATACTGGATGATTCCCAGGTCCTTGTAAAGCTGTTTGATTTCTTCTCCTTTTAAAATATAAGGATATGGGTCTTTACAGACTGCAGAAATAATGTAGCTTGAGACCACTTTAACTGTCCTGGTTCAATGCTAGGAAATAATGGGAATTGTAGTTTTTTTTCTGAGACATTGAGCCTTCCCTGTCAGAGAGCTCTGGTGAGCTCTACAGTTCCCATGATTCCCTAGCACTGAGCCAGGGCAGTTAAAGTGATCTCAAGCTGCATTATTTCTGGCAGTCTGTAAAGGCCCATATGTCTCCAGTCCGAGCCAGCCTGGGGCAATGGTTTGAGATTTGGATTAGGAATCTGGGTGCCCTGGATTCAAAGTCCTGCTCACCCATGGAAAATCACTGCATGTTCTTGTGCAGATCATACTCTTTCAGCCTAAGAGGAAGGCAATGGCAAACCTCCTTTGAATAAATCTTACCAAGAAAGCCCCATAATAGAATTTGGCATAAGTTGGAGTTGAGTTGAAGGCACATACCGTAACAACAACAAAAAATACATGTTTGCATACCTAGGAAGTCAGTATGGAGCATGTAAACATTTTTGTATGGCTCTGTTTTGCTTGCCAAGTGACAAGCACTTAGCGACCTAGGTTTGCCATTAGAAGGAATGAGGATAGGTTCCTATAGTTTACTGGTATGTCATAGAGTCAGAGAACTAGAATGTTTGGTATTCATTGTTTTATTTCTATTCATCTAGTAATCTGTATAACTGCTGAACATAAAAATATCAAAGTGAAACACAACGTAAATTACACAAAAATAAAAATAGATACAGACAAATATCAAGATAAAAACTTGCTACTATTCATGAAGATTAGTGTGCATAGTTGGATCCCACCTTAGGAGAACCCTGAGTCAAATGTCATGCCTTGAAGAGGCAGCTCATGTTAGTCCTGCATAATATTAACACAGAAGTGGGCAAAATGCAAACCCTTCAACATTTCATAAATAAAAACTAGGATACATGTCAAGATGTCAAAAGTTATTAAAAAGGAAGAACACACAAATTTGGAGAGCAGGTAGCAGTTTGATTTTGCCTGTGCCTACAGAGAATGGTCAGACTCTGCCCCCTTTCCCCCTCTCTGTCCTGCTGATTTAAGTGAGTGCAACCTGCTTTTGCATTTTGAACTCACTTTGCAGTAATAAAAGCCAGCTGAGGACAAGTGGGAGGAGAGAGAAACTGGGTCATTTTAAAAGCAGCTGGAAAAAGTGAGACAGCAAAGGATTCATTGGGATTGTCCCTGCCAAATTGGGACAGTTGCAGGATATGAAATTGTCATCCTCCAGATATTTCTAATAACTGCAGCTCTCAGCATCCCTCCCCATAGGCTATACTGTCTAGGGCAGTTGCAGTCCAGCAACATCTGGAAGGCTTCACTTTGCTCAATCCTGTATTATTGGGCACGAATTTAACAAAGTTGGGGTGGCAATGCTGAAGGATCTGTTCTTAGCCATCATTATATGAACTTCCAAAGAGTACCACCAAAAGTGCCTTTCCTGAGGATCTCAGAGGTCTAAGGGGTCAAAAACTCCTCAGTATGGAGATGTTACTTATTTTGGCTGGCAGTAACCAGAATCCCCAGCCAGTATGGCCAGTAGCCATGGCTAGGGGGTTGGTTGGGGAGTTTTTGTCAAAAAAATAAAAATAAAAAAATGCAACTGTTCCCAAGTTTTTAAACAATCCTTGAAGTAACCTCAATCCAAGGTGTTCAGAGCATTATAAACCAAGAGGAAGAGCTTAGATTTCATCTGGGGGCATCTGCATTGTAGAAATAATGCAGTTTGACACTGCTTTAAGTGCTGTAGCTCCATCCTATGGAATGCTGTGATTTGTAGTTTCACAAGGTCTTTAGCCTTCTCTGCCAAAGAATGTTGGTGACTCACAAAACTTCTTTAAAACTTTTAAAACTTCTAGGGAGCATTTGAAAGCATATTCCAAAAGCATCCAGGAATAATTTTTTATTTCACCAGCTTAGACTTTTGTTATAATTTTCATTTGGTGACCAAATACACAGAATTGTGTTTTTCTTAACATGGTGGGGAGCAGCAGGCTAATCTGTTTCCCCCTTTTCTCTGTTTTGCTGAGTAAGGAATTCTGAGTTAGGGGGGTTGCAGACTGCCAGAAATAGTGCAAATTGAGTCCACTTTTAGGGTTAGGGTTAGGAAATAGTGCAAATTGAGTCCACTTTTAGGGTTAGGGTTATTGTGGCACCAGAGCTCTCTGACAGAGAAGGCTCAATGTCTCAGAAAAGAATACAATTCCCATGATTCCCTAGCACTAACCCTAACCCTTAAAGTGGACTCAATTTGCACTATTTCTGGCAGTCTGCAACCCCCCTAAGGCATCCTGGAGGCAGCTTCTGCTTACCTTGCCTGTTATAGGCAGGCATATATGGCTATAGTAGGATGGGCTAGAGTAGAATCCCATTCTTTCCCAGTTCAAGATTTGTTTATTACATTGTTTATTGCAGACATGCTGCTGAAACCTGATACCAAAAGTCTGTGCTTCTCCAGTGCTCCTTCACCATCCTCCCAATGGTGATGCTTCCGAAAACCAAAACAAAAGCCTTCCAGATAGAGAGAGGACAAGGAGAAAAAGGGGAGCTGGGCAAGTGTAAAAAGACTATAAAAGGAGCTTCTCTGTCAGAGGCTTTATTTACTGAATTATTCCTGTATTAAAAGTCAAAGCAGCTCCTCCAGCTATTATATGCCGTTGAAAGGATACTGTTGTCAAGCTCCTTATCACTAGTTTTGTACCAAATGCAGCTTCTGAGAGGTAATTCATAAAGAGTATATTGCAGCAATCTCCTTGTTATCAATGGCCCTGTCTGCACAGGCCAAAAGGCCCATTCCCTTCCCATGGCGTCACTAGGGTTGGCATCACCCGGTGCAGTAACTCATGTTGCCACCCCCTCCCCCCATTGACCTCCTGCCGTACCACATCATATAGAATCCTTAGCAATGTTTTTTGCGCTAATGTTACTCATAAACCGTAATTCTGGTATATCACTAAATGTAATGGTAATAGTTGTGACATAAACAACTAGCAAAATTAAAATTATACTTTTAAATTACAATATCAAACACACAGCCTAAATGTATTTACATGTACATAGTTTCATGTGGTTAAAATGACAGTTTGGTAAGATATTATGTTTTAAAAGAAATTGTAAAAAGAATTTTAAAATTTAATTTAATTAAAAAAATAATTTAAAATTTTATGATTTAATTAAAAAAAACCCAAAACCTGGG
The DNA here is from genome assembly GCA_026167975.1 of Phrynosoma blainvillii. Taxonomy (NCBI): domain Eukaryota; kingdom Metazoa; phylum Chordata; class Lepidosauria; order Squamata; family Phrynosomatidae; genus Phrynosoma; species Phrynosoma blainvillii. The sequence goes on from JANUYF010000005.1 coordinate 37,300,849, forward strand.
TCTATCATTTCTTCTCCCACTGAGCCTTGCCCATTCACACTATCTCTTCAGCATTTTAAAGGATCATAGGCAAATGCCAGAGTTGGTTTCTGCCAAATGACAGATGTTTGGGGAGCAGTGGTCTCACCCCTCCCTTAGGGTGTCACCTTGTGTAGCCCACATCCATTGCATTCCATAGTAACACCCCTGTTTCCCCCCCCCCCCCGGCCATTCTGGCATCATTTTGTTTGGACAATGCATGGTCCAAACCCCAGTTCTTCGGTGAGCAGTCCAGATGGCGTCCAGCACATTCAGCTCCAAAACCGGGGTATAGCAACCTTACAACAGATTAAGATATATGTATATTCCTCATGCTCCAGATCTCCATTCCTGCACTGGGGAAGTGTCTGCATAGGCATCCTGCTGAGCCACCCTGTGAGTCTGCCATTGATGCTAGTTCCTTGCTCTGAGGTCAGAATGATGTGCCAAGCCAAGTGACCATTGCTGGGTGCTTTCTTATGACCTCAGAAGTGATGGACTTGCAGCAGTAGTGGATGGGCTGGCTGGTTCAGTGAGTAGCCATAGTGGACAGCTGCAGTGGCATGGGAACAGAGGGCCAGGTAACAGGAGCATGTTGGACAGCTCCGAGGCCAGGATACTTTGGGCTGTCTCTGGGGTATCCTGGCTAGTGTGGACATTGCCAAATGATGTTACTGGTGCTTTGACTACTGTTGTCAAGCTGTTATGGAACAAGAATGACCATGCCATACTAGAAAAGCTGGTAGAAGTCACTTGTACCTGCTGAAGGTACTTGGGCCTCCAATGGCAAGGTAGGTCCAAGCTCATCCTCAAAGCTATGCACTTTCTCCTTCAGAGAGAGTTGTACCTATTACAGACAATTTACCAATCCCACATTCTGGAAAGAATCTAGAGTCGTCGTCCCCCATCATCATTACAGGTCTTATCTGTATACTATGGTCTGCAGAGAGAAGGCATCATAAGCAATGTTGAATGAAGACCCATAGAAACACTCAAAAAGCACAGAGAAAGATACAGTAACAAAATTAAGAAGTATGGCTGGGTCATGTTTGACTGAAGAGACCAGGCCTATGAAAGAGTGGGTGAGGGCAAAGAGTAAATACTTGCTGCCTTCTAGCTGTGTTTGTCTTTTTCTCTGGAAGGAAGCCTGAATGGCTGCCAAACCAAATTCTTTTTCATCCCTCCATCTCTTTGTTTCTGAACAAGATTTATGCAACAGATTTTTGCCTTTTAAAAAAGGTTGATATCTTTCTTTTTTGTCCCTCCCATTCCCCCCTTTTACCTGAGTCAGGAAGAATGTCTATGCAGTGTGAAGGTGAGGTGCAGTAAAGCAATTACTCAATGCTGTTGGATAGAGAAAAAAATTACAATCACAGAACAAACTGTATTTGTCAAGGTATACATTATCCTGTGGGATGTGGGAGACAGGAAGCAGGGTGTCTCATCTTAGGACACTGAAGTTCAACATTATGGTGTAGTATATAATTTTCCTATGCTGCAGTTCATGCTGAGGTTCCAGTAAATTTACCATTGACGCATATAATCCTTTAATATGTATTTAGGGAAGGGCTTTTAACATATAAAAGATACAAAACAGAAGTTATGAAAAACTCAGTTTGCTCCTTTCTGTTCCAAGAAAAATAAGCTGAAAGAGCAAATCTACCCTGTTGATGATTAGTCAGTGCTTGCAATAAGTATTTTCAGGACTTTCATTGTCTTCTTTATCTAACCTTTTCCTTAAATTATGCCCTTGATTGTGACCTTTCTTGTAAGTGGATACCAGCTAGGTTGTTATTTAGGTAGGCGTCAGTTTGTGTCTGACTTCAGCAGGAGAGGTTGTGTCTAAGATGTAGAGAGATAGAGAAGGAGTCTTTAACATCACTTGCAGTCAGAGAAATAAACTTTATTTAGCCAGCTAATATTGCCCTTACTTTCTGTAGCAATTATTCCTAACCCAATGTCACATTTTGGCCTAGATCAGACGTACATATCTCAGTACAGTCAGCTCTCTTATCCATGGATTTTTTTGTCCACAGATTCAAACATCCATGGTTTGAAAATACTTAAAATATAAATACATTTCAAGACGCAAATGTTGATTTTGTCATTTTATATAAGGGACACCATTTTATTACCTCATTGTATATAATGGGACATGAGCATCCACGGATTTTGATATCTACAAGGGGGTCCTGGAACCAAATCCCAGCAGGTACCAAGAGATCACTGTCTATTAAATCAAGATATGCATGAACCTTGTGCTCATATGCTTTTCTCTCTACTGTCTCCTCCCCCTTCAGCACTGCCATTGAAGGCTTCCTGCATTAACCATACTTTCCTATGCCATTTGAAAGGAGAATATATGGTTTCCAGACACAGAATAAGGCAGGATCTCAAACCAACTGCAGGTCATGATTTCAGAACCTAGTTTGTACTGATACAAGTGGCAAACTATAGTTAAACAACCCAAGTTATTTTTAATGACAGCACACACAGTGGGGAAGGGGATGATGTAAGGTAGAGTGCTATAGCACATGCTTTGTATACTGTGCTGCGGGCCAGCCTGGTGTAGTGCTTTGAGTGTTGGACTATGACTCTGGGGACTAGGGTTTGATTCCCAGCTCAGCCATAAAACCCACTGGGTGATCGTGAGCAAGTCACAAGCTCTCAGCCTCAGGGGAAGGCAATGACAAGCCTCCTCTCAACAAATCTTGCCAAGAAAGCCCCATGATAGGGTTGCCTTAGGGTCACTGTAAATCGAAAATGACTTGAAGGCACACAGCTAATAAATATATCTCAGCTGCAGAGGATTTAAAAACAAGGGGCTTTGAAACAACTTTCAACCATGGTTTCAGAGTCTGGCCTGGTCTGATATGCCCAACCATTATTGCACTGTTTGGCGTAATGTGAAACTATGATTAATAACCTAGATGTCTTTCATCATGGCTTGCAGGGATGTTTTCAGAAGACTAGTCAGGGGGTACAAATCAGTCATATACCATTATCATGATGCGGTACACATGCATATACTTTTAGTTGTTTAGAAGCCTATATAGGCTATTGCAACAGGGCTATCTTCCTCTGTTTGCATTTCTTATAATCCTTAAAGTATCCACAGAGAAAAGCTGTGCAAGGCAGAGAGAGACAGGATAGTATATCTGAAACACTTGTGCAGCTGCTGTTAGGCCATCTCAGCCTCTTTACTGATGATACCCATCCTTGAGAATAAGAGTATCTTCCTTCTCTTAGTGCCAGTGAAAAACCAGCAGCGAGATAGGGCCCTCTTCCAACTTGTTAGCATCAGTGTTGTTTTTAGAAAGCCAGTCTGGTTCAGGACTCCCACCTATCAGGACATCTCTGGTGCTTTGTTTTTGATTTAATATCTTTTTAAGGGGTGGGTGGGTATTGGGGTGTATGATGTATTTTGTATTTTAACTTTGTTAGCTGCCCGGATTGTTCTCAGAGGGGCGGGGTACAAATAAATTTCATTATTATTATTATTATTGTTTGAGAGATCTAGTGGTTCCAGGAGTAGGTGATGTCCTGCTCTGTATTTGTCTAAATACCAAATATACTTTAAGCTATGTTTTTATTCAGCTGAAGGGACATGAAAATACTTTCTTTGCTTTTATTTCTGTTACTGCATCCTTTTTCTATCTGATTGTAAGTGATAAAGTTATAGTTTGTGTTATCCTGGCTTGTTTTTCTTCAATGTACCCTTGAACCTGGCTTGGTCAGGACCTAAGGGCCTAAGCAGACTGCCAGAAATAGTGCACATTAAATTGAGGCACTGCCCTGGCTCAGTGCTAGGGAATCATGGGAACTGTAATTTATTGTGGCACCAGAGCTCTCTGACAGAGAAGGTTCAGTGTCTCAGAAAAAAATACAATTCCCATGACTCCCTAGCACTGAGCCAGGGCAGTGCCTCAATTTAATGTGCACTATTTCTGGCAGTCTGCTTAGGCCCTATGTGGCCCAGGTCCTCCTGAACATTACAAAAAGGAATGAGACAGAGCATGTAGGCACAAATCTTGCCAAATCTGAACAACAAAGGCTCTAAACATAGGCTGCATCCACACTGCAGAATTAATGTAGTTTGATACAGTTCTAACTGCTGTGGCTCAATGCCATGAAATTCTAGGATTAGTAGTTTTGTGGGCTATTTCACCTTCTGGTGCCACAACAAACTACACATCCCAGGATTCCATAGCACTGAATCATGGCAGTTACAGTGGTGCCAAACTGCATTAATTCTGCAGTATGGCAGCAGCTTTAGATGCTTCTAAGCTCTAGCAAAAGGACATTACTTTTCATACTATTCCACTTGTTCATTGTATGCAATTGCTTCTTCTCTTCTTTGTTGCGATTGTGCACGAAAAGTGGCTTTTAGAGAAGAAGTCCCTTGCTAAAAACTACTGCTTCTCATCATCTCCAGTATCCCCCACCCTTACCAGAGCCTCTCCTTCATCCTCTGCATTAGTAATTTCCCGCTTGACTGCTCCTCCACTATAAAACAAGCTTGAAGATTTAGTGATCTGGAGCAGCATACTTGAGGAACAGCACTTCCATTTCCCTTTGACAAAAATTGGCACCTCTCTCATGCCTAGCAAAAAGCCTTGGCCCCCGTCAGTCAGACTTCATAGGCACCCAGAGCAGAGTGGCAAGTGCAATCCAAGGAGGAAAGAGCAGTGTCAGCCATTTCAGCAAGAGCGTCTCAATCTCTTTTCTTCCCTTTCCCTATCTCCTTCACAGCATGGACTCAGTCTGCAGCAGGGTTCTAATTGCCTAAGCACCTGCAGTATGAAAAGAGATATATTTTCAGTTCCAGTGATCTATATATAGTGAACACATAGATATCAAGCTAGTGCAGTTGTTTAGAAAATGCAGTTTTGTTCACATCAAGGCTGGCCTTCTGCAATTGAAATCACATCTTGTATTTGTGAAGGAAACTAGAGAGGCATAACTCACAGGAAAGGGATGGGTGAAACATCACCAGACTTGAATTTTCATTTTCATTTGTTTATTTATTACTAGATCCAGAATCTATTTGGGATTCTTGGTCGCACAGTTTCACTGGCAGATATGGGCAAAATCACCAAAACTCCAGATAACTCTAGAAAATTGTCTAGGCTCTGGAGAAGTGATGACCGGTGGCCTACCAGGTATTGTAAGGACACAATTTCCATCTCTCTTGATGATAGCTTGGAAATGTAACTTTCTGAACTATAGTGGCCTAACTTGCTGCAGGATTTTGGGAGTTGTAATCCATCCCCCCAGCTCTTTTTTGACCTTTCGTTATGCCGGCCAGGACTAGTATGTAGATCTGTCATCCTCATTCTTGAGATTCTTTTGCTCTTTCTAATTTATGGATTGGATTAGACTTCTCCTCTAGCTCATGGAAACTTGTGTATATTTGGATGCATGTTTATTGGAAATGTTCACATTTTAGCAGGGCCCCTGGAACTGTTTTTAATGTGGGGTAGCTCAACATTGGCAGGCAGGTTGGTATTCTTGCAGTTAATTGCAGGGAGGAAGGATTACTTTTCTCATCAGGGAAACATCCTTCAATATGAAGGCTTTTAAAAACACAGTGTGTACAATACTAACAAGTGTGCTCTGTGTCTGTTGTTAATTGCCTTCGCCTCGATCTCGACCCATGGTGACCCTATGGATGAGACATCTCCAGCCCCCCCCTCCTCTACTGCTCCACCCAGCTCCTGCAAACTCATATTCATGGTCTTTTAAATAAAGCCCATCCATATGTGCCCTTCCTCTCTTTCTACTTCCCTCCACCTTTCCTAACATTATTGTCTTTTCCAACTATTCATGCCTTCTCATGATGTGTCCAAAATATGACAGCCTAGGTCTTGTCATCTTGGCTTCTAGGTATGTTTCTGGCTTGATCTGCTCTAGGACCTATTTGTTTGTCCTTTTGGCTGTTCATGGAAGCCTCAGCACTCTTCTCCAGCACCACATCTCAAATGAGTTGATTTTCCTCCTATCTTCTTTCTTGACTGCCCAGCTCTCACATCCATACATGGTAGTAGGGAATACGATAGCTTGTATGATTCTGACTTTTGTGCTGAATTGTATGTCTTTGCATTTTAGGATCTTTTCTAGTTCTTTCATAGTTGACCTCCCCATGAGCTTATCGCACCACACTCTTAAAACGTGGCTAGTTCGCTTTAAGAGCTCTGACTGCCTCCTGTTGTATTTTGGGGTTTGTAGTTCTGTGAGGCTTAAAGGCTCTCTGGCTGAATTTTCTAAATGCCTCTTCCTAAACTACAAATTCCAGAATGCAACAGGAGGCAGCCACAGCAGTTAAAATGACAGCCCCATTTTAAGAGTGTAGAGCGATAGTCTCATTTAATCTTCTTCTGATTTCCTGGCTGCAGTCCCCATTCCGATCAATGTTTGATCCCAGATATGAGAACTCTTCTACCATTTCGTTTTCCTCATTGTCTAGTTTGAATGTGTGTAAGTTCTCTGTGGTCATTATTTTTGTTTTCTTTATGTTCAACAGTAAGTCTGCCTTTGCACTTTCTTCTTTGATCTTCCTTAGTAGTTGTTCCAGGTCTGTGAGATTCTCTACTAGTATTATGGTGTTGTCAGCATATCCCAGATGGTTGATATTCCTTCCTCCTATTTTCACTCCTATTTTCAGTCCAAGCCTGCTTTCCTTACAATATGTTCTGCATATAAGTTGAATAGGTAGGGTGATAGGATGCAGCCTTGTCTGACTCCTTTGCCAATTGGGAACCATTCTGTTTCTCCGTGTTCTGTTCTGAGAGTAGCCTCTTGTCCTGAGTACAGATTCCTCATTAGGACTATCAGATGTGTTGGCACTCCCATGTCTTTAAGGGCATCCCATAGCCTTTCATGATCTATGAAGTCAAAGGCTTTGCTGTAGTCTATAAAGCACATGCTGATTTTCTTTTGGAACTCCCTAGTAGTGCAATGTGATCCCTGGTGCCTCTTCCTTTCCTGAACCCTGCTTGGACCTCTGGGATTTCTCTCTCCATGTGTGGTTGGAGCCTATGTTGCAGGATTTTGAGCATGATTTTGCTTGCATGGGAGATTAGTGCTATGGTTCTATAGTTGCTCTTGTGTCACCCTTTTTGTGGATGGGGATGTGTATTGATCACTTCCAATCAGTTGGCCATCATTTTGTTTTCCCTATCTGTTAACATATGTTGGTTAGCACTAGAGTTGACTCTGTCAATGTGGATTGCAACAGTTCTATTGGAATATCATCTGTTCCTGGTGTCTTGTTTTTTGCCATTTCCATTATTGCAGCTTCTACCTCAGGTTTTAGAATTTGTGGTTCATCTTCATACAGCTCTTCATTCTATCTTCATGTTGTCATCTCTTTTATATAACTCTTCTGTGTATTGAATCCATCATCTTTTTATTCCTTCCTGGTCTTGAATTATGTTATTTTTGTTGTAGAGTGTATCTTGTGGAATAGGTCTCTCATTCTTCCTTTTTTGTTGTTGTCTTCTATTTCTCTACATTTGTTGTTGTAGTAATTTTCCTTATCTTTGTGCACTAGCTGTTGTACTGTTGCATTCATGGTTCTTAGTTTATTCCTATCTTCTTTTTGTTTTGTTTCTCTTCTTTCCTTTATTGCTTGTAGCGTTTTATTTGTCATCCATGGTTTCTTCACTTTCCTTTTGTCTGTTAGAAGTGTCTTCATGCATTCTTCTTTTATTATGTCTCTGGCTTCAGACCAAAGCTCTTCCAGTTCGCTCTGTGTACTCAATGTATATCATCCAATGGTCCCAGTTTGGCAGGGACAGTCCTGATTAATCCTCTGTCATCCCACTGTTTCAGCTTCTTTATAAATCTAATTTCTCTTTCCTTCTCCCAGTGGCATCCCTAGGGTTGGTGTCACCCAGTATGGTAACTCATGGTGTCACCCCCCCCCACTGACCTCCTCCCATTCCACACCAGAATCCTTAACAATGTTTTTTGCACTCATGTTACTCATCAATCATAATTCCCATATACCATTGAATGCAATGCTAATAGTTGTGACATAAAGAACGAGCAATATTAAAAATTATACTTTCAAATTACAATATCATAAGCACAACCTAAATGCATTTACATATACATAGTGGATAGCTGGTTAAAATGAGATGTTTTTAAAGAAAATTGAAACATTTCATTTTTTAATTTCTTTAAAAAATATCAAAATTTTGAAATTTGAAATTTTAGTTTTAAAAAATTCTGGGGGCTCTCCTTTCTCCTCCCACTGAGCTGCACCCCACTCCCACCATCTCTTAAAACATTTTAAAGAGAAGCAGGTGAATGCCACAGCCCGTTTCTGCCAAAAAGTAGGTGTTTGAGGAGCAGTGGTGTCACTCCTTCTAGGGTGTTACCTGGTGCAGTCCACACCCCCTAGTGATGCCACTGCCTTTTCCCACTTTCCTCCTTTGTTCTCACCATAATTCAATTGCTACAGATTGAGTGCAAAGTGCAAAAGTAATTTATACTCAACTCAGCACGAGGAGAGGAGAGGAGGGACAGAATTTTACCCTTCCCACTCTGCCCAGGCAAAATCAAACTGCTGCAGCTGCTCCTACCTTGTGTGTTCTTCCTCCTTAATCACTTTTGCCATCTTGACCACACCCAGATGTTGCTTGGACACATGTGTCATGTGAAATGTCAGAGGATATGCTACAAGCATGTTTGGTGGGACAGCCTGACAGGGCCTTCTTAGTGGCTTTTCATAGGTTCTGGAACTCCCTTAAAAGAGAGGCTAGAATGGCCCCTTCCTGTAGTTTTTCTCTTGGTAGGCAAAGACTTTTAAAAATTCCAACAGCCTCCAAGAATCAAATGTTTTTAAAGGAAGAACTTTTAATAAGGGACTGTACTACAACTCTACTGTTTTGAAGCAGCTTCTAAAACTATATCTAACTATGCTTTAAACTGTTTTAATGTTCTTGATAATTTAATGATATCTAAAAGTTAATCTTCTGGATGTTTTAGTAATATGGTCTCTGTTTTAAATTTTGAATCACTCTGAGTCCCAGCTGGGGAGGGGAAAGGGAAGAAAGAGATAAATAAAAATGATGATGATAATGATAACACCATCAATGATGATGATGATGATGATGATGATAATTATGGTTCCAGTGTTGATAAAGGTGTCCTGTGATGGGAGAATACAGTGATGGAAATAAATAAATAAATAGGATCTAGGAGCAATTCCAAATGGACTAAAAATCTGAATAAAGGAGCACAATAACACAGTAACAAAAAAGTGAAACTGCTTGGAACATACTATATCTAATGATACATTACTGATTTCTAGATTCTTGGGTAGAATCCAAATCATGGATAGTCCAAAATCTCAGTCAGTAACACCTGGTAGAGTGTGAAACCAGAGGAGGAGGAGGATATAATGATGATAATAATAACAACATCAGTTGCTGTTACCATCATCGCCAGTGCTAGTACTACTGTCTGGTTTGGTTCTGCAAGTGGAATTCAGGAAGAGTATCCTCTGAAACAGCTTCCAGACTATTTGTAAGTTTTTCTAACAGCTGAAGAAATGGATTTAGGGTAGAGCTGATGGTTTGTATGGGGGGAGTCATAAGAGTGGGGTCATAAGCCCCTGAAACAAACTGGAGACATCTCTCAAGATGCTCAAAAGATGGCTACTAGTAAAAATCAGTTCCTTGGTAAAGATTGTCTGAACAATAGTACAGTCGCCCTTCCGTTCTCGTGGACTTCAAGTCCACGGTTTCACATATTCATGGAGGTGCAACTTCCATTTAAATCAATGGGGTGACGCCCCATTCAAGCCTATACTCGCTAATGATTCTTCTGTACTTCAAATCTTGGGATTTCTCCAGGTAAGCAAATATATCCTTTTGTGAATGGGTGACACTGTTTGAGCTATACAAAGAACAGCGCTTCAGACCAGACATTGAGAATAGAATGATAGATTCAGGCCCTAAATTATAACAGTAACAACAGCTTAAAATCAAAGGACAGTTAAAACAGAATAAAAACATATATTTGAACAAATAACACCCCACTCTTGTTATTTTTAGATGGCACAAACTGGGAATAGTGGCTAATACATTGGAAGACAGGGACAGAATTCAAAAGGACCAAGGTGAACTAGACAATTGGGCAGAAATTAATAAAATTAAGTTGAATAGAGACAAATGTAAAATTTTCTGTTTAGGCTCCAGAAGCCACATGCACACTTATAGAATGGGAGATATGTGGCTCAGCAGTACTACATGAGAGAAGGATCTTGAGATTATTGTTGATCATAAATTGAACATGACCCAGCAATGTGATGCTGAAGCTAAGAAGGTGAATGTTATTTTAACCCACATGAATAGTTTCCAAGTCAAAGGATGTGACTGTCCCACTATATTCTGTTCTGGCCAGGCCTCATCTGGAGTACTGCATTCCCTTCTGGGAGCCTCATTTTAAGAAGGATATAGACAAGTTGAAGCAGGTTCAGAGAAGGGCAAATCGGATGATAAAGGTATGGAGAACAAAACATATGATGAAAGGTTGGAGGAGCTGGGCATGTTCAATTTAGTGAAGAGAAAACTGAGGGGTGACATGAGGAGGGGACAGGCCTGTTCTCTGCTGCCCCAGAAGGTAGGATCAGGTCTAAAGGTTTGACATTACAGTACAGTAGATTATGACTGAATATTAGAAGGAACATCTTGACAGTAAAAGCAGTTCAATAATTGATCCAATCGCCTAGGAGGTGGTGGGTCTCCTTCTCTGGATTTCTTTAGAAAGAGGCTGGACTGCTGGGAATGCTTTATCTGGAGATCCTGCATTAAGCAAGGGTTTAGACTTGATGGTCCCTTCCAAGGACGTTATCACATGGGGCCTAAAGCAGTCCCATCCCTGTCGCATCCCTGTCCCATTGCGGTTCCTTTTCAATCCAGAACTTACCGGCATACAGAAAGCAGCATCATTCCAGTATCATTCTGGTAGCGGCAAAATGTAATTCCCAAAGAAACCGGCATTCAAAAGAATGGGGATGATGCCGGGTGATGCCGCAATGGGACGGGGATGCAACGGGGATGGGTGCGACGTCATGTGAAGACACGGGTAAAGGAAGCGCAATGGGACGGGGATGAGACGGGGATGGGCGGGGTTTCTCTGCGACGTCGTGTGAACACAGGGGAAAAGGAAGCGCAATGGGACGGGGATGCGACGGGGATGGGACTGCTTTAGACCCCGTGTGATAACGTCCCAAGTCTATGATTCTATGGCAGTACCCTAAAGATACCAGATTCTATCTGATTTTGGGAGCTAAGCAGTATCAGCCCTGGTTAGTACTTGAATGGGACACCATTAATGAATACCTGGTGCTGTAGGCTATATTTCAGAATACTCTTTGCCTAAGAAACCCTTATGAAATTCAGAGGGTCACTATAAAACGATGGGCAACTTGAAGGCACATAGGTACACACTGCTTCATGCAAATAGTCATCCTCTGAATGCCTCATAGGAGTTTATCACACGGGGGGAAAACTGGTAGTTTAAATGGTGATTAAACCGTCAAAATCGCACAATCAATATTAAAATGCAATTAAAACTCAATCAATATTTTCACACACAAGAGCCATTATTCCGGGAATAACCAGGGAGTAACCAGGCAATCAACATCAAAAAATCATTCACGAAAAAATCCTGTGAATGATTTGTTGCTGCTTATTGCCTGGTTATTCATAGGATAATGGCACTTTAATCGCTTTTTACCACAACATTGTGTGAAAACCATTAGTGCAATTGTGCGATTATCACAGGATATTCCCGTGATAATTGTACTTTGAATGCGACGTTGTGTGAAAATGTTAATTGCGAATGCACAATTTTGACAGGTTAATCACTGTTTATACTTCCAATTGTCCCTGTGTGATAGAGAGATTTTTTACCATGTGACTTGTGCTGCATTTGTACATAAAGGCACTAGATGGCGGTAGAGGACTTACAATAGTGTCTCTCAATTAAGGCCAGCTTTGTAAATCACATCCTTGTCAAAGTGAAAATACAAAGGGGCTTTTACACTAAATGATGCAAAGCAGCAAAATTGGTTATTTCTCTTCCTTCAGATGTGGCTTCACTGCCTCAATTTTTTTTTTAAATGTACTGTCAAGAGTGAAGCAGATATGAGCCAATGTGAAGTGGGGAACACTTTTGTGTCTTTCTTTTTTCTGTTCTTTTTGGTCCTGGGAAATGCAATTTTTTATTGCTATCTAAGCAACACAGTATTAGATTGGTAGCTGACTCTGAGATCTAGTATGAAGCAATGTAGTGGTTGGGAAGTTAGACTAGGTTTGGGAAATACAAACTTCAGCTTGGCTAGGAAGCTCATGGGTGGTTTGGAGCAAGTCATTCACCCACAAAACGATCTACCTTACAAGGTTGTTGCGGAGCTGAAATGGGCTCTGTTTTAAAGAGGGATGGGGCAGGAATGAAATGGAAATATTTTCACTTCCTCTAAAAGTAATTTCAAGTGATGACTGCTGACAGAAACAGAGGATGCTCAGGGAAACCTCACGGTTTGCAGAAATGAAATAAATCATATCCTCATTGACACACTAAAAAAAACCACTAATGGCAATTTCCCTGCAAAAAACTATTGTCATGGAATACTGAGTGCCAGACAGGGAGAGAAAGGAGTAGTGAACCCACTATCAGTTCTACTCTGAACTTATCCAAACTGTGGTGTGAGCCATCCAACTGATGCGGATAAGGCCTACACTTCAGAAATATCCTTCAAAAAAAATAAGACTAAAACCCAGAGTGAAATCTCTACAGACATGAAAGTGGCCAACTATCATTAGGAGGGGATTGGAAATCTGAGGGATGGGAAATGGAATGCTGTCCCTGAAATCTGTTTAGTTTATAGCATGGTCGAAGAAGATTTTGGTCTTCCAGATGTTTTGGACCATAACTCCCATCATCCCTTATTACTGGCCATATTAGATGAATCTTCTGGGAACTGATCTGAAACATCTGGACTTTGCTCTTGATTTATAGTGTCTATCTGATCTTAGAAGCTAAGCATGGTCAGCCCTGGTTAGGATTTGAATGGGAGACTGTCAATGAAAACTGGGTGCTCTAGGCTATATTTAGACAAGGGAAATGATAAAACCACCTCTGCCTAAGAAAACCGTATATGAAATTCATGTGGTCACCATCAGTTGACAGGCAACTTGAAGACACATACAAACTCACAGAGGTATATTATACTTGAATATTAACAAAACAAAATACCATAGATGATTTATATAACTTTAAAATGGTTGATGAAGACATCAAAACAGTTAAAAGGTCTTCTATATCTTGGCACAGTCATTAATCAAAATGGAGAGTGTGTTCATGAGATCAGACGAAGGCTAGGACTTGGAAAGGCAACTATGAGGAATTAGAGAAAATCTTCACCTGTAAAAGCTATATTGTTAAATACCAAAGTCAGAATTATCCATACTATAGTATTTCTGAATTTTGTATATGTCTGTGAAAACTGTTAAAGAATACAGATGAGGAGGTTCAACTCATTTGAAATGTAGTGCTGAAGAAGAGTTCTGGGGATATCATGGGTGGCCAAAAAGACAAAGAAATGGGTCTGAGAACAAATCAGATTTGTTCTAGAAGTCAAAATAATTAAACTGAAGCAATCATATTTTGGACATATAAAATGACATGACCCACTGGAAAAGATGATAATGCTGGGAAAAGTGGAAGGCAGTAGCAGGAGAAGAGGAAGACCACATTATAGATGGATTGATGCAATCACGGAAGTCACAGTCCTGAGTTTCAAAGACATGAGCAAAGGTTTTGATGACTAGGGCTCTAAGAGGTCTCACATACATACAGTTACCATAAGCAGAAGCCAATTTGATGGTAGATAGCAACAAATAACAAAGAGGTGGACATAGCTGGGTGACAGAAACTTTGTAGAGAAGCACTCATGTTTGGAGATAATAGGCTGCACCATTTTGTAGGAGCCGTTTCTACTTGTGCCATCTAAATGTCAGGTACTGGAGTTTAATGTTGTTTCACATCTTTAGCTCATGTACATTAGAAAAGCTACCTACACAAGCAGGAGAGAGCCAGTCTGGCCTTACGCTACACCAGAGGTGGGAAAGATCTTGGGGTAGCATTTCATGGGCCAGAATACTCCAGGAGCAGTCAGGGGTATTCTACCCCCAAAAGTGCCCCAAAGTGTCCCTACCATTACCTGGGCACTCTGGTGCAACACTAGATGACACATGCATCCTGCGGTGGTGCCCAATGCCACTGCGAGTCACTCCCCCTGAGACCGAAAGTGAGGCAACCAGCGGCTGGGCACATAGTTGTGCCCTGAGAGGGAATAAATCACTCTAGTTGTGGTGGGAGGCATAGAGGAATGCATTGTAAACAGCCAGCCAACATTGCTTTGGAAGGCTCTGGGTGGTCAACTGGCCATATATTATCAGGACAGTCTGCATCAGAATCAAGATTTGGGAGTTGTGTTATCTGGACTGAACTCTGTGAAGATGGGGGAGGACACGTTATTTGGCCCATGTGGGCACAGTCAAGGAAATTCCCAAATCCCATCTCCCTAAAGCTGCAAATGGTCAAAAATAAAATCTGGTTCCATTTTTTGTTGTAAAGTGTCTGATTTGTGTGGCCCACCAGGATGGAGGGGTGGGAACCAGGTGCAAAAACTGACATCCATGCCTTCTGCAGTTGCCCAACCTTGCTCTGGAGCTTGTGCTCATACCAAAGGTTTTTGTGCAGGACAACCAACACAAGTTCTTTGTATGTGATGTAAATCCTGATGGGATTTATTTTATCTACAGTTTTTCAATTCACGATGAAACATTTTCTGATTTGCTGTTTGCTTTTGTTAGAGAAAAGTCACATATTTTTAAATGCAGAATTTGCTTTTTGCACCTTAAGTAACAAGCACAATATTTGAAAATGCAATAGTGGTTGTCTTTTTAACTGTGTGGACTAGATCATATTCGATGTGTTTTGTATGTACTGAGTTTGAAGGCTTCCCTATCGATAATCTAGCACTAACTTGTAAGAAAGCAGTCTATTCTTACTGCCTATAATTAAGAGCAGGGGTAGGCAAACTTTCCCCTTTAAGGGCCGAGGGACTTCAGCTCCCAGAATCCCAGGAGCTATTGGCCAACATGGGACTACTGGCCAACATGGCTGAGGCTTCTGGGAGCTGAAGTCCCTCGGCCCTTAAAGGGGAAAGGTTGCCTACCCCTGATCAAGAGTATTGTACCTACACACTATGGATGTGATTTGCACACATGATAGAAAACACAAGGTGGGAGGGGATCCTTTAGCAACTGTCTTGCCAGAACTGGAGCCAAGACCTCTGGAGGAGGTGGATGAATATGCTCTGTGCTGTCTGCTGATGCTGAGATGGTAAGATTCAAGACAGATGTTGGGAGCAGTGAGTCTCTTTCACATCCCCCGTCTATTGCTATAATTTATAGTTCTGTAGGAAAAGTGCTGGGTCTTGCTTCCAATATAGAATGTTTATTGAGCAATGCTTGGGTGATTTAAACAAGCTGATGATTGGCAAATGCTCTGATTCATTGCCTCTCTAAATGTGCTTTATAGCATTTCCATGAAAAAATCCAGCAAAATGATATTTTTGAAAGGCGCACCATCCCAACACACTTTCACTAGAATCCTATTGGTGTCTTAGGATGTAGTCACACTGCAGAATAAAGCAGTTGAACACTAATTTAACTGTCATGGCTCCATCCTGTGGAATCCTGGGATTTGTAGTTTGGCGAGGTATTCAGTCTGGTCTGTCAGAGAGCTCTAATGCCTCACCAAACTACAAATCCCAGGGTGCTGTAGGACAGAGCCATGGCAGTTAAAGTGGTTTCAAACTCTTTATTTCTGCAGGGTGGATTCATGCTTATGTATGTATAAGCTACCCTCTGGAGGCAGATGGATATTTTGGTCTGATCTGGAGTGCCTGCATTCAGTTCAAGGTTGCAAAAAAGGAATTGCCCATGTGGTGTCTTTGGGCATTCAGATATACATGCACTTGAGATGTCCATTTGGTTGTGTGTTGGGTTGCATATTCAGGTGTGCAACATTGCCATTTGACATAGCACTATCAGGCAGAGATCCTACATTGCTTCAGAGTAGCATAAATATCCACTGACAGAGTTATACAACCCCTACACTGAATACCAAGATAGTGCCATGTGATTCAATGGTCACTGTGCATGGTTGACAATTCATTGTGCAACTGCAATTCTCAAAGGCAATGCATAGAGGCAATCTACATTCACATACTACTCTGTGTCCTTTTATGTATTACCCGATGCGGTGGTTTAGTGGAAGATCAGAAGGTTGGCAGTTCGAAAACATGCAAATGCAAGTAGATAAATAGGTACCACTTCAGTGGGAAGGTAACAGCGTTGGGTGCAGTCATGTTGGCCACATGACCACCAGAGCAGTCCTCGGACAATGTTGGCTCTTTGGCTTAGTAATGGATATGAGCACCAACCCCTACAGTCGGTTACAACTAGACATTCATGTCAAGGGACTATCTTTACCTTTACCTTTACCATGCACAATGATGCAGATGTGCAGCCCTGCTTATATCGCTATCAGCTTGATATGACTGTTATGCATTATCAAAAAATCACATCACATAAGTAGCTCAACTTACACCTGCTTATGTCATTCATAGAATGCCATAAGAATGTGTAACTCTGCAAGCAGAGATCTATGCTTTGTTGATAAGTGCCCTCAAATTGACTTGACTTATGGCGACCCTATGAATGAGAGACCTCTGAGTCACTCTGTTGTCAACAGCCCTGCTCAGACCTAAAGTCTTGAGTCTATTGCCTCTTGATTAAGTCTATCCTCCTTTGACATGGTCTTCCTCTTTTCCTACTGACTTCTGCCTTGCCAAGCATCATTGTCTTTTCTAATGAGTCATATTTTCTCATAATACATTCCAAGTATGACAGTATCAGCTTAGTTATTTAGGCAGAATTCAGGGATGATTTGCTCTTGGACCCATTATTTGTCTTTTTGGCAGCCTGTGATATCTGGAGGGCTCTTCTCCAGCACCAGATTTCAAATGAGTTCCTTCTCTTCCTATTACCTTTCTTCACTGTCCAGCTTTCACAGTCATACATAGAAATGGGAAATACAATGGTATGGACAGTCCTAACTCAATGATATATCTTTACACTTCAGGACAGAGGTGTCACTAGTGTTGGTATCACCTGGTGCAGCTGCTCAGAAAGGACTGTTGGGGGTTAGTGGCAGACTGCCCCACTTTTCCTCCCCTCCTGCTGCCTTGCTCGCACTACCACCACCTCTATCCTGGAAGTAAAAAATACAGTCACCATAAATTATAGAACAAATAATTTATTTTGTCCTTTCCTGACATTTGAAAGCTGCTGCCTAAGGCAGCTGGCTTGCTCTGCCTAATGTTAGGGCTGGCCTTGCAAGACACAACACTATCTATCTATCTATCTATCTATCTATCTGTCTATCTATCCATCTAAAAATGTAATTTCAGAACTGAATTGGAAGAGCAAGATGCTAACTATGAGAATGCCACCCCCTATTGTTAAAATAGTTTTTTTCTAAATTAAATTAAAAATAAGCAGGGAGCAACAGCATGCTTACCTTCACTGTTCTACTTAAAAATGTTCTTGAGTTCAGAAAGATGCTGTCAAAGGACTAATGTGGTTTGCATCCCTTGACCCAGAGAGGGAACTAAAGTGGGGTGAGTAAGCAATCGGTCACTTTCTGAATTACAGCAGCTGAGTAAGAATGCATATGGTTGTGAAACATATTTTACATTGTGCACAGAGTTTATAGCAAGCCTTGGAATTGACTCCATCAATTACATCAGGGGAACAGGGCTGGTGAATGCATGTCTGACGTCCTTCCTGATCCACAGTCTTGAGAAACCAATAAACGAGGATCTAA
This sequence comes from Phrynosoma blainvillii, assembly GCA_026167975.1. Classification (NCBI taxonomy): domain Eukaryota; kingdom Metazoa; phylum Chordata; class Lepidosauria; order Squamata; family Phrynosomatidae; genus Phrynosoma; species Phrynosoma blainvillii. The sequence goes on from JANUYF010000005.1 coordinate 37,318,843, forward strand.
AATAACTAAAAGAGCAATGTGAGAAGGGAGCTGGGATATGGCAGGTATGGGGAGGGAGGTTTTGTGGTTGGAGCAAGCGCTGTGTCCTGTGCCCTTTTCTCTAGGGCTGGCTGGAGATCACTTCCTCCTCTTTTCAGGCTCATTCTCAAGGTTCTGCATGTGGGGAGAGTGGAAATTTGGAGTGCTTTGTGGGGGCATTTCTTAGAAGCTTCTCTTTCTTCCTCCTTGACTATTTTTCTTTCTTGCTTTTATTTACACCACTGTGAGGTCTTGGTTTCTTCTCTTTGTTTGTTTGTTGATTTTTAAGCAGTAAAACAAGGCCTTAGGGTTTCAAAGTCCTGAGCTTTTCTTGATGTGCTACATTAAATGCCTAGTAGTGTATATAGCTGATCTGTTTCCTTGTATTCATTTCCTCACAAGAAAAAGTGCAGAACCCCAATCAAGGCAGACTCCAGCAGATGAACATAGGAACATTTTAACTTTTCTTTAAAGCCATTCCTCTCTCCCTTTAAAATTCAACCCTACCCCTTGCCAAAGGATTTGGAACCTCAGATCAGCTTCAGTTCATGTTTTCTGTCTCTTATTAATACATGTATGTAGGAAAGGGGCATTTTTATATGAAAAGCAACTGGGGGAGAGAAGGTTTCAATCTCTCTTACCCAACCCTCTTTTGTGGGGAGGAGGAGTCTCATCACCTTATTTCCTGAGGGTCCAGAAGTTTCAAGGGTGATCTGTTTCTCAGTGTCATCTGGCCTAAGACACTCAGAATCATCCTGGGAACAGGATCTTTCCATTGGAACCACTGCAACTTAACTATTAGGCTTCAGTGGCAGCACTGTCTCCTACTCTTTCTTTTCTTCAACAGTATGAACAGTTTGCGATCCCTCTCCAAAAAAATCCACAGCTCAAGCTTGTCTACACTTCCATCTTGAGAAGGATTTAGCATTTCTGCTCTTTCTTTTTGCAGTTTCTCTTCTTCCCCATACCTTCCTCTCTCTTAGTATCCATGCCAAATTGCACTCATAGTTGACAGACAACATGTTTGCATGTGGATATGCTCTCTTTCTCTTATTTTTTTTAAAAAAGGGCGGGGGAAAGAAAAGGAAGGGTAGCCACTATGTGCTATCAATTGCCATCAAGTGACCTTCACTTTATGGCAACTCTGAATAGAAAACTCAACAGCCCTGCTTGGATCCTGCAGTCTCAGGGCTATGGCTTCCTTGACTGAGTCTATCCATCTGGAATGCAGTCTTCCTCTTTTCCTACTGACTTCTACCTTATCAAACATTATTGCCTTTTTGAAGGCATTGTGTCTTCTCATAATATGTCAAAAGTATGAGTTTCAGCTTAGTCAGTGTGATAATATCTTTATTAGACCAACAAAAAGATGCAAATTACATCATGCTAGCTTTGAAGCCCATCGGCTCTTCACCAATGATGGTAAAAATCATGCAGGAGAAGAAAAGTGACAATGTATGAGTCACAGGTCCACATCTTGTATGATGCAATATAGAGGGATGGTCTACACCAGGGGTCGGCTACCTACGGCCCGCGGGCTTGTTACGGCCTGGGGCCCCGCGCTTACCGGCCCCTGCCGACCCCTGCTGCCGCCACCCTAACCCTAACCCTAACCCTAACCCTAACCCTGCCACCGCTGCTGCTAGTTTCGGCCGCTGTGCGGCCGTCCGCGTCACGCCCGCTATTTTGTTTTCCAAAATGGTGGCCGCAACTCATTTGCAATGCGTCGTGGCTGCCATTTTGGAGAACAAAATGGTGGCCGAGACATGCGCGGAGGCGGCTGCCATCATTTCCCCCCTGCCCGCTGGAAGGGACGACTTCGGGGGACCGGCCCCCGGCTCAAAAAGGTTGCCTACCCCTGGTCTATACAGACAGAAAGAATAGGCCATATCCCCTATAACTGTGAGAGAATTGGGAAGAAAAACAATAAGAGAAAAGCCATCAAGTTGTACTTCTTCATTTGTAGCCACAAAGTACCTCCCTGTGGGCTCTGGATTTGTCTTAATCTTGTGTGAGGCCTAGGCTCTTTGTAGACAGAAAACAAGAAGTCTCATAAGAAGTCACTGTACCACCAGATATAGACTTCTTTGAATATGTAATACTAAATAAGAAATATGGTGGATTCTGCAAGTTACATTATACCTTCCAAATCCCTCTGGTGTGTTTGGTGAATTGGTGAGGAAAAGGTAATTTTTTCAAGACTTGTTATTACTTGGATACTAAAGCCTCAAGATTCATCAAATGGGCATCAGATTTAAAAGAGATACACTTAGAGTAAAATAATTCTAATTCCAGGAATTTGCTTTGAATAATAGAATCGAACAGAGCTCAAAATTTTCCCACACAAAAATCTCTGTAGAGTTATCCTAGTCTGTCTTTATTTCAGCAGTATCGCTTAGGCCAAAAGGTGTGTGGAAGTGAGTAATTTGTGCTGCTAATTTTGAGCAATTTGGAGTCAACTTAGTCACAAGAAGTGACTGGATTGCCATTTCTGGGCCCACTCACACTACCCAGTTATAGTACTATCATATGCCCTCCAACATTTCACAGATGAGCACCAGCACATGTGTGGCCAAGCAACATCACAGTGTGGACAAGACAGGAAAAGTTATTAATGAGGAAGAACACACAAGCTAGGAGAGGCTGCAGCAGTTTGCTTTTTCCTGAACTTGGAGGAAGAGCAAGATTCTGCCCCTCCTCTCCTCTGCCCTCTGCTCAGTTAATGAATGCAAACTACTTTTGCACTGAACTCAGTTTACAGCAATTGAAGCAAGCTGAGGACAGAGGAGGAGGTGAGAGAAGGAGCGAGAAACTGTGACATTTTAAAAGCAGCTGAAAAAGTGGGGTGACAGAAGATAAATTGGGATTGTCCCTGACAAATCAGGACAGTTGGAAGGTATGCCATCATGCCACTTTAACTATTATGAGTGCCTCCTGTGGAACCCTAGATTTTGCAGTCTGAGGTGGTGCTAATGCTCTCTGACTGAAAAGTCTAAATTCACCTCCCTAAACCTGAGGATTCCTTTCTATAGCATGCAGCAATGACAATTAAAGTAGAATCTTGTAGTGCTGTCATTGTGTGCTGTGGAACACTCTCCTTAGTTTCTTTAAAGAGACTCTGAGGACCAAAACAGGCCTAGTACCCCAAGAAATAGTCTTTAATAGTCTTTGCCAATTCGGGGCACTGTCTTATGGGGATGCTAGACTAAAAAATGGAGACAGTGCCTGTACTGTAATACATTATGTAACGGTTGCATAGAAGAGGCTATGCTTCTTGTCACATAAATCAGGTAGCAAGCAGCACTTCCTGCAGTTCCATCTTCTACACAACCATTGAAGGTATAGGAACCCTCTCCAGTTTTCACTCTGGTAACCTTAATATTCAAGCATGTTAGAGGGAATCCAGTGAAGCCTGACTAGGGATTTTTGGAGTCTCCCTGTGGCTTATATGTCTAAGACACCAAAATTGTGCCAAAAGTGCAGTAGCTGAAGGAACAAGTGCTGTCTGATAAGGAACAGTTCATGGCCAGGAGCCATAAATCAAAGCAGAGTCCACATTGGAGCAGCAAGATATCAGAGTCAAAAAACAGTCTGGGGTCATAAATTACAGGGGCTCATCTCACAGTAGACACAGGCTGAGAGAGAAACAAGTTTGTTTCCACCAAACCAAAATGAGGAAAGGCCACTGACTTATAAACCCACTGACCCAGCCTCACCCAACTTGCAAACTGCATTTCAAGAGGGCATTTTCTAACCATGTGCATGCAGCCTCTCACTTCTCATGTGTGGAAGTGCCAAATCTGTCGCTTTTGCCTTGGAGCTTTCTCTCTTACCTCCTTCTCCTCTGGAGAACTCAGGTGGTTGTCTGACTGAACTGGAGGAGAGCACAGCTGCAGTAGGCCTGTTTTGTCTTCTGAAGCTGAACTCTCAAGGGGGTAGTGATGGTAAATTTATCTACCCTGAACTCAGTGATTTCCAAGCTCCCTTACAACTCTTTTGTTTTATGACTCCATGAGAGCTCTGACTCTTTGTTCAGGATCTTTCACCAGTGTGTCCAACACTACCTTCTCATATGTGTGCTCTTATGTTCTATGGGCATGACATAATATTTTGCCATTCATCTTGGTATGAAAAGTTTGTGTTTTTTGGCTGGGTTGTGTACACCCTGATGATGTACTACATTTGGCAGTAGAATAATAATTTGGTGACTGGAGACAGTGGCATCACTAGGGGTGTGTGGAGTGCACTGGGTGACACCCCAGAAGAGAGGTAACTCCCAGTGGAGCCCTCCTTTCACTGTCACTGTGGGCAGCATAATGCTTTTGCCAGTGCCTGCTCCTTCTTCTTTGCTGCCATTGCAGTAGAAGAGAAGAAGGGGTGGCCATTCCCCTCCTGGCTTTGCCTCTTCCCACTTCATGACTCATTCTAAAATGCTGTCCAATATTGAGATGGGAATCTTCCTGGTTGATTTCCTCCTCTTATATAGCACAGCAGTAAAAGGCCTAGAGATACTCCTAGAAAAAAAGTTGGTACCTTACTGATATGCAACATCTGGGTTAGATTTCATCCAAATGCTGTGGCTTAACGAAGCTGTGAATCAGTGAGAAAGAATAGCAACTATAACTTTTGTTATCAACTGTTCTGTTTTCAACTCTATTGCCTTTTGGGAACCTTCAATTATCAATCCCTAGGGTGACCAACATAAAGAATCTCACTAATTGGATTTTAATGACAAACTTCACTTTAGTCATGCAGCAATTTTTGTAATCTAATTATCTCTTTTGGAGGACCACCCAAGTCATTGCTTTTCTGCACAGTATTATGTGCTTGTTCACCACAGGCCTCCCCTTGTAACTTTGCTGGAAGGTATTTTCATGTACAAGTACATATGAGTAATTAAAACAATGACATTCCCCAGAGTGTTGCTGGAGAAGACCTTTGGCATCTGATAAATTAAAAGTGTGAGATGTAAAAGCAAAAATCTGTTGTATATTTTACTATGGTGTAATCTTGTACAATCTTCTAAAGAAGATTCTTCTCTTCCAGAAAAGAGAGGCCACAGAGCTAGAGTTTGTTATTGCTTGTTTGTTTATTTGTAGAATGCAGATTTTATTGTTTTGCAATGTGGACATATAATCCAGTTGTGGGGAATTATTATTGGATGCAGGCCTTGGAAAAGCAATTGTGATGTAGCAGTTTGAGTTCTGGACTAGGATTCCAGGAGGCCAGGCTTCAAATCCCCATTCAGTCATGGAAATCCACTAGGTGAGGTTGGACAAGTTGCACTTTCTCAGTCTCAGAGAAAGGCAATGGCAAAATCCTTCTGAACAAATCTTGGCAAGATGATAGGTTCATCTTAGAATTATCATAAGGTGGAAATGACTTGAAGGCACACAACTGCAAACAGCCTCTCCTGGTCTCTCACCACAGGTACACACACATGTACACACACACACTAGCTGTGGGAGTCCGATCAGGGAGGACAGATGAAGCTCCAAGCTCCAACTGCATGGCTTCAAGAAAGCTCCTTGAGTTGTGAGACTCAATCAAGAGCTAATTTTCATCACACTAGAGAACACTGACCAGACACCTCTGCACCCCTTTGGGACTTTTGTGCGCCTGGTTCCAAGCTCTTTGCTATAGTTCATTATTGTGCAGTACTTAGCAACTCACCTAGCAGACCTAGGAAACTTGGATTGCCATTCACCTGAATGATTAGGCTGATATCACACTATTTGCATGGTACTGTAGAGTGGTGTCATTTTGGCTTATTTGTTGGATCAAAAAGGGCAAAACATAGCACTAGAATAAAAAAAAAATAAGACTAAGAGAACTGTGGGAGAGAGAAGGTGAAGAAAAAGAAGAGTATGTTTGATTTAAATAAGAGTATAAGTTATATGTTCATAAAGATGATTTCTTGGAGATGATGCCAGTAAAATGCATATTCACATGTAGCTAAAGTAGTAAGATCTTCTGTCCATTGAATGACAGGTGGTGAACATTTATCTTTTCAGGCTTGAAGCCTAAGTCTTTAGCAACTGATTAGGTATGGACAGTTATGATTAATCCTCTGTCATCCCACATTTTCAGCGGCTTTTAAGATGTTCCAGTTTCTCTTTCTTCCCTCTTTTCCTTGGCTTACTTCAGTTACTTGAAATTAGTTCAAAATGCAAAAGCAATTTGCACTCTGTTAACTCAGAGGGGAGGTGGAGAAGAGAGGAGTTGGAATCTTGCCCTTCCCAGTAAACTCAGGCAAAAAGGAACTGCTGCAGCATCTCCTAGTTTATTTGTTCTTGATCATGAATAGGTTTTGCCATCTAGACCACAGTCTGATATTGCTTGGCCACATGTGTCTCAGTTTCCATTTGTGAAATGTTGGAGGGTATAGTATTTGGAACTTGATTTTGAGGCCTGATGCCCCAAGGCCAGTGTTTCATTTGAACAAGGACCATTTGCTTAGCAGGTACAATGAACTTATGTGCCACTTCTGTTCTCCCAAAGTTTAGCTGCAGTTCTCACAGAAGCTTTGGGGATGGACTTTCCAAGCAATAATAGAATGTTGTGAACTAGCAAAAATACAGTGTTGTGTATAGTTTTATAATGCAAAGTGTTTATGGCAATTAAGAGCAAACTTGAACTACTGATTACATGTAATTATCTCATTTCGCTAGTAAGTAAGGTGTAACTACATTACGTTGAAACTATAACCTTATAAGGCATAACACTATTCCTTTTCAAAGACATAGCCATGTTAGTCTGGAAAATCAGTATGCAAAGGGATCTTGTAGCACCTTTGAGATGGAGGAGTTGGTAGCATGAGCTTTTGTAGACTCTTGTCTATGAAAGCTCATGCTATCGGCTTCTCTCTTTCAGTTAGTCTCAAAGGTGCTACATTACCCCTTAGCATACCACTCTTTTGTCATGTAAATGTAGTATGTAAAGTTACTTGTATAGTCACATAGCTTTGGCCTTACTAAATAATAGAGGAATATTGCATGGTGCAGTGCTGCCTTGTGTTGCTGACTCAGTAGCAGCAGATGGCTCCCATATCAAGGGAGCAATGAATCTATTCTGGGTTTCAGTCCAAACCTTAAAGGAACTTTCTAAGGCTGTGACCTATTTTAGGGTGTGGGTATAGTGCCTTGGATACCGTCTTCCAAATCTGCACTAGAATTCAGGAGGCATTTACCATGGAAACTGCCAACTGTTACTGTGCCTCCTTGTGCTCTGTTGTAGCTGTTGAGCAGAGGCAAGGCAGAGAGAAGGCAAGTAGAATTATTTTCTTACTTTACTATAGGCCAGCAGCTTATATCATTCAACTTTTAAAAGCCACTAAAAAGTAACAATCCTAATTACTTTTGAGAATCAGGAAAAAAAATTGTAACCAATGGCAACTTACTACTTCTGATCATGAGACTATACCCATAAATAACTACTTTTGAAAAGTAACTTTTCAAGCTCTGATTGCAATCCAACAGTTTTACAGAAGCCCTGCTCTTAGTGAAGACAAGGGGTGTATTTACACTGCAGAGTTAAAGCAGTTTGATATTACTTTAACTGTCATAAATCTGTCCTACGGAATAATAGGATTTGTAGTTTGGTGAAGCACCAGAGTTCTCTGAAAGACCAGGATGTCACCAAACTACAAATCCCAGGACTCTCTGGCAGCCAAGTCATGATAATTGAAGTGGTGTCAAACTGCTTTAATTCTGCTATGTGAATACACGCAAGAACCATAAGGTTTGGTGATATGGATCAATACATCTGTGTGCATTTGTATGTGTATAATAGCTATGGGGACCTCCACAGCCACCTTCTCTTTGTACTGCTAGGCTGCAGCTAAGGCAATTTGACCCCTTGTGCTTGTGGTAGGCTCACATCTTAGACTTGTCACATCTTAGACATTACAATGTTAGCTTTGGTTCAGCTACCTCAGTGCTCAGTCCATCCTTGTACCATGTCAGAGGCAGGGTACCAGTCTGCTAGGAAGGAAGAAATTGCCCAATATTCCTGATTTGGAAGGGTTTTATGGACCTTTTCAGCCCATCTCAGGGGGCTGAGAAAGTTGTGCTAGCCAGATAACAGAGAGCATGGAAGAGGCCTCCTCAGCATGGACCCAGGCTCCAATTGCAGATGAGTGAGTCCCTATAGCAGCTTATGGTGACACATTGGACTATTGTTGCTGCCATTGTCATTTAACTCAGTGAAGCGAAATCAACATAAAGTCACAATTCCAAACATACACAGTAGGAAGTAAGCTCCATTGAAGTTGGTTGGGTTTAACTTCTCAATAAACATGGGGAGATGGAGCTGCCAGCCACACCACTTCACTTAATTGGGTTGCAGATGAGTCTGCCTGTTAACAAAATCAAATAATATATTCTTGGGCTTCTTGGGTGGTAAATGGAGATTGCATGGATTAAAGAAAAGGCAAGAGGGCACAGTTTGCATAGCAATCTCATGCAGTAACAAGTCTAAATACTCTTATTTTAAGGTATGCAGCTTGTCTCACTCAATAAATATTCATATGTTCTAGTTAAAAGTGCCTTGTTCAGCAGGCATAACCTGGAAATCATCTCTTATGATGGGAAAGGGCCAAGGCTTAGTGACAAAGTGCATGCTTTGCATGCAGAAAGTCCAAGTTCAGTCCTTGGTATCTCCAAGTAAAAGGTGATACAGAAGGCAGAGTTTGTTCTTGACTGGAAACCTCAGATCCCCTGGTTGGAACAAAATGAAAAATAGTGGTTCAGGTTGAACAGCTTGGAAAACTTACTTTGGAAGGCTACAATCTCCAGGATCTCCCTGCCAGCATGTCCACTGGCTGAGGGATTTGGGGAGCTGTAGTGCAAGAAGTAAATCCAGCAAGCTCTGACATTAAGGATAAAGAAACAACATGCCCCTGAAACACATGTTAAGCCTAGGAATTTGTTATCAGTACCACAACTGAAATCACAATTCTTATATATGAAAACCCTGCTTAATACACTTTTTGTCTTTTCTGAAGCATTCTTTTTTTAGTAAATCACAATAATAATCATGACGATATTGATGATTGATGATAATATACTTTGCTGCCTTTTTAGGGTGCCTCAGATATCTACTTAATGATAGGACCAGAGTGAAACTGCTTTTATTCATATCCTCAACAAATTATTTAGGAATTATAACCAAAGAACTCATCCGGTGTCAACTTGATTAGTGTATCGAGTTCCTTTGGGTAGGATGGCAATTTACCAGAGGCGTCATGGGGGGGGGGGTGTATGGAGAGTGAGAACTGCACTAGGTGACACCTCAGAGGGGGATGAACACCCAGAGGGGCAGTTACTCCCATCTGTTCTGACCCCCCCCCCCAGCCACCTCCCTGCCAGCCAGGCCACCTCTGCCATGGAGGGTGGGTGGGCTGCTGCTGCCAGCCTTTCCCAAGGCTACTGGACAAGTAGGAGAGGGAGGTGACTTGGTAGGCCAGGTGGGCAGAGTGGGGGTGGGTGTCTCAGGCCAGGCCTGGGGCCTAGTGGGGCAGCTAAGATGGTGCATAGGCACACTGTGGATATCTCTTCTTCACCCAGACAATTGGCAGCAGTACCGATTCTGCTGCCACACCAGCTCAGATGTACAAGGCACAGTTATCTCCCCCCCCCTACCTTGCCAGAGCAGGAGCAGCAACCGTGGAGTGGAGGAGATGCAGGATAATGATGAGGATGAGGAGTCAGTGATGATGGAATCCTGGCCCTCGGCCACTGCCTTCATTGGCAAATCCTGGAGTCCAGTTTTCTGCCCTGAGATCCTCCGTGGACGACATGGATTTCCAAAATGCTCTTCCAAAATGTGTACAAAAGAGGAAAGTGGAAGCGTTATGGTCATATTTCATTCTGATTTTAGAAAAGTGGTTTTTGACGTTGAACAGAAAGTGGGAGGTAGCAGTGACCACAACCTGCTTAAAGGGAGAACTGCTACACCTGTAGGCTTATTCGTGTCTGAAAAAAGGGTGTTCTAGGCGAAAGTAGAGGTGTCAGGGCCTGGAAAAACAGATTGGGGCCCCCAACTACAGTCTCAAGGCCACCCTCTCTGATTTATGCCATTTGTGAACCATTGACTTCAATGGGCTTAATCTTAGTATGTCTGAAGCTGGATCTTTAGCTCATTGAATTGATGGAACTGACATTAGTGTAGACTTGTTAAGTTTCCATTATTTCAATGAATCCAGTGTAGCTGAGACTAGCCACTTGGATTTAGGCCTGTGTTTCTTCAGTTAATGCAGACCGCAGGATGTTTTCTTCACTTCCCCACATAGTTTTCTTTAAAAAGAAAAAGAAAAGAAAAAGAAAAGACAGGGATGAAAAGTTACTGTAGATTTTCACACAACTTAACTTCCCAGCTGCTTCATTGTTGCCTTTCCCCCTTGAAATCAATGGCGCTAAACTGATTTAAATCCAGTCTGTAGTTCTGAATTATATAGCTTATCTCATCTTTCCCTCTTTCTGAGCTTACTTCAGAGACCAATTTAAGTCAGAGTGCCTGGAATGATATGGACTCCCTTCAGCAATATGTTCTGTTGAAATCAGTGGAGCTTACTCCCAAGTAAACACCCCCTGCTTTCCAGTTCCAAAAGGCATTCTGAGGCAAACAGGATGATGAAAAACAAAAACATCCACTTCGACTCTACTTGAAAGTGAAGTACATGAGGGCACACAAATGGCATTGGGCCCTCCATATAGATGCCTAGCAGTGCTGTTGAGCATTTGACAGTTTTTTTTTCTTTTTGGGGGATCAGGAATGGCGCACCTTGGTCCCCATGGCTAAAGCTGTCCTTCCTTGGGTCTCAATCTAGGCATCTTGGGTTTCCTAGACTCAGGAAGCACCCTGGGTTTCCTCTTCCCATTATACCATCATTTGGTGCTTTCCCAGATTTTACATACTCCTCTCCCCATTTCTAAAAAAATTGAAGTACTCTTCCTCATGGTCAGGAGCCAATGGCAGCTAGTAGGGGCTTCCTTCCTAGTAGGACTGTAAATTTCAGCCAAGTACTCTAGCTTTTAAAGGAACTATCCAGGGTGCTGCAAAATAGGCTCAGCACTTCGGATAACTTTTCTGAAATTGAATTTGGTCCTCAGGCTGAACATGAGTGGGCAACCTGCAGTGCTAGGCCTAATTTCAAAACCTGTTGCAAATGATTAGTTGAGAACATCCCCATTGGCCCATTGGATGAAGAGGGAAAAGGATAAATAAAGAAAAGGAGCCAGTCAGAGCAATGTTGTCAACCATGCCATTTTGGTGCCTGAGGCAAAGAAAGAAATACTGTTCTCCCTTCATTTCTAAGGATGAAGGCCAACTGGATAGGCATCTGAATTTCTTCAGCCCTAGTGATTTGGCAATGTCCTTCACTGCACTTGAAAACAGCAGGATGACTTAAGTGGTGCAAGGCAGATAGCATGGCAACCTTGCTGCTACCTAATTCCTGTTTCTGCATATTTTTGTGGGGTCTGTTATTGGTGGCAAGTAACATTTTAAAATATCTGACTTGGGTAGCTCTGTGGAAGGAAGTGTAGGCCTACTGCACAAGGACTATGAGAAGAAAGTGCCATGGTTCAAGGTGGACTTTAGATAATTGGTGGCATGCTTCTGTCAAACTGTCTGTAGGTGACAGTGACTGGCATCCTGTTAGTGAATTACATCTTCTCCTTTTGTCTTGTCTATTCACCAGGGATGGAAATTGTATGGCCTGTAGGCCACATGTGGCCCTTGGAGAAGATCCTGTCTGCTTTTTTTTTCACCCAAACTGATCAGAAGCAACTGGTCCAGAAAAATTCCAGAAAATGATGGTGGCATGCCTTTTGCAGGGTAAGAGCTAAAAATGTTCCTCTGGCTTTCTGTGTGTGTCTACCCTTACTACAAACTGAAAATTGCAGGACAGGCCTCTTCTTACTTCTCCTTTTGCCTCAGTCTTTGGATCATTTAGCCATAGGCAGCAGACCCCATCCTCCCCACAGACGTGTGGTTTCTTTAACAAATACTTTGTCTTTCTCTAAGACAGTTTTAGATACATTTTCAAAATACCAGCTTCCACCCATCTCTCACATGCAGTATGAAAGAAACAAGTTTGGAACTGAAAAGCAGCATCTAGTTACTGACATACACATGCTTAAGTGTGATTTATGCTTGCCACAATTTTTAGGACAAAGCACAGGGGGCTTTTTTTTTTTTAGCTCTTTGCACCCCTTTCCAAACCTCTCCCTCCATCTGCTCTATACCATTGGAGAAAGGAGAAGGAAGAGGCAATTCAGATGATGAAAATGTGGCTGGTCTGGGCTGTGAGGGGAAGGGAAAGCAGGGCACACGCCACCTTGTGAATACATTCTCATCCTGCTTCCCTGCTGCCAGCCAAAACCAGTTGTTTCTTCCTCATCTGATCCTTTCCCTCCATTCCTTCCTCTCCTCACTGGTAAGCAGCAACAGCTGCCCAGGGCTTGACTACTGCTAGAGGAAGGACACAGAAATTTGTGGCTGGAGTGTTACACTGACTCCTTGATTTAGAAGCTTGTGTCAAGACTATGTGACATCCTGGTCTGGAAAATGACATGGATGTGGCCACTGAAAGGAACTGGAGCAATGGTAACAGGGTTACTACAGTTCAAGTGGCACGTGCATGAGTCAGCATTTGACAAGCTGTGCATCATGGGAAGTCTGATGCAACAGTCTCAGTAGGTGAGACCAGCCAGGTATGCATCATGGGAGGCCTGATGGAACAGTCCTGATGCAACAGGCACTGGGGATGAAACCAGCCAGGTTTCATCAGTGCATGGCTGTCACATGTCCTTAAGAAGACCACCTAAATATGGGAGAAAGTCAACATCTCTGTTGTTGGTTAGTTGTGGTTGGTGGTTGGCGAAGCACTTTGTTGGACTGTATAGCTGTGAGTATTCAAGGATGTCTGGTACTCTGTGTATCTTTGTAAATATTTGCAACAAAGATTAAAGCCCTCACTGAGTGAAGTCTCACTGTCCAGCGATTCATTTCTCCATGTTGAAAGAAGCAGCCTGCATACGGGAGGATTTTTCCTGTGTGTCTGGAGCGAGATTCTTCACAGAAGACCATCTTCTGGGTGTTCTTGCCTATATGCATCTACTCTGTGTGTGTGTATGCTAGATCCTGCCTGTCTGCATACCCCAACATCTTGGACAGATACTCTCATCTCTAGTGACAATTGTTGGATTCTATGTCAGAGCCGTATTGCATTATTAAACAAACTGGGCAGGCAAACAAAAAGACACATTTTTTCTCTCCCTCTGCATGACTCTCATTCTCTTCAGATTGTAAAAGCATGGGAGAGCATTGTAAAAGTGTCATTTTTGCCAAATGGATTATTTCACCTTAGCAAATGAGACACCTTTACAACACTTTTATGACCCTCTCCCACAGTTTTAAACTGAGAGAGAGAGAAAGAGAACTATGTCATGCAAAGGGAGGGGGAAAAAAGCAAGTGTCTTTTTGTTTGCCTGCCGAGTTTGTTTAATAATGTGATAAGGCTCTCAGTCAGGTGGTGAATCCGTTCTGGGTTTTAGTGTGAACTTTAAATGACATATCAAAGGTGCTGAACCTGTTTTGAGGATAGGTTCAACAATTCAGATATCTCCTTTACAACTTGGACTAAAAACAAAGTCTATTCAGCATCCCACTGACATGGAAGCTGCTGACCATGTCCTCCTGCCTGCATTTAGAACAATTTTATGGTAAGTCTATGGCACCATAACGAAACAGAGGCTGCAGTATATTCAGTCAAGGTCTACAGGAATGTCCATTGCAGCCTCCCTCCTCCTTACATCCATACTCCAGTGCAGTTTATCTAAAAGCACTTAATCACCAATCAGCTTTTTTATTACAATGTTCTAAAGCAAGGCCTCTGAGTCGAAACAATATTTTAGAGATTAGTATCAAAACGTCAGGGGCCGATATTAATCACCCTGACGTGTTCCTAGGGAGCAGGTACTTGGCAGGACAAATGAAGTCTTTTTCTTTTTTCCGCTAGACTAGAGCATTCATGGGATGACTGTCTCTCTTGGTTTCCTCCTTTGGAAGATGATAAATCACAGCCTTCCCCAACAAGTAATGAGAGGTGCCATGACTGAGCTCCACTCATTAGACTTTGCCCAGGCAAATGTCAGGTATCCTCGCAGCTTCAGAAGGTGGGGAAACCTGATTTGTAGGGGGACTACAGCTCCCAAATTCCCTGATAGCTTCTGGGAGTTGTAGCCCCAAAATTCAGATTTCCCAAGCACTGTAAATGAGACCTAGCTGGGCAATTCTGGGTGTTGTAGTTAACCCCCTCCCCACTTCCAACCTCTTTTCATGTGTAAGCTTTGCTTTTTCTCCACAAAGGCAATAGACTTTCTTTTTATTTTCTCTTTCCCTGTTCCCTCTGTGTATGTGCCTTCAAGTCACCTATTGACATATGGTGACCCCATGAATTTCATAGGGTTTTCTTAGGCAAGGAATTCTCAGAGGTGGTTTTGCCAGTTCCTTCCTCTGAAATCTAGCCAAAAGTACCTGGTATTCTTTGGCAGTCTGTCATCCAAGCCCTAACCAGGGCTGGCCCTGCTTAGCTTCCAGGATCAGACGGGATGTGGTGCCTTTACTCTTATTTAATTTTGCTATAAAGTCACACAGCAAAACGTATCAGAATGTATGAGAAGGAAAAAAAGATGCCCACCAACATGGGCATCATAGATCCTAAGGATCACACAGGACAAAATCTCTTTTAGCACTAGCTATCAAACTGTATGCAATCAAAAGCACAAGAAGTGTCCCAGGCAAAGACAGATTAATACTTGTGCAGTACTCTCTACCTTAAAATGAAAACAGCTCTGCAATGTTATGAATACTGATGGGATATCCTAAGACAGCTTGCTATTTTCACTTCTACTTCTTCTGTGTCCAAGCCTGTTTTTCTTATAATATGTTCTGCATACACATTGAACAGATAGGGTGAAAGCTTAGAGAGGGTATAAATTACAATAAAAATAAAAATGATTAACAGCAGACCAGTTAAATTATAAATTTAGCAATTATAAGTGTTCCCTCATGTTGTGAAAGATGTATGCTTGTCATAGCACATGGCTTTCTTCCCCTCTGTTATCTTGCATTTGATGTGCTTTGTTTTGTGGTTGGCCAATGGAAGGTACGGTAAACATGGGCTTAATTTGCAGGTCTGATTGCTAAAGTATGTATGTCTGAGGAAACCCATTTAAAGCTGGTTAATCATAGGGAATATGCATCTTGTTTGATCCTGAGGTGAAAGATCAAGAAGGCATTCCCCATCCTACCCACAATAGCCAATTGAACTCATAGTTGAATCCCACTTGAATAGTGATGGTAGAACAGCATCTTCCACCAATCCTGAGAGCAATCACACAGTTTATATATCTTCAACAAAGGAACTCAGTGCTCAGTGGATCTTGGGGGAGCAGACAAGGGGGCGTCTAGTCTCCCATTTTCTGCTGTTCGAGAGAATCATAGAATCATAGTTGGAACAGACGTCAAGGGCCATCCAGTCTAACACAAAATCAAAGCACCCCCTGTGACAGATGGCCATCCAGCCTCTCTTTAAAAACCTATATATAAAAAAGGAGACTTCAACACACTCTGAGGAAGTGTGTTCCAATGTCAAACGAACAGCTCTTACTATCAGGAAGTTCTTCCTAATGTTGAGATGGAATCTCTCTTCCTGTAGTTTGAACCCATTGCTCTAGGTCCTATTCTCTGGACCAGCAGAAAACAATCTTGCTCCATTCCCACTATAACCCCCCCCCTTCAAATATTTGAAGAGGGCTATCATCTCACCTCTTAACCATCTCTTCTCCAGGCTAAACATACCCAGCTCCCTAAGTCTCTCCTCATAAGGCATGGTTTCCAGACCCTTCACCATTTTGGTTGTCCTCCTCTGGACACACTCCCGCTTCTCCATATCCTAGTGACATCTTTGCCTTATAATAGGGTCAGTCCTGGTTATTGATTAGCTACAGATTATTTCTAGCTCAGTTCTAACTGGAATTTGAAGCTAGGGTTTTATATAGACCCTCAAGCACTGATTGGATTACTTTTGATCTTCCATGAGTCTCTCATAGTTGTGAGAAGTCATTGCTCAGATGGCATATGTCATACTGGTCCCATTAGCACGCTGACTGGTGTATGTGGACACACAGGGATGGATGTGTGCTCCCTTGGATCCCATAAGACTCCACTAGATCACCTTTTCTTCTGGGAAAACAAAGCAAATTGTTGGTCCTGGAACCCTCCCAAGCCAACAGCTCATCTTTTCAGTGGGCTGCAGGGGTTAACATTTTGATATTTTTCAAACGCAGAAGTGAGCCTCTAAACCATTTCTGATTATGCTTTGCTTTGCAGGGTATTTTGGACTTGGGCAAGTCACCCTTTCTCAGCCTCAGAGGATGTCCACAGCAACCCCCCTTTGAAGAAACCTGCCAAGAAAACCTCATGATAGGTTCACTTAGGGTCTCCATAAGTCAGAAATCAGAATTCTAGAGCTCTTAGACATTTTTTAAACAAAAAGAGCGGGGGGGGGGGGGATTTGATTAACAGCTATATAATTGGAGAAGTGTCACCAGCAGCTTGGCTGATGTCAAACATCTACAGTAGTTGGGGTCCTTTTTTTCTCAGGTAAGTGTGTATAGGATTGCAATCTGAATCTTATGTCTCCTAGAACTAGCCTGGAGACCAGAAAATGAAATGATCCCTTTAGAAGGGATCTGAGGAGTTCCTAATCCAGGTTATTTTGTTCTTGTTCTTGTTCTGGTTGTTGTTGTGTGCGCTTTCAAGTCCTTTTGGATGGAGTTTCCTGGCCAGATTTGTTCAGAGAGGGTTTGCCTTTCCCTGAAGCTGAGAGTGTGTGACTTGCTCAAGGTCAGTCATTAGGTTTCTGTGGCTGAGCAGGGATAGGAACCCTGGTTTATTGGTTGACCCAGTAAAGGTATCACTGCTTTGTGGATTTGGGATGTTATGCTATTGTACCTGGTCTTCAAAGTGGCAATTCAATGCTCAAACCACTACAGCAGGTTGGTGTATTTCCCATAGATCAGTCACCCCATACCAAACCAATTCTTTCCTTCTTTCCCCACTTTAGAGACATATACTTTTTTCATCTGGATGAATTCTCCCCTGGGACCTTCCAAGTCATTATCTCTGGCCATTTTTTCTTTACCCCTGGGTTTTCCACTGGCTGGAAAAGCAAAGCAACCAGAAGGAGAGCATTGGAGGTCAGCAACCATCTGATCTCGGCTCTGGTGCCACAACCAACGACGAATCCCAGAATTCCATAGCATGGAGCCTTGGCAGTTACAGTGGTGTCGAAGCGGATTATTTCTGCAGGGCGGATGCAGCTCCCAAGTCTTTTGGCCCCGGCGGAGGCAAAGGAAAAGCGTGCCATCGCTCTTCTAAAGCTCTCTAACCCAACTTTTCTTATCTCGGGTGCCAGACTTCACGCCCCATTTCTGGAGCCATCTCGCCCGAAGCCCCTCCAGGCATCTATCTCCCGGAGACCGCGTCCTCGCAAGGCACTCGCCCGGCTTCCCTTTCAAGGGCTGGCGGAGGGAGAGGGCAGGGAGGCAAGGGCGGCCTCGGGAGTCGGATTCGGGGGAGCTTAATTGCGATTGAAGGAGGAGGAGGAGGAGGAGGAGAGGAAGAAGAGAAAGAAGGAAAAGGAGGAGAGGGAGAAGGAAGAAAAAGAAGGGTGAGAGGAAGAAAAAGGAGGAGGAGGAGAGGAAGAATCAAGAAAAAGGAGAAGGAGAAGGAGGAGGAGAGGAAGGAAGGAAGGAAGGAAGGAAGGAAGGAAGGGAGGGAGGGGAACACGTCAGGCACCCAGCTGGGTGGTTGAGTAGGAAAGGAAAAGGCAGGGAAAAGGCAGGGACGCCTGAACTCTCTTCCTGACCCTCAACGAGGGGAAGGTGAACGTGTGAGCGCTCCCTAGGGCTCCCGTGTCCCCTCCCTCCCCGAGGTTGGAGGCCAGGACCTCCGCGGCGAAGAGGGCGCCCCCTGGAGGCAGGGCAGCGGAACTGCAGGGCGCCCGGATTCGGCCCCCCTCCTCCTCCCCCCTTCCTCCCTCCCGCGGTGGGTCGGGGCCAGAGAGGCTGGGGCGTCTGTTTCCCGGACTCTCTCCGCCTCTGCTGCTCTTCTCTCTCTCTCTCCTTCTCTTCTTCTTCTTCCTTGGAGCTGTGCAATGACTGGGACCGCGCTCCAAGGCTTTTTCTAGCCACCGCTCCGTTTCCCCACCCCTCCTCTCTTCCCCCTCCCTGCTCCACTCCTCCTCCTCCTCCTCCTCCTCCTCCCTTCTTTCATTCTTCCCTTCCTTCCTTCCTTCTTCCCTTTCCCCTAAAGACAGGATCAGCCAAGGGTTTTTTTTGCCGCGAGATGGTTTCTTTCCAAAGTTAAAGAGCAGCCATCGCCGGGGCTCTCGCGAAGCCCAGGAGTCAGATATTCCAGAGAAAGAGAGAGAGAGTTAATAGAGACAAATCGCTCGGAAAGCGCCCCGGGAGGCTCTTTGCTGCAAAGGAGGGAGAGGGAAAGAAAGGAAAGGAAAGGAACATGCAAGACACCCAACTGAGGGGTGAGTAGGAGAGGAAAAGGAAAGAAAGAAAGAAGGAAGGAAGGAAGGAAGGAAACATGCAAACCACCCAACTGAGGGGTGAGTAGGAGAGGAAAAGGAAAGAAGGAAAAAGAAGGAAAGAAAGAAAGGAAGGAAAGAAGGAAGGAAGGAAGAAAAGAAAGAAGGAAGGAAGGAAGGAAGAAAAAGAAAGAAAGGAAGGAAGGAAAGAAAGAAAGAAAGAAATAAAGAAGGAAGGAAGGAAGGAAGAAAAAGAAAGAAAGAAAGAAAGAAAGAAAGAAAAGGCAGGAAGGAAGGAAAGAAGGGAGGAAGGAGGGCAGGAGGAAGCAGGCGGGGGTCCGTCTCCCTTCCCTCCTCCTCCTCCTCCTCCTCCTCGCCATTGGCGCCCATCCTTCGGTGGGTCCGTCCTGCGGGCGCCTCCCTTCCCTTCCCTTCCCCGCCTGCTGGCTTGGCGTCGGCCTGGGCACTGGCCTTGGCCCCGGCCGCGGCAGCTGTTTCCCGGGGGTCGCCCTCCTCCTGCTGGGGCCAGACCATGGGGGAGCAGCCGCGGCGGGGGGCCCCAGGAGCCTCCTCCGAGCCCGTGTAGCTGGTCCTCCCTCCAGAGCATCCTCCCTCCGCCACTCCGAGCTCCTTCGCCTTCGCCTTCTTCCTTCCTTCCTTCCTTCCGATGGTGGTGGCGGCGACAGCGGCGGCAACGGCGGCGGATTGGGGTTTCCTATGGACTATAGCCGGAGATCGACGCTTGCTTTCGGACCCTTTCGGCAGTAGGTAGACCGGGTCCTCCCTGGAGGTTGTCCTTTCTCACCATGGCGCGGGGGGGGGGGGGAGAGAAGGGTGTATATGTGTGTGTGTGTGTATGTAGAGACCACCAAAAAGCCACTGGGTTTGAGTGTTGGGTTACTCCTCTGGAGACCGGGATTCGAATCCCATTGGGTGACCAAGGCAAGTGACACTCTCTCAGCCTCAGAGGAAGGCCAGGGCAAACCCTTCCTATAAGGGAACTTGCCAAGAAAACCCCATGACAGGGTCGCCTTAAGTCAAAAAGGCACACAACCACCAGGAGACCATGAGCCTAAGCTATGTCCGAATTCAGAGCCAAAGGCTCCCTCCATCCCAGAGATCCGTGTCTCCCCCTCTGTGCGTGTAAATGGGGGGAGGGAGGGCTTTGGGGAGGCGAGGCTGGCCAACCTTGAACACGCGGGTCAGCCTTGGAGCCTTGAAGTTGATCTCTTGTCCCGCATCCCGCCTTTCTCAGCCTTTGCACGTGTGAACGCGCCTCTCAAATCAGGGTCGGAGAGGGCGATCCCTCCTTTCTCCCCATCCTTCCTAAAAGCGCTCCCTTCCTCTGTCCCCCCCCCCCTTTAAAAATTTTCCAAGCGCCTCCCTTGGAGTCACTCCGGAGTCACTCCAGCAGCAGCGTTGGCCCCAGGGAAGCCGATCTCTCCCCGCCCTTGGCTCTGGAGAGGGAGGGAGGGAGGGATGACCTGGCCTCCCCCCAAAAGTGCCCTTCGCCTGGCCCCAGCCCACCTTTCTTTTCTTTTCTTTTGTGATGGAGCTTGTGTGGTTTCCTTCTGGTCTAGGCTGGCCTTCCTCTGAAGTAGATGCCAGGTGGATCTAGATGGTCTTGGAGGAACCCACAGCCAGGAGCAGCCCAGGCGAAGAAGAAGAAGAAGAGGAGGAGGAGGAGGAGGAGGAAGAAGAAGAAGGAGCCGGGCCAGTTTGAGCTGAGAGGATGCAGCCCGTCTCTTGGTACGCCGTGCTCCTGCTCCAGCCTGCGCTCTACCTGGTGAGTTTCGGCAGCCCCCATCTCTCCCTCCCCAGCCCTCCTGCCTCCCTTGGGGCCAAAGGCCTCAATCCTCGCCTGCTTTGCTCTACAGAAGTCCCAAAGGCTTCCTTCTTGGAAGTCCTGTGCTTTGAGGAGGAGCCCTTTGGCCCCCGGGGGCCCTCCAAGTGGCAAGGAGTTCCGCCGCCCTCCTGCTCTTTCCCTTCTTTTTAAAGGAGATCTTTGTATGGCTTTACAGTTGGAAAGCATGCCAAGGGGGAAAGCCCTTTGCCTCTCTTGTCTTGGATGCCAAGCTTTGCTACCTACCTTCCTTTTGGGGTTTTGTCTTGGGGGAGACTAAAAAGGTTTTTTGGGGGGGGGGCAAGGAAAGGGTTACAGGTCGGGGGAAACAAAACCCTTCCATGCTGCCAGATTGAAAAAAAAAAAAAACAACAACTGGAGGGTTGTCGGGGTTTGTATGGGTCATTTTTTGGGCGAGCCGGCTCTGCCAAACTTTTCTTCCGAACGATCCGCAAGCCTCCTCGCAAACCCGGCTCCTGGGCTGGACTACAAGTCCCATCGCTCGGGTTTGGGAGGATGATGGGAGCTGCAGTCCCCTCCCAGTTGGGTGAGGGAGGTCCATAGTGGGCGCCTCGGAAGTTTTGCGCCTCGGAAGCGGGAAAGCGCCGCCAAAGCGAAGCGGAGTGAAACCAGCGCAAGGTGTGAACGCAAAGGGGGCGTGTGCAGGGTGACCTGAGGTCCTAAGGAGGAGAAGACCCCAACCCCGAAATGTAGGACGTGCCGAGGAACGTGGAGGACGGGACCACAGCACAGCTAAAAAAAGCCATAAAAGTACATGCCATGCTTCTTTTAGGGATGCTCAAAATGGAGGACGCTTGGAATTTCCTCCTGGGCAGAAGGTGGGAGTGGAGGGCATGTCCGGGGAAAGGAGGACGGCTGGTCACCCTGGGCGGGGGCCACTCCACAGGTCCTGCAACATGGCCCTCTGGACAGAAGGGCCACTTGGGCAGCTTTTCTTGCCTGGGGAAGGTCTGCCTCTTTCTGCCCATCTGCCTCCTTTTTGGCTGGGGTTGAAATCAGTGGCTCTGACCCTGGGGTACTTTTGCTGGGAGGATAAGGGGTTTTGTAGTGGCTGCAGGAGCTAATCTCTGTCCTGTGTGTGTGTATGTGTGTGTGTGTTCTCCTAACACAATATGATAGCTACACTGCCCAAACACCATCTGGGATTCTCTCTCCACCCCATTCAGTGCCATGGGATAAAAAAACCCCGTAGAGAATCCCTTTTAAGGTCTCCCATAATCGTAGAATCGTAGAGTGGGAAGAGACCCCCAGGGGTCATCCAGTCCAACCCCATTTTGCTTAGTTAACCTAACCATAGCGGATCAGATTCATCTGCCTGGATCTTAAGAATCCCAAGGAAGCCAAGCAAACTTAGGTCTGCTTTTTGGAGGAAGGGGGAAATCAGCTTTCCCTTTAGGAGAGCAAGAATGATAGAACGAGGAAATGTGGGGAAAAGGGGTTAAAATAAAGCCCCAGAGAGAGGGCATGAGGATCTAATAAACCCTACAACGCTTTCTCTCCGATTCCTCGGGTCAACCTTTCTTTCCTTTTTCCAAGAGCGCCTCCATAGCCGGCCATTGCAAGGCTTGGCCACTTGAGGGCGCTGCGCTCCAGTCCTCGGCCTTGTTGGAGGTGAGCAGGTGAATGGAGGGCCAGCCCTTCCAACTATGGTTGGATAGCATCACCTGCTTATACAACCTTCACCCACGAATGGACCAGGCTCACCAGTGAGACGGGTTTTATTTTTTAAAAAAGTCTGGAAGGAATAGATCTTTACTTTTTCCCCTTCCCATGGAAAGGAGGGATCTTCTGAACCAGGAGTGGAGCTGAAAAACAGCAAAGGGGAGCAAGGGACCAAGTAGACCAGAGTCCATTTAACATCCCTAGAGCAATAGTAGCCACCTCTCCCAATACCATAGAATCATAGACGTGGAAGGGACCCCAAGGGTCATCCAGTCCAACCCCCCTGCTATGCAGGAACTCACAATCAAAGCACTCCCAACAGATGGCCATCCAGCCTCTGTTTAAAAACCTCCAAAGAAGGAGATGGTGATGCTGAGGACAGAGACCCAGGAAGATATGGCTGACTCCAGATCCTTAAAAGGGTCAAACTCCTTCCCGCGTTTCAATATTTTATTATCTGTGTCATCTCTGATGCTGATTATTATTGTTAGTAATAATCCAGAACTCCAGAACATGGAATCTCTCTTCCTTATGGGGACAAAGATCAATAAACTTTCTCTCTTCCTCACCCGGAAATCTCTCTTGCTTACCCGCACTGTAATCCAGTTTGACACCGCTCTAACTGCCATGGCTGGATGATGGAATGGTATGGAATTCAGGGGTGCTTTGATTGTGTATTCCTGCATGGCAGTCGGGGTTGATGGCTCTTGAGCTCTCTTCCAACTATTTTAGGACTCTATAAATTTGGGGAATTGTAGTTTTGTGAGCCATTTAACATCTTCAGTCAAAGAGGTCTGGTGCCCCAACAAACTACAACCCCCAGAACTCCATCCCATTCAACCATGGCTTAAAGCGATCTCAAAGTGGATTATTTCTGCCCTGCGGATGCTGCCTTATTTCCACTAGGGCGCTGAATGAATGGATTGCAATGCAGCAGCGCATTAATTCTCCTTTAATTGTAAACTGGGAGCGTTTGAAAAGCATTCAGTGTTGCAAATGATGCTGATTCAATTACCGTTTAGTTACAGACTTCATTACCTGAATGCTTTCCATCCTTTTGCCACTTCTCTCCCCACAAGGATTTGGCAAGCTAGGAGAGAAGATGGGGGCGGAAGGAAGATGGGGAGGAAAAAACAAAAGGATTTCCTACAATAATGCAAAATATGAGTGGGAAATAAAGACCACTTTAGGGATAGTTGTCAGGTAGGAGAAAGCTTAGTGTCTATAACCGCACAGGATTTTTCCAGGCTAAGCTGTGATTTCTTTCCAAGTCAAGAGGCCACTAGTTCCTCCTCTATTTCTTTGTATTTTTTTTTCTGGAGGAAACATCCCATAATAAGGCCTGCTCTTAGCCATGAACTCTATTCCTTCTTTCACCTCCACCACTAAGACAGGACCCTAGTCTGCCTCTTCTGATGGAAAATACAGAATAGGACCATTTCAATGCATGGGAACTGAAACAAAGGGAATGGGTTTTTGGAAGAAAGACCTATTTTCATTTAGATTCCCGAAATCTCCTGGAACATGCGTTGTTTTTAAATTTTTTATTGTATTTTTTTTAAAAAAATGTTTTTTATCTGTGAGCTGCCTTGTGCCCCTTCTGGGAGAAAGGTGGCATACCAAGGAAATGAAATAAGTAAATAATAAACAAAACCTAGGCGGATTCGGATTCCCAAGTCCAGTCCCCCCTTCCTATCCAGGATCCAGGGCTGGAAAATACTTTTTAAAATACATACATGCCAAAAAGCAAGCCTTGATTTTGCTATTTTATATAAGGGACACCATTTTACTATGCCACTGTATTCAATGGGACTTGAGCATCCACGGATTTTGGTATCCACAGGGGTCCTGAAACCAAACCCTAGCAGATACCAAGGCCTACTGTATATACAGTAAGAAGGGTTTGGTTTTTGACAGAAGAGAGGACGATTTGGATTCCCTCCCTAGGGCTGCACCAGCCCTGCTTCTAACCTGGAACTGGGGCCTATCTCCAGCCAGATAAGCATGAAGTTATGAAGGTATCTTCTGTTTAGATGTGACGGGCAGGAGCTCCCTGCTGCCTCTTTACAAAAAACTTGAAGGGGTCATTGCAGAAGCAAAGAGATCTCCAGCATTGGAAGTGTCCAGGTTGGATGCACTTCTGGTGATGCCCTTCCTACAATTGCAGGAAGCCTTAGTCCATCCACACTGCAGAAATAATCTAGTTTGGCGCCACTTTAACTGCCTTGGCTCCATGCTATGCGATTCTGGGAATGCTAGTTGGTTGCGGCAACTGGTGCCACAACCAGCTACCATTCCCAGAATCTCATAGCATGGAGCCAAGGCATTTAAAGTGGTGCCAAACTGGGTTATTTCTGCAGTGTGGATGCAGCATTTCCTGGTGCTCAGGAAAAGGAATTTTCTCTGGGTGACAAGCGAGAGATCCCTGTCTTTCGGCCTAGTGCTTTTAGCATCGCTTTGTATCTTCCCTGGAAGCTTTTCCCATATTGGAGGGCTTAAAAAGCATCTTGATTTCTGTAACACATTGCGGCCTTTAGCTGGGAGGAATGCCAAGGAGACATATATAATTAAATGAGATGTTTCAATTTGGGGCTTTTTTTTTTTAATTTTTCTTGATTTCACTCCATTGTTTAATTTTTCCCCTTTGATGTGTGTGTGTGTGTGTGTGTGTGTGTGTGTGTGTTTCCTGGCTTAATATATGCAGAAGAGATAAAGCAGATCTAATCTTGCAGTACTCACCTCAGGAAGGGCAAAATGTGGATTACTAAGAGTTTTGGAATAAAATGGAATAAAAGGGAAAATTTGGGGCTGAAGTCATTTCTGGACCTTTTCCAGCAGTGTGTGTGTGTGTGTGTGTGTGTAATATAGAAGAGTGCACAGGCAAGCTGATGCAAAGCAATATCTAGTATATTATGGATAATATAATTAATATTGTATATGGATACTATAATATAATATAGTATAGCTAGTACAGGTAATATAATCAATACAGTATATGATACTAAAATGTCATACAATGGAATGGGTAAAATATACATTAAATTCACATAAATTCACAGGTGTGTGATACAGAAGAGTGCACAGGTAAGCTGATGCAAAATAATATCTAGTATAATTAATAAAGTATATGGATTCTGTAATATAATATAGTATAGTTAGTATAGGTAATATAATCAATACAGTAAATGATGCTAAAATGTCATACAATGGAATGGATAAAATAGTTTAATGTCTACCCATAAAATGCGCACAAACTAATAGCTGTGTGATACAGAATAGTGCACAGACAAGCTGAAGCATAATAATATCTAATACAGTATGGATAGTATATGGTAATTAATATAGTATATGGATACTGTAATATAATATACTATACAGTAGTTAGTATATGCAGTATAATCAATACAGTATATGATACTAAAATGTAATACAATGGAATGAATAAACTACTAGTTTAATGTCTACACATAAAATTCACATAACTAGAATGTGAAAATTTAGACACCAAGGTGTCTAGACTTATTGTGTATGTGTGCTTATGTATTTCATAGACACGAAAGAAACATGCATATTTTAATGCAAACACATATTGTAAATTATATATGTGCAATATATGTGTGTGGGTGTATATGTATGTACATATACATGCACTCGCTGTTTGTGTTGCACACACAAATACATGGACAATGGAAAGACATTTATGTCTCTGCCTCTCTATAGAATAGACACGTGTACGTCTGCGATGCCATTTTCTCCAACTCTCAAAGAAAGTTATAAATCTGGATGCGTGGCAGTGAACTCCTACTCTGTTGCAATTGGACCTAATATTCCCGTTTACTAGAAAAGGAGTCCTATTGAGTCCAATGGGTTTACCATCAAGCAAGCCTGGGTAGGGGATCGGAGAAAGAAGGCGCGGTAGGCATTTAAAGTTGATCCAGATCGCTTTATTAGAGCGATCCTTAAAACACGCAAGTCAGTTCCTTTCACATGAATTGAACTTTTATAAAAATATGTGTTTAGGAAGAGAACTGTTATCACGCGGGATCAAAACGCGTGTGTTAGGCTGCTGTGAAGAGGGCGTTTGGGAGCAACAAATTCCGAAGTATAGGAAGCTTGGGAGGCACTATCTAGATTTCCCCGGACCTAGAAAAGGGCTGCCTCCGCATTGCAGAAATAATCCGGTTTGACCCCGCTTTAGCGGCCATGGCTCCATGCTAGGGAATTCTGGGAATGGTAGTTGACTGTGGCACCAGAGAATTGCCTAGCATGGAGCCATGGCCCTTAACACGGGGTCAAAGCGGATTATTTCTGCAGTGTGGGCGCAGCCAGTGGACCTCGTATTCCCCCACCGGATTTTCCTTGAAATGTATTGCGAGGTGTGGCTCCTGGGATGCCCTCTGCTGTGTTGACACAACCGACAAACACCGCACCTAAGAGCAGAGAATACACAATTTCGGACTCAGGCGTGCAAATATTGAAACAATCGCCTGGGAAGGGGGGGGGGGCGGAGAGAGTAGATATTTAGAGCCTCCCTATCCCTGCCTCCAGGATATTGTAGAGATTGGTCTCGTTGCCCAAAGGATAGGCGGTGGCACATGGGAAGGATAATACCTTTAGGTCCTCCCGGCTTTTGTTCCAGGTGGAGGTCGAGTGAACCTCTGCAGAGGAGGACTGGATGATACTCCCATGGCCTCCAGTCTTCCAAAGGATCCTCCCAGCTGGAGACCCCCCCCCCTCGCCTAATTTCAAGATCTATTTTCCCTCTTGGAGTGGATTTTTCAGAGGGTGGGGAAGGGGAGAGGATGGGGAAATGTCACTGATGTATTTCTCTCCCCCCCCCCCCTTTACCTTCTAGATTCGGTTTAGGTTATTTCTCTAGTGCTCACTTTTATTACCAATATTGTTCACAGAAGTAAAGGGGATTTTTTACTAACCTGTATCGTCTGCGTGTGTGTTTTGTGAAGGATTTTATGCAGCCTAATGCAGAGCTTCTAGGGCTCAGTCAGGTCAGGATTTATTCAGTGATACATACATGCATATATATATTTGTATATTTACACACACACACACACACAGTATATAGCTGCAAATAATAATAATAATAATAATAATAATAATAATAATAATAATACAGTAGTTGTATACAGTAGCATGTATGTGCATATCGTATATTCTATACCCATATATATGTGTATGTATATATATATTTACATTTACATATACATATATATATATATATATACAGTATAGTTTTGTAGTATATATATAGTAGTTGTATAGTAGTGTATACTGTATATTCTATATATGTGTGTGTATATATATATATATATATATATTTACATACGCATACATATATGTATGTAAATATATATATATATATATATATATATACTGTATACATATATAAATACAAATTCACACACACTATATATACTATACAAATACTATATATATTATAGTATACTATACACTATACTATACAACTAATATATATACACACACACTATATATATATATATATATATATATATATTATACAATATACTATATATAATATAGTATACTATGCACTATACTATACGACTAATACACACACACACTATGCAACTATGTGCTATGCAACTATTGTACTATATATATTTCAGTTCCCTGAGAGTCAGCGTGGTGTAGTGGTTTGAGCGTTGGGTTAGGACCCTGGCAGACTTGAGTTCGAATCCCGGCTCGGCAATGGAAACCCACTGGGTGACCCTTGGGCAAGTCACACTCTCTCAGCCTAGAAGCTTGCCAAAAAACCCAAAAAAACCACGATAGGTTCGCCTTAGAGTGGCCATAAATCGGAGACGACTTGAAGGCACACAGCAAGAACAATAATCCCTGAGTATAAGCCCTGAACTCTCATCCGGGCCATAAGTATGTGGTAGTAGGTTTGAATATTGGAATATTTAGTTGGAAGTGGACTAAGAGTCCAAGGGGTTCTTTCTGGGCTTCAGTGGGATTTACTTCTGTGTAAAGGCGCCTAGGACCGAACCAGGATCATCCCCATCATCAATCACAATCCTTTCCTTTGAGAGAGAGAAGAACTGAGACATAGCCAAGGACTTACATTCAGGAATCAAGGCTTACTTGACCGTCGGATGGAGCTGCCCGGCCTTAGTCTGTTTAGTTTAATCTGGATCAGAGTTTAGTCTGATCCGGATTCTTAAATTGGTCTAGAGGAAAAAGAGGAGGAAGTGGATTTGCATGTCCCCAATACTCTCTATTTGTGTGTGTCAAGAAAGACGTGGCAGTGGTCTTTTACCTTTAGGAGTATGGAAGAATATTGTGAGTCCGTAAAGTGTGATCTTTGAGCTTTGGAGACCAGGGTTCGAATCCTGGCTCGGCCATCGAAAGCCACTGGCTGACTTTGGGCAAGTCACACTCTCTCAGCCTCACAGGACGACAATGGCAAACCTCCTCCGAAGGAATTTGCCAAGAAAACCTGACCATAGGGTCGCCACAAGTTGGAAACGACTTGAAGGCACACAACAGCAAGTGTGGAGTGCCGACAAGTCTTCCCGATTCTTGAACTTGGGAAGCCTGTTGCTCAAGCCGCGTGTTAGGGATGACTCTAAAAATGGGGTACATGTCAAGAGTCGGCCTTTTGGGGGTTCCTTAGTGTCTACTCCACACCTTCTGCCTTGTAGCTCTTTTTCAACAAGTTCGCAACACTTTCCTCTTCTTAATAAAGGCCCACATTGGGGGCAATGAAAGTCTCTTTTCTTTCTTCTGAGCAAGGGGCAAGCGTTTCCAGCCTGCTGCAGGGGAACCATTACTAGCCAGGCAGTATTTGTCCCCCACTAACCCATTTTAAATAAGATTTTTCAATAGTCCTTTTTCTCCACTCCCTTTTTGTGTGTGAAGATGGGGCTTTGTGCTTTGTTTTTTTTTTTTTGGAAGTTTGGCTTTATTTCACTATTACTTTCTTCTTTAAAGAGAGTTGCACATAGGAAAAGAGGAGGGAGTCGGGTGTTAGGCAACGCACACAAGGTTTGCAACCATTTCTGGCTCTCGTGGTGCAAAAAACAAAACCCACTCGCGACCGTGGGAGCTCCTCCGTTTCTCCACGGAGGGCTCTGGAAGGGATCCAGAGAGATCTGCGCAGATCTATGCTTTGGATCCTTAGTTTTTACTCCGATTTTTACTCCAGGTTTGAGGCGGCTGTGTGCGCCATGTACCTAAAAGCCGAAGCTAGTCTTTGTCCTCTCAGTTGAATGGGTTCAACTCCAACTCCTTGCCAGTCCCGTTATTCTCTCCCTTCTCCCGTTACTTTGCAGGATTTCACTTTCCTCCGAGGGTAAGCCCCGTTGAGGTTTTGGGGTGTGTGTGTGTGTGTTTGTTTGTGTGCCTTCAAGTCATTGCTGATTTATGGCGACCCTATCACAGGGTTTTTTTGGCACGTTTCTTCAAAGCCCTTGCCCTCCTCTGAGGCTGAGAGAGTGTGACTTGCCCAAGGTCACCCAGTGGGTTTCCTTTCGAGGAGATCTCTCTCAAGAGTTGAGCCTTGCTTTTGTAGAAATACCGTTTCACAGTGGGACATAAACGCTCAGGGAAACGTTTGTGGGATCGCAGGCTTCTTCTGTCTAGTATTAAGAAGAGGACTTTTGGAAGGACGTTCATGAGATAAAGGGAAAGAATCAGTCCTCTGTCGGGTATGCTTTTTTCCCCCTTAGGCCTTGTATCCCCAGGTGTTTTTGAAGGGGAACCCACTGATTTTTGGGGAACCTCATCGTAAGTAAAGCTCCCATGGAAGGCAGCCAGGCTTAGGTATGCCTTGCTGTGGTGTGCCTTCAAGTGTTTTCCGATTTATGGCGAAGCTATCACTTCTTGGCCAGATTTGTTCAGAGGTTTGCCTTTGCCTGTCTCTGAGGCTGAGAAAGTGTGACTTGCTCAAGATCGCCTAGTGGGTTTCATGGCCGATCGGGGATTCGAACCCTGGTCTCCAGAGTCGTAGTCCAACGCTCAAACTACTACACCACCTTGGCCTTCCTTGGTAGGTCTACTCGTAAGTAATGCCCGCCGGCTCTGCCTCCTAGGCCTGTTTACAGCTGAAGTAGATCTCTCGATTTGATCTCTGGTGACCCCAAACTAAGGAGAAGCCTACCTTTGGCTGCATCCGCATTGCAGAAATAATCCGGGTTTGGCACCACTGTAACCGCCAAGGCTCCATGCTATGGAATTCTGGGAATGGTAGTTGGTCGTGGCACCAAAACCTGGATTATTTCTGCAGTGCGGATGCAGCCCATGTTCTCCTGTTTGGGTTCCAAATCAGCGTAAACTCAGGTAACAAAGGAAAAGAAGATATTTCTGAAAGGCGAAGAGATCTTCCCTCTCCAGGATGGGCTTAGCCTCCACTAGACCTTCCTCTTCCCCTTTCAGCAGCTTAGAGTTCAAATTTTGGAAGGCGAGCTTGCCTCCATCCCTTGCCGGCATCTCTGATGAGCCAAATCTTCCAAGCCAGGAGTAATAACAGGCCCGCTCTAAATCTTTGAATAGCCTGTTTTGCCTCTGGAGTGTCATTTTATTTTATTTTTTTTAAACATATTTTTAAAATGTCACTTTATTTATTAGCGATGGCAGTCAGAGGCCAAGCGGGTGAGCCAAACTCCGACAGAGAAAAGCCAATAATCCTTGCGCTGCTTGTCCTCCTTTTCTCCTTCCTCCTTCCTTCCTTCCTTCCTTCCCTCCCTCCCTTCTTTCTTTTCTTTCTTTCTTTCTTTCTTCCTTCCTTCCTTCCTTCCTTCCTTCCTTCCTTCCTTCCTTTCTCTCCTTCCTTCCTTCCTTCCTTCCCTCCCTCCCTCCCTTCTTTCTTTTCTTCCTTCCTTCCTTCCTTTCTCTCCTTCCTTCCTTCCTTCCTTCCTTCTTTCTTTCTTTTTCTCCTTCCTTCCTTCCTTCCTTCCCTCCCTCCTTCCTCTTTCTTTCTTTTCTTTCTTTCTCTCCTTCCTTCCTTCCTTCTTCTTCCTGTCTTTTCTTTCTTTTCTTTCTCTCCTTCCTTCCTCTTTCTTTCTTTCTTTTTCTCTCTCTCTCCTTCCTTCCTTCCGTCTTTCTTTCTTTTCTTTCCCTCCTTCCTTCCTTCCTTCCTTCCTTCCTTCCTCTTTCTTTCTTTTCTTTCTCTCCTTCCTTCCTTCCGCTTTCTTTTCTTTTCTTTCTTTCTTTCTTTCTTTCTCTCCTTCCTTCCTTCCTTCCTTCCTTCCTTCCTTCCTTCCTTTCTTTCTCTCTCTCTCTCTCCTTCCTTCCTTCCTTCTTTCTTTCTTTCTCTCCTTCCTTCCTTCCTTCCGACCCGGTCCTTTTCCCTTCTTTCTCCCCATGTATATGGGACGGGCTCTTGCGGCTCGCCGGGTGATTTGCCAGCTACTTTAACTCACAACCGGTTCCTGTAAGTCAGCCTTTGCAAGCACCCCCTTGGGTGACTGGTAAATAGGGCTTGAGCCATTTCTTATGCGGCAGATTGACATGTTGACGACTCTGCTGGAAGGGGAGCCCTTCTACCGCCTCCCTCTCCTCCCCCCCTTCCCCCCTTTTTGGCAAGCACTTCATCAAGGATAAAAAGGTTCTGCCGTGAGGATGTCACTCAATTTATTGTGAAAGTCGAATGAATTACGTTTAATGAAAGTGCTCCCCCGATGAATATTACCAGCCGTTTCCAGAGTTGGCTCTGTCAGATTGATAGGAGGAAGGAAATGCCAGACCATCTCTCTCTCTCTCTCTCTGTTAGCCTCCCCCCCCAGCCACCGTTTCCCTCCCTCCAAAGATCTCCTCCAGTCTCTAGGTCTGCCACAGCTTTCCAAGAACCCCCTAAGAAGGGACAGAGGCAGAGTGGAGGCCGGAGGCTGTGCAATATTATGCGCCAAAAGTGTGCGCATAATAGGAGCTTCCAAACTTGGGGTTTTGTTTTTTGCAAGAAAAAGAGCGTGGCTGACCATTGCAGGCTACGTTGTTGTTGCTGTTGTTGTTGTTGTGTGCCTTCATGTCATATTTGACTTATGGCGACCCTAAGGCGACCCTATCATAGGGTTTTCTCGGCGAGTTTCTTCAGAGGAGGTCTGCCATGGCCTTCCTCTGAGGCTGAGAGAGAGTGGCCAGGATGAGAATTTAGAATTTATACTCATGGATTGTTATTGTTGCATGCCTTCAAGTCATTTTTTTTTTCACTTCTGGCGACCCTATCATAGGGTTTTCTTGGCAAGTTTCATCAGAAGAGGTTTGCCATGGCCTACCTCTGAGGCTGAGAGAGTGTAGCCGGGATGAGAGTGTAGGGCGTATACTCAGGGATTGTTGGTGTCGTGCGCCTTCAAGTTATTTTTGATTTACGACGACCCTATCATAGGCTTTTCTTGGCGAGTTTCTTCAGAGGAGGTTTGCCATGGCTCTCTTCTGAGGCTCAGAGAGTGTGACTTGCCCAAGGTCATCCAGGATTCGAACCCTGGTTTCCACAGTGTCCTAATCCAAGGCTCAAATCACTATGCCTCGCTTTCTTGGCAGGCAAAGACAGCCTCCCAAATCCTAGCCACAAACCAGGATGGGACACAGCCATCTCCTCCCCCCCCCCCAATTTTTTGGAAAAGGTTCAGCTTTCAATTTTTAATCCGGTCAAATTGTTTTGTCGGTCTCCTCCTGTGCAAGGCAGGGTTCAAGCTAAGGAAAAGGAAACATCATCCTTCCTTCCCCTGTTTGGATCTGCTCTTACTTGCCACTGAATAACCCACGAACAGCTCCTATGCCTAGTTTAAAATTAAGGGTGAAGGGCTTGTGGGGGGGGGATCAAAAAGGTAGTGTGCCCCCCAAAACAGGAGAACACTGGCTCACACCTTTGAGGAAAGGAATGTATGGTCGCTCCCTGACTAGAAATAGTTATTCAGATGTCATTCCCATTGTCTTCAGTAGGACTTGTAGTTGTTGTTGTGTGCCTTCAAGTCGTTTCCGACTTATGGTGACCCCCCTGGGAATACTATCGTGGGGTTTTCTTGGCAAGTTTCTTCAGAGAAGGATTGTCATTGGTATCTCAGTAGGACTTAGGGCCTTTGCAGACTGCCAGAAATAGTGCAAATTGAGTCCACTTTAAGGGTTAGAGAATCATGGGAACAGTATTTTATTGTGGCACCAGAGCTCTCTGACAGAGAAGGCTCAATGTCTCAGAAAAACAAACAAACCACAATTCCCATGATTCCCTAGCACTAACCCTAACCCTAAAAGTGGACTCAATTTGCACTATTTCTGGCAGTCTGCAAAGGCCCTTACTTCCAAGTAAATTGCTGTAGGAGCATTTTGACCGTCTAAAGCGGGAGTTATTTCTGAGTAAATCTGAAAGCTCCTCTTGAATTTACAACGAGGCTTAACACCCGTCCGCATTTGTATGGACAGATCCGGATTGTATCTGATATGTTGATGCCCCTCTAAATACATTTTTTAAGGTTCGAGATGACCGCCCCATTGGATTATACTGTCCTCTTTCCCATTTTCTTATAGGTAAAGAGTTGGGTCTTCCTCTTCCCCAAGGTTAAAACTGAATTCTTCAATAGGTCTGAGCTGATAATGTGAACAAATCTTACCGTGTTGTTGTGTGCCTTCAAATCGTTTCCGATTTATAGCAACCCTAAGGTGAACCTACTATGGTGTTTTGTTAACAAGATTTGGTCCGGGGGCGGGGGAAGTTTGCCATTGCCTTCCTCTGAGGCTGAGAGAGTGTGACTTGCCCAAGCTCACCTCGTAGGAATGGGACCCTAGTCTCTAGACTCCACGCTCAAACCACTACACAACACTGAGGGGGGTTGCAGACTGCCAGAAATAGTGCAAATTGAGTCCACTTTTAGGGTTAGGGTTAGTGCTAGGGAATCATGGGAATTTTTTTTCTGAGACATTGAGCCTTCTCTGTCAGAGAGTTCTAGTGCCACAATAAACTACAGTTCCCATGATTCCCTAACCCTAACCCTAAAAGTGGACTCAATTTGCAATATTTCTGGCAGTCTGCAACCCCCCTGAGTCTAAATATCTTGTAGATATTGTTTCCGACTTGACCTTAAGGCTTCCTTTAGGGGTCCAAAACACACTGCCGAAAAAATCCAGTTCGAGACCGCTTTAACTTCCCTGGCTCGGTGCTAGGGAATCCTGGGAATTGTAGTTTAGTGTGGCACCAGAGCTCTCGGACAGAGAAGGATCATCGCCTCGCAAAAGTACAGTTAAAGCGATCTCGGATTGGATTATTTCTGCAGTGTGTTTAGGACCTAGGATATTTGGTGGACCATGTTGGCGGCGGACGGGAAGGTATTTTTAGAGCTTTTTAAAGAGAGGCATGGAAGCAGTGGCAACACTTCTACCCTTCTTTGTGGGTTTTTTGAAAGATCTTCGATCCCGCGATTTATAGTCGGCAAAGTTGCCATCCTCAAATGCCTGACTTTAGGATCAGTCATTGCTGCTTTGATGGGATTAGGACGCCTTCTTTCTCCTAAGAAGGTTCCTCTGTTGAGGATTACAAGCTTCAGATCCTAGCTAGCTCCTCCGGCTGGAAGACTCCTCGTTTGGCATTAAAACTCCACTCCCATTTACTTAAGTGTAAAAATCCCATTGAAAACCAGTCGGATTTGCTTCTGAATAAACGCGCCTAAGACCGGGCTACACCCTTCT
The DNA here is from genome assembly GCA_026167975.1 of Phrynosoma blainvillii. Lineage (NCBI taxonomy): Eukaryota > Metazoa > Chordata > Lepidosauria > Squamata > Phrynosomatidae > Phrynosoma > Phrynosoma blainvillii. The sequence goes on from JANUYF010000005.1 coordinate 37,353,654, forward strand.
TGTAGAGCTGGGTAATATGAATGCTTACACTGCTTACATCAGTATCTCCAAGCATTGGGCACTGATATAAAACACACTCACACACACACACACATTTACATGAAATTTAGGAATGCTAAACGCACCAATAATCCAGCGAGGATGATGAACTTTTCAAGCCTTAGGGGTGTTGCTATCCTTAAAAGTAAATTCCGCTAGCATCTAGGCATTCCTATTTAACCGGTTTGTGTAGGCCTGGCTGTCCAAAAGGCGCAGATGTTAAACCTTACACCAGGGGTAGGCAACCTTTCCCCTTTAAGGGCCGAGGGACTTCAGCTCCCAGAATCCCAGGAGCTATTGGCCAACATGGGACTATTGGCTAACATGGCTGAGGCTTCTGGGAGCTGAAGTCCCTCGGCCCTTAAAGGGGAAAGGTTGCCTACCCCTGCCTTACACGTTGCAGGTCTTCCCATCCAGTAGTGTGGTTTCGGATGAAATCTCAGGACCTTTGTTTGGACCTCCATGAATGAGGCCTCCAGTTCCTCCAGGTCCTAAAGCGATTTCCTTGGGAGTGCCAATAATGTCGCTTCCAAGTTCGAGTTAAAATATTTCAAAGCAAAACCCACCCGACCCACTTTTGAATTGGATGCCATTAGCAAAAGACAGGCACTCATAGGGGGAACATTTTAGTGTTTCACCCTTGCTGGGTGTTAAGATTCCCGAGACCAATATCCTAGAGCTAGATAAAGTAGAATCATAGAGATGGAAGAGACTCCAAGGGCCATCCAGTCCAACCCCCTGCCATGCAGGAATTCACAATCAAAGCACACCTGACAGATGGCCATCCAGCCTCTGTTTAAAAACCTCCAAAGAAGGGAGATTCCACAACTCTCCAAGGCAGCCTATTCCACTGTGAAATAGCTGTTTACTCTCAAGGTACCAGTTAATTTTTTTTGGATTACATCTCTCAAACAGCTTGGCCACTGGTAGTTGGGAGATTGTGGGGGGGGGGAGGGAGCTATAATGCGGAAATTTAACCTGTTGGGACTCTACAGTATCTTCAGTGGCAAAGCGAAAGAGAGACATTTCTTGATGGTTTTTGTAGTCTCAGAAACCTTAAGGGAGGCAGATCAAGGCATCCATTCTCCCAAGTCTTCAGACGTTGGGGCTTCTCCTAGCCAGAGTTATCAGCCACCACAAATTACAATCCCCAGAGTCCCATACCATTGAGCCAGGACAGTCAAAGCGGTGTCAAACCGGATGATTTCCATAGTGTGGATGCATCCTTGGCTCCCGAGCCAAAATCCAAAGGAGCAAGTCTCCTCTTAACCAGATGGGGGAGTGCGGACTTCGAGGGTAACCAAGGACGCTGCAGAGATAGAGTATAGAGCTCTTTGTTAGAGACCAGGAACCAATGGAGGTTGCTTCAACAGAAAAAATCTCCTTCTTTACTCATATGATTAAGGAGACCCGCGAAACAACTCCTCCTGCCCTTCCCCAGTCTGTCTCTGCTCTTATTCCTCCCCCCTTCCTCTTGGCTGGAAGAAAAGAATAGTCTTCTTCAGTCCTTTGTCTACATTTTCATTCCCAGGAGCCTGCGTGAAGGTGCACCTGTCTTAACATAATAGAGGTGTGTGTGTGTGTTTGTGTGTGTGCATAGTTAGCGTGCACACGAATATTCAGAACCCACCCCGGTTTTCAGAGTTGTTGTTGTGTGCCTTTGTGGCAACCCTAAGGCGACCCTATTCTGGGTTTTTTTTTTTTTTTGGCAAGATTTGTTCAGAGGAGGTTGGCCATGAGGCTGAGAGTGTGTGACTTGGCCAAGGTCACCCAGAGGGGGTTCATGGCCGAGCTGGGAATCCAACCCTGGTGTTGTCCAACACTCAAACCACTACTTTACTCTGGCAGAGGGAGTGGATCCGAATAGATGATCTTCAGGTTGACTGTTCTGACTGTCTCTCAAGTTTTGAGAAGGCTTTTCAGTAAAACTCTTATTTGAGCGACTGGAGCGAAATCTCAGGCTATCTGTCAGTGTGTGTTTCCTTTGACTTCTCTTACAAAAACCAGAGCCTCATCCACAGAGGAATCTCTGCTTTCTAATGTTGACTAGCCTTGATGGATGCTAAGAAAAGTGATTGTCCTTTCCTCGTACCTGCTTCCAAGAGAGAGAAAATATGGGTCCCATTTGTAGCCAGACTTTCGAGTTATACAGAATTCTTCCTTGCCTCTTAGAAACGTCTAGTAAGGAATAACTTGGAAGCCTGGTAATATATAGGTTTTTTTTTTTTAATGTTTACACACTTTGTACAATATGTATTGTAGAGAGATCTTTGAGAACAACTGAAAGAAAGAAGTTGGCACTGTACACAAGTTTACGCTTTCCTATGCTTTATTCTAACAAGTGAATTCCAGTCAATTATAGGCATGGTAAGCTTTCAAACAGAGATTGAAACTATTGTTGTTGTTGTTGTTATTTATATCCTACTCTTCTCCCAGGACTGGGACTTAGGGAGGCTCTTAGCTCCTGGGAGCAAAGAGAGAGGATACACTATAATGAATCTGGTGTGTGCTAGGTTTGTCTTTAGTGTCAGTAAGGTATAAACCCTCTTCTTTCTTGCTCCTCTAAAGCTAGGGTCTGAAACTGTTGTAGCTGAACCTCGAACTCAGGCTAGGGCTTCTAGGCTAGGATAGCCAACTTATCCCTTGCCTTGAAGAGAAAATGTGTCCCTCTGTTCTGCTCAAGTAAATGGTGTAACGTACCTCCTTTCCTTCCCACTTTAATAAGGAAAGGAGGGGTGCGAATTAAAGCAGTTTGACACCACAGTAACTTCCACGACTCTATCCCCCAGAGTCCTGGGATTTGTAGTTAGCTGAGATATTCAGCCTGGTCTGTCGGAGAGCTCTGCACAGACCTCAGGATTGTTCAGGATGGAGTGGTGGCCGTGAAAGCGATGTCAATGTGCTTCAGTTCTGGAGTAGTTGCTTGAGCGTTGGACTCCGAATTTGGAGGACAGCGTTCGATTCCCTTGGGTGACCTTGGGCAAGTCACACGCTCTCAGCCTCAGGGGCAGGCAAGGGCAATCTGGCCAGGGAAACCCGATGATAGGGTCGCCATAGGGTCGCCACAAGTCGGAAATGACTTGAAGGCACACAACAGCAAACAGTCAAAGAAGCAACGCCAAGATCCAAGTCTTCCTTCAGGACCCTGGATAGCAGTTTAAGCAGTAGAGCAGGGGTAGGCAACCTTTCCCCTTTAAGGGCCGAGGGACTTCAGCTCCCAGAATCCCAGGAGCTATGGCCCAACATGGGACTATTGGCCAACATGGCTGAGGCTTCTGGGAGCTGAAGTCCCTCGGCTCTTAAAGGGGAAAGGTTGCCTACCCCTGCAGTAGAGTGACCCTTTCAACCTCTCTCTGGCTGTTGTTGTTGTTGTTGTGTGCCTTCAAGTCCTTTCCGACTCATGGCAACCCCAAGGCGACCCTATTCTGGGGTTTTCTTGGCAAGATTTGTTCAGAGGCGGTTGACCATTGCTTTCCCCTGAGGCTGAGAGAGTGTGACTTGCCCAAGGTCACTGAGTGGGTTTCAGGACCAAGCTGGGGATCCGACCCTGGTCTCCAGAGTCGTAGCCCATCATCCAAACCACTAGCCGCCTTTCGTGCTGAATGGCGCTAACAAAGCGGCGCTGCCTCTCGCCTCCGAAACAAAGAAAGCGAATCACTGAGATTGATCTCTCATTAACGACCGATGCTCTTTTCTGCGAAGAAGCGGCTTGAAATGAAACATTTGAAGGAAGTCCGGTCTCTCTCTCTCTCTTTCTCTTGCCTACTTCAATGGAAAAACGCCTTCTCTTTTTGAACGTTTTTCTTTTTAAAGGGACCAGAGCAGGATTTTTTTTTTTAAAATATTATTTAAAGAAATCTCCAAATAAGAGAGGCAAGCGAAGAGGACGGAGCCCTTGTAGCGACAGCCTCCGCCTTTCCTATTTATAGTCCCAGTTTCCGATTTAACTTCGGTTGCTTTTCAGGACCGAAAAAGGAGAGAGCTCTTCTTCATCCGTATTAGAAAAGGAAAAACGTCTGGGCCACCAGATTCAAGGCATTTCTTGGACTGATGGGGAAACGGATTCAGTGCTAATTCAGGGCTAATGGTCGGGGAGGAAGAATTGCATTGATACTTGATCTCTACATCGCCGTCTGGAAGACAGTGTCAAACTCTCCCCAGCCTCTTGTTAACCTACTTTCCTGGCATCATCCTCTGATCAGATTTTCTCCCCTAAAATCCACACTTCAATAAACTGCAAAGATTAGACTTAGAAGGTTATTGACAATGAAGCAGATCGAGAAGACGTAGCTCCTAAACGCACTGCAGAAATAATCCAGTTTGAGACCGCGTTAACTGCCCTGGCTCAGTGCTAGGGAATAGTGTGAATTCAGTCCACTTTTAGGGTTAGTGTTAGTGTTAGGGAATCATGGGAACTGTTATTTTTCTGAGACATTGAGCCTTCTCTGTCAGACAACTCTGATGCCACAATAAAATACAGTTCCCATGGTTCCCTAACTCTAACCCTAACCCTAAAAGTGGACTGAATTCACACTATTTCTGGCAGTCTGCAACCCCCCCTAATTTATTGTGGCACCAGAGCTCTCTGAAAGAGTCGGCTACGTGTCTCACAAAACTACAGTTCCCAGAATTCCCCCAGCATTGAGCCAGGGCAGTTAAAACTGGATTATTTCAGTTTTGGATCTAAGAAAGGAGAGTGCTCTTAGGACCCACACCAAAGGAAGTGAATGCGTGAACCTCCATTTGTTGTTGTTGTTGTTGTTGTGTGCCTTCCAAGTTGTTTCCGATTTATGGCGACCCATAAGGGGGTTTTCTTGGCCAGATTTGTTCAGAGGAGGCTTGTCGTTGCCTTCCTCTGAGGCTGAGAGAGTGTGACTTGCCTAAGGTCACCGGGTAGCATGGCTGAGCCGGGAATTAAACCCTGATCTCCAGAGTCTTGACCAACACACAACCCACTACTCCAGTTTGGCTCCGAACCTCAGAATGATCCCTTATTAGGGATCCCTTATTAAATCAACCCACTTCTTGATCCTGCAAATAATAAGAAGGATCCATTAGGGGAATGAATTAACCCTGGCCTTTAGATGCAGCATAGAAGGAAGCAGCCAATCTGTTTCCAAGCTAAGCCCTAGCAATGGGGCCATAAAGAAACGGCTGCGATTGGGTTAGCCAGTCGAGATCTTTGGGGGGTTGCAGACTGCCAGAAATAGTGCAAATTGAGTCCACTTTTAGGGTTAGGGTTAGGGTTAGGGAATCATGGGAACTGTATTTTATTGTGGCACCAGAGCTCTCTGATAGAGAAGGTCAATGTCTCAGGAAAAAAACCACAATTCCCATGATTCCCTAGCACTAACCCTAACCCTTAAAGTGGACTCAATTTGCACTATTTCTGGCAGTCTGCAACCCCCCTTTGTCTTGTCCTCTTCACAGAAGTGCAAGCGATAGTTGGGGGCGTTCCTTCCTCCTTTAAGGAAGAGAGAATCACTGATTTCCCCCCTCCGTGGCATAAATCCGCACTTAATATCGACAGAGTTGTCCCCCGGGGTCTTCTTGCTGGGAGAGAAAGGGCTGCCGATAAAAGACAAGAAAGTTGACACGAAAGGTGTAACTGGATGAGAGATCGGGGAGTTTTCTAATGGAGCGTTAATAGGAAGAGAGGGGGCTTATGTTTAAATGGGGTTTATTCAACCTAGGAGGTTATTTTGGGGGGGAAGTGGGCGAGAGAGTGTAGCAGTTTAGTGCGTGGTTTTGCTCTTCCTTCCTAGAATTCAGGGATACGGCAATGTAAGTCTATGGTAACTAGAAACTGTAGTAAATTGAAGGCCTACCTACGCCATCTCCTCTAGGCATAAAGCTCTGTCTCAGCCTCACTGGGTTTTCTGCGAAATGGGGAGAATTGGAGGCTGTAGATCAGGGGTAGGCAACCTTTCCCCGTTAAGGGCCGAGGGACTTCAGCTCCCAGAAGCCTCAGCCATGTTGGCCAATAGTCCCATGTTGGCCAATAGCTCCTGGGATTCTGGCAGCTGAAGTCCCTTGGCCCTTAAAGGGGAAAGGTTGCCTACCCCTGCTGTAGATGGTTGTCAGTGAACCTCAAGGCAGGGAAACTATGGGCCTTTGCAGACTGCCAGAAATAGTGCAAATTGAGTCCACTTTAAGGGTTAGGGTTAGTGCTAGGGAATCATGGGATTTTTTTTTTTTTTCTGAGACATTGAGCCTTCTCTGTCAGAGAGCTCTGGTGCCACAATAAAATACAGTTCCCATGATTCCCTAACCCTAACCCTAACCCTTAACGTGGACTCAATTTGCACTATTTCTAGCAGTCTGCAAAGGCCCTATAACTGGTCATCCATTTTGCAGAGTAAGGTGCTGCAAGGTCTCTCTACATGCGGATTTTGCAGAGGAAGGTCTTGTTCTATATCTTTCCCACCTTCAATACAGTCGAGGAGGCCTCACCAGCCCACTTTCAATTGTTATTTCGCAACAAGAGGTTGTGCTTCTATGCTAAGCTTCTCGCCTGAGATGCCCCGCAAGCTTTAGATTTAAGTAAGCCTTAATAGGGCTGGAGTGATTAACCCTGACCCGATCCCAACTTCTGGCCGGGCTGCATCCATACTGCAGAAATAATCCGGTTTGACCCCGTTTTAAGTGCCATGGGGCAATGCTATGGAATTCTGGGACTTCTGGGCAGTTAAAGCCGGATCAAACCGGATTATCTCTGCAGTGCGGATGCGGTCTAGAGTGTTACTGTGTGCCTTCAAGTCATTGCCGATTTATGGCGACCCTATCATGTGGTTTTCTAAGCATTTTTTTTTGTCTTTGCTTTCACCAGAGGCTGAGAGCATGTGACTTGCCCAAGGTCACCCATATGGGTTTCTATGGCCGAGCATAGCCGACTAGAATTGGGAATGTTTTAATCCCAGCCTTCAAACCTTCCTAGTCATAAACCAGGTAGTCTTTTGGATATGCAAAGGCATTTTAAACGCCTATACTGTATTTTCTGGGATGCAAATGAGGAATTCTTCCTGCTTTGTAGCCAGAGAACCTAGAGCCATTAGGTTGGCTTTGGATTTGAACCTGGGTCTTGTCACACCAACAACCCGTTTGCACTTAACAGGGCTTCATCCTCTCTGCAGAAATAATCCGGTTTAACACCGCTTTGAACGGCCATGACTCAAGGCTAGGGAAGCCTGGGGTTTATAGCTTTGGGAGACCTTTAGCCTTCTCTCTCAGAGAGCTCTGGCCCCAGAGCTACGGCAAACTACACATCCCAGGATTCCTTAGTGTTAAGCCAGGACACTTAAATTGGGATCAAAAGTGGATTATTTCTGCAGTGCGGATGCATCCAGCGTGGTCCCCTAAACAGAGCACACGTCCCCTCTTCCTCGCCTTCAACGCTTGCATCAAGTTAATGTCGTTTGGACTACAACTCCTATAATGCCTCCAGGGAGTACTAAACCGCTCTGATAGCGTTATAGTCCCCGAAAGGCCATCTTTGCTTCCTCATTGGCACGATCTGTCGAGAGAGAGAGAGAGAGAGAGAGAGAGAGAGAGAGAGAGAGAGAGATCCAGGCCTGAGCCAAGTCTCTACCTGCCTCTTTGCTCCTTAACCGGAGGCATATTTGGTTTTGAAAGTTTGGAGAAGATCTTCTTCCATATCTGAAGCCTATGCCTCAGCTTTGGTCGGCTCAGAGAAGCCTTCTGCCAGTAATAAAGGGGGGTTGCAGACTGCCAGAAATAGTGTAAATTGAGTCCACTTTTAGGGTTAGGGTTAGGGTTAGGGAATCATGGGAACTGTAGTTTATTGTGACACCAGAGCTCTCTGACAGAGAAGGCTCAATGTCTCAGAAAAAATACAGTTTCCCATGATTCCCTAGCACTAACCCTAACCCTAAAAGTGGACTCAATTTGCACTATTTCTGGCAGTCTGCAACCCCCCAAAGGAGCCCTCGTTTGCACATGTGTGTAAAAGGCAGAGAGAAAAGGCCTTGGTGTGCTTTGCCTTTTCTCTCTCAAATGGCAGCAGACCCCTTTGGCTTTCCTCTTCCAAGAGGAATGAATGGGAAGATTATGGAAGAACAAAAAGCTGGGGCGACTGGCTTCTCCCCTCCCCCCCCTTTTTTTCCCCTGCTGAACTTTAAAAGTCATTCTAATGCAAATATTTTCTGCGCTGATTTCGACTGCCTCTTTCCTAAAAGGCTCACTAGGGAGGGAAATTGTATCTTGCACTCTCCCTGTGTTCCTGTGAGCAGCAGATCCACTGTGGAAAGGAAGATCCTCGAACACGTTGGCACAGACACAACTTTGCTTTGGCAGAATGAGGGTTCAAGAATTTGGAGATGAAGTATCTTAGAGAGAAGTTGTACAGATGTGTGGTTTAAAAAAAGAATAGATCTCTGTCTAATCCAGGGGTAGGCAGCCTTTTTGAACCCTGGGGGCCGGGTTGCTGTCCCTCAGACAATTGGGGGCCCGAAGCACCATAAATAAATGAATGAATGAATAAATAAATAAATAAATTAATATACAAATAAAAAATGTAAAAAAAATTAAAAATGTAAAAAAATTTGCATGCACACTCTCTCAGCCCCAGAAAAGCCATGGCAAAACCCCTGTGGAGATTTTGCCAAGAAAACCCCAAGAACAAGTAATAACAACAATAATCAATATCATCATGGCAGGCAGCAGCAGCAGCGGGGGGGGGGGGGCGGCGGCCTTAGGGGGCCGCATCCAGCCCCCGGGCCTTAGGTTGCCTACCCCTGGTCTAATCTACCATCTATCTGCCCATCTATCTATCTATCTAAATTTGACTGGGTGTAGTCCAAATAATAATAATAATAATAATAATAATAATGATGATGATGATGATGTTTCCTAGCCCTTGTACTGATGTCTTCCAAATAACTTGGTCTCAAATCACTGGGGGCCTTATAGCCTTTTAAACTAGACCTAGAAACTCACTGGGAGCCAGCGTTGGTTGACATAGCATTGTCATAGTATGGATGAAATTCCCAATTCTACTTAATGATCTCATAGTCCTGTTTTAAAGCAATTGGAGTTTCTGGGTTATTTTTTCAAGGCAGCTCTGCACACAGCGGAGTTAGAGCACTTGGATGCTATTGTCTCGTCTGCTGGAATCCTGGGATATATAGTCTCATGATATACTTATAATTCTTACTAGAGGAAATGAGTTAGACCCGCAGGGGTAGGCAACCTTTCCCCTTTAAGGGCCGAGGGACTTCAGCTCCCAGAAGCCTCAGCCATGTTGGCCAATAGTCCCATGTTGGCGAATAGCTCCTGGGATTCTGGGAGCTGAAGTCCCTCGGCCCTTAAAGGGGAAAGGTTGCCTACCCTTGAGCTAGAGAATACTATGTCCAGTTGGCTATTTGTGGCTTTGACTTTTGTGGACTAGATTAATATGTTCTCCCTAGGAATCTCTAGGCCCTCCAATGTGACTCAATGTCAATGTCCACCAGAGTCATGCTGGAGGACCTAGAGATTACTAGAGAGAACACTTCTCTATGCATTTGTAGGTCCTCCGGTGCAATTTTATGGTCACCTTCTGGCAAATGTTGACCACAGACTGGTGCTGGAGGGCCTAGAGATTCCTAGAGAGGTGTTTTCACAGGCAAAAAACAATAATGTTTTTTTTAAATTTTATTTCCCCCCACTTTAACCCAGTTCCTGTGCTCTTAACTCCAGTTAATGTGGAGGGCTCACTGTACTTCACTAAACTACAAATCCCAGGATTACATAGAATGGACTCATGTGCATTAAAAGTAGCATTTAACTACTATAATTCTGTGGTGTGAACAAGTTTGTTTCCTGGAGTAAAGTGAAATAATTTTGTGTTTTGGATTAGTTTTGATAATATGATCATTTTCTTTTATCTAGCAACTGCTGCTTCTTGTCTCTTTGTTTCTTTCAGTTTGATGCCTTTGCTAAATGTGCACTAGTTTTGTACATTATGTAAACATACCTTGAACATTTATTTAAAAACAGACCTGAGGAGGGCCTTTGACCCTTTGGGCATTCTCAAACTCTAATTGCCATCAGCTCTAGGGAACATGGTTAATAGGAAGGTATGATGGGAATAGTAGTTCATCATGGCGACTGCTTGATCCCATGTCAATAAGGTGATTAATCTATTCCTGTTTGTAGTTGAATTTTAAAGGAGCTGCCCAAAATATTGAACCCTATTTTGCAAGGAGGATGGGTAACAACCTTGGATAGTTGCTTTAAAGTTTGGATTAAAACCGAGAGCAGATTCTCCATCCCACTGATCTGGAAGTCCTCCTCCCCACACACTGGTAGTTCTTCAACATCTGGAGGGTCACATGTTTTTTATCACTGTTTTAGAAAGTGCCATTGGGGCTAGAGCAAAAGTCTTCAGAGTGAATTTAGGCTTCAATAGGCTTTTCCAACAGCTTTTTTTTTTTAAAGTAAATATCTGACCCTTTCAGTTGCACAGATGTAAAGAGAGACATGCAGGTCTTTGTAAAATTGATGTGCCAGAAGAGAGAGGGAAATTGGTTCCATGACCTGCTTGTGGACTGCCATCTGTCAGTGATGCTGTAGTTGCAAGATTCCTGCACTGAGCAGGGGCTTGGACTAGGAGGCCTCCAAGGTCCTTTCCAACTCTTACATTTTTTATGACCCTGTGATTCCTGCAGGCAATCTAGTTGGCAACTGTTTTTAACCTATTAAAAGGCATTGTGTGCGGAACTGCCTTGAAAAATAACCCAGAAACTCCAATTGCTTTAAAACAGGACTATGAGATTGTTAAATAGAACTGGGAATTTCATCCATACTATGACAATGCTTTATCAACCATGCTGGCTCCCAGTGAGTTTCTAGGTCTAGTGTAAAAGGCTATAATGTCCCCAACGATATGAGACCAAGTTATTTGGAAGACATCAGTACAAGGGCTAGGAAACATTATTATCATTATTATTTGGACTACAGTTGCCAGCAAGTCCAAAGAATTATGTTCCCCAAGCTTTGAGGTATGCTACCTGAATCTTGCAATACTCTTTGAAGGCCCTGCTCCACATGCTACTGCCTAATGAAATAAGCATCCTCTTGGTGATGCCACAGCTATGGCATAGGCTTTTCTCATACCTTACCCAGCACCCAGTGAAGCTGTAGATTTTTAAGCCCCCAGTGGGCTCCTCCCACAGTTTTAAATTATTTTAAATTTGAGCTACTATTTTTTTCGCTCATTTTATTAGACAGATTTTCCCCCAATGAAACATTTTGATTGCTTATTCTTTTTCAATTACAGTGTTTCACTTTTTAAAACATTTTATTTTGTTTGCCTTCATCTATAAGCCATGATCTATTAGATCTGTTAGTGGATGGCTATTTGCATTTTATAAATTGGATCAAGTATTTGGTGATGGAGACCCAGCACTGGATGGGCTTTTGGTCCAGAAGGCCAGAGTTCTTCCAGTGTTCTAATGTTAACTCTAAAACAGAGGTAGGGAACTTCATCGGGGGCAATTTCCCAGTTCCCAGGAGCTGTCATGGACTGTACCCCCAACTCCTCAATAAAGCATCTATTTGGAAACATAAAACTTCTCAATAGGAGAGAGACAGTGTAGTGTAGTGGTTATAGCACAGGTGGGAACCATGCCATCCTCTAGATGTTCTTGGACTGCAAAGTCCTAGCAGTTGTAGACAGAATAATTAATGGTGAGGAATGCTGGGCATTACAGTCCAATGACAACTGTAGGTATTTATGAGACCCACCACTGAGTAGAGTGCTGGCCTGTTTGGGAGAGCCACATTTTGGCCTTTACTGAGTCATGGAACTAACTGGGTGATTTTGGGAAATACACTCTTTATCAGACTGAGCTGCTATCTTAGAAGATTGTTGTGATAACAAGTGGAGGGGATTTATATGCTGCTTTGAGCTCATGGGAGGACAGGCAGAATATAAATATAACTAAAAAGATAGTAGCATTATGAAATATATTATCACAAGCCTTCTCAGAAACCACTCAGTTCCTCTTTGGTAGTCCCAGCATTTGTTAGAGTCTGCCACAATGTTGAAGTAGATTCCTGTACCTGAAGTGAAATTTAAAATTTACCATATGATGATCATGTGGCCTTGTGTTGGGCCATTTCTTGATCACTTAAGCGCTGGTGATGTCATTCTGGACATAAAGGTTTTGGTTTGAGACAGCAACCTGCAGAAGTCCATATGAAGTTGCAGTTTGGTGCACATGTGGTAAAGAAGGGGATGCCAAGTTCTATCTGTGGGCTAAATTCATCCTGTGGACACTCCATTGAGTCTGCAGTGTGTAAGCTAGCTGTGGGTTAGCAATTCCTCCAAGCCCCACCTTATTGAACTGAACGCCACTTTTATGATTGCATCGTGATTGTAAATTTGACATAGAAATATTTCTTTTCCAACCCAGAGCCTCAGAAATAGTCTCCAAACTGAGGTTGGCTAAGAATTTAATGAAAAATTTCTTTTTGCAACCTGAAGCTTCATTATCACAGTTTTATCCAAATCAAATGTTTTCATTTAACCGTTAACTGATTTACACTGGAAACATGCTTAAAGGGTGCAATGGGATCAACTTCCTATAAATGCTATAAATTTAGCTTTCTTCCTTCATTAACATCATCTTGATGGTTTTGCAACATCAATGCATGGCAGGGCATATCTGTAGAGAGCAGCTTTCTCTGCTTGTGCAGGATGAGGGGAGTCTCCATGCATGCAACATGTTTGTCCTGCGTTGTCCTGTATAGATGATAGGAAGGGAAAGCAGGGACTCACAGTGGCAAGATATCTGGGAACAGAGTCAACAAATACAATACCATTTTCATCTCATTAAATTATTAACAACAGCCTCTTCACAGATACAGTTATTAACCCTTATTCACATATTTCCTTAATATGCTCCTGTTGTTGTTGCCACCACCAACAGGAATAGGTTTAGGAAAATAGGGTTAGGGTTGGGAAATTAGGAGTTAGGAAAAGAGATGACTGTGGGACCTGTAACTGCCCTGTAGGCACATATACCCAATAATGTATACTATTTATATTAAGGTGACAGTTGTTCCTTAATTAGACAGTGAAACATCAGCATTCAAATGGGATCTCAGCCAGCGTCTTAAAAATTAACTTGTCCAAACTACTAGAACTAAAAAGATATAAAGGGATCCTGTAACACCTTTGAGACTAACTGAGAAAAAGGCATTTCTTTTCTTATGTAGTACAGGCATACTTCAGTTAACAAAGCCTTTGACAAAGAAGTTTTTTTTTATGCTTGTCCAGCCTCTCTTTTCCTCTCATCAATTGTTTAGCTGGAAAGTTTTTAAAGTTTTTATTTATTTATTTATTTATTTAGCAGCATCAGCATTGGGAGCATGGTGAAGGAGGGCTGGAGAAACAGCAGTGTGTTTGCAGTAAACAATGCAGTGCAGCTTAAGGTGGGAAAAAGTTGGATATTACTGTAGCCAGTCTTACTGTACCTGTATGCACCTGCCTATCACAGGCAAGATAAACTGCAGCTCCCTCCAGAATCCCTTATGGACCATGCATGAAATGCAAAGGGGGGAGAAAAGGTAAGCCTGCCTTATTAGCTCCCCACAGTATGTTAAAAATAAAAAAGCACAAATCGATTAAGTCTACAAATTTGGCCACCAAAAGGGAAATCATAAGTAAGGTGGTGAAAGAAACAAATTGTCCCTGGATGCATTTTAGAAGAAACTTTCAAATAGTCTGTAGAAAGTTGAAAATGTTTTTGTTTAAATAATGCTAACTTGAGCTGTTGGTTATTTCATTTCACATGAGGTTATTGTTAATTTTTGATAAAAAGTTTGCTTAAACTAACTGAACTTTATTGTGTAGGAACATATCTCTATTCTTTCCATGTAATTTCTGCCTCTGGTACCAAAGTTTTTGTTAAAGAAGTAATGCCCAAGAACACATCTGTTTTGTTAACTGAGGTATTCCTGTACTTATATATTACTGTACCCTAGCACTGTTACTGCTAGTACTACCAGCATTTATGTGAGGAAGAATGTCCAGATAAGACTGCATCTACACTGCAGAATTAATGCCGTTTGATACCGCTTTAACTACCACGGCTCAATGCTATGGCATTCTGGGATTTGTAGTTTTGTGAAATATTTAGTCTTCTCTCTCAGAGAGTTCTGGTGTCACAACAAACTACAAATCCCAGGGTTCCATAAGATGGGACCATGACAGTTAAAGCAGTGTCAAACTGCATTAAATCTGCAGTGTGACAGCAGCCTAAGGCTATTGTTAGAATGTGGTTATCTTTCAGCACTGCTTTCAGATTTTCACTGAAACTGGAATAGCAGAATAGTCCATTTTTATATATTCCCTCCTGCCCTTTCCTTTTAGAGAAAAGTGGGATTACTTTTACCCTTCAACTACTTTTATTATCTAGGAACCAGTCTGCCACTGTTTATCATCATCTGCAGATTTTAAAACCCCTCTTGATTGAACTGTTCATGAAACAACTCTTCTGTTAAGCTACATTATCAAGAAATGCTGCCATAGACCTCCAGGTATATCAAAAAGCTTATGTAAAGTTAATGGTCTGCCTTATATATTTACAATCTCATCCTGAGTGCCAGGCGCCTTTTCAGAGCAATATATGTATTTAAAATAGGTGCCATATAAAATGTGCATATGCAGGTCTGCCACATAATCAATAGTCATAAACAGTGTCATAAAGTGTTTAAAAAACCCAGATGGGTGTAATTTCACAATCACTTAGCATATCCATGGTATCCCTGATCTGGAACTTGGCAACAATTATTCTTATTATGTGTGTGTGTGTGTGTGTGGGAGAGAGTGTATGTATGCATCTATATGAAGAGAATCTTGTACATATTAAAATATGCATATTACAATGATAACATTTTTAACATATTGCTTAAAAAAAGTATAACTATAGATTTAATGGGTTTTACAAAAGCAATGGGATTAGACTGCATCAAATCAGGGAGCCATGTTTGGAATGTAGCAACACTGGCAAATCTGTATTTTTTAGAGAGAAAAAATGGCACAGCCTGGAAAACCTATTTGTTGAACTCCAGTTCCAGATATCTTCCAGCCAGCATAGCTAGGGAGTTGTGGGAAATGCTGTCCAAAACATTGCTTTTTCAAGTTCAAAAAGAAAGAAAGAGACAGACAGACAGACAAACAAACAGAAAGGCCTGTTAAGTCACCTCTCTGAAATACTGATTTAGTTCTGCAAGTGCCAAAACATAATGAATGGTACGTGAGTATCAGTCCATTTCACCATATAAAATTACTCCTGTGTAATGCACTGAGATTGTTTGATTTCTCCCGGTATTTTACTCCAACTTTTCAATGTCAAAATGTCTCACTGCTTGTTCTGGTGTGGCCAGGAATGCCAAATATTCCAAGCCACAGAAACATCTAACAGAAATCATGTATAACATATGTAGTGTGCCATGAAGCCATTGTCTTTGTTCATATCTCTGCTAATAGACTGGAGTTTGTGAAAATAATTAAATAAAACTGTTTCCCTTTCTAATTTCCTTGTTCATAGCAATGTTCCTTGTTATGACTTGTAAATCACTTACTGTATGTCCAGGAAGGTTGAAATGTTCTGCAACTGGTCTTGGAGTATTGCCATTTCTAATATATAACATGGAAGGCAATACAGGGAAAAACCCTGCCACAAGCCCAGATACCAATTATGCCTCCACATCTATTCTGGAAATAATATTATTGGAGCCAATAACATCACCATAACATAATAATAATAATAAATAATAATTTTTATTTATATCCCGCCCCTCTGCTAGGCAATCGGGGCGGCGTACAGCATTTCAAAACATCAAAACAAACATTAAAGCAGATACATTTGAATCTCATCCCTCTTTCCTATTCTAGGCTGGGTGGTGCTGGGCCTAGTGTTTCTCCCCCAGATGACATCAGATGGTAATGGAGGGAGGGCTCTTCTTCTTACACTAGGCCCGAAAGTGCTGGGCCTAGTGTCTCTCCCTCAGATGACACTGGATGGAAAGGAGGGAGGGCTCTTCTTCTTACACTAGGCCCGATGGTGCTGGGCCTAGTGTCTCTCCCCCAGATGACACTGGATGGAATGGAGGGAGGGCTCTTCTTCTTACACTAGGCCCGAAGGTGCTGGGCCTAGTGTCTCTCCCCCAGATGACACTGGATGGAATGGAGGGAGGGCTCTTCTTCTTACACTAGGCCCGAAGGTGCTGGGCCTAGTGTCTCTCCCCCAGATGACACTGGATGGAATGGAGGGAGGGCTCTTCTTCTTACACTAGGCCCGAAGGTGCTGGGCCTAGTGTCTCTCCCCCAGATGACACTGGATGGAAAGGAGGGAGGGCTCTTCTTCTTACACTAGGCCCGATGGTGCTGGGCCTAGTGTCTCTCCCCCAGATGACACTGGATGGAATGGAGGGAGGGCTCTTCTTCTTACACTAGGCCCGAAGGTGCTGGGCCTAGTGTCTCTCCCCCAGATGACACTGGATGGAATGGAGGGAGGGCTCTTCTTCTTACACTAGGCCCAAAGGTGCTGGGCCTAGTGTCTCTCCCCCAGATGACACTGGATGGAATGGAGGGAGGGCTCTTCTTCTTACACTAGGCCCGAAGGTGCTGGGCCTAGTGTCTCTCCCCCAGATGACACTGGATGGAATGGAGGGAGGGCTCTTCTTCTTACACTAGGCCCGAAGGTGCTGGGCCTAGTGTCTCTCCCCCAGATGACACTGGATGGAATGGAGGGAGGGCTCTTCTTCTTACACTAGGCCCGAAGGTGCTGGGCCTAGTGTCTCTCCCCCAGATGACACTGGATGGAAAGGAGGGAGGGCTCTTCTTCTTACACTAGGCCCGATGGTGCTGGGCCTAGTGTCTCTCCCCCAGATGACACTGGATGGAATGGAGGGAGGGCTCTTCTTCTTACACTAGGCCCGAAGGTGCTGGGCCTAGTGTCTCTCCCCCAGATGACACTGGATGGAATGGAGGGAGGGCTCTTCTTCTTACACTAGGCCCGAAGATGCTGGGCCTAATGTCTCTCCCCCAGATGACACTGGATGGAAAGGAGGGAGGGCTCTTCTTCTTACACTAGGCCCGATGGTGCTGGGCCTAGTGTCTCTCCCTCAGATGACACTGGATGGAATGGAGGGAGGGCTCCTCGTCGTCGTCGTCGTGGACGCTGAGCGGGATGTCGAGCAACATCAGAGATGCATTTACTTGCTCTTCCTCCAATGTGATATATGGCATCCTATGCCAACAGCCCCCCTCTACAGTGGACAAACAGGGTCTTTACACAGGAGAATAAGTGGATACAGACTTGACATTAGAACATTTCAACCTTTCTGGACATACACAAAGGGATTTACAGGTCACAGTCCTTGAACAAGAAAATTACAAAGGAAGAATACTGCATATATAACAAAAGGAATTTTCTTAGAGAGAGTTTTGAACCCAGGGAAACTGACTTTTGGTAAGCAGATTTATTGTTTTCATACATCAACATTAACTGACCCCCATAAAGATCTGAAAGACCCCTACCACCATACCCAATCCTTTGAAAATTCAGGGCAAAGGACATGATTTGCATATTTATGGATCTTTTGCATTCTGTCTCATTCCCACAACACTATAAATACACTTTTTACCTGAGGCTTTAATATCAGTACTGCATCTGAAGAAGTAGGTTTAGATCTATGAACACTCATGCTAAAATAAAAACCAGTTAATCTTAAAGATGCTGCCACATTCCTTTTTTGTTTCCCTCACCTTTCTCCTTTTTATGCTGTAAGAGATTGACATAGCTACTGCTTTGAAATCCTGTTTGTGAGTTTGTCATGGAAAACACAGCTGGCTTCTGTAGGAACAAAATGCTGGATAAGTCAATGACTGCATTTAAGAGGAGCAGCAAAAGGGACAGAGGGCTAGTGGCCAGCAGTGGGTTCCTATTTTAGTGGAGAGGTTGTCCAGTGATGCCAACCTGTCATGCTGACCCTGGTTGTTGTCTTCTTTTGGACAAAAACCTTCAAATTTCCCTAATCAGTATGAGCATGGACTATTGGCTGGAGGTATGTGAGATCTATAATATAAAACAGTAATTTCTCTTAGCTTTTGAATTCTACTTCACCTGAAATATACCCTTAAAAATTGAAATGTCTGTGACCTACAGTAAACACAGCTTTTTAAATTGTGAAAATAGTGCTGTCTACAAATCATACCCATTAATTTTGGGGTGGAAAGGTAATGGAAAGGTAGTCTTTTAGTTTTTACACACTATTGTCTACATTTAAATTTACGGTATCTACCGTATCCTGAAGGCATCCAATAACAAATTATATCATATAGAAATGAAATTGTGTAATACACAATTACAGTGATATTAAAATGCAGCTAATAATAATGTTCATAATAGTATTAAAATGCTACTCTTTATCACCTTCCCAAAGCTGGTTGATATAGAAAAGTTTTATGTCATTTCTGGGGGGATAATTGTAGTGCATCTAATGGGGAAAACTCCCTGTGTACTATTGCTGTCTGAAAGTGTTACATGGATGATATGGTAAAGAGGTTATAAAAAGCAGGGAAATGTACCCCAGAATGTACTGTAGACACAGAAATATTTAATTGATATGTGTATACGTTTAAGGAGATCCTAACCAACAGATCAAAACTGCACCTGTCATTATAAAGGTGAGGCTTTATGTGGCCATTATTTAAACTGATAAAATATGAGCTCTTGGCCAAACACTATGCTTAGAACTTCTTCTTGTTGTTGTTGCTGTGTGTATTCATGTCATTTTTGATTTTATGGCAATTCTAAAATGAACTTATCATGGGGTATTCTTGGCAAGATTTGTTCCAAGGAGATTTGTGAGTGAGAGAGTGTGACTTTGCCCAAGGTCAACCAGTAGGTTTCTGTAGTTGAGTGGAGATTCAAATCCTGGCCTCCCACTCAAACCACTAAACTCAGAAGATCTATTTTCCATTATGTCAAAAGATATGACTAGGTATGTACTGTATCTTGCCATGTGCTGGACAATGCTTCCTAGGCCTATTGAACCTCTGATGGGAAGGACTGTGGCTCACTATGATACACATGCTTTGCATGCAAAAAAGATCCTGGACTCACCCCTGGAATTTCCAGATTGGGATGGGAAAGACTGCTGCCTGAAATCCCCAAGACCTGTGTCCAACTTTTTTTTAAATAGAGTGTATTCATTAAATACCAAAGTCAGAATCATCCACGCTATAGTATTTCTGATGATTGTGAAAGATGGATGGTGAAGAAAGTTGACAGGAAGAAAATTAATTCATTTGAAATATGGTGCTGAAGAAGAGTTGTATGGATACCATGGACTGCTAAAAAGACAAATGAATGGGTCTTAGAGCCTTTACAGACTGCCAGAAACAATGCAGCTTGAGGCCATTTTAACTGTCCTGGCTCAGTGCTAAGCAATCATGGGAACTGTAGTTTATTGTGGCACCAGAGCTCTCTGACACAGAAAGCTCAATGTCCCAGAAAAAAATAATACAATTCCCATGATTCCCTAGCACTGAGCCAGGACAGTTAAAGTGGCCTCAAGCTGCATTATTTCTGGAAGTCTGTAAAGGCCTTTAGATCAAATCAAGCCAGATCTCTTACTAAAAGCCAAGATGACTAAACTGAGACTGTTGTACTTTGGACATAATGTCCAGCTTTGGGAAGGTGATAAAAAGTAGCATTTTGATGTCTAATTTCCAGTGGATGCTGGTGGCCCCCATATCTGTGGAGACAAGTGTGAACCTCCTCTGGCTTTAAGTCTGAATTGCAAAGGATCTATCCAGGGTGCTGAAAAAATGATTCACTGAAAAAGATAGTGATGCTGGGTAAAGTGGTAATAGTGATGCTGGGTAAAGTGGCAACAGGGAAGGAGGAAGATTGATTGGAGTGATTCAGTCAAAGAAACCATTGCACTGAATTTGCAAGATCTGAAATTTGATGACCGGGGGCATGGAGTTTTCTCATTCATAAGGTCATAATAAATCAAACTCCACAACAAGAACAACAACAACAACAGCTCTTAAAAATTTGAAACCTCCATTGCAAAATTAGTAAGGTATGAATTTTAAAGATTAATTGCCTATTGATTTCTGTGTTGGTATCAAAGTATGAACTGAGCGATGTCTGCTTTTGCATGCAAAATGAATGAATATTTTCCTGGTCTTTAATTGAAAGTGACAGAATATGGGGAGATAAGGTGAGGCATCATGAGGGGAGTTTCAGATCACACCAGGTGACACCCCAGATGGGGGTGTCACCTGGCACAGCGGTACACCCAAGAATGGGGCAGCTACTGGACAACTGAGAAAGATGTTGCCTCCCAGCAACCGCATAGGACCCTTAATGGGTCTTCCAGAGACCACAGCACTACCACTCTCAGCAGTATTATGGGTGGGCAGCCAGGAGGGGAGGGAGGGCAAGGCAGTTTGCCCCTCCCACACTGGGTGACCCCAACCTCAGCTATGCCACTGAGGTGAGTGGGGTCTGAAGGTTCATGACACTTCAGCACACTTTTATTTGGGAAGTGAGTGAATCAGACCAAAATTAGAAAATTTTATATCTAATTAGAGCCGAGATATGAACAACCATTGTAGCTGTCCTGTCATTTGACCTTCCTTCTTAGCCAAAGCAGCTAGACCAGGGGTAGGCAACCTAAGGCCCGGGGGCCGGATGCGGCCCCCCGAGGCTTTTGGACCAGCCCCAGGCTGGTCCTGCCGCTGCCGCCACCGCCACCCGCCATAATGATATTGATTATTGTTGTTATTACTTGTTCTTGGGGTTTTCTTGGCAAAATCTCCACAGGGGTTTTGCCATCATCATCATCATAATAATAAATTTTATTTTTAACCCGCCCCTCTGCTCAGCAACTGGGGCGGCATACAACAAAATTTAAAACAGACAGTGAATTAAAACAATACTTCAGCCCAATCCCTAACCCACCCACCCCTTAAAAATGAATTAAACTAATACAATGTTAAAATAGCACTTGAAACCACATACAGTAAAAACAACATAAAATAACATAACAACAAATATTAGAGAATATTTCTAATCATGTCTAAGTTGTGGTCATGGCTTTTCTGGGGCTGAGAGAGTGTGCATGCATATTTTTTAAATTTTATTTTTTTTTAAAAAAAATCTATTTATTTATTTATTTATTTTTGGTGCTTCGCCCCCCCCCCCCCAATTGTCTGAGGGACAGCAACCCAGCCCCTGGCTCAAAAAGATTGCCTACCCCTGAGCTAGACAAATCTGATGTAATTAAAGTTCTTTCCTTATCCTATTCTCCTTAGCCTCCTGTACATATAAGACCATTTGAATGATGCAATGGGTGGCCAGTGATCTGCTCTTTGGCAACATTTGAAAAAGGCTTGGTACCTTGGTGGAATGCAACCTGCTTTACCTAGGGAATGAATCCTAATTGATGTTTGATGGCGAGAGGGCCACTTGTCCTGGCTGGGTAGGGAATTAAACCAATCCCTTCCCATTTAATCAGCAGTGGAGGCAGGCATCTCTTATGTCAAGGGATGGTGAATCTGCTATTGGGTTTTGGTCTTTAAACTGTAAAGGAGCTTTCTAGAGTACTAAGCCCTGTTCCTCCAAATAGGGTCAGCAACTTAGAAAGTTCCTTTAAACTTCACACTAAAACTGAAAGAGGATTCACCATTTCAATGTTATTGGAGATACCAGCCTCCACTGAAGATTAGACTTCAACTAGAGAGATTTGATTTTGATTCCATTTTGATGTCTAATCTCCAGTGGATGCTGGTGGCCCCCATATCTGTGGAGACAAGTGTGAACCTCCTCTGGCTTTAAGTCTGAATTGCAAAGGATCTATCCAGGGTGCTGAAATATTTTTCAGGACAGATTTCAGCACCCTGGATGGCTTCCTTAAAGTTCAGATTTAAACCTGAAATGAATTTACAAGGTCATTGCTATCAAAGCTACTAAACTTTCCTGCTGATCTCTCAATTTCCAGTGGTCAAATCATCTGACCGTTTAGTAATGTCTAAAATAGGTTGGTGGAAGATAATATAATTTTAGCTTTATGTACCTACAACATGTACCCTTGATGTAACCTTCATATGTAAACACAGTGCAGAGGAGTGAAGTCACTGGTGCAGTTAGGATTTAATAGTCTGAAGGGGACCTCTCTTTAGACATGACCCTCTCTTTGGCAAATACATTATGTCACTTTCTTCAAGTGAAACTCTGTTTGGGGGTCCTCCTGCTCGTTTTTCTGAGAGGAATCCTGGACCTCTGCCTTCAAATCCTGCCCTCATGTCACTGTTACATGAAGGAAACAGCCATTTGGTTGGCATCTGTCATCAGGGTGGGTGTGCATCATGTGGTAAGTGGAGTCAGCCCAGGATTCAGGAGGTGCATCACACTGAGAATCTTTTCTTAGCAAGAAAATAAAGCTACTATTTTCTGTAAAAATGTATTTTGACAGGAAAGAAGACAGCCATCCCTAGATCTGTCTAGCTAAGGTGGAGGTGCAGGGAGCCATAGTGGCTCCAGCCCCTTCGGAGTAGAGAAAGGTGCCTTATTCCTAAGGAAGGCTTCAGATTTTTGTGACGCATGGGTTGCATGCAGCTTTTGGGACTGCCACTGACCGCCCCAACCTTCCAGCCCCACCAATGTCTTTTGGCCCAATCCTCCCTGTTTTTCATTCCCAACCCTATAAAATTCACCCAGCATACTAAAACATTCTAATTGGGGGATTCCCCACCCCCAAATAGAAAGATGGCCCAGGACCAGGAGTGATGTCAGTTCTGGTCTTCCAAAATGGGAGCTATGACTGTGCACTGCAACCCTTTGGTGGTGCTGAAAATTGGCCAGTGCACCCCTCTAGGCTCTGTTGTGTGCCCACCCTTATTCTAAGGGTCAAATCTGAAGAAGAAAGAAGTTATTCACTAACTCTAAGATAATCAATTTAATAAATAAATAAATAAATAAATAATAAAATTTATTTTTATCCCGCCCCTCTGCGTAATGCAACTGGGGCGGCTTACAACTTTAAAATATACAATCATATCCCACAATCCCACCCCCCTTAAAATACAATTAAATAATAATAACAATTTAAAACACATTTAAATAATAACAAACAAAGAAACAATAACAATAGCTACAGCCAATCAGGGATGAGCCGGATGGCTGTCTTTTGATGGTTGGGATATCTATTCAGGAAAGGCCTGCCAGAAAAGATCCATCTTAACAGCCTTTTTAAAGTTGTCTAAGGTGGTAATATGACGGATCTCATCCAGCAGGTCATTCCATAATCTGGGATTGGTAGTCAAAAAGGTCCTCTGGGCAGTTGTATACAGTCTCGTTTTAATGGGTTGCAACAAATTCCTCCCAGAGGACTTAAATGCGTGGGGTGGATTATACGGAAGGAGGCAGTCCCAAAGATAGGTTGGACCCAAGCCATTTAGGGTTTTAAAGGTGATAACCAACATCTTGTACTGGGTCCAGAAACTAATATGGGCAGCCAGTGAAGTGATCTTAGGATCGGTGTTATATGGTCTCTTCTCGTTGTTCCTGAGACCAACCTGGCTGCCATATTCTGTACTAGTTGAAGTTTCTGGACCATGTACAAGGGTAGCTCCATATAGAGCGCATTACAGAAATCAAGACGAGAGGTTACCAGAGCATGCACCACAGTTTCAAGGTCCCTAACTCCCAGGAAAGGGCACAGCTGGCGTATCAACCGAAGCTGATAACAGGCACTGCTGACCATCACAATCACCTGATTTATCATCTGAAGCAACAGGTCCAGGAACATCCCCAGACTGCAAACACAGTCCTTAGAGAAGAGTGTGACCCCATCCAGGACTGGAGGTTGCAACCCAATACCTGGTTTCGGGGCTGCTACTGTGAGTACCTCCGTTTTGTCTGGATTCAGTCTCAATCTGTTTTTCCTCATCCAGTCCATTACTGCTTTAAGACAGTCATTGAGAGGAGAGATGCCATCTGAAGTCAAAGTTGAAGACCGAGACATGGAGAAATATATCTGGGTGTCACCAGCATACTGATAATACCCCACCCCATGTCTCCGGATGATCTCTCCCAACCGCTTCATATATATATTAAATAGCATTTGGGACAGGATGGTGCCTTATGGGACACCACAATTAAGCTCTTTCCTTGCTGAGCGACTGTCCCCAATCATCACCCTTTGGAATCTGCCCAAGAGGAAGGAATTGAACCATTGCAATGCAGTTCCTCCAATTCCTAACCCTCTCAGGCGATCCAAGAGGATGATGTGATCTATTGTATCAAAGCCTATTGAGAGGTCCAGTAGCAGAAACAGGGTCACACTACCCCTGTCGATGCCAAGACAAAGGTCTTCAGCTAAGGCGACCATGGCAGTCTCAATTCCATATCCTGTCCTAAAGCCAGTTTGAAATGGATCTAGATAATCGGTTTCCTCCAAGACAGCTTGGAGTTGAAGAGCAACCGCCTTCTCAATCACCTTGCACAGGAAAGGTAGTAGCGAGACTGGCCTATAGTTGTTCATGTCCAGAGGGTCCAGGGAAGGTCTTTTCAGGAGCAGCCTAACCACCGCTTCCTTCAAACATGATAGAACATGACCTTCCCTAAGGGATGCATTGATGTCTCTAAGAAACATCCTCAAGGCATCTCCCCCCTGGATGGCCAGTCATGAAAGGCAAGGATCAAGAGGGCAGATTGTTTTCTTCACTCTACCAAGAAGCTTGTCCATATCATCAGTACTCATGGATTGAATTTAGGATTAAGAAGATCAGCATTGGTCAGATTAGGTCAGGGGTAGGCAACCTTTCCCCTTTAAGGGCCGAGGGACTTCAGCTCCCAGAAGCCTCAGCCATGTTGGCCAATAGTCCCATGTTGGCCAATAACTCCTGGGATTCTGGGAGCTGAAGTCTCTCGACCCTTAAAGGGGAAAGGTTGCCTAACCCTGGATTAGGTGATGGAAAGTCTATGAAAACTGAGGGCCTTTGCAGACTGCCAGAAATAGTGCACATTAAATTGAGGCACTGCCCTGGCTCAGTGCTAGGGAGTCATGGGAATTGTATTTTTTTTCTGGGACATTGAGCCTTCTCTGTCAGAGAGCTCTGGTGCCACAATAAATTACAGTTCCCATGATTCCCTAGCACTGAGCCAGGGCAGTGCCTCAATTTAATGTGCACTATTTCTGGCAGTCTGCAAAGGCCCTGAGAAAAGGTCTAAGCAGACTGCCAGAGGGGGGATGCAGACCAGGGCGTCAGGGACGCCCTGGGACGGTGCACCGCTGGAGCGAGGCACTCGCACGGCGGCGCACCGGCGGTGTCCCTGAAAGGAGCGCCAAATTGGCGCTCCTTTCAGAAGTCAGGGAAAGTGCGCCCTAAACGCATCGGGCGCACTTTCCCTGACTTTTCCGCCACAGTGTGTGAGGACGCTGCGGCGGGAGGTTGCCCTCGGTGCGCCGGTCGTGCGGAGGGCTGGCAGCTCCGAGGGCAACCTCGGGAGGAGGAAGGGGCGCCGCTCGTGCGGCTGCCCCTCCTCTTCCTTGCCTCGGAGACGACCCTATTGGTCGTCTGCCGAGACCCAGAAATAGTGCACATTAAACTGCCCTGGCTCAGTGCTAGGGAATCATGGGAACTGTATTTTTTTCTGGGACATTGAGCCTTCTCTGTGAGAGAGCTCTGGTGCCACAATAAATTACAGTTCCCATGATTCCCTAGCACTGAGCCAGGGCAGTGCCTCAATTTAATGTGTACTATTTCTGGCAGTCTGCTTAGGCCCTAAGTCTCTCTCTTTCCTTCTCCTTGTACATCACTTCTAGCAGGATCAATCATACTGAACTTTTGAACTTGATACATACATACATACATATATATATATATATATATATATATATACTATTACAAATTCAGAAGCTCTATTAAATTCCAAATAGATAGCTCTAACACAGCACCCAGTAAGCTGTGTGTCCCCAGATGTTTTGAGCTGCAACTTCCATCATTCCTGATTATCTGTTATGCTGACTGGGCTAATGAAAAGTGTAATCCAAAACATCTAGAAGGGACCAGGTTGTGAAGGCTGGTTCCGGCATTAGACAGTGAGATGTACATATTTTCCTTTTCAATTGGAGAAAGAAAAATCAGATCGGGGTAGGTAACTTGGTAGTTTAGTACCTATTATCTCTATTTACTGGGGCTGATAGGAGCTCCCAAATATTTGGAGGACACCAGGTTGCATATTCGTTGTGTAGATGAATTTTTTTGGGCAGCAGGAATCAAAATATGCTGGTAGATTTCATTCTTGTACTGTGTATGACCTTGAAAAGCTTAGTTGTGCTTTGGGTGGGTGGGTGGGGAGTGTGAAATTGTTAGTATTCCTTTCTGTAGCAATATCATCCTTCACCTTTATGTGGATTTAAAAATGTAAATAAAATTGCTGGAAGTAAATGGTTTACATGAAGGTCACACTCATCTCCCCCATAAAAAGATTCAAATGTACCATTTGATCCATCAGTGGTTCAGCAGACAATAAGGCAGTCTATTGGTTTCTAGTAATCTATTTTTAAGCGCTTTACGGGCCAATATTTATGTGCTTAGTCCCCAGTTTGCGAAATAAGAAATCTGAAATAAAC
Organism: Phrynosoma blainvillii; assembly: GCA_026167975.1. NCBI lineage: Eukaryota > Metazoa > Chordata > Lepidosauria > Squamata > Phrynosomatidae > Phrynosoma > Phrynosoma blainvillii. The sequence continues at coordinate 37,380,360 of JANUYF010000005.1, forward strand.
CTTTAAGAACTTCATTGTGAGTGTATTTATAGCCTGACTTGCCAGCGTATCAAGCAGTGAACTTTTTAAAATGCCAGGCCTTCCTGGATTACATTTTCTTAGTTGCAAAAATGGCAATACAGAATATTTTCAGAGATAGGAGGAGCAGCCTTTGAAAGATTTTGAGCACACTCTGCTAGACATGAAAAAAAAAAAAGGAAGACAAGCTTCAGTCTGCTTATTGTTCTTTATTCTTGCTTTTACCCTTTCTGCAGCAGGTTAGACACTCTGACTGTGCTCATTCTCTTCTATCACTGAGCCAAAGTAATAAATAAAAATAATAAAAATTAAAACTTACAGGTAGCATTTATATGTATTTTAATTGGATCACATAGCCACAGAGCAAATGATTCCATGATTCATACTCCACAATGAAATTCTGCGTAGGACTTTAAGAGAAATTAGGTTGCTCCTTCATTAGGTGGTTGTGAAAAAATGCACCAAGAGTTTGTGAAAGCTTTGGAAAGTTGCTTTTTCTTAACAGGCATTCTATGAGTTGTAGTCAAAAAACTAACTTTCTAATGCTATTGCTTCTTCATTTCACATTGTGAATGAATAAGGGGATATTCTAAAGCAGGCTTCTCCAATTTGGCATCCACCAAATGGGCCGGACTACTACTTCCATCATAGCATGATCCAGTAGTCCAGCACATCTAGAGGGCACCATTTTGAGAATAAAACACTCTGGATGATGGGTTGGATTCTCACCATCCTTCAATGAAAAGAGCAATTCCAGCTGAGCATTTGAGCTGATTAAACTGAGAAGACCTTACCTGATTCCTTCCTCCACCTGCAATCCCTCAAGTCATGCTGGCAATCTGTTCCAGAGGGTTGGTGGGCCTCTCTGGAGCAATGTGGGAGGTGATGCTGGAGGCAACAAAGGAGGGCAGGATAGGCAAAGATTGGCACCCTTCTATCTTTCAAAGGAAACCTTCTGACTGGAATTCTGCTGAGGTACTGCTTCTGTGGTCAGAAAAGAACCTGGATCCAAGCCACTATACACACTTAAGTGAGATCTTTGGCAAAGTGTTGCAGTGTTGAATGAACCTACTCAAGATTCTGCCCAGATAGCCATGCCATCCTTGAGGATCCTTCATTCCACCCCTTCCCAGTTTTCATTGCTTGCCCCCTCAATTGATTGCTCATATTTCCTTGGCTACAACATTTGCTGGATTTTCTTTAGGAGGGAGGAGTTGGTTTTCTTTTTAAAATGATGGTTTGTGCTCCACACAGACTCCTCAATTCCTCATATCTTTTGTCCTCACTCTATTTTCTGTACTCTTATGGTTTTCACATACGAGATACACTGTCTAACAAACATTTTCCCAGAAAAAGCTTGAGCTGTTATTGTCCTTGCATCAGGACTGTTCCATCTCAGGGTGCTTCTTCACTGTAGAAAGAATTCAGTTTGACATCACTTTAAAGGGCAAAGCTCCATCCTACAGAATCTTGGATTTATAGTTTTGTGAGGCAGCAGCACTCTTTGGCAGAGAAGGCTAAAACCCTTGTAAAACTAGAAACCCCAGGCTTCCATAGGATGGAGCCACAGCACTTGCAGTGGTGTCAAATTGCATTATTTCTACAATGTAAGTGCACCTTCATTCAGTTAGAACTTTGGATTCTGTTTTCTTGTTTAAGTTTAAGTGATTATTCTGGTAGATGAAAAGACTATTTATCAAGGTGCAGATCAGTTGATATGAAACTACCATTGTAATGACAGGAAAAAGGATGCATTCATAAACAAATGGGAGCATACCACCCACTGAGAACAAGAACAAGTAAGAAAAAAACAACAGATTTTTAAACTGGAGCTAGAAGGATCCTCTGGAGACAGAAACAGCATGGGGGCAGAAATACTATAGGAAATGTCATTGATTCTCTGAATGATTTTTTTGGGTAAAATATGGATTTTAGTCTCTTTTCTTTATTTCATTCAACATCAATATTTTTACATAATCATTATGCCGTTTTCCTACAAACTCCTCCAAAATTAAGCATCTTATAGCAAATTATATTTTCCTTTAGGAGAGTAGACCAGAGCGAAAAGACTGGTGACAATTGAAAAGAATACAATGTGGTGAGGTTAAAAATATTAATACTGATTCCAGGCATGGTTGCTGGATGACTTTATTCTTCTTAGCCTTAATCAGGCACGATTACAAGGTGTCCCTAGACTATACTTTATCTCACTTTCCTTAAACAGCTGGCCCAGGATTGTCTTCAGAAATCATTAAACCTGACTCAACCCCCTTTCGACTCTCCATACAGCTTAAATACTGAAGCACAGCAATTAGACGCGTGTATTGTGCTGATGCAAAGAAATTCTGGCTGGGACTTACTCTTAATTAATGAACTCTACAAAGGGGTAAAAAAAGGGACAAAAATTGGAGGAAGAGAGAGAAACCAGGACACTTGGAGCTGAAAAAGTGGGAAAATACCAGGACTGTCCTTACCAAATTGGAACAGTTGGAGGATATACTTTGGCAGAAGGGTCTTTCAATGGGCTATATTATGTTTTTATGATCCAGTGTGGTGTAGTGGTTTGAGTTTTGGACTACATCTCTGGAGATTGGAGTTGGATTCCCATGCTCAGCCATGGAAATCCACTGGGTTTTTGGGGGCACACTCTCAGCCCTCAAAGACCCCATGATAGGTTTACCTTAGGGTCACCATTAGTCAGATATATCTCAAAGGCATACAAAAACATGCTTTTGTCCTTTTTACTAGGTTTTAATGTGTGATTTGAACTGTTTTAATTTAGTGTTTCTAGAGTTTGAACAAATTGATTTTTAAGACACTGGCTGAAATCCCATTTGATTGTTGATGTTTCATGCGACACTGTCTAATTAAGGAACAACTATTACCTTAATATAAACAGTATATTGTGTATGAGTGCCTAAAAAAGGTAAAGATTTCACCTTTGACATGATTGTCAAGTTCTGTTTGACTGTGTGGGGGGGTCCTCATCTCTGTTACTTAGCTGAGGGAGCTAGCATTGTCAAAGATGACTCTGTGATCATGTGGCCAGCATGACTGCACAGAATGGTGTTACCTTCCCACCGACGTGGTACCTATTTATCTACTTGCACTTTTACATGCTTTTGAACTGCTCAATTGGCAGAAGCTGGGACTAATGATGGGAACTCACTCCGTCACGTGGCACTTGGGTCTCGACCGCCGACCTTGGGATTGTCAAAGTCAGCATCTTAACTGATGAGCCACCACATCCCTATGAGTGCCTACAGGGCAGTTTTTGGGCTCATAGTCGTCTCTTTGCTTAGCTCCCACACACTGTGACAGGAATTATGTTAGGGACATATGCACACTGTCCCTTTTTGGGCATGGCAGGGGTTGCTATTTGCTTTCTCCCTCTGAAGTGCCCCAAAAGCTGCTCCAACTTACTGTAAAGCCCCTGAAGCCACCCTGCACTGCCATTCCATGGTTTGCAGCAAGCAGGCAGACAGGCAGGATCTGGCTATGGGGATGTAGCCAGATGTGAAATGATGACACTGTTGCTGAGATCCACCAGGATTCTCCAGGGAACCAGTGCTGCTGTAATTATTTACAGCAGACACTGCTCTGACTGTGCTTGCTTGCTGTGAAGCATGGAATGGATGTGTGCATGGCTTCAGGGGCTTTACAGTAAGTCCTGAGAAGGCATATGTCTCAATGTACCATAGGTCTGCATGTGAATAATTACACTGGACTGAGGGGATATTGGATTCAGGGCTGTATGTGGTTCCTCCTTTAGATTTTCCTTCAAACCTCATTTCCATTTTATTGCTGATTTTACTTCTAAGGTCTATACATACTGGCACAGCTGGGCAAATGCCACTGTTTGCTAACATTCTTCAATAGTGCTTCCCTTTCTGTGAAGAAATAACAACAACAACAACAACAGCAACAGCAACAACACTTTCTGAATAACCCCTTCAGCTGATGGTCCCAGGGCATGCCACTGTGGCAAATCAGTGGCTAGTGAAGGTGGGGATCTGGGTACCATTTGACTGCAATTTCATAGCCAGGAAAAAGGACCAGCATTGTTTGTCCAGACCTCCAAAGTGTCTGGTGGTGAACTGGGAAGGCCCTGGTTCTTTCTTTTACATAACAAAACTGTATCTGAATGGCCTGGGATTCTCCTTACCTTGCCATGGGGATGCATCCTGATTCTATCAGCTGAGGGTTGGTTGTGGCACATGGAGGTACTGCCTTCAGCAACAACTGTAAAAGTAGATATGCTGATGCAATATGAAGTGACATCAGTGTATGTCACCAATAGGATTCCAACTTATAACTACCAGAATCCTCCAGTCAGCATGGTCACTGGCCTGGGGGATCCTGGAAGGTTTTTTTTTAAAAAGTAACTTTTCCAGGCTCTAGTCAAGGAAGAATTGAGTTTAGCATACATGCACCTGAATCCTATTGTTTATTCCAACTAGAGTAAATCCATTCAGTCAGTTGATTTATTTATGTGTTGACTCACCAGTGAACAGTGGATCAAAAGGCCTACTTTAGTTGGCACTAATCAACATGATTTAGGTCGTGATTTGCTTGTTTGCTTGAATCCATTTCCCCCCTTACAAGCACCTGTTAGTTAGGCTTGGAGACAGTAACTGACCACCCCCACCTCGAACCAATAAAATTTATGATCAAGTAGGGAGACTAAATCCTTCCAGTCCAAGGAATTTATTGCATGTTCAAAAAAAGGTGTCTTGCCTTTTTCGGCTTCAGTCTTCTTCTGGGATACACCCAGACATTATCATACATAGGGTATGTTGCTGCTGATTCTGCCGCAGTGCCACCGGCCAAATACAGTCTGGTTCTGATGCAGGTCGAAGCTGTGTTCAGCTGGCAAATTTTCAAAGTCGACTTCAAAAAATTGCCGGCTGCATGCAGCTTCGACCCGTGTCTGGACTGTATTTGGCCAGCAGCATTGTGGCAGAATCGGTGGCAACTTACATATGATAATATCTGGGTGTATGCTGGATATAAAAAATTGTTAGCATTCAAAGCTCACTGGCTTTATCAGGCAAAGATGGTACAGAATTGACATAGCGGAAGATAAGTGATGTTTTTGGAGTCAGAGGTTAGTAATCTGCACCTTGTTGGTTTTGCTGTTACAAGGAGAGTGTTTAAGCAAGCAGAAAGTTCAGACTCACCTCTCCCTGGCCCTCACCTCACCCCCAAGGAATCAGAGAATTGATTAAAAACAGAAGTAGTAAAAGCATAGTGCTAAAGTGATTGCTAGAGACTGAAAGCATTTCCTTCTATCATCATCATAGAACAGGGGTAGGCAACCTTTTTGAGCCGGGGGCCGGGTTGCTGTCCCACAGACAATTGGGGGGCCAAAGCACCAAAAATAAACAAACAAACAAACAAACAAATACAAACATATTTTTAATAAAAAATTAAAATATATATGCATGCACTCTCTCAGCCTTAGAAAAGCTAGGGATATTTTGCCAAGAAAACCCCAAGAACAAGTAATAACAACAATAATCAATATCATCATGGCGGGGGGCAGTGGTGGCGGGGGGCAGCAGCAGGACTGGCCTGGGGCCGGTCCAAAGGCCTCAGGGGGCTGCATCCGGCCCCCGGGCCTTAGGTTGCCTACCCCTGTCATAGAACAACTCAGGACTGGGTAAGAGTGGTCCATGTGCTTAAGGAATATATTCTCTTGCTCTGGTCTTACCAAGAAGTAAATCCCTTTTCATTGGCAAAATCCCAGAGCAGCTGCATGCAAACCAAAGTTGTAGCTAACTTGTTCTCATCATGTGTGGTTTGGAAGAGAAATGGCCTACAGGATGTGGATTGGGCTGGCTGGATCTGATTGAATGATGGGAAAAGGCAAATTCATGGGATCCTTCTGCTGTACAGCTAGCTTCTTATCTGCTGGCAAAGTGATGTTATTTGCAGGTGGAGAGTCAAGAGTGTTAATCAAGGAGTGGCTATCAGTGTATCCCATCAGGAGCACCAACTGAGCCATGGCAAGCCCCTCCAACAGTTTGAAATGGCAGTGTGCTGAATTGCAATCTGTGTTCTCGAGAGGGCCCTCCAGTCAGACTCCCTCTTTGCCAGGAGTGGCCTTGAATTCTGACTGATGAAAAGTACCAACCCGGATAGAAAATAAGCACCTGGCTGTGCTTGTAGAGGGTTGTTTACATCATCTCGAAAGGCTCCCACTGTGAATTCTTAAAAAGAGAAGTACCTAGCTGTTTTTTTTTTAAACTTGGAGGAAAAACTGGAACATAGTCACAATGAAGGTACTTTAGTGTTGCCTGCACAGGGTAGTGTGGGAGGGTGTCCTTCATGGGTAATGCTGTCGGTTGAGATACAGGGAGTGTAACAAAGTTGTGACAATTTGTAAGGAGGATATGCTGACTATGAAGGCCAAGATTATCAAGCAGGCAGAGTGTAATGCTTCACCTGTGTAGTTACGTGTCCCGTCCCACTGCAGGAAGCTGTCAAGCTACTAAAGACTGATGAGACAAACCCTAGGTTCCAAGGCTCCTCCAGTTTTATTTTTTAAGCTCAGATTTATTTGCCCCCATATGGTCAACACTTGCTCAAAGCCACTGCAAAACACAGAGGTTCAGCTCACACCATCTTGACCTCTCTGAATAACAGACTTGGAAAAACAAAAGAAAAGGAGTCTAAAAATCAGCCAAAATGAAACCAGAAGTGATGTTGTGTCACTTCCAGTTTTCTTTTAGAAACCAGCAAGGGCCCAGCTGTGCGCGCACATTGCAATGATCCCTGCCTCCAGTATGGTGGACCACCCATGACTTAATTCAGCATTATGCAGCACATTTTCCTGGATTTCCCCAGTGTTTGAAAACTTATGTTTCACCTTTGTTTGTTGTCCTCCAAATTTCCCCACTGTTGTTCCCATAACCATATACTCTAGTTTTTGCCTGCTGCCATTCCAAGACTTCCTTCTGGTGAAGGTTTTCCATTTTTTGTATGTTATAGAAAGGTCCAGGATATTCCTGCCAACCACTATATACAAACACAACAATAAGGCTTGTATAGTGGCAGGGACATCTGTTGCCAGGAAATCAGGGGACGATTAAGAATGGGGAGAATGGCTATGAAAGAACTAGAAAAGATCCCAAAATGCAAAGACATACAACTCAGCACAAAAGTCAGAATCATACAAGCTATTGTATTCCCTACTACCATGTATGGATGTGAGAGCTGGACAGTCACGAAAGAAGATAGGAGGAAAATCAACACATTTTGAGATGTGGTGCTGGAGAAGAGTGCTGAGGATTCCATGGACAGCCAATAGGACAAACAAATGGATCCTAGAACAGATCAAGCCAGAGATATCCCTAGAAGCCAGATGACAAGACTTAGAGTGTCGTACTTTTGACACATCATGAGAAGGCATGAATCGTTGGAAAAGACAATAATGTTAGGAAGGTGGAAAAGTAGGAAGTAGAAAGAGAGGAAGGCCACATGCTAGATCAGGGGTTGGCAACCTTCCCTTACCTGGGGCCGGTCCCTTCCAGCGGGCCCTTCCGGCAGGCCGGGGGGGGGGATTGGCGGTGCCAGAACGCGCGGTGGCGGTGGCAGTGGCGGTGGCGGTGGCGGTGGCGGTGGTTGTCGTCGTTGTCGGGGGTTGTCGGGGGGCGGTAAGCGGAGGTCCGCAGGCCGCATGCGGGCCATGGGCCGCAGGTTGCCAACCCCTGTGCTAGATGAATAAATTTTATTGAAGAGACCATGAATATGAGTTTGCAGGAGCTGGGCAGAGCAGTAGAGGACAGGGGGACCTGGAGATGTCTCATCCATAAGGCCGCCATGGGTCGAGACCAATGTGAAGGCAGTTAACAACAACAACAACAACAACAACAACAACAACAACAAAGCCCATATACCCCACTCTACAGTTGAATAGCTAACATATCAATACTCATAAAAAGAAGACAAGACAGTCTTTGCTATTACAATAAAAAAGGATATGATACAAAAAAGGGAAGGAGGATGAGTGGGAAAAATAAAAAAGGAGCACATTCCTAACATGATACTCTCCATATTCTTGCCAAATATTGTGACCCCATCAATTTCATAGGGTTTTCTTAGGCAAAGAATACTCAGAGCTGGTTGTTACCAATTCTTCCCTCTGAAATATAGCCTACAGCATCTAGTATCTATTGGCAGTCACAAGAACTAACCAGAGCTGATTCTGCTTGGCTTCCAAGATCAGAGGTTGTGGTGCCCCTAGGGCAGGGATAGGCAACCTTTTTGAGCCGGGGGCTGGGTTGCTGTCCCTCAGACAATTGGGGGGCTGAAGCACCAAAAATAAATAAATAAATAAATAAATGAATGAATAATTTTTTAAAAAAAATATTAAAAAATATGCATGCACACTCTCTCAGCCCCAGAAAAGCCATGGCAACCCCCCTGTGGAGATTTTGCCAAGAAAACCCCAAGAACAAGTAATAACAACAATAATCAATATCATCATGGTGGGTGGGGGGGGAGGTAGCGGTGGCGGCAGCGGCAGGCCCAGCCTGGGGCTGGTCCAAAGGCCTTGGGGGGCCGCATCCAGCCCCCGGGCCTTAGGTTGCCTACCCCTGCCCTAGGGTATTTAAGTCCTGGGAGATGGTGAGGATGAGTGAAAGTGTGAGGTTATTGAGGAAGTGCTGCAAACAAGCTGCCTTGCATCCTGCTGGTGCTACACCATTGTGCTAGCCAAACAGAAGATCATTCCCACAGTGATATTATGGATGATGCAAAATCAATAAGGAAATAACAAATTCATGAAGGGTAGCTTGAGTTGTATTACAGTGTTTTATAGTTATTTGTTTTAAGCTGATGTCCTGCATTTGTCAGAAAATGGACATGCTTTATGTGTAACTAATGGATCTATGTGTCATAGGCATTTTTGGTAGCAGTGGGCTGTTCAGTACTTGAATGATGAATTATGACAAGGAGTTACTTCCATTTCTGTGTGTGTGTTCAAGTTACCTATCAACTTATGGTGACCCCATGAATTTCATATGGTATGTAGGTCACACTTCTAGCCATGCTACCAGTTTTGTGTGAATGTATGTGAGTTTGGGAGCTCTGATGGAAAACAACAAGTATTTACAGAAGAGTCATGTGAGTGTTTTGTCCTTCCACAGTCTGACAACCTTTCCAGCAAGCTCTCCTGTTTTCTCTCTGCAAATTTTCTCCCATCCACTTTTCTCTCAGAGAGGTCAAATCCTGCAAATGTATTGGTTCACCTGGGGCAGCCATGCTTATTTCTCTTTCTTCCCACTTCCTTTTTTTTAAAAAAATGTTTTTTAAAAATGTCCTGCTTATTCCTTCATCCTTTAATTGCTTCAAAGCCTTACCGCATTAAAAACAAACCTGGCAGGCAAATGGAGAGAAGCACATTTATCTTTCTCTCAGGCAGAAGGGATGGGAGGGGATGGGTGTGAAAATAGAATTTATGAAGTGACCATGGATTTGAGAGAAAGCTATGATTTCAAGAAGGTCAGATATTTTACAATAAAGTATTATTATATTATATTATATTAATTGTTAATAATGTTTTGTGCACACACACATATAGAGAGTATTTACTGATTTGGGTTTCCCCTCCTTGTTCTCAGGCTTTCTTAAACTTGGTACATAAAATCCATTGTTTCTCTGCTTGAAATAGTAGTTCTTTCTCAAAAATTTCTTCCTCCTTGTTGCCTGGCCAAACCCTTTTCACCATACCGTTTTGACTACACTCTGATGTTGCCTGGCCACACGTGTCCCTGTTTTCAGGGTTCTGAGACATATGTTTTCCCCTCTTTACAGCAAATTTGGGATGGCTGGGTTAGTGACTCTGAAGAAAAGATTTTCATGAGAAAGTGGCATTCCACCTGTCACCTTACCACCCCAAATTGTGGTCCCTTCTACAACCTCCAACATTTCACAGATGAAAAAAGGGCATATGTGGGCAGGTAACAGAGTGTCTTTAAGATGGAAAGCACTATTAATGAGGAATAACACACAAGCTAGAAGAGCAGTCTACAGGGAAGAGCAAGATTCTGAATCTTGAGTTAATGGAGTACAAACAGCTTTTCCACTTTGAATTCATTGTGAAGCAACTGAAGTAACTTGAGAGTGAAAAGGGGAGGAGGAAAGGGAAACTGGGACATTTTAAAAGTATCTGAAAAAGTGGGGTGAGAGGGTTAGTTGGGACAATTCCTGTGAAATTGGGGCAGTTGGAGGGTAGGCTCTTCAGCTGCTTTGCAGTGAAAATGGGGCAACAGGCTTCCTATTTTTCTGAAGCTGTAGTTTGGTTTTCCCAAAGCAATTCTACTTTTCGAGGTTGTGTAATCATAGAACAATATATACTCCCCCCATTTTTGAAAGTGGAGTTGGGTCAGGAAGCTACAGATAGTTACAAAACACACAAGCTCAAGGGAATGCTTTATCTGACTAGCAGGCTGTCTGTTTAAAGCTGAGAAAGAAGCTTTTCCTGTAATGCAAACAGGTATAACAGTTTTGTAAGCCTTTGTAAGTCTCTCTGTACAGCAAAGAAGGCGTTACAGCAAAGCAAGGGAAGCACCTTGATTTCAGATGATTGCAAACCATACATATTGTTCACATTTGCAGCGCGTGTGAATAGGTAATCAGGAGGAAATGACCAGTAACTTATCAACCATTTGCCAAATGGGCTGTGAGAATCTTTAGTTTTTGAATTTCACTGCAAGTGGAATATTTTACAAGTGACAAATAGTACGGTATGTCATATTCTATCAGCCTTCCCCAATCTGGTGCGTTCCACATATGTTGCTTTAAAACACCTCTTTTCCTCAGCTAGTGATGGTCATGCTGGCTGGGGATGAGAGGAGTTGTATCTGGAGGGTACTGTGATGCAGAAAGGTGTTCTGTAGTATTCTCAGTACTGTGTTTTCTCTGTTGGAAAACATCTATATTCTACACCCAAGAAAAAGCCAGGTTGAATCATGCAAGTTCATGAAGATCATGAATAATATTCTATGAACGTGATGAATGATGAATATTAACATGACCTCTATGGAGTGTGAAGGGCATTTCCACCACATTTGGAGCCCCCCTGGGTGTTCCAGGGTGTCAAAACTAATTTTTGCAAAACATTTCAATTTTCTTGACTCAGAATGCCAGCTAGAGGATCAGGAAGACCCCAAAGCATGGCAAGAATGCTCCCATGTCCACCAGAGGGTGTTTGGGGGGCATCTAGATGAAAATATGTTTATTTATTTTTTCAGGAGTGAATATATTGGGGATATGACCCTCCAAGGTCTCCTGGGGGTGGCGGTGATCTGCCCCCCCCCCGGCTTCCACACTTATAGATCCATAGATTCATAGAGTTGGAAGGGGCCTCATGGGCCTTGGGTCCAATCCCTGCTCAATGCAGGATCTTCAGCTAAAACATCCCCAGCATGTAGCTGTCTAGTCTCTTTTTGATATCCAGAGAAGGAGACCCTACAACCTCTTGGTAGTAAGAGGCAAACTACTCTTACTGTCAAAAAGTTCATTCTAATGTTCATTCAAAATCTACTCTTATGTAAATTCAGACCATTAAACCTGGTCTGACCTTCTGGGGCAAGAGAGAACATGCCTGCTTCTTGGTATTGAGTGTGATCACCTCAAAGCTTCTCTTCACCAAGTTGAACAAGTCCATCTGCTTCCATCTTTCCTCCTGTATTTGGTTCTCCATACCACTTATTATCCTTGTTGCTCTTCTCTGAACCTGCTCAAAATTATCTACATGCCCTTGCTCTGTTTGAAAGACAGTTCTCGGTCTGAGATAACTATAGTTTTAAGAGTTGTCCAGTCAAAGTCCACTTTAAAGACGAGGAAGGGCAAGGTGAGGAAATGAGCGAGCAGAGGCTTCAAAGTTTTCTACAAGTTGACCAAAGCAGGGCATCTGGTGGCAGTCCTCCCCACTATAATTAGATATATTACATTTCTATTCAGATAACAGTAACTGTTTCCAAGCATACAGCTATGCATACAAATTAGTTCATGTAAATACAAAGCTGTGTCCTCTTTTGAAAAATAATATGCAAGTAACTGTCTTGTTCCCCAGCCACTAGATGCCCCCTTTCCACATTCTTCAAGTAGGCACCCTTGGGTGGGTGGGTGGGAGGGCAGATAACTGCAAGCAAGTGGTGAGGGGAGATGAAAGACAGGTTTCCTTTTCTGAACTCCCTTAACTGTCTTAAAAAGTCTCTATCTTCATTGGGCTGATTACTTTTCTGTTTCTGTCTAATCTTTACAAAATATTCTAAGTAAATTTAATGCCACGGTCTGACAGCAATAGAGAAAGTCTACATTTATTACTGACCTACAGGTTAAAAGCTCTGTGGCAAATTATCAGCCTCCAAGACAAAACATCTTAGCTTAGTATTTATATGCACTGCCATTTTCTGAGAGAGCTTGAGGATTTTGGAAACTACATAATTTCATCTTTTTTTAAGCTTTCTTTCTCTGCAATACTATGCTCATTTACCCAAGACTTCAGTTGCAATGAAGGGAGCCAGAATTATGTAGTGGTTTGAATGCTAGACTAGGGAGCTTATTGCACCACTACAATAAACCTTCTTACCTCTCCCGGCTTCAATCTTAATTTAGGCAGCATCCTGATACTATTGCAGGGATTTTGCCACTGAATCTGCTCCCCGCATCCAGCCCGGGTCCAGCCTGGGTCCCAGGGGCACTCAGTGTGCCTCTTTTCGAAACCAGGAGTTTTCTGACTTAAGAAAATGGCTGCCAGAGCACCCCGGGACCAGGGCTGGATGCGGATGGCAGATTTTGGCAGCAAAATCCTGTGCTAGTATATGGATGCCACCCAAATTAAGATTGAATTTGGGAGAGGTAAAAAGGTTTATTTAGAGGTGCGATAAGCTCCTAGGACTCTGGGCGACTAGGCTTCAAAATCTCCTTGAGCCTTGGCAATCCACAGAAGGACCTTGGGCAGGTTGTACTCTCCCAGCCTTAGAAGGCGGTAGTGCAAAACCTCCTCTAAATAAATTTTGCAAGAAAACCCTAGGATAGGGTTGCCATTAAGTTGGACTTGACTTAAAGGCGCATATTTTACAGATATGCAGATATGTATACAATGACATCATTAGGTATTTTCAAACCAATTAAAAGAACTGACCATTTTCTTAAGTAATGTTTCAGTGCTGATTGGGAAGCATTGCTTATTTTACAACATTTTCTTTTTAATGAGATGGGTTTAAATCAGAGGTCTCTGAATCTTTTTTGGGCTTGGGAGCACATTTTGACATGTTAAACAGTCCAGATTCCCAGGATAATCTGGTGAGGTTAAATACAAATAATCCATTCCCAAATCTAACTAGTAGATAGTAGTGTAGGGCAGAATTCCAGAAAATAAACCACAACTTAGAATTTATAGCCTTCCGTTTTAGCAAACTCTTGAAGCTATAAGAAATATAACTTGGTTTCTGCCATCTTACAGTGTGAGAGAGACCTTAAAACATAAACCTAATTTACAGAACCCACAGTCCCCTCTCTCATTTAGGATTATCCTTCAAACATAATACAGTCTGCCCTCCACACCCATGGATTCTTGATCCATAGAATCAACCACCCATGCCTTAAAAATATTCCAAAAAGATATAAATTCCAAAAAGCAACGCTCAATTTTGCTATTTTATATAAAGGACACAATTTTACTATGCTATTGTGTATGATGAGACTTCAGCATCCTTGGATTTTGATATCCACAGTGGGTCCTAAACCAAACCCCAGTGAATACCAAGGCCCCGCTTCCCCTCCCCTCTCTCACACATATACACACATATCTCTCACACTCCAAGTACACAGCACACACTCATTCTAGCCACTAATTCTAGCCACTTTCTTTTAGGGTTACCCACACCTGCCCCCTCACGTATCCACAGCACCACTGAAAAAATTTGTGCAGAAATGTATTTATGCAAAACTTTTTTTTTTTTTAATAACATAACACTTTTTTGTGTGGAACATTTTTGGTTTCTTGTACAAAGATCATGAGGTGTGGTGTTTTTTTTTTTTTTTGCACAAATGTGTTTTTCACAAAACGTCCAAAAATGGGGAAAAATTTAAAAAGTGAAAATACTCCTATGATCTGCTCCAGAAAGAGAAAAGGTTTCAAATTCTTCTTTGTATGAGAGATGGAAATGAATGAAGATTTACATCCCTGTTTTTTAATCATGTTCTGATTAGCAAGCTGATTCTGGTTATGAAAGCAGTGAAACAAAACAATTGAAAGAAAGAAAGAAAATTCAAATCCTTAACATTTTGTAAGCTCTTAGTTTGAATATTTATGTGAGGATTTTGATTGCCAAGACTAGGCTAAATGCAGCAAAAAATGGACTTATCACAATATTTTTTGTTAATGAAAATATGAAGGAAACAGAATTAGTGATATTTATCTTGCATACAGTTTTAGTCATTTCGTAAATGAAAACAAAATACCTTCTGGGGAAACTATTGAAGATTTTTATATTCTGTTAACGTAACCCTTCTAGGGATGAATTATAGTAACAAAACACAAGACATAAAATGTAATTGAGTTATTCAATAATGTAATTGCCATTTTTTTTCAAGAATGACAACAGCTTATGCTCCTCAAGGTGGTTAGAAAATGCATCTGAACCTTAAGCCAATCTTTTCTTGAACTGACAACATTTTTTTATATGATGAATGCTTAACTACTGAAATTTAACCTGTAGTGCTGGACTATGACTCTACAGTTGTCTACACAGGCAAAATAAATAAATAAATAAATAAATAAAATCGTATTAACTTCATTTCCAGTTCTGTGGGAAGACATAAGATAGAACCAATTTCATAATGAATAAGCTTCTTTTTGGCATTAATATGACTTAAAAACTCACTTTTTACTCTACAGTTTAAGGGAAAAAACTGATTTTTACAGGTATGTTAGGATCGGGCTGGGATCGGAGTGAGTGGGCTAATTGGAGGGCAAGACTAGTTTGCCAAGCTTGGTGTTGGGCTTTTGAAATGGAGGTGAATTTAGTATTTTGTAAACATATTTTTATATGCAGTTGTCCCTCCATATTTGCATGAGTTGGTGTGTCTGGCTGTGTAGGTGCTCCTTCATTCATTTGCTAGTTCTCTCAATTGGATGGGTGAGAGAGGAAGATGGAGGAGGTAACCCGATCTACCATTAGATCCATTAGCTCTGATACACCATGGGGGAATAAAGCTGTTGATCATCTTCACAATGATTGCTGGCAGTGGAGGGCTTTAGACTGGTTGCTGCCTCTCCTTCCCCAGCCAAGCCTAGCCATGAGATCAAAGATGAGAGGGTTGATTGGACTACACTCTCAGAGTTGGTGGACTTCAGAGCTACTTCACCAGTGGGGCTCTGCTAGGAACGGAGTGGCAGCAATTGGAGTAAAGCACTCAGTTCTCTCTCTCTGTGTATGTGTGCACGTGCATCGTTTACAAATTCATTTTTTTTAAAAAAATAATCAAATAGTTGTAGGGAATAGGAGATATTTAGACAAATACTTTCTAGGCAGTGGTGCAGGGTGTGTGAACTGCGCCAAGTAATACCCAGAAGAATGGTGACACCCAGTTGGGCCTTTCTCCTCCTTTGGAGCAGGAGGGGCATACACACACCCTTGCCAGCTGTTCCAGCCCCAGGCTTCCTCCTAGGGAGATATCTATGGCCCAGAGGAGTGTGCCCCTTTGGCCACCCCTGCCTCCCCGCATTGGGTGACACCCAGCATGTGGATGCCACTGCTTCTAGGGGATATGGGGGCATTCTTGTCATGTTTTGACGACTTCCATTCTAGGCCAGGAGAGGCCTTTTTAACAACAGGAAGTAAAGAAGTCACTTTCTGTTCATTTCCTGTTTCAAAAAAAGCATTTCAAGGATATAAATTGGGTCACAGCCCTCAAAACCTGTTGGAAATGCCCCTCTACCCTCTATAGGGCATTTTGGGGGATTGGAGCAAAAATGTTTTATTGATTTTTGGGGGCATTTTTTTATACCTTGGGGACTCTGTGGCCCACAAAAATGAGCTTGGGGGCTGCCCATGGGGCTCACTTTACCCATCCTTGCATTGAACATATAGGGAGTATGGAAGTTGTTGAGAAGACCAACAACAGCACAGCAGTCATGTTTTATGGTTCATTGGAGGCATGCATTGCCATTTCCCCAGTTCTGCACAGAAAACAGAAATTGATTGATTGACCCATGTTACAGCTCTTTATATGGTTTCTGGGTAGCCTTGGCTTGGTAAAATCTTGCTATGATCCTAGCTCCCAGGAATGATAAGAGCAAAGTGGGCGGGTGGCTCATTACTGAATGGTGTCAAGACCTGATACTGGGCCAAAGTCAAACAATCTGCTATTTACAGTTAATGCAAATTTAGGACAAATGAATAAACATAATCTTTTGTCCCCCCTGCTGTTTTGATCTAGTTTGCATGGAACATTGTGTGAAACAAATTTTATGTACTGTAAGGGCTACCACTTGTACTTTTCTTTCATTGAAATAATAAGTGAAATCATTAGCATCTACTAGGGTTGCTAGGTTTTCAAAATAGCATTAAGAAACAGTTGCCATTCATGACATACAGAGTTGACGATCAGGAAGTAGCTATTAACAAGTTTATGTTCTACTAAATTACCAAATGAAAGTATTGATTTCAGTTAATCCCACTATGATTTTTTCTGTAAAATTAACTTATTGCCTCCATTGATCAATTACTGTCTTGATGAAGTGCTCACACCCCTAAATACAGGATTTTTAAAGCATCTTATTCAGTTTATATAAAAGGAAAAGTTTTCCAACCTTCAAATAGGAGACATTCCTAATAATAATAATAATAATAATAATGGGACAAGATTTCCGGCCTTCAGATTAGGGGCATAATAAAGGATGTCTGGCAACTCTAACGTCAATCCAGACAGTGGCTTTTTGTAAATAAATAAAGCAATGCTGAGAGTTGGAATCCAATAACTGGATTCCCACCTCTCACCCCTATATTGTGGAATCAAATAGGGTTTTATACACACAGTTTCTGCATGACTAAGAAAGCCTAGAGTGCCAGATTCAGCCTCTTAGGAACTGAGCTGGAGCTCAGGACCATGTGCTAACTACTCTAACAAACAATTATCTCCCTGTACAAACCAAATGAGAAAGTCGACTTTGATTGCAACATTCCAGCAAGAGTGAGATGTTCTCTCTAGTCATATTAGTGTCATGCTGATTTTCATTTATTTTTAAAGCCATGTGGCTCCCCTACCATGTCGAAAGCCCTAATAAATAAATAATGAAGCATTAAACGGCTCAGCGTGTGCCGGCTACGGGAATTGGCAATCTTTTAATTTCAGGATGTTTTAAACCTGCCATAGGTGGTTCTGTCTTGAGCTGATGACAGATAGAGGTTTGCCCTCAGCCATGGCTTTCCTTCGTATGTTTCCCTCGCTCTCTCATCCACCTGGGACTGAGCTCTCCTGGAGAATTAATTACCATAAAGAAGGTCTCTTACCCCCGAAGGCCTCTTCGCAGGTCACGGTTCATCTCTTCAGCAAAGCAGGGTGGAAATACTTGAACTTGGGCAGCCTGCGGATCTGTTGACATATAGATAGATGAAGTCTAATTTCCACTCTCATACTACAATATCCCTAAGCTTCAGAATTTTCCACTTTAGTGAAGGGCATAGGTAAAGTTTACTACGTCAGGTTGACTGCATGATTTCTCCTCTGACACCCTTGGTTTGTTTCTCAAGATTGGGCATCTTCTAATGCAACTGTGTGTATGCATCACAATAATTCTACATCAGCATATGTGTTTTAAATAATAAGCTGG
The DNA here is from genome assembly GCA_026167975.1 of Phrynosoma blainvillii. Taxonomy (NCBI): domain Eukaryota; kingdom Metazoa; phylum Chordata; class Lepidosauria; order Squamata; family Phrynosomatidae; genus Phrynosoma; species Phrynosoma blainvillii. The sequence continues at coordinate 37,398,229 of JANUYF010000005.1, forward strand.
CATTATGATCTGGTTGTTTAGACATCAGATCAATGTTCTGGTCAGTACTGTTTATTTGAAAGCTCTTTCTGTAGAGATATTGGATGAATGTGCTTATATAGAAAAGGAATTTCCATGGATTCCCATGGGACTGGATCTTACTGGGCTGCACTTTCTCTCATAAAATTGACAAAGGTGCCATTCACTTCCGAGGAAATGAAACATTACACAGACAAAAGCAAGAGTGGAATCCAAATAGGGAAAACCCATTTTGAGTGATCCCTTTGTCAGATCAGTTTGGGCCCCAATTTCAGTAAGGTTAGCCCTTATTGAGGTTAGATAAATGTATCAAGAATAAGACTCTCAATGTCTGTTGGTCATGATGGCTATATGATATAGTCAGCCCTCTGTGTCCATGAATTCAACCATCCATGGTTTGAAAATATATATTTTTTTAAAATTCAAAAAGCAAAACTTGATTTTGCCATTTTATATAAGGGACACCATTTTAATACACCATTGTATATAATGAGGGTTGAGCATCCATGGATTTTGCTATCCATGTGGGGACCCGGAACCAAACCCCAGGTGATACCAAGGGCTCACTGTACCATCAAGATTAGAGGTGAATCCCAGAAAAATTATTTTTGAAGGGAAAGGCTAGATAAGTTAATGGCCATTCTGGCTGAAGAATTCTGGGAGTTGTAATTAAAAAATATATATTTTCCAAGCATTGATTAGAGGCAGGCTCTGAAGGCTAACTGTTGAGAAAGAACTGTGGAAGAGGGCTGCTCCCCTCATACATTTCCCATCAGCATCTAGTTGGCCACTGTAGGAAACAGAATATTGGACTAGATAGGCCCTTGATCTCTGTCTCTCTCTTTCTGTGCCTTCAAATTGCCTGTTGACTTATGGCAACCCCATGCAGTTCATAGGATTTTCTTATGCAAGGAATAGAGATGGTTTTGCCAGTTCCTCTGAAATATATTCTGGTATTCATTGGCAGTCTCCCATCTAAGCACTAACCAGGGCTGATCCTTCTTAGCTTCCAAGAACAGATGGGATCTAGTGCCTTTAGACTGCAAGGACTCTTAAATATTACTTGTTCATTTCAATTGGGGCAAACAGAATGGCAGTGTGCCTTCAGTGCCCCAACAAGTGAACTGAAGCAGCATTGCAACGACCAGTTCCAGGAAACTACCTTTTCTGCCAGTGAAGCTACAGCAAATAGATTCTATTTAAGGGATTCTTATGTTGAATTAACTTTGAATGATGACCTTCATCATCTTTATGGGCTTGGTCAAGGATTTTGTACATTCCTTTTCAAAGCCAAGGGTGAGTGTGCGGCTCTGGGGGAAACCTTCAATATTAAATCCGCATCTCTGGAAAAAAAAAAAAAAAAAGGGATGATTTTGTAGCTCTTGAAATTTCATTTTGTGAGGTGGACAATTGAAGTGCTCTGTGCAAAGAAGTAGCCTCTAGAGAGGATTTGGAGTGAACAGCAAGCAAGTTTATTAGGATCTAAAGCCAGGATGATACTATGTTTTATTGAGCTACATTCACTTGTGACTTGTCGACTGCCTGCATAATTCTAGAGAGAGTTACTAGGGTAAAGGACCATTTAAAATGAAAAGTGATAGATTCCTAGGTGAATCCATTATGGGAAGCTTATGTCTTGTGCACTCTGCTGATCATCTACTAATTCACTGTCCCACTTTTTTTCTTTTTGACCTACAAAAAACCTGAAATGTTGCACTCAGAAAGTCCCAGCTTTAGTGAAAAGACATTTGATAACAAGCCTGATCTACCTTAAATCTAAGGAAGCTGCTGCCAGCTGAAACAGAGAGGACTGGCTGAATGGACCAGAAAGGGCCAAATTACATGCCACATTAAATAAATTTTAGATAGTGTGTAGGGGCTGGTTAGAAAGGCAGTGTGGTGTAACAATTTGGGGATTGGATTAGGACTTTGGGAGATCAGAGTCCAAATTTCTGCTTGGCCATGGAAACCCACTGGATGATTTTGGGCAAGTCACACTCTCCTAACCTCAGATGAAGGCAATGCCAACTCCTTTCTGAACAAATCTTTCCAAGAAAAACCCCTTAATAGATTCATCTTAGGGTCACTATTAATTGGAAACAAGTTGAAGGCATAAAACAACAAGAAGGGACTGGGTACCTCTGTTTTGCTGGAACAGCAGCCATGGGCCCACGCACTCGTTTCTCACTGAAAAGTGTTCCCAAGGTTTGCAGCAAAGTACTGTACCATCAGCAACAGATGCTATGGGATATGTGTGCACAAGAAACTAGGCTAGTTGTATTTTCTACATTTCTGATATTTTGTTATGGTTCACATTGAGGCTTTCCTACTCAACCCCAATTCCCCTGCCTTCCTTTTGCTATTTTTCTTTAATGCAGCATCCAACCTGAAGAAGAATTCAACAAAGCATTTTGTAAAGTTTTGCTTAGCTGTTGTTCATGCATTCTTTTTTCTCTCTCTCTTTTTGTCAGAGACAGGCTGCAGAAAAGCCTTGTCAGTTTTGAAAGTTTGAGAACTGGTCAAAAGAAGATGTGGATTTTCATAAAAGCTCTATATGCTAATTTTAGATTATAATGATAGTGAAGTGTGCACACACTCATTGGCATCTTTTAGCATTTAATTGCTAATATTTTCTACAGTGCAGCTCACCAGAGAGGGAAAAGCTGTGACTGGGTGAAGTTGATGCAAGGCTTGTAGCATTTTAGAAATGAAAAATGGGGCACATCTGGCCAAGCAGCTGAAAATGTGATCAAGCTGACAAAAGTTATTAATGAGGAAGAACACACAAGCAAGGGGAGGCTGCAGCAATTTGCTTTTGCCTGAGTCTACTGTGAAATGCAAGATTCTGTCCCCTCTTCTCTTCCCCTACCCTGCTGATGTTAACTGAGTGCAAACTACTCTTGCACTTTGAAGTCACTTTGCCTCAACTGAAGTAAGCTGAAGACAAAGGGGGAAAGTGGATAGGAGGAAAAGTGAGAACTGGGTCATTTTAAAAGCAGCTGGAAATGGGGGATGACAGAGAATTAACTGGGACCATCTCTGCCAAATCAGAATATTTGGAGGGTATGTTGATGGCAAATTTCAGACTGCTGCTCACCCATTTTATGAGTAGGCAATCTTGCAAATAGAGGATACCTTCAAAAAGAGGATTATTCTCTCTTAGGATGCCACCCATAGCCACCCTAAGGTGACATAAGACATGTTACAACCATAGAACACCCTCTTCCCTGCATACATTTTAAGGCTGTTAAGCTTGGAATCTAAAGCTACCAAAATGTACTATATTGGATGAGTAGACTCAGGTGTAGCCTTCCTTTGTAGAATAGGGACCAAAGTCCAGTCTTGGGACCTTATCAAACGCTGGCCACGAAGCGAAAAGTAACAGAAAAGTAACCGAAGTGAGAATAAATTCAGTTCTATACCGAAACAAACTGAATTTCGCCCTGGCGGCCATAGCGCAATGAATACGAAGGCTCCAAAGGGGATTTAGCGATCAGGCGCCGCGGGATGCGGTTCACGTGGGAAGAAGGAAAACACACACACACACACATTTTCTTCTCTCTCTCTCTCTCTCCCTTCCCGCCACCCAAAATGCCAGCGTCGCAGAAGGCGCTTCTGTGGATGGCAAGGATGGGATGAAGGAGTCGGGAGGAAAGGCAGCCAAGGGGACCGAGGAGGAGGAGGAGGGCTGGAGGACTGGAGGAGGGAAGGGGTGTTGGTGGGGAAAAATGCGAGAGAGATGGAGAGAGAGAGATCGCCTCCCTCTTCCCTCCTCCTCTCCTTCTCCTCCTCTTTCTCAATCCGGTTTGCCTTTCGCCAATCCCTTCCCCTCGCCGGGATTTTCTGCTTGGGAGAGCTCTCCCTGCTTCCCCGCCCCGCCCACCATTGCGCAATGAATACGAAGGCTCCGCTTGTACTTCCCCAACAAACCGAATGTCAAAATCTCCCTACTCGCTACGGATTAGCTTCGGGTTCTGTGGAGTTTCGGGGCAGCGTCGTGTGTACACGCGGGGAAACAATACAGATTAGCTCCGTGTTCTAGGGCAGCGTCGTGTGTAAACATGGGGAAATAATATGTATTAGCTGCAGGTACCCTTTGGATTAGCTCTGCTCTAGACCCCATGTGATAAGGTCCTTGGTGTGAACAGTTCAAACAGTACAGAATGGATTAAAAATGGGAAGCTCTAGACACCCCTGCCCAGTACCTTCATACACCTTGGTATATTTATATAAGAAACAGTTCTTTGTATTATAAATAGTCCATAGATGCATCCCAACAAGTGTTAGAACATAATGTAGCCATGAAAAGTGAGATATAAAAATAGTGAGACATTTCTTAATAACATGTATATCTTTGATATCCAATGCATGGATCATATTAACCCCCAAAATGTCAAATTGCCAGTTTGTTACCAAAAATGTTTTGAGCTTAAATGTTTGTGTATAGAATTGATAAATGACACAATATTTTGTGAAAGAAATGAATTACATCCTGCCATTCTTGGCAATCAGGATTTATTACTGAATCAAACAGCAAATTTGGTAACACACTTAGAACTATTTTTCACACCCTGTTAAAATGGATGTTATTTATTCTACTTGAGTCAAACACCTATTATTTCTTAGAATTTTGGGAGGAAATTACAAAATAATAGTTGAAAAGAAATTGGGGTTCTCAATTGTTCAGCAACATATATATATAAAAGAAAGAAAGTAATACTTTGTTTTGAATATTGTTAGTGCTTGGCAGCAGGCGTTATCTGTGGGAAGCAGTAAGAGGAAAGCAAAAGCACAGAAGAATAATAGAATAATAAAGATTTAGTGTATGTTAACACCACACAGATATTGCAGTTGGATAACACTTTTATCAGTCATGGCTCCATTCTATGGAGTTGAGAGATTTGTTGTTTGCTTGGTGTGATATATAGATTTCTCTGCTATAGTTCAAGTGGGTGTACTGGAGAATTCTAACAAAGAATTCTAAGGCCTGTTACACAAGGCTATAAAAGTGGAATTTTAACACTTTTTAAGTGTCTTTGGCTGGTATTTATCACACAATGTTGTGTCTGTCCTGCTGCTGGCTTGCATTCCAATTGTTACTGTAGTTCACCTTTTCACTGATGGGCAAAACCTGTCAATAAGGCTCTCAATTTCACAGTTTTCCGTGACTGCCTTTGTGCAATAGATCCCTTCCACTGCAGTTCTGCTTCACAGGCTGTCATGTGGTGGGAGTGGGCATCATTCTGCGCATCTCCTCCTCCCTTTATTGGCAGCTGTGATTGCTTGTCTCCCCATGCTGAAGTACAGGACTCCTGTGTGAACTCTGGTTCAAATCTCTGCTCAACCATGAAAACCCACTGGGTGATGTTGGGCAAGTCACTCTCAGCCTCAGAGGTAGCAAACCCGCTCCAAATAAAGTTTTGCCAAACCAACCAACCAACCAACCAACCAACCCCATAATGGGTTTGCCTTAAGGCCACCATAAAATGGAAATGACTTGAAGGCACACAAGAACAAAGGCAAAAGTACATCACACCCTATTACAGGACCCTTCTGTCATGGCCAGTTCAAGAAGGTCTTTGCCTGCTGGCAGAAAGAAACCAAAGGTCCTATGGGAGAGAGTTCCAAACTTTGGGAGCAGCCAATGAGAAGGCTATCTCCCATCTTCTCACCAAATGTATTTATGATGGTGGTGAGAAGAGAAGGCCCTCTTTCAAAGATGTTAAGATTTGGGCAGGCTCATATAGGGGAGATACAGGGGGGTTGCAGACTGCCAGAAATAGTGCAAATTGAGTCCACTTTTAGGGTTAGGGTTAGGGCTAGGGAATCATGGGAATTGGTTTTTTTCTGAGACATTGAGCCTTCTCTGTCAGAGAGCTCTGGTGCCACAATAAAATTCAGTTCCCATGATTCCCTATCCCTAACCCTAACCCTAAAAGTGGACTCAATTTGCACTATTTCTGGCAGTCTGCAACTGTCTGGACCCAGATGTCTTTCTCTCCATGCTCCTCAAGATCTAGTAACATTTACTTTTCATCCAATTTCTGGCAGGGGCTTCAAAGAAAGAAGGAGGTGGTACTTTGGAGCCACTGCCTTTGAGAATCTGCCATTTGTTATGCCAGCTGGAACATATGCAGGGAGATGCCCTCCTTTGCCTGAAAGACACAGACTATAGGCCTAAGCAGACTGCCAGAAATAGTGCACATTAAATTGAGGCACTGCCCTGGCTCAATGCTAGGGAATCATGGGAACTGTATTTTTTTCTGGGACATTGAGCCTTCTCTGTGAGAGAGCTCTGGTGCCACAATAAATTACAGTTCCCATGATTCCCTAGCACTGAGCCAGGGCAATGCCTCAATTTAATGTGCACTATTTCTGGCAGTCTGCTTAGGCCTTATAGCCCCAGGGAGAGCTCTTCTTGGTCTGCCAGCACTAGAGAACTCTTGCAGCATGAAGCTAGAATTCCAACAGTGGAACTTACATATTTGTACCAAAGGGTGTGTTTGTGTTCCTGTTTTTGAAAGTGCCCAGGACCCTAACCGCCTTAAATCCCATTGTGGGGGAAAGATGGGATATAAATCCTTGAAATAAATAAATAAATAAATAAATACAATTAAATGGATCTTGCTAACAGGATGGAATTTCTTTCCAAGCTTTATGTCAATTCCTATAGATATTTCTAAGGTTTGTCTTTGCATGATTTGTTCTAATATTTTCAAGGAATGAAATGATAGTAGAGTAGCCCTTAACTACTAGGAAGCACACTCTAATTTATACTTGATTTTTTTGGAGTGTGTTTGTGTTTGTAGAGAAATGCAGATCACAACTGTACTCCTGAACTTGACCAAACAAGTTAGCAACTGTAAGCAGTAAATTTCATTCAGTCCCCTTTGTAGGAAGAGTAATCCAATCTTGTTTTTTGCAATCATAACCCCCCGTTATTTATAACCCTCAAGGAGAGGGTAGTAATTGTGTCAAGTTGAAATGGCCTAGCAAATAGGATTAACACAAGCCGATTGTTTTGTTTTATAAAGGACATCAAAGAATAGAAGAGGCAGATATTTTAGAGCTTAAGGAAGAATGATAGTCGAAAAGCATTTAATAAGGAATGAAATATACATATTCTGATTTGAAGCCCTCTTGTGTATTTTATGGTTGTCCTATCTAAGTGCAAACTACATCTTAGCCTTATTTTTTTATTTCTTTTACTTTGCTTTTACAAGAAAAAACAACCCCAGAATTAGTGGGACTTGTAAATTAGATCTCTCTTGTAGTGTAGCCAAAGAGAAAGCTATGCTCATCTCTAGTACAGAGTGGTGTTGGACTCTTACAGGTGTCTAGAACAACAGGCACATCTGTCTTTAAAGAGGATCAAGTAGTGTGCTAGTTGCCAGTGCAAGGAGCTTAAAATGAGCAGGGAGAGAAAGTGAGAGAAGAATTCTGGCAAAGACAGCTGTGGCTATTTTGGACAACGATCACTAATTCCATGTGTAATGTAGGATCTGCTCTGGAGGTGTACAGAGCATAGTCTTGCTGAAGCTAAGCAGATTTAAAGGTGGGATGCAATGAAATGCAATAGAAAAAAAAATATGAAACCTCTTAAGATAATATCATATTTTATTCCCTGAATCTGTGATCACATTCATTCCAGATTTAGCACTGGGAGCCAAAATCCAGTATTCCAAGCATATAGTACAAAAGTGCAAATAGATTTGCATGTGTATTCAGTTATGTGTTCAAATACACAGCTTTTGCATTCAATACATAGGATGGGTATCACAATCAATGTGTAATTCCACATGCAGAAACAACTCCACTGTAGGATTTCAGCCATTAATTAATTAAATGAAAGATATTTCTAAAGAGCCTGTTATATTTTTCAGGTGATTCTTTACCCAAAGCCTAGTTCTCCTGGAAATTTGTAAAACTACTTTTTCCTTTTTGTTAGCCTCTCAGTCTTGAAGAATTGCAGTGTTTAGAGTACAATATCCAAACCACTTGTTTGAATGCATGATTAAAGCAGGATAGTTTTATTACTTGTACGGTTAAAAGATCTTAATGGAACAAGTAGTGAGGGCAGCTTAAAAGGGAGTGGGCTGTGTGTGTCTTTTTATCCAGATAGTCATCTCATGTTCTACACCAAACATCACACAGAGACTCCGCATCTGTCTCAGGAAATTGAATTTTGCTGGGATCCAAAGGGGAAAGTTTAAAAAGGGCAGGAGTAAAGAGATGAGATTATAAGGGAAGGAAAAAGGGAAATTGGTGGAATGGATTTTGGTGGGATAGAAGAAAAATTGGGTTTTCAAATATTAATAGAGTTTTCCCCTCTCTTCCAAGCTCAAAAAGTAAAAAGGGGGGTGGGGAAGGTTAAAATAGTCAATGGCACTTTTCCTCTTCATTCCAGTCGCCATTTTAACGAAGTCATTGCACTTACACTTAAATGACAATTTAGCACAAACAAATTTAACCCTTTTCCTGAAAACCTTCCTAGCTCTGTCTATGTATGCCAAAGTCATACATTCATATAATTTTTAAAAAATCTCTTCAATTTTTTTTGTGGGGGGAGGGCAAAAAAAGGAGGGGAAGAGAAGAGAATGGAAGGTGAAAACTATGGTCAAAACTAACAGGAAATGTGAGATGTCAGTTTAGGTAGGTATCCCTGTCATCACTATCACAGTCTTCAAATCAATAATGCAAGCTATGGTATTTTCAGTTGAACTCATACTACTAAATGGGTTGGGGTCCAAGACAGACAGCTGAACAGTGCCTTTACCTGTAGTGGTTTGAGTGTGTGACTATGACCCTGGAAACCAGGGTTTAAATCCCCACTCAGCCATGAAAACCTACTGGTTGACCATGGGAAAAGACACATTCTCAAGCCTCGGAGGAAAGCAAAGGCAAAAACGCTTCTGAACAAACCTTGCTAAGAAAACCCCATAATAGATTCACCTTAGGATTGCTATAAGTCAGAAATGGCTTGATGGTACACAACAACAACAACTGAGCTATTAACAACATTGAATGGATTGGTTAGGAAATTAGTGCATGGAGAAAGATTTTTTAAAAACTCATGTTGGAAGTGTTTTTTTGGGTAAAGCCTTCAAAATCTGCTCTGTATATCAATATCAAAATCTTCTTCTACATGGATGATTTTTCAGTTACACAAACACTGCCACCCATACCAATAAACAGCTATTTGGCCACTTGGGCAGGTGGCTTCCACATCAGTGGCAGAGTGAATCTGCTCTGGGTTTTAGTTCCAACTTTAAAGAAAACATCCAAGGTGATGAAACTATTTTGAAGCACATGGCACCTTCTTGGGTAGATTGTTTAAAGTTGAGACTAAACCCCATAGTGTAGTCACTGCCCCATTGACATAGAAGCCACCAGCCATTGTGGCTCTGAACTGTTCAAGTATCTGGGAAAGGAGTTACCTTTGGGATCATTATAGTGTAAATCCAAGCAATTTTAGTAACTTCATGATATTTTTCTTTATGTCACTACATCTTTAGCTATTTGGGGGGTCTTTGGACTGTCTTAGGGGAGTTAAAAATTTCCCACTGGGAGCTCACTGGAGAGTTTGTAACTATGCCATGACCACAGAACAGTTCATAGCTGATGAAATTCAGTTGCTACTGAAGCACTTTGTTAATCCCCATGGAACATTTTGTGGCATCCAAAAGATGCATATTGTGTGTCTTTCTCCAGAATCTGGCCCTGAGAGAAGCCTTGGGGGATAAAAAGGTAACAAAAGAGAATAAACCAATTAATGACAAAGTTGTACCAGAAATAGGACATCTTTGAGAATTTTGCTATCTTCCCCAGGATATTTGAGCTCTCGAGGGTAATCAAAAAAGCAAAGTGATTGCAGGGAATCTTAGCTACTTTTTTCCCAGTGACCTAGAACACTGAGAGCTCAGAAAAAAAAAAGATGAATCTTGGGTTTATTCTTTGAACATACTGCTTAGTAAGATGCCATTCAGGATTAGAACTGTTGGGCTAATAATGCAGTCCTATACATATATACAGAGACAGTATAGTGTAGTAGTTTAAGTGTTGGATTATAACTGGAGAGGTTTCAAATCCCTGCTCAGCCATAGAATTCCACTGGATAACATAAGGCAAGTCACATTCTTTCCGCCTCAGAGGAAGGCAAAAGGAAACCCTTTCTGAACAAATCTGAGGGTCTCCATAAATTGGAAATGATTTGAAAGCACACCACCATATAGTACATTCTACACTATACAAACATCTTAAAAACCATTTTAAATTTTCATTCCATCAGAGAGATCCACATTAGCATGTTCTCCTTACTGAGAACTGAGAAAATGAGGGAAAGGGCGTCAGTTTGGGTAATGTCCTGTGCTGGAGGATGATTAGCATGACAATTAATTCAGCTCTGGTTTCAGTGGCAGCTCTCTTGATCTTAAAGTGGGAAATAACCTGATTTTTTTTAAACCCATCAAAACATTAAATCAAGTGCATCAAGACCAAGTTTAGAACATGACATTGTTCACATCAACCTTTCCTTAAGATGATGTAAAATGAACATTGGCCTCTCCTGTGACATCCCTTTCTCGAGTGCCTTCCAAACCATGATTGCACAAGTCACAATTAATCCTTGCTTGTTTACTGATGAGAGAGTGAGAGAATGTGATAGGGAGAGAAGGAAACACACACAATAAAGGCAGAATTCTCTGAGAACAAGGGTCATTAGTCACTACAAAATCTCATTCATCTAAGAAAGGCACAGAATTAAAGAGATGCTGAATGAATTGGGCAACTGTCTGGAGCAAAATCTTGGCAACCTGACTGAGAGAAAGCAAAGAGTATCCATAAAACAAGCAGCAGATATTCTTGCCCTGAGGCATCCAAATTCGTATTTTCTTCAGTTCATATATTTTCTTCTGTATTTTTAAGAGTTTTCAGAATGATAGGCAGTGAGGTGTGAATGTGTTTCATGGTTATTTACTTGCATTGTAGATTGTTTGGAAGACAGCAGTGCAGGAGCAGCAGGTAGTATACATATGTTACCATTTACATCAATGTTTCCCAAACTTTGGTCTTCTGGGTGTGTGGGACTTCAGCTCCCAGAAATCCCAGCCAGCATGTCCAACAGTCAGGAGGTTGGGGAACTGAAGTACAAAACACTCAGCAGATCAAAGTTTGGGAACCATTGATTTGCACAATAAAGATGCAGTTGATTCCCAATGATTTACCATCATGAACTTATTTCTTGATAACACACAGAAATTGGAACACGGTGGGGATTGGATTCTGTTCTAGGGCAGTGGTGGTTGGTGGCTCCCACTATCAGGGCATTGTAAATCCACTCCAGGTTTTAGATTGAACCTTAGGTCTGTCTTAACAGCTGAACCTATTTTGGTTATAAGGATCAGGACCATGAATAGTCATTTCAAGTTCAGATGAAAACCCAAAGTGGATTCACTGCCCCACTGACCTGAAAGCCACCAATCACTACTGTTGTAGGGGAGAGAAACTGGAAAACTGCTCATTCAAGCCTCAGGCCTTTGGAATGCAAGGACAGGGAAATTAATTTTACTCATCAGAAATCTAACTAAGGGGGGGGGGGGACAGACAGCCCTGAAGGGGCAGCTTGAAACTGCCCCTTCCGAAGATGGATTGGGGCTGCGGCAACCACATGCCATGGCCCCAATCTGCCTTGAAGCCAGCTGAAAAAGGAGTGGCAAAGATCCACTCCTTTTCCAGCCAGCAAAAAGCCGGCTTTTCCCACTGTGCTATGGCTTGCAGCCAGCTTTCAGTCACTCTGCCAGTGTGTGGAGTATAAACACTGTGCTGCCAGAGGATCTTGTAGCTGTCTATGTCTGGGGGGGGGGGGGGGGCACACCTGCCTTCCGGGCAGCTTCAGGGTGTCATCAGAGTGTGTGGCATGTAAATGCTGTGCTCTGATGACACCCTGAAGGCATCTTTTATGGGTCATCTGTTCCAGCCCTAACTCAGCATCCTCTTCCTGATTACTGGTAGCAAGACATTACAGCAGAGGTGGGGAACCAATAACTGTACAGACTTTATTGGATTATACATCTCAGCAGCTCCAACCAAAAGGTCAGTGATCACAGGTAACTGCAATTGTTGGCCATTCTATTTGTCCTTCTTAGCTGCCTTCAAGTCAAATTTGACTCATGGAGACCCCATGAATGAGACACCTCCAAGGCCCTCTGCCCTCATCTCCCCTGCTCAGGTCCTGCAGGCTCTGGACCATGATCCTTTTGACTGAATTTATCTATTAGTATGCGGCCTTCCTCTCTTTGTCCTATGCTCCACCTTTCCTAGTATGATTATCTTTTCTAGTGAGTCATGCCTTTTTATGATGTGACCAAATTATGATAACCTCAGTTTTGTCATCTTTGGTTCCAGGGACAGTCCAGGCCTAATCTGTTGAAGGACTATTTCTTTGACTTTGACTTTCTGGCTGTCCCCAGTATCCTCCAGGACCAAATCTCAAATGAGTTTATTTTCTTTCTGTCACCTTTCTTCACTGTCCAGCTCTCACATCTGTGTATGGTGATGGGAAATATGGACCAATATGGCTTGGACCACTATCTCTGGTGTTCAGTTTTATATCTTTAAGATCTTGTCTTGTTTTTCCCCTTCCCAATCCTTTCTTCTGATTTCTTGACTACAATTCCTGTTCTGATCAATGGTTGAGCCAAGGTATAGAGTGGGAATTATTTCCCAAGCAGAGAGAGACTGGCTTTCAGTGACATCATCTCTTTCTGGATAGCTTTCTCCTTAATGTAGGAGTAGACAACTATGTAGAGGTCAGGGACTGACTTTGAGTGCAGCCTCCCTTTACAGGCTACACTTGTATGACATGCTCTTTGCTCTAATTTACCCCAGATATTAATTGACATTAATTAGGGAGATTATAACAGATCTTTGATAAGATATCACAAGAATGAAGATACTGAAAAAATTCAAAGTGCTGGATGGTATATAGGAACAGTGAAAACTTCCTGCTCCTTGGGGAATGTATGGCAGGTTCTTAAAAAAGAATGGCTTCCAGGATGTCTGCAGCAAAATTCAGATACAGAAACACTGTATCCCTGAATTTCTGGTGAATATGTCTGGTGCTGAATGTCAATAATTAACTGGAGGTCTATTTTTGATGACATTTCTTATTACGGTGTATATATTATTGGCAGAAATGACTGAGAATGTTGTTCAGTTCATGTTTGGTAAGAATTTATTAAAATCCACAAACTTATTCATATTCTGAGTGGAAATAATAGATGTTTTTCTGTTTAAAATAAGTATTGAAGAAACCAAAACTGTAAGATTTGTCCATCCAGGTTCAGGACTTTCCTAACTCTAAAAATTCTTGGTTTGAAACCTTGCTTATCTAACCACCTTAGTGCTGCATTAAGGTTGCCACATGCTTTTTATCTTGAGTGGTTCCTTGTCATTAAAAGCTATATGGCAGACAGTTGTAACATGCTCCTTCCTTTCCATTCTAGGAATAGCTATACCAATTGAATTTGCCCACTGGAAGGGACAGAATTTTGTTCCTTTTCATTTTTGAAGAATTTACTAAATCAAGAAATCACACCTTTGCAAGGGAAAAGAACTTAGTTTTTAAAGCTTGAAATTGGGAGAAAGCAAAACTGGCAGGTTTTCTTATCTCTAATTACTGAAAGAACTGTTGTTGAGATGTGCTATTGATCTAGAATACGGTAATTGAAAAGGAATATAGATGTGTTCTTGATAAGCATATATACTATCCTGTTGTTCTCCTTGTGTTGAAAAGGACATGTTCAGAAAAAAGTGCCTTTTTGTTTCTAGTGTATTTTGATTCCTATGGCTGTCATTCTTACAACAGAATCATACCCCCCTTCTCCTCTTCACTTTCTTCCAGTCATGTTTCAGATTTACATGATTCACAGCCTTCTCAAATCGGAATCCTTGTAGTCAAACCTGCTTAGTCCATTGATTTTAATTACATTAAGGGGACTTAACGCCAAGTTTAATTGCAAGTTTGTCAGCTCAAGTAGCTTGTGATTCATGTCTTTTGGCTACTTGTCTCAGAATCTTGAAACTCAGGCTTTGATTTGTGTTTAAGATTTAAAATAACAGTTTGTTCTGTGAATTCCATTGTTATTGTGCAGCATGCAGTCCTATGCCATGGAGATCTGTCTGTCTGTCTGTCGATCTATCTATCTATGAATGACAATTTCTCAATAATAGTCATAAAAATAACATAGATCAAATGAGATCAGATTTCATGTAAATAAATTGTACAGTATAGGGTTAAATGTGTATTTCTGAAGAAGGCCTGTGGGATTGTGTAAATTTTATAACAGTTATTCCTAATAAATTTAAAAGATAGGCCTATAAAGCAGAAACTCTGCTTATTTGGAACTGAGATGGAAAGGCATGAGGAAGTTCAGGCAAAAAGAACTACAGGTTGAGTCTCCCTTATCTGAAATGCTTGGGACCAGAAGTATTTTGGATTTTGGAGTTTTTCAGATTTTGGAATATTTGCATATATGGAATGAGATACCTTGCAGATGTGATCCAAGTCTAAAGTGAAGTTCATTTAAGTTTCATATATATCTTATAAATGTAGCCTGGAGGTAATTTTATATACAATATTTTAAAAATAATTTAGTACCTGAAACAACTTTGTGTACATTGAACTACCAGAAAGCAAAGGCGTTACTCTCTCATCCACCATGTGTGGGATTTTGGAATATTTTGGATTTTAGATATTTTGGATCTCAGACTCAAACCTGTAATATGATATAATTGTCAGATTATTTGATTGGGATATTAGGTTTTAAATCCTCAGTGAGCTATGAAACTCACTAGGTGACCACCAAGTCCAGAAACTCTCACCTTGCCTTATCTCACAGAGTTGTTGTGCAGGTGAAGTATGGAGAGAATCACATATGCCTTTTTGAACAAATTGGAGAAAAAGTGGGATACAGTCAACCCTCCATATCAGTGGATTCTGTATCCCATGGATTCAACCAGCCATGGCTTGAAAATATTCTAAATTCCATCTCTCCATTTTGTCACTTTATATAAGGAACACTAATTTACTATGCCATTGTTCATAGTGGGCCTTGAGCATCCATGGATTTTGGTATCCATGGGAGGTCTTAGAACCGAACCCCAGTGGATACCAAGGGCCAACAGTGTAGCTATAATTAAACAAATAAGCTGGGATCCAGCTGAGAATTCAGTTGTGTTTCTCAGCCTACAATGATTCCTTCAAATGAAGGTGTTTACAAATTCCTTCAGGAGTCCCCCGCAAACAAAAAGTTTCTTGGGCATGGTTCAAAAGACTGCATGCCATGCTTTCTATAGACACAGTACAGGAGATAATGACTAAAACATTAGATATATTCCATCTGTGCATGTGTGCAGTTGTTTATGTAGGAGGAGAAATCCATGAAGCTGACTAGATACCCTTTCTCTGTCCAGTTGGACTTCCTCTGCCCTCCTGAGACTGACCTAGCACTTCTAGTTGTTACTTTCAGTAGTGGGACTGGCCATGCCAACTATATGGCTATGAATTTACCTTTGCCCTGAATCAAAGCTTGGAAAGCCCCCCCCTTTTTTTTTTTGCTACAGTTCCTAGAATCCCTTTACCAGCATGTCCAGCTGAGACATTCTGAGAGTTGTATTTTATTCCTCCCCAAGCATTTCCTAGTTCTGGTCTGAACCATACCCAGATAAAGATAAATCATGATAAAAATCTCATTCCAGGGCCAGCCCAAGATGTTAAGCTTCTGGAGCCAAGGGACAAGATGACACCTTCCATCCCACATATACATACTCTCCAGCTGTCCTGATTTGGCAGGGACAGTCCTAATCTCACTTTTTCAGCTGCTTTTACAATGTCCCAGTTTCTCCCTCCTTCTCTCACTTTTCCCCTTGTCATCACTTTACTTCAGTTGCTGCAACTGAATTTGCACTCAGCTTAGTTGAGTGAGTGGAGACAAAGGGGTGCAGATTAAAGCAGGCTTCCTCAGACTCTCTTAACTTGTGTGTTCTTCCTCACTGATAACCTTTACCATCTTAACCACAGTTTTTCCTGGTTTTAAACTGTGCCATGTTGGAGGGTATGCATATACAAACCAGCTGGATTGGCAGCCAAATCTTACTTCCACACTCTGACTGGAAACCATCATACAGTACACCTGAGCACAGCAGGCTAGCCTAGGATTACAAAGAAGGCTGCATGACAACACACAGCCCTGTCCTCTAAGACCTTGCCCGTCCTCTGTTCCTCTTAGCATTTGCCACCTGGCATAGAACTCCAGGAGTTCTGGGCAGTATAATCCCTCTTTCTCTGTCTAAAACATCAGTAGAAACCTAATACATCTTCCTGATTAATGGCCAAAGCAAATGGAAGTATTGATTCAATAATCACTCTGTTACAAAGCAAGCTAAGTATCTTGAGGCATTTGCCTTTGACTTGGAATCACTTTGGGTCTGAAGCTCTGTTTCTGGCATGGCCAGTCCCTTATCTAGATACTCCAGGGCTAAATCCACATTGATCTTGATGGTGCAGTCTTCCAGAGTACCAAAGGCTCTCTTCTTTTATGTACAGATTTTGTACTCCTTTGTTACATAAAAGCAATCATTTATTTACTGGCTATTGTCTAAAAGCTGCTTCTGTATGTCAGGGATATCTCAGGATGTCAGGGTGACCAGGTCACCTAAAATAGTTGATATAAGGCCTATTTGAGTAAGTTATATGAAATCTGCATGAGAGCTTCATTTTCTCAGGCCAGGGCTGTGAAACAGATAACATCCAGAGCTTGGAAATAAATGTGTTTCAAGTGAACACATTATTTTTAATGTGTTGCTTTTGAAGGTAATGAGGGCGCAATGACAGTGATTTTCAAAGGTCATGTAATAACAGATTACATTTGTTACCTTTTAATGCAATGTGAAACATGTAGTTGTTAGTCCTAAAATGGGGTGGTGGTTGTCACTACGTCTACAAATGCCATTCTGAAATCTGGTAACATCACATGCTACAAACAGATAAATAAGATTATTTGTGCCATGGGAGGTTTAGGGGATACCCTGGTCAGGAAGCTGAATAAGAACTTTCTCTTGTCTCTGCAACAGGAAGCTCTAGATCGCACCCGTGGCTTTATTGTGCAAGCCCTGTTCTCACCACTTGTCACTCATGCTTGGCAGTGTAACTGGAATTACACCTATTAGTAGAACCATATCACCATGTCTTCTCAATCATGTGACTGCCACCATCACACTTGTTTCTTGACTCCCCCTTAATCCCACCTCTCTGCCCTATGCCCTAAACATCATGCCTTCCAAGGTTTTGTTTTTTAATTTTTTAATTTTAATTTATTTTCACTGTTTTGCATAACTCCAGAGTGCTCTTACTGTGATTTGATTTGTTTTGTTTTAAAAAGAGAAGGAATTGGGTGTGTGTGTGTGAGGTAATTGAGGTGTTTGGGAATAGCGAGGGGGAGAAGGGATGGGGGAAAGGAGGGGATGCTGACACCACATTACTGCCAATAATGTGACTGCCCTGGGAACAATGTTTTGTATCTGGGGAGATGTGGTATTGGGAGCTCATTGATGGGCTTCCTCCATCATGGAAAAGCAATGCCCAAAATAATGCTCAAAATTCTGCAGCATAGACTCCAACCACACATGGAGAGAGAAATTCCAGAGATATAAGCAGGAGTCAGAAAAGAAAGGGGCACTAGGGACCACATTGCAAACATACAATGGCTAATGGAGCGCACCAAAAAATTCCAATAAAGAATCAGCATGTGTTTCATAGACTACAGCAAAGCATTTTATTGTATAGATCATGAAAAACTATGGAATGCACTCAAAGACATGGGGGTGCCACTACATCTGATAGTCCTGATGAGGAATCTGTACTAAGGACAAGAGGCCACCATCAGAACAGAACTCAGGGAAACAGAGTGGTTCGCAATAGGCAAAGGAGTTGGGCAGGCTGCATCCTATCACCCTACTTGTTTAACTTATATGCTGAAAACATCATAAGAAAAGCAGATTTAGAAACAGAAAAAGGAGGAGTTAAGCTAGGAGGAAGCAACATTAACAACCTAAGATATGCAGATGACACCATAATATTAGCAGAAGGCAGTCAGGAATTGGAACAGTTAATGTCTGATGCTGAACATAAAGAAAGCCAAAATAACAATCACAGAAGAAATACACAAATTCAATCTAGACAATGAGGAAATTGAAATACTGTAGTTAAAGCATTCCCATATCTAGGATCAAACATTGACTAGAATGGGAACTGCAGTCAAGAAATAAGTAGAAGACTAGGAATGGGAAGGGTGGCTATGAAAGAACTGGAAAAGATACTGAAGAGCAAAGACATACAGCTGAGCACTAAAGTCAGAATCGTTCAAAAGCAAAGCAAAGCAGCTTCATTTATATACTGCTTCAGGCCATTATATTCCCAATTACCATGTACGGATGTGAGAGCTGGACAGTGAAGGAAGCAGACAGAAAGAAAATCAACTCATTTGAAATGTGGTGCTGGAGAAGAGTACTTAAGATACCATGGACAGCCAAGAAGACAAACAAATGGGTTCTTGAACAGATCAGACCAGGGCTCTTCTTGGAAGCAAAGATGATCAAGTTGAGACTATTGTACTTTGGCCACATAATGAGAAGGCATGGATCACTAGAAAAAACAACAATGCTGGGAAAGGTAGAGGGAACAAGAAAGAGATAAAGACCACAAACCAGAAGGATAGATTCAATCAGGGGGGTTATGGTAAAGGGCTTGCAGGATCTGGGCAAGGCAGTGGAAGATAGGGATTCTTGGAGATGTCTTATCCACAGGGTCGCCATGAGTCGGAACTGACTCAAGGGCAGCTAACAACAACAAAATTGTGGTTGAGGGATGCAGCAGCTGAGGCTCAAAGATGTCAATATGTAATAAATATTGCTAAAGCCACTTTTTCCTAAATTTAATCGCGGTTTAAAAGCGGTGTGCAGTAACCTCCCCAGATCCAAGTGCGTCCAGTGCCACCTAGTGATTAAACTGTTTTCTTCTTACACAGAGCTCTC
This sequence comes from Phrynosoma blainvillii, assembly GCA_026167975.1. Classification (NCBI taxonomy): domain Eukaryota; kingdom Metazoa; phylum Chordata; class Lepidosauria; order Squamata; family Phrynosomatidae; genus Phrynosoma; species Phrynosoma blainvillii. The sequence continues at coordinate 37,417,336 of JANUYF010000005.1, forward strand.
CATGCAGATGCTTCATGTAAGAAAGAGACATGAAAGGGACATAGAAATTGCAGACCAACAATGTGTACAATGGTCACAGATTCACAGCCCTCAGGCTACAGATGTAGGAAATGAAACCAGAAAATGATAATTAATTAATAAATAAATAATAATAATAAATTTTATTTTTAACCCGCCCCTCTGCTAGGCAACCGGAGCAGCATACAACAAGTTAAAACAATACAGAAGTAAACACATCACCAAGTCCCCCCCTAACCCTCCCACCCCAGAAGTCAATCCTAGCAAGTCACATGGAAATGTTAAGGAGACACCCACAAAAGGCAAAAGAGCAGGAATAGGAGTAATTTATAAATGAGGGAGTAGTTTCAAGAGAAGGAATGAATAGGGACATCTGAACATAGAACTATTTTTAACTTTGGCATCAGAAAGAACTTAGTAATGCTCATTGTGCTTATTTCCTTATTAAAAATATTTAATATTGTAATAGTGCAATAATTCATTTAGTAACAAACAAACAAACTTCCAAAATCCAAAACACTTCTGGTCCCAAGCATTTTAGATAAGGGAGACTCAGCCTGTTGTACACTGGAAGCTGGTGGTCAAACAGCTGTGGTGGTGAAAGTTTTGTGATCTACCAGTTATAGCTAGAAAGCATCGAGCATGTATGTAGGGTTGCCATAATTCTCTTCCATAAAACCAGGACAAAAGTAAACAAGACTGGATTGGGTGGCTTATCAACAACAACTCCCCAAAAGAAACCAAACAGGCACGTAGACACTACATTTTGACATTTGACATTGTTTCAATGCATATGTTGTTTTTATTATTACTGTTTATTTATACATTGTCATCAATTTACATTCTGGGATTTGTCGTTTGTTGTGGCACCAGAGTTGTTTGACAGAAGTTACATAGTTTGCAAAACTACAAATCCCAGAATTTAATAGCACTGAATCATGGCAGTTAAAGTAGTGTCAAACTGCATTATTTCTGCATTGCAGTCCCACCCCCACCCCCATCTCTGAATTTCAGCAGTGTGGAAGGGAAATTAGCAAAGGGTTTTTATTTCATTTTCACACACTGCTATGGAGAGGGGGTGGAGAGAAGCTCCCAAGTAGCTACCAGGGTAAGTGGGACTCCTTCCTAGTCTGGTAGCTCCCTCCTAGTCTGGTAGCGGTGTCGCCACAATACCAGGACACAACACAAGCCCTCCTCTGCTTGCCTTCTTTCTTTTCTCTTCTCACTTACTGGGCTCTGGGTCTGGCATACCTGCACAATATAACCCAGAGCCTCAAGAGCAGGATGATGAGTCTTCCTGTGAGGTTTTACTCTTGCCTTTAGGAATCCGGGATCATCTGCTTCAGCCATCCCATTTGGTTGTTACATTTTTCAGATGCTTCAATCTGGGACTTTCCTGGTTTTCCGGGACAAATGGCAAGCCTAATCTAGGGCATCTGGAGTTTCTATAGAGTTAATTCTGAATTAATTTATTTAATTTAATACATACAAAATGCCAGATGTTTGTATGTTAATATGTTAGGGCAATTAGAAAACAAGTATGCTAAATAAATAAATACAGAAATGCATACCTACATATTGGAATTGGTTACAGAATATTCCTTTCAGCTTGGTTCCTGAATTTAATCTGTATGCAAATGCCAGATCAATCATGATTTTATTTTTTAACATTTTAGCAATCACACGCCTCCATTATAGTATTAAAGAAGTCAATAGTTAGTGGACATCTGATTAGACACTTCACATAGGCATGCTGTGACTGTTTTGGATCACATATCCACAGTTCCAACTGACAGTTGAGATCCAATTAAAAATTAAATGTATCCTCATAAATTGGTGCTACATGGTTTAGGTTTTTATTCTCTTCTTCTTCTTCTTCTTCTTCTTCTTCTTCTTCTTCTTCTTCTTCTTCTTCTTCTGATGTAATTAAGTACTCATGAATATGATAAAAACTGCCTTTCTCCATACATTATGGGAAAGAAAGTGCTGTTGATTGTAGAGGAAATGTCTTCCAAATAAATGAGGCAGGATTAGTGGCTACTGCTCCTTCTGGGGACCTTTAGTTGGAGTTCACCTTCAGTTGAATTAATAACTGATCTTTCAGCTTGTTTACTACTTCAGAAGACTCTCACTGTAAAAAGCTCAGTGATCATGCTGGTCTTTGGATAAAAGTTTATTTTTTGTAACAGAGTGGACAAATTGCACCCTATGAGATACATGCAACCCCTAGTTTTTGGTTTTTTTTTTTAGCTCCTCAGTTTCATACTAGACCTCTGAGGCCTCTGCATACCCTTGTTTGGGGGGAGAGAAGGTAAAATCACCCAAAAGCCACTGTTGGAAGCCTCTAAGGAATGGTGTATACTTTCAAATCACTTCCAGCCCTCACTCTCGCAAACAAAGAAAGTGGGCTAAAATTGAGCAAAAATGGAAGATAGCTTCAGATTGGCCAGTCTTCAGTGATATTTGGGGGGGGGGGGACTGACATAGGGGTCCAGGTGCAAAAATTGGCTCCTACACTCTGTGAATTTGCCCGCTCTTGCTCTATATGGAAACTCAACTGAGAACTTCCAACACACCACAAGCTATTACAGTTGGCCCTCCATAGCCACAGTCTACATCAGGGGTAGGCAACCATTTTGAGCCAGGGGCCGGGTTGCTGTCCCTCCGACAATTGGGGGGCAGAAGCACCAAAAATAAATAATAATAAAAAAATAATTAAAAAAAATTAAATGCATGCACACTCTCTCAGCCCTAGAAAAGCCATGGCAAACCTCCTGTGGAGATTTTGCCAAGAAAATCCCAAGAACAAGTAATAACAACAATAATCAATATCATCATGGTGGGCGGCGCCGGCGGTGGGGGAACAGCGGTGGCGGCGGTGGCAGGACCGGCCTGGGGTCAGCCCAAAGGCCTCGGGGGGCCACATCCAGCTCCCCGGGCCTTAGGTTGCCTACCCCTGGTCTACATCCATGGATTCAACTATCTACTGCTTGAAAATATTTTTTTAAAAAAATAATAATTCCAAAAACCAAACCTTGATTTTGCCATTTTATAGGACACAATTTTACTATTCTATTGTATATAATGGAACTCGAGCAACTATGGATTTTGGTATCCACAGAGGGTCCTGGAACCAACCCCCAAACAAGGGCCCACTGTATATAATTTCCCTATAGCACTGTGAATGTGATCAATGAATGAGTGCAAACATTGGCTAATTCTGTTTTAGAAATCTGGATTTACAATTTATTAACATAACTTACATACAAAAGGAATAATTGTATTTAATTCTCTTCATCTTTCTGTTAACTGTAGCTAATGTATGGCCACATCAGACTCTCATACGTACACTTGAGTGCTCATTTGAGCTTATCCAGGAAATCCTGATGCCATGAAGTTATCCTGATTTTTTAACTTGTTGGTTGGAAAGCAAAAGGGCAACAATAAGGGGATCTAACTGCCACATTATCTATTTAGATTATTTATCTTCTCTGTTCTTTAGTGCTTTCATTGTTATATCAGTTTACTGTACACATCTAGAATTTGGTCAGCTCAACTGACTTAAACTCTTGGCTATATGAAAAGGGCTTTATCTGATGCCTGAAAGATCAGGAACAGGCAAGACCAAATATAAGTAAAACTCCCTGAAGAAGGGATACCATAGATGGAGGCTAAAACTGAAAAGTGCCTTTGTCTAGTTATTACCTGCTTAAACTCTGAAGTTGAAGGGACTGAAGGAGGGTTTTGGAGGATGATTATAATGAATTCATAGGTTCATGCAGGAAAATGTGGTTCTTTATTTGAAAACATATAGGGGTTTAAAAGTTAACACCAGCAATTTGAACTGCTGTCAGAAATGCTGGCAGCCTGTTTAGCTGCTTAAGCTCTAGTGCAGGAGTAGGCAACCTAAGGCCCGAGGGCCAGATGCGGCCTCCCAAGGCCTTTGGACCGGCCCTAGGCCGGTCCTGCCGCCGCCACCCGACCTTGATGATATTGATTATTGTTATTATTACTTGTTCTTGGGGTTTTCTTGGCAAATCTCCACATGGGTTTTGCCATAGCTTTTCTGGGGCAGAGAGTGTGTATGCATATTTTTTTAATTTTTAAAAATTTTAAAAAATTGTTTATTTTTAAATTATTTATTTATTTATTTATTTATTTTTGGTGCTTCGGCCCCCCAATTGTCTGAGGGACAGCAACCCGGCCCCTGGCTCAAAAAGGTTGCCTACCCCTGCTCTAGTGAGATAGCAGATTAGTCCTGGTTCACTGAAGTTCCTGAGCAAATGAATGAAGTGAAGGCCTTGAAGGCAGTTCTCAATGGCTGCTCCACACACAACCTGTTGTAGTAGTTTAATAGTGACCAAAAGTGACCAGGCCACCTCTGTCCACAGATCATCCTCCACCTCACCTGACCAAAGATTTAGACAGATCTGATTGATGGTTGAACCTGTGGGAGAAATTGACATAAGTGTATGAAGTACTCACAGATGTCAAGACAGCCTGTCATGGGCTTGAAAGGGTTATGTTACCACATGTAAAATGGAACTGAACTCCTCACTTTATATTTAAGCATTCCAGAGATAAGATTAATTCAAAGCTAGAGGGGTGTGAACTTAATTAGATGGCAAACCCCATATATCCCATCTCCAAGCTACAGGAGAAGGGGAAGGCATTTTTGCACCCAGGAAAAGGAAGTTCATTGTTTGGTTAAAACTACACACAGGAATAGGCCTATTAGGTAGTAGTGAGCTATATAGCACTATTTTGTGGCTGTCCTATTAGTGACTTCCTACAGCCAGCAAATTTTAGTGATATGTCACCTCATGAAACTAGATAATGCATCTAAGCAGATTGCAGTGGCTTAGATACACATATAGTGGCTTTAATAGGCAGAAAGTAACAATTGCTGCAAACCATAGCTCCTCAACAATTGCAGATCTTTATTCAATCTGTTGTATTAATCAAATATGTAAACTTGCAACACATGTATTGTAACCAGAAAAGCAATTCAATAGGTTGTGTATGCCTTAAAGGACAAATATTTTTCAACCAGGCCTGGGAAGTTAAGGCCATATTTTTCTGATGAATTTCTGGATCCCCTCCCTCCCACATGAATGCACATGTGCTCACACACAGAGAGTTCAGATAGTCACATTATGATGCTGCCCGCATGGTAGTTTCTCCATTATTTTTTGGATGCTCCATGGTCAGTGTCTTTTATCTGCTGTGCCCTTCAATTACTGACAGGCATGGCACATGAGCACTTGGAGCAGAAATGTTCCATTTGTAAATCACCATACAATGATGAAGTGAACACAGCTACTGTGACCAAAGTTAATGAGATATGGTAGGGTGGTCTATTGACATTGATGGAGATTTCTGAATTTCTAGTTTAAGTAGCCCTGCAGGATCTTTAAAAAAAAATCCTGCCACATCATTAGCCAAAAATAGAAAGCAAAAAGAAAAGAAAATTTGGAGAGATTAGTGCCAAAGATAGTTGCCTGGCACTGGACATACAATCTGGAGTCATTTGTTGTTTTATTTTAACCCTAAATTATAATCTTAAAGAAAAAAAAGCACAAATATTTGTCTTCGGTAAACTGATCATTCCTTTATGTACTAGTTATTTAATCCTGAGAGTATTTTGCTTCCCAGGTAAGACACATATTGTAAAACAAATATGAAAATATTTATCATCCATCTGACACAATTTTTGGCTTTTAAGTGGAAACGAAAGGTGGGGGATATATAAAAGAGGTCATCAGCAAATTAAGTGTGGAAAGATCAGAGGTGAGATAATGAGCTCATTTACATGAGATGCAGGATTTGTTTTATACTGTATAACATTAACAAGGAGTGAATTCACTGTTTAAGCATAGCAGTCTGAATTAATGACTGTAAATCAAAAAGAACCCCCTTTTTCATCAACTAACAAATAATCTCTAGATGGCTCTATGATGTTATTACTCTTTTGGTCAGCTTTTTCACTTTGTATCTGTTGGAAGTTCAGAGATGGTTAGGTCACTATTCATCTGGCCATATGCCTTTTTTCTGTTAGCAACCTGAATCAGTCAAAGTAAATAGTCTTTTAAATTAGCCCACCAAAACTGAGAAGAGCTTTTAGATCTAAAGCAGAACTATTAATGGTTGGCTTGTCAATCCATTGAGCCTTTTTGGAAAGCCATTTTTCCTTCTACTGGTGCAGTATGAAGCGTACATAACACAAGCAAGGTTTGTCTCTTATAAGAGAGCAAGAGAAATAAAATAGTTCTTTGAATTTCCTCTCTGTACTGCCTTGGTTAATGATTCTGTGTAACCCTTCCAATTCCCACTAATACCACTGTCATCATACAACAGGGTGGGCAAAATGTAACCCTAGCCATATGTGATCCCCAATCCCATTTTTGCAGTTTTTGACCATGCCACATGCTCTGGGCTGTCTTTTTTCTGGTCCCCTAAAGATGTGAATTACTTTCATGAAAACCTCTCTAAGAGCAGCAATTCACCCTTCAAATAGGTGGCATTCCCCTATTTGCAGTGTTTCACACACACACACACACACACACACAGAGAGAGAGAGAGAGAGATCAGTTTTTAAAAACTAAAGTGCTCTTCCTGTCATTTCCTGTTTTGTATTTTTTGTTCATCTGTGAAGGCCCTAGAAGGTCTCACGGGAAGAAAACTGGCCCTCACCACAGTTGTCCACCATAGTCATACAAGATGTGACCTATATTTTTATATGGGATTTTATCCTTCTAATAACTTCTTTTTTAAAAATAAATAAATACTGGTCACATTGATTTAAATCAATCACTTTTTAAATTTAAATATATAGTCGCGTTACTCTGTAGAATCAATATGTAGAGAGATCTTGTAGCACCTTTGAGACTAAGGGCCTTTACAGACTGCCAGAAATAATGCAGCTTGAGACTACTTTAACTGCCCTGCTTCAGTGCTAGGGAATCATGAGAACTATAGTTTATTGTGGCACAAGAGCTCACTGACAGAGAAGGCTCAATGTCTCAGAAAAAAACACAGCTCCCATTATTCCCTAGCACTGAGGCAGGGCAGTTAAAGTGGTCTCAAGCTGCATTATTTCTGGCAGTCTGTAAAGGCCCTAACTGAAAGAAAGAAGTTGGCAGCATGAGCTTTCATAGACTTCATTCTACTTCCTCAGATGCTTTTGGACTTTTTTTAATTGTACACCTTTTTGAATTCTTTTGGAGAGAGGGTAGGATATAAATATTTTAATAAGTGCATTGTAGAAGTCGTTAGAGAGAGATGACATTAGTACTGTGTATCCAACTAGAGGAAAATAGTTCAACACATCACTGCTGCTTTCTCTGCTCTCCAGCAACATGGAAATTACTGTCTTGAGTGGGTTGCCACACAGTGTGATTCAGTGGTTTGAATGCTGGACTGTTACTCTGGAGAACAGGGTTCAAATCCCTGCTCGGCCATGGAAACCCACTGGGTGACCTTGGGCAAGTTGCATGTGCTCAGCCTCGGGGAGGCAATAGCAACCTCCCCTCTGAACAAATTTTGCCAAGAAAACCCTGTGATAGAGTTGCTTTGGAGTGCCCATAAGTCAGAAATGATTGGAAAACATACAACAACAACAACAACAACAAAATCATTGAAGCCCATCTTGTCATTTGTTGTACTGAGGTCTGATGTGCTGAGGTGTGAAAACATGAATTCTGAAAAGATGGCTGGGATCCTGTTAATGAGTTCATGTTGTGTAAAACCAACTTAATCCATCACAATCCACTTTTCTGGTCACTATGGCGGTCAGAATTCCGTTTTGACTTTGCAATGGCCAAAGTCATCCCCCCAGTCCACCCTTCCTGTGTGGCAGCCAATCCAGGATAGTTATTTCCATGTTGGTGGAGAGCAGAGAAAGCAGAAGTGATATGTTGTACTATTTTCCTTTAGTTGGATACACAGTACTAATGTTTTCTTCTAGGACCTTCTAAAGATCTCAGGAGGTCCTTGAGGATGCCTACTGCAGCTTGCCCAGCTCTAAAAAAATACCTGGACGTGTTTTCTACTCTCTCCGACTCTCCACTAATACAGAAATGGCTACTGTATGTATGTGTGCCACCCTGAAAAAGTTGGTTTGGAGGTGGGGTTGCACTAGGAGATGTATTGTAACTACCTGCTGAAGACACATCTCCTAGTGCAGGAGCGCCTCTAATATATTCCTGGCTGCCACTGGAAATCCTATTTCCCCAGTATGAATTAAATGACTGCTTATTTGTGAAAAGGGGTGTGATTCACATATGTTTCTTTCTTCAGTCTGTTTAGATTTTTTGATCATTGTTTTCTCTGTGTGGAAATGAATATTATTGCTTGCTAGACTGGGATGTGCTATATTGTATCCAGTTTGTGCTTTGGTCCACATTGTCCTGTAGTTTTGCATAGCTCTATGAGCAAGGGCTCATTGTCTAAATTTTTTTAGGAGGAATGATAAAGATGTTAAGTTTTCAGAAATCAGACTGTGGTAGCATCCTGATCTTACAAAGGAGAACATAATGGAGCAAAACATCAAGGAACTATCCAATAGAGTCTAAGAATGGGCAAAACATACCCTTCAATTGTCCCAGTTTGGCAGGGACAGTCCCAATTAATCCTCCGTTCTTCCACTCTTCCAACTGTTTTTAAAATGTCCCAGTTTCTCTGTCCTTCTCCCACTTTCTCACTTTGTCCTGAGCTACTTCAGTTGTTGCAAATTAAAAGATATAGCCATGTTAGTCTGTAGAATCAGTATGTAGAGAGATCTTGTAGCACCTTTGAGACTATCTGAAAGAAGGACGTCACCATATACATCTGAGGAAGTAGACTTTACATTACGAAAGCTCATGCTGCCAACTTCTTTCTTTCAGTTAGTCTCAGAGGTGCTGCAAGATCTCTCTACATAATGTTGTAACTTAAGTTCAATGTGGAAAAATATTTTATACACAGCTCAGAGAGGAGAGAGGACAGGAGACTCAGGCAAAAGCAGATTTGCCTGTTCTTTCGCATTAATAACTTCGCATCTTGACCACACCCTGATGTTGCTTGGTCACATATGTCCCAAGCTGATCAGATGACCCACATGCCTGCTGAATATGTTGATTAGGTGTTAACTATGGATGGGCCACACAATTGGTCTTTGTGTGTGTACTATAAATATCAGTACTTGGTAGACTCTGAATTCTTTTAAAGTATCTGCTAGAAGGATGGACAGAGTAATCCTTACCACTAGATGTGCTGGATCCCCAGCATTAGGGAAGATGACCAGCTATACAAATGGAACATTTACTTGGTGTGAGTCTAATGCAAGTGGTGTTCTTACCAGCAGTGGGCCTTTCCAGCTGTGGGACAAGATAGCAGCTGGTTTGGTACCACTGGATCCAAAGACCATCTAGGTTCTTCAGGACCGGGTTCCTGAACTACACCAACCTGGAGCTGGCATGTTTAGTTTTACTCACATATAGTTGTTGATTTCAATGTGGAGGTGAAAAACTTCCACATTTTTGTCCACAGTTGAATGGAACCAGCAATGCTTTGGAAGTGATAAGAGATTTGTCACTTCAAGTTTCTTTCTTTCACCCACAGTGGAAACTGCTAAAGGATAACCAACTGATTCAAAAGCTGCAGTGGGTAATGTGACACAAAGGACTGAAACCTGTTTCAATTATTACAAAGCAGAGCATAATTTCTCAAGTTTGAGAATCAACTGTATTATTTCTGTAGCATCAACTGCAAATTCCCACCTGTGTCTTGAAAATGGCATTCTTTAACATGTGGCAGTGCTTTTGTAAGGCCACTTCAAATGAAGGGGGAAACAAATCACCTTGTGGCAACTTGTCTGGCTCAGAAACAATCCCCTGAATGTGAAAATGTGAGCATTCAAGGAAAAGATCTGTGGAGCATGAAGTGAGCAGTTTATAACCTTATTGTTCTGTTATTTTTTCTCTCTTACACATGTGGTAGTTCAAACTCTTATGAATTCACAAGAACCTAGTCTCCATGGAAATAGCAATGACATGTGCCTATTGTAAATACTCAGGATTTAATGTACTGCTTGCTGGTAAGGACAATTGAATGATTGCTAGGGATGAGGAAGAATTTTGCATGGTCTGTATTTTAAAGCACGCTAATCTATTTTGCATTTTCTGGCCTGACATGCTGGCCAGAACACAATTATTGGTCAGATACCTGCTTTTTTCAGAATTTTCACATAGTTTTGGGATACCAAAATGATGTTCCAAATTGTGTTAGTAGGAAATGTTGCACCCAAAAGCACGTGCATTAGGAAACAATGAAGACAAAATGAAATGTTGCATTTCCATGAGTGTGTTTGAAAATCATAAACTGATGTGTAAATTTGACAGAATGCATGTCTTTGAACACTTGAGCTGGAACAGAGATTGCCCATTGCTGTTGGTTGCATTTGCACTGTTCAGATACAAACAAAAGGACTAAGTCCAAACACATGATCCAGTGCAAATGAGGAAAGGAATGGGTTTGGCATCTAATCCAATGGGAGTGAAAAAAAAAAGCTCCCTTGAGTCTTTCCCCTATTCCTGTGCGCCTTCCATTTCACATTGAATTTAACCAGCTAAATAAACAAAGCGTAATCTCGTTTGGTGCATACCTCAGTGCTGGCACTTGAACAGTACCCAGTGTGCCAGCTGCTTCTTTGTTTGTTTCTTCTTGCTGTATTAATGGATTACACATCACTCTCATTACTTAGTAGAAGGACAAAACAAAACACAGAGAGAGAGACAGGGAATGAGAACACTAGGGATATGTGGATAGGAAAATGGTGTTGCATGGTGGAGAAAATAGGAGATAAGGGCTTGGATGATGTCTGTGTTTGGGAGGTGGATTTTTTTTTAATGAATATGTATCTGTGGCTTTACACAAATGCAGGAAAGGGCCTCCAGTTTACAGTTTGTTAATGTGTACAGGCTCAGTTTACATTTTGTCTTTGTTCTGTACAAATGCCTTCTGCATAAAGCATCCAAAATGTCCAAGTATTTTTCAAATCTTAGATAGAAATCCATCCTCTGCATGCCTCCATTAATCATTTTAATTGCTTTAACATCATTAAAAGGGAGAGGGCAGAGCAGGAGGAGAAGCGGGAGAAAAAGATTGAGAAAAAGGGGGTCCCTTCAATGCAATATTACTTTCATGAATGGAGTCTCAGAATTTAAAAAAGTACTCTTAGCACTAGTATATGCTTAAGCACAAAAGCAATTGCTATAACAGGGAATAAAATTGTGCCGTTAATGGGCTTCATGTGGCCCTTACAGGCCTTTTTGTGCCCTGAGGATGTTCTCTGAAAGCTGAGAGATGCCCCCCATTAGTTCTTTGGCCCCAAATAGTCTGTTATCATTCCTAAGGCCTCCAGGACTAGAAGAGTCCTGACTGTTCAATGCTCTCAGCTTTTGATTATTATTTGCATATTTTCAGGAATATGCATATTCTTAAAAATAATATGGCTGTTGCCATACTCATCCACCTCCCATGCAATTTCAGGTAAAGTTTATATCTCCTACTCATGTAGTCATGGTAGATCTTGTAGCTTCTTCCTATGATGGAAACACATTCCCATGGAATGTGGAATGCTATACAGTCCACACTAACTGTGTACATGGAAGTTGTGGACATTAGCCAGACTTGCATTGCAGGAAAACTATCACAGAGACAGAACATCCACACCAACTGGAAAAAAGTGATCGTTACCTAGGACTTCTTTCACCTGGTCAAGCTAAGAATGAATGTTTTTCTCCTCTTGAATCAAACACTTGGGTCCCCACCTTTAGTATTGTCTACAGTACAGATATACAAAAATGACCTCTTGAAAAATATCCACCCTATTTGTGAGCAGAAGTATTCAAGAAGGGTGTGGGTCTATTTAATTGAAATTCTCCAGGAGGAGGAGAAACTCTCCAAGAGTTTCTCAAGATGGAGTGGGGGCAACATTAGCAGGAGCAGAGCACAGCTCCTTTCTTGAGGTGATAGTGTTGCTGCTACCTCAAACAGCAATTGTGTTGCAAATTGGATCCATTTTGTTTTCTCTATGATTCAGCAGGCCTAGTGTCATTCCACATCATTGGGGAAGAGGCTGACACAAAAATGGCGAAGAATATTTGGACAAAATGTTGAAAAACCAAGTTTTCCAACAGTGATGGCAAGAAAAATGCAAATCTCAATTTTCTTGGAAAATGTTTTTAGAGATGTTTTAGTTCAGCTCTACTGTACATTGATGGGTCTGCAGGATTTCTTATATTGTCTTATTAAAAGTGTGTTACCTGCATGTATCTTCTTATCTTTAGAACACTGCACCAAAGAATACACAGTAGGTGGAGCCTCCTGGGACCTTATCCCACGGGGCCAAAAGCAGCAAGAATCCACTAAGAATCGGGCGCTATAGCGCTATATCTTCCCGCGTGATTACACAACGTCGCTCAGAATCAGCTAAGAATCAGGCGCTATAGCGCTATATTTTTCCGTGTGATTACACGACGTCGCTCAGAATCAGCTAAGAATCAGGCGCTATAGCGCTATATTTTTCCGCGTGATTACACGACGTCGCTCAGAATCCAGCAAGAAACCGCTCGGAATGCAGCATCATTCGCATTCTTTTGAATGTTGGTTTCAGTGGGCATTGCAATAGCGCGAGCTGGTCCATAGCGCTATTATAGCGCTAGCGCCATATTTATAATAGCGCTATAGTACTGGAATGATGCTCATATCGCTTTCTTGCCACTTTTGAGAGCAGCGTGGGATAAGGTCCTTAGTATCCATTGTCTCATTTGCTGCACTTTCAAATTCAAAGATCTCTAAGATAAACAGGGTGTTTTGGCTTCTCTCTGTTGATACTCTGGTATAATATTTGTGATCAGTCCCTTTCTGGAACTTTTTACTTTGTGGTGTTCTTCCCTATTTTCACTCATATTCCATGCAATTTCTTCACATGCTTTCCCCAATCATTGCACTGATGAATCCAATTTTGGGGATTCTGCATTTTTTATTCATTTGACAGACACAGAATCTTTCATTTTCCAATGTTTGGTTGAAAAAGAGAAAGAATTCTAATAATAGGGAAAATGTTTCATTAAATTTTTTTGATCCACTCACCCCTCTAATCTATAAGACTTTCTGATCCTTTTGATACTAGCAATTTCATTTGACCATTTATTTACTTTTATTTAGCTTTTACATCATTGCTTTCTCCTGACAGTGCACTCAAGGTGGCTTATAACAAGGTTAACACAACTTACAACTAAAAACCTGATGATACAAAAGTAAAAAACAGTTAAATTAGCAACCACATAAAAACATCTATTATATATGTATATGACATCATTTAAAAAAGTAACAGTAAAGACAAAAATGCAGAATTTCCTCAGTTAAATAACCCATAATTCATGAAATTATAATTCATGAAGTTGCCTAACTCATAATTCATGAACTGCATTGATAAAATGGTTTTTACACTCTTGTGAAAGGAGAGCAGGGGGATGGGACAGTCTAACGTCCTGGAAGAACCTGGGAGCAACCATGGAGAAGGACAATTCATATGTCTCATCAGGCTTCCTGTGACAGTGCTGAAACTGTGAGAAAGCCTTCCTCTGAGGATTTTACAAGATGGGTAGGCTCATATAGGTCTTTCCGATAGTCTAGACATAAGTCATATAGGATTTTACTGGCCACACTGGGTTATTTGAATTGTGCCCTGAAATGAAATGTGGAATTTTATGTTCCGTTAATATACCATTGTTCTTTCTTCCTTTATCATCACTCACTCCTCCTTCTTTCTTTTGATATGCTTTTTCTCTATTTGTGATACAGATTGAAAATATTTGGGAATATGCAGCAGGGTCACCAGATGTAAATTTGCTGAGATCTCTAGGTTTACTTTCTTTTACTAGGTGCCTAAGCCAGATCAGTTCTGGTTATATTTGGATATCACCAATGAGTACCAGGTGTTGTAGGCTGTATTTTAGAGGAAGGAACTGGCAAAACCACCTCTTAGTATTCCTTGCTTTAAAAACCCTATAAAATTCAGGGGGGTCACTATATGTCAACAAGCAAATTGAAGACAAAAACACATGCTCTATCAGCTGGAGTTGCAAGGGGATGTGAAGCAGGAAGTTACACATTGAATTATAGTTGTTGAACCCCCCCCCCATGGTTTTCAGTAACAAAACTGGATCTTGCATTCAAACATTTTCACACTTAAATCTACTGTTTTCTTCCCTGCTTTCTTCATTTCAGAGACCTAGAGGAGGAAACACAGACTTTTTGTTGTTGCTCTTGTTAAACCCCTTCTAGATGTTGCTTTCATCCTGAAGTTCCTCAAACATGGAGTTTTAGGACATGAATGTCTTCAGTTTATTACTCTATAGTGTATTCCCACTGCTTCTTCCATCTAATTTTTTAACAAAAAGCCAAGGCAGGATAACTGTAGAACAGATTTGGGGTGGGGTGGGGAATCCAGGGTCAAGAGGTACAAATGCCTCCTTCCTGAGCATGGGCACCACCACCATGTGAGGGTTATATGGGAGCAGGGCAGGTGGACATTTTGTTTAGAGGTCTGAGCTCCCCTCACCAATCTAGTGGTAGCTGTGCCCCTACTCCACAAAGTCTTTTGTTTGATCACTCTGGGAACCCTCTATCTAGAAACCTTTGATGATCTATGGAATTCACTTGAAGATCTACTAGTAGATCCCAATTTTCCTTCTGTTTGCCTTTGATGCAGGCATGGCTAAGTACTAGTAGTGCCCACTTTGCTGTGGTGTTTAATGATCTTGGATTGAAAAGCGGGGGAAAGGGTTTCCTGTTCTCTGCAAGTGCCATAGGTTTTATTACACTAGCAAACATTGATGCATTATTCTAAGGTGTGAGTACATCTAGCTGATTCCTTCTTTGACAGCTAAAGCTATATAATTTCATCACATGATCTCTACCTTCTGTTACCTTAATGTTTAAATGAATAGGGCTCATGAATAAATATCAGTCAGGTCATGATTAAATATTTATGAACGGAATATTTGCAAAATGCTGAGAAATGGCCCACTATATTTTGCCCATAAGTTATATAGACACATCAAGGAAATGCATAAAAACTTGCATATACATGCTAACACACACACACACACACACACACACTATTCTAATGCTACAAGATTTTAAAATACTACCACCAAATGCCTTAAGACCAATGTTTGTCACTAGCTTCTCTTCCAGTCTGTCTGCTTTACTGCACATTATAATATGAAAAGATTGTTTTACTGGGATAATGGACAATAACAAAATTTGTAATTCATCCTAATAAGCATGAATAGTAACCCACATGCCTTGGACACGTCCAGGCAGGCATAATTTATCCCTATATTTGGCTGTAAAACAGTGTGGATCTCTTAACTGAGTCCCTGACAGATGGTTTAAGCTTTTTTCTCTCTCTCTCTCTTTTTGCAGGACTCCATTTCCAATCATTTTGCCCATATTGCAAAATTGGCCTTGAAAAAGGGTAAAGAGTTGTTATGCCACATTAGCATCCCTCCTGAATTGCTCGCTGTGAAGGGCATGAGAAAAACCAAGAAAATCAAAAGAGGAATGCTTTTTAAAGTGTGCCTTTGAAAGTTACAAATGTTCAACACATTGATGATGGTAGATTATATCACAAATCTCAATTTACATTTGAATGCAGGCACATTAAGGATAATAATGAAAACACAAACACCCTTGGTACCTTGGTTCATAAGCCATTCGGATGGCATTCATAATACTGTACCATTTTTTTAAAAGAGGGGGGTAGTGTTAAAAAGTGCTGTAATTTGGGAAGGCTTCCTATAGTCTTAAATTCCTGCTGTTCAGCTCCACTGCTGGTTCTCAGATGAACAGAGATTTTCATAGTGGCTTTCAAGTCCCCCCCCCCCCCACTAGCTCATATAATGAAAGCACTCTGATATCTGCATTCATTTTCTGAGGAACATGAATTGATCACATTCTCTATGCCATTTTTTTTCATTTTCTTTTGCAGCTTCAGCTGACTGACTTCTTCATAGAAAAGTGCTGTTCTTTTCTTCTTGTCGCCTTTTAGTTTATGATCAAAATCAATGAGGACTGAAGTTTTCAACAGCCATCTATAAAATGCAATTACTGTATACAACACACAGTAAAACTCCTGTGGTGTATATGTTGAGACATAATTTATGCCACTTACCTCCAGAGTGGTATTGATCTTCCTGGCCGAATGTCTTACAAAAGGGCGCTTGAGAGTAAGCTCAAGGAAATAAGTGGTTATTGGGATTGATCTATAATTTGATTAATAATGAACTATCAGCTCAAGTCTCCTCTCCATATTGTGTGTGTGTGTGTGCTTGCCTAGGTGACCTGACCTTGCATCTTTGGCTTTGCTTCTTCTTCATGACTATCATATGGTGGGATGTCTATAATCACTGCTTTGTCACTGTGCTCTCCCTGGTGGATGTCACTAGTTGTCTGATGGAAGAAAGAAGTAAAAGCATTATGTAGATATATAACCTTTTCTTCCACTTTTGGCAGCTAAACAGGTTCCATTAGTTTTTTCTGTGTGTGGTAGGTTATTGTGTATGTTGTTTAACAAAGCATGGCATTTGAATGGCAAACAATAGATCATGGTGTAGTGCAGAGGTGCGCAATTTAAGGATGCAGGTCACCTTAAGAGTTTAATTCATGGGGTTATAAGTCAACAGGTAACTTGAAGGCAAATATACTCACATCTGTTTGTGTGGAGGGTACATCTTGTGTTGCAGAAGAATCACATTCCCATTGGGTTCTGGAGGTGCATTTATCTGGTTTATTTGTCAGCATTGTTAGTTTTGCTTTTTCATTGGAGGAAGGAAGGCTCCAGGAGGAGACTGGGAACTGCACATGATGATGATGATGATGATTTATGATACTCTTTCCACCAAAGGGTGGAACATCAAATATACACAATCAAAGACAGAGACAATAAAACTATATATATATAGTTGTGTGTGTGTGCTTGCCTAGGTGACCTGACCTTGCATCTTTGGCTTTGCTTCTTCTTCATGACTATCATATGGTGGGATGTCTATAATCACTGCTTTGTCACTGTGCTCTCCCTGGTGGATGTCACTAGTTGTCTGATGGAAGAAAGAAGTAAAAGCATTATGTAGATATATAACCATCCCAGGGATGATGGGAGTTGTAGCTCTTCACCTCTGGCTCTAACTCACCACCTTGTTATGCAGCAGAGCTGACCAGCTTTGATCAGTGGTTGATGCTTCTTTCTCAAGCAGCAGAGTTTCAGAGAATAGGCTGAAGACCTGTCCTCAACTACAGCCAGCCTCAGTTCCCACAGCTGCTAGGGATGGAAAGGGTGAGCTGCAAACAGCAAGGCCAGCCACAAACCTTCCTGTAGTTGAAGCACCAGCAAAGCAGAGTCCAGAAATCAGCGTCAGTCAGTCTAAGGTCAGGGCAGGCAGCAATCAGCAAAGGTCCAGTCCGGTCCAAGGTCAAGGCAACAGAGTTCCACAAGGCAAGAGCGAGAGGCACAAAGCAGGAAACAAGGAGCCACACTGACCATAGTCTCCCAAGGAAACTACAATAAGTCTTGGCACTGAGGAAACCTCTTGCAACTGTTTAAATAGTCAAATTCTACCTCAGTGCCAGCTGAGGCTTGTTCAGCAGCTGCTTTTCAGCTAGTCTCCTGGACCTGCGACTGCCAGCACTCTCAGCTCTCCTCTGCCTAAAGGAAGGTACTGGCTCTGCTGTATCTTCCTGATTCTCCCCACTAGGCAGCTGAGCCTCCAAGGAAGGAGCACTAGGACCTGGCTGCTCTGGGGCTGGGAGAACCGGGCTTGGCTCAGGCAGATCAGAATGAGAGCCAGGTGGAGCCTGTATCTCTTCCTGCTGTGGGGCTGGGAGAGCAGAATGAGAACCAGGTGGAGCCTGCATCTCTTCCTTCTCTGGAGGAGACCCATCCTCCTCCTCGTCCTCCGAGTCCTCCTCAGGGCTGACCATGACAAGACCCTGACAAACTCTCCAAGCCTTCTCACCCTTCTTCCTGAGATGTCTCCAAACTTCTCCAGGATTCTTCTGGCTCTTGTATCTTCCCTCAAGACACCAGACAATTCAGTAGTCTTGTATAAAAGATCTACTTTATTCTACTATATATAAATACTATATGCCCTACAAATCACAATCTCTACTCCACACTACACCACCACAATATGTATTGGCAAACATTGCACTTATAGCCATTGTTAGTCACCACCCACTAGTCAGTTTCCACCCAGTGGGCGTGTACATTCATTTTGATTGGTTTACATAGATCATCCCATACTTAAGACCAACCCAAGTATTCCATCATTTTACCTTGACTACCTAATGAATCTCAGGTGTTTGCAATCTATAACAGGTGTTTTCAATATACACTCTATAACTTTGTCCTTGGCTCTCAAGGCTTCCAAATTACATTATCCTTTTCACCTGTGTAGCTTTATGATTGTTCCTGCTTAGTCACTGTGACTATCACATACATATTTTATTTCTATTACTGTATGTCCCATGTTGCATTTTCCTTAACAATATATATATAATCCCCAACATCCCACCAACCACTACCCATCTCAGTAACCTCAAGCACAGTTTAGCAGTTTAATCCACCAAGTCAAAGAGGAAGTTCTTCAACCCCTTAAAAAATGGGTGAGAGCCTTCTACAGCTGGAGGTTCAAAGGAAGACTGTTCCACTGATGCAGAGCCAGTTCTTGAAAAGACTTGCAGCCTTCACAGAGCTGTGCACATCAATGCAACAGACGATAATCCTTTGTCTGTAGATCTTAAATTCCAAAATGGTGCATACCATGCTAGCTGAGCTGCCAGGTACTGGAGGAGATTAGCACATAGAACCCTAAATATAAGAACCAAAAATTTAAAACAGCCTCTGGTCCAAACTTGTAGCCAGTGAAGTTGTAGCCAGTGGGGTGTGTGATGGGTGTGATGAAAAATGAATGTTTAGAGAGATTTAAGACAACCTGGATGGCCTTGGGGGTCACCTGTGGCCCACAGGTTGCATAATTCCTACCCCTGGTATAAAGGTTAGCAAGTATTCTGTTATTTAATTTTACTGACAACACAATGTGGTTTTGGACAATCTTCTATTTGAGATTTTAGCCAATCTGTTCCCTTTACCCAGCATGGAGACATCACAGGCTCTCCCCAAGGCAGTCAATTCCACTGTTAAAGATCTCTTACAGTCAAAAAGTTCTCCCTAGTGTTTAGGCGGAATCTTTTTTTCTTGTAATTTGAATTCATTGATTCTTGGCATAGTCTCTGGAGCAGCAGAAAATAAGCATCTTCCACAAGACAGCCCTTCAGATATTTGAATATGACTACCAGATCACCTCATGTTATCAGAGACTCATAGGTTTCAGGAGAAATTGACGAATATCAAAAGGGGGTCCATCTATAACCCCCTTTGCAAAGATGATTGTAATGTTGTGGTTTGATTATATGAAACTAGTAAAGAGAGGATGCTCTAGTGAGATACCTTTTGAAATTCTAGTCATGGACAAATGACTGAACAGTGAAGCATTTTATTTGCAAAGAACAAACCTCAATTACTTCATCTCTCAGTGCCTAGTCTTAGGTAAATTCTCCAAATAAAAGGCTGCGGGGCAAAATCACAAAACTGACAGATTCCATTTCAAAATCCTTGTTCCCTGGGATTCTGGATAACACTTGGTAATTTGTTGTATTGTATTGGAAAACACTGAGTATTAAAAAAGAGTGAGGGTCCTTTGGAGGCCAATTCAGTTTAGTCATAGGCTTGTGGAGTTGGTTAAGTCTCACCCTTATTTCAATTATGGTCAACACTTCAATCTTGTTGTGGATGTAATGCTTCTTTAGGGATTAGGAATTAATTGCCTGTAGTAAATGTATTACAGTGGATAAGCTTTACAGTGTGGTCAAAAGTACAATAAAATAGTCTAAAGATGGAAGCAATGGACAATAGAATTTAGACATCTTTCTGATAGTGTGTGTCTCTCTGCCTTCACGTTGCCTGTTGATTTATATGATCCCAGGAATTTTACAGGATTTTCTTAGGCAAGAAATACTTAGTGGTGGTTTTGCCAGTTCTTGCATCTGAAATATAGCCTACAGCACTTGGTATTCATTGACAGTCTCTTATTCTAGATCAGGCAGAATATGGTGCCTTCAGGACAGAGCTGTGTATAGCAATCTTGATATGGTATGGAGCCTGATTCAGTGGGTCAGATCAGGGTCTGGTTTCATTTGGACTGATCTGGACTCTATCTTTATATCCAAACCCTGAATCTGAATCCACACGTGGGTATCCAGATTGCTAGTCTTCCCTCATTGACTTGCATTGGAAAGCCCAAAATCGCTTTAACTTTTTATTTTTCCCCACATACCTGCATAACATTTTTGAGGCATGCTAGACCCTAATGGGTGGGTTGGGGCAGGGGAATTAAGCCAACCATATTTTGAACAGATAATCATATGAAGTTTTGTGATAACTACCTGTAAAGTTCTTTTAAAACCCAGTTCTTAAAAGCTGTGGACTGCTTAGTCTTGGCCAACTTTTGTCCTAGTATTATTGTGAGATAGCCCACTGTATCAGAAATGGGGACCAACTTGATAATTCATACTGATTTCTCATTTGTGGCCCTGGAGGATCACATGAATGCATTTCTGCTGCCCTCATTTCCATTTTTTGTTTAGCCTAATTTTCAGACTTTTAAAAGGGGATTGGTCTGTGTTGATATAATGTAAATCACCACATGTGGGGGCATTTTAAAACAATTTGGGAAACTGGGGTTAATAATCACCTGGGGGCCATGGTTCAGTGAGGTTGTCCTGGGGCTATGGGGGCCACACATGGTTCTTGGGCTGCTTGTTTCCCCATCTTGCCCTAGAGCATCACTCAGCTAAGTTCATTAAAGTTTAACAAAGATAAAATATAAAAATGAGAATGAAATGATAGCTTACTTGAGGAGAGAGTATTTTTTTTTACTTTATTGTTGCAATCCAACTAATGAGTTTCAGTGACACAGCATAAAGAAGCAGGGGTTGATAAGAAGATACAGTACTTTACTAGCAGCTCAACTGAAGTGTGTCCCCAGATGACTACTGGGGTGGAGGAAATTTTGCCATAATTTTGCTCCTTTGTAGACTGTTTTAGGTCAAAAAAGTGATCTGGAAATGACTTGATAGATAGATAAAATCCAAGCATACACATCTAAAGGGAAAGATAACTGCCAAGTATATCACCACTAGTTATGAAGTCAGGTGCGCTTTTTATGGATGGATTAGGGGCTCGGAAGCCATTCAAATGGAAGGGAAAATATAACAAAATGTAACACAGTAACAGTAAATGAACATTTGAATGAATCCAAAGGAAGCTAATAGAGAATTCTATCATTATAAAACCTGAAGTGAAGAAAATTCTGTCCCATCTGTTCTTTCCTTTCTGCCACTACAGAAAACCTCTCTGTAGTCTACTTTGCATTTTTTTCATCCTGTAAAGTAAAGGGGGAAAGATCATGAACAAAGTCTCAGAGCAGAGTATTATAAACTCTGCATTGCATGGAAATAGCTCTTGGTTAGGGTCAGATGTAAATTGCTGGTACATATAAATCAGAGTAGATTTGCATAAGCAATAAAGCTGTCCTGGATACCTATACTTATTGTCTTAGATAGCCTGTAAATTAGTTTGAAATTACCACAGGAATAAAGAAAAGGCAGCTGACTGCTTTTGAGGATGAAAATATGCTAAAGGCAAAAATCATTACACACCTCCCAGAGAGTCACTAGAAGGACTTGCTCTGGTGACTTTGAGGGCAATTTTTGACATTTGTTGTTGCTTGGTACAAGCACCTGTCAGATTCCTGTGTGTTTTTAATTTTGCTGACCAAATATGTTTACTGCCCTTGAATTCACTCCTTTACAGCTATATGCAAGGATTGCTCTTCTGAGGTTGTGTGACATGATTTGCTGTTATCTTGGCCTTTGTCTTCAGTATTCTTACTCAAAATGAACCTGAATCTGCTCACTTTGACCTTCTAGCCTGAAGAGCAAAAGTATATGGCTGGGAGGAAAGACTATAGAAAAATGGATATTTGCACCATGTAATGTGTTCAGTTTGATTGTCCAGAGGCAGTGTGTGTTAGCCTGAAAATCTGTGTTTTTGTTGTTAATTTGTTGGCTTCTTCTTGTGGCAACTGTGTGAATGAGGGTCCTCTGAGACACTGTCATCAACAGACCTACTTAGGTTTTGCACACTCCGGGCTATGGCTTCCTTGATTGAATTGATCCTCCTTTAATGCAGCCTTCATCTGTTCTCCTGCATTCCACTTTACCAAGCATTTTATAATCTTTTATAATGAATCATGCTTTCTCATTATATGTCCAAAGCATGACTGCCCCAGTTTGGTCATTTTGGCTTTTAAGGAGAGTTCAGGCTTCATTTTCTCTGAGTTCCATTTATTGGTCATTTTGGCAGTCCATTAATGAATGCCAAAATCAGGATTGTCCATGGAGTAGTAGTTCTGCTTTCTATGTATGCTTGTGAATATGTGTATTGGGGAATCAGAGCAAAAGTGGCCCCTCCTGAAAGTTCTGCAGTTTAAGCTCAGCTTCTTTTCTGAGAAAATATTCCTCTGCCAGACTGCATAGTCTTATAGTTACTTGGATGACCAAGTACTGTATCTGTTTTGAATATAGTCCAGGTGTGTGTCTGCATGACATAATTATAGCAATTTGATACCACTTTAATTGCCATGGCCCCACCCAATGGAATCCCAGGATTTGTAGTTTGGAGAGGTATGTAGAATTTTTTAGTCCATTCCTTTGAACTAAAGCATCAGAGCTCTCTAGCAGACATCTCTAAGAACCTCAGACAACTAATCCCAGAGTTCCATAGGATGGAGTCATGGCAGTAAAAAAGGTATTCAAGTGTAGTGTGGTACAGTCCAGGTTCCATTTAAAGCCAAACAACTGCAAGAAGAGAGCACTGGGGGCTTCAAAGTTGTTCTTTAAAAATATATATATGTTGGTATTTAATTTAATTAAAATATATATATATATTGGTATTTAAAACAGGACACATCAATTACACAAACCAATTACATCCCACAAACCAATTACTTCACACAAACAACCACCACCCAGCTTCTCATCTTGTTCAACAGCACTTACCACCTGAATAACAGACTGAATAAGGCATACAGGTCACCTGGTCACTGTCCTCCCAGGTATGACAAGATGCATTGTATTTATTTTTCTGTGATGGAAACTTTCTAAATTTGTCACTGTAGGTATAAATTAGTTTATGGACATTTGATAAAACCTGTGTTCTCTTTAAAGAGAACAAGGGGCTGAGGGAACAGGCTTCTGCTCTCTTGTTGCCCATTATTGCAGAATCTGTGTGATTCATGAGGAACATCTCCAGATTTGGTCAGGTCACTAATTCCATGCACCACATCTCTGTTGGTTTTTGTGGGGTTTTTTTCAGGCTGTGAGGCCATGGTCTAGAAGAATGTATTCCTGACTTTTGCCTTCTGAAGATGCCAGCCACAGATGCAGGTGAAACATCAGGAATACATTCTTCTAGAACATGGCCTCACAGCCCCAAACCTCCACAAAAACCTATGGATGCCGGCCGTGAAAGCCTTCAACTTCACATTGCACATCTTTATTGTTGTAGAGAGCCTTTTGAGCAGAGGCATCCTGTTTGTGGAACACTCTCATCTTGACATCACCCAATCAGTACCACCCAATCAATGCCAGCCAATTCATGTTTCTTTCTAGTGCCATGTCAAATTATGGCTTTTTGTTAAAGCTTTTGGGGCCTAATTTATTTTTCAAATATATGTGTGCATAGTTTCAATTGTTTTAGCATACTGAACTTGTTAAATAGTTTAATATGTTTTAGCCCTTTAAATTATTTTATTATATTTGTTATCATTTAAAAGTGTTTATATTGTTTCACTGGTAAGCTACCATGAAATCTAATGATATAGGGTGGGATCAAAATACTTTAATAATTTTAATAAGCAAAAGTAGTAGTAGTAAAAGCATATGACAGGTCCTCTTCCCCTCTTCCCCTCAGCTCTCAACATCACCCAAGATTTAATTCTGAGGCTTTTTATAACCTGTCTATTGCATGACATATATGCTTGTGTGCATCTGTTGTGGAATCACTAATTCAGGATCCACCTTTCATCAGCATAAATTCCCAATAGGATCCTGATCATTATCATTGCTAACAATTAAATTGGCCTATGAACTTTAGATGCACATGAAACCCATCATGTCTTTGCTCAAAAGGCATTGTGTAGGAAACTCTTTGTTTTCTTGGTACACTTATAACTAAGAAAGCTGTAATCATCTGGAGGTCTTGAGCCACTCAGTTCCTCTAGAGGTTTAGTCCAAAGGATACACTGAAGTAAAACTAAGCCCCTGAAAATCTAAGTTATAGCTCTATGGATGATAAACAGATAGGAAAAAGATGCAGAGCAGAAAGAGACAAACAAAGCATTCTCATGTCCTTTCAGTTGAACATCATCATAGCCTCAAGTGCAGATGGTTCCTGGGTCTGCATTGCCAGATATTTCATTATTTTCTTAGCTCTACCTGGGCCTTCAGGTTCTTGGCCATGGTGCTGGCATTTCCCCAACCCCAACTGAAAAGTGTGACAAAGAGAAGTCCCCGCAGATATGAATTATATGTCCCCATCAATTGTAGAAGCTGCTTCCCAATAAGTAGAGACTGGGGGACTTCATGGTTTTTATGTAGTTCCTAAATTAGTTCATAATCTAGGGGCTACATAGGGATTGTTGTGAATAAAAAAACAACCACAGTCATGAATGCATAACTTTAGGTTACAGATTTGTAACTGCCCAACAAGATTCCTGCTGATTATAATAATAATATGGGTGGATGAGAAACCCAATTACAAACAACTCCTTTCCCACTCTTCCTCAAACACAACTCACTACAAAAGCTATTTTTAATTTAATGGATTTACAAGCTAGTAGGCATGTCAAAAATATTTCATATAGGATTTGAACCTGCAACAGGTTGGAGGATATTTTCAATGGTTGGTGTTATGCCAGGGCTGAAGCTATATGAGATCAGGCTCTAATGCTGAAATCAAATCCTGGTTGACTGGCCTGCCATATCCATAGCCTGGTAGTTGCCAAATTAGATCTCATAGTGACCAAAGGAATTGACTACTTTGGAAGGAGATGACAGAGACACGGCCCTGGGGAACCTGTTATGGCAGCCCTCCAATTCCAAGAGCAGAAGGAAATAAAATGGATATTGAAGTTGCATTTCAGGAGCAAAAGCAGTGCAAGCAAAACCCTAATCTGTGTATTGACAGCAGTGTTATCTGTGTATCTCACATGGATCCAGACTGAATGGAGGAATGAACTCGGAGGCATTTCGACTTCCCTTCTCAGTTTCTATTTCAGTGAGGTTCAGGGCTATAAAGGTGAGACTGTGAAAGGGGAGACTTTATTTTAACTCATTGGTAGCATTAGCACAGCTACTAAAGTAGTGTTTTCAACATTCAAGGATTAGACAAGGATTAGAATATTTAATATATGACAAGGCTGCCTTTTAGGGCCAAGCCCTCACCAGGGAATTTTCATTGCACAAAAATAGAATTGGAATAACTTTAAAACTAGAACATAGAACATATAAACATAGAAATTAAATAAAAGCAGCACAGAAGGAAGCAAGAATATAGAATTGCATCAACAATAGCAATAAGTAGCACCATCAGAGAACAAAACATCTTTGAAATGAATACAGTAATTCAATGTCAGATCATTTAATAACAGCAAAATATACTTACTACAGAAAAAGCAGTTTGGAACAAATGGCTTATTGATAGCCATTTGAAAGGTTGTAATTATGCAGCCACACAAAGGTCTATGGTAGGGATATGACTCTTTTATCAACACTTTTATCCTTATATGTGAGGACAAATAATTATGGTAGTTTTCTCCCTCCTGTGGGAGAAAATAAATATTCTTCCACATATTCTCCTTTATTTGACATCCCTGGAGTGTGGCAGAGGAATTACTCTGTATAGAAAAAAATGTGTTGTTTTATGCAAAAATCCTGTTTTCTGGGCATAAAGAAAGGTTTTCTGTGTAGGAAACAGTGTATTCTGCACAGAAAAAACGTGTGCATTTTTTAAAAAAAATCGCACAGGAATCTGTTTTATGCACAGAAAACAGATTTTTGAGCAAAAGAAAATCACATACCATATATTTTTCTGTGCAGACTGAGTCTTCGCAACACTCCAGGAGACTTGAATACTTGCAGGAAACTTTACAACATTCTTTCTGACAAGGTTTCCTGGGTGTCAGAGAACCTGATTTTTGACCAGGGAACAACTAATAATGCACATTCTTTCCATCCCTATTCTGTTGTTATTTGTTGTTGTTAACTGCCCTCGAGTCAATCTCGACCCATGGTGACCCTGCGGATGAGACATCTCCAAGACCCCCTATCCACCACTGCTCTGCTTAAATCTGTTGTTGTATTGTTATATTTGTTGTTATATTGTTGTTATGTTGTTATTGTTGTTTAAATGGGTAAAATCAATGTCTATGCCCAAGAAACCAGGTACACATACTTTAGTAATTTGGCTGTCATAGATTGAAAATTAGGTTCCCCCCCTCTTTTTGCGGTGGAGGAAGACTTAGGTTTTTGTGATTGCATATAAAGTATGTAGGAATTTATTTCTGTATTAAATGGATTTCCTTATATAAAAGAAGCATGTTTCACATGTGCCTGAGTAAGTAACCTTTTCCAAAAATAAAAGTGAAATCCAGCAGGGATTGTCACCTTCAAATCCTTTGTAGCCCCATTGAGAAGTTACTTTCATCTACAGAGATAGTTTGGAAAAATATTTGTAGTTGTAATCAAGACAATAACTCTTCCAGACTCTGCACAGGCATAGCTAACTGGAGCTGCTGCCACACTGCAGAATTAATGCAGCTTGACACAACTTTAACTGCCATGGCTCAGTACTATGGAATCTTGGGATTTGTGGTTTGTTGTGGCATCAGAGCACTCTAAACTATAAATCTATGGTAGTTAAAGGGATATCAAATGACAACAGTTGTGTGATATGAATACACCCCAGAAGTGGCAATAAACTTTTGCTGGGTGATTTTTTAAAAAATATATATTTATTGTAGGACACAAAAAGACATGTGGCTCATGGGCAGCACTTTCCTTAGTGTGGCTTATCTGAATATGATCAAGAGAATGGAGCAGCTTTCCAGTCTAAAAATGTTATTGGGTTTGAGACCTGTTTCAGTAGGGAAGAGTGGCATCATGACAAGATATAGATTATGGATTTATGCTTATTGTCCTTAAGAGATGGCACTCCAGTTCCCATTATTCCATGTGCTGTCATTGCCGGGACTGATGGGTGATCATAGAAGGCCAGAACTCTGCTGTACACCATGTAGAGGTTCTACACCCTCTGGTGACAAGTAAGTAGACAGAAATATTTTTATCTTCATACTTTCAGTTACATTCAACAGATAGCAGTAAGTTCAGGACCAACAAGAGGAAGTACTAGAGGCAATCCCTAACTAAAGTGCAATTTACAGCCACATGGCTATTGACTTTCAAGGCTGATTAGACAAAATCATGAAAGATAAGTCTGTCTATTAGCATCATGAAATCTAAATAGAGGCTCTGTATTCAAAGACAGAGCAGCAAATGACTCCTATCACATATAGTACCTTAAAGCTAGTCAAGAGTTTTGGGCACTGGAAATAAAAAAGTGCACAGGTGTCTCATCCCATCCCTGACAGCAATGACAGGGCTGGTCCTAGGTTACTTACATTGTAAAAAGGATTGCTAGATTAGGTGGGCCTTTTCATGCTGCTTTTAGAGTGTAGCTCCCATAATTCTGTACCCAGCAGGGCTAATGACTATGGCCATGTGAGCTGTAGAAGTTTCCAAGCTCTCTGGCCAGATCCAGCAAGCTATTCTTCTGCACACACTTTTCTATATATGGACAATCCCAGAACAGATTGTCTGAGGAGCCTGGCTTTTCCCCCCTCCCCAGTCTTATTGTATGGTATTGAGATTATTAAGATGATATTACAAGTTAACAAAACCCAGCATGCAGGGAACAAAATACATCTGGCTTGCTTAAGAGCTTTCCCCCCTATATCCTCTCAAGGCAGCAACATCAGGAAGCAGCTGGTGAGCTTTCGGTACCATAAGAAATCTGGAGGTGGTTTCCTCCTGGCTCGATCAGTTTCCAACTAGTAATAAAATTCCAGGCAAATGGAAAATCCATTTGCATTTTGCAGCTTAGCACCAGTCAGAACTGCTGGAACAGTTAGCGTGGAAGAAGTTGTTGGTTGGTCTTTCTAATAATTGCTGTTGTTGATTAGATGCTTTTGTTCAAAGGAATTAAACAAGGGAAGGCGGAGGAGAAGGAAACATGTATGTAAAGTGCTTCTCACAGCTAGCTTTCATCCATTTGAGACTGCTGTAATTGGCATTGTAGTCCTAGTGTGGGTGGGATGGTTAAAATGTTAGACAAGAATAGAACTTGGAAATTTGATAACTGTCTATCTCTTTCTCTTTGCTTGTCATCCAACATGGGAGGCAGGGTGATTTAACCATAAGTGATCCAAGCACTTAGACAAGAACACACCTTGAATCTTTTCCCAGTCCTGAAGGTTACTGTGTCCCATTGGACTATACACATTTTCCAGAACGATTTAAAGAAAAATAAGTTCTTATGATATAGCTCCTTTGATTTTCCCATTGATTATGACTCTGCAACCACTTGTTCTATTTGTTTGGGAAGTGGTTTGTATCTTGGACATTCGCTAGGGCTCTTCCAGGCTTTGTTTAAACTTGGGATGGTTTGCTGAAGTGGTCTATAGTATTATTATTTTTATAGTGAAAAAGTACTTTTACTGATGCACTAATTTATTTTAAAAAAGGATGAGAAGACATGGGAACTTTTGTTGTGATATCTTGGAATAAAAAAAGAAATCCTTGAGGGTGGAGATAAAATTTTGCAACTGGAGTTGGAAATTGACAGAAAATAGTCCAGAACAGCAGCAATGTAGTTTGGATGTTTATGAAAGCCTTGAGTACTACAACACCAGAACCCTCACAACTTCCTGACACATTTGCCTCATCTGGAGAAGCCCTTAATCTACTTCACAGGGTTATTGTGAAGATAAAATAGGGGCAGAAGGACCCTTTATGCTGCCCTGAACTGTCTCTGGAAAGATGGATTCATGTGGTCTTAAAGGAGCTGGAGAAGAAAATTCACAGCAAGGGAATATGTCTAGGCATTTGTTTCCATTCTTTCATAGGCATTCTTTACAGTGGAAACTGTATTATTTTTTGAATTGAGAATTGAAAAGCTTTTAGGAGGGAGGGGAAGAGGCAATGGAGAAGATGTATTAGTATTGACTTTTCCACAGGGATCCCTGCCAGGACTAAAACAGATGACCAGTACTTATAGGGACGTTCGTGCAATACTCTCCCAATGCAAAAGAATATGGGAAGAATCTGTGTTTTTGTAGGGTATATAGGATATCTCCAACTCTGTTTACTAATGTGTCATAACCATGCAGACCACACTCATCTGTCATCTATGTCTTCAGCTGATATGGGAAAGGGTTTTGTGCACACTTCTTAGCATGTGTGTAGAGGTCTTCAAGCAAAGACACACTCAGAGTTTGGAAAAGTTACTATCTGGACTGCAACTCACAGAATCATTATGTGAGAATGAGTATTATTCACACATAGTAGCCTGGCTTTAGTGAGAACCAGTGTGGTATAGTGTTCTGAGTTCTGGACCAGGACTCTGGGAGACCACGATTCAAATCCTCACTCAGCCATAGAACCCCACTGGGTGACCTTGGGTAAACTACACTCTCACAAGCTCAAATGAAGGCAACAGCAAACTCCCTCTGAACAAATCTTGCCAGAAAAACCCCATGATAGCTTCAGTTTGTGTATGTATATGGGTCTTCAAGTCACATATTGACTTATGGCAACCCCATGAAGTTTTGTAGGCTTTTCTTAGGCAAGGACAAGGTGGTTTTGCCAGTTCCTTCCTCTGATAGCCAATAGCTTCTGGTATAAGTTGGCAGTTTTCTATCCAATTGTTAACCACAGCTGGCACTGCTTAGCTTCCAAGATCAGATGGGATCTGTTGCCTTTACCATATTTAGGCTCTTAGGTTTGCCTTAGGGTCACCATAAATCTGAAATGACTGGAAAACACAGTAGCAACAACAATAACAACAATTACTACGAAGCCTGGTCTGATCACTGTCCATTCCCCTAATGTCTGGCCTTCCTTTTGAGCATTAGCACCAAAGAGTCAAGACTCAGTACATCCTAAACCAGGAAGGTTTTAAAATGTCAGAACACTGAAAGGATTTTGGGATAGGGAGAACTATCTGTAGAGAGGATTAAATTCTTCTGAGTCAAAGCTTCAGGCTTGGAAACTCTCAGTGCACTGGAGGATTTTATAAACCAAGACTTCAGAGCGTGATAGTATTACTGGGGATACATTGACAGGTGGTGAAAAGTACTCAAGCCAAACAAAGACATCTGCTGTTGATGTCAATACTACAATATTCAGTCTGTAACCAGTAAATGACAAGGCAGAAATGGCAGTCTGACTAGAGAAGGGAGAATATCAGAGGCCTGTGAAAAGGATGACAGTAAATCAAAAGGAAGTCCCAGCAAAGGGTTTAGGCTGCAGGAGCCTAAATGTTGTTTAGATAGTTAGTTGCAATACAGAAAAAGTGGAGTTACTATGGACTCTTTGTGCTGAAAGCAATTACAATATTGATTTGTGAAATTTAGTGGAAGAAAGAAAGTCACTTGGAGAAATAGGCTGTTCAGAGCCAGGAGGCTGGATCTGCCTTCATTTGCTGCTGTTTTGCAACCTTGGAAAAAAGTGCAACCACTAGTGCAACACACTAAAAGGATTCTGGCCTAGGAAGTGGAGGAAAAGTGAAATATAAATGTAACTTAACAATTAAGCATTGTCCTTGAACTGAATAGGAACAGAAGCTATGACTTATGATTGTACCTCCATATGTAATTTGATCTTTCAGTCACCTTGTCATGAGGGTAGGTGTTTTCCAAATTCCTCCACTGGGTTTTAGGCAGTCTAAATTACCTGGTTGGTCTTATTTTCAGAATGAAATTTTTAATTAGGAATTCTGTACAGATCTGTTTTTTATATTATTATTATTATTATTATTATTATTATTATTATTATTCAATTTGGTGGTCAAAGCTACACATGGGTGCTGGGTGTAGGTATAAATTCCTACATGTATTTGCATATGCACACTGATAATACATCACTCAGAGAGCCAGTGTGGTGTAGTGGTTTCAGCATTGGACTAGGACTTTGGAGAGCAGGGTCTGAATCCCTGCTCAGCCATGAAAACTCACTGGGTGACCTTGGGCAAGTCACACTCTCTCAGACTCAGAGGATGACAATGGCAACCCCCTCTGTGGAAACTTGCCAAGAAAACCCTGTGATAGGTTCACCTTAGGGTCGCCATAAGTTGGAAATGACACATACAGTATATTACCCTCCTCCCTGTGAACATTTTTGAATGATTTGTTGTATCAAGATTCCTGTATCAATGCATAGGAGCCTGTGTGCACTAGGAGGTGGATCCAGATTCATTTTTAGGTAGTTCAGTTGAAATCAATGGGACATAATTGATTAACTTAAGGTTCATTGATTTTAGTGGTTTTTCTCTAGATATGACTCTGGGTAAGAAAGCACAGTACAAAAAGAATCTTGGTTATATCTAGATTGCTATTTAGCAGTGTGTCGTAAAGGTGTATAAGCACACATTAATAATGTGGAGGAAGGGGAAGAATATGAAGAGACTGAAGAAACTGAAAGCCACAGCAAACAACACAGACTCCAGTGCCAGAATTTCTTCTAGATAATCTCATAATTCGGCTGCTATTAAGGAAAAGTGAA
The DNA here is from genome assembly GCA_026167975.1 of Phrynosoma blainvillii. NCBI lineage: Eukaryota > Metazoa > Chordata > Lepidosauria > Squamata > Phrynosomatidae > Phrynosoma > Phrynosoma blainvillii. Next base: position 37,449,421 of record JANUYF010000005.1, read on the forward strand.
AAACAAGGAGAACCTAAAGAACAATATTGGAAAGAAACTAGAGAAGTGTCATATTCAAATAATCAATGTGCATGTGTGAAGCAGTAAAAGTATGGAAATGCAAAATATGTACCTGGTATCACTGAAATGTAGAATCTGGGTGAGGTTCTATTGGAATTTGGGATTTGACTATACCAAAGTTAACTGGATTAAAAAATTGGCTGAAAGCTCCTTAATGGCCCAAGCTAACATGTCCCTGGCATATTTTTAATTAGAGAAGTTACAGGTAAATAATCCATACTGATACCCTCTTGATATTTGAACTACATTTCCATCATCCTTGATCATTGGCTGTGCTGGTTGAGGTATGTAAGAGCTGCAGTCTCAAATATCTGGAGGGCATCTCACTTTGGACAAGGAAACCTTTGGAGATAACTGTAGAAGGTAACATCCTTTTATCTGTTGTTGACAACACAAATCATACCTTCTTTCAAATGTATATGTTGGTATGTATGACACAGCCTGTGGAAAAGGAACCAAAAGAGAAACCACAGTTGGAGACCTACTGAGGAAGAGAGACAGAATAAGCTCTTAGATCTGCAAGGGAAAAGGCATCTTTTGGTGGCTAGTCAAAGTGGTAGTGCTGATCCATAAACCATTGGATGCTGATCTCTGGTGAATGTCTAGGAAAGAAAAAAATAAGTTGTAGCCAATGGACACAAATAAGAGTTGGGGGAGAAGCACTAGGCTGGACTACATATCTCTAGAATTTGACATGGCCATTGGATCTTCAATCTCTTAAAATGTTGTGGTGCATTTAACTCCTATGATGACCTTGTATATTTGTAAATAAATGAGGGAAAATATGGTGGCTGGAATCCTGTATTGGGCGGAGTACATTTGGCACATAGCTACATCTCCATAGCTATGTCTCCTGGTCCCACCTCTCCAAATCTCATCATTTAAGTGTCACAGTTCCATACCCAACATGGCCATTTCTATGTCATTGAAGAGTTGGAAGGTCAATGGGGACACATCCAGTTATTTCCTGTAGCTGGATATGCTGCAACAAGCATCCACAGATACCTCTGGGCATCCTAAGGAGGTGCCTGCAGATGACATTTTTGCAATATTTCCAAGTACGGTACAAGAAAACAGTTGAATATGTCTTCACTGAAACTTTCCATTGATCCCTCCATTGACTAAATCAGGGCAGGCTCTGGGTTGTTGGTTGTGCTGTGTGGATTAACAATGTTATGAGCTTACTTTTTGGAAAAAATATATATAGCAAGTTTTAAAATATTAAGCCTAGTTCTTATTGGCTGAGGTTGATTGGAATATGACCTCTGATATAGTGCATTTGGGGCTTGGTTCTGACTTATTTGTGTGTATGTGTGTTTGCAGTGAGAGTAATACCTTCTGAATCCCATGGACCAATAGTAGCAAAGGGAGATGTCACTTCTGCCAGCCCTCCAGATTTATGACCAGACCTGCTTCTTTGTTAAATGAGGAAGGATATCGTTAACTAGTTGACATCTAAATTACTGGGCATTTGAGAACAGCTCGTGGAGATGAATGGATGCAGCATCCAAGAGACGTCTCTATATCAATCACACTCAGTTCCCATTTTTTGAGTTCTTGCTGCTGCCATGACAGCTAGAGATTTGCTTCAAAAAAGTAATAATAAACAAAGATGGAGACTTCTCTAAAGCTGAGACAGCTGCTTTAGAAGAGTGCAAGCATGCTGTCCTTTATGCAAATGTTTAACTTGAAAGGAGAAAGATTTTTGCTATTACAAACCAAGGCCTGAGATCAATAGGACAGAAAATTGTTACTTTGGGTCTGGGCTAGCTGTCCTTTTCAGTGGGGTACAGAATGAAGATTCATTTTCTGATATCCTAGGGAAACGCTGACATCAGTTTCTGCCCTGAAAGGAGGAGGGAGCAAAAGGGGCTGAGATGATTCCTCAGAACATCTCAGTATGAACATTATAACTGAATAGATTACTGGGAGTGCTGGTTTTCTTTTGTGGTGCTGACCTCAATTATTGTGGACTGAAAATGTCTATTTATTGTGCTCACATGTTTCCTGTGGTGGTAATAATACTAATACTACCAATAAGAAGTTTTGTGTGTGATCTGCTTTCTACTTAGTTCCAAATTGAACATTTTCTTTTGCCTGGGCATTTTCAATTTAACTTATACTTTCAATTCAGTTCTAGATATTTTTGTTGGTTTGTCAACTGAAGTTTGGTTGTCATGAAGTTATGTTTTTAAAAGTAACTGTCTGCTTTCCCATTTTTGAAAAATAATTTAAATATTTATTTGTAATTATTTTTAAAAACTTATTTGAGTGCAAGTTGATGACCTCTGGTACAAAACACTCTCTCCTCTCGTTCTTCTTGGGATTGCTTCAACATCTACAATAGAGCATGGAGGTCTATCAGAAGGACCACTTGCCTCTATAAAAGTCTGCCCAGGTTTTATTATAAGCTACTGGAGTCTTGTTCTCTGTCTATCAAGAATATATGTTAGAGTTTTGAATACTAGAGAGTCAATGTGGTGTTGGTTTAAGCATTGGCTTAGAAATGTGGAGAGCAAGGGGCTGTACACACCAGCACTTTCAGCTGGTGTCGGGGCAGAGGGAGCATAGTGACCACAAGCTGCACACCCAAATACTGCCCTGACACCAGCGTCATGCCGCTTGCCTGACCAGAAGGCGGGTGGCATCATGCTGTGTCTTAGGAGCAGAGTTTAGATGCGCTGCGCTGAAGAATCTGTGAAAAGCCGTGGCAGTGGCGGCAAAGGCACCCTTTTGCTGCTCTAAAAAGGAGCAGCATTTTGCCAGTTCTTTTTAGAGTGGCAAACTGCCAGATCGGGGCCATGGCATGCAGTTGCTGCAGTCCCAATCCGGCAAGGAAAGGGGCAGGCAAAGGCCCTCCAGGAATCCCTGCTCAGCCACTGAAACCCACTGGGTGATCTTCAGCAAGTCACACTCTTTCAGCCTCTCTCAGAGACAGGTTATGGGAGGCAGCCTATTAATATTTCACAAACAAGTTTTCCTTGTGTAAGTAGATGGAGTTCATTATATAGTTTCATATAGTAGGTGGCATTGCACTTAAAATCTGGATGGTGTTAGGATTTCTTGTGTCTCTAGTCCACTGCTGTTCTTTAAAAGAAACAATGAGAATCTAGCTTAGAGTTACCATATGTCCTCCTCTTCCTGGACATTTTCTCTTTTTCAGAGCTAAAATGTCTATCAGGGCTGATTTTTAAAATGTCTGAGGATTTAAAAAATGTTAGCTGCTGCTTTGCCTCCTGCCCACCAATGCTGCCTCCTCATCACTCTCTTACCATCTGCAACAAGAGCTCCATTAAGAGAAGGGACAAAAGCAGCCTGGCAGACTGCTCAGAAGGAAAGATACAATGACTTTGGGGAGAAATGGGGGAGAAGGAAGACAGAGGGGAGGGGGAAGGTGGGTGAGCTGAGCAAAGTGGCTGAAGGAGCCTCAGGCCAAACAGGAATAATGGAATGGGGTGGCCTGATGGAGGCAGCTATTGGAAGAGGCAGGGATGGAGGAAAGGGAAAGAAAAATGGCTGTTACTTAAATACAATGAAGGTTAGGAATACAGTCATCCCTCTGGATTCGCGGATGTCAGATTTGCAATTTTGATTATTCGCAGCGCTGGGAGTCAGTTAAAGGGACTAGAACAGGGGTAGGCAACCTTTCCCCTTTAAGTAAAAAAACAATTTTACTGTTGTAAGCCGCCCCGATTGTTCTCAGAGGGGCGGGATATAAATAAATTTTATTATTATTATTATTATTATTATTATTATTATTATTATGGGCTGAGGGACTTCAGCTCCCAGAAGCCTCAGCCATGTTGGCCAATAGTCCCATGTTGGCCAATAGCTCCTGGGATTCTGGGAGCTGAAGTCCCTCGGCCCTTAAAGGGGAAAGGTTGCCTACCCCTGGACTAGAGGGTGGGGGGAAAGAGGCAGAGGTGCAGGCCTCCTTCTTCTCATCTCCCGCCCTAGCGTCTCTTCACTGGCTGAAGGGACGGATGGGCGGGGGGAGGAGGAGGTGCGCACCAGCCTCTCTTTATCCCCCTGCCCATCCATCCCTTCAGCCAGCGAAGAGACGCTAGGGCGAGAAGGAGGCCTGCACCTCTGCCTCTTTCCCCCCCACCCTCTAGTCCCTTTAACTGACTCCCAGAGCTGTTAAAGGCAGGAGAGGGCAGGGGAAGAGCCAGGCGAGCTCCCTCTGGCCCCTTCCATGTCTTGGACAGCCAACCAAGGCATCGGAGGGGGGCCAGTGGGGCTTAACTTATTTGCGGAATTTCCATATTTGCGGGAGTCCTGTTCCCATAACCCCCGTGAATACAGAAAGGCAACTATATTTCTAGAAGCAATTATCACTGGGATTATTCACCCTGTGAAAATAATCCAGGATGAATGTGAGTTAAATTTCTGTTGTTCACACACATCCTGAATGCACCTGATTAAATTTTTTTGGGGGGGGGGAACTGCCAACCCCCCCATCTAATACAGTATAATCAATATCAGGGTTTTCTCTGAGTTTTTTTTTAAAATATATCTGCATTGTCGGTAGTGTGAATAACTGATGCGAATAGACCTGAATAGACCTGAGATAAAATGCTGCATACCAAAAGAAGAGCTCTGAATGCATTCATATTGTCAGCTCTAAAGTTTATTGTTGTAAATTATTTGTCTTAATTGTTTTAATTCTCACTATGTTTAATATTGTTTTAAGGGGAGGGTGGGTTTGGGAGGGTTTATTGTGATATTTTATTGATGTAAGCTGCCCTGATTGCTTCGGTAGAGGGGCGGGATAGAAATAATAATAATAATAATAATAATAATAATAATAATAATAATATATTAGAATACTTGCACGTATGAACAATCAAACTTGCAGGGATGCAGATCAATGTAGTTCCATAGTGTGAATAACAAACCCAAAATGTGTGAGTGAGATGATTTGCATCGTCAAGCTAAAACAAATGATGTGTGAATGACCCTACAGCTTATACAATCGGGGTATTTAAAGAGGGAGTCATCATAGCAATCAATAGTTTGAAGTAGTCAGCTGATTTTGTTGCTTTTCAAATTGTAGTAACAGTTTTTGGCTTCCTGATGGGTTTGGCTTGCCTGAATACTTTAGGGTGCCCCTGGAATATTCGGGTCCTGAATTCTCCCTGAATTCCCCCCTTACCTGCTCTCTTTTGCTGTGGGTTTGGGGAGCTCGCAGCAAATGATGGGTGGCTATCTTCCCACACAGCCCCCATTCATCATCTGGTGCTACTGCTGAGGTCAGAATGAAGTGCCCAGACAAGCTATCAATGCTGAGGGCTTAGTTCTGACCTCAGAGCAATTTGTGATTGCAGAAGCAGCACTTGCACCAGGCAGCTCACAGGTACCACGAGTGAAGGCAGTCATTGTTGTCACTGTGAAGAGAGCTGGAAACCTGCAGCAAAAAGTGAGTTATTTAAATGTGGATTAGGAGAAGGAAGCTTCAAATCAGTTGTGGGCATCATAAAGACAGTCCATATCCAATTCAGGATTTTGGCCCTGCATCATGCAAATAAGATACAGCAAGCCCTGGGGAAAATTCAGGGTAATTTTCCCATGTAGACAAGCTCTAAATCTTCCATGTCAAGAAATAAGGAAAGACCCTGCTTGATATGTTATGGTCTCCATTCCTTGCTTTACATATATGATTACCTCTCAGCCACACTCTGAAGTTGTCATGGGATAAAATTTATCACTGTGTAATATAAATCCCGAAAATGTGCTTTAGACATTAAAGCTGACCTTTGATTTCAATGAGAGCCATGCCATTAACTGGTATGATCACCACATAGACTGGCTGTACAGAATTACTTTGCTGCCATTTGTAACTCATACACTGTAAAGAATTTTGCCACCCCTAGCCTACAAGCACAGCCAGAGTGAGATGATTTAGTGAACTGATATATGCAATGATATATACCTGAGTCATTTCTTGATGACTTGATGCTGTGGCAGATGATAGGGGAGAAGCTAACCTGGAGAACTAGTTCTGAGAGTGTATTTAATGCTGCCAAAGGGAATTTCTTTTGATGGCATTTTATTATCAGACGGTAGATTTTCAAACAGAAAAGTGGTTGTATCTCTCTCTTCTCTGTCACCTCTGGCTGATGGGTAAATCATGTAAAATCATTATAATCACCGCCCGAGGCACCTATTGCCTTCAACACTGTTTGGAAAGCTATGATAGAAGCCTGCTATATTTGGATCTGTGACATATTTCCTCAGCATATGTTGACATTTTCTACGCATGGTTATTGCATTTCGAAAGTGTCATGTTTTCCAACACAGGACATCTGTGCTGATAGACAATGTTTGTGGAATGTAAACATAAATTTAATTGAATGCACAATAAATATACCCATGTAGCAATGCATTTTCACATTAAACATGAAATACAGCCACACTCACCCACTTAGCTGCTATTTCTAACACATTGCCAACCCGGCCTACATCTTGAGTACTCACATAAAATGATGTAATTCTAAAACTGAAGCCCTTTCCTCACAGTTTCTGATTTCTTATGGTATAGTTTGGTCCAGAATTAAAAAAAAAATGTGTTTGTGACCCCATGGTTTTGAGAGACCTCCACATTCTTGTCTCTCCCCCCCCCCATGTGTTTTTTAGTTGCTAAACAAGGGAGTCCTTTGCTGTGCCAATGTAGACTGGATTGCCTTCCCTGGGGAAGGCACATGAAATCCTCCACCAACCCCCGTTGGTTCGGAATTTGGAGAGCCACCATTGTGGTTCCCTATTCAGACATATGCAGTTCGTAGCAGTTGAAAGCATGGTAGAGTTAAAACAAAAGTCTTTAGGGTCTGTTCATTAATTTTAAAGAAAATATGCTTTTACAAATTCTTAGAACATGGTATGACAAAGAAAGTGTGTATATTTCTGTAGCCACAAGCCTGTAAAACAGATTCTTGCAATCTGACATGTTCATGACAGAGCACAACGATTTCTAACATTTGCAAAACCACTAGTTTCTACCTCTGACAATGTATGTATAACTCTTACACATGTTTACTTATTTCAAAAAAGGAGAAAGCTAATTAATGCCTTTATTAGGATGAAGCAGAGTGGCACAAAAGCATGCAAGCTATTTGTTTATATTGTCCAATCTGTTGAAATATTCTAGAGAACTCAAAAGTAGACACGTTTTGGGGATATTTTATGGATTCCTGTGACTTGTAGTTTGTAGTGACACCAGAGCTCTCTGATAGAGAAGGTTAAATATCTCACCATGTAGCCCTATTTGCCCTTGCTGCCAAAAAGACCAGGAAGAAATATATAGCAGAGATAGCTGTTCCTTGTAATGGGGATGACTTTAGTTAAAAGTGTTTAGCCGGTAATCTTAATGTATTTATGTTACATATTTCATATGCAATTGTTTAAATTTATTGTATGTTGGTTTTATGGAAATTTTATGTGTATTGTTTTATCGTTTTGGTCTTTGCAATGGCCATTGGCCAAAAGCAATAAAGATTGATTGAATATCTCACCAAACTGCATATCCCAGAATTCCCCAGGATTGAGCATGGCAGTTAAAGCAGTGTCAAACTGCATTATTTTTGCAGTGCAGATGCAGCCTCAATTTGCAGCAACTGAAATAAGATGCGGATGAAGAGGAAAAGTGGGAAGAGGAGAGAGAAACTGACATTTCAAAAGCAGCTGAAAGAGAATGAGGACAGAGGATTAATCTGGACTGTACCTGCCAACCTGAGATCAGTTATTTCTTCTGTGATTTTAAAGGCAAACCCTCACATTATTTAATTTGGGATTCTTTATGTGAACAATACATATGAAAGTAGTATTTTCACTTCTCTCTTCCCATTTCTTCCAAATGATTTTCATAGTTTCGAACATACTGTAACCTGCCTCTCTCCTCAGCTTTGTATATATGAACATATTTTTGCAAATCTGCAGTACAAAATGAGGCCTATCAATTAGTGAGGAGAGGATTTCTCTACCTGCTTTCTCATTTTCAGATGAAAAGACTTGTCTTCTGTAGGGATACTTTGCACAATCTCTCTTGTATAAACATGGAGATTGTTCTCTGGCACTTAGCCTTGAGGGGGTCAAAGAGTATCACATTTTCCCAAGCACAAGCCAGTAACCAGTGTTCACTTCAGCACACATTGTCCTGTGCACAGGGATTTGATGACCTACCATGGAATAATGAGACCAAACACAGAGAATTGGGTTAAATAAGGGCCACTTCATTGACCTAGAATCTATTTAACAATGGTAAGTCTGGAAGGAGGAAGAGGGGGGAGCAACCTGATGTGGGTTCAGTTGAGGTCAGGCATCACCCCTTGACTACCCCCTTGGCCTTTCCTTGGGTGAAACACCTGAGCTCCAGATACAGTCCAAATAACTGGGTTGCTCCCCAGCCAACCATCAACTGGAAGACAAACCTAGGATACTCCTACCCAAGTGCAGGACTTTATGAGTGAGAGCAAACCCCAAGTCCACTTCAACCTGGGCAGACCCCTTTCCCATCCTGGGTCCCAGGACCAAGAGAAGCAGTTCCAGAACCCTACCCTACACCAAAAGGATGCCAGGCTGTACATCAAAACTCTTATATGGTCTCCACAGTACCTTCTGAGTGGAAGCCTAGGTAAAGAGGAGAACATTCTTTCCCAGAACTGAGGTGGGCAGTAATGCTCACACTGTACTGAGGTCAAGAGGGTAAACTGTGATCAGAAAGAGGCATGTGGAGAGGAGACCAGGCCTTGTATTGTCTATGGCTCTGACCCCCCCTCACACACAGCATTCCAGAGCTTTGTGCCAGATGCAAAAAACACATACCGTATGTTGCTTTATGCATAGAGATTTTTTGCTGTCATTTCTTCTCTTTCTGTTGGTAGCTGTAAGCAGAGTTGACAATACTTTTGAAATGGATGTGAGTTCTTATGAGAATAGAGCAAGAGGTGGGTTGCATTCAGACTTCCACTTTATTTGTTGCTGTTGTTGTTGTTTATTTCAACTGAGGTTTATTACTCATAGCAAGATACAAAATGATTGTTCAAGGCGAAGATGTGGAACATACACATAGAATTAAAGAAGTGTGCTTCTGAGAAGATTCCCAGTTCCATTCTGAGCTGTATTTTTTTTTTTTAAAATATGATTCTAGAGAGAGCCAGGGTGGATTCAAATCTCTGCTCAGCCATTGGAAACCCACTGGGCAAGTCAAATTCTCTCAGAGGAAGTCAATGGCATATCCTCCAAGATTTCACAGCTGAAGACCAGGACGCATGGCCAAGCAATGTCAAAGTGTGACTGAGATGGCAAAAGTTATTAATGAGGAAGATCACACAAGCTAGAAGATGCTTCAGCAATTTGCTTTTACCTGAGTCTGCACTGAAAGGCAACGTTCTGCCCACTGTCCTGCTAAGTTAAAAGAGTGCAAACTACTTTTGCACTTTGACCTCACTTTGCAGCAATTAAAGTAAGTTGAGGATAAATGGGTAAAGTGGGAGAAGGAAAGAGAAGGGATTGGTACTGTCCATGATAAATCAGAACAATTGACAGATATATTTAATTCAGATGGCAAAGCTCCTCTGAATTAAATATTGCTAAGAAAACCCTAAGATAGAGTCATCATCGATTGGAGTCAACTTGAAAGTACAAAGCAAAGGTAAAATCTACCTGAAGGTAGAACTGAACTCACAGTCACATAACTTCTAGAAAATTCCAGATAGTTTTCTTCTTGGCCTTTTGCCCATCTCAGTAGCCTAATTTAAAAGGCATGGAGAGGGATAAAATCTAATGTTTATGTTGTTTTGGAGGACAGAGCTGTCTGTAATTGTGGGTTAATTTAAGTTTCCCAGGGGTTTAACCCTTTAAAGGAAGCAACAATATATAAATATGAAAGCTAAACCTGTTAGAGTTTGTCTTTCAGCAGAACAACAGAAGTGCAATTTTGCCTAACTATGCTTTCCTAAAGAATAAAGAGTGACTCAAAAAACATAACAAACGTGTATTGTAAGGAAAGCAGGCTTGGACACAGAAAAGGGAGGAGTAAAAATAAGAGGAAGAAATATCAACAATCTGAGGCATGCTGATGACATCATAATACTAGCAGAAGACCTCACAGACCTGGAACAACCAATAAGGAAGATCAAAGAAGAAAGTGCAAAGGCAGGCTTAATGGTGAACATAAAGAAAACAAAAATAATTACCACAGGGAACTTACACACATTCAAACTAGACAATGAGGAAATAGAAAGAGTTCTCATATCTGGATCAAACATTGATTGGAACGGGGACTGCAGCCAGGAAATCAGAAGAAGATTAAGAATGGGGAGGAAGGCTATTAAAGAACTAGAAAAGATCCTAAAATGCAAAGACATACAACTCAGCACAAAAGTTAGAACAGGGGTAGGCAACCTAAGGCCCGGGGGCCGGATGCGGCCCCCTGAGGCCTTTGGACCGGCCTCAGGCCGGTCCTGCCGCCGCCGCCGCCGCCGCCACTGCCCCCCACCATGATGATATTGATTATTGTTGTTATTACTTATTCTTGGGGTTTTCTTGGCAAAATCTCCACAGGGGTTTTGCCATGGCTTTTCTGGGGCCGAGAGAGTGTGCATGCATATTTTTTATTTTTTTATTTTTTTAAATTTTTATTTTTTTATTTATTTATTTATTTTTGGTGCTTTGGCGCAATTGTTTTTGGTGCAATTGTCTGAGGGACAGCAACCCGGCCCCCGGCTCAAAAAGATTGCCTACCCCTGAGTTAGAATCATACAAGCCATTGTATTCTCTATCAGTATGTATGGATGTGAGAGCTGAGCAGTTAAGAAATAAGATAGGATGAAAACCAACACATTAGTGCTGGAAAAGAGAGATGAGGATTCCATGGACAGCCAAAAGGATAAACAAATGGGTCTCAGAGCAGATCAAGCCAGAAATATCCCTAGAAGCCAAGATGACAAAAGTTAGACTGTCATACTTTGGACACATCATGAGACAGCATGAATTGTTGGAAAAAACTATAATGTTAGGAAAGGTAGAAGGAAGTAGAAAGAGAGGAAGTCCACATGCTAGATCAGGGGTCGGCAACTTTTTTTGCCGGGGGGGGGAATGGCGCTGGGGCCGGCTGGCCGCGCGCGCATTTTCACGCACGTGCACATTTGCCCCCTGCACACGCATGCACACGACGCTCACGTCGTGCACATGTGTGCGCGCATGTGGGCGCTATTTGGGAAGGCCCAACGGTGCTGGCGCCATGTGAATTTGCACGGTGCTGGTGCCGTTGGGCCTTCCAAAATGGCGCCCATGATTGCACGCGGTGGTGGCAGGACCCGCCACGGGCTGGTCCCAAGGCTTCTGCGGGCTGCACCTGGCCCGCGGGCCATAGGTTGCCAACCCCTGCGTTAGATGGATGGACTTGATTAAAAAGACCATGAATATGAGTTTGCAGGAGCTGGGCAGAGCAGTAGAGGACAGCAGGGCCTGGAGATGTCTCATCAGCAGTGTTGCCATGGGTCAAGATCAATGTGAAGGCAGTTAACAAACAGAAAACAAAAAACAAAAACAAAAAAACAAAAAGGCAGTTAATAAACAAACAAAAGGAGGAATCCTTATCTATATAAAAAAAGGGAAAGGAGAATACAAACATATTCCAAAAATCTCCTTTTCATTCTCTTGCACTGACGTCAAGGTTCTTCATTCCTTCCCGTAGTCTCTGGAACTGATTTCTTGTTAGAGGTTTAGTAAGAATATCTGCAATCATCACTTCAGCGTTGCAATACTCTAATTGAACAAGTCCATTCTGACACATCTCTTGCACTTTGTGAAAGACAATATCAATATTCTTCTTGAGAGGCTTTTCACTCTCAGAAATCTTGATGCAGCTTTGATTATCTTGCATCAAAATGGTTGGTTTTGGCTCTGTTATCCCAAAGTCCAGAAGTAAGTTGCGCAGCCATTTGATTTCATCACATGCTGCCTTTGCTGAAACACACTCAGCACCAGTAGAAGAATCTGTCATTGTGGGTTGCTTCTTACTTGTCCAACTTACAGCTCCTCCAGCATAGAAGATCAGGCTTCTGCTGGTTGATTTTCTGTCTACCAGACCTGCAGCCCAGTCAGCATCTGCATAAGCGATCACTTATGGTTGGTTACAGGTTGGGAGCATGTCTATGATTTGCAGTTCCTTTTAAGTATCTGGCAACTCTCTTCACTACAATGAAATATCTTTCGGTAGGAGAGTTGACCATTCTGCATAGGTTACCAATAGCATTTGCAATGTCAGGTCTGGTGAAATTAGCTATGTATAGGTGTTTTCCAACTGCTGTCCTATACTTGTCTCCATTTTTCAAAGGTTTGGATTTCTTAATGTCCTTTAAGAATCCTACTTCCATTGGAGTTGGGATAGCATTGCATCTATCAGGACAAGACAGTCTAGAAAATCCATTATCTTCTGCTTCTGATTACGGAAGAAACTTCCATCACTACTTCTTTGTATTTGCACTCCAAGATAGTGTGAGATTTCTCCTAAATTCTTGATATCAATCTCTTTCTTGAGATTTTGGAATATCTCTTCATTATCTGCATATCTCTTCACTATCTGCTTTGTCCTCACTGCACAGAATCATATCAACAACATAACTTGTGATATAAGTCCATTTATTATTTCTGAATCTCTTGTACACACATTTGTCAACAGTACCTGGAGTGAACTGCTCTTTGATAAGAAGCTGGCTCAGTTTCTCACTCCATGCTCTGGCAGCCTATTTTAAATCATAAATGTTCTTTCGCAGTTTGCATACAAGATGTTCCTTTCTGGAATCTTGGAGGTTGATCCATATATAGTTGTTCAGACAGATCACCATAGAGAAAAGTTGTCCAGATGTCCAGCTGTTGAACATTCACTTTCTTGTAGGCTGTGACAGCTAGGAGAGTTCTGATGGTTCTGTGTGTGACTACCCCAGCAAAAGTTTCATTGTAATCCTCACCATACTTTTGAGTGTAGCCTTTAGCCAAAAGTCTTGCTTTATATCTCTGAATCTCCCCTTCTGCATATAGCTTTGTGGTAATGACCCATCTACAGCCAACTGCCCTTTTTCCTTTTGGCAATTTTGACAAAGTCCATGTCTTATTTTTATATGATTGTATCTCCTCACTAGCAGCTTGTCCCTACTTTTAAGAATCTGTCTTTGGCAGTCCCTTGATCCTTTTCCAATCAGAGGGTTTTGAAATTCTTTCCTCTGTGGCTTGATAAGAGTATCTGTCAGGTGGCACACATTTATTGGAGTGTTCTGACCTTCTCACCTGGACTTGGATATCTGGCTCCACTTCTTGCATGCTATCTGGTTCCTCATCATTAGGCTGGTCAACTGCAGTGTAGCCTCTTCTGGATGCAAGAGCTCTGGAGGATGAAATTGGGAGTCTTCTTTTACTCAAATAAATCTGAATAGACATCTTGGTTTGGATCAGATTAGGGCTGTGGTCTTTCATCAATATAAATAACACTTGTTAATTTTATTGTGTGTGCATCTGAATTTAAAATTCTATAACCATTGATAGCATATCCAACAAAAATTCCCTCTTCACTTCTGCAGTCAAGTTTGTCTTTTTTCTGTTTGGGAATATGGGTAAATGCTTTATTTCCAAAAAACCTTCAGATAGTTTAATTTAGGCTTAACTCCATGCCATAATTGGAATGGAATTATATCTTTAGATTTAGTTGGCAGTTGGTTACACAAGTATATGACAGGCATGATGACTTCAGACCAATAGTGTTTAGGCATACAGTGGGCCCTTCATATCTGCGGACTTGCCATCCACGGATTTAAGCATCCACAGATGGCAAGCATGTTGAGGTGGCAGCAGAGGAGGAGGAGGAGGAAGGAAGGAAGGAAGGAGCTGTGGAGGAGGAGGAAGGAGCAGGGAGAAGAGGGTGAAGGAGACAGAAAGAGGAAAGAAGAAGCAGGAGGAGGAGGAAGGAAGAAGCTGCTGAGAAGAAAAAGGAGGAGTAAGGAGGCAGGAAGAGGTGAGAGAAGGTGGGAGCATTGGCATCCCTGGGGGTTGCTGGGCCTTGGGGGGGTCTCCGGCCAGGGTGGGCAGTGACTGAATGCTTCTGCAGCCTGCATGGCCTTCTCCAGTCTACGTGGGTGCTTTCCTCGGCCCTGGAAGTCCTGCCTGGATGTCCTGCCCCCCAGTAGTCCCACAAGATCCCCACTGGGTGGGAGGAAGCCACGGAGGAGGAGGAGGAGGAGGAAGAAGATGAGGAGGAGAAGGAGGAAGAAGGAGTGGGAGGAAGTGGTGGTGGTAGTGGCAAGTGGCAGTCCCTTGCTGCCAGCTGCCCACTGACTCAGGTAAAAGCAGGGAGGGAGGGAGGATGCATCAGGTGAAATCCCATTGCCTCCAGTGATGGCATTGCTATGTGGCTGCATCACCATTGAGGACAATAGACTTGAGCATCTGAAGATTTTGATATCTGCTGTGTATGTGTGTGTGTCCGGAACAGATCCCCTGTAGGTACTAAGGGCCCACTGCATTGGCTTCCAAAAGCATGGTGACTGCCATCTCCTTGAGAGTTCTTTCCATTCTCTCTGCCACACATTTTATTCTGTAGAATAAGCATGTGTTGTCTGATGTTCAATGCCATGTTCCTTTAAAATTCATCAAATTTAGCATTGACAAATTCAGTTCCATTTTCTGTGAGCAGGTTCTTTGGTTTATAGCCAAATATGTTAGAGACTTGATTAAAGTATACATACATAAAGACAAAATCCTAATCTAACTGGTGAAAGTTCAGGTGAGGAAAGAAAATCTCACCATCTTTCAGATAGCAGGAAAATGGGGACAGTAACTGTCCAGAGAGAGAACACAGTCTCAAAAGACAGCCTTAAAGAGTGAGTAACCAAAGTAGGAATTTCTAGCTATATAAGGAAAGGAAGGGAGAATGCAAACATATTCCAACAGTAATCTACCGGAAATAACCCACAGATCTATAAGTAGATTCCAGTGCATCATCTGTTCATATCTGGTGCAGAGGACTGACCAGACTGACCAGGTATTGGAAAAGTTCCTCCTTCAGACTACAGCTCCCAGAATCCCCCAAATGGCCATCTTGGCTGAAGAATTCTGAGAAATCGTGTTCAAAAAAATGTCTCTCAAGCTCTGGGATAGACTCCTTTGTATGTTATAAATGGCCTGGTATGGTGCAGTAGTGTCAATTACAAGTTAATATCACTGCCCATCTAGAACAGTAGAGGTGGTTTCTATTGTAGGATGGTAACTGATGTCATCAAGGATATCCACACCCACATTATGCTCGCCTGATCCTGTGGGGACTCTTCACATGTAGTTGGCCCAATGTACCCAAAAAGGGTCTTGTAATTGTTGCAGCCTCCTGTATGGGGCTCAGTGAGTAATCTCTGTGTAGGGTCATCAGAGCATGATGTAACTTACAAATGTCAGATAACACACTCCTTTGGGTTATGTTACTGGAAAGAGCAGTCTTAGTAAACATAGATAAATCTCTTGAACAGCACTAGAAATATTTTCAGTTCTGTCTCTCTTTGCTTTGGATTGACTGTTATATTGATTCTTCCCTTTTTCATCTTGCCAAGCTGCAAAAGAGCCAACCTAAGTAAAGCAAAACAAAAACAGATTTTTCTAGGTCTGGGATAGATATTGAAGAGAGACTCCAACCTTTCAGGAAAGAAAAAATGTAGCTGGTAGGGTGGCCACATGCATGTTGTGTCCCTCCCCCCCCCCCCAAAAAGGAACAGAAAAAGAAAAATACATCACAAAAAAAGAGGATAAAAGAGTACACAGATTTTCTTACATTTCATACAAGCTAAGGTCCACAAATAGATGCAAATCTAGCAATAATTACTATAATTTAGATAGACATACAGTGAATTCCTACATGTTTATTCACTTTCATTAGGAGAATTGAATAATTGCTTTTCCACCCCACCCCCACCCCCAAAAGTGATTTGTGAGATATAGACTGCATATACTCATGCATAAGTCTAGAAATGTTAATAAAAAAATTGACCACAAAACCCTGGGTCGACTTATCCATGGGTCAACGTAAGTGCTGTGTTTTAACTCTTATTTTAAAAAGGAAACTATCCCCTGGTGAAAGGCAAGAGTGTAATCTTCCCTGAAAGCACTGAGTTCCTCTACTCTTTCACCCATCCAGCCTTTAGTGTGAGCAAAAACAGTTATGCCTGCTGGCATCATTTTCCCATGCTTCCTTTTCTTTGGCATCATTTTCCCATGCTTCCTTTGTTACATGCCCCCAACTTTTACCTTTGACTTATACAAGGGTCATGTTAAAATGAATAATTTTGGCCTCCAAACCTGCTCTCGACTTATACATGAGGTAGACTTATAGTAATACACACACACACACAGTTTGGGGGTGGTAGTGGGTGGAAATGCAATAGACAGTCAAAATACTCTCTCTTTGTTCTTCAATATATATATAGAGAGAGAGAGCAAGAGAGAGAGAGAGAGAGCGAGCGAGAGCGTGGCACCCTCCCAGCCTTGCAGGACTTGGAGGACATGCTTCCTATTCAAGCTCATAATGGAGGGCATTTTGGAATTCCCCCTGGACAGAAGGTTGAAATGTAGGATGGGTCCTGGGAAAGGGGGTGGGGACAGTGGATTTCTCCAAAAACTAGTGAGGGATGGGATTCTGGCCACAGCACCCATGACTCCCTCCTGTGTTTTCTTGAATGTGTTGCTGGCTGTGTCACCGATGCCACGTAGATGATTGACAGGTATTTTGAAGGAGCACAAACTAGTGGGAATGACAATCATGCCTAAAAAGAAGCAAATAAAGAAAAGACCCGCTTCCATAGTGGGAATGAACGATGGACTGGAATCAATTCACCAACCCAAAGTGAAAGCAAATCGCAAACCAGGTTAAATATAAGTGGGAATGAGTCCGATGTTTCCAACCCTCTTCCACCAGTGGCCAAGGCTGCAATATGGAATTGTGATGGGGATCTGCTTCTGATTGTCACAGCCTCACTTACTGTTGGGAGAGGATGGAAACAACCTCTTCCTGCACTCCATTCACCAGCTGAAAAGACTTCCAGCACTTGAGGTGGTTGCTGGCTGTTAAGAGGGGGGCACTTACAATTGTGAACATGTAGTATTAGTGAATATACAACAGTTACAGGTCTGTAAATCTAGGTTACGAATCCATAAGTGCAGTACAGAATGCCAGCCTATATTTTTATTGTAAGCTACCTTGTGGAAATTTAATTAGGACAGATATGAGAATAGAAGAGGATATGGATTGGCTTAACATTTGTATATGCTAATTTATATGCCTAGGTACAATGTTTAACAATAGTGGAGAAGACTGTGGCCAGATTATCCGTATACCTGTTCATTTTGATGGCTAGATACCATTGAGGGGCAGTTTCAAGGCTTCTGTTGTTTCTTCCCATTTTTTTTAAAAAAATCTTCACATTGAACTTGGACTGCCCTCCAAATAAAATATACTTTCAAAATGAGGAATGTCCTTGTAAATTAGGAAACATGGCCACTTTACGCCTGAAAGGCAAGGTAGAAATATTTTTCATAAATTGATAGTATACACAAGCATCTGGAGTGGGTACTATGAAAGTATCCATTAATATATCCACACTGAATTCAGTAACCACTAGAACATATTACAAAATGCAAGATCTGTTTATTATACCAGTTTATTTGTACAATGATAAGCTGTAGCTTTGCTTATGTTCACATATACTAATGCAGTGAGAATTTATGGAGCAGCAGTTGTGCCAGTGAATGGTTACTCAAGCGGAATGTATTTTTCTTGTTTTCCACTTTGATCAATAGGTTAATTAAGGGTCTGTTTTGTAAAACACAAACACACACACTCATTGCCCTATTCACAGTTCTATATTATTGATTATTTTCATAATTAAAACACAACCAATTGTAAATATCAATAGTTTCAGATCCAATGCTTTCATATTCAGCTGAGAACTATACACCTGAGTCTGAGATCCCATTTTTCTTGTTTAATCCCAGGTAGCAAAGCAACCTGGCAGCACTTAACATGATTATGTCAACTCACACAAGTTAGTTTCCAGCTGAGGGAGCTGACATATAGCGTCGATACACCAGGGCTAATTATGTTGATGTAGAAAAAGTTACCTTTCTTTTGTCCATGACAAATGTTTCCCATGAATAAATGCTTGCTTTGCACACTCTGTGATTGTTGTTGTTGTTGTTGTTGTTGTTGTTGTATGTCTTCAAATCATTTCCGATTTATGGCAATCCTAAGGTGAATCTATCATGAGTTTTCTTCCTCCAAAAGATTTCACGGAGAGGTCAGAAATTTCTTATGCAATTTAATGACAATAATGTTGGTGATTTGGTCCCTACTGTCTGATAGTTTGGTCAAGTATTAAGCATAGGTACTCTGAGGTCTCTGTCATTTGATCACAATGATGCAGTTACTGAGACCCTATTCATATTGGAATTTTGTGCCCTTTGTGTTTAGGATCCAGGCAGTTGGCCCCATCTTGAGGAGGAGTGAAGTGACTGCCTCAGGTAGTACATATGGGGACCCATATTGGGACCCAACAGTGGTTTCTTTCAGGCTCATTCAGCCATCCTGCAGCCTTAGATGTAGTGAAGGACACTTTCTAGAGTTGACAGGTAAGGAGTATCCCTGACCCTGTGATTCCAGGGCCAAAATCTGAAACCTAGGGATGACCACTGTGAGAGCACAGGCAGGGAAGTCAGATGTGTGATGCTGAGAGGCAGGCATACAAACTCTATTTAAATCCCCCGTTCACTGGAGATTCTTAAACAGGGGTTGTATGCCTGCTTCTTAGGGATACTTTAGTAGTAGAGTCTTGCACTGGCAATGCATTGGGCTAGGTAGCCCTTACAGATACCCTCCTGTTCTATGAGTCTATGATTCTGTGTTACAAGGGGGCAGCCTTGTCATTAATCACCAACCATATTTGTACAAAGGACTCCATTAAAATAAAAACTACCAAGTCTAACAAATGAAGAAAATGCAGAAATTTTTCAAGATAGAGCTCTCACCCTGAGCTTTCCCCCTTTGTAGAGGATTTTTAGTATGGTGTTTGACTCATGGTGAGGCTCTGAGATCTGGCAACCTTAATTAGTTTGTGGTGTTAGTGACAATGTTGCAGGAAAATTGAAATGTCAGTCTAAATGAAATTGATCTTCCCCTTCACTTTGGGCAAATAAATAAATAAATATTTTGAATTGGTTCTGATTTTGACTACATTATAACCAGCAGTTGTAGAATTGTGTTTGCTATAGGGATATATAATATAATTCAATACAGATATATCTGCCCTTTGCTTTGATTCATCTTATTAAGCCTGATGACAAAGGAAGAAATCTCATGTCATTCATATAACTCTGTGAACTAGTCTGTTCATTAAGCACTGTATCAGATGCCCTGTTCTGATTGCCTCCACCTGTATAACTGATATGGGGAGTGAATAAAAACCAAACTTTAGTTGTGTCAACTTATTTAGAGAATATGTTATCTAGGACATTGAATTAACATCACCTCTCCAGCATCTCCAGCATGTACAGAGAAACATGTGGTCTTTTGGGCACCAGGTGAAAATCTCTTCTGGATTTTTGGTATGATGCTTGTATTTTGAAAATTTCTGCCCAGTATGCTACTTCATGGCAGACAAGAATATGCCATGGCAGACCTGCCTTACATCACATCACACACTGATTTATCTCAGGAGTTTATCACACGGGGGAAATACTGTGCGGAAACGGGGGTTTAAAGTAGAAAACCCCCGCAAAAGTGGATGTTTTTTTCAGACGACGTCACTGTTAAAAGGAGGCTAAACTGGGGTTAATCCAAACGGAAACCCGTCATTGACTGCTTCTTTTTACTTTCGGGTTTTTCTGAAAGTAAAAAGAAGCAGCTTCCGTTTGGATTAACCCCATTTTAACATCGCTTTCACTTTTCACACTGGGGAATCCCGTTAATAAATTGCTTCCGCTTTTGCGGTTTTTTCTACTTAAAGCAGGATTTCTGCACGGGACTCCCCGTGTGATAAACTCCTTAATCATATTGTCAATGTTGCCTGGTAATGACTCCCTAGAGTTTCTGAGAAGAGTCTTTCTCTGTACATGCTGGAGATACTGAGGGCTAAACATGAGATCTATTCTGTACAAAGCATTGGTTCAACCACTGAGTAATGGTATTTCCACTGAGCTCTTCTCCATCTTGTAATTTATTTATCATATGCATTTCTCGTTGAAAACTCATAAATTTCTGATAGCATGTGTGTGTGTTTATGTAATCCCGTACCATCTCTAGATTCCAAATGCAAAATGAAGGAAATGAACATGGCAAGTTCCAGTTTTTTGTTTCTATTAGTGTTAAAATTGTGAAATATGTGATTACAGCCTCTAACGTCCATGTCCTGTCTTGGGAATTGAAGTTTAGATTTCCTTTCCTGCAGAGATTAAGGAGAGAAATGGCAAAGGTTTTTGCAACAGCTCCTGTCCTTAAATTGGTGTTATTTGTCTAGTATCAGAATGTTCCCATCTTGAAATATGAGATTGGAAAATGTCAGTGGCTATTTTTCCACTTGTAAAAGTCTCACTTAAAGAAATAAATAATGAGACAACACTGCTCTGTTTTTCAAGACAACTCAACTGTCCCCTTATCTTTCAAAGTATTCAAAGTCCAAATTTTGATCTCTTTAATAGGCCTTCCTTCCTTCCTTCCTTCCTTCCTTCCTTCCTTCCTTCCTTCCTTCCTTCCTTCCTTCCTGAGATAGAACAGAGCAGTGACTGAATGCTAGAGCATGAGCATTGTGTTTAGTAGATCCCTGGCATCTCCAGACTGGTCTAGGAAAGTCCTCTTGACAGCTGGTGGAGGCAATACTGAGTTAGATTATTCAATGGCCCAAATAGATATAAGACAGCTTCCAATGATACATGGTTTGAAAGATGTGACTTGACAGAATGTTTGATGGGATATATGACCTGGTGGTTAGTGTTGAAAAAAATGGAAAAAAGGCTTTTTCACACCCAACCCCATTCTTTGTCTACTAGTTGTAATGAAGTACTGAATAAAGAGCAATGATATGAGACTAAAGCTTATCAGTCTAGTAGCTGTCATCTGAGTGCTGGGTTTCTGTGCAAAGGGACACAGAACCTTTGGGGGAGGGAGTCTGACTGCAAAGGAGAGAACCTCAAACTTATTCCACAGCTTCAAAGGCTGATTTCTTGAGCAGTGGCAGTTCACAATTCCATAGGGGAACATAAAAGTATTGGCATCTGTACTCTGTTTTGGGAACAAGCCTTCTGAAGAGCTATCCATGTTGCCTAATGAACCAAGAA
Source organism: Phrynosoma blainvillii (assembly GCA_026167975.1). Lineage (NCBI taxonomy): Eukaryota > Metazoa > Chordata > Lepidosauria > Squamata > Phrynosomatidae > Phrynosoma > Phrynosoma blainvillii. The sequence continues at coordinate 37,470,841 of JANUYF010000005.1, forward strand.
TCAAAACCTTGAAGTGCATTAATGTTTTGATTCCTTATCCCACTAGAGTCTCTTATCAAAATGCGGTCTCATTAAGTTCAAGTGGCACTCTTCAACATGCCATTTAATATGTGTTGAAACTATCTTAGAATAAATGGAATAAAATTATTGTTTTTGGGGGGGAAACCATGATCTGAATTTATGTTGAAATTGTGAGAGATTGACCAAGATATTGTATGTAGCATGTATGAAACATTCATGTCATGCTGATCTGATCAGTCATTACTGTTTTTGCTAGCTAATGTGTTCACACAGCTGGCATCAGAGGAGATGATTTCCTAGAATTCAGTGCATCACGTAGGTGGGTAAGTTGAACACCAAATCTGCAAATTGCTAGTCATAGAGCACTTTTGAGACTGACAGAAAAAAACTGGTAGTACAAATCTTTGTAGACCTGAGTCTATTTCCTGAGATGCATGAAGTGGATAGTCCAGGGATGGACCTATATAAGCAGGATGTCTATGAGAATAGCAATAGAAATGCAAAACTTGTGATTGTAATGATGGTTGTTGGGGGATAGATAAGTCAGGAAGAAGGATGTTGGCTAAAGCCAAGGTGAGTAGTATGAATGATGGTGGGAGTATTGGAATGTAATGTGGGAACTGTAAAGGAGATGTGATGAACTGGAGAAGAGAGCCTGAATGATGCTGGGGGTTTAGCTAGTGTTATCTTGTTTGTAGTATGCCAGGAAACCATTGGGGGGTTGCAGACTGCCAGAAATAGTGCAAATTGAGTCTACTTTTAGGGTTAGGGTTAGTGCTAGGGAATCATGGGAACTGTATTTTATTGTGGTACCAGAGCTCTCTGACAGAGAAGGCTCAATGTCTCAGAAAAAACAACAATTCCCATGATTCCCTAGCACTAACCCTAACCCTTAAAGTGGACTCAATTTGCACTATTTCTGGCAGTCTGCAACCCCCTCATTGTCTCTGTTCAACACACTATTGATGGATTTTGTGGATATGTTCCAGTTCTGTTTTTTCTCTTTCCAGTCTTCCTTTGTAGTTTTTGTTTTGTTTTGTTCAAGGGCTGCTGTTTTGAGGTCTGAGATGGAATGTACAGAAATGCCCTATTCCTTCTCCCGTTGCCCTGTCCCATGCCTTACTTTTTCCTTCTTCCTCTTTGTATCCCAGATGGCATTGATTATGAACTTTTTTCTTCTGGTATTTGCCATTTCATCATGAAAATCTCTACGCCTGCTACAACTAATAGGACTGATAACAAGAAATTTAAAGGAATCTGATATCTCTGCTTTCCCTTCTAAGTCCTTCATCTTCATAAAATGATGCAAATGATCTAGGGCAGGGGTCGGCAACCTACGGCCCATGGGCCGCACCCAGCCTGCTGACCGGCCCCTGCCGACCCCTGCCACCGCTGCCGCACTGCCACTGAGTGTGTTGGGGCCACCATTTTGTTTGCCAAAATGGTGGCTGTGACTCATTTGCGCATGCGCAGGAGTACTGTGTATGTGTAAACGAGTTGCAGCTGCCATTTTGGCAAACAAAATGGCGGCCATGATGCATGCGGCGGTGGTGTGTGTGGCAGTGGCGGGGGCTGTGCGCGTGCGCATGAGCATGAGCATGTGCACCACCATTCCCCCCCAGCCCTGCGGAAGACCTGGGGACCAGCGACCGGCCCCAGGTAAAAAAACCTTGCTGACCCCTGATCTAGGGTTTTGTTTTTTGTTTTTGTCAAAGTAACCAATCTTTCTAGGGGAAAATGGGGGTACTTTGGACTAGTCCTAGACAATCCAGTAATTATAGTCATAGTTTTGTTGCATGAGCCCCCCCCTCCCATTATGGTTTGGCTATATTAGCTATGAGAGATGATAGAGGACACACTTTCAGTGGAAAGGAATCTCCCTTCCTTCCTCCATTTTCTCAAGTGGGTTATACCTTTATGACCCTGAAAGTCCAAGATGAGCTTGTATATAGGTTTAATATGATTTTTTCTTAAGAGTCCAATATATTTTTGTGTCCCTGTGGACTTTGGGGAACTTTAGAACTGCAACAAGGAAAGATAATTTTCATCTTTTCTCCTAAGCTTTTGAATGCTAGATGAGCATATGTAAGAGGATTCATAAGAAAAGGAGACATGTGGTTGGATCCACGCATAGTTCATTGCACATTCTAGGTTCCATAGAAATAAATGTAAATTACTTGTGTCCTATTGATTTCAATCAGAATTTATTGTGTCTAACTTTGTCTGGCTCCAGTTCATAATTCTGAACACTGAAATTTGTGTTGGATCTGGAGCCTTAGGCAATTTTGTCATCCTGTGAGAATCAATGTTAGCTTACAAACCATTGTTTGCAAAGGGCTACCAAATTGAAGACATTAAAGCACAATTTATGCTAATTCTAATTGCTCCTTGTTTTACAGGAGCTATCCATGTTGAAGCTGTTGAGAGAGCTATAAATTAGCCTATACCATAGCCACCTGAGCTGGAGACATGTAGCTGGATTGAGTCCTGAATCTGGATAGGAAATAAAAACCAGCTCTCCCAACAAAGCTATTTTGGGAATAGGTTTGAGCATCTTAGGTAGCTCCCATACAACTGGAAATAGCTCCCATAAAACCCAGTGTGAGTTTTCTGACCCAGGGCAATACAGCCACTGGCTGCCACAAGTTTGGTATGATTCTTAATCTGAGTTACTATATGCAAATGATTTCAAGCATCTTCTTTATAGTGATTTTATTTCCTGGCAAGATTTAAATGGCAAAAACACAATCGACCTTCCTGTACATGAAGAACTAAATACATAATGGGACAATAGGCACACAGCTTGATGGTATCAACATTTTTGTAGTTCCCAAACTGTTGTTTAAAGTAGCACTGTTAGCATGATTCATCCTCTTTCCTCTCTTAAAAATATAATAATTTGGAACAGGGTGTTTGAGGATGCTACAACTATTTTGCTTAAACCTCTTGATTTGGAAAAGAATGAAAGCTCAGTAAACTGGAGAAGCCATAATGATCTGTTGGGCTCTACAGGAGGTCTTAATCCTCAGACCAAATGGAACACTACTTAGAATTTCATAAATAGCATTCCTATATATTTATCCCAGCAATAGCTAATGGCTGGTAACAAATTATAGAGGCCCAATATACTTCTCTCCATATAGGTTTCTAAGCAGCACTATTACAGAATGAATGGAATTGGTTAAACTTTGTACAGAATGTACTTTTCTTCCATTTGGACTCCGATTGCATTAGCAGGGCAATCAGATATTGAGGCAAAAGATAAACACTTGGAGATGTGCACCTCAAATGTGCATGGCATTAAACAATTTAAAAAAAAAAGCATTTTGTTCATGCATTTCCTCCCCTCCCCTCCCCCTCTTTTTGCAATAGTTTCATTCTGACAATGGCTTACACTGATCCATATGAGCTGATACCACTGAAATTAACAAGACTAATTTTTGCATCATTGTGTCCGGAGATGATGCTCTCAATTTAGAACTATTTTTCTTGAACTCAGAAAACTTTGTAGCTGTGCACAGGATGTAGAATTAGGTTAATTTCCCCCCCCCCCCCATGAATATTTCATTACATTACTGCGTCAACTCACTCTGCTATAATAATCCCATAATGATATATTAACCAACTTGGCTTGGCTTTTGATTTCAGGATTTGTTTTAAATATCTAACAAGTCAAAGCAAAGAAATTAAACTGTTTTAGGAAGAAGAAGAAGAAAAAATCCAGAACTATGAATGTTTAAATTGCATTTAGAATTAATGCAGGACCCGCAGTTATGAAAAGGCAGCATCGTGAAGTGACAAAGACAACCACATGCAGTCATTTCCAGTGTTTAGGAAAAAAAAAAAAGGAACTCAACTGACAAAGGCAACAGTCCAGCTCTCAGCAGTGGCAAAGAGGCTGCTTGTGTGGAGGGCAGTCAGGGAGAAATGAGGAACTTCCGCAGATGTGGGAGTGCAGGAAAGATGCACAGCATAGAAAAAAATGAAGCCACAAAGATCTGAATAAGATGGCTGATGTAATCAAAACAATGTGCTGCTGTATCCTTCTCGTACAGTTTTTAGATGTCATTGGTTTAATTTGATGAAAGAGAGCACAGTTTCCTTTTCATTAAGGCTAGACACAGAAGCTGAAATGAGCTTGTGAGTCACAATTTCTGTTTCACTTGGAAGTGGATTAGGTCACTTTAAAGCCCATAATGAATTTTAGGATTAGGTTGGCTCTAGATTGGGGTAGGTGAAGTGTAGCTCTGGGGCCATATGTGCCCCTCCTTAGTTGTTTTATGTCACCTGACACCAACTCCCCCAGACAGCATTTTTTTTTTCTGGTAAAAGATTGGCTCCAGGAGCAACAACTCATCTTTCCATTAAGTTACACCTCATCAGTTTAACACACACACACACACACACACACACACGCTTAGCTGCTTCTTGTTTTGGTTTTGTTGGCACCCTGTGTGGCCTCTAGAGGGCCCAAAAAGCAGGAAGGTGGTTCCAGCAACCTTCAGAGTTGTCTTAGCCCTCTTCGGGGTTTTGACTGGGGCCTCTCTCTCTCTCTCTCTCTCTCAATCCCTTCTTGCTTGATATTCCACCTTTCTCCGTTTGCAGGATCCAAGGTGGCCTCTTGGAAAGAGATCCACTATATAGCCTCTTCCCGTTTATACCCCTTTACTCCTACTGCCTCTTTACTAGCAAGAAGGCACTCAATATTTCATTCCCTAAGTTACTCCCCTCCCTTCTTATCAAGATAGTGTGTGTGCAGGGCATAGCTTGGTGGATTCTTCAAATAGAAGTAAGCCCTGAGGAATCTGTAGGTTTCAAATGCTGGCAACATCCTGGGTCAAAATTCACTCACACTAGTGGGACCTGTAAAAACAAATATATAGCAGTGTGGAGTGCTGGTGTTCAAGATTGCAGTTAATCACCCATGAGCTTTTCCAAGATACTATACTCCAGTCTCTTTCTCAATCATCTGCAATTTCCCATTCCTCTCCCTTCAGCAATCAGTCAGCATTCTGTTGTGACTGGTCATCACATAGTTTTTATTGGGATATTATTGAAGCTTTTTTTGGTTCCTTACAGTTCCCACACTGAAATAGTCTTTGTACTTTTGCCAGCTTTGTAGTCTTCATGAGCCCTATTTTCTTTATTATGTGGATGGTGCCACTCTTTGGATACATAAAGGTACATATTCAGGAAATGAGTTCACAATAAGCCTATTGCAGGACTAGACAATCTGGTATCTTCCAGATGATACCTGTCATCTTTGACCATATGCAAAACAAAAAAGCAGCTTCATTTATATACCACTTCATATTGCGCTATGGGATGTCTAAGCTTTAGTGACCTCGGAAGGATGCAGGCCTGAGTCTAGCCTGAGCCCTGGCTAGTATTGAACTCGCAACCTTGTGGTCTATGAGTGAATGGCTGCAGGACAGGCATTTAACCACTGCGCCACCAGGGCTCCTCATATGCCATCTATCTATCTGTCTGTCTGTCTATCCAGAGGGTACCAGATTACCTTCCCCCAGTATATTCAACATCACTCAGAATTAAATACTTGCAATGATAGTAAATGCATATTTTGTTCAATGCCTCTCTTTCCATCCCATTCCTCTTTCCTCCCTTCTGTGTTGAATTTTAAACTGTAAGGCCCTCTGGCCAGGAATTTTTGTCTTTTGCTTTGTAAAGTGGTTGTGCACAACTGATGGCACCAAATAAATCTATGAATACATAACACCAAGAGTAAACAGGGGACTAGCCAGAATATGTGAAAGCTGACAGCTTAATCAAGCTGTGATGGTCATTGGCATCTATGTTGTCAATTCGAAACCTCAGAAACCACCAAAACCAAACCAAACTCCATAATCTTAACTTCAGATAATTAGAAATCACTATTGAATAAGTAAGGGAAGCCAGTGACTCAAGCTGAGCTAGATTTTATGCTCAATGTTCCTCAGTTTACTTGGACACTGTAAGAATAGAATAAAGTCATATCTGATGGAGATGGGGAAAAAAACCCGTGCCACACCACATTAAATTACTGCTCTAAGTATAATGTTATGCTCTTCATGGCTGTAGGCCATCTGTGGGATGGCCTTAATGAAGGTTTGTTACAGGTGAATTTTTAAAATTATCCCACAGTTGGGTCCCTCAGTGATAGAAAGGCAGAATACAAATTGAGTGAGAGGATTAATCAAATATATAACTGAATACAGGAGAAGGAAAGACACCTTGTCCTAAAAATAATATACATAAACAGAGCAAGTTACAAAATTATATATAGTTTAAAGATATCAAAATGATAAATTAATAAAAAATAGATTTGTTTAGCAATCTACATCGGAAACAAACATTTTTCTGCACTTCTGTTTGTTTATATAGTTAGATATTTACTTACTTACCTAACTAAGCAAGCATGAGGGCATTATTCTGGCAGAGATGAAAGCTCCAGTAACCTTACCACTGCCGTTACTCCTATGCATACATAAAGTACTGTTAGTATGCCACCATTTACTGGCCATTAGAGGATGGAGATGGAGTAGTCCAGCAGCCTCTAGTTGTGTACCTTCAAAAGTATGAAAATGTCATCCTGCCAGATCTCTGGAGAACTTCTGAGAGTACTAAAAAGGGATGGAACAGTGGTGATAGCCCTGTGTCCTGAAATCTGTTTCCAGGGTTTGCTGCCTGCTGATACTGGGGCTGTTTGAGTCATTTGGTAGTTTAATTTGCTTTCATGGCAATGTAGTGATGGAAGAGTGAGATGTTCATCTCAGAATGGTTGTGAATGGAGTAGCATCTTTTGTACAGTCAGAGTATTTTTCAGAAGAAATGAGAATCACTCAACAGACCTGTGTGAAGTGATCTAAGGGGCATCATTTTTGTACCAGCATATGGAGTAAAGCAACAGGACACTAGCTTTTCAGTAATTAACACAACCAGACTTTATTAACTACATAATCCTATGTAGGATTTGCAATGTAAAAGCCATTATTCCATTTACAACCTCCCACCTTTCACGGTAGGCATTAAGTTCTTAATTTATGAGATGATGGTGCTAACTATCTTTTTTTTTATTACTCTAGAGGAAACAGGGGGAACCTCATCTGGACTGAAACTTTAGTATGGAGGATGTGGGAGATTTACCCCCCTCCATTATGCTCCCAATCTGAATAACCCTCATGGTTGGAAACTTATAATGCCAAAAAGTGATCTATCTAGGTAAATAGAATACATTTTGGTTATATTATGTTCAGGTGAGGAATAAGGAGCTGACTCAGACTGCAGTTGCAAAAAGTTACAGCTCCACATAGCTCCTCTGTGTTTCTTAAAAAAGAAAAGGAAAAAAGGAATAGCTACAAGATATGGCCTACATATGTGTAATTTGACTCTAAGCAGAATCAGGAATACTTTCTGTTTTGTTCTGCTGCTTGTGTGAAGAAATAAGTGATTAAGGAGCTTATCGCATTGTTAAATAACTTGCCGTACCTGATCTGGGTTAAAATTAAATTTGAGTGGTGCCTGGGGCCATCCCCGCTCCTAGTTTTCCGGCTTGAAAAAATGGCTGCTGGAGCAGCTCCAGGACCAGGGATGGCTCCGGAATGGCCCCGGGTGGCAATTTCAGTGGCAAAACCCTTGCAAAACCCTTTGGACACCACCTGAATTTAATTTTAAGGTAAGGTGAGTTATTTAACAATGCGATAAGCTCATCAGTCTGGGTTCAACGAGCAAACAAATTAGCTACATGGCCTCCATATCAAGTTATTATTTTCCTTAGTTGAATTCTCTTTGACTTTTCTATAATGGTTACCCATTGCCTTAATCTAAGTATGCAAAAATCTCTCTGTTTATGGCCCATATCTCCTTCACATGTTTCCACCCATAATTTCATTCCATATTCCTTCTGCTTTGAAAGCTGTACTGTTGTTTATTTTTATTCTGTCAAAATTCAGATATTAATACATGTGACTTCCCAAAGGTCATTCTGACCAATTGCAAATACTGTAGTTTTCATTGTTGCTACTTGCTCAAATTGGTTATTAAATATGATGTTAAGTTTTGCATTAAATGTTTACATAAATACGACGAATATGACCGACAACTTATCCACACATTTACTCAGGTGGTGAGAAAGGCAATGACAAACTACCTCTAAGTATTCCTTGCCTAAGAAAACACTATAATAATAATATAATAATAAAGTTTATTTTTATCCCGCCCCTCTGCAACGCAATTGGGGCAGCTTACAGTAAAACATCAATACAATAAAACCATCAACCCCCTTATCCACCCACTCCATAAAAAAGTATTAAACTAAGAAGATTTAAATCATAATACAATCAGTAAAACAAACAACTAAAAACAAAACGTCCAAAGCAATAATATACAGCAGTTAGAGTACTAAGTGGCAGCATAGAGGTAAACATAGACCGGGAAGATCATTCCGGAAAGGCCTGCCGGAAGAGATCCATCTTGACAGCTTTTTTAAAGCTATATAGAGTGGTGATAAGATGGATCTTGTCCACCAGGCCGTTCCATAATCTGGGAGTGGTAGCAGAGAAGGCCCTCTGGGAAGTCACAGACAGCCTAGTTTTTATAGGCTGTAACGGATTTTTCCCAGAGGACCTAAATGCACAGGGGGGATCATACGGAAGGAGGCAGTCCCAGAGATAAGTTGGGCCCAAGCCATGTAGGGCTTTAAAGGTCAAAAACAACACCTTGTACTGTGCCCGGAAACTAATGGGCAGCCAGTGGAGGGTTTTTAACACAGGTGTTATGTGTTCTCTTCTGGAAATACCAGAAACCAATCTGGCTGCCATATTTTGAACTAATTGCAGTTTCCGAGTTAAGCACAAGGGTAGCCCATGCAGTGTGCGTTACAGAAGTCCAAGCAAGAGGTTACCAGAGCATGTACCACAGTTTCGAGAGCCCTACTTTCTAAGAAAGGGTGCAGTTGGCGTGTCAGCTGAAGCTGATAGCAGGCACTCCTGACCGCCACATTCACCTGAATAGTCATGTGAAGCGACGAATCTAGGAGTACCCCCAAACTGTGAACACAGGCCTTGGAGGAGAGTGTGACTCCATCCAGGACTGGAAGTTGTATTCCCAGACCTGGTTTCCGTCCTGTGACTGTTAGTACCTCCGTTTTGTCTGGATTCAGTCTCAATCTGTTTTTCCTTATCCAGTCCATTACTGCTTTAAGACAAATCATTGAGAGGAGAGACGCCATCTGAGGTCTGAGCCGACGACCAGGTCATGGAGAAGTATATCTGGGTGTCATCAACATACTGATGACACCGTGCTCAATGCCTCTGAATGATGTCTCCCAGCAGCTTCATTTAGATGTTGAATAGCATCGGGGACAGGATGATGCCCTGAGGGATGCCACAATTAAGCTCTATTCTAGAAGAGCAGCTGTCCCCGAGCCTCACCCTCTGGGATCTGCCTGAGCGGAAGGAACGGAACCACTGCAAAGCAGTGCCTCCAATTCCTACCTCTCTCAGGCGATCCAAGAAGATGGAGTGGTCTATTGTGTCAAAGGCCGCTGAGAGGTCCAAGAGCACCAACAGGGTCACACTACCCCTGTCGATACCCAAGCGGAAGTCGTCAGCCAGAGCAACCATGGCTGTCTCAACTCCATATCCTGTCCTAAAGCCAGTTTGAAATGGATCCAGATAATCGATTTCATCCAAGACAGCTTGGAGTTGGGAAGCAACCGCCCTCTCGATCACCTTGCTTAAACAAGAAAGCAAGGAGACCGGTCTATAGTTATTCCTGTCCAGGGAAGGCTTTTTTAGGAGAGGCTTGACACCCACTTCCTTTCAACCAGATGGAACAAGGCCTTCCCTGAAAGACGCATTGATAATATCCTGAAGGAATACTCTCAACGCATCATCCCCCTGGGCGACCAGCCAAGATGGACATGGATCAAGGGGGCAGGTCATCTTCCTCACTCTTCCAAGGAGCTCGTCCACGTTATCGGTACTCATGGATTGAAGCTGATCCAGTAAAATTACATCAACAGAGTTGCTGGACACCTCCTCTATAGATTCTGTTATAACACTGGTGTCTAAGTTGGCTCTTGTCCGAGAGATTTTATCGGCAAAGTGGATGTTAAACGCATCACAGCAGGCTGTCCTTGGGTTAAGTAGAGGGTTAGGTGCAGGCAAAACCTGTGTCAGCTCCCCCACCACGCTAAACAGCTCTGCTGGATGGGACTCTGCAGAGGCAATATGTGCAGAAGAGAAGGATCTCTGTGCTGCACGTATTGCCTCCCGATAGGAATCAAGATGTTTCCTATGACGAGTTCTGTCGGATGAAAGTTGAGTCTTCCGTTATTCGCGCTCTAGTCGCTGTCCAGCCCGCTTCATCTTCCTAAGCCCTTCTGTATACCAGGGCTTACGGTTCGGAGTAGGCTGGAAAGGACGCTTGGGAGCGATTGTGTCAATAGCCCTAGTGAGATTGTTGTTCCAGAATCACTGGCATCACCAACCTTTAAACCCTCTAAGGCTTTCTGGAATCCAATTGGTTCCATTAGCCTTCGAGGGCGGACCATTCTAATGGGTCCGCCATCCCTGGTGGGTCAGACAGTAGCTCTTAGTTCTGCCTTGACCAGGAAATGATCCGTCCATGACAAAGCAGAGGTTTTAATGACCTCCGCCATGGATATTCCTGTTCCGTACTAAAGACCGCATCGAATGTATGACCCACACAATGAGTAGGCCCAGTGACCAATTGGGATAGGCCCATGTTAGTCATGGATTCCATGAACTCCCGAGCTGCACCAGTTAGATTTGATAGACTGGTCTTGAGTGGAATATTGAAGTAACCCAAGACTAAAAGTCTGGGCGACTCCAATAGTAACTCAGAGACCAGTTGAGTCAGCTCGGTTAGGGAGTCTGTTAGACAACGGGGTGGCCGGTATACTAACAGAATCCCCAAACTATCCCTGGTCTTCAGGCTTAGGTACATGCACTCGATGTGACTGTGTTCCGGGTAGGCTTCCTGGACAAGATAAGATTGTTTTTGTGAACCAGAGCCACCCGCCCCCCCCCGCCCACTTTCCCTTACCTGCTCAACAACTGAGTACCCGGCTGGGAGGGCTTAGGCCCAAGTCACAGAGCTGGCCTCTCCCAACCAGGTCTCAGTAAAACAAGCCAGGTCGGCGGCCTCATCTAACAAGAGGTCATAGATGATATGAGTTTTATTATTTTAACCAACCTGGCATTGCAGAGGAGCAGAGTAAGGGTCTGTGGAATGGTTGGTCTGCTCTCCAATTCATTCCGGGGAACAGGGTGAACTGAAGGCGGGATAGCTTTCAACCATCTATCCCACCTTCTTTTGTAACAATTCTTCACTCTGTTGCCACCATACCTTCCTTTCCCCCACACAGTCTCAATCCTCGCTCCCAGATCATTCCCAGTTTCCACATCCAAAAGACTATTCAGGATGTTATTAGCTGTTCACCCCAAGTTATGACAGCGATAAAGATCTCAATATAAGCTCTTCCACTAATCCCCTCTTCCTGTTACGGAGTGGAGGGGAAGGAGATAGGGGGCTCAGCACTTCGCTGCCACTGATAATTTGTTGTCCAATGAGTTTGATTCTAAAGTCCTTGTTGGCATAGAGACCAGCCCTCCACAGCCATTTAGAGCCCTAGTTATTGCTACCAATGTTCCAAGGCAGGGGCAAGCAAACAAAGCTTCATGTCTTTGTTCATTTCTGCCTGCAAAGGACAAACCAACCCTCCGCTGCCACTGATGTTATTAGGCAAGCGGAAGGGTTTGTTTTTTTAAAGTCTCCACAGCACAAACACCGCCCCTTGCCTCCCGCAGGTGTAATAGAGCAGGGCCAGGCACACAGGCAAGTAGGGCTTCAAGGTCTCTTCTGCCTGCAAAAGACAAACCAACCCTCTGCTGCCGCTGGTGTTATCAGGCAAGCAGAAGGGTTTTTAAAGTCTCTGCAGCACAAACACTGCCCCTCGCCTCCCGCAGGTGTTATAGAGCAGGGCCAGGCACACAGGCAAGCAGGGCTTCAAGGTCTCTTCTGCCTGCAAAAGACAAACCATCCCTCCACTGCCGCTGGTCCCATGAAATTCATGGGATAGCCATAAGTTGACCAGCAACTTGAAGGCACTTATACACAAGTGTAAGTCATCAGTTTATATAAGGATTCACAAAGACTGAGTTCTTCAAGCACCCCTTTCCCACATATGTGATATGACCCCTTAACTTGGAAACAATCTTCCTGACTGATTCTTTCACTCTTCCTAGAGAATATTATTTCTGTATGCAGTCTCCATTAAAGACTTCCTGAAAGAAAACTCTTTTTCCTCAGTTGTATGCTGCCAGGGATGTCTTTATACTCATGTATGGCTTTTATACCAATTCAGAATACTCCAGATGGAATTGTTGTTCATTCACAATTCTCTCCTGTGATATGACATACCATCATACTGAAGTTTTCCAATTCTGCAAGATGCAGCACCCTTCTTTGTTCTTTCCTTACATTTTCGATCACTTACTGCTACAGTGTCTTTCCTTTTATGCTTTCAAGGTTTGAAATGTGTGGTGTATTTTTTTAAACCAGAAGTAGGAGGGGGAAATCAATAAAACATTCAAATACAAACATCTCAAAGCACAAAGAGAGAATCACAAACAGAGAGGTGAGGATGTTGTGAAATACAGTTGTGATACACTTTTAAAAGATCCGTAGGGTTCCTTGAACACTATGGATTGCTTGGAGATATGCATCCAGTTGCTTTCTTCTATTTCCTACCCTCAGAATAAGTTGGAAACCACATTTTGCTTTGTTCAAGTAACTGAAAAAGAAGTCATATTGTTGAAGGACAAAGGGGAAGTATTTTATTTATAGTTCTCTTGATGACAGGAAAACTCAACCCAGAATGGAAGCTTTTCTCTTTATGTAGGTTATGAAAATGCAGTGTAGCATACCAACATACTGAAGTTACCTGATTTTATATAGATAAATAGCAAAGAGAAATACAACCAACCAGGTCAGAATAGTAAATATTAGAATGAAAAGTAAAGGAGACAACTGCTTTTACTATAATCAAGGAAGAGAGGTGGTAGATTGGACAGATTTTGTTTTTATTCACTGTAGCGAACTTTGATGGTTGCTGTCATATTGTTTTTACCTGACATTTTGACAGACGTGTAAGGGGTAAGAGTATCTTTACTTGGCACTGAGTTGACAGGAGATATTATCTGAACATGAACCACTTGGATTTGTTAAAATTGAGATGATATTGAGAACAGACTAGGATGAAACCAAAATGCTGTGAAGAGATTTGGATCACAGGTAGTGACAGGTGCTTTTGGAACACATCCTACCCCCCCTTTTTTTGGAGCTGTCCATCTTCTAAAATAAGTGTATAAAAATGATGAATGGTTTTGTGGACTGTATTCTGTAACTACCTTATGGGCCTGAGAGCTACTTCCTCTTACAGAGATCTCTTCTCTCTCCTGTAATATTTTAGCATGCCAGTATTGTGTTCTTCTTATGTCAGTATATGTGTGCAATTCATTTGCATACTACAATCAGTCAGTCAGTCAATTACTGTTTCTTTTACAGAAAAACAGTTTACTTTATAAAAGCAATGGGCAACTTGTGGCCCTCGGGATGTTATTGGTTGTCCACAAAAATTGCCCATATTTTTGGTCTGTGTATTTGACATAGCAACTGTTGAGGGTTGGAGAACTACACCAGCCTCCCATGAAACTTTGAAGGGCTGCACTTCCTGATACATCTTCCAGTTTTGGTAGTTTTTTTTAAAGTTCCTCTGTGTCCTCTCCTAGGGGTCATGGGTGGTGGTGGTAGTGTCAATTTTGCGATGTTTTCCCAGACGGACCTTTTTCAACCAGGAAGTAAACTGGATTTTTTGCCAAAAAAAGTGTGTGTGGGGTTATGGGGAGGACACTGGAAGACGAACAGGGGCATCCTTGGTGGCCACAATGTAGACTGAGGACAGTCCCCTTCATGGGTTATAGGGATGCTCATAATGAGCTCAACCATATTTGAATTTGTGACTAAGGTCTGGGTCTCTGTGTGATCATGATTCTAAACCATAGAGAGAGCCTGCATATGCGGTACCAACTTCCTGTTGCCTAAAATTGAGCTCTAACATGTGGATATCAGTGGACCATTTAGGTGAGGATCAAAGTGAGGGCATTGGTGCCCTTCCAACCCACAATCAATTAAATATCCAGATAGGGCTTAGATAAGTGCAATAAAATGGAAGGAGAGGTATTTAATCATATTATCCTCTTACTTCTACGAATGAAATCTAATTATGAAATGAAGACTGTTAAGGAGTCCTGCAGTCTGTTAAGAATATTTGTTCCTCTGTCATCTTCCTATGAATTCTTGCCTATATAGCAACGGGACAATTTTACTGTGGGCTGGTGACATTCATGTCAGGGTGTAAAATCTGTTCTGGTTGTCCTCACTCCAAGGGAATCATCCCAGGTGTTGAATGCTAACCCCACAATAAGTTTAATACCTTGGTTAAGTACCTTTAAAGTTCAGGCATGCATTCACCACTCAACTAAAACAGAAGGCGCCATCTGCCACTGCTACTTTAATTATTTTGACTGCAAAAGATGTGAGGAGCATAGCTTTGATTTTGGACCTTAGATTACATTCATTGAAGGGATAGAGGTTAGATTTTGACTTTTGAATTCAACCACATTGATGGAGACATGCACCACACTTCACAAAATCAGCCTTTAAAAAAATCAAACCAAACCTGCAAGCTTGTACTAAAGCAGAAAATCCCAGGCATACTGTGGCCCTAAAAATATGTTCCCTCTTACTATGTCTTAATGTCTCAAAGAGAGAGGAGGAGAAATACCTCTTTTAAAAAATTGTCTACACATGTATACTTCAGCTGTAATCTGAAACAGGGTCTATTGGTGGGGACTAACGCTTTTTTCCCTGTGCACATTTATGCCCTTTTGCAAGAGTATTATTTAATATATATTATGTTGTATTCTCTAATATATGCTGTAATGTTATACTCTCTCTCTTTTTCTATAAACACACACACACATATGTATATGTGTATATTTATCTCTCTATCTCTCTATCTATACTATATTAATATATACAATATATATTGCATATATTGAATCTTGTGCACAATACAATATTGTATTGTATATTATTAAGATATGCAATTAATATATATTATACTGAAAGTGTATATTTAATATATATTACTACTATATATATATGCACACACACAATACAATATAGAATGCATAATACAATATATATAATACATTTATATTAAATAATATTCTTGCATTATATTTGTATTTTACACACACACACACACACACACACTTGTAAAAATGCATAATAACTTTAAATAATATTTTTGCAAGATGCCTTGCACTCTAAAGAAAACTCATACAAATGACCCAGAAGAGAGGCACGTATAGATGTGGTGTGTGTTTTCTTCTCCTCTGAGCATTACATTGGCAAAATGACTTTATCCAAACATGCTTTCCATTTGATAAGTTATACTTAAATATGAATGAAACACGCTATTAGTTTATGAGAAGGATGGTCTGTAACTATGTTATAAGTATCAATGCATATATAAATGAACAAAATGAGATCAGGCACCTTTTAAGGAGAATAAACTTCATGCAATACCAAAGTGTTCTTGTTTGAAATAATGTGGAGCAAAAGGATGGACACATATATCACAGATGCATCTATTTCCACAGTAAGAAAATGAAATGGATTATTTTATGGCTTTTTGTCATGATCGCTTTATTTGACTGTAACTCTCCAAATTACTTCACCTTTTATATTGGTACTAGAGAGGTCATAAAGATTTCCACTTCCTTCTCCATTCTATACTGAACTGGAGGAATCTGAGAGGGGGAGGGAAGAATAATTGGCAGTGGTATTAACAATATGAAACAAGCTATATTAAGGTCTATCTCAAAATGATCTACTTCCCCAGCATTGGAAGGCAAGAGTAGTAAATGAGGAAGGAGAACACCAGGTTCTGCAAACCACTTCTGACTTTGGTAGCAGTGAGAAGATACAGTGTTCTGTTACTGTTTTTTCTCTCTTGCCTCACATTTGGGTCGCCAAGCATTGAAAATACAGGAATTCAAAGCCAGATCCTAATTCAGCACCACACTGCATGAATAAACAAGGCAGACTTTTAAGAACTAAGCACTCACAGTCTTCTGTCTGGAAGTGTGAACATGTGAGTTTTAGGGCCCATTTTTATAAGATTCCTCCCTCCCAAATGCAGAAATTCCCCCACAGATTTTATGAAAAGAATTTGAGATTTTAAACATTCAAGTGTGGAGAAACTAAAGTTTCTCCACACTTGAATGTTTAAAATCTCAAATTCTTTTCATAAAATTTGTGGGGGAATTTCTGCATTTGGGAGGGAGGAATCTTATAAAAATAAACTAAATGATATTATCACCCATCTATAGATACAGGAGCACCTGAAGTGGAACAACTTTCAGGCCTATGGTTTGTTACTTTAGTTGTGATGCAAAATCACAGTTTTTCACAGTTGTTGGGTTGCAGACTTGATGTGTGTGCATGTGTGTGAAGGAAGGGCCAGAAAATAACCCTCTGCAGTAAGAGTAGAAATGCAAAAATTAGGTCCAAACTGGAAGGGAAGGGCAAATGATGTAAGAAACTGAGGGGAAGGAACATCAGACCAATTGTGGAGCTGAGAAGTAGCAACTGACAAAGGTGTAGGACAGAGGAAAATAGGGTACTTGTAATGATATTCCAAACTGTATGCCCTCATTATGGCAATCTTTATAATAAGGAGACTCCAAAAAATTTGACTGCAGTGTTGATCTATATTGGGGGGAGGGGGAATACTAAAATTGTTCATCTCTCTTAGAAGCAGGTCTTTTGTAAATCTAGTGGGTCTTACCTTTTAAAAACCACTTCCTCCTCCATTCTATACTGTACATTTTTGTAAATCTCCAATACTCTAAAATATTTGTTTACAACGGGAACAGTTCATAGCAATGTATGATTCCTATGGCTGTAACTTTCTAAATTACAGGAAGGCCAGGAAGACCTCCAGGTTTGAAGTCCAATTTAAACAATGCCCTACCATAGATCTGGCGGGAGGAGGGAATGCCAGGCTGAATTGGATGCCAACAAAGCAGGGATCATGTTTTGCAGAGAGACATGAGTACATCAGTACCATAGAGAACTCCAAGGGATGCTGTGCCTGTGAATGAGAACCAGACAAGCTTTCCTGTATGTTGCTCTAAGGGCCTAAGCAGATGGGCAAGGAAAGCATGCATTGAGCCCCGGTTGGGCCCTGGGTTGGCATGGGGATGGATGGGTGTTCACACAACTATCCTTACACCAACCCAGGTCTGGGACAGGTGCACACTTCTTAACTTGCTGGCCATCATCCTGACTGAAGACCCCCCCCCCCATTTCTGAGTGTGACATGGAAATGGGGCATCTAGCTGCACCCACATGGCCAGCTGTCCCATTTCTGGGAGGGGCATGTGCCATGTGCATAGCCCAGTTTTGGTGCGGAGTTTCCTAGGAACTCCACAGAAGACCAGGGGTAAATTACCCTGCTGTAAAGACAATTTACCCTGGGGTCAGGTGAGAGCCTCTTTATCTGTGTGTGGACAAGCAGGATCAGGCAGGATCCTGCCTTGGGTTTTTTGGCCTGTGCCATCTTATCCAGACAATGCAAGGTCAGGGGAATGGGGGGAACCTAGACCTTTTGGCCTGTGTGGGCAACTGTTAGGAAGTACTAAATCTTGGCTGATCTTTAAGCATGGTTTTGATCTGCTTTGGGCTTGCTATCTCAACTTCTGTAATGTTGAAATGTTGTCAGTGTCATCATCACCAAGTGACTTTTTCTTTTCCCCCAAATGAAAAATCCGTTGTGGGGTTGCCGATTTGACAAGCCAATTTGTTGAAGTGGAAGAGTGATTTAAGGCACAATCTGCAGACTTGTATGATAATGGTATTCAGAGGGTCAAGAAATGCTGGGGAAAATGTGTACATCTGGATGGTGTCTATGTAGAGATAAGTTACCGTAATAAGTACAAATCAAAACAAACTTTCTGTCAATTTTTTTTAAGGTTGATAATTAAAACTTTACGATACCCCCTTGTAGGTCTACCACAAAGTCTGATACCTGCATCTTTATCTCTGCTTTGTTGCTAGCAAATTATTTTTATATGTCTGTTGGATTTCTTGAAGCAACTCCTGATCTACCATCCAAAGCTTTGAAAACAAATTGTCATTATCTAAAGCAGATCACAGTGGACTCTGTGATGGTAAATGACTGGGGATATGTTTCAATGGCTTTTGGAGGTGACAATAAGTAGTTTTATTTTCTGGGTACTAATCTGAACCCATTGATTGGTTTTCCCTCACCTTCATTAGATGGATATTGAAGTATAGTCACCCCTCCGTTTTCGCGAACTTCGGATCTGTGTCCCTCACTTATGCGTGAGGGACAAATGGAGAGGCATACAATGGGGTGTGCCCACATGGCGCATGCCTGCATGCCCCCGTGCCTCCATTCAAGCCTATGGGGCTTGAATATGCGTGGGTTTCAGTGTCTTAGGGTGCATCACATTATTGTTCCTGTGCCTTCAAGTCATTTCCAACTTCTGGTGAACCTAAGGCAAACCTATCATGGGGGGTTCTTGGCAAGTTTTTTCTGAGGAAATTTGCTATTGCCATCCTCCGAGGCTGAGACTACATTGTAGAAATAATTCAGTTTGACACCGCTTTAACTGCTATGTCATGCTATGGAATTTGGGGATTTGTAGTTTTGTGAGACATTTAGCTTCCTCTTTCAGATAGCTCTAGTGGCACAACAGAACTAGTGTTGAATGGCATTTTTTCTACAGTGTAGAGGCACCCTCAATTCCATTAATGGTACTGCTTCTGTTAGCAGAACTACATTATGGCATTCAGTTTAATAGTGACTTGTGATAGTGATATGATGCCAAAAAATAAAATAAAATAATAAAATAGTATTCATGCAATTGATAAAAGCAAAAAAGCATATGCATCTACAGCCTGTGAATGGTTGCCTGGAAGTCAGTAAGTCACACTCTGAAATCAATGAGGCTTACCTCTCAGGCCAGTGTGCTTAGGATTGGATCTTTATTTAGCCAAACAACATCTTCTTAATTTAGGTGTGTGTTCTGCCTTTAATAGCTCTTTTATTGCAAATACATCCCATGCCCTCCAAAAATTTCTAGGTAATAGGATTTCAAATGGGTTTGTACAGATGATAGAGAGATAGTGGCAAGTGCAGAGTTGCTGAAGAGTAGTACAAAATCCAGGGGAATGAGGAAAAGAAGACAAGATTGGAAGGACAGAGATAATAGAATGCCTTAGGCAGGTTGTAATTCACATGGGCCTAATGTGTAGCTGGGGGAGGGTTTGAACAGTGTCTCAAAACCAGGGGGAGCAATAGATGGAGGCAGAGAGCCAAACACAGCAAGTCTTGCTTGAGGTATTTTTGCCATTTGTTTTCTGAAGCAGCATGACCTTTCCTATGACATAATCAACTAGCCCGCTGTGGAACCAGCATCCTCTGGGTTTGCTTGGTCCAGAATGCTTTGGATATTTCATGCTGGATTGGGCACTTGCTGCATTATCTAATACAAAACATAAGGCATGCAACTGTCACTATAGCCATTTGCAGCTCTTTGCCTTATCAAGGAATGTCATTGTCCTGGTGAATCCCCATGAAGACAATTCTTTAGCTTCTTTGTTGTGGTATTGCTACTACTGCTGCTTAATCTGCTTCCAAAGTACAATTCAGGATGAAACAGGTTAATATTCTCTTCCTTTTCCTAATAGAAGATAAAATATAAATCTAGGGAACAGTTAAGACAGGTTAAGCTTGTGTTCAGTGTTTACAAAAGCAGATACCTAAATTGTAGTCACAAGAAGGACATGCTTTTGAAAGAGAACATGCAATACATTATATAGAATGACTTGGTTCTACAAGCATATCTATGACCATTTGTTAGTCTAGTCATCTAGACTCTTTATGCCACAGTTTGGAAAATTCCTTTTAAAAAGTAATTAATTGAGGTCAGAATTCAAAGGAACAAAACACTTTTAGTTAACATTACAGTTATTTAAACTCCCCCATCTCTTTTCTTGCTTAGTTTCTCTTCGAAAAAATATCAAAATGTTTTAAGCACTTGGCCTGTTGTATAAAAGACATCTAAGTAGTGAAGCCAAGCAATTATATTGCAGAAGACGTGGTGATATCCTTTACTAAATTACTAAAACTCCTGCTTTAGTTATTGTAAATAGAAATTAATAAGGAACACATGATTTCTAACTATTTGCTTCACATTTTGGATTATGTAACATATATCAAAATCATGTGTCTTTAGGAGCATCAGTGTTGCAAAATATGTACATTTATTGATTTCCATAGGATCAACATCTTGGGGTATAGGTCTACAATTCCATCTTGCACTATAATGAATATCATAATGAAGTATAATAATGAAGGGAAGTAACAGTACCATTCTATTTTGCATTGGTCACGCTTCTCCTGGAATATTGTGTTCTCCTGGAATATTGTGTTAATGATAACCATGTTTAAATATTTGAAGGAATATCATATTGAGGATGGAGCACTTTTGTGTTCAGCTGCTCTACAGTGATAGTGAACCTTTTAGGAGCTGAGCATCTGAACTAAAAGGCCCACTGGCACCAGGTGTTGCCCAGGGCCGGGGTTGGGACTTCTGCCCTCTGGGGGCAGGACTTCCGGGGCAGGACGTCTCCCCCCTGCCCTCCCAGACCTTCAGGTGCCTCTCCGGAGACAGCTGAAGGCCGGGGGGGAGGGAGAAGGGGGGAAGAAGAGAAACAGGCATGCACCTCTTTCTCCTCCTCCCCCAGTACTATCCCAGACCTTCAACTCCTCCAGAGAGGTAGCTGAAGGTCTGGGATGGCTGGGAAGTTGGAGGAACAGATGGATGCCTCTTCCTCCTCCTCCTGGCCCTCTGCATGCCATGGGTTCACCATCACAGGACTGGAGCAATGGATTAAAACTACAGAGGGAGAAATTCTACCTAAACATTAGGGAGAACTTCTTGACAGCAAGCGATATTTGATAGTGGAATACACTCCCATGGAGTGTGGTAGAGTCTCCTTTGGTGATTTTTAAACAGAGGCTGGATTGTTGAGAGTGATTTGATTGTGTGTTCCTGCATGGTTCCTGTAGGGGATCGAACTGGATGGGCCTTCTGGTCTCTTCCAACTCTATCATTCTGTGATTCTATAACATTCATATGTCAATGTTGTAAGATTCAGAGTTTGGAATCAAGAAGAATAATCTATACAGGCACACTGCAGGTGACTGCCTTAATAGTTTTGGCAAAGTTGTCAAGTACTGTATATTTCTTTTGTTACGATAGCAGTGGGAACTGTACAGCCCTCTAGATGTTATTGAACTGAAACTGCTGGAAGACCTTGACAGCATAGTAGTCCATGGTTAGGAATACTGAGACTTGTAGCTTGACCAGATGTTCTTGAATTTTAGCTTTCAGCATTCCTCATCATAGCAATATAATTCTCATCCTGTACAAAAGAGATTGGCCCATTTTGTTCAATACCTCTGTCAGTGTGGCTTTGCTCCAGCCTGTAAAATGTCCCAGGTGCATTTCAACATGGAACAAAGATAAAAGGCAACCTGAGTTCAGTATATGCAAAGGTGCGTGTGCACAACGATGAAAAGCTGACTCAGAGGAAGCTGATGAAACTTCAGCAGGAAGTTGTGTGGTAACAGTTCAAAACTGCATAGGCACTATGGACATGTGACAGGAAAATGATGAAACACTGGCAGAATGTTATGTCAGAATCCTGGCCAGATTTTGTGTGTATAAGGAAGAATGGTCCAATGCATTGTGTGTTAGGTGGATGTCGAATGGTGGCGGAGCATTATGTCAGATGATGTAAATATTGCTGTATCGTGCTTATAAATATTTACTGCAACTAAGATTAAAAGCCTATTTGGAAGAACCTCAGCAGTGTGAGTAAAACTGTTTGAAAGGAGTTTTTGCCTACAACTACTTTCAGAATTTCCAGTGGCATTTGTTACCTGTCTGTCTGTCTTCTGCATATGGACTCAGTTTTCCCTGTTCTAACAACCTATCCGTCTAAATGTCTAGCAAATACCTAGTGAGGAAGGTGTAATTTCCCATCTGTTCTGCTAAATATGAATAATTCAGGGGTTTCTGTGTGTTGAGAGACTTCAGGTCTGAGATAGACAGAAGAACCATATGGAGAACTGAGTTTGTGCTTTTGCAATCATCTTAGGGGATGAACTATTTCTCTGAAGATCTGATGTGGAAGCAGTGGCCTTCAACTATCTGTTGAAGTGTTTAAGCTATGTATCTTTATAATTAATGCACAAAGAGTATACAATGCATATATACATTCAATGATCTCCTTTCAAAGAGAAACTAAACCTGGATAAGCTCTGAGCCTCTAGAATGTCTCACCACTTGAAAAAGTAGGATGCTGGTGTAGCATCATGAATCAGCCGTGTGACTGCTTACATGAGTGGTCTGCTCACAGAAGCCATATACTTTTGGTGCAATATGCTCACAAAAAGACCTCAGCTCCAGGAGTTCAGGTTTCCCAAGATTACTGGGAGGCTGCCACTGTGCCAACTCTATGTATGTATAATGTGAGATGGCAAGAGGCTGTCTGGAGAAGTTGTTGTTAGAACCAGGAACTCAAATCTGTATGCAGCTGTTCTTTGATGAGCCACCAAGACAGTAGGGCAGATTGTGTTTTTAAGACCATAAAATATTCCAGAGTTCTGGAATGGGGGTTCCACCAATCCAGCTTGGCTATGTGGCTTCTCCTGATCAGGAAGAACTAAAAAGGTTCATCTATTGAGCTAGGCTTTCACTGGATGGCTGTAGCAATTACTGGCTTTGTCAATGGATTGTAATTTTGGGTGTTTATCATTGGCTGCCTAGAACCCAGGCTTAACAGAAAGAACATATCTCAGAAAGAGGAAAACAGATACAAGGAAAAAGATAAGGTGATGCATGAATGGGAAGTAGAGTCAGTGAGTTGGCTGTCTAGGAGTTTTGAATTAAAACCTACACATACTAAAAGGAGAAGCAGAATTGTGCTCATCATCCCTGCTATCTACAACCATCAACCTGCCACTGATGTTCCTACTATTACTGAACTCATGCACATAAGACAAGTTAACTTCTTAACTGTTAATGGAGCCTTCAGCTTCTGAACAAGGAAACTCAGCTCCTCTTCCCAGTAGTTATGAGATTCCCCTTCCATGCATGCACACGCGCACACTCCCAAGTTTCATAAAGCCAGGCTATGATGATAACACATGCTACCAATCCTAGGAGAAATAGCCCAGTAATAGCCTCATATATTTACTGCCAGGAAAGAAAGAATGGAGAGCATGACAGATCAGCATACAACCTCTGATATAATAAGGTGCTCCAACTCACTGGTCATGTTACCAAGTAACTTTTGAGGAAAAGAAGTACAAGCCAATACTAATAGAATCCAGAGTGTAGGAAACTTCATGTTTGTTGTTAACTAGTGCAACATACATATGGATGCTCTGCACAATAAATAATCTGGTCCAGAGATTAATTAAGGAGCCATGTCTGCCTCTTCTACGTTTTCCTTTAAGCCCACTGATGGATACTCACACTCTGCCAGCATAATGTAGGATCTATGTATCACATAGAGCTCATGGGTTCTACTCATGCTGATTGGTTCTGCAGTAGCCAACATTCCTTTTCAGTTTTCTTTCAGTTAAACTCCTGCACTCTTGTCTGTCCCTGGCTTCTACTCCACCACAAGCATCTGAAGATGTAGACTAAAGTCTATGAAAGCTAATGGTACAAACATCTCCCCCCCGCCCCCTTTAGTCTCAAATGTGCTACAAAATCTATCTATATATTTAGAAATACAGTTTAGGCAGCCAGAGAAAAAGGGCATGCAAAATTACTGCAGAAATGCAAACTCAGCAAATAGAAGAGCTATAAATGTGAGTGGTTTTACTGCCTCACTGTCTGCACAGCTAGAAATTTGAAGACTAAAAGAACATTTCATTTTGATGGACAGAATTCCTATTGGGAGGGCAATGCACTCATTTTGCCAACCATCCATGGGTACACCCCCAATTCAGCCTCAACTAGAGGAGAACTACTGAAGGAATGCAATTTACATAAGGTTTCACATAAGATATGTCATCTATAAATGGGTCTACTCTTGTTGGGATTATCATCTGGATTTAACCCAAAATAATTAAAAATTAAGGCCAAGATCCTACATCTTATGAATAACCTAAGGAATTGACCCCCCTCCCACTCCCAGAGCTCATTTAAAACTGCTCTATGGGATGGATACTATGGCACAGGTGAGTGGGGCACTTCTGAATAACACTGCCAGCCCTGTTCTGGCCCTGAATGGGAGTGTGACATACTTTTCACACCAAGGCTTGAGGGCACGAAGGTGCTAGCCTTGTCATTCTGAAACATTCCACTGAAGTACTCCCACATTGCATATTTCAGTTCTTCTGAGTAGCTCCATCAAGACAAAGGTGGGTTCCGGGGTTATTTACAATTATGGCAGTAGTATTACGATTTGAATATGCACCATAGGTGAATTCATAACTCTAGGTTATGAATCCATAACTGCAGTGTAGGATGCCAGCCAAAATAACTGCTTAAAAATATACATGTATGCATAGACACACATACACCAGCTAACAACACTCCTCACCTCTGCATTTGCACTTATTTTTAGTTTATATTACTCCTCCACAGCCTTAGGCAATGCAGGCAAAATGCCAGACTTGGCCATCTTTTGCGATTTACTAATATGCTTGGTTCTGGCAGAAACACATTTGTTTTAGCAGATTTGTTTTCGCAGCCTTAGTAAATTGATCCAAATGTGAGCATGACGATGACATCTAAAAGGACCCATGAGATCACTATCTGAAACTTGCAATGAAAACTCAAAGTGATGGCATCATTTTTCCCTCTCCACTACTCTCTTTATCATGGCAGTGGATGAATGAATGCCGGTATAGTTTCAGCTCTTACGATAGTCATTTTCCATAAGAATATGGTATTAGATACCTAGTGCTTAATGTATTTGCTGAAATTATACTGCTCTGATACAGATGTAATGAAAGCATGCTACTGAATGCAGAAGGAATTCCAAGAGCCTGAAAGGAGCTGAGATTTTAACATGCAAAGTGACTTTCTTCTTTCACATGCAGAGAATTTTCCATGCTTTCAGTGATTACTTTTAAGAGTATAAGCAGGCAGAATATTTGGAGTACAGTCAGGACTATAACTTTTAATGTCCTGGCTTTAGGGCACATACATTCTCTGGCATAATGCTGTGTTATCATTTTGAAGGCATAATGCCCTTGCTTTTTTTCTGTAAAAAATAAAAAAGATGAAAATGGAAAGCTTGAAGTAACCAGGGATGCTATCATGCAACTATAAAAAGATCTGTGAACAGTAGTACAATTTTTCAGATGTTCTTGAGCATTTGTCCAAATCTTAAACATAACTGCAACCCAATGTAGATGAGAAGGGAGTTTTGTTGGTCCATTATATATGTGAAATAAATAAATATTTTGGAATAGAAACAAAATTCCAAAAATAACAGTCAGTGAATATCATTATTAGGCCCAAGTAAAATGTCATAATGTAAACATAGAGAAAAAATTAAGGGCAGGGATAAAGAAGAAGCTAGGCCTGAAGAATAAGTGTACATGGTTACAGGATGTCACTGTCTTAAAATGAAGCACAGGCATGATTATGGAGATATAACCAGGGGTGGCTGATGGCTTCCATGTCGGTGCATGATGAACCTGCTCCAAACTTTCAGATGGTGCTCCACACTTTAAAGGAGCTAATAAAGATAGTACACCTCACCAAAATATCTTAGATCATTCAAAGTTCACCAGCATGGACATGAAAGTGATCAACCACCACCAGACATAGCTGATGCAGGTGCCAGAGAAATTCTTCAGATTTTTGTCTTGCATTACAACTTCGGGGATTCATAAAAAGACACCTCAGAAGAGAAGCAAGTCTGTTGAGACATGAATTTCATTGTTGGGTTCTCTCCTTGCTAGCCTCATCTGTTACAAAAAGAACACCATCTGTCTACTCAGATGTACAACCTTTTCCTTACCATTTGCAGAGCTAGGAAAAACTAGTTTTTTGGGGTTTTTTTTGCTATGCTCCCAGAATGTTGGTTGAGAGATTTTTGGGAAGTATGATCCAAAAAAAGTAACTTTCCCAAGCTCTTTTAGCATACAATAGGAAGAGTGGCAATAAGGAAGTCTATTCTGTTCCTGTTCTTATTCTCATTGTCATCTTCATTCTTGTTCTTACAATCATCTTTATTTTGATCCCTCCTTTCCCTCAAACCTAGGACTAAAACAAATACAACAAAGTATAAAAACAGAAAAAGTCAACATTAAAATAGAATAGGAATGCCCCTTGCTAGATTGTTTCTAGTGTCAGAACCAGTGGACTCAGTTCCCAAAAAAACAGGAAAACATATTAGTGTGACAGAAAACAAACAACTTTTATTCTGGACATTGAGGCAGAAGTCACCAGTAAAGGGGTTTTGCCAGAACTGAAAATTCCAGTCCCAACCATAGCTTTAAAATACAATTATCCAGATTTTATGTTTTGGATAAAATCTTGATCTAAGGTTGAGGATAAACGTTGAATATTGGTTTCACTCTTTTACATTATTTAAAGTAGTTGGGAGAACAAATAACAGTTAATATATGTCTCAATCAGGGCTAATAAAAAAGAAGAATTTGGGTTGGATCAACATTCAGGAGGTAAACTTGTTATTGTTTGTAGATATGTAGGTATGCATGGTTTGCAGAGGGGTTGGGGGGAGTTACTGGATGTATGGATTGTACTTAGTGTGTATGTCCTATTTCTGTTTTTGTTATAATGTTCATATTTGTGGTTTTTTTTTCTAACAATAAAGTATTAAAAATAAAAATAAAAAATGCAAGTTATCCAGCCTCCCCTTTCTGACTGTTGGTCTTTGATCCTGATCAAAGCAAATGCTAATGATCCTTTCTTCCTCCACATACCAGAATTGCTGCAGGAAGGATGGAATCATAAAACTATAAACCCCTTCACTCTGCTTACCATTTGCCTCCCTGCTATTTCCCATACACAGGACCCATACATGATTCATACAAACATTTCAGTATCCAATGCACTTTCATATTTGATACATACATCATGCTCAATAAACCACACCAATCAGGGAGAATCATGCCTATGGATTCTGACATCTAGCTATGTTTGCAGCTATCCTAGATCCCAAGAAGGCAATTACAGAAAGTCAAGAAGACTTAAGCATGAAGGTATCTGTGAACATTTAATGTTATTTGCCAACTCAGTGGCTGGTCTTCATCCAGTGACATCACTAGAATAATGATAAGTAGGCTGAAGCCATTCTTCCACTGCTGAGTTATCGAAAACATCAGCATATCATTGGCTGGAATCCTGTTGATGACATACACAAGCATACGTTGGTATTATGTGCACATATGCCTGGGCACATTGTGCAAGGAGCTATTCTCTAGCTCCTCATGCAACAGCTAACCCTCCTGGTGGCATTGCCAAGCAGCAGGAACAGTGGAATCACTGGAGATCTGGAAGAATGGCCTCATTTCTCCTCTTGGAGCTGGGATGGGTGATACATGGTTGCCTCCCCTTCTCTTTACTCAGATGGTAAATAGCCATTGGAGTGCCCAAGCCATTGTTGCTAGGGGTGGTAGAGAAGCACTGAGCAGTGTATGTGGAACATTATTGTTTGGACTCTTTAATATAGGATCTTGGCCTTTATATTAATTCTATTTAATTCTCACAAGAGCCAGCATAGTGTAGTGGTTTGAATATCGGATTAGAACCCCAGGAAAAAAGGGTTCAAATTGCTAGGCAAGTCACATTATCTCAGCCTAAGAGGAAGGCAATGTCAAATCCTCTCTGAATGAATCTTACCAAGAAAACCCTAGAACAGGCTCACCATAAGTCAGAGAAACATGGGGGCACATAATGACACAAAACTAGGGATAAGGATAATATATTGGGACTGAAGGTGAACCAAGGGGTGTTTGGCTGAAGAGAGAAGGGCTGTTAGAGAGTCAGTACCCAAGCTTTGAATTGGCTCAGTAATTACCCAGTTTTCTGTGGGGGGTGGGGTGGGGGATGGCTGGGTGAGAAAGAACTCAGATAATTTCTGATTTAGTCCAAAGAATGTTGTGAAGATCTTGCCCATCACTATGAATGGGGTTACAGCAGGGGTGTGGGATGTTTGGCTCCAACTCCCAACATACCTTCCTATAAGCCATGCTAAGTGAGGCTGATGGGAGATGAACTCTGAAATATTTGGAGGATAAAGGGTTCCTGATAGTTTAGTAAGAGCATGTTAGGCCCATTTTTAAAAGGTATGTGAAAGGTCATTGAAACAGAAAAACTGCTGTCTCTGAAAAAAATGTAAGTCAGCTGCTATCTTGATTGATTTTCAGCATGAAACAGAATACTAGGTTCCTCATAAGGCAAAAGGCAGAAGGATGTGGTTTTAAATTTTCATAGTGTAGTAACTAAAGACAGAGTCAGCAGAAGGTATCTTGGACAGTGTTACCTATTGGTTATACAGCCTCCCCCTTTTTTTTCTGTCTCTCTTTCTTCCTCCTTCCCTCCCTCCTGCAAAAAAGGAACTGGGCTCACATCAGCAGATGAACATAACAATGGCCCAGACAGAGGGGGAAAATCAGTTGGAAAAAGCCATGTTATTTGGAATGCTTCATTCATTTCCTTAGAATGTACACAATTGAAGATTAACTGTTAATATTTATTGCTAAGCAGCATCTCCCAAAGAGCACTAACTCTGGTTGATTTATTATTCAGCACGTTCCTTTCATGCTGCCTATACAAAAGTAATATAACAGTGGCACTTGTAGTGCAGGGAATCTTATCTTTAGAACAAATGGGGAGTGTGTGTGTATGTGTGTATGTGTATGAGTGAGAATGTAAGAAATAATGTAATAACTAAGAATATTTTCATTTAAAAATGGCCTGTGGAGTCAATTAGAGGCAAACTGAAATGCTTTGAAAAGAAAACACACACACTTAAATATGTATGAGGTTTCAAATCATTAAGGACCAAAACAGCTCAATGATAAATACTGAACACACAGAGGCATGGCAGGATAGTTCCTTATATTATAAAGACGAGGAAGGACTGCCAGAAGAGATTAAGGGTTGCTTCGTACATTACCAGAGCCTGCAAAAGTTACGTTGATGGGGTGGAATATTGGTGGTTCATGATGCTGGGGCTGCAAGAGAAGGCAGACAAAATCGATCAGTTCTGGGCATTCAATTTTTCTGATGGCTTCTTGCCTTGTCTACTGCACTGGTGGCTATCTCCCCCCCCCCCCACACACAATGCACATTATAGAAATTTAGCCATGGACTACAACTTCCAGGATACCACAGCCATTATGACTATTCAGTAGTAGACTATTCATGGAGTGTAGCACTCTCTGATCCTACTTATGGGGCTTCTCTTTCCCGTATTGCAAAGTAGCTTTTCAGTGCCTACACACTAGCATGGTGTAGTGATTAAGTGTTGGACTATGACTCTGGAGACCAGGATTCGATTCCCTGCTTGGACATGAAACCCAATGAATGACCTTGGGCAAGTCACATGCTCTCAGCCTCAGGGGAAGGCAATGGCAAACCTCCTCTGAAAAAATCTGGCCAAGAAGATTACATAACAGGTTTGCCTTAGGGTCACCATAAGTCAGAAACAACTTGAAGGCACATTCCAGCAACAGAAGATTTTCCTTAGAAGGTTTTTCCAATGCATGAGAATCCTGTTTTTCAATCATCTTCCAACCACTTTTGAATATTCTTTCAAGTTTTGCTTGACAGGTGAAATAAAGCATTTGGTTTATGTATCTTTAATGGTTGTGCTGAAAAAGAAATTTCAGCAGGTGTTGCTTGTCTTGCAAACAACACTTGCTGAAATTCCCTCTTCCACACAGCTATTAAAGGTACATGGACACTGTCCCTTATTTCACCTGGCAGTCCTATTTCTGTCATTAGTGTTTGCGCAGCCTCCATTTCTAAAGTGTTTTGTGTCTTTAAGAGGCAATCCTGGAAACTTCTCAGAAGTGAGGTTTTTGAAAACAACGTGTGCTTTTTTCCTAACCTAGACATGGGGAAGGAGACCAATTTTGTACTGTAGTAGGAAAGGGGGAATCCCATTGCTGATGGTGTCTATCCACCATGCTGTTGAGACTGTAAGAGGCAGAAAAGAAAACCAGGCAATCTGTGATTACTAATTAAAATTAATGGCCTCAGGAAGGACATCTGATTTCCATTTCTTTGGGATCTAGAAATAAGAAAAATCCTAGAGAGCATTTAGGAACTTAAGGACAACTGGATAATGAATGAAACTGTCTGCTTTGCCAGCTGTCCCCCCATATGAAATGTTGTCACTTTAAAAGGAAAGCCAGTGATGTTAACTTGTCCAAAGCCTAGCAATTATGACCAATAAAATTCAGCTTTCCCACACAGTGTTTCAAGACGTACCCCAAATTCCAATTTATTCAAAAGTTTAAAAGCCATGTTTGGGTGTTTGCTGTTTTCAAAATAATGATTTATGGTGTAGAAAATAAGTGAACTCAAGGATGACTAAGAGCCCAGTTCAAATGTTGTGTGGAAGCCTAGGGGGTGTTGCATTGGGTCCTTGTGAGAGTTGGGAGCAGTTGTGGCTGATGGCTTTCACATCAATGTGGTGATGGTAGTAGTGAATATGCTTTGGGTTTTAATACGAACTTTCAGTTTTGGACTAAAATCCAGAGTGGACTGACATTTCCCATTGACAGCAGCCACCAGCTGCCACTGCTTTTGGAACAGCATTATGTCAGAGGCTTCACAGGTTATGCAGTCAGGCTGATCATGGATGCTGAAATGGCTATTTTTGGTCCATCAAGACTGTTTAAAACTTGCTCTGAGAGTAAGCAGTCTTCAGTGTCAGAAGAGAAAATCCTGTATGTGATGTAAGCTGCTTGTGATCTGCTATAGAACTGACTATAAATATGCCTCATATTGGAAGTGTTTGGCTGCTGCATTATTCTCTTAGGATACACTGTTTAGATGAGGGATGCCAAATGCATGGCTGGTGAGCATCCCAAGGCCATTTTCTGGCCTCTAGACATGACTGGTACCCCAAACACAGCATCATGCAACCAAAATGTAGTGACCCTGCATTACAAAAAAGTATGTTTTCATGTTAAAATAAGGGGCCAGAGTAAGAGGAGAATCAAACTCTGCAGGGGTGGCTGGGAATTAAATTCTCTCTGAAAGAAGGCACACACTTCTTAAAGTTATAAACTGCTTAGAGACTGCTTAGTGCAGTATGAAGTGGTGTATAAATGAAGCTTCTATTGCTGCTATTGCTACTGCTATTGTATGAAATGTTCAGTTTTTATACTTTCTGCTGTCAGCATGCTGCCAGTGGCCAGGGATGGTATCTGGTATGCTTTGTTTCTAGATCACCCATCTTTCTCATTTTCTTCCTGACAAGTAAAATGCATCCTTTGTTTCTAGATGATGCACCCATGTGCAGGTGTAATTTGAAAAGATGAATTTCCCTGTTCTTGTTTACCCAGGACACAAAGCTTTTTAGAGGACTGAACTTACTAAATATAAGAACAACATTCCTTTGTTTTGTTTTATTTTTGTCTTTATACAAGAGCTTAAGTGTAATCATGGGTGCACAAGGCAGATGGAAAATGTGGGCTGAGATCCTTGGATTGGGAGATATCACCTGCAAAACTATGATAAATCCAACTGCACCCAAGCCCCCTTCCTCTGCTGCTGCATCCCAACATAGGGCCTAAGCAGACGACTAAAACAGTCGTCTTGGAGGCCCGGAAGAGGAGGAGCCACCGCATGCGCGGCGGCCCTTCCTCTTCCTGAGGTCGCCCTGAGCGCTTCCGGGCCACCGCACGCCGGACGCGTTCAGGGCGACCTCCCTCCACAGCGTCCGGACGTGCTGTGGAGGATAAGTCGCAAAAAGGGCGCCCGCCGCTTTTAGGGCGCTCTTTTTGCGACTTATGAAAGGAGTGCCTTTTTGGCGCTCCTTTCAGGGTCACCGGGGAGGCGCCGCGGTGAGGCTGCCATAGCCCCGCGGCGCTCCGGACCAGGGCGCTCCAAACGCCCTGGTCTGCATCCCCCCATAGTGATTTCCTGACCAGTGAAAAGGGGAGCAACAAAGAAACATTCAGCTGCTTTCCTGTAGCTGGATGCAGTAACAGTGTTCTGTGAAGTCATGCTGTTCACATGACCACGGAGTCATCTTTGACAATGTTGGCTCCCTCGGCTTAGTAACGGAAATTAGCACTACCCCCTACAGTTGGTCACAACTAGACAATCTTGTCAAGGGAAAACCTTTGCCTTTAGGTTGAGAGAATGAAACTTGCCCAAGACCACTCAGTGAGTTTCCATGACCAAGCAGGGATTGAAACCCTAATCCTACAAAGTCCTGGTCCAATACTTAAACCACTGCTTCACAAAATAAGTTATGATGTCATAAACTGGACTTAAAAACTTATGCCTACCAAGATCTTGCTTAGAAACATGCCACAAAAGCAGATAAATTAAAAAACACGGTTCAAGATCCAACAATAAAAGACCCAGCTGGTACCTTTTAACAGCAACCTAGCCCACACACTGAAGGCATGCCTGAATGAGAAATCTGATCTGGCTGCTGATGGGAGGACACCAATGGTGTGCCAACATAGCTTCCATTGGCATGGAGTTTCAGAGTTTGAGAGCAATAAAAAGAGTACTGGAAAGTATGTTAAAAGACTAAAACACTGAGGAGACAAGCTCCATGCATTCTAAGATGGTTAACTGTTTATTTCTTTTAAAATAGCTCAGTGTGTTTCAGTATATGTGAGAAAAGGCCTTCTTCAGCAGAAATCACTGGGTTTAAAAACACTCTGTAAACAAAGGACCATTGAATATAAAATGAGAGTTTGGGATCAATTAGAAAGTAAAAATTCTCTCACATTGTGGAAGTGTCAGCGGATGGCTGGGAAGTCAGTATGGTGGTGAATTTACTCCAGGTTTTCCAAACTTTGAAAGAACTATACAAGGTGCTGAAACTGGATTTTTCTTTCAGCACTTTGGACAGTTCACACTAAATGCAGATCAGATTCATTGCCCTCTACCCACTTGGAAGCCATCTGTGGTGTACTGTTCCTTTATGAAAATTGTAAGAAATGCTGGTTGGGAGAATGGTAAAGTAAAACTAGTTTTCTCCCAGGATCTAATAGACCTGATTTCAAGGACTACTTTGAGCTCAGCTCTTTGCCACATCTAGATCAGATCAGGAAATGCTGGTGTTCATCAAAAGCTTGAATATGCTGAGATTTATTTAAACACACACATAAGCAAACTTACCACTTGTATTTCTATTGCTAGTGTACCAAGACAAGCTTATCTCTGGGCAGTTTAAAAGAAAATCTGTAATCTGATTGATTCTTCATTTTAGTTGATTGAGGCTGAGCTTGGATTCACATTTTTCTGTCTTATGGAACACAATGGGTCTTACTTCTGAGCAGGGGTGGCCTCACCTGTGTTGCTACCTGGGGCTGCCATGGAGGTGTGACAGCTCTTTCCTTCATCACGGTAGTAAAGGTCTCCTCACGAGGAGGCCTCTACCATCAAAGCAAAGCTGGGATTTGTATAGTGGGAGAAAGGCCTGACTGGGTGTCACGTGTCCTCTAGGGTGTCAGTTGGTGCGGACCCCACCCCCAGTGATACCACTGCTTTTTAATAAACATATACATGATTATGTTGAGAACGAGACAATTAAACATTGCAGCTCTAAAAACCTCACTTCCCAACAATGTCTGCTGCCCTTGATTGACATGACTCAGAATGGGAGTCTAATTTTCTATGCAATTCTTGGCAATGTGAGTCAAGAACTAAAGATGCAGCAGTTTATTTTTCCCCCCTACAAGCATCCAAAGCTTTATATTTCAAAGAAGTCAACCCAGCAGTGCTGAGCTATGCATGTGTATATCCCAGCTACTTGATCTTTGTGCTGCACTTCGCCGTTTCCCATTTAATTTGGCTTTACAGAATGCAAGAATGCTCTGTGAATGAATAACATATTCCATAGACTCCCAGTGATTACCCAGATGTACCATTTATCTTGCCAAGATTCCTTGGACTTACAATCACCTGCAGTGTTCAGAAACATGGTTCCTGTGTAGCTTTTCTTTCCTTCATTAGCCCATTTGTTGAAGATGACGTAAGTCAGTACCATTATCTATTGCCAGGGGGAAAAAAGGATGAATGTACAACTAGGATTTCTTTCATGAATTTGACATGAGCAGCTAACACATAAACACACACATACAGCATGTGGCTTTAATATTTTAGATATGCAGATAACATTTGACTATTTTTATTTCATAGTTTTATGCACACAGTGCAATATCTTCCTTTGTTGGTGCAGAACATTTCCTCTAATGTCATATGTACAACCAGGACACATGGGACCAGCATGGTGTAGTGGTTTGAGCATTGGACTAGGACTTTGGAGACCAAGGTTCAAATCCCCACTCAGCCATGGAAACCCACTGAATTGGTCAAGTCACACACTCTCAGTTTCAAAGGAAGGCAATGGCAGAGGCAAAACCCATTCTGAAGAAATTTTGCCAAGAAGCCCATGTGATTAGTTCACTTTAGTGTTCCATACATCAGAAACAACTTGAAGGCACACAACAGCAAAAACAACAACCAGTTAATAGATCACCATGAACATTCAAGACAGCAAAAACCTGTGGCCTCCTCTCTGCTTAGCCACAAAGCTAACTGAGGGGCTATGCAGACAGGCAGGAAAAGGTGGCCTGAGTTGCCTTTTCCCTAAGCTGCAGCAACTGCACTGCCTGCTCTGAGATTGCCCTAAATGGGGACGGAGCAACCGCACTTGGGGGGAATCAATGCAGCTTTTCCGAGGCTGTATTGAAGCCCTAGCAACCCCACTGCCAGCCCCAAGGACACTGCAAAGGGAGATGGACTGCATGGACTGGCAGCGGCTGCTTCAATTTTTTTCGTTCTCTCAAATGCACGTGCACGTACGCAGGAACACATCCCTGTGCACCTGTGCAGGAAAACATCCCTGCACACCTGCACAGGACCTGTCATAGGCTAGTATACAGTCTGTCGCTCTCTGTGTACAAAGGTGATTGGCGTTCGGCATCCCTGTGCACCTGCACAGGGTCTGTCATACACCCACATATCATGCAAGGATTCGCTGACCTCTGCTTCCCTGCAAGGAGTGGGTGCAGTAGACAGGTGCCACTATAGCTAAAACAACACATAGCACAAAGGATAAAAGAAACATTAAATACAACACAGGAGGATGCATTAAAACATTACTTTTAATGCATCATCTTAAAAAAAGAATTAAAATATATGAAATACATATTAAAATATGTATATTTAAATATTTAAATATTCATATTAAAACAACACACCTAACAGGATGTTCCTCAAACCCAATTAATTTAAGGTTGAAGGCCTGTAAGTAGAAAGATCATTCCCTAGTGATCTCTGTATGAGTCTGGGAGCAACCCGGAATATCCTAGTTCCAAGGCTGCCCCAACCGTCCCTCATTACCATTCTGATGTAATGTGGCTGTTTGCATGCACATCCCACTGTGCCACCTAGTATAGCCACTGCTGGCATGCATTGCTAACTATGGGGGGAAGCAGACGGGCAGCACGGGGCCGCCCCAGGAAGCTGTGGATCGGGGCCGAGGCATCCGCATTGCTTGGCCCCGCGGCGCAGCTTTGCCGCCCCAGGAAGGAGCGCTAAAATAGTGCTCCTTCCACAAATCGCCAAAGGTGCTTCGCAAAAGGCTGCCGGTACACCTTCGGCACCTTTTCCGCCGCAGCGTGTGTGGTGGATAGGCATCCTTGGAGCGCCGGACATGCGGAGGGTCCGGCGCTCCGACGACATCTTTGGGAAGGGGTTGGGGCGCCCAGCGTGTGGCTGCCCCTCCCCTTCCTTGCCCTGAAGACGGTGCTTTGCGCCATCTGCTTAGGCCCTGAGAGATTAGAACGAAGCACCCAGTGTTGGTCACATGGCTGGGCACCTCCTTCTGACCTCAGAACGAGTGATGTGCGACAGAGGAATCCAAACTGGGCAGCACAGGAGGATGCATTTGAAATAGCCACCCAGTGTCAGAACAGAGGGCTCCAGATCTTCCAGAAAAAGCCAAAGCAAACAGAGAGTTTTAAAAGTCTGTTTCAAGAGGGGTATAACCCAAGTTTAGTGCTGAATGGGCCAGGTGTTGTCTGGACTGTTTGCACTAGACTCGGGAATTGAGCCCTGCATCATCTAGATCCTTTGCTGAGAGGATGGGAGGAGGCTAATTTATTTGGCCCATGCAGACAGGACCCCTGTTAGTGAAGAGAAGGAGAGAAGGAACTCCGGGGGGAAGCAGACGGAGGCGCTGGAGATGCTGCCGGATGGAGCACCGCGGGAACATAGCCTCCGCACCCCCGGCGCTCCTGCGGCGTCCCTGGAAGGAGCGCTAAATCAGCGCTCCTTCCACAAGACAGGGAAAGTGCGCCCTAAAAGTGTAGGGCACACTTTCCCTGCCTTTTCCGCCGCAACGCGTCCGGTTGCTGCGGCGGGAGGTTGCCCCGGAAGCGCCGGCCGTGCGGAGGGCCGGCAGCTCCCAGGGCGACCTCAGGAAGAGGAAGGAGCGCCGCGCGTGCGGTTGCTCCTCCTCTTCTGGGTCTCGCAGATGACTCAATTAGTCGTCTGCCGAGGCCCTCCCTCTCTTCCTCTCTTTTTACCTATAGGGAAACACCAAAGCTGAGGAGCAGCCTCAGAGAAAGTTCTTTCCTGTGTCCTCACCAGAGGATCCTGGGAGGGTGGTGGGATAGAGAGAAAGCCCTCCCTTGAAGATCTGAGGCAGGCTCACATGGGAAAATATAGGGTTTCAGATAATCTGGAGCTGAGCTGTATAGTTGTTGTTTTGGCTAGTAGGCAGCCCTCTTCACTGCTCCTCTTAGGAGCGTTTGACCCATAAAGTATCCTTCTAAAGTCCAACAAGGTGTGATGGTGGTTGCAACAACTGTAGCCCTTGCTTATGTATTCAATAAACAGTAGACCTTTTCCTATGAATGCACCTGTGTGGTGTAGTGGTTTTTAATTTTAGAAGGGCAGATAAAGAGAGACGACATAGTGTATTTGTCACTCAGTTAGATTACACTATGTTAACAGTGGATAAGTTGTTAAAGATAGGATGAGGATCTAGTCCTGATAGAACCTCCAAGCTCCTTCTCTTTAATTTTAAATGACAGTGCCCTTTCTTTTACTGTGGGATGGGAGCTTAGCTGGACCGTCTGCTACTACCATCATGTAACAGTGCTGGAAATGATCTGGGAGCGGGAATTGATGTTGTGTGGGGGAAGGTAAGGTATGGCGGTAACAGAGTGAAGAAATGTTACAAAAGAAGAAGGGATCGATGCTTAATATCTATCCCTCCTTCAGTTCACTCTGTTTCCCAGGATAACTTGGAGAGCGTACCATCCATTCCACAGACCCTTACTCTGCTCCTTTGCAATGCCAGGTCGATCAAAAATAAAACTCATATCATCCATGACCTCTTATTGGATGAGGCGGCCGACCTGGCATGCTTTACTGAGACCTGGCTGGGGGATGCCAGCACTGTGACTTGGGCGCAGGCTCTCCTGGCTTGGTACTCAGTCAGTGAGCAGAGAAGGGAAAGTGGGCAGGGCAGTGGCATTGCCTTGGTTCATAAAAACAACCTAACCTTGACCAGGAAGCCAATCCGAAAAACAGCTTACGTCAAGTGTATGTACCTTAGCCTGCGAACTAGGGATAGTTTGGGGATTCTGTTGGTATACCGGCCACCCGGTTGCTTAACAGACTCCCTAACCCAGCTGACTCAGCTGGTCTCTGAGTTGCTGTTGGAGTCACCAAGACTTTTGGTTTTGGGCAACTTCAACATTCCACTTGAAACCAGTTTGTCAAAATGAACTGGTGCGGCTTGGGAGTTCATGGAAACCATGACATACATGGGCCTATCCCAATTGCTCACTGGGCCCACACATTGTCCGGGTCATACCCTCGATGCAGTCTTTAGTACGGAACAGGAATATCCATGGGCAGAGGTTATCAAAACCTCCGCATTGTCATGGACGGATCATTTCCTGGTCAAGATGGAATTAAGAGCCACTGTCTGCCCCCCTGGGGTGGCAGACCCATTAGCATGGTCCGCCCTCAAAGGCTAATGGAACCAATTGGATTCCAGAGAGCCCTAGAGGGTTTAATGGTTGGTAACACTGGTGATTCTGTCGAAGCTTTGGTTAATACTTGGAACATCGATCTTACCGAGGCTATTGACACAATTGCTCCCAAGCGTCCTTTCCAGCCCGCTCCAAATCGTAAGCCCTGGTATACTGAGGAGCTTAGGAGGATGAAGCAAGCTGGACAATGACTAGAGCATGAATGGTGGAAGACTCGGCTCTT
The DNA here is from genome assembly GCA_026167975.1 of Phrynosoma blainvillii. Taxonomy (NCBI): domain Eukaryota; kingdom Metazoa; phylum Chordata; class Lepidosauria; order Squamata; family Phrynosomatidae; genus Phrynosoma; species Phrynosoma blainvillii. Next base: position 37,509,546 of record JANUYF010000005.1, read on the forward strand.
AACCGACAGAACTCGCCATAGGAAACATCTTGATTCCTATCGGGAGGCAATACGTACAGCTCAGAGACTCTTCTCCTCTGCATGTATTGTGTCTGCAGAGTCCTGTCCAGCAGAACTGTTTAGGGTGGTGGGGGAACTGACGCAGGTTTCTCCTGCTCAGAACCCTCTACTTAACCCAACCTTGGCCTGCGGTGATGCATTTAACATCTACTTTGCAGATAAAATCTCTCGAATAAGAGCTGAGTTGGATGCCAGTGTTTTGACAGAATCCATAGATGAGGTGTCCAGCAACTCCGTTGATGGAATTTTACTGGATCAGCTTCAATCTGTGAATACCGATGATGTGGATAAGTTCCTTGGTAGAGTGAGGAGCCCTCTTGATCCCTGCCCATCTTGGCTGGTCGTCCAGGGGGGCAACGCATTGAGGGTATTCCTTTGGGATACTATAAATGCGTCTTTCAGGGAGGGCATTGTTCCATCTTGTTTAAAGGAGGCGGAGGTCAAGCCTCTCCTGAAAAAGACTTCCCTGGACCCCCTGGACAGGAACAACTATAGACCGGTCTCCTTGCTTCCTTTTTAAAGCAAGGTGATCGAGAGGGCGGTTGCTTCCCAACTCCAAGCTGTCTTGGATGAAATCGATTATCTGGATCCATTTCAAACTGGCCTTAGGATAGGATATGGAGTTGAGACTGCCATGGTTGTGCTGGCTGATGACCTCCGCTTGAGTATCGACAGGGGTAGTGTGACCCTGCTGATGCTCTTGTACCTCTCAGCGGCCTTTGATATAATAGATCATTCCATCCTCTTGGATCGCCTGAGGGAGTTAGGAATTGGAGGCACTGCATTGCAGTGGTTCCATTCCTTTCTCTCGGGCAGATCCCAGAAGGTGAGGCTTGGGGACAGTTGCTCTTCCAGAATAGAGCTTAATTGTGGCATCCCTCAGGGCGCCATCCTGTCCCCGATGCTATTCAACATCTATATGAAGCTGCTGGGAGAGATGGAGAGCGGTGCCATCAGTATGCTGATGACACCCAGATATACTTCTCCATGACCCGGTCCTCAGCTCAGACTTCAGATGGCGTCTCTCCTCTCAATGATTGTCTTAAAGTGGTAATGGATTCGATGAGGAAAAACAGATTGAGACTGAATCCAGACAAAACAGAGGTACTAACAGTCGCGGCCCCGAAACCAGGTTTGGGAATAGAATTTCCAGTCCTGGGCGGAGTCACACTCTCCTCTAAGGACTGTGTTTGCAGTCTGGGGGTACTGCTAGATTCGCCGCTTCACATGACTAATCAGGTGAATGTGGCAGTCAGGAGTGCCTGTTATCAGCTTCGGCTGATACGCCAGCTGCACCCTTTCCTGGAGACTAGGGATCTCAAAACTGTGGTACATGCTCTGGTAACCTCGCGTCTGGATTTCTGTAACGCACTCTACATGGGGCTACCTTTGTGCTTAACCCGGAAACTTCAACTGGTCCAAAACATGGCAGCCAGGTTAATTACCGGTACAGCTAGGAGAGAGTACATAACACCTGTGCTGAAATATCTCCATTGGCTGCCAGTTAGTTTCCGGGCATAGTACAAGGTGTTGGTTATGACCTTTAAAGCCCTACATGGCTTGGGTCCAACTTATCTCCGGGACCGCCTCTTCCCGTATGATCCCCCCCCCGCGCACTTCGGTCATCTGGGAGGAACCTGCTACTCCCGATGAAAACTAGGTTTTCACAGACCTCCCAGAGGACCTTCTCTGCTACCGCTCTCAGATTACGGAATGGCCTGCCAGATGAAATCCACCTTATTACCACCCTTGACTGCTTTAAAAAAGCTGTAAAGATGGATCTCTTCCAGCAGGCCTTCCCAGAATAATTCTCCCGGCCCAAATAAAGTCTGGATTGTTTACCGTTCCCTGCCACCACTGTCTGTTTTAGAGCCTTTAATTTACTGTATGCTTATTTTACTTTGTTATTTTAATTATTGCACTAGTTTAATCTGATTTTTAAGGGGTGGGTGGGTTAGGGATTGGGGGGATGGAATTGTTTTAAATTCTGTATGCTGCCCTGGTTGCTTAGCAGAGGGGCAGGTTAATAATAAGACATCATTATTATTATTCTGGAGACCACTTGGCCATGGAAAACCACTGATGATTTTGGGCAAGTCACACTCTCACCCTCAGAGGAAGGCAAAGGCAAGCCATAGGTTGGAAATGACTTGAAGGCACACAACAACAGCAACAGACTTTTCTATAAAGGTATCATAACTGGTTTGTCTTTTAGAGGACAAACAAGACTCTGTTGACTAAATCCAGAGAAGTTGGAGAAGAGGCCTTCATGCTGACCTCCTCCATGTTTTCATCCCCTAAACCAGGGGTAGGCAACCTTTTTGAGCCGGGGGCCGGGTTGCTGTCCCTCAGACAATTGGGGGGCCGAGGCATCAAAAATAAATAAATAAATATAAAAATTTAAATTAAAAAAATTAAAAAAAAATAAAAATAAAATATATATGCATGCACACTCTCTCAGCCCCAGAAAGGCCATGGCAAAACCCCTGTGGAGATTTTGCCAAAAAAACCCCAAGAACAAGTAATAACAACAATAATATCATCGTGGCGGTGGCGGTGGCGGCGGCGGGGGGGGGGGGCAGTGGCGGCAGGACCAGCCTGGGGCCAGTCCAAAGGCCTCGGTGGGCCGCATCCGGCCCCCGGGCCTTAGGTTGCCTACCCCTGCCCTAAACACACTGAAAATGTGAATAGGGCTACAGCTGCAGTCCTTTGAGAAATATGTGAATGGGAAATTTGAGCACTGTCAAACTTTAAGCTGCTCTGCCTTCAGACAGTATATTTAAATCATATGCATAGAACCTATTTAGGTCTGCCCATGAATATTCAGCTCCAGACACCACCCTCCTGGAACCTAGCTGCAGGCCTACAAAGAAGGTGCTAATTCCCATTAGGCTGCTGTTAAGTGAAAACAGCATGCAGTGTCTTCTGATCTGATGGTCCCACCTGTTATAATCATTTTTTACTTTTGAAGAAGTGTTATTTAAAGTTATTTGGCTTTTCAATGCATAGTGGCACCCACATACCCATGTGTTACTAATTTGAATTGAAATCCAAATGTGGTTATGTCTAGCATTGGGCCTAAAATAAATGTAGTCTTAATCTTGTATAGAGCAATAATTGCAGGTGCCTAGCAGCAGCATTTTGCCTGATTGCAGTTTTAATCTGTTCTACAGACATCTGTGGTGAAGTGCATGCCATTTGGGTATGTTTTTTTTTTTTTTAAATCTTCATGGGGACAGAGGGTGCGTGTCTCTCTAAGTTTATTGCCACTATTGTCCTGAAGATTACTGTGATAGTTCAGGGGGATCTATAGTGTTATTGTCTTCTTATAGATGGTCTCTCAGATGGATGATTGGGCTGTGATCAAAAAGCTGTTCTCTCCCATTTTCTGTATGCCAAGATGGGAAGAAAATATTTTTTGTTTTGGAAGATATGGAAGCCGCAATCTACTGCACACCTAGGGTGCATCTACACTGCAGAAATAATGCAGTTTGACACCACTTTAAGTGCTGTAGTCCCATCCTAAGGAATCTTGGGATTTATAATTTTACAAGGTGTTTAGCCTTCTTTGCCAAAGAATGCTGGTGCTTCACAAAACTACAAATCCCAGGACTCTGTAAGATGGATCCATGGCAGTCAAAGTGGTGTCAAACTGTATTATATCTATAGTGTAGATGCACCCTTACTTATGAATAAGTCAGTGCAGCAAGGTTTACCTCTGAGTAACATGTATTGGATTGAAGTGTTAAGTCCTGGGATGTTGTTTTACCTCCTCTCTGTCTTTCCCTTCTATATTTGCTTCTGAGAAACTATGCTGAATAAGTTCTCATTGAAACCACTTTTTTCCCCTTTTTCACACCAATATTAATTGTCAACTCAATCTCTGGGAATGTTGCAGCGCTAGAGGTAGGACATAGTATTTCAGCTAGGTATATGCCAACATACCTTCCAGTATTTCACAGATGAAAAAACACATGCAACCAAAGAACATCAGTTATTTATGGAAAGTTATTTATGAGAAAGAACACACACACAAAGAGAGGGTGCAGAAATATGCTTTTGCCTGAGTCTACTGGGAATGGCAGGATTTTCCTTCTCTCTTCTCACTCCTTCTGAGATGAGTGCTTCTGCATTTGAACTCAGTTTGTGGCAACTGAAGTAAGCTGAGGACAAAAAGGGAAGAGGAAGGAGAAGAGATAAACTGGGACATCTTAAAAGCATCTGAAAAAGTGGGATGAAAGAAGATTAATTGGGACTCCCTGCCCCTTTTCATCCAATTTGCTCCTGTCTTGCTAAGAACATATCCTTGGTGGAAAACAGCAGCAGCAAAAAAGGTCTGCAAGTTATCTTTGAAACAAAAAGTCCAAATTTTTTGTGGGTTTTTCGGGCTGTGTGGCCATGTTCTAGAAGAGTTTCTTTCTGACATTTCGCCAGCATCTGTGGCTGGCATCTTCAAAGAAAAAAGAAGTGTTTTTTCCCCCTTCCAGAAGATGCCAGCCACAGATGCTGGCGAAACGTCAGAAAGAAACTCTTCTAGAACATGGCCACACAGCCCACAAAAAACTATGGATGCCGGCCATGAAAGCCTACGACTTCACAGTCCACATTTTGTTTTCAGGCTGAACAACCCTTCCAGAAGTATTATTCAGCTTGAAAACAATGTGCTCATTCCTCGCACAGTTTGTTGTAAAGGTAAATTATGGCCCTTTTTATTGCTGCCATGCTGTCCAATTTCAAAAAATTGGCAAAAGTAGGGCATGAGCCATGATGAATTGGGGTAGGGTAATGCTAACCCCATCTACCTGATCTTGTAATTTAAAGGTGTAATTTTAATTTTGCTAGTACTTTATGTCACAACTGTTGTCATTATATTCAGGGATATATGGGAATTACTATTTTTGAGTATCATCAATAAAAATATTCCTAAGGATTCTGTATGATGTGGTATGGAAGAAGGTCAATGGGCATGTGTGCGACACCATGAGTTACTGTAACAGGTGATGCCAATCCTATCGATGCCACTACCCTGATGTAGAGGGATTAATTGATTGGCACGTTAGAAATCTGCTATTAAAGTAGCAAACAAAAGGAAAAGGAAACCAATGAATAAAGGGTATGAACATGGGTAGGAGAGCAAAAAGAGAAACAGATATCTTTCAATTGGCCCAATAATAAAAAGGGTACACACTGTGTATGACCACACAATGAGAAATAAAAGAGTACATGGCCACCCTTTCTCCTTTCTTAAAGAGCAATAGTATGATGAGTATTGCATACAGAAGTGGGCAACTCATTGGATGACTGAGCAACCCAGCCTTTGTGAATTTTGATGCAAACTGACCTTATCTGCACTTCCCAGGCTAATGCCTGGATCAAAATGTAATTATCCTTCTAATTCCACATTTCTCCAAATTTTGTTATGCAGTTCTTGTTCAATATGCCCAAATGCATTAAAATGCAAATTTTAGGAAATGTTTTTAAAAGTAAAATTTTCTGTGGATTAAAAATATTGCAGATCAGTGCAGAAAATGAAAATGTAAAATTGGCACATCTTGTAAACAGAAGAAAGCTGATTAGTATTCAGGAATGGAACATACATTGTGGTACAATAAACAGTACAGTCATATTCTGCTGGATGGGACACCATTCGATTGCACAGAAGAATTGGAGGGTGAATTTACACCCAATGTTTTTTCTTTAACCTAAATCTAGTTGCTAATCCTTAATGAGTGAAACCCCTTGAATTAACTCCATGTTTGTGTATAACTTCAAGTCACCTATTGATTTATGGAATTTCATAGCATTTTCTTAGTCAAGGAATACTTGGAGATTCTGTTGAATGATAAATCAATCAAAGAATAAATTTCATTGAATCAGTGAGTCTACTCTAGTTGGGAATAGCAATTAGATTGATATCTTTGCTTCCATGATACTTCTTGTACATTTTTTGAATCATTTGCTTTAATTAAACTTCCCTATTGTTTTGTTTTTGGGATTAATGGTATAGTTGTGGCTGTACCTGAAGACAGATTAACATTTAAATGTGCCAGAAATGTTCTGGTAAGATTGTTGCTGTTGTTATGTGTCTTGAAGTCAACTCCATTTTATTGCATCCCTATCCTAGGGTTTTCTTGGCAAGATTTGTTCAGAGAGGGGTTTGCCTTTGCCTTGTTCTGTGGTTGAGAAAGCGGATTTCCATGGCCGAGTGAGGATTTGAACCTGGGATCCTAGTGTGGCTGCAGGAGCTGCAATAGCATATTTTCATGGTATTCAGGATTGGTATGGGGACTAAGTGCTGAATGGTTCTGAGTCAACTGGAGGATACTCTACAGTTTTTCTCTAGAGAGATGGGCTCTTTCTTATTCATGCATACATACAGTGAAGTGGGATATTATGCTACCTGTTGATTAAAGATTGATGAATGATTTTAACTAAAACTTGACCTAAAATGTCTATAAAGCATGTTATAAGGAGAGACTTTAAGCCAGGGACCTTCAACTGTCCCAATTGGTCAGGGATATTACCAGTGATTCCACTGTTGTCTTACTTTTCCATATGTTTAAAAATATCCCAGTTTCTCTCTCCACATCTGGCTTTCTGCCTTTGTCCTCAGCTTACTTCAATTGCTGTAAACTTCAAACCACAAACCAAGTGTGCACTCAATTCAGTATGAGGGTGGGAGGAGAGGCGGCTTGGATTCTTGCCTTTCCCTGTAGGCTCAGGCAAGAGCAAACTACTGTAGCCTCTCCTGGCTTGCCTTTCCTTAACAAAATTTTTAGCTGTTTAGACCACACTCTGATGTTGGCTGGCCACATGTGTCCAGGTTTTAATAAATGAAATGTTGGAGGGTATGCTTTAGGCAAGAAGGGTATTTTAAAAAGCTTCTCTCATGCACAGTGACAATATATTTTTATTGACAAAGCAGTTTTTCAGAGCTGAGAAAATTAAAGTATCTACAGTTATAAGTCCAAAGCTTAAGGAACTAGCTACTTACCATCACAGTCACAACTTTCAAGTAATGGTTTGCTTTTCTAAGTGACAGTACTTAATTTTCTCAAATGGTAAAATGGTTATTTAAATGTTTAAAACGTTGTTGTTGTGGCCTTCATGTTGTTTCCAACATATAGCATCCCTCAAGTGAACCCATCATGAGGTTTTCTGGGGCTGGGAGTGTGGACCAAAATCACCCAGTGGGTTATTGTGGCCAAGAGGGGAATTGAACCCTGATTCCTAGAGTCACAATCCAATGCACAAACCATTACACCACACTAGTGTAGTGTACAATACTGGTTTTATTGTACAAAAAATACTATTCCCCTGCCCACCCTCAATATCTCCTGAACATCCAAAAATATGAAACAACAATTGTTTCCCAGCGCTAGGATATGTTCTTTATTGAATAGCAATTTAGTAATATATTTTTAATTCAGTTTTTAATCTCAGTCATAAAAAATTTAGAGTCAATGGAAGTTATATAAGTATGGACTTAATCAAATTATCTTTCATTCAGTAGGTCTGCTATAGTTGGTACTAGCTAGTAACTAGTTGTAGTTCATAGTTGTAGAGGGATTCATGCCCTCCAACATTTCACAGAAGAAAATTGGGACTCGTATCACCAAGCAACACTAGTGTGTGGTCAAATTACCAAAATTATTAATCAGGAAACAGTGACTGCAGCAGTTTTCTTTTCCTTAAATATACAGGGAGGATCAGGACTTTACATCTCCTATCCTCTACCCCCTGTTGAGTTAATTGAATGTAAACCATTTTAATGCTTTGAACTCAGTTTGCAGCAACTGAAGTAAACTGAGGACAAAAGGGAAAACTGAGAGGAGAAAGAAACTGGGACATTTTAAAAACAGCTGAAAGTGTGGAACAACAGAGGGTTAATTGGGGCTGTCCCTGCCAAATTGGGCAGCAGGAGAGTATATTAGATTTAGGATTTAGCCTTTTGGGTAATAGAAGAATGTGTATGGCTATAACTTGAAATAAAATTTTATATTTCTGTAAAAGATACTTATTATCGAAAATCAACATTGAATTATATGAACATTTTGAGTGAAGTCCAGAAATCCAGGAAAGTTGCTTAATTGTATGGATCACATATACCAGGTTTTTGTACCTTAATATTGATGCTCTGTTATATTTGATGAATCAAAGGCAATTTAATGATTAAACCAGTTCTTTTACTTGGTTTCACTCTACCATTGCTGACTTCAAAGACATAATTTATTCCTAAATTAACAATAGATGACACTGAAACACTTGAGTATTCATTGAAAACTGAATGTTACATATTGCTTGTGCCTATGAAGACTGGGCTATAGGCAAAAATGGATGAAAAGCCTTACACGATAATGGAAAGTAAAACCTCTATATTGTCATTCAGAAATTTGTAGTCCTGTCATTTGGGCATGGGGATTGTATAAAATCGTAACCATCCATCAGTGAAATGGACATCACTGATTAAATTGATTCCTCCTTCCACTTCAAGCCCACACTTTCCTTCAAATACAGACCAAATTTAGACATTATATGGAGAGATCTGAGAGGAAGGAGAGTAACGGTAAGCCCCACTGGATGAGCAACATTTGCTTATGTTATCAGATGTAGTCTGTAGTGACTTCTCTAGTACCATAAATGTTGTTTTCACATGCTTTATTTTTATTGATATAGGCATTATGCCTAAACAGTGAAATTCAATAGGAAGAAATTAAGCATGAAAGCAGTATTTACATCAATAAATAAAACAAGATTAATTTAATCATGCAATCAAGCAATCTTCAATAGAATAGGTATTCATTTTAATCTAGTTTAAATAAGCTATGTAACTTTCATGCTACTGATAGAATTATGAATACTGTGCTATCAATTTTAACTTCTAAATCAATGATAACAAATCTGATTAATACCCATTTTAAGTAGTGAAACTGCTAACTACATGAAGTGCACTCTTCTATCTCCTTGTTTCTTTAAGTGTTGTGCTTACCTTCTCTTTTGTTACTTTTGCCTGTATGTCAATGTGGTTACTTGCTTGCTGCTTATATTTATGACCCACTAGATTTTTCTGGAGTATGTAGGAATAATAGTTCTTGGGGTTATAAATATCATAAGAACCTCCTTCACACCTGGCTGTGTTCATTTTTCAATCAAACTCAGTCCTGTAACTCTTTTGCTTAAGATAGCTTCCTTGGATGCGGACAGTATATTGAATTATTGTCCTCTTTTCAAATTGCCTTTGCAGATATGAGAGTGAAACTGCATTGTTGCAACATTTTACCAATAATAACCTCCAAAAGTAAACACAAACTAGAGGCTACATGTCAGGCAGACGTTTGGCATTGTTGTAACACTGAAGTGGCTCTTGAAGTCATCTCCAATGACTTCTAGTCATTGGAGATGACTGTAGAAACTTTGTTATACATAATATTAGAATAATTAGAGCCAACAAGCAGCCTGGAGACAGATTGTTCAGCTGATTTCAGGAGTGATAAATACCTCATTTTATCAGGGGGAGGTTGCCGCGAAAGAGAGAATAATGTACACTTTCCTGCAGAGAACCTTACTGCATACAGAATTATATAAGAAGTACCATTCCATCATGTTGTTATTGTTATCATATTTTTTTCAAGTCAACTCCAACTTACGACAGCATCATTATAAGGCTTTCGTAACAAGAGTTATTGATTTACCACTGCCATTCTCTAAAGCTGAGACAGTGGGACTTGTCCATAGTCACCCAATGGGTTTCCATAGCTGAAGAGGGTTTTGAACCCTGATGTCTCAGGATCCTTGTCCATCACTCAAACCACTACACCACACTGGTTCCCTAGTATCACAGCATAGAATAATATAGTTGGAAGAGACCACAAGGATGGTCAGTCCAACCTCCTGCCATGCAGGAATACACAAAACACTCCTGACAGATGGCAATCCAGCCTCTGTTTAAAAACCTCCAAAGAAAGGGACTCTGCCACTCTCCAAGGGAGTATATTCCACTGTTGAAGAGCTCTTGTTATTGGTAAGTTCTTCCTAATGTTTAGGTGGAATCTCTTTTCATGTAGCTTGAATCTGTTGCTCTGCGTCCCAGTCTCTTGAGCTTGCTCTATTCGCAATAGAACATCCCTTCAAATATTTATATATGGCTATCATGTCACCTCTTAACCTTCTCTTCTCCAGGCTAAACATACCCAGATCTCTGAGCTACTCCACATATGCCATGGTTTCCAGACCTTTCACTATTTTGGTTGTCCTCCTCTGGACACATTCATTAACATCCCCCTTTTTACTTAAGGTACTATGGTGGCTGGGCAGCTCCAGACATTCTTGTAGAAAACTGATTACTGTATATTTGGGTGGGCAATTGAGGAAGATTAAATGATTATTCCCCCCAGGTGACCTTGGAGAGCCACCTCCCAATTAGTAACACATTTACCATATATTGCATATTCACACACACACACAGGACATCCACTGAACATCTTTCTGTCCAAACCAGTTAAAGGCAGAATGGTTGTTTAAATAAGGACTTTTTCTGCTGGCAAAATGAGAGCAGAGAGAGGGCCAGTTGAGCCTCTGTAGTCAGGGAATCCTATAGCTTAGGAGTAGCCATAGAGAAGGATCTGTCCTATGTTCTTACCATATGAGCATGTGTGTGTGTGTGATGAGAAGGAAAGAAAATCCTATTCCAAAGATTGTAAAACTTGGGCAGGCTCATATGGGGGATGTCATTGTTTATCTAAGCAGGATGAGTGGTTTCAGTTGAATGTTTAACTGTAGAGTTGCTGCTTAAGAGCTTGCTGCATGGTGGCCCCACAGAATTATCACTTGTAGTTATATGGTACGTTATATGTAGCTATATGTATATAGTAATATAAGTCATATATTGTTATGTGTACATGGTTATATGATAACTTGTAGTTATATGGTATTGTAGTTATATGGCCTTGGAAGTTAGTTTTTGTTTAAACTTGATCTCCCAATACTCACAGCTGCCCAGAGATTCTACAAACTGTAGACCAAAAAAGGCAATATTACAATATTTTTTGTTGTGTAAAGTAATTGCACAGAATTACTTCATTGATTATTTCTTCTTCTAGACAGAGTCATAATGTGCTATCTGTTTAAGTGACTATAGTGTGGTTAGCATCTTCTAAATATGAATCCAATAGAGAGAGAAAAATGGGATTGACTATAACACAGATAGACTATTTGTTTAATTATTTCTATTCCTGAATATCTTCATCCATGTATTAATTTGTTTGTAGATGGTCAATGATGAACAGGAACATGTTTGTAAAAGGACAAAATGTAACAAACAGAAGGAATTTTTATGTGAATTAACAGGAAATAGTTTTAATGAACATACTATATAGGCTGTTCCAAAAATGTGTAGGAAAAATAAATAGATATTAGTTTATTAAAAAGGAATCAGTAATTTCTAAAAGATTAAAGACATTTTCATTTTATAGTTGAAGAAACTGAACTGTTTGATATCATAATTAGTGATCTGACTTTGTTTCTGAACTCTGTAGTTCGGCTTCTGTTATGTTGCCTATTTCTGAAGGATAAATTCTGGATAATCCATGTGCTGGCAGAAAGACATTAGCTTTTCAGAAAATTAATTAGACCATATTTGAATATTCATATCTCTCTCTTGCATCTAATGGATAAAAATAGCTCCCATTGATTGCCTGGGGAGTTAAGAATGACCTAACATTGCTCAGTTCAAAAGAAAAATATACACAACAAAACAATCCTTTTACACTTTCACATAGTCATTACATAATCTATCATTACTTCAATTAAATATTCTCCCCATTTTTAACTCAGTATATAATAGAAATGTTATATGATGAGATTCTGGGCCTAAGCAGACTGCCAGAAATAGTGCACATTAAATTGAGGCACTGCCCTGGCTCAGTGCTAGGGAATCATGGGAACTGTAATTTATTGTGGCACCAGAGCTCTCTGACAGAGAAGGCTCAATGTCCCAGAAAAAAATACAGTTCCCATGATTCCCTAGCACTGAGCCAGGGCAGTGCCTCAATTTAATGTGCACTATTTCTGGCAGTCTACTTAGGCCTTCTGAGACATATTTGTCTCAATGTACAAGATACAAACTTGGACTCTTGCAGCAGAATTCAGTGCAGTTGGGGAAGGTGATCTTCCTTTCAGACTTTAACTTTCCTATGCACCCAAAAAAAAAAAGGTCTGGAGAGCTGGAAAACCCCCTGAACTCAGTTGTTGAGAAGTTCTGTGAACTGCAGTATACCTTCCAACATGTCACAGGTGAAAACTGAGACATGTGCCCAGGCAACTTCAGACTGTGGTCAAGCTGGCAAAAGTTATTAATGTTGAAGAACACACAGGTTTCCTTTCCCCACTTCTGAGTACAATTTACTTTTGCACTTTGAATTCAGCTTGGAACAATTGGAGTAAGATGATTACAAAGGGAGGAATACTCATTCCAATACTCATTCATATGGTTATCTACTTTCCTTGTCTTTATGCAACAGCCTTCCTCCTGCCTTTGTCCCCCAAAGACCATATTTAAAACTGAACTTGATACTTCATCTCCATACCCACAAAGTTTTGAATTTAAATTGACATTCTCACACACAACTGGCTTATATAGGTCTGTCTCTGAATTCTCCACTCCACCCCATGTATCTGGGGAAGTAGCCTCAAGACTACAAAAGCTAATCCTACCATTTTTTTTTCTTTCAGTTAGTCTCAAAGATCCCCTTGTATACTGATTTTCCAGACTAACATGGCTATGTGTTTGAATTCTACAAGGGGAGAAAGTGGGAGGAGGAGAGAGAAACCAGGACATTTTAAAAGCAACTGAAAAAGTGGGGTAACAGAATTATTCAGGACTGTCCTTGCTAAATCAAGACAGATGGATGGGTTTGCTGCAGTGGGGCAGGGACAAAGAGGAAGTTTCATCACATTGGTACTAGAGTGTTGCTACTATACAGGAGGCATATATTCTTTCTGCCTGCTCTTCTTTCTAACATACAGAGCTTTAAAAATCCCATTATTGGTTCCAGCAGTTTCATACAAGATTCACAAGACTGAGAAAAGTGGTAGCAAATTTCACATATGCCACTGGAGATTTAACACTCTTAATATTAAGACAGCTCCTACTGAGATATATTTTAAACTCTCTATTGTTTCTGCTGAGCTAACAACATAATAGATAGCACAGAAACAGCTCAAAACAAATAGCCCAGATAACATCCCCTGCAAGAAATGTTAGGTTAAATCACATTTCTGATTATATGTTTGCAGTGGACCCAGTGGATTGAAATAGGCTTCTTGAATCCATTAGTTGTTTGTTCAGATAATATGGGAAGAGACTGTTGTGCAAATCCAGTAATATTCATGGTATTTGTGAACTGGAAGTAGACCCATTGGTATCAAGAAGTCTTAAGTTAGTCTTGACTAATGTAAGTCCCACTGATATCAGTGGGTATAGTCTAAATATGACTAAGGGGCATTGCAGACTGGCCTAAAGGGCCAGCCTGGGGGTAGAGTTGGGACAGGGAAGCCACACGCCAGCCTCTCCAACCCTAGCCCAACACTGTCTTGGTGCCGCGGATCAGTAGGGTCATATACACTGTAGAAATAATGTAGCTTGACACCACTTTAACTGCCATTACTCCATGCTACAGGATCTTGGAATCTCTAGTTGTGTGAGGCATCAGCATGCTTTGGCAGAGAAAGCTTAAGACCTTGTAAAACTGTAATCCTAGGCTTCCATAAGATGGGGCTACAGCACTCAAAGTAGTGTCAAGCTGCATTATTTTTAGAGTGTTGATGCACCCTTGGGTCTAATCTGCACTGCAGAAATAATGCAGCTTGACACTGCTTTTTAACTTCCATGGCTCAATGCTATGGAATTCAGGGATTTGTAAATATCTTTTGTGAGAAATTTAACCTTCTCTATCAGAGAGCTTTGGTGACCCAACAAACTACAAATCCCAGAATGCCATAGCTTTGAGCAATGGCAGTTAAAGCGGTGTCAAACTGCATTATTTCTACAGTGCAAATTAGACATCTATCATGCCAGATCTTGACTTTATTTTTAAAAGTCTATGGAAGGATGGCTCATTTAGGCAAACCAGAGCTCTGTCCAAAGAGTGAACACGTCCTCAGTACTTAAAGTACAAAAAATTAAATGATGAATAGTCTCCCCTCTGTTTTCGTGAGGGATCTAGCTCATAAAAGCCAATGATGAGGAATGTTGGGAGTTGCAAACCAATAACACTGTTTCTAAAACTTTTTCATGGCAATGGAAGTTCTTTGTATGTTCTCCCTTCCTCCATATGTATCATTTGTCAAGTCTGTGTCTCCTCTTGCTTCCTCTGTGGAGTTATCAGTGAGAGGAAAGGAATTATTTTCAGTTTGTCCACATTTGTCTCCTTAAGCCATCCAAACATAATTCTTAGATTTCACAAGCCTTTGGGAAGAGATGGATATTAGTAAATTTGCTATAGCCTGTGGGGTAGGGTGAGACAGAAATAGAAGAAATAGATAAATGAGTAAATCACTGCATACCCTCCAACTGTACAAATTGGGCAGGGACACTACCAATTAATTCTAGTTTTGTAGACGCTTTAAAAAAGTCTTAGGTTTTCTGTTCATGTATGACTTTGCCCCTTTGTCATCCGTTTGCTTCTGTTGCTACAAATTGAGTTCAAAGTGCAAAAATAGTTTGCACTCAATTAACTCAGCAGGAAGAGGAGATGAGGGGACAGAGTCTTGCGCTTGCCTGTAGACTCAGGCAAAAGCAAACTGCTGCATCCTCTCTTCGCTTGTGTGTTCTTCCTCATTAACAACTTTTGACATCTTAACCACACCCACTTGTTGCTTGGCCACACACATCCCAGTTTTCCTTCGTGACATTTTGGAGGGTATGCTATTGCTAGTATGCATCCATTTAAAGAGAACTGTCAACACATGAAGTTAACATTGAAGTGTTTCTTTCTTCTTCTTTTCTTTCTTTGCTTCTCTGCTTCAAGTTAGTATTTGGCCAACAACCCTGGAAGCAATTTTTAATTATGAAAGTCAATTAATGTTTTCATTTCAGCTACAGCAGGTGTACAAACAGCTTAATGTCAAAATTCTCATCAACTCCACACTGCTGCTGCATACAGAAGGAGCGAAAACTCAAAACTCCTTGAAACAAATTGGCACAGGAGCTGTTTATTTAGAGCCTTTTCTTTGGTGTCAGAATGAAAAGTGCTGGTTTTTGCTTTGTTTTGTTTGGAGATATAAAGAATAGCTCTCAATCTTAATTTCAACAATCATTTGTTCTGATATTTTAACCCTACTGGCAGTGCATTTTACATAAGCTATAGTTATTTGAATTGCGAACATTCCTTTTCTATCACTCTTCCTTGTCTTTTTTAAAATGGGAAGCAAGGAACTTCAGTTTCTGGTTAATCTGGATATGACCCCCCCCCCCCAAAAAAAACCCACCAAAACCCAGTGAGAGTTGTTCTGCTGTCAGTGGATATTAAGACAGGCTGCTTTTGAAAATCTGAGGCAGAAGTACATGGTTATCATGTAACACGCATCCTCAGCTAATGATGGCAAGGAGACTTAGGGCTAGTCTACGCATAAGAGTTCTAGGTGAATTAGTGCACACATTAACATTGGACCTTATCACACGCGGGGCTCAAAGCGTCAAGAAAGCGATATAAGAATCAATCCAGAACTATACCGGTAGAAACCCCACAATACGGAAATGGTTATCAGACGCAACTAGCATCATCGCACAATTAACGAAAGCGCGATGAAGTGCCCCCCGGGAACCGTATTTGCTGTTCACACACAAGTGAGAAGATCTCGTACAGAACCCAGCAAGGATGTTCTTGCACATGCACAGAAACAAGGCAGCCGCGGCTGTCACTTGCCGCTGCTGTCAAACACACCCCTTCCCAAGCCGGCTGTCCCCCAAACCCCTTCCCAAGCCGGCACAGGGTCCGCGCTCTGAGGAGAAGTCCTCAGAGAGTGGACTTCTCCTTGGAGCGCGGACCCTGTGCCGGCTTGGGAAGGTGTGTGTGTGTGTGTGTGTGTGACAGCCGGCTGTCACACACACACACACCCTTCCCAAGCCTTGCGCTCCATGGGAAAACGTCCCTAGAGAGGTCCCTCTCTGGGGATGTCTTCCCTGGAGCGGAGGATCCGCGTGGGCCTTGCGCTCCATGGGAAAACGTCCCCAGAGAGGTCCCGGCTGCCACCCCCCCCCCTCCCAAGCCGGCACAGGGTCCGCGCTCCGAGCAGAAGTCCTCAGAGAGGCGCCTCTCTGAGGACTTCTCCTCGGAGCCCAGGCCCCGCGCAGGCTTGGGAAGGGGTGTGTGTGTGACAGCCGGCTGTCACACACACACACCCCTTCCCAAGCCTTGCGCTCCATGGGAAAACGTTCCCAGAGAGGTCCCTCTCTGGGGACGTCTTCCCTGGAGCGCACGTCCCCAGAGTGGGACCTCTCTGGGAACGTTTTCCCATGGAGCACAAGGCTTGGGAAGGGGTGTGTGTGTGTGACAGCCGGCTGTCACACACACACACACACACACAGACACCCCTTCCCAAGCCTGCGCGGGGCCTGGGCTCCGAGGAGAAGTCCTCAGAGAGGCGCCTCTCTGAGGACTTCTGCTCGGAGCGCGGACCCTGTGCCGGCTTGGGAAGGGGTGTGTGTGTGTGTGTGGCAGCCGGCTGTCACACACACACACCCCTTCCCAAGCCTGCGCGGGGCCTGAGTCTGAGCAGAAGTCCTCAGAGAGGCGCCTCTCTGAGGACCTCTGCTCAGAGCGCGGACCCTGTGCCGGCTTGGGAAGGGGTGTGTGTGTGTGTGTGGCAGCCGGCTGTCACACACACACACCCCTTCCCAAGCCTGCGCGGGGCCTGGGCTCCAGGATACGTATCTGGTGATCAGACATATGGCGAAAGCACAATGATTGCGCTATCATTCCGGTCGCGCAATTGCAATTCCCCAAGAAACCGGCATTCAAAAGAACGGGGATGATGCCGCATTGTGACGGGGTTGTGACGAGGTTCTGTGCGACGTCGTGTGAACACACGGAAAAATAAAGCGCAATAGGACGGGATTTAGTGTGGATTCTGTCTGCTTTAGATAACGTCCATAGACAATTGTATTCACTTTCCTCTTCATGTTCACATCTATTTGCACCTGTTCACCCTCCCTCTGCCAAAAATGCACAGCCATTCGAATGCATGTGAAACTGACAGATGGCCATACGTGCGATAATGCACATTTCTGAGAATTTCAGTGGATACTATAGTAAAAACCATGAAGCCTAATCCCACAGAGTTTAAGAAGCCCCCCCCCCCAAAAAAAAGAAAGCCTGATCTCCTGCAGATCATATGTGACTGGATTGCATTCTATTTGACTGAAACAAGGAGTATTTAAAATGTGTATATATAAATAAAAACAAAAATTGAAGGCTTTGTTTGAAATCAATTTTCACCATAGAACTAGATGTTAGAATGAAAGTAGGAGATGATAGGCAATGTTAAGAAAACTTATAGAATACCTAGAGCTTTGAAAAGTTGTTTTGGATGACTAGCCCAGACTCCACACCAACATGGCCAGTGTCCATGGTGGCTGAGGCATTCTGAGAACTGTAGTAAATGGCTAGGATCTTTGTTGAGGTTGTGTGCCTTCAATTTCTTTCCAATTTGTGACTCTAAGGTGAACCTATCATGGGTTTTTCTCAGAAAGTTTCTTCATAAGGGGTTTGCCATTGCATCCTTTGAGGCTGAGAAAGTGTGACTTGCCCAAGATCAGCCACTGGGTTTCATGGCTGAGCCAGGATTCGTACCCTGGTCTCCAGATTTGTAGTCCAATGCTCAAACCCCTATACCACATTGTTTCCTGTTTAAGATCTACAGGGAGTTATATCACTGTAAGTGCTTCTTAAAAATTTTGTGCAAGGAGATGTCTGCAACAGTTACACCACCTGTGTAAAAAGAGCTAAATGTCTCCAAGCACTGCTCTGTCCCGTAACCCAAATGATTTTGGGGACAGAGGGAGAGCTACCTCTACACCATCACCCAACTTCTTGGAAAGGGATATACCTGGTCCCCCCCCCCCTGAAAAAATAACCAGCATAAAAAAAACATTCATAGGACAGATGTAATCTTGCACTTTCCAGTTAGTTCAGACAAAAGCAAATTGCTGCAATCTAGCTTGTGCACTCTTTCTCATTAATCACCTTTGCCATTGAACACACTCTGGTGTTGCTTGTCCACATCTGTCCAAGTTTTCATCTGTGAAATGTTGGTAAATATGATGGCATATATTAAGGTGAAACACTTATGTGCTACCTCTGGGGCTGTATTATTCTCAGAGGTTGCCTTGAAAGCTAATATGGCTGAGGGAAGAAAAAAGTGGCTTCAATGAGAACTTCTTCAGTGTTGTTTCACAGAAGCAAATATAGAGACCAAAACCACTCTGAGGTTGCTTGGTCTTGCTTGGTAAAAACATAGAGAGAAGCTTCTCAGTGGTTGCTCCCTTCCACAGAAGGCTAGGTTTTCCCCCTCCCTGCTTTTCTTTCACCAGCAGGCAAAGACATTTCTATTTAAGCATACTTTTAATGTATAGGTGTGTGTGTGTGTGTGTGTGTGTGAGAGAGAGAGAGTGGGTTATTGGGGATGTTTTATTTATCTTTTAAATTTGTGTTTTTTTTAAAAAAAATGATTTAATGTGTTTTATGAGGTGATTTTAATTGTTTCTAAATTTCATTGTAAATGTTTTTAATTGACTATTTCTGGCAGCTGCCTTGGGTCTCATTTTGGGAGAAAGGTGGTAAATAAATAAATAAATATATCCCAGTTTTCATCTGTGAAATGTTGGAGAGTATGACTGAAGAAGGCTTAATACACTATAGCTGCATCCACACTGCAGAAATAATCCAGGTTGACACCACTTTAACTGCCATGGCTCAATGCTGTGGAATTCTGGGAACTGTAGTTTAGTGAGACATTTAGCCTTCTCTGCCAGAGAGTTTTGGTGCTACAACAAACTACAGTTCCCAGGATTCCATAGCATTGAGCCATGGCAGTTAAAAGTGGTGTCTACCTGGATTATTTCCTCAGTGCGGATGCAGCCTATGACTAAGAATGACTGAAAAAGGCTTAATATGCTGTGCTGGTAAAGCTCCTTTTGATCAAACTGCTAGTAACAAACTGTGTGGGACATTTTCCTCCTCACTGCATCTTTAATCAAAAACACTCCCTTGGTTTTTAAAAGAGCACTACAAGCTATTGCAGTTTCCATGAGTATAAAGGTATTAGTCTCTCTTTGCTGGCAGGCAAAGATCTTTTTTTTTTAATCAAGGGAAGTAGTAGTGTCACTGCATTCTGCTTTGGTCAGGTCTCACCTGGAATACTGTATGCAGTTCTGGGCACCACTGTTCAAGAAGGATATTGACAAGCTGAGAAGGGTGATCAAGATGATCAATGGTTTAGAAGCCATGCCTTTTGAGAAACAATTTAGAGAGCTGGGTATGTTTAGCTTGAAAAAGAGAAGACTTTGAGGTGACATGGTAGCTATCTTTAAATATTTGAAGGGATGCCATGTACACGATGGAGTGAATTTATTTTCTGCTTCTGCTTCTCCAGAGACTAGAACACCAATGGATTCAAATTACAAGAAAAGAGATTCCACCTAAACATTAGGAAGAACTTCTTTACTGTAAGAACCATTTAACAGTGGAATAGACTGCTCTAAGGGATGGGTGGACTCTCCTTTGAAGGTTTTTAAACAGAGGTTAGATGGGCATCTTTCAGGAGTGCTTCAGTTGTGTATTCCTGAATGGAAAGGGTTGGAATAGACAGCCTTTGCATCCCATTGCATCTCTAAGATTCTGTAATTCAACGATTCTATTCTGCTAGGCCAGGGCTAGGCAACCTAAGGCCCGGGGGCCGGATGCGGCCCCCCGAGGCCTTTGGACCGGCCCCAGGCTGGTCCTGCCGCCGCCGCCGCCGCCGCCGCCATGATGATATTGATTATTGTTGTTATTACTTGTTCTTGGGTTTTTCTTGGCAAAATCTCCACAGGGGTTTTGCCATGGTTTTTCTGGGGCTGAGAAAGTGTGCATGCATATATATATATTTTATTTTTATTTATTTATTTATTTATTTATTTTTGTTGCTTTGGCCCACCAATTGTCTGAGAGACAGCAACCCGGCCCCCAGCTCAAAAAGGTTGCCTACCCCTGTGCTAGGCCATCAATTTTTAGTTGGTTGCACAGTAGGATTTTAAATAGGGCATGCTCAGCTTTGATCTTTATATTTTAAACATTTTTAGAATGCTTTTAAACCAATATTTAAATCAATTTTAATAGTATTGTCTATTATTTTTTAAAAAACGTTTATATTATACATTGCTTTAGCTGTATTTTGCTTTAAACTTCTGTTTGAAGCCACATTGGGTCCTATTTGGGAGAGAGGTGGGAAATTAATTATGTAATGACTGACCTCAATTTCATTTCTGAAATCTTGGAGAGTTTGGACGTTATCACACTGGGGTCTCAAAGCAGCAAGAAAGCGGCAAGAAAGTGGAATGGAATCAATCCAGAACCATACCGGAATGGACCCGGCAAGACGGAAATTGTTATCAGACGCAACTGGAATCATTGCGGAATTGACGATGCCACGATGGTTCCGCTCCGGGGACCTGTATCTCCTGTTCACACACAAGTGGAAAGATCCCTTCCACAACCCTCGGTCTTCTATGGGCTTGGGCTCCGAAGCGACCGCCCAGGCCTCTTTGCTTTTGCCCAGGCCTCTTTGCTTTTCTATTGCCCTGGTCGCCCCTTTGGTGACCAAGCCCATAGAAGAGCGAGGCCTGGGTTAAAGGGACAGCGCATCCCTTTTGCCCAGGCCTCTTTGCTTTTCTATGGGCTCGGTCGCCCCTTTGGCGACCAAGCCCATAGAAGAGCGAGGCCTGGGTTAAAGGGACAGCGCCTCCCTTTTGCCCAGGCCTCTTTGCTTTTCTATGGGCTCGGTCACCGCTTTGGCGACCAAGCCCATAGAAGAGCGAGGCCTGGGTTAAAGGGACAGTGCCTCCCTTTTGCCCAGGCCTCTTTGCTTTTCTATGGTCTCGGTCGCCCCTTTGGCGACCTAGCCCATAGAAGAGCGAGGCCTGGGTTAAAGGGACAGTGCCTCCCTTTTGCCCAGGCCTCTTTGCTTTTCTATGGTCTCGGTCGCCCCTTTGGCGACCAAGCCCATAGAAGAGCGAGGCCTGGGTTAAAGGGACAGCGCGTCCCTTTTACCCAGGCCTCTTTGCTTTTCTATGGGCTCGGTCGCCCCTTTGGCGACCTAGCCCATAGAAGAGCGAGGCCTGGGTTAAAGGGACAGTGCGTCCCTTTTGCCCAGGCCTCTTTGCTTTTCTATGGTCTCGGTCGCCCCTTTGGCGACCTAGCCCATAGAAGAGCGAGGCCTGGGTTAAAGGGACAGCGCGTCCCTTTTGCCCAGGCCTCTTTGCTTTTCTATGGGCTCGGTCGCCCCTTTGGCGACCTAGCCCATAGAAGAGCGAGGCCTGGGTTAAAGGGACAGCGCGTCCCTTTTCCCCAGGCCTCTTTGCTTTTCTATGGGCTCGGTCGCCCCTTTGGCGACCAAGCCCATAGAAGAGCGAGGCCTGGGTTAAAGGGACAGCGCATCCCTTTTGCCCAGGCCTCTTTGCTTTTCTATGGGCTCGGTCGCCGCTTTGGCGACCAAGCCCATAGAAGAGCGAGGCCTGGGTTAAAGGGACAGTGCCTCCCTTTTGCCCAGGCCTCTTTGCTTTTCTATTGCCCCGGTCGCCCCTTTGGCGACCAAGCCCATAGAAGAGTGAGGCCTGGGTTAAAGGGACAGCGCGTCCCTTTTCACCAGGCCTCTTTGCTTTTCTATGGGCTCGGTCGCCCCTTTGGCGACCAAGCCCATAGAAGAGAGAGGCCTGGGTTAAAGGGACAGCGCGTCCCTTTTGCCCAGGCCTCTTTGCTCTTCTATGGGCTCGGTCGCCGCTTCGGCGACCAAGCCCATAGAAGAGCGAGGCCTAGGTTAAAGGGACAGCGCGTCCCTTTTGCCCAGGCCTCTTTGCTGTATGGGCTCGGTCACCGCTTCGGCGACCAGGCCCATAGAAGAGCGAGGCCGGGGTTAAAGGGACGCGCTGTTCCTTTAACTCCGGCCTGGGCTTGGCCTCTGAAGCGGTAGCTTCGGTGACCACGCCCATAGAGCAGCGAGGCCGGCCCTGGCCTCATTCCACAATACGGGTTCATACATACGGCGAAAGCTGCATCATTCCGGCATCCTTCCGGCCGCGGAATTGTAATTCCTCAAGATGCCCGGAATTCAAAAGAACTGAAATGATGCTGGAAGGATGCAGGGATGATGCAGGGAAGGGCAGGGCTATGTGCGACGTCGTGTGAACACACGGAAAAAAGAACCGGAAGGGTGCAGGAATGATGCAGGATTCTTTCTGCTTTAGGGCCAGTGTGATAACGTCCAATGTTCTCACTATTATCTCTCTACATGTAAAACCCAGTAACAGTGACCAACACCCTAGGATAATTATGAGGACAAGTACTGCTAGCTGTTTTACTGCGGTGTTTAAGCATCTCTAACTGGCAATAACCCTTCTTTTGTCGACACACTTGGAACAATTATGGAATAAGAAATCAGTATTCTACCTTCTATGCATGTTTGTGTGAAAAAGTAGTGATTCCAATCAGCCTACATTGCTATGAGGACAGAACTAGTCTGTGCCAAGTCTCTGGGGTAATGAGGCCTCTGAAACTCACCAAAATGTACCATGCTGGCCTGGCTTCATATTATAGCTGTTTCTAGGGGCTGTTCCCTTGTTTCCTTGAGTGTCTGATAATTTATGTAGGATGATGATAGCTTATGTAGGATGATGATGTATGGTGAGGCAGATTGAAATTGCCAGGATATGGGATAAGGCTCTAATAACTCTTAAATCTGAACAAATTGACACGCAGGACAAAATACCATTAAAATCTGTGAAGTTGAGCAAAGGTACCTGTCTTCCCTTCTCTTTCAATCTCAAACTATGAGCTACAGCCTCTCCCGGCTAAAATAGCTCTTGCTTCCCTGGCAGGGAGAAAGTCTGTCCTAGTTGGTGGGACCTCTATACCCACTTCTTCTGCTTCTACCAGGTAAGCAAGAGCTATGTTGGGAGGGAACAACTGTGGCTAAAAGTCTGAGGTTGAAAGGTAAGGGAAGACAAGTACCTAAACCCAGTTTTATGGTATTCTATCCTGCTTCTCAATCTGGGCTTAATGCTGCAAGATCCCTATTCCATTTCCAACCTGGCCATTCTAGGGCAAAGGGAGCACAGGGAATTTAGGTATGAGCATTGGGCCAAGTCATTATGAGCCAAGTAGTTAATAGCTAGTGATAAGCCAAACACTATTGAATCAAGGTAAGTACATGTCTCTGCTTAGTTGCCACTGACTCTTTATGCAGTCAGGCCAAACTGAGAGATTTTGATGCTTAAGGTGTAGGACAAGGTGTTCACCCCACCCAGTCTACAACAGGGACGGGAAGAATATTCAAAAATATTTTTTTTTAAATGATTAACAAATAGATTTCTCAAATGCTGAGAAATCCTGATGAGAAAAATATTAGACTGATGAAAATCTTCCCATGCCAGGATGTATTCTGTACAAAATTTGCAGATGGTAGTGTTGCATAGAATATAGCATTTTCTGTACATATGACATTTTCTGCACAGAAGATAGTCTTTCTACACAGAATTATTACTTTCTGTGCAGAAACAGCTGTTTTCTGGACAAAAATGCTATTTTTTGGTTGTGCAAAACAACTGGTGTGACTTTTCTGCACAATAAGTTCCAAATTGAGAATAATCATCCAGAACTGCACAGTTTTCAAAGCTTTTCTGGCAGCAAGGAGAAAATTGCTAAAATCACTGAATGCTTCCTTTGAGAAGACAATTAGCAAAGAATTCCATCCCTAGTCTAGAAGCTGACTAGATTGGTAACTATGGCCTTTGCAGACTGCTAGAAATAGTGCAAATTGAGTCCACTTTAACTGTCCTGGCTCAGTGCTAGGGGATCATTGGAATTGTATTTTTTCTGAGACATTGAGCCTTCTCTGTCAGAGAGCTCTGGTGCCACTGAATCAGGGCAGTTAAAGTAGACTCAATTTGCACTATTTCTGGCAGTCTGCAAAGACCCTAAATCTTATTTGAATACTTGCCATGGGATAGTGCCCTCTGCCATTTGTGAGGCATTAGGCTAGTTTAAAGGGTCTAGAACCAATTGCATAGCATTCAGAGCCCTGTCCTCGAACAACAGGGAACAACTGGGGTGCTCAGGCTGAACAAATGGGGAGCTAACACTACCTCTCTCCCATGAGTCTAATGATAGGGCTACCTCAATTCTAGATCAGCCATCTTCTTGTCATAATTTGCTTGTTTTCTGCAGAAACTCCATTGGACTGTTGAACCACAGTGAGATAGGCCAGATTATTAAATGTTGTGGGAAGAGGCCTTTTAGCTGGGAAAATAGGGTCCAAATTCAGAATGGGAATTATAGGCACAATTTTCAGGTGTTTTAAAATTCTCCTGGAATTTGAAATATTCTCCCATCAAAGTGCAGTCCTGTGCATGTCCACTCATGGGCAAATCTCACTGAGGTATAGCCATTTGCCATCTCTTTTGCCCTATTTATGGGATGTACCCTTGAGAAAATGTGTGTAGGGTTTTTATACACATTTTCTCAAGGGTAATTTACTTTTATTAGAATATTTACTTTTATTAGAATATATAGTAGGGTCATGTATTATTTATATATTTATTATAATTTCATTGTTACATAGCAAAATTAGAGAAGGACTCAGTTTTCTTCCCACTGGGCAAGATTTGTATTTTTGATCACATTTTAAAAATGATCTTGTTAAAAAAGAATTTGTAACATGTATTTTTGGCCCAAATACTGTTTTTTTTAAAAAAGAAAACATAATTTTTGCAAAAAGAGTTGAAAGTACAAATAGATAAATAAATAAATAAATATTCACTGCAAAATGTGAAAAAACACCCTTGTATTGTGTTAAGAGATGCAAGAGAGCCTTCTCTTCAAGGATGGAAAAAACCCTGCAAACTTCTTTTACATTCCTGATGTTATAGCTTGCATAGCATTTGAATAGTTTATGGCAGAGATGGACAATTTTTAGGGTTCCAGGACACATTAGCACTTTCTGAATCCACAGAGTCCATGCAATAGTGCCATCAGGTTTTAGCATCACAGTGGCAAAGAGGTCTTTCATTTTTAAACAACACATGCATGGCGGAAGGTGCACCTCACTTTTAAACTGCATCGTGCTTCTGTAAGGCTTTGGGCAATGTGCCTTAAAAAGAAGGTGCATGCCCAACCATTATACTTTGTTTTAACGCAAAGATCTCTCTCTCTCTGTTTGTGTGTGTAACATTGCTGATGGCTTATGGCAGCCATAGGACCTCCTCCACAGACAGACCCTGTGTTGCTAGTGCATGGCCATAGTTCTCACTGATGGCTGTCAGCATGTTGCGAGTGGTATCAATGTTTTGGAAGTTACAGCTCAAAATTGTGTTCCTAGCCACAATCAGGCCCCTCAAAATGATACCCTGAGATATAAGGAGGAAGAGAAATATACCAGTGTAACAAAATATAAATACAAT
Organism: Phrynosoma blainvillii; assembly: GCA_026167975.1. Classification (NCBI taxonomy): domain Eukaryota; kingdom Metazoa; phylum Chordata; class Lepidosauria; order Squamata; family Phrynosomatidae; genus Phrynosoma; species Phrynosoma blainvillii. The sequence goes on from JANUYF010000005.1 coordinate 37,535,314, forward strand.
CGTATCATCTACAAAACCACTTTGCAACTTGCAAGAGTTATTCTGTATCACTCTCTATGGAATCTGAATTATTATTATATAATGGTTTCTGCTATAAAACCTCTAAAGTAGATGCTCCCCAAATAACAAAAAAATCTGTGTAAATCCAGAATGCTGTAGATAGAGGAACAGGGAAAGTGCTCAAAAATCTGTACTGTTGTCAGCATTTTTGCAGGGAAGCTTTATAACATAAAATAAAAACAGTTGTTCATCTGCCACAGATATACTTGAGCCAATACTAGCATACTGAGGATAGTATGTTGGGCTTTAATAACTGTCTCGTGTTGCTGCCATTAGGTTTGTTTTGAGTGTGTTAAACATGCTAGGTGCAATATTAGATTTGTGTGAATATGTAATTTGTGAGCTTTCATTATTATTTGTGAACTTTCATAAATGAGGCTTTGGAAAGGAAAACATTTCTAGTCCTCACTGTTTTCATTTTTCAATGATTCATCTTTGCTTTGCATCTACTAAAAGAGGGTGGGGTGGGGGAAGAACTGAGATTTAAGAGGAAACTTTAAATGTAATGACTGTGTGCTAAATTCCCAACATGTACAAACTTCCATTTTTATATGACTACATAATAACAGTGAGTTTATAGCAATGTTTGACAAAGATACTTTGTTGAACTACAGCTCCCAGAAACTCCAAGCTGGCATAGCCACTGGCCCTGATATATTATGGTAAAACAGAATGGGCAAAGAGTACTGTATTTCCATGAGGGCTGTATGTGCAACCTCTAAGGGCCCTCATGCCTGGGTAGTTCCCCAAATCCCATGCTAAAATCCCAACCCCTCTGTTTCCTTCTTCTGTAAAATGTAGCATAACTCCTCCCTTATCCTCAACTATTCACAAGAACTATGCTATTCTCTGGCTCGGTTTCCTTTCAACATCACAATTGCAGCAGCATCTGAATCAAACAGGAGTGTGCATTTAGTTCAACATTTAGTTCACATCCATGTTGATTTACCATGGAGGAAATTAAACATTTAACACATTTAGCTGCTATATGCAGTCCAAAGCATGGCTATAAAGAGAATACCTGAAATGTGAAAAAGATTGATAGTCAAAAAGCATGTATACCTCTATGGAAATGGACAGAAATAAATGGAGTGCTGGTGTTTTTCTTATTCTTGATTGTATGCTGGCATTCAACAATCTTTGCGACATTCTGCTGATTGATGGGAGGGGCATGTTGGCGGTCTTTCCCCCCAATGGTCAGCAAATCCTTGAATGCCACCATCAGTGGCTAGGCAAGGACAAAAGTCAAGTTAGCTAAAAGAAAGCACAGCTGTTTTGTGGTACAGCACAGTGTGATGCTGCCTGATTGAAGCTGCATCCCCATGAATATTAAAGAACACATGTGTTGTTGTTTTTTATGCTGACAAGATGTGAAGGGATTGGATTTTTTTTTTGTCTTTAAGGACTCCCCCCCCCCCCCATAGCATATCTTTCTATTGCAAAAATTATGATCCTGCTATTTCTTTTAAACCATAGCCAACAGAGAATAGGGCTGCAGCTCAGTGGTAGAGTACATATATTGCTACAGATTATCCCAGGTTTGGTCTTAGGTGCCACAGCTCCATCTTTCAACAGAGGAGAAATGGCTAGAGACCTGTTCTGAGCTGGAGCTGGCTGTAATTCTTTGCCTTCCCAAGGTTTAGTTTGCTACAGAAAAATTAAGATTAGCTTTATTTTTTGTTAAAGGATGCAGCAGGTGGTCTGTAGCAGAGAAAGCATTCCAGTTATTTCACTGATGCCATCCAGCATTTCCTTCTCCCAGCAGGTGCCAGTACTGGGCCCCAAAACAACTCAATTCTACCCAGACTATCAATTACTGCAGCACCCCCTCCCAAATAGTATCCCTGAGAGGAGGTTAAACGCCACCCCACCCACCCAGAATAAAGCCCATGAAAGATGGGTTCCCAATTATATAGGACAGAAATAGTCATAGAACAGGAGTAGGCAACCTTTCCCCTTTAAGGGCCGAGAGACTTCAGCTCCCAGAAGCCTCAGCCATGTTGGCCAATAGTCCCATGTTGGCAAATAGCTCCTGGGATTCTGGGAGCTGAAGTCCCTCGGCCCTTAAAGGGGAAAGGTTGCCTACCCCTGTCATAGAACATCAAATTGTGCAGGTGTAACCATTTTCTATCTTAGTAACTATGGGAACTGTACAAAGTAATTACTAAAAAGGAAGTTTGCTGCCCCGTCCATTCTCCATCTTTGGTCTCTGCTCAGCCTTGAACTTCCAAGCTAAAGCAAAATTATTTAGTAGGGTCTACTGAGTACAATGCAGCTAACATTTGTCTATGATGCTCGGAAGGGCTCTAAAAGCCATCTACCTGCTGGCAGAGGCCATGTTCACAACAGAGCCTTAGGAAATATATGATGAATTTGCTGTTGCTGTCTCCAGAGTCTGCCTTCATATACTGGCCTCACTAGGCCTAATGGCTAGAGCCAACTCTGCCTACCTGGGCAAATTTTTCAAAGACTCATGTCAACACCTTGAAGATAAGTCAAATTTGAGAAATCAGCAGTTGGGGGCTTCCATGTTGATGAGGTGGTGAATCTGCTCTGGGTTTTAGTAAAAACTTTAAAGGAGCCACTCAAAGTGCTGAAATCTATGCCTCAGAATAGGTTCAACATCTTAGAAACTATGTTTAAAGTTTGGATTAAAACCCAGGGTGGGTTCAACACCCCACTGGCATAGGAGCAACCAGCCAACATGGATTGGATAACAGGGCAGCTTCCCCTCATCTCCCTATCCTGGTAGGGTTTCCAGAATTGATCCAGGAAAAGGCTACTGTAATTTTAATCCTTCTCAGACCTTGAAGCAGGAGGAGGTACCACAAAGAAGGCGGCACAAGGGAGTGTGCAGCTCTGTTCTTGTTGCTGGATGATCCTCTGCTGCCCTATCTCCTCTGGCAGGACAGTAGTCATGATGCTAGGGCAGGGACCGGCAACCTACGGGCCGGGGTCCGGTTAAGGCCCCGGGCCCCGGACTTACTGGCCCAGGCCGTAGGTTGCCGCCGTCGGGGCATGTTTTTGGCCGCGCTTGCTGCGGCCGCCATTTTGAAAGTCAAAATGGCGCCGCGACACGTTTGCGCGTGCGCAGTACTCTTGCATGTGCGCAAATGTGTCACGGCCACGATCTGGACTTCCAAAATGGTAGGGTCACGCATGGAGGAGGAGGGTGCCATTCCCCCCCCCCCTCGGCTCAGCCAAGACCTGGGCAACAGGAGACCGGCCCAGGTCTCAAAAAGGTTGCCTGTCCCTGTGCTAGGGGATGGCTACAGCAGAAAATGGGGGTTTGGGAGCTGAAGGAGGACAGGTAGCTTCATTTTGCTTGACAGAGCTTTATGGTACCTTGTCCTGCTTAAAGATTAAAATTACATGAATCCCTTCTGGATCCAATCTGGAAACTATATACTAGGGATGTTGTAAGAGAAATTCCAGTTTAGGATAATGTAGGTCTGAGGTTTTGTAAAGAATCTTAGTAAAGTTATGGGAATTTTGTTGTTCTTGTCTGTGACTTCAATTCATTTCCAACTTATGGTGACTCTAAGATGTATCTGTTTTAGGATTTTCTTGGGGCTGAGAGAGTGTGATTTGCCCATGGTCACCCAGCAGGTTTCCATGGCCAAGTGGGGATTTGAACCCTATTCTCTAGAGTAGTAGTCCAGTGCTCAAACCACTGCCCTATGTTGGCTTTCTATGAGAATTTACTAGATAATATTTCCTACTATCTTTCAGCCTAATCATCATTGGAAACTGCTGATATTTGGGTTTGAGAACAACTAAGATTTCATACTTAAGAATATTGGATCTAGACATGAAAGTTCTACAGGCTGATTTCTGCTTGTTCCTGAAGCCTATTAGGAGACTTTGGATAAGGCATTATCTCTCAATTTAACCTCTATCAGAAGGTTATTCTGAAGCCAAACTGTCACCCTAAGCTCTTTGGAGGAAGATGGCATATAATTTCAACAAATAAAATTCATAAAGTTAGTGTGATGGGAGAGAGTCACATCAAATACATTTTTCTCAACATTGTATTTTAGGTATTTTTTAAAAAGACAGACTAAAGCAAGTACCATGACCACAGAATTAAGCTAAGGGTCTTGTGGTGTCAGCTATGTCACACAGAAATGCATGATTACTAGAAAAGCAAAAATTGCTACGTTTTTTTCAAATGAGAGACAGTTCTGTGCTGTATGTGTTTTATGGCTTGCCTTCTGAATTTTTTTTTTTTTTGCATATATTCCCAGGCTTTTCATTTCAGCTGTGGTTCACCTTTAACCACAAACTTGTGCCACCCTCAAGTCTGATCTCTAATTCAGCTTGGAGAGCAAGTTCATTGAACTCTCAGTTGAGATGGTTTTGCAGATGCATGCCCAGATTGTTGGTATTTTTGTAAACAGCATGTGACTCTTCAGCATTAAGAGGCTGACCCTGTGTTTACTGCATGAGCTATGCACGCAGTGGATGTGGCTGTCCTCCACTCAAAAAAGTGACAGGAGCCTATTTGAAATTGATTTACAGTAGTGCAGCATCCCTGAATTGAGACAATGAATCTTGCCAGGAAAAATAAATCCAGAGGTTGGCAAAGAATGAATATCTAAGGCAATTTTCTTATCCTCAGAGAGTTCAGAAAGCAGATGGCCAGTATGAAGGTTCCTAATGCTATGGAAGCAAAAGTTTCCAAACCTAATTGCTGCATTTGATTAAGGACCAGGTATGCCAGGTATTTGGGGCAAATAGAAATACCTAGTTGGCTAGTGTGCTATCCTTTGGTCCATCAGAGAATCCTTAGCCATGTCTCTTTTTTCTTACCCAGGCATTTTTTTTGCCCTACACAGCTACAGAAGAGCTATGGTTCCTCTTCCCCTAGATCCATCCTGTGGAATCATGGAATTTGTACTTTGGTGTGGCACCTAGAGCTATCTAGCTGAATTACAAATTCAAGCATTTTACAGGATAGAACTATAGGAGCTAAAGTGGAATCACTATCACTATAAAAGTGAAGGGACCCTGTAGACTGCCTCTTCCACTATGAAAATTTGATATAAACCCTTCTGTTATGAAAACAAGAGAAAAGTGTGGGTTAATGAGTAAATAACATTGAACAGTGTTTCTAGATTTAGTATGAGCAAGAGAAAATTGCTACTGGGGTACATTTCTGTGATAACTCCTACTGGTAGTGTAATGCGGTTGGTACTTTACACTAGTAGAAATGCCATTTTCTTGCAATCTGAATACATTTGGTCATATGAAAACTGTCCATATGCACAGTACATTAGCGTAACTTAATGAGGAGTATAATAATCACTGGAGTTGCACTACTTTCTTTAGAAATTATTTCAAAAACAAGTCTGTGTATGGAGCCAGGACAGGATAGGAAAAGATTGTATAGGACTGGTGCAGTTGTATCTGGTGAATGTGATAATGACTTGCATGCCAGTTTAGCATAAAACAGTTTCCAGGACATCAGTGATTTCTCCTTTTCTTTATATAAATAGGAAATGGTGTGTTCTCTGATACCGTTGTGTGTTAACTGTTGCTAGGTATTGAGTATCCAAAGAGCAGCTAGTGTTAATAGGGTCTTTTATCCCTTTTGTCCATCTAAGACCTTGCTGCCACTTGTTTACCAAACGAAACCTAACTGAGTTTCATCTCTATGGACATTATCACACGGGGAGTTGCGGGGAGAAAGTGGAAATAAATGGGACGAGTGGAAGGCTTAAATTTACGGGATTTGTCCCGTTCCGCCTCGTCTGACAACTAAATTCGAATTTAAAAGGGGGTTAATTCGAACAAAAACCTGATCTTTTCAAATCCTCAAAAATCCCGAAAATGAAAAGATCAGGTTTTCATTCGAATTAACCCCCTTTTAAATTCGAATTTAGTTATCAGACGAGGCAGAACGGGACAAATCCCGTAAATTAAAGACTTCTGCTCGTGCCCTTTTATTTCCACTTTCTCCTCGCGACTCCCCGTGTGATAACGTCCATATGATTGCACAGAGGTATTATCAAGTTAGAAACCTATAAATGAGTCTACATCCTAGAAGCTAAACAGCAGTGAAAATATCCACCTGTTCTTTTCTGTCCACTGGAGGTTTACTGATTTTGAATTCTTTTATGTTCAGAAGGTTTAGATGTAAACACAGAACAGTTATATCAGTGTGATACCACTTTACCTGTGTTCCATCTTGATGGATGCTGGTATTTGTAGTTTGATGAGGCACAAGTTTTCTGCTAGAGAGTTCTAATATGTTTCCTGAGTTTTAATGGCCCAAACAGTATCAAATTGGTTCCACTTTAACTATCATGGTTCCATGGTAAAGAATCACAGGATTCCCAAGTTACCTCGAAAAGTCAGACAGAGAATTAAATCAGTTTAATTCTATAGTAGGGGTAAGCAAAGTGTGCCCTATGGGCTGCATATGGCTCTTGGAACCCCTAAGTGTGGCCCTTTGGACCCACTGGAAGCCCTTCCTGATTTTTAAACTATTTTTTTCAGGCTGATTTTTCAGGTCAAAATCTCCCAAAATTAGCTAAAAATGCAACAGTTTGATTCCTTTAACCCCCTGAGTCCTGCAAACATCCAAATAAAGTAAAATGAAATAAATCTGAAAGTCAGTCAAAATGGTGGACAGAAGTGCAACACTTCAGGTACACTGGAACATGCTGGCACATCCCATGAGGTGGGCACAGGAAGGAAAAATGGCTCCCACCCTATGTGCACTTGCCCACTCCTGTTCTATAGTGTATTATGTAGTGTATACCATGGGAGCTGAAAGAGTTACAACTCTCCAGGACAGAATTCTGCATAGCTCACCAAACTACAAATACTGGGATTTCCATGGGGCCATGATAGTTCAGAGTTGTATGAAACTGGTATAACTGGGTAGTGCACGTACACTATAGGTTTTCAATTCAATGTTAAAGGTTGAGCAAGGTGTAGCTTAATTTGAATGCATAATTCTAAGAATGCTGTGGCTGTGCTTGAGCATCCATGCACATTAGCTTAATAGTGGGCTAGAGGGGTCAGAAGTACAGTCAGTCCTCCTTAGGCCTATATCAGTATGATATAATTGAATGCATCCTAGTTAGTAGAGGTCAAAAGTCTTATGACATAAATTTCATAATTAATTTCTGCATGTTTGTCAGTGTTTTCCTTGAACAGTGTCGCCAGACCTTCACTGTAATGACTACTGAGGCTGTTGCTTGTTGCGTGCCTTCAAATAATTTCTGGCTTAGTATGATCCTATAGTGAACCTATCAGGGGTCTTCTTGGCAAGATCTGTTCAGAGAGGGGTTGTCTTTGCCTTCCTCTGAGGCAGTGTGGCTTGCCCAGGGTCATCCAGTGAAATTCCATGCTGATTCTGGTTTCCAAAGTCGTAGTCCAATGTTCAAATTCTACACCATACTGGCTCTTCTGATAACAACAACAACACTTGGACAATTATTTCATCTTTGCTACCCCTTTAAAGCCAAATGGGCAACAGGGAGAATAAGAAGATGTCTAACACAAAGACATCCAAATTTATAGTATTAGTATCAGCTGCTTCATCTGCCTATTGTAAAATAATGATATGATTCAGCAAACTAAAGCAGGAAATAACAAAGGGGCACACTCTAATTTGATCTAACAACTGCCTTGGGCTATAATTATTAGATAAAGAGAGGAACATGAAATCGCCATAGAAAGCAAAGCAAAGATGCAACACTGATCCAAATAGGTAATGTTAATCAAATCAAAAATGCATACAGACAAATGACAATTAATACCACCCACATGAATATTCAGTACTCTCATCAGCACATGTTATATTGCTATTATAGCAAAGTACAATAGGAAATCAAATCAGGCAACAATTCAGAAAAATACTTCAAACAAGATATGCCCCTGTGGATGTGACATAAACAACCAAAACAAAAGAAAGAGGTCAACGATAAATAGAGAAGTGTAATTCAACACTGCACAACCACATATAGCACTGCCAAGGAATTAAAGAAATTTTTACTGTTTCCACAGTACTTAGTATTCAGAATAGCTTATTATTGGTATATATAGAGAGCAATAAAAATGAGGATGGAGTGGGGTAGAGATAGGGCATTCATTCCTGTTTCCCTCCTTGTTTGTTAAGTCAGACACTTGAATAGGGCTCTAGGGAGTTTATCGCACTCAATTTTCTTAACAATCCGGGCACTGGCTGGGGACGCATGTGAACACGCATGATTGAGGGAAAACAGATTTTATCACACTCAAAACAGCTGGCAAGCTGTTCCATGCTGTCGCTCGACCACAACCCATCCCTGAGCCACGCTGAGCTGGCCGATTTTGCTCACCCGGAAAGCTTATGTCCTTGCAAAATTGGCCAGTTCAGTGTGGCTCAGTTGTGGTTGAGCAATGGCATGGGGACGGCTTGCCAACTATTTTGAGTGCGATAAAATCCATTTCCCCTCATTCACGCATATCCCCAGGCAGTGCCCGGATCATTAACAAAAGTGAGTGCAATAAACTCCTAGAAGAAGAAGGAATCAAAGACTGCCTCGTTCTACTCTGTTCTATGGAGTGGCACTTATAATAAGTAATAGGCCAAGCTATGCAATTCAAATCAACATTTAAACACCTATATCTTCTCTGTAAAGATTGTGTGTGTGTGTGTGTGTGTGTGAGAGAGAGAGAGAGAAAGAGAGAGAGAGATTTTGTTCTCTCTCATAACATTAAAGGAGAATAACTCAGTGAAATCGAATAATGAGAAATGCAAGATATGAAAGGAAGAAAGTAATTATACACTACCTAGTAAAACAGTGCCATTTTCTACCACCAGGTGTGATAACAGCCTCCAAACTAGGTGTTTTTTTAAAAAGAGAATTAAACAAATTGGTGGCAGATGGGGCTATTAGTGGCTACTAGTTATCATGGCTATATCCTTCCTCAATGATAACAGGCATCATGTCTCTGAATACCAGTTGCTGGAGAACAACCTTGGAGATGGAGGTCTTTATGTTCTCCATGTAGGCTTCCCAGGGTCAGCCACAATGTGTAAAAGGATACTAGGACACATACTGGGTCTTCCACCATTGAGAATACCATTAGAAGATGGGCTAGACTTATCTTTAAAGGAGTCACAGATCAGGAAAAGGAGCTGGAGAAGAAACTGCCACAGTCCCAGAAAAGGTGGAGGCTCTGTCATCTCTCCCAGACTATAGTTTTTTGTGGGTTTTTTGGGCTATGTGGCTGTGTTCTGGAAGAATTTATCTCTTACATTTCACCTGCATCTGTGGTTGGCATCTTCAGAGGTGATTGGCTTCAACCAAGGCATCAGGAGGAGCACAGCTGTGGAGCACTCTCCCTAAATACTGCCTGGAAATGATCTAGGCACTGGCTGAAGGTGCTCACACCTATATAAGGAAGTTACAACCACCAACTACTTTGCTGAGTACAACTTCAGTCTTCCTCTTGACAGCTCAGCTTGAGAAAGTGTGACTATCAGATTTACAACCCCTGGACTGTTTAAGGACTCTTGGAATCCTGACTCTGATTTATGGCTTTCTTGACCCTGGACTGTGTGACACCAGACAGCTCTTGATTCCACAGCTTACTGGTTTGGAAACTCTGAACCAACTTTAGTTACTTGTAATTAGTTGTTTCTTTCAAATAACAAAGGCTTAATTATGTCACATTATGGTTGTAACAAAGCAAGGGATATCTTTACTCTTACTGTGGTGTAAGTATGACTTTTAAAATCATACCCTCCGTCATCTCAAAAATGAAAACTTGGACATGTGTGGCCAAGCAACATTTGAGTGTGATCAGTATAGCAAAAGTTATTAATGAGGAAGGATGCATAAGGTGGGAAAGGCTGCAGAAATGTGTTTTTGCCTGAGCCCATGGGGAAGGGCAAGATTACACCATCTCCATTCCTTTCCCTCTGCTGTGTTAACTAAGGACGTTTTCACACTACCCTCCCTAAAGCCGGGTGGAGCCATTCCAGAACGGGTCGTGCCGCCGATTCCGGAATGGCTCCGCCGCCGGCAGGCTAATTCCTTTTGACACCCGGAATTACCTTTAAACCGCAGAAGCCGGAGTTACAGGTCTTTTGGCCGGAGTGAGGCCGGACTTACGGCTCCATGCGTCTGAACACATGGAGCAAGAAGCCGGACGGACGCAGGGATGGCACCGGAAGGGGCGGGGTTTGTTGCCGCGCGTGTGTGAACACGCCGGAAATGGAGCCGGAGTGGGGCCGGACGGAGGCCGGCTAGCGTCCTCCAAAAGCCCTGTGTGAAAACGTCCAAAGCACAAACTTCTTTTGCACTTTGAACTCAGTATGCAGCAGTTCGTATAAGCAGAGCACAATGGGGGGAAGTGGGAGGAGGAGAGAGAAACTGGGAGATTTCAAAAAGCAGCTGAAAAGTGGGAATGACAGAGGAGTAACTGGGAATTGGGAGTAATTGTCCCTGCCATATTGGGACAATTATGTAAGATTATTTTGTTGTTATAAGGGTGTGGCCTCACTAAATGGTGGAGGAGTACTTCGGTGCATGCTGTGCCTTATGCTTTTACATTTACATTTTCTTTAATATAACTAAAAGTAAAAAAAATAATAAATTACTTTTGAGAAATGGCCAAGGAATGCATTATTTTTGGAAATGTAAAATTACTGTAAAATAATTTCCCAAGCTGTAAGTGGACCATAGCTCCACAACAGAAAAAGGATACCAAGACACGCAGGGGGGGGGGGGGGAAGGATAGTAGATCCTTTTTCTAAAAAGAGAAGAGAAAAGAAAGGGCTTCCTTTAAACTTGTTCAGTGTTCATATAAGATTCTATTTTGGTTTTTATGTCAAAATTAGAATAAAAATCAAGATTAGTGTGTGGGAGGGGGAGTGAAACTGTAATTGCACGGTTTCATATTTATCAGACGTTTATGTTGTACTGGTATTGTGTCTTATGACCATGGGTACACCTGGCTGAATATTGTTTTTACTTAACATTTTAAAAGTCAAGATGAAATTTAAAATAAAACTCGGGCAGCTTCTGGACTTTTATTGGAAGTTAAAGCTATATTCAAGTGGCTTGACATTTTACAGCTTCTCTTTTACGCCTCCCTCTCCTAAAATGAAAGCCACTGATGCATGTATTCTGTGTACTGGAACAGGTTATGTCCCTTCCCTGTCACACTCCACCTTGTTTTGTGATTGTACACTCTTGGCTGCCTAACAGAGATATGGTCACTTGTGCATATAGAAATAAGGTTGAAATGAAATAAGGTTGAAATGAACTGTGAAACAGTGTGCTTTATAAGACATCACATTCTGAAAGTCTTCCCTCCCCCATGAGCAAATAAGTCAAAAGTCCCATGTAAATGGAGCATAGCTTTCAATTTGGTCTCCCAAAGGTGCGAAAAGCTATTTCCTTCATTTGCCTTGATGCACTTTCCTCATTTTTGTGGGTTTCAGGCCTTGTACTCTGAGCAAATGAGTACATATTAGAATTTACTCTCATAATATCTTAGTATCAGTTGTTATTGCCACAATTTTCTGTGCTGGTTGAAATTAACCTTCATGCTAGCTCAGGAGGTCATTTCCTATCAAGTCAGAGAAGTGCTGTAGGTGAAAGAGCAAGTCTTTGTCAAGGGAGAGATTGAAATTGATACTGATATGAAACATATTGAAATGCATATTGTAGACATGATTAAAGTGGAAAAGGATCAAGAAACACCCTGAAATACTGACACACACACACACACACACAAAGGATCCTTGTAAAATTATCTTGCTCAAATAGGGAAACTTTCTCCTTAAAAGTGTATGATATTGTGGAGCAAAAAACTTTTGACTCGAAGGGTGGCTGGGGATTTTTGTTCAGTACACCTTTTAAAGCAAACTGAGCTGGGGCCCCTTTCCACTACACATTGTAGAAATAATGCAGTTTGGCGCTACTAACTGCAGTGGATCCATGCTACCAAATCCTGGGATTTGTAATTTTGTGAGGCTCCAGCATTCTTTGGCAAAGAAAGCTAAAGATTGTGTAAAACTACAATCCAGGGATTCCATAGGATAGAGCTATAGCACTTAAAGTGGAGTAAAACTGCATTATTTTATAGTGTAGATGCATCAATAATTGCAGTGCTATGATTCCACTTTAAAGCTCTGGCAGAAAAAATTCCCTAACACACACACCATTCACATTATGTAGACACATACTCGGCAGTGCAAGGTGGACAGCTTATGGGGAGGGAAGGTATAAACTTCCTCTCGTCTATCCTCCCTTTCCCTCATTGCCTAGTGCTTTTCTGTCTGGTTGCTTTCTGGATTGTCAGCTTGATGTTTTCCTCTCTGTGAATGAAATAACAGAGCTCCTTTCTAAATCCATAGAGAGGAATAACCAGAGCAGCTCTGCCAGGAACTGCTTGTTTAAGCACTACAGAAACCACAAGGCAGTGACTCCCAACGCATTAGACTTCTCCTGACATTCCCACTGGGAAAGTGACTAGAGAAGGAAGCCATCTTCAGTTGCTCCAGGCCTCAGTTCTCTACTGAACTGGTGTCCTTCACCCCTGACTCTTATTTGAGGGGAATAACTGTGGAGAAGGAAAGGAGCCTTGTCTAGGGCCTCAGTCAGCTAGCAGTGGTAGTCTGATGGGCAGTGATTAGACTCAAGTCAACTGACTCGGATTTAAGTTGGACTCAAGTCACTTCAATGATTTGACTTGACAAAAATGACACATTGACTTTGAGACTTGTTTACTTTTAGTGATTGACTTGCTGGTGCCACTCACTTTGAGCAGCACACTGACTCATTCCCAGAACACAAGGCACATTTCTTAAAAGGAAATGGCAAATGCATTAGGCAATGGGCTTGAGGCAGAAGGATCCTTTTAAAGCTTTTGAAAAGCTTTAGAAGGCTTCTCTGATATGCAGCAAGGACAGGTTGCTGTGCAGACCTAACCCTCACCACAAGCCCATTGCCTAACACATTTGTTGTTCCTCTCTGAGAAATATACCCTGTGCTAAAAGTTGGCTTCCAGATTTGAAACTCAACTTGAAAGTATCTTTCAAGAACTTGAGACTCAGCTTGAGACTTGACATGAATGGACTAAAAGACTTGAATACATCAATGCAGATGGAACAAATGTGGCTCATTGAGAGGAGGTTCCTGACAGCTGTCAGAATGTGCATGTCCTCAGGAACTGTGGTGGGTTGCCAAAAACTTAATAAATAGCAGCATTGATCTTACCTAGGTCTGATCTGCACTGCAGAAATAATAATAATAATAATAATAATAATAATAATAATAATAATTTATAGCCCACCCAATCACAAGGAATCCGGGAGGGTTACAGCAATAAAAGTGCATGAAATACAATAAAATTCAAAATTAGTCCCTTCTCACACACACCCCATACAAAAAGATTTTAAAAAAGGAGATAATTGGTGGATAGAGCAATGTAGATCACCTTGTGCGGGAAGAGGAGTTAAGTTGGGAAGGCCTGCCAGAAGAGAGCCGTCTTAAGAGCCTTTTTAAAGACTGTAAGAGTAGAGATATGATGGATCTCCTCTGGCAGGTCATTTGGAGCAGCGGTGGAGAAGGCCCTCTGGCTAACCGAAGTTAGCCTAGATTTTTTCTGCTGTAGTAGGTTCATCTCCGAGGACCTTAGTGTGCAGGACGGACAATACGGAAGAAGGCAATCACTTAAGTATTCTGGTCCCAAGCCATGTTGGGCTTTAAAGGTAATAGCCAACACCTTGTACCTTGCCCGGAAACTAATTGGCAGCCAGTGAAAGGACTTCAGGACCAGTGTTATATGGTCATTACGAGAAGTACCTGTAATCAACCTGGCTGCCATATCTTTTACAAGCTGAAGTTTCCGAACTTGGCACAAGGGTAGCCCCATGTAGTGTGCATTACAGAAGTTTAACCGAGAGGTTACCAGTGCATGTTCTACTGTTTCAAGGTCTCCCTGTTCCAGGAAGGGGTGCAGCTGGTGTATCAGCTGAAGCTGATAACAGGAGTTCCTGATTGTCGCATCCACCTGAGCTGTCAAGTAAAGCAACGAGTCAAGGATCACTCCCAAGCTGCTGACAGAGTCCTTCAAGGGAATTGTGACCCCATCCAGAACTGGCTGACATAACTCCATTCCCGGGTTCAGGTTTCTTATGACAAGTACCTCCATCTTACCTGGATTCAGCTTGAGTCGGTTTTCCCTCATCCAGTCCATTATCGCCCCAAGACAGGCATTCAGAAGAGAGATCCCATTGTTAGTCACTGCATCAGTCTGAGACATAGAGAAATATATTTGGGTGTCATCAGTGTACTGATAACACCCCGCCCCGTGTCTCCAGATGATCTCACCCAGTGGCTTCATGTAAATGTTGAATAGCATTGGGGACAGAATTGCACCTTTTTTCTTAGCTGCATCTATCACCATTTGATAGGACCAAAAAAAGTCAAATGAAGTGTCTTATCGGATAGGAGTTGAGATTTCAGCCAATGACGCTCTAGTCGTTGTCCCACCCGCTTCATTTGTTTAAGATCTTTGGTGTACCATGGATTACGATTTTTTCTGGGTTGGAAAGGAGGCTTGGGAGCGGTTGTGTTTACAGTTCTGGCAAGGTTGTTATTCCATATATTAACCAGAGCTTCAACAGAATCACCAGCATTGCCAACCATGGAACCCCCTAGGGCTTCTTGGAACCTAATGGCTTCCATCAGCCTTCGAGGGCAGACCATTCTAATCAGTCCTCCACCCCCAGAGGGAGGGATGGTGGCCTTCAGTCCAATCTTAACCAGGAAATGATCTGTCCATGACAATGCAGAGGTGCTAATTAACTCCACCAATGAATATGCATGATCTGTGCAGAAGACCACATCGAGGGCATGACCTGCACAATGTGTAGGCTCAGAGACTATCTGGAAGAGGCCCATGTTTGTCATGGAAACCATGAACTCCCAAGCTGCACCAGTAAGATTAGTCAAACCAGCCTCAAGGGGGATGTTGAGGTCACCCAGGACTAATAGCCTAGGGGACTCCAACATCAGCTCTGAGACTAGTTGTGTCAGCTCAGCTAGGGAATCTGTTAAGTTACGGGGTGAACGGTAAACCAACAGAATCCCTTGTCTTTCCCTGGTCTTCAAGCTAAGGTAAATGCATTTGATGTGGTCTAATGCACAGATAGGTATCCTAGTTAAGGCAAAGTCGTTTTTATGGACCATGGCTACACCACCCCCTCGCCTGCTTTCCCTTACCTGCTCATTGATGGAGTAACCATCTGGAAAGGCCTGAGCCCAGGTTACAGTGCTATCTGTTCCTAGCCAGGTCTCCGTGATACATGCCAGTAAGTCATAGATAATACGGAACTTATTCTTCACTGACCTGGCATTACATAAGAGCAGAGAAAGGTTCAGTGGCTGGTTAGACATGCTCACCTGATCTTTTAGAGTGGCAGGGCGAATGAAAGGCGAGATGGATATCAATCATCTATCGCATCTTCCTCTGTAACAACCTTTCGCCCTGCTAATGCCATATCTTCCATTGCCTTACACAACTTGAATTGTTTCTCTGGTGAAAACATCTAACCTCTTCCCAGAACCGTCAATTGATGGACATATGTCCTCATGTAACTCAAGACCTTCCATCCCACCAATACCTAAAAATAAAATAAAATAAAATAAAATAAAGGCACAGGCAGCCTCTTCAGTTAAGCTTGGAGCTGATGGTATGGAGGGCACAGTTTGACATTGCTTAAATTGTCATGGCTCCATACTTTGGAATCCTGGGATTTCTAGTTTGTTATGGCACCAGAGCTTTCTAACAGAGAAGGCTAAATAGCTCCTCAAACTATAAATTCCATAGCATTGAACCCTGACAGTAAAAGTGATGTCAAACTGCATTATTTCTGCAGTGTAGATTAGACCCGAGTGGCAAAATGGAAAGTAATGATTTTTGTGACAAGCAGTTTCTAGTGAGGGCTGGGGCAGAGGTGGGAAGCCAGAGCTGAGTGGGCATATTAAAGATGCAGGGGAAAGTGGAGTCATAAGCACTGTTTACTGGTATGTTCTTAGCCTTCAGGAGAAAATCAAGTGTAGTTTTTAGACAGTTGGGAGTAAATATTGCAAGAGTGTGTGTTCAAGGTTCCACCCAACTAACAGTTGGTCAGGCTTGCATGGTTGCTGAGCCTACTGTGCTTAATCCTTTCTCCTCCTTTGGGGATTTTTTTAAGGGGATTTGCAATTTTTTTGCAAACATTGGAGTTCCTTCAAACATGCTGATGCTTTGTGCATGGGGTAGTACCATAAAGATGCACATAGGATAAGAACAAGAAAGTCACCACGGAGGTCCATTTAGTTATAGAAAAAGGATCCTCTTCAGATTGGGATGCTCACATAGACTGTTCCACAAACTGCTTTCAGGGACCATTTCTCTAACTTGGCTATTGCCAAAACATGGCTATAATTGCAGTGTACCTACTGCAGAAAGAAAATGGAAGAGCCCGGGAGAAGGTGAGGAACCAAGTTTAGTCCTTTGAAAACCATGGCAGTTATTCTCAGAGATGGTAGTGGTAACAAAGAAGAAGAGAAAAGTATAACTGCTCTTTTCTCTGAAGAGTTTGTGGACAACAGAAAGGGAATTGGAATGACTCTTTGGCATTATTTCAAAATTTCAAGAGGAGAGATTTGGTTTCATAACTTTGAAGGCAGTGATAGGACAACACAATTGATCCTGTTTCAATGGTCCTAAGGTGGGCGGGGGAGCATGTGGCCTTCAAGCCATTGAGACCAAAGTACTAGGATTTAAATCCGTTTACCTCAAGTGATGTCAAATGGACCAAACAAGCTTCAGCCCAAATACAACAGCTTCACCAGTTCAGCTTGAAATAAAGCAATGCTGGAAGGGAAAGTGCCAGGCACCATAGCAACGAGCAGTCCATAAAGAAGAATACTATGCTAATTTATTGACAGGCGCTCTAGACATTAATTTAATGATTTACCTCAGCATTCACAAAAGAAGATGTGGGACAGATGCTAGAAACAGACAGAAATTTCCCTTGAGAAGAAGAAGAAATACTGAGGGAAATCAGGACCATGCCAGAACAGATGATCAGGATATTAGATTGTCTGAAGATTAACAAAGCTCCAGGGCCAGATGGAATCCATCCCGGTATTTTGAAACTGGGAAAGAGATAGTAGATATGCAAACCCATCCAGGGTGGTGAGAAAGAGTGGGGTGGGGGAAGCGATGCGAAAGGATGTTTTATAAACCCATAGAAATTCTTTAAGGATGTGAGAGAGGACCTGGGAATTAGGTTTATATATGCCTCATTTCTTCAATAAGGAAGAGACAGTAAGTGCTAATCAGGTTTTTGCAAAAAAGCCATGATTTAATTAAGGTCAGCATGGATTCATAAAGAGAGACTCCTTTAATATTATAATCGGTTGAATAAAGCAAATTCAAAGCTGATTGTATGGAAGAGACAGACATAATTAACATAGATGGTAAAAAAAACCCCAGTCTATACAGGGTAAACTTTTTTCTTAGATTGTACGCCTTAGGTAGGTTTTTAATTTTTCTTTTAATTTTTGTATACGCAGTATGTACAGTGCTGTGTAAATTTACAGCGCTTTATAAATAAAGTTTAATAATAATAATATTTTTTGCAAAAATGTGTGTGTGTTGTGTTTTAAAAGGTGTCACCCTGTTGAAGATAATAGTGGACCATATTCAGATGTACTGTAACTGAAACCAACACAGCAGTAGGTTCTGCATATTCACAACAGCTACCCTTGTTAACTAGCCTTGAGTGAACGCCAACTCATGTTGAGTGTGTGGATGAGACATTTCCAAGATCACCTGTCCTCCACTGCTCTGCTTAAGTCATATAAACTCAAGACTGTGACCTCATTGATTGAGTCTATCCATCTGGCATACAGTCTTCCTCTCTTTCTACTACAGCCTACCTTTCCCAGCATTACTGTCTTCCCTAATGAATCATGCCTTCTCATGATGTCCTCAAAGTATGACAGCCTCAATTTAATCATCTCAGCTTCCAGGGAGATTTAAGGTTTGATCTCTTCAAGGATCCAGTTGTCTGTCTTTTGGACTGCCTATGGTATCTTCAGCACTATTCTTAAGCACCACATCTCAAATGCACTGATTTTCTTCACTCTCCAGCTCTTGAATCTGCACATTGTGATGGGTAATAAAATGGCTTGGACTGTTCTAATTTTAGTGCTATGTTGTGTATCTTTACACTTTAGAATCTTGTCTAGTTCCTTCATAGCTGCCTTTCCCATTCCTAGTCTTCTGATTTCTTGGCTGCAGTCACCTTTCTAATCACTGTTTAATCAAAGGTACTCTTTAATTATTTCAATTTCCTCATTGTCTGGGTTGAATTTATGTAGATCCTCTATGGTTACTATTTTTGTTTTTTTTATGTTCAGTGGTAAACCTGCCTTTGCACTTTCTTCCTTGATCTTCCTTAGTAGTTGTTCTAGGTCTGTGATGTTTTCCACTAGTAATATGATGTCATCAGCACTTCTGAGATTATTGATGTTCCTTCTGCCTATCTTCATCCTTTTCTTCTAAGTCTAAGCTTGCTCTTCCTATAATATTTTCAACATACAAGTTAAACAAGTAAGATAATAGAATGCAGCCTTGCCTGATCCCTTTGCCAATTGGGGACCATTCTGTTTCTCCATTCTGTTTTACCAATTGGGGACCATTCTGTTTCTCCATTCTGTTTTACCAGTAGCCTCTTGTTCTAAGTACAGATTTCTCACCAGGACTATCAAATGTAGTGGAATTCCCATGTTTTAAAGAACATTCCATATTAGCCCCCCAGGCGACTTTCTAGACTCACACACAGTTCACCTGGGAACCACTCCCCCCTACCCAGGGTCTCACAGTATATATAGACCCATTCTCTTTGATTCCAGTTTTCTCTGAAGATGCCAGCCACAGATGCTGGCGAAACGTCAGAAGGAAACTCTTCTAGAACATGGCCACACAGCCCGAAAAACCCACAAAAAAACTATTTTCTTGTAGTTTGAATTCATTACTCCATGTTCTAGTCTCTGGAGCAGCAGAAAACAAGCTTGTTTCATCCTCAATATGATATCCCTTTAAATAAATAAATATTGCTATTATGTTACTTCTTAATCTTCTCTCCTCCAGCCTAAACATACCCTGTTCCTTAAGCTGCTTCTAATAGGACATGGTTTCCAGATCTTTCACTATTTTGGTCACCCTCCTCTGGACATCCTCCAGCTTGTCAGCATCCTTCTTGAATTGTGATGCCCAGAACTAAACAAGTATTCCATGTGAGGATTACTTTTGTCAATCTATACATTATATTCCTGTTGATGGAGCCAAGAATTGATTTTTTTTTAAACTGTAGCACCACACTACTGACTCATGTTCAACTTGTGGTCTACTAGGACCCCTAGATCTCTTTCACATATATTGCTGTCAAACCAGGTATCCCCCATCCTATATCTGCACATTTCATTTTTCTCTACCTAAATGTATCTTACATTTCTCCCTGTTGAAATTCATTTTGGGAGTTTCCCCCCATGTATTCTGAAAAAAAAAAAAGGGTTTTGTCGATGTGCTGACAATGTGTAAAAAGGTAAAGGTATTCCCCATTGACAAGGTTGTCAAGTCATGTCCAACCATAGGGGTGTGTGCTCATCTCCGTTACTAAGCTAAGAGCCAGCGTTGTCAGAGATTACTCTGTGATCATATGGCCAACATGATTGCACAGAACACTGTTTACCTTTCCATTTATCTACTTGCATTTGCATTGCTCTGCAGAGGGGTGGGGTAAAAATAAATTATTATTATTATTATTATTATTATTATTCAAACTGCTAGGTTGGCAGAAGCTGGGACTTGTGACAGGAGCTCATCCCATCATGCAACACCTGGGCCTCGAACTACCAACCTGCCAATCTTGCAATCAACAGAGTCAGCATCTTAAGCACTTGAGCACTGCAAGTGCTGTCAATGTGTACTTGCCCCCAGTCCTCTTTGGGGCTTTCTGAAGGGAGGGATTAATGGCCAGAGGGTGGGCAGAGGGGTGGAACATGCCTATTCCCTCTCAAAGCTTGGAGTGCATGGCAAGCACTATTTTTGTGCTTGCTGACTCCATGAAAAACCAGCCCTACCATTCATCAGCTTCGCTGACATTTACTTGGGAGAGGTAGAGAAAGAATGAGCAATAATTGTTATATATAATTGATATATATTCCCTTTTCCTCCTCCTCCTCTTTGCAAAAACCTGAGCAATGAATAACTCTAATGATGAAGCCGGAAAAATGAGAATAAGGAGAATTTTGGTTGGTGGTGTATTTTTTTTAAAAAACAAGATGTTGCTCAAGCTGGTGAAGGAGGGTTTGTTTTTTTAATTATTTGACAGAAAGTGTGAACCTTTGCATTTCTGTGGCTTCAATGTATGGTGATTTTATTCCCCAGTCCGAGGCTGGCGGGTGGAATCCCCCCAAGGAGAAGCACTCATGGGGGTTTCATGGCAAGGAGTCCTCTAAAAGGCTTGTCCTCCCCATCCTCTGAGGCTGATGGGGGGAATCCCCCCAAGGAGAAGCTTACATGGGGATTTCACGGCAAGGGGTCCTCTAAAAGGCTTGTCCTCCCCATCCTCCAAGGCTGAAGGGGGGAATCCCTCAAAGGAGAAGCTTGCATGGGGATTTCATGGCAAGAGGTCCTCTGAAAGGCTTTCCCTCTGTTACTAAAATAACAACAACAACACACACACACACAAAAAAGGAGGCTCCATTTTTAATTGGTACTTTGGTCAGTGAGAACTTGACAGGGTTAAATTGCACCAGAGAGTACGGTATTTGATGCAGACTGGTATTTGTCATCTGGGTAAATGCAGGGGATTGGGAGGGAAACCCAGCCCTGATTATAGTACTTCTTGAGAATGCTGGTGTCATTTTAGGAAGAGGATGGAAAAGGTAACCTTGTAATAAAAAACAGGGAAGAATCCTTACAAGAGACTCTTCTATGCCATCCTATGTTTCTCTGCTCTAATTATGTGAATAGTTGCAAGACTCAGTATAGTTATTGTCCACGTTTGCTCTAGTAACATAAGATGGACACATGTTCCAAGCTGTAGACAAATGGCAATAAATCAAATAATGGGGATCTAAAGAGAGGGAAATGGAGAAAAGGCCATGAGAGCACAATGTAGTTGCTTGTGACAATCTCAGAAAGTCATAGAAAGAAATTGCTTATCTAGGTAATTTATGACAAAAGTAGAAGAAATAAAAATCAAAGTTTTTTAAAATCAAAATAAGCCTTCTATGACCAACTGTCTCAAGACACTAATTAGGATCTTGAGAAGAAGCTAGAGTTCAGCTTAAGCATCCTCTCTCTCCATAATACCAAACAGCAATAAAGGAAGCACACAGTTTGGGAAAAATATAAATGTAAGTGTTGAATTTCAGCCAGAGGACATTATTCAAGTGTTGTATAAACAGCCAAGAAACCCAGTCTGGAAAATCAGGCATTCTTTGTGTCACTTTGAAATTTACATTTGATTACATTTCATTACCAAGGAAAGCATCCCTTATAAAATATACATAGCCCTAATAATTCTATAAAGAAAATGTGATACACTGGAGGCGTAAAACTGATCCGCATAGCTAACATGAAAATTCTCACCCCTTGTCACTAAAAGAAAGTACCGTAGTACAATGAGATTTGGGGAATTTTCTTTATTTGGGAAGATGTTTTGCCCCGTTTTTCTATGTATTATAAATATGTTGAAACAGTAATATGTAATTATAGATACAAACAATGTTAAGTTATCAGTCAAGCTGTTCTTTTAGTGAGTTCATTCATTAATTTCAAATTTCAACAGTGATAGACAATCTTTTCTAGGTTTCAAAGAAGGAAAGGGAAACATTCAAAACATTTAATAGAACTTAAACAAAAAAAAGTTTTCTATTTCCCATATACAGTGAGTCCTTGTTATCTGCTGGGGTTTGGTTCCAGGACCCCCTGTGGATAACAAAATCAGTGGATGCTCAACTTCCATTAAATACAATGGTATAGCAAAATGGTGTCTCTTATATAAATCGGAAAATTTGCTATTTGGAATTTATACATTTTTTTAACATTTTCAAGCCATGGATAGTTGAATCCATGAATAAAAAAATGGATAAGGAGGGCTGATTGTGCTTAGTTATTACATTAGTTATCACACTGCCTCCAAGTTACTCTCGATAGCATACATCATTTTTTCTGCAGCTGTTTTTTATAGTAGTAATAGGTAAAATAGGTTAGCTGGAAAGAGCAGGCTATGTGCTAGTGGGATTGAGTGGGTGTGTTTGAACCCAATCATTGGTCGTTGCATTGAATCTATTTTATTCAAGCCATTGCATTACAAGTCTCAATATCTGGTCAGGCTTAACAGTTGATCATTTTCTCTAAATGGAAAGGAAGAAAGAAAAAAACAAAGAAAAACCCATTAGGGTAGTCAATTTGTTTCAGAGAGTTGGGAGAAAGTTTTAGTAGAAGTTGTTTAACAGTTATTGTGAAAAGGAAGAGAATCTAGTATGGAAGAAGGTCCATCATTAGGCATTCTTCAGCTTGTAGCTAAATCTTTACACACAAATAAGTGCAACCAAGGCTTGTGTACACAGGCGAAATAGAGCAGTCTCACCTTGTTGTTATAGCAAGCTCTCCAGATGACAAACACGATGATTTGGGCCAAATCTGTGCATTTTCAGTGCCCCAGCACTTCAATCCAGAGGAAAAAAGGGTGGGGAATTACTCCAGATTTGATATTCTCTTGGATTTGAAGATTGCCCTCCATAGCAATGTCAGTGTGGGGCTGGGAGAGAGAGGAATTCTTAGTGGGCAGGATTGGTTGGATTTGGCAAGCCAGATGTGGTTTCTACTGCAGTATAGGTCCAGCCATGAGAGGATTTAGATTGGGGCACCCCTCCCTCTTCCTCCCCCCAACCAAGTGTCTCGTTCATGTTTACTGTTTTTACTGTTGCCGCCTTCTTTGATTCTACTCCTTGATCATTCATTCATTTGCTTATGTGGAGATCTTCAAAGTATGTATGGGGAGATAAGGGGGAGGGAATGTTCGAGATCTTTGGAAGGGAGGATTGGAAGAGGGAAAAAGTAAAAGCAGTAAACATGAGTGTTACACTTGGGCAGGGGGAAGTGGCTGGACATTTTCATACATAAAAGATGAATAAAATGCAATTTTATTTCTTCTCCATTGTGTGTATACATTTAAACGTCCCTCACTCAGTCACTCGGGTGGCAAAGGAGGAAAGGGATTGGCTGGGGAAGCATCCAATCAGATTGGATCCAATAGATTGACAGGCAAACTATAAGGGCTATTGGCTAATAGGTTGATATGTTGGGAAGGGCAAAAGAAGTGAGTTAGCTTGGGGAAAATGTGTGGCCGGTTTTGGCGGTGTTGCTTTGAAGTGCTTTGTGTATGTGTGGACTTAATAGGGTCTCGTGGGGTCTCTGTGGATGAGAAAAATGCAAGGCAAGGCCACTTTTTTGTTAGTACAGATGTGCCACAAGTTCCAACAGTTAATTCAAAAAGTTGCATGGTGTATGTGTATATAGGTGTATATGGGGGGGGGGGGGACTCAGGATGGTGATGTGATGTGGAATTTCCTTGGCATTTACCATGTTTGTCCTCCAAATCCCTTCCTTCCATCTCCTTTCCATCCCCTTGGGCTTCCAAACACTTGTTTGCACAGGCAAACCTGCCTTTCAAAACCAAGGAATCTAGATCAGAGAAATGGCAGATATTGGGCCTTTGCAGACTTCCAGAAATAGTGCACATTAAATTGAGGCACTGCCCTGGCTCAGTGCTAGGGAATCATGGGAACTGTATTTTTTTCTGGGACATTGAGCCTTCTCTGTCAGAGAGCTTTGGTGCCACAATAAATTACAGTTCCCATGATTCCCTAGCACTGAGCCAGGGCAGTGCCTCAATTTAATGTGCACTATTTCTGGCAGTCTGCAAAGGCCACAAATCCTGATCATTTTGCTTTCCTTTTTAAATAACTAAACTGAAAAGCTTAAAATCCCTGTTGCATGTATTTGAGTGGAAAGTATAGTTCAATCCTTGATGAATAACATTTCCCTTCATTTTAAATCTTAATTCCTTTCAAATTCAACCAAATTCCTTTCAAATTTTAAATAGGTAGTAGCTGCATATTCCTGTTCAGTATCCCTATAAATCATGGATGAACAAAATTGGGAGGCTAGTGTTCTTCCTCTGGAAGCCTACAGAGTCCTGTGTGGACTTCCAAAAATGTGGGTAAAATATACCAGAGGCCCTTTAACACTACACAAGTATATTGTTATAATTCCACCATTACTGCTATAGTTCTATCATACGGAATCTTGGGAGATGCTGTTTAGGAGAGTAATTTGAATTCACAGCCAGAGAGCTCTAGGGCCTCAAAAATGACAAATCAAAGGATTCCATAGGATGTTGTCATGGCATTTAAAGTTAAACCATAGTGCTATAACTGTGCAGTGGACTTCTGACCTTGACAAATGGTCTTTTGATGGTATATATCATATATCATGTGGGTAAGGGAAGCATCCTATTTAAATGGTGAATTGCCAAATTAAAAAAAAAGGCTGTTCACCATTTTTTGGCAAGAAAAAGGGCAGTCAGAGGAGTCTGGAGAGACTGAGGGTGGTAAAAGCAGCCAGTGTATGTGTTTTACATGTGGTCTGAATGCCACATTGTCTACTTATGCTATAAGTATTGTATACACTCATGTGTAAGTCTAGAAATTTTAGTGCAAAAATTGACCCCAAAAACCTGGGTCGAATTATCCACAGGTCAGTGTAAACATGGCACTTTAACTCTTATAAAAAAGAGTGAAAGGCAAGAGTGTAATGTGCCCTGGAAGCAGTGACCCCCTTCTACTCTCTCATCCATCCAGCCTTTAGTGTAAGCCCAAACAGTTGTGCCTGCCAGAATTTTGTACGTTCCTTGGCATCATTTTCCTTTGCTTCATCATTTAGATCCTCTATTGCATGCCCCTAATTTTTACCACCAACTTATCCACAAGTCATATCAAAATCCATAATTTTGGCTCCCAAACTTGCCCTTGACTTATACATGAGGTTGACTTATAGTTGAGTATATATGGTATGTCTTTAGATAAATATTTTGAATCTGGCTGAGTGCTATGAAAGACCCAGTCCAGAGAATCAGTCCATCATTCATTTTATTAAACATTGCAACTCTGTATTAAACATTTAATAGAATTTAATTTGTTCTATTAAGCATGCTGACACATATCAATATGCAATAGATGGCATAGAAAAAAAGTCCTTAGCACTTCTCAGAGTTATTTATGTATCTTTTTATTTATCAGTTACATTTATATTTTACCTTTACTTCATTATGCTCAAAGTGAAATATAAGGCTGACTTCTTCCCCAGAATTGTATTAATTCTGTGATATGATTCAGATTGAGGTTACCCAGGGTGTACCATTGCTGAGTAAAGACTAGAACCTGCCGCTCTTCTACACTGCAGAAATAAAGCAGTTTGACACCACTTTAACTGTCATGGCTTCATTGTATGGAATCCTGGGATAGTTTAGAAAGGTATTCAGCCTGGTCTGTCAGAGAGTTCTGGTGTCTCACCAAACTACAAATCCCAGGATTCTGTAGGATAAGGTCGTGGCAGTTAAAGTGGTGTCAAATTGCTTTAATTCTGCCATGTGGCTAAATCCCTAGACTTCCATCCAGCATTCTTATCACTACACCACATAAGCTCTCAAATAATAAAGCCAGTTACCATTTAGGGAGAAAAGTTTTCTCTAGTGTAATTGAACAAATAGGAAAAGGTCAAAAGAGTCAACACAGTTGAAAATTCTTGATCTAGAACCGGTATGACATCTATCCGAAGACTCCTTAATTTGTTGACTTATGCTATAAAATATTCACTACTCAGCACTGGGAAGCTAATAAAATAAGCAAAATGGTAAGATGTGTTCTGTTTTGCCCGTTCTTCCATCATCAGCACAACCTGCATTGCTTTCATGCCAGAAAGAATATTGTAGGTGTTGGCTGATGTACAAAAAAGAAAGACCATTTAATTTGCAGATCTCAATTTGCACTGCTAGCAGGTGGGAAGATCTTATTTTGATTTGTGAACTGAGAAAAGCTGACAGGAAGGCACCGATGAGAAATTGGAGACACTAGAATACTTAGAATTTGTACAGTCAATTTTCTAAGCAGAATATCCTAGTTGTTTCCTTGTCAAATGTTATGGTATTCCTAGGTTACTTTGGAAGGATTTGTTCTCCTCCATACTTTTAAAAATGTAATTTTTCTCTTAGTCTTCTCTTTAAATGTGTTTTTCAGGCTTTCCTGTTACTATGTCCAAGTGAAAAATGACCCTTTCTCAATGATGTGATATTGGCAAAGAAACTCAAGTATTTATCTGCAGATAGCAAGAAGCAGTTTCTGGGAGATTTCTGTTCTATTTCTTAATCTCATATAGATTTGTGATGTATTGTGTACCCAATGAGAGTGATCTAATTGCGGGCCTGAGTTCATAACACTGTGCTTATTAATAGGTGATCACTTAATTAGCTTTTTCACTTTCTTTTTAATATACAAGTACTTATTTCATTACATTCAGTGGAGCCTTCAGCTGGCATTTAAATGATAAGCCAAGGAGCAAAAAACAGAAGGCAATAATTGTCAGAAGATGATGTTTGTATAATTATCCCCATTTCTAATTTACACGATCAATTTATACATGTACGTATACATATGTGTGTGTGGGTGGATGGATAAGAGCTATGAACTGTTTGCTTGCTGAAGAATGGGGAGGGGTAAGGGGTACGGGGGTGTCTAGGATATGTGGCCCTAGTCACACATCTTAACAGGGGAGTGCTTCCCAAACCCTGACAGTTACTCAGCCCTACCGTATACTCACAAAGGGCCTGTGTGAAAGACCTTAGTCAAATTGGGCAAGTTTGTCTGGGTGGAGTAGATCTGAAGGTTTCCTGTTCCCATACCATTTGGGGTAGTGTATTAAAGTTTAAAAAGTGGATCCTGAATTGAATCTAGAAACAGACAAAGCATGAGTGCTGCCCAAACAAGGAAAGATAGCCTCACTTGTGTGCAAAACAACTATACAAACATGCTTTGCTTCCTGCTTGAGATATGTCTCCAGATTTACCACTGGAGAGTCAAATGAGCCATCTGATCCTCAGCAAATGTTCCAACCATCAGATCATGTTCTGATTGCTCATAATAACACCAAAGTTGACCTTGCTGAGCAGTGGGCAAGTGTAAGTTTTGGCCATGGATATGCCTCACTTGACATCTCAACACTGAATGGGTTGGATCAAAAGAATGGTGAATGGAAGGGAGATAGTGTAGTTCCATGCATGTTTGGGCTATTTTTTAAGCAGTGATTCTCTGCATGTAGGTAGTTATAGAAGCACATTTTTGGATTCAGCTTAACTTGTCTCACTCAGGAGCTAAACAGACTGGCATTAAGATCCGGCTCCGGGATGGCGTAGGGGCATGGTGACCGCACGCCACATGCCCCAACTCTGCCCCCAATCTGACATCACGCTGCCAGCCTGAACAAGCAATGGGTAGCGTGGGGGCATTTATGAACCACAGCGTTTACACACACTGTGCCGCAGAAACGCAAAAAAAATATGTTGCTGCACAAGGACAAAGGCCACTCCTTTTCTGCCGCTCTTTTTTGCACTAGGAAACAGCTGGGTTGGGCATGGCATGCGGTTACCATGGTCCCAACCCAGCGAGGAAAGGCGGCTGCAAGCCGTTCTTTACCTGCCATCTGTTTCCCCCCTCAGTCTTCTAGTGCCAGGTGTAGAACAGCAGAAGACACCATCCTCTTCCCATTCTGCAACCAACCAATTGGCTCTACACTTGGTGACAAGCAGATGAATACATGAACTGCCTTAAGATTTGGGTCTGAAGTAATACCAGGTGATTAGAAAATGCTCTTTGCTCAATTTAATGTATAATAGCTCATTTGCAGAGGGAAGTTTTCCCTTCATGCTGCAGCCACTGAGTGAAGAATATGCATGAGTGAATAGAGGGGAATGCCTTAAAGAGATGCCTCAGTTAATAAACCCCTGGACAGTGAAGCTCCTTTTTGCAAAATCTTTTTATGCTCATTCAAAAACCTATCCACCCTGTGTTTCTTTTTCTCTTTGCCCTGTGTCTATCTGGAATTTTTTTTTTTTTTTTAGCAGACTTTGTGTAATGAGTTGTAGCAGCATGTTTACAGTAAACAAAATTCAATAAACAAAGTTTGGGCTGGGAAGTAGCCAATCCTACTATAGCTTTTTGTACCTGCCTACAACAGGCAAAGTAAACAGCAGTTGGTGCAACAGAAAAACTTATAGATGTATCAGTGTTTTGAGTTTTTTTTAATGAATGGGGCAGCTAGTGAAGTAGCCTTATGTTTTTCTTTCTAAGGGGGGTTGCAGACTGCCAGAAATAGTGCAAATTGAGTCCACTTTTAGGGTTAGGGTTAGGGAATCATGGGAACTGTAGTTTATTGTGGCACCAGAGCTCTCTGACAGAGAAGGCTCAATGTCTCAGAAAAAAACAACAATTCCCATGATTCCCTAGCACTAACCCTAACCCTAAAAGTGGACTCAATTTGCACTATTTCTGGCAGTCTGCAACCCCCCCCCCTAAGTTTGGCCACCACAATGGAAAATATAAGAAAAGTAGAAGCTGGTGAAATAAAGTCATCCTTGGATGCATTTTGGAAGAGATCTTAAAGTGGTGTCTAAAAGGTTCAAAATGTTTTTTTTAAACTTATGGAAGGCTTACTTGATTTGGATGTTTCATTTTGCATGGGCATATTGTTCAGCATTAATATTTCAACATGCTGAAACAAGTTGAGTGGTTTTTCTTTTTTTATGGTGTAGGAAGCTTTCCATATTTTTCCCATTTTATTTCTGCCCCGGTACCAGATTGTCTATTGTAATACCCAGGAACATGCTTACTTCATTACCAGTGATATACCTTTATTTGATGTTGATGGTGGTGATTATGATTTTGCATATATATGTAACTCTGTGACATTTAAAAGGCTTCAAGGAATTTTCTTCTGCCTTAGTTATTTGTAAAATAAAATATGAAATTATAAATGGTGAGGACTTTGGAGGCTCACATTCCACCTTCCCTGGCCCAAGATCTACTATATATTATCAGTACTTAAATGAGGCTGCTAAAAAGACTTTTAGTGGTGATGACCTCGCAAGGATTAAAAAAGAGGTGGGCTCTTCTTATCTGTGGGCTTGCCATCTGCAGATTTGAGCTTCTATGGATGGCAAACCCCATTATTTTTAATGGAGGCACATTCACACAACTGCACAAGCAGCTGCATGCATGTTGCACCACCATAGGAAACAACAGGACCTGAGCACCTGAATTTTTGTTAACTGTACAGGGGGAGGGGGGCTTTTGATCAGATCCCCCATGGATACAAAAATATGAGTGTATTCAAAATTGAATGTACTTTTAAAATGCAAATCTCAAGTGGTGAAGTGATGTTTGGGCAATTGGTGCTGTTGGATCCTGGGAACTGTGGGTACATCTAGCTTTTGAGCTGTTGGATGAGACCTACCCATGATCTGTCCTTTATATGGATTTTTTGGTTAGCAAGACTAATCAAGGCTATATTCAAGCATTGTGCTGTCCCATGGGAACCAGAGATACTGGGCATGGGACAAATGAAAGGTGAGAATTCGTGGAAATGCAACTATGCTTACCACTAAATAGTTAAAGATGTCTTAGCAAGAGCAGCAGTGGTAGTGGGTGCATCTACACTGTAGGAATAATGTGGTTTTAAACCACTTTAACTGCTGTAACTCCATCCTACAGAATCCTGGGATTGGTAGTTTTGTGTGGCACCAGCATGCTTTGCCAGAGAAGGCGAAAGACTTTATAAAACTACAAATCCCAGGATTTTAAAGGATGCTGATACAGCACAAGGCAGTGTCAAACTGCATGATTTCTACAGTGAAGCTGTAGCCTGGGTTAAGTAGTCTCCTCATCCCTTATCTGTCTATCCTAAGCTTTCTTAGATGTAAACTGATATTCGGGGATCTTTACATCTCTTCTCTTCTCTTCCCATCCCTTTATCCTCTTACTTCTTCCAAAAGTGGAACTAGCTTAGTTCAATGTTATGTGGTATCCTTATAGAACATTTCAGTCTTGAAAAGAATTCTTATGATAAAGCTTTAATTTGTTTCTTTAGCAATTAATGTATTTTCTCTTTAATCATAATTGTTTGCTGCGGCACACATGAACCTCCAGGAATGGGGAGATGTTCTTGTTGCTCTCTAGCCATATGGACTGGAACAAGGAGAGGTCTGCCCCCTCCCCAAATCTGGCCCTTTTCCATAATGAAAAAATGTCAAGACCTGAAGCTAAAATAAAACCCTCAAAGTGAGAATATGGGAGAGGTCTTAAGCGAAGTAAAGTCCCATCTTTGATTTTTTTTTAAAATACGATAGAATAAATACAACACACTAGTATTAACCCTAGATCCAATTAAGCATATTTGTCATTATTGCCATCATCATGAGAAATGTATTAGTATTTCAATGATTATAGAAGACTCTGTCACATGTTTATGCACACCAGTTGTTTGATTCAAATAAAACTGAAAGGCAGGTAAGAACAAAGAAATGCTTTCTGATTAGGGAACGGAATAAACAATAATGAGGAATTTGTGGATTGAAGAAATTGCTGAAAACTCTACCAACTTTACATTTTTATTTTTGATTTGTTTTTATAGATCAAGTTTTTTAAAATGGTGGTCAGAAAGCTTGTTCTTTAGTATTGGCTATATAGTAATTGTTCCCAAATGATGCCTTAAATGGTGGCTTATCTCCCTCTTCTCTTTTTCTCTCTACTTCTGCTGTTATGAAATTAATCTTCCAGCTTCTCATGGCAATCAGCAGTGAGGGGATAGGTCCATAGCTTAGAAAAGTTACCTTGGGGGACTACAACTCCCCTGTACCTGCTTGCTGCAGATCCTGGGAGCTGTATTATTTAAAAAGTGATTTTTCCCCCCCTGGCCATGAGTAAGTCTCAAAATATTCCTTTCATGCACAATTTTCTTTCTTTCTTTCTTTCTTTCTTTCTTTCTTTCTTTCCTTCCTTCCTTCTTTCTTTCTCTTTCTCTTTCTCTTTCTTTCCTTCCTTCTCCACTCTCTCTCCCCCCATCCCATTGAGTACTCTTAAAAACAATGTACTTGTCCTCCTTTCAGCCCTATCTGTATCATTTTAGCACTTTTGTTTTATACCTCACATTTTTCTCCACATTCTTTTTTCATCCCTTCAAGCTTAGTTTATAGTCTCTGACGGGATTCTCTCTATGCTATCTGCCAAAACATCTGTTCCTTTACTGAATAAAAAGCTTCCTTTTCCAGAAGGTGTCATGCAGGTCCACAGAAACTATAAACCTTTCTTTTTCTACATGACTTTGCCAATGTTAGACTCGTGCTGAGAAGCTTTACAGCCCTTTCCTGTCGTGTCTCCTTTTTCATTGTATCTAATTCAACACACCCAATTTATGGGGGCAAAGAAGGGGGACAGAACGACTTTGCTGGGTTTTGAATCTGCAGCTCATACAATTTCAATGCCCAACTTTGGTTATTCATGCTTTCTATTTTTAAGACAGGACCAGTTCTCTCCATGATTAATCAAAGTAGATTTTTATTACTATTTTAAGCAGTAGTTTGATCATGAAATAAACATATGCAAATGTTTAAATACTAAGTGCCCTTATGGATGGGTGCTTTAGAGATATATGTGCAAAAAAGTGGTATTTTGGCAGTTGTTTTCATTCTCAAGGAGAATTGTTTCCCCAGCATCTTATTACTTTCCTGCTGTTGTGACTCCTGTAGGCTACAGGAACACCAAATACTCTTGTGTTGTACTCTTCAAACACCGATGGATCTAGGAGAAGACTTTCCAACTTTGTTACAGAGATCTTCCCCCAGCTCATGGAGTCAAAAAAGACCTGATGGACTGGAACAAACAACACATCAGGTTTCTGCATAGAAGATGCTGTGTCCTGCACAGAAAATGATGTTTTTGATGTCAAAATACCATCTGTGAATTTTGCACAGAATATGTTACAAACTACAAAGATTTGTCCAGGATTCCCTTTGTCGGCTTTTCTGACACTCAAGAAACATGCCCTTTTAAACCATTAATTTAAAATTTTTGAATATTTTTTCTCTATGTAGTGAAGTATGAAATATCCTAAGAATTAGATTTATTATGAAATATCCCGCTTCTGTGTTTTATTGGCTATGGGAACACAATGCTAGGCAAGACAGGCCTTTGGTTTGATCCAGCATGGCTCTTCTCATTTTTTTGGTGTGGTAGTGGAGTATAGTTTTGTTTACTGTTGTCTTATTTCAGTAAGGATAATTATTTATTCTTCTTCTTCAAATTGTTTAGTGGACGAGGACTCTTATGCTAGATTTTGTAAGCTTCTTGTTTAGTAACAGCTCATGGACTAAGGCTCTTAGGTTTATCCTTTCCTAGAAATAATAAGACTGTTCTTCCTTTGTTCTGTCTTCAGTTTTTAAATCACAGGATAAAAATCATAGAACAACCATGCTAGTCTCAGTGGGAATTAGGGAGGTAATAACAATATATTTCAGTATCAATAGGTATATGGGCAAGGAGATTCCAAGTCCATTTGCTGAATTTCTATTTCTTGTTTTAGTACTATGTAGCTAAAGTAACTCCACTGAAATCAAGCAAACTACATTTATAAATCTTTTCTAATGAGGCAGTGCCACAAATAGCAATACCTTCCCTCTAGTGACCAGTGCTGTAATCTGAGCAGTATTTATACCATAAAATGTCTGTGTGGGATGTTGAAGAGATGTAATCTCAGGCAGCAAATTCATAGGTAAAAAACAACCATGATATATCGGATTGTTTTTATGTCAAACCAGAAACACCTGCATAATATTCAAATCATCACTGAAATACAACATAAAAGCCAATGTCCTCAGAAGTATTTTCCTGTCTGTCTTTCTCCAATCTGTTTCCCTCTAATATGCATCTTGGTAGCAGCTAAGAATTCATGCTACAAAAACACATGTAAAAATCTACTTAAAACAATACTGCTTGAAAATTACCACAGAACAGCTCTAGTGAAAGAAGTTTAAAATTAGTGAATTTATTATATTACTGGCATTTGAAGGCTTGGAAGATAGATATGTTTGTCCTGATGGCAAAAACGATGATAATTGCTGGCACCACATACTTGGACAGAGTCACTGTGCCACTATAGAAAGGACCCAGTCCCAATTGCCTGATCTAAAAAAGGACCTCAGGTGATGATCTGAGCTGGGGAACAAGTTACATAGGGGAAAAAGCAGTCCATTTGGTCACCTTGGCTAAGACTGTTTATCCACTGGGCCCATCATTATGAGGGGCAGACTACATGCTGAGAGGTCCTCCAAGGATCTCTCTGTTCGTATACACCAGGTATGAGGAATTCCAGATGTTTTGGTTTATGGCTCTTATGATCCCTTACTATTGGTCATACATGAGGATGGTGGGAATTGAGAGCCAAAGGTTGGTGCGACTCTTCATAGAGAGGCATCGTATCCTCCTATGGAATCCATGTCAGAGTATACCTAGTTAAATTTAGCCTTCATTGTCTAGTGTTTCCACTTGTGATAGTGTACCCTCTCCACCCTCATCCCAGCTGGAGTGATGGAAATGATCAGTGGTATGGTAGAAGGCAAAGAGATTCCACTGAGAATACAACTAGAGCATGAACTAAAATCAATTCAATTTTTCAGATGACCACCATGTTCCTAGTGAGGAAGAATCAAAGCCTGTTTGGCCTCTATAGCCCTATCATGGATTCCATTCCATAATAATTCTCATTTTAGAGTATGTGAGAATGTAGGGAATTGACTTATTGCAAACCTATGATCATATCCACAAAACTGACCAACAAAACCTATGTTTTCTTTATTCATAGTTTTTCTCCTTCCTTTAATATTTTATCAAAAGTTTTCAGATCATTTTCTATTCCTGAAATTTCCATATCTTTTTTGAAGTCTTCTTTTATCTGTAAATACTTAAGTCAGTTTATTTCAAAACCCTCTTGTTGTAGTTCTTACCTCGTTTTAATTTTAAAACCCTCATTTTATTTTACCAATATGCTTTCATAAGTAATCCAGGTTCCTTTTGATGAAGTTTCTTTCTTATAAAATGCCTCTTGTGGACATGTCAATTTTGGTATTTTGGATTAGAAGTGTCTTTTATATTTCTTCCATACAATGAGTAGTGCTTACCTTATACAGTGTGTATTGGAATCTTTATCTGGTTTGATCTTTTTGTAACATAAGTGAGCATGCCATCCTGATTTGATTTTTGTACCTTCTATTTCTAAGAGTTTGTTTTTAATGTTATCCATTCCTTTATCCATATAGTAAAGCACAGGCGTTGTAATAAATTTCTAGATTTTGGAGAACTAGCCCATCTTTCTCTTTTTGGTCTTGCATTACTGCAGCTTTAATTCTCAGCTTCCTCCCTTGCCATATAAACTTGGCTACGTCTTGCTTCCAGATTTTAAATGGCTGTTTAGTTGTTAGAATGGGTATTGTTTGAAATATATATAACATTTTTGGCAGTACGTTCATTTGTACCATGGCAATCCTACCCATTAGGGAAAGTTGCTGTTTGTCCCACATCTCTAAATCTCTTTTAATATTATTCCACATGACCATGTAATTATTTTTATACAAGTCTATTTTTTTCCCATAATTGTTATTCCTAAGTATTTAACTTTGTTGATTATCTGATATTGTATTTTCTTTTTTAGTTCTTCTTCTTTAGAAAGATTTTTAGTTAATATCCTGCTCTTATTTTTATTGATCTTAAAACCTGCTAATATACTAAATTGTTCCAGGGTTTCTTCCAATCTTGTTGTATTCTTTATTGGGTTTTCCAAAAAAATTATGACATCGTCTGCAAATGCTTGCAGCTTATAACTTTATATTTGTATATTTCGGAGCCTGTATTGATTTATCATTCCTTAATCTCTTATTTAAGTTTTCCATTGACATAATAAAGAGTAGAGTAGAGGAGAAAGTGGACATCCCTGTTGGGTTCCTTTATTTATCCTACAACTTTCTGTTTTTTTCTCCATTTACTATTATCTGTGTTTTCTAGATATTATATATATTCTGGATCCAATTCACAAATCTCCCTCTTATTCCATTTTCTTCCAATGCTATTTCCATCAATTCCTAATTTACATTGTTGAACACCTTTTCTAAATCTAGGAACACTATCCCTAGTTTGCGTTCACTGTGGAGTTTGTAATATTCTAGGACATTCATTACTATTCTAATATTATCCTGTATATATCTTCCAGGGAGAAAACCTGTTTAGTCTTCATGTATACAGGATGATAAAGCTTTCTTTAGTCTTTCTGCTAGTTGTTAATAGAAATAGATCTAGGGGAAGAGATAGTGAAGAATAACATGATTAAGTGGATGCAGAACATTGGAAATCCAATACCTTTACAAAGCTGGGAAATCACATGGAAAATAATATAAAGTTTACTAAATGCAACTCCTTAAAAGAAAATTATCACAAAATTTTTCATAGATGGTGCATGACCCCACTAGACTGGCAAAAATGTGGAAACAAAATAACATCTGTTGGAAATGTAAGGATAAGTTGGGTACCACGTACCTCATATGGTGGCATTGTGGAAGGGTTGAGAAATGCAGGGAAAATATACATAGAAATATGTGCAAAATATTACAGAAAAATATCCCACTAAAACCTGAACTGTTTTTATTAAATATAACAGATGTGATGGAATGTAAAGTAAGTCAAGAGGAAAAAAGTGTAATCTTATATATGATGATGGCAGCATGACTGGTGTATGCAAGATATTGGAAATCTGACAAAATACCTATCATAGAGGAATTGAAAGTAAAATTAAATGATTTAGTGGTCAAGGACAGATTGTCCGTGTATATTGTAGGAAAAACAACTCAACAATATGAAAAGAAATGGGGGGAAATATCCAAATGGTGGTGCCAGGATGTAACTCAGGAGCCAGAATGAAAATTAAGAATAGAAAATACCTTATATAGAAAATTTATTATAGAAATCTCATCTGTTAAGATTAAGGATATGTCCTCTCTGAGAACATGGCAGTATGAAAATTAAATAGTAGCATTTTAAGTATCACAGGGGAAGACATAGGCTGGAATGCGTTTAGTGTATCATATGGACTATATATATCCTAGAACAGAATTACAGAAAATTTAAAAAAAGATAGATATGATTCAAAGTTGAGGAAAAGTAAACAACAGATGTTCTTTTATTTATATGTCTTGCTTGTATGTATCATATAATTAATAAATGAAAAAAAAACTGAGCAACAAAAGACAGATAAATAGTTTGGGGGGGGGGAATGAGGATGTGCACTGACAATACGGGTTTCATGCAAGTTTCTCTTCTACCATGAGGAAAATGTTTCCATTTTTTTGCTATCCCATCCATCTATGAGCTTACTAGCATCTTGCTGGAGATGTAGGGCTTCACTAGGTTTGGACAGAGAAGCAAGCTGTGGGAATGTGGATGCAAAAACTCTGGATAGGTGATAGGAAACAAGGGGATGAAGTGCACAAGACAGTGCTTCTTTTGACTCACTCCAGTAACCACCTCCTCCATCATTCAAATCAGGAGTAGGCAACTTTCATGACTTCGTTGCCTGCCCAGCATGACCCTGGATGGCCAAGACGCTGCCAGGCCCCCTAACTGAACTTTTTTTGATTGAAAATGCACTGTGTACTATTTTTTTTTTTTTAAAAAAAGTTTATATGGGTGGGTGCAACATATTTAAAAAGATGATTTGTCCCTTCTGGAAGTGTAGTGGGGTCTCAGGTCTGCCACACTGAGGCCACTGTTGTCTGATCCTCTATGCAGTGTGGAGATTCTCAGGTCTCCCAGACAGCCCAGTATCAAAGAGTAGGAGTACCACAAAGCATTAGGTTTACCACTAATTGCTTAGCACAGCTGACTGGAGAAGGGAGAGGCTGGGGGAATAAAAGTTACACCTATTGCTGAAGGAGGGTGGAAGTAGAAGGAAGCAGAGGCCAAAGATAGAGTAGGGCAGGAGAAGCAAACCTTCTGAAAGAGATAAGGAAGGTCATGGCCCAAGGCTGTGGAGGCCCTACAGCTACTGGGAAGACCTACATGGAAGAGAGAAAAGAAAGCAAAAGGAGAGGGAAGGATAGCTTGAGGGATAGTGATCTTTAGAGCTTCTATACCAATAGTCCCAATCCTCTCTTCCTCCACCGGCTTACATGGAAAGCCTGATTTAAAGACCAGAGCTCAAGATTCCAAAATATGTAGCTATAACACTTAAAATGGTGTCAAACTGCATTATTTCAATAGTTGCATCCTAAGACTTATGGTGATCCTATCATAGGGTTATTTGGCCAGATCTATTTGATGGAGGTTTGCCTTTGCCACCTTCTTGGAAAGTTGGAAAGAGTATGACTTGCCCAAGATCACCTGGTGAGTTCCCATGATTGAGTAGGAATTTAAACCCTGGTATCTTTGAGTCCTAGTCCAGCACACAAACCACTACACTGGCTTTTCCCATAATGGCCTATTATATATTACATTATTAAAGTTTAATTGGGTTAGATGGGGTGTGAATGAATGGAGGAAAGATTGCAAAGTAATGTTTGGATGTAATTGCATTTTTTATTTTTAAATTTAATTTGCAGAAAAAGTGAAATTTTGGGGATATTTCAGATATATAGAGAAATAGATGGATGTATAGCTGATCTACCATGGCTGCTGAAAAGAGAAAAAGACAATTACAGTGTACTTCCAAAAACAATGGTAAAGAGCTATCCTTTCTCAAGTTGTTTAACATTTACATTTTTATATTAAATGTATGAACACATTATATGGTATTTAGCAACTATGGGGGGTTGCAGACTGCCAGAAATAGTGCAAATTGAGTCCACTTTTAGGGTTAGGGTTAGGGTTAGGGAATCATGGGCACTGTATTTTATTGTGGTACCAGAGCTCTCTGACAGAGAAGGCTCAATGTCTCAGGAAAAAAAACCACTTCCCATGATTCCCTAGCACTAACTCTAACCCTAAAAGTGGACTCAATTTGCACTATTTCTGGCAGTCTGCAACCTCCCTATGTTATGTTCTTCACTACTGTTGCATTGTAATGTGGTTTCATCCTTCCATAGCTGTCTTGTATCAGTATTTACCA
Organism: Phrynosoma blainvillii; assembly: GCA_026167975.1. Lineage (NCBI taxonomy): Eukaryota > Metazoa > Chordata > Lepidosauria > Squamata > Phrynosomatidae > Phrynosoma > Phrynosoma blainvillii. Next base: position 37,573,714 of record JANUYF010000005.1, read on the forward strand.
GACCAAACAAATTAAGCTTGTTGGCTAAGGTTTAATTTTCTTTTTTAATCATTTTTATACAACTGTAGACCATAAACTACTTTTCTTGAGGGATACGGATATAGGGCCGATGCATACTGGCAGCTTAGGCCAGCCTGGGGGTGGAGTTGGGGCATGGCAACTGCATGCTGGCCGCCCCGACTCTGCCCCAACTCCACCCCGACACCCGTCTGCACAGTGCGAGGCATCAGAGCACCCTTTTGGCACAGCGTGTGCACACGCTGCGCCAAAGGCGCACAAAAGAGCCATGGTGGCACTAAGGACGGCCTTTTGGAGGCAGCAAAAAGGAGGATTGGGGCCACAGCATGTGGTTGCCATGGTCCCGATCCACCCCCCACCCTTCTTGGCCGTCTGCATTGGCCCATACTGAAAAAGAGAGTGAGGGCCGATGCAGACAGCCTATTTGGGATGGCAGAGAGCTGCATAGTTTTCTCAGGCATAGTTCCGCTTTTCATATTTTTGTTGTTAGGCGGGTAGTTGTGCTTCTCTGTTTGCCTGTGTTTAATCAGGCATACAAACCCCCCCCCCAACCTGGTATCCTCTTGCAGGGAGCATTTTCAGAAATCACGTCTTTGTGAATGTTTGTGGCTCCAAGTTGCCTGTTGTCTTATGGCAACCCCATGAATGTTATACAGCTTTCTTAGGCAAGGAATACTCAGAGGTGATTTGCCATTCTCTTCACCTACCAGCACCTGGTATTCCCTAATGGTCCCCCTGCAAGGACTAACAAGGCCTGACCCTACCTAGCTTCCAAGTTCAGATGAGATCTGGTGCCTTCAGGGTGATGAAATGCATACTCTGTTCTGCTTTACTGGATCAAATAGATGGTTTGATATTGGGGGTTCAGACTGAACTTGTGACTTACATTAAGCTTGTTGCAGAAGTTACCTGTGCTTGCAGCAGTCATTTTATGGTAGTGCCCATAAAAGTATCCCAGAGGCTCCAACAAGTGAAGAATCTGGCTTAGGGTAGTAAAAGCCTTACATCCCTTCACCCAGTTTCTTCTCAGCATTGTTGGACTATTACTTGCAAGCAGACTATACCAACAGAAGCTGTTCAGGGAGTTCTTAGCAATCCATAAAGAAGGGTAAAGTTTTGTTCCAGTTCTTACATTCTAATCTGTGTCTTGCATCATTGAGTGCTTCTGTTGCAGAAGCATGATGTCAATTAGATACATTACTGGCTAGAGATGTGTGTGTGTGTGTGTAGGACTCACAGGGTCGAGCTTTTATAGGCATGCTTCTGGACAGCCCAGACCCTGAACCTCAAACTTGCATTTGTGCTGCTTAAGACTTCAAACAGAGATGGGGATTCCTAGTCATAAACTGCAGTCAGTATTCACATGCTCTCATAGATAAAACCTGACAACTCTGCATGCAGCCCAAAATGGATCTGGATATTTGAACAGCCTCCCTCCACTTCTGTGTCAATGCCCCAAGGCCCTTCTATTCATCTAGTTTAAATTAATGATCTCACTGATGGCACTAGCAATTGAACCAGAGCTCTCCTGAGCCAAGCACTTTCATATTGAATTTGATTAATTCTGATGAGTATTAATTCTCACTGTTAATTAGGTACGGCACTGCTGTAAAAAGAATATAGTGTGTTGTATAAAAGCAACCACCACATAGCTGGCATGCCATCTTCTGTTGGATTAATGCAAAAGTGTGTACATTGGAGTTGTTTAGTGCATAAGCATAAAAGAGATTATTGGGTGCAGTGTTGTGTAGTGGTTATTGCTCTGGATAGAGACTTGGGAGATTCTCACCCTGCTACCCTAACTTACCTCTTAGGGTAGTGATGATGATCAAATGGCGAGGAAGAACAACAACAGGAGGAAAGACAGGATACTGCCTTTTAAAATTTCTTAGAATGACATGGAAAAGAATGCGGTGCATGGCATTCTTTGTTCCTTCAGTCTTGAATAATCAGGATAGTGGAAATTGTCCATTTCATCACAAAGATTAGCATTGTGGAATATTCCTTTTAACTCACCCATGGTTACTAGTCCAGTCCTACTTCTAGACATTGTGAGGCAGCTGCCTCCAACAACTGATTTCCTTTTGAAAGCCAAGGAAATATTTACCTAAGTGCTTAGGGAATGAGAAATGTAGTTACTATAATTGTAGTTGCTTCAATGACCAGTGGTGCTCAAAATAAAAATAAGCAAAATAAAAGTGACCAAGAGAGGAAGGGAGTGAGCATGGCAACATAATCCCTGGTTGTAGGGACCCATGTGGTCAAAGTTTGGTAACAATTATTTTTGGATTACATAGAATCTCCCAGCCTTTGATGACTCCTGGAAGTTGTTGTTCAAAAATAATAGTTCCAGGATTTGCATGTGGTTTCAGCATGTTAGCTGTATCAGCATGTTAACTGTGCACAATTGACACATATCAGCAACAGTGTGCAATGCTTCCCAAACTGGTACTTCCCTGCAAAGGGAAACAGCACTGTAGCAGGAGATTGCATTGATCACATTATGTTAATAGTATCATACAAAGATGCTATGAAATTGCAATTTGCTGTCCACAACAATTGCATAAGAACCACTCTTAGCATATACATGGGAAATGTCTGGAACTATTCTTAGAGTAATACTATTCTTAGAGTGATACATAGGAACTAATTTTTATTACAATTATACAAATAAGAGAGGGAAGGAAAGGTGGAAGAAGGATTCCTGTATCACCTTTAAGACTAACCAATTTATTTTAGTATGAGTTTTCATGGCTTATAATCCACTTCCCATAAAATCCATTTTAGTTAGTCCAGTGGTACTCAAATCTTTTATCCTTGGGACCACACTTTACCTCAATATGTGGATGTTGCCTCCACTCAATGTAGTATATGCATAAAATATGTTGTTTATTTAGTGTGTTTTGTGTGTTAGTGTTTTAGTGTGTATTTTCATTCATACATTCCTGTACATTCATATTTCAACATTTTATAAGGAAATAACATTGTTCAAATTAGAACAGTTTTATTTAAGTAAATTCAATATGTATCTCAACATGTGTAAATTTTACACATAAAAACATTTGGGAAGAGAAGGAGGAGGAGGAGGAGGAATCAGAGCCTCCATGGCGTGCCTCTAAGTCGTGCACCTAAACCCCTAGGGATCCTGCCTACTGTTTGAGAACCATTGGGTGAGTCTTGAAGGTGCCATACCACCTTTAAAAATTATTCCCTTGCCTTATTTTTATACTGAAACCGATTAACATGGCTTTTTAAAAATTAACTGCAGTTGGCCCTCTACATTTTTAGCTTTGACTTTTGCAGATTTGATTATTTGCGGTTTTGATTAATATGTTCTCTCTAGGAACCTCTAGATCCTCCAGTACAACTCTGCTGGAAGCTGACCATAGAGCTGTCCTGGAAAACCTAGAATTTCCTAGAGAAAACACTTCTCTGGGCACCTGTAGGCCCTCCAGCATGATTCTGTGATCAACATGTGGCAGATGTTGATCACAGAGTGGCACTGGATGACCTGGAGATTCTTAGAGAGGTGTTCTCTCAGGTAAAAAGAATAGTGTTTTTTTATTTATGGTTTTTCCACATTCATGGGGGTCCTTCAGCCCCTACCCTAGTGAATGTGCAGAGACCACTGTACTTTTGTTATTTTTCTTGCTACTTCTTTTAAAACCTAAACTGCAACAGATATGTAAAGATATCTGCAGATACCTTCTCTTGCAAAATTCTGTTCAGCAGTGATCATTCCACCTTATTCCATAACAGTGAGAAAGAGTTAGAACTTGAATATGCTTATTTTCCTCCCCTCCCCAACAGGCCAATTTTGTAAGCCAAAGGTGCAGAAAGTATGATCCATGGGCTACATGTAGCCTGACCCCCCCCCTTTGCATTTCTCCAATGCATCTTCCAACCTGTGGTGGTTGTGTGCCTTCAAGTCATTTCTGACTTATGGCAACCCTAAGGCAAACCTCTCATGGGGTTTTCTTGGCAAGATTTGTTCAGGCTCTGACAGAAAGATGTTTCAGTTATAGGGTAAAGTCTAGGGATGAACCATTGAAAAATAATATACTCTAAAAGGGTATGGCAACTCACCAAAAACATGCCTTGTGATTACATGATGTGACTTTCTGTTTGATGCCTGATACACTCCTTCATCTCTTTGCTCACCTTTCTTAGATTCTAGGTTCTCTCACCTTTCTTAGATTCTAGGAGAAGAGGGGAAAAAATAGAACATCAAAGTTGTAATGCAAGAACAAAGATACTATTATCCTTGAAGCAACTCTTTATCTCTTTCAAAGTAGTATTTTGACATTGTACAGCACTCTGTTCTGTACCATGATATGTATGTTACAGCCTTAATGCATCAAGAGGCAAATTTACCTTGGAGTCTGTGGCTTTGACACAAGTGCTTTGTACAGGGATTCAGGTCAAGAGTTTCATTTCTGAAAATAGTGATCACAGTCTATGAAGTGAGTTTGTTAATTTGTTAAGCATATGTCCTGGAAAGAAAGACTCATAGGCCTAAATCATATTTTAATCCTTGAATTGCCTCACTCACCATTCAACAACTGATTGAATGAATCTACTTTAGTTGGAACTGATCACCCGCCATAGTCTGTCTTGAGGTCTGTGGCTAGAAGTTGGGGCAAAATGAGGGCATTGCTCCTCCAATTGAGAATTCTGTCCCCAAAAGGAAATTTCCATTCATCCCCCAAATTTCTAGCATTGCAGAGAGTGAGACACTGAAAATTATTAATACCTATAATTTTTAAATTTCCTCTGTTCACATTCTCTTGGTCACTTCCCTTGCCCTTTTTCTTGGGATGCCTAAACTCTATTTCTAATTACTTAGGGTTACCATATTTTTCAGTGGTAAACCTCCTCTTAACAAATCTTGTCAAGAAAACCCCTTAGGGTTTCCATAAGTCAGAAAACAACTTGAAGGGACACATCATCAACAAAATAATAATAATAATAATAATAATAATAATAATAATAATAATAATAATAATATTTATGCCCCGCCCCTCTGTGAACAATCGGGGCGGCTAACAATAATTAAAATTACTTACAATATAAAACCAGAAAAACCGAATACCCACCCCCCCTTAAAAAAGTATTAAACCGAACACTAGTTAAAACATATAGAGGATGCATTTACCAATTGATTGCTTCAAACCACAGATTGCTATGATGACTCTCAGGCAGCATCAGCAGACAGGAGGCGAAGTAACAATGGACATTTTAAAAATCTCTAAACATTTTTTAAAAATTGCTTGGATAGATATTTTAGGACTGAAAAGGGGTACATGCCCTGGAAAATATGGTAATTGCAATGCTAGAAATTTGGGGAGTAAAGAAAAAAAATTAAGGGAGGGATCTTGTCTAGTTCCATTATAGCTGCCCTTCCAAGTTCTAGTCTTCTTAAAATGTTTTGACTGAAAAAAAAAATGTTTTGACTGCAGTCTCCATTCTGATTAATGACTGACCCACGGTAGAGAAAATCTTTTAACTGTTTCAATGTCTTCATTGTCTGCTTTAAAGTTATGAAAATCATCTGTGGCCATTATTTTTGTTTTCCTAATATTCAACTGTAAATCTGCCTTTGCACTTTCTTCTTTCTTCAGTAATTGTTCCAAGTCTGCTATTTTCTGCTAGTAGCATGGTGTCATCTGCATATCTTAAATTATTAATGTTCCTTCATTTGATTTCCATGCCTCCTTCCTCTGGGTCTAATCCTGCTTTACATATGATGCATTCATCATATAAATTAAATAGATAGGGTAATAAAATGCAGCCTTCCCTGACCCTTTTGCCAATTGGAAACCATTCCATTTCTACATATTCTGTTCTGTCTTGTCCTGAGTACAGATGACACATCAGGACAATCTAAGGTTGTGGCACATTCATTTCTTTAAGAGTGATCTATAGCTTTTTATGATCTACACAACCAAAGTCTTTGTTATAATCTATAAAGTACAGGCTGATTTTCTTTTGGAATTCTTTGGTGCACTCCATTATCCAACATATGTTTGCAATATGATCCCTAATGCCTCTTCCAATCCAGAACCCAGCTTGGACATTTGACATTTCTTGCTCTATATATGGTAAAAGTCTGTGTTGTAGAATTTTGCATATCACTTTGCATGCATGGGAAATTAATGCAATCATTCTGTAGTTACTGCAGTCTTTGATGTCCCCTTTCTTGGGCTATGGAATGCATATTGAACGTGTTCAATCTGTGGACAATTGCTTTGTTTTCCATATTTCTTGACAGAATTTAGTTATAACTAGAGTAGATTCTTCTCTGTAGCTCGAAGAAGTTCTGCTTGCATGCCATCTATTCCTGGTGATTTATTTCTTCCAAGTACTCTGAGGGCAGCTTTTGCTTCACTTTCTAAAACTCTAGGTTCATCTTAAAATGGTTCTTCCTTGAATAAAACTGTCATCTCTTTTATATAGTTATTGAGTGAATTGCTTCCATTGTCTTTTTATTTGAACTTGAGCATATAATATGTTTCCATTTTGGTTGAAGAGCATCCCCACTCAGTTAAATTTCCCTTTGATTTCTCAGATCTTGTGGAAGTGGCCTCTTGTTCTTCCTATTTTATTGTCCATCTTCTATTTTTCTGCATAGATTATTATAGTAGCTTTCCTTGTCCCTGTGCACAAGTCATCGAACACTTGCATTCAGGAGTCTGGCTCTCTTTCTGTTGCTTTCTGCTTTTGCTTCTCATCTGCCCTTAACTGCTTGAAGAGTTTCATCTGTCATCCATTGAGGCTTCTTTTCCCTTTTTTTGGCTACAGATAGCATTTGCATTCCTCCCTGACAATGTCCCTGGCTTCAGTCCAGAGTCCAAGTAATGTTTATCTGTTCCATTTCTTGTTTTACTATGTCCAGTTCCCCCCGATTTATGCTTCTCACATTCCATGTTCCTACAATATGTGTTGTGCAACATCAGACTTTCCTTTCATCTCTGAGCCTGCCAACAGCTGAACAGCCTTTCAGCTTGAGTCCAGTTGTGTCATTAGCCACGCTGCTACTTGTAGTTGTCCTCTACTGTACCCAAGTAGCTCACTGAGTATTATCTAACCTGAGAGTGTCATCTTCTGGCACTAGCTCTTGCTTCATTTTGGATTGTTTCATCATAAAATGTTTGTGGTAAATATATATATATATATATATATATATATATATATATTCAAAAGAGGTTTACCATGCCTCCTCCTGCACAGTATTAACAGGTGTTAGCTATAGTGCCATTGCTGTCATTTCTAAGAGATCCTCCACCAGTGACAGCCCCACTGCTGCTGCCCAGTAGCTGTTGGGCACATTTAGTCTGACTTCTTAGCAAAAGTCTTTCTGACATGGGAGACTCTACTGCCAGCATAGCCTCTTGACTCAAAGGAGGACACAATCCCACAACCGCAGAAAGGTAGTGTCATCATTTTATCATAGAAAATTGATTTTATTTCCCAGAGAGGTTAGACTCTGATAGTGTCTAACCTCTCTGTGCTGGATTTTCTATTTGTTATTTTTTGTTGTGTTGAATTTTTTAAAATAGTTTATTTTAAAATATTATTTTTAAATTGTTTTAATTGTTTTATCACTTTTTAACTTTTGTATTTTGTGAATTTTTAAACTATATGTTTTCCCATCAGTTGCAAGCTGCCCTGAGTCCCAAACTGGGGGAAAGGTGGAATAATAATAATAATAATGATAATAATAATAATTTTGACTCACTTTACTTCATTTTTATGGATTTCATGAATACTTTTGTATGCAGCTTTGAGTTTTTATTAAGAAGAAAAGCAGTATAAACATCAGGAAGGAAAGAAGGAGGTTGGGCACAGTGCCATAAGATACAATAGCTGATTTCATGATTTTTGATTGGATCTTTTGCTGCAGTTACTGTCAATGGGCTCCTAAATCTGGTCTGGATTTTAGTCCAAAACTTAGAGAAACTATCCAAGGTGTTGAATCCTTTCTCCAAAATTGATTCGGCCTTTTGGATAACAGCTTCAAAGCAGACTAAACCCCAGAGTGGCTTCATCACCCTGCGGTACTGGGCACAGAAGCTGCCACTATTATTACTGTTGCCTCAGTGCTATCTAGGGTAAGATCCATCTCTCATAATCCTGGAAGAATTAATATGACTGTATTTTAAAGAGAACAGTGTTGTCTCTTACATTAAAAAAAATTCCTATTTGGGGCTGGGATGATATCATTTCATAGGTTTCTGCTGAGTGTTTGGCTTGACTCTCATATGAAAAAAGGTCATCTTCTTTAACAAGTGGCATACGTAAAGTGGAGCACGGTAGAGACTTTGATTAAAATGTTGCTCAGTGGCCTTTCAGGCAAATTCAAAAATTATTTAATATTCTTTTCTTCACATACACGGGAAATGGCAAAGGCAATATTAATAAAAGAAGGCTTATAGGAGTGTAGAATCAGAGGACCAGCTCCTTGACAAAAGTTATTTACCTAGCTAGAGTTTCATTTCACAGTGAAGAGAAATTCTATGATGCCCATATTATGCAGAGGCCTTAAAACTCTGTTAGACATTTTTAACCCACTCTAATTTATTCCAGGAAACTTTAATCCCCTGCAGAATGGAGACTGCTGTGAATTTTTAAAAAGTCATAATAATCTACCAAATGTGAAGAAAAAGAAGAAGAAAAAGGAAAAAAACCCTGTAATGATGACATTGGCACTGGGCTTTGGAGTTTAGTTTAAATTTGCTCTAAAAATGTAAAACCAAGGGCAAGAGTTAATAGGATATTTCATACAGTTAACATTTCAATCCTCTTCCAAATCTTTATAAATTCACTTGCATAGCTGCCATTAGACACATTCTGACTGAGCAGTCCCCAGACTTCTAAACCAAAATGTTGCAAAGAAGGACTATCTGCTCTCCATCTTGTAACTCATTTGGTATTTTGATCACATCATCTGCAGTACCTAACAGTATAATGTGTTCCAAATTGAAAGAAAAGTGAGCTGTTTGACATATCAGACATGATATAACTATATTATCAGTCATGGTGTGATAGTAGACTAGCAGAAAGAAGAAATAAAAACAAGTCTTTCCCAGAACCATAACATAGAGAGACAAAGCTCTATTTGAAGGGAACAGTTGCCTTGCTGGATGGATCAAAATGAACCCCATCTAACCCAACACTCTGTTTCTGTGGTTTTAAGCTCAGTATAAAAGCAATTGTCTTCATCCAGGAGAGCAACTGATAGTGAAATATTGCATATAAACAACATCTGAAGGTCGAGGCTTCATTTCAGTTATTTTGGTTAAACCATATTAGCAAATGGAAAATGACAGCAATTTCTGCCAGCCATGCCCTTTGCCAGGATATTTCCACCCTGCCTTTCCATTTATCTATGGGACATATATTCAAAGTTCTGTTGTCCTAGAACAGCCTCATTGGCCTGTATTTTGGGGTGGAGTGGAGGGCACCTGTCTTAGATTTTCCTTCCAAAACTTTTTTGCAATTCCAAAAAACTTGCATTGATTCCAACATCTTGTGTGTGCCATGATAGCACTGCTCCCCACACCATTATGAGCATTTGGTCTCTGAGAACAAGTTTGCTTTTACTTCATGTAACAGAGCTTTCTTCCATGGATTTTTCTAATTCTTTTCCCAAAGGGTGTGAGCTACTAGTCCTGAGCACTGAACACACATCAGGTGGCTATGAATTCCATAACTGAATTATGAACAGAGACAGCCAGTGGATCTGCTACTATAGAAGTGGTGAAGCCACTAGGGTCAAGCACTCTATGAGCTCGCATTCAGCTCAGAGCAACTACAGGAAGAGCAGCAGTAAAATCCAGAGTGGGGTTACTGCCTTCTCAGTGAGAGAGCCATTAGCCTTCTGAAACGGCGTGTGTGGTTATGTTATATTAGATATCTAATTTCTACAATTGGCCCTCCACATTTGCAGCTCTGATTTTGCAGATTTGATTTTGCAGATGTTCTCTCCCGGAGTCTCTAGTTCCTCCAGCAGAACTCTGCTGGAAGCTGACCACACAGTCACACTGGAGGATCTAGAAATTCCTAGAGAAAACACTTCCCTAGGCATTTGTAGGTCCCACAGCACAATTCTGTGGTCAACCTCTGGTAGATATTGACCGTACAGTTGCATTGGAGGACCTAGAGATTCCTAGAGAGGTGTTCTCTCAGGTAAAAAAAATAAGTGGTTTTTATTTGTATTTTTTCTACTTTCACAGGAGTCCTGCATGGCACCCCTAAACCTGGCAAATGTCGAAGATGGAATATAGTCTTCCATTAAGGAGGCTGATTTTTAGTGGTTATCTCCAAGATCTTGCATTGCAGACATATTTACAAATGTGTAACTTTGTCTCATCTCCTAACTCAACTCAACTCAAATTATTTTAACAGCCACTAGCTGCATGAAACAATGGATGTCTCTTCTATCGACAATTGGAATGCAGGAAAATGATGTTTTCAGGCCGCTCTCACCAGTGATCCCCAGTGTGTCAGAAGTAGGAAGCCTGTTGCAACTCCTTGTTACATAGCAGATCCTGGTGGGAGGGGGCTGGAAATTCCTTTTCTTGCACCCTGATCACTAGCAGACTAGATCTCCATTGTTTGATGTGGTTGCTGGCTGTTCATGTAGGTTGTGGGGGGACGTTTACAATCATGGAAACTGTGCTGCAAATGTGAATACAAAACATGGCCGAATATGGAGCAGTTTATAGATCCATAACTGCAATGTGGGATGCCAGCCAACCTATTTTAATTCCAAGATCAATAGTTTCATTTTTGAGTTCCTTTTGGACTTGAGTGAATTGTATCTAGTGCTGGCATTCATTTAGAATTTGCAAATTAATGGAAAATCATAGTTTAATACGTAGTTTAAATGTTCTTCTGAGCAATAGTGTTCCAGAGGTGGAAATCACCCCAGCATCATCTGCAGCAAAGAGTGATGAGAAGGACAGAATTCACTTAGCTTGTTAGTAAATTCACATCATCCTTCAATGTACCTCTGTTATGCCATGCCATTATTCAGCCAGATACAGTTCTGTTCTACTGAAAGAGCTTTTTGCATGTTGGTGCCCTCCAGTTGTTCTGGATTGTAATCTGCACCAGTCAGCATAGGATATGGGATGTGGATGAAAAAATGTCTAGATGGCAGCAAGTGGTAGGGTATCTGTGTATGTGAGAAAGAGGCTGTGTCTGAAGAAGACAAAAGCATCATTGCTTGTAATGGCAAGAAGTATTTTTATATTATTTTCTTCTCCGAATTGTGGCTTGATTTCTAAAATCTGTGTTCCTATTGTGTGGGTCAAATGTAGTTGTACATTTTGAGGTGCATGGGCTCATCATGGCCAATCCCATAGTCACATTGCAAGAAGCCTGTACAAAACAGAAGTGACTGTGGCCAAGGAGAAGATGGAGTGTAATGTTCACAGTGTGTTGTTGTTCTGTGTGTTCAAGAAGTTTTTATTTATTTATTTATTTACATTTTACACATTCCAAATAAAAATAAACAGATAACATTCCAAGATTTTTACAGTATATAAGTAATTATAAATTATAAAAGGTATATACTTCCTGTAGTTCCTCATTAATTGGGAGTGATAGTTGATATTTTTCTTGAACCTCATTATTCAGTTCTAATGATCTCATTAATTGAAAAAAACAAACAAACTGTAAATTATGCCACTCATAATTAATTACTTACCACAAAAAAGTAGTTTCTGACTTATGGCAACTGTAAATGGACCTATAATGGGGTTGTCTTAGCAAGAGTTGTCCAGAGGAGGTTTGCCATTGCCTTCTCCTGAGGCTGAGAGCATGTGATTTACACAAGGTCACTCAGTGGGTTTTATGGCTGAGCTGGGAACTGAACTTTCCAGAGTCATAGTTCAACACTCAAACTACTACACCATGCTGGCGCTACCATTAACACTGTTCACAGTTACGCAATGGCATTTAGTGAATTGCAGTGCCAAATGCACCAGCACACCTGCAAGTCTAATATGGAGTGTGTATCTATTTGCAATGCACAACGTGTAGTGTGCATCAGTGTGTAATGCACATTCATGCACACTGATATGGCATGTATACCTCTGCTTCTGCAACCTGAAACTGCATTGGACAAAAATATTCAATTGCTTTTCTAGGAAAAGTATGCATGCAAGACACAAGACACTAATAGGATGTAGAGATACTAGAAATAAACAAACAAAGCATATTAGTTGTTTTCATCTCCACTAGGGTCAGGTCTTTTGTAAAGCTAATGAGAGTTAATTGCTCATTCAAGACCAAGCTGCCATGGGATCTTTTGCATTGCATCTGGGATAATTCACAACATTTCGCTTCTGGGCATAATCCACTCTCACCCCAATCCTACCTATTTGGATTGCAGTTAGGAACAGAGAACAGGGAGCTCTGCAGAGGATGGCAGGCAACATGGCCTTTGCAGGCTGCCAGAAATAATGCAAACTGAGTCCACTTTAAGGGTTAGGGTTAGTGCTAGGGAATCACAGGAATTGGTTTTTTTCTGAGACATTGAGCCTTCTCTGGTGCCACAATAAAATACAGTTCCCATGATTCCCTAACCCTAACCCTTAAAGTAGACTCAATTTGCACTATTTCTAGCAGTCTGCAAAGGCCCATAATCATTTTTTTCTAATCAAAGGCTGGAATCGTGTTAGTGAGATCTGCATGAATAAGAGTGGCTTAGGAATGCATATGACTCTTTTTTTGGATGGAGTACAGGCTGTTATTTTGTAGCTCTTGGTGCAATTTTCAAAACTCTCCCCTCATCTGTCCAGCCCTGGGAGGGGCTGCTGCTGGTGTTTACTGATGTGCAGGGGAGATAGCAGAAAGGCAAGTCCACTGATGTAGCTCCAAGGGGAAGAGATAGGAGGATGCACCCTGTCTGTGAACACACTCTCATTTTCTTTCCTCTCTGAGCCAAGACAAGCCAGTTTCTCCATGGGCTTAACCATGCACGGAAAATTGGAAGTTTAATGGGCATTAGGCACAGACGTGTGAATGGTTTTCACACGACGTTGTGCACAAACTGCATAGAATCCGACAAGAAAGTGACATGAACCAGCAAATAGGCATTTGGGGGGAAATCTTGTGAATTCATTTCTGTTTCATACATGAATTTGCTTTTTTTTGCGCAATTGCTGTAGTATGAAAGCTACTTGCAGTTTATTCATGGGATTCTCCCTGTTTTTGTTGCCAGATTTCTCATGGTTCTTTGGGGCAAATTTGCTTCCAGTGCTGCAGGGCAATACCATAATGCTGCTTATAAAGTTCCTAAAACAAGTACCCTCCCTTCTTTGTAGCCAGAGCTCTTAAACAAACAGCTGGTGCAAGGGCAGAGAGAGAGGAGAGTGAATGAATGTTTGCCTCCCGGTCAGCCATCCCTTTTAGCCAGAGCGCAGTGATCCCCAAACTGTCTCCTTTAAGGGATTTTGGATTTCAGCTCCCAAAATCCCAGACTATTGGGCAACATGGCTGAGGCTTCTGGGAACTGAAGTCCAAAATCTCTTAAAGGGGACAGTTTGGGGATCACTTCAACCTTCCGTCACTAGATCACCTTAAACAGCTTTTATAAAGCTGTTAAGACGGATCTCTTCCGGCAGTCCTTTCCTGAATAGATAACCGGCCACCGAAAATAGCTAGGCCTTGACCCAGATTTCTACTACAGCTATTTAATTTATTTGTCATTTATTGTAATTTATTGCTGTCTGTTATTTTAAGTATGTTTTTAAACTTTGATTGTTTAATTGTATTTTAGGGGGGATGGGCTATTGGGGGCCGGGATTGTTCGTTGTATTGTGTAAACCACCCCAGTTGTATTTTACAGAGGTGGGATACAAATTACTATTATTATTATTATTATTCCCTCATAGCCAGGGCTCTTAAAGGGACAGCTGCTGAGGAAAGGCAGGGACACACACACACACATTTGTTGTGCTCTACATGTGAAAATCATTTGCGCATTTGTTCGCTATTGTGGGATGCACAGGCTTTATTCATTATCGGGATAGAGGCACATTTGGTCCCGTCATGTGAAAACCATTTGTGCATTTGCTCTCAAGTGTGGGTTAATCTTGGATTCTGCATGGGATAACAGCGCTTTGCCGGTGAAAACCATTTGCGCAATTGTGAGTTAATAATGGGTTTTTACCCATTTAAACTTCCAATTCTACCCCGTGTGATAAATTCCCATGCTTGAATTGCCTCTTATGCCCTTCCCTCCCTATAAATAAACAGCAACAGCAGTGGTCAACCCTTCCTAGAGTTTGACTGCCCAGCCTTTGCACCCCATCCAAAAAAATATATTTTCAGGCATGGAGGAGCAGGGTGTTATACTAGGCCAAACTAATGTAAGATCTTGTCCAAAAGGCCCTTGGGCTGTATCCCTGCAGGCCCTGGATCCACTACACCAGTGAATAAAATGGAAAGAGTTCAGGAAAGAGGTCTTCAGTATCATTCTGGATTGTTTTCAAATTTATCTGATATTTAGCATTTTGAATTTCACTAGGCAATAGTTTATGTATACGAAGAGTGGTCTTTAAAGTAACGCCCCCAATGGGCTTTGAGGTAAACTACTCTTCCCCAAGAGTCTCCTGGAAGGCAGCCTAATGCGTATGGAAAACAAACAAACCCACACTGAATAAGTCACTTGTCACTGGGAAAATGTCTCCAGCCTTAAAGGGATGCGACATCGAGATGGGAGTGTTCTCTTCAAGCTGTACAAAACTAGACAGACAGATCAATTCCCTAATCATGAAAACACACTCTGTCTTCTTAATATGCCCTTGGGCAAATTACGCTCAGTCAAAACGCTGCTCCAAATAACAAACTATTGAACAGTGATTTTTCATTATTGATGGAACATGAGTTCACCAAAGGAGAGAGTTACCAGATCATCTCACTTGCAGCAATTATCTCTGGCAACATTTTCAAAACTGCCAGGCACCCTGATCCTGAATATAGGTAGAGTTGTAGTGGTGCATTGTGTATTGAGTACCAGTAGATTCCTGGAAAAGGGAAGGAAGGCAGACCATGCTGCTGTAAACAAATGAATTATGCTTTCACCATTATGATAAAATACTTTAACATGTCCAGGGTGCTGCTTTTTTTTTTTTATTAAAAGGAGCTGCATAGTATCTGTAAGAGATTTAGAATGGTGCTTGGTGTATTATACTTTTAGTCTGCTCTCATTCTATCTTGGCATACCCCATCTATGCAACAATGCAGTGTGTGACTCCCTCTCTCATAGAATTTCTACTCTGCGTGCACAGTAATGAAAACAACACAGTCACTGCTCTCTTTATAAAACAATCAAGCATCACATAGCAATTCTTAGTGTTGCAATTGGGGGAGAACTAGGAGAACTTTGACAGGCAACATGTGTGTTTACAGTCCAAGCACATATCGCAAAAGAAAGTATAATGCTGCAATGTCTAAAAGTGTGGAGCAAGCATTCACAGCTGTGCAAGAAAGCAGGTTGTAGGATAAAGATGGTTGGTTGTTCAGAGGTGTGCAGCTGTGATGATGCATAGTGGAAAATAACCCCCCCCCATTATTAAGAGTTATAATAGTACTAGATTAGTGCATGGAGGTCCCAAGAGTGGAGTGGGGGAAATACCCAGAAAATTAAGGGGAGAATAATGTCAAGACAATAGTTAAGGAATATATGTGCTGTGCCAGTGAGCCACACGTTAAAGCAGGGGTAGGCAACCTTGCCCCTTTAAGGGCCGAGGGACTTCAGTTCCCAGAAGCCTCAGCCATGTTGGCCAATAGTTCCATGTTGGCCAATAGCTCCTGGGATTCTGGGAGCTGAAGTCCCTCGGCCCTTAAAGGGGAAAGGTTGCCTACCCCTGCGTTAAAGTATTGAAATAAAACACTAATGGAAATTGTTGCAAAGTCACTGTTTGCAGTAGGGAACTTGCATTGCACACATGTATACTTCTATGCAGGCTCTTTCCAAAATCTTAATTTTGTAACAGTGATCTTGGTTTCATAAATAAGCCAGTCTTTCCATTCAAAATTAGCTTTTTGGTGCTCCATCCTATAACAAACAGAATTTGTTGTTTAATTATTGTAAGCTGCTTTGGATCCCAGCATGGGAGAAAAGTGGGATATAAAACAAACACTCATGGGGTGCACAACACATTCAAATAGATGGCTTAGCAATGACATGATCATCAGAGATTATATTTTTGAAAGGCAATGGAACACCCTGAAATGGCTACTAGACTTTTCTATTTCTGCAGTTGCAAGGATATAGAAACTGGCTATTTGACTACCTGAGTTAATATTCTGCTGACAGATTCATGCAAGACTGGCACATTTCACTTTTAAAGCCACCTTCCCCCTCCTAATTTGCTCCTGCTCCCAATATGCTGCTTAAAAATTATATTCTAAGTCTTTCTTCCTCTCACTGTGACATCTTCATTGCTGCTTCATTAACTGGTGCACCATCAGTGCATTTCATTACAGCCTCTCTCCTCACTCACTGTGCTGATCGCAGACACAGATACAAACTAGCTATCAAATGCTAGGTGGTATTTATCTTCCTCGCAATTCAAAAGAAGGGAAAATTGGCTAAATCATCCCAGAGGCAAACATACCCATATTTGTCTCTTTCCATCATCTTGTTCCCTCCAGCAGCTGGAAGGATATTTAGTTAGGAACAGTTGTTGAGCTCTGTATGTGTGTGTGTGTTTAGTCATCCTGAAAAGATTCCAGGTTTTGAGACAATCCATATCGCATCCCTTTGGGAAAGAGAGATCTGATCTGAAGCAGTTCTCAGTGAAGCAGCCAGCAAATAAGTTGAGTGATTGCCAGTGAAGGAAAAGATCTCCCTGTTTGCTTACAAAGGCCTTGGCATTTTCAGAAAACAGGCCTCTTTGAAATGATTTTTTTTCTCAAAGAAAGGAGGAGGCTCTGTGCACAAATAGGGATGAGAAAATCTGTCAGTTCTATTTTCCTTGTGTTCCTCAGAAACACACTAGCATTTTCTTATTTCATCCCAGTTTGGTATTGCCACACATTTATAAAAGTTTTACACATTTCAGTTATGCACATTTTTCTTACCTAAAATGCAGCTTGATTTCCAAGAAGAGATGCACTTCATCCTGTTGTCAGTCTCAGGAGTTGTAAAGTGGATCTTGTTATTAAAATATTCCAAATTGAAACTATTTTGTTTCCATTCCCCACAGAATGAATCAGAATGAATGTGTGTGTGATAAATCAGTAGTCTAGTTTTGACCCAAGTGGTTCCCCATATAGTTGGATATCAGGAATTAATCCGCATCATTAGTATCCAAACATAACATATCTACTCAAAAGTAAGTCCCACTAAAGTTTTTTCTTTTGTTGATACGAGGCTATGGACTCTAGCAGATATCTAGATCCTTGCTGTCCATGCCACTGTATTTTTAACCTTTTTTATGAAGAAAAAAAAAAAGTATTCACCTCTTTTGTGTATGTGCCCTCAAGTTTCCTGTTGACTATGATGACCCCATGAATTCCATAGAGTTTTCCTAGGCAAAGGTGGTTTTACCAGTTCCTTTCTCTTTCTCACATAAGAAGAGAAAGAAAGAGTACTGCATTTGGGTTGCCATGGCTCATTCCTCCAGTCTTGGTTGAATTAGGTCAATGAGTTCTGCTTGAGAATGAGTGTAGTGGTGGTGAGGAACCAGGTAATCTGGGGTAGTCTTGAAAGCCTTCAACTTTACAGTCTTGAAAATACTTGATTGAAGAAAAATGATTTCAATAAAACCTTTAAGAAGGCCTTATGAAGGCCTTATGAAAATAAGAATACTAGTTTGTTCCATTTAGTGAGGTTATCTCAAGTTGGAGGTGATTTCAAAGATTAGCAGAATGTGTGAATGTGTCCTATGCAAAAGAAGACAAATTCATAACCATAGTTTTGAAAGGGAGATACACATTGCTTCCTTTTTTGCTGTTTATATATCTTTTTTTTTCCAGATGCAATATTTTTTTCAATATTGACAAAGTGCTTTAAAATTCACTGGAACTTGGAATCTGTTTGAAAAGAATGGAATAGATATTTATGCACATCTGTGTCTAAACTAGTCTTTCCTTTTATCTTTTTTGCAGGTTACATGTGCAAATTTAACCAGTGGTGGAAAATCAGAAATTCTAAAAACAAGCAGTTCCAAATCCACGCTAAAGCACATATGGACAGAAAGTAGCAAAGATTTATCTATCAGCCGGCTGCTCTCACAGACTTTTCGTGGCAAAGAGAATGATACGGACTTGAGCCTGAGATATGATGCCCCAGAAACATATTCTGAACAAGATCTCTGGGACTGGTTGAGGAACTCCACAGACCTTCAAGAACCTCGGCCCAGAGCAAAGAGACGACCTATTGTCAAGACTGGGAAGTTTAAGAAAATGTTTGGCTGGGGTGATTTTCATTCCAACATCAAGACAGTCAAGCTAAACCTGTTGATAACTGGGAAAATAGTTGACCATGGCAATGGGACGTTCAGTGTTTACTTTAGGCATAATTCAACTGGCCAAGGGAATGTATCAGTGAGCTTGGTCCCCCCGACCAAAATAGTGGAGTTTGACTTGGCACAACAAACAGTGATTGATGCCAAAGATTCCAAGTCTTTCAACTGCCGCATTGAATATGAGAAAGTAGACAAGGCCACCAAGAACACGCTCTGCAACTACGACCCTTCAAAAACATGTTATCAGGAGCAGACCCAAAGTCATGTCTCATGGCTTTGTTCCAAGCCCTTTAAAGTAATCTGTATTTACATTTCCTTTTATAGTACAGATTATAAACTAGTACAGAAGGTGTGTCCTGATTACAACTACCACAGCGACACACCTTACTTTCCTTCAGGTTGAAGCAGAACATGTGTCTGAGACTGGACCCTGAGGAATAAATAAATAATAATAATAATAATAATTACAAAAAACATAAAAGAGGTCATATGACAGGGCTGTTACCTCAAAGAAGAAGGCCACAACTATTGCCTGGAATGTGTCTACACTCTGCTGCTGATGTCAACTGGCTGCAAATATGTTAGTGGAAACCAATTTAATGTCATTTCTGCCCAGTCAGCTTCATGTATCTCAGTCCAGTTGTAAATCACTATGGATTTTAAATAATGCCGTACACAGTTTCTCTCTCTATCTCCTTCCTCCTCTTTGCAGCTTGCATCTATTGAGATTCCTGTTAAGAGGGCTTTCATTGTCTGATGTATAATGTTCATCAAGCAAAAAGGATTAACTAGACAGAGAATGGTTTCTTAACACAGACTGTTATGGAAATCTCCTTTTTAAGTCTCAAATACATGATAATCAATAATCCCCACTCATGCATTCTATCATTTGGAGTAGCTGTACTGGTAAATAATACTGTGTAGGAGTAAATGCTTGTTAAAAATGGGGGTGGGGGGATTGTGTGTCTAGAGTTCAGTATTTCTCTTTATATGAACACAACAAAGTATCGTGACTTTTCTCCAGCACACAGTGGGCACATTCGAGGTTGTGTAAGGTGGTCTTTTTTCTGCTGAGGAAGCCTGTGAACTAATAAAGATGAGCAAACATTTGGAATTTACACGTGAACAGACCTTCTGCTTTTGTAGTCATGAGGAAATGAGGCACATGTCCCTGTGAACATGTAGTGTCAACTGAGACCACCAAGATGTCCTTCAGTCACCGTGTAAGAAAGAAAAAAAATGCCTACTAGGCAACATGTAAGTTGTAAGTGTCTGTCTTATCTTTATTACACAATATTGTAACAAATTCAATATCCTAGTCTTCATTTGTATGAATGGTTTGTATTGTACATAGTTTAACCTGTGTTATTTGAGCTGCTTATTAATATTAACTTGTAATTGTCTCTCTGCTTGTTATTGGTTAAAAACAAAAACAAGGGAAATGAGGAATCCATTTTATCAATGTAGCTGTAAACTCCATTTAAGAAGACAGAGTTCTGTACAAAGCATTTATTCAGCTGAAGTATTGTTGGAAGCTATACACTTACAACATTTACAATCTGTCTGTGTTTAGATCTTTTACTTCCAGGTGAAAAAAGATTGAAATGTATATAAAAATAAAATACTTAAATTTGAGTTTCAATATGCATTCTGTAAGATGGTGGTTTAACTAGCACTAATGCAAGACTGAGTCAACAAGAGGAGTAGGTGGCAA
Source organism: Phrynosoma blainvillii (assembly GCA_026167975.1). NCBI lineage: Eukaryota > Metazoa > Chordata > Lepidosauria > Squamata > Phrynosomatidae > Phrynosoma > Phrynosoma blainvillii. The sequence goes on from JANUYF010000005.1 coordinate 37,593,934, forward strand.
TTTTTGCTACAAATCATATACTGAAGATTTGTAGGTCTGGCCTACCCAACTACCCACCCAAGATGTGTGGTTCTGTGCTACAGACCAAGTTCTTTATTATTATGTAGGATTTTATAGCACTTTTCAACACATGAAGTAGTTTATAATTCCTGTATCATGTACCTTCATAATATTCTTATGGGTTAAATTGGTAGGAGATCAGATGGCAAACTTAGCATGACGAGAGCAGGATTGTTTGTCAAAATAAGACTTGTGCCATTTTCAGGGTATAGCTTTGTAGGCAACTATAAATTAAGGTGCTGCTCCCAATATGAATTCTGTCCTCTCACAATGAATTTTTCTTTTAGTCCTCAAATTTCTAGCATTACAGTAATTAAAAACTTCAATTAAACATTTAGAAATACAGTTTAAGCATCCAAAAAGAAGGGGCAAGAAAAATGACCAAGGGAATATGAACACAGCAACTATAGACATGGTTAACTGTGAAGGATTTTTAGTGTATTACTTTCTGCAATGCTAGAAATTTGGGGACTGGAATAAAACTCAATGGTGAGAGGAATTCTTATTGGGGGGCAATACCTTGATTTTGCTCCTCCCCATAGCTATACTCCCAAGATGGGTGAAAAATTTAAAATTTAGTCTGTGCATGATGTGTTTGTGTGTGCATGCATACACATATATGTGTGCATGGGGAAGGGGGTAATGTTTCCCCTTTCCACGGTCTCTCCATGTCTCTGGTACTGCTTTTATTGGCTTCCCCCACATTCTGAATTTATCTCCCACTAGAAAAAAAATGGCTAGTAAAGCCAGAACTTGGAAACATTGGCTGGAATCCTATTTGGGGCCTAAGTTTAGTAAATGAATTTATGTCTGTGGAAATTGGAATTGCTCAGTTCCATAACATCTGTATCCAGTAAAGAAGGGCTGCTGGCATGTTACTAAGTAGTAAAGCTGGCAAAATGGCCAATATGCAACGGCGTCAATACACAATGAGATTGATGTGCATTGGGACCAGTGCACAATGGTCCCAATGAACAATGGTCCCATTGTGCATTAGGACACTAACTATGAAGTTCCAATACACATCAGTACAGCCTAATACATATCAGGCACCCTTGTTGGTGTCCTGTTATGCATCTTCAAAATTCACCAACAAGACTTCTTAGCACCTCTGCTACAATCCAAGTTAGACATAAAGTTGCCTAATATAGACTATCATAGAGGATTCCAGCCATTACTTTCTGAACTACTACACCATGAATCCCCAGCCAGTATAAGCACTGACCATCCTGGGGACTGTAATACAGCCCCCCAATAATTTGTCCAACTTCTGGAGACTGAATTTCAAGAGAAAATGGCAGGAAGGCGGGGATTATTATCTTCCCATGCTGTTCCTTACATTCATCCACACTACAGCCTGTAATTTCTGATACATTGCCCTTGGAATATGCAGCACCTCCATGTCATTCACAAGCAACTAGTGGCAGAGTAATCATTTGAAAAAGCCACCACTTGAAGTTTGCTCCATCTTCAAACAAGTGAATGCTAATGGATCTCCTCACAGTCCTGATGACTTGGAGCAGGCAACCTTATCATACAAAGCAAGTACAGGTATAGTGGGGATCATTTCAATCATACAAACACAAACTCTTGTCTGTTTATCATATTTGTATCCCATGTATCTTCCAAAGAACTCATGTCCAGGTGTTACCTTTTTAACCTAATAACAACTGTGTGAGGTAAGCCAGATGGAGGCTATGGTAAGTTTTCCAAAATTTCTCAGTGAGCCTCATGGGACTTCAATCTAGATAACGACAGTCTATGTTAGTGTTCTATCCTATAAAGCATGTTACTCTAGGTTCCTTTGTATCCATTGTCTCTGGTATTTATAAATGTTTAGCAATCAGAGCTGGAAAAAGTTACTTTTTAAAGGCTACAGAACATCAGAGCTTGGATGAGTTGTTTTTTGGCTTCCTAAATTTCTCCTACAATGGAAGATATGAGGAGCTGGAGTCCAAAAAGTAACTTTTCCAAATGTTGATCTGCTTGAATACAAAAGTACTGAGCAGATGGTTGGACCATCGTAAAAAAACGTTTATAATTCCTAAATCATTTGTTTTCATAACTTGGTCTATCTGGTCTTTAGTTTAACCGTGTAAGTTTTTGCCAATGCTGCTACCTGAGTTCCAGTTATGTGGAGACTATGTCAAGGACTGTGCCTGGGGCCTTCTGTATACAAAACATGTATTCTGCTAGTGAGTAGAAGTCTTGATTTATTTATCTATCTCTATCAAGGCTGAACTGAACTAGTCTGAATAAAAAAGTCTAGAAGAGTGACTGATTTGAACTACAACTCAGAATCAACAGAAATTCTAAAGTTCCTCCCACCTTCCCTTTGTCTTAAAAACCATATAGCATTGGACTCGAGAAGAAATGCATACAGTACAATAGAGAAAGTTCTACTTAAGCCATGCTTGGATGCATCCACCAATTGACATTTCTGCTGGACAAAGCTCTGTAATCTATTTTCACACCAACAGGGATTTATGGGGGAGTCAGTGTGGTGTAGTAATATTAATGTAGGAGAGTAATATGGGTAGTAATATAAGTGTCTGGGAGACCAGGGTGACTCCCTGTTTGATCATGGACACTGGATGATGATGGACAAGTCACACTCTCTTATCCTTAAAAGAAGGTAATGGAAAACCTTGCCAAGAAAGCCCTGTGATAAATCACTTTAGGTCACCATTAACATACAACAAAAGTGGTGATATACACATCTGCCAATTTCAGTTTCTCTTGATTATTACTTTTTCCAATTTTTAATACAGTTCATCCTGACATTTTTCAGAATTTTCTTAATCTTTGCATGCAAATTTGTACACATTTTGTGTGTGTTCTTCCTTACACATGCACTTTTGTGAGTGATTTCTCCATTTTTCACAAGCAATTTTCCTAATGAAAATTCACTAATATATGTTTTTTTGTGTTTACATTCCCCCTTATATAATTCTTATGTGCATTTTGAACTAATATGATAGCTTGGTTTCAAAATTTGCTCTCTTAGGAATTTTGTAATTCCATTGCAATCCAGCTGAACCAGCAATGCTGGGTATAGTGGGAAGTAGTAGGAAAAAAGGAAGACTGCATTACAGCTGGTTTGTTTCAATCATGGAAATAATGGCCCTGAGTTTGCAAGACTTGATGACCAGGGCTCTTGGAAGTCTCTCATTCATAGGGTCATCATAAGTCGAAGGTGACTTTGTGGCAAATAACAACAAATGTGCATTTTTATTTATTGGACAGCAAATTTTGAAGGATAGCCAAGCTTTGCACATTGATTCACAAATGCAAAATTAGCTAATTTTACATTAAAATGCAAACCAAACCTTTTTTCCTCTATTCCTACTCCTGCCTCCCACTCTTTTGTTGGTTACTATGTGGGTTATGCTCCTGAAAGGTAGTGTGGATACTTTAGTAGTCCTTGCTACAATATGAATTTACAGGTAGAGTGAATTCCTGGAAGAATTGCCAGTACTTTACAATTGCTATTTTTCTCACAGGACCTTAGCTGACTGCTCAGAGGAGAGCGCAAAACCCTGGAGAGCATTATTAGCTAGGATATGTTGCATGTACGAGGAGTAACTTTGCTTATTGTTCTGGAAGGGGAAAAAAGTGTGTGTGTGTGTGTGTGTTTAAACATGCAGTACCCTCTAGTTTTAATCCAGAAGCTTTGTCTGGAATATCTTGAAAAATTGAGAAAGACATGGAAGGTCTAGGCTACTTCGACATGTGCTGAACATCTTGTTTCCAACAGTTTCTCTTTCCATTTTGAAACATTATCATAATAACTGATGCTTTAGACATTATAAAGTGAGGTTGATAAAAGGATTGGTAACTAAAAAGTATTCTTGCCATCATGGAGTTTGGTTTTAGTTTTTAAAATGCCCTTCCCCTGCCATGTCTGGTCTATTTGAGCAGTTGGACGCTACCCTATCCACAACATCTGGCTTAGGTTACTTATTCCCTGTTAGCCTGTTCCTGCCTGCTTCTTTACCTATAACCAGTCAGTAGCATGCCACACTTCCCCCTGTACCAGAAAATAATTAAGTATCATAGTGTGGAAGCCTAGTGAACCAGCATAAGGCCATATTCCACAATTCAGTTAACCATTAAATAACAAGAACTGGTACCCTTCCAAATGGGGAAGAAGAGGACAAACCAGAAGTAGCTGGCTCTGCTCAGTTGACTTTGACATCACCTTCAATTGGCTGCTCTTCTTTACTAATCCTGCACCTGTCCACCTTTTACCTCTGTTCTTTTCCTGGGATTGGTGGATTCCACAACATGCATTATAGTCTGTTTACCTGCATCCAAGCCATTTCTGGACCTGATTCTATGTAGTCAGTAAAATGATTTGCCTAAGCATACAAAGTTGAAAGTCAGTGATTCAGACAGAAAATGTGCTAGCTGCATATCAAATTAATTCATTAGTTAAGCTTCCAAATGAATTTGCAAATGAATATATAAACATTTATCTAGGAATACTGATCTCTGTGTTGATGTTATTTTTGTAGCAATTGTCTCATGTTGTGCTAACTCAAATTGCAAAGCAGTCTGTTTCTTAATTTCAATTTTTTTTAAAAAAATGTTTACTGGTCATTTAACACATTTAGTTTTTTTTTTAAATACTATCTTCACTTAACTTTGGTCTGTGTAGCAATTTTGGCCATTGCAACTACTATTTTTCAGTTCCCCAAGTTGAACAAGCCTGAGATGTTACTTTGGGGGCTGAAGATTACAACTCCTAGAATCTCTCAACCAGCATGGCTGTTCTCTATGCTGACTGGGGAGGATGCTGGGAGATATTGTCCAAAAAGTAATTTTTCCAATCTCTAGGGAAAAACCCCCACTGGATTGATACTGACTATATTAGCCTTGATTGATTCAAGTTTTACTTAAAACTATCCTGTCTGGTGAACACTAATTCTAGATATTTTTCACATTAAATATACTGATGTGAAAGCCCTACATGTTTATATAATCCTTAGAATCATAGAATCATAGAGTTGAACTTAACTAAAACAACATATTGACTCATCAAGTGCTGGTATTGGTCACACTGCACTGACACATCCTGTATCCAAACAGGGTTCTTAAGTAAAACAGGAATATCTTTTCACATCTGTCAAACTTGTACCATTTTGTTCTAAATGCCTATGTACCTGCAAGAGAAGGGAATAATCTGTGTATGTAATGAGGTCTTTAAACTTTTTTTACTAGCTTTTAAATTCTTCTTACAGCCTGATTCTAATTACCGTATGTTTCCTCAAAATATTCTTGAAATTGCAACTATAGTCTCTTTCAGGATGTAGATCACTGATCAACAGCAGGAACTTATATTGACTAGTTCTTGTTGATATAAATAGAATCTAGCATACTTGTTTTTCATCATAAACTAAAATGGTTTTATGATTTTGCTGTGTTTTGGATAGACAAACATGCTTGTGAAAAATGTGTTTATTAAAAGTAGATAGAAGTAGGGGACAAATGCAACATATTGTCATTTTTATTTCTTGAGGGTGTTCTTTCTTTCCCATTATATTCTCTGTATTACCTTCCCCATTACAGAATTAAAGTTCTGCATTGGGTTCACAATATTGCCATGTGTCATGTGCAAAATTCTTTTAAATGTTTATTGTCAAACTGACTGATAATATAGGATTCTGCATCTTTTGTGAGTATGTGTAAATCTATATTATATTTTAAGAGTTTGTCTATTTGCTATACAAATCCATGTTCAGTCACAGAATTACCACAACAGATGTGTTATCTAATGGGACTAAAATGAAGACTGTAGTAAGGTTTTGGGCCTGATCCATCAACTGTTTGGAGCACTTCCTGAAAAACACATCCGAGATCTGAATTTTTGTTGTTGTTCTACAGAATACACATATGAACCAGTTTTAATGAAACCTGATTATTTAGACCTAGCTTGACATCCTAAATATTTTCATGCAAGTTCAGGACCGATCAGCAAACAATGTTTGTTTGTTTTTTAATTACTAGTTTTGTTTAAATTTATATGGAAATTTGAGTGAAATGAATTTTGAGGATTGCAGATGCTATGCACAATGTTTTATGTCATTCAAACCATACGTTTTCATTTAAAAAACCAACATCTGCATAGGTAATATTGGCTAAATTTTCTTGTATGTTACTGTCCTTGTTATCACTCTCGTCCATGTTATGTTTGCAGCTATTACTGTGACCTTTTCCCAAGTAACTTGTATACCAGGAGAACTGCAGTGCAGAACAGACAGGAATTTGAAGGAACATTAAAGGAAAAACAAATATTTCACCAGGGCATAGACCTAAATCTCCTTAATTAACATTCTTTGTTCATTGTATAGTATAAAGGTAATTGATCTATGAACATTTCATTGCCTTTCCAGAATAAATAAAGCAATAATGTTTTACAGAAGACTCATTACTTCTGTTACACTTTTATTTAGAGGCACCCCCAATATCCATATGAAAGACATAGCTCTCATAACAAGGTTGTCAGTTATTGAAACCATCACATTCACATAAACATCAACATATTCCATGTGCCAGTGTTCAGTGTCATTTGAACAATTACCAAGTCATTCTTACCAAGCCACACTTTTTTTTAGCAACACTACTAGCTGTACTGAGGTACTAATATGCCTGTTAAAATTGTAGGCTCCCACTGTAGCTTTCCTACTTCAGTTGTTTGGTGTACTAAAATCAACATAATCTTCTATATTAGGGTGAGTGAAGAACCTAAAATATTGCATAGGTTCATCTGGCAAGACCATCAAGGTAAAGGTAAAGGTTATCAAGTCATGTCTGACCGTAGTGGGTGGTGCTCATCTCCATTACTAAGCCGAAGAGCCAGCATTGTCAGAGACTACTCTGTGATATGTGGCCAGCATGATTGCACAGAATGATGTTTACCTTCCCACCAAAGTGGTACCTATTTATCTACTTGCATTTGCATGCCTTCAAACTGCTAGGTTGGCAGAAGCTGGGACTAGTGACAGGAGTTCACCCCATTATCCAGCACCCGTGCCTTGAACTGCCAACCTGCTGATCTTGCAATCAACAGAGTCAGCATCTTAACCACTTGACTCACTGCACCCCCAAGATCATCAAACACAACCACTAAAAAGCAAACTTAATAAATAATATAGTAAATATAAATAATATAGTATATAAATACTATATAAATATAAATACTATATAAATATAAATACTATATAAATAATATAGTAAAAAGATCTTCTTTATAAAAAATGCATATTTTTATAGAGTAGAGCCCAGAAACTTGGAGCCACTGCTCTCTCTCTCTCTCTCTCTCTCTCTCTGTGTGTGTGTGGATGATAACCCTCAGAATCCCCTTATCCTGGTGATTAGGGGAATCTTGGAAATTGTAATAAAAAAGTAACTTATCCCAAGCTCTGGAAGAATCTAAGAACCTGATGCCCTCCACATATTTTGGACTAAGACTCCCATAAATGCAGACCATTAGTTCTGGTGGCTAGCATTTATCATACTTGTAGAAATGGGTTGTCTACATCCATCAATGAAGTGAGAATAACTCATTCCCTAGCTGACTGATGTTCCCACCTGCTCCAATGAGTGATCTCCCATGTGACAGTCAGAAGCTGGATCCTAGTTGCAATTCCCCTTCATATTGAGATTGCTTGTGAAAGGGGTGTGTGGGAACATCAGTCAGCTGCTTCTCAATCGACAGTAGGAACAAACCCTGTTGCTTGCTGTGGCTGCTCCTCAATAAATTGTGATTGGGGGACTTTGATGGTCCCTACTTATTCCAAAAAGTAGTGAATACATAGGAATCATTAATATAACTACACATTCTTAACTACCTTAGTAAATTCCAGTCATTGTCAGTAAGCTGGGTTGAGATGAGAATAAATAAATAAATAAATAACATTAATAGTTGTAAATTCCTTGAAGTGATTCATGCTTTTGCATACAAAAGGTCCTGTATGCAACTGAACTGAACAATTCAGCTCAAACTTCCTTTAAAAAAAAAAAGGGGGGGGAGGAGCTTATTTCAAAATTTCTACTTCCTTCTATCCTTTTTTCCTTCAGTATGTGCAAATTCCATATCTATTCTTTTCTGAATGCCATCTTTCTTTCTTTCTTTCTTTTAAAAAAAGAAGTTTGGATTCCCTCTTTTCTGCACAGTATCATTAGTGATCATTTGCCATTAGAAAGTAAGGTGAGAGGAAAGTTATTACATCAAGGAAAGGAAGAAAGAGGAAAATGGAAATAATACAATTTTAAACTATGGATATCATAGTGACTCATGTACTGAGCTGGTGGTAGTGGGATCTCCTTCCTATTGTGCAGAGATGGATCCCCTCTGACTCAGATCATGAGCTGCCACAAGTGGAGATACAGACAACCATGTACTACATGGCAGTTCCTTAAGAGTATGCACAGAGGAAGGTCTTACCCAGTGATTACCAGACTCTGGCCTTCCAGGTGTTTTGGACATCAGCTCCCAGAATCCCAGACCAATGGCCAAGATGGCTGAGGCTTCTGGGAACTGAATCACTGGACAGAAAGTATTTGGTACACCAGGGACCTTATCACATGGGGTCTAGAGCAGAGCTAATCCAAAGGGTACCTGCAGCTAATACATATTATTTCCCCGTGTTTACACACGACGCTGCCCTAGAACACGGAGCTAATCTGTATTGTTTCCCCGCGTGTACACACGACGCTGCCCCGAAACTCCACAGAACCCGAAGCTAATCCGTAGCGAGTAGGGAGATTTTGACATTCGGTTTGTTGGGGAAGTACAAGCGGAGCCTTCGTATTCATTGTGCAATGGTGGGCGGGGCGGGGAAGCAGGGAGAGCTCTCCCAAGCAGAAAATCCCGGCGAGGGGAAGGGATTGGCGAAAGGCAAACCGGATTGAGAAAGAGGAGGAGAAGGAGAGGAGGAGGGAAGAGGGAGGCAATCTCTCTCTCTCCATCTCTCTCGCATTTTTCCCCACCAACACCCCTTCCCTCCTCCAGTCCTCCAGCCCTCCTCCTCCTCCTCGGTCCCCTTGGCTGCCTTTCCTCCCGACTCCTTCATCCCATCCTTGCCATCCACAGAAGCGCCTTCTGCAACGCTGACTTTTTGGGTGGCGGGAAGGGAGAGAGAGAGAGAGAGAGAAGAAAATGTGTGTGTGTGTGTGTGTTTTCCTTCTTCCCACGTGAACCGCATCCCGCGGTGCCTGATCGCTAAATCCCCTTTGGAGCCTTCGTATTCATTGCGCTATGGCCGCCAGGGCGAAATTCAGTTCGTTTCGGTATAGAACTGAATTTATTCTCACTTCGGTTACTTTTCTGTTACTTTTCGCTTCGTGGCCAGCGTTTGATAAGGCCCCAGGAGTGGCCAACTTGCTGGAGATGTGGAGCACATATTTTCCTCTTTGGAACCCATCAAAGGCAACTCATTGCTCAATGTCTCTGGGCAATTATTAATATATTCAGTGCAGCCACTCACAAAAATTACAGAGATTCCATTGGGAAATTTATCGGATGGAGTGAATGTACCTTATTTCCCTAGAGAACATGGTTCTGCAAACACAAGCTCTCTGCACACTTTCTTTCTCAGCAGAATTGGTGGGATTTGGTCATCATTGGAAACTGGCATCATCAATGAGCTGGGGGAGACACAGACATGGTTGAGGGAATGTTTTACCTCACCTCAATGTACTCCATATATTGAGCCAAACCTTCTGATGCTTTTATTTCCAGAATTATTTTTGATTGACAGAAAGACAGAGTGGTAAGTCAACTAACCACATAGCTGAAACATACCAGTGGTTGATTCTGCAAGCAATGATAGCTGCCATAAATGATGGGTATTTTTAAACAATGTATAGATAGGAACATAAAACACTGCCTTACCCTGAATCAAACCATTGGCCAGCATTGTCTAGCCCAGTACTTCTCAAATAGTGGGGCGCGCCCCCAAAGGGGGGGCGCGAGGCTCCGTAAAGGGGGGCTCGTTTGACCTCAGCAAATACAAATGATACTATTTACAGTCGCGCGGGGGGCGCGAAATGTTTTCTTCTTCCTGGGAGGGGGCATGACAGAAAATAATTGAGAAGCACTGGTCTAGCCTTACTGGAAGTGGTGCTGCAGACCTTCCTATCTCTACCTGGAGATGCTAGGGATTCAAACAGGCATGTAAGGCAGGGGCTCTATCACATTTTCTCATCCACTTCTTTGTAAGCGGTCATCAACAGATACCTACAACCTTAGCACTAGAGGAAAATACAGTTGCACTAACACTTTGCTGACCTATGGCTAATGGGCATGCTGTCTAGGGAAGATGGTAGTTATAGATCCTTATCATACTATATGTTATAACACTATATTCCACTTTAATTGCCATGGCAAAATCCTGTAGAGTTTTGGGCTTTGTAGTTAGTGAAGCCCAAGAGCTCTCTGGTTGAGGATTCTCTTGCCAAATACAGAGCTCAGAAAAGTTACAATGGCCATAACCCCCCCCCCCCCCAGCCAGTGGCCAGCCTAGCTGGGGGAGTCTGGGTTTTGTAGCCTCCCCATAACTTTTCTAAACTTTTGTTTAAAAAAAAGATTGGAACAAACTGGGTGCTCTTGTAATTTTCACCATGATAGATATAAAGGTATTTTTTTTAAGTGTCAAAGGATGCCCAGATGGCCATTAATTGAACTAGACAGGCTGAGGGAGACTATAAGCCAGGGTTTTTGTTTAGATCAAGAAATTTCATAGAAATTGCATTTTATAGCATAAAATCTAATAAAAAATTATTCAACAGCAACAGCAAAATGCATCTCATCAGTAAGACTGTTTAGAATAAAAAAAGTAGTCTCTCTTCAGGTAAGCTGTTGTTATTTATTTCTGATCATTAGTTAAGCCTTAACAAACTTAGCTGACTGATGATCTATGCTTGTCATCCTGACACAAGAAGTGAGAAAGTCAGTGTTAAGTCTGATGCTTTCTCTTTGTCTTATGCTTGCTTGCCTTTCCCAAGCTTTGCAACTTGCCTAGAATCAGAGGATTAGGAAGTAGGAAGGAACACAAATAATATGTAGTCCAACCCCCTGCTATGGAGCAACACACATCTAAAATACTCCTGAAAGTGGACATCCAACCTCTTTTTAAATATCTCTAAAGAAGAGTCCATCACCCTAGAAAATAATCTGTTCCACTGTTAAACAGTTCTTTCTGCTGAGAACGTTTGGTTCAGGTGTACTTCTTAGTATACCTTAGTATTTCTTGTAAGCTGCCTTACAGCTTCCATCAGCCTGATGCAGTAACGTTATTGGTAAAGTATAATGGGATCTGAGCCCAATTTGGTCCAAGTCAGTTGGACTAAATTTCACATCAGATTTGGAGTCCAGTGCCCAAACTGATTTGGACCAAATTGGGCCCAGATCCAAATCAGTTCAGACACAAATCTGATCTGGACCCCAAATCTGAAATGAGATTTAGAAATTCAGTTTTTCTGTCCCATCCTGGGACCCAAGGTAGCAAATTTGAATCTCTTTAGAGTCCACCATGTCTCCACATGTTATTCAGATCAATATATATATATATATATATATATATATATAACAATAAAATGGTTATTTCATCTCTCTCTCTCTCTGAAATAACTTCCTGGTGCAAGTCAATAGGAGAGGACAGAAAAATTGAATTTCTAAACCTCATTTCAGATTTGGGGTCCAGATCAGATTTGTGTCCAAATCTGCCCAATTTGGTCCAAATCAGTTCAGGCACTGTACTCCAAATCTGATGTGAAATTTAGTCCAACTGATTTGGATGAAATTGGGTTCATATCCAAATCAATGAATTGGGTTCCAACCCCAAACAGGGGTTTTTGTTCACAGACCTGGTTTCAGTGTTTATTGCTATTCAAAGTTGCTTCAATTGTTTTTGAATCCTCTTGTCTTCAGTAGAATTTAAGAAACATAAATTTTGAGGAATGTAATGAAGGGCAGGAGTAACCTGTGCTTTGAAGATGCTTTGGACTACAACTCCCATTATACTTTACCAATGACCTTGCTACATCAGGCTGATGGGAGCTGTAAGCCAAAGTTTTGGGAGGATCAAAGCCCTGACAAGCCTCGACCAAGGATGTTTTTAGATAGCAATTGTTGTCAAAATTGCTTGCCAAGATCCTTCATCAGAGACCTAGGGGGGTTGCAGACTGCCAGAAATAGTGCAAATTGAGTCCACTTTTAGGGTTAGGGTTAGGATTAGGGAATCATGGGAACTGTATTTTATTGTGGCACCAGAGCTCTCTGACAGAAAAGGCTCAATGTCTCAGGAAAAAAAATAATTCCCATGATTCCCTAGCACTAACCCTAACCCTAAAAGTGGACTCAATTTGCACTATTTCTGGCAGTCTGCAACCCCCCATAGTTATAAATGCACCACTACATCTCAACTCCTGACTTCATCCCCCAAACCTATCTTAACAGCCAGCAGCTGGATTGAGGCCTGTTCTGCTGGTGATCAGGGTACAACAGGATGACATTTACAACCCCCTCCCACCAGTGGACCCTACTTTTGACTGTCACTTCAGAGATCACTGATGGGAGGGAGTTGGAAACATCATCTTGCTACACCTCAGTTGGTAGAACAGATCTCCATCACTTGATGTGGCTGCTAGCTGTTAATGTAGGTTGTGGGGGGCATTTGCAGTCATGCCAATGGTGTTGTAATGATGAAAACAGAGCATGATTGAATATGGAGCAGCTGCACATGTGTAGCTCTAGATCAGGGGTAGGCAACCTTTCCCCTTTAAGGGCCGAGGGACTTCAGCTCCCAGAATCCCAGGAGCTATTGGCCAACATAAGACTATTGGCCAACATGGCTGAGACTTCTGGGAGCTGAAGTCCCTCGGCCCTTAAAGGGGAAAGGTTGCCTACCCCTGCTCTAGATTATGAATCCATAACTGCAATATGGGATGCCAGACAGAAATATGTATCTGTGTCTTGATTTGGTCATGCTTTCTAGAGCCCCTAGTCAAAACACCTGATGGGCCAAAGGGTGAGAAACACTACAATATTCACAGTTGTTATTGCATGCTTTGAAGTGTTTCTGATTTATAGTGATCCTAATGCAAACCTGTCATGGAGTTTTCTTGGCAAGATTTGTTCAGAGGTGGGTTACCTTTGCCTTCCTCCGAGGCTGATAGAGTATGTCTTGCCCAAGGTCACACAATGGGTTTGCATAGCTGTGTGGGGATTCAAACCCTGATCCAGAGTGATAGTCCAATTCTCAAACCACCACACCATGTTGGCTCTCAATAGATAGGATTGTGAAAATCTGGAGACTCATGGAGGTTATGGTTGTTTAAGACTTTACATTATATGCTTTTTTTATAAGAGGTTTAAGAATGGAAAATGTATACCTATTTTTGAAACTCTTTCCTTTAATTTTTTTTCATAAAATAGCTGTTTATTTATGAACATACTTGCCTGGACATCCCAAATAGCACTTTTCTCATTTATGAGCAAGGCTAATCTGAATCAGAAGTACCAAAATAGTTTGTCTTGCAGAAAAGCTGTTCTGTCGCTCAAATCCCTTAGCAAAATCCATCTGCAAATAATGATAATTTAAAAAAAAAAGAAATTCCATTTTCAAAAGATAAAGGAACCCAATGAAATGGATATAAATCCATGAGCTTTTCCCACTAGTGCTTCTCCTGCAAGTTTCCAGCAAGGGGGGCTGCAGACTGCCAGAAATAGTGCAAATTGGGTCCACTTTTAGGGTTAGGGTTAAGGTTAGGGAATCATGGGAACTGTAGTTTATTGTGGTACCAGAGCTCTCTGACAGAGAAGGCTCAATGTCTCAGAAAAAAAAAAAACAACAATTCCCATGATTCCCTAGCACTAACCCTAACCCTTAAAGTGGCCTCAATTTGCACTATTTCTGGCAGTCTGCAACTCCTCATTCTCTCTACTCCACATCCCAGGATCTTTCAGGAGGGGCCTTTGGATTGCTTAAGAGACTTTTGTGAAGCTGAGGGGTAAGCATCCTTTGCATGACTGCTGTACAGAATATAACATTGTCTTTGTCCTAAAGCAGCCACAGTGAATAAGGGCCTCGGCAGACGACTAAAAGAGTCGTCTTCCGGGCAGGGAAGAGGAGGGGCAGCCGCACGAGCGGCGCCCCTTCCTCTCCCCGAGGTCGCCCCCAGAAGCGCCGCCCGTCCGCACGGCCGGCGCACCGGGGATGACCTCACGGCGCAGTGTCCACATGCGCTGCGCCATTTGAGCCAGGGAAAGTGCGCCCGCCGCTTTTAGGGCGCACTTTCCCTTACATCTAAAAGGAGCGCCAATTTGGTGCTCCTTTTAGATGCGCCGCAGGAGCGCCGCGGTCCGGAGGCTGAACTCCGGCGGCGCTCCGACCCGCGGCGTCTCCGGGGCCTCCATCTGCTGAGGCCCTAAGTTCAATTGCTTCAGTAAAAGTCAAATTAGACACAACACTGGAGAAATTTATAGCAGCCTCCCAAGTCATTTTTAGTTAGAAAGGAGCTATAGGTGGCTGAAGCTGGGAGAAGACAATGGGCATGGAAAACAAGGGGTGTGCCCAACTTGTTCTCCAGTTGATTTTCTTCTTTAAAATCACATCCCCATGCTTGCTTCCCATCTTCCTTCTCTCCCACCATTTACATGTCAGCAATCTGTATCATTGGAGTATTCAAAGAAAACTGATGGGCACCACAGCTACAGGTTCTTTCATTGCGGCTCTAGTCTGGCTCCATCCACCCTACAACAAGTCATTGGTCTACTTGAGCTCTGGTGTGCCTTGATGTTTCTAATCATAATTTAGTCCTGAATTTTGGCTTGATCTTTAATCTTGGTTTATCCCTTGATCTTGACAGTTCCTCAGTTCTGGTTCACTTTTGATTTCTGTCTAAGACCCAGCTCAAACACCTATGAAGAAGCTTAGTGACTCATGAAGATTACCAGTATATCATAAAATGACCACAGAAAATTAGAATAATCTTATCCATACAGTCTGTCTATTTGGAATCAGAATGAATGTTAAATGCCATCACTGTAGTCCAGTCTTCCCAGTCCCCAGAACTCGTAGTTTGATTTAAAAAGGGTAAGATAAAGACCTAGTAAGAGATGAAAAGAGAATGCTTCTCATTATCATTCCCATTACAGTCAGCCCTCCATGTTGGCAGGCTAGATATCCATGGATTGGAGCATCCACAGATGGCCCTGCCCCATTATAGTCAATGGTGGCATGCACATAGTCACACCAATGCAACCATGCACATGTCAGCGTCCATTGACACTAATGGGACTGGAGGCCCCACATTTTTAGTATCCACGGGGGGTGGGTGGGTGTCTGGAACCAAACTCTGCCAATACAAAGGGCCAACTGAACACCATTCTGAAGTACTTTCTTATGTGAAAATGGCTGATATGAACCATGACAATGACTGTTGTTAACTGCTGCCAAGCCAACTATGAGTTATTGGTGACCCTATAAATAAGAGACCTCCAAGTCACCTTGTTATCAATAGCCCTGCTCATGTCTTAGTTCCATGGCTTCCTTGATTGTCCACCTGTAACGTAGTTTTTCTTGTTTCCTGCTGCCTTCCACTTTACCAAGCATCATTGAGTTTTCTAATGTCATCTCTTGTCTTGATATGTCCAAAGTAAGAACAGTTTCAGCTTTTAGGCAGAGTTCAGGCCTGATTTGCTCTCAGAACCACTTCCCCACCCCCTTTTTGGAGTCCATGGTATCCTTAGCACTATGTTTTAAATGGGTTGATTCCATTCATATTAGCTTACTTAACTAGATTTCACAACCATAAGTAGAAATTGGAAGTATGGTCTCATGGACAAACCTGACTTTGGTATTCAATGATATATCTCTACACTTGAATATCTTGTCCAAGTCATTTATAGCTGCCCTTCCAAATTCTAATCTTCCTCTGATTTCTTGACTGCACTCTCCATTCTGATTAATCACTGAGTCTAGATGTGGGGAATCTTTAACCATTTCAGAGTCTTCATGGCTGACATAAGGCTAAATCAAAATGTTAGTCCCACTAGGGTAGACACGTGGAATGAATTGCTGCTGGTGGTGGTAGACTAAATTTGGTGTTTTTAATTGGTAAATAAAAGGCCAAAACAGGAGCGGTATATTCATGATCAAGTTCTGAATTGAACTGATACTTCCCATTGTGTGACATACAGAGTTAATTAAACCTTTATATGTTGGAGGTGACTGTGCTTGTGATAGGAATTAATTCTGACTTTTCTGGGAATTCCTTTCCCAAGACTTTTTATTTCAGTTGATAGGTTAAATATTTAGAGAATGCAGGGCATAAAACTCTGATGTTTACATGGGCAAAGATAGCAAGAACATGCAGGAGAATTAGGGGAGCTGTTCCTCAAGGAAAAAGAACAAATGGAACCTAAAAAGTGAACACACAAGATAGATTCTTGGGAGAATCTAGGTACTCCAATGGGGAGGCGAACTCTCCATTATCTGTCTCAGAATCCTGTTTGGAAAAGCAAAGTTTTATTTCTCTCTCCAAGCAAAATCTAATTCACTGAGAGTGCCAGGTAGTCCATTCTCTTAGTGTACTTCCAAGATGCATTTCCCTCTTCTCTCAAACTCACCCATGTGTCTACATTTTTTATCACTGAAGCATACAGTTGTTGTTGTGTGCCTTTCAGCCATTTCTAACTTATGGTAATTTATCTACATTTTTGATCACTGTAAAGTACAGTTGCTGTGTGCTTTTCAGCCATTTCCAACTTATGGTAACCATAAGACAACCAATTGTGGGGTTTTCTCAGCAAGATTTGTTCACAAGGCATTTGTTCATAAGGGAACCTTCCTCTGAGGATGAGAGAGTATGATTTGCCTAAGGCCACCCATTAGGTTTCCATGACCAAGCAGGGATTTGAACCTTGGTCTCCTGGAGTCCTAGACAATACCCAAACCACTTTACTACACCACACTGGCTAACCAGAATTTGAGAACAAGCCATAGAGTACAGTACTGGGGATATAGCATTGGATAATATATTAGAAATTAGAGCATTGGTGTGAATATGGCCAGCATTATCTTATTTATTTAGTAGTATTTATTTATTTATTTATTAAAATATGCATATCCCATACTCTAGCTAAAGATCTCAAGGTGGTATACAATAAAACCAACCTGACTAACATTTTCAAAAATGCAAAAAATATAAGTTTTTAAAAATCTAAAACATATTAAAATAATTTCACAAATTAAAAAGACAGAATAAAACTGGTTTACATAGTTTTAAATTATTTAAAACCAAGTGCACATGAAGGTTTGTGTAAAACCAACCAGATTCCAAAGGCTTTAGTGAACAGCTGCATTTTTACTGGTGCCAGAATGATAGCAAAATTGGTGCCAATTGGGCCTCCAACAGAAGGTTATTCCATAACTGTGGTGCCACAGCACAGAAGGCTTCCCGTGTTTCTTCCCACGGCATATTGTCCTGATGGGACACAGGAGTGGGCTCCTCCAGCAGATCTCAGATATTGGGCAGGTGTATATATGGAGAGCTACTCCTTCAAATATAGAGATCTGACACCTTTGGGGGCTTTAAATGCCATTGCCAACACCTTGAATTCAGTATGGAAACATATTGGCAGTCTGTGCAAATCCTTTTTAAAAGTGGTGTTATATAGCTTTATATGATGTTGTATATCTAGCTACTGCATCTTCATCTTTAAGGTCAGTACCATGTTGTAGAGGGTATTGCAGTAGTCTAATCAGGAAATTGCCAGTGCATGGACTGCTGTGCCTAAATTATCCCTATTCATGGAAAATAGGAGATTCAGCATACTTTAAAACAAGATATGGAAAATTATCCCTTTACATATTACCCTTGCTAGCAGTTTCTGAGAGCCTGGAACACCTTGAGGGCCAAAGTTTCCCCACTCCTGCTTTAAAACTCTAAAGCCAAAGTATGTACCTTTAACTATTATTTGTATCAAAAAAGAAAGAAAAGAAAAGAAAGGGGAAAGGAAATCAGTTAATAACATTTAAAATGTTAAACTTTTGTTGGATTGGTGATGGACTGCATATAAAATCTCATTCTCACCATGATTTTTGCTATTGAATAATCCCAACATTATCTGCTTTCACTCCCATTGAGATAAAAAGGCTTATAAATGGGTGAAGAAAACCCCACCTCCTATCTGTCCTTCTTCAGTTCTGCTGTTCTTCCCAAGTAGAAGCTCATGTGCCAAGGTAGAATTGTAACTCTCTTTCATCTTCCACTGAGGTAAAATAAGTGGTTTCCTATAAAATGTTCCTAAACAGCTGCTTGTAATAGCTTAAAAATGATAAAGATGATTCTCCTGAGACCCAACAGATTAGAACTATTTTTTTCCTCTGTTTTCTGAAGTTGCTGCTGAATGCTTCTAGTTCCTGTACTAGCTGAAAAGAATAATATTTTGCTATGGATCAAGAAGAGAAGAAATTAAAGACATTCTTCCCTTATGGCAAGGCTGGAGAAGTTTTGCTCATCAGCTGTTTAGGACTATAACTCCCACAGCCCCTTATCACTGGTCATGCTGGATGGGGCTGATAGAAATTGTAAGCCAAACATCAGGAGGGTCATGCTTTCCTCCTGCTCTACTTTGTGATGTAAAATGTGCTATTCATCTGAATTATCAAAAGGAGCAAATTAGTATTAATAAAAAGGGCAAATTAGTGGCTACAAACCTAGGAGTTTATCGCATTTACTTTTCAGCTCGATCCGTGCATGGGACGGGATTGGGCTGGAATGGGGGAAAATGGGTTTTACTGCACATGAAACTGCTGCTGCACTGCTGACTGACCATCACCCATTCCCAATATGTCCTCTGTTGTCCGATTATGGTACTACGGAAGCTTTCCGTACTACCAAAATCAGCCGGCAGAAGCCGGATTGGGGATGGGTGGTGGTTGGCTGGCAGTGCAGCAGCAATTTCATGTGCAGTAAAACCCCGTTTTCCCCCATTCCAGCCCGATCCTGTCCCATGCACGGATCGAGCTGAAAAGTGCATGTGATTACTCCTTTGACTAGGATAAATCAGTGAAACAGTGTCTTGGTTGGATCCAAATAGCTAACTCATGGGATCTCTGTGGCTTTGGGCCATTTAAGGCTCAGTTGTCTGAAGTGAGAATTAAATGGTTCTCTGAAAGAAGATGGAGCAACTTTCCCTGAACAAAACTAAGACATTGTGGAGAAACTGATTCTAGACCACATAGGGAGAAATAGACAAAGTTATTTGAGACCACGAAAACAACCATTGGCAAGACCATGTTGGCTCAGAAAGGGATTGCAACTGGCTGGCACAGCTGTTCCTAACATAATATCCTCCAGATTTGTTAGATTATACTCTCATAATCCCTTGACCAAAATGGTATGCTGAAAAGAGATTATGCATCTTATCATTTAACACAGCTGTAGACACCAGGTTAGGAATGCTTGAATGTTTCAAGGGACTCCATAACACATTTTTAAAAATCAGCTTGTTTTTTTTTTTTAGCTTCTGTTGATTTGACTTCTTTCCATAAATTGTGATTTAGTTCTGGTTTCCACATTTTTTTACCTCTGAAAGTACCTACTTTCCCCATTGTGTTTCCCTCACCTGATGTCAAATTCTGATGTCTAATACATGTTGGAATAGTGGATAGAGGGGAGTCCCAATGTTTGGACACCTGGTTGGATGAAGTGATAGTTTTGACCCTTCTAAATAAACTAGAGGTTTATTTCTAATTTTATTTTTTAAATATTTTTATTTTATTTTAAAATTTTAATTATTAATTCATTAAACTTTTTTTTAACATCAGGCATCTGATTTCAAAATAATTCTTAGGCTATAGAAGATCCAGATTTTCTGTTTGAATGGGGATGTTGATGCAAACCACTTTTTAAAAAAAATCTGGAAGATGAAGACCAGACAGGCTTTATTGATGGCATGCTTGGCAATTGAGAGCAGCACTACAGCTGAGAATGCATATTCATTTCAGCAGTTTATTCAGTCATTTAGTGCAACAGCCTTGTCTCAGATAGCGCCACCTGGTGATTTTGAATGCATGTTTGATACCAGGAAGGGATACAGAAAAAAGTACATGCCTTCTCCCCCCCTTCCCCTGAACATTAGCATCTTCTATTTAGTTTTGATTGCTAAAAGCACCAATGGGGTATATTTCTTTTTCCTTTTTTGAGGTCTCATACCTGCTATCAGACCTGCGATCTTTATTTATGATGGCAGACTGAAGCTGCATGAATGGATAAGCAATTCTTGCATCTATGAACTGTGGGATGGTTATGGTTCATTGAGTGCTTGAGTTATACCTGGGCAATTTGGCACATATCATGTAGAAAACAGCATACTGTTCGCTCATGATTTTTCAGAGATTTTTTTTTCTTTTACAGAACTCTATCATTTTTATTTTCTGCTACCATTCAGCTGGTGTAAAATGTCTCATCTCCCCACCCTCCACAGCTACACCACTACAATTTCTGGATTTGTCTAGACACCTGCAAGTGATATATATGCCCCCAATGCATGCATGCACGCACGCACGCACACGCACACACACACAGAGTCTAATCAAGACAGGAACTTGCCTTTTGCAGGTCTGACAACATCTCTATTTTCAATAGGATCTGAGCAGACTGTCTGTATATGAATACATATTGCCCATTGATGAAAGTGTTGCTAGTTTTCCAACAGATTACTCATGACAGCAGTCTCCCTCCACCGTCTCTTTTTCCTTAGCTTTCCTCTTTGCGCCGAGAATCATCTTTACAAAACACATTGCAGTTCATTTCACACTGTGTTAATTGTGTAACACACTGTAACTATTACCTTCTACCAACCACAATTGCTTGTCTAATGGAAAATGATGAATTTAACAAGGAATTATGAGATCTGTTTGATCTTGGAATGAACATGTGGCTAATGATGCCTGTTGGTTGAAACACACTTCTCTTATGGCAAGAATTTCTTTTAAAGAAACTGGAGGGAAGAAATGTAAAATAAATGGTAACAGCAAATGCACATTTCAAATGGTTCAATCAATGTTTCCAAAGTGCGGCCACTTCCAGCCAGTTCAAGCATCCAGGAAAAACAACAAGGGATATTTATTCCGGGATAACTATTATAGGGCCGGGCATGTTGTATAGCAGACAGTAGGTACATTGGGGTGAGAATAGATGTGGTTGAGTTGCACTCTCAGCACCCTCACCATTGGTTATGCTGACTAGGGCTGCTGGAACATGTAGTCCCAGACCATCTGCTGGGCCAAACAACTCCTGTCCCAGCTGTACATGATTTATTTGAACCTGAGAGAAAGTAAATGGTTAGAGCCTGGTAAGGTAAGTACAGGTCCTCTCCTCCCCCCCCCCCCTTGCATGGAAAATTATGTGTAGAAAAACTGAATTTTTAAAAATTATTATTGACATTTGCATTTATAACCTACCTATTTTTTAAAAAAATAAAAATAAAAATAACATTTCCACAGAACAGTGCACAATAAAAATAAAAATAAAAATCACAGATGGTAAAAATGGCACAGGATACAACTGAAATAACTAAATTCATATGAGCAGGAAAATAATCATAAAAAAGCCTTCTGGAATAAAGACTCTTTCAAAGTATAATTAAAAACAACAAGAGGAGAGGGAGAGGGAGAGGGAGAGGGAGAGAAGCAGGAACAGATTTGAGGGATTTCTTGGGTGAAACATTTCGTCAATGAAAACTAGGACATGCCTTGCCAAACAACACTGGAGTACACTGAATGTGATAAAAAATATTAAGGAAGAAAAACACACAAGCTAGCAAAGGCTACAGGGGTTTGCTTTCCCCTGAGCCAACTGGAAAGGACAAAAAGTCCCCCCCTCTTCTGTCCTATTGTGTACAATCAATTGCATGGAAACTCAATTACAATAAAACAATGGTGGCATCCACACTGCAGAAATAATCCAGTTTGACATGACTTTCAACTGCCATGGCTCAATGCTATGGAATTATGGGGTTTGTAGTTTGTTGTAGCACCAGAGCTTCTCTGAAAGAGAAGGCTAAAAATCTCACAAAACTACAAATACCAGAATTCCATAGGATTGAGCCATGGCAGTTCAGTTAAAGTGGTATCAAACTGGATTATTTCTGCAGTGTAGATGCAGCCAATGTTGCAATAGTACAACAGAGGCCCTGCTTCTCATAGCTGCAAGTTCACTTGCTGTTGGGAGAAGGTTGGAAAAGTGATCCACCCTACATCTTAATCACCAACTGATCCAGTGGCCTTCACCTGATCAGGTTGTTGGCTCTTAGGACCTTATCACATGGGGTCTAGAGCAGATCCAAAGGGTACCTGCAGCTAATACATATTATTTCCCCGTGTTTACACACGACGCTGCCCTAGAACACGGAGCTAATCTGTTTTGTTTCCCTGCGTGTACACACGACGCTGCCCCGAAACTCCACAGAACCCGAAGCTAATCCGTAGCGAGTAGGGAGATTTTGACATTCGGTTTGTTGGGGAAGTACAAGCGGAGCCTTCGTATTCATTGCGCAATGGTGGGCGGGGCGGGGAAGCAGGGAGAGCTCTCCCAAGCAGAAAATCCCGGCGAGGGGAAGGGATTGGCGAAAGGCAAACCGGATTGAGAAAGAGGAGGAGAAGGAGAGGAGGAGGGAAGAGGGAGGCGATCTCTCTCTCTCCATCTCTCTCGCATTTTTCCCCACCAACACCCCTTCCCTCCTCCAGTCCTCCAGTCCTCCTCCTCCTCCTCGGTCCCCTTGGCTGCCTTTCCTCCCGACTCCTTCATCCCATCCTTGCCATCCACAGAAGCGCCTTCTGCGACGCTGGCTTTTTGGGTGGCGGGAAGGGAGAGAGAGAGAGAGAAGAAAATGTTTGTGTGTGTGTGTTTTCCTTCTTCCCACGTGAACCGCATCCCGTGGCGCCTGATCGCTAAATCCCCTTTGGAGCCTTCGTATTCATTGCGCTATGGCCGCCAGGGCGAAATTCAGTTCGTTTCGGTATAGAACTGAATTTATTCTCACTTCGGTTACTTTTCTGTTACTTTTCGCTTCGTGGCCAGCGTTTGATAAGGTCCATAAGGTGATCTTGGGGCTGCTGACTGTTAAGGTGGGCTGTGACTACATAGGATTAGTGAATACAGAGCAATTATGGATCTATAACTCTAGATTGTGATTCTGTAACTGCAATACTGAATACCAGCCTTAATGTTTAAATCTGCCAGATTTTTTTTTATTACATACAGACCTGAGATCTCTAGATAGAAGGCGGGATATAAATATTCAATAAATAAAAAATTTAAAATGTCAAGATAATGCAAAAGCAATCCTTAATCCCTAAAACGATCTTTTTGGCTGTATCTGAAACTGGGATTATTATGGAATTTGAATCTTATTCGGTCTGTTTGGTTTGGGATTCATTATTTCAGGGAGAATGCTTGAAAAATATCATTTTGTAAATTAATAGGTTTTTTTTTGTATTTTTGATTCTAACCCCACCACAGGACATTGTTATTTATTTAGCTTATATGATGAAACACTGATAAATTGGGCACTGCTCATATTCTTTATTACCTTGAGTTGAATTACAATGTTTAAACCTCACAGCAAGTGCAAGCAAAACTGAAGAGATTACATCTTTTGATAAGATGAGAAGCCCCTCATGTAAGTTAATATTAAAATTGACTCTGAATATAATCAAGGATTTGTCCACCTATCTTTAATTGATCTGCTATGGAAGGATAGAGCAAATGCAGATGGCATGGCAGTACATTACAAATCAAAGGAATAATGTAGAATGAAGCCGTAAAACAAAATGACATTTGTTCCTATCTCAGACCCAAGTATTATAAGTTCCCTCACCTGAAGAGAAGAGATTGTCTGTTATTATTGAATGCCAAAGTGAAACAATACATCTTCAGGCAATCTATCCTGGTTTCAAGCAAGATTAGCTAGCAGCCTTATTTTTATAGTCTGCTGTGTGACAGCCAAGGAACAGGTGCTCAAAGCAAGGTCAGAAAGTAAAACTCTATGAATAGTCAGTTGTATCAGTGGCAGCAGGTGGCTTCCATGCCAGTGGGGCAGTGGGGTTCAGCATACTCGATTCCTCCTTTAAATCTGGAACGAAAATCCAGATTAAGTTCACTTCACCACTGCGATGGAAGCAACTAGAAGTTATAGCCAGGGCTGAACAACATGTGGTCCTCTAGATTTGCTGAACTGTGACACCCATCACCTTTTGTCCTTGTGTGGCATAGTGATTTGAATGTTGGACTATGGAGTTTATCACATGGGGGAAATGCCGTGCAGAAATGGGGTTTTAAATTGGAAAAAAACCCGCAAAAGCGGGCAGATTTTCAGATGACGTCGCTGTTAAAATGGGGTTAACCCGAATGGAAAGTAGTCAGAAACTGCTTCTTTTTACTTTCAGAAAATCCTGAAAGTAAAAAGAAGCAGTTTCTGACTACTTTCTGTTCAGGTTAACCCCATTTTAACAGCAATGTGTGTGAAAATCTGCCTGCTTTTACCCCACCTTTTAAATCCTGTTTCTGCATGGGATTTCCCCCATGTGATAAACTCCTGTGACTCAGGAGACCAGGGCTGGATTTCCTGCTCAGCCAGGAGCTTGGGCAAAGCACACTCTCTCAGCCTCAGGGGAGAGTGATAGCAAACCTCATCTGAACAATCTTACCAAGAAAACCTCATGATCAGCTTACCTTAGGGTTGCCATAAATCAGAAATGTCTTGAAGGCATATAACAACAACAAATGCTGGTTACCAAAGCAAAAGCAAAGCAGCTTCATTTATATAACTCTTCATACCGTGCTATGGCGTGTCTAAGCGGTTTACAACTGTAAGCTCATTGCCCCCCCAACAGCTAAGTACTCATTTTAGCGACCTCAGAAGGATGGAGACCTGAGTCAAGCATGAGCCTTGGCTAGTATTGGACTCGCAACCTTGTGGTCTATGAGTGAGTGGCTGCAGTACAGGCATTTAACCACTGAGCCACCAGGGTTAGGACTGATTGAGTTCACAGTTGAACCACATCTGGAGGATAATACATTTACCACTCAACAACTAGTCCAACCCCACCCCCACCTGATGCAGGAAATCCAGAGCTAAATCATTCCCTTTGGATCACTTTTCAGCCATTGTTTGAAGATCTCTTGTGAAAGATCAGTTCACCAATCAGCTCTTTTATTAGGTTTACTGAGGCAGGTGGCACAGTAGAGCAAAAACTGGTGAATTGGGTTTCTTTCTTTTTTGAGAACAGACCTACTATTACTCTCCAGAGCTGACCAGGCCTCAGCTTCCTGGCTCAGAGCCAGATATTGCAAGATAGATGCCCTGAGAAATCCCATGTTCTATTGGGTGAAGACCCATCAGTGCTAGTACTTGTGTTTGTTTGGTTCTGTGGAGAGCCATACCAGATGTTGCAAAATAGTTTCCTTTCTTGGCAAGGATTGATGACAGCAGCAGAAGAATTGAGGCAGCCATGGTGGTGATCCTTCCTTTTCCACCTCAAGCAGCAGAAGAGTTTGTCTCAGGCTCTCACTGTCAATCATTTCATTTAATGTTCAACTTAAATCTACTCTCCTGTTCTCTGAACCCATTATATCTAACACTGCCTTCTGAAGCAGTAGAAAGTGCCTTCTCCTCTCTATCATTGACTGGGTGGTGCATTCAAAGAGAGAGGCAACAGTGAAGAAAAAGGGGAAATGATCCATCTGGAAGGAAATGTAGGAGAAAAGATGCCATGGTATAACAAGGCCATGCTTTGAGGCCAGTTTATACAAGCAGCTATTCTGGGAGCAATACATGAACTTGCTTTAACCCCTCATTTATTAACACATCCAAGAGGGGAATTAGGGGTTGAAGTGAACTGCAAAAATAATCAACCTTTGGAGAATTGTGATTTGCATCTCTTTCATCTTGGGATAACTGAACATGTGCATTATAATGGATGTGTTATCTCTGCTGAGCAAATAGTTCCTCAAAGAAATGTGAATAGCTCAGAACTGTTAGTGAGGGTATAGTGTAACAACTTTGGAAACTGTACTCATGTAGATTGTGGTTGTTATCTCAGCATAGTATTGTTGTGTTGAGACTGATATTTCAGTCTCTGAATCCTAAGAACTTAAGGAATATAGGATGTTATAAAAAAGGATTACAATCTTATGCAGTATCTTGGTTCTTTATGGCAACTAACATGAAATAAGGGCTCCTTCTACCTGGACTAGATGGATCAGGAATTCCTAGTAAATACAGATAGATCAGACTGCTTATAAACGGGGGTCCTCTTCAAGACAGGGTTGAGAAATGTTCTTGCTCTAGATGCTGTGTTATTCCCATGGTTGCATGCATGGCCATCTTAAGACATTTTACTATCTGAAATAAAGGGCAAGATGGTAGCTCCTCCTATTCTGTGGACAAAGAGCCTACTGGAGTGACTAGGGACCTCAGCAGACGACTAATACAGTCGTCTTGGAGGCAGGGAAGAGGAGGGGCAGCCGCACGATCGGCGCCCCTTCCTTCTCCCGAGGTTGCCCTCGGAGCAGCCGGCCCTCCGCACGGCTGGCGCTCCCAGGGCAACCTCCCGCCGCAGCGTCCGGACATGCTGCGGCGGAAAAGTCAGGGAAAGTGCACCCTACACGTTTAGGGCGCACTTTCCCTGATTTCTGAAAGGAGCGCTATTTTTGCGCTCCTTTCAGGGACGCCGCCGGAACGCCGTGGTGCGGAGGCTGCGGTCCTGCGGCGCTCCGTCCCAGGGCATCCCCGACACCCTGGTGTGCTTCCCCCCAAAGTCTTATTGGATTTTTCAACACTGGCAATGAGGCACTTTTCATCAGAAGTGTTGGCAGGTTAGCTTAGGGTAGGTAGGGCCTTCAGACTCCCCCTCCCCCTTTTTTTTGCACAAATACCCATGTGTTTTTCTTCACAGAATAAGAACTCTGCAACACTTGACATTTGAATATGGGGAGAATACTGTGGAGGAATATTCATTTTTCCCCAAAGCAGGGATAAAACCACTGCAATTATTTGTTCTGTGAGGATGAAACAGTTGAGGAGTTGCATGCCTAGAGATAACATTAGTGGGATATTAGCTTAGATTTCCTTTGAACTTCTTTTCCAGCTTGGATCTGAGTCAGAGAGGAACTTAGTCTTTGCCATCCACTTTTTCATCTATCTTCAACCCATCGTTATTATAGTCTCTTCAATGATATCAAGAAAATAGAGGTATGTCATTCTTTTTCTTCTCCAATGCCAGGCATAATGGTATGGCTGAACAGCAAAGACAGTGAGCTCTGGAAAATATAGTTGTGCCATTTCCCTTTTCAGCATCACTTGGAGATGAACCAATTCACACTCCTAGTTACAAACTTAAGCAACATCACTAATACAAATGAGGAGATTCAATATGGAATAAAATAAGCCTGCTGGTGATTAGAATACCCTCAAGTGAATATAACAGTATCTTGAACCGCCTTTGTATCAGTGCATCATTTTGTACAATTTAGGAGTTTCTCACATGCACTTTTCAGCCTGATCTGTACATGGGATGGGATTGAGCTGGAATGGGCGGAAACGGGTTTTATTTTATTTTATTGCTTTAAAGAGTGCAAAAACTTTATTGTATAAGTGCGTATTTACAATGTATTTCAAGCAAGAAACTTCAATAAAGTATACAATTAAAAGTACCTATACATGCAGTCTTCTTTTTCTTCTATAACTATTTACTTCCTTTGATAAACATTTGTGCTGCGTATTTATTTTGATATATTAATGCACACTTCCACTTACAGTCTTACTCATTGTTAACTTCTGTATTATTATCGTTATCTCAGCTATTCATGATCTTATTATCTATATGTTATATATTCCACTTTTATTATGTTAATGTCTATTTCCATCTATTTTTACAGTATGTAACCACTGAAATCCATTCTTTCTCTGTTTCCTCCTCCGGTTTGTCATGTATCATACTTGTAAGTCGTCCATCTCTATCATGTCTTGTACATGGATCCATATATGGTGGGAATGCCCCAAAATAAAGATCTTTTGGAAGCATATCCACACTGAGATAGAAAGAATGTTAAAAGTTAAATATGACATGCCCCCAAAGTATATCTCCTTAACATGACAGATAAGCTACCCAAAAAAGTGGAATCTCAAAAGTGGAAAAAAAATACTCTATATGGTAACAGCAGGAAGATTACTGATAGCACAAAAATGGATAATGGACACTCTACCAACAACAGATGAATGGCTACTAAAATTACAAGGAAACGGGTTTTACCACACATGAAATTGCTGCTGCTCTGCCGGCCAGCCACCATGCGTCCCTGATCTGGCCTCTGCTGGCCAATTTTGGTAGTACTGAAAGCAAAGGCCGGATTGGGGATGGGTGGTGGTCGGCTGGCAGGGCAGCAGCAATTTCATGTGTGGTAAAACCCATTCCACCACCCCCCCACCTCCCGTTCCAGCCTGATCCTGTCCCGTGCATGGATTGGGCTGAAAAGTGCATGCAATAAAGTCCTTAGTGACTTCACATTTTCCACTTGTCTGCCTGTCATTAAGAAACTGCCCAAGTTCTGTAATGTTTGTTGTTTTTAATAGCAGTGGGTAGCATTCTGTATTGCAGTTATGGAATCATAACCTAGAGTTACAAGTCCATAACTGTTCTGTATTCTTTAATTCAACACAGGGGTGTCACTAAATGGGTACTGGGGGTGCAGGGAGTGCAGGAGTGACATCTGGGGGGGGGTTTGACATCACTGCTCTCCAAAGATCTGTCTTTTGGCAAAAATGGTCTGTGGTGTTCACATTATTCCTTTAAATCTCTGAAGAGATTTATGAGTGTGGCAAGGCTCAGTGGGAGGAGAAAAGAGAGGCCCCTGGTTTATTTTTTAAAATACATACTATACCCTACATACTATAGTATCACACAACACTCTTATAGCTCTATTATTGCACTTTTACTGCTATGGCTGCCTCCTTGGGATCCAGAGATTTGAAGCTTAGGGAGGGTCATTTGGAATTCTCAGCCAGAGAGGTCTGAGTAAGTGACAAACCCCAGAATTCCACAGGAGGCAGGCATAGCAGTGAAAATAAAATAATAGTGCTATAACAGTGTAATGTGATGCTGACCTACAGAATCATAGCCTCACAGAATCATAAAATCATAGAATCATAGAGTTGGAAGAGACCACAAGGGCCATCCAGTCCAACCCCCTGCTATGCAGGA
Organism: Phrynosoma blainvillii; assembly: GCA_026167975.1. NCBI lineage: Eukaryota > Metazoa > Chordata > Lepidosauria > Squamata > Phrynosomatidae > Phrynosoma > Phrynosoma blainvillii. The sequence goes on from JANUYF010000005.1 coordinate 37,623,273, forward strand.
ACACACAACCAAAGCACTCCCAATAGACGGCCATCCAGTCTCTCTTTAAAAACCTCCATTATAGCCAGTTTCCACTACAACCTACTACTAGGTGTCTTTGCTACAGTCAGACAGCATATTCCACTGCTGAATAGCTCTTACTGTCAGGAAGTTCTTCCTAAAGATTAGGTGGAATCTCTTTTCCTGTAGCTTGAATTCTAGGAACTTATCACACAAGGAAAGAAAGTGGAAGTTCAGTCAGATAGTAGCACCTTTCTACTGCCTTATCACATGATGTTGTAGTTCTTCAGTTCTCTTCCTGTGGGAGATGGTAATAAAAGTGAATCTTTTGTCAAACAGATTTTCCCAGCTAGAAAACAGTCTCTTGCTTGAATGTCCATCTCCTGTGGGAAGAGAACTAAAGAACTGCAACATCATACAGCAAGGCACACAAAAAGATGCTACTGTCTATCTGAACTTCCACTTTCTTTCCTCATGTGATAAGGTCTCTAGACACAGCCCATTGTATCAGGCAGCAGCCCGCAGTCTGTTTTAACAGCTAGCAGCTGCATTGAGCAAAGGAGGTTTATTCAACTGTGATCAGGGTATAAGGAGTTTGCATTAATCAGAAGCAAGAGCCCTATTGCAATTCCTTTTCACAGCCTCCTCCACTGGATGGAAATGTCATCCTCCTTGTGCCCCACTCAGCAATTGAACAGACTTCCATTTTTTAGAGCAGTTGTTGCCTGGAAATAGGTTTGGCAGGTTGGGCTAGGAGATAATACTTATGTTAAGCATGCATAACTAAAGTTTTAAACTGGTTTTAATTTTATGAGTAGTTTAATTAAATTTTAACTTTTGGATTTAGTGTGTTTTAAAGCTATGTATCTTTTACAGGTTATAAGCCACCTTGGATTTCCCAGACTGGGAAAAAGGGATGATGATAATAATAATAATAATAATAATGATAATAATAATAATAATAATAATAATAATAATAATAATAATAATTTTCTAGAATCCTGATAGTTTAATTCAGGTTTCCTATCCCTTACAGATGCAGTTGTACACTTTTGGGCCATTACCCAATGGATGTATTTAGTTCACAGTTGCATTAATAGAGTTCTGTTAATGTAACTATTTTGTATATCCTTATGCATTCCTGGAAGATGCTCAGCTATTTGTCAGAGCCATTGGATTCACAAAGATTTCCCAGTGCACAACGGGACACTATGCAACCACACAGACAGATGGTTTGTTGCACAATGTTGATATTCAGCAGAAAGGTAGTGTAGTAAAACTACCATGTAACTATGTGACTGAGGGTTACACTATGCAAGCATGATGTAAGATCTTAGCCATAATGTGACAAGATTTCCTTACCGGAAGGCACCCCATAAAGCTTAAGGTAAAGGAATGTACTAGTAATTTGTAAAGAGTTTGTGATTCACTGTGTGGACTAAGCTATCTGTTGATGCCATTAATTCCAAATTGACCAGTCTGACTGCTTGGACAAATGAATTCTATAGGTCACGATGGGCAACTATCACTCTCTGCCATGGCATGTAAAACTCCACCTCTTGCATGCATGTTACATGGCATGCTGCTGCACACACCATGCCAGACTGTACCCAGTAGATGGGATAAAAACAGTGCATGAGACAAACATTTGATGCTATTCTGGTTTCTTTTTATGCAAGGTATATTCAGATCCCATATATTAAGCTCCAGCTTATTAAAATGTATTCTATCTCATATTGATGCAGGGAACAGTCTCATTCATCCACACCACTGGTTATCAAAATATTGTGGGTGTCCAGCTATCATTTAGATTAATGTAGTTCTACTATAATTTGTCTTTTGGCATCATCATTATCCTCACATCTGACTATGGAGTTCATCACCATTTTTTTCTTGTTTTGAAATGGCACTATTCATTTTTGTGTGTGTGTTAATTTAGCACTTTCCCATTGTTCATTCTAGCGATTTATGGACTATTTTGAGACGCGATGACATGGAAATTGTCATTTGGAATTGTCATATCAATACCAGATGTCATTTCTCTTTTATTTTATTACTGAAAGGGTGGAATGAACAGTCATTTAAGTCAAAACAAGTTGAAATTGTTGGTTTGTTTGGAAATGTCAATCAGAAGACTGCTCCCCCCAGCACTATTTCTTTGAAGATCCAATCAAATGTCAGAACTGAAACTTCTGCCTGAGAACAGAAAAGAAGAGAAAGTAACTAAAAGCTTGAATGACAAAAGATATGTCACTAAAGGCTCTGACAGATCAGAATCTGAGAAGAATAGGAGACCTGAACTGCGAGCTCTTAATCCTAATATGTAGTTTCACACCACTTTAACTGCCATAGCTCCATCCAACAGAATCCTGGCATTTGTAGTTTTGTAAGGGATGCAGTGGCTCAAGTGGCTAAGATGCTGACTCATTGATTGCAAGATTGGCAGGTTGGCAGTTTGAGGCCCTGGTGCTGCATGATGGGGTGGACTCCTGTCACTAGTACCAGCTTCAGCTAACCTAGTACTTTGAAAGCATACAAATGCAAGTAGATACATAGCTACCACTTTGGTGGGAAGATAAACAGCATTCTGTGCAATCATGCTGGCCACATGATCACACAGTAGTCTCTGACAACGCTGGCACTTTGGCTTAGTAATGGAGATGAGCACCGCTCGCTATGGTTGGACACAAGTTGACAACCTTGTCAACGGGGAATACCCTTACCTTACCTTTTAAAGACACCAAAACTCTTTGACAGTAAAGATGAAAGACCTTGTAAAATTACAAATCTCAGGATTCTACAGGGTGTAGCTATACCACTTAAAGTGGTGTCAAACTGTATTACTTCTACAATGCAGATGCACCCATAGTTTGTTATGCTTGGAAATATACTGTGCTTGGAAAATTTCATCAAGCTAATGAACAAGATAGAAGTCAAAACTAGGTTCTAAGTGTCAGTTGGTATTATACAGCATTTTTAAGGGAAACCACATTTGCTATGTAACCTTGACAATTTCAGCATGGTTTTTTGGGGGGAGAGGGGAATTTTCCTAGCACCATGATACACAAATAAGAGAGATGCAAGCACTTTTGGGGTTGGCACATGCAAAGCCATTTTCATTTCTCCTTCAGTTTCATAGCCTAGGTTTATACTGAAAGAGGAGTGGTGTATAATTTTAGGCTCAATAAAGAGTGGTCTGAAACATTGTGGTATAACTGTCTGAGTGCTCAATTATGGTTGCAGGAGATGGGTGTTTGAACTCCCACTCAGCCATGGGAACTCACTGGGTGACCTCAAGCAAGTCATACTCAGTGTTAGAAGAAGGCAATGGCAAAAATACTCTGAATAAATCTTGAAGAGAAAACCCAGTGATAAGATCGTCAAAAGTCAGAGTTGACCTGGAGGCACATAACAACAATGACAAAAGAGTACTTTATGTTCATCCAAGAACATTTGAGCTTGTTCTCACCTGTAAGATTAAATGTAAAACTTAAGATATCTTCAATCTGTGCATGGAATGATAGAATATATGAATGCTGGATTTATTAAAAAAAATAAACAAAAAACTTCCTCTACTGATTAGCTGATTAATTCAATTATAGAATAACTAGCAAGAAGGGATTTACTTTTTAAAAAAATTAATGTGCAGTGGGGCAAGTATGATTAAAGCATTTGAAGCAATAAATCATCTGTAATTTTTTTTTTTTAAAAAATCCAAGGCCGAGATCCTGTTTCAGTAGACAAAGCTTCATTGATGGAATTTTATCATTCTGTCTACATCTCCCTATGGTACTATCACAAACCTACCTTTTTGGCCCCTCAGTTTTACCAACAGAAGGATTTCTGGGATGCCGAAAGATGGGCAGTGATACCGACAGGACTCTTTTGTGTGCCGGTGCCACTGCCAGTTGCAAAGTGAATTAAATACCATTTAATAAAAATGTTAAATGTTGTTTTGGAAGCAAAATATTATTTGTTTCAAAATGTAATTTTGAAGGCTAGAAAAGCATCCAGATGCTCACATTTTGAAGACTTTTTGGCATCTGAGGCCATTTTTATATTTTACCATGTAAAAAGTAATATTTTAGCAATGTATCTAAATATCCTAAATGCACCAATTACTGTCTGATCTTGGAAGCTAAGCAAGGTCAGTTCTGGTTAGTACTTGGATGGGAGACCACCAATGGGTATCAGATGCTGTTGGCTATATTTCAGAGGAAGGAACTGGTAAAACCATCTCTGAGGGGGGTTGCAGACTGCCAGAAATAGTGCAAATTGAGTCCACTTTTAGGGTTAGTGTTAGTGTTAGGGAATCATGGGAATTGTTTTTTTTCTGGGACATTGAGCATTCTCTGTCAGAGAGCTCTGGTGCCACAATAAACTACAGTCCCCATGATTCCCTAACCCTAACCCTAACCCTAAAAGTGGACTCAATTTGCACTATTTCTGGCAGTCTGCAACCCCCCCCCCCCCGAGTATTCCTTGCCTAAGAAAATCCTCATGGTTCATAAGTCAACAGGTGACTTGAAGGCATGAGCACACATGCATGCCCATACTCATGCACACACCCTGTTTGATTTTGCCATTTTATATGAGGGACACTATTTTACTATGCCATTGTATGCATCCATGAATTTTGGTACCCATGGGGGTCCTGGAACCAAACCTGAGAGGATACCAAGGCCCCCTGTACTTGCTAATAGCAAAGCAAAACAACAAAACAAAACAAAACAAACAATTTGTTGTTGTTGTGTGCCTTCAAGACATTTGGGATTTATGGCAACCCTAATATGACTAACATAAGGTTTTCTTGACAAGGGTTTCTCAAAAACAAGTCACGCCAGACTAATCTGATCTCTCTCTCTCTCTCTCTCTCTCTCTTTTTGATAAAATTACCAGCTTGGAAGATGAAGGGAATGCAGTAGACATAGCATATCTTGATTTCAGTAAGAATTTTGACAAAGTCTCCCATGATATTCTTGCAAACAAGATAGTAAAATGTGGGCTAGACAATACAACTATTAGGTGGGTTAGTAACTGGTTGACTGACCGAACCCAAAGGGTGCTCAGCAATGGCTCTTCTTCATCCTGGAGAGAAGTGACCAGTAGGGTGCCACAGGGTTCTGTCCTGGGCCCAGGGCTATTCAACATCTTTATCAATGACTTGGCTGAAAGAATAGGGGGAATGCTTCTCAAATTTGCAGATGACACCAAATTAGGAGGAATAGCTAATACCCCAGAGGACAGGATGAAAATTCAAAATGACCTTAATAGATTAGAAAGCTGGGCTAAAGCTAACAAAATGAATTTCAACACAGAGAAATGTAAGGTACTGCACTTAGGGAAAAAAAAATTGAAATGCATAGATATAAGATGGGGGACACCTGGCTTAATGATACTACATGTGAAAGAGATCTAGGAGTCCTAGTAGACCACAAGTTGAACATGAGTCAACAGTGTGATGCAGCAGCTAAAAAGGCCAATGCAATTTTAGGCTGCATTAATAGAAGTATAGTATCTAGATCAAGGGAAATAATAGTGCCACTGTATTCTGCTTTGGCCAGGTCCCACCTGGAATACTGTGTCCAATTCTGGGCACCACAATTCAAAAAGGATGTTGAAAAACTGGAGCGTGTCCAGAGGAGGGCAACTAAAATGGTGAAGGGTCTGTAAACCATGCCCTATGAGGAACGACTTAGGGATTGGGTATGTTTAGCCTGGAGAAGAGATGGTTAAGAGGGGATATGATAGCCCTGTTTAAATATTTGAAGGAATGCCATACTGAGGAGGGTGCTAGCTTGTTTTCTGTTGCTCCAGAGAATAGGACTTGGAACAACGGATGCAAGCTACAGGAAAAGAGCTTCCACCTCAACATTAGGAGGAACTTCCTGACAGTGAGAGCTGTTCAACAGTGGAACACACTCCCTTGGAGTGTGGTGGAGTCTCCTTGTTTGGAGGTCTTAAACAGAGGCTGGATGGCCATCTGTCAGGTATGGTTTGATTTTGAGTTCCTGCATGGCAGGGGGGTTGGACTGGATGGCCCTTGTGGTCTCTTCCAATTCTATGATTCTATGATTCTAAGATATTGTTCAGAGGTGGGTTGCCCTTTCCTTCCTCTGGAACTGAGAGTGTGAATTGTCCAAGGCCACCTAGTGGGTTTCCATGGTCAAGCAGGGATTCAATCCCTAGTCTTCCAGAGTCCTAGCCCAACATTAAGACTACTACACTAACTGGATCTCATGAAGTATATTCTGAATGGGATTTTGCACATTCTGTTCCAACTTTTGGTTATGAGGGTTGTGAAAACATCTCTTGTGCTTTCTTGTGCTACATAGAATTAAATGAAAACTGGGAAGAACATTGGGCAAGTAGACAGCTTTCACATGATCCATGCCACCATCCTCCTTTTTTAGCCATGATGTCCATGTGGCCTACCTGAATTTCATTGATGGATCATATTAATCTAAAATAGCCATGGAAGAGGTATTCTCAGATTCAAGGTGCTAATGGGGGAGGAAACTCCATGGCTGATTTCTGTCTACCAGCACACATATAACCTAGATGGCTGAACAGTGTGCAAATAACACAGAACAATGTGGATTTAAAATATGTATCCAGCTGCATCTTAAAAGAATGACTATATTTACTTATATACTCACGGACATTTGACAAAATTGAAATAACTCTTTGCAAGCATAAATACTTCTCATTTCACTTATAGGAAATTAAGAGTGATATTTTATATATCATTATTGACAAACATGGGTTCCATGATTCTCAATATCATAATTAATTTTGGAGTAGTGTGCATTTTTGCAAAACAGTAACAAGTCCAACCCACTCCCCCCCCCATAATGATGTCCTATTCTCACTCTAAAAGTACATGTACTACCCTGTGACATTATCTGTTGATACTGTTGATTCCGTTGTATGATCCAAATTCATCACAACTGTTGGCAAAGGGAAATAAGTTTGCATGGGAGGCAATGAAGATAGATATTTTCCATTTGCTATGAAAATGGAGGACTGAGCTTTAGAGTGGACTAGAAATAAAGCCAGAGTAGGGATAAAAGAATGAGATCATTAGGTCAAGTCCTTCAATCAGCTAGGCTGTTTTTCAGATCCAAACTAACTCACTGACAAAAGTACATCATTACTCTTCAATCATGCAGTGAGTCTTCAAACCTCTTGATCACTAGAAACTTGGAATAGCTTTGCATAATGCAGCTACCCTGCAATATTCTGACTTCTATAAGATTACAAGACAAGGGAGTATATATACTAGAGAGAGAAAAATGCACACATTTCCTTTTTAAACAGTACTTTTTGAAATAAAAACTCGCTCAAGGCTAGAATTTGTGCTGATTGCTATATGCTTAAGATATACTCATGCCATAAGCAGCAAGTGTATCTGTTTCGACAGAAAGGGTTCAAATTTTTTTGATTGATTTCAACTTGTAGGACATTATTTGATTGTCCTCAGCATCTAGGCAGTGGTTTTGTGATTTTATTTAACAAAAGTTTTAAAAGTTGTAACCAGGTCAGGAGCTCTGCCTAGAGATAGCTCACTATAGGGGAATTGAATATTTGCTCAATTAATGGCTGGATTATGCAGCCTTGGGATCATACCTATGTATACCAAGGTTGGAGGCACAAAGAACCACAAAGGCAAATCCTCAATGAATTGTATTTTATTTTAAAGGAGAAAACCAACACATACGCTTACCAAACACTCACACAGGGACACAAGAACTGAGAAATAAAGGTGTTAGGTTGGAACAGAGGAAGGCCTTCTAATGGTGATACAACACCTGTTTGGATGCTGCTCCTCTTGATGATATTCCGGAATGGGAATTCGATCACTCCCAGGCCACTGGAGTTTGGCGAGCAAAAGCGAGATCTAGCAAAGTACAAACCAGCAGCACCTCTGCCTGCAAGCCAAGCTAATCCAACTAACAAAGGAAAGGTTCCCTAATTTATAGGAAATTTGTGCCTGGGGCAAAATTCAGAGAGTTGATGTGGCCAAATGATCCAAATCTTTGATATGCATATGTGACACTTTGAAGTTGGGTCATCCATGGGGGTGTGAATGGGTGGATTTCTGCAGCAGACAGCTTAAAATTTTAGTTAGATGGAGTTGTCTACTCAACCAGAGCCATCCTATTGTTTCATAGCCAGGCTCTTCCTCACCTCTTTTGACATGTCCAAAACATAAATCCTCTTGGTGACTCTTAAGCTAGCTGCCATGACCTGTTTGCTTGCAAATAATGGTGTCCACATTAGGATCATAGAGGCAGATTTTATATCAACTCAGGGCCTTTGCAGACTGCCAGAAATAGTGCAAAGTGAGTCCACTTTAAGGGTTAGGGTTAGTGCTAGGGAATCATGGGAATTGGTGTTTTTTTTTCTGAGACATTGACCTTCTCTGTCAGAGAGCTCTGGTGCAACAATAAAATACAGTTCCCATGATTCCCTAACCCTAACTCTAACCCTTAAAGTGGACTCACTTTGCACTATTTCTGGCAGTCTGCAAAGGCACTCAGATTTCAAAGAGGAGGGGTAGATTCAGGTATGTCCAGTGCTAACAAAGTCTTCTAAACATGCAGTCCCTTGCCTTAGATCACCCTTTCCCAAACTGGCATTTTCCAAGATGGACTATGACTTTTGTTGAATTATAGGATTTGTGCCCTGGATTGGCCCTGGGCTGACTATAATGGCATCCACATATACTGGGCCAAAACTGCTGTGATGGTGCATCTGGGACGACACAGCATCAGTTCCGCTGGCAGGTCCCTCTTGGTGCCACAGCCACTGCAGCCTTGCCAGCCATGCAGCTCCTTGCAAGAGCCTACCTGGCATGCTGTTCCTTCTGCTGAGATCACAGTGGGGCATCCCACCATGTGATGAACAAGAAGGAAGCCACCCTACCCCCTCCTCATTGATCTCAATGTTCTAACCTCAGCAGAAGTACCAATGCTCCAGGCAGGCTTTATATCAGGGGTAGGCAACCTTTCCCCTTTAAGGGCTGAGGGACTTCAGCTCCTAGAAGCCTCAGCCATGTTGGCCAATAGTCCCATGTTGGCCAATATCTCCTGGGATTCTGGGAGCTGAAGTCCCTTGGCCCTTAAAGGGGAAAGGTTGCCTACCCCTGCTTTATATGGTGCTCCTGCCTGTGAGGAAGTGGCAACAACATCTCCAAAAACTGGCCATCCCCTTTCCCTGCACTGCTTAGCATGGGAAAAGGTTATGGCATGGCTCTTAGCATGTCAACAACAGGTCAGGCCAAATCAGACATGATCCGCTGTTCACATGCCAAAAGAACCCAAGGCCACTCTATGGTTTCTAGGAAAAGCATGACTTTTAACTGACTTTGCTTCGTTCAGAGCAAAGTTGGTTTAAAGGCTAAAAACTGCAGTAGCTTCCCAGAAGAAGCTGTACATTGTGAGGATTGCCAGCACCTGCTTTGAGGTGAGGTTGGCATTTTTACCTAGTGTAGACAAGCCCTGGTAGACAGCAGATTTATGAAAGTAAAACTTCATAGATCCAGTAAGATACAAGGTCCATAGTTAATTGTTTGTCCCAAATAGAGTAGACCCATTAAATCAGTGGGTTTTACATAAGTGTTATCTTTCTTCTTGTTGTTGCATGCCTTCAAGTCACATTGAACTCATGCCAACCCTATTATAGAGCTTTTTAGGCAAAAGTCATTCAGAAATGGTTTGCCATTACCTTCCTCTAAGGCTGAGAGAGCATGACTTCCCCATGGCCATGCCTGGATGGGGATTCAAACCCTGGTCTCCCAGAGCCCTAGTCCATCACTCAAATCGGTACACCACACTGGCTCTAAGTGTTATTCTACCCTTTGTGAACTGATCTAATTGATCTACTTTAGTAGGGACTAGTAACTGAATTTCAACCAACATATTCTGCAACTACCAGAGATTTAGGGGCTTCAGAAAACTATACACATGAATGCTCTACACATCCTGACAAAAACACCCTTCAATTTTTGTTATTATTTAATTTATAACCTTTATAACATACAAATAAAACATAGCTAATGGTATTATTTACATACTAGTCATTTCTAGTAATTAGTTATATTTGTGAGAATGAAAACCTTCTACATTCATAATAGTTGAGAACCAAATACTTCCTTTTAACTCTTAACTTTGTTATTTTCATTTTACCTTATGTAGTATTTAAATCACACTATTAACAGCAATCTTTACTTTTTCAAGAAGTTTTTCGTGGATCTGCTTCTTACAAAGTTACCATAAAGTCACTCAAAGTTACTCTTACAGAGTTACTAAGATTTCAAAATAAAAGTATAACAATCAAAGAGAAGGTTATTAAAAAAACAAACTATATACTTATATCGGTTTACAGTCTTCTTGTAAATGTTCATTCCTCATTCATTGCAAGACACTATATAATCAAGCCATGCAATCTTTTCTCCAATATTTTATCACTGGTATCCAATCTTTTTCTACTTCTTTTAATGACTTATTATTTAGGGCTAGGGTTTATAAGTTTATCTAGTTCAATCATATCTAGTAGTTTAATTAGCCATTCTTCAACTGATGGTATTGTTATCCCTTTCCAATATTTAGCTAAGAGAATACGTGCAGATGTCACCATATATAAAATTAATTTCCAATGCTCTTTTTGAATTGCTTTGTCTAATACGGATGTCATGTTAAGCAAAAATAATTCAGGTCTCATAGGAATACATTTCCCTATAATTTGTGACATTTTAGATTGTATTGATTTCCAGTATTTTTTAATAATAGGGCAGCTTCACTATAAATGAAAAAAGGATCCTTGTGTTGCTTTGCATTTCCATCATGTTGGGTCAACTTCTTTATATATTTTATTTAATTTATCTGGGGTAAGATACCATCTGTGGACTATCTTGATATAATTTTCTTTAAGGTCCTGAGATTTAGTAAATCTTTGTGTCTTTCTCCCAGAATCTTCCCATTGTTCTAATGTTATTGTATTTTGAATATTTTGAGCCCATTTAATCATTTTTTTAGTTACTTGTTCTTTCTCTAATTGTAATCTTAATAGTATGTCATAGATTTTGGATATCATTTTCCCCTTTTCCTTAATTAAAGTGTCTCCTAATTTGTCATCTTTCATATCAAAATCTTCCAGTTTTTTATCCATTGCAAATCTTTTTTGAAGTTGTCGATAAGTAAACCAATGACAATTAAATCCTTTTTTTCTCCATTTTTTCTCTTGATCTTAATTCTATGCTGAAGTCAAAATTTATTTTCACTATATCCTTATATCTGATCCAATTATCCTTTTTGTCCTTCCATTGTCCCATGAAAGCTTGTTCTGGGGAGATCCAAAGTGGGATTTTCCTATATATCTTCTGTTTGTATTTTGTCCATGTTGTCAATAAAGATTTTCTGATTATGTGGTCTACAAATTCTCTGTTAACCTTTACTTTATCATACCAAATGTATGCGTGCCATCCAAATTTTTGTTAAAACCTTCCAAATTCAGTAATTCTTCATTGTTTAATTTCAACCATTCTGAGATCCAGTTTGAGCTATATGCTTCATAATACAGTTGTAGATCTGGTAATTCTAGTCCTTTCTTCCATTTCCGTTCCACTAATGATAGATGTTTTATTCTTGGCTTTTTGCCGTTCCATATAAATTTTCAAATGTCTTGTTGCCAAATTTTGAAGATTTTTGGTTGTACTTTTATGGGAATATTCTGAAACAAATACATCATTTTGGTAAAAATGCTCATAGAAATTGCCAACATTCTCTCTGTGAGAAATAATTGAAGTTGAGTCCAGTTGTGCAAATCTTTTTTGATTTCCTCCCAGGTTTGTTTATAATTGTTTTCATACAGGTCCGTATTAAAAACACCCTTCAATTTTTGGCTAATCATTCCCTCTCAAGATCAAAATGTGCAATTCTGCCACATTTAAACCTCATTATTTATCTCTCTGGGGATTTGTTTTAAGTGACAGGATGTGGCTACTAGAACTGTGGAAGATGTCCACAGTTAGATACTTTGGCCTAAACCCAATTGATTGAATAGATTCATTTAATGGATTTTATTGATTCAGGGCCTAAGCAGACGACTAAAACAGTCGTCTTGGAGGCCCGGAAGAGGAGGAGCCACCGCACGCGCGGTGCTCCTTCCTCTTCCTGAGGTCGCCCTGAGCGCTTCTGGACCACCAGACGGCCGGCGCGTTCAGAGCGACCTCCCTCCGCAGCGACCGGACGCGCTGCGGAGGATAAGTCAGAGAAAGTGCGCCCGCCGCTTTTAGGGCGCACTTTTTCTGACTTATGAAAGGAGCGCCAATTTGGCGCTCCTTTCAGGGTCGCTCCAGGAGCGCCGCGGTGTGGCTGCCATAGCCCCGCGGCGCTCCGGACCAGGGCGCTCCAAACGCCCTGGTCTGCATCCCCCCATAGTCAAATGATCTCAAAAAAGCTCATACATATCAAACACAGGAGAGACAGTGTGGTGTAGTGGTTTGAGCCCTGGACTATGACTCTGGAGAACAGGGTTCAAATCCCTGCTCCACCACGAAATCTACTGGGTGAACCTGGGCAAGTCACACTCTCTCAGCCCCCTAGGATTGCAATGGCAAACCCTCTGAAAAAACTTGCCAAGAAAGTCCCATGATAGTTTTGCTTTAGTGTCACCATAAGTCAGAAATGACTTGAGGCACAACAACAACAATCACCACAATAATCAAACATAGCACAAAAAGTTAAAATACAACCATAAAATCTTTACACACTGACTCATGAGATTTTCTTTTCCTTCCTTCCTTCCTTCCTTCCTTCCTTCCTTCCTTCCTTCCTTCCTTCCTTTGTAGACCAGTCCTGCTTTCTGCCTGACATATAGTCCTCACATTAAATATTTGTCATAATGGCAAGTCTACAGTAAGAAACAGCATAACCTTTGCAATTTTGTTTGGCTCACAAAATCCTGGACAGCAGAAGCTCAGTAGATTTCTGGTAGTTTCTTAAGAATTTCAGTATCTTAATCAGTGACAAGGGTGGACTGGGTATCTTGAAGCATGATCCCCATACAGTCTCAGAAACAAGAAATCAAATTTAAAGAAGAAAGCATTAATTATTTTTAAAATCACATCATCTGTAAGCCAATCTCATGATTAGAGTTGTCTGACTTGATCATTCTTGAACAATTTAAGGTTGGCAACTCTTCACCAGGGACTATTTCATCACTAGATTTTAATTTGAGAGAAATCTGTTTAGTCATTTGTTTTAATTAGAAAACCATTAAGGAAAAGTAGATAGGAGTTTAAGATGCATTTACTACCAGGCTAGTGATCTGTGAACCAAAAATTCTCTTCCCAGGACTGATTTGATAAATTGTAATGGCTCCCATAAGGCTATTCAAAGATTAGGTTCTTCTGTCAGTTTCAAGTTCTCCTGAGGGAGGGGGGGGGAAGGACTGCAATAGTATTTTAATGATCTAAGACAACTATCATTTATTTTATTTTATTTTCTAAAATATGTTGATAATATATAGATATCTGTCTTAAAAATAAAACTGGGAAAATGTTTACTATACTACCATAAATGCAAAAAAGGGGCACTAGCGCAGTGCTAGAGCACATAGTTTGCATACATAAATTCCTATGTTCATCTCCTGGTATCTCTAGTTAAAAGAACCAGATAGTAGGTCTAAGACGTATTTGCATGGGATCCAAACAAGCCATTGCTAAGTCACAATATACCAGCAGTGGGCAACTTATTCCCTTGAAGCCCCATGGGGTACACTCCCGCAGTGCACCAAGATCCCTCTTTTCTCTTTGTAATCTCTCTCAAAATGGCAACAGGAGGTGACAGTTGCCATTTTGAGAAGTACTCTGAAGCAAAATGGAAATATTTGGGAGTTGTGGATTAGGCTAAGATGTTTTTTGTGTGTTTTTATATGTTTTGGATTTCTCCACTATTGTAGGCAAACATTGTCTGAAAATTATGGTGATTTTTCAAATTGTGGGGACTTGATGGGGCTGGTGAGGGGCTTCAGGGGCTGAAAAATTGGGATTCAGGAGCTACATGTAGCATGCTCTCTACTTTTGCAGAAGACAATATTGCACTTGATGGACAAATAGTCTAACATGTCATAATGCAGCTTTCTATTTTCATAATGTTTCCACAGTTTAAGTACTAGGGAAACTCTCATCTTCCAAATGTTGTCAGAATCTAGTTTCCATCAGCTTCTGTCAGATTAATAGCCATAGATGATAGGAGTTGTAGTCCAATGACACTGGGGGCCACATAATCCTTATCCCTTCACTGCATGTTCTAGGCAGAGAATAGGTGCAGCCTGGGGATCTGAAAGATAGAAAAATATTTCAACTTCCTGTCCCCCCCCCCCCCCCCGGTTCTACTATTATGCTACTTCCCAGCTACCAATGACAAGATGGCTATACTACCATGCTACACACCTCACACCTGATAATCTTGAAGACACTCCAAGTGGCTGGTTAGAATTATGGGTACTGTAGATTGGAATCCTATTGGTAGTCCCAACTAGACTACTAAATCAATGGATTTTATATCCATTGACTCACCATTCAACACTTGAGTCAATCAGTTTACTCCAGTTGAGTGTAGGAATAGGATTCAGGTTATAATGGATCTCCAGAGTTTGAGGAATCAATTTTTTTTGCCCCAAACAGAGATACATTGTTTGTTTTGGTCCCCCCTCCCAAGTTTCACAAAAACAGAGGGCCTTTGAGTGTGTGTGTGTGTGTGTGTTTTGCAGATAGATATTACTACCTGGAAATTTTCTAAGAAGTAGAATTGTTTGACTCTTATTGAAGTACATTGTGCTTTTGTAGGTGCTAAGGATTTCAGTGCAGCATTAATTATTGCAAATAAAGCCCATACTGTCCAAATGATAATTAAAAATAGTATAAGCCCACTTACAAAATCATACATGCATGTGGACGTGGTCCTAACAATTAATTTCAACATCAGGTCTTTCAATAAATGCTAATGGATGTGGAAATCTTTGTTTATTTTAGCACCTGATTAGATTATAATTGGATGATTTGAATAAATAAATGGATTTATACTGAAAAATTAACTCGCTTATCTGTCTATTCCAAGGGCTACTGTTTTTGTTGTTGTTTCAGACATCAAGCTAAAAGAGTGTGGGCTGCCATCATTCACTCTTGGGATAAATAACATCTCAAGATATGCTGGTATAGCTATGAAACAGCAGTAAGGCATAGGAAAGGCCTTCTGAAGAACTGCAGATCATGGTGCCACTCAAATAGGCATCACAATGTGTGAAAATAGGCTTTAACCATTTAAAGCAGTAGTTGCCAAACTTTGGTCCTCCAGATGTTTTGAACATTAGATCCTAGAATTCTCGTTTGTTGGCCAAACTGGCCAGGGCTTCAGGAAGTTGAAGGCCAAAACACTTGGAAGACCAAAGTTCAAGAAACACTGGTTTAAAGTAACGCTTTTTCAGAGTGGTAGTCTTCAATTGAGTTCCTTTGGCACACCTCCAACTGTCATGATTTGGCAGGGACAATCCTGATTAATTCCAGATTGTCTCACATTTTCAGCTGCTTTTAAAAGTTTCTCTCTTCTCCTCCCACTTTCTCCTCAGCTTGTTTCAATTGTTGCAAACTGAGTTCAAAGTGCAAAAGTGGTTTGGACCTAATTTACTCATTAGGGAAGAGAAGAGTGAAGGGGGCTGAATCTTGCCCTTCTGTGCAGACTTGGAAAAAACATACTGCTGCAGCCTCTAAAGTCAATTTGAGTCAGTGAGTCTACACTCATCATGTTGTTTATGTGTTCCTCTTCATTAATAAGTTTTGTCATCTTGACCACACTCTGATGCTGCTTGGCCACATCTGTCCCCATTGTCCTCTGTGACATGTTGGAGATATTGAGTGTGCTTTACTTTTCATATAACAATGATTAATGTGTTTGGTGTCATTGCATTGTGAACACAGTGGTCCCTCCACATTCACTGGGGTTAGGGGTGAAGGACCCCCGTGAATATGGATAAACCGCAAATAAAAAACACTACTCTTTTTACTCAAGTGAACACCTCTCTAGGAATATGTCAAGACCATGTGGAACCCTGATCTGTCAAATGACATGGATGTGGCCACTGAAAGGAACTAGAGCAGGGGTAGGCAACCTTTCCCCTTTAAGGGCAGAGGGACTTCAGCTCCCAGAATCCCAGGAGCTATTGGCCAACATGGGACTATTGGCCAACATGGCTGAGGCTTCTGGGAGCTGAAGTCCCTTGGCCATTAAAGGGGAAAGGTTGCCTACCCCTGAACTAGAGCAATGGTAACAGGTTTACTACAGTTCAAGTGGCAGGTGTATGAGGTCAGCATTTGGAAAGCTGTGCATCATGGGAGGTCTGATGCAACATGCACAGTAGGTGAGACCAGCCAGGTATGCATCATGCGAGGCCTGATGCAACTGGCACTGGGGATGAAACCAGCCAGGTTTCATTAGTGCATGGCTGCCACATGTTATCAAGAAGACCACCAATATATGGGAGAGGGTCAGAATCTCCTTTGTTGGTTAGTTGTGGTTGGTGAAGCACTTTGTTGATCTGTATAGCTGTGAGTATTCAAGACAGATGTCTGGTACTCTATGTATCTTTGTAAATATTTGCAACAAAGATCAAAGCCCTCACTGAGTGAAGTCTCGCTGTCCAGCGATTCATTTCTCCAAGCTGAAAACATCAGCCTGCATGTGGGAGGATTTCTCCTTTGCAGTCTGTAGCAAGATTCTTCACAGAAGACTGTCTTCTGGGTGTTCCTGCCTACGTGCTTCAACTGTGCATGTGTGTATGCTAGATCCTGCCAGTCTGCATACCCCAACAGAATATCCAGTGCAACTCTATGGTCAACATCTGCTAGTAGTTGATCAGAGAATCATGCTGGAGGATCTACAAATGCCTAGAAAAGTGTTTTATTTAAGAACTTCTAGGTTCTCCAGAACAACTCTATGGTCAACTTAGAGATTCCTAGAGAGAACCTATTAATCAAAATTACAAATAATAAAATCTGCAAAAGCCAAAGCCGCAAATGTGAAGGGTCAGCTGTATAATGTACCCTTCTTTTTATTTTCTCCCAGGACTGTTTTACCTTGCTTTTGTCTCACAGAATACATCTTGTGAAATCAAAGTAACTGTTCCTTACTAGAGGAAGAAGGGGACAGAGAAGAGGAGTTGAAAAGCAGCATTATGATGGCTGTTCCAGGGAAGCAGCAGATACAGGGAAGTATTAACTGCTGAGCTGTTCTTTTAGGTTATTTCCACTTCTCAAAAACAACCTGTTGTCAATTCCAGCAGAATACCAAGTTCAGAAAATCAGGCTTCATTATTTTAAACTCAGAAAACCTTTATTTAAGAAATGAGAGATTCAGTTCAGTGATGTTGCTTTTGCTATTGTCATGTTCATTGTCAGAACTGACCAGCAAGTGTTCCCTAATTAACCTACACACAGTTTCAAATTTCAGGCAGTCTTGATTCCTATTTGTTACAATTAATAAACACATTTCTCCTCTCTTTCCCATACCAGCCATTTCTTTGTTGTTAATTTCAGATTTTTTCACAGAAATGGCCTTGAGCAGGCTTGGCTCATATAGCCTACCTTCCAGTATTATCTCAGCACCTGTGTCAGATATCACCATGACTTAGGGGGGTTGCAGACTGTCAAAAATAGTGTGAATTCAGTCCACTTTTAGGGTTAGGGTTAAGGTTAGGGAATCATGGGAACTGAATTTTATTGTAGCACTAGAGTTCTCTGACAAAGAAGGTTCAATGTCTCAGAAAAATAACAATTCCCATGATTCCCTAGCACTAACCCTAACCCTAAAAGTGAACTGAATTCACACTATTTTTGACAGTCTGCAACCCCCCTCAGAGCCTTTACATACTGCTAGAAATAATGCAGCTTGAGACCACTTTAACTGTCTAGGCTCAGTGCTAGGGAATCATGGGAATTGTATTTTTTCCTGGGACATTGAGCCTTCTCTGTCATAGAGCTCTGGTGCCACAATAAACTACAGTTCCCATGATTCCTTGGCACTGATCCAGGACAGCTAAAGTGGCCTCAAGCTGCATTATTTCTGGCAGCCTGTAAAGGCCCTTTGTAATACCCTTTCTGCTGTATAACTCATCACACCTAATTCCTAACATTTTAGGGCATACAAGTTGCCTATGCAATTCCTACAGTTTGTGCAAGATTCTTATTTTCATTGTTGATGGAGGTTAGGGTGGTTCTGACTTGTAATTTATGTTTTCAGGTAAAGGTTTTGAACCCTGCAACTGCCTGTATGCATTTCTTTTTAACTTTCTTCATGCCCTTAGAATAGATGATGGTTGGGAAATTGGGTTTTTGAAAATTCATACAGCTATTTTATTTTCAACAACAACAATAGCCTTTATTCCAGCCAATAGGCCATTAGGCAGAAAAGGAAACCAATATAAAAAACTTAAAAGCATTTGTACATAAACTCAATAAATAAATAGATTTAAAAATAGTTCACAGTAAGATTTACAAAATAAGCTGATATAAATTTACAAAATAAGTGCTCAAAACAGGAAGAGAGATTAGGCTAATCAGTTAGATTGAATTATTTTCTCCAAAGCTTGAAATAGGGATCTGGGTAAATACATAGATGGGAGAGATGGGCATGGATAAGATGCTGCCTTCTACCTAGTTAAATTGTTGTCCTACTAGGCCACTATTGTCACTTTGGTGGTTCTGGTAACTTCCCAGAGTTTCAGGTGGGATTCTTTCTTAGCACTTCCTGGAACTCCCTGCTATTCTCTGCTGGTCTTCTATCCAGGGTCAAACAAGCCAAACCCTGCCTAGTTTCAGATAAGATTGTATACATTCAAGGTTGTACAGTAGTCTAAATATTATTTACATAATATAATTATTTAGATTTGGTATAATTAGCATCAAAATAAACCAAATCAACTTTCAAAGCTTGGGAAAATAAAGACATATCTGCATAGTGTCAGCAATACATCTGTGTTGGCACCAGGGGAACTCTTGGGGTCAATTTTTCAAAACTGGTATACCATCACCAAAAAGACTCTCTCATCAGTAGCTTCTACTGTACCTCGGATTATGAGGCAACCCATAGAAAGGCCTCTCATTAAGCTCTTACTAGGGTTTCCTGATCTTAGGGCTTCTCCCCGAGTCCTGGGTTTAACCACTCTACTCCAATTTTTAGGCTAAGGAGGAAGAATCTAAGAGTGAAGGTGTTTCCTAGAAAGTTACAAGCATCTGATAATTGTTGCACCCCTGTTCCCTAAGGCTATTTTGGAGTAGCTACTGTAGAGTGTTCAAAGCACAGCTTGGCTAACTTTAAAGGGCCTCGGCAGACGACTAATAGGGTCGTCTCCGAGGCAGGGAAGAGGAGGGGCAGCCGCACGAGCGGCGCCCCTTCCTCCTCCCGAGGTTGTCCTCGGAGCTGCCGGCCCTCCGCACGGCCGGCGCTCCGAGGGCAACCTCCTGCCGCAGCGTCCGCACACGCTGTGGCGGAAAAGTCAGGGAAAGTGCGCCCGATGCGTTTAGGGCGCACTTTCCCTGACTTCTGAAAGGAGCGCTGATTTAGCGCTCCTTTCAGAGGCGCTGACAGTGCGCTGCGGTGTGGCTGCGTCGCTCCGGCGGCGCACCGTCCTGCGGCGCCCCCGACGCTATCGTCTGCTTCCCCCCATTATTTGCTTACACCACAATCCCTTTGTGTTCTTAGAAGCAGTACTTGTAAAGATGCTAAAAAGAAAGTAAAGAAAAAAAAATGGGGAATGTCATTTCTAATCAGAGAAATATAGACACATTTGTCAGGTTTGGTGTTTATAATCTGAATTATATGTTCAGAAGAACTTAATTGGTGCATGCCTTCTTGTAGTTTTCTAATTATGGTGACCCTACACGAAGACAGTTAACAACAAACAACAAAAGGAAAATCTATCATGGGGTTCTCTTAGCAAGAAAGGCATTTGCTTTTGCCTTCCTCTGAGGCTGAGAGAATATGACTTGCTCAAGATCATCCAGTGGATTCCCTTGGCCAAGCAGGGATTTGAACCCTGGTCTCCAGAGTTGTAGCTCAAACCATTACATGCTGGCTCTCCCTGAACTAATATGGATGATTAAATATATCAACAATGGCTGCCCTTAATTCTCAAGTTAGGTTCCTCGAATTTCAAGGTGTGAGATGTTCCTGGCGCAGCAATTCTAAGATGCACAGAAGGAGACAGGTGATCTGTCTGAAAGCTATTTAAGTTTCTAAAGGCCACAAATGGCAGGAACAGATGAGGAGCTGATGCAGCTGGTGAAATATCACTGGAATATGTTTACAATACCCAATCCCAGCAGTCTAGCAGCTGCACTAATTGTAATTTGGAGATGATGCTCAGAATCATCCTCATATATATAATGTACTACAGCAGTCTGTACCCAATGTCTATGAAAACCATGCTGGAAAATCATTCTAGGAGCTTTGGTCTGAATGAGTAACCTTCCTAACTTCTGGTTTTAAAGTACTCAAAATGGCCTATGGGGGAAAAAGTCCATGGAGGACAGGACACTCATATTGTGGGCATCTGTGCCTCCTTGTTTACATTTGCCTTTTTGTGTTTCCAGTGAGTTGGTGTGCTTTATGAAAGGATGTCAGACACCCATGGCAGTTTTTCATTTTCCAATGAAAGCTACCAATTAAACAATTTCTAGCACGTTAAGAGCATTTATGACCTCTCAGGGCTGATGCTGCTGTTCTGACATCAACCTATTGTTGTTTAGGTGCCAGTCAGGGGCAATCTGTTGTGTTTAAATTGTTGGCCATTGCTGGCTCCTTGTTTGTAAATTGACAGCTTGTCAGCAGGAGGCTACTTCAAGATGTTGGCGAGCTCTTTGCTCCTCTGTGACGACTGCTGTGCTCAACTAAGTGAATGTAGCAGTTGAGCAAGACTTTGAATGGCTGACAATATCAGAGGCACCTTAGTGCTTTGGCGTCTCTTCTCCTCTCCCCACTCTTCACAAATGCCCCCAACCTTCATGTCAGAATGGACTCTTGCCATTCTGGCTGATTGTTTTGTCAGAAAAAAGCAAAACAAAAGAAAAAGGCAATATTTCTGAATGGAAATCCTTAGTACAAATACACACAAAGGATTTCTCATTGCAATGGGAGGCATTGTTTAATAGGCAGAATTATAAAATTTATGCTTTCTCCAGACAAGAATGTATATTGTTATAACTTTCAAGGGGAAAAAGCATTTTAAAGACAAAAATCCAACCAAGAATAACTTTTAAAAGCTCCAGTCATTCCTCATGTTTGCTATGTATAAAGCTGTCCAGATGTTAATAGGGATTTTACTATATATTGATGGCCAAGGCTGAAGGCGGGATATAAATAAATTATTATTATTATTATTATTATTATTATTTTAAAAAATCATTGTAGGATTTGCATTGATGTTAATATGCAGTAAAGTCACTTTCATCAATAGATGCAAATCAATTTCAGTGCAGAATGAATTATTGATAACAACAACAATAAAAAACAGTCATGAGTATGATAATACAAGAAAAGATAATATATAATATAGCTTCGTTGTTAAGCATATTTTCAAAGATTCAGAGGTTACTAGTGTTTTAAAATTCAAGTATTTACATTATATTTAGTATGTTGGATATTTCCATACAGTGGTGGCTGATGGCTTCCATGCCATTGGAGTAGTGCAGCTACTCTGGAATTTTGTCAAAACTTATTTAAAACACTTATAAAAAAACTTCCAATGGGCACCAAACCTGATTTGGGAATAGAATTGAGAAAATTGGATACCTCCTTTGAAGTTCTTTCTAAAATCCAGAATAGATTTATTGCTTCACTAGGATAAAAAGTGCCAGGTGAGGCTGACTACAAAAAGCAGATAACTCTCTTGTTGCAACAACTCTCTGGTAACTCTGGTGGAAGATCCATTATTCAGTTCAGTTTGCTTTTTATCCAGAGTGAGCAGCCAAATTGTCCCAGGAAGCTTACAAGTTGGTGAGAATGAAGAATACTTCATGGCCCACGTTATTAAGCCTATGGACTTAATTTGCACTTCTTGGATTAGTGCAAGGATTGGAGCACAATTATCTTTCAGACTGAACCCCTCTCCAAATTTTGTAATGATGTTCTTGGCTCAAAAATTAGATTTCAAAAGAAAGTAAATACTAGAGAAAGTATATTTGTTTATTTATTTATTTATTTATTTGAATGTATATGCCACCTTCCTCCTGAGATAGGATTTAAGGCCGTGTTCAATAACTTCAAAAAGAGCAAGCTAAAATATTAATTTACAAAAGCTAAAAAAGAATTAAATGACAATATTATTTCACAAATATGGTTAAAATAACTTAAACATTCAAAACATAATTACCAATGAAATTAATAGAAAGTACAGCACACCACTTCACTGACACATTACTGTCCATAATTAATTTCAAAATTGTGCCTAAATAAAAATGTCTTCACCTGCAAGTTGCCCACAAAAATGTATGTTTTATGGGAAAATGTGTACAAAATGCCTGAACATATGGAAAGTTGAGTACCAAAATAAATGTGAATGAGTGTTTTGTTTTTTTTAAAGAAAACCAAATTGAGATGGAAATATTTGTGTACTTGCCTTCTTGGGTCTTTTTTTTTTTTTTTTAAGAAATGGTTCTCTAGCAACTCTTTGAACCACTGAACATGTTGATATTAGTCCTGTTGGAACACACCACCTGAATTTACCATAACAAAAAGTAATTTATGGTTCAAAACAGACTGCAGAAACAATCCAGTTTGAGACTGCTTTAACTGCCCTGGCTCAGTATGATGGAATCCTGGGAATTGTAGTTTATGGTACCAGAGCTCTTTGACAGAGTAGGCTAAATGTTTCACAAAACTAGAGTTCCCAGAATTCCCTAGCATTGAACCAGGGCAGTTAAAGTGGTCTCAAACCGGATTATTTCTGTTTGGACCTTTTTTTCCTTTAGCAAGTGCCCTAAAACTTCTGAAGGGCTGTCCACATGGGCCCCAAAGACCATGTACCTACCTCGTTCTGTCCTTTTTGGACAATGCAGACCGATACTCCAGGGTTAGGATGAGGTTGGATATTGGCAGACTGGACATGAATCCAGACTGGACATGGATCTGGCTCAATCCCAGGAGAAAAGGGCCTTAATGCAGGTCAAATTGATCTGCTGTTTGCCATGGAGTTTCCAAGAAATGCAGTAGCAAATCATGGCTCTTCAGATGCCCCCCCCCCATGCCCCTTACCTCTGTCTGGTGTTGCCACTAGTGAATAGACCCCTGTTGTTGTATCTGACATGGAAAGGGGGCATCTGGATGTGTGATTGCAGCCAGGTGCCCTGTCTTAGCATCAGATGTGGCAATGGGGGTCTACTCACTAGCTGCAATTATGAAGGGAGGTAACAGGCATGTTACCTGGTGGCGCAGTGGTTAAATGCCTGTACTACAGCTGCTCACTCACAAACCATAATGTTGTGAGTTCAATACCAGCCAGGCATGACTCAGGCTTGCAGCCTTCTGAGGTTGCTAAAATGAGTACCCAGTTTGTTGGGGGCAATTAGCTTACACATTGTAAATCACTTAGAGAGTTCTTAAGTGCACTGATAAGTGGCATAGAAATGTATTTGCTATTGCTATGTTGTAGTATTAGGTCCAGGCTGCAGGGATAGGTGGGCATGTAAACATGCAGCTGTCTCTGTGCTAGCCCAGGAACTAATCGGAGCATCTAGGAGTAATCACATTACACCTATTCTAAAATCTCTTCACTGGCTGCCTATTGGTTTCTGAGCACAGTATAAGGTGTTGGTGATGACCTTTAAAGCCTTATATGGCCTGGGTCCAACCTACCTTGGGGATCGCCTTCTTCCATATAATCCGCCCTGCACCCTGAGGTCCTCTTGAGGAAGCTGCTTCAACCGATAAGAACTAAGTTGGCAGCAACCTCTCAGAGGACATTCTCTGCCACCGCGCCCAGACTCTGGAACGCCTTGCTGGAAGAGATCCATCAGATAACAAACTTAGATGGCTTTAAAAAAGCCATCAAGACGGATCTCTTCCGGCATGCCTACCCAGAATAAACTCTCATCTATTTTGATCTCCCCCCATCAGACTTTTTTTATTTTTTACCTTGTCCCAGAGTGCTTATGGTTTTTAATTTTGTCTATTGTTTAATTTCTAGTTTTAACTGAGACTTGAATTTAATGTATTTTTAATGAGAGGTTAATTGTGTTAGTTTACATTGTTTCATTGTTATTGTAAAGGTTGTTTATATATTTGATTTTAGATGTAAGCCGCCTTGATGGCCAAGGTTAAAGGCGGGGTATAAATAAATAAGTAATAATTATGCTTTCTTGGCCCATCTGCTTAGCCCCTTAGTGATGAAGGGTCTATCTACATTGCAGAAATAAAGCAGTTTGATACCACTTCAACAGCTTTGAATTTGTCCTAGAGAATCCTGGGATTTGTAATTTGGTGAGGTACCAGAGCTCTGTGACAGACCAGGGTGAATACTTCACAAACTGCAAATCACAGGATTCCCTAAGACAGAGACATGACAACTAAAATGGTGCCAAACTGCTTATTTCTGCAACGTGGTGCTTCAAGAGAAATAGCTACAGTAGTCTATCCCACTCATCCCATTTTTTTGGTTAGAAAAGCATTGCTTTAAATAATTGTGAAAATATTTTGATTGACAGGTGGCATCATATCCTGTGGGGCTGCCATAGAATGCTGAATTAGAGCACATGGCTTGAAGCAATCTCTGCTGCATGTTGCATGTTGTAAGGCGCCACGTGATGACTCATAACCAATACAGTACATAAGTGGGCCAGGGGACAGGTCACATGTGGGTTGGTGGATTGGAGTTGGGTGGTTGGATTGTTGATGTGCAGCAGATGGAGAAGTTGATGGAAGTTGGAGAGGAGAGAATTATTTATTTATTTATTTATTTATTTATTTATTTATTTATTTTTGGTGCTTCGCCCCCCCCTCCCCCTAATTATCTGAGGGACAGCAACTCGGCCCCCGGCTCAAAAAGGTTGCCTACCCCTGCTGATAAAAGACAGGCAGAGCAAAGACAGTTCCAGAAGAGTTTGAAGCCTATATTTTGAAAGAACTCTTTTCTTTGTTTCAAACATGGTCGATTTTCTGCACAATCTCCAACTACACCCATGAATCAAGAGAAATCCAAGAGTCAATATTCTGCCTCATTTAAGAACAATATAAGCATATACTTACCACTCAGCATATGTATATCTGTACTACATAGCTTACTTTTACATAAATGTCACATTCAATAATAATTACCTTGTTGATTCAACACACAGTTATGTATTTCAGCCAAATACAAGATAATCATAAAAGAAAAAGTTTATGGTGTAAACATCTGGTTGAATGTGATGTATTTTATCTCATTTTCAGAATAATAAGGGAGCAATTTAGTCTTACAAATACCACTATTAGGCCAGTATGCAAAGGGATCTTGCAGCACATTTAAGACTAACTGTGTGAAAGAAGTTGTAAATTAAGGGCCTGTACAGACTGCCAGAAATAATTCAGCTTGGGACCACTTTAACTGTCCTGGCTCAATGCTAGGGAATCATGGGAATTGTAGTTTTTTTCTGAGACATTAAGCCTTCTCTACCAGAGAGCTCTGGTGCCACAATAAACTCCCATGATTTCCTAGCACTGAGCCAGGATAGTTAAGGTGGCCTCAAACTGGATTATTTCTGGCAGTCTGTACAAGCCCATTGTCTACAAAAGTTTATGCTACAACTTATTTCACACAGTTAGTCTAAAGGTGCTACAAGATTCCTTTGCATATTGATATTCCAGACTAACATGACTATGGACCTGAACAGACAGAAGAGAAAAGCCATGTTATCTCTAAAGATTCCTAATTTGCAGGGAGAACGTACTGACTGCACTGCTGGTTCCCACAATGGGCTGAATACCCATGGGACTTGAGAAAATGGAGCATATTTTTTCTCTTCTGTCTAACACATGTACACATGCACACAGATGCACTGCTGGCAGCCACCAATTACCTGCCTTGTCCTGGCCACCTGTTACCCATTCATTGCCCCACACAACTGGCCGTGCAACCTCCCATTTGATTCCACAAGTGATTGACTGCCCATATGGTGCATCAGTGTACCCAGTAACACATTGGCACAGCATGTTCATGAAGTCCATCTGTACATGTCCCCTTCCCACCTTCCCACATGGCCCCTGTTGGACTGGCCAATGTATTAATGTTATGATTAAGGGCCTTTGCAGACTGCCAGAAATAGTGCAAATTGAGTCTACTTTAACTGCCCTGACTCAGTGCTAGGAAATCATGGGAACTGTAGTTTATTGTAGCACCAGAGCTCTCTGACAGAGAAGGCTCAATGTCTCAGAAAAAAATACAGTTCCCATGATTCCCTAGCACTGAGCCAGGACAGTTAAAGTGGACTCAATTTGCACTATTTCTGGAAGTCTGCAAAGGCCCTAGGTCCATTGTCTTGTTGGTTGTCATTTTGCTTCATGGGCTATATGATGCAGCTAACCACTCACGTGCCTGTGCAACTGATACATTTCCAGGCAACAACAACAACAACAACCGATGGGCAGCTATGGTGCTAATAGCTCACTAGCCCTTTTCCTTGTCTCTGCACCCGTCCATAGTCTGCACACTTGTTTAAAATATGCTCTTTCTGGCTTGAACTGGAGCAAAATGAGAGGTTTTTTTTGTTCCAGTGTTTAACTCCAGAGCATGGCTTCAATCTGGATTCCTCCTGTGTTGTGTTATTTAAACAAGCAGGTTTCAAGATGGGGTAAAAATACATTTTACCACTCATTCAGACAGCCCCTATTACTCTGAATACTATTAGGCCAGATTTCCATAAACCTGTATCTTCCAGCCATGCTGTATTACAATGCCCTCCTTCCCTGTAACAGTAGAACTATGTAAGCTATACCCTAACACATTTGGGGAGCACCAGGGTGAGAAGGGCTGGTCTAGTAATCAGGCTAATTATTACCTGATAAAATAAAACACCTCTAAAGACTAGATTGTGGCTAAATGAAGAATAATTATAACTATAAAATGTAGACTATAAATAGAACTGAAGCATGCATGTTGTCTGTCATTAGCCATTAGCTGAGGAGCTTGCTTATCTTCTATTTAGCTAATTAAATGAAGGATTAGTTCCATTAATGAGATGCCATGTGTCTAAAAGTATTCCATGGAAGTATTTTGATTTTTATATTATTTCTTGGAATTTCTTTAGCTAATTTGGTCCTGATCCCAGCAAAGTTTGTACATGAGTGATGCATTGATAAATTAATTGGGCCTCTTTTATTTTTAAAATATCTTATGGGGATTCATATTTGCATGAAATGTCATGTAATAGGAATATAACATCAGTGCACGTTCTTTCTGATGGTTATATTAGAAAGAATCTAGGTCATTTTCTTCAGTAAAATCAATTATATTGATTTTGATATGTAAGATGAGTAAGGGTCAGCCTATACATTGTTGTATATGGATCTCTGTTTAATATCAGCCTGTCATTTTATATTTAACCATGTCAGTTGATTTACTGCTATCATGACCTTAGACTGACATAAGGTACAATTGGCTTCAGATCAGTAAGACACACACAGAGAGACCATCTGCTTAATAGGAATCTAGGGGTGCTTTCAGATAGAGGTTCCTTGAGAAGGCATTCTGCAGCAATTTCATTTTTTCCTTCTCAATATATTTTTATGATAAGAATGAAAGTGGAAGAAGCAATGGGAAAACATGGTAAGGTTATAAATAGAAGATGATTGCAATTCCCATCAGTTTTAGTCAACACAGTCACAGGCAAGGAATGACAAATGGAAGGAGTTACAGTCAAGCAACATTTGGTGGACCACATATTGTATTATCTCTGCCTTCTATACTGTGGAACATGCATACAGTTAATGCAAAAGACTGCAGAGAACACACATCAACAAAAGGGAGCCTGTTTCACTATTGAACAGTTTGTACTGGTAAGAAAGTCCTCCAATGTTTACTCAAAATTGGAGCTTGTTCATTCAAGTTCTCTTTCTAGGATCATGAGAGAACAAATTTGGTATATCATCAAGATGACAGGTCTTCAAATATCTGAAGAGGGCTATCATATCACTTCTAAAGAGTATTTTTCCCCAGGCTAAAACATCTCTATTTCAATTGGTATGAGAAAGATTAAGAACCCATATTACTAATAATCCAAATAAATTCCTTCTGAAATTTCTCTTCTCTAGAAGAGGTGGCATTCATGTATAACATTATTGGTTCATTTTTTGTGAATTATTGGTTGGAGCTACAAACAGTATTACAAAATATTCAAAAAAAATGATCAAAAATGTGTTTCTTAAGTGTTGGAAAACCAACAAGGAGAATCTTAGATGGATGAAAATTTTCACAGGTCAGGAATTATTCTATGCAAACCTCATGCATGCTTTTTGTGTGTGTGTGTGTGTATGTGTAGTAAACAGAATTTTCTGCCCAGGAAATAGTATCTTCCTGTACAGAAAAATAATATTTTTCCACAGAAATTCTTCTTATATGCAGAAAATACTGTACAAAATGCTGTTTTTTGGTGCAAAAATACTACATGTAAATTTTGTGTAAAATAGATCCCAAAATGCGATAATCTTTGAAAACTGCATAATTTTGAAGGTATTTCTCACAGCTGGAAGGAAATCATTAAAATTACTAATTTCTTCCATCCAGAGTGAAATCAGTGAAGTATTACATCCCTCATTAAAGTATGGATACGCTTGAAATGCATTCAGGCTACATCCTCCCAGTCTGTTTGTTGACAGTGCTGTGCTTTCCACCAAGCTCACAATTATAGTCCTTTTGGAGATGGTACCCTCTGGTTGATTTATGATTTCTTTAACATTGTGTTCACACTGCCTACAATACAGAACTCAAGATGATTTGATCAAACATGGCAATTTTCTGAGAGGCAATGAAGTTAGTCGGATCATTATGAAAAGAATGAAAGCATTTTGTGGAAGGAATTTTATTAAATAACTATTGTATTTCAGTTAGGCTTTTTTGGATTCCTAGCCACTTCTTCAGCTGCAAGATATTCTTGCAAGTGAAGAAGTAGACTCAGTGCTCATATTAGAATAAATTAGGGGGACTGCAGACAGGTGGCTCTGGGCCGCCCTGGGAAGCAGTGGATTGGGGCCACGGCAAACCCATGCCACAGCCCCAATCCTCCCTTTTGCTGGCCCGAAAAGAGCGGCAAAATGCCACTCCTTTCAGGGGTGGCAAAAGGCCGCCCTAAGAGCCAGCACACGGCTCTTCAGTGCCCTTTTCGGTGCAGCGTATTTAAGGGGAGTGTGGTGTCAGGACGGCATTGGCGTAATGGCGTGTGGCATCAGGATGGCATTGGCATGGGGTTTGGGTGGCTAGCGTGTGGCTCCCCCACTCCAACTCTGCCTCCAGACTGGCCCTTAAGTCTTAAAGGTGCACCTCCTTCCTTCTTTTGATGAAAGAGGTAGCTGATACTGTGATGAGAAGGTATACTGATGGATCCAGATTATGTTCACTGCACTGAAACTGCATGCTAAAATCTGTGCAAAAACTTTGTCATGAGGTTCCAATAATTTGGAGAAGTAGGCTTAATTTAGTCTGGATCCAACCTGGAATTTTCCCGAGCTTAATTTTGCCATTGGATATTGCTAATTTACACTTGCTGTATTTTTCAATATATTAGTCTTGCCAAATTGTCACTACTGCTTTGGACAATTTTAAATTTATAGTTTCACATAAATACAATTGCACTAAATGATTATTTTTTAAGTTCAATGATATGGTTGAACAGAGCATCACAATGAAATTTGAATCCCAAGAAAATTGTAATTTAATTAATAAATGCTGTTTATGTCATTCAACTTTCCTTGGCTACAAATTGTAGGTTTATAAGGTACATGCTATGTAGGGAAATTTATTGATCATTATCCTCTAGTCTAACCACCACACTATACTTATATTGATATTTCTGTCATATTTTAAAAGATTCTCTAGTTGCCAAGCAAGCTGGTTTTCCTAAGCCCCATTAAGAGTATGGGCTATAGCAGGGGTAGGCAACCTAAGGCCCAGGGGCCAGATGCAGCCCCCAAGGCCTTTGGACCGGCCCCAGGCCAGTCCTACCACCACCGCCACCACCCTCCATGATGATATTGATTATTGTTGTTATTACTTGTTCTTGGGGTTTTCTTCGCAAAATCTCCATAGGGTTTTGCCATGGCTTTTCTGGGGCTGAGAGAGTGTGCATGCATATATATTTTTTTATTTTTTATTTTTTTTAATTATTTTTATTTTTATTTTTTTATTTATTTATTTTTGGTGCTTCGGCCCCCCAATTGTCTGAGAGACAGCAACCCAGCCCCCAGCTCAAAAAGGTTGCCTACCTCTGGGCTATAGGATGCCCATACATTCAGTTAGTAATTATATCCTTGGCTAATCCTCAAAGAGGGTGGAAAATTACTTAAAAATTAGTGGCCTTAAAAGTGCACCATCAATTGCATTCTGGATGACATTTTAGTCCAGCACTATATTTATACCCCCATCTGAATTTAAGTTTTTTGCTATATAGTATTTTAAGTTTAATCAAAAGTCAACTTAGAAAGGCCATTCTGCCTAAGGGATATTTTTCCATTAAGTATTTTGACATATTGGTGGCCTTGAGGGATTATTGGTTTTTGAAGAAATATTAACAGCTGGAAATTTGCATTTTAATACAGTTCTCCTCAACTACTCAAGCAATTTTATTTTTAAGACCTGTGACAGGCTTCAAAGCCTTAGCTCTAAAGTAATCTCATCAAGTAGTAGCTAACATAATTTTATTACAAATGACTAAGTTTCCTAATAGCATTCCATTTTTAAACTCCTGTTTGAGGTGACTGTGAAATCAATACAAAAACTTTGCAACCAGTTTTTAAACATTAAAATTGCTAATTTGACAGACACACAGGGAAAATTTATATTAAAAATACCAACGGAGTGGTATTGCTCAAAAGATAAGAAACTAGATAGATATATGGTAGATGATATATACAAAATTCCCTGTTTTTGAACTGCTGTGAACAGTTTTTGTTTGTATTAGCAGGAAGGATGCATGTGTATTATAGTTTCTAATGCAACTTGACTTGAATTAATTAATTAATTTCATTTCTGTGTTGTCTTTCTCCTAGAATGAGAAAGGTGGCTCAGAGATAAAATCATTTAAAACCTTTGCAATATTTTTGAAACAATTAAAATAATCTAGCTAAAATAATGTAAAATTACATAAAACATACAAAAGTTTTTAAAAAATATCTAGAGCATGCACCCCATATAAAAACCTGCTTGATCTGATTATATGTTAACATATTTGAATGTATAGTAAATGAAGTATCATGAGGCCTGGCATTTTATGACATGGATGAGCATGCCCAGGAAAATACAAGCTAGTACAAAGGAAGCTATTGGCTATGAGACAAGTTTAGTAGCAGTGAATATATGACTCCCACTCCCAATTTCAAAAGACCTGATTCAGAGCATAGCTTTGAAAATGAGGGATTGTATCCTTGACACTAGGATAAAAAAATTAAAAGATAATAGACCTGACATTCACACACCCCTTTGCCTCATACCAATGTTTCTGTGTTAAAAAATAATATGATTCCATCACTGTATTCTGGAGCTCCTTCACAGCTGGCAGAAATGAAGCTGACCACAAGCTTCATGGCTGAACTGGTGACAGGACAGTGGACTATGACTGAACTTTAGAAGGAACTTCTTGACAGTAAGAGTGGTTCTGCAATGGAACCTATTGCCTAGAGAAGTGGTGAGGTCTCATTTGGACGTCTTCAAGAAGAGGCTGGACAGCTAGCTGCTAGGAATATTCTAGCTGAAGATCCTGCATTGAGCTGGGGTTTTGACCCGATGGCCCATGGGACCCCTTCCACCTCTACCATTCTCTGGCTCTATGACTCTGAAATAATCTGAGCTGAAATAAGTCATTTTTCAAAATCCTGAATTGGGGTCCAGGCTGAATTTTGCGATCAATGTATATTCATCATGAGTATCTCTCTCTCCCTCTCTTTACCACAGAACTGGGTAAACTCGAAGGGCCTAGGGCAGGGGTAGGCAACCTTTTTGAGCCGGGGGCCGGGTTGCTGTCCCTCAGACAATTGGGGGGTCGAGGCACCATAAATAAATAAAAAATATGCATGCACACTCTCTCAGCCCCAGAAAAGTCATGGCAAAACTCCTGTGGAGATTTTGCCAAGAAAATCCCAAGAACAAGTAATAACAACAATAATCAATATCATCATGGCAGGAGGTGGGGGGCGGCGGCGCTGGCAGGACCGGCCTGGGGCCGGTCCAAAGGCCTCGGGGGGGGCGCATCCAGCCCTCGGGCCTTAGGTTGCCTACCCCGGCCTAGAATATTAGCAGAGTGAACTGAACAGTACCATATTGTGGACTTATCCTATTCTTTATTGTGGTTGATGATTAGTGTATTATGCTTAATGATATCATCACGGCCCAACCCTTGCAGCATCACCAAGTTATCCCTTGGTTTGGGGCCTGAAATCGTACTAACTATCATAACAGGCCTATGCTGAATGTATATGTATATTGAATGTGAGTCTTTGCCTATTTCATTCTTTCATGCAAGAATAAAGAGTTTGAAAAGTTTTCTTCCCTGCTAGAAGTGATGTGCTCCTTTTCCTTTAGATTTTTTGCATATTGGGACCCACCCTCCATTTGTACATGTGCAAAGCTAAACAAATAACTCCCCCCAACTATAATCCCAATGCTTTGTCCAAAAATACTACTGGTAGTTAGGAAGAAATAAGTTTCCCCATCCCCACCCCTCCCTAAGTTTTTCCCATGGACAAAAAAAAATTGTAAAAAAAAATTTTAAAATGGAAAAAAAATGAAATGGACACTGATCATTTTTTCTTTTTTATAAAAGGGGAGAAAAAGTGTGACTATTTTTTACATCCCTAAAGATTATGGATGATGTGTGCACACATTTTTGATCAAATGTGCAGTGGTGTTGTATTTGTCTAGTAAGGCAAAGCAACACATGCACACACATAGACACAGGGACAGAGGTCCAAAACACACTGCAGAAATAATCCAGTTTGAGACCGCTTTAACTACCCTGGCTCAGTGCTAGGGAATCCTGGGAATTGTGGTTATTGTGGCACCAGAGCTCTCTGAAAGAGAAGTCTAAGGAGATTATGGGCCTTTGCAGACTGCCAGAAATAGTGCACATTAAATTGAGGCACTGCCCTGGCTCAGTGCTAGGAAATCATGGGAACTGTAATTTATTGTGGCACCAGAGCTCTCTGACAGAGAAGGCTCAATGTCCCAGAAAAAAATACAATTCCCATGACTCCCTAGCACTGAGCCAGGGCAGTGCCTCAATTTAATGTGCACTATTTCTGGCAGTCTGCAAAGGCCCTATCACACATGTTTTCCTCACAGGCTGGGCATGGGCGTTAATTCCTTAAAAACAGATGTTTTCTCACACCTCCATGCCCAGCTCGAAGGCATCACATATCTGATCCATACTTTGCAAAGAATGGGATTTTCCCGTTCTTTGCGAAGTCCGGGAAAAGTATGGATCAGGTACACAATGCCTTCGAGCTGGCCTGGAGCTGTGTGAAAACATCCATTTTTAAGTGATTTATGCCCATGCCCAGCCCATGAGAAAAACATGTGTGATAATATCCTAAATGTCACACAAAACTACAGTCCCCAGAGTACCCTAGCATTGAGCCAGTGTAGTTAAAGTGGTCCCAAACTGGATTTTTCTGCAGTGTGTTTTGGACCACACATACACAAACACACACACTCAGCCAGAAGCTTTTGCTGCACTGGGAGGAGCAAAACCCACCACTAAGTAGGTATTAGGAGCTATGACTTAATTATTTCTGAAGTGGGAAGAATGATGGGTTTTCTGAGGCAGGGGTTGATGCATAACATGATTGTTGCAGTTTATATTGATTAGATAGATTTATACGAAGAATGAGATTACTACATCAAGTTATAGGAAGCTTTTGTAATACTGCATTGATTAAAGATTGGTTAGAGATAACAAGTAATGTTTCAAAAGGTAATTTCTAGCACAATTTGAGCATATTTAATAAGGGGATAAGCAGTGAAATACTTCAGACAACAACTGTCTTTTTTTTTAAAATGACTTATTCCCAAACCAAAGACTTTTTCATCATGACATTATGAACAACACAGTGAATCAGAACTACAATTGTGTGGTCGTTTTCATTACACAGATATTTTTCTTTATAATTCTATATATAGTTTGAGTGACAATTGTGGGATGCAATTTTAGTTTCCTAGGGTGTTAACCCTTTTAAAGGGAAACAAAAATATGCTAGTTTGAAAATTAAACTCATTAGAGTTCAGCTTTCATCAGCAGAACAATAAAAGTGTGAGTCGGACTATTATTTTAAATCTGTCTTCCTAAAGAATAAAAAGTTATTCAGAAAAACAACAACAAACATGTAGTTTTAGTTTTTTTAAAAAAAACAATAATGGCTTTAATAAATATATACATAAAATAACCAAACCCTAATCTAACTGGTGATGGTTTGGGTAAGCAGGAAGAGACTGTAACCTCACTCAAAGGAGATTGTTACTATAACTGAGAGGAGACTGTTTAGAAACTTGAGAGAGAGTCTGTTAAACAGCCTCCAAGAGTTGGAGTGACAGGAGTCACATGTTTAGATAGAATGAGATAGATAAAGTCCCTGTCTGTCTAAGGAAGGAAAGGAGAATGTAATACATAAAATTTCCAACAACAATTTGTGTGAGGGAATAGTGTAGGTTAGTTGAAAATTTGTTAAGGTATTTTAACTTTGAGCCTGTCCTATCCTGACAGTAGAGAGGGGCAATACTCTGTCATGTTATCATGCTTGTCATAATAATTTTACTTTTTCACAATAATCTGCATTTTTTTTAAAAAAAATCAGAAATAGTTATACAAAGAACACAAGTCAACAAACAATTTATCAAGCAAGCATCTGCCAGATACCAACATTTAAAGATTCTTTTGGTCCATGAAAACAGTGGGACTGTGTAGGGCCTGGTAGAATGCAAAGAGTTTTGTTTTTTCTTTATTATTTTCTTAACACCTCCCCCCCCCAAATTTAGTGGACCAAAATTTCCTGTTTAGCCTTTTTTAACCTGTATACTAACTGCGGAGAGAGAGAGAGAGAGAGAGAGAGAGAGATGAAATGAAGATGCAGGCACAGACTTGGTTCAACTAGGGCCATAATGTATTAAATCTAAGGAGAATGATTAGTAGATGGGAACTGATGTCTTATGGAAACCCAGCCCAAGCTAAAGGCCTAGGCATGTCAGATAAGGCCAAATATGCCTTATAGGAGTGGGGCAACTCCATTCTTCTCCTCCAGCCCCACCATAAAGTGTGAAAAATAGTCTTCCAAGAAACACCCCTGCCATTGACTCACA
The DNA here is from genome assembly GCA_026167975.1 of Phrynosoma blainvillii. Lineage (NCBI taxonomy): Eukaryota > Metazoa > Chordata > Lepidosauria > Squamata > Phrynosomatidae > Phrynosoma > Phrynosoma blainvillii. The sequence continues at coordinate 37,658,856 of JANUYF010000005.1, forward strand.
GTTCCTTGTAGATGCTAATAGTTGACTATGAAGATCCAGCCATATCCTGGACGTGGGTCCCATAGCCCTAGAATGCAGGTCTTTGATCTATACAATTCGTAAAATCAAAGCTTCAGGAACAAGCCAACATATACCTAATATCAACATGCCCATCCCTGACAGATTGTGAAAAATTAACCTATTTATTGGCAGAACAACAGCCAGTACAACTTAAGCTAACCACTGATTAACCTGTGCAGAGTAAGTGGGGAAAAAACCTACCTCATTCATTAACACAAATGAGCCAAAAATTCCCACTTGGTCTCTTATGAAAATTTTAAATTTTCAAGAAGGGATGGAGCTGCTGCATGGAAACAGGCTTAAACAGGAAGGGGGACATGCCTAAAATGGTGTTGGTTTCACTTCTTGGAAGTTGAGTACAACTATTTATGTTGAGTATCACTTCCATATCTCCTTTTCTGCCCTCCTCACCTATTGCTTTCCCTATGCAAGAGAAAACCATGGGCAGCAAACAGGAAAACAGTAAGATAAAATCTTGAAAGGAATTGAACTTGGACTCTGGTTGACACTTATTTATTTCTCTCCAATATTTAGAAATCTCTTTACACTTAAGAGATTCCCATTGCCTATACAATTAGCCCTTGGTATCAACTGGGGGTTGGTTCTAGGACAGCCCCCCCCAACCAAAATCTGTGATTTTGGAATAAGTCCCATTATATTCAGTGTTATAGTAAAATGGTGTCCCTTATATAAAATGGCAAAATCAAGCTTTACTTTTTGAAAAATTTTGTTGAATATTTTCAAGCCATGGATGGTTGAATCCTGAAAGTAAAAAGAAGTGGCTTTTGACTAATTTCTGTTCGGGTAAAGCACACTTTAAAATTGATGAATGTGAAAATCTACCCACTTCTGTGGGTTTTCCCCACCTTTTAAATCCTGTTTCTGTATGGGATTTCCCCTGTGTGATAAAGTCCTCTGAATGAGTTTTGAACCCAGAGAAACTGACTTTTGGTAAGTAGATTTATTACTTTCACACAACACTAACTGAACTTTGTAAAGATCTGAAAGACATCTATCACCTCACCAAGCCCTTTGAAAATTTAGGACAAAGGGACTTGATCTGCATCTTTCTTGATTCCATTACTTTCTATTTTCTACTTTTTATCTCACTCCCACAACTGAATAAGTATGCTTTATGCCTGAGGCCTTAATATCACTTGGTACTGCATCTGAAGATGTGCATTTATATCCATGAAAGCTCATGCTAAAATGAAAACCATTTAGCTTTAAAGGTTTCATCACATTCTTTTTTCTCCTTTCCTCATTATTTCTCCTTTTCCCTTTTTCCATTAAACAAAAGACTGTATCTATATTATATCAAAAGATACAAAAGGTTATATCTAAAATATTAGACAATTTGGCCAATAAAACCATGCCTGGCCTTTCAGTTAGGAAAGATGTACCAGGCAACCAAAATAAAGTAACATTGGTACACCAGCCAGAAGTGGAAATCCACAGTGAGGTAACTAATAAAATCCCCTGCTCCAATTGGTTTCTAAACCAGGAATGGGCAAAAGGGAGCCAAATGCGCTTGGGGTCATATAAAGCCCCCACAGCCCTGCCAAATTTGGGAAGGGGGAAAAGCCCTCAAGTAGCCAATTGCCACTCCTGAATCCCTCAGGAATTGCTGTTTAACCCCCAAACCCCAAAACAAACAAACAACAACAACACACCCCTCAATAAACCTCCAAGCTCCAAACCCACAATACCCTCCCAAATGAAAACCAAAATAGGTTTTTTGGGCTGTGAGGCTGTGTTCTAGAAGAATGTATTCCTGACGTTTCAGATGCATCTGTGGCTGGCATCTTCAGAGAATGGTGGCATGGAGGTGTGTGGGATATATATACTGTGTGATCCTTCATTGAGAAGATTAGTATGTAAATCTGTGTATTGTTCTGTTGAGACAAGGCCTCAGGGTGGGAAGAAATGTGAGGAGGATTAGTGTCTATTTAATTAATGGTCCGTTGTCAGCTGGGAATTGGCTTGTAAATTAGCATGTAAATTTGTGTATTGTTCTGTTGAGGCAAGGCCTCGGGGTGGGAGGATATATAAGGAGGATTAGTGTCTATTTAATTAATGGTCCATTGTCTGCTGGGAACCCCCCTGAACCTGTGTGAAGTTCATTTGCATTTGGTGTTTTTGAGAACTTCTAGTCAAACTTTGTTTACTTTCAGGGTTTCTTCTTTCCTGTTGAAATTGTCCAGGTGTTTATGGATTTCAATGACTTCTCTGTGCATTCTGATCCAATAGTTGTTGGCATGGTCCAGAATTACAGTGTTTTCAAATAGCATTGTGTGCCCAGGTTGATTTATAACTGTTGGGTCAAATGTCAACTGAATTCAACATGTGCAGGAAACTTGCACTGGAACAGGCGCCAAACATCAGTCTTCACTGTGAAGTTCTATGCAGGCTGCAAAGTTCTATGCAGGCTGGAAAAAACCTCCCACACAGATAGCTAGAATCTCTTGTCTCACAAAGAGGTTCTTTATTCTTCCATTACAGACTATGTACAGACTAACAAAGTGCTCCACCAGTATCTCTATATACAATCACACATACATGAGTATCCAACTCACCCACCTTATATATAGTATCCCCTTCTGGGATGTTAGTCCAGCCCACCCCTGGGATGTCACCCAGTTTCCTGTCACCTGACTGATGTGACACTGCAGAATTGAAGGTTTCTGACTCAACTCTCTGCTTAGTGTTGCATCAGCCCCCTCTGATTCAGGACTGTTCAAATGTTGAGTCATCATGACTCCCAACTGTACGAAGGTAACTTCTCACCTTTGTCCCAGTTTTTTTTTGTCCCAGTTACATCTATGGCATTTTCTCTTCAGTGTGCATTTTACTCTGACAATAATGTGTTCTGCTACTGCTGATTTTTCTCTTGTGTTCCTTGATTCACCTTTGAACACTGTGTTTTGTGGTCCCCATGTAGACTTGTCCACAACTGCATGGTATGCAGTAAACTTCTGTGGCTGGGAGAGGGTCTCTGCTATCCTTCACTGAGCACAGCATTTTCTGGCTTTTCTTGGTTGGTCTGTAGATCATTTGGAGGTTGTATTTCCTCATCAGTTTCCCTATTCTGTTTGTGACTCCTTTGATGTATGGTAAAAATACCTTCCCTTTGGGTGGTTGTTTTTCTTCACTCCTGTGTTTTTTTTCTGGGTCTGGATGCTCTTTGGATATCTGAGCTGGAGTAATCATTAGCCTGTACAGCCTAGTTTAGGTGCTTCAGTTCATCTTCCAAGTAGTGGGGTCCACAGATCCTTTTTGCGTGGTCTACCAGTGTTTTTATTGTGCTTCTTTATTGTGTACAGATATCTTGTGTAGGTATCTGTCTCTGTGTGTGTAGGTTTTCTGTATTACATGTGGCCCAATCATTGGTTTGGTATGTGGATGACCAGGACATCCAAGAATGGCAATGTTCCTTCTTTTTATTTTTGTGGGTTTTTCGGGCTGTGAGGCCATGTTCTAGAAGAATGTATTCCTGATATTTTGCTTGCATCTGTGCCTGGCACCTTCAGCGAATGATGGCATGGAGGTGTGGGGGGTATATATACTGTGTGCCCCTTGGTTGACAGGATTAGCATGTAAATCTGTGTCTTGTCCTGTTGAGGCAAGACCTCTGGGTGGAGGGATATGCGAGGAGGATTAGTGTCTATTTAGGGACCACAAAACACAGTGTCCAAATGCGAATCAAGGAACACGAGAGACACTGCAGACTGGGCCAGCCTGAAAAATCAGCAGTAGCAGAACATGTTATAAACCAACCTGGGTACAAAATGCTATTTGAAAACACTGAAAATTCTGGATCATGCCATCAACTATTGGGTCAGAATGCATAGGGAAGCCATTAAAATCCACAGACACCTGGACAATTTCAACAGGAAAGAGGAAACCCTGAAAGTACACAAAGTTTGGCTACTAGTCCTCAAAAACACCAAAATCAGGAAACGCAAACGCAAATGACCTTCACCCAGGGTCTGGGGTTTCCCAGCAGATAATGGACCATTAATTAAACAGACACTAATCCTCCTCACATATCCTTCCACCCTAAGGCCTTGCCTCAACAGAACAATACACAGATTTACATGCTAATTCCCAGCTGACAATGGACCATTAATTAACTAGACACTAATCCTCCTCGCATATCCTTCCACCCAGAAGGCTTGCCTCAACAGAACAATTTACAGATTTGCATGCTAATCCTCTCAACGAAGGGTCACACAGTATATATACCCCCCACACATCCATGCCACCATTCTCTGAAAATGCCAGCCACAGATGCAGGCAAAACGTCAGGAATATATTCTTCTAGAACACAGCCTCACAGCCTGAAAACCCCAGAAAAACTGATTGATGCCAGCTGTGAAAGCCTTTGACTTCACATTCCTTCCTTTTCTTTTTCCACTGTGAATTGGATGTTCAGGTGGATGTTGTTCAGATGGTTCAAAAACACAGTCAAATTTTCTCTGGGGCTCCAAATGGTGAAAGTGTCATCTACATATCAGAACCATGGTGTGGGCTTTTTTGGTGCTGTTTCCAGGGCTTGCCTTTCAAAGTGTTCCATATAAAAGTTTGCTCTATGACGGGGCTCAGAGGACTTCCCATGGCTATCTCATCACTCTTCTCATAGAATCCCATTGTCCCACTGGAAGTAGCTTGTGGTGAGGCAATGTTCAGACAGGGTTGTGATGTCTTCTGGAAAAATTTGTTGGATGAGTGCCATAGTGTCCATAGTGTCCAATCAGGTTGCTTATTCTCAGGCCTTAAACAATTTAAATAGCTTATAAGTCAATAAAATGGCCCTTGTTTAACTGAATAAACAAGGCAGAGAGCAACCTGGTATGGGTCCAGATGAGGCCAGATGTCAACCCATACTCCTTCCCAGCTATCCCTTTGGTGAAACACCAGACCTCAAGTGCAATCCAAAGGGTTTCTACTTTGGCCAGTCATATTTGAAAGGCCACACCCAGGGCACTCCCTCTCAAATTTGCAAGAGACAGTCAACCCCAGATCAGCTCCAAGGGTAATGTCCTTCCATCACCATGATAATAATAATAATAATAATAATAATAATAATAATAATAATAATAATAATATATTTATTTATATACCTCCCAATGGTTGCGGTTTACAGCATAAAACCATTACAATAACAGCATATCCCTCCACCCCTTAAAATACTATTAAACAATGACATAGTTAAAATCCTGGTAACAAATTAAATAAACATAACAATTAAAATAATAGCACCATCTCGCATTACCCCATTGTTACACTACGGGGGAACCAGGGTTCAAAATAATATTGCTAGGGAAAGAGGGAGCACCTCGAGGCCGGGCGATTCAGTCCAGAAAGGCCTGTTGGAGGAGATCCATCTTGACAGCCTTTTTGAAACTGTCCAAAGATGTTAATTGACGGATCTCGTCCGGCAGGCCGTTCCAGAGTCTGGGGGCGACGATTGAAAAAGCCCTCTGGGAGGTCACAGATAGCCTCGATCTCTGAGGCTCTAGGAAATTTCTCCCAGAGGATCGGAGTGCGCGGGGAGGATTATACGGGAGGAGGCGGTTTCTGCTATAGCTTGGCCCCAAGCCATTTAGGGCTTTAAAGGTAATAACCAACACCTTGTACTGGGCCCAGAAGCTAATAGGTTGCCAGTGGAGGGACCTCAAAACTGGAGTGATGTGGTCCCTCCTAGATGTTCCAGAAATAAGTCTGGCTGCCATATTTTGGACTAACTGTAGCTTCCGAACCAGGCACAAGGGTAGCCCTATGTAGAGCGCATTACAGAAGTCGAGGTGGGAGGTTACCAGTGCATGCACAACAGTCTCAAGATCCCTTACTTCCAGAAAAGGGCGCAGCTGGTGTATCAGTCGAAGCTGATAACAGGCGCTCCTGACCGTCGCATTAACCTGATTTGTCATCAGGAGCGACGAGTCAAGGAGCACCCCCAGACTGCGAACACAGTCACTGGAGGAGAGTGTGACCCCATCCAGGACTGGAGGTTGCAACCCAATTCTTGGTTTTGGGGCCGCTACCATGAGCACCTCCGTCTTGTCTGGATTCAGTTTCATTCTGTTTTTCCTCATCCAGCCCATTACCGCTTGAAGACATTCATTGAGAGAAGAGATGCCATTGGAATTTGAGGCCAACGAACGAGACATGGAGAAATAGATTTGAGTGTCATCAGTGTACTGATAACACCCAGCACCATAACTCCGTATAATCTCACCCAGCGGCTTCATATAGATGTTGAATAACATCGGGGACAAAATAGCTCCCCGAGGGACCCCACAAGTGAGCTTCCTCTTACTGGAACTACAGTCCCCAAGAAGCACCCTCTGAGACCTACCCAAGAGGAAGGACCAGAACCACTGCAGAGCAGTGCCCCCAATACCTAACCCCCTCAGGCGGCCCAAGAGGATGCCATGGTCTATTGTATCAAAAGCCGCTGAGAGGTCTAAGAGCACCAACAGGGTCACACTACCCCGTCAATGCTCAGACGCAGATCGTTGGTCAAGGCAACCATGGCAGTCTCAACCCCAAAGCCTGTCCTAAAGCCGGTTTGAAATGGGTCTAGATAATCGGCTTCATCCAAGACCGCTTGGAGCTGAAGAGCAACCGCCCTCTCGATAACCTTGCTCAAGAATGGAACTAAGGACACTGGCCTATAATTATTCATGTCCAGGGGATCCAGGAAGGGTTTCTTTAGAAGCGGCCTAACAGCCGCTTCCTTAAGACAAGATGGTATATGTCCCTCCCTGAAGGATGCGTTAATGATATCCACAAGGAATCTCCTCCGCGCCACCCCACCCCCTCTGGACCGCAGCCACGATGGGCAAGGATCGAGAGGGCAGGTTGTTTTCCTCAGCTTACCAAGCAGCTTGTCCACGTCCTCGGTACTCACAGATTGAAGCTGATCCAGTATAACTCCATCGACGGAGTCACTGGACACCTCGCCTGTAGACTCTGTTTCAATGTTAGCATCTAAGTCGGCTCTTATCTGAGAGATTTTATCTGCAAAGAAGTTGTTAAATGTGTCACAGCAGGCCATTGTTGGGTTAAGCAAGGGATTTGGCGCAGGGTGTACCTGCGTTATCTCCCTTACCACCTTGAACAGCTCTGCTGGACGGGACTCTGCAGACGCAATACATGCAGAGGAGAAAGCTCTCTTCGCTGTGTGTATTGCCTCCCAATAGGAACGAAGAAAGTTCCTATGGCGAGTTCTGTCAGATAAGAGTCGAGTCTTCTGCCACCTGTGCTCTAGTCGTTGACCAAACCGCTTCATTCTCCTAAGCTCTGGCGTATACCAAGGCTTCCGGTTCGAAGCGGGATGGCAAGGACGCATGGGAGCGATCGTGTCGATGGCCCTGGTAAGATCGGTGTTCCATGTCATAACCAGAGCCTCGACAGGGTCACCGGCATTCCCCACCATTGAACCCTCTAAGGCTCTCTGGAATCCGATTGGCTCCATTAGCCTTCGAGGGCAGACCATTCGAATGGGTCCACCACTCCCGGTAGGGCAGATGTTAGCTCTAAGTTCCATCTTGACCAGGAAATGATCCATCCATGACAATGTGGTGGTACTTACCACCTCCGCCCACGGATATTCCTGTTCTGTACTAAAGACCGCATCGAGTGTATGACCTGCACAATGTATGGGCACGTTGACTAATTGGTTATAGGCCCATGGTTGTCATGGTCTCTATGAACTCCCGAGCTGTGCCTGTTAAGCTGGTCTCGAGCGGGATGTTGAAGTCCCCCAAGACTAAAAGTCTGGGAGTCTCCAACAACAGCTCAGAGACCAGTTGCATCAGCTCGGTTAGGGAATCTGCTAGACAACGGGGTGGTCGGTAGACTAGCAGAATCCCCAATCTATCCCTGGTCTTCAGGCTAAAGTACATACACTCGAAATGGGCCGTGTTCCGGACAGGTATCCTGGTCAAGATCAGATGGTTCTTATGAACAAGAGCCACTCCGCCCCCCGCCCACTTCCCCTCACCTGCTCGCTGACAGAGTACCCAGCTGGGAGGACCTGCGCCCAAGTAACGGCGCTATCCTCTCCCAGCCAGGTCTCTGTGAAGCAAGTCAGGTCGGCATCCTCATCCAGGAGAAGATCCTGGATGATGTCAGTCTTATTTTTAACCGACCTGGCATTGCAGAGTGAGGTTCTGTGGAGTGGTAGGTCTGCTCTCCAAGCCATTCTGAGCAACAGAAGGAACTGAAGGCGGGATAGCTACTAAACAGTGATCCCATCTTCTTTTGTAACATCTGTTCCTCCTGGTCCAGCCATACCTCCCATTCCCCAACGCTACTCCAATGGTTGCCCCCGTCGTATTCCCAGCCTCAGGTAAGGTCATAGATATTAAAGTCACTGATGGAAGCACAATAATTGGGATGAAGGACAATCCAGGTCCTCCTCCTCATCTCAGGTGACAAATCCCTATGGGCTAAAAAGACCCAAATTCCAACCCTACACCTACTCAAAATATAGAGTGGCATTATTGAACTTCTAGTTCCCTAAGACTTTAGCAGCAGGGGAAACACAAAAATTGCTGCGTCGCCGCAGCTGCTGTCAGGCCCGCGAGAGAAAGATGTTGGGTGGGGTCTTCCAGCCTCCGCCTATAGTCCCTGGGCTGCGCCGCTGTTCCACTGCGGCTTGCCTCTGCTCTGGGGAAATGGAACTAGCGACTTCCCCGGGAGCAACCAAATCACGGTAGGTATTGTCAATGGGCCCAGAGTCCTCTGCTTGGCCCGTAGACGCCGCCCCAGCCGCTGCTGATGCTGGGGAAGATGTTACCAGCGGGCTTTTATGCCCGTGCTCTCCCGGCTCTCGCCGCTTCTGAGGCTGCTGCAGGGCCACCCAGGTGCTGTCAATGGGCCCAGAGTCCTCCGCTTAGCCTGCGGACGTCACCTCAGCTGCTGCTGGTGCTGGGGAAGATGTTACCAGGAGGCTTTTATGCCCGCGCTCTCCCGGCTCTCGCCGCTTTTGAGGCCGCTGCAGGGCCGCCCAGGTGCTGTCAATGGGCCCAGAGTCCTTCGCTTAGCCTGCGGATGCTGCCTCAGCTGCTGCTGGTGCCGGGGAAGATGTTACCAGTGGGCTTTTATGCCCGCTCTCTCCCGGCTCTCGCCGCTTCTCAGGCCACTGCAGGGCCGCCCAGGTGTTGTCAATGGGCCCAGAGTCCTCCGCTTAGCCTGCGGACGTCGCCTCAGCTGCTGCTTGTGCCGGGGAAGAGGTTACCAGCGGGCTTTTATGCCCGCGCTCACCCGGCTCTCACCGCTTCTGAGGCCACTGCAGGGTCACCCAGGTGCTGTCAATGGGCCCAGAGTCCTCCATCCACTCACATGCCCCATGAAAGCATTTCCAGAGACCAATCCTCCACCACAATGGGGTGTCAAAGTGTACACCAATCTAATATCTCCTCCCCCCACTACCTGCCAAAGTAAATCTATTTATTAACACAAGCCAATAGTCCCAGTCCCAACAGGGACAGTATGAGATAGGCGAAAAACACCAGATAATTGAGAGGGGGGATTCCTACCCGGCCCTGACCTCAAGTGCAATCCAAAGGGTTTCTACTTTGGCCAGTCATATTTGGAAGGCCACACCCAGGGCAAAGCTTGCACTGCATGAGGGGGGTGAATTTAGGCCACTGTAGGTTTCTATGAAGTGAGTCAAAAGCTGCTGCTAAATCAGTAAAGGCAACAAATAAATGTTTGGTAGGACCAGTAATTCCTTGTTGGGCTAAAAATAAAGGGTCAAACATTGGTCAATAGTGCTGTGCTCTTTCCTAAAGTCAGCCTGTCCAGGGTAAATGACATGATTAGTAGGTTTCCAATCCTCCAATTTATGTAACAGATATTTACTTTATAACTTGGAGTCAATATTCAAAAGACTAACAAGCTGATAATTATTGGGATCTTGCTTTTCACCCTTCTTGTGATTAGTAACAACTACACTGTGTTTCAACTGGAACTATACCTGCTGTTGATTTGAGTAAATACTTTAGCTAATATTGGGATCCACCACTCAGGAAAGTATTTAAATATTTCTGGAGGCATCATATTTTCTCCTGAGGTGTTGCTCATAGTGAGAGCTGCAATCAACATTTTTCTCAGACACTAACATGGGGGACCAATAAGGCAAACAAGTAGTTTCAGGAACAATAGACAGGTGATTCCATGAGGGTATAGCTCCTTAAAGCCTACTAAAGTGAGTGTACCATTGCTGTGATGAACTCTAGCCAATGATTACTGGTATGACTATGAATATACCAGTAGAAATGATATCCCAAAACTGCTTCTCATTTTTTTCATCATAGCTAAGGCTAATTATTTCCATTGTTCTAACATATGTATCTTTTTTTGTTTTAAAAGTGCCTTATAAGATAACCTCATAGAGGTCAGGAGAAGTAGTGTTGTTATTTCTAATGCTAGAATAGAATTTCTTTTTCTTTTTCAGCATGGGCAGGTGGTGAGAGCCTTACTGTATATTAGTTATATTCTTTTTCCCTTGCTCTTTTTTCTTCCTTTTTTTCTACCCACATTTTCTTTTTTTCCTTTCTAGTTTCTTTATCTTTGATTGTATATTATTTTGAGTGTAAATTAGATTGTGTTTAAAATTAATTATAAAAAATCTAAAAAAATAGGGGATGTCCATAAAAGAGTGTGCTACGTTTTGTGTCAAAATAGAATCTAGAAAAACTAGTCCATTGGGCACATTCTAATGAAAATTTACTCTGTATATGTTTTTAAAAGCTTCATATCTAAGACAATCAATATCCTTGCAAGGATGTCTAGGAAAACATTCTCTTGAGAGTGTAGAGATCCCTATTAAAGTTAGCAAAGACTCACTCAGATGTGGGGGGAGAGGACAGTGTTGGTCAGATCAAACATTTGACCCAAGATGTGATACCACAAGGGGGAATTGAAGACAGCTGGAAATAGAAAGGCAGTCAGAAAGAACAAAGGTGACACTTTCTAAATAATCTTGTTACTCAGGCATGTGCACATCTTGATGAAGTTGCTAATTAGCTTTTTGTTCGTACTTAATCCCACTTCTTGGAGGGTGACATAGCAGAAGCAACAGTAAGGACAAGGCATTTCAATGAGGCTTTTGTCACTTGCTTGTGTCTTTTGGTTTAAAAGCTGAGCTGCAAAGTCTTTCAGTAAGTGATTGTTTTCTGTATCATTCTTCTTTCAGGTGGTTGTGCTTGTAACCAGGCTGCCAGTTGTGATATATCAATGCAATACATCTTAAGCCTTACCAATCATGCTATCAAACAGCCTGGGTCCCACCATAAAGAAGAAAAGGAGTTCACATTTTCTGAGAAGGAAATTCATAGGCATCCTGTTAGTACATGTCTCATTCGGGTATGTTTCAGTACTACATAAATAAAAAAATTAAATAAAGCGCTACAGACAGTATACAAACACTGTAGAGAGGAAACCCAAAAAACAAAAGTAGTAACTCCATCATCTTTGTCAGGTCAGTTATCTTATTTAGTATAAATTTTACAGCTATAGTATCTGTAGGCAACCTAAGGCTTGGGGGCTGAATGCGGCCCCCCGAGGCCTTTGGACCGGCCCCAGGCCAGTCCTGCTGCTGCCGCCGCCCCCCGCCACCGCCGCTGCCCACCATAATGATATTGATTATTGTTGTTATTACTTGTTCTTGGGGTTTTCTTGGCAAAATCTCCACAAGGGTTTTGCCATGGCTTTTCTGGGGCTGAGAGAGTGTGCATGCATATATTTTTAATTTATTTATTTATTTATTTATTTATTTTGTGCTTCAGCCCCCCCCAATTGTCTGAGGGACAGCAACCCAGCCCCCAGCTCAAAAAGGTTGCCTACCCCTGATCTATAAGCATTAAGCATTTCATTAGCATTAATGAAAATAGCATCAGCATTAATGAGAATAATGCCATTTCTATGTAGAAAATTCAGTGAAACAAATAATCTCATTAGGAATTAAAGATTGCAATTATACTGTTGACACCTCTGTGTCTCACCAACTGTATGCAAGCCACTAATTAAGAACCACCACTACGTATGACACAGTTTACGCACTATTAACACCACAGAAAAGAGAACATAAGAAGCAGGAGGAATCGTAGCAGAGACCTATCTAATATAGCATTCTTTTCCTGCCCTAGCCAAAATATGCCAGATGCCAGATATTTCAACACCCTCAAACTCATGTTCCCCAACAATTGATATTCAGAGACATACTACCTCTGTCTTGGAAGTATATTCATAATAACCAATAGCCATGGATAGTCTTAAATTTTATAAATCTATCTAACCCCATTTTTGTCCAAGTTGGCAGCCATTATTAAATTTCATGGTAGTGCTATGTGCTGTTTAAAGAAAACCTTCCTTTCATCTCTCTGGAATTTCCCACTGTTCTGCTTCATTTCAAAATGACCTTAATAGATTAGAAAGCTGAGCCAAAAATAACAAAATAAATTTCAACATGATGAAATGTAAGGTACCGTATTTTCCAGCATATAAGATGACTTTTGACCCTGGAAAAGGGTCTCAAAAGTCAGGGGTCATCTTATACGCTGGATAGAGAAGGAGGAGGATGAGAACGGTGAGTGGGGAGAGAAGGAGAAGGAAGCCAGGACAGAAAGTGGGGTCTGAAAACGGAGAGAGAAGGGAGAAAGAGTCCAAGGAAGAAAGAGGGGTCTGAAAATGGAGAGAGAAGGGAGAAAGAGTCCAAGGTAGAAAGAGGGGTCTGAAAATGGAGAGGGAAGGGAGAAAGAGTCCAAGGAAGAAAGAGGGGTCTGAAAACAGAGAGAGAAGGGAGAAAGAGTCCAAGGAAGAAAGAGGGGTCTGAAAACAGAGAGAGAAGGGAGAAAGGCGCCAAGGAAGAAAGAGGGGTCTGAAAACGGAGGGAGAAAGGGGCCAAGGAAGAAAGAGGGGTCTGAAAACGGAGGGAGAAAGGGGCCAAGGAAGAAAGAGGGGTCTGAAAACGGAAGGAGAAAGGGGCCAAGGAAGAAAGAGGGGTCTGAAAACGAAGGGAGAAAGGGGCCAAGGAAGAAAGAGGGGTCTGAAAACGAAGGGAGAAAGGGGCCAAGGAAGAAAGAGAGGTCTGAAAACGGAGGGAGAAAGGGGCCAAGGAAGAAAGAGAGGTCTGAAAATGGAAGGAGAAAGGGGCCAAGGAAGAAAGAGGGGTCTGGAAATGGAGGGAGAAAGGGGCCAAGGAAGAAAGAGAGGTCTGAAAAGGGAGGGAGAAAGGGGCCAAGGAAGAAAGAGGGGTTTCAAAACGAAGGGTGAAAGGGGCCAAGGAAGAAAGAGAGGTCTGAAAATGGAGGGAGAAAGGGGGCAAGGAAGAAAGAGGGGTCTGAAAATGGAGGGGAACGGGGCCAAGGAAGAAAGAGAGGTCTGAAAACGAAGGGAGAAAGGGGCCAAGGAAGAAAGAGGGGTCTGAAAATGGAGGGGAACGGGGCCAAGGAAGAAAGAGAGGTCTGAAAATGGAGGGAGAAAGGGCCAAGGAAGAAAGAGGGGTCTGGAAATGGAGGGAGAAAGGGGCCAAGGAAGAAAGAGAGGTCTGAAAATGAAGAGAGAAGGAAAAAGGGGCCAAGGACAGAAAGAGGGGGATGAGGATGAAGGGAGAAAGAGAACGAAGCCAGTTCTGTTGTATGGATGCAGCCTGAGTCTGCATTGAAGAAATAATGCAGTTTGACACCGCTCTAACTGCCATGGCTCCATCCTATGGACTTCTAGGATCTGCAGTTTTCTTTGTGGTACCAGAGCTCTCGGACAGAAAAGGCTACCATAAGTATCTCACAAAACTGTACATCCCAGAATTCCATAGCCTTGAGCCAGGGCATTTAAAGTGGTGTAAAACTGCTTTAATAAATTTCTGCAATGCAGATGCAGTCAAAGTTAATGTGTTGCTTGGGCATAGGTTCTTTAACAAATAATTCTGCACAATGAGAGAGAGTACCCTTGAAGATTTATCTAAAGAAGACCCAAGTTCCTTAACTTGGAGGTTATATGTGTATGTTGTGTGCCTTCAAACTGTTCCTGACTTATGGTGATCATAGGGTTTTCTTGGCAAGATCCGCTCAGAGGCGGTTTGTCATTGCCTTCCCCTGAGGCTGAGACTGTGTGACTTGTCCAAGTTCACCCAGTGGGTTTCATGGCAGAGTGGGGAATCAAACCCAGGTCTCCAGAGTGGTAGTCCAACACTCAAACCACCACACCACACTGACTCCTATTCCCATGTACTACCTATGAAACAATTGCAGACTTTTTTGCTGTTCTTGTGTGCCTTCAAGTCCTTTCTGAGTTATGGTGACCCTAAAGCAATCTTATCATTGGGTTTTCTTGGCATGTTTCTTCAAATGCCATTACCATTCTCTGAGGCTGAGAGTGTGTGACATGGCCAGGGTCACTTACTTGGCTGCACATTGTACATACCCCAGAAGGCATCACCTAGTAGTATATTGGCAGTCCTTCCCGCCCAACACTTCCTCATTTCCCCCCAAACATCTCAAAGCTGGGAGATGGAAATAATTTTTAAAGCAGCATTTAAATCTGGACTATTTTTAAAAAAGCAAGGTCCAAAACACACTGCAGAAATAAATGCCAGGGAACATGGGAGCTGTAGTTTGTTGTGTTTATATAGTTTGTTCCTGCTAAGTACCTGCATGTCATAAGCATTTGAATTAAAATTACCATATTGAAATCAAATCTAATTTTTTAAAATTTTTATTTGGTGTGTGTTGGAAAGAGGGGTCGTCTTATACGGTGAGTATATCCCAAACTCTATATTTTAACTGGGAAAGTTGAGGGTCGTCTTATACGCCCAGTCGTGTACCTGGGCAGAAAAAAAATGAAATGCACAGATATAGGATGGGGAACATCCGGCTTAACCACAGTACATGTGAAAGGGATCTAGGAATCCTAGTAGAAAACAAGTGGAACACGAGTCAACAATGTGATGCAGCAACTAAAAAATCCAATGCAATTCTAGGCTGCATCAATAGAAGTATAGTGTCTAGACTGAGGGAAGTAATACTACCACTCTGTTCTGCTTTGGTCAGGCCTCACCTAGAACAGTGTGTCTAGTCCTGGACATCACAATTCAAAAAGGATGTTGACAAGCTGGGTCATGTCTAGAGAAGGGCGACCAAAATTCTGAAGGGTCTGGAAATCATGCCCTATGAGGAGAGATTTAGAAAACTGGGTATGTTTAACCTGGGGAAGGGAAGGTTAAGAGGTAATATGATAGCCCAGTTTAAATATTTGAAGGGATGTCATACTGAGGATGGAGCAAGCTTGTTTTCTGCTGTTCCAGAGAATAGGACCTGGAGCAATGGATTCAAACTACAGTTGTCCCTTGGTATTCGTACGGGATCTGTTCTGGGCTCTCACACACACACACACACCGATACTAAAGTTCACAAATGATCAAGTCCCATTGACTCCAAAAGTGGCATGTGCATGCAGCTGTGCCACCATTGGAGACAATGGGACAAGTCCTTCCTCCCTCCCTCCCTCCCCCCTTCCTTCCTTCCTTCCTTCCTTCCTTCCTTCCTTCCTTCCTTCCTTCCTTCCTTCCTTCTTTCCCCTGCAGGGCTTCCCTGGGCTTAGCTTTGGAGGTGGAGGCTGCAGCCCTGTCAACCACAGGGAATCAGTGCCAGTGCAGGGGCTTGGGGATGGGGGCAGAGGCTTTGAGACCCAGGCTCCTGTGCTGGCTCCCTACAGCCAATGGGGCTCCAACCTCCATCCCCAAAGCTAAGAAATCTTTGTTAAGGGACTTTGAAACAAATCTTTTGAAAAGTTCATGTAAATATTGTCTACCAGGTCACTTCATCCACATGCTTGCTACTCATACTTTGAAATAATTCCAGAAGGATAGTGAGACAGAATTTACTTTTGAAGAAGCCATGTTGAGTCTGCTTCAGGACTTGTCCTCCTATTCATTTGATAATATTATCCTTCATATAGCTTTCCATGTTTTAACATTAAGCTAACTAATCTGTAACTTCCAAGAAAGTTCACAAGTTCCAGAGTGGGCTGGTTTAAACCATGGATTAAACCAAATGACTTTAATAAATATTTAAAATGGATTAGTCTTTCTTTCTAAGGGGCTAAGCAGACAAGCGGCCATGGGCCATCCCAGGAAGCTGCGCCGTGGGACCGAGGCACCCCCACGCCTCGGTCCCGTGGCGTAGCTTCGCCGCCCCTGAAAGGAGTGCTAAATCAGCGCTCCTTTCACAAGTCGCCAAAGGTGCACCGCAAAAGGCTGTGGCGCATCTTTGTTGACTCTTCTGCCGCAGCGTGTGCGAACGCTGCGGCGGGAGGTCCTCCTCAGAGCGCCGGCCGTACGGAGGGCTGGCTGCTCTGAGGATGACCTCGGGAAGGGGTTGGGGCGCCAATCGTGCGGCTGCCCCTCCCCTTCCCTGCCCCCAAGACGGCCCAATAAGCCGTCTGCTTAGCCCCTAAGTCTACCTACTATTTTCCAACTTTCTTAACTAGAACAACGACTGTTTAAATTTAAATATTTTAACTTTATTGGCAGTTGATCATTGTTAGACCAGTATCCAGCGTCAATTGCTTCTTTTAATCACTTTGTTTTATAGTGCACGAAATGCCATTCAGAAACAAATCTTTCAATTTAATGAAAGTTCAGTCAAAACACTGAAGAGCACTTTTTTGGAACAATTATTTAAATAGTAGTCAAAGCATCTGAACTGCATTTTGCTACCTAATTTTCTGATTATAAGTAGGACTAATGCTTAACATTAACTCTCATCTATCTCTGAGAGTACTTTATATGTTTTACTAGGTACAGTCTACATATATTAAGATTTAATTGGAATAATAAGCAGAAAAATAGCTTTATTGAAAGATGTAACTCATATCAAAGCCTAATAACTTTGGACTGTTAATGTTAGAAAGTGTTAAAACATGGTTAAGTTTTCTAATACACAAAATAATGTTTCACAGTGTTAATATAATAAAAAGGATTCATTCTTTTTATTTAAAACATTAATGCAAATTACTGTTTTAAACCATAAAAACCCACAAAAAACCATTGGTGTGGGTTTTAAAACTGTTCCCCCTCAACTTGCAGAGTTCTTTAAAAAAAACAGTTGGCATTACATTAACCTATTGGCCACTTTCCTGTCCTCAGGTACAGAATCTGATCTTAAATGCATGTTAAACATTTTATTTTATACCTACAATTTCGACATTTTCACATTTCAGCTCTTTCAGAAGACTGAGGACGTTATCACACGTGGCAGCAAGAAAACGGCATGGAATCAATCCAGAACCATACCGGAATAGACCCTGTAGCTTCAGACAAGAAAGCAGCATCATTCCGGTATGGTTCTGGTCATGGCAGATGTAATTCCTCAAAAAAAGAGGAATTGCAAAGAACGGGGATGATGCCTCAATGCGCCGGGGATGGCACTGGATGGGGCGGGGTTTGCTGCGACGTCGTTTGAACACAGGGGCAAAGGATCCGGAATGGGCCGGGGATGTGCCGGGGATGGGACTGCTTTAGACCCCGTGTGATAACATCCTGAGATTAAAACTATCTGGTTTGTTTTCATTTTTCAATTTGTTATTCAGGTCTTATTGTATTACCACTATTTGCCCCAGTTCTTCAGGCTCCTTCCTTGAAAACATCAATTCCAGTAAAAATATTTGCCCAGATTAATGTAGTCTTTTACGCTTAAACTTTGCAGGTGTTTTTAAAATTGTTGGCCTTGATGTGCTTCCCCAATTTAATTAACATTTTCCACCATAACATGGATCACACACATTTAAAGACATGTTTAAAGCACATCTACAGTTGCCCACAAAGACAGTTTATATTGTATGAACTTCCAAGGCTAGAGAAATCTGTCCTCAAAGACTGGGATTCAGATGTTCTGGCATTATACAGCATCTGCTCTTAGCATTCTTAAAGATTTGCATGATAGCACTACATCGGGGGTTGCAGACTGCCAGAAATAGTGCAAACTGAGTCCACTTTTAGGGTTAGGGTTAGGGTTAGGGAATCATGGGAATTGTAGTTTATTGTGGCACCAGAGCTCTCTGACAGAGAAGGCTCAATGTCTCAGAAAAAAAAACAATTCCCATGATTCCCTAGCACTAACCCTAACCCTTAAAGTGGACTCAATTTGCACTATTTCTGGCAGTCTGCAACCCCCCTTTGTGCTGCAGAAAGAGGTTGGAAAAACATGCTGGAAAGGGATGTTTAAACCTTGGCATGAGGATGGAAAGTTGAGGATCAGTCCTGTGAATGAGAATTTGCTTGCTTAATTCAGGCTTCTCATCCTGAGAATTCCTGGATGTTTTAGTATGAATGGTCAGTCTCTGAAACCTACCAAGCATACCCATCATTTTCATTTTACTACACTGTATATTTGTGGCCATTTTCTGGGTGCCTCTCTGAAACTTTCAAAAGTTCAAGGAGAAAATATTAACATGAGAAATAGTTATATGAGAAAGTAAATTGTGTGAGAAACCATCATGTTTTGCTTTTATACTATCAGAGAATAAGGTGCTCGTCAGACTGCAAATCTGAACTCCAGTGAATAGCCTTAAGTCAGTGTTGTGTTTGGAGGGTTGTTTTTTTTAAAGAAAGAAATCATTTCCATTACCCTTGTTTTATCTATCTTTTGTGCAGTCAACCAATCAGATTTTTAAAAACATAGTAGTTTGATAATGCTTCCCTCTCATACTTGCCATTCTGAATTTCAGAGTCAATTCTCTCAGGCTGTCTTCTGAATCCTAATCATTGAAATCATATTCAGATGTACATACAACTCATTCTATTTTTTTAAAGTCAATATCAAATCCAACTTTTTTACAGGATTATGTCAGGATGACTGCACAAGACTATCTGGATGTTTGAGTTCACAGATTAATTAAAAGCTTGCTAGGCAAAGAGATGCAATGGCTTAGGGGGGTTGCAGACTGCCAGAAATAGTGTGAATTCAGTCCACTTTTAGGGTTAGGGTTAGTGCTAGGGAATCATGGGAACTGTTATTTTTCTGAGACATTGAGCCTTCTCTGTCAGACAACTCTGATGCCACAATAAAATACAGTTCCCATGGTTCCCTAACTCTAACCCTAACCCTAAAAGTGGACTGAATTCACACTATTTCTGGCAGTCTGCAACCCCCCTAAGTTACTCAAATCATCATTTGACCTACACTTAGATTTTTTTATTCTTATACCGGTGATGTTTTGGTCTATAAGCCTAAAAGCAAATATAGAATGCAGCAAGCCTACATCAAAATTGATATTCTAGTATATAATAATAATAATAATAATTTTATATTTCCCACCTCTCCCTGTGGATCGAGGCGGAATTACATCAATAAAAAGTAACAGCAATATAAAAAAAAACCAGGAATACAAAAAATATATAATACCAACAATAAAATATCAACATGATAAAAATTCTAATAAAAATAACCCAATTGTTGTCCACACTCAAAAGCCAAGTAAACAATCAAGATCAGGGGTAGGCAACCTTTTCCCTTTAAGGGCCGAGGGACTTCAGCTCCCAGAATCCCAGGAGCTATTGGCCAACATGGGACTATTGGCCAACATGGCTGAGGCTTCTGGGAGCTGAAGTCCCTTGGCCCTTAAAGGGGAAAGGTTGCCTACCCCTGATCAAGATAAATTAAGGGAATCATGTGAGTAGTAGGCCCACCGGAAAAGCTCCGTCTTGAGTGCCTTCTTAAAGGTGTCTAAATTGGTAGTAAGATGGAGGTTATATGTGGTCAATGAAATTGTTTCACAAGCTCAGTAGAAGTTCAAGAAGTCTGATGGCATAAACAGACCTCACTTGCTTGTATCGTTCAGGAAAGTCAACATTCTTTCTGCAAAAGAATATGTCAGGGGTAGGCAACCTTTCCCCTTTAAGGGCCGAGGGACTTCAGCTCCCAGAAGCCTCAGCCATGTTGGCCAATAGTCCCATGTTGGCCAATAGCTCCTGGGATTCTGGGAGCTGAAATCCCTCGGCCCTTAAAGGGGAAAGGTTGCCTACCCCTGAAATATGTAGTCTCTTTTTAAATGCTTTATATATTTAATATTAGTGTCTATTGCTCAAGATTTCAGGCATTTACTTATGTTTTCTTGACTAGCTACTATTTGCCTTCTGAGAAAGTACAAACTGTAATATTTGCCATCATAATTCAGAAGACTTCATTGCTTCAGGTTGTAGAGGCAGCCTACAAGGAACATTTAAATTTAACTTCAAGGATATTATCAGAAGTCACCAAAGTGTTGGTAACTATTGTTGTTGATTTTTCAGTAGACAGAGCCAGGAACCCTGTGCCCCTCTAATTCCCATCTATCTGACTAGGGGCCTTTGCAGACTGCCAGAAATAGTGCAAATTGAGTCCACTTTAACTGCCCTGACTCAGGGAGGTTGCAGACTGACAGAAATAGTGCAAATTGAGTCCACTTTTAGGGTTAGGGTTAGGGTTAGGGTATCATGGGAACTGTATTTTATTGTGGCACCAAAGCTCTCTGACAGGGAAGGCTCAATGTCTCGGGGAAAAAAACAATTCCCATGATTCTCTAGCACTAACCCTAACCCCAAAAGTGGACTCAGTTTGCACTATTTCTGGCAGTCTGGCTCAATGGGGGGTTGCAGACTGTCAGAAATAGTGCAAATTGAGTCCACTTTTAGGGCTAGGGTTAGTGCTAGGGAATCATGGGAACTGTATTTTATTGTGGCACCAGAGCTCTCTGACAGAGAAGGCTCAATGTCTCAGAAAAAAAACAATTCCCATGATTCCCTAGCACTAACCCTAACCTTAAAAGTGGACTCAATTTGCACTATTTCTGGCAGTCTGCAACCCCCCAATGTCTCAGAAAAAAAATACAATTCCCATGATTCCCTAGCACTGAGCCAGGGCAGTTAAAGTGGACTCAATTTGCACTATTTCTAGCGGTCTGCAAAGGCCCTAAATCTAACAAATTATGAGGTATTACAGGAGTAGCAGTTCATAAATACTGGGAGTGCCAATTAACCAATTCTCTCTGATCTCTTAAAGCAATGAAGGAGTGAAGTTCACAAGGAAACTGACACCATTATGTAAGACAGGCACAGGCAACTAGAGATAAATTTTGGATTTGTAAACTGAATTAGCAGAGATAGCTCATCATTCAAGTAGCTGGGCCTTTATTTACATTCCTATAATAATTGTATCAAAAAGATCTTATAGCACCATTGTGACTCTGAAAGAAGTTGTCTGTGTAGTCTACTTCCTCAGATGCATGAAGTGAACTAGGGCCTCAGCAGACGGAGGCCCCGGAGACGCCGCGGGTCGGAGCGCCGCCGGAGTTCAGCCTCCGGACCGCGGCGCTCCTGCGGTGCATCTAAAAGGAGCACCAAATTGGCGCTCCTTTTAGATGTAAGGGAAAGTGCGCCCTAAAAGCGGCGGGCGCACTTTCCCTGGCTCAAACTGCGCAGCGCATGTGGATGCTGCGCCGTGAGGTCATCCCCAGTTCGCCGGCCGTGCGGACGGCTGGCGCTTCTGGGGGCGACCTCGGGGAGAGGAAGGGGCGCCGCTCGTGCGGCTGCCCCTCCTCTTCCCTGCCCGGAAGACGACTCTTTTAGTCGTCTGCCGAGGCCCCTAGTGCCTAGGAACAGACCTTCTCAACAGACTGTATGAATAGCCATAGAAACTCGTGGGTATAACCATAAAGTGACAAGGGTATAGCCACGAGGTGACAAGTTCAGTCATTGAGACACAAAGACCGGGGGGGGGGAGTTGTCGCCTAAGGCCAGGGTGAGTGGATGTCCATATGACTTGGTTGAAGGCAGTTTTGAAATGTAGTATGATTCTGGCTGGGAACGAGAAAGGAGATGTGATACATTGGCCAAGAGCATCTTCATGAAACCAGGGTGTTAACTAGTGTTATAATTACTTGAAAGACAATATCTCTCCATATGAGCCCCCATATGAACCTGCCAGAACATGAAGATCTTCAGGGGAAAGTTTTCTCTCAGTCCCACCACCATCACTGGCATACTTGGTGAGGACATGTGAGAGAGACTTCTCAGTGGCTCCTCCCACCCTTTGGAACGCCCTCCCACAAGAAACTAGGCTGCCCCCCTCCCTGCTCTTCTTTGGCTAGCAGGCAAAAACTTTTTAAGCAGGCTTTTAATATGTAATGGTACCCAAGCAGCTTCTTATTGGGGTGTGGCATTTTTTTTATGTTTTTAATGGTTTCATACTTTTAGCTTAGCATGTTTTTAATGATTTTGTATTTTTAACTTGTTTTAGCAATGTGATGTCTTAATTCTGTTTTTAAAGTTGTATTGTTTTAAAAGTATATTTTGTGAGGCACCTTGTGACTCCAATTTAGGAGAAAGGTGACATATTAAATAAATAAATCAATAAATAAATGTGCGTATTGTGCCAGGAAACCATTGTCTCTGTTCAACTATAATAAATATCTAATAACTAGTATTTTTCCCCAAACTCACCACCACTACTGACAGTACTGTTAGTGAAAACTTTATAATGTATTTTTGGAGGTTCCTTCAAAGGATGCTTAAAGAATTATTTTCACATTCCAGTATGAACCAATTTGGTCCATAGCTCCTGGAATACTATGCAGATCAGAATGCATTTCTCATTCAAATTGTGCACTTTTGTAAATTTCGTGAAGCAGTTCTTGGCTCAAAAACAAAGTTCATCTAAGATTCATATATTTGAATAAAATATACCTAAAAACACATCTGTGTGCAAAAATATATTTAAACATACTTAATAGGTATTTAAATTGAATGTTTATTGTATTTTGTAAATTTCAGAATATTGAAAAAATTAGATGGAATTGATTTAGAAATGAACAACAGGAAATGAAGTGAAATGAACTATATGAAAGTGGAATGGACTGGAAAATGTCTGATTTTCATTGCCCATTTCAATGTCCACTATGATAACATTTAAATAATCAAAACTGCACTGTCTTCCATCTTAGCTTGCAGTTCCCCCTTTCTTTTACTGAATGGAGAACCCATGAGCCTATTGCAGCCTACAGGCATTTCCCAATTTGTCCAAAACTACTTTTCCTGTTGTTGTTATATATATCTACATCCTGCATTTTTCCCAGATCAGAATTCAAAGTGGCTTGCCACTGTGGGCCGTCAAGTCATTTCCAAGTTATGACAACCGCAAGGTGAGCTTACCACAGAGTTTTCTTGGCAAAACTTGTTCAGTTGTGGTTTGTCTCATGCCTTCCTCTGGGGCTGAGACAAAGTGACTTGCCCAAGGTCACCCAGTGAGTTTGCATGGCTGATCTAGGATTTGAACCCTGCTCCCTAGAGTTATAGTTCAATACTCAAACCAATGAACCACACTGACTCTCAACATGCTGCTTACAACAATGATAAAATACATGGTTAAAAATCCACAAGATACAAAAACTAAAACAAGATTAAACAATCAAACTCTAAATCCAAATTAAATCATACATCATTAAAACACATGCACACGCACACACATCCCAGCACAGCAATCAGTAATATTCAGTGTATTATATAATACAGGCCTTATATCATCATCAAATTCCTGTCAGAACAGAAAACTCTTTACTCATTTGCAAAATGAAAATAGGGAGGGTGCCAGTCTAACTTCTCTGAGAAGGGAGTTCCAGAGCCTGGGGGCAGCCATTGAGAAGGCCCTGTCCTGTGTTCCAGGCAGATGTAACTGTGAGGGTGGTGGGACAGAGAGAAGGGCCTCCCCAGTAGCTCTCAAAGCATGGACTGGTCCATAAGAGAGAATATGGTCCTTCAAATTATTTGGAACTGAGCCATGTAGGACTTTAAAGGTCATAACTAGGATTTTGAATTGTGTCCAGAAATGGATCAGCAACCAGTGGAGCTGTTGCAATAAGGGAGTTGTGTGATCCCTGCAGCCAACCTGTTAGCAATCTGGGTCCAGATCTTTGGACCAGTTGAAGTTTCCAAACACTCTGCAAAGGCAGCCCCATGTAGAGTGGATTACAGTAATGCACATGAAATGTAACTAAAGCATGTGTCACCCTGCCTAGATCTAATTTCTCAAGGAATGGGTGCAGCTGTTGCACAATCTTTAATTGAGTGAACGCACACCTAGCCACCACTAAAACCTGGGCTTCCAGGCTCAAAGTTGAATCTAGGACCACACCCAAGCTGCAAACCTGCATCTTCAGTGGGAGCATAAACCCAGCCAGCACAGGCAAAATCCTTATTCCATGATCTGCCTTTCTACCGACCAGGTGCACTGTTCCCCTGTAAGAAACATATAGAACCCAACAACTAATTTCTGAGGAAATAAGCTCTGGTTTGCAGGCTAGAAAGTTGTTTCAGTGAAACTAATTTTAATGTAGAAGTGCATAGCACTGATCTGTGCTGTGCATGAATGGTGGTGAGATGTCCAGATTGATCCTGTTGATTTCACTTTGGTACTATCCCATGCTCTTAGCCTTATCCACTGCTGGAATGGGCCCCTCAAGACCCTTCCAAATTGAAATCCACCTTCTGGGCTGAAACAGGTTTTCTGCTTATAATATAGTCTCAACTTCCTGTATATTGGACAGTCCCTCTTTAACTAGGACTAGTCCAAACTTTCCTTTTAAAACAAGCATTTTTTTTTAATAACAAAAATTGAACTGTAAAATAATTTCAGTTATCTCTTAGAGAACATTCAGCAAAAGGACCTCCCTCAATTTCACCATCTCTGAATAAACTGTGGAATTATTATGGTAACTGTGGATTCAGCTTTAATATTTAAATCAGCAATCCACTGAGGGGAAAACAGCTGCTACTCTTTCCGGTCTCCTCTCAAAATGAGGATTACTTGACCAAAATTTCTTAGGTCAATGGTTCCCAAACTTTGGTCCTCCAGATATTTTAAACCTCAGTTCCAAGAATTCCTGAGAGTTGCACACTGCCAGAAATAGTGCAAACTGAGTCCACTTTTAGGGTTAGGGTTAGGGAATCATGGGAACTGTATTTTATTGTGGCACCAGAGCTCTCTGACAGAGAAGGCTCAATGTCTCAGGAAAAAAAACAATTCCTATGATTCCCTAGCATTAACCCTAACCCTAAAAGTGGACTCAATTTGCACTATTTCTGGCAGTCTGCAACCCCCCTAAGTCAAGTTTTCTGAGGCTTCTAGGAGTTGAAATCCAAAATACCTGGAGGACCAAAGTTTGGGAACCACTGTCTTTGGTGATAATAGGTGTTTTTCCCCCCTCCTCTCCTCATTTGTTAGAAAATTCCACTGCTATGGAGAATATCTAATGAAATCCCACCTCAATTCAATTTTACTACCCAGTGTAAACAAATTTAGAAAGGTATATTCAGTAAGCAAATATTTTCCTTTGAATCACCATCCCAAAATGCAGACAACCACTTCTGTAACCATACTAATCCTGAGCCTGCATCAGTTCCCAGCTGGACAATTCAAGAAGCAAAGGACATATCTTTATTTATATATATAAATAAACACTAAGACTATAAATATAAGCTTGCGGCTACCATATCCTATGGGAGTGAAATTTTCATGGTGAACTTTTACTGACATTCATGAACCAATTGCCAATGTTGTTGTTCATATTTGGGAGGTCTCATCTTCATATTTCCATGAAATGATATATAACTCCACTTGTTTAATACTGCTAGACCATATGGCCTGATGAATAGCATTTATCAAACAAAATTTCTGAGGTCTGACTTCTGAGGAAGGTATTTCAATGTGGATGGTAAAGGTCTACCTTTTATTTTATTTCAGAGGCTTGAAGTGTATGGATTAATCTTGCATCCACTGCTACTATAACATAACTATTACAAAGAGATTTGTGTCCAGACATAAATCTCAAATCCAATCTCCACTGAAGGGTCAGTGATTAAATTTGTCAGACCTCTTTTCCTTTAGCAGATATTTATTGTTGTATGGGTCAGTGTTTCGTTAATACTCCAATAGTGGGACAACATATTGCCTTAATTAAAATAATTCACACTAATTTATGAAGCTCTGGTGGGAATTTGTCATATAGTGATTAAAACGCTGAAGGAAGATGCAATCATAGCTAACAGGAATACAGCCCTTGTTCCTCAGTAAAGATCTCTTGACCTTACAACTCATTTACTCTTGCCATGGCCTACTAATCTCCAGAAAGAAATGATGTAGAACACATGAGGATTTAGGTAAGAACCTTGTTAGAGTTAGTGCAAAAGAGCAAAAGATTATTAGGACATGCAATAATTTATGGCAGCAAAAGATTTCAAGTGAATGTTATGCTAGGATATAAAGTACGTAGAAACATGAAATCAGGGATAGACTTCTTCTTCACAGTTTTAACACAGTTTTGCAAGGGAAGCTTATTGATTTTGCACAGCACGCCTGATTATGAAGCCATTAATTGCACGTGACACAGACAGAAAGAAGGGTATGAGATTGTCGTCAACCATAGAAGATGAATGGAAACATGCTTTGGGGTTAAATAGATTTATGGTTTTTGTTCTTGCTGTGATAAACTATACTGTGCTTATATGAGCAAGGATGGATGAGAATTTAATTTCAGTTCATTTTTTGATAAGCATTTGCCAAAATTCATATTTGTGATTGAAAGGAAATGTTTTTGTTTTTTTTTTTAACAAAAGAAAAATACCAAAACCAACTGTCTATTCAGGACAGGGTTTTAATGTCTGAATTTGACTTGTTTTATCTTCAGCCATGTTAATGCTTAGTGAGGGTACCACCTCTTTTTCTTTTTTCTTTTCTTTTTTCTGAGAGGCTTGTATGCCAGACAGACACAATGCAGTGGTACCTCTACTTACGAAATTAATTCGTTCCGACAGCCATTTCGTAAGTAGAAAATTTCGTAAGTAGAAGCAAATTTAACATTGAAATGCCCTAATCCGTTCCAGGCCCCCAGATTCAAGCTACAATTCAATACAAATGTATAATACAGGGTTATTTCGTTAAGTACCTCTAATACAAACATGTTACATTACCCTTAAGGAACAGATCAGAAGCCACAAATATAAGAAGCCAAAAAGCCACAAGTCCCAAGTCCTACCTTCCTGGATCTCAGAAGCCACCAATTTCGCTAGCCACACTTCCTCTCCTCTTTCGCAAGCCCAAACAGTGCTGCCTAGCTGAATTTCGCTAGGCAAACACTTCCTCTTTCACTAGCCAATACAGTGCTGCTTTGCTAGATTTCGCTAACCAATGGCATGCCACGAAATTCGGAGAACAGCTCGTTCACCCCAATTTCGTAAGTTGGAACGCTTTCTTAAGTCGAAGCAAATTTTTTCGGGAGGCGCATTTCGTAAGTCAAATTCTTCAGTAGAAGAAGCATTCGTAAGTAGAGGTACCACTGTATAGCCTTCTCCCTGCTCTGAACAACAGTATGTAATCGAATGTGACCAGTGCAAAAGGAGGGGGGGAAATTCAGTTAGATTTTGAAGAATTCATCAGAATTTGCAAATTTCTTCATATTTGGGAATGAGAGAACTCAAAGTCTGAAAAATGTGAAGGCAAGAAAAGGGGGAAATTACAGATCTTACTTCCCTAATTACAAGTTAACAGACAGTAGTCATTTGAAATCTGCAGTTCAACCATATTTATGAAGCATAACAAAACGGACCTTATGAATCTCTCAAATGCCTCCAAAGCTTACTTCATCAAATGGACTTGCTACATGTACTGCACCCTTGATGATTGCATCTCCCGGATGCTAAAAAAAAAAAAAAGATTAAAAATTGAAATATAAAGTGTAATTTAACCTAGGGCCCTATCACTCTGCTCAATCTGGTTTACCTCTTCTGTACTGAAGTCTAATTTGGGAGGCAGCTGGGTCCTATTGCAAGGATTTTGCCGCCGAAGCTGCCAGGCGAGTCCAGCCCAGCTGCAGCCCAGGTCCCAGGGGTGAGCAGCCTTATTTCAAAACCGGGAGCTTTCCCACTGAATGGCCAGTGAAGTGTGCTGGGGACCCGGGCTGCAGCCGGGCTGGACTCCCCTAGCAGCTTTGGCAGCAAAATCCTTGCCATGAGACTCAGCTGCCTCCTGAATTAGACTTCAATTCAGAAGAGGTAAGCTGGGTTATTTGAGTGGAGCGATACGGTCCCTAGAAAGGACTGTTTAGTCAATATATAGTGACTGGTACAGGTCAGGCTGAAATGAAGATTGACAACAACAGCCACCTTTTTCTAACTAGCTTTCTGCTTCTTTCTGGGTGCAATTACATTTTTAGGGCAGTGCTGCTCATTTCTATGTAATGAAACTTGTTTGCTTACTGTTTTATCCTCATATTTCTGCTCCTTGAAGTCAGGTATTTTGCATCCATTCCATTGTGAAGAAACTATTAGCCTCACCACCCTTTCCATTGCTTTTTCCAAGGGAAAAAGAATGAACCTGAAGCAGAGGACATCCTGTGTGTATGGAAGGAATATTAAACCCTAGTTTTCTAGGGTTCTGGCTCACATGGGATGCTGCCACACATTTAGACGCTCTAATCTTGAAAATCATCGGGCTGTCACAAGCAAAACAGTGGTGGTGCTGGTGAATGTACTATATAATATATATATAAATTAGACTTTGTGCAGGTTTTTATAATCATAGATTAAAGGGGAAATGGAGAGAATGGATAGATTTGGAAGACTAGTTGATCCAAGATTATGAAAAGTAGACCAAAATAAATTTGGATACAGTGTCTCTACATTATCTTTTGATTATCTCTGCTATTGAGTCAGGGTTCCCTTTGGTCTTGCCACACCTGTTATAGCAAGGCATACCATACCTGATCTTGAAATAGTCATTTATTTTTGTACCCAATTTTTATGGACCTGAAAAAGCAATGAAATGCATGTACATGTAGCCAAAATACCCATTCCAACAGCTGCATATATTTTGCACATGCTGCTCATGTCCATTATTAAAAGAAAAAGAATTTTTTGTGTTAAAATTCCACCAGATCGCTACCAGAAGTATACCTGTTCATCATTTTCTGGAGATTCTGTTCATTTGTCTTCAAAGCCTGGCTTCTTGTCTGGCTTTTGAAGCTGCCCCCTTACATGGATAAAGGGAAAGCATTTATCACTTTCTGTTGCTTAGCTACTTGCAGGTCCAAGGTGTGAATCAGATTCAGAGAATTTAACACCCTCATGGTTTATTTTGCAATAATAGTCTCACAAATTTTCATTGCAATATCCTTAGTCCTCAGTTGCCTCAGAAATGTTGGCATAGATAACTGAATGGATTTGAAACATGCTGCTTTGTTGGCAAGTGAGCTAACATCTTTGTATCTGGGCATAAGTAAGTGAAATTCCTATTGATAACATAGGCTGCATCTATACTGCAGAATTAATTGGTTTGAAACCACTTTAACTGCAATGGCTTAATGCTATATTCTGGGATTTGTAGTTTCATGAGCAATTTAGCCTTCCCTGTGAGCAAGCACTGGTGCCACAACAAACTGCAAATCACAGGATTCCATGGGATGGAGTCATGCCAATTAAAGAGGTATCAAACCACATTAATTCTGCAGTGTTTCAGCAGTCAATGATGCAGTTTCTTAATTCTTTCACTGAATGCGTGGCGCCAAGCACCAATTTCTTTAGAGTATGCCTTTATTTTCCCATAGGACTGAAAATCAAATCAGCACACAAACATTAAAAACTGATACCAAAAAATCAATTTCAAACACATTTCATAATTTGTTACAAATTACTATACCAACATGCATTCAAAAAAGTAGTATTAAACACAGAGGAACAGAGCCTATGTGGCATAGTAGTTTGAGTGCTGGACTAGGAACTCCAGGAGGCCAGAGTTCAAATCTCACTCAGGGGGGTTGCAGACTGCCAGAAATAGTGCAAATTGAGTCCACTTTTAGGGTTAGGGAATCATGGGAACTGTATTTTATTGTGGTATCAGAGTTCTCTGACAGAGAAGGCTCAATGTCTCAGAAAAAAAACAGTTCCCATGATTCCCTAGCACTAACCCTAACCCTAAAAGTGGACTCAATTTGCACTATTTCTGGCAGTCTGCAACCCCCGTCAGCCACTGGGTGACTCTCAGCCTTAGAGGAGGACAAGGTGTTGACTTGTCTGTTTTGCTATATGAGTCAGTGTGCTTAATGACAAAGTTACTGAACTTGATGCATTATTTAATGCTACCAGACTGGAGATTGTATTAGTTTTGGATCTGAAGGATCAACTACTTCACATTATCTCCATTGCCAACACCTCAGAATTCTGATATGTTTTGTTTTGTTTCTCATCCTTGATTGCATATGCTTAAATATATTTTGATCCAATTTGATATTTTGAGTTTGGTTGAAATCCCAAACATTTTTGTGTAAATTTGTGTAATTGGCAAACTTTTTCCCGAAAATTGTTGCTTCTGTTTCATTTTGTATGGAAATTGGAAACTAATTCTAAGGACTGTAGGTGTTGACATTTGAACTCAAGTTTCAATCACATCTTCTTAAATACCTCTAAATACCTCTAAAAAGGAGAGTCCACCATCCTACAAGGCAGTCTATTCCACCATCTAACAGTTCTTATAGTAAAGAAATTCTTCTTGACATTTAGGTAGAATCTCTTTTCTTGCCATTTGAATCCACTGGTTCATGTCCTCATCTCTAAAGAAGCAAAAAACAAGCTCAATTTCAGCTTCTATATGACATCCCTTCAGATATTTTTGAAGTCTTTCTCACAGTGGGAAGAAAATTACTAAAATTACTTGTTGCTTTCTTTGAGAAGAAAATTAGTGATGAATTACACCCCTTATTCAAGGTTATTCACATGCACTTTGTAGAAGAGCTTGGAAAAATTACTTGCTTGAATCACAACTCCAAATTCCCCCAGCCAGCATGACCACTGGGAATTGTAGTTCAAAGGTTTCCCAAGATCCCTTCCCTTTTATAGCATTTTTAATATAATGTTGCCATGGTTCAGAACTAGAGAAAAGCAATGTGTTCTCAGTAATAGTCTTTGGAATTTCACTCCCACATACAGAGAAAGCTACCCATACATTGTTGCATTTATTTTTTTCTTCATAGTCTAACATTCATTTTTTAAAAAATGTTTACTGGAATAATTAACACCAACTAAGAGATGAGAGAGAACTATATAACTCTTGTTTTACCTAAGCAGAAATGCTCCATTATTTTTCTATTATGCAGATACAGTAGACAGTAGTGCCCTTTCTTTCATTTGGCTATGCTACATGGAGTGAATGAACTGCTATTTGCATCCTTTAGCATTTG
This sequence comes from Phrynosoma blainvillii, assembly GCA_026167975.1. Taxonomy (NCBI): domain Eukaryota; kingdom Metazoa; phylum Chordata; class Lepidosauria; order Squamata; family Phrynosomatidae; genus Phrynosoma; species Phrynosoma blainvillii. The sequence continues at coordinate 37,690,188 of JANUYF010000005.1, forward strand.
AAACAAATAAAGAAAAGAGAAAGAGTCCAATACAAGCTTCAAAGACTCCAGAATCCCTTTTCAAGCCAATAGTTTGAAAAAAGCACTATCACCTCCCCTTTCTGGCATACAATAATGTATACCCTAGGCCCATGGTGGTGAAACTATGGCACGTGTGCCAAAGATGACACAAGAAGCCACTTTGCCTGGCACATAGAGGGCAGAGAAGAGGAGGAACAGGCACACACCTGTTCCTCCTCTTCATGTCCATCCCAGGTTTTCAGTTGCCTCCAGAGGGCAGGGAGAAGTCCCACCCTGGAAGTCCTGGTGCCGGAAGGTGGAAGTGCTAACCCCAGAGGGCAAAAGTTCTGCCCGGAAGTCCCATCCCCCCATAAGTCCCCCCCCCCAGCACCAGGTAATATCCAGTGCTACTTTAACTGCCCTGACTCAGTGCTAGGGAATCATGGGAACTGTAGTTTATTGTGGCACCAGAGCTCTCTGACAGAGAAGGCTCTCAGAAAAAAATACAGTTCCCATGATTCCCTAGCACTGAGCCAGGGCAGTTAAAATGGACTCAATTTGCACTATTTCTAGCAGTATGCAAAGGCCCTAAATTTGGTCATTCAGCCCCTAAAGTTTCACTATCATTGGCCTAGGCAATCTGCTAAGACATCCTTTTTTGTGATATCAGAACAAATTAAAAAAAAACATGTTTGAAACAAAGGGGAAAAAACCCATCTCCATTAATGACAGAATCATGTTACTTAACCAGCATATGCTAATTTTTAAAAAAATATTAGACACAGATCCTGAAAATATTAGACACAGAACATGGCATGGAAACACAAGGGCACGGTAGGAAATAAGATGGAAATGTCTAATTGGAACACTGCCCTATTCTACTCTGATTTTTGTTTTCAAAGAGCTATGGTGAAAATAGCTCATTTTATTTCAGAGCACTCAGTTCTGCTGCTTAAATTGTTGTCCCAAGCATTTCATGATAAAGCAAAACCATTAGGTGATGTACTTTCTCTGATAAAATGTTCTGATTTTACTTGGAAAATATATTAGTCTTCTGTTTTGTTCTGTTCCACTCAGCTATCAGGATTTTAATGTGAATATAATAATATTGATCATACATATGCTGAACAGTGGTGGGTGGTTTTTTGGTGGTTTTTTTTTTTAAGAAGAAGCATACAATGTGTACAGATGCAATCAATCTGTACAAATCCATTTTACCAATTGTACTTTGACAAGGAACTGTTCGAAGGACCACCTTGACACCACAAGAGAACACTGTTATCAAATGTGAAATCTCACCCTTATATTTGCACTCAATTTCAGAGTAAAAATATTGGCAGGCACAATTTTCCATTGTGTCTATAAAGTATATGCCTATATGTAGCCGATAACAAGAGTGAATGCAAAACATTGCTGAGACGTTGGAAAGACTTGATAACAGTTATCACAAGAAGATATGTTCTGCTAAATTACCACATATTTATCATCTGAATGTTTAGTAACTAGTTTCGATTGCATACATTCAATAGTAGAAAGACATTGTGTTATCTCACCACCAGCATAATACCTGCCTGATCATCTTGTCATTTAGGGCTTGAGTTTAAACAGAAGCATGAAGCCATTTTGATTCAGTTAGTATTTATATTTATTTGGAATTACCTTCATTTTATTTGGAATTACCTTCAGACTTTGGAGGCTTGGGAAGCTTTTTAAGAGCCCCTCTCTGCTCTCTCCACCAGCACAGCCCCAACAGAAGCCGCAGATGCGGCCAGCGAAAGCGGAGGACTTTGGAGGCTTGGGAGGCCTCTTAAGAGCCCCTCCCTGCTCCTTCCACTAGCATAGCCCCTATAGAAGCCACAGACGCAGCCAGCGATTTCTGGAAGCATTCCTCTAACTGTTTACCATCGAATATGCAGAGTCCATGAAATAAAGTGAATAGATGCCCAGCTTGTATATCCACACGCATTCTGTATGGGGACTATAGGGGCGTAAAAACACCTAATCAGATGCATTATAATGGGAGAAAGTTGTTAGAGGATTCTCTGGGAGCAGGAATTGAGGTGATACAGGACAGGGGAAGATATAGCGGGAACAGAGTGGAGCCCTGTTACAAAAGAAGGCGGGTTCAATATTTGAAAGCGATCCTGCCTTCAGACCACTCTGTTGCTCAAAGTAAGTTGAGGAGCTTACCATCCTTGCCACTGAACCTCACCTTGCTCCTTTGTAATGCCAGGTCGGTGAAAAACAAAACTCATATCATTCATGATCTTCTCATGGATGAAGACGCCAACCTGGCATGTTTTACAGAGACCTGGCTGGGGGAGCACAGTGCCATTACGTGGAGCCAAACTCTCCCAGCCGGGTATTCTGTATTTGACCAGGTGAGGGAAAGTGGGCATGGCTCTGGTTCACAAAAACAACCTTTCCTTGATCAGGATACTTATCCAGAAAACAGGTCACTTCGAGAGCATGTACCCGAGCCTGAAGACCAGGGATAGTATAGGGATTCTGTTGGTATACCATCCACCCTGTTGCCTAACAGACTCCCTATCCGAGCTGACACAGCTAGTCTCAGAGTTGCTGCTGGAGTCGCCCAGACTGTTAGTTCTGAGTGACTTCAACATCCCTCTCGAGACCAGTTTAACAGGGGCGGCTCGGCAGTTCATGGATTCAATGACGGACATGGGCCTATCCCAATTGATTCTTGGGCCTACATATTCAGCAGGTCATATTCTCGATGCGGTCTTTAGTACGGAACAGGTATATCCATGGGCGGAGGTAAAAACCACCTCTGCACTGTCATGGATGGATCATTTCCTTGTCAAGGTTGAACTAAGAGCCACTGCCCATCCCACTGGGGGTGGAGGACCTATTAAAATGGTCCGCCCTTGGAGGCTAATGGAAGCAATTGGATTCCAGAAAGCCTTAGAGGATTCCTTGGTTGGTAAAGCTGACAACCCTGTTGAAGCCCTGGTGAATACCTGGAACACCAACCTCACCACAGCTATCAACATGATCGCTCCCAAGCATTCTTTCCAACCCTCTCCAAATCGTCATCCCTGGTTCACAGAAGAACTCAGGAAAATGAAGTGGGTTGGACAACAACTAGAGTGCATCTGGCGGAAAACTCAATTCTTATCTGGCAAGACTCATCATAGGAACTTTCTTCATTCCTATTGAGAGGCAATACAGGCAGTGAAGAGTTCTATCTCCTCTGCCTGTATTGCGTCTGCGGAATCTCGTCCAGCAGAACTGTTTAGGGTGGTGAAGGAACTGCCACAGGCTCCACCTGTACAGAACCCTTTACTTAACCCGGTAACAGCCTGCTGTGATGCCTTTAACAACTATTTTGCAGATAAAATCTCTCAGATAAGAGCCGACTTAGACACTGGAGTTATAGTAGAAGCGACTGATGAGGTTTCCAGGGAACCCGTTTATGAGATTAAACTGGATCAGTTTGAGTTGGTGAGTACTGATGACATGGACAAGATCCTTGGAAAAGTAAGGAAGACGATGTGCTCCCTTGATCCCTGCCCATCTTGGCTGGTCGTCTAGGGGGGTGATGCCTTGATGGCCTTCCTTAAGAGGGTCATCAATGCATCCCTTAGGGAGGGAAGTGTTCTATCTGGTTTAAAGGAAGCGGTCATTAGACTGCTCCTGAAGAAACCTTCCCTGGACCCCCTGGATTTGAAAAATTATAGACCAGTCTCGCATTTACCATTCTTGAGCAAGGTGATCGAGCGAGCCGTTGCCTTTCAACGCCAAGCGATCTTGGATGAAACCGATTTTCTAGATCCATTTCAAACTGGCTTCAGGCCTGAATATGGGGTGGAGACGGCCATGGTCACTCTGGTGGATGACCTCCGCCTGAGCATCGACAGGGGTAGCGTGACCCAGTTGGTGTTCATGGATCTCTCAGCGGCTTTTGATACAATAGATCATGGAATCCTACTGGAATGCCTGAGAGAGTTGGGAGTAGGAGGCACTGTTCTTCAGTGGTTCCACTCTTTTCTCTCAGGCAGATTCCAGTGGGTGGCACTCGGGGACAGTTGCTTGTCTAAGAGCTGAAATATGGCATTCCTCAAGGCGCCATACTGTCCCCGATATTGTTTAATATCTACATGAAGCCGCTGGGAGGGATCATCAGGAGACATGGAGCAGGATGTTATCAATATGTGGATGACACTCAAATATTCTGCTCCATGTCTCGGTTGTCTACCATGACAGCAGATGGCGGTTCTCCCCTCAATCAATGCCTTGGAGCAGTAATGGACTGGATGAGGAAAAACCGACTCAAGCTGAATCCAGACAAAATGGAAGTACTTACGGTAGGGGCCCCTAAACCAGAGATTGGGTTGCGACCACCAGTCTTGGATGGGGTCACGCTCTCCACTAAGAACTGTCTGGGGGTGCTCCTGGACTCGTCGCTTCACATGACAGATCAGGTGAATGGGCAGTCAGGAGTGCCTGTTATCAGCTTCAGCTGATACGCCAGCTGCACCCATTCCTGGAAACAAGGGACCTAGAGACCATAGTACACGCACTGGTAACCTCATGACTCGACTTCTGTAATGCACTCTACATGGGGCTACCCTTATACCTAACTCGGAAACTGCAACTGGTACAGAACATGGCAGCCAGGTTGATCACTGGAAGATCTAGGAGTGATCATATTACTCCGATTTTAAAATCTTTTCACTGGCTGCCTATTGGTTTCTGAGCACATTATAAGGTGTTGGTAATGACCTTTAAAGCCCTACATGGCAGGGGCCCAACTTATCTAAAGGACTGCCTCTTCCCATATAATCCACCCCGTTCCCTCAGGTCCAATAAGATCTAGATTGACGGCAACCTCCCCGAGGACTTTTTCTGCTACTGCTCCCAGACTCTGGAATGCCTTGCCGGAAGAGATCTGTCAGATATCTAGCTTAGATGGCTTAAGAAAGCTGTCAAGACGGATCTCTTCCGGCAGGCTTACCTGGAAGAGAGTTAATTAGACCTGACCCTCCCCAATTAAGTGCCCTTTCCCTCTTTTCTACATGTGTCTCTGAGGGGATAATTCGCCCCAGCTATAAACTGTGCTTTGTCCAATTAGTAGTGTGTGTTATTAATTATTGTTTAAAATATTAGATTTTAAACTGCCTGATTTAATTGTAATTTTAAGGGGGGGTTATATGATTGTTATATATTGTGGGTGTGTATTTTTAATGTAAGCTGCCTGGATAGCTTTGGCTAAAGGTGGGGTATAAATAAAAAATTATTATTATTATTATTATTATTATTATTATTATTAATTATTATTATTTTCAGATATTGCTTCTGCCATTGCAGAGGATGTTTAAAAAATAACATTTTCAGTTTTTTTTAAAAAAAATCAATTAAAATCTGAATCTGGCTTACTGAAAAGATAAACTTTTAAAAGCATAACTATGAGAACTTACTTCCTTTGCCGTCTATGTCCCACACCCCGGATTCAGATCAGTTGTGTTTCCCAAAAAAATTTGTGACAGGTGCTCTGAATCTGACAGGTCTCAAATTGAATTGATAATATTTTCCAAATTTTTGAACTCAAACTCCATAAAACTGTTTGCAGCCCAGGCCTTGTCTTCTTAGGAATTAAAGTACTAAAAATCAAATCAACCAGATGGCACTATAATTGTATACCTCTAGAGTATAGACTGGCTGACTCCTCAAGATAAAAAGGTTTATCAGTGGATTTTCCTGTCATCATTATAGTGTGTTCATAAAGCCTCTTGATCATAATTATGGATACAATTATGTCATAAGTCCATTACTTACACTGTAAAATTTACTAGCTGTTGGCCATCAACTGGAATGATGCACAGTCCCTGGACTCTGATTTTCCAGGGTCATAGCATAGTGACTAAACAGGTTAGGCATAGTTTATCAAGTCCACTTACATAATAATAGATGACTACATATTATTGGTGTGCATTACTTAATTAAAATATACCTATTTCCTTATTTGTTTTGATATGTAACTTTTTACGCCAGTGGTCCACAAATGATGCTCTTTAAGGGATTTTGGACTTCAGCTCCCAGAATCCCAGGCTATTGGCCAACATGGCTGAGGCTTCTGGGAGCTAAAGTCCAAGATCTCTTAAAGGGCACAGTTTTGGGACCACTGTTTTACACAGTGGAAGGAAAGATTCACATAGTGGAAGCTTATGATGAAGAAAGATTTTATTTATCTCCTTCAGGATCTACATTTCCCCCCTTCTACACATGAGCAAACACACACACCAAAATGTAAATTCCCATTTATAAAACAGAAGCTGATAAAGGGCACCTTTTTGTTTTATGGGCCCACCACATCATTGTTTCTGTCCACATCGCAAAAGCATCAAAGGTGCAAAATTCCACAGTACTAATGAACTAATGCTGCCAAGAATGGCATAATAGGTCTCTGTCAAATGTGATGGTATTTATCCATATGGGAGGAGCAGACCATTTTATTCTATTGTTGAAATGTAATCCAGAAATGTGTGGACAGAGACAGCATCTTCCTTAACTCCTGCATTCAGAAACTTCTCCTCTACCTGTTTATAATCTGGACTCATGGAGAGACTCATTCAAGACATTCCACCAAAATTTCAACAACTTCCATCCTAGCACCAATCTTAGCCTGGAACTATCTACAGAACAACTTCATATTCTGAACACTGTACAGCTACCCAATTGACATCTAAACGCCATGCGATTTCACAAACCCATTTACCACTACCCATGTGTACATCTAATTTTTGCCCTGAACACACTACCATTCAGAGACCTAGAGTCTCTCTAGATACACATCTACTCAGACCCACAACAGGGACTTGAAACTCATTACAGGCATTCCTCAAGCTAGAATACCCACCATGAGAAGTAAAAACAACAACAATGGCAAGACCTGTTCCCAAGACTAATTTATTTCAGAACAGACTGAACACTGAAAATTACAGAACCTTACTAGTGGTCACATACAGTTTCCAATTGAGACCACTCAGTCATATCAGCAATCAGCTACAGCCTATTCTGATCAATAATGTTGTCCTCTCAAGGCCCCTTGGTGACAAATAAGAGCAGAGAAATACTTCTTATATGTGGCCTAATTCTGCACCTACTAGGAATGTGTATAGGCCATCTGTTTCAAGCCTAACCTTTCTGGGCACTTGGTTGTAGCACAGAACCATTTCAGAGGGGTCATAGTGTGCTGTTGTAAGACCATTCATGTATTCTAGAAATCCATAGATACTTGAACAATAGCCATGTTGCAGATAGTAGGACCACGTCCTTTTTCTGTTTGCAGTTTTAAACCTTGCATCAGCAGTTAGTGTTCCAGCTGTGAACTGTGTACTATATCTCAGCTAGCCCTACCTCCCATGCCCCAGGAAGCTCCAGACCAGAGGTCTTGGTAAAGAGATAGTAAAGCTTGAGATTGTGTTCTCTGAAATAACTGTTGCACACTCATTTGCTAGGTGGAACATAAAAGCTATCATCACTCTTCCCCCTCCCTCCCCCTATCCTACTAGACAGATTCACTGACTTCAGAAGCAAAAACCTAACTGTTGAACTTGCTAGGCCAGCCTAGCCATTTCACTAGGTAATACTTTTTTCCTACCCTACCCTTTGTGGCTAGATTTTTTTTCAAGCCTCAATACCCAGTCCTCCCTAGTATTATCTTAGGATAAAAGGTATCAACAACAGCTTCACCTTCTTAATCTGTCAGCATACACAATCACTTTTCTGTTTTTCTGCTTTTCTGATAACTTGGTCCAAAATGAATATCTCAATAGTAAAATTCTGTTACTAGACCTTAGCAAATATGCTCTTGCTTTTAGAAATCTTCACATGGTTGTCTTTTCTAAGTAGCAGAACTATCTCTTTTCTTTTGACTGTTTTCCACACTTCTAGAGGGTTGGAAAAGAAAGGAAGAGGCACTAGGGATCATGTAGTAAACATATGCTGGATAATGGAACATACTAAGGATTTTCAAAAAATAATAATCCTGCAAGTGCTTTATAGACTATAGCAAAGCATTTGATTGTATAAATTACAGGAAACTATAGATCGCTCTTCAAGAAATGGGTGTGCCACAACATTTGATAGTCCTGATGTGTGATCTGTACTCAAGACAAGAGGCTACCATCAGGACAGAATACAATGAAACAGAATGGTTTCAATTGGAAAGGAGCTCAGGCAAGGCTGTATTCTATCACCCTCTCTCTTTAATTTGTATGCAGAGAACATCATATCAAAACTGGCAGCTATGAAGGAACCAGACAAGACCCTTAGGTGTAATGATATATAATTAAATACTAAAGTTAAGACTATCCATGCCAATGCTCTCTTCCTCAAATCCAGTTTCCATTTCTATATATGGTTGTGAGAGCTGGTCAGTGAAGAAATCTGATAGAGAAAACAATCAACTGATTTGAGATGTGGTGCTAGAGAAGAGTTCTGAAAATACTGTGAACTGCTAAAAAGACCAATGGATGGGTCCTAAAGCAGATCAGTCCTGAGCTCTCTCTGAAAGCAAAGATGACTAAACTGAGGTTGGATTTTGGTCATATCATGAGAAGAAAGGACTCAACTAGAAAAGATTATAATGCTTGGTAAGGTAGAGGGTAAAATGAAAAGAGGAAGATTGCATTCTATATTCAATCAAAGAAACCACAGCCATGAATCTGCAGGAGTTAAGCAAAGCAGTTGATGATGGGGTGACTTGGAGGTCTCTCATTCATAGGGTCTCCATGGGTCAAAGATGACTCAAAGGCAGTTAACAACAACAATGACAAAAGAGCATTGGAATCATAAAATGAAGCAGGCTTTGCTTTGATAGTACAGTGAAAACTATGATTATAACTTTTTAGAAACAATGGAAGACCTTCAATACAGGTAAAGGTGTTATTAGCCATAAAATATCTCTATGTTTCTTTACAAAGTTCTGTTAAACTGTTCCAGAACCCTTTTTTTAAAGCTCATTTTTGGCCACAAAGTGATGCAACCCATATTATTTTAATAAGCTATGTAGAGCCTTGCTTAGAAACTCATGACCACAATCTGTCTGTAGTTTTCCAAATTTTCTTCCATCTTGTCTGAAAATAAACCCTTTAACATGCAACAAGTTTTAAGTATAACATGGGTTGCAAGTACATTTTCAAAGTAATAGATAGTCTATCTAAATATGCCTGGGCATTGACTCTGAAGAATGGTATCTGACTACTGCTGTGAAAATGTACCTGTAACCACTGTTACAGTTAAAAATAATTGCATGTCAGCTAACTCAGTCTGACACTGAGAATCCACTTTAGATACAACAGTCTTGCTTCTTTTAAAATGGATCCTGACTAGCCTATGTAATGTGTAACTTTTTGGAAAACCATTTGGTAGGATCCCACTCCTAGATCATTTTGCTCTGGTTTTTGGCCTCCTGAAAGAATGGGTAAACACCCCCAAAGCTTCCACCTTCTCCAGGTGTATAATATATAACTTGAAGGCACACAACAACAAACAATTCTTTTAAGATTTTTTTTCATTTTGTCAGCTAATGTAAGTATGGGCACACAGGTATAAAGGAAAACCTTTTTATTGCAAAATACATGGTCTAGTTTTCAGGATTGAAGAAAACTCCTGAAATGCACAATATGTTTACATTCTGTGAATTCCCAGTGTGAACATTCTGCACATCACTTTCATGTACTGTTGTTGTGGTTTTGTGCCTTCAAGTCTTTTCTGAGTTATGGTGACCCTAAGGCAAACCTATCATAGGGTTTTCTTGGCAGGATTTGTTCAGAGGAGGTTTGCCATTGCCTTCCTCTGAGACTGAGAGCATGTGACTTGGGCTTAATAGCCAAGCTAGGAATCAAACCCTTGTCTCCTGACTCATAGTTAAACAATCTTTAAAATATCTATGAAAAAGTTTTTTCAATTGAGATTGTTCTGTATATATATTTTTTTCTCCTTCTCTTATCTTCCAGATTATTTTCTTTTCTTGATTACTTTTTAATTTCCAGGCTAACTACTTTCCAGGTTTATTTGCGAATTCAAAATATTTTTGCTTAGTATATCTGATTTTTTCTCTAGATCCTCTAAGATCATTATTGATATTTGTTTTTGTAGTATCTGAATTTCTTCTCTCAATTTTTTCCCTCTGGGTCTTTTTTTAGTAGTCTATCTTTGTTTTTTTTTATTTCTTGCAATATTTGTTCCATTTTTGCTCCTCTCCTTTTTTTTTCTTTTCTACACTTTTTTAGATAAAGAACCCTCACACAACTGCCTTTGAGGTGTCCCAAATCATTTGTATATTCACCTCCTTGTTTAAATTTTCTTGAAAAAATAGTTTAAATTTTTCTCTGCTTGTTTTATAATTTCCTCATCTTTCAATAATAATTTGTTTAACTTCCAATTAAATTCTTTTGATCTGATTCGAATCTCAATAGTTATAGGGTTATGGTCTGAAGTGGTTTTTGGTAATATGTCCATTCTGTTGATCTTTAGTGCCAGAAACGTCAATATTAAAAACATGTCAATCCTGGATGATGATTTATGTCTTTCTGAGTAAAATGTGTAGTCCTTTATCTTCCCATATTTTACTCTCCATATGTTCATCAGTGAAAGAACTTCCATCATCTCGAAAAATGATTTTGGTAATTTGCCTTGTTTCTTTATAATTTGTTTTTCTGATTTCCTATCAATTTCTGGATCTATAACTCCATTCCAATCTCCTAATATTATTGTATTTTAATAATCATATTCGCACAAGAGTTTTGTTAATTTCTCAAAGAATTTGTCTTTTTGTTCTAGAGGGGTGTATATCCCTACTAATAATGCTTTTTCCACTTTCCAATTTACTTCCAGAACTATGTAATGTCCATTTGGATTGTTAAATAATTCTTTTGCTTCTATTTTGCTGTTAACATAGATTACCACTCCTTTTTTTCTTTTATCTCCTGAAGATATAAATTCTATTCCTAATTTCCAATTGAATAGATATTTCTTTTACATCTTCTTTATATGGGTCTCTTGTAGACAAAGAATATCATATTTTAATTTTCTGAGATAATGGTATATTATCTTTCGCTTTTGTGAACTGTTTAGTTCTTTTACGTTCCATGAAAGACATTTTATGGTATTAAAAGTCACCATTTTGTTTTTCTTCTGTTAATTGCAACTCTCCTTCCTCCCCTTCAGTTTCAATCATCAAGTTTCTTCTCAAGTTGTCTTCTTGTTGTGATCCGTTCGACTGTGTTTCCTCCTGTTCTTTTTCCTGTTCCTGATCTTTATCTTTTATAAATCTCTCCAAAAATTCTTGTGCATTTTGTGCTGAGTTTATTCTAATCCTCTTTTGTTTATACCTAAAGGATAGTCCTTTGGGATTCTCCAACCTGCAGCTTATTCCATTTTCTTGAAGCTTCCTTGTTAGGAAGCCGTACTCCTTCCTTTTTTTCAAATTCAGTCCAGGTATGTCTTCCAATAACTGTACTTCTACTCCTTCTATATGCAATTTCATCTAAAAATGTTGTTGTAAAAGTGTCTCTTTCATTTGCGTTCTTACAAAATAAACTACAATATCTCGAGGTAATTTCTTTTGCGTTGCTATCCAGGAACTAATTCGGAACAGTTTATCTATCTCCAACTCCATCATTTCCTTGTCCCTTCCAATAAAATCAGCCAGAGTTGTTGTCAGTAAGTCATTTAAGTTTTTATTTTATATTTCTGGTACACCTCTGATCTTCAAGCATCTCTCTCTCATTTTACATTCCCACATTAATTTCTCATCTTGTATGTCTTTTCTCTTTCCAACTTCAATATTTAATTTTTCTTCTAGTTCCTTGTTCTTTTCTTCTAATTCCTTTACTTTTAACTTAACTATTTTTTACATCTATAGTCATTGATCTTACTGTTTCTTTTATTTCATCAAGATCAGATCTTATTTCCATTTTTATTTCTCCTTTCATGTTTTCCATTTCTTGTCTCAGTTAATCTTTATCTTTCTTCATCTCTTGTCTCATTTGTCTTATTTCATCTAAAATTATTGTGTTAAAATCTTGTGTTTTAGATTGACCTATTGATGGTCTTCTTTAGGTGTGTTGTTGTTGTTGCATCTGTGTAGATTGGAGTCTAGTCTTTAATGACATTTCTCTCTTTTTTTAACCTTATATAACAATTATATGACAGTATTCACAAAATTAACCACAATATTATTATCAAGAGTATATAAAATAAATCAATATTTACTTTCACAATCCAAAATAACTACACAATCAACTGTTATTATATTGACTATATATATCTCTTTCAGTCATGTAATATATGGAGAGTAAGAAAATATAAATATACACAAAAGTAACAGCCAGTACTTTCCCAAATTCTACTCCACCTCAAGTCCTTGACTTTGTTTCAAATTGATTTTTGTTTAGCATTTCCTCTAATTCCTAAAATAAAAATTAGTGTTCTCAATTATATGCTAATTTCATCAATCCAACTAAATCTATTTAAATATTCTCTTTAATTTTAGTAGTAATAGTAGTAGTAGTAGTAGTAAAAGTTTATTCAGTCATTGACCAGCAATAATAAAATAAAATTATACAATTACAATAAAATTGTCAAACAATTCTCTAGATAGTTTCAAGATCAAGAGCGCTGGATCACAGGTGAGGTGGGAATTCAGGTGTGCCTAGAGCCAAATGCCAGCCTTCTCATGAATCCACTCCTATCCAATACTGACATTCCAAAGTCACTATGACTGCGTTAATTCCAATTTACCAGCTGAGGATGCAATTTACATACAATATAACAAAAATTTGCTACCTTATAAACAACATTAGATTTCTGATTGTCCAGAAGATAACATACATAAAAGGTGTCAGTGTGACCAGGGTATTTATTCAAGAGGGGAGTAATCAGCTGATGGCGAATGTCCTTGTAGAATTGACAATACAAAAGAATATGCTCTATAGTTTCAATAGCACCATCATCACAGTGGCAGAGCTGAGATTTGTAAGGTGTTTTCCTGTATCTTCCTTCTAAAACTGTTGAAGGGAGAGCATTAAATCGAGCGAGAGATAAAGCTCTTCCAAATTTGGGTAATGTAACATGAAATAGATATGTAGCAGGTGAGGAAACCAGCATTAGTTTATTAATCACTATATGTCTAGGGAAAGCAGCGATTTCCATCTGGCCTTCGATGTCTAAGATCCTTTGTTTAATGGCCAATTTTGCTTGTTCTATTCCTAGCTCTAAGATGGTATCTCTGGCAAGTCCTAGAGATTTAAATTTCTTGATTATAGTTGTTTCCCATGAGGACTTATGGGTATCTACCAGGATTAACTGTGTTAATCATCCAGGATTTTTATTTAGTTTGAGCCAGTAGGTGAAGATGTTGATCCACAGACTAGTCTCAATTTTACTAACTCCTGCTTCCCTTCTCAGTACAGCATTTGGTACACATTGAGCTACTTGAAATATCTAACTCAAAAAAATTGTTTGTACTCGTTCAAGGGCTGTTAGGTCACTATAAGATCCTAACTGAGCTCCGTACAGCAATTGTGATTTTGCTTTGGCCAAGAAAAGTTTAATTGCAGTGGGGATAAACTGGGCTCCCTTAGTGAAAAAGTACTTTTGTATAGCATTTGCCGTTCTTTGGGCATTTCGAATGACATAATCCAGATGAGCATTTCTGCTCCCTGTAGTTTGAAATACAATCTCCAAGTATTTAAAGCTTTTAACCTGTTCAATAGACTGCCTTTCCCACATCCAATTTCTCACTTTAGGGCGTTTAGAGAAGATAAGAATTTTAGTTTTAGAATAATTTATTATTAGTTTCTCCTCAGTGCAATAATAAGCAAGAGACTTTAAGGCTCTTTTAAGGCCTATAGGGCTCAAGGATAAGATAACTGCATCATCAGCTTATAATAACAAACTGATGAGTCTATTAGCTATTTTAGGGGGATGAAAAGAAGAATTACTCAGAGAGGAAATTAATGAATTTACATAGTAATTGAATAAGATTGGGGCCAAAACTCACTCCTGTCTGACTCCTTTCCTAACTTGTATTTCCTTAGAGACATGTCCTTGTATACTACATCTCACCTTCAAACTGGTGTTTTCATGAATTTTAACAAGCAATAAGAGAAGGCGTTTATCTATTGAACTATTTTTGAGTTTTCCCCACAATCTGGGTCTAAAAACAGTGTCAAAAGCAGATTTAAAATCAATAAATACAGATTTAAAATCAATAAATGCTGCATATGTGAGAATATTTCTCTACTAAATGATGTAATACCATCGTGTGATCTATTGTTGATCTACCAGCCCTAAAGCCTGCCTGCTCGTCCTTCAATATCTCCTCAGTTTCCAGCCAATCCATTAATTTAGCTTGTAGATGTTTGGCATACATTTTACTAATCTGATTTAGAAGACTGATTGGTCAAAAGTTTGTTGGATCATCTCTTTTACCCTTTTTATATATTGGAATTATAGTGGCAAGAACCATTTATTACAGTGAAAAGTGTGGATAGTACTGGTATCCACCAGTTCAGATCATTCTTTAATATCTCACCAGTAATAAGATCTGCTCCAGGAGCTTTTGCTGGTTTAAGCTGGTTGATTAAGTTCTTAATTTCTGAGTATGAGACTGGGGGCCAAGAAGGGAATGTTGTAGCATCTAACAGCAAATCTATTGGTAAATTCTCAGTTTGTTCATACAGACCTGCAAAATGACTTTCCCATATATTGGCTAGGATCTGAAATAGGGGATTATATATATATATTTGAGAAGGATAGAACTACCTCCCTCCAAAAGAGGGTGGGGTTGTTTGCACTGCCTGCTGTTATTAGTTTTTTCCAAGATACTTGCATGGCATTCCTTTTTTTTTTTTTGGTCTAATCATTTGTTTATATTGTTTCTTTTGCTTCAAAAGGTCTATCACAGAATACTGCATTGGGTTTGTATAATATTGCTTAAAAAGATCTCTAAGTGACTTCCATGATCTCTACATTCTGAGTCGAACCAGTTTTGATGGGTTTTTTTTATTTTTGTCTCTTGTTGTTGTTTTTAGGGGCAGTTAATAGGGGTCAGATTAGATTTATTAAATTATTAAAGTTGGTCAGTACATCAGTATCTGACTTATCATCAATTATTACAGTGTGGAGGCTCTTAATTGCATCACTGTCAAGGAACTTGGTAAGTGCTTCTGCTATTTGAGGTGTCCATTTGGCAAGGATGGGGCAAAAATCATCAGGCAGGGCTACATTCTGACAGATAGGTAAGAAAATGTTATCAAAGGGCTTCAGATATAACAGAACTGGAAAACGATCACTTTCAGGGCAGTTAGCAATAGTAAATTTGTATACATATGGGACTAGATCCTGTGAGATCCCGACATAATCTAATACTGAGGGTCTAGCTCCAGCTCAGTGAGTATATTCAGCAGGATAGTGATCACTTACAGATCCATTCAGAATAATTAAATTTAGTTCTATAAAGGTTTTTAACAAACACAAACCCCTATAATTGCAGAATGTATCCTTAGACTGGCAGCATAATATTGGAGGTAAGAGTGGTTAACAATTAAATTTAGTGAAAAGTGAAACATCATTTGCTCCGATTCTTGCATTGAGATCTCCCGCCAGTATTAGATGTGCTGCCGGAGAGGTAACCAATAAATTTCTAATATAGCAATTCACTTTATCCCAAACACATTTTATCTTTGCATAACATTGCAATGGGGGATATATACATTGATCAAACACAATAGACTGTTTTTAAATTGCAGTAGTATTGCCAAGGCATATTGGTCTAATGTAGATAATTTGGAAATCTATGTTTGTAAAGAAGTAGATATTAACACACTTAATCCCCCACAAAACCTCCCATGACCTTTACTTGGCACTGCATCTAATAATATTGATTTATAACCTTCTACATGCAAATCCTCAGCTAGCCAATTTCTTGGAGAAAAATTATGTCATGTCTGGTGATGAAGGACATAAAGGAAGGGTCTCTACTTCTGACTTTCCATCCAGCAATATTCCAGGAGATAAGGGTCAGAGGGGTAGAAGCTGTTGATGTTGACTGTCAATCATTTGGGGTCGGTAAAGGTATTAATGTAGTCGTTTCCTGAGAAGCGTTCACATGAATTTCCTTCTCTCCTGATGTCCCAGATTCTATGTTGGAACATTTAAAGTTAACTGGCCATGTATCTGTGGAAGATGCTAAAGCAATATCCTTTGAACCATCCACTGTAATTTTCCGATTAACTATGTTTAATTCTCCTGTTACTCCTATCTGTGTAATTGCTTTTCCTTCCTGCTGTTTGACTGGTGATGTGGTCAAAATGTTTGGACTGAAGCGTCTCCTTTTTTTATTCAAATGTAGGGATGAACATCTAGGAGGCGTAAACGTTGATGGTATTAGTGGCTTATCTGAACAGTCCTCAGTGCGTTTGGGAGACAATAGTATTAGTGGTGTCATAGGTTCAATTAGGCATACCCAGGAACGTTTAGGGATCATATACATTAGTGATGTCGGTAGTTCGTCCTGACAATCAACAGGACTTTTTGACTCCCTCCTTGATGGTATCAAAGGATCAGGTAAGGAACAGCTGGAGGGTAGCAAATCATTAATGGTCTTTGTTGAGGCTGTTACAGACCGTAGTACTGATTTAACAGTTTCTAGCTTACACAATATT
This sequence comes from Phrynosoma blainvillii, assembly GCA_026167975.1. Lineage (NCBI taxonomy): Eukaryota > Metazoa > Chordata > Lepidosauria > Squamata > Phrynosomatidae > Phrynosoma > Phrynosoma blainvillii. The sequence continues at coordinate 37,706,885 of JANUYF010000005.1, forward strand.
TGCTGTTGTTTCTCTGTAGAGAGAGTACCAAATGAGCAAGTTCTTCTTCATCTTCTGACAGATTATTTGATATTTGTATCCTTCTTTTGACTTCATCAATGGGTTTACATCTCTTGCTTGCATCTTCATGTCTGGAGTTGGTTTCCAATAATGGTTGGACATTAGTGTTAAGAAAGACATGTATAGGTGTAATTGCAAATTCTTTTAGCAATCTTCTGTTGTCAAAGATCAATGTGGGAATAACGGGATTCTTAATAACCAGTACAATTTTCACAGATCTATTCCGTGTAGGTAGCCAGAATATCTCAAGGAGCTCACTAGGGTACATCCTTCATTGAAGTAATAATGAGAGTGAGTGGAGTACTGCTCTTTTGGTATACCATCTGCCGCTATTAAGAGAGTTAATTGTTATCTGTAATAATATCTTGTTTTTCTGAAGTATTAGCTTATCTTTAAAGCTTGTTTTGTGTACTGTAATGTTTTTTGCATATTTGTGTTGAGGTTGTTCCAGTTTAAAATGGTTAATTGTCTTCTCAGTTTTCTCAGTTTTTGATATTGATTTTGGTTTTTCCAGTAAATCCTTTATCCCATCTATTTTCTGATTGATACTCGTCAATTGTTCAAAAATTGCGATTACTGTTTTGGCTGTTAATAGACAGTTCTTAGCAACCAGGTCTAAGTCCGTCTTCGTGTTCTTTATAACACAAACATTACCATCATCTGATAAAAGGCTCTCCTCTTCAATAGTAGGAGAATCAGGGAAGCTTGTAAGCAAATTAGAGGTATGATGTGTAGAAGTATTTGCTGTGTCTTTATATAATAGTAGGTCCTCCATTCTCAGTTGTTTAAGAGTAGATGCAGCCTTTATGATTTCCAAATTTTCAGAGTTCCCATCCAGATTTTCCCCAGAGTTCCTACCTCTTTTTGTTTTTGTATGGACTTCTCCTTTTACTATCCTCCTCTTTCATTTAGGTTGCTCTTCATTGCCATTTTGTTTGCTGCTTTATGTCCAAATCCTCACTATTGCTTGGTTAGGCTTAACTATAATCAGACATTACTATGTTGTTATGTCTTAGTTCTCAGTGTCAGTGTGAAAGGAGATGGGTCAGTGTTTTAAGTCACGGAGGAGATGGTAATTCGGCATGTCTAGGGCCAAATGCCAACCTTCCCATGTCTCCACTCTTGTCCACTTCTGCCGCCGCATTCCTACAGGTGTTCCAAGGCAGGGCCAGGCAGGCAGGGCTCCAAGGTCTCTGCTGCTGGCGAGGACACCAACCCTCCGCTGCCACTGGGAAGGGCAGGGGGGTTGGAGGACTCACCCAGCTGCCGCTGCTGCTCTCCTCTAGGCCTCCAGGCCCCTCTTATGGCCTTTGGTGTTGCTGGGAAGGGCAGGGGGGGTTGGAGGACACACCCAGCCACCACTGCTGCTCTCCTCTGGGCCTCCAGGCCCCTCTTTTGGCCTTTGGTGTTGCTGGGAAGAGCGGGGTTGGGGAGTTGGAGGACACACCCAGCCACCACTGCTGCTCTTTAATTTTATTTTTTTTCTTCACTCTCTTCTTTCTCTTCTTCTGTTTATTTTCCTTCTCCTTCTTTACATTCCCTTAAGAATATACTTAGAGTCCTTTGATCAGTTCTTTTGTTTCAACAATCCAATTGGCCACTAAGTGTCCCCACAACAATTCTTCTGCAGCAATCAACCAAAAATGTCTCCCAAAATGTTCTTTTAATTTCGTTAACAACCAGATGTCACTCATTCAAAATTCAGATTATATATATTATGAGTACTGTCTTTAACTTTCTTGTCCAATCTTTAAACAGTTTTGTCATAGACTTTCCCACAGACCCACGTCCTCCCCCCATGTGCTCAGTGCTCAGATAAAGAATTATCTATCTGATGGCTGATGTGGCTGATTAGTCAAGCCATCTGTACTTCACAAAGTAGGAGAAACAATTCTCCCTTGAGCTGTAGATTCTAAGGTGAACTGTTCTGTTTATCTATATTTGAGCTGCTAGTCACATTGACAGAATGAATTAATAGTGTGCTTTTCTTGGAGCCGGCAGCTTCTTGGAGCAATCTTCTTTAGAAGAACAAAGATACTTTTGGTCTCAGTTATTATCTATGTATTATGTGCTTTTTCTACCATTATCTACTTACTAATACACTATGGTGGCTCTATGAGTTTCACAACAATTTAGCTCAGATTAGTGAAATGACTATCATTACAAGGGAGGAGCAGCAGAAGACAAAAGAGAATAAAGATTTTGTTCTGATTTCATTATTTCAGACAAGGACACCCCTCCGACAAGTTGAGAGGGGCCTTCTGTTGCGTCGGCCCAAATAAGAGCACCGACGCAGGATTAGCTAAGTGGACCGGAAGGCCCGCCCTCGCCGGTCCGCTTGGCCAATGAGAAGGAGGTCTCGCTCCTTGGTCTCACGAGAGTTTAAATCTCACAAGACTGGGGAGCGAGATTTTCGGGGCTATTTAGCCCCGCGCTGCCACGTGTTGGCAGCCATTTTGATTTGGCTTCAATACGACAAACAATTCAGGATGAGGGCAGAATTAGACCGCTCTTTATCCTGGCGTCATGTGCAGTCTGAATTGTGGGTGGATGTTATGGTGGGGGCCTCCCCTTCGAGTCAATGTGATAATGGGTTTGTACCTATGGTCACTCAGCCGAGAGGGCAAAATACGAGGCCTGGCACGGGAGAGAAAAAACAATTCGGACTGTGCTGGGACTTCAATGAAGGTAGGTGCAGAAGGCAACCCTGCAGGTTTGAACATAAATGTAATACCTGCAGAGGGAACCATCCAGGATCGGCATGCCTTAAAGGTAGGAAAGCAGGAGGTGGGGCCCCCTCTCAGCAATCATCAAATTCAGGAAAGGGCACCAACACCAATTAAGTTAGATGTGTTGGCTGCTTGGTTGCGGATATACCCTAAAAGGGAGGCCACACAGTATTTGTTAGAAGGTTTCTCACAAGGTTTTCGCATTCCTTTTGTTGGTTTAAGGGTGCACCATTACGCGCCTAATGCACGTTCTGTCAGGGAATTGCCAGGGATTGTAAAGGACAAGTTGGCCAAAGAAATAGTGGCAGGTAGGATTTCAGGCCCTCATGATCAATTGCCTATGGCAAATTTGAGATTATCTCCCCTTGGTGTCATCCCTAAGAAAGCACCAGGGGAATACAGGTTAATACGCAACCTATCTTACCCTAGAGGCGAATCAGTAAATGATGCTATTGACCCTCAGTTAGCGTCAGTTAAATATGCTTCATTTGATTCGGCAGTAAAAATGGTTAAGACACTGGGCAAAGGAACCTTATTGGCAAAATGCGACATTAAATCAGCTTTTAGGTTACTACCAGTTCACCCGGAAGATTTTGATCTCCTGGGCTTTCAATTCGAAGGGAAGTACTACTTCGCCAAAGCTATGCCAATGGGGTGTTCCATTTCTTGCTCAGCATTTGAAACATTCAGCACTTTTTTACATTGGTGTGCCTCTAAGAGGTCTGGTAGTCAAGCAATTACTCATTACCTTGACGATTTCTTATTTGTTGGGGCTTCTGGGATGACTGGTTGTGCAGATACACTGTTGGCATTCCAGGGATTAATGAAAGAATTAGGGGTACCTTTGGCTGAAGAAAAATCTGAGGGCCTGATACACGTCTTACTTTCCTGGGAATTGAATTGGATACTAAGCAAGGTATATCTCGCCTCCCATCTGACAAGCTCATAGCTATGAGGCTACAGGTGAGGATGATGAGAAACAAATCTAAGGCCACACTATGAGAATTCCAATCCCTGACAGGTTTATTAAACTTTGCTTGAAAGGTTATAGTCCCTGGGCGGGCATTCTATTCACGTTTATACAAAGCCACCAGAGGAGTGAAGGCCCCCCATCACTACATTAGAATTACTTCTGGAATAAGGGAGGATTTGAGGATATGGGAGTCATTTCTGGAGCAATTTAATGGCATTTCATTTTGGAGATCTGAAATGCTCTTAAGGGCAGACTTTCAGGTACACTCCAATGCTTCAGGGGCCTTTGGTTTTGGAGTATATTTTAATGGCCAGTGGGCAGCTGAGGGATGGCCGCAATCCTGGGTGGAAAAAGGTTGGACACGAGACCTCACCTTTTTAGAACTATTTCCTATTGTGGTTGCGGTCTATTTATGGCCAGAGCAATTTGCAAACAAAACGGTGCGGTTCTGGTGTGATAACCAAGCTGTAGTCCACATAGTGAACTCCTTGACTTCTAAATCTGCCAGGGTAATGACATTGGTTAGGGAATTGGTGGCTCAATGTTTAAAGTTTAACATTTTGTTCCAAGCTCAACACGTTTTTGGTTTACTAAATCCATTGGCAGACGCCCTTTCGCGTTTTCAGTTTTACAGATTCCGTCAATTGGCTCCAGAGGCAGCAGCTCATCCATTGGAGGTACCGAAACAGCTTTGGAGCCTTGGAGAATAAAAATGGAAAAGGCGATTCTACAGTCCGTCGCCCCGTCGCCCCGCAAGTCATATCAGCTCGCGTTGCGAGCGTTTAGATGTTCCTTGTTAACTGTCGGGGAAGTGGAGGTCTGGCCATTAAGGGTGGAGGTTATCCTCCATTTTGCAGCCCACCTTAGACAATCTGGTTTATCTTCAGTCACCATCAGAGGCAGAATAGACGCACTTTCATTTTACTCCAGAGCAGGAGGTTTTAAAGACCCTATAGTTGATTTTAGGCTCTGGAGGGATGGGCTAGGGAGTCTTCTACATTACAGGACAATCGTTTGCCAATATCGGGTCCTATACTGATAAAAATTTGGCAAAGCCTCCTGGTTACACGTACCACACCCGAAGAGGTGATTTTGCTTAAGGCTGTATTTTCGTTAGCATTTTTTCCAGCCTTGAGAATAAGCGAAATTGTCCCTAGTTCGCGTACTGATAGTTCTGGCTGGGCTTTATTAGTATCAGATATCCAAATTTCTGAACAGGGGATACAAATGACAATTCGGCGGTCAAAAACAGATCAATTGGGGAAAGGACAGTCTATAGCCTTAGCTAGGGCACATGCTGACCATATTTGCCTGGTGCAGGCATTAAGTAATTATCTTCAAATAAGGCCAAATGTATCAGGATATTTATTTTTACATCTATCAGGCCTTCTGTTGACACAGTATCAATTTAGGGCTGTGCTGCGTGAGGTTTTGAGACATGCTGGTTTGCCAGCAGTTCAATTTTCTTCTCATTCCTTTAGAATTGGGGCAGCGACAGCTGCAGCAACACAGGGTTTAAGTGATACTACAATCCGTAGGATTGGTCGCTGGCGCTCTAGAGCAGGGGTAGGCAACCTTTCCCCTTTAAGGGCCGAGGGACTTCAGCTCCCAGAAGCCTCAGCCATGTTGGCCAATAGTCCCATGTTGTCCAATAGCTCCTGGGATTCTGGGAGCTGAAGTCCCTCGGCCCTTAAAGGGGAAAGGTTGCCTACCCCTGCTCTAGAGCATTTAAATCGTATGTTCGCCTTTAAGTTAAAGGTATTGCTGATTGTCTGATTTGCTTTTGATCTAATTTGGCAGAACTAAATACTGGAGACATATGGATCCTGGGACACAGTTTGGTCTTTTGGGCCGAACGGCACATCATTGAGCAGCGACGAGATTTGGCCATGGGATTGGGAGAGGCTGGAACTGTGAGATGGTTTGGCCATAGAGGAATGTTGTGGGGAGCACTACTGCCTAGAATTATTGAATTGCTGGCCTCTTTCTCACATCCCAAGATCTTGCTGGTACATTTAGGTGAAAATGACCTTTCGAAACTGACTTCATTACAGTTAGTTAGAAGGATGATTAAAGACATGAAAGAAATACAGCAGAGAATGCCAAACACACTGCTCATGTGGACAAAGTTGCTCCCTCGGCGAGTTTGGTCTGGTGCTCGGAGTGACGCGACCATCAATGGAGCTCGGTGGTGGTTGAACAGATCTGTAGCCAAGACGTTGGGGAGAATGGGTGTTGTTATTGTTGATCATGAAGGTATACAGGTCACATTGCCACACTTGTACAGGAGAGATGGTGTGCATCTCTCCCCATGGGGAAATGACATATACTTGACTTCATTGGAGTCATACATCAATTCGGGGGGGAGGGGATGCCAAGCTAGGCTGGCCTCCTCCTGTGGCAGGCAGGGACCCTCCCCCCTTTAGAGAATTCTTTAGGTTAATTGAAATTATTAATTGGGATAAAAATAATAAAGAATTTTGGTATATGTCATTAGATTAAACAAAGTTATATGACGTCATATTAAACTTAATGATGTCATAAAGTTATGATGTCATGTAATGGTTTTGACGTCATATCCGGTTGGGGAGGGGTTAGATATTGTTATTATATGTTACATAAGTTAAAGAATTTGACGCATGCTGTGTTAGAAATAATTAATCAATAGAACTTGTGCTTAAATACACGTACGCATGCGTCAAAACAAATTATTATTAAGAAATGCTTAATTAAATGGATAATTAAATTGTTATTTAAATGTTTAATTGATTGTTATTAAGACCCTGTACAAAATAAAAGTTGTGGCCAATGATTGACCCCAAAAAACTAATCGTGTTGGTGTGCCGATGCAATGGGGATATGTTTTTTTTTAATGTTTCTAGAGGGCATTTTTAAAAATTTGCATCTCCTTTTTTCTTCACCTGTCTCACCTATAAAATTATAACAAACGTGGCCTTGTCATAGGTTTGCTCCTTTCAAAATCTTCCTGTGCTTTCATCGTTATCAATGTTATTAAAATCAAGCTGATGCCTTCTGTGTTTGAAAGGCAGAAATGATTTGACACTTTGAATTTTGTTCAAAAGACAGTAGTACACTGCCAGACTCTTGCTTACCATTAATGGTGCTGGCCTAAGGGAGTGTTACTTTATTACCTTTCCAAACCACACTTCAGAAGAATTAATTAATTGATGCTCTTAACAGCCTCATCCTGACAAAAACATATGATACTCAAATGTTAAACATGGAAGCTAAGATGAAACTGTCAGGGGAAGGCTAAAAGTGGTTATTAATATGGCTTTTGATAAATATCTTCTTGAGCTCACACTGTGCATCGTCTACTTTCATCTCAGAAAGTAGTTAATCTGATTGATGAAGATCCCGTTTCAGATTGTCTCCATGCTGAGTTTAATAACTGTGCTTCCCCCCCACCCCAAATAAAAGAAGTTTCCTATTGAAAGGGAAAGGGGCAAAAAAAGCCCCTTTCCAATTGTATTTTCTGTAACCATCTGAGAGACCTAACAATGAAGCCGCAGCATTTGCCATAGTTGTCTCTGAGAATAGTACTATAATTGCCACTCCATTCCCATCTGTATAGGCTAGGAATGCAGTTCTTCTCTACTCTCTTCTCCTTCCTCTGCTATTGCATAGTAAACCTCCAGTAGAGAAAGAGCTGTCAGCAACTCTTAATGATAATCCTTTAAGGCATGGAAGACCAAGCCCATCATGATGTCCTATCAGGATTTAAGCACAAAGAGGCTACACAGCAAGAGTTTAATATTCTTATCAACATCTTGGAGATTAAAGCTTTTTTAAAAGAGTCATATCAGAATTGATATTCTCTTCCTATACAAAATATCCCTGTAATTATCCTTATTGCAATGCACAAAGACTGAAAATAATAAAAGGAAGTTTCCAAGTAAACCACTCCGATCTATCTAAACCAGGGGTAGCAACCTTTCCCCTTTAAGGGCTGAGGGACTTCAGCTTCCAGAAGCCTCAGCCATGTTGGCCAATAGTCCCATGTTGGCCAATAGCTCCTGGGATTTTGGGAGCTGAAGTCCCTCGGCCCTTAAAGGGGAAAGGTTGCCTACCCTTGATCTAAACAAAAGAAGCACGTGCAAGCCATTGCTAGAGTCACACTCTGGGATTTCATCTTGGTGTGTCTCTATACAAACACACACACATTTTATCAGTCTCTTCCTGTTTTTCTCAAAACTATGTGTCATCTGAGTAGAATATCCAATTTTTACTTTAAACAGGGATGGACTCACATGATGGTCCTGTGTTCCTTACAACTTTCCACAATGTGGCACTTTCCAAGCGCAACCACAAAATCCATCATCCAAGTGATCTGCTACAAATGAGGCTGCTATCCTATACATGAGGGGTAGGGGAAGTCTATCCTGTTAGGCTCCATGGTGAAGCCCTCATATTCACCTCCCCCCAAAGTCACCACTGATTTTCAGCAGAAGTGGTCAGATCCATTATCAAATTCAGTTAGTTTGTCCCCCCCAAACCCCACATTACTCATCACCCAATTCTCCCTACCCTGCCTCAAAAAATAAAAGTCAAATATTGGACGAAAGCAAAACATAGCAGTACATGAGCTGGGGGCTGTAAGAGTTAAAATGGCTCCCACGGTTGCTCCCCCCCCCTTTATACACACTTACCTTGGAGTACGTTCTCTGGAAATAAATAGGGCTTACTTCTGAGTTGTCATGTATAAGACTGCACTGTAAACCTAGGGTGGAAACAGTCACATATTCTCCCTGTCATCCCTGCTTTCATTCTTTTCCCTGCTTCCATTGTTTTCTGTGTACTAAATTTTAGATTCTAAACTCTTCAGAGCTTGTCCCTTTATACCTCTACACTGACAATGTCACAACAACTCTAATGAACAAGCAGGCATATTCTCAGTGTATGGGACTGAGATGGACAAAACTAATCCAAAATATTGTGCTTCCAGAGGAAAAGCAAACAATTGCAACTCCTCGCCTTACTAGTCAACATACCCAGGGTAGGCCAAATTATTTTAGCCCCTGAAGCAGAGAGTCCTACGAGTCTCTTTCCCTACCTCTCCCCGGCAACAAAAATACAACAGTAATAAATAAACTTTTACTTCAGGACAGGAGACTAGCATTGGAACAGAATACAAAGAAACAGGATGGTTCCCAATCGGAAAGAGGGTCAGACAAGACTGTATTCTATCATTCTATCTATTCAATTTCTACACAAAAAACATTATACACAGAGCACGTTTAGACTCAGAATAAGGAGGAGTGAGGATTGGAGGGAGGAATAGCAACAATCTAGGATCTGGAGATGACACCATAGTACTAGCAGAAATCAACAAAGACTTGAAACAATTACTGAAGAAAATAAAAAAAGAGTGCAAAGACAAGCTCAGTGTTGAACATTAAGAAAACAAAAATAGTGACTACAGAGGATTTACATAAATTCAAGCTAGATGATGAGGAAATTGAAATAAATAAGGATTTCCCATACCTTAGATAAATCATTGATTAGAAGGGAGGAAGCAATCAAGGAATTAGAAGAAGATTAGGACTGGGAAGGATAGCTATGAAAGAATGAGATTCTAAAGTGAAAAGATATAAAACTGAACACTAAAGTAAGGATCATCCCAGCCATTATATTTCCTGCATGCCAGGTTGAACTGGATAGCCTTGAGGTCTCTTCTAACTCAATGATTCTATGATTTCCCATCACCATGAACATATGTGAGATCTGGCCTGAAATACATGGGCCAAATAAAGCACCTTTATTTGAGTGCTTTGGGGGTGTGGTGTTCAAATGACGCACACCCTCAAACTGCCCAGAAGTCATTCTGAGGCTGCCTAAAGTAGCCTGAAGCCAGGCAAAAAGGAGCAGCAAAAAGCTGCTCTTGCCAGTAACCTGTTTGGGACCACGGCAGCAGCCAGCTTTGGGATCTTGGCTGCCGGCTTTGAGACCTTGGCAGTGGTCACTGGGGTCCTGGAGTGATTGGGGTTGGAGCAGCCTCTGGCTGCTCCTTTTGTCCCATCTGCTTCATCCCCTGGATAGTGAAGAAAGCTGATATAAATAAAATCCACTCATCTGAGATGTGACACTGGAGAAGAGTGCTAAGGATACCATGGATGGCCCCAATGACAAACAAATACAGTGGAACTTGGATAATTCGAACCCCAAGGGACCAGTAAAAAAATTAGAATTATCCAAAATTCGAATTATCCAAAAAACGGGATACTGTATTGCAAAATGTAAATACAGTACACATACGTTTTTACTCAAAGAGATTATAATGAAAGTGACAAGCTGTATATAAATCAATATAACTATAGTAAGGAATTCAGAGCTTATACTTAAATGGTTCATATTCTTTTGAATATACAGTACAGTATTAACTACACTAATAAATCAGAAGGTATAGATACGTTTTACATTTTCAATGTGTTTCAAAAAAGTCCAAAATCTTCGCTTGTTTTCTGTTGTTAAGTCTCTCAATTTTAACAAAAGAATCAACTGCATTTAGAGATGTAAAAATATAATCACTCATGTTGTTTTTGCTTTCTAAAAAATGTCTAAGCTGCTGAATATGTTTCGCTGCTTTGGTAGCACTAATAATAGACATTTCTTCTGAAACTGATCCCTCAGTTTCAGATTTTTTCTTTGTCCCCTTTTCTACCTCTTTTATGGTTGCAATTTTCTCAGCCAAGGTCTTGTATGTCTGCTTTGATCACGACATCGTCAACCACCTCTCCTTCCTCCTCCTCCTGGCACGGGGGGGGGGGGGTTGCCTTGGGCTGTGGTGGTTAGGGACTCCGCCATGGCCTCTCCGCCTCTCCTTCCTCCTCCTCCTGGTGCTGGGGGAGGGGGTTCGAATTATCCAATATATAATTCAAATTAACCATAATTTTTAACATTGTTTTAATACAAGATTCTAGGGACCAGGGAAAATATTCAAATTAAAGAAGATTTTGAATTATAGAAGGTTGAATTATCCATGTTTCACTGTAGTTCCTAGAACAGATCAGATTTGAACTCTCCTTGGAAACCAAGATGACTAAACTGAAGCTGTTATACTCTAGACAAATCATGAGAAGGCATGACTCACTAGAAAAGACAAGAATGCTAGGAAATGTGGAGGGCAGTAGAAGGAGAGTAAGACTGCATACCAGATGGATAGACTTAATCAGGAAAGTCACAACCATGGGACAACAGGATCTGAGGAAAGCAGTTGAGGACAAGGGTCTTGGAGGTGTCTCATTCACAGAGTCACCATGAGCCAAAGTACACTCAAAGGCAGTTAACAATTAACAATTAGCAGTTAACAATAAACAGCAATAAATTCAATATTCAACAGTAATAATACTGTTCTGGCAGGCTATTTTGGAATAGAATGTGAGGGCTTTTAATGGTGTGCTATTTATCATGTAATGTTCTCTTGACATCTATCTTTTGTCTTTTAATTGATCTTTTTTGAAGCATTTTAATTCCAGGCATTGTTTTTGTCACAGAGGAAGACAATGGCAAACTGCTGTAAACAAATCCTGCCAAAGAAACTCATGTGAGGGGTGTGCCATAAGTCAAAAATGGCTTGAAGGCACACAATAATAAATTGTTCCATTGTATTTCAATAATAACTTGTTTTTAACTCATTTTAATTGTACTTTAACTTTCTTAAGCCCCCTGGGTCCCAATAATTGAGGAAAAGGCAAGATATAAGTTTATTAGTAGTATTAGTATTAATATTTACGTATATATTATTTTCAGCACAGAAAATGTTTCCTGCATAGAAAAAGTTCTTTTCTGCCAAAACAAAACAAAACACAGACAAATGTGAATTTAGTGTGAAACAAATATTGAACTGTAAAGATTTTTCTCAATTCCAGATTTTCTTCATCAGAATTGAGAAATATGTTTTTTTAAAAATAAATTTTATTAATGTTTAAAAACAAACATCATTATTATTTCTATGTACTTACATTCACACCTCTCATATAAATTTTACCTACTTATTTCCTCTTTTCAAGGACAAGCAAATACTTCTAATAATTCTAATTCAATACATACTTCTATGTTATTAATTTTACATATATTTTTCCCCTCCTCTTTTCCCCTATCCCTTTTTCCCAATACAAACTAATACTCCTAATCTTTTTGCTGCAATATATAATATAATATAAACCAAACATAGTCATTTAGGGTGTAAATAATTCCATAACAATTTTTTTTAAATTATCTTTCTTATACAAAATCTGTTATAGTCCTTTCCCATTTCTTTTCATATTGCTGTGATGATTTGCCAGACGTGTGCATTGATAACTTATCCATAGTTGCTAACTCTCTTAATTTGTTGTGCCATTCGGATAGACTCGGTAAAGATTCCAATTTCCACGACCGAGCATAAACTATTCTTGCCGCTGTCACCATATAAAGTACCAAGCTTTTTTCCTCTTTACTTAACTTAGGGCCTAAGCAGACTGCCAGAATTAGTGCACATTAAATTGAGGCACTTCCCTGGCTCAGTGCTAGGGAATCATGGGAACTGTAATTTATTGTGGCACCAGAGCTCTCTGACAGAGAAGGCTCAATGTCACAGAAAAAAAATACAGTTCCCATGATTCCCTAGCACTGAGCCAGGGCAGTGCCTCAATTTAATGTGCACTATTTCTGGCAGTCTGCTTAGGCCTTTACTCTTAATTACAGTGAGTATGGGCCTCGGCAGACGACTAAAAGAGTTGTCTGCGAGACCCGGAAGAGGAGGAGCCACCGCACGAGCGGCGCTCCTTCCTCTTCCTGAGGTCGCCCTGGGAGCTGCTGGCCCTCCGCACGGCCGGCGCTTCCGGGGCAACCTCCTGCCACAGTGACTGCACGCGCTGCGGCGGAAAAGGCAGGGAAAGTGCGCCCTACGCGTTTAGGGTGCACTTTCCCTGTCTTGTGGAAGGAGCGCTGATTTTGCGCTCCTTCCAGGGACGCTGCAGGAGCGCCGCGGTCCGGCTGCCAAGGTCCCGCAGTGCTCCGGACCAGGGCGTCCCCGACGCCCTGGTCTGCATCCCCCCAATATTAAGCAAATATAGTTCTGGTCGTAAAGGTAAGGCTTTCTGTAAGATTTTCCTCATTCTATTATTAATTTTCCCCCAGTAATTTTTAGCTTTTGTACATTGCCACCACATGTGAAACAAGGTTCCTACTTTGGTCTTACATTTCCAACACAGATTCCCTCCTTTGTTTTTCATTTTATCAAGTCTGGTCGGTGATAAATACCATCTGTAAAAAACCTTATAATAATTTTCTTTCAGTAAGTTACACTTTGTAAATTTCAAGGTGTCCTTCCATGAGTTTTCCCAATTCTGTAGAGAGATAGAATTCCCTATATTTTGACTCCATTTAACCATATTTATTTTTATCATTTCTTCATGTAATTCTCGGTCTAATAACAGCCTATACATTTTCCCTATCCATTTTTCTGTATAACAACTTAGCAGTTTATCAAAATTGTTGAGCTCAAACTCTATTCCTTTTTGTTCCATATCTTTCTTAAAATCTTCCTTAAGTTATAAATAATTCAACCAATTCATCTTTATTCCTTTTTCCCCAAGAGTTTCTTTTGATTTTAATTTTAGTCCTTCCTCTGACTTCACCAAGATTTTTTCATATATTAACCAATTCTCATTTTGAATATTTTCCCCTTTATGGTAAGCCTCCTGCGAAGAAACCCACAGAGGTATCTGTGTCCATAATTTTTTCCTATATTTTCTCCAAATCATAAATAGTGATTTTCTTATACAATGCTTGTTAAACTCTTTCGCCATTTTAGTTTCTTCATATCCTATATATTTATGCCAACCCATTCTTAATCCGGACCCTTCCAACTGTAAAAGTTTCCTGTTTTTCAATATAATCCACTTTTTGATCCAAGAAAGGGCACCAGCATCATAGTATAAATCTAAGTTGGGTAGTCCCATTCCTCCCTTTTTCTTTCTGTCCTGCATTACTGTTGCTTTAATTCTAGGTTTTTTCCCCTGCCAAATGAAATGTGTTATATCCTGTTTCCATCTTTTAAATGGTGTCTTAGAGGTTAATATGGGGGTTGTCTGAAATAAAAAAAGCATACGAGGAAGTACATTGATTTGTATTGTGGCTACTCTGCCTAATAAGGATAATTGTTGTTTGTCTCAAGAATTCAAATCCAATTTAATATTATTCCATACCTTAGTATAGTTATTCTTGAATAAGTCTTTGTTATGCTTAGTAATGGTTATTCCTGAATACTTTACTTTGTCTATTATTTGATATTCTGTCTTATTTTTCAGATCTTCTTCTTCTTTTTTGAAAGATTTTTTGTTAATATTCCACTCTTCAATTTATTTATCTTAAATCCCACTAAGTTTGTAAATTGTTCCATAACTTGTTCCAGATGTCTCATATTTCTTATTGGATTTTCAAGGAAAATGACTAAGTCATCCGCAAAAGCTTTTAGGCAATATCTATCTTTATATATTTTCGGAAATTGTAGTTGTTTATCATTTCTTATTCTCATATTCATTATCTCCATTACCATAATAAATAACAACGGAGAGAGCGGGCACCCTTGCCTTGTTCCCTTTTCAATTTCTATAGGTGAAGTTTTTTCATTGTTGACTATTATTTGGGGTTTTTGTTTTGAGTATATATTCCTAACCCAGTTAATATATCTTCCCTGTAACCCACTCTCCTCTAAGACAATGTTTAAAAAATCCCAATTAACATTGTCGAACGCTTTTTCTAGGTCCATAAAGATCATACCTAATTTATTCAATTTGATTTCATCATATTTCTCAATTATATTCAACACTATTCTTACATTATCTTTGATGTTACGTCCTGGTAAGAATCCTGCCTGGTCCTCATGGATCCATTCTTGTAATGCATTTTTTAACCTTTTAGCTAATATATTTGCATATATTTTATAATCTATATTCAATAAAGATATAGGTCGATAATTATTTAAATTCTCAGGATCCTTATTTTCTTTCTGAATAAGAGTTATTAATGAGTGTCCCCACGATTCTGGATATTTACCATAATCGATGTCTTGAATTGTTTTGTGTAATACAGGGACTAATTCGTTTTTAAACATTTTGTAATACTGTGATGTCAATCCATCAGGGCCAGGGGCTTTATGATCTTTCAATTTCTGTATTGCCTGTTCTACCTCTGTTATAGAAATTGGTGTACTTAAATCTTTAATTACTGAATCATTTAATTTAGGAAATTTTGTAAATTTTTTATATATTCTCATATTTGAATTCTTTTATCTTGTAGTGTTTCCTCTGTTGTATAAAGTTTCTTATAAAAATATTGAACCTCTTCTTTAATCTCATTTTGAAGATTTATTTCTTTACCTTCATATCTGATTTTTGTAATCACATTTCTTTCTCTTTCTTTTCTCAACCTATATGATAGCCATTTTCCTACTTTGTTTGCATTTTCAAAATGGTAATGCTTCACATATTTAATTTTGTTAATTATTTTGGTCATATAAATCTGGTTAATTTGGTTTCTAATTTCCTGTATCTCATTATATAGCTTTACATCCTTTGGCCTCCTCTTATGGTCTTGTTCTCTTTGTTCTAATTTCTCCAAAAGTTTCCTTTCTTTTTCTGCTTTTAACTTTTTCTTCCTGCTTGCCTGTTGAATTAGTATCCCTCTAATTACAGCCTTACTAGCATCCCAAACTATATGATTTGGTATATCCTTATTTAAATTCTCTTGAAAATAAAATCTTAATTCTTGTTTAATCTTCTTCACCACCTCCTCATCTGCCAATAATTATTCTTGTAAGTGCCAGGAAAATTCTCTTTTCCTGGGTCAAAAATAAAGTCTTACTGGACAATGATCTGTAACAGTTCTCGGGAGGATTTCTACTTTAGTTATCTCTTTAATCATTGATTTAGTGGTAAAAATCATGTCGATTCTTGACCATGATTTATATCTATCAGAAAAGTAAGTAAAATCTTTTGAACCTAGTGATTTGTATTTCCATGTGTCCACCAAGTTAAATTCTTCTATCAGCTCAAGGGCTGTCATTGGTAATTTACCTTGATATTTCCTTTTTATTCCCTGCGAAGATCTATCCACTTCGGGGTTAATTACACCATTCCAATCTCCTGCAATAATTATTTTTTCGAAATTCATTTCTCTTACTTTCTCTTTTATTGATTTAAAAAATTTAGCCTTATTTTCTTGTGGAGCATATATGTTTAGTAATAAAACTTTACCTATTTGCAAGTCTAATTCTATTGCTATATAATGCTCATCTTTGTCTTTAAACAGTTCCTTAGCTTTTATTGAATTTTGCACATATACCACAACTCCTTTTTTCTTTGATTTTTCATTTGAAGCTATATATACCTTACATAATTTTCTATTTTCCAAAAATTTAGCATCCTTCACCCGTATATGGGTTTCTTGTAAGCACACTATATCATTCCATTGTTTTGTAAGGGTATGTATAATTTTCTTACATTTAAATTTAGAATTTAGACCATTCACGTTCCAAGTTAAGAGTTTAATTGACAGCTTTTATTAATTTCTTTAATTAAAATATTCTTAATGTTTTATTGTTCTATTGTCAATTATTTCCTATGAAAAGTTCTTCCTTTCTTTATCTTCTGTCTTATTTGAAAATGTTCTCTCTTTTCCTTGCCTTTAGATTTCTTATTTCTTTCTCAATATGTATTTTCTTTTCCTAGATCTGCATTCAAATTTCTTTCTTCTTCTTGTTCCTCTTTTTCTATAGTTTCAGTAGTCCGGGCTATTTCTTCTTCTAATTCTTCCTTATTTTCATCTAGATCTGATGAATGTTGGGATAGATCATCAAGGCTTTCTCCTGTATAATTTTCTTCACATTGTTTACTTTCTTGTGTTCTTGTTTTAGCTCTTCTACACATTCTCGATTTTACCTTATAAGATCCTGATGCTTTATCATTATCTTTCCCTCCTATGGGTGAATCTTCCCTTGGTGAACTTTCATCCTCCTGTTTATTCCTGTCTAAGAATTCTTTGGCTTTTTGTAACGAATCAATATGATATTTTCTCCTTCCTATTGTAAATATAACACCTTTAATTTTTGCCCACTTATAGCTAATGTCATTTTGCTTTAGATATTTTGTTAATTCTTGGTAATTTTTCCTTTTCTGTAAAATCTGGACAGGGATATCCCTAAAAATCTGAATTTCTTGATCTTCAATATAACATTTTTTAAGATAGCTTGTCTCTATTATTGAATCCCGTATTCTTTCCTGGATGAAATGAATTACCATATCACGAGGAAGCTTTCTATTCATAGCTCCCCAGGAATTAACCTTGTACAGCTTATCCACTTCAATATCGAGCTGTTCCGTTGGCCATCCTACAAACTCTGCCAAAGCTGGAATGATACGAGAGGGTAAATTTCCCTATATTTTTCTTGTAATCCACGTAGTCTAATTGCTTTACTTTTTAATTTAAGTTCTATCGTTGCCTTGGATATTTCCTCTTGCTGTCGTGTCTTCTCTAGTAGGGCAGTCTTCCCTTCTAATTCTTCTGTTCTTTCTTCTACAGCTTTAATCTCAGATTTCAGTTCCTTTATTTCAGTTGCCATTTGTTGGAGGCAACATTTAAATTCCTGTATTTCTTTATGTATCTCAGCTCTTACCTCTTTTTTCCATTCCTTTATTTCCATTCTTATCTCTGCCCTAATTTCCGCTCTTATATCAGTTCTCAGACGCTGGATTTCTTCCAGCAAAATTTGGTTAATGTCAGTTTTTCCCCCTTTATTTGTTGAAAGTTCTTTTTGTTTTTCTCGCAATTCAGAGGTTATTTGGTTTTCCAAATCTCTTTCTGATATCATTCTTGCTTAAAGAGTGGGTTCCTACAAAATGTAGAATTACTTTACCTCTATATTTGCCACACAGCTTTTAAATTTTAGTTCAAAACAGTAATAGGATAGAAGGATATATAACAATTATTACTACACCAATATAGTAACCAGACCATTATTCACCCTTATACAAAGCCTTATTTTTCTATTAGGTTTCAAGCTATCACATCTCCTAACTCCCTATTTTGAAACTTTAACCATAATAACAATCCATAGAGATTTTAATCCATATGAAAGTCCTTCTATATTTTATAATTTCTCTTCCCCCAACCTTGACTTAATAAACATCAAATATATATCAAGCACAAAACTAAAGAAAGGCAAGAGTATCTTAAAATTTATAGTTTACACTTGCACTTCCTTCTGCTGTAAGCATTTGCGTGCGCGGCTCAACAGCTGGTGTATTGTGGCGTCCTCAGTAGTACTGCTTCCAGGGCACACCCAGAATATCCACCGCTCCCTCTAGAACGTGTCCATCTCTCCAAACCACTTCTTCCTACTCTCCATGGCTTCCCAGTCTCCCCAAATAAAGGGATATCAATATTATCAATATTATCTCTGGTACTTCTCTCCACCATTCCCCCTACTGTCCGCGCTGTTACAACCAAAAACCAATCTGTATCCGGGACCACACCCACCCTTTCGTCTGGTCCATCCACGTCGCTCCTTCCAGGGGTCAGTCCCACGCTTTTACCTAGTCCATCTATGTCGCTCTTTCCAGGATCGCCCCCACAATCTCCTCCAGCATCAAACCCACTTGCGCGGTCTCCTCCAGTGTCAAGTCCACCTCCGCGTCCAAGGACGTCCTTGTCAGCTTGCCCTCTGCGATATCTGTCTTGTCGCGTAAGGGATTTACTATTTTCTAATTTTCTAGTTTATATCACCTGCTTCCTTTACATCGAGAGTCATTATCTCCTCTTTAGTCTCTGATTTGGGTGGGAGAGTGAGAGGGCTTACTCTTCATTTTGTTAAACTCCACAGAAAGCCCTTTAGCCTAGTCTCTACCTCACCTGCTTCACTCGAATCTCCTGTGAAGCGGGGGGGGGGGGGGAGGACTTCAAGTTTGCCCCAACTATATAATCAGTCCTTTCAGGATTTTTGTTTATTTACTTGTCCTTTAGTCCTTTAATCCTGTTTCTTTCTATTATAGTTAAAATGTGTGGTAGGTGCTGCTCTTGCCTCTCGGCTCCAAGTAGAAGATTCAGGTTCCGAATTTCCTTTAGCTCTCTTCCACCCCTCCTCTTCTCTTCTCCTCTTCAGGGGGGAGCTGTTGGAATTTTTAGGTTTTTAGGTTTATAATCAGCTTTCCTGTTGCCCCTTTATTCAGGTCTCTCTTCTATCTATCCCTTGTTTTAATTTTCTTGAATTTGCCAATTTACTTTCTTTCTCTTGGCTTTCTCCTGCCTTTTTTTTTTTGGGGGGGGCTATAATCTTACTTACGGATGCAGGAATTTTGCGGAGTCCCACAAAATCCTGCTGCTCGCAGCGCCGCTCATCACCGGAAGTCGAGAAATATGTTTCTGACCATTTCCCATGTATGTTTTTTGGAAATTCTTTCCATCTTTACTACAGGTGTTGAAGACAACTGTTATTGGTGCCTATTTATAAAACTCTAGGAACAGTCTAGCTCAGTGGTACTCAGACTTTTTTCCCTTGAGACTCCCTTTTGCATCTATGCACGGATGTTGCACCCCCTAGGCTATATTTTATTATATTAATAAAAATATAATAATAATAATAATAATAATAATAATAATAATAATAATAATAATATTTATTTCTATCATATTTGCATATTCATGTATATCTATATTTTAACATTTTATAAGGTAGTAACATTGTTCAAATTAGCACATTTTTATTTATGTGAATTCAATATTTATCTCATATGTGTAAATCACTATATAAAAGGATTATTTTTATTATTACTTCTCTACTTAAAATGAATTTTCTCATGTATATTAACATTTTGTTCCTATTTCCTGTTTGCCTCCATTTCTGTTCTCTAAACAAGGTAATGACTGAAATCCACAATCAACAACCTCAATGCTTAGAATATAAAACAGGGACCTAAAGTACACTAATTGGAGGATATGAGCAACATAATTAAGAATATATGCCACTTTGCTAAAATAATGAAATTAAGTAGTACATTATGCAAAGTTGGAGATATTTGTGTGAGATGTGATTGTCTTTGAAAATATCGTGGGGCAATGTAGAAAAACCTTGTATAATGTTTCAGAGAGATGCTTCAGTAACTCCATGCTTTTGCCCAACTATCTGTATGTTGTGCAACATAAAATGTTGGTTTCAGCCATTGAATGGCAGCTCTGCTGATGAACATGGTAAGTGGGGGAATTGATTATTGTATAATGGCCACAGGACAGACTGTGTGCTGTATTCATTTAATACTTGACAATGAAAACACAGGCAAGGGATATTGATTACTGTTGTAAATCAATGCAGTGGGTAAGTTCTGATGTCCTATCTACTTCCTCCAGGACCACCCATGCCCACACCAGGTCTGAAAATGGGAAAGGAAAAATAAAATAAAAAACAACAACAAAAAACAAACAAAAAACAAACAAAACAAAAAACAACAACGAGGAGCCTGAAGCCCACTTCCATTTTTGTAAACGCGGGGGGGGGGGGCGGGGGGGGGGCGGGAGGATGACTCTAAAACATTTATTGAGATGTTATCTTGGAGCATGCAAACATATGTATGTCCCAAATAGAGTATCAGCGATAATCTCAAAACCACTATAAATAATCTTAAAACATTTCTGGAGAACAAAACAGGATGCAGCAGACTGGTGGGGGGCAAATGCTATAACCAGCTTCCAAAATGCGGGGAAATTGCAAGCTCCTCTTGCAAAAACCTGATTTGACTGAGTTAAACTCAGGCAAATGGGAAATTTAACAGGCTCAGAGGTTAGGCAGAATTTCAGCAAAATTCCTTGGGAAACATCCCATGTCTTGCACCAGGCAGAGCTAGGGAGTGTACTTATTTGTATTTATTGATTAATAGCCAGCATGGATTTCTCAAAACTAGGTCATGCCATACTAATTTATCCCTTTTTTGAAAGCTTACAAGCTTGGTAAATTAGGGGGATGCTGTGTATGTAATATATCTTGATTTCAATAAGGCATTTCACAAGGAGCCCCATGATATTCTTGTAGACACGCTAGTGAAACGTGGGTTACACAGTGATGCTGTTAGGTAGATTTGTACTTGGTTGACAAACTGAACCCAGAAAATGTTTTCCTTATCATGGAGAGAAGTGACCAGTGGGGTGCTGAAGGGCTCTGTCCTGGGCCTGGCATTTCTCAATATCTTCATAAATGACTTGGATGATGGTATACAGGGCATGCTAATCAAATTAGCAGCTGACAGCAAATTAGGAGGTAGGTAATACCCCTGATGACAAGATCAGGATTCAAAATGACTTAAACAGATTGGAGAGTTAAGCCAAAGTTAACAAAATTAATTTCAATAGGGATAAATATAAAGTACTACATCTGGGCAGGAAAAATGAAATGCACAAATATAGGGTGGGTGACATATAGCTTGGAAGCACTGCAAGTGAAAAGGATCTAAGGCTCTTAGTAGACCATGAGCTAAACATGAGTCAGTGGTGTGATGCAGCAGCCAATGCAGTTCTAGGCTGCATCAACAGTAGTATACAGATCAAAGGGAGTAGTAGTACCATTCTGTTCTGCTTCAGTCAGACCACACTTGGAATACTGTGTATACTTCTTGGCACCACAGTTCATTAAAGATAATAATAAGCTGAAACATGTCCAGAGAAGGGCAACCAATAACAATAGCAGAAAAGGTACTGTGCAAATATTACATTAAAAGACCTCTCTACATAGTCAGATAGTCACCAAATGATCCAGCCTAGAATTGCATTGGCTGCTGCATCCCACTGTTGATACCTATGAGTACAGATGCAAATACAGTAGGAATGGAAAAGAAATGTGTTGGGTTTACATATATGTCAAGAATTATAAGTTTTATACCATCCAAGACTAGCAAAGGGATGAGATGCATCTTGCTTAGGGAGTCCATTCATTTCCAAAGTATGTGGTACATTTTGTGAACAAAACTAGGCACGTGTTGAAAAATAAACCAAAATTAGTATAATTGAAAAAATGTGCACAAACATGGTTTAACCAATGTGGGAAGTGTATAGAAATGTGAATATTAGCAAAGATGTCTGCCAAAATATAGGCTGCTGTTCTGTTGATGAATTGCGATGACTTAGGGCCTTATCACACGGGGTCCCAAGCAGAAGATATCCAAAGGCAATCCAAAGCTAAAACGTTTTTCCTTTCCTTGTGTCCACACAATATCCAAAGGCAATCCAAAGCTAAAACGTTTTCCTTTCCTTGTGTCCACACAATATCCAAAGGCAATCCAAAGCTAAAACGTTTTCCTTTCCTTGTGTCCACACAATATCCAAAGCTGAAACGTATTTCACCCACTTGATCCGAAGTCAAAGGGGATCTTTTGACATTCGGATTTTTGTGGATGTACCAAGCGAGGCGCGGGAGGGAGCCTCCACCGCCTCCTCCTCCGCGGCCAGAGCCGCCTCTTCCCCTCTCTTCTTTTCCTCATTTTCTTTTCCCATCCCTCTTTCTCCTTCTCTCCTTCCTCTTCTTTCCCTCCTCCTTTCCCCATCCCTCATTCCTCTGCTTTCTCTCTCTCTTTCCTCTTCCTTCCTTCCTTCCTTCCTTCCTTCCTTTCCCCATCCCTCCTTCCTCTCCCCCTCTTTTCCCTCCTTCCTTCCCTCCCTCAGAGCTCACTGGAAGCTGGTTTCCGTTTAGATTAAGGGAACCAAATTCCAGGGCAGAGGATCGAAATCTCTGGCAACAAAGGGAAATAGCATATTGATCAGAGGCTCCGGAGATAAGAGACAAGTGTGTGTATCCATCAACGCTAAACTGCCTCCTGCCTCCCTTCGACGACGAGCCAGTCTTCCCTCCTCAGAGAGGCAGAGGCAGAGGCAGCCAGCCGACAGAGAAGGAGGAGAGAAGGAGAAGGAGAAGGAGAGAAGAGAAGAGAAAAAGGGGAGAAAGAGAGGGAGGAAAAAGGGGCAGGGACTGGCTCTCCTCTTCTTCGGATGCTGGCATGCAGGGAAATGCAATTTCGGTACTGAACTGCATTTACTCCTACTTCGGTAAGCTTTTGCTTACCTTTCGCTTCGTGGCCAGTGTTTGATAAGGTCCATAAAGTCAGAGTTAAACTCACACTTTTTTGGTCATTACAGAAGTTGTAATTCTGTTCTGACAAAAGTAAGGACCAAAATGCTACCCCACCCCAAAAAGCCCAGATTCTAACCAGTGTAGTCCCCCAATATGACATCAAGGGTGTCATATTGTTTTTGTCTCAGAGTGCTAAATTCCAAGGAGCAAACAACAGGATTATTGCTGTTAGGGTTCCATCCCTTGGCATGGATGGTCCTTGTGGTCTCTTCCAACTCTATGATTCTATGATTCTATAATAAAGGTTAGTGTGACAGTGCTCAGTTGAGACACCCTGATTCCTCTTTCCTCAAACGGTTCCTTTGAGTTTGTTTTCCCCCTCCCTAGATCTGCCAAGTGGAAGACATGGGATGTTTCCCAAGGAATTTTGCTGAAATTTTGCCTAACCTCTGAGCCTGTTAAGTTTCCCATTTGCCTGGGGTTGAATCAGTCAAATCAGGTTGTTGCAAGAAGGGCTTGTAATTTCCCCCCATTTTGGAAGCTGGTTACAGCATTTGTCCCCCACCTCCTAGATTACAGGACTGGGATTCAGGAATCCATCACCAACTTGCAAGATGATAGAGGGTCCCCCAGAAGTCACCCATCTCAATCCCCGAAAAGCAAAAGGCAGGAGACCAGAAAAGAGAGTCAACATCACCACTCCCAAGGCTCCAGTCACAGCAGGAACCCTCCTGATCAATCACGCTCCAATATAACAAACATAGGAGATTCAATTGGGCTGCTGTTAAAGTATGCAAAGATGACATGACCCAATTAGATGGGAAACCTCCTAAGGTGCTGTTAGAAGCTCTGAGGTTAGCCCATGCCAATCCAGAGAGTTTGAGGAGATCAAATTCTGAGCCAGGTCACACTGTCTCAGCCTCAATTCCCCTAGCACTCACCATGCGGTGAAGATCAAAGGTGCCAGTTTGTTAATTCCTGGAAGGGAGCGTAAGAGATGGCCTTTTAATACCCTACAGAACCCCTGATTGAAATTGTTATAATCCTGGAAACTGAAAGTTTCCCCCTTAGTGAATCTAATTTTACCTAAGAAGGGCTTGCAAAGCCCATCATCCTGCCTCCTCTCATCCTGCCTAATTTTGTCCAGTTTAGCACCATGGTGATTTTTAGAGTTCTTCCTATAGTTCGAGTCTAAATGTGTTGAGGTTTTTTTTTTAAGTTTTGTTCCCCCCCCCCCCCCCCACTTCGTTAACAATTTTGCCCTCTCAACAAAGGAGCTTGTCTCTGCCTATATTTTTAAAGGTTCTTTTTTAGAGTTCTCCTTCCTTGTGAAGACAGTGGTTTAGAATTTTGTTTTATTTTTAGGTAGTTTGGATTTTGTGCTGTTAGACAACATTTGTGTAATCCCTTCTGTGTACAAACTTTGCAAGCAAAAAGTCCAACATGTTGTTAAAAATTGAAAGGCTGTACTTGGTTAAACTGTAAATTCCCCTTACAGCTTGGATAGTCTGCCTATGCCCAGAAGGCTGGTCAACATACAACAGAAGTCTGTCTCTTTCAAATGTCCCCTATTGTTGTTTTGTGCGCCATCACACAGTTTGAGCATGAGACAGTGTGGCTGCAAGATCTTCTCAATTTGAATAATAATAACAATAAGTTTTTCCTTCTGCTGTTCCTCTCGTGTTCCAAGTGATTTTTTATTTTTATTTAAACAGTGGGGGGGGGGGGGGTAGAATTTTAGTATTCCCTCTTGAAACTCAAAATGTTGTTTTTGTTTTTATTTTTGCTTTTTTAAAGGATATCACATCCCCCTCCTTTTCAGATTTTTTACATCCTTGCTTTCAATGCATGAAGGGAAAGAGAGCATTATTATTGTTGTTGTTTATTTTACACTATTGTTGTTTTGTTTTGTTTTGCTGTTGCAGTGACGCTTAATGCCGAAAGACTGTCCCAATTTTTTTTTTGTTGTTTTGTGCCTCCATGCTTTCAATGTGGGAGGAAAAAGGAAAGAGGAAAGAGGTGGTGGTGGTGTCACTATTTTTCATTGCTCAATTAATTTTTGTGCTCCAGTCTTCTATGAGATTCTGAGAAATGCAATGAAAATGAAATTCAGAGATTTTTCACATCTCTGTTACTCAAAGATTCAAACCTGGGCTTTTAAAAACCAAGTTCAAAACCCTTTGCTTGGATGGGTGAATCTATCCTGTTTTCTTCTACATTTGGAATGTTTTGTATTTCAAGTTCCCCCCCCCCCCCCCATCTCATTCATGAAGAAAATTGCTAATTTGAGCATGTTTTTATTTTTTTTTAATCTATTGAACAGCATTCTCCTCACCCATACCCAACAGTATACGTGTTCACTCAGTCAAAATATGCAGTAGCAGTACTTCATTCATTGGAACTTGGAAAGTAAGCAGGACCATAGCTGCTCATTTAAAGACCTGACAGCTCTCAGTCTCAGTGTAATTGCATTTCTCTGTAACCCAGCCTGCATTCCCATCCCAGTCTTTTTTCCTATAAAGCCTTACTTCCCCCACCCCCTTCCCTCATGAAAATTTGGGTGCATGTTATGTATGCATTTTCAATAATGTGTGGATTTATTTATACAGAGTTGTCCACATTGGCAAATCAACTGTATACCTTTTTAGCTGTTCCCATTTTTAAAATACATACATTTATTTGGTGGGTTGTTTACTAAAACATTTATCTCCCACCTTATTTTTCACAACCTCAGGGAGGCTTGCACAAAAAATTAATTGGAAGCATTTAAAATAATTTTAAAAAAATAAGAATAGCTTGAAGAAGAAAACATATTAAACCATTAAACACTTGAAACAGACAAGTGGTGTCCTTTGACTCCCAACAATTCTTGGGAAGTTTAAAATAGGTCATTTCTATGAGAGTCTCAAACCCACCAAAAATGTGTTTACATCCTACTCTTGTTGTGCTCAGTAGAATGCAACAGGAGAAAAAGTGGGAAATATGCACACAATAGCAGCACCAGCTAGAAAGTGTTATCTGTCTGTAAGTCTCAGGTATATAGTTACAGGGGACAAAGTGAGAATGTTGCCCTTATAAATAACAATTCCCCCACATTGGAATTTTCCTTCAGTCCTCATTGCATTGTAGAGAGTGAGATACTGAAATGCATATTTTTGCTGTGTGTTCACATTCCCTGGGTAATTTTGCCTGCTATTTTTCTCTGGATTCCTAAACCATAGATGAGATTCTATACCATGGGCTGGGGTATGTAATTTTATGATGATAGAGCTATGTAGCTGACACACAACCATGTTAAATAATTGCAATGATGTGCAACCAAGCACAGTGAAAGATGTCCTATTTTATGATGAGGGATCCCACTACTCAACTAAGCACCACAAAATGCACAATGAGGATTCCCATCATATAACAAGGCACTATGAAAAGTGAGGACATTTTTGTCACTGGATGGAAGGCATCTGTAAGTTTCCACTACCCTCCATTCTGAATTATTCATACCTCATAGCTCTGCTTGAGGGCCATTCCACCTTCATCTGCTTGTGCTGTCTTTGTGTAAGGACAGCCTGTCCTGTAAAGTGCTATACTGTTGTACATTGTGACTATTTCATAGTGACCACATTGCCCACTCTGCTTGTGCAATGGTCCCAATGGCACAGATATGGCACCACTGCACTCCTGAAAATATGACTGTTGCCCTATGCCACAGTTCTAAACTGTGCCATTGTACGTTGTTTTACATTGGCCATAAACACATGGACCAAAAAGAACAGCTTCTGGCTACTTTGGAGGCAGGGCATTCAGATGACGCATGCCCCCAGATTGGCTGGAAAATGTTCCAGAGCTACCTAAGGAGGCCCAAAGTTGCAGGAAAAAGGAATGCACAAAAAGGGCTCCTTGCCAGCAGCCCATTTGAGACTACTGTGGCAGCTTGATTTCAAAGCAGGCAATTATCACCGCAGTTGGGCTGGAGCAGCTAGGCTGCCGGTCTAGTTTAGGTTGTAAATACCCAGCAGGATGCCAACCTATATTTCTAAATGCTGAACTGAAGTTTAAAGTTACTGCAATACTAGAAATCTGAGGAGTGAGAGAAAATTTGGGGGGTGGGGCAGAATTCCTAATTGGAGGGCCAAGGCCCTCATTCCTCCTCCTTAATAGCTATACCTTGGTCTTGTTGCAGCAGTTTTCTAAATGCTCATTTTGGGGGAGGGGGAATAGAGAAATTCCCTCCCTAGGATACATTTTGGACAGAGAAATTATCCCCTCCCAAACTAGTAAAACTCCTATCATTTAATTAGATTATGCTGATGCTTACAAATCTAAAACGACACAGAAGCACCTTAGGCACTTAGAGAAAACCGAAAAAGTACACTTCCCTAGGGGTATAATATGCTGAACCAACTGCCAGTAAATCACCAGTAAGAAATAGGGAGATGGGTGGAAATCATGGCCTATCTATAGAAGAACATCTGGTGAAGTTTTTGCCCTCACAATGCTGCCAATTCATTTGTTATTTAGGCTTTGTGAAGATGCATTCAGAAAGCAGCAGCTGGAAAAGGATAAATCAAAGGAATTTGGCTATAACAATGCAGAGGTATTGAAAAGAAGAGAGATAAAGACACATTTATTTGCTAGGGGCAGGGCATTTATTTGCTAGGGGCAGGGAGAGAAAAAATATCATAGCACTGAAAGCAAAGATGTAGGACAAGCACTATTTATGTGCCCTCATTATAAACATACTTTTCTTACTGCAAGCCTGTACAATGTATGACCCACTGAGCTGAATACAACCAGACATTTCTTTTGGCCTGTTAGCAGCTTAGCAATCCCAGACACACAATAAAAACATGAACATTTATAAAGCCAGTGATGAGCTGGAATGTATTTTCCAAAGATTGGAAAATTGGTTTTTTGGACTGTAATTCCCAAAATCCCCCAGCCAGTATGATCACTTGAAGCTGTAGTCCAGAAACTTGAATGTTCCAAGTTCTAGTTTTAACTGGGAAAGCCTAGTAAGGTTCTCTCCAAATATCCTGATTAGGTAGAGATAGGACCTTTGCAGACTGCCAGAAATAGTGCAAATTGAGTCCACTTTAACTGCCCTGACTCAGTACTAGGGAATCATGGGAACTGTGGTTTATTGTGGCACCAGAGCTCTCTGACAGAGAAGGCTCAATGTCTCAGAAAAAAATACAATTCCCATGATTCCCTAGCACTGAGCCAGGGCAGTTAAAGTGGACTCAATTTGCACTATTTCTAGCAGTCTGCAAAGGCCCTAGTTTTCCAATCAATTACCTCAGCAGGGAGGAAAGGAGAGAAGGAAAGGGATCTTGCCTTTCCCAGTAGGCTCAGGCAAAAACAAGCTGCTGCAGCCTCTCCCATTCCATGTGTTCTTCCTCCTTGGTAACTTTTGCCATCTTGACCACACTCTGATGTTGCTTGGCTACATGTGTTCCAGTTTTTATTTTTGAAATGTTGGAGAGTATGATGATACAAACCAGAAGTGGACAGATCCATCCATCCTTCCTCAGATCAGAACCCTGAGAACAGTTGAGGCTTAGTTTATGTGGTGAAAGAAGCATGTTAGGTATCACTTTATATGTTACAAGGCTTTTATAGACCAGAAAGTTCTACATCATCCCACTTGATCTAGGACATCCAAAAAAACTAACATTTTTGTCTTTGGACATCTCTACCATGCCAAACTGGTTATGACTTCACCTCAGTGGCTGTGTACCAAGAGATTTACTACCCACAAAGAAAGGCTTAGCCAAATCCAGAATAGGAGTACAAATAATATTCAAAATATATGAAAAATTGGTCTCTTGAGTGGTAGGAAACACTGATAAGAAGAATCCTAGATGGACAAGAATATTTGCAGTTTGGGAATTATTTTGCAGGAAAAATTAACAATGCAGCACTTTCTACACAGAAAATAACATTTTTGCACACAAAATAATCAAGTTTCTTCAACTGAAAATAGCATTTCTGGCAGAGAAAATGCCACTGTCTGCATACACACAAAATCCACATGTAGTTTTCTGCCACAGAATTAATCCTGAATTGCATGTTGTCTTTGCAAAACTACTAGCTTTGTTGTTTGAAATACAAAAGATCATCATAGAGCAACATCTCTAATTTTTAACCCATTAGTTCCTTTAAAAGGCTTCCTGTGGTAAACTAGGTAATATTATCTTGGGGAAAAGTGTCTGTTTATATTTATACCAAACATATAGGAGATGCCTTCCAATACAGATGACCATCAGTAACCATGGATTCTTTATCCACAGATTCAACCACCCACAGCTTGAAAATATTCCAATATATATATATATATATATATTCCAAAAAGCAAACCTTGATTTTGTTATTTTATATGGGGCACTATTTCACTATGACATTGTGTTTAATGGGACTTGAGCATCCATGGATATTGGTATCCATGAGTGGTCCTGGAACTAAGGGCCCACTGTATAATGATTTTCAAATTCTACATGTGTCTTAAATTTATCATACCAAAACTAACTATGCCAACCAAATTTTGAATTATGCCTTCACATTCCAAGAGTCTCATGTCTCTAAGCAACATCTATTCTTTCAACCATGCAAAACCCACAGGATTTGCAATATGATTTGACATTAGAGACTCCCAAGCCACCCCTTTCCTTAGCATTGTGCAGTCAGTGTTTTAAATTCTATTCTGGGTTTCTTTGCCTGCCAGACAAATCTAGAAATCTCTTTCTGCTATTGTACAAAAAGTATACCATTTCTTATAACAGGATTCATTTGAAAGAGAAATAAAAGCCTTGGCAAAACATTTGGTATTATTACTGCAATTCTACACAAAAGGTATAAATTCAATTTCTCCCAATGTTTGAGTATTTTTAAATTTCATTTTAGACTTTCCCATAGTGGTTTTGAAATAATAAACTATTGTTCTTTGTGATGGTGACTCCCAAATATTTAATCCCCCTTTTTCCAACTAAAATTTGAAAGAGCAGTTCATTCATTGTCTACAGCGTTATAGCATTGTTATTACACTTTGATGGCTACTTGTAGAATACAAGTTACTATTTGTAGAATCCTGGGATTTGAATTTTAGGGAGGTGCATTTAGAATTTTCAGCCAGAGGGCTCTTAGACCTCACTAAACTACAAAACCCCAGAATGCCACAGGAGGCAGCCACAGCAGTTAAAGTGGAATAATAGTGCTATAACAGTACATTGTGGTATTGTCCATAGAAGCCACCCCTACAGGGCCTTATCACACTACACTGTTAAAGCACTACACGGTCATCCCTCCCCATTTGCGGGGGATCCATTCCGGGGTCCCCCATGAACAGGAAATAATGCGAAAATTGGAGACCTATTGAGTATAATGGTGGTGCGTGCCTGTGTGCACTGCAGTGTGTGTGCTGCCTAAGGGGGAGTCTGGAACAGATCCCCCTCAAATGGGGAGGGACAACTGTATAGTGCTTTAACAATGTAGTGTGATAAAGCCCTGTAGGGGTGGCTTCCCATTTTGTCCCTTGTGGCTTCCCATCTGCAAAAAACCAAGAGACATGAACAGGAAGTCCATGAACTAAGAGGGATTCTTGTTTTATCTACCATGGTAACATTTTATGATATCCTGAGATTTGCAGTTTAGGGGGGAGCATTTAGAATTCTCAGCCAGAGAGCTCCTGGGCCTCACTAAACTACAAACCCACAATTCCACAGAATGCAGATAAAGTGGAATTCAGGTGGCCCTCCATCTCTGTGGGCTAGTCATCCATGAATTGGAGCATCCACAAATGACCCCACCCCAGTGTCCTCAATGGTGGTACATGCAAATGGTCACGTGCACATCACATGTCCATAGAGAATAATGGGACTTGAGGTCCCCACTTTTTGGTATCCCTGGGAGTGTCCAGAATGGAACCTTGCAGATACAGAGGGCTGACTGTATAGAGCTATAAGTGTGATATGGCCTTAATCTTAGCAGCTAACTAGAAGCTCAGGAAAATTGGGAGTCCACCTGGCTTTCCTTGTTTCATAGTCTTCCACTGGGGCAAAATCAGGACCAATCTGGATGTATCTTTTACCATTGTTTCATGAGCCACAATGATCTCCATCTTCAAATTATGGCCAAGATCCCACAACATGGTTGTGTAGCATCTAACTCTACATGCAAAGTTATGCATTAATTGTGCTATGCAGCCCTTCTAATGAACAGTAATGTTGAGCATTTCATTCAAGACACCAATAGTGTTGCCAATTGTACAACCAGTATGTATGATTATACAGACACCATATGAAATGGCAGCACATTTGCAACTCTGTTTCCACAACCTTGAAATGGAAATGCCTAAGAACATCCATTGTGGAACTTATGCTGTGTAAAACTCCAACCTAGGTTTTCAGGAACAAAAGAAAAGCAAACCACAAAAACCAGACTTAATCATAAGGACATACCTTTTGTTATGGGTCAAAACATCATGACTGGAAATAGACAATTCTCTCTTCTTAATCTTGACTTCCAACTGCTAAATGAAAAAAAAAAATGCCATTCTGGAGAAGGAAATAGACAAAACTGGTAAACAATGCCAATGCAAGACTCATGCAATCAATGTGTGCAGAAACAGTTAAAAGTGACTGCTACACAATACTCAGTGAAGCAGTTAAAATGTCTATACTACTGTACAATGTACAGTCAATAGACGATAAAGTGTTCCTGATTTGCCAGTCCTGAGTAGTGTCAATAAACCAGAAGGCAGGAAAAAGGCAATTATCGACCAGGGGACTAAAGAATGATTATTGTTGATAAAATCAACAAATAAACTAAATGTAGATATATGCAAGTGACTAGAAGATGAATCAGATCACAGGAGCAAGCAAGTTACCTATATCACTTGGCATCATAGAAAGTAGTAATATAACAGGCTATTTTTGTGTAATCATAGTCTATTTTACTTCTTAAATTACAGGCTTAAATTGCAGGTCCAAGGACTGAACCTTCAAACTTCTTGCAAAGTATCTACTCTGCCGCTGAACTATGTCCTTTCCCTTGTACTCTTTTTGTTTCTTCTGTGTTTATGCCACCCTTAATAAATGTTCTCTGGACAATTAGGAATGTTCTTTTCAACTTAATTGAAACTTAATGGCTTCATAAGAGATCATGTCTGCATTTTTAATACATTAAATGTGAAAATCTTCCAGTGTCTATTTCTTTGCATTTCCTAAAATCCCATCTATGTTTTGTTTACATTTTTGGTTAATACTAGTTTAATATCAATTAATAATTAATGAATATCAATATCAATTAATGTCAATATTAATTGTTTAATATCAAAGGGACAGGGTGGCTCAAGTGGTTAAAACACTGACTCTCTTGATTGCAAGATTGGCAGGTTTGCAGTTTGAGGCCCAGGTGCCATGTGATGGGGTGAGCTCCCATCACTAGTACCAGCTTTTGCAAACATAACAGTTCAAAAGCATGCAGATGCAAATAAATAAATAGGTACCACTTCAGTGGGAAGGTGAACAGCGTTCTGTGTAGTCATGCTGGCCACATGACCCACAGAGTAGTCTCTGACAATGCTGGTTCTTCGGCTTAGTAACAAAGATGAGCACCACCCCCTATAGTCGGACATGGCTTGACAACCTTGTCAAAGGCAAATACTTTTATCTTTAGCTTTACCAGTTGGGGAGACATTGTGTAGCACGGGCATATTACATCACATTTTCACTTTAACCTAAAGATGCACATTTAGGTTGTGCATATGATATTGTAATTTAAAGATATAATTTTAATTTTGCTAGTTGTTTATGTCACAAAACTATGATCATTACATTCAGTGATATATATGAATTATAGTTTATGAATAAGATTAGCACAAAAAACATTACTAAGAACTCTGTATGGTTTGGTATGGAGGGAGGTCAATGGAGGGTGTCACCATAAGTTACCACAAT
This sequence comes from Phrynosoma blainvillii, assembly GCA_026167975.1. NCBI lineage: Eukaryota > Metazoa > Chordata > Lepidosauria > Squamata > Phrynosomatidae > Phrynosoma > Phrynosoma blainvillii. Next base: position 37,739,711 of record JANUYF010000005.1, read on the forward strand.
GGGTGATGCCAACACTAGTCTTGCCACTGGGTTTCTTCCCGTTCTTTCCATCTTTTTGCTTCCCTTTTTTGTCTCCTCGTGGGGATCCCTCTCATCTCTGAGCCCACATGGGATCACCACCTGATCAGGCTGCTCCTTTCCCAAATTCCACTGCCTGCAGGTGCCTTACCTTTACAAATGCCACAGTCTTCTCACTTCCTCACATGATCATTGCTGCCATTTAGCCATCCACTGCTTCCTCCTCAGTTATGGCTTCCATGCACTCATGTGGGCTTATCACTACTATTAAACAGCTCTATTCACTGCCCTCAGGTAGTTCGATTCACCAGGACCATTGCCCTTCATAGCCTTCCTACCACTACATATGGGCATTGCTGCCACCTGGTGACTACCCCCTCCAAAATTTGCCACCCCTCACAGACTCCCCACCCCAACTCCTGGTCATCACCAACATTAAACACATCAACACAAGGTTCTCTACTGCCATGTGGGGAGGAAAACCCTGGAGCTACAAGATAGTTGGGAGATAGTTACTATCAATGGAACTGGGGGTACCTATGCCTTAAGTCCTATTCATTTTAATGGGTCTACTCTGAATATAACATCCCCTCCCATTGATTTAAGTATATTTGTGTGTATTTTTCTGTTGTATGAAGATAGTTGCAAGTTGCCTCACCTCTGCCATACCATTTCACCTTATCCCATGGATTGGCTTTTACAGCAAGCCTTGCCAGATGCCTACCAGACACCCATGACTTAATGCCAGCTAGAGAATTCATTGGTCTGGAAACCATCAGGCCTACTATCCTCTCTACCTTACTTTTCTTAAACATTGTCTGCTAGAGGTGAATTCTCTTTCTACAACCTTGGAGCCCAGTACCTAAGACACAGCCTGAAGATACTTTGAAACTGGTTTATATAATCAGTGTGGTGAAATGAATGAGTGAACACATGTAAGACCTGAGTTGTGTAATCTCCTTTGCCCTGCTTCTTGAGGGAAAAACTTCACACAGATTTGGTTGCCATGTCACATTATGCATCTGGGAGAAGTGACAATTGTGAATCCATGGGGAGAAGCAGATGGGCAGAAAGGAGAGTTCAGAAGCCACTCCCAGTCCAATCACCCCAGGGCTGCAGGGGACACATGCCATGGCACTGAGGGTGTCTTCTGCTGTGGTACCAAAAAGGAGTGGAAAAGATCCGCTTCTTCTGGGGCTGGTTTTGGGCTGCCTTAGGCAGCTCTGGAGTAGCCCAGGGGCAGCTTCCGGGCAGTCCAGGGGCATGCCTTGTGTAAATGTCATGCCCCCGGAGTGTCCAGAAGCCACCCCTGTCTACCTGTCTGCTTCAGGCACATAAATTCCAAAAGGCTGGATCCAGATTAAGTTGTATTCAGAGTTGACCCATTCAAATGAATAGAACTTAAGTCATAGGGACCTCCAGTCCCATTGATAGTTATAGTTCTATTCTGAACATGTCCTGAATTGGTATGATATGAGGAAATATATGTTGCAGTACTGGTACCAAATGTCTGTGTGGGGTGTACTAATTTGTAGGGTTTTTTTTACAGTACAGAATACAAATTTGTAGTCCTACCCCAATGCCAATAGCAACATATGTAAAATATATGTGTCATGTTCAGCTGGCCAAGAATTGAAGAGCCAAGAAACAACCAAATTAAATCATTTTTGATGCAATCGAACTAGTTTAGAAGCATCTATGCATTTATTTTATAAGACATCATCCAATGAAGTGTCTATATAACCCTCATTATCAGCATGGGTAGCATAAAACCAACACACCTTATATATTATCCTATGTCATTTAGGGTCTTAAGTAGTCAAAATTGTCAGGACCCCAGACCCCATCCTTTTTTTTTTTTTTTTTTGGCATATGGAATCATAAAGTTATCTATCAAATCACAAGCGTTTATCTAGTCCATATTTATGTACAGCAGGGGTAGGCAACCTTTTTGAGCCAGGGGCCGGGTTGCTGTCCCTCAGACATTTGGGGGGGCTGAAGCACCAAAAATAAATAAATAAATAAATAAATAAATTTTATTTTTATTTTTTAAATTAAAAATTAAAAAAATATGCATGCAACTCTCTCAGCCCCAGAAAAACCATGGCAAAACACCTGTGGAGATTTTGCCAAGAAAACCCCAAGAACAAGTAATAACAACAATAATCAATATCATCATGGTGGGTGGCGGCGGCGGCGGCAGGACCAGCCTGGGGCCGGTCCAAAGGCCTTGGGGGCTGCATCCGGCCCCCGGGCCTTAGGTTGCCTACCCCTGATGTACAGGCTTATTTAGGCAGATCACTGGATCTGTTTTCCGCCTTTTCCCTCAGTTATTTAATTCAGTCAGAACAGCTGAAGTCATGTTGATTTAATGTCTTTGTTTTAATTTTCAGGAATTGTCTCATTCAGGTCTAGAGTCTATTAAGGTTTTGGTCTTGATGTGGGCCGCTATCAAGCAGTTGCCCACACTCTCAGAAGCCTCTATGGTTTGTCTTCTGGCCACAGCCTTGGGACTGACAAGCCCATCTCTGGCTGATGAGGTTGTTGATGTAATCCATGGACGATCCTTGACCCTTCCCTCCCCCCTCATAGTGCAGGGACCATTCATCTCTGAGCCTCTGCACAGCCAGTGGGGCTTCCTACTGAAGCCCTCTGCTGCCCCCCATGCCTCCCTCAGCTCCTTGAGGGAGCTCCAAGCTCCCTGACCAGAGTTTTCTCACCCTTCCTGGGCTGTGGCCCCTCAGCCACCACTCCACTCACCCCGGGAAGGTTCCTCCAGAAGGGGGGGGCTGGAGGCATTGGCCCCAGACAAGGCTTTGGAGGGAGTTCTGACACAGTGTCATGTTCAGCTGACCAAGATTTGAAGAGCCAAGAAAACATTCAGTAAGGTTAACTGACAATTTATTTTGGACTTCAAGCAGAGGTTGCTATAGACAAGTTAGTGTCTAAACTGAGTTTCCCCAGAATAATACACTCTTTAAAACCCTTTCTCTTCCTATTTTTATTTTTAAAAATAGAGATATCTCAAGAATGAGAACTGGACAATAAAGCAATCCAGGTTCTAAAATTAAGAGAAAATTGTTTAAAGATAAGAGGCCTTCAGAAAATAGCAAACAAAGATTTATATGAATATCTGGTCCCAATTTTGGCTGACTTTGTAGGTAATACAAAAGAAAAAATTATATGAAATTGACAAATTGCTTAAGATCAATTCAAAGACAGCAAAAGAAAGGAATTTGCCTCGAGACATGTCAATTTATTTTGTTCAGACTAGAATAAGAGATCTGGTTCTGAAAAAGAGTTTTGAGAAAAGATTTATGATCAATGGCAAGGAAATTATAATATTTAAAGACATTCTGTCAAAACTATTGAGAAAAAGAGGAGACTATAAATTCCTTACAAGCCAACTCAAAAGACAAAACATTCAATACAGATGGGGAATTACCAAAAGGAATTTCATTCAACTACAAATAAAGAAGAATCTCGATCACATCAATCAACAAAGCCAGGGAATTCTGGAAAATATTAAGAAAGAAGAAAAAATGAAAGAACTCCAAAAGGAGGAACAGGAACTGGAGTTAAACCAAAAGACACAAGAGGAGGAGGATTTGGAAGAAGAGGGAGAATTAGACCCAGAGCTCCCACCAGAGAGTGAAGGAGAAGATCTCAACTAATTATCTACTGGAATTTATTGACTTTATCCTTTCTCTCTAATAAACACTATATAATATTTAGGCACAGTAGCAATTAGAACTGATTTAGACTGACATATATTATCATCAATGAAACTTAAATTGTTGTCATGGAACATCAAAGGACTTAACACTCTCCAGAAAAGCAGGAAAATATTTCACAATATAAGGAAGAGTAACTACGATATTATCTGCCTCCAGAAGACACAAATAAGAAAGAAAGATGTAAGACTGTTAAAGAACAACAAACCTGGGAGAGAATACTTAACAGCATCATTAAACAAGAAAAAAGGAGCCATTTTTTATATTACTCCTAAATTACTATAAGTGGAGATCTTTAATGATGCTGAAGGTCATTATATTGGAGTTGAGGTAATAAAGGGTGAAAACAAAGTATTAATTGTGGGGTATGCAATCCATTAGAAAAAAGAAAAGAAAAGTGTTATAAAAATTTGATGCACAAAATTCTAGAATACAATTATGATTTTTGGATTATGATGGGAGATTAAAACAAGGCTATTAACCCAACAATTCATAGGAAATCAGAGAAAGGTGTAAAAAGCAATCAAGGCAAAGTACCTGGGTCATTTGGTATTTTATTAGAGAACTTCACATTGGTGAGTATTTGGAGGGCAAAATATGGTAATGCTCAAGATTTCACATATTATTCAGAAAATCATCAGTTTATGTCTAGAATAGATTGGTTCTAATCTCAAGAATCTGGATGAAAAATATTGTTAAAATGGGGATTCTTCCAAGTTTTATCAGACCACAACCCTATACAGATAACAATGAAATACAATACTTCCAACCCCTCATGGTGGCTTAATGACAAATTGTTTACGAAAAAGACATACTAAAAAAGGCTAAAATAACTATTAAAAACTATTTCCAAGATAATTTGGATAAGAATACAAACTCAATTTCAGTTTGGAAAGCAAGCAAAACCATCATGAGAGGGTTTTTTATATGGCAGAAATGAGTGAACAAAAAATAAAAGTAAAGCTAGACAATATTAATAGAATGATAAGAGAAAAGGAACAAGAAATAGAAAAAACCCAAATAAAGTAGAGATTGTAAAAGATATAAAAATATTACAAAAACAAATCTCAAAGAAAATGACAGAGTTGATCAAGGAAAACTAAAGTACACAAAACAGTACTATTTTTAAAATTCTAATAAACCGGGGAAATGGTTGGCATATAGGTTAAGGAAAGAGAGAGAAAAAAAATTAAACCTGGAAAATACAGGATGGTAACAAGGTAATAACAGAACAAAAAAAATTAAAACAATTTTCCAGAGATATTATTCTAATCTTTATAAAGGGAAAGAAATAAAGGAAGTTAAGATAAAAAAGAATCCTGGATAAGGTAGAAATAAAACCTATAGTGGAGGATCAGAAAACAATGTTAAACCAACAAATAACAATTACAGAAGTTAAACAAAACATCAAAAAGTTAAAGAACGGGACAGCTCCAGGACCGGATGGATTTATAGGAAATATTACAAACAATTGGAAGAAGAATTGACACCACCTCTGCAAAAACTAATGAAGAAATAAGGAAGGGATATATTCTGCCAACTTGGAATGATGCTAATATAACTTTAATACCAAAACCAGACAAAGATCTCTCCCATGTAATGAATTATAGACTGATATCTTTATTAAATACAGATTATAAAAAATTTACTTCTATAATAGCGTAAAGTTTTTTTTTAAGTACTGTAAAATTGGATACAAAATTATCAATGTGGGTTTTAACCTAAACACCAACTTGGATATAATATTAGACATGTCCTAAATTTGATTGAGCATTTTGAGCAAAAAAATAAAATAAAAAATGAGCTTTAATATTTATTGATGTGGAAAAAGCATTTGATAGGGTCAATTGGCAAACAATCTTTGAAATTCTGTCTAGATTAGAAGTAGGAAAGATATTCCTAAATTGAATTAAAATGATATATTCTGATCAGAAAGCCCAAATTTTAATAAATAGAGAAAAAATAAAATCTGTACAATTTCAGAGAGGAACAAGACATGGATGCCACTTATCTCCATTGCTATTTATTATAGTATTTGAGATGTTATATATAAGAATAAGGACAGAAGATAACATCCAAGGGGTAAATATAAAGGGATAGTATATAAACTATGGGTTTTTGCAAATGATTTGGCAATTTTCTTACAGGAACTGATGCAAAGTGTAAAAACATTAAATGAAGTATTAACTGAATTTGAGGAAATTTCAGGATTATAGATCAATAAGGAAAAGACCAAAATGATAATAATAATATAATAATAAAATTTTATTTATACCCCGTCCAATGGATACCCAATCAGGGCGGCTTACATCATTTAAAACACAATATACATAAAACATAATACAGAAACCCCCCCACCCCCCCTTAAAAAATTATTAAATCAGGCAATATATAAAATCAACATGATTAATTATATTAAAATCCACACAGAATCGGTAAGCAAGCTGGATGATCCCTTCCATCTGCCGATGGGGCCACGCAGGAACATCATTTAGCATGGCTACCTATATCCGGGGTGGGGGTATACTACTCTGGAAAGGCCTGCCGGAAGAGATCCGTCTTAATAGCTTTTTTAAAGCTATCCAAAGATGTTAATTGACGGATCTCATCCGGCAGGTCGTTCCAGAGCCTAGGGGCGACAGCTGAAAAAGCCCTCCGGGAGGTAGCCGCAAGCCTCATTTTCTGAGGTTGCAGCAATTTCCTCCCGGAGGATCGAAGAGCGCGGGGAGGATTGTATGGGAGAAGGCGGTCTCTGAGATAGTTTGGGCCCAAGCCATTTAGGGCTTTAAAGGTGATAACCAACACCTTGTACCTGGCCCGGAAGCTGATAGGCAGCCAGTGGAGGGATCTCAGCACCGGAGTGATGTGATCCCTCCGAGATGTTCCGGAAACAAGTCTGGCTGCCATGTTCTGTACCAGCTGTAATTTCCGAACCAGGCACGAGGGTAGCCCCATGTAGAGTGCATTACAGAAGTCAAGGCGTGAGGTTACCAATGCGTGCACAACAGTTTCAAGATCCCGTACTTCCAAAAACGGGCGCAGCTGGCGTATCAGCCGAAGCTGATAACAGGCGCTCTTGACCGTCGCATTAACCTGATTAGTCATCAGGAGCGACGAGTCAAGGAGCACCCCCAAGCTGCGAACACAGTCACTGGAGGAGAGCGTGACCCCATCCAGGACTGGAGGTTGCAACCCAATTCCTGGTTTCGAGGCCGAGACCGTGAGCACCTCCGTCTTGTCTGGATTCAGCTTCAATCTGTTTTTCCTCATCCAGCCCATTACCGCCCCAAGACATTCATTGAGAGAAGATATGCCATTGGAATTCGAGGCCGACAAACGAGATATGGAGAAATAGATTTGGGTGTCATCAGCGTACTGATAACACCCAGCACCATAACTCCGTATTATCTCACCCAGCGGCTTCATATAGATGTTAAACAACATCGGGGACAAAATAGCTCCCTGAGGGACCCCACAAGTGAGGTCCCTCTTACTCGAGCTACAGTCCCCGAGCAGCACCCTCTGGGACCGACCCGACAGGAAGGACCGGAACCACTGCAAAGCAGTGCCCCCGATACCTAACCCCCTCAGGCGGTCCACGAGGATGCCGTGATCTATTGTATCAAAAGCCGCTGAGAGGTCTAAAAGCACCAACAGGGTCACGCTACCCCTGTCAATGCCCAGACGCAGCTCGTCGGTCAAGGCAACCATGGCAGTCTCAACCCCAAAGCCTGTCCTGAAGCCGGTTTGAAATGGGTCTAGATAATCGGTTTCATCCAAGACCGCTTGGAGCTGAAGAGCGACCGCTCTCTCGATCACCTTGCTCAAAAATGGCAGCAATGACACAGGCCTATAGTTTTTCATATCCAGGGGGTCCAGGGAAGGCTTTTTCAGAAGCGGCCTAACTGCCGCCTCCTTCAAACATGATGGAACATGTCCTTCCCTGAAGGATGCATTGACGATATCCGTAAGGAATCTCATCAATGCATCCCCCCCCTGGACGGCCAGCCATGATGGGCAAGGGTCGAGAGGACAAGTCGTCTTCCTCACCTTACCAAGCAGCTTGTCCACATCCTCGGTACTCACAGATTGCCACTGATCCACTAAAACTACATCGGCGGAGTCGTTGGACACCTCGCCTATAGACTCTGTCTCAATAGTGGCGTCAAGGTCGGCTCTTATCTGAGAGATTTTGTCTGCAAAGTAGTTGTTAAATGCATCACAGCAGGCTGTAGTCGGATTAAGCAAGGGATTTGGCGCAGGGGGTACCTGCGTCATCTCCCTCACCACCCTAAACAGCTCTGCTGGACGTGACTCTGCAGACGCAATGCGTGCAGAAGAGAAAGCTTTCCTCGCTGCACGCAATGCCTCCCGATAGGAATAAAGAAATAACAAAAACCATGTCACAAAAGGAGGATAGAGAGATACCAAGTATGGTGGGATATAGTGTAAGCAAAAAAGTAAAAAACCTAGGAATTGAGATAACTAAAAGAAATGCAGATTTGTTTTAAAGAAATTATAAAAAGACATGGGCCATCATTAAAAGAAACCTGGAAAATTGGAATAATCTAAAATTATCATTATTAGTCAGGATAGCAACAATCAAGACAAATGTACTACCTAAGATGATCTTTCTGTTTTCAACTATCCCTGTGATCTATAATGAAAAACCTTTAATGACTGGCATACAGAGATATCATGATTCATATGGTCAGGGAAGAAACCAAGGATAAGGTTTAAAATCCTACAAGATACGCAGGAGAAAGGGGGTCTATCTCTACCCAACTTTAAAATATATCTTGAAGCAAGTTGTTTAATGGCAATAAAAGAGTGGATAAACCTGGAAGACAAGAAATTATTACAATTAGAGAGCACAGGTACTATATTTGGTTGGCACGGATATCTATATTATGATAAGATAAAGGCCAATAAGGAATTTAATAACCATTGGATGAGAAAACCATTATTAAAAGTGGGGGGGGGGAGGGGAAAATTAGGAAATAAAATATAAATAATACTACTAATAATTATTATTTATACCCCACCCCTCTGCAAAGTAATGGAAACATCACTACATGAGGCTTTTTTAAGAAAGGAGATGGGAAATTTTTTAAAAATGTTTAAGATATAAAGGCTCAATAGTTCGACACGGTGAGGGGTACAGGTTTAAACACAGAAGAAAAACTGTTAAAAGAAGGAACAAGTATCTATTACACTGGTATCTATTAAGAGAACTGATGGAAAGATTTAAATAAGATTATAAAGAAAAAGGATTGGAACTTAAAAACCTGAATTAGAGAAGATATTAGAATTAGAAAATAAAGGGATGATGTCTAAATTATATAAATTCTTGTTACAAATTGAAATGGAAAAAGAAATAACATGATTAGTTGGGTGCAAAATATAGGACATCAAATAAATTTAGAACAATGGGAAACTACATGGACTAAAATATTGAAATATAGAAAAAGACAAAACATTGGAGAAAATTATTACAAAATATTTTTAGGTGGTACTTTCCACCTGACAGACTCTCTAAGATGTATGGAATTAACAATACTTGTTGGAAATGTGCAAGAGAAAAGGGAACTCTCACAATTGGTAGAGTTGTAAAAATGCTTAAAAAATACTAGCAAAAAATACATAAAATTTTGGAAGAGATTTTACAAATTGATATAGAATTTAAACCAGAATTGTTTTTATTGAATATTTCAACTCCAATACAGATAAATTATGTGGAAGGATATTATTTCATTAAACTATAGCGGCAAGAATGATTTTCACTCAACTATGGAAAACAGACAAGATTCCAACAACAGAAGACTGGATGTTAAAAATCTATGATATTGCCAAAATGGACAGATTGACAAGATTAATGACTGATGGAAATTTGGAGAATTATAAAAACGAATGGAATTGTATGATTTCATACTTGTCAGATAAATGGGACTCAATGGCAACAGAAGGATTTGGAGATTAATTGATGATAATAGATTGTATTTAAGATATAGTCACATAATTTAACACTTTGGATTAAATGTACATATAATTTAAAGGATATAAAATGTGTAGAAATAATTACTTAACATAAATTGATTAGCTCATAGCACCCAACAATATGTTTGTTATAAAATGAGCAGAATAATGATAGATGCACAATGAGAACCAGAACTCTAGATAAAGGAAGTGTTAGATGTAAAATTATGGATTTTTCTTCTCCTGAAGGTTATTATATATAGTGGTTCAAAAGTTAATATTCCATTAATAATTGAGTATATTTGCATTAAAATGGAAAGAGAAGATGAAATACAGGTATATTACATTGTTAGAAGGCAAGAGTAAGTGATTAGAATGTAGAAGAAAGTATGATAGAATGGATTAAGAAGGAAGAAAAGAGAGAAAGAAGGAATTGGACTGGAATGGAAAATAAAAGAACTGGATTGAAGAAATGAAGAAAGAAGGAGTATAAGATGATGAATGAAAGAAAGAAAGGATAGTAGAAGGAAGGATAGGTTGTGATCTAAAGCAATTAATTTATCTTAATAGCTTCAAGAAAAGAAATAGTTCTAGATACTTGATTGAGTATTTTAGATGATTAGATGTTTTAAACATGTCTATGTTAGTATGTATGTATGTTTGAATGTATGTCATAAGTGAGTTTCATAGATGGATGTATAGTTATATGTTGTTTATATGTTGATTGTTTAGATTACTAATAAAATTTTCTAATAAAAAAACCCTTTCTCTTCCAGTCTCTCCTTTCCCAGCTCGCAATGCAAGTGCCTTGGAATACTTCAAAAGGTTCTTTCAAGTGTCCACTTCCCCCCCACTCTGCTATCGTCCATGTCTGCCCCAGGAAGGGAAGGTGTCACCAGGTTGGTAATCAAGGTCTTGTTTTAGGAAGTAAACAAAGTCATAAAACAGCAAACCTCCTCTGCTGCTGTCCATCTGTCCCCATTTTGCATTTAATTTGGATTACAGCCCCCTTTCCAATTTATCTAAAGTATATTCCCCTCCATGCTTCCCCTTCGTTAAACATAGCACTGTGTCATCTTATCCAATTCTACTTCACCATGCCAAAATATTCCCTATATATCGCTATATCAACATATTACAATATCCCCTCACCCATTACAATATCATGACATACACTTCTGGATTCTGACAATATGTCACGTACTCTCCATATGATGGATAGACAAAACAGATGTGATTTGGACAGTCAAAGAAATCACTGTTCCTTAAGTGTATTTAGCTATCAAATACATTACTATACCTGAAGAATCATAGTACCATGCCTGGCCTCTCTTGTTCACATAAGTGAATGATCCTATTTAAAAAGTAATGTGTGGCATTTTCTAACAAATGATTTAATGAAAGCCATGACTATTGCATCAAAACCACTTCACTCATTGTCAATCAAACCAAAGCAAGTGTCACAATCTGACAGTACCTACGTAAAAGAGAAAGCAAAAGAAAACAAGATTCTCTATGTTTCAGAAATACTTGCATGTTTACACTACAAAGTAATAATTATAGACATAACAACCACAGATATTTGGGTTATAGAAAGCAAGACTTTTTACCTCTTAAAAAACATAAAGTGTTTACTGTTACTCAGGCATTGCAAGGTATAATTATGGAAGAAACACATCAGAAAATAAATGCTAATACTGTAAGAAATTATAACATTTCCTGACTTTCAGAGGAAGATGAATTCATATTCTTTCTTTGTTTCTTTGTGGTGGTGGAGGTGGTGGTGGTGTTTTCTTATTTTTGTATAATTTTAGGTAACTGACTATTCAGCCCAAATACCTTTGATAAACTTAACATAAAGGTTGTTGCTGCTCTTTTGAAATCAAGACACAACCATAAGACTGTGAGCCATAATTTTTCTGCTGGAAAACGCAACGTGTGCACTTTTCAAAGTTGCATAGTGCAAATAACTAAGAATGTGAAAATCTCTTGTCCTTGATTTATTGCTTTTCTTTAAATCTCACATGCATTTCCCCCAACTTTGTTTAATATTGAGTGGCAAGACTATGGCTCTTTATTTGTGCACAATTTTACACAGCCTCAAGATAAACAACCTTTCTACACCCCCTGAGACATATTGTGATAAGAAGCACATCCTACCTGGAGAATTTGCACATTTGTGAGGCATATGGGGACAAATAAACATGTACCAAACAATGTGCATAATATTCTTAAACTGTGTATTTATTTTTTTCTATTACCTGATATACACATCGTTTCTCATTGATTTGTGTGTATTTTTCAGTTGTATGAAATCTTATCAATTCACTTTTTAAATTATGCACATTGTTGTATCTTGCCAAGAAAACCCTATAATAGTTTTGCCTTAGGGTCACCATAAGTTGGAAACAACTTGAAGGCACACAACAACAATACAATGGACTATTTTTCCCCATTGTGGATTGCTTATTAGTACTTTTTTTATAAAAAAAAATCCCTTTAGTGTACAACCTCCAAGAGATGTACAAATCTTTCAAAGATGCAGGAGGAAAAAGACATTCAGCAAGACTATAAACTCAATTCTTTATTCATATTTAATTAACTACTCTGAATTCAGAGCGCCAGTGATAAAATGTACACCAGTGATAAAACATGCAAAATATATACAATTAGCAAAATTAAAATATAGTGCTTGCATGGTCCCTGAAATAGATTGCAGGATGGATCCACAGGAAAATCTTCCAAAAACAGAGAAGTTTCAACATCCAATATAAAATAAAGATAGTGGAAGATACTGGATTTCACAGGAAAGAGTATTCCACAGTAATAAATGCCCTGCTCTATACAGCTATGGATGAGACTGCAGAGCACATGGCACCCCCAGGAGGACTTCTCCAGATAATCCCAAGGCCAAATGGGTCTATAAGGAAGAAAGTGACCTCTCACGTAACCAGGTTTCAAGATGTTTAGCATCTCATCCTCACAGACATGTCCAAAACCTGTACCAAGTGGGGATGAGTTACAGTTCAACACACCTGGAAAAATGTCCGGTTGGTGAAGACTGTTTTGTGGGAAATCTTGATTTTATCTTTCCTTTCCATTTTTGAATTCTTCACTAATAGCAGGTACAGCATATTCCCAAACCATTGTCACATGCATGAAGGGACTTGTTCTATTCATATTACCTCCTCCAGAAACTCTTATATCTTCACTCACCTAAAGACTCTTGCTGGATTATAAACTGAAAAAAATTGACATCCTATCTCTGTTAACCTTTGGCAAAGCTTTGGGAACTATTCCTTCCTCATGAAAAAGCCATCTAATTGTTAATCTATAACCCTTTTAATATGCTTCACATTTGTGGATTGATCTATTGCCAGCTGACCTAGCAGAGCTAGTAACTATATTAATCCTATTATTCATGTGTTCCAATTGAACTTGGTTTAATGAAGGCTGAAAGGCTTGCTTGCACTCTACAAACAGAGATGGTTTTACTTCTATTGTGCTGCACCTAATTACCCAGCATTGTTTGTTTGTGTAATGGTGAAGACGTAGTTGTTTTGCCACAACCCAATTCATTTTACTTAAAAACAGTATCACCAAATATTTCTTCTCAGGAACACACCTATTTTTTCAGGAACTGCCTTTAGCATACTGTTTCTGCTTTCTAATGATGCAAATAAAGACGTGTAAAGCCAAGCTATAATTTATGGCAAGGAAGACACATTTTGTTTTACCCACAGAGTGCAAAATATAAATTTTAATGAAAATATACTTAATGGGAACTGAAGGCTGCTTCAATGTGTGCCATGCTGTCTACCTACTGAACACAAATAAATGTGAGAAGTACTAGTTCCACCAAAAGACCTCACATTGTGATTACTGAAAAGTACTTTTGTGTATCAGTAATGCACTACTTTAATGCCTAAATTCTTTTTCATATTGTTGCAACAGCCATGAGCCAAGTGACACCAACAGAGCCTAGTGGAAACTATTTCCCCATGCCCTGTTTGGGGTAAATGTTATGGCATATGTCTAGGCAGCATATCAGAGCATTATGATAAACATAAGAATGCTGTGCATAACCTCCAGATCCTCCTTGATCATCACCAATGTTCCACTCCGTGCAAGTTACTCCATATAAGAATCATTCTAGCTGTGACAGGTTTAATCCAGGGTTGAGAAACTAGGCATGAGGGGGTCTAGGAGCAAGATTCCACCATCCCAGAAATATCATGGACAACAGTAGTTCCTATCATTTAAACATGAAGGGGAAAAATGACTTTTCAAAACAATTGAGAAGAAATGAAGCAAGCTGGGACTGCACTGTTTGTTTTAGAAGGAAATTGTACCTACTGAAGGCTTCTGGAGTTGTGGTTCTCCTGTTTTATGCAAATTAAATGTGGGAGTTCTGGTGGAATCAAGGACCACAAAACTGGCTTGTGACAGCCACAGGAAGTCCAGAGACCATGTATTGCCTTTATGGCTGGCACATTTGTGGTCTTTTTGTTTTTCTCCATAGAAATGCATATTGACCCAAATATTGTTGTCTTTTCCAATATCAAGGAGTTCCAAGCTATCCCATCTCACCTATGATCCTTCAAATATGCATTAAAGTCTCATTCCTACTGTGCCAGGAATGTTGACTTCATTAAATAATAGTCAGAGGGGCATTTCTCCATTCTCAGTACCCTCCAGGGATCCCACCAGAAGATCACTTTCTTTTTGGGGAGAAAAGGACACTTTGGATTTTGGGAGGTGGGGGAATTTTTATGCTGCCTGAAAAATTTTCATGCTGGCTGGCTCAGAACTTTAGTCCAAAGTAGTAGCCTTCCCAATCTCTGCATACCTTGACATACCATACTTTCATTCCCATAAACAGGAGTAATATTCACATTGACTACTGATATTGTTTTCACTCACCTGGCAAGAGAAGCACTTCTATCCATTAGTTCATAAGCAAGAACATATTTAGGGACTTGGTTTTGAATCAGATATCCTGCTATACTTCAGCATGGCCCTGTATGTACAGGCCAAATACAAAGACCTCCCACTGTTCTCTCTGCAAGGAGACTGGACAACACATGGTCTGAACCCTGGTTCTGGTTCTGATGCAAACAGACTGGACAATGTCTGGCACTTCAGGCACCAGAGGAGAGAGTTGAAGGTGGGCGGGGGAGAACACCAGGAAATGCTTGAAAATAGGAGATGTACTCCAATGTTTTTGTGGAACAAAATATTGTTAAGCCGACCTGTAATTAAAAAAAAAAAAAAGCTTTTCTTTGTCCAGCTCACGCATTTCGGGCAAACCCTTCTTCACAAGCTATTTCTTCTGTTTTTCTTTTTCTGTTCTAGCCAGAACAGCATTAAATCCCTTTTTTTTTTACTACAGCATGGCTTAACAACATTTTTTTCCACAAAAACACTAGAGCATAGCTATCATTTTCCAATGTTCAGCACCAAAAACATGCTATACCCCTCTTACTCCAAATCCTCCCTCCATTCTGACACCAGATGGCTGTTTGAAATGCTTCCTGCTGATCTATCTGACACATCTGCTGCCTCCTTGGGTCACTTCACTCTCAGGTCAGAACGAGATTCCCAGCCATATGATTGTTGCTGGGTGTCTCGTTCTGACCTCAGAGCAAAGCAACCCACAGCAGACACATTGGGTGGTTCAGTGGGACACATTTCAAACAGTTGCCTGAGGTTGAGGCAGCTCCAGGGCCAGTATAATCTGGGCTGACCCCAGACCCTGGCCAGTGCAGACAAACCCATATGTCTATATTAATTATGAAATACTTACCAAACTCTAATTACATTTTTAACATTTGTATTTCTTCAGATGAGTATTTGACATAGCTCTCCTACTGGTTTCAGAGCTCAGAAGTATTCCTCTTTAGAATACTTCACAACTTCTAATTTTATATTGTAACATGAGTACCTGTGAGAATGCTCCAGCACTCTCCTTTAATAACAGCAAAATCCATATTTGTTTTGCCTGATATTTAATGGATTATTAATTTTCAGTTTCCTTTTACTTCATTCTCTTTTAGTGAAGGTGCAATAAAGCCTGGATTTCTCAATGTGATCCCATTATAAAAGTTTAAGTGGGATTTGTAAAATTGGACTCTCTTAAAAGATCACAGAAAGAGATGTGGCTAGGTGTGCCAAATGCATTAATGAAAATACTTAGGATTATAGGATTTCAAAATCAGGACACTCTGGGGCATGACAAAATATAAACTAATGAAACTCCATTAGGAGTTTCATTATCTGCATGCCTACATGGATTTTTTTTAAATGTACAAAATTTAGGTTTTGGTTATAGTATGTTCTAATGTACTTTGCTACAAGTTTCACCTCTAAGTAATATGATTATGAAAATATACAGGAGTTTATCACATGAGGGATAGGACATCATTTTCCTGTCCCTCTTGCCTGATTGCGGGAAGGACTTTCACACATGAACCATACTTGACCTCTCCGGGAAGCACTAATGAAATTGATTGCACTAATCATTTTCACATGCAAAGTGTGCTGAACCTCTCATTCAGCCACTCAGGAAGCGCTAGTGAAAGTGATCGCACAAATCACTTTCACATGAAACTGGGCTGAAAAGTGCTTTCAGCCATCTGTGAAGTGTCATTCTATTGTCATTTGCCATTATTTTGTATTAATGGAAGAACCCATTAATACTATGATAGCTGATTGACAGGTTCAGTGTGCTTTTCATATGAGAGTGATTCGCATGATCACTTTCACTAGGGGGTCACAGATGGGTCATGGACAGAACATGGACAGGTCATAGATGGGATAAGGACAGGGGAGTGATCTTGTCCCTACTCCATCCCTATGTGATAGTCCTTAGTCTCTACTGAATTCTTTTGAATTCTTTATAAGCAGTATATTACTTTCCACAACACCCTTAAGGAATTTTTTATTTAAAGAGGAAAAGAGCACACATGTAAACTATGGCTTTGCTATTATTAACTGGAAACAAAAGACAGACAGAGATGTCATCCTTGATGGAAATTTGACAGAGAGGCCTTTTCTTCTGTGTTCTGCTACTAACATAAACATACGGTATATCTTCCTATATGCACCTGCACAAGATTTAAGTTCTGTTGCAGGAGCCCTCCTCTGTGTCTCATAAGTCAGAGCTGTGTGAGGACACTGGATAAGACCTTCCCTGACGTGGCAACCTAGTTATGAAACACCCTCCCCTTGGAAGCCTGATTGGCACCAACACTGCTGCTATTTAGGAGCCCAGGAAACAGAAAACATGGCTGTTTATGAAAGCTTTTGGGCTTGAATTTATTTTATTAATCCTCCTATGACCATGGTTTTAATTCATTTCAAACTATTTTAACCCTTTTAATCTGTTTTTTAATTTGTTAATTGTTTAAGATGGGTTTTTTAAAAGGTAAAAGTAAAGGTTTCCCCTTGACATGAATGTCTAGTCATAACCGACTGTAGGAGGCTCATCTCCATTACTAAGTCAAAGAGTCAATGTTGTTGGACGATTACTCCAATGGTCATTTGGCCAGCATGACTGCATGGAACACTGTTTCCATCCCATTGAAGTCATACCTATTTATCTACTTGCATTTGCATGCTTTCGAACTGCCAGGTTGGCAGAAGCTGAGACTGGTGACGGGAGTTCACTCTGTCATGCAGCACTTAGACCTTGATCTGCCAAACTTCTGACTTAGCAATGTCAGAAC
Organism: Phrynosoma blainvillii; assembly: GCA_026167975.1. Taxonomy (NCBI): domain Eukaryota; kingdom Metazoa; phylum Chordata; class Lepidosauria; order Squamata; family Phrynosomatidae; genus Phrynosoma; species Phrynosoma blainvillii. Next base: position 37,757,166 of record JANUYF010000005.1, read on the forward strand.
TGGTATCTTAACTACTAAGCCACCACATCCCTGTTTTTACCCTTTAAAAATTATTTTAGTATTTATTCTATTTTAAACATGTTAAAGTAATTTTGTTGTACTTCTGATATAGTGAAGGATATCCATATTTAAATAAATAAATAAATAAGAATGGAATTTAGCCTTAGCCTTGCTTTTAGTACATGATAAACAATCTGTACTAATTGTCTCTATTTATGACTTCCTTATGTATTGTCAGGAACAGCTATCCAAGATGGTGAAACCACCTTGGATTGTACCTTTAAAGTTTGATCTTAAATCCAGAAAAGATTTAACACACCACTGAAAAGGAAGTCACCAGCTAGAAGGTACCCCAAATTGTCTTCATGTCTCAATGGAATCCTTTGCCATTCTTCAGTGAAAACATAGCAGAATGTGAGAAATGGTTTTAGCTGCAACTGAAACATTATAATCAGTCTATCATAGTTAATGCACATGGAGTTCAGAAAAACAATTAAATCTTTCTTCTACACAAACATCTCTGAAGAAGCTAATATGCTGTGCCTTCTGTTATGTCAAAGGAAACTATTTTAAGACAACAAGATCCCTAGTGAAAGAGCTATTTAGTAAACACAAAGTTATTTCCAGATCTACACCACTACTAGAGCAATGCAACAACAGGTTTTCTAAAAGGTCTGCTGCTTCATAAATTTTGTAACTCTTTTGATTTGGAAGACTGGACTGATCTAATGTACTTAAGCAGCATTGCATTTAATAAAATAGTTACAACCCTGAAGCAAAAAATCAGAGAGAAATACAACATTCTTCAAAGGGTCATTTAAATAAATAAGGATTTAATTGGGATGAATGTATTGAAACAAAGCTGTAAGTTAATCCTAAATGCACTGCTGAAGAAGCAACTTTATTCTTTTAACTCGGGGTTGAGCAAAGCGTAGGCCACACTGAGGCCTCCCAATTCTTATTTTTTTAAATGAAAATGTTCCTCCCTCATTGCCTCCCTCTCTCTCCTAATAAGATCTCTTAGACCCAGGAGAAAACTTTTTCCCCAACCAGGAATTAAATAAGAGTTGTCATTTGGCAGAGTTGCAGCATTAGATTTGGGAATTAGTTTGATAATGCTGACCATTAAAATTTATAAAAAATTAATTCACTAGCATAATGATTGAAATAATTTAATGTATTAAGTTGTTATTAATTAATTCAATGGTTAAACTTTGTGCTGAGCCAGGCCATGGGATTTACAAATGACATGGAAATTGTCACTGATGGCCTTAGGAGAGTACATTCTGTTACTGGCACACTATTTTTCACCTTTTAAAGTTGCCTTCCTCAAACCAGGATTTTTTTCCCCCCACATAGACTACAAAGTCCATAATAAGATTGTTGCCTAGGTATAGTGGAAGTCCAACATGCCTGTGAACAGCCAGGCTGTGGGAGACTGTTTCAAAAAATGGGATCTCATCTCAACAATCTTAATAACTAGTGCACTTCTCTTTTCTTACCACTCCCACTAGCACATCCACTTCACTCACTCTTGAAATGCCTTGTTTGTTAAAAGTTAATAAGGAGTGATCTATTTGAGTTAGAGGGCACTGATCCACCACAAATGCAGCAATAACCAATAACCAATACAAAGATTGATAGATTAATTGAGAGGAGAGTACTTAATGTGAAATTGTTGAGATTCCCTCAGCATATGCAGAATACTTTTCTGCAGAACTGAATCACTGTATTGTTCTGCCTCCCCACTCTCAGTCAAGAAATGTGGTCTGTAAAGATCAGTGATAGAATACTGGTTTTGCATAAAGGAGTGAGGGATCCCAGTAGTTTCTGATATCTTATGATGAGGTATCTAACAATCACACTTGCCTTTACATACATCTTACCTTAACTGTATAGTTAAAAGTAGGTGGGTAAGAAAAAGATGGAAGAGGAGAGGATAACTTTTGTTTTAACTTGTTGCAATGTTTTTAACTTGTTGTATGCCTCCCCGATTGCACTGCAGAGGGGCGGGATAAAAATAATAATTATTATTATTATTATTATTGGATAAAAAAGAAGGTTTCAAGAGAGATGAAGAGCCAATAAATAAATAAATGGAAATGTAGAGGAAAAATTTTCACTTAATTGTCTAATTGCCTAGCACTGTGTGAATAATACAGCAAGTAATTATAAATATAATCTATATTAAATATTAACATACAGTAGAAATTAGTCCAGAATATGATCAATGGAGGGAAAATGTTACTGAAGAAGATGTACTCCCACCCACCCCCAGAAAAACTCTGAACACTTCCCCACCCCCATATAGGCCTACAAGGACTTTCTGGAAGGGGGAAAATACTATATAATGATTGTATATTATTCAAAAGTATACAGTAGAAATCATTCCAAAATGTGATCAACAGAAGATGAGATGTTAGTACACAGAGTCACAATGAACCCCACACTCACTAGAAAAAGTACAAACATTTTCCTTTCATACAAGCCATTGCTGGCAGTGGTGTCACCCAGTGTGAGGGTTGCTTCCAGGGGGCAGTGGCAGCCAAAAGGGAAAGCTCAGACCTCTCCTTTATCATGGTGATAGAGATCTCCTTATGAGGCATCTGCCACTGTAGTGAAGACAGGAGGAGTTCACTTGGCTCTCCTCACCCCACAGTAGGAAGCAGGCCCAAACGGATGTCACCCAGTGCACGACACACTCCCCGCACCCCACCCCACCCATGACACCACTGATTGGGGGCATTCTGAAAATACCTGGCACCTGAGGGTCTTGGCATCCTGCTAAGAAAACAAATCACTCTAACTTACCCATTCCAACACTCTTTTTCTTCTTTTTTCCCATTCCTTTCCTTCCCCCCCCCCCCCCCCCCCGCTATACTCAGCTGTTCTGTTCTTCTAATAAACCTAACAATCTGACCTGGCTTTCAGAAATTTCTATCGTTCCTCCCCCATCTTTCCTGCTATGTTCTCAGATAAATCACACAGATTAATCTACCTAACAGAGTCATGTGACATATTTATTTCAAGTCTAATTTTTCAAGGAAAGTAAAAATGTAGGGTTACAGACATGATAATATTAAAAGACTAAAAATGAACAATAATAGTTTTAAAGCACATTATTTTTAAATAGTGTAACATCTACCAGTTAAAAGCTCCTTCCTCAGAAACAGTTATTGGTCAAAATGCATGAATAGAAAGGTCTTTGACTGCCAGCAGATGAACAGCCACCCTAGCTTCTCTTGGAAGTGAGTTGCATAGTCCAGGAGAAGCCACTGAGAAGGTCCTAGCTCATGTTTTTACTAAGCATATCCTGAGGGCATCAAGACCAAGGGAAGGGCCTAAAAACCCAGTTGTATGGGATAATATGAGTATTGGCCTTCATATACCTTGGGTCCAATTTGTACAAAGAGAGAAGAACATAATAATAATAATAATAATAATAATAATAATAATATTTTTTATTTATATCCTGTCCCTCTGTCAAGCAATCGAGGTGGCTCACAACAGTTTAAAACTTCATGCAATATTAAAATACAATCTGAAATCCCACATAATAGGATGCTATAGACATCTAGGCCTGAATCTGCATTGCAATAATAATGCAGTTTGACACTGCTTTAACTGCCATGTCTCCAGCTTATAGAATCCTGGAATTAGTTTTTTGTGGCACCAGAGCTGCCTGACAGAGGAGGCTAAATACCTCACAAAACTACGAACCCCAGAATTCTGTAGAAAATTAGCCATGGCAGTTATAGCTGTGTCAAGCTGCATTATTTCTGCATTGCAGATGCAACCAAGGTTTCTTTTTTATTAAATGATCATTATGGAATTAGAAAACCATTCTCTTTGTGTTCCTTATATTTTGTGTCTCTACTTGATTGCCACTTGATTGTATGTGTCACTTGATTGTATGTGTATATGTTTAGTGTCTGCATTCTAAACAATTTCATTATTATTGTTATTATTAAAGTTTATTTCTAGAGCGCTGTTGGTGTACCCAACACTGTACAAAAGACAATCAAGGATAAAACAGAATAAAACCTGCCAAAGGCATACAATCTAAGTAAAACAATAAGCAAAATAATAAAAGCCAATTAAAACAAAGACAATTACAGCAATTAATAACAACATCCACTGTAAACCCAAGTGACAGAAAAATAAATGTATATCAGACAAAGCCAGGGAATGCCTGCAAATATCATATCCATAGTGTTCTTTTGGTCATATCTATTATTTGTTTCTTGCAATTATACAATTGTATATGAGTGTGATTATCCTAGTTTTTCTATTAGCATTATCAGGGATACCTTGAAACCCATCTGAATTTGTATATTACACCATGAAAGAGATTCCCAACAGCCTAAAAGAATTCCAGACCAACCACAAATGGCAGTGGCAAAATTGTGGCCTTTCATTCTTTGTGTTGAACATGTAACAATGAATGATTCATACAACACTACTTGCTCTGTGACAGTTTCATTATGAAAAGTTTATTCAATTATCAATAGTGTACCCTACTCTATTAAGAAAATCATATTTTGATATTGACTATTATTTGTGAATGAAGCTGTCAGTGTCAAACAATCCATTTGGAATCTTGAACATCTGTTTCATTAAGCTGATGGACTTTGTTATTGACATGTTTAATGCAATTTTTTCTCTCTCAAGGGCACATTGGCAGTTTATTTCTCTGTCCATTTGAAGGACTTGTTTAGCATTAATAGTACATACAAACATATATTCTTTTTTGTTGTTTTCTTTGCATGTGGTCTGTTTTTATCTGGGAGTGTTGATAAATTAGACCAGGATGCCCAATGCAAAGGAATGGATTAATTTCCCTCGAAGCCATTTTACATTATATATGCATGACAAGAAGCAAAAATGATCACGGCATGTAAATTTTATATCTGGATGTCCCAAGTAATGGCATTTATTATCTTCTGTTAATGCTAGTTGTTTCCAGTTTGCCTAAGCACATTAAAAACATATTAGGATATTATACAAACTCTTAACATTAACATACTTTACATCTTACTTCTATTTTTTATATTATTAAAAAATCTATTTCAGATTAAGATCCATTACTGGTGATGATATTTTATTCTTTTTTGCTGCACATTGATTTCTGAATTATAGTTTAGAAATATTCAAAAAGAGAAATTAGAAGTCTTCAGGCATAAAAGGGGGTGTCTAGCTATGCTTGTTGCTATATTTATTGTATATTTGCTGCATTTGTTATGTTCAATTGTTTCATACAAAAACAATGGGTGGCTTTGGTGTCAGTGGGATGGTGAGTCCACTCTGGTTTTAAAGGAGCTATCCAGAGTACTGAACATACATTAGTGGCAGTGTTCAACACCATGGATATCTCTTATAATGTTCATATTGCAACCCAAAGCTAACAGCAAGAAGCAAGATTATTAATCAGAGTAACAATATAAAAGGGCTAAAGACCAAAAAATGTTAAAAGTATAAAACCTCCATCAATAATACTAGACAATACAATTAAAACTGAACTCCTCAATAAGACCAAGAACAGTTAATGAATAATACAGGTTTTAAATTACAAATCTAAAACCAGACAATGGAGATTATTGCACTTGTAAAAAACCCGGCTTATCTCTCCCAAGTTGAATTCTAACTCGGGAGGCAGCTGGATCCTATCACAAGGATTTTGCTGCCAAATCCGCCAGCCGAATACAGCCCAGCTTTGAAAAGCAGCTTGCTGAGCACGCTTGGGACCCTGGATGCAGCTGGGCTGTATTTGGCCAGCGGATTCAGCAGCAAAATTCAGGGTTTTTTACAAGTGTGATAATCTCCAATGTCTGGCGGCAGTAAATAATAAACTCCTGCAAAAATACAGAAAGCCTCAGAGTAAATGAAAATTTCTTAATGGGTTGTCTCAATGTGTCAAGGCACTGTTTCTCATCAAGGACAAGATAAATTATGAGTACTCTTTACACCCCTATAAAAACACAGTCATTGGATAGAATGACCTGGAGTGGATAGTAACTTATTTATTTTTACTTGTTTTATTAAAATATTCCATCCCACTCTATCTCACAATATCATACAACTAAAAACAATACAAACAGGACAAAACAATTTGAAACAAACACTTAAATAGACTGAAACCATATTAAACATGCTAATGGGATTAAAAAGGTTTTAAAAGTAAAAAAGCACTCAGCTATCAATGTCACCAATGGAGTCAATGTTTTCAAGAGGGAGTGAGGCAGCATTGTTTCATTTTTGTCAACTGACCCAAAACCTAAAAATAGAGTTGCAGCCTACGCAATTTTTATTGTGCTGTTCTTGCAAATATTTGACATTTTCTTTTTCCTTTTCTTTCTTTCTGTTTAATTATCCTAAAGTTGACATCTCTGAATAATGACATCAATTCTAAGGCAAGACTTTATATTGTATTGTATTGTTTTTATATTGTGTATGCTGGTCACTGACTGTAATAAATTTATTCATTCATTCATTCAATTCTAAGGCAAGTTTTTTTTTTAAGTACAAAGAAAAAGACAACAGCAACAACAATGGCAGCAATTGTAGCCTTAAGTCATGGCATTATTTAATAGAAATTTTCACTATTTCCACTCAATCGTTTTTAAAACATTTTAGTAAATGCTATTTCACTGTAAGTGCTTCTTTCCAATGTGTCATCTGACCCATATGCCTTCCCTGAACTATTAAATCCAAAGTACATTAAACTGGCTTAACCATGAGAAGTTAAACACAATTGGGAAATTCTTGCCATGCTTTTAAAAGTGATGTCACCAGCACAGAGCTTAGAGATATTATTTAGAGCTATTACAAGGGTGCTTCAGTGGTGGGAAAATGTAACTTTTCCTAGTTCTGTAGCAGCAGTTTGTATAATTTCTTAATTCAGTATGTGAATTTCCTAGTTCAGAATGCAAATTTGTCACACTGTTGAATTTGTCCAACTTTTTCCCAATTTCCCAAGATCATCTCTCATTCAGAATTTTAAGTAAGATTCTGATCATGTATTGCATTATCAAACAAGCACTGAAAGCCAGTTACTTTAAACGCATACATCCCTAATGGATTATCTGCATGGGCTGAATGAAACAGCCCCACCCCATTTTGGAACACCTCTTTAAATGACTCATGTGGCTGAAACAGGAGGAAAATGGACCCAAGCCATGCTCACAAACTTAACACCAGAGCAAAATAAATCCTTGATTGCTTCAGTTTAAGCTGGAAACAGCAAATTACCGTACCAGTGTCTCTGGTGTGGAGACAAGGGGAGGAACCAGGCAGCTGGCAGAAGTGGTCAGAAGCAGGTGTACTGGGTCAGGTAAACCACCTGAACTATTTCTAGCCATAATTTTTTTGTTGCCCACTTGCGAATCAATCGCACAAGTGCATGAGTGATCAGTAGAACCATTGACCCATTGCACATCTTGTCAAGCAAAATTACATGTCAGCTTACCAAAAAAAATACAATGGTTTTAATAAAAAAATATTATGAAACTGGCCAATCCAACAGGGGGGCATGGAGAGAAGAGGAAGAAAAGAGACATTACAGGTGGAGCCATGATTGTGCTGTGCCAATGTATCACTGGGTGCACCAATATACTGTACAGGCAGTTGATGAATTGTGCAACCAATCAGCTGGTGGTGCAAGGTATTCAATGGGTTGGGGTTTGCAGCTGGGCAGCATGAGGGAGATGATTGATGGCTGCTGGTGGAGCATCTGTATACTTGTGCACATCAGTGTATTTGTGCACATACATTTGCAGCAAAACAGAAAAAAATTAATGGAATGGCACAGCTTCTAACCTCAAATGCACAGTTATGGCAGGTTTGTTCTCACGGCAGGAGGGGGGCAGTGCAGATTGCACATCAGTTGTCAGCCCATTGTGGGAGCCAGAAGTGCAGTCAGCATATTTTCCCCACAAATTGGGAAAAACCTGGGGTCAGCAGGCTTTTCCTTTTCACCTGCTTTCAGCTTAAGATCCAAATTTAGTGTTCATATACTGTTCTGTGACAAACTGACCATGCAATTAAGCCAACTTTTGTTAGTATCTTCTCTGTTTAGCTGAACCAATTCTTTGGATAATATCTTGCAAATATTCAATATTCTTGTAGATATGTTTGCATGCCCATCTCCCTGCCAGCCCAGGTACCCGCTACAGGCATACACTCCATACCTTTCAGTGTCATCACTCCTACTAAGAAGCCTCCATCACCACAGCTGATGCATAAATGAGATGCCTGGCTGCACCCATGTGGCCAGGTGCCCCATTTCCACATCAGATGTAGTGAAGAGGGCCTTTTCAATAGGAGCAACAGAGCAGAAAGGTAAAGAGCATGCAGGGGACATTTAAACAGGAAACTCTGCAGCAAACCAGGGGTCAAATGGCTGTTTACCCAAGGATCAGGCCAGATCCACCACATCCATGTCCAGTCTACCAGGATCCACGTTTTTGACCTGCATTGTCCAAACAGGGTGATGTGAGGCAGGGGGGAACACAGACCTTTTGGGCCCTCTGCAGCCCCCAAATTAAAAGCCCCCAGATTTTTATGATGCTGCTTCATAATGTGCCAGTGGCATCATATAGTGAGTCATGTGTAGTAAGCCTACAGTGAAATATTCCTAGATTCTACAGTGACTCTACTCACTCAGACCTGCTACTGGCTTCTTGTTCAGAAGATAAATGTTTCTAGGGCTGCCTCTTCACTGCAGAAATAATGTAGTTTGACACAATTTTGCCATTATTCAGTCTATGGAATCCTGGCATTTTGTGGCACCAGAGCTCTCTGACAGGGAAGTCTAAATATATATTTTTTAAAAAATCTCACAAAACTACTGATTCCAGAATTCCATAGAATTGAGCCATGGCAATTAAAGCAGTGCCAAACTGCATTATTTCTGCAGTGCAGATGCAGCCTAGACTCCAAAATGGAAGCACCTGCCTTGTTTATTTCTCATTCCTGACACCTGGCTTTCATTTCCCTTGCACTCAGTGGCTTCTTAAGGCTCAGTATTATCACTCTGTGACATTTCAAAAACTTGACCAAACAAATATTCTGAAACAATATTTCATAGCTTCCATATGCTAGAAGGTTTTTTCTAGGATGTTAGTCCGGACAGAAAAGAAATTACAGGAAACTACAAGAATACATGAGATACATCTGGGCTATAGCATAACACTGCACAGCCGGAGTGTCCCATAGAGGCAATATTCCTTAACAGACCTGATTTCAAAAAGGGAGCCAAACCTCCCACCTAATCACTGAGAACAATCATGCAAGACTTTCCAGTGTTTTCTAGAGAAACAATGAAACAAAAGAGAGCAGTGATAACAATGAGGAGACTCTATTGCCAAAAGAAATGAAAGCTCAGAAGGAATTGGTAGAAAAATGGCCACAAAGTCTCCCTGCATTCAAGAGCTTTAGGAAATCAAAGAATTTGTCACTTGCAGACAATTATACCTTTCACCACACAGAAAAAGTAACAGCTGCTGCCCATGTTGTCCTCAAGGTAATGGCAAAACTAAGACAGTTCTTCTAACTGTACAGGGCATTCTGGAAAGGTGGAATTTATTTCCACTTCTACTCAATTACAGAACATCTCCAGGAAATGACCCTAAAAGGGCAAGCAGGTAGCACTCCTGATGATGAGAGAATGCCAAGGACAGAAATGTTGATTTCAAAGGGAATGCTGTCTTTTAAGCACCATTTGAAAATCTGGACAAATTTCAAGAACAAATTGTTGCCTGATGGCTGAGCTGACACAGTCTGAACTCCCCGTCTTGTGATTATAATAATGTAATGGCAAAAATGGGAATCATGTCTCCAGATGTGGTTGGGCTGGAATTCCCAGCATTGTTTTCCATTGGCTATGATGACTGAGGTTGCTGGGAATTGTAGATCAGCAACATCTGAAGGGCTGGATCATTCTAAGAAATAATGACTAGTCCAAGGACCTTCAGTGAGTTTCATGACTGAATAAAAATTAATAGATGTCACTCTTGCCAAAGACCTGCATGCTACACACTAGAACACTGGTTGTCAGACAATATAAAATTATATATAGGTATAAGATTTTGTAGTTCCTAAATACCCTATCCCATCTGATCTAAGCAGGCTCAGGCCTGCTTAGTACTTGGATGGAGCACCACCAAGGAATATGACACTATATGCTATTTTTCTGTGGAAGGCAATGGCAAACACCTTTGCTATTTCTGTGTCTATGAAATTCATGAGATAGCCATCAGTCAACAGGCAACTTAAAGGCACATGCTCTCTCTCTCTCTCTAACACACACACACAGACAGGGAGAGAATGTTGGTCTAATTGATTTTTGCACTGCAGTCCTGTACAAGTATGTATATATTTAATTCATATCCTCTCCTGAATGGTGGGTCAAAAAGTGAGATAAAACAAAGTACATGAATTAAAAAGTTATTACTATTATTAGTAATAAAAAGTTATTAAAAAGAAGAGTTATATAAAAGAGATGAAAAAATAATTGATGCATGGAAGGAAGAGCCATATGAAGATGAACCCCAAATTCTAAAAAGCAAGGTGGATGCTGCAATAACAGGAATTGGGGAAATAGATCACCAGGAACAGATGATATTTCAATAAAACTGCCATGATCCACACAGAAAGAATCAACTCTAGTGTTAAATAAAATATGAAAAAATGAAATAAAATAAAACAGTGGCCAACAAACTGGAAATGATCAATATACATCCCCATACACACAAAAAAAGAGACACAAAAGACCTACAGCAGGGGTCGGCAACTTTTTTTGCCGTGGGCCGGGAGGAGGGGGGGAAATGGTGCTGGGAGCTGGCGCGTGCACAGTTGTTCTGGCGGGCGGCATTTTACAATTGCCAACGGCGCCAGCGCCGTGCACATGCGCATGCTGCCGGTGCCGTTGGGCAGTCCGAAATGGTGCTCTGCGTAGCGTGCCATGTGCATGACGTGGGGTGCCATTTTGGAAGGCCCCACGGTGCCAGCGTCATGTGCATACGCATGGCGCCGTTGCCGTTGGGCCTTCCGAAATGGGACTCTGCATCATGCGCATGGGCGCATGATACAGAGTGCCATTTCAGAAGGCCCAACAGCGATGGCGCCATGCAAATGGCCAGCGCCATTGGGCGTTCCAAAATGATGCTTGCTGCTGTGTGCATGCACGCATGAGTGCAGGCACCATTTTGGACACCAAAATGGCACCCATGCTCGCACGCGGTGTGTGTACGGTGACGGCACGCGTGCAGCGGTGCCAGGACAGCCACAGGCCAGTCCCAAGGCCTCAGCAGGCCGGCCCCGGCCCGCGGGCTGTAGGTTGATGACCCCTGGCCTACAGCAACTATAGGACCATAGCATTGATTTCCCATGCAAGCAAAATTATGCTCAAAATTTTGCAACATAGATTCCAATCATACATCGAGAGAGAAATTCCAGAGGGTTCAGAAAAGAAAAAGGCACTAGGGACCACACTGCAAACACATGATGGCTAATGGAGCATACAAAGAATTCCAGAAAATAATCAGCATGTGCTTTATAGACTGTAGTAAAGCATTTGCCTGAATAGATGGTGAAAAACTATAGATGGCTCTTAAGGACATAGGAGTGCTACCATAGCTGATAGTCTTTATAACAGATCTATACTTAGCATAAGAGGCTATTGGCAAAGAGGTCAGGCAAGGCTTAAGTCTTTCACTATATGTGTTCAACTTGTATGCAGAAAATATCATACAAAAAGCAGGCTTAGACTCAGAAAAAAAGGAGTAAAAATAAGAGCAAGAAATATTCACAATCTAAGATATGTGGATGACATTGTACTACTAGCATGAAACATCCTAGATTGGGAACAATTATTAGAGACTCAATTACGGAGATCACAGGTCTGAATCTACAGAGCTGAGCTGAGCAGCAGAGGACAGGGGGTCTTGGAGATGTCTCATCCACGGGGTCACCATGTTTGGGCCAACTGAGGGCAGCTAACAAACAACATCAACAATAACAATAACAAGTTTAAAAACACTAAAACAAACTAAGTAATAAAACATCAATGCTATATATGATTACAGACTTTTCAAGGGCTGTACAGATGGGCTAAAAGAGGTGCTTTCATGCCAGCTTGAAAGCAGGGCATTTAGACGACACACACCTTAAAGCTGGCAGGAAAGCACCCTCTAGGTGCCTTATGCAAAAAAAAAAACCATTATAAAAGAAGCAGCTTTTTTTCTGCTTCTTCCTGAAAGGGGTGCACTTTTGCAGGTGCATCTGTATGCAGGAGCACCAGTGTGGCATAAAAGGGCTACCTCAAATTTAATACAGCTATTTAAATTCCCCACCACAGGTGTGCAGGTAAATGAGGCGCAGCTCCAGAGCATGCACCGTGTGAACCAGGCTTCAATTTAAATTGCCCTATACTTCCAGGTGTGTCTGCTCTGCCGCAGGTGCACAGGTGAATCAGACACGAAAGCATGCGCTGTATGAAACAAGCTTCAATTTAAAGCACCCTATAGTTCCCATAGTGGATGCACCACCACAGGTGTGCCTAGATATTACAACCCTAACCCTAATACATATGTGCCCTAGCAGCTGTGGGAAACTTAAAGTGTTGCTGCTCGATGTTGTGGCTAAAGAAAATGATAAGAGTGAGTTTCACTTCTAAGCTGGACCCCCCACAAACACACATTCCAGCACCATTTTCCCAGTGGTCCTGTGCAGCTGCGCAGCTCTTCATCTGTGTTCCCTCAGCACTCCTATTCTACACTGGGCAGAATGGCAGAGCTATCCACAAGTGACAAGACAAAAAGAAGGAGAGGGACATCGTGATCCCATGCAGACACAGCTGACCTGATAGCTCTGTGGTCACAACCACATATTCTGGAGAAATTGAGAGGGTCCTTCTTGAATGATGAAATATTTAAGGAGGTGGCAGAAGGCATGAGGGCTAAGGTCCACCAACGCAACTGTCAGAAGTGTCACCAGAAGATCAAAACCCTCAGGGGAGATTACAAGAAGCTGAGGGATCACAAGGCCAAAAATAGCTGGGTCCCGCCACCATGCCCTTCTACAAGGAGCTCCATACCTTCCTTGCCAAGGATGGCATCATATGACAGAGCAGATTATGTACCAGTGGTGAAATTGCCAGGGTGCCAGTGGGCCAGCCAGCCAGAGCTGAAGCTCTGGAGGAGCCCTCCAAAGCAGAATGCACCCAGGAGCTTTATGTGCCCTCAAGGTAAGATGTGCCAGGGCCCCTAGTAAGGGATGCAGGGGACAGGGGGAGAACATGGCACCAGGGTGGGCATAAGGTAGATATGACCCTCACCCCTTCTTATGCAGAGGACCAGGTATAAGCCCCTGACTTGGATGAAACATCCTGCAGTCAGAAAGCTGTGGACATCTCCAAGATGAGACCACCATCCCGTAGTGAGGAGGGGACCTCTACATCTTCCATGAGCAGATCATCATCCAGTACTGGGGAGGGCACCTCTACATCTTCCACAACCACTAGCTACCATGACCGCTATCCTCTCCCATGGACTAGTACGGTGGCCAGTGATGACAGTGAGGGCGAAGAAAGGACATGTACTGGACAATTCACCCAGCTGATGATTGAAGTCAAGGCCATACACAGTACAGCCATTCCCTATAGTGACAATAAATACATGCCACCACAAGTACCCAATAGGCACAGCACTGTGCATGGCTTTTTGTGATGTCTTCTGTGCATGTGCACTGGTATTCATATGAACTGCACACAACCTTCACATCCTGGCATGCTTGGGGGTGCTCCTGGGGTAATGTTTCTGTTATGTGTGTCTTATTGATTGTGTCCCTTGCATAAGCACCAGCTGCATGTATCCAGTGTTTCTACACAACCCTGCCTTGCCCTTACCTCTCCCCTCCCCCCTGATCCCTACAGAACATGTTTTGTGTTCCAACCGTGTTCTGTGCTATGTGCTATGTTCTGCAATGACACAGACAGCCCACCTGGCTGAGATCCAAAAGAAGAGGGTGCATTGTTCAGCAGTCACAACAACTGCTAGTGTCATGGATCACCTCATGGATTGCAGCTCAGACCACCTGAGGGGACTCCTGGAACAGGGGGACCATGCCCATCAGTTCAGGAAGCAGGCAGAGCAACGGAGGGAGCAGAGAGAGTTGCTAGAGAGATCCATCCAGCAGCAGGGGCACCTCACTTCCAGGGTGATTAGTCTGCTGGGTGATTAGTCTGCTGGGTGATATTGTGCAAATCATGAGGGTGGCCCAGGGTGGCATTGGTGGCAGAGGGGGCAGTGTGGAGGAGGGTGCAAGACGGAGGGCCACCCCCCCCAACTTCAGCAGGAGGGGGCTGTGGAATCTTTCAGGCTTCAAAGAAGACCCCCTTCAGTGTTTTCAACTTTGTTCGGCACTGTTGGAGGGTCCTCACAAAGCCCTGGCATTGGACAGCAAGAGAGGCCTGATTATAAAAAACCCAGTTAGGGCAATTAGTGCTCGCCATCACACTTCTTGCCCTCCTCAGTGAGAGCATAAAGGAGAATACCCACCTCCTCATATGTCCAGTTTGCGGTCCAGATGGGCACTCTCCTTCTCCTGGCCACCATCATTGTCCTCGTAGGCAGTGGAGGTCTGCAAGGGCATTTATGTGTAGTTGCACCTGAGAGGAGATGGCCTTACCTGGCTCCTAGCCAACAGAGCTCCTCAGAGCAGAAGTCTGAATCAGGAAGTATAATGGTTGCCCCCTGGGCTAGCAATTGTTACAATCGGATGGACCATTAGGGAAGGCTGAATTTTAGGGACTGGATACATTGTAACAGAGACAGTTGGCCATTGATGCACTGTATCTGTCAATGCCCAGGAAAACCAGTGCTGGCTGACCCCTCCATTCCCTTTTCATAGTGTGTGTGTGTGCGTGTCTGTGTGTCCCTGAGGCATATGGTTAGGAATGACTATATAAGGGCATGAATACAGAATGTGGATGATAGGATATGTTTATTGACCTGCTTATCATGTCACAGTACACTAGTGCCTTAGGACAGTGATGGCAAACCTTTAGGGACTCAGTGCCCAAACTAAAAGGCCTTCTGGTGCTGGGTGTTACCAGGTGCTGCTGACAGGAGTTCCACCTTCTGGAGCAGGACTTCTCCCCCTCTCCACCCTCCAGTCCTTCAATTGCCTCTCCAGAAACAGTTGAAGGCCCAAGGGGTGAGGGAGGGAAGAGGAGGAACAGGCACATGCCTCCTCCTCTTCATCCCCACTCTCCGTGTGCTGGGAAAAATGTATGCTTCAGATCCTCCCAGTGTCAAAGAATTCTGCCAGGGCCTCCCTTACAGCCTCCCCTTCTCTCTGCTTCACAACATCATTGTCCACCATGGGTGCCACCAGGGTGGGCAGCACAAAGCAGCACTTGTAGTGCAGTCCCTCATCCAGTACCCTGCCCTTCATCTTGCAGATGTTGTGGAGGATGATACATGAGGCAATGATAGAGGTGACATTCTCCTCTGCCACAAGAAGTGGGGCAGCAAGGCACCTCTACTGAGGCTTCAGTCACCCAAAGAGCCTTTCCAACACATCCCTGGCATGATTCAACTTCTTGTTGAATCCTTTCTGCCTGACATTAGGTAGGGCTTCATGAACCACTTCTGAATGGGGTAGGTGCTGTCAGTGAGCAGGAGGGGGGGCAATCTGCTGGTCCTTGATGGTGATGATGGGGTTCTCTGGCATGTAGATGCCAGCCTCCATGGTCTCAAAGATGATGGAGTTTCTTGCCACCCTCACATCATGAGTTGACCCATGCCCAGCCCAGGTCCATGTACACAAAATGTCCTGTGTTATTGCATGTCCCCTGGAGAACAATGGAGTAGGTGTCATTTCAGTTGACAAACTCATTCCTTTGCCCCAAGGGTGGCACGATCTGACAGTGGCACCTGTCTACGGTGCCCATTACTTGCGGGAAGCCAAGCTCAGCGAAGCTGTCTATGATCTATGAATGACAAGAAAGGAGAGAAAGTGGGGGAATTAATGACAACTCTGGCGTACCTGTGCAGGAATGCCGTGAGAGAACCTCGGGGGAGGGGGGTTAGCTGAGGTCAGGGAAGCCCTGCTCTCTGGGTCACAAAGAGGATAAGCGGGGGATTAATGGCAACTCTGTGCAGGTACACAGGGAGGGCACTCCCGGTCATTCCCCTTTGTACACACATAATGAGAGAACGTAGAGGGAACCATGAGAGGAATGGCACACGTGCACAGGTATGCTGAGGATAAGGGACAAGGGTATGGGACTTTCCTTACCTGACATGCATCCCACAGGTACATGGTCCTGAAGAGCAATAGCTTCACCATGGCCAAGGCGAATGACACCAACACTTCCCCAGCAATGGTAGGGCCAACCCCAAACTGCTCTGCCATCTGCTTGTAGCTGCCTTTGTGGGTGAGTGCCCAGATGGACATGGCAACCCACTTTCCACAAATCACAGATTTACAGAGGATGAGGCTTCGGGGACAGTTGCTTTTCCAAAATTGAGTTTAATTGTGGCGTCCCTCAGGGCGCCATCCTGTCCCCGATGCTATTTAACATCTATATGAAGCCGCTGGGTGAGATCGTGCGGAGGCATGGAGCACGGTGTCATCAATACGCTGATGACACCCAGATTTACTTCTCCATGACCAGATCATTGGCTCAGACTTCAGATGGTGTCTCTGTTAGCGTGGTGAGGCAGTGCATGGGAACCACGTAACGTGAAGCACCAAGATCCAGACTGTCTTCAATGAAGCAAGCAACGTTGTCAGTTACAGGAAAACTCCTTTCCCCTCCAGACAGAGCAGAGAGAGACTCAGCAGATGTCTCACTAAGAGGCTTTTAATCTTCAGAAGTTCTATGTACAAAGGCTATGTACAATAATACACCAACGCACTCTCCAACAATCTCCACCTTCCACTATCAACCCACATCTGTGTCCAGAGGCTTGTCCCTTATATAGCCAGTGCTCCACATGGCTTTCTAGCCCTGCCTCTTCCTTTTGGACACCTGTCAATCATAAGCATGACACAGCATGTTTGCAGCCCTTTTGCAGCACTTACTGTGCTTTACAGCACCAGGTGACTCCCTGTCATTATGTCACCTCCTGTTTCATCAGCCTTGATGCTGCATGACTCAGCAGTGGCCAAATGCCCAGTCATCATGGCTGCTGCCATTCACCACATTGTGCATTGTTCCTGGAACATTATTCCAACATTTCCCTCCAAAATGAACAATGTGTGCACAATTCTTATTTTCACACTTTTCATGTAGTGTGTTCTTCTTTAATCATAGAGTGTTTACCTGTGGCTTCCCTTTCTGTTTCTCTTTTGTGACATATCCCACCAGCCTGACATGTCCAATGTCCTCCTGCTGTGTTTTAGTGCTTTGGCCTCTGTCTGTGCCACTGTCAAACCTGACCTGTGTGCACCCCAGACTTTAGAACCCTGTTCTAGATCTCCGAGCTCCAGTCTAGATCCACAAACCTCGTTCTTTCCTCCAGCAGCACTCTCCTGATATGCACTTTACTGTAAACTGTCCACCACTCCAGGCACAATTCTTCATCTGGTGCAACTGCACCCTGGTCTAGATCTACCTGCCATCCTGGCCTAGACGATCTTATCACTCTGCCACTTCTAGGCTGCACCTACCGCTCTCCAGAGCCCTGAGCTTCCGCTGCTTCTCCTGGTGCCAAACCTAGCTCCGAGGCCAACCGCTCATGCCTCTCCACCTGCAGAGCCTTTGTGAGGATGTCAGCTACATTTTCCTCAGAACAAATGTACTCCAGTCTCAGAACGCCATTCTGGACCAACTCCCTCACATTCATATACCTGACACCTATATACTTTGTTCGTTTTTTCAGGTTCTCCGCCTCTGACATGGCAATGCAGGCCTGTGAGTCCTCATGCACGACTGTTGGTCCTGTGTATGCCTCACCTAGATCTTCCAGCAGCTGTCTTATCCATTGCACCTCTCCTGCCATCTCGGACAAAGCTGCAAATTCAGCTTCCGAGGTACTCAGTGCCACACAGCTCTGTTTCCTGCTTCTCCAAACCACTGGACTGTCTGCGTACCTAATCAGCAAACCTGTCACTGATTTTCTATCGTGCAGCTCAGACGCAAAGGAGCTATCTACAAAACAATCCAGCTGTGCTCCAGATCCCTGTAGCACAAGCTTCTGCTCCTTGCTGCCCTTCAGGTACCTTAATACCCTTTTCACCGCAGTCCAGTCCTCTACCTTGGGATTGCTTACTCTATGGCTCAGCACGCCAACAGCAAAAGCTATATCTGGCCATGTGTTATTGGCTATAAAAATTAAACTGCCAATCACCGACCTGTACAGATCAGGATACTCGAACACCTTGTCAGACTCTGTGCTACTTGTGAACCCTGGTGTTATGGGACTCCTAACCATCTTTGCACTTTCTAGTCCACATTTCTCCAGCAACCTCTGAATCTTCTTTGTCTGACTCAGCATCAACCTGCCATCTGCTGTTCTCTCCACTTCTATCCCAAGATAGGACTTGAGGTTCCCTAGATCTTTCAGGACAAATTTCCTTGCCAGCTCATTCTGCACAGCCTTCACCTCCTGCTCCGTCTGAGCAGCCACACAGAGGTCGTCCACATAGATTACTAAAGTGACCCCTCCTCTCCCATACACACATGCATCTGCCACACTCCGTGTGTATCCAAACCTTACCAGTTCCTCATGGATGCACCTATTCCAGCAGCGCACACTCTGCTTTAGGCCATAGAGGGCTTCCTTGAGTCTGTAGACCCTGCCCTCCTTGCCATCATCAAACCCAGGTGCCTGTTCCATATACACCTCCTCCTCAAGCTTGGCATTGAGGTAGGCGGTCTCGAAATCAAAGTGCCTCACTATCTGCCCTTTCCTGGCAGCCACTGCAAGCACTAATCTGAGACTTTCTGGCTTGGCTGTGGGAGAGAATGTCCTGTCATAACTCTCAAATTGCTGTTGAGAGAAACCTCTTGCTACTAGCCTGGCCTTGTACTTTTGGGTCCCATCAGGCATCTCCTTCCTTTTGTAGACCAACCTGCAACCTACAACCTTCCGGTCTCCTGGCCTGGCTACCTCCTCGAAAACCTCTCTCTTTACTAGTGAGTCAAACTCACTCTCCATGGCCTGGAACCACTTCTCTTGTTCCTCTCTGGGAAAAGTGAGAAGCTCCTGGAAACTCTCAGGTTCCTCTGCCACTGCAGCACACACCCTAGCGTTCTGTACTACAAAATGCTCTGGAGGCCTTCTCACCCTTTGTGTCCGTCTGGGGATGACCACTCTTGTCTTACCCCTCTCATCCTCACTGTCAGTGCTGCTTTCTACACCCCTGTCTGTGGCTGTGGGTGTTGACACCTCACTCTTGGGTGTTGTGACAGTGGGAGCTTGGGTGCCTGTGGGCTGCCTGGAAGTGCTGGGCTGACTCTCTGTAGTGTCTTTTGGTGTTTCCACCCCTCCATTCCCAGAACTGCCACCACCCTGTTGTCCTAGTCTGATGAAGACTTCATGATTTGAGTGGATTCTCTCCCATCCCGAGTGCCTTTCAAAGTTCGCACTCCTGGACAACATGACGCGCCCACCTCCCAGATGGAACCTATAGCTGTTCCCCTCATACCCCACAAACATTAATCTTTTCCATTTGGGGTAGCCCTTCTTCCGGAACCTTTGGGGAACCAAAACATTGGCAAATTGCCCAAATACCCTCAGGTATTTCAGATTGGGTGGCATGTAGTATGGGGGTTTGCTGCACCTCGGAATGCCACAGTCGGTTGCTTATGTGGCATGCCACCAAGACTGCCTCCCCCCAAAGACCTTCTGGAGCTTCAGCATCCAATAGCATACAGTCTTTGAGTTGGGTCTGCATGCCTATCTTCCTCTCGGCCAGTCCGTCCTCCTGGGGCGTCGCAGGGTTGGTGGTGTTGTGGCGGATGCCCCTCCACTTCAACCAGGTCTGCAGGTTGGAAGAAAGAAACTCACCACCCCGGTCTGTAACAAGGGAGCCCACCTTGAAATCAAACTCCCTTTCCACTCTCTCCACCCAGGCCTTGAATGTGGGAGCTGCCTGATTTTTCTCCTTCAGAGTAAAGGCATACGTGTACCTCGTATGGCGATCCATGATTACCATAAGGTACCTATTCTCACCTATAGACTTGCTATAAGGGCCTGCTATGTCCGCATGCACTACCTGGAATGGCCTCTGGGTGGTGCACTTGCTTCTTTTTGCAACAGGGAAGGCTTTCAGCTTAATTCTGCTGCATATAGAGCATTCTAGGTGGTTACTGCAATTCTCCCACCTAAGCCCAGGACATATCCCCTTCAGCTTGTCCAAACTATTGAACTCGGCATGCCCTAGGACCCTGTGTAGGTAATGCACACAGTTGGAGTGCAGTGGCACATTCCCAACTGTAGCACACCCTGCCTGGGAATCCAGAAAATATAACTTGTTGTGCCTGTGTGCTTTGGCACAAACCTGCCCCCCTCTAGTGATGAGGCACTCATCCCCCTCAAACTGCACTGCATAGCCCTCTGAAACTAAGGCTGAGACACTGATCAGGCAGTTTTGTAACTTGGGGGCACAAAGGACGTTCTCAAAATCCCTTTCAAACCCAGGGAAATGCACAGTCCCCATAGCTCTGATTTGGCTGGAACCTCCATCAGCCAAACCCACTCTGCTGACACTGGAGGGCTTCCTGTCCTTCAGCAAGGACCTCTTGTTGACGATGTGGTGTGTGGCTCCACTGTCAATCATCCAGAGATGTGTGTCAGTATCTGCATGATGGGCCTTAGAGTCACTCTCCTTGACTGCTGAAACAGCCCCTTTCCTGTTCCCAGGAGACTAGCGTGGTAGCTGTTTCCCTCTGGCAGCTGGTAACCTCTTGCAGTTCCTTTGGAAATGTCCTGGCTGTCCACAAGAGAAACATCATTTTGCTCTGCAAACAGCTGCATTCTCAGTCTCTTGAACTGCTTCTGGTGGTGTGGTTGTTGTTGTTGGCTGGACCTGTTGCTGTCTCTGAATGCCAGCTTCAAAACGCCATCTCTGGCATTCCTCCAAGACACATGTGGTCACTAGGTCCACAGAAAGTTGTGTCTCTGGCACCCCCTGGAGGCTGTACAGGATATGGTCAGAGTCTGACAACAAACTGCTCAGCAAAATGTGTGCCTTCTGCAGCCTTGACAACTCTATTCCTCTAGCGTGTGCTTCCAGGAACAGATGTCTCATTTCAGCCAGATGCTGCTCTGCAGACTGGTCTTTGACCATTTTGCATGCATACAGTCTCTTTGTCCAAAGCATCTTTGACAACGAGGAATCAGACTGATGCACACTCTTCAAAGCAAGCCAAACCTCCTGGGCAGACCCTTTATCTCGCACATGGTCCAACTGGCTGGGATCCAAACAAAGACAGATAGTTGCACGGGCTCTCCTGTCTGTTTGTGCATTCTTTGCATTTAGACCCTCTTCCACAGGATACCACAGCCCCTCACGGACGAGGGTAGCTTCCATGTAAACTGCCCATTGCGAGTAATTGTTATCAGACAGTTTAGGAAACTTTATGCCTTCCATTCTTGCAATTAAGCAAAACAACAGCACAGCGTTGGCAGCCTTCCCAGCTTTCACTATCAGTAGCAGATAAGGGCAGCTAAACAGCTAGGCTCTTAACTCTTTGCTTACCGGCACTTTAGATAGTTGAAAGCAGTTCTTTTGGATGCAGACAAAAACAGTCACTTACTTTCATCTAGTCAGAACCTCTGGCGCAGACTGGGCCCATGATTGAGTTTAATTGAGTTTAATTGAGTTTAATTGAGTTTAATTGTGGCGTCCCTCAGGACGCCATCCTGTCCCCGATGCTATTTAACATCTATATGAAGCCGCTGGGTGAGATCGTGCGGAGGCATGGAGCGCGGTGTCATCAATACGCTGATGACACCCAGATTTACTTCTCCATGACCAGATCATTGGCTCAGACTTCAGATGGTGTCTCTGTTAGCGTGGTGACGCAGTGCATGGGAACCACGTAACGTGAAGCACCAAGATCCAGACTGTCTTCAATGAAGCAAGCAACGTTGTCAGTTACTGTCCTCAACTACAGCCAGCCTCAGTTCCCACAGCTGCTAGGGATGGAAAGGGTGAGCTGCAAACAGCAAGGCCAGCCACAAACCTTCCTGTAGTTGAAGGACCAGCAAAGCAGAGTCCAGAAATCAGGGTCAGTCAGTCTAAGGTCAGGGCAGGCAGCAATCAGCAAAGGTCCAGTCCGGTCCAAGGTCAAGGCAACAGAGTTCCACAAGGCAAGAGCGAGAGGCACCAAGCAGGAAACAAGGAGCCACACTCACCATAATCTCCCAAGGAAACTACAATAAGTCTTGACACTGAGGAAGCCTCTTGCAACTGTTTAAATAGTCAAATCCTACCTCAGTGCCAGCTGAGACTTGTTCAGCAGCTGCTTTTCAGCTAGTCTCCTGGACCTGCGACTGCCAGCACTCTCAGCTCTCCTCTGCCTAAAGGAAGGCACTGGCTCTGCTGTATCCTCCTGCTTCTCCCCACTAGGCAGCTGAGCCTCCAAGGAAGGAGCACTAGGACCTGGCTGCTCTGGGGCTGGGAGAACCGGGCTTGGCTCAGACAGAGCAGAATGAGAGCCAGGTGGAGCCTGTATCTCTTCCTGCTCTGGGGCTGGGAGAGCAGAATGAGAACCAGGTGGAGCCTGCATCTCTTCCTTCTCTGGAGGAGACCCATCCTCCTCCTCGTCCTCCGAGTCCTCCTCAGGGCTGACCATGACAGTTACAGGAAAACTCCTTTCCCCTCCAGACAGAGCAGAGAGAGACTCAGCAGATGTCTCACTAAGAGGCTTTTAATCTTCAGAAGTTCTATGTACAAAGGCTATGTACAATAATACACCAACGCACTCTCCAACAATCTCCACCTTCCACTATCAACCCACATCTGTGTCCAGAGGCTTGTCCCTTATATAGCCAGTGCTCCACATGGCTTTCTAGCCCTGCCTCTTCCTTTTGGACACCTGTCAATCATAAGCATGACACAGCATGTTTGCAGCCCTTTTGCAGCACTTACTGTGCTTTACAGCACCAGGTGACTCCCTGTCATTATGTCACCTCCTGTTTCATCAGCCTTGATGCTGCATGATTCAGCAGTGGCCAAATGCCCAGTCATCATGGCTGCTGCCATTCACCACATTATGCATTTTCCCTGGAACATTATTCCAACATTCTCTCCTCTCAATGACTGTCTCAGAGCGGTAATGGATTGGATGAGGAAAAACAGATTGCAACTAAATCCAGACAAAACAGAGGTACTGACAGTTACGGGCCTGAAACCAGATTTGGGAATACAGCAGGGGTAGGCAACCTTTTTGAGCCGGGAGCCGGGTTGCTGTCCCTCAGACAATTGGGGGGCCGAAGTACCAAAAATAAATAAATAAATAAATAAATAAATAATTTTTTAAAAAATATATATGCATGCACACTCTCTCAGCCCCAGAAAAGCCATGGCAACCCCCCCCGTGGAGATTTTGCCAAGAAAACCCCAAGAAGAAGTATTAACAATAATCAATATCATCATGGCAGGCGGTGGTGGCGGTGGGGGGCAGTGGGGGGCGGGGGGCGGGGGGCGGCAGCAGGACCAGCCTGGGGCCGGTCCAAAGGCCTCAGGGGACCACATCCGGCCCCCGGGCCTTAGGTTGTCTACCCCTGGAATACAGTCTCCAGTCCTGGATGGAGTCACACTCTCCTCTAAGGACTGTGTCCACAGTTTGGGGGTACTCCTAGATTCATCGCTTCACATGACTAGTCAGGTGAATGCGGCAGTCAGGAGTGCCTGTTATCAGCTTCGGCTGATATGCCAACTGTGCCCTTATCTGGACATGAGGGATCTGGAAACTGTGGTACACGCTCTGGTAACCTCACGTCTGGATTACTGGAACATGGGGTTACCCTTGTGCCTAACCTGGAAACTTCAACTGGTACAATTTATGGCAGCCAGATTAATTACTGGAACATCTAGGAGAGAGCATATAATACTTGTGCTCAAATCCCTCCACTGGCTGCCAATTAGTTTCCGGGCACAGTACAAGGTGTTGGTTTTAACCTTTAAAGCCCTACATGGCTTGGGGCCATCTTATCTCAGGGACCGCCTCTCCCTTCGGTCCTCTGGGAGGAACCTGCTGCAGCCCATGAAGACCAGGCTCTCGCAGACCTCCCAGAGGGCCTTTTCTGTGACCGCTCCCAGACTGTGGAATGGCCTGCAGGATGAGATCCATCTTATTACCACTCTTGCTGCCTTTAAAAAGTCAGTAAAGATGGATCTCTTCTGCAGGCCTTCCCGGAGTAACTGCCCAGCTAACTGGAGGTGATCTGCTACTTACCCCTCTTGCCGCCACAACATGTTAACCAAGGAATTGATTTTATTGTATTTTATTTGTGTTAATTCTGATTTTACTTCCATTGCAGTTTAAGGGGTGGGAGGGTTAGGGTGTGGGATGATGGAATGTTTTAATTGTTGTCTTTTTAACCTTGCTGTACGCTGCCCCGATTGCTGAGCAGAGGGGTGGGTTACAAATAAAAAAATATTATTATTATATTATTATTAATATCTATATAGGGAAAGCTATCTAGGGAATAACAAGTTTTTTTCTGGTTTGGCATTTCTTCATCTTAAGGGCTTAAGGAGAAGAATCTTGCATTCCCTCCACTGTCAGTAATGATGGAGTATGATGGAGGGTGGAAAATCTCATTCTCTAAGCAATGTCTATTAGAATGCAAGCAAATATTTCTAAAATAATGTCACATTTTTAATGGACACTAGTATGATGGTAGCTTCATAATCATAATGGTTTGATGAGTCCCATTTGTGATTCAGGAGAGAAGTGAGAGAGTTGTCACACTGTTTGAACCTGACACTTGGGTACAATGCAATTTCCAGGAAGAGACTTGTTCTGTCACATGTGTTGATCAGTCTCATTCCCCTCTATTAAAGCTGACAGTTCTAAATAAAAAGGCTTTTACACAAATGTTAATCACGATGAAAAAGGCCTATGCTAATATGAAGGACTATATCCTGTCAATAAAAAAAATGAAAGAAAGGCTGACATGAAAAATTCTGTTCTGCATATGCACAGAATACAATTTTCCATATTTGAGATTGCAATATTCATTGAGGTGTTTAAATATTTTGAAAATCTGCATCCGCTTCTGCTTTTATAAGTGAATGGCATTGTTGTAAAGTTTTTTACTAACTGAGGTAGATGTTTTTGTAACATGCAAATGAACAGGCAACCATATGTATCTGCCATCTACATAGTTATGTGCCTGGGAAAGAATTGTATAAAGAAAGGATGGGTCTGGCCAACTCATCTGATCATTGCTGAGGTGGTAGTATTGTCAGTTTCATGGCCTCTTCTCCTGATTTTGTAGCTGTTTCTATATAACATAAAACATGTCTCAAGCCATCTTAAGCCTCTGTTACGTAAGAGGAAAGTACTAATTGGCAGCAATCAAGTAGAAATCAGCTGCTAGTCTGGCATCTGAACATATGTGGACTGGTAAGCAATCTTGCCTTTCATTTCAGGAAGCAAAATGACTTGGGTTCAACCCTGGTAGAGTTCCAAAAGTCCAATAAGGGAATCAAGGACCCAGAAAGGAAACAACAAAGGGGGGATACAGATGGGACAAAAGAGGAGGCTTAGAACTGCACTTTTAGGCTGGATTGGGGCCAGGGAAAACAGGTGTCCAGTCCCAATCCAACCATCTTCTGCCCCAAAGATGTCCCAAAAAATGGCTCTGGTGAAAATGGCATCTAAGCGCCATGCCCCAAAGTGGGAGAGAAGCTGGCTGGTGTGTAATCACCTGTTCGGATTCTCTCCCGCTTGGGGGCATAGCATGTGTAAACACCAAGCCCCAAGCCAGCCCCAAGTGGGACTAAACAGGCTGTTTTGGCCCAAAGAGAAGGAAGCACCATTTCTCCTGATGCTTTCTACAATC
Organism: Phrynosoma blainvillii; assembly: GCA_026167975.1. Classification (NCBI taxonomy): domain Eukaryota; kingdom Metazoa; phylum Chordata; class Lepidosauria; order Squamata; family Phrynosomatidae; genus Phrynosoma; species Phrynosoma blainvillii. Next base: position 37,783,196 of record JANUYF010000005.1, read on the forward strand.
TGTTAGCAATTTATATCAGCAGTGAATATATCTTCTCATATTAACTTCAAATTTAGCTTCTTTGAAGATAGCTTCCACATAGCTATTACTTAATGGGATAATGTTATGCATCAAAGCCATTTTGTCATCAGAGAATTGTTTATGAAGTGTACACCAATATAAAATGACTTGAACATTGCCAGAGCTGTGAAATATGGCTGAGATGTGATATTTACCTTTAAAGAAAGCCCACAAAAGCAGACCTACTTTATCATGAATATATTTCAAAATCAAATAGGAAGTAGTGAACTACAAAATCACACCACATGCTCTTGCATTATCTATGATATTCATGAGAATCCATTGTTGTTGTTGTTAACTGCCCTCAAGTCGACCCATGGTGACCCTATGGATGAGAACCCATACCTGTTATAAATAATTACTTACTTGAAATTATTACTTTTATCAAATAATAGAGGCATAATGTGTACTATGATTGTGACATGAGGGATAATTTCATTCCTTTATAAAGCAAAAGCAAAAGCAAAGCAGCTTATTTATATACCGCTTCATATCGCACTATGGGATGTCTAAGCGGTTTACAATTGTGAGCTGATTGCCCCCCAACAAGCTGGGTACTCATTTTAGCGACCTCGGAAGGATGCAGGCCTGAGTCGAGCCTCAGCCCTGGCTGGTATTGAACTCGCAACCTTGTGGTCTATGAGTGAGTGGCTGCAGTACAGGCATTTAACCACTGCGCCACCAGGGCTGAGTAGCAGGGGATCATGCCTCTGCAACTATAAAAGAAGCTAAAATCATAACATTTATGATGTAAATGTTATGATTTTAGCTTCTTTTATAGTTGCAGAGGCATGATCCCCTGCTACTCAAGTATGTGTTGAAGTATTCTCATCTTTCTCCAAAAGTAACAAAATGTAATTAGTTTAGATAACTTTGGATAACAAGGAAGCAAAGAATTACTGATTAAAAATTATAATAGTAACTGATTACTTTTGGAAGCCTTGCAGTCTAATGGCAACAAATAACTTTTTCATGTAATGACACTTACTTGTTACTTACTTGCTACAGATTATTGGGATGTTTTTCAGAAACTTTAGAGGTGGAACATACCTCCTGAAGGGGTGGCTTGATGCTGCCCCTGAGAGAGCCATGTTGTGGCTGTGGCAATTCAATGCCATGGCCCTAATCCAGCTTTTTGCTGGTGCAAAAAGAAGCAACAGAATGCTGCTCTTTTTTGCACTGGCAACACCCCCCCCAGCTTTTCCCGGAGTGCCAGGAATCCAGCCCATGTGTGGGCTGCAGGATGGTGTGAAGCCAGCTTTCTGGCATCTTGGGGGGGGGGGTGTTGTGTGTATGCCATGCCCCCAAGCTGCCAGGAAGCCAGTTTTTTATGCTGATCCTTTCCAGCTCTTAGTATAGTGTAGAGCAATTTTATTATTTCTTTTATTTTTTATGTAGATGTTCTTTAAAAAATGAATCCACAAAGTTATTACAGGTAACAAAATGAATTAGTAGATTTCCCTTTTCTTTTTCCTTAATTGCATTTTTGATCTTTATGTAAATTACACAATGAATTACTTTAAAAAGTAACATTCTAAGCTGTGGATGCTAAGGTACCATTGCCCCTCAAGCTCTCATCAAAGCTAATACCTCAAAGGACAGGATTGTAATTCAAAAATACCTTTCTAGATCAGAAAACTGGACCAAAACTAACAAAATAATTTCAACAGGGAGAAATGTAAGGTACTACTGTTGGGCAGAAAACTTGAAATGCAGAGATATAGGATGGGGGACACCTGGCTTGTCAACAGTACGTGTGAAAAGGATCTAGGAGTCCTAGTAGACAGCATGTTGAACATGGTCAACAGTGTGATGTGGCAGCTAAAAAAGTAAATGTGATTCTAGGCTGCATCAATTGAAGTATAGTGTCTAGATTGAGGGATGTAATACTGCCATTTTATTCTGCTTTGGTTAGGCATCATCTGGAATTCTGTGTCCATTTCTGGGCACCACAATTCAAAAAGGATGTTGACAAGCTGGGGCATGTCCAGAGGAGGGCGACCAAAATTGTGAAGGGTCTGGAAACCATGTCCTATGAGGAGAGACTTAGGGAGCTGGGGATGTTTAGCCTGGAGAAGAGAAGGTGAAGAGGCAATATGATAGCCCTGTTTAAATATTTGAAGGGATGTCATATTAAGGATGGAGCAAGCTTGTTTTCTGCTGTTCCAGAAAATAGGACCTGGAGCAATGGATTCAAACTAGAGTTGTCCCTTGGTATCTGTAGGGGATCTGTTCTGGGCTCACACACACACACACACACACACATACCAATACTAAAGTTCACAAATGACCAAGTCCCATTGACTCCAAAAGTGGTGTGTGCATGCAGGTGTGCTACCATTGGAGACAATGGGACAAGAAAATTTGGAAGACCCCAAAAATTATCCACCCATTTTGTTGTTAAATAACGACTATAAGATTTTTGCAAAGATATTAGCCAATAGATTTTTAAAAAATGTTTAAAGGAAGTCATAGAAGTCAGAGAGGCTTCCTGCCGAGAAAACAGATTAAAGACAACCTAAGATATATTATTAACATAATTGAAAATTATGAAAGGCACTACGATAAAAAATTGGGTTTGTTCTTTTTTGATTTGCAAAAGCATTTGATACAGTGGACTGGCGGTCACTAACGCAAATTATGGTAAAAATGAATATTGGGGAGAAATTTGTTAATTGGATAAAGAAAATATATGAAAAACAAAAAGCACAAATAATCATAAATGGTGATAAAACACACCCAATACAAATTAAGAGAGGGACAAGGCAGGGATGTCCCCTGTCTCCCTAGCTCTTTCTTGTAGTCATAGAACTACTAATCAGAAGGATAAAAGGAGAAAAAGACCTCCAAAGAGTGAAAATAAAAAATCATAAATATAAAATCAGGGCATTCACAGATGATTTAGAGATTAATTTTGAAGATCCAATTGGGAAAATAAATTTGTTGATGGAGATAATGAAAATGTTTGGTGAAATTACAGGATGTAAAATTAACAAAAACAAAAATCAGGAAGTCTTCAATAGAAGGGAAATGATTAGATATGATAAATGGTGTTTCTATAAAGATCTATTAAAATTGGAAAGAGGGACGATTAACATTCTTATGCAGGAGGAGATGAAGGAAAAAGGATTTGATTTTGGTTGGTACCAATATAGGCAATTATATGAAAAAGGGGGGATTGATATTAAGGAATACGGAATCAGAGGGGAAAAATTAGAAATAGAAGAAATACTTTGTGAATAAAAAGATAAATCAATAGGGTTACTGTATAAACTCTTATTAAAAACTGAAACGGAAGAGGAGGTTATAAAGAATACAATGGTCCAATGGGCAAAATATGTTGGTCATAGCATTCACCTTGCTCAATGGGAAAAAATCTGGGGAAAAAATCTGTGATACACAGCCTCCCAAAACCTAAAGGAGAACTGGTACAAAATGTTTTATCAATGGTATCTGAGCCCTAGCAAATTGGCTAAAGTATATAAAAATTGTGACAATTGCTGTTGGAAATGCAGGGAGTCGATTGGAACATTCTTTCATTGCTGGTGGACATGCAAATATGCAAAAAGATACTGGGGGATGATTAATGACCTAATCAATGAAATAATAGGCATTAAAATAGAATTAAAACCAGAAATTTATCTTTTAGGAATAATGGATGACCAATTGGAAAGGAAACATGGGAAAATATTGTTCTATATGACCACAATCGCCAGAATCCTCTTTGCAAGTAGATGGAAATCAAAAGAAATCCCAAGTAAAGGAGATTGGCTTTTGAAACTATATGATATTTTAGAAATGGATAAATTGTCACAATTACTAAAAGGTTGTCCTCTGGAAAAATATAATAAAAATTGGGAGAAAGTTGTTAAGTTTATAAGAGAGCAATGGGGAGGGATTGCGATGCTTAATACAACATAATGATGCTAGATAGCATGTTAAAAGTGTCACAGTAAATATAAGCCAAGTTGACTCTATATAGGATTTATGATTAGCAGAAATTTAAGAGATTAAGTATAGGATAGAATATATTAGTGGAGAGAAAAGGATAAGATAAGAGCTATCACAATAGGGTGAAATAACAAAGGTGTAAGCAGGGAATATATAAGAATATATAAGAAGCCATTATATATGTTTTAAAAATAGAAGTGGTAGTCAGGAAGTCAAATTGCTTGTGATATTGTGTAATCTTAGTTGTTCTCATTTGTTTTTTAGTAAACAGTTATGGTCTGTAGGAAAGGATGTTTGAAGGTTAGGTAAGCAGCAGTTGGTTTGAGAAAGTGAGGATAAGATGGACTGAAGAGAGGACATAAGATAGAAGAAGGAAAGAACAGAACGATTGTGGAAGAATGGAAGAAAGGGGGGAATAAAGAAGGTAATGATTAGGTAGGAAGGTTTGTAAGGAAAGATTGAGTATTAGTAGAGAGGTTTCATCGAGGTGAGAAAAGTTATTAGTGGTTTCTAAGCTATTTTTTATTAATGTCACTCTGTATTGTCTGTATTTTTCTTTTCTGTTTTTTTTTGTTTGTTGTTTTGTGTGTTGATGTTATATTCACTTTATGTCAATAAAAATATATATATATAATTTGAAAGGATGTCATATTGAGGAGGGAGCTAGCTTGTTTTCTGCTGCTCCAGAGAACAGGACCCAGAACAACGGATGCAAGCTACAGGAAGAGATTCCACCTCAACATTAGGAGGAACTTCCTGACAGTAAGAGCTGTTTGACAGTGGAATACACTGCCTCGGAGTGTGATGGAGTCTCCTTCTTTGGAGTTTTTTTAAACATAGCTGAGTGGCCATCTGTTTGATTGTGTGTTCCTGCATGTCAGGGTGTTGGTTGTGATGGCCCTTGTGGTCTCTTCCAACTCTATGATTCTAGGTCCTAAGCCAGCCATTCCCAGTTTGGGCATCCAGATATTGTTGGATTTAAGTGCTGACATTCTTGGCCATTGCACATGCTGATTACCGATTATCAAGTTTGTAACCAAACAACAAAGCAGATTGCTCATGGTTTGACAAAAGGAAGTTCTCAGCACAACACCAGGAGGCCTTGGAAGGAGGACTCTGGAAGACAGGAGCCAGGCGGTGAGAGTCTTCCCCGCCCCCTCCTGCCTTGGAACACCTGGCCCCAAGGGAGCTGAGCCTTTTAAGCCTCCCAAGCCCTGACCATCGGCAACACCAGGAGGCCTCGGAAGGAGGACTCTGGAGGACAGGAGCCGAGTGGTGAGAGTCTTCCCTCGCCCCCTCCTGCCTTGGAACACCGGGCCCCAAGGGAGCTGAGCCTTCAAAGCCTCCCAAGCCCTGACCATCGGCAACAACAGGAGGCCTTGGAAGGAGGACTCTGGAGGACAGGAGCCGGGCGGTGAGAGTCTTCCCCCGCCCCCTCCTGCCTTGGAACACCTGGCCCCAAGGGAGCTGAGCCTTCAGAGCCTCCCAAGCCCTGACCATCGGCAACACCAGGAGGCCTCGGAAGGAGGACTCTGGAGGACAGGAGCCGGGCGGTGAGAGTCTTCCCCGCCCCCTCCTGCCTTGGAACACCTGGCCCCAAGGGAGCTGAGCCTTTTAAGCCTCCCAAGCCCTGACCATCGGCAACACCAGGAGGCCTTGGAAGGAGGACTCTGGAGGACAGGAGCCGAGTGGTGAGAGTCTTCCCTCGCCCCCTCCTGCCTTGGAACACCGGGCCCCAAGGGAGCTGAGCCTTCAAAGCCTCCCAAGCCCTGACCATCGGCAACAACAGGAGGCCTTGGAAGGAGGACTCTGGAGGACAGGAGCCGGGCGGTGAGAGTCTTCCCCCGCCCCCTCCTGCCTTGGAACACCTGGCCCCAAGGGAGCTGAGCCTTTAAAGCCTCCCAAGCCCTGACCATCGGCAACACCAGGAGGCCTTGGAAGGAGGACTCTGGAGGACAGGAGCTGGGCGGTGAGAGTCTTCCCCTGCCCCCTCCTGCCTTGGAACACCTGGCCCCAAGGGAGCTGAGCCTTCAAAGCCTTTCAAGCCCTGACCATCGGCAACAGTGGGCAGCCCTGGAAGAGAAATACTGCCTATATGCGGCGCCAGCGGCGCTCTGGTGCTCTTGGAGGACTCAGGCCCCTGAAGGACTCTCTTGCCCCTTGCCATCACCTGGGGCAGCCGGGAGCAGTTGTGGACGGCACGGAACTGGGGAGAAGCCGGCGGGTTTTAGATTATTGTTTAATTGTTTATTGTTTAATTATTGTTATTTAATTTGTTTAGTTTGATTGGTTTTTGGGGGATGGGTGGGTGTGGGAAGGAGGGATGGGATTTGAATTGATTTTATTTGTTTTCATGTTTTGAAATGTTGTACGCCGCCCTGATTGCCTGGCAGAGGGGCGGGATAGAAATTATTATTATTATTATTATTATTATTATTATTATTATTAGATCTCCATGACAATCTTCATTATCCTGTGAGATCACATAAGATCACAGAACTTATGGAAAAAGGTATAATTTCCAGTTAACATGTCTTCAAAAGTTTATGGCTTAATGAAACACTGGGCCTTTGCAGACTGCCAGAAATAGTGCACATTAAATTGAGGCACTGCCCTGGCTCAGTGCTAGGGAGTCATGGGAATTGTATTTTTTTCCTGAGACATTGATCCTTCTCTGTCAGAGAGCTCTGGTGCCACAATAAATTACAGTTCCCATGATTCCCTAGCACTGAGCCAGGGCAGTGCCTCAATTTAATGTGCACTATTTCTGGCAGTCTGCAAAGGCCACTAAGAAGTGGCTCTCTTTACTATCTTCCCCAAAGCTTCTGCTGGAAGGTCCAGCTTCTTCACAAGACTATGATTAAAATTAATATTGATTTGGATTAGATAAATCTAGGTGCTGTTGTGATTCAGTCCCAGCCCTTTCCACTTCAGAAACTCAACAAAGCTATGGGGTGATTTGACTTCAAACAATATCTCAGGCTGCTGCCACACTGCAGAATCGATGCAGTTTGACATTGCTTTAACTGCCATGGCCTAATGCTATGGAATCATGGAATGTGAAGTGAAAGAGCACATCACACTAGTGTCATCATGCAGAGGCATTCTAGAGGAGGAATGGTAGCTGGACCTCTGCCACTCTGGTGGCATTTTCCAAAGGTGGTTTTAAAAATAACATAGGGATACTGTTGTAGTTAGAGGACTCCAATGAATAATAACCAGGATTATGAACAAGCTTAACAGAAAGACTGTGTCTCCCAGGACAAGTCTGTCTGAATTTTAAGATCTTCAAGGGAAGTCTTTCTCTTGATCCCACCACCATTACAGACACATTTGGTGAGAACACAGGAGAGACTCTTTTCAGTTGCTGCTCCTGGATAATGGAATTCCCTCCCAAGAGCAGCCCAGTTGGGCCCCTGGATCTTTCATTTCTGCCAGCAGGTAAAGGCTTTTGCAGCCAGCATGGTGTAGTGGTTTGAATGTTGGACTACGACTCTAGAGACCAGAGTTCGATTGCCACTCAGCCATGAAACCCATTGGATGACCTTGGGCAAATCACATCATCTCAGCCTGGGGGGGAAGGCAATGACACACCTTCTCTAAACAAATCTTGCCAAGAAAACCCTATAATAGGTTCGCCTTAAGGTCACCATAAGTTGGAAATGACTTGAAGACACACAAAGACCTTCCCATTCAGTCAGGTATTTGGCTTATAATTTATGTGTCAAAAAGGGGGCATTTAATGGGAATGGTGTTTTTATCATTTCTACCATGTTTTAATAGTTTATTACACTGTTTTAACTTTGTGTTTTCCATAGTGAACCAACATTTAATTGTTTTGCAATTTTTGTATGTATAACTTTTAAAATCTGTACCTTGTTTTTAAAATGCCTGTGAGCTGCCTTGGATCCTGTTTAAGGAGAAAGGTAGGATGTTAATTAATTAATTAATTAATTAAATAGAATGTGAGGTTTTCTATTCACTTTCCTTCTCCACATACGGTCATAATTGGACTTCTTTTTCTCCCTCCTAGAATTCCTATTGTTCTTTTGGTCTTAAGTCGCAGGATATATATTACTCTGCAATTAAATCAGGGAATTGTCTAATACCATGCAAATATTAGTAGTGGCAAAATGAAAACTAATTTAGTAAAGGACACAGATACTCAACATAAAAAAACCTATATTCACTAAACATACACTTCAACCAATGAAGCCTAGGGAAGGAGGAAAGAATAGTATTGACTTTGTGGCCTGATCTTTTCCATTTTGATGTGCCTTCTAGAACTCCCAAAGTCCTATTTCGTTACTTTTACTTGCAGACTTGGAATCTGTCCAGATGTAGACTTGACGCATTATGCTTTCACTGAAAGAAACACCAGCCTGAAGCCCACCTTTAATGTGTATTCAAAGGCAAAATAAATGTTTACTTTTTCTTTTGTAGGCAGAATGTCCATTAAGGTTTCTTTTTTAATAACAAAAATACATAGGTGTTTCAATCTTAGCAGTGGTGGATTATCAACCATATGCAAAGGCACAGCAGTTGACTGGCTTCAGAGACACATTTCTTTCTCACTTTTCTTGTTCCAAAACTCAAAAGGAACAATTTAACACGCAGTTGGTTGTCATCCTTTTGAAAAGATCATAAAGCATTACTGGGGATAGGAGAGGGGGGCTTAGTTTTTGCAGTGAAAGACTCCCCTTAGATAAGTTGAAAAGGGTTGTAATTATTTTAAAATACCATCTCAAGTCCACTGTGTATGTGTATTTTTGAGAAATAAATAGAACATAAACGACCAAAGATACATAAATGTAAAATGATGCATTCGAACTCTCTGGAATAATTGGCAACAATTTGTGGTTGTTGAATTGACTGGATCTCCTTATCAGCAGAAGGAATTGGACACTAAGATATTATCAGCAGCCTCTAACAACAATCTGATTATTTTTATAATCCTGACAGTGATTGATTCTGAGTAATTATCTTAGAAATGGAATTCGATTAGAAAACAATATTCCGGATTATCAAACTCCAGCCCATTATTGTAATTAGTTTCTTTCTATAATGTATGATGCTATCATGTTTATACAGCTTAAAAGTAAATTATTCACAAGCAGACTATTTGGCTTTGCTTAGACAGGAAAAATGTATTAACCAAGGGCATTTTAAGAGATATTAAACATATAGTTTCCCCACCACCCTGGCCCTCTTATTATTTTACTGAAATTATACCATATAATTGAAAATTGCTCATAAGAAAAAAGTGTTGGCAAACTCTTGTTACACATAGTGCTATTGTTTTTGATGTTGTATTCTATTCTCTTTTAAAATATATAAGATTTATTTTGTTAAGAATAAGGTTTATGTTCCTATGAGTTGTAAATCGAAAGGGTGTGTGTGTGTCTACATATCTGAGAAGTAATTCTCAGTATAGCTCAGGACATAATCAAACCACTGACAAACTGATAACTTGATTTACACATTATTAGAAAATGGAGTGGCAAATTATATACTGTGCAACCAGATGTCCTCTAACATCTTAACAGAAGAACACTTCACATATTTATCCTGCACTATACTTCTTTTTCTTAGTTTTAGTCCTGGGATATCATTAACTGTTTTGCTTCTATCTAGCTTGAAATTGCAATTTTCCTTTAGGAATTAAAAGCTCTAACTATAGGTATTTATCTGCAGCTTCACAACAGATTAGTCTACCAAACTTTCTTCCCCTTCCCCTATTCGCTGACCATCTCTTACTTCCACTTCAGCTTCTTTTGATAATAAATTGATTGTAAACTGATTTCTCCTCACAAACAAGTAATCCAGGGTTTAGCTGTGGGGACAAAATGAAGGCACTGTCCTCCAAATAAGAATTTTGCTCCCCAAAATGATTTTTTCCTCTTCAGCTCCCCTTGCCCAGATCCTATAATTGCAGTAATGTAAACTTCAGTTAAGTATTTAGAGATACAGTTTAGAAAAGAAAAGAGACAGGCAAAACTATACCTGGCAAATATAAGAGTGCTAGATCTGAATGATTTTCAGTGTCTCACTTTCAGCAGTGCTAGAAACTGATAGAAGAAAAAATTCATTGGATGACAGAATTCTTATTTGGGGTACCCACATTTTGCACCCTACACTCCTGAGGTAACCCCAAAGATTCCAGCTCCTTAGACTGATAAGGATGAGGAACTAATGTTCAACCTGCAACTCTCTTACATTTATTTATTTATTGAGTCTATATGCTGCCTTCCTTCCAATACGGGATTCAAGGCAGTTTGCAATAATTTTTAAAAAGATAGAATGAAAACATTAATTGCAAAAGTTAAAAAATAATTAAATAATTTGTTGTTGTTGTGTGCCTTCAAGTCATTTCCAACTTACAGCGACCCCAAGGGGTTTGCCCTTGCCATCCTCTGAGGGTGAGGGAGTGTGACTCAATATTAGTTAATATTTAACTAGTATTAAAACATAACAGCTAAAACCATTTTTTAAAAAGTAAAAATTTTAAATCATGAAAAACAACACACCAATTATATACACTCACACACTGTATAAGTAAAATTCACACATCAAAAGCCTGCCAAAATAAAAATGTCTTCAGCTGCCAGTGAAAAGAGAGCAGGGAGTGGGCCGACTTGACCTTCCATAGAAGGGAGTTCAACAGTCTGGGAGCAGCCGCAGAGAAGGATCTCTCCCATCTGAGCCTGCAAAAGTGGTGGGATCTCCTGCCAATCTTAATGCTCAGGCTGTTTTGTATATAGAGAGATAGTTTTTCAGATAGTCTGGGCCAAGCAGTTTAGGACTTTAAAGGTCATAACTAGCACCTTCAATTCTTCCTGAAAACAGACTGGTAGCCCGTGCAGCTATTTCTGCAGCCAGCCCCAGTCAACATTCAGTCCTCAGCATAGTTTAATATATAATCAATTATTTGATATATAATCATGACAAGGTTTTTGTGCAGGCTGTGTGCTTTAGATATATTCTTTAAAAACATCTGTATGTCACTTTATACTATTTTTACCTAGCTGATTTTAATAGTTTTTTTTAATTTATTGTAAAATCTTTTAAATGATTATATCTGTGAGCTGCCTTGGTTCATTTATGGGAGAAAGGTAGCATAGAAGTGAAATAAATAAATAAAATATTGGACCTGCTGAAGTTTCTGAACAGTTTCCAAAGGCAACCCCATGTAGAGAGCATTACACTAGTCCAAACAAGATGTAATAAAGGCATGTGTCACCATAGCCAGATCCAACTTCTCAAGGAATGGGTGCAGATGGTGCACTAGTTTTAACTGTGCAAATGCACTCCTGACTTTCCTGACTACAGTTGAAACCTGGGCATCTAGGCTCACATCTGAATCCAGGGCACACCCAAGCTGTGATTTTAGATGGTTGTAACCCCATCCAGCGTTGGCTGAACCCCTATTCCCTGATCTGCCTTCCAGTTGACCAGAAACACCTCTGCCCTGTCTGGATTAAGTTTCAATTTGTTCACCCTCATCCAATCCATTACTAACAGCAGACACTGGTTTAGTACAGAAGTTCTGTTTAGCATGTGCAATGGTAAGAGAATGGGGGAGTTATTTTTCAGATGATTTTGAAAGCCATAGGTTCCCCACCTTTAGTATTCCCCATTATGACTTCCTATGGATATCTCCAACTCCTTATATAAGTTGAAGCAGAGGGAAACAGGGATCATAAGTCTTATTGTAGATATAGTTTGGATCCTTTACAAAACAGAAATTTCCAGAAATGGGAAATTGCAGGTTTTTGTGAATTTCAGCTTTTTAATTTTTAAATCAATCCTCAAGGTGGATGGTTGATGTACATACCCTAAAACTCTATTTCTTATTCATTTGATTATTCACTCCCAAAAAAAACTGTATGATTAAAAAAACACCCTTCTAACAGGAAGAAAACACCATGTAATCTACTCTGAGTATTTATTTACTGAATGCCAAATTAAACACCTGCTCCAGATTCTATTGCTTTGAATACTGGAAATAAGAAATCTCATCTCATTTAAAAAATACTTAATATCTGCAGTTTTGAAAGGGAGAGCTGGATTTCAAAAACAATAGGATTTTTGATAAAATCATTGCTTTCTTCATGATTATCCTTGGTATGGTATTATTTTTCTTTACAGACAATGGTTGGAATCCTAGATAGGCTACTTAATTACATCTGTGTAACTGCATCATATCTCCTGGCCTGGCCCTCTGAGATTACATTCAGATCCAGATACCAGATAGGCAAAAAGGGTCCATTTTCCAACTGGGGCAAAAGGAGCGGATATCTTTACCCCTTCCTGCTGGTGAGCAAGCCTACCACAAGGACTCATGACAGTGATTTCTGTTTCACTCACTGTCAAAAAAGAGCTGGAAATGTCATCTTCTTTGTGCCTCAATTGAATGCATAACTGGCCTCCTTCTCTTGTTCTGGTGTCTGGCTCTTAAGATGGACTGGGGTGCCATTTATGTAGGTTTCCAGTAAGACAACATTGTGTCACTGAATAAAGATGTAAAAACATATCCAGGGGTAGCTGTATTGGCCATTCAGCAAAGTACAATAACATCCAAAATCCACAACCTGGACCTCAATGAAGGTTTCTTTTTTTTAATTGCTAATGGACTTTAAATTTCATTTCTTGGAGTTTAAGACTCTTTATCCCCAGAGTCTACATGGCCAAGGAGGAGGAATGGCCTCTGCCTACATGGATATTCCTCAGTACCATCTTAACCAAGAACAGCTATAACAACATCTTGACAAAATGTAGACCTATGACTCTAACTTGGTCATTTTCCTTTCTTTGTGCTGTTTGGTTTTTAACACTTTTACCTGTGGAGCTTTGAATGCTCGCATCATGCATTTTGTGCATTTTGGTTGGCAAATAAAGATATAGCTGCTTGTGAATTTTGGATGTTATTGTACTTTCAATAAAGACCAGTTATTGATGATTTATTTATTTATTTGCATCCTATATTCCTCCCAAAGTTGGGACACAAGGTAGCTTGCAATTTAAAAAAGACGTACAACTGAAAACATACAAAAAATGAACATTAAAATAGAATTAAACTATTTACACAAGGGATCCAGGGGCTCAAGTGGTTAAGACACTGACTGTTGATTGCAAGATCAGCAGGTTGGCAGTTTGAGGTCCAGGTGCCACATGATGGAGTGAGCTCCTGTCACTAGTTCCAGATTCTGTCAACCTAGTAGTTTGAAAGCATGTAAATGCAAGTAGATAAATAGGGACCACTTTGGTGGAAAGGTAAACTGTGTTCTGTACAATCATGCTGGCCACATGATCACAGAGTAGTCTCTGACAATGCTGGCTCTTCAGCTTAGTAATGGAGATGAGCAACCTAAGGTTGGACATGACTTGTCAACCTTGTCAAAGGGGAATACCTTTACCTTTACCTTGATTGTCTTGCTAGATGAACCTATGCAATATTTTAGGTTCTTCACTCACCCTAAAATATGAGATTATGTTGATTCTAATACACCAAACAACTGAAGTAGGAAAGCTGCAGTGGAAGCCTACAATTTTAACAGGCATATTAGTACTTCAGTACAGCTAATGTTGCTAAAAAAAAGTGTGGCTTGGTAAGAATGACTTGGTAATTGTTCAAATGAGGCTGAACACTGGCACATGGAATGTGTTGATGTTTATGTGAATGTGATGGTTTCAATAACTGACAACCTTGTTATGAGAGCTATGTCTTTCATACAGATATTAGGGGTGCCTCTAAATAAAAGTGGAACAGAAGTAATGAGTCTTCTGTAAAACATTATTGCTTTATTTATTCTGGAAAAGCAATGGAATGTTTATAGATCAATTACCTTTACGCTATACATATGAACAAAGAATGTTAATTAAGGAGATTTAGGTCTATGCCCTGGTGAAATATTGGTTTTCCCTTTAATGTTCCTTCAAATTCCTGTCTGTTCTGCACTGCAGTTCTCCTAGTATACAAGCTATTTGGGAAAAGGTCACAGAAATAGCTACAAACATAACATGGACCAGAGTGATAACAAGGACAGTAACATACAAGAAAATTTAGCCAATATTACCTATGCAAATGTTAGTTTTTTAAATGAAAACTTATGGTTTGAATGACATAAAACATTGTGTGTAGGTAAACAGCATTCTGGGCAATTATGCTGGCCACATGATCACAGAGTAGTTTGGCTTAGTAACAGAGATGAGCACCGCCCCCTATGGTCGGACATGACTTGACAACCTTGTCAACGGGAAATACCTTTACTTAAACTATTTACAGTACGTGATTTCCTCTTCCTCGTTCAGAATTCTTATGCTTATTCTCTCTTGGGATTTAAAAAAAATAAAGCTATAGTCTTACTGATTTGTTAACAGCCCATCTTCTTCTTACTACATAAATTTATAACATGTACAAAGGATACATAATCCCCATTTTATGAGCAAGCTGTCAGCCAGACTAGATTTTCCAAAGATATATTTAAAAGCCCTTCACTCTTCACCACCATCTCCTTATACATGGCTTGTTGCCTATTTCTCCAGTTAATAACATCTTATTAGAGATTTCATTTTTAATTTCTACCAAATTCAGTTATGGTGAATAGAAATGTCATTTTGTATAAAACAAGCCTTTAGTTAAAACAATTAAGGCACACAATTAGAACCTGAGATTGTGTTGGACAGGGGGCTCCCCATTTACCCATAATGCTTTTAAGAAAACCAACATGAATACAAACATTTCATAAATTCTGCACATCTTTCTGTTTGATTCTTTCTCAGGTCACTGCTCCAGATTTCTAAAACACTGCAACTGAGATACAGGTGAAATACAGGTAGTGCAACATATACAAGCTGCAATGTGAAGACAGAAATAAAGAAATGCACTCTCTGTGTGTGCTTATACATGGACAATTTTGTCTTCACACACAGAGGTTTCAGCATACCTCTCAATAAATCTGATCTACTTCTTGAACTGTAACCTTCTTAAAAAAGTGAATGGAGGATTGTTTTCACACACAACTGCTGTGTTGAGTTGGAGGGAGGGAAGGGAGGGAGAGAGTTTGGTTCCTTACTCACACCATCTGGTTGGGGAATTAAATGTAGGTGGGCTGGCCAGTGTAAGTGCATGATGATCAAGGTTTAATTCTTTATTCATTTTCTTGATGGAAGCAATGATTAATTTTAGCATTTTTCTTCTTGCTGTCAGAAAATCTTTGAAAGCTATGCCAGTTTGTACTACTATTTGCAGTTTGAGATGTAGGGTCAAAACAGACTGCCCTGAAGGAATGGCTCTGCACTGCCCCATTGCTCGTTGGATTGGGGCCACAGCAACCACATACTGTGGCCCTGATCTGACATTTTTCTGGCACAAAAGAAGTGGCAAAATGCCACTCCTCTTGCATCAGAAAAAAGGCACCCCTTTCACCATTGCCATGGCTCTTCTCTGCTCCTGTGGCATACAGTGTGTAATCGCTGCATTGCAGGAGCGTTCTCACAGTGCCCACCATCTGGTCAGGCAGGTGGCATGATGCCACTTTGGGGGTGGAGTTGGGGCATGTGACATGCACTCACCATGCCCCCAAGCCTCTGAGATGCTGGCTCTTTTTGCCAGTCTGCATAGCCCCTTAGTTTGCACAAAATTCATACATTTTGTGTGTGTGAAGGAACAGAATTTTCTATGCGGAAAACTGTCCTGTCCTGTCCAGAAAATAATATTTTTGCGTAAATGTTATTTCTGCATAAATATTATTTTTGGCATGGGACATGACAGTTTTCTGCACAGTACTGTACTTATGGTAGCGCCCCCTAAACCAGAGACTGGGTTGTGAGCACCAGTTCTTGACGGGGTCACGCTCTCTGTTAAGGACTGTGTCCGCAGTCTGGGGGTGCTCCTAGACTCATCGCATGACAGATCAGGTGTCACATGACAGATCAGGTGAATGCGACAGTCAGGAGTGCCTGTTATCAGCTTCGGCTGATATGCCAGCTGCGCCCATTGCTGGAAATAAGGGACCTAGAGACCATAGTACATGCACTGGTAACCTCACAACTTGACTTCTGTAATGCACTCTACATTGGGCTACCCTTATACCTAACTCAGAAACTGCAATTAGTACAAAACATGGAAGCCAGGCTGATCACTGGAAGATCTAGGAGTAATCATATTACACCGATTCTAAAATCTCTCCACTGGCTGCCCATTGGTTTCCAAGCACAGTATAAAGTGTTGGCAATGACCTTTAAAACCCTACATGGCTTCGGCCCAACTTACCTAAAGGATCGTCTTCTCCTATATAATCTGCCCCATTCCCTCAGGTCCTCTGGGAGGAAGCTTCTTCAATCAACAAGAACCAGATTGATGGCAACCTCCCAGAGGACATTTTCCACCAATGCTCCCAGACTCTGGAATGCCTTGCCAGAGGAGATCTGTCAGATATCCAGCTTAGATGGCTTTAAAAAAGCCATCAAGACAGATCTCTTCCGGCAGGCTTATCTGGAAGAAAGTTAGTTTGAGACCTGATCCTCCCCCATTAGGTGCCCCTTTCCTCCTAATATGGTTTTTCCGAGGGGTTAACTTGCCCCTGTTGTAACCTGGGGGTGTTTTATTGCTTTATTGCTTTATTATCTTACTGTGTTATTGTTTTATTGTTGTTTTAAATATTAGATTTTATGCTGTTGTGATTTAATTGTAATTTTAAGGGGGGGTTACAGGTTTGTTACAATTTGTGGGATTGTATTTTTAATGTAAGCCACCTTGATAGCCTCAGCTAAAGGTGGGGTACAAATAAAATTTTAATATTATTATATTATTATATTATTATGACAGTTTCCTGTGATCAGAATACAAATGCAAATCTTGTACAAAATAAAGCCCCAATTACCGCTTTTTCTGTCAAAGAAACAGTTTCAGCACAAAAATTATTTTATGTTCAGAAATATTATTTTTTGGACATAGCTTGTTTCCTGTGCAGAAAATGCTGTTACAACCATGCATGAATTGCTACAACTATGCATGAATTCTGTGTAGAACATGTCCTAAATTATGGAGATTCTCATCAGCCCAGGATTCTTCTCATCAGTGTTCCTTGACTAACCCCCCCCCCACACACACACATTTTTTCAATCATTTTGAACAGTTTTTGAATATTCTTCTCCTTTCTCACAGCGACAAGTTGATTTTTGAGGATGGGAAAAGGGGGAAGAGAACTAACAAAGTGAATACAGTAGCCATCCCAAGTTGTGGGGGATCCATTCCAGACCCCCCTCCTGCAAAAATGATGGCTCGCAAATATTTGAGCCCCTTGAAGATAATGGTGCACGTGCGGGGGGGGGGGGGAATAGCCACCATTATATCCCTCCCCACTTGTCCCTCCCACAAAGAGCAAGACTGCAGACTCAAAGTCTGCAAATGGGGAGGGACAACTGTAATTGCATAGACAGAGTCATAGTACTGACAGATTCATAGAAGAAAAAAACAACAACAATGGAATAGTTAGCTGGTTTGCAGATGAGGAATAATAGATAGTCATAAAATTTTCTTCAATGGACACCTGAGCTGCCTAATCAAGAATGGAGCCTAGAATGGTTGTACGCCTTGTCTGTTTGATATTAGAAAACACTATTAAGAAAAAAAAAAGTATGATTTTTTAGGGGTTGGGATCTTATAGATGCCCCCTTAGGAATATAAATACACAATTCTTCTAGCCTGAACAGTAGTGGGGCACATATGGAGCAATGAATACACTCTGGGTTTCAGTCTGAACTTTAAAATAACAAACCTAGCCAATAGGTTCAGGTCCTTGGACAATGCTAAATTCCAAAGTGAATTGACTGTCCCACTTGCACAGGAATCTACCATTATACTGAGGTATTATAAAAAACAAGCAAACAAAAGAAACTGTTAGTAATGTGCTTCTTTATCATTGCATACTTTTTACTGGCAGAATTTAGAAGAGGTATTTATAAGGGCTCATGTATCTAAATAGCTTGGCTAATTTTGTATCCTGTATACTTTGACTTGGGTAGATAGGGAAGGGTGAAGATATACATATTTTTCCATAGGAAAAGATTACAAGAGTTTTTGCATATCTTTCTCTCATGTTGTTTCATTTTGCATTTTGGGGTATCCTTTCGATAAAAAAATATATTGCTTCTGTAAAAACTGCATTTAATCAAAAGACAAACATTTTGTAAAAAAGCTATTGCAAACATATGTATGCACAGACAGCAAACATTATAAACTAAAAGAGAAACATTCTGGTCCTTTTATTCTCACACAGGGACAAAAATCTCTTGTGGCATCTGACAATTTTTCAGTAGGGTGACTCGGGGCCTTTGCAGAGTGCTAGAAATAGTGCAAATTGAGTCCACTTTAACTGCCCTGGCTCAGTGCTAGGGAATCATGGGAATTGTATTTTTTCTAAGACATTGAGCCTTCTCTGTCAGAGAGCTCTGGTGCCACAATAAACTACAGTTCCCATGATTCCCTAGCAGTGAGTCAGGTCAGTTAAAGTGGACTCAATTTGCACTATTTCTAGCAATCTGCAAAGGCCCTCAGTAGGTCCTAACACCCTTTCTCATCAGACATGAGAAAATTTGAAAATATATTATACCTCCCTATGTGGAGTGCCATTTGCCACTTCCCCCCAGGAAATAACATATCTTGGGATGACCCTCCAGCCTTGTCCTGGTATTTTGAAGAGATTTAGGGGGGTTGCAGACTGCCAGAAATAGTGTGAATTCAGTCCACTTTTAGGGTTAGGGTTAGAGTTAGGGAACCATGGGAACTGTATTTTATTGTGGCATCAGAGTTGTCTGACAGAGAAGGCTCAATGTCTCAGAAAAATAACAGTTCCCATGATTCCCTAGCACTAACCCTAACCCTAAAAGTGGACTGAATTCACACTATTTCTGGCAGTCTGCAACCCCCCATAATCTCAGGAATCAAGGATTCTCTGCATATGTAAGTAAGGCCCACTTTCTGTACTGAAATGAGTGACTTTGGTATAATGTCAGAGGTCCATAGACTCAACAGTTATTGGCAAAGATTCAAGAAAGCTTCACAAGCCAATGCATGTTGGGAAATGTAAGAAATACCAGTGGCTCTCTCAAGAAAAGTAATCAATTGGCAAGTAGTAATCAACTGGCTAAGCAACAGCTAGTCCCACACACAAACACAACAAGATCTAGTAGAGAAAATAAGTTTAACCTTACAGTCTGCCCTCCTTATCAACAGATTTTTCATCCATGGATTCAAGCATCTGCGGCTTGAAAATATTCCAAAACAATATAAATTCCAAATAGCATACCTTGATTTTGCTATTTTATATAAGGGACACTGTTTCACTATGCCATTGCACTTAATGGAACTGGAGAATCTACGGATTTTGATATCCACAGAGGATCCTGGAACCAAAACCCAGTGAATACCCAAGGGACTACTGTATTTATAAAATATATAAAAGTAGCTTTACTTCCTAATTGCCTGTTCAAGTGAAACATATGGCTTGATGAAAAAGAGAAAAGGGTAAAATGGGTGCTGGTTAGAGTGATGCAGGAAGACAGTGGGTTGCAAAGGCTGGTAACTCTAACAGTGTGAAGGAAAGGATAAAGCTCTGGACTTTAAACAGCGAAGTCCAGGTTCAAAACCTACCTTTGTTCTAAAGATTACTAGGTGGTTTAAGATAAATCTTTTCCAAACTTCACAGGCTTGTTGCAATCATGAGTGCAAAATGAGAGAATCCCACATGTATCACTCTAAGGAGTTTGGGAAATAGTTAGACTATCAATGTAATAAAGAAATAATGGATTTTTCTATTGCTCATTGTACTGTTTTACATTTTAATATTGTGAAATAAGCTTAGCAGATATAGCTGAGAGCTGTTAAAGTCAGTATCCAAGTGATAACCTCTGATCTCAGAGACATCAAGCATATAAGCATGAGTTTCAGTGGTAGTTTAGAGCTATGGCTAGAAGGGAACAAGTATGCTAGGAGGCAGGAAAATTATCGAATTGGGCTTTGACTGGTTGTGCAAATCCTGTACAAATCACTGTGTAAAATGATAATAGTGAGCACATTGGTTTAGATCTCTTCATATTTTGTTTGTGCTTTATAAAACACAATACAATACAATACAATAAATAACTCAATAGTATTAAGAAGTCAGGCTTTACAACATATACAGCGTGGTCCCATGCATACTAACTCAGATGATGGAGACCCACCAGGTTACTTTGTAAACACAAATAGGATTGTTGCCATAACACCATTACATTACCATGGACTTTCTAGATACCTTTGAATGGAAAGGCTTTACTTATTTCCAGTATTTCCCCCCTGTTTGGTAGCTTGCCTGGGAGACAATAAAATGCCTTTCAGTTGTCATCTTTTCTTTGTCACCTCAATTATAGAATAAGTGTTCCCCTGGATACTAGTGGTTTTCATCAATGCTATTTTATGCTGTTAATTTCTAACAGCAGAAAGGATTATATTGGCAAATGAAAGTTTCTATACGCCAATGCCAGAGTTAAAGCTCTTAGACATTGATGAAATTAGACTTTCTTATTCTCTAGCCTGCCTATTAGCTTATCTATAAATGTAGAACCATTTTAAACACAGAAATATTTGTTTTGCAGGCTTTTAGCTAAAGTCCATTCACTACAGATAACAATGAGAAATATGTTATAAGAAATATTATGTGTGTGTCTATATATGATTTCAAGTCGCCTGTCACTTTGTGGCAACCTTGTGAATTTCATAGGGTTTTCTTATGTAAAGAATATGCAAGAGATGGGTTTGCCAGTTCCATCCTCTAAAATATAGCCTACAGCACTTAGCTTCCAAGATCAGACAAGATCTTGTGCATTTATTTAGGCTCTATGAGAAATGTTAGGACTCCCTAAAACTTGGTGTTTGTGTGTTGAGAAGATTTGATGCACATTATCTCTGTAATCTTTACAGCAACCCTGTAAGACATTATTGTCCCCATCTTATAGGTGACTGGAATAAGGGCTGAGGGACAATGGCTTGGATCCAGTTAGTCATGTTCACAGCAGACTCACTTAAATCAATGGGATTTAATTTAGCCATTACTTGAGTCCTATTGATTTCAATGAATCTATTCAAAGCATGACTAAAGCTGTTTCTAACTCAGAAAAATCAATAAGGCAGATAGTGAATTTGGACAACCATTATAGCATACCCACTCTCAAATTTTGTTTGAATTCATTTTCTAAAAAAAGGGAGTAGGCAGCCTGACAAATCTCCTCCCACTGGGGCTGTGAACTACAACTCACATCATCACTGACAATTGGCTGTGTTTGTAGAGGCTGATAGGAATTGTAGTTCAAAATGTTTGGAAGGCACTTGATTGCCTACCATAACTCTAAACAGAGCAGCGTAAACTGTAATAGCATTTGATAGATTGCTATTTTATTTATTATTTAAAATATTTTGTACTGTTTTTTTCTGCTGAAAATAAATATCCAAAATATATAAAAATTACATTGGTTGTGTTCTTAAATCAATGTATAACGTCTAGTTTCAGTAATGAAGCAGTGTTATTCCATGCTTAAGGGTGCAAAAATCTGGAAAACTTAAAAGCCAAAAATACTTTTCAAAGATCCAGGTGGGTGGAAAGACTTATTTCTTTGTTTAGAAAACCAAATGCAAGTTATCAGGTTAAGTTCTGTAGGATAGCATCCTGGAGCATCATCATGCTTAAAATTACATCTGTATGCGTCTTTTAAAAACCCATAGATCAAACCAGGTGCATCAAAACACATCTGATCTTTGCAAATCACTGTGTTCCTTCTTAAGCCCATCCTGCTCTACACTCTGACCTATTTATCATATCATGTGAATGAATGAAAGAAAGCCTCAGGCTATCTCATTTCTCTCCATAACATAAACTCATCTTCCCTTCTTTGGTATCTATAACTGTTGCCTGTAGATTATAGATTTCATTTAGCACAGATGGATTTAAAACAACTGAAATTATTTCCTCCCCAGTTCCCTTACTGTATTTTTTGTGGATAAAATACAGCCTCCAGATTTTGATCAGATGCACCTCCCAGCCACCCTCACCATTGGCTATGCTGGCCAGGGCTGATGGGACTTGTAGTGCAACAGCCTCGGGAGAGCTGCTTCCACTCCTGCTTTAATTATAAAGTTTGAATCATTAAAGTAACTTTAATGCTCTGAAAGGTTTTTCTCTGAGGGTTAATAGACTTATGGAAACAGTATCTACTAAATTAATCCAATTTGTTTTTCAGATCTCTTAAGTATGCTTGCACGATGACACATGCATTCTGGTGTTGGAGGAGACTATATGCCCTTGTAAGAAGTGCAACCCCTTTAATAACCATTAGTTCTGTTATCTGGATACTTTCTAATTTCTCCTCTTTTGTTTGGGCCAATCTAATTTCTGATGCAAGCAAATGTTCATTGATTTCAGCTGTACAGGGTATGCTTAAGTAATTGTTTAACATCTTGTCTGTTTTCTTATCCTCTGTTGCTTTAACTCCATACTAATCATTCTTGAGAAGGTGACTTTGTAACTTTTGCCATTTGTTATAACCCAACTACGTTTCCATAACAATTATTTTAAATGCTGCTTCTGCCCTCAAGCCTGGCCCTAGGGAAGTAGAAGGGAGAGCATACAATACAGTACAGTGCAGTACCATGAGAGAGAGTTTTTCCAACTAGTTAAACATCCTAATAAAACACTTTGCTGCCCCTTGGTTATTCAATTAGATGTGGTTAAGGGGATGCTAAACTGGTTCAAGATGAGTCTGAACTTTAAAGACTCAGATCATACCTAGCACAGTTATGATCTTATATCTTAACTACTACAGATCATAATAAATACAAACTAGGATTGTACAGAGCTAATTCCAGGATGAGACCAAACTTCAGAAAAGTTGGGCTCAACACATAAATACCACTGATGTTTCAGACTAAATTCAAACTGTAGCAGAACATTTGTATTTTTGTAAAAAAATATATTTTTACAGAAACTGTGGGTATGGGCATAATGGAAGGGGAATGACAGGGAATCCATGCCTATGACCTGCAAATATCTCTTTTGGGAAAAGAATGTTGAAATACATGGACTGCAATTTGATCTGGCAACATAATTAGTATGTTACTATATTCATAATCTAGCCTGTTGCTCTAAGTAAAGGATAGTTGTGATAATACATGAATTATATTTTTGTGTACCAGACATGACTAAATATATATAAGATTTTTTGGTGTATGATACAACTAGTTTTAGCTGTAGAACACTAGGAATGAAATTGTCCAGAATGTTGTGCTGCTTACTATAAAGATGTTGGTTCCCCCCTCCATTTGCCCTAGAAAATGGTCAAAAAGTTTTCGATTTTATTTCTCTTTTGATAGTCCCATTAAATCTTATTCAACTGATGATCTTTCCTTCAGTTGAGTGTCCACAGTTTTCTTTATAGGCAAGGCTTTCATCCCTGGGTATTCATAAATAACTCTACTCACCACAGTTGCTACCTTGCTGCATGAGTTATATTGTCCCCACTAAGACAAATGGATGGTTTGAAAGCACCACTGAGGAGTATCTCCTTGACATTTGCCCACTTCTTGAGGTTACCTTTTTTCCAGAGGACATGCTGCCTGCATTATGTGACCAATACCTGCATATTCTTTTAAGCCTTTCATGGGGTATTTGTCAAGCTTCCTTCTCCTATGTAGATTGAGTTACTATAAGCAACTTTAACTCTATATCCATTTCTCCCTGGAAATAAAAAGTTCTCTTGCATGATTCCTTTATGCCTATTTGGCTTTGAAACAGATAAGTTGGTTCTAAAATTATTATTATTATTAATACAGACTTTATTTTAGTGACATTTGAGGAGATGTATACACTTTTGTATAGACAATTCTGGGTACAATTTCTTTAATCTCCCCCCCCCCGGCAAAAACAAAACAAAGCAAAACCCAGAGCAAAAGTAGACCGTGAAAAGTTAAGCAGGACACACCTTTGGTGAGTTACTTGGTAGTGACAATGCCCTCCTCTCCTCTTGAGTGGATTCAGCAGCAAAAATAAAGAAAAGGAAAGGAAAATAATAAGAAAACAACCAGTCTTGTTGGGAAACATTGTAATTGGTATCAGCCACTTTAATTTCCCCACTATGACTCTGTGGCCCTGATGCAGTCTTATTCTGGAGTCAAGAGAACAAAACCATTCTGATAAATTAAAACTCTAGGACTGAGAGAAGTGTCAAGCATGGGTGGTTGTAGCTGTTGGGCAGATGTAGAGTAAGCAATGGGCCTTCTTGACCGCTTAGGCCATTGGCAGCTATCCAGTCATGCCAACCTGTGAAGGTAGAATTGGGAGCCAGTAAAGGAAGAGCAAAGCAATGCTCTATAAGATAGTGCCTTCACTGAAGGTGACAAAAAAAAAAAAAAAAAAGGTTCCTCTTTTTCCTTGCATGCTGGAGCAGATTTTTTCTTTTCCTTCAGCAATCTCTCTTGTTGCATAGCAGACACTTTATTTTTCATTGTTTATCAGCCATTTACTTTTATGAGACAAATTAAATATTGTCCATTATTCATTTTGTATTAAGCTGTTAGAATTGGACTGACAGTGTGTGATCTTAACAGTGCCTTTTGCAAGCTATTTCAAATTTGTTTTCCACAGATACTCACATGTAGCATTCTTTCTATACATTGCTTTAGCATCCAGATTCTTGTTCATAATGAAAAACAAAACCAGGTTAACAGTATCAGAGGCTTACGGATTTCATAATGCAGTTTTAAACCAAACTTAAAAGTAATTTGAATTTTCATTGCTAAAAGAAAACTTAAATCAGTTATATTTAATCCAGAGGATTATCCTGAGGGGAGGAAGTAAAGAGAAATATTTTGGCACTATCTAATTTGTTTCATAACTTTTAATTCCAAGTGCACATTTTTTAATGTGAAGTCGTAGGCTTTCATGGCCAGCATCCATAGTTTTTGTGGGTTTTTCGGGCTGTGTGGCCATGTTCTGGAAGAGTTCCTTTCTGACGTTTCACCAGCATCTGTGGCTGGCATCTTCAAGAATACTGGAATGGAAGAGAGTGGGTCTATATATACTGTGAGACCCTGGGTAGGAAGGAGTGATTTCCATGTAAACTATGTATTATTCATTTTGTATTAAGTTGTTAGAATTGGACTGACAGTGTGTGATCTTAACAGTGCCCTTTGCTTGGTATTTGGGGAAAATGTATTAGATGAACAGGAAGTCTGAAAGAAGTGAGTAATTTAAGAGAATCATTACAGCTATGTATGCCAGTATTAACTGCAGAGAGAGACTGGTTTTGAAGAATTAAAAGAGTTTTATTTAGAAATGTGCAAAGGTGCACACAAACACACAAATCCAATGCAACTTAAAAACCATACAGAGCTAACAGAAAGAAAGGTATAAAAGGCTGAGTAGTGATTAATCTGGAGTTAGAGGCAGTAATAATTACCAGTGCTGAAGAGGGGCTCCATGGAAGAAGGAGCAGGGCTCAGATGGTGTCTGAGGGAGACACAATAAATAAGAGAGACCCTTCATGCACATAAAAGGCTATAGCTGGGGCTTATATTTATATCTGATTACATAGTACCAAGAGGTACTTGGTGCTATCCAGCAGTGTAAGAAAAACTTGATGGTCTTCCCAGGGGATCAAAATTAAAATTCTGGAATGAGTGATGGTTTTAAATTTGGAGTGACAAAACATTGATTGGATTTGAGACAACCCCTGGATGATTGGATAGGAAGAGGTGCATAGGGAAACAACCTGGGGTGAGAAGGAAATATGTCTTTAACTGCTTTGTGATGGACTCACTCAAACCTTATTACAAGAGAATATGTGAAAAGCCTGGGGGAGAATAGAGTGATCCAGTTTAACACTTATTTAGTGTAATCTAGGACTTTTACATGTCTTTGGATCAGTGTGCCTTTCCCATGTGAACTTCCTAGTGTTTCAAAGGTAATTGTGAGCTCTTAAAAACATGCCTAACTCTAGACATCAAAATATGAAAATATGAAATCCCATAATCAGCATGAGAAGCTGTAGGGTATGCTAACAGTGCCAACTATGCAACTGGGCTGTATGACTATGAGATCATATTGATGTATGTTTACACTACAGTCATCCCTCCCCATTTGTGGGGGATCCATTCCAGAGCCCCCTGTGAAATAGAAAAAAAATGCAGATATTCAAGCCCTATTGACTATAATGGTGACGTGCTCCTATGTACACTGCTGCGTGTGTGCCATAGGTGCACATGCCATTTTGTCCCTCCTGGTTTGCTATCCGCAGAAACTCAAAACCGTCCATGAATGGGGAGGGATGACTATATACTGAAAATGTATAGGATTTTGGTCTGTGTTATTAATATGGGCCAATATTCCAGATGTGCTACATTGTCATGTAACTACCATAGTTGCATTACTAAGTAGTGCCTCCTGGACTGCCCTACCCAATTCTGATTTATGGATCAGAAGCTGTTATGAACAATGGCTATAATTTATACATTTCTCCAGGCAGAAGAAAGGCAAAACTTCTATTTTAGATGAAACAGATACTTAGGGCTCATTCCCACTATGATTTACATCAATTTGCTGAATGCTTTAAATGTGCCTCATCCCCATTTGAAATGCTTGCAGATGCGACTGCGATCATTTGGATTCACTCTGAAGCGAGACAAATGCAAATAAATAAATAAATAAATCGTTCTTTTCAGACACTAGTTTTTACCTGGTTCTTCGGAAAAGAAGCAATTAGCAAGCATGTTTAGCAAGTGGGAACAACAGACCTGAACTAAAGGGGAGGAGTTACTGTGGCAAAGAGTTGGCACATCCCTCACCAGTTTTTGGGGAAATCTGTCATCCCCCCCCTCCCACCAGCACTGGCTTTGTGCTTTGTGGTGTGAGCAATGGGCACTATGGACTATGGAATGCACTGCTGGAAGAGATCCGTTAAGCAACTAGCTTGGAGAATTTTAAAAAAGCCATCAGAATGGATCTCTTCCGGCAAGCCTTCCTTGAATAGATCAGACTTATCTAACAGATGTCTCTCCTTCTCCCTCTTTTAGAATCACATAATTCTATAATTCTATGTTCTTATGTTTTAGATTTATAATTTTTATGTTTGTTATTTCTAACTACTGGGGTGGTTTTATAATTACTGGTGAATACGCCAGCTATTTTAATTTATAACCGGTATTATATGTAATTTTAAAGGGGGGTAATTTGTTTTATTATGTCATAATGTATTTTTGTATGTTCGTTTTTTTATCTTTATTTTTTATTGTTTTTATTGTATAAACAAAGAATCTTACAAAAATATCCTACACGGCTCAATAATTGATCAAACTAAAACTCATGATTCACAAGGTTACAAGGTTACAAGACCCTTTACTTTTTCATTTAGATTACTCTTGATCTGACACAATTCTATATTTCCAATGTATCCCATCTATATGTTGTCTTAATTTTTGCTTTCCAACTTCTATTTTTATCAAAAATTCCTATTATCTCAAACTATTGTTTTTCTTTCTATTTTTGATGTTTATTTATTGTTGTTCCTAATATATCATTAATGTTATTTTAATGTTCTTGTTATTCTTAGTCATGTCCTATGTCCCAAATTTTGTCACAATATGCATACAGAAGCTTCAACTATACTCTTCATTAGTTGATTTTCCTTCAATAGTATCTAATCCTTTGTCCATTTCTGAAATGTCAATCAATTTATATAACCAGCTATCTATGTTGGGTATATCCTCTGTTTTCCACTTACTAGCAATCAGGATTCTGGCTGTTGTTACCATATATAATATCATTTTCCACAATCTTTTCGTTCTTTTGTTGTTATATCCTGTACCATATTTAGTAGGTAAATCTCAGGTGTGCATTCGAACGACATGACTAAAATTTCACATATCGTTTTGTGTAGATCTTTCCAAAATTTTTCAATCAGAGGACTGGTCCACCACATATGGTACCATGTATCAGGTGCCTTATGGCATTTCCAGCAAGTATAGTTTAAAAAAATTGCATGCATCCTGGGGGAGAGTCCTCCATGAAACCCATAGCTGCATGCATCCCAGGGGAGAGTCTTCCATGACACCAATAGACCCATGCATCCTGGGGAGAGTCCTCCATGGATCCATGGATCCCAGGGGAGAGTCCTCCATGACACCCATGCATGCATCACAGGGGAGAGTCTTCCATGACATGCATGGATCCATGCATCCCAGGGGAGAATCCTCCATGACACCCATGGATCCATGCATCCCAGGGGAGAATTCTGGTCATGCCACCCATGATTCCCTCCTATGTGTTTCTTGAATGTGTTGCTGGTTGTGTCGCTGATGACACGTAGATGATTGACAGGATTTTGAAATGGCACATACTAGTATGAATGATAATTGTGCCAAAAAAGAAGCAAATAAAGAAAAGACCTGCTTCCATGGTGGGAACAATACATCAATTGGAATTGATTCACTGACCTGGAGTGAAAGTAAATTGCAAACTGGTTTAAATGGAAGTGGGAACAAGCCCTTAGTGCAAAGAGGTCCAAGGCTGCCCTACTTCCTGACTTATTTCCTTGTCAGTGGTATTTTTGAAAGAGAATCACATGAATCCAAATTTACACCTTGAAGAGTTAGGTGTCATTTTCTGGAAATATATAGGTATAAACAGTTGAGTGTTGGACGACTCTGCAAACTAGGGTTCAATGCCCAGCTTGGCCATGAAACCCACTGGGTGATCTTGGGCAGATCTCATTTTCTCAGCTACAGGGGAAGGCAATGGCAAATCTCCTCTGAGCAAATCTTGCCAAGAAAACCCCATGACAGGGCTGCCATAAGACTTGAAGGCATACAGCAGCACCAAACAGTTGAAGTGAGTGTTCTATAGAAATTAATAAAATTGTTGTAGAAGTTGAGTATTTCTGGCAAGACTGTAAATCAAATTTGATACAGACTGTAACATGGAAAACCATGTTCCAAAAGATCTGATGTGAATAAATAGACTATGGGTCAAGCAGTCTAGCAATTTTTCTTTTTCCATATACAAATGAGAATAAAGGAAGAAGGAATAAAATTCTTTCTTTCTTTCTTTCTTTCTTTCTTTCTTTTTCTTTCCTCCCTTTTTTTGTAGCTCTATTTCAGGGCTCTGTAAACTGCTGCAACTAATATTAAGAAGCCATCCTCCTTTCTCATCAGTCCTTTTTATTCAGCATACAGAGATCAGTCATGCCTTTTATTCAGCTTCCTAGGAAATGCATGTACTGGTACAGCCGTTGGGTACTTAACAGTGTTGCATTACAGGAACCTTTTGTGGGAGGCTCATTTTTTAATAAGCCCTATAACTCTAGTGGCAATCTAAAATGAGGTAGCCTGCACCCCTGCCCACAGAAAAAGATAGTTGCTTTTTCCCCCTGCCAACATTACATCTTCTGTCACCTACTGCTGTGGCAGTGAAGATGCCTTAGACCCTTTGCACTTATAAAATATATATTTTTCTCATCCCAGTTCTTTATTTAATATAATGACAAACAACATGGCTTTCTTTTCTTTTTGGACTTATCAAAGAAGTGATTATCAGGGCCACTGCATCCACAACATTTTTAGATGCACAACCCAGACCTGGAAATGACAAGTATCCACATAACAAACTGGACAAATAATCTTAGCCTACATTTAGGATTGGTTTGTGCTAATATGGTTGTCTATGGTTGATGAATAGCCATAAATGGATGCAAATATAATACCATACCAAGAAGGCCTCTTGTTGTTGTGTCGATCCAAATCATTTCTGACTTATGGAGAACCTTAAGTGAACATATCAGTTGGTTTTATTGGCAAGATTTGCATTTGCTTTCCACTGCGGCTCAGAGACTGTCACTTGCCCAAGGTTACCCAGTGGGTTTCCATGGGTGAGTTGGGATTTGAACCTTAGTCCAGTGCTCAAACTACTGTACCATTCTGGCTCTCCCCAGAAGGCAATGAGAATCCATTGTAGATTTCCCAGAATGCACTCATCTGGAGAGAATTTTAAATGGTGGGTTATGGATGTTACCACTGCTAGGTAAACCAAGGTACCAGTAAAGGGGGGGGCACTGAAGTAATATCCTATTCTATGTCAACATTCAAGGTAATATATTTAAAACAATGACACTAACTGTAACACGTTACTCTGAGGGATAAAGGATTTTTTTGGATGGGGCAAAATAATGTAATTACTGGTAGCTTAGTTACTTTTGTAATAAATAATGCTTACTTGCTACCTTTTGTTTTGGGGGAATTTTGTTTATTTTTCTTTATATAACTAGATTCTTATTAAAAAGGTAAAATGAAAAAGGAATGTGGTATTAGTGCTAAGTTATTAAAGTTAATGAGTAAATTATGAGTTGCTGCAAAAATTAAAAAATAATAAGTAATGCCTAATATGTTACTTTCCAAGAATAGCATTTAATATTCTATGCTCACAAAAAACAAAACAAAACAAAAACAAAAACAAAAACAACATCCAACCAACTTCATTATTCAACATCCAGAGTGGTTTTTCAGAAAGGACCCAGATGTAAGAAATCAAGATTCCTGCCTCATTCTATAGACATTTTTTTCTCTCTCTCTATGAAAGTCATATGTTGAGATGTCTCCATGTTGTAATAATCTTCCCATTCCCCTACACTGTTATACCACTTCAGCATTCTCACTACTGAGGGATGCCAGTCTTTTTTCAGTTCATCCCATGACATAAATATACTTTCCCCTGACATCTTTTGAAGTCCACAACACCTTACAGTGTCAATAGTTTTTTACATATAGTAGGATGAAAATAGCATTGTAGTCCCATGTACAATTTGAAATACCTATGTCCACTATGTAACTATTTATTAAGGATTGATTTATCTATGTCCATTTAAAATGCTATAAAGTCATTCACTGTTATTCCCAGAACAGTCTACAATTTAAAAATTACACAGTTGTTTTCATATGCTGCTTGACATAATGTACACAGTTCACATATATTACTCCCTGTTACACATATCTGAATACAATTTTGTCTAATCTGTGAGAATTAGGAACGTCTGGGCTATAGGGATGTTCTTGACAAGATTTGTTCAGAGGAGGTTTGCCATTGTCTTCCCCTGAGGCTGAGAGCATGTGACTTGACCAAAGTTACCCAGTGGGTTTCATGGCTGAGCTGGGAATCAAACTCTGGTCTCCAGAGTCATAGTCCAGCACTCATACCACTACACCACAGGCTTTCTGAATTGTAGAGTTGACAGTTGGTGGGATGTCAATGGGATAGTACATCTACTCTCATTTTTAGCTTTTAAAGAGCTATCCAAGGTGTTGAACCTTATCTACAAAACAGTTTCTAAACCTTGAATATCTCCTTTAAATTTCACAAGCTACCCAAAACTTAAAGCAAATTCAAAACCACACAGATACAGAATCCACCAATCACTGTTTTGGAGATGTACATTTTGAGCCTATGCAGGCATGCTTGGCAATACATGGAACCCAAACCAAAGGATGTGGGCAGATTGTACAGCCATGATCTGTCATCCATAGACCTGGAATGCCCACACAGGGTTAATTTTATATCATTCCTTTGTTATCTGATGACCTGGTAAAACAGTCTGCAACAATAGAGAATAAAAGTGATGGAAGTCATTTAAATGGTTATGCCAATTTATACTGACTCTTATTCCCAGAAGAGCTTGCATATAAATAGTTTGGCTGTGTGGTTAGATGCTAGCAGAAATTCAGTTTGTCTTATTGTTCCCCAGGGATTGGAATAAACAATTCATCCCAGTGTGTATACCAGGATGTTAAGAAGATGCTAATGAAAACACCTTAAAATGTCAATAGCTGTAAATAAATCATAATGTTTATAAATGCTATTTAATTCCATATGGTATTTAACAAAAAACAGGAGGAAGGTGCCCGACAGCAATCTGAACAATGCTTGTCCTAAAAAATGGTAGAATATGCTGTTGTTTTAAGGCATTACATTAAAGCTTTCCTTCCATTCTTCACCTTCTTTGTCAAAATGTGGTATCGACTGTCTACGTACATGACAAAGCCATATAAAATATGCCTTCCAATGTCTTTGATGGGATGACTGTAGTACATTTTAAAGTGTTTTCATATTGAAAATGGAAGGCAACTATTAAAGTGTAATGGCACAGAACATCTTCTAGGGTGGGGGAAGGAGGAGAAAGCAAATGCCTTGTACGGGTTCTCATTTATGGCTGATATTTATTGCCTTTGCATTCTTATGGTATGCCTCTAAGTCAATTGAAATGCAAGTGCTAATGAAACCTCTACCATCACATTCATTCTCTTCCTCCACCAAATGAGTCTACAAGAAGATGTAAATGACTTACATATATCTGCAGCTCAGGTTTTATTGTTTTAGGTTAAGTTATTTTCTGTAATATTCTTAATGAAAGTAATGACTCTTACACTAGTTTGTATAGTCACATCCTGCAATTTTATTAAATCATGCTGCGAAAATGCATATTGGCTGCCCTAAACATTTCTGAAGTTTTCATATTATGTCTAATATATACAGGCAATCTTCCAAACAATTATCAGCACAGTATATTTTGTTATCCTTTGTTCCTAATTTCATCTCACTAGGGTATATCCACTGTAAATAGCTGCTGAAAACTGGAGAAGCTGTAACATGGCTGCTAGGTTGTATGTCCCACAGAATATTGGGAATATAGATATATTGCAGAAAGAGAAACTAATATAACAAATTAGTTTCTGAACATTTTCATTTCATCTGTGTGTTTGCTACAAAAATGATATTAATATAAAAACATTTCATTTGGACAGAAGAATTGTATCATTTTTTTTTTTTGTTAGCATCTGAATTAATCAAATTGTACCTCATAAAAGAAAAAGAGAAATCTCATGGTTATCTCTTGGGCATTCAAGAATCCATTCCTATGAAAGGAGTATCACAGGTGGGAAACGTGGTTAAGAAAAATGTAAAAAACTTTGCCTTCTTTCCAAACATTTGGTCTTTTCTTTAAGTACTATAAAAGATTGCTAAAACTAACACAATACTATCCAGCAATTGTTAAATTCCAGATCCCTGTGTTGCTGTTTTAGAGTAAACACTCAAAAACAGGGTGATTTGATATCAAACAAATTGATTGTGATATTTGTGTGTGTGTGTGTGTGTGGACTAAAATCCATTTTGCATAGTGGGTGACGGATACACCTATGTATTGTAAATGATGACAAAACGCTAAAAAAAGTTAAAAGTACAATCTGTATCATTTCTATTTCAGCTCAACTACAAACCTAACCTTTTAACAACAGGACAGACAATCTAAATAGGCAATCTCCCACAATACTCTATATACCACCAACCACTTTTGTGCAATATATTTTGCTCCAGTTTGAAAGACATAAACCTCTGAAGGGAATATACACCTAGAATTCCTCCATGTAGAGAGCAGTCCTGTTTTGTCAGTGCTTCTAACTCCATGGCAAGTGTCAGGATTGAGAGATGGAACAGGGAGGTTCAGACAGTCTGGTCAAACATTCACTATTTCTTTGAATTTCTGGCTTCTCAGCTCTAGCAAAATGGTCCCTAAGGCAGAGCAACTTCTGTTGCCAACTCCTTCTTCCAATCAACCTGGCCTGGGGACTCCCAGATATCAAAACATCCCTGAGAGTCAAAGGATATAAGGGGGGGGGAGAGGAATTATTACTTCTATTGTTTAATTAGTTATAAACAAAACCTTTACTCAACTGCAATGACTCCAAAGGCTGACAAATTTCACTTTTAGATTATATGTTTGAAGAATCACCACTGCACACAATATACCAAAGGAGGTAGGTTTATTATGGCTCAGAAGAAAAGAAAGCCATTTGGAGAATCCATGTCAGACAAATTTAAGAAAACTTAATTGACTCCCTTATCAATACATACCAAAGATGTATCCGCTCAGAATACATATGTTATTCAGGACCAAAGCAGCACAAGGATGGGCCCATGAACACATGCATGCTAGGGTGGAACAAAGACAGGAGACAAAGGCATCATTCCAACTTTTATGCACAAACCCCTTAGCAACGAAAGTCA
Source organism: Phrynosoma blainvillii (assembly GCA_026167975.1). Lineage (NCBI taxonomy): Eukaryota > Metazoa > Chordata > Lepidosauria > Squamata > Phrynosomatidae > Phrynosoma > Phrynosoma blainvillii. Next base: position 37,817,341 of record JANUYF010000005.1, read on the forward strand.
TACTTAATGAGCCAATCCCAGCTTGAGCAGCCATGGTGATCCTACACTCTGTCACAGGGCAAGATAAGATAATACATAACTACCGAGGCAGGGATGTTCCTATTTTCTTGTGAAAGTAGCCGAGTATGGTTGCACTAATTAGTACGCCCTCAGTTCAGGCCTTGAGAATCTTAGCCAAGAGGGAAGACCAGTGAACCAAATGCTTAAGTAGTGATGTAAATTTCTCTCTTTATTTGTCCTGTCCCTGACAGGGGTGGGAAGTCCGCCCCTTTGGAGCAGCGTCCCACGGCTCCTTTCATCCCTGGATTGGGACCATGGCAACCGCACACTGTGGCTCCAATCTGGGACTTTGCTGACCCAAAAGGACCGGCAAAATGCCACTTCTTTTTTAAGTGGTGAAAAGCTGCTCTTGCTGTGGCAGCGGAGGCTTTTCTGGGTTTCTTTGGCGCAGGGTGTCTAAACGTTATCCCAAAGAAATGGCATGATGCCACCCACCATGTGGACAGGCGGGCGAGCAGCGTGATGCTGGCATTAAGGCGGCATCAAGGTGGGTGACTAGACATTCATAACACCTTTACTGTTTATTGAAATAGTAATTTCCCTGCAGAAAATGCTGTTTCCTGCATGAAAATGTTATTTTCTGTGGAAAACATCCATATGATAATTTTGTGTAGAATAAGTCTGGAGCTGTTAATATGCTTTGCAAACTGCATGGTTTTCAATAACTTACAGTGGGAAGAAAATTGTTGAAATTATTTGCTGCTACCTTTCAGACAAAATGTAGTGAATAATTATATCCCCACACAGGACTTTATCACAATGCTTGTCATATAATGCATGTGGACCTTATAACAATTGTGTCCAGCACATTTCTCTTAATAATGTCAGACTTGTAATACATTGAACAGATGCCTCTCAGTGTCAGATATTTCTATAAACTGTTCTGAAAAGTTAGGTTATTACGGGTTGGAGCAAATTATTATTGTTCCAGTGATGATGAATTTCCTAGTCTTCCATAAGCCATCTTGCCTGCAAAATATCCTAGCAATATTTCTATGAGTGCTCATGCCATTTTCTCTGCCACTCTGATAGCTGTGTTGCAATCAGGTTTTTGTTATATGTCTTTTTATTTTATAATGTTCTTAAAACTGGATTTATCAGCTCAGTATAATTACAGCTACAAGTGCCACAATAAGTGTCAATAGAGTCGAAAGAGAAATCTCACAGATGGTTTGGCACTTGGACAGAAAACCATTTTCTCTTTTATTGTGCCTGATTTTTCTCCCTTCCTCTTCCAGAAGGAACAATCTCTTTACTATCCAGATTCTGTTTATAGCTACCATCTCTTCCCCATCATTCACAGTACTTACAAATGCAAAGTTGTGATCTTCTACTTCACTGATATTTCATTCAGACTTAGTAAGAAAAAGATATTTCATTCAGGCTTAGTAAGAGGTTCAATGGGACTTCCTTTGCTTCAAGCCAAATGGCTCTCTAGAATTTTCATTTGGGGATGTTATTTTTATGTGTAGGATTTTTTTTATGTGGAGCATGATATTATACTCTTATTTATTTATAATTAATTGAAGGTATTTGTTTATACTGTTTCTTCTTAAAAACCCATTTTAAAAGCTAACAGTCTTTAGAAACACATTAGAATAATTTTAGAAGTCAGTGCTTGGACTTGTTTTAAAGACTTTCATGCCATAATATAGGCTGGAATTCAATATCACAGTTAGTGAATTAGTATTAGAGAGATTTTGTAGCACCTTAAAGACTAACTGAAAGAAAGTAAGAAGTTGGCAGCGTGAGCTTTTGTAGACTTCAGTCTACTTCTTCAAATGCTTTTTTTTAAGTTAATGAATTAGTTACATGGTTAGTTACATATGCCTAACATAGATTTACACATCCATAACCAATTTGTACTCACAGTCCCTACATCTTCACAATTATAGCGCTATTGTCATTATTGTAAAAGTCCCCCAATCTTGCTTGCTGGGTAGCAGCTGCTGCAAGCGATGGAGGGCTCTTCTCCTATTTATCAGGGGGCAGCATATTGATGTTTCCACCCCATTTCTGCCAGCAATCTCCAATGTGAGGAGAAACTGCTTCAGAGATCGTCCTTCTAATTGTCACTCTGGCGATTGCAGGAGGGAGTAGATGGAAAATATATTTAACTAAGTAGCTGATCTCTCAGCCATACTTTTTAAATGTCTGCTAGAAGCTCAAGAGAGATGGAGCCACTTCTCTTAGGAGTGAGTTCCACAATCAAGACTCTACTGGGGAGAAAGGTCTGCCTCCTGTACTGACCATCCTAAACTCTTGGGGTGACAGAAGGAGGCATTTGTTGAGGATCACAAATACAAATGTGCTGTTCAAACCAATCTATCACCTCAGTAGTAAGCAGGCCTCAGATTTAGCTTATTATGGGTAGAACAGACTTCCCCCTGCAGAAATAGCAGGGGCAGAGGATCACATTCCAAAAGATGCAATGTAAGGGTTAATTTGCTCTCCCAGTTTCTCAAAGTAGTCAGTAGAATCAATATTAAAAGCTCCTTAGGGTGCAGAACTAATTAACAGTTCTGGTTGCCTTTTGTGCATTAATGCTGTTTTTATTCTTTTAGAAGCACAACTTCTCCTGTGCATTTTCTCGTGTGTCTTTATGCTTAGCCTAAAGATTTGGTCTGTCCTTTTTTAATTTACAGCAGTCTTACTGTTACAGTTTTGTTCAGCCTGTTTGTTGACTCCATAAAGTTTGCTATGACCTTCACTTCCTGGATGCATTATCTGCTGTATTTGGCCCTCACATGCAAGAACTTGTGCATGAATCATTAAAAAAAAATGGGATAAGCAGGTATGTCAACAGAACAAACAAGAGCTTGGGTTTTAAAACTGATATATGTTAACTTCTTTTGCATGTCATGACCTTCCTGTGTGAAGAATAAAGGATTGGGCATTGGTTTCAGAAGAGCATAACAGAGCAGTGACATCATTAGGGAGGTGCGGGGGGGATTCAGACTGCACCAGGTGACACCCTAAGGTAGGGTGACACCACTGTTTCTCAAATATCTACCATTGGGCAGAAATGGTCTGTGGAGTTCACCTGCATCCCTTTAAAAATCTGAAGAGATGATGTGAATGGGGTGGGGCTTAATGGAAGGAGAAATCAGAGTCCTCAGATTTTAGTTTTTAATTTAATTTTTTTTAATTTTTTAAAAAACATCACATTTTATCAATTTTAATTTCAACCGCATGAAACTATGTATATGTAAATGCTTTAGGTTGTGTGTACGATATTATAATGTAAAAGTATAATTCTAAATTTGCTAGGTTGTGTGTATGATATTATAATGTAAAAGTATAATTCTAAATTTGCTAATTTATATCATAACTATTACATTATATTCACTGATATACAGGAATTTATGAGTAATATTAGTACAAAAACATTACTAAGGATTCTGTATAATGGAGTATGGGAGGAGGTCAATGGTGGTGGTGGTGGGGTGACACCATGAGTCACTGCACTGGGTGATGCCAAGCCTAGTGACGCCACTGGAACAGAGCAGATTCTGACCCAGAAGCCCCAAAGCATGCTGTCAACTATGGGGGAGAAACATGGACTTTATGGCCTAACAGAGATAAAATGTTGAATGTGGCACAGCAATACTCCTTTAAGTAAAACTGAGGAAGGGACAAAACTAGAGCAGATGAGGGAATGAAGCTACACAGCACAAAGACTATCTCCTTTGGGAGAACAGAAGAAATATAACTGAAGAGTAAGCCAACAGCAGAGAAGAGCTACACTGGGAAGAAGATCAGCATCTGGATGTTCCTTCCATGGTAGACATAAGCTCCATTCAGATGTAAGTCACCATATTTAACATAGGAATAATGTCTACTCTACTCTGTCAACCCTTTCCTCACATGGAAAATGATGTCTGGAAAAAAAGAGATACCTGGTGGTATGAGGACTCTCCACAAATGCAAAACCCCTAAATAATGAAGGAATCTGAATGGAAAATCCATGCATGAACAGACAGTTAGCTTTTGAGGTGAGGAAATGGATGGCAGGTTGCTTTTCATGTAAACAAACTGTGGGGCTATCACTGCCCTATTCCTGTGCTGAAGGAAGGATAGTATGTAATGCTTGCACTTGATTATGGAGAACTCTGACCATTACGAACATTGAGCATCCCAGTAAGCTCAGTTAAGAGACTCAAGAACCTTACAGTGCTGAGAGAGAAAATTACCCTTTCCTTGGTTTACAGTAGGATATGTATTGCAACTGTATAGATTGAAAACAACTTTAACCCCACTGAAGCATTGTTCAATTCACAGACCTTAGTAAACATGTGAAAAAGGAGAATATGCTGGTGTTGTTGTCTCCATTGCCTTCTACACATGGATGGTGACAATCTGAAGAAGAGAGCCTTTTCTGTCTGTAGAGACTCTCTGTCATGCAACTGGGGTTCAGGATTGCCTGAATATCCTAAAGGCACCAGATCCCATCTGATCTTGGAAGCTAAGTAGGGTCAGCTCTGGTTTGTAATCGGATGGTAGACCATCGATGAATACCAGGTGTTGTAGGCTATATTTCAGGGGAAGGCACTGGAAAAAACACCTCTAAATATTCCATGCCCCCCCAACCCCTTTGAAATTCATAGGGTTGCCATAAATTAACAGGCGACTTGAAGGCTCATACACATTGCATGGAGTGATTACACAGAGAGCAGATTTTCTCCTTTGCAGACTGTCATCCTTCAAAAGTAAAGGAGGATAGAATTCATGAAGGAGGGTGGGGGACTAGTGTGCAGCAGTTCCTCATTGTGATTATATAATTCACATAGATAATGCCTGAATAGTGCTTGTGATAAAACAGCATCATGGTTGTAGTATACACCCTGTATATAAAGGTTTACTGGGTTGTACCTAAGGAGGCTCTCCAGGCTGTCCCTAGTTATTACTGTCTCTCTGTCTCTCACCCCATGATTCCCCCCTTTTTTGAAATGAGAGATGAAGATGATACACCTGTACTTAACAATTGTGCATGTATGCCATTGCAAATCCTTTAAGGATGGGGACATGTAAGTGTGTTACACAAAATATACATTCAGGGGAATATTAACTTTAAATTAAAAAAAAAATAGTTTCATGGACATTCCACTCAGGACCTTTGTCTGCATTATTCAAAGTATTAACAGCAAGAACACTGTAGACGCAACTCATTGTTACTACTTAGAAATGGGAGAGAAAACAGACTAATAGGTATACTACAAATCACTAAGTACCATTACAATTGGATACAACACAACTGAGCCATATCTTATAGAATCTATATATATGGTGACTAATAAATACAACAACAATTGAAAAATAATGACAAAAAACCATGCAAGGATGTGCAATACTACAAAGGATAATTCTTCTATTTAATCTAAAATTGATAAATGTAAAATGATTTTCCCAATAATGTCAGTTCAATAAACAGTCTGACAACAATAACAGTGTCCAGATAATACATCATAAATCCACTGGAACAAGAATTTGCTGAGTTAGTTTTTCAATGAATAAACTTGTGGAAGATTTTGCTGTGTGGTTCTTCAAAGTTGTAATAACATAAGATGGTAGCATGTAGCAAGTATTTGCAGCAATGAAAACATAGATATAAGAAGTATTCCTGATTGGTAGCAAAACTTCTTTTGAGTTAGTCTTTCAAACTTGTAATAATCCAGGGTAATGACATGTAGAAAGCAATAGAAGCAATGTAAACACTGATATACCAAATATTCCTGTTACTGGTAGCAGACGGCTACCTCTGGAGTATTTGTGTGGCCGTTTTGACTCCAAAGTCTTCTTCACTAACAATATAACATTCTGTTCCAGATTATAATTCCAATGAGCTATTCCATGCTTTTAAATCTATGAAATTAACACACATTAGTGACAATATATGCTATAGTCACAAAGCAAAATCTCTGAAAATAACATTACTTGTATCTGTCTATTACTTACCCATATTCACAATCATATTCAGTTTGCAAGAACCCAATACAATACACTGGTAGTAACTAAGTGAACTAATATACTCTTACTGTTAAATTTCCTGCAAATAGTTAATACATACATTGAATTTCTTAAAGAAACATGAATCTATGGTGAAAAAACCTCCCAACATGTAAGACCTAAGAACAGGCTGAAATACATGCTAAACCTACAAGTGTAAATAAGATTTTACAGTAATGTAAAGGGAACATATTGATAGTAGTAAGAATATATAAACTCCTGACAAAAATTATCCTATATCAACCCATTGTTGACAAAACAAAATCATTTTTTAAAAAAGAACTTTAAATAACTATGGAATTATAGTATTACCATATAGCTGTAAGGGCACTTACTGGCAGATCAATATGACAAGGGATCTGAATGATATTTCCCCACATAATCATATTGTGGGAAATGGGAATTGTGTGATGGAATTTGCTGTAATGCTTTAGACTTGAATGACTTTAATAAAGAAAGTGTGGAGGATGAAAATTTCATCACTTACAGAAGAGGTACTCCAGTCTGTCCAAGATGCAATGAAGCAATTCATCTTCCCCTTTTGAAAATGTGCTGTATACCAAGAAAAATGCTTGGAAGTCTCTAAGAGGAATACAACAACCCTATACTAGTAGTAACCTGAGAATAAACATCATGGAGGAAATACTTGGAAAAGATACAGGGTGTAGCTCCCAGGGGTGAAGGAAGAAGGACGCTGCCCTCCCAAATAAGAATTCTGCTCCTCTAGTGAAACTTTGCTTCAGTTTCCAAATTGCAACTTAAATTTCATTTGAGCATTTAGAAATGCAGTTTAAACATCCAAAGAGAAGGGTCTGGCAATGTTGCTGAAGGAATGAGAGCACAGAAAATATGTGTTCTAGGTGTAGATGTTTTTCACTGTCACACACTCAGCAATGCTAGAAATTTGAGGATGGAAGGAAAACTTTATTTGAGGGACAGAATTCTTATTATGGGAACAATGCCCTTATCCCCACCAGTGTAGCCCCCACTGTAGCTACTGTGATAGAGAAGATACCGTGCAGGATACAGGCATATCCCATGGAAATCAGAAAAAGGTTAGCATGCTTAACAGAATGATCTTATCCAAGTTATTTTTGGTGGATGGTGAGAACTGCTCCCAAATTTCCATGTATCAGCAGGAGAATTTGGAAATGTTGTCTTTTCTCTAGAATACCATAAAAAAGGATGGGTTGCTAGCTGGAGGATTCTGGCTGTCAAAAAAGTAACTTTTCCAAGCTCAGAATGACTAAAGCATAGTTACAAAGTGCTGAAGAGTGTTCAGAATGGGTCATAGTGAGAGCCAGAATTTAGAACAAAGTCAGTTGTCCTCTGGAAGATCACTTCCCACTCCTTGTAGTGGCATAATAATTAGGTTTTCCAACACAGACACAAAATAATCCAGTTTGACACTGCTTTAATTGCCCTTTCTCAGTACTAGGGAATTCTGGGAATTGTAGTTTATTGTGGCACTAGAGCTCTCTGACAGAAAAGGCTAAATGTCTCACAAAACTACAGTTCCCAGAACCCCTTAGCATTGAATCAGGGCAGTCAAACTGGATTATTTCTGCAGTGTGTTTTGGCTCACAGTTCCAAAGATAATGCAATATGACTAGAGTGGGCTGCTGCTGTAAAGCAAGACTACATGCATAAAAGTTGTGCATGGCCTCTGCATGCTGAGCTGAACATCTCTACACATTTACAAGTCAGCTAAGAACATGTACATATATGAATATAGCAGTCAGCTGAAACATATTGAAGTATATGCTACATTTATGGACACCATTTTCACACAGTTTGAGGACTGTCTGGAGAGTGAGGGATGAAAGCAGTAGGTATGATCTTATTCCTGTACATGGCAAATGATGTTCCATTCATTTCAGTGGGTCCACTCTAAATATGGCTCATTCTGGATCTAACACATTGTTTTCTATAAGGCTGAATGTTTGTCATCTAAGAAGAATGTGTGATGGAAAATAAAAACATGCAAATAAATAAATAAAACATGCAAATAAAAGACATGCAAAAAAGACTGGTCCCAAACCAGTATGTATGCATTTTCTTTCATTATGCAATCACAGCAAGAATGGGGGCTCATGTGGTTATTTCCTAAATCCACAGGATCTAAAACTGCATCTTCCACCTCTGCATTTTCGTGTTTCCACCATTCTGAGCTTATTTCCTTAACATCTAGTCATTATAGAGAAGACAAAGAAGTAAGCCAGTTGGCCTCCAGGTTGCCTTCTGGCTCTTTTAAAAAAGAGAAGACCTTAACTAAAATGCACAGCTATTGAGTCTATATGCAGAAAACAACAAAAGGTTCAAATGTTTCTTCCCACTGCATTATAACAATTTCCCCCCTGGAAGTTAATAAAAGCCCCATCTATTTGTACCTGCCATTTGCCTTAGGAGACGGTGGAAGATAATGAAAATATTTTACTATCTATTTTCAAATTATAAGCTGTTGTTTCCAAAGAATGTGAAAACCCATGTATATTATCACATTATTGTTCTCTGGGGAATGCAGTCACTATAGTGATTCTAATTACATGGCTTCATTAACTTTCTACATTCTACCTGTTATGGGGGTTTCACATTAAGAACATTTGCATATGGAGGAAATGAATGCTGTTTGCAAGGAGCTAATGTCATTAAACATTTAAGTAGCTCCTTGCAGATAAACAAGCACTTTTTGCTTGAATCTTCTCTTTAGAATATCTTTAAATAGAATGCCTATTTTTTGAAAACATTCAAGTCCGAATCCTTTAAAGGGGAAAATATGGAAGTACAATATTTTGAACATTACATAAAAGATATTCATAAATATAATTTTAAAATGAAATAAACCTGTTACAATACCTCTTACAAGGCACGAGCAGGTAAATTATTTCCCAGTCTGGGTAATAAGAAACTCATGTTTGAATTTTCCATTATATACATAATGTTTTGTGAAACATAATGACAAATGTGATGAGATCTGCACTGTTGAAGTAACCAGATGTGTTATTAATGAGTATTAATAACAAGCTCTTTTTTCAGGACCCACAACATTTAGGCTGGGGTGTGCTTTTCTCACCTGTGTGCTTTCCTGGTGACATTTTTAGTGATATGCTTCCTTTGCCTTCCTATTATGGAGTTGGCAGAGTATTAAAACCTCCTCAGAATTTGAATTCACATCCACAAGATGTTGTGATGGGTGCCAACTTGGACTGCATAAACATGAATTAGATAAAATCATGGAGGTTAAAGCCAACAGTCATGATGAGCAACAGTCACTTCTAGGAACAGATACAATATGCTCCTGAATAAGAATGGTTGGGAAACACAAGACAGCACAGATGCTCTTGTATCCTCTTCGCAAAGGTGAAAGGTGAACAAAATCTTTCAGTGCCATCTGAATTGACAGTATTTGTCAAGGGTTTGGAAAATGGCTTAGAGAATGGTGGTTTCATCCCATGCAAGGTTCCTCAATTGGGTGAGGAGGGTTGGGGGCACAAAATGTTAAGTGCCTTGGCACACCATTTAAAGTAAGAAGGCAAAGAAAAGCATGACTCAAGTTAGCCAATTGATCCACTGCTAAGAAAGGAGGGTGAGCACACTGACTAGAATCACCATATTTTGAAAAGTTAACTAAAGAAGACACATTGGCCAACTGACTACTTCAAATCACCATTCACTCTATGACAACTGTCACTTTAAATACCTTGGCAATATAAGTTGTGCTAATTGATACCAGAAATACAGTTGTCCCTCCACATTTGCAGCTTTGACTTTTGTGGATTTGATTATTTGTGGACTGGATTAACGTGTTTTCTCTAGAAATCTCTAGGTCCTCCAGCATGACTCTATGGCCAACTTCCACTGGAAGTCATGCTGGAAGATCTAGAGATTCCTAGAGGGAATCAGCACAAATTCTATGGTCAGCTTCCAGCAGATGTTGACCATAAATTTGCACTGGAAGATCTAGAGATGCCTAGAGGTATGTTCTCTCACATAAAAAACAAATAAAATGTTTTGTTTTTTAATTTGTGGTTTTCCACTTTCATGGGGTCCTGTACCCTTGTGAATGTGGAGGGGCCACTGTAGTTTTAACTTTCATTATATCTAAACAACAACTTCTTTTCTTCCCTTCCTTTTCCCCCCACCTCTCCTGATGGCCACCCACTTCACAAAGCTGCCCTGTTTCATCACAGCTGCGTAGCTGGATGCTCCCTCAGCTGCCTTAGGGCCTTTGCAGACTGCCAGAAATAGTGCAAATTGAGTCCACTTTAAGGATTAGTGCTAGTGCTAGGGAGTCATGGGAATTGTTGTTTTTTTTCTGAGACATTGAGCCTTCTCTGTCAGAGAGCTCTGGTGCCACAATAAATTACAGTTCCCATGATTCCCTAACCCTAACCCTAACCCTAACCCAGGGGTAGGCAACCTAAGCCCCCCCCCCGAGGCCTTTGGACCGGCCCCAGGCTGGTCCTGCCGCCCCCGCTGCTGCCGCCCCCCGCCCCCCGCCGCTGCCCCCTGCCATGATGATATTGATTATTGTTGTTATTACTTGTTCTTGGGGTTTTCTTGGCAAAATCTCCACAGGGGTTTTGCCATAGCTTTTCTGGGGCTGAGAGAGTGTGCATGCATTTTTTTTTAATTTTTAAATTTTAAATTTTTTTTATTTATTTATTTATTTATTTTTGATGCTTCGGCCCCCCAATTGTCTGAGGGACAGCAACCTGGCCCCCGGCTCAAAAAGATTGCCTACCCCTGCCCTAACCCTTAAAGTGGACTCAATTTGCACTATATCTGGCTGTCTGCAAAGGCCCTTACTCTGCTACCTTGCTCCCCCCCCCCCCAGGTCTGTCCCCTTTCTCTTCCCCATTCCAAGTTGTTGTCTGTCTCTCTCTCTGAGCACTCCACTGGGCTCACCCCATCCTTTCTCATAGTGGAGCTCTCGATGGAGTCAGTGAGACTGGGATGAACAGACAGTGTTGGTGGGCAAGAGACAAAGCAGCAACTGACTTTAAAGAATCTAACCAGACAGAAATTGTAGCTCTGAAAAAGAAAGCATATCCTGGAAAAGAGGGACATGTGAGCACCCTTTCAGTGACAATAAAGTAGACCTGAACAATATGGCCTCTTAAGTTCTCATCTTGGCAAACAAGAAGTCTCCATTTTGAGAGTGGAGTTAAGGATGTAAGTGAATTAAATGCTCATTCTTCATTCTATACATACTTATCTTTTAGGATGACATGTCAGGAAACTTGAAACTGCATGAGCTATCAGCTTGATTTCTTTTTTTTTTAACCAACAGGTTAAAGAGCAGCATAAAGAAATAGTGGCAAAATTTTAGCAATAGAGATGTTTGCCAAAGAGAGAGAGAGAAAAAAATAAAAAGAAAAGAAAAAGCTGTCTCAACACTGATACAAGAAATAGACTTTCAGACACTTCTAAGATCAGTGTACTATTTCACATTTGGGGGGCTTGTGTGGCCCATGAGGCCTGCCTTTGCTTCATAATCTGTGCATTCCTTTTATTATATTAATGTTCTGTATTATCCCTAAAACATCAATGATGTGTGGCATTCCAGTGATATTTTTTTTAATTATCTATATATGAAAACTATGTCAGGGATGATGGGAGTTGTAGCTCTTCACCTCTGGATCTAACTCACCACCTTGTTATGCAGCAGAGCTGACCAGCTTTGATCAGTGGTTGATGCTTCTTTCCCAAGCAGCAGAGTTTCAGAGAATAGGCTGAAGACCCTGACAAACTCTCCAAGCCTTCTCACTCTTCTTCCTGAGATGTCTCCAAACTTCTCCAGGATTCTTCTGGCTCTTGTATCTTCCCTCAAGACACCAGACAACTCAGTAGTCTTATATAAAAGATCTACTTTATTCTACTATATATAAATACTGCATGCCCTACAAATCACAATCTCTACACTTCACAATATCTCCAAACTACTCCACACTACACCAAACTACTCCACAATGTACATTAGCAAACATTGCAATTTATAGCCATTGTTAGACACCACCCACCAGTCAGTTTCCACCCAGTGGGTGTGTACATACATCTTGATTGGTCCACATAGATCATCCCATACCTAAGACCAACCCAAGTGTTTCATCACTTTACCTTGACCACTTAATGAGTCTCAGGTGTTTGCAATCTATCACAGGTGTTCTCAATATACCTTCTATAACTTTGTCCTTGGCTCTCAAGGCTTCTTAATTATATTATCTTTTTCACCTGTGTATCTTCCTGATTGCTCCTGCTTAGTCACTTTGACATTCACATACATATTTTTATTTCTATTACTGTATATCCCATGTTGCTTTTTCCTTAACAATCCCCTCCGAAATAAAATATTGTATGTGTCTTACAATGTCATTCCAACCATCTGTGTCAGTCTTTCATGTTTTTCCGCCGTCAATGCTTTTGTGAACAAATCTGCTATGTTGTGTTGTGTTTCTATATATCTCAATTCTATTTTACCCTTTTGAACCATGTCTCGCACATTTTGATATCTTACTCCAACATATTTTGTTCTGTTCTTCAAATTTTCAGCTTCAGCCATTGCTATGCATGACTGTGAATCTTCCAGAATTTCTACTGGTATCTTGTAACTTTCGTTTAAATCATTCAATAACTGCTCAACCCACTGTACCTCATTCACTATCTCATTTAAAGCTGCGAATTCTGCTTCCGTCGTACTTATCGCTACATTTGTTTGTTTCCTACTTCTCCAGACTATTGGACTTTCACTGTACTTGATTATTATTCCTGTAACTGACTTCTTGTCTCCTAATTCTGATGCAAAAGAACTGTCTACATAGCAATCTAAATCTGAATGACTGTTTCTAATTATCAATTTCTTATCTAGAGTTCCTTTCAAATATCTCAATAAGTGTTTTACTGCTGTCCAGTCTTCAATTTTTGGATCATTAACTCTTCTGGACAATACATTTACAGCATATGAAATGTCTGGTCTGGCGTGGCAAGATATGAATTGTAAAGATCCTATTATGCTCCTGAATAAAGTCTTGTCTTCAAAATCTCTAGATGTTTTTTCAGATACGAAACCAATTGTCATTGGAGTTCTTACTATTTTAGCATTTTGTAATCCACACTTTTCAATCAAATTTTCAATTTTCTTTCTCTGGCTTAACAAACAATGTCCTTCTTCTGTCCATTCAACACCAATACCTAAATAAGACTTTAATAAACCTAGATCCTTCAAAACAAACTTTTTAGACAACTCTTTTTTTACTGATTCAATCTCCTGTCTTGACTTTGCTGCCACGCACAAATCATCTACATAGATCACTAACACTATGTCTCCTTTTGTATAGACACATGCATCTGCAACGCTCCTTTTGTATCCTAGCTTAACTAACTCGTCATTAATGCACAAATTCCATGCTCTGGCACTTTGTTTTAACCCATACAATGCTTTCTTTAATTTATAAACTTTCTGACTACCAATTTCTTCAAAACCTTGTGGCTGCTCCATAAATATCTCTTCATCTAAACTAGCATTTAAGTAGGCTGTTTCAAAATCAAAATGTTCTACAACTAAATTCCTTTTTGCTGCTACAGCCAGAACCATTCTCAGACTTTCTGGCTTTGCAGTTGGAGAATATGTCTTGTCATAGTTCTCATACTGCTGTTGTGCAAAACCCTTAGCTACTAACCTAGCTTTATACTTAATACTTCCATCTGGCATTTCTTTCTTTTTGTACACCCACTTACAACCAATTACTTTCTTGTCTTGGGGTCTATCAACTATTTCAAAAACATCTTTATTTACCAGACAACCAAACTCATCATCCATTGCATCAATCCATCTTTCCTGTTCTTCTCTAGACAAACTTTCCAACTCTTCAAAACTTTCAGGCTCTTCCACTGCTAAACAAGCTCTTGCATTTGTCACAACAAACCTATCTGGAGGCTTTCTAACTCTGTGACTACGTCTGGGAATAAACTCTGCTGATCTGCCTCTTTCATCCTCACTTTCTGTACTGGAAGTTGTAGTTCTATGACTAAATCTCTTGTCTTCAGTCATTCTAGTAGTAATAGGTCTAGATTGTGTCTCATTATCAGAAGAACTATCACTGCTGCTAGTGGATGCTTCTGGCTTAACTGAAACCCCTCCGTTTCCTGAAGTTGGTTCAGTTTGTGTTTCTGGCTCATTTGAACTTCCTAACCTCAAGAAAACTTCTTTATTGGCATGCAGTTTGTCCCAACCGGCATGTCTCTCAAAATTTGCCGACCTAGAATACTGCACTTCTCTTCCACCCAAATGAAACTTGTAGCTATTTCCAGAATAACCCAAAAACCTAAGCCTTCTACTTTTGGGTTCTCCTTTCTTCCTGAAACACGCTGGAATGTAAACATAAGCAAACTGTCCAAAGACCCTCAAATACTTGTAATTTGGCACTCTCCCATACAATACCCTGTAGGGAATGTCTTCAATTTCTGAATGATACAGTCTGTTACTAATATGTACTGCTGTCAAAGTTGCTTCTGCCCAGAAACTATCTTTTACCTCTGCATCTGCCATCAAACAAGCAGTTATCCTTTTTATATCTTGTATTCTTTTCTCCGCTAAACCATCTTCGTTAGGACAAGCGGGATTAGTAGTTTCATGCCTTATTCCCACCTTTTGAAACCAATGAAACAATTGATTACTTAGAAATTCTCCTCCTTGGTCAGTAACAATGGTGCCTACTCTAATATCAAATTGTCTTTCCACCATTCTCACCCATGCTTTTAAACTTTGCCCAGCATCAGATTTGTTTTTCAATATTCTTACAAAAGCAAACCTTGTAAACCTATCAACAATTACTAGGTAATATTTGCTTCCCCCTAAAGATAAACAATTAGCTTGGGCAACATCTGCATGTACAAACTGAAATGGTCTTTGAGCAATTCTTTTGGTTTTCTTGGCTACTGGAAAAGCTCTGACCTTTACCTGATTGCATGCAGTACAATCTAAGTGATTTTTGCATTCAGCAACTTTTAAATCTGGACACATACTGATTAACTTCTTTAAACATTTGAAACTAGCATGACCAAATTTTCTATGGAGTTCATGTATACAGTCTTTATGAATTGGACTATTGTCTATGTTATTAGCATTTTCAACCCTGTAGCAATCAATATTGTCCTCCAAATAATAAAGCTTATCTTTTTTCAAGCCTATGCCTCGCAATTCCCCATTCAATTTTATCTTACACATGTCCTTTTCAAATATAACTGTGTAATCTCTGTCTGTTAATCTGCTTACTGATAACAAATTATTTTCTAACTCCTTTACATGTAACACATCATTAAAGTTTTCCTTTAGCCCTGGAATGAAAACTGTACCCATTTGATTTACAGTACTGAGCTCTTTCCCATCAGCTAAAACTACAGTATTTACATTAGCTGATTTTCTATTACTTATCAAATTAATATTGTTACACATTGAAGATGATGCTCCTGAGTCAATCAACCATTTACAATTAGTATTTTGTTTTTCCTTAATCATGGTTGCCAACCCCTTTTTATTACCACTGTCCTTCAAAAATGGAGGTTTGGACTGTTTTTGATACTGCCGCGGCTGCCATCTGCTCTTTCCTTGCTTGCTTCTCTCAGCAGCAAATTGTTTACAATGTCTCTGCAGATGACCAATCTTCTTGCAATAAAAACACCTCCGTTGCTCCCTGGTATAAGCTGCTTCTTCCTGCTTTCGTAGATCAGGTGTCGTTTGTTGTTTTGGCACAGTCCTCAAACTTGCTGAGTCATTCTGCTCAGACTTTCTTCTCAAATTTTCCTCCAATATTTTTGCAACAATTAAGTCTCTGTTCAGCTCAGCTTCTGGCAAATTTTGCAAGCTATTTGTAATGTTGTCCCAAGAAGAGTCTAGCGATTCCAGCAAAATATAACACTGCTGCTCTTTGCTAATTTCCACTCCTCTCAGTTCAGCTTGCACAAATAAATCTTGCATTGTTTTTAAATGTTCTATTACACACTGTCCTTTCATCATCTTTTGTCTGTAAATTCTTTTAGACCAAAGCATTTTTGCAAACGCAGTTGAAGGAGTGTGTAATCTCTGCAAGGTATCCCACACATCCTTGGCGGACACTTTATCTCTTACGTCGTTAATCAAGTCTTCTTCTAGCATGAGATAAAGACATGCTTTTGCTTTAGCGTCTCTTTCTCGAGTGGCTGCATCAGCATCAGCTGCCAGCCCTGTTTCAACTGTCGACCACAGAGACTCCTTTATTAGTAGAGATTGGGCACATATTTTCCAGGTAGAGTAGTTATTTCTATTTAATTTACTAAACTTTAGTATCTCCATCTTAATTTGTGCAGTGACTCAATTTGACACAGTCCTTCTGAGTATGCACAGCAGACAAAATACAAAATGATTTACTCACAAGGCTCCACAAAACCTTCTTCCACTCTCTGGAACTTTCAGCTTCTGTGGATGCTGGTTGCTCTAGTATCTGGGCCCATAACCCTTGTCAGGGATGATGGGAGTTGTAGCTCTTCACCTCTGGCTCTAACTCACCACCTTGTTATGCAGCAGAGCTGACCAGCTTTGATCAGTGGTTGATGCTTCTTTCCCAAGCAGCAGAGTTTCAGAGAATAGGCTGAAGACCCTGACAAACTCTCCAAGCCTTCTCACTCTTCTTCCTGAGATGTCTCCAAACTTCTCCAGGATTCTTCTGGCTCTTGTATCTTCCCTCAAGACACCAGACAATTCAGTAGTCTTATATAAAAGATCTACTTTATTCTACTATATATACTGTATGCCCTACAAATCACAATCTCTACACTTCACAATATCACCAAACTACTCCACACTACACCAAACTACTCCACAATGTACATTAGCCAACATTGCAATTTATAGCCATTGTTAGACACCACCCACCAGTCAGTTTCCACCCAGTGGGTGTGTACATACATCTTGATTGGTCCACATAGATCATCCCATACCTAAGACCAACCCAAGTGTTTCATCACTTTACCTTGACCACTTAATGAGTCTCAGGTGTTTGCAATCTATCACAGGTGTTCTCAATATACCTTCTATAACTTTGTCCTTGGCTCTCAAGGCTTCTTAATTATATTATTTTTTTCACCTGTGTATCTTCCTGATTGTTCCTGCTTAGTCACTTTGACATTCACATACATATTTTTATTTCTATTACTGTATATCCCATGTTGCTTTTTCCTTAACATGGGGAGTCATTTTAGGTCTGTCATGACATTAGTAAACATAAGAAAGAATCCTTCAAAGAGAAAGATTTTGCAGTAAGACCCATTTAACCAAGGGATATGCTCTGGGACTGTTTGCGCAGAATGAAAACCACAGATAATTGAAAACCTTATTTTTCCTACCAGAGATGAATGACATAGGCATCATCTGATGATGAAAACCCATCACTTTTGACCTTTGGACATACAGTATCAGCAAAACTACCACAAAATTCTTTTTCCTTCTTTGCAATTTCATAGATAGAACATTTGTTCTTACCATAGATCTTAGCAACATATTTTTTAATCATTACTTATTAAGTCAAGAACTTTCACCTTCTCACTTAAAAAAAAAAAAAAAAAAAAAAAGAAGCACTTCATACCTTCTCTTAGGCATATCTGGATTGCCCACATTGCTACTCTTGTCCTTTGGGCCCATTATTAAGCAACACAAGCACTGTACCAGCACAAGTATTTAACTGTACCAACACAAACACTTTACTGTACCAGCACAAGTGACTAATGGGAAGTAGCACACAGTGAATCAACGTGGGACATGGGACAGCATGCATATGTGACTAACAGGTGAGTAGTATACAGCCAATCAATGCTGAATATGAGATAATACCAGCAGCACTCGCAGTGCAAGGCGCTGCAAACCAGCACGAGGGGGTTTCTTGGCTAATTGAAACCATGGTAAAAGAATCTGCATTGAATAGGGTTTTACTGTACTTCAGTCTTTGTGCAAGAGACTCTGAAAACATTTTAAAGCAGATTTCACTCCATGAAAAAGTAATAAAGGTGTGTCCATAGGAATAGGAGGAGTCCAAGCTGCATAGGGGTATGTGTCACTACAAGACTTGCTTTTGAACTTAGGAAGACATCCAATAGCATTTAGATGCCTGTAAACATTGAAAGGAGAATCCTCAAAATGTGGAATTTGACAGAACTAATGCAGAACACACAAGGCAACTTGTGATCTCCAACAAGTGGAGTGAGGGAAACTTTAAAAAAAAATAAAGAAGAAAAGAAGTGGAGTTTCAAATGGAAAAACACTGTACGTAAGAACATATTGTGTATTTTCAGACATCATGACCCTTGTCATGGCATTAACAACTTTACTCAACTTGTCAGGAATAGGGTTCTCATTGTGTGGAATGATTTCCTTCATACTGGAAACATTGGTACATAGTCTAACAGTGATACCTACTCTACAGTGTGGAGTCAAAAGGATGGCTTTTGGTGTGGACAACAGAAATGGCAATGCTTCAGGTGTGTGTGCATTTTTTTTAAAAAAAAGAAGATTGTTTATTTTACTTTTTACTCTCTTGACAATCACTTTTCACATCACCAGATAAGCCATTTCATTATTTGAAAGTTGAACTGTACATATATTCTTTTGGAACCTCACACTTTGTGTATGAACAAATGTCCCGATAAGATAAGATAATAGGCCTGCAATTTCTGGTAGATATGAAAGCCTTTGCATCAGGTCTACCAGGATCACTATACTTGGGGTCTGAGAAATCTAAACTAGATTAGATTGTTTTACATTAATTTCCAGTGTGCAGATCTGGTGTTCTGAGTATGTCTTTCCTACCATAACCCCCAAATTTCCCCTTGATTCTCTTCACCTCATGTAACAAATCCCTTAATTTCAATGACCTGATGGTAAATCAACAGTATGCCCTCTTTAGTTCCTTGACCATTGGACACCTAGTGCCTTGCTATTGGTACAAAATGTGTGAGTTTTTTTTAAATCACTGCAATGTCATAAAGTGCCTATGTGTTTGAGCAAGTAGAAATATGATCATTGATATTGTGTCAGTCTGCAGTGTTACTTTCTCATGTCAATTCCCCCATATACGATAGTCTACTGTTGACATAAACCAAAATGAGACCACATGGGAATCTGATTTAAAAGGTTCCACCTAGAAGGGCTCCCTTAGGTCCTGAACAATGCTTTCTGCTTATGTGATCATTAATTATAGGATAAAAAAGAATGTGAAAATTGGCAAAATGAGATGGAAAAGCAAGAACTATGAGCTTGACCACATTATGTGCAGTTACTAATAGGAAATCAGAAAGCTATTTAACAAGTGAGTGCCCCCTACCCCCAACTCCATCCCATGCTTCATTAAAGTCCCTTGTCACAATTCAATCTTGATTTCAGAAATTAAAGCTAACAACCAGATTGAAAGAATCAGGAGAACGGCAGCATGGGGCCCCGTCTCCAAGCCACAACTAACAGCGTGAGGTGGAGTGAACCTGAAGCTATTGCAGCTCTTAGAGGAAGAAATGAGGGTGGGGGAAGCAGGAGGGGAGCATTTGCAGAGAAACTCAATTATAGCAAACCTTAGCTATCGTAAAGCACTTCTGAATGTTGACACAAAAGAGCCCTCCCCACCCCTGCTCAATGTTTTAATTAAATACTAGCAGCCAACTATTTTCCTCAGTCCGTGTCAGAGATGATGCTTCTGTGTGGATAAATGTTTACAGCCAAAGCTCTGCTGAGGGTTTCAGCAAACAAGTCTCAGAGAACTGTGAAGGCTTTCTGCTGAGGCACTTGAGATCAAGAAAGCACCAGTGATTAGAAAGTAGAGGTGCAATAACGGAATGGTCTAATCCACCCCAAATGTCAGTCTCTGGTTTACAAGTTGGCAATCCCATCTTCATCTCCAGACAAAAGGGCATTGGTTAGTCATCTGTTTAATTCTCTCGCTGCAGCATGTCATTTGGATGTTGAAAAAAAATCCCTTGATTCAGACTGCCATTTCTGACAGTCTCCCTGTAGACCACATTAATAAGCCTTTTAAAGAACTGAATGCAGAATAAGCAGCAGGCAGCTCGCCTTCAAAATGGAGACAGAAAATGACAGCCAGGAATGCCTTCCTTTTGTATGTTAAGGATGGCTGGGTTGTTGGGTGGTGGGTGTTTTCCATTCCTATATATTTTTCTGAGGTGACCCTTTTAACAGCAAAGCAAACAGTCTGAACTGAGACTTCTCCTTGGATGCTCAATAGTTCAAAAATGATTTTAAGCATCCGATTGGCTTTGTAGCTCTAAACCCTGATGCTCTGCGATGAATGAGTGAGAGAGAGAGAGAGAGAAGAGAAAGAAAAAGAAAAAAATCAAGTGCATTTGAGTTATCTTTATGAAATGCACTAGCAATGGCAGGGAGGACACACAGATAGCAAATTTGCTTAGTGTTCAATATTACCTGGGGAATATCTCCCAGAAAACAAATGCACTATTTTTTACACACAAGCTGACATCTCATTGTAATATCACAAGAGACACAGTTCAGCTTTGTAACTCTGTTGCCAGGAGGCAGGTAAGTGCTGCGATACAGACAGTCCTGCTAAGATGGTGCATGATTTTAATGTCTTTTGAAAGCCTATTATTTGTTACACAAGGGGGTCTTGTGGCTGCTATTTCCTGCTTCAACTCTATTAATAATGCCTTGATAGTATATTGCCAGACTGGTTCTTTTTGCTTAACCCATTGCATACTGGTGGATGAACAAGATTGCTCCTTGCTGTCCCTGACAGTCTTTCAAAGGGGGATGTACAACTCCAATCTAAAGAAATAGTTCCAGCTTTTGTTCTAACAGCAAGAGCCATAGTGGCTCAGGTTTGCATTGTCCATAGGGGGAGCTGCAGAGTGTGTTTAGAGACTGCATGGAAATGCAAAGGGTTAAGAAGTGAAGGAAAGAATGTAATCCTGCATGATGGGAAAAGATATAGGTAAGGCTTGGGGAGGATTTCGTGAAGCAGAAAATTGACAAAATCTGCTATTAATTATTGTGCTGATGCTATCAGAGGTATTACCATATTCAAAGAGAGAGAAGTAAGCACCAATTCATGAAACACTGAGTAACTTTAGAGCCAAATCTCTTTATTTTCAGGGGAGATTTATAAAATATAACTAAGCAGTGGAGGCAAAGAATTATGTGCAGCAGGCAGAGTCATTCATGTGTAATTTTCAGAGCACGTTTTGCTGTACTGGGCTGTGGTCTACCATGTCTGTGTTGTGTGTATGTGTCACAGAAGAAAACTGGAGCCATATATTTAGGTATAAGAACTAGGAAGTGCTTGTACAGTGTTTATTCCCGAAGAGGTATACCTAAAGAGGAATATGAGCCTGTAATATTTAGACCATGTGTTCACAAAAGATAGACAATTATGTGGAAATTCATGTGGCTCCTCCCCCATTTCTCTTCCCACACCATTCCTAAGCTCCCAAATGTGTCTGACCTTATGCATATTCCTCAGCTTAATTTCAATTTAGCTGCTTACTAAAAGCAAATGAAATGCATTCCATGAAAAAAATGAACTTTCATGATGGTACAATGTGACTCTTTTCAGTGTGCAACTACACTTGCATGCTCACCAGCAGATCTAACCCAATATGCAGTGTATATATATATGTATTGCTTCAATGGAAGAAAGAAAATAGTGCAGTTATGTTATGTGAAATGAATCAATTAGAGAGTTTTTTCCATTGCCAAGAGCCCACCTCAAATATTTCACTAACCTTCCCCTTTTCATTTGCATTTGCATTTAACCTGTTGAGCAAAAAGCAATGATAGCCATGTTAAGAAGGGCCTCACTTGTCTATTAACTATAAGAGAGAAGAGCACGTGGGCATCTTGAAGCACCAGAAAAGAATATTATGGGAATAGAGATGGCATGGAAACAATTAATGAAGATGAATATTGTGTTAGTGAAACTGATTACTTGAACATGACCACACCACTTAGCTCACCCTTCCATGTCATAATACCTCCCGCTCATTTCTATATACATAGAAGGGAGATCTATTCCTATATGTGGGTGCCCACATATATGCAGTTGTATCGTTAGGATCCTATTGAGTCAAACTGCAGTGTACCACGAGGAGTTTGCTATCTTCACTGCTTGCACAATGAAGCATTGAGGACTTCATTATGCTAGTGGAACTCACATCTTTCCAGATGGGGATCACCATGGGCGAAATAGCAATTATGTGCAAAATTGGTTGGGCTTTCTCCTCCATCTGCCTTGAAAAGGATCCTGGCCTATGTGCAGATCTCCTTTATGGAGACATTAGTGTTATGTAGGTAAATGTTGGAAAGGGGGAGTAAATCACATGATCTCTAAGCAGAGCCATGTGAGTTTGAACCCACAGGGCTCCAGGTTAACTCAGCATTCCATCCTCTCATAGGTCGGTAAAATGAGTACCCAGCTTCTTTGGGGCAATTGTCTAACACATTATAAACCACTTAGAGAGTGCTTAGTTCACTATGAAGTAGAATAGAAATGTAAAATGCTATTGCTATGTTCGATACTGTCCCACTTCCTTGTTATATGTTCAGGAAAGTATATTCACTAAAAGCTGTACAGGCCTATGCTGGGTTGCATGAAAATACCCCTGTCTGCTAAAGAGTTCCATTCTTCTTTCTCAGAGTTTGCCTATCAAATATCTAGATGATTATATATTACTAAACCTTTTTAACCAACACACATTTTCACTGTGTGTGTGTGTGTGCGAGAGAGAGAGAGAAAGAGAGAGAGAGAGAGAGAGAAAGTATAATGAGATTATTATTATTTTTTACTGGAAGATTAATTCTACTAGAATTGAAACTCATTTCCCAGAGAACTCATCCAGGTCTGTAGTACCAGAATATTATGTTTGCCATGCCATGAAATGATAATCTCATCATCAGATTAACCCAGAAAAGCACTTTCCCCCCTGTAACTCATCTTTTTTGCTCTATGTTTTTGCCCATTCCTTGAGATGTCAGATCTGGCTACAGTGACACATGCCTTGATTACAACCCGTTTAGACTACTGCAATGCACTCTACATGGGGCTGCCTTTGGAAACTATTCAGAAACTTCAGCATGTGCAAAATGCTGCAGCCAGAATGCTGACTGGGGCCAGTTATAGGGACCACATAACCCCCTTGTTAAAACAGCTTCACTGGCTACCAGTTCATTTCCAGGCACAATTCAAAGTGCAGGTTATGACTTGTAGAGCCTGACATGGCTTAGGTCCAGATTATTTGAGAGACTGTATCTCCACATATGAACCAGCTAGAGCCCTAAGATCTTCAGGAGAAGGCTTTCTCTCGGTTCCACCACCATCACAGGCTCACCTAGTGAGGACACAAGAGAGAGCCTTCTTGGTGGCTGCTCTTGCCCTCTGGAATGCTGTTCCATGAGAAGCAAGGCTGCCCCCTCCTTGCTTGCCTTTCGTCGGCAAGCAAAAACAGCTTTATTCAAGCAGGCTTTTAATGTATAATCATGGGGTGGTTTGGCTATTTGTTATATAGGGTGGGTGCCATGGTTTTAGTGTGGTTTTAATGTTTGCAATTTTATATTGCTTTTAGATGAGATTTTAAGTGTTTTATTGTAATATGTTTCTAGAATTTTATTTTTGAGCCACTTTGGGTCCCTTCTGGGAAGAAAGGCAGAATATAAAATCAATAAATAAATATGTATCAGAATTAAATGAAACAAAAATCTCTAAATGAAACACAAAACATTTTCTGACTATTTGATGGAGCCAAGAGTGTACATTGTCTTTTAGAATTGCTGTTCCTTGGACTGCTGTTATTTATTATATTATATATATATATTATATATATATTGCAGAAGGTGAGGTGCTTTTTTCCAGAATTAATTTTAACAGTGCAGTTCCATGAGTTTCAACTCAGAGGTAAAGCCCTTTGAATTCAGTGGGGGCTTCTTTCTGTCTAAGGTCTCATTCCCACTATGATTTAAACCAATTTGCAGATTGGTTTATATGTGCCTTGTTCACACTGGGATCGATTTCACATCCAACTTGGTCTGAATCATTTGGTCTGAATTGTGGAGAATCGAGATGAAGTGAGGCAAATGCAAAAGAATCGCTTTTTTTTTTTTTTTGGAAGACGGATCATTTGGTGGTTCTTTTAAAAAGAATCATTTTGCAAGTGTGTTCAACAAATGAACCCCAACAAAACCCCCTGGAGTATCCCCACTCAAGGAGGGACCAGGGACAGGTGCAGAGACCTCCAGCTGTGGGGAGAGGTCTAGGGGGACCCAATGGCCTCCTTCTCCAGAACCTGTCCTCCATTTCAATGTCCTCCACTCAGGAGGAATTGCAAAAAGCCTGCCACTCCATCTTCAGCAGCACTAAGAAGCATGCATATCTATATGAGTGCTTTCAGCTATTATTTTGGTCACGTCCAACATATTCCCTTGAATATCCACCATTCTTAGCATCACTTAGAGAAGCCCTGCATCAACATTCCTAGGAGTGATTTTTGGATTTTTGATTTGAGCGTTGGGCTTTGATTTGGGAATGTCCTGAATATATATATATATATATATATTCTCTCTGGAAGGTTTTGAGCAGGACTAAGAACCATGCACTGACATTCTTAGGAGAGCTTTGGGCTTTAGTTTGGAAATGTCCTCCATTTTGAGCAAGACTAAGAGGCATGCATTGACATTCCTAGCAGTGTTTTGGGCTTTGATTTGAGGACATCCTCCATAAATATTTTTTTCCTAGATGGTCCTCCATTTTTGGGGGGTAACTGGTCCTCCCAGCCCTCCCTTCCCCTTTCTCCCTCCTTCCTTGCATCACCAATGATGCATAGATGTGCATCATATGATTGTCATTTTTAAAAAAAGACTGGGATGGATTGATCGCATTTGATACTGAGCAAATCTAGTGGGAACAACAATTGTGTCAAAAAAGACAAAAATTAATGGAATAATGAAATAATTTGCTTCCATATTGGGAACTATGCATTGATTCAGCAACCCAGTGTCAATGCGACTTGCAAACCAGTTGAAATGCAAGTGGGAATGAGCCCCTAAGGACGTTATAACACGTGGGCCAGAAAGCGGAAATAAAAGTGGAAATGAGGCATCCCGAAAATAAACGGGAAATAACCCTTGTTTCTGCATACGTCATTACCTTCATTGCACATTTACAGTAAGTGTATTGAATGTCCACACACAAGAGAAAAAAACCTGTAAATGTAGCCGAAATGAGCCTCCTGCACATGCACAGAGAGAGGAATGCTCGCTGGAACCATGGCAACAGCGGGGAAATGCGCCACAATACGTATTTGGTTATCAGACCTACGGTAAATGCGAAATGATTCCCGTCGCGCAATTGCAATTCCTGAAGAAACCGAAATTCAAAAGCTCTTGGTTCTTTCCGCTTTCTGTCGGGGTTCTGTCGGGGTTCTGTGCAACGTCGTGTGGAAACACGGGCAAATAATCCGGATTCGTTCACCATTTCGTTTGGATTCTGTTTGGATTGAGCCCCGTGTGATAACGTCCTAAGTTAGATCAAGTTAAAAGCCTAAGGCTGTAACCTGTACCCATGGAATCAATGGTCTTTGCTTCTTGGATTTGTATAGGATTGCACTGGTAGAGGATTGTACTTCTTTCTCTTTTGCCACTTTCCTGAGGTGCAGAAAATCTATATGTGTTATTTATTTATTTATTTTTATTTTCTATCCCGCCTTTCCTCCAGAGCAGGGACTCAAGTTGCTCAATGACCCAAGTACATTTCTAACCAGTAAACCAAACAGCAAAAGCCTAATATCCCCATAACTAGGACTGCTTTGTAGGATCAGCATTGTGTGTGTGTGGGCTCCACCCCAATAACACATACAACTTGCTGGACTAAGCGAGGCCACAACTTTATTTATGACCATTGCGCAGGCTTGGCTTCACCATGGGTCTGGATCCAAGCACTAGACAACCAAACTGCCAACTGATGGAAAAGCCACACCCATCTTGCCTTTTGGATGACAGTAAGCTATGTGGGTTGAAGCCACTGTTTGGTTCACACTTGAAGTTGCCTGCCCTTGAGCTGGTCATGGCTTCACCTTCCCATGTCCCAAGATCCTTTATGGGGACTCCCAACTACCTATGGCAGGACCTGCCTGTCCTTTCCCCCAGTTGTGTTGTGGTCCCATGGTAAAACCACCTAACATTGTGACAAAATTAGTTTTCTCAAGCAGGTTATCTTTCAACCCATAAACTGAAGGCGTGAGAGTAGGATGAAGTCCAACAATGAGCTGGTTTCGAGAAAAGCAATTGGCTGGGCTATTTCCAATCCCTCCCCCCAGCAACCAGGTTATCTCTGATTTGGTCCTCTTCCTAGGCTCCTCCCCCAGTGCACACAACTTGAAGAGGCTCATGGGAAAAAGACAGCTAACCATGATGCCAATCTGCAAGACCTTCCCTGCCGCAAACCCACAAAGCATTTTCCCCAGTTAGTTGAGAAAATGCTATTATCTCACACAAAACTAGCCACACATCAAAACAGTCCTACTCTGGATATCTTAATCATCAAAGATGAAGGGCCTGAACAGCCAGCCAGAAATAATCCAGCTTGAGACCACTTTAACTGTCTTGGTTCAATGCTAGGGAATTATGAGAATTGTAGTTTTTTGCCCAAAGTGAACTGTGAATAGAGATAGGCATGTGTCACAGTAAGAGACCTCTGGAAGGCTCTTCCTCAGGAAATTCACCTAGTGTCAAATCTTTATAGGATCAAATTTTTCTTATAAATTTCCCCAGACTTTTCTATCTGTTGATATTGTTTTTGCTGGTTATTCTATCTGTTCTATTTCAATAGTTTATTTTTAACCATGATTTTATTGTTCTGTTTTTATCCTTGTTGTGGGCAGCTTTGGGAATCCTTGGTATGAAGAGCAGAACCTTGAATGTTCCAAATAAATTAAAATGGAATGAAATATTATGTTACAAATAAATTAAATTAATTCCAAATAAATTAAAATGGAATGAAATATTAATTCATTTTATTAAAAAATAAAATGAATGGGAAAGGATATCATGTTGCATGTTCTGATAGTAATGTTCAATGCATTGATAATGCATGGCAAAGTACAGATGACATCCTTAAAGTTTCCAACATGTGAATGATTCATGAGTAATATATTGGAATTTGTGAAATGACCCACAGAAAACAAAAGTTAAGTCCTGGAAACTGAAGTTATAAGAAGAATTTCTGAAAGGATTGCACAGCTGTATACATTCCACTGATGCCTTTTTAATTCTCTTTCCTCCCCCTCCCCCCAAAAATGCATACTGTTATGAAGAAACTGTTATCAGTAAGCGGGCTGAAAGAAAATGGCTCATTAAAAAACCCAAACGAACACTGCTACATACTGTTAGACTAATGAAGCTAATGTACTGAGAAACATTCACAAAGATATAAGCATTCATGCAGATGTTGGAGAATTCCAGGGGTCTTCTCCTGCTGACCCAACAAAGGAAGGCAGTGGATGGGATTGAAGGAGGCTTCCAAAAGTTTAAAACAAGATTAAATTAAAATCTTATTTTACAAAAAATAAAAAACAATTAAATAACAATATATTAAAAGCCATGATTAAAACGGTTAACTCATTACAGATATGAAAGAAAATATACATACTATTTCACATATACTTTGATGTTATGTGCATTCAATTTGTTTCTCAGTTATGACGACTCAAAGCCCTGCCCAAATATAAAGGTCTTCACTTGTCAATGAAAAGAGAGCATGGAGGAGACCTGTGTCCGCACCAAATGTGCCTATGAAGGTGGTGGGGCCAAGCGAAAACCATCCCCTGCAGTTCTTAAAGCTCACTCTGGCTTGAAGAGGGTGATATAGTCTTTTGGATTGTCTGGATTTCTGGTGTGGTAGGGTAATATTGCTGGTTCTGCTCTGACATCAAAAAAACCTCCAATATAATGCCCATATACTGATCATGTATGTCTCAGCAAAGGAACTTAAGGTACACTTGTGTCCATATAATCAGGGACTCCCATTGTGTAGGACTTGGGGCAGCCATTGTTGTGCAAAAAAGCTGTCCTGTAAAGCAAATTCCATCCACTCAGATAGATGAGAACAGCATAATAGATGGTGTGACTAATTGCCTTCACATGAAGAGAGATGTGTTGCAATGGGTGAGGTGATATCCAAAAGCCCCCTTCATTTGAAGTTATGCTTCTGCTTTCACTCCACCACAAATTCCTGAAGCTCACCAGCTATGCTTCCTGGTGTCTATGCAATGTACATAGACATCTTCATAGAGGAAGCTTAAAAATGCTACTCCTTGCTCTTAGGCTTCCCCTGTGCAGATGGCCATGTTCAACACACGAATGATAAGGAACAGAGGGCTACAAAATGGAAGGGGCAAATGTAATGACCATCTAATATGTGGTGGCAACATTTTAATATGAATAACATATAAGGGGAGTGCTTCACCATCATCTCATTGGTTTCAGAAAGCTCCTATTGTGCTATTCCTTTTGCTTCTGAGTTGGCTCCTTTTCACTGTAAAGGCCTTGGTATGGTTAATATGGGGCCTTTACAGACTGCCAGAAATAATGCAGATTGAAGTCACTTTAACTGTCCTGGCTCAGTGTTAGGGAATTATGGGAATTGTATTTTTTTCTGGGACATTGAGCCTTCTCTGTCAGAGAGCTCTGGTGCCACAATAAACTACAGTTCCCATTATTCTTTAGCACTGAGACAGGGCAGTTAAGGTGGCCTCAATTTGCATTATTTCTGGCAGTCTGTAAAAGCCCATAATCAGGTTGGCAAGGAAACACTGAATCTTGGCACTGGGGGAAAGGAGGGATATAAATTAAAGGATCATCATCATTATCATCAGTATCATCAACACTACATCCACTCCTTTGAAAACTTGGAATTTGGAAACTATACATACTAATGGAATGGCATGCATTCCTTTCTCTATAGCTTTCTCTCCAATTTATGTATTCTTATTCCTATTTTACCAATTTAATTGAAAAAGCGAAGACACTAATTTCATTAAATTATAGCCATGTATACCTTGTGGAACCATAGTCTTCAAAATGAGATAACACTTCAGCAGAAATCTTGGGGTTACAGTCTAAAATGATGCATTAGATGAGTTAGCACACAAATAATGTCTTCTCTCAGATGTGATAATCAAATATTTCCTTATCATGGTATGAGCTGGTATTTTATTAGAAAGTGACTAGGCATGGACTCCAGATTGCAAAGTTTATTTCTCATGGTGGTTTGTGGATACTTGTAATCTAGAAATGTCTATGATTTAGGCTAGAGAATTGGTGCAAATTTTGTGTAGTTCAGATCTTGAGAATTACTCCAAATTTCACAATTTTCTGAACTGAACAGATAACAATGTACTGTTTTTAAAAAATGAATGCGGAGGGAAACAGACATATACACCCATCCAGGCAGAGGGCCTTGAATATTTAGCTCACAAAAGTTTAGGTTTGAAACCTGATGTGAACTGTATTGATAATTCTGAATTACAGTTGTCATTCCTTTTTTTCTGCCAGGCTCACTTCCATCTTTAACATCTCCATGGAAGCCAAGCATGTGATTTATGTGTATGGCAGGCAAAAAATAACATGGTACTCTACAAACTAGGAACATTCATTTTCTGGACAATTGGGAATTTTGTTCATTTAAAAATAACTACCAAAATCCACAACTTTCTCCAGAAACAGAATAGAAAGAACCTGATTTTGACTGTAATACTAATCCTCAGGGTATGAGATTTGGGGAAGGGTTTGTGAAGGAGGGGGGGTTACTTGGGAGGTGCTATGAGTTGATTGGAAACTTCTCTAGGCCAGCGATTAGCAACAAAAGGAACTTTCTTCTAGCACTACTCAGTGTTCTAGATTAGATGGTAAGAATTACATGGAATCAATTCAGCTCTCAGACAATGCTTGCAGGAACCAGCAGAGTAATGAGATCAAGATTCAGCTGGCTTCTTCAACAGTTTTATTCTTTCTATGCCATTTTAAAGAGGAAAGGGGAGTGCAGATGAAGCTAGTTGTATGGATAAAGCTTCAGGTAGAGAACCTCTACCAGGTGCTTGGGCTGGGAAACGAATGATCTCAGCAATGCAATCCTGATTTCTGATATCATTTGGCCTCTGGTGGGCTGTGGGGGTAGGACCTCCAGTCATTACCATTGTGGTTTTCCACTTGTGCTCTAAACTGGTCTGGAAAATGTAAATAAACCTATTTTCAGTCATATTTTCACAATTCATTCTTGTTGTGTGCCTTCAAGTTGTTTCTGACTTATGGCAACCCTAAGGCAAACCTATCATGAGGTTTTCTTGGCAAGTTTCTTAAGAGGAGGTTTGCCATTGCCGTCTTCTGAAGCTGAGAGAGTGTGACTTGCCCAAAGTCACTCACTGGATTTCCATGGCTGAGCCAGGATTGCATTGCTGAGATCATTCGTTTCCCAGTCTGGGAGACTAGGGTTTGAATCCCTGCTTAACCATGGAAGCCCACCAGAAAAGTCATATTCAACCTTAAAAGAAGGTAATGGCAATGCCCTCTGAACATTTTTTTCAAGAAAATCCATGATAGGGTTGGCCAAAAGTCAGAAACAACAGCACACAAGAACAATATTATTCTCAATGCTATGGTCAATACTACTATTTCCCAGGATTTATTTACTAGTAACAATATGTTATACAATATTTCAGTATGCTTTGCAAAAATGATGTGATTTTTTACTCAAATTTGAGAATAATTTAAATAATTTGTATTCAGATAGTGGACTGAGGGAATTTGAAAAGTGCCTTTTCTCTTTCCAGTTGCATCTACTAAAATTCCATCTCTTCTGTAAACTGTTGAAAGATACAAGACTCTTGACCTCCACTG
This sequence comes from Phrynosoma blainvillii, assembly GCA_026167975.1. Lineage (NCBI taxonomy): Eukaryota > Metazoa > Chordata > Lepidosauria > Squamata > Phrynosomatidae > Phrynosoma > Phrynosoma blainvillii. The sequence goes on from JANUYF010000005.1 coordinate 37,848,335, forward strand.
TATCTGGATCTCGTTACCCTAGAGAGAAAGAAAAAAAAGATTACTATCCTTGGAAAAAATAGGAATGTAGATTGTAGATAAATTGTAATGTTAAGAGATTGCAAACATCTGCTTTATAATGTGTGGAGGGGTAACAAAAAAAAAATCCTCTTATGGGACTGAATACATGCATCCTGTGAACCTTTAAAAACTTTTGCTATATTAATAGCTCACTCTGACCCATCTTTTGAATGAAAGCCGAGGAAGCCCAAGACTTTCTCTAAAGGTGGATGAAAGTAATATTGGTTGTTTAAAATGATTGATTCCCTTCTTTGTTGTCATCAACAGTATACTGAGATTTGGCTTGAAAATAATGGTACTGTAATGAACAAATAGTGGATTGGTTTTAAGTGTATTCTTGTTTAGAGCAGATCATTGACATCAATCATTCCAAGTTAGTCCACAGCTGATTAAAGTGGGTCTTCTCTGACCAAATCTGAAACCAAACAAAATCTCTTGACAAAATCTTCTTTTGAAAGAGCAGTCTTTCTTGAAATTGTCTCATCTGATCAAGGACCCTGCTCCCTTTTGCCAGAAACACGTATGAAAGCCTGAAGAAGCCATTGTTACTTGAAGTTAGGATATTTAAATGTTTAAATGGTCTTGATGGTGGATTGCCAAGTAGCATATAAACTGCCATTTTGCAGTTTATGGTGAAAAAAAGTTGCTGGCTGTATGAGAGAGGTTTCTACAATAGAAGTTTCTATGATAGCCCTGTTTAAGCATTTAAAGGGGTGTTATCTTGAGGATGGAGCAAGCTTGTTTTCTGCTGATCCAGAGAATAGGACATGGAGCAATGGATTCAAACTAGAGGAAAAGAGATTCCAGCTCCACATTAGAAAGAACTTCTAGACAGTAAGAGCTGTTCAACAGTGAAATACACTCCCTTGGAGTGTGGTGGAGTCTCCTTCTTTGGAGGTTTTTAAACAGAGGCTGGATGGCAATCTGTCATGGGCTTTGATGTTTTCCTGCATGGTAGGGTGTTGGATTGGATGGCCTTTGTGGTCTCTTCCAATGCTATGATTCTACCTTATATTCAGTTGTAAAAAGACAACAAATTCTGATTGATGGGCCTAGGAACAATCCACAGCTGTCTGCTGGTCCTTTGTGTCATGGCCAGCCAGGCTGAGGACATGGAGGACTCTGAGGATGAGGATGCTGAGCCAGGTCCTGGTTTTGCTCTGCCAGTTCCAGTGGAGTTGGCTGAGCCTGGACTTGGCTCTGTTGTACCCACTGAAGCATAGCCTCTGCCTGAGCAGCCTAGCCTCCCCTCAGCAGAAAGCCTCCCCCCAGCAGAGGTTCCAGGCCTGGGAGATATAGAGGAGCAGGACGCGGAGGTACCTACCTTTAGACAGAGAAGGACAGAAAGGGCGTTCTCTGAGATTATATGAGAAACACTCTGCTAAGTCCAAACAGCTGTGATTGGGAGCTGGGCAATATAAACAGCTGGGAGACGCCAAGCTCATTTCTCAGAGCTTATTTGTGTTCTCTGGAGAAAGCATCAGACTCTGACTCCTTGGCTTCATAGAGCTCAGATTGCCTTGAAACCCCTGACCTTTGGACTGGACTCGACAACCTGCTTGCTAGAACCCTTGACCCTGGACTGGACTTACTGACTTGCTCTCTGGACTCTTGAACCCTTGGCTTGCTCCTGATTTTGCTTTTTGGAACATTTGGACTGGTATTGTACTTTGTGAACTGCCTTTGTGTTTCAGACTTGCATTGGTGTTACTGGGCAGCTTTCTCGGACACTTTGTTTAAAACTAATGTCATGCATAAGGGGTATGGGAAGGATTCTATCCCATAATAAAATTATTGGCTGCAACTTTTGTTTGGTACAGTTGATGTCATCACTATAAATCCATAGAGTTTAAGGCCACATTGGGCCTTTGAGCATATATATGAAGAAAATATGGGGCCTCGGCAGACGGCTTATTGAGCCATCTTGGAGGCCCGGAAGAGGAGGAGCAACCGCACGCGCAGCGCTCCTTCCTCTTCCTGAGGTCGCCCTCAGAGCTGCCGGCCCTCCGCACAGCCGGCGCTTCCGGGGCAACCTCCCGCCGCAGCGACCGCACACACTGCGGCGGAAAAGGCAGGGAAAGTGCGCCCTACGCTTTTAGGGCGCACTTTCCCTGTCTTGTGGAAGTAGCGCTATTTTTGCGCTCCTTCCAGGGATGCCGCAGGAGTGCCGGGGTGCGGAGGCTGCGGTCCCGCGGCGCTCCGTCCGGCGACGTCTCCGGCGCCTCCGTCTGCTTCCCCCCAAAGTCAATGGGAAAGGAAGCTAGAAAAGGCTGGGTAAACTTGTAGAATTTGAAGGATGCTAAAAGTTGAAAGAAGGCCATCAGCAAAGACTGAAATCACTTGAAACAACAATTTGAGAAGCTCTCCAGCTAAGGAGAGAAAAGCTCCAGAGATAACTTTTAAGATAGACATGTACTCAGAATGTCAGCAGGAGGTAGGGCCTCGGCAGACAGCTAATAGAGCAGTCTCCGAGGCAGGGAAGAGGAGGGGCAGCCGCACGCTCGGCGCCCCTTCCTCCTCCCGAGGTTGACCTCGGAGCAGCCGGCCCTCCGCACGGCCGGCGCTCCCAGGGCAACCTTTCGCCGCAGCGTCCGCACACGCTGCGGCGGATAAGTCAGTGAAAGTGCGCCCTACGCTTTTGGGGCACACTTTCACTGACATCTGAAAGGAACGCTGATTTAGCGCTCCTTTCAGGGGCGACGACGGTGCGCCGCGGTGCGGATGCCTCGGTCCCGCGGTGCACCGTCCTGCGGCGTCCCAGAGGCCCTCGTCTGCTTCCCCCCGTAGTGAACCTGAGGTTAGATTGCTAGACTGGGTAAGACTGGAGAAGAAATATGGAGAGAACCCTTGTATACAGAAAACCAGCCAAAAAGAAAACATTCAATTAAATCCCCACAATTCCTCAGTGAGTTATCTGAATATGGAGTGTAATTGTTGAAAGGTGAAGTACTGAGAGGAAACAGTGCTTTAATATAGTAAATTTATTAAAGCTACAAAAATATCTGTATTGTTCATAGGTTAGATATTAAAAATAGTAACCTAGGATGTTGGCACACTACAAAATTAATGTAGATTGACATCACTTTAACTGTCATGACTATATCTGAGATTTTCAGGATGTTGTAGCAACAGAGCTCTCTGATAGAGAAGATTAAATATCTTGAAAAACTACAAATACCAGAATTCCATAGCATTGAACCATGGCAATTAAATCAGTGTTCAAACTGTGTTAATTCTGCAGTGTAGTTACAGCCCTATAGTACATTAAGGGCCTTTACAGACTGCCAGAAATAGTGCAAATTGAGGCCACTTTAACTGTCCTGACTCAGTGCTAGGGAATCATGGGAACTGTATTTTTTTCTGGGACACTGAGCCTTCTCTGCCAGAGAGCTCTGGTGCCACAATAAATTACAGTTCCCATGATTCCTTAGCACTGAGCCAGGACAGTTAAAGTGGCTTCAATTTGCACTATTTCTGGCAGTCTGTAAAGGCCTTAAGTTTATACGTCATGTTTAATAGATCATATTTTGTGATTATGTTAGTATTTATTATTTTAAATACATTTACTATCCCTTTGTTTCATTTATTGGAAACTATACCTGCTTTATTCAATGTTTAAACTCAATGACTGGATGGCTTAAAGGTTAACTAGAAAAGAAGAGAGCTAACCCAGAAAGAAGCATTATGGCACAGCAGTATTGGGATATACCGTATTTTCGCCCTATAACACGCACTTTTTCTTCCCCAAAACGTGCGTGGGGAAGTCAGTGTGCCTTATAAGGCGAAGGGCCGAGGCCGCGGGGAGAAGGAGGGCTCCTCCCCCCCGTGACCTCAGTCTTTGAATCGGCTGGTGCTGGGATCGAAGCGATCCCAGCACCAGCCCATTGAAAGACTGAGGCCGCGGGGAGAAGGAGGGCTCCTTCCCCCCGCGACCTCAGTCTTTGAATCGGCTGGTGCTGGGATCGAAGCGATCCCAGCGCCAGCCCATTGAAAGACTGAGGCCGCGGGGAGAAGGAGCCCTCCTTCCCCCCGTGACCTCAGTCTTTGATTCGGCTGGTGCTGGGATCGAAGTTATCCCAGCGCCAGCCCATTGAAAGACTGAGGCCGCGGGGAGAAGGAGCCCTCCTTCTCCCTGCGACCTCATTCTTTGAATCGGCTGGTGCTGGGATCGAAGCGATCCCAGCGCCACCCCATTGAAAGACTGAGGCCGCGGGGAGAAGGAGGGCTCCTTCCCCCCACGACCTCAGTCTTTGAATCAGCTGGTGCTGGGATCGAAGCGATCCCAGCGCCAGCCCATTGAAAGACTGAGGCCGCGGGGAGAAGGAGGGCTCCTTCCCCCCGCGACCTCAGTCTTTGAATCGGCTGGTGCTGGGATCGAAGCGATCCCAGCGCCAGCCCATTGAAAGACTGAGGCCGCGGGGAGAAGGAGCCCTCCTTCCCCCCGTGACCTCAGTCTTTGATTCGGCTGGTGCTGGGATCGAAGCGATCCCAGCGCCAGCCCATTGAAAGACTGAGGCCGCGGGAAGAAGGAGCCCTCCTTCTCCCCGCGACCTCATTCTTTGAATTGGCTGGTGCTGGGATCGAAGCGATCCCAGCGCCACCCCATTGAAAGACTGAGGCCGCGGGGAGAAGGAGGGCTCCTTCCCCCCGCGACCTCAGTCTTTGAATCGGCTGGTGCTGGGATCGAAGCGATCCCAGCGCCAGCCCATTGAAAGACTGAGGCCGCGGGGAGAAGGAGGGCTCCTTCCCCCCACGACCTCAGTCTTTGAATCGGGATCCCAGCGCCAGCCCATTGAAAGACTGAGGCCGCGGGGAGAAGGAGCCCTCCTTCTCCCCGCGACCTCAGTCTTTGAATTGGCTGGTGCTGGGATCGAAGCGATCCCAGCTCCAGCCCATTCAAAGACTGAGGCTGCGGGGAGAAGGAGCCCTCCTTCCCCCCGCGACCTCAGTCTTTGAATGGGCTGGTGCTGGGATCGAAACGATCCCAGCACCAGCCCACTGAACTGAGGCCGCGGGGAGAAGGAGCCCTCCTTCCCCCCGCGACCTCAGTCGTTGAATCGGCTGGTGCTGGGATCGAAGCGAGGGCTCCTTCTCCCCGCGGCCTCAGTCTTTCAATGGGCTGGCGCTGGGATCGCTTCGATCCCAGCACCAGCCCATTCAAAGACTGAGGTCGCGGGGGGAAGGAGGGCTCCTTCTCCCCGCGGCCTCAGTCTTTCAATGGGCTGGCGCTGGGATAGCTTCGATCCCAGCACCAGCCCATTCAAAGACTGAGGTCGCGGGGGGAAGGAGGGCTCCTTCTCCCCGCGACCTCAGTCTTTCAATGGGCTGGCGCTGGGATCGCTTCGATCCCAGCACCAGCCCATTCAAAGACTGAGGTCGCGGGGGGAAGGAGGGCTCCTTCTCCCCGCGGCCTCAGTCTTTCAATGGGCTGGCACTGGGATTGCTTCGATCCCAGCACCAGCCCATTCAAAGACTGAGGTCGCGGGGGGAAGGAGCCTTCCTTCCCCCCGCGACCTCAGTTCAATGGGCTGGTGCTGGGATCGGAGAAGTTCTCCGATCCCAGCACCAGCCCATTGAACAACCGGCCGCGGCTAAAGGGAGGAATCCTTTTTTCCTGGATTTTCTTCCTTTAAAATTGGGTGCGTCTTATATGCCGGAGTGCCTTATATGGCGAAAAATACGGTAGGTTATTTAGTAAGATTAACAGAAGCTTCTGTTATGTACCGTTACTAGTCCTCAATGAAGAGGTGTTTTTTCCATGAATTGATGTTACAGCTGGGAGTCATCACTATAAATCCATGGTAGCACTGTGATCTATCTCCATAGAGTTTTACACTATGTATTGCCAACTAAAAATAAGGTCCATTGAGTTTTATGGGCCTCAGAAACAGGTAGGTTTGTATAGGAATGCATTCTTAACTATATTTCCAGTCCTCTGAGAAACAATGGAAAGAAAATTAATGTGGCCCAGAGAGACCATGTCAGGGTACTGAAAACTAGGTGGCTTCTGAAATATATTGGGCTGAAACTACATACATGAAAAAAATAGCACCTTAAATTGTTCTCAGGAATGACAATTTAAATACTGCCATTACTTTATAACAGCAGCTGTGATGGAAATTATTTTTCGTGTAACACTAGTATTGGTGTTGTTATGTATGCAGTATGCATGCAAATCTCTCTCTCTCTCTCACTCACACACACACACATGACAGATCATCAATGTAGCAATTATGTCAAAGTAAAGAGTCACAATAGAGCAGAAAGCATTATTGCCCCATATTTAAAAATGCCATAAAGTGTTGTTGATGAAGCCCATATTTTGGTCTCCATATCTCAAGATAGTTATGAAAGTGATATGCACATAGACTTTTAATATAAACTACACTTTACAATTCACAATGAGTGCCATATGGAATGAATGGCTATTTTGCTTGATAGCTGAAGAATAGAAAGAAAATGAACAGAGAGGGCTTTGATTTAACTTTCTCATAGCTACAGCACAATGTTGTTAGAGAGAGAAAAGGCAACATGTTAATACCGGAATGCATGCACTTAATTTCCTCAGCTAACTACCTTCTATGCTATTTGCAACATAGACTATAGACTTTATCGCACTTCCAAAAAACCTGACTGCTCTCCAATGGGATATAGTCAGGTTGCTGGTTGCTACTGGGTATTAACAAACTTAATTTGCCACCAATGCCACTGGGTAAGTGCAACTCGGCTGCATCCTGGGTCCTAGGCGCGCTTTGGAGGCCATTTTTCCAAGACAGCAAGCTCTCATCTTGGAAAAATGGCCTCTCAAGAGCCTGGGACCTGAGATGCATCTGGGTTGCACTCGCCTACCAGCATCGGTGGCAAATTAAGTCTGATAATACCTGGTAGCAACCGACAACCCGACTGTATCCTGTTGGGGAGCAGTTGGGTTTTTTGGAAGTGTGATAAAGTATATCACGACCAAAAAAGAAACAAACACAGTCGGACTAAACAAATCACCTAGTACAAATATATTGTGTAGAATACCATAATGTCTTTTCTATCAAAAGAAATAGAAGGCAACTGCTTAATTCATGAGATGCATTTAGGTGCAAACAACTTTTTGATTGCTCTAATCAAATCTAAACAATCCTAAATTGGGATTGACTGATCTAGTGCCATTCATTTTTGCCATATTTATGAGAATACATGCAATTAACTGATCAAAGGGAGAACACTTTTTAATGCCTGACTCCCTAGTGTTATATTACTAAGATGACATTTTATTTCAGAACACTACAATATGACAATAGTAAACTGGAATCATGACAAACAAAAGGACTTAACATGGTTTGAAGAAGAAATGGACATACTGCAGTGTGATGAACACAGGTGGTTATCTCTTGTTAATTACTAGGACATTTATTTGACTTTTAAACATTATATCCTGCATCCAGAAGTGTCAAAACAGGTATCCTCTTCCATTCATCTGTTATGTTCTTTCATCTTTAAATACTGAGAAAAGTTGTAAGACAGTCGTGCCTAATTGCATAAGTAAATAGTTGACCTTATTGCTTAGGACAATAAAATTCTTCTTCTTGCACACTTAAATAAAAAAAATCCCTAATGGTCATCTGGGAGACCTCATATCATCCTCAGAGACTGTAATGTAAGGTTGGCTGATTGGCACACTTATTACTATATTTCTATATTAATAGTAGTATTTCTTTAAGATTGTAGCTTTAATCATTATACTTTAATATTGTGTAGCATAATGTTGCACTGGGAAGAAGGCAAGATATAAAATAAATAGCATTTCTAAATTGAAAGGAAGTTCCTCATATTTTCCCCTATGGTGGCATGCAGGTATGTACTGGAGAGGACATGCTTTTACTGTCTTGCAAATTCTGAGGCTGATACAACTTCTAAAAATATTTGGATTGTTTTCTAAAAAGGAATTTCTTACAATAAACATAAATTACAAGAAGATACAAGTGGTATACCCCATTTTTAATTTTTTTTATTTTTTTTGGCAGAAGCACCTAGTTATAACTGGGTAGTTATAACTGATTAGTAGTTAAGAACTCCTTACTGAAAATTTCTTTTTTGAACAAACAACACATAATTTGTAGGAATAGGAAAGGAAATCACCCATACAGGAAGACAATGGTGCCAAAATCTATGTGGGTCAGAATAAAGTTAGGGATGGGGAAAATATGTCAGTATCATGTTCGTCCACATTCCAGCTTTTGAACCTCAACTACTTTTTGTGCCAAATATGACAAAAATTACAGGTTTGGGTGAATTTTTAGACCTAGGGCATGTCTACATGGCATGTTTCCCATTTCCCCATACATTGCCCTGTCTTCACAAAGCAGGGCTAAAGGCCCAATTCAGTGCAGATTGTATTCATGCAGGAAGGACAGTGTCATAGCAAATCCCGACCATCCCTGCATTAAAGCAAAGGAAACATTCTCACCATTTGCTCCAGATCTTTTCCCAAAATCCAGAGCACTCTGCAGGACTGCTGGGTGCAATATCTCCTGTTGTGTTGTCTAGTGCTGTTGCAGTACAGGTTACTGCTCTGAAGTCACAATGAAGTCACATTGCACCAGCGATGTAATCTATGCTTTTCAGCCTCACAGGAAGCAACTCATGGTGGTGGTGGTGGAAGCACTGGATGGACACTGAATAAACAGCTGCCCAGTGTTGCTGCTGGTAACAGAGGGAATTTGGAGCCAGAATACTCTGGGACCAGCCCAGAGTATTCTGGTCATTGTAGACCTACCCCTGGATTGATATGAAATTCTGCCTTCATGATACCCACCAGATTTAACAAGTAAAGATATTCACAGTATGAAGAAAAGACAAAAGAAAAGTACCTGCCTATTGCATAGGTTTTAAAGATGCAGAGTATGAACAGTTCCAGAAAAGCAGCAACCATTCTAGTCTGGTGGGTTTCATTGTTCAGTCATGTCAGGGCCAAGTTGCTCGGCATAGCCTAATAGAACTACATAGAACGGATGTGCTGAGTCCTGCCACAACTTATCATTGATGAGTCAGTGATATAAAGTGGTTGAGTATGATACTGGGATGCTATCTGCTTATTTCTGGGAGCCATCTCTTTATGCCAAATGTAGAGCTCTTATATGCGGTCAAATGGTATGTTATGCCCTCCCCTTTGCATGCAGCAATCATATCTTTAATAAGCTGCCTCAAAATTGTTTTCCCCTCCTCAAGCTGTTAAATATGCAAAGTTTATTATGTCTCAAGCTTCCTAAGTGGTCAAACTGCCCTGCAGAGTTCAGCAGAGTATCAGGGAAGAGAGGAGGGTATGAAACATTTGGGACCTACCTTTTACTCTTTTTTTTCTTTCCAGTTTCAAAACCCATGAGATGATTTTTTTTTTTTTAAAGAGGTTCTTTTCTTAAAAGGTTGTTTGAACTTGAATCTCAGGCGCTGTTGGTATTCATACTGTACCTACTCTGCACATTATTTGGGGCCAGGCTTTGAAGTTTTCTGTATCTCCTGGGTATTCTAGCTAATTCAATTCATTGTGAGAAGAGAACACAGAAAAGGGAGGGGAGGGAGAGAGAGAGAAGAAGGGAGGAAATAAAACTGCTTGGCATCATCATATAAGTTGGCAAAGGTTTGAAATGTGAGTAACTTCATACATTTTATTTTTCATAAAAGAAAATTTTCTGATTGTAAATGGGGAACGAGGAGATGGAAAAAGCATTGCTGATCATAACTGGTCTCTTTTGCCCTCCCCATTTTTTTAAAAAAAGATATCATCCACCTTTTTGTCCCATCCCACATTTTGGCATATATTATGAATTTGAGGCATCTAAATGAGCATTTTAAGCTGCTTGCAGAGAAGTATTTTAGGAGTGTGTCATTCAGCAGATGTCTTGGCAATAGGATGACTGCCTATTGTTGATTGACCTTGGTTATGTTTTTGCTCATATCAGAACTGCTAGCAACACACTGAAACCAAATATGCCCATAAATAGTAGCTTTGGTTGAAGGACAGCTACATCCCAACCTTGGACAGAAGAACCTGCATGAGCACACCATGCCGCAGTATCTCCATGATTAGGCTATTCCAGTGTCCTATCCATGTGGCTGCCTTTGGAAATATTTCAGAAAAAAATGGAGCTAGTACAGGATGCAACAATCAGATTGATAATGGGAGACAAAGGAATATTAGAGAGGACCCAAGGAATTACCTATCAGTTAAATCAACATCAATACCAGGAAGGGTCCTAGATCAGATAATTAAACAGTGAGTTTGTGAACACTTAGGAAAGTATGCTGTAATTACTAAAATCCAGAATGGGTTTCTCAAAAATAAGCCATGCCAGACTAATTTTTATCTCTTATTAAAAATAGACTGGATTCGGGGAATGTTGTGGATGTAGTCTATCTTGATTTCAGTAAACCTTTTTACAAGATCATGATGTTCTGGCAGGTTATAATAATCTGTCAGACAAACTGGAAAAATGTGGATGGTTTTATAACTGCTGATGGGCAAGACCTCTCATCAATGGTGCCTCTTCATCTTGCATAGAAATGAATAGTGGGATGCCTCAGGGCTTTGTTCTTGGCCTGGTGTTGTTCAACATCTTTATAAATCAGTTAAATGGTGAAATAGAGCTCCAGATATAAACAATCTTTGACTTAACATTCTGCTTCACCAGCTTCAAATAGGATCTCAGTCAACATCTTCCAGAACTGGAGGGCCTTGGATCAAAGGTATGGGGTGTGTTGAGAACCAAGGTGGCCACTGTTGTTAGAGTTGTGTGTCCATCAATTGAGAGATATGTAAGCTTTTTTTGTACTTTTTATTTGTATTCTGTATTCATATTCTAGCCACATGTAATCAATAAATTGCATGTTGCTCTTCTATAAAAATTGTATTGGTTCATCTCAGTAATTCCAAAATCTGATTTGACAGGTGGATTAGGGCCCCTAAATCCATATATTAGGCTTTTTAAAATGTGCATAAAAGGTAACTGTGTGTACATACAGAGATGTCACGTCCTTATGGAATCTCTGCCCACTAGATGTACTTTTCAAAGAAAAATCTTAAGGTTTTCTGTGTAATTATATTGTGCAGCCTTGAATTTGCTGCCAAGCAACACAATTTTAATGGGAACAAATGCTATTTCCTCCAGCTCACCTGTCAGACCTTGGGATATTTTTTGTTGTTTTCTTCTGTTCCTACTCAAAATATCCTGCATTTTTCCCACAAAGATGCAGAGGATGGGGGTGGGGGAATGGCAATGGTGGCATTTTTTTATTACCTGGGTAATGTTTTCTGATATTGCACTTTGAGACAATTCATATTGTGTCATAATGAGTCTGACATCTGCCATAATGACATCTGTTGCAACAGAGTGAAACAAGATAAGACATAAATCATTGATGTTTCCAGGATTCCAGTCTGAAACTTGAACATATCAACAATGCTTCATTGGTTCAAATATTTCAGTCTCAAAACAGCCAGCCCAGTTCATGCTAAACAAAGAAATATACTATCACAATGCCTTAAAATGTCAGCTTTTAAAATGAAATGAAAGAAATATAACATTGCATGTGTGCACATCTGTTGGCATGCATTTATGTCATAGAGAAACAAGGAACAATAGAGTCAGGGTTATAGAAACCAAATTATTTTTTCATAAAACTGACAAGGAAGCATGATAGGAAGAGACTGAGAGCTTCTTTGCATGTTACAAAGAATAGTTGCTGAGTGAGGTGGTGGGAGAATTTGGAAATATACCATTTCACACTTGAAGAAGTTCCTATTATTGAATATTTCCCTCACAGAAAAAAAGCACCCTGCATGTCATAAACTATCACACAAGTAAGCATTTGTGTGAAACCTCTGCTCCAATGTACTAGTATACAGCTTGAGTCGCCCTTATCCAAACTGCTTAGGAGAAGTATTTTGGATTTCAGATTATTTCAGATTTTGAAATATTTGAATATGAATAATGAGATCTTTGAGATAGGACCTAAGTCTAAACATGAATTTCCTTTATCTTATACACATAGTCTGAAGGTAGTTTTATACACAGTATTGTAAATAATTTTGTGTATGAAACAAAGTTTTAATATACTGAACTGTAAGAAAGTGAAAGCATCACTATCTCAGCCACCCATGAAAAATGTTTTTGGTTTCTGGAATATTTTGGCTTTTGGAATTCTGGATAAGAGACATTCAACCTGCATCAGATATTGGAAGCATTCAGTGGAAGAACATGGGGAAATGTGACCTCACTTTTCTAGTCTCACAAGTCATTATACACTCCAAAATTCTACCAGACTAACTCACACAGATATTTATGACTGTAGTTGTGTGTGTGTATAAACTTTGTTGTTGTTAACTGCCTTCGGATCGATCTCGACCCATGGTGACTCTATGGATGAGACATCTCCAGGCTCCCCTGTCCTCTACTGCTCTGCCCAGCTCCTGCACACCCACATTCATAGTCTCCTTAATAAAGTCTATCCATTTAGCATGGGCCTTCCTTTCTTTCTACTTCCCTCCATCTTTCCTAACATTATTGTCTTTTCCAACGATTCATGCCTTCTCATGATGTGTCCAAAATATGACAATCTAAGTCTTGTCATCTTGGCTTCTAGGGATATCTCTGGCTTGATCTGTTCTAGGATCCATTTGTTTGTCCTCTTGGCTGTCCATGGGATCCTCAACGCTCTTCTCCTGCACTACATCTCAAGTGAGTTGATTATCCTCCTATCTTCTTTCTTGACTGTCTAGCTCTCACATACATACATGGTAATAGGAAATACAATGGCTTGTAAGATTCTGACTTTTGCGCTGAGTTGTATGTCTTTGCATTTTAGGATCTTTTCTAGTTCTTTCATAGTCACCCTCCCCATTCTTAGCCTTCTTCTGATTTCCTGGCTGCAGCCCCATTCCAATCAATGTTTGACCCCAAACTCTTTTACGATGTCTATTTCCTCATTGTTTAGTTTGAATGTGTGTAAGTTCTCTGCGGTCATTATTTTTGTTTTCTTTATGTTCAACAGTAAGCCTGCTTTTGCACTTTCTTCTTTGATCTTCCTTAGAAGTTGTTTCAGGTCTGTGAGGTTTTCTGCTAGTATTATGGTGTCGTCAACACATCTCAGATTGCTGATATTTCTTCCTCCTATTTTCACTCCTCCCTCTTCTGTGTTCGAGCCTGATTTCCTTACAATATGTTCTACATATAAGTTGAATAGGTAGGATGATATGATGCAGCCTTGTCTGACTCCTTTGCCAATTGGGAACCATTCTGTTTCTCCATGTTCTGTCCTGACAGTAGCCTCTTTTCCTGAGTACAGATTCCTCATAAGGATTATCAGATGTGTTGGCATTCCCATGTCTTTCATGATATATGCAGTCAAAGACTTTGCTGTAATCTATAAAGCACATGCTGATTTTCTTTTGGAACTCCCTGCTGTGCTCCATTAGCCTTTGTATATTTGCAATGTGATCCCTGATGCCTCTTCCTTTCCTGTTGGAAAACTACCAAGTTTTTAAAAAAATCATCTCTATATTACAGAAGATTCTGTAACAGAACACTGCAAACTGTGCTAATTTCCTGTTTGTAGGAAGATTTATTTTGTTTTTTTTTTAAATATAGGAAAACATTCAAAACAGCAATATCATACCTGGACTGTGTGATAGCTAGAGAATGGGAAATTTGTTAATTTTATTTTCTTCCATATTCAGTGTTTTAATCCTAAATAGGTGATTTGTAAATTTTAATAAATTCTAAAGATCAAAACGAAATCCTTCCTCATACACATCTACCAAATTTAATAACTATAGATATTCTCATCATGGAGAGAGCTCCATCTTGTACCCATATGTTATATAGATTTTAATGATGAAACAAATCTCAGAAAAAAAGAGGTGGCTATCCCAATTCATCCTTAACATTGTTAAATACAAAGGGTTTCAAAGGTCTTGCCTGCACTGTCCAGGATACTCCAGGGGCAGCCTCCATTTGTGCAGCACAATGGCTGTCTATATGGACATCCCGCTGGGTCATCCTGTATGTCTGCTCTTGCTACAAGTCACTTGCTTCTGAAGTCAGAATGAGGTTCCCAGTGACAGTCACATCCTGAGTGCCTTGTTCTGACCTCAGAACAATGAACCCGTGGTAGCATCAAATGCGATGAGTGGCCAAGCAGGATGCCCATGCAGACAGCTGTGATGGCACAGAAACAGAGGGTTTCTGATCTTCCCAGAAGCAAGTAGAGCTGTAACTTGGGAAGTAGGTATTGTCTCCAAGATGAATTTGCTCCCCCCATAAATTTTCATTCAATTCCCAAAATTTTAACATCCAGTAACTTAAAAATTCAGTTAGACATTAGAAATACCGGTAGTCTGTTTATAGGGTTACACACTAGCTAGCACCTGTCTCTGTTTCCAGAAACCTTGGAAAGCTGCTTAATGATCATCTGTCTCTACACCCCTTTATCAGGGCAACTGCAAAGGCATATAACTTCCATCTTTTGAACATCTGCTCATCTGCTTGTCCAGGTCTTGGTTATTTCATGCCTTGACTATTGTAATAGCCTACTGGCAGGCTTAACTTTCTGCTCTCTTATTCCTCTAGTTTTAATCCAGAACAGTGCTTTCTGGGTTGTTTTAAATCTTCCTAAATACTTACATGTCTCTTCCCCTTGTAGATCCCTCCACTGGCTACGAGTTCGGGCCAGGGCTTTTTACATGCTTTGGGTCCTGGTATTTAAGGCCTTGCACTTTAACCTCCCAAGTAACTGGCAGCTTGGCTAGCGTGGTACATACCATCTAGGAATTTAAGATCTACAGGCAAAGAACTATTGGCAGTTCCACCAACACGTACAGCTCTGTCAAAGCTACGAGCCTTTCAGGATCTGGCTTCACATTTGTGGAACAGTCTTCCTTTGTATCTCTGGCTGGAGAAGGATGTTAACCATTTTTGTAAACTTTTGTAGACTAAGCTGCTGAGTGTGCTTAAGGTCGCAGAGATAGATAAGTGATTGTTAGGGTGGTGAAGATTTTGTTTTTAGTATATTACAGTGTTGTGTTTTATTGTTTCATTCTTGATTATATATGCCTGATGTTATGCCCTTTTGTGAAAAAGGATGTTATAATTAAATGTTGTTGCTGCTGCTGTTGTTATTGTTGTTGTTACTGCTGCCACTGCTGCTACTGCTGCTGTTGTCTAGGCATCCAAACAAAAGGGGCAAGCAAAGTTAAATAGAGAATGTGAACATAGCAGAATATGTGTTCTATGTATGAACAATTCCAGGTATGTCTCACTCTCTGCAATGTTAGACATTTGGGAATGAGAGATTAATTCATGGGAGGGGGAGTAGAATTCTTATTTGGAAGGGCAATGGCCTTATTTTGTCTCCCTTGTAGATACACCCCTGAGCATATAGATGCCATGGAAAACTCACTATTAAATGAGCTGCCAAGAAAGTATCAGCTGAATGGAGTTAGTTGTTCATCTGCAAATGAGGTTCCCCCCTCCCCAGCTAAAGCCAAGAAAATCAAAGCAGCAAGACATCCCCCATCTTCTTAGCAACATGCCAATGTACCTTTCCCTTCTAAATTGCAGTTGAGGAAATGTTTCATAGCTTTGAATCTTTCAGCCAAAGAGATCTTGGTGATTCAAATATTCTAACCCCACATACCAAAAGCAGTTGTTGCAGTGGAATGGGGGGGGGGAAGCCTCACTAGGAATGACCACAATACATCCAATTTGGAAGAAAACAGGCCACAACTTTATTGAATACAGCTGACAGGTAGGGTTGGCCCGAATGCATGTGGTCTGAATCTGGTATCGACCAATCCCATTGCTGATTGTTGAACCAAGTTGCCTGGTCACGGTCAAGCTTCAGAATGACAAAAGGGGGAACTGGCTGATCGTATGTTTGCATCTCAGGGATCTGGTTGAGTGCTTATTCACATTTCTACCTCCCTTGTCACTGGGCTACACTGATCTGGCATTGCGCTCACAATGGCAACTCCGCAACAGTCTCAGCACCCCTGGGTCATCGAGTGAAAATGGCACTGGCCATCAGTGCCACATGGCCTTAAATGGGCCTACCAGCTAATCGCCATTGGGGAGGAAGTCCCACCCCTTCCACCCTCCCCCATCAATCACAGTGCCTCCCCACCCCAGTGGCAACCAATGAGGTAGCACAGTGCAAGCTAGGAGCTGTAGTCCAGTCCCTGGGCTGGAAGTGCCACCTTTTCCAGCCCAAGCAGCCAGTGAGGGCCCCCAAATTCATGCTCGAGCCCTCCCAGGGAACACCAGGGTAGGGAGGACCAGACTAGGATGACATCTCCCCCCATGGCAACCTGGCCAGCCCACTGATCTGGTGTTGCCCCCACCATGACAATACTGCAACACTCTCAGCACTCCTTGGTCCCAGGTGGACTCCCAATCCAGTGCTCCATAGTACAGGAAACAACACCCACCAGATCCGAGACCCATGCTACTGCCATGAAAGGCCGGGCCCATCTCCATGGGCCCTCCTTTTGCCAACCCTAGAAAGCTGTAGATCACCCCTATAAAGGGCCCCCCCCAAAAACCCTGCAAGGCAATCTTGAATAAGAGTCCATTTTCAGGTGGATGTAACCAGCAAATGCCCCGGATTTCTACCTGCCCATCTTTTTTATAGAGTCCACTGGCATGCCGCATCCTGCTGCCATCGTGGCAGCCCCAATAGGGAATGAGTGTCCCCCAAAGTCCTTAATGGGAAGCCTGGCACACTTTAAGGCTAAACGAAGAACCAACACCACCTGTAACTGGGTTGACAGGGTGCCATCTTCTTGAGTAAAGAGTGAGCCATCCAACTGTAGGTGGGATGCCAAGAACCTGCATAAAGTCCAGAGAGGGCACAGGGAGCAGCCACACATAGCATGATGGAGGCACCTTTGCCAAGCTGGTCACACTTTGACCTACAAAGAACTAGACAGTGTTTCCCACAAAAGAAACACCCCCCCTCTGGACTGTATGTTTTGAGCTGTCCATCTTGGAAGAGGGAATGAGCTCTCCCACCTTCAGTACCCCGAAGAATGCAGTTACAAAGGTGGCTCTGAATAGTCTGGCCTTGGCTTTGGAATCACAAACCTGGTCAGGTTGTGCTGAGAGTTGAACAAATCAGTCTCCTGCCATCAACTCTGTCCCCAGCTGTCCTTTTCCAATCCTCTAATATGCTCCTGACAAAGAAGGATGAATACGGATCCCAGAACCCCCTGCTTTGGAGAAGAAAGAGATACTGGCCGGGTGGACTGCCATGCCCCATATACCAAAAACTGTTTTTGTTCCCTTTATCAGGCAACCAAATGTGGATTATGGTATGACTCACATTGTTTTTAATTTTAGTTCATTTGCCTAATTGTCTTGTCTCAGCACATTAACTCAGGTTGCTCCTAATAATGGCCTACCTTCAAAAAGTTTGGAATTTTCTTCTAACACTCCTGGCTTCTGATTTTGATGCTGCTATCTCAATCTGTTTTGACCTTGCAAACCATTAAAGGCCAAATTTCAACTGTGCTGCTTCTATTTTGCTTATCAGAAATCAAATAAGTAATATTTAACAAAAAAGATTTTTAACAAAAGAGACTCTTAATAATTAATAACAATGGCAAAATTTCCTTCTGCAGAGTGAAATAGTGTTTAATCTTCACACAGAATAGAAATGAATGGGATGCTACAAGTATCTTCATGGTAAGTTGTATTAAGGACTGCTCAAAGTCATACTTGGATTTGGAGTTTGCACTTAGCAGTACATTTGGCCTTCAGAGTTCCATTTACTGATGCCTGTACTGCCCATTTGTGCTTGTCTATGACTGAAGTAACACACACACACAGCATATTTAGATAATTATGGTGGAGGATCAAAGAATGATGCAAGAGTCTAAGACATTTGTGTATCACCTTTCTGCTGATCAGGCCTCATGTACAATGGATGGGAAAAATCCAAATCATGACTAATAATAATAATAATAATAAGTTTTATTTATAGCCCGCCTCTCTGCATTGCAATCAAGGCGGGTAACAGCATTTAAAATATAACAAGTTAAAACATACCCAGCGCCCACAATCTCCCTCCCACCCCTTAAAATAGAATTAAATCGAAAAAGGTTAAAACAAGGCAATGCATTAAATTAAAATACTATAATATAATAAAACCAAAGGATCAATTGTGCCAGCTCGGAGAAAAAGAATTAACTCATCTCGTTGCTGCAGATGTTATTCTGGGAAGGCCTGTTGGAAGAGATCCATCTTTACCGCTTTCTTAAAAGCAGCAAGTGTGGTAGTCAGACGGATCTCATCCGGCAGGCCATTCCATAGTTTTGGGGCAGTGGCGGAAAAGGCCCTCTGGGAGGTCTGAGACAGCCTGGTCTTTATTGGCTGTAACAGATTCCTCCCAGAGGACCGTAAGGCGCGGGGGGGGGGAATCATATACATAGACTAAAGAGGTTATCACATTGACAAATGCTTCTGCGATAGACTTGGGATTGTAAAGATGAAACCGGGCTTTATTGCACATGCCAGCAGCCAGGCATGTACAACCTGCCTGCATTCCATACCTCAGCGGTGTTTATCTGGCTGATTTTCAAAAATGGGAGTCTTAAACTTTTGAAAAGCCATAGGATAAGCACGGCTGAGGTCCAGGATGTCGACAGGTTGAACTCACCCAGCCACTGGCAGGTGCAATAAAACCCAGTTTTGGGCCTTTGCAGACTGCCAGAAATAGTGCAAACTGAGTCCACTTTAACTGCCCTGGCTCAGTGCTAGGGAATGATGGGAACTATATTTTTTTCTGAGACATTGAGCCTTCTCTGTCAGAGAGCTCTGGTGCCACAATAAACTACAGTTCCCATGATTCCCTAGCACTGAGCCTGGGCAGTTAAAGTGAACTCAATTTGCACTATTTCTAGCAGTCTGCAAAGGCCCTTTGTCTTTACAATCCTGAGTCTATAGTGGCAGCATTTTTCAATGTGATAATCTCCTAAAAGACATACCCTTGGGATTCCTCTATGCAAGGATTTTGAATCATGAAGTCCATCATGCCCATTTTTGCAGCTCCCAGATTAATCCGATTCCCAAAGAGAATAGTTCATAGAAAAATGGTACCCCGTAAAACAAGATGTGTTCTTTCACTGCACTTTGTTTCAGCCGAGTAACCCATCTCTCTCTCTCTCTCTCTCTCTCTCTTTTTTTTTTTTTTTGTATTTAAAAATCTGGTTTCATTTTTAGGAGCTAGCAAAGCCCCCAGTTACAGGGATGGGAAAATGATTCAAGCCCTACAGGAAGTCACCCATCCTGCTCTATGATACGTATCATTTTCACATAAATCCCCCTCCTAAATGAGGATGAAAAAAATGTTTTTTTTAAACCCACTTGTAAAGCATGCTTGTTTGTTTGTTTCATCTGATACTGCTAACAAATAGATGTGATTTGCCATTCCTTTTCTCTTTTTAAAGGAAAAGAAATAAAAAAATCACCCTTGGGTACAATTTCCTCCCAGATGTTATTGGACCCAACTCCCATCAGTCCCTCACTACTATGCCCAATGGTAAGGGATAGTGAGAGATGTAGTTTAACAACATCTTGAGTGCTATGGGTTTGTGTCCATTCATTTAAAGATTATTTGTACAAAATGTGTTGCACCTACCTTTCTGAAATTTGGTGAGCTTCACCCACAGAATGCCTTTGGATTTGTGCAGTGCTAGGGAACAAAAACAAAAGTTTATACTCCTTTATTGATTTTCCAGTGATAGTGCATAGGCAGTCATGAAGCTTTGGACAGCGTGAAGCAGGTTGGTCTGAGCCAAATTACGCTGCTTCCATTCAAAATTACCAAAACAGGTTTTCAACTAAATCTTCTTGTCAGTAAATAGCCCCACTTCCAAATAAATTTGTGTATAATTCTGGTTTGTTCTACATAGTAAAAAATAAATATAAAACAAAATTCTATTGGGAAATAAAACCCACAAAAATCTGAAAAAGGATGTTAAATATATATAAATAATTCCATTTCTTTCCCTTCCCCAAACAAAATATGAAAATGTTTAATCCCCTTTCAAAGTTTTCCTTTGCTTCTTCCTCAAATTTGCAAGCAAGATGACTGATTTGGCTTGATAATCCAGCAGTATTTTATGATTCCTTGGTGGCTGATAGAAATGAGATGCCTTTATCCCTAGGAAATGTCCATGTATTAAGTAGCTTTGAAGCTCTATGTACTTTTCTTCTCTTTTAGAAATCTTATGCCAGTTCACAGCTTTTCACTAGTGAAACCAAAGCATAAAGCAGTACTTAATGTTCAATGAAAAATACAAAGACATTCAAATGATATGCTGTATAGGAAAATTCTGGTGATGTTCCTATGCTATTGATGTGTAAGTAGGATTCATGACATTTCCATTTGTTAAGACAAGCTGTAGGAAAGATAGAGTTTGTCATTTATGTCCCCTTGGATTCCCAAGCAAAATGTTCAGTTATTTAAAGTGAGATGAATTAAGAATAAGTAAATATTTGTAGGAGGAAAAAATTGATACATTATTAATTCTCTCTCTCCATATTTTAGCATCTTAACCACCTGTAAACTTTAAGCCACGTTATTAATCAAATCATTGTGAAAACTGGAGAAATCTGGTTGTTTCCTCTTGTCTTCTCTCTTCATTGAACACACATTTATTCTGCATAACAAGTCCTTTTTAAAACAGTTTTTAGTATGGTCCTTCTGCTACAGTTCAGTAGAAGGGGAAAAACACACATGATGGTCAGTCTCTCAGAATAAATTAAATAAAATAAGGAACATTTGAATTATTGGTAAAAATAAATACTACACTGAAATTGCCATGCATATGGAACAGTGTTCTAAACAAATGTGTGTGTGTGTGTGTGTGTGTGTGTGTGAGAGAGAGAGAGAGAGAGAGAGAGAGAGAGAGATCTACTTTCTTGCTCAGCTTCAACTCTGTAGTTTTTGGACAGCTATATGAAAATGTTACACATATAGAGGTATCCCATGGTATGAAAGCTGCATCATTTCAGAAGGATAAGGTTATGGAGTTATTATTTTAGTGATTTCTAAATAGTGAACCATGGTGACTCCAAAAGAAAAGCAATCTCATGGAGCTGTCCTTGCCCCACCCCAGATTGGAAAGCCCCTCAAAAATGTGTCATAGCATTAGAGATAAGTGCCGGTCATTTAGTGTTGCACTCTCCTTCCTTTTCCCTCACACTTGGCTAATTCACAGAGTAAAACCAAGTGCCTTGTGGTTTGGAAGTGAAAGAAGGCCACAGGAAAGTATTTGTTTATCTAATAGAACATTAGAGAAATATCACCAAACAAAAAACAAATAAAAAATAAAAAATGCAAGCAGTGAATTAAAACAGTGTAAAAAACATTTTAAAATTTAACAAGAGAGGAAAAATGCTCCCTTTCTGTAACAGCCAGTTAATGGCCAAAAACGTGTCTAAATAGAAAGGTCTTTGCCTGCTGTCAAAAGAAAAACATGCCTCCCATGGAAGGAGTGCCACAGTTTAGGAGCAAAAATTTCTCTTGCGCTTTCAACAAACATACATATAAGTGTGGTGAGATGAAGATAAATGTCTCCTCCAAGGATCTGAAAAGTCAGATTGGCTCATATGGGAAGATGCTGTATATCATCTTCAGAAAACAAGCAGGTTTTCTATATTAAAAGGATTACCTATTCACCTTAGGGTCACCATACATTGGAAACAAAGGGGAACAACAACAACAACAACAAAAATATATGCAGCAACCGTTTAGGCTAGCTTCTCCAAGAACACAAGCCTGTGGTCCTGGCTGCACCCTACAGCTATTCCTCTCCCATTTTCCATGGGTTCCTCTACCTACTGGCTAGATAGGCTCAGTAGTCCCTGGATAGTGGGTGGTGATGGTGGCAAGCTCTGGATAGATTCAGGACATGGCACACTTTCTCACCCTTCTTTGTCAATCTCAAGTGTAGCTGAACCAAGTGTCCTTGATGGGATGTCCCTTTGGCAGCACCTGGAATGGTATCCAGGCTCCCCCATGCCTCCATACTTCCATCTTCTGCTCCCAACCCCCCACATGCCCTCTCAATCTCTTTGACAAGCACCTCCCACCTGTCTTAAATTTGGTTTAAACTGGTTTAAACTTTCTAGTTCTTCCAAAATACACCATCCTCTTCTTTTTGATGGCTCCTCATTCCACACCTTGGCTGGGGCACAGAGCTTGTGGTGTCTTCCATTTTTTGCTCCTCTGGGTGCCATGGCTTCTGTTGATCCATGGCTGGTTCTCAGCTTTGAATTACCCAATTGGTAAACTGACCACGATAGTGGGATCCCCACTGCATCTCCCTCCCTTCCACACTATGGAAGTGATTTGGGCCAGTAACTGCACCTAGACAACAATGCATGGGTAGGTGTTACAACTTATTGAAATGAGTATGAAGATTTATTCTTGTTGACTTAGGAGGCTACAGAGAGATACATTAGCAACCAAACTAATTTGTGTGTGTGAGTGTGTGTGAAAATGATAGAAAAACATCCCCTTTATACAATTAAACTTTCAGTTCTAGAAAGGTACAATTTCAGAGTAAGGAGTGGATTCAGAAGCTAATGCCAAATTATAATACAAGGGTCTATAATATTTAACATACTTGAGGCTCTTTTTCAATTCCAGCTTCAGTGGCAAAATTAGAGACTTAAAAGTAATGAAACCAATTTTACTGGTGACTCAAGAGTGCTCTCTCTTATTCAATACGGAATTGCTGTCACCCGTATCTATTCAAAAGTGTCATTTTCACTTATCATTATAGTTTTACTTAGGAGACTTGAGGACTAAAATTCAACTTTTCATGTTTTATAAATCACAGTAATATCCTCCACTATCTTAACCTTTTCACTATTCCTTTGTTTGATTGGCTGCTTTGGCTACATATTCCAGATCCCTTCCTCTTTTATAGCTTCTCTAACCTATAGAAAACTGAATGAAAAGGAAGACAAAAGATATTGCAAAGGTCAAAGGACTAATATTTTATCAAAATAATTCACAAAATACATTGTGTGACCATTTGGACAGCAAATATTTGCAATGGATTCACCTGAATAAGTGGAAACTTATTCAGTTCTATCAGGCCTAGACTGAAGAAGAAGGCATTGCCTCCATGCTATCTGCCATCATCCAGCTTCGGAGGGATTGAAAAGGCAGGCCCAGCTCCATCAGGCCTAGCCTAAAGAAGGAGAGCTCTCCCTCCAGACAATTTACCATCATCCAACCTGGGAGGGAGTGAAAAGGCAGGTCCAGCTCCATCAGGCCTAGCCTGAAGAAGGCCTTCCCTCCATGCCATCTGCCATAGTCCAGGCCTCAGAGGGAAAGAAGAATTGCTGGACTTCTCCTTCCCCACCGCCATTCCCTTCTCCTTTTGTGTCATGTCTTTTTAGATTGTAACCCTGAAGGCAGGGAACCACCTAATTAACTATCTGTAAGCCACTCTGAGAGCCTTTGTGGCTGAAGAGCGGGGTAAATAAATAAATAAATAAACTGTGAAGATTTCATAAAATGCCTATTACAGGCAAATGCTGAAATTATGGTTCACAAAATTAAACCACACTAAACATTTATATATAGGAGAGTTCACAACTGAAACTATCGAAACAAATGAGGCTGAAATGTACCTGGTTCAGCTTGTGTTGTGCCTATAGCAATCCGTGCAAATGTGACAGGAGACAATAAATGACAGTTAATATGTTAAATACCAAAGTAAAGTCAACTCACAGAATCGTAAAAGTGGAAGAGACCTCAAGGACCATCCAGTTCAATCCACAAATGGCTTTTGCATGAACTTTAGTAGTAGTTGAAATATGTATGAAATCCTTGCCTTCTTTTGTTGGCTGTGCCCCCACTACTCTGTTAAGAGACATTGTAAGGTTTCCTAGTCACATAAAGGCTTGCTAGGACCTAGGAAGCACACTGAAGAAGTATATTTCCTCCCCAAAATAACACTGTGGCTGGAATTGGGTGGAATTAATGCTGTTAAATAAGAAAGGGTTGGTCCCTTGGCTGTGTAGGGTAAGACATAATAGATAAGGAAAGGGGAACACAGAAACATCTTTAAAGTGATGGAGGACTCCTGGGACTCAACACTCAGTACAGAGGGGCATGGGGAGCCAGAGTATACATTCTCTTTGAGACTGACCTGTGGCATGTCCTTGGAGTTGTGGCACCTCAGTAAAGGATTGACAAAGCCTTCTTTCAACATCTGAAAGGCTGCAGTAGCGGAACAAGGAATAGTGAATGACTACTCTAATTCTAGGTATAAGTTAATTTGCCTTGTCTTAAATCCAATACTGCACAGTTTGGATGAATGTACAGACAAATAACGATGGTATATTTCTTTCCAATATGGGAGAAAATATTCTTGTTGATCTTACTATTTTTTTCTATGGGGTTTTCCTATGGTCATGTTTAGCAGATCCAAACTTCAAGAACCAGGACAGCATGGTAGTGATAAAAATACTATATCTTTATTTTGGATTCTTTAGACAGAGATGTGCCACAGACATGTTAGTGTCAAATCTGAATTTTCCATGAAAGCTTTATCCTTTTAGGATTTTACCTCCAGCCCCTCCTTTCCCAGCTCATGGTCAGAGCCCTTTGAACTACATCAAAAGGTGCTTTAAAGCCTCTGTGTTTCTCCAGCTTCTCATCTCCTGCATCAATCCCAGGGAAAGGGGATGTTATCTTATTTGCCATCAAAGCCTTGCCTTAGGAAGTAAACAGGATCGTAAAACAACCATTTGCCCCTGCTATTACCCATCTTTCTTCCCGGTTTGCATTTTACTCAGATTACAGCCCCCTTCTGATTTTCCTTTATTTCTCTATATCACTATTCCACCCTTTCCTTTTTCCTCAGTCCCTTTATCCCTTTATCATGACAAATCTATAACCTTTGGATATGACATTGTAGGAAAACTTGTTCTCCAACCAGTCAATGAATAATTATGAATATTCTCAAAACTCAATGAATTTATCTTTCTCCCATTTCATCTAATGGCTCCTGTTCCAGTAGTGGAATAATGTCATTGGATCCAGCCCACCACCTGCAAGTAACAGAAGCCATAATGATGTATCTCATCTCATAATTCTGTTATTTGCATGTGTGAAACAGTTAATATAACGATGAGCTTAAATTCTCTAAATTTGGGAGCTGCATTTAAGCATTTATTAAGAGGCACATATCCTCAAAATACACCACTTTTTCACCTACCAGCCATGATGGTGTCCCTTTGAATGTGGCAACTGCAGTGTTTCATTTGATGCTAAATATATATTGAATAAGCATAACTTTATAATTAGATGGATTGTTATGCATGCAATCTATATAATAGATGCTGGGTTCCAGGTTGTGGTGCCCTTTTAATTCCCTGCATGATATTCTGGCCTGAAAGGGACTAATAGAGATGTTCCAGTGTTTAAAAGAAAAGTAAGGAAAATCAGCATCTAAAACTTGGTAAAGTCCTCCCGGGTAGTAAAAGGCCTTTGTTCTACAGATTGTTCTCCCACAGAGACCCCGAATTTCCTTTTAGCCTGTGCCATTGATTCTCATGCTGCTGAAATATTATAATCAAAAGCTCTTTGCCACCTTGTGTAGAACCCACTGTAGTCAAAATCATTTTTTACATATAGCAAGGAATTCTGTTGCTAACCAAAATTAGAGATGAAAGGAATCCAAATGTCAAATGAACATTTGGTAGTTTAAGTGTTATCTCTCTCTCTCTCTCTCTTTCTCCCTCTTCTTTCCCCCCTCTTTATCATTCCAACTGTAGAAGGAACTGTGGATACATGACTGTGATGATTAAAGGAGAACAGAGTAAAAATTTATCATTTCCCTGTGAGTTGTTTGACAATGCATTATAGACTATCAAGAGTCTATGATCACTTTGTCTGAAAAAGCCGTGTCCCATCTTTTTCCAATGCAAAGTGATGCTGTAGCTTTGTAAGAGCAACTGAATAGAACACAATAATTTGTTCTAATTTTTAACAATGCAATATATACGATTCTTTTTTACCACTCATATGGTGGACTGGTGTGGACTAAATGTTATCACTTTCATCTGACACTACTGAACCCCATTTAAGGTTTGGTTGCGCTCCATGTTTTTTTTTCTTCTAATTTCACTTTTGATCTTGCATACAAGGTGATCAAAGGTCCTTCTTCCCTGGACATGTCCTCCATTTTAGCCTTATTATGAGGGTCCAAGAGGAATTGCAAAACATCCTCTATTTTGGGACATAAAGCCTGTCCTTTTGATGCCTCTAGTTCAACATATTTATTACTTCCCCAGCTGCTGAAAAGGGCACTGGAGAAGACTGACCATGTGGTGTTTTTGTTTTGTTTTGTTTCTGATGGAGATATGGAAAGGAAAGGAGGATCTGGGTTGTTGATGCAGCTCAGAGGCACCAAGAGGAAGTGTGTGGGAGCAAAAGTCTATAATTTGGGTTGAGGAAGAAGCAGAAGGGATGAGAGAGTAAGGGTTTGTTGCTAGTAGAGTACAAGTATATTGCAAGCTAACAAGGCATTTCAACAAAAGTAAGTTCATCAGAAAAATAAGGTTGAGTATACAATAAAATACAGTATATGTAATTGTTGTTAATTGTCCTTGAGTTGATCTCAACTCATGGCAACCCTGTGGATGAGACATCTCCAAAAACCCCTGTCCTTCACTGCTCTGCTTAGTTCCTGCAAACCCATACCTGTGCCTTCCCTAATAGACTCCATCCATCTAGCATGCAGCCTTCCTCTCTTTCTGATTCCCTCCATCTTTCCTAGCATTATTGTTTTTCCCAATGAGTCATGCCTTCTCATGATGTGTCAGAAATATGGCAGCCTCAGTTTTGTCCTCTTGGCTTCCATGGAGATTTCTGGCTTGATCTGATTTAGGATCCATTTGTTTGTCTTTTTGGCTGTGCATGGTATCCCCAGCATTCTCCTCCAGCACCACATCTCAAATGAATTTATTTCCCCACTATCTTCTTTCTTCACTGTCCAGGTCTCACATCCATGCATAGTAACAGGGGGAACAATGGCTTATACAATTCTGACATTAGTGTTCACTTCTATATCTTTGCATTTCAGAATTGTTTCTAGTTCTTTCATAGCCACTCTCCTCATTCTTAATCTTCTGATTTTCTGAAAATAGTTCCTGTTTCTATCAGTGTTTGATCCCAGGTATGAGAACTCTTCTACTTCTATTTTTTTCATTGTCTAGGTTGAATTTTTCTAGGTTCTCCATTGTCATATGTAATATAACTGTAAATAATCCATATGAAATTAATTTGTATGTATATTAGTGTTTTTAGTTTTTATTTGGTAATGTCCTACATTTTGCAGTGTCATGTCTTCTTTTGCAATTGTGATATCTGGTCATCCTGTTTGCATAGCGCAATCTCCTTTTATAAGATCCCTCAAGCTTTTTTTTTTTTAATGGATATGTGACAAAATGGGCTGTAGCATTGGCATTTAGGGGTGTTAAAAACTGTCAGTATCTTTCTTGTTGTACTTCTCCAAATCCTGCCTTCATTTCCATCCCACACTTTGTTCATATCAGGATACAAGATGTTCTTTTTCTTCCTTCATGGAAATGCCTAGGCATTTTGTATCATGTACATAGTGTGCATTTTTGTACACATTTTATCCTTGAGTTTATTTTTCAACTGTGTAATTTCATTTTTTAAAAGTATGCTTGAGTTTGTGTGTATGAAATACATTGCACATCTCACAAAGTTTGCTTTGTCTAGCTTTTCCATTTCCCTCCACTTCAAGCAAATGTTCTGGAGTTAGGGATGAGCAGTGAGATGATCAAATTAACAGATGACATCAAATTATTGCATCATGGAGATGCAGTGGCTCAAGTGGTTAAGACGCTGACTCTGTTGATTGCAAGATTGGCAGGTTGGCACATCAAGGCCTGGGTGCTGCATGATGGGGTGAGCTCCTGTCACTAGTCCTAGTTTCTGCCAACCTAGCAGTCTGAAAGCATGCAAAGGCAAGTAGATAAATAGGTACCACATCGGTGGGAAAGTAAACAGTGTTCTGTACAATCATGCTGGCCCCATGATCACAGAGTAGTTTCTGACAGTGCTGGCTCTTCGGCTTAGTAATGGAGATGAGCACTGCCCCCTATGGTCGGACACAACTTGACAACCTTGTCAATGGGGAATAACTTTACCTTTACCTTTACCTATTAAATTATCTAGATTAGTTAAAATTAATCTGACTTAAAATCTCTGGAAGATTTTCTTCTAACGGGGAGTGGACATTTAAATTGTAAATTGCAATTCAGTGTGTAAATAAGCATAATATAGTGCACACTGAGTAAAAAAAAAAAAATCCCACCTTCACATATATGCTGATGGAATCTGAGCTGAGTGAAAAGTTCCTCCTTTCCAAAAAAATTAAATTTTTTAGCAGCAATCTGTCCATTTTCTGAATTAAAAACAAGAACAATTGCAAGTATTATTTACATTATCACTAGAAGACAACATGACTAAACTGAGGCTGCCATAACTTGGACACATTATTGAAACAACAAGAGTCATTGGAAAAAAATGATAATGCTCAGTAAAATGTAAGGCAGTAGGAAAAGAGGTAGATCACATTACAGATGGCCTTATTCTCTCAAGGAAAGGTCACCATAAGGTGAAGGCGACAAGATGGCAAGGAACAACAACAACAGCAACAACTTATTTTCATCCCTACAGACATGGATAATGAATCAGCCAGTGTAATGCTTTAAGTCATTCTCTGCCTACCAGCTCAATCTCAAGGTGGATCTATACTGTAGGAATAATGCAGTTTGATACCACTTAAACAGCCGTGGCTCCATCCTACAGAATCCTGGGATTTGTAGTTTTTTGAGGCACCAGTATGTTTTGGCGGTGAAAGCTGAAGACCCTGCAAACCTACAAATTGCAGGATTCCATAGGGTGGAGCTACAGGACCTAAAGTGATGTTAAACTGCTTTATTTCTACAGTATAGATGTACCCCATAAGTACATGTTTGTATAGGATTTTTTTTATATAAGAGAAAGTGTGGGGAGGTAACACCCACTTTAACTTGATCTCATCTATATTTTGCATAGTTCTTCCTCTCTGGCATCCTCCAATATAAATGACATGCAGGACAAAAAAGCAGTAACTTCAGCAGAAGAGTTAAAAATGCAAATATCTTGGTTCTCCCAATATTTTAAATCAATAAGGGCTGAGCAATATGTATTGCACATCTTGCACCTATTTGTCACTGCATTTCTGATGCCTCTTTCTCTTTCATCTCTAAAAAGCTGCAGTGTTGAACATTAGGTTTGAGGTGTCATATAGAATTAAAGACATCTCTTGGGAATCTGCCTTTGAAGTGGCAGGCACTAAATGGTCTCATCAAGCATGTGTGCATTGTATCTTTGACTTTCATAGCTTTGGTGTGTCAGTCTTAGGATCCTTTACTTCTATGTGTCAATTTTATTTAGCAGGAAACCATCTGTCAGGACAGTCACAATGGAGGTGTTCACTGACACTCACTGGTGGGTCATGGTGATGTTACTATCAAAGAATAAGGCACTACACAATTCCTGCAGACACTATGACTTGTTTTAGCATGCTCACTTTCTATTTTCTTGGACTGATGGGCATGTTTTGATTACCTGTATGCTGTGGTCTGTAATATACCTAGTGATTTCAGTGACCTCAGTTTGATATAAATCAAGAAGAGGTTGTATTCCATTAACATTTACTTCTCAGAATAAAACCCCTCCTCTAGGAGATAATAGACTCAGACTTTTTTATATCTTTTGAGAAGTTAAGGGTTCCCCCCTCCAGCTGATGCAATTTGTTTATAAATTATGATGTAGACATAATGGATTCCTCTGTTTTAAAACATGCATTTCCCCTTAATATTTTTTTAAAGTTCTGTTTAAAGATGGCTGCATTCCATCTTGCTTAAAGGAGGCGGCGGTAAAGCCACTCCTAAAAAAGCCTTCCCTGGACCCCCTGGACAGAAATAACTATAGACCAGTCTCCTTGCTCCCTTTTTTGAGAAAGGTGATCGAGAGGGCAGTTGCTCCTCAACTCCAGGCAGTCTTGGATGAAACTGATTATCTCGATCCATTTCAAACCGGCTTCAGGACGGGATTTGGGGTTGAGACTGCCATGGTTGCTCTGACCGATGACTTCCGCCTATCGACAGGGGTAGTGTGACCCTGCTGGTGCTCTTTGATCTCTCTGCAGCCTTTGATACCATAGATCAGGGACCGGCAACCTTTTTGAGACCTGGGCCGGTCTCCACTAGCCCAGGTCTTGGCTGGGTCAAGGGGGGGGGGATGGCGGTGCGTGCGCGCTTACGCGTGTGCGCACGCACCCTCCACTGATGTGCGTGCCCCCC
Source organism: Phrynosoma blainvillii (assembly GCA_026167975.1). Lineage (NCBI taxonomy): Eukaryota > Metazoa > Chordata > Lepidosauria > Squamata > Phrynosomatidae > Phrynosoma > Phrynosoma blainvillii. The sequence continues at coordinate 37,878,847 of JANUYF010000005.1, forward strand.
CACGAGTACCCTTACTGACCCAGGTGGACCCCTGCCGCCGCCGCCTCTGGCTCCGCTGCCACCGCTGCCGCTGTCGCCCGCTTTCATCAGCGCAGGACGCGGCCGGCATTTTGGAGACCAAAATGCCGGCCGCGTCCTGTGCTGATGAAAGCGGGCGCAGCGGCGGAGGCGGAGGCACCGGCAAAGCCAGAGACGGCAGAGACAGCGGAGGCGGCGGCGGAGCCAGAGGCGGCAGCGGAGGCAGCGGAGGCGGTGCCTCTGCCGCTGCCGCCACTGCTGCTGCCGCCACTGCTGCTGCCGCCGCCACTGCTGCCGCTGCCGCCGCCGCTGCTGCCGTTGCTGCCGTTGCTGCCGTTGCTGCCGTTGCTGCCATTGCTGCCGCTGCCGCTGCCGCTACCGCCGCTGCCGCCGCCGCCGCTGCCGCCGCCGCCGCCGCCGCCGCCGCTGCCGCCGCCGCTGCCGCCGCCGCTGCCGCCGCCAATGCCCGCTTTTGTTGCCGCAGGACAGCGTGCACCGCGGCCGGCATTTTTTCCTCCAAAATGCCGGCCGCGACGCGTTTGCACATGCGCAAATCCTGCGCATGCGCAAACGCATCACGGCTGCCATTTTGGAGAAAAAAATGCCGGCCGCAGCGCGCACAGTTGCACGCCGACAAATACAGGCGGCGGAGGTGCCGCGGCGGTGGTGGCGGCGGCGGCGGCGGCAGGGGTCCGCCTGGGCCGGTAAGTCCGGCATCCTGGGCCAGAACCGGCCCGGGGGCCATAGGTTGCTGGCCCCTGCCATAGATCATGCCATCCTCTTGGATCTCCTGAGAGAGTTAGGGATTGGGGGCACTGCTTTACAGTGGTTCCGTTCCTTCCTCTCGGGCAGATCCCAGAGGGTGAGGCTCGGGGACAGTTGCTCCTCTAAAATAGAGCTTAATTGTGGCGTCCCTCAGGGTGCCATCCTGTCCCCAATGTTATTTAATATTTACATGAAACCGCTGGGAGAGATCATTCGGAGGCATGGAGCACGGTGTCTTCAGTACGCTGATGACACCCAGATATACTTCTCCATGACTAGATCATCGACTCAGACTTCAGATGGCGTCTCACTTCTTAATGACTGTCTCAAAGCGGTAATGGATTGGATGAGGAAAAACAGATTGAAGTTGAATCCAGACAAAACGGAGGTACTAACAGTCACAGGCCCGAAACCAGATTTGGGAATACATTCTCCAGTCCTGGACGGAGTCACACTCTCCTCCAAGGACTGTGTTCGCAGCTTTGGGGTTCTCCTAGATTTGTCACTTCACATGACTCGTCAGGTGAATGCGACGGTCAGGAGCGCCTGTTATCAGCTTTGGCTGATACGCCAACTGCGCCCTTATCTGGATATGAGGGACCTGGAAACTGTGGTACATGCTCTAGTAACTTCACGTCTGGATTACTGCAATGCTCTCTACATGGGGCTACCCTTGTGCCTAACCCGGAAACTTCAACTGGTACAAAACATGGCAGCCAGGTTAATTACCGGGACATCTAGGAGGGAGCACATAACACCAGTGCTTAAATCCCTCCACTGGCTGCCAATTAATTTTCGGGCACAGTACAAGGTGTTGGTTTTGACCTTTAAAGCCCTTCATGGCTTGGGTCCATCTTATCTTAGGGACCGCCTCTCCCCATACGATCCCCCCGTGCCCTTCGGTCCTCTGGGAAGAGTCTGTTACAGCCAATAAAAACTATGCTGTCTCAGACCTCCCAGAGGACCTTTTCTGCAACTGCTCCCAGGCTATGGAATGGCCTGCCGGACGAGATCTGTCTTATTACCATGCTTACTGCTTTTAAGAAAGCAGTGAAGACGGATCTCTTCTGGCAGGCTTTCCCAGAATAATATTCCTTTACTACATCTGCCCAGGGAGAGGAGCTTTTCAGCTTTTCAGCTAATTTTCAGCTAACTTTTCCCCATCGCGTGTGCTCATTTGCTTGGGGTTTTTCTTTTTAGTCTTTTACCAATTAAGCATTTTAACTCTTCTTTGTTTAATCCTATTTTAGGGTTTGGGAGGTTGAGATTAGGGGATTGGGGGATGTTTTAACTTTGTCTTTTTAATGCTGTAACCCGCCCCGATTGTTGGGCAGAGGGGCGGGCTATAAATAAAAATTATTATTATTATTATTATTATTATTATTATTATTATTATTGTCCAATACATTTACTTTAATAATAGCAAGAGAAGAAAGGAAACGTTCCATATTTCAAGTCTGACAATGCAATGGGACATGTTCCCATTGTCCAAACAAGTTCAACAGGATTTAACACCACACAAATATGTGTAGTGTTGTAGCCACAGGTTAAAGTCCTATACCATCTTCCCTTGTTATATCCCAGTGGATTCAGTCAGGCTTACATCTAAGAAGATGCACATAGGATTGTACAAGAGTTATAATTCTAAGGTAAGGAACTTGTAGTCATGTCTATCCAGTTGTTGGACTTCAACTCCCAGCATCCTATTGGCCATGCTAGCTTGGGCTGATGGGGTGAAGTCCTACAACACAAAGAGGGCCATAGGTTTCCCACTTCTGTGATAATTCTATGCACATTTACTTTAGAATAAGCTTCATAAAATCCAGTCAGTTTTGTTAGTGTTGTGTGCCTTCAAGTCATTCCCAACTTGTGGTGACCCTAAGGTAAACCTATCACAGGATTTTTTTGGCAAAAAAAATTTCTAATTAATTTTTTATCGCGTTTTTACAATAAAACACATAACGTCTGTAGAATAATGACGACGACAACAACAACAACAACAACAACAAAAACATTAGCTACAAGGGCCAAGGTATGTATCCGATGAGTAGTTGATTTGCAGCACAATCAAAAAATAATAAAAAAAAATTCAGAGGAGGTTTGCCTCTGCCTTCTCCCATGGCTGAAAGTGTGTGACTTGCCCAAGGTCATTTCATGGGTTTCCCTGCCCAAGCAGGAATTTGAACAGTGGTCTCTCAGAGTCCTAGTCCAAATCTTAAACTTTTACACAATGCTGGCTGGTTTTACTTGTGGGAAAATGTGTATAAAATTCAAATAATGGCCTAATGTTATTCATTGTTATTGGAAATGAATGTTTTATGCTTAGTTTTATTGATAAAAATGAGAAACTGATTTTTGAGATATTTCTGGTCAGTTTTACCTATTATTTTAAGAAGAATTTCTGTTTAGGGCCATAGGTTTAGGGATCAATCTTAAAATATATAACACATATAAAGGTATTCAAATGCCCTCTTTTTCCTTATCACCCTTTGGTTCCTAATAAAGCAGTTTCTCTGTTGTCACAGCTTTGCTACTCTCTCCCCCTCTCCCCACTCTTAATCTAAAACTTTTTTTTAATGGATGGCCTTTCAGCCTGCAGATGAACAAAGGAACTCTTGGTATGAATCAAAGTATTTTGCTTTAGCTGAGTTTCAGATGGGATTTTTAAAAATATATATATTAAAAATAATGATATGTTCAGAGCTATAATCTGCCCTATGATGTATTCAGCATTCATTCCCCATAAAGACCAACCATTAGGGACTATTGTAAGACACAAGAAAAAATAGTACCCTTGCATGTACCCTTGAGATGTGCAGCACAGATTGTCTCCAGTCAATTCTTTGAAAGCTGAAATAAATTTCCAACATTTCATTAGCAACATTTGCTGCACTTGCATCATGGTTTGCTCATCAATCCATGCTCCTACAGACAGTGTTTACCAATACAAGGCAGAGCAGCATGTAAATATTTGCTCCCAAAACAATTGGCAGCTTTTAAGATACTGGTTGTTCATGTTCTTGATGATGCTAGATGATTAGGACTTGTATGCCATAAAACTGAAGAGATTAAAAGAAACACCTGGAAATAATGCCAGAGGGGAACCAGGGCTGCATTTTGGACATGATTACAGATGCCCCTCCATTTTCGCAGACTTTGAGACTGCATCCCTTGCCCGTTTGCAGGTGGCAAACGGAGGGGGACAAAATGGAGCATGCATCCACAGCGTGCACCTGCAGGCATGTGTAGGTGCCCATGGGCATGCCCCACCATTCAAGCCAATGGGGCTTGAATACTGACAATTTTCTGTTTTCTTAGGGGGGGGGGTTTCCAGAATGGATCCACCGTGAAAACAGAGGGGTGACTGTAGCTAGTTATCAGTAAAGAACAAACTGATTATTAGCTGTTCAGTTCTTGTCAGTCTTAGGAGATTCCTCTCAGTGGCCTAATTAAACTGAACTCAAAGTCTTCACATCACATCTCCATTCAATGGCAATTTAATTGGAATATTCCATTCTTTTCTGGAGATTTGCCTTTCCTCCTCAGTTTAATCACATGTTTTGCATTTGTGTAACACCTTTCTTGATTAGTTTTTCAATAAGATTAGCTTCTGAGAACCATGTGGCTCATGGAAGCGAATGTCAGACATAAGAAAATCCCATATTCTTGCCAATAGTATTTTCAAGTAAACATTTGTACGTTACAAGGATCCTTTTCCCTTCCAGATATAAAGTGAAATTGTTTTGAAGATGATGCCACCTACTGTGCCTGGTAATCAAAGTAAAGCAAGCAAGCAAGCAAACAAGTCAACAGAAAAAACATAGCAGCGGATGGAGATTATTAGGGTAAAATCAACAAGATCCTCCTTGATCTACAAACTTGAAAAAAAACAGGAATAGAATGCCTGGTAAGGTAGAACAGTAGGAAAAGAGGGAGACCACATTTCAGATGGATAGATTTAATCAAGGATGCCACAGCCCTGAGTCTGTAAGATCTGAGTAGGGCTGCTGAAGATAGGGTGACTTGGAGGTCATTCATTCCTAGGACTGCCATTTGTCAAAGCTGACTTGACATCAGTCAACAACAAACTATAGCTTGACTACACAGATAATTACATCTAATATGTGGTTATTGCATACAAGCAGATTTCCTGGTGAATAAAATATGGGGAACTGATGATGGGATAGATTTAAATGAGGAGCTAAAAAAAGGCAGCTAAGAAAAAGCACAGTTCTGTCATAGAGCATATGCTTCACGTTAGGATATCGGTGTAGGCAAGCATGTCTGGTGGCTCTGTTAATAATAATAATAATAATAATTTATATCCCGCCCCTCTGCAGAGCAATCGGGGTGGCTTACAACATTAAAATTTACATAAAGATATATTAATACAATGTAAACAGAACCTAAAAATCCCAAAACTCACCCGCCCCTTAAAAGGTAAGGGCTCTTCTTCTTAGTCTAGGCCTGATGGTGCTGGGCCTATTGTCTCTGCCCCAGACAAGCGTAAATAAAGAGGTAAGACCATTGGGTGGACTGAACTAGGGCTATTTCATTATTTAAGACAGAGGTGGGAGAGTGAAGTGGGAGCAGGGATGAATTTTCAACCCTGCCCCTAGGAAGGTCACACTGGTATGTTAAAGCCCCCAGACACCCTGAAAATACAATTTTAGAAAAGTATGAGTTATTTCCCATCCAATCTCCTTCTCAATGATTGGTGCAAATGTAGCAGATACAGCCATGATTAGTTTAAATGTACAGTGGGCCCTTGGTATCCACTGTGGTTTGGTCCCAGGACCTCCTGTGGATAGCAAAATATGTGGATGCTCAAGTCTCATTAGATTCAGTGGCATAGTAAAATGGTGTACATTACGTATATAAAATGGCAACATCAAGATTTGCTTTTTGAAATTTATATATATTTTAAAAATATTTTCAAGCTGTGGATGCTTGAATCCACGAATAAAAAATCCGTGGATATGGAGGGCTAACTGTATGTTTAGATCATGACCTCAAACCACATAGGAGCCCATGCATATTCATATGTTCACCATTCTTTTATTTGCTTTCCTTCAGATTGACCAATATGATACGTGGGATGTAGGAATTATTAAATCTCTGTTTTATAACCATATTTTTAGGATGATCTACATAATGGGAATCATCATTTCATTACAAGGTGCATACTTTTTGAAGTATATACAACAACACAACAACAAACCAAATGTAGGTGACTATGGGTTTGTACAGACCGGCCAAAAGGGCCGGCATGGGGGTGGAGTTGGGGTGGGGTGACCACACGCTGGTTGCCCCGACTCCGCCCTGACACACCATCACACCGCATGCCCCATCACATGCTGCACAGCATCAGGGCACTCCCTTGGTGCAGCATTTAGACACGCTGCACCAAAGGAGCACAGAAGAGCCACGGCAGTGGCAGTAAGGGCAGCTTTTTGCTGCTCCAAAAAGGAATGGCATGTGCTAGCTCTTTTTGGAGTGGCAGAGAACTGGATTGGGCCACGGCGTGTGGTTGCCATGGCTCCGATCTGGTGCTCCCAGGGGCAGCACGGAGCTGCCCCTTAGGGGCCATCTGTACAGCCCCTATGTTTGCTACTCAGAATTAATCAAACACATCATATTAGGGTATTTTCATTCTTATACTTATTGGTGACAACTGGGGAGTCACCTTTTGAGTTATTTGGAAATCATCTTGGTGCTAAAGTTGAAGGAAGCCCCCCCTGCAGTGAAGTGTGTAAGTGCATTTCTCCTTTTCCTGTTTTTAATTTGCTCTTCCTAGTCCTCTTCCTTTCTTAAATCTTCCATTCTCCCAACAATGTCTCCACAAAATCATCTATAGCAGATCCTCAAGGCCAGTTTATGTAGCTTGCTCCTTGAATATGGATTTATGGAATATGACTCTTTGGGGCCTTCAGAAAACAACAGAATTTTGAAGCTTATAATGGCATGACCCCCCCCCCCTCTCTCTCTGTTTTGACTTTAACCAAAATTGCAACCCTGTAATTCTGTAATAATCAAATTTCAACTAACATATAGTGCATGAACACAGGATTATAAATACATTAAAGAGTTTACAATAATACAGACAATACAAACAGTGCTCTCCCAATTCAAAGGTATGCTGATGTCATGTTTATCAGGACCAGAATGCAGGAACCAAGAGAGTAAGGTAGTTGAAAATTAGTACAGTTTATTTTTGCTGTTCCAAAAAGGAATGGCATGTGAATTTAAACTTGAAGGTAGGAAATTGTCAAACTAACAATTTGTAAACCACTCTGGGAGCCTAAATAGAGCCTAAACTTTCCTCCAGTACTACAATTGAACAATTAAGTTAGTGAATACCAGAAAAAGAGGTGGGATGGTCTTGTTTTATTTGAACTCTTGAACTCTTACCTGGAAGAACATTTTTATGTACTAGTCATAGTTATAGACTATAGACTGAAAGCAGTCAGCTTCTTGAAGGATGGATGGGTACACATATATTCATAAATAAAAATATATAGAAACAGCATTATCCAGTTGTCACAGTGATTCCTTTGAACCCATTAATTTTTTTTTATTGATTTTTCTTACTTGCCACTGTTTAATTCAAACAACTTCTAAGGAGTGCAAGCATCAGTGCACATAAATTACTGACTGTTCTGGCTTCCTTCTCAATCTTTGACAACAAATGATTCAATTTCCAGAGACAAAAGTTAGCTTTTCCTTCCCTTTGAAGTATGAATTTGATCTGAAATCATAATATCAAGGTTGGACTCTCTTTTTAAGTTTTGTGTGTCAACAGAAATAAGGGATTGTCCCTAGCTTGCACATTGGGGAATATGTTTCCTAATCTGAGGGATATCATCTCCTTCTTCCATATCTCCTATGTCCTCTTCTTTCTTCTTCCTTATCAAATTTCCTCCAACAAGCTTAAGGTAGTATCTATGCCAATGCTTTCCCCCGCAATAGCTTCTTGAGATATTCAGGCTGAGACAGAGTCACCTAGTGCAGGGGCTCTTAACCTTTTATTTACCAGAGAGTCATGTAAATATCTTTTGTTGCAATGGATTCCCAAGATTGAAAAATCAGATACAGTCGTCCCTCTGTTTTTGCAGGGGATGCATTCATGGGGATCCGTTCCACACGTATTCAAGCCCCATAGGCTTGGATAGGCACATCCCTGTGTATGGCCATGCATGCATGCCATGGGTGTGCATGCCATTTTAAGTATCTCCTCCTGCCAGCCTGCGTAAAGTGTGGACCACGGACCTCAAGTCTGTGAAAACAGAGGGGCGACTGTAGTAATAATAACAACAATAGCAATAGCAGGAGAGGGGCTGAATCCAGTAGTGGGGGCAAGGCCAGAGCAAAACATCAGTAAAGCAACTGACTACCAGGTCAAAATTCTAGCCTTTTCATTTTTTCCAAGATTATGACAACTAGACAAGAAGCAAACCCTCCCTGTACCCAAACCATACCAGTTATTTTCTGATCTGTTGTACACTCTGCAAGTGCCATCCATACCTGGAGCTTGGAAAATTATTGGGGTTGGGACTGATCTCTCAGAATCCCCTAGCCCACAGGGTTGACCATGGGGGGTTGCAGACTGCCAGAAATAGTGTGAATTCAGTCCACTTTTAGGGTTAGGGTTAGTGCTAGGGAATCATGGGAACTGTTATTTTTCTGAGACATTGAGCCTTCTCTGTCAGACAACTCTGATGCCACAATAAAATACAGTTCCCATGGTTCCCTAACTCTAACCCTAACCCTAAAAGTGGACTGAATTCACACTATTTCTGGCAGTCTGCAACCCCCCTACATTAGCTGAAGGATTCTGGAAATCAGAGACTACATTAGTAACTTTCCCAAACACAGCCACCACCCCAGTATAATTCTCCTGATTCTATGGTATATCTGCTTGCCCATGTGGTATATTCATGTGTCCATGATGTGGTGTATTTTGTAAAACTATGTTGCTAAATAGCTTCCTATTTTTTGTAGGGGTGGGCTGAGAGCTGGAATGTGTGGGTGGGTCCATTTAGAAGACAGCAAAAAGCCTAATTTGTACAAATTCATTGTTTTTTTCTGTTCTTTAAATCATTTATCCTCCAGGTTTCAAATACATCATGATTTGTCTGTTGTGAAGCTTTTGTTTACTTAATATATGAATTTTAGAATATATGCAAGAGGAGATCTTTTGAGCGTTTCTGCATAATAATTAGAACCAGACTAGGGAAACTCAGGATTTTCAACTGTTTGTGGTCTTCAGCTTTGGGCTTCAAGACAACCCTGGCTACCCTGACCACTGGCTATCTTGGCCTAGGTTTGTGGGAGACAGAGTTGACAACATTTAGAGAGCTAAATGAAAGCCACATTTAGAGTGGTTGAAGGAATATGCTATGAACCGAGAAACAAATCTTCAAGAGCCTTCATTTTTTTATTAACTATTTATTTTGCTGTTTCCCCCCGTTGTTGCTTTAAGCACTATAGGAGTCTGTAGATAGCTCAATAAGCAACTAACCATATGTTAGAGTTGCTTTATAACTTTCCATCTCTCTACTTTGATCCTTGCTTCCAGGCTAAATTACTGTAATGTATTTGGTTTTTAGCTACCCTTGAAAATCACTTGCAGATTCTAAGTAATGTATGATGCAGAAGCATGACTGCTCAAGGGCTTTTCCCCCCAGAAGAGTCATGCGAACAGCACTCATCATCAATTATGGTCTCTGTATGCCCCAAGTTCTTAATGGTCAGACTAAATGGCTTAGAGCTCTGCTCTATCCTTTGACCTTTGTTTTGCAAACAAGTAGAGGTTGGAAATGGATGGCAAGCCCTTACCCTGTATAAAAGAAAAGCTAAAAAGAAAAAAAGTTTTAAAAACTGCTCCATTAAAACCAAAAGCAAGATTGATAGAGCTGGTCATGGACTAAATGTGGAGCTGAATAAAAACACATCCACAGATGAGGATTTTATAGATGGGTACTTCCTAATCCTGTTGTGAGACTTGCTCTTGCACAAATAACAACAATACTTGTAAAAGCAGACTGGCAAGGACCTTCTACCATTTATACCAATATTTTATTGTTGTGTGCCTTATGTTGTAATGCTGACATGAGGTTTTCTTGGCAAGATTTTTTTTGAAAGGGTTTGCCACTTCCTGTGAGGCTAAGAAAGTGTTTTTTTACCCAAAGTCATCCAGTGGATTTCCATGACTGAGCAGGGATTTGAACGCTTCTCTCCAGAATCATAGCCCAGTGTTCAAACCACTACATCACACTGGCTTCAATATTTATATCAATCTTATCTACCTTGTCATGAAATGGTGTCATTGTGTTATACGTGACAGCATTTGGATCTACCAAAAGGCAACCAATGCTGTTTTTGATTCATGAGGATACTTGGACTCAATGAGGAGAAAATGTGTAGTAAATATATAGAGAAAAATTGACCTTGGAAACATGAGTCATACATACCTGGATCACCTGGCTCTTCTCAGAAACATTCTCTGTATTTGTACAAGAGTGAGTCTAACAATGTAGTTAGCCATTTTTTAAAAAAGAAATTGAATCTCTCCCTTTCTTTGCTTGCTCTCCCAAATGTGTGCATGTTTTCATGTGTGTTTCAAATTGCACACATTGCTTGAATGGATTGGCCAATCAACTCTTGTGTGTTTGAGCAGGGCTTTGCATACATTCCATGCACATCTGTTTTGGGACTTGCAGGGAAGCCACAGAAAAGTGGTGGGACGGAAGTGGGTAATGCATTCCTCTCTGTGTACCATATTTTCCTTGTTCCAGGTGTATTGGAAATTGCAGCCATCAGAGACTTATTAAACTTTTTTTTTTTTTTTTGCATACAGTATGGAATTGGACTCTTAGAATTGCTCAGGCAAGGAAATTGGTATGATTTCAGAGAAGAGTGACATTTTAAAATAAATTCATGAATGGTATCCTAATCCCCCATTGTTCATTTGTTTAGGAGAAATGTCTCTTGCCAGCAGATACCCCATCATTCTTACAGACCTCTCCATATAAGGCTTGCTATATTTTTCATTATTGATCCTCCATGGACCAATAATGCACCTTTAACTGCTTATTGACTAGACTATTTTTTGATAGAGCTGTGCCTACTGTTTCCAACTGAGTGAGCAGCACTCACATTTCACACAAGCTCCAAAGCACTGCTTATGATTCAATCCAGGTCACCTCCAAAAGTTGTTTTTTTGTTGTTGTTGTTTTTGGGTTTTTTTTTTTACAGGAGCTACTTCTACTTTACAGGAGTCAGTGTGGTGTAGTTGCTTGAGCATTCAACTATGACTCTGGAGATGGGAGTCTGAATCCTTACTCAGCCATGGAAACCCACTGGGTGACCTTGGGCAAGTCACACTCTCAGCATCTGAGGAAGACAAGGCAACTGAACAAATCTTGCCAAGAAAACCCCATGATAGGTTCACATTCTAGTCCCAGGAGGACAAGCGGAGGACGAGTATCCCGCCCAACACCTTCCCTCCTGTGAGCCCGGCATCAGCTGTGTCGGCGAGCCTCCCTGTAGAGCGGGCGGTAGCTTCAAAAGCCGCCCAGTTTCCACCTTCTCCAGGGGTAGGGCAGCCCAGGAGGACAAGCGGAGGACGAGTATCCCACCCAACACCTTCCCTCCTGTGAGCCCGGCATCAGCTGTGTCGGCGAGCCTCCCTGGAGCGCGGGCGGTAGCTTCAAAAGCCGCCCAGTTTCCACCTTCTCCAGGGGCAGGGCAGTTTCCACCTTTTGCCGGCACCACGCGACGAGGAACGGCATCCTATGGCCTCAGAGGACTGTTTTTGCCAACTTGCAGCCCTTGGAGGCCCACAATGGCAGGAACTGTATTTTTAAATTGTAAATTTTTAATTAATCTTATTTAAATTGTTTAGTATGTTTTGGGGGGATGGGTGGGTGGGAGATGGAGAGATGGGATTCCATTGTGATTTATTGTTTTGAAATTTTATAATGATGTACTCCGCCCCGATTGCCTGGCAGAGGGGCGGGATATAAATAAAAATTATTATTATTATTATTATTATTATTATTATTATTATTATTATTATTATTACATTAGAAAACATACATTAGAAAATTACAACTTCCAGTTTTACAGGACTTTTCATATGAGAACTATCCACAGTTGTGGTAGTTAACTGTGGTAGGTAACTTCAACCCATGGTAACCCTATGAATGAGAGACTTCTAAGTCAGTGCTGAAACCAGTTCCCATGGATAGCTCCCATAAAAGAGCCCCGGTGGCGCAGTGGTTAAATGCCTGTAGTGCAGCCACTCACTCATAGACCACAAGGGTGCGAGTTCAATACTAGCCAGGACTCAGGCTATACTCAGGCCTGCATCCTTCTGAGGTCGCTAAAATGAGTACCCAACTGTTGGGGGGCAATGAGCTTACAGTTGTAAACCGCTTAGACATCCCATAGTGTGATATGAAGTGGTATATAAATGAAGCTGCTTTGCTTTGCTTTGCTTTGCATAAAACACTCCTGTAAAACAAGGAGCAGTTCCTGTAATACTCAATCCAATGGTGTTTAAGGTAATGGAGCCACCAGCTGCTTCTTTGTCATACATTTTTCCAGTCTGCATGAAGAGACAACACTGCCTCTTTTTGATGGGCCCAAAATTAATTGAGCATCTTACAATCCCCTTAAGCATTTGGGATAGCCAGACTATAGTTAATCTTTAGCATTATAATATCTTTGAGGCCTGACATTGTTGTTTACTTAGAGCAGAATCTTTACTTAAAAACCATATTTAATATACCACTAAATCATCTCTTTTAATCTTTTTTTTTCCAATTTGGATTTTGAAATGTTGCAAACAGAGAAGAGAATTGGTCTATTGCTCTACTGAACCTTAACTATGCTCTTTCCTTACTCAGGTTTCTAAATCTGAGGGCTTTTTCATAGGTAAAGACCAAGTACAGTTCTCTGAACCAAGACTAATACTCATACATTATTTCATTTTCCAGCTCACTATCAATCTCGGCTGCTTTCAGAAGTGCCAGTTAAATGGTTCAGTAAACAAAGGCCAGAAGAATGTGTTTGCTCACAGATATCTATAACATTCTTTTACAGGTACTAAGAGCCAGTATGCTGTTTGAAGGTTGCAGCAGAATTCGAGGAGAGGGCCTCATTCCCACTACATAATAAATCGCTTTTGCCGAATATGAATGCGAGATGGATTAAATTCAAAGAAGTAGGTTTGATCATGCTCAAATAGTGTGAACATCTATTTGGTGCTAAATCATTTCATCAAGTTGACTCAAAAATTATTTATTTTGTAGTGGGAATGAGGCCTGGGTATTCCTCTCCAATTTCTGCTGGGTTTTCCTCTTAAATTCCTCAACCCATTTCAGAGAGAGAGTGCAGTACTGTGGGTAATTTCTAATGCTTTAGACTAAAACTTAGAGTGGATCTGGTGACTTACTGCACGGAATCAACTATCCACCATTCTGTGAGGCATTATATGAGGAAAGCTACAACTTTTTTTACAAAATCTTCCCATCTGGATCCTTAACTAGCCATCATGACACCATCATTGTAGCATCATGGATGATTAACATTGAAAGCAAAACCCAATTAATATCTTATTTTGACAGACCAAACATTTTATGAGCGTGTGTGTGTAACTACACAGGCATGAAAAACTTACATTAAGGGACTCTAACAGCTTGAAATATTGTTTTGCTGACCAACCATGAAATAACAAGACTACACACATGAATAGGGTTGAATATGGGACACTTTATTTAAACTATCAACCTGTTTTAGTTTGAACTTTGAGATGAGGAAAAGGGCAAGCAACCTAGTGTGGGGGCAGCTGAGCCAGGTGGTCTCTCCCAGACCTTCACCCTAGCTCCTCCTGGGCAAAACACCCATTCCCACAGACCAGTCTCAAGGACAGCCTTCTTTCCCACCCACCCCCAGGTCTCATGACCTGTAAAGGCTGCTTCAGAGACTTCACCAAATGGGTGCCATAGGTGTTCACTGAACTGCTACTTTCTCTCTCCAGTACCTACAAAGCAACTACCACTGCAAGCCAATTGTCAAAGTCCCCATTGACAGTGTAGTGTAGGCAAAAAAAAAAAAAAAAAAAATGTGGAAAAAGGAGAAAATTCCTACCTGGCCCTAAAGCAACCAGCATAGCTTACATTGAATCACAGGTGGATTGGTCAACAAAGAAGATCCAAAAGGATGAAAGGAGAATGATGGTAAGAGTTTTTAAGACCACAGACTCTGCCCCCTACACTCTTTGTCATGGCACCCAGCACCATGACATCATTAATTTGGACTGCATCTACATTTCAGAATTAATGCAATTTGACAGCACTTTAACCGCTATGTCTCAATGCTATGGTGTTCTGGAATTTGAAGTTTTGTGAGATATTCACTTTCTGTGTCAAAGAGTTCTGGTGCCACTTCAAACTACAAATCCCAAGATTCCATAGGATAGAGCATTGACAGTTTAAATGGTGTCAAACTGTATTCATTTTGCAGTGTATCAGCAACCATGGCCTCTATTCCAGGACACCAGAAAATGCACCTCCCCATTGTGATGCTGCACAGTGTGAGGGGGAGACAAATCCTATGGAATACATTTCTAAAGGGATAAGGTGGCAGTGTATTTGGTTGCCAAAACAGGATCAGAAAGAATTGCAAATAGGTCTTGATTTAATACATGTAGTTCACAGTTAAACACCATGTACTTCCTCTTCAATATCCTTAAGCTGTCTTTCAATAGATTGTGCTGTCATGGATTAATGTAATGCTACATTGTTGTCTGTTGTCTATAGACATTATTTAGCTGTACTTTGTTGCCCAAAGTCTTTGCTGTGAGAGATAAATATAAATTAAATAAATTATAAATAAATAAATAAATGGTTGAAGACTTTGTTCTATCATACTAGATGAACTTCAGCTACCATCTCATATCAGTACTGTAATTTAGTCTGACTGCTATGTTATACAATCCACATACTTCATCACAGAATCACTAATATGTTATCTTATAGGATTAAATGTTCATATGTTATCTTTTAGGATCAAAACAAAGAATATAGTTAGGTTTTACAATTGATCCATTAACTATTTGGCGAACTTCCCAAACAAATCAGATTTCTGTATATTTTACTCTAGAACACTCATTTGTGATTACAGGTTGACATTTCCATTTTTATGCAAGTGGGACCAGTTTGCAAGCTTCACATCCCCCTCCCTTAAAAATCTGTTAGTTTTAGTCTGTTTAGAATGAAACTTGGTGAGAATGTTGTTGTTGTTAATGATTGGAGTTGCTACCAGTCACACTTTTGTTCAAGTAAAACACTAGGTGAACTGGTCAACAACAAACCAGATAATGCTGGGTAAATTTTGTTGTTTACATGCCTTCTGATATGTGGTGTCTCAATTTTAGAAGATTTATTCATATGAGGTTTGCCATTACCTTCCTTTTAGGTTGAGAGAGTGCGACTTGCACAAGGTCAAGCAGTTTCTATAGCTGGGAGGGAATTCAAGATATGGGCCTCATTCCCACTACAAAATAAATCATTTTTTTCAGTTGAATCAATGGAGTGATATAGCACCAAATGATGTTCTCACATGGTTGAACCTGCCCATTCCAATTTAATCCACTTCACATTCACATTCAGCAATGGATCAATTTAACATGGTGTCACCTCACAGTGGTGACCACAACACAGGAACCAAATCAAATAGACAGCGTGTTCACACTTGTGCTGAATCAATTCATTTCAAAAGAAGTGAGGAATGCTGTGGATCTGGAAGAAATGGTTTAAATTGAGTTAGAGCTGCACCCCTCCCCCTCGGCAAACCATGTCAGCAATTAGGCGCAAGTGCAAACAAGGGCCATTTAAACCAAATGAGATCGGTTTAAAAACTGATTTATTATGTAGTGGGAATGAGGCCCTAGAGTGGATCCAGAGCACCATTGCCATGGAAATCACTAGCCATCACAGGCCGCACAGGAAAAGTCTTGTGCTTTACCATCTTTTTTGTAGGACATCTTTAAAAGTAAAAAAAGGCCTCATCTCCCATACTATCTAACCAGGAAAGCCAGATTATGGCGGTTTTTAAAAACTCATATTTTTGTTGCAAAGCAACCACATTGCATACCATACAATTCTGATCTTCCCACACCAACGATTCCATTAACTATGGATTATGAAGTCTATGCTGCTGGAAGATCCACTCTATTTGTTTTATCATATAACTAGTGTTGCCTTTTATATATATATATATATATATATATATATATATATATATATATGTTTTTGTTTGTTTTTATGTACATAGGACCAAGGGAACCATGTATGGAACACTTTGGGACTTGTCTTCAGTTCTGCCTTTGGATTCTACTTGGTGTTCTCAGGTTTTTATTTCACATGTACTTGTGTGCCACCAGAATCCCTGTTTTATTTGGGCTTACAGTTTGGGTTCTGTATCAGAGAAAGACTAACTCTCTCTTCATGATTTCAGCTTATTTTCTAAAACAAAGTCTCTCTCTCTCTCTCTCTATTTTTTTTTAAAAGAAAGAACTTTATATCACTTTGATCTTGTCTGATTTTGGAAGCTTAGTAAGGTCTGCAGGTGGTGGCAACAATGGAGTTGAACAGGATGAGATTTGCCCTAAGCAAACACTGTTGAAAAGAAATTCCTTCATCGTCATTACAAATTAATCACCAGTTAGAAAATACAATCACAATTCAGCAAGATAAGGTGAAAAACTGAATAAAATTGTTAAAATTATGCCTATTTTTAAATACCTGTTTGCTGCTTCAGTACACCATTCCTCCCCCAATTTACCGGCTCTTCTTCACATGAGTAATAATTCTAACCCATCAGGGATTGCATAGCCAAATATATGACATCATGGTGCAATGTAGTAAATCAGATCTAGCAAAGTAGGGGCAAACATGAGTGATAGAGTGAAGAGATTTCAATAAATCCAAGTATGTAGTAAAAAGAATAATATCACAGTGTAGCCATATTTGATGATGTCATGAGGAGAAATTAATGGAGCTCAAAGTGAAGTCTTCAAGAACTGGTAAACATTTGCAGATATTTTTAAAGCAATGCATAAAACTACAATGGCATAGAATGGGTGTATTATAAAAAGAGGTAAGTACTTCTGTTTGAAGCTCATTTGGTAGCATTGTTTCTTTTTGGAGCAAAACCTCTTAACCCACCAAATCAATGGAATGTACCTAAGTGTTGACTCAGTATTCAATAGTTAATTAAATAGATCTACTGTAGCTGGGATTAACCAAAAAGATTCAAGCCAACATGTAATAATTTCCAGATTTTCAGTCTTGTTTTCTGTTCTGACAGATGTTCACAGAAAAGGACAAGAAGCTGTGTTGTCAGCTCAGTATAGATTTTTATTTCTCTTTCTTTGAAGAGCTGATTGCCATACCATATCAGGTGATTCTTTTATTTCAAATGCAGATTGGTAAATGTGATAAAATGCCATGAGGTGCTGGGGGTGGAATAATGAATTTTTATGAAACCAATTTCACAGTTCTTTGGATCCTGACCACTACAATGCCAATAGATCAATATGTCCAAAGTATCATAGCTTAAATCCAAAGTTTAAATTTTACATAACCCAAACCATCAGCACCACTTTAGCATAAAACTTTAAGTTGTTCAGATGGATCACTACTATACTGAATTGAAGATTATACTCTACAGACACTTAAATACTCTATATACACTCTGTGGACATAAAAAGTGCTATGTGGATTCCAAATATGACATTTGCTATTGACAATAGTCAATAATGAGGAAATAGTATTATAAATCTCCAAAGCAACCCCACAAAGTTTTCTTCTGACAGCTCCCTTTTAAGCAGTGCTCTGAATTGTCATTCTTAGGGGAAGTAATGAATGGGGGGGGGGGCAGAGAAGGAAGGTGAGATCAAATTTGGAAAGTAATTAACACTATGTTTTCCTTTTTAATTAAAAAAGAAAGTGTAGTTCTGGTTCATCAGCTTTCAGCATCCTAGTTTATTTCTGCCCCCCCCAGCCTATTCATTTAGCTAATAGAGAGAGGAAAAGTAATGCAAGCCTAACTTAATAAGTAAGAAAGTGTGAGACAAGAGTCCCTGTATTTCTGTTCTAAGGTATAAATATTGTTTTTACATTGTGTTACCATGACCCTTTTCCTGATAATTATTTCCTTAACACATACTTTATTATTGTGTCTCCAGCAAGCAATCATGCTTGTTTAGAATCCTCATTTTTGTTTGTTTTTTAAAATAATCTTTAAAAAATTAAAAATCAGTACAATTACCGTCTTCATTGATACTTAAACATAAATGTCATTTTGGTTAGATCCCATCTCTGTGCTCATTTGCTAATATCACTTTTAATGGCTTGTGTTTCTCCTGCCTAACCTTTTTTTAAAAAAAAATGTAGAGAGAGGAGATGCATGAAGGTCATCAGTGAAGATTCATAAACCATTGTGAATAATGTCAGAACTATAATTTAATTAGTGGCCCATCTGTCATTTTCTGTTTGACGAGCACTAAATGTCCAATTATCATTTAATATCTGCTCTAATCAGTTCTGGCAAATTTTGCAGGCACACAAGAGATGATATTAATAGATGGAAGGGAAGTTACTTTTACCACATTATATGAAAGAGAGAGAGAGAGAGAGAAAGTGTAGTCTAGGTTTGCTCAGGGCATATGAATTCATTCCAAAGAAAAACTGGACCACTTTAATTACATACATTCAAAGTGAAGAAAGTTAACTTTTCAAATAGAAATATAAGAGCTTATGTACACTATGCACTTAGAGGAGTTCAATACTATTCCATTTGCTATAGAAGTCTGGAATTTGTAGCTTGTTGATATACTTAGAATTTTCCACCAGAAACAAAACAAAACACATTCATGCTGTACTTTAATGGAGTGGAATAGGGGCTCTAGCCCAGAATTTTAAGTACCCCTATATACTACATATCCCAGGATTCTACAGGATGGAGACGTGTTAAACTGTTGTCAGACTGCCCTAAGTATGTAATATGAATACGTCTTAAATATCTAGAATGAGGGTGAGCATAGTGTAATGCAAAGGCAGTGTGGGGCTTCTGGACTCCAGTTTGTAGACCTTGATACCCCCAGCAGTCCCCAAAAGCCCCAACCCTCCAATTTTTTTTTAAAAAGGCACAATTTTAAATGATTTGTGCCTCCAAATCATGCAGAAATCTACCCAAATGCATATAAATATGTCACCCCCCACAAGCTCACTAGAACATTGTTGTATCTCAAAATACCTTTACTTAGTTCTGCAGTCCCTAACAAAATGGCAGCAGGAAGTGACATTGTGTTAGTTCCTGTTGCCATTTTGAGATGCACTGAAGAGGAAAACTGATGTATTTGGGCTTGCTGAGAGAATGCCCCTGACTCCCATGAAGTTGTCCACCCTGGTAATATAATAAAATTCCTAAGCCTCCCCCCCTCCGGGTGGTTGCTGTCACACTGGAGACCAGGGATATCCTTGGTCAAGTCACATGCTCTTAGCCTCATGGGAAGGCAATGGCAAAGCTCTTCTGAAGAAATCTTGCCAAGAAAACCCCATGATAGGTTTGTCACACAATCGTATTTCTAAAAACACACCTTTTCACATATATAGCTCCCCTCCTAGAGATAACATATTGAGTTCACCATCACACCAGTTGTATCCCATATTAAAACCATGCCACTGTCATTGATTCTGCTTCTGTTTGGATAGGTCACACTTTTCCCTTGATGGAAAATAGTCATTATGGATTGCTTTGGTTTGCTTTCCTGGCATTCATATTTACCTATATTTTCCATGTATATGGGATATAAATAAAGGAAATACACAAACTAACAATCACCCAACAGCAATCTGCTTCCTGCAACCTGAACCTTTATGTTAGATGTGCCAACTATTGTACAAAAAAACCCCAAAGATTTGAAATTACTATGCTGAGTCCTTTATTTTAAACATGGCCAGTTTTAAATTTGGAAAAAATTAAGTTGTTCTTGGAAGAAGTGATTGAGCATATTTTTAATAACACAAAAAATATTTGAAGCACAATGTTCAGCAGCCTTAATGTTACAAAGTGTTGCATGGGTATCACTGATAGCAGATATGCTGTGCAAAAAGACATTCAGCCATTATAGATGGCAGAACAGAAACTAAACTCTTCTTGTGATAGATAAAAGAATGGTTGAGTAAGTGGTGTGGAATGACTGCCATCATGTGTGTAATATATTTTGGGGGTTTTGTTTAGCCAATTAACCTACAGCTTGGGAAAGCTGATACATCCTGATTCATCTGAGTCTCAATAAAGGTAAACAAGCAGGTGGTATCAAAACTATTTGTTAATCTATCTTCAGTTTCAAATATAAAGCAAACTTAAAATTTCAGTTTTGCCCAAACAATCCTCTGAAGGACTACAGAAAGCATGTATGTTTTGACAGCTGCTGTAAGAATGCTTTAGTCTGATACCCACAGTACAATGCCACAACTAAGAATGGATGCACAGTAAGAAACATATTTATGTCATCATAAAACACACTATGAGGTCAAGGTTAGGACAGTTATGATCAATATTGCCACAGCTTTGTAAAGGTTTGTTTTGTCTTGAGCAGACACTTCCTTTAATGAGAAGGTGATTTTCATGTGGCATTTGAGATGTAGCTTCTCAGACTCTGATGCTGAGAAACTTCGGCAATCCAAACAAAACAACATTGTTTGCTATACAATATGACTGCCAAGTCTCGTCTCTAATAAGTTTGACAGCCCAACTTGGCAGGTCTAATTTAGTGATAAAATAGCCAGTTATAAAGTGAGATTTAAAGCATTGCCCATCTGGAATTGCTTTTGGCTGTGCCTGATATTTCTATATTTCTATTAATATAATTCCAACACTGGGACTGTATTGACTGAAGCTTTAATTTAGTAAAAGTTTATCTGGGCAACATTAACCTACCTGATTTTTCATTACTCTTCCCAGCCCAATATATATGTGTTATGGAGCACAGATCGTTATGAATTAGTCACAGAGTAGCCGTGATACAAACTGTAGTTATGCTATATGCTAGGTGGGAGAGCTTGATGTTTCAGGCAGAAGACAATAGAGATATGCACATGAGTCATCCGTGCAACTGTGCTATCACAGATTGGTTCAAACCATCATAGTGATGCCCTATTTGATGATGATTTTATTGTTATCATTTTTAAAAATCCTATGTTTCATAGCTTTTATTGGTAGTTGGAGCCTGGCTTAAAGTGATATTTTGGCATTATTTACTTTACAGTGTAAATTTCATTTTTGGCAATATGTACTGTAAAGGATGTTTGAATTTTTTCAAAATCCTTCCTTTCCCCAATGTTCAATGTTCAATGAACATGTGAAAGAAAGCATGGCCATGGCTCCTCCACAAACACTAGTATGCATTCTGAAAATACTCCTGCTGCCTATGTTCATAGAAGACACTCATGAGGATATTCACTAATGCTGAATGCACTGCTTAGAAAACTGTGAGCAATGGGCACATCAATACCATGGGACCATGACCAGTAAGTGTAATAATAATAATAGGTTTTATTTCTAGCCCGCCCCTCTGCTCGGCAATCGTGGTCCCACTTCCCAGGAAGCATTCACTTGATGTGAAAGCTGATCCTAAAGCTCATGCTATGCAATGGCATCACTAGGTCTGATGTCACTTGGTACCCATAATGTCATCCCTCGCTATTGACCTCCTCCCATACCATACCATGAGAATCCTTTGTAATGTATTATTGATATTCATAAATCTTGATTCCTGTATAATGGCAAAGTTGTGACATAAACAACTAGCAAATTTAAATTATACCTTTAAATTACAATATTTTATGCACAGCCTACAATGCATTTACATGTACATAGTTTCATGTGGTTAAAGTTAAAATTTGGTAATATGTGATGTTTTTGAAGAAAATTTAAAAATAATATATATATTTTTAAAAATTACCCACCCCCCCAGCCTCTGACTTCTCCTCCCACTGAACCTTGCCCCATTCACACTGTCTCTTCCTCTGAGCTACAGCATTTTAATGGGATGCAGGTAAACACCAAAGCAAAGCAAAGCAAAGCAAAGCAGCTTCATTTATATACCGCTTCATACTGTGCTATGGAGTGTCTAAGCGGTTTACAACTGTTAGCTCATTTCTCCCCCTCCCCCAACAGCTAGGTATTCATTTTAGTGACCTCGGAAGGATGCAGGCCTGAGTCAAGTGTGAGCCCTTGCTAGTATTGAACTTGCAACCTTGTGGTTTATGAGTGAGTGGCTGCAGTACAGGCATTTAACCACTGCACCACCAGGGCCCATGTCTGCCCAAAAGCAGATGTTTAGGGAACAGTGGTGTCACCACCCACCTTTGGGCATCACCTGCTGTGGTCCACACCCCCTGCACCCTCTAGTCATATCCCTGATACTATCAAATGTGGTGTTATGGGGAATGAAGAGAATCTAGAGCTATACTGGATTTCAGCAGAACAACAAGATTGGAGGGAGGAGGTTAGACTTGCTAAGGCACCAAGATGCAAAAGGAGGACAGGTACCAGATGGGAAGAGACAGTCTGTATTGCTACTTCATCTGAGAAACCATGCAGGCTGAAGAATCCAGTTTGGAGGGAGATTTACATTGAAACAGCCACCCCCCAACAAGGTCTTCAAATCATATGGTCCAAGTTGAACTGCTGCCATTCTAGCTTTGTTCACCATATGGGAAGTGTTACATAACAGCAGATTTTAGACAAGTATTTTCTCAGGCTCAGCTCATTCCAGTATTGTAGAAGGCAAGGTATCTGGGCTTTTTCTCTTGTGCCTTACAGTGTGTCTGTATGCATGTTTAGTCTTGTTTATTGAGTAGAAGAGTAAAAATCCTAGAAAATAGTAATACTTACCTTACATAAGTACACAAGTGGTGTCATTATGTGTTATTCTCATATATATATATATATATATGCACATGCATTGGGTTTTCTCTACAATATAGCAGCCATCTATCAACTTTAAGATAAGCACATGTGCCTGTTAACATAAACAACTATAAGAATACATACAGTGTGCCTGCCCCATATGCGGGCTTGCCATCTGCAGACTTGGGCTCATGTGGACTGTAAGTCCAGGGGGACAAAATGGTGTGCACGTGCAGGAATGCATGGCCATTAGAATCAACAGGACTTGAGCTCCCACGTTTTTTTCAATATGCGGGGGGGGGGGGGAGGGGGAGGTCCAGAACAGATCCACTGCATAAAACAAGGGCCCACTGTAGTATATTTTGTGCATTGACAGACATATTGTTACAAGTGAAATGATTTAATTTCATTGTGGGCATCATTTTTACACTGTAGCAATGCACTTCTGTTCCATTTCTAATTTGTCCCATCTGTTTCTCCATTTCCTTTGGAGTCTTCCAGAAAATGACTATGTTATAAATTAAAATAGATAAATTAGAGAGCCATTGGTTCTCCCCCCCCCCCCCCCCCGGGATTTGCATATACTCTATTTTATCTCATCACTTTTAAAAGCTTGTGTCACTCACATCTTTCTTTGTCTTGTTTCTGCAGAGTTAGAGGCAACACTCCCTCCCCTCAGGCCTTTAATAATTGCATGTGTCTAGATCACACCACTTGTTAAACACTGTGCATGATTTTTAGAGAGTGCCTTCAATCACAGAAGTGGTTTGTGATTATGCAAAATAATGGCTTAAAATTAGAGAAGATGCATTTTTAAAGCTTCTTTCTCATACTCAAAGTGTTTCATCATTAATTTTTATAGTCTTAACTTTCAATATTTTCCATTTGTTGAGCCAGACAGATTCATCTGATTAATTTCTTCAAAAATTAGAAGGAATTCAGGAGAGAAGTTGTAGTGCATAGCTGAATGATCATGACAGATTATCATTTCCCCTCAGGACCACATAAAAAGGGGGTTTATCAGTTGTAAAAAAAAGATTCACATTTAAAAAGAAAGGTACCTAAGGTATCATCTTATCTAACTGTTAGTACTTTGCTTCAAACTTGGGAAATCAAATTCAGTATAGAAACAGATTGGAAATTCTAGGGCTCAATAAGCTGTAATCACTATTGGAAGCTGCCTTAAAGGTCAAACTATTTTTTCCATCTAGTCCATTGTACTCTACTCTGGCTGGCAAAAGCGCACAAGAAACTTGAACATCATCTTAGCCATCATCACCAAGTACCTGATTCTTAAAAAAAAGAAAAAGAAAGAAAGAAAAAGAAAAGGAGATGCTAGTAATTGAAACAGGACCTTCATCAAACAATGGACATTTTGTATAAAGATATGCTCACTATCATTAAAAAGCAGTGTGGACTCTCAAAACATCCTTCTTCCAAATGAGGTAAGGATCCCTGCCATCCTTCCAAATGATATCACATAATTCACATGCTGGTTCATGCTCTCACTTAGGATGCTACATTGTGCTTTATCGTAGATGTGGAAGTGACAATGAAGTGGATAGGAGGATGTATGATGAGACAACTAAAAAAGTCAATACAATTCTTGGCTGCATCAATGGAAGTATAGTGTCTAGACTCTAGAGCCTCAGACATGTTTGCCAATAGTCTGGGATTCTGGGAGCTGAAGTCGCTCGGCCCTTAAAGGGGACAGTTTGCCTACCCCTGCATTAGGAAGAATGTCCTGACAGTAAGAGCTGTCTTACTCTCCTGAAGTATGGTGGAGTCTCCTTTTTTGGGGGAGAGATTTTTAACAAGCTGGAGGGTCATCTGTCAGCATGCCTTTGCACTTTCTTCCTTGAGCTTATGTAGTAATTATTTCAAGTTTTCTGCTAGTAGTATGGCATCATCCACATATCTTAGATTGTTGATCTAATTGATTGTTGTTATTCCTTCCTGCTATCTTCATTCCTCTTTCTTCTGAGTTCAAACCTGCTCTTTGTGTGATATTTTCTGTGTACAAATTAAACAAGTAGAATGCAGCCTTGGCTGACCCCTATTTACTTTTTAAAAAGTAATTTCAAAGCGTTGAGTTGTCTTGACTAAAATGTGTAAGAAAACTGTCCAACTGATTTCATATTTTTAACACCCTCTCAGTTTAGGGATGTAATTCTTCACTATGCTGATTTCTGTACAGAACCACCATGTGTGAATTTTATGCAGGGCAAGTCCTGAACTGCAAAGACCTTCAGGTTTATTCTTGAACTTCAGGAATATTCTTGTCACAGTTTCTCAACATTTGAAAATCATGTTTTTCAACCATTTTTCAAATAAACTCTATTAATACAATAAAAAGTACAAGCAGTGTATGGTTTTTCAAGTATTTTTGAAACCTTTTCAAATATTCTTTCCATCCCTATCTCACTGTATGAAAAATAATGTTCCAGCACTGCTCTTTGTGATATTAAAAAACCTAAAGATTTGTCTAGAATAAGGGTGGAATTAAGTTGCAATTGCCCATGCAATAGAGGAAAATGTCCAAAGCAGATATTAGGTGAGATCAGACTCCCAACATTTTAAAAAATATTACAGGAAACAATGGGAGAGGAAGGTACAAAGGATCAGCCTGTCCAAATGTCAATCTGGTGGTTCTGAACTAATCCCAGCATAAAGGGGCCTTAGGGCAGGTCAGACAAACCTGTTTACCAACTGGCATATTGCATGGGCCCATGAGCCCTGTACTTGCCTCTGCTGTCACGTCTTCACAGAAGACCACTGTCACAGGCTGTGATGTCTGTGAAGACATGATTACAGAGGTAAGTACAAGGCATACAATGTCAGCAAGTCCATAGTAGTGGTAAACACTTGTCACTGTGCTGGCCTGAGGACTGACTGACCTGTGTCATGCTACTCGGCCCATCTGCTTGGGGCCAATAATATCTATTTTGGCTCTAACAAGTTCTGTCTTATGTCCATAGAAAGCAAAGGATTATTCACAGTGATGAAAGCTGTATACCATGTTCACATTATGTGGGGTACAACTTTACTAATCTGAGAGCACTAATGTCATTCTAGGAGTCTTGGTTTTTTTTATGTTTGGTTCAAGAACCAGCAAATGTAGTTTAATTTATCAACTTCTTTGTTGCATCTCATGGGATTTTTAAACATTTGCATGAGGATTTTCAGGCACATACTGCTTTTATGAATATCAAATTCATCATTTTCATTGCAGAAGATCATTACTACAGATTTTTGTATAAAAAGGAAAATATGCAATATATATTACATTTTCAAACTAATTTATTGTTTTGTTTCAAGGGATGACCTTTGGCACATTAGTATGGATTTGTGTGTGAACACTTCTCTCAGGTACAATGATTTGCTGTCATTTTAACAAATGAAAAAGGAATTTTAGCAAAATGTATTGTTCCATTTCTCCCCCTTTACACTGAGACATTTCCCCCCTTGTGAAACTAATAATGGATTAATTCTAAACACAGAAGTCAAATCATTTGCATTCAAACAGGTGTTAGCCAAAGGTGGTCAAATGTTTATAGCTACAGACTTGGGAATCTCATGTAAGTTTTTAAAGTTGATGGAAATGCATCATAATGTGAGTGATATACATAATGTGAGTCAAAGATTCCATAGAATGGAGCCATGACAGTTAAAATGGTGTCAGACTGTATTAATTCTGCAGCCTTAGGGTTTCCTCCATGGATTGGGAGCCATACTATCATGCTATAAAGCTTATTTGATCTACCTATTGTATCAGAAGAGAGAACAGAGTCTACATGAAAGAGTTCTGCCTGAAGCAGACTGTATTGAACCAGGAGTTCATTCAATAGGCTATAATCCAGAGTATCAAAATAAGTATAATAAATATAAAGGACTGTTATAAGGGAGGAAGCAGATATCCTCTGTAAATATGGGGAATACTTGACTGATCAAGTAGCAAGCAAACCAGCCAAAAGTTTTTCTATATCTGCATGGATCTGCACACATACTTATAGCATTTCAGTATATATTTACAATTGTGATGGTTTCCCCACAGCCCTGCTGATAAGGATGGCAGCGAGGACAACTTTGGGGCTGCCTATACCTCTCGCTCTTTTGAGTCTTTTTGAAGTTGTTGTACACAATCCAGCTAATTAGGAATTTTTAATAGGCAATCTAATTATTATTTTTTGTATGGGATTCTACCTCAAGCCTAGACATACCTGTTTTATATAGACCTGAGTCTATCACTATACATCTAGATCAATAATATAGGCCTATTATACATATTGTCATCTCAAGCCTAAGCAAACCTAGGCCTACTGACAGACAACAGGAATGAGAAGGGTATGAAAGGTACAACTCTGTCAGTATGAAGACACTCCACAGTCCATACAACAACTTTATGTGATCTAGTTAAGAGTTGCCACACTGCTAACCAGTGCCTCATATAAAAGGACATCTTGAAATGATATACTCTTTTACTTTCCTGTTATCCTGAATTTTGTTTTAGTTGTTAACCATTTCAGCACTTAAAGAAAGAAAAGACATGGATAGAGGAGTAAGGAAGCTCGGGGGGGGGGGGGAGGAATACCAACTCTGCTTAGGAAATCTGGACTGGTTTGTTATAGTATGAATACTGATTTCACTATGAACACACTAATGTTGTAAGCATAATGTGGTGATGTGAGTAGCACAGTCATTTTCAGCTTTTAGTTATATATATCAGCAACTAATAATATTGGTTCTAGTGCTTGAAAATATTAGAAGCGTTAAATCATCAAGAATATGTTAAGTACAGTGTGAGCAATGCTGAAAATCTAGCCACTTGACCATTATATTGCAGTTACAGTTTGCAGCATGGGACAACACTAGTAAAGAACAGAAGTTTAAAGCAATAATGGGGGAGAAATTTGTTTGGTTCACAATTTAATGTGAGCTTAAACTAATTTTGCACTTTTGAACTGATCCACAAATTGAAATTTATTTATCCTTCAAAATTCATACCTCTTTGAATTTTGTTATGCAATTCTTCAATTTTGGCTGCATCTGCACTGCAGACACAATCTAGTTTTACACCACTTTAACTGCAATGGCTCAGTGATATCAAATTCTGGGAACGGTTGTTTTGTGAGACATTTAGCCTCCTGTATTTCTTTTCTTTCACAAATCACATCTGTTTCTGTGTTCATTCTGGGGAGGCATTGCTTAGGCTTTTGAAATCTCAGTGGAGCACATTTCTCAAATTCAGCAGTGAGTTGTGGTTTCTATGTCAGTAGGTTGGTGAAACCAATCCAATCCAGATATTAATCAGCATTTTAAGGAATTATCCAAGGTGCTGGATTCTGTTTCCAAAATAGGTCCTAAACATTGGATCCTCCTTTAAAAGCTGGGAAAAAGTGAAATGGATTCACCATTCCACTGATATGTAAGCCACCAGGGGCCATTTATCAGATTCCCCTTCTATCACTTTCCATTTCCTCCTCAGTATCATGCATGCTCATTCTTATAGATAGCCTCATGTCTTTAGCTATAACAGGAAAAAAAGACCCAAAACTGAGACACTTTCTCTCAAGAGGTATTTTGTAAAATGTATATGAATAATTCTCAGATTGTAGACAGCTTCCTTGAAAGACATTCTGTTTTGACATTTGTGTTTGAATTTTAAGAGAGCTTAGAAAGAGCCATTACCTCCTTAGGCAGATATGGCTGTTTATTTCTGTGCTAATGAGATATCCAGTGTTTTTCACACTCATGGTCGAGATCTTGCTGAGAGATGTCTTATTTGTATTCATTTCCATTGTGTCTTTCCTCTCTTCTTGGCATACATAACATTTGCAAAACTTAATTTCTTTTATCATTTATGCACAGAAAATGAAAAGGGTACCATACAAAAAAAGAAAAAGAAAAAGCCAAAAAAACAAAAACAAAAAAAACTCCTCAGCCCAACAGAAAAGCATTTTTCTATATATGAAATTAGCAATTGAGCCAACACTAGATTACAGGATTTCAGACATTGTTTCTGATCTACTAGGAATCTGGATGAAATAAAATATATATGATGATGATGGAAGAAAGCATGCTTTGAATGTCTAAGGCAGAGTAGGTGTAGGCAACTTGGTCCCTTAGAAAAGGTGTGGGCTAACCCATAATGCCTATTGGTCCTGCTGGTTAGGGTACATGGGGATTAAATCCACAATTTATAAAGGGTGCCGGTTTAATTGTTCTTGAAAAAATTACATTCCCAAAACTATTTAACAATTCTGCCATGTTATATGCTATTTGAGGGTTCTGCCACATAGTCCCACTACCTTGTAATTGACTTGCTAATCCTCTAGAACTCAGTCACTTCAGCTGGTGTTCTAGATGAAATATATGAACTCCAGCTAATATCTCCTTAAGATATACTAGAAAGAGTTATTCAAAATAAGGACAATTTAGGACATTGTAAAATAAGATGAATGAATATAAACCTTCAAAATCTAGAGTATTTGGGAATATCAGTTGGGAGAGGCAGGGAAGACATAACAGAAAAGGATTTAATTCAGGGTGGGCAGCCATGGGGGTCCAAGGCTATATCTGAACTATTTTTCATTCCCATTCACCCACATGTGCAGTACTGCCCCATTTTTGCCAGACTGGAAGTAGCATTCTGGACACTTGATTTGTCCAAGGGCCTTTCGGCACTACACAATTATAGCTATGGTTCTGTTTTAATGATCACTATGGTTCTGCTTTAATGGTCACAGCTGTAGCCTATGGAATTCTGGTGTATGTTACTAGATGGGACACTAGAGTTCCATGGCTAAGAATTCTAAACACCCTTGCCAAAACTGCAAGTACCAGAATTCTACAGGATGTTGTCATGGCACTTAAAGGGCAATCATAGTGCTATAATTGTGTATTGTGAAAGGGCCCCAAATAAATATTTTGGGGGCCTTTAAAGATGTGCTTGGGGAATAAGAGTGCTTCTATGGAAAACCATGCTTCTATGGTCTTTGAAGGTATGATTTTGTGGTTTTAACACCCTTCCCAAATGGGAAAAGGGGTTGAGGAGCCTAAGAGACACACAGAAAGTTTCCATGATCCTTACCTAAACCATTACTTTTAGGGACTCTGGAAGTATTGGGTACAAATAATGTGATTTTTCTTAAGCTTTGTTCATAGTTTGGATAAGATGCTTTCTAGACTACCATTCCCCTTGGCCATGCTGGTTGTGGAATTCTGGGAGTGTCCAAAGTGTAACTTTGCCAATCTGTGATCTATTGCAAAATCAGGCCCTTTCCCCTGCCATTCTATCACATGCAACTGGACCTCCCTTCAGTTTCTGAAATGGTTTCCCACATGGCATGGTATGGAAATGTGAGAGTTGCTACATTAAAAACACAGGCTCAATGCCCCTATGGGCACAATGAACCCATTCTGGTGTCCTGTAATCCTGCATGTACGTTTTAGAAAAATACTTTTAGGGCCTTTGCAGACTGCCAGAAATAGTGCACATTAAATTGAGGCACTGCCCTGGCTCAGTGCTAGGGAATCATGGGAACTGTATTTTATTGTGGCACCAGAGCTCTCTGACAGAGAAGGCTCAATATCTCAGAAAAAAATACAGTTCCCATGACTCCCTAGCATTGAGCCAGGGCAGTGCCTCAATTTAATGTGCAATATTTCTGGCAGTCTGCAAAGGCCCTTAGATTATAGGGCACAAGTGGAATGAACAACATTAGATCATTATTACCACTATAGAGAATAAAATAATACTCTTCCCCCTCCCCCCACAAAATGCAGATATAGCCTTTGGACACAGCTGGACAAAGAAATGCCAGTCCTTCTGGTCAGCAGGATGTATTGGGACAGAATTGTCTTGTGAGCATGCTTAAAACTGAGCAAAGAGTAGATCATACAAATCTCTTTTGAGAGGCTGTAGCAAAGTTTAGGGTCTGCTATCCAAAAGGATCAGTCTATCTGTCTGCTTGTCTATCTGTTTACCTACCTATCTACCTTCTTCTTGTTGTTGTTAACTGCCTTGGAGTCAATCTCAATCCATGGCAACCCTATCGATGAGATACTCCAGGTCCCCCTGTCCTCTACTGCTCTGCCCAGCTCCTGCAAACTCATATTCGTAGTCTCTTTGATTAAGGCCATCCATCTAGCATGTGGCCTTCCTCTCTTTCTACTTCCCTCCACTTTCCTAACATTATTGTCTCTTCAAATTATTCATGCCTTCTCATGATGTGTCCAAAGTATGACAGTCTACGTCTTGTCATCTTGGCTTCTCCTCTATCTTTCAGGGGTGGGCCAATTGTGGCCTCCACATGATGTTGGATTATAGTTCCTAGCATTCCTTACCACTGGCAATGTTAGCAAGAACTGCTGGAAGTTGTCCATCAACATGCAAAAAGGCCCACTGCTGATCTATATCATCTCCATCCATCCATCCCTTCAATAGCTGCATAGATTAGGATAAGATAAGGATAAGATAATGTTGATGCCTTAAATGTTTTGTACCATGTAAAACTGCTGTGTTTAAGTTGTGGAAGTGGAACTGTACATTCAGCACATTTGGATATGCACTGATGTTCACTGCAGATTATGCCCACAGATGTACATGCACATTTGGCATTGCAGTTTACTAATGAGGGGATATTATATAATGAATCTAAAGTTATTATCTATTTCCTCGAGGCAGGATCTCTGCCAAGATAAAATGAAACACTACATGATACTCAGGAAGCTGCCTATCCCAAGTCAGAATATTATTACATCTGATTTGGTATTGCCCGTTCTAATTTACAGCAGAATCCTGAAATTTCAGTCAGGAAGACTTTCCCAGCCCTATCTATCAGAAATTATATCTGAGACCGTTTTTACTACATGCATAGCATGTGATCTATTAATGAGCTACAAGTGTCTCCTAAAATAGGCAGGAAGGTGATTATTAACCATCCCTTTATTATATTGCTGAATTATTTGCTGCCCAGACTTTAAAGATTTATTATCTGAAATATATGATGTAGATTATTCCCAGCACTTACTAAATCTAAGCAACATCGATTTTATTTGATTGGGCACATCAAATTCTAAACTTTGTTGTGCACATAGCAAAATCCAACATTGGTTGAAAGTAGGATCCTCCCTCCACCCCCACCCCTCCGTTTTATAAAAGAGTGTGTTATCAAGAAAGATGTTACCTCAAAATAAGGAATCAGTGTGATGCCATTAATTTTAATGTTGGTATCAGCATAACCTCTGCCTTGTTGAGGTTAATTAATTGGCCAGATATTGTTGTGACCACAGTTAAAATTATTATTCATGCCCACAAGGTTGTGATATATTTGGGAACTAGGGAACTAGGGTTCTGTATCTGTGTAGAAAAGTCTTTGAATTAACTTCTCTAACATAAAAGTATTTGCTTGAAGCCAGTCTAAATAAAATTTACTAGGTCCCATCTGTGTAGGCCTGGAAGCCTGTTCCCCATCTCCCTGGCCCTGGCATCTTCCTGTTCAGATGATATACATCCCAATCCCCAGTTCTGGTCCAAGCAGTCTGGATGATGTCCAGCATGTTCTGCACTAGAAATAGGGGACCACACCCATAAAACAGGTTTTATAAACATACATGTTAAAACCCCTGTTCCTATAACACCACAACTGTCTGCATGGACATCCCACTGAACTGCCCAGCACATCTGTTGCCATTGGAGGTCATTTGCTTCTGAGGTCAGAACGAGATGCCCAGCCTTGATCACATGGCTGGGACTCTTGTTCTGTCCTTGGAAGTGAGTGATCCATGGTGGCAGAAGATAAGTCAGTTAGCTTAGTGGGATACCCATACAGACAGCTCCCATGGTATGGGAATGGAGGGCCAGATAAGGGGGACAAGTCAGGGAAACTGTGGGGCCAGCATACTCCAGGCTGTCCCCAGAGTATTCTGGCCATAAAGATAGGGCCATAGATATGATAGACAAAATCACGGTTTAGGAAGCACTAAGAATACACATACTATTCCAATATCTTCTCCTCCAGTTTTGGTCAAATCTCCATATCTGCTGCATTAAAAATATAAGAGGAACGTTAAGAGGAAAGGTACCATGTGCACATTGTGAGAGCACAATGTAATTCTGCATATTGAAATGGTCTGTTGATATATCCTGCTGTACCATGTGGCTAGTGGCTTTTCCCCACTGATCCTGGATGGCAGTGTGTGCATAGTAAATGGGCCATGTTGGAGACGTTAACTTTAAAAAATGTTAGAAGATTTAGGTGAGATTATTAATAACTGTTGTTGCACCATTCAATGATGTGTAGAAAACGGTTCAAACAGATGGCTCTAGTGTACTTTTCTCTGTATAAATAATTAAATAGCTGAGGTTACTCTAGCAAAGAAGGGAAATATGGAAGATATTTGTTTAACCATAAAGTGATTCAATGCTGGATTCAAATTATGGGGGCAGAATTAGGAGGCTCTTAATAGAAACTACAGCCTCCACTCCTTACCTGCCCCTGAATGTAGCAAAATAAGAATGCTTCTATAGCATTTGAAGGGTACTAGGAGGGATAGCAAAACACTGAAAGAGTGGAAGAACTGGATCTCTATATTCTTCAACTGCCCTGATTTTTCAGTAATATCCCTGATTGATCCTTAGTCATCATACCTTTTCATCTGCTTTTTAAATGTCCCAGTTTCTCTCTTCTCTCTCTCCAACTTCACCAATCATCATCAGGAATTATCTGGCTATCTTCACCTACATTCTCCTGAACTTGATATGACCTTAGTGGATCAGATCTCTCTTTAGTACCTGCAAACTGAGTTCAAAGTGAAAAAGTAATTCACACTCAACTCAGGAGAAAGCAAACTGCTGTGGTCTCCCCTGTGTTGTGAGTTCTTACTCATTAATAACTTTTGCCATCTTGACATTTGAAGTTGCATGGCCACATGTCTTCCAGTTTTTATCAGTGAAATGTTGAAGGGTATGGGCTTCTAATGTCCTCCACACCCTGGTCTTTTGGGCTTCAGCAACACATAAGATCTTATCACACGGGGCCCAATGCAGTCAGAATCCAAAAGAAATCCCAACCTAATACATATTATTTTCCCATGTCTCCACACGACGTCGCTCAGAACCCCGACAGAACCCCGACACAATGCGGAATGATCCGTGATTTTTTGAATTTCGGTTTCTTCAGGAAGTACAATTGCGTAACGGGATTAATATCGCTTTTGCCGTAAGTGCAATCACCAAATACGTATCGCCAAATACGTATTGGGGAGCATTTCCCCGTCATTACCGATGCGGGGCCGGTGCTCCAAGGGGGACCTCCTCGGAGAGGCGGCTCTCCAAGGGGGACCTCCTCGGAGCGCCGATCCGACGCAGGGCCGGCGCTCCAAGGAGGACCTCCTCGGAGCACCAATCCGATGCGGGGCCGGCGCTCCAAGGAGGATCTCCTCGGAGAACCGGCTCTCCAAGGGGGACCTCCTCGGAGCGCTGATCCGACGCAGGGCCGGCGCTCCAAGGAGGACCTCCTCGGTGAACGCTGCGGCGGGAGGTCCTCCTCGGAGCGCCGGCCATGTGGAGAGCCGACTGCACCGAGGACGACCTGGGAAAGGGTGACAGCCATGGCGAGTGACAGCCGCGGCGAGCATAGTGCGCATGTGCAAGAACATCATTGCTTCTTTATGTACGGGATTTTCTCACTTGTGTGTGAACGGCAAATACAGTTCCTGGGAGCGCTTTCCTTAAATGAGCGATGAAGGTAATTGTGTGTGAAAACCATTTGCGGAATGAAGGTTTATTTTCGGTTTCTTTTCGGAATCTGTCATTTCAGGATTATTATCGCTTTGTGGGCCACGTGTGATAAGGTCCATAGTTAGTGAGGAAAAAAAGAGGAAGGAAGTGGGAGGGGAAAAAAGTAAATGTGGCTGTACCTTTAAGACTAACTGGCTTTTATTTTTGCATTAACTTTTATGAATATAAACCCACTCTTTGGATGCATTACCAAGAGTAATAACAGTGACAACATTTATCTGATTATGTGACCAGGTTAGCTCCAGTTCTGCATGGTTTATTTATTCAGAAATATAAACTTCCACCTTGTGATGCTAGAGAGAAAATCCTTGTTACCTTGATGAAGCTCAAACAACAAAGATTCTTGTCTCACTCTTTTAAAGAATAACAAATTTAATATGACATAAACTTTCAGCAACCAAGTCCACATCATAAAATGCATGAAGTGTTATCCTTGATTTGACAGGTACATATATATGTGGTTTTGAAGGTGGGGTTGTAAACAATGAAGTCAGATGAAACTGAAAGGCAGAAAATATAGACATTCATAAAACAATAGTTGTGTTTTACACAACAAAGTTTTTAAGGTATCCATCATTATTCAGTTTTTACATCCCACCCCACCCCCAATATTTGGACAAAAGAGTCACATGTGTACCTGGACACAGTGATTGTGTGTGTGTGTGTGTGTGTGTGTGTGTGAAAACTGTGTTTGTTGTGTGTCAAAAATGTATTTTGTGCAGCCTCCCATTGTTTCCAAAAATGCATGTGGCTTTTGTGAGCAATAGTTTGACTTTTAATAAAAACACATTTGAAGAAAAACCCAATGTGTTTTGGAGCCCTGGTGGTGTAGTGGTTGAATGCCAGTCCTGCAGCCACAATGTTGCAAGTTCGATCCTGGAGGGCTCCAAGGTCCACTCAGCCTTCCATCCTTTTGTAGCTCAGTAAAATGGGTACCCAGCTTGATGGGGGCAATTGGCTTACACATTGTAAACTGCTTAGGGAGTGCTAGTTCACTGATAAGTGGTATAGAAATGTACTTGTTTGCTATTCTTCTGGGCAGAATAATTCCCTGCCCCCCCATACTTCTGCACAGTAGACAAAAGTGTACATGTTTCTTGCTCCTGTGTCATTCTTTCCAACCATGCTTCTCAAGCATTAGAAAACCAATTTTCCAGCCAAAGATAATAATAGCAAGTATTCTTTCTATCCTTAATTTAGGAGTAACCCAAAATATTTTGCTATTTGAAGCAAAGGATAAAATTGTGTCCTCACATGCACTGGATTACATATACAAATTGACTGAATCCTGTTTCAACAGTGGTAACAGGACAGTGTCCCTCACTTCCTCAAAGAGCAGCAGAGTGGCTTAGGGGAGACACAAAAGTGAGGTAGAATATAGAGTTGTTTTGATTTAATCCACTTCCATATCTACTGGGTGAAGCAGTTGCCTCACCTGCCTAACATTAGCGCTGGTTGTGCTACAATATCTGTTGGAGCTGCTACTATTAAAACCATATGTACATATGTACATGATGACTCCAATTGCAGGCAGTATAGAACTTTGTATCCTTTTCTAACTATATACAGATCTGTGTCACATAGGGATGGTAAATCTCAGTTTTTCCAAGTTTGGACCAATGTCACGAACAGTGAAACAATTTTTAATCTTGTAATTTTGAGACACTTGGGACTCCCCCTGCCCCATGATGGGAAACCACCATTTCCCCACAAAAGCTATGCAGCTTCCCCAGAAAACTGCAGTTTTCTAGAAGCTACACTACACAGTTCCTCATGAGAACTATACAGCTGTCCTGAAAACTGTGCAGCTTTTGGTCTGGTAAGGACTGCTTTCAAGCAGCCATGTTGTGCACTTTGCATAAGATTGCTTTTTTAAATGTAGTAGACAGCAATGTTACACAACAACAACAACAAAAATATGTGCAAAATGCAGTAATGTTCAGACCAAAACCCACATCTGGCTGCAGCTGCAGTTGGCCTGAATTTGTTTTCATGCTTTTTAACTTTTGGGTTGTGGAACTTTCAAACTGGAAAAAGCTGCAGCCATGATACTGAACAGTGCCACAAATTATTTGTTTAGTAGTATAGTGTGCATTTTATTCACTTTCTCCAAGCATATAGAGAAATACAGTATAAATTATTTGGTCCCCCATTCTTGGGAAACTGTACTGCTTTCTATGCACAGTAAAAAATACTGTGCATGTAGGTTTTGATGGCAAAGCTGTGCAGATACTCAGACTTTTGCACAGTTCTCAAAAACTGTGCAGTATATGTTGTGCTAGGAACAACAACAAAAAAGTTCCCACAATCTGCAGGAACTTTAGAAGCATTGTTTATCTTCCTGCCTAAGTTTCTTGAGGGGTCAGAAACTTCAAATTCAACCCCAGTTGGGAAATTGATGAATTTATGTTTCATCCCTACTGTCACAGTGCATCCAGATATAGAAAAAAACAGCTGGATATGTCTCTGCTCATCCTTCTGCTCTCTGGCAAAATGGAAATGACTGTGTTCAGGGAACTGCACTATCTACAATATACGTTTTTGGGTCTGGAGTCAGGAAATGTAGTACATGATACATGCATGTGTTTTGAAGCATGATCCTGTCCATTATTTATTTAAGGCATTTATTTTTTCCTCATTTTTTAAAATCCCAGAATGGTTTACAGAACTGCATTATCTACTACAATGGAATCAAATAGCAAAACAGTAAAATGTAATTTAAAAAAAACAAATGAAACATTTCATTAAAATACCAGTGCTAGGTGACTAGGCCAGCAATCAAGAAAATATCTGAACAAACAACTGTTTTCAATTGCTATTTGAAACCCTGTAACTTGGCAGCATTCCATAATCTCAGTGGGTTGACATTCCATATGAAGGATGCCACAACAGAAAAAAAAATCCAAAACAAAAAACAGTCCTCTCCTGTGCACTGTAATTAAATTTCACTTTTGAGTTTTATGCTGGGTTTATACCCCTTTCAGTGCCAACCTGTTTTGCATTTTTATTCCATTGTAAGAAATTCCTATAAAGATGGATTTTTATTTTATTTTATTTTAACTTCTAGTCCACTGCATATACAATTGTTTCTGTTGTCACACTGCAAAATTAATGCAGTTTGACACCACTTTAACTGTCATGGCTCCTTCCAAAATTCTGGGATTTGTACTTTGTTCTGACAGAGAAGGCTAAATATCTCACAAAACTACAAACCCTAGAATTGATGTCATGTGATGTCAAACTGCTCTAATTCTGTAGTGTAGATGAAATCTAAGTAATGTTTGATTAGATGTGTTTATAGAAGCATGAAAAGGAGGTGAAAGCTCTTATTCTCAAAAACTCTGGGACGGAATGAAGGAAGACATAAATATTCCAGCCTGAGTGAATTGAAATTCATCAAATATATTTGTTAAAGGCAAATTTGTTTAACAACTGACTTCCACTGAGTTTGCCTGAGTTAGAATTCTTTTTGAAGCCCATTTTTCCCCCCTTAGATCAAATTTAGGGAAGGAGCATTTTCTTAAGCTAATGTGAATGTATTTTCTAGCTCATCAATATTAGTATTATGCAGATAAATATGTAATTACTTTCCCCCCTACTCATTAAGCTTCATATTAAAATATGAATGAAGGAATATTTTAATTTTCATGTCAGCTATACTCAGGTTATTTGCAACAACCATGACAATAAAATAAATCTTGATGTGCTCTGTTTTTTTAAATACTAAAATCTTGGATTACTAATTGAACACTGAAAATCTCTTGAAGAAGAGAGTGTGGATTAATTTTTAAATCAGTTTTAATCTCCTTATTCGGGTTTCATTACTATACTGTGGATATTTATAGTGTGTGTGTGTGTGTGGGGGGGGGGGGGGAATACAGTACTTAACCTTTAATAATTTTCCTGTTTTCAGTATATTTAATCCAAAAAAGCCAGAAGTCATGATGTACCAGAGAGAAGATTCTTGGGAAAGGTAATAGGTTTTCTATAATATTATGTGTAATTTAGTTATATTACGGTAATCACTTTAACATTTTGATGGTACATTAAACATACAGTAACAGATTGATTGCATTTATAAATCTAAAACAGATTCAACAGATTTGTGTGTCTACACCAAGCATAGGCAACTGTAGTTTTACCACTGAGATCTAACTTCCATCAGCTCTAGCCAGCATAGTCAATGAAAAAGAATTACATACCTTCCAATTCTTCCAATTTGGCAGGGGCAGTCCCACTTAATGTCATCCCATTTTTTCAGCTGCTTTAAAAATATCCCAGTTTCTGACTCTCCTCCTATGCATTCCCTTTGTCCTCAGTTTATTTCAGTTGTTGCATACTGAGATCAAAGTACAAAAGTAGTTCACACTCAGTTAACTCAGCTGGGGGGAGAGGAGAAGAGAGGGCAGAATCTTGCCTTTTCTAGTAGATTCAAGCAAAAGCAAAATGCTTCAGCCTTTCTTAGCTTGCGTGTGTTAGTAACTTTTACCATGTTGATAAAAACTCTGAAGTTGCCTGGCCACACGTGTCCTGGTTTTCCTCTGTGAAATGTTGGAGGGTATGGGATTATGGAGATTGGAATTCAAAACCATTTGGATGACAATTGTCCACCTGATATAGATAGTATAAAGCTTTTGTTGGAGGAATCTATGGTGGCCAAGGACATTACCATCTTCAACAGGCAAAAGCAATTAAATCTTAATCAATTGTGAAACAAGAGACAGTAGCCTACACAACACCTGAGACCCATCGGCTTGGTTCATAGCAATTAGACCTTCATGTTTGAACTCCTTGCTGACCCTTGCTTGCTGTTTCACCTAGTTGTTACCAGTCACTAAGCTGCTTTGGTGCAGCAATGGTAATGGCAGGGAGCACCACATTAGCAGCATGTACACACAAATGTTTTCAGATATCTCTCTGCCTCCTTACTTGGGGGCAGTTCCAGTGGCCTTGTCCATGATGCATTTGAAGATAACAGACAGAGGAGGAAGACAACACAGGTCAGTAAAAAGGAACCTTCTCTGCCAGGGTGCTCAGTTCTAGTTCATGACAATGGGAATAGCCAGAGAGAATGCTGATGATTTTATTCATTTATATCCCAATTTTCTTGCAATAATATGACTCATGGAAGCTTACAATTTATTTAAAAATAATACAGATTAAAAACTATACAAAAATGTCAATAAAAGTATAAATATAAAAGTTATATTAGAGACAATTTAAAATGTTTAAAACATTAATATTAATTTTAAAACCCCTATCTACAAATCATAAAACAGTATAGAACATCATTAAAAGACCATCTCAGTCAGCTTCTAAATACCTGATGGGATAAGAATGTTATAAGAATCCCTGATGGGATAAGATGGGAACTCCACAGTCTTGGAACCACCACTGAGAAGGCTCCCTTCCTCATTCCCAATAAGGTAGTAGGACAGAGAAGAGTCTCTCCACAAGATCTTAGGGCCTTTGCAGACTGCCAGAAATAGTGCACATTAAATTGAGGCACTGCCCTGGCTCAGTGCTAGGGAGTCATGGGAATTGTATTTTTTTCTGGGACATTGAGCCTTCTCTGTCAGAGAGCTCTGGTGCCACAATAAATTACAGTTCCCATGATTCCCTAGCACTGAGCCAGGGCAGTTCCTCGATTAGGCTCAAACAGGTACATAAAGGGAAATGTGCTCTTTCAAATAACCTGCACCCAAGCCATATAGGATTCAGGGAGAGGAATGGAGGTACATGAGGTCAGGAAGAAAAGCTAGAATCAGCCACCAGAAGCAGTAATCTCACTTTGATTGATAGTGGAATTTTAGCAGGATCTTGAGGGAAGGGACTACAATTATGCAATGCAAATATCCATCAAAGTCCTATCTAGCCAAAAGGAGGAAGAGAAAGTCCCAAAGTGGTTTTTCTTTGTGCTGCCAGCAGGCTTTCCTTTCTCAGCTGGATCATCTACAAAATTTGTCCTATGCTGTTTTATGAAGCCACTATTTATTGTTTCCTGGATAAATGGATGGATAGTTCAGACTGCTCCATATTAGAGTGGTATACCATGAGTTGAAACAAGCTAATTTGTTTGTTTCTTTAATTGAATTTTAAAACTGTTCAATAGTGAGAAGATGCAATCCTGGCAAGCTACTACTACTGCTCATATAATACTTATCACAATTTCATTTGGGTCCTTCATCTTCATCCTGCTGTGGTTGTTATGGCTCCTTGCCTGTGTTAACTAGTGCATTTTGGCTTCTGATTAACACCCTACCCTAGAAGCATTGATTGATACCTATTTCCATTCTGTGTAAAAAATTGGGGAGCATTTAATTTTGCAACAGTTGTTGATTTTCTGCTTTCATATTTATCTTGAATTCTTGCAAAAAGGAGGTGAGAATTCAAAACATTATTGTAAGTTGGTCTTCTGTATCCATGGATTCTGTATCCACGGATTCAACTATCCATGGCTTGAAATACACACACACAGCAAACCTTGGTTTACCCATGTTACATAAGGGTCACCATTTTACTATGCTATGAATAAAGCTTTATGTCTGAAATGGTCTATATCCATTAGCTAAAACTAGAGTAAAAGGTAAAGGTATTCCCCATTGACAAGGTTGTCAAGTTGTGTCTGATCATAGGGGGTGGTGCTCATCTCCATTACTAAGCCAAAGAGCCAGCGTTGTCAGAGATTACTCTGTGATCATGTGATTGCAAAGAACACTGTTTACCTTCCCACCGAAGTGGTACCTATTTATCTACTTGCATTTGTATGCTTTTGAACTGCTAGGTTGGCAAAAGGTGAGACTAGTGAACTGCCAACCTGCTGATCTTGCAATCAACAGTCAGTGTCTTATCCACTTGAGTCACTGCATCCCACAACTCTAGTAGACCCATTGAATAAATGGGATTTACAGATTTACGATTTACTATCCAACAGTTTAGTCAATGTTTTCACTATAGTTGGGATTAGCAATTGGATGGAAACCAAGGATGTTAGGTCTTTATTCACCTTTGAAGTGACCAGTTCAATTCATATTGAAACTCAGGTGTTCACTGTAGATGCTACACCAGGCTGTGTGAACAAATTTATTAAATTCAAAACATATTTTCACAATAAAAGTAATACTCATGATGAAGTTCAGCTATGACAACCTTTTCCATCCAGGTTTCCTGCAACCCACACCATGCCCATCTAGCCTATCAATGGCCACACAGTCTATGGATGATGGGATTTGTAATCACACACATCTGGGAGCACTGTGTAAGATTTAGCCATTGGCATAGGGTGGGTACAGTAGGATTGGAGCCATTCAGTTTACTCCCTGTACAGATAAATATGATTTTAATGGGGGAAATGCAAATAAAATATAAACCAGAGGAGATGAGCAATTCTGCAAGATGCTATCATGGTGGGTTTTTTAAAAATTGTGTGAGAATACAATTTTTTTTCCATTTGATTGGAAAGCCTAACTGAAATGCATCAGTGGAACAACTGATGAACATTAACATTGTTATAAAAGAAAATAAAAGAAATGAAACAATTATTGCTTTCCATCATCATTCTCAGCTTTCTGACAATCCAAAATACAAAGCAAGCTTCCAACCAAATTAATAATATGAACCAGTAATAAAAATAAAGCATTTCTCCTCTCTGCAAAAATAAAGCATGGATGTATTTGCACTGCATAAATATACCAGTTTGATACTATTTCATCTGGCACATCACCTGAAAGATGTAGTTGGACCTTAAACTGATCCTAAAATTTCAGAGGATGGTGCTGTGGTAATTAAAGTGATGTCAAAACAGTATAATCTTATAACATATGACAGAAATTGGATCTACAGTGGGAATGTCCAAAACAGCAATTCTTTGCAGACCTAGCTTCTAAAGCAGTATTGAGAAGAGGAAGCATGACCCTGAGTAGGAAAGAACCAAAGGAAGTGTACATGAAATACAGAACTTGGAAAGTTGTTTGGCAACAATAAAAATAACATGTTGAAACTATGGAATTCCTGGCATTGTTTTTCCACTGCTCAGGTATGGCTGGATTCATGCTAATTTGACTGCCAAGGTGCTTGCCATGACATTCAAAACCTTAAATAGCTTGAGACCACAGTACATGAAGACATGCCTCACCATATATGCCTGCCCAAAGGTCTCAAGTCTTCTTGAGGGGCCCTCCTCTGTGTCACACCAGTAAGGACAGTAAGGTGTTGGAGGACATGTGA
Organism: Phrynosoma blainvillii; assembly: GCA_026167975.1. Taxonomy (NCBI): domain Eukaryota; kingdom Metazoa; phylum Chordata; class Lepidosauria; order Squamata; family Phrynosomatidae; genus Phrynosoma; species Phrynosoma blainvillii. The sequence continues at coordinate 37,921,649 of JANUYF010000005.1, forward strand.
GAGAAGCTTCTTGGCTAGGGGAGCCCACCTGTGGAATGTCCTCCCCTTGGAAGCCTGTCTAATACTGATGTTGACTTTGTTTTGGTGCCAAATAAAAATATTAGTACTTATAAAAACTTGGGGGAGGGGATGCCTAACTAGTTCAATTCAAAATATCCATACATATGGACAGGAATTCTGTTGGGGATATGCACCTTCATAAATGGACTTGCGTATGCAGGAGTTAGAATACCCAGTAGAGGGACAGCAAAGTGCCCAGTGTCCATTGGTGCCAGATACACAATGGGACTAAAGTACAACGTGCATCAGTGTTGATGTGCATTGTATTATTCCTTATGCACATTGATCACCAATGCACACCAGACACTTTTCCTGGTACCCTGTTACACATCTTCAAAGTTCAGTAAAGGGATTTCTTAGTGCCTCTGTGATGTAGGGGGGATGCAGACGATGCAAGCCTTGGCCATAATCCATTCTTCTGCCAGCCCAGGAAGGAGCTTTAAAATAGCACTCCTTCCTCAAGGTGTGGAAAGGGCGCCGGAAGAGGCGGCATGCATCTCTTCCACATCTCTTCCATCACAGCATGACGTAATCAGAGTATAGCACTGTCTGTTGAGGCCCATAGTTAGGTATACCTAAACTTACACAAAGTAATAGGTCATATAGGCTTCTGGCAATGGTTTTCTAACAGATTGGAAAAGATCAATATACATCCCATTCAGAAAAAAGGAGACACATGAGACTGCAGCAGCTATAGGATCATAGCACTAATATCCCATGCAAGCAAAATTATGCTCAAAACATAGACTCCAACTATACATGGAGAAAGAAATCCCAGAGGTCCAAGCAGGGTTCAGGAAAGAAAGAGTCACTAGGGATAACATCACAAATATGCAATGGCTAATGGAATGCAGCAGGGAGTTCTAAAAGAAAATCAGCATGTGCTTTATAGACTATAGCAAAGCCTTTGACTGCATAGATCGTGAAAGGCTATGGAATGCCCTTAAAGACATGGGAGTGCCAACACATCTGATAGTCCTGATGAGGAATCTGTATTCAGGACAAGAGGCTACTGTCAGAATAGACATAGAGAAACAGAATGGTTCCCACTTGGCAAAAGGGTCAAACAAGACTGCATCCTATCACCCTACTTGTTCAGCTTATATTCAGAACATATTGTAAGGAAAGCAGGCTCAAACACAGAAGAGGGAGGAGTGAAAATAGGAGGAAGAAATATAAGCAATCTGAGATGTGCTGACAACACCATAATACTAGCAGAAAACCTCACAGACCTGAAACAACTTCTAAGGGAGATCAAAGAAGAAAGTGCAAAAGCAGGCTTACTGTTGAACATAAAGAAAACAAAAATAATGACTACAGAGAACATACACACACTCAAACTAGACAATGAGGAAATAGAAATAGTAAAAGAGTTCTCATATCTGGGATCAAACATTGATCGGAATGGGGACCATAGCCAGGATATCAGAAGAAGATTAAGAATGGTGAGGGTGGCTCTGAAAGAACTAGAAAAGATCCTAAAATGCAAAGACATACAACTCAGCACAAAAGTCAGAATCTTACAAGCCATTGTATTTCCTATTACCATGTATGTATGTGAGAGCTAGACAGTCAAGAAAGAAGATAGGAGGATAATCAACTCACTTGAGATGTAGTGCAGGAGAAGAGTGTTGAGGATCCCATGGACAGCCAAGAGGACAAACAAATTGATCCTAGAACAGATCAAGCCAGAGATATCCCTAGAAGCCAAGATGACAAGACTTAGACTGTCATACTTTGGACACATCATGAGAAGGCATGAATCGTTGGAAAAGATAATAATGTTAGAAAAGGTAGAGGGAAGCAGAAAGAGAGGAAGGCCACATGCTAGATGGATGGACTTTATGAAAGAGACCACAAATATGAGTTTACAGGAGCTGGGCAGAGCTGTAGAGAACAGAGGGGCCTGGAGATGTCTCATCAGCAGGCAATTAACAACAACAACAAAAGCGTGAAGTCGAAGGCTTTCACAGCCAGCATTCATAGGTTTTTGTGGGGTTTTTTGGGCTGTGAGTCAATGTTTTAGGAGAATGTATTGTTGATGTTTCGCCTGCATCTGTGGCTGGCATCTTCTCTGAAATCACATCTTCTCTGAAGATGCCAGCCACATATGCAGGCAAAACGTCAGGAATACATTCTTCTAGAACATGGTCTCACAGCCCCAAAAAACCACAAAAACCTAACAACAAATGCTTTCTGAACTGATTTTTAGCTTGTCAAGTTCTTTAATACCTTGTAGTCTGTCATTTATTCTTGTTGTATTAATTGTGCTCATCTGTTATGATTGATTTTATTTACATGCCACTGTGAGATCTTGAAGAATAGGGGAAATTATAAATATTTAAATGAATAATAACTAAACAAATATAAACATTTATTCAATACAAGTAACACAAGGCTACAATGAGTGGTAGTGAGAGGTTTATATCTCAGCGATAATGTGCCCTGGGTTTTATTTCAAATATTAAAAGAGCTACTCAAGCTACTGGATCTATTTCAAAAATAGTGTACAGTCTGGAATAATACCCAAACTGAACTCTCTGCATCTTTTAAAATGGAAATAATTTTGTGAAAGATCCTTGCCTATGATACCAGAGAGCTTCTTTCAGTTAAAGTAACTGAGAAACCAAATGTCAAGACAGTGCAAGGAAGTTTTGCAGGAGCAAGAAATAGATTTACATGTGGAAGAATCCTACAATTTTATAGCTATTTACTGTGAGGAAGCTCTATTAATCTTATGATAGTAACCTCTGAAGAGCCAGACACATTATCATAGTGTAAGTCAGGGATAGGCAACCTTTCCCCTTTAAGGGCCGAGGGACTTCAGCTCCCAGAAGCCTCAGCCATGTTAGCCAATGGTCCCATGTTGGCCAATAGCTCCTGGGATTCTGGGAGCTGAAGTCCCTCGGCCCTTAAAGGGGAAAGGTTGCCTACCCCTGGTGTAAGTCAAGGATTCCATATGAAAAGGAATTAAATACAATTGAGCTTATTCCTCTGTTTATGCTATTTTAATTTTGACAGAACAATGTTTGTATCACTTAATGTGAAAAGCTTAAATGAAGTAATAAAAAGAGAGGAACATTTTGGAACATTAAAAGGAGGAAAGATACATGTTATTCTCCTGTAAGAAACCCAAGCATTCAAAGAACATCAAAATAGTTACTCGTAAAGGTAAAGGGAAAAGGTTTAGGAAAGAGACACTAAAAAAATTGAGGAAATCAAATATGAAAGCGGATCAGTAAAATATTCTATAAAACTTTAAAATATTTATTTTAAATCTGTCTTCCTAAAGAATACAAATTTACTCATAAAAATGACAATAAATATGCAGTTTGTAGTTTAAAAAACAAACAATAATGACTTTAGTTTTTTGTGGGTTTTTCGGGCTGTGTGGCCATGTTCTAGAAGAGTTTCTTTCTGACGTTTTGCCAGCATCTGTGGCCGGCATCTTTAGAGAATACTGGAATGGAAGGGAATGGGCCTATATATACTGTGAGACCCTGGGTAGGGAGGAGTGATTCCCAGTAAACTGTGTATTGTTCTGTGTTGAATAGGTATTGTTCTGTTGTTAATGGTATGGCTTCAGGGTGGGAGGATATGCAATCAAGGATATTGTCTGCTATTCCTATGTAAACTGTATATTGTTCTGTGGTGAATAGGTATTGTTCTGTTGTTAATGGCATGGCTTCAGGAGTGAGAGGATATGCAATCAAGGATATTGTCTGCTATTGTCTGCTGGGAAAGCCCCTGACCCTGGTTGGTTTCCCATTTGCATTTGCTGAGTGCTGATTTTCTTATTTTGTAGGACTGGTAGCCACACCTTGTTTACTTTAAGGGTTTCTTCTTTCCTGTTGAAGTTATCCAAGTGTTTGTGGATTTTGATGGCTTCCCTGTGCATTCTGACCTGATAGTTGTTGGCATGGTCCAGGATTTCAGTGTTTTCAAACAGCATTTTATGCCCAGGATGGTTTATAATGTGTTCTGCTACTGCTGATTTTTCTGGCTGGCCCAGTCTGCAGTGTCTTTCATGTTCCTTGACTCGTGTTTGGACACTGCATTCGGTGGTCCCTATGTAGACTTGTCTGCAGCTGCATGGTATGCGGTAAACTCCTGTAGCTGTGAGAGGGTCTCTCCTGTCCTTCGCTGAGCACAGCATTTGTTGGATTTTCTTGGTTGGTTTGTAAACCATTTGGAGGTTGTGTTTCCTCACCACTTTTCCTATTCTGTCTGTGACTCCTTTGATATATGGTAAAAATACCGTCCCTTTGGGTGGTTGCTCATCTTCACTCCACTGGGTTTTCCTGGGTCTGGCAGCCCTTCTGATGTCTGAGCTGGAGTAACCATTTGCCTGTAGAGCCCGGTCTAGGTGCTCTTCCAAGAAGTGGGGTTCACAGATGCGTTTTGCCTGGTCTATCAGTGTTTTTATTGTGCTTCTTTTTTGTCCTGGGTGATGGTTGGAGTTCTTGTGCAAGTATCTGTCTGTATGCGTAGGTTTTCTGTATACTGTGTGACCCAGACGTTGGTTTGGTTTGCGGATGACTAGGACATCCAGGAATGGCAGTGTTCCTTTTTTTTCTTTTTCCATAGTGAATTGGATGTTAGGGTGGATGTTGTTCAGGTGATTCAGGAACACAGCCAGATCTTCTTCTCCATGGCTCCAAATGGTGAAGGTGTCATCCATGTATTGGAACCAAGTTGTGGGCTTTTTCGGTGCTGTTTCCAGGGCTTGTTTTTCAAAGTGTTCCATGTAGAAGTTTGCTATCACTGGGCTTAGAGGGCTTCCCATTGCTACCCCATCTCTCTGTTCATAAAATCCATTGTCCCACTGGAAATAGCTTGTGGTGAGGCAATGTTCAAACAAGGCTGTAATGTCCACTGGAAAAATTTGTTGGATGAGTGTCATGGTGTCCATTATGGGGACTTTGGTGAACAGGGAGACGACATCGAAGCTGATTAGTATGTCTCTGGGTTTAAGTTCAAGGTTATTGATTTTTCTTATGAAGTGAGTTGAGTCCTTGATGTAATGGGGGGGTTGCCCAATATGGGCTTGTAATTGTGTGGCCAGAAACTTGGCCAAATCATATGTGGGGGATCCAACAGCACACACTATGAGTCGGAGTGGAATGGAATCCTTGTGAATCTTGGGAAGTCCATACAGTCTTGGAGGGAGAGCCTCAGATTTGCACAAACTTTGTCTTGTGGTTGGCTTAATTGAGGAGTTTTTGGTCAAGGTGTTTGTTTTCCTGGTGATTTTGTTGGATGGGTCTTGTTTCAGTTTTTTGTATATTGTAGGATCCAAGAGTTCCCTGATATTTTGTTTGTATTGTTTTGTTTCCATGATTACTGTGGCATTGCCTTTGTCTGCTGGGAGGATGATGATTTCTGGGTCTGAACTGAGATCCTTGATGGCTTTTCTTTCTTTTCTGGTTATGTTGCTGGGAGGTGGTTTTGCCTTGCGCAGAATCCTTGCTGTTTCTCCTCTTATCTCTTCCACTTCCTCCTCTGGGATATGGTGGAGTGCAGATTCTACCTGGGCAATGATGCCTTCAACAGGGATTCTGGTGGTGGTTACTGCAAAATTGCCTCCTTTGGCCAGGATGGATGTCTCCTCTTCTGAAAATTGCCGCTGTGTGAGATTGATGATTGTCCGTGATGTATACAATGAGGGTTTCAGCTGGTGCTTTTGGCATTTGTTGATGCTTTTGGCTGGTGCTTTTGGCATATCCTCCCACCCTGAAGCCATACCATTAACAACAGAACAATACCTATTCAACACAGAACAATACACAGTTTACTGGAAATCACTCCTCCCTACCCAGGGTCTCACAGTATATATAGACCCATTCCCTTCCATTCCAGTGTTCTCTGAAGATGCCGGCCACAGATGCTGGCAAAACATCAGAAAGAAACTCTTCTAGAACATGGCCACACAGCCCGAAAAACCCACAAAAAACTATGGATGCCGGCCATCAAAGCCTATGACTTCACAATAATGACTTTAATAAATAAATACCTAACAAACTAAATCCTATCCTAACTGGTGATGGTTTACGTATAGCAGGAAGAGACTGTTAACCTCACTGAGAGGAGACTGTTACTCCAACCTGAGACTAAGAGGAGACAGTTACTGTACTGAGAGGAGACTGTTTAGAATCCTGAGAGAAAGTCTGTTAAACACACTCCAAGTGTGAGTGACAGGAGTCACATGTTTAGATAGAATGAGATAGTCCCTGTCTATATAAGGAGGGAAAGGAGAATGCAATTTATAAAATTTCCAACAGTATTAAATACAGTAAACGAGAAAACTTAGCTGAGGTATTCTAATCCATCAATATTTGTTATTGTCTGCCATGGTAATCCCTTTGAGGATGACTGGAGTAACACATGCATCAAGAATGGAAAAAATGTATGGAAGCAGTAGTGGGGAAGTCAGGTAGAAGAAGCCAGTGCTTTAATAAATTGAATTGAACTTGGCCATGCTGTTGAAGGAATTGCTGTAAATCTAATTACAAGTCAGATGCTCTAGAGCATGAACTCTGTTGTCATCTTCCTTTTAAACATTTCAGTGATATATTTTCTGGAAGATAATACATCTCCAGTCAATATCATTGCAAATCCCAATCCAATTCAAGTAGGAAATGGTTCATCATTCCCTTTAAGAAATATGTTACAGAAATTGGCATAACAAAAAACAAAACAAAACAAAACCCAAAACCAAAATCCATCTTCCTTTGCATTCTTTCAAAGTTTTGATTTTAAACATGTGGTTTTAAACATGATTTTAAAACCACTAAGCATGGAAGAGATGAAGAGAATGACAAAAGGATGTAATTCCTATCTAAGTCACTTATATGAAAGTTTAAAATTAGTGTTGACATACCCATACATGTGTATGTTTTAAAAATTATTATCAACTAGAGAGTATGGACTTTATCACACAGGGACAACTGGAGGTGTAAATGGGATTTATTCTGTGAAAATTGCACATTCCCGATTAAGGTTTCCACACATCACTATGTGCGAGATATTCCTGTGATAAATGCTATTATCACAGGAATATCCCGCACAAATTGTGCAATTGTGATAAAGGTTTTCATACAACGTCCCGATCAAAAGTGATTACAGTGCCATTATCCTGGGAATAACTAGGCAATAAACAGCAACAAACCACTCACAGGGAAATCCCTTGAATGATTTGTTGCTGTTTATTGCCTGATTATTCCTGGGATAATGACTTTTTTTTATCGTGCTGTATGTGAAAATCTTAATCACGTTTTAATAGTGATTGTGTGATTTTCATGGGATAAACCCCATTTAAACTCCCAATTTCCCCCTGTGTGATAAAATCCTATGACTGGGGAACAGAGTTTGAATTCTTTCTTGGCCAATGGAAACCCTTCCCAAATCACACTCTCTTAGCTTCGGGTAAAGGCAAACCCTCTCTGAAGAAATCGTTCCAAGAAAACCCCATGATAGGCCTTAGAATGGCCATAAATCAGAAACAATTTGAAGGCAGACAACAACCAATCTGTTTTGAGAGTCACTATTGTGTAGTGGTTTGAGTGTTGGACCAGGAAACTGAGGGGGGTTGCAGACTGCCAGAAATAGTGCAAATTGAGTCCACTTTTAGGGTTAGGGTTAGTGCTAGGGAATCATGGGAATTTTTTTTTCTGAGACATTGAGCCTTCTCTGTCAGAGAGCTCTGGTGCCACAATAAAATACAGTTCCCATGATTCCCTAACCCTAACCCTAAAAGTGGACTCAATTTGTACTATTTCTGGCAGTCTGCAACCCCCCTGAGAGACTAGGATTTGTATCCCCATTCAGTCATAGAAACTCAGTGGGTGAGCTTTGGCAAGTCATAAACTCTCAGCTTCAGAGGAAGGCAAAGGACTCTCCTCTGAACAAACTCTTCCAAGAAAATTCCATTATAGGTTCACCTTAGGGTCTCCATAGGTCAGAAATTGTTTGAAGGCACACAACAACAATAACAACAGCAACAACAATTGAGGCTCTAACCCTAAATAGCTTGCACCACAATATCTTTGTTAGTATTCAGTAGTCATAGGACTCAATGCTGGACCCATTACAACATGGCTATCCCTCTGAAGGACATGTCTGTCTCTCTAGTTAATCTCATTTACATACATAGCATCTACCCTGTCTAGGAGCATGTGCAGAGCATGATTCACATCAATGTGCAATGGATGAACATGTACAATGACACCACAGGTCTAATTCACCTTCAACAATCTTGAACTGTCCAATTCTGCACTAGACAAAAATATCCAACTGCTTTCAGAGGGGATCTTACACATGTGTAAGACACCAAAAGAATTTCAGCCCTCGTTTATTTCCTCCTGTGAGCTCACAGTGCTCCCAAATTCCAGTTCTAGCCACATAACAAAGAGATGGGAATGTGTGAACAGCATGCAGCACACCAATATTCAAGTCCTCAGAGCATCCCTCTTTGGAAAAAAAAAGAGTCTCTAAATGGATATCCACCCTTCTCAATCGTCCAGGCACACTATTTTGTTAATACTGGTGTTTAAAATGAAGTAACATTAAAATTAAATATTTTTTTAAAATTACAATCTTTGTATGGTAACTTTGCCCAGACATGCAGGTTGCATGTTTTTAATTTTTGATTTTGTTTAAAATGCCTTTGAAATAATTCTTCCCGTTTTCAGTTGTTTTAAACTGGGAGAACAGATTTTCTTGCATACTAGAAATTCCTGAGCTGTAGGGTGAGAGAATTGTTTAATAAACGTTAACAAATAAATAATTGTTAAATTGCTTAGTATGCTTCTAGACTATATAAACTATTCCTCACTTTTTAAAATTTTCACATTTTTCTTAATTGTTTTTAATGAATTTATCTGTACAACACCCTGAAGATCTTGTGATATAGGATAGGATATAAAGGTTTAAAATGAATACAGTCAGCCCTCCATATTCATGGATTCATTATCCATGGATTCAACTATCTATGGCTTGAAATTATTTCTCTCTCTCTCTCTCTCTCTCTCTCTATTCCAAAAAGCAAACCTTAATTTTTGCCATTTTATTTAAGGCACACAATTTTACTACACCATAGTATGTAATGGGACTTGAGCATCCATAGATTTTGGTATCAGGGGTTCTGGAACCATACCCCAGTGGATACCAAGGGCCAGCTGTATCTATATAAAATATGCAATATAAGTGAAGAAAGACCTGTATTGGGCCTTAGAAAATACTTTAAAAAAACCCCAAACACTGGAAGTTAAAACAAAGGTGGGGCAATAGCAAATACACTTCTATACCACTTATCAGTGCACTTAAGCACTCCCTTAGGTGATTTGCAATGTTTAAGTTAATTGCCCCCAACAAGCTGGGTACTCATTTTAGTGACCTATGGAAGGATGTCAGGCTGAGTGAATCCTGGAGCCTTGCCTGGGATCAAACTTACAACCTTGTGGCTGTGAATGGCTGCAGTACTGGCATTTAATCACTGCACCACCAGGACTCTCTCTCTCTCTCTGTGTATTATACATTCACATGCCTATCGCATACCTTTTTTATACAGAAAATCAATTTTAAATAAGAAAGAATGGAAGGGTTGGTTTTTTTTGTAAAAGGCTGGAAGCAACTTTTCACTCCCAAATAGTTTTCCAGATGATCTGGGACCACAAAGGTTGCCCAATCTGGTCTAGAATGTGATTGTAAAGTCTATGTTGTCTAGATTATATATTTCATTTGAAACTTGAATATCTTTAGCCAACTTCAGAAACATTACAGATAAGCTTCCTTCTTACTAAAAGTCATCAGATTTTAATTGAGAGGGGCATTTTTGGTGATGACACGTCTTGGTGCACTTATCACACAGAGCCCTACCAGGTCTAGACACTGTACTTTTCCAACCATTCAGCAGATTTGAAAGCCTTTGGGCTAAATTAATTTTCTTTTCTTTGACTCACTCTTTTGCATTTGAAATATGCTTGCTTTGTTGTTATTTTGAGTCACCTCTTAAATTTCCAATCAATCACTACTGTATTTTAAATGGAAGAGAAACAGCTGCCATATATTTCCCACTGAAATGTAAGAAATCTACAGTGACTGTGAAAATAGCCTGTGTTCGGATAAAGAAAATGGTTTAGCAAATCTAGATTGTCAGTAATAGCATTAAAAGAAGTTTTTTTTTGTTTTTTTTTAAACCCTCTCATTTTCAATAAGTCCTTTCCACATGAGAATGCCCTACAAGACCCCGAGTAGTAAATTTGCCCAGAAGTGCACTAATTAACTCTAACTGGTCTGATAGGCCATCTAGTTAATGCCTTTCCTCTGGCTCTTCACTGGCCATCATGTATCATTGTTCAGCGAATGACAGCAGTCAGGTTATTAAAGGTGTAGATATTAAATTAACAACAGTAGTAAACATTGTAGCTGCACTTCACATCTCAGCAGAGCCAATGAAGTGGATGACACCAAATTCATGCTGATATACTGGAATGACAGATGGGCGTCATTTAACACAATACATCAGCGGGCAACCCACGTACCACAGCTGTCCTCCACTAAATGAATTAGATCAGGGTAATTAATCTAAGGCAGAAAGTATTGCTAAAGTGGGTCCTAAGCAGAATTAGAGACGAATAAAATTCCCTGCTTTGAAGAGGGGGGGGGGGGATGACTGTATGCAGATTGAGTCCAAAAGTGATGGCAAAGGCTTTTAATTCTATCTTTTTGAAAATAAAAAATAACTATCTAATAAGAAAAATGCTATATTCATAACTAATACTTACATGTATGTACAAATACTTATTTCACTCTCATTAGGATCAAAAGCAGACATTTGCAATAGCAGGAGATGGAAGTCTGGGTAGCGATTTTGGTTCTGAAAAAGTATCCTCATCCTATTTGTTATTTGGAAGCACTGCAGCTACTATTATCCCTTGCTTTGCTCTTTCACTGATGCAGATCCAGATTATTTTAACTGCTTTCTTTTTCATTTATCTTTTTTTTCCAGTTTTTGTAAAAGGCTCCTACATGCATTCTGCATAAGGTTTCCTGAAGGATCTTGATAAAAGAAAGCACACTTCCTATGAGCGATCTAAATGTTTGACTATTTTATCCTTGCAAGTGAAGATAAATAGTTTGTTTTCCTCCTTACTGTGAGAAACTGAATATATCTGTGCAGTTCTTGCCCAGTATTCACACATCCTGAAGTGTTTCAGGAAATGATTCTGTACAGAAAAACAAGAAGGTTTTTTAAAAACAAACAAACAAATGATAATTGTTTTTTTCCTGCAAAAACCAAAACCAAAACCAACAGCAGCAAACATAAAAACATCATTTCCAGACAGCCACATGTGTTTTTGCAGAAGATTGCAAAAATTAACAATCTTACAAAATCTTGTAGTCAACAAGACTTTCAAAAAACAAACAAACCAAAACCCTCAGTCTTCTACACAAAATTCAGCCACAAGATTGCAGTTTTCTGATACACAAAACAGCAGTTCTAAACAACAAAACAACAACTCCCAAGAAGCTAATTTTTTCAGGGTACAAAAATGTGTTTTTCCCCCCAAGATAGTCAAAATGCACGAAACTGCATTTTCAGTTTTTCTTGGTGCTATTTCTGATAATGATAAACTAAAACACCATGTATCTACTCAACACAAACCTATCTTCTTTGCTGACTCATTGTGTTTTATTTACCTTTGTGAAGGCAAATTCGCTCTTCCAGGAAGCCACTATCAACCTGTATTTTATGCAGAAATGGTAACTATAGGTCAAAACAGATGGGCAGTAAGTGCTGGCTTCCTGGTGGCATGGGGGCATGGCGTTCAGACAGTGCATATCCCCACACCAGTGAGAACCCATTGAGAATGCCAAAAAGCTGCGGCAGAGGCAGAATAATCACTGCAAAAAGGAGCGGCAATTTGCCTCTTTTTTGCACCAGCTAAATACTGGAATGGAGCCACAGTGTGTGGTTGCTGTGGCACCCACCCAGATCTTTAAGGGGCAGTGTGATGCTGCCCCTTTGGGGTGGTCTGCTTTGCCCCTATGACATTCTTTAGATAGAGGACCCAGCAGTAAGGATAATCTTCAGTGTGGGACCCACTCTTAATCATACAAATTATGTTTAGTTATTGTGCCCAGACCTTTAGAGGGAGGAATGGGGTATTACATATAGAAAATGTTAAAATGTTGAAATGTAAAGATGTGTGTCTGTATTTTTCCTTGCTGAGAAAAGTTGTTTTCTGAGGCCAGATTCACAATTATCAGCCCAGGTGTGCTTTAGCCCAAACAAGCAGTTAACAAGCTACAGTTCTGTGAGAAAGTGCTTTGTTTACAATAAGAGGTTTCACAAACATGGGAATGTTATGGGAACTGCAGTCACATGATTTAATACAGTAATTAAAGGTTGGGCTAACACACGTCATGTAACTTCAACCAATCAGTCTGAAAGGGCTACACCCAAAGGGGTGGAGAATTGGGGGCTGAGAGTTGTGATCTAGAAAAGTCTCACACTTGTCTTTTAACTTTAAGCTGTAATGGACTAATTAAGACATATTTTTGCTGATGCTGAAGCTTAACTAACTTTGAACCATGTAGCAGATAAGTTTTGTTCCTGTTTAGCCATTCTGGCTAAAGTGAAGATGCTATTATTATTATTATTATTTGTTTTTGCTCATGCTGTTTTACAATAAAAGAAGCTTGCTGGAGATACCAGATTTTTGGTGATTGGCTTTATGGACTGTTTGCAATAAATCCATCAACACAATTCAACAAGTGGTCGCAGAGATGATGTTTTTTTTTTTTTTTTTTTTTTGACACATCGAGACCTCTGAAGCCAAGCCTAGAATTTTAAAAGGCAGGAGCTATTTTCTCTTTCTTTCAACTTTGCCAGCTTGAAGCGGACGGCAAAGCATCTGGAGGAGGACAAGGTGGAATTTCAAGCCTGAAATATGGCCATCAATCAGCACAAAGCCAGTAAGTAGAAACCCTCCTTATCTCAAGGCAATTAATTTCAAAGGACTGTCTTGGAGCTGTTAAAGCGGCAATTAGCCAGTTGGTTTTAAAGCTGCAGTTTTAAAGAGACAGTGTCCTGGAAAGGCAGCTGGGAGGGGCAAGCAGTTTTTTCAAGGCTTGTGCTGGATTAAAAAGGGACAAATTAAAAATGGAGCTTGCCAGATTTCCGAAATTAACAGCAGAGAACTATGCATCTTGGAAAGTGTACAGTAAAAGCCTTTTGATTCGAGAAAATTTGTGGTTGACTGTGGAACATGGGATTCCCCCTAACCCATCTGCAGCTGATGTGGAAAGGAATTCTAAAGCTGTGGCAACCCTCCTTCTCCTTTTGTCTGAGGGGCAATTGAACCATGTGAAGCACTTATCGTCTGCAAAAGAAATCTGGGATTCTTTGGCTAGAATTCACCAGTCCACCTCTGATCTGGCAAAGATGATTTGGGCAAAGCGGCTGTTTTTGTGCAAAATGAAAGACAAAGACTCTGCAGAAAGTCACTTAGATCGCATGAGAGACTTGCTTGCTCAGGTTCAAGCAAGGGACATAGCTTTGGATGAAAACCTAAACATTTACATCCTTTTGGGATCTTTAAACGAATCTTATGATAATATTTTGTTGGGCTTGCAAGCATTACCAGGCGCCCAATTGACTATGGAAATGGTCTGTGTGAGAATTTTAGAAGAGGCTCAGAGGTGGAGATTCGAAGCAGAGCAGCGAAAACAGGAATCTACAGCTGCAAGGCCTCCAAATGCCACAGAGGGAGCTTCAAGAGAGTTGCAAACTGAAAAAGTAGCAGTTTCAAAAGGAAAAATGTGCTTCTATTGTAAAAAGTTTGGTCATCTTAAAAAGGACTGCAGGAAGCTTGCTGCAGATAGCAGGAGGGGGCAGCAGCAGCAGCCACGTCCCCCTGGTGGCCAAAAGGGATACAGTGCTAACAAAGGGTCTGTTGCCATAGTTCAAAGCTGTGAAGGTGTGACCCAAGATCAGCCACCCAGCACCTGGCTTCTCGATTCTGGGGCTTCTACTCACATGGAAACAATATTGAACTGTTCCAGAGCAGAAACCAGCAAATGTTTCTTCTGTTGCCTTAGCAGATGGGGCAGCCCGGAAAATTCAAGAAATGGGAACTGTTTGCATTCCTAGTTTTGGTAAAATTTTTGAAAATGTCTTGTATGTACCTAATTTGCAAAACTGTTTAGTTAGTGTGTCAGCTTTGACCACAGAAGGGTACAAATTGAGTTTTGAGGGAGATGGATGCTTAATTTTTAAAGATGGTGAGATTTGTACTAAAGCCATTCTGAAAGACAAGTTATTTTACATGATTGACAAAGAGAGTTGTGCAGTTGCACAAAATAAGCCTTTGCATGCAGATTGCATTCATTATTTTCACAGAGTGTTGGGTCATGTTGGTTTTCTGAATCTTTTGAAAATGGAGAAAATTTGTCCTGAGTTTAAGATGTCAGCATGCTTAAATCACTTAGAGTGTGCAGTTTGCAGCAAGATTAAGCTGAAGGCTTATCCTGTGGCAAAACGAACAAAACTTAAAGCCAAAAGACCATTTGAATTTTTGCACTGTGACCTAGCAGGGCCAATTTCTCCTACGATGCAAGGGGGAAATAAATACTTCATAGTGATTGTGGATCGCTTCACAAGATTTTCCTATGTAATTCTTTTGAAAGAAAAGGGTGAAGCAGGAGAGAGGTTCAATGAATGGGTGAACATGATAGAGAGACAGTTTGACTACAAAGTGGGAACCTTGGTCACAGATAGGGGAGGAGAGTTCTCGTCTCACCACTTGACCAATTGGTTAAGAAAAAGGGGCATTAGGCATTTTACCACGAATCCAAATAGCCCGGCTGAGGATGGGCTCGCTGAGAGAAAGATTGCCAGTTTGTATAAAAGATTGTATGATGCTTGATGCAAATGCTCCTGAGCATCTTTGGGGGAGGCAATTCTCACAGCTAATTTCCTGACAAACCGCACTTGGAATTCTGCTGTGAAGAATACTCCTTACTACATGCTTTACAAGAGACCACCCAACTTGAAATATCTTAGAGTGTTTGGGCAATATGCAAATGTGTATATACCTGCAGCTTTCAGAAAGAAAGGTCAACCCAAATGGAAACGTTTAATGTTTGTTGGTTATACAGGGAACAGTTACAGGTTTTACCTGGGTGGACAAGATGTTCTTTTTTCAAGGAGTGCAAACTTTGAGAAACATTCTGTGTGGGAGAACATTCATTCAAACAAAGAAGTGTTTTTCAGACTAGGTCAGTTAGAAACACAGACAGCACCACCTGCCAGAAATGGAGGGGCAGTGAAGCAAGAGTCAGATTCTTCAGAAGGTGAGGCTAGTACATCAGACAAGTTGTCACATACACGTCCACCAGCACCTAGAATGACAAAAACAAGGAGACACAGAGACAGGGACGCACACTCAAGCACAGATACTGAGGATGATGAAGGAAAGACAAAAGCAATTGTTTTGAGGAGGACCACTAGAGTTAGGAAACCTCCAGATCGTTTTAAGGTGCAGGAAGCTAAGGCTTGTGTAGTTATGGTAGAGGAGCCTGAGAGTTACAAAGAAGTACAAGATTGTTGTGATGAAGAGAGGTTGAAATGGGAGTCTGCAATGGAGCAGGAGTTCAAGTCTTTGGTAGACAAGAAAGTGTTTGAAATTGTTGACAGACCTGCAAATCACAAGGTGATAGGGTGCAAATGGGTTTACAAGAGGAAGCTGATGCCGGATGGTAGTCAGAGATACAAGGCCAGATTGGTGGCTAAAGGGTTTGCACAGCAGAGGTTTGAGAATTTTGACAAAACTTTTTCTCCAACAGCAAAGCCTGAGAGTTTGAGGTTAGTGTTGGCTCTGGCTGCAAGGAGAGGCCAGTTGGTGCATCATTTTGATTTTGAGACTGCATACTTGAATGCAAGTCTTGAAGAAACTGTTTTCATGGAGCAACCTTTGGGTTTTCAGCAAGATAGTGACAGAAAGGTATACAAATTGAAGAAAGCATTGTATGGTTTGAAGCAGAGTGCCAGAAGCTGGAATCTTTGCATACATGATGAGCTGGTGAAGCTAGGTTACAAGCGCAGTGTGGCTGATGCGTATGTTTACACAAAAGGAGATGTGATCTTGGTGATTTATGTAGATGACTTGTGTGTGGCAGCAAATTCAAAGCAAGAGATTCAAACAATAAGGAAGGAATTGTCACAGAAATTTAGGGCCTTTGCAGACTGCTAGAAATAGTGCAAATTGAGTCCGCTTTAAATTGAGGCACTGCCCTGGCTCAGTGCTAGGGAATCATGGGAATTGTATTTTTTCTAAGACATTGAGCCTTCTCTGTCAGAGAGCTCTGGTGCCACAATAAATTACAGTTCCCATAATTCCCTAGCACTGAGCCAGGGCAGTGCCTCAATTTAAAGTGGACTCAATTTGCACTATTTCTGGCAGTCTGCAAAGGCCCTTAGTGTCAAAGATCTTGGAGTTTTAAGGTCTTATCTAGGAATTGATGTAGAATGGAGTGAAGATGGGAGTTGTTTGTTGAGTCAACAGAGGAAAATTCAGAGTTTGATAGAGAAGTGTGGATTGCAGGATGATAAAACAGTGAAGAGTCCAATGTCAGTTGGTTATGTAAATAGTGAAGGGACTAAGGAGTTTGAAAATTCAGAGATGTATAGGAGTTTTATTGGGAGTTTGATGTTTATTGCTAACAATACCAGGCCAGACATTTGTTTTGCCATTGGAATACTTGGAAGAAAAGCAAATTGTCCTACAGTGGAAGACTGGACAGCAGTGAAACATTTGTTGAGATATTTGAAGGGTAGCATGGACAGGAAATTGAAGTTGCAAAACAGTCGAGCTGGACTTGAATGTTTTGTTGACAGTTCGTTTGCTTCTGAGCTACAAGATAGAAAGTCAGTGACAGGATTGTTGAATACGTTTGGAGAAAGCGCAATTGTTTGGAGAAGTAGAAAACAGAGATACGTAGCCCAAAGTACAGGAGAAGCCGAGTTCGGTGCCTTATCTGAGTTAGTTAATGAGATTGAATGGATTAGACAATTGATGAAAGATTTGAACGAAGAATGTGTTGGTCTGATAGTGATAAATGAGGATTCTCAAACATGCATTGCAATGGCTGAAGCTGAGAACTTAAAGTGCAGAACAAAGTACATTGGTGTGAGGTATCAGAATGTCAGAGAAATGGTACAGAATGGGATTGTGAGTCTGCAATACATTGAGTCAAATCATAATCAAGCAGACATCTTGACAAAGGCATTGACCATTGATAGACACAAACAGATGTCACGTCTACTTGGCATGTCTTAAGCTTAGGCCTAGCCATGGAGCTAAGTTAGTTTTGTAACAGTTTTAGTTTAGTGAACAACATACACACATCATACATTTCAGGAGGGGATTGTTAGAATTTGATGGGACATATAGTAAATGTTGAAATGTTGAAATGTAAAGATGTGTGTCTGTATTTTTCCTTGCTGAGAAAAGTTGTTTTCTGAGGCCAGATTCACAATTATCAGCCCAGGTGTGCTTTAGCCCAAACAAGCAGTTAACAAGCTACAGTTCTGTGAGAAAGTGCTTTGTTTACAATAAGAGGTTTCATAAACATGGGAATGTTATGGGAACTGCAGTCACATGATTTAATATGGTAATTAAAGGTTGGGCTAACACACGTCATGTAACTTTAACCAATCAGTCTGAACGGGCTACACCCAAAGGGGTGGAGAATTGGGGGCTGAGAGTTGTGATCCAGAAAAGTCTCACACTTGTCTTTTAACTTTAAGCTGAAATGGACTAATTAACATATTTTCCTGATGCTGAAGCTTAACTAACTTTGAACCATGTAGCAGATAAGTTTTGTTCCTGTTTAGCCATTCTGGCTAAAGTGAAGATGCTATTATTATTATTATTTGCTTTTGCTCATGATGTTTTACAATAAAAGAAGCTTGCTGGAGATACCAGATTTTTGGTGATTGGCTTTATGGACTCTTTGCAATAAATCCATCAACACAATTCAACATGGGGCTACCTATGTTATATCTGTTTTCAAATCCCTACATATATTTTCACTTCATGCACTTAATTCCCACATTGTGTGGAAAGATCCGAAGGGAGATTATTCAAATATTTAGTCAAACCAGAATTTGGAAATGGAACCTTTTTAGATGACAACACCTAGAATCCTGCTGGTGGATTCTGAGATTTGTAGTCCATGATAGTAATTTCCCCCAGTTCTGAAATGAACTTCCTTAGAACTCTCCCCATGATTGAAAAATCAGGGGTGTATTTACAATTACTGTAGATTTAATGCAGATTGACACCACTTTAATTTCCATAGCTCAATGCTATGGAATTCTAGGATCTGTAGTTTTGTAAGATATTTAACCTTCTCTGTCAGAGTGTTCTGGTGCAATAACAAACTAAAAATCCCAGGATTCTATAGGATGGAGCTATGCCAGTTAAAGCATTGTCACATTGCATTGATTTTTTTGTGTGGCAGCAGCCTATAGCAATATTACTTTAAGAGCCATGGTTCCATCCTATGGAATCCTGAGATCTGTAGTTTCACTAGAGTTCTTTGCCAGAGAGCTCTAGTCCTGTAGTTCAGGAGGACTATAAGTTCCTCTACAAACTATAAATCTCAAGTTTCTCTAAGATGGCACCATGACATTTACAATAGAATCAAACTGCTGTAATTGTGCAGTGTGGATACATCCCAGGAGATTATTTTGTCTCTCCGGAATATAGTGCCTAATGTAGCTAATTTCACTACATTATTTATGATGTTTGGGGTTTTGTAAGTTGGTTATGTTTCAATCCTGTCATTACTCCAGTGAGTTCTATGCATGGTTCTTCCCCACTACCACTTTATTCTCATAACCAATGGGTTTAGTTAGGCTAAGAGAGTGAGTGAATGACCCAAGACCAGCCACTGTTTTCATGACCCAGCAAGGACTAGGATCTAGAGCAGGGGTAGGCAACCTAAGGCCCGGGGTCTGGGTGCGGCCCCCCCAGGCTTTTGGACCGGCCCCAGGCCGGTCCTACCGCCACCGCTGCCACCCGCCATGATGATATTGATTATTGTTGTTATTACTTGTTCTTGGGATTTTCTTGGCAAAATCTCCACAGGGGTTTTGCCATGGCTTTTCTGGGGCTGAGAGAGTGTGCATGCATATTTTTTAATTTTTTTAAAATATTTATTTATTTATTTATTTATTTATTTTTGGTGCTTCGGCCCCCCAATTTTCTGAGGGACAGCAACCCGGCCCCCTGCTCAAAAAGGTTGCCTACCCCTGATCTAGAGCTTCCAAGAATAAATGGATCTCTTCCTTCCCTCCTACTTTGCATCTTTTCTGGACTTGAAATAGCTAAGATCAAGCAAACAGAACAGTTCAGAGTACTCCAAGTATAATCTCATTGTGGTTGTGGTTGTTAGTTGACCTTGAGTCAGTTCTGACTCATGGTGACCCTGTGGGTGAGACATTTCCAAAAATCCTTATCTTCCACTGCCTTGCCCAGATCCTGCAAGCCCTTGCCCATAACCTCCCTGATTGAGTCTATCCATCTGGTTTGTGGTCTTTGGGCCTGTACAGACTGCCAGAAATAATCCAGCTTGAGACCACTTTAATTGTCCTGGCTCAGTGCTAGGGAATCATGGGAATTGTTTTTTTCTGAGACATTGAGCCTTCTCTGTCAGAGAGCTCTGGTGCCACAATAAACTACAGTTCCCATGATTCCCTAGCACTGAGCCAGGGCAGTTAAAGTGGTCTCAAACTGAATTATTTCTGGCAGTCTGCATAGGCCCGACCCTCTACCTTTCCCAGCATAATTGTTTTTTCTAGTGATCCATGCCTTCTCATTATATGGCCAAAATATGATAGTCTCAGTTTGATCATCTTTGCTTCCAAGGAGAGCCCTGGTCTGATCTGTTCAAGAACCCATTTGTTTGTCTTCTTGGCTGTCCATGGTAGCCTAAGTACACTTCTCCAGCACGACATTTCAAATGAGTTGATTTTCTTTCTGTCTGCTTCCTTCATTGTCCAGCTCTCACATTCGTACATGGGAAGTGGGAATACATTCTGATGATTCTGACTTTACTGCTTAGTTGTATGTCTTTGCTCTTCAGTATCTTTTCCAGTTCTTTAATAGTTGCCCTTCCCATTCCCAGTCTTCTTATTTCTTGACTGCAGTCTGTATTCTGGTCAATGCTTAATCCTAGATATGGGAATTCTTTAACTATTTCAATTTCCTCATTGTCTAGATTGAATTTGTGTATTTCTTCTGTGGTCATTATTTTTGTTTTCTTTATGTTCAGTATCAGACCTGCCTTTGCACTTTCATCTTTGACCTTCCTTATTAACTGTTTCAATTCCTGAATGTCTTCTGCTAATATTATGTCATCTGCATATCTTTGGTTGCTATTGTTGCTTCCTCCTATCTTAACTCATCCTTTTTAAAATTCTAATTCTGCTTTTCTTATGGTGTTTTCAGCATATAGGTTAAACCATTAGGGTGATAGGATGCAGCCTTGCCTGACCCCTTTTCCTATTGGGAACCACTCTGTTTCCCTGAATTCTGTTCTGATGGTGGCCTCTTGTCCTTGGTACAGATTCCTCTTTAGGACTATCAGATGTAGTGGCTCCCTCATGTCTTTGAGTTCATTCCATAGCTTTTCATGATCTATACAATCACATGGTTTGCTGATTCTTTTTTGGAATTCTTTGGTGTACTCCATTAGCCATTGTATGTTTGCAATGTGGTCCCTAGTGCCCCTTCCTTTTCTGAATCCTGCTTGCACCTCTGGAATTTCTTTCTCCATATATGGTTGGAGTTTATGCTGCAGAATTTTGAGCAATATTTTTACATGCATGTGAGATTGGTGGTATTGTCCTATAGTTCCTGCAGTCTTTTGTATTTCCTTTCTTGTGAATTGGTATGTATATCGAGCATTTCCAGTTTGTTGTCCATCGCTTTGTTTTCTATATTTGTTGGCATATTTCAGTTAGCACTGAAGTTGCATCTGCCTGTAGGCACTGTAGCAGTTCAGTTTGGGATATCATCTGTTCCTGGTGCTTTATTTTTTCCCATTTCCTTTATTGCAGATTCCACTTCACCTCTTAGAATTTGGGGTTTGGCTTCATATGGCTCCTCATTCCAAATATCATTCATTCCCTCATCTCTTTTGTATAACTCTTCCATGTATTGACTCCAGCATCTTTTTATTTCTTCTTGTTCCTGTATTATGTCCTTTTTTTCTCCATAGAGCATCCTTGCCCTCTCTCATTCTACCCTTATTGTTCTATTTCTCTGCATTTATCATTGTAGTATTTCTTCTTATTCCTGCATGTCAGACATTGTACAGTTGTGTTCATACTTCTGGTTTTGTTCCTATTTCCCCTTGCTTTTGCTTTTCTTCTTTTATTGCATGAAGTGTTTCATCTGTCATCCATTCTTTCTTATCTTTTTTTTTTTTTTAACCATTGTTAGTGTTTGTGAAGTCATAGGCTTTCATGGCCGGCATCCATAGGTTTTTGTGGGTTTTTCAGGCTGTGTAGCCATGTTCTAGAAGAGTTTCTTTCTGACGTTTTGCCAGCATCTGTGGCTGGCATCTTCAGAGAATACTGTAATAGAAGAGAGTGGGTCGATATATACTGTGAGACCCTGGGTAGGGAGGAGTGATTTCTTTTCTGGTTATATTGCTGGGAGGTGGTTTTGCCTTGCGCAGAATCCTTGCTGTTTCTCCTCTTATCTCTTCCACTTCCTCTTCTGGGAGATGGTGGAGTGCAGATTCTACCTGGGCAATGATGCCTTCAACAGGGATTTTGGTGGTGGTTACTGCAAAATTGCCTCCTTTGGCCAGGATGGATGTCTCCTCTTCTGAAAGTTGCTGCTGTGTGAGATTGATGATCGTCCGTGATGTATCCAATGAGGGTTTCAGCTGGTGCTTTTGGCATTTGTTGAACTTCTGTTTTTGTCTTTCTGTGTGGACTGCCATCTCTTTTTCCATTTTCCTGTAGGTGAGGCTGTCAATTTTGTCCCAGTCTTGATTGTTCATCTTTTGACTGATGCTGAGGTGGAGTGATAGCAGTTCCTTGTCTATGTGGGCTAGTTCTTTGTGGGTGGTGTGTATTCTCTCGCTTCCAAACCAACGTCTGGGACACACAGTATACAGAAAACCCACACTTACAGACAGATACCTGCACAAGAACTCTACCCATCACCCAGGACAAAAAAGAAGCACAATAAAAACACTGGTAGACTGGGCAAAACGCATCTGTGAACCCCACTTCTTGGAAGAGGAATTGAAGCACCTAGACCGGGCTCTACAGGCAAATGGTTACTCCAGCTCAGACATCAGAAGGGCTGCCAGACCTAGAAAAACCCAGAGGACTGAAGACAAGCAGCCACCCAAAGGGAAGGTATTTTATCATATATCAAAGGAGTCACAGACAGAATAGAGAAAGTAGTAAGGAAACACAACTTCCAAATGGTTTACAAACCAACTAAGAAAATCCAACAAATGCTGTGCTCAGCGAAGGACAGGAGAGACCCTCTCACAGCTGCAGTAGTTTACCGCATACCATGCAGCTGCGGACAAGTCTACATACGGACCACCAAATGCAGTGTACAAACACGAGTCAAGGAACATGAGAGACACCGCAGACTGGGCCAGCCAGAAAAATCAGCAGTAGCAGAACACATTATAAACCATCCTGGGCATAAAATGCTGTTTGAAAACACTGAAATTCTGGACCATGCCAACAACTATCAGGTCAGAATGCACAGGGAAGCCATCGAAATCCACAAACACTTGGATAACTTCAACAGGAAAGAAGAAACCCTTAAAGTAAACAAGATTTGGCTACCAGTCCTACAAAATAAGAAAATCAGCACTCAGCAAATGCAAATGGGAAACCAACCAGGGTCAGGGGCTTTCCCAGCAGACAATAGCAGACAATCTCCTTGATTGCATATCTTCACCTGGAAGCCATGCCATTAACAACAAACAATACCTATTCAACACAGAACAATACACAGTTTACATGGGAATAGCAGACAATCTCCTTGATTGCATATCCTCCTACCCTGAAGCCATGCAATTAACAACAGAACAATACCTATTCAACACAGAACAATACACAGTTTACATGGAAACCACTGCTCCCTACCCAGGGTCTCACAGTATATATAGACCCACTCTCTTCTATTACAGTATTCTCTGAAGATGCCAGCCACAGATGCTGGCGAAACGTCAGAAAGAAACTCTTCTAGAACATGGCCACACAGCCCGAAAAACCCACAAAAACCTACTGTTAATGTTTTCTTGCATTTGTTCTTAATTACGTCTTTGACTTCTGTCCACACTTCTTCAGGTTCCTGGTTGATTATACTCAATAGTTCAAATCTGTTTCTTACATTGTCCTTGACTTCATCTGAAATGTTATTCAGGTCATATTTTGGTATAATGATGTGTTGCTGTTTTTCATTTGAAGGCACACAACAACTACTACAAAGAACTGGAGGGGTGGCTTTTGAGATTTCTTGCCTCATACACCAAAATGATTTGGATACCTGTGTTCTATATATTTTGATATTTACTTTTTTTTGCCATTTACTTTTCCACCTAAAGCAGCAGGAAGTCTTCAACTGTCCCCATCAAACAGAACCCTGAGTAAGGCAACTATATAATACTAAAAATCAAATTTTATGACAAAATGTAGATGGATTCATCAAAGTTGCCAGAAATTGCAAATTTGCACAAGAAACTGAATTAGAAATAAATGATGATTTATCAAGGTGTCAGATGTCATGCAGTGATGGATGAGCCACTGCAGATTTAGAAGTGATAGTGCAAATAATCACTACAAAGTTTGGAACCTATTCAAAACCCTGTCCTAGCACTTTTTTTGGGGGGGGGGGGGGGAAATGGCAGGTAGTCTGCCATCTGTGGCCAAACATCTTTCATCTGGCCACTTTTTTATCATCTTTTTTATCTAGTTAAAGAGATATAGGATTCTTTCTTTATACAAGGCAGTTGTTTTGATAGCTATGACAACACATGCAAAGATATAATGTACAAACATACATACATGTATGTATACATACATGTGTTCCTGTATGGTGGTGAAAAGGCAACAAAAGCTGTAGGTCATGTCAGCAAAACTGGGTAATATCTGGCTTCTCTTCTTTCAGAATATGTAATGACACATATATATGTAAACTATATATGAGCCAGTTTACTGTGTGGTTTGGGTGTTGGACAAGGACTCTGGAGACTAAAGTTCAATTCTCTGGTTGGACATGGAAACCCACTTGGATGGCCTTGGGCAAGTCACTCAGCTTCAGATGAAAGCAAAGGCAAACCCCTTCTGAACAAATCTTGCCAAGAAAACCTTATGATTGGTTCACCTTAGGGTCACCCAAAGTTGGAAACCACATGATGGCACACAACAACAATAAATATATAAATAAGAGGAAAACTAGATAGCAACCCCCAAATATAATCCCATGAAATCTTTTCAATGGATTCAAGGGATATTATAGTTAATCCATTTTCTCAAAATTTTGTTATGACAATGATATTGACAACAACATATGCTGAACTTCAAAAATCTCTATTCCACACAAGTTGTTTATTTATGTAAATACTTTCTCATTAAGTAATTACATCAACCAGTGATCCCCCAGATAACTGCATATCCATTAACTGATGTCAATCAGGCACAACCTCTGCAGGCCCTCTGTCAAATGTGGAACAAACATGACACAAACTGGAGAAGAAAGAGATGCATAAGATACAAACATATCCACTCACAGTGATTTTCCATCCTAAAGGTATGAATATGATGTATGCTCTGAGCTGGCTATATCTTGCCCATACACTTAACCCAACAGCACCTGAAAATCAACTGAAATGGAATGTCTATGTGTTATTCAAAATCATTAGAAATCATCCTGCATTTAGTTATTGTCTGAACTCCAGATTGAACTCTTAATTGAAGTAATATAAAGCATAGTACTGCAATTTTGCTGCATTTATCTATTTGTTTCTTTTATTCATTTATATCCTGCCTTTCTCCCAACAATGGGAATCAAGGTGGATAGCAGCATATTTGAAGCAATACACATGAAAAACAATACAAAAGCATTAATAAAAGTATAAATATAAGATTTAAAAATAATTAAGTCATGTATAAAGTTAAAACGCTAAACATTAAAAATATAAAAATTCATTAAAGAACTACAGTAGGCTCTCTTCTTCCACAGGCTTGTCATCCTCAGATTGGAACATTCGTAGATGTCCTCATCCCATTCTTCCCAATGGTGGCACAAGCACATGGCCACACCACCCATAAGAACAATGGGACTTGAGGTCCCATGGCTTTTGCAAGCCATGAAGGGAGGGCTTTCAGAATGGAATGTTAGAATATGGATGGGTTATACAGTCAATTTTCCTCATGGAAACAACATCTAGGCAAACAAAGACAACCCGGTCCAGATGGCCAGAGAGTCATAACATGAGCAGTTGTTAGCTGGGAAAAAGGAGGAACAGATAGTGAAATTCAAAACAATATGAGATCATGGGAAAGGAGTCACATGGGTGGATGATGGACAGCAAGGGGCTGGGTTAGAATACATCATACAGGCAACATCCGATCAGCATAAGATTAACACTCAGAAGGTGGAGTAAGGGCAGGGCCGAGAAATCCCTTTGTCTAGAACAGGGGTAGGCAACCTTTTTGAGCCAGGGGCCGGGTTGCTGTCCCTCAGACAATTGGGGGGCCAAAGCATCAAATATATATATATATATATATATATATATATATATATATATATATTTAAAAATTAAAAATATATATGCATACACTCTCTCTCAGCCCCAGAAAAGCCATGGCAAAATCCCTGTGGAGATTTTGCCAAGAAAACCCCAAGAACAAGTAATATCAACAATAATCAATATCATAATGGCGGGTGGTAGCAGCGGAGGGGGGCGGCGGTGGCAGGATTGGCCTGGGGCAGGTCCAAAGGCCTGGGGGGGGGCGCATCCGGCCCCCGGGCCTTAGGTTGCCTACCCCTGGTCTAGAATTGTTTATATTTCTTGCATTCTTCTGGTGAGTGTGTGATCGCAATGGATTTAACCATGGAGTTAATTTCTGGACTATAATATGCTTATATTGCTTTTACAATGTAACTTCTGGATCTGGAAACATGGATCTCTAACTCTTCTGTTCTACACATCAGCAAGATATGATCCTATCGTGGACTGTATATTTTTCTTTGCTTATTTTTATCTTATGGAACAATAAAGCTCTACTTTGGACCTACCTGATTTGTCTGCATGCTTTTAGCATGAGAAGGCTGATGGAAGAAGTTTCCCTAGCTCTGCTGCATTTCAAGCACAGCACACCAATAAATCAACATGGAACCCCCATGAATATGAAGAGCTGACTATATGCAAACCTTAATGCCATCATCTATTCCTCAATAGTGTACTCTGACTCATAGCAGTCTTTCCCATCACTTCCTGCTCAATCCTTTTAAATCAAGGGTGGGAGATCCTTTTTCAATCCAAGCATCAAATCTAATTTCAGAATATCAGAGATCTTAATGGATACATTATAGTGGTGGGTGGGACCAAAGGCAAAAAGGCCAAATTGCCAGCACATTTTAACTTTCTGACTAACTAAACCTTGTTGTTGTGTGCCTTCAAGTCATATCTGACTTATGGCAACCCTAAGGATTACTTACCACATTTGTTCCAGTTATTTACACATTTTATTTAGAGGGGAGTTGAGTTTGCTTTCTGTTCCCTTGTGCCTAATCCTACACACTAATCATCTTATTTTGTGAACCATGGGACACAGGCACCAATAAGAATTGTTCAAACAGAATAGTTTAAAAATGGTTTTGATAAACCATGTTAAATAAAACCTTTCCCATCATAAAAAACACCTAATGGAATAATGAATAACATGTTAACTATTCTCTGAAGGGAAATTTCCATTCCTGCATCATGTAATTGAAACTATAGTAGATCTATAACCAAAAATTCCATAATATTAAAGTACATAGCCCTTTGGGTCAGTTTTGTTGTTTTTTTTACTTGCATTGTTGCATTCTGCTCATTTTCAACTAACAAAAAACATTTCCCTAAATCTCAACTCATTTTCTCTCTCTCTTTTCACTTTCAGTTGCACTATGTACGCATGTGCATATCTGAGGGAGAAAACAACAAAGTATCTCATGTCCCTCTAAAGACTAATACAATTTATTGTGGCAAAAGCTTTCATGGACAGCTGTCTACCTCATCAGATGCATGAGTTACGGAGGAGTTATAAACAGATGGGTGGATAGGCTTCTAGCTAGTGAGACTAGAAGGAAATGAAATTTAGAAATTACAGACCATTATATCATAAATATTAGCAGTGATCATATGGGGTGGGGGAATAAACTAATTGAGCTAAGACTCACCATGTCAAGTTGCCAGGATTCATCAGTTGGTGACATCATCTGCCATCCCTCTCAGGCATCTCTGGGGGGATGCAGACGGGAGGCCCTGAGTCTCCCTGGGAAGTGGAGGATTGGGGCTGAGGCATGGGGCCAGGGCTCTTGCCAGCCCTGAAAGGAGTGACAAAATGCCCCTTCCAGCACAGCGTGTCAAGATACTGCACTGGGAGGATGTTCTGACGGTGCGCGCCATGCGTAACGGCGTGCGCTGTGATGACGTCTTTGGGGAGGGGTTGAGGCAGCCACTGTGTGGCTGCCTCTCCCCATCCCTGCCTCCAGGATGGCCCAAAGGGCTGTCTGTAGAGGCCCCCTAGTCCCTCTGACTTCACCTGGAATCTTGACAACAGTTAGGTAAACTGTATTTTTCTAGCAGCAATCTATATTTATTATTTTATTTAATTGAGGATTTCTACATCCCTTTTAATTGTTTTAAACAAATCAGAAAGACAAAGTAACTGTTACATGGATTTGTAATTGGTTGACGGGTTGAACCCAAAGGGTGCTCAACAATGGCTCCTTTTCAACCTGGAAAGAAGTGACCAGTGGGGTGCCACAGGGCTCTGTCCTGGGCCTAGTGCTATTCAATATCTTTATTAATGACTTGGATTACAGTATTGGGGGCATAGTTATCAAATTTGCAGACGATACCAAATTAGGAGGAGTAGCTAATACCCCAGAGGACAGGATCAAAATTCAAAATGACTTGAACAGACTAGAAAGTTGGGCCAAAGCTAACAAAATGAAATTCAACACGGAGAAATGTAAGGTACTGCACCTAGGGCGGAAAAACGAAAAGTACAGATATACGATGGGGGACACCTGGCTGAATGAGACTACGTGTGAAAGGGATCTAGGAATCCAGGTGGACCACAGGTTGAACATGAGTCAACAGTGCGATGCAGCAGCTAAAAAGGCCAACGCAATTTTAGGCTGCATCAGTAGAAGTATAGTGTCTAGATCAGGGGTAGGCAACCTTTCCCCTTTAAGGGCCGAGGGACTTCAGTTCCCAGAAGCCTCAGCCATGTTGGCCAATAGTCCCATGTTGGCCAATAGCTCCTGGGATTCTGGGAGATGAAGTCCCTCGGCCCTTAAAGGGGAAAGGTTGCCTACCCCTGGTCTAGATCAAGAGAAGTAATAGTGCCAATCTATTCTGCTTTGGTCAGGCCTCACCTGGAATACTGTGTCCAGTTCTGGGCACCACAATTCAAAAAGGATGTGGAGAAACTGGAGCAGGTCCAAAGGAGGGCAACTAAAATGGTGAAGGGTCTGGAAACCAAGCCCTATGAGGAACGACTTAGGGAGCTGGGGATGTTTAGCCTGGAGAAGAGAAGGCTGAGAGGTGATATGATAGCCGTGTTTAAATATTTGAAGGGATGTCATATCGAGGAGGGAACGAGCTTGTTTTCTGCTGCTCCAGAGACTAGGACCCGAAACAATGGATGCAAGCTGCAAGAAAAAAGATTCCACCTCAACATTAGGAGGAACTTCCTGACAGTAAGGACGGTTCGACAGTGGAACACACTCCCTCGGAGAGTAGTGGAGTCTCCTTCCTTGGAGGTCTTTAAGCAGAGGCTGGATGGCCATCTGTCAGGGATGCTTTGATTGGGAGTTCCTGCATGGCAGGGGGTTGGACTGGATGGCCCTTGTGGTCTCTTCCAACTCTATGATTCTATGATTCTATGATTCTACAAGTGGTTCCCAGTAAAAACAGAGTTAATTAAAAATGGTTGTTTAAATAATAAATCAATAAAAAGTGACAAATCTTGTTAGTTACATATGCATGAACTTGTGTCTTTTTCCTTTTCCTTTTGGTTATTGTAGAGGTTAATATTCTCCTCCACGCTTCACAATATCAAAATCCCCCTCTTTGGCTCACTTTTGCAGCAATGACTTCTCATGGCCCTTCAGTCACTGGGTGGGTGGGGGGAACTGTTTGATGTGGGACTGTGGAGAAGTGTTTGACATCATTACATCATCTTCAGAGACCTCCAGAGGACCTCAGTGGATGAGGTGTATGTCTTGTTATGGGGACATAGCCAAATGCTTTTCTGATTCTCCACCCTGCTCTTCACCAGCGATTGAATGTCCAAGGTGGACTCTTGCAAACAAATAAATAAATATGATGGATATTCTGGGTATGAACTGAAGAGTAGCTGTAGCATAGTTCCATCTGCAGAACCTTTATGTGATTTTGGCCACACAGACTACAGAAATAATCCAAAACACACTACAGAAATAATCCAGTTTGAGACCGCTTTAACTGCCTAGCTCAGTGCTAGGGAATTCTGGGAACTGTAGTTCTGTGAGACATTTAGCCTTCTTTGTCAGAAAGCTCTGGTGCCACAATAAATTACAATCTCCAGGATTCCCTAGCACTGAGTCAGGGCAGTTAAAGCAGTCTCAAACTGGATTATTTCTGCAGTGTGTTTTGGGCCAGTGTTAACAATTAGGAAAAAAATCAAGAAAATGCCTGAGTAAAGAAATGAAAAGATAACCTGCCTAATTTCTATAAGAAAACTATTCCACAGTGTGGGAGTAACAACTAAATGACCCTCACTTATCCATGTTAAAATAAGCAGAGCCCACACTTCAAAGTGGGAAGATGGCGGTAGTCTATATCAGTGATGGTGAACTTTTAGGGGCCGAGTGCCCAAACTAAAAGGCCTTCCAGCACCAGGTGCTATACAGTGCCAGGGGCGGGACTTCTGCCCTCCGGGGGTGGAACCTCTGGGTGGAACTTCTTCCCTCCACTCTCCCAGGCCTTCAGCTGCCTCTCCAGAGACAGCTGAAGGCCCGGGGGGGGGGGAGGGGGGTGAAGGAAGAAAGAAGAGGAACAGTTCCGTGTGCCCTCTAAAATGGCTTTGCATGCCAGAGATGGCACGTTCATCTATGCTGTCTATACAGTAGAGATAGGTTTGTCTATACTGTCTATACAGTCAAAGGCAATCTCTCAGATAGCTGGGTCATTGAGCCTTCTCTGTCAGAGAGCAATGGTCAATATTTTGAAGCAATGTGGCATTGAAAAGACCAGGGGTAGGCAACCTTTCCCCTTTAAGGGCCGAGGGACTTCATCTCCCAGAATCCCAGGAGCTATTGGCCAACATGGGACTATTGGCCAACATGGCTGAGGCTTCTGGGAACTGAAGTCCCTCGGCCCTTAAAGGGGAAAGGTTGCCTACCCCTGGAAAAGACAGTTGAAACTCACTGGCTTTCAAAAAGAACTGCTCCTGGTGAAGATAAAAATGTGGAGGCTGGATTTTGTTGATATGGATCCACCATTCCCATACTTGCCATGTATTTCCAGTGAGGGTATAGTACTTTCATGGACACATATTAGTATGAACCTATAGTTCCTCTACACAAGGGGGAACCCTGACTGGTCCAGGCTCTTGGCCCCATAGGGAATCTCTAGGTGCATGAATAAGTACATGTGTAGAACCCCTTCTCATGATTGTCTGAACACATAGAAAATAGGAAAGCACAGCTATTGTGGGAAGCAGCAGCAAGGGGGTATAGCTGCTGCATACATTCATATATATATATATATATATATATATATATATATATACACATATCTTTTCATTTGATGGGAGTTTAATATTTCCTTTGTATTGCCTGCTAATGCATTTTTAGTCAATGGAGAACCCTGAAAACTACTTCTGAGTTAAAAATAAATAAATAAGTGCAACAGCTTTTCTTCTTTTGTGTTTGTCTCATACAATTTTCCATATTCAATTAATTTGATCAATGGCAAAATATTTCTTGCAGGACTTTTGCCCCACCCAGTATCTAGTACATGAAATCTTACTGAGTTACCAACATTACCTGGAGGAAATCCCCCCCCCCCCCACACACACACTTCTCCCTCAAGCCTGTTTGTGCAGAGAATCTGTTAACTCAATAGAATGGAAACAATGTACATGTTATATGCAACTCTAGAACCATATCCTTCTTTGTGAGTTTAACTATGTATAATATTCATTGACTGGCTGCACTCTACATTTCTGCATTTCTTTGGACAAACATGGCAGTTTGCTTCAGTTATGACTATACAAGTCACTTCTGTCTCTTCTTCTTTATTGACATTGCTTGCTGATGGTGCATATGGATAAACATGTCTGCCTATATTAGCCAGGCACTGTACAGCATTCTGCCAATATATGCACTTTTTTTCCAGTGTGTTTTGGGAATTATGCATAATACTTAGAGAAAGTGCAAAATCCAGTTTGATATGTATATCCCTTAAGACCAGGTGTAACTTATCATGAATATTGCCCATGAAATGGACAAAATCAGTTGAGGTAAGCAAATTCCTCAAGACCTGTTAGAGTATGTTGGGTTTTTTTATTATTATTATCATATTTACTTATGTCCCACCTTATTCCCAATATAGGCAGTAAACAACAAATTTAAAACAGGGCAATTTTAGAAAATACAAAAACATTTAAAAAGTATAAATATAAAGTTTTTAAAACAATTAAACAATTTAAAAAGTTAAAACAATTACTCAATACAAATATTGATATATATTAAAAACAATATACAAACCTGATATCAACCTTGCACAACATTTGAAAACCCAACTTTCATCTATTTAAAAAGCCTAATGGCACAAAAGTGTTTTTGCCTGCATCTGAAAAGAGAGCAGTGATTGGGCCCATTCTGTCTTCTCTAGGGAAGATGTTCTCAAGCCCTCTCCCTTGTACCCATGAAATAAGCTGAGCGGGTGGTGGGACAGAGAGAAGGGCCTCTTCAGACAATATTCATGCTTTAGTGGGTTCACAAAGGGAGATGTGGTCCTTCAAATAACCCAAGCCATATAGGGCTTTATAGTTCAAAATCAGCACTTTGAATTATGCCTGGAAACAAACCAGCAGCCAATGGAGCTGTTGCTACAAGGGAGTTGTGTGCTTCCTATAGCCAGCTCCAGTTAACAACCTGGCTGCAGGTCTTTGGGTGATCTGAAGTTTCTGAGCACTTTTGAAAAGCAACCCCATGTAAAGTACATTACAGTAATCCAAACAAGATGTAACCAAAGCATGTAGCACCATGGCTAGATCCAGCTTCTCCAGGAATGAGAGTAATAACAAGTGTGCACAAATCCCTCCTTGTGAACAGGTTATGTGCAAATTTTCCATGAACTATGTTAAATGTGCACAAGGGCTTGTTATTATGTGGATGTCAGAATCTCATCAAGTCTGTCATGAATTGGTTGATTTTGGTTTATGTTGAATGTTTATGTATAATAGTTATGGTTAATGTTTAATGGTCATTAATATAATGTTGTAGGGTATTATGTAGATCTGAATTATGGCCAGTGGAGTGATGGAAAAAAACAGACACTAGCTGGTACCTTGTATTAAAGATAATTGCCTGTCCAATGAGGAATGCACAAATGTGTGAGGAATGCTGTTTCCCATGGGAAACTAATGTAGAGTGTAAAACCAAAAGTAGTGAAGGGGTGCTGGGCAATTTGGTTAAGAAAGGTGGTACACAGAATTGTATTGATTTATGGACAAATTGTAGAAAAGCCTGCAAAACTGTAGGGTGGGTTAAAGAAAATATTGGGCTAGTGTGTGGAAATTATAGTAGTTCTGTCTGCAGACACCTATAGTTACTGGAATAAAGTTTTGCTGTTTGAAACATAAGAGAATATTGCATTTCCCTTTTCCATCTTTCTGTCCTGACCTCAGCGTGGAATGAAAACTTTTAAGCACAGAATTTATACATGCCTCCTGTACCAGATGGCATCCTGTACCTGATCCAGACTTCTCCAGCACTTTTTGAAATAATGGGACTTTCTCGTTCTTTGCAAAGTACAGGACAAATCTGGATCAGGTATGGGATGCCATGATTAA
This sequence comes from Phrynosoma blainvillii, assembly GCA_026167975.1. NCBI lineage: Eukaryota > Metazoa > Chordata > Lepidosauria > Squamata > Phrynosomatidae > Phrynosoma > Phrynosoma blainvillii. The sequence goes on from JANUYF010000005.1 coordinate 37,955,103, forward strand.
GTACAGGATGCCTCCAACGTGGGCACAGAGGTGTGCAATAAAATCTGTGCTTAAAAGTTTTCATCCTGTGCCAAGGTTGGGATGGAAGGATGGAATACAGCAGTGCAATAGTCTCCATAGAAGTCTGGTTCACTAAACTGTGGTGATAAGAGAGCAGTTCTTGACAGAGAACTACATATTAACCATTCAATTTGTACTGCCATATATGTAGGTGCACAGATAGATATATGACATACAAACAAACACATGCATGTGTACGAGTGAACGTGCATATATATCTTTCTGTTCATGTTCTCTTCCTCTTTCTCTCTACACATGCACAAACACACATACACAAAGCAATCAAATAAGAGTAAGACATATATTAGGACATACAAATTTTATGTCTTTTCTATCCCTAATGTCAGAAAACAGCCATTCTGTTTTCTGTGATAATAATACTTTGGAACTGTTACATGATTGATACATGGTTGATATATGATTATTAGAGTTCATTGGGGAAGGACCATGGGAGACTAGCATGCATTAGCTCCTACTAGAGATAAATGAATTTCCTTCTGGGAGGTCTTGTCTACCTATTCAAGTTCCCATGGAGGATAATCTATTTTATGACAAGTGGGTGTGAATAAAGCTCAATGAATTTTCTGCTGTCCTTCATCCTTCCTATGCTGACTAACTGTGGGTTGCCTGCTGAGCTTATTCTATGAGGAAAAAAGGTATATGCACTTTTCAATATATATATATATATATATATATATATATATATATATATATGGATTAAGGAATCAAAGCCATATCTTTCATTTCAAAGGGGAAACATCCTGGTTTCTGTTTTGCTTGGAATCTTGTGATTCACTTGTTTTGTCTGTTGCCATTTATCACAGATATAAAACCCTGTAGACACTAATAATAAATAGCTCTTAGAAAGCCCACTAGTAATTTTGGAAATAATTATTCTGAAAGAGCATTTATGATTTATCTTTTGGTCCTGCACCCCAGAATGAAGGTGTGAGGTATTTAGTTAAAGACTTACAGAGTTATTGATAACAATCAGGTATGGTGTATTGGTCTGAGCATGGACTATGACTTTGGACTATGACTATGACCAAATCTGTACTTGGGTAGAAAAACCCACTGAATGATCAAGGGCAAGTCACACTCTCTCAGCTTCAGAGAATGGCAATCGCAAACCCGTTCAGAAGAAACTTGCAAAAAAACCCCACAATCCTATGATAGGTTTGCCTTAGCATAACCATAAGTCAGAAACAACTTGAAGTCAAACAGCAACAACAAACATCAATGAGAAGTAGCAAGCAATGCTACTAAGCACTGCAAGTATCGATCTGGGCAGAGCCTTCAGGAGAAGCTTAAGCCATCTTCTTAAAGGGTATAATACCAGTCTTATGTCAAGTCTCGCTTGAAGACGCATAAACACATCTGAAAGAAAAGCCTCCTCCAGCACAACAATCCCTGTTCTAGTCATCTGAAATTTAGCTTCTTCTTTGTGGACCTGTCCAATAGACCTGAAGGTACAGAGTAGGCAGGATTCCACTTTGGCAGTTTTATAGTGTGTAGCAAATCAAAATCACAGATTTGCTTCAAGTTTGCTACATAGTCAAGTATATACATCAAGGGTTGTTTTTTTTTTTTTTGTCATATGGTTATATATTATTTTTATCATTTTATATTCTAACTTTTGTTGATATAACCTATTTTTTTTTAAAAAAAAAAAAAGACTATACATATGCCAAACCAGATATGAGCCATAGCTAGGATTGCCAGGTTAGCATATTGTCAATTAGGAAGGCTTAATATAGTTTTGTCAGATGGCACCTTTCGTCCCTCACCCTCAGTCTACCTTTAGCAGATATAGGCTCCAACACAACTATCTACTGGCTGGTGGGAATTTGGGGTAAGGATGGTGTAGAAGGGTCCCACTACATTCCTGGAATGGGACACACAGCAACAGGAACTTCTGTGACCTTCCAAGGGTCCTCAGGCAGGCCCAGAGGATGATGTGAGTGGAAGTCACCTCCTGATCACTTCCTGGTTGTTGTTTTTAAAAGCCTCTCCTAAATAATAATAATAATAATAATAATAATAATAATAATAATAATAAATAAAATTTTATTTATACCCCACCTTTAGCCAAAGCTATCAAGGCAGCTTACATTAAAAGTACACTTCCACAGTTTATAACAATCATACAACCCCCCCCCCTTAAAATTACAATTAAATCAAGCAGTTTAAAATCTAATATTTTAAACAATAATCAATGGACATTATCACACGGGGCCTAAAGCAGTCCCATCCCCGTCGCATCCCCGTCCCATTGCGGTTCCTTTTCAATCCAGAACTTACCAGCATACAGAAAGCAGCATCATTCCGGTATCATTCTGGTCGTGGCAAAATGTAATTCCCAAAGAAACCAGCATTCAAAAGAACGGGAATGATGCCGGGTGATGCCGCAATGGGACGGGGATGGGTGCGACGTCGTGTGAAGACACGGGGAAAGGAAGTGCAATGGGACGGGGATGCGACGGGGATGGGCGGGGTTTCTCTGCGATGTCGTGTGAACACAGGGGAAAAGGAAGCGCAATGGGACGGGGATGGGACTGCTTTAGACCCTGTGTGATAACGTCCAATGACAGGTGCAACTGATAAAACCAAAAGCACTGAAACACCCCCAGTTTGTAGCTGGAGCAGATTAGCCCCTCAGAGACACATGAAAAAAAGGGAAAGGGCACTTAATGGGGGAGGGTCAGGTCTAATTAGCTCTCTTCCGGATAAGCCTGCCGGAAGAGATCTGTCTTGATAGCTTTCTTAAAGCCATCTAAGCTAGATCTCTGACGGATCTCTTCCGGCAAGGCATTCCAGAGTCTGGGAGCAGTAGCAGAAAAAGTCCTCTGGGAGGTTGCCATTAATCTAGTTCTTGTTGACTGAAGAAGGTGCCTCCCAGAGGACCTGAGGGAACGGGGCGGATTATATGGGAAGAGGCGGTCCTTTAGGTAAGTTGGGCCCATGCCATGTTGGGCTTTAAAGGTCATTCCCAACACCTTATACTGTGCTCGGAAACCAATAGGCAGCCAGTGAAGAGATTTTAAAATAGGAGTAATATGATCACTCCTAGATCTTCCAGTGATCAACCTGGCTGCCATGTTCTGTACCAATTGTACAAAATGTGCCCATGTGCTCTAGGAGGCATTTGGAGGCACTTCTTTTACCCTCAGGAGCCGGGGGGGGGGGCACAAAAAATCCTCCTCTTCCTCCTCCTCCTTCTTCTGCAAAGACAGAGATCCAAGGCAGCTTACATATTAAAAAGATTACAATTAAAAATATATAAAAATGGAGCATTAGAACCGAATCAAACTGTTAATCATATTAGAAACATACACTTTAAGAAGTTTTTAAAAAGTCAATACAATTTAAAATAATACTGCCCTTACAGCCCTTTCCTTAAAAGAGCCTGTTTCAATTAAAACAAGAAACCCTCTTTGCTTGCCAACAGAAGAGCCACAAGGAAGGAGCCATTCTAGCCTCCTTAGGGAAGGAGTCCCAAGTTTATGGGCAGCTACTATTCATACTTGTGAAGGTGGTAGAATTAAGAGAAGGGCTTTTCCTGTGGATCTTGATGTCTGAGCAGGCTCAAACGGGAAGATATAGCCTGGACCTAAGCTTCATAGGGGTTTATAATTCAAAATCAATACTTTGAATTGTGCCTGGGAACAGATTGGTAGTCAGTGGAACTGGTGGAGCAGGGAAGTTATATGGCCTGGAGTGTGGTACATGGTACCTGTGGGCCACCATTTTAGCCATCCTTGGTATAGAGAATGTAAATGGGCTAAAATATTAATTTTTAATTCATACTTATGTAAAATACAAAAACTCTGGATCCTCTGGTTTTTATTCAAGACAAAACAGAAACAAAGCCATGAAGTGTTAAATAGTCTTCATGAAGAATGAATATTTCTGCTTCCTTGGTCCTTTTTGTGCGTGGTTAGAAGCAATATTTTCATTATTTTTCTTTGCATTTTGATGCACCACTGAAATCAATGTTGAAGTTGAATATAGATTTGATAGAAAAAAAATATTGATTTGAATGGAAGTGACCCTGCAGTTCTTTACTGAAATGGAACATGAACATGAACTGATACTTTCTGATTGTTCAAAAAAGAGGCTAAGAAATGATTCATCTAAAGCCAAGAGATATGCAGAATTTTATCAAGTGCCTTCTCAAACAACAAGAGAAAGTTAAATATCAACAAATAACTGACATTTGTACAAGGGAGATAGCAAAATGAAGTACCTTCCTTTGCTTTCCCTTTAAGCAGGGATGGAAATTATGTGATTTGGAGACCACACGATTCCTTCTGGGGCCCAGGGCAGCCACTAAAAACCCTATAGACCACTCAAAGCCACTAGCAGCTCCCTCCCTGAATTTCTCCTTAAACGTAAACTCCTATCTAAACATAAACCCCTATCCAAAAACATGACCAAGAGTGATGCAACATTACTTCTGTCTGCCCCAGATAGCAATTGTGATGAAGCAGTGTGGTCATCAGAACTCCAAAGGAGCCTGAAATTGCACGGCATAGTTTTGTGAGTTCTGGAACGGTACTTTTCCTGCCTTCATGTATTAATCTGTTCTTCCAACCTCTTCCCAAAACCATGCAAACAGAATGGTAGCATGTTTTATGGTATTTGGGGCAAGGTCTAATCAGACACATTGGCTGTCCTACCCAAAGCCTCCCATGGCTTACTCAAAAGCCTCTTATGACCACTCTGAGCTGCATGGTGAGCAGGCAGACTCAGAGAAGTGTCTGGCTACATCTCCGTAGCCAGACATAAAGTGATGACATCAGTGCTGAGATCTGCTGGGGTCCTGTGACCATTTCACATCTGGCTATAGGAACATGATGAGATGCTTCTCCAATCCTGTCTGCTCACTGAGAAGCACTGAGGGTGGCTTCAGGGGGTGTTCAGTAAGTGGGTATATGGCTCAGGGTAGCATTGGTCCACATGCACATATTTACACTGTGCTGACAGTATGTTGGATTGAGGCCATTTTGTGGCCCCAGGATAAAGACCAGAAAACAACTTTCTTCATTCTATATACACAACCCAACCTAACTGAAACTTGAATCTTATTTCAGTACTGTTTTTATTCTGTAGCCAAGGGAGATAGGAGAATTTAGCAGGCTCAAGGAAAGCTGAATGGCATACATGGAATTAATACTTCACCAATAGCTTCCAGTACCCAACAACACTCTCTGCAGTTTATCCCTGGCTCAGATTATCTCTTTGTAGGCCAGCCCTGATGGAAGGATAATGCAACAGTGTCATGATCTAAATGAATACTTTAGGCTCAAAAGAGGAGGAGATGATCAAAATGCTATTTTCAAACACACTGTTAACCACATGTTATTCCTATACTCTCTGTTATAATTAACTCCCAATTTTATTTGACCTGTTTCTGAAGCTTGAACAAATGTTCATCCTGGACAGTGTCTGCCTTATATCTTACATGAGATTCAGGCTCTGGTTATCATTAAAAACAAATTCTAGTTTTACAAGTCCTATGAAGAATATGTCTGCCTATGGCGATAATTGAGTTACTGGGTGTTTTTTTCTCTCTCCTCACTATAGTCTGTTGGTGTCTCTATAGCTATAAAACAAGCAATTTTACAAAGACCCTGTGGTGAGCAGGGCAGGGCTTCTGACTTTCTAGTTCTTTAGTTCCCTGTTTAGTCATCTTTTTTTTTCTTTTTCTTTTTTGGTCCAGAGGTATCAGATGCAAATGAGGTTTCTGGTTTCTCTTATCTCTTTGTTCCTTCTGAGACTGAAGACTGATAGCTTTAAGGAGATCAAAGACACCTTTCAAATGTATCCCAAATTGATAATCTCCAGACTATCATACACCTTGTACTCAGAACAAAATAAAATCCATAATAACATAAGCATGATAAATATAGCTCTTCTGTTAGACTAAGTAAAAGTAGATTATACATGTTTTTAGACTTCAAAGAACTGTCCTTCAGGTCGGGTTTCTGTAAGGTCTTTAAAGCTGTGTGTACTTTCTTTTCCCTTTCAGTAAGCTCTGAGGGGGGGGGGGGAGAAGATACTGCAGCAATAACTTGAGAGGATACTCCCCCCCCCTTCTTGCTAACACTGCAGTTTGAAAGATAGAGGAATAGAACAAGGTTTAAAGGCAAGAAACACAGGAGCAGATTTTGTTAATTTAGTGTAAAGAGAGCCGTACATGATTCTGAGATTTATTTGTACTGTAAATGTAAGCCTTTAAACCCAGTTGATTTATAGAAGAGGTGGTATGAAAAAAAAATTTATAGAAGGGAAGAAAGTAAAGATGTAGGAGTATAGGAAGTACCTTATATACACAGCTTGAAGAAATTACTTTTTTGACAATAACTCTCCACTATCTAGCATGGCCAGTGGCCAGTGCTAAGGCAAAAAAAGTAACTTTCCTAAGCTCTGCATATATCTAGCTTGCTCGGCCTTGTCTGCAATGATGGACACTGGTTCTTCATGGTCTCAGGACAGAAATAGAGATATTTCCAATTGTACCTGAAGATGCTTGGAGCTAAACCTGGGATTATTTGAATGGGAAGCATCTGTTCTGTTGTATGAGACAGATCAGTAGATCTTCTCTAAGGACTGTTTAAGAGAAGACCACAACTCTCAAACAACATGAACTCTCTGAATATCATGAATGAAAATAGGTTAGAGCCAAACATCTTAGTAGTATCCCATGGAACTACTTGTTTTTGTTCAAATGAAAATGAAGGCATGAAAATGAAGACATGGGACAGAATATAGCCAATACTGAGCAAAATACGTACTGAGCAAAATCAGGTTTTTCAATGAGGCAATCAGCATGGAGAGCTAACACCCATTCAGAATGGGCCTTAGTTTTCAGGTGAGCAAGGAAGATATTTCATACTCTTTCAAGCTGAAGTGCATGAGTGCACCCTGACCTTGACAATTCAATCAACATGCTGCTTATTTAGTATTCATCCCAGCCATCACACCAAGCTGGTATGATGTGTACAAATGGGACAGAGATATAAAGAATACTGGCAAATGTTCATGTCCTCAATGATAAAGAGTGTCTTGCTAAATCCATGAAGAACATGGTGGATCTCTGTTAAAGTTTTAGCATTTGGGGACTTGCTTTTGTGCAAAAAAGACCATGCATGTTGTGCAAAACGCACTGTTTTCTTTGCAAAAATTGTATTTTTCACAAAGCCATGTTGTTTTGCAGAATGAACAGTTCCCCCCAAAATAAATGTTTTAGAAAAAAAAACCAAAATCTCACAATGTGATAAATCAACAAAAATTTGCAACGCGTCCCCCAGTGGGGAGAATTCTTTTTAAATTATTTGTTCTTGCATGTTAGAATAAAATATGGATCTCCTAGCACAAGGTCAGCCATCATTCAGCGGGTCCTTTTTAACTAGCCAGTTATGTGGGGTCTTTTCATCTTGTAGATGTCTCAACAAGTTAGGCTAGTCTGAAACCGAGGGATGGCCAACAGAGGGACTGCACCTTCCCCTTCTTCCAGACCCCTCCTTCAATCTGAATTAAATAGCTATGTCCAACTATTCCCTCTCCTCATCAGAAACAACCAGATTGTTCACCAGGTATTTTCTGTTTTGAACAACATCTGTTTAAGGACTGCCTAAAGTCAAGGAAGATACTTGGAGCCTCTGCCTGAGGAGGAGGAGGAGGAGGAGGAGGAGGAGAGCTATTTCCTTATAAAATGCTAACGAATCCATATTCACAAATGTGTGGGTGAAAATATACTAAACAAACAAAATATTTTTATTCATAAATTATGTCAAGTGGGGGTGTGGTACATCTGCATGTAGATGTAAAGGGAGTCACAAGGGTAAACCACTGGTGTAGCTGAAGTATGATTGCTGCTTCCTTATTTCATGAACATTTCAAAATCAGAACTCTTGGATGAGTCACTTGGAACTTTTCAATCAATCATCCAGTCTTTCCATGCTTGCTGTGGGTGTTAGCTTTCCTTCACAAAGGGAAAAGATTTTGTGCAAAATATTTTGTACAAATATAATAGGGGAAAGTTTGTTGTCTCATTGTCACACTGGAAGCAGGAAACTTGTGAAGATTAACACATTCTTGATCAGGTATTTCAAACTGACAGGCTATCTTTTTGGGATTGAGTAACTGAATGAGATTGATGTTGGGTATAAGGTTACACATGTGTAAATAAATATAAACATGACAACATGGGAGAAATCTTCCAGTGACCTTTAGCTAAAGGAAACCAAACCTAGGTAAGTACTGTGCCCCCAGCTCATCTTTCCAATTGGATAAGATAACAGCACAACAACACAACAGCACATAGGCAATTTTAATTTTTGATATTTAATTCCATGTGGTCTCAACTAGCCAGTGAATATCAGGACTGATCGTGAGATTCTACACAAAAGTTCACTATATCAGATGAAATCTTTCCGATATATCATTATAGTAATATTAAACCTGTATGATGTTTACATGTCCTGATCTTTGAGGCTGCTGTAGCTGGCAAAACAATTTTAGTTACATACCAGGGGTGTTTTTAATTCCAGGATTTTACAATTTTTCTAAATAGTATCTGGTTTCCTTTGTGCAAGCATTTATATTTTTTAAAAATTAGAAATTAAATAAAATAGTAAAGACATAGGGATCAGATACAAATAAACACTGCCTACTGCTAAATAAAAATGTGGCTTATATACAATTTAAGGATAGATTTAATCAAGACAAGAGAAATGCAGCCATAGAGGTTAGAAAAAATGGGCTTTATTTAGAGTTGTGTAAAGAGAATGACCATGCAATTTTTTTAAAATGTATAAATGGCTTCTGAAATTCGAGATAGAAGATGAGGTTGTAAAAGAGTACATGATATAGTGGGTCCAAAAATTTTGTCATAATCTCCACATGAATGTATGGTAAAAATATTGTCTAAACATAAAAATATTTTGTGTAGTAATTTAAAAGAAAACTTGTATGAGAACCTATATACAGATGGTACCTAAACAAAAATAAGTTCTTAACTATCTTAAAGTCCCTAAAATTGTATAAGTGCTCTGGACATGAGCACACCAAATGTTCATATGACCAAGAGGTAAACTCTCTCTCTCTCTCTCTCTCTCTCTCTCTCTCAGCCAGCATGGTGCAATGGTTTGAGTGTTGAACTAGGATTCTCAGATATCAAGGTTCGAAACCTCATTCAGCCATGGAAACCCACTGGGTGACCTTGGGCGAGTCAGACTCTTTCAGTCTAAGAGGAAGGCAATGACAAACTTCCTCTATATCAACAATGCATGTGCGCACATGTATCCATATAGGTATAAATATAGATATGTAGAAATAGGAAATAGATTTTATTCACATATCTAAAGCCTTCAGCATCTTGTTATGGACTAGCCACTTCAGAACATTGTGTCACACTGTTGTTGTTGTTGTCTTCATCATTATCATCTATTTATTTATAGAGCTCCGTACTTAAACAATAGTACATTCTTTGTGGTTATCCTTGGTCATTGCAGATATATTGTATCACCGGCATTTTAGAAGTATGTAATGGGCAGTTCATTAGACAAGATACAATAAAGGCATAAGAGAAAAGAAACTAGCCTAATGTTAAGTATTACAGTACAAGCGTTGCTAATTATTTATTTCCTGCTGTTAAGCAGAAACAGGCTTGACTACCGGAACAACAGCTGCAGTCTTGCCACATGTTCACCACCATGAACCTTGCAGGGTTGCTCTCTGAAAGGGGTGGGGTGGGGTGGGGTGGAGCAATGGATATTACAAGCAGGTAGGCCAGTTGACAGAAGAGCCTTCTGAAGAGTCCTGGTGCATCAGCAGCAATTAATGCAGGTGGTATTTTAGACAAGGGAGCTAATGAGCTTTAATATGCATGCAGGTGAGGGAGTGCTGAATCAGTAGAGCCATTAATGAACCTATGACAGCCTAATTAGCTACAATTTAAAATCTATGGAATCTAATCAGAGGAGCTGAACACTGCTGCAAATCTGTGTATGAATGAGTCTTTCTAAATACTCCAATCTGTTGCTTAGTCACTGATTGATAGTAATTGCTTTCCCCCCCTCTATTGTGTATAGGAAAATGCCCAATTTTGCTCTGATAAAGAAGGACACAAGTTAAATTCCTAAGATGTTTGGCTGTTTAAGTTTTAATCAGGGGATTAAAAAAACCCAAAAAACCACACACACACACACACACACACACACAGTAAAATTAATTATCAGTTATGAATATAGATAGGTTTAGTACTAGTCTCTCTGTGCAGCTTAAATGAATTTTATCTATACTGTATAGTTAAAGGTATAATGTACACTGGACACAATTCTGAGAAAATTATGCAGTGGTATGCCAACATCAATAGGACATGTGCACATTGGTAAAAAATCCCTGATTTCAAAAGGACTGAAATGTTAAACAGAATGAAATATCAAATGATACCACGTATGTGTAAATGAGCCATCACAGATCAGACAAGATAAACAAACCTGCCATTTAACTTCAAATATAATGGGATTTTTTAAAAAAAGAAATATAATTTTTGTTTTTAACTGCCCTCAAGTCAATCTTGACCTGTGGCAACCCTATGGATGAGACATCTCCAAGATCCCCTATCCCCTACTGCTCTGCTTAATTCCTGCAAGCCCATACCCGTGTCCTCTTTAATAGAGTCCATCCATCTAGCATGCGGCCTTCCTCTCTTTCTACTTCCCTTCTCCTTTCCCTAGCATTATTGTTTTTTCCAATGAGTCCTCCCTTCTCATGATGTGACAGCCTCAAGTTTTATCATCTCAGCTTCCAAGGAGATTTCTGGCTTGATCTGCTCTAGGACCCATTTGTTTGTACTTTTTGCTGTCCATGGGATCCTCAACACTCTTCTCAAGCACCACATCTCAAATGCAATGATTTTCTTCCTATCTTGTTTCTTAAGCTCTCACATCCACACATGGTAATAGGGAATAGGATAGCTTGTATAATTCTAAATTTGTGCTCAGTTGTATATCATTGCATTTTAGAATCTTTTCTAATTCTTTCATAGTGGCTCTCTTCATTCTTAATCTTCTGATTCCATGCTGCAGTCCCTGTTCCTATCAATGTTTGATCCCAGGTATGAGAATTCTTTTACTGTTTCTATTTCCTCATTGTCTAGATTAAATTTGTGTAGATTCTCTGTGGTCATTATTTTTGTTTTCTTTATGTTCAACAGTAGGCCTGCCTTTGCACTTTCTTCCTGATCTTCCTTAGTAGGTGTTACAGGACTCTGAGGATTTCTGCTAGTACTAGGGTGTCATCTGCATATCTTAGTTTGCTGATATTCCTTCTTCCTATTTTCACTCCTCCTATTTCTGTGTCCAAGCCTGCTTTCATTACAATATGTTCTGCATATGAGTTGAACAAGTAGGGTGATAGGATGCAGCCTTTCTGACGCCTTTGCCAATTGGGGACCTTTCTGTTTTTCTGTGTTTCATGTCTTTAAAGGCGTTCCATAGCCTTTCATGGTCTATGCCAGGGGTAGGCAACCTTTTTGAGCTGGGGGCCGGGTTGCTGTCCCCCAGACAATTGGGGGGCCGAAGCACCAAAAATAAATAAATAAATAAATAATTTTTTAAAAAATAATTTTTTTAAAAAAAAATATGCATGCACACTCTCTCAGCCCCAGAAAAGCCATGGCAAACCCCCTGTGGAGATTTTGCCAAGAAAACCCCAAGAACAAGTAATAACAACAATAATCAATATCATCATGGCGGGAGGCGGTGGCGGCGGCAGGACCGGCCTGGGGCCGGTCCAAAGGCTTCAGTGGGCCGCATCCGGCCCCCGGGCCTTAGGTTGCCTACCCCTGGTCTATGCAGTCAAAGGCTTTGCTGTAGTCTATAAAGCACATGTTGATTTTCTTTTGCAATTCCCTGCTGTGCTCCATTAGCAATTGGATGTTTGCAATGTGGTCCCTTGTGCCTCTTTCCTGAACTCTGCTCGGACCTCTGGAATTTCTCTCTCCATGTATAGTTGGAAGTATATGTTGCAGAATTTTGAGCATAATTTTGCTTGCGTGAGAGATCAGTTCTATGATCCTATAGTTGCTGCAGTCTGTTGTATCTCCTTTTTGTGGATGGGGATGTATATTGATCTTTTCCAATGTGCTGGCCATCATTTTGTTTTCCATATCTGTTGACATATGTTGGTTAGCACTGGAGTTGATTCTGTCAATGTGGATTGCAGCAGTTCAATTGGAATATCATCTGATCCTGGTGATTTGTTTTTTTGCCATTTCTCTTATTGCAGATTCCACCTCGCTTTTTAGAATTTGGGGTTCATCTTCATATGGCTCTTCTTTCCATGTGTCCTTCATGTTATCATCTCTTTTGTATAACTCTTCTGTATATTGCATCCAACATCTTTTTATTCCTTCCTGGTCTTGAATTATGTTATTTTTACTGTCATAAGTGTCCCGGTCCTTGGTTTGAATTTTCCTTTGATTTCCCGGATCTTGTGAAATAGATCTCTTGATCCTCCCTTTGTGTTCTTGTCTTCTATTTCTCTGCACTAATCATTGCAGTAATTTTATTTATCATTCCGCACTAGCCGCTGTACTGTTGCATTCATTGTTCTTAATTTGTTTCTATCTCCCTTTTGTTTTTCTTCTCTTCTTTTTTTATTGCTTGTAGTGTTTTACCCGTGATCCATGCTTTTCTCTCTTTCTTTTTATCTCCTGAAAGTGTCTGTCTCATTCTTCTTTTATTATGTCCCTGGCTTCAGACCATAGTTCATATGATTCCTGGTAAATTATGCTTAATCATGCAAATCTGTTTCTTATGTTGTCTGTTGAGATATTATTCAGATCATATTTTGGTATAATCACTGGTTTTCTTCTTGAGTTTTACTCATATTTTTGATATGAGTAATTCATGATCTGTGCCACAGTTGGCACCTGCTCTCATCTTGGCCACCAGTATGGACCTTCACCATCTTTTGCTTCCAATTATATAATCTATTTGATTTTTGTGTTGGCCATCTAGTGATGTCCATGTGTATAGACTACTTTTTGGTTGTATGAAAAATGTGTTTGCAATGAATAGGTTGGTAGCTACACAAGAATCTATCAGTCGTTCACTTGTTTCATTTCTTTTGCCTAATCCAAATTTGCCTACTGTTTTTTATCCTGTATGGAGCAAGGTGTTGGATTTTATGAGTTGTGAGGCCTCCTCCAACTCTATGATTCTATGATTCTAACTGCCTGTCAACAGGTAGGGTATTAGGTGATAGAAAAATAGTATCAACTGAATTTAATCATGATAAAATAAGTTTAACTTTATTTTAAGGCAGTGGTTCCCCTCTCCTTCTGTAGGATTAAATTTGAAAACCATGGTATCTTAGGCATCTTTGATACCTCACAATTGTTATTCAACTATATTTTTTTCAATGCTTGGTCCACCTTAATATACTTTTCAAAAAATTTCCAGTATTTGGGAAACTTGAGCAAGTTGTGATAGCATGGCTTTAAACATCCTTTATTATCTCATTTTCTTTTAAGCTGTATCTTCTCTGAAGCTATTACCATTGTGTATTTTTTAAAACAGTTTCTCAAAGGACGTTATCACATGGAGGCCAGTTTCGTGTTAAAAGAGACAATAAAGTGGAAATAAACCAACCCAAAAATAAAGTGAAAATAGAGGTTAATTGCGCAAAAGCATTTCACACATAATTAGAATAAAAACGAAATTACGCGAAAAGCAACAAAAAGACGTTTTTAACTCATACAGAAGTGAAAAAAACCGTAAATGTACTAGAAATGGTTTCCTTGCACATGCACAGGTATAAGTATGCTCGGCGTGTTTAGGGGGACTTGCTTGTGTCATTTCCTTTGCGACGCAGGAGCATTTAGCTGAACTTTGGAGTAGCACCTCTCTCTCTATATATTTATATTTTTATATTTATATTTAATATATACATACATATTGTGTGTATGTGTATATATGTATGCACTCACACATACACACACATGCACACACATACACACATGTATTATATGATGGTGCATATATATATATATATATATATATATATATACACACATACAAACACACACACACACATGTATTATATGATGACATATATATATATATATATATATATATACACGCACAAACACACACACATCTATTATATGATGGTGTATACACATGCCTTATATGATGGCATATATGTATGTCTATATATACACACACACATGTATTATATGATGGCATATATATATATATATATAAATATACACACACACACACACACACATGTATTATATGATGACATATCTATATCTATATGCACGCACACACAAACACATGCATTATATGATGGCATACACACAGACACACAACTCTATTATATGATGGCGTATACACAGACACACATCTTATAGGATGGTGTATACACACACACACACACGCGCGCGTATTATATGATCTCTTCAGAAATATGTACTTCTATTCTATTACATCAGAAACTCCACAGCACCATTAAATACTACCAGACTGGAAATTTTAGAAAGAAAAAGCGGAGAGGCTCATGTCTGCCTGGCATGTTTGTCGCCCAAGTAAAACAGGAAGTAAACAGGAAGTAAACGCAGCCCCACAGAACCATGGGAAAACTGGCAAAAAGCTTTAAAGGAGATTTTTGTAGTGCAAATTTGAATTTTACACTATAGTAAATGCACCATTACTGTAATATCGCAAATGCATTTCTTCTAAAATCCCAAAAGTAAAAAGATCTCTGATAACACCACTTTGTGACCACTTTAATATCAGTTTCTGTGCAACGTCATGTGAAATCGTTAGGTGTAAATACGCTTTCCCCCCCGGGTTTTGTATGGGATAACCTATAGATTTCCCCCATGTGATAACATCCAAAGTTACAAATTCAAGATTCAGAATGAAATTTTGCTGTACTTAATAGTATAGTAGTTCTGCAGTGAGCCTCAATGAACCACTGAGAAATTGAAGTACTGTTTTATAGGAAAGCAGCATGGTTTCACTAACAATTTGCTACCCGACAATGCACAATACCCACACATTCCATGTACAGAAGCAATAACAATAGGCAATTGAATCTGAGATTGCATCCACACTGCAAAAATAATCCAGTTTGTCACCACTATAACTGCTATGGCTGAATGGTTTTGAATTCTGAGAACTGTAGTTTTGTTAGACATTTAGCCTTATTTGTCAGAGAGCTCAGATACCAGAACAAACTATAATCCCCAGAATTCTGTATCATTGAGCCATGGCAGTTAAAGTGGTGTCAGCTTAGATTTTCTCTGCAGTGTGGATGCAGCCTTGAATGTCACATCAAAGATTAACATAGTGCTTATGGCATGAGCTTCATGGAGTATGGTCAACTTCATCAGCAGTCTACAGTCCACAAATGCTCCTACTACAGTCTACCCTTAGTATCCATGGGGGTTCTGCTCTGCCCCCCCCTTGTGGATGCCAAAATATGAAGAACTTCAAGTGGTTTTTTATGGCTACATGCATGTGTCCGCTCTCCTGCAGACACATGGATGCACTGCAATTAGAGCCAATAGGTTTTTGCCATCTGTGGATGCTTAAATCTGCAGATGGCAAGCCCAGGGTTGGAGTGGGTGGGCTGTGTAAGCAATATGATTATGTGTGAGTTTCCAAAGGAATGTTTGTTGGGCTGGGCCCCTCCCCTCTGCTGCAACAAATGTACATGACTAAATTTTTGGAAATTCTGTCAGCTGTATGGACTGACCACAGTCTATTACTTAAGTCACAAAGGGAGGGTTCTTTAACCCCACCTCCACCCCTTTACTTGTGGCTTTGACTATCTCTATACAGTTTTGTGGTTTGTTAATTTCCATTAAGTTGACTTCAACTTTATGAATGAGAAGCCTCCAAGTCAATGTACAACAACAGTCATCATGCAGACTTAGGGTCATGGCTTCCTTGATTGAGTTTATCTATCTGGAATGAGGTCTTTTCCCTCTTTTCCTACTGCCTTCTAACTTGCCAAGCATTATTTCCATGGAGAAGAAGGAAAGCAGTTTCTGGGCAGCCATTTTGAGTGGGTGAGTGTTTAATATTTAAAAAAATTACTTGGGAGAGTGTGTTTGTTGCTGAGGGGGTGGGGCTTCAGTGAGTTACATCTGTGAGTCACTAGGGGGTGGAGCTACCCACCTAGGTCTACTTAACTGCCCCCGGAGGTTTTCCAAGCCAGTCCTTGTCAGGTAGAAGAAGGAATGCAGTTTCTGGGCAGCCATTTTGAGTGGGTGAGTGTTTAATTAAAAAAACTACATACTTGGGAGAGTATGTTTGTTGCTGAAGGGGTGGGGCTTCAGTGAGTCACATCTGTGGATCACTGTGGGTGGAGCTCACCACCTAGCTCTATATAACTCCTTCCAGAGGCACACACCTAACAACGTGCAAATTTTTCACAAGACAAGGGAAAGCACAGCACAGGTAGAAGGGGGCCTGGGAACTTTGTTTTAGATGTTCTCCTTTAAAAAAATTAAAAAATTAAAGGGCTTTTGAGGGGTTTTTTTTTGCTCAAAGGAAGAGAGTCAGAAACTTGACTCCAGAATAAGGTAGCAGCCAAGAGCTCTCTATAGTGTTATAAACCCAGTTGATTGAGTTCACTAACAGAGCCTGGTGAAAAGGCCAAGCCAACAGGGGCTCTTTATGTGGGTCTTTACCGGAGGAGAAGCCCAGAGTCCTGTTTCAGTGCTTACTTAAAATTTCTCAATATGGAGACTGAGGGAGCTGCTGCAGTCACCTGCAACACTTGTGGGATGCTTGTCTTCTTGCCTAGAGATGTGGGGAACTTCATCTGCACCAAGTGCAAGTTGGTAGCTCTCCTGGAAGAGAAAGTCCAGCAGCTGGAGGCCCGGATAGCTACACTTCAGCATATTAGGGAGCAAGAGGTTTTCCTGGACAGAATGGAATGAATGGTCTTGGACAGGGACCACACAGTGGAAGTTGTTAAAAAAGAGGTCACTTCACACACACAGTCGGTAGACTGTTGGAGGAACATCGCACACAAGAGTAGGGGAACCAGGGATTGTTCTGGGAGTTTGCAGCTACAGTATCAATTTGAAGCTCTCTCCTTTATCAAGGATGAAGAGGAAGAGCAGCAGGGACAGTCCTCAGGGACGATGCAGGGGACTTTTGACAAAGTCCCCCATGATATTCTTGCAAACAAGACAGTAAAATGTGGGCTAGACAATACAACTGTTAGGTTGGTTAGTAACTGGTTGACTGACCGAACCCAAAAATAGGGGGCATGCTGATCCAATTTGCAGATGACACCAAATTAGAAGGAATAGCTAATATCTCAGAGGACAGGATGAAAATTCAAAATGACCTTAATAGATTAGAAAGCTGGGCTAAAGCCAACAAAATGAATTTAACATAGAGAAATGTAATGTACTGCATTTAAGGCAAAAAATGAAATACATACACATACACATGACGGGGGGCGCCTGGCTTAATGAGACTACATGTGAAAGGGATCTAGGAGTCCTAGTAGACTACAAGTTGAACATGAGTCAACAGTGTGATGTGGCAGCTAAAAAGGCCAATGTGATTTTAGACTGCATCAATAGAAGTATAGTATCTAGATCAGGGGTAGGCAACCTTTCCTCTTTAAGGTCCAAGGGACTTCAGCTCCCAGAAGCCTCAGCCATGTTGGCCAATTGTCCCATGTTGGCCAATAGCTCCTGGGATTCTGGGAGCTGAAGTCCCTCGGCCCTTAAAGGGGAAAGGTTGCCTACCTCTGATCTAGATCAAGGGAAGTAATAGTGCTACTGTATACTGCTTTGGTCAGGTCCCACATGGAATACTGTGTCCAGTTCTGGGCACCACAATTCAAAAAGGATGTTGAAAAACTGGAGCATGTCCAGAGGAGAGTGACTAAAATGGTGAAGGGTCTGGAAGCCATGCCCTATGAGGAATGACTTAGGGAACTGGGTTAGGCTGAAGAAGAGACGGTTAAGAGCTGATATGATAGTCCTGTTTAAATATTTGAAAGGATGTCATATTGAGGAGGGTGCTAGATTGTTTTCTACTACTCCAGAGAACAGGACCCAAAACAACGATGCAAGCTACAGGAAAAGAGATTCCACCTCAACATTAGGAGTAACTTCCTGACAGTGAGAGCTGTTCAACAGTAGAACACACTTCCTTGGAGTGTGGTGGAGTCTCCTTCTGTGGAGGTCTTTAAGCAGAGGCTGGATGGCCATCTGTCAGGGATGCTTTGATTTCGAGTTCCTGCATGGCAGGGGGGTTGGACTGGATGGCCCTTGTGGTCTCTTCCAACTCTATGATTCTATTCTATGATTCTATTGTCTTTTTTGGTGAGTCATGTCATTGCATGATATGTCCAAAGTACAACAATCTGAGTTTAGTCATCTTCACTTGTAGGGGGAGTTCAGGCTTGATTTGGTCTAGCATGCATTTATTTGTTGTGATGTTGCAATTTTATAGCTTCTCAAACTGGGTTGTAGTTGAATAAATTCATTCCAAAGTGTTCTCTTTCCATACAATTGAGGCAATGCATTTTAATAAATTACTTGTTGCAAAGGTAACTGCAGTAGTATTTTCCCTGTTTATTACCTGCTGTGAAGACAAGGGCTTTAATAAACTTTTTTTCTCTCATTCCCCCTTCCTTTTTGAAGTGACTATTTTTACATTGATTTTCATTCTGGCATCCTCTTGCTCAAGGACTGTAAATCTTTTACACATTTATTTGTTTTAAAATGCATACTGCTTCTTGCATACATTACTGTTGCTTCTTGAGGAAGTTGATTGGCAAAGTGTGCCACTAGCAAACATTTGTCTGAAATGAATTCAGTTTTTTATTTAGTTGTCACTAGAGTTAGGTGCAAATAGTCACTCAAAGTTAACAAAATTGAGGAGAAAAATCAAGGGGGGCAATTTATCACATATGCATCCAGAGGGGGAGAGAATATTCCAAGAATTCTCCACCACTTTTGTAGAGCTGGAGATCACCATTAGCAGTAACAAGAGTACACTTCCTATTTTTCCTCTAAGTTTGAATGCGTTTGCTGCCACTACAGGTGGCTTGGAACAATAATGGTAACTTAATTATATTTTAAGGAAAACTCTCTGGTGTGTCCTAGCTGGATATTTGAATTCATCTTCTTGCCCTATTACATGCTGCTGAGATATTTTGATGGGTGTAATCTAATTGGCTGGTTCTGATTAGATCACACTTTGGCAGGTTGTGATGGCAATTTGTAAGATAAATATGGTACCCAGGTGAGTACTGTGAGACACCTAGGCACCAAAGGGCCAATAATTCATCTGGCCTCTTATAGCTGGCCAGTTTGAAAGGAAAAAAGGGGAGGAAGAGAGATGCCCTTTCATTTTGGAGGTCTCAAGACCATCAACTGCTGATCAGCATGAGAGATGATGGAGTAGACAGCAGATTTAACAGCCCATCTTAATCATGGGCAGGTACTGAATACAAAGATCAGCCCCTATATGTTCTGTCACTGTTATCTGGAGGGGGGGAATCCAGTACCATCTCCATCAGGCGTCATTTCTACATGTCCTCGATTCATTCTTGTGTGTGTATATATGTGACTTCAAGGAGGCTGTCAACTTATGATAACCCCATTAATTTCATGGGATTTTCTTAGGCAAGGAATACTCAGAGGTGGTTTTGTTTCTTCTGAAATATAGCCTACAGCATCTAAAGCAGCTCCTTCAGGCTGTACTACAAAGTTGTAGTGCTTTTCAGTTAGGATTTGCCTTATGTCTTCATAGGTGAATAGTAAGCGAACAGTACTAAGATGGGGGAGAGAGGAAATGCAAATTAATGGAAGAAAAGTGAAATATGTGACTAAAGGTAATTCTAGAGTAAATTTTAAATATTGGTTGGAACAGAGACAGCAGTCAAGAAATCAGGAGAAGACTAGGATGGGAAGGGCAACTATAAAAGATCTGGCAATGAAGTGGTAGCAAGAATGTTCCTTTTTGAACTCTTTTGTGCACAAAATGCCCCCTCCAAACACTGTCCCCTTTTACATTATATAGTTATAGTACTATAGCTGTATTCATACCTCAGATATAATGCAGTTTGACTCCACTTTAACTGCCATGGCTCAATGCTATGGAATTCTGACATTTGTAGTTTTGTGAAATATTTAGCCTTTTCTGTTAGAAAGCACTGGTGCCACAACAAGCTACAAATCCAAGGATTCCACAGATGGAGGCATGGCTGTTAAAGTGGTGTCAAACTAGATTATTTCTGCAGTGCGGATGCAGTCTCTGATTCCACTTTAACTTCCATGGGTGATCCTATGGAATCCTAGGATTTGTAGTTTGAGGAAGCACTGGAATCCACTGGCTGAGAATTCTAGCAATCCCTGGATTTGATAAGGTGGAACCATGCCAGTAAAAGGGGAATCTTGCTGCTATAATTGTTTTGGGGTTTTTTCCCCTTTTCTTTTTTCTGACTGACACATATTCAGTGCTCTTTTTCTAGGAGACAGCTGTGTTAGACTGTTTCAGGATGAAAAGCAGAGGGAAACAGACAAGAAATCAAGGAGCACCTTTGAGACTATTTTATTTAACATGAGCTTTTATAGATTTCAAATGTTAGATTTCCTCTCCCCACCTCATTTCCTTTTTATGCTCATTCCTTCATGAAAGCCCAGATGATGATGGGAAAAGCTCCCAATTACTTAAAAGAATAGAACTAATTCCATGTTCAGAAAAGCATTTATTTGGTCATTAAGCATTCAAAGGTGAAGATCTTCAGACTTTAGCTACTGGTTGCAGAATATGGGATAGACTATCTGAAACTCTGAAAGAGGAAGGAGAGGAGGAATTTTGAGCCCATCTCAGACAGTAGATAAAATGAGAAGCATTTAGAAAATGGAGGTGTAGCCAAATGCCTTAGGTGGAAGCAAAAAAATTGAGATCAGGCTGGCTGACAGTCATCACACGTAACAAACCTTCCCTTCTTCTTAGAAAATTATCCTGTTAAAGCTTATGACTCAGGAGAGACAAATGTAACAAGAGGTACTACTTTCAGCTTTGATGACCTAAGAAAGATCTCCTGATGGGAAATACATTACACACCTATTTTTAAGATGAAAGGCAATAGGGAGGATAATGAAAATAAAGAGATTCCAAGTGAGGAAATCTTATTAAGAGCTAGCATATTTCTTCAAATACACAAAATATCTTGTTGTACTGCACATTCCATACTTTTCCTACTTTAGATCTCCTTCTGGATAGCATGATGCTCTTGCAAATGCTGCTGCCACACTGCAGAATTAATACAATTTATCACCACTTTAACTGCCATGGCGCAATGCTATGGAATCCTGGGGTTTGTAGTTTGTTGTGACATCAGAGCACTCTGACAGAGAAGACTAAATATCTCACAAAACTACAAATCCCACATAAGCTACAATCCCACTACAAACATTAAAATTGTGTCAAACTGCATTAATTCTGCAGTAGAGATGCAGCCAAAGCCAATCAGTTCCCTCCTCCCTCTTTCTTCCCACATGAAAATGAGAGGTATATTTTCAACTATGTTCATAGCTAGGAGACTTATCTATTTGCAAGGGACAGGGACTTAAATTAAGGTGGTTGTTTTTCCTTTGGTTTGTATGTGTGTGTGTGTCCCCCCCCCCCACTCAAAAACTTTCCCACTACTTCAAGCCCCAGTCAAATGTAGTGGTTAGAATTTTAGACTGGGACTTTGGCAATTTTGAATCAAATTTCCTTTGAACCATGAAATGAGTTGTAGTGACCTTGGGACATTTATATACTTTTTCTGTTGGATGGGGTTTCTATGGGAATAAATTGGGGAGAAGCACTGCCATGTATTCCACCTTGAGCCCATTGGAGAAAAGAGGGGATATAAAATGGAACAAACAAACAAGCCAAGATATCAGTATCAAAATGGCAAAGACCCTGTCCGTTGCAATATCACAATATGGAGGTGGTGAGGCTCACATTGCCCAATGATTGTTACATGGGGGTTGGAATCCTGTCTGGCTGCACATTGCAGTTGTGCTAGATTTGGAAATGGTAGGATCTTTTAAAAAGAAGAACAAATATGAAAGAAAACCTTATACATCATACACCAAAAATTTGACATTCTCCCTTTCTTAGCCAAGGCTTAACATTGCCAAGATTTAACATTATTTTTACCACACCAAAAGTTGAATCCAGTCCTTGAAAAGGTATATGTGTTTCTAAATTATGGCTCCCAGAATCCCACAGTGAACATGGCCACTAGCGATCCAGGCAGGGCGTTTGTAAGAGTGGCAGTCTAAATATATAACTTTCCATGTTCTGGTTCAGTCTTCTTTCAAAGTATATTCTGCTCTGTGGCCCTGAAGTTTTTTTCACAAGAAATTTGCAGAATATTTTGTAATAATGTAGCAAAAGTAGTTTTGTTTCTTGATTGCTGTGGACGCTTACTATTAGAAGGGAATAATAACAACTTTTTATTGATGATCATGACCATCATCTATTGACTTGATCATCTTCACATTTACAGAAAAGACAGTTATGAAATTGATTAATTTCAAGTATCATGATAGTAAATATAGATCTATCAGACACTGAGTGCACTGTTAATTCATTTCCTGATTGTCTCCAATAGAAATGTATCTTTGAGGTGAATGAAAAGAGTGTGTGGGGGGGTCTAACACAAATAAATTCAATGTAAATTCCAAAAAGGAGCAGGTGCAAGGAGATGACTGAAGAATACAAAAATGCTATCAGTGAAAAAGAAGGCCTCAGATTGCATTCTGCTTTTAAAATAGAACTGACTGCTCAGACCCATCTGTGTTGAATCCTCAAGGCAGGGATCTTGTACCAGTGAACGGCATTTGCTCACTCAGCAGTGAAATAGGTGCTACTGAGAACCAAATAAAATAAAAAATAAAGCTACTGGAGATCATTGGCCCAGAACTCAACTGATATCCTGGAGGCCTTCTGGCTTACAGGCACTCAATGAGTAGGAGATTTTCTCCACATGGTTTTGTCATAACACAGCATGTACAGGTCCATTTGTAAAATAAACACATCAGTGGTGAAAAGAAAAGAAGTCTTGGAGGAAAAGAGCTGCTGTTATTTCTCCATCGTACACAATCATCAATCTAAAAACTGTGGCTGCTTTTCTACACAACGTGAAAAGATAAGCCTGTTCAGTCACATAACTAGCCCATAGGGCACTGTTATTATCCTGGTCAATTTTAGAAGCACCAACAGTTCAAACTCTGGCAGCTTTAATAGGATAAATTGATTATGTCGGCATTTAAATTCTTTACAAAATTGTTTGACAAAGCATGACAGGTGCACAAGTAGAAGAACCTGAGGCAGATAATCAAATATCATTATGTGTGTGTGTTTATTTTTTTTTAAAAGGCATTTCTGATCATGGAAAGTTAGAGAAGGTAACAGACTGCACTAACAATTTATCCAGACTTTGGAAAAGTTACTAAAATGCCAAGGAACCCCAGCCAACCTGGCTACCAACTAGGAGATTCCAGGGACTGTAGTCCTTAAAATAAATTTTTAAATTTCTGCAAACATAAAGAAATTCATCTCAGCCATCAAAGCAATTTTAACATTAAAAATAAGTCTTGTTTCACTTTTTTTAAAAAAAAAATTAAATCTTTATCTTTCTTGTCATGTTGAAGAACTATATGTGATCTTTTACATGATTTAAGGTTTTCCTTAGAATCGTCATAAGTCAGAAATGACTTGAAAGCAAACAACAAGAGCAACAAGAAAGCTAGACCCAAAGGAGAGACAGATTCAATTGCACCCCTGCTGTTTACCTGCTCAACTTAGTACTGAAACAATAAAATCATAAAACCATCCAAAACATCGAATTTACATTCTTGCCCCATTAGATCATTTGTGAAAGAACCATCTGAAGATTCTCACACCTGGTCTGAGAAGGTGGCAAATTTCTTGGCTGGTAAATAGAAATTTAAAGGGACCAAGAATCATTTTTAGAAAACTACAAGTAATGGTCATCACAGTCTATCCTTAGCTTGCCAGATCTTCTTTGGTTTATTTTTTTAAAATGAGAATCCCAAGATCCACAAGTCAAAACCAAATGCAACCCAATCCTGGTGCAAAATTTATGCACTTAGCATCCTGTTGTTAGTTCTGACTAGAATAAACACATTCAATCAATGAGATTTGCCTACATGTTCACAACCATTCAACAAATGATTGAATAGGCCTGTTCTAATTGAGACTAACCAAAGGAGTGTCTGACAAGTTGTCCCTGAGCATAAGCTATACTCCAGCTCCTGTTCCCAGGGCTAAGATCGAAAAGGGTTTGAGCAGATGGAGATTTTATATAAAATTATACTTCTATAGTACTGTTATTCCACTTTAACTGCTATGGCTGCTTCCTGAAGAGTTCTAGGTTTTGTAGTTTAGTGAGGTCTAATAGCTCTCTGGCTGAGAGTTCCAAATGCCCCTCCCTAAATGGCAAATCCCAGAATTCCACAAGAGACAGCCATAACAGTTAAAATGAAATAATAGAGCTATAACACTCTAGTGTGATGTTGTTCTTTTATTTTGGTCTGCAATAGTTCATATTCTTTCATCTCTTCTGCCTTCTTTCCACATGATTCTTGCAATAGATTTTTTTATACCCAAAGTGATTTAGTTATTTGTTTCCTCATAACTGGTTGATGGAAGGTTGTTCAATATAACAGGGATGACCCTACTGCTAGACAGTGAGATGATGGCCTCAAGAGAAGATGCAGGAGGAAGACAATGGTGAGAGCATTTGGTTGTTCTCCTCTGTGGGTCAATGGTTCAGCCATGTATGCCACATGGTTTATCGTGGTCCTCCTAACCTAGACTGCTAAACTATAATGTTGAGGAGAATGCTATACTACTGCCTATAGGAAGATGCATTTGACAGACCAGTGGGCTTCTGTATCTTATATGTTGAGGGGCACCATCTTTTCCATTATCCCTAACAGCAAGATTTCTTGAATGAACCTTTTCATGTCATTACAGTGGGCCCTTGTTATCTGCCGGGATAACAAAATCTGTAGATGCTCAATATTACCATTTTCCTGCCATTTATAAATTTGCATTGATATATAGGTTTTAATAAAAAGTAATAATTAGGATTTATGGTTTTGCTTTTTGTCATATGCAAGCAGAAGTCCCTGAAGAGAAGAGAACAGTGTTTAATACTTTGTGTAAGAAAATAAGTAAATAAATACATAAAATATGTTCAGATGGGAAGCTGTCAGGGGACATGGGTATGTTTGTTCTGATTTTTTAAAGTGCCATATACAGAGTCATATGCATTTGAGTATAAATTAATGTATTTATCAATCAATCAATCAAAATGTAGTTATGAATTAAAACTCAGAATTACTTGGTTCAAATTCATCATGTTGCATAATGAATTCCCTGATGTAATAGTTCTCCAGCATGTTGCATAATGAATTCACTGGTGTAATAGTGCTCAAAATAAAAATAAGAATATTTACGGTCAAGCATAGTGGGAGTGAAAAATGATATAGCTATTTCATTGCTGACTATACAGTATATGTCACACAGACACACGTACAGCAGAGATATAAAGGGTCTTAGTTTTATAAGTCTTCTAATAACTTATTTTTGTTTTATCCATACTGGGTTTACATTTCCTGAACACTTATAAACTCACAAAATATACGAGCTTCATGGGCATATGAAATGGATAGAAGACCATGCCAGTTGAAGGCAGACAGATTGTGCAACTAATGGTGCCAGTTTTATGAATCCTAGAAAAAAATGTTAGTATTTACTAAGAATTTTAACTTTACATATAAAATACAATCTCACATTAAATTATGAAAAATTAAGTGATGATTCCAAGCATGCCTGGTTAGCAGCAGTAGAGACTGACAATAAAATGAAACTTTATACATGTGGTGCGGCATGTTTATATAGCCTCTTTATAGATCTCTTCAGCTCAACTTTGTCTTTACTCTCCCCTTTTCTGATTCACAAAACTTTTTTAAAAATGTAAATTTTTACCTGGCAGGGGAGATACCTTGATCATGAAAATTTTGAAATGAAATATACAGGTTTTCTCTGTTTTACATTCAGTAAGAAAGACTCACTTATATGGTACCTTTTGAACAAACATCTGCTGAGAAAAGTAGAACACCAGAACATGAAAAGTGATTTCTTTATGGACTATGGGTCACCATGCTGGCTGGGAGATTGCAGGAGCTGTAGTCAAAAAAAGAGAAGAACTTTTTCAAGTTCTGGAGAGCACAACAAAACCACAAAGGAAAGGATCAGGGACAGTTCCAGGTTTGAAGATTCTTGGATTCACAATAGTTGTTGGACTTCAGCTCTTGAGAAGCCCCAGCCAGCATAGCCAATAGTCAACAATTTGGGCAGTTTTAGTCTGATATTTGGAGATCCAGCTTTGTGAATCACTGTTTTAGAGCATGTAAGGTAAAGGTATTCTCCATTGACAAGGTTGTAAAGTCGTTTCTGACCATAGGGGGCGGTGCTCATCTCAGTTACTAAACCAAAAAGAAAGCATTGTCAGAGACTATTCTGTGATCATGTGGCCAGCATGATTGCACAGAATGCTGTTTACCTTCCCATTGAAGTAGTAGCTATTTATCTACTTGCATTTGCATGCTTTTGAACGGCTAGGTTGGCAGAAGCTGGGACTAGTGACAAGAGCTCACCCCATCATGCGGTACCCAGGCCTTGAACTGCCAACCTGCCGATCTTGCAATCAACAGAGTCAGCATCTTGACCACTTGAGCCACTGCATCCCCTTAGAGCATATACATAGACATTATTCCAGGAATCCTCCATGTCTCAGATTGTTTCTTACATGCCTGACCTCCTAGAGACATAGGACTTATCTACATGGGCTAAATAAAGCAGTCTTATCTCATTTTCATGGAGGGCTGTCCAGACAATGTAGAGGACAATTCAGGCCAAATCCAGGCCATTTTATAACCTCAGGGTTTTAGTCTGGAGAAAAAGAAAGTGGGGATTTGTTCTAAATTTGAGCAGAAAATCCAGGTGTTCATATGGTGTCAGTGTGTTGCACTGCAGTCCATAGTAACATTAGTTTGTGGCTGGGAGTAGGAGTTGCTGGTGGTCAGGAATGGTCAGGTCTGGCAAGCCTGGGATTTGCTGCCATGTTTTTTACTGACTATGCCCAGCCATGAGATCTGTGGCAAGGGGTTAGTTCAAGACAACCCCTCCCTTTTCCTCTTCCCCTGGCCAAAAAGAATTGGCTTTACCTTGCATGTTTCTGGTCTGCTTGGTCCCTGCAGCAACTCCATTAAATCCATATACAAAATACTTTGAAGTGACACAATCAGCCACAAATTTTCCCCTGGTGAACTCACTTCTTTTCCCTTTTCCCACTGTATCAACATACCAGCCAATAGCCCTTATGGTTTGACTTTCAGTCTATCGGATCATCATCCAATCCCCCTTCCCCCTTTGCTGCCCTAATGAGTGAGGAAATTTCAAATGTACATGCATGAGTGCATGTGATCATGTGTGCGCGCACACACACAGCTGAGAAAAGCAAAATAAAATTGTATCTTAGATATGAAAATGTCCAGCCATGAGTTCTGTGATTGGTGCACTAGGATTGTCTTCCCCCTGGCCAAGTGCCACATTTATGCTTACTGCTTTTACTCTTCCTCCCTTTTCTCCCCCCCTCCCCATTATTCACTCCTTCATTCATGTGAAGATCTGAAATATATGTATGGGAAGATGGGGGAGAGAGTGCATAAGATATTCAGATGAGTGAACAAGTGAATGATCGGGGGAGGAATGGAGATGGGATGAAGAGTAAAAGTGGTAAACATGAATGTGGTACTTGGGCAGGGGGAAGAAGAGAGAGAGTTGACCCAATCTAACCTCTCACTGCTGATCTCCTGGCTGGTTATACACTGCAGTAGGAAAACATGGTGGCATAAACACTTGCCAGACCCAACCAGTTTCATACACCAAGAACTAACCTCAGCCCCATTCCAATGTCATTACAGAGTGCAGTCCACACACACACAAGCGATTCAGAATAAATTCCCACTTTCCCCCCTCTGGATTAAAGCCCTAAGGCCTGGATTCAACCCAACCATCCTGTATGTCATCTGGACAGCCCACTGTGAAAATGCAGTGAGACCACTTTATTTGGCCTGTCTAGACAAGCCCTAGGTCTATTTGATGCAGGTGTTCTAAATGTCACTAGAAAAATTGTTTTAATAAACATGAGAAGATTCAAGAGCTGTTCACTACATGACTTTGCTATACAAACTTCTCAAAATTCCACCACAGTACTGCAAGTGCCAAGCCCACCCTCAAGTTTGTAGCTCAGTGTTATCATTCAACTACTTTACATCCTTTTAAAGTTTATAAATTCTGAGTTCATTTTAGTTTTTTATTTATATTGATATATTTGGACATATATCTATTTTATCTCTATCCTTGAACAAAGCTGTGAAGCTGAACAATCCAACCTAGAATTTCAAGAAATAAAAGGACGCCAGTTTTTGTGTGGATGGAGGGACTTATAAAAAAAAAATAGGCAGAGAAGAGAACTGAAAAGGCATGCTGTTTGGAAGCTGGAGTTTTCTATTAATTTTAGACAAGATTGCAAATATGATGCAGACACTGGGGGACTGAGTTATGGATGTATGCGGCACCTCAACTATAGCAATGATTGACATTGAAGTGTTCAACTGCCCAATCCTATCTTTCTAAATGAACTCTAATTTACAATGTCTGAGGGAGGTGCTACACACACCATCTGCATTCAGTGAAAGGCCATTCTGCTATCAGGCCTTGGATCTGCCCTTTATATTAGAATGATGCAGGGAATTGTTCACTGCTACATTGTTTATGGTCAAGTGTATTGATCAACTAGTATATTGATCAACTATATCATCATTATTATTTTTTACAAAAAAAAACCCTCCAGTTTTATTTTATACCTTGGAACAGTTCAATTGGTTGAATCTTCAAGCATAATAAAGCTTGGCCAAGATCCAGGTTAATCAGAAATAACAATTAGGCAATTTTGCCTAAGATCCAAATGGAAAGGATCAGTGGTAGCAACAGTTTGTCAGTCTCTTCTCTTCTCCAGGACATTGATAGTAAAATGCTGATGCATACATATTAGGACCAACTGAACATGTGCAAGTTTTTGAATTTTCCAAAGTTCTTTCATCAGAATTGATGGTACAGAAATTAGAGGATGGCAGAAGGAACTGAAAAATCTACAGTCTGTCTTGCCCTGCCTGGAGGAAGACTTGGAGGATGAGGAGGACGAGCCAGAAGAACCCCCTCTGGGACCTGAGCCTGCAGCGGTGGAGCCCCAGCCCAGCCCCAGCCCTGCTTTGCCAGCTCTAGCACAGCCTCCAACAGAACCTGTGGTCTCCCAGGAGGCTCTACAGCCAAGCCTCCTAGCAGCAGAACCTTCAGACATGGAGGAAGATCAAGGACTGTACCCACCTTCAGCCAGCATTGAGCAGAAAGGGTGGTCCTTCAGTCTTCGAGGAGACTTTATGAAAAACGCCAAAGTAATCAGCCTCAGCTGAGCCCCTGCAGCTTGGGGATTTAAGCAGGTGCAGAAGAGCTTCCTCAGTGCCAGAGGTTATCTGAGCTTCCTAGCAAAGCCTCTGGCTCTGCCTTTCCTTGTTCCTTGGTCTGAAAGCTTGACCCTCAGACTGCTGACTTATCATACACTTCTGGAACCCTTGACCTTCAGACTGCCGTGCCACTCTGCTTCTCTCTAATCCTAGACCTTCAGACTGCTTGACCACTCACTGGCTGATCCCTTGGATTGGTAAGTCAGAGCTCACTTTCTTATTTTGCATTGGCATAAGACTTTTGTGTGCCTTCCACCCTCACTAGACACTGCTGTCAGCCCTCTTGGTGGCTTTCCTGGATATAGCCCTATTAGCTTGTCCCACTGTTTCAGGTTGATGGCTAACTTTATCATGTTACCCATTTCCAGCCTCTGATGGGACTTTTAAGGTAAGAATGAGAACCAGTGCAAGTGATACAAATGTGAAATAATTGGTTTCTTCCATGCCAGTTCCAGTCAGTGTCCTGATGATACCATTCCAGACTAACTGAGTCCTGGTGGCACAGTGGTTAAATGCCTGTACTGCACTCATAGACCACAAGGTTGCGAGTTCAATACTAGCCAGGGCTCAGGCTAGACTCAGGCTTGCATCTTTCCGAGGTCGTTAAAATGAGTACACAACTGTTGGGGGGCAATGAGCTTACAGTTGTAAACCGCTTAGACATCCCATACCGCGATATGAAGCGGTATGTAAATGAAGCTGCTTTGCTTTGCTTTAATAGAAGTTTCTAAAAAGTAAGGGTGTCCCTATATAAAATGATATATAATAGTCCAGTTTGGAAGTTTCTGAGTCATAGATGATCATGAAAAATTAAATATTCTCCAAGAAATTAGAAGTTAGCAACTTCAGCTGGTAAAATGGTGTCTATACTATCACCATGTGAGTACCCAGAAGCAATCTTTAATTCAAGCTGGGAAAAAATATTATATGCCACAGTTGGCAACAAATAGTGCTACTACATATTTATCATATTCTGATATTCAGATATTTTTAAATTGTGATTTTTTAAAAATGATTAATTATAAATGTGGATTGTTTTAATATGTGTATGTCATCTATGTCCTTTTAAATTGATGTGTTTTTAACTTATATTGTGCATTTGTTGTTGTCTACCACCTCAATTCATGGGGACAGGCAGGTAAGAAGAAATAATAATAGTAGTGATGATAATAAAGTTGGCAGCATGAGCTTTCATAGACTTCAGTCTATTTCCTCAGATGTAAGTCTACAAAAGCTCATGCTGCCAACTTCTTTCTTTCAATTAGTCTCAAAGGTACTACAAGATCTCTCTACATACTGATTCTACAGACTAACACAGCTATATCTTTGAGTGATGATGATGATGATGATGATGATGATGATGGCGATGGCGGCGACAGGACATGAAACATACCTAGGCCTAAATCTATTGTTCAGGCTCACTTAAGGTCCCACTCAAGGATTCTTCTACTTCCACCTTATTGACCAGTTCATCACTGTTAGCTAGGTTCTAATCCAAAATAGTTAATCCCCTTGCTGCCTCCTCAATCATCTGGACAATGAAATTGTCTGCAACACAAGTGAGGAATTTGATGGACCTTACATTCTTGGTAGAGTTTGATTTCCAACAAATATCACAGTAGTTGAGATCTAATATTACTACCATATCTGTCCTTTCTGAATATTTAGTCATTTGTTCTAGGAAGGCAACATGTTGTATTAGCTAACCCTTCACCATGGCAGGGTGTTGGACTGGATAGCCCTTGAGGCTCCTAACAACTCTGTTTCTGTAAAATAAATAAAGAACAGGAAATGACTGGCTTACATCAACTGGCTGCATTATTGGATTATGGAATGGTGTCCAAACACATTTCTCTGGAATGCTGACAGACAGTATCACACCACATAGTAGAGCATAGTATTAAAAAAAAAAAAAAGGGGGGGGGAGAGTTGTAACCTTAAAAAAAAAACATCTATAAAGAAAAAGGCACATCCCTAACAAGAACATTGTTAACACCATATGAAAAATGATAAATACTTCAATCACTTCCCTGGTTAAACATAAGTAGTTATCAGATTGAATCTTGAAAGGTTCCAATACAAGTTGTAAAAACCAGGTGTTTGTTCTAAAACCACCCCACCATAACAATGAATACTTTATAGATAAAAATTAATGAAGAGAAAAACTCATAAATGTGTCAGAAGCAGATAATAATTATTTCTGATACAAGCCAGATGTTCTCCATTGGAATGTAAATTAATATTCAGGACTGGAAAGCTACTTTTACCAAAGATTTTACACGGGTCTCCAATGGAGAAGTCCTTTTAAATTGACATATAACATGACTGTGTAAAGCTAGCTATTTGAAAGATAACAGCTATCTAGTATATGATGAAGGAGATTAGTCAGGGTTAAGAAAACTATTTTTGTTATTACAGAAGAACTCTAAACATTTGTTGCATGTTTCAGATATTCATTGTTCGACTTATAATTTCATTGGCTATCATGTTTGACATTGTAGATATCATAAATTCTTTTAGTTTTAATTATTCAAAAAATAATTATAATTCTGAAATTTATTAATTTATTTAGCTTATCTCTCACCTTTCATCTAGCACTGGACCCAAAGCGACTTCCAATAATTTAAAACAAAATTCAGTTAAAACCTTATTTTACAAAAGTTAAGAAACAATTAAGCAATTCACAAGAAATGTACTGTATTTAAGACAGTTTCTGAACAGATAGGATTGGAACAAACAATTATTTGGATGTAGAGAAAATTGCTACCCCAGACAAGCTTCCTGTGTTAGACAAAGCTTCTCTGGTCCAACAAAGTAAAATTAACATGATAGAAGAAAAGTTACTTTTTTGGACTATAAATCCCCAAATCTTCCAACTGGTATGGGCTATACTGCCTGGGGACATATGGGAGTTGCAATTCGAAAAGCAACTTTTCTGATGTGAAGTCGTAGGCTTTCATGGCCGGCATCCATAGTTTTTTGTGGGTTTTTCGGGCTGTGTGGCCATGTTCTAGAAGAGTTTCTTTCTGACATTTCGCCAGCATCTGTGGCTGGCATCTTCAGAGAATACTGGAATGGAAGAGAGTGGGTCTATATATACTGTGAGACCCTGGGTAGGGAGGAGTGATTCCCATGTAAACTGTGTATTGTTCTGTGTTGAATAGGTATTGTTCTGTTGTTAATGGCATGGTTTCAGGGTGGGAGGATATGCAGGGTCAGGGGCTTTCCCAGCAGACAATAGCAGACAACTTTTCTGAGTTCTGCAATAGATAGATAGATAGATAGATTACTTTGCCTAATACTTAATAATTCAATACCACAGAAGGTATAGTCAATTTGTTAAGTGTATTTTTGACAAGACAATGTTCACTAGCCTCTCACAAAAAAAGGTCTGCATCTGCACGGCAGAATTAATGCAGTTTGACACCACTTTATCTGTCACAACTCAATGCTATGGAATGCTGGGATGTGTAGTTTTGTGAGATATTTAGCCTTTTTTGGCAAAAAGCCCTAATGCTACAGCAAATTACAGATCCCACGGTTGCATAAGGAGCCTCAGTCTTTTATATAACCCCCCCATGTTGTGCATGTTTCTTTTCCTAATTGCTTCCCCCTCCCCCTTCCACATTCATTATTATGCCCATATAAGGTGATAGACATTGTCAAACATTGCACCCTACAATTGCCCTGTCTCCTGGTGAAGTTTGGCAGTAATTTGCACTAATGCAACAGAATAGAGTCATGGTATGTGCATTTGATTACTATTTTGTGAAATTCAGTTTCATACTTTTTATGTTTGGCTCACATTTGCAGCTCTGGATGTCTGATGGTGGTTCTTTCTTGTAACAATAATGCCAAAATATTATGTTTAAGATAAAATCAGAGTCCAAATGATTGGTGGATTATAGGTTCAGTACTGAATGATTCATCAACTCAATCATATTGTACTTCATTATGTGCCAGAATTCCCACTCATAAATGAAAATAATGTCATCCCTACTGTGTCATGTCATGTCATGTGCAAGCAGATTGCTTTTAAAGGCTGAAGGGCTGCACTATCCCCCCCCCCTTCTTGCAAAAAAAAAAAATCCATCTACTTTTTAAAAATGTGAATACACCCCATGCAGATAGTACTACAGTGAGATTGTAGTTTCAACCTGGAGAAACTCCAAGCACATGGTTTCTCAAGTGGGTGGTATGATGTCATGGATTTGTATTTGGAAATGTTCATTTTATTGATTGTATATTACAATATGAAGTAAGGAGCTGTTGGGAGAGGAGAGAGAATGAAGTGCTGAAGTGATTGATAAGCAGAGAAAACTTTAGCTGCATCCACATTGCATAAATAATCAATTTTGACACCACTTTAACTGCCATGGCCCAGTGCTATGGAAATCTGAGAACTGTAGCTTGTTGTGGCATCAGAGCTCTCCAACAGAGAAGGCTAAATTTCTCACAAAATTACAAATCCCAGAATTCTATAGCATTGAGCCATGGCAGTTAAAGTGGTATGAAACTTTATTTGTGTAGTGCTGTTACAGCCTTTGAAAAGATTTCCATAAGAGTAGTGATTGGCAGCTATTGAATGGCAGTAGGGATTTCATTTTGAGTGAGAGGGTTCCTAGCCTAGAGTTTGAGAAAAGATTTTCAGGAGCATTTGAGTTGGACTAGGGTTGATGTGAAATGAGAGGTTGGTAAGACAAACCCTCTCTGAACAAATCTTGCCAAGAAAACCCATAATAGGTTTGCAAATTGGGTTGCCGTAAGCTGAAAATGACTTGAAAGCACACAATGACAACAACAACAAAAGCTTACTCACATTGTGAAATAACCTGGTGTGGAAACTGGGGTATTTCACGGTTGTCCACACTGTGCCCTGAATGGTGTGGTGTGTGGTGTGTGAAAAAGCAACTTTATCCAGTGTACTTGGCACTGGGTAACTAATCACATATTTTTTTGGGGGGGGGCGCAATTTGCATCTTAGGTGGTGTGAACACGAAACTGAATCACTCCAGATTGCTTGGATTCATTTCTGGCCATGAGGGATGTTTTCCTGCACAGATGCGCAGGTGTGGAGAGATGATCCTGTGCACATGCGCATGTGTTTTGAGAACAAAAAATTTAAGCAGCCACTGCCGGCCCATGCGGTTGCTCCCTCTCCCTTTGCAGCATCCTTGGAGGTGGCAATGTGGTTGCTGGGGCTTCAATACAGCCTTGGAAAAGCTGCATTGACTCCCCCCAGTGCGGTTGCTGCAGCTTAGGGAAAAGGCAACTTCAGGTCACCTTTTCCTGCCCGTCTGCATAGCTCCTAAGATAACCAAATTAAGGGCCTTTGCAGACTGCCAAAAATAGTGCAAATTGAGTCCACTTAAACTGCCCTGACTCAGTGCTAGGAAATCATGGGAACTGTAGTTTATTGTGGCACCAGAGCTCTCTGACAGAGAAGGCCCAATGTCTTATATATATATATATATATATATATATATATATATAATTTCCATGATTCCCTAGCACCGAGCCAGGGTAGTTAAAGTGGACTCAATTTGCACTATTTCTAGCAATCTGCAAAGACCCTAAGGCTCTTGTACTTTGACCACATCATGGGAAAGCATGATTCATTAGAAAAGACAATAATGCTAGGGAAGGTGTAGGGCAGTAGAAAGAGAGGGAGACCACATGCCCAGGGTGATCAGATGTCCTAATCACAAAGGACCAAGAAACATGTAGGACATTACAAAATAAAAGCTAAAAACACTAATAAATGTAAATTCATGCTTCTTAGTCATGCACAAAAGGGAGGACATTTTGAAATTCCTCCTGAACAGAAGCATGAAATGAAGGATATGTCCTGGAAAAGGAGGATGTCTGGTCACCCGGGCACACCAGATGGATAGACTCATTCAGGGAGGTCATGGGCATGAACCTACAAGACTTAAGTAGAACAGTGGAGAATAGGAGGGCTTGGAGAGGTCTCATCCACAGGGTCACAATGAGTCAGGGACAACCCAAGGGCAGTTAACAGCAAATAATAACAACATGCTGCATCTCCTGGATTGTCTGTTTTTCCTCATTAATAATTTTTGCCCTCTTGACCACACTCTAATGTTTCTTGGCCACATGTGTCCCAGTTTTCCCTTGTGAAATGTTGGAAGGTATGTTCACACAGAGATTATTTCTGCATGTTACAATCACCCTTACTGTATCAGATGCAAAGTTATTTTCTTTCCAGACTTGTTCTGACCAATGTTTTGTTTTGTTTTTTAAATCTAAACCCTGAAACTCAGAAACAAAACTAAAGCAAAACTCTCCATTTTAATAGCTTTTTGCTTTGCATTCCTCTGACTGGTAAGTTTTGCTAAAAACAAGAAAATTATCTTGCCACTTGCCACTGTTGCTAAGTCTATTTTGGGGAGTGTTATTGATTTGAGAGTTAATTAAAAGCATGTTCAGTGAAAATCAGTACTGCTGTGTCAGAAGTAGCAAAGGATCATAAATAACTATTAACGGGATCCCCTAAAGGAATGCAGTGAATGGCTAATATTGATTTTCCACTGCAGAACAGTATACTGTGGTGAATTACCATATCCTTCAAAAGTATGAAAATAAAAATGGAACCTGAGTCCAAAATTAAGCTTAAGAACAATTAAAGAAAGCTACAATAATGTAAGCTGCAATTCTTTGGACTGATGAACATGAACACATTATAAACCATATGTTAATTGAACAGGATTGCTTGCAGGTAAGATAAGATAGCCTCTCTATCCTGTCACTTTGCCAAAGAAGAAAGTAAGTTCATAATATTTATGAATTTAAACTCACAAGCCACATCTTGTTCTAATGTATGTTCTGTGTAGTGGATGTTACCAAAAGATAATATACACTTTCTTCTTATAGTAGTTTGATACCACTTTAACTGCTCCAATAATTCTGAGATTTATAGATTGCTAAGGTACTTGGAATTGTCTCCTAGTATTTAGCCACACTGCAGAAATAAAGCAGTTTGACATCACTTTAACTGTCACGACTCTATCTTGTGAAATCCTGGGATGTTATTTTGGTGAAATATTCAGCTCTAGACGAGAGCTTCCCAGACGCCGCCAGACGGAGCGCCGCTGGACCGCAGCCTCCGCACCGCAGCGCTCCTGCAGCGTCCCTAAAAGGAGCTCCAAATTGGCGCTCCTTTTAGAAGTCAGGGAAAGTGCGCCCTAAACGTGTATGGTGCACTTTCCCTGACTTTTCCGCCGCAGCGCGTGCGGTCATTGCGGCGGGAGGTTGTCCCCGGAGCACCGGCCGTGCGGAGGGCCGGCAGCTCCGAGGACAACCTCGGGAAGAGGAAGGGGCGCCACGCGTGCGGCTGCCCCTCCTCTTCCCTGCCTTGGAGACGGCTCAATAAGCCGTCTGCCGAGGCCCTTAGTGGATTAGAATGGGATAAAGGACTTCTCCTAACAACTTTGTTGTTGTTATGTGTTTTCAAGTCATTTCTGACTTATGACAATCCTAAGGTAAGCATATTGCATGGTTTCCTGGGCAATATTTGTTCAAAGATGGGTTTGCCAGTACCCCCTTCTGAGGCTCAGAGAGTATGATTTACCTAAGGTTCCCAGCAGGGATTTGAAATCTGGTCTCCAGAGTCTTGGGGGGGGGGGGTTGCAGACGGGCGGCCCTGGGCTGCCCTGGGAAGCGGAGGATCAAGGCTGAAGCTGCCGGACACCTCGGCCCCGATTTTCTCTTTCACCACCTGCAAAAGGAGCGCTAAAATAGTGCTCCTTCCGCAAACTGTGAAAGGGGCGCTGCAAAAGGTGTGGCGCACCTCTTTGGTATCTCTTCTGGCTCAGCGTGTGCGGATGCTGAGCCGGAAGGACGTCATTGGAGCGCCCGTCATGTGGACGGGCCGTCGCTCCGATGATGTCCTCAGGAAGGGGATGGGGCGCCCAGCATCTGGCTGCCCCTCCCCTTCTTTGCCTCCAACACGCCGCAAAGGGCCCATCTGCAGCGGCCCTTAGTCTGATGCTTAAACCACTACACCATGCTGACTCTGTCCCTGTTTAGGGCCTTTTTTTATTTTTAAAGAGCAATATGCAATTACTCTAAATAATATTACTGATAAGTGGTGGTATTTGGCAAACCCACAAATGTCAGACACCTGCTATCTTCCCGCTCCCTCACTTCATTTTGCTTCTTCCAAATCCCTGTATTATTTGCAAAAATTGTTCTATGATTTCCTTGGAAGTATCTGGAGAGGAAATTTTCTTTTCATGAAAACCAGCTGGGCAAAGCTTCTTGTAGAGTTGACATGAGATAGTAAATTCTGATGTGACACTCCAAAGGGGATACTGCCAAAAGCAACGCCTCCCCTTACCATACTAATTAATTGTGAATGAAAGCTTCATCAGAGCCCATTGTCTTATAACTCTGATGAAGCCATGGTGAGGTACAAGGTATGTACTGCAATGAGCAAATTACAAGATGAACAGTAAATGCAGTTTTCACAAAATTGCATAAAATTAACTAGTAAGCATTTAAAGCTGTTTTCAGAATTAATCGCTGTGTGATGTGGAGTGGACTGAAATTGTCTTCTAGTATGACTTTCTTATTATAGCTGAGAGCTTAATGTTACAAGCTGGAAGTGAGTTCCTTAAAAAGTGATACTGAGCAATACGTAAAGATCTAATTATACATTTTTAATAACTTGAAAAGAGAATTCAAAAATATAATCTGATCATTTGCAGGATATATATAGAGAAAAGGAACTAAGGAGCATTAAGGAGAGGAATAATCATGCCAGAAAAGACCAAGAATGTAGCATCTACAAAGGTAGTATGAAATGAAAAATCGTTCATTGAAGATATTTTAGATTGGAGTTTTGGGATTAAATATCTGCCTAATTTTGTTTAAATGCCTATTTTCTGGATAGTACGTTTTGGCCAAAACTTTGAAAGTTTTTTTAAAAAAAATTACAGCTCTCAGAATCATACATTTGACATGGGCAGTGGCCATGCTAGCTAAGGAATTCTGGTTATTGTCATATCCCAAAAGTTAGATTTTCTAAGCTTTGGATTTGGCTGTAATAGACAGGGGTCTATACCTTCCTTAAAGAAAAATAATGACTTATGTTAGATGGAAAAATCATTATGCATACATGTAGAAGTTAACATGGAGACATTGAAATAAACAGTGAATGCATTTTATAGATATTTTAATTTTATAACAAGAGGAACACAGCTGTTATCTATAGCTTTCCTGACACCAAATGAATGCAAAATTCACACTTAATGGTTCTGAAATGGCTCTTGGGTAATGGTTTGTAATATATTGTATTGCACTTATTTTGAATCTAACAATACCAGCATAGCAAGGATCTAAGGCCATAAAATACAAGCATGTGATCTAAAAACAAAAACATAAACGTAAATCACTTTACATTTACACTCCTATGGCAATTTATTTTGAAGCAGTGGTACAATAGTAAATTTCGAGGTATATGAACTGATCAGCCTCTATAGCCACACTTTTGAGAATTCCATAGCCATGTCAGGGTAAATAGATAGACAGATAACCTTCTGTTATGTTCTTTATATGTAAAGAAGATATGAAAACTAGTTTTAATCTCCATCATAAAACATAGACGTACAAATCAAGCTAAATCTCCAATCAATGTCATGAGTCACCCCTGGCCCAGGGCCATGAGTATTTGCCTATGGCATTAGTTACCTGGAAGGATGCTCTGCTGAACATAGCTTCAGCTTTCGCAAAATGCTGAAATGTATAAATCATGGAGAAATAATTCCTCCCCAATAATTGCCAAAAGATGTAGTGAGAGCATAGGAGTTAGTAAATGAGATCACTTTATTCAGTATGCATAAAAGATCTCCACAGAGTAAGTGCCGACTGAGGGAAGGCCAAGTCCAAAGGCTATTTTCCTCACATTGGGCCTTTACAGACTGCCAGAAATAATGCAACTTGAGTCCACTTTAACTGCCCTGGCTCAGTGCTAGGGAATCATGGGAACTATAGTTTATTGTGACACCAGAGCTCTCTAACAGAGAAGGTTCAATGTCCTAGAAAAAACTACAATTCCCATGATTCCCTAGCACTGAGCCAGGACAGTTAAAGTGGCCCCAAGCTGCATTATTACTGGCAGTCTGTAAAGGCCCATTGTCTCCTTTGAACCACATGTTTCTGGGGTCAGGCCATATAAAAACAGTTTATTGCTTGCTGGCTATGCCACAAAAGGAAGTCTACCCCACTCCAAAGCAATCACCCAAAACATTTTAGAAAGGTGTGTTCTCTTAAGTAGACCCACCTTGGATCCCATAACCCAAAAGGGAGAAAAGATATCCCCTTTCACTATTGGTTGCTCACAATGCTTGTGGGAATCTACTTATACACACACTAGTCAGCTCATATGACCAACTATTTAAGGAAATATCCTTTCCAATTAATCCATGATTTCTATCACACACTATTGCAAGGTAGGTAAAAACACTCAGAAACATGGCTATATGAGAAGCAAAACATTTCTAACTGACTGGAAAATAACTAGCCAAAGCTTGCATAGGCCAATAAAGAAGGAAGGGAGGAAATAGTCTTTCCTCAAGATAGAATTGTCTCAATTTTGCACTGAATGGCATGGCAGATGCTTGAAAGGACTGCTTCAGACCATGGCCTTCCCAGGGCTGCATGCTCTGGGCTAGAATTTTAGACTACAACCCAGAATTTCCCATCCATCATGGTCATGGCAATAGTCCTTAAAAACACACACACACACACACCTTTTTTTCTACAGACACATGGGATATATTAACGGCAGTATACATAAAATTAGTTCAAATCCCTACAAATCCAATTTTGTGGTTGGAACTGTTACTAATTTCATATTGTTTTCAATAGCAAAATGCAATCTCTCATTTAGTTCATTTCTGCTTTCTTTTCTTTCATTCATTCTTTCATTTTTGTCTTGTACATTTTCTTGGTGATTAGAAGGCCATAAAATGTATGATCTGTAGGTGTCTACGATAGTCAGATTAACCACTGGATCCACA
Source organism: Phrynosoma blainvillii (assembly GCA_026167975.1). Classification (NCBI taxonomy): domain Eukaryota; kingdom Metazoa; phylum Chordata; class Lepidosauria; order Squamata; family Phrynosomatidae; genus Phrynosoma; species Phrynosoma blainvillii. The sequence continues at coordinate 37,995,891 of JANUYF010000005.1, forward strand.
TCAAGGAGTTTTTAAAATGTTTAGTATAAATGAGGCACAGAGGAGTTTATCACATAGGGAAAATTGGAAGTTTAAAATGGTAAGGACCTTTGATTAACTCACAATTGCACAAATGGTTTTCACGCGCAAAGCGCTGTTATCCCTTGCAGAATCCAAGATTAAGCCACACTTGTACACAAATGTGCAAATGGTTTTTACATGACAGGATCAAATGTGCCTCCATCCTGATAATGATTAAAATTCATTCATCCCCCAAAAGCAAGAAAATGCGCAAATGATTTTCACACAATGAGCCCTGGCTATGGGGGAAGGCGCCTTCCCTCAGTAGCTGTTTCTTTCAGAGCTGTGGCTAGGAGGGAAGGCTATCCCCTTTAAGGGCTTTTGGACTTCAGCTCCCAGAAGCCTCAGCCATATTGGCCAATAGCCTGGGTTTCTGGGAGCTGAAGTCCAAAATTCCGTAAAGGAGACTGTTGATCGTTGCTGGCTCTGGCCGACCAGGAGGCAAGCATTTATTTACTCTCCTCTCTCTCTCCCTTGCAACATCTATTTGGTTTGGTTTAAGAGCTGTGGTTTGTTCAAAAGCTTTGTAAGTGTGGACAGTGTTTATTTTTTCCAAATAATGATCAGCTTTATGGACAATGAAAGCATGTCTAAAAGGAGAGGTGTATGTATTGTTTCCAGAATTTTGGTGAACATCTCTCATCTAGCATTGAGTTGAAAGTTTCACTGAAAATTCAGCAGAGATAAACATTGGACTTTGGTCACTGAATTTTGGTGGCAGTTTAACAGCTCTCTCTGAAGATTCTAAACTGCTAGTAACAGCAGTCAGTAGTGGTTTCTTCCTGCTATGTAAAAGATGGTAAAATTTATTTCTTTTTACCCAAACCATCTCCAGTTAGATTAGGTTTTAGTTTTTTTATGTAAATATTTATTAAAGCCATTATTGATTGTTTTTAAACTACAAGCTGCATGTTTGTTGTTTTAGTCTTTATTCTTTAGGAAGGCATATTTAAAATAATAATCTGACCCACACTTTTGCTGTACTGCTAGACTCTAACAAGTTTAACTTTCATACTTGTGTATTTTTGTTTCCTTTAAAAGGTTTAACACCCTGCGAAACTTAAATTGCACCCCACAGATATGCTTGTACTAATATAACATATATTCTGATGAATTGGTGGTGGTGACATAGCAGGGAAAGGATTGTGAGGTTGTGGAGGACCACTTCCTGAAAATATGACCAATATGACCTCTTGATTTTTTTCTTGTGGGGGTATATTTTTAACTACATGTGGTTTGGCTTATCCAAGTATGCATGGTATTGAGAAGGCTGAGAAAGAAAATGACTTTTTCATTTTCTTATAATGCTAGAATCTGGAGTCATCTAATGAAATGGAATGGTGAGAAATTGAGGACAACAGGAAATATTTTTAAATAGTTTTTGTGGGTTTTTCGGGCTGTGTGGCTATGTTCTAGAAGAGTTTCTTTCTGACGTTTCACCAGCATCTGTGGCTGGCATCTTCAGAGAAATATTTTTCACACAGGAGTTCACACATTATATACTTTCAAGAAAATGTGGTGACTAGAGATGGAAAGAATATTTTAAAATACTGGAAATGTTTGTTGTTGTTGTTGTTGTTGTTGTTGTTTAAAAAAACTTATGTTTTTCACATGTTGAGAAACCCTGACAAGAAGAATGCTGGACTGATGAGAATCTTCACAGTTTGGGAATTATTGTAAATAATTTGCACATGATTGTTTTGTAACAATATTTCCTTCACTAAAAATGGTTCTTTCCTGCACAGAAAATGCTATAACTTGGAATTTTTCTATGTAATATCCACACAGGGATAGAAAACAGTATTTTATGCACAGAAAATAATATTTATATATGGGAATATTATTTTCCTCACTAAAAATGCTGTCTCCTATTGCAAAAAAATGGCCGTTTTATGTATACCAAATGTATATGAATGAATGAATGAATGAATGAATGAATGAATTTCTTTACTATGATCATAGACCAGCACAAGTCAAACTGTGACTAGGCTTCAAAGACAACATGGTTTTTCAAATATTTGCTTGCAACCAACAGAATAAATTTGCAAAATTATTCATTGAAACAGTAGTTACACCACTAGTGGTGACAGTCACTAGCTTTTAACAAGGAATGGTCAAATTCATAAAACATCAGTCTATCAATGACTGCTAGTCATGATAGCTTTATGCAGTTGCCAGCATTGTAGGGTGATAAGTGTTAGCTTGTGACTTGGGAGATCCAGGTTCTACTTTATACTGAAACACACTGGTAACCTTAGGCCAACTTTTGTCTCTCAGCCTATCCCATCTTGCAGAGTTGTTGTGAGCATGAAGTAAGAAAAGAAGAGAGCCTAGTCTACTACCTTGAGCTCACTGGAGGAAAAGTGGGATATAATTGTAACAAACAAACAAATAAATGTAGATATACCACCCTAAGGCACTGAAGCAGAATACTGTCAAGTATCAGTTGTTGGGCAACAACAGGGTCTGTGTGAGAGAGCCACTGAAATTCTGCTCTGTTTGTGGGGTTTCTAGAAGCTTGTAGCTAACCACTGTGGAAAGCAGAATGCTGAACTAGAAGGAGTTTTGATTTGCTGCAAGAAAGCTCATTTGTTTTATGCCATATATGAAGGAGGAGGTAATGGACTATCTGATGATACTGGGAGTATGAAACTTCCTAAATTCCAGATATAATGTCCAGAAAGGATGCATACTCAGCACAAGGATTATTGGGTTGTGTTATCAACTCTTGTTCTCTTTTTGCCCCAAGTCTATGCATCAGTGTTTGGAGTGGGGAAAAATGCATTGTAGAAATGTAAATGTATTAACCTTTCTTTGGTTGTTTCTGGAAGTCATTAGAAATATTTTTGAAGAAAATATCATTTGAATCATCACTTTGCCAAAGTTTAGGATTAGTTCTGTTTCACAAAATACCCTTTAAAAATTACCTATTTTGCAGAGTTAGACATTGATTGAGGTGGCAAACTGCCCTTATAGCCTTAAATAGATGCATTCATTGGAAAGACAATTAATTCTTTTGGTATGGAATCTTTCCCTGGTACAGCAGCATGCAGCCAAAGCATTCACATAGTCTCAGTTCTCTAAACATGCTCGTTCATGTAAACGGGTCTTTCCTTTAATGGTTTCATTGTACAGTTGGCATGCTCATAAGTTCTAAAATACGGTAGATGGCAAATATGCTGCTTTTGGAAAAGGAGCTTACTGAAGGTATTGGAGAACAAGGACTGTTAATTTGTTACAGAAGTTGATGGTGTGTGGGGAGAAGTATAGTGATAGAAGGGGAGTTTTGCTTCAAGATTGCCAACACTGGATGGTCTATTTGACACAGAACATAGCTCCCAGGCAAAGAACCTCAACACTATGGAAACCCATGCAAGTCATCTGATATTTTGTTAGAATGAAGAGCTTCCCCGCCATGCTGAAGAAGCTCATCTTAGCCTTGACAATTTGAGGTTCCACACCATTAGTTTCCACTTGGTTCTATAGCAATGAAATAAGAGAAAATTAATTATCGTAGATGCTGGAAATCATGTAGTGGAATTAAAACCCCAGCATTCATGTTTAATGCCCAAGAAACAAATTATGCTATTATGACAGAACAGCTATTTTAACCTCCCTCGACTTGTTTTCACATTTTGTAAAGAACGGGAGGGGGGATAAAACTGTGTGCTGGAAATGAAATAAAATCCATGGAACTAAAATATGGCATGGCAGGATTGAAAGAAGCATCTCTAGGAAGACATGTGCTGCATAAATATTAATACATTAATTAAATTAAATACATTTAATACTCCAAGTACTTGTATTCTAAAGATGATTTTGTTACAGATTCATGTTAAGATTAGCTTAATACCCAGTTGTCCCCAAGGCCACGTTTCTTCACAGTGGGGGCAAAAATATTTCTAATGACTTCCAGAAACAACCCCCCCCCCAAGAAAAACAGTGAAAATAGAATCCATTGATTTCTATGCCAGGAAAATCTTCCAAAAATAGATTTGCAACTATATGCCACTGTATACAGTCCAACTGCATTAATTTAATTAGTAACCATTTTAAAATGTCCAAACACTTCCCAAATCCCACTTTTGGAATCAATATCTACTCGGGAATGTATCCTTCCTGTATATTGCTCAAAGGGATCTTTTTTTATTTTTATGACCATATTAGCTCCCGCAGAAGACCACGGGATGGGGGGTTACCTTATCTTCACATACCCTGCAGAAGAATTGACATGTCTTTAGCCACTCTGGAGAACTGTTTAAAAACAAACAAACAAACAAACAAACAGGAAGTGAATGGAAGACACTTCCTATTTTTTTCTTACTTCAAAAAAGATCTCTTCTAGCCCTAAATTGGTCTAGTGGGTCACAAACATGGGAAAAACATGCTGCCACCCTCAAGAGGGCATTGGGGCAAAACAAAAATCATGTAAAAATTTCCATTTTTTTTAACCCTTGGAAATGTCAGAGGTCACAAAAATGGCCCTGGGAGGCTGCATACAGCCTGTAGGTTTCACTTTGCCCATCTCTGGTTTAAAGGGTACCCCCAAAAGCAAAAGGAGCCATTTCAAAAACTAAAGATGCATTCTCAGAAGAGCAACCTGTTAATCTTAAATACACACATGGAACATGGAAAACATGAACATCATATAAGGATCAGTATTATTATTGCCATAGTATAGATGGAAGGATTGAGGTGGAGAAGGGATTGCTTGCTTGAGACCATTCTGTGAGATCATGACAGAAATGACATTTGAACTGCGAACTTCTTGATCAGCAGTCCCTATTCATCTTTCTCCTTTGGTTCTGCTTTAACAGGTACAACAAAGCTCTTCATGTTTACATACTAAATCCTGATATTAAATCTGTTTACAAACGCTTTCATTAGGCTGTCACATCCAGTGTCACAAACAATGTCACTTTTCAGCATGAATCTCCTGCTGTTGCCAGGAAGCAAGGAAATTTGAATTCCATAGACAAGCATTTCTGAATAATAATATTTCACCACTGTTAGACACAATGAAGGCAGACAGACTCACAGAATTACTTCTATCAGCTCTCTTTTCTGTGTAGCTAAAGCTGCCTTTTCAATCCACAAAGCTGTGTATTGTGTTGAACCTTTTGAGAAGCTATAGAAGGTGGCAACATCATGATCCCTGCATGTCAAGAGGACAAAGAATTACAAGTCTGTTCAGTAAGCTGTGGCTTTTTGCACTGAGAGGATCAAGGTCAAACGATATATTCTCTTGGGTCCTAGATGAAACTAACAATTAATTTGTTATAAAGCTGACAAATAACTTTTATAAAAGCCACTTTCTGTTGAAACACTTAAAGCTATTCCCTAAAATGAAAATAAATCTAATTAATGACCTTTGGCTATCACATTCTTCTGTTTATGCAATCAATTTGAAAAAATCATTCTAAATTAGAATTAAGAACACTGGATCTAGAGACACAATGAACTCAATGGTGTTATCTGGAAAAAAAAAAACCTGTTGAATAGGAACTGATAAAATCAGTAGTGTCTTTCAGCTGGTTTGCACTGATTTGCCCAAACTGGTTATTAAAAATTGTCAGGTTGGCCCAACCACTTGTCATAGGGACAGAAAATGAAAAGTTTCACTGTACTCTCCCACTCTGACTGATGTATGCTTTGATTCATTCCCAGCCATTGTCTCCAGCAACTGCAGGAGCAAGCCAAAAAGCTTTCCTGGTCAGCCCTACAGCAACACGCACTAGTGGGGAAAGCTAAGGGAAAGGAGAAAGGGGAATTGATCCCTGGTTGGGGAAGGAAAGGCAGGCAGGAAAGAAGAAAGAAGCAAAAGCGAAGAAGAATGACACACAGAGAGAAAGGCAAGAAGGGTTATTCAAAGGCTAGCCAGCCTGATCCCTCCCCTCTCCTCTGGTGCAGGCAGCATCCAGAAATATTAACATGTACACATTTTGCCAGAAAAGAAAAGAAAAGAAAAGAAATATTTTGAATGATAATACTAGATAAAATAGAGGCAATGTAGAAAGTTGTATTATATCGTACTGGTAAGTTCATCAGCTCATTTAGTTAATGGATCCAATTTTGGGAGAAAGGCGGGATACAAGTGCAATTAATTAATAAATAAAGTAGCCTATTCAAGGGTGGGAAAAATTGGCCCTCCAGATATTTTTGGGTTTGTAGCTCCCATCTGCCCCAAACCACTGACCCAAAGGTGGGGCATTATGTGAATTGCAGACCAAAAATATCTGAAGGTATACAGTTGATTACTATTGCTCTGCAATTACTTTTTATAGCTCTCCAAGGTTTCAAAGAGGAGTATTTTCTAGGCCTTAGGCATGCAAAAGGTTGAGCCTATGTTCTTCTGCTTTCAAAGCATGTGCTGTCCCATGGAGCTATAGCACTGTCCTGTATGAGGCACAAGTGGTCACTACCATAGTGACACTCTCATAGAAGGTATTGCAAAAAGGCAGCAGAGGTGTAGGGCATTTTAAGAACACAAACAGCTTGCTCACAACTCAGCAGTCCCATTCCTACTGCTTCATATTGTCTACCCCCGTTTCAGCTGCATTGTGTCTTTTTCATTGTCAGATGGCATTCACTGGTAGTCATTGACTAAACTGAAGTAGAGCAGTAAAGGCTATGGTCCCCTGCTCCATGTAAATTTAAGATGCATAATACCCCAAACCCATCAGATTATTTTGGCAGATGAGAGAGGAAGTCCCTAGAATCAGCTCTCCCCTTCTCTGGCAGTGAAAAGACTATACTAAGAATGTGATAACAAATTTTTTCTTCCCTTTTTCTTCAACTTCTAAAGATGTTTCACATTTTAATTTCTGTTTTGGTTTCTTAATGTTGTATTGTATTGTAAATTGGGTGATGTGTTATGGGTTTATTATTTAATTGTTATGATTTTTTATTAATTGTTATCAGGATTTTAACTATGTCATTGTTTAATACTGTTTTAGGGGGGAGGGATATGCTTTTACTATAATTGTTTTATGTTGTAAACCGCCCAGATTGGACAACCATTGGGCGGTATATAAATAAATGTTATTATTTATTATATTATTATTATAATTTTATTGGCTGAGATGGCCATCTCACCACCTAGCAATAAGATAATTCCTAGTGGCAGTAGTCTCTTACTTACTTCTTATCCTGAATCCCTCCCACTGTAAAGAGTAAGACTTAAGGTTTGCTTTGTCCAGCTTTTAAAGAGTTTAGGGGCAACCACACATGTCTTAGTACAACAAGAGATCTATCCACCTCTTTGAAGGAGGCTTCTGAACAACCAATACATCAAGGCTGGATTGGGTTCAGATTCAGCACGGCTTCCGCTGTACAGTTTCAGTTCAGTTTGCCTTTGGACTTCTTGGCCAGTTAGGATTGAACTCTTATTTCTGCAATGGCCCTAAATTGACAAATTGAAGTATTCATTGTAATTTCCAAATTATTTCTAAATTATTATGAAAATAATTTCTAAGTTTAATGCAATCCTAAAACAAGAATATAAGGCATTATAAACAAAAGGAATAGAATCTGTCCTCCTGCATGTAAACTGAATATCTGTGAATAGTATTACACAGGGTTGCAAAAACTATGTGCCATAATAGCAAACCAATATGTCTTTTTCCAGATTTATAAGCTTTCCACAGCTCAAGTCAACAAGATATTCTTCTCATTTTCAAACCATAAAACAAAGAGCAGCAAACCCACAAAGGGTAGTGCCCAGCTTATCACCCATGGTCTGTACAAATTGCACATTAAACAGCTTTTCACAATTATCAGAACTCTTGAAAGCATCCCATCACAGTAATATTTAGCAACCAGCCCTGAATTAAATCAATTGTTCTTCCCTGTCACGTTGATGAAGGGATTGCGAGCTCTGTTTTCATGACAAACACATCATTAGAGTACATACATTTAAACTGATTATTTCATTCAGTGCCAGGGACACTAGGGTTAGGATGATATAAAAGCCCAAATCACACTCAGTGTTTCCCAAATACTAAGCTTTGTGTGCTCTAATCAAGATCGCATCAAATGTTTTATTAGATGCAGCCACACAAGTCTAGCTGATGCCAGATGATCTCTTATTATCAACCAACAGCAAATTACATTCCTTTTTGGACTGAATTTCAATGAACTCATTTTCAAAATACTCAGATCCAACAAGGAGGTCAATCTATATAAATAAAGATTCAAAGAACTGCAGTATTTTTATTTATTTTTCTAAACTTTGAAAAGAAAGAGTGCAGAAAGGAGATAAGGTAATAAATCTTACTTATATAAAAAACAGATTATTTCCTCAATGAAATAAACTACAATCACTAATGGCAAAAGGTAGTTAGCCCTGATGCACTGGAGAAGCTGGTCAAACATTTAATGGTAGGGTGTAAATTGTAGGGAATAAATAGTAAATGCTCTTCAGTTATCAGAGGTGAACAGAATTATCTACTGATTCATTGGCCTATATTTCTTGAGTTACTAGGGCATGTTAAAAGTGGAATACAAAGCCTGTGACAGTGCAAATCTGCTTACTGAAGTTGCTGATAGGCTGTGAGTGGAGTGGTCAGAAAGGGGATAAAGAAAACTAAGCAAAGTGGCACTTCGGTAGCAGTGGTTGCCAGAATGACAACAGTTATCTGCTCTCACTCAAAAATGAACAGCTCACAGCTTGACCTGGGATCAGTCCAAGGTAGTGTCCTCCTCACTTATCCAGATCAAGGTGTGTTGTACCCAAAGCCAGAAAGGTAATTTTGGCCCAAGGAATTGGACATTTCACAAGTATATCTTTCCTAAATAGATTAAAAAAATATTATCCAAACAAATTAAATAACTGACAATTGTCTGTTGTTTTCTGACCACCACAATCCACTGCTTGCTGCAGCCATGTCAGTCTGCTTGATGGCAGGACTGGCCTTGAGCCCACCTCAACATGGCAGTTGAATGGTAGTTTATAGAAAATTAGATTGTTGTAGAGGCTGTCTACATGAGTGATAAGATGTGGTTTCGTCTCATTTTGAAACCTACCTGTTTAAATGATACACATGGGCAACACAGGAGAAATCTGGAATAAAGCCATGGTATGGGGCTAAACATAGGCGCAAAATAACCCCCTGGTTGATCCAGTTCAAGCCAGAAGCTGTGAACTATTGCACTGGTTTCCAGCATACAATGGAAGGGCTTGTGGCATTGCTACCCACATTTTCTGTTTGTCACTTACCTATGAATTGATCATACATGTGCATGAGTGGTCAGCTGTATCATCAATCCATCACATTATCAATCCATCACACATCCCATGAAGCAAAATGATAACAAACACTGGGTGTCACCAACAATACAATGGATGTAATCATAGCATTAACAAATTGGCCTGCCCAGCAGGGAGTCATCGGGAAAGGGGATATGTGGGAGGGGACTCCATAATTGTGCTGTATGGGCGGTTGATTGCTTGTGCAATTGAATGACCAATCATGCAGCTGGTTGTACAGGGCATCAAATGAGTTGGCATGTGGGCAGAATGAGGTTGGTGATTGGTGGCCACTGGGAGTGTGTCTGTGCACACATGTGCATGCATTTGCATCAGAACAGAAAAGAAAAAAATAATTGTGTGGTGCTGCTTGTACTGGTGAATGGTCCACCTTGGCAGGTCTGTCCTTGCAGACAAAGGGGGTGGTGGTATCGACTACCCATCTATGTTTGCCCCATTGTGGGAGCCAGCAATATGTTGGCTTTCTTCTATCCTGCTGGATGTTCAGTAACAAAAACAAAACTCTTTGGCCCAGCAGACATGCCAACATACAGCACTATGTGAGGTATATACTCTCAGAAGTAGCTTATTGTAGCAGAGTATGGAAGCACCAGTTAAGTATTGGCAATACACTGACCACTTGAATAAACTCACAGACACTTGTTGATATCTTCCAAGTCCTTGGAGGTTCTTTATCATACGCTGCAGTATATACAAATATGTGCAAATATTCCTCCTGACTCCCATCAATTTACGTAATCTGTTGTAATACAGCTTCGATCCAATCAACTCCAGCCATCAAAAATTCACACTCTCCAACCCACATATACTCTGGGTCTCGGTGCACTTAAATAGAGAGTTGCCTAATGGTTATCACCCATTGCCACTTAGCATGATGCAATCTCTATTGCAAGCCTTTGCATCATGCCAAGTGCTCTGACTTAGCACTTCTAGCCATACAAAATATTTTACAACACTTTAAAAGAACATTGTTCCAACAATCCCCTCCAAAATATTTTGACATGGCTAACTTTACATAAGAGAACAAAAACAAATCAAATACATCAGATTGCAAAGTTATATAAATTGGCATATGAGTTCACTGCATTTAAACTAAGCCTGCCAAGGCAAACATTTTCCCGTGTCTGTGCTGGCAATGCCCCTGTGAACATGTCAGCCACCTTTTTCTCTGTCTCACAGTATACAGGTCTCATGACTTTTCTGATCATTTGCTTAACATTTGTGTACCTTATAGCCACATTTTTAGTTCTGCTATTTGCATTCTCTGTTTCTGCCATCACTATTCAGGTCTGAGAGTACACTTTATTTTTACCAGGACTTTTACTTTTTTAAAAACACATGGTTGGTCTTTGCTTTTTGATCCAAAACTGGTTCACCTTACTGATCCTAAACCTTGTCCTGTTATTGGTACAGCCATCTAACATTTTCTGCCCTTTGTTTACCTCTCTGGACCTTACAATACTTTGGTCCTTAGGTAAATTTACAATTTCAGAAACATTTTTATCACTCAGTGGTTTACATTCAGGTTCTATAGCAGCATTCTCACTTTCTTGTCTCTCAACTGGACATTTATGCACTTCTGGTTCACAACATAAAAGTTTTATATATAACATCACACATCTTTCCATCTGGAACAACAAAGAATTCAGGAGCATTTTTTGTCTTCCTTATATCTCCTGGGTATTAAGTAAGTAGTAGGCTGAGTGTCTACCTCTCAACTGCCCTCTTTGTACCTCTTCTTTGAGCTCTACCTCTTGTGTGGAGGTGTCAGGTTTGTGTTGTGATGTGCTTGGCTGCTGGTGTGTTTTCTGGGATTTCTACTCCTCTGTTTGTGTGTATTGGCTCTTTTTGTACCGGTGGGCAAAGAAATACTTCACGATTAACATGCATTTTGTCCCACCCACTATGTGGAGAACACAATTTGTCCATTTCCCAGGAAAAACTAGTACTTATTCCCTGAGTATCCAACAAAACGTAAGTTTCTCCACTTGGGCTGACCTTTTCACCTCAAGGTCTTTGGGATAAGGACATTGACATATTGCTCAAATAGTCTTAGGTACTGAAAACAACTCTTCCTACCATATAGCATATAATAGAGCATTTGGCTTATGCTAGAACACCAAACCCTGTTCAACACATGATTTGCACAAGTAATTGCTTTACCTCACAAATTATTCATGCAATCTTTCATTGATTGCAGCAAACCCTCTCTTTGTTCAGCTAAACCATTTTCAGCTGGGCTATGGGGGTTCGTTGTCTTGTGCTGAATACCTTTTGTCATTAACCAATGCTAAAAAGCATTTCCAAGAAATTCCCCACTCTGTCTCAGATTAAAGTTGCCACTTTATTGGGAAATTTCATCTCTACCATTGCCACCCATTCTTCGAATCTGTCAAATGCCTGGTCCTTGGATTTCAACAAATACACAAATCCATACCTGGTGTAATGGTCCATCAAAACAAATACGTATCTAGCTCCTCCCACACTTGCTTTAAATAGTCCAGCAAAATCACCATGAACCGCCTGGAAGGACTGTTTTGTAACTCTCTGGCTTTCCTTTGCCACAGGAAAAGCTTTAACTTTAACTCTTTTGCAGACAGTGCAGTCCAAGAACTTTGGCAAGGTTTTGCTTTAAGTTCTGGACACATCTTGGCCAATTGTGCTAATGTGGCAGCATGTTCAAGCACACAATCCATATAATGCACACATTAATCATGCAAGGGCACATTGGACATAGAGACATTGGCTACATTTGGCTTATTTCTCTGTGGATGCATGTAAAACAGTCTGTCTGTCTTTTTGCCTTTAGCACAGACTTTACCATATTTTGTAATAATGCATATATCGTTTTTGAACACCACCTTATACCCATCACCAGTTAAAGTTGATACACTTAGAAAACAGTTTTTCAAACTTGGTGCATGGAAGTCTTGTTTCCCTAAACAAGGAATAAATGCAGTTTCCAAATGCAGATGATGTCAATCTTGATTAATGTAGACATGGCCTTTTCTTTTTTATGAAGTTTAATGGCCAGCTGTTTTACCTTTAGTGTATAGCAGAGGTAACCAATGTGCGGCTCTGGGGTTTCATTCAGCCCTTGGCCTTAAGTCAGGTGCTTCTTAGCCTAATTTCTATTTTCAAGAGTCCATCTGCACTCAAGAGGTTCAGACATCTATCACCAGTGATCTAGCCATGCACAGGATGTAATGGAAGAGGCAAAATGAAGGGCAGAAAGAGGAGAGGTGGTTGTGGGGGAAAGTCCCACCTACTTTATCAACTTGCCAATCTCTACCTTAAGCCCTGATCATTACTAAGATGCAACCTTTGATTTGACTGTGAAGGAATGCAAGTTTCAGTGGGAAAAAGGTTGCCCACCTCTGTTTATGGAATGTTCAACTTCTCCTGCACATTCACTGAATGTACAAAACTATGTTTTTGATTGACAGTGCTTTCACTGATGCTCACACCTATTGGGAATTTTACCACATATAAAACAGCTTTAATTAGCTTGATTTTTTTTTCTTGCATGGAGACACTATTCCCACAAAAAGATGAACATACAGCTTCCAAAAGCATGACCAAAAGACATTGGAGGAGTGTGGTTAGTAGATGTGATCTCACTGTTTCCCTGTGCATGCACTGAATGTGTGGTGGTGGGGGAGTGAGGAGGTTGTTCAGTTTTCCCTTTCTATAAATTAGTCTTCCAATAATAATAGGAACAGAACTCCAAAGGGCCTTGATAAAACATTTAAACTGGGCTGAAACTATCAGAATAAAATTCAACAGAGGAAAATGCAAAACGCCCTGTGCCCTCAAGTCCTCTGGTAGGAATTTACTGCAACCGCTAAAAACTAAATTAGCAGTAACCTCCCAGAGGACGTTTTCTGCCGCCACTCCCAGACTGTGGAACGCCTTGCCAGAGGAGATCCGTCAAATAACCAGCTTGAACGGCTTAAAAAAGCCATCAAGACAGATCTCTTCTGGCAGGCCTTCCCTGAATAGATCACCTCACCTCACCTGACCGTCTTCCTTGTTAGACATCCTCTCCACGCTTTTACTGGTGTCCCAGAATGTTTTAATCCGATGCTTTTACTTGTGTATTTTATATATCTTTAAAAGGGGGTTAACTGTTATTTATTAGTATTGTTTAGTATTGTTTATTTTGAGCATGTTTTATTTAAATTTAATTTTATATGTAAGCCACCTTGATTGCCATGGCAAAAGGCAGGATTTAAAAATAAAGTATTATTGTTTATTATTATTATTATTATTATTATGAATTGCATATTTGAGGAACAAAATGACCACTGACCTACCGTATTTATTTACTATTCTGTTTAGAAAAAATACAAAAATGCAGATAGTATTCAGAAACATTTCAATAAAAATAGGAAATATTAATCAACACAAAAAGAAATAATTAAAATACTTTACTTTCAAAAATCAATGTATTAATTTTAAGAGAAGCTATTAAAAAATCTCACATTGGAAATAGCTGAGAGTTATTTCCCATAAAACCTAATGTCGGCTTTCAGGAGATATCTGGTTGGAAGCATAACTATTTGCACAAATGTTATATGGTCAGATTTACATCACTCATTTCATGCCAGTTAAATCTTTGGGTGCTAAGGCACTTTTACTGGCTGTGCACAATTGCACATCCTAGACACAGATTAGTCAGGTAATACAACTTGTCTTGCAATCTCTCCCACATATAGACCATTATCATTCAGCATGACACATCTAATTTTTTATATTTTTATAGATGTTTCAGTATCATTCATGTGATAAACTTCATCCAAAAAGGGAATAAAACTATGTGATCACATTAATTATAATTAGCCCTGCTCCACTGGACATATCCAACTAAAATGAGTAGAGAGGGACCCTGTCTTTATATTACATAGAATGACACTTCCTGCAGCATTTTCTGTTTTGGCCAATCCATTGGGATTGGCCCATTTCCTTGAAGATCTAGCTATCCTTTATGGGAGTGTTTAGGGATTTAGCCTTTTGATGTAGCCTCCTCCTTTTGCCTAGCATGGTCAGAAAGTTGAACAAGAACATTAAAAAAAATCCCATAATCAGCTTTGGAATGGATGATTTGGGGAAATTTATGTTTCCATCTTAAGGCTGTAATCCTATTGGGTGTGAATCTCTTTGGACTCAGTAAGACTTATTTCTGAATGGACAATACAGAATTGTGTATGTATGTGTAATGTAATATATCACCCAGCCATGGTCATTGCATATATGTGCGTACACACAATTTGACACATTTTGGCTACAATCCTGTCAGCATTCACAACTTGGCCGTCAGTAGAGAAGATGATAAATATCAGAAGCTAGCTAAATGTTGTCATTTTAGGGTGTTTCTTCAGATTTAATGAGACCCATTGGGAATGACAGAAGTGTTTGTCTCATGAAATTTGTTTGTAACACTTATTTTCTTGTCTGAGAGTGGGTGACTTCAGTGGACCCAAGGGATATTTTTTTTTCTAGCAGGAGGCAGATTCCATGGGGCCAAGCTATTTCATTGGGGGGGGGGTAAATTCAAGAAATTGTGGGGGAAATATGGGAGGCTTGGAAATTGAAGAAAAAAGATATCTCAAGTTCCCATGAGCCTCCATAAAGGAGGCAATGAGACTAAAAAGTGAAAGTACGTCAGAATAAAAGGAGGACTTGGGCTTTTAAAATGACTATCAGTCTCCATCTGACAACCAATTTTGCAGTATAAGAGCAGAGCAACAAATCAACATTTTGTTTGTTCTTAATATTATCACTTTGGAGACATTATTGATATTTTCTTTCTCAGTTATCACAATATTTTGGGTCGTTTGTAGAAGACCTTTTTCTGACTCCGGTCCAGGAAGTGGAAAACTGTTTTGAGGTTCTCTGGAAGATGATGTGAGATTATGAAATGTTGAAGCTTAACGCTTCAGTTTTCCGAAGATTAGTTGTTCATAACATTATTGAATATTGAAGGTAAATCGCAGGACAGAACAAAATAGTTGGGTAATGACTTTGTCTAGTCACAATAGCAAGAGAAAGGTATGACCTTGGAGACATCTAATTCTTGTGAGAAGCCTTCTTTGCCATGAAAAGCTTGATCCTTTTTTGAAGTAATTTCATTACAAGCTAAACCTCTACAAATGCTCATATTCCATGTACTTCATGGACTGAGGCTATTTTATTTACATCCCATCTCTTTCACCAATTCTAATTTTCAATCTACCCCAATCCCTTTTGCAATTTATATAACCATTACATGGTGATGAGTTTGTTCCAATGATCCTCTTTCTCTCAAAGTCACCCAATATATGTTAAAGGAGAAGAAATCAAAATCCAGTTTAATGAAATGTGCTTGGGGAAAAAAATCTATATTTTAAAAAGCTAATATGAGGGGTATCGTAAAGTAATAATTATCACCTAGAAGTTATTATAGTATATTGATGAAATTTTGTCAGTGTCATCATTTGTCTCTAAATGCATGATGTTGAGAAAATCAGCTCATTATGTCCTTCATTTTTGTTACAGGTTCTGCCAGAAGTGACTAAAGTGTAAGATGGAGAAGTACAAGGGGGTATCGTAAAGTAATAATTATCACCTAGAAGTTATTATGGTATATTGATGAAATTTTGTCAGTGTCATCATCACCAAGTGACTTTTTCTTTTCCCAAAAATGAAAAATCCATTGTGGGGTCACCAATCTGACAACACAGATGACATCATTCATGAAGTGGAAGAGTGGTTTAAGGCTCAGTCTGCAGACTTCTACAATGATGGTATTCGGAGGGTCAAGAAACACTGGGAAAAATGTGTAAATCTGGATGGTGATTATGTAGAGATAAGTTAATAACTACAAATCAAAACAAACTTTGTCAATTTTTTAAAAGGTGATAATTAAAACTTTATGATATTCCTTCGTGTGTGTGTGTGTGTGTGTGTGTAACTTTAAAAAAAAATGTTATTAATTGATTCTCTGGATTATGAGATAAATTGTTGATTGCAAAAACTAGATCATGTTACAAATCCACAGAACATTTTTAAACTTATAAATATATTTTTAGAACTCAGCAATGACAATGCAAATGTAACCCTGGCCTGAAATACCCCTCACATTAACAATATAATGATAACATTATGTCAAATACAGTCATGGATATATATTATCAAATCACCAATATCTATCTATCTATCTATCTATCTATCTATCTATCTATACTTTTATATATATAGTGACTACTATTAATAATGTTGCATTCCAAGTAATTTCTGACTTATGGCAACCCTAAGGCATCATAGTTTTGTTTTGTTTTTAAAAGCTTTTGGAAAGGGGGTTTGTTGCTGCCATTGTCTGAGGCTGAGAGACTGTGACTTGCCCCAGGTCACCCAATGGGTTTTTATGCTCCAGTGGGCAATCAAATCTTGATCTCCAGAGTTGTAGTCCAACACTCAAACCACAACACCACACTGGATCTTATATCTGCTATGCCAAAAATCCAATTGATTAGTTGAAGGACCATCATCAACATTCAGTTCTTGAAGAACACATTGAAAATTGGGAGCAGGTTGCTACAAAATTGTCCTTATGTCATCCAAAAAGGTAATATAACTATCAGAACCACCCAGTGAATATCATGGCTCAGTGAAGACTGGAACCTGGATCTCCCATGTTCTTTTTGAAATATTTAATCACTACACAACTCTTGGCTCTCTGTTGAACTGCATAATCCCTAGTCAGTAGAGCCAATGGCAAGAGAACTACAGTTGAAAAGAATCTGGAGGGTCATAAACTGGTCATTCCTGCCCTAAAGGGATTTATATGATGTCTTCTGAAACAGATATAGGAAGGGATGGAGGGGCTTTACATTCCACTTTAGTTTGCCCACTATTTTATTTATTTTTTTAGGGGAAGATAGTTTATGTATGGCAGAATAGATCTGCTTAGACAATATGCTCAGACAAATGTATTTTGGCTACAGTATGTTGCCTCCAATGAGGTAAAACATCCATAAACTGGATTTCACAGTTTATGTGAATGGATTTCCAACTACTTTGCATTGCAAGGATGCAGTCAATATGTGTGAATGAGCCTCAGGAAGAAAAGTGATAACTTTCTAATTACTTCAAAAAGGAAAGGGAGATTCTTTCCCTCTAGCTGGTGGAAAGATATATCTCTAGAGAAATATAGAAGCATATATTATTCAATAGTGATCTTTAAATTCCAACTAAAACTGGCTATTGTATTAGTATTTGATCATTACTGTCTCATGTCAGTTCTCTCCCCATCCCCCGCACTTATCATGTGCATTGGTCTATTCCATTTCCTTCTCTAAATGCTTGGCTTCCCTTTATTAAAGTGTTTTATAGCTTAGCAAGGCATTTTCTCAGCATACAGTTCACCCAGGATATCTTTTCCAATTCACATGTCTTTCAGGGAGATGTAAAAATATTTTGCAACAGGGGCCAATGATAACTGGGTTGGATCCAGCTTAAGAAAGTCATGTTTAGTTTAATCCCATCGAAATGGGATTTGTGATCCATGCCTAACTGAAATCCAAATGTTTTCAATGATACTAACACTGCATGTTTAATGTAGGCTAGCTCTAACTCACTGAAAAATTCACCAGTAGTGGATATTAATAAAGTTTTTTTAGGACCTTAAATTGAGTTTCGTTATGCCTGAGATCTCATTTGTTGCCAGCACTGGAGTTCAAGGTTCTCTTCACATTCAGTTAGATATTTATCCAGTTAGTTATTATTCAGAAATAAATACAAACAATTTTGAATCCAGTCTTTTAAAGTGGTCTACAATAATTTTAAAACAGAATACAGTGAACACAAAATATAGCTTTGACATTGTTCATTAAAAAAGATAGTAGGTTGGATTACATACTTGCAACAAGTATATTGTGCATTTTGATTGGCCAATAAAGGTATCACTGATGGATTTTTGTTTGAATTTGCTAAATGGCCAACATAGCTACCCTGAATGCTTTCTTTATTATGAGATACCACTTTGTAGTTGCAACAGGGGAACCAAGAGGAATAGCCTATGGACTGGGAACCTCAATCAAGTAAGCTATCGCACCAGTACATGTAACATTCCCATCAAGTCCCTGGAACATAACGATATGGGAACGGGTGTTACCACATTAGACTGTTGATAATGTGATAGTTACATTATGAGAACACATATTATCACACTTCATTTACTGTTGTAATAGTACCAGCGCTAAAGTTATTCCTCAGCCATCCCTCTTTGGCGCATGTTCACTGTTGTGAAAAACCCATGTCTGCATTGGAAAGAATGCTACCAAGAGGTTTAGGTAGCAAGTATTCATTGTTTTCTCTTGTAAACATGACACAATTCAATCTACAAAAAAAAAAAAATAATAATAAATTGCCTGTAGCACCTTCCTTGCATCAGCACCAGAAGAGTTCAGTTGGGTTTGTGGACATTCTAGGACGGGAGGGGAGGAGGTTGTCTTAGCCAATCAGAACATGAGGACAGATTGAGACTGGGTAGGATTATCGCACACACAGCATATGGAACGGTCTGTAAGGTAAAACATGTGAATTCACACCAAATTTAAGAAGAAAAAAAGTTGTTTTACCTTTAAGCTTATCGCACTGTGTTCTTGCTGGCTGAGGACGCATTTTTGCAGTTCTCCTGATGGAACGGGCCAGGGACTGTCAGAGCACGGAATCAGAACTCGATGAGGATCATACCATATGATAAAATACGTTCCTTTCCGTTCTTATCACATACTCATTATATTACGAGAACACAGTGCGATAAGCTTAAAGGTAAAACAACTTTTCTTCATCTTAAATTTGGACTGAATTCACATGTTTTACCTCTGCATCCACTAAAATATTCCTGATGGAAACACATAGAGACTTCTTGAGGAATCCATTATTCTCTGCCACAAAGAGGTCTGTGGCCTCACTGGAACGGAGACATACTGGATTCCAAAAGAGGGATCCCTGTTGAGATGTAAATGCATTTTAAATTTCCTGGCCACAGGGCCAAAAGGAGGAGGAGCCTGCCTACAAAATATATCCTCCCCGCCATATACCATCTTAACTAAAGACTGAAACAACATGTAAGCATCTGTCTAACATCTTCAATTGTTTTTCTCCTGTTTGGTTTGTAACATCTTGCCTGATGGAGAAGCCCATGGAGCTTCGGAAGCTAGCAACAAGTATATTGTGCATTTTGGTTACCCCTGAATGTTTTAAGTGAGGAATGTTCACATAGGTTTTTTTAAAAACAGCAACAACAACCATACCTTTAAAATGAGGATGCAAATCTTTGCAAATATGTTTTTTTTGTGTGTGTGTACAGGAAACGTGTTTCCTACAAAGAAAAACATAAACATGCATTGTTTGTTTGTTTGTTTTACACAGGGCAAGTCCCAAAGTCTCTGCTCACCTTTCTAGGATTTGCCTCAGTGATTTGCCAACATTTGAGAAACCTGTTTGTTGGACCATATTCAAATATCTTCAAATAATTTTTCCATTACTCATGTAAAATGAAGCATTGTTCAAGAACACTGAATTTCTAAAGGAAGGGTATTCAATATAGTTGATGCCAGCCTTTCTAAATGCCTTGCTCTGACTGATTGCAGAATGGAACTCAAGAACACGGGCACTAAAAAGAAAAGACTCTTCAGGTGGCCTCAAAGAACAAATAAATCTACAAGGCAGAATGTGTTCTCTCAAATAACCAGGTGCCAAGTTGTTTATAGCTTTAACAACAAAACTTTAAACTTCACCAGCTAGCAAATAGGCAGCCAAAGCAATTTCTTCAGCAGTAATGTTGTTTGTTGCCGGTAGGTTGCCCCACTAAGGATGCATCTACACCGTAAAAATAATGCATAATGTTCTTTGCACTTGTGGTTGGCTCAAAAAATAATCCATGCCTGAGTTTCCTAGTCTATTAACCTAAGAGAGATCTCAGCTTTTCTGCCATGGGCCTCTCCTATCAGCCCAGCTCTATGCAATAAACATACAGATATATAGAAGCACATATTATTAAATATAATAATATGTAATATAACACAGAGACCAAGTGTGGCATGGTGATTTGAGCATAGGACTATGACTCTGCAGCTTGACACCACTTTAACTACCATGGTTCCATCCTACAGAATATGACAGTGGAAAAGAGTTCAGAGTAATCAGTATACCAAGGACTAAAGTGAATATTGAAGGAGAAAGGATGTGTATGCTATCTTTAAATTGCTTCATTGTATGAGCAACAATCCAAAAGAAAAATAACATTCAGCTTAATAGGAATCTGAGGTTTCAGCAGTAGCCTACAACTGAAGAGATACATCTACTATCTATGATTTGAACCTGCTCAGGCTTTGAGATCTTTAGTGGAGGTTCTATTCTCAGTATTGCTACCCACAAAGGCAATTTTGTGAGAATGTGGGAGACGGCCTTCTTTGGAGTTGCTCGTGGACTCTGGAACCCACTTTCTAGGGTCTAGACCAGGGGTAGGCAACCCTTCCCCTTTAAGGGCCGAGGGACTTCAGCTCCCAGAAGCCTCAGCCATGTTGGCCAATAGTCCCATGTTGGCCAATAGCTCCTGGGATTCTGGGAGCTGAAGTCCCTCGGCCCTTAAAGGGGAAAGGTTGCCTACTCTTGGTCTAGACTGATCCCCTGCTTGTTGTGTTCTATCCACAGGTGAAGACTTTGTTTATTCCATTAGAATTTGGGGTGGGGGTGGGGCTACAAGAAAGGACTTTTAACATTGTTCTGTATTATTTTTATATCCTACCCTTTTAAAAAAATAAATATGTTTAAATTGCTGGTAATGTCATGTTTAGTGGATCCAAACTTCAAGAACCAGAACAGCATGATAGTGATAGAAATTTTTGGTGTTGTTGTTAACTGCCTTTGTGTTGATCTCAACCCATAGCGACCCTATGGATGAGACATCTCCAGGCCCCCCATCCTCTGTCCAGTTCCTGCAAATTCATATTCATGGTCTCAATAATAAAGTCCAAAGCAAAGCAAAGTAGCTTCATTTATATACCACTTCATATCCCGATATGGGATGTCTAAGCAGTTTACAACTGTAAGCTCATTGCCCCCAACAGTTGGGTACTCATTTTAGCAAACTCGGAAGGATGCAGGCCAGACTCTAGCCTGAGCCCTGGCTAGTACTGAACTCGGAACCTTGTGGTCTATGAGTGAGTGGCTGCAGTACAGGCATTTAACCACTGCACCACCAGGGTTCTTCAAGAATGTGGCCTTCCTCTCTTTCTATTTCCCTCCATCTTTCCTAACATTATTGTCTTTTCCAATGATTCATGCCTTTTCATGATGTGTCCAAAGTATGACTGTCTAAGTCTTATTATCTTGGCTTCTAGGGATATCTCTGGCTTGATCTGCTCCAGAACGCACTTGTTTGTCCTTTTGGCTGTCCATGGAATCCTCAGCACGCTTCTCCAGCACCACATCTCAAATGCGTTCATTTTCCTCCTATCTTCTTTCTTGACTGTCCAGCTCTCACATCCATATGTGGTAATAGGAAATAAAATGGCTTGTATGATTCTGACTTTTGTGCTGAGTTGTATGTCATTGCATGTTAGGATCTTTTCTAGTTCTTTCATAGCCTCCCACCCAATTCTTGATCTCCGGGCTGCAGTTCCCATTCTGATCAATGTTTGATCCCAGATATGAGAACTCTTTTATTATTTCGATTTCCTCATTGTCTAGTTTGAATGTGTGTAAGTTCTCTGTGGTCATTATTTTTATTTTCTTTATGTTCAATAGTAAGCCTGCCTTTGCACTTTCTTCTTTGATCTTCCTTAGTACTTGTTCCAGGTCTGTGAGGTTCTCAGCTAGTGTTATTGTGTCATCAGCATATCTCTGATTGTTGACTTTTCTTCTTCCTATGTTCATTCCTCCCTCTTCCATGTCCAAGCTGGTTTTTCTTACAATATATTTTGCATATAAGTTGAATAGGTAGGGTGATAGGATGCAGCCTTGTCTGACTCCTTTGCCAATTGGGAACTATTCTGTTTCTTCGTGTTCTTTCTGACAATATCCTCTTGTCCTGAGTACAGATTCCTGATTAGGACTATCAGATGTGTTGTCCGTCCCATGTCATTTTGTTTTCCATATCTGCTGACATATGTTGGTTAGCACTAGAGTTGATTCTGTCAAGAGTGGATTGCAACAGTTCTATTGGTATATCATCTGTTCCTGTTCTGCTCCTGGATTTATTCTATTGGTATATCATCTGTTCCTGGAGTCTTATTTTTTGCCATTTCTTTTATTGCATTTTCTTTTCTTTTATTGCATTTATTTTATTGCAGTGATAGAAATACTACAGCTTTATTCTGGATTCTTTAGACAGAGATGCCCCACAGACTTGGTAGTATCAGATCTGAGTTTTTCCCAAAATGATTCACTTTTTAAGGATTTCCCCCCTCCTTCCTCAGCCTGTTGTTCGCACCCTTTGGAGCACATTAAAAGGCTCTTTAAACTCTCTGCTTTTCCATATCACCCATATCAATCTATCTAACCCAGGAAGGAAGGTTCACCCATTTAGTCATCAAAGTCTTGTCCTAGGAAGTAAATAGGGTCATAACGTTACCAGTTGCCCTGGCTATAGCCCCATTTGTTCCCTGGTTTGCATTTCATTGAGATTATAACTCTCCCATTCATTTCCTCTTCATTTCTCTATATCACTATTTCATTGTCCTTCCCCCCCCCCCCCCCATGTCAAAATATCTATATATCAGCATATCCCCTCATATGTCCTGACAGATCCACTTCTGGAGCTGACAGGTAATTATACAGTTTATTTACTTTTTTAATCATATTTTTTGTATGTTTTTGTCAATATGTTTTATCTGTTATCTCTTTAAATATTATTTTTTTTTGATAAAGTTCCTTGAGTCTCACATGTGGGGCAATGGCATGATATTTTTGTTGTTGTTGCTACTACAATGGCAGTTATCACAAGGAAACAGGATTTATGGTGGAAAAATTATCTCCTTTTTATAAGTTCTTTGGAATTATGTATGCCTAGTTAATAATAAAAAACTCATTTATCTTCCTGTCAGTATTGTGGCATTAATATACTTGCAGATGGGCAAGCTGTGTTGCACTGTGTTTCATTCATCATCAGCAAAATTACTGGGTAACTTCCAGTATCCTTGCTGTGCAGTATGATCAAGGATGTAGAAAAAGACCCCTAAACCACCCATTAGTTTTAAAAGCCAAGGTTAAGACTGACACTCCAATACAGGGCAGGGAAACCTGTGTCATGACAGATGTTAGGCTTTACCACATGAGCCCCATTCTTGCAGCAATCGTGTTGGGAAGGGAGGGGGATGGAATCATACTGTGTTCAGAAACCCAATGTTACACCTCTTTGGAATCATGCTACTAGGGCTCCTAATGATATCATGCTTTCTTTATGAGTCCCCTTTAACCCTCTCTTGCCTCATTTCATTATTATTATTATTATTATTATTATTATTATTATTATTCCAGAACTCTGCTACAAGACTTAGTAAAAAATGTTTAGAAGGAATGAAATAGACAATAAAAAATAGGAGTGAAAGGGTAATTGGGTTGCTTGAGAATAGTGTGTATGTGTGTGCGGGGGAAATGACACTGATACCACATGACTAGCAATCTCACAACTATGCCAGCAGCAACATTTCACACATGGACACTTGCATTATGGACAGCTCATTGATGAGTTTCCCCTATCAATGAAAAGGAATGCCCTAATTGTGATTGAGGGAAGCAGCAGCTATGGGTTGGAGGCAGCGCTGTGTGATAAGTATCTTCAAAGCTCCTTCCCCCCCCCCCCAGATGTAATCACAGTTTTAAGAACCATGTGTAATAATCTCTGTTGTCAATTTCTATTTCCATCAGCCCTAGCCTGTCTGGACAATAGTGAAGAATGATGGATGCAATAGTTCCTCAACATTTGAGGAGGGATACAGATTCCCCAGACCAACTCCAGCTGATATATTGCCTGGTATGTGTGGACATTTACTAACTCCAGAACTGACAAGCTGAGTCACCAGATTTGTGAGGGAAAAGACAGTTTCCATTGTGAAACCACCCACTCTGAAGTAGCCATGAGGCATCCAGTGACAATCATTGGATATAATAGCTAGGGTACTTTTTTTTACAGATTCCAGTGTAAATTGACACCAGTTTCTTGGGCTAATATATATATTGGAAAGTAGCCATGTATTCAGTTTTGCATTTCTCTGAATGTCATGTCACAATTCTTGACTCAAAAAAAGAAATCAGTTTAAAAGGAATTCAACATTTGCATTTTCAGTGACTCAGTTTAGAAATCAGTATTGTAAGAAAAATAAATTTCAAAATGCACTTTAAAATATTTAAGGGCATTGGGGATAGATTTTTTTATTAAAAATCACAGATCAGAATGAAATTGGAACAGAAGGGATTTAATGTTAAATTAATATACTCAGAGGTGGAGTGTGTGTGCATCTCCATCCAAATGGCATTTCTGCTACCCAGGGCTATATTCTAGCAATATCCAGCATCAATTTCAACATTTTATTCCCATCCTGAAATGGGCACATTTGTGTTGTGGTTGTTGTGGGCTTTCAAATCATTTCCAAATTATGGTGACCCTAAGGTGAACCTATCACAGGGTTTTCTTGGCATGTTTTGATCTCGAGAGTTTGCCTTTCCTTCTTCTGAGAATGAGAGGCAGTGACTTGCCCAAAATCACCCAGTGGGTTTCTATGGCTCAGCAGGGATTCAAACCCAAACCTGTTCTCCAGAGTCATAGTCCAAAGCGTAAACAACTATACCACACACTGGCTCTCCAAGTGGGGGCATATCAGAACAATATGTTTCCTTTTCTGCGATGTGGATCTGTCAGGACATCAGTGCTATAATGCATTGCAACAATAACAAAAAGGGGTGGGGAAGCAGGGAGCCAGAGAGAAGAAAACCTATCCTTCAAACCACAGAACCACCACAGCAAAACATATCCCCAGATTTGTTTTTTAAACCCCCTAAACTTAAAGAGCCTTAGTGCAGTTCCAAGAAATAGCTACAAACAACCCCCTCATGGAACAAGTAGGTACAGGGGTGACAACAGTTTGCAAAACTCAGAGGGCTATATTGCAAGAACTCACATTTCTTTAGACCAGTGGAATAGCCCAAAGATGAGAAGCAGATTTATTGTCATTTGTCATGCAACATGATTACTGGAAGTCTCATTTGGGAGATGGGCTCTGACCCATTATTATTCCCAGTGAAAGGAGTTTTCCTGTAAAACTTGATGCTTACCTGGTAACAGAATACTGGCCTCATCTGAGTTCTCACAAATGCACTACAGAAGGTGTGATATGCAGTCCTGTGAAATTATTATTTTTTGTTTAGTAGCTGGACTGCCCCTTTACCCAACATGTCTCTTGAGTGGTTATTAGATTTCTTGTCTGCAGACATTAAAAAAAAAAAAGCTTAGCTGCAAGATCACAAATCAACAAAGTAATGAAAATGGAAAGGAAGTAGTTTGCAGTACTCAATGAAAGCCATAGTAGATTGAAATGAATATTAAAAAATAAATCATAAACTCAAATACATGTAATCCTCCTCTGTTCTGAACTAAAGCAGAACAGTTATATTTACTCCACAGAGTACTTTACTTTCTGTTATAATGAGAATTTCATTCTCATTGCAAAGTAATATTTATATAATCCTAACAAATATTTCTAACCAGAACCCCCAAATTGGATAGAAGTACTAAGCTCATCAGAATGTAATTTAGGCTGTCAATATTATTATATTTTTTTTGAAAAAAAAGAAAGAAATAGGATGTTCCAAAGGAAAGCAGCACGGTCTTTGGATCCACTATTTCTTAACAGTAGGGATGTGTCCATCTATAAAATCTGCTGTCATGGGCATCCTACTTTTCCAAAGTTCAAATCCCATTTGTTCCCAGTTTTGACACTTTTTTTTTCTTAAGGTGATAAATCTATCCATTTTTTGCTTGCTGTTTTTTTTTGGGGGGGGGAGTGTGTTTGTGTGTGTATGTATGTATGTGTGTGAATATACATGTACCAAATTCTATGCATTCTTTCAAAATAATCTTACCATTGAATCAAACCTGTATCATGGACAATATGCAGCCCTCACTCCAAACGCAGACCTAGACTTAGACCTACACACTCAATTTTTCAGCCTATCACTCTCTCAAAACAAGGAGAGCTGAAGTCCAGGAAGTCTTCAAGAGGGGCATTGCTCTCTGAAAGCAAGATATGTGGCCTTGCTTAAAGATATGTTGTCTTTCTCATGTTTGTTTTTAAATTGGAACTGAACTTGGAGTCATTTCCTGATTTTTTAATTTTTAACATACATTGTTTGTGTATTGTGGCATTCAGCAGGTCTCCGGGGCAAACTTGGTTCCCCAGACTCACCAAAGCCACCCATCTAATGCCTCAACAGTGATCCGTGAGCATTGGTATGCATTTTTCTATGTTGTTCTTATGAGCCTTAAAAATCAACTCTGACTTACGGATGATCCTAATTTAGGGTTTTCTTGGTGTTATTTATTTAGAGGAGTTTGCCATTGTCTTTCTCTTAAGCTGAGAGGGTGTCAGTTGTCCAAGGTCACTTATGACTAAGCAGGGAGCAAGGATTCAAACCCTGGCCTCTTGCAAGTTCTATTCCAAACTCAAATCACTAAATCATGATAGGTCTCATTTTCTACGCCCACATATCAAATGTGTAAGGTTTTCATATGGGTCAGGAGGCATATGTCAATGTGAAGATATTAAAGTGCAAGTTGTGTGCACCCAACAGATAAGCAAGGAAGTGTGCATCAAGGCTGTTGAATTTCAGGCTCAAAAATGAACTTTCACAAATTTCTAACCAGCAGGGCTTTAGAAGATCTGGTACTTCACTTCTTCTCCTAAATGTAGTGGGTTTGGCCTCTGTCACCAGGCAGATGAGTTCTTGTCAACATGATGGTCAAGCATTAACAGCTGTCCAGTGGCATAGAACACAATGTGTGTTACATATAGTTTAAGGATGTGAAAAGACAGAAAACTAGGAACATACTGAGGGAGTAAATTTTACTGATAGCAGCCTACTTAGAAAGCCTTTATAGCTATTAGGATGGACCTTCCTAATACTGATCATGTAACTATTAGAATGGGCATTCTTAAAAGCTATTACAGCTATTAGGATGGAACATCCCCATGTATTTCAGTTTCTTTTGTTTGCTTCTGTACTAAGCATCCCTCAAGAATCAATCTCCCTGTGGTCTGAATAAAGTGCACCCCAACTGAAAGACCCCTTAGCCAGCCATGAAAATCTGTAGTGTCAGGACTGGGATGGTATGGGGAGATGTTTAGGGATCTAGTTCGGCCACTTGCTGCAGGAGGATTTTGTACCCCCACAGCTAGAGAACTGGAATACTTTCTCTATTGTAGGTCTCTTGTTGCTTTATTTACCATCAATTAAGCTTATCTAATAGCAGCACTGTGTATCAGTTTTCAGTAGCAAATGAGAGGGTTGGAAGTACATTCAGTCCTAGCTCAAAATACTTAGCATTGTGTTGTACACTAAACCCTCTTTTAGGTATACAAAACCTCAGGAGTTAGACAAGTCTAAACCCTTTTATCTCCTCTGCTTGTCACCCTTGACATATGCATAGTAATTTCTGAATTAAAAATGTGAATCTTTGCTTCTTTCTTTCAAAGTTTGTGCAAATATAATTGCATTTTGCACAGAAACCAGAGCATTTTGTACAAAATACGTTTTGAACCCAATATGCATCAAATATGATTTAAAAATCCCCATGGAAGCAAAGATGATTAAGTTGAGACAGCTGCACTTTGGCTACATCATGAGAAGGCATGACTCATTGGAAAAGACAATGATGCTAGGAAATGTGTAGGAAAGTAGAAAGAGAGGAAGGCTACATGCTAGATGGATGGACTCTTTTAAGGAGGTCACAGATATGAATTTACAGGATCTAAGCAGTGTAGTGGAAGATAGGGAGTCTTGGAGATGTCTCATCTACAGGGTCGCCATGAGCCAGGATTGACTTGAAAGTGGTTAGCAACAACAATATTTTAAAAAGCTCATGTCTTTTCCTTCTCATGTAAGTGTGTCAACAGGTTTCTAATGGTTTACTTGATGATAGTGATAGTGATAAACTTCATTTATATGCCAGATTTTTTTGCAAGCCTCAAGGTGGCTTATAAATTAAAATGATTAAATATGGTTCAAAATATACAAAATGTCAACATCAATTAACTATATTTATACAACTTAATACATATACTTAAAATGGATAAAAAGGAGGTAAGAACTGTACAATTTAAAACAATACAGCACACCTTTATAAACAGTCAAATATAAACAGCCTATCAGACCCCCCAAAAAAAGTATTTGCCTATCAATGGAAGGGCAGAAAGGGGCTATTCTAGCCTCCCTAGCAAAGGAGTTCCAGAGCCTGGGGGCAGCCACTTGGAAGGCAGGGTGATTCATTTTTACAAAGGCTGTGTGATCCTTTTTGATTGGGTGATCTTTTTTCACAAAATACAAGAACATTTGTCAATATGCTTTACATCCCTACATCTGAAGAAGACAGCCTCCTATATCTATGGAGGTTTACTCCTGCCACTTAGAACTCTATTTTGAATGCATATATACAAAACTGACAAGTGACTGAACTGTATATCCAATATCTAAATTAGGACATAGTGATTATATCCATATGACCTACCATAATTTTGGTACTCCTTAGGTTTGGAAAATTAATGTTTACTGTTCTTGTCCATCCCAGCCTTAGCTATAGCTCTTCTGCAAGACTTACCATTGATTTCTTAAGGACAGCTGCACCTAGGGACTTAGTCAATATGTTCCATTTTGGAGGTACATAGATGTTTCTATCTGCAGCACTATAGAATGAAACTATAATAACCCTGTAGGGATCTCATCAGTCATCTGAAGCATTCACCTTATACTGCACTTTCAAAGATTGTGGAAGTCAACTGTATTTAAAGAGATAACTAGAAGTAAGATATTTCTGTAGGTAACATGAAACAGAATAGTATGTCTAACAAATCCAATAATTTTCTTTTTTTGTTCAATCTAACCATCTAAAATACAATAAAAAAACCCACATACATTTGCATGACTTGTGTTTTAAGGATCAATAAGAGGTTTAGAGGTAATACATTTCTACATGTGAGGCAGATAGATATAAGCACTCATGTTCCCCTATTATCATATTTCCAGAAATTTAACAGGGAATCTATATATAATTCTACAAGCTTTATCAAATACATGTCTGTCAAAGGTCAAGAACAAGTCCATTTACAATTTATTTTGAATCCCAAGTAACTTATACTTTTAGGTTGTACATGATGTTGGCAGCAGCTTTTCAGAATCTTAACAAAAATCTTTCCCACAACTTGCCCTCAATCTTTTAATTGGAAATTCCAACAGATTCAATCTGTCATCATCTCCATGTAGTCCATTCCATTGAGAAGTTTGTCACAGCAGCTCAGGACCATCTTTGTCTGGGGGTCAGCTGCTGTCGAAAGAACAATTGGGCACAATTGAAGGGAATAACAATTTGCAAAGCTCCTGACTAACTCCAGTATGAGCAATGTATTGCTTCAGAAATGCATTGCTCCTTCTGATTTAGGGCTTCTTGTTTGCTGTCCAAATCTCCTCCCTGCTTGGGTCTGTCAATTGAAACTATACTTTCTGACTACCTGCATCTGAGGTGCTGGAAGCCTGATAGGTAGCCAGTGCTGAATTTCAGGGGAGAGATGGGAGGCCCTCAATGAAACCCTAGTCCCTGAACCCATCAATATTATCTAAATTATGCCCTTCTAAAGTACTACATATGGGTACCAGTGTGAGCATGGCATAGTGGTCTGAGGATTGGACTATTGGACTATTACCCTGAAGACCAGGGTTCAATTCCCTGTTTAGCCATGAAACACACTGGGTAACTTTGGGCAAGTCACATGCTCTTAGCCTCAAGGAAAGGCAATGGAAAACCTCCTCTGAACAAATCTTGTCAAGAAAACACCATGATAGGTTCACCTTAGGGGTGCCATAATTTGGAAATGACTTGAAGGCAAACAACAACAACAAGGGTAGCAGAGGGGCCCATCACAATTATAATAGGGTCAGTCTCCTACTGATCTCATCTATAGTGAGTTGGTAAGCATTATATCACAGATACAGGGACAGATAATTTTCCTCTGCTCCCTGCTTATCAAGACCTGAGCTTTGTATCATCTGAATCTTACATCACTGTAGGACTAATCTCTCAGCCCTTATGTCAGAAAGCAAGACAAAAAACTAAGCCTTCTGCAACTGTGTTAGAAGTTTGGAATCTAAATTCTGCTGAATCTATTCAGCTGTGAAGCTGCTTATTGTTCCGCTTAGCCTATTAGCTTGTATATGCTCTGGGCCTTTAATCATAGATATGAATTTATTGAGCTTTTTTTTTTTTAATTTAAAATTAAATTTTATTATACTGTCAAATTACCATACAATCAACAAATCAATAAATCAGTCATTAAAACATACCATCTTACACTCATATACATTCTTTTTCCACCATATACATCTTTTACCCCTGTTCTTTCCTTCATCCTCCCTCCTTCCATCTTCTTCCATTTCATTCTCTCTCTCCTTCTCCTCCTCCCTCTCCTCCCTCTCCTCTCCCTCCTCTCCATCAATTTATTGAGCTTTTGAAGAAAAAAATTAAACTAGTAACATATTATTGCCTCCTAGTCTGAGAGATGCTCATGGAAACTGACAAAGCAGTACATTCAACAACCATCTTATTAACACTTTTGGGAAATGTCCACCTGTCTGACATGTAACAGAGCAAATCAAACTGTGTAAGGCTCTGTGAAGTAAACGGACATCTTGTCATCTTTTCAGTAAAACATGTTTGCAAGGCTACTATGTTAATTGCTTTTACTTGTTATCGGGGTTAATTGCTTCACATCTATTTCAAGGAAGAAACTATTTCATTTTATGAAAAGTTCTTCCTCATTGTATTTCAGTTTTACAGGATACACTTCCATCATTTGGAATATGTTATGACACTTGATGAACATGTTCAATCCAAAACATGTCCATCTTCAAATGAAATAAATGACCTTCCAAATCTTGTTATTGAACAATGAATGAAAATACATTTCTATCTTCACTACTGCAGAGAGCAATACTGGGATCAATGGATCAGTTGCGGACTAGTCTCAAGATTTTCAAAGCCTTTATCTCTGCTGCTATGATTGGGAAGCTACTCTGGTCACAGATTACAGTAACCAAGCTCACATGTCTATCCCTGCAAATCAAGTTACCCCTGAAAGTCAAACTGTAGTTACATTTTTACTTTTACTGTTGCAAGACATGTTTACCTGATCTGACCTAGGGCACAACATAACTTACTGACTAGTTGGGTATGTATCCTCTTTTTGTCACCTCCTTCTTAACTTCCATTTCATCCAGATGGAACTTAACTGGACTGATTACTCCATCATCTGAACTGACCTGTTAAGATGCACAATGGATTTTGAACAGCATAGGTGGGAGAAACTCTGAGATCATAGGCTACCTACCAGTGACCTGTCAGAGCTCTGTTCACAAGAGTCTGCATTAGGGGGTAGATCTGAGGAAGATGCTTTAAACTCTCAAGGTAGCAATATCATCCTAAACTCATAGGAAAGAGGAAGAGTGTTCTATGCTGTGAAAGAAAGTGCATGAGTAAACCATGAACCATGACTTGGTACTACATGGTGTTAAAAATTTGCTGACCCCTGGCACATAGGAGTGAACCATGTTTATAAACTGCTTTCGTTTCTGTGTGTTTCTGGAAATCTAGGGTAATCTGATACAAAACATAGGCCTGTGAATCTAATATAATAACTTTATTATTCTGTATGATTTTTAAACACCTTTTGCTTGACAACAAAGTATAAGTGGAGCTTTAAAAGCTTGCATGATGTATTTTGTACATTTTCGTTGGCAAATAAAGATATTGCTCTTTTATATATTTTGGATTTTGTTTTATGAGGCTGGATAATGTATACAACAGGACAATCTCTTAAATAGAAGTGGCTTTTTCAAATAAATATCTCCAAGAAGATTCAAAACTCACAGTTACTTTTTGATTTAGACAGGTTGCCAGAAGCCAATATTCCCTTACCTAATAGTAAGGCAACTTGTGAAAACCAGCACACATATTAAGATCACAAATGTTCAGAAACAGTGGTTTGTTTGTTTTTTAAAAAACCCAACAACTTTAAAGCTATGTAGTAAAACAATCATTGTATCTATTTGTTGGATATTTGACAGGAGTAATCCTGCCCTAACAGTTTATTGCTCTTGAAAATTTCTTCCATTTTTAACAAACAGAGAGAGAAAAAATAACAGTTCATTGACCTTCAAAGATTTTCAATAAGAGACACATCCTTGGGTGGCTTCTGAATAAACCCATAGCAAGACATGATACTTTCTGAAGTTCAAAACTGGAATCTGAACTGAATTTTGCAGTTGGTCCATATCTCTAGTATAAATATTTCAATAAATAAACAGTACAGCATGGATCCACTTTAATACTGAAATCAGAGTGACCCAAGTTTACTGACTGCTGACTTTTCATGCTGATTTCAGTGGCATGAAGCTGCATCTACCTTAGCAATAGCAATAGCAATAGCAAGTACATTTCTATATCACTTACCAGTGCACTTAAGCACTCCCTAAGTGGTTTACAAAGTGTAAGCTAATTGCCCCCAACAATCTGAGCACTCATTTTAGTGACCTTGGAAGGATGCTAGCCTGAGTTCAGCCTGAGCTCCTTGGCTGGGATTGAACTCGCAACCTTATGGTTTGCGAGTGAGTGGCTGCAGTACAGGCATTTAACCACTATGCCACCAGGGCTCTTTAGTCTGGATCTGTCCTAATAAAAATTTCTATGATAATTAAATCAAAAGCTAAAATAATGTTCTGCCACTTAACTCATTGTGGAATACTAAGGAACATAAAAGGAGCCATGTTAGATCTATCTAATCCAAAGATCTGTTAATACAGTGGCCAAGCCATTCCTGTGCCAAAATTGTGCATTTTTAAAACATATTTGTCCGAATTCACACATTTTTTCTACATAGTTGCCTTAATTACACATATTTTCCCCCACTGACTAAAATGTGCTTATTTTCTCCATTGACTAAAAGTGTGTTTAATTATAAAGATTTTTAGTATACTGTGCACATGCATGCCTTCCCCCTTCAGAAACATCCTGTAAAGATCACAAATCTATGGATGCTCAAAACAAGGTATACATTTTCATAACAAAAATTTTTGGGAAGTGGGAAAATGTTGAGTCCAATGAAACTGAGCAGACCAGTGAAGGGATTACTCTGTAGGGGACATAGAAAGTATCTATTATATAACCACTGAAACTTTTTTTATTTTGTAAATGGACTTTGTGCTACTTTTGGCCAGTCTACTTTCTGCAAATTATTTGAATCACACACACACACACACACACACACAATGCTGGCTAGGAGATTCTGACAGTTGTAGCCAAAATAATGAACTTCTAAGCTCTGTAGTTATGAATCTAATGACAAACATTGCAGGAAGACCTTTCCCTTTCTCACTATTTTTAAAATGATGTCTCCTTACAGGAAGCCCATATCACACTTCAGAATCATAACAAACCATCTTTGCTGGTCTTCTCTGACTGATCTTACTTTTCTGTTTCTGAAGTGTTCTTCCCTGAATGGAAAGGTGACATCTAGGTGTAACCTTACTATATACACATAACATTTCTTTGTTTCATGGGGTGATGCAGTATTCCCTAGAATTATGTTATAAAGCAAGGTTTTAGCAAAAGCTGTACTTGCAGATAATTTAATATCCATTATCTCTCCCTTTTCCCTTTGATCAGTCTTGCTTTCTGAGTGATTACTGCCTCTGTTTCATATTACTTTCCTTATATATCTTACAATAGCTCACATTTTCCTAGAGTTAATCAATTTTTTTTTAGATATCAGTGTTGCAGATATTTCAAGTTCCTGTGCATTTGTATATGTTTTGGGGAGGGTGGGAGATGTCTTTTTAAAAATAAATAAATAACATTAATAAAAATCATTGATAAATTTAATGTGTGTCTCACGTGTGTCTTCAGAGGGCAGTCTCATCTTATTAACTATACCCTGCATGGCAATATGGTCTAGTGTTTAGATTGCTGGACTGGGGCCAAGGAGACCCAAATTCTACTCTCCAATGAGCCATGAAATTTATGGGTAAATTTGTTCTAGTCCCAGCTTGGCATAACTCACTTGGTTGTTGTGAAGATAATGTTGGAAAAGGAGAACTCTGCAGGTTCTTGAGCTCGCTGGAGGAAATGAGAGATATTTTTCAAACAAGAAGGAAAAAATATTCCTTTAGGGGATGGTGTGTGCCAACATTAGCCTCACCCCCACCCCTGAACTTCCTCATCCCTATCTGAAGAAATAATTGTCAAAATCACATGGCAGAGACTGATGGCATTAACACCTCAGGCTTCCTATTAGTCACTGCCCACTATGTTTGTATTATGCAAACCTGGCCATTCTTGTCTTCTATATAACCCCAGCTCACTTTTCCTTTCTATACTCATAGCAGCACCATCACAAATGAAGATGACTTTTCTGTTACTACCTTTGGTAATGCTAAAAACTGAATGGTGCATTCATCTCCGTGCACATGCCATACTTTCCAATAGATGTGGGGTTTGTTTATTTTTTTGGAACAGTCCTGATTAATCCTCTATTGTCCCATTTTTTCAGCAGCTTTTATAATATCCCAGTTTCTCCCTTCTTCTCCCACCATTCCCCTTTGTGTTAAATGTACTTCAGTTGCTGTAAACTGAGTCAAAAGTTCAGAAGTAGTTTGCACTTAACAGAAGAAGAGGAGGTGAGGGAGCAAAATCTTACCCTTCCCAGTAGGTTCAGGCAAAGGCAAACTGCCGCAACCTCTCCTAACTTGTATGCTCTTCTTCCTTAATAACTTTTCCATCCTGGCCACATTCTGTTGTTGCTTAGCCACATGGTTTTAATCTGTGAAATGTTGGAGGGCATGACACACACATCACCACCATTGTGAAAATAACATTTCCTTAGTGAGGAGAGAGCTTTGTGAGTCATGGCAGGGGAAACCAATTGGGATGATTAGCTGTCTTCTTCCCAGCAGCCTTTGCAGGATTTTGCACACTTGAGTTAGTGCCAGGAAAAAACAGCCAATCAGGGTGAAATCTGTGAAATGTTAGAGGGCATGATGCATATATCACCACCACTGTGAAAATAACTATCCACAGCCTTTGCAGGGTAGGAGGGAACTGAGCAGGCTTTGTGGAAGGCTTCACTCAAATTCACCCCTCTCTGGTATTAAATACACTGCTTGCTACTCCCAAAGCCAGTTCATCATTTTTTATTTTTTTATTTTTGGCAAGGGATCTGTATCTAGTCAGGGAAGGACAGGCAGATCCTGTCATAGGCAATGATTGGTCTCTGTAAAGAACCTTGAAGCACTGAGAAGTGAAGCTCCACTCAGTTCGGAGACAGAGGCCTTCAGACCACTTCCTTGGTGGCAATGGAGCCACACAGCATCATCTGCCCACTAGGCATCCTTTGTTTGTCATCCCAGTTGGACCAGCACTTGGGCTGGATGTGTGTTTTGTCACTGATCATCATTCAGGTTGTCTGATTCCAAACTTTGCAGCTGTAATCAATAAAAGTTGTGGCTTTATTTGTTTCAATAAAGTTTGCTGTGTGTGTTATTTGTTATAGGGAGCTCATGCCACTGCAAATGAGCCCCTGCCAAGCAGTGAAGAATGGTGGCTCTGACTTAGGGACTTAGCGTGCCATCAAAAAATCTTGCTGCTCCCCAACAGGATACAGCTGGGGACAAGATGCAGGTGGCTATTACTGCATGTAAGTTGCTGCCGATTCTACCAGGTGGCTGCATTCCGGCTGCATCCCGGGTCCCAGGTACGCTTCAGAGGCCTTTTTTCACGGCTGGAAGCTTGCAGTCTTTGAAAAAAGGGCTCTGAAGTGCACCTGGGA
The DNA here is from genome assembly GCA_026167975.1 of Phrynosoma blainvillii. NCBI lineage: Eukaryota > Metazoa > Chordata > Lepidosauria > Squamata > Phrynosomatidae > Phrynosoma > Phrynosoma blainvillii. The sequence continues at coordinate 38,032,347 of JANUYF010000005.1, forward strand.
CTCAGGATGCAGCCACCTGGCAGAATCAGTGGCAACTTGCATGCGGTAATACCTGCCTGCATCCCGTCACCCAGTTGTATCCCTTTGGGGAGCAGTCAGGTTTCTTGACAGTGCGATAAACCCCTACAATGGAGTAGGGTGACTTCCCTCTAGGTTTTAGTCTGAACTTTAAAGGATCTATTTAAAATACTGAATTATATTCCTATTTAAATTGTGAAGTAAAACCTGGAGGATGTTTCACCACCAGACTTACACAGAGCTTCCAGTGTTCACTGCTGTCAAGTGTTTTTCTTTTTTGGATACTGAAGCAAAACAGTAAATTAAGCCTGCTTCACTTAAGTACAGGCAGGAGCTTGCATACATGTAAGACAGGCTTCTGTAAACAGCTTTTTTTAAAAAAAAAGTATCTACAGCTTTATTTTCTCCTTTAGCCCTCTGAGTCTGCAGCATTAGTAAGAAATAAATATATATAAACTTAGAGGTGCAGCTTACTTTACGTACTTGACTGTAATTTGACCTCATATATAAGTTGAGGGCAGGCTTTGGGGCTAAAAATATAGATTTTGATATGTGGATAAATTAAGGGGAAAGCCTAGGGGCATGTAGTAAAGATGAAGCAAAGGGAAACAATGCCAAAGAACTTACAAAATTTCAGCAGGTATAACTGTTTGTGCTCATGCTAAAGGCTAGATGGATGAGACCCATAGATCAGTCGAATCAGGTTTTTTGGGTCAATTTTTTGACTAAAATTTCTAGAATATATACAGAAAGCATGCTTTTTGAAAGTAGGATCTGCAGAAATACAGGGTGAATCCAAAAAAATGGTGCAAAACCAAATAAGAACAGATTTACTTTTGCATCATTCTTTTTGAATCACCCTGTACTTTAAGAGAAAATTTAGTACCACAGGCAGAAATAAGTGTGCTTCCTTGAAAGTGCAATCAGCCAAAATAAATGGGGTCTCTCCCATACTGTTTGCCTTTTGGTTAAGATTTCATAACTCCAAGCACAAGCATAGTTATCTGCAAACTAATCCCACAGAAATCAATATAGCTTTCGTCCAAATAATATATTTAGGATTGGGAGTGCACAGATGCTTGAGCATCAATAAAGTGGTGAAGGATCATGCTGCAGGCATCTTTCTTCTCCCCTAATTTGTCCCCATATGAACTGTTGAATTCTGAGTAGTTATTAGATTCATGCCTCTTTACTTTCCTATTTTCCCAATTCAATTTGCCCCCCCCTTTTTTGGGGGGGAAAAACAACTGTAAGTGGTTCAGTAAGTTAATTTACTAATTCCCTTAACACTCTAGGAAACACACTGAAAGTCATTATTACTTTATAGCATTTCTGTCAGGTGCCTTCCCTCCATCCAGAAATGTTTGCTATTTAAAAAGTAAGCATGTTTGGATTTTAAACATCACAGTATGCTCCAAAGGCATGGAGTATATATACGTAATTTCATCCTCATAAACTAATCTCTTAGTGCTGTTTTATAGCCTGACACAGAGTTTACATTTCTTAACATTCTGTTTTTAATTCTATTTTCAATTTTGGTTTACAGTTCCATTCCCTAACACTCCAACCTACAAATATTTCCTCTTACTCTTTCATATTGAGCCTGAACAGGGTGGGAATCACTTGATGCATGGGCTGCTGATCAAACTTTTTTTTTTCCAAGAGGGAGAAGGAGAAAGAATGGAAGAGAGAATGAGAGAGAGAATGAATAATATCTCCAGAACTTCTCAAACTCAGTATACTGTTTTAAAAGATGCATAGTTCCTACTTTGAGAGAAAGAAAAGGGAGAGAGAAAAATCTAGCTTTTCCTAAAATAGGAAGTGATCTTTTGGCTTCCTCCAGGCCCACTGTTTCTGCCCATGGTGGGTGTTGGAAACAGCCCTCTAATCCTCCAAAATCGATGCTTGAGGCAGATAAGTACATACACAAGGGCAGGGGAGCACACACTAGCTCTGTCCCTATTGTGCTAGGTCAGGAGCAGCCCAGGCCAGGAGATTTCAGGACCAAAATCTGGGACCTAGGGATGCATCCAGTGATGGGTTGTGGTGATGCCACTCAGCATGATCGGTTAACTTTCAACCATAGTTGCTCAGAATGTATAATTAAATTAATAAACAGCAAGTCTAACAAAAGAGAAAAACAATTGGTTAAAAATTAAGCTTTCTAAGGTCCTACCTAATTGAACACAACATTTCCCCATACTTTTCTCAGCTCTGTTTTGAACCTTTTCAAGCACTGCTTCTAAGAACACAATAAAGCCATAGTCCAAATAAAAGTTTTCCAAGCTCCATTTTGAACAGAAAACCGTTTAAAGTAATTGCTTCAGCAGGAGACTCAGAATAAGAGAGAGCGAGAAAGAGAGAGATGGTTTTTAAGGTGATGCTCTCACTCTGAGATTCCTCTTTCCCCTTGTAGACCTTAGAAAAGGGCCCAGGCCCTGAAATTTGGGAAAGACTGCAAGAAATAATCCAGCTTGAGATCATTTTAACTGCCCTGACTTAGTGCTGGGGGATCATGGGAACTATAGTTTATTGTGGCACCAGAGCTCTCTGACAGAGAAGGCTCAATGTCTCAGAAAAAACTACAATTCCCATGATTCCCTAGCATTGAGCCAGGACAGTTAAAGTGGTCTCAAACTGGATTATTCCTGGCAGTCTGTTCAGGCCCCTAGTTCCTGTGCATCCTAGTTCTGCTATTTGCTGGAAAGTGTGTAGAACTCTCAACGGCATTATTTCATGGCAGAAATAATCTGGTTTGACTCCACTTTAACTGCCATGGTTCAATGCTATGGAATTATGGGAATGGTAGTTTGTTATGGCATCACAGCACTTTAACTGGTGTCAGGCCACATTACAATCAGCCTTCCATATCAATGGATTTTATTTATCCATGGGTTCAAGAATCCACAGCTTGAAAATATTTTTTAAAATATATAAATTCCAAAAAGCAAACTTTGAATTTTCCATGTTATATAAGGGACACTATTTTACTATGCCATTATATGCCAGAAGATGCACTTCTGGCCAAGTTGTTTTTTGGTCATAACAAGTGTTTTACTATTAAGGAATAAATGTGAAGACCTCCTGAAGATACATATGTAACATCTGCTTTTGTAGACTAGCAACTAGGTTGGGAATGAGGACTAACTTTAAAAATGTTCATACATAAACCTATGAAATGGCTACATGATTTTTAAAAAAAATCTAAGACAGAGAATATTTTAGAGTGGAAAGGGGATAATGATTAATTTCGAATGTAGTTCAGCTTTATGAACTGGACTGGACAAATTCATATTCCAAGCCAATACTTCAGGAGCATCTCTTCTCTAGTCCTTGCAGGACAACTCAGGCAATTCGGCGTTCTCTGGTGGACATAGGTCTACCTAGCCAGGATAGGAAAATCAATGAAAGAAGTGTCAGAATGGCAAGGTTTAATGTGGATGTAGAACCAGAAAGCTGCAGCTATTTGGAATCCTTAACCTATAGCCTCACTGTCAGGAATTTTGGGACTGATGGTACAAAGCCTGGAGCTTATTGCATGGGGTAAAAAAGCTGGCTTACCTTTTCCAGTTTGAATCCTCTTCTGGGATGCAGGTGGGTACTATCATATGTAAATTGCCGCTGAATCCACTGGCCGAATACAAACCAGATAAACCATGGCTCCAAGTCATGCTCAGCCGGCCAAGTTTCAAAGTCGGAAGCTTCCATTTTCAAAAAAAGGACCGGCTGAGTGCTACTTGAAGTTGTGGTTTACCTAGGCTGTATTCGGCCAGTGGATTTGGCAACAATTTACGTATGATAGTACCTGGCTGCATCCCGGAAGAGGATTCAATCCAGAAAAGGTAAGGCGGCTTTTTTACCCCATGCGACAAGCTCCTCAGCCTGATTTTCTAAAGGCAGCCTACAGAGATCCACAAGCTCTATGGGATGGTTGATACTACAGGGGGCCTTTCCCATCACACATTATAGCACTATGATTCCCACTTTAACTGCCATGGCTGCCATCCTATGAAATCCTGGGGTTTGCAGCTTCATCAGTCACTTGAGCTCTCTGGCTGGAAATGTCAGGCTGAGGTTGAGGTGTGAATGTGTTTTCAGTATCTCTGCCAGTACCTCAAGATACTCTTGAAATCAGGAAGCAAAACTGGACGGCTCAAGGTGAAGGGATTTATTTACAAAGGATAAGATATCACTATTTACAAATGCAGAGTAGAGTTCCAGGATGGAAACAAACAACTTGGACTTCTTCTTTATCAGCTCACAGCAACACAGAGCTATACAAGAACTCTTCAGAATACTCTCTAACATACACCAGGTCACTGCGCTAACTCTCCACTCCAGCAACTCCACAACTATGACCCACACTTGCTTACATTTAGTTGTGACTTATATACCTTATGCCAGGGGTAGGCAACCTTTCCCCTTTAAGGGCCAAGGGACTTCAGCTCCCAGAATCCCAGGAGCTATTGGCCAACATGGGACTATTGGCCAACATGGCTGAGGCTTCTGGGAGCTGAAGTCCCTCGGCCCTTAAAGGGGAAAGGTTGCCTACCCCTGCCTTATGCTGATGCAATCTTTCAGGACCTTGCATCAAACATTACATCATGTATATCATACTAGCTTACTCATACATTCACAGGTGTAGTCCAATACACAATCAGTGGTCTGGCTCTTTCCAAGGACATTTATCTTCTGATGTCTTGGCCTTGTCACAAAATGCACACACACATCATGGCTCTGCAGTTCTTCAGATCTAATAATCAGGCACCAAATGGTGACAGAGAATTATAACTACCTTTCCTTAAACTGTTAATCACAGAATTCCACAGGAGTCTTAATCTGGTTGATGCTAGTATTATTGTTCTCGTGCTGAAGAGGAAGCTTTAAGGATGAGAAGACTGATATGTTATCATGACCACAGTTCATATGCATACTTAATTCAGGACCACTATTAGTCAGGTTGTCTGATGGTGGGGGGGGGGGGGGGGGATACCAGCAATTACTTATTTCCAATGCATAAGGGATAGACCTCATACTTGTGTCCATTGGCTACAACTGTTCCTTTTTTCCTGGAAAATTGCTAGGGACTGGCAGCCAATGGGTCCCTTTGAGTAGTTCTGTTCTAGGCACCACCTCATTACTAGCTGCATGAACATTAATTTACTAAGGACATGGTAAGATATCTTACATGAGGGCAAATTAATTACCTATCTATAACCAGTTTTCCCATCTCCTTGTCCAACTTCCTTTCACCAGGCTGGAGTGCTTGCCTATTGCAACTGACTGATGGGGAGTGTATTCTAGGAGTGCAACCTAGAACCAGTGACAGCCTTTTTTCAGTGGCCAGGCAGGTAGTAACATGTGCCCCACAGCTGCAATGCTTTCCAAATATTGCACTAAAGTTTCTCTACCACACACCCTGGTCTACTGGACGTATGACAGACATCAGTTTTTTCCAGATCTTTCCCTAGAAGACAGGTTGCTATAAGAGGATACAGTAGTACACATTCCCTGAATTCAGGTTAAGCACTGTTTAATCATCACTTTATGTTGTGTGCAGAAGCAAGTTGATAGACTGTGAAGGTACTGTAACAAGGGAATCATATGACCCCTGTATTTCTCCCCGATCAAGACATAGAACTTTGGCCTAGGCTGCATCTTTACTGCAGAATCAGTGCAGTTTGATACTGCTGTAACTGTCATGACTCAATGCTATGGAATGTTGGGATTTGTAATTTTGTAAGATATTTAGCCTTGTCTGTTGGAGAGCTCTGGTACCACAACAAACTACAAATCCCAAAATTCCACAGGATGGAGCCATGACAGATAAAATGATGTCAAACTGCATTAATTTTGCAGTGTGGCCGCAGCCTTGGCTGAAGTTTGTAAACACTTTCCAAAAGCAGTCTTACATAGGGTACATTACTGTAGTCCAAACAGGATATAATTAAGACATGCACCACTCTACCTAGATATTCTCAAAACAAGTTCCTGATGCTGTCATTTTCTTTAACTTTCTTTAAAGCCCCCTCCAATCTAACTATCTTGGAAAATGTTAATAGGAATGCATTTTAAATTCATGAATACAAATGCAATGCATTTAATTTTTTTTTAAAAAAAACCCTAAAAATAAATTGTTCCTTTCAGTTTTCTATCTCTTCAAATTGTACCTCTACCTGTGAAGACCCCTGTGGTTTAAATAACCTGTGAGTGTACACTAATACAAATCCCATTAAATGAAAGGGCCAGCAGGCATATAGAATGTCCTGTTGCAATTTCAGAAGACAGTTCGTTATGAGACACCCTGCTATGTTCTCTTTTTATTTTATCAAAGTAAAGAAAATGAGTCAGGAAATGTAAAATGTTTGTGTGCAAGTGTGCATGTGTATGTTGCTATACTATAGAAAATGATACATGTTATGCCCCCTCCAACTGAAAGAGCTGGTTTATTCTATGTCAGGTGTGTTTACTGCACGGCCTATAATAAATATATATATAATCAACAAAATTGGTTGGTAATTTTCATCCCCTGAACTATTACTTCTTTATACAGTGACTGGCAATTGAAGTGGTAATTCAGTTTACATTGTATTGGAGTAACCCATTTTACTGCACAGACTGAACTTGGTGTCAGAAATAATTTCCAAGAAAGAGGATTGGTTTTCTGGGAAATGATTTCTTTCATCTTTATATTTTCTTTCTTTCTAAATTTGTGCCTCAAATCAATATTTACAAAAACAAGGTTTTATACACTCTCATATATTGTTGAAGCCATTCCCTCCCTCCCTTTCTTTCTTTCTTTTGGACAGTCTAGATTCCTACTTAAACATCAACAATGTGATAGAATAGGAAAAGGATTGAATAGGTCTTCAACATTTCTTTCTTTGCTACCCAAATTTCGAACTGCCTCTGTACCATGTTTGCTATACATATGTGTGAATATGGTTTATGAGCAGCAGGAGGAATATTAATATTGAACTTGCAAACAAATGATAGCCACCACATTCAAGGTGTGAAATTGCTATCTAAATACAAATGTTTGATCTGTCTGTGCTTTAACAAAGACATCATAAAGTCTACTCACTAACACCAATGGCTTTGGGGCTTATTTCAAAGAGCTGGTTATGAACTTCAAAGGCTAATATGATTTGACATCAGCAAACGTGATGGACTATGTTTTAAAAAACAACCACCTCATATTCTGATGTAGCTCAAGAGGACCCCCTAGATCTGACACCCTAATGTGAAACCCAAATAGGCCAACGTGTAACATTTATACATTTGCCCAATATGCAACAACAACAACAAGTTTTATACTTATGAAGAATGTGTTGTCCAGTTGGAATTGACCAGCTCTTCTGTAAAGAACCCTTGAAAAAAGAAGCTCAACCCAGAGTCATAGCAGACCAACTTCTCTCATAAAAGTTCACCTGTAAAGCAAGGTCGGCAACAGAGCCTGTTGTGTGAATCCCAGAACCTGTGTTTGGTTTGGAAAAGAGAATAATTACTTTTCTGTGGTTGTTTCAATGTTCTGGCTTGCACTTTCTTGCAGATAGTTTGAGTACAAGTTACCTATAGGATTGCCTTCTAACATATAATCCACTCCATGCCTTCAGGACCTCTGAGGGACATTTCTTCAGTCAGGGGGGTTGCAGACTGCCAGAAATAGTGCAAATTGACTTCACTTTTAGGATTAGGGTTAGGATTAGGGAATCATGGGAACTGTAGTTTATTGTGGCACCAGAGCTCTCTGACAGAGAAGGCTCAATGTCTCAGAAAAAAAAAAACAATTCCCATGACTCCCTAGCACTAACCCTAACCCTTAAAGTGGACTCAATTTGCACTATTTCTGGCAGTCTGCAACCCCCCTCAGTCACTAGGATGAAAACTGTTAACCAGAGGACATATTCATTGGCCACCCTCAGAATATGAAATAACCCGCAGAGAAGATTTGTCAGCTGGATACACTTTTTGACTTTTAAAATAGCAGTAAAGAATAATCTCTTCCAGCAGACCTACTCAGACAATGTTTAAATCAATGATTTTAAAGTCTGTAAGGGCCAGTGTGATGTATTGTTTTCAGCTAGGGATAGAAAGAATCATTTAAACATGGCTGAAAAAAATATTTTTTTAAGTTGTGACACTGTGATGTGAAAAATCCTGGACTGATGACAGTTCAGGATTTATTCTGTGCAAAATTTGCACAAGGTTGTTTCACCCAGAATTCCTGTGCAGAAAATATTGCTTTCTGCACAGAAAATGCTATTTTCAAAGCAAATCAACCATCGGTGAATTTGATGCAAAATAAATTCACAATTGCAGCATTTCTGAACAGAAAGCAGCATTTTCTAAACAGTAATTAATATTTCTGTGTTGAAATGTTATTTTCCATGTAGAAAAGGCTATTTCCTGTCCAGAAAATGTTGATTTTCTGCCTAATTTATTGTCACACTCTAGTTCTAGGTATGAATTATTTTCTAGGTGTAAACTATTCTCTCTCTCTCTCTCTCTCTCTCTCTCTCTGTGTGGTTTAATCTGCACTGCAGAAATAATGCAGTTTGACACCATGGCTCAATGGTATAGAATCTGAGGATCTGTAGTTTTGTGAGATATTTTGCCTTCTCTGTCAGGGCAATTTGATGCCACAACAAACTACAAACCTCAGGATTCCATAGGATGGAGCCATGACAGTTAAAGCAGTGTCAAACTGCAATGCCAGATGGTAAGGATGTATATTTTCACTAATTTTCTTCTCAAATGAAGCAATGAGTAGTTTTAGCAATTTTCCCCATGACAAGAAAGTGTCTGAAAACCATGCCATTTTTAAAGCCTTTCAAAGTCCAGGACCTATTGCTGTCCCACCCAAATGATGAGACCAGACACAAGAGTTGAATGAAATTAAGCTACAACTTTATTAACCTCAAGAATCTGCAATGCAACAGCAAATTCGATGTACAGGCATGAATTTGTATGTGAGAATCTGGTTAATCCAGATTTCCCATCCAGAGACTTCTCAGCTTGAAATCCTGGGTATAGACCTGTGGTTCCTCCTCATTTGATCTCATGAAGGGATCAGAGGGTTCCCCAGGTGGTGCTGGCTGATACTTTTACCTGAGGAAATAATCCTGGGAGAGGGAGAACCCACAACACATCTTTGCTCAAACCAGTCAGCAATGATAGGAAAATTGATTAATTATTTCAACACACAGTGCCACCAAAATCTTCAAAGAGAGCAAATTGATGCTATGACTGCATCAGCACCACAGAAATAGTGCAGTTTGACACTGCTTTGACTGCCATGGCTCAATGCTACGGAATCCTAGGATTTGTCATTTGTTGTGGTCTCAGAGCTCTCTGACAGGGAAGACTAAATATCTCACAAAACTATAAATCCCAGAATTCCATAACATTGAGCCATGGCTGGAAAATGTATGGCTATCCAGATATTGTTGGACTCCACCATTGACTATGCCAGGTTAGGATTACAGGGAGATACAGTCCAGCATCTGGAAGATCACAGAGTTCCCATCCCCTTCTAAGCAAACATCTGTCTTTTCTCCTCTCCTGTGACCTGCAAGATTACATACAACCACTGAAAAACCTGTCTTGTACAATTTATTATAATTGAACAGGATCTGCATTTTCTCCCTCTCTCCTGCATCTCATGCTTTGTACTACTCTTCATCTCTTATCTCCTTTGCTCATGAAGCATGACCTGATCCACTGTACAGAGCAAACTATACAGTGTATCGTATAGTTTTAATCATCACCTTTTAAAAAATTGGACAGAAAGTTTGTTTTGATTTGTAGTTGTTAGCTTATTTCTACGTAGTCACCATCCAGATTTACACATTTCCCCCAGTATTTCTTGACCCTCCGAATACCTGATATTGTAGAAGTCTGCAGATTGTGCCTTATGAGGGGGTATCATAAAGTAATAATCATCACCAAGAAGTTATTATGGTATATTGATGAAATTTTTTCAGTGTCATCATTGGTCCCTAAGTGCATGATGTTGAGAAAATCAGCTCATTGTGGCCTTCATTTTTGTGACCGGTTGTTCCAGAAGTGACTAAAGTGTAAAATTCCCGTAAGGCTCAATCTGCCGACTTCTACAATAACAGTATTTGGAGGATCAAGAAATGCTGGGGGAAATGTGTAAATGTGGATGGCTACTATGTAGAGATAAGTTAACAACTACAAGTCAAAATACATTTTCTATCAATTTTTTTTAGTGATAATTAAAATTTTACGATACCCCCTTGTACATATAAATTAATTACATGAAAACAAGCAGGACAATATCTAATAGAAGTTAATGTTTATTGACTAATCACCACAAGTGACCACTGTTTGATCACCCAGCAACCTTGCATGATCTCTCTTTCACTGTAAAAAAGACCACTGCCTTTATTGCCAATGTTCTTCTCAATATGCACAAGTGAACAGTGATCTTTACTTATGTGTCTTTTTTTTTTTCCCAAGATAGATTTTTCAAGATGACCACGAGGGTCTTTGCATTTCAGGGCATTTCAGTTTTGTAACTGGAAGACCTTTTTTAAAAAAGAAAAGAAAAAGAAAAATGAGATAGCAATAATGAGATGTTTGGAAGTGGGACTTCATATCAGTCATTAACTGACCATGTTTCTTCTTTAACCCCATTTCAAACCATTTCTCTCTGAGTATCCACAAAGAACTGCTTTTTGAGGTAGAGGAAAAAAGAAAGGTAGATAGATGAAGCCAGGCCATCTTTTACAACCTAGCTATCCCTATATAGCTGATTTCAGTGTGATGTTTAAACAACAAGGTTCATCTTACAGAGGGGGAAATTTGTTGCAGCTCCCCCTTCACCAATCTAATTAGCACATTAAAAATGACTGATCAAAAGCAAAATACAACCATCTGCATTTCTCAGTGTTGTCATTTTTCAGACAAAACTCACAGGTGTCTTTTAAACAATGATGAATTAGAAGGCACCATCTCGCCCCCCTACACATACTCATTTATCTGTTAACTACCTCTGTGATAATAATGTATTTGCATTTTTAATTTCCTTGGCTGTAAATGAGCACCTCTGAACCACTTGTTAATTATTTTACAATTTTCCTGTATTGTTCATTATTCATGCATTCTATTTACTAAATAAAATGACTTTCCATTCAAAGGACATTTGCAATTATTATTATGCCAAGCAGCTATCATTTGTTGCCAAATAAGAAATTCTACTAGGATTGGAAGAGAGCGAGAGAGTGAGTGCAGTTTTCAATATACAGCAGACAGATTATATTCATGTTGTATGGTTAGCTCTTTTATCACCACTCTTCTTCCTGTTCACACTTTTGTCCAAACCTTATTAAACAGGCTTCATGCTGATAACTAGACAGGTTTTGGAGTGAATGGATGTTAGTCATAAACTCAGCCAGCCAGGAAATCAGTCAGTACAATATTACACTGGACTTTGATATTTGTTATTATACATGACAGTCACCATCACTGCCCACTAGGGCCAAGCTTGCCTAGAAATGCAGCTCGGGACCAACAGTTTGCTAAACTGGCAGATAAATAAGGTAAACAGATTAGAGCATTACACTGAATTTATGATAACAACTAAGGGCCTTTGCAGACTGCCAGAAATAGTGCACATTAAATTGAGGCACTGCCCTGGCTCAGTGCTAGGGAATCATGGGAACTGTAATTTATTGTGTCACCAGAGCTCTCTGACAGAGAAGGCTCAATGTCCCAGAAAAAAATCTGGGGGGGGGGGGGGGAGATGCAGGCCCATCTCCATCGGGCCTAGCCTGAGAAGAAGAGCCCTCCCTCCACTCCATCCGACGTCATCTAGGGGAGAGATGCAGGCCCATCGCCATCGGGCCTAGCCTGAGAAGAAGAGCCCTCCTTTCACTCCATCTGACGTCATCTGGGGGGTTTCGGAATTTTTAGTTTTTGTCTACAGTGTATTAACATATATGTATGGAGATTTTAATGTTGTAAGCCGCCCCGATTGCACTGCAGAGGGGCGGGATATAAATAAATAAAAATAAATAAATAAATAAATAAATAAATAAACTATGAATAGGACAATGTCTGGGTATAGAAAAGTATGGTGGATGTGATATCAGGCACAGAACACAATGTCTTTGGGTAGTTAGTTTGTTTTATTCAATAGGTAGAATAGATTCAGATATACTGAAATAGGTATAGTATGGCCAGAGAGCCAGCATGGTTTAGTTGTTTGCATGATGGACTAGGATTCTGGGAGACCAGGGTTCAAATTCCCACTTGACCATAGCATTGTACTGAGTAATCTTAAGCAAATCACACTCTCTCAGTTCAGAGGAAGGACATGGAAAACCTTCTCTGAATCAATATTGCCACAAAAACCACATGATAGGTTCATCCTAGACCCACCATAAGTCATGGACAACTTGAAGTTACATAACCAGCAGCACCACAATCTGTTTGGAGAGGATGATAATACATTTCCATGCCATTACCTGTTAAAAGTGAGGAATGTGTCAGGGGGAAAAAGTCAGCAACCCAAAGTCAACAATAGAACATGGATACAAAAGCAGATTTTAAAGAGCTGGAGGACTGAGAGCCTCTGCTTGGCTAGGAAATCTGTTAGGTTCATTTCCCCACATTCATTCCATAAAAATCCACCAAATTTATTAATAACATATACCAGTCAAAATTTTCAGCCAGTCTTAAATCCCATCCAGGCTTCATGAATATTCCCCTCCTGAAAAATTGAAGTTCACATACTTTCAGGGCCAAAACACACTGCAGAAATAAAGACCACTTTAACTGCCCTGGCTCAATACTAGGGAATTTTGGGAACTGTAGTTTTGTCAGACATTTATACTTCTCTGTCAGAGAGTTCTGGTGTCACAACAAACTACATTTCCCGGAATTCCCTAGCACTGAGCCTGGATGGTTAAAGTGGTCTTAAACTGGATTATTTCTGCAATGTGTTTTGGCTCTAAATCAACTGCTTCGGGTGTTTTGTCTTGAGCTCCCAGAAGCTTTGGCCACCTTAGTCAGGGATTCAGGGAGTTGTTTACTAACAACATCTAAGGACCCAGATTTGGAAACCACTGCTCCAAATCTAAAATGTATAAAGCCTTGGTAATAAAGGGCTAGATGTGGGGAAAAAAAAGTGTGCTCAGGTCCTCACTCTTCCATGGAATCACTGGGTGGACTTGGGCAGGTCCCTATTTCTTAACTTCAGTCCCCTATCTATAAAACTGGAATAATAGTGCCCCATCTCACAGGGTTGCTGAGGGCACTTTGCTAATTAAAAGTGCAATATAAATGATAAATAGTAGCTGTAATGTACCAGAATTGCCATGTGAATGAACATGTGAAGCACTTCACAGATTAAAAGTGCTATTTCAATGATAAATAGTAGCATTCCCATCAACTGAATTTCTTCCATTTAGATTAAATACACACACACACTTCAATCCAAGATGGAAATCTCTAACAATTAAGCACTATCTTCAACCAAAGGTAAGCATTTTCTCCCAGCTCCTTAATAAAAGTGCTTAACTGTTGCTGGATTGTGTTCTCAGTTTCCTCCGAGTGCTTTAGTGTGCTAAAACAATAGCAATAAAATTTCTCAATTCTATTTGATACCTGTTTCATACCTTCACGACACCGGCGCCATTTGGCATTCCAAAACGGTGACCCCCGCCATGTGCATGCATGTGCGAGCTCAGGGCGCCATCCAAAACGCACGGCGCTGTACCCATGCACGTGAGAGCTCAGGGTGTCATCCAAAATGGCGCCCCATGGTCACGTATGCAAGCGCACCACGGCAGGCGCCATTTGGCCTTCCAAAATGGCGCCCGGTACCATGTGCATGCACGCGCTTGTGCGGGGCGCCATCCAAAATGGCGGCCCACGTTCACGTATGCATGCACACCACGGTGGTGGTAGTGCGCACCACCGCGGCCCAGGAGGCATCGGGGGACAGGGGGCCAGGCCCCACCCCTCAAAAAGTTGCCAACCCATGCTCTAAGCAGTTTACAACTTGTAAGCCAATTGCACCCAACAATCTGGGTACTCATTTTACTGACCTACAAAAGGATGGAAGGCTGAGTCAACATTGGAGCCCTGGGATTGAACTCATAATGTTGTGGCGGCAGTACCCGCATTTAACCACTGCACCACCAGGGCTCCTCCACAAGGTAGAAGAGGTTGTAGCAGTTTGCTTTTGCTGGAGTCTACTAGAAAGGGCAAAATTCTGCCCCATCCTGTCCTCTAACTCCTGCCAAATTAATTGAGTAAAATTACTTTTGCAATTAAATACCAGTTTGCAGCAACTGAAGAGAGGTGAGGACAAAGAGAAAGTATATGAGAGAAACTGGGACATTTTAAAAACAGGTGAAAAAGTTGAACAACAGAGGATTAATTGGGCAGTGGCCCAAATCAGGACAGTGGCAGGGTATGCTGCTTTAACTTGAGAGAAAGAATCACAAGCCAAACAAGTGAATGTTGGCCTTAGAAGTAAGTTAAGAACCAAATATAGCTCTATATGGAAAATTCATGTGTTGAATTAAAGGAAACAAATGCTGTTTGTAATTTCACTTTCCAAATAAGTCCTAGCTGTCAAGCAACACTAATGGTTATGAAATCAGGTTGGTCGAAAGCTTCACAATCCTGTTTATTTTATTTATGATTTCTGTGTCCCTGAATAACAACAAGCCTGAATAGCATCCTGCTGAGCAGAAAGAAATATGCCTGTTCCACTTCTCTTCCTTCTACCTAAAATAATGTGTTACTATAGATATAGCTGAGTGGGCCCCAGGCTTACAATACTACATAAATGGGATTTTATAGAACTGTTGGGCATACTCTCCACAATTTGGCGTATCTACTCACACATATAAAAATCACACTTGTAAGTGGGTGCCACTTCTCAGCAATCCAGAAAAATCAAGCATTAGATTTTGATATGAAGTATTTCTTTTAATAAAAAATAAAGATTGTACCACAAGATTGAACTGAGGGAATATACCAGAACAGAAATTGTTCTCTTTTGTGGAATATTTTTGCTCAGTTTATAGATCATCAATATGCTTTCATTCATTTGCCTCTTATTGACACCACACTTCTCATCTCAAATAGTCTCTCAGAATGATTTCACTGTGATGCTGAATAGTAGTGAGATAGAAAAACAACAACAATATCTTACAAGATAAATCCAACAATAAAAACTACATCCAAAGGAGGCTCCTACAGCTCTCATGTAGGGTAGCAAAGCAAAGCAAAGCAGCTTCATTTATATACTGCTTCATATCACGCTATGGGATGTCTAAGCGGTTTACAACTGTAAGCTCATTGCCCCCCAACAGTTGGGTATTCATTTTAGCAACCTCGGAAGGATGCAGGCCTGAGTCTAGCCTGAACCCTGGCTAGTATTGAACTCGCAACCTTGTGGTCTATGAGTGTGTGGCTGCAGTACAGGCATTTAACCATTGCGCCACCAGGGTAGCCAGGTGGAACATGAGATGATGCTCCTGTAGCTTTGTTGTTAACAGCCTTCAAGGTAACTTTGATTCATGGCTACCCTGTGGAGGAGACATCTCAAAGATCCCCTATCTTCCACTGCTGTGCTAAGGTCCTGCAAATTCAAGGCCTCTGCAGACTGGCCCAAAGGGCTGGCCTGGAGGCAGAGTTGGGGTGGGGCAGCTGCACGCCGGCTGCCCCAACCCCACGCTGATGCCGTTATGATGCTGCGCATCATTACACATGGTGTGTGGGCTCAGGACATCCTTCCAGTGCAGTGTTCAAACACACTGCACTGAAAAGGGCTCTGAAGAGCCGTGTGTGGGGCGGCAAAAGGGAGGATTGGGGCCATGGCATGGGATTGCTGCAGCCCCAATCTGCCACTTCCTGGGGCAGCCCAGAGCCTCCCATCTGCAGCCCCCCTCAGTACTGTGATCTCCCTGATTGAATCTATCCATCTGACATATGGTCTTTCTCTTTTTCTGTTACCCTCTACCTTACCTAGCATTGGGGGCCATACAGACAGCCCCTAACGAGCAGTGTCCTGCCACCCCTTTTCTTGCTGGATCGGGGCAGTGGCAACCACACACCATGGCCCCAATCCAGCACTTTGCCACTCTTAAAAGAACTGACAAATGCCTCTCTTTTTAGAGCTGCAAAAAGTCACCTTTGCCACCATGGCAGTAGCTTTTCCATACTACTTTTTAGTGCAGCATGTAGTTGTCACACAGCCGGAACGCCCTGATGCTGACAGCCATGGTGGGGTGCATGGTGTGACAGTGGCATTGGGGCACAGTCGGGGTAGCTGGCATGCAGTCTCCACTCCCTAACTCCACTGCCAGGCTGGCCCTTTGGCTGGTCTGTACAGCCCCATTATTGTCTTTTCCAATGTGTTGTGCCTTTGCATGATATCAAAGTACAATAGCCTTAATTTGATCATTTTTGTTTCCGAGGAGATTTCAGGTTTGATCTGTTTAAGGACCCATTTGTTTATCTTTTTGGCTGTCCACGGTATTCCCAGCACTCTTCTCCAGCATCACATTTCAAATGAATTGATGTTCTTCTCATCCACTTTTTCTCCACTGTATAGCTCTCATATCTGTGCCTGGTGATGGGGAATACAATGGCTTGGATGATTCTAACTTTAGTGCTCAGCTGTATATCCTTACTCTTTAGGATCTTGTATAGTTTTTTCATAGCTGTCTGTCCTGTTTACTTCTTCCAAGGACAGCACAGCCGAGGAGTAAGTGAAGAAGTAGTCAAGAATCAGTTCCAAAAGTCACACAACAAGAGTCCAGTACTTAACAACAAAGGGAGAAGCAGAAGCATAATCACAAAGCAGTTCTAGAAGTGAGAAAACAAGAGTCCAAAAGCAGAGAACAGGATACAAAGCAACTACAAGACTGATTGTCAGCTTCAGGGAATCATATCAGCTGGAGCCTTTTTAAAAGCCTCAGTGTGCCTCAGCTGATCACAATTAGCTAAACCTCAGCTGATCACAATTAGCTTTCCTTTTGGCTTCTAACCTAGATGAATGCTTCAAAGATTCCTTGGCTTGTCTTCACTGTACAGGTCCTAATAGAGTCTCTCTCTCTCTCTGTCTGCAACCTCCTGCATCTCCTCTGAGACTACAGAGCCTCCAGGTAACCCCAGATCTGTCTCCTCCTCAGGCTCAGAGTCTGCCTCTGCCTCTAAAGCAAAGTCAAACTCATAACACTACCCTTCCCATTCTTAATCTTCTTCTTTCTTGACTGCAGTCACCATTCTGATCAATGTTCTGATCAAGGTACAGGAATTCTTTACCTATTTCAGTTTCCTCATTGTCTAGGTTGAATTTATGTAGCTTTAATAATTGACAAATCCTGGGTCAGGAAGAGGTATCATACAGTTCTGTCAGGCAGAACTACAAGAGGTCTCCCACCTCATTCTCCCAAACTACCTTTTAGATGCTGCAGCCCCTGCAACACTAGCTGCTTACTGCCTGGTGATAACTGGAAGGGAGCTTGGAAAAGTGTTCAGCTGTGTCCCTGTAGCTGGTCACACAGTAATAACATAACCTTCAGTGCCAAAAGCTGTTAACACCCTAGTGGACAACATTTAGCACAATAGGACTTCTACTCCTGCCTTTGTTTCCTCTCTCCTCCATCCAATGATAGCACTGTAAATCCTCTTTTAGCACTGTAAATCCTCTTTTCTCTCATTTTCACACTTGAGAACAACAATCACATTTTCCCCCTCCTTCCCAGGAAAGATGATAAAGTTTTTTTGGACATTTTATGAAGTATTTTTTTTTCTTCATAGATTTTTTTTTTACACAAGCTGTACAAAACTATGACTTTTTTGGCATAAACTAAATGTTGCTGCTACCATGTTGCATTACTTTTTGGAAGTAGAAGCACTAAGTCAATTGCTTGCTTCTTTTCAGTCAATAAACCTGTTCTCTACTCACTGTGTATACAAAAGCTTTGCCAAACAAAGGGGAAAGATACTAATTTTGTGCATAGTCTTCTTCCACACCTTGTAAGGACCCTGATAGTGAAGGAAAAGCACTCATTTTTACATTTGTACAAAGGGAGGATGGAGAATTACAACAATTTCTAATTTTTCAAAAGATCATGTTGAGATATCATTACAATAATTTTTATCACACACAATATATTTGTGTATATTCTTTGAATCTCTACTTTGTGCTGCTCCAAACCTACTCCAATGGATGGACAGTATTTTGGAGTAGGTTTTGAGTGTGTTTGGGGGCTACAGAGGGAATAGCCTTCCTCTCTATTCTACTAAAAGAATCAGTTGAACTTTCAAAATGTCAGTGGATTGCACCTGTGCTCTGATCCCAAACAGAATGAGGATTTTTTAAATTGTTATTTACTTATTTTATATTATGTTTTCTCCTAGTTTGGGGACCCAAAGTGGATTAAACAATGGATAATGTAAAAGTTAAAAAGCAATTAAACAAACTTACTAAAAACATTACTTTAAAACAGTTAAAAAGTCAGTTATAATATAATTATTGGTTTGTTGATAACAATACAGTGTACATACATTAAAAAGCTTTCTGCAATAGCAAGTTCACAATCAAAGGTCTGGGTAAATAATAGTGGTGTAGACTCAAGTCGATTGTCTCGGATTCAAGTTGGATTCAAGTTGCTTCAATCACTTGACTTGGATGCAACTTGATAATAAATGATGCACTGCCTTAACTTGACTTGTGACTTGAATGTTTTTAACTACCAACTTGCTGGCATTATTTACTCTGAGCAGCAGGCAAGATCTGCCCACAGAGCAGGGGGTGCATATCTCAGAAAGAAACAGCAAAGATATTAGGCAATGGGAAGGAAAGATCCTTCTAAATGTTTTGAGAAGCTTTAGAAGGTTCCTCCAATGAGTAGTGGGGAAAGGCTGCAAAGCAGAAATGAACCTGCACCTCAATCCCATTGCCTAATGCATTTGCAGTCCCCCTCCAAGAAAAGTGACCTACCTTAGGGCCTTTGCAGACTGCTAGAAATAGTGCAAACTGAGTCCACTTTAACTGCCCTGACTCAGTGCTAGGGAATCATGGGAACTGTATTTTATTGTGGCACCAGAGCTCTCTCACAGAGAAGGCTCAATGTCTCAGAAAAAAAATACAATTCCCATGACTCCCTAGCACTAACCCTAACCCTTGACTTGCAAGGACTTGAGACTCAACTTGAGACTTGAAGATAGAGACTTGAGCTGTGACTTGAGGCTTGAAATCAAATATATATATATATATATATATATATATATATATATATATATGAATGCATCACTGGTAAATAGTAAGGTCTTTGCCTTCTGGAAGAAGAACAAAGAGGAGGCCAATTTAGCTTTCTATGAGAGGGAATTCCATGTTGTTGTTAACTGCCATCGATAGCTGGGGCAGATACTAGGAAGACTCTCTTTCCTTATGTCCTCACTAAACATATCTGTGATGGTCAAGGGCAGGGACCGGCAACCTACGGCCCGGGGGCCGGTTAAGGCCCAGGGGCCCCAGACTTACCGGTCCAGGCCGTAGGCTGCCGCCGCCGCTCGCCTCCGCCGTGCGCCACTGTCAGAGAGCATTTTTGGCCGCTCTTGTTGCGGCCACCATTTTGGAAGTCAAAATGGCAGTTGTGACGCATTTGCATATGCGCAGTACTCTTGCACATGCGCAAACGCATCGCACCCGCCATTTTGTCTTCCAAAATGGTGCCCGCGACACGTTATGGCGGTGGCCCCATGTGCAGGGGGGTCATGCATGGCGGAGGAGGGTGTGCGCGCGTGCGTGAGTGTGCACGCTGCCATTCCCCCCCCCTTGGCCCAGCCGAGACCTGGGTGATGGGAGACCGGCCCAGGTCTCAAAAAGGTTGCCTGTCCCTGGTCTAGGGAGCGAGATTTATTTGTCTTTTAACATTTATGTTCAGCATCTGCTTAACAAAATGTGGGTTACAATAAAATATTTTCTCTCTGTCCTTTCTCCTCTCCCCACACATAAATCTATGACACAACATTAGAACCATGATAATAGGGTAGGCCCTACTTCCTCATTGGCTTTTGCTTTTCAGCACTTCCATAGGCTTTTGTAGCTATCTGATTCAGAGCCTGGACATGAGATTTCTCATTAGTTTCCTCCAAATGGAAGATACATTTGATTTTTGAAAATCAAAAATGATTGTTTCGCATACAGCAACAAGAATGACAACAACAAATGCAGCCAATTGAAAGGAAATGTTCATTTACATGCACTGAAGATGCTGCATTTGAGTGTTACCAAATAATATGCCACAGGATGTAAAACTGTGTAATTACTTAAAGGATAATATTTATAGCACTGAAGGATCCCAAGCATTAAATGGCTTTTGTATAGTTGATTAAATGTTGAATGGATGCTGAAGTTGGGTATGAATGTTAAAGCTGCAATTGCATCCTGCTGTCATGGGCTGGAGCTCTGTTTTATGACTATATCATAAAAAGAAGCAACTAAATATATGATTCAAAAAGATATAACATGACAAATAAATTTTCTTCCCAGACTTTAAAAGTCAGTGGTAGTTCTTCAGAGAATTTTCAATGAGGTCAGGCTGCAGATTTGGGGAAATAAGCAATGACTAGGGTAAAACAATAAGTTACAGAGAGTCCCAATTTTCTTTTCTCTGTAGGGTTTATAAACCAAGTTCACACTGAACAGGCTCCAAGTCAACAGAGGCTGCATCTGCACTTCAGAAATAAATCATTTTGACACCATTTTAATTGTCATAACCCAATGCTATGGAATTCTGTGATTTGTGAAAGGTCTGATGCCACAATAAACTACAAATCCCAGGATTCTATAGCATGGAGCCATATCACTTAAAGTGGTGTCAAATTGCATTATTTCTGCAGTGCAGATGCAGCCACAGAGGAAGGGCAGGCAGAGAAATGTGGTGTTAGGGGTGTGGCAGGGCAGGGAATATGAGGACATTGTCTCACTAAATAAGAATTTATAAGAATAAGATAATTGCTCTATCCTCCCTCTATATCAAAAGATCTCAGGCTAGCATTCAAGGAAAATCAATGCAAATAGATTAAACTAATTGAGAACAATCCTACAGAAATATGTTTGGCTCCTAATTTATTATTAGGGACTTCCAAGTATATTTTTGTATTTGAAAAAAAAATTTCTTGCTCATTCCATTCCTTGTCTTATTTTACACGTCTTTTGTATTTATAAAAGTCACTAATGTGCCATTCATTGAATAGTTACAAGAGAGTAGATGCAGATCTTGGGAATTTACATTTTTAAAATAATTGGTTACAGTTATGGTTTCAAGAGTAGGTCATTACCATTCTACTTACGATTTTAAAACTACAGTGGCCCCTTGGTATCTGCTGGGGTTTGATTCCAGGACCGTCTCTCCACCTCGTGGATAACAAATCCTTGGATGCTCAAATCCCATTAAACACAATGGCATGGTGTCCCTCATATAAAATGGCAAAATCAAGATTTGCTTTTGGGAATTTATATTTTTTTGGAATATATTCAAGCCATAGATAAAGAATCTGTGGATATGGGAGGCTGACTGTAAGTCTTTACTTTCATGTTTCTTGGTTAGTTTATGTTTATATTTACAACAAACAGTTCAGAATGCTGCAACCTGCTGGTCTCTGGTTCAAAATACACTCTCCTCCCATATATCTTATCTTCTCATCATCTTAACATGCACAGCTGAGCATAAAGCAATGGTATGATGAATGGCACCATGTTGTATTTCAGTGAAGCCATTTCCCTAATAACTATAAAAAATGATAAAGCATTACAGTTTGGATACTTTTAGTTACTTACAGGATTGAAGTTATCTGCTATTAAATTACATTTGCAAAGTTATCCAGTTATATCTTTGCTATTGAGAAAAGGAACTCGTTATAGGTAACTAATAACTTCCAAGCTGTGAGTGAATAACACAGAACTAAGTGGCACTTCTGTGTATTCATCTGTGGGTTTGCAATATTAAGTTATGATCTCACTTGTCACCTGTAAAATGGGACCAATTGATTTCTTAAAATACATGCAATTTGAAAGGATGAAAGCATTTTAGAAAAGCACCAGGGGATGCAAGCACTGCCAAATGGAACTGTATAAGTAATGCTTTATTTATCTGCTTGAATGATACTGAACAATTCTAAAGGGCAAAAATATGTATACTTTGCACAGGTTGAAATAATTCATCATTCTGTTATCATGAGAAAGCAGTGAGTAGCAGACAGTATTCTGTGCCTGGTTTTGGTCTCTATGGAGAATGAGGAAACTATTTTTAGTGCAATAATAAAGTACAATTCATCACTAGAACTCAATTAGATAATACTCAGTAATTTGTGTCTTATATAGTGTTTTTCTCTGTTTAATCAATAAAATTCATTACAAATTTAATAATCAGCTCCCCATTTTTATTGAGCAATAAACACACACACACACACACACACACACGTTCCATATAACATAGTTATGTTTTTGCTAAGCCACAGCTTCAAACAAAATATTATGAGAATAAGTCCAGAATCAGGTTTCTTGGCAGGTTTCTTCAGAGGGGGTTTGCCATTGCTACCCTCTGAGGCTGAGAGAGTGTGACTTGCCCAAGGTCACCCAGTGGGTTTACATGGCTGAGCCAGGATTCAAACCCTGGTCTCCAGAGTCATAGGGCCTTTGCAGACTGCCAGAAATAGTGCAAATTGAGTCCACTATCTTTAACTTATTTCATTCCATTTTGGCAGAAAATGTCACCTTCCAAGAAATCTAGTCTGTCTATCTTTAACTTATTTCATTCCATTTTGGCAGAAAATGTCATCTTCCAAGAAATCTAGTCCTTCGAAAATTGAGAGAGGGATGAAATATAATCCTCATATTTCTAACAGAAGGGCTACATTTCCTTGATGGGGTGTCTGCTACCTGAGAAGTGTGTGCTCCATCACTAGTCTCCTCCATCAGTTTGCACTCTGTCCAAAGCTGCATCTACGGTGATACCACATTGCAGAATTAACTGCTGTTGGAGACTCCCAGACTTTTAGTATTGGGGGACTTCAACATCCCGCTCGAGACCAGCTTAACAGGCGTGCCTCGGGAGTTCATGGAGACCATGACAAACATGGGCCTATCCCAATTGGTCCTTGGGCCCACACATTGTGCAGGTCATACACTTGATGCGGTCTTCAGTACGGAACAGGAATATCCATGGGCGGAGGTTGTAAATACCTCCGCATTGTCATGGACGGATCATTTCCTGGTCAAGATGGAACTTAGAGCCAACATCCACCCCACCGGGGGTGGTGGACCCATTAGAATGGTCCTCCCTCGAAGGCTAATGGATCCAATAGGATTCCAGAAAGCCTTAGAGGGTTCAATGGTTGGGAATGCCGGTGACCCTGTCGATGCTCTGGTCAACACCTGGAACACCGATCTTACCAGGGCTATCGACACGATTGCTCCCAAGCGTCCTTGCCAATCCACTTCAAATCGTAGGCCATGGTATACACCAGAGCTTAGGAGGATGAAGCGGTTTGGTCAATGACTAGAGTGCAAATGGCAGAAGACTCAACTCTTATCTGACAGAACTCGCCATAGGAACTTTCTTCGTTCCTATTGGGAGGCAATACTTGCAGCGAAGAGAGCCTTCTCCTCTGCATGTATTGCATCTGCAGAGTCCCGTCCAGCAGAGCTGTTTAAGGTGGTGAGGGAAATGACACAGGTGTCCCCTGTGCCAAATCCCCTACTTAACCCGACAACAGCCTGCTGTGATGCGTTTAACATCACAGCCTGCTGTGATGCAGATAAAATCTCTCAGATAAGAGCCAACTTAGATGCCACTATTGTAGCAAAATCTATAGGCGAGGTGTCCAGCAACTCCGTCAATGAAGTTATCCTGGATCAGCTGCAATCTGTGAGTACCGAGGACGTGGACAAGCTGCTTGGTAAGGTGAGGGAAACAACCTGCCCTCTCGACCCTTGCCCATCATGGCTGACCATCCGGGGGGGATACATTGAGGAGATTCCTCATGGATATCATCAATGAATCCTTCAGGGAAGGACATTTTCCATCTTGTTTAAAGGAGGCGGCTGTTAGGCCGCTTCTGAAAAAACCTTCCCTGGACCCCCTGGATATGAGTAACTACAGGCCTGTTTCTTTGTTGCCATTTTTGGGCAAGGTAATCGAGAGGGCGGTTGCTCTTCAGCTCCAAGCTGTCTTGGATGAAACCGATTATCTAGACCCATTTCAAACCGGCTTCAGGACAGGCTTTGGGGTTGAGACTGCCATGGTTGCCTTGACCGACGATCTGCGTCTGAGCATCAACAGGGGTAGTGTGACCCTGTTGGTGCTCTTAGACCTCTCAGTGGCTTTCAACACGATAGATCATGGCATCCTCTTGGATCGCCTGAGGGGGTTGGGTATCGGGGGCACTGCTCTGCAGTGGTTCCGGTCCTTCCTCTTGGGTAGGTCACAGAGGGTGCTGCTCGGGGACAGTAGCTCTAGCAAGAAGGAGCTCACTTGTGGTGTCCCTCAGGGGGCTATCTTGTCCTTGATGTTGTTTAACATCTATATGAAGCCTCTAAGTGAGATTATATGGAGTTATGGTGCTGGGTGTTATCAGTACGCTGATGACACCCAAATCTATTTCTCTGTGTCTCGTTCGTCGGCCTCGAATTCCAATGGCATCTCCTCTCTCAATGAATGTCTTCAGGCAGTAATGGGCTGGATGAGGAAAAACAGATTGAAACTGAATCCGGACAAGACAGAGGTGCTCACGGTAGCAGCCCCGAAACCAAGAATTGGGTTGCAACCTCCAGTCCTGGATGGGCCCCCACTCTCCTCCAGTGACTGTGTTTGCAGTCTGGGGGTGCTCCTTGACTCGTCGCTCCTGATGACAAATCAGGTAAATGTGACAGTCAGGACAGTTATCACCTTCGGCTGATACACCAGCTGCGCCCTTTTCTGGAGGTAAGGGATCTCGAGACTGTTGTGCATGCGCTGGTAACCTCACGCCTTGATTTCTGTAATGTGCTCTACATGGGGCTACCCTTGTGCTTGGTTCAGAAATTACAGCTGGTACAAAATATGGCAGCCAGGCTTGTCTCGGGAACATCTAGGAGGGACCACATTACTCCGGTTTTGAGGTCCATCCACTGGCTGCCTATCAGCTTCCGGGCCCAGTACAAGGTGTTGGTTATCACCTTTAAAGCCCTAAATGGCTTGGGTCCAAGCTATCTCAGGGATCGCCTCCTCCCATACAATCCTCCCTGCGCTCTCCGCCCCTCTGGGAGGAATTTGCTGCAGCCTCAGAAATCGAGGCTTGTGGCTACCTCCCAGAGGGCTTTTTCAGTTGTCGCCCCCAAACTCTGGAACGGCCTGCCGGATGAGATCTGTCAGTTAACATCGTTAGACAGCTTTAAAAAGGCTAACAAGATGGATCTCTTCAGTCAGGCCTTTCCAAATTAATTATCCCTGCCTCGGGTATTCCCACCCCCAATGATCTTCACATGGCCCCATTTACTGATGGATGAAGAATATTGCCTTGGGCCAATCTTATGCTTGTAAAGTTTTTAATTTTTTTAATTGTTCGAATTTGTAGTTTTAATTTTCATTTGATTTAATACTGTTTTAAGGGGGGAGGGATTATGTTTTGGGATATATTGTATGGTTTTATTGTTGTAAGCCACCCTGTTTGGGTCCCCAAAGGGCGGGATATAAATAAATTTTATTATTATTATTATTATTATTATTATTAGTCATGGGCCCTGCCTGCATTGAAGCAGGGCAGCCTGGATCATACTGAAGCTGGGCAGCTGACTACACAGGGATCATGCTGAACTACCCAGCATGTCCAGTATTGGCACAATTCGCTTCACTCTGAGGTCAGAACAAGGTATCCAGAGATGGTCACAGTTCTGGGTGCCTTGTTCTGACTTCAGGCCGAGTGGATGTGCCAGGCAGCCTAGTAGACCACCTGGCTTCAGAATGAAGTGCTCTGGATCTTCTGAACTTTTTTAAACCCTCTGGTAAGAGTGGTAAAACCTGGTTCTGGTGTGGAATGGGCCGGCTGTCATCTGATCTGCTCACATCATAACCAGGCTTTGGGCCATGCATCATCCAATCCCCCCTGGGTAATGAGAGGGGCTGTTATATTTGGCCCCTGTGGAGAGGGTCATTGACTGATATATTGTAAGGAGCATCTGAGAAACTGCTTCTCTGGATCCATCATTTGATAAAAGAGCATCCAGCAAAAAGCAGGAATTATATTCCCTGTGTGAAATTTCCTAACATGATACTTATAAGAAATAGATGGAAGGAATCTACAAGTAATAGTAACAATATAGAATGAACCCTCCCCCCCCCCCCAGCTAAGTAACCTGCATTTATTTGCTCATAGCTCACACCTAGAGCACAAAGTTTGTTATGCATAAGTCATAAGGATTCAGTCTGCAACATATCCAGCAGGAAGGATCTCAAATGATGGGGGAAAGCTCTCCCCAGGACCCTGGAGTGGCACTACCCATCTTAGTAACTATCATTCAGGCTAATGGAAAAATAGTCTGAATAAATAACAATTGTATATGTTCTCTATGTAAATTATAGCTGGATGTAATTAGAATTAGCAACTTTTGTGTTTCTAGCCTCACTAGCTGCTAGTTTGCAGACTCCTTGTTTGCACATCCACACTTCTTCCTCAATCTAACCTGCACCCATGTCTTTTTTCTCTTTCCTCCATTAGACTATGTAGTTGATAATGCACAAATGTTACTTAGAAAAGCTACTTTATTTGTTTTATAAAAAAGAATGAACTTATTTCATTTCTCTACTAGGCTGTGTGTTGGTGTATGAGGGTAGGATTGGTTATTCAGCTTCTGCCTTGCTGATTTGATTACTCTGCTAGAGAGATCCATTGCTATCTCTCACATTTACTAACAGTTACAGGTTCAACTGCAGTTGTTAGGCTCAATCCCAGTCTGTACTTTTTCAAATTTAAGATCTTTTAGCCTTATTTCCATTTCAGTTTGAGGCCACATTCCTTCTGAATGCTGGCATCCATTCACCATCCTATAGAATGCTTAATTTTTCAGGATTAAGCATCATCTATCCTGCTTCCACATTACCCTGAGACCAAGGGCCTATATGCACAGGGCAATCCCATGGTATCCCACCTGCTGTTCTGGTATGTTCCTGCCCCAGGTGGCACAGCAATAGGTGGGTGTTCACATGCCTGCCCACTGCCGCACATCCCTTACCTGCTGCTGCAACCGTGTTTCCTCTGAATCCCTTCGCCATTTGAATAAGGGCAGAAACAGGGTGCCTGGCCTTACCTACAGGGCCAGGTGCCCCCTTCCAACATCACAGGCCATGACTGGGACTTCAGAAGGAACATGGCAACAGCAGCTGGTAAGCGACACACAGTTGTGTGGTCTGCTAGTTGTCAAAAAGAAGTTTCCAGAAAACTCCATGGCAAACAGCCAGTTAAAAAATATTGTGCTAAGTGCCTTTGGGCCTGGGATTGGGTTGGAACTACCAGATTGGCATCCGGTCTGGCTGATCCCAGCTTGGAGCTATTGCCTATTTCATTTGTACAGGACACTAGAATGGGGGACATGGGCCTTCTGGTCTGTGCATTCAGCCCCCAAGATTCTGGTGAATATTGATGAAGCAAAAAGAAGGCATAATGACACAGCATCACCATTGTTTGCCACTGCAGCTCAGAGGATGTGATGTAATTATTGCAGAACATGCAATAAAGTCCTAGAGGCATTGTTGTGTAAACAATGAAAATATTGAATTGCTTGTGTGAATGGTTTAACTAAATAGGATCCTGACCTGTTTTTCCCCAAACCTAAAGTCATCAACAAAATGTGTATGTCTTTCTCTTAATATATATATTTTAGTATGTACTAAAAATGACAGCCTTGAAACTACTTTTTAAAAAGTAATTCAGGAGATTATCACAGCACTAACAAAACCGGCTCACCTGAACTGGCTTAAAATTTAAAATGGGTGGCATCCTGATCTTATCACAAGGATTTAGTCACTGAAATTGCCGCCTGGGTCCATCTCCACTTGCAGGGGCACTTAGCACACCTCTTTTCGAAGCCAGGAGTTTTCTGGCTTAAGGAAATGGCTGCCAGAGAGGCCCTGGAAGTGGCGATGGACCTAGGATGGACCCAGGCAGCAATTTCAGCAGCTAAAGCCTTGTGATAAGATTAGGATGCTGCTCGTTTTAAATTTTAAGCCTGCTCAGGTAAACCAGTTTTGTTAACACTGCAATAATCTCCTCATTTTGTGCACATTTTCTCTTAATATACACATTGTGTGCATTAAGAACATATTTTCTGATTTGTGAAATGCATCAAAAAATTGAAAGGAATCATGAAGATTATCATATAACAGTGTGTTTTGTGTGTATGTTCTATAACTGCCAATTTGGTAAATTGTCATTAAAATGCAAAGGGACATATTTCCTCACACAAACCTAATATATTGGTACAAGTACATTAATAATTTTAAAGCAGCAATTTTGATCTAAACAATAGAAGACAGAAATGCAAAGGGGGAGAAACATTAATGTATCAATAGCCAAATATGTAAGGTTTTTAATTCATTTCATTAAAATGGTGTTAATCTAGGATTATGTGTAGCTATAAACAGTTACAATGCTCACCAAATTTTATTGCTAAAAGAATAAATATAAGCAGGTACTGAGGAGGTGTAATCTTTTATATGTGTATAGAATACTGAAATAAAGTATGAGCATGATAATATAGGGATGTAGTTTGTCACTATTTTTTCTCTCAAAGAAAGCAATGAGTAATTTTAAAAATTCTTCCCATTGCAGAAAATACATGCTGTATTTTTTGGCATAAAAGACGCTCCGGCATATAAGACGCACCCAATTTTAAGGAGCAAAATCTAGGAAAAAAAAGATTCTTAATCATATACAGTCGGAGGACACCTCCGACCCAGGCATCCGCCCAAGGAAAGCAATGAGGCTTTCCTTGGAGGGATCCTGGGGTCAGAGGCGTCCTCCAACCTCTGGAGGACACCTCCGACCCAGGCATCTGCCCAAGGAAAGCAACGCTTTCCAGGATGCTTTCCTTGGGCCGATGTTGGGGTCCTCCCCGACCCCAGCATTGCCCCATGGAAAGCAACGTTTTTTTCCATGGGGCGATGCTTGGGTCAGAGGACTCCTCCGACCCAAGCATCGCCCCATGGAAAGCTTCCTTGGGGCAATCCTGGGGTCGGAGGATGCCTCCAACCCCAGCATTGCCCCATGGAAAGCAACGTTTTTTTCCATGGGGCGATGCTTGGGTCGGAGGAGTTGCTTTCCATGGGGCAATGCTGGGGTCGGAGGCATCCTCCGACCCCAGGATTGCCCCAAGGAAGCTTTCCATGGGGCGATGCTTGGGTCGGAGGACTCCTCCGACCCAAGCATCACCCCAAGGAAAAAAAGGTTGCTTTCCATGGGGCAATGCCGAATGTACGGAAAGGACGCGGGTGTTGGAAGGAGCGTCGCTTTCCCTGGGACCATGCTGGGGTCGGAGGACTCCTCCGACCCAAGCATCACCCCAAGGAAAAAAAGGTTGCTTTCCATGGGGCAAGGCTGGGGTCGGAGGCATCCTCCGACCCCATCATCGTCCCAAGGAAAGCAACGTTGCTTTCCTTGGGGTGATGCTGGGGTCAGAGGAGTCCTCCGACCCCAGCATGGTCCCAGGGAAAGCGACCCTCCTTCCAACACCCGCGTCCTTTCCGTACATTCGGCATATTAGACGCACCAACTTCCCCACCCCCATTTTGGGGAAGAAAATGTGCGTCTTAATAATAATAATAATAATAATAATAATAATAATAAATATTTAACTGTTTTCTGTGCAAAACACCCATGTTTATATAGCTGGACACCAATTACATCATCTGCAGGGATCTCTGGAGGACCCCCAGATATCCCTGTAGATACCTGTCACTCTGTATCCTAATACAGAAAAATAGCCAGATGCATGTCTGCTGCTTCCTCTCTGTCTCCAGGAAATAGGTAAGTCTGAAGGGTATCAACAGAGAAAATATGAGTTGGACAGCATCCACAATGCAGAAATAATTCAGTTTGATACCACTTTAACTGCTATGGCTCAATGCTATAGAATTCTGGGAATTGTAGTCAGACAGTGCTGGTTCCACAAAAAACTACAATTCTCAGAATTTCACAGCATTGAGCCATGGCAGTTAAAGTGTTGTCAAACTGGATTATTTCTGCAGTGTGGATGCAGCCTTGGTGAGGTTGGAGAGGAGACTATTGTGGCTACATCTTATAGCTATGTGTTGTGATACAGATAGCAACTTTTACTTTCATAATTTTGTTAATTAACATGATATGATCAATTTGAACAGAGTGCTAACCTATAGTACATGGCATGCAAACAATAGTTATGTGATTAATTAATTCAAAGAATGTTGGCACCTGGGTCTCCTAAATCCCTTCAAGTTCTCTGATGCCAGCATCTAGACAGTCTAGTCTCTCTGTCATATCAGAACAGCTAAGCCCAAGACATCTAAAGGGTCATGACATCTGTGCGTGTTCAGGTTTACCCTGATACCAGTGTCAGTTGCATCAAGAGAGTCATGTAGGTCAGAGGTTGCAAAGAATGTTTCAAGAATACAAAAGTCACATGAAGCTAAGGGGAAGAATTGTTGCATGGTAAGCATTTTTCCTTGTTTTGTTTCATTCTAAAGTTTCATAACCAAAATTTCATGACAGGTACCAATAAGGAGGTTTTTGACTATGGACATCTCAGAGTGTGGGTAATCTGCATATGCAAGTGAATATGCGTATCTTCCCTGCAGCTTCCAAAGCAATGCATGAATCCATTCTGTATAAGGGTGCATGCTAAGGATAACTGAGAATGTGCACTATCTGAGTTTTCTAAAATGGATATCACCAATTCTGTACCTTCAAAAATGAATGCAGTATTTATTGGATTGAAGTTGCATAAAGAAATCTTTAAGGACTTCAGGGCTTCTGATGTCTTCTGTAGAAGAAAAGAATGTGTTCAAAGGCCTACGCACCTATGAAAATGTAGAAAAAAAGCATATAGACACTGGATATTTCACACCTGGGAAACACTGATAGATTGGTGTGACTATTATATAAGTCAGACAGATACATTGTTAGTACACTCTATGCTATATTTAAACTACATCAGAAAAGGTATACTTTGATTATCTGATAAATAAAATGCTGATATTTTAGTTCCATTATTGACTTTTTTACCTATCCCCCCCAAAAAAACCCTCATGTCTTACTATTTATTGTTCCACTATAATGTTTAGAAAGCAGAAAATTATACTTCTGCCAGAAGTTTTTATAGGTGTTCCCCCCTCCTCGAGTGGAGAGGTATATTTTACATGTATTGTTCATCTCACACACTCATCTTATATGTTTTGCATAGAAAAAAAGTACTCGGACGATAAGAGAAGAAGTCATCATTTATTTCTTGAGACACACTTGTTTTTCATTTCCCTCTTATCTTTTACTCATGTTTGATATTTCTAGCTGTTATCTGCTGGGTTCTTGGAGCTGCATGAATTACTAATATAGTGACTCCAAATATTTCACTACTATTTTTCACTGCTGTCTTTTTATTATCAGATATAAGGCTAGCATGCAGGAAGGCAGGCAAAATGTAATATGGATTAAAGATACCTCTCCCTCCCCTGCAACCAGGTGGTATCCTTTCTTTTTTATTTGTTTAGAGATTGCATAAGCAAATGAAAATCAGAAGTATTCCCTCCCTCCCATTCTATTCATTTCAGTGAAAACTGAAGGTATCCAGTCAAAGCCATAGCTACATTAGCAAAGTAATAAAACCACAATGTAATAAAACCAACAGTAATGATGTTCAACATCTAGAAAGCACTGGAATATGTTTCTAAAACCAATTGGGTGGTAGTGGGGAGAGGTTTTCCCTAGGGATGTAAATCTCCCTCTCTCTTTTTTTAAACTCCACAGAAAAACTGAAACATTTGAAAGTTTTCTCCCTGTTAGGTAGGAATTTGAGAATTTTTCCTGCATTTTTTAGTAATAAAGTGATTTTTGTGTGTGTCAACAACACAATGTGTGTGTGTCAAAAATAATGTTTTTAAATATTTTTAAAA
This sequence comes from Phrynosoma blainvillii, assembly GCA_026167975.1. NCBI lineage: Eukaryota > Metazoa > Chordata > Lepidosauria > Squamata > Phrynosomatidae > Phrynosoma > Phrynosoma blainvillii. The sequence continues at coordinate 38,064,542 of JANUYF010000005.1, forward strand.
ATCATTCATAGTATGTTCACAAGGAAGCCCAAAATGCAAAATTGATGGACTTTTCTGCAGAGGGCATTCCACATTTATTTTTATTTATTCCACAACAAGGACTCACCATTAAGAAAGATTCATTTCCAGAACTTGAGAGTTACAATGTGACCATTATGGCTGGAAGGCCCTAACAACTGTAGTCAAAACAAAACAAAACAAAACATCAAAAGCTTTGCCAATTCTCCTGGCTCCCTCTCCTAAATCTTAAAGTCAGTCCTATGATTTACAGTTAAAGCATAGGTGATTTTGGACTAAACTGGCATCCAACATCAATTGACATTCCAGCTGTCTAAGTAGCAAGGTGATGGACCACTGTCTTTGGGGGAATCGTAGTAAAGAACCATGACTTTATCTACTTTTCTGGAGGTTTTTCCTTTTCAGAGAAGGTTCTTAACTTGCTAGCTATGCAAAGGAAACTATCAGATATTCTCATTAGAACTGCTCAGTCTTTGATCAAGCTAGTATTAGGATGATCAACTCACATGTTGAATCAAATGCTAGTAAAAAAATAGCTGCCTCTCCTTTGTCATAGCACATAAATTGTGGAAATTATGTATAGGCTAGATATAGGCTCAGAAGGATAAGTATTTAATAAATGTGAAATCTATCAAAGCGATAAATCAAGAAACTTTCCCAACGCTAGATTTCCTCTTTGATCTGCAAACACAAAGCCAAAATGAGAACATTAGGAATGATGGCTTTCAGGTAAATTGCTTCCCTGATAGTCAGTCAGTTTCTTTGGGTAGACTCAGCAAGGAGAAATGTATAATAAATGATAGGAGGAAATGCTCTCTCTCTTTTCTTTAAAAGATTGTTGTCACTTACCTCTGCACCTGCTAATTTAGCTGATCCACTATAGAAAGCTTGATATAATAGGAGGCTGTTTTAGACAGGGGCTGCATCCACGTTGCACAAATAATCCAGTTTGTCATCACTTATGAGGTTCACCCCCAATGAACCTGAATGTAGCCACCATAGCTCCCAAGCAAGAGGGTCACATCAGAAGTTTAGGAGTTGCAAAAGGGCTGATTCACTTACACACATCTCAGGAAGGCAAGGCAATTCAATCAAGGAATTGTAAATTAATTTCCAGGTGCAATGTTTGTTCCTGTCTCTCACTCCTGTGGATTACCCAAAGTAGGAATCTGTTCATTTACACCTTAATTCTCACCTCAGAAGCCCACACCCTAGGTGATTACCGCATACAATTTGGACCATTGGCCATGGGGCCACTGGTTCTTTGCCCCAGGTGGGATTCCCCTATAAAAACCCCAAGTTTCCTTTGCTCAGTGGACTAGTTGGTTCACAGGAAAACATTCTGTCACTCTGAACTCCGCTAGACCCAGCTTCCCACTGCCACTCCGAGGGCTCAGGAACAGCCAAGTCCCACACTCCAGCTATCAAACCACATCTACTGGAGCAATCTCGCTACTGGTAACTATGGGCCTTTGCAGACTGCCAGAAATAGTGCACATTAAATTGAGGCACTGCCCTGGCTCAGTGCTAAGGAATCATGGGAACTGTAATTTATTGTGGCACCAGAGCTCTCTGACAGAGAAGGCTCAATGTCCCAGAAAAAAATACAATTCCCATGACTCCCTAGCACTGAGCCAGGGCAGTGCCTCAATTTAATGTGCACTATTTCTGGCAGTCTGCAAAGGCCCTATAACCACTAGTGAAGTTTGATTTCAGTAGTTTGAATGAGTAGTAACCTCATTCCTTTCATTCTTAGTCCCTTGTGTGCATGTGTGAGAGAATGTGAATTCTGTGTATGTGTGTGTTTAATTTCTTTAATAAAACATAGTTAATAGAAATTCTGCCTCTGCAGTTCTTTGCCTCCCCACCTCCATAAACAGTGAGACAGTATCCCGGGCTGTTTGTAACTCAGCCATAAATTGAACTAAATATAAATTCGATAGACTTCATAGTTACACCTATCAGCTAAGGCCCAACAGACAGGCCAAAAGAAGCAGCTTCTGGCCACTTTGGAGACATGGCGTTCAAATGATGCACATCTCCAATGCAGCGCAAAGTTGCTCTGTTCCTTTGGACCAGAGCAAAAAAGACCTGGATAATCTGGCTCTTGGTGGCACAGGTTTGGGCCAGTGCCTATGGTCCATTTTAGGAACAGGCTGTGTGGTTGGTGTGGTCCCAACCCAGTTTTGGCTGGAGCAGACTTGAGCCATTCTTTCCCATCTATAGAAAATGATGAGAGATCATGGAAGCTACAGACCAAAAGATATCTGGAGGATTACTGTTGCCCATTCTTTTTTTATACAATGAAAATGGGGATTATTGAGTCAATTAATGTGGATTTATGTAGATGTGTAGAAGAGAAGAGGTTTTCACAGTTTCCAGTAACTATTTACCAATATTTATATATTCTCTGGGAAAGTGACCAAGAATGCTGATAGCCAAAGTCCAAACAAAATACAAAGGGAACTGTTCACAGAGCTTTGTGCAGTTTAAAGCAAAGAAGATACAAAGCAAAGTCCAATGTGCAAACCATAGAGTAGTTGAGCAGTCCAAAATCAAGGGTTCCAGCGAAGCAAGATGATCAAGCAGTTCAAGGTCAGAGGTTCCAGAGAGTGAAGATGGCTAGGCAGTCTGACAGTCAAAGGTCCAGGCTGAGAAGACATGGAAGGTCAGGATCAAGCGTGTTTTCACCAGCAAACTCAGATAACCTCTGACAACTGGTCTGGCATCCTTCACCTGTTTATATCTCCAGCTCTCATGAGCTCAGCTGTTTGTTGATTAGATGGTGTTTCTCATAAAGCCTCCTCGAACACCATTTCAGCTATTCACTGGTTTAAGGTAGGTATGTTCTCTTCATCCCCTTCCATGCCTGAAGGCTCTGCTGCCGGGATATTTGGGGACTTTGCAGACTGCCAGAAATAGTGCAAATTGAATCCACTTTAACTGCCCTGGCTCAGTGCTAGGGAATCATGGGAACTGTAGTTTATTGTGGCACCAGAGCTCTCTGACAGAGAAGGCTCAATGTCTCAGGGAAAAAAAATACAATTCCCATGATTCCCTAGCACTGAGCCAGAGCAGTTAAAGTGAACTCAATTTGCACTATTTCTGGCAGTATGCAAAGGCCCTTGGTTGCTGAGCCTCCTTGGAGGCCACTGACTCTGCTTGAGCTGGCAGGGCAGAACTAGGGCCATGCTCAGGTTTAGGCTCAATTTCAAACTGAGGCTCTGGCTCATCCTCCACATCCTCCTTCTGAGTCTTCAGGCTGGCTGGGCATGACACACACACACACATGTGTGTGTGTGTGTGTGTGTGTGGGCAAAACAAAGGATGGCTTTGATTTTGTATTAGCATATGTTCATATGAAGGAAGGTTTGTCAAACTTTGGGGGGGGATACAGACAAGGGACGGATTAGAGCTGCCCTTTTTAGGCTGGCTTGGTGCCAGCCAAACAGATGCCCAGCCCCAATCCAGCCAGATTCTGCCCCAAAAAGGAGTGGAATCTCTTGGAGAAACTGGTTCTGGGGAAACTGGCATCTAAGCACCACGCCCCCAAGCAGGAGAGAAGCTGACATGTAATTGCTGGTCCAGCTTCTATCCTGCTTGGGGGTGTGGCACATCTAAACACCATGCCTCCAAGCCAGCCCCAAGCAGGTTCAAACAGGCTGTCTGTTCAGTCCCTTTGTTACCATTTTTCATTCCTCCCAATCATTCAGACAGTAAATGTTGGAAGCAGAGCTTGTGAGAGGATGAGAAAAGCAGGTCTTGGTCACATACAATTATCAAAAGGTCCATCTTTTGGCATCTGGTACCTGAAATTCATTTTAATCCTTGCTTCTGATCTTGGAAAGTTGTCCCTAGGAAATGTTGTGTAGAGCCCAACTTCTTGTCATTATGACTTGTTCTTACCCTCCAATATTTTAGATATTTTACATCTATCATGGGGGTGGGGGGCTACAGCTCCTAGTGATTTGTTCTAGCTTTGTATTTAGTACAGTATTTTGTGATCATTATTATTGAAGACTACAATACTGCAATAGTATGTTTTTCATGCAGTGCTTGATTTCACTGATTTGTGCCATTTTTTCCTCAGGTATGAATGTATTTATAGTATTTGTCTACAACCTGTCAACCCACCCGAGGTAATGTACAACAGATAAAAAAAAATATTTAAAACATTAAATACACAAATGAAAACATTTCAAAACAGACTCAACCAACTCTTTAAACTCTAAATAATACTAAAATAGTTTTTAAACAGTTATGTCAACCAGAGCAGCTGAAGGCCATGTGAAAGAACACAAGGTGCATCTATACTGTAGAAATGATGTAGTTTGATACCACTTTCAGTCCTGTAGCTGTATCCTACCAAATCCTGGGATGTGGAATTTTGCAAGGTCTTTAGCCTTCTGTGCCAAAGAATGCTGGTGCCTCACAAACTACAAATCTCAGGATTCTGTAGGATGGAGCCATGGCAGCTGAAGTGGTGTAAAACTGCATTATTTCTACAGAGTAGGTGCACACTTAGCTGCCTGATGGAAATTCCAAAGGAATGGAGCTAGCCTTACTTCCCTTGAGAACATAATCCACAGCCAGAGTGTGCATTAGGCTAAACTCAGTTGTTAGTCTTAGCTAAAGTAGACCATGAAATCAATGGGATTAAGCATAAGTGTTGACTTAAAAAGTCCACACATTCAATGAATCCACTCCATTTGGGTCTAGCTGTTGGATTTAACTCATTACATTTTCAACTATTATACAACACCTAGAGAACTAATTCATGATTTATTTAATAAATTAAATGAATCCATGCTAAAATCTTTTTTGCATGTTTCGTTTACTTTCCAGGATTTAGGAATAGATCCAAGAAGAGAGATTACAGGGAATGTTCCAATGGGTTTTATAGTAAATGTATCATAGATGAATGATTATCACATCGATCTCATAATGGTTACCCTAATGATATATAATTACCTCATTTAAACTACTAGTTCATCATAATGAAGAGTTCTGAACACTAAATAAAAAAAAAAAGAATCATTATTAATCTTTGTATGGAGGAGGTAAAGAAATTTCTCTGGTGCAACAGTGTAAAGTTTGGTCTTTAATAGTAATTTACTTTTTTATTGGAATAAGTTCAAATAAAGATTTGATGAATCACTGGAGAATTTTTCTAAGCTTACCATCTGTCCACAAACATGGAAAAAGCTCCCTGTTTAAGTCCAATTTAAAGCCCACCTCAATCATCTGGTACATAATGGGTTCTATATTGTAAAATAGGTGGTGAGGAAATAAGGTGCATTATTAGAATATTATTTGGCAAGTGTGGATCTCTCTCTGTTCAGAGAGGTCTGAGCAGTATTGAACACAGGATGTCTTTTTCTATTTAGGATAGAATTTTAATTCTTTGTTGAAATCATGTTTTCCTGAGCACAAGGATTAGAGATAACGTTTTTGTATGAAGGAGGGAATGGAATTTTTCACTAGGGTTGCATCCGCAGTGCAGAAGTAATCTGGTTTCACATGACTTTAACTGACATGGCTCAATTCTATGGAATTCTGGGAAATGTAATTTGTTCTGGCTTCAGAGAAGAACAGTTCCTACACTTCCCAGAATTCCATAGCACTGTGCCATGGCAGTTAAGGCTGTGTCAAACCAGATTATTTTCACAGTACGGATGCTGCCTAAACTGCTTCTCAAAGATAACAACAAGTAATTTCAGCATTGTCCTTCCCCTTGCAAGAGCGTCTTCAAAAACCACAGTGTTTTCAAAGGTTATTTGCAATTCAAGACTTATTCCAGGGGTAGGCAACCTTTCCCCTGGGACTTCAGCTCCCAGAATCCCAGGAGCTATTGGCCAACATGGGACTATTGGCCAACATGGCTGAGGCTTCTGGGAGCTGAAGTCCCTTGGCCCTTAAAGGGGAAAGGTTGCCTACCCCTGACTTATTCTATGCAAAGTGATTTTTGGAATAGAAAACAGCATTTTTCTATGCAGGAAAAAGTATTTTCTCCATGGAAAACCATATTTCAATGCAGAATTATTAATTTCTGTATAGAAATTGTAGTTTTCTATGCAGAGAATTCTGTTTTTATGCAAACCAACCATGTGTGGATTTTACACAGAATAAAGTAATATTTCTGCAATGGAATATTATTTTATATGCAGAAAATGCTATCTCCTGTGCAGAAAATATTGTTTTCTGCACAAAACAACCATGCACAAATTTTGTACACAATGTCCCAAACTATGAAGATTCCCTTCAGTCTAGGATTCTTAGAAAAGGAAATTCTCAACATTTGAAGAACATGTTTTTAATATTTTCTTCAAATATTTTCAAACATTCTTTCCATCCCTACTATGAAGTCAGATACTAAGGGGGGAAGCAGACTGGCGGCACGGGGCTGCCCTGGGAAGGTGCGCCGCGGGACCGAGGCTTCCCCATGCCTCGATCCTGCAGCGCACCTTCCCCATCCCTGAAAGGAGCGCTAAAATAGCGTTCCTTTCACAAGTCAGTGAAAGTGCCCCGCAAAAGCTTGCAGCGCTCTTTCACTGACTTTTCCGCCACAGCGTGTCCGGACGCTGCGTCAGGAGGTTGCCCTCGGAGCGCCGGCCGTGCGGAGGGCCGGCAGCTCCGAGGGCAACCTCGGGAGGAGGAAGGGGTGCCAATCGTGCGGCTGCTCCTCCTCTTCCCTGCCTCCAGGACGGCTTTTTAAGCCGTCTGCCGAGGCCCAAAGTCTAGTATATAATACCTAAGCATGACATATGTTAGCTTCAAAACTATGTAAAAATAACAGAATCATAGTGTTGGAAGGCTCCAAGGGCCATCTTGTCCAATCCGCTGACAGTGCAGGAACCTATCTCTGAGGGCCACTTTAGATAGCTATGTAAAGGTAAAGGTTTCCCCTTTCACAAGGTTGTCAAGTTGTGTCTGACTGTAGAAGATGGTGCTCATCTCTGTTACTAAGGGCCTTTGCAGACTGCCAGAAATAGTGCAAATTGAGTCCACTTTAAGGGTTAGGGTTAGTGCTAGGGAATCATGGGAATTTTTTTTTCTGAGACATTGAGCCTTCTCTGTCAGAGAGTTCTAGTGCCACAATAAAATACAGTTTCCATGATTCCCTAACCCTAACCCTTAAAGTGGACTCAATTTGCACTATTTCTAGCAGTCTGCAAAGGCCCTAAGTTGAGGGGCCCAGCATTGTCAAAGATAAATCCATGGTCATGTGGCCAGCATGACTACATGTAACATTGTTACCTTCCCACCGAAGTGTTACCTATTTATCTACTTGCACTTTTACATGCTTTTGAACTGCTAGGTTGGCAGAAGCTGGGGCTAGTGATGGGAGCTCACTCCATCATGCAGTGCTTGGGCTCGAACTGCTGACCTTCTGATCTTGAAATCATCAGAGTCAGCATCTTAACCGTTAAGTCACTGCTATGTACTATCTGTTTAAAAGCCTCACCACCAGGAAGTTCTTTCTGCTAGCTTTCACACCACAAAATTATACCATTATGATTCCACTTTAACTGCTCTGGTTCAATCCCATTAAATCCTGGAATCTGCAGTTTAGGGATGAATGTTTAAAATTCTCAGCCAAAGAGCTCTGGTGTCTCACTAAACTACAATCCCAGGATTTTATAGTATGTAGCTACAGCATTTAAAGTGGAATCATGTCATGAAAAAGAGCCTTTAGTCAGAATTTTATTTTTTGTAATTTGAGTCCCTTGTTTCAGGTACTATTTTCTGGGACAGCAGAAAACAAGAAGACAAGGGGCCGATGCAGATCGGCCCAAAGGGCTGGCTTGGGGGTGAAGTTGGAGCAGAGTAGCTGCACGCCGGCTGTCCCAACACCACCCTGATGCCACCCTGATGCTGTGCAGCCGTACACATGGCACGCGGCATCAGGATACCCTCCTGGTGCAGCATTTAAACATGTTGTGCCAAAAGGGTGCGGAAGAGCTGCAGCACCGGCTATTAGCGTGGCCTTTTGCCACCACTTAAAGACGTGGCATTTTGCCACTCTTTTCAGGGCGGCAAAAGGGAGGATTGGGGCCGCGGTGTGGGGTTGCCATGGCCCCAATCCACCACTTCCCAAGGTAGCTCTGTGCTGCCCCAAACAGTTGGTCTGCATCGGCCCTAAAATAGACTTGTGATGTGTGAAAAAATCTTTCCTTATTATTTTTTAAAATAGATTGGCCAAAATCTGTACCTGCTTGGCTAACACTAAAAGAGACTAATCTTTTTGCCCTCTCACCAACAAGAATGAACACAGGCATTTCAAAATAGGCACAATTTTTATTTGTTTGTTGTTAAATGCTTTCACGTCATGGCCGTCGGAAACATAGCCCAACTGCAGGATCATGAGTACAAAGCACAGAGGGTCACTGTGTGTGGAGATACTAAATACATCCATCTATAGTGACAGGAAAAAAGGCATACACTGATATTATGCAACAGGATGCTAGCCTCATCATCTTAATAGCATTACTAGGATTGTTGTTGTTAACTGACTTCACGTCGATCTCAACCCATGGCAACCCTATGGATGAGCTCCCTGTCCTCTACTGCTCTGGCCAGCTCCTGCAAACTCATATTTGTGGTATCTTTAATAAAGTCCTTCCATCTGGCATGTGGCCTTCCTCTCTTTCTACTTCCCTCCACCTTTCCTAACATTATTGTCTTTTCCAACGATTCATGCTTTCTCTTGATTTGTCCAAAGTATGACAGTCTAAGGCTTGTCATCTTGGCTTCTAGGGATATCTTTGGCTTGATCTACTCTAGGACCCATTTGTTTCTCCTTTTGGCTGTCCATGGGATCCTCAGCACTCTTCTCCAGTACCACATCTCAAATGAATTGATTTTCCTCTTATCTTCTTTCTTGACTCTCTAGCTCTCACATCCATACATGCTAATAGGGAATACAATGGCTTATATGATTCTTACTTTTGTGCTGAGTTATATGTTTTTGCATTTTAGGATCTTTTCTAGTTCTTTCCTTGCCACTCTCCCCATTCTTAATCTTCTTCTGATTTGCTGACTGTAGTCCCCATTCCAATCAATGTTTGATCCCAGATATGAGAACTCTTTTACTATTTCTATTTCCTCATTGTCTAGTCTGAATGTGTGTAAGTTCTCTGTAGTCATTATTTTGGTTTTCTTTATGTTCAACAGAAAGCCTGCCTTTGCACTTTCTTCTTTGATCTTCCTTAATAATAAATAAATAATAATTTTTACTTTTAACTCACCCCTCTGCTCAGCAATCGGGGCGGTGTACAGCAACTTAAAACAGATAACAGTTAAAACAATCCTTTGGCCCAATCCTTAACCCTCCCACCCCTTAAAAATAAATTAAACTAGAGCAGTCTTAAAATAACAATTCAAACAACATACCGTATTTTTGCCATATAAGACGCAATTTTTCTTCCCCAAAACGGGGGTGGGGAAGTTGGTGCGTCTTATAAGGTGAATATACAGTCGTACCTCTGCTCCCTGGACCAGCCTAAGGAACGGCCAAGGCCGCGGGTGGAATGAGGCCTCCCTTTAGCCACGGCCTCGGTGGTTCAATGGGCTGCTCCTGGGATCGGAGGGCTTCTCCGATCCCGGGAGCAGCCCATTGAACCACCGAGGCCACGGGTGGAAGGAGGCCTCCCTTTAGCCGTGGCCTCGGTGGTTCAATGGGCTGCTCCTGGGATCGGAGGGCTTCTTTGATCCCGGGAGCAGCCCATTGAACCACCGAGGCCGCGGGTGGAAGGAGGCCTCCCTTTAGCCGCGGCCTCGGTGGTTCAATGGGCTGCTCCCAGGATCGGAGAAGCCCTCCGATCCCAGGAGCAGCCCATTGAAGCACCGAGGCCACTGCTAAAGGGAGGCTTCCTTCCACCCGCGGCCTCGGTGGTTCAATGGGCTGCTCCCGGGATCGGAGAAGCCCTCCGATCCCAGGAGCAGCCACGGCTAAAGGGAGGCCTCCTTCCACCCGCGGAACGGATTAATTTCTTTTTTTCCTAGAGCATCTTATATGGCGAAATATGGTACATACAATACAATGAGCAAAGAAACTTCTAAAAAAGCAAGCAATCAAGGCCAGAAAACAGGGAGTTGTTCCAGGTCTGTTAAGTTTTCTGCTAGTATTATGGTGTCATCAACATATCTCAGATTGTTGATATTTCTTCCTCCTATTTTTACTCCTCCCTCTTCCATGTCCAAGACTGCTTTCCTTACAATATGTTCTGCATATAAGTTCAATGGGTAGGGTGATAGGATGCAGTCTTGTCTGATTCCTTTGGCAATTGGGAACCATTTTGTTTCCCAGTGTTCTGTTCTGACAATAGCCTCTTGTCCTGAGTACAGGTTCCTCATTAGGGTTATCAGGTGTGTTGGCACTCCCATGTCTTTAAGGGCATTCTATAGCCTTTCATGACCTATGCAGTCAAAGGCTTTACTATAGTCTATAAGGCACATGCTGATTTTCTTTTGGAACTCCTTGCTGTGCTCCATTAGATATTGTATATTTGTAGTGTGATCACTGCTGCCTCTTCCTTTCCTGAACCCTGCTTGGACCTCTGGGATTTCTCTCTCCAAGTTGTATACAATTTTTATAGAAGCAAAACATATCAAGGAACACGTTAGACTTTGGCTAACAATAAATCACTTTGGGACTCTTTTCTTCAGTACAGAGCTAGGGAATTGTTTCTGCTATCTGCCTCTCAAGGACCCACCAGGCACCTATGTTTCATGAAATGAAAGACTGCTGCCTGCTCACAATTTTCTTCACCACTACACAACATGGGTGTGTTGAGGACACTACATGCTACCATGACTTTACAGACCTGAGTTATGATTTTACTGCTGCAGCCCAAGGAATGTTTCTTTTCTATATTCTCTCATAGAACACAGAGTGGCTGATGAACACATGTTCTTACAACTGATACCCCTGATCTTTACTAATTTAATTTTCTCTTAACGCCCTCCTAGCTGCACTGTATTGGCCCTTCAGGCCAGTAAAATCCAATTGGCTAATTTGGGTGTGCTCCCACCAAGCTTAGATAACCCCAAATATGTTAACCAGTAGCTCTATGCTATCATGTCAAGTAAGTAGTTGTTGTTTGTATCTGCCCCACTCCTGGATCTCCACTGGGTATACCAGTTCTGTTCTTGTACATAATGATCAGGCTCTCCACATCCTTCAGACACTAAATGCCACTCTCTGCCTCACTAAATAGCTGGAAAAGTACATATCTGCCCTTTCCAGAAGCCTTGCATGTGTGTGTGGGGGGGGGGGGGGGAGTTGTTGTGCCAGGAACTACTGGTACTGTGCTCATTGCACAAAAATAACAAAAGGACATGCATGCGCATACATCAACAGAATTGCAGCCTATGTGATTAATGAATATATGTTGGGGAAGTAGAGGCATGCTCAGTGACCCTGTCTTCATTGTTTCCATCCTGATTTGTTCTGCCCTCCTGCCCACCATATGGATAGGGTGTGACTCCCATATCCTACAGTCTATAAGACTCCCAACTAACAGTCTTAATGGAGAGCGTAACAAGTAGAATGCATATAGGATTCTGCACAGGGTTAGACCTACCATGATATAGAGGGAGGAGGCCACCTCAAACAACATATTTTGGGTTGTCATGATGGAAAGGCATCAAACTCTTCATTGTTTGTTATTTAACTATCAGATGTAGGAAGCATAGATTGTGGGATTTTATGCCTCATATGACAAAAAAACACAAAAACAAAACCTGACTTAGCTTAGTTACTACGTACGAGAAGTATTGTAAAGTTTTAATTATCACCTTTAAAAAAATTGACAGAAAGTTTGTTTTGATTTGTAGTTGTTAATGTATCTCTATGTAGTCACCATCCAGATTTACACATTTTTCCAAGCATTTCTTGATTCTCTGAATACCGTTATTGTAGAACTCTGCAGATTGCCCTTAAACCACTCTTTCACTCCATGAATGACATCATCTGTGTTGTCAAATCAGTGACCCTGTAACAGATTTTTCATTTTTGGGAAAAGAAAAAGTCACTTGGTGATGATAACACTGACAAAATTTCAATATACCATAATAACTTCTGGACAATAATTATTACAATACACCCTTGTATTTTGTCTTGAACAACTGAACTGTGCCATTTGCTGCTCTGCCTCAGGTAGAAAAAGATTTGAATTTCTGAAGTGTGTTCTTGTTTCATAAAGAGGGTAAGTAAAAAAGTAATGCATTAGTAATGAGTATTGTAGAAGTTACTTGAAACTGCAAGCAGTGAGCAACACTAACAAATAATTTTTAAAAAGTAAAGATACAAGGTCTGAGCCAGAGAAAATACATGAAAGGAGGGTTTTATAAAAATATGACCCCTGACAACTGAGTCTCAAAATTTGCCTTCAGGAGCATAATCCACATTTCATGGCCAGACAATATATTATCTAGGGAAGATATTCAAACATCTATCCAGCATTAAAATCTTAGACCATCCGGTTGACAGCTTTAATGTCTTCACACAGGTGTATGTAGTATTTGAAGTAGGGCTTAAAAGTTATGTTTTCACTTAAGCTGTCCTAAAGTGAATGTGAGTTCCTAGTCATGCGAGAGTGAATAGCTATAGGCTTACAAGTATATAATCTTATGCAAATTGCCTAGCATAGGTTGCAATTTGCTGCTTGCGTCACAAGTAAGGATCAAATAATTATTCACAAATATTTATTCCCAGTCACAAATATTCATTCCCAGTTCAAACAAAAATTTCTTCTCATCACACACACACAAAAAGCTTCCCAAGGTGTGCGGATGAATTAAAATGAGAGGCATCTTTGCACAACTGTTTTCACAACTTTTTTGTGCAAAAATTCTCCATGTGCTTTCCTTTCTGCACAGAATAATTTTCCTGCAATATTTCAGGATGTCTGAATGCAGGACAAATATCACAAAGGAATATTCATTTTCTCCTACAGCAGGGAGATAACTACCATAATTATTCATCCTTGCATACAAAGATGTTCAGGACTGCCATCCCTCATCCCAAACATGGCAAGGCTAGGAACTAATAAACTTTGAAACATTTGGCTCATGTCTTTGAGACAGTTAATAACTATACACTTCATTATTTTCAGATGTCACTAATATTTACCAGTTACTTCTGTGCAGCCAACATAATAAATGCATTCTGTTTGTTCATGATCTTGGTGATCCACGCAGTCTGTTCAGTACATTGCTTTGGCACCATCTTTAAAAAAGCTAGTAGAAAATTGAAAGCACTTGTCAAATATTGTTACCTATCTGCTGCTCTGCTTCTGAACAATTAAAAAATCCAAAGGCTGTTTTTGTCTGGATTTGGCTCCTTTTAGAAGAAGAGATCACTGAATGCCCATGGTGCTGGTTTATTTAAAAGTTACTAGAAAATACATGGAAACAAATGGTGTAGAAATTTAACTATTGTAAAATTCAGGAGCTCACATCCACCTGTTGTTCAAATCTGGCTCTTCTTCTCAAATCTGTCTTCAGTGACAGAAAAAAAAAAAAAGCTTCTACTAGTCATTCCCACATTGTTGTTGTTAACTGCCCTTGAGTTGACCTCAAATCATGGCAGCTGTTACCATCCAAGGGGCTTGAACCTACTCCTCCTTATTTGATATCAGAGTTGTTATAAACTCAGCTTCTATGATCTTAAAGTGGACGCCATGAGGCGCAGGTGAGCAGATCACCTTGGCTAGCTTAGGAGTTGTCAAAAAGGATTTATTTTCCACACATGTCAGGAGGAGAAGCCCTACCATAAAACAATGGGATGGCTCCAGTCGAAGGAAACATTGCTATCTCTCAGACAGGCTGAATCTTCATGTTGTGGAATACAAACATTTACACCCCCATGTTGCCTCTTTGGAAGACCCAACTTCGAAGTGTCATGTATGCACATCAAAGTGTTAGGCCATTTGGGTATATCAATCCCCTGGTTTTGCCCCAGGGCACAAATTTCCTTCAAATATAGGAGTCTTTCCTTTGTTCAGCAGCTTGGTCTTTCAGCAGGCAGAAATGCTGCCAGTCTGTGTGGCCAAGCTCCACAATAGCTTGCCCAACTTTCCAGTCCTTCATTCCCCAGGAACCTCAGCAACCAAGGCTCTAATTCTTTAGGTGCAGTATCTCTGATGTATCTCAGTCTAACATGTCTATTTTTCTAATTGTGTGCGTGTGCATGTGCGTGTGTGTGCATTGATGATTTCCCCTTTTAAACATTTCATGGAGGATGTGCCTCTGTGTCTTCTATTGTATCTGCCCTCCATATACATCGGTTAAAGGATCTCACAACTGAGTAATCCAGCCCTAAAATTTGAGCTAACACTTATTCCCCTAATATTCCAGGACTGTCCTCCAAGACAGGTCCCAAGGCAATAGTTACACAGCCCTATGGATGAGACATGCCCAAGATCCCCTGTCCTCAACCTCTCTAATCAGGTCCTGCAGGACCAGGACCATGGCTTCTCTGATTGAGTCCAACCATCTTGTATGTGGATTTCCTCTCCTACTGTCCTCTACCTTTCCTTGCATTATTGTCCTTTCTAATGTTATATGCCTTCTCATAATATGGTATGACCCTCAGTTTAGACATCCTGGCTTCTGGGGGAGTTTGGGTTTGATCTGTTCTAGAATCCATTTGGTTGTCTTCTTGGCCATCCACAGTAACCTCAGCACTCTTCTCCAGCACCACATCTCAAATGAGTTTGTTGTCTGTCAGCTTTCTTCACTATTCAGCTCTTTCATCCATCCATAGTGATGGATAATGCAATGGCTTGGACGATTCTAACTTTAGTGCACAGTTGCATATCTTTACACTTTAGGATCTTGTCTAGTTCTTTCATAGCTGCCCTTCCTAGTCCTAGTCCTCTTCTGATTTCTTGACTGCAGTCTCCATTCTGACCAGTGTTTGATCCAAGGTATGGGAACTCTATTTCAAATTTCTCATTGTCTAGGATAAATTCTTGTAGATATTCCATTGTCATTATTTTTGGTTTGTGGTTTTTGTTGTTGGTTGTTTTTTTTTTATTTTTATGTTCAACATTAATCCAGCCTTGGCACTTTCCTCTTTAACCTTCTTCAGTAATTGCTCCAGGTCTTTTGTTAGTATTATTGTGTCATTTGCATATCTTAGGGCCTTTACAGGGAATCATGGGAATTGTATTTTTTTTCTGGGACTTTGAGCCTTCTCTGTCAGAGAACTCTGGTGCTACAATAAACTACAGTTTCCATGATTCCTTAGCACTGAGCCAGGACAGTTAAAGTGGCCTCTACAGACTGCCAGAAATAATGCAACTTGAGTCCAACTTGGATCCCATTCTGGACCCCTGGGGTTCTCAAAATATTTGCCTCATGACACTATTGTTTAGTGGTTTCCCAGATTCTGTGGGTTTTTTTCCTTCATTTTAGAAGGCTGAAATGCCTCTCCTAAGGCTATGTGACTTTAATCCAAAATATTTTGGTAATTTTTCATCCCACTATATGTTGTCCCACCAACCATTAGAATGTGCCTCCCCTCAATAACTTTTCTGAAATGAAGATTGCTCATTGGGTTGAAAGAGGTTCCCTACACTTGACATACATTTATAGACTCTGCAGAAGATTCAGTCAGTGTGTGATGGTAGAAGCCAATAGGCCAAATCATACTGCTTCACACACCCAGTGCTTATGCCCGCATTAATTTACAGAGATCTGGTGTCACTTGCATCAGCATTTGCATACAGGAAAGATCTGGATAGTTTCTGAGCATATAATATGACATTTGAAAACAGAAATACCTGTTAAATACTAGTAATCATTATCCATTTGGTAAGACTGAGAAGAGTTTAAAGGTGAAAATCTCCTGATTTTCCATCCAGATAGAAGGGTCAATGGGGATAGAAAACATCCTGTTTCCTCCCTGAAGTGTTGTTTCAAGGTGTTTCAGTGGAATGTCAACAAACAAGCAAACATGCTTTGTGAAGTATGAGAGTTTGAGATGAACTCATGTTGCTGACATTTAAAAGACATTCTATAAATGAAAATTCCACACTAGATTTTTTCCCTATTAGGACCTGGAAGCTTTTTCCACATTTAAAATTCTTTTCTCTGATTACACATGTACACAAACACACACTATGTGTGTGTGCATGTGTGTGTGTAGAGGGAGAGGGAGATTGAAATGAGCTGAGCAGGAAAATGACCAGCTGTTTAGATTACCACTCAAATCCTCTCATGAATTTTTAAAGGTAGGGATTTTCCAGGAACCAACATCAAATGAAGGATCAAATGCCTTCTATTACAGAATAAGAATGTGTTGTTTAAAATCCTCAGAAATCAGAGTCTTTGAAAACCATCTGGATCTACACAGTCTGCAAGGGGGGGGGCAGAGGCAAAAAGAAAAAAACACACACACATTCCACACACACCAAAATGAATTCTGAATAATTTTAACATTGGGTAAAAAAGCTTGTAATTAAAGACACTGTTATTTAAGTTTGCATTGTTTCTCTCTGAAACCTTTCAGCATTGCTCTATGGTATCTGACTTTTTATGCATACCCTGTTTCCCATTTTAGAAAACCTTGGCTGTGTTGCTAAAAACAGTGAATTCTTGTCATAGTGGCACTGATTTATTACACTGAGATAATTTCTGATTAACTCAGGCATTACTTGACTCATTCCCTTAATTAAAGATATTTTCTTATTGTGCTTGCAGAATGGGTAGGAAAAGTTATTATATTTTCCTTTCCCCCCTCCCTTTGAACAGAGCAATTTTTAAAATCATAAAGAAAAAATAGTTGTTTAAAAAAGTAAATGGTACAGTATTTATAGCTTCTGGTATCCATTCAGCACCTTAATTAAAGCCTTGTTCCTTTTAAAATCCTGATGGGTATAGTTGGATGTGTTCAATCTTGCAATTAGAACTAGTGCCATACAAATGCAAAACTCATCCCTACTAATATTAAGCAAGTGTACTAAATTGGATTGCCAATTAGATTGTACTAGATAATACTAGATTACTGGATGTGGAAGGATTTAAAAATCATTTTGGTTGGCATGCATATATTTGGTGTGGGAAAGCATCTGTCCTCAGTGAATTTCGGAATCACATTGTTAAGGAAGCTTTATTAAGAGTCTGGGAGAATTTGAAGAAGAAAACTTACAGAGGAAAACCTCTTTGGCTGTCACCACAAGAAGCATTCATTGGAAGATGGGAAAAGGTTGATAGACAGCTTACATATAAAGATATATTGAATAAAGTCCATCCGAATAAGTATGAAATGATAGGAATAAATGAATCGCATCAGCTTGATCCCAAAATGCATTGGCTCTTATATTTGCAACTAAAAGAAAGATTCCTGATGAATCAAAAAATAGAATTTGAATATGAAACTTTGGAAATAGATAAAATTCTGTTTGATCCAAGGAAAAGAACATCAAATTTATATAAATATTTAAGGAAAAAAGAACAGGAAGATGATTTGATTTAAGATGAGATGATAAAATGGACATCAGATTGTCACCAGGTCATTGGAGTTATGTCAGAAATAAAACAAACAAAAAAAAAAATTACAAGAGCACAGGACTTGAAAGAGAATTATTTCAAAATGAAGCATAGGTGGCACTTGACACTAAGTAAGATTGTGAAGATGTATAAGATGAATTCTAATGAATGTAGGAAATGCCAAGAAAAGGGAGGTACATGGATCCATATGTGGTGGCGGTGCCCAAAACTAAAGATCTTTTGGAAAAAGATTCACATAACAATTTAAAAGATATTCAAAATAAACTATGAACTGAGACAGGAAATTTATTTACTCAATATGTTAAATAAGATCCCATCTCATGTAGAAAGGAAACACTAGAAATTTTACTCTATACGATAACGGTGGCAAGACTTTTGGTTGCACAAAAATGTAAAAATAATGAACTTCCTGCATTAGATGATTGGCTGCTAAAATTATCAGAAATGATGGAAATGGATATTTTGATGGTTCTTCTGAATCAGAAGGATATGAACGTAATTGAGAAAGAATGGCTTCCAGTAAACGAATTTTGTAAGAACAGATGGAATTAACCTATAGGTAGAGTAATAGGATGACAAGGAAATAAGATGAACTGTGCATCACATGAATATAAAACTTTTTTACTACGGTAGATATATGGGTATATATCATAAAAGAACAAAAGAACAATACATTCAAATAGGTATGGTTGGGAAGAAAGGATGACCCAGCAAGAGACATTGAGGAAGTAGAGTTTTAGGGGTAGTATTTTATGTAGTTAAGCAAATTCTAATGTACATTACTGGAAAGATATGTACATGTTTGAAGAAAAAAAATAAAGTATAAAAAAACCCATCTCTACTAACAGAATCCTTCACAAGTCTATTCACAAGTAAGACTTATTGAATTCAATAGAGCTTACTCCTAGTTAACAGTGCAACCCTGCTCTCAGAGATCTGCTGATCAGACATGTTGTCATCAGAACTTTAAGGGCCTGTACAGACTGCTAGAAATAATCCAGTTTGAGGCCACTTCAACTGTCCTGGCTCAGTGCTAAGGAATCATGGGAACTGTAGTTTATTGTGGCACCAGAGCTCTCTGACAGAGAAGGCTCAATATCTCAGAAAAAAATACAGTTCTCATGATTCCCTAGCATTGAGCCAGGACAGTTAAAGTGGTCTCAAACTAGATTATTTCTGGCAGTTTGTACAGGCCATAAGTTATGACAATGTTATAGCAGTAAAATGGAGTGGAAAGGGGGTGAAGAGAGAGAGAAGATAACTTAAAGCAGGTCCAAACCTCTTCCATCACAGAGACCCAGCCAAAATGCTAGCATAAAGTCATGTCAGAGTGAGGAAAGCCCCAAGTAATGTCCAGCATCCTAGAATAGAAGATATTTAGATTCAGAATAGCTTGAGCTAGTCTAATGCAGGCTGAGTTGACCTTTTGGCCATCTCAAGTAACAATAGGATTTCAGCTCAGACCTCTGATGAGTTGAGCCTTAATATCCATGGATTCTTTATCCACATATTCAACCATCCACGGTTTAGGTAATATGAGGAACAGATACAAATTCCAAAAAGCAAACCTGATTTCACCATTTTATACAAGGAGTACTGCTTTACCATTTATTTAACGGGACTTGAGCATCCATAGATTTTGGTATCCATGGGGAGTCCTAGTAACAAATCCTAGTGGATACTAAGGGTCCACTTTAAAGGTATATGTCAATTAATGAAGTATATTTTTTGAGTTTCTGCATGGCAGGGGCTTGCATTGGATGGCCCTTGTGGTCTCTTCCAACTCTATGATTCTGTGATATGTATTCCTGGGCATGACTTCCATAACAGAAGATTTGATACCTGTAGCTAAGAGTCTATTAAGGGGAATTTTATTTAGCTCAAATTGAGAGGGGGTCAGCTACAAGGACCCTGTGAGACCGTCTCCCACATGTATACCGAGAGATGGGGGGTAATAATAATAATAATAATAATAATAATAATAATTTATATCCCGCTTATTGGCAAACAATCCAAGCGGCTTACAATAAAACCCGTATAACATATTTTTTTTAAAAAAGAAACCGACCCACCCCCTTAAAACAGTATTAAATGATTCATAGTTAAAATAGCAATAGGATAAAAAAATAAACATAACAGTAAAAACATATAACAACATTAAAACAGATTACAATATCCTCATCAACCTCTACTGCGTTCCTCATCCATCAGCTACCGATGGGGCCACGAGAGGAACGCAGGAGTCGAGGAACCCAAGGTCGGGGTGTTTAATCTGGAAAGGCCTGCCGGAAGAGATCCGTCTTGACAGCTTTTTTAAAGCTGTGTAATGATGTCAACTGACGGATCTCGTCTGGCAGGTCGTTCCAGAGTTTGGGGGCAACAACAGAAAAGGCCCTCTGGGAGGTTGCCGCAAGCCTAGATTTTTGAGGCTGCAGCAAATTCCTCCCAGAGGATCGGAGAGCGCGGGGAGGATTGTATGGAAGGAGGCGTTCCCTGAGATAGCTTGGACCCAAGCCATTTAGGGCTTTAAAGGTAATAACCAACACCTTGTACTGGGCCCGGAAGCTAATTAAGAATTGATGTAGAGGCAGTATCCTCAAATTAAAGTATTTTTTATTGAAAAATGAGAAAATCACACAACAGGACACACACACATACACACTCATGCAGGGCTTGGGAAATCAAGGGTTAGGCGGGAGTAAATGCCGTGGCAGCACTACGGTGATACTACCAATAAAGCCTTCTCCAGGATCCAATTGGGTGAAGTGGGGTGGGACACAACCATTCGGAGAGTGTGGGTTGAATGGAGGTGCCGGTAACCAGATCAGAGTACAGAGTGATGCAGGGTCCCCCTGAACTCAGACTAGCAACATTTTAAGGGATCAAACTAGCCTCTGGTGAGGTGCTTGATTGCTTGGCTAAAGCTTAGACAAAGGTGTTACATCGCCTGGATGGGGTAATCCAGTCTGGAAATATTCAAAGAGAAATGAGAAAGGATTTAGTTGTTAGTTAGCCCATCAAGTGAGACATCCTGGGCCATTATCACCCATCCTTCTGATTATGGATGTGATGATGGTCCATTTGCAGCTCTCACACTATCTGCCTGACTATGGAGGCTGGGGATTTTCCAGTCTTCCAGGTGACTTGGACTGACCTCTTTGCCATGCCATGGAGGCACCTGAAGTTCACTGCAGAGTGCATCTGGGTCCATGTGGAATTCATACACACACCAAAATTCATAAAAATGCACTTTCGGAACATACTAGAAGCTAAAATAACACAGAAAAAATAAGGATACGTTCATATCCAAAACTAACAATATCTACATGTGCATTGCAACATCTAGGTCAGGTAAGGCTTGAATAAATAAATAAATAAATAAATTTCCTAGAGACTGCTTCAAAGTTTCTTCCGTAATGCATCCAGGGAAGATTTTTTCCCCCTTCATCAGTCTCTGCTTTTCTTATGATTTCCATTTTGCTTAAACTGAACTGTTTTTAATAGCTTTTATCTTTTAAAATTGCAGTTTATTCTTTTAACTAGGGTTTTGAATTGTTTTAATATTGTGAATAGTTTAATTCTGTTTTAATGTCTACATTTTGCATGCTTTTACTTACATTGTTCTTTTAAATTTTAAGCCACTTTGAGTCTCAATTTTGAGAGGAAAATAGGATAATAATAATAATCTTCCTCCTCCTGCCACTTGGTATTTGCTGCTGTTGCTGTGTATCTTCAAGTGATTTCTAACTTATGGCTACCATAAAATAAACTTACCTGAAGTTAAATTTATCTTAACATTAAGATAAATCATGGTATTTTCTTGTGAAATTTGTACAGAGGGTATTTGCCTTTGCCCTCCTCTGAGGCTGAGAGTATGACTTGCCCAAAGTCATCCAGTGGGTTTCCAAGGTGAGAAGGGATTTGAACCCTAGCCTGCTAAAATCCTTGTCCAGTACTCAAACCAACATACTACTCTGGCTCATTTAATATCTAGGAAATGCCAAAGCTGGCACATTTTAGGTTCCTGACTCTTTGTTTCTGCATGACTGCTACCCAGTCTGAGTATTATATTGTGTATCTGTGCTTCTCACTCGTTTATTATGTAATGTTTTTTATTGTTGGGCAATTCATTTTTATTTCAACAATTAAATTACATGTTTTCCATTGATTTTTACTTTTTGTACATTGCATTGAGATATGCTTTGTTGTTGTTGTTGTTGTTGTTGTTGTTGTTGTTGTGTGCCTTCAAGTCATGTCTGGTTTATGGCAACCCTAAGGTGATCTATCATAGGCAAGATTTGTTCTCTTGGCAAGATTGTTCAAAGGAGGTTTTGTCATTGCCTTTCCCTGAGGCTGAGAATATGTGACTTGCCCAAGATCACCCAGTGGGTTTCATGAGCAAACACTCAAACCACTGTACTACACTGGCTCATACATTAAATTAAAGAAACATTAAATGGGAATAAATCAATCAATAAGACTGAAGGATAAAGAGGGAGAGACTCATATCCAGCAATTTCATAGTGAGGTTGTAAATCCTGGACATTGAGCCTGATGGACATCTTTTATGGCATTTTTATTTGTGTCTTCAGAATAGCTTATGAAGAACATTGTGAGTCAAAGCATTACACTACATAACTCTGCATAAAACTAAAAATGTGGGCACAGAATAAAGAAGAGAGACCTATGGCTTTCATGGGAAGAGAAATGAGATAGAAACAAATATATGATTAGATGTCTGTTTTTATGTAGCTGCCCCCTTCTAGGTAATAGAATACCACCTAGCTCCAAGATATGCTTCAAGACACTAGGAGCATAGCAGAATCTCTGTTTCTGTGGCTTGCATGCTGGATGTTTTCTTTAGATAAACAAAGATGTTAAGCCTCCAGGACTATTTGGCTGGCAGCTTCCACAAGCATTAAATACTCTCCAAACACAATTCAGCACACATTTTTGCCATTTTCCCTCTAAATTACATAAGAAGTAAGAAAGAAAATGTATGTAGCCTGAAAGCTTCTTATCTCTGCCAGTTAGGATGCATGTGCTTCCATGCACACAGATGATTGTTTTATGCATAGCATTACAAAGAAGATGGATAGATTTTGATTTCAGTACAGCAGGCTACCAAAGTGTTGCTCAACTGCAACAAAGAGATATACAGCTGGAAAGTGGTCGTTTGCATTGCTGCAGTGAGGTAATATCTGCTGGCCTGTAAGTGATTTACGACAGAACTTTGGAGCTTATTCCACCGCTAAATAAACCTTCTTACCTCTCCCAAATTCAATCTTAATTGGGTGGCATCTGGATACCATCACAGGTATTTTGCTTACAAATCCACCATCCGTGTCCAGCCTGGGTCCCGGGGTTCTCTGGCGGCCATTTTCTTAAGTCAGAAAACTCCTGGTTTCGAAAAGAGGTGTGTGGTGAGTACCCCTGGGAGCCAGGCTGAATGCAGGTGGCAGATTCAGTGGCAAAATCCCTGTGATAGTATCCAGATGCCGCCCAAATTAAGATTGAAGAGGTAAGAAGGTTTATTTTAGCGGTGCGATAAACTCCTTTAACTCACCCCTGTTTGAAAAGTGCCTGTGATAGAGCTGGTGTGGAATTTGGTAAGGTTTGTTCCTGCTATATCTTTGTTCAAATATTGATCAGAATAGAGACTATAGCCCAAAACACAATACAGAAATCATAGAATCATAGAATCATAGAATTGGAAGAGAGCACAAGGGCCATCCAGTCCAACCCCCTGCCATGCAGGAACTCCCAATCAAAGCATCACCAACAGATGGCCATCCAGCCTCTGTTTAAAGACCTCCAAGGAAGGAGACTCCACTACTCTCTGAGGGAGTGTGTTCCACTGTCGAACCGCCCTTACTGTCAGGAAGTTCCTCCTAATGTTGAGGTGGAATCTCTTTTCCTGGAGCTTACATCCATTGTTTTGGGTCCTAGTCTCTGGAGCAGCAGAAAACAAGCTTGTTCCCTCCTCAATATGACATCCCTTCAAATATTTAAACACGGCTATCATATCACCTCTTAACCTTCTATTCTCCAGGCTAAACATTCCCAGCTCCCTAAGTCGTTCCTCATAGGGCTTAGTTTCCAGACCCTTCACCATTTTAGTTCCTTTGGACACACTCCAGTTTCTCCACATCTTTTTCAAATTGTGGTGCCCAGAACTGGACACAGTATTCCAGGTGAGGCCTGACCAAAGCAGAATAGAGTGGCACTATTACTTCTCTTCATCTAGACACTATACTTCTACTGATGCAGCCTAAAATTGCATTGGCCTTTTTAGCTGCTGCATCGCACTGTTGACTCATGTTCAACTTATGGTCCACCTGGATTCCTAGATCCCTTTCACACGTAGTCTCATTCAGCCAGGTGTCCCCCATCGTATATCTGTGTCATGCCCTGCCTGGAGGACGATTCAGAGGACTCAGGGGATGAGCTGGAGCCCCTGGGACCTGAACCTGTAAGGGAGGAGCCAGGGCCCCTGGGACTTGAACCTGTAGTGGAAGAGCCAGAGGCTGGCCCTAGTTCTGCTGTAGCAGAGGCTGTGGGCCCTCCAGAGGTTCAGCAGTCAGGGCTGCCTAATGCTGTAGTCAGGGAGGAGGATCTGGGCAGTGTGCCTACCTTTAAGGAGCGTCGAGCAGAAAGAGAAGGCTTGCGAAGATCACGGAGGCTTCAGCAGAAGCGTGTTAATAATCAGACACAGCTGAAGGCCAGCTCCTTGCCTTCTTAAGAACTTGGAGCATGGGTGGTGCTTTGCCAGTGGATATCTGACTCTTCTACGGGAAAGACTTTGTCTCTGGCTCCGTGTCTCCTAGATCACCTTGACTATCTGGAAACCTTGACCTTGGACTGTTTATCGATCTGCCTATCTGATACCTCAACCCTCGGACCGTCTGACAATTCTTTTGGTAAACCCTATGGTAGAGTTACTGTGTAGTAACACTGACTTGCTGTGCTGGGGATTTTGTTTGTTTGAAGCCAGCTGTCTTATCAGCCCTTTGGCTCCTTTCCCGGACAATCTGTACTTTTCGTTTTTCCGCCCTAAGTGCAGTACCTAACATTTCTCTGTGTTGAATTTCATTTTGTTAGCTTTAGCCCAGCTTTCTAGTCTGTTCAAGTCATTTTGAATTTTGATCCTGTCCTCTAGGGTATTAGCTACTCCTCCTAATTTGGTGTTGTCCGCAAATTTGATAACTATGCCCCCAATACCGTCATCCAAGTCTCTGCGACCGCTCCCAGACTTTGGAATGGCCTGCCGGAGGAGATCCGTCATATTACTACTCTTGCTGCTTTTAAGAAAGCAGTAAAGATGGATCTCTTCCGGCAGGCCTTCCCGGAATAACCCTCTGACTTGAGGGGATGGCTTTACTGCCCCTTTCCTGTTCCTGCTCTATTACTGTGTTATTGTTTTATTGCATTTTATTATGGAACACAATGTTTTAATTCTCAATAGTTTAATCCTGTTTTAAGGGGTGGGAGGGTTGGATATGGGATAGGAATGTTTTTAAGCTGTATGTTTTATAATGCTGTAACCCTCCTCGATTGCTCCGCAGAGGGGCAGGCTATAAATAAAAATTTATTATTATTATTATTATTATTATTATTATTATTATTATTAAAGATATTGAATAGCACTGGGCCCAGGACAGAGCCCTGTGGCACCCCACTGGTCACTTCTTTCCAGGTGGAAAAGGAGCCATTGTTGAGCACCCTTTGGGTTCAGCCAGTCAACCAATTACAAATCCATGTAACAGTTACTTTGTCTAGCCCACATTTTACCAGCTTGTTTGCAAGAATGTCATGGGGAACCTTGTCAAAGGCCTTACTGAAATCAAGATATACTATATCCACAGCATTCCCTTCATCTATCAAGCTGGTAATTTTATCAAAAAAAAAAAAAGAGATCAGATTTGTCTGGCATGACCTGTTTCTCTGAAACCCATGTTGACTTTTTGTGATTATGAAATTACCTTCCAGATGTTCACAGACTCTCTGTTTAATGATCTACTCCAGAATCTTTCCAGGTATTGATGTCAGACTAACTGGACAATAATTGTTGGGATTCTCTTTTTTCCCCTTTTTGAAGATGGGGACAACATTTGCCCTCCTCCAGTCCACTGGGACTTCTCCTGTTTTCCAGGAGTTCTCAAAGATTATTGCCAATGGTTCCGATATTATATTTGCCAGTTCTTTTAATACCCTTGGATGTAATTCATTTGGTCCTGGAGATTTATATTCATTTAGATTAACCAGATATTTCTGTACTATCTCTTTACTTATTCTGTCCTGAAATTCTCCTATTCTGTCCTCTGCTCCATTATCCTCAGGTTGAGCACCCTTTGCCTTTTCTGAGAAGACTGAAGCAAAGAAGGTGTTGAGTAATTCTGCCTTTTCTCTGTCCCCTGTTAACTTTTTGCCATCTTCTCCACACAGTGGCCCTACCATTTCCTCCTTCTTCCTTTTGCTGCTGACATACCCAAAAAAGCCCTTTTTATTGTTCTTAACCTCTCTAGTAAGCCTGAGTTCATTCTGCGCTTTAGCTTTTCTGACTTTACCCTTACACTTGCTAGCTATTTGTTTGAATTCCTCTTTGGTGATTTCCCCATTTTTCCATTTCTTATACATGTTCCGTTTAAAACATAGTTCATTTGCAAGTTCCTTAGTCATCCATCCTGGTTTCTTGAGACACCTCCCATTTTTCCTCCTCGTTGCCATGGTTTGAAATTGTGCCTTCAGTATCTCCCTTTTGAGAAACTCCCATCCGTCTTGAACTCCCTTCTCTTTTAGTATTCCTGTCCATGGGATCACCCCCAGTATTTCTCTAAGTTTAGTAAAATCAGCTTTCCTAAAGTCTAGTTTGAGACTGTTTTAACTGCCTTGGCTCAATGCTAGGGAATTCTGGGAACTGTAGTTTCATGCAATATTTAACCACCTCTGTCAGAGAGCTCTGGTGCCACAATAAATTACTATTCCCAGGATTCCCTAGTACTGAGCCAGAGCAGTTAAACTAGTCTTGGACTGGATTATTTCTGCAGTGTATTTTGGACCTATGATTGAGAAGGAAAGCTATGAAAGAACTGGATAAAATCATAAAATGTAAAGACAAAACTCTGAAGTGAGGATCATCTAAGCCATTGTATTCCCCATCACCATGTACAGAAGTGAGAGCTGGACAGTGAAAAAAGCCAATAGGAGGAAAATCAACTAATTCGAGATGTAGCGCTGGAGAAAAGTACTGAGAATACCATGGACAAAGTCAAACAAATTGGTTCTAGGCCTGAACTCCCTCTGGAAGCTACAAGGAAAAGTGAATCATTAGAAAAGATGGTGATAATGACAGGAACAGTGGAAGGCAGTAGAAAGAAAGAAAGAATGCCTTTCAGATGGTTAGACTCAAATAAAGAGACCACAGACCTGAGCCTGCAGGACCTATACAGAGAGATAAAGGACATGGGTTCTTGGAGATGATTCATCCACTGGATCACACTGAGTTGAAGTCTATACAAGTGCAGTTAACAACAAGAAAGGCCAACTGGGCTGGATTGGGCTGCATCTGCCAAAAGATCATCCTTCTGCCTGTCTTGTCTAAACAAAACTAGCTAGGCCAGAGAGAAAATTGGCTTTTTGGCCCATGTGTACGGCCCCTTCTTCTATGAAACATCCCTTGCTCTTTATCAGTTATATCTTCTGTTCATTCCTTTATCATTCAATCATTATATACACACACACACACACACACACACACACACATATATATATATATACTGTGCAGCTAGTTTCATAGAATCATAGAGTTGAAACAGACCACAATACCAGAAGGGCCATCCAGTCCTATCCCCTGTCATGCAGGAACTCAAAATCAAACCATCCCCGACAGATGGCCATCCAGCCTCTGTTTAAAGACCTCCAAAGAAGGAGACTCCACCACACTCCGAGGCAGTGTGTTCCACTGTTGAACAGCTTTCACTGTCAGGAAGTTCTTCCTAATGTTGAGGTGGAATCTCTTTTCCTGTAGCTTACATCCATTGTTCCGAGTCCTATTCTCTGGAGCAGCAGAAAACAATCTAGCACCCTCCTCAATATGACATCCCATCAAATATTTAAAGAGGGCTATCATATTACCTCTTAACCATCTCTTCTCCAGGCTAAACATACCCAGTTCCCTAAGTCGTTCCTCGTAGGGCATGGTTTCGAGACCCATCACCATTTTAGTTGCCCTCCTCTGGACATGCTCAGTTTTCCAACATCCTTTTTGAATTGTGGTGTCCAGAAATGGACCTGACCAAAGCAGAATACAGTGGCACTATTACTTCCCTTGATTTAGATCAGGGCTCGGCAACCTACGGCCCAGGGGCCAGCTCAGGCCGCCCAAGGCCTTTGGATCGGCCCCAGCCCGGTCCTGCCGCTGCCCCCACTGCTGTGCGCTGCCCCCGCCGAGCGAGTCGTAGCCACCATTTTGGAAAACAAAATGGCAGCCGTGACTCATTTGCGCATGCGCAGAACTCCGGCACATGCACAAACGAGTTATGGTGCCATTTTGGAAAACAAAATGGAAGCCGAGACTCGCTTGCGCATGCATAGGACGCCGGAAGTACTGTGCATGCGCGAGCGAGCATGCACGCGCATGCACAGTGCTTCCAGCGTACTGCTCGTGCGTGTGCGAGCATGCATTTCCCCATCCCTCAGCCCGCAGAAGACCTCGGGACCAGCGGACCGGCCCCAGCTAGGAAAAAGTTGCCTACCCCTGATCTAGATGCTATACTTCTATTAATGCAGCCTAAAATTGCTTTGGCCTT
This sequence comes from Phrynosoma blainvillii, assembly GCA_026167975.1. NCBI lineage: Eukaryota > Metazoa > Chordata > Lepidosauria > Squamata > Phrynosomatidae > Phrynosoma > Phrynosoma blainvillii. Next base: position 38,092,888 of record JANUYF010000005.1, read on the forward strand.
TTTAGCTGTGGCATCACACTGTTGACTCATGTTCAACTTGTGGTCTACTAGGACTCCTAGATCCCTTCAACACATACTCTCGTTAAGCCAGGTGTCCCCCATCTTATATCTATGTATTTCATTTTTGCCCTAAGTGCAGTACCTTACAATTCTCTGTGTTGAAATTCATTTCGTTAGCTTTGGCCCAGCTTTCTAATTTATTAAGGTCATTTTGAATTTTCATCCTTTCTTCTGGGGTATTAGCTATTCCTCCTAATTTAGTGTCATCTGCAGATTTGAGAAGCATGCCCTGTATTCCTTCATCCAAATCATTGATAAAGATGTTGAATAGCACTGGGCCCAGGACAGAACCCTGTGGCACTCCACTGGTTACTTCTCTCCAGGATGAAGAGGAACTATTGCTGAGCACCCTTTGGGTTTGGTCAGTCAACCAGTTACTAATATACCTAACAGTTGTATTGTCTAGCCCACATTTTTCGATTTTTTTTTTTTTTGCAAGAATATCATGGGGAACTTGTCAAAAGCCTTACTGAAATCAAGATATGCTATGTCTACCGCATTACCTTCATTTGCCAAGTTGGTAATTTTATCAAAAAGAGAGAGAGAGAGAGAGAGAGAGAGAGAGAGATCAGATTAGTCTGGCACAACTTATTTTTGAGAAACCCATGTTGACTTTTAGTGATTATGGCATTCCCTTCTAAATGTTCATAGACTCTCTGTTTAATGAATTGTACTAGAATATTTCTTGGTGTTGATGTCAGACTAACTGGGTGATAGTTGTTGGGATCTCTTTTTTCCCCTTTTTGAAGATGGGGACAATGTTTGCCCTCCTCCAGTCTGCTGAGACTTCTCCTGTTCTGCAGGTGTTTTCAAAGATTATTGCCAGTGGCTCTGAGATTACATTTGCCAGTTCTTTTAATATCCCTGGATGTAGTTCACCTGGTCCTGGAGACTTAAATTCATTTAGGTTAACCAGGTATCCCTATATCTTTTTTTTAATTAAATTTTATTATTTAAAAAATACAAAGACGCAGCTACAAAGAAAAAAAATACGTATAACATACTTCAAACAACATATATAACATAGACATAAACATACAACAAATATTACATTCATCATTCAAATACTTACATACTACAATCAATGTTACTTATTACAAATAAAATTATAGCCTAAAATATTTATTTCATTCACTCTACCATACATATATGCATCATTTTAATCCTTCTTTCTGTTATTGTACAATTTTCCTTATCTATTTCTATTCGTTCTATATCATGAATATTCTATCATCCTGGCTTCCTTGTATATATCTACACTCACTTACTACAATTATTTTCTTTTTCTTTATACATTGTTTCAGCTATTTCCAAGGGCTAGTTTATTCTCCAACCTCTTTTTTCTTTCCATATTTCAAGTTCTGTCCAGTCGTCCTTTATTTCTTTATTTTTTAAGCTTGTTGTTAGTTTATCTAGTGCGACTGCTTCAATCACTTTAATAAACCATTCTTCCTCTTTAGGTATATAGTTTGATTTCCAGTGTTGCGCATATGTGACTCTAGCCATAGTAATCATATATAAGAGTTTTTTAACTTGATTCTTCTTCTTCATAGTGGTGATATTATTTGTCATATTCAATAGTAAAAATTTGGGATCTGGATTAATTGTTATTTTAAACATTTCGCTTAATCGCTCTGCCACTATCTCCCAGTATTTTTTAACTTTTGGACATTTCCACCACATGTGTATAAAATCTGCCTCGGGACATTGACACTTCCAGCATTTGTGTTACCTGTTTTGTAGATTTTGTGTAGCTTAGCTGGTATCAGGTACCACTGGTGAAACATTTTTAAATAATTTTCCTTTAAATTTTGACATAGTGTAAATTTATTAGTGTTCACCCAAGATGTTTCCCAACTTTCTAAATCTATCTGTTCATCAATGTCTTGCGCCCATTTAATCATAACTTTTTTAATGGTTTTATTTTCCAGATCTCTTTCTTTCATTAATTTATAGTATCTAGTAATGTGTTTATCCTTCTTTGTATATATAATTCTGTCTATTTCGCTCATATGGGTTTCAAATCCAGCTTTTTTCTGGTCTTCTCTAAACTTAGATTTAAGTTGATAGTACAAAAACCAATCAATTTTTATATCCTTTAATTGTATTTCTTCAATTGTCTTAAATTTATATTGTTTTAATGTGTCCACTTCCAGTACATCCTGATATCTTATTCAAATTTCATTTTCTTTTCTCGTTCTGTTAAAGAATGCCTCTTGAACAGATACCCACTTAGGAATCTTGTTGTTATAGAATTGTTTTTTAATTTTATACCAAACTAGCAATAATGCTTTTCTAAAAATGTGGTAGTCAAAATCTTTGTTGACCCTTTTCTCATCATACCATAGGTACGCGTGAAAACCATATCTTATATTGCTGCTTTCCAATATTAATAAATCATCATTTTCCAACGTAATCCATTCAGAACAGAACAGAATTTATTTATGATCTTTGACCAAAATATCACAAATTTATATAAATATTAGCCAATAAAATCACAACTGATAAATCTAAATAAAATAAAATTAAAACAAATGTACATGTAAACAGGAAACAGTACATTACACACCAACATAAAGAAAGGGATCCATTCTTCGATCCAGGTCATGCAGCATGCGTAATAGTATAGTTTTAAGTTCGGTAGTGCTATACCCCCTTTATTTTTTTCCTCCGTCAGTATTTTCCATCTGGTCCTCGGCTTTTTCCCTCCCCAAAGGAATTTCGATAGCTCTCTCTGCCAGTTGGAAAAACTATTTTCTTTCACAATTATGGGTAAGTTTTGAAATAAAAACATAAATCTTGGTAAAATATTCATTTTAATAACTGACGCTTTACCGGAGAATGATAGATTTAATTTTGACCATTTTTCCAGATCCAATTTAATTTCTTTCCATACTTTTCCGTAATTAATCTGGTATAAATCAATATTTATTTTTGTCAGTATAATCCCAAGATATTTTGCTTTCCTTTGAATGTTAAATCTCGATATTATATTCAGTTCTTCCTCTTCCTTTATTCCCATATTCTTAGTTAATATAACGGTTTTCTCCTCATTGATTTTAAATCCTGAATATTTCCCATATTCCTTAATTGTTTGTATTAAATGATATAAACTGTCTTTAGGATCTTCTAAAAAGCAAATCAAATCATCCGCGTATGCCTTGAGTTTAACTTGTATATTCTTTATCCTTACTCCTGCTATCTTCTCATCTTTCCATATCTTATTTAATAAAATTTCAAGCACTAAAATAAAAAGAAGGGGTGACATTGGACAACCTTGTCTCGTTCCTCTTTCTATCTTAATGTAATTTGTTTTTTCTTCATTGACTAGTATTCTTGCTTTTTGTTCTCTATAAATAGCTTTTATCCAAGTAATGAATTTTTCTCCCATATTCATCTTTTCCAGTATTTTAAATAAAAAGTCCCAATTCACCCTATCAAATGCTTTTTCTGCATCAATCAATACCATCGCCAGTTTTTTATCACTGTTATATTCAAAATGTTCTAATATATCTATTACTACCCTGATGTTAGTCTTGATTTGTCGATTAGGCAGAAAGCCATTTTGATCTTTGTGAATTAATTCTGCTAATATTTGTTTTAATCTTTCTGCAATAATGGTTGTAAATATTTTGTAATCTGTATTAATCAGTGATATTGGTCTGAAATTCTTGATATTGCTAATGTATTTCCCCTCTTTTGGTATGACTGATATTATTGCTTCTTTCCATGTATTTGGTATTCCTTCATTTTGTATACTATTTAGGAGATCTGTCAATGGATCAAGGAGGATTTCTTCCATTTTCTTATAATAATCCGCCGGGAATCCATCAGGTCCTGGGGCCTTTCTGCCAACTGGTGTGAGATGCAGCCCATCTCTTGCTAGAAGTCCACCCCCATGGAACCGCAGCCAGAGAATCCAAATCGTTCTTGGTGGCACCATCTATGGAGCCAGTTATTCACATCTGCTATCTTCCTCTCCCTTCCTGGACCATGCCCTTCAACTGGTAGAAGAAATGAGATAACAACCTGTGCATCCAGCTCTTTCAGCTTCCTACCCAAAGCTTAATAATCCCTTCTGATATTCTGAGGACTATGCCTTGCAATATCATTGGTTCCCACATGGACCAAGAGGAAGAGGTAATGGTCAGTAGGCTTGACAAGTCACTGTCACATCATGGATTTTTGCCCCAGGGAGACAACACACCTACTGGGACAACTTGTCAGGCCCACAAACCACTGCTTCTGTACCCCTCAACAAGGAGCCCCCAACCACCACCACATGCCTCCTCCAAGGCTTAGCAGTGGCTGTTCCCTGGAGTGCTACTCTTAGGGTCCTCTACACTGTCCCTGAGGACTGTCCCTGCTGCTCTTCTTCTTCATCCTTGATAAAGGAGAGAGCTTCAAATCAATTCTGTAGCTGCAAGTCCCTGGTTTCCCTACTTCTATGTTTGACGTTCCTCCAAGTGTCCACCTCCTGTGTGCATGAAATGACCTCCTCCTCAACAACTTCCTCTGTGTGGTCACTGTCCAAGACCATTCGTTCCACTCTGTCCAGGAAAACCTCTTGCTCCCTAATATGCTGAAGTGTAGCTACCCAGGCCCTCAGCTGCTTGACTTTCTCTTCCAGGAGGGCTATGAACTTGCACTTGGTGCAGATGAAGTTCCCCACTTCTCTTGGCAAGAAGACAAACATCCCACAAGTGATGCAGGTGACTGCAGCAACTCCCTCAGTGTCCATATTAAGAAATCTTAAATAAGCACTGAAACAGGGCTGTGGGCTTCTCCCTCAAAAAGTCCCCTGGTAAAGACTCATGTAAAGGGCCCCTGTTCTCTTGGTCTTTTCACAAGGCTCTGTCAGCGAGCTCAATCAACTGGGTTTCTAACTCTACAGAGAGCTCCTGGATGCTACCTAATTCTGGGGGCAAATCTCTGTCTCTCTCCCTCTGAGCAAAAAACCAACAACCTGAAAGCCCCACTCAAAATGACTGCCCAGAAACTGCTTTCCTTCTCCTTCCTGGCAGGAACTGCCCTCATTCAGTACTCAGTTTGACTTTTGTACTTATCCATTCAGATGAATAGCTTGTTCAGTAGTCATCTTTCTTTTCTCTTTGTCTGAACTGTGAAGGAAATAGAGAGAGGCTGCTCCTCTCCCTCTCTCACATGCATTTTCTGAAATCTAGAACTTGATCCTTTCCCTCATTTTTTTTTTTTTTTTTGCCATTTAAACATTTGCCCCATGGTTATCATATTCCTTTTTAAATTTCCATTTTTAGTTTATATGAAGGGGTAATTATGTTTGGCTATAGAAGCTGGACAACAAACAAAAGTGACAAGAAGAAGGCCATTTCTTATGAAATGGCATTCTGCAGGAGAATTATGTGGGTAGCACAGACCTCTCTCTCTCTCTCTCTCTCTCTGGCTTTTCTTTGCAAACGAAGATTCAGGAAGGACTCATCCCACGCTTTCTGCAAGTGCACTGATGACTAAAAAGGCCAATCTGAGACAAACAAGTCCGGTTGCAGAAAGCACAGCAGAAGGTCTCCTTGGGTGATGTTTCCGGGTTGTGATTCTTTCTGCGTTGTCGTTTCTCTTCAAGACTTGTTCGGCATGACTTCTCAAATAAGGCTGCAGCATTGTGGATAGTGCGTCTCCATGCCTCCCAATGTGAGGCCAGGGTGGACCATTGTTGGTGATCAATTTGGCCGAGCCTGAGATGTTGTTTCAGGGAGTCCTTGTATCGCTTTTTTGGAGCACCCCTCTTACGCTGACCCATAGAGTAGTATTTTTGGGAGGCAATGGTCCTCCATCCTAGAAATGTGCCCTGCCCAGCGCAGCTGCGTTTTCAATAGCATGGCCTCAATGCTGGTGATCCCTGCTTGCTCAAGGACAGCAACATTCATCACATAGTCAGTCCAGTGTATATTTAGGATTGTGCATATACAGCACTGATGAAAGCGTTCAAGGAGTCATAAGTGTTGGCGATAGGTGACCCATGTTTCAGACCCATAAAGGAGAATAGACAGTACAGTGGCTTTATACACACTGATTTTTGTGCTTCGCCTCAGGTGTTTGTTACTTCAGACTCTTTTGTAAAGTCTTCCAAATGCGCTATATGCCTTTGCTAATCTGTGATGGATCTCTTTGTCAATCTTGGCATCTGAGGAGATGATGCTTCCCAGGTAGGTGAACTGCTGAATGGACTTAAGCAGACCACTGAAAGGACAAATATATGTTTCGTGGAACAAAGCAGGCAATTAGTAAACTGAGGTTATTGTTCTTTGGACATATCATGATATAACTCATGGAAAAAGATGATGATGCTAGGTAAACTGGGAGGCAGTAGAAAAAGAGGAATACCACATTACAGATGTATGGAAAGGGATCTTCAAACACCTTTAAGACAGAGAAAAAGAAGTTGGTAGCATAAGCTTTCATAGACTAAAAATTCATCTAAACTGTTGAAATAATGTAGTTTGCATCACTTTAGCTGCCATGGCTCCATCCTACAGGATCCTAGGATTTGTAGCTTTGTGAATCAGCAGCATTCTTTGGCAAAGAGGGCTAACATCCTTGTAAAACTACACATCCCAGGATTCCATAGGCTGGAGCTATAGTACTTAAATTGCTGTCAAAGTGCATTATTTATATAGTGTAAATGCACTCTGTCTACCTCATCAGATGCATTTGATGAAATAGACTTAGGGCTCAAGCAGATGGAGCAGTAGGTGTGGTCAGAGGCCACTCCCACCCTGATCGCTGCTGGACTGTAGTGACCAGACACCACGGTCCTGAGGGCGCCCACTGCTTCAGTCCTCAATGGGCCATGAAAAGGAGCGATAAGAAACTGCTCCTTTTGTGGCCAGTTTTGGGGTGCATTCGGCAGCCCTGGCTTGGCCTTATGCTACCAGCCTCTTTCTCTCAGTAGTCTCAAAGGTGCTACAAGATTGCTTTACATACTGACCCAGTCTGTCTCTTTGTATTTTACAAATGGATTAGAGCCATAGCCTTGAATCTGCAAAATATTAGCAGGACTGTTGGTGACCAGGTTTCAAGGAGGACTTTCTCATAGGGTGCAAACTGGATTGATGGCAAATAACAATTACTGTATATAATTACTGTATATACTCAAATATAAGTATATGCATAAGCTGAGAGCAGGCTTGGGGGCAAAAATTATGGATTTTGATACAACCTGTATATAAGTCAAATGTAAAACTTAGGCTCCAACAAAGGATGTAAAATATGAAGGAAAGGAAAATGATGCCAAAGCACACTGCTATTTCCCCACCCAGACACTCAGAAAGACCAGAAAGAGTAGAGGGGGGTCAATGCTCCTTCTAGGTTCTCCCAGGATGGACTAAGCACTCACCTTTTGCCACTGTACCCAGAGAAGAGAATGGTTCCTTTTTTGACATGAGTTAAGGTACATTGACCCATGGATGAGTCAACCCAGGTTTTTTCAATTGATTTTCTGACTAAAATGTCTAGACTTAAATATGAATATATACAGTAATATTTTAAAATATGCCCCACAATTATTCCAGGTGCCCTGGTGCATTTATATCAATTAAAGGTGGATTCTCCTGGTACCTTTCTACTGTACCTTCAGGAAAATGACATTTCCAAAATATCATCTCCATTTTCCTGCTCTGAATTGGGTTGCAGAAAATAATCAGCAATCCTGATCTGATCTGGAGAAGATTTAAGGGCTATATAATACAGTCATCCCTCTTTATCCATGGATTTTTTATCTATGGATTTAAGCATCCACAGCTTGAAAATATTCTAAAAAAGAATAAATTCCAAATAGCAAATTTTGCTATACCATTGTCCTTAATGGGACTTGAGCATCCATGGATTTTGTTATCCACAGGGGGTCCTGGAACCAAACCTCAGCGGATAAAAAGGGCCCACTGTACTCATTATCTGGGGCTCTATATCTTGGCCTGAGACCAGTGAGCTTTCTTATACCCGTTTACTGTATCACAGACATTGATAATGGCATATCTTCTTGTTTTCCTAACCCCTGCCAGCCAATTGATTGCCAACGAAAAATTCAACATGGAAGAGATACTGATAGCAACAGACAAGCAATTAAAGTGTGACCCACAATTAAATCATTTGTTTAAAATGGTTGTAGAGATAATCCTATGAAATATGTATCCATTACCTCCCTGTCCTAAAACATACACATTATCCAAAAGCAATAATCCCCTGACCTCTTCAGACCAAATTAATTCATAATAAATGGGGAAAAGTTCACCTAGTTATTTTAATTAATAAATAAATACATCTGACTGCACTCTTGTTCACAACTGAAAAAGTTATTCCTGATTGAAGCAGTGTAGGATCAAACCTAATCTTATTTATTTAGATAACTAATTTGAGCAAGGTGAGTTAGATAAGCCATACTTCCTGTGGACTGAGACCAGATTATGTCTCTTTAGGCCTCAAATTCATACTTTGACAGAAACTTGCCCTATTACAGCAAACATTCTAGGTTCCATTTTGACCATTCCTAGGCTATGTTGCATGAATATATTGGCTCAGACTGGCTGGATAGTCTCTTGTCATTCTTTACGATAGTAATTCAAATGTGTGGTTAAATTCAAGTACCACCCCACCCTCCAGAGCCATTGCAGTACCATATTGAGGCCTTTGCACTTTTCTTAACACTGTCCCTTCTCTGAATATTAAGATTGAAAGCAGATTTCTAATTTTTATTCCACTCATTACTAAAAGGGAACACTGAGGTCGCAGCAAATAAAGTGATCTGAGTTAATGAGAACAGCTTTAACAAAGAGGAGGTGTTACTCAAAGTACATCAAGTGCTTCCCATATATTAAGAAACCCCAGCTGAATCAGTTTAATAATGTTGGGATTTACACAATTATTACAGAACCTTCATTATTCACCCTGTCTGCACATACCACTGCACAAATGAACATCTCAGTCTGGTGGTATTAACTTTGCCATTTTCTAACCCATTCCCAGGCCATCTGCTACATGCTGATCATTCTCTGCTCTAACATTTAACAGTTACCCAACTGCAACTTAGCAGATTTGTGTACTTTTAAAAACAGCTGGTTTAATAACTGCTTCAGAGCTTTTGGATAAAGAAATTATTTTGCTGTGCTTTATAAAGAGTCAGTAAGGAGAAAAGGAAGGAAAGAGAAAGAATCGGTGCCTCTGTGAAGAAGGTTATACTGTTTGATTGTACATTTATAACTGTTCATATTGTATGTATGGAAGAAATAGTTTGATAATATTTTGATAATAATTATTTAAGAGATTTGGAAAGGATTGGCTCTCTGCTTAGTCTATCTAAAAGTTCATTGCAAGCTTGCTTCTGATATCTTTTTTCTCAAGGTATGGCCAGCATCATTTGATCATGTTTGACTTCTTCAGCTCAACAGATGATGTGTCAATTTTCTGCTCAGTGGTCTGAGGGCAATTTACTAGAGTAGAAACAAGTGAGACTATAGAGTCCTATTTAGCTGTTATAGAACTGGTTAGAACCAATACTTGAGGAATATGAATATGGTAGTGTTTCCTCTTCTCATATGACAGACAACTTTCTGCATGGAGGCTCTTGATGCAACATAGAAGGTGGTAAAATTGATGCACTGAGTGACATGAAAAGCCCCCCTGTATTGAAGAGGTGTCCTTCTTTAGGAAGTCACAGAAGTCACAGAAATTATGACAATTGTCAGGGCTAGTATGCTCCCCCTCCTTGTGTATTAACTCTAGGGCTGTGCACGGGGGCCCCAACTTGGGATCTTTTCACATGACCTAATTATAATGCCATCATTCCACTTTAATTGCCATGGTTGCATCCTATAGAACTTTGCATGTTAAGAAGAAGTATTTAGAATTTTCAACCAGAGAATTCTAGTGCCTCACCAAACTACAAACAGCAGGCGTCCATGGGATAATACCATAGCAGTTACAGTGGAAACAGTGCTAAAACGCTGGCGCCATTTACACTAGTGTTTTTGTGCCAAATAGATCTGAGAAGATTCGATGATGCAATACTGAATTAAAAGTTCCCACTACCTATACCCCGATCAAATCTCTCAGTGGAAATTTAACCTTGCTGAAGTTCACATTACCATTTGTATCAATTTAAAATGGAGCAGCCATTTCGATTGTTCTTGTTTTTTCAAACTGTCAATCAAATGATGTGCATCTATGTCACACTGTTTGGGTGAATTCCCCCCCCCCCCATCAGCCTTGGAGGATGGGAATGGCAAGCCCTTCTGAGGACTCCTTGCTAAGAAACCCCTGTAATAGCTTCTCCTGGGGGGGGGGGGGGGAATTCCCTGTCAGCCTCAGAGGATGAGAATGGCAAGCCCCACTGAAGAATCCTTGGTTCTTCCCTTAGTTCTTGGTTCTTCAGACCCCCTAATCCCACCCCTACTGATAAGGGTTTTTTGCACACCTTTGTCATACCAATGATACTAGTATTTAAAGGTACTGTCTACTGCAGCAATGCAATAGCACAGATGTGCATAATCTGTCAAATTTTATTTTTTAAAAAATAATACACCATCTAATGGCATGTTCTGAGAACCCCCTCCATGGCTATGGCTTTGGCTAGCAGGGAAAGAGCAAAGGGGTGCACATTAACCCCTCCCTTCTTGTGCTCCAAATTGAATCGACAACAAGTTCCCATTTGCAGTTGGTAAAAAACAACAACACATAGATCTATTTATTTATTTATTTATTTATTTTTCTCCAACATTTTAAAATGACATAAAATTAATTTTACAACACAATTATGTAACATGAAAATCACAAAACAATAATAAAGAAAAAAAGGAACTTAAATTCATTTATGATGTGTTAACTTTGTTCACTTGTTTACATTGATATCTTATACCGAAGTCTAGATATAATATTTCTTTATTGCTCCCCATTTCCTTTCATATTGTTGTCATATTTTGAAAAGACATGCAAAATGCCTCATTTTTCAAAAGCACTGGGTTAAGGAGGATTTGCACCAGGCCCCCCTGAATTTGAGTTGGGAAAACCCGATGCAAGTGTGAATGACCACCTTTTAAAGTGGTTTGTAAACCAGTTTATAACATAGTGTGAATGACCCTGAGTAGTATAAAAGAACCCTTTGATTCAGAGCCTGATCTGATCATTTGAATTTTGTTTTTGTGTGCCTTCAAATAATTTCCAGCTTATGGCATCTGTAAGGCAAACCTATCATGGCGAGATTTGTTCAGAGGAGGTTTGCCATTGCCTTCCCCTGAGTTAGAGAGAGTGTGACTTGCTCAAGGCCACCGAGTGGATTTCATGGCCATACAGGGTATCAAACCCTGCCTCCAGAGTCGCAGTCCCACACTCAAACCACTACACCATGCTGACTCTGTTGTATTAGTCCCCATTAAAGTTACAATAAATATATATTTAGATGGGGAAATACAACAAGGCAAAATATGCCCAATGAAGAAGCAATAATTAGTAGGAAAGATCGGTAAAATAAACCCAGAAATAGTGTTAGAAAGGTAAAAGTTTCCCATTTGACAGGTTGTGTCTGATTGTAGGGGGTGATGCTCATCTCTGTTACTAAGCCAAAGAGCCAGTGTTGTCAAAGACTACTCTGTGATCATGTGGCTAGCATGACTCCACAGAACACTGTTACCTTCCCATCAGAATAGTATCTATCTATATACTTGCACTTTTACGTGCTTTTGAACTGCTAGGTTGGCAGAAGCTGGGACTAGTGATGGGAGCTCACTCCATCCCAGAGCACTTGGACCTTGAACTCTGACCTGCCAATATTGCAATCATCAGAGTCAGTGTCTTAACTGCTGAGCCACCACATCCCTCAGTAACAGTGTACCACAGAACAATTTATTCATGTCAAAGCCCTTTGTAAACAAACTTTTTTATTTTTAAAATAATATTTTATTAATTATTAACACATAACACAAAGCATACAACAACCACTATCAAATATATCCAACTAAACTCATACTATACAAATATTGCATTACATACATTATTAACCTTACATTATATACACTGCATGCATTACCAACATTACAAAGATAACAATTTCAAATTCAACTTAAACACTCATACCTAAACCCATAACCTAGATATTTGACTAAAAGACTTCCCAAGTCTCACAGTGGTGGCTATGTAAAAACAAAACAGTTTATGTAAGCCTTTCCCCAGAAAAAACAATGATATGAAAAGAAGGATTTCAAGTAATTTATCCCCATAATTACTTTTCAGTCTTTTTTTAAAAAAAAAAAGTTATCTGGTGCATAGCCATCATTGCCTAGTTCAGCAGCTGGTGAAGCATCCTCCCTCCATTCTAAATGCCAGTGATGTTGCCTCTGAGGGATAGAAGAGCCATCAGGGGAAAGAATGAGGACCACAGAGACCATCGGGGGTATAGGAAGGAAGAGGCTGCTCTATTTGCTACTGCCTTGGATCTCTGCTTCCTTCAGATGTCTTGTTCTTTGCAAGACTGAAGGGCCCTTATTCAGCAGACACTGACCTCCACCCAGCACAGCTGCCTTGCCAGGCTGAACTATAAAAACAGGACTTCAAGGGTGGCCTTACCAAACAATACCCAGCAGAGAGACTGAGGAGGATGACAGAAACCATCAGGGTAGTATAGTACCTTCCTATAGTAAGAAAGAGGCTGCTGTGTTCTCTACTGCCTTGGACCTCTGCTTCCCTCAGTGGTCTAGCTCTTTGCAGGACTGGAGCCCTGACTCAACAGGCACTGCTCTTTAGACTTGTACTTTATTCTTGCACTGGGTATAGAGGGCAAAAGGTTTGTCCTTTTGCTGGACAGAATCAAGGATCTGTTGCGTGCATTACCTGCTCGGCCTCAGAGGGAGAGAGGCAGGCCAGTTTAGTCGGGCCTAGCCTAGATTAAGAAAGAGAGCCCTCCCTCTATTCCATCTGCCATGGTCCAGGCCTCAAGGGGAAAGAGGAACCACTGGACCTGATACCCTTCCCCACTGCCATTCCCTTCTCCTTTTGTGTCATGTCTTTTTTTAGATTGTAAGCCTGGGGGTAGGGAAATGTCTCATTAACCTTTTGTAAGCCACTGTGAGAGCCTTTGTGGCTGAAGAGTGGGGTATAAATACTCCAAATAAATAGATAAAAATACTCTTTCCTCTCATGGATGACAACCAATTCTTTAGTTGATGAATCCAGAAATGATCAAATTATAATCAGCTCTTTCCTTCAAGTAGGCTTGAAATTTATCTTAGTCTGTGATAAATTTAGGGGTGAAGCAGGCTGCCCCTGAAAAAGCCGGGTAGGTGATGCAGCAACCACATGCTGTGGCCTCACTCCAACTTTTTTCCAGCACAATTTTTTTTTTTAAAAAAAATGGCAAAATGCTGCTCCTTTTTGTGCTGGAAAAAAGCCAACTTTTCCACTGCCACTGTGGCTTTTTGGTGCTCCTGCAGCATGTGGTGTCTAAATGTTGTGGCACCAGAGCACCAAAAAACTGCCTGCTTTGTGGTTCAGCAGGTGATGTGAACCAGCTTGGGGGTGGTGTCAGAGCATGGGGCATCTAAATGCATGCTCAGATGGTGCCCCCAAGCCAGCACAAAGAGACAGTCTTCTTTATCCCTTACTATTAGTTTTCCCAGCCAATACATTAGACAGCTTATCCATTTCTGCCACATCCAGCAATTTTTTTAATCCATTCCTGTTCTGTAGGAATTTTGTTGCTTTCCAATATTTAGCAAGAAGGATTCTCACAGTTGTTACCATATGTCAACAGAGTCTACTAATATTCTTGTCAATTTTTGTTTCAGAATTAAATATTAAAAGAACCCTGGGCTCAAGCTTATTTTCTTAGTCAAAATAATCTGCATTTTGGCTCTACAGTCATCCCTCCATTCTCGTGGGACTTGAAGTCTATGGTTTTGCATATTCACAGAGGGGTGACCTCCATTTAAATTAATGAGGTGCGCCCCCACAGGGTGCACTCCATTGAAGCCTATGGGGCTTGAATAGTTGCAAATCTCCTTGGGGGGTGGGTCTGGAACACATCCCCGTGAAAACAGAGGGCCGACTGTAATCATAAACCATTTTTTTTTTATTTTACTACAACTCCACCACATACGATCAAATGACTCCACCTCTTTACCACATTTTCGACATAAACTATTGGATCCCTTACATATCTTGGCAATTTTTAATGGCAAAAGATACCACCTATGCATCATTTTTGCAAAACAATTCTTTCAAGTCATAACTTCTTATATAGGTATTGTTTCTTCGCAATACATCCCAATTATCAAGGTCTATACTATATCCTATATCTTTAGCCCATTTTATCATGAAGCCTTTGTCCAGATCTTCCTCTAGGTTGAAATTCAGCACATTTTATATAAGTTACCCATCAGATGTTTTTCACCTTTACTTTTCTCTATCAAATACAATTTTAAGTTTTAATTCAGATTCTATGCAATAATTCTATGTAAGCCTCTTCCCAACCACACATGGGACAAAATCTTCTTAAGCAGTTATAAATGTGTAACCCCTTAATTACGCAGCTAGGCACAGCTTGGCAGCTAGGGGATGTGATAGCTTAGTGGTTAAGATGCCAAATCTGATTATCAAAAGATCAAAAAGTTGGCAGTTTAATAATAATAATAATAATAATAATAATAATAATAATAATTTATATCACACCCAAGTGCTGCATGATGGGGTAAGCTCCTGTCACTAGTCCCAGCTTCTGCCAACCTAGCAATTCAAAAGCATGCAAATGCAAGTAGATAAAAAGGTACCACTTTGGTGGGAAGGTAACAGCATTCAATGCAGTCATGCTGGCCACAAGACCACTAGAGTTGCTCTTGGACAACTCTGGCTCTTTGGCTTAGTAATGTAGATGAGCATCGGCCCCTACAGTCAGTTACAACTAGACAGTCATGTCAAGGGATTACTTTTACCTTTACCTTTAGGCAGTGACACTTGGCCTGACCCCACCAATTCCCACATATTGGGCAGGAGACACTTCAATTGACAGTAGTCTATTCCCCTGTTGCCTGGGAAGCAACTGACCAATATTTCCACCCTCCTCCATGTGTGGGGGCCTTGCTACAAACTTGCCCCCAGTCAGAGATCACTTGTGTGAGGGAGGTGGTGGAAATGTCATTCAACTGCTTCTTGAGGGACAAGGGAATGGACCCCCATCAATTGTATTTTTAATTGTTGTTAGCAGCCCTGATTGTGCACAGAGAGGCGGGGTACAAATAAATTATTATTATTATTATTATTATTATTATTATTATTATTATTATTTGCAGAGGCTGCTCCCAGGTAAGTGGGGATTAGGAGGCTTTCATGATCCCAACATATCCCCTCAACCAGGGTATATGTTTGCTGTTGTTGTGTGCCTCCCAGTAGTGTCATGGGGTGGTGGTCCAGGGGGTTCAGGCTGCACCAGGTGACACCCCAGAATGGGGGGTGACACCCAGTTGGCCCCCTGCCAGCACTACTTTGGCCCATGAGGGCACTCATTGGGCTCATGTGTGTTCAAGGGGCTGCACAGGTGCTCCTTGGGCCTGCACGGGTGCCCCTTGGGGCCAGACGGGTGCCGTTTCAGCCTGTGCAGATGCTGTTTTACCCTGCATGGGTGTTCCTCTGGCCCATGCAGGCATTCTAGAAGTGGTGTGGGTGCTCTTCAGGCCCACACAGGTGCATCTAGGGGCCACCTGGGCATCATTTCAGCCCACATGGGTGCTCCTCTAGACCTGGAACCAGGACATTCTGATGCCAGAAGTCCAGTCCTGGATGTCCCACCTCCCAGAGGTCCCGCCCTCCTGCACTGGGTGTCACCTCTGGTGCCTTCAAGTCATTTCCAAGCCCTATCCCTGGCAAAGTTTATTCAGAGGGGATTTGTCATTGCCTTGCATTGAGGCCAAGACACTGTGACTTACCCAAGGTCACCCAGTAGGTTTCCATGGCCTACTAGAGATTAGGACCCTGATCTTCCATGGTATATGCAGGGATTGTTAATATGTAGGGACTGTGAATTCTAGTTTATAAATTCAAAACTGCCTGAGAGCATTACAGCCATGGCTTTGTTGGTTCAGAAAGCATTTTCTGTACAGATATGTTATATTCTGTGATGAAAATGTTATTTTTTGTACAGGAAGCTCTAGTTTTTGAAGGCTTTTCCTAGCTCATAATTTCTTCTGTGCAATATTTTCACTTCCACCCCCACCCCCATCCCCAACAGATAACATTTTAACAGCCAGAAAAAACATTTTCTTTGCAAAACAACAACAAAAAAGCCACAAAAACCCATCTCTGGACACAAATGTTATTGTCTCTGCTTTAAATGCTGTTTCTTGCATAGAAATTTCTGTAATTGGGGATCTCATTCTGTACAAATGTCACACATTTTTGTGTGTGCAGAATGCAGCATTTTCTGTGAAGAACATGCTGTTTCTGCACCAAACAACATAATCCCAAATGTATAAATTTCTTTCCATCCCCATGTTTGCTTGCTTGCTTGTTTGTTTTATTTATTGGGTTTATATCCTGCCTTTCTCCCAAAATGGAATTCAAGGCAGCTAGCCTTATGAGAAAGGGTATTCCAGAGTGGAGGACCAGACATGAAGGAGGGCCTCTCCCACATTCCTAGCAAATATGCCTGTGAAGATGTTGGGATTAAGAGAAGTGCCTCCTGAAAAGATTATATAGTGTTCAGACAGGCTGTTAGGATCTATCAGATATCCTGGACTCTAGCTGCATGAAGAACAGATGTGTAAAATCAAGCAAACCTTTACAACTCTTTTACTCAAGGGAGAAATCTCACCAGTTAACAGGCCAACTTCCATATATCTGGTACCTTGATGCCAACAATGACAATCAAAGAACCATTCAGATATAATCATTAACATATTAGTAGAACTTGGAGAAAGGTCTATGAAAATGTACATAGAGAGATCTTGTAGCACCTTTGAGACATTGGGGCTATGCAGATTGGGGGAATCTGGGCTGCCCCTGCTAGCTGCGGATTGGGGCTTTAGCAACCGTGCGCCGTGGCCTTGATCCTCCCTTTTGCCGCCCCTGAAAGAGCTGCCCCTCCCCATCTCTGCCTCCAGGCCAGCCCTTTGAGTCAGTCTGCAGAGGCCCTAACTGAAAGAAAGAAATTGGCAGTATGAGCTTTCATAGACTTCAGTCTACTTCCTCAGGTGCTGCAAGATCTCTCTGCATACTGATTCTACAGACTAACATGGCTATATCTTTAAAGTCTATGAAAATGATCTAAATGTATAAGTGGGTTCTCATTCTATTCTTTCTTGCTTTCACCAGAACTAAGGGGGACAAAGACAAGATCTTGATCATATCCCTTTAAGGAATTTTTACAACTTAGAAAGAGGACTCTCAACTCATTTTAGGAAGATGGAGTTGTAGGCTACAGGCAATATAGCTAGCAAGCAGGAACTGGTTATTTGCACCGACACAAAGGAATCCGGACACCTTTACTTTGGGTAATAACTGGCCACAACTTTATTTCTGTACAGGGTCTCAACAGTTTTAATAAACAATCGTTACAACATTACCAACATTTGTTCTTGACACATGTGTACGTATAAGTAGCTGAAATGTAATCCAAGTGAACTGTATCTATCACAACACGTGCCAATAACATATGTTAAATCAATTGCACATCAACAATTATCTCTCCCTGCAACTGGAAATGATGTCATAATAACTCTTATGACGTAATTAAGTCATGACATCATCAAGGTGTTTGATGACATCAAATAAAATTTAATTAAACTAATAAAGCATACCCATTATCAAATTTACTTAACTCAACTTGTAATTTCCAATTAACCGAATTATACCCCCGGGGGGGGGGTCCCTGCCCGCCCACCCGCCCACCCAAAATTGCACTACAATTAAAGAACAATAAACGACCTAGACCCTGACCTCCAAGTTGTGACAAAGAAAGCAAAGCATTGTAACACAAGGATACATTTCTTTAACAATAAAAAATACAGTAATGCCAAATATACCACCCCACGCTATCAACCTCAACAATTATTATTGTTAATATTATTATTCTAGATATCAGGGAGGGCAAAAAACCCAGGGTACCAGACTCTGGGAAAATTCCCTCCCGACCCCTGAAGGTGACCAGCTGAAGCCTGAGAGTAAATAACATAAACAGTTCTTAATTAAGGGTGGGTGGGTTGGGTCGCTCAGCTGCAACACTCAAAATGGCTGCCACCACATGGCAGCCGAGGGCTAAATAGCCCATTATTCTCGTGGGTAACCTTGCAAGGCCTAAAGCCTCGCAAGATTACCCAGTGTGCCTGGGATCTAACGGGATCCAACCCGATTGGCTGGGTGGCCCAGGAAGGGCAGGACTTCCTGCCCACCAAGCCAATTAGGTGTCGGCTTCCCCTTGAGAGGCTGGCGCAACAAAGGACCCCTCCCGACATGTCGGGGGGTGTCCTTAAGAAAGCAGGAGCAGATGTTTTCTGAGAGAAATATTGTTGAAGACTATTAACAGTGAATCACAAAACAGTGAATGAACAATATATATATATATATATATATATATATATATATATATATATAAAGACTGGCATCTGAGTGAGACAGGATAACACACACCCAGTCCTCCCTAGCTTTTCTCAATATTTTGTTGCCTTGGTTTGGGTTATACAGTGCTTGTGCATTATCTTCATTCATGGGGCAGCTGTACTGGAAACTGGTTATTGGGTTCTACTGCCAGAACTATGGTAGAATACACTAGTTTCATTGTGCTGATTCTGCTATTCCCACCAAAAATTAGATTCCAAATTGAACATTATCAGGTTGATGTAATAATAGTCAAAGATAAAGCAAACAAAAAGGATATGAATTTAGCAATAGACATTTCATCTCTTTAGCTGATTTTTTTTTGTTGTTGTTAAAAAAAAACACTTTTTACAGACTACTAGCTACCTAGATTTGTAAGCGAGAGTTGGGGGCAAATGGGAACAGAAAAACAAGATACATTTTTAATCTGTCTGTCTCCATCATGATTTGGATTATAGGAAAATATAATAGTCTAATGAAATGTGAAATTATACATCAACATAAATGTTCTTTTGAAAGGGGAAATGTTTTATCCTGTTGTGTATTACCTCAGGAGTCCTGGTGGGCTGGGAGGTGATGTATAACTACTTTAAATATGAAAGGAAGGAAGGAAAATAGCACCAACATGATAATGACAACACAGTCTTATACATGTTTACACAGAACTTAAGTCCTATTTAATGCAATGGTATTTATTCTTCCTAGAAAATTATGCATGGGATTGCAGCCTTATTTACAATTTTCTACTTGCTCATTTTAAAAAAGTATCCTTCTTAAATCCACTGGTAATTTTTTTTAATGTATGCTGGTCATATATTTTCAGTCGAGAAGGGAAAATGAATTGGTTAAATAGACAAAGCCCTGCATTAAGGTGCCACAAAAGTGAAGGTGTTTTTACAGGAAAACTTGTTTTGTTACACAGCCATCACTCAAACTGACAGCATCCTTTAGATTAAGTTTGTATTCCCTAGCACAAATTAATTAATCTGTCCAGGACTTCCTATCTCACTGTTTCAATCAGCCAACAAATAAAGCCGATCAAGATTCCAATTCTTTCCTGATTAGCCAATAAACTGTGACAGTAGACTTCTGACAGGGCTTCTTGCACTCTTCCACAAACTCATTTTATTGTAGATAACAAATGTTATGATCAGTCTTTGCTGAAACAAATAAGAGGAATGCTTTCTTACCTTTGCATCTATCTACCCACCTTTGTGATAACAGATGTTTGGGAAAAAATCTGAATAACATTCAAATGAAATGCAGAATAAAAGATATAAAGCCTGATATATAGAAAAGGAACATACACATCATATAGAATAGCAACAGTAAAGAGATTCTTCTGTTCTAGTTGGCAGATACAGTCTCCTTGTGTACCTGCCAGTTTTTCATGTATTAGCTTGATCAATAGCTATAGCTTTTCACAACTGAGAAAAACTGGATAGCAGGGGATGCAGCAGAGATTTTACACAGTAGTAAAATCACAGTACTTGCATAGAAAGCTGTCTTCAGTTGACTCAGATCAGTGGTCCATTTTTCTTTGTACAATATATAGATATAGATATAGATATATCTGGATGTGCATCACTATAACATCTACCTATATGAATGTTCTGCCCTCGCTACAGCCTTGCAATGCCCAATTTCACTAATTTCTCTTTTTTTAAAGAGCAAATCCTGGTGATAGGGGGACTGACAGATGATGCATCTAACCCTCTCCTGCTAGCAAACAGCATCATGACAAGCAGCTTGACAGGATCCCACAGAGGCCCCTGTTTCTGCTTATTGCCCATTGGCTTGCTAGTGTGAGGAGTCTGGGGGCCTTTGCAGACTGCTAGAAATAGTGCAAATTGAGTCCACTTTAAGGGTTAGGGAATCATGGGAACTGTATTTTATTGTGGCACCAGAGCTCTCTGACAGAGAAGGCTCAATGTCTCAGGAAAAAAACAATTAACATGATTCCCTAGCACTAACCCTAACCCTTAAAGTGGACTCAATTTGCACTATTTCTGGCAGTCTGCAAAGGGATGTCTCATCCTTAAGTGTCCCATTCATCAACACTGCAGAGCTCCTTTGCTCAGTACAGCTTCTATACTTATAAGGTTGGTTTTATGGGAGTTGGATGAGGAGATGGATTTTAGCTACACATCATAGCTATATGTCCAATGCATAGGATACCTGCAAGGCCTTTAGTTATTTCAGACAGTAATTTGTTTACATTCCCCCCCCCCCATTTATTATTCTGCATTTCATTTATTTATTTCACCTAAATGATTCATTCCTCCTATGCCTTTTTTTTTTTTTAAATGAGCACATCTTTCTCTCTGAAACACCCTATTCGAACTCTCGAATGTGTGAATTTCTAAACTTCAGTATGCATCTTCTTACATATGTCTTGGGAAGTGCACATTTTCTTTTTTTTTTCAAGAGTGTTGAACCCAACAAAATTATTTTGCATCCCTACTCCAAACCAACACATAACAATGTACAACACTTACAAGCACCTAACATACACATAAGAACATGCTTAGAATCCTAATTTTTAAGCATGCTCTAAAGATATCTGGAACTGGATATAATGAAATGGACTCTTTTAGAACATTCATTTTGATACAGTAGAATCAGCAACTCAAAAGGGAATTCATTGTGCTAGTGAGTGTCAGCTTTGATCTAAAGCAAGTAGCAAATGATACCATTTGTAATGCATTAGCTGACACTTAAGCTGCCTCCATATCATAAGTGGAATGTATGAACCTCTGCAAAGGATAACTGCATAATAATTTTGTTGTTCATGAATAATGTTGTGACTCCAGAGATATTAAGAGAAATCTTGCATTGGGAGATGGAACTATGATACATCTCCCTTCTTCCTCTTTCTGGACTTACCTTTCTCTTATGACTCTCACCCTTCTACAGCCATTTACTGGCTGGTGAAGGGTGGGGATGGCAGAATAAGAGAAGCATCTCACTATATCCTCATATCCAGAGAGAGAATGACAAGAACATCCTCTAGGATCCCTGGAAAACCTTGATCTGTCCCCTCCCTGAGTAAATGAATAAAAAACTCTCTAAGTAATGTGTAATAATTGGACAGACTGAAGTAGTGCCCAAAGCAACTATCATAGTCTTGTCTGAATGTGCTGTGGATATGCTCGCATTTTCCATAGCTGTGTTTCCATCAAACAATACTTTCTCTCTCCCCAACTAGAGGACCTACTAGCCCCCCCCCCCTTTTCCTTTTATGTGAGGGTAGACTAGCCAGGTTGAATATGGGACTCCTGTGTCTTTAAAAGTTATTAGAACCTGGAGCAAAAAGAGCTAGTATACATTTCCACCACCAGAAACTATTCAATGCCCCCTGCCCACCAAAAATAACTACACAAGGCCTTTGCAGACTGCCAGAAATAGTGCAAATTGAGTCCACTTTAAGGGTTAGGGTTAGGGAATCATGGGAACTGTATTTTATTGTGGCACCAGAACTCTCTGACAGAGAAGGCTCAATGTCTCAGGGGGGGGGGGAACAATTCCCATGACTCTCTAGCACTAACGCTAACCCTTAAAGTGGACTCAGTTTGCACTATTTCTGGCAGTCTGCAAAGGCCCTAAGAGAATATTGCGAGCCTGGCTTATACAACCAGGGAGTAGACTCAAGTATCATGGAACCTGATTTTTTCACATGGGGAGGGCTCAAGATTGCCAGGAAGGTTGTTATTAATTTTGCCTACTTTCACGAGGAGAGCAAATTCCACATCCATTATCATTCTAACATTCTCAGGCATGAAGATTCTTACAAGCACAATGTGCACATAGAAGTCTCCTCTGTCTGTTCAGTGTAGCTTATTCCTAAGTAAATGTGCATAGGATAGATTGCAGGATAGATTTATTATTCCTGGGAATGGTGAACAATAAAAGCTGCCTTGATCTTTAATACACTTCTGATTGATAATGCTTGAGAAGCCTCACTACATAGTAGTCTTGGTGGTCCAATTCTGCCAGATCATTTTGAAGGGCCCAGCTCCCCTCACCTTTTCCAGGGAAATCTTGGACTCTCCCTGAACACCCATTTCAGGGTGTGGAATGCAGTGCCTTAGTGGTTAAGGCACCAATTCTGATAACTGGAAGATCAGAAGGTTGGCAGTTTGAGGCCGGGTGCTGTATGATGGGGTGAGCTCCCATCACTAGTTCCACCCTCTGCCAACCTAGTAGTTTGAAAGCATGCAAATGCAAGTAGATAAATAGGTAGCACTTGTCAGTGGGAAGAAAACAACATTCAGTGCAGTCATACTGACCACCAGAGCAGTCATTGGACAATACTAGCTCTTTGGTTTAGTAACGGGGATGAGCACTGCCCCCTAAAGTCAGTTAGGACTTGTTACTCATGTCAAGGGACTACTGTTATCTTTACCTTTAAGCAGGCTAAAACACATCTACTCACACAGGTTAATTCAGCTCTAGCTCCTCCCAACATATGGCTGTCCTTGTGCATCTAATTCCCAGTCAGGCTCCTGGTAAGAAGAAGGAACCAGTAGCACCAGGTAAGATGACACCTGACACCCACTGTGTTTTGCTTGCCATCACAAGCTACAAACAACATGCTCAGTAAATGCTAGTCTTACTTCTACAAAGGCCCTGAAAAAATACATGCAAGCATAAATTGGATTTGCACCTCTGTATTTCACTAAGGAGTGCGTTGAATTTTGGATTACAACCCTGAAACTAGCATTTTATTTTCTGCTCATCCATGAAAACCCACTGGGTGACCTTGGGCAAGTTATACTCAGCCTCAGGGGAAAGCAATGGCAAAACTGCTCTAAACAAATCTTGCCAAGAAAACCCCATAATGGGGTCGCCTTAGGGCTGCCATAAATCGGAAACAACTTGAAGGTACACAACAATCTAAGAGGATACTAGCCATTCTAATACTTGTGGTAGCAATGTTATTATGTTGTTGAAAGTCACATTGTTGATGCTGAGTCTTTATGACAATCCCATATTCATAATCAATATTCTCTGCAAGGATTTCCTGGTTAAGAAAAGATTATTATGAACAGAATGGACAGAACTTCCTCCAGAATACAAATACTTTCCCTTCTTAACAGTTGACTGAGGCCAACAATGCTCTTATAACAGTGCTCTGCACATAAAGTTTTAGCAACTGGATTGGAGAAGGTGAGAGGAAACGTGTTTTCTTCCACACATTATTTCCAGTTATTCAAGTTATAAAAATTAAGTTTCCTAGCCTGACATGTTTGATTCAAAATTTAGGTGCATCACAATGTTAAAGTGGAATAAAAACTGTTACCAATACTATGAGAATGTTGATATATATTGTATCCTCATCAATAATAATAATAATAATAATAATAATAAAATTTTATTTATATACCGCCCGGTGGCGGACCAATCTGGGCGGTTTACAGCATTAAAAATCACACAACTAAAAACAATATGATTCCCTCCCCCCTTAAAAAGTTATTAAATCATTTTCAATTTCAGTATGATTCAAGCTTAGCTACTTTCTTCTTAATGGAGGTGCTAGTGTTCATCAGTGTGCATATTTTCAAAAGGCTAGATAATGCTGTTGGCAGGGATGGTTGAATCTAAAATCTTCTTCAAAGAAAGCTACAATTAAGGAAAGCTATGAACAATTACTTTTTGGGCTACGCCTTCCAGAATTTTCACTCACCATGTTGGCTGAGGAATTATGGGAGCTCTAGTCCTAAAAGTAACTTTTTCAAGCTGTACAATCGAGCTAATCCCCTCCCTACTTGAAGCAATATCATTACTATATAGATAAACACGCATTTCTCTAATTACTTTTTTAATGGTAAATTTTAATATTTTAAATCACTTTGCCAAACAACAGCAAAACATCCAAGTGTGAACCAGTTATATTAGATTTCAAATTATTTTCATTTTCTTGATTGCAGTCCCAGGAACATGCAAATCATTATTAAAATGCCACCTTCATTCCAACAGTTTTCCAATATAATTAATGCAATTAGATACATTACAATTTTCCAGGCATTGAGAGGGCAGATTAATGATGAATCATAAAATATTTAATGTAACTCTGGGTTAGAAATTGCACAGAAACTATATTATAAATTAAGGATACTTGAGTTTAGTATGATTTGTATAACTTCAGGTTTTTTCATTCATAATCCAATACCATTGTGGGTGTTGAAAAACAGGAAATTCATATGCACACTGATGAACACTAGCACCTCCATTAAGAAGAAAGTAGCTAAGCTTGAATCATACTGAAATCAATGAGGCTAGCTTGGCCCTGTGGTTACAATGGAATGTAAGAGTGATGACATTTCATTGCTTTTTCTTAATCTCAACTGAAATTCCTTTCCTTCATGTTTTTCTACAGTACTGGACTGTAGTTTCCCCCCCCCCCCCCCCCCATTATACACCCTTTTTGGTAACTCACCTTTTAAAATATATCTTGTGTAAACTTTTGTTTATTTGAAAATGTCCCCAAAGCCTTACAAATGTGTGAATGCTCAAGGCAAAGTGTTTTCCTTCTCTTTAGTCTCAGAAAGTGTGAAAGGGATACTTTCCTAGGCTTTGTACAGTGACATGTAAACTGTAATCACAGAAAATGCTATTTTCAACAAAAGCTATCATATGGAACAAATGATAGAAACACATAAGGATGCCGCATATTATGCTGTGAACCATTTTCTAGGTGGCTGGCGAATGACTCTCCTGAAAAAAAGGGTTGGCCATATCCTGGTTTTTGCCGGGACATTCACGGTTTTTAACCTTTGTGAATGTCCCAGCTCGGGTTTAGACCCAGTCCTGGCTCCTGGCTCCTACCATTTCCTCGTCCACTGCCACCACTGCCTCCTGCACACTTTTAGCATGGTGGCAGTGGCATGTGAGGCCTAGCTGCCTTGCTAGGCCTCACTGGGGTCAAGGGGGGAGATTTCAGAGCAGGGCCTCCATTGCCACCTGCTGCGTGAGGCCTCAGCCAGCTAGCTGGTCCCCAAGAAGGGAGGCCTCCGTGGCAAGGCTTTTCCCGCAGTGGTGTTGGAGCTGCACAGGGCCTCAGCTGGCAAGGCCTCTCCCCTGGTGGCACTGGAGCTGCAGAGGGCCTCAGCCAGCTGGCTGAGCCCAAGGAGTTAGGTCTCCATGGCAAGGCCTCTCCCCTGGTGGCATTGGAGCCACGTGGGGCCTCAGCCAGCTGGCTGAGCCCTGAGAAGGGAGGCCCCCATGGCAAGGCCTCTCCCCCGGCATCACTGTAGCCATGTGGGGCCTCAGCCTCTGGGCCCCAAGGAGGGAGGCTGCATGGGGCCCAAGGAGAAAGGCTGTGTAGGGTCTCAGCCACTGTTGCAAGGCGCTGAGGAGGGAGGCCTCTGTGACAAGGCCAATCCCCTGGCAGCATTGGAGCCATGCGCGGCCTCAACCAGCTGGCTGAGCCTCAAGGAGGGAAGCCTCCATAGCTAGGCCTCTCCCCTGGCAGTGTGGGAGCTGCACGGGGCCTCAGCCAGCTGGTTGAGCCCCAAGGAGCAAGGCCTCCATGGCAAGGCCTCTCCCCTGGCAGTGATGGAGCCA
The DNA here is from genome assembly GCA_026167975.1 of Phrynosoma blainvillii. NCBI lineage: Eukaryota > Metazoa > Chordata > Lepidosauria > Squamata > Phrynosomatidae > Phrynosoma > Phrynosoma blainvillii. Next base: position 38,119,117 of record JANUYF010000005.1, read on the forward strand.
CACAGGGCCTCAGGCAGTTGGCTAGGCCCAAAGATAGGCCGCTGCAGCAAGGAGGACCGTGGAGGTGCTGGAAGATGGCAGAGGCACCAGGTTCAGGTTAGGCACGTGAGCCTAGTAGGCATCACCAGGGGCTGGGGGGATTGGGGCTGCCTCTGCTGCCTTGGCCTCCCTAGCTGTGCTTTCAGCTGGGCATGAGCTTTCCTAGACTAAAGTCTGCTTCCTCAGATGCATTTAGTCTCAAAGGTGCAACACGATCTCTATATCTTTGAATTCTGCTTCCTCAGATGTATTTTATTACGTTTGTTGTTGTGTGCCTTCAAGTTGTTTCCAGAGAGGAGGAGATACATTTCAACCTTCTGTACAGGAAGACTGTCAAAATCTCCTCCATTTTGAGCATGACTAAGAATCATGGATTTATATTGTTTTTTTAACTATTAATATATTTGGCTTTTAGTTGGTCGTGTCCTCTGTTTTTCTTGACTGTCCTACATTTCGACCTGAATTTTGTCCTACATTTTGGCCTAAATTTTGGCCGACATTTTTTCTACATTTTGTCCCAGTTTGGTGGTAGAGAATTATGGCAAACCTACCTGAAAATATAATTTATAAATTATCTCAAAGATAGTTATATATGCATACACACAACTGGTTGATATATTCATTTCAATACATATTTGTTAAAACAGAGATTGTTCTTAGTAATGGAACTTGGTATATATTACTTCCTGTGTTTCAACTATATAAACCTCAAAACCAATATTATTTAATTCATACATAGTTATGAGCTACAATTGCAAACACTGCACACAGACATACACGTAAGAAAACGTGTCTCTTTTAAAAAGCGATATGACTATTTTAAATGTACATTGTTTTCAATTCCTCATAGATCTGGAATGTGACAGATTTCACTGCTTTCAGTTGGTCATGTCAAGAGTGTCACTCCCTTCTCACATCAAACATTTCATTCGATCTGATCTGATGTAGAACATAAAAAAGTACTGCCATGCGTGTCATCTTAGAAATGTGAGTTGATACTGTTAACAATAATCTTATGGTTCAAGACACTTAGATGTTCATATAAAAAAACAAAATGCATGATACAGTTCAGGTCAGATACCAGTTTTGGAAAGAAGAGTTGATCTAGTGAACCAAATTTGAATGTCAGTAGTAATTTTCTGTGGTAATGGATGCCAAAAGGTGAAAATATTAGACTGAAAATTGCATGATTGTTGCTGCTTTGGCTAGTTGTAGTTCTTTAATAAGATTGCTTATAAAACCGTTTACCTCTTAAGGCTTTCAAGGGTGAAACTTGTGTCCCTCTGCCAGTGGAAAGTTTTCACCAGCAGAACTTCAGACACCAATACTTTAAAATTGCTTCACAGCATTAGGAGAAATATGTGGAACACATTTTTTGGTATATGCAGGGTACTGGTGGAGGGTTGTCACATATCTATCATTTTGGCAGAAGCCTTCAGGTGATAGAGGAATGCTGGGTGGATTCCACCTCACATTTCTTGCAAAACTATGCAACCAATTACACGGCCACATGTGTATCCACTTACACAACCAAAATTCCTTTAATAACTCAGAAAATGTGTGCCTACCAGCCAGTAATGAAAAGCACATTAAAAAAAATTAGAAAAGTAATTGAAAAACATGTTTCTCAAATGTGAAGAAGCTCAAATTTGAAGAATCTTGATCTGAAAAGAATCTTTACCATTTAGGACTCATTCTGCACAAAATATAGCTGGGGGCTTATACAAAAAAGATGCATCCAGCATTTTCTGTGTCCAAATACTATTTTCTGCATAGAAAGCCTATTTTCTAAGCAGGTGGCAGAAGGCGTGATTTTTTTTTGATTTTTTTTGCACAGAATAAATCTTCATGTTTTTGAAGACTCTTTCAGTGGAAAGCAAATTGCTAAAATTGTTTGTTGCTAACTTCAAGAACTATTTTAATGAAGAATTACACCTTTAACATTAGTAAATCAGACCTTGTACAAACATTGGTGGATAGAGGCCAAGATTACTTATGATTTGAGAAATACTAAGGGATTTAAGAGAAAGCGTGCCAAGTTTGTGACATAGTGAACTAGCCATTTTCAAGGAGGCATCTAATCTTTTTTATTCTTTGTTATTAATTATGATAATGAATTATGTCTTTAAGATATATATATATATATATATATATATATATATATATGGTTGTTTTAAGAATGTGTGTGTGTGTGTGCAGGAACAGCGATATGTACGCACACACACCCCATCACATTTATCTAACCAACCACCTAGAAACTCGCTTGATGTTAAAATACTTTCCTAGAACTGAATATTTAAAGACTAGCATCGTAAAATGCAAGACAAGCAGCAGAGCAGTACATAACATCTTACATTCCCTCTAGCAGACCACCTTATTCTTTTGTTCCAGTGCTGGACAGAAAGAAATACAGTGGATTGGATCCAACTACATTAGATACACTTGAAATGAATGTGGGAAACACAGCATGTAAATACATTGATTTCAATGGGAATTATGTGCAACAAAATTTCATATGGATTCAATCTATTGTTCTGATGACTTTTGAATAAGTGAGAGCTTTACATTGCTGGCTGTGAATTCTAGGATTTGTAGTACAAGCAGTATTTTTTTAAAAAAGTTTTGCATCCTAGTAATGCTATTAAGATGATGAGGCTAGCACCTGTTGCATAATCAGCATATGCCCTTTTTCTGTCACTGTAGATGGGAGTATTCAGTATTTCCATTTACAATGACCCTCTGTGCTTTGTACTCATGATCCTGCAGTTGAGGTATCTTTCCAATGGCTAGAGAAAGAGAGGGAAGAGTCAAGTAGTGGCTGGCTGTATTCCTCCAGCTAGATGTACAGAGAAGCAGACTTCTTCCTGAACCTCCCAACTGTCCACAGAGTATTCCTAAGATCCCAAGAAGATTATATGCATCTGGCTTCAGGAATAGAGATAGATGCTGCTTGACTTTCCCACCCTCAATGGTTTCTTGGCCACTAAATAGCCATGGAAGGAGTCACCCAGGCTGAAAGATCATAAGTCCTATGAGGAGATAGGGAAAGTTTTATCTGGTGGAGCTTCATCCTCCACCAGCCCTATTTAGGATCTCAGCCATAATCTAATTATATAAACATGAAGACTTCAAAAAAATGCATCTCCCAGTGTGAGCGGCAGCAACCAAAAATTAACAGAACTATCATCTACATTTAACTTATATTTTATTATTTCTGAAGATTTCCCACTGATCCACCCCATCTCATCATCTGTTTTGGCTTTATAAATCTACAGCAATACAATGAAATGAAAGGTTGATATATTTATTAGATATAAACCTTATTGTGTCCAACAAATTGTGTCTTATACCTGTCAGTAAGGTGTTGTGTCTCATTTGCAGTGTTATTGATTCCCCCGCCTTTCCTATAAGCGTAGAACAATATTCCAGTTTCCCTAAAAACTGAACTTTCTACAGCAGGCACTTTTCTGTTATAGCTGCACATTTTTGCTGTAGTGTGATTCTATAATTCAATCTTCAGCAAGCTGAATTGAATAATTTAGCTGTGGAAGATCAATACAAATATGCTGCACAACTCAGAAATGTAAGCATTTAATTTCCATAGGATGCTATGATATGTACATTTTTAATAGGCAGCATGTACATTTCTAATAACTCCCCTCCAAGTGATATTACTCCAAGGGTCTTTTTTAACTGTTACATTATTGCTAAGCATTATGGGTTTCAGTATGTACCTCTCTATTTAGTGCTGAAAATGGCATATCATTTTTGTATATATTGCTACTGAAGAGATTTGAAGCTATTGAGCAAAGTGTTGTACACCTTCTGCTTATCGTGATTATATTTTAAATGTGATCTCCAGGGTTCTTAAGGACACGGAAAAAGAATGAGTTCTATATGTGAATAAAGACAAATATGCAAAAATGTGCAGAGATGACAATTCAGGCATTCAAAGTAAATATCTAAAAGACTTGCAGAGCAATTTTAGAGCAAGCTCATGAAAACTACTCATCATAATTCCTGTATTTTTTCAGTCAGTCTTAGCCCTTGAATAGCCATAAAATTCATAGGAATAAAAGTGGGAGGAATACCTAGCTTATAAAAAGGACATCAGGATTCTAGTCCAGTTACTCTCAAACTTTAGTTCCCCCGCTGTTTTAGACTTCAGCACCCAGAAGCCCCAGCTTGTTACGCTAAGGGTTAGGATTCTGGGAGCTGAAGTCTGAAAACCTGGAGGACCAAAGTTTGAGAAGCACTGTTTTATTCCACCACAATGTGGAATGTAATACTATTGATTTTATGTTGCATTAATAGAATAATAGTTTCCAAAGCACTGAAAATAATATGGAGTAATATGTCTATTTCTGAACATCAGACTTTAAAAAAAGATATAGGGCCTTTACAGACTGCCAGAAATAATGCAACTTGAGTCCACTTTAACTGTCCTGGCTCAGTGCTAGGGAATCATGGGAACTGTAGTTTATTGTGGCACCAGAGCTCTTTGACAGAGAAGGCTCAACGTCTCAGAAAAAAACTACAATTCCCATGATTCTCTAGCACTGAGCCAGGGCTGTGAAAGTGGACTCAAGTTGCATTATTTCTGGCAGTCTGTAAAGGCCCATAGATACTTTGGGACAAGTTCAACAATAGGCAACTAAGATGGTTATGGAAAACAAAAAGTTACAGGACATTAGATGTTGAGTAAACATTTGAACAAACATTGTGGTAAGCAAATCAAAAATGGAACCAATTATTTAGAGGGGCAGTGGGCTGTCCGTCCCTGAAGGTCTTCAAAGGCTGGATAACCTTCGATTGGGTATGCTCTAGCTCTAGTTTTTCTGTTTCAGGATTTCAATTAGATAGTCTACAAAATCCAGCTCTATAATTCTGTCGTACTGTATGTGCTTCATTGCCTCTACTAGTATTCTGAAATGAAACTTGTACCTTTGGGTCAACCAATGTATGGATAATTTTGGAGACTGACTCTTTTGAGAAAACAATAAGAAAGCTCTAGCATTATTCATCTTTATGTATATATTTTTGTATTTTTGGATTTTTAAATTATCTTATATTGGTTTTCAGTGTAATAATGGTCCGAAAAGGTTCCATTTCCCCTTCCCATTGCTGAATTGGGTATATTGTATGCATACAATCAGGTACTGTTCTCAGAAAACATGCTGGAATCTCCAGTAAAATGATGAGTTGTGACAGTACTCTTGCTTCTGATTGTCACACCAGGGATTGTTGGTGGGAAAGGGCTGGAAACATGATCCTGCTGCACCATCATCATCATCATCATCATCATCATCATCAGGGGTGTCACTAGGGAGATGCAGGCCACACCAGGTGACACTCTAAGGGAGAAGGTGACACCACTGCTCACCAAACATCTCCCTTTAGGCATAAAAGACCTGTGGTGTTTTTCTGCATTCCTTTAAAATGCTGAAGAGATGGTGTGAGTGGGGCGAGGCTCAGTGGGAGGAGAAAGAACAGACAGTCTCTGTTCTGATCAATTTTTGATCCAAATCTTTAACTATTTCAATTTCTTCATTATCTCAGTTGAATTTATATAGATCCTCTGTGGTCATTATTTTTGTTTTATGTTCAGCAGTAAGGGCCTTTGCAGACTGCCAGAAATAGTGCAAATTTAGTCCACTTTAAGGGTTACCGTTAGGGTTAGGGAATCATGGGAACTGTATTTTATTGTGGCACCAGAGCTCTCTGACAGAGAAGGCTCAATGTCTCTGGAAGAAAAAAAAGCAATTCCCATGATTCCCTAGCACTAACCCTAACCCTTAAAGTGGACTCAATTTGCACTATTTTTGGCAGTCTGCAAAGGCCCTAAGACTACCTTTACATGTTCTTCCTTGACATTCCTTAATAATTGTTCCAAGTCATACTAGTAGTAAGGTGTTATATGCATATCTTAGATTGTTAGATAGCTCCTTCCTCCTATTTTCACTCCTCCTTCTTCTGTATATAAACCTGATATTTGTATGATATTTTCTATATATAGGTTGAACAGGTAGGGTGATAGGATGCAGCCTTGCCTGATCCCTTTGCCAACTGGGAACCATTCTGTTTCTCCAGATTTTATTCTAATAGTATCCTCTTATCTTTACTACAGATTTCTTATCAGGACTATCAAATATACTATCAAGATGATTGTGTCATGTTGTTCAGCAAATCACTTAGAACAGAGAGAGATCATTTCCAACAGCAGATGTTAAACAGGAAATCTGGCAAACTGGGATGTGAGTTCACACAGTTTGAGAAACCAACCAGTTTATTACCTTATTTCACATGCCACCCATTTAACACACATTGACTAGCTATGCATTAGAACCTGTTATCTGTTCACTTTAAACAGCTGCAAAATTTGTTGTGACTTTAATTCAACGCACACCAAACACGCATTCCAAATACCAGAAATGAAAATAAACCTGGTGTCTTACCATAGATTATAGGATTGGTTCTAAATCTTTTAAAGTGAAGTTAACTGGAAAAACAATGTAAAAGACTTTAAAAAAAAAGTTGATTCTTATAGTTAATCCCAAATATGAGATAAGCAATAAATAGAATTACATAGTATCTCTGTCTTCCTCCCTTCTTCCTCCCCTCGCTCTCTCACACACAGTTCCACTGTTTGTATGATTTTATTTCTTACTCTTTTAAACATAATGGCATCTGTCCTATTTCTACCCCTCTAGGGTAAAAATCAGAATGGATTATTCAAAAGATTAAAATCCCTTTGGGACATGGCCCTTCCAGCAATACTATAAATTGTTTCTCACTCCAAGGTTAGATACTATGTTGGCCTTGATTTAAAACCCTGGATTGTGTACAAAATGCAATGATATCTAGCTTTGACAAATTGAATTGGTCTCAAGGTATTGAAGGATGACTAATAAATCTGAGACCTGATTCCAAAACTTTTCACACACACAATGAGTCACCTTCTTGAAGATGCTTCTGATACTGTTAAATGTGAAAATTATGCTGCACCACTGATTGAGTTAATTTACTTAAGCCATGACTGATATTTTTCTTTTGGAAGAAATTCAAAGCTTTAATGAAGGTGAAGTGAATACATCTTGGCAATGTGATAGATACAATTGCAATTTGCTTCAGATGAAATCCACAGAACTTTCTATTGGGCTTCAGAGTAGGAGTAATATTTTTCATGCAGATAAAAGAGCCTGTGTATCAAATAGGAATGGAGAATATTCTTTTAGAGTCAAGATTATTGAGAAGGGATCAATTTCACTTTTTCCAAGTCTTAGCCCCTTCCTTAAAAATTCACATAACCCCAAAGGCTGTGGTACATTTTAGAGAAATAATATACTCACAAAATTGTGTATATTTTTTAAAATAAATACAGCCTGCTAAAAGGTGTAGAACAGAAAATATACACAGACATGTGTGTATTTTTATATATACTTCACCCTGTGCTCTGGTACCACAACAAACTGGTGACTAAAAATATAAGCAGGATTTCTGATCTTACTGATTATCTCTGCATGTGCATATTTGTCAATTCCGATTTACAAAGTGGGCACATGAAAAGTAGGCTAAGACTCCTGTATCTTTACAAACAGTATGGAAAAGAGAATATCAGCAGGTGACGTTCACATGACAAACTTCACCTGCTGAAATTCCAGTTTCTTGAAAATTATTGCCTATAGCCAAGAGCTTGTACCAAAGGCTACAACTTATAACTTTATGATGATGTAGCTGTGGGTCTGACCTGATAAGCAACCCTTCAAGTGAACTATGGTTATGTTTATCAGGTTACCCTGCACAGTGTCCTGTTGTGCAACAGGAGGCCCCACTGTACAATGCAGCACTGTGCAAGACACCCCAATACACAATGCCCCCCTGCTGTGCAACAGAAACCACTGTGCAACGGGACTGACTGTGCTATGGCAATGGTCTTGAAGACATAGCTACATCTCTGCTCCTGAGAATATGAACATCACACAATGGCATAATTGAACTTTATGTGCTTGTAAATTGTTTTATGATGGTGTTACTATCTAGCAGGATACCAGCCTTCATTTTGCTTTTGTTTTTAAAAACAGCAATGGTATTTGAGGAAATAAAGTTAACTCAGTTCATTGATTACAGAAAACTCAAACTTTTCCCAGTTATGATTTTAACACTTTTGTAAACATTGATTTTAAAATATAAGAGTTCTGGTTTAACAACAACAAATCTTGTCCAAGAAAAAAGGATACCTTCTGATTTTAAAAGATTTCTCCCATTAACCAGTGCTCTTCACTGGTTGCATTTTCCTTTCTCTCCATCTTTACATTCAGGCTGTGGAGTCCATATAATAAGCATATAATATTGACACAAAATTTGGGGGAGTGGAGATGATAATGATAATGGTGGTGGTGGTGGCAGTGGAGCAGCAAAGCAACAGAAGCCAATCGGGCAACCCTATCTATGCAAGTCTATTCAGATATAATGGGAGCATAATGGGAGTTTTAAATTGGAATCTTAGCATATTCTAATCATGATGTCAAGGTTTTGGGGAGGCAAATTGAAAGAGTTCTGAGGAAAAAATGAGAAGGGAGAAAGATGATGCATGTAGCTGGAAGAGTGGGAGTAGAAGATAGAGCATAAGAGAGAGTAAGAGGGTGATGGACAAGGAAGGAGAAGAAAACATTAAAAGAATTTGAGAGGCAGAGATGGAGGAAGAGGACTAGAGTGAGGAAGCATACTGGCGTTTGTTGTGGACCAGAGCTGACAGAAGAAGCTAAATATCTCACAAAATTACAAATCCCAAAATTCCATAGCATTGAGCTGTGGCAGTTAAAGCAGTGTCAAACGGCATTAATTCTTCTGTGTAGATGCAGCCACAGTTTAGTTACAAAGGTAGTAAATTTAACTTAAAGTAGAATCAAGGCAGCTCTATAACTATCCCCACCCCAATCCACTTACTGAGTATAGAACAATCTTTGCTTTCTGGATCTCCACACAACAAATTTTAGCAAATTGATGGCTAAACCAGAAACTGACTTTTTGCTGCTACCTCAGATGCAAAGGAGCTGTCTGCATAGCACTCTAGTGAACCAGACATCTGTCCCTTGTTCCTTTGAGATATCATACCACAGGCTTCAAATTAGTCCAGTCTGCTACCCTGGGTTTTGAGGCTCTCCTACTCCACAACCCCACTGCAAAACTGATATCAGGCCTAGTGTTGTTTGCAATGAACAAAAGACTACCAAGGACTGAATGGAACAATTCAAGATGCTCAAACAATCTATCTGACTCTAAACTAACAAATTCAGGTGTCATGGGGCTTCTGACTACTTTTGCATTGCCCAATCCACACTTCTCCACAATCTTGTCAATCTTCTTTTTCTGACACAGCACAATCTCCCCATCCTGGGTTCTCTCCACTTTGATTTCTAAGTAATTCTTCAACCTGCCAAAATCCTTCAGTTTGGATTTTCTTGCTAACTCCTCCTGTACATGCTTCACTTCATCCAAACTACTTGCAGCCACACAAAGATCATCAACATATATCACTAGAATAACAATACCCTTGGTATACACAAATGCATCAAACACGCTATGTTGGTACCCAAGTTTGACAAGCTCATTATGAATGCATCTGTTCCAGCACCTCGCACTCTGCTTCAATCCATACAGGGCTTTCTTCAACCTGTATACTTTGTTACTACCAACACAATCATACCCTGGAGGTTGCTCCATGTACACAGTCTCTTCTGAACATGCATTTAGGTATGCTGTCTCAAAATCAAAATGCCTTATTTCCAGGTTCCTTTTTGCTGCTGCTACCAACACTATCCTTAAGCTCTCAGGCTTGGCTGTTGGAGAAAATGTCATATCATAAATCTCAAACCTTTCTTGTGAAAGACGTTTGGCAACAAGTCTGGCTTTGTACTTTAGAGTACCATCTGGCATGTCTTTTTTCCTGTACACCCACTTGCAGTCCACTACCTTGTGATCTACTGTGATCACGCAATCACGCATCTGACTGATAACCCCAATGTGCCTTTTGGCCAGACCATCCTCCTGTGGGGCAGCAGGGTTTGTGGCCTTATGGTGAATGCCTTTCTGTTCCAGCCAATTTTGCAAATTGCTGCTGAGGAATTTGCCTCCCCTGTCAGTTACCAATGCACCAACTTTGTGTGGAAATTCCCTCTCAACTGAGTCTACCCACTGCTTAAGTTTTTCAGCTGCCTCATCATTGGCTTTTAACAGAAAGACATATCCATATCTTGTGTGCTTATCCACAATGACCAACATGTATTTGTTGCGCCCTTCACTGGGTCTAATAGAGGCCAGCTAGATCAGCATGTACCACCCGAAATGGCCTCTGGGTGGTACTTGCTTTCCTTGGGCACAGGGAAAGCTTTCAGCTTTATCTCTTTGCACACTGAAAAATCCAAATAGTTATTACAGGGGTTTACCTTTACCTCTGGACAGACCTTTTCCAAATGAGAAAGACTAGAAAAACTTTCATGTCCCATAAGCCTATGCAAGTAATAGCCACAGTTCAAATGCAATGGTACATTAGACATATTAGCACACTTTGCTTTTGGCACCATGTGGTAAAGCTTATTTCTTTTTACCCCTCAGGCACAGACATTTGAATATATTGTGCACCCATCCCCTTGAAATGACACTGATACTCATCAGATGTTAATGTGGAAACACATTATGCACTGTTTGCACACAGTACATTATTAAATGTCTTTCCAAAACTGGGAATGAAAACGATTCCCATCTGCTGAACCTTTCTAGGAGCTCAATCTGCTAAACAAACAGATGACACTGGAGCAGGTCTTAAGTCCTTTAGAAGCTTTGGACTGTTGACAGTGTGGTGAGTGGCCCCACAGTCCAGCAGCCACATACCTTCTGGAGTGATTGCCTGGTAGGCAACAACAACACTCTCTTCAGCTTGTGAAGCAATGCCTCTCCTTTCCTGAGGCTTCTTTTTCTTATGGTTGGCTGACATTCCCTTTCATGCTGCCAAAGACATCCAACATTCTCTCTGGAGATATCCCATTTTCCCACAGTTAAAACAGCACTTCTCTCTGCAGACTGCAGCTCTCCCACCTCCAGAGATTGTGGGAGATATCTTCACTTCATGGATGGTTGGAGTGGCTCTCTCTCTTTCTCTCTGCTGAACTCTGCTGCCTGTCTTTGAAATCACACCTCTGGACTTCCTCCAGAATCCATACTGATATCAGGTCCAGGTCTCTCTCTGTGATGCTCTGGAGGCTGTACATCAGGAAATCCCACTCCTTGGTCAGACTCCCTAGCAGGTCAGACTCCCTAGCAGGATGTATATCTTTTGTTTTTCTGGAATGCTTACACCATGAACAGCAACTTGTGTAAACAATTCTTGCATGCTGCTGAGATGTTGTGTTACAGATGTGCCCTCTTGCAGCTTGGAGCTGTAAAAACGTTTCACCCAAATCATGTGGGAGAAGGAGCTATCAGACTGGTGGATGGCTCTCAAAGCATTCCATAGCTCAAAAGCAGTTCTTTTCTCTCTCATATAGATCAACTGAGATGGCTCTAAGGTAAACAAAAGAGTTGCTGTCATCCTCCTGTCCTTCTCTGCTTCTTTGGCCATTGTGCATGCCTGTACAACTCCCCACAAACCTTCTCAGCAAGGTTTCGGTGTAAGCTGACCAGGAAGAATAATTCTCCACTCTTAATTTCTATAAATAGTCTGTTGGCAGACCTCCAAACCCCAGCTCACATATAAAGACTAGGAAGCAGGCACTATTTTTCTGCCAAATTCTCTGGCTGCTTGAGAACTTTGGCTTTACCTTCACAACCGGTGAACTTACTCAGATCTCCAAGCATTGTCCTAGCAGCTAACTGAGCCCATAACCCTTGTTAGCACGGTGGTAAAAACTGATTCCATATGCTGAAGGCTGACAGCCAGGAACAGATGCCACTGCAAGTCTGGAAAGTCACTCATGACTGCTGGTTCTCCTGAAAAGGCTTTTTCATCTTCATTGCAGCAAAGTATTTTTCTCCCTGGCCTTTCTTCGCAAACGAAGATTCAGGAAGGACTCATCCCACACTTTCTGCAAGCTCGCTGATGACTAAAAAGGCCAATCCGAGGTAAACAAGTCCGGTTGCAGAAAGCACAGCAGAAAGTTTCCTTAGGTGATGTTTCCAGGTTATGATTCTTTCTGCATTGTCGTTTCTCTTCAAGACTTGTTCGGTGTGACTTCTCAAATAAGGCTGCTGCATTGTGGATAGTGCGTCTCCATGCCTCCAGATGTGAGGCCAGGGTGGACCATTGTTGGTGATCAATTTGGCTGAGCCTGAGATGTTGTTTTAGGGAGTCCTTGCTTTTTTGGAGTGCCCCTCTTATGCTGACCCGTGGCGAGTTCACCATAGAATACTATTTTTGGGAGGCGATGGTCCTCCATCCTAGAAATGTGCCCTGCCCAGCACAGCTGCGTTTTCAATAGCATGGCCTCAATGCTGGTGATCCCTGCTTGCTCAAGGACAGCAACATTTGTCACATAGTCAGTCCAGTGTATATTTAGGATTGTGCGTATACAGCGTTCGAGGAGTTGTAAGTGTTGGCGATAGGTGACCCATGTTTCAGACCCGTAAAGGAGAATACAAAGTACAATGGCTCTATACACACTGATTTTTGTGCTTCACCTCAGGTGTTTGTTACTCCAGACTCTTTTGTAAAGTCTTCCAAATGCGCTATATGCCTTTGTTAATCTGTGATCGATCTCTTTGTCTATCTTGGCATCTGAGGAGATGATGTTTCCCAGGTAGCTGAACTGCTGAATGGACTTAAGCACAGATTTGCCTACAGCGATGTGGGGATGGTGGTGCAGGCTGATAGAGAACTTCCATTCTCCTGAAGAGGCTTTTTCATCTTCATTGCAGCAAAGTATTTACAAGCATGATAAAGCAATATTTACACCAACTGACATAATGCTCCACCATCAACCAATATCCACACTACCACACTGTGTATTGGAGCATTCATCCTTATATATACAAACAAAGCTAGAATTCTGATCCAACCCTTACTAGTGTTTCGTCAGCTTCCTGTCATGTGTCCACAGTGACAGTGCAGTTTGGATCTGCTATGACTCATATCCATGCTCAAGCTGTATCAGCTTCCTCTGAGCCAACATTTCCTCTTTAACCCATTGCATGCACCTAAGACATTTTACACAGCCTGGGGGAAAATATACTGAAAATTTATACAATCTAAAATGTAAGATTTCACCCATGGCTGTTTCATGTTGCATGTACACACACCATTTTACAAATATGAATGTACAAATTCAGTTTAAAATAAGATTTTAGATTACTTGTATCACAGGTTTTTCCCCCTTGAATATAATCATCTTTGGGTTTTCCCCCCTTCTTCCTTTAATTTGACTTTCAGAATAAAATTTTCTTTTTGACACTGTCATTCTTGTTATTTATTTTCTGAATAGACCCTGGTAAATATTAATCAACACAGTTTCTTTTCAGAGAAGTGCTGAAAAATAAACTTTTTTGGGCCAGGGGAGAAAGCATTCCAAAGGCTTTTCAAAACATCCTTGCCTTCCCTTAGGTCCTGTATGCCTAACTGTGTAAAATTTCCTCTAACACACTGTGTAATGAAAAATAGTAACTAGTACAACATAAAAGATTTTTAATCATCCAAACTGGTAGCTCTGTAATACAAATCAAGGAATTAGCAAGTGCTGATTATACATACCAGATAGAACAGAAGTGCCTTGAGGCAAATTAAAAGACAAACTGTACTTTTTATAAATGCACGCCACTGAATTTGGTTCACAGTACGACTTAAACATGCCTTTCATATATTAGCTTCCGTATAGTATGCTGTTTGTTTGAACTCATATAAATTAAACATAACCAAAATAAATAAATAAATAAATAAATAATCACACTTTGTGTTATAAGGAAAAAATATGAAAAGTCTCTTCCTGACTTTGCTTTTCAGCTGGCATTTTAGCTTCTTTATCGCCAGTGTGAAGTGTGGTGTGAGAAGGTCATAGGGGTTAGGGGCCACTTTCTTGTCTAATTTAGTTCAAGCCAAATTCCAAAGTAGCAGAGTACTGGATTTGCTCATTCGCTTAGGAGGTTCCCTCTGAAATTGGAGTCACCAAATCCTCTGATACTCTCAGTTGAAGCAGAATCTGTTGCTTCACAAGTTATCAGTCTTCATTCTGCATCAGGGTTGGGTGGCTACAGAGGGTCCAGAACAAAAGCTGTTCCATTTTCAAGTACACAACCCCTTCCTGGGCCACATGCCCATTCCTCCTCCCCCCCCCCTTAAATGGTCACTTCTGGTTATGGGGGGGAAAAAGAGATTATATATGGATTACAAGTTCTGTGTGAATGAGTCTACTCAAACACTCTCCTAGTTTTTCCAGGGGTTACAACAACTTCTTTGTACACTCAGATGCCATTTTTGTTGGTTACTATGAAGGCAAGAAAGGCAAAGACTGCTGGCACAGATGTGTTTCTAAAGGGGACTGTGGTAGCCTCTACTCCACCTTCCTCGTTGTTTGCTATATTCCTTGAAGTCGTTTCCCACTTTATGGAGACTGTTAAGGTGACCCTGGAGTTTATCGCACTAGTCCCTGGAACATTCCCATCGAGTCCCTGGAAGGGAACTAAATGGGAAGGGGTCTTACAATTGAGAACACGATGGTAACATTCTGAGCACACAGATTATCGCACAGTATCCAGCGCCAAAACAGTTCCTTAGCCCCTCAGTTCCTAAACCAGGGCTGGGGTTTGAGTTCGAGAGATCTTCCTAAAAGAGATCTTCTTCCAAAGCGCTTCTCCATTCTCTCCTGCAAGGTTTCCACATGACTAGGACGCTCCCTCCAGATGAGGTGATCCTTCTTTTTAGAATAATAATAATAATAATAATTTATTTTTATCCCGCCTCTCTGAGAACAATCGAGGTGGCATTACAAAGTTAAAAGTTTACATACAATGAATATTTTAGGAAGAAGATCTCTTGAACCCAGATAGTGGATCTGTCAGACTTTGGGGGAGAAGAGAGGTCCCCAAATCAGGCGGATCAGAGAGAGCTTTCCCAGTCCTTTGCGAACAATTAATTCCCTTCTCCTGACCAAGAAAACACAAAATCCCCAGCAGACAGTCAGTCCCACGCGTGGTTCTTCTTTTAGCCAAGTCTTTTCAGGGTGTAGTTTTGGGACAGGCTTGATCCTTCTTTTTCTATTCCTGAGAAAGAGGAAAGTGCAGTCCAACTACTCTGCAATCAGCCCCCATTGAGTTGAATGGGAGTTAGCTTCCTGGTCTTAAACATCCAGGAAATATCTTCAAGGCTAACCGTTTGTTTTTTTTTGTTTGTTTGTTTTGTTTTGTTTTTTTGCAATAGCCTCCCTTCCCACCCTCGATCAAGAACCCAACACCTCTTCTTAAATTCATAATTTGGGATCAGCAAAAGGACCCTGATAGGACAGGAGAAGCCCCTTTGGAAAGGGACCTTCAGTCAGACTTCTGCTTTAGAAGGCCAGCATCCAATAGGTCCCTCTTTAGACTGAGGAGATCTATTGAATCCATTGAGGGCTGGTGAGTCAATCAATCCCCTGGTGAGGGAAGGGTCCCCTAATCCCCCTAAATTTCAAGCCCTCTCCCTTCAGGTGTGAACAGGTTCCCCGATCCGGAGAGAGGCGGCTCCGAAAAGCCCTGATCCGACCCTTGGACCTTTTTTGGACCTTGGTAAACCTTTGTGTGGTCGCAATCCCTAAGCGGACCAATGTGAGCCCACTCCCGATGGGGCGAGTGCCTGGAAAAGCACTTTGGGGCCATAAAACCGAAATCCCTTTACCTCCATTGGCCTGGAAATTGTTTAGAGAAGTGACCTCTGAGCATGTCACTGATGCTTCTCTCTCCTCTCCTTGACAGCAAGTTAAAAAATAAAAAATAAAAGTAGAGCCAGTGTGAAATAGTGGTTTGAGTGTTGGGTTACAACAGGGGTAGGCAACCTGTCCCCTTTAAGGGTCGAGGGACTTCAGCTCCCAGAATCCCAGGAGCTATTGGCCAACATGGGACTATAGTCCAACATGGCTGAGGCTTCTGGGAGCTGAAGTCCCTCAGCCCTTAAATGGGAAAGGTTGCCTACCCCTGGATTACGACTCTGGAGACCAGAGCCATGAAACCCACTGGGTGGCCTTGGGCAAGTCACACTCTCTCAGCCTCAGGGGAAGGCAAGGGCAAACCCCCCCTGAGTACATCTCGTCAAGAAAGCCCCATGATAGGGTCGCCTTAGGGTCTGCAGAAATCAGAAACAACTTGAAGGCACACAATAATAACCACAACCCCTGGATCAGGGTGGCCAGATGTCCTCACCGCCAAGGAGAACAAGGCACCATAAAATGGAGGACCTTCAAGAAAAATGGAGGATAATAATAATAATAATAATAATAACAACAATATATTACTGATAATATCCTGGGAAAGAAAGGGAGGAGGAGATGGTCTCCTCCTGGTCTGGGGATGATGATGGAAGGAGCCCAGGGTCGCCCCCTTTTGCGCCTCTCGCCTACTCCGGAGTGGCTCTGCTGCGCCAACTCCGCTTTGAATGGAGGAAGAGGCGCTTCCCACTGGCAAATGGAGGGGAAGCCCAGCCAGAGGGAGGGAGGGAAGGAGGGGGAGGCATCGGGTGAATGGGAAAGCTGGGGGGGAATGAGGGGGAGAGAGACAATGGAGGGGTGCTGGAAAGAAAAGTAAAAACCTCCTGGGTTTTCCTTAGGACTCTTCTTCCTCTTCCTCCTCATCCCCTCCTCCTCCTCTTCTTCTTCTTCCTCCTTTTTCTCCTCCTCCTCCTCCTTTTCATCTCCTCCTCCTCCTGCCTCCTTCACTTCCTCTTCTTCTTCCTCCTCTACTTCTTCTTACTTTTCCTCCTCCTCCTCCTCTTCCTCCTCTGTTTCTACCTCTTCCTCTCCTCTTTCTCCTCCTACTCTTCTTCCAGGGTTGCAAAAGACTACAGGACATGGCCGAGTAAAACCTGTTCCCACCCAAGGCTGCATTCACACTCCAGATATACTCCAGTTTGGCATCGCTTGAACTGCCATGCAATTCGGGCGGGGCAAGTCACACTCTCTCAGCCTCAGAAGATGGCAAGGGCAACCCCCTTCTAAAGAAACTTGCCAAGAAAAACAGGGGATAGCTACGTTTTAGGGTCACCAGAAGTCTGAAATGATTTGAAGTCCACCCAACAACAACAATGATCCGAAACGATCAAATTCAAATCTGATCCCTGGGACCAGTGATCCTGGCGTCCCAGGGAAGGCTGTCCTTTCCTCTGCACCAGCTCTGCAGTGGATCCTTTTCTCCCTTGTCTACAGAACGATATGGGAACAATGTGGGAACATAGGATTATCACACACACATCCCCTGGAACAGTCTGAGACCATTCTTCCTGGCCTTTGAAACAGTTCTTGCCTTGGAACGGGGAAGGGATGGTTGCAGAACAGAACGGGAACGCAATGGGAATCATACCGTGTGATAAACTGCGTTCCGTTCCATTCTCATCGGGTTCTCAGATTGTTCCGAGAACGATGTGCGATAAACTCCCCTATCATGGAGTTTGTTTCTTCAAAGAGGCTTTGCCATTGATATCCTCTGAGTTTGAGAGAGTGTGACTTGCTCAGGGTCACCCACTGGATTTCCATGGCCAAAGCAGATTGCAAACCCTGGACTCCAGAGTAACAGTCCAATGCTCAAACCACTACACCACATTAGCTCTCAGATATTAGCAGGGGGAAAAGCTTCGATATATGTTCCTTTGTTTAACCTTTTATGCAAATCTGTACAACAGATATGCATAAAAGATTAAACAAAGGAACACATATGGAAGCTTTCCACTCTGCTAATATCTGAGAGCCAGTGTGTTTCTCAGTTGTAGCAGCTCAGTGCCACTTTGATAGTCATGGCTTCATCCTGTGGAAAACTGGGATTAATAGTTTGGTGAGATGCTTATTATATTATGCTAGACAGCTCTCATGCCATAGTTCAAGTGAGTGTAGTAGAAATTTCTAGCCATGAACTCTAGGTACTCACCAAAGTACAAATCCCAGGATTCCATGAGTTGAACGCAGAACAGTTAAAGGGGTATTAAACTGGTATAACTGTATAGCTTGTATTCAACTTAATTCACAAAACATCCTTACAACTTGGAAGTAGCATGGCAAATAGTAGCTCAGGCATCAGTAACTGACCAGTTGCCTAGAAAAATCTATTTGGGAAAGCATCTTTGGTTCCTTTGGATCACTGAACTTGCTCAGAGATAATGTACAAGATACATTTTTCATGCAGTTTGGTCTTGTACAGGAGTTATTAAATTAAATTGCCACGAAGGGGAGTAAGGCTGTCTTTCCACTACCATGATTCTAACTGGAATATCCCCTTCTTCACATCTGCTATTTGTAACCAGAAGAAATATCCCATTCTTGTCCCTGAACTTAAAATAGTAGGCTGTGCTATTTCTAATGGAGAAAGGGGGTTAAGTTTGTAGAGTACACTTTCATGGTGTCTGATGAGGGGAGCAGTCTTAAAAACAGGGAATGATTAAACAAGCACTGTGGTGGAAAGGAGAAAGCTCATTGGGAAAGAAAAAGGATGGAGGCAGAGATGAGAGAAACAACACCACAGGGAAGGATCTTCTAACACAGGCACTGCTGGTGTTAAACAGGTATTGGGGGATCAGTATACAAAGGGATCTTGCAGTACCTTTGAGACTAACTGTGCAAAAGAGGTTGTAGCATTAGCCTTTGTAGACTTGGTCTACTTGATCAGATGCATGCTGGGGTAGAGGGAGAAAAAGGCAAATGAAGAAGAAATGATGGTGGTGGTGTGGTAGAAAGACAGACAGCTAGACCACAGGAGTGGGGTGGTGGTGGAATAAATGAATTTCTAACCCAGGTGAAGCTGAGTGCTTTATCTAGTAGGGAAATAAATAATCCTTTTGTTTCTTTAGGCTGAAATCACAGTTCCTGGAGAGGAAGCCCTGTTGAAAGCAGTGAGATGTACATCTTGTTACACAGGTTTAAGATTGCTCTGTTGAATATTCAAATCAGCCCAATCCAAAAATTCTGTGTGTCATCAAAATAGTCCAAAGACAGTGTAAACCTATGCAAACTGTCCTTTCATTAATCCAAATTTATTATAGATAGAGCACCCATACTGCATTTATTGCACTTACGAATGTAATCCCCATGAATTATTGGTTTGGCTCAATGGGTGGGGAAACCCTATGGAAGAGACTGCATTTACTAGCTGAGTTTAGAAAGAGTGAGTGAGCATCTATACTGTAGAAATAATGCAGTTTAACACCATTTTAACTGGCATGACTTTATCCTATAGATTTGAAGTTGTGTGAGGCACCAGTACTCTTTGGCAGAGAATACTAAAGACCTTTTAAAAATACATATCCCAGGATTCTATAGGTTGGAGCTACAGCACTTAATGGGATGTCAAACTGCCTTATTTCTACACTGTGGTTACACCCTGAGAGTTGGAGCTGGAGAGCAGTTCCAGTTGCCAGGGTTTATATTGAATAAGGCTGTGACATTCTCACTTATGTACTTCACAAAGAGACTGGACAGCTTCCTACTCAGGATGCTTTAACTGGTGATCCTGTATTGAACAGGGGGTTGGATTTGGTGGCCCATTAGCCCCTTCCCACTCTATGGTTCTATGAAATTAATTGTACTGCAACTTCTGTACTATACACACACACACACACACATCTTCTATAGTACATATTACGTTTGTGTGTGTGTGTGTTTAGTTGTTGTGTGCTTTCAACTCATTTCTGAGTTATGGTGACTCTAAGGAGAAACTATCATGTTTTTTTTTTTTTTTTCTCAGCAGGCTTCAGAGGATGGACACACTCACACACACAGAGCTTTAATGTTGCATCCAAATGTTACTATATTACTGAGCAGCACAGGTAAAAGAATCCTGTGATCAAGTCCTGCACAGGAATCTCAGTGGGTTCATTTATCTTTTGAGACTGTTGATATGTGTTGAATTTAATACCTAATTTGTTGTATCGTTGTTAAATTGTTATATTGGGACTTAAATTGTGATTGTTTTTGCAATATTCAATTATAGTTGGTGCCACACAACTCAGAAAGTGGTACAATGACACAGAGTTAAGCGTCCTACCTGTATATTGCCTGAGACAATTAAAACTATAGATTCTATTTATTGAACCATAAGGTACCAAAAGGCAATGGTGAACTTCGACTCATTATCGGAGAGGGAAAATACTATCCCCTGTAGTCTTCTCCAGGAAAAATATTTTCAAATGTGAGGCATTTAATGTGGCTGATGAAAAGTGGTAGTTAAAAACCACTTTCTTATGACCAGTGAAAAGCACTTCAAATGGCCATTTAGAGTTTATTATTTTGTTGTTTACATGGACCCAATAGACTTTATAAAATGCTTTTAAGTGTAATATTTACTAAGATAAGCAGACTGATGAAAAGTCCATTTTTAATATTTTCTTCACCTTTTGATTTTAAATGAAAAGACTCAGATTGGTAATTATAAAAATAATAATCTTGGGCTTCTAAGCAGATGACAAAATTATTTTGCTCTTACCAGACATCACATCCATCTGCATGTGTTTTGCTTTTTTCGATATACAGGCATCAACATATTCATACTGTGTTTCCAACAAATAGAAAGCAATTTACGCCTACTATGTTTTTCTCTCTCAACACAAAGCCATAACCATTTAGAGTTGTTTTTGTAAGTGTCAGACTTTGAGGCAGCTTCTGAATTTGCAAGTTAATATAACATTAATTCCACAAATACACTCTTACAATAAAAGAGAGTGAAAGCTCTGAGGTACCTCAAAGGAGAAACAATGCTGATTTTTATATTTTACAACATTCTAGATTAGGAAGTGGATTTTAAATAGAACCAGGAAAAATATGTTTCAAAGACTCTGAAGGGAGGAAGGGATAGTATCAAAGCATTAAGAACAATGGTGTACATCCATATCCCAGGCTAATGCCACACTGCAGAAATAAAGCACCTTGACACCACTTTAACTGCCATGACTCAGTGCTATGGAATTATAGTTTTGTGATATATTTAACCTTCTCTGTCAGAGATCTCTGGTGCAAACTACAAATCTCAGGATTCCATAGCGTGGAGCCATGACAGTTAAAACAATGTCAAATTGCTTTATTTCTTCAGTGTGGCAGCAGCCCCACATAGGGAGAATCATAATTTTCTTCCCTTTCCCTTCACTGCGGATCTCTAAATGTTTAAGAAACCTGGGAAAACTTCAGGATGGAGGAGAGCAACTAGCTGATTTTTTCCACAGTGTCAGGATAGTGAAAGTAGTGAAAGTATACCATTATATTTGGGGTAATGTGTGTTGAATATCCAAAGCTTTAGAATTTCAAAATGATTTTTTTTCCAAAAGGATGACCTATGAATATGAAAAAGGGCATAACAGACTTGTTTATATACTACTAACATACACATAACTGATACATCTCACAAACAGAGTGACCTGTCCATTTCCAATTGTAGTTTATCATCTATTGGTTTTTGCATTTCTTGAATGATCTGACACAGTCTTCCATTAAAAAACAAAAACAAAATAAAAACAAAATATGTTAAAATGAATATTTAGAAAATAAACATGTACCGGTATATTGAGGGAAACTATATTTAGAAATCTAAGTTGAAATATGGATTGAATTTTATATGGATTTTAAAAAGATTAACAATCAATAGAAAGCTAATATGAATTAATGTAGCTTGCACACACTGAAATGACTCCATTTTTCCCCAGAAAGGTGATTGAGAAGCCAGTGGAATCCTACCCCAATCCCTGTCCCTGACAAACCATGGATTTGTAAGAAAAGAAAAGAAAAGCACCTTATGGCATTGCCTATTAAAAGTGTGTGTAAGTCTGCGGGCAGTGGGCCCATTAAGTGATTGCTCTTGTGAACTATTATAGCAAGAACTAAGGCACTCAGAAAAATGGCAGAGAGGTTGTTGTTCTCGCTGGAAGAAGAGGTGGGGGTGGAGGTGGAGATGATGGGGATGGGGATGGGGAGAGTTTCTTTCTCCATATGTCAGAGAGAGAGAGAGAGAGGAAGGAAAAAAGGAAGGAATCTATGTGTTTGTATGAGAGATTGAGTCCCTGAAGATGAGATGATGAGAGGAAGAGAAAGTTGAAGAGGAGTTCACATTGGGGGAAGGCTGGGGGAAGATTAAAGTTTGCCTCTACAGTATCAGTACAGGCATATTTCAGTTGACACAGTCTCTGACAGTGAAAAGGGATTTTGTCCCCACCAAACTTCCTTCCATCCTTGTCCTCTATCTAGCTGTAGTTTTTTTTAAAGCATTATCAGCACTGGAAGGATAGTGATAAATAATCACTACAACTCCAATTATTTATTATTAAAGCTTGAGCAGGGAAGGAGCATGATCTGCTCCATCTGAGCCTACTATAGCAAGGTGTGCTTGTCCACAACAGGTGGAGTGAACAGCAGTTGACTCTGAAGCATTCTGAGCTTTCCTGCATGGCAAAATAGAGAGAAAGAGAAAGACAGCAGTGAATAACCCCAACATTTGGATTTTGTTTTAAAAAAAATAGGTCTATACATTTGGTCTGTAAGTTATAAGTTAGGCTGACAACACCATAATACTAGCAGAAAACCTCACAGACCTGGAACAACTACTAAGGAAGATCAAAGAAGAACGTGAAAAGGCAGGCTTACTGTTGAACATAAAAAAAACAAAAATAATGACCACAGAGCACTTACACACATTCAAACTAGATAATGAGGAACTAGAAATAGTAAAAGAGTTCTCATATCTGGGATCAAACATTGATTGGAATAGGGGCTGTAGCCAGGAAATCAGGAGAAGATTAAGAATGGGGAGGGCAGCTGTGAAAGAACTAGAAAAGATCCTAAAACATATAACTCAGTGCAAAAGTTAGAATCATACAAGCTATCGTATTTCCTTCTACCATGTATGGATGTGAGAGCTGGACAGTCAAGAAAGAAAGAAGGAAAATCAATGCATTTGAGATTAGATGCTGGAGAAGAGTGCTGAGGATTCCACGGACAGCCAAAAGAACAAACAAATGGGTCCTAGAACAGATCAAGTCAGAGATATCCCTAGAAGCCAAGATGACAAGAGTTAGACTATCATACTTTGGACACATCATGAGAAGGCGTGAATCGTTGGAAAAGACAATAATGTCAGGAAAGGTGGAAGGAAGTAAAAAGAGAGGAAGGCCCCATGCTAGATGGTTGGACTTTATTAAAGAGACCACGAATATGAGTTTGCAGGAGCTGAACAGAGCAGTAGAGGACAGGGGGGGCTGGAGATGTCTCATCCATAGGTTCACCATGAGTCGAGACCGACATGAAGGCAGTTAACAACAACAACAAGAAAAGTTTGGTCACCAAAATGGAAGTCATAAGCAAAGTGGACAGTGTAAAAGAAAAAGTCATTCCCAGGTACGTTTTGGATGAAGCCCTAAGTGATCTCAAGAAGATTCAAAAAGTTTTTATATATGCAAGGCTTTCATTTCACATGTGTACATTGGTAGTTTGGGCTAAAGAGTTTACTGAAACATGTTGAACTACACTTCTTTGTTGTGGTGCAGGGACCTATCCCTATTCTTTCTGTGTGATTTCTGCTTCCGGTACCAAGTTTTCTGTTAAAGAAGTAAGGTCCAGGAATACGTTTAGTTTGTTAACTGAGATATACCTGCACTGAATTTAAGTTAACATTGAAACCATACACCTATCCACTCAGAGTTAAGCCCCAATGAGTTCAGTGTGACTTTTAAAATTAATGAAACTGAAAACTGAATGCCAGCTAAAAACAATGTAGATTCCCCCCCTCGGTGGAGCCATTGGGTGGGGAGGTATGCTTTGCTGGCCTCTTGGGACCATGAGACCAAATTTTAAAAATATAATGCAACTTGCTAGCCGTGGAAATTGGTGGCTGAGGGTGGGGCCAGAGACCTTCATATGCTCTGCCACCCTCAGCTCCTGTCTTTTTCACTTTTGCATTTAACCCACCTTCCCACTGCTGACACAATGTGAAGTCTCTTGGTCGCTTATGAGGCTGGTAGGAATTTTTTGCCTTTTCCACGGGCTTTTTTTTTGCCTACCACACACTGTCACAGTTGGACTTGGACAATTGGCTTAGGGGGTGTCTAAATAGATCATCATCTGGCAGATAGTCAGGGAGAATTGCAGTATTGTGAGCACAAGTCACCTTTTTGGTGATAGGGAATTTTCTGGAACTGCCTCTTTAGGTCTTGAGACTGGGGAAGCAGGGAAAGGGGCTTTCCTTGAGGCTAGCCTGAAGGATAAACCCTCTCTCTAAGACTTGAGGTTTGGGAGAGGGACCTTCTAGTTGACTTTCCTGATGTGGGTTGGCCAGGGAGTAACCCAGCATTTGGGTTCTCCCTGCAGCTCAGGTGTTATCACCCTAGGGAAGCTGCAGAGGAGGTCGGGAGTAGGGACCACCTGCTGCAGCTGGTCCCACAGTAGGTTACTCCCCCTTAGTTGCAGTTCTCTGAAGAAAATTAATAATTAATAAATAAGTAGCTTAATAAAGTGGCCTTATTTCAAACGCATTATTTGTATCTGGTCTCTTTATTCACAGGTTGGTCAACAAATGATGGTACCTTTAAAACACTGTATACCAAACTGGCAATATTAACATACAAACAAAACTTTTTGAGAGTACTGGATGACAGAACCCTTCAAACTCTTTAATAAAATAATTTCACACACACACACACACACACACAACCAAAGAAAAATTCAGTTGGAGGCCTCATAAATGCCTGGCCCATACATTTTTAACATTTGTTTTACATTGTAATCCTACCCCCATGCACCTAGGAGTATGCTGAATTCAAGGAGGACATAACATTGAATAGCCATATATAGGATGGCTGTGATGGCACTTAATATATTTTCAGGTTTGTAGCATATGTTTTATATCTGTCTAGCTTTTATGATTTCATAACTAATGTGTTATGTGTTATTTTATATTTGTTTTATGACTCTTTGTTTTAATACAAATGTCATGTATGATTCTAATAAATAAGAAAGTTACATATAATAGTTAGCATTTTTCAAGGAACTGTGGAAACAGAACATGCCAGTTTGGAAAAATGGGAATAAGCATATTTGTGCCTTTCCCAATACAGATTTTCAAAAGAAAGGGAAATAGAGGCAAATATCATAAAACAGTCTCTGATTCCAAAGGATTTGAGCAGCTGTTGATGTGCAAATGAAAAGCAATTAAACCAGCACAATTGTTTAAAAGAATTCTGTTTTTATTTATGTATTTATTGAATTAAAATAATTATATACCACCCTTCATTGGCATACAACAACAAGAAAAATGCATAACTAAATCCCATATCAGCAGTATATTAAAAGTATACTAATACATTTTTAAATTTGTTTTATAGCTATTATTTTACTATTATTAGTATTATTTTATTGAACTCATTATTGGGCTTGGAGAGGATTCCAAAATAGCTTATGAATGGGAATAATTAACAAACAAAAAAAAATGTTCTCCCCCCTTTTTTTCAGCAAGCAAAATTTCTGCAAAAAGCTCCATCTGCAAAATTTGTCAGAATATATACAATAAACCCTGTTACTCAGCTAGAAGAAGATTTCTGGGATTTGTCATTGTTGCCTGAAGAACATAATAAATGAACATTTGCATCATTATTAAGTAATTGCTTCCTTACAAGCACTTACCTTAGCAAATTTCCCACTCACTTATAAGGGTATATGTGTCCCAGTCTATTAAATTACCCAGTGGGCTGAGATGCCATGCAGGCCTGTACCATTAGGGTAAGACCTGTGCCTTTTCTCATATCACAGAAAATATTTGGACTCCTATTCATGGGGTGTTTCAATTCAGTGCATTATCTTATCAGGTCATGCTGAAACTAATACAAATCATTGTAATTGTAAATATATTTAACAAAAAATAAACCTGTGTGATGCTTACACACTTCTGTATTGGTCACTAACACATAACCTTCCAATTATATCTTTCAGAAGACAGAAGATTAATCTGGGGATAAGTGAGCAGTTAGCAGAGTCAGCATTTGCAGGCTGGAAGAAAAGGTAATTCTGAAATTACTGAGTTGCTGAAATGGCAATAATCTTGTAGGTGATGCTCTGGAGAATAGAGGTGAGATTGCTTTCTCTGGCAAACCATACCAGGGCTGGGTTGTCGTATAATGTCCTCTTTCCCACCCCCACCCAGAACAGAAAAGCGCAAGAATATTAAATGTTCAGATGCTAACAACTGTTTTTAAAATGAAAGAAAGAGGGATTCAAAATAACATTCTTAACAGAAAAGAGGACTGCACTCCAAGGCTTTCTAAGAATTAACCAATTTTTGCAAAGAAAGAAGAAAGTTGTTGACAAGTTAGGACTGAAAGGAAAGTTTGGAGGGCAAGATAATCTATAGAATAGGGATACTTGAGAAAGTTAGACTTTCTAAATTGCAATGCTGTCTGATTAGTGTGCAGATTGGAATAGAGTTTTCCATAAGGTTCCCCCAGTTCTTGTAACCCCAGTTCTTGCATTATTTTTTTAAAATCAAAATGTGCAAGAAAATATTACTTGGAATGCTTATTTTGAAAGAAATGACATTTTAAAGTAAGTATCCAAAATATGTGTTTAAAATATGTCTAAAGATGTATTTTTGAGCTGTATTATTTTATCAAAAAGCACAAATGAATTTTGGGCTACAACAAAATTATGAGGGAGTGGAAAGGATAAATCCTAAATCAGGAAGCCAGGATGTATGAAAATGTTCAATGCAATGAGCATGCTTAATATACAGAACATTTGAACAGTTTGTGGCCCAGTAAGCAAATAATAATAATAATAATAATAATAATAATAATAAATGCATATTTTTGCATTCCCAGATAGACCACAAAGACTAGGACTTTTAGCAAGCTTAAAGAGGCCTTTATATACAGTATCTACCTTGAGAAAGGACTATTTTGAGCAAATTTATAGTTGGTTGCAAAGTGTAAGAGTTAGTGACATATAGGTTTATCTTTTTAAAGAAAAAATGGGTTACATCAAAGCATAACACTTCAATAGACAACCTAATCTACTACCCCAGGCTTACAAAGAGTGGCCACTTCGAAGCACTTCTAGGCATACAACTTATCTTTCTCTCTTTGTCTGAAAGATGTATCTGGTAACTTTACCATTAAGAGAGTTTTGCCAATTTAGGATCATTCCAAGCCTGAGGTTTCCATCCCTAAACCTGACACTTAGGGATAGCCCCCAGTGATCTCTATAAGCATTATGCATTAAGTACCAACCACTGTTGCTCACAGGTTGTCATTCAAGAACACCTATATACAGATGAAGAGAGAACATATTTCCATTTGTGGAACTTGGATGGTCTGAGTATGCTGGTAGGAGTATGAGAAACACCAACAATAATGAAACTGATAGATCTGCACATTGTAATAATAATTCAGCCTCAGGGCAGAACCAGGAATACAGTGTGAAAAAGGCTAACATTGTCTTTTATCTTGCTCATGCTCACTTTTCTGGTGCACTCATGAGAACATCTCTTCAAATGCCAATACATCTCATTTATTTATTTTTTTGGTCTTGCATGATGAGATGTCAAAATTGTCAAGATCATATGGAACTATGAGGCAAGCTACTTCACACAAATGAATTGCTGACCTTTTCCCAATTGTATTTTCAAGAGGTTGTAATACTGTTGCTTGACTTGCGAAAGGACTGTGCCAGTCATAAAAAAGGATGTCAGGACATCAGTCCTTTCTTATTTCTAATCTCCATGTATGTCATTAATCAGGGATTAGGCTAGGAATGAAAGTGGCATTCATCATATGGTTTGCCATGGGGCACACAATCTTCTTTTTAGAAATTGCCAGTGTGGGTGGTCTAGATCAAACCAGGGCTGTGGTATGAGGAACAGCGCAGTGGGCATTTAATCTCTATCTCATATTGTTTTCCAACCATAACAACTTGTTGGGAAATGTGAGCGTCACTACTGGATCTCTCAAGTAAAGTAATCAAATTAGCAAGATTGAAGCAGACAATAGCCATTCCCATGGCTATAGAGTTGCGAAGTGTCCCTTATTTGAGCATTGGAAAGCTTATCCCTTATAGAACTGGCAGGTGTATTTTGAGGGTTGGAGAGCTTTCTATTTTATATCAACTGAACAAGATGCCAAAAACCTGATAAGATAGAAATGCATGCATCATGTAATTTATGAATGTGGACATTATTTTAATTTTTACAGAGAAATACATGGCTAGGTTAACTGAACTCAATGGCTAGAATCCTGTTGGGCAGTTGTGATTGCATAGCCCAGAATTACGTATTCATTATTGTTTTGTATTTATAAACCCTACATAACCTCCAAGTTAGTGGATACCTAGAGGCTGTGAAAATCCCTCAGTCCTCACTTACTGGCCAGTAGCCATTGCAGTCACTAGGGATCTGTTCCCCTGTCATTTAGGAAGCAGATGACTGCTGGTAACTCACATCCCATCCCATAAGCAATCTCTGGCATAAGAGAGAATTGCAAATGAGTTCCTGCTTCTGTCTGTTACCTTGGAGATTGCTCATGAGAAGGGGAGAGAACGTCAATTACTTACTTGTTCATCAACAGGTCAAGAGTCTCCCTTCAATTGTAGCAGCTGCTGCCCAATAAGGGGACTGGGACAGGAAAAATATGGTGCTTACACATTCATAACTTCTTAACAGGATTCCAGCCAATACTTTCATTTGGTAGACCACAAGCTTGACAATAGCTACTACCTGATTGCCAAGCTGCTTTTCCCTTGGCTCTCTGTGTGCCATCAAGGCACTGATGTTCTCTTCCCAAGGGAGATGGTAATAAAAGTGTTTCTTTTATCACTCTGGAAAAATCCATTTGGCAAAAGGCATGTTTTATGACCATCTCCCTCTGGAAGATCAGAACAGAAGTACTGCAACAGCATGTAGAGAGACAAAGATAAAGCCACTTCTTTTTTGCTGCTCAGCTTCCTTTTGTCATATGATAAGGCTCTGTGTCTACTTAGTAAAACATATTTAAAAAGTTTTACTTAAAAATTACATATACACCGTCAAATACAGGTTGTCATGGAGGGGACAGGTCAGAATGATTTAGAAAGAGAGGGATGTGTGTAAAAGCAAACAAACAGGAAGTCAGACAACATGCATATCTCCATGTTGTAGATATGGAGGTGAGGGAGGTATGTGAATTCTAAGGTTTATATAAATCCTTGCCTCTACCCACATTATGGTCTCAATACAAGTTTTCCCCTTTACACTGGCTTTTTCTGAAAGAAAAATCATGCACTCAGGGATAAACCATGTGATATTCATTTGATCTTTAATTAAAGAGCAGGGGAAACATCTTATATATAAGAGTGGATCACTAAAATAGCCCACACAATAGAGTGATTGTTCAACATATACATTCAATTTTCCATAAACATTTCAAGGTGCCCTGCCTATCTGTCTGGCTTAAGGAGGTGACTCGCCAAAATAGGACATTGTGTAGGACAAACTGGAAGTCAAAATAAATAATTGAATTGCAGAGATTGCCTTTTGAAGAGAAATCTCCTATATGCAAGATTAGGATATTGCAGATAACAGATACTCTCTTTCGCTCTCATTTTATTCTAGAAACCCACTACATTGCATTAAGCACTACCAAGTACATTTATAATCTATTAGTTGTGTTATTGAATGCATTGTTTCTCATTATTTACTGTTCTCCTAATTTAAAATCCCCCAGAAATCTTGCTTCCCTTGGCAATGTCCTATTCATTTATTTAATAAAAAAGAAAATACTTCAGGACATTGCACCCAATAATGGAGTGCCCAGCACTGTGCCAACATAGTAACAGCATCACAACTTAAATTTGTTGGTTGCATTATGATTGTCTCTTTGTTTACAGTCCTCACCACAAGGAAGTAAACTTTCTGCATTCTTTTATCCTTTTAAAAATAGACCAGGACCCTGCATTGGAAGACATGGGTATGAGGTAGAGAGAGCTATCACAGTCTCCTTTCCAGTCTCTTAATTCCATGTTTTCTCAGCCCTCAGAACCTACAGTATTTTCTGGCGTATAAGACGACTGGGCGTATAAGACAACCCCAACTTTTCCAGTTAAAATATAGAGTTTGGGATATACTTGGCGTATAAGACTACCCTTCTTCCAATGCACACCAAATAAAAATTTTAAAAAAATCAGATTTGATTTCAATAATTTTAATTCAAATGCTTATGACATGCAGGTACTTAGCAGGAAAACTGTCACTTGTAAACATAAGGCTGTTTGTCATCAAACATGTAAACATAAAACAGTGAGACATTTAGCCTTCCCTGTCAGAGAACTCTGGTGCCATAACAAACTACAGCTCCCATGTTCCTAGCATTTATTTCTGCAGTGTGTTTTGGACCTTATTATTTCTGCAGTGTATTTTGGACCTTACTTTTTAAAAAACAATCCAGATTTAAATGTTGCTTTAAAAATTGTTTCCATCTCCCAGCTATGAGATAGTTGGGGGAAAATGAGAAAGTGTTGGGGGGAAGGACTGCCAATATACTAGGTGATGCATTCTGGAGTATGTACAATTTGTGGTCTGCCCTCCTCTGCCCTGCCTGTTCCGCCTCTCCACTGCCCAAATCCCTCATCTCTCTGTGAGCCACAGGCAAGATAGGTGGTGGAGAGGAGGGACGGGCAGGACAGAGGAGGGCAGACTAGCCCAGGGTGGCAAGGGAGGACAGGAGGCCCTCCAAGAAACACCATGCCTCAGCCCGCTTCCTCCTCTTTCCCCAGGCCAAGCTGCCGCCGCCATTACCACCTCCTCCTCCCTGATCTTGCTGAGGGTCTTGCCCAGCACGGTGAGTGAGTTGAGGGGGAGGAGGAGGAAGACAAAATGGCGGCTGGGCTGAGGGGGGGGGGTCCTTTTGCTTGGCCTCTTCCTGGCATATAAGATGACCCCCAACTTTTGAGGAGATTTTCCAGGGTTAAAAAGTCATCTTATATGCCGGAAAATATGGTAGTGATTTCCCAATTAGTGGAGAACGAAGGGAGCAACAGACAACCACCCATTTATTTTCTCAAAGCTGGAAATTCAGCAACTGACATCCACAGGGACACCCCAGGGTCCTCCCGAGATCCCTGCAGATGTCATTGGTCTGCATTCAACTACTGGAAAATAGGGGAGGGCAGACCACAAATTGTTGTGATAAGTCTGACTTGCACCAATAGAGTTGCAGTCCAGTCCTATTTAGTCTGGGTTGACTCCACCTAAAGAGAGAATCAACCCAGATGTCTTTCAGACTTTCAGGTTTTTTTTCATGTGTGATATGCACTTGTAAAGTTTGCTGTTTTTCAAAAAACAAAATACCCTTTAAAACAACTGTTGAGTTCCCACTCCTAAGAATTCATTTTGCTTTTGTCTTGGGGCTTTAATCCTCATATTGAAGGACAGTTTCCTATAGTACCTGGATAATTTTAATGGGTCCTTTTCAAAGTTTTTCTGTCCCAAGAAATTCCAGAGGCTGGAGATACTGCTAAGGAAACCCCCCTCCCAAAAGTGGTCAGATGTTCATTTCTAATTTTGAAAAAATTGCAATTTTATATTAAAAGTGTGGGTAGGCTATGAATTATTTATAAAGGGAGATCTTTCTCTCAGTCTCCTTTCCCACCAACATAGGCCTATCCTTGCTGTGGACATGGAAGAGAACCTTTTTGATAGTCTCTACTAGGCTTTAGAACTCCTTTCCATGAGAGGCCCTGTTGGCCTCTGCTCTGTTTTCTTTCCACTGGCAGGTACTGAGCTTTTTATTTATACAGGTCTTGGGCTTTAATTTGTTGTGGCAGAAGAGTCTTACAATGAGGTGTGCTGTGATTTAATATTTTTACTACATTTTAATGTGTTTTACATTATTTTAAATTAATGTTTTAGTTGGATAGCTTATTAAATTTGGCATACTTTTTATTGTACCTTGTTTCAGTTATATTATGTTTTAAATGTGTGTTTGTTTTAAATTAATGTTTTAATTGGATAGCTTATTTCATGTTTTTTAAAAAACAACGCTTTTGAACTATGTATTGTTTCAGCTACATTTATATTTAACTTTATATCATCAGCTGCTTTGGGTTCCATAATTAAAGAAAGATGGGATATTGGGTTCCATATTGAGAGAGAGAGAGAGAGAGAGATTAGGTTTCATTTTGAGAGAAAGATGGGATACATCGTAAAATTTTGTATCCAGAAGCTTCTAGGAGTGGGTAATTCACATTTTTTTTCTTTGCCTGAAGCAGGGCAGTCCAGAGGAATCTGCGAATGCCACTTTGGATGTTTCCTGGTGAGAATTTTGATGTGTTTGACATGTTTTATATCTTGATAAGCTTTCCTTGTCTATTCACACACATTATTGCCATTATACTTTTAATTTGAATTCAGTCGGTAAACAGGAGATTGTTGTATTCCTTTGCTTCAGCCTGATTGGGAGCTTGTTGACAGTGATTGATATGAAGTAATTATAACTGAGCATTGCACATTTGGGACTGGGTTTATGTCTATGAGGGGGGATCGTAAAGTTTTAATTATCACCTTTAAAAAATTTTTACAAAGTTTGTTTTGATTTGTAGTTGTTAACTTATCTCTGCGTAATCACTACCCAGATTTACACATTTTCCCCAGCGTTTCTTGACCCTCCGAATACCGTTATTGTAGAAGTCTGCAAATTGCACCCTAAACCATTCTTCTACTTCATTAATGACGTCATCTGTGTTGTCAAATTGGCGACTCTGCAATGGATTTTTCATTTTTGGGGAAAGAAAAAGTCACTTGGTGGTGATGACACTGACAAAATTTCATCAATATACCATAATAACATTGGGGTGATAATTATTACTTTACGATGCCCCCTCATTTTTGTTGTTAACTGCCCTCGAGTCAATCTTGACCCATGGCAACCCTGTGGATGAGACATCTCCAAGACCTCTTGTCCTCCACTGCTCTGCTTAATTCCTGAAAACCCATACCCATCACCTCCTTAATAGAGTCCATCCATCTGGCATGTGGCCTTCTTACTTACTTCCACCTTTCCTAGCATTATTGTCTTTTCTAATGAATCTTCTCTTCTCATGATGTGTCCAAAGTACGACACCCTCAGTCTGGGTCATCTTGGCTTTCAGGGAGGTTTCCAGCTTAATCTGCTCTATGACCCATTTGTTTGTCTTCTTGGCTATCCATAGGAGTCTCAACACTCTTCTCCAGCACCACATCTCAAAGGAGTTGATTTTTTTCCTATCACTTCTCACATCCATACATGGTAACAGGGAATACAATGGCTTGTATGATTTCAACTTTTGTGCTGAGTTGTATATCTCTGTATTTTAGAATCTTTTCTAGTTCTTTCATAGCCACCTTCCCCATTCTTAATATTTTTCTGGTTTCCCCCTCATACTCAGTTTCAAAACAGGAGGAGAAAAATGAGAGCAAAATTAGCATTCTCAATAGTCAAAGCTGATATTTTTATTCTTAATTTATTTTTCCATAGGTGCCTATTATCCAGGAGTGAGACTCCCACCCAAACACATGTACCAACAAAGCAGCATTAGCAAAATAAGCAAAGGTTGAAAAGGTGCTTTTAAGAAAAATAAATATAGTGAAAGACCCACTGAAACCATCTCTTAACCGAGCATTGGAAGGATGATGATGCTGTGAGTCATTTATGCTTTACAAATCAGAGCATCACCACTGCTCAGGTGCAAAGGCCTTCTAAATGCCATATATTCTTGCTTAATATTCTTCTTAAGAACATCATTCCTAACTCTTTGACTAAGTAACTTTGATCGCATCATGTTTTGTGGGAATACCACATAGGATGGAAGCGTCAAGAAAACCTAAGGTTTGTAAACCTAGAGGAAAGAGTTTCACAAGCATCTCTCCATGCAAAGGAAATATCATCAGAGAATGTTCACATTGCTAATGTACATTGACAACCCCCATTAACCTGGTAAGCTTCTATTTTATGAAAAACATAGGTAGCCAAGTTCTTTGTGTGCCACCAATACAGTGTCATTTCAATATATTACTAATACAAATGGATCTTCCCCAGAAGAAATGTAATATCTTTAAAAGGTTTTGCCTATCATCCCCTCCATTAGCATAAATTAAACTGTGCTATATTTAGTTTCTGACTCAGCCTTCAGACCCTCATTACCTGTACACTGTCTCTCTCCCCATCCTCTATCTCCAAGAGGAAGGATTTTGGCAAATGAACTGTGAGAAGAACACATCATCTGAATCTCTTCCTTCCCCGTTTGTGTGTGTGTGGGTTCAGTTTTCTTCCTTCTGTATGGATGCAAGAAGGTTGTGAGTTCCCAGCAGTAAAACAACAAATTGTAGTTCCTGGGAAGACAATGTCCCTGCTATTGGTGGCTGTTGTCTACTATGTCAGTGGGATGATGAATCGGTTCTGAATTTTAATCCAAACTTTAAAGGAGTAGCCCAAGGTGCTGCATCTATTTGGGGGAAAGGATTCAGCAAAGCTTGGATAACTCCTGAACACTTGGACTAAATTCAGTGCCAGACTGATATGGAAGCCACTAGTTACCAGCAATCCCCAAATGGCACAACCATTACTACTGTGAATGTAGTATAAAGCTGTGAAGTGTTCCTTTAATTGGCATCTGTTGACTAGTATTCGTTATGTCATTAGTAAGAGCACCCATGTGCACATATGACACACACATACAGAGCTCTATTTTGCCTATGCTGTATGGTTCTGTTTGAATTTTTCTGGTGACTGTAAAGGACAAAAAAATGCAAAGGCATTCACAAATAGTACAATGTTGCTCTGCACCAGTATCCAGTTTTTTTTCAAGAACTTATTTTCATTGAATACTGTACATTTCCACTCTGTGTCTCCTGAGCATGCCTCTTTCTATTTTAAACAGATACTTCCCCCTGTAAGGAGCCTCAGAACCATGCTTGTGATTTAACATGCAACTGCTATAGAACTAGAGAGACTATAAGCATGGCACTCTAGGGGAAAATGCAACTTATTATCATCAACACAAGGCCTATGAATACTTGCAAATCAGAATGATAACCTGACTTGCTTTGATTTTCTGGTTTTCAGCCATCCGCATTTTGCCATAGTGAATGTCTTCAATATTTTTTTCCCTTTCGATAGGGGAAAGAGCCAGCGTTTGGCATTGTCAGGCAGCTGCCAAGGGCAGAACACCTCAAGTGGGTTGATTACTAGTAGTTAGTAATCTAGAGATTGTTAATCAGAAATTTGGGGTCCTTTTCTTTTGTGCCACACTGCTAAAAGGACAACACTCCTAAGTGAAAAGAGGTGGGACATGCTCCTTCCCACCATCAGTTGTCTGCTCTATGGAGAACATGTGGCAGTAGCACAAAGGCTGAGCAACTGCATGGGGACCAGTGTCCAATTCCACTGCCCTGGCCCCCTTCTGCAATCCCTTCAAAATAACAACGGGAAGTGACATTGTCATTTTGAGAGGGATGCCAAAGGAAAATGGAAGTATTTGGGTGGGGAATAGTATGGATGTCTGGAGTGCCAGTGGGGGTATTTCTGCATGTTTTCACATATTTTGGGAGCATTCTGCCTGGTTTTATGGCAATAAAACTGCATGAAAATTTCATTTTAAAATTAAATTGGAGGAGGTCAGGGGCTTTGAAGGACTGATGCAGAGGCTTCATTTGCCACAAGAGTGGGATCCAGGAGGAAGAGGAGGGGGAGTACTGTCAGAGGTGTGCTGCCAAGAATCCATAAACATGAAAGAGATATTACTCTAAAGAATTTGCTAGGCTGCTTTCTAATTTACAATTTTTGCCTAAGCGCTAATGTAGTAGATGCTTTATTCTTTGAATTGAAGTATGTTTGTCATCGCAGTTCATTTACATTCAGATCCAGTCTCAATAGTTAAGACAGGCCATGTCTGCAGAGAGCATACACATTTCAGGATATTTTAAGTCCCATGGAGCTCCTGTAGGATTTGAGCCAGCTCTACAAGGGAAACTCAATTTTGAATTTAAATACAGCGAAAGATTAAAGTCTCTTGCCAAGCCCTATATTATAAAAACTCAGCACTTCTGGCATTTCCTTATTATATTACTTATTTACATAGGGTAAGCAAATCTCAGAAAACAGTATCATGTCCCATTTTACTCTTGTTCCATATCCATTAGTAATTAAAATCTATTTTTGGTTAAAATTTGGGCTGTATGCTCATTTGCAAAAATATAACCCAAAGAGGTGAATTCCCTTTGAGGTACCCAAATAACGGATGCATCTATTAAAATGTCATTATCTTTTGATTTTACCTATTAAGCACTTTCAGCATAATCCACCAAGAGGTAAACAGAGAGCTAGGGCTGCCATATGGCCCATTTCCCCAACTCTTCCTTGTATTGTGAACATGCTACTCTGTACAGATTTGGACTATTTGTTGGTTCAGGTTCCCAGTTTCTTTTCCTTTTGGTTTTCCTTTCCTTTCCTTTCCTTTCCTTTCCTTTCCTTTCCTTTGAACCATATCGTTAATTCAGGGCATCTTTTAGTACAGGGGTAGGCAACCTAAGGCCCGGGGGCCGGATGTGGCCCCCCGAGGCCTTTGGACCGGCCCCAGGCTGGTCCTGCCGCCGCCGCCACCGCCACTGCCGCCCGCCATGATGATATTGATTATTGTTGTTATTACTTGTTCTTGGGGTTTTCTTGGCAAAATCTCCACAGGGGTTTTGTCATGTCTTTTCTGGGGCTGAGAGAGTGTGCATGCATATATATTTTTAATTTTTAATGTTTATTATTATTATTTATTTATTTTTATTTGGTGCTTTGGCCCCCCAATTGTCTGAGGGACAGCAACCTGGCCCCCGGCTCAAAAAGGTTGCCTACCCCTGTTTTAGTAAGTCTAGTGGCTAAAGGTTTGAGCCTGAATGGACAGGAGGAATGGTTTCTTGTTTGAGCCTGAATGGGCAGGAGGAGTGGTTTCCTACACCTGTCCAAACTGCAGTTGTTCCCTTTGTTGAAACTATATGTCCCCCTTAAGGTCCCCTTCCACCACTATATTTCATGCCCAATGTCCCCTCTTCCCTTCCATAACAGCCACAGGAGGGAAGGGGTCATGGGTATTATTTTGGTTGGAGATAGAAGCTACAGATCTTATTGTAACATGTGGCTTCCCAGGTATTGTTAGATTGCAAGTACCAGCATCCTCTAGCCAATGCTGAAAAATGCTGGGAGCTACAGTCCAACAACATCCAGATCAAGGAAGCTGTGCTAGTTGAAGGTGCATACGCAGATACCACACACACACATATCCTAGATGGCCTTTGGGGGTCCCTTCCAACTCTAGGATTCTGTGCATTCCTGCATGACAGAAGGGCGTTGGACTGGATGGCATTGGGGGTCCCTTCCAACTCTAGGATTCTATGTATTCCTGCATGGTCAAAGGGGTTGGGCTAGATGGTCCTTGGGGGCCTTCTTCCAAAAGATACTGTGTATTCCCGCATGGCAGAAGAGGGTTGGACCGGATAGCCCCTGGAGGTTACTTCCAACTCTAGCATTCAATGTTTTCCTGCATGGCAAAAGGGGTTGGACTAGATGGCTCCTGGTTCCTTCTAACTCTAGGATTCTATGTAAATGCGAGCAGTGCTCTCTAGGACTCATCCCTTTGCCCCCCTGGTGCTTCAGGGCCAGATATCTGGCTACAGGGGCTGCAGAGATAATAAACTAAGTGTGTGGGTGTGTGTGTACACATGTACCTTCAAGAAGCCCATGAACTTATGGGGAGCCTGTGAATTTCCTAGGGTTTTCTTAAGTGAGGAATCCTCCAAGGTGATTTTGCTAGTTCCTTCCTCTGAAAGCTAGCCTACAGTAATATTCCCTGGTGGTCTCCCATCCAAGTACTTACCAGGGCAGACTGACTCTGCATAGATTCCAAGATAAGGATGTTGTTGGACTGCAGCTCTCAGCATTCCTCAGCATTGGCTACTCCATAACACCCTTGAGTTCAGTGCATTATAGTATGTGCTGGATAGAGCAAGGTAGGCAAAGAAAGAGAATTAGAGCTTCAAAAAGTTTTGGACTACAGCTTCCACAATCCCCCTTTCAGCTAGAGGACTTGTTGTCAAATCTGATCCCAGCGTCTTCTTTACTTTGTCTCCTTCAGAAACCAGAATAAGCTATCTCCCCTCACTCCCATCCTCCTTTGTGGGAGGAATCCAGTCATTGCAAAAACTTCTCATTGACAAGACAGGTTTTTATGTGACTTGAGTGTGAAAATTAACACACTCTCGCATTTATGGCAATGATGCCGTAAAACAATAAAACAATTTGGAACAACAAACTTCAAAGAAATTTCCCCATTCCCTTTACTTCATTTGCAATTGAGCCATGTGAAAATTCCCATACCTATGCAATCATGTGGCAAATTTCTCAGCTCATACATAAATCAGTTAAAGGGCCAAGAAATCAATTTGTTTCTTTAGTGAAACATGACAAATAATTCCCCCTCTCATTCCCCTCTTTTAGTTGTGAAATGGCTAAAGTAGGCCTAACAGCAAAGTAGCACATGTATGTGCAGTTATATTGCAACTGTCCACTCTATCGGTAGGCTTGCCATCCATGGACTGGAGCTCCCACAGATCACCCTGCCCCCATTAGTCAATAGCAGGGGTAGGCAACCTTTCCCCTTTAAGGGCCGAGGGACTTCAGCTCCCAGAATCCCAGGAGCTATTGGCCAACATGGGACTATTGGCCAACATGGCTGAGGCTTCTGGGAGCTGAAGTCCCTCGGCCCTTAAAGGGGAAAGGTTGCCTACCCCTGGTCAATAGCAGTGCATGCACAGAGAACATACTGATGTAGGTTCATGCGCATCACTGCCCACTTCCCTTCCATAACAGACCCCTTCCCAAGATTTCTGGTTAAAGTGGCTGTAAATTTGCTGGAACTTCATCTTTAATGGGAACAATGATGTCATTGTCATCCACGTTTCCTCTGAAGATAGCTATGCAAAAAGAAATTATTCCAGCACCAGTATACTGCTGTGAGGTCTACCAGTTCTAATATAAGTTTGAAAGGTGAAGTTTGGTAGAATTTCCTTGATCTCTGATGGGCAATCAAGGGACATGAACCCTACAAAAGACATGCTCATATGAATGCCCATGATTGCCCATTTGAGACCAAGTTAGTTTGGTTAGAAGGGATGTTGAAGAGGTAACAGAGACCTCCTGGGAGAGGACAAAGAAAGTCATATATTGAGGACAGGTTAGGCATTACTAACTCCTTGAAGCCTGCTAAACCAAAATGCTGGATGACTGAGGGAAACCAGAAGAGGAGAGTGTGTGAGAAAGAATGGCTGATACCTCTGCTAGCTGCAGTTGTATGCATTCCTATTCATCTATACTATCACCGTGTTCCCTCATATTAATATTTTGATAGTAAAGGGAGTAGGCTGCATGTGGCCCACTGCCAAACTACCTGGCACACATGCGTCCCACTAAGTCTGTTTTTGCAGTCCCTGACTTCTCCAGTCTCTCCTGGCTACACTTATGTGACCACAAGAAAAGGTGAGCTGCCTCTCTTGGAAACTCCAGGAGAAAGACACTGGCTTTTAAATAGCTTACATCTCCCCTGCACTATTTAATGTTCCTCCCAAAAAAAACCATCCTCTTTTGTGTGACATTTTCTGTTTGAACTTTGACAAATGGGAATCTAGTCATTACAATAACAACATCTCATTGGCAAGACAGCTTTGTATGTGACTTGAGTGTGAAAATTAACACACTCTCGCATTTATGGCAATAATGCCATAAAACAATAAAACAATTTGGAACAACTAACTTCAAAAGAAATTTCCTACCCCTGATTGGAATGGTTGATGACTGCCCTTTGTGAGGGAACCAGACACTGTAATTATCTCACACTTCACTTGTAGGGAGAACAGTAATTTTATTGCCCACTATTCATTAGGCATGAGAAGAATTATTATGTCATTTTACAACACTATTCACAACTTTATTACATTTTCCTTGAGCTTCGTATATTTGGTAAAGTGGCCTTATGTAACTATAAATGTAAAAGTTGTTGCAGCTCACGTGAGGTGGTGCTGGTATTCCCCCTCAGAAGAAGAATCTTCTTCATCTTTCAGTCTCATAGGAGAAGGAGGAAGAGTAACTATGGTTGTTGTTGTGTGCCTTCAAGTCTAACTATACCTCTTCCTAAACCTGTGAGTTCACCCTAAGTTCTAGAACAGGGGTAGGCAACCTAAGGCCCAGG
Organism: Phrynosoma blainvillii; assembly: GCA_026167975.1. NCBI lineage: Eukaryota > Metazoa > Chordata > Lepidosauria > Squamata > Phrynosomatidae > Phrynosoma > Phrynosoma blainvillii. The sequence continues at coordinate 38,159,565 of JANUYF010000005.1, forward strand.
GGCCGGATGTGGCCCCCCGAGGCCTTTGGACCAGCCCCAGGCAGGTCCTGCCACCACCACCGCCGCCCGCCATAATGATATTGATTATTGTTGTTATTACTTGTTCTTGGGGTTTTCTTGGCAAAATCTCCACGGGGGGTTTGCCATGGTTTTTCTGGGGCTGAGAAAGTGTGTATGCATATTTTTTAAAAATATATATATATATATTTAAAAAAATATTTTTATTTTTATTTATTTATTTATTTATTTATTTATTTATTTTTGATGCTTCGGCCCCCCAATTGTCTGAGGGACAGCAACCCGGCCCCTGGCTCAAAAAGGTTGCCTACCCTTGTTCTAGAAGATCAGGTCTGTCATGGTATATAATTCTCAATTTCCTTTTGCCTTGATCTCATAAATGCTGGAGCCTAATCATAGAACCTGACAAGCTCAGTTGGAGCTTAAGAGAACAACATTCAGCAGCGGAGCCTGGGACCACCTATTCTGAGGCTGTGTCAGTTCAGCTGGGGATGTAAGAACTTTTTCTATGTATATTTCTGTTTATATTCTGTTAACAAATCCCTCTATGGTAACAGCATTTAAACAGCGTGCAAATGTAGGAAAGACACAACCTCTCTCTTTGCTGAAATGGAAAACAACTGTCCCAGTTCACAACTTGAAAATGTAACTTTGAATAGTCATTTTTCCCCCAGGCCTATCCAAGACTAGTTGTTTTTTTTAAATACCAATAAATATACATTCATAATAAGCACTTTGACAAATAATAAATTATAACAATGCACTACTAAAGTAATTGTAAACTAGGTCGACAAGGAATTTTACTAATTTCAAATTAATCCAAATTAAGATAGATGTAGTAAGATGCAAGTTCCACACTAAGTGAATGCAGAGAGTAATTTAAAGCAAGCCTTGTTCTTTATCTTCCTGGAGTTAATTTCTGTCGTGATTAGAAATTAAAGAAGTGGCAATTGAGCAATGAATCAAAACATTAAGAGTTTCAATCTATTTGCAGATGGAAGTTTGCCATAGTAATGGCCTGTTTGCTAGAAAATATATGTACAAGTCCAGACCTAGAGGGCATTGTAAGGAAAATGCAAACCAGGTAGCGTTAAATTTTATTGCCCTCGGAGCAATTTCAAGGCATGGCATGTGCACAGCAATGACAGTGTTTGGTGTTCGTTGACAATGACACACAGAGCATCCTAAGCAATACTGTTTATCTCATGGAGGATCTGAAATATTCATAGATTCCTGGACTAGAATAAATTTATTGTCTGCTCTAAAAGATATAAGAGGCTGATAAACTGCATTTCTGACCTTGGAGAACTTTGTTGCTGCATTAAGGGACTTTGATACATAGCAGGGAGAAGATACTCTCTGTGATTTGTTAGATGTATTCTGAACTAGGATTGCATGATCAGGTGTACTGAAACCACAAGGACTTCTTTACAGAGACAAGTGTGGGGGGTGGGTAGGAGTGGAAACAGCATATCTTCACATTTTTGTTCTATTTGTATGGGAAGGGTCACAGATGGAAAAACTCTGGAGGAAAATGCTGAATTGCTACTTTTAAATGTCCAACTGCTTCCCCCTTTTTTCCAAGGGTTTAGCCTTTGCAAAACTACATCTTTGTTTGCTTATTCCAGAGAGCTTTTGTTTTATTTCTGAAATGGTCTTTGGTGGTGATGCACATTCCTCCATAGGAACAAGGCATCTGACCCATCCTGCTTTGTTTATCAAGGGCTGCCCTCTCTTATTCACTGGGACTATAATGAGTGACAGAAGAGCCTTGAAAAGACCCAGAGGGAGTACAGGGAGAATGAGATATGCAGTGTCTGTGAAGCATTAGTCTGGAACTGATGCATAATAGGAATCAAAAGTGTGACTTGTGTTCCTCTTACCAAAGTGAAGTGCCCATCAAATCTTGGGAAAGTGAAGGAGAAAAGTAGCACATAACCATTCTGTATGTAGATCAAGTGGTGTGATAAGAGGAGGACATTGGACAATACTTTGCTCTTCTAAGAGAAATTGCAGAATTTAATACATTAAAAAATCATAGACACCATTCTTTAGATTTTGTCCTTGAAGTGATGAGGTCATTAACAGTTTTTTTAAAAAAGAAAAAAAAACATAGATATATGTGTTTCTTATAGCTAGTCTCCCAATTTTTTTTTTAAAAGATGTTTCCTAAACCAGGTTCTGAGAAATGCCACCATCCTTATAACAATTCTTCTGAGATTCCAGTAAAATGCCCTCTTCTTTTTTTAGTATGAGAAAATGAAATCTCCCAATTCACTCAAAATTCACTTTAGGCAAAGGCTAAAACTTACTTCAAAACAAGTGGAAAGCAAGTATTCATAATAATAATAATAATAATAATAATAATAATAATAATAATTTTTTATTTATATTTCCCACCTCTCCCTACAGATCAAAGCGGGATTACACAATTAAATGAATACAATATGCAAAATACAAACAATAAAATAGTGAGATCAAACAACAGTAATAAATTATAAGAGCATATAATATAATATAATATAATATAATAAAAATAGAATAAAATAAAATAAAATAACCAATCATCGTCAGAATCTAGAAATGTAGAAGATCAGATGGTTAGGACAGCCAGAAGAGCTCCGTCTTAAGTGCCTTCTTAAAGGCATCCAGCATAGTAATAAGATGAATCTCTTCCGGTAGGCCATTCCATAACATGGGAGCTGCGGCCATGTACAATCTTTGGGAAGTCGTGTTGAGTTCGGTTCTATGATGTTCTAATAAGTTCTTCCCAGATGTTCTGAGAGTGCGGGGCGGATTGTGTGGGGAGAGGCATTACTTCAAGTAACTCAGGCCCAAGCCATGGAGGGCTTTAAAGGTAACAACCAATGCTTTGTACTGCGCCCAGAAGCTAATTGGCAGCCAATGAAGAGATTTTAATATAGGTGTGATATGATCCGATCTAGATGTTCCAGTGACCAATCTGGCTGCTGTATTTTGAACCAATTGAAGCTTCTGAACTTGGTACAGAGGTAGCCCCATGTAGAGCGCATTACAGAAATCCAGATGAGAGATAACCAGGGCAAGTACTACTGTTTCAAGGTCCTTTCGATCCAGGTAGGGATGCAGTTGGCGTATCAACCGAAGTTGGTACCAAGCACTCCTGGCCATCGCATCCACTTGAGATGACAACTGTAAAGAGGAATCCAGGAGTACTCCCAAACTGCGTACTTTGTCCTTTAGGGGAAGTGTGACCCCGTCCAGGACTGGATGGCAAAGCTCCTTTCCCAGACTTGGGGTACCTGTTGTGAGTACCTCTGTTTTCTCTGGATTCAGCTTGAGTTTGTCTTCCCTCATCCAGCCCATTACCGATTCAAGACAGGTATCAAGAGGAGCGATGCCATTCTTAGTCACTGCATCAGTTGGAGACATAGAGAAGTAGAGTTGGGTGTCATCAGTATACTGATAACACCGTGCCCCATGTCTCTGGATGATCTCACCCAGCGGCTTCATGTAAATGTTAAACAGCATGGGGGATAGAATGGCGCCCTGAGGGATGCCAGATATCATCTCTCTTTTTGAAGAGCTACTATTCCCCCAGCATCACCATCTGAAATCTGCCCGAGAGGTAGGACCGGAATCAGTGAAGAGCAGTGCCCCCAATACCTAACTCCCTCAGGCGTCTCAGAAGGATACCATGGTCTATGGTATCGAATGCCGCTGAGATGTCCAAGAGCACCAACAGGGTCACACTTCCCCCGTCGATGCCCAGATGGAGATCATCAACTAAGGTGACCATGGCAGTCTCAACTCCATATCCTGCCCTGAAGCCAGTTTGAAATGGATCCAGATAATCAGCTTCTTCCAAGACAGCTTGGAGCTGGAAGGCAACTGCCCTCTTGATCACCTTACCCAAGAATGGTAGAAGGGAGACTTGTCTATAATTATTTTTCATCAGGGGATCAAGGGAGGTTTTTTTCAAGAGTGGTTGGTTTAACCACCGCTAGTTTCAAACTAGATGGAAATTTCCCTTCTCTGAGGGATGCATTAATGATGAGTTGTAATAATATTTTTACTGCATCACCTCCCTGGATGGTCAGCCAAGATGAGCAAGGATCGAGAGGGCATGTTGCCTTCCTTACTCTTCCAAGAAGCTTGTCCACTTCATCGGTATTAACAAACTCAAGATGATCCAGTGTAACACAGTCCACAGAGTCTCTGGACATCTCTCTTATTGGTTCTGTTATAATGTCCGCATCCAGATCGGCTCTTATCTGAGAGATTTTATCTATAAAAAAAGTCATTAAAAGTGTCACAGCAGGCTTTAGTTGGTTCCAATAACGGGTTCAGGGTGGAAGGTAATTGAGTTAATTCTTTAACCACCCTGAACAGTTCTGCTAGATGAGACTTTGCAGAGTATAATATTTGTAATCTATTTATAAACTATTTCACCAGTAGAAGTGAAAAAGGAGACAAAGACCCATATGCTGTGTGAAGGTCCAAAACCTTTTATTTTTTAAAAAGCCCAACATGTTTTGGCCTTGTCACCAATTGGCCTTCTTCAGGTGCTATTACCAGAAATTTTTGGAGTTACAGTCTGACCTCCCAAACAAAGTGTACTCCCTTCTAATACTCAGAGAGTCCATTGTGATAGAAAGGGCAGACTGCAGAAATTTCTGAAGAAGGCCAATTGGTGACAAGGCCAAAACTCATTGGACTTTTTAAGAAATAAAAGTTTTTGGACCATCACACAGGACACAGGGCTTTTTCTCCTTTTTCTCTTCTAAAAGTTACTTTAAAAATTCCTTTTTGAAAAGCAATTAGTTACCATCCTTTTCAAAGCCTCCCCATCCCAATGATTATTTATTATTGTTATTATGAGTTTTTAAATGTAACATTTTTCTCCCTGTTCCCATTTCTGGGCAGAAAAAGCATTTTTCTATTTACAAAAAATCCTCTGGAACATTGCAGGACATTCATGTAAGGAGAGACTACTGCAGAAAATTCTTGATACTTTATTATTCTTCGGATGGGCTTTCACAGATGTCAGTAACTCCATTTTTTAAAATGAAGAAATGAATAATAGAAAATAATAGAGAATATTCTTTTCATCCTTGGGCCAGATAACTATATGGTGTAATAAAGAACCCCAGCTTTATTACTGTACAGAATCTGCAACTCATCTGCAACATAGGAGCACGTAAACATCTAAAGAAACTAAGGCCCAAAACATATGGGCCAAATAAAGTGGCTTCCAGCTGCTGTGGCAGCATGGCATTCAAATGACGCATGCCCCCAAAGCAGCTGGAAGCTGCTGTGATGCCACCATCCATTGGACCATATAAAAAATGAGCAGAAATAATCCAGCTCCAGAGGCTTGCTCTTTATTAGCCATGTGCTTCGCCCCAGGAGACTTGGTCACTTAGAACCTCATATCATTTGTCACAAACATGGTTCTGAATCAGGGCTTGCCATGATCAGTACTTCTTGAAAGTGAACTGAGGGCTCCATGCTACCCTCCCCATAGGACAAAGGTTGTTCATATACTTATCCACCTCTGTACCCAACATGCATTAAGTGGTTTCCTTTCAAAGTTGGTGCCTCAGGACATTCTACAAGCAGTTTCTCTCACCTATATGAGTGCCCACACCATGCCAGTTGTTAAAAAATGCAGCCAGACAGCTGAAATCATAGCCAAATAACAGGTACCACCCCTTTGTTATGGTATGGAGTGGGTGAAAAATATATCCAAAAGCAATCAGAGCACACAAAAAATCCCACTCAGTCATCTAATGGACAATAGGAGAATCCTATTCTTTAATTATGGATGGTAGTAAGCAGCAGCAGCAGCAGCAGGCCTACTTGAAATGAGTGGAGACAAGGAGACCACGCACAGGCACAGTGACCTGGTATCTCTTTTTGTTGTTAACTGCCCTCAAATCAACCTCGACTTGTGTATGAGACATCTCCAACATTTTTTTCTTCCACTGCTCTGTTTACATTTTGCAGACTCATGCCCATGACCTTCCTGATTGAGTTTAGCCATCTGACTCATGGTCTTCCTCTCTTTCTACTGCCCTCTACATTTCCCAGCATTATTGTGTGTTTGTTTTTTTCTAATGAGTTGTGCTTCCTCATGAAGTTGCCAAAGTAAAACAGCCTCATTTTGATCATCTTGGCTTCTAAGTGGTATTTCAGGCTTAATCTCCCTCCCAAAGGTGGCAGGAAGGGCAAATCCAGTGTATCCAAGGGTTTGGCATTGCATCAATACCTACAACAGAGCCGGAAACAGTAGCATAGGGCACAGCATAAACTAGCACTTAAACATTACAATATTTCTCCATCACCATTGTGCAAAACCACACCATCTAACTTTAAAAGTAACTAATAAGATTCAGTTACAATGAAAAAAGTTAAATTATCCTATAAGAAGTTATGCAATGTAAACTAGTTATCTCTTAATTATTGCAAGAATGGTTTAATTAGAAGTAATTATTTCTAAGTAGTTGTAAATGCTGGACAAAATTCAGTAATTATATGGTAGTGATGATCCCTATAGAGACTCATTGAAATTGTAGGATGAGAATCCTCACAAAACTTTTCTACTATTTTCAGGCCCTTCCACCTGAAAAAACAACAATCATGTTTGAAAGATGAGGTAAAGTTGGGAAGCAAATCTAGCAATTAAATTGGACTAGTGCATTCTCAATGGGGAGGAAAGGATTTCCAATGAGAAACAATTTTATGTAGCATTTCTAAGGATCTGCAATGAACAATCATTTAATGTAACAATGTGTAATGCAACAGTGAATGTGCTAGGACAGCCATATATGGATTAACACAAACACAGGGAGGTGAAATGCATATAAGAGAAGATGATGACAGAAGAAAGCATAGATTTGCATAAATATGTACAGACTAATGTATACGCATAGATGTAAATTAATAATAGCTATAATTTCAATGGAAATACAGTACCTCCCACCATAATGGAGATGGCTGTGACAAGGTGACCTCTTTCAGGTTGCTTGCTACCTTGGCGTTAACCACTGATTAAAGGAATCCAGAACGCATAGGGTTTCACACCTAGGTTTTGAAGAACTACAAGCTTTGTTTACAGTCTGTTATTTTTTGTTGTTGTTTTTTAAGCCCCTTATGGCTGGTTGAAAATTAAATTCTCATTCATCTCCACTGAAATCCTCTTTGCATGTTACTTGTGAAAAGGGCATTACACAATTAAAGGTGAGCATGTCCCCAGTATTGCCTCATGTTACCTTCAAATATCCTTATGTTAGTGTAGTGATGTGCAATATTTAGAGTTGATTCATGAGACTCCATTTGTTTGGGACACATGAAAATTTCCATGTGAGTTTCTCCATGGGAGATGCCAGTAATAACACATGGGCATCTGAAGGTGAGGCCAGTATTCACTTCCTAGTAATTTTGGCATGCCTTCTTCATGGGAGTAATCCTTGAGCAGGTCCTTAGGTCAGTGCTGTTATCTACTTTTGCTCATTTATTTATTTTTGTCTTATCTTGAGGCCTCTCTGTACTTTTGGCCCTTGAGATAGATGGCATGTTAACAATGTTGAGGTTATTTGTTTTTAAGCACATCTTCTAGCTTATATGTCATACTGACAAGCGGCCAACATCCTGGGTGCCAGAAACATTACAATCCTGCTACAAGGTTATAGTTCATTGACCGAATCAGTGTAGAAGATGTATGGGTGATTTGGTGACTGATGCTGAGAGCTCATTCCAGGAGTATGTGTGTTTACAATTGAGAGAGAGGAGAAGGAAAGAAGATAGAGAGTCAATGAGCCAAAATAGAATAAAATGGAGGTCAAATATGTACAGCTGTGGCTCCATATAGATCAGAGAAGACTATGTTTCATTAACTACCAGGAAATTTACCCAACATTGTCTATGTTGCTGAATTTCCTTATGAATGAAATGAAACAAAATGTTGGTTAGTGGCACCTACAATCCTAACAATGTACTTCATATCGGGCTCTATTGAAAATAGAGCAAAGCCATCAATTTTCAAACAAACAAACAAACAAACAAACACCAAAACTAAAAAAATGTTTGTGATACCAACTTAAATATGAATGATACATTTTGTTAAAACTGGTTCATGAGTGTGCATTTCAGAGGGGATAAAAAGCAGAACTCTGTCTAGGATTTACACATTTCCTAAAGCAGTTGATTAACTAATTAATTCTTATTACATTGTCTTCCCTAGAGAGCAGTAGTGTGCAGAAAGAAAAGTACCCCTCTTCAGCATCTCACAGTTCAATTTGCCTGTTATCTATTTTTAAATCCTGTTCCTGTTTCCTTCTTGCAAAGCTATCTATAGGGCTGACCAAAGACATTTTGCTGTCTGAGCCAGAAAAAGCAAATGGCATCCCCCTTCTCACCAAATTAATGTGCATAAATAACCTACTGGCCATGTGGACTTGCGGAATTCTAAAGATTATCATACAAAACATAATGGTTACAAACATCATGAAGGTGCACATATGGAACATGTGCATGCAGTATTTTGCATTGCGTCCTTTGGGGAAATACAAATGCAATATAAATCTTTAACCAAGAAAAAGCAGACCTGCATACTGGAAAAGTAAAGGCTAATTTGCTAGTCCTTCTCTGTTTGTCTTCTTCTCCCTGCCTGCTCATTGACTCACATCCACTACTTCTGGCATGGCTTCCTTTTCTTCCATCTGGAGGAGAAGCTGTTGGAAATATGGATGTCTGAAGCAGAGTAATCAAATCAGCAAGGCAGAAGCTGAAAAACAATCATTCCCACATCCAGAGAGAGAGAGAGAGACAGAAATCTAGAAAGGAAAAGAAACAAGCTTAGTCTTTTTTGCAAAACACATAAAACTAATTTTGCTTACCAGTTACTAGTTCATAATCAAATACATGATTTAGTAGGAGTAGGGAGAAAGGGAAGAAGAAAATGGATGCAGATTATTAAGAAGAATTATTAAGAAGAATGGATGCAGATTATTAAGAAGAAAATGGATAGCAGAGTGATACCAGGATACAGGGGACAAAAATCTAACACGCAGAAAGTTATGAATCATCCAGACTAGTGCTTAATAAGTCTAGCCATGCAAATAATAAATAAATAAATAAATAAATAAATAAAATGAACTAAAAATAAAAATACAGATTAGCACTTAATGAGTATAGCTGTGCTAATAATAATGATAATGATAATAATAATAATTTCTCACCAACCTCTCCCCATGGATTGAGGTGGGGAACAACAAGACCCCTTATCTTCCTCCACTGCCATTTCTACTAAAAAGATCACACTTGCTGCATCTGACATGGGAACAGGGCATGTGAGTGCAACCAGGCACACCATTACTACATCAAAAACAGTGACAGTAGAGGAAGCTAAGGGACATGGGGCGGTAATGGGTCCATGGAATTGATGTGTAAACACCTGCCCATACTTGTGCCAGGCTGGGGACCAACCTGGGTTAAGACCCAGGCCAGGAGCCCATGCTTATGTGAGCATTGCAGGTTTTTATAGCAGATGTGTAGTTCTCTTCATCTTGTTGAAGAATCCAACAATATCTGGAGGGCTGTACTGTTCCCCCTCTTTCTATAGGATCCCAACTCTTATCCTCTTCCCTTCATCTGCTGTATGTTGAAACATGGAGAAGAAATGAATCATCATTTAATTTCATACAAGATAGCAAGTAAGCAAATATAGTGTCATATCCATAGGCATATGGATCCGTCATGATAAGGTAATAGGTTGGTTGATATAGAGCTAAATGGATAGGGTGAAATAGTACTATGGCAAAATAAAGAAAGATCAAAGGGGGTTAGTAATCAGAAAGGGAGTCAAGACTGGGAACCAAATGGGCAACGGCAGGAGAGATTGCAGTTTATGGCCTTATTTCCTGTTGCAGGATACTAATGGTAAACAAAGAATGCATTTCTTCCTGGGATAGATGAAATGATGATGGAGATAGGGAGTTGAGGAAAGGGGGAAAGTTTAAAGAATCAAAATAAGGCTGTTGTACTTTGGCACAGGAAGAGGGGAATTCTTAAAGGGTATGTGGCTTGGGGGAAAATCAGATCTGACACAGCCAAGTCTGTGGTGAACTTCTGTCTTGAAATCCAAAATAAATCTTTAGTTTTTTACACTAGGATGCTATCTTCATTTTTGAGATCCACTGAACATATGGCCAGACCTCACCTAGAATACTGCATCCAGTTCTGGACACCAGAATTTAAAAAAAAAAAAAAAAAAAAAAAGAGTGAGAGAGATGTTGACAAGCTGGTACGTATCCAAAGGATGGCGACCAGAATGGTGAAAGCTCTGGAAACCATGCCCTATGAAGAGTGACTTAGGGAGCTTTGCAAGTTTAGCCTGGAAAAGAGAAGATTAAGAGGTGATATGATATTTTAAGGGATGTCATACTGAAGATGGAGAAAGTTTGTTTTCTTCAGCTCCAGAGGATAGAATCTGGAGCAATGTATTCAAACCACAGAAAAAGAGATTCCACCTAAAGATTAGGAATAACTTCCTGGTGGTAAGAGCAGTGGAATATGCTGCCTTGGATTCTAGTGGAGTCTCCTTTTCTGGACCTTTTTAAACAGAGGCTGGATGGCCATCTGTAAGGGGTGCTTTGATTGTGTATTCCTGCATGGCAGAGGATTGAACTTGATGGCTCTTGAGGTGTCTTTCAACTCTGATTCTATGATTCTATATCATTTTTTAACTTTCTCTGCCTGGAAGAGAAAAAGCTGCACAGCAGGGTAGATAGGCAGGGAAGAGCAAAATCCCTAGCTGAATTAGAATTTAATGTATGGGCTTGTATGTCTTTTCCATTATGAAGCTCTGAAGAACCTCCCATGAATCAATCTTGCTATTTTATTTTGGTTTTTACTTTGGTATTTGCCCTTAATGTGAAAGAGATGGAGAAGAATCACCAGTTCTCTGGCATGGCAAAGCCTCATTTTAATCATTCAGATACCAGACATTGAAAAAAAATTGAATTTTATAGGAACAATAAAACTTGTTTAAGCACGAGAATGTCAGTAAAGCTCACTGAACTCTGAATGCTTTTAATGAACCCCTTAAAAGTCTATTTCTGGACTATAAACTTGTTCTTTAGTTAAATGTTCATTCATACATTTCTATAGATAGAATCCTGACCATAGCATGATGCCTTTCAAGTGGGCAGCAGGGAAGCAAATGAGATGAGAACTTTGCTATGCACCTAAATTTCTACTTTAAATCTTGCATCAGCCTTGCCAACACAGACCCTAGTTATAATAACCCTTTAAACCTCCTGCTAGAAAGAGAAATAAAGCTGTTTCCACTCCCTTTGTGCCGTTTTCTATTGATAGAGAACTCAGTCTGTTTCTGGTCCATGCTCACTTGTAAGTTCATATTCACACTTATCCTCAGTTTTAAATAATACATGTGAAAATCTATATTGAAAAATTAGCCTGGATCCAGACTCAGAGTCTTATCACACCATGGTGTTATAGAGTCATAGCGACACAATAGTCCCGCTATCGTTTCAGCCTTATCACACAATACCATTGCTCTTCTATTCTCTTGGGGGATATTGTTTGGAAACTGTTTCTTTTTATTAACACAAAAAGTCCATTAATGATCCCCCTCTCCACTTTTATTGTGATGTAATTTCCTATGCAAAAGTTCAATTGCAGTTTTATGCTGATTTTGGGAGGTCAGGGGGTGGTCAGTGGACATGTAGTGGGTGTAGTTCAGGTGCCCTTTGCTTACTCATGATCTGGAAGGAGAAGCGGTGGAAACCAAGAAGGGAAAACTTTTCTCATCACCTCTTCCACCCTGCCTCATTTTCCAGAGGAGTAGCCCAGTTCCCAAGTCTCTGTCTCACTCATTCATGCTCCCTCTCAGATACGCACCTGGAAATGCAAACAGAAAAGAGTCTTACAGTTAAAAACATTTATTTCATTATTCTGCCTATTCCTAACTAAGCAGACTTGATTAATCACTGGCAGATTAGTTGCTACTTTAGCTGACAATGACTCTGTGGCTCTGGTCATATTGAAACAATAGAGCATGCATTACTCCAGTGTTTGTACTATTTAGGCTTCTGCATTTCACCCTTATGGTATAAATATCCAGGATGCATGGGCAATTTTACACTTTCCTGTTGTTGTCAGATATATGTTATGTCAAGATTAATGTCTGAGAAATTGCTAGGGCCTGTGCAGGAGCACTTAACATTTGTCAGATGATGGCCACTGTCACAGACTAGACCTAATGAATACTACTAATGAATAGATGGTTAGGATGCTCTATGCACTAATTTTAATGCTTTTTCATATATCCATTTAATGTTTTAAACATAAATATATTTTACTTTATTTTTGTTTTAAATTGACCATAACAAGGATTTACGCTATTCTACTTTAGCTGATGCTTTTCATCTCCCAATTCTATCCTGAATCAGGAAGTTTTCTCACCCCCCAACAAGGAAAAAAAGGTCTTTTTAAAATGTAAGACTGCTTTTAATTTCTCAGGGGATGGGATTTGTTTTTTGTATGTCAAACTAGGAAAGGTGCCAAATTAGGAAAAGTAATGGTGCTGGGTTTTTGTTGTTAACTGCTGTCAAGTCAACTTCGATGTACAGTGACCCTATGAATGAGAAACCTCCAGGTCACCCTGTCATCAATAGCTCTGGAAGAATTCCAAGATATAGCTGTGTTAGTCTGTACAATCAGTATGTAGAGCGATTGTGTAGCACCTTTGAGACGAACTGAAAGAAAGAAATTGGCAGCATGAGCTCATGCTGCCAATTTCTTTCTTTCAGTTCATCTCAAAGATGCTACAAGATCTCTCTGTGTATCAATAGCTCTGGTTAGGTTTTGCAAACTCGCTGTGGGCAGTGGTAAAGTTTTAGCAATAATGAAGACTGCAATAGCAGAAAGATTGCAAAAGTGTGATAGGGAAGAGAGCAATCCTAATTGCATAGCACTTTTGAAAATAATGTTATTTTAGCTGGAGAAAAGCCTAGTATGATAAGGACCTCAATCATGCTCAGGGCAGACCCACTGAAAGCTGGGATTCTAAAGGTAGTGATGAGTAACTTTCCCATTGATTTCACTGGAGACCCCTTACAGTACAGAACTGTCCATTTTAACTGCCATGGCTCTATCCTAAGGAATTCTGGATTTGTAGTTTAGGGTGGGGCATTTAGAATTATTCAAACTAGAGTCTCACCATATTACAGACCCCAGAGTTCCGTAAGATGTAGCCAGGGTACCTAAAGTGGAATAATAACACTTTCATCATGTAGTGTGAATGGGCCCTTTAATTATGACTTCCAACCTAATATTTTTGAATTCATTTTGACACAAAATACACATATCTAAACATATTTCTCTCAAAGTATGCACTTCTAAATGCATTTTATTCTCTAAAAAGGACACATGTGGTATATTTTTTTAAAGAAAAGGGTTAAGGACAGCATCACAAACTTTAAAGACGTGCCAAATCTGGAGGACAACTGTCAATTCATTTTAGAATCTGAAAAAAAGCACATTACTTAAGCATAACTAGTACCACAACATCCTTGCTTCTCCTTCACCTGCTGTGTCACACATCTGGGGATCTGCTCACTACAGCAGGTGAAGGAGAGAGAACATGGCATGACCATAGAGGGAACAAGAGAGAGGAGCACAGCTATCTTGTCTATCAGTGGGAAAAATTTTAAATAGCAACCCCTGAAGTCTGGATTTCAGAGTAACAGTCCTATCATGTACTGCAAATCAATCTTCTACAGCCCTCTGTTAATCTCACTGTTCACTCAGGAAGAGCTAACTGGGATTTTTTTTTCTTTTGGCCTTCCTTTTCTTTTAACTTCATTGAACAGTATTTAAATATTGAGAGCCACCCTAGGATTCCTTTTGAGAATTATTATTATTATCTTGCTCTTTTCCAGAACTGGGACTCAGAGCAGCTAGAACCAAATGTAGTCTATAAATTATGCACATATGTGCACATATATACATGCAGACATATATTTGGAGAAAAACAAAATCATGGGGATATATATATATATATAGAGAGAGAGAGAGAGAGAGAGAGAGAGAGAGACCGACCCTTCTCAGTAGTTATCCCCAGGCTCTGGAGTTCCCTTCCAAGAGAAGGTAGAATGCCCCCCCCCCCTTGCTGTCCTTCTGTCTGTAGGCAAATACCTTTTTTTAAATTATTCCAACAGGGTTTTAGGAACTGAAGATTTTTAAAGAAAGAAGCTGGAATCCTGTTGGGCAGCTCCATAACCAACAGTTAAACATTTGTAAATGTTTACGATTTCTATGTAGCCATATTCCTAGTCCTAGTTTAGAGGCTACATAAAGACTGTGAAAGTTGCCCAAAACCCATTTACGGTCAGCAGCCTCTGGGATTGATGGGATCCTCTTCTTCTGTTGATTGGGAAGTGGCTGCCTGATGTTCCCACCCACCCCTTGTGCAAATAATGTCTGGCAGGAGGGGGATTTGTGACAGTGCTCTTTTTCTGCCTGTTGTGCTGAAGATGGCTCACAGGAAGGGGTGGTAATGTCAGGAAGCTGTATCTCAATTGATAAGAGAATGGATGGCCATTGATCCCAGTGGCTGCCTACCAGTGGCCAGAATTCACTACATAGCACCATTGTTACATAGTACATAATGGTCATGCAGGATTCTGGTGAGAACATTTCAAATAATGCTGTACTGTTTTAATCCTACTGTTTTAAAACAGTTTTAAGCATTTTTAATTGTGTGCTTTAAACTGTGTTTAGTGTTGTTAATTGTTGAATTCCATTTTAATGTTCACTTTTTATTGTTTTAACTGTATTTTACTTGCTTTAATTTATAAGCTGCTTTGAGTCCCAGTTTATGGGGGAAAGGTGGGGTTATAAATAAGATTAGTACTTTATTTATAACTGCTGCTGCTGCTACTACAACACAAATGTGAACTGTTGGTTCAAGAAGAGAAATATTCCAGAGGACAATCCTTTGCCTCAACTCCAATTAACATTGCTAGCCCCGGTACATAGAGAGATCGGCCGTTATCACACTTGCAGTAAGGGAGCGGCGAGAAAGCTGGTCGGAATCATTTCGGAACCATTTTGGGCTCATTCCGGAATGTGCCCGGCAAGCGGAACACATTACCACACTAGAATGGAATCAGTGAGGAATGTGAGATTCCGGAATGGTTCCGCTCCGGGGGCTCGGAACTCCTGTTCACACACAAGTTGAAAGATCCCTACCTCGATCCGGCAAGGATGTTCATGCACATGCGCAGACAGGGCAAGGCAAGGGGTCCAGGAGGGGATCCCTCTCTGGCGCTAGCAAAGCAAAGCAAGGCAAGGGGTCCAGGAGGGGATCCCTCCCTGGCGCTGGCAAAGCAAGGCAAGGCAAGGAGTCCAGGAGGGAGGTCCCTCTCTGGTGCTGGCAAAGAAGGGCAAGGCAAGGGGTCCAGGAGGGGATCCCTCTCTGGCGCTGGCAAAGCAAAGCAAGGCAAGGGGTCCAGGAGGGAGGTCCCTCTCTGGTGCTGGCAAAGCAAGGCAAGGCAAGGAGTCCAGGAGGGAGATCCCTCTCTGGTGCTGGCAAAGAAGGGCAAGGCAAGGGGTCCAGGAGGGGATCCCTCTCTGGCGCTGGCAAAGCAAGGCAAGGCAAGGGGTCCAGGAGGGGATCCCTCCCTGGCGCTGGCAAAGAAGGGCAAGGCAAGGGGTCCAGGAGGGAGGTCCCTCTCTGGTGCTGGCAAAGCAAGGCAAGGCAAGGAGTCCAGGAGGGAGATCCCTCTCTGGTGCTGGCAAAGAAGGGCAAGGCAAGGGGTCCAGGAGGGAGGTCCCTCTCTGGTGCTGGCAAAGCAAGGCAAGGCAAGGAGTCCAGGAGGGAGATCCCTCTCTGGTGCTGGCAAAGAAGGGCAAGGCAAGGGGTCCAGGAGGGAGATCCCTCTCTGGCGCTAGCAAAGCAAGGCAAGGCAAGGGGTCCAGGAGGGGATCCCTCCCTGGCGCTGGCAAAGAAGGGCAAGGCAAGGGGTCCAGGAGGGAGGTCCCTCTCTGGCGCTAGCAAAGCAAGGCAAGGCAAGGGGTCCAGGAGGGAGATCCCTCATCTGGTGCTGGCAAAGCAAGGCAAGGCAAGGCAATGGACGTTACCACAAGTTCCCGGCTGCGCTCCAGCTCCAGGTGTGCTGGTGGGGAAGGTGTTGGTCCCCTGGCAGCCCCAGCGCCTCCGCCTCTGCTCCCACTTGGGGAATACCGCAAGGAACCATGGGCCGTAAAACAAGGCAATGCGGAATGACAAGGATCTCGTGTTTATACCTATGCCGAGATCAGCGTCATTCCGGTATAGTGCTGACCGCTCGGGTGTATTCCTTAAAATTCTCGGAAGTCAAAAGGACTGAAACGAGGCTGAAATGACGCCGAGACGAGGTAGGGAAGGGCGAGGTTTGCTGTGACGTCGTGTGAACACACGGAAAAAAAGTCTGAAACGAGGCTGAAACGAGGCTGAAGTGAGGCTGAAATGACGCTGCTTTAGGGCCAGTGTGGTAACGTCCACTCTGTAGCATCTTTGAGACTAACTGAAAGAAAGAAGGAAATTGGCAGCTACATGATCTCTCTATGTACTGATTCTACAGACTAACGTGGCTATATCTTTGAATTCTATTGCTTGCCCCAGTTGCACTAGGTTATTTCTGATATCAGCATTGTTAAACATTGGTTCCAGATAGAAAGTAACAGCCTGTTATAGGAAAGTTTGGGACCCATTTCTATAAACACTATTAATACAATCATATAATGCTGTTGTTATGTTGTTACCTGTAAGCATTTGAAAGCATTTTACAACCAAAAAGATGGAGGGGAGGGGATTTCTTATCATTTCTGTCATGTACCAGTCAGGCAAAGGTTGGAAAATATACTGATTTTGGACTATAATTCTCAGAATCTTCAAAATAGTAGGATTTTCATACTCTGTGCTTAGGAAGTGCAAATTATCTTAGGACATTAAGAGTTATAAGAGTGGCCAAGGCATCAGCAGCTAGGAGTTACAGAACACTCGTTCCTCTGTGAGGAAGGCATTCTTGCAAATTAGGACTGCAACTAGATTTCTTTTAAAGGTTCATTTATTGAGATTTATAAGATGTGGATGCATACAGTCTTCTTTGATCTTCAGGACTACTGTGTCTATGGAGTCTGCTAGCACGCCATTGAAATGGATAGCCAGATATTGCTTGCATGTTGGGAGGTCTTACCTGAACAGCAATGGTCCCTCAGTTCAAGGAAAAGGAAAAGCAAGAACTCTGACAACTGGTTTTCTACAAGTCCCTATCCTAATGATCTATTGCCAGTTTGCATTGTTTCATTTTTCTCTCCAGGGGTACCAATAAGATATAGAGAGCTCTTGTGCCACTCTCAGGAGTAGTCAGAAATTGCTTTTGTAGCTGCATTTCATACCTGAAATAGCTCTCTATCTAGTCTAGGCATCTGAATCCTCAAATATAACTGGGGAGGATGTAAAAAAATATGATGGTTAACCCTAATGCTGACACAGAAGAAAGAATTTCAGCAATACACAGGAACCTAACCTAAACAGTTATTTTAACTCTAAGTTTTTAAATTGTCCTCTCAGGGCCAGGCACTGCAAAAGAGGATAGTGGGTTTTTCAGAATTTCTAACAAATATGCAAGCATATTTTGCAAAAAACAAACAAAACAAAAACAAGTTTGGTTATCATTCCCCCATTTCCTAATAATCTTTTATTTCCCAGAAGTGCCTAATGAAGGGGATTCTTTTGAATACAACAAACAACATATTTTACTAAGGGGCACCTTATGTTCATTGTATACCCAAGGCATGAATTAAACCTCTGCATTTACCTTCTGCAAATTGATGGTGGAGAAATTACTATATGAGTTGCAGCACCAGAATCCCCATGTATTTCTGAGAGGTGATTTTACATCAGTGCTACTCAAAGTGATGGTCTGTGGACTGGCACAAGTTTGCAGACCATTGCCAGCTGGTCCCTATCAGGTTTGTAGGAAAGAAAGCAACAGTTGTAGCCAATGGGCACAGGTTTGGTACTGGTGCCTGGCACATTAAGAAAAAGAAGAAGAATCTATTATCAGATTATTGGAACAATGCTCCTTTAAAGTATTGTAAAATATTGTGTGTGGCTAGAATTGCTAAGGACGTTATCACATGAGGAGTCGCGGGGAGAAAGTGGAAATAAACGGGCACGAGCGGAAGTCTTTAATTTATGGGATTTGTCCCGTTCCGCCTCATCTGATAACTAAATTCGAATTTAAAAGGGGATTAATTCGAACGAAAACCTGATCTTTTCATTTTCGGGTAGTCACAGTGTGAACTTTGTAAAAGTGGCATATTAAGACACACTGGAGTGTTTTAACCTATCTCATGCTTATGGTTACATATGCTATTCATGTGGATTATGGATAACATTGTATCTAAATCCCCTGCAGGGGCAGTGAGTCAGGAGTTTTAAAATATTATAAATACAGCTGCTGGAGAAACATCAGGAATAAACTCTTCCAGAACATAGCCACATAGCCAAAAAAAAAAAAAAAACCCACAAAAAAACAACACTTTTCATAGACTTCTGGGAACAACTTCCTTTAAGTTACTAAAGCTATGCAGAATTTCTTATGTGTGTGCTTGTGAGTAACAAAAATGGACTGTGATATGTTCTGACAGTTAACCATGAGAGACAGAGTGTGGTAAAACTAGGGATCAGCAAAATTCAAGAGGGGTCTTTTACATTTGATGAATAACTTCATTCCCTACAAAGGGAATTTTATCCATCTTTTGAGCACCAAAAAGGAGTGTAAGTCTTTATTCATATAACAGATACACTACTACATAATAGGCACCTTTCTTTGGCATTGTCCAAAAAGAAAATTAAAAAGCAGTATTTCCCCAGTACTGTAGATCCTACAAGGTGTAGGGTACTGAAATACTCAATATGGTGTAGTAATTTGAATGTTAGACTAGGGCTCTGAGAAACTAGAATTTGAATCTACTCTCAGCCATGGAAACCCACTCCGTAACCATGGGCAAGTGACTCTTTAGCCTAAGAGGCAGGAAATTGCAAACCTCCCCTGAATTAATCTTGTCAGGAAAAGCCTATGACAGTGTCATAGCTAGTCAGAAGTCCAAAACACACTGCAGAAATAATCCAGTTTGAGACTACTTTAATTGCCCTGGCTCAGTGCTAGGGAATCCTGGGAACTGTAGTTTTGTGAGACATTTAGCCTTCTCTGTCAGAGAGCTCTGGGGCCACAAGAAAGTACAACTTCCAGGATTCCCTAGCACTGAGCCAGGGCAGTGGTCTCAAACTGGATTATTTCTGCAGTGTGTTTGGGACCAGAGTCAACCTAAAGGCATAAAACTACAAAAACAAGCTGAAGAAGTACTGTACCACACTCTAGTACAAACAAAGAACAAAGAAGCTGAAGAAGCTTTATCACACTCTGCCTCTTATGTGTAAATCTAAAAATTATAGTTAAAAAATTGACACAAAAAACCTGGACCAACTTATCAAAAAGTGAACCATTCCCTTCTCTGAGTAGAGTGGTGAAAGGCAAGAGCCTCGTCCCTTCTGGGAGCACATAGAACAGGGGTAGGCAACCTTTCCCCTTTAAGGGCCGAGGGACTTCAGCTCCCAGAAGCCTCAGCAATGTTGGCCAATAGTCCCATGTTGGCCAATAACTCCTGGGATTCTGGGAGCTGAAGTCCCTCGGCCCTTAAAGGGGAAAGGTTGCCTACCCCTGACCTAGAAGAAGCCTCTCTACACTCTCTGCTGTGGTGCCACATCTGACCTTTTTGAAAGCCTGCAGGAAAGTGGAAGGGGTGGCAGTCTTTAGCGCTTCCACACAAAGAAGCTGGCTTTAAAGGATTTGAATAAGATATTTGTGTTATGTTTTTCAGCTTTTCTGGGTTAAAAGCAGGCAAAGCTTTCATGTTAAAGGCTATAACAACTGCTAATGTCACTATTTTCTTTGCTTTGTTCACATGTGCCTCATTGCCTCCACCACACATGGCACAGCCACAATTTACCATACTTCCCTCCTCATCCATCCAGCTTTTAGGGTGAGCACAAACAGTTATGCCTGCTGGAATTTTGCAAGCTTTTTGGTATTGTTTTCTTTTGCTTCATCCTTTACATCCTTGGTTACATGCTTTAAGTTTTATCCCTGACTTATCCACAGGTCATATCAAAATCCATACATGAGGTCAATTTATAATCGAGTATATACAGTACATCCCTCCAATCTATAATGGGATTAGCCAAAATCTCAGTGTCTTGACATCGACATATTCTTGGTCTGCAACTGTATGACATGGATTAGGCTCCTAATCTATACAGCCATTCAGAGAAGGAATGAGTTCTGCACTGATCTAGTTGCAAGAGTTAAGGAAAGTCAAGATACTCCTACCCATAAGTGGTTATGCAACACTGCAGTGCTATACTTATTCTCATCACCACTACCACAGCATACATACATAAGAACACTGAAAGCCAACGGAAAACCTGTGACCTGTCTCATAGGGATCAAGATGTTATCATTGTTGATCTTCTGCTTGGACACCCCATAGAGATGATGGTGACGAATCAGGGAGAATGTATGCGTTCCTCTCTTAAACTCTGAAACTCCCTTCCTAGGGAAACTAGAATGGTCCCCTCCTTGCTTTTCTTCCATCAACAGGTAAAGACTTATTTTATTTTTAGAACTGATGTTTGACAAGGAAAGGGCTTTTAAAAGAGTGCTGTGTTGTTTTTCATTGTACTGCTTCTAAACCCCTTTTTATTATTTTGTATGTTTTACATTGGAAAGCCAGTGTGGCATTGAGTGTTGGATTATGGTTCTGGACACCAAGGTTCGATTCCCAGCTTAGCCATGGAAACCCATTGGGTAACCTTTGGCAAGTCACACTTCTCAGCCTCAGATGAGGGCAATGGCAACCCTCCGTTAAACAATTCTTCCCAAGAAAACCCGCTTAGGGTCACCCATAAGTCAGAAATTACTTGAAGGCACACAAGAACAACAAAACAACAAATGTTTTAAATTGTTTTTAAAGTTATTGACAGTTTGCTCAGGGGTCTTGCTTCTCTTTGTAATGTTCCAAGTGAGCAGCACATATACTAAAAGAAACAAACAAAATTGCTATTTGAAGCCCTAGAATTTATGTATTATTATTACTATTAGTATTAGTAGTAGTATCATCATCTCACTTTCCCCAAAATTGGGACCCAATGCAGCTCAAAATTTAAAAGAATAATTTGAAAGAACAATATGATTATAGGAAAGCATGAAAAAGAAAACAAACAAAAACAAATGAGACTACTGGGTAGAATATGACCCTACCCTTTCCTCTTCTTTCCATCTTGAGTTAACTGAGAGACCACTTTAACTGCCCTGGCTCAATGCTAGCAAATCATAGGAATTGTAGTTTTTTCTGAGGCATTGAGCCTTCTCTGTCAGAGAGCTCTGGTGCCACAATAAACTACAGTTCCCATGATTCCCTAGCACTGAGACAGGGCAGTTAAAGTGGTCTCAAGCTGCATTATTTCTGACAGCCTGTAGAGGCCCAAAGTGAAATCTACTTTGCACCTTCAACTTAGGGGCTCTGCAGATGGCGCAAAGCACCGTCTTGGAGCCATGGAAGGGGAGGGGCAGCCGGATGCCGGATGCCCCAACCCCTTCCCGAGGATGTCATCGGAGCGCCCACTCTTGCACATGGCGAGCACTCTGATGACGTCCTTCCAGCTCAGCATTTTTACATGCTGCACTGGAAGAGGCGCAAAAGAGCTGCATGGTGCCTCTTGCGGCACCCTTTCCGCAGCTTGGGAAGGGGCACTATTTTGGTGCTCCTTTCCCAGTCGCCAAAAGGGTGGATTGGGGCCAAGGCATGGGGCAGCCCTTAGTTTACAACTGTAGAGGCCCTTAGTTTACAACTGAAGAGATAGGAGGAAAACAGGAGGAGGAGGAGGAGGAGGAGGAGAAAGAAACCAAGACATTTCAAAAGTAACTTAAGAAAGTGGGAAAGTAGAGGAGTAATGAGGACTATCCCTGTCAAACCAGGACAGTTGGAGTGTATGACATTTTAGCTGCTTTGTATTTGCTTTAATTAGTAACCTGCCCTGAGTCTTTGGTTTAATGGGGGAAAGATGATAATGGTAATATTATTTTAATCTTCTATGAACCATCTTGGTTCCATATTGGGGGAAAGGCAAGATACAAATAACATACCATAAAGTAAAACAAATTGTTGTAGTAGTTCTTGGCAAACTACCACCTTTTCAAAGCCCTGTAGATTGTTGGCATGCTGAAGACATCATCCATACACACATTTCAATGTGTTTTTTCTTCAAATCTCTAGCAGGATGTACCACAACAAGCTATCATATTTTAAATCGGTATCAGCTGTTCCATTCCTTGAATTTCATTTCAACAGAAATGAGCCTCCCAAATTTGGGGTACTGATAATTTCTTAGAATCCTTGGGTAATTTACATCCATTCTATATTAAAAGGGGGGAAATGGGGGAGTCCTTCCGTTATTCCCTAAATGCTTCACAAATTCATCTCCTACAAGAGGAAATAGCAGAAATGTTCAGCTGTTTATTCATTTCTCCATGCTCTTTGTAATCCATATCTTTCCCCCTCCCCTTTTGTATTCTTAAGGTGGAGAAGTCCTCTAGATAGTTTTGTCTGACATGACATATTTTTTGGGGGGAAATGGCATAGCCCTTACTGCCGCTCTTATTCCAGAAGCCAAACAGTCTGATGGGTATATTAGTGTAATGTTATCTTCCTTCCTCTGACAAGATTATAACATGAACAACAAAGAGTTCCTATTCCCTTTGGGGAAAAACTCTCAGCTGACAACAACTCTAAAGGAGAAAGGCTGCCTTGTACCAAATCCGTTGAGATCTAGAGATAAGACTCACTTACATGTCGCCAATGCTTGTACCACAGAATGTAATATTAAAGGTTATGTTTCGCTCTGTTCAAGCAGAATTTCTTAACTTGAGAGAACATGAGCAGAAACAGCCTGTTGAGATTTTACATGACAACCACACTCATCTTATTGAGGTACAGCTTAGACTACAGATGTCCGTTTATAGTGGAAAAATCTGTCAGGCCCTTTGAAATATTTGAAGAATGTGTTTCTCAAGGGAATCACTCCTCTCCCCCCACCATCACCTTCTCGGAACAAAAGGCTTCACAGGCTTCTTTATGTCAAAAGATATAACCCACTCCCTCCCTTCCTTCTTTCACACTTCAGGAATGATGGCTCAGGATGAACTCATAAGATGAATAGCCTCATCATTTTCTCAAAGACAGTGGGACTTAAAGCAAACCCTTGACTAATTGCTTACTGTTTATAATTAGGGCTATACATTTTTCAAGATGTCATAATGCATGTGAAATGAGAAGGGAGGGGAAGTCTTCAGAATCATAATAATGTGTTCTTATTTTCTTGTGAATATTTTTGCCTCTACTTTGAATCAGAGTAGGGAAATTTTTATATATGTGTGTATGCTTGGAAAAAGAGATTCCAATTGATTCCAGTTTCTTCTTAAACATTTTCTGGTTTTTCATTCTGAAAAAACTCTTGACAGCCAGCAGCAGCATGAGCACAGGAGTTTTAAAAGTTGACAGTTGTATATATGATGGATTACAACTGGAAATCCTATTATTCAATTACTACTTTGACTCCCCGCCCTGTCACTGCCTCCCCACAATTTAATCTGGCTTCAGCTTTCTTGCAGGACTGCTACTGACATTTCCCCCCTTTTTGGGGGGGGGGGGCACACCTACTTTGTTTGTTTCTTTCTCTCTCATTTCCTGTCCTCTTCCCATCTACTGTTGACCCCTCTGACCTGTTAGATCTGGCTTGCTTTTAAATCTTCCTGAGTTTGACTCCAACTCTCCTAATTCTAGACTCCAGAACTTCACTGATTCTTCTTCTGACATTGTTCTCCCCCTACTCATATCCCTCTGTTCAATTGTATGTTACCCTCTGGGAAGCTTATGGTCTATTGGCTTGTACATAAGCAAATAAACAAAGAATGTTCCTTCTTGGATGGATCAGTGCCTGAACTGATCCACTCTCAAAAATAATAGCCTTCTACCTTCAAATGTGACATATCTATAAGCCTCCTAACATTAATGAAATGAGCAAATATCCTAGTTCTCTTAGCATTATGCATTTAGTATATTTCTGTATTTCTGATCTGTAGGATGTTAACATTTTTATATATAAATAACACTGATGCTTGGGTAAGCAATGTAACTGGGGTAACATCCTCATTTACATGATTTTTTACTTGCAACTTGCAACACTTTAAATGTACATTGAAGCCAGATACACCTGTACATTAAACACCATTTTATGTCTTATGTATGGTAATGGTTAAACTAAGAAAATGAAGCACAAGAGAATGTTTTAGCAACATGCAAAAACAGACTGAATCAGCAGAAGGCCAAAGCTCCAAGTCTGATTTGGGTCTGTCAGACTGACTGAGCATAAATGTATATATACACGTGATGTATGTATGTGCGGTTCATTCCACTTGGAGGGGAAAGCAACATCGCTGAAAGGATGGGGGAAATGACAGTTGAAAAAGGTGGAAATTAACCATAGAGTTCTTGATGTGAACTCTAGCCTGGATTTTTACTTCCAGAGATTTTCTGCTCCAAAACAGCTGCCACAGACATTCTTTTGAGAGGAAGTGCTGAACAGCAACACACATAGGATATAGGGAATATAGGCACATGGAACTCATGCTCTGCACCTTATAATCAGAGAGGAGAGGACTTTTTTACAAAATATTTTTAAATCCACTAAGGGGGGTTGCAGACTGCCAGAAATAGTGTGAATTCAGTCCACTTTTAGGGTTAGGGTTAGTGCTAGGGAATCATGGGAACTGTTATTTTTCTGAGACATTGAGCCTTCTCTGTCAGACAACTCTGATGCCACAAAAAAATACAGTTCCCATGGTTCCCTAACTCTAACCCTAACCCTAAAAGTGGACTGAATTCACACTATTTCTGGCAGTCTGCAACCCCCCTAAGCCAATCTTTTTCCTCTTTTTTCGCTATCCAGCTGGATGTCTTTTTCAGCAGAATTGTCATTGGGAAGATGGTGAAGGAGAGCTGGAAAAATGCAGACTTTCAATGATGGATTGTAGCAGCTTGCATGCAGCAAACAATGAAATAAAATGTGAGCTATGAAAGAATATGTTTCTACCATAGTTGTGTGTTTCTGTAAAGTAAACATTAGCTGCCTTCAGAATAGGGATGGAAAGAATTTCGAAAAATATATTTTTTTAAAAAAAATAGTTTAAAAATATATTTTTGGAATGTTGAGAAACATGATGAAAAGAAACCTGGACCAACAAGAATCTTTGCAGTTTGGGACTTATTCTGTGCAAAATTCACACATGGTTGTTTCATAGAATACAGCTTTTTCTACACAGAAATATTAATTCATGTGCAGAAAATGCTGTTTTCTTTGCAGAATTTTTTTTCTATGAAAACCCACCATGTGCATATTTTATTTGCAACAGATCTCCAATTACAGCATTTTATGTGGAGGGGGGGGGGGACCCCCAGAATTTTCTGTGCAGGAATTAATATTCTATGTTGAAATATTTTCCATGCCAAATAAAAAAAGCTGTTTCCTAAACAGAAATGTGGATTTCTGCACAAAACAACTATATGAGATTTTTTTTTCTGGGATGAATCCCAAATTGTGAATAGCATTTGAAAATGGTTTTTGAAAGTGGTTTTCAAAGACTTTCCTGCAAAGGAAGGAAAATTGCTAGCTTTGAGAATAAACATAGTGAAGAATTACATCCCTACTCCAGAGTCCCTTGCTGTGCATGTGTAAAACAGAGAGAAAAGTGGGAAGCAGGAAAGTCTGCTTTACCAGTCACCTCCTCCATCATATTGAAGAAGCACATTGTATACGTTGGGGCACCAACATAATAAGTGGAGGCTGTTTCATTTCACATGTGCATTTTCTTAGTTTTGAATAAAAAAAGTTTACTGAAACATGTTGAATTGGTCTCCTCTTTTGTGGTGCAGGAATCTATCCCTATCCTTTCCATGTTATTTCTCCTTCCAGTACCAAACTTTCTGTTAAACACATCTGTTTCGTTAACTGAGTATTGACATCAAAAGAGATGGGAGATTAAAGGAAGAATCTCAAATGGGCTGGAGCTTGGAAAATTTCATTCTATCTCCAAGTCTGTGTATAGTGATCTCCCCTCTCCTTTTTTTTTAAATTAAATCAACCATGTTGATTCAGGCGTTTCTGTGAGGTGCTGGTGGAGTAGCTCACCTATCCTTATGATTTCATAAAGCTAATAAAAGAGAATCAATTATCTTCAAAAGCTTTATTCCTTTCATTGCTTGATCAGACACTTTCCATCGATCTTTAATGGAAGATTTACATGAAGTCACTGGGAGAGATCATTCGGAGATCTGGGGTGCGGGGTTATCAATATGTTGATGACACCCAACTATATTTCTCTATGTCTCCAACTGCTGCGGTGACTAAGGATGGCATCTCTCCTCTGGATGCCTGCCTTGGGTCGGTAATGGGCTGGATGAGGGAAAACAAACTCAAGCTGAAAACAGAGAAAGCAGAAGTACTCGCGATAGGTACCCCTGGTCCGGGGAGGGAGTTTTGTCAACCTGTCCTTGATGGGGTCACACTTCCTCTGAAGGACAAAGTGCACAGTTTGGGAGTACTCCTGGACTCATCTCTACAGTTGTCATCTCAGGTGAATGCGGTGGCCAGGAATGCTTGGAATCAACTTCGGTTGATTTGCCAACTGCGCCCCTACCTGGACCAAAAGGACCTTGAAGCAGTAGTACTTGCCCTGGTAATCTCTCGTTTGGACTTCTGTAATGTGCTTTACATGGGGCTACCTTTGTACCAAGTTCGGAAACTTCAATTAGTTCAAAATGCGGCAGCCAAGTTGGTCGCCGGTACATCCAAGGCGGCCCATATTACACCTGTGTTAAAAGCTCTTCACTGGCTGCCGATTAGTTTCAGGGTGCAATACAAAGTGTTGGTCGCTACCTTTAAAGCCCTACATGACTTGGGTCCGAGTTACTTAAAGGAACGGCTCTCCCTACATAATCCGCCCTGCACTCTCAGAACATCAGGGAAGTACTTGTTGGAGTATTATAATACTAGATTAAAGGTAACTTCCCAGAGATAGTTCACAGCAACAGCTCCTAAGCTATGGAATAGCCTGCCGGAGGAGATCCGTCTTATTAATACACTAGAAGCCTTTAAGAAGGCACTTAAGACGGAGCTCTTCCGGTGGGCTTACCCACCTGACCTCCTGGACGTATGAAGATGATGACCAACCTGTTCACCGGATAGGGTATTGGTTTTAATTATAGGGATTATGAGGTTTTATTGTTGGGGGGGGGACATTGTTGTTATGATCTTACTATATATTTTATGTCTTGTATTTTTATACTACTTGTGATCCCGCCTCGATCCGCAGGGAGAGGCGGGAAAATACAAATAAAAATTATTATTATTATTATTATTATTATTATTAATCTGTCAAATCTAGAATTTAGCTTCTCCTCCCTTTCACAAATGGTCTCTTTTGAGGGTGGTTTCACAAGTTATAGCAAGGTGGGCATCCCTGATGTATTTGATTAGGAATTTGCTTTTGTGGAAATGTGCTTTTTTTCTTATCCCCATCCCCATTTCTCTATTAACCCTCTTTTCTTTCTCATAAATTCTTCAAATTCAAGATTCTCCATTAAGCAGCTTTTTCTCTCTATAGCTCTCTCTGTCACTGGCAAATAACCTCCCCTTTTTTCCCTTCCACCCTGCATTTTACCATCATCCATCCCAGATATAAATCTACTGTCCATTTCTTTCCTCCACTTTAAACATTTTGGCTCTGCCTGTCAGACTCCAAACCTTTGCTCCCTGACAATACAGTCAACCTCATTAAAAACTCTCATAATATCTTGCCCTTCTGTTTTTAAAAACTTTCTGCTTTTATAGATTTCTTCCAACTTCTGTTTTATTCAATTAGATCTCATGCATTCTCTCTACCTGATCACTGTTATGACAATAGGTTGATTAGTGGAGCAGGTGGTCTACAGCAGTGGATAGCTTGCAATATCCTCTCACAGCAAGTGACAAAACTAGCTTCCTAAACTATGGATTCTACCAAGATTATCCAAGGTTATCTGATGCTTTAGGTCCCCATGGCCATACTCATTTCCTGCAGGAGGCAACTGAACAACAGATCCCTGTGTTTAAGGCAGAATCAAACCAAGGACACTGAACAGTGCATGCACTACCCAATTCCCATCCTGATATATATGAAAACCACAGTAACACATTGCCAACTCCCCTGTTTACCATCCTGATGTGTTTACAACCACATCTGAACCATTGAACTTCCAGGTTGAAGTAAAACTACCTAGCAGACCTATGTGTGTGTATATGTATCTTCAAGTTGCCTGTCAACTTATGGCAACCCAATGAATTTCATGGAGTTTTCTTGGGCAAGGAATATTCAGAGATAGTTTTGTCAGTTCTTTCCTCTAAAATATAGTCCATAGCATTTGATATTCATTGGCAGTCTCCCGTCAAAGTACTAACCAGTGCTGACCCTGCTTAGCTTCCAAGATCAGACTGAACACAAAACAATAATAACACAATAACAGCTAATGTTAATGTTTGGTCATTATATTAGCAGAATGTTAGAACTCATCTGCCTTATGGCAG
Source organism: Phrynosoma blainvillii (assembly GCA_026167975.1). Classification (NCBI taxonomy): domain Eukaryota; kingdom Metazoa; phylum Chordata; class Lepidosauria; order Squamata; family Phrynosomatidae; genus Phrynosoma; species Phrynosoma blainvillii. The sequence continues at coordinate 38,188,378 of JANUYF010000005.1, forward strand.
ATGCCACTTTTACTGCAGACACCAGCTTAATTACCAACCTGTCTTGTTCCCATGCTCCAACACCATAATGCCAATATCATAACATAAAGGATGGTCTGGCACTGCAGCTGCCCATCAGGTGATCATGAGGCCATTCTTAGGTGTGCAGAATCATAGGCTGAGATCCTGTTCAGCACTGCTGGAACCAGCTCTGTTCAATGTCTGTGTAAAACTCCATAGACATACTTACACAATAGTGATGTTCCTGATGATGTTGTGATGACCTTTCCAGACAGTTCTGGTGGATTTTCCAGAAGCTATTCCAGTGGCCACTCTGGGATATGGCAGGGGGCAGAGCTGTGTCCAGTTCTCCCAAGAAACTTTTAAGCTGGCCATAGCATTGTGGGTGGAAGGAGAACTTCTTACATAAAAGGGAATTGGATCCTTCCTTATGAAGACATTTAGAATGAAGTGAAGAAAGTGTGGCCTATGGGCCACATGCAGCCCCTGGAATCTACTTCTGTAGGCTCTGAAGACCCCCTCCCAACAGAGTTGCCAAATGATTTTAAGAGCCCTGCTACAAATTCTGCCCCAATGCTCACTAGTGCATCGACTTGGAATACGAGTCCTTTCACAAAGCCAGACACCATCTTATCCCTAGTGGCAGCTGATGGCTGCCATGTTATGGAGGTGGTGAATCCAACCTGGGTTTCAACCCAAAATTCAATGGTGTTATCCAAGGTGCTGAACGTATTTGGGGAATAAGGTTCAGCACTTTGGATAGCTCTTTTAAAGTTTTAAAAATGAAAACATGGGGATGCACTGCTGTAGTGGTATCACAGTTACTGGCTATCCCTGATATTCATCCTAAGATTTGAAAAGAAGGAGAGCAACTGTATTGTTTTTGGTTCATTTATATTTCAGAACAAGGATTCTCAAAACCTTTGTAGAGGCTTATTTGCACATACATTAAAGATTTCAGAGAATTATTACTTTTAATATGTGCTTGAGAACAATATTTGAGTGAACTAGGGGATCACCTTCTTCCGTATAATCCGCCCCGCACCCTTAGGTCCTCTGGGAGGAAGTTGCTTCAACCAGTGAGAACTAAGTTGGTGGCGACCTCCCAGAAGACATTCTCTGCCACTGCTCCCGGACTCTGGAACGCCTTGCTGGAAGAGATCTGTCAGATAACCAATTTAGATGGCTTTAAAAAAACCATCAAGACGGATCTCTTTCGGCAGCTTATCTGGAATAAACTATTCACCTATTTTGATCTCCCCCTGTCAGACATTTTTATTTTGACTTTGCCCCAGAATACTTATTGTTTTTAAATTCTGTTTATTGTTAAAATTTTAATTCTGAGATGGAATTTAATGTATTTTTAATGGAGGGTAAATTGTGTTGTTTATATTGTTGTAAGGGTTTTTATGTAATTGCTTTTATGTAAGCCGCCTTGATAGCCAAGGCTAAAGGCGGGATATAAATTATTATTATTATTATTATTATTATTATTATTATTATTATTAACTATTGGGTATTGGTTACAAGATGCAAAAAATAAGATGTGTGCAACATTCTTTTGACAGGAATAGCTCCTAATCTGTAAGCACTCTGCAACACTTCAGGCATTTCAGCCTACTTATTATCTTATTCTGATTTATCAAATTGCTTGTCTTACCTCAGAGACAAAAGTTCATGAAATGAACCTTTGTGTAAGTTCAATTTTCACAGCAGAAACATTCCAATAATTCACTATATTTTTCCCAGTGAGCTAGGATACATCTGAAAACAGTAAGAGTGATACAGCTACAAGCTATCTATATTGAGCATGGACACCAAATTGTAAACAGAAGGACCAAGTGCAGAAAAATCAAGTGAATGTTGCCTCAACATTTCCATACCAGGATAGCCTCAAAACAAAGTCACTGCAACATTCCACTGAAACAGAGGCTTTAAAGGACTGACTCTATGAATTGTGGAATGTCTATGTCAGCATTTGCAGTGAGGATACATAGACATGACAGTGGATTCAGTATAAGGATAGAGAAGGAAGGATCAGATTGATGAGGACAAATGGGACATTGAAATCACCAACCAGAAAAATAGCAATGGTTGTTACAGAGATTTGCACAAAGCGCTGTCCAAATTTTACAGCGCTCTAAAAATAAAAGTTAATAATAATAGTAATAGTAGTAGTAGTAGTAGTAGTAATAGATGTCAGAAATATTGGATTTTGAGAAGAAGAAAAAACTAATAGGGAAGCAATACCAGGGATGGGGACCTGAAGTGGGTCCATGGGCCAGTTTTCATCCCCTGAAACTCTTTGGGAGACACAGACTGCTAAAAATGCCCCTCTAAACCAGAAATCTACTTTTGTTTTTGAAAAGCATTATATTATATTTAAAAAACCAAAAGCAAATGGTTTATGTGCGTGCATGCGTGCGTGTGTGCGTGCGTGGGGGAGCTTTTGAAAAGTTATCCCAGAGGTCCTTTGACAGCATGTTCACCTTAACTGCATTGGCAATATCCTGTAGAATGAGTGAGAATAATAAATAGACCTAAACTACAAATCCCAAGATTCTAAAGGACAGAATTATGGTAGTTGAATCATAGGCTGCATCCACATTGCAGAAATAATCCAGTTTTACATCACTTTGACTGCCCTGGCTCAATGCTATGGAATTCTGGACACTGTAGCTTTGTGTGACTTTTACCCTTCTCTATCAGAGAGCTCTGGTGGCACAACAAACTACATTTCCCAGAATTCTGTATCATTGAGCCACAGCAGTTAAAGTGTTGTGAAACTGGATTATTTCTACAGTGCAGATGCAGTCATAGTGATGTAACTGCATAGTGTGAAAGGGCCTTAGGAAAGGCAATTTGCCCTTTACTTAGGAGAAAAGAGTTCAGAGAGTCTGGAGCAGGGGTCGGCAACCTACGGCCCGCGGGATAGATCCGGCCCAGAGAGGCCTTGTTACTGGCCCCGTTTTGTTTCTGCCGCCGCCGCCGCCGCGGCACTAACGACGCCGCGGGTTTTTTTGTGTGTTTTTTTTGTTTTTTTTGCCGGGCTTCTCCGGCAACACAAAATGGCTGCCGGGTTGCTCCCGGCAAGCTCCGCCCCCTGTGCTCCGCGCCCTCCTCCTGGGAGGCAAAGCAAACTACAGAAGCCGGCCAGGACCCGCTTCTGAAGCCAGCTTCAGAAGAGGACCCTGGCTGGCCGGGCGCTCAGCTCGCTCTCCCGAGGCCAGTCTCCTTTACTTTCCACGGGTGTCCTCAGCCCTCCCTTGGGAAGAAGAGGGAGGGCTGAGGACACCCGTGGAAGTGAAGGAGACTGGCCTCAGGAGAGCGAGCTGAGCGCCTGGCCAGGATCCTCTTCTGAAGCATTTCCTTCGCCTCCTTGGCTGTCCCCCCCTCTTTTCCCCAAGGGAGACAGCCAAGGAGGCGAAGGAAACGCCTCAGAAGAGGACCCTGGCCGGCCGGGCGCTCAGCTCGCTCTCCCGAGGCCAGTCTCCTTCACTTTCCACGGGTGTCCTCAGCCCTGCCTTGGGAAGAAGAGGGAGGGCTGAGGACACCCGTGGAAGTGAAGGAGACTGGCCTCAGGAGAGCGAGCTGAGCGCCTGGCCAGGATCCTCTTCTGAGGCGTTTCCTTCGCCTCCTTGGCTGTCCCCCCCTCTTTTCCCCAAGGGAGACAGCCAAGGAGGCGAAGGAAACGCCTCAGAAGAGGACCCTGGCCGGCCGGGCGCTCAGCTCGCTCTCCCGAGGCCAGTCTCCTTCACTTTCCACGGGTGTCCTCAGCCCTCCCTTGGGAAGAAGAGGGAGGGCTGAGGACACCCGTGGAAGTGAAGGAGACTGGCCTCAGGAGAGCGAGCTGAGCGCCTGGCCAGGATCCTCTTCTGAAGCGTTTCCTTCACCTCCTTGGCTGTCCCCCCCTCTTTTCCCCAAGGGAGACAGCCAAGGAGGCGAAGGAAACGCCTCAGAAGAGGACCCTGGCCGGCCGGGCGCTCAGCTCGCTCTCCCGAGGCCAGTCTCCTTCACTTCCACGGGTGTCCTCAGCCCTCCCTTGGGAAGAAGAGGGAGGGCTGAGGATACCCGTGGAAGTGAAGGAGACTGGCCTCAGGAGAGCGAGCTGAGCGCCTGGCCAGGATCCTCTTCTGAAGCGTTTCCTTCGCCTCCTTGGCTGTCCCCCCCTCTTTTCCCCAAGGGAGACAGCCAAGGAGGCGAAGGAAACGCCTCAGAAGAGGACCCTGGCCGGCCGGGCACTCAGCTCGCTCTCCCGAGGCCAGTCTCCTTCACTTTCCACAGGTGTCCTCAGTCCTCTCTTGGGAAGAAGAGGGAGGACTGAGGACACCTGTGGAAGTGAAGCAGACTTGCCTCAGGACAGCGAGCTGACCGCCATTTGCCATTTCCACCCTCTGAGGCTGAGAGAGTGTGACTTATGTGCCGTGGCGGTTGTGGGCGCGCGCGCGCGTGCTGCACACGGAGGAGGGTGCATGGGGCGCATCACGCACGGAGGAGGGTGTGCGTGCGTGCGTGCGTGCGTGCGCGCCCGCCGCCCCCCGCCCGGCCCAGCCGAGACCTGGGCTAAGGGAGACCGGCCCAGGTCTCAAAAAGGTTGCCTGCCCCTGGTCTGGAGGGATCAAGGGCCACAAAAGAGCATTGGGAGCCAGCTTGCACATCCCTGAGTTATACCGACAATAGCATAGAAATGTAGATTCATAGAGAATAAATTTCAAAGTTTTAGAAATAGTTGAGTATAAGATGGACATGTTTTATGAAAGCTGTTTTCTGTTTCCCTCAAATGATATAATCTTCATTAGAGACAATCAAGTGTCTATGAATTGAAGTAATCATTTTTTGCATGTTATATTTGAGAGAGACAGAGAGAGAGAATGTTTTGTATGTGTGTATATGTGTGTGTGTGTGTGTGTGTAGGAGAAAGCCATCACATCCACTATTTGTTTTAAGCTAATGTGGGGCCATTAAAAAATTAAAGTGTAGGAAATGTGTTATATTTGACTGAAACATTCAACCAAATAAGGTTTCTTTTCCACATTTCTAAATCCTGCCACTTTTTTTTTTTCAGCAATGACACCAAGAACAGTATTTTTCTCAGTGTCTACCAGTTGGCAGCTGGTGTTTTCAAGTAATGCCTCTCAGAACACAACACTGTCTGTTTAGATAGACCCAGAATAGCAGATATATATTTAACATAACACTCAATCCTAATTTTAAAAGAAGAGCAGAGAAAGGAAAAGAAATGACAGCCATGCAGACAGAAACAGGCCTGGAACCATGACAGTCAGAAAGGTGGCTCTTAGCCGCCTGGATATTTTCCCCCACTCAAAATCACCCTCAGTTTTCTATTAGATGCTGAAGATAAAGCAAACTTAGGCTTCAGGACAACTAGTAGCATGATGGTCAATTTTCAATGTAAAAATACCACAAAATCTCCCCACCAACTTTCACTGACATGGTTATATCCATGATAGAATTCCAACATAGCTGCAATTAAAAATAAATAAAGCCAAGGTCAACAAAGAAAGAATAGTAGCTCAGTCACAGTGTCACAATCTCACCTGAAGATTATTTTAAACCAATCTTTCTCCTTAATTGTGGTGCCAATGAGACTAGAAAGGTGGCCACACATTGAAGGAAACTCTCCCCAACCTAGGCACATATCACAATCCTCTGATTTATACTTAACAGGCTCACCACTGAATCATTTTTTTAAAATTCCAGGTGAGAATATTTTATTTTTATTTTTATTTTGGAGGGGAAGGGAAAAAAGAAAGCAAGTAAGGCACACTTATTGTGATACTGGATTTTGTTCCTGACAACTCACAAATGAGATAAAAGGTTTAATATCCACTACTAATTTAGCAAGAGATGTTTTGGGTAAGCCTTTGTTTCTTCCACTGCTACATGAAAACGCTGAGCATTCTATTGAAGCACTTTTGTCACAAAGTGCACATTGTAACCCCCCTCTCTCCTGCCCCTCTTTCCCTCATTCTTACAAAATACTTTCTTCTCATTCTTTCATTAATTAGCTGGTTGGTGGTCTATGGCCAACTCTACAGCTCACTGAACAGCCTAATATTATCTTGTAACTTTGTCACTTCATGCAAATGCCACATACCTTTTCTGCATATGAGCAAACAGCAGTTCAGTAATTAGAAAATGGGCTTTGTCTCTGCTCTTCTTTTTCTTTTTCTTCTCTTAAAGAAAAGATAAAGAAATGAATGCTTCTTAGTATATTTGGTTGAGAGTTGAGAAGAACAACAGCCTATTCTGGGCCTATGAAGAAAGCTGAAAATTTTCAAATAAACCTAGAACAAATGATGACAATAGACTTTGTATTGATGCACATGGCTCAAAATAAATATGGGAAATGGGCACAGCCACATGAGGCTGCCATAATAGAAAGAGAGAGGATGGAGAGCACTGGGCTTCATTACAAGTTAAATGGAAGATGGGAGGGTAATATAATAACTCACATGAAAAAGATGGGCAAAAAAATAAATAAAGCAAAATAGGAGAGCTTGACAGAAGATAATTGTAACATAAGAAGAGAACTGAAGAAAATGGCCATAAGCCTTTGAGCCCAGGAAAAGAACAGAGAAAAATCACAACCTGATTCTACAGATAGCAGGGATGTAATTCTTCTCTAAGTTTCTTCTCAAAGGTAGCTACAAATAATTTCAGCAATTTTCTTTGCACTGTGAGGAAGCCTTTGAAAAACATGTACTTTTTGAATGCTCTTTGCAATTCATGATTTATTCTACTTAAAATTTGCACATGGTTGATTTGCATAGAGAGAAAAACATTTTCTGTACAGGAAACACTATTTTCTGCATGGAAATTATATTTTAATGCAGAAATATCAATTCATGTGCAGAACATTCTTTTTTCTGTGTAGAAAATGGCTTTTTTTCTATGCAAATCAACCATGTGCAAATTTTATGTAGACTAAATCATCAATTGTAGCAGTTTCTGCAAAGAACACAGTATTTTCTACATAGGAATGATTTAAACACTGAAACATTATTTTCAATGCAGAAAGTGCTGTTTCTTGCACAAAAAAGTCTGCTTCCTGCACAAAACAACCATATGTGAATTTTTCACAGCATAAATCCTAAATTGCAGATTCCTTAAAATCTAGGATTCTTCTCATCAGGGTTTCTCAACATCCAAACCCCCCTTGTTTTTTTCTACATTTTTGTACATTTTTTAAATATTCTTTCCATCCCTAACAGATACCCATTCTATTCTGGGTAACATGATCAAGCAGCTTGGCATGTAAAAATCAGAATGCAAGAAGACAGACAAGTTTCAGAGGTACAGTTAGCACTTCCATTTTCTTTGTCTTTCACTTCTTTTAAAGTATTATCACAAATATGTAATCAATGACATAGATGGTTCTGTGAGTAATTTCTATATTAGAGGTGAACAGCAGCTGCATGGCTAGGGACCAATATGGGTCCTTTAGGACTTATTGTGACTCTCACCCAACAGTGCCCCCATGCCATGAAAACCCACTAGCAAATTGTGACAAATTTTCAGTGACAAACTGAGAAATGAGACATTAAAACAAGCAATAAATATTTATTTTAATGGGCTTTCCCCAATTCACTATTATTTGATAGCAGACAATAAAAAAAAACCCCTTTAAGCAAGCATTTTCCATTTCCTTTAATGACTTTTAGTGGCTTGCTGCTAACATTCAGAAGCATGATTTGTTGCTAAGTTTCATTTCTGGTAAGAACCATAGGAAGAGGGGGCTCACATGTGGTCTTACAGGCCTTACATTGCTCACCTGAGGAGTATATGGATGGATTAGCCTTCTGTGCTCAAGCCAGATCCAGAGAGTAATATAAGAAATGATACATGCAGGGTATCTTGCTGTCAGGGCTGAATAAAAAGTGCTTGTCATGTTAGAGCATTCACAAAATCCAGAATATGTTAAAATACAATAAATTTTACATAGTGATAATTTAAAAAAATGACAGGGACATTCCACAGCTCTATAGAAATATCCAGGTACTTGACAGGAATAACCCCATGTAGAAGAACTGGTAATAATCCTTCCTCTTTCTGTATGTGTGTTAGTATTGAGAAACAGACTCCTTGATGACAATAATCTATTCAACTATCAAACAGCAGCTCAAAGATAGATAAGTTGTTAACTTAGGGTCTTTACAGACTGCCAGAAATAATGCAGCTTGAGGCCACTTTAACTGTCCTGGCTCAGTGCTAGGGAATTATGGGAACTCTATTTTTTTCTGAGACATTGAGCCTTCTCTGTCAGAGAGCTCTGGTGCCACAATAAACGACAGTTAACATGATTCCCTAGCACTGAGCCAGGACAGTTAAAGTGGACTCAAGCTGCATTATTTCTGGCAGTCTGTAAAGGCCCTTAGTCCCTTTGGGTAATATACTAAAATGCATTTTCATAAAGTCCTATGTAAGCACAGCCCTAGGGCAGCTGTCAATCTAGTCATGTTTTCTATATTTCTTTTCCTCACTATTAAAAACAATCAAAGTAACCATAGAAACACCAGTTCTGCCACATGGAATCTGTATAGTTTTTCAGTGATAAAAACACATTAAAGAAATAGGTAGATCTTCATGTATTGTGAAGTTCTTTCTTTTCACAAAAGGAATGTTATGCTGTCTTCTCAGAAAAGTTTTTGTTGTTGATGTGTTTAATAGCATCGAGCACTCTGAGATACACACAGTAATCAATTCTGAACTTAAAAGAAAAAGCAATGGGGGAAATCTTTGAAAAGAATAAGATGCTTTTCAGGGGAAAGGGAATTTTTAAATGAATAAATCTGCTGTTTGCTCAATTATATAGCTTGCTTGCTTGCTTCCTTTCTATAAACCACACATTTTTGGTTTAATAATAATAATAATAATAATAATAATAAATTATTTGTATCCTGCCCCTCTGCAGGTGCAATCGGGGCGGCTTACAGTAATAAAACATCACAATATACAATCCCAAGACCCTCCCTCCCCTTAAAACAGTATTAAACTGTTTAACACATTTACACAATTGGGTCTTTCTGTTCAAGATTAGTCCCAGATATTTTGCTGCCTGAGGCAGAAAAGCAACTAGCTCCCCCAAACCATAAAGGTGCATTATACTCAAAGCTAATTTTTAAAATATATATATATAATTGTTTTATTTGTTTTATAACAACAATACAAAACAAACAATTAATACATAAATAACAAATAGCTTTGGAGATTATATGCAGAATAGCTATCTTCTGTGGGGTAATAGCAGTAAGAAAGTCCTAAAGATATCACTCAGAATCGCTGGTTGATGAAGTTGGGATCAAAGTATCTTTCCAAAGATTAGCTTGATGAATAGGAGGTCCAATAGCAAATGAGATGGTGTTGATGTAATCAATAAACACTGTCCAATCATGCAAAAATGTGTCTGGTTTCTTTTGTCCATTACAGAGTCTAAAAGTATAAGAAAGCTTTTCCAATAACCAAATGTTCCAAACTCTTTTCCACCAGTCACTTATTAGTACATTCCGTTTTCCAGTTTCTCACAATTATATTCCTGGCTCTCAAGATGAGAAATGTGATAAGCTTAGATTTAAATAACATATGCACATTTTCTTATCCACCCCCATCCCCTACCTGTGATCAATTGATGTTAGTTTTATTGCATTTTAGGACATTTTGAGAAAACTTGATTTGCTAAAACATATATAACATTTTTGACAGAAATGAGTGCAGTTTGCACAAAATTCACTGCTGTATTTTGCACAAATGGAAGTCATGAATTTGGGAAATAATTTTAAAATATGTAAATACTCTTATAATCTCATCCAGGAGAAAGCAACTCTGGAAATTCTTTATCTAGGGATTAAGTAAGCAAAGATTTTATTTGCCTCAATACCTCTCAAGCTATTATGGCAATGTAATTCAGAGTCATAGTCATGTTAGTCTGGAATATCAGTATGCAAAAGAATCTTGAAGCACCTTTGAGACAAGCTGTGCAAAAGACATTGTAGCATAAGGTTTACTTCCTCAGATGCATCACATTGCATTGAGGATGTAGACTGAGGGACTGACCAGACAGGGGAAAATCTGGATTGCCTTCAGAGTTTCCTAAATCAGAGAGACCACCTACTCTCCACATGGACTGCCCCCACAATTGGCCAAACACCCATGGGAAGTCTACACCACATGGTATTAAGTTGTGTTGCTTGATTAGGAGCCCTAGTTAAATGCTGGCACTGCAGCCAAAACATGAGTTCGATCCTGCAGGGCTCCAGGTTGACTCAGCCTTCCATCCTTCATAGAACAGTAAAATGAGTACCCAGCTTGTTGGGGGCAATTGACTAACACACTGTAAACCACTTAGAGAGTGCCTAGCACTATGAAGCAGTATAGAAATGTAAGTGCTATTGCTATTTTTTGGGACCAATGCATGCAAACCATCACACGATCACACCACCTGCGACTGCTAATTACTTCTCTTGTCCTGCCCAGCTGCCATCCCATTGGACACCCCACATGACTAGCTGTGTGACTGGCCACACAGTCACATGAACGATACACACATCCCATACAGTGCATTGGTGCCCCCACTGACATAGTGCCAAAGCACAATCATGGAGGTCCCCATACATGCCCCCTTTCCTCCCTTCACTGTATGGTGCCATGTTGGATTGTCTAGTTTGTTAATGTTTTTATCACATCCACTGCATTATTGGCGACCTGCTTGTTTGTTGTAATGTTGCTTCATGGCTTGAATGTACAATAGATCGATGGTGCAGCTTGCCACTTGTGTGCCTGTATGCTTGGATAAAGCAAAAAAATAGTATGGCAAGCAATGATGCCAGCAGCTGCATCTCACCTAGGGTGCATGCTCCAGACCACTTCTGCAATTCTCCTAGGCCTTCTTGCATGCCCCCCCCCCATCGCCATGCAGTTAATAAGCTGGTGCAACAGTGTGCACTTTCTGCTTTGGCACAGAGCAAGCAGTTTTTAGTTCCGGAGCACAGCTTTGTTCAGCCCTGGTGGCACAGTGGTTAAATTCCTGTACTGCAGCCGCTCACTCATAAACCACAAGGTTGCGAGTTCAATACCAGCCAGGGCTGAGGCTCGACTCAGGCCTGCATCCTTCCGTGGTCGCTAAAATGAGTACCCAGCTGTTGGGGGGCAATCAGCTCACAGTTGTAAACTGCTTAGACACCCCATAGCATGGTATGGAGTGGTATATAAATGAAGCTGCTTTGCTTGTTCCAGTTTCCCACCATTTTGCCCTCATGCATCATATGAACAGATGAGGCTCAAAATGGAGTGATACTTCTTTTTTGTCCATGCAGACAACCCTTGAGTCTATCAAAGCTTATGCTACAACTTCTTTGGCACAGTTAGTCTCAAACATGATACAAGATCCCTTGGGATGTTATTATGGCAAGTAAAATAGAACTCCTCTCCTCCTTCTCCACTTTTTCTCAGCAGTAAAATACAATTTCATTAAATAGAGCAATATTCCTTGAAGGTGGAAGGCTCTGAGGTTGGCTCATGTGACATCCCTCCATGCCTCTCCTGCCAAGAGGAGAGGGAGAAGAGTGGCATTCATTACCCTTCCTTTTTCAAAACACCATTTTCTTATATTTCAAAGTCTGCAGAGTTCTCCATAGTTCAGTAAAGAGTTGGAGGCCACTGTTGCCGTGTCACACATTCCATCCTCTCCCCTTCCTCTCTATTATATCAAACCTGCAATGGTGGTAGATTGAAGGGTGATGATTTTTCTGTGAGGGAGCAAAGCTTGGAAATTGGAAACTTGTAGGTCCTTGAATCCCAGTTTTGGAAGAAAGTCAGGGTAAAAATGAAGTTGCTAATAATAAAAACAGCAGCAGCAACAACTTTAGCATTAGCGATCTGCTTTTGATTTCTTCTTGTAGTCTCTGGGGAGCCATTTTATAGGCCATAGGAGTATATTCTTTATTATTATTATTATTATTATTATTGAAATATTTACACATAAGACATACCAATGCATAATTAACAATCAAATAACAAACACATAAATTAAATACAAGAAAATTAAAAGAGAAAAGAGCCAACAAACAGACAAACAAACAAACAAAACAACAAAAAAGCAAATAAACAAACAAAAATTTGGTACAACAGCGCATGAAATTTTTTTCTATGGAGGTTTTAAAGTTTTACCACTTTGGGATATTGTGTATTGTGTATCACTAACAACTTAAAGCTTTTTGTTTCACTTTCTGTTGCTCCAACATTCCATGTATTCCTTTTATCTAGTATAACAAAATTATCAATAAAATTTTCAAAATATCAAAATTTCTTAGTTTCAGTAGTTTCACTCTTCAATGATATCAATCTGGGGGGAAAAAACCAGCAAACCAGAGTGTTCTTTTACTCACATCTTTTCTTGAATTAGTACATCTTATACACTCTATTAGTAGTTATAGATATCCTTTTTTCAAACTTGTAGCCCAATTACCCCATTTATGTTCTAGGAATGTAAAGACTTTTTTCCAATCGTTAACATATATATCAGCTTTTTCAACCCTTAAATTCCTTGTCGTCTTATCTAAGTCCAGGACCTCATAAAGTTTGAAAAACCATTCCTCTATACTAGGTGCTTTTTTATTTTTCCAACTTTTAGCAAACACCATTCTTGCCAATGAAATCATGTAAATTAGAATGTAACCATATTACTTTTCTAATTGCTTATCTAACGTATTTAGCAGAAATATTTCTGGTTCAGGTGATATTTTTATTTCTAAAATTCTATTGATCGTGAGACAAATGTTCTTCCAGAATTTTTTAGCCTCTTTACATCTCCACCAGATGTGGAAGAGAGTCCCCCCTTTTTTAAAAAAATAAATAAATAAAATAACATTTCCAGCATTTATTGCTGGTTTTCCATATATTTTGCTAATTTTATCTAGGGTCAAATACCATCTGTAACTGATTTTATAAAAAAATTTCCTTTATGTCTTGGCACAGTGTATAGTTTAATCTTTTAGACCATGTTGTCTCCCATTGCTCCAATTCCAGTGGTTTACCAATATTCTGTGCCCAGACCACCATGTTTTCTTTTACGAGTTCATCTTCCATATATACTTTTAATAAGTATTTGTATACTTTTGAAATTGTTTGAGGCCATTTTTGAGACAAGTATTTCTTTTAATTCCATTTTTTAAAAATTCTATTCCCGAATATTTTGTCTTTTTTAAATTGTTCTTTCAACTGGAAATATGTATACCAGTTGTTCACTTTACCTTTGCTTTTTAGTTCATCTAATAATTTCAATTCTAAAGTTTCTTGTTGTTGTTTTATTATATCTTCATATTTCATCCAATTCTCTTTATCATATAAGCTATGTTTTAAAAAAAGCCTCATGAGGGGATGGCTATGAAGGAATTTTTGAGCTAATTAATTTCTTGTATCTGTTCCAGACCATAAACAGTGATTTTCTTATGATATGATTATTAAAATCTCTGTTTGCTTTAATTTTGTCATGAAACAGATATGTGTGCCATCCAAATCTCAGATTCATACTTTCTAATTTCAATGTCTTTGTTTTCTAAGTCAAACCAATCTTTTAACCAAATTAAATAACATACTTTGTAATATAATCTTAGATTTGGTAGGGCTAGTCCTCCTCTATCTTTTGCGTCTTGTAAATAATTCAATCTGATTCTAGGCTTCCTTCCTTCCCAGATAAACTTATTTATGTCTTTTTGCCATTCATTAAATATAGATACACTGTGAATTATAGGGATAGTTTGAAACCAGAATAATATTCTTTGTAAGGTTGACATTTTTATTGCAGCAGTTTTCCCCAGCAAAGAAAGTTTGATTTCCTTCCATCTTTTAAATTTGTTTTTTTTTCCCAACATTTTTTTATAATTATTATTAAATGGGTCTATGTTCTTGGGGGTCAATATTATGCCCAGATATTTAATTTTTTTTTGCTTAAATGAAAGCCTGTTAATTCTTTTAATAATTCTTCTTCTTGTCTATCTATATTCTTTCTCATGATTGTGGTTTTAGAGTTGTTAATTCTTAGACCTGATTTTTTTTCAAATTTTTCTAATTCTTTTAACAAATTTGTAATATCATTATTTGGATCACTTAAAGATATCATAAGGTTATCTGCAAAGGAACGAACTTTATGTTCCACACCTTTTACTTTAATCCCCTTCATGTTATTATTTTCTCTTATGTTTTTGAGTAAAAACTCAAAGGTCAAAATAAACAACAATGGGGACAAGGGGCATTCTTGTCAGGTTCCCTTTTGCACCTCTATCGTTTCTGTTCTTTCCCTATTAATTATGATTCTTGCTTTTTGTCTGAAGTATATAGCTTTTATCCAATCTAATTTTTTTTGTCCTACTTCCATTTTTTTTTTTAGGATTTCAAACATCAGTTCCCAATGGACATTGTCAAAAGCTTTCTCTATGTCTATGAAAATTAGAGCTAATTTCTTATCATTGTACACCTCATGATATTCAATCAGATTAATGACATGTCTTATATTATCTCTTAGTTGTCTTTTGGGTAAGGAGTATACTCTAAATACCTTTCAGACTTATGTCTTTTTGTAACAGCCCAATATCATCTGACTAATGAGTCAGCTCTCTGGCTGCTACACATGCATAAAACAAACAACAGCCTATGTGTTTGTGGAACATGAGATGCATACTGCTTGCACATAAATATTATGTCTACAGAGGAAATCATTCTTATTTTAAGAAGCCCAGTACTCCCTCAAAAAAGTACTTACATATGATTTAAAAATACTAGATTAAAGTGATTTAAATGATCCTCTGGCTATGTTATTATCAGCTGAAATATGAATCTCAAGGTCGGAGTAGCTTCTGTTTCACTAACTAATATGTAAAAAAGATGTTTGACCTTTCCCATTTTGAGGACTGATGAACAGATGAATATATTGCAAAATAAACCCAAAATTCAAAGGAAGGAAACATCACTGTCATCTCACTCCTTAAACATATTTGTTTAGTGTTGTGTTCTTCCTTTAGTATGTCCATTGTGTACATTGAGCACAGTGATGTGAAATCCATGAATTAAACCCAACATATGTTTGCAAACGACTTGTTCCACTGGAAGGCAAGATGAACCTAAATACATAAGCTCTTACATTTCCATGGAAATGACATTTACTTAGATTGCAATACTGCATTTATGTTTGGCAATAGCTGTTTATTGGATGTTGGTATTAAATAAAAGGGAATTTGAAATGCATGGTATTTATAATTCTATATCATGTTGAAGGTTTTACAACTTGACTTTATTTGTACACCCTTTCATTTGTTTGTGTAAATTCAAATTAACTGTTATGGTGTCATGGAAAGAATTATCCCTGTGATACAGCCATAAACCACTTACACTGTCTCACTACCATGCTCTATCAATTTCATAACATGTACAATACCTTTAAATAAGACCAGACAGATGTTAGATCCATTTGTCCATGTGAGAGGCAATACAATTATGTGGCAAGCTGTATATATTTATGATAACAGTACTTTCATGGGTATCACAGCTAGTATATGGCCCTCTCCACCACAACCACACAAAGAAAACCATTCAAACAATTTATAGGTAGTATGGGGGATGAGGCATGCCTTTTAATCTTGTACAATTCTACACATGGGATAGAGATTAAACCAATTTGGGGAACACATTCCAAAATCAATTATATTGACTGGGAGTCATGTTTTTCATGAATGCTGATGAATTTGGAGTCTGATCAAAATCTCTTTAATACTAGTTAAAATGATATCCAGTAGCAACATTATCTAAAACTGTCGGTCTTTGCTTCCTGGAGTAGCTTCAATACATAGGAAGAAATTCTGTATCACCAAACCATTGCATTCTGTGAAGGGTGAATCAACTACATGTGTGTGTATGTATATGTATATGTATATGTATATGTATATGTATATGTAAATGGATGATGTGTAATCAAATGGTTACTACATTTCTGAATACCTCACTTTTCATGGCTGTGGGATTCCTTACTTCCATCTGACTCAGCAAACATTATAGGATCACAGCTATATTCAGGCCTTGGTCCCTATCACATGGGCTTCTTATCTATGTTGGATTTATTTGCCATCACCATAGGAAATTGGGGCAGAGAAGTTGTTGTCTGAGTAAATCCAAACTATTGCTGTTGTGTGTCCTCAAGTAATTTTTGACTTATGGCAGCCCTAAGGCAAACCTATTATGAGGTTTTCCTGGCAAGCTTCTTCAGAGGGGGTTTGCCATTGCCATCCTCTGAGACTGAGAGAGTGTGACTTGCCCAGGGTCACTCCTGTGGGTTTACATGGCCAAGCCAGGATTCAAACTCTGGTCTCCCAGTGTACTAATCCAGCCCTCAAACAATTGGACTATGTTGGCACTCTCATGATACCACATTGAATATACCATTGAAAAATCTTACAATCAAATAATTGGTGGAAGCATGAAAAATTGCATTCAAATAGCCACTTTGCTTCCTTACTTTGACATCCATGATGTGTCTGAGAGCATACAAAATGTTACTACAGAAGGAAAGCAAAAACCAAGTTCTCCCTGTGTTCTTTGTTTCTTCATCACTCTATTCTAGTTACCCAGACTCCATGTCAACAGGCTTTTGCAGCCATTTTTCTGTACCCACTACCATATGTGCATGTGTGTGTGTGTGTGCACGCACACGCGCGCGCACACACACACATCCATACACAAGCATATATAAGGAAAGAATGACTCAAGCATTTCATGAGTGTCCAACAGATGTGTGGATTGAAGGGTTCCTTTCCTGAGGCCTCTTGAAGGCCCCAAAGAAAGTCATTCTGCCTCTGAATAAACCAAAGGATTTTCTTCCATCAGCCTTCCCAACGCCCTTGCTTATCACCACAACATTACACTTTTAATAATAGATGGGGCCTGCTGTACATTTGCCCTTTCAAAAGATATATTTACAAGCAGCCCACACTGTGTGGTAGGTAATGACGACTTTGTACTGGCTGCTACACCACGCTGGCCGAGTGACAGGTGTAAGCAGCAGATAACAAATAGAAGAAGGCCTGCTATTGCCACTCACTAAGCTGAAGCTGACACTATTCTTGCTAGACAATTTGCTGTTGCCTCCCTGTGCTCCTTCAACTTTGTAATCCCTTAATATATTTTCTGCAGCTATGCTGTGCCATGAAGTTGCTATCATATCACTCTGTAATGGTGCAGATGGGTCCAAGAGCAGTTGTTTGAACAGTAGTACCTTGGCTCTCTCTGTCAGACACTGCTTTGATCAGAATGCAAGACTCAAAAGTTACGACTCTTGCTTCAGTTGTAAGAATATGAAAACTGTTCCTACAGTAAGAAAAACTGGTTTTCCTCCTCCTGACTGCTTAACAGAGAAGGGCAAAGAGATGATTGTGAGTGAAGAGAGACTATTTTTTCTTTCACTCATGGGTGACACAGTTATTACAGCAACTGTTGTCTTTAGAAATAGTGCAAGGCAGTTTTCTTCCTAGAGCCTGGTATTCTCCTCTGACACTCTTGGTTTGGATGGATTCTCCCTTCTTTGTCTTGTTCATCTTTTATACAACACTAAATGCTACCACATATTTTCCTT
Organism: Phrynosoma blainvillii; assembly: GCA_026167975.1. Taxonomy (NCBI): domain Eukaryota; kingdom Metazoa; phylum Chordata; class Lepidosauria; order Squamata; family Phrynosomatidae; genus Phrynosoma; species Phrynosoma blainvillii. The sequence goes on from JANUYF010000005.1 coordinate 38,206,013, forward strand.
TAGACTGTAAGTTGGATAAAATCCAAGTAAAGAACAATGAAAGAAACAGAAGGACTAAAATAGCCAGTTCCAATAATTGAAGGATTTTATTCACACTTCTGCCTTATCTTCAGGAAGAGGATGGGCAACTTCTCTCTAATCTCATTGCCAAACTGGCCTCCAGAAATTGTTACCAAGAGTGTATTGATATTCTAAAGAGGTTTGTAAGCAGGATTGGATCTTCAGTAGGGACAAGGGAGAAACTTGTTCCAGTGCCATTTAATGTAAATTGACCTAATTTCACATTTTTAGAACTGAAATTCTTATTCTTTAAAAATTGCAAGTCACCAAATTTTATAATGGAGTGATCCTGTCAAAAATGATGCACACAAGAACATGCATACTATGGAATTGTGTGAGTAAAAATCCATATACCAATGATAATAATGTTAATGCCAAATGCTAGGAAATCTGCTTGGAAAAAAATTAGGTGAAATTGCAAAATTACCCCCCCAAAAAAACCCCTGTGTTAGGAGAACTGTGTGGAGAAATGAGTATTGTTATATATGAAATTTACAAAGTTCAGGCATTCTCCTTTGGTTTTTGTTTGGAGGTCTGTTCAGGGGGATTTTGAAGAATGTGAAAACATTGTCTTACTGTGATGCAGAATCATAGAGCTGGAAAAGACCACAAGAGCCATCTAATGCAACCTGCTACCATGCAGGATTACACACTCCTGAAAGATTTCCATGCAATCTTTGTTTGAAGACCTCCAAAGAAGAAGAGCTCACTGTTGAGTTCACAGTTGAACAGCTCTTATAGTAAATAAGTTTTTCCTGAAGTTTAAATGGAATCTCTTGTAATTTGAATCCTTGGTTCATGTTCTAGTCTCTGCAGAAGGTTGCCCCATCTTCTAGATGACACCCCTTCAGATATTTAAATGTAGCTATTACTACACTTCTCAGTCTTCTCTTCCCCAAATTAGACATACCCAGATCCCTGTCATTCATCCTAAGGCTTTGTTTCCAGATCATTGAACATCCTGGTTACCCTTCTCTGGACAGGTTGATGTCCTTCTTGAACTGTGGTGCCAAGAATTGGACACAATATTCCAGGTGAAGTCTGACCAAAGAAGAACAGAGTGGAATATATTTATTTTGTCGGGCGATAGCAATAGGAATAGCATTTGCATTTCTATATCACTTAGTGAACTCAGCACTCTGTAAGTGGTTTACAATCTGTAAGCCAATTGCCCCCAACAGGCTGGGTACTCATTTTACCAACCTACGAAAGGATGGAAGGCTGAGTCAGCCTTGGAGCCCTGGGATCGAACTCACAATCTTGTGGCTGCAGTACCAACATTTAACCACTGTGCTACCAGGACTCCCTATATTCATTCATCAAACCAAAAAAAGATCCAGGCAAAACTAAATGCACATGTGCACACACTTTTAAACAGGAGTGCACTTTCAAATTAAATATTACAAAAAATTGATCTGGCATTCATTACAAGATAAATGAGGCAAGCCCTTCATTTCACTTCCATTCTATGTGATGAAGTTTCTGGTGTCTGATACATTTGTTCTGCATCACAAAGAAGAAAGCAAACCCATTGATTTCCATTGTCACCATAATCTCAGAAGGATTCCAGTTTTTACAATGGAAATCTAGGAAACATTTGTCCATGTAGCCCTAAGCATGGGCAACAACAGTTGCCAGAGCTTTCTAACTGGCATCACTGTATATAAGCAGAAGTAGAAGTTTTCTATTAAACAGCAATACCATTGATGGGCTGAAAAGAAAAACTCATCCAAAAATAAAAGTGAGTGGGTTTACTGTACCAATCAGGCATGCTGGCAAAGTGGACCACCTGCCAGAATAATCTCTCCTTGAGACTCACTTAAAGAACTAAATAACCAGCTTAAAGTTTTATTTAAGTGAAATGATCCAGAAAAGCAAACACCATGCAGCTTTTCAGCAGCTTCTCCTGGGAGTGACTATTTCTTGCCTGCTGCCCTTCTTTCTTGACAGAGGATGAGGGCTGTGCTCACTGATGTCTTCAGAGGATAAGATTTCTATACCAAACAGGAAGAGAAAGAAAGACTATAAAGAATGGAAGAGTGAACTTATAGGTGGCAGAATGGCTTGTCAAAAATGCCATAAATTGCAACAAGTAATTCAAAAACATCCTTAGCCATAGTCCTTTCTTGGTTGTATGACATGTGTTAAAGTAGGGGTGGATATACAGGGACATCCAGATATTTGGATTGAATTTTTTATCATCATTGACCATTGGATTTTCTGGCTAGGGTTGATGGGAGTTCCAATCCAACAATATCAGAAAAGTCACATGTTGCCAATTCCTGACATAAAAACTCAGTGTCATATCTTCCTAACAGGCTTGTTCCTAAATTTCTTTCAGTGAACTTCTCCAAAAGAAGGGGAAAGAGGCAGGATTGTACACTGATAAAAAAATAAGAAAACATGAAGCACTATTTAATCAATCCTATAGTGTTTATAGATATCAGTTCACTATACAATTTAAAATGGAATCTTCCTGCTTCAGGTCATGCCAGTAGCTGCAGTTTCTTGCACTGCAAAATCCTATACCACCAGGGCAGGTGGAAGACTCACTAAAGTGAACAGGGATGATTTCCATGTAGGGAGAAAAAAGAATTTTGCTCCTATGTGCATTAAAGCCAAAATATGCATTATCAGCTTAATGGATGCTCTATTGTCCACAGACATAGGGCCTCGGCAGACGGCTTATTGAGCTGTCTCCGAGGCAAGGAAGAGGAGGGGCAGCCGCACGCGCGGCGCCCCTTCCTCTTCCCGAGGTCGTCCTCGGAGCCGCCGGCCCTCCGCACGTCCGGCGCTCCAGGGACAACCTCCCGCCGCAGCGACCGCACGCGCTGCGGCGGAAAAGTCAGTGACGCTTTTAGGGCGCACTTTCACTGACTTCTGAAAGGAGCGCTATTTTTGCGCTCCTTTCAGAGGCGCCGACGGTGCGCCACGGTGCGACTGCTCCAGTCCCGCGGTGCACCGTCGCAGGGCGTCTTGGACGTCCTCGTCTGCTTCCCCCCATACTTTTGGTTGGTTATTCCCCTGGGCTGTTCACAAAATAACAAATTCCCCATCTCATAGTGTTGTGCATGCTACCAGTTCAGGAGTATAACAGGTACCATATTTTACTGATTCTTGTCAACAAGCATCTTGTACTTTGCTGGAAGGGTAAGGGAAATAAAGAGAAGGAGGGATGCTTATGCTAAAGCGAGAGCCAAAGGCAAAGGAGGATGCAGGAAGGGATTGTGCTGGTGATTGTTTTTTTTTAAAAAGGCCCTATTTTTGCATGCAGTTACACTGTAGGCGAGACACAAGAGGAGGAGGAGATATGCTTATCCTTGAGTAAAATCTGGAGAGTTGAAAAAAGAAAGGCAGATTCTTTTTTAAAAAGAGAATGATACATTTCTCTCAGCCTCTTTGGGCCCAGAAGCAGCATTCTGGATAAACTACAGGGTATCCTTTAAACTAGAAGATAACCTTCTCAGATGCCAATGAGTGGTTAACCATCTTAGGTTCTGGTGAGGCTATTGAACTTATATGCTAGCCACCACAAACCAAACTTTTTCTTTCTTTCTTTCTTTCTTTGGCCCAAAACACACTGCAGAAATAACCTGGTTTGAGACTGCTTTAACTGTCCTGGTTCAATGTTGGAGGATTCTAGGAACTGTAGTTTTGTGAGATGTTTAGCCTTCTCTGTCAAGAGCTCTGGTGCCTCAATAAACTACAGTTCCCAGGATTCCCTAGTTCTGAGGCAATGCAATTAAAGTGGCCTCAAACTGGATTATTTTTGCAGTGTGTTTTGGACCTAAGGGGGAATGCAGACCAGCCTAAAGGGATGGCCTGGGGGTGGAGTTGGGACAGGACGACTGTACGCTGGTTGCCCCAACTCTGCCTTTAGTCTGCCCCGACACCGTGCACCCATTTGCATGGTGTGCAGCATCAGGGCACCCTCCTGGTGCAGCGTGTGTAATAATAATAATAATAATAATAATAATAATAATAATAATTTTTATTCGTATGCACAATAATTTTTATTTGTGTGCACAAAAGAGGCACAAAAGAGCCGCAGTGACAGCTCTAAGGGTGACCTTTTGCCGCCCTCAAAAGAAGTGGCATTTTGCCACTCTTTTGGGAGTGGCAAAATGGAGTATTGGGGCCATGGCGTGTGGTTGTCGCAGCCCTGATCCGCTGCTCCCAGGGGCGGCTCTGTGCCGCCCCTTTCGGGCCATCTGCATCGGCCCTTAGTTTCTTAATGCCTCTCTCACAGTTGATTTTCTCACTCCTGATTTTTCCCTCAGTTAATTTCAAGTAGCAATAATTTACTTCTAGTTACTACCATGATCTGGATGTGGCTGAGTTCAAGCAGAATTGCTATTTTTGATTATTATTTTTATTTTAAAAATAAATGTTATCTCATATTCTCACTAGAAAACCATAGAAGAGGTTAATATATTAGAAATAAAGATCTTGTTTAGAAAAACAAATGGTCTACTAAAAAGAAAGGCAATTCTTGGGTATGGATTCTGTGTGCTTCCACTTTCAAAATTGTAAGTAATTTGATACCACCATGTTTAAGTATGTGGGAACCATTTTATTCTTTGGAATGTGTGTCTCCATCCCTGTAAAGATAGGAGAGCTGCTTTCCCAAATCAATTCTGCAATTAAAATAATGTTTCCTTGATTCTTTTTAGTCCTTCCTCTCTCTCTTAGGATTAAAAAAAACCCCCCAACATCTGTTAAAATTACACATTCTTGCTGATAAGACAACATCATTGCAATATGTAGCATGCTCACTCAAAAAATAAACTCTCCTTATGGCAACAGTAGACCAGCAATATAACAAGCCAATTAAAATCTAGTGTTGTGGTCTATTTAGAAAACTTTTTTAAAAAAAAAAACCTAAAAATGAGAGGTCAGGCAATTAGCTATAACAAGGCTCTTTTGGCACCAGTTCATATAAAAATAATGGCAGAGTGTCAATTGTATTCAGAATCACAACATATAAAACAGCTTTTTTCTAGCAGTTTTCAGTTTTCCAATTTGGAATTGGAACTGGAACTTCAATCATCTATTCATAATGTGAAGCTCACAGTCTTTTGACGGAAAAGCCAAGCAACTTCTCTTCCATCAAGTAAAATGTTAGTTATACTGTTTATCTGTTATCTAATAACAGTGATTCTCTGGGAAACATACAAAAGTGATAACAACAGTTTTAAATTCACAGTCAATGTGAGTCATACTAATAAAACTAAAATGAATTTAAACACAGAAAAATGTAAGGTACTACACTTGGGTGGGTGGGGGGGAATGAAGTACATAGATATAGGATGGGGGACACCTGGCTTAACAAAACTACATGTGAAAGGGATCTAAGAGTCCTAGCAGATCACAAGTTGAACATGAGTCAATAGTGTGATGCTGCAGCTAAAAAAGGCAATGGGATTCTAAGCTGCATCAATAGAGGTATAGAGTTTAGATCAGGGGTAGGCAACATTTCCCCTTTAAGGGCCGAGGGACTTCAGCTCCCAGAAGCCTCAGCCATGTTGGCCCATAGTCCCATGTTGGCCAATAGCTCCTGGGATTCTGGGAGCTGAAGTCCCTCGGCCCTTAAAGGGGACAGGTTGCCTACCCGTGGTTTAGATCGAGGGAAGTAATAGTACCACTCCATTCTGCTTTGGTCAGGCCTCACCTGGACTACTGTGTTCAGTTCTGGCCACCACAATTCAAAAAGATGTTGACAAGCTGGAGCGTATCCAGAGGAGGGCAACCAAAATGGTGAAGAGTCTGGAAAGCATGCCCTATGAGGAGAGACTGAGGAATCTGGGTATGTTTAGCCTGGAGTAGAGAAGATTAAGGAGTGAAACAGACCTGAAGGCTTGCCAACGCCAGATCGGGGCCACGGAAACCACATGCCACGGCCCCAACCTGGCATTTTCCTGGCACAAAAAGAAGCAGCAAAATGCTGCTCCTTTTTGCTCCAGGAAAAAGGTGCCTTTGCTGCTGTGGTGGTAATTTTTCTGTGTTTCAGCAGTATGTGACAACAACACCGCCACGTGGTCACTTGGGGGGCTTCACAGCAGCCTCACTGTGACTTGGGGGCATACATGGTGTGTACGCTATGCCCCCAAGCTGCTAGGATGCTGGATTTTTTTGTTGGTCTCTTCAGCAAAGCAAAGGCTCTCTCACCAAATCTTGGCAAACAATGATAACAACAACCCATAGTTGTTTCATTCTAGGATCTCTATAAATCAGAAATTACTTTAAGACACACAACAACAACAACAACAACAAGTGGGGCCACCTTCAGCAGGCATTGCTATGCCTTGTCCCATTTGACTGTGCTAGCCAGGCAAGGCAGCTGGAGCTCATCATGGTTTACATGGTGTCTCTTCACCAACATACAGGGCTGTCTGGGAAGTGCCATTATGTAGTCCATGTGTGTTAGTGGGGGGGGGGGCATATTAATTTTGGATCCAAAATGTCAAAATCAATAGAACTTTACCAACAGATTTCTGTCAACCTATGTCAGCTGAGGAACCGGCTTGAGAACTGTTGTCGCCTAAAGGGAAAATTGATGATATATACCCAAAGCCTGTGTGGTGAACCAAGAACCAAATCATATCTTTCTGACAACAGTGATATTTAGGTTGTAATCAGCTTTCCTGCAGCTGCTGTATTTCTCTGCTCCACAGAGTTCTCCTAAAGATACTCCACTGACTTCTTCCAGAGCAAAGAGAGGCTTGAACAGATCAGATAGCTTGGAAGGTGTGAGGGGAGATTTTTTTTTTTTTTTGTTCCAAAAACAGAGGGCTTGTTCCCTTATGGTCTTGTAAGAGCAGTAGTTTTTTGGCACACTATGAAAATATTTTTCATTACCACACTATCTCTTGAAGTGATAGGAAAACCAGAACCCCGATTTTCACAAAACAGTGAAACACTTAGTACTATTTGGTTTTATTTATTTAAAATATTTTTAAACTGCTCTAAATTGGATACTGCTTTAACTGGCTCCATCTTACAGAATCCTGGGATTTGTAATTTATTGTGGCACCATAACTCTCTGACAGAGAAGGCTAAATATCTCACAAAACTACAAATTCCAGGATTCCATAGCATTAAGCCATGGCAAACTGCTTTAATTCTGAAGTGCAAATGCAGGGACAGTTATTTACAAAGGTTCTACAAGATCCCTTTGTATCAAAATTATGCCTGTGCATACATTCTTTTGCTTTGGGTGAAAAGAGGAATTCAGCACCTCCATCTACTACAATGTTTTTCCCAAGCCATCTATCCACTTTCTGGCTTGGTGCCCACAGCATTGAGCCATGGGAGTTAAAGTGGTGTCAATCTGCTTCAATTCTACAGTGTAGATGCAGGGACATGTATTCCTAAAGGTTCTACAAGATCCCTTTTCATCAAAACCATGCCTGTGCATGTGTTCTTTTGGCAGTAGTGAATGGAAGAATTGAGCACTGCCATCTGCTACAGTGTCTTCTCCAAGCCACCTACCCATTTTCTGGCTTGGTGCTCTATCCACAGTCATTCAGTGGCCAGGGGTGACTGACGAGGATGAGAACCAGCCAGCCATGCATTCAGTCAGCCAGTTCCATTCCTGCCACTGTCCACATGAAGAAAAAGTATTGTCCCTGACCCCCTGGTGGTCTAGGAGTATAATATCTACTTCCTCTGGTTGGTTGTAGGAACAGAACCAGCCAGCCATCCAACTGCTCCAGTCCAGAAAACATCCAGGGGTAGCTGTAAATCCAATCAAAAATTCACCAAACAGTGATACCTTGAAAATCCCCCAGTTGCCACATGGCTAGAAGGAGGAGGTGCCAGCCTGCAAGATATGCCCCTCCATACCATATCTAAGAAGAGAATGCATACCATTTCTAAGAAGAGAAACAGCAAAATGCAGGCCTATGACTAACATCTTCATTTTTCTCCCTCCTGTTTGGTTTGTAACACCTTGCCTGATGAAGAAGCCAGTGAAGCTTTGAAACCTTGCAACATGTATATTGTGTATTTTGGTTGGCCAATAAAGGTTACACAAATGTTAAGTATGTGAACAGCTGAAAGCAATGACAATTACTACTTTTTGTTAAGTTCAAACCATTAATGCCAATGTCTGAAGATCCACCAGTAAAAACCTGTAGATATGTAACTAGTCCTTCCTGTGAGTTGTAAGTTATTAGCTGACGATTAGAGAGAGAGAGAGAGAGAGAGAGAGAGAGAATGACCAGAAGTTTTGGTAGTGCAAGATCAGCAACATCCCTGATTACTTTCAAGATACAGCTGTGTTAGTCTGTAGAATCACTATGGGCTCATTCCCTCTATGATTTACATCGATATGCTGATTGCTTTAAATGTGCCTCGTCCCCATTTGAAATGGTTTCAGATGCAACTGTGATGGTTTGGACTAGCTTTCAAGTGAGATAAATGCAAAATAAATAAATAAATAAATAAAATCACTCTTTTCAGACACTAGTTTTTTGCCAGTCCTTTTGAAAAGGAGAGATTAGCAAGTGTGTTGAGCAAGTGGGCACGATGGACCTGAGTCGCATCAAATTGAAGGGGAGAGATAACTGTGGCAGAGGGTTGGCACATCCCTCACCAGTTTTTGGGGAAATCTGCCATTTCCCCTCTCCCAGTGCCACCTTTGTGCTTTGTGGTGTGGCCTATACATATACATACACACAGAGAGAGAGAGAGAGAGAGAGAGAGAGAGAGTATATGCACTCCACTGTATTTACAATTACTTGTAATTACTTGTGGCTCAGTGGGGCAAGTAATTGCAAAAACAATGGAGTATATAGTTTTTGTGGGGGTTTTCGGGCTGTGTGGCCATGTTCTAGAAGAGTTTCTAGAACACAGCCCGAAAAACCCCCACAAAAACTATGGATGCCAGCCATGAAAGCCTACGACTTCACAATGGAGTACATATACTGTCATTTTTTTTTAAAAAAAAATTGCATTCATCATGAAACCCATGGCTGCAAGTATCCCAGGGGAGAGTCCTCCATGACACCCATGGATGCATGCCGCCCAGGGAAAAGTCCTCCTTGACACCCATGGATGTATGCATCCCAGGAGAGAATTCTGGCGACGGCACGCATGACTGCCTCCCGTGTTTTCTTGAATATGTTGCTGTTTGTGTCACTGATGATGCATAGATGATTGGCAGGCATTTTGAAGGGACACAAACTTGTGGGAACAACAATCGTGCCAAAAAAGAAGCAAATAAAGAAAAGACCTGCTTCCATGTCATAGAATGACACATTACACATTGGGAATGACACATTAACAGGAATCAATTCACTGACCCGGAGCAAAAGCAAATCACAAACTGGGTTAAATGTTAGTGGGAATGAGCCCTATGTAGAGATATCTTATAGCACCTTTGAGACTATGGGGCTATGCAGATGGGTGGCTCTGGGCCACCCCTGCTAGCAGCGGATCGGGACTGTGGCAACCCCATGCCATGGCACCAATCCTTCCTTTTGACACCCCTAAAAAAGCCTAAGAGCCAGCACTGTGGCTCTTCCACGTCCTTTCGGTGCAGTGTGTCTGCATGCTGTGCCAGGAGGGCATCCTGATGCCACACCCCATTAGAACGGCTTTGGGCTGGGGTTGGGGTGGCCAGCATGCGGCTGCCCCACCCCAACTCCAGCCCCAGGCCGGCCCTTTAGGCCAGTCTGCAACATCCCTAATTGAAAGAAGTTGGCAGCATGAGCTTTTATAGACTTCAGTCTACTTCCTCAGATGCTTTTAAACCTTGCTTGCTGACAGTTTTATACAGTTGACAACTATTTATTAATCATCTTGCATATACTCAGATTAGCTGGTTGCACAGATTTATGTCTATAAAGATATAGCAATATGTATCCTAAACATTTGATGAAGCAAGCTAACTCTTGCAATATGAAGCATTTTTGATTGTAGTAACCTGCAAAGGTAACATATTTCTATGTCATCATGCATAGAATGATTGTAGTAACCTGCAAAGGTAACATATTTCTATGTCATCATGCATAGAATACAGTTGTCAACTGTATAAAACTGTCAGCAAGCAAAAATTTTTCATTTTTATCTTCATAAGTTTACTACTTCACAAAATTTCATTAATGGTTTCATTTCTCAAAATGGAGGAACATTCTCACTGAATATCTGTGAGTCATACTTGGCATATGCTTTAGAGACAGTAAAAAAAGGCAGGGGGGATTTTGGCAAGTTATTAAGGGAAAGGGTAACAATTGAGAAATACAGAGGCAAGGAGTTATCAGGAAAAGTGCAGGGGTAAAGTCTTCCCTTTCTCTAGTTATTTCTTGTTTTGCCCTACTGCAGACAAGAATGGCTTTCCTATCAGTACTCTGCTGACTACCATATTTTTTCCCCAGCATCTCACATGGAGCAATGCCATAGGGACTCTGGAAAAACACTACCTTAAAATTCCACGTAATCATTAGAAAGAACTTCCTGATGGTAAGAGGGGATCAACAGTCTAATATATTGCCTTGAAGGATAACAGACTCTCGTTCTTTGAAGGTCTTTAAACAGAAGTTGGCTGGATAGCTTTTGGAAATACTTTAGCTGTGTATTTCCGTATGGCAGGGGATTGAACAAGATAGCCCTTGAGGATCTTTTCCAACTCTGGAGTTTATCACATGGGGGGGGGGGGGGAATTGGAAGTATAAATGGTGATTACCCTGTGATTAACCTGCAGTTGCGCAAATGGCTTTCACACACAAAGTGCTGTTATCCCATGCAGAATCCATGATTAACACACACTTATGAACAAATGTGTGAATGGCTTTCACATGATGTTGAGACGAAACATGATTAAAGTGCCATTACCCCGTGAAGAACCAGGCAAAAAAAACAACAGTAACTCATTCACGGAATTTTCCCATGACTGACTTTTTACTGTTTCTTGCCTGGCTATTCCTTGGTTCTTCACAAAATAATGGCACTTGCCTTAATGTTGTTTTAAGCATGTTTTAATGTCAATTGTGTGATTTTCATGGGTTAATCATTGTTTAAACTCCCAGTTTTCCTCAAATGATAAACTCCTATGATTCTTTAATTCTATGGTGTAGTATTTTTCCAATTATATCATTGAAGGTGGAGAGAAGTGGACATTGTGTTGTCAATAAGAAGGATGCTACATACAAGGTTTTGTGTTCAAATGGAATTACTATCATTAGCTTTACTAGTAAGCCCCACTTCACCTTAGACATTCCTTGGTTTTCTCCCCCTTCTCCTCCTTGGTTTCACTCCATCCCAGAAAACTAAAGAACAAAGTTTGGAACTGTTACTTTGATTCTACTGGTGGAGAATTCTGGAAGCTGCAATCCACAAAAGTAAGTTTTCCAAGTTCCACTAAATATAATGAAATGCAAACTCCCACACCCATCAGTGACCAAGGATATCTTTGGTATTAGTAGGCTATTTAGGTCCAAAACACACTGCAGAAATAATCCAGTTTAGAACACTTTAACTGCTCTGTCTCAATGTTAGGGAATTCTGGGTAGTAGTTTTGTGAGACATTTAGCCTTCTCTATTAGCAAGCTCTGGTGCCACAAAAAACTGCAATTCCCAGGATTCTCTAGCACTGAGCCAGGGCAGTTTAAATGGTTTGTTTCTGGATCTTAAAACTGGACTATTTATGTAATGTATTTTGACCTAAGATTTGGAAATTCTGTTCAGCTCAAAAATCCATCTCCTTGGGAAGGAAATATTTGGATATCTTGGATGTTATGGTGTTTTTGAGGACCAAGGTAGAACATTATGGGATCCAGTATTGGCTGAAAAAGCATTTCATTACAGAGCACTGCACTATTTATCATTTATCAATATGTGATAGATTTCAATTCAGTATTTTCTATTAATTATTCAAGGCAATTCTCCATCACACCCTCAAAGAGCCACATGCAACACTGATACAGAAGTCATGTCATAGCATTTAAACACTCCATACCTGCCACTGAACTCTGAAATACACGGCTTTGGCAGCAGATATGTGGATTTAGTTCTAACTTATTTGTCCTGAAATGGACCACATCTATCTAAAGTCTGTGTTCTGTCCAAAATGGAAATGGATTGGGTTTTGGACAGTGTTAGACCTACACAATGGTCTCTAAGAATCATGACATATATAATGAATATAGAATTTTAACTTAAATTGGATAGCTGGTTAACCCAAATGATTTCTGACTGTGATCAGGAAGAATTTAGCCATTTACCATAAATTTGTTATCTCATCCCCTCCTATTTGCCCCTCCAGTGGGTGCTGATACTTGCAAGAACCAGATATATATTTCCTTAGAAGAAAACCAAACCTGAATGAACAATAAAATTCAAAGATTTAAAGACTTTAGGGGCAAAACTCTAGCAAATATCACAAAACCTACTGAAATTTGGAACACTGGCAAGTTCAGTACTCTTTTTACAGGAGTCATCCTTTTGGGATCTTTGAGCTCATTCCAACCTTTATTACCCAGCAACCAATGTCTGATCTCCAAGAAGGAGCTGTTGATTTCACCCTTCAAGCCTGACAATCCTATGCTAAAGCCAATTTAAATGCTCTATGAATTTTGTGATTCACTTTGGGAGGATTTAAATGCTGCAGCCATAAAATGATCTCAATGCAGTTTGAATAGTACTTTGGTTGCTATAAAATAAAGCAACCTTTTAAAAATATTGAACCGTTTTGGAACATAAACAGGTTATGGACTTTCTGTGCAGGGTATTAAATATTCTCAGTCCCACTGGTCTTGTTCTTTCTGAAAACTGGCTCCTGTAAATTAGATTCTTAGTGTTTAATTCAGAGCAGCACCCAGAAATGAAAAAGGGGGAGAAGGCCTATCATGAACTTAGGAAGAACTAGGAGTGTCAGATTCTATTTCTCATGATATTATGCCTTTGATTTACAGTTATCCTGTCCATTTGGAGATGTGGGTTGGGAAGGGTGCTTGTCAGTCATTTTAAAATGATAAAAAGATGAAGCAGTACATCAAAGGAAGAAAGCAAACCAAAAGGAGAAATATCCAGATAGTAGACTGTAATGTGTACAAAGCTGTAGATTGTAGAAAGCACAGCAGCAAATCTCCTGAAACCATTTATTTATTTATTTATTTATTTATTTATTTAAATTCTTATAGACTACTCTCTATCTAAAGATCTCAGGACAGCTAATAATAAAACCAACCTGACTAATTTGAAACAGTGAGCAACACAGTGCAAAAAGCAAATTAAACAACAAGTTTAGAAAGACGGTTTAAAACTGGTTAAATTTGTTTAAAATGATTTAAAACCATTGACATATGGAAGTTTGTCTAAAATGCCCCAAAGGCTTTACTGTACTACATATTCACTTGGTACCTGAATGACACCAACGTTGGCACCAGTCAGGCCTCTAATGGAAACATGTTCCATAAGTTGGATGCCAAGCAGAGATGGCCCTAAACATTTCAAAAGTATTGCTCACATAGAATGATTCACTGCTTAATTAATTTATCCTTAATTAAATATCAAATACTTTTAAACTGTTGATTGTTGTGCTAGAAATTTCTAAGGAGACACAGAAATCTTGCACACAGGCTTGGTTTACAGATTAGCAATTATTCTGTAGGATGTTGATCATAGAGTTGGAAGTGGAAATAATAAATTTTTATTGCATATTAATTAACCATAGGGTTGGACAGATGATCATCCAGTCCAACCTCTTGCTTAATGTAGGCTATGCAATGCTGGCTCCAACAACTTGATTCCTAAAGGTGGCTGTCCACTTTCTATTTCATTGCTTCCAGTCAGTGGAGTCAATGGAAGGGTGTGTGGGCTATGGGTTACATCAGGTGACACCCCAGAGGAAGGGCAACAATTAGCTGGGCCCTCTTCTTCTTTGGTGCAGAAGGGCCAAATACATGCCTTCCCAGCTGCTCAGTTGCAAGGAAGCAGCAAAAGGACTGAATACATATCCTTCCCAGCTGTTTCATTACCAGGATTTCTCTCTAGGGAGGAAGCACTGAGACAGTGGAGAGAAGGACTAAATGTAACCTTCTTGGCTTTTTCCATCACAAAGCTTTCTCCCTGAGGAAGAAGCCCTGCCAGGAAGCACCAGCAGGAGGAGTGAATGTGACCCTTTCTGGATGATCCACCCTTTCTGGATGATACCCTAGCTAGTAAAGTCACTGCCTCCACTAAAGAAGAGTGTTCCCCTTTCTTGAGACTGCCTTTTCCACAACTGAACAGGTCTTCCTGTTTTGAATTTTCTCTCAATGTTTAGTCCCATTCCATTTCCCTCTTATTTCTGCTCATTAGTTCTAGTCTCTTGAGCAACAGAGAATGTCTGTCCCATCTTCTACATGTCACACCTTCAAATATTTGAAGACAGCTGCTGTGGCCTTAATTTTGCCTTCTCTTTCCTTCATTTTGCTTTCTTTTCTTTCTCCAGTTTAAACACATTATTTAGAGTCCATTTAATCACATCACTCATGTCCAGGAGAACCACAACACAACAACCGAAACCACTGAACTGTTCTGAGCACAATTCGGTAGCTTCATCCATCCTGACCTGTTTATATGCTTATGCTAGAATCTCTGGTCATATCCAAGATAATGGATATTCTTGGTGAGCTATTAAAATAATAGATATATTTTTAAAGGAAAAGAACATTCTCCTCTTGTTTTACTAGTATCAAAGATAAGATAGCAAGCATCACTGGGTTGCCATGTTCAATGGACAAAAATATTTTGAGGAATTATGTGTATTTCCCAGATATGACCTGTTTATAGCTGAGCTATATATTAACTAAACTCATAACTGCTAAACAGAGTTATTTCAGACTAAACCATGTCAGTTATTGGTCAGAATAATTTTGTTGACAAAGCACTGCATTGAGAGCAGAAACAATATGCAGCTGGATATCATATTATACTACACTGAAAAAAACAATGTTAAGTATGAGCCTACTGCAAGGGTGGGAAAAGTATGGACCTCCAAGTGTTGTTGAAGGTAGTTCCAAGCATTCTTTACCATGGACCATGCTGACTAAGGCTGATGGGATTTGCAATCCAACATCATCTAAAGGACTGCATGATGCCCCCCCCCCCTTGTGTAAATGTAAAATAGCACAACACTGTGCTAGAAGAAGTCCTCCCAGCCCTCCAGGACAAATTTTGAAGGTGTGTAGGAGAATTTCAAAGGGGATGGATAATTATCTCCTCCCCAATGTGCAGATGCGGGCCTAAGTACCCTAAAGGTACCAAATTCTATCTAATCTTGGAAGCTAATCAAGTAAACCACCTCTGAGCATTCCTTGCCTAAGAAAATGCTATGGAATTCATGGGGCCACCATATTGTCAATTTGAAGGCACACACATGCACACAGCATGCAGCTCATAGAGGCTGTTACATCAGTGGCAGGCATTCATTGGTTCCTCTGCAGCTTCTCCTGATTTTTAAAATATATGCTCCAGTCTGAAATTCTATCAGGCTGCTTCATTCTCATTGTAGGGTATGAGAACTGAACAGCCTAGCTATATGTAGGACTGTAACCATAGTATAGTAATTTTGGGCTCTACTAGTGGCAAACTAATTTGGCAATTGTTTACACTGTATTATTCTTCATGGAAAGTTTTCATTATGTTTCTAGACTCCTTACAATAGTGCACTGAAATTGTTCCAGATTTATTTATTTATTTATTTATTTGCTTTAAAAAGAAGATTCTGAAAAAGCCAAAGATCTTCAGAAAACCAAGAAAGCATTCACACCCAGCTTGAGAAATGTGGATAAGAAAGGCCAGTGTTAAAAGTTCTTTGAATAAAGTGCTGACTGCAATATAGGCTCGTAATGAAAGTTATCATGAAATTAATTAGCTAATCACCAACTATGCTTAATTAAGTGAACTTTTCAAACTATTATGGAAAGGGGATATTTTCAATTTTTTAATTAAAATATGTGTGTGTCATTACACTATTAATCATAGTGTTTGTATGACCTTCTCAGTCTGATTTATTAGATAGCCTTACGGGTTCTTGATGAGATGCATTTCACATATCAGAATATTGTTAAATGAGCCTAGGATTAATCAGAGTATGAGTGCTAAGAATTCACATTTCATTTTCTTCTTATAAGGCTAGTGTCTGTGTGTGTATGATCTTTCTGTTAAGAGAAATATAATTATGCACGGTATGTTGAGCAAATAATGCCATTATATTCTCATTTGGATATTGTTTAACAGATTTTTCTTCTGTGTTATTTCTGTGCTGAAAACTTCTCTATATTTTTCAACTATTTTCATCTAAATTTCTAGAAAAGAAAGTCGTTTTGATATTTTTTGAAAGATTAATTTTACTGAAATTCTAATAAGTTGGATGAATGTTGTTTTGCACTACTCTTAATTACAAAGTAGACAAGGTGCATTGTCTTCTTTCTCTGTATGTGTATGTATGTGTCCTGTCTTCAGTTGTACAGTCATTGTACATACTCTGCAGCCTCATTAGCTTCCCTCATTCATTAAAACCAGAGTAAAATGCCATTAAGATAACTCCCCTTGTTTTGTTGTTTTTGTATTTGTTCTGGAATCAGGAAGCCAGGAAAATTGCAGGTGGATGAAAAATATATGTAATAGAAGGAAGGAAGGGAGAAAATCATGACATCTTTATTTGCCTCACAGTGATAAAGTTGGTGAAAGGCACCTCCTAAAGAAATGTGAGTGACGTTATGTGCCTTCAAGTCATTTCTGACTTACAGCAACCCTAGTGCAAACCTATTATGGGGTTATTTTGGCAAGATTTGTTCAGAGGAGGTTTGTCATTGCCTTCCTCTGAGGCAGAGAGCATGTGACTTGCCCAAGGTCACCAGTGGGTTTCAAGGCCAGGTGGGGAATTGAACCCTGGTCTCCAGAATTGCAGTGCAACACTCAAACCACTACACCACAGTGGCTCTGTGAGTGACATAGTACCCTGAAAATAAGACAAACACATACACACACATATATGTATATATGAAGTCTCTTTGGCCCAAACTGCATGGGCCAAATAAAATGGCTTCTGGCCACTTTCGGGGCATGGTGTTTAGATGATGCAGGCCTCCAAAGCAGCCAGAAGCTGCTCCAAGGCTGTGCTAAGGTGGCAAGAGCCAGAGCTTTTAGGAGCAGATTAAATCTGCTCTTGCAGGTGACTGGTTGAGAGTGCATCAGGGACCCACTTTGGAAGCAGGTTGTGCCGTCACTGCAGTCCTGGAGCAATCAGGGCTGGAGTGGCCAGAGCTGCCACTTCTGGGTTGTGTGCTTTGGCCCTTTGACAGAGGAAGAAAACTTTAGAGAAACTGGAGGACAAAGCTCTAATTTCAGTTGAATATGAACTATGCTTTGACTTTAATTATATGGTAAGCTTAGATGATACAGCTTGTACAAATCTATAATATTTAGTGATGACTTATATATAGGAGCCATCACACCTTGTTGGACTGCCATAGAAGCATGCCAAACTATGCTTCGGGAGGGAGAGGAGAGCAGAGACATGCTTCCTGCTGCTAGTACTGTGCCAGTATAGTTCATTACAGTAATATAATAGAAACACAAGTAACTGGAGAGTGTGGAGAGGGGTTGGGGGGGGGGGGAGAGAAAGAGCAGCTTTCCTCTGACTCAATGAGCACACAGGTTCATGTCTTATATAAGGTTCATATTCCAAATCAAGGTATTGGGGGCTTGAGTGAGAACACTACACTTAGGGCAGGCTTTGGGGGCAGAGATCCAGGAGGGGAGTGCAACAGCACAGCCCCCAAATGCAGCAGGGCAGGTTCATCTACCATATTTTGAATTGAAGTAATACATGTTGTCTCTTTTACCCAAAAAATTTGGGACCAGAAGTTTTTGTATTTTGGATTTTCCCCCACCCCAATTTTGGAAATATTAGTGTATAAATATGAGAGATATCTTGAACATGGGATCCAAGTCTAAACATGAAGTTCATTTATGTTTCAAATATACCTTATACACATAGCCTCAAGATAATTTTATGCATAATATTTTAAATAATGTTGGAGATGAAACAAAGTTTATGTATGCTGAACCATCAGAAAACAAAGGTCTCACTGGCTTTTGGATTTTGGAGTATTTGGGATTTCAGAATTTCAGATAAGGGTGACTCAACCTGTATGAGAGGGTATCATAAAGTAATAATTATCAACTGGAAGTTATGATGGCATATTGATGAAATTTTGTTAGCATCATCATTGATCCCTAAGTGCACAATCAGCTCATTATGTCCTTTATTTTTGTTACGGGTTGTGCCAGAAGTGACTAAAGGGTAAGATAGAGAAGATTGAGGCTCACAGCATGATAAAGTTCCTGCATTTGAAGGGTAATAGTGCCTGGCAAATTCATAATGAGCTGATGGTAGTTTATGGAAACGATTGCCCATCTTATGACACTATTGTGAGGGGGAAAAGGAATTTCCAATCTGGTCACATGTCCCTTACAGACAACCCAAGACCTGGAAGACCATGGACGGACGATACAGCCACGATGAAGAAAGTAGAGTGTTTAATTCTGGAAGACAGCTGGCCAATGATTATGAATGAAACTGATCTCAGTTATGGTAATGTGTGGAAAATTATTCATTATGAACTGCACATGTCTAAGGTGCCTGCACACTGGGTTCCACATTTGCTAACTCCTTTCCAGAAACAAACAAGATGTAACCTTTCAAGACAGATGTTGACACTGTTGGAACAAGATGAAGAGGATTTTTCTGGTCATCTAGTAAGCATGGATGAATCTTAGATTTATCAGTGTGATCCAGAGACCAATACCATGAGCATGGAGTGGAAGCATGTCAATTCCCCTCCCCCCCAAAAGGTAAATGTGCAAAAGTCAGCAGGGAAGGTCATGCTCTCAGTTTTTTGGGACTGTCATGGAGTCATTCTCACAGATTACCTTGCAAAGGGACAAACCATCACTGGCACATACTACCGGAATCTTCTGGACAAGTTGCAAAATGCTCTGAAAAAGAAATGCCACAGTATGTTCTCTAGAGGCATTTGTCTCCTAGCTGACAATGTACCAGCTTACTCATCTCAAGTTGCATTTAACAAAGCAAGGGCATGTGGCTTTGAGATTTTGTAGCATCCACCTTATTCTCCCGACCTTGCACCCAGTGACTTTTTCTTGTCCCCAGAAATGAAAACTCCATTGCAGGGTTGCTGATTTGACAACACAAAAAACAGCATTCATGATGTGGAAGAGTGGTTTAAGGTGCAATCTGCAGACTTCTACAATAATGGTATTCAGAGAGTCAAGAAACACTGGGGAAAATGTGTAAACATGGATAGTGACTACATAGAGAAAAGTTATCAAAACAAACTTTCTGTCAAAAAAATTAAAGGTGATAATTACCCTTGTACACTTTACCATCAAAAGTGGGGAGGGAACTCATGTGGCCCTCCAGTTGATGCTGAATTCACCAATGGCTAGAGTGGATGGAAGAAACAACATCTTGAGGGGCACATGTTTTCAAGCTCTAATCTAGAGAACCTTCCTCCCAAACAAATTGTTACATACAGAGTTTAAAACTATCTTGCTGCATCATTATCCACATAAATGTTAATGTTACGCACAGTTGTATCCCTTTATTATTTACTTGCTTGTTAGATGTACATCCTTCCTGTTCCCTAGATGATGCTAATGAAGAATACTTGTCAAATGAGGTAACTTTTATATGCATTAGACTGCTCCCTGGCCTTTGTTCTTCTAAAATATTAGTGATTTGTACCTTTTTTAAAATAATAATAATAATAATACAATGACATTTAAATTGTCAGTAATTAGGTGTTTGGGATATCGACATATCCTTTCTTATTGAAGCACAGTCAACCAATAGGGATGGCCACACACACACACACACACCTTTTTAATAGTTTGAACAATTTGATCTCCCAGCTATCACTCTTCATGGGAGTGCATTGTTCAGAAATAATTCTCTCCTTGACTACTGTGAAGGATTCAAAAACAGAGATGTTTTGAGGTAGGCTTTACACCTGTTGACATTTTAAGACAAGAGATCAATAAGAAAACACAGCCTTTAAAGCTGATCACAAACTAAGTGGCCCCAGGGGAGACCTACATTTCTGCCATAGCAGTGAAGGAATATCAGTATGGGAGCGTTTAATATTTGCCAGAGCCTATTACGAGCAGCAGTGGTGACATGACTAACAGTTCTGGTAATCCAAAGTGAAGGAATATTGAGAAAGCAGCATCTGAGTCTTCTCTAGTGCAGTTCATATATACAGCCTGCTTTTGGACATTGTAAATCCAGCAAAATAAAGTGAACATCTTGTTAATATTTTATTAAATACTTTGTTATATCATCATAAAGACTTTTCAAATGGAGAAACAATATCATGAGTGGCCTCTGCACAGAGGCTACCTCTGTCTGGCTCCTTCTCTCTCCATCATCTGGAAGCATCAACCTTAACCAGAAACAGGGTCACTCCATCGGATTTTTTGAAAATCCACCACTATCAAGCCATTCCCTCTCTCCATAAGATATTGACTGGCTAAGTAAAGGAAGTGAAAGAAAGCAGGGTCACTCCATGCAATCCATTGAGAAACTATGGGGGGTTGCAGACTGCCAGAAATAGTGTGAATTCAGTCCACTTTTAGGGTTAGGGTTAGTGCTAGGGAATCATGGGAACTGTTATTTTTCTGAGACATTGAGCCTTCTCTGTCAGACAACTCTGATGCCACAATAAAATACAGTTCCCATGGTTCCCTAACTCTAACCCTAACCCTAAAAGTGGACTGAATTCACACTATTTCTGGCAGTCTGCAACCCCCCTATGTCAATCTGGTTCCCCCTGTTGCCATCAACTATCATCTTGCAGAGCCATTCCAGCTGGCAAAAAGAAAGAAAGTAAAAGAAAGCTGAGTCTTTCCATTTACTCTTTAAAAGCCAACTCCATCAGACTCCTTTGTCCATCCATCAGATGTCAGATGCCATCAGCCATTACATGGGGCTGAAGCAATGAAAGTGAAGGGAAGCAAAATTTCTGCCAGCTAAGTTCCTCCTTTCCATGCATTGTTTTTCATGCTAGCTGGTTGTTAAAAGATTTGTAACTAAGATCTAGTACCTGAATTTGTTCTCCTCCCACATTCCAAATCATGTTTTCCTTTTGTGTCATGCCTTTTAAACTGCAGGCCTGAGACAGGGACTGGGAGGTGGAGTCCATGAGAACAGACTGAAAAAAATCATTTAATTAAAATAAGCTTCAGACAAAATTGGGAGAAACACAGTGAAATTGTGGTGTAACAATCTTGTATGATAAGCTCCTTTGTCTGGATATACCACTATAGGCCTAAGCAGACTGCCAGAAATAGTGCACATTAAATTGAGGCACTGCCCTGGCTCAGTGCTAGGGAGTCATGGGAACTGTATTTTTTTCTGGGACATTGAGCCTTCTCTGTCAGAGAGCTCTGGTGCCACAATAAATTACAGTTCCCATGATTCCCTAGCACTGAGCCAGAGCAGTGCCTCAATTTAATGTGCACTATTTCTGGCAGTCTGCAAAGGCCCTATAATAACTACTTTAGGTGCAAATGTATCATTCCTCTTTATTGCAATATTTAGAGCACAATGGATATGGTGTAGATGTTGTTTCTTCTCCCTTGGGGATTCCCTAGGGATCTACAGCAGGGAAACTCCAGTTTATTTCTGATGGTTGGGGTTCCAAGAGTTCCCCAGAAAACCACAATGACATTTTCACATAACTGTGCAATTGTGTAGTTGCACAGCCAAAGATTACAGTAGACCAGGGTTCAAATCCCAGTTCAACCATGAAGACACAATGGCAAGTCACATTCTCACAGCTTTAGATAACAGCAATTGGAAACTGCCTCTGAGCAAATGTTGCCAAGAAAACTCCATGATATGGTCACCTAAGGGTTGCCATAAGTCAGAAATGACTTGAAGGCACATAGCAACATTTAATTACAACTAGCCAGTATAGTATCAGTATAAACCACAATAATCTGACTGTGGAACAATCAGTCTTAAATCAGCCCAACACACATACACAAACACAAACACTTCAGGCAACCCCTGACAACTTACCAGGCAGCAATTCTTAATGTTATTATTGTCTCAGAAGTATCACATAAAGCCTAATGAGAAGACCTGAAGCCACTGCTGCCTACAAGCAGTTTTAACTGAAAGGAACAGAGCAGTTTTATGCATAAACAAACAAGGCAAAATTCTACAGCTAAAATCCCAGTTAAGCATCTCAGTAAATCTATATAATGTATTCAAATTGCATGATCAGTTTTGTGAAAGGTATACTGTTCAAGCATTCAGTCATACAAAAAGATTATGCTCTCACTCTCTTTTAAAACAGCACTTTAGAAAAAGTTAGCATGTTTTATACATATATTGCAAATAGATTTAGGTTCCACTGTTTAGAACTTCCTGTTTAGAACTTGCTAGACATGCATGTATCGTGTAGATGGAATGGAGATATATATACAACAATCTGCATGGGGGAGGGAAATGAACATATCTCCTCTAGAGACTGAATAGGCTAAACATTTTAAAATATTAATTCATAAAGATTGTTTAAAATACAGACCCTGTTTAAGGGTAAAGGTGGAAGAATAATCTATTTTAGGTCTGTTTTGCATTTATTCAGTTATAATCCATTCTATTCAATTTCTGCTTTATTCTGTGGGGGTGTTTTTAAAGCATGTATGAACACACAAATACACCCACCCATCTACCCATCCACATAATGGCTTCATTCAAGTGTCACAATTAGTCAGAATTCAAGAGATTTCTAGCTGATATTGGCACTGATCCATGTCACCTTATCCCTTCCTCTTTAAGCCAGAATAGCTAAATATTTTTATTCAGGAAGAGCAGCACAGTATGATGTGAACGAAGCAGGAAGCCAGCTCTCTTCCAGAGAATTAACAATAGAACAAATCCTGGATTCTTTGTGTTGTCAGAAGTGTGATAGACCCGGGTGCTAGATTTCACAGGGTTCACATATCCTAATAAACAAATCCACAGGCTGAAGGTCTGTGGGTTTGTTTAGCCACTCCTATTACAAGATGGCTGAGAACCAGCATGGTGTAGTGGGTTGAGCATTTAACTATGATTCTGGGGACCAGGGTTCAAATCTTTACTCAGCCATGAAAACCATGGTGACCTCTGGAAAGTCACACTCTCTCAGCCTCAGAGGAAAACAAGGGCAAACGCTTCCTGAACAAATCTTGCCAAGGAAACCTCGTGATAGTTTTGCCAGAAATGACTTGAAGGCACACAAGAACAACAAATGTACCTTCTTAACATCATGAAGAATGAAATTGAGAAAAGAGGAGGAAGACTACTGTATTTAATGATTACTGCAGCAAGAACAGTCTATGCAAAATACTGGAGAAGGAAGGAAATCCCAAAAGTTGAAGATTGGAGACACAAAATGTATGAAATACATGAATTAGAAAAATTAACATGGTTAGGTCAGAACAAAACTACTACGGATTTCCATCTGGAATGGAATCTTTGGTATGAGTATGAGGAAAAAAGATCAAAAGTTTTGATCACTTTTTTAAGAGATTAGTGAAAAGATAGAATACAAAAGAATAATAGAACTCCTTGTAAATGATATCGTGTCAATAATCAAAAGCTCCAGGGGGGATTTGGTGGAATAATATAATATAATTGCAGTTTGTAATGCAAGAGCCTAAATACGACTTGTCTTCGTTAATACTGATTTATATTGGTATTTTTTTCTCTCTCTCTTTTTATATATATATATATATATATATATATATATATATATATTTGAATATAGGGATATATGAAAACATAGATTTCTGTTATAGCTATTGATATATGGATATGGATATGGATATATATGAACTTCGAACTTTGATGATCATAAGATTTAACAAGTATAGTATATAGAAATTAAGCTAGGATTTAGGAAATTGATAAAAGAAAATAGATAAGGGATTATTGATATAAAAGTTCAATGTTTTGAAATCGTGATAGTCATGAATCGAATTATAAATTATACACCGAAATGTAGATTTTCTTTTCTTTTTCCATGATGTTTGGTTAATATTTAATTAGAGGTCTAAGGAAAAGGACAGATCAGTTAATCCCTTGCTTTGATCATGGAAGATATATGTGTCTATGTTGTGTTTAGTCTTACACTGTTATTCGTTATGTATTTGTATTTATGTATATGTTTGATTGATATGTGTATATATGTTGTATGTTTTTTTTGTTTTTAAATTTTCTAATAAACTTTTTGTAAAAAAAAAAAAAAGAACAACAACATTACAAAATGGAGCACCAGTATGGTGTAGTGGCTTGAGTATTGGACTAGGACACTGGAGACCAGGGCTTTAATCTCTGCTTAGTCATGGAAACCTACCGAGTGATTCCGGGCAAGTTGCACTCTCAGCCTCAGAAGAAAGCAAGGTCAAACCCCCTCTGAACAAATTCTGCCTAGAAAGCTCCATGATAGGTTTGCTTTAGAGTTGTCATAAGTCAGAAATGACTTGAAGGCACACAAGAACAACAACATTACAAACTGTCCATCCTCAGTAAGTCAAGGTTTCCATAGAATAATGGGCCTTGATTTTGGAACCTAGTTCAGTGATTCTGATTCATTTGAGACCGATTCAGATGCAACACAACCTGATTTGGACCTGTCATGATTGAGGAGCCCCATCTCATTCATGTGAGGACCTTTTCCAGACAGCAGAGGGTTAATGGCTGGGAGGAGGTGCATGCTAATGTGGGTCGACATCACATTCTAATGAGTTTACATGACAGCTGATGTCATGTTCAACTGGTTAATCAGTGAAGCAGACCCAGGAATTTCGAGAAACCTCCTTCCAGAGTTTTTTTTAAAGAACTTTCCCACCATGCAGTTTAAGTCTTTCCTTTGTTCTGCCTCAGGCTGTGCCCTGAGATGACCCAGATGCTGGTTGGAGCTGGGCCAGAGGCTCAAACTCCCAGCTCTCCAGAAACATCAAAGACTACAGAGCCCATCTGAACTTGTAAGACCATGTATTGCTAGATAGAGCAATTAGGCCTTTTTGATATTTACTAGCTTGGATGAAATGGCTGTACTTTCTGTATTTTCTGTAACTACAGTTTCTGCCTGTGGGACAGGAAGGTCCTACATGTAAATGATATCTTTGTGCTAAAATTCCTTTAGTTAGAATAAAAACCTTCTTTAAAAGTACCTGCTTCTCTTCTACACTCCTATACAAGTGCCTTGACTCAGCTTGGTTATTGTTTGCTTAAGTTAGCAAGGGTAGGAATGACAAATCTCATTTACAAAGTGTGTTGTTGGGGATTCTGCAACTCACGCATGCTGAGTCTTTTTAGGAACATAGATGCATGCCTATGATAATTTATTGTTTTATGACCCCTCATTCCCTCCTTCTCTAAGAGCACATTTTTCTTTGTTTCTGGAGGGATTGCCATTACCTTTCTCCTTCTCCTTTGTTGGGATCAGCATGACTTTACTAGCATGCTGATAATAAACTTTCTTTGCAAGCATGTAGACTATTTTACCTCTTTTTTTTTTTTTTTTGGCAACATGAAGCTTTACCGTTGTATAAATATGCACATGATTTTGTAAGTAAATTTACCTTTTTATATTGCTCTAATAACTTTGTCTTAGGTCTTTATTGGAAGACACATGGGGGCTTGGACTAGTTTGCTTTTTTCTGCTCATGCACTCTCTGCTGTTCACTTTGCTTTTAAGATTAAATCACTTTCTCCTATTTTCCTGAGCTTTCTAACAAATCTCAAGAAAAATTCCATCAGTTGTGAGGGGAAAGGTTATTTAATTCACTAGGTAGTGGCAGTGTGGTTTGGATGGTGTTGAGGGGTCCCTTCAGCTCAGCAGAAGTAGGAAGGGTGATCTAAGAGACTGGGGAATCAGGGATCTGCTGGGGCTAAGGGCCAAAACAGGGGGGTTGCTGGTTTGGTGGCTGGCCCACCGATCATCACAAAACCCCAAATGCAAGCTGAGATTTCAAAATCCAGATCTTTGTGTCCCTTATTGACTTGCATTGGGATCCCAAAATAGTAATAGCTTTTAAAAAGTGCTTTTAAAAAAATCAAGTGTATGGTACTTGGGGACAAAACTTCTTCAGAACAGAAAATCTCTGACAAATTACAAACAGATTTTGTGCGTGTGTGTGTGTATGTCTGAGCCACCATTTTAAATAAAAATCTGTTAAAACAAGGTGAACAACTCTGTCATATCCATGAGCCAAATTTTAAACACTGTGGAAAGCTCTGTAACTGATTCTAAGAGTGAATTGTCATTCTTGGAAGCTTCAAGGAGAGGCCATTCAAACTTCTTGGAGTGTCAGAAAAAGTGAGCTATGTGGAGTCTGGAGGGTCTCAAAAACAACTTGTAGCATATGTGCTCTCTCGCTGTATGTATGTCTACGTACATAAACTATGCACACACAAAGATACATGCCAGGATATACACAACAGAAAAAGATAAGGAAAATATTAAAAAGTATTAAATGTATCAAGCTAAAATCTCCAATATTTGGAGTAGCCCTGAAAAGTTCATCTAAATACAACAAGATTCATGCAGGCAGGCAGGAGCAGCAGATAGAGCTATTCAGGCAAGAAGACTAAGGACCTTATCACACGCTGGCCACGAAGCGAAAAGCAACCGAAATAAGAATAAATCCAGTACTATACCGAAATGAACCGAAAGAGCCCCTGCAATACGTAAATGGCAATCACACGCAATTACCGTCATTGCGCATTTATCACGCTTCCCGGAAAGCGCATCCTGGATACGTATTAGCCGTTCACACACATGTTACAAATTCCCATAAATAACCAATGATGTTCTAGCACATGCGCAGAAATATTGCTTTCCCACCAACCCCTGGTCGCGCGTTGGAACCATGTTTACCCATTCCGTTTGTTGCCCGATCAAAACAGGAAGTACACGTCATAAGATGCTTCCTCACAGATCCATGGGAAATAGCTCGGGGAACCATGGGTCATGACAGGGAAATGCTTCACAATACGTATTGCCTGTTCATATGCATTTCGGACCCGCGGTAAATGCGCAATGATTCTGGTTGCGCAATTGTACTTCCTAAAGAAACCGAAATTCAAAAGATCTCAATTCGTTTCGGATTCGTTCGGGGTTCTGTCGGGGTTCTGTGAGGTTCTGTGCGACATCGTGTGTAAACACAGAAAAATAATACGTATTAGGTCGGGATTTCTTTTGGATTCTGTCTGCTTTGGACCCCGTGTGATAAGGTCCTATGATGTGTTAAATTTACAAAAACTCTGCAACCCTGCATGAGAGAACTGGATATATATTTAGTTTACACAGGGCCTTTGTAGACTGCCAGAAATAGTGCAAATTGAGTCCATTTTAACTGCCCTGGCTCAGTACTAGGGAATCATGGGAATTGTATTTTTTTTCTGCGACCTTGAGCCTTCTCTGTCAGAGAGCTCTGGTGCCACAATAAACTACAGTTCCCATGATTCCCTAGCACTGAGCCAGGGCAGTTAAAGTGGCCTCAATTTGCACTATTTCTGGCAGTCTGCAAATGCCCTAACCTTACTTACATCATCTTTTGCTTGAGACATTATGCCTGGAGAATGCAAACAAGATTCTTATCACCATTGGAAGACTTGTGTTGTCATGGAGCAAAGTCCAGCTCCTTTCTTCACCATCCATCCAACTGTGCAATTTACATTGTCCTGTTGGAGATAAAATATCTGAATATCCCTCCTACCACACATTTGTCCATATAGGTCAGAATCACTTCAAACCTTTCCAGTCCATTGAGGATACATATCAAAATGCTACAACCCACATTGGGTCAAAACACAGGCCCTGATTGGGCAGGCCAAATAAACTTATTTTTCTCTATCCTCTTGATGGGGAGACTAGGTGATGCATTGATTCTGGTGTAAACAGGCCAGATGACTGCTGGCTCATTCATCACCAGAATTGGGCTATACCACTCTAAAAAAATATTTAAATCCTTTACCAGTTACCTGGATCAACCCAGAAGAGCCCGAGCTGTTTGAAGATGGTGATTTGTGGCGTCTGTAGCGGCCCTTTCAGACACAATTGATATCTTCCAAATCCTTGGAGGTTCTTTATCATAAGTTGCAATATGTATAGATATTTACAAACTCTCCTCACCAACTTCCATCAACATTACTGTCTATTGTAATACAGCTTCTACAATCCACAATCCAACACACACACCAATCAACCCACACAGGTGCCCTCACTCCCAGTGCACTTATATACTGAGATGGCTAACAGTCATCACCTGGTGCTACTCAGCATGATGCAACCCCTGTAGTAAGTTTTGCATCATGCCATGTGCTCTGACTCAGTATTTCCTGGCAGTCTGACAGTAATTGATGCATCCTGTCAATCAAAACATTTTCACAACAGTGTAAAGGAACATTGTTCTAACATTCTCTTCTAGAAGAAATGTAGAAGAACACAGGACTTTAAGGCAGAATTCACAGTTTGAGTCAGCAAAACAAGCAAGAGGATCACTAAATGAGGCACATTTTGAAAAAACTTATGCAATATCCCATGAGGCCTGAGCCCCAAAGAAACTGATGATACCACTGCTTCTCCCAAAGCTGCAAAAAGTGAGGAGGGGGGAAGATCAGGCCAGCAAAGCACTGTTTGAAGCTATTAGATATACAGACGTCCCATTTTCAGAATTTTCTTGTGCAAAGAACCCCTGGTCAGATGTCCTAGAGGTATGTTGTCTAAACATGCCCTAGCACCATCCCTTCTTTGCATGCTTTTGGGGTTTTCCAGACTGCCAGAAATAATGCAGGTTAAGGCCACTTTAACTGTCCTGGCTCAGTGCTAGGGAATCATGGGAATTGTATTTTTTTTCTAGGACATTGAACCTTCTCTGTCAGAGAGCTCTGGTGCCACAATAGACTACAGTTCCCATGATTCGTTAGCACTGAACCAAGACAGTTAAAGTGGTCTCAAGCAGCATTATTTTTGGCAGTCTGGAAAGGCCCATTGTCACTCTCTACCTATGGAGAAAGGGACAACATGCAGGAGAACCTCCTTTAAGTATGGAGGCTCTTAACATAATTTAGAAGAGCCCCCACAGACAGAAGCTCTTCTTATTGCCCTCCGCATGAAGGAAGAGACAGAATTGGCACAACTAGAGTGTTTGCTTTTCTCATGTTTAGCTTACTTATTTCTAGAATGCCTAAACAGGGCAATGGTGGATTTGATTTGGTATGTTGTAGATAGCATTTATAAGCCATTTCACCTCTCTCTTTGTTGTGGAGGTTCTGATGCTGTCTTCAGTGCAGAAATAAGTGGGAATCACACCTACACACACATACACACACCCCAATATAGAGAGCCAAATTATATTTTTGTTTTCAATTAAAGTTTGTATAATTTAAAATATTAAATATAAGCAGTGCACTAACTGCATGCAATAACTATTTATTCAAACCCTATTTCTGTACCTTTGGTAAAACTTTATTGGAAAGCAGCTCATAAGAACTTCCATTTATTTGAGTATAATTTCAAATAATAGCCTTTAGTGATTTTTAAAACGTTAAACTAGAAATTGCCTTGTAAAATGTAACTGCTGCCTAATGCACAATAACATTTCATTTCAAGGTTTCTGTGACATTTCATGGATAATATTTGAATAAAGAATGGCTTATTAAAATAGGCCCACTCCATGATTTCTTATCCAAAAATGTACTAATTGCCTCCAATTATTTAAAGGTATTTTGACACCATACGAATCTGTCAAAAAAGCAGCATATATTTAAGATAAGATTTATCACTTTTTAAAAGATAGATACACAGACAGATATAATGTGCTCTGTTTATTGAAGAAAGCTTCTTGAAGGGAAACATTGCTCTACAGAGTATTGTGGATTAAAATAAATTAAATTGATTTTGTTGTCCAATCTGAGTCATATCCAAATGCCTAATGGTGATGTAAAAAATCAGTTTTGATACAGATTGTATAACTCATGAAACTGCTAACAGAACAGGAAATTCAACTAGAGAACAAACCAGCCAAACATAAGAAGGAAGCCTGAAGCAGATTTATTATAGGAAATGTATACCTGATGAATATAAACCTTTCCAAATCCAACATGTTGTGACATAATTCACCTCAGGTTGAACTACTGAGTTTGTTTTATATTGTATTTTTTATTACATTTTATTCATAAAATAAGTTAAAATAATACAAATGCAGTAGATGAAAATATATTACAACATTTGAAGTTAATTCAAGACCGTTTCTGCCTGTTTATTTTGTGTAGGTTCAAGAAAACACAAGATTCAATACATAAATACAGAATCAAAATTATGCAGTGAAATAGCAAGTGCTGTACTAACCTTTGTGTATACAAGCTAATTCTGTGTTTAAGAGAAATCTTCAGGATTAGCAAAGCCTTTTATTCTTTTCAGAATTTTTTCATCACAAAGTATCTCTTTTTTTACAGCTGCTTTTCGATAGTTTACTTCCTAGTTTCCTATATTTGTCAATTCTATTGTTGCCCTACTCTGGGCTTCAAGAAATAAGAATATTTCCAGAACTTTCAGAATGACAAGGTAAAGCTCAGTAGAAATCATTTGTTTTCCAAAACCTGCAGTCTTTACCCATCCTTCCTAGCCAGTATATCTATAATTTTGATCAAGGTGTCCCAAGGGCATTTGGAGGTGTGCTGAAATGCATTGGACCTTGTCAGACCCTCAGCACTGTTGATGGATCTCCACAGCACATCCTCCAAACACAACAGTAATTCAAGAATCATTCTAGCGGGATGATGCACTGAAACAACTCCTTTTGAGTAATTACAGTGTGCTAGATCAATTAGAGTAAGAATGTTACTGAAATACCTAACTTTCCCAGTGAACTTGAAGTAAATTGGTGACGCCACCTCACCACCCCAGGAAGAGCTATCCCACCTGCCTGCCTGCTTGCTGTTGCTGCTCCCTTCAGGGCCAGGCTTCAGACACCCAGCCAATTCCTGTCTAAACAGCCAGTTAGGACCTCCTGTCCCCTAGCCAAGGGTATAAATCTGGGTGCCTGCTGTGGCAGGCCCACTGCTGAAGGGGGTGACACTAAAGGGGGAGTCACCCCTTTGGGAGGAACTGCTTCAGGAGGGAGTGAGGGTGAAGGAAGGAGTGTATGGGTTTGGATTGTAATCCACAAAACAACTGTCCTGCGAGCCTACAAAGAGGGCAATGGAGGGGAAACACTCCAGGGAGCAGACATTACAGCAGTAATGGGAAGGGGGAGATATAGTAGGGGGAGTCAGTTCTATCACTCTGGTAGAAGGGAGACACACAGGATACTGGTTACTCCCGAGCTGCCCCACCCCCTTTCAAAAAGCCTGGATAGCCTTGGCAACAGGCTCCCTGGGCTGAAAATGCTGCTGCTTAATGCCAGGTTGGTGAATAGTAAAACACCACTGATCCAGGATTTGATCCTGGACGAGCATGCTGACCTAGCTTCTATTATGGACACCTGGCTGGATGAAGCTGGGGAGGGGGGGGGCGCTAATCTCTCCCAGCTTTGTCTGCCTGTTTCTCCATACAGTAGCAGGTGAGGTCTGGGAGTCAGGGAGGCAGAATTGCAGTGGTCTATCAGGACTCCATCACCCTTACCAGGTGCCCTGTCCCACAGTCTACTGGGTATGAATGTGTTTACTTAAAGGTGGGTGGCTGGGACAGAATAGGGATTCTGTTGGTGTACTGCCCACCCCACTGCACAACAGTCTCCCTTCCTGAGCTGACAGAATTAGTCTCTGCACTAGCATTGGAGTCCCCTCAGCTTGTGCTGGGGGACTTCAACATCCATGTGAAGACTACACTGTCAGGAGCAGCTCAGGACGTCATGTCTGCCATGACAACCATGGGGCTGTCCCAAGTAATATCTGGTGCCACTCATGTAGTGGCACACATTCTGGACCTGTTTTTCTGTTTGGTATAGGATGATAGTGATCTGGGAGTGGAGGAACTTCTGTAGTTCTGTTGTCATGGACTGATCACTATCTGATAGAGTTTAGACTCACTGGGACTCAGAGCCTCTGCATGGATGGGGGGGCAATTAAGATGGTCCATCCCAGGAGGCTTATGGATCCGGATGGATTCCTGATGATTTTTGTGGAGTTTCCTGCTGCCTTGGTAGGTGATCCTGTTGAAGCCCTGGCTGATCTCTGGAATAGGGAAATGGTCAGGGCAGTGGACATGATTGCCCGTAAGTGTCCCCTCCCACGGAGTGGAGCCAGACATGCCCCCTGGATTACCAGGGAGTTGATGGTGATGAAAGTAGTGGGACAGAGACTAGAGCAATGATGGCAGAAGACTTGGAGTGAATCCAACTAAACATGGGCTAGAGCCCATTGGAAAGTCTGTGCTGTGGCAGTGGTGGCAGCATAGTGTCTGTGATGAACAGAAAGACAGCAGGGAGCTGTGAAGACTGGGAGACAGCTGACCAATCCTGAGACAGCTGGAACCAGCCAATGAGAGAGCAGCTGGAAGGAGATAAATAGCTCAGGTGGTGAGTGAGATAGTCAGTTTTGGGAGTTAGGCAGTTAGGAACTGTGGAACAAAAGACTCGGAACCTTCGAAAGTGTCAGTTGGATATGACTTAGATAGGGGTACAGTGAGGCAGTACATTAAGCCAGAGGCTGTGGATTGTTCCTGAGGGAACTAAGTGGAACAAAGATAAAAGAAAAAAACACTCTTTGTGGTTCAACAGAGCTCTAGGGTAGAGAGTGTCTGTGTGATTAGATTGTACTCATAGAAACAGCTGAAGGATTGTATTTGAATTAGCTACAATACACTTAAAACTGTAACCGGGTAATATTATTAACAAGTTTGAAAACCAAGAAGCAGTGCCTGTATGTTTGAAACACAATAAAACATTCTTCTATTTTATAAAAAACTATTTTGGCCTTTGTGTGAGAATTTTGAACAAACGCTACCAGTGTGTTATTAATAGTTATTGGACTGGTAGGTGATGGGGGCTATGAAGCCAGTCACATAAAATTTTAAAAGAGAGAAATAGTCAAGGTGGCAGGAGTGGTTCACCACAGTGTCGTCCAGCAGAGCTGTTTCAATTGGTCAGAGGCCTTTTACATTCTGACTCCCAAGAAGGAAACAAAGAGCACTCAGCAGCTCACTGTGAAGAATTTGCAAGACACTTTGCAGACAAAATCACTGGGATTCAATCTGACTTGGATGCTGTAGTTGAGACAGGTCCAGTGGATGTAATCTTCACACCTGCTTGTCTTATATTATTGGATAAGCTTTAATTTGTGCAGCCTGAGGATGTGGATAGCATCCTTGGAGAAGTGAGGGCCACCATGTGCGTACTGGATCCTTGCCCTTCCTGGCTTCTGAAAGCAGCTAGAGCAGGACTGGCTGAATGGGTAAAGGGAGTGGTGAATGCTTCGCTGCAGCAAGGCAAATTTCCATCCTGCCTAAAGGAGACTGTGATGGGACTGTTACTGTAAAAGACCACCCTGGATCCCACCATTCTGCATAACTATTGGCCAGTGTCTAACATCCCATTTTTGGGCAAGGTTCTGTGGCCTCCCAGCTCCAGGGGTTTCTGGATGAAATGGATTATCTAGATCCATTTCAATCTGGATTCAGACCTGGCTATGGCACAGAGACAGCTTTGGTCACCTTGGTGAATGACCTATGCAGGGAACTGGACAGGGTGAGTGTGTCCCTGTTGGTCCTGCTAGAACTCTCAGTGGTTTTTGATATCATCATCCATGGTATCCTTCTGAGCCACCTTTCTGGGATGGGACTTGGGGGCACTATTATGCAGTGGTTCTGGTATTTCTTGGAGGGGCGGACCCAGAAGATGGTGTTAGGGGACTCCTGTTCGACTCCTTGGCCACTGGCCTGTCGGGTCCCACAGGGTTCTTCTTTGTCCCCCATGTTATTTACCATCTACATGACACTGCTGGGAGAGGTCATCCAGAGCTTTGGGATGTGGCATCATCAGTATACAGATGACACTCAACTCTCTCTCCTTTCCATCTGACTCCTAGGAAGCTGTCTCTGTGCTGAACCAGTGTCTGCCGTCAGTAATAGACTGGATGAGGGCTTAATTCAGACAAGACAAAGGTGCTCTGTTCAGTCATAAGACAGATCAGGGAACTGGAGCATTGCCTGTGCTGGATGGGGTTACACTCCCCCTGAAATCACAGGCTCACAGCCTGGGTGTCCTCCTGGACTCCACTCTGAGCCTGGATGCCCAGGTTTCAGCAGTGGCTAGGAGTGCATTTGCACAGCTAAAACTAGTGCACCAGCTGTACCCATTCCTTGAGACCTATAAAGCCCTACACTTTTTTTGTTGTTAACTGCCCTCAAGTCGATCTCGACCTGAGGCGACCCTACGGGTGAGATATCTCCAAGACCCACTGTCCTCCACTGCTCTGCTTAAATCCTGCAAACCCATACCCATGACCTCTTTAATACAGTCCATCCATCTGGCATGTGGCCTTCCTCTTGTCCTACTTCCCTCTACCTTTCCCAGTATTATTGTCTTTTCTAACGAGTCTTCTTTTCTCATGATGTGTCCAAAGTACAACAGCCTGAGTCTGGGTCATCTTGGCTTCCAGGGAGGTTTCTGGCTTGATCTGCTCTGGAACCCATTTGTTCGTCTTTTTGGCTGTCCACAGGATCCTCAACACTTTTCTCCAGCACCACATCTCAACGGAGTTGATTTTCTTCCTATCATCACTCTTAACTGTCCAGCTCTCACATCAGTACATGGTAATAGGAAATACAATGGCTAACTAACTTTTGTCATGCCCTGTCTGGAGGAGGACTTGGAGGATGAGGGGGATGAGCCAGACCCTCCTTGGGGACCTGAGCCTGCAGCTGTGGAGCCTCAGCCTAGCCCTAGCTCTGCTGTGCCCACTCCAGCAGAGCCTGTAGCCTCTCAGGAGGCTCCGCAGCCAAGCTTCCCATCAGCAGAACCTTCAGACATGGAGGAGGATCAAGGGACAATACCTACCTTCAGCCAGCGTTGAGCAGAAAGGGAGGGCCTTCAGTGTTCGAGGAGACTTTATGAAAAACACCGGAGCAATCAGCCTCAGCTGAGCTCCTACAGTTTGGTAATTTAAGCAGGTGTAAAAGGTCTGCCTCAGTGCCAGAGATTATCTGAGCTTCCTAGCGAAAGCCTCTGTCTCTCCTTGTTCCTTGGCCTGAAACCTTGACTCTCAGACTGCTGACTTATCTTGAACTTCTGGAACCCTTGATCTTTCGACTGCCTTGTTGCACTGGCTCTCTAGAATCCTAGACTTTTGGACTGCTTGATCATTCTCTGTCTGGACCTTCGGATTGGTAATACGGACATTGCTTTCTTGCTTTGCATTAGCAAAAGACCTTTGTTTGCCTTCAACCCTCACAAGAAGCTGCTATCAGCACTCTTTGTGGCAGACTGCCAGAAATAGTGCAAATTGAGTCCACTTTTAGGGTTAGGGTTAGGGAATAATGGGAACTGTAGTTTATTGTGGCACCAGAGCTCTCTGACAGAGAAGACTCAATGTCTCAGAAAAAAAACAATTCCCATGATTCCCTAGCACTAACCCTAACCCTAAAAGTGGACTCAATTTGCACTAGTTCTGGCAGTTTGCAACCCCCCCCCCCGGACACCTTTCACCAGCAGGTAAAAACATTCCTATGCAGTGGGCTTTTTAAAATCATGTAAGCCTGGTTTTATGGGGGGAGGGTTGTTGTTTTATATTATGTTTTTAACTTTTCTATGTTTTCAATTTTAACTTTTTAGTATTTTAATTAGGTTATTTTAGGGGGGAAGCAGACGACTGCTTCCGGGACGCCGCCGGACGGAGCGCCGGTGGAGCGGAGCCTCTGCACCGCGGCGCTCCTGCGGCGTCCCTAAAAGGAGCTCCAAATTGGCGCTCCTTTTAGATGTCAGGGAAAGTGCACCCTAAAAGCGGCGGGCGCACTTTCCCTGACTCTTCCTCCGCAGCGCGTCCGGTCGCTGCAGCGGGAGGTTGCCCTGGAAGCGCCGGCCGTGCGGAGGGCCGGCAGCTCCCAGGGCGACCTCAGGAAGAGGAAGGAGCGCCGCTCGTGTGGTGGCTCCTCCTCTTCCGGGCCTCCAAGACGGCTCAATAAGCCGTCTGCCGAGGCCCTTAATTGTCTTTAAATATTTTGTTTTAATGTGTTTTTGAGCCACCTTGAGTCCCTTTTTGGGAGAAAGGCAGCATAAAAATAAAATAAAATAAAATAAATGCCATTGTGTCTCTCTGAAATTGTTTTTGAAACAATTTCAGTTGAAAGCCCACTGAGACCACAATTCATCTTTGTAACTTTCTTAATTTGAGATGATATACAATCCTGCTAGCTCTTCCTAAAAGGACTACTCTAGGGGGAAAATAGTGAATTAGCATTCCTCATATATTATTCACTTAAAAAAATAGTTTCAGGGCCAAAACCACACTAACAAGGAAGCTTACAACATAAAAGTTGGAATCCTATTAAAACATTATGCTAGCATAAATAATTATCTAAAGGGCTGTGCTTTTTCAGAGATTGTGTAACTGATGTCTCTAATGTATCCAGTCAATTCATAAGCACACATAGATCCCCATTCTCATTTTTGACTGTGTGGGTAGGGAATTGATGGTTGTGTAATGGGTGAACTGAAGGATATAGTGTCCATTACACAATTGGTTGAACATCTGTGGAATCCAGTGTAACTATGCTGGTATATACATATGCTAAGCTATGCTATATGTGTACTAAAAAATCAGCAGTAAAGCAGCTACAAGTTAAAATATATCATAAATGCCTAGCCTAGTATTATATCAACTGAAGGTGGATACAAACAATGAGTTATTTAGAGCCCTTTTAAAACCAGTGAATGAAGGAGTCTGCCATGTGAGGGAATTCTACAGTAATGGGTTCACAACAGCAAAGGTTACATCTGTTATGCATGCCACTCTGACCTCTAACTCCTAAAGCATGTATGCAGCTGAATTCTGAACCATCAGAAGCTTCCAGACCAGGGACAGGCAACCTTTTGGAGACCTGGGCCAGTCTCCTGTAGCCCAGGTCTCGGCTGGGCCAAGGGTGGTGGTGGGGGAATGGCGGCGCGTGCGTGCGCACGTGACCCGCCGCCGCCATGCTCGGCCCCCCCATGCCCGCTGCCGCCGCTACCGCAGCCGCCGCCATAACTTGCGCGGTCGCAGCCGCCACGGCGCGTGTCGCGGCCGCCATTCTGG
This sequence comes from Phrynosoma blainvillii, assembly GCA_026167975.1. Lineage (NCBI taxonomy): Eukaryota > Metazoa > Chordata > Lepidosauria > Squamata > Phrynosomatidae > Phrynosoma > Phrynosoma blainvillii. The sequence goes on from JANUYF010000005.1 coordinate 38,243,376, forward strand.
TAGTCCAAATCGCGGCCGAGACGCGTTTGCGCATGCGCAAGAGTAGTGCGCATGTGCAAACGCGTTGTGGCCACCATTCTGACTTCCAAAATGGCGGCCGCAGCGAGCGTGGCCAAAAACGCCCCGACGGCGGCGCACGCCGGCGATGGCAGCGCGCGGTGGCGACGGCGGCAACCTTCCGCCTGGGCCGGTAAGTCCAGGGGCCGGGGCCTTAACTGGCCCCTGGGCTGTAGGTTGCCGGTCCCTGTTCCAGACCATCGTCAAAGGTCTAATCTGCACTGCAGAAACATTGCAGTTTGACACTGCTTTAAATAACATCCTGGAATTTGTATTTATGAGATATTTAGCCTTCTTTGTCAGAAAGCTCTGGTCCCAGGATTCCATAGCATTAAGCCATGGCAGTTAAAGCAGTGTCAAACTGCATTATTTCTGTAGTGCAGATTGACAACTGGATTGTGTCCCAGGGAGAGAGGCTGAAAAAGGTCTGGAAACCATGACCTACAAGGAGCAGCTTAGGGAGCTGGGGGGTTTTAGCCTGGAGAAGAGAAGGTTAAGAGGTGACATGATACCCATGTTTAAATCTTTTTAGGCATGTCATATTGAGAGTGGAGCAAGTTTGTTTTCTGCTGTTCCAGAGATTAGGACATGGAGTAATGGATTCAAACTGCATTTAAACATTAGGAAGAACTTTCTTTTTAATTTTTTTTTAAATTTATTGTATAAAACATCAATAAACAATCTACAATAATGAGTTCAGACTCATTATTAACATTACATACCAACTTACAGTCTTACTAGCTTACAATCTTCCCATTATACACATCCTTTTCTCTCAATTATACCTTTCTCTTCTTCTCATTTCTTTCTCCTTCTTCTCTCCCTCCTCCCACCTCCCCTCTCTTCCTCCTTCCAATTTTTCCTTCTCTCCCCTTCTTTTTACATCTCTCTTTCTTATACTCCATTCTTCTACTCATTTAACCCTTCTATCCAACTTTCTGACAATAAGACTTGTTTTACAATGAAATATGCTGCTTTGGAGTGAGGTGGAGTCTCCTTCTTTGGAGGATTTTAAGCAGAGATCTGTTAGGAGTGCTTTGAGTATATATTCCTGCATGAAGGGAGTTGGACTGGATGGCCCTTGTGGTCTCTTCCAATTCTATGACTCACAAACCTGAAACAACTACTAAGGAAGATCAAAGAAAGTGCAAAGGCAGGCTTACTGTTGAACATAAAGAAAACAAAAATAATGACCACAGAGAACTTACATACATTCAAACTAGACAATGAGGAAATAGAAATAGTAAAAGAGTTATCATATCTAGGAAAACATTTATTGGAATGGGGACTGCAGTCAGGAAATCAGAAGATTAAGAATAGGGAGGGTGGCTATGAAAGAACTAGAAAAGATCCTAAAATACAAAGACATACAACTCAGCACTAAAGTCAGAATCATACAAGATATCATGTTCCCTATTACCATGTATAGATATGAGAGCTGGACAGGAAGATAAGAAGAAAATCAATTCATTTGAGATAATGTGGTGCTGGAGAAGAGTGCTGAGGATTCCATGGACAGCCAAAAGGACAAAGAAATGGGTCTTAGAACAGATCAAACCAGAGATATCCCTAGAAGCCAAGATGACAAAATGTAAACTGTCATACTTTGGACACATCATGAGATGGCATGAATTATTGGAAAAGACAATAATGTTAGGAAAGGTGGAGGGAAGTAGGAAGAGAGGAAGGCGACATGCTAGATGGATGGACTTTATTAAAGAGACCAAGAATAAGAGTTTGCAGGAGCTGGGCAGAGCAGTAGAGGATGGAGGGGCTGGAGATGTGTCATCCATAGGGTCACTATGGGTCGAGACGGATGCAAAGGCAGTTAACAACCACAACAAAAATGACTTCACACACATCACATCACAGATATCTACTCTGCATATAGCCATGGCTGTGACAAGGTAGGGAACAGCTAATGATAGGGTATAGCTAGACAAAGCTGATAAAACATACTCATAACCACCAATGTCACATAAAATGTATTGGCATCCACAAATAATTACTACAAAAGCATGTCATGCTATCTAATGCAATACCATGACAAACAAAGGTTCCCTGCAACATCAAACATAAAGTGAAGGCACACTCTTTCTGAATGATATCTTTAGAAAATCCTTCATTAATAATAATAAAAAATATCTTTTTGTGCAACATTATGGTAAATATGCAAGTATTAGATTCCTTTCCCTGCTATTTGTTTGTATTATTTGTCTTGTATATTAGTAGGTATTTGCCAACATGGTTTAGTGGTTTGAGAATTGGACTATGACTCTGGAGACTAGGTTTCTAATTCCAGTTCAGCTATATAAACCCACTGAGTGACCTTGGGCAAGTCACACTCTCTCAGCCTCAGAGGATGGCAACGGCAAACACCCTCTGAAGAAACATGCCAAGAAAACCCCATAAAAGTTTTGCCTTAGGGTTGGTTGCCATTTTGTTGTTATGAGTCTCCAAGTCATTTCTGACTTGAAGGCTCATAACAACAAAATTTGCTATTTATTATTTCAGATATTTTTGATTTGCAGTTTTAACTGGTTTCTTTTTTCATGTAGATTGTCAACAATTCTGAACTCTTGTGAGGAAAGGGCAGGGTATAAATCAATAATAGTAACTCTCCTTTGAAAGCAATAACATCAACACATGCTTCGTTTCCAAGAATATGCATTGATTACGTAAATGGCAACTGGAGAAAGAGATTTTCATCTTTGAAGCAATTGCATCACAAGCATTTTAAAGATACTATTATTTTTCTAGCACCGGATTAAAACTGCTTTGTTCTCCAGACTGACTCTCTGGCTACTGTTCTGTTTTTGTTTTGTTTTTTGCTGCTTATTTTACTGTCTATTTGCTACTGATATAGACAGAAATGTGCTGTACATTAGGATGCGTGTGAAGGGTGTTCAGAAACATCAACTGGTCCAAAGAGCTGTAGCCAGATTGTTAACTGGGGATGGACACAGGGAGCACACAAGTCCTTTGTTGAAGCTGCTCCACTGATTGACTGCCTGTTTCTGGGCACAATTCAAAGTGCTCATTTTGACCTATAAAGCCCTATACAGCCCATGTCTAGGTTATCTGAAGGATTGCAGTCTACCTTATAGTCCAGGAGATATTTTTGAAAAGATCTACTGGGAGGCCCTTCTTTCTATTCCACCACCATTACAGGTCCATCAGGAGAGGACTTTTTGGTGACTGCTCCCAGGCTATGAAACTCCCTTCCTAGAGAGGTTAGACTGGCACTCTCTCTACTCTCTTTCTGCAAACAGGTAAAGGCCCTTCTATTTTGACAGGCCTTTGAGAATTGATTGTTTAAGCAATGTTTAGACAATGTGCTGGATTTTCGATTTTCTATTTTTGTTGTGCTGGGATTTTTTTGTTTTTGTTTATGCTTATGGTTTACGTTTTTACCAGCGGTTTTTAATATAAATAAGCAGCATTTTAACTTTTGTTTTTTGTAAATTTTAACTATGTTTTTGAATCTGTTGTAACTCACTTTGTGTCCTACATGAAGGAAAAGGTGGGATGATGATGATGATGATGATGAATATTGTTGTTCTGTTTTGTTTTTTCTTACTTGTTGTTGTTAATTGCCGTCAAATCAACTTTGACTCATGGTGACCCTGTGGATGAGACATCTCCAAGATCCCCCTATTGATCTGCTTAAGTCTTGTAGATTCAGGCCCGTGACCTCCCTAATTTAGTCCATCCATCTGGCATGCGGTCTTCCTCTCTTTTTCCTTCCTTCAACCTTCCCTAGCATTATTGTCTCTTCCAATGAGTCATGCCTTCTCATGATGTGGCCAAAATACAACAGTTTAATAATAATAATAATAATAATAATTATTATTATTATTATTATTATTATTATTTATATCCTGCTTATTGAAAAAGACAATCCAAGCGGCTTACATAAAAAACCCATACAATATAACCCCTAAGACTGACCCACCACCCCTTAAAACAGTATTAAATATCTCATAATTAAAATAATCAAAACATTTATAAAAACATTAAAGACCAGTAAAGCAAAATAAAACAAAACAAACAAACAAACAAAACAAGACAAACCCGGCCAACCTCTAAGACATTCCTCATCCATCAGAATGATGGGGCCACGAGAGGAAAAGGAAGCCGGGTAAGGTAAGGGGGCCGAATAACCCGAGGGGACCAGGAAGCCCAAGGCTGGGGTAATTAATCTGGAAAGGCCTGCCGGAAGTTTCAATTTAGGGCCTTTACAGACTGCCAGATATAATGCAGCTTGAGTCCACTTTAACTGCCCTGGCTAAGTGCTAGGCAATCATGGAAACTGTAGTTTATTGTGGCATCAGCACTCTCTGACATAGGACGTTATCACACAGGGTCTAAAGCAGCCCCATCCCTTCGCCATCGCTGCATCATTCTAGTTCCTTTGCCTCCGTGATCATACGACATTGCGGCAAACCCCGCCCATCCCTGCATCATCCCTGCGCCATTGCTGCATCATTCTGGATCCTTTGCCCCGTGATCAGACGACGTCGCGGCAAACCCCGCCCATCCCTGCATCATCCTTGCACCATCGCTGCATCATTCCAGCTCTTTTGAATTCCTCTTTCAAAGAGGAATTACGGCTGCATGACCAGAATCATTCCGGTATGGCTCTGGATTGATTCCTTGCCGCTTTTCTTGCCGCTGGTGTGATAACGTCCATAGAAGGCTCAATGTCTTGGAAAAAACTACAGTTCCCATGATTCCCTAGCACTGATCCAGGACAGTTGAAGTGGACTCAAGCTGCATTATTTCTGGCAATCTGTAAAGGTCCTTAGTCATCATGGCTTCCAGGGAGAATTCAGGTTTGATCTGCTCCAGGACCCACTTGCTTGTCTTCTTGGTTCTCCATAGTATTTTCTAACCAATGTTCTTGATTTTTTAAAATTTCTAATTGTTCAAAAGGTTTCATAATTTCAAATCTTGGTTTAGTCTTATAATTTTGGTTAGGGAGGGTTATATACTTTGGATATCTCTTGACATATAGATATCTGAGATAAATTTCTTAAATAAATAACTTGTAATATGTTTAAGGATTAAAAGAGTCAGAGAAGGCATGTACATGCTTAAAAAGTAAATTAGGTCCTGGGAATTAATAAATAGCCATGTCTCAACTTGACACCAAACAAAAAACCAATGTTAACACCAGTCAGGCCTTCAAGATATTGGAAATAATATTTACAAAATGATTGAAAAACACCTCTCTCTCTCTCTCTCTCCCCCCCTCCCCAGTTTTGAGAAATCCCAATGAGAAGAATTGTGGTATGATAAGAATCTGTGCAGTTTGGGACATTTTTGTCCAAAATTCCCGTGTGGTTGTTTCCATTTGGCAAGGGAAGAAACCAAGAATAAAGATGAGTACATTACAAGATGCAAAAATAAGAGGAGGGTTGGGACTGCCGAACTTAAAAATATATTACGAGGCGGCAGCATTCACCTGGATCAAAGATTGGATAACATTAGAGGATAGAAAAACATTAGTATTAGAAGGTGCCGGTCTAGAGAAAGGATGGCATTGGTATTTAATTTATACCGGAGGGAATGTAGATAAAACCTTTGATAAACATATTGTTAGGAAAGCTTTAATTAAAATTTGGAATAAATATAAGCCAATCCTGTATAATAAAATCCCGAGCTGGACCTCACTTATGGAAGCGTTTAAAACAGATATCTTTGCTAAAGGAATTTGCACTAAATATAGAGATTTATTGGAACGGTCTGAAGATAAAATAAAATTAAGATCGTTTAAGGAATTACAAGAAGAGGGGTTAGTAGAACATTGGTTTAATTTTTGCCAAATTCAAAGCAGATATAACAAAGATACTCGATCTTGTGGTATTGAGGTGAACAAAACGGAACTGGAAAAAATTTATGATAAAGGAAATAAACACTTGATTACACGACTTTATAAATTTTTTTTGGAGATAGAGTTAAAAGAGGAATGTATTAAAGAGAATATCATTAAATGGATGCAAGATTTGAACGAAAACATTGAGTTGGAAACATGGGAAAAGACTTGGATGAATAACACAAAGTTTACAAAAAGCATTTACTTGATTGAAAATTACTATAAAGTTTTGTTTAGATGGCACCTTTATCCGTCAAAGATTGCAAAGACTGTGAAGCAAAATAAGGAAGAAACTGGCAGGTGCTGGAAATGCAATCAAAAAGATGCTAAGCTTTACCACATGTGGTGGACTTGTGAAGTGGTAAAAGAATTTTGGAAGATTATCCACAGCAAAATTACATCAATCTTCAACATTAAAATACGAATGGACCCCAAACTGTATTTATTAAATATAACGGAAAGCTTAAAAGGGGTTTTGAAAAAAGAGGAAATAGGTGTAATCTTGTACTTAATTACTGGGGCAAGATTGGTTATAGCTAAATATTGGAAAGTTAATAATATGCAAATGTTCTCGGAATGGAAAGAGAAAATAAGAAATTTAATGCAAATGGACAAATTGACAATGTTAATTAAGGATAAACAAGAGAAATCTTTTATTTCAAAATGGGAAAAAATTGAAAGTTTTCTTGCATCTTGAAAGAGACTTAAAGGAGGTCAAACAAAACAAAGACAATTTGGTGGAAAACTAATATGAGAGGCATAATTTAAATTCTATAGTTAAATTAAGTCAATAGGAAGATTTTGTTTCGTTCTGTTTTGTTTTCTTTCTTTCTTTTTTGGAATAAGCGATTCTAACAGTAGTTGTAACTAGTTATTATTTCAGGAAATTTAGGGATCGTTTGGGAGCGGAGAAATGTATTTTAAATAATAGATGTGAAAGGATATGGAGTATAGAATGATGTCTATTTTAACATTCATTTGTATATTAAGTTTATTTCATAAATAAAAATGTTGAATCCGCAAAAAAAAAAAAAAAGGAAGGGAACCAAAGCCATGAAAAACTCTGCATCCTTGTAACTTCTCACAACTTGTAGAAGTGGTACATATGTAAATATATGATCCATCACTTCAAAAAAAAAAAAAAATTCCCGTGTGGTTGTTTCATGCAGGAAACAGTATTTTTGTGCACTGAACCACATTTTCTGTATGGAAAACAGCATTTTCCAATACCTATACATACTTACCTGGAATTAAGGCTTCAGTTCTTGGTTCTTTGGGAGGGTGCTGCAGGAGCTATACAATACATTGTATCTCCCTCTTTGATGCTAGAGAGGTAGGTCCACAAATTGAGAATGAGGTTGAAGCTAGCAATCCTTCAACTGGGACCATGGAAACCTCTGTAGTCCTTATGTTTCTGATGTTGATATTCCAACCTTTTGAGATAAAAAAAAATGTGTGTGCTTGAGCAATTCAACAGAAAGCTTGAGTCCCAAACTTTCACAAGTTCCTATATAACCATTCATAAGCTGGTTTGTTTCCTTCCAGATAGAACCATTTGAGGAAGGAGCAAGTTCAGTGATGAACCAAGAAAAATGAAGTTAAGAAGTCACTCCCCTCACATTCTGTTTTGCCAGTGGAAGCTTACATGGTATAAAATAAAATTGTTTGTCTGCCTATATCCCTTTTTGCACAATTGGTTTCCTTTACCTTGCTGTGCTCCATCAAAAATCCTTCTGAGAAGACATACATTGAATTTTGCTTTAAATTCCAGTCCATACATTAGTCTGGCTTGGATCAGGTCAACGGGTACTGGAAGTATCTCTAATAATTGTTCCATTTGTTTCTTTAGGCCAGAACAATTGGCAATTGCAGAAGAACTGGGCTAATTTCTGCCCCATGCACCACAGGTGGATATAGCATATATTGCTGGCAAAGTGGAAATGATCGCACATCACTTGCTGTTCCTGTTTAAATTAATTTTAGTGAATTTTGTGGTGTTTGAGTAGGTTAAACAGTGAAAAAAATACCTCAACTGTGAATTGCTTTAACACATTCTGGGGGCATAAAAATGAAGCTGGGTGCTACATACAGTCCACAGATCACATTTTCTCCCAGCCCTAGTTTAGATCATTCCAAAAATTACACTGAATGTTGAAGCACTTTATTCTTGGTGTCAGCCTTTATTTCACTTGGAAATCCCTCCAGGATATGAAATACAAAATGACAATGATGCTAAATTGAATAATACATGGGCCTTTCAGGGTGGCCTCTATTATTATGATGCTGAGACACTGTTCTTAATACCTAATCTTTCTTGTAAATCATGCTGATCTATGAGCACTGTAAACTGAGGTTTTGTTATTACTCAGTTTGCAGAAATAAAATTACTCAGTCTTCACTTCATATGTTTTGGAAATGCCATTATAGCCAGAAGAAATGTAGGCCAAAAATAATTGTTATTTTGTTTCATTTTTATATAAATATAATGGTCACAATTCTTGATCATTGGCTATGTTGTATAACTTTATGCATACTTAGCTACATAGCAGAAGCACTGAGATTCTTCCTAGTGAATTGTAAATATGAGTATCAGTGTACTGGCAAGAATGTCCCAGTGTCCACTGGCAGTCCCTCCCCATTGACCTGATGTGCATCAGGAATGCCTGATGTTCATTGGTGTCTGTTGCATATCAGTGCTGATATACATTGGTCCAGATGCACACTTGGACCAATGAACAGTGGTCACATAACATCATAGCAGCCCCTTACTGAACATGGATGTGGAAAAACTGCTCAATTCTGTTTCCAGCAGATGTTACACAGATGTAAGTTCCATACTGAATTCCAGCCAGTCAGACAAGATCTAGAAGATCTTTTGAATATATGAGGTGCTGGAGAGTGCTAACACTTGATATCACAAAAGAATTATGTAGATAATGCGTATAGCGCAATGGATTTTCCTGCTGGGAATGAAACTCAGAGTAAACATGGTGATGTCTAAGAATGTTTACCTTCCCACCAAAGTGGTACCTATTTATCTACTTGTATTTGCATGCTTTTGAACTGCTAGTTTGTCAGAAGCTGGGACTAGTGACGAGCTCACCCCATCATGCAGCACCCGGGCCTTGAACTGCCATATCATATTTTCCATTTTCTTCTTTTGTGTGGATCTAGCCAGCATTTTTGAATTTTTATTACTATATTCAAAAAGTTCTCTTTTTAAGTAGATCTAATTTTCTTGTACTTCATCTATCTCCATTTTATACAGTTCCTCTCTTTTTGCCCTCAATTCTACAAATGTCTGTTTAGGTTCATTTACTATATATTTATTTTCCAATACCTCTATATCAACTTCTAATTTCTTCATCCCTTCATTTTGTCTTTGTTAAAAATTACATGTTTCCTTTATACATATTCTTCTTGTAACTGCCTTCATAGTATTCCATAATAACCCTTTTGACACATCTTTATCATTTATTTCCCATGTTTCTTACCATTCCTTTCCATTTTTTCCCTACAATTTCCTTATAATTATATATCTTAATGTTTAACCTCCATCTTTTAATTTGTTCATAATCCTTCTTTACAACAATTTCTACATTCACCAAGGCATGGTATGATACCCTTAAATTCCCTATTTTGGTATTCAAGATTTTAACATATTTTTGATATAAAAATGTAATCTGTTCTTGTATATGTCTTGTGTACCACAGAATAATATCTATATTTTCTTTCATCCCCCTTTACTAAGGGGGGTTGCAGACTGTCAAAAATAGTGTGAATTCAGTCCACTTTTAGGGTTAGGGTTAAGGTTAGGGAATCATGGGAACTGAATTTTATTGTGGCACTAGAGTTCTCTGACAAAGAAGGTTCAATGTCTCCGAAAAATAACAATTCCCATGATTCCCTAGCACTAACCCTAACCCTAAAAGTGAACTGAATTCACACTATTTTTGACAGTCTGCAACCCCCCTAAGCTCCATACATCTATTGTTTTTATTGCTTAAGGCATTTTAATCCTTTCTTGTTTAATCTTGTTTTAAGGGGTTGGGAGGGTGGGACTAGGGGAGTGGGGATGTTTTTAACTTTGTTTGTTTTAATCCTGTAACCCGCCTCGATTGTTGGGCAGAGGGGCGGGCTATAAATAAAAATTATTAGTAGTAGTAGTAGTAGTAGTAGTAGTAGTATTTTAATTTTATTCATCATTTTATTTAAATTTGTTATATTATTACATCTATCCTTTACTGGTGGGTTGGATTTATCTTTCATCTTGTCCATCTCCATATTAAAGTCACCTGCAAGGACCACATATTGTTCTTGTATATGTTCCACTTTCTTTAGTACTTTTAAATAAAATTCTTCCTGCTTTTCATTTGGAGCATATACATTTCATTTGGAGCATATACATTTATTTCCTATTGACAAGGTTGTCAAGTCATGTCCAACCATAGGGGCGGTGCTCATCTCCATTACTAAGCCAAAGAGCCAGTGTTGTCAGAGACTACTCTGTGATCATGTGACCAGCATGAATGCTGTTTACCTTGCCACCAAAGTAGTATATATTTATCTACTTGCATTTGCATGAACTGCTAGGTTGGCAGAAGCTGGGACTAGTGACAGGAGTTCACCTCATCATGCAGCATCCAGACCTCGAATTGCCAGCCTGCCAATCTTGCAATCAACTGAGTTAGCGTCTTAGCCACTTGAGCCCCTGCATTACCATATACATTTACCAATACATATTTGTCCTCCCCAATTCCCCTTGTATTATTATAGATCAGGGGTCGGCAACCTATGGCCCGCAGGCCGGGTGCGGCCCGCAGAGGTCTTCGGACCGGCCCCTGCCGGGTGCGGCCACTGCGGGAGTCCTCCAGGGCACCATTTTGGATTCAAAAATGGTGCCCGGAGTCTTGCACAACTTTTCCTGTCATGGGAAACGTCGCACGAGACTCCAGGGCACCATTTTGGAATCCAAAATGGTGCCCTGGAGGACCCCCATGGCAGCGCTGGGCCTCTCGAAGGGCCAGCATGGTCGAGGGAGCCCTCTTGGGGGCCCCTGCAGTGGCGCTGGGCCTCTCGGAGGCCCGGCGCAGCTGAGGCAAGCCTCCTGGGGGGCCCTCACGGTGGCGCTGGGCTTCTTGGGGGCCCAGCGCAGCCAAGGGAGCCCTACTGGGGGGGGCGCCATTGTGCGTATGCGCGCGCGATGCAAGGAAGGGGGCATCCACCATTTTGTTTTTCAAAATGGCGGCACACGCATGTGCACCAGCCCCCAGCACCATTTCCCCCCCCCCGGCCCGTCGGCAAAAAAAGTTGCCGACCCCTGTTATAGATCATCCACCATCATCTCTTAACACATTGTATATTACAAAGTTACTTTTTTTTACAATTATTATTGCTACACCCCTAGATTTGGAATTTCCATATGCTTTCTCATAAATCCTTGCCCAATTCAATTTCAATTCATTTACACCATTTTCTTTATGAGTCTCTTTTAGAAACATAATATCAGCTACATCTTTCTTCAATAATGCTTCGCTTCTCCTTCATTTGACCACCGAACCCAGGCTTTTGGTGTTTAAAGTTGAAATTTTCAGCTTACTTGACATTACATGGTTCAATTCTATTTATAATGGCTTCAATTGGTGCATCCCTTTCCCTATCCCCACTTTACCTTTCCCCCCTTCTCCCTTACCCCATTTGCTTTCCACTCCCAAACACTAGGGCATTTTGTCCTAGCCCCAGCCCCCCAGGCTGCCCATGTGGGGAGGGGTGATGAAGACATCCAAAAGGCCCGAATTTGCCCTCCCCCTGAGTGTCATAAAAACAATAAACTTAGCTTTTTAATTTGATTGTAGTAATTCTATGTTTCATCTATGGAACTCCAACTCCACCAGTTGCTCTCAATATTTCTTCTCCTCTAGTTGCCACAGCCACAGCTCTTTTTCCAACTCCTCCAAATATTTCTCCACCTTCTCCAGCTCCTGCTACTCCAGATATTTCTATGGCTCCTCCAGCTATTTTTGTTCTTTCCTTGTATATTCCCAGTTCTTTTAACAACTGCAATCCTTGTTCCACAGATTCAATCCTGTATCTTCTTCCTGCCCATTGAAATTTTAAAAACACAGGGTGCCCTCAGGTAGAATAAATCTCAGCCTTCAACAATAAAATGGTACATGGCTTCATTCATATCCTCCAAACCTTTGTTTGTGGACAATAATAATTATATATTTCCACTTTTACTTCTCCAAATTTTACTTTCTCTGGATTTTTCCTCCTCATATTCATAAGTTCCTCTTTCTTATTATAATTCACAACTCTGATGATCACATATCGTGGTGTAATTCTATTCCTTCCTGATGCAATACGATGAACACATTCCAAATCAGCTTCAGTTTAGTTTAGGGTTGGGGAGATTTGTTGTAACCATCTCAATATCTAAGTTTTCAATTCAGTTCTCCTATCTTCCTTCCCAGCTTCTGATATATTTTTAATGACAAAATTTGATCTTCTCTGATAATCCTGCAGGTATATAAGTCTCCTGTCCATCTCAGTAAGCTTATTTTTATTTCCCTGAATTTCCCTCTGGTGTGTTTCTTGAATAGCTTTTTATGACTTGAATAGCTTTGTCCAATTTTAGTATTTGAACATCCCCTTGAATCTTGCTTACTGCCTCTTATGTCAGGGCAGTGGTTTGGTATGGAGGCAAGAGGCAATGCTAATATCTTCCATTTTGGCAGAATCTCATCTTTCTGTAAGGCATGTGGGGAGGGGGATGTGTTATTGAAACAGATGGTTTCATGTGACTGAGCTGGATGTTGGAGTTTAAATTAAATTGGAGAGAAGTTTTGAAATTTAGAATATGCAGGTCAAGATCTCAGAATACCATTATTATTATTATTATTATTATTGGAATTTTTGAATACAGGCCAAATTAAACCCATTTTAGCATTTCTATCACATGCCAAACCAGAGTTTAGTTCTGTTTGAGATACTTGAATGAACCCATACTCACAAAACTCCCTCCCTTCCTGCTTCCTTCTGATATGTTAGCTTTCTATATGCAAGGTTATGTACAAGGAAATATTAAAATGTAAAGATCCCTTCATCTGTAAACTAACTTTTTATGAAACATGTGTGGATTAATTTTCTATCCCTGCAGAATAAGTAGATTACAAAGGGGTGCTTGTTTTCCATTGGAAGGTTACACATATTGGAACTTTGCTCCTAGCATCTAAATTACTTGGAGCAGGCACATATATCAATAGCCCAAAGACAAATTCAAAATTGCCAAAATACTATGTTATTAACCTGCATAGTAAAACAAAACGAAGTAAAAAAGCAGAATCTTTTTTAACATGGTCTTGAAAGAAGAGAAAATATAGATCTTCAGAAGTTAACTTTAAGTGACAGAATCTCATATGGTAGTTATGAGTGATATGCACCTTAATTAAGTGCTACATAGTGACTGCCAGCTCATTCCTTCCAATCCCCACTTACTGTGCAGAAGCTACTGAGATTGATGAGGGTCTGTTCCCCTGTTGACTAGCATTCCCAGCCCTTGAATGATGTAGTAGTTTGAGCATTGGTTTAAGATTCTGGAGATCAGGTTTCGATTCCCAACTCAAGCATAAAAACCCACTGGATGAACCTGGGCAAGCCACCCTCTCTTAGCCTCAGAGTATGGCAATGGCAAACCCCCTCTGAAGAAACTTAAGTCACCATAAGTCAAAAATGACTTGGAGACACACAACAACAACAAGGTATACATAGCCATCATGAGTGCATAGCTCTAGGTTATACATTGATAATTGCCATACAGGATTCTGGCCTTCATATCTGGTATACAGAATTTTCCACATCCCAATCTTTGTTCCTCCTTGCATGGATGCACGTCAAGAATTGCTAAGTCTGTTGCATTAAAAAAGTGCATTAAAAAAGTGCATTAAAAAAGTGAAGAAGAAAAAGTGAAAGTAAACCAAATGGCAATGATGTGGACTGGAATTTATCCAGTATGTGTGTATTAATATTGTTAAGAGAAACTTTTTTTAAAAAAACCTTGAAGTCCTCATAATATTTTTAATGCCTCATGAAAACAAGCAAACCAGTGTCCAAACACTGGGACACTGATTGTATACTGACACGAGGAAAGAGCACCACCTACTGAATCATGTCTAATCTATAAAAAGATCTGAGGAAGTAGACTGAAAGCTCATGCTGCCAACTTCTTTCTTTCAGTTAATCTCAAAGATGCTACAAGATCTCTCTACATAGTGATTCTACAGACTAACAAGGCTATATCTTTCAATTCTATATTCTGTGACACTTGTTGCTGTTCATAAATCTGTAGATTATGAGCAAGATCTAGCCTATTGTCCTAAAGAATTTGGTAGTACCATGTCACAAGAAAAAAATAGTGCAACTATGTGTAAGACAAATGTTTTTGATTACTAGATTAGGCAGATGCTTAGTCCTTCCTTCTGCTTTGCCTAATGGACTGCAAGGCAAATACATCTTAAATCAGTTCAAACATGAGAGACATGACAGTAATATTACTTCCTTTCTTACTTGTATAACATATGCCCTGTAACAAAATTTACTAAATCCATTTCTGAAAGCATTTCAGTTTCCAATAGAATTGTATCTAAAAAGTTTATCATCGGCCTTTGTAAATGGCTTTTAGCGTCAGCCAGTTCTCAAGTTCATGAACTTATGAAGAAGAGAGCAGCAGCTTGTGACAGACAAAACGAGGAGAGGAAGCAATATAACAATAATGGATCTGGCCCAAGAGGAGGTACAGATGGTGGAATGGGAGAGCAAAGAAAGCCTTGGGTGCTAAATTAATGGAGGAGGCAGCTGCTCATAACAGTATCAGGGAACTGAATTGCCAACGGGGAGAAAAGTGATTATTGGATTTTATTCAATTTGGAATCCTGAGAAGGTACCAATTGTTTAACACAGTCAATTCACTTGATGATTTAGAAAATTAGTGCAACTTCATATGTGTGTCTGGGAAGGAGTCTATCTGTACTGTTTCTCTTTTCTGATGGCAGCATCTTGATGACACAGTACACTTGGACCACACCAAGAAACCTTTATTATAATTCACATAATAAGAACTGAGGGGAAAATGCAGTGCAGTAGAATCCCCAACACAGTTATAGAGGATTCAGAAAATCAGAGTATCAACTAATTGTGAAAAACTCTCAAGCACTCTCCTAAACTTTCACTTACTTTAACTTCAGTTACAGTCATTTTAAAAGTTACTGGTGTTTTTGTGGCTCCAGGAGACATGGGCTGGAATCCAATATGGATGTTACATCTATGTAAATGGATTAACATATGCAGGAATAATAATAATAATAATAATAATAATAATAATAATAATAATAATAATTATTATTATTATTTATATCCCGCCCCTTTGAGATCAATTGGGGCGGCTAACAGCAATAAAATATTACATAAAAACAAACAAATCAAATTCCCTCCCCCCTTTAAAACATTATTAAATCAATCCAAGTTAAAACTACAACGTATGCACAACAATAATTTAAAACCAATTCCCAGCGAGCGACAGTAGTACTTGATTTACAGATGAAGCCGCCGAACCATCTTAAGAGAGGGGTTCCTGAGGCCGGGGTTATCTATCCCAGAAAGGCCTGCTGGAAGAGATCCGTCTTGACAGCCTTTTTAAAGCTGTCCAAAGATGTCAATTGACGGATCTCATCCGGCAGGCCATCCCATAGTTTGGGGGCGACAACCGAAAAAGCCCTCTGGGAGGTAGTCGCAAGCCTAGCTTTTTGTGGCTGCATCAAATTCCTCCCAGAGAACCAGAGTGTGTGGGGAGGATTATAGGCGAGAAGGCAGTCCCTGAGATAGTTTGGACCCAAGCCATTTAGGGCTTTAAAGGTGATAACCAACACCTTATACGAATAAGAAACTATAATGTCCATAGCCAGTAGATGGCTGCTGTTAACCTGACCAGTGGGACCAATGTGCCTTGGGACATATACCCATCAACCACCAATGCACATTGGGCACTCTTGCCATTGTTCCAATGCACATCTTTACAATTCACTAACATGGTTTCTTAGTGACACTGCTACTTGATAAGTGCATAACTTATGTAAAACTTTAAAATATATAACTTTAATGTAAAGTTACATTAAGCAAAATGTGTTATGGGATTCTGGTGAATTTCTTCTTTGCAGTCAGTATTTCTCCCTAGGGAGAAGCCAGTGAGAAGATGTTCTCCTATGTTTGCACACCAAGAAACCTGGGAGATTTGTGGGACTAAGAGAAGGCCTCTCCTGGAGGCCTTAGAGCCTGAGCTGGCTTCTGTAGGGAAATACAATCCTTCAGATATCCTGGAGGGAAGCCTAGAATACAGGTGTTGATGGATTCCAACCTCACCAGCTCTAGCAAGCATCAGTCATGAGCAATGATGAGAGTTATGGTACAACAAAATCTAGAGAGACAAAATTCTGCTGTAAGCCATGCATGCAATATGTGAGCAAGGTGAAACAATATAGACAAGTTTTGACAAGTTCATTGTAATATGAACTTGACCTAGGGGAATTTTAATTTTAACTCAAATAGTTAGCAAGAGGCAAGCCTAGTGTTTACGGAGGTGGCTGAGGGACTCGATGTATAGAGACAAGGTTTTTATGAATTAATTTGTATTTTAATTAAGGGATCAAGCATACAAAGACATATATTCATTCACATACTCTCACCATGTCTTAGGATGTTATCACACGGGGGCAAATCTGCTGGTTAATCTACACAAAACCCAAACAGAAACTGGATTAGTGCCCTGTGTTTTCACACAACGTTGCACAGAAACTGGACAGAAAGTGGACAGAAACTGGTGTTAACGGAGATCTTTTGAAATTTGGTTGTTTGGAGGAAATGCAAATGCGTAATTAAGGTAATTTCGCATTTACCATAATGTGATAGCCAAATGTGCATTTGGAAGCATTTCCCCTTAATTTCCCATAGTTCACCCCGCTTCGTCCTCCGTTTCCAGGATCGGCCCAAGGAAAGGCAGAGGCTGACAGCTTTCCTTGGGCTGATCCTGGAAGCAGAGGACGAAGCGGGGCCATCCTCCGCTACCAGGATCGGCCCAAGGAAAGCTGTCAGCCTCTGCCTTTCCTTGGGCCGATCCTGGAAGCGGAGGATGGCCCCGCTTCATCCTCCGTTTCCAGGATCGGCCCAAGGAAAGGCAGAGGCTGACAGCTTTCCTTGGGCCGATCCTGGAAGCAGAGGATGAAGCGGGGCCATCCTCCACTTCCAGGATCGGCCCAAGGAAAGCTGTCAGCCTCTGCCTTTCCTTGGGCCGATCCTGGAAGCGGAGGACGGCCCCGCTTCATCCTCCATTTCCAGGATCGGCCCAAGGAAAGGCAGAGGCTGACAGCTTTCCTTGGGCCGATCCTGGAAGCGGAGGACAGCCCCGCTTCGTCCTCCGTTTCCAGGATCGGCCCAAGGAAAGGAAGAGGCTGACAGCTTTCCTTGGGCCGATCCTGGAAGCAGAGGATGAAGCAGGGCCATCCTCCGCTTCCAGGATCGGCCCAAGGAAAGCTGTCAGCCTCTGCCTTTCCATGGGCCAATCCTGGCATTCCACTATCTGCGCATGTGCTAGAAGCTTATTTCTAGTTCATTTACGGGATTTTCTCACTTGTGTGTAAACCTTAAATGCGGTTTCAGCAAGAGCTTACTTTAATTGCGCAATTAAGGTAATTATGTGTGAAAGCCATTTGCGGAATCAAGGTTTATTTTCGGTTTATTTTCAGGATTTGTCATTTCCAGTTTATTATCGCTTTGTGGTCCATGTGTGATAATGTCCTTAGGAGTAAAGCAAGTTAACTTGGGATAGACAAAAGCCTTTCTAATGGTGATAATTACCTATCTGGAGTGCTCCAGATGACTGGATGGGAAGATAGACTCGATGAAGAGAAAGGAGGGGGACACAGACCAAGCTGAAGCTGTTTCAGAATTCAAAGTGACGTAGTATTACCAGGAATCCTAACCAGACACATTTAACCAGAATTTTGGTAGACTGTTTATATGCTGGAAATAGCCCTCAGTGAAGATTGATAGCTGTATATCAAAGGGCCAAACAAACATCTAAAGGTTTCCTTGAAAGAGATAGTTTCCAGCAGAGAGTAGTGAAGCTTATCTCTCTGGCTGTCAGGACCCATCTGGGTTGTAAATTTCCTGGCTTCCCTGTCTCTTGAGGTGTGAACCTTTCTGTTTTTCAACTCCTAAATCTAAGTGTTTGATCTGTAAATTAGGTCTACGTTCCCACCTGGCCTCAGTGGTGTACATGACTATTTTGCCCTTGGGTAAATGGCGGCATAGAGGTTACCATTTTAGGGCCATGACAGAACAATGCACAGATAGGGAATATCTATCTATCTATCTATCTATCTATCTATCTATCTATCTATCTATAGATATATATGCTTCACTTCTGGTAACATTTTTATTGTGACAACCCAGGATTTCTGGCCTTAGGTAGCATGTTGTGCCACATCAGTAGTGGAGTCCAATGTACTGCATAGCATGTATTAAAGTGCTAAAGAAGTATTCTGGAAATGGAAGATATATGTTGGATTAGCAAGTAACCAAATTTATAGGAAGCAATACATGGGGAGTATTATTTGAGGGCATTCTCCCCTTTAGATTGTTTCACCAATGCTGAGATTAGTCCTCCTGTTTGCTATCTGAACTAGCAGAAACATTGGCAAAATAATAAGTCATGTGGCTGACACATGTCAAATGCTCAAAATCTCTGTGCACCTGATGGCTGAAATATTTTCTACTCAAATCACACTAAGACTGCCATCCAATATCCAACAACTCCCTAGTCATGAAGATCCATTGGATACAATGAAAGCTACCTCCAAGGAAACATGCACAGTATTTACAGTTGTCCCTCCTAGGTTGCAGGCTTCCTGTTTGCGGTCTTGAATTTCTGCCGATGAGAAGCCAGGAGGGACAAAATGGTGTACGAGCCCACAGTGCACATGGGACGCCATACTCAGGAGTGCACGGCCATTATATCCAATGGAGCTTGGTTATTTAGCTCACTGCTGTCACTCCTTTTTTTCACCATAAAAAGTGGTGCAGTATGATATATATCTTTCACCCTCTAGGGTGGGAAAGAACAAATTGAACAGATATAGAGCCTAATTATTTTATACTCGGGTGTCCCAGGGGCTACACAGCCTGCCAAAAATGCCAAAAAATAAAAAGGAAGTATCCAGAAGTCCATTTCTTATTTGGAAAAAATGCAGGGGAGCCTGTAGCCTATTTAAAAACTGAGCTGCCAATTCTGTAGCCTTCTAGGAGAGGATATTCACCCTTTTTCATGAAAAGGGCACCTTGGGGTCAGAAAAAATAGTCTTGGGGATACCTGTAAGCTTAGGTCCACACTTTGTCATCCTTGAGTGGGGCAATGCTGTTTTAGACCAGAGGGTTGGAATCTGAAAATAACTGCTGGATTGTGTCAAAGCTGAAAATCATATTGATGTAGCAAACCCAATCTGTTTCTCAAATCTTGTTTCCCTTCCCCACCATTGTTATAGTGATATTTCTATATAGTTCTATTGTTTTTCAGGCCACTGTGTTACTGTACACAAGTGCTCCTTTACTATATTTAATGTTGTTAATAAATACTGTTCCAAAAAATACTCACAAATATCTGAAAATGAGTTACTGCTGTTAACAACATGACAGTAAAATATTACCTTGCATTTGGGACGGAATCTAAACTGAGATGAGTCTTCTGTGCTTTGAAATATTTTTTTCTCCCCTCTCTCAAAAAGCCTTGAAGGGGACTGTAAAAAATTGACTTCTGCTGTGAAGCTGTAATTCTAATAGTCACCAGCTTCAGCTTTCTAACCTGTGAAATTTCAAAGAACACTTTAATATGTTTGCATTTTCCACAGCGTGAAAGTACATTTTCCTATTTATAAACTGGAGTATTTCTACCCACATTAAAAAGAATCTGCCAGTGCACCAATGCTTATTTCTGAGCTGATTCCTTTGAGAATGAGTCTCTGTGGTGCAGCCTTGTAAGGCAGGGGATACAGACTTATTGCCACACAGCATGACTCATTAAAAGACTCTGCAGAGTGCAGCTAGTCATATGCTAAACAAAAGCATGTCATGCTGCCAGCTCTGACCATGCCATGATTTTCTCTTAGGAAGCAATCCTACATACACTTCAGTAGAAAAATAAAAGCCTACAGTGTACATTGGACAGCCATGGAGTAGAGTGAGGCAAAGACTTTAGGCAACAAATGCTGAGGGACAGAGCAAGAGCGTGAAAATGTTCCTGTTTTGGACTTCAGTTCCCAGAATTCCCCATCCAATAGATCAAGGGTTCTGAGAATTTTACTCCAAAAAAGAGATGTTTGCAGGGTCTCTGGAATAAATAGAACTATTTGGATCTCACTGTCTCTCATGTATTGCATAAAGTAGCCAGATGCATCCTCCGGTGTATGGAAAGATAGCATGTTTTACTAGTGGTGACATAAAACTCAATGGCCAGTTTAGTTGTCTTCTGCATGTGGAAAGGAAAATTTTGTCCATCTTTTGTTGCAACTTGAGCAGCAAAATATCTTCAGCTGGCCTTGCTATACACATTGAGTCTTCTTCATAAGATCAGGCTATCAGGCCTTTTGTGTAAGATCAGGCTATCAGGGAAAAGAAGATCAGCCCAAAATAGCTGAGCAGAAACCATGTGGGGGATTTCTTGAGGCAGCATGCTTAGAAGCCTACAAGTCCTCATACTCCAGTTACTATCCTTTCCACATTTTATGGATGCACACATAGAAAAGAAACTAGTCACTAGGTGTTCTCCATCTTACTGAATATGAACAAAAGGCATATTGCATCAAAGTAGAAAGCAGTAGGAAAAGAGGTAGATAGACTCAAGCCAAGCTCTTAGTTTAGAGAACCTAAGCCAGACTATGAATGACTAGAGTTCTTGGAGGCATCTCATCCATAGGATCACTATAAGTCAAAGTCAGCTAGGTGGCAAACAACAAAATATTACATCCATTCTAGTGTATGTCTCTCTATGTGTGATCACATGCATGTTATATTGATATCTCCAATGCTACTTCTGACCAACTTGTCATGTTAACGAAACTAAAAAATATTCAATTAATCTATAAAATGTGGTCTTCAGACCAAGCCTTTGAAATTGAGTGATTTGGAGAAAAAGTAGACCATTTTTAGCAGGCAAGCCAGAACCTTGTGGAAAAGCCAGCATCATGATATATATCTGCCAAGAGAGGAACAGGATGAAAGAACAATGGCTGGTTTCCTTTGTTTGGTGGCAATTTCTTATTTTGCTTCCAGATCATGACACTCATATGGTTAGAAGTAAGCTTCTATGAATCTTACCTCACCAAATTGGATGCTTATTCCCACTAACATAAGGCTACATGTGAATTGATATAATCCAAAGTGATCAAATTGATTTCCTTGGTTTGAAGGTAGTTAGAACAAATAAATGGGGAAAAGACACATTGCAACATTAAATATGCACAGCAAGAGAATTTTTTTAAACTTTAGAAACTGTCTAAAAGGAAGCTGTCAGACTTAGGGCCTCTGCAGATGGGCAGCCATGAGCCGCCCCGAGAAGCTGTGGATTGGGGCTGAGGTAGCCGCACTCCTCGGCCCCAATCCTCCCCTTTTCAGGCCCTGGAAGGAGCACTAAAATAGCGCTCCTTCCACAAGGCGCGGAAGCGGCACCGCAAGAGGTATTGGGCACCTCTTCGGTGTCTCTTCCATCGCAGCGTGTGCAGACGCTGCAGCAGAAGTACGTCATCGGAGCGGCCATCATGTGGAGCGACGGGCGCTCCGATGACGTGTTCGGGAAGGGGTTGGGGCGCCCAGCGTGAGGCTGCCCCTCCCCTTCCTTGCCTCCAAGACGGCGCAAAACGCCGTCTGCAAAGGACGTTTGATACTATATTTGAAAAACTTCTACTACATCAGGCCAAGGTTCAGTCTTATTAGATGTATTATTTAGATTAAATTAGATGTATTATTTTAGAACTATTATTTTTATTATTATTTTATTCATTTATGTCCTGCTTCCTCCCAACAATGAGACTCAAGGTGGCTAACAACATATCTAAAACCTATACAAAAATGTTGATAAAATATAAATATTAAGTTATATAAAAGCAATTACACAATTTATCAGTTAAAACATCAAACATTAAAAACCTTAAAAGGTTTCATAAAAGATTATACAAACAATAAAACATTAAAAAGGCACAGTTCAATCTATTCAGTTTCCAAATGCCTAGTGGTCTAATTATGTTTTCCATTGCTGATGGAAGGAGAGAAAGTACAGAGCCATCCTGTTTTTTCTAGGGAGGGAGTTCCAAAGACTGGAAGCAGCTACCAAAAGGCCCTCTCCCTTGCTCCCAACAAACAATGATGAGGTGGTGAGACAGAAAAAAGGGTCTCTCCAGATGATCTTAATGTTCTTACGGGCTCATAAACAGATACGGTCCTTCAAAAAGCTTGGACCCAAGTCATATAGGGCTTTGTAGGTCATCACCAGCATTTTGAATTGTGCTTGGATATGGATTGGCAGCAGGTGGAACTGTTCAACAAGGGAGTTGTGTGTTCCCTCTAACCAGCCCCAGTGAGCAATCTGGCCACATCTCTTTGTATTAATTAAAGTTTCTAAACACTTTACAGTAATCCTAACGGGATGTAACCAAGGCATGTGTAACCTGGCCGAATCTGACTTGTCTAGGAGATGGTGCAGTTGGTGCATCATCTCTAACTGTGCAAATACATTCCTGGTCACATCTGAAACTGGGGCTTCCAGGTTCTGGGCTGAATCTAGGCATATCCCCAAACTGCAAACTAGTGTTTTCGGAGGCAGTCTAATCCCATCTAACACAGGCTGAATCCCTATTTCCAGATGTGTCTTTCAACTGGCCAGGAGCACCTTTGTTTTATATGGATTAAGCTTTAATTTATTCAGTTTAAAGGAATAAAGGAATATTTTATTATCCCAAGCATTTGTTTAGGGTCATGTATTCTAAATTATTTTACACTCAGTTCACTATTCTAGCTGGAGAAACATGCTTTCTGTCAATCATTGCGTGCCCTCTTTGAGGAACATTGTGTGATGTCAGTTTGAAATTATAAGGTAATTTTACTAATTTATTAACTTTGGACAACAGAAATTCCAAAGGCTGTTTAATAATACAGCAAATCAAAAATGAAAATACCAGGGCTGGAATTGTATGGAACCACAATATTTAGATGTATATAATCTCTTTAATTTTCTAATTAGTTATGTGGTTAGTTGGTAAGTTGATTGGTAAGAAATGATCTGAAGGCAAAAAATTATGAAGGCAACTAACAGAAAAAAGGACCAACCATGATAAAAGTACAATATCAAAGAAATAACACAAAAATGAAGCATCAGCTGGCAGATAAAACTCCACCAAATGCCATTGAAATCATGAAAGCATTGCCTTGTACCTATGAAAGGATAAATTCCAGATGGCATGCAAAAATCAAAGCTATAGTGATCAGATTTCTGTGAAAAAATAGTAGAAGGAGAATAATACAGTGATAATTGAAATAATGCTTAAAACTCCTTGAGGGATAAAAAATACTTCATCCTCCAAAAGCCAACATTGTTGCCTATCCAGTGGTGGTAATGTTGTTGGGTCATCATTTTGTATCATTGTATTTCCCCCCAACTGAGACACAGGTCATCTTACTATGAAAATGAATAAAACACTCTCTTTAATACTAAGCCTGATTTGGGGGGGGGGGGGGATTTTTGCCTTGGAGCTGAAGGACAAGAAGGGATTCAATCTTGTCTGAATAAGAAATTCCAGAGGTAGGTGAGTGGCTACTTTAAAAGACCTGGTATACATCTTCATCAGATGTGCATCTGAGAGTAGTGGAGTCAAGAGAAGGGCCTCCCAAAAGACCTCAAATCTGGGATAGGCTTCTATGGGGAAATTTAGTATTTCAGTGAGTTTGGAGCCACACTATGTAAGACTTTACAGGTCATAACTAGCACTTTGAATTTTATCTGGTGACAAATCATTAGCTAGACAAGCTGATTGTCTTGTTTCCAGGTGGGCAGCTCCTCATAACAAGGTCTAACAGTCCAGAGTTAATGCCAATAGGGCCAGCTACAGCCAGCAGACAGACACATCGAAGAATGTCCCAAAACAGTTTGGTAAAGACTAAAACAAATGGTGCAAGTATCCATCTAATTATGGAAGCTTTGTCCCATTTTAAGTGCCTTGGCTCCATGGTATCCTAAGGTATGTAGCATGGTCAGATAATTAAAATTCTCTACTCAGCTCCTCCTAAACTACAGCATTAGAACTTTCTGGCAAAAAATTCTAAGAATTTCTCCAAATACCAGGATTCTATTAGATGGAGTCATTGCATTTAAAGTTGTATTAAATTGTTATAACTTTAATGTGAATATGCCCAGAATCCAACTAGAGACTCAGGGCTTGTCTACACATACTGTAAAATCTGGGGTGCCCAGAAACCTAAGAAAACAAAAAAGGTAGGAAAAACTAAGAGAGATGGGGGGGGGGGGGAGAGAAAGAAAGAAAGAAAAGGTAAAAAAAAAAGGGGGGGGAGAAAATAAACAACAGGAATAACCCCTCTTTACCTTCCTTCCCTCCCCTACTCCCATTCCCTACTCCCTCACACACACTAACAGGTGAAAAAGAAGGGGGGAAGAAAAAGAAACTTCCCACATACTCTCTAGCTGTATTCTTATTAAATAATACTATTCCCCTTTCTTGACTATGTATATTCTCATAAAATCTAAATATATTATAAATATAGAACATTTATTCTAAATCTAAATATGTTATATTTACTACATTCTGGTTATTAACCATTCTATCATAGTAAAAAGAGACACAGAAACATTAAAAATTAAATCTAACATAGAACCTCATTTTCTAGCTCTTGAATCCTAATACACTTATTTCTCCTTTTGTCTGTTTTGCAAAAATCTATGACTTGTTTCCACATTTTCAAATATACTTCTATAGGTTTTCCCTTTAATAAATTAGTTAATTTATCAGATTGAGCTAATTCCATCACTCTCTCTAACCATTCCATACTTGTTGGGATTTTACTAGTTCTCCATTTTCTTGCAAAGACCAATCTTGCTGCATTTATTAAATAACTTATCAAACTTCTATGTTCCCATTCATTTTTGTCATCTAGATTTATCATATTTAGTAAATACAATTCTGGTCATTTTGGCTAATTTGTCTGGAGTTAAGTACTATTTGTTTATCATTTTTTTTAAAAAAAAAAATCTTTCATGTTAAAGGAGCTGGTAAATTTTAATCCCTTCATTCAAATATATTCCCATTGATACAAATTAATATTGTGACCTATATCTTTTGCCCAAATATCATACAGTGATTTACTTGTTCCTCCTCAGTGGCAAATTTAAGTAATAATTTATACATTTTACTAATTAAGGCGGGTTGCAGACTGCCAGAAATAGTGCAAATTGAATCCACTTTTAGGGTTAGGGTTAGTGCTAGGGAATCATGGGAATTGTTGTTTTTTTTCTGAGACATTGAGCCTTCTCTGTCAGAGAGCTCTGGTGCCACAATAAAATAAAGTTCCCATGATTCCCTAACCCTAACCCTAAAAGTTGACTCAATTTGCACTATTTCTGGCAGTCTGCAACCCCCCTAAATTATCATTATTGGAGCATAGCAACTTTTCAAAGTCCAACATTGTGTTTTCATATTTTATTTTTTAAATATTTATTAACCCTCCCTTGTAGTTTCTCATATTTTTGCCAATATTTTTATCTTATATATATTACTTTTAAATCCTTCAGTATTCCCAAAGTCGTTAATTATTTGCAACAAAGGCCTAATTTCCTTTAATGGAGCTTCTAATATTATAACCACATTGTCTGCAAGTGCTTTTAATTTAAATTCTTCTTTAAATTTAATTTTAACTCCCCTAACTTCTTTTTCTTTTCTTTTCTTATTTCTGAATTTAAGACTTCTAATACCAAAATAAATAACAAGGGTGAAAGTGGGCAACCTTGTCTAGTTCCTTTTTCCACTGAAATTGAATCAGATAATTTCCCATTTATTATCAGTTTTGCCTTTTGAGCATTATATATTGCTTGGGTCCAATTCAAAAGGTGATCCCCTATATCCATTTCTTTCATTGTCTTTAATAAAAAAAATCCAATTCAAATTATCAAAGGTCTTTTTGGCATCTAAAAACACAAACGCCCCTTTAATTTCATTATGATAATTCAGGTATTCCAATATATTTATAACCGTCCTAATGTTATCTTTAACCTGTCTTTGGGGTAGAAAACTATTTTGGTCCCTATGAATATATTCCTTTAAGGTCTATAATTCTTAAATACATTTGGATCACAAGTTTCCTTGGGTATAAGTACAATATTTGCTTCTTTCCAATGATCTGGCATTTGTTCATGATGGAGCATACCATTAATTACCATGTGGAGGGGTTTCACTAATTCCATATAAAATGTTTTGTAATATTTTGGACCTGGAGTTTTTCCTCTTTTCATTTTTCTCCCTTCAGGGGCAGCAAAAGGGCGCCCTAAGAGCTGGTGTGCAGCTCTTCGTTGCCCCTTCCAGCACAGCGTGTCAGGACGCCATCAGCGTGGGTTTGGGGCGGCTGGCGTGTGGCTGCCCTGACCCATCTCTGCCTCCAGGCCGACCCTTTATTCACCTTTTCTACCCTCCCTCTCCCCCAATTCCCCCCACACTTCTCTCTGATTTTCCCCTCCTCTCTCTTCCTCCCTCTTGTTCTACTACTTTTTCTTCTTCCTTTTACTGTGTATTGCTTGGATCTAGAGGTCTTTGTTTTCTTGATTAACTCTCTCTCTCTTTTCCTTGGATCTTTGTCCTGTTTGTTGTCACTTTGAATTTGAAAAGATCCAAATTTTCTTTTCCTTGGATCTTTGTCCTGTTTGTTGTCACTTTGAATTTGGAAAAGATTCAAATTCTGAACCCACCTGTAAGTTCACACTTTTGTCCTCTTTAGATTTCCTCACCAAAGTCCAAAGTCCTTTTTGTTTTTCTTAACAATGTCCTCAGCCATTTCCACCAAGTCTATTTTGTATCTTTCTTGCTTGTAGGTGATGTTCACTCCCTCCAATTTGTCCTAACTGAAAAATATTTTTTTTATTTTTCAAAACGTCCACCAAAAAATCTTGTTTTGTAGTCTTTACATCTCCTCAATAGCTTCACTGGGATCTCTTTCATTAATATCACCAGTTTACCATCAATCCATATTCCCTTACTATGATGTGTTTTGAGAATAAGATCTTGTGTTGACTTTCTTAGACATTGCATAATTATATCTCTTGGTAGGCTTCTTCTTACTGTATACAACAAGTTCAGTCTGTACACATGGTCCAGTTCTCTGTCCACAAAATCTTCATCCCATTCTAAACTTTTTGCCAACACTCCAATTAATTTTTTTCTTATATTTTCATTAGGCTGTTCGTTTAAGCCCCTTAATCTTATCCAATATTCTTTCCCCCTCTGTTCAGCCAGGGCTAACTGATCTCTCATCTTTTCCAAATTCAAATTTAATTCTTCATTTTTTTTAGAGTTCTAACTTCCTCTTTGTTTTCTTTCACATCTTTTTATTATTTACACTTTATTATTAATTTTAGTTGACCATTAAGGATGCACAAATAAGTACTTGGCACATAGGTGGACATATGTGCACAGGTAAAATAAATCAGGCAAGCAGATATACTTATATTTGGCTATGTGAACAAATGAAGTAGCTTTAAAAAAAATGGTGATCACACTGCTTGAATCTTCCAGATGTCTCTTGGGAACTCATCACCTTGTGACAGGAAGGGCCTTGGTTTCCCAGCCATTTAGTACAGGTTTTGCCACCACCGCAAATGCAAATCCACCACTCACATTATATTTTCCAGGAAAATCTGGAGATAACTTTAATTCTTTTTTCACCAAACTGAAATAAAGTGAAATAAGTTCCTCAGACACCTAAAAGCTACACACATGACACAGATTGTTCAGAACATCATGTATGCAAATCACTGCTGATTCGGTGTGAGTGAGGAATTTTTTTTTAAGTGTAGAGAAGCCAGCATGTTAGGAATATCCAAAGCCAATGAACAATCCAAATCTTTAAGCAGCCCATTCCAGAACAGCAAGCAGGTAGGGATATTTCGAGTCCAAGGTTCTCCACCAGCAGACCAGTTGCAAGGATACAGAGCATGCCAGATCAACAGACAGGGTCAAGGATTTGCAGTTTAGGGAGGAATATTTAGAAATCTCAGCCAGACAGTTCTAGTGTCTCCTCAAACAACTCCAAGTCACTAGCACTACAATTGTGTAGTGTGAAAAGACCCCAGTTACCTTAAACTGTGCTCATTTCATCAGCTTAATCAGTCTTTCATTTTAAATATGCCCCCTCAAAAAACCTGAAAATGCCTAGGATTCCATAGGATGCAACCATGGCAGTTAAAGTGGAATCATAGTGTTGTAACTGTCTAATGTGAAAGGGGCCCAGGAATTGACATTTTCCTGAAAGGACTGCAAGCTTCATTCAACTCTAGTACTGCCAACACATTTTTAGGTTTAGCATATGCTCAGATGTACCCTGATTTTTAATTGTAAATGCGACTTTTGGATCCACCCTAAGATTAACACCCTAGCTTTTTTTTGGGGGGGGGGGACAGAAAAAGAGAGGAGAGGAGAGGAAAGGAAAGGAAGCAGATCAAGCAAGCCTGAAGTCTGCCTGTCCCTTCCCTTGCTGTAAAGAATGTGGGAAAATCTATAAATGCTGAAGAGAAAAAAATAGAATAAACCAATGCCATTACAAAAGTAGATTTTTGTATCCCTAAGGGACATGGCTTTTGAGATTTCATTACAAAATTTATTTGCTAGGCTCAAAACATTCTATCAAAACTCCTTTCCCTGGTTTATTTTCTTTTGTTTTGTTTTTGAAGGGGGGCTTTTAATAGCCAGCTTTAGTGACTGTATTTGGCGACAGTAGAAATCTCAGGAATATGTTGCCCCAATGCTGTAACTCATGAAGAAACAGATGCAGTGTAGTGTATCATGACAGACTGAAATGGAATTCCAGCCATGTGAAGGTAAATTTTCCAGCTGTGCTAGCACAGATTGGAATAACTCACTCATAACTGCTGCTGAAGAAAGTGTCAGTCTGTGTCCCAAACTGGAGGTATCAACCACTTTGCACTGCTTGCCTGAAGCAGGAAGGGGGGGGGGGAAGATATCAGAATAATAAGGTGAGGGAAATTCCTCTTTCTAAGGCAATGCATTTCTTATGCATTTTTAAATACCAAATCTACCTCTTGTTATGCATTTTTTCTAAATGAACATTTTTCACCTCATCCCGTGCACAGACAAGCATTTCTCTCTTTTGCTTGTTCATGAATGCTGTCCATCCCAGCAATATTTATGTTTTGTTTGTTTGTTTGTTCCTTTTACAAAGATGGAAGTTTTATGAATGGCCCTTACATGCCAATGTGGATTTGGTGTTTCTGATCTGCCATAGGGGAGGAGAAAAATGCAGATCAATGACAAAGCCATGGGATTTTGCTGATGCTCATAACAGGTATTGATGTATGGGAGGGGGAATTACAATTCAACTATTTTATAAAACTTGCCACTTTTAAAAGAACAAAAGATCAGGTGAGAAAAAATCTCATAAGTGTCATTATAGTGATTGCTATCATGCCTAGTAGGCTCACATCTGGAGGTTAAACAGCCTTACATTGCTAGCAGTAGTAAAACATCAAGCACTGTCTTTTGCTGCACTGAGAAGATACCAACACTAATGTTTGCTGTAGGGCTTCAACAATATGTTATATAGATCATTTGGCAACAGTCTAGGAATGTAATTCTTTGCTAATCTTTCTTATCACCAGAAGCAACAAGTAGTTTTAGCAGTTTTACTCTACTGTGATAACTGCACTGTTTTAAAAATCTATTTGCATTTCGGGCCTTCTGCACAAAAATTACACATGGTATTTTTACACAGAATACAACTTTTTGTTCAAGAAACAGCATTTTCTGTGCACACATAATATTTTTTTGCACATAAAAATTTTGTTTTCTGCACAAAGAGAAACAAAAAAGATTCCCATGAGTTCAGGATTCTTATTTCCAGGGTTTTGCAACACCCAAAAAAACATGGGGAAGGGAGTATCTTTTTAAAAAAAGTAAATATTCTTCCCATTCCTAGGCAAACTTTACATCTGTGAAACAAAGGTGCACTACTTGGCCATACTTATCCCGTCAGGGATAAGTCGCATTATTTAGAGTGAGATAAACTTCCCAGACTTTTGCTTCCATGGTCACATCTGAGCACCTACAATCGATTCATAGCGTTAGGCTTCAATCAAATGGGCCCAGTAAGATCAGAGTTTGGAAAAGCTGGTAGATTCTGGGAGCTGGCATTAAAAAATTATGTTTTCAAATTCTGAAGAACTTCTTCCTTAGAATATCATAATGCGTATTATGAGAGGTTCTTTATGAAATGGATTCAAAAAGCTGGCATGAAATGTAATAGTCCAGATTAATTTCTATATATGAAATTGCTCTAAAAGGTAATGGAATAGGGCCAGGTTTCTGGAAGTTGTTTTTCAAGTAGTTGCAGCATGACGATTTTGAATTCAAAGTTCAAGTACTTTAGACTCAGGCAACAAAAATATAACAATAACTCCCTGAGCATGGCCAAATAGACTGTAGCTGATTTAGTATCATGACCTGTCTGAATGAGTAACTTGGTTTTCCGAGCACGTAAGTAGTCTGCAACCATGCATGGATGAATAAGAAATTAATCATCTTATTTTTGCTCTGAATACCTAAATCAGGGTGGGTGGGGAATCAAATTTTCCCATCATACTCAATGTGTCTTTTTTTCTTAACATTCCCAGATTTCTCCCTTCTGAGTCCATCATTCAGCTACTGCCTGTCACTGCCTTTCTTCAGCTTTCCAGTTCACATTATATTACTCTTGCATACCAGTATTATATGGCATCAAACTGCTACAACTTTCTGAAATAAAATTCTGTGCATTCTAAATCAAGGAGCCTGCAGACACCAGGGAATGGTTACAAAGTCATCTTTAAGATTTTCAAAACCTGAGACAGATGGAAAGTGAGACCATGAGATGGATTTTGCCTTCAGTCAGCTATCCCTTTAGTGCTTTCCACACCTGCTAATGCTGAAGGTTACCAAGCACCTGTCCCTCATTCAGCTCAGTCAACTTTTCTTTTTATGGAAGGCTGCTCTTCTACTTCATCTTTCACAGATCAGAAATATAACCTGGTTGAGGTTTACAGCTGGGGGTATTTGGAGATGACCATAATAATTTTATATGCAACATGGATGATAATGTAAATACAGATTTCCACAGATAAAAGAAGATTAATTGACTAACTCATTACATATAAGATGAAATTTGAAGCATTATGAATAATATTTTCTGAAAGGGGTTCCAAGACTAGGTGAAGACAGAACTGTAATATTTTAAATATCATTTGCCATAATTAACATATACTTATATTTTGTCAAGTGTGCAAGTTAATTCTGCATTAGAAATGTGCACAGCCCCCTAGATTTGGATCAGATTCTGAGTCAGTATTTTCAAAAGTTCTAGTTTCGCTGAAACCAATTTGGCCCCATCCACTTCAGCATAAACCCTGAAACTGAGCTGAATTTTTGGAAGCCCAAGACTCATATCCCCCATTGACAATTATGGGAAATAAAGGGCAATAACAAATGGGAATGAGACAATCATGGGGGAGGAGGATCATAGATATTACTTTTACCTTTGTCATGGTTGAATGAAATGTTTGTATTGAGTAGCCTGGTTGGAGAGTGGCTCATAAAACATGCCCCAGGATTAGAAAGTGAATTGACAATCACCCAATCTTATTCCCTGCTGTCTACCAACCCTGGCTGCTTTCCCCAGAGAATATACAGTGTTTAGTGTCTTATCTTTCCAAAACTAAAATCTCTAACAAGTATTTGTCTGGGTTCTGGTTTGGTGGTCAGTTTCAGGGAGGAATGGGGCATCTTCCTTTCATCTCAGCAAGGTTTCAAACCAGTATGAAGGGCTATCTCTGCTCAGACTCTGGATTTTAACATAATCTGATGCTTATCTCAATTATTTACATATGAGAAAAGCTGCACTTTTTGAAAGTCTTTGTTCCAAAAGAGGTCTAATCAAAGATCCCTGCTATATGATGAAACCTCAAGCAAATACCATTTGTTATCTTGTGACCCACATTTCTTCTGAGGAGTTTCCCATATTGGGGACGGGGGTGAGGGCACACTAAGAGAAACAGCCTGACACAAACTGACCCAATAAGTTGCACAGCTGAATTTCACAAATTTTCCACAGGCCAAATATTTATTTTATGACATTCCCATCTCGTGATGGTTGTTACTTGATCATGCATATGATCCACATTGTGTTTCTATATGTTGAGGTAAACAAATAAGTAAGGAGGTGAGCTGCAAACTACATAATTCATCTTTGTTGCTTTTGTTCATCAACAATACCTTCTGACATCCGAACAGTTCACTATAGCATTGAAGTGCTTCAGTTCCATTGGATTAAGACTTTTTATATTTAACATTAGAATCACTGAAATTAATGTGATTTTAGTTCTCACTAACTAACTTCAGTCCCACTGATTTCAGCCAGTTTATTCTGCCTAAGTCTGGATCCAGCCCTGTATCTATAAACCTTGTTTATAAATACACCTGATTAGGGATGGAGAGAATATTTTAAAATATTTAAAATGGTAAAAAAAAGTGTTTTCATTTGTCAAGAAATCCTGATGGGAAGAATCTTGGACTGATAACAAACTTCACTGTTTGGGACTTCTTCTATACCAAATTCACACATGGTTGTTTGGTGAATAAAACAGAAGATTCCCCCCCCCAAATAATAATAATAATAATAATAATAATAATAATAATAATAATAATAAATAATAATAAATAATAATCCTATGGAGAAATATGGTTTCCTGTGCAGAAATGTTGTACTTAGGGACTTATTGTGTACAAAATTTGCACATGATTGATTTGCACAAATAACAGCATTTTGGGTTCAGGAAACAGCTTTTTGTATACAGAAAATAATATTTCTGAATAGAAATATTACTATGTAATTACTTAATTTTTAAATTATGATTTATTTTATAATATGCTGTTTCCTATGCAGAAAAGACTGTTTTTGCACAAAACAATAATGTGTGGATTTGGCATGGAAGAATTCCTGAATTGCACCTATGCTTGGAAATGGTGCAAGCCATGGTATACTAAAGTGGTTTCAGTGTTGGACTGTGATTCTGGAGAATAGGGTTCAAACTGATGTTTAAGCATGGAATCCCACTGACTGACCTTGAACAAGTCACACTGTTTCAGCCTCAAAGGAAGGCAAAGGCAAACCCTCTCTGAACAAATCTTGCCAAGAAAACCCCATGTTAGGGTCTCCTTAGGGTTGCCATCAGTCAGAAATGACAATAACAACAAAAAGAAGAAGAAGAAGAAGAAGAAGAAGAAGAAGAAGAAGAAGAAGAAGAAGAAAATTGCTAATATTACTTCTTGCTTCCTTCAAGAAGAAATTATTAAAGAATTTGATCCCTATACCCGAATGCCATTTTCACATGACTTCTGGAGCCAGTGCCAGTCCAAGACATTCTGAGTCTGTACTAAAGTCAAAATAGTGCCCTTCCCACCTTGGTAGAGCCAACATATCTGAAATAAAACCCTGCCTTTGAATATTCACAGTCACTCCTTTTTGTGGTGCCTGAAATAGATCATCCCACTTTGTTTCAGAAGAGGCCTGTACCTGATTGGATGTTCCTTAATTATTTTTTTATTATTTTATTCACTTACATCCCACCTTTCTCTCACTGCAGGCACTCAAGGTGGGACTTAAGGGTTCTTGTGATAAAATGAAATGTTCCTAGTTGGTCAAACAAGGTGTATCTCAGGGCATTCTTTTATTCCCTGAAGAGGCTCCACATTCAAGCTATGCATAAAAAACAGAAAGCAGAGAGGGTCAATGGAGATTATCACATGAGGCTTTTAAATTACAATTAAAGATGGATAATAGTGTTTTTGCCCACAGTTATCATATGGTATCATGTCTCTCTCATTTTTGCTTAGTATTTCAAGCATTGCTAGAAAAAATATTTTCATTGATTGACAGGTAAAATAACAAATGGCTCCCAATATCACTGCTTTCCCAGGTGTGATAGGTCCCTTCCAGTGCAGTTCTAATATACCAGCTGTCATGTGGCATCAGTGAACATGATTCTCCTCCTCTCCCACCTCCTCCTCATTATTCCCAAGCAGTCTGTATCTTTCCTTTTGTATTTATTTTATTACATTGAGTTGCCATAATTGCACAACTGAGGCATAAATAAATAAAGACATGTTGGGTAGGGCATAGGGCAGGAAGTTGAAGTTATGAAGGCCATGTTGAAAAGAGGACCATAGATCGCCCAAATAGCACCTTCACCCTATTACAAAGATGTGCAATGATGAGTACTCCTGAAACGGTATGTTTCTGCTTCCTTACTCTAATGCAATTGCAGCAAGACTAATGATGAAACAGAAGGATGATGCCATAAAGTCCATAGAGTAATGGAGACACCATTTTTCATAGAATCATAGCTAAAAGGCACCACAAGGATCAGTTAATCTAACTCCTGCCATGCAGGAATATACACCGAAAGTAATCCTAAGAAGTGGCCAATTTTCCTCCGTTTAAAACTCTTCCAAGCAGAAGATTTCACCACCTTCCTCACATACTTGGCATGACTAGCTCTTCTTGTAACTCCTTTCATACGAGAATCTATGAAAAAGCAGCCTAGCCATGTTAAGGTGGTTATACCGCTTCTGGAAAAAACCTTCCCTTGACCCTCTGAACATGAACAGCTATAGGCCAGTTTCTTTGCTGCCTTTTTTGAGCAAGGTGATCAAGAGGGCTGTTGCTCTTCAGCTTCAAGCTGTCTTGGAGGAAACCGATTATCTGGATCCATTTCAAACTGGCTTTAGGACAGGATATGGAGTGGAGACTGCCATGGTTGCCTTAGCAGATGACCTTCATCTGGGCATTGACGGGGTAGTGTGACCCTGTTGGTGCTACTGGACCTCTCAGCAGCCTTTGACACAATAGACCATGACATCCTCTTAGAATGCCTGAGAGAATTAGGAATCGGAGGCATTGCATTGCAATGGTTCCGTTCCTTTTTCTCAGGCAGATTCCAGAGGGTGATGCTCGGGGACAGTTGCTCAGTGAAAAAGGCACTTAATTGTGGCATCCCTTAGGGTGCCATCCTGTCTATATGCTATTTAACAATATATGAAGCCACTGGGAGAGATCATTCGGAGACATGAGGCGGGGTGTTATCAGTACGCTGATGACACCCAGATGTATTTCTCCATGTCCTGGTCTACAGCTTTGACTTCAGATGGTGTTTCCCCTCTCAATGAATGTCTTAAAGCAGTAATGGACTGGATGAGGAAAAACAGATTGAGACTGAATCCAGATAAAATGGAGGTACTTACAGTAGCAGCCCTGAACCCAAGTTTTGGGGTGCAACTTCCAGTCCTAGATGGGGTTACACTCTTCTCAAAGGACTGTGTTCGCAGTTTGGGGGTGCTCCTAGATCCATCATTTCAGATGACAAATCAGGTGAATGCAGTGGTCAGGAGTGCCTGTTATCAGCTTCAGCTGAAACACCAACTGTGCCCATTCCTGGAGGTTAGGGACCTCGAAACTGTGGTACATGCACTGGTAACTTCTCGTCTTGATTTCTACAATGCACTCTACATGGGGCTACCCTTGTGCCTAGTTTGGAAACTTCAATTGGTACAGAATATGGCAGCTAGACTAGTCTCACATAAAACCAGAAGAAACCACATAACACCTATTTTAAGATCGCCTCACTGGCTGCCTATCAGTTTCCGGGCACAGTACAAGGTGTTGGTTATTATCTTTAAAGTCCTAAATGGCTTGAATCCAAGCTATCTTCGGGACTGCCTCCTTCCATATAATAATAATAATAATAATAATAATAATAATAATAATAATAATTTATTTATATCCCACCCCTCTGCAGAGCAATCGGGGTGGCTTACAACATTAAAATTTCCATACAGATATATTAATACAATCTAAACAAAACATAAAAATCCCAAATCCATCCATCCTTTAAGAAGTAAGGGTTCTTCTTATTCTAGGCCCGATGGTGCTGGGCCTGGTGTCTCTCCCCCAGATGGAGCGGAGGGAGGGCTCTTCTTCTTATTCTAGGCTCGATTAGTGTCTCTCCCCCAGATGACATCAGATGGAGAGGAGGGAGGGCTCTTCTTCTTATTCTAGGCCTGATGGTGCTGGGCCTGGTGTCTCTCCCCCAGATGATATTAGATGGAGTGGAGGGAGGGCTCTTATTATTCTTGGCCCGATGGTGCTGGGCCTGTTGTATAATCCACCCTGCACACTAAGGTCTTCTGGGAAGAATTTATTGCTACCTATAAAAGCTAGATTATCTGCAACTGCCCAGAGGACCTTTTCAGCTATCACTCCCAGACTTTAGAAAGGTCTGCCGGAGGAGATTCATCACTTGACCACCTTAAACAGCTTTAAAAAGCTGTTAAGATTGATCTCTTCTGCCAGGCCTTTCTTGAGTAGATAACCGGCCTCCAAAAATAGTTAGGCCTGTCCCTGATTTCCAGTACAGCTATTTTAATTTATTTGTCATTCACTGTAATTTATTGTAGTTTGTTTTGTATTTTTAAGCATGTTTTTAAAGTTGATTGCTTAATTGTATTTTAGGGGTGGGTGAGCTATTGGGAGACGGGATTGTTCATTTTATTGTCTAAGCTGCCCTGGTTGTATTTTACAGAGAGGCAGGATATAAATAAATTATTATTATTATTATTATTATTATTATTATTACCAGAGTAGTGTCAAGAAAACAAGAGTGAAGGCAATATCAAAACCAATAGCAGCAATAGGTATGGTAGTAAACAAGAGCCAAAGAACCAGCAAGAAATCAGAATATAATGTGTATATTCCCACAGAACAAAAGACGGTAAGTAATAACAACAATAAGCCTTATTTATATTGCCCAAATATATCTCATGTCTATTGAAAACTCACAATAAAGTTAAAAACATAACATATTTCACAAAATAAGAAATAAGAAAATATTACCCGTATTTTCCAGTGTATAAGACGACCCCCAACTTTTCCAGTTAAAATATAGAGTTTGGGATATACTCACCGTATAAGACGACCACTCTTCCAACGGGGGAAAAGGAGAAAGTTTTGAGGGGAAGGACTGCCAATATACTAGGTGATGCATTCTGGGGTATGTACAATTTGTGGCCAAGTTAGAGACCCTGGCCATGTCACACACTCTCAGCCTCAGGGAATGGTAATGGCAACCCCCTTTTGAAGAAACATGCCAAGAAAACCCCATGATAAGATTGTCTTAGGGTTGCCATAAGTCAGAAAGGACTTGAAGACACACAA
This sequence comes from Phrynosoma blainvillii, assembly GCA_026167975.1. Classification (NCBI taxonomy): domain Eukaryota; kingdom Metazoa; phylum Chordata; class Lepidosauria; order Squamata; family Phrynosomatidae; genus Phrynosoma; species Phrynosoma blainvillii. The sequence goes on from JANUYF010000005.1 coordinate 38,280,934, forward strand.
GAACAACAAAAAAGCCTGCAGTTGTTTCATAGGTAGTACATGGGATTAGGAGCCAGCATGGTGTAGTGGTTTGAGTGTTGGACTACCACTCTGGAGACCTGGGTTTGATTCCCCACTCTGCCATGAAACCCACTGGATGAACTTGGACAAGTCACACACTCTCAGCCTCAGAGGAAGTCAATGGCAAACCTCCTCTGAACCAGTCTTGCCAAGAAAACCCCAGGATAGGGATTCACCTCTTATCCGCTGCTGCTTCCTCCTTGCACCATGCCCCCCTTCCTCCCCCCGCTCCTCCTCTAACTTGACTTCCTCTCTTCTTCCTCCTCCCGCCTCGTGCCGCGCCACCCCTTCTTCCTCCTCCTCCTCCACCCGGCGTATAAGATGACCCCCGACTTTGGAGAAGATTTTCCTGGGTTAAAAAGTAGTCTTATACACCAGAAAACACTATAGTTAATTTTTTTAACATAGTATTGTAAATGTTCTTCACATTAAAGCTAAGCACTCTTATTAACAATGGAAACCAATGACAATATAACTATTGCATTAGACAGAGGGAAAGGATTAGATGAGTTTTAATGTTGGTCGTTCCTCACATGTATATAAAACCAATGACTTTATTCTCATTGAGATAAGGGTTATACCTCTTTGCCTAACAGCATGCACTGAAAAGCTTAAGTGACACAGACTGCCAGAAATAGTGCAAATTGAGTCCACTTTTAGGGTTAGGGTTAGTGCTAGGGAACCATGGGAACTGTATTTTATTGTGGCACCAGAGCTCTCTGACAGAGAAGGCTCAATGTCTCAGAAAAGAAACAATTTCCATGATTCCCTAGCACTAACCCTAACCCTAAAAGTGGACTCAATTTGCACCATTTCTGGCAGTCTGCAACCCCCCACACTTTCATAGATTGTTGCTATGTCTTCAGTGTTTGTCTTTGAAAGATTTGTTTATGTTTTTTGCACCAGTTTTTTTCCCTAATAACAACTTAGCCAAATTTGCAAATGTTTTCATTAATGGTTTGGAAAGAAGTTTTTTTAAAAAATCAATTTTAATAAAACAAAGGTGAGAGAAAGCAAAAGTGACCTGTTTGTTCATCTAGATGCATAATTTCCACCACTGTTGGGAGCACTGGGGCAGTTGAATTTTGAAATTTTGAAACTGAAAGGCTGTCACCATGACTCTCTCTTTCTTGTTGAACTAAGTGTTATTCCAAACCTCATCAGGAGTTCTTTCATTATGGAAGACTACCACACATTACTTCTATGACATAAGGTTTATTGATGGTAAATGGTACTGCAGATAGGACACAGCAGAGAAGTATTCAAGCCCTTTTGCTGATAGATTCCAGCATTCTTTTCATAGAAAATGATAGAACTGGACCCTCAAACAAATTCTATCCACACTGTTCCTTGACTGACAATCAAATTCTCCATCATTGGATATATGGGAAGCCCTTGGGCTGGGATGCAACACACACACACACCCCGGCAAGGCCCATGGAAGATGTACAGAGCAGAAACACACAAAGAAAATCAAAGTGTGCAAGTGTGAGTTATCTCCTTCCAAATAGCAATGAGAACTGCACATGCAGGCTAGCAACAGATAAACATTAATTTCTCCAATTGTTTTTCAGCCTTCATAACTTTTCCCAGCCTCAAACAGCAAAATGAATGCAAAAAGTATGCAATGAGTATACACATGAACCTCTTCATGCCATTGAACAGCTGTTAATGTTTGATCATGATTCTAACAAGTATCTAAAACCCACCTCTCTGGTGGTAGATGCTAAGCTCATTACATTCCCTTACACCAGTGCTCCAAGAAGAGTGTGAAAAAGTGGCTGGCTGTGTGTTGGTATAGCTTGATTTCTGTTTTTAAGAAACCAAACAATTCTAGAATTTTCAACTGCAATTCAATATCCTATCAGCATAGTACAAATATTCACATGTGGATATACGCTATGCCAACACTACACAACCTCCATGCAGAACAGCAACTAGGTGCAACACATACCAATGACTGAGTGATCTTTGCAATGTAAAAGCACAATGTGCAAATGCAATGCACAATGCACAACTGTAATGCACAATGTTTCTGCACATGCAGTTTCACCTCTGCCACTGCAGAGTGAAGCACTAGAGACCTCTGGGAGAGAATCTCAAATGCTCCTCCCTAAATTGCAAAACTAAGGTTTCCAGAGAAGGTTAACAGGGCAGATAATGTGGGATCATATTGCTATAACTGTGTAGTGTGAAAGTGCATCAGGAGTGCTAATGCAAAACAGAGTGCTAAATGGAATAATACCCTGACTTAGTATAAGGTAGCTTCTTGTATTCTTTTCCTAAAATGTGACTTATTAGACTGAATAAAGTGCTGGATGAAGCAAGAAGTGAAGAACTTTAAATGGAATACAATTTAGGGATCACACTGGTCACTGGTCATTGATCTTAGGAGATTAATCAATGATCATCAAGGAAACCAAGCAGATACTTTCTTTCAGTTTACCTGACCATTAAGTCCGAAGAATATTCTCCTTATACTTGCTTGCACACACCTCACATATACCTATCTCGATATTTTATAATCAGGTAAACATTCATGAGGTGCTTTCAGTTTGGTACCTTTAGAAATGGGAGGGGTATCTGTGACCCAACATTCTGAACAACTCGGCATGAGTCAAATGGATTTGGTCCTTCCTCAAAGCTTCTGGGTTTGTTATTCATTTATCTGGTGTGTCAGGGCTCTGTGTTTCTTGGAGATGATGTGAAATGTGAAAATGCATCTTGCACTGTGGCTATTTTTGTTAGCATTGAAAATAGAATGAACCTCAGTCTCTTGCATGGGAGGGTTAGAAAGGAAAGAGGGAGTAAATTAAAACAATGTTACTCCTCAAGCTCCGTAAACAGGGTATATTAACTTAAATGGTTTCTTTATGCCCAAAATAAAAGCATTAGCATAATAATGAGTGAACATCAAAATAACGTGTGCTATCTAATACCAACAGTTTGTATAACACAAACATATTGGAACGTGGAGGCGTCTACTCATGTTTTAATTTAAACTTATTGTCAACTGTGTTTAGTTTGCCTTTGGTTTATTCATAGTGAAAATTAAATCTTATTGCCTATCACATCCTGAAGGCATGAGCCAAATAATAAGATTTGAAAAATATATAAAAGCCCATTAAAATTCAATTAAACACCTTTAAATACAACAGTGCTAATTCTGCAGAATGACATAGATGAATGTACTGATATACATTTAAAATTTAATGTTGCCTAATATAAGAGAATTAAGATTTGGTTTGTATGCAGTAAACTTCATGGACACAGAAAAATAAAGATGTTAATCAGTCTAAAATATTGTAGGGTAGGCTACAAATATAATGGAAATGAAATGTACAAATATGTATTAGTACTCCACACTCCTCTCCAGATCTGACATAAAAGTACAAATGATAGAAACACAAACATGCAGTCCAAGTACCTGCAAATGTGTTTGAGATGCATATTTAATGAAAATAGCAAACCTGAGGATTCTAGTCACCAAAATTGAAACATATTTTAATTCATTCTGTTATTGTACAACCATTCTGCTCCTTTTGATTGTGTTTAGAGCAGATTAATAAAACATACTAAGGTATGCCAGGCAGGGCTTTTGAAGCATATAGCTGGAAAAATGCTACAAGTTAGGCTATGGTTTTCAAATGTAATGCCGATTGGTTTATCATGGTTCCTGATCTATGGCAGCATTCAACCAAGCACATTTACAGAGACCTCTTCAGACCTTTCCATTCAACTCATGAAGATCAAACTTGCTTTTAACTTCTTGGTGATGTTAAGGTGGGACTTATGTATGTGCTCAAATCCCTATCCCAGGTTTTATCCCTACATATAACCATAGAGCTTATATATCATTTAAATGCATTAGGTTGGCTTCATTAATTTCTGTGCCTTTTGAAATGTTATATAATCCATCAAAACTGGCTTTCTGAACCATTTGATTTTCACTGCAATAAAACTGAAAGTCTGACGGCTTTTCAGATGGCACAAAGGCCAAAGGAAAGCAAAGGTGGTGGTGGTCTTTTCTTTCCAGAAAAACAGTGTGATTTAATTACAAATACAAAAGACATAACTCCCTTGGAAAATATAATTTGAATAAAGTGTAACAGAAACAGTGATAATTATGCATTTGGACTGTAATTATTGCTTTTGGAACAAGTCAGATGACTCCCCCAGATTATTTCCATATGTTCTCTTTTCTGGAAAATGCTACATTAATTTTCAAGTTGGGTAGCTAATTTTGTTTGTTTTCTTTTTAAAAAAATGTTTTTGCAATTGGGCAGCTTATTTACTATAGCATTTTATCAATCTTATTTCTACAATTATTGCAACAAAGATATTTTTAAAAATATTATGCAGAGTTCATAACCCTTCAAAATAGGATAGAATGAAAGCCTTTTATAAAGAAACATTGGAAGGTGGAACCAAGCAAGCAAAACAGTCCTATGTGAGGTTGATGGGGAGTAGTAAAGGGGATCCATCACTTCTGGTGGGCCAGACATCCAGAGTGGAAGATGGAGGTGAATAGTTTCACAAGGCTTCTACATTCAGAAAGTCCACACATGTATAATTATCCTTCTCATTTCCAACAATGGAAGTTCTGCCCTAGAAAACCCCATCTGGACTATTCTTACTACTGTCCTCAGTGGGAGAACAAGGTGGAGATCCTCTCCATCAGAGATGTTCCTGCCAGCCATCAGAAGCTAGCAGTAAGGCATGAAGGAATCCTTTCCCCTCCAGCCATCAACATTTAGGGGCTAGGATTGCATTCTTGTTGAGTCTAACCAATTCTATCTTCATAATAGAAACTTAGCACACAAAACAGTTATTATGTTTAATAAACTCAATTTTCTTTCTAAAAGCTTTTTAGTACTTCAAGAACAATGTCAGATTTATTTTCTTGGGATTTTTTTTCTCCAAAATCCATTTTTGGTTTTTACAGCTGTTTGCAGTGGCTGTTGACATCCATTTCATCATATCTCTGGAGGAGAGAACTTTAATGCAATGTGAAGTCGATAAGATAGCAATTTTATCCTGGTGTGCTTTCACCTGTAATGGAAGTGCCTTAATAAAACCAGCTATTTTTAATTCTGCTTGTCCTGTGTTCCTACTGCTGTACAGCTGCTGGTCTTGCTTTTAACAAAGCAAGACCCATCCACCCCCCAAAAAAGGAAAGAAAGAAAAGAAATAAGTGGTAGATATTTCTTTCCAAGGTGACAACTATTTCCTGTTATTTCAATTTGACCAAGACAAGAAATAAAAGTTTCTCTTAAAGGTTTCAACTATATAAAAGTTATATAGTGCACAAAGCTTGCCTCTCAATTAACAACCTCAACAAAAATGCTCTATCCATTCAATTCATAATGCAACCTCAGCAGCAATAAAGTGTCATATATTTAATTTATCAAGTATTTCTCTCCAGGAAGAGCTAGCAATAATAATAGCCTATAAAGCTGAATTGCTGCCAGGGATTTAAAACGCCATGAAGGAGGGGGGGGGGGGGAATGAAGTATTGCAAGATTTTCTTCATTTTCCAATTTTTCTGGAGATTTTTGAATGTAAAAAAAATTGAGTTTTGTGCAAGAAACGTCCCCTGTATTTTGTACAAAAATCCATTTTGCATAAACATTTTACTTCACAAAATATTCAAACAAAATCTCTAACTGTAAAAAAGAAATTCAAGGAATGTGCAAAATTTTATGTAATCTCCCTGAGCAATGAAGAAACCCGTTGAATCATTCCACCTGTGTGTGTGAATAAAATAAACACAAACTGGAATTAGCAATTGGAATTAGGCTCAAATCACCTTCCCCTAAACACATGTGTTTACTATACTAGCTCATTAAATACAGGGGACATTATTTCCACATAACTGTGCTTAAGATCACAGTTCTAATGGGTAATCTAAACAAAGCTCCAGTCCATCAAACCAGACTATAATTATGGCATAGGTGTGCAAATTTTATTTTTGAAAATCTGTGAAATATCTATATTTGTGATTAAAATAAATAAATAAAACAGTTGGTCCAAAAGAGACAGGCCAAAAGGAGCTGCTTCTGGCTGCTTCGATGGTGTGGCATAAAGTTGATGCTGGAAGCCACTCTGAAGCCACCTCAGGTGGCCCAAAGCCACTGGCAAAAGGAGCATCAAAATCCACTCCTTGCCAGCAGCCTATTCAAAACCATGGCAGTGGTCTGCTTTGAGAGTGTGCCATGCAGTCACCACAGTGCCCAACCAATTGCCAGGTGATCACGGGAATCTGCTTAATCCCATTAGAATCTGATTCTGGCTGAAAAACTATAAAAACAAAGTCGCTGCTGTAAATAGATGGCAGAGGTTTATAGTATAAGACTTCAAAAGCAGTATCTTGCATCTTTGGTTAGTTCTAATTAAAGCAGATCTGTTGAATAAATTATTGAATGGTAAGTCAACACATAGGTAAATCACACTGATTCAGTGGATTTACTGTAGTTAGGATTAACCAATAGTTAATAGTTAACCAATATGGTGGGGTGGGGGTGCGGGGAGGAACATTTGTGATGGGTGGGTGGAAGAAGCTAGGACATGCTTGGGTTGGGGAAACTGCTGATCTCTTCCCAGCCAGCTATTCCAACTTCTGTCACACCACTGTCACTTTCATGTTTGCATGGTTCCTCCAATACATACTGCATTTTAACAGGACTGAATCAGGACTGGAGGAGTGTACAGATAGTACTACCAGTATCTGCTCATTGTGGGTGCAAGCTGTGCATACAGCTCATCCTCCCCATGATCCAGAAGCCCCAGTGGTAAGTCAGTTTTTCCCATCAGTATGGACATAGAGCAAGTATGTATATTCCAATTTGCCTGTTCATTGTCCCATTGTGCAATTAAGAATGCACAGTGGAAATCCCAGTGAATAAATAATAATAAATTATTTATTTACAGCCCACCCAATCACAAAGAATCTGGGCAGGTTACAACAATAAAATGTACATTGAAGGCACCACTTAATAGTTACATGCCTTCCAAGAATTCACAATAGCATGCTGGATTCCTTTCGGCTAATCCTGATTAGAGGAAATTCATTCAATCTGTTGTTGGATGGTGAGTAGGGAAATCCAGTTGATTCAATAGCTTTCCTTTAGTTCTGATTAACAAGAGGACTGACAGCCATGTGAACTAGTTATATTTGTGAAACTCTGCTTTTACAACCATGAATTGAATACAAAAATTGCCCAACATCCAAAAAAGTACAACCAAATGTTTAAGAAAGTTTACACATATGTATGACACCAATAAGATTCTAGCCACAATCTACCTGGACAATTTGTCCTTACATCACAGTCTGTGGGGGAAAGCTTTATTAAAGCTAATTATACACAAAGGTTACTTATTAGTGATAGAAATTTGAGAACAGTGATCATATTCATATTGACACTGTAAGTTCCTTGAGACAGAAGCTTATCGTGTGCTTTAAAGGTATAAAGAAAATAATAACAATGCACATAAAATGGCCAGGAAAATGCAGTTTGTTGTGCTATAAACTCTTGGATATAATGCAAGGGGGGAAAGTACTTGTAGCAATCTTTTGGTTGCAATTATAGCTGTGTGTATATAAGAATAAGTATATCTGGAGGCCCAGATACATAAGGAATGAACTGATATTGCAGAATTTTATATAGTTAATGTGTTGTCATTCCCTTACACAGCTCAGATTCTCCAACAGGAACTGATAGAAGGTGTTGAGCAGCAAAGTTGTTGGAGAAGAGAAAATGAAGACTATGCAGTTCATAATTAGGGTTAAATAATAACACTAAAGCCATCTCCTTGCCAGAGAACTGGAATTGTGATTAATGAACTGAAGCATCATTACACAACTGATCACATTTTCCACCTGTGTTAAAATTTATGAGTATTTTTTTAAAAAATACCATATATAATTCAGACATTATAAACAGAGTGCTGAATTGTCAAGTACCTTCATGATTATCCCTGAATAAGGCTGAAGCTTTGTCTGTAGTACTAACTTTGTACAGTACATAATCTTACAGTTTAGCCAGAAGACAGGTAGTTTCAAATGCCATATTTGAATACACAGGAATTTGAGGCCAGACTTTTAACAGCAAAGAGTTCAAAATCTCGATCATGAATTGGAATCATGCAGCTCAAAAGCTACTATCAAGTCAAGAGCATCCGAGGCCCTAAGATTTCAATAGAAAAACCTAAGATTTCTAGGCCTTAGTCATGTTACAAGATGTAGATGCTGGTAATGTCAAAGAGACAGGGTCTATTGATATAATTAAGCAGGATACATTAAGCAGAACCAGAATTGCTCAGAGCATACCATTCAGACACAGACACAGAAAATATTCATCCAGTTGGAAAGTAAGTTTTACAGGTTAATTAGATGGGGGGGGGGGTACACTTTTCCAGTTCTGTTTTTAGCATCTTCTCAAACATTGCTTTTAGCAATACAAAGGAGTTGTAGTCCAACCAAAATGCAAATTTAACACTTTTGCAAGCACTAGTTTTAACACATGAACACATGGAAAGTGTTGTCCAACCAAAAATATGTATCCTAGCAAAATGGCAGTTTTTGAGAAACTGCTTTGAACGTGTTGCTCCCATAAATGGATACCTTTCTTTCTTTCTTTCTTTCTTTCTTTCTTTCTTTCTTTCTTATGGTTTTCAAAATAAGCATGATCATAATGCTATCAAATATTCACCAAATATTTGAAGAAAAGGGAGAGGAGAAGGACGACAGTTGGAACAGCAGGACAATTCGATCTAGCAATGCCTATTCAAAGGCAAATCCTGTTGAGTTTAATAAAATGTACAACATATGTTTAATAAAATATACAACACCAAGTTTCTATCTAATTTAATACATCCCAGTCATTAATTCAAGTGAGAGAGAGATTTGGTGAAGTAACAAAGGAGAAATTGTCAGAGACAGAGAAGTAGGGAAGAAGATGAAGAGTGTAGCCATGAGAAGTGACAAGAGAAAGAGAATAAAAGAGAGACAAAAGAAGGATGGTAAAGGATGAAGGCAAATGTAGACCAGAAAACTAGGGAGGAGGAGAAGGAGAGATGAGAAAGAGGAGAGGACAAGGGAAGGAAGAAGAAGATGAGCATTGCTAAGAGATGATGAGAGATGGCAAAAGCAACAGAAGTGACAAATGGCTGAGCAAAGTTGTAAAAGTAAAATATTTGGGCCATATTTTTTTAATAACAAAATTTCTCAGACCAAGAGAGGATATTGTACTTCCTTGGGAGGGTTGCTTGGCCATCCCCTTGCTGTCCCTTTGTCAGCAGGTAAAGACCTTTTTATATAAGGAGCATTTGGTTTTTAATACAGTGTGGCAGATGAAACTTTGAATAGAGTGGTGTAGGGTTTCTATTTTATTATTTTAGTTATTTTTAAAACTGCCTTTAACTTGCATTTTTAACTTGTATTCCTTAAATATAAGTTTGGTTTAATTGCATTTTAGCTTTTCTACTAGGAGTGTTTAGCCATAATGCATTTTTAAAGATTGCGTGCTGTTTTAGGCCTTGTCCACACGGGACAAATAAAACATCCCCCCATCCTTTCAAAGGGGAGTCCAGATGATACGCAACCCAAACCCTAATTCTGGAGTGAAAAATGTGGATGACGTCCAGGCAGTTCAGCACCAAACCTGGGATATACCCTCCTTATAATAAATTTAAATGACTCGCCTTTTGCTTTGGATTTCTCCAGAGGTTCCGGAACTTTCTATTACGATACTGGGTGGTAGTTTCCAATGTGTCCCGAGGTGCCACCCAGTGCAGCTGCCATCACTGTAAGTCACTCACTGTGGGGTCAGAATGAGGCACTCAGCCATGTGATCAATGCTTTGCCCCTCTTTCTGACCTTAGAGTAAGCAATTTACCTGCATTAGTGCCAGCCACACCAGAAGGCAAAACAGAAGGCAAGCAACTTCCTGGCATCGCAATAGAGGACCCTGGATAATAGGGGATATTGGGGCAGTTCCAGGGGCAGAATACTCCAAGTTGCACCCAGATCTTAGGGCCTAAGATCACATGCTAGGAGAAAAGTGGGATATAAATTAAATAAATGAATTAATAATAATAATAATAATAATAATAATAATAAATTTTTATTTATATCCTGCCCCTCTGCCAAGCAATCGGGGCAGCGTACAGCATATCAAAACATCAAAAACAAATAAGTCAGTTTAAGTCCCATCCCTCCTTCCCCCACCCCCCATCTACTACAGCTTCAATTATTTAATGTAAGAAGGGGCAGGTCAGACAACAACGGGGGGAAACAAGACAGAAGAAGGCACAAAGCAACAATCCTCCACTAGTATATTCAATGTCTCCTGGAGAATACTGAGGCAGTTTAGTATTTCCCTACATGGACCACTCCCTTCCACTGAGTCCTGGGCTGCATCCATACTGCAGAAATAATCCAGTTTGACTCAGAATTAACTGTCAGGGCTCAATGCTATAGCATTCTGGGATTTGTAGTTTTGTCAGAGAGTTCTGGTACCACAACAAACTACAATATCGAGAATTCCAAAGCCATGGCAGTTAAAGTGGTGTCAACCTGGATTATTTATGCAGTGCAGACACAGCCCTGGTGGATGAAAAATATTGAAGGGGAAGAGGAAATAAGAAAGAGACCAGGCAGACCCCTTGGAAACCTACAGCAGATCACTTATTGTTCACTGGCTACAAAGAAAAATAATAGAAGAAAAGGGATAAACTTGTGTGTCCACAACATTTGGGTCTTTGCCAGAAGTTATTCTGAATTGAACTTGTGTCCTTATGAATAGGGTTACATTCTTTCCCCAACCCCAGTTTCTCATTCCCTATATACCTGCCATCTGTTAACAGAGCAATCTTCTTGACAGGTCAGCTGGGGTGAACTCTGAATGAATTGCATTTGGAGCTTAGTTAATGACACTTGTGTTTGGCCTGAAGCAAAGGATGAACTGTTTACATGTAAGAACTAATTGTATATTTCTGAGTTATTCTGCTTCCTGCTAATGGATAATGAAAGACCATGCATACACTGAATCTCTGTGCATCTATAAATCTATAAAACCTATGCATGCCTACTCAAATCCCATTGAGTTCAGTGAGGCTTTACCCCAAGAAAGTATGAATGTCACTGAAGACGCGCAAAGCGCCGTTTTGGGGGCAAGGAAGGGGAGGGGCAGCCGCACGGTGGGTGCCCCAACCCCTTCCCAAAGGCATCGTCGGAGCGCCGGACCCTCCGCACATCCGGCGCTCCGAGGATGTCTTCCCGCCACAGTGTCTACATACGCTGCGGCGGAAGAGTCGCCGAAGGTGCGCCAGCAGCCTTTTGCGGTGCACCTTCGGCGACTTGTGGAAGGAGCGCTATTTTAGCACTCCTTCCAGGGGCGGCGAAGCTGCGCCACGGGGCCGAGGTGTGCGGATAGCTCGGCCCTGCGGCGCAGCTTCCCAGGGTGGCCCCGTGCCACCCGTCTCCTTCCCATATGAATGTTCTGAAGAAATAAAAGATGAGTAGAGCGTTAGTTTTTCCGCAAATTAGGACACGTTCATACTCAAGAAAGGAATGAGAATCAAAGTCAGGGCCAGAGTCAGGGAAATCCTCTCTTACAACATTGTGAGAGAGTGTTATAAACTCTCCTAATATGAATGTGAGGATTCATAGAATGCAAAAGACCAAAGTCAAGTATCAGGGCATTTCTGACTAATAACTGTTGCTATTCCTGGGTATGTCAATTCTATCAAAATGTATACCCTCAAAGCCCATTTCTTTAGAAACAAGGATCTTTATTTATTCTGTGTTCCTTGGCAAAACAATTTAAGAAACGTGTTGTTCTATTAGAACACACTGAGCATATGCTACAGCTTTGCCTTCCCATGAGAGCATAAATTGCTAATGTATGCTTTCGCCCACCCCTTGGCCATTGTTCTCCCATCACTGCTTCCTCCCCCCTGTTTTTTTTATGATGTAACTTAGCCAAGCCACCAAATAGGGCTAAATAGCCTGCTCCATGCTGAGTAACCCCTTTGGCAAGCACTATTGCTGGCCTGCAATTTGCTCAAAAGTGGTGGATTACTGAGGGCCTTTCAAGCAAGCGGTACGAAAAAAAAAATCACAAATGAGCACATGCCATTAGTAACCAGAGCCCTCAGAGAGCCATTGTAGTGACTGAACATATATTATGGATAGTTCTATGTAATTTAATTCAGCAATTGGAAATCTCAGATGGAAGATGGAAAACTGCAGAACACTACCACCCCTTCTATGACTCTGGCTCCCTCACATGCATGGGGACAGTAATAAAAAGGAGTTCTGGCAGTATTTAATATACATGAAGGTGAGCATGTGTGAGGGGGAAGTGTGTTGTCTAAGGATTGTGGAAAATCTGGATGTACAGTGGGTCCTTCCTATACATGGGGGATTGGTTCCAGATCCCACCCACCCCCCGCCCCATGTAAGGCAAATAACACAGGATCTCAAGTTCCATTTGTTTTAATGGGTGCACACCCCATTCGGTCTACTGGGGTTCACCATCTGCATGACCTTGAGTCCACGTATGGCAACCCTGTGTATGGCACAGGCTGCAGTAGTAGGAAATATGAACATGAAAGGATTCTACCCTACTACATACATTGAGACTGTCAAGGCTCTGGCAAGTAAAGAATTCCAGAAAGAGGGAGGCATTTAAAATTGCACAAAAGATATCTGGAACGACATTTAGAATGCCAGTATAAAGTAGTATGCCATTTTAAACCAATAATTCCCTTGAAGAATACACATTTCTCATCATATTCATTAGTTGCAATTGATTAGCATTATCCTGTATGAGATCTTGGATGAGAGAAGAAACAGGTTGAAGGAAACCAACTCAGACCACCAGAAACATGTATTCAAACATAAAAAATATGACTTCCACAACAAATGCATGCTAATTGTAGGTAAACTGTCTGAAGAATGCTTTTGGATGGACATATACTTAGGGCCTTTGCAGACTGCTAGAAATAGTGCAAATTGAGTCCACTTTAACTGCCCTGGCTCAGTGCTAGGGAATCATGGGAATTGTATTTTTTTCTGAGACATTGAGCCTTCTCTGTCAGAGAGCTCTGGTGCCACAATAAACTACAGTTCCCATGATTCAATAGCACTGACTCGGGGCAGTTAAAGTGGACTCAATTTGCACTATTTCTGGCAGTCTGCAAAAGCCCCTAGTCTCCACATAAAGGCTAATTAGCAAGTCAGAAAGATAAGAAGGCAAAACGAAGCATTATTTCAAGCAAAATCAAGGATCTTAATGTTTTGATGGTGACATAAAGGTGTTCCAAGCTAAGAACAAGAATAAAATGTGGCTACAAAAGTAAACAGAACAAATAAGGACAAAATGGAGTATCACACGAAAATTGTTTTTATTTTATTTTAATTGCAGCATTTTAGAGCACTGGTGGGAATTACATGGCATGCCAGATGTTGTAGAACTATAAATCCCAGCATCTCATGGCAATAATGGAATGCTAAGATTTGTAATTCTACAACATCTAGGGAGCTGCAAAATTTCCATCAATTTTTGAGCCATATTGGAGCCACAGAACAAGAAAATGGTAGTTAAGGGGAAAAAGGTTTCCCACTAAATATTATTCTTTATCATTTAATCCATTTCTTAGCCATGTTTCAAGACCATAATCTTCCCAAGGCAATGTACAATATAAAACGGGTAGGCAACCTTTTTGAGCCGAGGGCTCGGTTGCTGTCCCTCAGACAATTGGGCGGCCGAAGCACCCAAAAATAAATAAATAAATAAATAAATAAATAAATAAATAAATATGAAAATTAAAATTTTAAAAAAATTAAAAATTAAAAAAAAATATGCATGCACACTCTCTCAGCCCCAGAAAAGCCATGGCAAAACCCCTGTGGAGATTTTGCCAAGAAAACCCCAAGAACAAGTAATAACAACAATAATCATTATCATCATGGAAACGACTGGAAGGCAGGGCCACAAACAAGCAGGGATGCATGCACACTGTCTCAGCTCCAGAAAAGCCATGATGGCAAAACCCCTGTGGAGATTTTGCCAAGAAAACCTCAAGAACAAGTAATAACAACAATAATCAATATCATCATGGCGGGCGGCAGGGGGGCGGGCGGCGGCGGCGGCGGCAGGACCGGCCTGGGGCTGGTCCAAAGGCCTCGGGGGGATGCATATGGCCCCTGGGTCTTAGGTTGCCTACCCCTGATATAAAACTATGCAACTCCACAAATGTATTTGTAAAAATCACATTGATTACAAAGAACTGTAAATCAAACTAATGACAATAAAATATAGTTCAAAACACCTATCAGCAGTGAATACCCTAAACATTTAACAGTTAAAAGGGAGAACAAATAAATTTGGGGAATGTGGCTTCTGAATCTGAAGAATGTGCGCTCATCTTCAGGCTGACTGTTCTAGGAAAAGTAAATGGAATGGGGAAATAAAGTTTTTGCACTAGGACATTTGCCCATATTATTCCATGTCTATGGGCTTACTGATTGATTGAAAATATTTATATCCTGCTGCATGGATCTGAAAGGTGGCTCATGATAATTTTTTTTTTTTTTAAAAATGGTCTAAATACAGTTGCTAATCCCAACTAGAATTATACCTGAAAACTTGTTAAGGCCTTGTTTGCAACCCAGAATGTCCTGGCCTTGCAATTGCCCTGACCTCCCCTTGTTATTGTGGCCTCTGTGTCTGTGCTGTGGCAGCTGTCAGATCAAAGCGCCCAGCTATGGTTGCATGGCTGGACACCTTGTTCTGACTTCAGAATGAGCAATTCATAGTGACAGCAGATGTGCAGGTTACCCAGTGGGACTCCCATGCAGACAGACACCATGGCACAGAAACGGAGGCTTCCAAATCTCTCTGAAAGATCTGAAACAACAGGTATAATTTTAAAAACTGTTTCAAGGATGTTAAACTCTGGTTCTTGTGTGGAATGTGCTAGAAGTTCTCTGGATTGCCAGGGTTTGGAACATGTGTCATCTGAACAGGATGACACCAGAACAAGGTGTGTGTGTGTGTGTGTGTGTGTGTGTGGACTTTTTGATCAGACCTAAATCATCCCTCATGCAACTTCCACTGATTCAGTACAGTGGGTCCTTATTATCTGCTGGGGTTTGCTTCCAGGACCCCCAGTAGATAACAAAATCTGTGGGTGCTGGAGTCTCATTAAATAAAATGGCATAGCAAAATGGTGTCCCTTATATACAGTGTAAAATCAAGGTTTGCTATTTGGAATTTATACTTTCCTGAATATTTTCAAGCTATGAATGCTTGAATCAGTGGGGGAAAAAATTTGTGAATAAGGAGGTCTGACTGTAGTTCTAGTTTAGTTTAGACTAACAACTGAATTTATATCTACATATCTGATTTTAAAGGTATCAGAAGACAAAAACAGCAATAATATGTGGGTCCAGCCCCTCCATAATGTAAACTAAAGCAACAACCTCAGTGCCAAAAGCACAGTTAGTCTCGAGCAATCATTTCCATGCTCCAAAACCAGTGGCAACCAGATTATCTGAAAGAGCCTATCTCCCTATACAATATTGTCTGAACTTTAAGACTTTTGGGGAGGGATCTCTGTCATAGCCAGTATGGGTTGCCATACTTTTTTAAAAAGAAGAAAGATCTGGATACTGCTTCCAAATCAAAGGCTGTATAGGAGCAGGTACTGGAAATGATCAGTCTTTTGAATGCATATTTAAAAATCCATTTTGTAACATCTATGGCAGTTCATTGTCCTCCCTCCCCTTCCCTGAAGCCATCACTTGATTGATCACTATTTCATGGCTGTAAAAACCACCAAGCTTATGGGATTTAACCATTTTCTTCAGCATGAGAGGAAATATGTGGCATTTTTACCTGAAAAAAAAAGTATGAAGGATTCACAGAGCTCTACTGTAATTACTGTTTCCACTGCTCTGGCTAGTCACTCTTTCTTAATATCTTGACAGGGTGAATAATAAGAATATCAAATAGTCTTTATTTGCCCCATTCTGAAGTGTTTCTCATATTAAAACAGCCAAGCATTTGCCTCAGCACCTTTACTATACTTTACTCTCTACCACCAAAGTACAGAAGAATATATATTTCAAAAGGAGTAGTTCTGAGGCATTGAAGAACATGGACCTGGCAGTATTAAAGAGAGCAGCCAGGGAGAAGTGGAGAAGTTACTGCCACCCCATTTTAGGTTAGTGTTTTGGATGGCAACACAATGCAGAAAGTAGAAGCTGTCAGCTAGGGTATGAAGGACTTGAAATTTGCCCCTCATTCAGCACATTTGTTCCTAACATGTCAAGTTCTTTTTTAAAAAAGTAATTTATGGCACATTTTTGCATTAAAATCACAATATTGCTTGTCATGCAGTGAATTATTCTACCCAAATTAAAAAAATAATCACAGGGTTACTAGTAGCAAAATTTAGAAGACTAAGGGGGGATGCAGACCAGGGCGTCAGGGACGCCCTGGTCCGGAGCGCCGCGGGACCTCGGCAGCCGAACCGCGGCGCTCCTGCGGCGTCCCTGGAAGGAGCGCAAAATCAGCGCTCCTTCCACAAGACAGGGAAAGTGCGCTCTAAAAGCGTAGGGCGCACTTTCCCTGCCTTTTCCGCCGCAGCGCGTCCGGTTGCTGCGGCGGGAGGTTGCCCCAGAAGCGCTGGCTGTGCGGAGGGCCGGTAGCTCCCAGGGCGACCTCAGGAAGAGGAAGGAGCGGTGGCTCCTCCTCTTCCGGGCCTCCAAGATGGCTCAATAAGCCGTCTGCCAAGGCCCTAAATTTATGTCTGACATACAAATTTCAGCTATGAGGGATGAAGACAAAAACTAAAGATTCTCAAAATGGCAAACCATGTATTTTAAACGTGTTTGCTGTTGCCATTTGTTATGTCTCATAATTACAAATGGTACTGTCCTTCTGAGGAATAATTATTTATGATCTGTGTTAAATTCCTCACTTTTAAATAAGACAGAAATGACTCCCTATTTATAGATCCCAATAAGCAATTTTTGAAGAACAAGCAGAAGTAAATATAACAATAAAAGCAGAATACAAGTTGAGTCTCCCTTTTCTGAAATGTCTAGGATTAAAAGTGTTTTGGATTTTGAAGTTTTTAGGATTTTGGAATATTTGCATATACGTAGAGGAACAGATCTGTGTCTTTCATTATGTCCTTTTTTCTTAAAGATATGCCTCTTCTCTCTTTTTTGGTAATACATAGCTGGCTTGTTCACACTAATCACAGGAAGTGAAAGGGACAAAAAAAAACCCCATAGAATTCTGAATGCTGAGCAGCTGGCCTAGGCTATGCTCTAAAAGGGAGGCAAATAATTTGTAGGGAAAATTCTAGGTCTTGGAGTTTGAGAGCCAGAGATATAATTTTGTCTCTTTCCTTCATGCGGTACAAGTTCCAAAATTGCTTAGTTCTTTCTAAGAAGAAGACTGTGGTGTACATCAATGGATTGGCAGCAGATAGACAAGCACCATCATAATAAGTGATGCAGGGATCCCAGAGACAACCAAAGTCAGTGTCCCAGACACAAAATCCTAGGAACAAAAAGGAGCATCTTTAGGACAGGAATGGGCACAGCCTATAGCCCAAAGGACTTCACAGATGGATTTTTGTCTCTTCTGCAATTGCAGAGGGCCCTGGCTGTGCTATTAAAGCTGCCATTTTGGTGACCAGAAGTGATGATGCATAATATCTAGTTGCCTTTCCAGATGTTTTGAAGGTTTCCTGTAAAGGTTTTAAACCCTTACAATGTGTTTATTTCCTGGTCAAAAACAGCTTTGGGGGCCAAAAAATTGGGGGATTTGCAAGAACCTGTGGGGGCTGGACTGGGTTTCAAGGGCCTCACTTAAGTATTCCCAGATACTTAATTTACATGCATGCCATCCTATCCTGTTAACATTAAATGCAAATAGGCAGTCAAAAATTAATAGATCTTAAACAAAGACAATTTAAAGAATAAGATATCCTTTTCCCTCCCCACTTTCCACCCAAAGAGTCAAGGCTTTGTAGAATAGTGTATTTCATAGAGTAACTGAAAGCAGATGGTGAGCAACAACCAGCCCCAAGCTGCCTCCACACATGATCTAGCAGATTATGTCTTTCTTGCAAAAACATATTAAGCAGGTTTACTTACAAGTATTATAGGTTTTAGAACATCTCTTGGCAAGAGGTTCTTTACATGTATTCTTCAAACATGGAGGGGAGAAAGAACACTGCAAACTACGTGTAAGATATAAGATTTACTTCTTAAATATAAAATGATAGACTCATATACTGAAAAACAACTCATGTAGGAAGAAGATGTGGCTAAGATGAACCAACTGATACAGGAAGATGGTGTTGCTAAGACAAAAAGACGAATAAAGTGAAAATGACATGAATGCAGGCTGCACCTAAAGTCTTAGGCATGCGTATTAGCAATAACTGAGTAAAGACATGCTAAGGTTGCTACTTCTAACAGGCTGTTCTGGTAGCTCCTTTCACCCTCACAAACCAAAAGTGTAATGAGGAGACTTGTACATGACTGAGATGGATTGTGCTTCAGCTCTGGCAGTGTTATGATGGAGGCAAGAACTTGAAGGATGTCATTGGCCCTTCCTTCTTGGGTAATGTAGCACAAGTGAGCTTGAGAATATAGGTTCAGAATGGCACTGATAGAGGCATTTCACTTTTTCTATATTGTGTGGCATAGTTTCCAGCCTCATTATAGATACAGATTTTATCCAGTAGTTAAAGGTCAGGTGCTAGTTATGTTGTCAGTTCTTATAAGGTATATTGGGACAGCTGCAGATGCCAAGCTGCTCTGGCTCTGAGTCAGTATCAGCTTCAAGAGGCAAGGCAAGAGGAGACTTTTATTATCAGGCCCTCTTGGATTTCTAAACAATTATTCTTCCATGGTGGGACTGGTTAATGTGGTTTGTATCGCTGTAGGATTGTTTCCCCTGCTATGGGGATTGGCAAGTTGTGGACTTTTCCTGACATTCAGATTGGTTTGGGATGTTTTTATTTCAATTTACATCAACGATGCAAAGGGGTTGTGAATGATTGTACAAAAATTGCAGTACTAGTTAAGTTCAAGAATATGCCATGTGAAATAAAATAAAATACAGGAATCTCTGAGGAAGTGGTACCTGTTGAGCAGTTCAGGAATATGCCATGTGAAATAAAATAAAATACAGGAATCTCTGAGGAAGTGGTACCTGTTGAGCAGTAGTTGTGAACTCCTGCTTTGTTATATCTTTTAAAATATTCAAATGTATGGGGCAGGATTTGAAGGCATTCATATTAACCCCTGCTTAGCTTAGTGTTTTATTACTGTTGTTGTTTCGTAGTGAAAGTCAACTGTTTGTCATAGAACTTGAGGATGATTGTTTATCATCCTCACCTAAATATCTTGCATTTAGCATGCTTTGTTCTGTGATTGATCTTTGGAAAATAAACACAGACCTAATTTGTAAGTCTGATTGCTGTGACATGTATGTCCAAGGAAAACCCATTGTGGGATGGAAACAAGTTAGTAGTAGGAAATATTCATTCACCTTAATATCTAGTTTGACTCACTGATAATCAAACACTCTTTTCTCTTCTTATCCATTTGCTCTGTTCACTTTTCAAACGTTTCCTTCATAGAGGCACCAAATTTTGATCTTGTGATTCCCAGGTGTAGAAGCATAATTTTGTTACCATGTTTCCAAGGTTATACCATCAAGATCTGACCAATCAATCAATAAGTCCAACTATAATTGTATTACAATGGAACCTACCTTTCCTTTGACAAAATTTGGATCCTTTTTATCTACCATGCAAGTTATTTTTTCTTCTACTCTTGCAAAAAATTGCTTTCAGGAAATCAGTGCAAAGATGATCCACATATAATTTATTTCATGAAAACTATCGACCACTCATTATTTAGGATGAGTTTTAAAACTGCTTATGCTTGTGATTAGAGATTAGAGAGTAATGAGGACTGACATCACAGTTTTTCAAAGAATCTGTAATTATAGACGAACAGGAGGAAAAAATACAAAGTGGGCAATTGAGGATGATGCCACTCAGACTTTTTTAAAACAAAAAACAAAAAAGAAAGCAGTTTATAAAATGTTTCCATTTCATTTTCTGAAGCTTAATCAAAACTTACTCTGCTGGAAAGATAGGAAATGATGGTGAATATGCAAGATTTCTAACCCACTATTTGCATTAAGACACCCACTACTCTTCCGTTCAGACCAATTTCTTGTTTTAAAATAGACTTGGTGAAAGAAGGAACTGTTATTAAATATGAAAGGGCTGAAATGTATGAATAATAGCTATTAATAGTTGCAGCTGAATTGCTGTTTCTATAGTTTCTGAAAAATATATACATACATATCAGTACATCTGGAAAGAGAGCTCAGCTCCCTTGGGGACAGGCGTGTTCCTTTCCAAATAATTTTCAAATTGTCAATAACTTTGAAAGTGCTACATAAAAGTAAACCTTCATCTTTTGACATGTTTAAGACTTTTTCTATTTGTACGAGAATCAACATGGTATGGGAATAAGGGTGCCAGTGTAGGTCTGGAGAAACCTGTTTTCAAATCCATACTCAACCAAATTGATCTATCTTTCCCTCAAAATCCAGAGCTTCATGAGGGTTAGGATATATAGTATCCCATTTACCAATGCTTGCTTATCTTGATACCCAGGATATGGACTAATATGCTTAAACTGAAAAACATTCCTCCCAAGTGTGGAAAATTGTATTATTGTTTTTTTACATTTGGGGCTTTGAAAGAACTTGTGAGGGAAATAATATTTGTTTTCTCTGTTCTCTTAACTTTATAAGCTAGGTAAACCCATATGCCAAGCCCAGGAATTTATCACTAATGTAAATATAAAACATTACAGAAGTGCAAAATTCAGTAGATTCAGATAGTTGAGGTTGGTGACCCAGTTAGTAGGAATGCCTTTCCACCTTACTCTCCAACATTTCACTGATGAAAACTGAGATATGTTTGGGTAAGCAACATCAGAGTGTGGCCAAGATGGCAAAAGTTATTAATGAAGAAGAGCACATGAGCTATGAGAGGCTGAAGATGTTTGCTTTTGCCTCAGCCTACTGGGAAGGACGAGATTGTGCCTCTCCACTCCTGTTGAGTTAATGGAGTGCAAACTACTTTGTCCTTAGACTTCTCTTTGCAGCAATTGAAGTAAGCTGAGGACAAAGAGGGAAAGGAGGAGTAGGAGTGAGAAACTGGGACATTTAAAAAGCAGCTGAAAATTGGGGACAGTTGAGGATTAATTGGGGTTGTTCCTGCCAAACTTGGACAATTGGAAAATATGCTCCACACTGCTGCATCCTTTCAGTGCTGGTGTCCACCTGCAAATGGGCACATGCACATAGCCCTCCGAACCCTCCTGCCAGAATAGGGAGGGGAAATGGCAGTGGCGTTTCTATTAGTCTTTGCATGCCACTGAGAAGGAAGGGCGGAGTGTCTCTTTCTTAGAGTCATTCTTGCACGATTCTCATTCTCCTGTCTTCCACTTTCTAATGCAGGGATGGAAGGGGTGAAATTGGAGTTCAGAGGTCCTAACTAGCTGGTAGTTCAGGAGCCTTGTCCTGCCTTCCCCAGCCCCACCAACCAAGCTAGCTGTGCAGCTACTAAAATGAGTGCCCATGAAGGGGCTTTCTATCTTCAGATATTCTGCATGTAACTTCAAAAATCCCTATCAGTTGGCCATACTTCCTGGGGCTTCTGGAACTTGAACATCCAAGGCATTTGGAGTGCCAAATTGTAAGTACCACTGAACTAGACTACTTTAAACTGGAAAGCAATGCATGACTAATAGGCTGCATGCAACTGGGTGTTTCAGACTTGATGCAGGCTTACTTTGAAAGAAAGATTAAGAACAGGACAACCCCATTCAAAGTCCTTTTGTTAAAAAACAATTTCCAAATGCTTGCTGAAAAAGAAAGGTCATAACCTGCCACTAGGTTAATATAGTAATTCATTCATTAATGCATAAATACCCTAAAGGCACCAGATCCCATCTTATCTTGAGAGGTAAGCAGGGTCAACTTTGGTGAGTACTTGGATGGGAGACTGCCAATGAATCCCATGTGATGTAGATTATATTTCAGAACAAGGAACTGACAAAACTACCTCTGAGTCTTCGGGCTTTTGCAGACTGCCAGAAATAGTGCAAATTGAGTCCACTTTAAATTGAGGCACTGCCCTGGCTCAGTGCTAGGCAATTATGGGAACTGTAATTTATTGTGGCACCAGAGCTCTCTGACAGAGAAGGCTCAATGTCTTAGAAAAAAATACAATTCCCATGATTCCCTAGCACTGAGCCAGGGCAGTGCCTCAATTTAAAGTGGACTCAATTTGCACTATTTCTGGCAGTCTGCAAAGGCCCTTCCTTGCCCAAGAAAACCCTATAAATTTATGAGGTCTTCATAAGACAACAGGTGACTTGAGGGAGCATATACACACACAAACAATTTATGCAGTGGGCCAAGTCTAGTTTGGACTACCAATTCAATTTAGGTTATTGTTGGGAATCATGTGATCCTACATGTGTTGTTAGACTTTAAATGCCAGCAGCCGACAAGAAATGTTGGGAATTGCTTTCCCTATATCTGAAGGGCCTCATAATTCCCCTTCATGATTTAAGCCAAATATATCATGGTCTTTTTGCTCACATGCATAGGTGTAAAAGTATTATATTTGGATAGTGATAAATAATGAAGTTACTTCTGGGACTCAACCATTTATATTCTTTACTGTCAAACACTAAAATTAATAAGCTCAAAACTCAGGGAAGCTGTGGCTTCCTTGACAGAGGAGCTCATCATACTCTTTAAAAAGCCATTTTACCTTTTCTGGGTTCAGTCTTCATCCAGGATACACCTGGATGTTATCGCATGGGGCACTGAATCCGCTGCTGATCCAGATCGGGTAAACCACAGGTCGAAGCCATGCTCAGCTGGCCAATTTTCGAAGTCAGAAGCTTCCAATTTCAAAAATCAACTGTGATTTAAGGAGATGCCCCATGCGACAATGTCTGGGTGTATCCCGGGTGAAGACTGAACCCGTAAAAGGTAAGACAGCTTTTTAAAGAGTGTGATAAGCTCCTATGTCTATCCACTTGTAACATTTTCTTCCTCTTTTTCTATTGCTTTATACCCTGCCAAGCATTATTGTCTCTTCTAATGAATCATGTCTTCTCATGATATGTGCAAAGTACAGCAGTTTCAGCTTGGTCATCTTGGTTTCTAGGGTGAGTACTCTCAGACCCATTTATTTGTCTTTTTGTAGTCCACAGTATCCATAGAATTCTTTTCCAACACTGCATTCCAAATTAGTTGATTGTCTTCCTATCAGCTTTCCTCACTGTACAGCTTTCACAACCATACATAGAAATCAAAAATACAATGATGTAGAAAATCCTAACTTTAGTGTTAAGCCATCTGCCGAGGCCCTTACACTTCAAGATCTTGACTAGTACCTTTATAACAACCTTTCCAAGTCCTGATTACTTGATGACAATCTCCATTCTGATTAATGACTAAGCCAAGGTATGGAAAATCTTTAACTGTTTCAATGTCTTCATTTGTCTACTTCAAAATTATCTAAATAATCTGTGATCATTATTTTTGTTTTTTTTATGTCAGCTGTAAACCTCCTTTTGAACTTTCTACCCTAACTATTATCTAAAGTGAAAGGACCCGAGAGCATTTGAGGTATTGATTCTGGGTAAATTGACTTCATTATATTGAGGATGGAAGATGTGCAACATCACTGACTATGGCCATTCAATAGAATGCCAAAAGACAGGCCTCACATGTATAGGTATATATGAGTGGGGACACTATTTAGGTCTCCGAACCTCATACTACCCATGTGCATTTGTTCTACACAGAATAGATCCAAATCCCAGGTGCTGAGGTGGCAGAAGGATATCCAAATCCAAATCCACCCACTTCCTGGGTGTGGTGTTTTCCTATGAAAATGGGATTCCCATTGAGGTGTTCAACCCCTCCTTGCCTTCACTGCCTAGTATTGGTACATGATGCTACAGGGTCTTTTTTAGATGAAAGATTTCAACTAATGCTGGTTCTGCTTCTTACAATGTGGGCTTTTAGTACTGTGAATGTATTGTGCAAACCATATAAAGGAAATTGACATCAACTTTATTTAGATTCAGAAAAGCTAAGATAGCATGATATGTTCCTAGCATGCAGTTTGCCTGTTGCTCCTTAACTGATCCTATGGAAAACGCATATAGCAGCATAGGTAATGAACAGCCTGCTTTGACTATGGGGGGTTGCAGACTGTCAAAAATAGTGTGAATTCAGTTAACTTTTAGGGTTAGGGTTAGTGCTAGGGAATCATGGGAATTGTTATTTTTCTGAGACATTGAACCTTCTTTGTCAGAGAACTCTAGTGCCACAATAAAATTCAGTTCCCATTATTCCCTAACCTTAACCCTAACCCTAAAAGTGGACTGAATTCACACTATTTTTGACAGTCTGCAACCCCCCTAAGTCTATAAGAAAAGAATGCTTGGTGTTTTCTGCAGCTTCCTTTTATTGCCATTTCCTTTGCCAACCTCCAAACGCTGCAGCCAGAAGGAGAAGTAACATTTTATTCTATATATTACTGCTCCCTGGCTAGCTTTCACACTGGGAAAATTTACTGCCATTTAAGTAACCAACAGAGTATGAGGAACACCCACTGCCTTTCAATGCAAGTATAGAAGTGGTGAGAGAAAGCTACTGTGAAAAAGAATATGGTTCATGCCTCATCTTTATTTTTTTTCCCCTAGACTGTAGGTGAACTGCACCATTAACAAATAACAGACATCACTCTCAGCAGGGATGGTGGCATTTTACTGGTATCCTTAAGCTACGTTTATAAAATTTTGGGAGTAGCTGCTGTCTATCATAGTTCACATTATACTCTAGCCAAGCTTGGAAGAGTTTCTCTTTTTGGGAAGTTGCAGTTCCCAGTAGTCTCAGTAGTCATGCCTGCTGGGGGAGTCTGCAAGTTTTAGTACAAAAAGTAACTTTTCCAATCACTGCTCACACGAAGAAAAATAAAGCAAAACAAACAGATGTACCAATAAGCTGAAAAGATCCTTTCAGAAGATAGCTACAATAAAATACTGTAAAACCAATTTTGACAATGAGACATAGGGCCTCTAAAGATGGGCCCTTTGCGGCGTCCTTCAGGCAGGGATGGAGAGGGGTAGCCTCACGCCGGCTGCTGCAACCCCTCCCTGAGGACATCCTGACACCACATGCCATTACGCATGGCATGCAGTGTCAGATTGTCCTCCCAGCGCAGCATCTTGATGCACTGTGCCGGAAGGGGTGCAGAAGAGCCACGCGGCAGCTCTTGGGGCATTCTTTTTGCTGGCTCTAAAAGGAGCAGCATTTTCCTGCTCTTTTCTGGGCCAACAAAAGGGAGGATTGGGGCTGAGGCATGTGGCAGCCTCAGCCCCAATCCTCTACTTTCCAGGGCAGCCCAGGGCTGCCCGTCTGCACCTCACCCCTATAGTGAGACTACAAGAGGGTATCGTAAAGTTTTAATTATCACCTTTAAAACAATTTGACAGAAAGTTTGTTTTAATTTGTAGTTGTTAATTTATCTCTACACAGTCACTATCCAGATTTACATATTTTTCCCAGTGTTTCTTGACCCTCCAAATACCATTATTGTAGAAGTCTGCATATTGCACCTTGAACTACTCTTTCACTTCATGAATGACGTCATCTGTGTTATCAAATCGGCAACCCTGCAATAGATTTTTCATTTTTGGGAAAAGAAAAAGTCACTTGGTGATGATGACACTGGCAAAATTTCATCAATATACCATAATAACTTCTAGGTGATAATTATTACTTTATGATACCCCTCATATATTTCATGCAATCACATGCATGTTTACTTGGATTAAGTCCCGTTGCATTCCATGGGCTTTATTCCTACATACATTTTGATTCTTAATGCTTTAATCTGTTATTCTGTTAATTTGTGATCAATATTCAATCTGAAAAAACAACAGTATTTTCACTTCAGTTCCCTATATCTAAGCTTGAAATGATAATTCTGTACTTCGTAGCATTGTTATGAAGTTAAAGGGAAGGAAATATTATATCGTTTAACCTTTAAAGGTTGGCATTAAAGCAAATCACAGTTATATATTCTGAATGATTTCTCAGGTACCTTGAAATGAAGATAATCTATTCAGTTGCTTCAATTCCTAAGCAATGATATTAAACTTTGTTAATTAAAATATTTGATATCATGGTACACATTGACCATAGCTCAATAGTGATGCACATCTTTTTTCAGGGTGTGTGTGTTGATTTGGCCTCAGATTCTAGTATCTCTGCAAAGGGCTGGGAAATATTCTTAAGGATCTGGCTGTGAAGAGTTGCTATCAGCATAGAAAATGCTAAAATAGATCTGACTCAATTTAAAGGCAGCATTCCCCTGTTTCACTCATTTTACTGAGGTATCACACAGAATATCATTCACAAGCTTTACCTTATGGATTTCAGATTTTTCCCTTCTTTGTGGTCTCCGAATCACACAAATGGGTTATTCTGAGCTTGCGCAGCAAACTTCAGTACCTTCTTAGAGCTTTTAGAAGCGTTTTGGCGGTAGCCCCGCCCACTCTCCAACTGCCTTATTGGCCGGCTTCCCGCCTAAATCCTCAGTTCCTTTTATCCGCCGCAGCAGCAACATCTAGAGGAACTCTTCAGAGATTCATTTTCCTGTCTCAGGGCCTAAGCAGACTGCCAGAAATAGTGCACATTAAATTGAGGCACTGCCCTGGCTCAGTGCTAGGGAATCATGGGAACTGTAATTTATTGTGGCACTAGAGCTCTCTGACAGAGAAGGCTCAATGTCCCAGAAAAAAATACAGTCCCCATGATTCCCTAGCACTGAGCCAGGGCAGTGCCTCAATTTAATGTGCACTATTTCTGGCAGTCTGCTTAGGCCTTCAGTTTAAAATTGCCTTTGGACAGGATCATTTTGCGTTTTGGTGGTATTTTTTAACATCGTCGTTCATATTTTAAGAGGAATGCTGCGATTTCTATGAGAATCGCAGTCTTACATTCTAATTCAATTTCTGAGGTAAAATTTTTTTCTAAACGTCACCCGCCTCTCTGGCATGTTTGACAAAGGCTCTAAGGCCATTTTTACTTCTAAATATAGATATATAGATGTAGATATATATATATATATAACTATAGATAGATATAGATAGATATATAGATATAGATATATCTTTTATGGCCACTTGCCCTGCTTCATGCTTGGCTAAGGTCCATTGCTCTTCATATTTTAAGAGGAGCGCTGCAATTTCTGTAAGAATTGCAGTCTTACATTTGAATTTAATTTCTGAGGTGGAGTTTTTTTCACCACTGCTGAGGTAAAAAAAAAAAATCTACAATGGCCGCTCGCCTTCTTGGTGTGCTTGTCAAAGCTCCGTTATGCCCTAAAGGGGGACAATTTTTTTTTCAGAGGGTACTCCTGGAGGAAAACTGATTAAACCTCACCTGCCTCTCTGACTTGCTTTACAAAGGCTTTAAAGCCATTTTTACTGCTACATATATATAGATAGATATAGATAGATATGGATAGAGATAGATGGATCTCCTATGGCTGCTTGCACTGCCTCATGCTTGGCTAAGGTCCATCGTACTTCTGAGAGGTTTTTCTGTGATTGCTGGCCCCTGGACCCCCGGGGGTCAATCCGACTAGCTTGGAGCCCGATGTGGATACTCCTCGGTCCCTGACTCTCCGGGGTCATACCGATTGGCTTGGAGCCCGACGTGGATACTCCTCGGTCCCTGACTCTCCGGGGTCATACCGATTGGCTTGGAGCCCGACGTGGATACTCCTCGGTCCCTGACTCTCCAGGGTCATACCGATTGGCTTGGAGCCCGATGTGGATACTCCTCGGTCCCTGACTCTCCGGGGTCATACCGATTGGCTTGGAGCCCGATGTGGATACTCTTCAGTCCCTGACTCTCCGGGGTCATACCGATTGGCTTGGAGCCCGATGTGGATATTCCTTGGTCCCTGACTATCCGGGGTTATACCAATTGGCTTGGAGCCCGACTTGGATGCTCCTCGGTCCCTGACTCTCCGGGGTCAAACCGATTGGTTTGCAGCGCGACTTCGATGCTCCTCAGTCCCTGACTCTCTGGGGTCAAACCAATTTGCTTGCAGCCCGACTTCGATACTTGTCAGTCCCTGGCTCTCTGAGTTCAAACCGATTGGCTTGCACCCCAGCATCAATCTTCATCGGTCCCTGACTCTCTAAGTCAAACCGATTGAATTGGAGCCCTGCATGGATATTCATTGGTCCCTGACTCTATGGCGGGGTAGGCAACCTTTCCCCTTTAAGGGCCGAGGGACTTCAGCTCCCAGAAGCCTCAGCCATGTTGGCCAATAGTCCCATGTTGGCCAATAGCTCCTGGGATTCTGGGAGCTGAAGTCCTTCGGCCCTTAAAGGGGAAAGGTTGCCTACCCCTGTTCTATGGAGTTAAACTGATTGGCTTGCAGCCCTGCAACGATCCTCATCAGTCCCTGATTCTTTGAGGGCAAACCGATTGCTGAGATCAAACGGATTGGTCCACGATCAGTTTATATGGTGCTTTCCCCTACCATTGGGTGATAGCCAGGTTGGCATCATGATGTCGCCACAATCTGGTTTGGATTTGAGGCTGTGTTTGCTCCCTCCATACCGAAGTCAACTACCACCAAGCTTTCGGTTAGGACCATGATTATTCCCTCTATATCGAGGTGAACTACTCGCTAACACTCTCCCTGAGTTGAGACCATAGCGTTTCCCTCTGTACTAAGGACCACTACTCTGCCAAATTCAGAGCCATGCTTGTCCCTCCCTCAGAGGCCCATTGCCACTCCGACAAGGCCCATTGCAGCTCCTACAATTCATCCCTCGGAGGGCTGCTAGTAATCACTCACACTCGGTTGGATTCGAGGCTGTGATTATTGCCTCTATACTGAAATCTACAATTGTATGCTTCATTCTGCCTCTCATTTCATTTGAATTTGACCCAGGTTTAAAGTTGCTCCCTCGATACCGAGAGATGGCAGAGTCAGCCAAATATGCAGATTCGACTTTGTTTCCATGTCAAGACCTGTTATCATGGCTATCTTGTATAGCTGTTTTGGAAGATGTGGTGCTCCCTCCTTATTGAAGTGGGCACCACCATTTGCATGTTACATTCTTGTGAGGATGTGCTTTGTCTTTGTTCACCAGAGCACTCTCGATACGAGCAGTCCTCCACTCTCCACAGGACTGGAGGATCAGATTAAACAATTGGTTTGCTTTTTCTATACCTAGGGACACTACCATTATGCACTTGGTACCAGCACGATTGGAATCATCTTGTTCCCCTCCTTGGGGGGCTTTGGTACCATCACTCATCCTCTAACACCAAACAATATTCTTTTATCACTCACTTGATACAGATATATTCTGGGATGTGCTTCGTCTCCATGTACTGGGACCAATGCCATCGCTTCCTTTAGACTTCCAAGTCGAAGGCATGATTACGCTTCCATCCTGAGGGCCATTACCATTCCATGTTGTCTACAACTGATACTGGGGTGGTCATACCCCCTTTTTCCACTGACTGGCATTAATGCCTTCATTCCTCCCTATTGGTGGCTTTCAGAATGTACTTGTTCCTTCCATCTCAGAGGAGGGTTTTCGCTTCCCCTGTGCAAGTGTAAGTGAATGCAGTTGGTGTCTTCTTCCAAAGGCCACTACATAGGATGAGGAATACAAGCCTACGCTCCATACACACACCCCTTCCAAGGGGTTCTTATCGGTGTCACATCTATGAAACATGTGACAGTCTACCTACTGTTTGGTCTCTAGCTGGGATGAGCTCATCTCGTATACTGACCATCGATTTCAGTGCAATCTTCTTGGGCCCCATTTCAGTTTTGAACTGTGTCAGTTCTTTCCCAGAAAAGCCCTTTGGGGACATCCCTGCAATCCGACCCTCTATTTCACAGATTTGTCCACCCCTGTGGACACTTCATGATCTTAGGACATGCATACTTGTCCCATCCCTCCAGGCTGACTGATGTCATAACATCTGGTTCTTCCGAGCCTCTGGTCTCAAGATGTCTTTTGGTGAGGTGGTGATAATTCAGGTCTCCACCTGCTATCCTGCCAAGGTAACTATGCACTTTGCAGATGTCCTGGAACTTCTCTCTATTTACAGGGAAGCTTGTGCTCCCCCCGTTATAGTGCTCCATCACAGTGCACTTCACACTTCATCACACACCCCAGATCTATACGATAAAGAGTTTCACACCTGTCTAAGAGCTGGGCTTGTGGCTTTAACATCTATTCCAGCTCCTGTGTTTTAAAATTCTTCTCTCATGAACCACTCATGACAAGTCAACACCATATTGCTTAGCAGTTCTCACTGTTCCTGCCAAGTCATGTTATCCTTGATACAACTTCTACAGGACATCACGGGATGGGATAACATTCCCACAGGGATCTCTTTCTATGTACAGTGTGAAATCCCTTTACTTTTATATGCTATGGCTAATCTTCTAGTCATTACTCGAACCACTATTGTTTTCTCTGGGATTGTCACCAAGTTCTACATGTTTCATGCTGACAGCCTGAAACATTAAGTTACACACAGCATGTCTTGTGGGTCATAACAATTGGATATTGTGATATTCTCACTCTCACTGTTGTCAGTGTCTTTACTGTGACTAGATGAGGTTCTATTCCTCCTCTCTGATGTCCACCAATATTCCAGAAACTGTTATTGAAGCTTCCCCCGTTCGATGCCATCAGCTCTCTCTGTATAATGCAGTATCCAGACATCCTACTGCCTATTTTGTAGTGCAGTCACTTGTTTTCTGCCGTTTTTGCTGGTGTTGCCCAACCATCTCATTGCTGGGCACAGATGGTCTATTTCACATTTTATGTGAATGCTTAGCCCTAGATTGTTTAGCGTTCTAGGCATTATCTGTCAATGCCATAATCTCCAAACGATAGCTTAGAGGCTTTATCAGGTCACTGCCCTTTTTCATCTTGAAAGATTCCCTTTGGCACATCTTTAATTTTGAGGGTTTGCTAAACCCTCTTTTTCCTGTTTACCAATGTCATGTCCTGGGCAGCCTCGCATTGTTGCAAGTCTGTTGCCCTTCGCACTGGTTTCCATTCATCTCCTGGATCAGACAGAGTCTGTAGTCCTTCCTCCTTGTTGCGGTATTTGTCTAATATTCCTTGTTCATTTGCAGTAGTGAACTTCTTTCACTACTTACTGGATAGCTTTGGCATTATTTCCATTGCTAACAAGTCTAGGTCAGAGATTCTCCCTTGACCTTAACCTTACTTCTGCCATGCTATCACAGACCATCAAGGTCTATCAACAGACTGCAACATATGGGTTAGCTGGCAAGCCTTTTTTTTTTTTTTTCCTGTCACTGGGCATGGTCTTACCTGCATTGGTAACTGTTTCCATTATGTCTCAGTATTGGAATTTCAACTTGTCTCATAGAGTCATCATTTTAGTGGGATTATTCATCCCTATTTTTACATGCCTAGGGCTCAGATTCACAAATGGTGATTTTGTTTGAGGCAATGTGCCATCTCATGTGGCATGGCACTCCCTCCTCCACTGACCAAAGCTTGTCAGTCTGATTAACCCATTTGTGTGATTCGCAGAGACCACGAAGAAGAAGGACAGGTTGCTTACCTGTAACAGTATTTCTTCGAGTGGTCATCTGCAAATTCATACAAATCCCGCCCGTCCTCCCCTCAAGTCGTGCCCTGCCTCTTCTTCAGTCCTGGGCTGCTGCTTTGGCGTCCATGGAACTGAGGGTTTAGGCGGGAAACTGGCCAATAAGGCAGTTGGAGAGTGGGCGGGGCTACCACCAAAACGCTTCTAAAAGCTCTAAGAAGGTTCCGAAGTTTGCTGCGCAAGCGCAGAATAACCCATTTGTGTGAATTCGCAGATGATCACTTGAAGAAATACTGTTACAGGTAAGCAACCTGTCCTTTTTTATTTATAGTTTGAGAAAATGTTCAAAAGAGCATACATGATATTGTTCATAGCTATGATTCCCCCCCCCCCACACACACACACGTTACTTTTGACAGTTGTAGAGATATTATGATATGATATGCAGGACTATAAACCAGCTCGTCTACCTACCTTCTTTCTATGGATAAACAACTGTAATGCTGGTTGTGATCCCTGAACTCAAAATTTGACCCTTGGTTACTGCAAGCTTTCTTATTTTCAGTAGTATAACTTAAGGCAGTGGGGATGGTTTTACTGTTAAACAACTGTGTTAGATATCTCTGCAGATGTATTTGAAAAACATCTGGAGATTAATCTAGAGCTGTGCCTGCATGGACCTGAATACTCCAGGAACAGCCTAGACTATTCTGGCTCTGAAGCTGCCCAAACATCCCCCCATTACCTTGGGCACTCTGTTGCACCAACCACTACCATCACTACTCTGAGGTCAGAATGAGGTGCCCAGCATTGACCAAATGGGTGGGTGCCTTATTCTGACCTCAGAGCAAGTGACTTGTACCAGTGGTGGCAATGCTTGGAAGCAAAATGGGATGCATTGTACACAGTCCCCCAGAATAACAATAGAGGGCTCTGGAAGAACTGGAACAAAAGGAAACATTTTTAAAAAAATATTTAAGTGGTTGTGTGGTGGGCTCAGTACTGACCTAGCCAGACATCATTTGGACAGTTCACATCAGAACTGGGGATTGGGTTCTGCATCATCCATACTCTTCACTGAGAAGATGTTGGCAGGGCACTTTATTTTGATGGTGGGGACAAACTCTAGATCTATTTTCTGCCCTCCTCAGTTCGATATAAGACCTTTACATGTAAATTTACTATTAATATGCTGCCAATTCAAGGGTGCCTTGCAGACAATTTTATTTTTCTAGAAGATGGAAGCAGCAGTAAGGAGCTCATCTATTTTAGATCCACTCCTAATCAACAGTGATGACCTGATTAATGGGTGGAAATGGCAAGCTTTTTAAGTGGGAATGACCATGTTATTTTGGAGTTTCTTATATAGCATTTTACTACACTAAACTGTATTAGCACTTTTACTGCTGCCTTCTGTGGAATCCTGGGGTTTGAAGTTTAGAGAAGGACATTTAGAATTCTCAGCCAGAGAGTTCTTGTTGGTGGTGTTGTGTGCCCTCAAGTTGTTTCTGTCATATGGTGACTCTAAGCAAACCTATCATGGGTTTTCTTGGCAAGATTTGTTCAGAGGAGGTTTGCCATTGCCTTCCCCTGAGGTTGAGAGCATGTGACATGTCCAAGGTCACCCAATGGATTTCATGGCCAAGTGCATAATCAAACCCTGGTCTCCAGAGTCATAGTCCAACACTCAAACCACTATGCCATGGCTGAATCTCCTAAGAGAGCTCTTAGGCCTCAGTAAACTACAAACCCCAGAATGCCACAGGAGACATCCATAGCAGTAAAATAGCATTATAACAGTGTAGTGTGGTATTGCCCATAATAGTGGAAAGGAGAAGCCAAGCATAGTCAAGCACACATTCTAGACTTTACAAATGCTGATGTCTAAAGATGTCTAAAGAACCTTAATCTGAACTAAGATTTAAATGGGTCATGTACAAGAAATGGAAAACGAGATAAATCACCAAAGAGGAATTCAAATCAATAGCAGCATGTGAAGGGAAAAAGTCAGAAAAGTTAAAGGGCAGAATGAGCTCAGGCTTGTTAAAGAGGTTAAAAACAATAAAAAGGGCTTTTTTGATGATGTCCATAGCAAAAGGAAAGACAAGGAAATGGTAGGACTACTGTGTGAAGAAAATGGTGAAACGTTAATAGAGGACAAAGAGAAGGCAGAACTACTCAACACCTTCATTGCCTTGGTCTTCTCTGAAATGGAGAAATGGAAAAAGAAGGAAATCACCAAAGAGGAATTTAAACAAATAGGTAGCATGTGTGGGAGTAAATTCAGCAAAGCTAAAGTGCAGAATGAGCTCAGGCTTGCTACAGAGATTAAGAATAATAAAAAACACTTTTTTGTCTGTAGCAAAAGGAAGAAGAAGGAAATGGTAGGGCCATTGCGTGGAGAAGATGGAAAAATGGGAACAGGGGACAGAGGAAAAGTAGAACTACTCAACATTTTCTTTGCCTCAGTCTTGTCACAAAATGAAAAGGGTGCTCAACCTGGGTAAAATGGAACAGATGATGCAATAGGGCAAATGCAGCACACAATAGATAAAGAGGTAGTACAGAAATACTTGGGTATTCTAAATGAATTCAAGTCTCCAGAGTCAGATTAACTACATCCAACAGTATTGAAAGAATGGTAAAAGATTTGGAAACCATGCTGTATGAGGGGCAGCTTAGGAAGCTCGGTATGTTTAGCCTTAAGAAGACAAGGTTAAGAGGTGACATGATTAATAATAATAATAATAATAATAATAATAATAATAATAATAATAATTTATATCCCTCCCTCTGCAGAGCAATCAGGGCGACTTACAACATTAAAATTATCATAAGATACAATCTCCATCCTGCCCCAAAGAACCCCAGAACCCACCCACCCTTAAAAAGATATTAAACAATTTCACAGATTAAAACATACTTTAAAAAAAATCATTAAAAAGACAAACCTAACTGTAGCAGAGAGTAGGGAAGGAGAGGACCCAAGTCATTTAGGGCTTTAAAGGTAATAACCAACACCTTATACTGGACCCAGAAACTAATAGGCAGCCAGTGAAGAGACTTTAATACAGATGTTATATGGTCTCTCCTTGATGTACCCGAGACCAATCTGGCTGCCATGTTCTGTACTAATTGTAGTTTCTGGACCAAGCACGAGGGTAGCCCCATGTAAAGTGCATTACACATATCAAGACAGGCGGTTACCAGTGCGTGCACCACAGTTTCCAGGTCCCTTAATTCCAGGAAAGGGCGCAGCTGGCGTATCGGCCAAAGCTAATAGCAGGCGCTCCTGACCGTCGCATTTACCTGATTAGTCATCTGAAGCGACAGATCCAGGAGCACTCCCAGACTGTGAACACAGTGCTTAGCGAAGAGTGTGACCCCGTCCAGGACTGGAGGTTGTATCCCAATACCTAGTTTCGGGGCCATTACTGCAGGTATCTCCATTTTATCTGGATTCAGTCTCAATCTGTTTTTCCTCATCTAGTCCATTACTGTCTTAAGACAGTCATTGAAAGGAGAGATGCCATCTGAAATCAAAGCTGAAGACCAAGACGTGGAGAAATATATCTTGGTGTCATCAGCATACTGATAACACCCCACCCCATGACTCTGAATGATCTCTCCCAGCGGCTTCATATGTATGTTGAACAGCATCGGGGACAGGATGGCATCTTGAGGGACTCCACAATTAAGCTCTTTCCTATTAGAGCAACTGTCCCCAAGCAACACCCTCTGGGATCTGCCCGAGAGGAAGGAAAACCCAGAGGGTGTTGCAATGCAGTGCCTTCAATTCCTAATCCTCTCAGATGATTCAAGAGGATGTTATGATCTATTATATCAAAAGCCACTGAGAGGTCTAAGAACACCAGCAGGGTCACACGACCCCTGTCGATGCTCAGATGAAGGTCAACAGCCAAGGCAACCATGGCAGTCTCAACTCCAAATCCTATCCTAAAACCCTCTAGAAATGGATCTAGATAATTGGTTTCATCCAAGACAGCTTGGAGTTGAAGAGCAACTGCCCTCTTGATCACTTTGCTTAAAAAAGGTAGTAAGGAGACCGACCTATAGCTATTCATATCCAGGGGTTCTAGGGAATATTTTTTCAGAAGCGGCCTAACCGCCATTTCCTTCAAACAAGGTGGAACATCGCCTTCCCTGAGGGATGCATTGATGATGTCCTTCCTCAGTGCAACTCCCCCCTGGACAGCCAGTCATGATGGGCAAGGATCGAGAGGGCAAGTCATCTTCCTCATTCTACCAAGGAACTTGTCCACGCCATTGATACTCACAGATTGAAATCAATCCAGTATGATTTCATTAATGGAGTTGCTGGATGCCTCATCACTTGATTCTGTTGTAATACTGGCATCCAAGTCGGCTCTTATCTGAGAGATTTTATCTGCAAAGAGGTTGTTAAACAAGTCACAGCAGGCCATTGTCAGGTTAAGTAGAGGGTTCTGCACTGGTGAAACCCACATCAGCTCCTCTACCACCCTAAACAGCTCAGCTGGACGGGACTCTGCAGATGCAATACGTGCAGAGAAGAAAGATTGCCTCTTGATAGGAATAAAGGAAATTCCTATGATGAGTCTTGTAAGATAAGAGTTGAGTTTTCTGCCAGGTGCACTCCAGTTGTTGCCCAACCCACTTTATCTTCCTAAGTTCTTCCGTATACCAATGCTTCCAATTGGAAGCAGGTTGAAAAGGGTGGTCGGGAAAGATTGTGTCGATAGCCTTGGCAAGATCTGTATTCCAGGCAGTCACCAAAGCTTTGACAGAATCACTGTTGTTACCAATCATTAGTCCCTCTAAGGCTTTCTGGAATCCAATTGGTTCCATTAGCCTCCGAGGGTAGACCATTCTAATAAGTCCACCACCACCAATGGGGTGGACAGTGGCTCTTAGTTCAGCTTTGATCAGGAAATGATCCGTCCATGACAATGTGGAGGTTTTTATTATCTCCCCCCATGGATATTCCTGTTCCG
Source organism: Phrynosoma blainvillii (assembly GCA_026167975.1). Classification (NCBI taxonomy): domain Eukaryota; kingdom Metazoa; phylum Chordata; class Lepidosauria; order Squamata; family Phrynosomatidae; genus Phrynosoma; species Phrynosoma blainvillii. The sequence goes on from JANUYF010000005.1 coordinate 38,317,784, forward strand.
TACTAAAGACAGCATTGAGGGTATGACCTGCACAATGAGTGGGCTTGATGACCAATTGGGATAGGCCCATATTTATCATGGATTCCATGAACTCCCAAGCCTCACCTGTTAAATTTGACGAACTCGTCTCAAGTGGAATGTTGAAGTCGCCCAGAATTAAAAGTCTGGGCAACTCCAACAGCAACTCTGAGACCAGCTGTGTCAGCTCGGTTAGGGAGTCTGCTAGACAACGGGGTGGTCATTATACTAGCAGAATCCCCAACCTATCCTTGGTCCTCAGGCTTAGGTACATACACTCGAAGTGGCGTGTATTCAGGAAAGGTATCCTGGTTAAGGTGAAGTTGTTCTTATGAACCAGAGCCACACTGCCCCCCCCCCCACTTCCCCTTACCTGCTCACCTACAGACTACCCAGCTGGGAGGGCCTGCATCCAAGTTATGGCACTATCCTCTCTCAGCCAGGTCTCTATAAAGCAAGCTAGGTCAGCATCCTCATCTAAGAGGTCATAGATAATATGGGTCTTATTTTTAACTGACCTGGCATTGCAAAGGAGCAAGGTAAGATTCTGTGGAATAATTGGCATGCTCTCCAGTCCATTCCAGGAAACAGAGTGAACTGAAGGCAGGATAGCTTTCAAACATCAATCCTGCCTTCTTTTGTAACATTGCCTCACTCTGTTGCCGCCATACCTTCCTTTCCCCCGCACAACCTCAATGTCCACTCCCAGGTCATTCCTGGCCACTATAAGAGGTGAAGATGTAAAACAGCCAAAATAGCCTTCTTCCTCATATTCTCCCAACAGCTCACAAGAGGTGAACCCTCAGTGGCAGAGCTCAAAGGTAGGATCTGTTTGCTGCTATGGACAGAAGGGTTGGGGCGGGCTAAGTAGCCTTCGCCCAGTCCTGATTCCCAGTCTAGCTCTCAGCGTCACTGCCGCTGGTGGTGGAAGGGTTGGGCGAGCTAGATGGAAGCCCCCACCCAGGACCTGGCTCTCCAGCTCGCTGCTGGTGGTGGTTTCAGGTGGGCTTATGTAGGCTCCGTCCTGGCCTCCCCAGCCCCATTGCCACCACAGCTGCTCCACCGCTGGTTGGTGGTGGTTTCAGGCGAGCTTATGTGGGCTCTGCCCAGGTCTCCCTGGCCCCGTTGCCATGATAGCCATGTCTGAGCATTTTAAAAAGTGTCATATTGAAGATGGAGCTGGCTTGTTTTCTGCTGCATCACGGACAAAGCAATGGATTCAAACTGCAGGAAAAGAGATTCCATTTTAACATCAGGAAGAACTTTCTGACAGTGAGAGCTGTTCAACAGTTGGATATACTATCTGAGTGTGTGGTGGCATCTCTTTCTTTGGAGGTTTTTAAACAAAGGCTGGTGGGTACCTGTTGAAGGTGCTTTGATTGTGTATTCCTGCATGGCAGAGGGTTGGACTGGATGGCCCTTGTGGTCTCTTCCAACTCTACAATCTAGGATTCTATAAAGGATTAACAGATAGTAGCCATTTATAGCTGTTACAAAATTTGTAGCTTCATTGATATAGATATACCTTTTTGTTCAGTTTGGAGTAGCTTTTATAGCTTTCTAAAATAAAAGATCAAAGATGGAAAATGCACCACATACAGAAAGCTTCTCCATTTTAAATTTACATAAGAAAACCAGGCTGACCAAAATTTCTTCAGCACCTTTGTTCATTCATTTGGGATATTAAGACCAAAGAGAGAGAGAGAGAGAATATCTTGATTAATGACCTGTTCTAATCATTTCAGCAAATTATACAGACATTACTTATTTGATCCCACCAATTAATTACTTTTGTATTAATCATAAATGTCATTCCCTCTGAAAGTGGACATGTGCACATACACATGCACAACATTGTGAGTTATCTGTATTTTATCAGGTATATCAGAATAATTGGCATATGAGAGTTGGTTTTTAAACAGTCAATTAGTGAGTAAGTTATTGAATATTTCAATGAAATCTGCAGTAGGAAACTCGAATAGAAAAAGTTCAAAAGAACATAACAGTATTTTGATTGCACAGGTGTTGATGCTTTGATTTATAATATAAAAAAAAACATCCATGAGATTCAAATATGTTAACAGTTTTTGGTAAGTTTTGTTAGTTTGGGCAAGCATTAAACAAACAATTTACATGAAAAATAAGATTTATGGTGGTTCAGGATCCATGCTGTAATCTGGCTTCATCTTTGTTATTGCCCTTCTGAGGCATGTTTTAAATGACAAAGAAATCCATAAAAGATATTTTAAATGCAGGCATTGTTGTATTTGGATATTTGTTGCTGATGCATTGCATGGTATCTATTGTTTTCTGTCTATTTTTTTAAAAAATAGACAGACAGACAGACAGTAGTTGTGTGCCTTTATCTTATGGCAACCCTAAGGCAACCTTATCAACAGGGTTTACTTGGCAAGATTTGTCCAGAGGGATTTCGCCTTTGCCTTCCTCTGAAACTGACAGAGTGTGACTTGCCAAGGGTCACCAAGTGGGTTTCCATGGCTGAATGGGGATTTGAACCCTTGTCTCCAGTCACATTCCAATGCTCAAACCACTACACTACTCTGGATCTCTGGTAGATAGACCACAATTCCATATTGGGCCTTTATAATATGTAGTTCTAATTGACCTCTGGGTTGAACTGAGGACTATATGCAACTGCTAGTCCCAAAATAGTAGATAAATTGAATGAACTGCTGAATGGTAATCTAAGGGCCTTTGCAGACTGCCAGAAATAATGCAGCTTGAGTCCACTTTAACTGCCCTGGCTCAGTGCTAGGGAATCATGGGAACTGTAGTTTATTGTGGCACCAGAGCTCTCTGACATAGAAGGCTCAATGTCTCAGAAAAAACTACAATTCCCATGACTCCCTAACACTGATTCAGGGCAATTAAAGTGGACTCAAGCTGTATTATTTCTGGCAGTCTGTAAAGGCCCTAACTGTTATATAATTTTCATTGGTTCAATTGATCTGCTCTAACTAGAACTAGCAAATGGATTTAGGACTAAATATTTCAGTAATTTAATGTCATGCATGCAAACTTTTTCTTTTCTGTACAGCAAACAAAACAAAACAAAACAAAACAAAAAAAACAGGAGACTCAATTCAAATCAAGATCCTAGTGTAGGGATAGAGGAAATTAACCCATTGCCTCTCCCCCCACACACACACTATCAGGATTCATGTCTGTTGTTCACATGATAGAGGGAAATTCCTCATTTGTTTCAATGGAAGCTCTTTCTTTCTCTCTTCCAGTAGTCCTATCCTGAAGATTTTTAAAACTGTAAATTTTAAATGAAGAATTTTAAATGTAGATTGTTTTAATATGTATGTGTCTTGTTTGTTCTTTTAATTGTTGTATGTTTTAACTGATGCTGTGTTCAAAGAAATGCCTGTGGTTTGAACTCTCTCTGAATTCATTGAGGCTTGTTCAGATACTCAGCGTATCCTAATTTTATTTGTTGAAGCCTAATGTTAACTAGCAATGGTGGCATGACATCCTATCCACTTAACACTTAGGTAGTCAACAGGAAACTAAGATACTCACTTCATTTGGGGACAGATGGAATTCATTTGCCTCAGTCCTATCAATAATTCCAACTAGAATAGATCAATTCAATCAGATGGATTTATCTATCTGTTAATTCACTAGTCAACAAATGAATGGGTCTTCTCTAGTTGGGGCTAACTAATAGGATTTCAATTATTAATTCCAAGGGTTCTGGTGGTAGTGAAGATATTGATTGATGATACATATATCATCATCATACATGGTGATTTACAATGTACAAGAAGATAGCCCTGCCAGGGATTTACCATTTACAATTTGATCTGAAAAAGAAGACAAAAGAAATTAATTTGAAGTGATGGCAAACAGATCTTAGTTTCAAGCTGGAGAAAACCAGCTATTTTCCCTAGGGTGTGCAGACATACTTTGAAACTAGGGTCTGAATCCCATAGGCAGTACCAACTAGAGTAGATCCATTTAATTGGTGGGATTTACATTAAGTGTTGATACACCTCTCAACAAGTGGTTTAATAGGTCTATTTTAACAGGGTTTTTTAAGGGGGGGAAGAAAAACTAGGGGAAGGAGTGGTGGAAAAAAGTATGATTCAGGAATTTGGGTGAGAAGTTTCATTCAGTGCTAACCTACTGAATATGCACCCCTTGGGACCTTGGAAGTGCCCAGCTTGGTATTAGGCAGACCAATCTCACCCAGGTGGCAGGGATCCACACAGTGATTCTCACTTATTGTATCTGAGTTCTAACATTCTAGGTAGTTTCGACAGGGTGAGCTGGGTATTTGGATCACTGCCTAATGGTTGGATCACCTGGTGTACAGATCTGGGTATGGTCAAGCTTTTACAACTGTAACCAATCCATTTTTGGCCATCCAGCATTACAGTGTATAGTTGGTGGGCTTGCAAGATATTGACAAGTTGGAAAATGTTCAGAGGTAGGCAACCAAGATGTTAAAAAGTCTGGAAAATATGATCTATTGGGAATAGCTTGGGAAACTGGGTTTGGGCTGGACAAGAGAGGATTGATAATCCTCTTTAAAGATCAGAAGAAATGTCATCTAGAAGATAGAATTAGCTTTTTTTCCTGCTGCTCCAGAGACTAGAACATGAACCAATGGATTGAAATTGCAAAAAGAGAGATTCTATATAAACATTAGGTGGATACTATTCATTGGAGATTGTTAAACAGAGGCTGGATGGCCATCTCTCACAAATGCTTTAGCTATGTATTCCTGCATGGCAGTGGGCTTAACTGCATTTGGTTTCCTTTCCAATGCTGTGATTATATGATGCAGTATGAAACATGTTTAGAAAAGGACTGAGTAAAGCTGAAATCTTAAAAGTTATTTAATAAAGCATTTCTGGCTTGGATAGATCTATCACAGTGGTGCTGCATAGCTAGAACCATTTGCTTCTCTGATGGCATCTTCTCTGCATTATTCTCTGCTACTATGGTGAGTTTGGAGAGAAGCCCAGTTCCCACACTGAAACTTTTTAAACTGAAGAATAAGAACAATATTATGGCACACCCTCCCTAGGGATGTTAAACTGTCCCCCTCTCTCTTGTCCCTCCAGCAGCCATTGAAGATCTTTTTATACAAGTAGTCTTTTACATGATTGTAAAAGAGGCTTTTAACCTGGTTGGGTGCTTTATTTTCTCCCTTTTTGTATTGTTTTCTTTTTAACCACTTTAAACAATTAAATTAATCTGCCACAGTTATTTTATTTTATTTTATTTATTTGATTGATGCCAGCCTTCCTCCTAAGAATGGGGCTTAAAGCAGCTTTTATATTTTTAATTGTACTTGTTTTTCATTCATTTTATTAGTAGTAATTTTGAGTATCATCTCTAGGGGGAAAAATAGAGTTAAATATAAACAAAAAAACAAAAAAAAGGAAAACCATGTGTTGGCACAAGGAAAACAAATTAATATGTCAGTCCATCAAATTAATCTACACATTTCCCAACACTACCACACTGTTTCTTTTCTATCTTTTCACTAAGCATATCATTCCCAACACCAAACATTAGTGATATGCATCTTCTACAGCTGAACTGGATGTTTGGTGCAACTGAAGTTTTCTGGCCCTCGGGTGCCTTAATCTTGGCATCCTCCTGCTGTTTCCAAGAAGTGTTCAATTTGCATTACTCTGTAAACCCCAGGAAGAACTTCTTAGTATTCAAAATTTCACTTAAAGGGAAAAAAAAATCTTAAAATATGTTTTCCAGCTTCAAAACTTTTTTTCTTCTCCCCATTTTATGTGTTATGGATGTTCTGTAAGTAGAAGCTTCCAAGATATCCTTTCCTCAGATGTTTCAGAGTGTATGATGCTGGATTTACCTTCTTCTGCTACTCACAGAAATGTGTTAGCATTTCTCCCATCAGTTACTTCATTCAGGATTTGAAAACTTAGGTGTAAAATTTCATTTTGGCGGAAAGTTGCCCATTAGACTTGGAATACCAATTTGATTATTAATCTTAGCATAATAACATGGCTTGTACAAAACATAAGAGTCATCACCACCACCACCATCCATGTACAGAAGCAGCCCTGATGAGAAACTGGGATTTACTTCAATAATTGTAATAGGATAATGACTTCCACTGCTCTTGAGAGTAGCAGGCTAGCTTAAGAGAGACAGGGCTGACTACATATGGCTTAGCACAAAACACATCAGTTATCAGACATCTTATCTCTTGTTTTCTACCTTCCAACTTCTGTGGTGTTAGGCTGTTAATTTACTCTACCAAACTATAGAGCAGGGGTAGACAACCTTTCCCCTTTAAGGGCCAAGGGACTTCAGCTCCCAGAATCCCAGGAGCTATTGGCCAACATGGGACTATTGGCCAACATGGCTGAGGCTTCTGGGAGCTGAAGTCCCTCGGCCCTTAAAGGGGAAAGGTTGCCTACCCCTGCTATAGAGAAACATGACAGCCATCAATGAAAACACAATGGTGGGAAGGGTTCCCCAATAGAGATGTACATCTTTATCAATTTCATTCTCACAGGCAAAACCAAATAGCTTTACCATCTTTCTTTTTACTGTGAGAAAGTCATGGAGAACTGCAGTTTTGAAGACGTATTCACAGTTAAGTGAATAGCTCAGTAGAGAGCCAGCATGGAGTTGTGGTTTGAAAATTGGACTATGACTCTGAAGACCAGGTTAAAATCCCTGTTCAGCCATGGAAACCCACTGGATGACCCTGGACACTGTCAGCTTCAAAGGAAGGCAAAGGCAAATGCCCTCTGGACCAATTTTGCCAAGAAAATCCTGTTGATAGAGTTGTCTTAGGGTCACCATAAGTCAGAAATGCACAGAAAATAACGTTAGATGACCTACCACTCCCATCCAAGTCCCAGGACTTTACAAGTGAGAGCAAAAACGCCAGGTATGGCTCAAGCATAGAGTCCTTTCCCACCCCTGAGTACCAAGACCTGGAGAGGAAGTGCTAGAACCCTACCCTACACTAAAAGGGTGCCAAAGGGCACACCAAATCTCTTACAATCTCCCTCTTACCTGCCACGGACAAAGGGCAAGTCTCTGCTTAGTCCTTTTCCCCCCACCAGGCTAACCAAAAAGACACCCAGCCCCCATTCCAGGTCATCCAAAATAACATATTTCCTTCTTCAGAAAGGTATATGTCATTCACTCTATTTCTGGGCATCGGAAAACTATGATGGGGTAACATCAGTGCAGGGGATGGTTTTCATCATGGTTAGGAGGGATTACATTTCCCGATCCCTGTGATTCTCTGTATGCTGCTCAGTCAATAAGGGATGAAAAACCTGGAGCTATACACTGTTTTCTACATTTTATCAGTGGAACAGTGCTACATTTACATGACATTAATATAGTAGGGCATACACAGTCTGTAGGCAGCAGACTGCAGCCATTTCCCCCCTCCCCACATATGCACACACCCAACTAGAGATGAAATGAAGCCATATTTCAGGGAGATGGTACATCTTGACCAGAGAATATTCATTTTGCCCAGTGAGCATACAAAATGCAGTCATGATATTAATATTTCCCAAGGAATGACAAGTAAATGTTTCAAGTTTCTTCTGCCATTTAGCTCATATATTACCGCTAGCATATATATTATACAACTCTCTATTGTCATTTCAGTCAGTTTGGCTCCAATTTGTCATTTCACAGGTTTGATTTCTAAAGTCAGCAAGGAATCTTGTGACACAAACAGAATTTGAACACTCCTGTTCAGTTTTAATAACTGAAATGCAGTTCCTGATCTTGAGATTTGTTTATGCTGTTTTTTCATTTTCCTTCTAGTCATACTGTGCTGTCAAATTCATATTTTCTGACTGTCTCCCCCCCCCCTTCTCCTCCTTCTTGACTTCAAATGGTTCCTGGGTGTGTTCAAAATCAAGGGCAAGTCCAAGTGATCACATATATGAGGGCACAGAAGAAATGCTCCTAGCCTGTGGGGAACTTAAATACATTACAGTGCTTCTGAAGACAAATGCACAGCTGCCAATCTTAGCTGGGGAGCCAGCCAGGAAGCCAGATGCTACAAGAAAAAGAATATTGTCTACTGTTTGGCACTTGTGAGTCCCACGAGTATCATTCAAACACAAAAAGGTCCAGAGTGTTTCACTGAACAATATGATAGGATGCAAAATAGCTCAACTGTTAAAAAGGCAGCCTGCTGAATTATGACAGCACCAAACAAGGTAGGAATAAACGGTGAGAGGCATGCAAATTAAGCATGCTGAATGGACGCATATTTCCAAACTAATTTACACTTACACACTAAGCTTGGAAATCAGTGAAACCTAAATACTTTCCTAGTGCTGCTGAGAGAGAATTGTACCTAATGGGACTTGACCAAGAATGCCAGTTTGACCCAGTTTTATGATATCAGAAACCATTTGCTGATATCTGAAACAAATAAAGCTTTTAACTTTGGAGATATCTGGCAAATAACTCCCCATCAAAAAAATTGAATCTGCTTCCCAAATGGCTCAACCAGTTAGCATAGCATTTGGTACGCCAGTAAAGTTAGTGCAAAAATATGCAGCATGACTGAGTTGACTCACTTTATATTAAGGTATTTGCTTAGTTCTTGTTCATAAGCTATATATCTTCCTTCTCCCACTTTTTTCTTTTTTCCTCTTTTTTCTATTTCTGTTTCCTTTCTCTCTTTCTCTCTCTCTCTCTATTTTGTTTTTTGTAATTAGACTTTTAAAACCTAAGGTTTTCTTTTCTTTTTTTAAATAGTGGAATCGTGTATTTGATTCAAAGAGGACTTTTTATTTTACGGGGAAAGAAAAGACACTGAACATGTTTGCATTTTTGAAATTAATCACAGGATGGAGAAAGAGATAACCACTGTAGTTAACTAGAAAACTACTTAACTATCGCATCAGAATCCTATCCATCAAAGAAGACAAAACCAAAAGGGAAATCTCAGATCTGGAATTACAGATACTAGACCATCATCCCTTTATACAACAGAACAATACACAAAATCTCTCTAGAAAAAGAAAAAGAAAATTATGAGATGAAGTTTTCTTCTCTAAAGAAAAAGAAAGACAAGGCACTTTGTTTTTTTACTAAAGACCCCAACAGCCCACAACAGAAATGCCACCAACTTGGACAAAAATAAACCTTTCCAGCCACACACACAAGTCAGGCAGAGAAGTCTCACAAGGTCTATCCTTCTGCCCCTCAGAACCTACACACATGACTCAGTTCTGTGATGGCCTGGAGGCTTTTTTCCACCATAAACAATTCAAGGAATATTTTAGGGAGAATCACACTAGCCAGGACAATAGCTCGCTAACATCACCTCAGTCTGCACCACACAACAATGGCACTGTATCAACATACAGGAATGTGTGGCCAAGCTCTATAAAAGAACACTACATTGACCCCTCCAGAAGGCCAGAACATCCAACTGAATTTCTATATAGAATACGTGCCATTGTGGTCAAACTGAGATAATCACCACAATTTACCATGCAACCTCAGCTATATGGAATGATGCACCATTCACAGTCTCAGAAACAATCCTAATATTATTAAAGAAAAGGCTGACAGAGGGGAAGCTGTGATCATCTTAAATAAATAATAAATAAAAATTATTTTTTATCCTGCCCCTCTGCACAATGCAACCAGGGCGACTTACAGCATTAAAACATACATTCCATATCCCACAATCCCACACACCCCTTAAAATACTATTAAACAATTGGCAGTTTAAAACATTTAAAACAGTAACACAAATAAATAATAACCACAAAATGACAGAACACCAAAAATGATCATCTATAGTACACAATTGAGAGCAGTCAAACACATCATGAACAAGCTATAACAAACACAGACTTCTCACAAGCTCTGGGATATATAAAATGGATGGTAATACAGGGACAAGACCCGGACAAAAACCCAGATTCCAACTCTGTCCTCACATTTACTGTGAGTGATATTACAGGGACCAATAACATCACTTAGAATATCAGAGGTACATCCAACATGATACCATCCTATGCCAGTAATGCCTCTCTATACTCTACATTGGACAATCAGGACAGTCTCTACACAAAAGGATTGATGGACACAAATCTGACATTAGAGATGGCAATACCCAAAAACCAGTTGAAGATCATTACAACCTTTCTGGACACACATTAAGTGATTTACAGGTTGCGGTCCTTGAACAAGCAATTTACAAAGAAAGACCAGAAAGAGAAACTGCTAAACTGAAGTATAATCATAATGTCAATCTCAGAAAGAGAAACTGCTAAACTGAAGTATAATCATAATGCCAATCTACTAGCCGAGGTATGAATAATGACAATGGCTTCATAGTATTAATATAAGAATTTTCGCTACTGTACATATAACAAAAGATATCTTCTCAGAGAGAGTTTTGAACCTAGGAAAACTGACTTTTGATAAGCAGATTTATTACTTTTACACATCAGCACTAACTGGCTGTTTTAAAGATCTGAAAGACCTGTGTGACATTATGGTTCCCTTGAAAATTTAGGACAAGGTCATGATTTGTATCTTTCTGGATGCTATTACATCCCATCCCATTCCTACAATTATGTAAGTATGCTTAATACCTGAGGTTTTAATATCATTGAAAAGGGGGGTTTATATCCATGAACACTCATGCTAAAATAAAAACCAGTTAGTCTTAAAGGTGCTTCCACATTTTCCCCCTCCCTCTCTGTTCTTTTCTCCTATTTAAACATAGATAAGTTTCCCTCCTATCTTTATACTATAACCCAAAGACATCCAACAAAGCTGAATAGTAGAAATTTTTTTTTTTTGTTTTGTTTTGTTTTTTTTTTGTAGAAATTAATTTCTTTATTACGACCATTCGGTCAGCACAGAATAGTAGAAAATTCATGGCAGACAAAACAAAATACTTCTTCACATAGCATATGGAAAACTGTAGAATTTGCTACCATAAGAAATAGTGATGGCCACTGGCCACTAGCTTAGGTTAGTTTTGAAAGGAATACAGAGAAATTCATGAAGGAGAATGCTTTGATTGTTGGCTAGTCAGTCATGCTGGTTCCAGAATCAGATACAGTATGCCTCTGAATACGAGCTACTGGTAACAGATATGGAGGCCTCTTGGCCTGTTTGTTGACTTCTCATAGGTGACTGATAGGACTTGGTGTGAAACAGAATGGTGGGCTAGATTACAGTCTTTGATATGTTTACATAATGTCTTCTTCTGGCAAAATCTGAGAAATTTTAGTAGGATCATGTTCATAAAAATGCACACTAAATTGGGGTTACACTGAAAGTAAGGTGCAGCATAGCAAAGCTAGGGTTGCTATCCACAGCACAAGATCTTGCATTAGCACAAGATCCCCCATTTTGAAACCAAACAGGAATTTAAACTTTCAAGTACAGTGAAAGCAATGTCTCAGCTGGAAAAGACAAACATTCTCACCACTCCTTGAAAAGGAAGAGTAGCATTTGAAATAAATTTTAGGTATGTTATGATGTACTGTTTTTATAAATATGCTAAGGGATCTTGCAGCACCATTGAGACTAGTTGGGTGAAAGAAGTTGTGGCATAATATGTCCAAGATGGAGCTTCTTGTCTTTCCACCTAAGTCCTCCCTTCAATCCTCTTTTTCTGTTTTTGTTGACAACACTTCTATTTATCCGGTCCAGGAAGCCCGCAGTCTCAGTTTCATTTTTGATTCCTCATTGTCTTTTATTCCCCATATTCAGGCCACAGCCAAAGCCTGCACATTTTTCCTTTACAATATTGCCAAAATCCATCCTTTTCCTTCAGCCTCCACTGCCATCGTCCATGCTTTGGTGGTCTCCCGATTAGATTATTGTAATCTCCTTTTAGCTGGGCTTCCTCTTTCTCATCTTCACCCTTTAATTTCTGTCCAACATTCAGCCGCCCGCATCATTACTTCTGCTTGCCACTTTGATCATGTTTCCCCTTTGCTGTCTTCTCTTCACTGGCTTCCCTTCCCTTTCCGCATTCAATATAAGCTTTTGTTGCTAACTTTCAAAGCCCAGCATGGGCTAGCCCCTCTTTACTTATCTGACCTTCTCTCTCCCTACACTCCCACCCGTACCCTTCGTTCTAGTACTCAAGGCCTGCTGTCCCAACCTAGGAGCTCCACTGCTTCATCCCGGATTCGCCCCTTCTTGCTTGCCGGCCCTCACTCCTGGAACCTTCTTCCCCCTCAAACATGGGCCATTACTTCTTTGTCCACTTTTAAATCCGAGTTAAAGACCACCTTGTTCAGGGAAGCATTCCCTGGCATTGTTTGATATACATTTACTTGTTCTGTTGCTTGGGTTTACAGTGGATGTTGTTATTAATTGTTGTAATTGTCTTTGTTTTAATTGACTTTTATTATTTTGCCCATTGTTTTACTTAGATTGTACGCCTCTGGCAGGTTTTATTCTGTTTTATCTTTGATTGTCTGTTGTACAGCGCTGTGTACACCGACAGCGCTCTAGAAATAAACAATAATAATAATAATAATAATAATAATAATAATAATAAGCTTCCATAAACATTTGCCTATGGAAGCTTATGCTATAACTTCTGTTGTTCAGTTAATCTCAAAGGTACTACAAGATCCCTTTGTGTACTGATATTCCAGACTATCAGTGCCACAGGGCTCTGTCCTGGTCCCAGTGCTATTCAATATCTTTATTAATGACTTGGATGACGGTATTGGGAGCATAGTTATCAAATTTGCAGATGACACCAAATTAGGAGGAGTAGCTAATACCCCAGAGGACAGGATCAAAATTCAAAATGACTTGAACAGACTAGAAAGCTGGGCCAAAGCTAACAAAATGAAATTCAACACAGAGAAATGTAAGGTACTGCACTTAGGGCCGAAAAACGAAAAGCACAGATATACGATGGGGGACACCTGGCTGAATGAGACTACGTGTGAAAGGGATCTAGGAATCCAGGTGGACCACAAGTTGAACATGAGTCAACAGTGCGATGCAGCAGCTAAAAAGGCCAATGCAATTTTAGGCTGCATCAGTAGAAGTATAGTGTCTAGATCAAGAGAAGTAATAGTGCCACTCTATTCTGCTTTGGTCAGGCCTCACCTGGAATACTGTGTCCAGTTCTGTGCACCACAATTCAAAAAGGATGTGGAGAAACTGGAGCGTGTCCAAAGGAGGGCAACTAAAATGGTGAAGGATCTGGAAACCAAGCCCTATGAAGAATGACTTAGGGAGCTGGGGATGTTTAGCCTGGAGAAGAGAAGGCTGAGAGGTGATATGATAGCCGTGTTTAAATATTTGAAGGGATGTCATATTGAGGAGGGAAAAAGCTTGTTTTCTGCTCCTCCAGAGACTAGGACCCGAAACAATGGATGCAAGCTGCAGGAAAAGAGATTCCACCTCAACATTAGGAGGAACTTCCTGACAGTAAGGGCTGTTCAACAGTGGAACACACTCCCTCAGAGAGTAGTGGAGTCTCCTTCCTTGGAGGTCTTTAAGCAGAGGCTGGATGGCCATCTGTCGGGGATGCTTTGATTGGGAATTCCTGCATGGCAGGGGGTTGGACTGGATGGCCCTTGTGGTCTCTTCCAACTCTATGATTCTATGATTCTATGACTAAAGGGCTTACCACACCATCAAAAAACCTTGCTGCTTCCCAGCGGGATACAATTGAGTGGTGGGATGCAGGCAGGTATTACCGCATGCAAGTCGCCACCAATTCCACTGGGCAAGCACAACCCGATTGCATCCCAGGCCCCAGGTGCACTTCAGAGGCCACTTTTCACAGCTAGGAGCTTGCCATCTTTGAAAAGCATGCTCCAAAGCACACCTGGGATCCAGGATGCAGCCAGGATGCACTCGCCTGGTGGAACTGGCAGCAACTTGTGTGCGGTAATACCTGCCTGCATCCCACCACCCGGCTGTATCCCATTGGGGAGCAGCTGGGTTTTTTGACAGTGCAATAAGCCTCTAAGTCATGTCTCTGAATTATGTTTATGTCAAATACACTTCAGATGTATTCTGAGATATTGCCTGAAGTATTGTTTTTCACTATAACCCTGAGAAGTTGTGGGAAACTAAATCTGAAAAATACTAAATAATTCTAAGACTTATGGTGTATATTACAAATTAAAATATATGGTTCTAGGTATAATATTAGCTTTAATTAAATAAATTAAATATAGTAAAGGAACAGAAATTGAAATATAGGTTTTATAGGGAGCAACACATGTGTTTAATGTCCTTTATAACTTGTATCAGAGAAACCAAATTTGTATTTATCTGAGGACACAGGATCAAAAAAGAAGGATGCTGTAAATATTTGGTTCACCATTGCCTTTGAAGAATTTTTGCATTCTTGGATTTGCTATATATATATTTGAAATGCATGGCATTTTAATATTCTCTGAGATCTAAGAATGTAGGGAATCATGAAGTGTTAGAAAAGTGTCTATGACCAATATGAGAAAACTGTCTCTTCATCCTTTCAATGCTAAAAATATATTCACATATAAAGAGAAAAAAATCCAATAATTTAATTGCAATAACAAATGCAGTGATGTGTGTTTATCTTACTTTTACACACAGGGATTTATGAAAAAAATCACCTTATGGAAAAGTAGTTCTGGGTCCAAAAAATCTAGACTTAATGGAGCACTGCACACAAAAGTTATTAAAATCAAATGGTTCCTTTAAACTTGAAATTCAAGTTCAGAGAACCAGCTAATCCAAATGGAAATTAAATGACATATCCTCTGGAAAATCATGAAACTATTCCACTCAAGGGAAAATATTGAGTGATGAACCAAAAGATGAACAACTTTATTCTTAAGGTAAAAATGAATTTTCCAATTAAACATTAGCCTTTTGCATTTAAACTGTACATTTCCTAAGAAGGGCACCTTTCTCAAAACTATTGGATCAACCTTTGATCCCCCTGCTACAATTCAGCTCTTTTAAACTTTCTATTGTGTATTGATGTTTTCATATTGTGGAAAATACAAATGTCAAACCTATAACATAGCAATCATATTACCAATACCCAATTTTTACTTTTTTCTTTTTAAGGCAATGATAATGTGACAGAAAAAAGTATCCTGTTACCTACAAAAAGTTCCTATTGATTATCTTGGCATATAGCACACAAATCTTGACTGCCTCCATTATATGTGTTTGTATAAGATGCAAACAGAATGCAAATAGGAAAAGGAAACATTTTATGTTAAATTCAATACATGTATATCACAATTGAATATTATTGATTTTCTAGAAATATCTATCATATACACTCATGTGAAAGTCAACCTCATATATAAGCTGAAGGCAAGTTTTGGGGGCAAAACTATGGGTTTTCAAGGCAAAATTAACCTGAACTCAAGAATAGCAGGAGCAGGCTCATTCCACCACAACCCCTGTTGTTTATTCCCTGTGTGGAAAATAACATTTTGAAGAGGACATTGTTCTCTACACATGCATTTTCTCCATGCAGTCAGAAACTCTGGTTTTTCACTTAAAGTGGAGGCTCTCAATTTCAAGAGGTCATTGTCCACACATGGAGAGTGACAAGAGGGCAGAAAGAACTAACCTGCTCCCTTTCCTCATGTGTTCAGTTTAACCCTGTGCTGAAGGTTTGAATAGGGCTGCATCTACAATGTGGAATTAGTGCAGTTTGACACTCCTTTAACTGTCATGGCTCAATGCTATGGAAGTCTGGGATTTGTAGTTTTGTGAGATAGTAAGCCTTCTTTGTCAGAGAGCTCTGGTGCCACAACAAGTGACAAATCCCAGGATTCCATAGGATGGAGCCATGGCAATTAAAACAGTATCAAACTGTATTAATTCTGTTGTGTAACAGCAGTCATAGACTATAGCTGCTATACATTTATTTGCCATGATTTAAAGGAGGGATGGGGAACTTGCCTTCAAAGGGGTGTACACAAATCAGACACATGTAGACCTCAGCCTATTGTCAAACATATTCCATTTTGCAATTGGTCCTAAATCTGCCCATTTGGGGCTGTGATCGCATACATTTCAGCCATGGTCGTGTAGGCCTCAGCAGGCAAAATATTCCCCCACAACTACTCTAATAGCACTCTTGCTAAAGCAAAGCTCTCTCTGAGAATTCCACTTAACCCAAATCAGGTTACATAATGGAAGGAAAATAGGATATAAATTTATTTGGGAAATAAATCATCCCATTTTCTCTTGATTCTGATAGATTTATAACAAACATTTGGAATATATTCAGATTTATTGTCTGAATATATTTTAGAGTTTTACACAAGTGACTTCTCAAAATTTTCCAACTTATTTGTGGACAAAAAAGTTGAGGTGTTGTTGGGGAACTTTCACTGACTTTTTCCAAGTCCTCCAATACTTTCTTAGAGATGAGGCTTACAATTAGCAATGACAGTAGCAGAGCTCCTTCTTCTTCTTCTTCTTCTTCTTCTTCTTCTTCTTCTTCTTCACAAACTTCTTAGATGTTAACAGCCAGCTCATTTCTTGGGAGTGTGTCCACCATTTTGCATCTTTCTTGATGCTCTTAGAGCCACTTCAGGATGTGATGGGGAAAGCATTTTTAGAAAATATTCAGGGAAATTTTGGAAAAGTCTCTTTCTTTTTCCAAGGGAATAAGGGGGGGGGGATCACTTGAATTTTCTCAGGAAAAAAAAACGCAAATCTTCTTAGGAATTTTATCTGAATTCTAGAGTCTTTAACTGAGAACCAGAGTGAGCACTGCCTCATTGGTTAAGCTTGAGGAAAGGAGCACGTTGGTAAAGGAATGGAATGGACCACTAGCAACTTCAGTCTGCATTTCAGAAGGGGAAATAATTAGCAAGCTCTTTAAACTGAAAACAAGAGCTGCGCTAGGAAGCATTGTAATTTAAACAGGGAATTATCTGCTATGAAACCATTTATCCCTTTTGTCCAAGCAATCATTAATTTGTTTTTCAACCCAAAAGGATTTGCAAAAATACAGTAACATCAGCATATACATTTAATTGGAAGACTATGGACTCTTTTTCATTGGAGGTTTTAAACAAGGGTTGGATCAGCATTCCCTCAGGGGTCCTTTAGCTGTACATTCCTGCATAGCAATGGGAGGTGCTAATGGTTTCTTTATACATCTTAGATTCTATGAAATATGAGACATGAATTCGGTGAACACTTTCTTTTTTTTATGGAAATCTTATTTATTTATTTTAAAGTATACTTCACATACATTTCATTATAAATAAGTCCAGATAATTTTAGTGTTGTAAAGTTTTACAAGTCAACATTTTTCTTAGTTAATGAATTAGACCTTTATACCATATACATTTAATTCTTTGTTTTGATAGAGAGGCCTGTTGAAATGGTATCTCATTTTTATTTGTCTAAACAACTTTGAGCTTTCATATCTTAAATTTATTTTTCATGATTTAAGCACTCATTTCCAAATCTTAAACATTATTTTATATACATAATTCTTTAAGTCCTTATACACCTGGATGCTTTATTCCTTCTGTATTATTACTTCCACAGACTTTCTAGTTTTCCCCATTTCTTAGTATATTGGTTTTCTTGTTTACCATTAATCATCATTGTCAATTTATCCATGTTCATCATGTCATATAATTTCTGTTTCCATTCTTCTATTATGTGCTCTTTCTCTTTTTTTCAATATCTAGCAAAGATTATACGAGCTGCAGTTATCATGTATAAGACTACCCCACTTTCCTCTTTATTTAGTTTACCTTTGCAGTCTTCAGTTATGTTCAGTAGGTATAACTTAGGATTCAGATCTATCTTAATAGCAAATACATCTTGCATTGTTTTGTGAATTTCCCCCCAGAATGCATGATTTTGGTGAACACTTTCACTCACCTGTTGGTGGTGTGCTATATAAAGCAGTTGTGATGTGGTGCTAATACTGTATCAAGGAAGAGGTTGTGGTTTGGGTGTTAGGTCACTGAATAATGCATCCAAATAAGGATGTAAAATAAATAAATAAATATCAGCTTTGATTTTGTTGCATTACTCAGAAGCCCATCTACGTTAGTTTCTACCATCCTTTGTTTGTATCAGGTTGTGAGATTTTTTCAAAATTTGTTTGAATTTTTTTGTATACATATTTCCTTCAGTACATATTTTTGTATGAATGCTTCCTAACGTCCATCTTTTCTGCACGTTTTTACTAGTGACTAAAGGAGGAGTTGACAAAGTGTAGCTTGCTGGCTGTGCAAAGGACTTGTTTCTGACTCATTCAATCAAGAGTCACCCTGTACCCCTAAGCATACATGCACACGCACACACATACACACAAAACATCAGGAGGCCTTTGGGGCTGGCAATTTGGAGTTTGTAGAAGTTGGATCCCCCAAGCCTGGAAAAGCTTCCCTGAACAAAAAATTAAAATCAGAACTGAACACATTTTTTCCACTCCACCCCAAATTTTCTGGCCTAGTGCACCCCATAAAAGGGTGCTAAAGTGTGGCCCTCAGCCCCAAACAAAATTGCTTTCCTCTGGACCTAAAACATCTTTTGTCATTGTATACATTTTATGAGAGCCAGCATGAGAGGCCAGGGTTAAAATCACTGCTTGACCATGGAAACCCTTGGGTGATCTTAGGCAAGTCATACTCTCCATCTCATAGGAAGGCAAAGTCAAACCTTCTTTCAACAAATCTTGCCAAGAAAAGCCACAGATCAGTTCACCTTAGGGTCCCCACAAGTTGTAAACAACTTGAAGGCATGCAACTATAATTAATACATTTTAATGATCAATGTGCTCAGAATGTATGCAATGTTTTACACACCTGTTATCTGAAATGCACCACAAGTATCTGAATTTCTGAGGCAACGAGAGAAGTGAGACCTCATTTCTCATGCTACGAATCCATTTCCCCCTAAACTTTTAATTTTTTCACAAGTAAAGGCCATTTAAAGATAATAAGGCAAATGTTTTTCTACTTCTGCATGTCTTTGTGAAATATCTTGATAATGGGCATTCTAACTGTGACAGTTTCATATATGAGGTGAAAGACCTTTGGCTAAGATTCTTCAAACACACCTTTTAACCAGGCTTTGTGGTCTTGGCTTTTTTTCTACATAGCACCATCTTCAGAGTGATCTATCACTTAAGCTCCTCGTTCAGATGATGTATTGCTCAAATACATCATCAGCTTGAATAGTCTTACCAGTGATTTATATGCCTAGTAAATCATTAGTGAAGCAGGCTGATGATGCATTATTCAAGGATGGTGCCACAGGAAGTTCTAGATGAAGATTCAAGAGAATTAAAAGATGAAGAGGCAGCCATCCTGAATATTACATCCTTTGAAATTTGAAGAACAATCAAATTCTGTGCTGGGGTGTAATTCCTTGCTACTTTCATTCTCAGAGGAAGGAGCAAGCAATTTTAGCAATTTTCTACCAAATGTAAAAAAAAAAAAAAAAAAAAAAAAGCTTCAAAATCTGTAGTTTTTGCAGTTGAACACTACAAAATTTTCTGCACAAAATTCCCATGTAGTATTTTTACATGAAGAACATTTTCTGCACATAAATTATTATTTTCTGCACTGACATATCATTTTCTTCATAGAAAATGCTATTTCTTGCACAGAAAATGCTGCTTTGAACACACACACACAGCCATGTGCAATATTTTTTTTTTTCAGAATAAGTCCAGAACTGTGAAGATGCTCATCAGTTCAGGCTTCTTTTTGTCACAGTTTCCTGATGCTCAAGAAACACTGTGGCTGGCATCCTGTGTTGCAGTTATAGATCTGTAACATAGAGTTTCAGATCTATAACAGCTCCATATCATGAATACTATGTATTCACAATCATAGCGCTATAGCCATATCTTAAATACCTCTTAACAGCCAGCACCTGCATCAAGTGATGGAGGTCTGTTCTACTGCCAATTGGGGCACAGCAGGATATTTCCAGCCCCTTCCCACCACCAGGCAATGAGGAATTATGACAGGGTCCTACTTCTTATTGTCACACTGTTGGCAGTAGGGGGCTGGAAACAACATCCTGCTGTACCATGATTGACAGTAGAACAGACCTGCATTGCATAGTGTGGCTGTTGACTATTAAGGTAGCTTTGGGGTGTCAGGGTATGCCAGTTTGCATACTAAGTTGTGACTGGATGAAGGTATAGCAAAGTGGCAGGTGGAATCCATGATGATAAGCCAGCTCCAGCAATTAATGATGCAATCAGCCAATTAGGCCAGGTGGACTTGATAACCACTTAGTAGTGTATAAATGCATTGGGAGTCTGCTTGGGGTTTAGAGAGTGTATTACTGTCTATGCTGGTAAGAAGTGTGTTGCTGGAAAGTAAAGTCTTTTTCCTTGCTATGAAGATATAGTACTGCAGGTATGCAGGAAGTTATGCTGTACTGTTTTTGTGCCTAACCATGAAGCTATATTCTTTGTTTTTGCATGTATTTTTTGCCTTACACTCTGCTGAGTAAAGCTCTATTTTTGTTGACTCCACAACTCTGCTGCACTATTTTGTAATACACCCAACATGGGGGTCACACCAGATGTTACTAAGGGCCTTTGCAGACTGCCAGAAATAGTGCAAATTGAGTCCACTTTAAATTGAGGCACTGCCCTGGCTCAGTGCTAGGGAATCATGGGAATTGTATTTTTTTCTAAGACATTGAGCCTTCTCTGTCAGAGAGCTCTGGTGCCACAATAAATTACAGTTCCCATAATTCCCTAGCAATGAGCCAGGGCAGTGCCTCAATTTAAAGTAGACTCAATTTGCACTATTTCTGGCAGTCTGCAAAGACCCTTAGTTACATGTTTGTTACTAAGTAGGAAATGTAGGATCTCAGAACACTGTTTTTGTTTGTTTGTTTTATTATAAATAATTGTTCCATCCCTACTCTGAGCACAACATAATGTAAAGCACTGGATTCAGAGTCTATTTTTGTGCACTCCAAAATGAATGTGTAAAATGGTTAAGCACAGTAGGAGAGATTCTGCACCCATGGTAAAGAAATCCTGCCTATGCAGAATAATGGAAAAGGCCCATCAAGCCATGAGCACAATCCCTTGTAAAGATTTCTGTTCAATTTTAAGCTTCAAATAGTGGTTTCCAGAATGCAGGATGACTACACAATTCTGAATAGTATGTAATGGAGGGAGTGTTTCTGATCTAACATTCTCTTTAAAAGTTCAGGAGTGTCTGTGGAAATGCATCCTGATTATCAGCTTTAATTGGTAGGTCAGTTATTCCCCCTCCTGAATGGGGTCACCTTGACGGCAATGATTTATGGAATGATAAACCTATGTTTGCATTACTATCATATGAACTGTTTGGGATTATCCTTGAAAATAGTTTGAAAGCTGAAACAAGGGCAGAATACAGCAGCAAAGATCAGTGGGTCCATTAGATCTATGCTGAAAGAAACATACTGACTGACTGTCTTTTAGCTAACATATACAGGCCATGTTGGCCATGTAGCAAAGTTCAATAGCATCCAAACTCCACAAAATACATGCAGAAAATACATGTTGCAAGCTTTCAAAGCTTCATTGGCTTCTTCATCAAGCAAAGGTGTTCAAAATCATACAGGAGAAAATAAAATGTTCATTCCAAGCCTGCCTTTTATCAAGATGTGGTTCTTCTCAGTTCAGATGATATTGGAGGGATATTCATGCAGGCAGGTCCCTCCTCCTTAAAAAAAATATATTTCCCAGAGTACTTGCATGGCCAGAAGGAAAATTAAATCCTATACCACAGCAATGTTGATTGCTCACAATGACTTTGTTTTAAAACCAGGTTGTTCTAAAAGTCATTTATATGGAACAGTTATAGACTATCATTGAAGTTAAACAGTGACTGCCTTTGGGCAAAGTTAACATATACAAAATCGATCACAGGAACCTTTAATTACTAAAAGGTTACAGCACTAGATAGGACTATTCAGAGGTGTAGTGTACTGAAGAGTGTAACACTCATTATATCACTTGTCCTTTAAGCCATTCAGTCCAATCAGTTAGTTATGTACAGATTTCCTGGAGGCACAGGGTGATTGTCCTAAGGAGGTTCCCTTAGCCATAGACTTTCACTGTCTAATTGACTCAGTAATTAAGAGTGTAATAAAAAAATTCAAATATATTGTAGCACCTTACTCAAATGCATGAGATTTCACTGATATAATACACATTATGTCTATTGTCCTTTTATAATCTGTTATAAACATGAAATGTTCATTGCAGACATTAATTTGCCCAACCAGAATATGGTCCATTGTGCTTCGCTGCACTTCTATATATACAAAGGGAGCCCCCAGATTATGAAAAACAGAAGGGGGTTCATTTTCAGATTGTCTATAAATTTCATTCCAAAATCTTCATTAAGCCACTGCAAAAAGGTACAAAGATCCATGTAATCTTTTCAGACTCTCAGGTCCCTTCATCAAACCTGAGAGAAATCTGACAGAGAAAATGAGGAGTGGTTTGATCTTGGAGTCATTTAATCTACATGTTGTTTTGAGAATTTACAGAGTAAGGCAGATGTGTGTGTGTGTGTGTGTGTGGGGAATCCCCAGAGTGTTGAGGGGAGACTAAAACATCTGGGTATCTGCTGACCTGCATGGTCGTGGTAAACCACTTCACTTAGGCTGAGTACTGGTCAAAATAATTGGATGACAGCATGAGGGACCGCATATGGTTGGAACCCACTGTATGGTTCCTCTGCCACCTAGGAGTAAAGTAGATGCACTAGCCCCTGAGCTGGTCACATCAGCTTAAAATCTGTACCCTCAAAACCTTAAGGTTCTCAAACTGTGGTCATCCAGATGTTTTGGATTTCTGTTCTCAGAATCCCTGACTATTGGTCAAGCTGGCATGGGCTTTTGGGAACTAACATTTTGAATTCCTGGAGGCCCACAGTTTGAGAACTCCTGCCTCAAGGGTATTACCCACCCACCCCCATACTGATAGATAGGCCCCATCTTCAACTGAACTTAATCTGGTCCAGTGTCAAATTGGTATGTACAGTATCACATACAAGGAAAGGCATCCCACTTCTGAAGAACTAGCTCACTAAACCATTTTGGCAGCAATGATGCCATCCCAAATGCAACTACATGATCTAAGGGAAACAAGGTGGGAAGACTGAAGATGACTAAGAGCCAGTGCTAGGCTAGCTGATATTTTTACATTTCCAAAGCTGGTCTGAAATGGAAGTTTCCCCTGAAACATCTCAGCCACATTGACAAAGCTAAGTTAAGCACCTATGTAAAGATACAGAAGCTGATGGAAGTTAAATAGGAATATAAAATAGTTCAGTATGAAAGAGGCCAGGTTTACTAGCATATGGATAGCTCTAGATCAGAGGTGAATTTCTCTTTTGTTGTTTGGCCGGAAGAGAGTACTTGAGCAATAAAATGGCCTCTGAACACACCACAGTTGTCCACATGTTTCCTATAATGAAAGATAGGGTGCAAATTATTAGAAAATATCCTCATCATTGACAAGAAAAGATGTTTGACACATTATGAGGTTAAGTATAGTTGAGATCTGACAACATTGTTTGAGAAGTGCCTTGAGGATATTTTTCTCTGTATATATACTGTCAGGCTGCATCTGCACTGCATAAATAAAGCAGTTTGACAACATGTTAACTACCATCACTTAATGCTATGTAATCTTGGGATCTGTAGTTTGTTGTGGCACCAGACCTCTCTGATAAAGGCCTGGAACAAACGGGCAGGAAAAATCGGCAGGAACATGCATTTTCTGGAAGTGGGTTGAACTGCCCAACTGTGAGGTTCAATGTCAAGTCATGCCACTGGGAATTTTTTTTTGTCTCCCCACCATGCATGCACACTGTCGCACAAACACACTGCTGGCAACTGCTGCCTAGATGCCATCCCAATGAATGGCCTCCCATTTGATCAGCCATACAGTCACGCCTGCGATCCTCCACCAGTACATGGCATCGGAGCATCAGTGTGCCCCCTAACACACTGGCAAAGCACAATCATGCCTCCTTCACACACACCCCTTCACCCAATGCTCTATCTTGGACTGTTTGGCTTATGTATGTTGTAGTCAAATCCATTGGAGTTGTCACACTTTCATTTTTTTGCATTGCTGCCCTGACCTCTTGAGTATGATGGTTCCATCCTTTTTAAATGTATGCCTGCACCAGTGTGTTTATATGCATCTTTAGAGTTGGGGTTAGGATGGATCACTCCTTCAGAACCACTCTGGCATTGGGGCCTTTATATACAGGGTCAAAGGTGCACATTTTCTGGGCTAAGTTGGAATACCTTGGGTTCTTTTTGCTCCATTTTTAAGCCCAAAGCGCAGCTTCAATCCAGTCTCCACCCACTTTGGCGGTGTGTGTCATCTAAATGCCTGACCTTCTAAGTGGGTGGAAACTGCTTTATTTGGCCATCTGTTTCACCCCTTAAAAAAGGCTAAATATTTCACAAAACTACAAATATTTCACAAAACTACAAATGCTTAACAAATATGAATCTATTCTACTTCACAAAACATTGCTATCCCAGAGTGAACAATAGTCTTTTTTAAAAACAAAAACAAAAACAAAACCTGAGTTTACAGTGCATTCTTGCACTTAGATACATTAGCTGCTATTTATGGAGCTATGTACCATAAAATATTAATTTTCCTTATAATTAAACTAAAATACATTGTAGTATTTTGGAGGGGCTCTTCAACTACAAATTTCACAGGAGCTATATTTATGTTATCTCTTTGAAACTGTTATCTAAAATGTTTCTAATATTCAAGTATTAAGCCATTGTCATAGAAATGAAACACCTAAGACTATAGATTGGGTCGTATTTAGTCATTAGTCATATTTAGAGCAAAGCCCTTGAAACTGATGGAACTTACATTAGTGAAGAGTTGATTGTGTCTCATCGATTCCAATAGATCTCCTTTAAGTATAACTAAGCCTTGATTTAATCCTGACTTCTTTAAAGCTATTTCTACTTGCAGTGGGGCAGGGAACTGTATAGATATTGGTTGTACAGTAGGCCCTCGGTATCCACAGGGGATACATTCTGGATCCCCTCACAGATACCAAAATCTGGGGATGCTCAAGTCCCATTGTCCTCACGGTGTCACGGCCACGTGGATGCACCACCTCTGGGGAGAATAGGACTTTGCCACCCTGGCCACCCGAAGCCCCTCTCACCTCCTGCCTCCTCCTCCGACTTTTCATCCTCTTCCAGCCACCACAGTTGCCTCTTTTTCCTCCTCCTCCCCTTCCCCCAGCCACTACCACAGCCATTCTTTCCTCCTCCTTCTCCTCCTCCCACCTCCTTTCCCCCTCCCCCCAGCCACCACCACAGCTGTTCTTCTTCTTCCTTCCTCCTCCTCTGCCACCCCCCCCCCCAACGGGGTTGCCATCTGCGGATGCTGGAATCGCCAGATGGCAAGTCCACAGATATGGAGGGCAGACTGTATTTTAATAATAATAATAATAATAATAATAATAATAATAATAAAATTTATTTCTATCCTGCCCCTCTGCAACGCAATCGGGGCGGCTTACAATCATAAAACATCACAGCAATAAAACATCAATGTCAACACCCTAACCCATCCGTCCCTTAAAAAAGTATTTTCTTTCCATCAAATGCATTTCAAAGATTCAAAGAATTCATGAATGTCAAATATTTTTTTAAAAAAATGCTTTTTACAATTCCTTATTCTAATTAATTAGCTTTATGTGTTATTCATTTTAGTGATAGCCAGTTTGGCTGCATCTGCACTGCAGAAATAATGAAATTTGATACATCTTTAACTGCCATGGCTCTATGCTATGGAATTCTGGGATTTTACATTTTGTGAGATATTTAGTCTTCTCTGTCAAAGAGGATTGGTGTCACAACAGACTACAAATTCCAGGGTTCTATAGCATTTAGCCATGGTGATGTCAAATGGCATTAATTCTTCAGTGCAGATGTAGATTTAGATGACCCGTTATAGAGATTAATTACAACCACTTTGATGATGATGATGATGATGATTGCTTTTAAAATCCAAGTGCAACCAACTGTACCATTTTTTTTCATATTTTTGAATGACACAATTTGTAGTATGAAAGGGATTGAGCTTTGGTTTCTTGAGCTGCAGACTGACATTGCAACCACTACACTGCACCAAGCTCCAAATGGGATGGTGTGGAGAAAAGAAAGTCACCTTGTGGAGCCATGTTTTCTGGCATCCTCATGGCAAATATAATATGTGCTCTGAAAAATACCCAGTTCTAAACACAATGTGGGAGAAAGAGATAATTTCAGTGTGCCTCTTTAAACTTATGATTTACTGTGATTGTTGTGGTTGTTTTGGTTGTTGTGCGCTTTCCAACCTAAGGTGAAACTAGCACAAGGTTTTCTGGAATTATGAGTGTGTGACTCACCCAAGGTGACCCAGTGGGTTTCCGTGGCTGAATGGGGAATCGAACCCTGATCTCCAGAGTTGTAGTCCAACACTCAAACCATTACATCATGTTGGCTCTCCTGATTGTCATATATTATTACTCAAAATGGAAAATAAATTAACTTTAACCATGATTTTTAAGTGAATTTATCCAATAGACTGTGAAACTGTTAACAAAATAGTATGTGCATCTTTACACGGAGGTCATCAAATACTCTCTCCCACATTATCCACATCTAAATGTACATGACAAAAATGGGTATATTTAAAAATGTGCACAAGCATGCATTAACTAATGTGGGGGATGCAATAATCTGTGTAAATTGGGGGAAATGTCAATTCTATGTAAGAAGAGAAAGAACAAATTTCACAATCGAGTATGTAATTTGAAGAATCCTGGTGAAATTCTTGAAAATGTGACAAATTCACAACTAACAGATTTTTATACCCGCAAAAGAGTTGCTCCATTATTACAAAAGGTGTAAGCCTTGTGAGCTGTTCTACATGCAGCAGAACAAGAAATCATATTCATTATGATGGGAATGGCTTTTATATATCCAGAAGGATATAGGGCCTTTACAGACTGCCAGAAATAGTGCAAATTGAGGCCACTTTAACTGCCCTGGCTCAGTGCTAAGTAATCATGGGAACTGTAGTTTATTGTGGTACCAGAGCTCTCTGACAGAGAAGGCTCAATGTCTCAGAAAAACAACAGTTCCAATAATTCCCTAGCACTGAGCCAGGAAAGTTAAGGTGGACTCAATTTGCACTATTTCTGGCAGTCTGTAAAGGCCCATCGTTTATGAATTCCCTCCTAATGTGTGTATTTACATATCTGTGGATGTCAGTAGGAATAAATATTAAATAACATATCCATATTAGCTGCACCAATAATAATATTATT
Organism: Phrynosoma blainvillii; assembly: GCA_026167975.1. Taxonomy (NCBI): domain Eukaryota; kingdom Metazoa; phylum Chordata; class Lepidosauria; order Squamata; family Phrynosomatidae; genus Phrynosoma; species Phrynosoma blainvillii. The sequence goes on from JANUYF010000005.1 coordinate 38,345,152, forward strand.
TTCTGCTGTTGTTTGTTGTTGTTGGTTTTCAAGTAGTTTCCAACTTAGGGCTAACATAAAGTGAACCTATCATGGGGCTTTCTTGACAAAATTTGTTCAGTGGGGGCTTGTCTTTGCCTTCCTCTGAATCTGAGAGAGTGAGACTTGCCCAAGGTCACCCAATGGTTTTCATGGCCAAGCAGAGATGGGTTTCAAGGCCAAGTGGAGAATTAAACTCTAGTTTCCAGAGTGGTAGTCCAACATTCAAACCACTATGAATGCTGTAACATTCTGTGCTGTATTATGAACAGAATATTACAGCATAATTCCAAAATGAACATGGAAGAGTTACTTTACAATTAGCATTGATATCATAAAGAACGGGCTGCATAATAGTATTCACTCCAGCTAGGCATTTCAGTAAGTAAAAAAATGGAAGCATACCTTTTCTGTGAAAACCTTCATGGGGTGGAATAAAGAGGCACCATCAATTTCCTGGACCTTCCATATGTTTCTTGACTGCAAGGGTATGCAATGCCTCCATCAGGTAGAGTTGTACATGGGAGTGGCTTGTGCAAGGATATACTGGACATTATCTTCCTCAATGACCTTAAAGGTATATATACATTGTGATTATGCCAGTGTATGTCACTAACAGGATGCCAGTCTCACTCTTCTTGCCCAGCCATTTTCAGGCCAGGCCTTTGAAAACTGCATTATTATTATTATTATTTTATATCCCGCCTGTGGAAAACACAGGCAGTTTAGAATGTTGAGAACAGCCAATGGGAGTGAAGCTAGAAAAGGTGGGGGCTGCTCCCAGGAGCCTTGTCTTTGGAGAGTGTCATTGTATGTGAAGTAGAAGGCTTTCATAGCTGGCATCCATAGGTTTTTGTGGGTTTTTCGGGCTTTGAGGCTGTGTTCTAGAAGACTATATTCCTGACATTTTGCCTGCATCTGTGGCTGGCATCTTCAGAGAATGGTGGCATGGAGGTGTGTGGGGTATATATACTGTGTGACCCTTGGCTGAGAGGATTAGCATGTAAAACTGTATGTTGTTCTGTTGAGACAATGCCTCTGGGTGGATGGATATGTGAGGAAGATTAGTGTCTATTTAATTAATGATCCATTGTCAACTGGGAATTAGCATGTACATTAGCATGTAAATCTGTGCATTTTTCTGTTGAGGCAAGGCCTCAGGGTGGGAGGAAATGTGAAGAGGATTGGAGTTTATTTAATTAATGGTCCATAGTTTGCTGGGAAACCCCTTGACCCTGGGTGAAGTTTGCTTGCATTTGCTAAGTCCTGATTTTGGTGTTTTTGAGGACTGGTAGCCAAACTTTGGGCCTTTGCAGACTGCTAGAAATAGTGCAAATTGAGTCCACTTTAACTGCCCTGGCTCAGTGCTAGGGAATCATGGAAATTGTATTTTTTTTCTGAGACATTGAGCCAGGGGTAGGCAACCTTTTTGAGCCGGGGGCCGGGTTGCTGTCCCTCAGACAATTGGGGGGGCCGAAGCACCAAAAACAAACAAACAAATAAATAAATAAATAAATAAATATAAAAATATATTTTTTAAAAAATTAAAAAATATGCATGCACACTCTCAGCCCCAGAAAAGCCATGGCAAAACCTCTGTGGAGATTTTGCCAAGAAAAGCCCAAGAACAAGTAATAACAACAATAATCATTATCATCATGGTGGGTGGCGGCGGCGGCAGGACCGGCCTGGGGCCGGTTCAAAGGCCTCAGGGGGCCGCATCCGGCCCCCGGGCCTTAGGTTGCCTACCCCTGCATTGAGCCTTCTCTGTCAGAGAGCTCTGGTGCCACAATAAACTACAGTTCCCATGATTCCCCAGCACTGAGTCAGGGCAGTTAAAGTGGACTCAATTTGCACTATTTCTGGCAGTCTGCAAAGGCCCTTTGTTTACTTTCAAGGTTTCTTCTTTCCTGTAGAAATTGTCCAGGTGTTTGTGCATTTACCTTAGCTTGAAAACCAGTGCATTGGCACTTCCAGATTTGAGGATGAAGCCTGTAGATTGGAATGGATGAAAGATTGGTTAAAACTAGAAGATAAAAGACTCCTAGAATTGGAAGGAGAAGGGATAAAATTTGGTCTGCATACTTATTTAGCATATGATAAAGAAAGGACAAATCAGGCTTTTAATAGCCATAGCATAAGAAAAGCCCTCCTGAAAATATGGGAAAAAACATAAAAACATGATAATGGATAAAACACCTATGTGGTTATCCCCCCAAGAGGCATTCTATAGAAGGAAATTATTATTATTATTATTATTATTATTATTATTATTATTATTTATATCCGCCCCTCTGCAGAGCAATATGGAACATTTCCATACAGATAAAACATAAAACATAAAAATCCCGAATCCCACCCATCCTTTAAGAAGTAAGGGTTCTTCTTCTTCTTCTTCTAGGCCCAACAGTGCTGGGCTGTTTTCTCTCCCCCAGATTACATCAGATGGAATGGAGGGAAGGCTCTGGACAGAGATGATATATGGATCACTTACAAAGATTTAATAGACAAACAAGGAGGGAGCATTAAAATAGTGAAACAAGAAATATTGGAGAGTAAAGGGTATAATCTCGGATGGTTCCAGTACAGACAGATTTATGAAAACGCTACACTAGGTATTAAAAGCCAAGGAATAGCAGAGGGAAAGACAGAATTAGAAGAAATTTTGCTTGGGAAAAATAAGAAGGTAGTAGGATTATTATATAGAAAATTATTGCAAATGCAAATGGAGGAGAAGGTGGTAAAGGATGTAATGGTAAAGTGGGCAAATGATGTGGGACATGTGATTCAATTGGACCAATGGGAAGGAATTTGGAAAAGGGGATTGAAATACAGAGCTTCACAAGGTCTAAGAGAAAACTGGTATAAAATGTTTTTTAGATGGTACTTGTCTCCAGATAAAATAGCTAAAATATATGAAGGGGTTACTAACTACTGTTGGAAGTGCAAGGAATCACCTGGAACCTTCTATCATTGTTGGCGGAAATGCAAAGAAGCCGCTAGATATTGGAAAATGATCAGTAAAACAGTTAATGAAATGTTAAGGATAAAAATGGAATTTTTTGTTAGGAATATTAGAGGAGAAATTGGGGGGGGGAAATGGGAAAGTATTATTCTACCTAACTACTATGGCAAGAATTACCTTCGCTCAAAATTTTTGGGGGGAGGGAGGAAATACCCACAAAAGAGGACTGGTTATGGAAGCTATATGATATAATAGAAGCAGATAAGTTAACTCAACTATTAAAAGATAATGTACTGATATTTTTTTTTAATAAAGATTGGGAACCAGTAATCAAATACCTGAGAGAACAATGGGGAGAACTGGCAACAATAAGCCTGTTAGAGAAGGAAAATAATTAGAAATAAAAAAAGGAAATAGAAAAAGAAATGAGAATGAGAAAAAGATTATAAAGTCATACGTAAGGTTACAGTAGACTAATATGGGGAATAAGTTAATATAATAATGGATTCAAGAGAAAGAATTGAAGTGATATGATAATAGAAATGATACGCAGGAAGAATAGTAGTAAAGAAGAACAATAAATAAATAATAAAAAGGATATGGAATAGTGTAAGATTAGAAAGAAATCGGAGGTGAGGAAGTTATGAATGAGGATGTGAAATGAGAATCAAGTTAAGAGGGTAAAGAATGTAGATAAAAGTTTGAGTAGGCAGATGGAGGGTCAGTGTAGGTAGGAGAGAAGGAGAGAGAACAGAGAGGTGTTGAGAGGAGGAGGTGGAAGGGAAAGGAGAGGACGGAGCTTTCTATTCTGCATCTATCGCATCTGTGAAATCCCATCCAGCTGAGCTGTTCAGGGTGGTGATGAATTTAACTCAATTGCCTCCCACCCAGAACTTTCTATTAGAATCAACTACAGCTTGCTGTGATGCTTTTAATGATCATTTCACAGATAAAATCTCTCAGAGCTGACTTGGATGCCAACTTTAAGTCAGTAGTAACTAGAGAGGTATCCAGTGCCTCCACCGTTACTGTTAGACTGGATCATTCTGAATCAGTAAGTACTGAGGACATGGACAAGCTCCTTACTAGTCTGAAAAAGATGACCTGCCCTCTAGACCCTTGTCCAACTTGGCTGGCAGTCCAGGGGGGTGATACTATCAAGTTGTTGTTGAAAAACATAATTAATGCATCCTTCAGGGAGGGATCCCTGCCCTCTTGTTTTAAGGAGGCAGTGGTTAGACCACTCTTTAAAAAGCCCTCCCTGGACCCCCTGGACAGAAATAATTATAGACCTGTTTCGCTGTTGCCAATTTTGAGTAAGGGTGGTCACCAATCAACTACAAGTTGTCTTGGAGGAAACTGATTTTCTGGATCTATTTCAAACCGATTCAGGATGGGATACAGAGTTGAGACTACCATGGTCACCTTAGTCGATGATCTCCATCTGGGCATTGACAGGGGAAGTGTGACCCTGTTGGTGCTCTTGGACCTCTCAGCGGTCTTTGATACCATAGACTATGGTATCCTTCTGGAACGCTTGAGAGAGTTGGGTATCGGTGGCACCGCTTTGCAGTGGTTCCAGTCCTACCTCTCAGGTAGGTTTCAGATGGTGTAACTTGGGGACAGTTGTTCGGCCAAAAGGGAGCTCAAATCGGGAGTCCCTCAAGGTGCAATTCCATCCCCAATACTATTCAACATTTACATGATGCCACTGGATGAGATCATCCGGAGGCATGGGGCGGGGTGTTATCAGTACACTGATGACACCCAAATATATTTCTCTTATGTCTTGAACTGATGCAGTGACTAAGAATGCCTGTCTCGGGGTGGTAATGGACTGGATGAGGGAAAACCGACTCAAGCTAAATCCAGGTAAGATGGAGGTACTTGTCATAAGAAACCTAAACTTGGGAATGGAGTTATGTCAGCCAGTTCTGGATGGGGTCACACTTCCCTTGAAGGACTCTGTCTGCAGCTTGGGGGTATTCCTTGCCTTGGTGGCGCAGTGGTTAAATGCCTGTACTGCAGCCACTCACTCATAAACCACAAGGTTGCGAGTTCAATACTAGCCAGGGCTCAGGCTAGACTCAGGCCTGCATCCTTCTGAGGTCGCTAAAATGAGTACCTAGCTGTTGGGGGGCAATGAGCTTATAGTTGTAAACCGCTTAGACACCCCATAGTGCGGTATGAAGCAGTATATAAATGAAGCTGCTTTTGCTTTGCTTGACTCGTTGCTTCACTTGACAGCTCAGGTGGGTGCAACATTCAGGAGCTCCTGTTATCAGCTTTGGCTGATATACCAGCTGCGCCCTTCCTAGAGCAGGGAGACCTTGAAACAGTAATACATGCACTGGTAACCTCTTGATTAGACTCTTGTAATGTGCTCTACATGGGGCTACCCTTGTGCCAAGTCCGGAAACTTCAGCTTGTACAAAATATGGCAGTCAGGTTGATTACGGGTACTTCCCGTAATGACCATATAACGCAGTCCTGAAGTCCTTTCACTGGCTGCCAATTAGTTTCCGGGCAAGGTACAAGGTGTTGGTTATTACCTTTAAAGCCCTACATGATTTGGGACCAGAATACTTAAAGGATCACCTTCTTCCGGATTGTCTGTCCTGCACACTAAGGTCCTCAGGGAAGAACTTACTACAGCCAAAAAAAATCTAGGCTAACATTGGTTAACCAGAGGGCCTTTTCCACCACTGCTCCAAAGTTATGGAATGACTTACTGGAGGAGATCCATCACATCTCTACTCTTATAGCCTTTAAAAAGGCTTTTATGACAGATCTCTTTGATCTTAAGCACAAGGTGATCTACGTCACCCTGTCCACCAATTATCTTCATTTTTAAACTTTTTGTATTTTTGTTTTTAAATTATGTTTAATTGTACTTTTAGCATTGGGATGGGGGTGGTTGGGAAGGGACAAATTTTTGAATTTTATTGTATTCTATGTATTTTTATTGGGTAACCTGCCCGGATTCCTTGTGATTGGGTGGTCTATAAATAAATTATTATTATTATTATTATTATTATTATTATTATTATTATTATTGGATTTCAATGTCTTTCCTGTGCATTCTGACCCGATAGCTGTTGGCATAGTCCAGAATTTCATTGTTTTCAAATAACATTTTGTGCCCAGGTTGGTTTATAAGAAGAAGATTTGACTATGTTTTTGAACCATCTGTACAACTCGAACATCCAATGGAAAAAGAAAAGGAAGGGAAATTGTCATTCTTGGATGTCCTGGTCATCCACAAACCAAACCAACGATTGGGCCACATGGTATAAAGAAAACCTACACACACAGACAGATATCTACACAAGAACTCCAATAATCACCCAAGACAAAAAAGAAGCACAATAAAAACACTGGTAGACTATGCAAAAAGGATCTGTGAATCCCTGGAAGATGAACTGAAGCACCTAAACTGGGCTCTACAAGCTAATGGTTATTTCAGTTTAGACCAGGGGTAGGCAACCTTTTCCCTTTAAGGGCCGAGGGACTTTTTTTTCCCTTCGGCCCACCGATGATCTGGGGGATAGTGGATCCCCTCCCCCCCAAAAAAAGGTATGCCGACCCCTGGTATAACTTGTAGGAAAAAATGTGTTTTAATTTGCATATTACTCTCCATCCCAAATCTACTAACATGAAACAATCGAGAAAGATTTTTCTTCAGAATATGGAGTAGACAAGAGCATGTGATCTGGAAAAATGCATGCAAGGCACATTATGTACCTTGTACCCATGAACTTATCAGATGATGTACCCAGTACCTGTACTGTGAATATCCATCTATTTCTGGTAAAAATGAGCATTCCATTCCCACAAAGCAGTGTTTAGTGATTTCTGCTAGGAGACCATTTCACCAACCAACACTGTCAATAACATAACTAAGCACAGCACAAAGTGTGCAGACATTGTTGTAGCTGTTGTTGTTGCACCCTCAAAGTCTATCAAGCTCTAGATTAACAAGAGGACTATGGTTTCTTTTCATTTCATTTGGGAACACCCATGCTCATGCACACGCTGCCATTTGGCGTTCCAAAATGATGCCCCCCATGCACGTGTGCGGGGGCTAGCGCGCACATGAGCTTGCCCCCGCCGCCATTCCCCCCTCCCAGCCTCCGAGAAAAAAAAGTTGCCGACCCCTGCCCTAGAGCCTCCTCCACACCCTGGCTAGGTCATGAGTATCTACATTTACGTATCGTAGTTACAAATGAGAAATAGACTCCTGACCAGTATTCTCTTAATAGAATCAAGATTATGAGACTTCTGGTGAGCTTTCAAGGATAGTTTGTCTTTTACTGTTACTCCTTCTTGATTTTGTATAGACTCTAGATTCTTAAATGGCTGCTTTTTAAAGAAAAAAACCAAACAAAATCTATAATAACTTTATCAGGTATTATTACCTTATTTTTCCTGACAGCCATCACCAAAGAAGAAATGGTTTCAGTGTTTCTTCAGGGTAAATATTAATATTTCTAATCTCACACAGCAGGTTTATTAAATGCTTTCAGGAAAGTGTGGCTTTAATTATTGATATACATACCCTTATATTTATTTTAATAATCTACATCTCAATTGTATCTCATAGGATGATTTTTAAAACCCCAATTTACAAGCAAAATTCTAACCCATTCCCATTTTATCACCCCAAATCTCTTGGTTAAATATTGTATTGATTAAATCCAATACATTTTCAAGGTTTTCACACCAAGCTACTATAGTAAACTTTATTGCGTGCTTTCTCAACTTCACTTTTTTGTGTCTATGTATTTGATTCTTGCTTTCAGGGCACAGGTGGATATAATGTAGGAAACTGTTATTGCAGTGATCATTTCATTATTTTCCTTTCCTGGTTTTTACTGGCTGTTCCTTTACTGTTTTTGTTTATATTTAATCCATACAAATCCATAGAAGTCAGATGATGCCATAACTGGCATTTATATAAAAATATATTTAGGGAACATGCCCTTTCTTGCTTTAAAAAGATAAAACTAACTACAGTCAACTTAACCCATCCTAGTCAAGTTTGATAACCTGTCTATATGTGTATACATTTCTTTTATGTATTCTTGACTGGAAGGGACACTGAATGTTCAAATTGACATTCTTTAGTCTAGTAGTTGGGTTTTGCATAAGAAACCATTTAAAAAAAATAAAAAAACTATTCAGGAAAGAAGGATTAGGAACTGCTTCATAAGAATGTAAGAAGAATCAGGATATATGAGAACAAAGGCCTAGTCCAGCATTCTGTCCACACAGTGGCAAACCAGATGCTTCTGGAAACCCATAAGTGGGATAAGAAAACAATAGCACTGTCCCACATAGGCTGCCAGCAATTGGTATACAGAGACATACTGTCTCTTGTGCTAGATGTAATATAAAGCCATTACTGGACAGTAGCGACAAGAGGCCACCTGAGACTCTGCTGGAGTTGAGAAGGCCAGAACTTTTATTGATTAAAGTTGTTAGAACCTGAGTGCATAGGGCAAGGATCTAGAGCTTGAATGACTCACCTGACAAGTGGTGAGCCCCCCCCCCCCCCGCACCTATTGGAGAAACTAACAGGATGGCAATTTAAAAGATCCACGTGTGGGAAAGTGACTGGGGCTACCTTTGCTACCTAGGAGTGAGCCCCAGTTGATGGTCCTCAGGTTGGGCCTGCACAGAATACCTCAGCTACAAAGAGCTCCTAAATGAGTTTCTAAAATAGGGAAGATGGGCACACAAAGTTCACACCCCACCCCACCCCCCACCCCCGTGGATCTAGCTCAGTGCCAAAAGCTGTTGATACAAAAGTTGTGACAGTAAGAACAAGACAATTCATAAAGCATACAGCCCATGTGCATTGTTAAATGAGGGAAGAATAATGGAGAAGATGTCAAACCAAGACTCACTGGTAGTATGGTCGGGGAGTGTTTCTGTGCTTCCTAAGCAGACTGGAGTGAAATCTTCACTTCATCACATCCATGCTGAGTCACAATGCTCTGCAGAAAGAGGTCAGGCTGCTAAAGGAAGAAGGTGGCATCCATATTTCACTTCTACCCTTGTTGTGGCTTAAAACTGGTAAGTTCAGGGCCCTTGTTCATAACTAATAGTTAGCAGTATCCTTCATCAAAGTATATAATTTTCTTTTAAAGCCATTCAAGTTGGAGGCCATTACTAATATGCTTGAACCAAATTCCTTAGTTTAACAGCATTTTTTTTCTGAAATAGCACTTCCTCTTGTCTGTATTGCTTCAGTTATGGAAAAAATCTTTACAATTTCATCATACAAGGATGAATAATTTCTAGTGTCAACTATTTCCATATAATTTTCCCCCAATATTTGCAAATTCCAATGTCTTTCAGGAAATAATATTGCTAAGGCGGTGGGGGTGGGGGTGGGGGTGTCTGTTTTATACAAAATCATATGCCAAAAAAAAAAAAGAAAGAAAGAAAAAAGATTTTTGTGCCACCCATCCACATGTCCTTCTGGAAATTGTTGGGCATTCATGTAGCCTTACAGAACCTTAAAGCAAATAACATATGCACAAAATAATATATGCCTATTAAATTGCAAAGCACTTAAAAGCATATAATTTTTGAAATACAAAGAACCATATTTTTGTAAATAGAGAAAATGGCATAAATTAGGTAAAGTGGGCAAATAAATGTGCAAATCAGGAAAAATGCATCAAAATATATGACTTTCACAAAGATAGACTAACAACACAATATGAAATAAGGATAAGAAGAAAATGTATGTGAAATTTGGAGATATGCAAGAAAATCAAGACTGAGGATTTTCACAAGCCTTTTTGCATACCAGAACAGTTTGACCCCTTCTGTGGGAGTCTAGACTGGACCCCTCCCTGCTGGCCTTTTGCCAGCAGGTAAAAACATTCCTGTAAAAGCAAGCTTCTTATAATTCATGCAAGCCTGGTTTATTTGGGGGTTGTTGTTTTAGATTATGTTTTTAAACTTTTGTATCATTTATATTTTAACTTTAATTAGGTTATTTTGTTTTTTTTAAATGTATTAATGTGTTTTATACTGTGAGCTGCCTTGGGTCCCTTTTTGGGAGAAAGGCGGGATAGAAATTAAAATAAATAAATAAATAAATAACCCACAAAGAGAAATGCATTATACAAGGAAGCGAATTGTGAAGGTTTTTTAAGTGAAAAGGTGAGTAAAACTGTAAAAACTTTCCAAATGTATGAATAAATAGTGATTAATAAAAGAAAGTACATGGAAGTACAAAAGGTGTTTTACACTAATACCATCCTACATATCTTTATGTGTATAAATCATGTGTATAATTTATATTTAAATGAGTTCTGTTTCAAAGACATGTGCACATAGGATTATGCCCATACAAGTCAGGATTATAATATCCAATTACATATGGGGGATTAATTCATTTGATACCATTCATTTGATATATGATTTAAGATAACATATGAATCACAACATAATTATCCTCACAATTTTCCAAAATTTTGATGATGTTCTCCACTAAAAAAACAAAAACATGTACAACAATACTTATATTGAGAACATTGCCTAACAAGAAGTATATACTGGGGAAAGTAGTGTACAATAGGGAGTATTAGGGAAAATTCTTCAGGGGAAATGACATTTGTGCAGGTCATCTAGATCTTCAACTTCATCGGTCATCATGCACAAGCAGATTTGAGGACGGTCATTGCTGCAAAATGGAACGTATTTGTGTTTCATAGGGGGGAAGCAGACCAGGGCGTCGGGGACGCCCTGGGACGGTTCGCCACGGGACCGCGGCAGCCGCACCATGGCGCACCGTCAGCGCCTCTGAAAGGAGCGTAAAATTAGCGCTCCTTTCAGAAGACAGTGAAAGTGCGCCCTAAATGCGTCGGGCACACTTTCCCTGGCTTTTCTGCCGCAGCATGTGAGGACGCTGCGGGGGGAGGTTGCCCTCGGCACGCCGGCCGTGCGGAGGGCCGGCAGCTCCGAGGGCAACCTCGGGAGGAGGAAGGGGCGCTGCTCGTGCAGCTGCCCCTCCTCTTCCTTGCCTCGGAGACGACCCTATTGGTCGTCTGCCGAGGCCCATAGATACAGGAAGTACTTTACAGAGGGGGAAAATCTACCTTTCACAATGCTGTAGCCCAGGGGTAGGCAACCTTTCCCCTTTAAGGGCCAAGGGACTTCAGCTCCCAGAATCCCAGGAGCTATTGGCCAACATGGGACTATTAGCCAACACAGCTGAGGCTTCTGGGAGTTGAAGTCCCTCGGCCCTTAAAGGGGAAAGGTTGCCTACCCCTGTAGCCTATGGAATAGAACCCTGAAAGCCTTCTAGTTCCCAAACATGTGTGCATACCTTTTGCCTTGGGAGAAAGTCCAAGATGTGGTCAAAGATAGCATTGATATAGAGTAATGTAGAAAAGTCAACAAAGGAATTCTTATTAAAGAGAAGTATGCCTCTACCTGAAGCACTGGAAATGGAGAGTGTAATAGGAATCCCTCCCCCATGCAGGTTTTCACAAGAAAGGTATGTCTTTTTACTTACTGAAATGCCTTGCTAGAGTGGGATCCAGCCCCTTCTTTGTGATGTCTATGGAGTTTATCACACGTGGAACAATTGGAAGTATAAACAGTGATTAACCCATCATAATCCCACAATTGTGCTAATAGTTTTCACACAACATCATGCACAAAGTGCTATTATTCCAGGAAAGACCCAGGATAATTGCACAATTGATCTAATGGTTTTCACACGATGTCTAGATGAAACGTGATTAAAGTGTCATTATCCCATGAATAACCAAAATAGAGCTTAATTGTGGCATCCCTCAGGGCACCATCCTGTCCCCGATGCTCTTTAATATCTATATGAAGCTGCTGGGGGAAATCATCCATAGACGTGGGGTATTATCAGTACGCTGATGACACCCAAATATATTTCTCTATGTCCTGCTCAGCAGCCACGATGACAATGGCATTTCTCCCCTCAATCAATGCCTTGGAGCAGTAATGGACTGAATGAGGAAAAACCGACTCAAACTGAATCCAGAGAAAACGGATGTGCTCACAGTAGGGGCCCCTAAACCAGGTATTGGAATACAACCTCCAGTCCTAGATGGGGTCACGCTCTCCTTGAAGGACTGTGTTTGCAGCTTGGGCGTGCTCCTAGATCCGTCACTTCACATGATTGATCAGGTGAATGGGACAGACAGGAGCGCTTGTTATCAGCTTCGGCAGAAGCGCCAATTGCACCCTTACCTGGAAACACGGAACCTAGAAACTGTGGTACATGCTCTGGTAACATCAAGAATCAATTTCCGTAATGCACTCTACATGGGGCTACCCTTATACCTAGTCCAGAAACTACAATTAATACAAAACATGGCAGCCAGGTTGATTACTGGGAAATCTAGAACGGATCACATTACACCGATTCTGAAATCCCTTCACTGGCTGCCTATTAGTTTCCGAGCGCAGTATAAGATGTTGATGTTGACCTTTAAAGCCCTACATGGCCTAGGTCCAACCTATCTGAGGGATCGCCTCCTTCCATACAATCCACCCCACACCCTCAGATCCTTGGGGAAGAACCTACTCCAACTAAGGAAAATAAGACTAGTGGGAACCTCCCAGAGGTCCTTTTCTATTGTTGCTCCCAGACTATGGAATGCCTTGCCAGAGGAGATCCGTCAAATTACCAGTTTGGATAATTTCAAAAAAAAGCCATCAAGATGGATCTCTTCCGGCAGGCCTTTCCCGAATAGAATATACTCTACTAGATTCCTAACTCTCCCTCTTTTATATTGTATATTCGTTGGTATTAGAATACCAGACATTTCAACTATTTTAGCTGTATTTCTAATTTAATCCTTTTTTTTAGAGGGGGGGTTTAAACTATTTATCACGTTTGTTTGTTGTGGGGACTGTTTTTACTTGTGCTAACAATGGAAGCCACCTTGATTGCCATGGCAAAAGGCGGGGTATAAAAATAAAGTTTATTATTATTATTTATAACCAGGCAAGAAACGGCAACAATTCATTCACATGATTTTCCCATGAATGAGTTTTTTCTGTTTATTGCATGTTATTCATGGGATAATGGCTCATGTGTTAATCACATTTTAATCATGTTTTAATTGCAATTGCGTGATTTTGATGAGTTAATCATCCAATTTCCCCCACATGATAAACTCCTACCCTAATTGTTAAGAAAATGCCTGTTTTGGGACTCTGCTGTAACTTTCTATGCATAATACAGGTATCTATGGAAAAATCAACATAGTAGTGATTTAAATGCTGGATTACCACTCTGGAGACTAAGGTTTAATTTCCCACTCAGCCATGAAACCCATTGGGTGACCTTGGGAAATCACATGCTCTCAAACTCAGGGAAAGGCCATAGCAAACCTCCTCTGAACAAATCTTACCAAGAACACCCCATGATAGAGTCACCTTAGGGTAGCCATACATCAGAAATGACTTGATGGTACACAACATAAATAGTTGATTCCATAGTTTATTCATTCCATAGCACTTGCTATGTTCATTCTGTAGAGGGTGAGACAAACATATTCCATTGGGGATTATATAAATCTTAACAGAAAGGGGGAGGGGGGACAGGTAGGTTTCTCCCTCCCTAGCATTACACTTAAAATAGAAGATTATTTTAGCTATCTAGTACAGGAAGACAAAAGATGATGACGGTGCCTGACAATCAGTGCCATGCACAAGGTACTTATGTCTTCCAAATCAAAATCCAACCATTAATAAAGTGAATCACATCGATTTTCAGGTCTTAATGCATTTATTGCAACTCAAATATATGAGATATGCTAGATATTTTTCTATGGTGGCTGTATCTTGGTATAGCATGAAAACTTCTTCCAGAATAATGAGAGCTTCTTTTTTCAATCCACATACATAGAACAGAAGGATAAAAATATACCAGGCTAAAAGTCACAAAACTTGGAGTACAGTGAACAATCACTCAGAAGTTAATTTAAACATTAGAATAGTTTTATTCAGTGAAGGAAAAGCCAAACTTTAATGTATCTATGACATATTATAGCAATAAGGACCTCTAGCGAAAGCAGTGCTAGGGATTACAGATTGCTTTGGCAAGTCAAAAGCTTCTGGCTTTATCACAACTCTGTTTCTTGCCAGACTGATGTGAAATCCTCATTAAAGACTTTTCTGTGGAATCTATCTGCTTCTGGGATATACAAGGAAACATGTCTCATCTACAAGCTTGTTAAGCTAGTGTACTTGGATACGAGCCAGTTCAGACACTTTGAAATCAATGAGGTTTCATCTTAATCCAGGCATTGGGACATAACTGAACTGTACAATGAAATGACCAAAAGGTAAAGTGAGAAGTCATGAGATGAAAACAGAAATATTGTGTTTATGTGTGTGTGCATACATGTGTGTGTGACATTGTCTATTTCTCTCTCTCTCTCTTTGCCATTTGAACCTTCCCCTGTACATTAAAGCAACTGCTGTTGTTGCTGTTGTTGTTGTTATTGTGTGTCTTCAAGTCGTTTCTGACCTATGGCAACCCTAACATGAACCTATCATGGGATTTTCTTGGCAAGTTTTTTCAGAGAGGGGTTACCATTGCCTTCCTCTGAGACTGAAAGTGTGATTTGCCCATGGTCACTCAGTAGGTTTCCATGGCCGAGCCAGGATTTGAACCTTGATCTCCAGAGTCATAGTCCAACATTCAAACCACTACATCACACTGACTCTATACTTAATTACAATGTCTTTTCCTTATTCTGATTTACATATCTGCAATATTATGATACTTTTTAAATGGCCAGTTCCTTCATTATCATTTGTGTGTGTGTGTGGAATCTATGGTTCTTTTGATGTAAATACTTACTCAGAACATTTCTCCCCATATAAATTCTGTCGCCAAATGAAATTGCCTTCTATTCGCCAAATTTCTAGCATAGTAGTAACTTAAAACACCAGTTGACATTAAGAAATAGAATTTAGGCATCCATAGAAAGGGGGCCAGCAACATTACTAAAAGAATGTGAATATAGCAAATATGAGTTCTAACTATGAATGATTTTTCACTCTCTACAATGATAGAAATTTGGAAACTGAAGAAAATTTCACAGTGGGGAGAGATTTTTAATTTGCACAAGCATGGTCCTCATATAGGCAACTCCCCCTGCTCAGATAAGCAACTCATATAGACAACTCCCCCAGGTTTAATATGATATAAAAATATGAAAAGGTATCAAACATTGTTTTTATAGTAAAGGGTTAAATCATTCAATATACGGGCAGGAGTTGAAAAGTCCATGTAAATTGTCAACTATCTCTACTGAATAAAAGATGGCACCCCTCTATAACTCTCTCTCTCTCTAACATTTTCTTAACTGGTTTTAAACATACAATTGTTATTTATTGTTAAAATGGAGGCTTTGTTGATTGTTGTTATTTTACCATGTTTTGGAAATGATGCCTTGTTGTTGTTTGTTATTAACTGCCCCTGAGTCAATCTCAACCATGGCAACCCTGTGGATGAGGTATCTCCAAGACTACCTGTCCTCCACTGTTCTGCTTCGGTCTTGTAAACTCATACCTATGTTCTCCTTAATAGAGTCCATCCATCTAGCATGTGGCCTTCCTCTCTTTCTACTTCCCTCCACATTTCCTATCATTATGTTCTCTCTTCTCATGATGTTCCTGAAGTACGACAGCCTCTGTTTTGTCATCTTGGCTTCCAGGGAGATCTCTGGCTTGATCTGTTCCAGGATCCATTTGTTTGTCTTTTTGGCTGTCCGTGGGATCCTCAGCACTCTTCTCCAGTACCACATCTCAATCGTGTTGATTTTCCTCCTATCTTCTTTCTTGTCTGTCCAGCTCTCACATCCATACATGGTAATAGGGAATACAATGGCTTGTATGATTCTGACTTTT
This sequence comes from Phrynosoma blainvillii, assembly GCA_026167975.1. NCBI lineage: Eukaryota > Metazoa > Chordata > Lepidosauria > Squamata > Phrynosomatidae > Phrynosoma > Phrynosoma blainvillii. The sequence continues at coordinate 38,361,062 of JANUYF010000005.1, forward strand.
GTGCCAAGTTGTATGTCTTTGCATTTTAGGATCTTTTCTAGTTCTTTCCTAGCCATCCTCCCCATTCTTAATCTTCTTCTGATTTCCTGACTGCAGTCCCCATTCTGATCAATGTTTGATCCCAGATATGAGAACTCTTTTATTATTTATATTTCCTCATGTGTAGTTTGAATGTATGTAAGTTCTCTGTGGTTATTATTTTTGTTTTCTTTATGTTCAACAATAAGCCTGCCTTTGCACTTTCTTTTTTGATCTCCCTTAGTAGGTGTTCCAAGTCTGTGAGGTTTTCTGCTAGTATTATGGTGTCATCAGCATATCTCAGATTGTTGACATTTCTTCCTCCTATTTCTTCCTCCCTCTTCCATGTCCAAGCTTGCTTTCCTTACAATATGTTCGGCATATAAGTTGAATAGGTAGGGTGATAGGATGAAGCCTTCTCTGACTCCTTTACAAATTGTGAACTATTTTGTTTCTCTGTGTTCTGTCCTGACAGTACCCTCTTGTCCTGAGTACAGATTCCTCATTAGGACTATCAGATATGTTGGCCTCCCTTGTCTTTAATGGCATTCCAGAGCCTTTTATGATCTATGCCAGGGGTAGGCAACCTTTCCCCTTTAAGGGCCGAGGGACTTCAGCTCCCAGAAGCCTCAGCCATGTTGGCTAATAGTCCCATGTTGGCCAACAGCTCCTGGGATTCTGGGAGCTGAAGTCCCTCGGCCCTTAAAGGGGAAAGGTTGCCTACCCCTGATCTATGCAGTCAAAGGCTTTGCTATAGTCTTTAAAGCACATGCTGATTTTCTTTTGGAACTCCCTGCTATGCTCCATTAGCCCTCGTATATTTGCAACATGATCCCTGGTGTTTCTTCCTTTCCTGAACCCTGCTTAAACCCCTGGATTTCTTTCTCCATATATGGTTGGTGTCTATATTGCAGAATTTTGAGTATAATTTTGCTTCCATGGGAGATGAGCTATGGTCCTATAGTTGCTGCAATCCTATGTATCTCCTTTTTTGTGGATAAGGATGTGTATTGATCATTTCCAATCTGTTGGCCATAGTTTTGTTTTCCATATCTGTTGACATATGTTGGTTAGAACTAGAGTTGGCTCTGTCAATGTGGATTGCAGCAGTTCAATTGGAATATCATCTGTTCCTGGTGATTTGGGTTTTTGCCATTTGTCTTATTACAGCTTCCACCTCACTTTTTAGAATTTGGGGTTCATCTTCATATGACTCTCCATCCCATGTGTGCTTCATTTTGTCATCTTTTTTATGTAGCTCTTTTAAGTATTGCATCCAATGTCTTTGTATTCCTTTCTGGTCTTGAATTATGTTATTTTTATTGTCATAGAGCATCCCAGTCCTTGGTTTGAATTTTCCTTTGATATCCGGATCTTCTGAAATAGATTTCATTCCTTCCTTTTTGTTGTTATCTTCTATTTCCCTGCACTGGTCATTGTAGTTGTTTTCTTTATCTTTCTGCACTAGCCGCTGTACTGTTGCATTCATGGTTCTTAGTTTGTTTCTATCCCCTTTTTGTTTTTCTTCCCTTCTTTCCTTTATTGCTTGTAGAGTTTTATCTTTCATCCATGGTTTCTTCTCTTTCTTTTTGGCTTTTGAAAGTGTCTGTCTGCATTCTTCTTTTATTATGTCCCTGACTTCAGACCATAGTTCTTTTGGTTCTCAGTCTATTATGCTAAGTAGTGCAAATATGTTCCTTATATCGTCACTACATTCTGTTGAGATATTGTTTAGATCAGGGGTAGGCAACCTTTCCCCTTTAAGGGCCGAGGGACTTCAGCTCCCAGAATCCCAGGAGGTATTGGCCAACATGGGACTATTGGCCAACATGGCTGAGGCTTCTGGGAGCTGAAGTCCCTCGGCCCTTAAAGGGGAAAGGTTGCCTACCCCTGGTTTAGATCATATTTTGGTATGATGACTGGTTTTGTTCCTTAGTGAGTTTTACTTTTATTTTTAATATGAGTAATTCATGATCTGTGCCACAGCCAATGCCTGGTCTAGTCTTGGCTACCAGTATGATGATGATGATGATGATGATGATAATAATAATAATAATAATAATAATTTATATCCCACCCCTCTCCAGAGCAATCGGGGTGTCTTACAATATTAAAATTTCCATACATATATATTAATACAATTTAAACAACATAAAAATCCCAAATCCCACCCGTCCTTTAAGAAGTAAGGATTCTTCTTAATCCGGGCTGGATGGTGCTGGGCTTAGTGTCTCTCCCCCAGATGACATCAGATGGTAATGGAGGGAGGGCTCTTCTTCTTATTCCAGGCCCGATGGTGCTGGGCCTAGTGTCTCTCTCCCAGATGTATGGAGCTCCGGCATCTCTTACTTCCAGTTATATAATCTATTTGGTTTTTGTGTTGATCATCTGGTGATGTCCAAGTGTATAGCCTTCTTTCAGGTTGTATGAAAAATGTCTTAACAATGAATAGGTTGTTGGCTTCACAACAATCTATCAGACACTCACCTGCATCATATCTTTTACCTAATCTGAATCTGCCTACTGTTTTTGATTTTTCTTTGCTTCCAACTTTTGCGTTCCAATCTCCAATAATTAGGTGGACATACCATGTTGGTGTGCTATCAATTTTTTCCTGTACTCTTAGAGAAACAGAATCTTAGGGCCTTTGCAGACTGCCAGAAATAGTGCAAATTGAGTCCACTTTAACTGTCCTGGCTCAATGCTAGGGAATCATGGGAACTGAAGTTTATTGTGGCACCAGAGCTCTCTGACAGAGAAGGCTCAATGTCTCAGAAAAAAATACAATTCCCATGATTCCCTAGCACTGAGCCAGGGCAGTTAAAGTGGACTCAATGTGCACTATTTCTAGCAGTCTGCAAAGGCCTTTACTTTCCCTATTCATTTAGAGCAACTGGTGTCTAATTGACTGCAATGACATTATGATGAAATCCTCAAATTAAAATACAAAATAAATAAAAATAGGATAGAAGGGAAGTTGGAACATCAGAAGCAAACAGACAGGTTAGGGCTACATTGGGTGCATCAACACTGTAGAAATAATGAAGTTTGATACTACTTTAACTGTATGGCTACAGAAACCTGGTATTTGTAGTTTTGTGAGGAAGAATAGGCTAAAGACCCTGTAAAACTACAAATCCCAGGAGCTACAGCACTTAAAGTGGTACAAAACTACATTATTTCTAAAGTGTAGATGCACCAATTGTGTCATGGTGGCACAGAAGTTGGAAAACTCCCAGATTACTCTAGCCAGTGACCAGGTAATCAAAAAAAGTAACTACTCCAAGCACTGTTCATAGAGTGGTTTCTCAGCCAGTACTAGGGGGGACCATAAAGGTGAAAGGATGCTCTCTTCACTTGTCTTCTGAGATTTGATGCTTTATACACTTACAACTGTGGGACCCAGTGGGTTGTAGTTTAAGAGTCATCTCTCAATGACTAACAGTGTTGTAGGAAATGCACAACATACTTGTTGCAAGCTTTCAAAGCTCCATGGGCTTCTTCATCAGGCAAGATGTTACAAACTAAACAGGAGAAAAACAGTTGGAGATGTTAGATGCCTACATGTTGTTTCAGTCTTTAGTTAAGATGGTATATGGTGGGGAAGATATCTTGTTTTGTTTGAATTTGCTAAATGGCCAATGCAGCCACCCCTGAGTGTTGTAGGAAGACAGAGACAACTTTTATATTGTCTCTGGACTCGGGGGTGGGTCAGGCTCACTTGCATTAGTAACCTAACAATACATGCACAGGCTAGAGCAGGGGTAGGCAACCTTTCCCCTTTAAGGGCCGAGGGACTTCAGCTCCCAGAATCCCAGGAGCTGTTGGCCAACATGGGACTATTAGCCAACATGGCTGAGGCTTCTGGGAGCTGAAGTCCCTCGGCCCTTAAAGGGGAAAGGTTGCCTACCCCTGGGCTAGAGTTTTTGCAGGCCTCCTTGTCACAATGTAATAAAATTGCACTCCTAGTTTGAAAACTCCCTGCCAATTGGTCTTGCCATTTTATTTCTGGCTGTAAGAGCAATAAAACCTTGTTATTATACTCAAGCAATAGAGGTGTGGATTTTAAATTCACAGATATGTGGTGCTTTGAAAGATTAGTTGACAATGTAGTAACAGTTATGCTTCAGTTTGGAAATAACATACTCAATTATGTGAAAAACATTGTAATATATACAACTGAACATATAAGCACAGCTGAAAAAGCACTACTGCAATCTCTTTTGACAATGCATAAATATGTCCTAATGCACAGGAATATGGTGTGCAGAAATCTTTTATTGAAGTTTTAGACAGCAGTTTCTCTTTAGTTTGTTTCATTTCTTCCCCCTGTGCCTTTTAAAAGAGTAGTTTCAACTAAAGCTTCTGTCAAGGTGTTTAGTGAATTGCATCATTCATAATTTGCTGAGGTTATAATATTTGGCAGATAACATTATATAATGTGCTGATGAAACCAGGCATGATATGTTGTATTGATAGTGCATGAAACTTGAGAACTCTTTGATGAAATGGTTTGCTAAAAATATGTCCATGAACTGGCTCTTTAAAAACATTAATATTGCTTTAATATTGCTTTTCTTCAGTGTGGTTCATTCATGCATGTTTATAATTGTGAAAGCAAAGACAATCCCCATGAACTATGAGCTAAGTGACATTTCTTCTTTTATGTTCAAAATGTATTGGTTCAAGTTTTCATTTCTTGGAACTCATTCATCTATATCACTGTGGAGGACAAGAGTTTCCATGTTTAAAAGAAATACAAATACAAATTAAAAACTGAAAATGAAAGGTGATTTATTTTATTTTATTTTATTAAAAATAAGGTGATCATTAACTGCATTCTCCTTTTCTAAAGTCTGGTGGCTCATTTTGTTCATATGGATTTTATTCTTTCCTTTATTTGTTTGATTTTTTTGCTTGATTTTTCCATTTATTCTCCATCTTTCTCTCCACATGGGTGCCAAAGTAGCTTAAAATACTAAGAAGAGTTTTGCTAATGAATTATTTTACAAGAGTTAAAAAGCAATTAAACAACAGAAACAAAAAAAGAAGAAAAAGAAAACACAAGGTTAAAAATTGTTTAAAATACATTGAAAACATAATTGAAAAAATGCAAGATAAAAACACAGTGCACCACTTTCAAACACCCCATTATCATGATTAAGAATCAAAGATCTGCTAAACAGATAACCTATCAGCCAAAGAGAGCAGGGAGGTAGCTAACTGGATCTCCTGTTGAAGGGAGTTCCATAATCTGGGAGCAGCCAGAGAGAAAGTTTTTGTACCCATTTGTTTATTTGGTCTAAATAATTTCATTGGCTAAGGAGCAGTGCTAAGAATCTTCCTGGGTTCTTACTTACTTACTTTGTCTACTACTTTTCTCCTGATATGGGGCTTGAGGGAGGGGGTCTACATTGGCCAGAATATTCCAGTCTGATCCCAGAGTATACTGGCTCTGGATCTGCTCTAGATTCCCTCCATTACCTCCACAATCTGGAGCGATGCTGGACAACTGTCTACACTTGCATTCCACTGTACCGTATGGTGGCACCACCACTGGCACAGATCACTTCCTGTGAGGTCAAAAATAAGATGTCCAATGTCAATCACATGGCTGGGCATCTCGTCTGATCTCAGTGTGAATGACTTACACCAGGAGCAGAGATGTCAGGTGACACAGCAGGACGCATGTGCACACAGCCCACTAGCATTGTTCTGGAGTGATCTAGATTTTCCTGGAAGATCTGGAGCAAAAGGAAAGTTATTTAAACAGATTTAAAGAAGGGATGATCTGAATTTGATGCAGAACTTGCCTTCCCTTGTGAAAACAGTCTGCATTAGCCGAGGTTTTGGTACTGTGCTATGAAGACAGATCATGGTGAGGGCAGAGAGAAAGTGCTTTAAATGGTCCATGTAGAGATACCCTGGATGATTATATACTGAAGACTCCTCAGGTCTTCCTTTTCACAGATCAAAGCAGGGACAAGAAAAAAAATATGCAAGCCGTGTACCAGTGACACACCCAGGCACAGACTTTCTTGCGGTAATGATTTGAAGAGTGCTTCTAGCTTCATTATTTATTTATTATTATTATTATTATTATTATTATTATTATTATTATTATTATTATACACAAGTAGAATTCTCTACACAAAAAGGACATTTGGTGTAGTCAGGGTTCCTAATTACCCAGAAGCTCATACATGTTTTCAGGTGAGTGTGAAGACAAAAGGATCCTCTGAGTAACCTGTTCAGTGCAGGAAGATTAGGCATTAAGAGACAAGGAGATTTTGAGGGTCTCATTGCATGTAACCAACTGTCCTGCTCAACATAGGAAGATTAAATACTGATGGGATTGGAGCTGCCAGAGTCTTCACTGCATATTTCTCTCCCCCCTGCCCCCACAAACACAAACTTTTAACCTTTGTGCTAGCAGCAATGGCTCTGTTGTGTGTGTGTGTGTCTGTTCTGGCTATTAATTCCATATTTAAGGAACAGGATTTAGCAGCTTTAGCAGCTTCTTTAAATTTCAAACAAAAATCCAGAGCACGTTCACTGAATTTCCAGCTTCCACTGGTTGGCAGTCTGAATGCTAACAAAGGTTTGCAAAAGAACCTCAGACATATTCTGTTGTCAAAAAGAAAACCATGGTAGGAACAGAATATAAAGAAGGAGAGTAGCAGAGCTAAACATGCATAGAGAAAAAAATGTAGGATGATGGAATAGAGAAACCTGTTCCCCTTTTTTTTTCTTCTACAGTCTTTTTTAAAAGGAAAAATGTTTTCTCTGCCTTGAATAAGGAGACATTTGTGAATTTGGAAAATTATTCCAAAAGAATCTGAAAGAAAACTTCATTCCATCTGGAACAGCCAAACTCGACAGGTATTTAAAGCATGGAGGGGAGCAAGTTTAACCTACCGGTCAATACCTGTTTATTTGTTTGGCTGGTTGTTTTACTGGTTCTTTTCATTCCACCTTGCCCCCAATATGGGAGAAACCATCACTGTTTAAAACAAAACACAGTTAAAACAGTTTAAAGATTTGAAAGATAATGAGCTTGTCATTCACAAAAAGGGAGCAACCTTATTTTGGTACCACAAAGCCCCAGGTCTGGATGTATGAATTAGTTTTGTTTTCTTCTACAGCCATTTCTTTTATTTAATTCTATCTCTTTGAAAATTCCAGCAAATTCTTATCAAAAGGAGTCAAGGCTGTTGCCACACTGCAGAATTAATGCAGTTTCACATTGCTTTAACTGTCATGGCTCCATCCTCAGGAATCCTGTTATTTGTAGTTTGTTGAGGCACCAGAGCTCTCTGACAGAGACCTCTATATATCTCACAAAATGACAAATCCCAGAATTCCATACTACTGAGCCATGGTAGTTCAAGTGGTGTCAACCTTCATTAACTCTGCAGTGTAGATGCAGCCTCTAACAAAATTCCCATGTATCTTTAGCAAGGAAAAAAGCGTGAGATAAATTTCCTGATATGCAGACAAGGATGGCTGTTGACATGCTGGTTATGAGAATACAACAGATTGCAGCATGCAGCAGTAAACCTAGTCAGGACTGATGTGATCAGCAGGGCCCAAGAGGCTTGATACCACTTTAGACACTCACCAGTCTTTATTATTCTTGGTAGTTCAGCCCTACAGACACTAGATGTGCCTTCTTCCCAATGGGCACATTTTGGGTCAGATGACTATTAGCTGCACTGTGTTAGGTACAAAAATGATCATGGTGGAGATCTGGAGTTTTTGAAAGAAATTGTAGTTAACAAGGCCTAAGTCATCAGAATATTAGAAGGTCACCAAGAGGATTATATGAAAATCCTTTCTAGTGTATTATAGACTGATTAGGTAGGAAAGTACAGGATAAAGTACAGGTACAGGGTAAAGTAGAGCAAAAGTAAAGTTCAAGTTGATCTATGGGCCTTATTTCTTACTTCTTGGTTGTGTGATAATATCTTTGTTGTTTGCTAGAACAAATAATGAACAGTTGAGAAGTTTTAGCTTATATAAAGTTTTTAAATAATGCCCTGTCACATATATTTGCAGGAAAGGGGCAGTAGGGGGAGAAAGCCACTGTTTCTACAAGCTGTAAGTTATAATCAGTTATTATAAAGAATTCCCAGTATCTTGTGACCAAAATCAAAGATGTCTAATTTTGGTTTATCAAAAATAACTCTCTCAAAAATAGACAGAAGGTTCTACTTGGAATGCTGACTGATCAAATTGAGAAAAATACATTGCAATATATGATCACAGCAGCAAGAATAAAGTAATATAGGCCCAGAGATGGAAACACACTGACACATCAATCCAAAAAGATTGGCTGATGAAGAAGGTTGATCTTGCTGAAATAGACAAATTGACAATGTTGATCAAAGACAAATCTTTGAATAATTTTATAAAAATTGGGAATTATTTATTACATATTTGCAATCTTATTGTGAATATGAATCAATTTATAAACAGACTTGATATGTGGCAGATGCGTAAATATTTTATCATATACTATGAAGCAGAGAAACAGTGGTATATATTATCCGTTGGGGGCAGGAAGTCAGTAGTATATGCTTATTTTTGTTTAGTAATGTATGTTTAGTTTGTTTTGTTAGTGTTTGCCATTGTTTGTGTTATAGGTGTACTCATAAAATTGTTTGTGACTGTGTTTATGTTTAACAAAATGATTTTTTAAAAAATAGGCAAGAGGGAGCTATTTTGTTATATCAGAATAAACTCATAAATACCTTTTGCTTTTGAGGAAGACCTTTTTTTGAAACATATTGAATTATTCCTACATTAATTAATTGTCTGCCTTTCTCTCTTCACTCTGTTTCCCTCTATTGCAAACAGTTTGGAATAAATTAGTGCAAATATGTGTGACAGAGCATTATTTAAAAACTTTATATAAGCTAGAACTTCTCAACTGCCCATTATTTCTTCCAACAAACAACAAAGATATTATCACACAACCTAGAAGTAAAAAATAAGGCCCATAGATCAACTTGAACTTTACTGTAAACACTGAGGGATCTACTTTCTTTTGTCAGATTGCATCTGATCTGACTGTATTGTTATGAAGAGATATTTTTCTCTGCCCTTCTACCTTTATCTTCATGTATAATTTCTAATTTTCATTCTATTGCCAGAGATTTAGCCTTGTAGCTGAACATTATCTTTGCTGCAAGCCCCTTGAACAGAATCTGCTAAATCTAGCCTCAAATCCTTGCACAGGCTGATTGTCCATCTGTTTTCAATTTCCTTTCTTCTTCTTCTTAGCAGTAGTGATCATTAGTGAATGAGAATTCAACAGCAACATGTGAAGGAATCATCTTTAATTTTTAAATAGTGGCTCCTTTAAATGCTTCCAAAATAAATGTATTATAGTAACATTTTTATTTTTTTTTTATGATTGGGCTGGCCTCAGCACCTGGTATCCTTGACCACTTTGATAATGTATGTTCTGTCTTCCCCACTGAAATTGATGGTTCTAGATATCCTTTGCATTTTTTGCAATGTTCCTGATTTAGCATAATTTTGGAGCATTATGGGGGGATCCCCTATTTGTTTGTTTGTTTCATTTCTATGCCACCTCTCTCCCAGAAAGAGACTTGAGACAGCTCATAGAAAATGAGTAACTTGAATGAGCTGTGTGGTATTTTCTGAACCCATGAAACTACAGTATATCAGGGACTTGGAGTAGGGTTACCTTGTGGTTATGGTTTGAGTTTAGGGCTAGCATTCATAGAAGGATTTAATGAATACTTGCTATGTTTCCTGAATCCACTGAGAATTCCAGTGTTCATCACCCCAATGGGACTGCATACTGATAGCAATATATGTCACTTCTTGATGTAATTGCTTGCCGTGTGTGTGGTGTGGGATTTTTTATTTTTTGTTTTTGTCTCAATATTTTAAATTGGCCGGTACAAAAAAGTACCACAGTAAAAAAAGCAATAGATTTGTTGGGACAATTTTTGTTCCCAAATGTTTTTGTTGGAAAAAATGTTGTTGTTGTTGTTGTTGTTTGTTGTTGTTGTTGTTGTTGTTGTTGTTGCCAAGCAGCTAAAACTTCAGATCTTTGTTTACAAATCTGCATACAGCAATGTTGTAGAATGACTATGTTGTAGATCTAATTCTGTGTGGGTTCTACAGGGAAACACGACTCCAAGGAACTTAGAAATATGTCCTTTGGGCATAAATATTAAAATAATGAAATTAAAGCTATCTGCTTATAGACAGATAAAGCTGCCAGAGTGCAATGACAAAAAAGGGGGACATAAGAAGGCAATTTATACACACACACATACACACACCAGGTTTAGAAAATCACCTCATAGATAGCATCAGATTTTTTAAAATATAACTACTCTGGCTATGTCCAGAGACCTAGACCTTGAAGCTTTATCTGTTCTATAGGCAAAAAGCCTCCCAGTAGGAGACAGTTAACCACACTGATATCCCATTGTTAGCTTGATTAAAGGTTCAAAAACAGCATCAAGGGTTAGATCACTCCCTGGTTTAAGATAGTTTTCCTAGCAATTCTCTCTATTTGTCATCCAACCATGCTCCTCTGATCACATGAAATGGGATAATGTCTTCTTCTACATGCTGTTGGGCTAAATCTCCCAGCTGCCCTAGCCACAACAGCCAGTGGTAAGAAATGCTGACCATTGCAACTGAAGACTATCTTGGTCTTGCAAGACTTTCAAGACTCTTCTTTCAGCTGAGAAAAGCACTTTGCATATCTATATGCAGAGGTCAGAGTCTTGCAGTCCGGCTGAGAAGCTGAGAATGATGAAGGGTGGCATCTACAGTACATATGATGGATGACTTGGCATGAATAGGAACTAGTTAGAATGTTAAGGTTTATTCTGTGACAATGATGGTACTGAAAAAGCATTTAGGAATTCTTCCTAAATAATGGAGCATATAATTTGGGTTTTCTCCCAGACTTGAAGGTGAAGCTCTGGGAGAGTAGCAGCTCATCTGCATATTTATTTATTTATTTATTTAATCAGCCTTTGCTGAAGTCAGTGTGAGCAAAAAAGCAGCCAGGTGGCGAGACGCAGCATGCTTTTGAATCAGTAGCACGTGCATGTAGGCATATACATATATATATATATATATATATATATTCTCAGGAAGGAAAGAGAGCGAGATAACTGCAGAGATACGGATAGAAGACTCCTTAGTTGTCTGCTGCAATGTATATGTAACATTTGTCTTCTTGCCAGAAAACATCACCAAAGACACCCCTCCGACAAGTCAGGAGGGGCCTTCGGTTGCGTCGGCCCAAATAAGGGCACCGATGCGAGATTGGCTAGGCAGACCGGAAGGCCCACCCTTCCCTGTCTGCTTGGCCAATGAGAGGGAGATCTCGCTCCTTGGTCTCGCGCGAGTTTAAATCTCGCGAGACTAGGGAGCGAGATTTTCGGGGCTATTTAGCCCCACGCTGCCACGTGTTGGCAGCCATTTTAATTTGGACAAGCAAGGAGTACCTTGCTCGGCATGGCTCCTTGGGCTGTTTTGGGCCTTCGTGAGGCTGAGCCCTTCCTTAAGGGGAGCCGAGGTGCAGGGAACGGGCGCGGCTCTAGCAGGCTGAGCTGCATGGAGCGAGGTTCCCCGCAGAGAGGATCGGAGCGCGGCTGTGGAGTCTGGGCCGCTGCTCATGCTACAGGCCGCAGGAGGTGATGGCCTAGCCCTCCTCAGGGGAGCCTGGGTTCGCAAAGCGGAGTGGAGCGCGGCGAGTAAATTAATCCACTTGTAAGCCGCTCTGATAGCCTTTGGCTGAAGAGCGGGGTATAAATACTTCATATTATTATTATTATTATTTTTAAAAAAGGAAAAAAGCCGCGAGTCCTCCACTGGGTTGGGGCCTGGACGCAGCCTCCAGTGGCTGCTAGGCCTTGACCCTGGGTGGCCGATTGGGCCTTCTGGTTTGGCGCTATTAAGCGCAGGTCATAATCAATAATCAACACAGAGGGACAGGCCCTGGGCGGAGCAGACGGCCTTGGGATTCAAGGTCCGCTCCCCCCCTCCATTGTTAAAGTTAATTCACTGAGAGGTGGGAGGTGGTGAAGAGTGACCCCCCCTCCTTCTCCCTATCTCCACTTGTGGGCATATTGATCAGGCCTGGTGAGCTAATTAGGAAAGCTTGGCCTGGCCATAATAATAATAATAATAATAATAATAATAATAATAATAATAATTTAAGGGGGGTGAGATTTGATAATAAGGGCCTCCTCTTCTTTGGTGGCTAACCTGGATGCAGGTGGCATTTGTTGATTGGGGACATGTGCTGTAGGTGAATGCACTTTACACATTAGGTGAATTGGTTTAAAAAAAAAATTATACAGTTCCAAGGTTGATGATTTAGCTTATTGGTTATTACTTGACTACTTTTAATTGTAGATTGGTGACAGAGGTATAGCCTTAACAGAAACACTATATCCTGCACCAATTAGTTTGAATTGCTATTGTTATATTTTCAACAATTATGCCACGAAGTAAGGCCCAGTCCAAGCGATGTGCGGCCTCAGCTGGTGCTAAAGCTGGCCAGCCAGTGCCTAAGTGGGCCATTAATACTCAAAATAGAGAAGATGACATTACTATGCATTTGGCTCAGATTGGTCGCACAATACAGGCTTGTGCAGCGGTGTGTGAGCAGCTGGCTCAACACCATTTGCAGAGAGACAACTTGGGGGCTCAAGTGGCTACCTCTGCAACTTTAAATCCTACTACAACTACAGATCACAATACAGTACAACAGGCTATTGACAATTCACTTTCATTACCAGACATGGCACGTAGTTACCCAGGTACATCAGGTATGGAGGTTGGGCATCCAACCGTAGCTGATGTAATGGAGCGTTTGAAAAAAGTTCCAGGTGTCGGTCAACAGGGTGCGGCTGCCCCTGTGTCTAATCAACCTACTTTGGCTGATCTGTTTAACTTTCTTCAAGGAGTGGTTGTTTCAGGTCAGAGCGATGTGCCGACTCCTGAGACAGCAGTGGCGTGCAGCAGAGATATACCAAATGCTTATGGTGGACAACACAACACCCAAGCAGCTTCGGCGACACTCACGGTGGGAGCTCAGCAAGCATCGGTGGATGCTTCAACTCAACCAATGAGCTCAGGTTTGTCTTATGCTACCAATATGCAGGCATCGTGGCCTTCATCTGTACGGGCTACAGGTGGGCAGACAGGGTTGAGCTCTATAAGTGAGTGCCCTATGCCTGCAACGGTGACTGCACCTCTGACTAACATGGGGCTTGCCCAGGTTATGGACTCAGGGGTGCAGCACAACACAAATGTCAATAACATGGTAGATGAGGTAAGGGGAACTGCTGTGGTAGGTGCATTGGGCATTTCTGGGGCAGACAGGTCGTTTGACTGCAATCCATATGCAGGGATGCCTATACCCCTGGGGTCACACCTTCCCCTGGCTACCAAAGAAAGGATATGGAAAGGTGAGTATATTGATTCCATGATCCCGAGCCAAGGATCATGGTTAAGGATGGAGTGGTTTTTACCCTTCCAAAAGAGTTTCAGTCACACAAGCGCCCTAAGTTAGAAAGAAATTTTGTAAATTGGATCATGGGCTTTACAATATATAGGGGTGTTATTGAGGAAAAGGACCCTGCTAGATCCCCTGAATTCTCCAAATATCAGGAGATAATGATCAAGGCTTATACCAATTGCCACTTTAATTCTAGGGGGTCAGCTTGGCTTCAATACAATGAATAATTCAGGATGAGGGCAGCATTAGACCGCTCTTTATCCTGGCGTCATGTGCAGTCCGAATTGTGGGCGGATGTTATGGTGGGGGCCTCCCCTTTGAGCCGATGTGATAATGGGTTTGCACCTATGGTCACTCAGCCGAGACGGCAAAATACGAGGCCTGGCACGGGAGAGAAAAAACAATTTGGACTGTGCTGGGACTTCAATGCAGGCAGGTGCAGGAGGCAGCCCTGCAGGTTTGAACATAAATGTAATACCTGCAGAGGAAACCATCCAGGATCGGCATGCCTTAAAGGTAAGAAAGCAGGAGGTGGGTCCCCCTCTAACCAATCATGAACTGCAGGAAAGGGCACCAACACCAATTAAGTTGGACGTGTTGGCTGCTTGGTTGCGGGTATACCCTAAAAGGGAGGCTGCTCAGTATTTGTTAGAGGGTTTCTCACAAGGTTTTCGCATTCCTTATGTGGGTTTAAGGGTGCACCGTTACGCGCCTAATGCACGTTCTGTCAGGGAATTACCAGGGATTGTGAAGGACAAGTTGGCCAAAGAAATAGCGGCAGGTAGGATTTCAGGCCCCCACGATCAATTGCCTATGCCAAATTTAAGATTATCTCCCCTTGGTGTCATCCCTAAGAAGGCACCAGGGGAATACAGCTTAATACACAACCTATCTTACCCTAGAGGTGAATCAGTAAATGATGCTATCGACCCTCAGTTAGCGCCAGTTAAATATGCTTCATTTGATTCAGCAGTTAAAGCACTGGGCAAAGGAGCCTTATTGGCAAAATGCAACATTAAATCTGCTTTTAGGTTACTACCAGTTCACCCATAAGATTTTGATCTCCTGGGTTTTCAATTCGAAGGGAAATATTACTTCGACAAAGCTATACCAATGGGGTGTTCCATTTCTTGCTTGAAACATTCAGCACTTTTTTACATTGGTGTGCCTCTAAGAGGTCTGGTAGTCAAGCAATTACTCATTACCTTGACAATTTCTTATTTGCTGGGGCTTCTGGGACGACAGGTTGTGCATATACACTCTTGGCATTCCAGGGGTTAATGAAGGAAATGGGTGTACCACTGGCTGAAGAAAAAACTGAGGGCCCTGGTACCCGTCTTACTTTCCTTGGAATTGAATTGGATACTAAGGAAGGTATATCTCGCCTCCCATCTGACAAGCTCATATCTATGAGGCTACAGGTGAGGATGATGAGAAACAAATCTAAGGCCACATTATGAGAATTCCAATCCCTGACAGGTTTATTAAACTTTGCTTGCAAGGTATAGTCCCTGGGCAGGCATTCTGTTCACGTTTGTACAAAGCCACCAGGGGAGTGAAGGCCCCCCATCACCACATTAGAATTACTTCTGGAATAAGGGAGGATTTGAGGATATGGGAGTCATTTCTGGAGCAATTTAATGGTATTTCATTTTGGAGATCTGAAATGCTCTTAAGGGCAGACTTTCAGGTACACTCCGATGCTTATGGGGCTTTTGGTTTTAGAGTATATTTTAATGGCCAGTGGGCAGCCGAGGGATGGCCGCAATCCTGGGTGGAAAAAGGTTGGACACGAGACCTCACCTTTTTAGAACTATTTCTTTTTGTGGTTGCGGTTCATTTGTGGCCGGAGCAATTTGCAAACAAAACGGTGCGGTTCTGGTGTAATAACCAAGCGGTAGTCCACATAGTGAACTCCTTGACTTCTAAATCTGCCAGGGTAATGACATTGGTTAGGGAATTGGTGGCTCAATGTTTAAAGTTTAATATTTTGTTCCAAGCTCAACACGTTTTTGGTTTACTAAATCCGTTGGCGGACTCCCTTTCGCATTTTCAGTTTTACAGATTCTATCAACTGGTGCCAGAGGCAGCAGCCCACCCATTGGAGGTACCGAAACGTCTTTGGAGCCTTGGAGAATAGAAATTGAAATTCTCCAGTCCATCGCCCCGTCAACACACAAGTCATATCAGCTCGCGTTGCGAGTGTTTAGATGTTTCTTGTTAATTGTTGGGGAGGTGGAGGTCTGGCCATTAAAGATGGAGGTTATCCTCCGTTTTGCAGGCCACCTTAGACAATCTGATTTATCTCCAGTCACCATCAGAGGCAGAATAGCTGCACTGTCATTTTACTCTAGAGCAGGAGGTTTTAATGACCCTACAGTTGATTTTAGAGTCCGTAGGGCTCTGGAGGGATGGGCGAGGGGGTCTTCAACATTACAGGGCAATCGTTTGCCAATAACAGGTCCTATACTGATAAGAATTTGGCAAAGCCTCCTGGTTACATGTACCACACCCGAAGAGGTGATTTTGTTTAAGGCTGTATTTTCGTTAGAATTTTTTGCAGCCTTGAGAATAAGCAAAATTGTCCCTACTTCTCATACTGATAGTTCTGGCCGAGCTCTATTAGTATCAGATATCCAAATTTCTGAACAAGGGATACAAATGACAATTCGGCGGTCAAAAACCGATCAATTGGGGAAGGGACAATCTATAACCTTGGCTAGGGCACATGCTGACCATATTTGCCCAGTGCAGGCATTAACGAATTATCTTCAAATAAGGCCAAATGTATCAGGATATTTATTTTTACATCTATCAGGCCTTCCGTTGACACAGTATCAATTTAGGGCTGTGTTGCGTGAGGTTTTGAGACGTGCTGGTTTGCCAGCGGTTCAATTTTCTTCTCATTCTTTTAGAATTGGGGCAGCGACAGCTGCAGCAACACAAGGTTTAAGTGATACTGCAATTCGTAGGATTGGTCTCTGGCGCTCTAGAGCGTTTAAATCGTATGTTCGCCCTTAAGTTAAGGTTATCGCTGATTGTCTAATTGTTTTTGATCTAATTTGGCAGAATTGAATACTGGAGACATATGGATCCTGGGACACAGTTTGGTCTTTTGGGCCGAACGGCACATCATTGAGCAGCAACGAGATTTGGCCATGGGATTAGGAGAGGCTGGAACTGTCAGATGGTTTGGTCATAGAGGAATGTTGTGGGGAGCACTACTGCCTAGACTTATTGAATTGCTGGCCTCTTTCACACATCCCAAGATCTTGTTTGTACATTTAGGTGAAAATGACCTTTCAAAACTAACTTCATTATAATTAGTTAGAAGGATGATTAAAGACATGAAAGAAATTCAGTGAAGAATGCCAAATACACTGATCATGTGGACAAAGTTGCTCCCTCGGCGAGTTTGGTCCAGTGCTCGGAGTGATGCGGCCATCAATGGAGCTCGGCATTGGTTGAACAGATCTGTAGCTAAGACGTTAGGGAGAATGGATGTTGTTATTGTTGATCATGAAGGAATACAGGTCACATTGCCACACTTGTACAGGGGAGACAGTGTGCATCTCTCCCCACTGGGGAATGACATATACTTGACTTCATTGGAGTCATACATTAAAACATCAATTCGGGGGGGGGGGGAGGGGATGCCAAGCTAGGCTGCCCCCCTCCTGTGATGGGCAGGGACCCTCCCCCCTTTAGGGAATTCTTTAGGTTAATTGAAATTATTAATTGGGATAAAAATAATAAAGAATTTGGTATATGTCATTAGATTAAACAAATTGCTATGACATCATCTTAAACTTAATGATGTCATAATGTTAAGATGTCATAAAATGCTTTTGACATCATATCCAGTTGGGGGAGGGGTTAAATATTGTTATTATATATTACATAAGTTAAAGGATTTGACGCATGCCGTGTTAGAAATAATTATTCAATAGCGCTTTCGCTTAAATACACGTATGCATGCGTAAAAAACAAATTCTTGTTAAGAAATGCTTATTTAAATCGTTAATTAATTGGTTAATTAAATTGTTATTTAAATGTTTAATTGATTGTTATCAAGACCCTGTAGAAAATAAAAGTTGTGGCCAATGTTTGACCCAAAAATAATCGCGTTGGTGTCCTTTGTGCCGACGCAACTACACCCACAGCAAGCAAAAACTGGTCGCTCTATTAGAAAAGAAAGTCAGTGCACTACACATACAGGTTGAGGCCCTCCAATGCATCATAGAGCATGCAGACTTCCCTTGGGAAGTATATATATATGGCTGTGTGCACTAATCTTTAATGGATCTTAGGGGCTCTGCAGACAGCGCAAAGCGCTGTCTACAGAGCCAGGGAAGGGGAGGAGCAGCCAGATGCCAGATGCCCCAACGCCTTCCCAAGGATGTCATCAGAGCATGTACCGTTGCACATGGCGAGCACTCTGATGACATCCTCCAGGAGCAGTGTCCGGACACGCTGTGCTGGAAGAGGCACAAAAGAGCCGCATGGCAGCTCTTCGGGCACCTTTTTTGCTGCCTGGGAAAGGAGTGCTATTTTGGTGCTCTTTTCCCAGGCACCAAAAGGGAGGATTGGGGCCGAGGCGTGGATCAGCCTCAGCCCCAATCCTCTGCTTCCTAGGGCAGCCCATGGCCGCCCATCTGCATGCCCTCTTAGAGATTTATTTATTGCAGACTTAAGAGACTTATTATTTGATTGACTTTAGTGTACTGTGATTTTAACTAAGGGGGAATGCAGATGGGCAGCCCTGGGCTGCCTCGGGAAATGGACGATCGGGGCCGAGGCTGCCGGACCTGTCAGCCCCAATCCTCCCTTTTCCCAGCCCAGAAAAGAGCGGCAAAATGCCACTCCTTTCAGAGCCAGCAAAAGGGCACCCTAAGAGCCACCATGCAGCTCTTTGGCGCCCCTTCTGGTGCAGCGCACTAAAAGGCTGCGCCGGAAGGACGTCCTGATGCCACGTGCTGTACGTAACAACGCGTGATGTTGGACGACTTTGGGGGGGGGGTTGAGGTGGCCAGCGTGTGGCTGCCCCTCCCCATCCCTGCCTCCAGGACGGCCCAAAGGGCCCATCTGTAGAGGCCCTAAGAGCCTGTACAGACTGCCAGAAATAATCCAGTTTGAAACCACGTTAACTGCCTTGGCTCATTGCTGGGGAATCATGGGCACTGTAGTTTTTTCTGAGACATTTAACCTTCTCTGTCAGAGAGCTCTGGTGCCATAATAAACTACAGTTCCCAGGGTTTCCTAGCACTGAGCCAAGGCAGTTAACGTGGTCTCAAGCTGGATTATTTCTGGCAGTCTCTACAGGCCCTAAGATTCTATCTGCTGCTTCTAACATTTTAATAATGTTAATGGTCTATATATTGGATATTAAAATTATGGCTTGGTGATTGATGATATCATTTACTATGATAATTTTACTGTGAAAAGTAGAATATAAATCTAATTAATTCATGATGCCATGATTAGAGCTCTAGTAGGCCAGCTGACGATCTAGGTGATTCCTGTAGGTCAGCAATTCACATGACTATGGTACACTGATATATAGTTTAGATGCATAGGAGATATGCAGATATCCTCCTTCTTCCTTATCCTAATACAGAGGGCACTACTCAGTGAGAGTAAGGTTATTGCCACACTGCAGAAATTTGACATCACTTCAACTGTCATAGCTTCATCCTGGGATTTGTGATTTGGTGAGGTATTCAGCCTGGTCTGTCAGAGAGCTCTGATGCTTCACCAAAATACAAATCCAAGGATTCCACAGGATAGAGCAATAACAGTTAAAGTGGTGTCAAGCTGCTTTATTTCTGCAGTGTGGATACCCTAATAGAAGACTGGGGCCAATCTGTAGGCCTAACCTGCTTTTTTTTAAAAAAAAAATCACAGTATAAACAGTACCCTTGCCCCAGGTTTTATGTGTATCTCATGCTGAAGTGCAGAGCTTCTGGAACAGTGTCACCAACCTCCTGACAAGAAAAAGAAAAAGAAAGGAAAAAGAAAAAAGAAAAATGAAATGAACTTTGATGTATGTGCTTATGATTTAGAAAGGCCATGTTCCACCAAGTTACCTGTACCAAGTCATTCCCTTATTTGAGCTGAAACAAAAAGAAACTTGCTTTCTCCCTGCCACAACAGATAAACATAGCTTCAAAATCCAGTTGCAGTATTTTTTCTATCAAGATGGAGCATGTCAGGCAACGTTGATTGCAAAGAAAACACATAATTCGTGCAAAGTGGAGAAGAGCACTAACAGATCATTGTACATGTAACACAAAGCTGGGACTATGCAGTAACTTCAACTCTAGCCGTGCAAATAGCTGTACGCTGTGATTGGGTGTCATCCGGAGCTATTATCATGTCTGGCATCAAGGAATCTCTGGGAACAGTGAACTTGTAATCAAGGCAACGATAGATATTTAAAGAGCTAGAAAGATCCAGCCGCAGTTGTCCATAAAGTGTATCCATTTTTCGAAAGAAGAGTTCTGTTAAATTGTTATTCCTCAGTTAGTGTCTCCTTTTCATCTTGGCTGTTTGGGTTGCTGAAACCATTCATTTCCTTTTCTCCATTCTTCCATGCTGTCTATGCAAAATTGACCTATTCCACAAACTGTCTGAGTACTCATCTACAAATTTAATTAAATGACAAATGTTCTGATAAAGAAATGCAGAAATCACAAATCCAGGTAAGCTTGGTGAAGGGTCTGTCCAATTAACCCTGTGGGCCTCAGACAGAAAGAATATTAGAGGTTAATTGTCACATTCCTATTTAACAATAAAGGGCAGACATTTTTTGGTCTCCACCTCATCCTACTCTTCTGTATCTGTTTGCCAAATTAATATTTGGAAAGCAGCATTTTGAACATGATGGGATCAGAAGTGCCATGTAGGTTTACTTTGTGCAAATTTGAGCTCCAGTTTGCATCCATTAATTAATTAATGTTTAACCAAGGCTGAGTTATAGTGGCACTCTCATGCAAGTCAACATGACAGTTGCAATGCTACCAAATGAATTCATTATGGGAGCTGAATGAATAATTAATGAATTTGCATTGCAATTGAGGAGCACTTACATGAAGATCCAGCCCAGAGGGAAATACCCAGGTAAAACCCTTCTGTACTTAAAGTCAGAATACTAATCACCTTTTTAAAAATAAAGATCAAGTAGACTAGCAGACTTCCCCCTAGTTTGTTTCCTGGATCAATACCAAACACAGTGGAAAGTCCATGGGAGTTCTTCAGAAAAGTAAACAATACAATTGGTTTTCACATTAGTGTAAAATCAGAATAAACTGGTGACCAGAATGTCAATGTTTTAAAGGATCAGCTTGCAGAAGTTTGGGTTTTAGCCCAAACTCTTCAAAGGGCTGAATTTATTTTGAGGACAGGGTTCAACTTCCTCGAAAACTCCTCAGTGGTTCAGACAAAAATGCACAGTAGGTTCACTGACCCACTGACGTCAGAGCCACTAGATGCCACTGCGTAAAGTTAAGTGACAAAGTACCTGCATGGCAGAGAACTTGCATGAAAGAGGGAAGCACACATCTAATCTCACCATGGGTTAAAA
The DNA here is from genome assembly GCA_026167975.1 of Phrynosoma blainvillii. NCBI lineage: Eukaryota > Metazoa > Chordata > Lepidosauria > Squamata > Phrynosomatidae > Phrynosoma > Phrynosoma blainvillii. The sequence goes on from JANUYF010000005.1 coordinate 38,382,190, forward strand.
TGTATATGTGCAACTTGCAACTCCCAGGCCTTATGCAACCTATGGAGGCCCTCTGGACCATCTGCTGCATGTACCACACCCAAGTCCTTTCCACTAAATCCCTTCCTTTTTAAGCCCACAGTGTCCCTAGGCCATCGCTCAACTGTCTGATGGGATAGTAAGACCAAGGTGGTACTGGGAAGACCATTCCCCTTTGTATTCTCACAGGGTTGGGAGTGACATTGCTTGTAAAGGAGCCGTTTGTTGGTCTGGAACACAGTTGTGATGGGGAGAGTTCTATGTGGAGCCATTATTCTGTCTAGCCCCAATCAGCTTGGGAGAGGTGAGGAAGAGATGCACACTGAATAACTAGTGGATGGCAGGTAGAGATGATTCCTCCATGTACCACCCATTTCCAGCCTGACTGCACTCTGGTAAGAAGATCAACAGTTGTCTAGCATCCTATTAGTGATTTACACAGTTGGAAGTTCAACTTAACACCTGCATAAATCATTTTATGGTAATTGCAGTGTTTTGAATTTGCTATCAAACTCATGTGCCCTCAAAGCCCACCTTTTAGCTGCCTTCCCCAGCATAGCCATTTAAAGTAGAGAAGAGGCAGTGGAGTAGCACCCAGCTATGTCCTGTAGTAGTAGGAGGAGGAAGAGGAGGAGTAATAATTTGTATCCCACTTCTCTGTAAACACAACTGGGACAGCTTATACAATAAAACATACAGATTTGTCTCCCAATAGCCCCCCCCAAAAAATACAATTAAACAATCATAATTTAAAACATACTTAAAATAACAGATAAACAACAAATGACAAATACATTAAAATAATAGTAACAGAAATCAGAATGAGGCATAACTTGTTCGATGGCCGGTTGTCTACTCAGGAAAGGCCTGTTGGAAGAGATCCATCTTAACAGCTTTTGAAAGCTGTTTAAGGTGGTAATGTGACGGATCTCATCTGGCAGACCGTTGCATAATCTGGGAGCGATAGCAGAAAAGGTCCTCTGGGCAGTTGTAGACAATCTAGATTTTATAGGTTGCAATAAATTCCTCCCAGAGGACCTGAGTGCCCTGGTTGGATTGTCTGGAAGGAGGTGGTCCCAAAGATAGGTTGGGGCCAAGCCATTTAGGGCTTTCAAGGTAATGACCAACACCTTGTACTGTGCCCAGAAACTGATAGGCAGCCAGTGAAGTGATCTTAAAATAGGTGTTATAAGGTCTCCTCTAGTTTTACCTGAGACCAGCCTGGCTGCCACATTTTGTACCAACTGAAGTTTCCGAACTAGCCACAAGGGTTGTTGATATTTGGATGTGGTATGCAGAATCCAGCAGAGTACAGAGTACAGCAGAATATAGTGAAGAACAGCTTCCTTCATCAGCTAATCCCATGCTAAAAGCATGCAGACACTTCTTGTAGTTCTAAAGTAGAGCTTTATTGTTCCATAAAGTAAATAAGAAAAGAAAAACATACAATCCACTATAGGATCACATTTTGCTGATGTTGTAGAAAAGAAAAGTTACAGATCCATGTTTCCAGATCCAGGAGTTACATTGTAAAAGCAGTATAAGCATACTCAAAAACTAAAAGCCAAAAACTAACTCCATAGTTAGCCACATCTAACCACACACGCATGCACAGTGCTTGTATATATAAACATACCAAACAAAGGATACTTTGGCCCTTCCATACTCCACCTTCTAGGTGCTACCCTTATGCTGATTGGATAATGCCTGTATGATGTGTTTTAACCCAGTCTCTAGCTGTCTATCATTCCCCATGTGACTACTTTCCCATGAGCTCACCTTGTTGATGTACTGGCTATCTTTTCCCCAGCTAAAACTGTACTTGTTTATGTCTTCTTGGCCACCTGCTGTCAAGTTCTCTTTGTTTCTCTAGATGTTGTTCTCATGAGGAAATTTCCACACACACATCTCTACATTTCTCCTTTGACTGTATAACCCATCCATATTCCAACAGGGTAGCCCTATGTAAAGTGCATTACAGAAATTGAGAAGAGAGGTTACCTGTTTATGTACCACGGTTTCAAGGTTCCAGAATTCCAGGAAAGGGTGCAGCTGGCGAATCAGCTGGAGCTGATAACAGGAGCTCCTGACCATCACATTCACCTGATTTGTCATCTGAAGCGACGAATCTAGGAGCACTCCCAGACTGTGAACACAGTCCTTTGAGGAGAGTGTGACTCCATCTAGGACTGGGGATTGTGTTCCAATACCTGGGTTCGGGGCTGTTAGCATTAGTACCTCCGTTTTCTCTGGATTCAGTTTCAATCTGTTTTTCCTCATCCAGTCCATTACTGCTTTAAGACATTCATTGAGAGGGGAGATGCCATCTGAGGTCAAAGCTGTAGACCGAGACATGGAGAAATATATCAGGGTATCAGCGTACTGATAACACCCTGTCTCATGTCTCTGGATGATCTCTCCCAGTGGCTTCATATATATGTTGAATAGCATCGGGAACAGGATGGCACCCTGAGGGATGCCACAATTAAGCTCCTTTTTATCTGAGCATCTGTCCCCGAGCATCACCCTCTGGAATCTGCCCAAGAGGAAGGAACGGAACCATTGCAGTGCAATGTCTCCGATTCCTAATTCTCCCAGGCGTTCCAAGAGGATGTCATGGTCTATTGTGTCAAAGGCCACTGAGAGGTCCAGTAGCACCAACAGGGTCACACTACCCCCATCGATGCCCAGATGAAGGTCATCAGCTAAGGCAACCATGACAGTCTCCTCCATATCCTGTCCTAAAACCAGTTTGAAATGGATCCAGATAATCGGTTTCCTCCAAGATAGCTTGGAGCTGGAGAGCAACAGTCATCTTGATCAACTTGCTTAAAAAATATAGCAAGGAAACTGGCCTATAGCTGTTCATGTTGGATGCAATGACTTCCAGAGGCCTCTGTGAAGTCCTGAAGGATGCATTATCTTCTGTCCAGCTATAGAAATATAGCTGGACACTTGTAAATCTTTGCTTCCCCCTCTGCACACCCTGTGCTCCATTAACCAGTAAATGCTATGTTGGGGGGGAGCACAAGAAGTAAAAAGTGTATTTAGGGTAGATGGAGAGGGGGTGTGATGTAGTTCTACTTAGTGGAGATTTATACTGTATCTTCCTGATCCAAGATCTCAGCTAGTTGTCTTCTAGATTGACAAGACCATACTTTTAATGGGAAAGGCAGTGCACTGGGAGAATCATCCCTATTTGTCAGTCTCCCTATTTGAATCATGCATATGTTCACCATGTCTGCCAAGTTAATTGGTGCTGGGGAGGACCATAACATTCCATATATGCCAACCATACAAGCACGGTTGGATTCCCAGCTTACCAAAAAATTGAGGAATAATTGTTGCTGGGAAAGGTGAAAGAGAGATATACTTGGATCTCAGCATGCATAGGGGAGAGATTTGCATCTCCCCATCACTGTGCACTGAGATGGGGGGAAAGAGTATCTGTGTGTTTAAGATGCAAAGAATTTTCAGAAATCCTCAAAAATTTTCAATACACTGAGAAACCCCATAGGAAAAAAAATGTCTCTCACCATGAGACATTTTCATCTCTACCCGATATACTTTTTTTCAACATTAGAAGCAACAGCAAAGAGTTTGCACAAAAACCTTTTGCCCCAAAGAGTCCCAAAATGTAAAAGAAAGAAGGAACAGAAAGGAAAGAACCATGACCAGTGCAGAGAAATATATATATATATATATATATATATATATATATATATTCCTGCATGCAAGAATAAAATAAATCAAGATTTACACACACACCACACACTTACTTTATCCCTCTCTGTGTTTGTACCAGTGTCTGTGTCTGTATATTGGGGGGAGAATGCCTATGCATAGAGTAGAAATGTAAATCTTTGCTTTTTCTTTTTTGGTTTTCTAAACAGACAGGCAGGATAGCATGGACCAAGTCCCCAGGCTGGTGCAGTGATGGGCAGGTGTTTACACACCCACCTGTCACTGCACAATGGATTCACTACTGCTGCACACCCCGTACCTGCCTCTGCCATTGTGTCTTCACAGATGATCCTCAACGTGGTCTGTAACGGCAGAAATGAGACACCTAGCTACACCCAGGCACCTCTAGATCTAGATATCTAGAAGAAAGAAAGACATCACTGAGAAAAAAACAGTGGTACATTGGAAACAGGACTTGCAGGGCTGAAATGTCAGTCCTTTTTAAATTAGTAGATGTGATACATAATCTCCTCCCATGCTGATGTGTAGTTAAAATCCATTAGCTTTACATAAAATCTGATTCTGATGAACATTGCAATCGCTAGAGCTAGTTTGTTGATATGGTGCAACATACCCCCCCCCCCATATTTTTGAATTTGCTATCACAATGCACCACTTTGACACACCATAAAACAATTTAGGAAAAGACATATGCATATAATTTAATTTAAAGATTGAAAGAGTGCTTAATCTTTGGAAGACAAGTGGAGTTTTTATGTCCATGACCCCCTTAATGAACTAGAATTAAATATTAAATGTTTATATCAACTTTATCATGTTGTTTTAAAGCAAAATCTTTAGATGCATCTCACAAGTCAAATTAAGAGACACAAGAATGCAGTCAAAACAATAGAGCTGGTGCAGTGAATAAATGTATCACATCACATTTCCTTTTGCAGACTCTGCTTCATTCCCATACTGAGTCAATAGACAAAAAGTGTGTGTAGATGCCTAAAGGTGGAGGATGTTCCCTTAAAACTCTTCAGGCTGAGCTTCACACACCAGGGCTAAAGGTGAACTCTTCCCCTCCTTGTATTGTAAAATGTGACAGTTTATTTGAAATCTGCAATAAAGAGCTACAAACTGTGTTTTGTGCTGGAATCAGACCCCATACAGGGAGGGACATGTTTTGAATGAAAGAATTCTGAAATGTCAAAAAGAAGGAAGTTGAGATTCTTAAATCTGAATTAAAGGAGAAATAGGAAAGAACTCAACAGTCATTGACTCACTGAGATAACAGGTCCAATATGGTCTCATGGATAGTGCCAGATTTTGAGGGATAAGTATGGGTTTAGATCATGTATACTGGTGGCTTCCATGTAATTGGGGCAATAGAACCATTCTGGGTTCTTAAAATGAGCTACCCAATTTGTTGAATCCTATCCCCAAATCAGATTCAGAACCTATGGACACAACTATTTATTTTCTCCATCCTCACATGCAAAAAACAAACAAACACAAAACCAAGAACACAAATATTTCTGTGTAATTCCCCATCTCCATTTGCACTTTGAGATACATTTGTTTGTGCAAAAATATACATTTTTACAGAGAAAACACTGCTAAGCAGAAGTACACATTGTTTTTCTGCACCAAAAAGCACACCTTGCAGATATGTGAGGGTTTTTTTGCTTAGAAAATACATTTTCTGTTCAGAAATTGTTTTCCCCACAGAAAAACACATCTTTCCTGCACACATCTTCAGACTTCAGCAACAAAAATTGATCTCTGCCTCCCACCCTGCCAAAAATCCTGACCAGATGGTGCAATGGAAACTCCCTCAGACCTTGGAATAATTATGTTGTGAAGTTCTGAATCAATGTGACTTTCTCCTTGAACTATCTAAAAATATTGTAGTGTATTGCAATGTATCATATTGCATTGCATTAGTTTGTTTGTACCCCCATCTTTTCCCCAAAGCAGCATATTGAGGAATGAGCTTGTTGAAGAATGAGTTAAGACAGAGTCATGCCAAACTGCAACTTCCAGAATTTTATCAGATGGAGCCATGACTGTCAAAGTGGTTTCAAATTACTTTCTCTCTGCGGTGTTAATATGATCTGAATTAACAAACACTGGCTTCTAAGAGATCCTCCATCATTCCATGGAATGGAAATGTGAAATAACTTCAGCCCTTGATAGTTTCAATGTATTCTATATAAAATAGCCCTCAATAGTTTTAATGTATTATTGTTGTAATTTTTATTTCATTGTAGGGAGTCAATGAAATGTTAAAATTCAGTCTACATTATTATTATTATTTTCAAGGTTGTGTCACTGCTTTAATAACTTATCACTATTCTATTTGTTTTGTGTGCCTCAAAACCCTGTCCTGGGAATTCCAGGACTTGAAGAGAAAATCTGCAGAGAAAGTTTTTCTAGACATTTATCGAGTGTCTTAAATACATGGGACTAATAAGGTGGCTTCTGGCTGCTTTGCAGGAGTGGCATTTACATGAGGTATGCTTCCAAAGCAGCCCAAAGCAGCTCCAAGGTCATGCTAAGGGGAGGAAAGCCCAAACTTTAAGGACCAGAAATAATCTAGTCCTGCTGGCAGCCAGTTTGAGACTTCAGTGGCAGCGGCCTGCTTCGAGAATAGCCATGTAACATTCAAGATCCAGGCTATTGTTTTGTTATAAGTACAGAATTGTGGAAGTAATACAGTGATCTCTTGGTATCCACTGAGGTTTTGTTCCAGGACCACTACAACAATGGCATAGTAAAATGGTGTCCCTTATATAAAATAGCAAAATCAAGGTTTGCTTTTTGGATTTATTTTATTTTATTTTTTTATTTTATTTTCAAGCCATGGATGTTTGAATCTGTGGATGCAGAATTCATGGATATGGAGGGCCAACTGTAGTATCTCATGCCATTTTTCCTTGCACACCATCTTTAGTTCCTTGTTGTTTCTCCCATGGCCACAGTGCTACATCCATCTTGTTGCATGAGAGTTTGTTGCATAAAGGTTTTTTGTTTGTTTTTTGACATCACAAACAGCAGTTATGTGATTGCAAATCAGATAGAACTGCGTAATAATTGCATCCTAATTATGTGATTAGATGTATTTATAATAAACAGGCAATTTATAATTACTGATGATATAAAGGTGTACGAATTAACTAAAACCTTTTGTATAATGATAAATAAGTGGCATTTTAGAACTATTCAAACTGAAAGTCTCATTGCAGTAAGACAAGTCTGTCTATTAAAGGCTACATTTGACACTGGACTGTTATAATAAAATGGAATCAGTAAGGACAACCTCTCCAATGCACACCCAGCTGAAAATTTTAACACCAGGTGGTCAGTCTGATGCAATTCAGGTTAGGGTACAGGGCTGGATAAGGGCATTATTCACACTCACACTAACACGCACACACAGTTATCCAAATATAATGTGGTTCTCATAAATTATAAAATACCTGATATGTCACTAGTACAATTTCTTCCTTAGGACAATTTTGAGAGAGCTATTCTCATTATGTGGGGTCCACACTGGATTCTCCAAGAACACAGCAGGAGTTACATTGCCTCTTTGGCTGCTGATGCTGCCTCCTAAATACACCTAAATTTGGAAATAACTGTGATATCTCTGTATGGTATGTCTTGGAATGCATTATATCTTTCTGTACCATGAAGTCCTGTGAACTCTAGCACAAACAGCTTTTGAAGATTCTAGAGATGTTCTGCACCACAGTAATTTTGGTGGCCAACTCAGCAGCCATGACCAGGGCTACATGTTGATTTCTATTATATACCCTGAAGCTTACCATCTGTATGCTTCCCCTTTGGGACTGATGCAAGTAAATATTTGGACTAGAGAAAACAATGCAATACCTTTCTTTAAGCCACCATGGATCAGATCTAATCCTTGTTTATCGACCTCATCCCACCTCCTTTTAAAGTAACCTGACGTGACATCTGGTTTGACTATTAGATTGCCCAGTATTGCTAAAAATGAGAATGCATTATAGTTGCGAAGAACAGGAAAACATGAACTCACATTGGATTTAAACTGTTTAAACTGGGGAATCCTTGTCAAAGATGGCAATCTATTCAGTGAAATAATGAGTAATAACAGAAACTAAATACAAAGGAAATTACAGTATAAGAGGCCACATTAACTGCCCTGACTCAGTGCTAAGGAACCATGGGGACTCTAGTTTATTGTGGCACCAGAGCTCTCTGACAGAGAAGACTCAATGTCTCAGAAAAAAATACATGATTCCCTAGCACTGAGCCAGGGCAGTTAAAGTGGACTCAGTTTGCACTATTTCAAGCAGTCTGCAAAGGCCCTAAGTGTATGTAGGTGTGATTTATAAAAGCAAACTTCCCACTTATGCTCTGAAAATGTTTTACTAAAAAATTTAACTTTATTTTTGAATGTGATACCGCAATATTGTGAAAAGGAATATTTGATGGAAATCCAGTAGTGCATGCAACAGGAACAATTGTGGAGAACTCTGTTTTGTTACACATGCCATTTCTCTATGGAGCCAGCGATGCTGAAAGAAACTGACAAGTCTGAAACTGAGACCTAAATGAAATAGACTAGACAGACAACCATTATTCATTCCAGGGGAACCTTTATTTATTTATATCAAAGTCAGACAGGGTAGTCTTAAGGTTGTGACATGAGCTGACAAAAAAAATCTAAAGCTAAATATTAAGGCTCCTAGTCATTTGCTCCTTTCTTCCATTGCTGTGAAAGCTCAGCCTAGTGTTTGAAATAAAAAGACTTTTAAAATTATTTAAAGTTGGAGCAAGTTGGTTCCTAATCTACTCTACAGACAACTTTTTAAATTGTTATTAGGTTTTAAGTGATGGATTTTGTTGTAATTCGTGATGCTGCCTTGGGTCCCATTTGTGAGAAAGGAGGAATCTTGAACATTACTGAATATTAAATAAATATCAATAAGAGTACAAGCCTGAGTTTGCAAGACCTGAGCAGGGCTGTTAATAACTTGGACCAAATCCTGTATTGCAGTTACAAATTTGTAACATACAGTTACAGATTGGTAATTGCTCCACATTCAATAATAAAAGATTCGGTGTGGTGTAGCGGTCTGAGTGTTGCACTAGGATTCTGGAGACCAGGGTTCAGTTCCCTACTTGTCCATGAAACCTACTGGCTGACCTTGGGCAAGTCATATGTTCTCAGCCTCAGGAGAAGGCAATGACAAACCACCTCTGAACAACTCTTGCCAAGAAAACCCTATGATAGGCTCACCTTTAGATTGCCCTAAGTCAGAAATAACTTGAAGGCACACATCAACATTAAAGAGTTTAATGCTATGGTATTAACTGTACATGCCCCTCCAAATTTATCTTAAGAAACAGCAGCTGCTCTGACTGATGGAGGTTTGTTCTGCTGGCAGTCAGGAAAAAGAATAAATCACTGGCAGGAGGGAGTTGGAAACATCATCTTGCAGCAGCACCCTGGTTGTCAGCAGAACAAACCTCAATCACTTGATAGCAGCTGAAGCTGTTAAGGGAGTGAGAGGGTCAGGCCAGGGGGGCTGCATCTACACCACAGAATAAATGCAATCTGAAACTGCTTTTACTTGCCATGGAATTCTGGGATTTGTAGTTCTGTGAGATATGTAGCCTTCTCTGTCATAGAGTTCTGGTGCCACAAGAAACTACAAATTCCAGGATGGAGGCATGATAGTTAAAGTGTGGGGTGCCATTTGAGTTTCTTAAGGTGTTAACCCTTTTAAAGGGAAACAAAGATATGCAAATCTGAAAGTTAAACTTGTTAGAATTCAGCTTTCACCAGCAGAGCAGCAAAAGTGTGAGTCAGACTGTTTATTCTAAATCTGCCTTCTTAAAGAATACTTACTCCAAAAAACAACAAACATGCAGTTTGTAGTTTAAAAAAGTAATAATAATGACTTTAATAAATAAATACATAATAAACTAAATCCTTTCCTAACTGGTGATGGTTTAGGTATAGAGATGAAGGGGGGAAGCAGACGAGGGCGTCAAAGACGCCCTGCGACGGTGCACCGCAGGACTGGAGCAGTCGCACCGCAGCGCACCATCGGCGCCTCTGAAAGGAGCGCAAAAATAGCGCTCCTTTCAGAAGTCAGTGAAAGTGCACCCTAAAAGCGTCGGGTGCACTTTCACTGACTTTTCCGCCGCAGCGCGTGTGGTCGCTGCGGCGGGAGGTTGTCCCCGGAGCGCCGGACGTGCGGAGGGCCGGCGGCTCCGAGGACGACCTCGGGAAGAGGAAGGGGCGCCGCGCGTGCGGCTGCCCCTCCTCTTCCTTGCCTCGGAGACGGCTCAATAAGCCGTCTGCCGAGGCCCGAAATCTCACCACCATTAATATATAGCAGGAAGAGACTATTAACTTCACTCAGAGGAGTCTGTTACTCCAACAGAAAACGTTATTGCACTGAGAGGAGACTAAGGGGCTATGCAGACGGATGGCTCTGGGCCACCCCTGCTAGCTACAGATCGGGGCCATGGCAACCGCATGCCGCAGCATCGATCCTCCCTTTTGCCACCCCTAAAAGAGTGGCAAAATGCTGCTTCTTTTAGAGGTGGCAAAAGGCCACCCTAAGAGCTAGCACCCGACTCTTCCATGCCCTTTCAGCACAGTGTATCTGCACGCTGTGCTGGGAGGGTGTCCTGACACCGTGCGCCATGCTTAAGGGCACAAAGCTTCAGAATGGCATTGGGCTGGGATTGGGGCGGCCAGTGTGCAGTTGCTCCACCCCAACTCCACCCCCAGGTCAGCCCTTTGTTAAACAGCTTCCAAGTGGTGAGTAACAGGAGTCACGTGTTTAGATAGAATGACATAGCGGGAAGTCCCTGTTTATCTAAGGAGGGAACAGAGAATGTAATACATAAAATTTCCAACACAAAGCAGTGTTAAATTGCATTAATTCTGCAGTATGGTAGCAGCATAAGTTTGCAATGTAAAATCATGGCCAGCGACTTTTGGAGGGCTCTCATTCATTCATTCATTCATTGTTGTTCTTATTTGCTGTCAAGTCTGCTTGGACTTACAGTGGCAGTTGCTCTAAGTCAAAGCTGACTTGACAGGTCATAAAAACAAATTGCTTATGATAGATTAACAAACATGCCTATCTAAAACACCACATATTTCTGGCCCACTTTCTGAATATTGTTTTGGTGAATGGAAGGATGCCTACTGTTCTTTCTGCTATATTATCCTCGAGACACTGCTGAATGTGTCACCTAATATGAAATTTTACACTGTTTTGCATGGCATAGTTTGCTTTCCTCTTTCCAACATAATGCTCTGGCATTGGGACAGACTACTCCTTTGGAATGAGATCAACTCTGGGCTTCAGACAGTCTTCTGCTTTTTCATAAAACAAGACATATTTATTAACAGCGCTGAAAAATTAGGAATATCTAAATTGCTAGAGTATTAAAAAGGTAGTTTAGAAGGTATCAAATCTATAAGTGATGCATTTAATCAGTGTTCTTTCTGTGGCCTGAGAATCCATTGAATCATAAATGTCTATAAAAGGTATCATTGGAACATAGTGCATGCCATTCTCTGCTAGCCACTAAAGCATTCCTCTTCCACTTCCTCCTCCTCCCAGCTCCAAATTTTGGAGCACCCCTAAGTTAGATTCACTTATTGTTCTATCAGAGAGGACCTATTTTCTCTTTACACCTGTCTCTGCTACTCATTTCCTGCTTCTCTGGGCCTAATCAGTACAACCACTCATAGGAAGGCTGCAAGGCAAAGGTTCTACTCTGTCTTGTCACTTTGATCAAAGAGAAAGCATCAGAAAAAAAGCCACAGGACTAAGGGGTATGAGAAATTGACAGTGGCTTCCTTAAATGTGCCTCTTAAAATTTTATCAGCCTACACCTACCAACATTTCAGAAATAAAACCCAAGACATGTGTAGCTAAGTAACATCAGACGAAAGTATTATTTGAAGCATAGAAATTTTGGGATTTAGATACCGAGTTCAAAAAAGCCTGAAACAAAACCACCAGATCAATAAATATATTAAGTGTGTAAACATATGTACACAGCATGATTTAGAATAAATATATAAAATTTAAATATAAAATTATATGACATAGTATCATAAAGTCAAAATGTCTTTGATTATAGCTATAGCAGCTTCAATTATATACTGTTTCATACTTCACTATTTATTAATTATTATTATTATTATTATTATTATTATTAATATCCTGCTCTTTCCCCAGAAGTGGGACACAGAGCAGCACTAAGCAGTCTCCTCTAAGTGGTTTACAACTATAAGCTAATTGCCTCCAACAAGCTGGGTACTCATTTTAGCAATTTTGGAAGGATGCCAGGCTGAATCGACCCTGAGCTCCTGGCTGGGATTGAACTCACAACCTTGTGATTTGTGAGTGAGTGGCTGGAGTATTGGCATTTAACCACTGCACCACCAGGGCTCCTTATTATAGCTTTATTATAGCTATAATAATATTACATAACTATTGCTTTCTCTCAGATGCATGGACACTGCATGAACTCTATTCATATCCACCCTCTTTGCCCAAATCACATTATAGGTCAGGTCAAATCCCAGTCTCTCCATTATATTTATGTGGTCATCACGAGCCAAATTGACAATGTTGTTGTGATGAAGAACTGGCAAACTGAATGTTCAGAGTATCCAATCAGGGACAGACTGGTAAAAAGGTGGGGGCCTGCTTAATGAGTGTATATAAAAAGGAGGAGGAGCCATTAAGAGGCTAGAGTTGAGCATGTCAAGCCTGCTGGGGTAGGAGGGTGTTTTTAGAACTGCCAGGAGGTGCAGTTAGGAATAGGGGTTCAGCCTGAATGGGATTGAGACTCTCATATCAGGGAAAAGAACTTTAAAAGGACAAGAGAAATCCAGTATTATTAAAGAAGTGTGTTCTGTGTGAAACAAGTCAGTGAGGGATTTTAAGCATAGTACATTTGTAACAACTGAAGAAATATTTGAGAACCAACTACTAAGAAAGATACTATCATAAATTCTGCATGTAAATAAAAGTTATTTTCTCCGTGTTCACCAAGGAGTGGCCTGAAGTAATTTATAGATAACGTCAAAAACGCTACCAAGAGTAATAAGAACAATTAATAACTAAGGGGCTAAACAGACAACCCCAATGGAGCAGCTTGCTGCCCCCCTTTCAGCGCCTGATCGGGGCTGCAGCAACCACATGCTGCAGCCCTGATCTGGTGATTTGCTGGCCCAAAAAGAGCAGAAAAAGCTGCCCTTGCCGCTGCCACAGCAACTTTTTGCCATTTCTTCAGCACAGCACATCTAAACACTGTGCCACAGAAATGGCATGATGCCACCCGCTGTCTAGTTGGGTTGGTAGCATGATCCTGGCATCAGGACAGAGTCAGGATGGGTGGTGGCCGGTCACCATGCTCCCAATCAACCCTGATGCTGGCCCTTTGTACTGGTCTGTACAGCCCCAAAGACATTTATGTTAGTGAGAGGACAATGGGTTGGGGAGTTAGTTCTGAGGGAAAAGAAACCTCAAACCATTTAGGATTAAGTGTGGGGGGGGGAACCCTGAGGAACTTGGTGGTCATCACATAATCTCGATCTAGTGTGGTAGGATCTGAGAGGCAAAGTGTGGGGATCTAAGAGATCTAGTGTGAGAAATCGAAGAAATCTGGCAGTGTCACAGTTGTGTTTAGGATAAAAATGGGGGTGGGGCAGGAAAAATAATTTAAATCTTCTGTTTCAGGGTGGTAAGTGCCCAGGAATGTGCGTTGCTTGTTGTCAAACAGTGTAGAAATCAAGCCAGACCAGGGCCATACACAGATGGTTTATAAGAGAAAAAGTCTGATCAAAACAGTCCAAGTCCAGGAGTTACCAAAAATGGAATCCAAGGAACAAACTGAAAGTCAAGAATTTAGAAATTCACAAGTACCAAGTGGAGGTAGTAGGGTTCTTGGTTGTCCTAATTTATAGCTATCTGCAACTCAGAACAGCTGGTATAATTATCCTAGCACTTCTTTTTTTCAGGCAGGCCATACCCTTTCCTGTGCTTTTGTCTGCAACATTTGGAAGAAAGAAGTAGGTCAGCCTCCAACTCCATCTCTTCAAGGTCAAGATGCAATGGTCTGGGATCCACTTCCAAGACAGGGCTTTTAGCCTCCTCTGACTGTATGAATCCTGCTATCTGGGCACATGTATTCTTCTCGGTCATCAGAGGAAGACTCCTATAGATTGGAAGATAACATTAATATATATTTTTTGTTCCAGGTTAAAAGTGGAATGAAGTTAGTTGAATCAGCCCTCCATATCCACGGATTCTTTATTCATGAATTCAACCATCCACAGATTGAAAACATTTTCCTCAAAAAGAATTCCAAAGAGCAAATCTTGATTTTGCCATTTTTTTTATAAGAGACACCATTTTATTATGCCATTATCTATAACGGGACTTGAGCATCCACTGATTTTGGTATCCATGGGGGGGTTCTGGAATCAAATTCCAGCAGATACTAAAGTCCCACTGTAGTTCAAAAAAACATGGTTGTCATAAAGGAATCCATGAATTTCACCACCTTTGAAAATGTCTATGGGGGGTTGCAGACTGCCAGAAATAGTGCAAATTGAGTCCACTTTTAGGGTTAGGGTTAGTGCTAGGGAATCATGGGAATTGGTTTTTTTCTGAGACATTGAGCCTTCTCTGCCAGAGAGCTCTGGTGCCACAATAAAATACAGTTCCCATGATTCCCTTACCCTAACCCTAACCCTTAAAGTGGACTCAATTTGCACTATTTCTGGCAGTCTGTAACCCCCATATGTTAAGCTACAATCCCATACACATTTACCTAGGGGTAAGTCTCAAACTGGATTATTTCTGTAGTGTGTTTTGGACATCAGAAGTAAATCCCAATGAGTTCATTGGGACTTACTTCTGATTTCCAAAACACACTACAGAAATAATCCAGTTTGAGACCACTTTAACTGCCCTGGCTCAGTGGTAGAGAATCCTGGGAATTGTAGTTTATTGTTGCAACAGAGCGTTCTGATAGAGAAGGCTACATATCTCACAAAAGTACAGTTCCCAGAATTCCCTAGCATTGAGCCAGGGCAGTTACAGAGGTCTCAAACTGGATTATTGCTGCAGTGTGTTTTGGACCTGAGTAGATAACACACATGATTGCATTGTTAATGTGAATAGTGTTCTGCAGAAATACTCAGAGTAAGCAGCCACTAACTCTCTCCCAGTGCAAGACCCATACAATGATCAACCTCTACAAGCAATTCTTATGTCACTCTGTAGGCCTGATGTGGATACATACATACACAGATGATCAGTAAATCAAAAGGAGTAGAGGGGAGGGAGAAAACCAACAAAAATAATGCTTAAAATGTCTTAAAAACAAACAAATAAATGTGAAGCATGGAGAGGGAAACATTTTTGCTTTTACTCTTGTTCCTGCTGGAGAAAAGAAGACTCCATCCCTTCCTCTCCTCCAACTGAGTTAACTGAGAGTAAAATTTGGCACCTTGTTTGAAGTCAGTTTGCAGTCTCTAGTTAAAGCTGATTTGATGACAAACAACAACAATGGGAAGGAACACAGTCTGGGAGAGGGGGGAGTGGGAATGCATAATATTAACCATGGCCATCCTGGCTGATCTTGGGAAGCCTTAGGAAATGCCTAGAAATGCCTAACTCTATTTCTGGCCATAGATGAACTAAATAGATTGTTAAAAAATAATGAAACTGAAAATGAAAGGGAATCTTGGAACCAAAACAAACAGGCCAAAACACCTCGTTCAGGCCAATCCAGTGGCATGGCATTCAGATGACACATGCCCCCAGATAGGGCCAAAGACATGCCACAGCTGCCGAAAGTGGCCCAAACCCAGTTGCAAAAGGGGCACAAAAAAGTGCTCCTTACCGGCAGTCCATTGCTGACTACCATGGTGGCTGGCCTCAGGACCATGGCATCTGGTCACCATGGTCCTGTGCCGCTCAGGGTGCACTTGCAGTTGGAGCGGCCAGAGGCCCCTCCAAGCCATCTATCTGCTTGAGGCCTCATTCAATATGCAATGTTCTATGAAGAGAGAAGACCCATGTGATGACATTTTGAAGATATGTATTTATTGAAATATTTATATTGGCCATGGAAATTTCTTAGAGTGGGTTTGCTGTTGCCATCTTATGAGGCTGAAAGAGTGTAATTTGCCCAAGGTCACCCAGTGAGTTTCATGGCTGAGTGAGGAATCAAAATCTGGTCTCCAGAGTCATAGTCAAATGCTCAAACCACTACGCCATGCCAGCTCACATACACACACACACACACACATTACAAAGTTAAAAACAGAGCAAGTGCACGTGCACATACGCACAAAGCTCCCAGCAAGCAGTTACTCATTAAAAGACCAGAGAGGGAGTCAGCCTAGTCTCCCATAGAAGGGAATTCTACAGGGTGGGAGCATGGCTGTGTACATATGTACAACTGCATTTCTTTCATTCAGTGTGGTCACACACTAAGAAGGCAGCTTTCTTCCAATTCTGTCCGCAGAATGGAAGATCTCTTGTGATGTTTTCCTTAATTTCCTTGATCAAGTGGTAGGAACCACTCAATGGACGTATGGTTGCCAAATAGTTCCTGTTCAGGTTTGTTACTTAAGAAGAGTTGTCCATGTGAAATGCCCATTTAATGGATGTAATGAAATTAAAGTGGTGGACTTCATTTGTTGGAAGACAGAAACTGATATGAAGATGTGGCAGTATTTCTCTTGGGGTGAATTCACAACCTCCAAGTTTTCCCAAGGAAACAAAGTCCTGAAAATCACCGAGATCTTTATTATATAATTTTTTTAATTAAAATAGTTTATTGAATTTCACTCAAAAAAAACACATAACATATATTATATACACACTACACACTACACATACTCTTTATAGAAAGAAAAAAAGGAAAAAGAATTATATACTAAAAAGAAAAAAAAACAGAAAAAAGGAAAAGAAATTTATTATATAATTTCTGAATGGCTTCTCTGAGGTATCATGCAGTATTGAAATGCACATGATGGAATTTTCTGTGCATCAATAATTGTGAAGAGAAAAACAGGCGTGATGATTTGCAGAGAGCTAAACTGACATGAAACAAAGAAAGAAAAAGCCCTGAATCTACCACACAGTGTTGCTGTGTTCCCTGTGACACTGGCTAAAGGAATGAGGTTACAAGTGATAATAATAACATAGGCCAAGAATGCTAGTTGTGGTCAAATGATTCACTCATCATCATTAGTTTCCATATGCAGAGCTTTGGGCCATTGTGTTCCCAGCTGGCAACCAGCGGCAACATCTGGGTTATTAACATTAGAATTGGCAATCTAGAGAATTGTTTCTTCCATCACTTTCAGCTAATCCTGGACTGAAATTAGAGCTCTTTGGAGTCCACCTGCAATAACTCTAACAGCTTCAGACATTTAAATGGTACAGAGTGTATAAGGTTGCATAAATAGGAAATATATATTTGTGGGTGGCTGGGTGGGTGTCATTTGAGCATTTGGGAAGCATCCAGAGCTGGCATTTACCCCACAAGGTTCCACACAGAACATTATCACTTTCTTCAGAGGTGAATCTGAAGATACTTTGTAAAGGGGCTAAGCAAAAATGGTATCTTATGAGTGGGGAGCAAGCAGGTGGATTATGATGATGCTTTGAGTCATTAGAACATGTTAAATTATAGTTTTAATGTATCTTTTCAACTAATCTGGATCATCTTTAAAATGTAAAATGCATCATGTCCAATGAAAAAGTGCATTTGGTTTTGGGAGGATAATTAATTGGACTAAAGAAAGCATGGAGATAGAGTGTGTAACCCTTTCCTTCTCTGCTGTAATCTTGAGAATCCTACCCTTGAGGCTAGATTTTACATTAGGAAGAAATCTCCCATTTGTGTCAGCAGGAAATTCACTTTTCCCAAAGCAAATACCAGCTTCAGAAGAAAAATCAGCATTTGAAAACATCCTTATATTAGATTGACACATTTAACATCATGTGGTGCTGGCCCATAGATTTTAAGGCATGCTTGCACTGAAGTTTGTTGTTTTTTTTAACCCAAATCATTGACTTGGAGAAGGCATGCTTATCAAATTTGCAGATGACAACAAATTAGAAGGAGTAACTAATACCCCAGAGAACAGGATCAAAATTCAAGAAGACCTTAATAGATTAGAAAGCTGGGCCAAAGCTAACAAAATGAATTTCAACATGGAGAAATATAAAGTACTGCACCTAGGGTGGAAAAATGAAATGCATAGATATAGGATGGGGGACATCTGGCTTAACGAGACTGTGTGAAAGGGATCTAGGAGTCCTAGTAGACCACAAATTGAATATGAGTCAACAGTGTGATGCAGCAACTAAAAAGGCTGATGCGATTTTAGGCTGCATCAATAGAAGTATAGTGTCTAGATCAAGGGAAGTAATAGTGCCACTCTATTCTTCGTTGATCAGGCTTCACCTGAAATACTGTGTCCATTTCTGGGGATCACAATTCAAAAAGGATGTTGACAAATTAGAGATGTCCAGAGGAGGGGGACCAAAATGGTGAAGGGTCTGGAAACCATGCTTCATGAGGAAAGACTTAGGGAACTAGGTATGTTTAGCCTGGAGAAGAAACGGTTAAGAGGTGATATGATAGCCAATGTGGGGTGTCACATTGAGGATGGAACAAGCTTGTTTTCTCCTGCTCCAGAGAACAGGACCAGGAACAATTGATACAAACTACAAGAAAAGAGATTCCATCTCAATATTAAGAGGAACATCCTTACAGTAAGAACTGTTTGACAATGAAACACACTACTTCAGAGTATGGTGGAGTCTCCTTCTTTGGAAGTGTTTAAACATAGGCTGGATGGTCATCTGTCAGGGATGCTTTAACTGTGATTTCCTGCATGGCAGAGGGGTTGGACTGGATGGTCCTTGTGGTCTCTTCCAACAATGATTCTATGATTGGGCTGAAGGATCTGCATGGTCAATACTGGTTACTTCACTTTGGAATTCAAACTCTTCATATTGTATCTACTGAAAAGAAGAAAGCAGGAGGAAACAGTCTGCTGTCCAGCCCGATTGAATTCTGATGTTTTTTGTTTTTGTCTTTTTTCCTTCTAAGCATAAGGGAAAGGAAGAAGAAGGTCCAAGTTTGGTTCTTACTTTGTCAGGTATTTATACAGGTTTAGACCTCACATCTGTCCTTTTCTAGATTTGAATTAGGTGTAGGAATAGATTCAGAATCTTTTGAGGGGGGGATTTGAGGCCCTCCAGAGGTTTTCAGTCTGCAACTTCCATCTGTCCTAGGCAGCATAGTCAAAGTTGAAGGATTATGGGAGTTACAGTTGAATAGTATACAGTGACCTAGCTGAGGAGAATGGTGGCAAAAATCCCTCCTGGGGCCTAGATAGCAAACAAACAAACAAACAAACAAACAACCACCACAAAATAAATTTGGATAGTCCAAAACACCAGATAGTGGCTATAATGTCTGTCACTAAATTTAAGGATCAGAGGCCCAATCATGCATTTCCATTTACATAGTTGCACACTCCTGTATTACCACATTAGACTTCCTCCTATGCTTTCTTATTTCTTATTGGAGAAGACATTCATTCAAATGAGCAGAATGTGTTCTTTATACACATGCATATATATGTGGTTATTTATTATAACCTTCTACCATGACAGAAATATCTGCTTATGGTTCTGACAGCCTGATGCTGAGCAATTTGCATTTAGATCATTAGATTTCATAACAGCAGAAAGACTTCCTTTGCAAAGTAAAGAACACTGCAATCAATGATCATTAAATGCATGTGGATTTGTTTTGATTGCTGAGATAAAACTGTTACGATTGTATGATTCTTATGCACAGGAGAGACATTCAGTTACATTGCCAGCTGAAAACAAAATCGTTTTCACATTACTGTGTTCAAACTATGCAAACTATCCTTTGTATTTCAAGTCGTGACTTAGGTTCCATGGAAGCTGCCAAATGATAGGATAAACATATTTCTGCCACAGAGGCATAAAAACAGGCACTAGTCACTTGACAAGAAATGAAAGCAGTCTTAAGTCTCAGCCTATGATAAGATAGATAGGAGTTCACAAGAAACTGTCTGTAACATTACTTGATTTGGAGTGTGTGAGAGGGCAACCAAAATGGTGAAGGGACTGAAAACCATGCCCTATGAGGAGCTTTTACAGACTGCCAGAAATAGTGCAACTTGAGGCCACTTTAACTGCCTGGCTCAGTGCTAAGGAATCATGGGAATTGTATTTTTTTGGGGGGGGGGATACTGAGCCTTCTCTGCCAGAGAGATCTGGTGCCACAATAAACTACAGTTTCCATGATTCCTTAGCACTGAGCCAGGACAGTTAAAGTGGCCTCAAGTTGCACTATTTCTGGCAGTCTATAGAGAACTGGGCATGTTTAGCCTGGAAAAGAGAAGGTTAAGAGATGATACGATAGCCCTGTTTAAATATTTGAAGGGGGTGTGATATTGAGGCTTGAGCAAGCTTGTTTTCTGCAGTTCCAGAGAACAGGACCCAGAGCAATAGATGCAAACTACAGGAAAAGAGATTCCACCTCAACATTAGAAAGAACTTCCCGACAGTAAAAGCTGTTTGACAGTGGAATATGCTCCCTTAGAGTATGGTGGAGTCTCCTTCTTTGGAGGCTTTTAAACAGAGGCTGAATGGACATCTGTTTGGATTGTGTTTTGATTGTGTTTTTTTGCATGGCAGGAGGCTGGACTGGATGCCCCTTGTGGTCTTTTCCAACTTTATGATTCTGTGAAAACATTCACCAGGATTAGATAACCCACCAAGACCAATTAAAGACAATCTGCTACAATATTTACATTTGTGTAGATTCTTTTGTGTATTTTCTTGCTAGAGGAGTACCTTTAAAGGATAATCTCACACATTTTTGTTGTAATATGCCTCCTTATATGCAAGCAAAGAAAGAGGTGTCTTCATATTAAATCATAGAATCATAGAGCTGGAAGAGACTGCAAGAGCAAGGCCTTAAACAGATGGCCCAAAAGAACTGCTTCCGGGCCACATTGGGAGCATGGTGAGCACATGATGCATACCCCAAACACAGCTGGTAGCTGCCTCAAGTGTGGCTCTTTTTCCAAAGAGCTGGCCCAAGACTATCCCTAAAAGGAAAGGAAAAATCTGCTCATTTTTAGCAGGCTGGTTGGGGACCTTGGCAGCAGCCTGAATTGAGGCCGGGTGCATGTGGCTGCCATGGCATCAATGTGAACAGGTCCAACACTGCCCCGAAGCCCCTTTGGGGCTGTTTGTTTCACCCCAATGTCTTCTCTTCCCCCTTTTAAAATCACAGTCCATTTCTGAGATGACAGCTCTATTAGCCGTCTGCCGAAGCCCGATATTAAATGTACTCAGGGATACTACTAAAAATGAACCCCTCCTTCATTGGATATGCTTACTCTACAACACAGGGATAGGAATTATGTGGCTTTCCAGATGTTGCTGGGACATGACTCCCTACATTCCTCTGTTGACTGCTGGCTAGGTCTCCTGGCACTTCAATCCAGTAACATCTGGAAGTCTTCATGATGCCCATGCCTGCCATAAGATAACATCATTATCTTATTGCTTTATCACTTTCCAAGCTCACAGCATAATGGGATCATATCATGAAGCAGATACATACCATCCAACATTTGACAGATGAAAAACAGGACATGTGTACCCAAGTAACATCAGTGTGTGGCCAGAATCACAAAGAATATTAATGAGGAAAATCAAACAATTAGGAGAATCTGCAACAGTTTACTTTTGCCTGAGTGTACAGGGAAGGATAAGATTCCAACTTCTCCTATCTGAGTGCAAACTAATTCTGCACTTGGAACTCAGTTTGTAGCAACTAAAGTAAGAAGAGGACAAAGGAAGAGAATGGGAAGAGAAGAGAGAAACTAGGACATTTTAAAAGCAGCTGAAGGGTGGAATGGCAGAAGATGAATCGGAACTATACCTCCTAAGTTGTTTGAGGGTATGCAAGAGTTTCTAACCCTCAACCTGCAATTTTCTCACCAGGCTTCTGAATCATACCTTCTTAATGCCAGGTTTCCTTTTAATATCGTGACCTTTCACTTGTTGTTGTGTGTTTTGATGTTACAGAGAAAGTATAAAGCAGATAAAAAGTTTAGACCTTACCTCCCACTCCCAAAGGAGAGAGGCAGCTAAAAGACTTTGGGCCTTTGCAGACTGCCAGAAATAGTGCAAATTGAGTCCACTTTAAGGGTTAGGGTTAGTGCTAGGGAATCATGGGATTATTTTTTTCCTGAGACATTGAAATCTCTGTCAGAGAGCTCTGGTTCCACAATAAAATACAGTTCCCATGATTTCCTAACCCTAACCCTTAAAGTGGACTCAATTTGCACTATTTCTGGCAGTCTTCAAAGGCCCTTAATTCTCTGAAAGTCACTTTGGGTAGGAGTCTGTGTGGTTCCCTCTCTCATCCTCTATCTCCTTCAGCTGTTCCTTGCAGCACCCTTGATATAAACAGTTGAGTCAGTGGCAGTTAGAGAATCTTCCTTATATCTTAACTTTAATCACTCACTACCAGAGTCTTTTCAGATGTAAAGATATAGCTTTAAATTCCAAAGTCAGAATCATACATGCTATAATATTTCTAGTTTCAATGTATGGGAGTAAAGGCTGGTGAGTGAAGAAAGCAACCAGGAAAAAGAAACAGGGATGGGATTTAAAAAATAAAAATAAAAAAGTGATCTAAAAACATGGTTTTTGGGTACTGAATAAATGTTAGAAGACAACTCCTTGACTGCTAAGAATCATCACAGTTTGGGACTTATTCAGTGCAAAATTCATACGTAACTATTTTGCATAGAAATCAGCATTTTATGTGCTGGAAACAGTTTTTGTTTTGTTTTGTTTTGTTTTGTTTTGTTTGCATGGAAAATAATATTTCAATACAGAAATATTAATTCCTGCACAGAAAATGTTGCTTTTACAAAGAATAACTGTGCAGAATTTTCTGTGCAGAAAACAGAATTTTCTTCACAGGAATCAATATCAAAATATCATTTTCCATGCAAAAAAAAAAAAAGCTGTTTTCTGCACAGAAAATGTTGATTGAGGGGGATTGCAGACTGCCAGAAATAGTGCAAATTGAGTCCACTTTTAGGGTTAGGGTTAGTGCTAGGGAATCATGGGAATTGTGTTTTTTTTCCTGAGACATTGAGCCTTCTCTGTCAGAGAGCTCTGGTGCCACAATAAAATACAGTTCCCATGATTCCCTAACCCTAACCCTAACCCTTAAAGTGGACTCAATTTGCACTATTTCTAGCAGTCTGCAAAGGCTCTTATACACAAAGCAACCACATCTGATTTTTTTCCACAGAATAAGTCCTCAATTGTGAATAGCCTTCAAAATGTGAGGTTTTTGTAACTTAGTATCAATGTAATTAATATGTAGCTGTTGAAGTTTTATGTTATTGTGCTATTGTCTTGTCTGGTGGGTTTTCTATGTGAATGGGGGTGTAGTTAATTTTTTGGTGTTTGTTATTGTCTTTTAACAATAAAGAATTTTTTAAAAAAACTGTGAGGTTTTCAAAGTCTTTCATAGAGTAGGAAGAAAATTGCTGAAATTAGTTGTTGCTACCTTTGAGAAGTAACCTAACTGCATCCCTAAGAATGAAATTGGCTTATTTGAATGTGGCACTGGAGGACAGTTTTATTGATACAATGGACTGCTAAGAGGACAAATAAATGGGGCTAGAGCAAATCAGATCTTATCTCTCACTAGAAGTTAAAATGACAAAACTGAGGCTGGCATACTGTGGACATATCAAGAGATGACATGGCTCACTGGGAAGTACAATGCTTGGAACAGTACAATGCAGTATGAAAAGAATATCATATTACAGCTAAAGTGATTCAATAAAGGAAGCTATGGTCCTGAGTTTGTAAACCTGAACACAGCTTTGGATGACAAGGGCTCCTGAAGATCTCTCTTTTTATAGGGCTATCATAAGTTGAAAACCTGACATTAAATAACATAACAACAACCTACAATCTTTGTTACTACCACCAAAATCCTTTAGCACATTTTTACTAAAGAATAGAATCAAAGCTACCAAATTTAAAAATGTGACTGTATTTAAGCACCAAATATATATGACCCTCATTTATATGAAAGCTGTGCTGGGAAGGGAAAATATACTATAGTTTATCTAAACCTTGACCAAGTGTGGGGATGTTAGCGTGATTACACAGCGCTTGAAGATCCACGTAGACGTGCAGCACCAGGATCATAATCTTCTGAGATACAGCAGGTAGCTTGTCAGCAGGAGAAGCACCTTTCCCCTTCCAGACAGAGTAAAGAGACTCCACAGCCAGATGACTCTCAGATGAGGCTTTAATCTTAATTCCTCTATGTACAAGGCTAATTACAGTGATAATGACAACACCAACCACTCACATGTGTGTCCAGAGACTTCTGCCTTATATAGCCATGGCTCCACATGGCTTTCTGGCTCTGTCTCTTCCTCCTGGATACCTGTCACTCACCTGAGTGACTGCAGTTTTGCAGCAGTTTTGTGTGCTTTCCAGCACCAGGTGATCATCTCCATGATGTCACATCCTATGACACAGGCAGGGGTCGGCGGGGGCCAGCCGGCGGGGGTCAGCGGGCCGGGTGCAACCCACGGGCCGTAGGTTGCTGACCCCTGGTATAGACACACATGGTTGGTTTTTTAAAACTTGATTCCCTTTTGCTTTCTTTTTTGATGATATATTTCCTCTTGCTTAGCAACTATATATTCAAACCAAGGCTAACATTTTTAAAACATTGTTATTCATTTACAAGACCCAAGCCAAAACCTTACCAAGACTAAAAGTTAATTCATCTTTAAAATAATTAATAGTCCCCACCCCCAGCTTGATGATTCATTACATCCCACCTGGGCCATATTAATCAAGCCCTAACTAACCTATTTCTCACAAAAGATTACACTGCCATAACTCCAAATTTATTTTGACATTCATTGTAGTCCTGCCTTCTTCATATTTAGAAAATGAGTAACTTTGGACCTTAAAAAAGCTATTCTTGCAAATTTTCTCAAAAACACTCTGCTAGTAACTTATAACACATGTGTGTTTCTTGGAAATGCACAGGCCCTCGGAGAAAACTATTACGGTACATCTTTTTGCTGTGAGTCTTCCTCACTTGAATAAACTAATTGATTTTCTGTAGTGACAAGAATACTTGAACAAAGATACCTTTCTGTTAATTAGTGCTTTCTTTTTTTAAAAAAAGTATTTGCTTCAGAGAAGAACAATGATTTATGTAGTTGAAACAGGAAAGGTGAAATTATATTCTCTTTAGGAATGATGATGACATGAGGAGACAGAAGGAGCAATATTTCCACTATGTCATTTCATCTTTTCAAAATCCAAGGAAAAATATAGTTTTAAAGCTAAGGGTGGTAGTCATACAACCTTTTAGATGTTTTTGGATTGCAAGTCCCACCAGCAATACCCAGCATAACCAATGATGAGGCAACCTGGGTGTTACAGTCCAACAATATCTGAAGGCTTCATAATTTCCACCTGTGCTGTAGGTAAGCCAAAAAGGCTGGCTGATTTATGCTGAGTCTGAAATGGCTAACAGTCTAACACCATCAAATATCAGCTCTCTGGCTGGATGCCATCTCCCTTAGACTACCATACCAATGTATATTGTTAAGGAAGGTAGAATGAACTCATGTTATCTGAAGATTCTAAATTGTACTGTTCCAGATTAGTGGCAGAACCCCGGGAAGACAGGCGGAGACCGAAGGATCCCGCCCAGCACCACCTGTTCCAGCAGTGCGGTGGCAGCGGCGAGGTTGCTGGGAGGCTGGGTGGGAGCTTAAAAGCCCGCCCAATACCACCGCCTCCAGAAACACACAGCAGAGCAGCAGCAGCAGAGCCCCGGGAAGACAAAAGGAGGCTGAAGGGTCCTGCCCAGTACCACCTTTTTTGGCGGCGCGGCGGCAGCAGCGAGGTTGCTGGGAGGCCAAGCGGGAGCTTAAAAGCCCACCCAATAGCACCGCCTCCAGAACGCAGCAGCGGCAGAACCCCAGGATGACAGGGAGAGGCCGAAGGGTTCTGCCTAGCACCACCTCTCCTAGCGGTGCGACAGCAGCGGCAGCGGCACGGTTGCTGGGAGGCCAGGTGGGAGCTTAAAAGCCCTCCCAATACCACCGCCTCCAGCAATGCAGCAGCGGCAGCAGCAGCGGCAGAGCCCCGGGAAGACAGGCGGAGGCCGAAGGGTCCCACCCAGCACCACCTCTCCCGGTGGCGCAGCGGCAAGGTTGTTGGGAGGCCGGGCGGGAGCTTAAAAGCCTGCCCAATACCACTGCCTCCAGCAATGCAGCAGCAGCAGCGGTGGAGCCCCGGGAAGACAGGCATAGGCCAAAGGGTCCCACCCAGCACCACCTTTCCCGGAGGTGCGATGGCAGCGGCAGCGGCGAGGTTGCTGGGAGGACGGGCAGGAGCTTAAAAGCCCTCCCAATACCACCGCCTCCAGCAATGCAGCAGCGGCGACAGCAGTGGCAGAGTCCCGGGAAGACAGGCGGAGGCCGAAGGGTCCCATCCACCACCACTTCTCCCGGCGGTGCAGCGGCAAGGTTGTTGGGAGGCCGGGTGGGAGCTTAAAAACCCACCCGATACCACCGCCTCCAGCAACACAGCAGTGGCAGCAGCAGCGGAGGAGCCCCGGGAAGACAGGCATAGGCTTAAGGGTCCTGCCTAGCACCACTCCCAGCGGCGTGGCACAATTTTGGCAGCAGCAACAATACCTACATGTGCCAAGAGGAGCTAATGGAGATCTTAATGCCACCTTTCCAACGGCGAGAGC
Organism: Phrynosoma blainvillii; assembly: GCA_026167975.1. NCBI lineage: Eukaryota > Metazoa > Chordata > Lepidosauria > Squamata > Phrynosomatidae > Phrynosoma > Phrynosoma blainvillii. The sequence goes on from JANUYF010000005.1 coordinate 38,408,848, forward strand.
ACCACGCTGAGAACTGAGTGGGGATTTTTCTATCAAACGGCCTAGCCCTGTTACCATTTAGGTTGCCATGGGAGCTGGCTTAGTGTCGTTTCCAGGTGGGGTATTAGTAATCCAAGCCCTTTTTTCCACCAGAGGGCAATTCTGACGGTTTTGTGGCTTCATTGTCCTCCTTATTAGTTAAGGCTGGGAATGAAGTGGGGGTGGAAATTGGAGTTGTACTGAGGAAAGGGAGGTATGGTCGGAACAGAGTGAATAGATGTTACAAAAGAAGGTGGGATCGCTGTTTGAAAGCTATCCCACCTTCAGTTCACTCTGTTTCCTGGAATGGATTGGAGAGCGTACCAACCATTCTACAGAACCTTACTCTGCTCCTTTGCAATGCCAGGTCGGTCAAAAATAAAAGTCATATTATTTACAATCTTTTGTTAGATGAGAATGCCGACCTGGCTTGCTTTACAGAGACCTGGCTGGGAGAGGAAAGTGCCATTCCTTGGATGCAGGCCCTCCCAGTCAGGTATTCTGTGAGTGAGCAAGTAAGGTGAAGGGGGCGGAGTGGCTCTGGTTTATAAGAACAACTTGACTTTGACCAGGATACCTGTCCAGAACACAGTCCACTTCGAGTGTATGTACCTTAGCCTGAGGATCAGGGATAGTTTAGGGGTTCTGCTAGTATACTGACCACCCCGTTCTCTAGCAGACTCCCTAACCGAGCTGACACAGCTGGTCTCAAAGTTGCTGGTGGAATTGCCCAGACTTTTAGTCCTAGGCAACTTCAACATTCCACTCAAGACTAGTCTGGAAAATCTAACTGGCATGGCTCAGGAGTTAATGGAAACCATGACAAACATGGCTCTATCCAAATTGGTCGTCGGGCCCATACATTGTGCGGGTCATACCCTCGATGCAGTCTTCTGTACAGAACAGGAATATCCATGGGTGGAGGTTGTTAAAACCTCCACATTATCATGGATGGATCATTTCCTGGTCAAGACTGAACTAAGAGCCTCTACCGGCCACACCGGGGGTGGTGGACCTATTAGAATGGTCCACCCCCGAAGGCTAATTGAACCAATTGGATTCCAGAAAGCCTTGGAGGGTCTAATGGTTAGTAATGCCGGTGACCCTGTCGAAGCTTTGGTTAATACTTGGAACACTGATCTTACCAAGGCTATTGACACGATCGCTCCCAAGCGCCCTTTCCAACCCGCTCCTAATCAGAAGCAATAGTATACAGCAGAGCTTAGAAAAATGAAGTGGGTTGGACAATGACTAGAGCACATCTGGCGGAAGACTAGACTCTTATCTGACCAGACTCATCATAGGAACTTCCTTTGGTCCTATCGAAAGGCAATATGAGCAGCTCAGAGACCATTCTATTCAGCACGTTTTGCGTCTGCAAAGTTCCATCCAGCAGAGCTGTTTAGGGTGGTGGGGGAGCTGACGCAGTTACCTCCTGCCCAGGTCCCATTACTTAACCCAACAACGGCCTGCTGCGATGCATTTAACAACTTTTTTGCAGATAAAATCTCTCAGATAAGAGCCGACTTAGACGCCAGTATTTTGACAGAAACAATTGATGAGGTGTCCAGCGACTCTGTTAATGAAATTATCCTGGATCAGTTTCAATCTGTGAGTACCGATGACGTGGACAAGCTCCTTGGTAGAGTGAGGAAAACAACTTATCCTCTCGATCCTTGCCCATCTTGGCTGGCCATCTTGTTTAAAGGAGGCGGCTGTTAGGCCACTTCTGAAAAAACCTTCCCTGGACCCCCTGAACATGAACAACTATAAACCAGTTTCCTTGTTACCATTCTTGAGCAAGGTAATCGAGAGGGTGGCTGCTCTTCAACTCCAAGCTGTCTTGGATGAAACTGATTATCTAGACCCATTTCAAACTGGCTTTAGGACAGGATTTGGAGTTGAGACTGCCATGGTTGCCTTGACCGATGATCTGCATCTGGGCATCGACAGGGGTAGTGTGACCCTGTTGGTGCTTTTGGACCTCTCAGCAGCTTTTGATACGATAGATAATGGCATCCTCTTGGATCGCCTGAGGGGTTTGGAAATTGGAGGGACTGCTTTGCAGTGGTTCCATTCCTTCCTCTCGGGCAGATCCCAGAGGGTGCTGCTCGGGGACAGTTGCTCCAGTAAAAAGGAGCCCACATGTGGCATCCCTCAAGGCACCATTCTGTCCCTGATGTTGTTTAACATCTATATGAAGCCGCTGGATGAGATCATTCGGAGTTATGGAGCTGGGTGTTATCAGTATGCTGATGACACCCAGATCTATTTCTCCATGTCTCAATCGTCGGCCTTGAATTCCTATGGCGTCTCTTCTCTCAATGAATTACTTAGGGCAGTAATGGGCTGGATGAGGAAAAGCAGATTGAGAGTGAATCCAGTCAAAATGGAAGTGCTAACAGTAGCGGCCCTGAAACTAAAAATTGTGCTGCAACCTCCAGTCTTGGATGGGCTCACACTCTCCGTAAAGGACTGCATTCGCAGTCTGGGGGTGGTCCTTGACTTATCGCTCCTGTTGACAAACCAGGTAAATGTGATGGTCAGGAGCGCCTGTTATCAACTTCGGTTGATACGCCAGCTGCGGCCTTTTGTGGAAGTAAAGCACCTCGAGACTGTGGTGCATGCACTGGTAATCTCGCATCTGGATTTCTGTAATGCGCTCTACATGGGGCTACCCTCGTGTTTGGTCCGGAAACTTCAGCTAGTACAAAACATGGCAGCCAGAGTGGTTTCTGGAGCATCTAGCAGGGACCACATAACTCTGGTATTAAAGTCCCTCCACTGGCTGCCTATTAGTTTCCAGGCCCAGTATAAGGTGTTAATGGACTAATGGAAGGAGGACATGAGGGAAGGGAAGGAGGAAAACCAGGGAGGCATAAGGAGATGAGTAGGAAAGCAAACAAACAACGAGAGGAATAATAAAGGGAGACAAACAGCTACTGGGCAGCAGCAGTAGTGTTGAGTGTCACTGACAGGAATAAATTGTAGTGACACCATAGCTAACATTGGCTGGCACTGCTCACAAGGAAGTGTAGCTGGCCCTCCTTGTGTAACCCCATAACCTTGAAAACCCTATGATGGGACATTCCAAGTGAGATACAGGCAGAATCAGAGCATTAACAGAAAGGGAGGGAAGGAGGGAGAAATAAAAGGATATCACACTTTCAAGATTAGCCAAGGGCATAAGAAAGATGCCAGGACAATTAGCAGACACCCTTAGAAAGGCAAATGGCATCCAAAGTAGCATTACACATTAAATAGGTATGTGGAATGTGAGAAGCATGAGCTAAGGGAAGCTGGACGTAGTAAAAATGGAAATGGAATGCATGAACACTGGGGGTGAGTGAGTTAAAATGAACAGGAATTGGCCACGTTGAATCAGACAACCATACAGTGTTCTATTCAGGGAATGAAAAGACAAGAAGAAACAGGGTGGCTTTCATACTAAGAAAAGATGTGGCAAAAGCAGTCAGAGAATACAATGCAAAATCAGACCAAATCATTTCAGTAAAGGTCCATGGTAAACCTATGAATATCACCATCATTCAAGTATATGCACCAACCTCAGAGTTAGAACAGGAACACAGAACGGATTCTATGAAGGAGTATAGGAAGATATTGAAAGCACACCAAAACAGGATGTCAAGCTGATCATTGGAGATTGGAACGCAAAAGTTGGAAGCAAAGAAGAATAAAAAACAGTAGTCAAATTTGGATTAGGCAAAAGAAACGAAGCAGGTGAGCGAATTCGCCCGGCGCATGGGTGGGGGGGCTTCCCTGGGCCTTGAGAATGCCCCCTGCGTGTGCGCCGTGCAAATTCGCCTGGTGCATGGGTGGGGGGGCCTTCCCTGGGCCTTGGGAATGCCCCCAGTGCGTGCGCCGGGCGAATTCGCACAGCGCACGTGCGGAGGGGGCATTTCCAAGCCCCAGGGAAGGCCCCATGGTGGCTGCGCCATGTGAATTCACATGGCGCAGCCGCCGTGGGGCCTTCCAAAATGGCAGCCGCACTTGCGGGCGTATGAGCACAGCGGCAGGCGCCATTTTGAAACGTCATGTGCACGTTGCCGACTCCTGGCATAGATCATGAAAAGTTATGGAATGCCCTTAAAAACATGGGAGTGCTAACACATCTGATAGTTTTGATTAGAAATCTGTACTCAGGCCAAGAGTCTACTGTTAGAATAGAACACGAAGAAACAGAATGGTTGTCAATTAGCAAAGGAGTCAGACAAGGTTGCATACTTTCACCCTATCTGTTCAACTTGTATGCAGAACATATTATATATATTATATAATATATTGTATTATAAGAAAAGCAAGCTTGGACACAGAAGAAGGAGGAGTGAAAAATGGGAGGAAGGAATATCAACAATCTAAAATATGTAGATGACACCATAATACCAGCAGTAAACCTCACAGACCTGGAAACCTACTAAGGAAGATCAAAGAAGAAAGTGCAAAGGCAGGCTGAATGTTGAACATAAAGAAAACAAAAATAATGACCACCAAGAACCTTCACAGGTTCAACCTAGACAATGAAGAAATAGAAACAGTAAAAGATTTCCCATACCTGGGATCAAACATTGATAGAAATGGGGACTGCAGTCAGGAAATCAGAAGAAGATTAAGAATGGGGAGGGTGGCTATGAAAGAACTAGAAAAGATTCTAAAATGCAAAGATATATAACTGAGTACAAAAGTTAGAATCATACAAACCATTGTATTCCCTATTACCATGTATGGATGTGAGAGCTGGACATTTAAGAAAGATGATAGGAAGAAAATCAATTCCTTTGAGATGTAGTGCTGGAGACAGTTGAGGATCCCACGGACAGCCAAAAAGACAAACAAATGGGTCCTAAAGCAGATCAAGCTGGAAACCTCCCTGGAAGCCAAGATGACCTAACTCAGAGTGTCATACTTCAGATTCATCATGTGAAGAGAAGACTCATTAGAAAAGACAATAATGCTGGGAAAGGTGGAGGGAAATAGAAAGAGAGGAAGGCCACATGCCAGATGAGTGGACTTTATTAAGGAGGTCATGGGAATGGGTTTGCAGGATTTAAGCAGAGCAGTGGAGGACAGGGGGTCTTGGAGATGTCTCATCCATAGGGTCGCCATGGGTTCAGATTGACTTGAGGGCAGTTAACAACAACTGCAGCTAAAATGTGAGTTCTTTCATGGAGGGCTCCAGGTTGACTCAGATTTCCATCTTTTCATAGGTTGGTAAAATGAGTGCTTAGCTTGTTGGGGGCAACTGACTAACACATTGTAAACTGCTGAGAGAGTGCTTAGCACTATAAAACCATATAGAAATGTAAGTGCTATTGTTATTCCTAAATAAAGGAGACAAAACTGAGCTCAACAGACCAACAATGTTGCCGGGCATCATATGTTTCCACAAAGATGGGGGCTAAAGTGATGTCCATTGTAAATCATGTCACAGAGTGCACTCATGCAATGACTTATTACTTGGGATGGAAAATAATTTGTTGGTCCTGAGATTCTCACTGAAATTGTTTGTTTTTATTTTATATCTCCCCAAACCCATTGAAAGACAAAGTACACTATGCTTCAGAAATCTTCACATTTGTAAGGCTTGAAATTCATTTTTTTTTTCTTCACACAACCATAAGCACATTTTCAGAGGATGAATGACTAGAAATGTATTCAGTTGAAAAATATGGACAAATACACTTTAATAAATGAGAGAAGTGTGTACAAATATTTATGTACAGTAGGAATCGTGTATTCTGATATACATTAAGATAAATGTGTAAATGCTTCTGAGAAAGAAATTTGATTTGGAATACAGTCTGCTAAATCATCTGTTCCTGTCACTTGCTGGCATGACAGTTTAAGCTGGACAGAGTAATAGGTATGAACTTTTGAGGTGATGGGAAGATTTCTGAGCATGCTCTGTTCCATTCTCTTGGTATCTCCCTTATCACTGAGTGTGTGAATGTCAGGACCGGAGAAGTTGGAGCAAGCAGGCTCAGGGATGATGTGGACAGAGGTAGTTTGTACAGCCCTGGAACCTCTTAAGAATTTGAGCCCTTTCTTCTTCTTCTGAATATCTAATAGGACTGTGTATGTATGCGCTTCCAAGTTGCTTATTGACTTATGGCTATCCCTTGAATTTCATAGCTTTTTCTTAAGAAAGGAGTACTCAGAAGTGGTTTTGCCAGTTCCTTCCTCTGGAATATAGCCTACAGCACCTGATATTCATCACTGGTTCTCCATCCAAATACTAACCAGGATTGACCTTGCTTAACATCAAAGATCAGACAGTGTCTGTTGCCTTTAGGGTATATTTAAGCCACCAGGAATTTTTGGTATAAGTATCATCTCCTTTCCATCATATTTCCCATTTCTGTGTACAGTTTTGAGAGCTGGAAAGTGAAGAATGCTGATAAGAAAATAAATTAACTTATTTGAGATGGGGTGCTGAAGAAGAGTCCTAAGAATACTGTGGATTGCTAAAAAGACCATAAGCAGATCAGGCCCAGACTCTCCCTAGAAGCAAAAATGACTAAACTGAGGTTGTCATATTTTGGCCATATTATGAGAAGAACGGACTCACTATAATACATTATAATACTATAATGCTTGGTAAAGTAGAGGGAAACAGAAATGAGGAAGACCACATTCCTCATGGATAGACTCAATCAGAGAAACCACAGCCATGAATCTGCAAGAGCTGAGCTTGCAGATCAGTTGAGGATAAGGTGACTTGGAGGTTTCTCGTACGAAGGGTTGCCCTGGGTTGAAGCTGACTCAAAGACAGTTAACAACAAAATCATCTTTTATTGTTTAATCCACTTTTGCTGTTAACAGCAAAGTTCTGCAGAATGTTAACAGAAAACATATAGGTATTAGGTCATAAATACTATGTGAATAATGAGCAATAATTCATCAATGATAGGTTTCTCTTTTGGGAGTATATATCAGTTTTGTACCTTCCCTGTAAAAATTAATGATGGCTATATTAGCTCATGTAAATCAATGTAATGAGTTGGACTCCTCCTTTGATTATGGTCAACTGATCCCTGAAGTATCGTTGTAAAAATACCTTTTAGTTAATATTCTAAAACATACTGTGTATGTGTGTGTGTGTGTGTGTGTGTGTGTTAAAATGAGAAGCTGAGGCCAATAGGGGAAAGAAATCTAAGAGAAATATGTGCCATCTGGTATCCCCATCTATTCTAACAAAAGTGCCATTACTATAACAAAATTGGCTATTTGTGTTGAGTATAAACAAAGAGCCAAGAACCTTCATCAGAGGCTACTATGCATAACCCAATGATGACCTAGCTATGTCTCTGACACAATACACAACTCTTCAATTGCATTCCAATATTGTGTATCAGGACACTGCACAAGGCATCTCATTACTCAATGAAAGACCTCTTGGAGCAACAAGACACAATGCATAGGAGCCCATTACTCTGTGGGATTCTCTATTTGTGGAAAAGGACTCATAGTACAATGGCACTATTATGCAATGGCCACACTGTTGGCTCTGGCTATGCAATGGTCCCAGTGGCATAGCTATGGCTCCATAACTCTCCTGAGAATACAAACATTATGCAATGCTGCAACTCAGTTTTATACAATGATAGGTTGGTTTATGATGGTGTAGCTTGAAAGTTGGATATATTACCAAAACTCTGGTCAGATTATAATCAGGTAACAGTGAGTGTGAAAATACAGAAAAGAGAATTTAATTGACATCTAAATGAAAGTCTATTTAAAAATGTGGGCATAGTAAAAGAAATTGGACAGAATATAAATTACTTCTTTCAAGAAAATTTAGACAAGGGAGTTCACACACATGTAGTGTGAGATATATCCAGTCTTGATATGTGGTGTATTTATGAAAAAAAGTGCAGAATTAAAGAAAGATTCAGAAGTTTGAAAAACTAATGGAGGAAATAAAAGAAAGAGAAAATCAACTTTTAAAAAATCCAAAAGATGGTAAATTGCAACAAGAAATAAAGAACCTATAAAAACAAATAACAATTTTAACAGTTGAAGAAGTTGACAAGAAAATGAAATTTACCAGAGAAAAATATTTTGAATCTGCAAATAAACCAGATGCTGGCAGGAGAAAACAGAACATATAAAGATTGAGAGGGGCACCAGACAAGGGTGCCCTCTGTCACCTCTTCTTTGTATACTTATATTGGAAATATTAAACATCAAAATAAGGGAAGAAGAGAACATAAAAGGTGTGAGAATGAAGAATATACAGTTCAAACTGAAAGCGTATGCTGATGATCTGATTTGCTTTTTAGAAGAACCTAAGGATAGCATAGAACAGCTCATCACAGTGTTAAAGGAATTCAGAAATTATTCAGGCTTTAAAATCAATGAAGAAAAGACTACAATATTGGCAAAAAAATATAACATCTGAAGAAGAAAATGAATTGAAACAGATAACAGGATTTAAGATTCAAAATAAAGTAAAATACCTGGGTATCACACTGACAAAAAGAAATATAGACATTTATCAAAACAACTATGAAAAAACATGGGAAGAAGTTAAAACTGATCTAGAAAGATGGACAAGGTTACAACTTTCTTTTTCAGGAAGGGTATCTGTTATAAAAATGAATTTTCTTCCCAGATTTATGTTCCTTTTTCAAAATCTTCCAATTCTAGCAAACAAGAAAGGTTTTGATATTTGGCAAAAAGAACTGTCCAAATTCCTCTGGGAACGGAAAAAAACGCAGAACCAGATGGAGGATCCTAACAGAAGAAAAAACTAAAGGAGGAATGACATTACCCAACTTAAAACTATATTATTATGCTTCCATTCTTGTATGGATAGAAGAATGAGTAAAATTGGAAGATGAAAAATTACTAGGAAAAGATAGCAGTAATTTAAGATACAGTTTCCATGCATACTTATGGTATAATAAAGTAACAGCTAACAAAGACTTTGACCATCATGTGATCAGGAAAGCGCTTCTAAGAGTTTGGAATAAAATTAAAAAACAATTCTATTTGAAACTACCTCTTTTGATCTCTATACAGGAAACTTTCTATCGAAGAACAAAAATTAAAGGAGAAAAATGGATTCTATATAAAGATATAATATACACAGATATCAAAAAAACTTTTCAATTTAAAACCACAGAAGCTTTACAACAACAAAAAATAAATAAATATAAACAGGTTCCTATATAATCAATTAAAGGCCAGATTTAGAGAAGATGTAAAATTATCAGGATTGGAAAACAAAGAAAATGAAATAGATAAGATTATGTTTAAAGAACAAGACAGACACATATCAAAATATTATAAGATATTAAAATATAGAGATTTGGAGAGCAAAACAATCAAAGCCGTAATGGTAAAATGGGCACAAGACATTGGGGACCCCATAGATCTAGGAAGCTGGGAAGAGTCCTGGAGAATAACCAACAAATTTACTCTTTGCCAGAACTATAAAGAGAACTATCTCAAGATGCTGCACCAATGGTATATGACACCAGCTAAACTACACAAGATATACAAAACTGGCAATACGAAGTGCTGGAAGTGCCAAAACCAGAAACTAACTTTATACATATGTGGTGCCAATGGCAAGAAGCAAAGAGATATTGGAACATCATAGCAACAGCAATAAAGGAAATGCTTATGGTCAAAACAGATTTGGACCCTAAATTCTTTTTACTGAATATGATAAACAGATTAGATAAGATGAACACCAAAAAAAATCACACCAAAAAGCTTTTATATATGGTCAGAACAGCCAGGATAGTCTATGCTCAACACTGGAAAAAAAGTAATATTCCAACAGAAGAAGAATAGTTACTTAAATTACGAGAGGCAGCTGATATGGATAAACTTACTACTAAATTAAGAGGAAAAGAGATAAAAGACGAATGGATATGTCTCCAGAAAATAGGAGAAAAAAGAGGATGGAAGCTATTTTAGATTCCAGCATGAGGCTAAAAGGGTATAATAGAATTAAGTTAACAGATTGACAAGTGGTTAAAGTTACACTAAAGGAAGTACTGAAAAGAAGAAATTACTACAGAAAAGAGCAAAGATACTAAAATTCCCATAGTATAAAAGATAAAACAGAGAAGATAAATAAAAAATAGGGAAATTTTTGTCTCCATGTTATTGTTTTATGTCTTTGAGTGTGTAGTTTGAAAGGAATTGATGGCAGATACTGTATTGGATTGTTTGCAGATTGAATGAAACTATATGATACCGTTAGTTTGTCTTTTAGTATTAGAATGATTGGGTAGATGGGTGGAGGGAAGGAAGTGTATATGTTTTTGTATATATGCTTGGATTGTTTGTGTTATGCTGTTTTGTATCTATGTTTTTCATAAATAAAGGGGGAAAAAACAGAAAAAGGAAAAAGCAAAACAAACAATTAACCAGATCAGGGAAGGAGATAAAATAATAATGGAACAAAACAATTTTTATAGATATTAATCAAATCTACTTAAAGATCCACAAATAAAAGAAGAGAAGATTGAGAAATAATTAAATGACCAGAATATCCCCAAAATAATAGAAGACCAATGAAAAAACTAAATAAATTGTTGAATCAGTTCTTATTCTTTTCATTAGAATTTCTAATACTGTTATAAAGAGCAGTGGGAATAAGGGGCAACCTTGTCGGGTGCCTTTTGAAATCATACATGTACTCGTTTTTTCTCCATTAACCAAAATCTGGGCGTATTGTGTTCTATAGAGGTTATTGATCCAATTCATAAAGTTTTCTCCTACATTTATCTCCTGGAGAGTTTGTTTTAGAAACTCCCATCTCACATTACCAAATGCCTTAATGGCATCTAAAAAGATTATAGCCTATTTCTGTTACTTGTTTTTGTTGTCATATTCTAATAGGTTCAATACAGTTCTTATATTATTCTTCAGATATCTATTTGGTAGAAAACTTGTTTGGTTTTCATAGATCCAATTGTTTAATACTTTTTTCATTCTGTTAGCAAGTATTGAGGTATATATTTTGTAATTAACATTTAACAAAGAAATTGGTCTGTAATTAGACAGGTTTCTTGGATCTGGCCCTTCTTTCGGTATCAAAGTTATCAAGGCCTCTTGCCACAATTCTGGAATCTTGCCTATTGAGATATTCTTTGGAGACATCTCACACTATCTTGGAGTGCAAATACAAAGAAGCAGTGATAGAAGTTTGTTCCTTAATCAGAAGCAGAAGATAATGGGTCTTCTAGACTGTCTTGGCCTGAAAGATGCAAATGCTATACCAACTCCAATGGAAGTAGGATTCTTAAAGGACACTAAGAAATCCAAACCTTTGAGAAATGGAGACAAGTATAGGACTGCAGTTGGAAAGCTATACATAGCCAATTTCACCAGACCTGATATTGCAAATGCTGTTGGTATCTTATGCAGAATGTTCAATTCTCCTACTGATAGAGATTTCATTGCAGTGAAGAGAGTTTCTAGATACGTAAAAGAAACTGCAAATCACAGACTGATGCTGCCAGCCCGTAACCAACCACAACAGATCACCTATACAGATGCAGACTGGCTGAAGATCTGACAGACAGAAAATCAACCAACAGAAACCTGATCTTGTATGGTGGAGGAGCTATAGGTTGGACAAGTCAGAAATAATCCACAATTACAGATTCCTTTACTGGTTCTGTGTGTGTTTCAGCAAAGGCAGCATGTGATGAAATCAAATGGCTGCACAACTTACTTCTGGACTTTCAGATAACAGAGCTCAGATCAAAGGTGCATCAAGATTTCTGAGAGTGAAAAGCCACTCAAGAAGAATATTGACATTGCTTTCTACAAGGTGCAAGAGATGTGTCAAAATGGACTTGTCCAATTAGAATACTGCATCACTGAAGTGATGATTGTAGACATCCTTACCAAGCCTCTACCAAGAGATCATTCCAGAGACTACGCGAAGGGATGGATATTTGACATTGGTCTAAGAGAATCCATTGGCCCAAGGAGATTGGTGGAAGAATTTTGCATTCTCTTTCTTCCTCCTTTGATAGATAAGCATTTCCTGCTTGCAAACTCCTCCTCCCTCTTTCATTCAAACTAACCATGTGACTTAGGTTACTCCCTCTTTGGGACTAACAGACTTTCTCTCTCAAGATTTTCAACTGAGCTGTTCCCATCTTCCTTCTCTCTCAAGTTTGTTTGGAAAGATGGTGAGATAAATATTTCTCTTTACCTGAACTATTCACTAGTTAGATTAGGATATAGCCTTTTATGTAAATATAGATTAAAGCCATTGTTTTCAACTACAAACTACATGTTTGTTGATGGTTTTTGTTTTTGTTTTTAGTCAGTCTCAATTCTAAGGGAAGCATAGTTAGGCACATTTGTGCTACTCTTCTAATTTAAAGCCTGGCTTTCATACGTTACTGTTTTGATATTTAAATATTTTTGTTTCCTTAAAAAGGCTGAAGCCTTAGGAAATTAAAATTACTCCACACAAACACTGGGCAGTCTTTTCCATTTTGATAAGAACACAGGGCATTCTGGTACATGTTCCTAAACTGGAGCTCTCAGTTTACAGTGCTGCATGCAATAAACCACTGAATTAAAATGGAGAAGAAATTTGTCACATTTTCATTTTTTGACCTGCTGAACACTTTGAACCTGCTGAAGATATATGCATAGCAAAATGCTGTTTTGTGCTGAAATCCACAATTTTGAGAATGTTGTGATCTAGTGATCAGCGTGAATTAGTGTTGTGATCAGGAACCACCTGTGACCATGTCTGGGTGGTTCCTGATCCGTGTCTTAATATTGGATATTTGATGTTTTAACTTCTCTTTTATGATGTTTAATTTGTTTGTTTTAACTTTTAGATTGTACGCCACAGGCAGGCTTTTTATATTTTGGTTTTTATTTGACTTTGTACAGCACCGTGTACATCTACGGCACTTAATAAATAAAGTTAATAATAATAATAATAATAATAATAATAATAATAGTTCATAACTTCTAACAATGGGGTAAGATTAAAAATGTTATGGGAAGGTGCACACAAAACTGTATTACATTAGAGAAAAAAACATGGAAAACTACATACATTATGAACATGTATGCAGATATTAGTCAAATGTGCATTTTTTTTCTGAAGAGGTTTTTAAATGACTTTTGCTGTGTTTACAAACTCATGCAGGATGCTAGCCAAAGTGAACTTGCAGTTGGGGAAATTTGAAAAAAAAAAAGTGAAAGGGAAATTCATAGATTAATCTGTCTCTACCAGTGATCTATTTTCCCATCCACAGATAATGACTGAACCTATTCAGTTCACTAATTGCATTCTAGACAGCCACCAGTAGAGTATTTATGAGTGTTCTCTTTATAACAGTCAGAAAAGGCAGCTATTATAGTCAAGACTGCAAAACAATATTCTAAAATTTAGACATTACTTAGAAAAAAAGGAGAAAAAAGTTTGAGCTTGTAGGAAAGAAAACCTCTTCAGTTTCTTGTCTCAGCAAATTGGGTTTGATGAAAAGACCAAGTTTTCTCATCTTTTAAACTTGACTTTTGGGGAATGAGATACCACATAAAATACCTGAATCCTTGAAATTGAAATTTAGCACAGTCATGGAATTAAATGTACAGTACTTGATTTACTAAGTTTGGGGAAATTTCAGTGTGAAATTATAAAGTTATGTCACTTTAGAAAATCTCCTTCAATTTATAGCAGAAATAAATGTTAACTTTTATGTTGTGATGTGTGTCCTACTGACAAAATTCTCATCCAAGGAGTGGTGACTGGACTTTCCTGATAGTCTAAACTACTCTTTCTTAATATGGTTTCCTGTGTTTCAATCACCTCCTACCATAGGAGCATTTTTTCTGGGGCCAACAGGAGCTGTGGGACAAAACCTTTTGAAAGAGACCCATGTAGGCCAGGACTCATTTTATTCAGGTCTCCTGATCACATTCTTAGACATGATTTATTTTTGCAAAGATCACCAGTCTCTCTTTTTACAAAACAAGAAACATTAGAATGTAAGCTTATATTGCAGGTTTGCCAGGAAAGAGGATATAGGATTGTAAGAAACCCTAGTATGAAACACTAGATAACACAGCCTTCATTTTTTTAAAAAAGGATGTTGGACACCCTAACAGCAAAAATGCACCATTGAATTGGCTGAAATGGGAAAGTAATAAGTATAATGTGACAACAAACTATTCATCATATATTCTTGTTCTTTCACTCTTTCTCTCCTCTCTCCTTCTCTCTTACCCCTTCCCCCCTCCATCTGTGCCACATCATTCCTTTCTCACCCTTTTCTCATTGCTCTACCCATTGCACCTTCTCTCCACCATATTTTCCCCTCTTTGCTAGAACTTGGTCTAAGGGATGCATGGAATTAGGGTTGGGACTGCAAATCTATCCCCACAGTTTTATTGTTCTCTTTAATGTCTTTCCCTAAACATGTAGTAGACACTTGCTGGAGAAAGTTACTGTCAGACTACAAATCCCATGAGCCTCTTTGGCTGGGGATTCTGGGACTTGTAGTACAAAACAATTTCACAAGCATAACAGGAGAACATTTAATTCATTCTTCTCTTATTGGGTAGGTTAGGACCACTCATGTCTTTGATGCAATCATTTTAAATGTGATGGTTGTATCTCTCCAAAGGTATGCAAGAACTGTCCTGCAGCCAACTATTGAAATTAATCTATGTCAAGTGACAATTGGGATTGATAAGTGATGGTATTCAACTTATATTTAACATGCTTACTAACTTCATGGTGATCTGAGGCCTCTACCTGGAGATCCAGTCTTACTGAGGAGTCAATTATTTCTAAATCCATGATTAGAAAAACTAAATAGCATAGATACAGTGTGCTCTGCAAAAGCCAGTCTAAGCCTCTGTTGAAGTTCTTGAGCCCAATGCCACTGTAAGATGTAGCAACACAAGAGCTTCTTTGGCACATTATTAAAAAAAAACATATTAGTGCTGATCAGTAGTGTTGTTGCAGCAGCCTTTTTTTCATCTTGATGATGAAGAACTAAATGTGATCACACTCTCTCTGGCCCCAAACCTTCTGTCACTTGGCTAGGTTACTTGAGCTAAGCCACACTCTCCAGTCACATGCTCTCAACCTCAGAGGAAAGCAATGGCAACAAGTTTTGCCAAGAAGACCCAAAGAGAATATTGGCTTGAATTTGGGACGAAATGAAGGCCCTTAACATGGAGATTTCTCTCTGTTTTACCTCATTAATATGAATATGAATAATTAAATGAATAAATAATAATTAATGTATAGAAATAAAATAATTTCAACTCATTTATAATATCCTGCCTTTCTCCCAACAATAGACAGCTAACAACCTTTTAAAACAATGTGGATTAAAAACACTACAAAAGTTACATAAAAGCACAAAACATTAAATTCACATGCTCTTCTATCTAGTTTAAATCATTATCAATGGAAAATCAGAGAGGCTACTGGGTTGTACTAGATGGGATGGAAGTCCTTCCACTCTAGCAAGTTTAACTGTAACTAATTAAAATGTTTTCTTTAAATGCAAGCAACCAAGCATTTTCAGTCCATTTCCATAAGAAAGCCACCCACTATACTTTGGTAACACCCAGTCTGAATGGCTCTTTACTTACATAAATTATGCAAATCATGCCCATCGAGTTATCATTTCAAAGCTGCTGTCCCATCACTTTATTTGCAAATGCTAAAAAATAAAAATTCTTCCTGCTTGGTCGAGGAACACCAAGTTTTAAGAGCATTTTAAAGAGGTACGAACCCGTAGAGATGCAAATTTTGCATGCATTTGAATGAATAGTATGAGAATTCTTTACATTACTACATCAGTGTGTCTGAGATCAAGTTGTGAGAAGATGTGGTTTTATTTTATGTATCAACTTACCATCTGATTTCATGTTGACATGTTTTAATATGTGATTGGAAATCCTGACCCACTGGTGTAGGTTGGAAGGAAGGGCCATTGCTGCATAGCAGAGTACATCCTTTACATGCAAAACTATCCTGGTTCAATCCCTTACATCTCCAGATGGGGAAAAAAAACCAGCCTGCCAAGACATTGCTAGTCTACATACAGTAGACAGCACTGAGCTAGAAGGAATAAGGGCCACAACATAAGAGAAATTCCAATGGACTAATACCATAAAACAGGGATGGGCACCCTGCATCATCATCATCATCATCATCATCATTATTATTATTATTATTATTAATTTCTTCCCCGCTTTCCCCCAAAATTGGGATTCAAAGCAGCTTACAGTCTAAAAAACAGTACAATTCAAAACTTACAAAATGGCCGATGATCCAAAATGGCTGACGTCTAATAATGAGAGGAGCCTGGCCTCAATGACATTTTGAATAACTGAAGCACTTTTCAGCGACAGATTCTAAAACTTTTACCTGCCAAGGGATCCCCAATGCAAGGGACAAAATGCTTGGCAGATCAAAAGATTACAGAAATCTTCATTCTAGCACAAGATCCAAGACAATCCTCAGATGAGACAGATTCATCAGAGGAATCAAAGATGATGTGTGGCCCTAACAGAATGTACAAAGGAGGGAAGAACAGACACCCCACACCAGCAGACCTCTCTTTTCCAGATTTATTGGAGAAGACCTCCAAAAGGATTGGGCTTTGGCCCTTGAGCCAGTAGATGCCAAGCTATCAGCTCTAACAAGACAGATTGGAGACATAGAAGAGGCTGCAAATGTAGTTCTGTAGCAAATTTCATCCCAATCTGTTAGGATTGAAATATTAGAAAACTCTCTTGATCACTGTCAAAAAAAAATTGAGGATTTGCAAAACAGAAACTACTGCCTCAACATCCGCTTGAGAGGTGTGGAGGTGCATGAAGGATCAGTTAATCTTCTATCCTTCATGATTACATGGATTAATGACATCTGCCCTAATTTAAGACTGAAAAACTCAGACATAGAAAGGATTCATAGATCACTTGCCCCAAGATCAAAAACATCCACGCAGCCACCAGATATACTAGTATGATTTGCACATTATTTGACAAAATCTTTAGTTCTGAGCAATCTCTCATTTATTAAGGACTTATTCTTGTCAAAGTTCGATAAACACATGAGATATGTTATTCGAAGCTTTCTTAAGCTTTTTAAAAAGCAGAAATTATAAGAACTTCTCAATCAACGAGTAAGAATTTTGTTTTTTAATCATTTTCAAATTAAGTGAAGGGACGGGACCTTTCAGCTGACAATTTGATGGCCAGGATTTGCTTATTTTGCATAAGCAAAACTAATAATAATAATAATAATAATAATAATAATAATAATAAAATTTATTTGTATACTCCCCAATGGTTTCCCAATCCGGGCAGTTAACAGCATAAAAACAGTACAAAAACACATCCCTCCCACCCTTAAAACAGCATTAAACAATTTCAATTTAAAATCAATAACAACAATACTAAAATCAATTAATTACAGTTCCAGTAACCCCTTACGATATTTCAATTTTCCGCAATAGGGGAACCAGGTACCACAGGTTGGATGTATAATATAGAGTATAGAATCACCCGAGGTTGATTATCTAGTCCGGAAAGGCCTGCCAGAAGAGATCCGTCTTTATAGCTTTTTTAAAGCTATCCAAAGATGTGAGCTGACGGATCTCATCTGGCAGGTCGTTCCAGAGCTTGGGGGCAAATACAGAAAAAGCCCTCTGGGAGGTTGTAGAAAGCCTCGTTTTCCTTGTCTCCAAAAATTTCCTCCCAGAGGAACGGAGTGTGCGAGGAGGATTATACGGGACGAGGAGGTCTCTGATATAATTTGGACCCAAGCCATTTAGGGCTTTAAAGGTAATAACCAACACCTTGTACTGGGCCCGGAAGCGGATAGGCAGCCAGTGGAGGGACCTCAAAACCGGAGTGATGTGGTCCCTCCTAGATGTTCCAGAAACAAGCCTGGCTGCCATATTTTGAACTAATTGTAGCTTCCAAACCTGGCACAAGGGTAGCCCCATGTAGAGCGCATTACAGAAGTCTAGGCGGGAGGTTACCAGTGCGTGCACAACGGTCTCGAGATCCCTTACTTCCAGAAAAGGGCGCAGCTGGCGTATCAGCCGAAGCTGATAACAGGCGCTCCTGACCGTCGCATTTACCTGATTAGTCATCAGGAGCGACGAGTCAAGGAGCATCCCCAGACTGCGAACACAGTCACTGGAGGAGAGTGTGACTCCATCCAGGACTGGAGGTTGCAACCCTATTCTTGGTTTCGGGGCCGCTACCGTGAGCACCTCCGTCGTGTCTGGATTCAGCTTCAATTTGTTTTTCCTCATCCAGCCCATTACCGCCTGAAGGCATTCATTGAGAGAGGAGATGCCATTGGAATTCGAGGCCGACGAACGAGACACGGAGAAATAGATTTGGGTGTCATCAGCGTACTGATAACACCCAGCACCATAACTCCGTATTATCTCACCCAGCGGCTTCATATAGATGTTAAATAATGTCGGGGACAAGATAGCTCCCTGAGGGACTCCACACGTGAGGTCCCTCTTACTGGAGCTGCAGTCCCCGAACAGCACCCTCTGGGACCGACCCGAGAGGAAGGACTGGAACCACTGCAAAGCAGTGCCCCCGATACCTAACCCCTTCAGGCGGCTCAAGAGGATGCCGTGGTCTATTGTATCAAAAGCCGCTGAGAGGTCTAAGAGCACCAACAGGGTCACACTACCCCTGTCAATGCTCAGACGCAGATCGTCGGTCAAGGCAACCATGGCAGTCTCAACCCCAAATCCTGTCCTAAAGCCGGTTTGAAATGGGTCTAGATAATCGGTTTCATCCAAGACCGCCTGGAGCTGAAGAGCAACCGCCCTCTCAATTACCTTGCTCAAAAATGGCAGCAATGACACCGGCCTATAATTTCTCATATCCAGGGGGTCCAGGGAAGGTTTTTTCAGAAGCGGCCTAACAGCCGCCTCTTTCAGACATGATGGAACATATCCCTCCCTGAAGGATGCATCGATGATATCCACAAGGAATCTCCTCAATGCATCCCCCCCCCCCGGACGGCCAGCCATGATGGGCAAGGATCAAGAGGGCAAGTTGTCTTCCTTACCATACCAAGCAGCTTGTCCACGTCCTCGGTACTCACCGATTGAAGCTGATCCAGTATAACTACATCGACGGAGTTACTGGACACCTCGCCTATTGACTCTGATTCAAAAGTGGCGTCCAAGTCGGCTCTTATCTGAGAGATTTTATCTGCAAAGTAGTTATTAAAAGCATCACAGCAGGCTGTAGTCGGGTTAAGTAAGGGATTCGGCGCAGAAGATATCTGCGTCGTCTCCCTCACCACCTTAAACAGCTCTGCCGGACGGGACTCTGCAGACGCAATGCGTGCAGAGAAGAAAGCTCTCTTCGCTGCAAGTATTGCCTCCCAATAGGAACGAAGAAAGTTCCTATGGCGAGTTCTGTCTGATAAGAGTCGAGTCTTCCGCCACCTGTGCTCTAGTCGTTGACCAACCCGCTTCATTCTCCTAAGCTCTTGTGTATACCAAGGCTTCCAGTTTGAAGCGGGGTGGTAAGGATGCTTGGGAGCGATTGTGTCGATAGCCCTGGTAAGACTGATGTTCCAAGTGTTAACCAGAGCGTCGACAGAGTCACCGGCATTCCTCACCATTTGACCCTCTAATGCAGGGGTAGGCAACCTTTTTGAGCCGGGGGCCGGGTTGCTGTCCCTCAGACAATTGGGGGGCCGAAGCACCAAAAATAAATAAATAAATAAATAAATAAAAATAATTAAAAAAATATGCATGCACACTCTCTCAGCCCCAGAAAAGCCATGGCAAACCCCCTATGGAGATTTTGCCAAGAAAACCCCAAGAACAAGTAAGAAAAACAAAAATCAGTATCATCACGGCGGGCGGCGGCGACAGGACCAGCCTGGGGCCGGTCAAAAGGCCTCGTGGGGCCGCATCTGGCCCCCGGGCCTTAGTTTGCCTACCCCTGCTCTAATGCTTTCTGGAATCCGATTGGCTCCATTAGCCTTCGAGGGCGGACCATTTTAATAGGTCCACCACCCCCGGTGGGGCAGATGTAGGCCTTAAGTTGCATCTTGACCAGGAAATGATCCATCCATGACAATGCAGAGGTACTTACTACCTCCGCCCACGGATATTCCTGATCCGTACTAAAGGCCGCATCGAGCGTATGACCTGCACAATGTGTGGACCCGTTGACCAATTGGGATAGGCCCATGTTTGTCATGGTCTCCATGAACTCCCGAGCCGCACCTGTTAAACTGGTCTCGAGCGGGATGTTGAAGTCCCCCAAAACTAAAAGTCTGGGGGTCTCCAACAGCAGCTCAGAGACCAGCTGCGTCAGCTCGGTCAGGGAGTCTGCTAGACAATGGGGTGGTCGGTAGACTAGCAGAATCCCCAAACTATCCCTGGTCTTCAGGCTAAGGTACATACACTCGAAGTGGACTGTGTTCTGGACAGGTATCCTGATCAAGGTCAGATGGTTTTTATAAACTAAGGCCACTCCGCCCCCCCCCCGCCCACTTCCCCTCACCTGCTCACTAACAGAGTACCCAGCTGGGAGGGCCTGCGCCCATATAGCAGCTCTATCCTCTCCCAACCAGGTCTCTGTGAAGCAAGCCAGGTCGGCATCCTCATCCAGGAGGAGATCCTGGATGATGTGAGTCTTGTTTTTTACTGACCTGGCATTGCAGAGGAGCAGGGTGAGGTTCTGTGGAATGGTGGGTTTGCTCTCCAAGTCATTCCGAGAAGCAGAAGGAACTGAAGGCGGGATGGCTACTAAACAGTGATCCCGTCTTCTTTTGCAACATATGTTCCTCCTGTTCCAGCCATACCTCCCATTCCCCAACGCAACTCCGATAACAGCCCCCTTCACATTCTGGACCTCAGGTGAAATCATAGATATCAGACCCAGAGACAAAGGTGTAATAATTGAGATGGAAAATAGTCCCAAGTCCCAACCTCATCTCAAGTAGATTCAGTAAGGGTTTAAGGTTCTACTCATACACCTCCTTAATATATGATAATATTAATATATGATGATATTATGATATTATTAAACCTCTGGTTCCCCGGGGTTATAATAGCAAAACAATTTATCTACGGATCCTTATAATAGGTCCCAAAGCACTCAATGCCAATTATAATGGCAATGCAATGTTACAATGTCACTGCATTGCGCCGCTGAGGTGAGAATGCCGGGCTTGGGAGAGTTTGAAGCCCTTGCAGGGCAGCTGGCAAAAGTCTCTCTCCTCGCGCTGGCAGCTGAGAAAGTGAGGCTCAAGGGGGGCCTTATTATAGGCCCAGGTGGTCCCGCCTCTTTCCTCCACGCCGCGCCTCCGGTGCCGGGCTTGGGAGAGTTTGAAAGCCCTTGCAGGGCAGCTGGCAAAAGTCTCTCTCCTCACGCTGGCAGCTGAGAAAGTGAGGCTCAAGGGGGGCCTTATTATAGGCCCAGGTGGTCCCGCCTCTTTCCTCCATGCCGCGCCTCCGGTGCCGGGCTTGGGAGAGTTTGAAAGCCCTTGCAGGGCAGCTGGCAAAAGTCTCTCTCCCCGGATCATTCATCCTGGGTTTTACCAGAGACTATTTCCTTTGTTAGGATGATATCCTCCCCCATCTTTGCCCACAGCTTTGCATTGTAAAACAAATGAGAACAAAAAGAGGGAGTAATTTGTATGTAGTTGGTGGTTGATACCTTCAGACCTCCTCCCCTTTCTCCTTCTGCTCCCCCATTCAAATTCTCACAGAAGAGAAGAAGGGGGTGGGGTGAAAAGGTAAATGGCAACGCTCTTCTGCCAAGCAGGAAATCTACCATGGAGAAATCCTGACATTGGCAGGGATCCCAGAGGTCATCTAGTCCAACCCCCTTCTATCATAAAGGAATACCTAGGATTCTAGAGTTGAATGTGGACGGGACCCATTGCTTTTCCCTGAGGCTGAGAACATGTGACTTGCCCAAGGTCACCCAGTGAGTTTCTATGATGGAGTGGGAGGCTAGAGTTCTAATCGCAGAGTTCAGCCATGTAAATCCACAGAGTGACCTTGGGTAGGTCACACTCTCTCAGCCTCAGGGACATTCTGAACTCTCCTTGCCCAAAAGCAAACCAATCATAGGTTAAATAAATAAATTCAACTTTAACTTTTAAAGAGGCTTTCCTTGGCAAGGAGCAGAAGCATCATTATTCATGATCATGACAAAGCAACAGGATGAAAGGAGACAAGAAACCCTCCCCATGATTGCTCAACTCACACCTTTGCTTTGAAAAACAAATGAGAAGAAGTAACATTGGAAATTTTACAACTTCCTTCAGCTGCTCAAAGATTCTGGTCTGGAGTGATCTTCTGTAGATAACAATTAAATTAAAGAAAATAAAGTTTACTTTAGCTTAGTTTGCTAATGTAATTTTTTGCATGCCTGTCTATGGAGAAATAAAAGGACCCCAGGGGCTGTGCAGTCCCTTATTTGTCAAAGATGTGTTCAAGGAGATAACAGGATTCTTCAGCAATGGTGAGTTAACAATTTCATTGTGGCAGCTGGTTTCGTCCATAGTTTATATTTAGAATTGTTTTGTTTAAACCATTTTCAGATAAATGTCAAATTTAATCTTGCACTAACTAGTTGACTCCTGTGCTACCTCTCCATGAATAGAATTTTTGGACGTTTTCACACTGGCCTTTTTGAGGAGGCAATCCTACCTCCGTCTGGCCCCACTCCGGCTCCATTTCCGCGTAGTTCACACACGCGCGCGGCGGCAAACCCCTCCCCTTCCGGTGCCATCCCTGCGTCCATCCGGCTTTTCGCTCTGTGTGTTCAAACGCACGGAGCCCTAAGTCCGGCGTCACTCCGGCCGAACCAACGATAACTCCGGCTGAAGCGGTGGAAAGGTAATTCCGGCTGTCCAACAGGAATTAGCCTTTCGACGGCGGAGCCATTCCGGAATTGGCGGCACGACCCGTTCCGGAATGGCTCCACCCGGCTTTAGGAGGACAGTATGAAAACGTCCATAGTCTCTGAAAGCAAAACTGATGCATAGAATTATAGTTTCTTAAAGCAACAGTAGGACTCTGGAGACCAGGGTTCATGTTCCATCTTGGTCTTGTAAACCCACAGGGAAACCTTGGGCAAATCACACTGTCTCAGCCTCAGACGATGACAATGGCAACCCCGTTCTGAAGAAACTTGCCCAGAAAAACCTGTGATTGGTTCAGCAAAGAGTCACCATAAATTGGTAATGGAGGCACACAACAACTACAATATAAAGCACCAAACTGTATGAAGATGGAGTTGTAGTTCAACACAATTAGGGTTTTGGTCCAAAACACGATGCAGAAATAATCCAGTTTGAGACTGCTTTTTCTGCCCTGGCTCAGTACTAGAGAATCCTGGGAGCTGTATTTTATTGTGGCAATTCTAAGGCAAACCTATCATGGGGTTTTCTTGGCAAGAAGTTCAGAATGTCCCTAAGGCTGAGAGAGCGTGATGTGAAGTCTTAGACTATGAACTAGACAAGTCTTATTACCCTTCCAAGAAGAGACTGAGAGACTCCCCCCTACCGAATATCATTGCCAAAGCTGCCCTTTGGCAGCCATGCACCCACAAGAAATGCAATATACTTTCTTCTCTAAATAATACTCCAGGACTAATTATTTTTTTTTCATTTCCAAAGTGCTCTTTCCTGAAGTCACTGATGTCGAAATAAACCCGCCTGGCCCCCCATGCCATCCCCCCCCTGGCCCCCCGACAAAAAAGGTTGCCGGCCCCTGCTATAAGCAAACTGAAATCATTCAAATCCTCAGGCCCAGATGGCTTCTCTAGTGAATTCTATAAACTCCTTACAGATGAATTAACCCCTTCATTATTTACTTTGTTTAATAAAATCATGGGTGGTCATCTCCCTCCCAGCAGTTGGCTCAGATCAAGAATCATTCCCATACCAAAAACACAAGAGGAGAACTCTCCAATCAAAGTATTCAGGCTGATAGCTTTATTAAATCAAGATGCCAAAATATGCTTGTCTATTATGGCAAATAGACTTAAACAAATTTATCCTGGATTATATCCACCCGTATCCAGTAAGCTTTATGCCAGGTAGGAGAATGTCAGATTCGATCTGTAGAGTTCTTAACTCATCCCAAACAAAAGCTCCTTTGGCACTTTTCTCACTGGGTGCGTTAAAGATGTTCAACAGGGTTGAATGACATTTCCTATTCAGCATAGTATGCTATTCAGCATACTAAAGGAAATGAATTTTGGCAATAGATTTATATCTATCTTAGAACATCTATACAAACACTCAGAAGCGATGGTATTGGTTAATGGGGTAGTCTCAGATCACTTCAACTTAAACAGAAGCACTAAGCAAGGATGTCCCCTCTCACCAATACTATTCACACTTTTTATTGAACCCCTAGCTGAACTAGTTAGATAAAACCCAAATGTTGTGGGGCCCCGTATCAATAGCCATCATCACAAAATATTGCTGTATGTGGATGACATTCTGCTTGCAGTGTAAAAATCTGAAAAATAATTTCCTGAAATAAAAAAGATATTGGACACTTTTGGGAAGTACTCAGGGCTTAAGATCAGTTATCAAAAATCTAAACTGATGTATTTGAATGCTCCACCTTCAGACTTGGACAGCCTCTGAATTACAACTATGTCCCTCTGGATTCACATATCTAGGCAGTCTTATCACAAAATATTTATCTCAGTTGGTGCCCAGGAACTATAACCCTGTCACTAAATGGATGAAAGTAAAAATAAGGGAGTAGAAACACTTGAACCTCTCCATTCATGAGTGGATTGCCATTGTAAAGATGTTTCTTGTCCCACACTTATTTTTTCTATTCCAATCTATACTTATTTGTTCAACTCCCCTCAAATTCAAATTCTGGCAAAAGATTATTAATGACTAGATATTCAACAGAAAAAGACCCAGATTCCCTAAATCTATTAGATATACTAACACCGGGGAAGGGGGGTTGGTGATCCCAGATGTCAAATTCTATTATCAAGCCTTCCAACTAAACCAACTCTCCCAACTTGTCACGGAGCAATATTACACCAAATGGGTACCCATGGAACTAGATAGTTATAGTTTAGCTGAACTTAGGGGGTTGCAGACTGCCAGAAATAGTGCAAATTAAGTCCACTTTTAGGGTTAGGGTTAGTGCTAGGGAATCATGGGAACTGTAATTTATTGTGGCACCAGAGCTCTCTTTCTGGCAGAGAAGGCTCAATGTCTCAGAAAAAAAAAATGCAATTCCCATGATTCCCTAGCACTAACCCTAACCCTAAAAGTGGATTCAATTTGCACTATTTCCGACAGTCTGCAACCCCCTCTAATCTTCTTTTCTCTATAAGGAGGGTGCTGAAGGAGACGCAAAACCCGTTTCTCTACATTCCCTCCTTATTTGGAAGCAATGGGTTCACATACTAGCTCAGGATCCTTCCCCTATTTGCCCATTCCTATTACACCCCCATATTTATGAAGTGGATAAATTAACTCAATTCAAATGTTGGAAGGAGTGTGGCCTATACAGAATTATGGGTTTATTTGAACACAGAAAGCTCAAAATGACAGATAATTTGATCAATGCCTTGGGACATGCCAAATCCTCCTGGGTCCAATACTGCAAGTGCTCTACTTTGCAAAAAGCAAATTGATAAAGAATGGTTGCCCCTGTCCCTTGACCTTTTACAAACGCATTTGTATAGCAAAAGGACAAAGATCTAAAGGTGGGGCAGCCATTATAAAAGAATATATATAAATCTAATACAATCCTCCTATGGCAAGAGTCAACCTGCCAGGATAATCTGGCAATCTGATCTAAACATAGATATCTCTGAAACCACTTCATCATGCATTTGGACTTCCTCCTCATATAAATCACAGTCAGCACTGATGAGTGAGGGAACTTTAAAGGCCATATATAGATGGTATTTAACACCCATAAGACTATCAAAAATGGCGAAAGACACGTTTCCAAAAGCTGGAGAGGTTGTAAGACTTTTGGTTCTTATTTACACATGTGGTTGGAATGTCCCTAGGTTAGAGCTTTCTGGAATGCTGTTTTAACCCAAATTTCTGATATTGTGAAACAACCTGTACGACTTTGCCAAGGTCTTCTAATGCTATCAATTTACACCAAGGAAAATAGCCACCTGAAAAACCAAAAACTTGTCTTGTTCCTCATCTCAGTGTCTAGAGCTGAAATCGTGTGATGTTGGAAAACAAGAGATGTTCAACTGAGCAACTGGTGGACGAAGATTTGGGAGACATGGTTGTCAGAAAAATTCTCCTACACTTTCAGATTTTGCAATGGACAAAAGAAGGCACATAAATTTTTTGAGGATTGGTCTGTTTTTATTGAATATATTAAAAACAGCATAAACAATATTGTACCTCTAACCCATCAGACTATCTTTTAGAGAGACACTCTGGACTCTTGATATTACTGCTATCCCAGGATAAATCATCTTCCTGTAAAACTCTTTTTGTTGACCCCCATGGCTCTTAGAATGTATTTTGTGTTGATTATGCTGATTGTTTGTAAAGTTATTAATAAAATTTGTTAAAAACTAAATGATCCTTCACATCACCTTCAACTTCCAGACTCTCACAACATCTGGAAAGACACTGTACAACTCAATGCAAGAACTGGACCAACTCCAGATGACTCGCAGACCAATGAGCAATGGTTACTGAACAGCATCACATCATGTGGTTATTGTTTTATTTGTTTTTCTTTCTCCATTTTCCCTTTTACTACTTCCTTAGTTGCACTGTAATATTTGACTGTTCTATAAAAATTTGAAAATCAATAAAAATAATTTTATAAAAAACTAAAAAAACTTACAAAAATGGCAATTAAAAAGGAAGTAAACTACTACAATATTACGACAGATCATTTTTAAAAAATAGAATACCATTTTAAAAAAAGAAAAGCACTTAAAAACTGTACACTTTAAAATAATACAACATCAAATTCATGTTCTCTAAGCAGCCCTTTTTCTGAAAAGAAAAGGAGAATTACCTCTCTTGAAGTCTTGAAGAGTGGCAATTCATGTTTTAAACAGGTTCCTGCCACCCTCCTGCACAGAATAACATTTTTTCAAAAATCAGTTTTTTAAAAAAAGAAGTAGATGTTCAGATACTTCCTGGGCCCCTAGATCCCTACAATTGTATGTGTTGCTTTAAAGCACGTGAGTGATGTCTTCAGTTGTGGAGATATGTTGGCTGCCCTGTAACCCCTTCAAAGGACTGTAGCTTTTTCCCTGTCCTGGTGGTAATTGCAACAGTTCTTCAGGACAAAAAGGTGACAGAGAATCTTCCAAAACACAAAGATCCAATATATTATGCTTTTAAGGAGTTTTAAGAGTGCTGAACATCATTTTAAGGTGCTATGGTTTTGGCAACATAGCTCACAGTGACTGACTCAGCCATAGGAGTGGTGCCAAAAGGCATGTGGGTCTCACACATGGGCTTTCTGAAAACAAACACATCTTTGGGGCTTATTGAACCCTTTAAAAAGTGACTTACCATCTGCCAGGATACAGTCACATTACAGGTTGCAAACAGGAATTATCACACAGAAAAATGCTGCTGTTGCTGCCAGGTGACTACAAACTGGTTCCCAGCTGCTCTTAGCCTGTCACTTTTCAAAGACAGCAAGCTCCCATTTTTTAAAAGCATCAGACTAAGAGTGCCTGGGAGCCAGGATGCAGTAGCCCGGCAGCAACAGTGGCATTTTTCTGTGTGATAATTCCCGACTGCAACCTGTAATGTGACTGTATCCCAGCAGGGGTACATTGCTTTTTTAAGAGTGCAATAAGCCCCTTTAAGAGATCAGATTCTATTTGCACCTCCCATCCCCAGGAAACAGTTGAAAAGCAGCAGGCTACATCTTTGCTAAATAATCTTTGATCAATATCTTGTCTCTTGAGCCTGAGAACAGTATAGCAAAAGCTTTCCCTATTATTTCAGGATTTACTCCTATAAGAAACTAAAGTCTAAATGAGGTAAATAACATGCTGAACCATATCTCCAAATTAGGTTCAGATAATTCTTCTAAAGTTTGAACTAAAATCCTGGGTGGATTCATCACTCCACTAACTTCAAAGCTACCAACCATCACTTATATCTACCACGTCACACTGGAGTAGTGTCAGGATCTTTGTCCAAACATGGTCCTGCCAGGCTTAATTGCTGCCAGGCTTAATTGCTGTGTTTCAGCATATATGCGTTATATGAAATGATGGGTTATATTATCCTAGCAATGACACTGTGAAAAGAAAAGATTGCATGCTAGTTATGGCCTGGGATAATGAACAGGTGTGTGCGAAAGCAGTATGAGCTGCAAATTGACAAAGTTGTTCTTGTAGGAAAACTGTAGCTTGGTACAGTAGTGAAGGGCAGACCTGGAAAGACAGTATGTTTTAAGTTGCTGACAAATGGGATGGAGGCTTTTGTAATGGGTGATTGGTTGAACTTTTAACTATACGATGCAATTGAAAAAAGTGTTCAGTCTTAACAAAAGCTATGCACTATGATATACTCTGCTCACTGCATAAAGCACTTCTGAATCTACTGACAGCTTATGTTCCTAGAGAGAAGTTAGCCTGTACATTACAAGAAGCCATTTAGTTTTTCTGAAGAACTAAAGATCATATCGTCATTAGGCCAACCAAAACAGACACAAATTTCACTGCAATATCAACTTTGGAATTGCTTTATGGTCAACATAGCTCCCTCTACATTTCTATGTCCCTTTGAGTCTGGCTAATGTTAAAACTGCGAAGTGCTAGTTATGTATATTTCACATGCCTAGGCTTTCTGGCTTTATACTTATCCAAGGATACACACACACACACACACACACACAATATTATATTATAATTTAATTGGGAAACTATCAATCCTTTTTTGGAAAAAAGAAAGCAGAAATACGGTATTCAAGGTATTTAAGTAGTACTAATTCAGCGGACATTTTCAACTTCTGCACATCTACCAGTTTAGTATCTGTGGTCAGTGAAAAATCTGTTTCATGATGTTTTTTATCCAACAACACATGCTAGTCACAGAGAGAGAAGTAACTGCAAGTGCAGCTGCCAAACAACATTTAAAAGTCCAAAATGGCATTACCAGATGCTTTTGTTAATGAGTTGCTAGCATTTTCTTCCATTTTCTTAAAGGATCATAAACTAGAATATGGTGCCATTGATATGGTGTGCTACAAATGGGCACTGCACCATGGGAGGTAACTCACATAGATAAGACTTACATAAGACTTTCTTGGCAACTCCTGTTTATCTCTTCTAATCCTTGCTCACAACATGCTTTTAACTTTTTAGCTATGTCTTTGCAACAAAATAGTCACAGTTGCCCTATCAGGGCACACAATATGCTTCCTGGAAATATCTTGGGAAAACCATTACAGTAACCTAACACTTCTTTGAATCCACTGTAACTTTACTACTCTTCACTTAATTGTTTAGCTGACTGATCTTTGATGTGGAAACAGAAATACTGAGACAGCTTTCTAGAAAAAGGCAGACTGACTGGTCGTGAAATAGAATTTGTCTTCTAGTATGGTATATGGCCTCATTCCCAATGCTGCTTCCCTTTTGTTCTTAAGTGTCATGTATAGTGAATATAAAGTTGAACTAAAAATGTTCAGAGAGAAAGCAGGCACAAGAATAGCATTTTCACTCTGAAATGTAAGCTCTATGTAGGCTACAATAATGCAACAACACAGAACTCCTGTTCAGGCATCACATTCACATGGATAAGAAGTGGATGGAGGACAAGAGTGGAGAATATAGAATCACTGATGTGGCTCCAACAGCTATCTACTCCAACCCCTTGATAATACAGGAATCCATGGGATGCCCAGTTCCCATACCCCATGTTATACATCCTACTGGCTGCAGCTTTCTTCCACTTGTGTGCTTACAAGAACAATGGTTCTCAAACTTTGGTACTCCAGATGTTTGGGGTTTAACTTCACAGAAATCCTGTTGTTGGCCATGCTGATGGTGAATTCTGGGACCTGAAGTCCAAAACATCTGGAGAACTAGAAACTAAATTTTGCACTAGAATATTTATAAAGGTGAGGCCAGAGTTGGTGATTACGAATCCCATATAATCAGATATCCTAATCTGTGTAGAGCTTCTGCATATATGGAGTTTCTGCCCAACACAGAGATGACAAGTGGCATGGGTGAAAATAGCAGGTGGAGCCCTGTTCTCCCTCTCCACACAGTATTTCTTTGTCAGTTGAACACCCAAAGAGGGCTAGAATATCTTTTGAGCCTATTGAAATTATTGAATTTAAGTCCTTATTATTATGGAAAGTACAGCTCATTTCAATAAAAGACCCTTCTGTCACAACCAGTTAAAAGCTGAAAGCCTAACTAAAAAATAAGATGTTTGCTTGCTGAAAGAAGCAAGAGAAAACGAGACTAGAGGGCACGAACCAAGCCTCCCATTGGAGGGAATTCCACAGAATGAGAGCAGCCACCAAGAAGACTTTCTCCCATGTCCTTACCAAATGCACCTATGACCATAGTGTGACTAGAAGAAAACCCTCCTCTCAAAGATCTTGAAACTCTGTGACGTTCATAGAGAGCGAAAGAGAGAGTTTTTTAAATAGCTGGAACTCAGGAGACCGGACTCCAATTTCCTTTTCTTCCTTATGTTCTGGACCAGAAAACCTAGTAAGCAACACAGGCTTCCCTACCTCTGGAATCTCAAAGTCACAGTTGATTGTTGAGCATATGCTTTAAGCCCCTGTCACTAGTTTACTTCCACACCATTCCTGTCTGTGCAAGACATTCTGGCAAGAAATCTGGGCTATGTAGTTTTTGGGAGATCAAGTTGCATAGGTAGCTCCCATAGACTTTCCTGAACCTACTCTGTCCCTTCCCTCCTAGAAAAAGATTTCAACTGCTAGTTCCCCATTCCAAATATAATTTCTTCTATTTTGCTAGTCCTTTATCATAGGAATGGGCTTGCAGCCAATGAAGGGCCTTTGCAGACTGCCATAAATAGTGCAAATTGAGTCCACTTTTAGGGTTAGGGTTAGGGTTAGGGAATCATGGGAACTGTATTTTATTGTGGCACTAGAGCTCTCTGACAGAGAAGGCTCAATGTCTCAGAAAAAAAGCAATTCCCATGATTCCCTAGCACTAACCCTAACCCTTAAAGTGGACTCAATTTACACTATTTCTGGCAGTCTGCAAAGGCCCGAAGTCTCAGGAAATTATACATGTTCTCTACCTCTCACATGTAGGTCATGGATCTTTTCCCAAATGATGCAAAATGTCAATTTTTCCTGGAACCAAAGTTTCAGAATGCCCATGGAGAACAAAAAAAAGATGAAAATATATAGGAGATCTGTAAAGAAGGGAAAGCTGTTTTGATGACAATACTTCACAAGAGCCATAGAGTCAGTGTCAGACCAAGACTAGGGAAGGAGACTTGAGGCCTGTTCACACTACACAGTTATAGTGCTATCATTCCACTTTAACTGTTATAGTTCCATCATATTTTAGGAACGGGCATTTAGCATTCTCAGGCAGAGTCCTGCAGGGCCTCCTCAAACAACAAACCAGGATTCTATACTATGGAATGATGGAGGTTAAGGTGGAGTAATAGAGCTAGAATGGTGTCATATGAATGTGCCTCTGGTTTGAATCCCCACATGGCCACAAAGGTGGTGAAGCAACTTTCTGATAGTGAGATATCTCTTATCCTAACTTGCTTTGTAGGGGATAGAATTCAGAGATATAGCAAAGGGATCTTGCAGCTCCTCTTTATGCAAAAGGATCTTGCAGCACCTCTGAGACTAAGAGGCAGCTTAATGCCACCCTCTTGAGCACCAGATCAGGGCTATGGCAACTGCACACCATGCCCCCAATCTGGCATTTTTCTGGCATAAAAAGAAGCAGCAAAATGCCGCTCCTTTTTGCACTGGAAAAAGGTGCTATTTTCACCACTGCTGCAGCTCTTCTGCGCTTTGCAGCATGCGGCGTCTAGTTGCTGTGCCACAGGAACACCTCAATCCTGCTCACCATCTGGGCGCGAGGGTGGTGTGATGCTGGATTGGGCATAGAGTCAGGGAGTGCGGCATGCGGTCGCCACCCCCCCCCCCACACACCTCCAGGAAGCCGGCTCAAATTGCTGGTCTGCTTTGCAAAAACTGTGCAAAAGAAGTTGGAGCATGAACTTTTGTAGACTTGTAAAAGGGTGGCTTAACACTGTCCCTTTGAGCACTGGATCAGGGCCACAGTAACTGCATGCTATGACCTCAATCTGGCATTTTTCTGGCACAAAAAGAAGTGGCAAAATGCCGGTCCTTTTTGCACCGGGAAAAAATGTGCACCTTTTGCCACTGCCATGGCTCTTCTGTGCTCCTGCGGTGCATAGTGTCTGGTTGCTGCACCTCAGAAATGCCCCAATGCTGCCCACCATTTGGTTGGGCAGGCAGCATGATGCGAGATTGGGCACAGATTTGGGGCATGTGGCATGAGGTCTCCATGCCCCAAACCACCTGGAAGACAGCTCAAATTGCTTGTCTGCTTTGCCTGTTGGTCTGTTTCCTGATGTGCATCTGAGGAAGTAGACCAAGTGTACAAAAGCTCATGCTGAAACTTCTTTTGTACAGTTAGTCTCAAAGGTACTGCAAGATCCCTTTGCATACTTGTTTTACAAGGTTGTTTTGAGGATACGGGGGTGTGGAAACACGGTGTAGATCAACCTGAATTCCTTGTACATTGGACGGAAATAAGACATATAATAAATCAGATCATAACACAACTATGTAACACTTGCAGTCTCTTCTGACAGAGATGCCTGCGAATTGTGTAATTCATAATTGATCCCCTGACAGTATCAAATCCAAAACATACTTCTTAAATATGTTAAAATC
The DNA here is from genome assembly GCA_026167975.1 of Phrynosoma blainvillii. NCBI lineage: Eukaryota > Metazoa > Chordata > Lepidosauria > Squamata > Phrynosomatidae > Phrynosoma > Phrynosoma blainvillii. Next base: position 38,441,808 of record JANUYF010000005.1, read on the forward strand.
TGATTAGTTCTACAAAGAGATGCCTAAGGATATCATTTGGTCTGAGCTGAGAAGTGAATTCACCTTATCCTTACCTCCCAGACAAACTTCCAGACTAATGTGAAAATTGGAGGGTAGTTCTCCTTCAAAAAATTGTACTTGGATGAATCTCTCAAAGTAGTTATAGGGTCATTCTCTCACTCCCAGAAGACATTTCAGGCACTGTGCCAACTGCTACTTTTCCTAGCTGCTTGTAGACTATAACTCTAGTACAGTGGAACCTCTACTTACGAATGCTTCTACTTACGATGTTTTCGACTTACGAAAGGCGCCTCGGGGAAAAATCTGCTTCGACTTACGAAGCATTTTCGACTTACGAAAGGCCGCGGCTGGAAGGAAGCCTCCGTCCAGCCGTGGCCTCAGCTGTTCCTCAGGCTGGTCCTGGAAGTGGAGGAAACCTCCGCTTCCAGGGCCAGCCTAAGGAACAGCCAGCAGCCTTGGCCCTTCCTTGCGCCGACCCTGGAAGCGGAGCCATCCCCCGCTTCCAGGATCGGCCGAAGGTAAGGCCGAGGCTGCCGGCTTTCCTTCAGCCGATCCTGGAAGCGGAGGACGGCTCTGCTTCCAGGGTCGGCTGAAGGAAAGGCCAAGGCTGCCGGCTTTCCTTCGGCTGACCCTGGAAGCGGAGGACGGCTCCGTTTCCAGGGTCGGCCCAAGGAAAACCGGCAGCCTTGGCCCTTCCTTGCGCAGACCCTGGAAGCGGAGCCATCCCCCGTTTCCAGGGTCGGCCCAATGGAAAAAGAGCCGCGGGGAGAGGGACAGCCCAGCTGTCCCTTTCCCCGCGGCTTGGCCCTAGCTTCCGAAGCGTCCGCTTCGGAAGCCAGGGCCAAGGGAGAAAGAGCCGTGGGGAGAGGGACAGCCCGGCTGTCCCTTTCCCCACGGCTTGGCCCTTGCTTCCGAAGCGTCCGCTTCGGAAGCCAGGGCCAAGGGAGAAAGAGCCGCGGGGAGAGGGACAGCCCGGCTGTCCCTCTCCCCGCGGCTTGGCCCTTGCTTCCGAAGCGTCCGCTTCGGAAGCCAGGGCCAAGGGAGAAAGAGCCGCGGGGAGAGGGACAGCCCGGCTGTCCCTCTCCCCGCGGCTTGGCCCTTGCTTCCGAAGCGTCCGCTTCGGAAGCCAGGGCCAAGGGAGAAAGAGCCGCGGGGAGAGGGACAGCCCGGCTGTCCCTCTCCCCGCGGCTTGGCCCTTGCTTCCGAAGCGTCCGCTTCGGAAGCCAGGGCCAAGGGAGAAAGAGCCATGGGGAGAGGGACAGCCCGGCTGTCCCTCTCCCCGCGGCTTGGCCCTTGCTTCCGAAGCGGACGCTTCGGAAGCCAGGGCCAAGGGAGAAAGAGCCGCGGGGAGAGGGACAGACCGGCTGTCCCTCTCCCCGCGGCTTGGCCCTTGCTTCCGAAGCGGACGCTTCGGAAGCCAGGGCCAAGGGAGAAAGAGCCGCGGGGAGAGGGACAGCCCGGCTGTCCCTTTCCCCGCGGCTTGGCCCTTGTTTCCGAAGCGTCCGCTTCGGAAGCCAGGGCCAAGGGAGAAAGAGCCGTGGGGAGAGGGACAGCCCGGCTGTCCCTTTCCCCGCGGCTTGGCCCTTGCTTCCAAAGCGTCCGCTTCGGAAGCCAGGGCCAAGGGAGAAAGAGCCGCGGGGAGAGGGACAGACCGGCTGTCCCTCTCCCCGCGGCTTGGCCCTTGCTTCCGAAGCGGACGCTTCGGAAGCCAGGGCCAAGGGAGAAAGAGCCCCGCCAGGGCCAAGGAAGAAAGCCAGGGCCAAGGGAGAAAGAGGCTCTGTCTCCCTTGGCCCTGGCTTCCAAAGCGGACGCTTCGGAAGCAAGGGCCAAGCCGCGGCTAAAGGGACGCGCGCCATCCCATTAGCCCCGGCCTGGCTCTCCTATGGGCCTGGTCGCCGTTTTGGCGACCAGGCCCATAGAAGGCAAAGAGGCCTGGGCTAAAGGGAAGCGCTGTCCCTTTAACCCAGGCCTCGCTTCTCTATGGGCTCGGTGGCCAAAGGGGCGACCGAGCCCATAGAGAAGCGAGGCCTGGGTTAAAGGGACGTGCGCCGTCCCTTTAACCCAGGCCTCTTATGTCTATGGGCCCGGTCGCCGCTTTGGCGACTGAGCCCATAGAAAAGGGAGGCCTGGGTTAAAGGGACGATGCACGTCCCTTTAACCCAGGCCTCTTTGCCTTCTATAGGCCTGGTTGCCGCTTTGGCGACCGAGCCCATAGAAAAGCGAGGCCTGGGTTAAAGGGACGGCGCACGTCCCTTTAACCCAGGCCTCTTAGGTCTGTGGGCCTGGTTCTCCTATGGACCTGGTCGCCACTTCGGCGACCAGGCCCATAGAAAGCAAAGAGGCCTGGGATAAAGGGACACGCTGTCCCTTTAACCCCGGCCTCGCCCTTCTATGGGCTTGGTCGCCGAAGCAACCGCTTCGGCGACCAGGCCCATAGAGCAGCGAGGCCGGCCCCGGCCTCGCTGCGGAACGGATTAGGGCATTTCAATGTTAAATTTGCCTCTACTTACGAAATTTTCCACTTACGAAATGGCTGTTGGAACGGATTAATTTCGTAAGTAGAGGTTCCACTGTACTTTTATAATAAGCCTTTCTTATAGATTTGCAGGGAGAAATGGCATATTAATACAAAAACAGAACAAACATTATGAACACATGCAAAATCAAAGAATAATTTATTGTTGAACTGACTAAAATTTTGTGGTGGTGGTGGTGAGTAATTTCTAACTTATGGTGACCCTAAGGAGATAGTAGTGCTTTCTTGGCAAGTTGCTTCAGAGGGGGTTTGCCATTGCTGTTCTCTGGGGCTGAGAGAGTTTGACTTGCCCAAGGTCTCCCAATGTCCTAGTCCAATGCTCAAACCACTACACTATGCTGGCCCTTGACTAAAATTTAGAGAATGTCAATGGGCTATTAAACAAATTGAGGTTGACTGGTTTTTTAATATTAAAAGAAACTTTAATTCCCAAGGTTTGCTGCTTTCCCTCCTTCATATCATTGTCTAGTAGTATTAAACATGCTATTTCTTGTTTATGCCAAATCTAATAAAAACAACCCCAGTTGCAGCTCAAGAACACTTGAGCAAAGTGGACACATTTTATATTAGATGTATTTGTTACCTGATTTCATTGCCCTGCCACATTTTTACCCATTTTCAGAGGTTCATAAAATAGAATTTACATTTGCTCAAGGTTTTTCTCCTCCTCCCCTTCCCATGTTCTTGCATTTGCTTTTTTGCATGGCACTGTTTTAACAGCATGACTAAATACCCATTCTTTTTTGTATTAACATGAATTATTCATTTGTAGGCAAACTTCACCCTGCCTTTTGAAACTGGTGTGCAAGACCCCATTCCTGTTCCTGGAGTGTGCCATCTTACACTGGCTTTTTGTTTGCTTATTTTGTTTATGTGTCTCTAAGGTAAACTGTTTACATGAGATTTTGCTTGGGGGTGGATTGGAGGTGTTGTTAGCACAGAACCCATTAGGATTGCCAATTATGGTCCATTACTCATTTTTTAGTGCACACATTTTTTGACTTCTGAGCGCAGAGGGTTTGTAAAAAGAGAATAAAAGCTTTTTGAATAGGTTCCTTGGTGGTACATTGTAAACTTCAATTATCTGTTCCCACAAACTTTTCTTTGGTAGTAAGAAATAAAAAAAATCTCTTAAATGGAATATGATTCAGACAAAAAACCCTATTAAAAAGTCTTAAACATTCCTCATTAATAACAGTAATCTGGGGTCCTACAGTGAACTGTCACTTTAAAATGCAGATTTCCTTTGCCCATAGTCCTTCATTAAGCTGAAGCCATTTCAGGACTGCAACATGCTATCATGGGAAGGAGGAGGACATCACGCTGTTAATGCAGGCCTGTCACTCACAAAAACTAGCTGAAAGGCAAGTAGGCATTAGGCTACAATTCTTAAAATTTACACCTCTTGTAATTTTCTGTAGAGCCCTTGACCTTTCTTCTTCTTCTTCTTCTTCTTCTTCTTCTTCTTCTTCTTCTCCTCCTCCTCCTCCTCCTCCTCCTCCTCCTCCTCCCTTCCTTCCTTCCTTCCTTCCTTTGGATTTCAAAATAACCTTCCTTCTTTCCTTTGGCTTTCAAAATAAGTTAGATTAGAGATAGGGTGGGAGAGCATTTTAGTCCATTTCACATTTTGACAAAAACTTACCAAATACTGATTTTTTTTCTCATTCAGTGGGCTATATCAGAAAACAGCTATCGTTTGGTATTTGCAGTTCCCCACATTTTGTGACGCAGTTCATCCCAAAAAGTTGTGATACAGTTTCAACTTTTTCAAAATGCATGCAAAAATCTGTATTAGAAAAAAGTGTACACAAGCATCTGTTACTTGTTGGAAAATGTACAAAAATAGTATTATGTACTAGAAAACTCTTGCAATATATATATATATATATATATATATATATATATATATATTGCTTTAAGGAATTTGTTTCTCACATTTTCCCCAAATAAATTGTATTCAATGTAGTTAATCATGGCTTAAATGCAACCACTAATACTACTCAATAGACTCATTGAATCACATGCTGAATGGTAAATCCACACTTATGAAAATACCATTTGTGTAATGGGTATACTCTAGCTCTGATAAGCAGTTTGATTTAGCCCATGATGAGAATTATGCTGCCCTCTAGATGTTGTTGGACTGCAACTCCCAGTATTCTTCACCATTGGCTATTCTGGCTATGGTGCTGGGAGTTGCATTACAACAGCCACTAGAGGGCCCTATGATTTCCACCCTGCTTTAGGCCAGTAACATTTGTCAAGATATCAGGAGAATATTAGTAATAAGAAGGACAGCTATGAATGGACTAAACAAGATCCTCAAGTGTAAAGATATATAATTGAATATCAAAGTCAGGCTTATCCATGCCATTGCATTTCCATTTTCTATGTATGGTTGTGAAAGCTGGACAGTGAAGTGAGCTGATAGCATGACATCAACTCTTCTGAAATGTAGTGTTAGAAGAGAGTTCTATGGATACCTTGGACTGCCAAAAAGATGAATAAATGGGTCCTAGAGCAAATCAAGCTGGAATTCTTCCTAGAAGCCAAAATTATTAAACTGAGACTGTCATAATTTGGATTTATCATGAGAAGACCTGACTCACTAGAAAAGACAACAATGCTTGGCACAGTAGAAGGCAGCAGGAAACATTGAAGGCCGCATTACTGATAGACTCAATTACAGAAACCAGGGCCCCAAGTATGCAAGACCTGAGCAGGGCTGTTGATGATTGGTTTTTTTCTTTTTTTTAATGGTCCAATTCATAGGGTCACCATGTCAAAGTTGACTTGATGGCAGTTAACAATAACAACAACAACAACAGTAATTAAAACAGGAAAGAAATTAATTAAACCATAAGGCACTTCAAAGCCATCCAATGCAAAATGCAAGCAACATAGCAAGCAAAATAGTGTGCAGATCAGAAAAATGCACACAAAAACAGATGCATTTTTTGGTGAATTTTTAAAAAGTTATACACTGATGCCAAGACCATAATTGAATACTTACCTACCCATAAACTAGATTGGGAGAGCTTTTAACCTGAACAGCAGCAAATAAATAGATAAATAAATATTTTAATGTATTTTCTATGGGATGTTCCATCAAGATAATTCAAAAACTTCAGTCCATTAGTTGCTAAGCTGCTAACTAGGAATAGACAGTGACACTTTAGTTTGCCAATGTTTTGACTACTGCATTGACTCGCCACCCATTTCCATGCACAATTCAGAGTGATGATGCTTATCAGTAAAGTCCTTCATAGTTGGGATATGGTTGTTGGACTGGCTACATCCACATAAATATATCTATACATATAGGTTTAATGCAGCTGTTTTAACTATGCCATTTATCACATCTCATTGTTGGTTGTATATTCACTGTATACCTCTTCATATTCTTTTATTTAAAGAAGGTGGAATGTATGTGTACCAGACAAAGAGTTAATAAATAAAAGAAATGAACCCATAACTATCAGTGCAGGACACAGTACCAGAACCATGGGTAGGTTTCAGTATTTCTGTCAAGGATATACTATGTAGTCCTTTAGCACCTAAAATTGGTGTGTTACACATGATGGTGTTCACATTCCCCCTCCCACAGATAAACTTGTATTTGCTGTTCTGTGCCTTTAAAGAATTTCTGACTCCCTTATTAAGTAAAATGTAATCATGTGTGATACAACCTGAAGTGAAAATGGTGTCTAGATCTTGTATTTCTGCACAGAAAGTTTTAATAATAATCTGCTGATGATGAATTCACTGCACTTTTTGCTTTGTTTTGCATGAAACAATCATTTTATCCACTAATTAACAGATTGGTTGGGTATCTCCTTCTATGTTATCTTGGATAATAAAGTATTACAACAACTGAGATGAGTCTACGCTGGAAAACTCTGGATGTAGCCACTTTTTTTTCCCTTTGGAATTTAGACATGTATTACTTTTTTACCCCATCACTTTTGTATATATTTTCACAATTGGGTGAACATACATTTTCCACTCACTGAAACAAAGGAAGGCATCAGAGACAGAAACACATCAGCAGCAAAGCTGACCTTTTCTGATAGCCTGCAATGAAACTATTCATGGTTGAATGTCAGTCTAGATCATCACAGAGACTTTCTTTCACACAAAAGAGGATGCTGTTCATAAAAAGACGGGCACACACTTCTGAGTATTCAAGCAATCCCAAAATGAACCCTTACTCAAACTTTATGAAACTCCCTTCTGTGTCATCATCCCATTTTCTCTTTGCTATGTGTGTTTCAATTTCTAGCTTCACTGAGGACTAGGACAAAGCAGGATGGGGAGCACAAGCAAGAGGAGGCATAGAGGATTGGAGCTTTCATTTAAAATGCAGACAAATCTGCTTTTTCTGCTTGATGGTCTGTAACATTTCCATGTAGTGCACTTTGCATGGCAGAATAGCTGCTAGTAATAGAATTCTCTTGCAGTAGAGGTTAATTACTTCTTGGCTACAGCAAAATAAATTTCCTGTCAAGATCAGTGACAGGAATATGTCAGTGTCACTGTTTTTACCTGTGGTTTTAATTCACTGTTAATATCTGACACTGGAGTATGCATTTAGTGGACTGGTTTCTTAAACAGTCTATACCCTAAAGAAATATGACAGATAAGTATTGATGGGGAGAGAGAGAGGCGTTAAAAACACATTTGCCTCTCAGTCTCCACCTCCAATGGAAACCTGCCTATGTCTTTGAGAAACAAAGGAGACATTCACTGAGATCCTCATTGTGATATAATAGAAATGTCATAATAAAAATATATTTGAAACTGTAGACAAGAAAAGGGGGCATGGAATATCAGCTGTAACCTTCTGTAAGGCAATTCTTAGCAAGGTTCCAAACCATACCTTTCAATGATGTTATAGCTGTGGGGGAATAATAGCATCTCTACATGCAGCATATCCATGAATTAAGATGGATGCTTGAGACATGAGATGCTAAATCTTTGGGAAGCAAATTTTCTTTTAATACCTATCTTTGTTTTACCACGTTAAAGCAATATGGTTATGTTAAAAGCATTACAGGCAATATGATTTGAAGAGAAAGCATTCATGGTGTAGTGGTGTGAGTGTTGAATGAAGACTTGGGAAACCAGGGTTCAGTTCTCTGCTCAGTCTTGGAAACATTAAATGATCTTTGGCAATTAACACTCTTTCATCCTAAGAGGGAAACAATAGTAAAACTTCTCTGAATAAATATTGCCAAGAAAACCTTACAATAGGGTCCCCATACATTTGAATTGACTTGAAGTCACATAACAGCAAAAATGATTTTGAGACCTTCACCACTGACCTTCAGCACTGCAAGGCAAGCTCCATATGTCTGAGAATGGAATTAGGCCAATTGTATGCTCTATGATAGATAGACAGACAAATAGCTATTATCATAATTAATAAATAGTTATCTAAATCATCTTTGCCAGAACTGTGTTGTGTAAAATACTTGTATAAGTCACATTACATTTGCAGGCATTCATTTCCCCCTTTGTTGTTGTTATATGCCTTCAAGTCAATTCTGACCTATGGCAACCCTATCCTAGGGTTTTCTGGGCTAGATTTATTCAGAGGAGGTATGTCATTGCCTTCCTATAAGGTTGAGAGAGTGTGACTTGCCCAAAGGTTTTTATGGCTGAATAGAGGTTTGAACTCTGGTCTCCCAGGATCCTAGTCAAATACTAAAACCATTCCACAACCTTGGCAAATGGTGCAATGGATATATTCAATTCATGGCTGCATAAGCAGAGCTCAAGAAATGTAGCCATTTCACATGCAGCTATGCAAAAGAACTGGCAAATGTAATCTCAGAGCCACTGGCAATAATCTTTGAGAACTCCTGGAGAACAGGAAATGTCCCAGCAGACTGGAGGAGGGCAAACATTGTCCCCATCTTCAAAAAGGGGAAAAAAGAGGATCCCAACAACTATCGCCCAGTTAGTCTGACATCAACACCGGGAAAGATTCTAGAACAGTTCATTAAATAAAGAGTCTGTGAACATTTAGAAGGGAATGCCATAATCACTAAAAGTCAACATGGGTTTCTCAAAAACAAGTCATGCCAGACTAATCTGATCTCTTTTATATATATATATATATATATATATATATATATATATATAAAATCACCAGCTTGATAGATGAAGGGAATGTGGTAGACATAGCATATCTTTATTTCAATACGGGTTTTGACAAGGTCTCCCATGATATTCTTGCAAACAAGATAGTAAAATGTGGGCTAGACAACATTTGGGTTAGTAACTGGTTGACTGACTGAATCCAAAGGGTGCTCAGCAATGGCTCCTCTTCATCCTGGAGAGAAGTGGCAAGTGGGGTGCTACAGGATTCTGTCCTAGATCCAGTGCTATTCAACATCTTTATCAACAATTTGGATGAAGGAATATGGGGCATGCTTCTCAAATTTGCAGATGACACCAAATTAGGAGGAATAGCTAATACCCCAGAAGACAGGATGAAAATTCAAAATGACCTTAACAGATTAGAAAGCTGGGCCAAAGCTAACAAAATTAATTTCAACACAGAGAAATGTAAGGTACTGCACTTAGGGCAAAAAAAGGAAATGCATAGATATAAGATGGGGGACACCTGGCTTAAGGAGACTACATGTGAAAAGGGTCTAGGAGTCCTGGTAGACCACAAGTTGAACATGAGTCAACAGTGTGATGCCACAGCTAAAAAGGCCAATGCAATTTTAGGCTGCATTAATAGAATTATAGTATCTAGATCAAGGGAAGTAATAGTGCCACTGTATTCTGCTTTGGTCAGGCCCCACTTGGAATACTGTGTCCAGTTCTGGGCACCACAATCCAAAAAGGATGTTGAAAAACTGGAGCATGTCTAGAGGAGGGCGACTAAAATGGTGAAGGGTCTGGAAACCATGCCCTATGAGGAACAACTTAGGGAACTGGGTATGTTTAGCCTGGAGAAGAGACATCTAAGAGGGGATATGATAGCCCTGTTTAAATGTTTGAAGAGATGCCATACTGAGGAGGGAGCTAGCTTGTTTTCTGCTGCTCCAGAGAATAGGACTCGGAACAACAGATGCAAGCTACAGGAAAAGAGATTCCACCTCAACATTAGGAGGGACTTCCTGACAGTGAGAGCTGTTTGACAGTGGATCACACTCCCTCAGAGCGTGGTGGAGTCTCCTTCTTTGGAGGTCTTTAAACAGAGGCTGGATGGCCATCTGTCGGGGATGGTTTGATTTTGAGTTCCTGCATGGCAGGGGCTTAGACTGGATGGCCCTTGTGGTCTCTTCCAACTCTATGATTCTATGATTCTTCAATGGGGTGTATCTGTTTGCCAGTGCCCTCAATGTACCAGTTTGTTCCCTAGAATTGTAGAAATGATAACTGTCCAAATATACAGAGGAATAATAAAAGCTGATGTTTCAAAAAGATGCAAGCAACACATCCAGTGTGATGGATTGCTTGCATCTTTTTGACCCATTGACCTATATTTTATGCTTTTTGTATGGCTTTGAATGGGTGCACATGTACACACATGTAGATGCTTAGCTACACAAAGGGAAAAGACATTAGATCTGCAAAGAGGCATATTGCACAAATTATAGAAAACACAGTGCTGCCTCCAGTTTTCCTCTTCCATCTTATCTAGTCATCTTGTGGAAATTTGTTGAGTCACACACCTCACTCTTGCAACCTAATCTGCCAAAAAATGTGGACAAAATGACCCAGCTCATGGTAAACACACAATCTGAAAGTCCTCAGATTCTACCAACCTTCCTTCTCTCATTCCTTTTGGATGGGAATCTCTGGAATTTGATATAATTAAACTACCCATCTGACACTGAAGGAAGAGCTGTTATTGAAGAAGCAGACTTTATAGGTCATATTGAGAAAGTGAGTCAGTTCAGGTAGGATCAGGTGACAAAGGTTCTTCAGGGTCTAAAGGAGCATAGAGGACGGGGCATAGAGGAGAAGGGAAAGTAACAGAATAAGTGGGGTGATTTAAATTCTGATTTGTTTCTTTATAATCTCTAAAAGCAAAATGTATCTCTCTCTCTAATTCTCTCTCTCTCTCTCATTCTCTTGTTCTATCTCTTTGTCTCCTCATCACTACAATGCAGTGAAATTTTTCTTTCCCTTGGAGAACTTTTGCATTTTTTTTGAGATTAGTTTTTTTGTATATTTTTGTAAATTCACAATTTTTAAAAAACTGCAATAAATGTTGCCTATTTTTGTAGACTTATTAATTGCAAAAGGGGGAAAGCCACTAGATTGGCACAGAGATATTTTGCACAAATTGTAGAAAACACAGTGTGTGTGTGTGGGGGGGATACTTAGTGTCTTAGTACTTTATTGGAAGCGACATCTCTTGTATAACTTGGGGAGTTCTTGAATCCTCTCAGGATTTTAGTGGATTCCACTCAGCATTTTAATCTAGACAGTATAGGAGATATTCAAGATGCTAAAAGCTAGCTCCAAAATAGAATCAGCACCTTGCATAGTTCTGTCAATTTATTTTACTAAAAGAGAGAGTAGATCCATTTTCCCACTGATAAAGGAACCACAAGCCACTACTGATAATTAGTCAAGATCCATTAGGAGAACTCATCTTGACCAACTGTGGGTTTAGGACTTTTTGCATTGTTAGAAAAGATGGAAAGACAGGTCCAAAACAGCTACTGATATTGTTGAATGCTATATTACCTGTTTCAAATTTCAAATTACTTAATATTCAGTTCCATGCTCTTAATGCTCAGATTTCTACATCCAACAATATTTTCTCCAGAAGGTATCCCTTTCATGCAATATTAAATGAGATTCTGAGCATGCACAGTCAGCATTTAACAAAACAAGCATCCAAAGTCATGCGCTTTCCAGACACATGTACAAAAGTCTCTTAATGCTGTGTTCCCTACTCTCCTTGAATCCTCTGTTGATTTCTCTGAACCATATGACCAGGCCACATTATCAAGCAACCTATTATTTTGAAAATTATTTTGAAATTGTCTTCTGCTTTGGGTCAATTCTTACAATTTTTTCTTGTCAAGGTTTTATGTGATTGCTTTTAAAAAAAACTTTGTTATTCTCAGTTGCATTTGTTTGGGGAGCAGTTGAATTTCTAAGTGACTGAAAACATAGCTAGTGTTGACATTATAAGGTGGGACATAGATAGTGGAAAAGTGTTTCCTCCCACATCACTTATCAGATGGTTTTGTAATAATTATCAGTCCAATTCCAACCTAAGCCCAGAGGAGTTTAATGCTAGAATAAGCAAGAAAGGAGTATTTCATTAGTTGACTTCTTCTCCCCCCCCCCCCCCAATCCAGAATTCCTTAGCATTGAGCATTGAGCCAGGGCAGTTAGTGGCTTCAAATTGGATTATTTTTTCAGTGTGTTTCAGACCTCTGTCACAGATTCTGAGCCATTTCAAAATATTTCATGCATCTTGACTCATGTTATTAATCTCATTAAAAATCTGTGTTACTCAAATGACACCTCATCTGTGATATTGTAGAGGTTCATTAAAAGTACATGGTATTATTCATAATATCAGTAAAGCAGACACAGTATAATTTTTTCTGTACAGTCAATCTTCCATATCCACAGATTCTTTATCCATAGTATCAATTATCCACAGTGTGAAAATATTTTAAAATATATAAATTCCAAAAAACAAGCCTTGATTTTGCCATTTTACATAAGAGACACCATTTTGCTACACCATCATATTTAATGAGAATTGAGCATCCACTGATTTTAATATCCATGAGGGTTCTTAGAACCAAACTCCAGTGGATATCAAGGGTGCACCATAGTTTCAACAGCTCATAGCAACAGATTTGGGTAGCAAGACTCAGCTCAAAACTAGCAGACCCAAATTATTATTTGCAATGCAATTTCATGACACCTAAAACAGCATTTGGAAGCCCTGGGTTAGAATGAAAATTCCTCTCCAGCATTGGAGACAGCTCCAAACTGGGAGGAAGGGTACTGAACTAGAATTCTCTCAATCTCATGGAAAGATCTGTGTGCTTTAACCCTCTAATGCTAGAGATCAGAAAATTGGGAATGAGCATTGAAGGGATAGTAATAGATCAGGAAAAGCTCTAGAGCTGCATGATCCTAAGCGTTCCCAGCTTTTAAACCTAGCATTCCAGAATTACCAGTCTAAATGTCTTCTTTATCACTGCTCACTGTCAGTGTGTGGATGATGGGTGTTGCAGTGATGCTCTTTGGCACCCAGCAGAATCTGCAGGACAAGCTGGCTGCTGTGATCCACAGCCACTTTATAACTCCTACCATCAACTGGCTCAGCTTCCCTTCTTCAGGATCCTGTCTTCCTCAGTCAAGAAGACACATTGTAAAGTCCAAAAGCATAGTTTTATTAATGCATATAAAAGAAAAATAAGATAACTAAGTAAAATCCATTGTGATGAACTTGTCCAGTTCAACCATGAAAGGTTACATCTTTAACAATCCCAAAAGCTTAGGATCTCAAACTTGTTGCAGTTGAAACCACTGCTAGGCAGTCAGTCAGTCACATGCACTCACATCTTGGAAAAAACAACAACATTCTACATAAAGGCTTCTCTAGGCCCTTCCCATACTCCACCTTCTAGGTGTTAACCTTATGTTGATTGGATGTTATGTGTATGATGTATATTAACCCAGCCTCTTGCTGTCCATCATCCACCATTTTCTCTATTTTCTCATGACCTAATGATGTTTACATATTGTTATCAAGCCTTTCTCATAACAAAGTCTGTGTCCATGAGTTGTACCTTTGGGAAAGTACATGCTTATGTCTTCTTGGCCATCTGGTGTTAGATTCACTTTGTTTTTCTAGATGTTGTTCTCATGAGGGAAATTACCACACATACATCTCTACATTTCACCTTTCACTGTATAACCCATCCATATTCCAACACTCACAATGAGAGGAAAATTTCTTTTTAAAAAAAGTCAAAAGAAGAGAAAAAGCATCTAACCCTGGTGCTCGAAACTGTGCTCTGGATGATATTGGTGGTATAAGACTGGTATGAGAAGATATGTATAGTCGAACTGTACAATTTAATAGTACAATAGATCACTTTGTAATTAATAAATATCTTTGCAAAGGTGCTAGAGAAAAATTACCAAGCTAGTAAGCCATATTCAATATGGTAGTTTTATGAGCTACAACAGAGTATCACCATCATCTTGGTTTCACGGTGTACAAGATAGCGTGTGCATATGCATGCACACACACACCTGCCTCCAAATCTCCTGTTGACCCATGAATTTCATAGCTTTTTCTTAGGCAAGGAATACTCAGGTGGTTTTGTCAGTTCCTTCATCTGAAATATAGCCTACAGAACCTGATATTCTCTGGTGGTCTCCCATCCAAGTACTAAACAAAGCTGACTCTGATTAGGTTTTACTGAGTGGAATTTTGGAGTATCCATGATTTGAATTCTATTCAAGAATCAGTGAGGTATTATCCAGTAATGTGTCATGTTACTTGTAGTGTCACTTTTCATAATTATGCTATTGTGTTCCTATTGCTGGTGATGTCATTAACACAACTTGTCAGTTCTTTTGGAATTGCTTTCAGTGATCCTGTCACCACTTGAACTACAGTTCTCATCATCTCTCCCTTCCCCCTCCCCTACCCCCTCCTCCTTCTTTCTATTATTCACTGACTGAGTACTGATTGAGTATTGATTGAATATCTGTGGTTGATTCTGTCAAAGAACCTGGCAATCAGTTGTAACTGGATAATGTGGCATTTTCCAAGCAGTGTTACTTTTTGTAGCTGTGCTTTTGTGATTTAATTCATATGTAGTTTTGTTCAAATGTTTTGTCAATCTTGTTTAGCTCCAAGAGGACCTATCACTACTGGAACCACAGTTGCTTTTCCCTCTGAATCTCCATTTGTAGGTCTCAGTATTTATAATTTTTCATAATGTGAACCATTGGTTGCACAGTTCTTGTTCTTTCCCTCGCCCTCCCATTATTCACCAATAAAGTACACCCATAAAGTACTATTCTACATTTCAAGGTTACTGACATCCCAGACTATAATTCATATGAATGTGATAAAGTCTCATGGTTTTGACAGATGAAATATAAATATAAAATCTAATCAGAATACCATTGGCCATCTGTATTCATGGATTCTGCATCTATGGATTCAATCATCCATGGATTGAAAATATTTTTTTAAAAAAAATTCCAAAAGCAAACCTTGATTTTTGCCATTTTGTATAAGAGACACAATTTTACTACACCATTGAATATAATGGGATTTGAACATCCATGAACCTTGGTATCCACAGGTCCTAGAACCAAACCTTAGTGGATACCAAGGGTCCATTGTATATTATACTGGAGAAGATGCACGTGTTCATAATGGTAAAATGCTGACAATACATGCCAGTAAATAATGATACTGTACATTAAAAACCAACAAAGGGAACATTTTGTTTCCTCAAATAATTACAGTCAAGGTCTTCTAATGTTTTTTCTTCCATTCAGGCATTATGGATGCGGGAAAAACAATGTATACTCCACTTTGTCAATTAGGGATGATTGCTTTATCCCAAATACAGTGTATTCAATTTGTAACTCACTGTATTTGTTGTTGAGCAGAATGGATCTTATTCCATTTTCACTCCTTGCAGAACAAAGTCATATTCCCTTTTATTGTCTCTGATCCAAAATAAAGGAAACAGTGATGCCCCAGTTCTATCCATTTGCACTTTTGCCAGACAGAGAAAATGTACTTTTAATTCAAGAAGGATTTCACTGAATTACTTTACTTCCAATGGAACTCCTGTGTTTTCATGTACCGCTTATCCTCCATAACACTATGATGATAGTGTTGACAGTATGACAGTTGCTAGTTACTTTGTGGTTTGGGTAAATGTGGGGCAATGCTAAACAGCATAATGACTACTAACATTACCATTTATGGGATGGGTTATGTTTACTTCTTATTTTTTTATATTAATGAAAAGTTTTTATTTTAGGAATAACTGGAGGGATTTGGGGACAGGCTTTTTGATATTTAAATTAATTTAAAAAGTAATGGCTAATAATGTGTTAGCAAAATGATATTCCTAAGTAACATGTAATGGGTGTATATAATGCCAAACATATTAATGTTTGAAAAATAACATTATAAACATTAATTAGAAAAGCAAAACAATGCAACAGACCTTATGGAGCAAATAGAACACATATTAGTTCCCAAGTTGGATCCAACAAACTTCTACACTTTTGCATAAGGCCTCATAACATCAGATATTTATCTGGCCAGATATTCGTATACATACAAATGTTGAAGATTTTTTCCTAGAAATGATGGAAATAAGATCATTTGATTTGAACCAGTTTGATAGCCTAGGAATGATGGCAGAGCAAAGTTAAGAATACATGTGTGCACACACAGCTTAAAAATTGTCCCTCAAAAACCAATGAGGAGTCTCTTTTCATTCAGCACGTGTTCTGGTCTCTCAAGTAGTATGTCAGCTTGTCTCCTAATCTTAGCTGCCTTAATCTTATCTAGCAAAGGAGGCCATTCATCACCATATTTCTCATTAAAGCTTGGAAGAAACAATACTCAGCAGTGCAGCTTGGAAGCTAGAACTAAGAAAAAGTACTTCCTGCTATTTTCTCACTGATTGCAGCTAATGCTCAAATAATTACTGGTGGAAATGCTCCCTGCTTTTAAACTGCCAAGTCCCACCATTTTTGCTGGTTTCTGGTCCTTTCCTCTGCTCAAATGCCATTTGTTCTGAATTTAGAGGGCTAGCCTTTGGAGCCTGGACTTGTTTAGCTTTTTAACATTCCATACTATCTCAAGCTTTCCTTGTGGCAATCTAAGCAAAATCACACTCCTAATGAAGATGCATGGTAGGGGACTCTGTGCCCTGTAGCGAAAATGCACAACTGTAAGATGTGGTTAGCTCTGACTGAAAACATAACCAAAAACATTAAATGCCTCTGTGGACTTTATTCATTGCTATTTCATTGCAATCATCCTCATTGTAATGGTGACTCAAAGAAAATCAGCACTTGGAGAGGCAGCCAAGAACCTTCCTGGGAAATGCCTCTTCATTACAATAAAAATAAAAAAATTCTTAATGTTTTCTATTGCACTTTAAATGTTTCCAATCCCATAGCATCTAGCATTGAAATATTTTGTGGTATGAAAGTCCATATATTTTCTGGAAAGAAGTCCATATATTGGTATGGATTTTTGAAATGTGAATAAATTAAAATTTTGCCATCTCCCCCCACCATCCAACAGCACCTAAAAAGTCCTTCCAACCAGGTAGTTTGGAAGCACTCTTTTTCAACAGTGTCACATGGGATATTGTTGGCAAAGGGAAGATAATCTCCAAAATTATGTGGAGCTATTCTGTAAGCATAGCATCAATGATGAATGCTGCTACTGTCCAAATGTTGGAAGATTTTCTCAACAGATTTCAGTTTGAGTCTCTTCCCATTATAACAGGAATGGCATCAGAAGAACAATATATATAGTTGCAGATGGGCTGTGGTGTAGTAGTTTGAGTATTGGACTAGGCCTCTGGGAGACTAGGGTTCAAATCCCAACTCAGCCATGGAAACCCACTGGGTGACCTTGGTCAGTCACTCTCAGAGGAAGGGAATGGAAGACTTCTCTGAATAAAACATGCCAAGAAAACCCTATGACAGGGTCACCATAAGCTGGAGTTGACTTGAAGGTTCATGACAGCAAAAGGCTTGGGTGTCAGATGCAAAATGAAGTAGACAAGAAGCAAAGGGCCAGATGTAGGTACAGAGGTAAAGCAAAGAACACCACTGATTTCCATGAAATGAAGAGGAAGTTGAAGAGGGCAGCAGCAAGAGCAAGGTCCCAGGCAGATTGGGACCACATGTCAGGAAAAGGTAGAAGAATAAAGGGCAGATCTTCACACTGAAGAAAATCTGATGCTAGGACTGTAGAGAAAAAAGAATTCCCTACCTGGCTTGGGGAATCCATGCAGAGAATTCGAGCTGGAGGATCATTTGACTTTCTTCAGGCTGAAAATCCATTCTTACCTTTAAAGCCCAGTCTGCCTAATTTGCTGAAGATCCATAGATGCTAGGGTTCTAGGGATAGAATAATAGAATAATAGCATTGGAAGATACCACAAGGGCCATCCAATCCAACCTTTTGCCATGAAGGAATACACAATCAAAGCACTCCTTACACATGACCATCCAGACTTTTTTAAAAAACCTTCATAGAAGGAGACTCCACCACACTTTGAGGCAGCATATTCTGCTGTTGAATAGCTCTTACCATCAGGAAGTTCTTCCTAATGTTTAGGTGGATTCTCTTTTCCTGTAGATTTCATGCTTAAAGCCTCTGAGAGCTTGGTGTCATTTAGAGGGCTCTGGTGATATTTTTAAACATAATACATCAAGCATCAACTACAGTTGCTCACAATGTCATTTAAATAAAAAACCATACAGTACAACCCCCGTGTCCATTGAGGATACGTTCCCATTATTTTCATGGACAGCAAAAATTGTGGATAATTCTGAACCCTATATTTCTGATGGAAGCTGACCACAGAGTTGTGCTGGAGAACCTCCAGAGTCCAGATGCTAAAGAGATATTTTTTTTCAGATGCAGATAAGTGAAACTGTGGTTACTGGTCCCATGGTTATAGGGGTCACACTGTATGTCTAAGAAAAGAGGAAAGGGAGGCAAGGGAGAAGAGCTTTCTGGAGTCACTATGAAGCAGCCTGCAACAATGAGATTCAACAGCACACATTTAAAAACAAAGCTTTCTTCTCAGGGAGATGTTTTCACCCTGAGGTCCAAGGAACAGAGTTCTTGGAATTCTTTGCTGGAGGGCCTGTTTCAAGATTGCCGTTGGCATCTTGCAAGAATACTGAACCATTGTGTTTAAGAATCTTTTTAGTCATAATTTATAAGTCCTATGTTTGCCAAGGGATGCAGTGGTTCCAGCGGTTAAGATGCTGACTGCTGATTGCGAGATTGGCAGGTTGGCAATTTGAGGCCCAGGTGCTGCATGATGGGGTGAGCTCTTGTCACTAGTCCCAGCTTCTGCCAACCTAGCAGTTCAAAAGCATGCAAATGCAAGTAGATAAACAGGTACTACTTTGGTGGGAAGGTAAATAGTGTTCTGTGCAATCATGTTGGCCACATGATCACAGAATAGTCTCTAACAATGCTGGCTCTTCAGCTTAGTAAAAGAGATGAGCACCGCACCCTACAGTTGACAACTTTGTCAATGGGGAATACCTTTACCTACATTTTATGTTTGCCAAGGACAAGTCTGAAAATAGACTGGTTTCCAGCAACTGTTGTATTCATTGTGTTGTATTTGTAACACAAAGTTTGTATTAGCAATTGATTGGTATATGACACCTGATAGTGTTCTTTGTAGTTGGAAGCAAGATAGCTTTGGAGACAATCAAATTTTCAAGCTGCTGGCATTGTTAGGTAAAACACCACTACCACCACATGAAAAATGTAATCGGGATTCTTGTTATAATGTAAAGTGGAAATATAAAGATGGGTTGATTATTTTGTGTTACAGCCCACTATTTCATTCTATCACCTGTCTTTTTTCATCACTTCAACTGTGATATTCTGGAATAGAGTGCCTGACATGTAATAGAAAGCTATGGTGGAAACATTAATACATTCTTTAGCTCAAGCAGCCCATGTTGTCTCAGAAGTAAATGAAAAGTCTCCCAGTCTTTTCATTTACTTTGGGGACAACATGCTCTGGGAGGAAAGATTTTTGCCAGCTGTTTTAGTTTTAAATTATAGTGCCATGATTGGTTTCATTTATAGGTTACTAATAGCAACCATAACTTGAAAGTACTAGGCCAGTTCTGCTTTCATTTTGAACTCTTCTTAGCCTCTTGTTAAAAGTGTAGCACACACATACAAGCATCCCTCCAAAGGTTCTACACTACAGTATTTTAGTCTTCAGCCACCTTTCTCAAGTTTTGTTTATTGAGGCTGCAATGTAATAATTACTTCCATGGGGCTCTTTCACGCTGCACATTTATGGCACTATGATGCCATTTTTGATGTCATGCCCATGTCATGTGGAATCCTGGGGTTTTTAGTTTGGAGAATCACTAGAGCACTCTGCCTGAGATTTCTAAATAGAATGGGCAAGGCAGTGAAAGTGGAATCATATTATTACACTTGGGTAGCATGAAGGGACCTATGGAAATCAGCAGTGGAACTTAGGGATGAATAGCTCAACAGCAAGAAGGAGAAATGCCCCCAAGGACTCCTCCCTCACTGCTAACCCAGGAAGTCCTGCTCTTTCCCATTGTATGATCCCCACCCCTGTAAATATGCTTGTGAAAAAATATGGCTATATTTTCCAGTAGGCTCCCTGCCATCAGAGCAATAATAACAATAATAATCATAATAATAATATAGATTGAGGTGGGGAGCAACAACAGATTACACATTGCTTTCTTCAAGAAAGAAATATCCCTATATTAGAAAATAAACTAAATAATGTATCTACACTCGGAGAAAAATGCACCAACTTAAGGCCATATAGACATGAAGAAAACAAAGATACTCCACATATCCCTAAAAATAAAATAAAATTGCATCCTGTATAATAGCTAAGTGTTGAGTGAAGAATTTGGGGGACAACTTGTGGGTCCAGTTTGAATTTTGTTTAATATTTCTAAATGAAAGAATGGCTCTCTGTGTTACTCTCTCTTGTTGTCTCTTAGCACACCATATTCTTCATCCACCAGTATGCACTAACTGCAGTTTCATTGAATTTTAAGTAAACTGATACTTCTCAGCATACAAAATTCTTGAGAAATTATCTGTGAACTTTCTTTTCCACACAGACCACCAATTCTAGATAACCACTACCACCCCATGAATATTTGGCAAAATGATCCCACACCACTCATACAAATAGGGGGAGGGATTCTGCCCCAGCCCACTGGTTTCTTTTTCAAGAATCCCCTTATTTTGAGCCTCAGATGATAGTGATGAAAGAATACTTTTTTGGTGTTGGCTCCTCAGCTCAGCTTTTCTAAGGGCTTCTACAGATGGCGCTTTGCGCTGTCTGGGAGGCAGGGAAAGGGAGGGGCAGCCACACGTCAGGCACCCCAACCCCTTTCCAAGGATGTCATCATGGTGCATGCCATTACACATGGTGCACACTGTCAAGACGTCTCCCGGTGCAGCGTCTTAATGCGCTGTGCCAGAAGGGATGCAGAAGAGCCGTGCGGCAGCTCTTCAGGTGCCCTATTTGCCGCCTCTGAAAGGAGTGGCATTTTGGTGCTCCTTTCCCAGGTGGCAAAAGGGAGGATTGGGGCCGACACATCTGGCAGCCTCAGCCTCGATCCTCTGTTTTCCGGGGCAGCCCAAGGCCACCTGTCTGCATCCCTCGTAAGTGACACATTGTTAACATTTAATTGTCATCATAAGACATTTCTGCTCTCCCATTGTTTAAAATTAATTATAAAATTAACATTATAAAATTTAAGAAATCTTATTTTAGTTCTTGTGGTATGTTTCAGCTCTTGTACCTGTTAGCAATTTTAGTTTTGTATATTACATGGCTGTATTATTATATGTTGATATGTATATTGGTCTTACGTGTGGATGATGTCATTGTGGTTTGGTTTGGGTTGGGTTTTTTTACTTTATACTCTTTCAGTACCAAGAGAAAACTATTTCTGATGCATTTCATAATTTAAAGAAATCAATAAATCATTATTGAAATCTCCAAAATTTATTCTCTCTCTCTCTCTCTCTCTCTCTCTCTCTCACACACACACACACACACACACACACACACACACTTTGTTAAAATTCTATTATTCCTAGCTAGCAATGTGTGCTAAATTCTGGAAATGCTTTTCCAAGCATTTGCTCTGCTTCTGAATGTATTCTATGAATGCTACCAACTGGCTATGAATTTGCACTGTGTGACTGAACATGTCAAGGTCAGTGTCTGTCAAGTATAATTTGTTTCTTTATTGGAAACTTGAATGTGTGCTTCACCTTAATTGAGGATGGGCATTTTATACAGCCACCCCATGATAGGATGTAATGCTGCTGTCACTTTGAGCCAAAGCAAGAAAGGTCTTCACAATAACAGCACACGACAACTGATCAATGGACTTCAGTGTAATATTCACCATTACATCAGGCACCATAATAATACACTTGCTCAATAGAAATTACTTGAAGGGAAAAACTGTGTTGGCAATTGCTACTTCTGTATATGCAAAAGCCCTCCATATTGTAGGACAGCAAGAGATCAGAAATTTTAATGTAAAACATAATGTAAATGTATGGCAAAATGCGTATGAATCACACTCACATGTTATAGGTGCTGCTTCAGTTACTTTTTGTTAATACTTTCACCATCACTTCCACTATGAGATTCTCTGTAGTAGTGGCTATGTCTCTCATTGTTGTTGTGTGCCATCATGTCATTTCCAACCTATGGTGACCCTAAGGTATCATGGGATTTTCTTGGCAAGATTTCTTCAGAGGGAGTTTGTCTTCCTTTGAGGCTCAGAGAATGTGAGTTGCCCATGTTCACCCAGTGGTTTTCCATGGTCAAGTGGAGATTTGAACCCTGGCCCCCAAAGACATAATCCAATGCTCAAATCACTACACAACACTGTCTGTCAGTGTCTAGGACTGCATTTCAAATCAAGGAATCCAAGAAAGAATCTCTCCTCTTCCTGAACTCACTAAGTGGCTCTAGAAAAAGGCCCCTGTCCCTTTAACAGTTGTGCTGAAATTCACTCTTCTGCACCACCAGTAAAGAGAAAGGAGCCCTGTCCCTTATTTTACTGAGCAACCCTAAGCCCCAGTTACTCATCCACTCCAGGCTCCAATGAGAGAGAAATAAAACTGACAGGGCTATTGTGGGGATTCTGACAAGATAATGGAAGAGTGAACGGGACTAGATTGAAGATCCTGTACATGCAAAACATTGCATGTACATTGAGCTATGACACTTTCTAACACATTCATGAGGTATTCTGGTCAGTTCCTACCCCTACATTCCATGATGCTTATTAAGAATGTAGAGAATATAAGAATATGCAGTATATGGGATGCGGTGGCTCAAGTGGTTAAGACACTGACTCTGTTGATTGCAAGATTGGAAGGTTGGCAGTTCTAGGCCCGGGTGCTGCATGATAGGGTGAACTCCCATCACTAGTCCCAGCTTCTGCCAACCTAGCAGTTGGAAAGCATGCAAATGCAAGTAGATAAATAGGTACCACTTCAGTGGGAAGGTAAACAGTGTTCTGTGAAATCATGCTGGCCACATGCTCACAGAATAGTCTCTGACAACGCTGGATCTTCAGCTTAGTAACAGAGATGAGCACTGCCCCCTATGGTCGGACACGACTTGACAACCTTGTCAATGGGGAATACCTTTACCTTTACTTTTTAAGAATATGGAGTACTTGGAACAGTTTGAAAAAAATACTACTATTTGTAAAATTAAAAGTAATAATATTGTGAAGGAGGGAACACTGAGAAAAGATGCGATTATACTCTTCAAATACCTGAAAAGCCATCACATAGAAACAGGAATAGATCTAATGGACTTAAAGTGCAGAAAATAGATTTCAACTGAATATTAGAAGAAATTTCTTAACAGCAATTTTACAATGGAGCCAGTTACCTAGAGAGTTGCTGGGCTCTCCTCGAGGTCTTCAGACATAGACTGGAGGCAGCCTTTCTGCCTCTGGTTTCCTATTTAAACAGGAGGCTAAAAGGCTCCTTCCAGCTCTGTGATTCTTTTTGTTGTTGTTGTGTGCCTTCAGATTGAGTCCAACTTATGGCAAAACACCATAGATTTTTCTTGATAAGATTTATTGAGATGTGATTTGCCATTGCCTTCCTCTGAGACAGACCAGATTACCACACTATACTCTTATAGTGCTGCTATTCCACTTCTACTGCTCTGGCTACCTCCTGTTGCATTCTGGGGTTTGTAGTTCAGTGAGGCCTAAGAGCTTTCTTTAACTTTAACTGCAAATCCCAGAATGCAACAGGAGGTAGTCAGAGCAGTTAAAGTGGAATAGCAGCACTATAAAAGTGTAGTGCAATAATCTAGAGAGAGTGTGACTTGCCCAAGACCACCCAGGATTGGAACACTGGTTTCCCAGAGTCATAGTCAAACATTCAAACTACCACATCACATTGGCTCTCGTTACATGCATTCAAGTTTAATCTGATTAATGGTACCATATCTCAGAGTTTGGGGTTTTTATTTTTGGTGAAATTTCCTTCAGAGGAGGCTTGCCATTGCTATCCTTCTAAAGCTGTGACTTGCCCAAGGTCATCCAGTGGTTTCTATGGCTGAGCAGGTATTTGAAAACCAGTCTCCTGGAACCCTAATCTAAGATTCAAGCCACTATACTATGCTGGCCCTCTCTATGATTTGATACTATGAACCACATTCTTATGAACTTCAAGCAGGCAGACATTGTTGTTGGAATTATCCCCGGGGGTGCAGAGAAATCAGTATATTCATTTTCCAGAGTGATATGAGAAGATCACTGGGCAACTCAAGATCAATCACTATACTTGTCCCTTCACATTCGCTGGGGTTAGGAGCACAGGACCCCCATGAATGTGGAAAAAACACAAATAACAAAAACACTATGTTTTGACCTGAGAGAACGCCTCTCTAGGAATATCTAGGTGCCCCAATGCAACTCTATGCTCAATATCTGCCAGACATTGACCATAGAATTGTGCTGGAGGAGATACAAATGCCTAGTGGAGTCTTCTCTCTAGGAATCTCTAGAGAGTCTTCAGTGAGACGTTTAGTTAAAGTTGACCATAGAGTTGTGCTGGGGGACCTAGATATTCCTAGAGAGAACATATTAATAAAATCTGTGAATAATCAAATTCGCAAGTCAAAGCCACAAATGTGGAGGGATGAGTGTACTGGGAAAAAATAAATAAAAGATCAGTTTTGCAGGTACTTGACTACAACGGACACGCTTAGATCTTGCTTTGAGAAGATATACTTCCAGATATACCTTTCTCTTGTATGAGATCTCACAGTCTGGCAGAATAATTTCACTCTGGCACTGTTCTGCTTAAGTCCAGCTGGAGGGCATTTGCCCTATAAGGGAGACTAAAATATGTATGTACCTAAAAAGATATATTATAATTAAAGCAATGGAAAGATCAAAATGAAGTCTGTGGCTTATGTGCCTGTTTAATATTTAGTAGACATGGCTGTACATTCTTCCATTCTTCTCTCATTACAATAATCAGCATAGAGAGATGAAACTTTAAGCTTTTAAATGCCGTTTGAGCTTCCACACAAGAGTAGCAGAAAGGAAGATGCTCAAATATGAAGCTGACACAGCATTCCATATTCATAGAAATGTGTTTTTCTTTTCCTTTTCCAAAAGATAGCTTCTGAATAGCACAAACACTAGCTTTAATTCATTGCCTGTTGCTACTTTATGTCACAACATTAAAGTCATTCCACTGTAGTTTTTCAGGCACACAATGATTTTCCTGCAACTTTGCATGCAAAAAAGTATAACAAACCTGACAGGACATTTTGAAGACAAATGGCTGCTTTGAACAGTTAAAAGAAAGTGAAAGAGCCTTATGCATGTAAGCTATTCACAGCAAGTGAAGTAGTAGAATTTAAACTACTACAGGCTATTGAATCATTATAATGATGGATTGTCTTTTCTTTCAACCAGTTGTATACCAGTCTCCTTACCCAAAATAGTATGTTTGCTATATTTAATCTGTACTTCAGAACAATGCCAATTATGACCTCAGTTTAAATTAACAATAATTCCCCACCCCAGCTGACCAGTCTTCTTAAAATTTCTAACAGAAAAATCTATATCTATCTATCTTCTATCTATATATATGAACTATAAAGGTAAAGATAAATGTAGTCCCTTGACATGAATGTCTAGTCGTAAACAACCGTAGGCAGTGGTGCTCATCTCTGTTTCTAAGCTGAAGAACCAGAGTTGTCCGAGGACTGCTCTGGTAGTCATGTGGCCAGCATGACTGCACCAAATGCTGTTACCTTCCCACTGAGAAGTGGTACCTATTTATCTACTTGCATTTGCATGCCTGCTAGGTTGACAGAAGCTGGGACTAGTGACAGGAGCTCACCACATCATTCAGCACTCAGGCCTTGAACTGCCAACCTTCCAATCTTCCAATCATCAGAACTGGCATCTTAACCACCAAGCCACCCAACTATAGTCCTTCCAATATGCTCAGAATGTGTGAAGTGACTGAACATGTGAAAGGGCAGTTGGATTATACCATCTGTCCTTCACTTTCTCTCCCTCTTCCCCACTCGCTTTGGGGAAACCTACATGGGTCATTTGCTGTTGTTGCCCCTACCCTTGTGTCACCCTGTCCAGATGACACAGGGCTAAAAGCCTGATTTGACTGCAGACTGTCCACACATGGGAAGGCAGTCCCACAGTAAATCCAGACCATCCCTCCTCTAACTCCAATTTAAAATACTCACCTCTGACCTAGAAGATCTTCCCAGAGGATCTGGAGCACTCCACAGCAATGATAGGTGGCTGCTTACACAGCATCCTGCTGTGCCACCTTGTGTCACCAGCGCTGACTAGAGTCACTCCTCTGAAGTCACAATGAGATGCCCAGACATGTAATTGACATTAGGCATCTTATTTCTGGCTTCTGAGAAACTGACTTGTGCCACCTTTGACACCAGTGGGCAGCACAGTGGGATGCTGTGTAGACAGCTGCCCGTCATCACTGTGGAACATGTAGGTAACAGGAGGAAGTTGGGACATCTTTGGGACTAGGATACTCCAGGGACAACTCAGAGTATTCTGGCCAGTTTAGACCCATTCTGTGTTTATGTTGTACACAGAGAAGCTAGCCCTACATTTTGGAAGAGTAGAATGCCTCAGGCAGCAGATTTGAGATGCCATGTAAGAATAGGAACATTTTAATTATTTAATTTATTTCTTTACTGTGCTTGAGAACTGCTTGAGGAATTTTCTGCCTTCTGTGTCAAAGTAACTTACCTGGCTTCTGATACTGCACACCTCCATATGTGTGAATGTGCAGTGGGCCAAATGCTACACACTGAAAAAAATAAATGAGAAAAAATTAGTCAATAAAGCTCCAGAACTTACATCAAAAAATAGCATTAAGGAGTAATTATAAGAGGTTATTCCAAGGGACAATAAACAGGCTATTAATCAGTAACCATGTTGCTGCACTTAACCAGAATCAATAAAGTTATTGGAACTGGCAAACAGAAAGGAATTCATTAATGGAAGGGTATCCTTTGCTGAATGGAATTTCTATCAGGGAAAATAATATAATATGGCATGGGGGGCAACTGTTCAAAGAAAAGCAATGAGAAATTTTACTTGGCTAGTAAGAGTAGCTAAAGCGCCTCCTTGGATCATAATTGTACTCTACAGTCCAGTCAAGAATTTGTATATGTATTCAGTCTGAAAGTAGCGTAAGTATTCATATCTCACAGTAGGCTTTGCAGTCTTGGCATTCAGTCCACAAACATCATAGAGATTTCTGGTTAGGAATAAATGTGATACAAACATATGGAAATTTGTAAAATGGACTCCTTTCCTGTGTTCTGAGCAAATGCTTCCATTGTTTCTGAAACAAGTGAGATCAGTAGGTCATATGTATCTTATCTCATAATTAATTATATGGAGGAGCAGTTTTTATCACCTAAAGCAGCCTTACTATTGTCAACATAGACTGCTACCTTTGAAGTGAATAAAATGACAAGTTCTTATTATAACAGATTCTATCTGAGGAATCTTTTATGCATACCTAGAGAATTTCCAACAGGATGAAAAATCATACACTATATTTAAATGTTGATACAGACAGTAGTGGCTGATGGTGTCTATTATGTCATTGGGATAGTGAGTTTGCTCTGCATTTTAATCCAAACTTAACTGGCACAATCCAGGGTACTAAAATTATTTTGAGGATATGGTTCAGAACCTTGGATAACCTTTAAAGTTTGGTCTGTAACTCAGACCAAAACCACAAGCTTAATGACATGGAAGCAACACACCACCACTGGATATTAATACCGTATTTTCCGGCGTATAAGACAACTTTCTAAGCAGGAAAACCTGGAGCTAAAGCTGGGGGTCATCTTATACGCCGTGTATAAAGCTGAGGAGGTTGAGAAAGACTCCTCCCCCAGAGGTGGGAGGAGGGAAGGAACCTGGGAGAAAAGGAGGAGGAGCAGGAAGACCGCTCTGAGGCTGGGAAAAAAGCCTGGGAGAGAAGGAGGAGGAAGAGGAGGTACTTCTTCTTTCTCCTGCCTTTGCCCCCTCCTTCCTACCATCCCTCTTTGTCCTCCTGTTCAAAAAGGGTTTGCCATTGCTTTTTTCTGAGGCTGAGAGAGTGTGACTTTCAAGACTGTTGTTGTGTGCCTTCAAGTCGTTTCTGACTTTTGGCAACTCAAACATGAACCTATCCTGGGGTTTCCTTCACAAGGTTTGTTCAGAAAGGGTTTTCCTTTGCTTTTCCCTGAGGCTGAGAGAGTGTGACTTTCAAGACTGTTGTTGTATGCCTTCAAGTCCTTCCTGACTTTTGGCAACTCAAAGATGAAGTTATCCTGGGGTTTCCTTCACAAGGTTTGTTCAGAATGGGTTTGCCTTTGCTTTTCCCTGAGGCTGAGAGAGTGTGACTTTCAATACTATTTTTGTTGTTGTGCATCTTCAATTCGTTTCCAACTGATGAAGACACTAAGGCAAACCTATCATGAACCTATCATTTCTTTCCTATGTGTTTTTTCAGACAGGGTTTCCCTTTGCCACCCTCTGGGGCTGAGAGAGTGTGACATCTAAGATTGTTGTTGTTGTTGTATGCCTTTGAGTCATTTCTGACTTACAGCAAACCTAAGGCTCATAGTGTTTGCTTGGCAAGGTTTCTTCAGAGGGGAGATTGCCATTGCCATCTCCTGAGTCTGAGAGAGTGTGACTTGCCCAAGGTCACCCAGGGGGATTCTATGGCTGAGCCAGGATTCGAACCCTGGTTTCTAGAGTCATACTCTGATACTCAGACAGGGTGACCAAATGTCTTCAATACAAAGGAGGACAAGTCACTACAAAAAATGTAGGACATACAAGAAAAAAAAGGTAGAGAAAGCTAAAAACACTAATATAAATGTAAATCCATGCTTCTTAGCCGTGCTCAAAATGGAGGACGTTTTAATGGTCAAAATGGTGACTTTTAACCTTATCATGGGGTTTTCTTGGCATGTTTCTTCAAATGGGGGTAGCCATTACCATCCTCTGAGGCTGAGAGTGTGTGACATGGCCAGGTTCACTTACTTGGCCACAAATTGTACATACCCCAGAATGCATCACCTAGTATATTGGCAGTCCTTCCCCCCAACACTTTCTCATTTCCCCCCAACCATCTCATAGCTGGGAGATGGAAATAATTTTTAAAGCAGCATTTATGGTAAATCAGGACTATTTTTGAAAAAGTAAGGTCCAAAATACACTGCAGAAATGAATGTTAGGGAACACGTGGGAGCTGTAGTTTGTTGTGTTTATAAGTGACAGTTTTTCTGCATGTCATAAGCATTTGAATTAAATTTACCATATTGAAATCAAATCTGATTTTTATTTGGTGTGTGTTGGAAGAGTGGGGTCGTCTTTTACGGCAAGTATATCCCAAACTCTATATTTTAACTGGAAAAGTTGGGGGTCATCTTATACGCCCAGTCGTCTTATGGACCGGAAAATACGGTATGTCTTTCAAAAAAACAGTGAAAGCAATTTCAAAACATTCATAGTAGCAAGAATAATTGATTAAGATAAGCCTCCAAATTATGCTGTAGACTGGAAAAGCTTTCCTAAGATGTACACTTCACCCCAAGTAATTGTGCAGTAAAAATAGGTGAGAAGAAGAAAGAAGATGGCTGGATGGGAGAAGACTGACTTTTCAGAAACATAGTCCCACAGGTCTAGAATGAGAGAAATGCTAGCTACTTGATCATAAAGAAATAATCCATAATTCTTGTTTCCCACACCCTAGTATCCTTAGCAGTAAAGGTACTCCCCTTAAAGTGCATGTTTATGATGGGACAGGTCATTCCAGTATTCATAACTGGAAGGACATCTAATTATTTTGGTGATTTTGTCTACTCAGTATTGCAATTTTCATTCTGCCCTCCACCAAAAGGGTAGCTGTGTTGCAGTCTGTTGCAGCAAAACCAGCAGAATTTTGTTGAACCTTAAAAACGAGCAAATGCCATAATACATCTTTGTTGCTGCCTAAGGATGTAAGATCTAGAAACTAGTCCTGGCACAAATTAAAGCCATAAAACTATTGGATTAGTTTCATCAGTATGTTGGAGGCTCTTAGGCTTGCTGTCCCTGGTAAGAAAAACACTGAGCTACAGATACAACTGTACCACTGAAGCCATTTTAAGTTATATATTTTTCTGAAAGTATAGGGTCCCACTAGAGGATGTGTATATACACTTGTATGTTATTAGCCTTCAAATTCTATTAAATAAAATAAGGTATAACAGTGATAAGCTTTTCTTACCCATCAGTTTGCATGAATCATAGAGTGTTTTGTATTTCCTAATAGCCTGGACTTTTTGGTGCAATTAATAAATGTAGCAGCTCAAACAACAGATAAATAAACAGTAGGAGTAAGACATTTCAATTTATTTACACAAAAGCAAAGAGTGCCTTTGTTCATTTAATGCTGATCATTTTTGCTTTGGGGAGGGGATACAGTAGCACGAAAGCTGTGAAAATTACAGATAAAATGCGACATGTTCTTCACATAAAAGTTCCAATATGTTCACCAAGTCCTCCTATCAAGGGACAATCAAAGGTATACAAAATTGTCACTCAGGAAAGCAGGAACAAGAGGGATTAAAAACACATCTGGCACATCTATTGGCATTGTCTATCTGCTATCCTGTGACGGTTAAATATTTCTCAGCCTAAAGATTAATGGTGTGATCTTGACTACACTGAAACTATTGGAGTTGATTTCCTGGTGCTGACATTTGCCATTCCTACAACTGAGGGTGATATTGAACAGAAAATAAAAAAAAAACGACAAGCACAATAATACAAAATAAGACTGTTCCATCCTTCAGTTTGCATTTGGACAAAGGACTAATTCAAAAGACTCATGAGGTTTTATGCCTCTGAAGTCACTGAAGTAATTTAGAGTCAGAATTATTTCCTTTTTGCTTGAATGTCTTTGTCACTTATCCAAAGATTTTTTAACTATAAATAGATATTATTTTTCAATTTTTATTCTTGTTTTAAAGTAAACTTGTATCCCAATGTTCAGAGAGTAGATTCTCAGATGACTTCAGAGTTATGAGGTAGGGTGTTCCATCTTAATGTCCTGTTCTTTTGAGTTTGGGTTCCAGGTCTTCCTGGTTCATTGAGTGACGGGGCTTCCATAAGTCCCATTTGAATGGACACTGAGGCTCTTCAACAAGTAGCTCATATTATTATTATTATTATTATTATTAAAGTTTATTTCTAAAGTGCTGTCAATGTACACAGCGCTGTACAAAGAGACAATCAAAGCATAAAACAGAAATAAAAACCTGCCAAAGGCGTACAGTCTAAAAATACAAAACAATAGGTAAAATAATAAAAGTTAATTAAAAGCAAAGAACAATTACAACAATTAAACAACAACATCCACTGTCTGCCCAAATAAAAGAAAGAGTAAAAGTATATTAGACAGTGTCTGGGAATGCCTCCCTGAACAGGGTGGTCTTTAACTCGGATTTAAAAGGAGACAAAGAAGTAATGACCCATGTTTGAAGGGGAAGAAGGCTCCAGGAGTGAGGTGTGGCAAGCGAGGATGGGCGAATCCGGGATGAAGCAGTGGAGATCCTAGGTTGGGACAGCAGGCCTTAAGTACTAGAACGGAGGGTACGAGTGGGAATGTAAGGAGAGAGAAGTTCAGATAGGTAAAGAGGGGCTAGCCCATGCAGGGCTTTGAAAGTCAGCAACTGAAGCTTATATTGGATATGGAAGGGAAAGGGGAGCCAATGAAGAGAAGATAGCAAAGGGGAAACATGGTCAAAGTGGCGAGCAGAAGTAATAATGCGAGCGGCTGAATGTTGGACAGAAATTAAAGGGCGAAGATGAGAGAGGGAAAGCCTAGCTAGAAGGAGATTACAGTAGTCTAATTGGGAAACCACCTAAGCGTGGGCCAGAGTCTTGGCAGTGGAGGCTGAAAGAAAAGGATGAAAAGAAGCTCATAGTATCATAAGGTTAGAAGAGACCACAGGAAATCTCTTTTCCTGTAGTTTGAATCCATTGTTCCATGTCCTAATCTTTGGAGCAACAGAAAACAAGCTTGTTTCTTTCATATGTCAGCCTTTCAAATACTGAAACATGGCAATCATCTTATCTCTTAACTTTCACTTTTCCATGCTAAACATACCCAGCTCCCAAAGCCATTCTTCAAAGGGCATGACTTCCAGAACTTTCACCATTTGGCTAGCCTCCTCTGGACAGACTCCAGCTTGTCAATATCCCTTTGAATTGTGGTGCATAGAACTGGACAAAGTATCCCAGTGCTGTGGAAGGAGAGTGTGTGGAACCCAAATGAATTTTTTGTGCAGAAAAAGTCTGGAATTGCAAATAGTCATCAAAACCTGTGAAGTTTTTGAACACCTTCCCACAGCAGGAAGAAAATTACAAAAATTACCTGTTGCTTCCTCCAAGAGTAACATTACTGTGGAATTATATCCCTGCTTCCTACTGCATTAGCAGGTTCTCATCATTGTCTGAATATTTGATTTTGATTTTTCTCTATCATTATGGATACTGTGCTGGGAGGAAGGCAGGAAATTAATTAAATAAATAAACAAAACAAAACAAAAAACTATCAGGCATGAATTTCTATGTTGATATCAAGTCATGCTGCTTTACCCACACTTGCTCTCCATCATACCTCTCTCTTTTCTCTCAGAGAGAGCTGGCTCTACTGTTAGTAAAATTAGGCAGTTTTCACAGGTGGCAGATACTGGAAGATGCCAACAGGATGCTAAAAGAGAGAGCTACACCCTCTATTCTAGCATATTGTCTTCAGGTATAGTGGAAGATACTTTCTGACAATCAGTGTTGAACAAAAAGTCAGTTACAAGTCCAGTGAGTTTTTGTATTCAGGAGAGGAGGGTGCTATCCTATTCTTTGTCTCAGACAACAAAATGCCTTGAGTCAAATCCGAATGGTGTAGGGATAGTCTGTGTGTAGGTAAATTTACAGATATAATCCAAAGTAGCACAATATTGTTTGCACAGCCATCTTGTAAGGGAATTTAGCTTTCCCAAACATATCCCGGGGATTGGAGGACACAGAGGAGGACGACCAACAGTTGATTCCAACCAAGTAGGTTTATTAACCAGCTGGGATGACAGGTGCCTCACGGCAAGAAACTGTCACACCCTCAGATATTTTCAGCATACATTTATACTAATTTTTTTAGCCAGCACAACAATTCTAGCAGTTCAGCCCCTTTTTCCTGTTATTCTGTTTTCTGTTCCCTATTTGCGTAGACATATTTCCTTATCAGCCGTTGCAGAAGCATCTGTTAATGTCACCATGCCCTGGCCTTGTTCATAACTTACAAACATATCCTGTTATTCAAACACATACACTTTCCACTCAGGCTGCTTCCCTGTAACTTTCCACTGCCCTGAGCTAAGTGCTAAGTGGGATGCTGTTCTATTCCAGGGACCTCTCTGGATCAGTTAGACTGACCCTCTCATTTCTCCCTTTTTCTTGTAAGTTATGATACGAGGCATAGATGTTGTTCACTTTTGGTAAGGCTGAACAAGTTCTATAAGCCAACATTATTTTTCTTTCTACATGAAGCATAGCTCTAACTCTATTTTGCAAAAACTTAAGCAAGCAGGGTAGACAAGTACATATAATAATTCCAATAAGCAAGATTAATATTATCATCAAGAATATTTCTTTTATACCTCTTAGGTTGGGCAACCATGAGGTTAGCCAATCTAGAGATGATCCATCACTTATTTTGATATGATCCAAAACCCCTCTTATTTCATCAATGTCTTCCTCTAAACTACTAGCATTTATTCCAGTCATACACTTGTCTCCAATTACAGCACAGGCTCCCCCTTTTGCAGCTAATATATAATCAAGTGCTACACGATTTTGTTGAGTGAAAAGACGCATGCTCTCCATTTCTACATTTAACTTATGTAAGGCATGTATGGTAGCATTTGATAAATAAGCCAGAGCGCATGCCACTCCTGCTTGAAAATGTCCATCTTGCACATGATTATATATGCCAAAAGAAATTATTCCCCAGCCTACCGATTCTCCCATTGTTGGGACCACAATTGACTTATCTTCACAGAACTCTTTAGATACCTGTGGGATGTTACGTGCATATCTTCTTTGACTGGGCTTAGCATATGTTTCAGTACAAGGAACAGATCCCAACCTTATCTGTCCCAAACCAACCTCCTTGCATCCCTTATGCACATTGGAGAACTTGCCATCCTTTTTCAAAAAGAAAAACCCTTTATGTGCCCTGCACCCTATCTTACAGGGGCATATATGAGCTTGGCTCCTATATTGTACCCATTCCTGGGGTTGGGTGAGGCCATAAGGGTCTTCCCACGGGTATCCACTCATGTTTATAATTGCATAGCTCCAAGTCTGAGAACTCTCAGTATATTCTAACTCTGGAAATTCATCACAAAGATTTACAACCTCACTCTCATGTTTACACCATACTTCTTTATATCCCCATTCAGGATGACTCCTTCTGTGGACTAGTCTGGTTCCCCACTGTTGGCAAAATGTGGTGTTTGGACAATAGGAGGGCCTCCCTTCGGTTTTAACTATAAATCCCCAACCGGTGTATCGGGGACACCCTTCATATCCAGGCTCATTTCCTATACATGATCCTGGATATCCATACCCATACCATCCCGTCACTGGCCTCTCCTTGTCCCACTCTGTCTGATTTAGGATTGAATAATTCATCAGTGATGTGGGGACCGCTTGCCACAGACTTCGCACACTTAACTTTGCTCCCCAAGGGAAGCACGCCACCTGTTTTCCATCTATGGGCTTCCCGTGGGTCAAATCATATAACTTTAGGAATGAATTCCCTTCACAGTTTGGGGGATATAAGAACAACATTACTATAATTCCCAGCAGGAGCATTATTACCAAATGATGGGGTCTAAGACATGGTAAATTGGCACTTGGGGGGCACATGGGGGCTGGATCATGTGATTCAAGGTGTACTTTTGTATCTGATTTTAACAACTGTCCCTTCTTTTCTTTGGCCATGGCTCTCCGGCAGCCAGGCTCCTTAACTTCGAGGCGGTGCTTGGTTCACCTGACCTCAGACAGGGGGCTCACGTTGCGACGCTGCCCTGTCTTCCCTGGACCGCTTGATCCGAAGACTCAATGGGTTGTTTGGATCACTCTCAGCTCGCCACTCTCTGGTCTGATCCTTCTTTAGCCTGGTATAGTGAATCCAGGGTTTCACTCCCCTCAGTTTGGCTGCAGTAGGCGTCGTCAACAGGACGTCATAGGGCCCTTTATATTTTGGTCCCAAGGGATTACTCTTCCAATCCTTCAGCCACACTCGATCACCTGGAGAGAAAGGGTGGAGAGCAGTAACGGGGAAAGGATACCTGATAGTCTGCACATATTGTTGTAGTTTGGCCACAGTCTTGCCCAATAGTTGTATTTCCTTTACTAACTCCACTTTCCCTATCTGCTCTACATCTCCCTCAACTCTATGTATATTCAGTGGTGGTCTTCCAAAAACAACTTCATAAGGAGAAAGTCCCAAAAATCTTGTTGGTGTACAGCGAACTTTAAAAAGTGCCATAGGCAACACAGTCACCCAATCAAGTCCAGTCTCTTGGCACATTTTAGAAATTGTCCCTTTAAGAGTTCTATTCATTCGTTCCACTCTAGCAGAACTTTGGGGATGGTAAGCACAATGTAACTTCCAGGTTATTCCCAAGGCTTGGGCTAACTTTTGAACAACCTGGTGCACGAAAGCAGGTCCGTTGTCGGATTCTAAGTATAAGGGGATACCTGCGCGAGGTACAATGTCTCTTAACAAAGCTTTTACAACCTGTTCAGCTTTTTCATTAGTTGTAGGAAAAGCATCAACCCATCCCGAAAAGGTACATACAAACACAAGCAAATATTGAAACTTCCTGCACTTTGGCATTTCAGTAAAGTCCACAACCAGTGTTTCCCATGGGGAAAACCCAACCCTCTGAACCCCCGGAGGTTGCAAGGGGCCCACCCTAGGGTTAGATTTTGCACATATTTCACACCTTCTGGCTACTTGTCTGATGATAGCTGTTAACCCTTCAAAATATACTTGTCTTTCTAACAATTGTTGCATGGCTGTTCCCCCCTGATGGTACTGTTTGTGCAACTCTTGCACCAAATGCCATGCCAATACCTTCGGAATATACACTTTCCCATTTGGAAACATCAATAATCCCTTCACCCATTCAGCTCCTTCTCCTTGTGCCCACTGTACCTCTTCCCTAGTGTATTGTATCTGTTTAGGGATGTAATCAGCCAACTGTAAAGCCATTTGTAACACCTCATTGTCACCTCCTTCCTCTGCGGCTTGTCTAGCCATTTGATCTGCTAGCCTATTTCCTCTTGCTACATTGTCTTCTCCCGTTTGGTGTCCTTTGCAATGCATCACAGCTACTTTTTCTGGTTTCCATACACTGTCAAGTAAGTTTTTAATCTCCTCAACATTCCTGAGTAACTTTCCTCCTGCATTTAGCAATCCTCTCTCCTTATACATTGCTCCATGGGCTTGAACAGTTAAAAAGGCATATTTAGAGTCTGTATAAATGTTTACTTTCTTTCCTTCTGCTAATCTCAAAGCCCTATCTAGTGCAATGAGTTCAGCTCTTTGGGCAGACGTATTTGATCCTAGGGATTGTTTCTCTAACACCTCTCCTTGTTCTGTGACTACTGCATAGCCTGATTTTCTCTGTCCATTTTTAACAAAGCTACTCCCATCTGTGTATAAAGTCAATTCAGCATCTGATAGGGGTGTATCCTTGAGATCTGGTCTACTGGAATAGATTTCATCCATTGTTTGTATGCAGTCATGCTGCAAAAGATCTTCCTCTGACACAGGGAGTAAAGTTGCAGGATTCAAAGTGGTACATGTCTGGATTTTAATATTGGGATTGTCTACCAAAATGCTTTCATATTTCAACAGTCTTTCATTTGACATCCAGTGTCCCCCTCTATGTTCCATTAGAGTGGTTACTGCATGAGGGGTCTTCAGGATCATAGGAGATCCCATTGTCAGTTTACTGGCCTCCTCTACCAGTAGTGCCGTGGCGGCTACAGCTCGCAGGCAAGGCGGCCATCCCTTCACTACTGGTCCCATTTGCTTTGACAAGTATGCTATTGGTCTGGGCCATGATCCAAATTGCTGAGTGAGTACTCCTACAGCTATTCCATATCTTTCTCCAACATACAGAACAAACTCTTTGGTCATATCAGGGAGTCCTAAGGCTGGCGCAGCCATTAGGGCTTCCTTGATCTGTTGGAATGCTGTCTGCTGTTTTTCTGTCCATATAAAGGGGTCCTTTTTGTTCCCTTTAGTAGCCTCATAGAGGGGTTTGGCCATGATGGCAAAATTTGGAATCCAGATTCGGCAGAACCCTGCAGACCCCAGGAATTCTCTCACTTGTTTTCTGCTGGTTGGGGTTTGCAAGGCACATACTGTTTCCTTTCTCTCTTGGCCCAAACGCCTCTGTCCCATCTTTAACTCAAATCCCAAATATTTTACTTCCTGCAACACCAACTGTGCTTTCTTTCGGGACACTTTGTATCCCTTTTTGTCCAAAAATTGTAGTAATTTCTCTGTAGCCTCAAGGCACTCTTCTCTAGTTTTTGTTGCTATTAAAATGTCATCCACATACTGCAACAGATTCCAA
Organism: Phrynosoma blainvillii; assembly: GCA_026167975.1. Classification (NCBI taxonomy): domain Eukaryota; kingdom Metazoa; phylum Chordata; class Lepidosauria; order Squamata; family Phrynosomatidae; genus Phrynosoma; species Phrynosoma blainvillii. The sequence goes on from JANUYF010000005.1 coordinate 38,479,419, forward strand.
GGATTCCCTCCCTGGGTAATGGGGACCAAATCTTGGGCCAGAGCTTGCCCAAAGATGGTGGGCGAGTTGCAAAATCCCTGAGATAGACAACACATGGTCATTTGTTTTCTTTGGCCAGTTTCTGGATTTTCCCATTGAAAAGCAAAAATGGGTTGGCTCTTTTCATGAACCCTTATGCAAAAGAAAGCATCCTTTAAGTCCAGGACTGAATACCAATGCAAAAGAGGGGACAACATACTTAACAATGTGTAGGGATTAGGAACAGTTGGGTGCAGGGGCACTACTCGTTTATTTACTGCTCTTAAGTCTTGGACTGGGCGGTAAGACCCATCCGGCTTCTCCACTGGTAGCAAGGGCGTATTCCATGGGGACTGGCATTCCGTAATTATTTCCCACTCATATAGTCTGGACAAATGTTTATGTACTCCTTCTATGGCTTTTCGAGGTATTGGATATTGTGGAATAGCTACCGGTTCTGCAAATGGTTTTAGATCTATTATCACAGGAACTATATCCCTTGCCATTCCTGGGGGATTATCTTCTGCCCATACTGTTGGAATATTGAAAGTCTGCCAATCAGTCCTTTCCTCTAGGACGGTAAAGAGTCTCCATTCTTCTTCTATGGGGCATGTCAGCATGATCTTATGAGCTTGCCTAGGTCCTCTAAAAGTTGCTTCAATGGACCCATCATCCTCAAACATTAGGTTTGCTCTTAATTTGCAAAGAAGATCTCTTCCCATTAAAGGGATAGGGCATTCGGGTACATACAAGAACTTGTGAGTTACAGTATGGGGACCCAAATTACACAGTCTTTCTGAAACAAATTTATATGTCTCCGGTTTTCCTCTAAGCCCTACTACACGTGATTCATCTTTGGTTAAAGGTCCAATTGGAATATTTGTTACGGAAGTTGTGGCTCCGGAATCTAGGAGGACTGGGGTGTTATGGTGGCCCAATTTTATATTGACCACCGGCTCCTGGCCACCAGGGATAATTACAGTTGTTGGTTCTGCTAACACTGGAGCCGGTCTGTCCTATTCTTGGTAATTCGGCGGCCAGCCTTCCTGTCCTGCCAATCCAATAAAGTCCTCCGACTCAGAGTCGCCTACCAATGCTACTGTGGCGGCTGCAGCCCGCGCCTCCCACGAAGCATTTCCTTGCCAATTTCCTCCTCCTCTCCTTCCACGACCTCTGCCTCTTTCTTCTCCATTTTTCTCTCCTCTTCCTCTTCCCGACACTCCACCTGATTTCCTGGGGCATTCATTCTTCCAGTGGCCCTCTTGTTTACATATCGCACACTGGTTTCTTCCTAATGCCCCTCTTCCTCTTCCTCTCGCCATCCCTCTACCTTCGCTTTTCCCTCGGCTGGTTTCTCCAACTCCCATAGCCGCTGCAATGACACTTGCTTTCTTCTTAAATTTCTCTTCCTCTCCTTCTCTCCCCACATACACTTGTGATGCCACTTCTAAAAGTCGGGGTAAATTCATGTGGGCTAATCCAGCCTGCTTTTGCAACTTGCGCCGAATATCAGGAGCACACTGACTTATGAAACTTTGCTTTAAGGCTTGTGTGCCCTGTGAAGTATCACTTTCATCCTCCATATCATATGGGCTATACTGTCTGTAGGCAGCCTTGAGTCTCTCTAAGAATGCACCTGGCGTTTCATCCTGCCCTTGTTGGATATCATAAATCTTCTTTAAGTTCACAGGTCTAGGTGGCCCTTTCCTGATGGCTCTATGGATATACTGCTGGTATCCCTTCAGGGTTTCTCTAGCTCCATCAATATTAGGGTTCCAGTTGGGATTATAAGTGGGAACCCGGAATTCTTGCTGCTTCACTAACTCTTCTCCTGATAGCCCAGTATCCTTCTCCACTTCCTCTCTTGCCATTCTGAGTATTTGGCCCTTCTGTTCTGCTGTAAATAAAGCATTCAGCAGCTGTTGGATGTCCTGCCAAGTGGGATTATGAGTGTTAAATATCCCCTCTACCAACTGGGCCATCTGGGTAGGGTCCTCACTCCATCCTTTGGTAGAAACCTTCCAATTCAGGAGGTCACTGCTTGTGAAGGGCACATGCTGAAATACAGTCATAGTGCGGAGCCCTCCTCTCTCTTCATCAGGCACCAATTGTGGAACCTCCCGCAATGGGCATACTTTATCCTCCGTCGGTGGTTTTCTTAACTTTTGTCTATATTCCTCTATTTTCCTCTTTTTCTCCTCTTTTTCTATCATTTCTAGGAGTTCCCTCTCCTCTTTGGTCATCTCCTCCTCCTCCCCACCTAGGGGGGGCATTTCCTCCGGCCCATCCACTTCCTCCCCAGTGGACTTGGGCAAAATCGGTGGATATATGGGTCGATAAGGTGGTGGTCTGACTTCATCTTCCTCGGGAGTTCCCGAGGGCGGCAACGGAATTGGGGCCGTTGGGGCCGGCCGGACAGGCATGCATTTACAGTCCTGTAGCCATTTGGGTGGTGGGGACATGCTTATCACCGTCTGCCATGCAGAAATGTAATAAAACTGATCTGGATGATGGTTTGCACAAAAATTTACTACCTGATTTACTATCTTCTTGTTTAAGGTTCCTATAGCTGGCCACTGTGGATCTATTGGAAAAGTTGGCCATTCTAGTTCACAATAAGTTTTCAGCTTTCCCGGCCTGCGGGAACCTGAAGAAATGTGTTTCTTAAATTCTGACCAATTATTTAACATACAGTCCAAGGGAGTCACCCTCTTGGATCCACTGTTTCCTCCCATTCCTCCTTTAGGCTGGAATCTTGGGCACCTCACCAGCCTCCTACCTAGGTTCCTAACTCCTGTTGGCTAGATCTTGGGCACCTCACTAGCCTTTCACCTAGGTCCCTTTTTACAACTTATTTTTATCTAAACCCTTCCCCACTAAAGTCACACACCATTCACTCAGGATAGACAGGGATTCGTGATCACCTTAGGAGCGGATGATGATCACTTGACACATTGGGTTTGCCGACTCGTATTCCCCAGATGCACAAATGGTCAAATACGAAAACTGCGGCAAAGCCTACACAACCCCGACTCGCTTGCTAAAACAATGGTCAGCAAACACGAGATGCGGCACATACAAACTTCACACACCTCCCTCTATAACACACACACAACCCCTTATACTTGCCTCACACACACTCCCAGGACGTCCTTCACCCCGTTGGTTGGATCAAACGCCGTTGGCACCAGGAACAACCGTCGCCGGACACAGCAAGGGAAAGCCGATGGTTCTTTTTGGCGGGGCCCCTCTCACCGAACTCGCTGTTGTTGTTCTCCGACCGCGGTGATCCTCTGGCGTGGTCAATGGCACATCAAGTCCTCCACCAGCCCTCCAATTATTCCCGGCCAATGCACCAAGAAATGTAAGGGAATTTAGCTTTCCCAAACATATCCCGGGGATTGGAGGACACAGAGGAGGACGACCAACAGTTGATTCCAACCAAGTAGGTTTATTAACCAGCTGGGATGACAGGTGCCTCACGGCAAGAAACTGTCACACCCTCAGATATTTTCAGCATACATTTATACTAATTTTTTTAGCCAGCACAACAATTCTAGCAGTTCAGCCCCTTTTTCCTGTTATTCTGTTTTCTGTTCCCTATTTGCGTAGACATATTTCCTTATCAGCCGTTGCAGAAGCATCTGTTAATGTCACCATGCCCTGGCCTTGTTCATAACTTACAAACATATCCTGTTATTCAAACACATACACTTTCCACTCAGGCTGCTTCCCTGTAACTTTCCACTGCCCTGAGCTAAGTGCTAAGTGGGATGCTGTTCTATTCCAGGGACCTCTCTGGATCAGTTAGACTGACCCTCTCAATCTAGTTAAATACACAAGTGCCAGTAAGCAAAGAAAAATTAGAGTTTCATTCATTCATAGAGTTTTATGTTTAGGTATACTGCTGTAGTCATCATCCAAACTTTGACTGCATTCCTTAATTCTGCAGTGTGTCAAAAAATAACTAATTAATTTTTGATTTAGCCAAAGCTGGTATTGTTACCATGAAAAACTGCTGGAGCTGACTAGTTCACTGAACATCAAGGGGGAAAGACAGGTTCAAAAAATGACCATTTTTTGTTGGGGGGGAAATTGATGAGCTCATTTGTATGCATTCCAAACAGTTGCACTAATCACATTTTAAAGTCTTTTAGCATGGGATACTAAGACATGACTGTAGCATAAGAAGAAAAGAGCAACAATGGACAATTTCCCACTATTTGCCATTCCAATCAGAGGCTTCTTTTGATTCATCCTCTTATATCAGAAGTGATTTCAAATTGCTGCAATTGTAATGCTGACTATTCTGCCTGGCAAAGGTAGAACCATGAAGTGGAACAGCTCTCTCTGTTAGGAAATGAGCACCAGTGCAGGACATAACAAGACGTAATTGACCAACTCATCACTAAAATGGTGATTTCACATCACTAAAAGCACCAGACCCTCTAGACCAGTGTTTCCCAAACTTTGGTCCGACAGATGTTTTGGACTTCATCTCCCAGAACTCATGAATGTTGGCCCAACTGGCTAGGGCTCCTGGAAGTTCAAATCCAAAATACATGGAGGAGCAAAGTTTGGGAAACACTGCTCCAGACACTGTAGTATTTATGAACATGCTCCAGTAAGTGCCCCTTCCCCCTCCAGATGTGCTAACTTATGGCTCATATTATCCTAAAATCCTAGAGGTTGGGAATAGTAGTCCAACCCATCTGGAGGGTACAAAGATAGAGAAGGCATTGGATCTCACAGAACACCACTTTCTGCTTCCTCTTATAACACCACTTTCTGCACAAAACAGTGCATGGGAGCAATACAATGTGTGATTGCATGGGAGATGTTTTTCTCAGCTATGACATCTTGGTTGTGAAATGCCCTTCTTTGGAGGCTGGACTGCTGCTAACACTGACTTAATTCTGGTGATAAATTAAAATCTGGCTTCTTATTAAAGCCTTTGGGACTGTCGACTTCATTCAATGTGCATGCATCCATGGTTTAATATTAAGTTTAATTTTTAAAATTACTCAATTGTTCAATGTGTTTTTAAAATGCTTAAGATTTGTTATTGTTTTATTTTTTGTTATCTTACATTTTAAATAATTTAAGCTCGTATTATTATAAGCTACCAAGTGATCTTATGATGGATCTTTGAGGGAGATAACAGCAGCCAGGCACAACATCATTCTGCCTTGATTTCAGCTGCTTATGAAAGGCCCTCCTTATAAACCAAATGCCACTGTTCTGGGCTCTCCTGCTCATAAGCAACCAAAGTAATGGCCAGGAATAAAATGCATTTAATACCTTGAAGATCCATGATTTCATGGGCACAGATGAGATAATCCCTCTAGTGATGCAGATCACAACTTTGCCACACCAGCACAGGATTCACAGCTGCTGTGCCCAATTTATCAGCTGATAGCCAGCCTTCAAGTGACAACTGTCTTTGTACTTGGTTATGCTTGTTCTCAGATGTGTTCTCCCAAACCAGAAGGTGGAGGTGTATGTTGCAACAGTTTTGGCCCATTTTGAGTATTCTGGGGCAAAAAAAGTCTTTAAAGTTTTTATTATTATTATTTTGAAAGAGTTTGGGTTTTCTGGGATGCTTCAGGGACTGTACTTTGGGGTTTGGTGTGCTTCATGTAGCCTGCAGGATATATTTTGCCTACCCTTGCTTTATACCTATGACTGGTCCTGAAATTCCTTGTGAAATGGTATCTATCAGTGCTTGATAAGCAAGTTTAATGTCTTTAATGCTAAGATCAAATTTAAATGTAGAATAATGGGAATGGTTAACAGTTTCCACAGACTGTGCCCGTAAACACGGTAAAACACATTTTGGGTTTTCCTCTCACCTGATTTATACTATTAAAGGAGTGAAAATAAGCAAAGTATGCAGTGTTGTTCTTCACAGTCTCATTTTGAGACAAACTTTTTTGGCCTAAATATTCCATCACTCAGTAAAATGATGATACTATAATAACTTCATTGACCTGTAAGTGGAAATACACTATGGGAAGAGAACAAGGGGCCTTTGCAGACTGCCAGAAATAGTGCAAATTGAGTCCACTTTAACTGCCCTGACTCAGTGCTAAGGAATCATGGGAACTGTAGTTTATTGTGGCACCAGAGCTCTCTGACAGAGAAGGCTCAGTGTCTCAGAAAAAAAAAAATACAATTTCCATGATTCCCTAGCACTGAGCCAGGGCAGTTAACGTGGACTCAATTTACACTATTTCTAGCAGTCTGCAAAGGCCCAAGGTTGAGCTTTACTAGCCCTTTTTCTCAGGTGACTGTAAAGTATAAATACTTTTAACCTAGAAGAAAATTTTTGGAGTATATATAATCTCATTTTCACTGTCTTTCAACTTCAGGATTATGTATTGTTTTGCTTTGATCATGATTATGTATATGTAATTTGGCTACTGAGGAGTGAACTATGAAAAAATCTTTTGCTGACTGATGGGCTGACTTACAAGTGAATTTCTCTCATTCAGGCCTGAATGATGCTATTCTGGTGGAAACAAAATTGATTGACATGGATGCATCTTAGACAGAGCTCACAGAGTACATCACAACTAAAGGAGACCCATTGGATCATTTTTTGAATGGTAAATAGGTAAATCCATCTGGTTGAATGGCTCTACTCCAGTTGTGACTAATGATAAGATTTAAGTTTATGTATTTGTGCAAATTCAGAATTCCTCCACTGGGTATCATGAAAGTAAATTATTATATCAACTAATAATGTTAATAATTATGTTAATAAAAACTTAAAATAATTAAATTTATTTTTTGTTATTTTCTGATATATGTGGGGAAAGATATTTGTGGAATTTAATAAGTCAGATATCAAATAATTTTAACTGGTTTGGAGTATTCTGAATGTAGAATGAATGTAGAGTAGATAGTGGGGACAATTTGCTGCTTCACTTCAGACAGCAAAATATCTTAGCCTGGCCCTGCATACAGTTGTCCTGCTCCAGAATTTTAATTGATAATGGGACTGATAAAATGCATTTAAACAGACATGCTTCTACAAAGTAGGTTTTTGTAAGCAAAGGTATTGTGTCATAAATCACTGATATATTGTGCGGGTTGGATTTTATTTTTCGCCTTTACTCAAGGCTGGTAAATCAATTTAATTCCTGTTCTAGAAAGGACAGAAGGCATGACTAGTCCTCAGAAATGAGATGCATGGCCCTTGGATCCTAGCAATCTCCTCATTTCTCTCTTGCCATGCCAGCAAAATGCCAGCTGCAAAGGCTATTTTGAATCTAATTGCAATTTTGGAATTAAATGCAGTGTAATTGGTTCCTTTTACATGTCTGGTAATCCTGTTAAGACAACTCATTAGGTGCTCTGACAATTCAAAATTATTAGGTTTCTGAACATGTACATTTCCTTTGTTTGTACCAATTATTGGTAAATGAGGCAGTTGTTCTTAAAAGGGAAAAGTAACTTTCTGAGAAGTTTGTCTTTTTCTCTTGATTTAAATTTTCTGAAGTTCTAAATATGTGAACTTCATACAGAAAGTAAACTGATATAAAACACACATGATATGTGCCCAGCTAGTCCTGACCGTAAGTGCAGCTATTCCATAAATGTCCAGTTTAAATGGTAGTTACAGCAAATCTTGGGGAACAGGCTTGTTCTCACTTATACCAATAATCAAAGATGCATGTGGAATACCATGCATTCTACCATTAAATTATTCCTAATTTGTTTAAATATTTCTAATTTTTGGTCAGCACCCAAGTCCTTTGCAACAAAACCGCAACTTCATCTGCATGGAAATTCCCACTTTAATAAAAAAATTAAAACATATTTCTTCTCTAGATATGTGTTTCTAAGTGTATTTCTTACAAAATGCATATTTCCAATGGTTTGTTTTTTTTTAATTGAATTAGAATGAGAATTTTCATGCAGATTCTTTTTTTTTAATGAAGATTATTATGGGAAGAGAACAGAACAGATATGAGTGAACACACATCAAAATGGCATGGCTGATTAAAATCAACAGATTCTATGAACCCTAGCTAAATCAAACTTTATCAAAAACTAGATGTAGGTTCATTGTTGTATTGTTAGATTAGAGACAGATTCATTTGTTAAATTTGTCCCTCATGGTTGACAGCTCAGGGGGGAAATGCGATGTTAACATTGTTGCACCGCATCGTTAATACATCTCTAAGAGAGGGTCAGTTTCCATCCAAATTAAAATTAGCAGTGGTTAAACCCCTGCTTAAAAAGCCCTCCTTAGACCCCCTGACTCACAATAATTATCGGCCCATATCGCTGCTACCTTTTTTGGGGAAGGTGATCGAGAGAGCAGTCGCTTTCCAGCTTCAATCGATCTTGGATAACACCGATTTTCTGGACCCATTTCAAACCGTCTTCCGGGCGGGCTATGGAGTTGAGACTGCCATGGTCGCCTTAGTTGATGACCCCCGTCTGAGCATGGACAGGGGAAGCGTGTCCCTGTTAGTGCTCTTGGACATCTCAGTGGCTTTCGATACCATCGACCATGGTATCCTTCTGGACCGCCTGAGGGAGCTGGGTATCGGGGGCACTGCTCTGCAGTGGTTCCGGTCCTACCTCTCGGGCAGGTTCCAGATGGTGGAGCTGGGAGACTGCCGCTCCGATAAGAGGGCCCTTACATCTGGTGTCCCTCAGGGAGCGATCTTGTCCCCTATGCTTTTCAACATTTACATGAAACCGCTGGGAGAGATCATCCGGAGACACGGGGCACGGTGTTATCAGTACGCTGATGACACCCAAATAGTCTTCTCCATGTCTCCGACTGATGCAGTAACTAAGGATGGCATCTCTCCTCTTGTTGCCTGCTTGGAGTCGGTAATGGGCTGGATGAGGGAGAACAAACTCAGTGTGAATCCAGGGAAAACGGAAGTACTGGTGATAGGTTCCCCAGTTCCAGGTGGCGAGATTTGTCGTCCAGTCCTGAATGGGGTCACGCTTGGGAATACTCCTTGATTCGTCGCTCCAACTGACATCCCAGGTGGATGCGACGGTCAGGAGTGCTTGTTATCAGCTTCGGCTGATACGCCAGTTGCGTCCCTACCTGAACTATAAGGACCTTGAAACTGTTGTACATGCTTTGGTAACCTCTCGATTGGATTTCTGCAATGCGCTCTACATGGGGCAACCCTTGTACCAAACCCGGAAGCTGCAATTGGTGCAGAATATGGCAGCTAGATTGGTTGCTGGTAGTTCCAGGTCGGACCATATAACACCTATCCTAAAAGACCTTCACTGGCTGCCTATTCACTTCCGAGCTCAATACAAGGTGTTGGTTTTGACCTATAAAGCCCTAAATGGCTTGGGCCCAGGGTACTTGGAGGACCGCCTCTCCCCACATAATCTGCCCCACACACTCCGATCATCTGGGACTAATCTGCTAGAGGTCCCCAAGTCTCACTTTGTGGGGACCTCTCAGAGGGCTTTTTCCATCGTCGCCCCTTCCTTCTGGAATAAGCTTCCGGCAGAGCTTCGCTCCTCTGCATCACTAGTCTCTTTTAAGAAAAATCTAAAAACGTATCTATTTCAGTTGGCATTTCCACCTTAAGTAATGGTATTTTTTTTCTTTCTCTGCCCCATGTGTTTTCTTGTTGACCCCGGACTGTTTGTAACTTCCCCCCCCCCACTTCTTACCCCTGATATTTGTGATTTGTCTGATTCCTGTTCCTTTTCCCTGCACCGATGTTTTTAACCTTTATATTGTAGCAATTTTAACTTTTTTACTGTTTTAACTCTTTGTAAGCCGCTTTGATCATATCCATGGAAAGGCGGGGTAAAAATAAATTTTATTATTATTATTATTATTATTATTATTATTAAATGTGATGCATTTGCCTAGAAAGCTAAAGGCAATTCACATTCTGATCATGACTTTTCTTACAAATATTCTGTTCATGAATTACAATGGTGTAGTTCAGACCTATGCCATTACAACTCACTTTTTTAATTGTTGCAGAGGTTAGAATTCTATTCCACACACACCCAGGAAGTATTTAGGAGTTGCTGAAGGGCAGGAGGTTCAGCAGGGACATAACCATCTGGAGGCACTGCAAGAATGTAATCTGCAGGAATCTCCTGCAGACCACCAGTGGTCCCTGTGAATGCCTGTCACAGAACATCCAGCTACATAAAAACAGTTAGATGCTGACCCCTCCACTCTCCAACAACATGGAAATGGCCATGTTGGGTCTGTGGTGCTTACAAAGTGGGCTTGGAAGAATAACATCAGAAGACAGACCTACAGACACATAGCTATGTGGTGCACATAATTTCCTGATGCAAGAATTAGGTCATAATTTCTTTATATACAAACATATGAATACGAAATTTAGCATAACTCTTATTATTGATCAGCTAAGATTTTTTTAATTGAGCAACAGCCCTAGTTGTACCTGGAGCACAGCAAGTTGAAAAAAGTAAATTTGTCAGACTGATTTTGAGGCTGCCCAATTGAATTTGGGTCCCCTATCCAAAGAGAAATGTGAAAAGGCAAATGTTTCTGCCTTCCATTCACTCTGATGTTGTTGTGTGTCTTCAAGTCTTTTCCAACATATGATGACCCTAAGGAAAATGTATCATGGGTTTTTCTTGGAAAGATCTCCAGGGAGGGGGGTGCCTTTGCCTTCATCTAAAGTTGAGGCTGCATCTTTAACCTATGGAATTCTGGGGTTTGTAGTTTGTTGCAGCACAGAGCTCTCCAACAGAGAAGGCTAAATATCTCACAAAACTACAAATCTCAGAATTCTATAGCACTGAACTATGGCAGATAAAGTGGTGCCAAACTGCATTAATTCTGCAGTGGAGATGCAAACTAAGAGAGTGTGACCTGCCCAAGGCCACCTAGTGGGTTTCCTTGGCTGAGCAGGAATTCAAACCCAGAGCCATAGTCCAACCACATAAATATCTATAGATTTGAGGATGTTTGACAGAATGGGACTAGGTTTCCTTATTTAGTAGGTTTTTCAAAGCAGGGATTCATGAAACTCTTTCTGTAAAATATATCTGGTACATCTGGTATCCTTTTTAGCTGCTTTGTGCCTGAATGTTGGTTTCAACATTCCTACAGAGTTGGAGATTCCAGTAAAATATACATGTTTTCAATAAACAAATGATTCAAAAGATCAAAAACCCTGCTAGGTATAGCAGAAATAGTGCTGTTGTTTTGTATACTGTGTCTTTCCAACCATTACATGGGAAAAAAGACGAGAGACCAACATGGAGCTGAAGAGGTCTTTTTAATTAATGAACAGACTTTTCTCTGAAAATAAGAAAGAAATGGTGCGTGTATTTGTTTAGAGGAATGATAATGAAATCGATGCCTCATGACAAGTTTCTTTCTGTTCTGCAAATGGACCTCAAGGTATCCATCCCTTTCATATGCCCAAGTAATGTTATAGTTAGCACTTAATTTGCTCAGTATCAAGTCACAACAAGTATTTAGTTCTTAGTAGTTCTTTGCTTCCACTCATTAATATACTTTTTTGTGGGGGAAAATTTTTGATTTCTTTATTTCCTTGGCATCCATGTTAGCTGCAAGTATGGGTACCTAATCAAAGTCATTTGAGTTTTCTACCAAAACGAAAGATTTGTTTTAAGGCAGTAAGGGAGACCATTAGTGGGCAATGAAAAGAAAGCTGAAGTGGCAGAGAGTGAGAAGAAATAATGAGCATGACTAAGTTGTTAAAAAAAATACAGGCTGTTCAAAATGTCCTTTGTACATGTGGTGCATCATTTTGTTAGTGGCCTTTTTTTTTATTATAGCCACACTGTTAGTAAAGAAGTATAGTCTTTCCACCTCTGGAATGCTTTCCCTAAATATCAGTACCATTAAACATTCATTCTGTGAGGCTCTTCTCTTGTCAATGATGCTGTTTCAATGCAGAAGGTACCCCTATCATGAAAGACACGCATAGTGTGCAACATGTGCACCCTTTCCTAGTGCAATAAATAGCTCAAAATACTTTGTTATGCTGTTACTCAGTCACTAGCTTCTATTACACACCTCTGATCTGATATGGTGGCCACCTACCCTGGGATCTCCAGGAAGTAATTGGTCCATCTATTGAGCCAGCTATGGTGATTACCTGGCTGCTACAACATTTTAGTGGTCTCTAGAAATGGTTTCAGGACCACTAGCAGCTCCAAATTATATCCACATGACCAGAGCCAAGATGATATCCAATATGAATATTTCAATAGTGGCCCATGCATACCAAGTCTGGAATCTTGGTGCAAAGCATTTGTGTAATGGGCTATAATACACGTGGGCACATTTTCTCCTATGCTCAAAAAAGGAGGTGGCAGCAGCAGCAGGGATGGGAAGGGAAAGTTGATGGTGGCTGGATAAAATGCAAAGAGTCCCCTGAGTTAATCAATGTTAACTACGTGTTATTAAAAGGTAAATACAAGCATCAAGGTGGCTATTTTTCTGGCTGTTATATGATTTGTGCCTGGGGTTGCCAATTCAGGGTCATCTCAGGCCCTGAGCTTTTAGAACCAAAACCTAAGACCTGGTTTTGTTAAGTATAATAGATTAAGCACCAACTGCACTTGATCAAACAAGTGGGGTGCCAAAGAAATGGAAAAGGGCAAACATTGCCCCCTTTAAAAAAAAAATCCAGGAAACTACAGAGCAATCAGCCTGACCTCAATACCAGGAAAAATATTAAAACAGATTATACAGGACTCTGTCTGCCAGTATCTTGATGACAACATAGTGATCAGCATGAGCCAGCATGGGTTTGTCAAGAACAAATCCTGCCAAATTAATCTTATATGCTGTGGATGTCATTTATCTGGATTTCAGCAAAGCATTTGATAAAGTCCTCCATAATATTTTGATTAGCAAACTGATTAAATGTGGAATAGATGGTATCACTGTCAGATGGACAGTAACTGGTTGGGAAACTAGGCTCAAAGAATTGTCATCAATGGCTGTGCTGCAAACTGGAAGGAGGTCTCAAGTGGAGTGCCTCAGAGTTCTATCCTAAAGCCATTATATCTCAAAATTTTATCAGTGGCTTGGGTGACAGGGTGGAGGGAATCCTTATCAAGTCTGCAAATGACACAAAACTGGGCATGGTGGCTAATACCTTAGAAGATAGGAACAGAATTCAAAAGGACCTAGATAATCTAGAAAATTGGCCAGAAATTAATAAAATGAAATCCAATAGAGACAAATGCAAAATTCCACATTTAGGCCACTAAAACAACATGCACTGGTATGGGAAATACATGGTTCAGCAGTACTACATGTGAGAAGGACCTTGGGATTATTGTTCATCAGAAGTTGAACATGACCCACCAGTGCGATGCTGCAGCAAAGAAAGTGAATGCTATTTTAGCTTGCATTAATAGAAGCATAGTTTCCAAGTTGAGCAAAGTAATAGTCACACTATATTCTACACTACTGAGACCTCATCTGGAATAGAATCATAGTATCATAGAGTTGGAAGAGACCACAAGGGCCATCCAGTCTAACCCCTTGCCATGCAGGAACTCAAAATCAAAGCATCTCCGACAGATGGCCATCCAGCCTCTGTTTGAAGACCTCCAAAGAAGAAGAGTCCACCGCACTCTGAGGGAGTGTGTTCCACTGTCGAACAGCTCTCACTGTCAGGAAGTTTTTCCTAATGTTGAGGTGGAATCTCTTTTCCTGTAGCTTACATCCATTGTTCTGGGTCCTGTTCTTTGAAGCAGCAGAAAACAAGCTAGCGCCCTCAATATGATATTCCCTCAAATATTTAAAGAGGGCTATCATATCCCCTCTTAACCTTCTCTTCTCCAGGCTAAACATACCCAGTTCCCTAAGTCGTTAGGGCATGGTTTCCAGATCCTTCACCATTTTATCCACCCTCCTCTGGACACACTCCAGTTTTTCAACATCCTTTTTGAATTGTGGTGCCCAGAACTGGACACAGTATTCCAGGTGGAGCCTGACCAAAGCAGAATACAGTGGCACTATTACTTCCCTTGATCTAGATACTATACTTCTATTAATGCAGCCTAAAATTGCATTGGCCTTTTTAGCTGCAGCATCACACTGTTGACTCATGTTCAACTTGTGGTCTACTAGGACTCCTAGATTCCTTTCACACGTCAGGGCCACGCCACCACAAAGGTCTCTCAGGCTCTTAAAGAGCCAAGGCAGGGCTCTGCTGCTGCATCCTCCTCCCCTGTTGCCGAGGTGTTCTGGGCCGGTGAAGGGGGGGGGGGGCTGCAGTGGTGTCCTGCAAAGCGTCCAGGCCCCACTGCCGCCGGGATCTCAAAGGCTCCCAAAGAGCCAAGGCAGGGCTCTGCCGCCACATCCTCCGCTCTGTTGCCGCTGCACAAGGCATCACAAGCACCTCAAACTGAACTTCTAAACAAAAAAGACAGACCACAGTCTAGCCATTTCACCTGTAGACTCACCTTCAATTATGTTGCAAAAAGTTTACAGGGTTTTATATTTTTAAAAGACCAGTTGTACATAGATCAATATCTATCCGGCTGCCAGGAAAAGTGGCAGTTTTCCTTTGAAAGAACTAGAAATATTAGTGCACAGCATTTAAAAGAATAAAAACACATATCAAACAACATCATGATGGGTGCAGCTAGACCCACAGGCCACCATCCTTATAGTAGTTGTGTCTATTGCAGATATACTTCCAAGATAACTGAATTTACAGAGGTATACTTTAGTAGCAGTTTTGTTATCTATGGGTCTTTTCATACTATACAGTTATAGCACTTTAACTGCCACAGCTGTATTATTTATTATTATTATTATTATTATTATTATTATTATTATTATTTCTTACCTGCCTCTCCCCATGGACAGAGGCAGGGAACAACAACATCAGTTAAAACACATCATTTAAAAGGATAATATTAAAACACATATTAAAAAGCCAGATCTCTGATGAAATATATATAGGAACACCTTTGAAACATAAGAAACAATGAAATAGATGCTCCCTTAGTGAGCCATTTCTTGGAACAACATACTCCTGCAACAAACTTTCAGTATGGGGCTATAGGAAAGATGATTACTATTGAGGAAATTCTGACAAGAAAAGAGATTAAGGGGGTTTTAAAATTAAAATGTTTTGGCCTCCAGAGATCAAAATGAGGAACTCAACCTCTTCCCACTCCTATACATTTCCTCTGAGTTTTTTGACAGTCTCTTTCCTTTAACTTGGCTATTGAATGTTATCTAGCTGCCCCTTTTTCCCCCTTGGCCCAGATAATGAGATTATTTTTTAATCCTTTTGTTTTTTAATTTTTGTTTAATAAATGGTGTAAGAGTTTCAGTTGCTGAAATTTCTGAAGTTAATTTCAAATAGGTATGTGCAGATCACAGGAAGAGTACAAATGTAATAATGATTTCATAAACTGTATAATTATGCATTGTTTTATGTATTTATGTGTTGTCTCTTTTTATGATTATATATAACCCCTGAAGGAGACAACACCTGTTGCTTGAGATCATATACAAGCCAAAATGCATTGGGGTTTGCATCAATAAATCATTCATCCATTGAACATCTTGAGACATGTCTCAATTTGTCCCTCCAATCTATTTTTTGGCAAATCCTGGCACCAGCTGCAGCATTTTATTCCCACCGCAAGTAGGTTTATTTTCCTTACAAGATGTATTAAAACAAAATACATTCTTTACTCCTTTCTCTTAAAATTATTTTAAAGTTATAGAACACCAATGAAATTGGACTTTTTAACTATAGCACTGTTAGTTAAAACATTTTTGAAATGCTAGATAATATAAAATTTGCCCTTCAAACCATGGGAACATCTCAACAAAGCATACTCTGTTATTGTTGTTATAGTTTGTTGTTGTTGATTTAAAAAGGACTTCGGAAGAGCCTCAGTGCAGATAACAAACAACTCCAAAAAAGAATGAAACAATTAGACATGGAGGAGACAGCAACCAGCAAAATCTAGCTAAACTCAGGATTTATATCACAAGTAGTCATATTTCTTTAGGCCAATTTGGAAGAGCCCTGTAGTAAGCACTTTTGCCCCATCCATCAGTCAAAAAGGTTCTCAAAGCAACTTAAATTCAATAACAAACAATACTGTCCATGCCAAAAGGTTTATTGTAATCAAAAAGATATGAAACAAAAGGAATGGGGAAAGGAATAAATTTAGGCACCAGTTCATATTTTACAATGACCAGCTTGTATGGAAATAATTCAGTGAAAGATGTACAGAGCTAATGTCTCTCTGCCAATGGAATGCTGCTCCTTCCTATCTCTCGCATTCCTGTAGCCAGGTATAATAGAATTAAGATTTGTTATAATTTAGTCATGTAATTAAGTAACAACTATGTATGTGTGAACTGGGAGTTTTGAAACAATGCAGCCCAAGGTTGTTCTTACTCTCAATTAACTTAAATTACCTAATGAAGTAGCAATTCACTACTTTATATGAGAACCATAAACATGACAAGGGACCCTTTCACACTACACAATTATAGTGCTATGATTCTGCTTTAATTGCCATGGCTATATCCCGGGGTTTGCAGTTTGATGAGACACTACTATTTTCTGGCTAAGAATTCTAAATACTTTCCCCTAAACTGCAAATCTTAGGATTCTGTAGGATGATACCATGACAATTAAAGTGGACTCATAATGTTGCAACTGAAAGGGCCCCAGGTGGATCTAGATAATCTTCCCTTTTTTTTAATGTGTACTTTCCCTCAAAACTGTCAGCAAATTTCTTGCAAGTACTATTGCAGAAATAAAAGAGAACACAGCATATACAGTCAGCCTTCCATATCCACAGATTCTTTTTCCACAGATTCAACTATCTACAGCTTGAAAATATTTCAAAAATATATACATTCCAAAAAGCAAGCCTTGATTTTGCTATTTTATATAAGGGAAACCATTTTACTATGCCATTTTATTTAATGGCACTTGAGCATGCATAGATGGTTATATACGGGTGTGTGTGTGTGTGTGTGTGTCCGGGAACCAAACCCCAGTGGATATCAAAGACTCACTGTATTTTTAAAACTAGTGATTCCCAAAGTGATTCCCTGGGGGCAGTGGAAAAATCCATAGGGGCAATGAGGAAAAAGGAGCCAGCAGGGCACCCTTCATTTAAAGTACTGGTGCACAAGAGAGGCAAGGTGAAACCAAAGGCCTTTAGGACCATGGTGGGATGAAGGTTGCAACGAAATTAAAACCACTACACAGCCTCACTGAGCACTTTGTGTGGTGGTGTCTCACACTTTTCACTTGCTTGCATGAGCCATTTTAGGACAGACTAACCAACTGGAGCAAGACATTACAACATGTGACAGTAGGGGAAAAGTGGTGGCAAAAAGTAGCTTTTATATTTAGGACCCTACCTAAGGTTTGGGAGTTTTGCCAGGACTTGGCTAGCAGGTTGGAACTGTGCTGGGAAGGTCATGTGAAGAGGTAACAGAAGAAACATTGTGTGTATGGGGAAATGACTCAAGCCTGTGCAGGGAAGAAGGGGAAGGAGTATCCTTTCGTGCCTTTTTCAGATTGAGAGTTCTTCCTCGCCAAGGAGAAAAGTGGGAAGGCAGCTGTGCCCCTCTCTGCCATAATGAAGTAGGATTGAAAGTCCCTCCTCACCGGAGACAAGCTTTTCCCTTTGTACATGATCACCTTGGGAGCAGCAACCGAGCAGCTAGCTGAGTAGTGACTGATAATCCTCTTACCCATGGCAGACTTTGCCACAAGGCTGGCATGGACAAGCAGCTTCTTGGCTATTGTTCAATGAGCTGATCAATTGCTGCTCCCAAGGTGACTGGGTGCAAAGGGAGCAGTGACTGAGATTAGTTGTTTTGAATTTGCAGGAGAACAGTAGACTTAATATCATAAATAGGCATTGTGGGGCACTAGGATTGTTGCTCAAAAAGAAAGGGCACAGTATCCTGAAAACATTTGGGGACCACTGTTTTAAACAATCTCATGACCAGCATGGGGTACAAATCAGACCTGAAGAGATTGTTGATGTGATTCTGACAAGGATGATGGGGCTGTATTTCTGCACAGTCATTCTTCCCAAGTTCCATTTCTGCTATGTAGAAATCAACACTATTCAGTTCATTCAGCAAGTGATTGTACACAGTATTATGTTCTTAACTCCTTTAGATTTGAGGCAACGCCATGCATAGTTTTAGATAAAACAGGACAGGAACAGGAGGCTATTGCACTGAAGATATTGATTGCCATTCTGATTTATTTAGTTGACAGAATATAGAATGAGCTTCATCTATCATTATCTTCAAATCATCCATCAGCTGTATCCTCTAGGCAAAGAGAAGTGATATTATCAACAATTTTATTTGCTTTGTAGTTATTCAGATTAGACCACAAGGTGGATATATGACCTAGTGAGTTGCCACATACATAAGCAACTGAAAACATTTCTGGAAAAGCAAGAGAACTAGAGCACTTTGATAAATATAGAATAATGTTGCTTTTTATTTGTTTCGGCTATGCTGCTGTTGTTCTTGTGTGCCTTCAAGTTGTGTCCAACTTATTGCAACCCTAAGACAAACCAATCATGGGGTTTTCTTTGCAAGTTTCTTCAGAGGGGGGTTGCCTTTGTCTTCCACTGAGGCTGAGAGTGTGTGATTTGCCCGAGGTCACCAAGTGGGTGTCAGAGTAAAATACACTCTGAAGAGAAAATGCCATAGATGTGACTGGGGCAACAAAACTGGGACAAAGGTGAGAAGTTACCTTCATATAGTTGGGAGCCATGAAGACTCAACATTTGAAGTCCTGAGTCACAGGATGCTGATCCAACACTAGGCAGAGGGTTGAGTCATAAACCTTCAATTCCGCAGACTCGCATCAGTCAAGTGACTGGAACCTGGGTGACATCCCAGGAGTGGGCTGGACTGATATCCCAGAAGAGGATACTGTATATAAGTGGGTGAGCTGGATACTCATTTGTGGGTAATTGTATATAGAGATACTGGTGGAGCACTTTGTTAGTCTGTACATAGCCTGTAACAGAAGAATAAAGAATCTCTTCATGAAACAAGAGAGAGTCCAGTAGTTTTGTGTCTTGCTGACAGCTGTCTGTGTGGGAAGTTTTTTCCTTGCAGTGTTTGCAGCCTGCACAGAACTTCACAGTGAAGACTGATCTTTGGCATCTGTTCCAGTGTACGTTTTCTGCACATGCTGAGTTCAGTTCACATGCACCCCAACAGTTGGCTCCCATGACTGAGAATTTGAACCCAAGTCTGGACTGTGGAGTCATAATCCAGTACTCAAACCACTACACCACAATGGCTCTCCAAAAATATTGTGCTTACTTTAATTGGTAATCTGCCCTGAGTCCTAGTTTTGGGTAAAAGGTGAGGTATAAGCAGGAGGAAAAGGAGGAGGAAGGTGAGGAGGAATCAGTCATTTCAGTCATTTGTGTTAAAATCTAGACATTTAGCTAAAATCTAGCCAATCTAACAACCTAAGGGGCTCTGCAGATGGGCGGCTCTGGGCCGCCCCGCTAGCGGCAGATCGGTGCTGCAGCAACTCCACGCCGCAGTCCTGATCCTTCCTTTTGCTGCCCCTAAAAGAGCGGCAAAATGCTGCTCCTTTTAGGGGCAGCAAAAGGCTGCTCTAAGAGCCGGCGCCACAGCTCTTCTGTGCCCTTTCAGCACAGTGTGTCTGTATGCTGCGCCGGGAGGGTGTCCTGATGCCACGCACCATGCAAACGGGCATGCGGCATCAAGACAGAGTCAGGGTGGGGTTGGGGCAGCCAGCGTGTGGCTGCCCTGCCCCAACTCCACCCTCAGGCTGGCCGTTTAGGCCGGTCTGCAATGCCCCTAAATCTAAACAGTTATTTCTGTTAAAATGTAGATGAGATGTAGCACCCAGGTAGAACTAAGATCCATCTTCCTGAAGAAAAATTACTTTCCCCAGTAACTCCAGGAAAAATCAAAAGGCCATGTTGGTGAATCAAGAATCTAATTCCATAGAAAGAAATGCATTTCTGTCCCTCACCCTGACAGACCAGAATCTGAACAGAATGGAGGCTCCAAGTTAAGTATTCGTACATTCTAGTATAGAGTGCATCAGATCTCGTTATATTGGTCATATGTCTGGGTAACTTTCCATCCAAACAATATTCCTGACCAAATGTTTACATTATCTTTCCACACTAAGTAGCTTGTCGCACCACACTCTTAAAATGGGGCTAAGTCACTTTAACTGCTCTGATGGCCTCCTGTTGCATTTTGGGGTTTGTAGTTCATTGAGGCTTAAAAGCTCTCTGGCTTAATATTCTAAATGCCCCTTCTTAAACTACAAATTCCAGAATGCAACAGGAGGCAGCCAGAGCAGTTAAAGCAACCTAGCCCCATTTTAAGAGTGTAGAGCAATAGTCTCCTAGGTGTCAAAACTGATCTTTCTCAGGGGGGAAGCAGACGGCACAAAGGGCCATTTTGGGGGCAAGGAAGGGGAGGGGCAGCCGCACGGTGGGCGCCCCAACCCCTTCCCGAAGGTATCGTCGGAGCGCCGGCCCCTCCACATGGCCGGCGCTCCAACGATGCCTTCCCGCCGCAGCGTCCACACACGCTGCGGTGGAAGAGTCGCCGAAGGTGTGCCGCCAGCCTTTTGCAGCGCACCTTCGGTGACTTGTGGAAGGAGCGCTATTTTAGTGCTCCTTCCAGGGGCGGCGAAGCTGCGCCGCGGGGCCAAGGTGTGCGGATACCTTGGCCCCGTGGCGCAGCTTCCCGGGGCGGCCGAGGACTGCCTGTCTGCTTCCCCCCTCAGACTACTTTCTACTGGAAGGCCTTTAATCCTTAAGTATCATGCCAGGTATACCTCCAGCACTTGTTTTGCTGGAGAAGAGTCCTTGAAACCAATGCACACATTGTCCTAAGTTAGCCCAAGCAAAATCATATTAGTTTCTCCTTCCTCTTCATCCTCTCCCACAGAATTCAGTTTGATCTTATGGGCCTACCTTCCACCAACATATACTGGCCAGTGGAGAGAGATCAATGAACTAGAGAAGCATCTGATTATATTCCTTCAGACAAATGTACAACAACAATGATGTTATCCTCCAAGGAGGCAGGTGTATATGAAGGGGTTTCAGGTCATTGCATGACAGAGGTAGAAGATTTCTTCCACTGTACTGATCAGAAGAAGGGAAGCAGTGGTTTAGTGGTTAAGATGCCAATTCTGATGATTGGAAGATTTGAAGGTTTGCAGTTCTAGACCTGGGTGCTGCATGATGGGGTGAGCTCCTGTCACTAGTCCCAGCTTCCACCAACCTAGCAGATCAAAAGCATGCATATGCAAGTAGATAGATAGGTACCACTTCAGTGGGAAGATAACAGTGTTCAGTGCAGTCATGTTGGCCACATGACCACTGGAGTAGTCCTTGGACAACACTGGCTCTTCAGCTTAGTAATGGAGATGAGCACCACCCCCCACAGTTGGTTATGACTGGACATTCATGTCAAGGGACTACCATTACCTTTACCTTTATCTTTACCAATCAAAAAGGATACATATTAGTGTTACACTGGCATACATCACTAACAGGATGGCAACCAATACATTGGTGAGCAACCTCATTATTTTTAACAAGTGACTTAAAAGATTTGTTTTTGCAGAGGAGAATATTAAATAGTCTAGAGCCCATATGACAGAAATATGCATCAGTGGCTGATTAAATGAGCCCACATTGGAACTACAGTTAAAAATGATGGGTCTGGAATTTAAAAAATGAGTCTTGAATTTGCTGATAATTTGGGGAAAACATCAGAAGCCAGGTTGCATAAGGCTTTATCCCCTCATGCTCCACTGATTTTTAATATGTAGTGATTTTTCCTTTGCCCCCAACCCAGAAATTATATTCTGTTCCTTTCATTGAAACTGCCCACTCAATATAGAAACAGATTTAATGAAATAATAAGCATGTTGCTTATAAATACTGACAAACAAAATGCAGACTAAACATGCTTAATATGTATCTTCTGGACCTGGAGTAGAAGCTTGAAATGTCTATTGGTGGTATTAAATGAGCATGTAAGGCTTGGCAATCTGTAATATAATTAATAAACATTTAATGGCATTGATTTTTATAGGCTGGCTTATTGAACCCCTTATCAGTATGGAGCAGATGGGGCATAACTATGAGAAATTATATTTTAAACATGATTACTGTACTTGAATTATATTTGAAAATTTCTGTTCAGTGAAGCATTTATAAACATAATTTAAGTTGCAGACCACCCTCTCCAACTTCAGGTATTTGTTTCTTTATTCAATAGTATAATATTTAAATGATGCCTGTAAAGCAAATTATACAATGCACATTTTTTTAAAAAAAATTGAATGGCAGAAAACAAATCATCTAGTAAATGTATCATTCACCATGCCATTTTTGCAATAAAAATGTCACTTAATCAACATCACATTTGCTATCAAGCAAAATAAAATCTGTACACTCAATCTTAAAAGGGTTGCAACAAGGATTATTTCTGATTGAAATTTAGGATTACATCAGCATTTGTCCATTGGAATATGTATACCCTGGAACATAATCTTCTAAAATGAAATATTATTGTATGGATTCTAAAAAAATATTAAATTGTTGCATTTCACCTCCCCTCATATAATCTAAACCCATAAACATCTAGATGTATAAGTATATATTTAATTGCAATTCTATGCCTAAGCATTGCACTGTTAACATATATCTCCCTAGTGGAAAAAACAACATGCTCTTTAAATAGGGAGACATTTTCATGAGTCTGAAGGTGCCGTTTTGTTCTGTGTGTATGATGCATTCCTTTTGTAGAACTATGGAACATAAGATGATACAATTTTAGCAAGACCCACTTACCTGGCCTGGGAGCAATGGCTGACAATGAAGAGTACTTGTCAAGACCCACACCCCATTAGAGGACTCAGTGTCATTGTATGGACCTTCATGATCTTTCACTTCCTCCTTGCTGTTGCTGCCTATTCACTTGCCATGCAAACAATGGCAAGTGTGAAGAGATGGAGAACCTTCCTCTACTTGAACTTCAAAAAATGTGAAATTCAAATCAAAATGACAAGTGGATAACTTCTGATTTTGGAAAAAAAATGTATTTTTTTCTTTCAGCTAAACAGTTGGGAGAGGGAGTTTCAAATCGATTTGAAAGATAGATTGCTACTCCTGGGGAGTTCCATTTTCTTTGGACCCTTGCCACTTTTGGCAAGAAAACAAGAATTCCCAGGAAGGGGTTAAACAAGCAGCTGGATTTTGCCCACCTTTGGTTTCCAGGTATAGAGGAAGCTTTCCTCCTCAAACTGTTCCCCACAATAGGTTGAAAAACCAATGAGTGTGACCTTGCTGCTTCTCACAGAATGTATCACATTAATGGCTTGAAAAGATTACTGAAGAAAGTCAAGGACAAAAGTGCAAAGGCAGGTTTATAGTTAAACATTAAGAAAACAAAAATAATAATCACAGATGATTTATATAACTTTAAAACAGATGATAAAGACATTGAAATTGTGGCTCAGTCATTAATTAGAATGTAGACTGTAGTCAAGAAATCAGAGAAACACTATGACTAGGAATGACTGCTATGAAAGATCTAATTCTAGACACAATTCTGAAGTGTGAAGATATATCATTGATTACTAAAGTAGGATTGTCAATGCCATCATACTTTCTGTGTATGGTTGTGAAAGCTGGACAGTGAAGAAAGCTGACAGAAAGAAAATCTACTTATTTGAAACATAGTGCTGGAGAAGAATTCTCTAGATACTACAGACTGTTAAAAAGACAAATAAATGGATCATAGAGCAAATTAAACCTGAACATTCCCAAGAAGCTAAGATAACTAAACTGAAACTGTTGTACTGTGACCATATCATGAGGACATGACTCACTAGAAAAGGCAGTAATGCTTGGTAAGGTAAAAGGCAGTAGGAAAAGAGGAAGATCATATTCCAGATGGATAGAGTCAATCAAGGAAGCCACAATCCTGAGTCTGTAAAGCTGAGTAGGGCTGTTGATGATAGGGTGACTTGGAGTCCTCTCATTCTTGGGGTCTCCATAAGTCAAGTCAACTTGATGGGAATTAAAACGTACATTTCAGTATTGAGTATAGTAAGATAATAATAATAATAAATAATAAAAACATATTTTTATCTCGCCCCTCTGCATATGCAATCAGGGCGGCTTACAACATTTAAAATTGCAATAAAAATACAGTATATATCCCATAACCCCCCCACCCCTTAAAATGGTATTAAACAATAGAACAATATAAAAACATAGTTGAAATAAATTACAATAATAAACAGTAAACAATAGCAGTTGTGGGAAGGATTAAGGGAGAAAAGTTGAGCTAACTCTTGAAGGCTGGGTTGTCTATCCAGGAAAGGCCTGCCGGAAGAGATCTGTCATAACAGCTTTTTAAAAGCTATTTAAGGTAGTGATGTGATGGATCTCATCCGGCAGGCCATTCCATAATCTGGGAGCGGTTGCAGAGAAAGCCCTTTGGGCAGTTGCAGACAGCCTAGTTTTTATAGGCTGCAGCAAATTCCTTCCAGAGGACCTGAGTGTGTGGGATGGGTTGTATGGAAGGAGGTGATCCCAGAGAGAGGTTGGACCCAAGCCATATAGGGCTTTAAAGGTAATAACCAACACCTTGTACTGTGCCCAGAAACTAATGGGCAGCCAGTGAAGTGATCTTAAGACTGGAGTTATATGGTCTCTTCTCAATGTTCCAGAGACCAACCTGGTTGCCATATTCTGTACTAATTGAAGTTTCCAGACCAAGCACGAGGGTAGCCCCATGTAGAGTGCATTACAGAAATCAAGACACAAGGTTACCAGTGCGTGTACCACAGTTTCAAGATTCCTGACTTCCAGGCAAGGGCACAGCTGCCTTATCAGCTGAATCTGATAACAAGCACTCCTGACCATTGCATTTACCTGATTTATCATCTGAAGTGACGGATCCAGGAGCACCCCCAGACTGCGAACATAGTCCTTAGAGGAGAGTGTGACCCCATCCAGGACTGGAAATTGTATCCCAATACCTGGTTTGGGGGCTGCTACTGTAAGTACCTCCGTTTTATGGAAGTAGGAGACCTTGAGACTGTCGTGCATGCGTTGGTAACCTCACGCCTTGACTTCTGTAATGCACTCTACATGGGGCTACCCTCGTGCTTGATTCGGAAACTCCAATTGGTTCAAAATATGGCAGCCAGATTGATATCTGGAACATCTAGGGGGGACCATATTACCCCGGTATTAAGGTCCCTCCACTGGCTGCCTATTAGTTTCCGAACCCAGTACAAGGTGTTGGTAATTACCTTTAAAGCCCTAAATGGCTTGGGTCCAGGCTATCTGAAGGACCGCCTTCTCCCGTATAATCCTCCCCGCGCCCTCCGGTCCTCTGGGAGGAATTTGTTACAGCCTCAAAGAACGAGGCTGGTGACAACCTCCCAGAGGGCATTTTCTGTAGTTGCCCCCAAACTGTGGAATGGCCTGCCGGAGGAGATCCGCCAACTGTCATCACTTGACAGCTTCAAGAAAGCTGTCAAAACGGATCTCTTCCGGCAGGCCTTCCCGGATTAAATTCATCAGTTTGGTTCCAGAGTCCTCTTCCCCTGAGATGCTCTCTTCTTCAGGAATTGGGTTCTTATTGAGTCTGCATGCGATACTCGCTGCCACTTTTGTCTTTATGTATGTTATGTATTGTTGTTTTATTGGAGTAATTTATCTCCTTACATTGTTTTTAAATTGTATTGAGTTTAATTACATTTTAAGGGGGGGAGGGGGAGGTAATTGTTCTTAATTATTGTTGAATTTTATGATGTAAGCCGCCCCGATTGTGCTTAGAGGGGCGGGGTATTAAATAATAATAATAATAATTATTATTATTATTATTATTATTATTATTATTATTATTATTATCTGGATTCAGTCTCAAACTGTTTTTCCTCACCCAGTCCATTACTGCTTTAAGACAATCATTTAGAAGAGAGACGTCATCTGAAATCAAGGCTGAGGACCGAGACATGGAGAAATATATCTGGGTATCATCAGCATATGGATAACACCCCGCCCCATGTCTCCAGATGATCTCTCCCAGTGGCTTCATATATATTGAATAACATCGGGGACAGGATTGCACCTTGTGGGATGCCACAATTAAGCTCTTTCCTTTTAGAGCAGCTGTCCCTGAGCCTCACCTTCTGTGATCTTCCCGAGAGGAAGGAACGGAACCACTGCAATTCAGTGCTTCCAATTCCTAACCCTCTCAGGTGATCCAGAAGGATGTTATGATCTATTATATCAAAAGCCACTGAGATGTCTAGGAGCACCAGCAAGGTCACACTACCCCTGTTGATGCCCAGATGAAGGTCATCAGCCAAGGTGACCATGGCAATCTTAACTCCATATGTTGTCCTAAAGCCAGTTTGAAATGGATCTAGATAATCGGTTTCCTCCAAGACAGCTTGGAGTTCAAGAGATGATGCATACCAAACATACCCCTAAACTCTTCCTCCATACCCTGCTGTTCATTAGTTTTGTATTAATGTATTTCCTTTTCCCATGAGCTCTCTCTGTCCACAGCATTTTTGAGGTATTCATTGCTGGAATTTGGCATACATCAGCTTCCGGGCCCAGTACAAGGTGTTGGTTATTACCTTTAAAGCCCTAAATGGCTTGGGTCCAAGCTCTCTCAGGGAACGCCTCCTTCCATATAATCCTCCCCGCGCTCTCCGGTCCTCTGGGAGGAATTTGCTGCATCCTCAAAAATCTAGGCTGGCGGCGACCTCCCAGAGGGCCTTTTCTGTTGTCGCCCCCAAACTCTGGAATGACCTGCCGGACGAGATCCGTCAGCTGACATCTTTAGACAGCTTCAAGAAAGCTGTGAAGACGGATCTCTTCCGGCAGGCCTTTCCAGATTAATTCTCCTGGCCTTGGGCTCTTTGCCCTGTGCTCCCCTGTGGCCCCATCAATTGCTGATGGATGGGGAGTGCAGTCGAGTCTTATCAGGGCATTTTTATTTTTATTTTTATGTTTGTTTTATTTGTGTTGGAATGTTTATATTCCTGTTTTAATTATCTTGTTATTTAATACTGTTTTAAGGGGGTGGGTTGGGGTATTCATTGTATGGGGTTTTAAACTGATGTAAGCCACTTAGATTGTCTTCATTTAAGCGGGGTATAAATAAATTTTATTATTATTATTATTATTATTATTATTATTATTATTATACATGGGTACTCATGTGCCACAATATCTATGATGTTCTTGTTCAGTTTGCATTCTTACACAGGAGCAATCCAAAGTGTCCTGCCACTTAAAGCAGAAAGACATGGACTGCTGTGCTACTCCTCACCCACCCATCCCCAGTTTAACTGCACTCCCTTCCACCATGTCTTGAGTTCCAAATACTTCACAACTACAAATCTTTACTCAGAATGAGTTGTGATGGATAGAGTCAGCATGAAGGCCACATGTGCCACCACATAAGAAGCACTGAGGACGTTATCACACGGGGTCTAAAGCAGTCCCATCCCCATCGCATCCCCGTCCCATTGCGCTTCCTTTTCCCCTGTGTTCACACGTCGCAGAGAAACCCCGCCCATCCTCGTCGCATCCCCGTCCCATTGCGCTTCCTTTCCCCGTGTCTTCACATGATGTCACACCCATCCCCGTCGCATCCCCGTCGCATCCCTGTCCCATTGTGGCATCACCCAGCATCATCCCCGTTCTTTTGAATGCCGGTTTCTTTGGGAATTACATTTTGCCGCAACCAGAATGATACCGGAATGATGCTGCTTTCTGTATGCCGGTAAGTTCTGGATTGAAAAGGAACCGCAATGGGACGGGGATGCGACAGGGATGGGACTGCTTTAGGCCCCGTGTGATAACGTCCTGAGAGAACAGGAACATAACTGGTGAAGGGTTTCAGAGGCTACTCAACTATCTTTCAGTTGTGGCATTTACCAGGGTCAGAAAGTCGCTAGCAAGGCTCTCTGAAACAGCAAAACAAAGACTTTTTGGAGAGGGCACACATAATTTGTCACTATTTGTGCCCCATGATATGTGGTACAAACTCAACCTGTCTAATAGGAACCATTGCCAAAAGTACAGTGCCTAATTATGTAAACAGAACCAATAACAGTACAGTTTGTACTTTATACAAATGTCAGATCTCTTCAATAGCTATGATGAATGCATTGATGTTGGAGCAGAAGAAATTAATTTGATCTTGACCACTCTTTGTTACATTTAGTCAACATATATGACATTTTAGTTTTGCAGTTTTCTCCTGTTAAAAAAGAGAATTGTGTTACTATGTTTCTGAATATTGTGAAATTGATGTAGATTCTAGCTATGGCCTTGACTTGTTTCTCACACCTTCATTGGCTTGTGCAACTGCTTGTAAAATGCATTTAGCACTCTGTCAGTGTTTAGTAAGATTTGTGTCAAAGATAGCATGACACTTAGCATATTATCTTTTATTGTTTTAAAGTGCTAATTTAAATACATTGTTCCCTGTCTAGTGTTCTCAGCAGCATAACTTGCTATTGTATAGTATCCGTCATTGTTCTAATTAGCAAAGCCCTGAAGCCTTTCTATAGAATTGCTTTGTAACACATCTTATGCTGTAACAAGACACATCTGATGTGTTTCAGTGATAACATATAAAACATCATCATCATCTTAGTTTTTTTTTAAAAAAAAACTACAAAGATGTGCACTGTTCTATTATTCAGAGTGATGAGCAAAATCATGTCTTTTGAACGATCTGCCCTGAAGGTCTTGTAGTTAGAGATGATGATCAGCTTAGGAAGTCCTTGACTGGTAAATGAAACAATATGCTGACTCAAGGACATTCTCAACTAATGTTAAATACTCTTGTCACTGTGTGTGTGTATATGTGTGTGTGTACCTTCAAGTCACCTGTTGCCTTATGGCAGCTCCATGAATTTCACACAGTTTTCTTAGGCAAGAAATACTTAGGGGTGCCCTTGCTAGTTCCTTCCTCTGAAATATAGCTAACAGAACCTGACATTTATTGGTAGTCTCCCATTCAAGTACCAACCAGGACTGAACCTGCTTAGCTTCCAAGATCAGACAGAATCTTGTGCCTGTAGGGTATTTAGGCCCTGCATTCATATATTTCAGGGATTTACAACAGCTCCCCCTACATAGCCACACATATTACCCCAAAAGAATTAGATCCAGAATCTGTGTACCATATCCAGAAGGGCTCCCTCTAACTGTAGGAACCTTGCTGGCAGAACAGAAAAAGTGGAAATCTCTTTCACTTCCTTGCTTCTCTTGCAGTCCCCTATGTATTCCAAAACTGCTCTTGAGAGTCTAGAAGGACATTCTGGGACACTGATATAGAATGTGTTACAGGCTGCCAAGGGAGAAAAATCAACACTTACTTCACTCTCACTTTATCCACTGGCAGGAGAGTTATGTGCGATGTCTACTCATGGAATAACCCTACCAATAGAAAAGAAGATGGATGCAGAAGGAGCAACTATTCCCTGCATGATGGTCTTACCCAGGGGTAGGCAACCTTTCCCCTTTAAGGGCCAAGGGACTTCAGCTCCCAGAATCCCAGGAGCTATTGGCCAACATGGCTGAGGCTTCTGGGAGCTGAAGTCCCTCGGCCCTTAAAGGGGAAAGGTTGCCTACCCCTGGTTACCTCTAGCATCTGCAGATTGTCTGACACAACTCCTCCATGACCACAAATTCAGCAAAATGTTCAAAATTGGACTCTATCAACATACTGATGTACCATCATACTCCTTCCACCTTAAATGGAACCCAGAAAACACCATCATGCATTACAACAGTGATTCCCTAACTTTGGTTTTCCAGGTGTTTTGTACTTCAGCTTCCAGAATTCCTGACCATTGACCAAGCTTGTACATTGAGAGCTGATGTACAAAACATCTGGAGAAACAAAGTTTGGCAATCATTGCATTAGAAGCTTCTTCTCTGATGATGATCAGTCCAATGCACAGATATCATGATGGGCATAGTCAAGCTTCCTCCTCCATGGCTGTGCTGTGGATTGTAAATATTTACAGTCATACTTGGAGGAGAAATAATGAGATCAATACACCTAAGTCAGTATTTCCCAAATGCTAGTCCTCCGGGTGTTTTGGACTGCAACTTCCAAAGGCCCTAGCCCATTTGGCCAGCAGTTGGAATACTGGGAGCTGAAGTCAAAACATCTGGAGGACCAAAGTTTGGGAACCACTGACTTAAGCTATACTCATGACTGACCTAAATTTGATTGAAACGTCTGTAAGATTATAATGTAGTGTAATATAACAGCCAGTTTGATGTTGTGTTTTGAACATTGGACTACCACTCTAGAGTAGGGTTTGATTCCTTGCTTGGCCATGAAAACTCACTCTCAGTCCCAGAAACCCTCATGATAGATTCACCTTAGGATAGCTATAAGTCAGAAACAATCTGAAGGCACTCAACAACAACAACAAAATACAAACTGTTCTAAATTATTGTAGCTTTACTGTGTTAATGATCTGTTGTTGCTGGTTTCATTTCTGTAGTTAGTTGTGTGCTGTTTGATTTTTATTCATTCTGATATTATAGAGTTTCCTTGATGGTATTTTTTTTTATTAAACTGCACTTTTTTTATTGCCCCTTTATAATATGTAACTCATCACAACCCACCATCCTCTCTCTCTTGTGTATATTGACCAAGGCATCATTACACTGTGATCTAGCCGTCTATGCAGGTCATTCTAGGGTTCAAATTGAACCCAAGTTTGAAAAATGTAGCCCTACTAAAAGTATTCTGGATTGGAGGAAGCTGTTTTTGCTACACTCTGCATGGGAAGTATGGTTTGCAAGAAGAGATGCTGTTTCTAAGAGAAAAAGAAAAGAAATAACCAGGTTAAAGGGAAGAAAGAACACAATATATTGTATCTCAAAACTGATAGGGAATAAGCTGAAGCAAAGAATTAGGTAGCACAGATGAGTTTGTATTTTTGTGTCTGGCCAATGGAGTCAAAGTGCCAGTTAAATAGCTACTAATGTAGATGAAGTGCTGCTGCTGAGAGGGCTGGTAATTTGTTGACTGTGCATCTTAGGAAGTTTGTCTAACAACAAGAGAGGAAATTATTTCCTTCTTAAACTAGTTCATTTATTTAGACTGCAAATGCACCCCATACCTAAGTCTGATTCACAGATAATTCCCTATGACCTAGTGGAAGCTGCATGAACAAGATGTAATGTTCTCTCATAATATATTTCCTGTTCTGATATAGAAATTGTTTGGTGTATTCTCTGGGGATGGAAAATAAGGGATGAGGTTTCCTCAAGTGCCAGGAAACCCTGATGCAAAGAATCCTAGATGGGCAAGAATCTTCCCATTTGGGACATTCTGTGTGGGGGAAAATGTACAGGGGAGATTGTACAGAAAGTGATATTCATACACTTAGAGTTACATATTCTGTAAGGTATACTTAGTATAGAAATTGTATAATCTTTATGTAATTGGGTGTACTTGTAACTGTTTTTTTAATAAATAAATATTTAAATAAAAAAAGAAAGAAAGTGATATTCATTGTCTATGAAGAAAAGTTTCCCATGAAACTAACATCATTTTTGCATAGGGAAGAATATTTTTTTATCGAAGACAGCTTTCTTGCAGAGCAAACAACATTTCTGCACAGAAAATGCTGTTTTCTGTGCAAAAGAACCCCACATGTACTTTTTTGTACAAGGTAAATCCCAAAGAGCCAGTATGGTGTGGTGGTTTGAGCATAGAACTAGGACTCTGGAGATTGGAGTTAAATTCCTCACTCAACTATGGAAATCTGCTGAGTGATCTTGGCTGAGTCACATCCCTTCAGGTTTGATAGGTTTGCCATAGGGTCACCATAAGTTGGAAATGAAAGCTTACAACAACAAATCCCAAACTGGAATACTCTTCAAAAACTATGCACCATTTCTGCATGAATCTGCATGATGCTTTCCATTGTAACTCCCATGACACTTCATACACTAACCATGATGCTATGAATCTTGGGATATGTAGTTCTCAAAGCTAAAATTCAATGGCTAGTCCCAACTAGAAAAGATGTAAATTAAATACAGTAAATATTGGATTTCAGCAGTGGTTTTATTAGTGCTACTCCGTCTGAAGTTTGCAGTTGGACTGAAGGCTGAGGCACCTGATTATCCAAACTGAGTTATCTGCATATCTTAGATTGTTGGTATTCCTTCCTCCTATTTTTACTCCTCCTTCCTCTGTGACCAGGCCTGCATACAAGTTGAACAGGTAGGGTGAAAGGATGCAGCTTTGTCTGACTCCTTTGCTAATTGAGAACCATTCTGTTTCTCTGTGTTCTGTTCTGACAGTCGCCTCTTCTCATGAGTACAGATTCCTCATCAGGACTATCAAATGTGTTGGCACTCCCATGTCTTTAAGGGTGTTCCATAGCCTTTTATGATCTATGCAGTCAAAGGCTTTGCTATAGTCTATAAAGCACATGCTGATTTTTTTTGGAATTCTCTGTTGCACTCCATTATCCACCATATGTTTTCAATGTGATCCCTAGTGCCTCTTCATTTTCTGAACCCCACTTGGACCTCTTGGATTTCTCTCTCCATGTATGGATGAAGTCTATGTTTCAGAATTTTGAGCATGATTTTGCTTGCATGGGAGATTAGTGCTATGGTTCTATAATTGCTGCAGTCTCTTGTCTCTCCTTTTTGTGTGAATGGAGATGTATATTGATTGCTTCCAATCTGTTGGTCATTGTTTTATTTTCGATATCTGTTGACATATGTTGGTTAGCACTAGAGTTGACTCTGGGGGGAAGCAGACTAGAGGCTCTGGGACACTGTGGGACGGTGCGCCGCGGGACCGAGGCATCCTCACCGCGGCGCACCGTCGGCATCCCTGAAAGGAGCGCTAAATCAGCATTCCTTTTATACGTCACCGAAAGTGCGCCCCAAAAGCTTGGGGCGCACTTTCGGCGACCCTTCCACCACAGCGTGTGTGGATGCTGCAGCGGGAGGTTGCCCTCGGAGCGTCGGCCGTGCGGAGGACCGGCGGCTCTGAGGACGACCTCGGGAGGAGGAAGGGGCACCGAGCATGCAGCTGCCCCTCCTCTTCCCTGCCTCGGAGACGGCGCAATTAGCCGTCTGCCAAGGCCCTCTGTCAGTGTGGATTGCAACAGTTCAAATGGAATATCATCTGTTCTTGATTATTTGTTTTTCGCCATTTCACTTATTGCAGATTCCACCTCACTTTTTAAAATTTGGGGTTCATCTTCATATTTGTTCCATGTGTCCTTCATGTTGTCATCTCTTTTGTATAATTCTTCTGTGTAT
Organism: Phrynosoma blainvillii; assembly: GCA_026167975.1. Taxonomy (NCBI): domain Eukaryota; kingdom Metazoa; phylum Chordata; class Lepidosauria; order Squamata; family Phrynosomatidae; genus Phrynosoma; species Phrynosoma blainvillii. The sequence goes on from JANUYF010000005.1 coordinate 38,512,827, forward strand.
TGCATTCAATGTCTTTTTATTCCTTCCTGGTCTTGAATTATGTTATTTTTATTGTCATAGAGTGTCCCAGTCCTTGGTTTGAATTTTCCTTTGTTTTCCCAGATCTTGTGAAATAGATCTCTTGTTCTTCCCTTTTTGTTGTTGTTTTTGATTTCTCTGCATTGGTCATTGTAGTAATTTTCTTTATCTTTCCACACTAGCCATTGTACTGTTGCATTCATTGTTCTTAATTTGTTTCTATCTCCCTTTTATTTGTCTCCTCTTATTTTCTATATCGCTTGTAGTATTTTATCTATCATCCATGTTTTTCCCCTCTTTCTTTTTATCTCTTGAAAGTGTCTGCCTGCATTCTTCTTTTATTATATCCCTGGCTTCAGACCATAGTTACTGATTACATAGTTACTGATTACAGTAGGCCTGCTCAAAATAAGACTACAGTAGGCCTGCTCAAAATAAGAATCCAGCCTAATGTGTTACTTTCAGCTCAAGCTATGCAATTTTAAATTTTAAAAATTAAAATAGCTTTTGAATTTCATGCTACATTATAAGGGGAGTAAGTTCAATTATGAAGACTATTTAAGCAAAGGTGTTCATCTCAAGCTTTCCCAACAGCAGTTTGTGGAGTTACATATGTCGTGTTGACATTTTGTAATGCTAGTAAATAATGTTTAAAGTGAAATCTCTTGGTCTACCAAAATTACTTTTTTAAAAAATCGTTGCCTTGTGGTGATAATTATCTCATATAAAGTCTTGGTACTTGGAAAGGAGGACACACAGTTTAAATTCTGTTGATTAAAACAAAGTCTTGCAGACAACTTCAGGGTAGTATCTTCCAAGTTATTAGTTTTGCCAGTGAAGATTGAAGTGACACAGTTGAAAACTGATAAGCCTGTGATTTGAGGGTTTGTAGGGTTTCTTTCTTGAGCTGTATTCTCTACCTTGTCTGTCTAAAGTTATTAACCAGTTATCCTGGGGGATCAGAAGACAGAACGACCCAATTTTCAAAAACAAGCTGTAATCACTAATGATTTCTTCACCTTGCTTCCCTTTCTTTCTTTCTTTTTTAGAAGAACTAGGGCTGAAGTCTGAGATCTTGGCAAAAAAAAAAAAAAGGGGGGGGGGGAACTGCTAGGTCATCAGCCTCAAAGAGGAAGAATCTCAAACATGTTATATGACAAAGACAAATGAGGTGCGTGGAAGTATGCATCATTTGGTTCTATTGAGCCAATACCTTCCAGGCAAAATGGCTTTTATCACTAACTGAAGGGTTTCACATTCTCAGTTGTATCTACTTGATGTATGTGGTAAGGGTGTCTGAAATGTAAAATTGGTTTCAGATCTCCTCCTTAAAGGTCAGGAAGTATGTGGGAAAGACTTCTTGTATTGATTATGATAGAAAGGGGAAAAAAAATTTTTTGGTTTATTTTTGCCAAACAACTTAACTCCCTGAAAGAATGGATTAGAATCTTGTTTGAATTGGAAAGTTTTGCTATCATTCCTGTGAATGAAGGGAAATAGAATCATATCTATAGAGTACGTAATTCACTTTGACTTTAAAAAAAAAGAAAGAAAGAAACCTAGGAGAATAACAGAAACATACCTTACCTACCTCCATGAATTTCTTTCCTTTCATCCCAAGGACAAGATATGGTATTGAAGAATATATTTCCTTGTTTTGAAATGTTTGGTTTTCAAATTAAAACTAGCATGATATTATCTATACTTTCTGTCTCAAGGAGCTGTACAGCCTCTTCTTGCTGCAATGCTAATTTAATTAGTAGTTGGAAAAGACTGGATTGTTTTCTTCTCACACACATTGTTTAGCAACATGAAAAGCTGCATTATCTGTGACGTGACTCTGTCTTACCTTCTACTACAAATTTAAAGTCAGGATTTTAATAACCTAGTGCCTCTTTCTCTTCACGGTATAGGAATTCCATGCGTCGGTGTGTCATGTATCATCAGTGCATTAGGGTGGCCAAGCAACAGGAATTGCTTTCTTCAAATAAGTCACTTAAATGTACTTCGCATTCAGTAAGCAGTGCATTCTCAGAATAGTGCCAGCAAATAGATTTTGGCAGGAATGACACAGCTGAACCAGTATCTAGCAGTCCAGTGAAGTGCGGCTACCCTCCAGGGGTGCGGGTGTCAACAATGCAGAGCAGTTCATGAAACAGGGTGACATGAACTGCAATTACCCACACTATAGACATGACCATCAGGGACAATGACTTAATATATGTGACTTCTGGACTAAGCACTAGTTTTCATTGATATGTTCAGTCTTTATCTTGCATACTAATGATACTAAGCACTCCTCCTCTTTCCCCCACAACAAGAATAGATTGTGGTTTGGTTTGGTTTGGTTTGGTTTTGTCTTCCTTCCTGTGGACATTACTTTTTTAAAAAAAAATATTAAAAGGCATGTTGTACTCTGTGTGTAATATACTAAACATGTGACACTTTTTCAGGCTCAGCAATAAATATATTTCACTCAAACAGAAATTTATGCTGTAGATTATTTGTAAGTGGATAAAGATACTTGCTTCCACTTACTTTTCATAAACCTTAGGAAAGTTTACGTCTCTCTGGGAGATCAATATCATATAGCTGGAAGTCTGTACTCACCTGCGGATTGTTTGCAATAACATGGATTTTTGTTATTTCTGTTTTTTAAAAAAATAATGGTTTGTATTAGGTTTATTTAAAGACATTTCCATTTTTTCTGCCCTGTTGTTAAGAATAAAATAGGGCTCTGGATAAACTGAAGGATCCAGCATCAAAAACATTGTCTTTCAGATTCCTTCTCCTCAGGGATTTTGTCCTATTTTATTTATTAATTATTGCATTGGGATATTTCTAAACCACCTTTCAGCAAATATAGGGTGATGACAATACTTGCAAGCCAAAATAGTTATAAAGCTACAAACTACAATAAAACCAAAACAAAAATGCAAAAAAATACAGAAAAATAGTTTTGGCCTGACACTGAAATGATGGCAATGTCAGCACCTTTCTAGGAAGATGTGTCATAAATGGTGTGCAATAAAATGGAAGACTTCTTCCTCAGTCGCACACAATAAAGCGATCATAATGAGTACACCATTTGGGTGGACCTATGCCCTACTCTGGATCAGATACAATCCCTGAAAGCTCCAGGTTTCCCAACTCTATCTGGCACCTCTCCTGATGATCAGAAGCCCTTATCCTACACACTTGTAGTGCTATACATCTGCTTTAACTGCTAATGTTGCTTCCTATGGAATCATGCAGTTTGTAGTTTGGTAAGGCACTGGAATAAGAGAAATATGAAAAAACAAATCACCAGGAACAGATGATATTCCAAATGAACTGCTGCAATCCACATTGACAGTCAACTCTAGTGCTAACCAACATATGTCAACAGATATGGAAAACAAAACGATGGCCAACAGATTGGAGCAATCAATATACATCTCCATCCACAAAAAGGGAGACACAAGAGACTGTAGCAACCATGGGCCCATAGCACTAATCTCCCATGCAAGCAAAATCATGCTCAAAATTCTACAATATAGACTCCAACCATGCATGAAGAGAGAGATCCCAGAGGTCCAAGCAGGGTTCAGGAAAGGAAGGGGCACTAGGGATCATATTGCAAACATATGATAGCTAATGGAGTGCACCAGGGAATTCCAAGAAAAAAATCAGCATATGCTTTATAGACTATAGCAAAGCCTTTGACTGCATAGACCATGAAATGCTATGGAGTGCCCTTAAAGACATGGGAGTGCCAGCAAATCAGATAGTCCTGATGAGGAATCTGTACCCAGGACAAGAGGCTACTGTCAGAACAGAACATGGAGAAATAGAATGGTTCCCAATTGGCAAAGCCTCTTGTTCTGAGTACAGATAAGGATGCATCCTCTCACCCTACTGTTCAACTTGTATGCAAAAAATATTATAAGAAAAGCAGGCTTCAACATAGAAGAAGGAGTGAAAATAGGAGGAAGGAATATCAACAATCTAAGATATGCAGATGACACCATAGTACTAGCAGAAAACCTCACAAACCTGGAACACCTACTAAGGAAGATCAGAGAAGAAAGTGCAAAAGCTGGCTTAATGCTGAACATAAAGAAAACAAAAATAATGACCTTCACAAGTTCAACCTAGAGCAGATCAAACTGGAAACCTCTCTGGAAGCCAAGATGACCAAACTGAGATGGTTGTACTTTGGACACATCATGAAAAGAGAGGACTCTTTGGAAAAAAAAAACAATAATGCTGGGGAAGGTGGAGGGAAGTAGGGAGAGAGGAAGGCCACATGCCAGATGGATGGACTCTATTAAGGAGGTCACTGCTATGGGTGCAGAAATTAAGCAGAACAGTGGAGGAGAGAGGGTCTTGGAGATGTCTCATCCATAGGGTCACCATGAGTCAAGATCGATTCGAGGGCAGTTAACAACAAAGGTACTGGAGCTCTCTGGATAAGAATTCTAAATAGCTCTCCTTTAACTGCAAATCCATAGGATGTGGCCATGGCAGTTAAAAGTAGAATATAGTGTTATAGATGTGTAGTGTAAAAGGACCCCAGATGACAGCAGGGACCATACCCCTTGACTTCATCCACACCATGGAAAATGCAGAGTGGGGAAGCTCTCCCCTGCCCCTACATAGGATCCCATGCTCATTGAAATAGAAGGTACTTTGGTGAGCCTTTCTACATTGCAAGGAAAATTTAAATCCACCTTTCTGCACCTTGCACTGAGACTTAGGGGGGAAGCAGATGGGCAGCCGTGGGCCGCCCCGGGAAGCTGCGGTGCGGGGCCGAGGTATCCGCACACCTCGGCCCCACGGCGCAGCTTTGCCGCCCCTGGAAGGAGCACTAAATTGGCGCTCCTTCCACAAGTCGCTGAAGGTGCGCCGCAAAAGGCTGCCGGCGCACCTTCGGCGACTTTTCCGCTGCGTGTATGGACGCTGCAGCGGGAGGTCCTCCTCGGAGCGCCGGCCATGCGGAGGGCCGGCTGCTCCGAGGACAACCTGGTGAAGGGGTTGGGGCGCCCACCGTGCGGCTGCCCCTCCCCTTCCCTGCCCCCAAAACGGCTCTTTAAGCTGTCTGCTTCCCCCATTAGGGCCTGAACAGAGTGCCAGAAATAATCCAGCTTGAGACCACTTTAACTGCCCTGGCTCAGTGCTAGGGAATCATGGGAACTGTATTGTGGCACCAGAGCTCTTGACAGAGAAGGTTCAATGTGTCAGAAGAACTACAATTATCCTGTCTCTGTTCAATTTTCAGCAGTAACCACCTCCAAAGAAAGAGGCTACTCCAATGTAGCATTACCAGAAAAGGGTGGGAAAATGAGTCTCATGTAAACATTTGGCTGGGCATCTGCAACATCCTCTTAATCCATGTTTCATCTAATATCCATCACCAAGATTGCAATGTGCATGAGGGCAGGGAGAGAAATGCAGAGTGGGGTCCCCCATGTCTTTTTTCTGGACTTGATCAATAAGGCTGCAGTTGCCTTTAAAATCCATCTTGGATTCCTATACATTTCTTCCTTAAACATCAGGGATATAAACAGCAAATGTGCACAAGTGGTCTCCCATATCATTACCACATATCTCTATTCATTTAGTTATCACATTGGTAGTCTCTTGGGTAGCATATGTCGAAGCTCTTTCTCTCCTGCTGTCCTGATAAGAGTATTCTGCTCACAATGAGAACTGAGAAAATGGGCTACATTACAGCAAGCTTGGCTCGGCTTGTTGGCAGTGCTGACGAACAATTCATTGCTGCTATAGAAGAGATGAAATCAAAGGCAGCCTATTAAACTATATACTGCCATTGGGGGCTGTAAGTCTTTTCTACAAATGACACCTTTGTTATATTCCTAAACGAGTTCATCGGCATCTGCTGTTCAAATGTGCTAAATCACAGAGGTATTTAGAAACATATAAACAGATGGACAAATAACAAATGTATTTTCTTTATCCCCATTCCCCTTTAAATGTCTTCCTTCCTCCCACTCCACAAAGGGGCCTTGATCCAAACAAATGGCATTGTAGTTATGCTCATTGCTGTCATCCCCCCCCCCATATTTCTTGGGTTTTTTTCATTGTCCCAATTCATCACCATTGTCTGTTAATTGTACATTATACCATTGTTATGTAGCTCATTTTCCCCTTCCAGCCATCCCATCCACCTGCAGATTTTAAAAGTACACATATCCTTTAGCTATTCTTTCCTCTGCTTTTTTCAAGATTCTGTTTGTTTATGAAGTGCCTGACAAACAATTTCTTAAGCTTTTTAAAATGAAATGAAATCTGAATTTCCATCAGTCAGCAAGCTCTTTGTTTTCTCACTTTGTTGAGTTTCAGCCCTTGTGGTTTTCAAATCCTGAACAAGGCTCCATTCAAAAATGGCTAAAGCTATAATAAGAAGTTAGTCCCACTGCCAGTGATAGTGAGTGGTACTGAGGCTTTTCTTACGTCATGTAGAGATAAGCCCAAAAAGTGCAGCTTGTCATATGCTCTGTCCCATCACAGTATGTGCTCTATGAGTATTGTTGCACTGTTCTTTGCTAATCAAGCCAAGTTCCATTGCCTATATCTTACCAATGCTGCTGACCTGTTCTTTTTTCCCCACAGTTAATTTCCCAGCATCAGTTACACCAATAAATCTTAACTAATGTACATTTAATAGAATATATTGCATAAAAGATGGGGAAGGAAAGAAGGCACTTTAGGGGATTCTTGATGTAATTAAAGGCCTTTTTAAGATTAATTGAGGAGCTCATTTAGGGAGGAATGTTCAGATGAAAAGGTTTTTGAATCTATAATTTTGGATGCAGCATTGTCTGGAATTATAGTGGCATTAGCCATGAACAGAAGACAGCACTGTCTCTAAATTTCACAAATAGTATTTATTCCCACTCTTGAATCACTCTGGTGGTGATAAGCAACATGCAAGCACCAAATATGTACCATAAGTGGAATTTAGCCATGACATGGTGCTCCTGCAAATGACCAGAAACAATTGCCTAGCATCTCACTTGAATATAATGGGAGGGAAGGGATGTATGCTCATGATGTGTGCCAGACAGAATGGTTAACAGTCATTCTGTAGCCAATTATGCCAAAACAAATAAGGGTTGGAATGATGATAGGTAGGTGTCATTCTGCAAGGGGTTGAACATTTACAGATGTTGCACTACAGTGGCATATTATTCAGGGTTGCATAAACCCTGTTCTGCTGAAGAAAACTATTGTGCATGGTCTAGGTGGTTCCATACATTTGGTACTTAATGGGAGACAGGACTCTGGATTGACTTGAGCAACAGGAGAGTCATATTGTCCATTGTACAAACAGCTGTACAAAGACTTTTTTAAAAATTTAAAATGACATTTCATGGTCAAGTGGTTGCAAGGAGTCTTTTTATGATATGTATATACTGTTTGTTTTATCATGCATGTGTCCTTTTTATGGCGTGGATGCAATTTTATTTTTAATAATTTAGTTTTTTTAATGGTTTTGCACCTTTTAAAATTAATGGCACTGTTATATGATATAATGCATTTTAATCCTTCTATCATCAGGTTTTTAGCTTTATCTTGTTTTAATCTCTTTGGCTCCCATGTGGGGGAAATCTATATTTAAATAAATATTTAATTCATATATTACATTAACAAAAAAGTAAAGTACAAATACAATAGTGCAATTCAGTTACTCTAGTATATATACTCTGGAGTAATTTTAACACTATACAACCAAAAAGTAGGATTTAATCCAAAGCTTACAAAGATTTTTCTTTTTTTGAAGAACAAAATAAAATATTTTGTGAATAGAAGTCAAGGCAAAAGCTGAGACAAACATCGCTATGTATATGAATCTTGGTAGATGTGTTCTACCAAGTCTACAAACTCATTAGAGAAAGGTGATAGACAAAGACATCTTAGTTGTTTCTCACTCAGGTGATTGGAATTGTGGGACATGGATCAAAAGGAAGCTTCAAACATAAATGGGTTCTGTAGATACAAACATGACATCATGACAATAGTGAACCCCTATTCTGAAATTATTTCCAGTGCATGGATCAAGGAAAGGAGCAAGGATGTGCTAACTAGGGGCCTTTACAGACTGCCAGAAATAATGCAGCTTGAAGCCATTTTAACTGTCCTGGCTCAGTGCTAGGGAATCATGGAACTGTAGTCTATTGTGGCACCAGAGCTCTCTGACAGAGAAGGCTCAGTGTCCAAAGAAAAAAATAAAATTCCCATGATTCTCTAGCATTGAGCCAGGACAGTTAAAGTGCCCTCAAGATGCATTATTTCTGGCAGTCTGTAAAGGCCCTAGCTCTACTTTTAACAAGGCTTGGGCCAACTAGCCCACCCTCTTACATCTTCATGGGACAACACTTTTACATGTTGATGAGATGGCTGACTCTCTGAAAACATTTGCTCTGTATCCTCACATGATAGATCTAGATTATCTGTGGAATACTGAGGACATGACCCTTGCTCTTCCATTAATCTAAATGAGCAATAATTTCTAACAAGGGCCAGAGTGCCCTTGCCAATAGCATGTGCAGTGGAAGCATCACTTTAGTTACTAAAGTTTACTATGGATTTCCATGAACAGATGTTCATCTATACCTCTCCACAGATTATGAAAAGTTGAAATGGCAGCTTCTCAACAGTATTTGGACTGAAAGTGGAATATTTATAAAGCCTATTCTCTCCTTCTACCCAACATTAAGTTTAGAAACATCTGGTTCAAACTTGTTTCAAGGATGGCCAGGTTATTGGAAGGGGTTTATTACAGGCTTTTAAACTGGTAATAAAATATACTTAAACAGCATAGCGCAGATAATCCATGACCATGCAGGATAACTATGAGCTTCTTGGAAGTTCTGATTCATGACAGTACTAGCCTCACTACAAATGTCATGCATATCTAACTATCTGCTTCTCTGGTTGCTAGTAACACATGTAAGCTGGTAGTGGGACTAAATGGCCATGGGAAACAAATCTATAATCATCATTACACAACAGCATGAGGGGAATGATGATGGGTGCAAGCAGTGGGCTAGAGTGGTTGAACTACAGTCAGAGACAACCATTTTCAGACACATAATTTACAGTAAATCCATTCGGGGGAAATGCACTATGGCACCTTGTGAAATTGTATTACATATATTACAACAAAAGTGTGACTATTATAAGAAATTCACAGAAGCTGTTGTCTGGAATGGTGGGGCATGGATCAAAAAGAGGTATGTAAATCACTTTATTTTTTAGTTTTCTGTGGGTTGTTCAGGCTATGTGGCACATTCTGAAAGAATTTATTCCTGATGTTTCACCTGCATCCGTGGCTGGCATCTTCACTTCTGAAGATGCCAGCAACAGATGCAGGTGAAACATTAGGAATAAATGAATGAACAGGCTGAATATCTCACCAAACTACAAATTGTAAGACTCTGTAGGATATAGTCATGGCAGTTAAAATGGTGTTAAACTGCTTTAATTCTGCGGCATGGCTATACTCCTAGTCTGTCCACAATCATTGTGGAGGCTGGCATTCACTTTCTTCTTCCATACTTACCAAAGCTACCTATTATAGCCTTGTTGAAGCCTCCTCTGTGGCCAATCCATGTCTTGCACGGAATGGGAAGGCACAGCAACATTTAGCTATGTCCTCATAGCCAGACATGAAAGGACTGCTTCAACTACTGCAATTTCTGGAGGACCCTAGCAAACTCACTGGCACAGGTAAGCCCTTCATGTCTGGCTGCTGAGACCCATGCCTCTCCCTGGCAGGCACATATGGGCCATAGGGGAGTTGTATTAGGTCTGGAGTGCTGGTAAATGTCTCAGCATAGCAGTAGTTCCAGATGGAGAAATTTGTTGTTGGAAGAAACCTTTGCATTCTCTTTCCCCTCATTATATAGATAGGGATTCCTACTTAAGTCACTCCCTCTTTAAGAATAACTATCTTTCTCTGAAGATTCAAAACTGTCTTCATCACTCTTATGGGCTAAGCAGACAGTGCAAAGCGCTGTCTTCAGAGCAAGGAAGGGGAGGGGCAGCCATACGCTGGGCGCCCCAACCCCTTCCTCAAAACATCCTCGGAGCAGCCGGCCCTCCACACAGCTGGCGCTCCGAGGATGCCCTGCCGCTGCAGTGTTCGCACACGCTGCAGCAGAAGAGTCACCGAAGGTGCGCCGGCAGCCTTTTGTGGCACACCTTCGGCGATTTGTGGAAGGAGCGCTATTTTAGCACTCCTTCCAGGGGCGGCGAAGCTGCGCCGCGGGGCCGAGGAATGGGGATGCCTCGGCCCTGATCCGCAGCTTCCTGGGGCAGCCCCGTGCTTCCCGTCTGTTTCCCCCCTCAGTCTAAGTCTGAGTAACAGCTTCCTCTGAGTGATGAATAACAGTCTCTTCCTGCTATACCTAAACCATCACCATTTCGGACAAGATTTAGTTTGTTATGTATTTATTTATTAAAGCCATTGTTATTATTTTTAAACTGCAAACTGCATGTTTGTCATTTTTTGAAGTATTCTTTGGGAAGGCAGATTTAGAATAAATAGTCTGTCCCACACTTTTGCTGTTTCTGCTGATGAAAGCTGAACTCTAACAAGTTTAACTTTCATATTTGCATATTTTTGTTTCCCTTTAAAAGGGTTAACTCCCTAGGAAACTCAAATTGCACCCCACATTTATGCTACATTGAGGCCTATCTGGCAGAAGCATGATTGTCACCATAGAAAACACAGGTTCTGTACAGAAATATAGAAGCTTTATCTACAAAGAAAACATTTTCTGTGGAGAAAATGCACCTTCTGTGCAGAAATACATATGGTTTTTTTATTCAGAATTACATATATTTTTTGGTCCAGAAATACAGATTTCTTCTCTCTTTTTGGTACAGAAAACACATATCTGTATACAAAAAACCAAGTGCATTTTGATGCAGAAAAATACTTTCCAAAATCCAAAGAATCACACAGCAGCCTTGTGGCTAGCTGTATTCTTCTCAACAAGGTTTCCTAAGCACTGGGAAGCCACCTTCTTAGATGGAAAAAGAATATCAATTAAATGTGCGTTCCTGGTGCTTTTGTTTTCCTGCTTTCAAATGTTGGTAATATCTCAAGACAACCCTTTTTCTACTGCCATGTAGCTTAACTAAATTATATACACCATCAAAATCATCATTGTCACCATCTGTGACCTCTTGAGATGCCATCACCTTTGGACAGTGATCTTGGACATAGCAAAAGACAATGGAGGATTTGTCCATCTATTAGCTTTGATAAAGAGTTATGGGTACTGCAGTGAAAGGTCAGTGTCTCCTTTCCTAAAGATATAAAGTACCTTCATGGGAAGTAACTGAATGGAGCAGGTAAAAATAGAAGAAAATCTTAGCATGCATGGTGAAAGGAAAGAAGCATTTAGTTTACAGTTATTTTTCAAAATGTTTGTCAATTAGCAATTATGTTCAGAGTGCAAAAATATTTTTATCTTAATTGATAATAGTATTTGTCAGAATGTATTCGTCACTACAGCTGTAATCAGATGCAGTCAACTTTTCCCCATTCCTGAATGAAAAAAATAGCATGAGTGTTTCCATTTTTATCCTACAAGTAATGTTTCCTATAGAAAGCATTTTGCCCTGGCTTTGCAACTCACCCACATCTAAACTAAAAATACCCTGAAGTCATGCTGCTCTTTTAAATCATATTGTGAAACTGGATGACCTCCTGTGGTGATTCCTCTTTTGCACAAGTAATTATAGTCTTCCAGCTGCCCTTTGACTCTCAGTGGACCAAGGGCAGTCCTTGTTGGAAATGAGTGCAATAATTAATTCTACACATTTGGAATATATCCTTTCAGCCATGAGGTGGCAGCTTGTTTCTACAGGAATTTACTCCTTAGAAGTGTCGTTTTAGCTGATCTTTTGGGAGAGGGGAGGTTTTTGTCCAGATTGTTCCTGTTGAAACAATTTGGGCCCAAATTTGGCAAGGTATGTTGATTATCAAGTAGAATAAACACCATTGCTATTGGAACATGACATGAAACTGCCTGCATTTGCCCCAAAGTGTTCAGAAGCTAGGTAGAGGTTTTTAGAACATAGGCACAGAACTCCAATCCATGTGGAGTTCTACAACTGTCATTAAGCCCAGAATCATGGCAACCAGAAGATTTGTGATGCCAACAATTGTAAATGGTTAGGTTTTTCTGAGTAATTATTGCTGCATTTTTATTGTCAGGGAGAGGGGGCAATAACCTATTTGGCCTAGCACATGATGATTCACCTTGAGTTAGGGAAATGGGTGCCACTTTTTTGTTCCACCTCACACTGCAAAATATCCTAGGCCAGTCCTGATGAATCCTCACATGTGTATTAGGTTGCAGTCATGTTTCAGTGTTTGCTGTGAATAAAACATCTTCAATAAAGGAAAAGTTAGAAGAAAGAAAGAACTCTGCTAAACTGTTCCTTGTGACAAAATAGTCTGCACTTGTAATTTTTTTCACTGGGAAGCATCCCCAAACTAAGGCCTGAGAATATACAAATGTTATACAAACGCTATACAAATGATGAAGAAGAAGGACAAGATGGGAGCCCTATTTATTTATTTTTATTCATTTATTTATAATATTTATTTATAATAATTTATTTATAATTTTATTCATTTATTTATTTATTTATAATTATTTATTTTTATTCAATTATTTAGAATGCTGCCAATCAAGATTTGTACAGTACAACTAGCTTATGGGGCTTTACTTTACTTTTTTTAAAAAAAAATCAGGAATTTTTATGTCAGCTAAATAGCATCTAAGCTTACTGCATTAGTATACTTGCATGATCCTCAGTTTGGCAGCTGTAGTGAAATGGATGTTCCCATGCAGAATAATTGACAGAACCAAGAGCCAAACAAAAAAAGTCCCCCAGCACTATTAAATTTCCACTGAATTAGACCCCCAGAAAGGAAGCTGTCTTGCAAAATGACTGCCTTTTACAGATCAAAAAAAGGCAACTGGCTCTCTCAAGGACGGTGAAAAGGAAACAGGATTCTGTAGCAAGAATTCCAGCTCAAAAGGGTTATCTTGTGCCAGCTCTCTGACAGAGAATTATCCACGCAAAGGTCAGACACTCATTAAACCTTATCAGATGCCAAAGTTATATGTTATGGTTTATTGCCTTGAGTACCAATTAATAAAGAATTAAAGAAATGAAGAAGCCAGTGATTCATACCTTTTGTAGGGAAAAGACTCATGCCTCGGCATAGTCATTTTAGTCATGTAGTATTTTATTAGGCACTTAACTCTGTAGGTTTTATATATGACATTCATTTTTAACAAAATGTGGAGAGTTAAGAGAGAGAGGATGTGTATTCCAAATTAAGAAAGGAGAGTCTGGAAATATTTTGAACAAAAAAGGGAGGGAACTTAAGCATTATCACTGATTATTAATACAGAATTACCTAATAATAGGCTTGAGAAGGCACCATAAAAATGATTTGGGGAGGAAATCACGGACATATTAGTGATAATTGTGTTCTTAGATTATAACAGTATTCTTAGAATACTTACAATTTAGAGATCTTGGAGGCATACCCTGTACATTTTTTTAACTATCAGATATGCATACTGTGTATGTTGTACAAAGCGATTTATCATATAACCAATTTTGCTTGAAGCATGACAAGAATATGTATGGCTTTCACTGGCTTTCTCTTAATCTGATTAGCAGCAAGGAGTGGCTTGCTTCATTTGAAGCCTCTCATTTGAAGTGATGTCAGGAGATATATGTAAGCACCACCTATGAAGCTTGATTTCTGAGAGCACAAATCCACACTGTAGAAATAATGCAGTTTGATACCACTTTTAAGTGCTGTAGCTCCATCCTATTGAATCCTGGGATGTTTAGTTTTAAAAGGTCTTTAGCCTTGTCTTCCAAAGAGTGCTGATGCCACACAAACCTACAATTCTCAGGACACTGTAGGATAGAGCCATGGATGTTAAGGTGGTGTCAAACTACATTAACAGTATTTGTACAATGTAGATGCACACAGAGTCTTTGTCCATACGCAAGCAGGGTAATAAAAATATGAAATAATACACTTAACACAAGGGAAGACTCAATATGAGCATGTCATTGTTGTTTTTTCTTGTTCACTACCCATAGAATGTGTTGTAAACCACAGCCTTGGGATCTGCCCTGCAACAAATGTGCTATAGGGACCAAAAGTTATGTTTTAATTGTTGTTGTTAAGTTGCTTTAATTTCTTTGCTTTGTAATATGAGCCACAATTCATTGATGGGGTACAGACAAAAAGTCCTTGGCCCACTCTTTGACATCTCTAGACAACACTGGGAAAGAGAATAAGGAACTCCTTATTAGTATAGATAAGATAAAAATAGGGAATCTTTGGCCAGATATTTTGGACTTTGGCTACCAGAAGTCTGAAACAGCAAGGCCAGTAATAAGTATTTATGCAGACTGCAGTTCAAAAGACCTGGAATGTTCAAGTTCCCAACCTCTGAGGCAGATTATATGGAACAAGCTGGACCAAAGTCTGATTCAACACATGACCAGTTCCTTATTTTTGAACTAGGTGGATTCCAGCAACTGCTCTGGTAAAAAGAGGGATGAATAAACCAGCCTGTACCTGTTCCATACTAGCAAGAGGATTCTATGATGTTGTTTAGTGGTCTTTTCTTTAATGTTGTATTAGGAATTTTATTGTTTATTGCTTCTGAACTAGATGGATCAATGTCTGACTCCATATGTTACTACTTCTTATGTTGTCTAGTGATATTTCTATAATAAGGCTTTAGGAATTGTGTAGTGTACTGTTTTTGTGCATGAGCACTTTGGTTGAAACGGCAATAGAGAATGTGGCAAACAAGATTTAAACAATTTAAAAAAAGAAAAAAACATGTAATTTAATTTTGAGAAAGTAACACTTGTCACAATTTCACAAGATACATTAGTGAGTATCTATTAGGCTCAAGAAGACTCAAGAAGAAAACAAAAACAGTGATTATACCAAAATATGATCTAAATGATATCTCAGCAGAATTTACTGCTAACATACGAAACAGATTTGCACTACTAAGCATAATAGACTGAGAACCAGAAGAACTATGGTCTGAAGCCAGGGACTTAATAAAAGAAGGACGCAGGCAGACATTTTCAATAAGCAAAAAGAAAGAGAAAAAAACATGGATGACAAAAAACATTACAAACAATAAAGAAAAAAAGAAAAACAAAAGGGAGAGAGGAACAAACTAAGAATTATGAATGCAACAGTACAACGGCTTGTGTGGACAGATAAAGGAAATTAGTACAACGACCATTGCAGAGAAATAGAAAACAACAACAAAAAGGGAAGAACAAGAGATCTATTTCACAAGATCTGGGCAACAACTATAGGACCATAGCAATTATCTCCTACACAAGCAAAATCATGCTCAAAATTCTGCAACATGGATTCCAACCATGCATGAAAAGAGAGATTTCAGAGGTCCAAGCGGGGTTCAGGAAAGAAAGAGGCACTAGGGATCACATTGCAAACATATGATGGCAAATGGAGCGCACCAGGGAATTCCAAGAGAAAATCAGCATATGCTTTATAGACTATAGCAAAGCCTTTGACTGCATAGACCATGAAATGCTATGGAGTGCCCTTAAAGACATGGGAGTGCCAGCACATCTGATAGTCCTGATGAGGAATCTGTAGCCAGGACAAGAGGCTACTGTCAGAACAGAACATGAAGAAACAGAATGGTTTCCAATTAGCAAAGGTGTCAGACAAGGGTGCATCCTTTCATCCTATCTGTTCAACTTGTATGCAGAACAAAATATAGGAAAAGCAGGCTTGGACATAGAAGAAGGAGGAGTGAAAATAGAAGGAAGGAATATCAACAATCTAAGATATGCAGATGACACCATAATACTAGCAGAAAACCTCACAGACCTGGAACACCTACTAAGGAAGATCAAAGAAGAAAGTGCAAAGGCAGGCTTAATGCTGAACATGAAGAAAACAAAAATAATGACCACCGAGGACCTTCACAAGTTCAACCTAGACAATAAAGAAATAGAAATAGTAAAAGAATTCCCATACCTGGGATCAAACATTGATAGAAATGGAGACTGCAATAAGGAAATCAGAAGAAGACTAAGAATGGGAAGGGTGGCTATGAAAGAACTAGAAAAGATTCTAAAATGCAAAGATATACAACTCAGCACAAAAGTTAGAATCATACAAGCCATTGTATTCCCTATTACCATGTATGGATGTGAGAGCTGGACAGTTAAGAAAGACAATAGGGGAAAAAATCAATTCATTTGAGATGTGGTGCTGGAGAAGAGTGCTGAGGATCCCATGGACAGCCAAAAGGAGAAACAAGTGGGTCCTAGAGCACATCAAACTAGAATCCTCCCTGGAAGCCAAGATGACTTAATGAGACTGTCGTACATCAGACATATTATGAGAAGAGGAGACTCTTTGGAAAAAACAATAATGCTGGGGAAGGTGGAGGGAAGTAGGAAGAGAGGAAGGCCACATGCTAGATGGATGAACTGTATTAAGGAGGTCATGGGTATGGGGTTGCAGGATTTAAGCAGAGCAGTGGAGGACAGAGGGTCTTGGAGATGTCTCATCCATAGGGTCGCCATGAGTCAAGATCCTCGAGGACAGTTAACAACAACAACAACAACAACAACAACCTATTAGGCATCTTCACTTATTTGTTTTTCACAAGCAAGAAAGAAATATATAAAAACATTTTTCTCCACTGGGTTTAGAGAGGCTTTTTAAAAGTATTTTAGGACTTTGTGAAAATTTCACACCGGGTTTTTCACTTTAAAAATATTTGCCAGAATTCTGTATCATCTTTTATTTAACATAATTTTATGCATACTTAACTGAGTAGCAGAGGCATTAAGAAACTCTGTTAGTGAATTGCAAAGATGTAAATAGGGACAATGGCAAGAGTGTCATGTGTTCATTGATACCCAATGCACATTAGTATAATTGTGCATAAGCCCCACTGTACAACCATCATTTTGCTAGCCCTGCTAATAGTAACATAACAGCAGCCCTGTTCTGTATATGGTCATTATAAAACTGCACAATTCTAATTCCTGCATATGTAAGCCCACTCACAAAGATGTAACATCCATATTGGATTCTGGTCATTGATTTTGCATAACTTTTTTTCACAAATGCACAATTTACCACTGGTCCTTCAATTCATAAAAATATTCAACATCTTATAACGAATATCTTATACTTCAATAATAATAACAACAACAACAACAACAACAACAACAACATTTATTTGTATCCTGCCCCTTTGAGATCAATATTTGTATAAGATTCCTATATTTATAAAGGTTAATCAATATCTGGAATCTTATGATAGATTAACAAAACAATAAATTATGACATGTAAATGTAAGAAAAAAATTATATGGTTGAGATACTCCTGCTCAGTCTGACTCCCTATATGACAGTAACAAGAACTTGTATTGCACCACAAGGTAGTCAGGTGATTGATTTCTAAGACTGATTTCTAAGTCAAATATCAACACCACTTCCTATGTATCTTAATTATTTGAATTTATCAAGAGCAATCCAAAGGAGCTGCTTCTGCCAGATCATAGAGATCATTGATCAGGTCAAGGTCTGACAACCACTATTATTTCACTCCCAATGGATTCTGCATGGCAAAGTGATTTTGACTGCTGAATGTGTAAACTGTAAAGCAGGGGTAGGTAGACAATAGATTGAATGGTAGATCTCTGGGCAATTTACAGGTCAGCAGGGATTTCTGACTCCCAGACACTTGACAACAGTAGCAACTACGAGGGGTTGCAGACTGTCAGAAATAGTGCAAATTGAGTCCACTTTTAGGGTTAGGGTTAGGGCTAGGGAATCATGGGAACTGTATTTTATTGTGGCACCAGAGCTCTCTGACAGAGAAGGCTCAATGTCTCAGAAAAAAAAAACAGTTCCCATGATTCCCTAGCACTAACCCTAACCCTAAAAGTGGACTCAATTTGCACTATTTCTGGCAGTCTGCAACCCCCCTAAAAGGGTCTCTTCTCCCAATGAGTCTGCTGAACAATGAAAGCTTAGTGTGTGGTGGGGATGGGGTAGAAATTTTATTTTCAATGAATATAGAAACAATGAAAACAATTTCCTAGCTTCAGCATGTGCTCAGATCAACCTCATTACTTCCTCCCTTCAACCACTATTTTACATTTGATGTAAGTGGTAGACCTCCAGGTTCTAGAAAGACAATAGCCGAGTAAATCCTACTGGCCTAAAGTTACCTTCCCACTGCAGCACAGAGCCTACAATGAGTCCAATGTCTGAAAATTACAAATCTTTTTTTTCCAAATTGGAATTGATGGCTAAAATCACAGTATTGGATAATTTCTAAGCAGAACCATGGGCTGAGTTGGTTGGAGGAATCTGAGAGTCACAGTACAAAAAGCAACTTTTTCAAGCTCTGTTTCTAGAAGGATAGAATCTTAAGAACTGATATGGTAAAAACAGAAATGAACAGATCAGCCTTTACCTGCTAGCTGGGATGTTGGGGTATGCAGAGATGCGAGATCTAGCATACACACATGCAGAGATGAAGCAAGTAGGCAAGAACACCCAAAAAATGGTCATCTGTGAAGAATCTTGCTCCAAATGGCACAGGAAAAATTCTCTCACACACAAGCTGATGCTTTCAGCTTGGAGAAATGAATTGCTGGACAGCAAGACTTCACTCAGTTAGGGTTTTAATCTTTGTTGCAAATATTTACAAAGATACAAAGAGTACCAGACATCCGTCTTGAATACTCACAGCTATACAGACTAACAAATGCTTCGCCAACCACCAGCCACAACTAACCAACAACAGAGATTCTGACTCTCTCCCATATATAGGTGGTCTTCTTGGTAACATGTGACAGCCATGCACTAATGAAACCTGGCTGGTCTCACCCACTGTGCATGTTGCATCAGACCTCCCATGATGCACAGCTTTCCAAATGCTGACTCATGCACCTGCCAATTGAATTGTAGTAACTCTGTTACCATTGCTCCAGTTCCTTTCAGCGGCCACATCCATGTTATTTTTCAGACCAGGGAGCCACATGGTCTTGACATGGGAGATTCTGGGACTTGTTGTCAGAAAACCTTTCCAAGCTATGGGCCTTTACAGACTGCCAGAAATAGTGCAAATTGAGGCCACTTTAACTGTCCTGGCTTAGTGCTAGGGAATCATGGGAATTGTATTTTTTTTCTGGGACATTGAGCCTTTTCTGCCAGAGAGCTCTGGTGCCACAATAAACTACAGTTCCCATGATTCCTTTTCACTGAGCCAGGACAGTTAAAGTGGCTTCAATTTGCACTATTTCTGGTAGTCTGTAAAGGCCCATATGTATCAAAGACAACTGTGAGAATAGAAGCTTGGCATTAAATATAAGGAAGGACAAATCAGTCTATTTGGGGAACAAACCATATGAGAAGAGGTTGAAGGAACTGGGCATGTTCAGCTTATATAGCAATAGCAATAGCAAGTATATTTCTATACCGCTTATCTGTGTACTTAATTACTCCCTAAATGGTTTAGAAAGTGTAAGCTAATTGCCCCCAACAAACCAGGTACTCATTTTAGCAACCTTGAAAGGACCCAAGGCTGAGTCAACCTTAAGCCTGTTGCTGGTACTGAATCCACAACCTTCTGACTGTGCCTATAGTGGCTGCAGTACAGGCATTTAACCACTGCGCCATCAGAGGGAAGTGAGGAGGTGACATGATCTCATTCTTTAAATACTTCAAGGGCTGTCACAAAAATGAGAGTGCAGGTTTGTTCCCTGCTTCTCAGAGGATAGAACTAGGTGTAATGGTTTTATGTTACAGGAAGGTAGATTTTGACTGAACATGAGAAGGAACTTCTTGACAGTGAGAGTGGTTCAGCAATTGAACCAATTGTATAGAGCGGTGGTGGGATCTCTTTTCTTTGGACATCTTCAAAAAGAAGCTGGTCAGCTACCTGCTGGGGATACTCTAACTGGAAATCCTACATTTAGGGATTCGACCTGATGTCCCATGAGGCCCCTTCCAGGTTTATGGTTATATATGGTTATATTTCTGGTCTCTGTGACTTTGACATGAACTCAGTTACATGTTTCTTTTGTTCAATTTCCATATCAGTCCACAAGTATTTTTTGAAAACAGCATGAAAATTCACATTTCTATTTTTCCTATTTTTCTATACAGGTTTTCTGATACACACACATTTTTGTACTGGATTTGTGAGCCAAGACCTGGACCACAAAACTCAGAGAAGTGCTCAGTCTTATCTTTAACTATGGACGTTATCACACATGGGCCAGTTTCGTTGTTAAAGAGATAATAAAGTGGAAATGAAGCATCCCGAAAAGAAAGCGAAAAAAGAGCTTAATTGCGTAAAAGCTTTTCACATGTAATTACAGTAATAACGGAATTAAGTTAAAAGCGAAAAAAAGACGTTTTAAACTTTCATACACAAGTGAAAAGAACCCGTACATGTACTGGAAATGGGTGTGTTTCATGACCAAACTCCTCCTTTTTCCAGGGCGGGTCTGCATTTCCCAGCAGGAAATGTCAGACTGTACTCCATTTGGTGTCATGTCCTCCTGCACAGGTCCTAACCCCCTTCCGTTGGGGTTAGGACCTCTCAAGAGAGCAGAGGAGGAGGAGGAGGAGAAGGAGGCTGGAAAGACAAGGCAAGCTGCGGCAAGGGAGGGACTGAGATGGCTCAGCCTCCCTTTTCTCTCTCTCCTTTCCTGGCATTGGAGGCTGGGGAGATGAGCAAGGAGGGTAGGATCACAGGCAGAGTTGGCAGGGAAGGAGGAGGAGGAGGAGGAGGAGGAGGAGGAGGAGGAGGAGGAGGAAAGGGAGGGAGGGAGGGAGGGAGGGAGGGAGGGCTGGGTGTTCCCTGGGGAGAGCCAGAGCCTTGGATGATGCCCAGGAGAGGGGGAAACTGGAGGTAGCTCCCATACCCCCCCATAAGACTTTCCCCTTTGTAGGACCTGCAGGGCAGAACTTCATGGTGAGATGGAGCTCCAAGTTGCTCCACAAGCACACCACACTTGCACCCACATCCACCCACAGCTGCTGCGAGGGAAGCCTTCTTTTCCCTCCTTTTCCCTCCATCCCAAATGCCAAACTTCTCCGTCCCAAACTTGCCTTGCCTTGCCTTGCCTTGCCTTGCCTTGCCTTGCCTTGCCTTGCCTTGCCTTGCCTTGCCTTGCCTTCCCTGCATGGCAGGAGCCCAGGACTCTCCCTTCCTGGAGGCCCCTCCTCCTCCTCCTCTTGGCCCTCCTCCAGGTTTTAAAAGAGAATTGTCTGTGCGTATTTGCTTTTCACATTACAGTAAATGTGAAATTACTGTAATTTCGCAAATGCATTTCCTCTAAACTCCCGAAATTAAAAAGATCTCGGATAATACCAGTTTCTGTGCGACATCGTGTGAAATCGTGAGGCACAAATTCAGTTTTTGTTTGGGATTTGTGTGGATTAACCAACAGATTTCCCCCGTGTGATAACGTCCTATGTGCAATTTACATAATAGTTTGGGAAACACAACCACTTGAATGCTACCTCGGTATATATCCATGAGAATTAGGGTTGTTTCAGATATGCTTTGCACTGTTGTGGTAATCAGTACGACTTTAACATTTCTCGATAGTGTCCCAGGTTTGCATGTAATTTAACATGTTTATTATTTAAATCTGATTTAATTTTATCCCACCTTATCACCATGCTCAAGGCAACATAAGTATTTAACCAATTCTAGCAAGAGGGAAAACAAATGCCAGAGGGAAATCTGAAATGAGCTCTAGTCCATGAAAGCTTATGTCATAGTACATTTGTTTGTCATTAAGATTCCATGAGACTCTGTATTGTTTTTTCAGGGAACAAATATATTGTAAAGTGATTCACTCATTAAACATTAGCCACTGAAAAACTTTCCTCTTCCTTTTCATTTCTACACCAATAGTGCTACATAGCGAAGTCTATCAAGATGCTTGTCTACCACATTCTCAATCTGTAGGAGGGAAAACACACAGCAGATTCTGCCAAGTATTCTACTCCTTCAAATGCGAAAGTGAACCAATGTCAACTCAAATCTCTCACACAAACAGAAGCATAGCTGAGGGTGTTTTGTTTGGCAGAACCCGTCTGCTACTGATCTTTTGTTGGTACTGTTGTTGTATGTATGCCACAGTGTTGAGTTGGCATCCCTAGAAATAATTAGCAACTGTCCCTTTGCAACAGATTGTGTGGGCATGTGTGCCTGTTTGTGCATGTTTGTCTACACCTTGTACGTATCATGCTGGAGTGTCAGTCTGTTGTGATCATCATGTCATTACCAATCTCAGAGAAGGGAATTAAGAAGAAGGAAAAAAACAGACAGTCATTTACTCTGGATCTTGTCCTTTGAATTATTGATAAATTGCAAAAGATGTTCAGGATAGATTTGGAGAGGAGCTAGGCACCAAGTTTTATTATTTTTTACACATTTAAAATTCTTTCCTGCTTTTGGGCATTTAGCCTTTGATGGAAAAATGATTGGGATTTTCTTTCACTCAGTTGTTACCAAGTGGGCTAAATTTTATTCCTGCATTGTTTAAAGACACCAATCCAATAAATGTCACCACCATCATCACTGCCTTCTGCAGCTTCAGCTAATCTATAAAGTGATGTGCTTTGTCTGCTTTACTAAACCAAAACCTGTGGAGCTGAAAACAGCTAAGTCCGGCTTGGTTTACTTTCTGGACTTCAGAGATTAAGCTCTGACATGGGGGGAGTGGGTGATGCTGCAAAATGATGGATGGTTAAAGACTCCCCCTCCTAAGACAAAAAAAGCATGGCACAGCAGTCAAGTCAAACCCTGGGTGTTCAATCCCATGCTTTTACTAAAGCAGCAACTGGATTTTTATTCTTGTTCTTCATTCGGATATAATTCCCTGAACATTCAGAGGATTACATACTGTTTATGCATCATGCAATCTCCCTGAGTCCTGTTTCTTTACAGTACTTACTCCTGCTGCTAAAAGGAAAATAGGCTCTAACAATCCTCTTTTGGTGCCAAAGCTGCTGCACTGAATGAATACATCCTGCCCGCAGTCGTCTGATTGATCCCTGTGATCCCTCTATCCAACAGGAGTTCAAAAGAATTCTACAGCTCAAAGAATGAAAAACTGGTATTCGTTTAAGATTTACTGGCAAACCAAAGCTTTCTTATGTATTGGTATATGCTATCCTGTCTTTCAAGACTGGCACAGAGCTAACTTTAACTCTGGATTAGTTATTTTTTAAGGCTGCCATAACTAAAAAGGGGCATTTGGTGTATAGCTGTGTACTATGCAAAATTCTTTTGTTTGTTAACTTGGTTCATCAAACATAACCAAAGTAAGTGAATAGGTAACAAATCGGACTTGCCATGCAACAGATCAACTAATGGGGGGGGGGGGGATGGAATTAAGCTTGCAGACATGTTCTATATCAAGCATTGGTATTCAATGAAAAAAAAAAAGATTTTAAATAATGAAATGGGAGAATTAACTCATTAGAAACCAGCAGGGAAAAAAATAAATAACAAGGAGGGTGGAGGAGAAGTTGCATTAATAGGATTACAAAGATCCGGCCCTGCTGGAAGAATGAGGCTACACAAAGCCCCGTAGACAAAGCAGGGGGAAATTTAACAAGCTGCAGCAAATTAATAAACAAATAAATTAAAGTGTGTGTGTACACACATGTGCATGCACACGCACTCATGTGCATAATTGAAACTGTTTATATATCTTTACAAACCATGTGAAGAGTTTACTTTTTTAATTTGTGGAGTCATAAATGTAGAAAAAAGTCATATTCTTAGAAAGATCCTCAAGTTATACATTATAGATATGATCTTACTTTTTTTTGCTAGAAGGGGCAGCATCCACATCCCTAGACATGAACACCGGAATAAAACGAGGCATACCTTAACACAGGGGTAGGCAACCTTTCCCCTTTAAGGGCCGAGGGACTTCAGCTCCCAGAATCCCAGGAGCTATTGGCCAACATGGGACTATTGGCCAACATGGCTGAGGCTTCTGGGAGCTGAAGTCCCTCGGCCCTTAAAGGGGAAAGGTTGCCTACCCCTGCCTTAACATATGTTCAGAGCATACAATAGAATCATTCCTGTTGGACAGACGATGGCAACATTTTCAGAAATCCACTCAGTCTGATCCATCTAGGGAGCCTATTCACAATGTAGACATTGCCTGTATAGCTTGCTAGACAAGGAACTGTGCGTAAAACTGGGTATTGTGTATGAAATGGGTGCTATATATTAGGAGGTTCTTTGATCTAGTGGACGATCCTTCTCCCTGCAGTCCAATTTGCCCCCTCCTCAGTTTGCTACAGAGAGTCAGGGCATGCTTATCCTATGCATATCCTATGGAGTTTATCACACAGGGAAAATTGGAAGTTTAAACAGGTCAGAATCCGTGGTTATCTAGAGTATTAGGCACAATTGCGCAAATGGTTATCACATGACACTGCACACAAACCACTGAGAATCTGAACAGAAAGTGACATGAATCAGGGAATAGTCATTTTTGGGAAATACTGTATTTTCCTTTCCATTTCATTCATGAATTTGCTTTCTTTGCACAATTGCTGTAGAGCCATTTGCAGGATTCTCCCCATTTTTGTGCTTGTTGCCAGATTTTCCCATGGTTCCTTAGGGATAACAGCCAGGGCTCTTAAAGGAACATCTCAGGCAAGGGCAGAGGCACACAGACACACAAGAGAAAATGCTTGCTTCTTCCTCCCTCACCTCTCTCTCTGTGTGAATGTCTCGCCTCTTCTAGCCAGGGCTCTTAAAAGAGCAGCTGATGCAAGGGCAGACAGAGAGAGAAAGAGAGAATGCATGAATGAAAGGCTTCAGTGATCCCCAAGCTGTCAAACTGAGTCAGCAGCTATTCCCAAACTGTCCCCTTTAAGGGATTGTGGACTTCAGCTCCCAGAAACCCAGACTACTGGCCAACATGGCTGAGGCTTCTGGGAGCTGAAGTCCAAAATCTCTTAAAGAGGACAGCCTTCCCTTCTGCTGGCTCAGACAGGAAGGCAAGCATTGAGTCCCACTCTGGGAGAAAAAGATTGAGTTGTATTAGCAGCCAAATGCAAAAAGCAAAAGAAGGATGAGGGAGGTGAAGCATATGGGGGGTGGGATGGGGAGTAAGAAGGAAGGAGGAGTGAGTGGCAAGAGCAGTTACCTTCATTCATTCTCCTCTCTCTCTCCCCTTGTCACGGTCTGTGTGAAAATCATTTGCGTATTTGCTTGCTTTTGCGGGATGTGCTTTAATTATTATTGGGATGGAGGCACATTTGGTCCTGTCGTGTGAAAACCATTCCTGCATTTGCGTGCAAGTACAGGTTAATCTTGGATTCTGCATGGGCTAACAGCACTTTGCGTGTGAAAACCATTTGCACAATTGTGAGTTAATCACAGGTTCTTACCATTTAAACCAGGGGTAGGCAACCTTTCCTCTTTAAGGGCCGAGAGACTTCAGCTCCCAGAAGCCTCAGCCATGTTAGCCAATAGTCCCATGTTGGCCAATAGCTACTGGGATTCTGGGAGCTGAAGTCCCTCGGCCCTTAAAGGGGAAAGGTTGCCTACCCCTGATTTAAACCTTCCAATTTTATCCCATGTGAAAAACTCCTATGAGATGTTGAAGAGGGCTGTAACTGACAAAAAGTGCTCCCAACTCCATTCAGCCAACTGAGGAACACCATTGGATACAGCCCATCATCCCTAGCTGAATTCAATAGCTGGGCTACAGAGACATTTAAACAAAATCATCCTTAGGAACTATTAGTTATCTAGGAGTGAGTCAGAACAATTAACTAAATTAACTCCAAATCAATCACTGATCACCTCAGGTGTAGGCAACTGTGGGTCTCTAAATGCTGTTGGGCTGCAATTCCCATGGACTCTAACCAGCAGAGCCAGAGGTGAGGTATAATGGGAGCTGCAGTCCAACATACCTGGGGAGACAGTCACTCGCTCTTCAATTGAATTAATAGGACTTTATGCTCATATAGATGGATGTTGGAAGGAGGTATTATTCATCATTATTACACAATTAATGTTAGTTAGGAACTTCATCTAGAACTATAGCCATTTTTTTTAAAAAAAATAGACAACTTCTCTCTAGTAAAAACATGGCCTAACAGAAAGTATTAGTCTCCCCATCTCTGCCTCCAGGCTGGCCTTTTGGGCCGGTCTGCAGAGGCCCATAGTCAATGAAACAGAGGAGAAATGCTATACAGGACAGAATTCTAGGGGAATGCAGAGACACCCAGACAACTCAAGAGTAACAGGGAATATAATAATGGTGATGATGATGAACCATATAAGTGTGGAAGCAGCAGAGGTGCCAAGCTAACCATAAATGATCTTTTGTCTTATAGCATTTAATGTGTCATCATTAAAGAAAAAGCATGGGACATTAATATTGCAAGATAGCTCACAGGGTTACCAATGGAGATACATGAAATACAAATAATCTTACATTTTGAAAATGCCCAATTTGTTTAAATTCATATTTAGGGTGTTTCCAAAATCTGGCTATAATAAGCATAACCATCAATGTATTTTTAATGAATATCTCTCAACATAAATTTTAAAATACAGCATTTTGAAAATCTCTGCTAATGGCAGATCGGCTGAATCAGCTTATTGTTGATGCCCACTTCTCTGAATAAAAGACAAATCCAGAGTGACTGAAAGAAGGAACAGTTCATTTTACATAATAACTATTCTTACTTGAGTAAGAGCTCTTTCTTTTCTATAATGCTGGTTCTCCAATGTCCTTTTTCATGATGCTTAGTTATGCCACTAACAAAGTATGCCTTTATACATTCCTGGTCATAACTATAATATTCTGAAATACTACCACCTTGTGGTCAGTAAAATACACATGAAACAATTGGTGAAATACTGAATTGTACAACTTGTCCTTGTGCTTTGATTTTCAAAGTAGTGTGCTATATTTCTTGAGTCAATCTATATATTTCACAAAACCAAAGCATTCATGAAAAAGATTTTAGTCTCCAATTCCAAAAATCTCATATTACATTATACAACGGCTGAGGCAGTGTGGAGGACAGATGGAGGACTCTCTCTGTGCCCATTGACAACACCTGGGCTGCCCTGCATCGGCCTCAGAAGCAGCCAGAGCTGGGAGAACTCAGGCATAAAAGCCTGCTGGAACATCCTTCCCAGCACCAGCAGCGGCTGAGGCAGTGTGGAGGACAGATGGAGGACTCTCTCTGTGCCCATTGACAACACCTGGGCTGCCCTGCATCGGCCTCAGAAGCAGCCAGAGCTGGGAGAACTCAGGCATAAAAGCCTGCTGGAACATCCTTCCCAGCACCAGCAGCGGCTGAGGCAGTGTGGAGGACAGATGGAGGACTCTCTCTGTGCCCATTGACAACACCTGGGCTGCCCTGCATCGGCCTCAGAAGCAGCCAGAGCTGGGAGAACTCAGGCATAAAAGCCTGCTGGAACATCCTTCCCAGCACCAGCAGCGGCTGAGGCAGTGTGGAGGACAGATGGAGGACTCTCTCTGTGCCCATTGACAACACCTGGGCTGCCCTGCATCGGCCTCAGAAGCAGCCAGAGCTGGGAGAACTCAGGCATAAAAGCCTGCTGGAACATCCTTCCCAGCACCAGCAGCAGCTGAGGCAGTGTGGAGGACTGTAGGTGGTCGCTGGAAGGCCCTGCCTATTATCTTTTGCCCTGGCTATGACAACAGCTTCTGTGACACAGCAATTGTCATGTTTCCTCTCCCGCTATAGCCTTAGAGAACTCGAGGTTTAAATGTCATTCATTGAAGATGTGCTTTGTGAATTTTTAATTGTTTTTTAATTTGTTTTGTTTGTTTTGTTTTTTAGGGGTGGGAATGAGGGATGGGACTGAATTTGATTGTATTTGTTTTGATGTTTATATGTTGTACGCCGCCCCGATTGCTTGGCAGAGGGGCGGGATATAAATAAAAATTATTATTATTATTATTATTATTATTATTATTATTAATTGAAATATATTTTTGTTTCATCCACATCCCAAATTTTGGTTGATGTCTTAAGAGTTGTGAAATAACTTCATGTATACTGAAGCATGGTATAGTGGTTTGACTAGTGAGCTAAGGGGGGTTGCAGACTGCCAGAAATAGTGCAAATTGAGTCTACTTTTAGGGTTAGGGAATCATGGGAACTGTATTTTATTGTGGCACCAGAGCTCTCTGACAGAGAAGGCTCAATGTCTCAGAAAAAAATACAATTCCCATGATTCCTTAGCACTAACCCTAACCCTTAAAGTGGACTCAATTTGCACTATTTCTGGCAGTCTGCAACCCCCCTAAGTTCTGGAGACCAGGGCTCAAAATTCTGTTCACCCATGGAAATTCCCTGGATAAACTTGGACAAGTCATACTCTCTTATCCTCAGAGAAAGGCAACAACAACCCCACTCTGGAAAATCTTGCCAAGAAATCCCCATGATAGGATCACCCTTAGAAATGACTTGATACAATACAACAGTCAAGCTATAGAACTTCAAACATGAGAAAAGATCTACAAGTTACACTGAACTACCAATTATTATTGTTGTTATTGTTATACCTAAAAAATAGGGTAGTGCTCAACTATTAAGTTAAAAAGTGCAAACTCTGTCTGAAGACATGATTTTAAAGGACAATTATCAGATATATCTTTTCAAAAATGAGTTTACAGTAGCCCTCCACCTATTGTGTTCTGATCATGCCTCACCATTATCCAGGTAGGCTAGAGCTGATGGAAACTAAAATTTAGGATTGGAGGCCCACGTATTCTCTTCGCCAAGTGGGCCATGATCTCGCCAAAGCTCTCATGGCTATTGGTAACATTATTTAGAAAGACCTCCCCACTTAGATAATTTTATTTAGTTTCCATTGTTTCCCATCCTGCTGTTTCAATGGATTTTTTCCCCCAGAATGTAAGTGGAGGAATCAGATGAATGGTTTTCCAAGTCAGACCCCCGCCCCCTTCCTCCCCTAAATAGAGAAGCTACCATTGAGAATCATTCTAACTTAGCCATTCATCAATCTTACTAGCATATCCTGTTAAGGAGATTCAACATCCAACAAGTCTCCACATTTAGTATGAAATGGTACACTCCTGGAAGAACTATACTACAATTGTTCCTCCACATTTTTGGGTTAAGCTTTTGATTATTCGTGTATTACCTGATTTGCCAATACCTTCACTGCTGCCCTATATGTAATTGACCAAATATGTTATCTCTAGTAGAAGTTGGTCATAGAAATGCCTAGAAAAGTGTTTTCTCAAGTTAAAAAAATAGCAGGCCTGTATTTTTTCATTTTTACAAAGATCCTGCACCTCTAACCCTGCAAAAGTTTAAAGCCAACTGTATGTCCTTTTTCTGCACATGTAGAATTAATCAAAAATTTCCTTTTTTACATATAGCATCTGAGGTCTTAAGCACAAATGTAGAAACAATGGTAGAGAGTAGTATTCCTTGCCAAATTTAATATATAAGAACCATGCTAAGTTGGAATAATAAATGATAACATTTTCTTTTATATTTTCTCTCCTTAGTGAAAAACTATTTACCAAGGGATTGCATTTTACAGGGAATGACAGTACAGTGGTACCTCTACTTACGAATGCTTCTTCTACCGAAAAATTCGACTTATGAAACGCGCCTCCCGAAAAAAATTGCTTCAACTTAAGAAAGCGTTCCAACTTACGAAATTGGCGCAAACGAGCTGCTCTCCGAATTTCGTGGCATGCCATTGGTTAGCGAAATCTAGCAAAGCAGCACTGTATTGGCTAGCGAAAGAGGAAGTGTTTGCCTAGCGAAATTCAGCTAGGCAGCACTGTTTGGGCTTGCGAAAGAGGAGAGGAAGTGTGGCTAGCGAAATTGGTGGCTTCTGAGATCCAGGAAGGTAGGACTTGGGACTTGTGGCTTTTTGGCTTCTGATATTTGTGGCTTCTGATCTCCAGGACTGTATTTTTGGCTTCTGATATTTTTGGTAAATGAAACTCTTTTTTATTCTTTACATTAGTCCTGCAACTCATTTTTATGTTTTTTGTTCCTTAAGGGTAATGTAACATGTTTGTATTAGAGGTACTTAACGAAATAACCCTGTATTATACATTTGTATTGAGTTGTAGCTTGAATCTGGGGGCCTGGAACGGATTAGGGCATTTCAATGTTAAATTTGCTTCTACTTACGAAATTTTTTACTTACGAAATAGCAGTCGGAACGAATTAATTTTGTAAGTAGTGGTACCACTGTATTTGTTTTTTTAAGAAGAGTATAACATCTTTGGAAGTTTTACTAAAATCCTCTTTTATTTCCTGTTACTATCTTCCTGCATCAGAGTATTCCATTTAGTTTCAGGAAACACAGATCTTGATATTTTTCTTACTCCTGTGTGCCTTCTTTTAGGAAAAGACAAAAAGAGCAATTTGGAGACCTAAGAACTTATAGTGCATCAGCATTTTGGAATTGTATCTCCTATGCTACTGTATTTTCAGTCAGCCTAGCAGATCATTGATTTCTATACAGCGACCATGGAGGGGGGAAATCCAATATTCTATTAGACAAAGAGGAGGAACAGTAAATCTGGTTCCCAGCTGAATTTGCAAGCCAGAATGTTTTTAAGAAGGCATTGAGGATTGGTTTTTTTTTTTTAAACCCTAGGTTTATTCTAGAAACAGCCCAACCCCCCCCCCCACAAAAAAAAAAAGAGGACCAAGTTTTTTTAAAAAGAACTTGGAACATTCCTTTTTAAAAAGTAATTGCTGACCTACTTGTAAATAATGAGACCAGACACAGAAATGGGTTGTAAAATGGGCCACTTTATTTAAATTTATCTATTTATGTATTACTACAAGATCTGCAAAAACTGGGGAAGCAACCTAGTGTGGCAGGTGGTCTGTTTTCAAGACCAACCTCCTGAGCTTCCCTTGGGTGAAACATCTGAGCCCCAAGGATAAGCCATAATAGTTGGGCTGCTCCCCAGCCAGCTCACATCTGGAATGCCAACCTGAAATTTCCTCATTCAATTCACTGGACTTGAGTAAGAGTGTATACCTCAGCTCAGCCCCAAGCAAGGTCTCTTTCCCTATCCTTTTAGCCACACAACCTAAAGAGGTAGTTTCAGAGGCCTAACCCTGACCACAAAAGGGTGCCATAGGTTTTCACCTGAGTGCTACAACTCCCCCATGAAACTGGAAATGACCATCTATTTATACACCCACTCCAGCTCCCCAACAACAGTGAAAGGTAGGCGAA
Source organism: Phrynosoma blainvillii (assembly GCA_026167975.1). Classification (NCBI taxonomy): domain Eukaryota; kingdom Metazoa; phylum Chordata; class Lepidosauria; order Squamata; family Phrynosomatidae; genus Phrynosoma; species Phrynosoma blainvillii. The sequence goes on from JANUYF010000005.1 coordinate 38,544,230, forward strand.
AAACCCTTGGAAAGGGGAGAAAATTCCTACCTGTCCCTGAAGTGACCAGAAATTATCACACTGTTGCAGAGGCATCAAGAGTATTTCCCAGCAAGTCAGCTGGGCATTTGGCTTATATCAGTCAACACTCAGGGATCTGGAGACATGCTAGGAACAATAACAGTGTGGTGTTTTTCATCCCGATGAGTGGCTTATGACGGAAGCCCACACTTACCACTGAACCACAATAGTCTTGGACACTTCAATCTGCCTAGGCCTCCCAAATCTATGGACATGGTTTCCACCTGTACATACCACTGGAAACTAGTTCCCTAAAGTATCCCATTTGCCAACCAGATAGGATGCAGTAGACATAAGAACTAACTACTTAAAATCAATGGTTATCAATTAAGTTGGGAATTTTCTAATGAAAATTGCCAGATAGTTCTTTGCCCAAAGAAGAATTCTTGGAATTTTTCTTGCTTTTTATTAGTCCTGCAGGGTTGGAGAATTAAATAGTTTACGTCACAAGAGCCTAATCATACAGATCAAAAAAACAGGGGCAAAGCAACAAGATTATAAGGGCGAAAGAAAGGGAAACAAGAGAAGGCTTTTGATAGGGTCAGTCAGAAATGGGGTTCTCAAAAATTCATGGAACTGTTTCCTACTCTGGCAAGCTAAAACAGGAATGAAGAAGGGAAATGGAAGTAAAATCATGGATGACAGTTTCCGTCTTTCTGTTATGATTTTATTACAAGCATTTAACATAATTTAAGTGGGTATTTAACATAGACTTTGAAATTCAGTTTTCCTCTTCTAATGTAAATGCATTAACAATTTTCTCCTAACTTCATTATCTATTTATATCAGCTATTCTGTTCTGAAGGTAAGGAAGATGGTTGTTGTGTGCCTTCAAGTCATTTCTGAATTATGACAATCCTAAAGTGAAGGTTTATCATAGGTTTTTCTTGGCAAGATTTGTTCAAAGGGCAGTTGCCACTGCCCTCCTTTGAGGCTGAGAGTGACACAGTCAGCTATTGAATTTCCATGGCTGAGTGAGGATTCAAATCCAGAATCCTGGTCCAACCCAAATTACTAACTAGCTCTACACCATGCTGGAGGATAGGGGCTAGAAATAAAATGTTAAAATCGATAAAATACAATGATAAACATTAAGCATTGCAGAACAAAGCAGACATCAGCTGCTTAACCCTATAACAAGAAATCTGAGAATCAATCACTTGAAAAGTGTCCAGGTTATTTCACATGAAATGCACTAGTGATCTTACTAGAAACAACAGGAGGGAATTCCATATATGTGATAATATAAAAAGGAAGTTCCATCATATGAAAGCTGATGCAAAACTACTAACATATGGCAATGCCAATGGTGTGGATTCTCTTTAGAGTGCATGGTTGGGCAGGGTTAGGGAGAGAGGGAAGAGGGAGAGTGGCATAAACAGGATTACTTAAAGTATTTCACTTTTAATAGTCAAGGAAAAATGATTTTCTTCATGCACTGTCTTCTGCTTACTAGCATAGTATAAGGAATATGATTTTATAAAATTGTTTAATATTTTCCAGATTAGTTATATTCCAGTTATGGACCATCCAATGAGATTAATGGGAATATTCTATGTAATTTAGATATAAATCCCTGGAATTTACTCATAGGTATGTGGGTGCAGAATTGTAGCTTAAATATATCTATATATCTATTCATTGTTGCCCCTTTGACTGAATTACACAGAGACCTGGCTGGGAGAGGAAAGCGCTGCCATATGGGCGCAGGCCCTCCCGGCTGGGTACTCTGTTAGTGAGCAGGTGAGGGGAAGTGGGCGGGGGGGCGGTGTGGCTCTGGTTCATAAGAACACCTTGACCTTGACCAGGTTACCTGTCCGGAACACAGACCACATCGAGTGTATGTACCTTAGCCTGAAGACCAGGGATAGTTTGGGGATTTTGCTAGTCTACCGACCACCCCGTTGTCTAGCAGACTCCCTGACCGAGCTGACACAATGGTCTCTGAGCTTCTGTTGGAGTCTCCCAGACTTTTGGTTTTGGGGGACTTCAACATTCCGCTCGAGACCAGTTTAACAGGTGCGGCTCGGGAGTTCATGGAGACCATGACAAACATGGGCCTATCCCAATTGGTCTCTGGGCCTACACATTGTGTGGGTCATACACTCGATGCGGTCTTCTGTACCGAACAGGAATATCCGTGGGCGGAGGTTGTAAATACCTCCGCATTGTCATGGACGGATCATTTCCTGGTCAAGACAGAACTCAGAGTCAACATCTGCCCCGCCGGGGGTGGGGGACCGATTAGAATGGTCCGCCCTCGAAGGCTGATGGAGCCAATTGGATTCCGGAAAGCCTTAGAGGGATTAATGGTTGGGAATGCCGGTGACCCTGTCGAGGCTCTGGTGGACACTTGGAATGGTGATCTTACCAAGGCCATTGACACGATCGCTCCCAAGCGCCCTTGCCATCCCGCTCCTAATCGGAAGCCATGGTTTACACCTGAGCTGAGGAGGATGAAGCGGCATGGACAACGGCTAGAGTGCGAGTGGCGGAAATCTCGACTCTTATCTGACAGAACTCGCCATAGGAATTTTCTTAATTCCTATCGGGAGGCGCTGCGTGCAGCAAGGAAAGCTTTTTCCTCGGCACGCATTGCATCTGCAGAGTCTCGTCCGGCAGAGCTGTTTAAGGTGGTGAGGGAAATGACGCAGGTGCCCCCTGCGCCAAATCCCTTGCTTCTCCCGACTACAGCCTGCTGTGACGCATTTAACAACTACTTTGCAGATAAAATCTCTCAGATAAGAGCCGACCTTGACGCAACTATTGGGACAGAGTCTATAGGCGAGGCATCCACCGACTCCACCGATGTAGTTTTACTGGATCAGTGGCAATCTGTGAGTACCGAGGACGTTGACAAACTGCTTGGTAAGGTGAGGAAGACGACTTGCCCTCTCGACCCTTGCCCATCATGGCTGGCCGTCCAGGGGGGGGATGCATTGGTGAGACTCCTTACGGATATTATCAATGCATCCTTTAGGGAGGGACATGTTCCATCATGTTTGAAGGAAACGGCAGTCAGGCCGCTTCTGAAAAAGCCCTCTCTGGACCCCCTGGACATGAAGAACTATAGGCCTGTTTCATTGATGCCATTCTTGAGCAAGGTGATCGAGAGGGTGGTCGCTCTTCAGCTCCAGGCAGTTTTGGATGAAACCAATTATCTAGACCCATTTCAAACCGGCTTTAGGACTGGATTTGGGGTTGAGACTGCCATGGTTGCCTTGACCGACGATCTGCGTCTGGGCATCGACAGGGGTAGCGTGACCCTGTTGGTGCTCTTAGACCTCTCAGCGGCTTTTGACACAATAGACCATGGCATCCTCTTGGACCGCCTGAGGGGGCTAGGTATCGGGGGCACTGCTTTGCAATGGTTCCGGTCCTTCCTCTCGGGTCGGTCCCAGAGGGTGCTGATTGGGGACTGTAGCTCCGGTAACAGAGACCTGACTTGTGGGGTCCCTCAGGGGGCTATTTTGTCCCCAATGTTATTTAACATCTATATGAAGCCGCTGGGTGAGATAATACGGAGTTATGGTGCTGGGTGTTATCAGTACGCTGATGACACCCAAATCTATTTCTCCATGTCTCGTTCGTCGGCCTTGAATTCCAATGGCACCTCTTCTCTCAATGAATGTCTTGGGGCGGTAATAGGCTGGATGAGGAAAAACAGATTGAAGCTGAATCCAGACAAGACGGAGGTGCTTACGGTATCGGCCCCGAAACCAGGAATTGGGTTGCAACCTCCAGTCCTGGATGGGGTCACGCTCTCCTCCAGTGACTGTGTTCGCAGCTTGGGGGTGCTACTTGACTCGTCGCTTCTGATGGCGAATCAGGTTAACGCGACGGTCAGGAGCGCCTGTTATCAGCTTCGGCTGATACGCCAGCTGCGCCCATTTCTGGAAGTAAAGGACCTTGAGACTGTGGTGCACGCGTTGGTAACCTCACGCCTCGACTTCTGTAATGCACTCTACATGGGGCTACCCCTGTGCCTGGTTCGGAAATTACAGCTGGTTCAGAACATGGCAGCCAGACTTGTTTCGGGAACATCTCGGAGGGATCACGTTACTCCAGTCTTAAGGTCCCTCCACTGGCTGCCTATCAGCTTCCGGGCCAGGTACAAGGTGTTGGTTATTACCTTTAAAGCCCTAAATGGCTTGGGCCCAAGCTATCTCAGGGACCGCCTACTCCCATACAATCCTCCCCGCCCTCTTCGATCCTCCAGGAGGAATTTGCTACAGCCTCAAAAATTGAGGCTGGCGGCCACCTTCCGGAGGGCTTTTTCAGTTGTCGCCCCCAGGCTCTGGAACGACCTGCCGGACGAGATCCGTCTATTAACATCTTTGGAGAGCTTCAAAAAGGCCATTAAGACGGATCTCTTCCGGCAGGCCTTCCCAGACTAGCTACCCACCCCGGACATAAGGACCTGTGCTTGGATGCCCCTACGTGGCCCCATCATGAGATGGAAGGGATCATCGAGCCAGTCTCACTTATTCTGTGTGGACCTTAATTTTTAAATTATGTTTTAAATAATTGTTGATTTAATACTGTTTTAAGGGGGGGTGGGTCGGGCTCTGTGTAAATATGTTTTATCTGGATTATGATTTTAAACTTGTAAGCCGCCCTGATTGGGTACCCATTGGGCGGGGTAGAAATAAAATTTTATTATTATTATTATTATTAACTCTTAGGTAACTGTTTAACACAGATGGAGATTTAACATGCTTAGGATGGGATTTGCACTCTTCTTATCGAATACTAACTGAAGTATATAATAGACAATTATTGTTTAAAAATCTATGCCATGACCTGGAAAAGGCTCAATGATCCTATGATCCCTCTTTTTGAGTAACAGCTTGGATTGTGATACTGAGGAAAGAGAAAATTAACTCTCTACCATGCTACAAGACCATAAACAGTACAGCATTGGTAAATCAGACTAAAAATAAGAATTGATCTATCATCATCATCAGTAACCATTGCTGGTCCTCTTCATGAAATTGACTAATCCCCTTTAAAAAATATCCAAGTTGGGTGATCATTACACTGTAGAAGAAATTCCTTGTTCAATTATGCATTATTAAAATCAGCACAAAGGCTAGGTAGCACTCAGGCAAAGGACACCACACAATACTACTTGTATGATATCATGTACTTGTTATGCCACTGGAGAAAGAACAGTTTGGGGAGTCTTAATGTGTTGATGTAAGTAAGGCAGTAGAGAAAAAATGAGGGGCCTACTCCACTCACTAACCTAAAAATGTGTGTGTCTGTGTGTGTGTGCACGCGTGCACACACACACACCCCACACATCTATTGCTGCTTTTCATACTTTAACCATATCTGATAACCATATCTATGGACCCCACATGCTATTGAGCAGGGGTAGGCAACCTTTTTGGGCCGGGGGCCGGGTTGCTGTCCCTCAGACAATTGGAGGGCCGAAGCACAATAAATAAATAAATAAATAAATAAATAAATATAAATAAATATAAATAAGTTTTTTAATTTAAAAAAATTAAAAAATATGCATGCACACTCTCTCAGCCCCAGAAAAGCCATGGCAAAACCCCTGTGGAGATTTTGCCAAGAAAACCCCAAGAACAAGTAATAACAACAATAATCAATATCATCATGGCGGGCGGCGGGGGCGGCGGGGGCAAGACCGTCCTGGGGCTGGTCCAAAGGCCTTGGGGGGGGGGGCACATTCGTCCCCCGGGCCTTAGGTTGCCTACCCCTGCTATTGAGAGTCCAAAAAGTGTGTTTATGGGCCAAATGCAAAATAATACATCATGTTTCCCCCCCCTTGGATGTATAGGTCAAATCTAAAAAAGCAGGAAAAAAATATTGTTATTTTTTTCCAGGTTATATAATTTCTGTTAAGTGGCCTTTTCTAACAGGCATAACCTCTTAATGCAAAATGGACACATTTGCTCCTGCATAATCTTTGAAAATGGTGGGACAGCTGTGTCACCTATCAAATTTACATTAAAAGTCAATAAATTGTTGGAGGGGATTGTATCACAGTGTGAAGCTCTTTCTAGCTCTGCTTTGATTTCTGAAATGCCAAACAGTCTATAAAAAAGTGGGGGACAACTGGTAAGCCTCATACACCCACATACGTACACACAAAGGGAGAATAACAGAAAAGATATTCCATTTACAACTGAACAACTTCAAATTTGCCAGAAAGCAATCTAAGCATATTCACAGTGTGTGAGAGATTATACAAATGTACACCTTGATTTCTTTTAACGATAGTTTCAATTATTATTATTATTTTAAATCTTACATTTCCACAATTCAAGCAAGAGAAAATAGACCATTATATGTCTTATTCTATATGTGTGTCTGTGTGTGGCTACACAATTTGTGCAATACTTTTTGATGTTGTTAATGTAAGTGACCTTAGCCTTCTGAGGAAGAAATTTGGAAGCCAGTCTATACAAACTCATAGTCTATTAATTCAAAGAGTGAAACATGAGATAATCTTGACACAGTAGGTGCACTGCTAGGAAGGTGCAGAATTATTGTCATATTAAAGTCAACTCCTCTGATTTACTTTTCTGATCCTGCTGTACAGGGTGGTTGTTGTTGTACACTCTGGCTTTATTCTAATGCCCTAGAAAAAGAGGTGAGTTATAACTCCATAAATAAATAAAGATAGACTTTCAAACCCCCTAAGCCTTTTTATCATCTTGAGAAAAATATTGGGAGTGGTAGCACAATTCCCTGGTCCAAAGAAATGCAACCAGATTATTGACTGGGGTTGGATATAAGGAGCATACCACCCTCTGCTTCCAGTGTGTTTCCAGGCACCATTCAAAGTACCTATGAAGTCCTAAAGGTTGACTCTCCCTTATCCAAAGTGCTTGAGACCAGAACTGTTTTGAATATTGGATATATTTGGATTTTGGAACACTTCCATTTGCATATACATACATAATGAGATATCTCAAAGATGTCTAAACACAACATTCATTTATGTTTCATATAGATCTTACACACAGATTAAAATGAATTTTATATAATATTTTTTTAAAAAAAAATTGTGCATGAAACAAAGTTTGTGTACAATCAACCATCAGAAAGCAAAGATGGGACTAACTCAGCCACCCATCAAAAATGTTTTTGGTTTCCAAGTATTTTGGATTTTGGAATTCTGTATAAAGGAGAGTCAACCTGTATATGCTTCAGGTCCAAGCTATCTGAAGGACCTATGATCTTGGTTGAGCCTACCCAAACTCTAGGATGTTTAGGGGAGGCATTTCTCTCTATCCCAGCAGCGTCACAGAAACATTTAGTAGGAACATATGAGAGGGCTTTCTCAATGACTGCCCCCAGATTTTGGAACTCCAAATACAAGGAGCAAGTTTTTAACCCAGGACTGGAGTGAGTAAAGGAAATGGAAGGAAAGGGTGGGATTTGCAAACATTTGCAAAACATTTGTTTGCTGCAGCAAGACAAGGTTTGTCCATGCCAAGGTGTGGGATGCTGTTTGCTGTTTAAAGCACCTGAGAGCTCTCCATTTTTCAGGGGTGGGGGCAGAGGTTTGCACTTTGGGATCTGGTGGGCTGCATTTGGACCATGGGCCACATGTCCACCCTGGTTTTAAATTGTTTTATTTCTGATGTTAGTTTAATAGTGTTTTAATTTTAACCTTTCTACAGTTTTATTATATGTATTTTTATTGTACGTTTCTGTCTTTTGTAAGCCATCTTGAGTCCCAGTCAGGGGAAAAGAAAGGGAACGTATACATAAAGTCATGGATGGATGGATAACCCAAGCAGCATCTCTAGTGACCATGTTGGATGAGGAGCAGAGTTCTGGGTATTGTAATCTAAATAGGAGTTTTGTACCATCTTCAATGTAAGGACAATAGAGTGACAAAAAGTGAGACCATATCTAGTATTATACTTTTGAGACCTGACACAAATGTGCCAGGATTAAAAAAAAAAAAAAAAAAGCAATGTTCAAGGAACCATAGAATCATAGAGTTGGAAAAGACTACAGGGATCATCCAGAACAGAGTGACACTATTACTTCCCTTTATCTAGACCAGGGGTAGGCAACCTTTAAGGGCCGAGGGACTTCAGCTCCCAGAATCCCAGGAGCTATTGGCCAACATGGGACTATTGGCCAACATGGCTGAGGCTTCTGGGAGCTGAAGTCCCTCGGCCCTTAAAGGGGAAAGGTTGTCTACCCCTGATCTAGACACTATACTTATATTGATGTATCCTAGATTTGCATTGGCCTTTTTAGCTGCCACACCACACTGTTGACTTATGTTCGTCCTAGAATATCATCCTAGAATGTCATCTACAACAATAAAAGTGTGTCTGTCTCTACCAGAACTCCAAGATTGTGAAACCTGCACATATGAAACTCAGCATGCATATTTTGTTCTTGCAATGGATTAATTACTTGTAAATAATTAAAAATTGTCTTCTGCCCGCAGTGGAGTTTACTACTGGACAATATTGGTCTCTTGAAAAATGAGAGAGATCTTCAAGAACACCTCAGTACTTGGAATGTTGAAGATTTGGTCCAAATAGTCTGGACTCTAGCCATTTAGGGATTTAAAGATAATAACCAGCATTTTTAATTCTGCCTGGAAACAGAAAATAAGCAGTGAATCTACTTCAATAGTTTTGGGGGTTATCTATTCCCTTTTTCCAAGCTGCAGTGAACAGTGAGAGTGTGGTCTGCCCAAAGTCAGCCAGTGGTTTTCCATGGTTGAACCATGGGTTTCAAACCCTGTTCTCCAGAGTTGTAGTTAATAGTCAAACCACTGCACGACACTGGTTCTCTTCATGTATTTGAGGGAATCTAGGAATAAAGAAAAGAATCAAGTGGAGAATTATTCTTTGACTGGTATCCTTTCCAAGCCAAATGATACATTAACACTGGCTAGAGATATGTTAATTTATAGTGTGTTTTGCAAAGTGAACTAGTATTGTCAGAAGCACTGGGATCAGGGAGGAATTAAAAGACTTTTAACTTAGGGCCTTTGCAGATTGCCAGAAATAAGGCCACTTTAACTGTCCTGGCTTAGTGCTAAGGAATCATGGGAATTGTAGTTTATTGTGGCACCAGAGCTCTCTGACAGAGAAGCCTCAATGTCCCAGAAAAAAATATAGTTCCCATGATTCTCTAGCACTGAGCCAGGATAGTTAAAGTGGCCTCAAGTTGCACTATTTCTGGTAGTCTGTAAAGGCTCTTAGGCAAAGTGAGATAGGGCCTTTACAGACTGCCAGAAATAATGCAGCTTGAGTCCACTTTAACTGCCCTGGCTCAGTGCTAGGGAATCATGGAAAGTGTAGTTTTTTCTGAGACAGGCCTTTACAGCAGGGGTCAGCAACATACGGCTTGCGGGCCGCACCCGGCCCACCACTGCCGCATGGTCCCGCCGCCACGTGCGTTGCAGCCGCCATTTTGTTTGCCATTTCCCCCCGCACACCCAGCCCAGCGGAAGACCTGGGGACCAGCGACCGGCCCCAGGTCTGTGAACGTTGCCAACTCCTGCTTTACAAACTGCCAGAAATCATGGGAATTGTAGTTTATTGTAGCACCAAAGCTCTCTGACAGAGAAGGCTCAATGTACCATCTTGTTTAAAGGAGGCGGTGTTAGGCCACTCCTGAAAAAGCCTTCCCTGGATCCTCTGGATAGAAACAACTATAGACCAGTCTCCTTGCTTCCTTTTTTGAGCAAGGTGATCGAGAGGGCGGTTGCTTCCCAACTCCAAGCAGTCTTGGATGAAACCGATTATCTCGACCCATTTCAAACCGGCTTCAGGACAGGATATGGAGTGGAGACTGCCATGGTTGCTCTGACCGATGACCTCCGCCTGAGTATCGACAGGGGTAGTGTGACCCTGTTGGTGCTCTTGGATCTCTCAGCGGCCTTTGATACTATAGATCATGCCATCCTCTTAGATCGCCTGAGAGAGTTGGGAATCGGAGGCACTGCTCTGCAGTGGTTCCGCTCCTTCCTCTCGGGCAGATCCCAGAGGGTGAGGCTCGGGGATAGTTGCTCATCCAAAATAGAGCTTAATTGTGGCGTCCCTCAGGGCGCCATCCTGTCCCCGATGTTGTTTAATATTTATATGAAGCCGCTGGGGGAGATTATTCGGAGGCATGGAGCTTGGTGTCTTCAGTACGCTGATGACACCCAGATATATCTCTCCATGACCAGATCATCGTCTCAGACTTCAGATGGCGCCTCTCCTCTTAATGACTGTCTCAGAGCGGTAATGGGTTGGATGAGGAAAAACAGATTGAAGTTGAATCCAGACAAAACGGAGGTACTTGCAGTCACAGGCCCGAAACCAGATCTGGGAATACAGTCTCCAGTCCTGGATGGAGTCACACTCTCCTCTAAGGACTGTGTTCGCAGCTTGGGGGTGCTCCTTGACTCATCGCTTCACATGACCAGTCAGGTGAATGCGGTGGTCAGGAGTGCCTGTTATCAGCTTCGGCTGATATGCCAACTGCGCCCTTATCTGGACATGAGGGATCTGGAAACTGTGGTACATGCCCTGGTAACCTCGCGACTAGATTACTGCAATGCACTCTACATGGGGCTACCCTTGTGCCTAACCCGGAAACTTCAACTGGTACAGAATATGGCAGCCAGGTTAATTACAGGAACATCAAGGAGGGAGAGGGAACACATAACACCTGTGCTGAAATCCCTCCACTGGCTGCCGATTAGTTTCCGGGCGCAGTACAAGGTGTTGGTTTTGACCTTTAAAGCCCTACATGGCTTGGGTCCATCCTATCTTAGGGACCGCCTTTCCCCATATGAACCCCCCCGCGCCCTTCGGTCCTCTGGGAGGAATCTGCTACAGCCACTAAAAACTAGGCTGTCTCAGACATCCCAGAGGGCCTTTTCTGCGACCGCTCCCAGATTATGGAATGGCCTGCCGGATGAGATCCGTCTAATTACCACTCTTGCTGCTTTTAAGAAAGCAGTAAAGACGGATCTCTTCCGGCAGGCCTTCCCGGAATAACTCTCAGCCTAGGGATGGGTCCCTGACTTGTAAATCTGACTCCTTATATTATTGTCATTATGTTTTTAATATTGTATTTTAATTGGTCATTTGTTTAATTCTGTTTTAAGGGGATGGGAGGGTGGGACTATGGGATGATGGAATGTTTTAAACTTTGTTCTATTTTAATATTGTTGTACCCCGCCCCGATTGCCGTGCAGAGGGGCGGGTTATAAATAAAAATTTATTATTATTATTATTATTATAATGTCCCAGAAAAGAATATAATTCCCATGATTCCCTAGCACTGAGCCAGGACAGTTAAAGTGGCCTCAAGCTGCACTATTTCTGGCAGTCTGTAAAGACCCATAGTTAGCTGCCAACTGATAACTTCTACTTGGGTCTAAATCCACTGAATACATGGAAGTTTTATGACTTACTAAATTCCCATTGATTCAATAGGTCTGCTCTACTTCCAAAAAATATATATATATATATATTGGGTCTGGGTGTTCTATTTGTATGACTTGTGACAATTTCAACTCTGATCCCAGCTTGGTACAGCTAGTCCCCCCGTCCTTTAATGGAAAGGTTAAAGCTTGCCATCTTTTACTGCACAAATCAATAGACATCCTTCTCCATCCCTGCTTGTTCAAAACTTATTTATCCTTTAGAGTAATACAAGTGTTGATGTTCATGGTTTGTTAAACAGGCACTCCATATTTAAGGGATAAAAAGCTTCTTCTTCTTAATGGATTATAAATAGAGAGAACTGTACATGTTTGAGAAAGGAGGGTGAATAAGCCAGTGCCAGTAATCTTAAATGCAATTTCGGACAGCATAAGCATACAGATTGAGCGTGAACCTACAAATTATTTTATTTATTTTATTTGGAGTGTTTATACCCCACTCTTCAGCTACAAAAGCTCTCAGAGAGGCTTACAAATGGTTAATTAGACATTTCCCTGCCCTCAGGCTTACAATCTAAAAAAAAAAAAATGATACACAAGGAGAAGGGAACGGTAGTGGGAAAGGGATCAGGTCCAGCAGTTTTTCTTTTCCCTCTGAGGCCTGGACCATGACAGATGGACTGGAGCAGGGGTAGGCAACCTTTCCCCTTTAAGGGCCGAAGGACTTCAGCTCCCAGAATCCCAGGAGCTATTGGCCAACATGGCTGAGGCTTCTGGGAGCTGAAGTCCCTCGGCCCTTAAAGGGGAAAGGTTGCCTACCCCTGGACTGGAGGGAGAGCTCTCCTCCTTAATCTAGGCTAGGCCCAATGGAGACTGGGACTGAGACTGAGGTGGTAATGCAGGTAACAGACCCTTGTCTCTGACCAGCAAAAGGACAAACCTTTTGCCCTCTATATCCAGTGCTAGAATAAAGTGCAAGTGTAAAGAGCAGTGCCTGCTGAACCAGGGCTTCAGTCCTGCAAAGAGCAAGACCACTGGGGGAAGCAGAGGTCCAAGGCAGTAGCAAACACAGCAGCCTCTTTCTGTCTACAGCTCCCTGATGGTATCTGTGGTCCTCAGTCTCTCTGCTGGGTGTTGTTTGGTAAGGTCTCCCTCAAATTCCTGTTTTTATAGTTCAGCCAGGCAGGTCAGTGCCTACTGAGTGAGGGCTTCAGTCTTGCAAAGAGCAAGACCTCTGAGGGAAGCAGAGGTCCAAGGCAGTAGCAAATAAAGCAGCCTCTTCCTTCCTACACCCCCTAATGGTCTCTGTGATCCTCATTTTCTCCCCTGATGGGTCTTCTCTCCCTCAGAGGCCACATCACTAGCAGTTGGAAGGGAGGGAGTATGCCTCACCAGCTGCTGGGATTAACCAATGATGGCAAATACAAATTGTACTGTTCTACATAATCATCTCCAAGTGGGTCCCAGTTTGTTTTTTCTCTGTTTCCTTCACCATTCACTATCGATGTGAAAAATTCACAGTCTTGATTTTGGCACCTTTCTCTGAATTCCACCTGCATGAGAGTCCCATTTTTTATTTATTTATTTATTTGGCCTGCACAGAATCTTTACACCACCACCTTTGTATGTGGAAATTCATATACATTTTTTTCAAGTCAGACATATATTTTTGGTCCTCCCGTTTCCTTGTGTATGTGGATTTCTGTCATGCCCAGCCTGGCTGAGGACTCAGAAGAGGAGTTGGAACCTGAGCCTTAGCCTGGCCCTAACTCTGCCCTGAGAGCCCCAGCAGAGTCTGTGACCTCAGAAGAGACTCAGCAGCCAAACTTCCAGGCAGCAGAGCCTTCTAGTGTAGGTAGGGAGGAGGGGCAACAATGAGGAGAATCACATACCTATCTTCAGCCAGAGAAGATCAGAAAGGGTGTGCCTCCAGTGCTCAAGGAGGCTTTATGCAAAATGCCAGCTCATCAAAGACCACCTGCTTTCATGAGGGCTGATGAAGCCTGGGAAGGATGCCAGAGCTTATGTCAGAAGCTATCTGAGTTCTCTGGAGAAAGCTCTTTGCTTTCTAACTATCTGTGTTAATTTTTTGGTTTGAACCTTTGGACTATGGACTGACCTGACCACTGTTCTCTTCTGGAATACTTGTACTTCTTGGACTTCCTGAATTCGCTCTTGGCTTGACTCTTTGGCTTGTACCTTGACTGATCATGAACCTTGTTACTGGACTCTGCCTTGTTTGTAAGTCTGCTCTTTGAGGCTTGCTTAAATTTCACAAGTGGGTTTATTTGGCCTTGTTATCAGCTAATCGGCTGCTTTCCTGGACAATTTCCCCATTGACTAAAGTACCTATACATTATCTTCAACTGTATGTGTGTATAAGAGATCATGACATCTATTAGCCATTTTATGGTCTCATTCCCAGTATGATTTAAAGTGATTGGGCTATATTGTCAGGATTTTGCATAGGATATGTAGTCATGGTATGGAAATGTTCAGATGTGTGTGAGTGGAAAATTTCCTGTGAGAAAGGACAAGAAAAACAGGCCTCAGTCTAGTACCAGATGTCTTGTAGACAAAATCATTCCCACTGAGAAAGTAAACACAAGTTAATGTTGTGAGAAAGGAAAAGAGTTGGACATAAACAGATTACATCATTGTGTTGCCAAATAACAAGTCACATGGGAAAATGACATAGGCGATGGGCTGGACTGTGAGTCTGGGAAACACTGAACAACCAATGAATGAAAAAGATTACGCCCAAGTGGGTGGAAACTTGGGTTGGCACAAAATCCTTTGTCTGACTCAGTGTGAGAGCTGTTTGAGTTTTTTTGGGATGTAAACTTTTCTCTTGTCTGATTAGAAACAGTGACAGGCAAAATGGACTGTACCTTTTCTGTTCTATTAGTTGTAGCAATAAAGTTTTACTTGGATTACAAACATGAGTGTTCATGGCTACTGAACAGCTGAATGGCTGAAGCAGGAAGCTGCACCAAGGTTTTGGTGGAAGAGAAGCCTGAGGCTGTGAAGGACTGCAGCCAGCCTTATCCTGTATACTTTGCAACAAGGTAAATCACGCACCACCACACACATCATCCACACCAACATATATGGCTGTCATTCCCACTTGAAGCCAATTCCAATCCTATTGAGCTCGATTGCAATCGCAATGAAGTGAGGCAAACGCAAAAAAACAACATTGTTTCCTGACACTAGTTCTTTGGCGATTCTTTTGAAAAGAATCGATCCTGAAGCGTGTTCAACAAGTGGGAACGACAGCTATGAATTGGATCATACTGGCAGAGGAGTATTTACCATCCCAACTCAATTTTGGGAGATCCGCCATTCCCCCCCCCCCCCCCAAGCACTGCCTTTGTGCTTGTGTGACCTATGGGTGCACTATATATATATATATATATATATATATATATATATATATATTCTATCAATTGTTTTAAAAAAATTGTTCCTAAGTCGGGCTGCTCAAAAGGGAAATGATGTACTTTTGAGCAGCTTGCAAAATCACCTTGCTCTGGCCCCATCCTCACTGTGTTGCCACTTGTGTCACCGATGACACGTAGATGATTGACATGCATTTTGAAGCGGCACAAACTAGTGGGAATGACAATCATGCCAAAAAAGAAGCGATTACAAGGGAATAATGAAAAGATCTGCTTCTATAGTAGGAACAACGGACCTTTCGGAATTGATTCACCAACACGGAGTGAAGGTGAATCGCAAACTGGTTTAAATGTAAGTGGGAATGAGGCCCAAATATACCCTGCCTTTTCCCCAAAGATAGGACTCAAGTCAGCTTATGGAATGAAACAAAATACAAGTAAAACCATACAGCTAAAACATGCAAAAGAATAAAATATTATTAAACTGCCCATAGAATTAAAGCCATATAAAACTTTAATAGAAAAGCACATATTAAAAACGCTACAGGCTGTGTCTAAGATTGTGACTGCACTGCAGAAATAGTGCTGTTTGATACTACTTTAACTGCCCTGGCTCAGTGCTACGGAATTCTGGCATTTGTAGTTTTGGTTAGATATTTAGCTTTCTCTGCCAGAGAGCTCTGGTGCCACAACCAACTACAAATCCCAGGATTCCATAGGAAAGAGTGATGACAGTTGAAGTGGTGTCAAACTGCATTAATTCTGCAGTGTGACAGCAACCTATGTTATTGGGGTCAATAATAGTGCTTTGTCCTCTTTCCTCTAGAATCCTGGGATTTGTAGTTGGTTGTGGCACCAGAGCTCTTCAACAGAGAAGCCTAAATATACCTTTTATATATTTTAGCTGTATGTGGTTTTACTTGTGTTTTGTTTCATTCCATAAGCTGTATAATGTACTCCCCTATTTATTTAACTGTAGTATTCAGGAACTCTTACACGTGGGGATATCAAATCTGTTAGATATCTACCTCACTTGTTTCATTTGTGGACCTCAGTAGATAAGTTTTTCCTTTATGGTGCTTCAACCACTTGAAAAGAAGTAGGATCCAAGTTAGTCAACCACTGCACCCTGAGAACCTTTGTGCTGTGCATTTATTTATTTCTGCTGTCTGCCAGAGAGACATGGCTCTGTGTGTGTGGTGGATGAAGAACATGGAGAATATGGGGTGATCTGGACGAACTCTTCTAGCCCAAGACTCTATGGACGTTATCACACGGGGAGTCGCGGGGAGAAAGTGGAAATAAACGGGACGAGCGGAAGACTTTAATTTATGGGATTTGTCCCGTTCCGCTTCGTCTGATAACTAAATTCGAATTTAAAAGGGGATTAATTCGAACAAAAACCTGATCTTTTCAAATCCTCAAAAATCCCGAAAATGAAAAGATCAGGCTTTCGTTCGAATTAACCCCCTTTTAAATTCGAATTTAGTTATCAGATGAGGTGGAACGGGACAAATCCCGTAAATTAAAGACTTCCGCTCATGCCTGTTTATTTCCACTTTCTCCCCGCGACTCCCCGTGTGATAACGTCCTATGAGTGCATTTGGTAGAGTTTACAAATTTTTGCACTGAGGGCAGAGTCTGGGACTCAATCGCAGCTCACTCTTTAGCACTTCTTTTCAAAAGACAAGTTTCCTTTTAAGGCAAGAGCAACACAGGTGGAAACAGAATGGTAATTTTGGAAAGGAATGCTCATCCCTGGGTTAACCTGGTGGTAAATATGCATCATTATGTGATAAAGGAAGGTGATTTAGATGTTTTCTTCCAGAGGTCAGTGGGACTTGAGTAAAGCTATTTGCATCAATTGAAAAAACCCTGTCATGTTTATTTATGAGAATTAGCTGTCCTACTGTTCTTGAGGAAGAGTTTGAAATAGTTTGAAATCCCATATAATCTAGTGTAATGTATTTGTAGTAGGTAACTTTCAGTGCAACCACTGGGTGTTCAACATAGGTCCAAAACACACTGCAGAATTAATCCAGTTTGAGACTGCTTTAACTGCCCTGACTCCATGCTAAGGAATTCTGGGAAGTGTAGTTTATTGTGGCACCTGAGCTTTCTAATGGAGAAGGCTAAATGTCTCACAAAAGTACACTTCCCAGAATTCCCTAGCATGGAGCCAGGGCAGTTAAAGCAGTCTCAAACTGGATCATTTCTAGACTATGTTTTGGACCTTAGTCTAACATAGGATTTCAAAAAAATACCTTTTTTTGGGCCACAACTCCTTGGATACTGCTATTTTCCTGTTCCCTCTAATGTTACTTTAAAAAAAATCGCTTTCTGCAATTAATTATTAGAACATCATTTTATGATTTGATTATGGCTACATCTGCCCTGAAGAAATAGTTCAGGACACTACTTTAACTGCCATACCTCAATGCTATGGAATTTTGGGAATTGTACTTTGTTGTTGAACTAGAGTTCCCAGGACTCCATACCATTGAGCTATGGCAGTTAAAGTGGTATCAAACTGGGTTATTTTTGTAGAGCAGATGCAACCTATAAGACAGTTACTCCCCAAACTGAGATAGCTAGTTGCAAATGGATTACTGTAATTAACTTCTTTTCTCAATAACTAAGGCAGAAATATGTTACCTAAGTTACAATAAGTTAACTACATTACAGTTGTACAGTTTACAACATACAGTTGTAACATAACACATTCCTTTTGTATGTACAGGTAGTTGACTGTTTATTTAGTTTTATAGGTAGCTATGTTTTGTTCCACCAAACATTGATTTCTGACATTCTGATGTATTCAATAAATACATGATATAATTTATTTTTCAAGAAACGAAAATATTTAATAACCTCTAAAGTACAGTACCTTTTCAAAAGTATGCATGAATAACAAGAAAAAGTAGCAACTTTTAAAATGTAAGTATAATGCTAATTAATGATTTTAGAACTTTTGGACCATAACTTATTTCTTTTTATAGTAACTAGCAAGGATGGGAATCATACAGTCCTTGGGCAGAAGCTAAGGCTGATGGAACTTGCAGTTCAGCAACATCGGGATGACTGCATGATTCCCATCTGTGCTCTACCTAATATGAGTAGTTCTCATTGTTAAAATAATGTTGTAGGAGTGTTGAAAACAGTCCTTTAAAACCAAACATCCAAACCTGGAACTTTCAGCAAAGCTTCTTTATTGTAAAAGAACAAAAGCAAAAAACAAATAATAATAATAATAACATTTCTACTTTAGCCAAAGCTGGCTAAGCAGGAATAAAATCTATCTGCTACATGATTCAAGATGTGTTAGTAGCATTACCAAAAGAATGGTTTTATTAGTTCATTATAGTTCAAGAGCCAAAAAAACAAGTGAGTAGCTTTCTGATTCTCAGCCCTCAGTCCCACAAGACTCCACCTTTCTGGGTGTAACCTTTACAAGCTGATTGGGTGATATTACGTGACGTGTACTAGTCCAACCCTTAATTACAATAACAAATCATGTGACTACATTTCCCATAACAAAAATGTGTTTACATAAACCATAATATAAACAAACTTTCTTTCCCATAGAATGGAGTCCTGTTAGCCTCCTGTTTTGGCTAAATCACACCTGGGACTGATAAACTGTGAATCTAGCTCTCAGAAAAACAACTTTTCACAGCATGGAAAAATACAGACACACATCTTTTACATTTCAACATTTTAACATTGACTCTATATCCCATTTAAACCTAACAATCCCCTCCTGAAATGTAAGATGTGTGTATGTTGTACACTAAACTAACCCTGTTATAAAACTAACTTAGCTCAATGGCTAGGCCTAAACTTAAGACATGCCAAGTAGACGTGACATCTGTTCGTGTCTATCAATGGTCAATGCCTTTGTCAAGATGTCTGCTTGATTATGAATTGACTCAATGTATTGCAGACTCACAATTCCCTTTTGTACCATTTCTCTGACATTCTGATACCTCACACCAATGTACTTTGTTCTGCACTTCATGTTCTCAGCTTCAGCCATAGCAATGCATGTCTGAGAATCCTCATTTATCATCACTGGATCAGCACATTTTTCATTCAGATCTTTCAACAACTGTCTAATCCATTCAATCTCATTAACTAACTCAGATAAGGCCCCGAATTCTGCTTCTCCTGTACTTTGTGCTACATATCTCTGTTTTCTACTTCTCCAAACAATTGCACTTTCTCCAAACTTAATCAACAATCCTGTCACTGACTTTCTATCCTGTAGCTCAGAAGCAAACGAACTGTCAACAAAACATTCAAGACCAGCTCGACTGTTTTGCAACTTCAATTTCCTGTCTATGCTACCCTTCAAATATCTCAACAAATGCTTCACTGCTGTCCAATCTTCCACTGTAGGACAATTTGCCTTTCTTCCAAGCATGCCCACGGCAAAACAAATGTCAGGCCTCGTGTTATTAGCAATAAACATCAAACTTCCCACAAAGCTCCTATACATTTCTGAATTTTCAAACTCCTTAGTCCCTTCACTATTCACATAACCAACAGACACTGGACTTTTCACTGTTTTTGCATCCTGCAATCCACACTTTTCAATCAAACTTTGAATTTTTCTCTGTTGACTCAACAAACAACTCCCATCTTCACACCATTCAACATCTATTCCTAGATAAGACCTCAAAACTCCAAGATCTTTGACACTAAATTTCTGTGACAATTCCTTCCTAACTGCCTGAATTTCTTGCTTTGAATTTGCTGCTACACACAAGTCATCTACATAAATCACCAAGACCACATCTCCTTTTGTGTAAACACATGCATCAGCTACACTGCGTCTGTAACCTAGCTTTACCAACTCTTCATGAATGCAAAGATTCCAGCTTCTGGCACTCTGCTTCAAACCATACAATGCTTTCTTCAACTTGTACACCTTGTTATCACCATTCTGTTGAAAACCCAAAGGTTGTTCCATGAAAACAGTTTCATCAAGACTTGCATTCAAGTATGCAGTTTCAAAATCAAAATGATGCACTAACTGGCCCCTCCTTGCAGCCAAAGCCAACACTAATCTCAAACTCTCAGGCTTTGCTGTTGGAGAAAAAGTTTTTTCATAATTCTCAAACCTCTGTTGTGCAAATCCTTTAGCTACCAATCTGGCCTTGTATCTCTGACTACCATCCGGCATCAGCTTTCTTTTGTAAACCCATTTACAACCTATCACCTTGTGATTTGTAGGCCTGTCAACAATTTCAAACACCTTTTTGTCTACCAAAGACTTGAATTCCTGTTCCATTGCAGACTCCCATTTCTGCTTCTCTTCATCACAACACTCCTGTACTTCCTTGTAACTTTCAGGCTCTTCTACCATAACAACACAAGCCTTAGCTTCCTGCACTTTAAAACGATCTGGAGGTTTCCTAACTCTAGTAGTCCTCCTCAAAACTATGGTCCTTGTTCTTCCTTCATCATCCTCAGTGTCTGTACTTGAAGCTTCTCTGTCTGTGTGTCTCTTTGTTTCTGTCATTCTAGGTGCAGGTGGACGTGTGTGTGACAACTTGTCTGATGTGCTAGCCTCACCATCTGAAGAATCTGTTTCTTGCTTCACTGCCCCTCCATTTCTGGCAGGTGGTGGTGTCTGTGTTTCTAACTGACCTAGTCTGAAAAACACCTCTTTGTTTGAATGAATGTTTTCCCACCCAGAATGTTTCTCAAAGTTTGCGCTCCTGGAAAAAAGAATCTGATTTCCACCCAGGTAAAACCTGTAACTGTTTCCTGTGTAACCCACAAACATCAAACGTCTCCATTTGGGCTGACCTTTCTTTCTGAAAGCTGCAGGTATGTACACATTTGCATACTGCCCAAACACTCTAAGATATTTCAAATTGGGTGGTCTCTTGAAAAGCATGTGGTAAGGAGTATTCTGCACAGCTGAATTCCAAGTGCGGTTTGTCAGGTAATTAGCTGTGAGAATAGCCTCCCCCCAAAGATGCTCTGGAGCATTGGCATCAAGCATCATACAATCTTTTATTTGCCTCAGAATGGCTATTTTTCGTTCGGCCAGACCATCTTCAGCCGCACAAGATGGGTTAGTAGTAAAATGTCTAATTCCCATTTTTCTTAGCCAATTAGTCAAATGAGTAGCCAAGAATTCTCCTCCTCTATCTGTGACCAAAGTTCCCACTTTGTAGTTAAACTGTCTCTCTATCATGTTCACCCATTCTTTGAACTTCTCCCCTGCTTCACCCTTTTCTTTCAAAAGAATCACATAAGAAAACCTTGTGAAGCGATCCACAATCACCATGAAGTATTTACACCCTCCCTGAGAGGGGGGGTCAATTGGCCCAGCAAGATCACAGTGCAGAAATTGAAATGGCCTCTGGGCTCTAAGTTTTGTTCTTTTTGCCACAGGATAAGCCTTCAGCTTAATCCTGCTGCAAACTGAACACTCCAAGTGGTTTGAGCATGGTGACATTTTAAACTCAGGACAAACCTGCTTTAATTTCAAAAGATTTGGAAAACCAGCATGACCCATCACTCTGTGAAAATAATGAATGCAATTTTCATGCAAAGGCTTATTTTGTGCGACTGCACAGCTTTCTCTGTCTATCATGTGGTACAGCTTGTCTTTCTTAATGGCTTTAGCACAAAATTCACCATCTTTAAAGATTAAACATTCATCCCCCTCAAAATTCACTTTGTACCCATCTGAGGTCAAAGCTGACACACTAACTAAACAATTTTGCAATGTAGGTACATACAAGACATCATCAAAATTGGTACCAAAACTTGGAATGCAAACAGTTCCCATTTCTTCAATTTTTGGCCCTTGTCCATCTGCCAAAGCAACAGAAAAAACATTAGCTGGTTTTCTATTCTGGAACAGTTCAATTTTGTTTGCCATGTGGGTGGAAGCTCCACTGTCCAAAAGCCATACTGTGTGTGGCTGAATTTGGGGCACACCATCTCGGCTTTGAATTGTGGCAACAAATCCCTGGTTAGCACTGTGTTTCTTTTGTCCACCAGGGGGACGTGGCTGCTGCTGCTGCTGTGACTGCTGCTGTTGTTGGTGCTGCCCCCTTCTGGTATCTGCAATTAATTTTCTGCAGTCTTTTCTTAAATGTCCAAATTTTTTACAATAGAAGCACATTTTTCCCTTTGAAATTGCAGCTTTTTCAGTTTGCATCTCTTTCGGAGTTCCCTCTGGGACATTGTGAGGCTTTGTAGTTGCAGACCCCTGCTTTCGTTGCTCTGCCTCAAACCTCCTCCTTTCAGCTTCTTGTAAAATTCTCTCACAGACCAATTCCATAGTTAATTGAGCAGCAGGCAATGCTTGCAATCCTAACAGTATATTATCATATGATTCATTGAGGGAACCCAGGAGAATGTAAATTCTGAGGGTTTCATCTAGGGCAATGTCCCTTGCTTGAACCTGGGCAAACAAATCTCTCATTTTATGAACATGAGTCTCTGCAGAATCTTTGTCTCCCATTTTACATGAAAACAATCGCTTTGCCCAAATCATCTTTGCTAGATCAGAAGAGGACTGATGAATTCTAGCCAAAGTGTCCCATATTTCTTTTGCTGAAGTAAAATCTTTTACAAGATTTAATTGCCCCTCAGATAAGAGGAGTAGGAGGGTGGCTACAGCTCGAGAATTTCGGTCTTGGTCAGCTGCAGACGGAGCAGCCCCCAACCCAGCCTGCACAGATTGCCACAAACCCTCCCTTATCAAAAGAGATCTCGCATAAACATTCCAAGATGCATAATTTTCCGTGTTTAGCTTTGGAAACCGGGCTTGTTCCATCATTAATTAATTTTAAAATAGTCCAGCACAAGTCTTAAAATTGACGGCCCCTCCCGGGTGCCTTCCTCCAGGACTCTGCCTCTTTAAACTGCAGCTTTTCACAGCCTCCGGCTAATTTGCTGCTTTACAGCTTTGAGACAGCTTTGAAACAGTCCATTTAAACTAATTGCCTTGAGATAAGGGAGGTTTTCTACTTACAGTCCTCTGTGGAGCTTATGCCATAAATCAGACGTGAAAAATCCAGGCTCCTGCCTCCGCGGCTCCCGGCTGTAGAGCTGCTGCCATAAATCAAGCCTGGAATTCCAGCCCGTCTGTTTGCTGCCTCCTCCTAGCCTTCCGCGGGTCCCCGCTGGCCAGGACAGGAAAAAAAGTTGCTTTTTAAACTCCAGGTTCTGCAGCAGAGGTGTCGTGGATCAGAACCATCCCTCTGGTACCACATGTTAAAATAATGTTGTAGGAGTGTTGAAAACAGTCCTTTAAAACCAAACATCCAAACCTGGAACTTTCAGCAAAGCTTCTTTATTGTAAAAGAACAAAAGCAAAAAACAAATAATAATAATAATAACATTTCTACTTTAGCCAAAGCTGGCTAAGCAGGAATAAAATCTATCTGCTACATGATTCAAGATGTGTTAGTAGCATTACCAAAAGAATGGTTTTATTAGTTCATTATAGTTCAAGAGCCAAAAAAACAAGTGAGTAGCTTTCTGATTCTCAGCCCTCAGTCCCACAAGACTCCACCTTTCTGGGTGTAACCTTTACAAGCTGATTGGGTGATATTACGTGACGTGTACTAGTCCAACCCTTAATTACAATAACAAATCATGTGACTACATTTCCCATAACAAAAATGTGTTTACATAAACCATAATATAAACAAACTTTCTTTCCCATAGAATGGAGTCCTGTTAGCCTCCTGTTTTGGCTAAATCACACCTGGGACTGATAAACTGTGAATCTAGCTCTCAGAAAAACAACTTTTCACAGCATGGAAAAATACAGACACACATCTTTTACATTTCAACATTTTAACATTGACTCTATATCCCATTTAAACCTAACACTCATTACCTATAAAGTTAGCGCAAGAGTTTATCCAAGCCATTCTAGGATTCAAACCTCACCATGAGAGTACTCCTGGGAAGAAATTCTGTGCCCACAACTACCATTCCCAAAGTCATCCCTGCAACCCCCAACACCTGAATATATCTCTGTTTCCTTCTTGTCCCACTTATCTTTGTAGCAGGGATAGGCAGTTGTGATGAGATGACAGAGTCTAAAACAGGTCCTCAAACTACGGCCCGCGGGCCAGACCCGACCCATCAAGGCCTTTTATCCAGCCCAGGGCCGGGTCCTGCCGCCGCCGCCGCCGCCACCTTTCTCGCTCGTGTGCGACTCTGGCCACCATTTTGGAACACAAAATGGCCACCGTCCGCCATTTTGGAACACGCTCCCTTCTGCCCATGTGCGAGCTCGCCTCCTTCTCTCCCCTCCCACAACAGAGGAGGCTGGTAGTTCTCCTTCTCCGCTTGCTCCCTCAGCATCCCTGGCTCGGCCTTGATTTACTGCAGCCTGAGGGAAGAGGCTGGCTGAGGTAAATACCAGGTGTTGTCAGTCCGCTCCAGGGCAATGGGCTCTCTGTGGCGGAAGGAAGGAAGGAAGGAAGGAAGGAAGGAAGGAAGGAAAGAAGGAAGGGGTTTAGGAGTCTGGGCTCCCCACCAGCCCTGGGTCTCCCCTAGTTTCCTCCCCTCCTCATCCTCCATATCTGGTCACTCTGGGGAAAAGTGGGGAAGGAAAGGTCTCCTTTGCCCCTCTCTCTTCACCTCTTCTTGTTGTGTGGCTTCAAGTCGTTTCCAACTTATGGCGACCCTGTCCTGGGGTTTTCTTGAGTTTCTTCAGAAGGGGTTTGCCATTGCCATTCTCTGAGGCTGAGTGATAACGATGATGATGATGATGATTTGTTGTTGTTGTAAAGTTTGTAGTAAACCCTCAGAGAGAGTTTGCCATTGCCATTCTCTGAGGCTGAGACAGTGTGACTTGCCTAAGGTTACTCAGCAGGATTGGAACCCACTGTCCCAACACTCAAACCACTACACTGCAGTGGCCCTGTGCTTGTTTGCTTGATTTAAGGTAGTATTATTATTAATTGATGATGATTTGTTGTTGTTCTTGAAGCTGCTGCTCCTGTTGTAGTTGTGCTGGTGGTGGGGTTTTCTTGGCAAAATTTCTTCAGAGAGGGTTTGCCATTGCCATTCTCTGAGGCTGAGACAGTGTGATTTGCCCAAAGTGGGTTTGCATAGCCAAGCGGGGATTCAAGCCCAGCTCTCCAGAGTCATCGTCCAGCCTCAGATTCTATTCCACACTGGCTTACTATTGATTTATATATATATATATATATATATATATATATATCCTTACAAAATTAAACTTTCTTTCTTACAGTATTGCAATATGGGAGTAAAAAAAGTTTTGTCTCCCCTCCCCCAGTGATTTCCAAACTTTAGTCCTCCAGGTGTTTTGGACTTCAACTCCCAGAATTCCCTGCCAGCTTGGCCAACAGTCAGGAATTCTGGGAACTGAAGTCCAAAACATCTGGAGGACCAAAGTTTGGGAATTATAGACACTTAATTCACTCATGCCACCAGATGCATCTGGAAAAGTTGGCACAGAGGATCCAAAATTCTTTCCTTTGCATTGAACTAAATCCACCTCCAGGGTTTTTCTGTTGCATTTGGTGGGGAAACAATTGCAAAACAAATTTTAAAAATGGAAGAGAATTTTGCAACACCCAAAATGCACAAAATAGCCACACTTTTATTGTTGCAACCAAAATGCAAGCTTTGCAAGCCCAGTGCAACTTGCAAAGCTTGCATTATGTACTTTGTGCATTTTGTGCCAGCAAGTTTTCCTTGTTTTGTGGCTTTTGCATGTTTTGTGGCTTTTGCATGTTTGCAACAAAAATGCTCCTAATATGTTTTGTTGGGGAGAAACTGGTGCACATCTCATCTCTCTCTCTCTCTCTCTCTTTTCATTTAGGATGCTAAATTCCTATAAAACCAACATTCATTTAAAAACCCCAGGATATAGGATAGGTATGGCAAGTGTTCTGTAACTTATTTATAACTATTTGGGAAATGCTGGAAAGATCTTAGTTTCAGCAGGACTTGAGTAGAGGGAAATCAATGTCTGTGTGGTATATGTATTTTTATAATGAGATGTCAGTCTTTGTATTTCAGTTAATACATTTTTTTTAATTGGACGATGAGATGAATAAAAAATATATCTGGAAAATACATATATATATATATATATATATAAAACCACACTGTCTCTTTTCCTCTGTTTTATCAGCCTAGCATAGTGGTTTGGGTCTCAGACATAGGAGACCTGAGTTTGAATCCCTGCTTGGCCATGGAAATCTACCAGGTGGCCTTGGGCAAGTCACAGTCTCTCAGCCTCAGAGGAAGACAAAGGCAACCCCTCCTTGGAACCAATTCTGCCAACCTATGATAGGTTTGCCCAGGGGTCCTCAAACTATTCAGAAGAAACTGTTCAGAAGGGATTTACCTTTGCCATCTTCTGAGGCTGAGAGGGTGTGACTTGCTCAAGGTCAGGCAGTGGGTTTCCCTGGTTGAGCAGGGATTCATTGGCCATCTCATTAGCCAGAAGCAGGCCCAGAGTTCCCATTGAAATACTGGTAAGTTTGTTGATTTAACTTTACTTGTTCTTCTAAATAATGTATTTGTTCCCTTTTAGTTTTTTACTTCAAAAATATGATATGTGTAGTGTACATAGGAATTTTTTAAATTTTTAAAATTTATTTATTTATTTATTTATTTTACTCCGGCCCTCCAATGGTCTGAGGGACGGCGAACCGGTCCCCGGCTCAAAAAGTTTGAGGACCCCTGGTCTAAAGAAATCCCCTCTTGTCTGTCTCCCCATCTTCACTCCATACTCTTCTCTGTTGTCATTTGTCACCCAGAATAATGCAGAGTACAATGAATTCTGGGGAAGAAGGTAGTTCAGTCAAGGGTGCTTTTAATTGCAGAAATGAGTAGGCCAGACCAGCTTCTGCCAAGTGTTCAGTTAAGCTCAGGAAGACTTCCCTGGTAGCATGTGAGGATTTTGCCAGAAATGGTCTCAAACCGAAGAAAACCTTGGACAATTCACCCATCGCTCATGGGACTACACTGCACAAGTGTTCAATCATGTGGACTACATAATGCCCAGTTGTTTTTGAAACTCTGCTGGAAGCTGTCTTGAAAAAACTGAAGTTCTAATTATTATTTTAATAAAATAAAAATAGATCTGATACCGGATGTTGTTGGGGAAATAAAGGTTAAGAAAAGGCCTATTTACAGAGATCAGTGGACATTCTGGTTTAAGGATGAGAGGTTTTTTGTGATGGTGGTTTGTTTGTTTTTTCCATGGGATGGGGAGATAGGGAAAGAAAAGTCTTTCACATCTTTTAAAGTTGCCATTCAGCCTCACATAAAGGAAGTTAGAGCTTGCACAAGTGCCAATTAGAGCTAATTAGAAGCTGACTGCCCTGCCTTGGCACAACAATCCTCAGAAGAGCTCACTTTGATTTTTGTCAGAGGAAAATGAAGGTTGCAATTCTCACCTGACTTATACCAGAACAGAGAAAGGAAAAAAGAAGCTCATTGAAGTCAACAACTTGCGCAAAAAGCTGAGCAGGAGCCGGATAAGGGGGTCTTTTTCTCTCAAGCTTGCATGGAACAAATGGCTTATGTTTAATGAATTGCCTTCAGTCCCATTCATTAAGTAGCCTGTACTTATCAGACTGCTTCCTTATCCGCCTTCATTTCCCTCATTGCCCATTTCTTTGACAAAGCCCTCTTAACTAATGGAGTCTCAATTGGCCTGCTTTTCTGTTGCTTTTGTTTTTATGAACTACATATGATTTGTTGCTTTTGTTTTTATAAACTACATATGGAAAAGGACAAGGTTCCTGAATCTTTCACACTTGTGTCGATGGGAGCATGTCCAATATTACTGATTTCCTCATAATAATGTAGGAAGTTGCCTTACTCCAAGTCAGACTATTTGTCTATTTATTTATCTTCATTGGAAGAGCAACATCAGCCCCAGGTCTTTCTCATCGGTTGCAACCTAGAAGATTATCACATGTCTTTTAAAAAGGGTCTTACCCCTCCCAAATTGAAGTCTAATTGAAGATTAATTCGGGCTGCATCCTCATTTTATCGTACAACTTTTGGCCCCAAACCATCTGAGTACATCCCAGCTCCAATGCAGGTCCCTTAACTTGCTTCAGCAGCCATTTTTCAAAAGTCTGAACTTTCTGACTTTTGAAAAATGGCTACCAAAGCAAGTTAAGGTACCTGCATTGGAGTGGGAATGTACTTGGATGGTAATTTTGGGGCCAAAAGTCGTACGATAAAACGAGGATGCAGCCCGAATTAAGCTTCAATTAGACTTCAATTTGGGAGGGGTAAGACCCTTTTTAAAGACTTGTGATAATCTCCTTAGTCTTTTTTCCTTGAGAAGCCTGGGACTTTCTGTATGCAAAATATGAGCTCTGTGATTGAACTTTGGCTCCCACTCATGATATCCTATACCTGGCACCTCCCTTTTCAGCAGAACTTCATGAGATACCCTGTTTTGGAGGGCATGGGTGGCCAAGACATTTTCCTGACTAAATCAAAAGACAGAGATGGTTCTCTTCTCTTCATTCCATTTTGACTGGCTTGGTGAGAGAATTGAACTAATCCACTACATACAGGGCTAGCAGACTAGCTCAGAGGATGCAAGACAGCTCATTTGGTGGACAAAACTGTCCTTTTTGAAAAGGAATGCCTACCATACCAGCCAAAGTTTGTTTCACATGGTTGTCTCTGTGTGCCTTACGGCAGAGCCATCACTGACCTCACTTCTCCTCATTCCTGTATTCTGTGTGTGTGTTTCAATCATGGGAAAATAGAAAAGAGTATGGTAGCTACACTTACCTCAAGGATGGATATGGGAACCATTTACAACTTACTATTACTTTTCTTTCCATCACTTTCTCCAGCATTCAGCACCTACCTGCCCATAATTAGTAGTTTAGGAAGATTAACTGCACATCTGCTTTTGGACCCAGCTCTCCCTGCAATTAAAGATTTACAGTTGGCCCTCTGTAACCACTTTTTTTTTTATCCATGGATTTGAATATCCATGACTTGAAAATATTCAAAAATAATATAATTTTCAAAACCAAACCTTGTTTTTACCATTTTATATAAGGGACACCATTTCACTATGCCTTTGTATTCAATGGGAACTGAGCATCCATGGATTTTGGTATCCATGGGGGTTGTGGAACCAAACTCCAGTGGACACCAAGGGTCCAATGTATAATGAGAAATCTAATGCTTGAGTTATGGTTGTACCTATAGGGATATGGTAGCTCAGCAGGTAAGATGCTGACTCTAATGATCTATAGGGATATGGTAGCTCAGCAGGTAAGATGCTGACTCTAATGATCACAAGGTCGGCAATTCAAGACCCAAGCGCCAAGTGACGGAGTGAACTAGCCCCACTAGCCCCAGCTTCTACCAACCTAGCAGTTGGAAAGTGTGTAAAAGTGGAAGTAGATAAATAAGTACCACTTCAGTTAGAATGCTATTGCATTCCATGCAGTCATGCTGGCCATATGATCACAGAGTCATGTTTGACAACGCTGGCTCTTCAGCTTAGTAACAGAACTAAACATTGCCCCCTACAGTCGGACACAACTTGTCAATCATGTCAAAGGGGAAACCTTTACCTTTTTATGGTTGTAACTATGAAAGGAACAAGAGCTACATTTTCCTCAAAATCACTGTTTTCCACCCTACTCTTCTCCATGCAATATATGCAATTCAGCAAGACAATATAGCATCAAATATTTATGAAAGGAATGTGCTGCTAGCCCATTAATATGTTGAGTACAGGTATTAAAAAAGTGTGAAATCCTTTGTAAGTAGTGCATACTGTAAAATAGCAGTGGGAATCATGAAGCCTGCCACATGATGTAGGACAACAGATCCCAGCAATCCTCAGCATATGATAGCTAAGGGTGCTGGCAATTGCATCTGGAAGGCTCCAGGATTCCCACCCCTTCTGTGAGGCTCGGGAACAATTTTCACTATTAGCAGAAGAATGAGAACATCGGCTATTATGAATTCAAGTGACATCCAGAGATCTCATGAAAAGACTATATTCTAAGCATCAGAATCTGAGATGTTCCATGAACTCATCAGTTAGCTAACTGCAACATAAGTGGGGAATGTATGGCCTTCCAGATGTTGTTGGACTCATTGATTATACTGGCTAGAGCTAATGGGAACTGAAATCTGCCTTGAGGTTCAGAAGTTGTGCATCAGCATCCTTGACATGTTCTATTTCTTACTAAGCTGAGTCCCAAGTCACACTGGCAAAACTTGGTGGAAATCTGCTGCATCTCCTTAAATGTGAGGTTCTCAACTACAACTGCCTTGCTAAATTATTTTCCCCTAAAAAACCTGGTACTAATTTTAAAAAAATGTTGGCTTTGGACTTTAATCCCATAAACCTAAATCTGTGACTTTCCAGTTGATTTTGGACTGCAAGTTCCATCAACCTCAGAAACCATGGCCAATTGTTAGGAGTGATGCACCCACCATTATTTCAAAAGAAACAGGTCTCTGTCTTCCACAGTTTGGGAACAAGCTTTCAAGACATAGAGCCTTTGCAGACTGCTAGAAATAGTGCAAATTGAGTCCACTTTAACTGCCCTGGCTCAGTGCTTGGGAATCATGGGAATTGTATTTTTTTCTGAGACATTGAGCCTTCTCTGTCAGAGAGTTCTGGTACCACAATAAACTACAGTTCCCATGATTCCCTAGCACTGAGTCAGGGCAGTTAAAGTGGACTCAATTCACACTATTTTTGGCAGTCTGCAAAGGCCCATAGTTCTTGTTAGACATTCAATTCCTGTTGAAGAACTTTGTGGTGCTTCTGATATCCTTTTTGTAGGACAACCACAGATGGAGGCCAAGTTATAGAGCATAAGAGAAAAGTCCCTTTTTTGGCTATGGAATTCCTATTATGGAACAGTTTCTGAACAACAATATATTTAGCTCCCTTTAATTGTTATTAAACAAATACCAAATCCAGGTTTATTACACGGGTCTTTCCCCTTTCTCTTCAGTTGAAGTCTTGGTTCTTTTATTATGTTCTGCTTGGTTTGTATTTTAATTATATACACTTCTTGGGATTTTAATTCATTTTGTTTGTTAATTTCCCACCTTGTGTCTGTTTGCAGAAGGGCTGCATACAAATAAATTTTCCACCCTACAGTGTCTTTCATGATTGCTTGATTACCATGTAGACATTTATGACTCTGAAACACTTCTGGCTACAGATGCAGGCTCATATGACTGGATTATGGATGCTCTTAAGATTTTGTCACTGTGCATTTTTAAATGGCTGACCTGAATTATATTTGCTAGACAATAGTTGCAGGGCTGCCACATTAACATACTCTCCAACATTTCAGAGACGAAAACTAGGACATGTGGCAAAGCAACATCAGAGTGAGTTCAAGATGACAAAAGGTATAAATGAGAATAGAGAAGCTAGGAGAGGCTGCAGCAATTCGTTTTTGCCTGCGTCTATGAGAAGGGAAAGATTCTGTCCCTTTCTCTCCATTTTCCTCCTTCTGAGCAAACAGAACAAATCAATTTTGCCCTTGAAAAAGTTGCCAAAAATGAAGTAAGCTGAGGACAAAGAGGGGAAATGACAGGAGGAGAGAAAACTGGGATATTTTAATTTAAAAGGCAGCAAAAAAATTGGGATGATGTAAGATTACTGAGACAGTTGCACTCTCTGCCTTAGACTACAGAGGATTTTGGAGGGTCACATTCTCTGCAAAACAATTAGT
Organism: Phrynosoma blainvillii; assembly: GCA_026167975.1. Classification (NCBI taxonomy): domain Eukaryota; kingdom Metazoa; phylum Chordata; class Lepidosauria; order Squamata; family Phrynosomatidae; genus Phrynosoma; species Phrynosoma blainvillii. Next base: position 38,575,813 of record JANUYF010000005.1, read on the forward strand.
TTTGCCCCTAAATTCCACCTATGCCACCTTTCACTATTATTGGGCAATTTGGGCTTCCTTTTCCAATAGGAAATGATCCAGAAATTGACTTCTGGGTGACTTCCTGTCAATAATGAGCCCTGGTGGCACAGTGGTTAAATGCCTGTACTGCAGCCACTCACTCACAAAACAAGGTTGTGAGTTCAATACCAGCCAGGGGCTCAAGGTCAACTCAGCCTTGCATCCTTTTGAGGTTGCTAAAATGAGTACCCAGCTTGTTGGGGACAATTAGTTTACACATTGTAAACAGCTTAGAGAGTGCTTAAGTGCATTGATAAGTGGTATAGAAATGTACTTGCTATTGCTATGAAACAGAGATAACATGGGCCTCACATGGGGGGGGGGGTTTAAAATAAAATAAATACCCCCCCCCCCCAGTCAAGCTGTAGTCAGCCATGTTTATTTGGGCACAAGAAGCAGAACATCCTATACACCTATACATTTCTGGGAGTAGAAAACAAAAACAAATTTACTGTTCCTTCATAATACCCCAAATCTGTTGTTTCAGCTGCCTGCCTCTCTCTACCTAATACGAGTGCTGAGTAACTTCCACTGTGCTCAGCAAAGCTTCTTCCTGCATAACTGTGCTTAAGAGAGCATCCTGAAGTACCTATGCACCCATTTTTTATTTCTAATGTTCATTTTGAAACTTGGGGCCTGCTGCATCCCCATTATCCCCAAATAGCTGTCAAAACTACCACACATGTTTCACTGCAGTATCTATTGTGCATTTCCCAAGCATATTGCAAAGTCTCCCCCTGTACAGCAGGTAATCTCTTTCCTAAATCAGTGATTCCCTGTGTTTCCTGCCACTCTAATTTCAAGCAGTCCATTTAGTACTTCTCTACTTGAAGCCCAAAGGACAATTTTGTCATTATAAATTAAAAATGATTCTGCTTCTAATTAGGTAGGCCATGAGTCTCTTTGCATGATAATTTCTCTACATTACTTATCCATATTGCTTGCTTCAGAGGAATGCCATTTATCTAAAGACGATGTAATGATGTAAAGGAATAAATAAATAAAGGTTCTAGAGCAGGGGTCAGCAACCTACGGCCTGCGGGCCAGGGGCGGCCCCCCGAGGCCTTTGGACTGGCCGCCGCTGCCGCCACCAACCCCCGCTAACGATGACCGCGCTGCTGCCACGCCGCGCACATTGCAGCCGCCATTTTGTTTTCCAAAATGGTGGCTGCAACTCGTTTGCGCATGCGCAGTACTCCTGCGCATGTGCGAATGAGCCGTGGCCGCCATTTTGTTTTCCAAAATGGCAGCCGTGACTTGTTTGCGCATGCGCAGTACTCGACGCATGCGCAAACGAGTCGCGGCTGCCATTTTGGAAAACAAAATGGTGGCCGCGGCACACGTGGTGGCAGCGGCGGCTGTGCGCATGAGTGCGCGCGCCGCCATTCCCCCCCCCCCCATCGGCCCGCGGAAGACCCGGGGATCCCCGGCCCGGCCCCAGGTAAGGGGAACTTGCCGACCCCTGTTCTAGAGCATGAGAACCACTGGGCACAGTTTTCCTTATAGACAGCATGTGCCCCAGGTGTAATTCTCCATCCCTACCACTAGTTTCATACTCTACAACATTTCCTAGATGAAAACTGAAATGCACATGGCGAAGTCACAGCAGAATGTGATCAGACAAGACAGCAAAACAAGATAGCAAAAGTTACTAATGAGGAAAATGTCTTGGTCATCTCTGGTATTCTGTAGTTCACTTGAAGCATGTATAGACCATTTCTGGAGGTCCAGGTCTGCACCCACTCCCTCCCCAGGACCATACCTCACCACCACCTTTTAAAAAATGTCCCCAAAAGCCAGTGGGGCCCTCTGGAGGATAATATAAGGCATCCCCCCCATATAGAGGGAAGTGAACTGTTTTTAGTCCATGTAAGTCTATTTAAACAAGAAAACAGAAAATCACTAGATGGAGTGTAACTGTCTACATTTTGCCTGCCCCAACATCAAACATGATACATTTTTACCCTCTTCCATCTGACCTGAACTTGATGAAAGAACATGTTACTACTCTAACTTGGAAGCTACATAACTATTATGTTGCAGCTGCTTCATGTGATGGTTCAAAATGTGTATGTGTGTAGGGTTGCCATAATTCTCCTCCACAAAACTGGGACAAAAATGTAGGGCATTCAAGAAAAATAGAGGACATGACCAACCAAAAGCCAAAAACTTTAATATAAATGGTAGTTTTGTGAGACATTCAGCCTTTTCGGTCAGATATAGCTCTGGTGCCACAACAAACTACAATTCCCAGGATTCCCTAGCACAGCCAGGGCAGTTAAAGTGGTCTCAAACTGGGTTATTTCTGCAGTGTGTTTTGGACCTAAGTTGGCCTTGGAAGTGGGTGGCAAAATAAAAAAAATATAAAAATCCCAAATAGAGGGCCTCATTTTGAGGGAAGAAAAAGGCACCACCAAGCCCCACCACCATTCACCCAACCCCCTCAGGGACCAGGGCCAGAGCCAAGCAGCCCCTTCCCCACCAATCTATAGGGGGTGCAATGGGGAGTGGTGGTAAAGAGTTAGGCCAGACCCCCGACTCTCTCTCTCTTTCTCTCCATGTACAGCACAGAGTCTGCCCTCTGGAGCTGCTCCCCCAGTCACAGCCACATCCCATGATCCCAGTGCCCCCAGGAAAGGAGAGTTCAAGGGGCAGCAGCCATTGCTTTCCCAGTGGGGCTGGACTGTCCAGCCCCACTCAGCTGCCCAGGAAACTGGGACATACAGCTGAAGCTGGGCCGGGACATTTCCAGAACCCTTAAAACTATGAATGTTCCACTTTTTGGGGACAAATGGTAACCCATATGTGTGACTCACAATGTTTCTATCACTATTGTAGATTATCCAAAACCACCTTAGGTTTTCTCATGCCAAATAGGTAATAATAAACCAAGCCAAATCATTTATTGAAAACTGACACTTTCACAGTTTAAAATGGATTCTTGATACCACACCCTCCAATCTGTGTGGTCCAATTATGTCTCAAATATTTGCAAATACTTCAAGAAGATTTAAGGTCTTGGTATCTCACAAGCTACTGAAGCTTTGAAGAAACGACCTTCAAATTTGCAAAGAATCTTTCAACAACCTTTTAGTAACTTGGCTGGGAAGTTAAACTTTTTTCTTACAAATGAGAAAAGAAAAGCAGAAGTTTCATCTGAGAGAAAGGAAGGTAGTAGTTACAACGAGGAAGCTAGAAAACAAATGCTCTGGGAATTACTTCCCAACAGCACAATTCCATCTGTATTTCCTCTGAAGTCCCACTGTATTCAATGGGGCTTTGCTTTCAGATGCTTTACAGTATGAACCTGTCCATGCCTCCTCAGAAATAAGCATCATATTTTGAAGGGATCTTACTCTCAGGAATGTGTATATAGGATTGCATCCTGAGGACATGATCTTGAAACAAATATATTTTGGAAGACCCTTCCTTTCTTTTCTTTTTCTTTTTCTTTTTCTTAAAGGGTATTACTTTTTGTAAATGTGGTTATCATTAATGTACAATGAGATGCAACCTATCTTTGAAAATGGTTTCAAAACTGTGTATTCAACTTTTTCTCTGTCTCACACATATCTCATTAAAAACAGAATGCTCCATAAACATCACTTGTTTTGTTTCTGTTTTTGTTGCTTTCTTATGTTTTGTTTCCAAGGCAGTGATTTGACACCAAGGCATCCCCACTTCACCACTCCTCACCACTTCCCTACATGCTGCTCAAACTATCCCCAGAGAAATAAAGTGGCTGTTTTACACATTTCTCATTATGGGAATCTAATCAGAATTCTAATTAGCATCATGAATATTTCCTGTAATTCTCAGAGTTTAGAGTTTTCTGAGCACTTCTCTATCGTAGTCCTGCTTCCCCCCTCTATTTTGTCCTGTTATTTTCAGAAGTGATTTATGGAGGACTGTTTCAATATGGCTTGCAGTCTATTGGTTTCAACAACAATAAAATGTGAGGCTAGAAAAACAATATGAGATAAGAGTCACGCTTTATAGCAGCCTCCATTCATGTACCTCAAGAGTACATGGTGTGCCCACTGAGTTGTGATTCTCATTCTCAAAACACTGGTCTGGCTCCTGTTGCTAATCCCATCTATGGTAGACCTATTCAGTTAATGGAGTTTGCATGAGCATGGATGTACCAAGTATACCAGTCAACGTACCATTGAATCAATAGATTTACTTTAGCTGGGATTAACAAAAGATTGAAATAATTTATGGCACAGATTGATGCATCCAGACTAATTTGTAGCCAAATGAACTTTATCCCAAAGTACATAAAGAACTTGCTGATGTACTCTCTGAACTCCTTGCAATCAATTTTGAGAAATCTTGGAGAACAAATGAGGTGTCAAAGGACTGGAAAAGGACAAACATTGTCCCTCTCTTCTTAAAAAAAGTGCATAAAACAAGATCCAGGAAACTACAGACCAATAAACCTAACAATACAGTAATCAGTAGGAGCTGACATGGGTTTGTCAAAAACAAATCCTGCCAAACTAATCTTGTATTTATTTTCAGTCAGGTCACTAGCTTAGTAGATAGTGGGAATGCTGTGGATGTCATTTATCTGGAGTTCAGCAAAGCATTTTACAATGATTAAATGTGGAATAGATGGGAACATTGTTAAATGGATCAATAACATTGTTAGATGGATCAATAACTGGTTGGAAAACTGTGCTCAAAGAGTCATTATCACTGACTGCACTTCAGACTGGAAGGAGGTCTCAAGTGCAATGCCTCAGAGTTCTATCCTATCCTAAAACCATTACTCTTCAACAATTGTATCAATGATTTGGATGATGGGGTGGAGGTGATCCTTTTCAGGTCATCTAAAAAACTGGGAGGCGTGGCTAACACACTGGAAGATAGGAACAGAATTCAAACGGATCTAATCTAGAAAATTGGGCCGAAATTAATAAAATGAAATTCAATAGAGACAAATACAAAATTCTACATTTAGGCTATACAAATGTGCATACAATGGGGCATACATGGCTCAGCTGTACAACATGCAGAAAGAACCTTGGGAGTATTGTTGATCAGAAGTTGAACATGAGCCAACAGTATAATGCTGCAGCAAAGGTGAATGCTATTTTAACCTGCATCACTAGAAACATAGGGATGGAACAGAGGGGCAGGAAAAGGCATCTTGAAGTTGCCTTTTCCAAACATGCAGTGAAGTCTCACCAATTGCATCACTGGCTCCCAAGGTAGCTGGAGTGCACATGTCATGACCACATGGCACGGGTTCAAGCCACGCCACTGGGTACTTTTTTTTTTACTCTCCCTATCACCATCCCTGCGCACCTTCACAGGAGTGAGCTGCTGGTGACTGCCATCCCATTGCATGGCCATCCCTGTGAACTTGCACACATTTGCATGTACAGCACTTCACTGGGACAGGGCATCAAGGCAGAGGTGTGCCCATGCAGATTCCAGCAAGGTACAATCATGCTTCCCTTCACCCCTTTCACCCTATGCCCCCTCTTTGACTGTCTGTTTTGTGTATGTTGTACTCATCTCCATGAGAGGTTCCATGGTTTGGGCATTGGCACCCCCACCACTTGTGTACATCAGCTGTGTACCTTTTAAATGCGCTCCTGCAATGGGGCATTTACATGCACAATTAGGGTTAGGGTTTGGAAAGAGTGCCCCTTTAGAGCTGTACTGATGTTGGTGCATTTATACACACATGTGAAGGTGCACACTTTCTAGGAAGAAGTGGGAAAAAACAGCTTCTTTTTGAAGCAGCTTTTCTCCCCATAGGATGGCTAGAAGGTGCTTTCTGGCTGGCTTCAAAGCATGTGTGATCTAAATGCCCTGCCTTGAAGCCAGCCTGAAACCTCCTTATTTTGCCTGTCTGTTTCGCCCCATAGGCCCTTGCAGACTGCCAGAAATAGTGCAAACTGAGTCCACTTTAAGGGTTAGGGTTAGTGCTAGGGAGTCATGGGAATTGTTTTGTTTTTTTCTGAGACATTGAGCCTTCTCTGTCAGAGAGCTCTAGTGCCACAATAAAATATAGTTCCCATGATTCCCTAACCCTAACCCTTAAAGCGGACTCAATTTGCACTATTTTTGGCAGTCTGCAAAGGCCTATAGTTTCCAAGTCAAGGGAAGTAATAGTCTCACTATATTCTGTACTAACCAGGCCTCATCTGAATTACTGCATTCAGTTCTGGGTGCCTCATTTTAAGAAGGATATAAACAAGTTGAAGCAGGTTCACAGAAGGGCAAAAAGAATGATAAGAGGTATAGAGAACAAAAGGCCAATGCTGACCGGCTGTTTGGGGCGGCACAGAGCCACCCCAGGAAGCGGCGGATCAGGGCCGTGACAACCCCATGCTGCGGCCCTGATCTTCTCTTTTGCCGCCCCTAAAAGAGAGGCAAAATGCTTCTCCTTTTAGGGGCGGCAAAAGGCCACCATAAGAGCCGGAGCCGTGGCTCTTCGATGCCCGTTTGGCACAGCGTGTTTAAACGCTGCACCGGGAGGGCGTCCTGACACCGCGTGCTGTGCATACGGCTGCACGCTGTGAGAACGGCGTTGGGTTGCGGTTGGGGTGGCCAGTGTGTGACTGCCCCGCCCCAACTCCACCCCCAGGCTAGCCCTTTGGGCCGGTCTGCAATGGCCCAAAATGTATGAGGAAAGGGTGAAGGAGCTGAGCATGTTCAGCTTGGTGTCGAGAAGACTATGGGTTGACATGATTCCACTCTTTAAAAACCTCAAGGGCTGTCACAGAGAGAAGTGTGCAGGCCTCTTCTCTGCTGTGCCAGAGGGTAGGACTAGGTCTAATGGTTTAAATGTACAAGATACAAGATTTTGCATGAACATTAGATGGAACTTCTGGACAGTAATAATTCAGCAACAGATTCAATTGCCTAGAGTAATGATTCCCCAAATGTTGGTCCTGAAGCTGTTTTGGACTTCAACTCCCAAAGCCTCAACCAACTTGGCCAACAGTCAGGAATTCTAGGAGCTGAAGTCCCAAAACCTAGAAAGCCAGAGTTTGGGAATCACTACCCTAGAGGTAGAGTAGTGTCTCTTTCTCTGGTCATCTTCAGGAGGGTGGATAGCTATCTGCTGAGTTTCTTTAACTAGAGATCCTGTACTGAGCAGGATGGTCCTTGAGGCTTCTTCTAATTTTATTATTCTATTGCTCTATGATTCTATTCCTCTCTCTGCATGATGAGGAGCGTTGCACATAGACAGCATATCCATAAGCATCCTGATGATAAAGGTCCAATAATTCCCATTCCAAAACAGCAAGAGGATGTTAAACATCAGTTCTTCTCTCATATTCCCCCACTGTTTCTGGTCAGTTTTACTAATAAGCCCTAATACTTCCTGTAGACAGTCCTGTAGAGAATAAAGTAGAAGTACTTGGAAAGAAGTTTCTTAATTGATCTTTGTAAATTATCTAGATTAATGGCAGTAACTGGACTAATTGAACGTTTGGACTGTAAAATCATTTACTATAGCCATTCAATATATCTTCTGATAACCAGGCAGAATGAGAGGATATATAAAGCCCTGAAAGGAGCTTTTGAAATAGCAGAGTTGAAAGTGGGATGGAGTCTTTTATGGGGAGCTGGGCAGATGATTAACAGAACAAAAGGGACTATCTTATAGTAAGAGCTATATTTTCCCCGCTGTTGGGAAAACTGGCACACCACATTTGTATGACAAAGGCAATGGTTTATCAGTATTTAAAAATGAATTATATACAACTAATGTCAATGCATGGTGAAACTATAGTGATTACAAGAGAGAAAGAGAGAGAAAAAGAGAGAAAGAAAGAAGGGCACAGAATAAGAAAGATTGAAGACTTGCAAAGTTCAGCTACTAGATTTTAAAGAGAAAGAAAGAGAAGGAAGGGGTAAAACAGCAATCAAAATCATAAAGCAGCACTTACTGTGTCTGTGTGCAAACTGACATAAGGCAAAAGCACTTGCTTAATTATTGTAGTCTTAAACCTCTTTCCCTTCAAAATGTGTACTTTAAAGAATCAGCACAGGGCTTAGCCTACTGATGATGGATTTTTCTGTACTTAAATTACTTTGTGGGTTCATCTTAAAGATCACCTTAGCATGACATCAACAGTTACTTCTCTGCCTATATGCATCTAAAGCTCTAAGCTCTAAGGAATTGGTAAGTGCAAGGGAGCACATCCCTCTTCATTCCCAAAGCAGCAATGGCAATTGCCAGAAGTGGTAGTTCAAAAAAGTAACCAAGTGCTGAGGTATGGAGTACTATGCAGGTTGGGCAGAATCATACCAGCACAACCTCTCCCCCTATCTGAACTGATCACTGCTATGCAATGTAGTGCCTCCAGACCTATGCTCCAGACTTATGCTCTTATGCAAATGGCTCCCATATCACTGCTGGTATGTGTGAGTAGGGGTGGCCCACTTTTTTCCACAGCCTGAGGCAGAGCAGAAAATCACGTTCTCCCCCACACACAAGTTAAGGTGCACTTTTAATTGTCATATAGATATTCAACAAAAAACAATTTGCTGCCCTTTTATAACACCCAAGGCACCTGTCTCATTTTGTCTAATGGTAGAACCAGTGGCGTCCCCGCACCTGGTATCACACAGTGCGCGGGGAGGGGGGGGGGTCTGGGGACAGCTTGGAAGTCAAGGCTCACAAAAGTCTTAGCACTTCGACAAATTTCTTTTGTCATATGTCCCATATTTTATAATGGGAAGGCCTTATGCATTTGCATCCATGAAACATTGATGGAACCAAGCTGCACTCATAACTGCAGCCCTGACTTGGGATATGTATTACCGTAGAGGTCACATTTTTTATAAAACAAGCCTTTTCCTTATGAGTCCTTAAAGAGTTGATTAAAAATTGGTATGTTCAGAGATGTCATAAGCTGGCAGCTTATTTTTACGATCTGTACTAGCAGGGGCAACGTGTATCCTTCAGGCTGCTTGCATACCCTTCAACTATGCCACTTTAGTAGGGACAGCCCCAGTTCATCATCTGTTGGCTCACTTTCTCAGCTATTTTTTAAAAATGTTCTGGTTTCTGTCGTCTCCTATTTTCCTCCTTCCTCCTTCTCTTCATTCAGTTGTTGCTAGCTGAGTTCAAAGTGCAAAAGTTGTCTGTACTCAATTCAGCAGGAGGGAAAAGAGGAGGTGAAGCCTTCCCTTCCCTCATAGACTCATTTTGTGTGTGTGTGTGTGTGTGTGTACGCGCGTTTCTTTTGCGTGAAAATACTTTATACTTGCTTTGAAGTCCATTTGCAAAGCTCTAACCAATGGTTGGTAGGCTGATAGGTAAATGAGAACATTTTAACCAACTGAGAATTCAGGAATGAAGACTACAGTATAACCCATGGCCACACAAGCTCATCTGTGCCAGATGGAAGGAATGTTTTTCATCCCAACTCATTGAATCACATCAACATTTTTGTACATTCCATTTATTTACTTTTATTTGAGACTAGCAATTGGATTGAGGCCTATAATTGTGCAGTGGCATAGGCGGACAGACAATAGATTAAGATCTGGCAAATCTCTTCTATTTCAGTATTTGAAATTACAAAGTATACCTAGAATAGTCCACCATTTCTTCAATTTGTTAGCTTATCACATTCACAATTAAAATATCTTACCTGAGCCAGTTTAAATTTTAAAACACACAGCATCCTGATCTTATCACAAGGATTCAGCCACCAAATCTGCCACCCGAATATAGCCTGGGTGCATCCTCGCTCACAGGGGCACTCAGCACGCCTTTTTAAAGCCGAGAGTTTTCCGGCTTAAGGAAATGGTCAAAGGATTGCCCCTGTGAGTGGGGATGGACCCGGGTGGCAAATTCAGTGGCTAAATCTTGTGATAAGATCAGAATGCCGGCTGTTTTCAATTTTAAGCCGGCTCAGGTAAGATGTTTTAATTGTGAATGTGATAAGCTCCTCGATCAAAAATCTGTAAAGATTCTAAAAGCAGTTCTTTCATGAACAGATTTATATTGGAAACTGCAACCTGTTCATGTCAAGAAGCAAGAAAACAGACATGCACATCATAGATGAGGTGAATTCTCATGATTTCAGATAATTTGTTTCTCAGCACAGTAGCACTTTTTGCAAAAGGACCTTGGGATGAAGAGCATTTTATAGCTAATGTGACTGGTCCCAAAATAGCATTTTATCTCCAAAAAAGTATTTATATGAGAACAAGGCCATTCAGTGCCACAGAGTGAAGTTAATGTCTTCAACCAGTGTCCTCTGGTATTAGAAAGCAGCCAGAGTTCTGTGACTGATTGATTGTCATCATTTTATTAGGATGAGGTTTAAATCATCAGTAGTTTACCGATAAGGATGGGACCATGGAACCTGCTTCTGCTCTTAACTGAGCAAACTGTTCTGATTCTAGAAGGTCAATTTACTTGTCAGAGTATATATATAGTATATATAGGATGTAGTATCTCTCATACACTTACAAAATGTTTCTTCTCAATTTATCTTACCCCAGTGGTCATAACAACTGTGGCATGCATACTATTGACTTTTGGAAAGCCAAATGTATCTTCTCTGTGCTAGCTGACAAGGCAAGATACGGCAAAGAAAAAGAATCCATGTGCATGTCCTCTATTAGTTCAAGATACAAATTTGGAGATGAGGAGCTAATCCAGTTGTTAATCTACAAAACTTTGCTTTCTATTGTTTGGATCAGGATAAAGCATGTAAAGGGACTGCATGTATTTTCTGATTAATACAGTTTGGGTTTGGGAATAGTTATTAAGAAACATTAAACAGGTTGAAAAGCTATTGCTAATTCCTTTCAGAGCTTCTTGCTATAGCAACCAACAGAGATAAAGATGAAAAGAATTACCTGTGTCTTATTTTCCATATTCTTGCCCTGTAAGCAGACTACTTTTAACCACTTTCAATTAAAGTATCTCTTCAGTTATTTAAAAACTTAGGCTTAAATGGCATTTGGCCGAGGCAAACATGTTTGTTTAACCTAGTCTTACACCAATCTGTATTATAATTTAAAGTGTTTGCCTATTTTGGTATACAAATCCACATGATTGATCACCAGCCACATCACCAAACTTGATGTGTCATTTTATATGAACAAAGACTGTAGGCAAGGTCTTGGACCTGGTCTGTTCTGCTATACAGATCCATAACATGGTGTGTTGCACGCTTAAAACAAAAGTATAGCAATATTTTAGACCTTTCTGTCAACTATTTCAGGTCCCTCGTGAACAAGTATCTTGAATTTTATTTTATTTTATTTTTTGTTCTCAAAGATGCAGGACAAATATCATGGCTACATTGCAGGGATACAACTCCCAATGGCCCCAGTTGTGAAATTTCTATTTTCAACAACAAACAAAAGTTCATTTGGTATGAGAGTCCCAGAATCTGAGCCAGCCCTTCCATGATGTAGAATGAGGTGGTGGGAAGCACAGAACTGTTGCAAGGTACTAGGAAACAGCTATGTCAGCAATACATCCTTCCCTACACTCCCAAAAGTTAGACTAATATACTTGGGTATAGTGGTAGATATAAGCGAGCCACAGATGTCATTCTAGTCTATTTCTCTTTGTGACATGAGGAGTTGGACAATCTTTTTATTTGCTTCAGGCAGAAAAATGCCTTGGGTTAGGGACTTCATTTATTGTTTATTGTGGCACCAGAGCTCTCTGACAGAGAAGGCTCAATGTCCCAGAAAAAAAAAAACCAGTTCCCATGATTCCCTAGCACCGAGCCAGGATAGTAAAGTGGCCTCAAGCTGCATTATTTCTGGCAGTCGGTAAAGGCCCTTAGTCTGCTGCAAAAACTGATGAATGACCTATAACACCTGGTAGCAGGCTTTCTTCCTTGACTTTGGAGGAACTACATGGTCCAAATAAAATGATCTCACCTAATTTTCACAGAGAGTTGTCCAGACAATGTATGAAACAAACAGGGCCAAATCTGCCTATTTTGATCACCTCAGAGCTTTAATCTGGGGGGGGGGGGAATGGAAATTTATGTGGCCATGCATACAGTGATTTATTGGACCAGCGTGTGTTCAATATGGAGAACTGTGTGGGCAGTTCTCCTGAACTCACCATGATGTCTATAGAAAAGCCTGTGGTTGCTGTGGGTCAGAGAAACCTGAAGCTGGATTTTCATATATGTAGCTGTGTTGGGAAAATCAATATGCAAGGAGATTTGTGGCACCTTTGAGACCAACTGAAAGAAAGAAATTGGTAGCATGAGTTTTCATAACTTGAGCCTACTTCCTCAGATGCATGTTTGGAGTAGAGAATCCAGAGACAGACCCATGTAAGCTGTCTCTGTGAGAGAATATTAATTCAGATTCAAAACCTTGTGGGTATGAAAATGAAGTGACAAGTTCAGTTCATCACATCTCCTCTTTCCCATACTATATTACAGTATTAATTCATATGGTTATCTATCCTCCTTGGTTTTATGCAATAGCCTCCCCCAACAAACATCATTAAAACTGAACTTGTCCCCCCCCCTCCATACCCACAAGGTTTTAGATACCCAAACATGCATCTGAAGAAGTAGGCTCAGATCTACAAAAACTCATGCTACCAACTTCTTTCTTTCATTTGGTCTCAAAGATGCCACAAATCCTGCATGTGGATTTATAATGGGAAGGCCTCAGAGTAGATGATCTTATGCATTTGCATCCATGAAACGTTAAGGGAATCAAGCTATCTCTGGGTTCTCCACCGCAAACATGCACCTGAGGAAGTAGGCTTAAGTCTACAAATGCTCATGCTACCAACTTCTTTCTTCCAGTTAGTCTCAAGGGTAATACAAGATCCTTTTGCATACTGAACTTTCCTGTCAGTGTAGACACACCCTTAATGTTTTGTAAAGTCACACTAGAAAAAAAATGTGGTTATGGGCACAAGCCCTCCACCCTCAAAAGTGCTTGCCCCATTTGTAGGAAGCCATTTCAGAGAGAGAGATCAGAGATTAACAGTGTGGCTAAAATTCTTAAAGTGATTCAAGTGGGCTTCCCTTTGGTTGTAGCAAAACAACTCTCCTCATGGTAGCTAACCGCGTTTCCCACCATGGTGTAGGAATGCAAAGAATAGTTGAAAGTATTGGGGGAGAAGGGTTGAAAAACATGGTTTTCAAGTTTTGAGGGACCCTGGTGAGAAAAATCCTTGACTGACTAAAATGCAGTTTGGGACTTATACTGAACAAAATCCACATGTCGTCGTTTTGCAGAGAAAACAGCATTTTTTTGCACATGAACATCATTTTCTGCATTGAAAATAATGTTTTAATGCAGAAATATTAATTCCTGTGCTATTTTCTGTAGAGAAAATAATGTTTTCTGTGCAAAACAACCACATGAAAATTTTGCACAGAACACGTCCCGGATTGAGAATAGCCTTTGTGTGGTTTTCAAAGACTTTCTGGCATTGGAAAGAAAATAGATCAAATTAATGATTGCTATCTTTGAGAATTGCATCCCTATCACAGTGTCCTAGATGAAACCTCATTCTTGGAAACTCTGGAAAATGAAAGTTTGGTCCCTATTGAAAGCCATCATTTTAAACATTTTTTTTTTTTTTGGAAATAATTGTTTTTCTTACAAGCATGACACAACATCCAGAGCACTGAGGGGGAAAATAGCAACCATCAGCTAGCAGCTGCTGATAAAAACTCTGCTACAAGAAGAGGGACCAAATTGCTACTTTATAAACAGAAAATAAGATCTGGACAGCTGCTACTACTAAGAATAAGGCCTCCAGACTCTTACAAACTTATATTACTTCTAAATGACTTAGATTTGCCCTAGCTGAACTGTCCTATATAAGCACACAAACTAGATTTTGAGCAGAGTAGTCTCACATTAGAGCTTTCAACTCCATACACTGAAAAATGCAATTGCTCTGTTGTTGTGAATACTGGACAATGTACCTTAGTGGCCACAGTTTGTGAAACAGCAAGTTGTGTGCAGTACATGATGCCTTACTATTTATTAGGGATGTGTGACTGAGTAAAGGTCAAGCTCATTGATGTTTTCTGTTTTCGGCTTCCAAGTAAATTTAGACCAGATGTTGAGAAGTGTTTTTCTTTCTCACACTGAAATTTGTATTGTCTTCTCTAGGGGCATCTACACTGTAGAAATACAGCAGCCTGACACCCCAATAAGTGCTGTAGCTCCATCTTATGGAATCCTGGGATCTGTAGTTTTACAAGGTCTTTAGCCTTCTCTGCTAAAGACTGCTAGTGGCTCATAAAACTAATCCCAGGATTCTGTAGGATGGAGTCAGGGCAGTTAAAGGCGTGTCATGCTGCCTTATTTCTACAGTGTAGGCACACCCTATATATTTTTCAAAAAGTACACATCTCTTTAGTAAAGGATCCTTTTTTTCTTCCATTGAGCAAAGGATGTGATGGGGCTTTTAATTTTTCAGAGGGAGAGGCAAATCTAGCCCTTTTCAATAAGCTCAGGCAAAATCAAACTGCTGCAGCCTCTCCTAATTGGTGTGTACCTCTTCGTCAATACTTTTTTCCTGTCTTGACCACACACTGATGTTGCTTGGCCACACATATCCAGGTTTTCATCTTTAAGAAGAGTTGAACTTGCCTGCATGGGTCTTTTTACTTTTAAGATTTCCCACACACTGTATATATGATCACAGCAGACCCACTTGTCACTGTCATGTGAAGTGTCAATTTTATTTTTATTATATTATTTCTTTATATGCCACCTTTCTCCTACATTGGACCTGAGGTGGCTCACAAATGATACTTTTTTAAAAACCAATTATAAAAACCCAATTAAAATGTAAAGTTTATGTGTTAGAACAGTAGCTCTCATCCTGAGTTACTTCTGGTGAGCCAGTGTGGCATATTGATTTGAGTGTTGCACTGTAATTCAAGGGACCAATGTTTGTTTCACAGCTCAGACATGAAACTCACTGGGTGATCTAGGGGAAGTCACATTCTCTCAGCCTCAGGCGGGGGCAATGGCAAACCTCCTCTGAACAAATCTTGCAAGAAAAACCCATGACAGGGTCACCTTAGGGTTACCATAAGCTTGAAACGATTTGAAGGCACACAACAACGACAGCATCACCAAAGTAGTCTAGGTGGGATGCTAAGTTTTCAAAACAATTTTCAGCAGCTAATGGAACTATTTTTTATTTTATTTTTTTGGTTTGTGTTCATTCTGAACAGTAGTATTCCATGTTTTAACAATCACTATAACAGAATGCCTGTAAACATATGAGTAGTCTCAGAAAAGCAGAGCTTTAGTGTCTATCATAATAGGACCCAACTTTTTTGACCAATTGATTAGTGAGACATAAAATACAAAAAGGTTGAAAATCACTGCCTTGGAAAACTGCAAGGTAATAGCCAAGTGTTTAAGAAAAAAACCCATTTGGGGTTTATATATATATATATATATATATATATATATATATTTATGGGGGAAGGTGATAGCAAAAAAGGTGCAAAATGACTCTGTTCAATATATATATTGAATGTGGGGGAAGGTGATAGCAAAAAAGGTGCAAAATGACTCTATTCAATATATATTGAACAGAGTCATTTTGCACCTTTTTTGCTATCACCTTCCCCCACATTTCTTTTGTATCCATTAGTATTTTGGTGTTTAGCAGGCTGGGTACAGTAGCTAAGCGTTAATTGGTTCCTTGGCATGGCAAGATGGAACCTGATTAATTAGAGGAGGAAGTACCAATCCCAAAGCAGCCAGACTTGCACATCAGTGTTGATGCCTTCAGCTTCGGTATATAATGAGACTTCTCGCTGCAGGCAAAGGGGAGACCACATGCCTCCTTGTCTCTGCCATGGAGCAGAATTAAGCCTGAACTCTGTAGCAGACCCATGCTTATCAGCAACCTTGCTATTACTCCGTCGACCCTGATGTGCATAAGCAATATTTTCATCCCCTTCCCGGGAGAATTATCTAGCTGTTGAAGTAGAAAATGAATATTTTACAGTTCACTTGTCTGATCAATTACCTACAAGCTGCTGCAGTATTTTATAGCCGGTGGGAGAGCTCTGTAGGTGATGATAGGGAAATCTAGAGGGAATCTCGGCCAACTATTTTTTTTTCTTTTCAAAAAAGGGAATAAAACTGTGAATGAACCACCAGTAATGCTCCTTTGTTCGTAAGGGCTGAGCCAGAAATTACAGTGTAACCAATTAAAGCACATAAATGACAACCAGACTAATGTGAATTCCAAAGGTGAGGAAACTTGATTGCTTGATTAGGGGATAATGAAGTGCAGAATGATTCAAACTTAACTTCTCTTCAACAAAGCATCTCTCTCACTACTTTTATTTGCAGATTGGGATAATTGGGAAATAATATTTCTAGGATACACTTTGGAAGCTGAAGGGAAGCTAAATTGCATCTACTAAGTGTAGATTTTTTTAGACACTGGAAGACTCAGCAAGCTGAAATTTATATGAACAAAGTATGCTCTGTTTTTTAAATGCTGCATGATTCATCCTGGTGAATTAATAGAATTCATAACAACTAGTTTATTATTTAGACTTCATATGCAGCCTGAACCTTATATGTATGTTTAGTCAGTTGTAAGTCCCACTGTGTTCATTCACTGGTGTTTGCCTCCATCTAATTATTCCTAGAATTAGAAACTTAACCCTTATTAAAAAAGGAATAGGTTTCCAGTGTGATATTCATATCATGAAATAATCTGAAATAAATTATCCTCTTGAGTAACATGCAAAAGAGTTAAAAGGTTAAAGGAAATTATTGAATGTTACAGTGGGCCCTCGTTATCCATTGGAGTTTGGTTCCAGGACCCCCTGTGGGTATCAAAATCTGTAGATGCTCAAATCCCATTATATAAAATGGTGGAGTAAAAGGGTCACCCTTATATAAAATGGCAAAACCAAGGTTTGTTTTTTTGGAATTATTTGTTGTTGTTGTTGAGTATTTTCAAGCCGTGGATGATTGAATCCGTCAATGCAGAGGACCAACTGTATTTGGTTGTTTAGACCTTTATTCTGAAATGTTTGGAAGTCAATGCCATAGTAGTCCATCTCTAAACAGTAGTAAGACTGAGATGATCATTCTGCTTGACCCTTTTGCCTGCAAGGAACAATCACATGGAGCTTTTTTGAGTCTATTACATTCTGGTCAGTGAAAAGAGAATGTAGACCACTCAATAGCCCACTGTGAAGAATTCGTACAGCATTTTGCACCTAAATTTCCTCAGATCCATTCTGACTTGTGATACAATCCCAGTGGAAGTAACTTTGGCCCTTGCTTTAATGGATTTTTCCCAATAGTACAGCCCAAAGACATGGACAGGATCCTTGGAGAAATGAGAGAGGTGAGAGCCACCACATATGTGTAGGCCCTTTACCTTCTTGAATCATTGAAAAGACAACAGGGGGAATGCTTCCTTACAACAAAGCAGGATTCTAACATGCCTGAGAGAAGTTGTTAGAAGACCTCAAACTGGGTGGGAGGGGGGGGGAGAAACCCTGACAGGATACAGTAGTTATATTGGATAACTATCAACCAATATCCATTCTGTTTTCTGGCAAGTGTTGGAAACAGGGATTCCTGTTTGAAGTGGATTATTGTCATCTATTTCAATCTAGTTTCAACCTGGGTATAAGACTGAGAAGGCTTTGGTCATGTGGGTGGAGAGTCTTCATCACAAACTGAACAATAGGATTATGTGTGCTTGGTTCTGCTGGACTTTTTGGTGCCTTTCAGTGCTAACAGCTGTGGTATTCTTCTGGGCTACCTTGCTGGGATGGGAGTTAAATATACAATTGTACAGTGGTTCCATTCTTTCTTGGAAAAGTGCAGAAGTTGGTGCTGGTGTATTCCTATTTGATTCCTTGGCCTATGGATTCCCTCATGACTCTGTTTTGTCGTGGATATTATTCAACATCTACATAAAACTCAAATTAGAGGATTAAAGGGGGACAAAATCATGGAAAATAAGGCTATCAGTTACCACTAGTCATGAGAGTTATATACTATCTCAAGTAACAGCAGCAGCAGCATGTCTCTGCCTACCAGAGACCTGCTGGAGGGGGCTATTGAACTCACATCCCACTGGCAGGTTCCGCATAGGTGACCCACGATGCAAACAGTGGTGCATTTCTCATGTTTGTACTCCTTCAGATGATGCATTTCCTCTCTTTCTGTTGAGAGGCAGGACTGATTCACAAGTGGCCATCTCAATAGTGATGCAGCTTCCAATAAAATAAATAAAAATAAAAATCCAATTAAAATTCAATCTTGCCTAATCCCAAATGGTTGAAATCCTGACTAAAGACTCCAGTGCTTCATCCTGGGTAGTTATGCTGTATAATGAGCAATGCCACTTCTCATTCATTGCAGCTACCCAGAACTGCATGAGCCGTAACACAAGTTTCCTGGGCAATTCAACTGGAGTGATAAACACTGCTCTAGCTAATCTAATTCCAGTTATACTGTTTACCTCCTCGCCATTTACTTTCTTACCACTCCCCAGAGTCTCATCTCCACAGCAGAAAGCATTGCATGCAGACTGTAATAATTATCTTTAAGCTTCTGGCATTCAGACAATGGAGCATGAGGAAAAGAGTGGCAAAAACACATCCTCTATCTACTGCCTTAGGAGAGAAGAGTGACAACTGTTTGCCCTCATCTCTGTTTCTAGCAATGGCATTTTATTGTTATTTAGAACCTTGAACATCCACTGCAAAAGTAAGGTAGTGAAATGTTCTTATTTCTGACAAATTCTGACAAATGTAAAGCTTTTTTGAAGGAAGTGTTTTTAAATCCAATCCTGGAACAAGCCAGAGACATGCCCATGTTGTATTGGAATAGCAAGTGACAGATGTTATCTGAGAAACTTTGGGTTGATTCCCCAGGTTCAAAAATTGATCTTGTCACACAGTGTTAAGCTTTACAGCTGGCCACACAGTGAAACCATTATCTGATTGCTTCATCATTCAGCAAAATCAATTTTTCGAATATGATGAGGTACACAGGAAAACAATGGAATCCCAGTGTCAAGCAAGAAGAGATTGGAAGTGATGTTGTTCTGTACAATGTTGTTACTTTTGGAGGGCACAGAGAGTGTAACAAAGTTATCTATGTATTTATTAAAATATTTAAATCTTGTCCCATATCTGAAGATCTCATGGAGGTGTATGTTCAAATGTTGATAATGAGAAGGATTATTTTGATGGTGTAGTAAGCAATATTTTCTAGTTACTTTCAAAAGCTACTAATAAGGAAATTTTTAGAGCAATTTTAACAGGGATTATTATATCCTCTTTCTCTTTATCTTATTGATTTTCCTCTTTTTCCCCTCAGAATAGGACTCAAGGCAGCTTTTCTCCCATCCTGTATTCAGTCATAAGCAGCTGTTTGAGTTTTGGATAATAATGGAAGAGCAATGAGGAGCACAACAAGAAATGATGCAAATTACTTTTTAAACAATGTAGTGAGTAACAATACCAGGTTGCTTTTTCAGGAACTGTAATAAGTAATGGGAAGCAATTACTTTTAAAAAGTACCAGTCCCAACTGTATATCCAAGTGATAGCGGGATGAAATCTCATATATTAATACCAAACTGGTAGAGTCACCAAAAGGGAGGTATCAATAGGCTTGGGGAAACCCTGAGGTTCAACATTTCTTTAGAAGTACAACTAATCTTCAGACCTGAGTTCTGTTTTGTGGTCTGAAAAACTGTTAGACATGGGTCTGAGCTCGATTTGCATTTCACGAAGGTGCTGCTACTAGTTTCGTTTAGTACCCTGGGAAATTCTTTCATGGAGGGGATGAGTTGCAGCTTGCAACTAACAGTTGTCTTTCTTATGCTTGGTAAGAAAATGTCCAAACAGGTAAGAATTAATATATGCTCACACACCATGCATACTTTATGTGTTTTATAAGACAAACAGCTGAATACTCAAAAAGTTACTTTTTCAGTTCTAACACTGGTTCCAACTTCATGTAGACCTTCCATGTAAATAAATAAATAAATAAATTGCATAAACACATTGCAACACCCTCATACATTAGTCACGAAAGACTTAACAAAAAAATGGGGTAGGGAGTACAACACAACCTGAAAACTGTGGTACACTTTATGTATTCGGTGGACTGATCAAACTGCAGTAGTCAAAAACAGAAGAAGGATAGCTCTCCAATACATTGATTCTTCTCTGCAGACAAAGCCATGTAACTTTGAACCCTGAAATCCATGGAGAAAGTTAGCTGGAGTTATTTTTTAAGTACCTGTCATCTTTAGCATTGCCTAGAATGAATTCATTTTAAGACAGAAAAGCTATGAGGAACCTGATGTTCTTAATAAATATTTGCTGGTGAGGGTTTGCAGTTTAAAGTGTGTATGTGAAGATAACATTTACTTAGTAACAGTAGAGACATATTGTATGCTTTCCCTATTGAAATACTCATAAGTGTGCAATATTGTTTGCCTTGGCGGGGGAAAGAATTCAATGAAATGTTGACTATGAGAAATTAGAAAGGCAAGTAGAGCTGATAATCATATAGTCAAAATTGTGAAAAAGTTTCCTTCCGTAGGTAGAATGCTTAAAACAACCACAGTACTATTCTCTGCAACACTGTCCATTCTGTTTGTGCCCTCTGTTCTGTTTCCTAGGGTTTGCAGTGGTGCCACTCTTTCTCCTTTCAGAAATAATAACAATTAAACATTAGAGACAAGGAGGAGTGCATCTTTTTAGGACTCTCCACCCTGAGCCTATGGAAGATGGCAAGTGGGTGCCTCTAACTGATGTACAATCTGCCCTGTACATTCAGGTGTTCTAGGAAATGTTTGCTCCAGCGATCCAGGATTAGATTGGCAATGGTTTCCCAGAGGACTTTTTCGCTTGCTGCCCCAAGGCTGTGGAATGACCTCCTAGAAGAGAGATGGCAGCTGAACACTGACTATTTTTAAAACAGAATTACAGACATATCTCTTTCAGCAGACCAACCTGGTCAGTTCTAAATCATGACATTTTAATTTCTATATGAGCTCTTATGAATGAATTTAATGTTTTTTTAGTGTTACATTTTAACTGTGGGTTTATGTGTTTTTAATTGTGTTTTGTATTTTAACATGCTGTATCCCATCTCAAGGTCCCCCCACGATATTCTTGCAAACAAGATAGCAAAATGTGGGCTAGACAATACGACTGTTAGGTGGATTAGTAACTGGTTGACTGACCGAACCCAAAGGGTGCTCAGCAATGGCTCCTCTTCATCCTGGAGAGAAGTGACCAGTGGGGTGCCACAGGATTCTTTCTTGGGCCCAGTACTCTTCAACATCTTTATCAAGAATTTGGATGAAGGAATAGGAGCATGCTTCTCGAATTTGCAGATGACACCAAATTAGGAGGAATAGCTAATACCCCCGAGGACAGGATGAAAATTCAAAATGATCTTAATAGATTAGAAAGCTGGGCCAAAGCTAACAAAATGAATTTCAACACAGAGAAATGTAAGGTACTGCACTTAGGGCAAAAAAAATGAAATGCATAGATATAAGATGGGGGACACTTGGCTTAAGGAGACTATGTGTGAAAGGGATCTAGGAGTCCTATTAGACCACAAGTTGAACATGAGTCAACAGTGTGATGCCACAGCTAAAAAGGACAATGCAATTTTAGGCTGCATTAGTAGAAGTATAATATCTAGATCAGGGGTCCCCAAATTTTTGATCTGGGGGCCGGTTCGCTGGCCCCCAGATCTTCGGGGGGGGGTGGAGGTGCCCGCGCACATGTGCAAAACTCGGGTGCCATTTTGTTTTCCAAAATGGCGCCCGGAGTCGCACACACATGCGCATGACTCCGGGCGCCATTTTGGGAAACAAAATGGTGCCCTGCATCACTTGTGCATGCACACTACTCCGGGCGCTGTTTTGTAATCCAAAACCCATGGCCAGTCCTGTGCACTACTCCGGGCGCCGTTTTGTTATCCAAAGCCCATGGCCGGTTCTGCCGCCACTGCTGGCGCATGCCACCAAACACCATTTTTTCTTCCAAAATGGCGCCTGGAGTCGTGCGCATGCGCATGCAACACCAGGCGCACGCGCACGACTCCGGGCACTATTTTGGAAGACAAAATGGTGTTCGCCGGCGCACGCGAGTGAGTGGCAGCAGCAGCGGCGGCAGCAGGACCGGCCATGGGCCGGTAGGAAGGCCTCAACGGGCCGGGTCCAGCCAGCGGGCCGTACTTTGGGGACCCCTGATCTAGATCAAGGGAAGTAATAGTGCCACTGTATTCTGCTTTGGTCAGGCCTCACCTGGAATACTGTGTCCAGTTCTGGGCACCACAATTCAAAAAGGATGTTGAAAAACTGGAGCGTGTCCAGAGGAGGGTGACTAAAATGGTGAAGGGTCTGGAAACCATACCCTATGAGGACCGACTTAGGGAACTGGGTATGTTTAGCCTAGAGAAGAGACGGTTAAGAGGGGATATGATAGCTCTGTTTAAATATTTAAAGGAATATCATATTGAGGAGGGCGCTAGCTTGTTTTCTGCTGCCCCACAGAACAGGACCTGTAACACTGGATGCAAGCTGCAGGAAAAGAGATTCCACCTTAATATTAGGAGGAACTTCCAGTGAGAGCTGTTAGAGAGTGGGACACACTCTCTCGGAGCATGGTGGAGTCTCCTTTGGAGGTCTTTAAACAGTGGCTGGATGCCCATCTGTCGGGGATGCTTTGATTTTGGGTTCCTGCATGGCAGGGGGTTGGACTGGATGACCCTAGTGGTCTCTTCCAACTCTATCATTCTATGATTCAAGCCTTGAGGAGAGTCAGGAAAGAAATACATTGTTGTTGTTGTTGTTATTATTATTATTATTATTATTATTATTATTATTGGCTCTTTGGTTGGACTTGCTGAGCCAGCATATGAACCCCATAGAGGGGCCAGTAAAGCTGTGCACTGTACACTAACTATAGTGCTTTGCATTACAGCATCAGAGGTTGGAACTTCAACAGTTGTTTGGGGGCCTTTTCCTTCACAATGCTGGTGCCTGTATTAAAGCCAGGATTGTAAATAACAGATATAGGCCTAAGCAGACTGCCAGAAATAATGCACATTAAATTGAGGCACTGCCCTGGCTCAGTGCTAGGGAATCATGGGAACTGTATTTTTTTCTGGGACATTGAGCCTTCTCTGTCAGAGAGCTCTGGTGCCACAATAAAATACAGTTCCCATGATTCCCTAGCACTGAGCCAGGGCAGTGCCTCAATTTAATGTGCACTATTTCTGGCAGTCTGCAAAGGCCCTCAGACTGTGGCCATTTGACTCCATCTTTTTTTTCTCCAAAGTACATGCTCAATGTATAGCTGAATGCCAGTCCAGCAATGATGTTAAGCTGAGTATTTCTTTAATTATAGCAAGCAACCCTCTTCCCTCAAAAGGTTCCACCATTATATGCCTCAAAATTCTATTGCTTATTTAAATGAGATTTCCACTACAGAACTAATAAGGTGAGACTCCATATAAGTCATCTATGCAACAAAGTTTACAGTTGTGAAACATTTCAAAAACATAACAACTGGTAGAGGTTCATCAAGTTAAAAAGCAAGTTATAAAAAAAATGGATGTATTTGCCTTCTTATGCAATTGTTTAGAGGCATATCATATATTTCTGTCATATTTTGCTGAAAATGAGTTGTGTATTATTCAGGTTTCTAAAGGAATGTGTCCTCCTTTCTGTCAGGGACAGCCAGGTGGAGGACTTGGAGGACTCTGAGGGGGAGGATGTAGGGCCAGATCCTAGCTTGGTGCTCCCAGCCCCCATAGACCTAGCTGAACCTGGACCTAGCTGTGTGGAGCCCATTGAGCAACAGCCTAGCCTTCCTCCTTAGCAGCCTAGCCTTCCTCCAGCAGAAAGCCTTTCCCCAGCAGAGGTTGCAGGCCAGGAAGAAGCAGAGGAGCAAGAGACTGAAATCCCTACCTTTGCTCAGAGGAGAACAGATAGGGAGGGGCTGCGGCGTTCTCGAAGGTTAGCTGAGAAACGCGCAGCTAAAGAGAAACACCTGGGAGAGAGGAGCTGAGGCTAGATAAGCAGCTGGGAAAAGCCAAGCTCTCTGTCAAGGCTTATCTTGGAATCCCCGGTGAAAGCTCTTGGCTCTCGGCTTGACTTTAGACTGGTTAGATCCTGTGACCTTTGGAACAGCTCTGGACTATCTGCTTGCATTAACCCTGGACCTTGGATTGCTCTCTGACCTGCCTTTCGGAACTCTGGACTTGTTGGTTGCCTGCTGCAAACACACAGTGGTACATCATTTGCACTGGGTTGTTGTCTTGGAAGAGGCCCTGTCTTTATCAGCCACGTGTTGGCAGCTTTCCCGGACACTTTCATGCAATGAAATCTGAAGTACAAATTCAAAAGTAATTATGGGAACTATTATCCAAAACATCTGGAAGGCATCATATTGGCTAAACTTGGGTTAAACAGTAAGAAAAGCAACTTCTTAGCACCCTTCCACCCTTAGTAGCTGAAGCCAGAGGATGTTTTTGTGAGAATTGCTGAAAATGCAACAATGCTCAGCAGTTAAAGAGTTAAAGGTGTCTTAGGGAGTGCAACAGTGATAGGATTAAGTTGATGCCAAGTTATGGTGATCCTATGAATGAGAGGTCTCCAAAATTTTGGTCATCAATTGCCCTGCTCAGATCATGCAAATTCAAGGCTTTGGCTTCCTTGACTTTGGATATTATCTCAAAAGCCCTGCTCTCACAGCAATCACATCAGCTTTTTTTTTTTAATGTAAACATACCACTTTCAGAGTAGCCATCACTGTATGTCTCTCAGTTGCACGACTAGGGCTACTGCTCCCATCAAACTCTATTCCTGATTCTCCCTTAACCACACCTCGCACGCCTATTTTATTTTATATTTATTTTGACTTTTTCATGCAATTCCTGAGCTGTGCTACTGAGAATTAAGGTGTGTTTTTTAAAGGGAAGAAGCAAAGGAAGGAAGGAAGAGAATCAGACTGCTTGAGAATAGGGAAGGGAAAGAGGGCAGGGAGAGAGGAAAGGATACTGATAGCAGGTAACTGCCAGTCTTGCAACTGTCCTGGATTAACGTTTTACACCTGGGGACTTGTGCAATTGCAAGGTCATTAATGGGTTTTCCCCAGCAGTGAAAAGCAGTCATGGGTGGTGGTATGTGATAAGTATTACCAAAGCCACATTTTTCCTGGTCTAGTTGAAAACCTGTGTGTAGTAATCCCTTGAGTCAATCCAACTAGATTGCAGTCTTCTTCTTCTTCTTGCCTTCCACTCTCCCAGTGAGTCACATTATCTCATGATATGTCCAAAATGTGACAGCCTCAGTTTAGCCAGCTTTTAGTGAGAGTTGGGTCCTGATTTGCTTTAGAATGCCTTCATTTGTCTTTTTAGCAGCCCATAGTATCCAAAGAACTCTCTTTCAACATCAATCAATAATAGGGGTTTTTTGTGCAAAACCCCTGTTGTATAATCAGAAAATAAGTCTTCTATGCAGAAAACAAGGGGGAAAACAATGTGTTTTTTCCTGCAGAATAATTCCTCTCTCACATTTTAGGACAGGGGTAGGCAACCTTTCCCCTTTAAGGGCCGAGGAACTTCAGCTCCCAGAAGCCTCAGCCATGTTGGCCAATAGTCCCATGTTGGCCAATAGCTCCTGGGATTCTGGGAGCTGAAGTCCCTCGGCCCTTAAAGGGGAAAGGTTGCCTACCCCTGTTTTAGGATGTTCAAATACAGGGAGAATACTGCAAAGGAATATCCGTTTCCTCCCACGGTGAGAACTACTATGATCATTCATTCTCAGATGTGAGGACAAAACAGTCAAGGATTTACATGCCTTCATCACACTCCAAGTTATTAACAGCGGAGCCACTCTAGTCTATACTGCATCACTGGAGGCTTACATCTCACCTTATTCAACCCATCTTGACAGCTAATGATAGAAGTAGCAGGCATAGCCACACTCACAGGAGGATTTCTCCTGCCTTACAGTAAGGCTGATCAATACAGGACCAGGACAATATGGGGAACTGGGGCATTCATTTTTCATATCTGGATTTGCCCTTAAAAGATCAAGTCTAGGTAGGTATAAGGAGGCTACATTTTTAATAAAGCACTTGAAACCAGGACAGTTTGCATCTGACAGAAAGAATACAGTATTGAAATCAGGCTTTTGGTATGCAGAAGAATGAAATTATATAGAAGATCTTAATGGCTTCTGGGATTCTAACTGCCTGGCTGGTTTCTTTGTGGAGGCATGTATTCACTATTTAAAACTACATGCTTCACATTCAGGACTGGCTGTTTGCAGGCTTCACAGCTGAAATCTCCAAAAATAGCTAAATAGCCAAACATTTTAAAGCAATACACACACATATATAGGGAAATTTCTATGTTCATACAAACACATTACAATCTGTACTCAGGATATATACGCTCCCCCATCTTTAGTCCATTATATTATCCTTTACTTTCTCTCTTACTTGTTGCTAGTTTGATCACTTTTGGGTTCTTCTTGGGCTGGGTTTTTCTTGTCAAAATTTTGTTCTTTGTCCTGGGGCTTTTGCTGGGTTTTTTTAATTGATTGTTTTAGGCCAGGCACCATTTCTGGCTGCCTCATGGCATCGGCCATTTTGTTTTAGGCCTCTTGGTCCCTTTTGGGTGACTGGCGCAGCCATTTTGATCTACTCCTTGGGGGCCTGCTATTTTGTTTGCTGGGCTTCCCAGATGACACCATTTTGCTTTTTTTTTTTTTCCTTGGGGCTTTTTCCTTTAGCTGTGGGGTCTCTCAGATTTACAAGCTTGGCACTTATAGTTTTTCCCTCTGGCTGTGGGGATCTCTGACTTATGAGTATGGGATTTGTAGTTTCCTTTTAGTTGTGGAGTCTCTGCCATGCAGGCTTGGGATTTGTAGTTTTCCTTATAGCTGTGGGGTCTCTCTGAGTTATGAGCTTGAGATTTGTGGTTTTCCTTTGGCTGTAGGGTCGCTTTGACTTATGAGCTTAGGATGTGTAGTTTTCTTTTTAGTTGGGAGTCTCTCTGACTTAGGAGCAGCTGTTATGGCTCCCAAGAAAAGTGTGGGCAAGTCCAAGGGTAACTTGCTTGCTAAGAAGGCACCCCCTTAAGTGCTCGGCCGCTGTGTTCTCTGACTCATTGGGGGATGAGAGGAACATGGGGCTCAGAGTTGCCATCCTATTTAAACTGGATGAGCTTGAAAGCTATCAGGCAATGGTTTCTAGGTCTGAGCAGTTGGGAGGTAAGGGATGTTAAGGAAAATGCAACATGGGACTTACAGTAATAGAAATAAAATGTGTATGTGAAAGTCACAGTGATTAAGCAGGAGCAATCATGAAGCTACACGGGTGAAAAGGATAATGTAATTTGGAAGCCTTGAGAGACAAGGACAAAGTTATAGAGTGTATATTGAAAACACCTGTTGTAGATTGCAAACACCTGAGATTCATTAATTAGTCAAGGTAAAATGATGAAATACTTGGGTTGGTCTTAAGTATGGGATGATCCATGTAAACCAATCAAAATGAATGTACACACCCACTGGGTGGGAACCGACTAGTGGGTGATGACTAACAATGGCTATAAGTGCAATGTTTGCCAATGCATATTGTGGAGTAGTTTTGGAGATATTGTGAAGTGTAGAGATTGTGATTTGTAGGGCATATAGTATTTATGTACATAGTAGAATAAAGTAGATCTTTTATATAAGACTACTGAGTTGTCTGGTGTCTTGAGGGAAGATACAAGAGCCAGAAGAATCCTGGAGAAGTTTGGAGACATCTCAGGAATAAGAGTGAGAAGGCTTGGAGAGTTTGTCAGGGTCTTCAGCCTATTCTCTGAAACTCTGCTGCTTGGGAAAGAAGCATCAACCACTGATCAAAGCTGGTCAGCTCTGCTGCATAACAAGGTGGTGAGTTAGAGCCAGAGGTGAAGAGCTACAACTCCCATCATCCCTGACAAGGGAATACATTCCGACTCTTTTAGTGCCATGGTTCTGTCTTGTTTAGAGGCCATGGGCAAGTCCTATTGTAGCAAAATATTGGTGAATGACTGAGAACAGAGACCCCAAGGTAGGAAAGGAAAACAGACTTTATTTTAGCTGGCCAAGACTCTCAGAGGGATCCTTCCCAAAGAACTGAGAGCTCTGCCTTAAACTCAAACGGTTACTTGTATAGCATTTTAACAATAGCAGGCTGGGCTTCGTCATTCAGCCCCGGATACACATTCTATATAAGGCACGGTGTGGCATTTCTTATAGCTGCTTCCTGATAGTTCTACAAGACTATGTACACATGATCAGCTCATGATCCCTACATGATTGACTCATGATTTCTTCCCCCTACTGGATCTACCATCAGCACGTACACATTTTGACTTCTGCCCATCACAACTCCCCCTTTGTTCCCATGTGGTCTATTGTGGTCTCTTCTGACCACAAGTCTGGCTTAACTTTAGGGATTTGTTCACGTTTGTGTCCTGTTTTGGACCAACCTACCCTTGTTTGCAGCACAGCTAGCTTTCTGTTATTCACTGCGGTTAAGCTACATCATCGGCAAACCTAAAGCTTCTCTGTTTCGCCTTGCTCTGTTGCTTGTCTTAGCCATTCATTACATTGATACCTTGGTTTCTCTGTCTACCATACTATCATGGCAGACTACACAATCAGATGGTGGAGGAAGAGCGCCGTGAGAGAGCTAGCATGGTGTAGTTATTGGAGTACTGAGTTGGGACTCTGGGAGACCAGAGTTTCAATCCCTACTTGGCTTTATAAACTCCCTGGGTGACTTTTTACAGGTCACATTCTCTCACCCTCAGAGGAAGGCAATGGCAAACCCTCTCTGAACAAATTGGGCCAAAAAACAAATAAACCCATAGTAGGTTTGCCTTAGGGTCGCCATAATCAGAAATAATTGGAAGGCACACAACAACAACTGCTAGTTCTAATTTGATCGGGTTATATGTCTGTCTTTCCCACTTGAAACTGGTTCCAAACTGACTGCACTCAGTTTCAATCATGATGAAGCGAGGCAAATGCAAAAGAACCGCTCTTTCCTGACACTGGTTTTTTGGTGGATCTTTTCAAAAAGAAGCGATTAGCAAGTGTGTTCAGCAAGTGGGAATGAAGGACCTGAATCGCATCAAACTGAAGGGGAGGGATTACTGTGGCAGAGAGTTGGCACATCCCTCACCAGATTTGGGGAAAATCCATCATTCCCTTCCCCTTTCCCAGGACCCATCCTACATTCTAACCTTCTGTCCAGGAGGAATTTCAAAATGTCCTCCATTCTGAGCTTGACTAGGAAGCGTGTCCTCCAAATCTGCAAGGATGGGAAGGCAGAACCTCACCCAGGGGAGAGTCCTCCATATAACATCCATGGCTGAGGCATCCCAGAGGAAAATCCTCCATATGACACCCATGGCTGATGCATCCCAGAGGAGAGTCCTCCATATGGCACCCATGGCTGATGCATCCCAGAGGAGAGTCCTCCATATGGCACCCATGGCTGAGGCATCCCAGGGGACTTGGAGAACATGGGGAGTTGAAATGGTGGCCTCCCAACTTTGCAGGACTTGGAGGACATGCTTCCTAGTCAAGCTCAGAATAGAGGGTGTTTTGGAATTCCTCCTGGACAGAAGGTTGGAATGTAGGATGGGTCCCAGGAAAGGAGGGGGGGGGGGAAATGGTGGATTTCCCCAAAATCTAGTGAGGGATGGGATACTAGTGAGGGATGGGATTCTGGCCTCAGCACCCATGACTCCCTCCTGTGTTTTCTTCAATCTGTTGCTGGTTGTATCACGGATGATGTGTAGATGATTGACAAACATTTTGAAGGGGCACAAACTAATGGGAACGACAATCATACCAAAAAAGAAATGAATAAAGAAAAGACACACTTCCCTAGTGGGAATGATGCATGGACTGGAATCGATTCACCAACCCGTAGCAAAAGCGAATCTTAAACTGGATTAAATGTTAAGTGGGAATGAGCTTCAAGAGTGTTTGGCTTCTGAAGCAAGGTGAAATGCGAAGCACTGAAACTTGTCTCTGAGTGGATGAGGGAACTGTGTCTCTATAAAATCACTATAAAAGCAGCAAAAATGCAGCAGAGAGGGGGGCAGTCTTTGTGGCAGACACAAATGCTGCTGACTGGTTGCAACCCCCCAAGATGGGTGTAAAGACTATATTTACTATACCATAGAATGCCAGTATAACAGAGTGAATTACCAAATGCTTTCTGTAGCACTAGCTATGGTGAATTAATGTAATGCAGGTGAATATTACTACAATGCTGCACTAAAAGTATGTGAAATTTCTTGTATAAGAAGCTAGATGTCTTACATGTAATACATGAAGTGTCAACACAGACTGCAATGTATATAAATATCTGTAGGAAATGTGCAAGTTTCCTCAACAGATGATGTGGATTGTGATGCCTCGAGATTGTGTAAATTTATGTTCCTTACCACTACAAAGCAACATGCCTATCGATGTAATGTCTATGACATCTAATGTTGCTAGAGTGATATGTCTATGTGATAAGATGCTCCTCCAAAATGGAGGAAGCATAAGTCAATTGTTTAATGAAGTGTACAAAGGATAATAGAACAATATGTTTTCTCTTGTCATATAAATCTCCTGAAATTCAAAGCCCAAGGGATTCTTAAGGGGAATGTTGATGTTGATCTGCCTACCAGACTATACTGTTTTTTTTACAACTGTGGAAATGTCAGTGACCAAAATGCTGAGCCTTGAGGTTCTTTAGCTAGATACAGATTGAGAAATATAGGCAAAGAACCTTCTATCCCTTTATGAAAAGATGGAGTGGAAGAGTTCTCATGCTATGGGGAAGCTGAAGCCAAAGCTACAGTGAAGTAGCATTTTTTTCCATTTTAGTGAAAAGCATATATATTTTTCTTTTGCATCTCCCACTCGGGCAGATACTGGACTCTCTTAAATACAAAATCGCACCACAGACCATTCAAGCTTAATTGCCTGCTTTAGCCTTTACAGAGAAAGCACAAGGTTTGCCTGACAGCAGTCTGATTTTAGAGTCAGAAGGATGATGGATTGTTGGAGCAGGGCTTGAATTCAAGGTGCAGACTCTAAGAAGCCAATATCTCTGGCTTTGCTTCAGGGGCTAGGGAAACAATAGTCTGTGCTTTGTGCATCACCATTTGAAGTGGCTTTTTTCATGCCACCATGCTAACTGCATTTTTAAAGGGTTTTTTGGTAAACAAATTGGTTGATTCTTCTAAGCATGATCTGTCAGGTAAAGCTTTGGCCTTCGGTGATTTGGTGCTTTCCTTCCAGTGAGCAGAGAGTATTTTGAGGGGATCCAAGATGGATCAGAGTCAGAAGGGTGCTTTGATCTCATTAGGGTTCTGTCCTCAGAAGGAATTGTGCCCTATATTGGCCTTGCAGTCTTATGTGCGCTTACAAGGCACTTCCCCTGGGTTTCTCTTTTGTCACAAAAATCTCTGCCCCTTAACTAAATGTCAGTTCTGGTCTACTACACTTGTCCCTCCCCATTCGTGGGCTTGGCACTTGCAGTTTCGTGAAGCCAAGGCTGCAGCTCCCTCCCACCTCCCTTTCTTACCGGCATCTTCTCCCCTGGCACTGAGACTTGTAATCAGAGCCTGGGCAGCCAGGGCCTGTTATTGGCCCTGGCAGCCATCAGGACTCGCTTTTCCAGCAGTGCTCAGGGCTCGGCATGCGCATGCCCCCCTCCCCTGCTCCCCTCTACTACAGACAATAGGCACATGATATGTCAATTGGCTGCGGCAGAGGGGGCGTGCACATGCCGGGGCCCAAGCACTGTTGGGAAAGCAAGTCCTGATGGCTGCCAGGGCCAATTATAGGCCCTGGCAGCCTGAGCTCCAAATACAGACCCCAATGCTGGGGGGAAGATGCCGGTAAGGAAGGGTTGGAGGGAGGGAATTTTCCAAATAGTTAAGTTCCATTGTCCCTAATGGCACCATTTGGCCTGCAGGCAATCCAACATATTGGATGTTGGAAGTCTTCTATTTATAAGACCTACGCCCATAAGTTTTGATGCTAAGTTGTTAACTTTTGTTCTGTTTTTCTCTCAGCTTCCAGGTGTGGTTTGGCGAGATGATGGGTCCTGGTCTATAGCCATAGCATTGTCTATTGGGGAGTGAGATAGGCCTGTCAGAGCCATTTCAGACCTCACTTTGGTTTGAGTGAAGTTGCCATTGTTGAATGGTTGGGGAGCAGGGGCCTTCGTTGGAATGGGCTGCTGCCCTTTCTGTTTGAGGAGCATGTTGGGCCTCCTCCTGATGTTTTAGTCATCCACCTCAGTTTGATCTGGGTTTGATCAAAGAAAAAGCCTTGATTTATCAGGCCAGAGACAATTTCCTGAAGATTCAGAGATATTAGAGTAGTTATAACCTAGTTCAATATCTTATCACATCAAATTTGGCATGGTAATGGAAAACCTTGCAAGTTTGTTGTAGTGAGGAAGAGCGTTAACAGGGAAATCCAAAAATTTTTAACAAACAAATCTGGCTTTGTGATTTCCCATCCATCTATCAGCTTCCAGTCTGATGACTGCTGTAGGAGGGCTGGAGTTCATCTTTCTGATAAAGGGAAAGCTGTTGTTTTGGGGGGACTTACAGGAAGTGATGAGGGCTGTGTTGGCCAGCCTGGTGGGGGAAAGGGACTAAACCGACACTTGACCCTTTCAGTGGCAGCGATGGGGGGAAATGATTAGTTTGGTGTTCACCATTGGCACCCCCTTTGGGTGAAAGGTTGGGCTCTGGGACAGCCTTTACAGATCAAGGGACCTGGGGGTTGGGAAGGAGCCTGCCTTTCAGGCTGACATCCAGGGTTTGCTCTCCCTTACAAGCTTGTCTGATTTTTGGAGAGAGTGCTCTATGTTTGTCTCCTAATAGGCTGGACCAAGGGTTCAATCTAATATCTTGTATTTACCTTCGGGCCTGGTGTTTTGCCCAAGGGTGGGCTGGAGGGGTTTTGTCATGTGGTGACACCTGGTTCTCT
Organism: Phrynosoma blainvillii; assembly: GCA_026167975.1. Taxonomy (NCBI): domain Eukaryota; kingdom Metazoa; phylum Chordata; class Lepidosauria; order Squamata; family Phrynosomatidae; genus Phrynosoma; species Phrynosoma blainvillii. The sequence goes on from JANUYF010000005.1 coordinate 38,608,918, forward strand.
AGCTGGAGCCACACCAGGATGTTTCCCCTTCTTGTTTCCCAAAAAGTCAAGTTTATTAGTATTTAAATAGGTCAAATAAATGGCCCTTTATTTTCCCATATATACATGTCTGGTCTAGTTATTTCATGGTTGATCATCAATGTGACACTTCTGTCTTTCCATATACAGGCTGAGTACCCCTTATCTAGAATTCCCAAATCTAAAATACTCCAAAATCTCAAACATTTAAAGCTATATACCTGTACTGTATTTGCAAGCCTGGAAAGTGATGTGGTTGGAGACCAGTGTGAGAATTTGTAAAATGGTGAGGTGTGGATTCCTGCCAAGCACTGCACTTGGATTCCCACCATTTTACAGATCCTCAATCTTTTTCGAACCTATTAGGTCTCATTATGTATATGCAAATACAGGTATTCTAAAATAAAAAAATATCCAACATACAGAAGACTTCTGGTCTCAAGCATTTCAGGCAAGGGATACACAATTTGTACCACTAAAATAGATTTGCCCATGCAATGTGGAACAAGGTGAGATTCCCTAAGTCCTAGGCCCAAGAGTATAGCTATTCCAAAAATAAAAATTAAAAAAATAAAATAAAAAAAAATCAGCAGCTAGGATTTTTCTAACTTTCCAGAACTCCACATTTTGATCTAAATATCATTTAAGATTAAATTCAGCACTAATCCTCATCGACACCACACCATATGCTGTTGAATATCTTCTTAAATGCCAGGACTGCAGTCTCGAAGGTAATTGTTCTCTGTAAATAAAATGTCCTAGCTAATGCAGTGGACAATATTACTTGTACCTCCACATTATCTCATGCACCATTTTCTTTCTTATCAAACTGCTCTTAATATGGACCATGACACTGATACCATTCTAGACAATGAACAGGGTTATGAGCATTTGCCAAATACTTTTCAAAGCATACTTTTTTTAAAAAAATCTTAATTTGGCTGATGTGGTATTCTTATTTATGTCTTTTCTGAGGTGCCTCTAGCTATAATTACTCACTGAAAATGGTCTTTGCTTCAGTGATGTTGTACACTCCAGCAATAGTTCTTGTTCCTTATTAGGGAAAATTCTGCAGCAGATGTAATCTCAGTAACCTAATGACCACAGACCTATTTTGAAGCATCTTGAATGCTATCCCTCTTAACAAGGCCATAACAATGGCAGAGGTGCCAAATTATTAGTTGTTAGATGCTTAACTGTATCTGTAAAACTACAGTGTATGAAAACATGTGTCTCTGGAATTTAGATAACTACTTGCTACACCATAAACAGAACATAATATTTTATTTTAATAAGCTGTTGCTTTTCAAAACAGTTATAAAACTAATAAGCTATGAAGCAAGATTTTTTAAAAAAGATAATAACATCAGGCATTCCAAAAGCCCTTAGAGTGAAACATTAGATCCCATTTTATCAAAAATTAGGGAGAGGAATGTTTCCATTTGGAGATTGCTACGTTTGATCTTTGCAGTCTTTAAAAATATATTATTCTGAAACTATCACTGTATTTAATATGCACAGCATCTCAAATTGTTTTATGTTTGTAACAGGAATATTACAATATATTCCTTATACCTAGAAAAAGGCATCCATTGGCTACATTAGGGTAAGAACACAGCAATTTTATCCATGACTACCTAGAATTAAGTCCTACTCAGTTACGATAACTGTGCAGCCTTTTAAAAAAAACGTAAAATACATAAAAAGTAGGACAAATCATGAAATGCAGAATTCTGCTAAGTATTGGTAAGTTCTTAAGAGCATGTTCTTTTACTGATGTTGTACATAACAAATATGTGCCTTTGGCCATATACAGTACTCACTGACAAGTAAAATCTTGATAGTGCAGCATTTGGAGATAAACATCAAGAAAGGCTGATAGTTAGAACAATTAATGATCAGAAAGCTGGACAGTTCACCACTTCACTCCTGACATGGAAATGGATATAAAGGATGAGTGGAATTGGCACATCTTTTTTCCATATGTCTAAAGCAATATTTTGGAGAAATCCTATTATCTCTGACCGTTTGCTATGCTATTTGGCTAGAGCTGATAAAAGTTGATAATCCAGAACATCTGAAGAATATTGCAGTTGGAGAAGAGTCACAAGAACTGTGTCAAAATATTTTAGTAGTGAAAAAGCCAATGAATTAGTAAATTCATATCAGAATTCACAAAGATGAAATTCCTCAAGTACACACTTCTAGAAGGTACATTTTGAGTTATTTTTATAGGAAAATAAGAACCACTGCATTGAAGAAAAAGAAATGAGGCCTGAGGCTGAAACCAGACATTGTATACAACCATGTGCTGCTTTCTCCAGTTGTTTTGATTACTATTGCTGTTGTGTCATTTTGACTTATGGAGACCTAAGGTGAACCTATCACGGGATTTTCTTGGCAAGTTTCTTCAGAGGGGATTTGTCATGACTATACTCCAAGGCTGAGAGAATGTGACTACCTAAGTTCTATTATTTGGTAAAATGTAATCTCAGGAGGCTGTAAGTGTAAATGGAGTAATAACATAAGAAACACCTGCTTACCCCCTTCCTTCAACTCATCTTCCTTCCTAAATAATATAATCTAAACATCCCCCCTCCTGAGCAGTTCTTCTGCTTAAACACAAAGGACAGTGTCCCAAAGTGGCTTTGGCTTGGTTTCTTAAAGTCAGGAAAAACTCTGTTTGGTCCTCATGCATGCAAAGCTTGAGACTCTAGGTTGACATGTTAACACATAGCTCAGCTAATTGGCCTTGCCTCAGATTTATTTGCAGGAGAAGAAATAAAGAAAGGTGAAAGAGGGCACAAAAGATACACGTACGATCTTCAGATGACTGGCCTGATAGAAAGACATGATACCACTAATTGAGGAAATGCCTTATAGTTTTCAATTTCTGGATAACGCAATTTTTATTTTATTTTTTAAGGGAAGTGGGATGTTGCTTGTGTTGTATTGCTGGAGGGAAAACATCACAATCAAAGGCGTTGAAACAGTAACCATGTATGCTATAAATTGGACCTTACCAAAAGTGTTGTCTGTAACACTGTCACTGTATTTCATGATGGATCTAACTGAATTTGATACAAGACTATAGAGAAGGCACTATAGATTTTATACAGAGAAGATGTAGAATTGGGTGTTGGTTCAAAGGCTTTCAGTTTTCAAACCTTACCTTCCTAATGTCACTTAAAAATTATATCATCCATGTTGAGCTCATTGCAATGTATATAATCCTAAAAGTCAAAACAAGTTTTGAGGAATTTCATGCACACCCCTTACACTGAAGAATTATTTACAACAGCCAGCTGTTCTCAGAATCAGAACCCCAGAAGTCTTCATAGAATGGTATCAGTGTCATAGAATATTTAGGAAGATTCAATTTCTTTATTTTTCACTATAAAATTTTAAATGCCTGTGTGAACCTATCAATCCAAAGAGATGAAGTAGGATATAAGAAGACAAATGGAAAGGCTAATTGAATGAAACTATCAAAATGTCCCAGAAACCATACTTTCATATGAAAAAAGTGTAACTATTTACAGTTGGCCCTCTGTATCCACAGATTATCTGTGGATTCAACCATCTGCAGCTTGAAAATATTTTAAAAATACATAAATTCCAAAAAGCAAACCTTGATTTTGCTATTTTATATAAGACACTGTTTTACTGGTGATATTATAGTTAATGGAACTTGAACATCCACAGATTTTGGTATCCACGGGGCGGGGGGGGGGGGGAGGACTAGAACTAAACCCCAGTGGATACCAAGGCACCACTGTAGGACTTTCTTAAAGTTACGATAGTTTATTTGATTGAAGCCAGATGTAAATGTGCTAAATGTCTCAAAAGGCCTTGTTAATTAATATCAGTTAATTCAAAATAGCCCATATTATCAAGTGAAAAAGCCTCTTTACAGTTTCTGCTTAATGAAGAAGTCTGTAAACTCTAAAGCAGGGGTAGGCAACCTTTCCCCTTTAAGGGCTGAGGGACTTCAGATCCCAGAAGCCTCAGCCATTTTGGCCAATAGTCCCATGTTGGCCAATAGCTCCTGGGATTCTGGGAGCTGAAGTCCCTCGGCCCTTAAAGGGGAAAGGTTGCCTACCCCTGCTCTAAAGCTTGCATGTTCTAACAGCAACCTATTTTGTTCCACTCAAATATATAATCTGTCCTAAACTTTCATCTCAGCAGAATATGTTAAGGACTAACTGTCTCAGCATCATGACAGTTCACATTTTTTTCTGTTTTTGTTGTGGTGGTTATGTGCCTTCAAGTCAACTCTGACTTTTGGCAACCCTATCCTAGGGTTTTGTTGGCAAAGGGGGCCGCCCGACTTACCAGGCTGGCCCGGTTGGCAGGAGAGGGAGATGTCAGGCTGGTGGGGCAGAGAGGGGGCGGAGGGCTCCCAGAGGGATGTGGGAGCAACTTTCGAGGGCCAGATTGGCTGTCCAGGCTGTCAGGGGGCTGGACTTCCAGTCGCCATCTGGGACTACAAGTTCCATTGGCCTTTGTGACTGGAGGTCCTAACCCTTGCCCCAGCTGACGGTTTACCTGATTGGCTGAGAGGTGGTGGGGAGGAGGGACTTCCGCCCACCTCAGCAGCCCATTGGTTGCTGGGCCTATAAAAGAGCCATGTGGCTGGGGTGGAGGGTGCCATTCCAGCCTGGCTCTTGGAGTTCCAAACAAAGGGCTCAGAGAAGGAGGTGGCAAAGGCAATGCCGGCGCAAAATACAATGGTGCCAGCAGAACCACCACTGGGATGAGAGAGGTAGCCCCCACCCTCTGAGAGCCAAGAAGCCATAGCCCAGGCTGGGAGAGTGCCTGCCAGGCTGACTCCACCCACCCACAGGCCTTAGCCTCCCCACCTCCCCAGCTGACCAGACTTCAGTCTGTGCTCTTCTGCCCAGCAGCAGCAGCAGCAGCAGCTCTTTTCCCTAGGCTACCAGCTCCCACCAGGTCAGGCCTTGGGGGCAACAGTGCCATGCCGGGGGAAAAGAAAAAGGGCCCAGAAGAGGAGGCTTGGCTTGCTACTAGAGGGCAGGTGGGGCAGCAAAGGAGAGCATGCCGCAGGGGGAGGCAATGGTGTGCAGCTCTACCACCATCTCCTGCTCCACCTCCACCTGTCCCCTCCTCATCTCCAGCCATGAGGGAGGAGCTTTTGGAGGTCTTTACCCACACCTTTTCTGTCTTCATGGAGGGGGGTGGGCTTAACAGTGTCCAACGTACACCCAATCTGACCTCACTGGCGGCCCTAGGGACAAGTATGCCAGTGGTGCATGTAGGCCAAGAGAGGGTCTGAAAGTCCAAGCTGGCAGGGTGGCACACTGTGTCTTCTCCCAGCAGTTCCAGCAGCAATTCATCCAGCAGTAGTTCGAGGAGCAGTTTGGCTGCTAATAGGAGCAAGAGGCACAGACAGAAGTGCAGAGGCAAAAAGAAGACCCAGAAGTCTCCTGGCAGGTGAGCCAGGGTTGGTGAGTCCTGTGATCCTACCAACAGGGATGACTATTGGCTGGAGAGCACTTTAGTGCCAGGGATTCCTCCATGGGCCATCAGGCGCAGGGCCAGGCATCCGGGTTTGGAGGGAGTTTGGGAAGATCCCCAGGCTGCTGCTTTCCCCATCATCACATACAATTATGACCCTCCCAGCTTCCACTTGTCCAGGAAGATCAGGAAGGACATCATCAGAGATACTACATGGATGTTTTCACCTTGCTCAAGCCCACGGGGGAGGAGAGTTACTCATCCAAATAGAACAAAAAGGGAAAACAGGAGGCCAGGTCAGACCCTGTTGAGTGGTCCTTCGCCAATTGGGTGTCGGGATACTCTGTTTTCACAGGGGTGATTCTCTTGGCCTATTCTGAATGGGGCTGGAACCTGGCCAACCAGTTGACCAATGTGATGAAGGCAAGGGATATCACTGGGGAGGCGGCGGCCATCACATATGACACCACCTTCCGCAAGTGAGCATTCCAAAACTGTAAGGCGAGATGAGACTTCATCAACAACTCAATCTGGCTGGTGAAGGTGGGTTCCCACATCAAGGGCAGAGGGGAACCTTCACGCTCAGCAAAGTGGGTGGGGAAAAAGGATCCTCGCAGGCTGGTGTGTTGGGAATTCAACTTGGGAAAATGTGTCCGTGCTCACTGCAAGTTCAAGCATTGCTGTGAGTTCTGCAGGGGTCCTCATGCCAAACTGGCAAGCTCCCACCCAGCAGCCTCTGGAAAGAGGGAAGGGGACTCTGGCTCTGGAACCAGAGGGTTGGGGAGTCCAAAATGAGGCCACCCAGCTGCCCTTCAGCATTGCTCCCACCCCTGTGCACCCTTCCGCATTGCTGCCTCTCAAGTGTTATCCTGACAAGAATGCAACTAATTCTTGGTGAAAGGTTTCACCCAGGGTTTCAGGATTCCTGCTGTGAGCCCTAGGATGGCTACCAATGCCCCTAGCCTCAAATAAGTCTGAGACATGCTGCAGGTCCTCAAGAACAAAATAATGAAAGAGTGTGAGGCGGGCAGGGTAGCAGGCCTCTTTGATTCCCCCTTGCCCAATCTGAGAGTTTTCCCCCTGGGCGTGGTGCCCAAGAAGGCCCTGGGCAAATTCCACCTCATCCACCACATTTCTTAACCACCAGGGTCCTCAGTCAATGACACCATCCCCCCTGAGCTGTGCTCAGTCCAGTATGCATCTTTTGACCATGTGGTCTGGCTCGTTTGGGTGTGTGGGCAGGGAGCCCTCCTGGCCAAGTGTAACATCCAGTCGGTATTCCAACTGCTGCCTGTCCACTCTGATGATTTTTGCCTCCTGGGTTTCAGATTCGAAGGACAATGGTACTTCGACAAGGTGATGCCCATGGGCTGTTCCATCACCTGCACAGCTTTTGAGACCTTCAGTTCCTTCCTGGAGTGGGAAGTGAAAGGCTGTGCCATGTCCCCACTGGTGACACATTACCTTGATGACTTCCTTTTCATCGAGGAAGCAAGTGTTGTGCCAAACTCTTGTCCACTTTCCAAGACTTGGCTGTCAAGCTGAAGATCCCACTGGTGGCAGAAAAGACTGAGGGCCCCACCACTTCCCCCACCTACCTCAGAATCCAGTTGGATTCAGTGGATGGTCTATCTCGTCTGCCTGATGACAAAATCCGCTCCCTCCTTGCTCACTCTCAGCTCACTCTCTCAGCCCAAAAAGTCACCCTAAAAGTGATCTAGACCCTCATGGGCCACTTCAAGTGTGGTTTCCCCCAGGAGAACTTTCTGTGTGAGGTTGGCTAGGGTCATATCAGGGGTTAGGGTGGCACCTCACTGCATCCGCCTCACCAAGGGAATTAAAGAGGACCTCAGATTGTGGGAAGAATTCCTCAGTGATTTCAGTGGGATGCCCTTGTGTCAATGCCCATGGATCCACTCTGATGCAGCTGGGAGCCTGGGCTTTGGAATCTTTTTCCAGGGTCATTGGTGTGCCCAATGTTGGCCTGCCCACTGGGAGAAAGGGAGCATTCTCAGGGACCTCACCTTTCTAGAATTCTTTCCCATTTTGGTGGTGGTACACATATGGAGGAATGCCTTTGTCTTGTTTTTGGTGTGACAACCAAGCTTTAGTCAGTGTCCTCAACCACCAAACATCCAAGTCTGAGTGGGTCATCTCCTGGTCCATCATTTTGTCCTGGTGTGCCTATATAACAACACCACATTCAGTGCTCTTTTTGTGCCTGGCCTTGAGAACAACATTGCTGACTCACTCTCTCTTGTTTTCAGGAGGCCAGGTTCCAACAATTGGCACCCAGAGCAGACCACTCGCCCACGCCTTTCCCATAAGAACTGTGGGAGGTTGGAAACTTGCTGTGATGCAGGACATCCTGTCATCTCTGGCCCCAGCTACCTTCCGAGCGTACCAGAGGGCTGCTTCCAAGCTTTTTGCCTTTTTTTTTTGGGTCTGCTGGATTCAGAGCATACTGCCTGGTGCAGTCTCCCACCATCCTCCAATTTCTTGTATGGTTGAGAGTGATGGGCATGTCACCTCGCACCATGTTGGTCCACTTAGCAGATATTTCCTTCTTTTCCAAAGCCAGAGGTTTCTGGGATTCTTGTGCATCCTTCTTAGTCAGGAGGGCCCTCAAAGGGTAGAGAAGGATGACTAAAAAAAAAGGGGGATAGCAGGAAGCCCATTTGTTTCAAACTTCTCCTCAGGATCTCCTCACAGCTGAAACAGGTCTGCCACTCCAGGGTCGAGGCCCACCTTTTCAAAACAGCCTTTGTCATGGACTTCTTTGGGGCACTCTGGGTGGGTGAACTGGTCCCCTCTTCCAGGCCAGATGGGACTCAGCGTTCACTACAGAGGGAGGATGTCTCTTTGGTGGGAAACATTGTGTTCTTAGTTCTCTGCAGGTCCAAGTATGACCAGTTGGACAAGGGGTCCACCATCACGCTGAGATGATGTCATGGTTGCCACCTGTGCCCTGTCCAGACTTTGCGCAGATATCTCACATCCCACCTGCACACCACAGGTCCGCTTTTTGCCCATGAGGATGGGACTCCGCTTACCCAGTTCCAATTCATGTCAGTGCTATGGATGGCCTTACAATGGGCTGGGCTGCCATCAGAGGACTTTGGTAAATACTCATTCCGTGTAGGTGGAGCCACAACTGCGGCAGGATGTGGACTGCCTGTGGACTCCATAAAGAAGATAGGCAGGTGGAAGTCCAGGACATTTGCTGGTTATGTACATCTGGGCCTGGACCTTTGCTCGTGACTGTTGCCAGGACTATGATTTGGGGGGGGGGGGGGATACAGCTTTCAGGGGGTTGGTGGAAGGCAGACCCCCCCCCCATGGCAAAGGGGCTGGTCTTTTGTGGCAGTAGCATGGGCAGTGGATCTAATGGCCATGGTTTCCTAGGCTGTGCGGCACATGATTGGGAGTCCCATGGGGACCATGGGGTGCTGAGAGTGGCGCAGTGTTGCCTTTGCGGGGGCAACTCCTGAGCAGTGTCCCCCAGTGACAAAGGGGCAAAGATGCGAACATGGGATCAGTCGGTTAACCCTTATGTCATCCTGAAGCCTGGCTGTGACTGGGCAAATTGGTTCATTGAGCAACAGGAAGGTTGGTCAGTGCCAGATCCAGACCCATGCACTAGGGCCAACCATACCTGTCAGCTGTACTCAATAAAGTTGTGGCCTTTTTCTGCCAACTGTGTGTCTTGGTGTCCTTTCTGTAACGTCTCACCTTCCCCTGCAAGATCTATTCAGAACAGGTTTGCCCTTCTTTTCCTTTAACACAGAGAGAGTTTGACTTACTCAAAGTTTTCCAAAGGTGGGTTTTCAGAGCTGAAGGGGATTTGAACTCTGATCTCCCTAGTGCTCAAACTACCACACCACAATATCAATTATTAAGGCTGTTTTTCAGCAATAGGTTTGCTCAGCTGTTTTAGTAGCTGTTTTACAGATTATGCTCTCTTGTGGCGCTTATAATCCAGGTACAGGCTATAGGCCTCATATTGCCTGTTCCTATTTTATGCAGATTGTATTACTTGCAGTAGTTATTGGCCAAGGGACAAAGATAGATTTTCAATGTATCTAGTACTTACACAAGAATCAACAGTATGCTATCTTCCTACAGTGCCCTCCATAACCTAAAAATTTGCTCTGGACAAAAAGTATTAAATCAGCTTTTTTCAGTGACGAGTTCTCACATCCATATATGGTAATGTGGGATATAATTGCTTGGGCAATTCTAACTTTAGTGCTCAGTTGTATACCTTTACAGTTTAGGATCTTATCTAGTTCTTTCATGTCTGCCCTTCCCATTTCTAGTCTTCTTCTTATTTCTTGGCTGAAATCTCCCTTCAGATCAATGTTTGATCCAAGGTATGGGAACTCTTTAACTATTGTGATTTCCTCATTATCTAGGTTGAATTTGTGTATATCTTCCATGGTCATTATTTTTGTCTTCTTTATGTTCAGTGGTAATCCTGCCTTTGCACTTTCTTCTTTGACCTTTCTTTGTAATTCTACCAAGTCTATTATGTTTTCCACTAGTAGTATGGTATCATCTACATATCTTAGATCACTGATGTTCTTTCCTCCTATCTTCATTCATCCTTCTGTGTCTAAGCCTTTTCTTCATATGATATTCTCTGCATACAAGTTGAACAAATAGGGTGATAGAATGCAGTCTTGCCTGACCCCTTTGGCAGTTGGGAACCATTCTGCTTCTCCATATTCTATTCCAACAGTAGCCTCTTGTACCAGCACCTATAGCCCATGATAAGAATAGAGCATCAGACCTCATCTCATGAGGTGGGTCATGTGGGTCATCACCCCATAGTTTTAATGTGCAGCTAATATGAGAAAGTATGTCCAGATTTTTTTTAAAAAAATCCATTCATATTCCCCTATGATGTTAAGCTTTTGAGGCTTCCTGCTCAGGAGTATTTCTATTCAATTCCTGCCTCATTATTGCTACTTTCATTTGACATTAAATCCATACTTTTATAAAATCTGCAGCCACTGCACACTATCTCTAAGACCCTTTCGTATTACAGAGTTTCTTAAAATATGTGTATGAAATTATGTCTGACACTCAAAGGACTTCCTACTGTGTTCCGAAGGACATTGATCTGGCAGGCAGCTTTCAAAGTGATTGTTTCGGTGAATGAAAAATTCATGTCAACAATTCTGAATTGAACATTCCCACAACAAGAACCGATCAGATAACAAAACATTTTTACATTAGCTACAGCTTCCATTTCATTGTGCAATTGTGAATCAGGTTCCTGAGAATCAACTTAAAAATAGGCACCCATTTCCTGGGGATTGTGTTTAGCTGTAACAACTTCAGCAGTGGTTGGTATTGCTAAGGTTTGATTTCGAGAGAAACAGTACCAGCTTTATCCATTGTTTCTTTTTTCTCATAAAAATACAAGTGGTATTTTGCTTGCTCAGGACATGTTTCCTAGCATGTGTTTTCAGTGGTTGGGGAATCAGTCTTTTCTAGTACACAGATAACTAAGAGAGAATTACTGTGTTTGTGGGTCTGTTAGAGTGGAAGATAGGGTGTTGTTAGTCAACAATTGTTCTCCTGCAAACCAGCAAGTTCATCAAATGAACAGGAGCACAGTGTGAATAACTTCAGGAATCTTCATGTAGATAATGGAATGTACAGAACTTTGGAAAGCAACAGAGCTCAGGATATGTAAACTGGAATGGTAGAGAGAGGACCCTGCCAGACTACAGACTACAGAAAAGAGGTGAGACCCTAATGGAACACTAGGATATAGCTGAAAGAATGGCTTCCATGTGTACAAAAACAAGGAGAGAGATATATTTCTTTAGACAGAGGTTTTCGAGATAGGTGTTTTGATACCAAAGGAAAAGTTACATAACAGCTTAGAATTCCTCAATAGCCAGTGGTACAGTGTTTCCTTAACTAAACAGGGAAATAAACAGGATTTGTTGTTCTACTTTCAAGGGTAGCACATTCCCTTTTCTATGCCAACAGAGATTCCCATAAAGAGCTATGAATGCACAACTTTCTAATTTGTAAAGCTTGGGAAAGTTCATTTTTTGGTCTGTTACTATCAGACTGGCCATGCTGACTGGAGAAATTTGGGGGTTGTAATCTAAAAAAGGAACTTCAAATTGCTGTCAATTGCTATCTACAATTTCTAGAAAAAAGTTCAATTTCCAGATTCTTGATATGATGATAGTTTGGGGTAAAGTGGAATGATCATACATTCCCTAGTAACAGACTATTATAACAGATTTATCTAGAGCAGTGATGGCGAACCTTTTAGAGACCGAGTGCCCAAACTGCAACCCAAAACCCACTCATTTATCACAAATTATCACGTCCTTCTGGCTTTCTAGTAACAAACTCTGCTGAACTCTGTGCTGGGGCGATGGTGCATGTGCCCACACAGAGGGCTCTGAGTGCCACCTCTGGCATGCGTGCCATAGGTTTGCCACCACTGATCTAGAGGATGTATGACATGGGTCTATAGAATCTCTGAATCTTTCTGTCCTGCCACAACAGTGTAAATCTCCTCCCATCAATGGTAGAGTACTGCACTGGATGCATTCTTTTCCCTGGAGTATATCATCCAATTTTCACTGCATTCTCAATACACATTTGAACAGGTCTACTTCTTATTATTAATGGTTTTGTCAAATTTTACATATATATGTACTCATCTCAACTTTTTTATGGGATAGATTCAAATCCAAACAAACATTTAAGATACAAAGGCAATTGGCAGGTTATTGCTGTGTCTTTCCTATCTATTTAGTGCCTCCAATAACCATTAGTCAAAGATCTGAGTCCTTCTTGGATCCAAATACCACCAAGTGACTGCTACAACTCTAGTGATGCATTTGAGGCAAATAGTACAAAGGACATGTGGCAAGAGGAAGAGACCACCCCAGGAAGAGCTACAATACCTACCCACCTACTTGTCTGCTTGCTTTGCTTATTTTGCTGCTGGCAGCCTTCCTGGAGGACTGCTGCCTTCTCCAAGGACTGCTCCCTTCAGGACTAGGCTCCAGGCACCCAGCCAACCCCTGTCTAAATAGCCAAGTAGGACCACCTGTCCCCCTCCCAAGGAAATAAAAGCTGGGTGCCTGCTGCAGCGGGCCCACAGTTGGTGGGGTTGCCCCTTTGAGGGAGCCACTTCGGGGTGGGGCAGGGGTGGGGGCCAGTCTCTCTGGTTTGTTGGGGAGGAGTTCTTGGTTTGAATTGTAACTTCAAACAACTGGCCTACCAGAAGTTCCATGTGGGCTACAAGGAGGGCAAGGGAGATGAAACAGTCCAGGGAACACCTATTACAACAGTAATGGGCAGGGGGAGATACAGTAAGGGAAGTCAGTTCTATCATTCTGATAGAAGGGAGATATATAGGGTACTGGTTACTCCCAAACCGATCCCCAATTCAAATAGCTTGGATAACCCTGGCAGCAGGCTCCCTGGGCTAAAAATGCTGGTCCTCAATGCCAAGTCGGTAAATGGTAAAACAACCCTGATCCAGGATTTGATCCTGGATGAATATGCCAACCTGGCTTGTATTACAGATACCTGGCTGGATGAAGTTGGGGTGAGGGGAACTAATCTCTCCCAGCTTTGCCCACCTGAGTTTTCCATTCAGCAGATGAGGCTTGGGGAGCGGGGAGGTGGAATTGCAGTGGTCTAATTGGGATTCCATCTCCCTTACCAGGTGCCCTGTCCCACAGTCTACTGGGTATGAGTGTGTTTACTTAAGGGTGGGTGGCTGGGACAGAATAGGGATTCTGTTGGTGTACCGTCCCCCCTGCTGCATAGCAGTCTCCCTTCCTCAACTAATGGAGTTGGTCTCTGCAGTGGCGTTGGAGTCCCCTCAGCTGGTGGTGATGGGGGACTTCAGCATCCATGCAGATACCCCACTGTCATGTCTTCATGTCTGCCATGAGAACCATGGGGCTGTCCCAAGTATTATCTGGGGCCACCCATGTGGCAGGACACACTCTGGACCTGGTTTTCTGTTCAGGGCAGGATGACAATGATCTGGGAGTGAAGGAACTCTCAGTAGTTCTGTTCTCATGGACTGATCACTACCTGGTAGGATTTAGACTCACTGTGACTCAGAGCCTCTGCAGGGGTGGAGGGGTGATTACAATGGTCCACCCCAGGAGGTTTATGGATCCAGGTGGACTCCTGATGGCTCTTGGGGAGTTTCCTACTGCCTTGGCAGGTGATCCTGTCGAAGCCCTGGCTGATCTCTAGAATAGGGAAATGGCCATTGCAGTGGATACGATTGCCCCTAAGCATCCCCTCACATGAAGTGGAGCCAGGTGTGCCCCCTGGTTTACCAGGGAGATGATGGTGATGAAACGACTGAGAGGGAGACTAGAGCGAGGATGGCAGAAGACTCAGAGTGAATCCGACTGAACACAGGCTAGAATCCACTGGAAAGCCTATGTTGTGGCAGTGGTGGCAGCAAAGAAACTATACTTTTCTGCCACCATTGCATCTGCACAGTGTCATCCAGTGGAGCTGTTTCGAGTTGTCAGGGGCCTCTTACATTCTGGACCCCCAAAAGGAAACAGAATCTACTCAACAGCTCATTGTTAAGAATTCGCAAGACACTTTGCAGACAAAATCGCTTGGATTTGCTCTGACTTGGATGCTGTAGTTGAGACAGGTCCAGTGGATGTAATCATAGTCCCTACTTGTCCTACAGTGTTGTATAAGTTTCAATTTGTGCAGCCTGAGGATGTGGATAGGATCCTTGGAGAGGTGAGAGCCACCATGTGCATACCGGATCCTTGCCCTTCCTAGCTTTTGAAATCAGCTAGAGGGGGACTTGCTGAGTGGGTAAAGGGAGTGGTGAATGCTTCACTGCAGCAAGGAAAATTTCCATCCTGCCTAAAGGAAGCTGTGGTGGAGCCATTACTAAAAAAGATCGCTCTGAATCCCACCATCCTGGATAACTATCAGGCAGTCTCTAATATTCCATTTTTGGGCAAGGTTCTGGAGTGGGTGATGGCTTCCCAGCTCCAGGGATTTCTGGATGAAATTGATTATCTAGATCCGTTTCAATCTGGCTTCAGGCCTGGCTATGGCATGGAGATGGCTTTGGTTGCCTTGGTAGATGATCTTCACAGGGAACCGGACAGGGGAGTGTGTCCCTGTTGGTCCTGTTAGATCTCTCAGCAGCTTTCAATACCATCAACCATGGTATCCTTCTGAGCCACCTTTCTGGGATGGGACTTGAGGGCACTGCTATGCAGTGGTTCCTATCTTTCTTGGAGGGGCAGACTCAGAAGGTGGTGTTGGGAGACTCCTGTTCAACTCCTTGGCCACTGGCCTGTGTTGGGTTCTGTGTTGTCCCCCATATTGTTTAACATCTACATTAAACCGCTGGGAGAGATCATCTGGAGTTTTGGGGTATGGTGCCATCAGTATGCGGATGACACCCAACTCTATTTGTCCTTTCCATCTGACTCCAAGGAAGCTGTCTCTGTGCTGAGCCAGTTGTCTGCTATCAGTAATGGACTAAATGAGGGCAAACAAATTGAAGCATAATCCAGACAAGACAGAGCTGCTCCTGGTCAGTCGTAAGGCAGATCAGGGAATTGGGGCTGTGCTTGAGATGGATGGGGCTACACTCCCCCTGAAATCTCACGCTTGCAGGTTGGATGTGCTCCTCGACTCAACTCTGAGCCTGGATGCCCAAGTTTCAGCAGTGGCCAGGAGTGCATTTGCATAATTAAAACCTCTGCACCAGCTGCAGCAATCCTTGAGATGTCAGATCTGGCTATGATGACGCATGCCTTGGTTACATCCCATTTGGACTACTGTAACACACTCTATGTGGGGCTGCCTTTGGAAACTGTTTGGAAACTTCAGCAGGTCCAAAATGCCGCAGTTAGAATGCTGACCAGAGCCAGTTATATGGAGCGTATAACTCCTGTATTGAAACAGCTTCACTGACTACTGGTCCATTTCTGAGCACAATTCAAAGTGCTGGTCATGACCTATAAAGCCCTACACAGCTTAGGTCCAGACTATTTGAGAGACCGTATCTCCCCATACAAACCACCTGGAGCCCTGAGATCCTCAGGAAAAGGCTTTCTTTCGGTCCCACCACCATCCCACACTCATTTGGTGAGGGCACAAGAAAGAGTCTTCTCAGTGGCTGCTCCCACCCTGTGGAACTCCCTTCCACAGGAGGCTACGCTGGCCCTTTCACTGCTGGCCTTTTGCCAGGAGGCAAAGACATTTTTTATTTAAGCAAGCCTTTTAAAATCCTGTAGGCTTGATTTCATTGGGGGATGGGGGGTTAGTTTTAGATTATTATTATTTTAAACTGTTTTAAATTTTATATTTGTAATTTTTATATTTTTGTGGTTTTAATTATACTATTTTAATTGTTGTTTTAATGTGTTTTATATGTATTGTTAGCCACCTTGGGTCCCACTTTGGAAGAAAGGTGGGATAAAAATAAATAAATAAATAAATATTCCTGAATAAGCAGAATCTGAAAAGTGGAAAAATTTTAAATTCACCAGCCATCAATTACCCAAGAGACTGCAACTTTTAAAAGCAGGTGTAATGAATATCAGCATCTCCTTGATAATTATGTATACACCTAAAGTGCTCAAAAGTAAGTGGGACATCTGATCCTACAGAGGGTTTTAAGTTTTGTTTGTTTGTTTGGCACACAGAGATAGAAAGACTGAGGGTGTCCTGTTCTTTCATCATCATTTTCCTGTAGAGCAGAATGTAATGATGAGATAAACATAAAGACAGGAGATGAAAGGCGAGGTTCACTCTTTCCACCCTTTCCCATCTAGATAGTAAGAATCTTTTTCAGTTAGCTCTTATATCCTGTTTAATAATAGGTATTTGATGTAGCAATATAATAGAGGGGCATTACAGATGATTTAAATACACACACATAGAAACGGCTTTACCCTTGAACCAAATTATGCATTGTTTTAAAACTATGACATATGTTTAGATTTGGCTTTGCCCTCATCATGTTGGCTTAAAGTAGGTACTACAAAGTCTGTGGGGTGCACTCAATCTCCCCTCCCCAACTGGTTTTTGAGGACCCTGTCACTCTCCCTATTGTCCACTGCTGTATTTGCTACCACAGCAGCAAGAAAAATACAGTGGTTGAGATCCTACAACATATAGGTGCAGTGTAAATCTAAACTCACATAATGTCTAAACTCATAAAGGGTGCCCTATACCACCCTTCTGCTGAATTATGTAACCAATGTTTATGTGCCAGTGTGCCAGTTTATTATTCCTTTTTCAATGAGGGATGCACAGTGGCTGTTTCTCTAGTGAATAAAGTAGAACACTGAAGGTGGTTATGAATAGCTATGTCCCATCTAAAAGCATGCTATTCCATGGCTAGTGCCCTGTTAGTTATGAGGAGACCCATTTAATCAATTGTTGAATGGGAAGTCAACATATGAGTAAATCTAGTTGCTTCAAGGGGCTGCTGTACTCTAGGATTTAGGCTCCATTTATGCAACCATGAACTGGGAACTTATATATCTGACACCAAAAGGATCCTGCCATCATCTCTTCCTGATAAGGAGTGTTGAGAGTGCCATTTGTTTTCACACGAATTTCTGCTCTCAGAAATCTCCTTGAGGTGACCTTGGCTCCCTCCCTTTTTAAGGTTAATTTCTCCCATACAAAAAAAAAGGGGGGGGATCCATCCCCACAAGAATATCGGTGGCACATTTTATTATTTATTTATTTATTTATTTATTCCACAGTAATGGTCATATCCTCCAATTTTTCTATTTGGCAGGGGCAATTGCAATTAATCCTCACTCATGCTATTTTAGCTGCTTTAAAGTGTCCCAGTTTCTCCCTCCTCCTCCTCCCACTTCCCCCTTTGTCCTCAGCTTATTTCAGTTGCTGCAAAGTGAGCTCAAATTTCAAAACTATTTTGTACTCACCAGAGAGGAGAGGAAAGGAGAAGAGAGGACAGAATCTTGCCCTTCCTAGTTTTCATCTATGAAAATGCTAGAGGGTATAGTGATGGACTATGATACAGCACCTAGTCCAGGGTTAGGCAGCCTTTTTGAGCTGGGGGCCGAAGCACCAAAAATAAATAAATAAATAAATATTAAAATATATATATATATATATATATATATATATATATTTAAAAAACCATATGCATGCACACTCTCTCAGCCCCAGAAAAGCCATGGCAAAACCCCTGTGGAGATTATGCCAAGAAAACCCCAAGAACAAGTAATAACAACAATAATCAATATCATCATGGTGGGCGGTGGTGGCGGCAGGACCGGCCTGGGGCCAGTCCAAAGGCCTCAGGGGGGGCGCATCTGGCCCCCGGGCCTTAGGTTGCCTACCCCTGACCTAGTCGCTTCAGAGAGTATAAATGATATCCCTGATCCCCAAACATTACCTGCACACATCTTAAAGGTATGCCTTGGAGTTTGTCATCATATTCTCATCATATTTTCAATCAAGGTGTATTCAAGAAACTGTTAATTTCTCCCAGTGAAACATCTATTCAGAAAAATGAAAAGATACTCTCTATGGTGTTTTTAGTAAAGCCATTCCAACTCAAGTAGGTTTGCCTTCCCATATGTGTGTCAGGACTGTGGTTATGGGGGAGGCAGGAGGGCATTGTGCCCCAGTAAGAATCCCACCCAATATTTTGCTTCACTCTCCAAACTTCTAGCTTTGCAGAGAATGAGGCACAGAAAATAATTCACACCTAGAATCTATATTTCCTATGTTCACATTTCCTTGGTAATTTTGCTTGGATCTTTTGGGGGGAATGCCAAAACTGAGTTTCCAAGCACTCAGTTGAGGTTTTAAGTTACTACAATGCTAGAAATTTGAACACTGAAGAAAAATGGCAGGGGAACATAATTTCTAAGTGGGGATAATGCACTCCATAGCTACCCCTCTTCTAGTTTTGAAGGACCATTGTTATTTTGAGATTTGCTCTACACCAAAAGGAGAGGGGAATCTTTTTTGTAGAAAACTGCATTTTCTGCTCAGGAGTGTTGTTTTCTGCATAGAAAAAATTTTCCCTGCATGAAAAATGCCATTCCCACATAGCAACTTTTATTTACTACATATTAAAAAGAACAACCATATGGGTTTCCTGGGGGGGGGGGGGGGGGAATCCGAAATTCTGAAATTTCTCATTGTGGAGATAGCCTCCTAATATATCTTTTCATTCACTGGTAAAATATTTTCTAATATTTCCTTCTGTGGTATATACAAGACATAAATACTGCTTTTCCTCCTGTTTCTCACCAAACTTTGAAGTGAAATATCACTACCATAACATAACAGACAAGGCTGTCCAAGCACCAGGCCAGTGGTTGGATGCAATCATGGTAAAGGTGACAGCCAACAAGGTCAAGGCAAATCTTGACAAGATGGAATCACTGTGAATAAAGTCCCCATGCCAGGGAATTCAGTGATGGGGTTGCATTTCTGAAGTACAGATGCATGCGTGTGTCAGGGGCTACTCTTGGATTTATTTTTATCAAAATGGCCTCAGTGATGGCCTCATTCTATAGAGTGCCTTTTACTTGCTTTGGGTTCTTTCTCCAATTATGACCACTCCAGGGCAGGCAGAGTTTGGACACAGTGATCCATACTCCGGTAATCTCTTGATTGGATTATTGTAATGTGTTGTATTTGGGGCTGCCTTTGAAGATGACTCAGAAGTTTCATAGAATTCAGAATGCAACAGACAGAATGTCAACCAGTGATTCATATTACAATTCTGAAAAAGTTGCAGGGGCTGCCTATCTGCTTCCAAGCTCACTGTACAGTTCTGGTACTTATTTTAAAATTCTAAATGGTTCAGGACTTGAAGGATTACCTCTTCCTATACCAACCTGTGCATGTCTTAAGATTGTCACAAGGTGCTCTTCTCCATATAACCTTGCCAAAATATTTTTGTTCTGCTATGACAAGGAAGCAAACTTTCTCTATGGTGATGCTCCAGCTTTAGAATGTCCTGCCCTCAGGATTTTGAGGAATATCAATGTTACTAGCTTTTTGGCACTAGGAATTTTAAAGGTAGTTTAGGATTATAGTCTGTTCCGTTCTTTATGGCTTCTTTCACATGTTTTATGATGATCACTTATTATGTTTCAAAATTTAAGCATGATAAACATCATTTATGTTTCTACTGAATCCTTCATATCTTGAGATGAAGTTTAGGGTAAAGCTAATTTTAATGAATTTATGAATCTATGAATTGTATTTTCATTTTTACTTTCTTTTCCGTTATGTTTTTATTATGTTTTGAGCAAGAAAAAAAACAATATAAGTTAGTCCCTACAAATAGGACTTGTAACAAAATGTCATAGAATGTATTGGATTCATAAGTGCTCCTAAATGTGCACTCCTCCCTCCCCCTTTGCAAGTTTCCTTTTTTTTTTTCATGCAAAACTTTGTGGCCACCAAATATGCTTAGCAATCATTAGGCTGGATTTTTTGTGGAAAGTTGACCTCAAAAATAATTTCTGTATTTACACAAAACTTGAGATTTCCCTAATACTGAATTCAGAGTTTAGAAAATTTATTTTTTGATGACAGCTCCCAGAGTTCCCTAGCGATCATGGACAGTGGCCAAACTGATGGAGAGATTCTAGGAATGATAGTCCAAAAAGGTCAGTTTTCCCCACTCTCTGATGCTGAAACCTCCACCTTGTTTCTTAATGAATGTGTTAATACTCCAGTTCTATTAGCATCTAGCTCACTATTGGAGAAAGTGGTGATCGCTTAACTGCTCTTCATATGGACGCTCATATCAAATGGGCCACTGAATGTAAATATGTAAAAGACTGAAGCCATCCTGAATAGAAATTGGTGCTTTGATTAAACATGTATGCTTTTTCTTGCAGCCTCATCAGCACAGTCATTACAGCTAGAGGAATTGCAAATCTTCTTTCAGTCCATCAGCATTAGTATTAGGTTATACTCATTTAAGATAGAGTTTAAGTAAATCTCCAATCTTTGTAGTATGGAATCTACTTTTTAAGCATTTGCCTGGGAAATATATTCAGAGAGCTCACTTCCACAGTGTCAGCATAAGTTTCAGAAACTGAGCTAGCTAAAACAAGCAACTTTGGAGGAGGTGCGGTGACTACTTAACATGAATAGTTCATGAAACTGAATGACACTGTCATAGCTGGTGTTGTCTACAGTTTTAAGCAAATGTTGGTGTCCTAGAAAAATATTTCTAGCAAGCAACCCATATTGAAAGATGATGGGTTAACACCAGGGTCTCTTCTGTGGAGAGAACAGTGCTGCACACTGAAGATGCTTCCATTTGATTTTCAATGATCTCTTCTTCCTTCTCACACACAAGCTCACCCCATTCAAAAGGTTTTCTCCCAATCCTTCTGCAGCATTTTCAGAACTCTGAAGGTGGAACAGGAAATTCTGGTTCCAACAGTCTAGATGCACACTCCTAATACTGGTTCCAACTTATCATTAGCTTAAACTAAACATTGTAAAGAAATGCAATTTAGTTAGATGCAACATATAATGATCATCTATCATATAGAACAAGGATTATTATCCCAAAAGGTCTTTTCTGGCTTGAATTTAACTTTGTCAAAAATAAGAATGATTCAGTCCATCCATCCTTGGGCTTTCTTCCATCCACCAGTCTCTCAGCTCCCTCTCACCCAACTATTTCCTTCCTTGTTGCTTCTCTGGCAACAGGGAATGGGGGAGCCTCATCTCTGCCTTCTTTCACCTAGCACCTGGTTCACTGAGTACTGGAACCAGGTACCAGGACCACCACGAAAGATAAATTTCCCACTAAAACTGGTGCTTTGCTTGGAGCCATAGTAGTATGCATTGTTTTAGGCAGGGTAGGACATTTCCTATTCCCCATGCACCTCTGTTACTGAAGGAGCAGACAGCAAGATAAGCAGAAAGTGTAAGGGAAGGAGGTTTAAGGGAAAATGCAAAATAGGAAGAGGTACCTGGCAGATGCACAGGCAGGTGGGAAAGAGAGACTGGTGGCTCATTGGGAAGAATGAAATCCATCAGACTCCTAGTGACAATCATCATGGCTCAGAAAGGTCCAGTTTGGCTCATAATTAGGTTCAAGATTAAGCTTTTTTTAAAAGTTACAAGGAAAACTTTGGTTTCCTGAGCCAAGGTATAAGCCTGATTTTGGGGTGGGGTGGAAATTGCCTCTCTGTGTTGGTAACATTTGCATGCCTACATTTATTCATAATTAGAATGCATTTCACTTTCTAGCAGTTTAGGCACAGCTTGTTTATGGCAATCTTTTCTTTTTTTGTTTTATTGGGTTGTCTACATCCACTCTCTTCTTGCATCACACAGTCATCCTTTGTTCTCTAGGGTCATGTGCCCTTGCCCCCCTCTCCCTATTTCTCCACCATGAAGCATGTATGATATGAACCTCTCCAGGGGAATTGCTCCAGTTTCCTGATATCATGTACTACCTTTCTTTTCTTACCTCTTTTCAAGAAAATGAGCCTCTGCTGATTATGCACAAGTATCTGTGAGTGAAACTACTTTTATATACCTGACCCCCCCCAAAAAAGACCATGGTACAAAACACACTGCAGAAATAATCCAGTTTGAGACCGCTTTAACTGTTTAATGCTAGGGAATTCTGGGAACTGTAGTTTTTTTATGAGGCATTTAGCCTTCTCTGTCAGAGAGCTCTAGTGCCACAATAAACTATAATTCCCAGGATCCCTAGCACTGAGCCAGGGCAGTTTAAGCAGGTTTCAAACTGGATTATTTCTGCAGTGTATTTTGGACTAAGTTTAATTTTCTTCTCTGCCAGACCCTCTGAATGGAGTGGGGGTGTAGAGTCAGCTGGTGAACTGTTCAGTTCTGCCTAGCACATTAATTACTCTGCTTGAGAGAGCCATTGCTACCTCTCACATTTCCCGACATTGTGTATGATTAAATATACCCACTAAATTATATCAAAGATCTGAGGTTCAACTCTAGGAAGGGTGAAAGACCTTATTCCACTTTCCTTTAGTGGGGTCCTTTGGGCATCCAGAGATTCCCATGCAAAGCCTCCTATTAATGTACTGAAACAAAATTTATAATGCTCCTTTAGACTACCATACCCATGTTGCCTATTAGTGGCTACTGGCTAAAGATGCACAAAAATATCTACAATATATTATTGTTGAAAGAAAGTGAGGAATGGTTCCAACTGCTTGACACCAGAAAGGATAGCAATCCAGACAAGACTTGTCCGTAAAGAGAAAATATAGGCACATTTCCTCCAAATGGCTCTTACTCTAGTAAAAGGATCCAAGTTTCAATGCAGAAATGTTAAACATGGCTCTCTTGTCCCCAAGATATCTTTATTATATTATTACACATGTTACAAATTAAATTACAAATTAAATAATATATAACATTATGCTCCCCCTACAATAAAAATCAACCAACTATATACTTGACTTCCCACACTCCCAAACCAAAGCCATAAATATCAAACTTCCATACTGTTCTGCAATATTAATGTCTAAATATATGCACCTCTGCCTAATAGGCAAGTAAAAGAAAAAGATTCCATATTCAGCATTCAGAGGTCACAAGTATAGTCTTCCTTTCTCTCCTCTTCATAAAATGTATTAATAATTCCCAGACTTTTGAAAAATTATCTAATGACTCCTTTTGCCATCTCAAGGATTTTCAGTATCAAATCCTCTTTATATATATATATATATATATCAGTTGAGCAAAGTGTGGCAAGGAGTGGTCAGTTACTAAGTAGAAATGGAAAGTGATGAACTTTATAAAATGTATAACTTTAAAAGACCATATGAAACAGTTCAAATGATACAAAAATAGATAGGGAATTAATAGCTTCCTGGCACCCACTGAATTTGTGACAGACAGCACATACAAATGTGTTTGTCAATACTTCTTGCCTTGTTAAAATGAAACATCTGTGGTTTTTCGATGAGGGGATGATCAATATACCTGCTATTGAATTTACTGTAAACCATGCACTAAACCTATATTGAAAGATAAAAAATCTGCATCAACAAGGCCTGAACTATTGCTGCATAAAATAGAAAACAGACTTTCACTAATGAAAGGCGGAAAACAGGATGAGGAAGAGAGAGAGAGAATGAGTTTTCATTAAGTAATGCTGAAGTTGAGCAAATTTTTGCAAGTGGAAATTCTGCAGAGTAATAATGATGTGGGAGTGGTGAAGATTTTTAAATAATGTAGGACTGACATCTAGGATGTTACCAGATGCTGTTTGAAAGATTTAATAGTATTTTATAGACAATCCATAGAAATAAAAGTCTCTGAAATTTTAACTAGGGAT
The DNA here is from genome assembly GCA_026167975.1 of Phrynosoma blainvillii. Classification (NCBI taxonomy): domain Eukaryota; kingdom Metazoa; phylum Chordata; class Lepidosauria; order Squamata; family Phrynosomatidae; genus Phrynosoma; species Phrynosoma blainvillii. Next base: position 38,632,772 of record JANUYF010000005.1, read on the forward strand.
TTCTTCTGTTGATGAGAAGATTCAGCAAAAGGAAAAGTAATCTGAACATGAATCATCCAGAGGAGAATAACTTTGTAGAGAGTACGAATTGAGACATTTGAGTATTGGGGAAGATATAGCCTTAGCTTCATGTATACATTTTTAGAGCTTATAAGAAGATGTCACAGGAAACACTTGGTGTGATGCTTTTGACCAGGCACATAGGAAAATTAACTGGGAGCTGAGCACTCATTCACATTACGCAAATATACCACTATATTCAAATATAACTGCAATGACAACTTCATGTGGAATCCTGGGGTTTGTTGCCTGATGAGGCACATGAGGTCTCTTCCTGAGAAATATAAATGGCCCTCCTCAAAACTGCCAAGCCTAGGATTTCTTGGGATGTTACCATGGATAGTTAAAATGGAATATAGCACTATAGTTGTGTAGTTTGAATGGAACCTAAATCTCAATATCCAATAATAGTCTTCACTCAAAGATGCAGTCCTTCATTTAAGAAGACAGGCTGCATTCTATGAACAAAGGAATAAGCAATTATTTTGATGGCATCATGAAGAATTTGTGTATCACGTTTGAATTTATCCTGCCCCTTTTTATCAGTATCTCAGACAATAACATGAAATATCTCTGGGCTAATCATAGTGAGGGAGCAGAACATTTCTCAAGGGGGGGGGGACTATTTCAGGGGAAGTAAGATAGAGAAGTTATGGTACTGAAAGAGCAACCTATATTAAATTGAACAGATGCTTCAGAGAAAGTATGATACAGGTACCTATAGGAATTAATTTCCCTCCTATCATAAAGTTGTGGTTCCATGATTCTGGACCCTTATTCAAGAATCTTGTAGGGACAGTTCACCCCTTTGTTGTCTTTCAAAAGATTCCTCTGTCATGAGCCAAGAGCTGCAGGACGGGGACCTGGGGAAGGGACCTAGGCAAGTCTTCCAGACAGGGAACAGCCTGCAGCTCTCCCTGTTACAGAACAGCCAGCCCTCCCTGCTGAAGAACCCCAACCAGCTCATCCTGTGGAATTGCAGCCTCAGCCAGCAGGACAAGGGCAAGACTCACCTGCTGGTGAGAGAGAGGACACAGCTGGAATCTTTAAGTTTTCAATCAAGGAGGAGGAACAAGACGATCCCACAAAAGATAGAGCTAAGACACTCAGCTAGGCTGCGGGCTAAGCAGCAAGCAAGCAAGCTCTGATTAGAATCAGCTGGTGTTAGAATATTTAAGAGCTGAGTTTGCCTAAGGAACTGCTGGAAGCAACTTGTCTGTTTCTTGGTCACCATTCCTGTTTCTAGACTCCTGCATTCCTATTGCAGACCTCCTGGCTTCTTTGACCTTTGGACTGTGTTGACTTTGATTCCTGTTCCCTCCCTTGACTTGAACTGCTTGACCGATGACTTTCTCTTAACCAACTCTCACAAGCAAGGACACTTTCTATCTGCTTGTGAATAGCTGCCTCTGCCTACATTATCAGTTGGTAGTTCCCTCCCAGCCAGTTGTGTGTTGATGTTTGGTAAACCAGGACACCCATCATGGCTAATGAAACTGAAAAATTTGTGTCCTGGGCAGTTCATAACACAAGGAGGAAATGTGAACCTGTAATGTCATTAAGAGGTAATGGAATCAGAGTTGAAAGAGATCACAAGACTCATCCTGTCCACTTATCACATAAGGAGCTGACTTAAGTCTTGCAATGATCAGTTATTGCTAGAAGTGGTTGTGTAGTATTAAAGCAACACAGAGACCTCTGTGACTATAATCTTAGGGCTGATGTAGACGGGCCATTTGGGACGGCAGAGAGCCGCCCCAGGGAGCATTGGATCGGGGCTGCAGCAACCCCACGCCAGCACAGTGACTCTTCTGCGCCCTTTTGGCGCAGCATGTCTGCATGCTGTGCCGGAAGGGGATCCTGATGCCACACCCATCAGGACAGTGTTGGGGTGGGGTTGGGGTGGCCAGCATGCAGCTGCCCCACCCCAACTCTACCCCCAGGCCAGCCCTTTGAGCCGATCTGCAACGGCCTTTAGTTAACTTTCCACAGTTTGGAAAGTTAGCTTTTTTAAGACTAAGGATCCCAGAATCCCCTACTGGCCATGCTGTCTGAGGGGTTGTGGGAGCCAAAGCCCAAAATTACTTCTCTGAGTGAGCTCTGCTCACGATACAGTAGTACCTGGAAACTTTACCTCAAAGGCACAATAGTGCCTGGAAACTGCATTATTATATCAGACAGTTTGTCATTTAAGCCCAGCATTATCTACTCAGCAGCTCTCTATGATCTCAGCTAAACATCCTTCCCATCCCTCCTGCATGATACTTTTTAGAGTGAAAATGTCAGAAACTGAAACTGAGCTGACTATAGTCTCCATATTCAATGGTTCTTCATAGGCATAATTATGGGCAGATTTTTTGGAAGGACTTCTCAATCTGGTGTCTCTTCAGTCTGCTAGTAAATACCACACACACATACACACACATCTCCTCAAGTTTTGTACATCAAAATTTTGCACAGCAGAATTTGACCACAACAGTATCATCATCCCACATGGTATCTCTGTTTCTTTTCAGTTTCACCTGTGGCATACTATCAGAAAACCATGTAGCACTGTCCATAGTAAAACAAATCTTGATTCGAAGTCTGCTGCAATCAATGGATAAATGAAATTACAGCAGATAAATTCTTACACTATCATACAATCAATTTGTTTTTTGTGAGAAAGATTTTCAAAGACAAATATTACTTTGCCATACTATATAATATCTGAGTCTTTCCATCTACTGAAATCTAAAGATTATTATGGGCTTCTTTTCTGTACTCGTATTAAAATGTTCATAAGTTTCCTCCCCACAGTACCACATCCATGCACTTTCCTTTTCTCATCAGGAGCTGAAGTAGATGCTAATTAAGCCTGTGGAGTATGAGTTATTAGCTAAAAAGCAGAATTTCTTTAAATAACAGCATACTGAGAGTGAGATGATAAAAGTTAACTCATTGGTCAAAGTTTTAATGAACTGGGAAACAATAATACAATTTTCTCATTTTCTTTTGGTTATAGTCTTATTTCTTAGTGTAGGGACATCCAGATGTTGGAATACTGCAATTCTCAGGAATCCAAGTCAGCATAGCTGATGCTGGGGAATATTGAGACTTGCAGTCCAACAACATATGGAGGTCCGCAGAATTCCCAGCAGATGTAGTGGCACCAGATGATTTCTGATTTTGTTCTGTAGGAACCAGTATCATTCCAAGAATTTAAATGAGGGCATGAAATAGCTTGGTTTCTAGGAACAATCAATCTCTCTCAGACTATATCCTGGGATTTTTTTTCCTGTGGAAATAAAACTCTCCTGCACCACCAGTTGTATGATGGTGGTGGTAGTGTGTGCCTTCAAGTTACTTCCAACTTATGACAACCTTAAGGTGAGGCAATCATGTGGTTTTCTTGGCAAGATTGCTTCAGAGGAGATTTGTCATCACCTTTCTCAGACTAAGGCAGTGTAACTTACTCAAGTTCACCCAGGGGTCTTTATGTTCAAATGGAAATTTGAACACAGTTCTTCCAGAGTATAAACCACTCTCAGAATCAATTGATATTTGTTATTTTATTTTATTTTGAAAAGTAAAGTTGTTTTAAACAATGTTTTGCTCCCTGTCTCCAAAGTCTTGAAGCTGTTTTTAAAATTATCACAGAAGTGCTTTATTGGATAAATGTGTGGTGATAGAATATTATATTGTAAATGAATGTTGCCAACTCCATTTCAGAAAATTACAAATTGCTAGGGAAATAGAAACAGAATGGAAGAGTGAGAAAAAACAGCTCCAGTAATGGGAAGGGAAACTGCCGTGATGCCATGTAAGAACCTACATTTAATAGGAGGCAGGAAAACTACAGAGTTTGGACAATTAGGGAAGTCCGCAGCTGGATAGAAAATAATTTACCTCAAAATTCCTCTAACCAAAAGAGAACCAAGTGGCAATTTTTGCTACATCCTAGTGAGTAATTTAATAGTAAATGAATTTTTCTAAAGTTTAACTATCATTCCACATCCATGTTTCTGGCTGCTCACAGACACATAGTTTAAACAATGAACCTGCTGGGAAATAAATTTACTGAACCCATTTGCACTGCATAATCATAGCACAATATTTCACTTTATTTGCCATGGCAACATCCTATAGAATCCTGAGATTTGCAATTTAGGGAATGGGGTTTAGAATTTTGAGCCAGGGGGCTCTAGTGCCTCACCAAACTATAAACCCCAAATTGATGGCTATAACCTGTATATGGGTGGTATGAATAAACTGTTACAAACCCCAAGGTTCCATAGGACATTGCCATGGCAGTAAAAGTAAAATATAATGCTATAATTGTATGTATGTATAAATACATACAATCTTTTCTTCAGGATCAACCATTTTTCCTTCAGTATCAACAAGATACAGATAATCCCCTCCCCTGTGAGACCAGAAGGGTGCTGCCATCCAGAGGAACAAAGAGGCAGGCTTGGGAGCCCAGGTACATCAAAGCCTCCCCTCCCCTGTGAGACCAGAAGGGTGATGAACAAAAAGGGAGGCTTCAACACCACAGCCCAGGAACATCAGGGCCCTCCCCAACAAGAAAACCAGAAGACCACTTATGGGGACAAAGTGAGAGGTGAGGAGGAGGAGGGGAGGGTGGGAAAATATCTAGGAGTGTAAAAAGTTAAGGGAAAAGAGAATTTAGGGAGGGAGAGAAGAAGGGAATAAAATATAGGAGCAGCTACTGGGCTGCACCAGTAGTGATGGGTTACACTGAAGTCAACTCTTACATAGAGAACAGTAGTGTCACCATAGCTGACATTTGTCAACACTGCACGAAAGGAGGCAAAAGGTGTCCCTCCTTGCGAGACTCACCAAGAAAAGCCTTTAGGTGAGACAGCTCAAAAACCAACAACTAGAGAGGAGGAGGCTAGACAGAAAACATGTCCAATAAAATAAGCCTAGTTAGAAGCAACACAGAACAGATCAGGCCAGGGCTCTCCTTGGAAGCAAAGAAGAGGACCCGAAACAATGGATGCAAGCTGCAGGAAAAGAGATTCCACCTCAAGATTAGGAGGAACTTCCTGACAGTAAGGGCGGTTTGACAGTGGAATACACTCCCTCGGAGAGTAGTGGAGTCTCCTTCCTTGGAGGTCTTTAAGCAGAGGCTGGATGTCCATCTGTCGGGGATGCTTTAATTGGGAGTTCCTGTATGGCAGGGGGTTGGACTGGATGGCCCTTGTGGTCTCTTCCAACTCTATAACTCTATGATTCTATGATCAAGTTGAGACTATTGTACTTTGGCCACATAATGAGAAGGCATGGATCACTAAAAAAAACCAACAATAATGCTAAGAAAGGTAGAGGGTAGAAGAAAGAGAGGAAGGCCACAAACCTGATGGATAGACTCGATCATGGGGGTTATGGAGGGCTTGCAGGATCTGGCCAAGGCAGTGGAAGATAGGGATTCTTGGAGATGTCTCATCCACACGGTCGCCATGAGTCGGAACCAACTCTAGGGCAGTTAACAACAACAAATTGACCAGATCTTCCTATTCTTGCAAAAGCAAACCATTGGGACTGCCAAAATTTAGGAAGCTACTTTTTAAAATGTAATTTGTCATGTAACTCATTAAAAAGCCCCAAAGATGTATTTGTCACTCATAATGCAACTCATATGGCTGCTATGCCCTGGGAGATTGCTTGTCTTCAGTAGCAAAGTAGATCTCCCAGGTTACATCCTGTCTGCAATGTTTAGCTCAGAAAGAAGAAGTCCTTAGGTCCAGGTATATCAGGTTGTTTAGTCCCAAACTGTGACCTATATGACTTTCCACAAAGTTTGCCTGTCAGCTCTCCATTTCACTCATGAGGAGGAAGGAAAGTCATGTCTGAGGGCTATACTCTTCCTCTCTTCAAAGAAAGGGAAGGGGAAACAACCTCCCCACATTTCCAGTTTTTAGATCCAGATGATAGCACAGCATTTTAAAAAGAGAATGAGTCAAATTCCTGGAAACAAATTATCCTTCACCAGATGGAGACCCCAATAGTCGGCTGACTTGGCTTTAATACCTGAAGGGTATGTTGGCCCATGTTTTGTTAACTGAGAAGAACTGGGGCTCTTGCACACTACAAGTTATATCACTATAATATTGCAGCATCCTGTGAAGTCCTGGGATTTGTAGTTGGATGAAGCACAAAAGCTCTCTAGCTGAGAATTCTGAGCAACCCTTCCATAAACTGCAAATCCCAAGATACCATAGGATTTTGCCATGACAGTTAAAGTGGAATCATAGCTCTATAATGTCATGAGAGGACAGGGACCCTCATACGGCTGACAGATTGAAAACTGGAGAGGGTTCTTTTACCTTTAGTTGCTGTGCAGAAGGGGGAATTTCATTCAATGCTGCTTGCTACATTGTTGCATGACACCTGCTGAAACTCCTTCTTCTAATCAACCATTAACGTTATAAGAGCCTTCTCCAATTTTTGATCTGACAACCCTAGTCCCTTGTTTTCTTACTGAGGTCAAGAAGTTTCTAAAGACATAATGAGTTCCAAGGGAATGTGTTCAAGGGACAATAATTTATCCTTGGTTATCATGCTGCCATGGCACAAAGAGGATGATATATAGTGTGTATCATTTATAAAATAATGCACATAGTATTTCTCACAAATGGCATGCTCCCCCACTCACACTAGTTTCTCTATAACATCTATATTTTGCATTCTTCACAGAGCAAAAATGTTTATCCTAGCAGTAGATAAATTTCATCTGCCAAAGTAAGAACCAAGTGATGAATTGTGTCATAGTCCCTTCTGGTGTTTTGCCTTGAAAGAATACAGATACTGTGATTGCAGAATATCCTCCCATTATTTAGCAAGTTGTATTTATTAGAAATGTTTTAGAATTACTTTATGTGGGAAGGCCTGGTATGATTTTAACATACATATTGCCTTAGGCTTTTGAATAGTGCCTACCAGCAAGTTGACAGCAGTGCAACTTCCAGACAGTTTAACGGAAAAAAAGAAAAAAGATCCCACTTAACTGAGGACAGTAATCCATCTAGGAATTTTTTTTTTATTTTTTTTACAAAATCAGCTTAGGCTTCTACAATAGAATTCTTCACCATTTCAAATATGATAATTTCAGATGTCAAATAATGCACTAACAAGCAGCAGCTTTTGTTGCACAATAGGAAATGTGTGGAGGGTTGTGTAAAAAAACTCAATTATCACACAAAGAATCTGTATTTCTGCACAGAACAATTTCCTGAAAAACAAGGATATTCAGATACTGAGTAAAAACTGCCCAATATTCTCAGCACTAGGTTCTTCGTTTTGGCCATTTCTTGGCCAGGAAATGAAAAACAGCAAAAAATGTCCCTATATTGGAGATGCAACTGGTAAAACATACCCTGTAATTAAAAGGTCAGGCTATCAATCATTTCATGACTTGCCAGCTCTACAATTTTCAGAGAAACTTTAAAAGATGCTCCTTTTCACAGACAAAATGTCTGCCTTTCCAAAGCACAGACCACTAATAAGGCTTCCTGTAGCACCAGATTTCTTTCTGTGACCTTTTTTTGTCATGTATCATTTATTGAAAATATGTTTCTTATTCTTTGTGCTTCATCAAGATTTCTGCCAGGAGGGGAATTTTCTTCCTTTGCTTTTTTTTTTTGCTAAAAGTATGGGGACTGTTTTTATTATTTTTCTTTGTATAATTTACCACCAACCAAATTCTGTTCACCAGCAGCCATAAATTCTCCCAATATCCAGCTTTAACAACAGTCCTTAAACTCCCTCTCCATTGATCTGGACTCATTTTTGATGCCATAGGGCCTTTGCAGACTGCCAGAAATAGTGCAAATTGAGTCCACTTTAAGGGTTAGGGTTAGTGCTAGGGGATCATGGGAATTGTTGTTTTTTTCTGAGACATTGAGCCTTCTCTGTCAGAGAGCTCTGGTGCCACAATAAAATACAGTTCCCACGATTCCCTAACCCTAACCCTTAAAGTGGACTCAATTTGCACTATATATAGCAGTCTGCAAAGGCCCATAGATAGTTATCATGGTAGCCAACAGTCAAGGATGGCCCTACATTTAGGCAGAGTAAAGTGGTTGCGCCAGATGCTGGGGAAGGCAGGATTAAAATATTAGAGGAGATAATAATTTATTATTATTATTATTATTATTATTATTATTATACCCCACCCCTCTGAGTGCAATCAGGGTGGCTAACAACATATTAAAATTACAGATACAATCAATGTAATCAAACCCAAAGCCCTCCCCCCCTTAAAACAGTATTAAACTAGTGCATATTAAAATCAAATGATTATAATAAACAAAATAAACAAAATGAAACATCAATATAATAATATCCAGAACTCATCAGTCGGCAGCATTGCTTTTTTTCTTTTTGTATACAACTGAGGAAGAGACCTCTTGAGGACATTCCAAGGTAAGTAGCTGGATACCCCGAGGCTGGGATATCTAATCTGGAAAGGCCTGCTGGAAGAGATCCGTCTTGACAGCTTTTTAAAAGCTGTCCAAAGATGTCAATTGACAGATCTCATCCAGCAGGCCGTTCCACAATCTGGGGGCAACTACAGAAAATGCCCTCTGGGAGGTAGTCACAAGCCTAGATTTTTGTGGCTGCAGCAAATTCCTCCCAGAGGACCGGAGTGCACAGGGAGGATTGTAGGGGAGTAGACGGTCCTGAAGGTAGTGTGGACCCAAGCCATTTAGGGCTTTAAAGGTGATAACCAACACCTTGTACTGGGTCCAGAAACTAACAGGTAGCCAGTGGAGGAACCTCAGTACCAGAGTAATATGGTCCCTCCTCAATGTTCCAGATACTACTCTGGCTGCCATATTCTGTACCAATTGCAGTTTCTGGACCAAGCATGAGGCTAGCCCCATGTAGAGCACATTACAGAAATCCAGATGTGACGTTACCAGCGTGTGCACAAAAGTCTTGAGATCCCTTACTTCCAGAAAAGAGCACAGCTGGCGTATCAGCTGAAGCTGGTAACAGGCACTCCTGACCGTCGCATTTACCTGATTTGTCATCAGGAGAGACAAGTCAAGGAGCACCCCCAGACTGTGAACACAGTCACTGGAGGAGAGTGTGACCCCATCCAGCACTGGAGGTTGCAACCCAATTCTTGGTTTCGAGGCCGCTACCGTGAGCACCTCTGCCTTATCCAGAATCAGCCTCAATTTGTTTTTCCTCATCCAGCCCATTACTGTCCAAAGACCAGGGGTAGGCAACCTTTCCCCTTTAAGGGCTGAGGGACTTCAGCTCCCAGAAGCTATTGGTCAACATGGGACTATTGGCCAACATGGCTGAGGCTTCTGGGAGCTGAAAGGGCCCTTAAAGGGGAAAGGTTGCCTACCCCTGCCAAAGACATTCATTGAGGGGAGGAATTCAAGGCTGACGAACAAGACAGAGAAATAGATCTGGGTGTCATCAGCGTAGTGATAACACCCAGCTCCATAACTCCATATAATCTCACCCAGCAGCTATAGATGTTGAACAACATCGGGGACAGAATAGCACCTTGTGGAACACCACAGGTGAGCTTCCTTTTACTGGAGCTACTGTCCCCGAGCAGCACCCTCTGGGACCTACCTGAGAGGAAGGACCGGAGCCACTGGAGCGCTGTGCCTCCGATACCTAACCCCTTCAGGCAATCCAAGAGGATGTCATGATCTATCATATCAAAAGCTGCTGAGAGGTCTAGGAGCACCATCAGGGTCACACCACCCCTGTCGATGCTCAGGCGCAGATTGTCGGTCAAGGCAACCATGGCAGTCTCAACCCCGAAGCCTGTCCTGAAGCCAGTTTGAAATGGGTCTAATCGGTTTCATCCAAGAGAGCTTGGAGTTGAAAAGCAACCGCCCTCTCAATCACCTTGCTCAAAAAATGGTAATAGAGAGACTAGCCTATAATTATTCATGTCCAGGGGCTCCAGGGAAGGTTTTTTCAGGAGCGTCTTCACAGCTGCTTCCTTCAAACATGATGGAACATATCCTTCCCTGAAGGATGCATTGATGATATCCGTGAGGAATCTCCTCAATGCCACACCCCCTGGATGGCCAGCCATGATGGGCAAGGGTCGAGAGGGCATGTTGTTTTCCTCACCCTACCAAAGAGCTTGTCCACATCATCGGTACTCACAAATTGAAATTGATCCAGAATAATCTCATCAACGGAGTCGCTGGACGCCTCGTCTATAGTTTCTGTTAACACACTGGCATCTAAGTTGGTTCTTATCTGAGAGATTTTATCTGCAAAGAAGTTGTTAAAAGCATAACAGCAGGCCGTTGTTGGGTTAAGTAAGGGATTTGGCGCAGGGGCACCTGCGTTAGCTCCCTCACCACTCTAAACAGCTCTGCTGGACGAGACTCTGTAGACGCAACACGTGCAGAGGAGAAGGATCTCTGCGCTGCACAAATTGCCTCCCGATAGGACCAAAGAAAGTTCCTATGGCGAGTTCTGTCAGATATGAGTCGAGTCTTCCACCATTCGCGCTTTATTCATTGTCCAACTCGCTTCATTTTCCTAAGCTCCGGTGTATACCAGGGCTTCCATTTTGGTGCGGGTTGTCAAGGACGCTTGGGAGCGATTGTGTCAAGAGCCTTGGTAAGATCGGTATTCCATGTGTTAACCAAAACTTCGACAGGGTCACTGGCATTTCCAACCATTAAACCCTCCAAGGCTTTCTGGAATCCAATTGGTTCCATTAGCCTTCGAGGGAAGACCATTCTAATAGGTCAACCCCCCCCCGGGGGGCGGGGGGCGGACCGACACTTAATTCCATCTTGACCAGGAAATGATCCGTCCATGACAAGGCAGTGGTTTTCTCCACCACTGCCCACGGATGTTCCTGTTCCGTACTAAAGACCGCATCGAGGGTATGACCTGCACAGTGAGTGGGCTCATTGACCAATTGGATAGGCCCATGTTTATCATGGTCTCCATGAAATCCCAAGCCACGCCTGTTAAACTGGTCTCGAGTGGGAAGTGGTGGATTCGGGTGCACCCAAAGGCAACACCCACCTCCCTGGGCTCCGCTAGTGCCGCTGGTTCTGGCATCCCTGGAGCAGATGGTCTAAAGGCTTTTTATAGTCCTAGCTCCCAGGGACCGTGCCGCTGCTGCAAACACAGAGTTCCAAGGAGAAGGTGGTGGATTCGGGTGCGCCCAAAGGCAACGCCCAACTCCCTGGGCTCCGCTAGTGCTGCTGGTTCTGGCGTCCCTGGAGCAGATGGTCTAAAGCAGGGGTAGGCAACCTTTTTGAGCTGGGGTCCGGGTTGCTGTCCCTCAGACAATTGGGGGGCCGAAGTACCAAAAATAAATAAATAAATAAATATTTTTAAAAAATTAAACAATTAAAAAAATATGCATGCACCCACTCTCGGCCCCAGAAAAGCCATGGCAAAACCCCTGTGGAGTTTTTGCCAAGAAAACCCCAAGAACAAGTAATAACAATAATAATTACTATCATCATGGTGGGTGGCAGGGGGTGGCAGCGGCAGGACCAGCCTGGGGCCAGTCCAAAGGCCTCGGGGGGGCGCATCTGGCCCACGGGCCTTAGGTTGCCTACCCCTGGTCTAAAGGCTTTTATAGTCCTAGTTCCCAGGGAGTGCGCCGCCACTGCAAACGCAGAGTTCCAAGGAGGAGGTGGTGGATTCAGGCGTGCCCAAAGGCAACACCTACCTCCCTGGGCTCCGCTAGTGCCGCTGGTTCTGCCGTTCCTGGAGCAGATGGTCTAAAGGCTTTTATAGTCCTAGTTCCCAGGGAATGCGCCGCCGCTGCAAACGCGGAGTTCCAAGGAGGAGGTTGTGGATTCGGGCACGCCCAAAGGCAACGGCCAGCTCCCTGGGCTCTGCTAGTGCTGCTGCTTCTGGCGTCCCTGGAGCAGATGGTAAATCAATCAATCCTTTTATTACAGCCATTCAGCCAGCACAGATGGTCTAAAGGCTTTTATAGTCCTAGTTCCCAGGGAGCGCGCCGCCGCTGCAAACACAGAGTTCCAAGGAGGAGGTGGTGGATTCGGGCGCGGCCAAAGGCAACACCCACCTCCCTGGGCTCCGCTAGTGCTGCTGGTTCTAGCGTCGTGCCCCAGAACCTGTAGTGGAAAATCTTGTTCTGTTTCTAGTTCTGAAGAAAGGCTGAAGTACCCATCTAGCTGGCTACCAGTCCTGTTCATAGAACAGAAGTTGTCACCATCTTCTTCTTATTGTATGGTCAAAATCTAGATCTTAGACCTTTTTTCAAGGACCTAGAGGGAGATCCCTCATCCCCATTTCCTCCCTTTTATGTAAAGGCAGCCAAGTGGCTTCCAGGCATAGTTCCATTCTCCCGGTTACTGATTCCACCCAGGTACATTCTAATTGCTCTTGTGCAGCCAACAAGACCTCCAGTATCAGACTATTGCTTCTTCACTGCAGCCAGTGAAAGGCAGTTGAAGGAAGCCAGAGTGCAGATGAACACAGACCTATATCCAGTCATTAACTGGGAGAATCAACACATGCCTGGAAGCCCCTAGCTGCTCTTCCACACTAAGAATGATGATAGAATCCAGAGACATAGCATATCAATATGTAACATCAGTAAGCAAAAAGATTGTGTGGCACTATGAAGTCAAATGCTTTCATGGCCAGCATTCATAGTTTTTTGTGGGCTTTTGGGGCTATGTGGCCAAGTTCTGGAAGAATTTATCCCTGATGTTTCACCTGCATCTGTGGCTGGCATCTTCAGAGGTTGGTGGCATGGAAGTGAGTGGGGTATATATACTGTGTGACCCTTGTTTGGGAAGAAGTGATTTACATGTTAATCTGTGTGTTGGTCTGTTGTTGAATGGCAAGGCCTCAGGGTGGAAGGATATGCAGGAGGATATGTGTGACTATTTAATTAGCAATCCATTGTCTGTGAGGAAACCTGCTGACCTTGGGTGATGTTCATTTGCATGTGTTGAGCCTTAATTTTGCTGTTTTTCAGGACTGGTAGCCAAACTTTGTTTACTTTCAGGGTTTCCTCTTTCCTGTTGAAGTTGTCCAGATGTTTGTGGATTTCACTGGCCTCTCTGTGCATTCTGACCTGGTAGTTGTTGGCATGGTCCAGAATTTTAGTGTTATCGAATAGCATTTTATGCCCAGGTTGGTTTATAACATGTTCTGCTACTGGTGATTTTTCTGGCTGGCCCAGTCTGCAGTGTCTTTCGTATTCCTTGATTTGTGTTTGAACACAGCGTTTTGTGGTCCCTATGTAGACTTGTCCACAGTTGGATGGTATGTGGACAGAATTTATCACAGCTGCAAGATAAATTCTTTCCAAACATGGCCAGATAGGCCGAAAACCCCACAAAAACTATTTTGTAACACCTTTGAGGCTAACTGTACACACAAAATTGTACCATAAGCTGCATCCTCTGATGCATGCATTGAACTGGTGCCCTGGAAGGACCAAGGTTGATCATGTCACACAGGGAGGTACAGGAGACCTCCTTGAACAATGTTAGAATACATAAAGGGACACCCAGCTAGTATGCCAATACAGATCATCAATAGGATCCTGGGCTATATTGTTCCAGCAATTGTTATAGATACTTTTAGTTGCATTCTCCACCCCTTCCCTGCTCTTTAGTAGCTATGCTTCCCCATGAATCTCACCTGACAGGGATGAAAATTATAAAGAATGTCCAGATTACCTCCCAGTCTTTTAGTTAATTCATTCTAATGACAAAAGCTATGCCACTGATATGTGCCAAAAATTATTTTTCAACTACCAATCATCTCTTTAATGCGAATAGGGTTTGCTTCTATGTCCTTCAAGCACACCAGTGTAACTTTTGTTAGCATTCATGAAAATTATGTACCTATGCAAATCCCATTTAAGATGGCTGAAGAATAGCTGAAAGCATTGCAGCAGGAGGAAAAGGAAAAAAGACTGACTTAGTCCTACACAGATTGCTTATTTTTACAAATAAATAGTACCCTTGTGGCCTCACAAACTTTTTTCAGTATAACAAATCCCAGTGAAATGTTCAACACAATAATAGGCATATTAGGAATTGTTTAGAGCAGGGGAAGGCAACCTTTTTAAGACCTGGGCCGGTCTCCCGTAGCCCAGGTCTCGGCTGGGCCGAGGGGGGGTGGATGGCGGGGCGCGCATGCGTGCGCACCCTCCGCTGCCGCGCGTGACCCCCCCGCACACACCACCGCCGCACCGCACGCGGCCACAGCCACCGCAGCACATGTCGCGGCCGCCATTTTGGAAATCAAAATGGCAGCCGCAATGCGTTTGTGCATGCGCAAGAGTACTGCACATCCACAAACGTGTCACGACCGCCATTTTGATTTCCAAAATGGTGGTCGTGGCGAGCGCAGCCGCAGAGCGGTAAAAACGCGTGGTGGCAGCGGTGGCAACCTTCAGCCTGGGCCAGTAAGTCCAGGGACCGGGGCCTTAACCAGCCCCCAGGCCGTAGGTTGCCGGTCCCTGGTTTAGACAATACAGCTTGTTGTCCCCTATGCATGAATCTTTTTATTATTCATAAATATGGATTTATAATCTTACATGCACTCCTCTGAACAGAAAAATATCCTTAATAGATTCATCACTACATAAAGAAAATGTCTCTATCCTTAAACTCCAGGTTTAAATAGCAGTATGGGGAGGGGGCTTTATTTGAACTGAGCATACTCCCTGTAAGAGCATAGCTACAATACCATAGCTATGCATCTTATCCTGGATTTTGACCATAATTTTGAGATTTCCCATATCTTGGATCAAACATTGATTAGAATGGAGACTGCAATCAAGAAATCAGAAGAAGACCAGGAATGGGAAGGGAAGTTCTGGAAGAACTAGAAAACTGAGCACTAAAGTCAGAATTGTCTAAGCCATGATACTCCCCATCACCATGTATTGATGTGAGAGCTAGAAGTGAAGAAAGTAGACAGAAAATCAATTCATTTGAGATGTGTTGCTAGACAAGAGTAGTGAGGATACTATAGATGGCCAAAAAAACAGGAAAATGGGTCCTAGAACAAACGAAGCCTGAACTCTTCCTAGAAACCAAGATGATGAAAATGAGACTGTTGTACTTGTCCACATCATGAGAAGACATGACTCATTAGGAAAGACAACAATGCTCGGAAAGTTGGAAGGTAGTAGAAAGAGAGGAAGACTGCATGCCAGATGGCTAGACACAATTGAGAAGATCACAGATCTGAACATGGAGGAGATGAGCAGAGTTGTAAAGAATAGGGGGTCTCGGAAATATTTCATTCACAAGGTTACCAAGAGTCAAGGTTGACTCAAAGGCAGTTAACGACAACAAACAACAAGTGTCAGGATGGAATATCAGTCAATAGGAGAATTAGGGCCTTTACAGACTGTCAGAAATAGTGCAAATTGAGGCCACTTTAACTGTTCTGGCTCGGTGCTAGGAAATCATGGGAATTGTATTTTTTTTTCTGGGACATTGAGCCTTCTCTGCCAGAGAGCTCTAGTGCCACAATAAACTACAGTTCCCATGATTCCTTAGCACTGAGCCAGGACAGTTAAAGTGGCCTCAATTTGCACTATTTCTGGCAGTCTGTAAAGGCCCTTCATCTCACTAGAAGCTTCTAGCCTATAATTGTTCACCCAGCCATATAAGATACATATCCAGAGATATGGCAATATGTATTCCATGGGGAATGCTCATACAGTCATACTGCTGTGTCACTGGCCTTGCCTTCATGACATTTATATATTGCCAACCTTACCGTAACTTGCAGGATATATATCCCACGTGGCTGGGTGAACATTTCTGTGTCATTTAAGAAGCATCGTATTGGATTAGAATGTGCCGCTTTAGAAATATTATGTGCCCAATTGATATGAACCATATTGGAAAGCAAGTTGTATTGATGTGAGGCTTCATTGTGCACTACCACATCAGAAAAATAAAATCAAGAGGGGTCATGATGAAACAAAGCCAATGCTATTATAAAAGAAGATTTGTGTTCAATAGACAAGCATAAAAAGCCCGTCTCTTTTACTATCAAGGTAGACTTCCAAAACCATGAATGAGTACCCTAAAAGCCATCATTTCTCTCAAGAACGTGTGTGCACCTCCCCATTTCAAAGGAATGGCTGCTAGGAAGATTTTTATATAATGTCCCAAAAGGTGTTAGACAAAGGAGCAGTGTACAAGTTCCCTTCTGGAAGAAGACTTCCCTTCTTCCAAAACCTCCAAGAATGGAGAAGCAACTAAAGCACAATTCCTCCATTCACATTCATACACACCCCCATCTCTCTCACAGCTAGGCTGAGACATGGGAGCATAGAAACCTATTAATAGGAAAATATATGAATTCATTTTCTTATCTGCTGGAATGTCATACCTGAGTGAATCTTTTAATGAGTGAACCTGCCTGTAGCGTTGACTATTCTGTGTGCAAAATAATTCATCATACCTATTGTAGGCTGTGAAATATCCATATACCGTCAAGGTATTCAGGAAAATTTGCCTTGATGATCACCACATGCTTTCCCACTGTCTGAGCAAATACTTACTACATTGGATAGGGCCATCTTGAAACATTGCCAGAAATAAGAGCTCTAAGTAAAAACAAGATGATTACTACGGGCCTCGGCAGACAGCTTAAAAGCCGTCCTCGGGGCAAGGAAGGGGAGGGGCAGCTGCACACTCGGCACCCCTTCCTCCTCCCGAGGTCGTCCTCGGAGCCGCCGGCCCTCCGCACGGCCAGCGCTCCGAGGACAGCCTCCCGCCACAGCGTCCGGACACACTGCGGCGGAAAAGTCAGCGAAAGTGCGCCGCAAGGTTTTGCGGCGCACTTTCGCTGACTTGTGAAAGGAGCGCTATTTTAGCGCTCCTTTCAGGAGCGGCGAAGGTGCGCCGCAGGATCGAGGCGTGGGGATGCCTCGGTCCCACGGTGCACCTTCCCAGGGCGGCCCCGTGCCGCCAGTCTGCTTAGGCCCTACGTTTGTTTTCATTCCTGAATCTCTGTCCTGGTATCAAATGTCTGTCTTCTTTCATTTTCCTTTGGGTTTCATCCACTTATAATTTCAAGGAAGCCAGGAATGTTATTTTACTTTCCCATCACTGAGGTTAATAATAAAGGAAGTCCCAAATACCCTGACCCTGCTAAAAGATGCATATGACAGCAGATCAAGAAATAGAACAGGGATGGGTAATGCACAGTCATTGAAATCCCATCACCTTGGCAAGGGAGGTTGAAGTAGATAAAGGAGATAAGATGACTTTATCTGGACTCTAACTGATCTGCTTGTTATCTCTGGATAAGTAAAGGTAAGGTCCAGTTTCTATTTTGTGTATGAACAATTGGAACTCCAATACTATCAGATATTCTCCAGTAGTCAAGGCTTTAAATCACTCCTTGGGCCTCGGCAGACGACTAATAGAGTCGTCTTGGAGGCCAGGAAGAGGAGGAGCAGCCGCACGCGCGGTGCTCCTTCCTTTTCCTGAGGTTGCCCTCGGAGCTGCCGGCCCTCCGCATGGCCGGCGCTCCCAGGGCAACCTCCCGCCACAGCGTCCGGTCACGCTGCGACGGATAAGTCAGGGAAAGTGCACCCTACGCGTTTAGGGCGCACTTTCCCTGACTTATGAATGGAGCACTATTTTTGCGCTCCTTTCAGGGACGCCGCAGGAGCGCCGTGGTGCGGAGGCTGCGGTCCCGCGGCGCTTCGTCCAGCGGCGTCCTGGAAGCACTCGTGTGCTTCCCCCCAGAGTCGTCTTGGAGGCCAGGAAGAGGAGGAGCAGCCGCATGCACGGCGCTCCTTCCTCTTCCTGAGGTTGCCCTCAGAGCTGCCGGCCCTCCGCATGGCTGGCGCTCCCAGGGCAACCTCCCGCTGCAGCGTCCGGACACGCTGCGGCGGATAAGTCAGGGAAAGTGCGCCCTACGCGTTTAGGGCACACTTTCCCTGACTTATGAAAGGAGCGCTATTTTTGCGCTCCTTTCAGGGATGCCACAGGAGCACCGCGGTGCGGAGGCTGCAGTCCCGCGGTGCTCCGACCGGCGGCGTCCTGGAAGTTGACCTGAAGCTGCCTTTTTCCTAAGCTGCAGCAGGATGCCCTGAATGGGGATGGAGCAACCGCATCAGGGAGAATAAATGCAGCTTTTCCAAGGCTGTATTGAAGCCTTGCCAACTGCACTGCTGGCCTCGAGGATGCCACAGAGGGAGATGGAGCAACTACATGGGCCGGCAGCAGCTAATTTAATTTTTTTTTCATTCTCTCAGATACATGCACACGTGTGCAAGAACACATCTCTGCACACCTGTGCAGAACACATCATAGGCTGGTATACAGTCTGTCACTCTGTGTTCAGCATGCCTGCGCACCTCTGCAGAACCTGTCATACACCGACAGATCATGCAACGATTCACTGACCTTGGCTTCCCCTAAGGAGTGGGTGCAGTAGACAGGTGCCACTGTCTGATTGTGCCACCCTTGGGGCAAAGGAATGTTTGTCAACTTAAAAGACACTCCATTGTCTGCCACAAAACACTTCCCACACAGATCAGTGGGTAGGGGAGAAGTACATGCAATGGGGTTTGTGTGGACAGACTGGATACATGGAGGTCATGCAAGGGACATGGTCAACAGGACACACAGACAAACGTTACTCTAAGAGCCTCCTCCCCCCCCCCCATCATGCCAGGAAGTGGTGTGCAGGTCTTATGCACACCTGCACAGAAGAGGTCACAAAAGCCTCTTTCATGCAAACTACTGTGCATGCTGACAGCAAGCGTATATGTGACAGAATGCATTTATTGTCATAATAGAGAACGATTTCTAGGGCGCATGCACAGGGTTACAATTAGGGTTAGGGTTCTAATATTCAAGCACACCTGTGCCGATGCATCCACACCTGGAAGCATAGAGGGCTTTAAATTAAACCCTGCATCATAGGGTGCATGCTCTGGGTCACCAACTCAGTTTTTTCTGCATGTGCAGTGGTGCATTTATACAGCCATTTTAGATTTCCGGCACCCTTTTTCTGGCACACTGGTGTCACTGCATACATACACACATACAAAGGTGCACATCTTTACCAAAGAAGTGGAAAAAGCTGCTCCTTTTAGGAGAGGCTTTTCCGGCATACGACGCCTAGAGGGTGCTTTCCTGCCAGGTTTTAGGCATGCGTCATCTAAATGCCACATCTCCAAGTCAGTCTCAAAGCACCTCTTTTTGCCCATCTGCATAGCCCCTATGTCACATCTGTAGTAACATTCATAAAAGCTGGATGGGGAGCTTAAGTGGCAAATAACATAAAATATAAATTATTCTGAATTATTTTCTGAATATTAATAGCCCTTACAATTATCAAAAGAGGGTACCACCACCTACTCCTCCACCATCTGAGCAAAATAAGGAATTTCTAATCAAGAATACAGAAATAGCAACAAGGAAAAATTGATTTTCAGCTGCTAGGGAAACAGGTAGCTGTGGAAGGGGTCAAGTTTCATTTTACAAGAATCAGCAGGAAGTACTTACAGGAAGTTGGGTCAAATGAAAAATGGTGATAAGGAGAAATTACAAAAAAGAGGGCAGTGAGAGCAACAGAAAGTACTCTTCTGAGAGGAAACTCAACACGTTGAGGGGCAAGTTAATTTTACAGAGGTTTTCTTAACAGTTTTATTGACCTCCCTGAAAAATATCTAGGCAACAATGATGGAGCTATTGGCATTTCCCAAAGCTTTTTTTAAATGTATCATAAAACAAGGCTACAACAGACAATGCTGTACTGGCGCTTTACCTAACAAAAGGTTAACACTTTTTCCCAGTCTTCTAATCTATCGCAAGTCAACTTAGATTGGTATTGTAGACTGATTGCTTAAAGATATCCAATTCCTCAGCAGCTTTACCAGAGCAGAATACTTTTTCACTCTAAAAAGAAATTCCAAGCAAGCAGTAATATTGCTTGGACCTATAGCTCTGTAGAGTTAGTTCATGGATCCAAACAGAATATTCTTTATGATTCCATGTTAAGTCACATTATTTTCCGCTCTTGCCAGGAGCTCATTCACACAATTATATAGTTTTATAGGGGAGTTTATAGTTTTTAGGGACACTAGAGTTTTCTGGCTAAGAAATCTATGAGAAATGCCCCTCCCTAAAACCGAAGAATTCCATAAGGATGGAACTATTGCATTTACAGAGGGGTGGGATAAAAATTATTATTATTATTATTATTATTATTATTATTATTATTATTATTATTATCTATGGCAGGTGAAGTGAAATCATAGCACTGTAACTATATACTATGAAAGGCACCAAGGTGTGAATGGGGGGAGGGTTATTTTACCTTAACTGTAATGATCATTGAATTGAAATCCATGAGTACTCAAAGTTTAGCAATAAGATGAAAGATTAATCAGTTCAGTTCCCCTCCAGTTTGGGAAATGAGGAAATATCATGCCTGGATGACTCTGCCACTTTGCTGAACTACCTCATTAAGAATAATTGTGAGAATATATAAGCAAATTAATGTTAGGACTCCATGTGAACCTGAGAATGTTACATGGAGGCTGACAGAAGAAAAGACTGGAAGTTAAGAATCAAGTGGTAAGTCACAAGAATTGCAAAGTTTATTTTCTTGTATAGGTCATAAATTGTATGCATTTTTAGTAAAAAAAAAACTGATGAAGGAACAAAAAAGATGAATATTATTCTGATTTGACTGTCTTTTTGGCTATTGGGTGGATCTTTGTGGTTATTACAAGGCAATTTCCTAGTAAGGATGTGTATTTGACAGGTGAAGTGAGAGACACCGTTTCAGCTTTCAGTTGGTCAAGAGATAAGGCATTTCAGATCTGTGTTTCTCTTCATCAGTATAATGCCCAAATATTTTACCTTGCTTTATATCTTGAATCCTGTTAATAATTTTAGCTCCAATTCTTCCTGTGATGTTATATTTTTTGTCAATATTGTAGTTTTATCTTCATTGATTCTAAAGCCTGAATGATTGCCAAATTCCTTTAGTGTTGTAGTTAATTGTTTTATACTGTTAAGAGGTTCTTCTAAGAAACAGATCAGGTCATCTGCATATGCTTTCACTTTGAATTGTTCACCTTTCAATCTTACTCCTATTATACTCTTTTCTTCCTGTATTTTGATATTTAGTACTTCAAGCACTATCAAGAAGAGGAGAGGGGATAATGGGCAAACTTGTCTGATGCCCTTTTCAATCCTTATGTTATCTGTTTTTCTTGGTTAACAATTATTTGGGCTCTTTGGTCTTTGTAGATTGCTTTTATCCAGGAGGTGAATCTATCTCATATATTCATTTTTTTTTCAGTGTTTCTTGTAGGAAAGCCCAGCTGGCTGTATCAAATGCTTTTTCTGCATTGATTAGGATCATTGCCAGTTTTTTTTGTCATTGTTATATTCAAAATGTTCTATTAAGTCGATTACAGTTCTAATGTTATTCTTAATCTGGCGGTTACCAGTAGGTAAAAACCCATTTTGGTCTTCATGAATTAGTTCATTCAGTATTTTTTTTCCCAGTCTCTCCACAATAATAAGTGGATTCAATAGCGAAAATTTTGTAATTGACATTAGACTACATAGACCTATATCAAAATAACTATTACAAGACCTGGAAAGAAATCAAAAAGGACTTAGAAAGATGGACAAGATTACATCTTTCCTTTTCAGACAGAATATCAGTTATTAAAATGTATGTTCTCCCTAGGTTTATGTTTCTCTTCCAGAACTTACCAATCTTAGCTAATGAAAAATGCTTTGATAGATGGCAAAGGGAACTATCCAAGTTCCTCTGGGAAGGAAAAAAACACAGAACCAGGTGGAAGATCTTAACGGAAAATAAAGATAAGGGCAGACTTGCACTACCAAATTTAAGGCTGTATTATTATGCTTCCTGCCTATCCTGGTTAGAAGAGTGGATAAGGCTAGAAAACGAAAAACTACTTTTATTGGAAGGTGGTAACCTAAGGTACGGATTCCACGCATATATGTGGTATAATAAACTAGCAGTCAATAAAGATTTCTAACACCATGTGATTAGAAAAGCCCTCCTAAAAGTCTGGACTAAAATTAAAAAACAGTTTTATCTGAAAATTCCCTTGTGGACTTCCCCACAAGAAGCTTTTCATCAAAGAACCAAATGTAAAAGAGAAAAGTGGATTCAATACAAAGATATTCTATGTATAGATACCAGAAAGGCCCCTCAAATTAAAACTATTGCTCTATTGCAAGAAGAAAATATAAATATAAATTGGTTCTTATATTATCAATTAAAAGCTCAATTTAGGGATTATGCTAAATTATTGGGATTTGATAATGAAAAAAATGAAACAGATAAAATTACATTTGAAGAACATGGCGGACATATAGCTCAATATTATAAGGTATTAAAAATAGAGATTTGGAAAACAAAGTAATCAAACAAGTGATGGTGAAATGGGTTCAAGTTATTGGGAGCCCTAGAAAGTTGGGAAAAATCATGGAAAATAACCAATAAGTTTACTTTGTGTCAGAACTATAAAGAAAACTATTTCAAAATGTTACACCAATGGTACATGATGTCCTGGACTACAGCCAGCCTCAGTTCCTACAACAGCTGCTAGGGATAGTGAGGATGAGCAACAACCAGCAGAGCCAGCTACAAACCTTCCTGTAGTTGAAGCACCAACAAAGCAGAGTCCAGAATTCAAAGTCAGTCGGTCTAAGGTCAGGGCAGGCAGCAATCAACAGAAGTCCAGTCCAGTCCGAGGTCAAGGCAACATGGTTCCACAAGGCAAGAAGCACAAAGGAAACAAGGAGCCACACCAACCATAGTCTCACCAGGAAACTATAATAAGTCTTAGCACTGAGGAAGCCTTTTGCAGATGTTTAAATAGCCAAATCCTACCTCAGTGCCAGCTGAGGCTTGTTGAGCAGCTGCTTTTCAGCCAGCCTCATGGACCTGCAAACGCCAGTACTCTCAGCTCTCCTCTGCCTAAAGGAAGGTACTGGCCCTGCTGTATCTTCCTGATTCTCCCCACTAGGCAGCTGAGCCTCCATAGGAGTAGCACTAGGACCTGGCTGCTCTGGGGTTGGGAGAACAGGGCTTGGCTCAGGCAGAGCAGAATGAGAGCCAGGTGGAGCCTGTATTTCTTCCTTCTCTGGAGGAGACCCATCCTCCTCCTCATCCTCCGAGTCCTCCTCATGGCTGGCCATGACACATGACTCCATTGAAAATGAATAAAATATACAAAATAGGGAATACGAAGTGCTGGAAATGTCAGAAACAAGGAGGCAATTTCATACATATGTGGTGGCGATGTCACAAAGCAAAGTGTTACTGGAAGACTATAGTAAATGTAATAAAAGAAATACTTATGACAAGAATTGTATTGGATCCAAAAATCTTCCTTTTAAACATTACGAATAAAGAAGATGAGGTAACTGAAAAAAATCATACTAGAAAGCTTCTATATATGATAACAATGGCTAGGATACTTTACGCACAATATTGGAAAATTAATAGCATTCCAACAGAAGAAGAATGGTTAATTAAACTAAGGGAAGCTGTGGATATGGATATACTTACTGCCAAATTAAGAGGGAAAGATATAAAAGACGGATGGGCATGTCTTCAAAAATTTGGAGAAAAAAGAGATTGGAATTTAACCTAAAATTTAACCTAAAAGAAGGCAAAGAATATGATTGGGAGGATAAAAAAGAAAAAAGATAATAGAATAAAGAGTGATGAAGGTACACCTAAAGGAAGTATCACCAAGATAGAAACTATAGAAGAATTTAAATGTTAATGTGACTCTAAAACTATGATGAAAGAACAAAGATTTGTACGATTAAGTTAAAGAAAGGGGTATTTGTCTTTTTGTCATGTGTGAATGCATTGTATTGTATAGAAAGTAATGTGTTTTATGTTAAGGAAGATTTTGATGTTTGTAGATATTTTGATGTGAGAGAGATTTAATGTAGGTATATATGTATGTATGTTTTTAGGTTATAATAAATATTTTTTTTTTAGAAAAAGATATGGCATTTCAGTGTTCTACTGGTCTATGCATTTGCTGAGATACAAAACTTCATCTTGTGTGAGATTAAAAAAGGAAAGGTGATTGTGGAGAATGTGGAGAATCACATGAACCAACAAAACAGAGAAATATACAGAATTATGTGTCATTAAAGATTCTTATATTTGCAAGCTTGTAATAATATTTTTGAACTTAACAATACAAAAACATGAATACAAAATTTATTTCTATAATAGTAATATAGGTAACATCTCATGTTTGTTATATTTCTTTAAATGGAGGCAAGTTATATATTCACATAATATTATTGTAGTGGTATTGAGATCACTAATGCCCCTTCAATATGATGAAATTGTCATATAGTTTCATATAGTTTCAAAATAATTTTGTATTTATATATGTTGCTACTGTTTGGGTTTTTGCTGAGGTAGATGCTTAACATAGTTCAATTGGATGATATTCATACCTGTTTTAAATAAGATGGAGTAATATCCAGCCATTCTATGAGGTGTGGTGTTTGTACATCTTTTGTTTCTTCACAATAGCCTAGTATTCAGTATACTTTTCACTATGAAATATTAGTGTATACATGTTGTACTCTAGGTACAAATCAAAGGCTGTATATACTATACATGAATGATGAACGAACCAGTTGCTATTCATGTTTGTAGTATGTCACAACCCTTTTGTCTTCCTTTCCTACTGTGAATCTCCACCTGTGCTCAATTTGCATATTTGTAAATAAAATAAACAAAAAATTATAAGTGGACACATCTCAAGTAAGCTTGCCATGCTCCAATGAGATAGAAATGTCTATTTTGGTGGGGGCCACATTACTTAAAAGGTTGGGTTCTTGGGGCATTAGTATCGTGAGATCTAGCTATGTCATAGTATGTGTCAAGTGTACATCTCCCAATGCAGGATTCTAGCCATGTGTGTGTGTTTTAAATTAGTGGACAGTGGCTGGAACTGTATTGTCAGAGAAACAGATGCATCTTGAAAGACTTGGTGGTCCTTTATTCTTTTTCAGATAAGACCTCATCTATTAATCAACTACCAAAAAGTTAGAGCATCCCCTTCTTTCTCATTTCCAGCTGCAGAAATAGTTAAAATACTGTCAGACAAGCAGTCTTGTAATATTTCTCATTAGAAAAGGTCACTGTTCTGCTATTTCATCACCATTTTTGAAGCTTTCTATAGAAAAGCTCGGTGGGAAGAGTAAAAATATTACAATGGGCTTCAGGAAAATTGCACAGCATGGGAAAGGGAGAGACAATTAATTTGGAACTGTAGAATTCTGTTCAAGCTGACCAGATATATTTTGAGAGCAGTTTGTAACACACTGTGAAGCAAGGTTGGATCCTATGTTCTTTGCTATAAATCCTAACCTCACTCAAATCAATATTTGTGAAGCCAATAAAGATAATGCAGATTTACACCTGTGTAAGTGAGAACACAATCTGACCTAAAGTAATTTCTTTTGTCTTCCATATCATAAATCTCTCCTCAACATTTCTTTCTCTTTGTTCTCCCTTTGTTCAGATTTCCTGAGAAGTTTGTTAGATTTATGTAGATGCAATTCATGGCAGGAATTTTTATCAGCCTTCTGAAGGCTGAGTTTATGTTGACTCTACAGTGGACCCTTGGTATCTGCTTGGATTTGGTTCCAGGACCCCCTCCCTCCATAGATACCAAAAGCTGTGGATCAATTACAGTGGCATAGTAAAATGGTGTCCCTTATATAAAATGGCAAAACTAAGGTTTGCTTTTTGGAATTTATATATTTTTAAATATTTTCAAACTGTAGATGAGGGGTAGGCAACCTAAGGCCCAGGGGACGGATGCGCCCCCCCGAGGCCTTTGGACCGGCCCCCAGCCAGTCTTGCTGCCGCCGCTGCTGCTACCTGCCATGATGATATTGATTATTGTCGTTATTACTTGTTCTTGGGTTTTTCTTGGCAAAATATCCACAGGGGTTTTGCCATGGCTTTTCTGGGGCTGAGAGAGTGGTCTTCCATATCATAAATCTTTTTTTTAAAGTGGTCATGCACACACTGGTAACCTCAAGACTGGTTTTATGCATTGTACTGTACTAAGTTTGGAAACTACAATTATTTCAAAACATTGTAGCCAAATAGGTTACAGGTACATCTAGGAGTGATCATATTGCACAAATATTAAAATCACTCTACTGGCTGCCACTTAGGGGCGTTGCAGACTGGCCTAAAGGGCCAGCCTGGGGATGAAGTTGGGGCGGGGCAGCCACACGCCAGCTGCTCCAACCCCACCCTGATGCCATCTTGACACCGCAGCCCCATTTGCATGGCGCGTGGCATCAGGATGTCCCAGTGCAGTACGGAAGAGCCATGGCGGCAGCTCTTAGGGTGGCCTTTTGCCACCCTTAAAAGGAGCGTCTTTTTGCCACTCTTTTAGGGGCGGCAAAAGGAAGGATCAGGGCCACAGTGCCGTGTGTATCAGCACTTAGATATGTACCACATCCCTATCACCATTATATTATTATTATTATTATTATTATTATTATTATTATCATCATCACCATCATCCCTGCCTCTCCCTATGGATTGAGCAGGGAACAAACGCCAGATTAAAATACAATATATAACATCAGTTAAAAATGTATAAAGCAGTTAAAAATAAATAATGTCAGTTTAAAATGACATATAAGACCAAAACATATTACAACAATCAGTCCATACATTAAAATTCATAGTTTAAAATTTATAATTAAAAAATCTGTATAGGCCTACTGGAAGAGACTACTCTTTAATACTGTTTGAAATTCAGACAGCATATTCAGCTGTTGAATCCCTTCTGGCAGATCGTTTCACAGTCTAGGGCAGTGATGGCGAATCTATGACACACGTGTCAGCACTGACATGCGTAGCTTTTGTTATGACACACGGCCGCTGAGGCGGCTGCATGCCGAGAAGGATGTTTCATCCTTGGCTCCTGCACAGCCAAGTGCAGGAGCCAAGGATGAAACATTTGCTGCTCCTGAGGATGAAACATTTGCGACTAGAGTCACAAATGTTTCATCCTCCCCTATTAGACACTCTGTGCCGGAGGTCTGTAGGCCAAAACAACAGAAGTCCGGCACAGAGTGTCTAGTTCTGGGACTTCGGGTGCAGTGCCACCACCAGCGCGGGGTCGGGAAGAGGCCCAGGCCCAGGCTGAGGTATTTAGGCCAGTCCCTCCTTCTCCCAGCGGGGAAATAATGTTTTTTCCTCAAAGTGACACACCATCTGAGTTATGCTCAGTTTTTTGATGCACCAAGCTCAAAAGGTTGTCCATCACTGGTCTAGGGACAGCTAAAGCAAAAAGTCCTCTGGCTGACAGTTGTCAACCTAGTCCTGGCTGACTGGAGTAAATATCCCCCAGAGTGTACAGGGTGGGTTATATAGGAGGAGACAATCCCACAAGTAACCTGGACCCAAATCATGTTGGGCTTTAAACCAACCAACACTTTGTACCTTGCCCAAAAACTAAGGGCCTTTACAGATGGCCCATTTCAGGTGGCTCTGGGCCACCCTTACTAGCGGTGGACCGAGGCCACGGCAACCCCACACTGTGGCCCTGATCCTTCCTTTTGCCACCCCTAAAAGAGTGGCAAAAAGACGCTCCTTTTAAGGGTGGCAAAAGGCCACCCTAAGAGCTGCCGCCATGGCTCTTTCGTGCTGCACAGGGACATCCTGATGCCACGCGCCATGCAAATGGGGCTGCGGTATCAAGATGGCATCAGGGTGGGGTTGGAGCAGCTGGCGTGTGGCTGCCCTGCCCCAACTTCATCCCCAGGCTGGCCCTTTAGGCCAGTCTGCAATGCCCCTAAGTGGCAGCCAGTAGAGTGATTTTAATATTTGTGCAATATGATCACTCCTAGATGTACCTGTAACCTATTTGGCTACAATGTTTTGAAATAATTGTAGTTTCCAAACTTAGTACAGTACAATGCATAAAACCAGTCTTGAGGTTACCAGTGTGTGCATGACCACTTTAGATCCTCCAGTTCTAGGAATGGACACAGCTGACATAAGAGCTGAAGCTGATAACAGACACATCTGTCACATCTGAGCTGACAAATTGGGAAGCATTCCCAGACTGTGAACACTGTCATTCAGGGGGAGTGTAACCCCATCCAGGACTGGCTGACACACCTCCAAACCCAGGTAAGGGACCTTGACAGGAAGCACCTTCATCTTGTTTGGATTCATGGACAAGGGAGAGGCAGCTGAAGGCCAGGGAATGTGCCTGTTCCTCCTCTTCCTGAAGGCTCAGGAGAGGCAGCTGAAGGCACGGGAAGGTTCAAGGGGAAGATGTCCTGCCCCAATAGGGCCAAAGTCCCACCCTGGAAGTGCTGTTCCCCACGGAAGTCCTGCCTCTGGCATGGAGTAACACCTAGTGCTGGAAGGCCATTTAGTTTGGGCACTTGGTGCCTAAAAGGTTTACCATCACTGCTATACAATCGGCGCTCCCCATTTGCAGGGGTTAGGGGTGCAAGACCCCTGTGAATGTGGAAAAACCGCAAATAACTCCCTACCACCACTGGAAGCCAGTTAAAGGGATGGGTGGGCAGGGCAAGAGCACCAGGCACACACACTCTTCTTTTTCCTTGCCCTCCAGTCCCTTTAACTGGCTCCCCACCCTTTCTCAGGCAGACGGGCACCTGCTTCCCCCAGGCATCCACCCATCCATCCCTCCAAGCCTCTTTCCTTAGAGGATGGGCGCCTGCCTTTCCCAGGCACTAATGTGCCAAGTAAAGGGGAGGGGATGGGTACCCATCTGCACAGGAAAGAGGCTTGGAGGAATGGATCCATCGCCTCCCCTTTCTTGGGTGAATCGGTTCCTTGGAAAGGCAGCAATCTGACTGGGAAAGGGGCAGTGTTGGCATGTGCACTTCCTGGCTTCTCCCTCCTGGGCTTTTTCCCCCAAGGGAAAAATCCCAGGAGGGAGGAGAAGTAGGAGTGCATGCATAAACGGCTTTGACCTCGCAAATAATCAAAACTCTGAATGTCAAACCTGTGAATGTGGATAGCTAACTGTAGAGGCACTTGGAAAATATTTACAGTGGTATCCACCAAGGTTCAGTTGCAGGATTCCCCATGGATACCAAAATCTGTGAGTGCTCACATCCCATTGTATATAATGATGTAGTTAAATGGTGTCCTTTATATAAAATGTCAAAATGAAGGTTTGCTTTCAGCGTTTGCATTTAGTATTTACATTTCTATACCACTTCAAAGTGAACTCAGGACTCTTAGCAGTTTACATCTGTAAACCAATTGCCCTCAACAAGCTGGGTACTCATTTTACTGAACTACAAAAGGATGGTAGGCAACCTGGAGCCCTCTGGGATTTAACTCACAACCTTGTGGCTTTGGGCATTTTTTTTTTAAATCCAAGTCATTAAGTCATAGATCAGGGGTAGGCAACCTTTCCCCTTTAAGGGCCGAGGGACTTCAGCTCCCAGAATCCCAGGAGCTATTGGCCAACATGGGACTATTGGCCAACATGGCTGAGGCTTCTGGGAGCTGAAGTCCCTTGGCCCTTAAAGGGGAAAGGTTGCCTACCCCTGTCATAGATGGTTGAATCCATGGTGGATACGGAGGGCTGACTGTATTAGATGACGATGTTTTTTTTTGTTTTTTTTTAAGTGGGCCAGAAAGGGTTAATATTCTGGTGCTGTGGCAGGGAGATAGAATTTGCCTTTTAAAAAATGTATTCACTTCTGACAGAATCATACTTTTGTAGCTTTCTCTTAAAATGAAGCCTCTGATTACTCACTTGTCAAATCTATGTCTCACCAAACCTGGCACTCAGGAATGGCCTTTTAGTTGAATGTCAAAATGAAAAGTTTAAACATCTGCCTTCATTCAAACAGCTTTGTGGGTATTGTGCATCTTTCCTGCTCACTTTCTTATGTATGTGTGTGTCTGTATGTCTTTAGGAAAAATGCCTATTGCTATGGTTTGGCTTTGACACCTACAAAGAGAGAGAGAGAGAGAGAGAGAGAGAGAGTTATGTGAAACAGAGCCACAAACCAATAATGTTATGAGTAACAGTGGATCAGTAATGCAAAATATCATACCCGAAGATCAAATCAAACACATTTCCACTTCCACTTGGCTCTTTTCAACTTCCTGAGGCCCTCTTACTTTAGCCAAACTTCCTTTGGATCCAGCCCCAGTCCTATCTCAACTGCCTAAATCTGCCAATAACTTGCTTAGTAATTCTAGCTGGATCTGCCTTGGGACATGTAGAGAAATAAGGTTCCCAAGGAAGAAATACAGCACAAATTATCCATGTAGCACAGGAATCAGCAATAGGAGTTGCCTTCACTGGCTATTGCTAATGAGAACCATTGTCCAACAAGGTCTTCATGGCCATGTGTTGTCCATACCTGTGTCAGAGCTTTCTGAGAAATATCACCGCAGAATAAACACCACCATATTGTCTATCTCTCTGCATGTTTTCATTTGTAGTGTAGGGAAATATTAAAGCAACTGGACACAGAACATGCATTTTTTTAAAAAAAAAAATGCCAGTGTACCTGTGAAGACACACCCAACTAAAGGTGGTGGCAAATATGGGTGTGCAACGCCAGTACCCTGGTGAGATCAATCTCTAACCCAAAAAGGCTCCAAAGCTGAGTGTAAAGTCCAAAAAGAGGGAAATTTATTAAAGAAAAACAAAAAAGGGTTTCTCCTCCCAAGCTCTAATAGGCTTAAAATAAAAGGTACTTTACTGTTCAGGTTTAATGATCTTCAGTGTTGTCATCTCTCTGGGTTTGTTCCTGGATTGATCTCCTTCTCAATGAAGCTGGTGCAGGGTCTTTCAGCTTCTGGTGCTCTTGTTTTCTTTGATGTTGATGTTTATTAGAATTAACTGCTACAGGTAACTAAATTGGCTAATGTGGTAAATAAGTTGGCTATATGGTAAATAATTTGGCTAAATGGTGTAAGAAATGCCCTTTCCCTCTGCCTGAGCCTGTTGCTACCAAACAAAAAAAAAGCCAAGCCTGCCTAAGAAAAACCAAAAATCCCAAGCTGAAGCAGAGCTTGCTGGGAAGGGGCAAACCAAAATACTAGAAAAATGCAGGGGTTTCCTACAGCTCCTCCCACAAACTAATACAGTGGAACATTCCTATGCTCAAACTAAACTGAAAATGAAGGAAAATGCAGGAGAGAATTTAAACAGTCCAGGCTGGACATCACACTCCCCGCTCAAAATTTCAACGAAATTTTGCAATCTAATGACCTATTCTAACCATTTATACAATAAATCAAAAGTTTTATCTAAAGTTTTTGTGGGTTTTTCGGGCTGTGTGGCCATGTTCTAGAAGAGTTTCTTTCTGACGTTTCACCAGCATCTGTGGCTAGCATCTTCAGAGAAAGAGTTTATCTAACTTTGAATAGAGTAACTAAGGGCCTTGGCAGACTGCCAGAAATAGTGCACTTTAAATTGAGGCACTGCCCTGGCTCAGTGCTAGGGAGTCATGGGAATTCTATTTTTTTCTGGGACATTGAGCCTTCTCTGTCAGAGAGCTCTGGTGCCACAATAAATTACAGTTCCCATGATTCCCTAGCACTGAGCCAGGGCAGTGCCTCAATTTAATGTGCACTATTTCTGGCAGTCTGCAAAGGCCCTAAGTCTGTTAAAGGTCTTTGATACTTGATCACTTTGCCTTTGCTTATAGTTCTCATGGTGGCCTTTCATGGCAGTGTCTGACTACTTGAAGGGCTACATGGCTACTTGCAGGTAGAATGATAGTATTTTTTAGGCTGTTCTTGATTTTAGCTCTTTGAAGTCTACCTCCAACACGTAGAAGACCTCTGTTGTCCATAACTGGATACAGATCTTTAAGGACACTGTGTCTAGGTAAATAGTGTTGCTTTTCTAGCATCTGAACTCTTCCTTGAATTCAGATCTCTGTACAGACCTGTAGATCAGGGTTTCTGCTTTAACCATGTCCATAGTTGTTAGTGCGGCTTTGTCTCTGAAAGTTATAAAATGGATGAGTCTAGCAAGGGCACATTGAAGACTCAGCCACTGAGAAAACTTTGTGAATTTCCTGGCATCTAAATGAGACAACCTTGTGCTGGGTGCATTTACCAAATCTATTTTGCAGCTGCTGATCTCTGGCAGGCACTCAGGTAACTCAGAGCATGTTTCAGCTCTACTTCTGTTGTGATCAGGAAAGTCTAACTCCATCAGGAACTTTGGACCAGTCAGCCAAGTGGACGACTGCACCTTTTGGGCTGAAGCGCCTCTTGTAGCAATATCAGCTGGATTTAACTCAGAAGGAACATATTTCCATTGACTTTGTTGAGTGCGAGAAATAATTGTGTTTACTTTGTTGGTTATGTACATTTTAAATCTCTTTGTAGTGTTTGTGAGTATCCTAGTGCGACCATACTGTCGGTGTATAATAATATTTCATGGGATTTTGTTTCCACTTCCTCACAAATGGTTTGAAGAAGTTGGGTAGCAGGCAAAGCAGCGCACAGCTCTAATCTGGGTATTGACTGTTTGGGTCACCCAAGGGTTTTCATGGCTGAGCAGAGATTCAAATCTCAGTCTTCAGAGTTGTAATCCAATGCTCATATCACTATACCATGCTGGCTCCATGATCTACTAGTCCCACTGATTTCAATAGGTCTGTTCAAAGTATAGTAACAACCACTGTATTCCCAGCAGTACAGAGAATTCGAAATCTAGTAATGTACATTTTTTTCTTTGTTAAAAATATTTCATTGGGTGTGAGGACACTATAGTATTTCATTACAAATGGTTACATAGTTAAAGAGCATGGGATATGATGCCAGTTTCATCACAGGCCAATACATAAAAAAGAGAAACCATCTTAGTACAAAACAGAAAGATCATTACTGCCTGCTTCAACTTCAGAAGTCAATTTGTCATGATTAGATTTGATAAAACTGATAATTCAAACAAGTGCACAATTCATCCAGTATATGTTTCTTTCTACTATCTGAGAGGTCTCATTTGAATGCTACCTGCACTTAATATGTCCATTGCAAATGGGCTATGGTTTCATAACTAGGCAAAATGCCATTCTAGCAGATGGACATGAAAATGGGCATGCTGAAGAACTGATGTTTGCACTGAGTCCTGGTTTTATGGTCCAAATTCTATTCTGTCCAAGAATATTGACATCTAAGGATGCATTCACAAGGTTTGCCCTTGGTAACAAGGGCATGCCATTTGTAAAGATGCCAGCTGAAAGTATGAGATGAATATTCTCAACCACAGCAGTAGTTATAAATGTTGTTATCTCTCTGAATGAAAGATGCAAATATCAGAGAACAAATCAGATTTATTTTCTTTTGTCAGAGTTCTACATAGTAAGACAAATTTCAGATAAATACATATGGCCTTCACACATACTTTGGTCCTTAGTTAACTCAGAGTATTGATATTTTAAAAGAATCTTAACTGCAGGAAACTGTAGCCACGCCTTGGCCATGAACATGTACAACAGTTACAGAAATCATTCAAAATGTTTATTCAGAGGCAAACCCTATGGGTTTATTCTTTAGTACCACAGAGATGTAGGGCTTCTACTCGAAGAGATGCAGAAGAGTCTCATGGTGGCTCTTGATACGTCCCTTCTGCCGGCTCTGAAAGGAGCTGCATTTTAGCGCTCCTTTCAGGGCTGGCAGAAGGGAGTATTGGGGCCGAGGCATGGGGCAGCCTCAGCCTCAATCCTCCACTTCCCAGGGCGGCCCATGGCCACCTGTCTGCATCCCCCCTTAATGTCCTTTTCTATCCTGTTTGAAATGATCTCACAAGGTTTTTTCAAGATTCAGCTCAACAATATTTTGGCAGTGGGTTCCTGAATCAGCTGTGGGTTGTAGTAGAAAATTGTGGGGCTCTGTTTGAACTGTACAGTTCTATGATTCTATGCCTTGCTGTTCCATACCCTGCTGCCATCCTGGTTCAGCCAAGGAGATCACACTAATTTCTCTGCCTTCCTGTCTTAAAAAAAAAAATCTTTTATTTGCTCTTTCTAGAATTCAAAGAAACAAAAAGTGGAAGGGTAACCTAACTTATACCAAGATAAATTGATCAAAAAAAGTTAGGATTTTATGTGTGTTTGTAAAATTGTTACACAATCTAAAACAATACAATCATAGCCTGCATATTAATAAATCTATCACTAAAAGTATGAATCACACACTACTGAAGAAATAAATTGGGCTGAAGTCACATGGTTTTTCTCCTTTCAAGGACTTCAACCCAATCTGTTTGTTGAATAATGTGTAATTCATACATTTAGTGACAGATTTATTTAAATGTAGACTATCATTGCATTGTTTTAGATTGCATAACAATTTTACAAATCTATAAATTGATATAGATATATTTTTATATCCTAACTGGTGTTGGTCAACTTTCTAAAATTCTAACAACCAAATGAATCCCTACCACTCAACCCTCCCCCCAAAATAACAATATAATTATAACACTGTGTCACAGAGAGTTGCAGTTGTGTGTGTGTCTGTAATCACATCACCTATAAATTATCTATCTATCTATCTATCTATCTATCCAACCAACCATATATAATGTCTCTTATTAGTTGCCATGATTCTAGAATATATTAGTATCTGTTATACCAAAACTCCACCTGATTTGTTGGAGGCCCATCAACAACATTCAACTCTTGAAAATACATTTCAAATGCACCTGCTTTTAAAATGTCCTATTTTTCCATCCCTTCATAATTACTTCAGTTGCTTGGATTCTTGAAAAGTTTGGGTTCAAAGTATAAAATACTGTACTTCATACTTCATTAACTCAGAAGGGTGCAATGTGAACTCTGGAAAGCATAGGAGTGGCAGAGTCTTGCCCTTTCCAGTTAGACCAAGAATAAAAGCAAAGCAATTGCAGCCATTTTGGAGCAGAACAGATTGTGCGTTTGTGACCATGAATTACTTATTGGGGTAAGGAAATACCTTTCCAGGAATTCATATTTCTTTGTTCCATGAATCTTTCAAAAGGTCCCACTCCCTTCAAATGTCATAGATAAATTGATCCAGTGCACATTCCTGATGCCAATGGCCTAAATAAAACTTGTAAAATGTAATTTGAACAAGAATCACCTTTCCTGTTCTGTAAAGAATTACAAACTTGACTCCTTGAAAATGCAGACCAAAAAAAATGTTAATTCTGTTTTCACTACCTATTAATATTATAATTTCCTCAGATTCGTTCCTCTTGTTCTGCTGGTATGAAATAGCCACATCTAAATATTTAATGAAAGGCCCAAATCCATGTTGATTTCATTGTTTGTAAAGTGCCATTCCACATGGCGGGCGCTCCAATGACGTCCTTCCGGCTCAGCATCCAGACATGCTGAGCCGGAAGAGATGCTGAAGAGGCTCATGCCGCCTCTTCCAGTGCCCTTTCCGTTCCTTGTGGAAGGAGCACTATTTTAGCGCTCCTTCCAGGGCCGGAAAAGGAGTGGATTGGGGCCAAGGCGTGTGGCAGCCTCGGTCCCAATCTGTGGATTCTCGGGGCAGCCCACGGCCGCCCGTCTGCAGAGGCCGAAAATTTTCATCCCCTTCAATGGATTCTAGATTCCTCTTCCAACTCTAATTTTCTAAAATACGATCAATATTGCAGAGATGCATTCCTGATTTTAAAACTTTTTTGTCTCCTCCATTGAGTTCTGTGTTTGTTTGTTTGTTTGAAATGTGCATAATCTTTATATTGTAAACTCTATATTCTGCTGGTTTATTCGTTTTCTTCTTTTCATCTCCCATTTCTTTTGGTTTACCAGTCCTGTTTGTGTGCACCAGGGCCATACAGTGCCATAGGAAAAGACCTATGACATCTCCAAGATTGGAAGAAATTTTATTGTGTACTTTGGGAGAGGATTCTTTTCCTTGCCAAATAATGTACCATTTACATTAGCAATGCAATTATATATATATGTTAGCCACAAAGAATTCAGTGGGAATAACTCCTGCATAAATGTGTGCAGGATTGTATTCTAAGACATTCTAAAAGGCCCTGGAAATGCATGTTTTACTGACATGACATGACAATAGCATTTTTCCAACTATATTTTTCATTTATCTCCTACAGTTAGTGTACATAAAGTATTATACATTATTTTGCTCCACCTCTATCCAGAAAGCTCATTTTTATTCTAACAACTCTGTGGAGTAGGTTAGGCTTAGAGATTTATGGTGTAAGAAAACTGGGATAGGAGCCAATCTATAATGTGCATTGGGCAGGAAGAGTGGGTGCAAAAACAGAGTTTGTGTAGTGACCATAGATCTCGAGAAAGCTTTAAGTTTAAACTGGTCTGATAAATGTGTTTTGATTTTACAATAAATTGTTATACAATATTACATTTATTGTCCAGTATGGTGTATACACTTGCACACCTACACAGAGTATTGTATTTATTGATTTGGCCTTTTCCCTTTTTTGAGGCTTTCCTAAACTCTGTATACCAATTTCAAGGCTTCTCTGCTTAAAATAGTAGTTTGTATGTTCTTCCTCCTTAATAACCTTATTTGCCCTCTGGTTGCCTGGTCACACCCCTTTGAACACACACTGATGTTGCTTAGTCAGACATGTCTCAGCTTTCATCAGTGATCATCAGGAGCCCTGGTGGTGCAGTGCTTAAATGCCTGTATACCAGCCACTCACTCACAAACCACAAGGTTGTGAGTTCAATACCAGCCAGGGGCTCAGGGTTGATTCAGCCTTGCATCCTTCTGTAGGTCACTAAAATGAGTACCCAGCTTGTTAGGGGCAATTAGCTTACACATTGTAAACCGCTTAGGGAGTGTTTAAGTGCACTGATAAGCAGTATAGAATTGTACTTGCTATTGCTACTGCAGGATATACTATTCATAATCTCTGGTTGAGGTTTGCTTTATTTTTATAAATACATAGGACGTTATCACACGTAGGCCAGAAAGCAGAAATAAAAGTGGAAATGAGGCATCCCGAAAATAAATGGGAAATAACCCTTGTTTCCACATACGTCATTACCTTCATTGCGCATTTACAGTAAGTGTATCGAACGTCCACACACAAGAGAAAAAACCCTGTAAATGTAGCCGAAATGAGCCTCCTGCACATGCGTAGAGAGAGGAATGCTCGCTGGAACCATGGCAACAGCGGGGAAATGCGCCACAATACGTATTTGGTTATCAGACCTACTGTAAATGCGAAATGATTCCCGTCACGCAATTGCAATTCCTGAAGAAACCGAAATTCAAAAGATCTCGGTTCTTTCCACTTTCTGTCAGGGTTCTGTCGGGGTTCTGTGCGACGTCGTGTGGAAACACGGGCAAATAATCCGGATTCGTTTGCCATTTCGTTTGGATTCTCTTTGGATTGAGCCCCGTGTGATAACGTCCATACAGAGTAATAATTTATTTATTCTACCATGTATAGAAACCATGGATGGGCAACTCGTGGTGCTCCAGAATATTTTTGTACTGCAACTTTCACCCTACCTAACCAGCAGGGCTAGTCTTGCGAGATTATGCAAATCTTGGTTCAACACCATCTGCTAGAACAAAAGAGTCTGACTGCTGGTATATATGGGTGAAATCCTCTCTCCCCAATGTAAAGGAGATTTAAAGAGTTGCATACCGATGTAAGGAATGGCATACTATAAATCTATATTTGTTAAGAGGTGATACATACCCACCTCTAATGACACTCATTTGTCCAATTTTTGTGTATGGATATGTGAAAGTCAGATAGAGAAAAAAAGCTACCTAGAAGAAAATCAACTGATTTGAAATGTGGTGCTGGAGAAGAATTCTACAGATACCATGGACTGCTAAAAAGACAAATGAATGGGTCGTAGAGCAAAGCAACCTTGAAATCTTCCTAGAACCCCGAACTACTAAACTCATACTTCAGACGTATCATGAGACAACATGACTCACTGCCAAAGACAATAATGCTCAGCAAACTGGAAGGAATTTAGAAAAGAGGAAGATTGCATTACAGGTGGATTCACTCAGTCAAAGAAGGCATGGCAACAGGTTGTTAATAGCAGGTTTTCTTGGGATCTCTCTACCACAAAGCAGCCTTTGACTTCACTGGAATGGAGATATATTGTAGTGCAAAAGAGGGGTCCCTGTTGAGATGCAAATGGATTTTAAATTTCCTGGACTTGGGAAATCTTCCTATAGCCACAGGGCCAGAAGAAGGAGGATCCTGCCTTCAAAAGATATCCTCCCCACCATAGACCATCTTAACTAAAGACGAAACAATGTCTGACTAACATTTCCAATTGTTTTTCTCCTGTTTGGTTTGTAACATCTTGCCTGACGAAGAAGCCCAAGGAGCTTCGAAAGCTTGCAGCAAGTATATTGAGCATTGTGGTTGGGCAATAAAGGTATCACTGATGGATTTTTGTTCAAACATAAAGTTGCCATAACCTGAAGCAAATTTGATGGCAATTAACAACAAAACATTTTCCAGTCTATGTCATAGCTTGGTTTGTTTATTTCTATCATACCTCCTGCATCTAAGGATCTCATGTCACAGATCCCTAACTGCCTCAAATTTACTTCTCAATGAGGTAAATTAGGTGATTCATTTAAGATCACCCAATAAGACACACCATGACTCAGGGCCTTTGCAGACTGCCAGAAATAGTGCACATTAAATTGAGGCACTGCCCTGGCTCAGTGCTAGGGAGTCATGGGAATTCTATTTTTTTTCTGGGACATTGAGCCTTCTCTGTCAGAGAGCTCTGGTGCCACAATAAATTACAGTTCCCATGATTCCCTAGCACTGAGCCAGGGCAGTGCCTCAATTTAATGTGCACTATTTCTGGCAGTCTGCAAAGGCCCTCAGTGAGGACTACTGTGGATACCACATTTAGTGGCCATTCTAGTGACCACTCTGGTTTCAAGGGTGTTCCATGTCATGGCAGGGGTCTGTGCACTGAAAGAATGTATAAGCCATCCCATGCACTCTCAAACAACTGGGAAGTGCTTGCATAAGAGAGTATGCAGAAGTAGTACTGGATTGCTCCCTGCAGCCAATGAAATGCCTAGAGACAGAGCTCCAACACTCATGTTCCTTTTCATATTTTGCTAGTTCTGCCCCCTCTTTTCTCTTTTTCAGCCACCCTGCTTCTCTTTCCACCCCACAACCTTGCTTTCTTTCTCAACACTAGCAAGCTTTAGAAATTCAGCTGAGGTCAGACTCGGGGCCCATCAGTTATGTGCCAATTCTCAATCATTTTCCACTGTGAAGGAAGCAAGGATTGGTAGGCATGATCACCAATATCCCCAGCTTTTTTTCAGAAAATATTTTATTATCATTTTTTAAAAGCAACAGGTTTTTTTCTTCTGTGAGTGCTTGAAGAAAGCCCAGAAAATTGAGTTAATTATAGGAGAGGCTGTGAGAAGTTTACAGTTCACTATGGAAAACAAAATCTCAATCTGTCTTGAATTTTTACTTTTAGAATCTGCAATAAAATATATTGTTACTAACTGAGCTTTGAGATTTGTGCTGAAATACTGTGAACATTTGTTTATAAACCTCACTGATAGATAACCCTCACTGAGCAAAATGGGACTTGCATTTTAGGCTGTTGCCACACTGCAGAATTAATACAGATTGGCATGGGTCAATCCTAAGGAATCTTGGGGGTTGTAGTTTAACAAGATGAAATCATGGGGTTTGTAGTTTGTTCTGGCACTGGAGTATCTTATAAAACTAAAAATCCCAGAATTCCATAACACTGAGCCACAACAGTTAAAGTGGTGTCAAAGTGCATTAATTCTGTATTGTAGATGCAGTTTGCAAGTGTGATTTTCAATAACAGGGATTTTAAAAAAAAATAGTAAAGAGTATCTTAATTTTTCCTTTGAGTTATGAATTTCTTTTACAGAATTATAGGGTAAGATCAGATAACAGATTATTCAGAGTCCTTCATAAATCAAGAAACACCTTTCCAGGAACTCGTATTTCTTTGTTCCATGAATCTTTCAAAAGGTTATATACTATATGTATGTGGTGTTTCCCACTTCCTTCAAATGTCTTATGGATAAATTGATTCAGTGCACATTCCTGATGGCCTAAATAAAACTTGTAAAATGTCATTTGAACAAGAATCACCTTTCCTGTTCTGTAAAGAATTACAAACTTAACTCCTCGAAAATACAGACCAAAAAAATGTTAATTCCCGTTTTTTACTACCTATTAATATTATAATTTCCTCAGATTCTTTCCTCTTGTTCTGCTGGGACAAAATAGCCACATCTAAATCTTTAATGAAAGACCCAAATCCATGTTGATTTCATTGTTTGTAAAGTGCCAAATTATTTCCTACATCTAGATTCTTTCATGTCTTGCCATCTGGCCTTCTTTTGCTCCATTTTGTTTGAAAAGAAAATATGCTGTGGAGCATAAAAATGCTCTGACCGAATGTTACTTGTTCCCCTTGGTACATTCATTAATTTACAAACTCATTAAAATAAATGGCATCCTGAAACATAAACCAGTTAAGATAGAGTACTTGAATTTGCAACTGCCAAATACCATTGATGCTGATGATACTTGCACTTTATGACTTGCCCTGATGACTTTCTACATCAGCCAATGAATGTCTACAGTAGACCAAACTGGCCATTTCATGAGCATATTTTTATGAAATGAGTCGAAACATTTTTTCAGACTTTTAATAGCACAAAGAAATGGCTAAATCCCATTATTAGTCCCAACTAGAGCTGTATCAGTGGGAGCCTACTAAGTCAATATAATATGTAAATCCCATTGACTCACTAGACAAACTCCTGTTGGGATTAACATTTGGATTTAGTCCAAAGAGTTTTCAGAAGGGACAGGCAATTGAAAACTCAAAAGCCATCCTTGGGATTCTCAATATCCTCAATAAGGTTTGGAATGGAATCTTTAGGACAGGGTTGGAATGAAAATAATGGATGTACTACTGTAGGAGCAAGGCATAAATCCAAGCCGAAATCAAATTATTAGAACTAGAGTACATCCACTGAATTAATGGGAAATTAGTATGTCAATATTTATGTAAATTTCATTGCTTCACTGGATCTATTCTAGTTGGGATTAACAGCTGGATTTACTCCTCAGAATCAAATCCCATCTGAGAAGAAAGATTTGCAAGGGAAGAGAAATTTTCCAGGCTGATCTTATTGGTCATTTTCAGGTTCTGACCTAATCCAAACTAGACTGGATCACAACCTATTCACGAGGTCCGATGAATATTAGGGGACAGAGGCAGAAAAGAACATTATTCTCATTGTCCACCCTGCCCCAGAAACAAAGGTTCAGCCAAAGGTGAAGTTTTTCTGTGTCTGGATAAGGAAATACCCACTGGCCACAACAATGATAAGATGAGCTCTCCCTCAGCACTCCATATCAACTTGTCCAGGAGCTCAGTGCACCAGTGTGACTGTTGTTAGATAACTAGATTTGTGATCTCTAGGGCCCCCTTACCTCTCAAGGTCAAAGAAGTGCTTGTTTGACCAGTCTGCGTTACCTAGCCTAACCTAATTACCACTTCCAAGCAGTGGCATCACTAAGGGGTGCTGGGGATGCGGACCGCACCGGGTGACACTCCAGACAAAGGGTGACATCTGGGCAAGTGGCCCCCTCCTGACCCACTCTGATGGTGGTGTGAGAAGGGTGTCCCAGGCTTTGCAATTCTTTCCACCTCCAAGGAGGGTGCTAGAGGGTCAAGGAGGCTCCTAGCAGGGCTCCTGGGAAAGGAGGAAGGGAGGGAGGGCAGGCCATTCTAAGTTGTCTTCTGCCTGGCAGGGAAAGAGGGAGCCAGGTGGGGGCTCCACCTCTCTTCTACACCCTGAAGCCAGCCAAGAAGGGACCCTTGAAGAGGCCAGGGGGTGGTTGGGGCTCCTGAGAGGTGCCTCTTGGAGGAGAGTGGGGAGGGGGTCAGGAAGCCTGGCTGGGGGGAGGGGCAAGGCTTCCCATAGGATCCAGGTGGGGTGGGGGAGGCCCAAGGTTCACTCTGCCACCCCTGGCCCCTGCTCCCCTCCCTGGGCACCACTGGCCAGGAAGGGGCTGAGGAAGGGCTGTTGATGGACAGAGGACTTGGGGCTGGGAGAGGATGGGATGCTTCTGGGGCCACCAGCTCTTCTCCTCCTTCTTCTCCTCCTCCTTCTCCTCCAGGCATGGCATGCTCCATCCTACCAGCCTTGCTC
The DNA here is from genome assembly GCA_026167975.1 of Phrynosoma blainvillii. NCBI lineage: Eukaryota > Metazoa > Chordata > Lepidosauria > Squamata > Phrynosomatidae > Phrynosoma > Phrynosoma blainvillii. The sequence continues at coordinate 38,675,081 of JANUYF010000005.1, forward strand.
CTTCCTGAGGCTGGGCAGTCTGCAGAGCCATGGAATGCTTCCCTCTGTCTTGAGGAGGCATGCCCTTCTCCTCTTCGGTGCACAACAGGGAGGGAGAGAGGACCCCATGCCCCTATCCTTGCCCTGCATGGCTTAATTCATGATTAAGCCATGCGGGATAGGGAGTTGCGGGTGCCAAAGCCCAGCCCCCCACACTGGGTGACACATCTGTGTGGGACGCCACTGTTTCCAAGCTCTCACATGAATGACTGTTTACCTATTCAAATTTCTAACCTCAAAGGGCAGCTTAATAATAATAATAAAATTTATTTAATACCCCGCCTATTGAAAAACCAATCCAGGCGGCTTAACCAATCCAGGCAGCTTAGCATTCATTGCATGAATATTCAAATAGGTTTTTAGCTTTCAAGTATACATTTCATTTTTTTTAAAAAAGCTGTTGAAAACAATGTGTATGCACCAGTTAAAATAATCTGGGTGAAGTCAAGTATTCAACTCTGGAGCTGCCCCAGATTTACTATGTGAACACCACATAAAAGTGATGTGAAGCTAACTTGCTATCTAGACAGATGCCCAGGGCACTAGTGCATCAGTTCTAGAGCCCAGATCCCATCAGGGCTACCACTGCTCCTGCCTTGCTGACCAAGCAGCTCCGTGGCAAAGCCTTGGTGGCAACATCACTTCTGGTGAGGTCAGAGCAGGACACCAAACATGTGATCAACAAAGAGGTCACTCTACCACCTCCTCATTGATCACTTGTTTGGGTGCCCCATTCTGACCTCACCAGAAGCAACATCACCAGCAGGGCTCTGCCAGGAAGCTGCTTGATCAGTGAGGCAGTGGTGATGGTGGCTCCACGGAGGCTTTCCAGTGCAGATCAGTGAGGGAGGCAGAAAATGGTGATGGCTGCCAGCATCTATCTATCCCAGTGAGTTTGTGATGTGTCAACAACTGGATCACCCTGAATCCAACCTGGTCCTGCTCCTCACACTTCAAAAACACTGCAGTCATACCACCATTTTCTGGAAGCTCTGGAGTAACCTGAGGGTTTTCTTAAATTGAATTAAAGACTAAAAGAAGTGGTTTTGCTGTAGAACTGAAGGTACGTCATCTGATCTGATCACACCAGGTTCAAGGTGAATATGTTTATTTTCCCCTTGTGTAGAAATGTCCATAGTCTCCTAATACTTTTTTGGATATAATGTTTAGTTTTCCCACCAAGACTTGTCTCAGTAGGCTATAGAAGGACAGTCTCTTCTTCATATGGTTTTTACCATTGACATACAGAATGGAAAGCTTATGCTGAACTATTAGTCATTCTAGACCAGTATTGTTGACACTAAGAATGTCAGCAATATTCTCAATTTTCCTTATTGCTGACAAGGTGTGTCTAAAACCAAGAAACTATGGGGGGTTGCAGACTGCCAGAAATAGTGCAAATTGAGTCCACTTTTAGGGTTAGGGTTAGGGTTAAGGAATCATGGGAACTGTATTTTATTGTGGCACCAGAGCTCTCTGACAGAGAAGGCTCAATGTCTCAGAAAAAAAACAGTTCCCATGATTCCCTAGCACTAACCCTAATCCTAAAAGTGGACTCAATCTGCACTATTTCTGGCAGTCTGCAACCCCCCTATGTCAGGGAGGAAATTTCAGCCTGCTTTAGTTTTTATTTGTTTGTTTCACATTTTTGAACTTTTTGTGAATATTTCACAAAAGATTTTATGCCCCAAACCCCTGCACTATATTGTCTGCAAAAATTATTGTTTTTGTGAAAAAGCATAGGTTCTTAAACAAGAACAGTTCTGTGCAAAAAGAAAAAATCCTCACAAAACTCAAAATATGGAAATGCATCAAAAGCTCTCATAATCTCTCCAAGAACAGAAAACCTTTTCTGTGTGTCTGCATGTGCATATTGTAGAGCATAAATTACATTCTTAGTTGACCCAGAGTAGCAGTGCCAATCCATGCTGGAAGTGGAGACATGTACAGCCATACATGTGGTTACATTTTTCTAGGAGACAGTAGAAATAGAGGCAGATAGTTGGAGTTCCATGCTGTTTCCTCTTTTTCTTGCCTGCCCTGCTGTTTTCTCACTATAGGTTGAGACTCTCAAGCTTGCCTTCATTCCTCCCACACACCTTTCCCCACTCCCTTAGACATTTAGACACTGGTAACAGACACCCATGACTTCTCTCTCCTAAATATGTAGTTTGCTCAGATAGAACTTTGCCCTCCCACCCAATTAACCCTACCCCCTGTGTCAGCCAGTGAGGGTGGGGGCTGCTAGGGGCTGTGGGTGGTAGAAGCCTTGCGAAGCCAAGAGGACCATTCTCGGCCGTTTTCACCTCACAGCAGGAGGAGGGCCTGACCAGGTATCTCCCTCTTCTGGAGTGCCACCCGGTGTGGTCTGAACCCCCAACCCCTAGAGTCATCATTGTGTCAGACACAAGAATTGGTGAAGACCACAACTTTATTATCTTCAAGAATCAGCAATGCAGCACTCAGTATGATATGCAAGCAAAAACTTCAATGTGGGAACCTGGTAGAGCTGAGTCTTCCAACTGAGAGTCTTACAGGCTGGAAAATCAGGGAATAGACCCTGTGTTTTGTCCTAGCCTAATTCAGGGATCAAAGGGTCAGATGGTGCTGGTTAGCATTCTTTCCTAATGAAATCATTTTTGGAAAAGAACCCATCTCACCTTTCCTCTCAAGTCAGTTGGCAATGATAAGTAAATGGGTTAACTGTTTTACTTCACAATACCATCAGAAGCCTTCAGAGAGAACGAAATGAAATGATATACCCATGCTCTGCCAGTTGTAATGTATATATAACAACCAACCAATTTGCCAAATAATAAACCATAGCCTAAGGTGTTCAACACTGAGTCATTCCTGTTTTGTGCCTTCAAGTTATTTCTGACTTATGGTGACACTAAGGTGAACCTATCACAGGCTTTTTTGGAAAGATGTGTTCAGAAGGTGTTTTTTCCCCCCCCCCCATTTGCCTTTCTCTGAGATTGAGAGAATATGTCTTATCCAAGGTTGCCCAGTGGGTTTCCATAGCCAAATGGGGCTTTAAACCTTGATCTCCGTAGTCAAAGTCCAATGCTCAAACTACTGCACCATGTTGACTCATAGCATTGAACAGGTGAAAAAACAGCCAAACAAGACATGGCAAAAATTCCTAGTCAACCCTAAAATGGCTGATAATTCCCAAGCTATATAGCAGTGGGTGGGTGAAGGGTATGCCAAACTAAATACCCGAATGCTGTTTGGGGAATTAAAGATGCCTGCCATCATGGCACTTCCTGCTATTGTACTTGGCCAAACCCACTCCTTTCATATGGTTGGGAGACTTCTCTTCATTAATCATAGATTTCATTGAGGGGTCCAGACACCTGATTCCATGTAGGTAAACAGGCAACAGTTTCAGACAGGTTTTTTTCCAGTCCTACCCGGCAATGCCATGAATTGAACATGTGGGCCTTTTCTATGCTATGGCCCATCTCGTACAAGTCTGTGAGTTCCCAATCCACACCATTTAGAGAGAAATGCAAGTGAAATTACTAATTATTATTTTATTTTCTTATATCCTACCTTTCTCCCAATATAGGGACTCAAGGCAGCAAACAAGTTTAAAAAATACACTTTAAAAACAATACAACAATATTAAAATATATAAATATAACATTTAAAAACAATTAAACAATTTTAAGAGTTAAAGCAGTTATAAATTAAAATATAACATGTTAAAAATACAAACCATTAAAATTATATAGTACAACATTAAAAACCCAGTCCTTATCAGCTTAAAAGACCTGACTGCATAAAAACATCTTTATTTGGTGTCAGAAAGATAGTAGGGATGACGCCAACCTGGCTTCCCACTCTAGGGAAGGAGTTCTAAAATTTGGGAGCAGCCACTAAGAAGGCCCTCTCTTTTGTTCCCACCAAATGCCCCTGAGAGGGTGGTGGGATATGGTCCTTCAAATAACCTGGACCCAAACCTTATAGGACTTTATAGGTCAAAACGAGCACTTTGAATTGTGCCTGGAAACAGACTGGCAGCCAATGGAGCTGTTGCAACAAGGGAGTTGTATGCTCCCTGTAGCCAGCTCCAGTTAACAGCGTGGCTGCAGCTTTTTGGACCAGCTGAAGTTTCTGAGCACTTTTCAAAGGCAGCCCCATGTAGAGCATGTTACAGTAATCCAGATGAGATGTAATCCTTCCTGGATTCCAGGCCTTCCTGGAATAACTTCCCAGCTCAAATGGAGGTGGTTCGCTAACCCATCCTTCCGCAGCCACCACTTGTTTTGCTCTTGTTTTAACTTGTTTTAAGTTGTTTGAATTTAATGTGGTTAACTACTATTTTAATTCTGTACTAGTTTAATTTCAGTTTTAAGGGAGGGGGAGTTAGGGATTGGGTTATGGAGTATTTTAACTGTCATCTGTTTTAATCTTGTTGTACGCCGCCATGATTGCTGAGCAGAGGGGGGGTTAATCAAGGCACGTACCACCATGGCTAGATCTGATTTCTCCAGGAACGGGCTCAGTTGGTGTACAAGTTTTAGCTATGCAAAAGCACTCTTAGTCACTGCTGTTATTTGGGCTTCCAGGCTCAGCATTGAATCCAAATGTACCCCTAAACTACAAAACTGAGTTTTCAGGGACAGTGTAACCCCATCTAACACAGGCTGAATCCCTATTCCCAGATTTGTCTTTTGACTAACTAGGAGCACCTCTATCTTGCTTGAATTAAGCTTCAACTTGTTTGCTCTCATCCAGTCCATTACGGTGGCCAGACACCAGTTTAGGACAGAAACAGCTTGGAATTAGGTGGAAAGGAGTGATAGAACTGAGTATGATCCACATGCAGGTGACACCTTACTCCAAAACTCCAGATGATCTCTCTTAGAGTTTTCATGTAGATATTAAAAAGCATAGGGGACAGGACTGAGCCCTGAGGGACCCCACAGGCCAATGACCAAGGAGTTGAACAAGAATCCTCCAGCACCACCTTCTGAGAATGCTCCTCCAAGAAAGAATGGAGCCACTGTAGAACTGTGCCCCAAGCCCGATCCCAGAGAAACAACTCAGAAGAATACCATGGTTGATAGTATCAAAAGCTGCTGAGAGGTCCAGTAGAACCAACAGGGACACACTTCCCCTGTCCATTTCTCTGCGTAGGTCATTCACCAAGCAAACAAAGCAGTTTCTATCCCATAGCCAAGTCTGAAACCAGACTCACATGAATCTTGATAATCCGTCTCATCCAGGAACCCCTGGAGTTGGGAAGCCACCACATGCTCCAGCCAATTGCCCAAAAATGGAAGATTGGAGACTGGTCTGTAATTATCTAGTACAGTAGGATCCAGAGAATTTTTTTTTTCAAAAGAGGTCTTACCACAGCCTCTTTTAGGCATGTTGGGATGCTGCCTTGCTGTAAAGAGGCATTTATCACTTCCCTCACCCACTCCACAAGTCCTCCTCTGGCCTGTTTAATAAGCCAGGAAGGGCAAGGGTCTAGTATACATGTGGTGGCTCTCAATTCTCCAAGGATCCTGTCCACATTATCAGGCTGCACAAACTGAAAAGTATCCATCAATACTGGACAAGCAGAAGCCGAGGTTACATCCAATGGAACTGTATCAATTCTGGCATCTAAGTCAGAACAAATCTGTGATTTTATCAGCAAAATGGTGATCAAATTCTTCACAGAGAGCTGTTGAGTGGCTTATATTCTCCTCAGGACCAGATTGTAACGGATCCCTGTCATGCTGGTAATGAGGCCTGAATGAGACTTCAGTATCTACACCTAGGCACTTACATACCAGTGTGGAATGAAGAAACTGGACCAGATAGCTCAAAGGTGAAGAGATTTATTTACAAGTGCTAAGTAGAAGCTATATACAGAAGCAAGAACTGCACAAACAAAACAAAGTTCCTCTCTGACTCTCAGTAGCTCTTAAGCAATAACACACACAACAACTCACCAACTACTCTCCAATTCTGTAACCCACAACTGTTTAAGACACAGTCTTATATAGTCTTGGCTGATGCAACCACTCCAGCACATGGCATAAGCCATTACCTCACTGTGCTGAGTCATACACACACAAGTGTAATATAGAATATACATCTTGATGTCTGGCCTCAAGGACATTTATTGCAGTTCTACATATATTCATTTTCACTGACAATATGGCTGACAATCCCTGACCACTCAAAATAGCTCAGCTGAACGATTCTGTGCAACCCCAATAGTTTTAGTCAAAAAAGCCTTTTTTGCTGCCTTTATTGCATCACCATATGTCTTCAGATAGATTTTAGCCTGGTTTTGGTAGGATTCACTCTGAGTTTTATGCCACTATCACTTAGTCTCCGTCTTGTTCGCTTCATTGGTGCCAGCTCCTTAGAGAACCAAGAGGCTGCTTTAGCTCCACTCTGTGAAACCGGACACTTAGGAGCGATCATGTCAACTGCCCATGTCATTTATCCATTCCAGAGATCAACCAGGGCTTTGACAGGACCACCTGCTAAGGCAGCAGGAAACCCCCAAGAGCCATCAGGATTCATAAGCCTCCTGGGGCAGACCATCTTAATGGGTCCCCCACCCCTGCAGAGGTTCTGAGTAGCAAGTCTAAACCTGGCCAGGAAATGATCTGTCCGCAGCCACAGTAATTAAAAATAGCACAAAGTATCTCCAATGAGTAGCATGGGAACTGTTCCGCAGCAAATCCAGTGTCAGTCGGGCATGAAGGATCCCAATAACAAATAATACTAAAACACTAGGAAGTATTACAAAACATATTCAAATGTGAGAACACTTTAAAATGTTCCTGGGATATGGAGCTCAATTTTATTTGACATTTATTTAAAGATCAGCTCTTCTAAATGACCAGTCATTTCCAGTCACTAGGCTTGTTACTTGTAAGAATTTCATGTTGCCATTTTCTCAGATTTAAATAGCCTACATGACCTGAAAATGAAATAAATTCTTTTTTGTGACAGTTATCCTTTTCATGTGTGAAATGATCCATAAGATCATTGCCTTGACAAGATGTGCATTCAAACAATATGGCTCTATAAAAACAAGCAAATATCAAGCATATTTATCCCAGTCAAGTTGACCCAATGCACAATAATATTTGTGAACACAGACTGTTCCAATTCAGTTCAAGATCAGCTATCTGTCTTGCACCAGAAATGAGACTACAGGCCTTTACAGACTGCAGAAATAGTGCAGCTTAAGGCCACTTTAACTGTCCTGGCTCAGTGCTAGGGAATCATGGGAATTGTATTTTTTTTCTGGGACATTGAGTCTTCTCTGTCAGAGAGCTCTAATGCCACAATAAACTACAGTTCCCATGATTCTTTAGCCCTGAGCCAGGACACTTAAAGTGGCTTCAAGTTGCACTATTTCTGGCAGTCTGTAAAGGCTCTACATTTGAACATGGGGACTACAATTGGGTCAACATTTGGCATATTTTACTGAAAGTGATTCAGTGTTCTCTGCCTAGCAAAGGAGGTGTGACTTCACAAGGGACAGAGACACTTTGGATCTCAGAGGAAGTACCTTTTTTGTATTCCTAATAAAATTCAGTTTTATCTCCTGGACTTTGGAATGATTTGTTCCCAGTGCCACATGGCCAGAAGGAGGAAGAGTGGCCTGCATAGATATCCCTCCACAGAACAACACACCAACAACATCTTGACAAAATGCAGGCCTGTGACTAACATCATTTAAAAAAAATCTGCTGTATGATTTTCACACCTTTGCCTGATGAAGAAGCCAGTGGAGCTTTGAAAGCTTGCCTCATGTATTTTGTGCATTTTGATGATCCAAATAAAATTATCACTGTTTTGTGGATTTTGGGGTGTTATTGTACTTAGAAATGGGTAAGAATTATTGTCCAGAATTCTGTTTGTGGCATACACATGGATAATGTTACATTACTTCTACATGTGTCTTTCATGGTTGTTGCAGAAAGAGGTATTCAGCACCTCCATCCAGAGCCCCCTCTTTCTCCAACCTACTCATATGCTTCTGGGGCACCCTCCATGGCCAAAGTTTGCTAGAGAATGAAAGAAGGAATTTGTGCTTCAGTAGGGGTCCAAAGGAACAAAAGGGCATCCTATTGGACCTCCAAATGATAACATTATCTTTTCTGGCTAATTGCTACAATATTTCTCCTCTGCCAGTGCAGTTCAAGATCTTTTGCCTGTTTTGTTTGCTTGCTTACAAAGTTTGCACATTTCCCCAGAAGCATGTTGTAAGGAACCTGAATCTTAGTGAAAGGGAAACTATATAGATTTGCCAATCCATGCAAAGGGTTAAAGGTATGTAGTTCTTAAAAGTCTGCATTCAAACCCCTTTGTATGTCAGCATATTTGTGATGCAGAATTAAAATCACTATCTTTTTTGTTTGGAAGGAATCATCATGTTTAACACCCATATGGCAGACAGGTATGGCACTAAATTCTCCATATGAAGAACAACTGTACCTAATGAATTAGATAGCACAGATGGTTGAGAATCTTGTTCCTATTTTTACAAGAACCTTTCAAAATTTGCAAATGAATAGAATGGAAAGATTTTATATTTTTAACATGTGGATTTTTGTTTAGTTTTGTTTTTTAATGATTAAAGTTTTTTAAAATTTACTTCCTCTGGGAGCTGCCTTGGGTCATGCTCTGGCAAAAATAAAAATAAATGAATGATTAATAAAATAAAATAAATAATGAGTTTATTTTGCACTGAGCCCATTTCTTCACAAAATACAGTTTTCTGATAAATTAATGTTTTTCATGAAATGCTTGCCAACAAAATGTAGAAAAATGTGAACCATCATTTGAAATGTAGAAAAATGTAGAAAATAACAACAACAAAAGACCAACAACAGTCCATGGGTGAAAAATATGATGGTTGTTATTTTCATTCTTGTGAGTTGGAACAAAAGAAGTGAAGAATTGAATCTCTCCCTTCAGCATCTACTCATCAGATATCTCCATGTCATCAGAAACTTTGAGATGAACATGCATCCTAGACACATGAAAAACCCATAAGAAACCCTTCATTCTGTATATTTCTAGAGCCCCTTTACAGTAATGTTAAATGTGTCCCTGTCAGGAAGCATGGCCAGCAAACACAATCTCTCTTCCACTTCATAAATCCAGCAGCTGCAGTGCATACTAATAGAACCTAACGAAGACTGAGGGTGCGTCTACACTGTAGAAATAATGCTGTGTAACACCCCTTTAAGTGCTGTAGCTCCACCCTATGGAATCCTAGCATTTGTAGTTTTGCAAGGTCTTTAGTCTTTTCTGCCAAAAAGTGTTGGTGCCTCACAGAACTATAAATCCCAGGATTTTGTAGGATGAAGCCATGGCAGCTAAAGTGGTGTCAAATTGCATTATTTCTACAGTGTAGATGCACACCAAGTCCTAAGTTAAGAAGACAATGGAACACATTTGATTTATATGGTCCTTTCCAAATGATTTAAAAATAAACAAACAAGATCTCTTGCTACAAAAAGCTTCATTTCTCACCCCTTGGGATTTCCAGAAAAAGCATTTTCAACCCATACGGTTGATATCATTTTAATCACCATGGCTTCATTGTATGGAAAGGGTATTTAGATATCTGTACTAAGCCATACTTCTAATGCAGTTCAGAGCACTAGAGCCTTTGTGCAGAGAATTCTAAGTACCTCATCAAACTACAAATCTAAAGATTTCATAGGATGGGACTGTGGTACTTGGAGTGGTATTAAACTGCTATAATTGAACAATGTGGATAAATCCATAGTTGCTGGTAAGGAGTCATGATTGTGCTGTTATGGAGTTAGAGGGAGTCCAAAGAGGGCAAAAGAGGGTTACATTTCAAAAGCAGCATAGCAAATAGGGATCAAAAATTACTTTATCAATGCAATAAGCAACTTTTTCTCCTTCTTACTTTTACAACATACTTTTAGAGACCACTATCAGGCATTTCAAGAGGCATTTTGATAGGGTTTTTCAAATTTTATGCCACTCTAATAAATTCTTAGGGGATTCTTTAAAAAAGAAAAGTAACAGAAAAGTGACTTTGTGCATACTATAATGTGTATACTATAATTGTGCATGCTATAATGAGTAATGACAATGAATCACTTTTGAAATCCTACAAACTAATTATGAAATTAATTACAAACTACAATAAATAAATTAAAAGTTTGAGGCTTGAAATCCATTTAAATTTAAATTGTTTAAATTCAAAATGTGTATAAAATCAGAAAAGGAGCAAATTACCTTTGAAGAGTTGTCTCCCAGGCTGCATCCACACTGCAGAAATAATCCAGGTTGATACCACTTTAACTGCCATGACCCAATGCTATGGGATTCTGAGAACTGTAGTTTACTGTGGCAGTGGAGCACTCTGACAGATGGCTCACAAAACTACAAATCCCAGGATTCTAAAGCATTGAGCCATGGCAGTTAAAGTGACATCAACCTGGACTATTTCTACAGTGTGGATGCAGCACAAGTTGTTTTACTGTATCCTGTCTTGAAGTTTTTTAAATAGCAATTGAAGAACTACCTAGGAAGGATGCCATAGATTAGTACTGGATTCCTTGCATTGGTAGAGATTTGAACCTAAAGAGTTACCGGTATGTGGCAGTTTTCCATGTTATGATTCTACAACTAACCACAAAGCATAGTACAGAGAGTATTAATCCCTTGGTAGAATATGAGAATCACCAAGAATAAGAGAATCTCCAAATGATTTGGTTTATTTTGAAAGGTTTGTTTGCCTGTTTCAGGCTTTTAAAAAAAGTCCTCTGAGAAATTACATACTGGAAAATATGCAGGTATTTAAGCAGCAAGTAAAGCGAGTTCTGCCATAGATTTTATCATTTCCATCCTTCCTTTCTGACTTCCTAAAAGCTGTGATTCTTCTCTTGTATCCAATGCCAAAGGGGAGGGGATACCGAAGCCATTCCAATATCAACAGCACCTCCTGGAGCACAAGCCATAGATGTGACATGTTGCTATGTACTTCCCGTGACAACCATCTTATGCATATTAGAGGAAGGTTTAGCAGCCTGCAAAATGGACAGCAATAAAAGAGGAAAGCATTCCAAATTGAATTTGGAAAGAGTGCAAATCCAAGTTTATTCATGCTCAACACAGCCTTAGCCAAATAGCTTTATCTTTAAAAACCAAAGCAAACATACAGACAAATCACCTTATTTATTACAGAGAACACTCCCCAAACATTACTGTTTCAATGTTATGTGGGCCCTTTTGGAGCCTAGGGGATGAAATATTTGTCAGGAGATGATGTGTGGATATATAGGAGTTTTAGGGCCTAAGCAGACTGCCAGAAATAGTGCACATTAAATTGAGGCACTGCCCTGGCTCAGTGCTAGGGAATCATGAGAATTGTATTTTTTTCTGGGACATTGAGCCTTCTCTGTCAGAGAGCTCTGGTGCCACAATAAATTACAGTTCCCATTATTCCCTAGCACTGAGCCAGGGCAGTGCCTCAATTTAATGTGCACTATTTCTGGCAGTCTGCTTAGGCTCTTAGTTAATGTTAAATACAAAAATAAATAAATAAATAAAAAATAAAAAATTGGAAAGCTTGACATTGCTGTGCCTCCATGTCATATGGTCCAGCTGTAATGATGGATAATACTAAAGTAATAGCCAAGGACTCCATTCTAGACAAGAGCAAATAAGATGGAATTGAGAGATTCTAACTGGTGAAAATGCCCAAGGGCTAGCTAAACCAGCTAAAGCTGCACTGAATCAAAATCTCTCCTATTATAGGGTTGCTGAAAATAATTTTGACCTTCTCTAACTTTGAGAAGCATTGTTGCTGCCTCCCTGGACTGCAGCACTTTTGGAGCTGGCAAAATTCTTCTCTCTTCCACTCTTCTCCTGCCTCTTTTTTAGCCCCTTCTGCTAGGAGATCTTAGCCAACAGAGCAGTTCCTACTGGAAGACAGCTCTGTCAGCAGACCTCTGGGATCATCTGTCAGCAGACCATATCTGCTGACAGAAGGTGATTCCTGCCATGACATCTTCAAAAAAAGGACTGCCCTTTAAGTCAGAACATACAGTAACTTGGATGAAAATAGTGACTGTCAGCAGTAAGACCAAAAATACGCCAGCTGTGCCCTTTCCTGGAGACTAGGGATCTTGAAACTGTGGAACATGCTCTGGTAACCTCCCGTCTTGATTTTTGTAATGCGCTCTACATGGGGCTACCCTTGTGCTTAACTCAGAAACTTCAATTAGTTCAAAATATGGCAACCAGGTTAATTACTGGTACATCTAGGAGAGAGCACATTACACGAGTGCTGAAATCTCTCCACTAGCTGCCTATTAGTTTCTGGGTTCAGTACAAGGTGTTGGTTATGACCTTTAAAGCCCTACATGGCTTGGGTCCAACCTATCTCCGGGACCGCCTCCTTCCATATGATCCTCCCCATGCAGGTTGTCAGTGACTTCCCAGAGGACTTTCTCTGCCTCCGCTCCCAGATTATGGAATGGCTTGCCGGATGAGATCCATCTCATTTCCACTCTTGACTGCTTTAAAAAAGCAGTAAAGACAGATCTTTTCCAGCAGGCCTTCCCTGAATAATGTCCCAGCCCAGAAGAGAAGACAAAGATTCAGGCTATTCGCTCCTCCAACTGCCATTGTTTAGTTGAGCTGTTATTTTAAAGAATTGTATGTTTTTACTCATTCGGTATTTTAATTTTGCATTAGTTTAATATGTTTTTAAGGGCTGGGTGAGCTAGGGAGTGGGTTATTGGATTTTGTTTTAACTTGTTGTGATGTTTTTAACTTGTTGTACGCTGCCCCGATTGCACTGCAGAGGGGCAGGATAAAAATTATTATTATTATTATTATTAAAACTACCTACAGCAGTCAAGGATTTGGTTGAAGAAAAGACAGGAGAAATGAAACACAAAACTGTAGTTAGAATCACTTTGCTTTGGAAGTTCCCTCCCCCAGCAAAAATCACCAAGTCTTTTTAGGATGTTTTAAAAAAGGACTCATTCCTATTTCCAGTATTTTGATTTTATGTGATTTCGCATTCTCTGTCTTGCTGCTCCAAATCTTGATTTTTGTTTAGTTTAAAAGAAGTACGGATGAGGTTGGCTTTAGTCTATACCTCTCTTAACACCAATGCAGGGCCTAATCCAAACCACCTACCCCCACTATTACCTTTTAAGCAAGCAAAGACATCCAGTCACAAATATCCTTTACCTTATCTAGTCTGTATGTTTACTTTCTTGTATGTGCTTTGGGATCCTCAAAGGGCAATTTCAATGACACCCATCCATGAATACTCAAAATACCTGTTTTGCTTGGATAAATTGTTAGTGATTGTGCCTTCAAAATCTCACTTTTAAGAAAATCCCAACCATTGTGAACTCTTTTCACGTTTCTCACCATGAGCTCTGACCTTTATGATGCTTTTGGGGGGGGAAAATGTAATTTCCATATTGGCCATTCAAGAAGCATGTTGCTAGCATATTGGTTAATATGACCTTGGACATAATGTGGTCCCAATCATCCAATTAAACCTCTCATAGCTATTTAATACTTTGTAGCGTGAACTTGGAAGTTTACCACAGGATTAGCCTTAGGGAGAGGGAAAGTCTTTGAATCTGATGCTTTCTAATACCAATTCATCAGCAACTATTAAAACAGAGGTACAGCAGGAGGAGAATGTGTCTCTTATCAGTTGTGAATAACATCAGCATTTCTCTTTACATAGGAGGTTAAGCTCTTGAATTCTAAAGGATTTATAGGTGAAATGTCTTTAAGCAGTAGATAAAGAAAATTAAACTAATCTATGTGTAAACGAGAAAGATGTTCTAGGAACATCGAAAGATAAAAATTGGTCCAATAGCTCTCTTTAATTATAGGAGTCAATGGAAGTTTCTTCCATGTTTTGTGGAGTCTGAAAACTATCTCAATCATTTCTGAGCAGTTTTACGAGAAGTACTCATTGCATTCATAATGAAGTATCAATGTGTCCAGCATCACATTAGCACAGCTCATGACAACAGATTGGCCTACCAGAACCACTGGGAGTGGACAGTAAAACCTAGCTTGCCTCCAGGTTATCATGATTCACAGGGGCCACGTGCTTGTACATATTTCTGAACGCCCCCTCCCACCCAAACCTCACACTGATGTTGCTGTGGAGTGCAGTCCATATGTATAAGGGAATATCTGGATTTTCAACTCAAAACCAAAATAAATACCCACTTTCTCCCACTCTGGATTAAAGCTTTGAAGTAATGAAAAGGCTCATGTTTGCTCAGATGATCCCATACATCATTTGGACAGCTCGCTCTGAAAATAGCAATAGCAATAGTATTTACATTTCTATACTGCTTATCAGTGAACTCAACACTCTCTAAGCAGTTTACAATCTGTAAGTCAATTGCCCACAACAAGCTGGGTACTCATTATACCAACCTACAAAAGGATGGAAGGCTGAGCCAAACTTGGAGCCCTGGGATCAAGTTCACAACCTTGTGGCTGCAGTACTTGCATTTAACCACTGCACCACCAGGGCTCCTAGGTGAGACTGTTTTATTTGACCTGAATAGATGTGCCCAAGATTTTAATGTGTATGAGTCAAAAAGGTGTCGTCAGAAATGCAGCTGAAAGGAATGCTCTAGTGTGTGTGTGTGTGTGTGTGTGTGTGTGTGTGGTACAGTCCAGAAAAGTTTCTTCAAGCTTTATAGCTTGGTTGTCTTAGGGGGGATGCAAATGGGCAGCCCTGGGCCGCCCTGGGAAGCAGAGGATCAGGGCCGCTGGTACCACATGCAGCGGCCCTGATTCTCTCATTTGCCAGCCTGGAAAAGAGTGGCAAAATGCTTCTCCTTTTAGAGCCAGCAAAAGGGCGCCCTAAGATCCACCACGCAGCTCTTTAGCACCCCTTCCGGTGCAGCGTGTCAGGACCCTGCGTCAGAAGGATGTCTTGATGTCGTGCACCATGTGTGACAGCGCATGGCGTCACGATGTCCTTGCCGTGGGGTTGGGGTGCCCAGTGTGTAGCTGCCCCTCCCCATCTCTGCCTCCAGGCTGGCCCTTTGGGCCGGTCTGTAGAGGCCCTTAGTTCCTTTAGGACTGAATGATAATGTACATGGAGAGCATACACTCCTCCAACATTTCAGTTCTGAAAACAGAGATATCATTATTCTTGCTGTTCCTGATGATCATGGGCAAGTGCCTTGCTCATGTAATGAGGAATACATGAGCTCATATGTATAATGGCACTGCTCATATCCATGGAAAAAGGTATCAGCATACGTGAGAGCAGAGGTAGTGGGAGTGAATAAACTTGGAGCCAAAGAATACTGACTGACTATTGGGGGACAGAAAACCAGGAGGATGCTAAAACCAGGAGGATGTTAATGGAATATCTACAATAAAAACAGTGCACACTACAACATTTTGTTGCAGATTACAGAATGCATGCCATCACTTTCCTATGCAGGGGTAGGCAACCTTTCCCCTTTAAGGGCCGAGGGACTTCAGCTCCCAGAAGCCTCAGCCATGTTGGTCAATAGTCCCATGTTGGCAGATAGCTCCTGGGATTCTGGGAGCTGAAGTCCTTCGGCCCTTAAAGGGGAAAGGTTGCCTACCCCTGTGTGAGAGGATACACCAAAAATCTCTGTGAAAAGAAACTAAAGAGAGAAGCACACACACCCAAGTGCCAATTAAGGACTGAGCACCACTTGAAAACATTACTTTGGAATATAACTCCCAGTGCTGGGTAGGAAATTCTGAGCATTTTACACACCCAGAAATAATGTTTCCAAATAATGGGAGTGAATAAACTTGGAGCCAAAGAATACTGACTGACTATTGGGGGACAGAAAACCAGGAGGATGTTAATGGAATATCTACAATAAAAACAGTGCACACTACAACATTTTGTTGCAGATTACAGAATGCATGCCATCACTTTCCTATACTCTAGAGCAGGGGTAGGCAACCTTTCCCCTTTAAGGGCCGAGGGACTTCAGCTCCCAGAAGCCTCAGCCATGTTGGCCAATAGTCCCATGTTGGCAGATAGCTCCTGGGATTCTGGGAGCTGAAGTCCTTCAGCCCTTAAAGGGGAAAGGTTGCCTACCCCTGTTCTAGAGGTATAGGCTCTCCAGTGAGGCTCTCCATTTCCCTCTCATCCCCTCACTCCTGGCTTTTTGGCATGCCAATGACATGCAAGCACAACACACATAGCAAGATATTCACACTAAGCCCCCTAAGCCCCGGCACCAGTTGGAAGGAGATGAGCATTTAAATTTTAAAGTAGAACACCTGAAAGCCACAAATCAAACTGTCTTCCTTCTCAGCACTTCTGATCCAGAGATTAGTCTCTCTGGCTGGAGATCAGATGAAGCCCATCCGTTCCCTGAGACTTCAGCAAATGCCCTGAGAGCTGGCAACCTTAGGCTTACAGGGCACATGCTGACAACGATGTGCTGGGATGATATAACTGTATGCGTCATACAGATTGACCTAGAAACTCTAAGCAAGCCTAGTTCTGCCCCAAAGTGTCATGAAAGATGAAAGTTCCACCTCTATTTTTTGAAATAATTTCAAGAGCCCCAATGGCCAGCTTTTCTACCTAGAATGGAAGGGGCATCATCTTCCCTTGTCCTTCAAGCAATAAAATGCTTCAGGTAACAGGTTCTCCTTGCTTATAAACCAGACTTTAGCTTTGAAGGGAAATTATTCACCTTTTGACACTTGTTTTTCCTCCAATGGATGTTAATTATCTTGTATTTCAGAGCCTTTTCCAAGCATACTATGGACCGAAATTGAGAGATCATTATTTCCTGATCTTTCAAGGGCCGATAGTACAATGCAATAATTGCACAGGCCCCCACACACAATTTAAAGTGTTTAATTTATGTTTTTAGAGTGAGCAAAGGCTATGTATTCATTAGTGTGGCATTATTGTCAATAATGGTGCAGTGGCATTATTAGCAAATGAAACAAATATGGGAGGAACTGAGGAGTTGTTGTTTTTTAAAAAAAAAAAAAAATCAAAGTCCAAGCCACTCTCTCACCAAGATATTACAAGTGCTTATTGTTCAGCAAGAGTGCTCTATAATCTGCATTTAATAGATGGCATTTTTTAGTCAATGTGATTTGCAGGCTCTGATCAATAAAACTCCTCATTGCACTTTGCATTTGCCAGAAATATATTACCTAAAAGACCACAATTTGCAAATAAAACCCTTACACTGAACATGGTAAAACAAAAGGCTAATAAGGGCATGTTTAGAAGAGGAGGGTACCTTCTGATGTCCACAGAAGCATAACAAAAGCCATTGAAATATAACAAAAGTTAAAGGTCTGCTACATAAAAACCCTCCAGTGTTTTCCAATGAAACTAGAGAGAGACCTGGACTTCACCTCTAACACCAGTTCTCATGCTAAGAACCTCTTTGCTGCCCTCACCCTCTCTATTAGTAAAAACTTGTCAGTGCCTGGCTTCAGTCATTGGTATTGCAGTAGTCTGATTTAAAAGCATTCAAACCTATAAATACAGGAATGGATGAAGTACAGGAACCTATAATACAGGAATAGATCAATAGAAGTATAGTGTCTAGATCAAGGGAAGTAATAGTACCACTCTATTCTGCTTTGGCCAGGCCTCAGCTGGAATACTGCATCCAATTCTGGGCACCACAATGATGACAAGCTGGAGTATGTCCAGAGGAGGGCAATCAAAATGGTGAAGCAACTGGAAACCATGCCCTATGAGGAGACACTTACATGGTGATATGATAGCCCTGTTTAAATATTTGAAAGGATGTCATATTGAGGAAGGAACAAGCTTGGACCTGAAGCAATGGATTCAAACTACAGGAAAAGAGATTCCACTTCAACATTAGGAAGAACTACCTGACAGTAAGAGCTGTTTGACAGTGGAACACACTCCCTTGGAGAGTGGTGGAGTCCCCTTCTTTGGAAGTTTTTAAGCAGAGGCTGGCTAGCCATCTGTCAGAAGTGGTTTGATTGTGAGTTCCTGCATGGCAGGGCGTTGGACTGGATGATCTTTGAGGTCGTTTCCAACTCTATGATTCTATCACAAGGAGAATGCATCTACACTGCAGAAACAATACAGTTTGATGCCACTTTAACTGCCATTTATCAGTGCTATGGAATTCTGGGATTTGCAGTTGGTTGTGGCACCAGAGCTCTCTGACAAAGAAGGCTAAATATCTCACAAAACAGCAAATGCCAGAATTCCATAGCATTGAGCCATGGCAGTTAAAGTGGTGTCAAACTGCATTATTTCTTCAGTACTGATGCAGCCACAGGATGCAGGATGCATGCAACACAACCTGGCTGTTTTTGTAGGTCTCAAAGCATTCCAGAAAACCATGTTGCTGATATTTAGCTGAAAACTGGCCAGTGGCCATTTTTTACCACCAAAACAGGTGAAACCACATTTAAAGTAAACAGGAGAACATGGACTATAGTGAGTCCAGGAGGGTGCAGAAAATTGGATCCCATACCCACTGAAAGTGTCCACCCCTGCTATGCAGCAGTGGAATGCAAAGCATGGGCTGCACTTCCCATCACTCTCACTGGCTAGGGACGATGGGAGCTAAACATCAGGACATATTGCAATAAGCCATTAACTATTGATAGTTTGCATTTGCAGCAACTAGAAGTCACTTGCAGGAACAGAAGCTGTAATTTAGAATTGAAAGGATCTCCCCCTGAGGCAATGTTGCTCTTCCAAACAAAATTTTACATTCTTCCCAAATGGCTCCTTTTGTTGTGAGACACCAGTACATACACACACACACACACACACACACACACACACACACAAACATATTTGATTCTCGTTTTTGTTTTTGATCCATGTTTTCAACCATTTAAAAATACTTTTGAATATTCTTTCCACCTCTATTCCCCTAGGAGCCAGCATGATGCAGCGGTTTGAGTGTTGGACTATGACTCAGGAGACCATAATTCAATTCCCTGCTCAGCCATGGAAACCCACTGGTTGACCTTCGTTAAGTGACACTTGATCCGCCATAAAGGAAGGCAGTGGTAAACCCCCTCTGAAATATGTTGCCATGAAAACCCAGTGGTAGGGTTGTTGTTGTTGTTGTTGTTGTTGTTGTTGTGTGCCTTCAAGTCATTTCTGAGTTATGGCGGCCTTAAGACAACCCTATCACAGGGATTTCTAGGCAAGTTTCTTCAGAGGGGGTTTGCCATAGCCATCCTCTGAGGCTGAAAGAGTGTGACTTGCCCATGGTCACCCAGTGGTTTCATGGCTGAGTGGGGATTCTAACCCTGTTCTCCAGAGTCATAATCCAATGCTCAAACCACTACACCACACTGGCTCTTGAGGTCACTTTAGGATTGCCATAAGTTGGAAATGACTTGAGGGCACACACCAAAAACAACCCTGTAAGGAACCACTGAAAAATTCCTACTGAGCCAATGCATCCCTTGGTAATCCCCTAAAGTTGCCCAAGGATGAGTGAATAAGACGTTTTCACACTAGACCCACAATGCCGCCTGGAGCCGACCATGCCGCTCATTCCGGAATGGCTCCGGTGGCAGCAACTTAATTCCTTTTAAAAAAAGGAATTACCTTTCCGGGGCTGATGCCGGAGGATGTCCGGAGTTAACGCTGGATCAGCCGGAGTGACGCCGGACTTGCTGCGAAGTGAGTGTGAACACACGGAGCAAGGAGCCGGACTGACGCAGGGATGGCACCGGAAGGGGCGGGGGTTGCTGCGACGTGAGTGTGAACACACTGGAAAAGGAGCCGGACTGGGGCCGGAGGGAGGTAGGATTGCGTCCTCCTAAAGCCCCGTGTGAAAACGCCCAGAGAAGTGATCAGAAAGAGGATTAGGAGAGAGTGGTGCTACCTCATAAAGGCACACATGGCACCTTGCTTTGGACACTACATCCCATGTACCATGACACTGGGACATTTGTCTCCATCTATACAGGGAAAGGTAATGGAGCAAAGCTGCCTCTGGTCACACATCAAAAGAGTGGCATTGTGTCAAACAAGTGAAAATAGGATCCTAGCTAGGACATTACAAAGCTGAGAACCAAAACCAGATCTTTCAAAAGATCTTTTCTGAAAATCCATTTCATGACAGAAGGCTTCCCACCCACCTTCATGAATACCTGGCTAAATGCACAGTGGCAGTGTATCTACTTCCAAAAGATCAGGCATTTTGATTGCTATTTGAAATAATAAAAGCAAATCCTAGGGGTGCATTTTTGTTATGATTGTACTCTATAAAGTAAAGCTTGCCAAACAACATAGGAACATTAAATAAGATAATATTTCCAACACCATATGATGTGACTTGGAGCGTTATAGTTATCTGTCAGTTCTGACAAAGGCTAGTAAATCCACAGGTCATACCTGTAATCAGACAAACAGCAATGTTAGGTTATTACAGCATTTCCCCCCAAGAGCCATATTCCCATGGAAAGTGAATAGGCAGCAGAACCCACCCAGATGTTCACTCTCATCTCCAAATTATTGCTTGTTCATTGAAATTTTAATATCTGCACTAACATACACATTATAAATATTTAAAAGTTTCAGAGGTTTATTTCAGGGATGCCACAAATTTTTGCAGTGTTTGCCATCTGGGGAAAAACAGGGAATATCACTTCCATGAAATCATTTCAGAATAACATTCTCCATAATTAATACAACATACACTTGCAAGACCACCTCTGAGTATTCCTTGCCTTAAAAAACCCTGTGAAATTCATGCAATCACTGTACATCAGTAGGCCACTTGAAGGTGCACACTCTCACACAGATACTATCTTATAAATAGTGACTTTCTTTTTCCCCCTCTATGATCAAATTATACCCACCTACATAAGCTAGTTTTTCGTACTGTCAACCAATTTTATCTGCAGCCAGTATATGGTCCAAACCATCCTCACCACTATTGGTGTTCTGTGTAATCACTGACCTTCAACCTAACCCTGGCTTTCTGCTGAAAAGAAATGATGCACATTTTTCAATCTATAATACAAAGAACCAGCATGGCATAGTGGTTTGAGTGTTAGACTACAACTCTGGAGATCAGGGTTCTATTCCCAGCTCAGCCATGAAAGCCACATGGTTACCTTGGGTCTCAGCCTCAGAAGAAGGCAATGGCAAACCTCTTCTGAAGAAATATTGCCAAGAGAACTCCATGATAGGATCACCCTAGGGTTGCCATAAGTCAGAAATGATTTGAACACACAACAACAACAAAATACAGAAGTAACAGTTTAAAGGAGAGCTTATGGACAGTTCTAAAAATCTAAATTGGCTTCCTTGAGCTAAGTTGCTGAGCCAAAATGTACCACACAAGATGTCTGAGCCTGTGGCCAGGCACTTATTTGCACAGCTTAGATGTCACTAGTCACAAATAACTTGGCGTTGTTGTTGGTGTTTGTGTTGGTGTTGCTAACTGCCTTCAAGTCCTTATGGTGATTCTATGAATGAGAGATCTATTTTATTGCTGTAATCCGCCCGGATTCCTTGTGATTGGGTGGGCTATAAGTAAATAATTTATTATTATTATTATTATTATTATTATTATTATTATTATTATTATTTATTATTATATCTATGGATGAGAGATGCTTAATTATTTCCTTTCCAAATAATGGACCTAAATCATGTCATGACTGCAACTTTATAGATGCATGCCCTTGGCTGTATAATTTTTGAGCTACTTTTAGAGCTATGGGAGTGTAAAGGAGGAATGTCATAATGGTTCAAGTTCTGATGGCCAATGCACAATGATGCACAAATTCTCTGGGATGTCTCAGGGGTCCTCTAGACATCCCTAAGAATGATGCCATTAATGTGTGCTAGCTATCAAAACATAACCAGTAACCATCCTTAGCAGCCTTTCTGTCCACTAACTGGTCATGTTAGTGGGGAGGGGTGATCAGGAAAATGAGCCTGGAAGTGGAGGGAGGGAGGGCTTCAGGAATATTATCCCCATCAGGTTGACCTAATACTCAAGAAAACACTTTTTCATGCCCCTCCCTGAGTCTTTGAATTTTCTTTCCATCTCTAGATGGCTTTCCATGTTTATTCAACTGAAAGCCCCAGAATGTCTCATCAGCATAGACAATGGAGAGGAATGCTGGGAACAGTAGTCTTACAACACCTAGAGGACTGCATAATTTCTGTCCTGAAATAAAGAATTAGTTTTTAAAATTTATTATTATTATTACATTTGTCCCTTTCAGCTACACTTGTAACTAATTAATTATTAAAAGTAACTCTTTCTATTGAATTTTATCAAGTCTGACAGTTTTCATTCATCCAGACTGGTGTGCCTATGTCACACATGCATGTGCACAAATACATGGATAAATATCCAAGGTTTTTGTGATTCAGCTCTAAGATATTAATCTCCTTGAACAGCTACACTGGGTTACATTAGTCTTTGTGTGCTAATGTGTGCATAATACACACCAATGTTGTTGAGAATTCTTCTCTTAATTTCTAAGTGGTGGTGGGAAATAATGACAAACCCTTTCTCATTAATCTGCCAAAGAGTGCACTGGGGCTGTTCAAAATGTCATTGTCCTGCTGTCTACTTACCTTGGAGACTATTTAACTTGGCAAGGAAGGGAGGGGAAGAAACTGTTGCATTAATCATCCTTGCTGTTGCTCAACCACGAGGAGATGTGAAACACCTGAAAAGAAACGACTAGTCCCAACTGAGTTGTACTGCTGTTTAACTAGCATCAGTAAGGCAAGAATCCAAAGCAGACAGATCTGAAGAATAGAAGGAAAGGCTGGCAGTTAAACCTGTAGTCGACATGGCAGGAAAATCTGCTGCCACTGAATACAAATTTGTAATTTACATGTATTGTTGAAAATGGAAGAGATCTTTTCAGGCCTTTCTTGCTTATGCAAATAGAGCTGCGGGAGCAGTTCATTGCACTGAAATATCATGAGATCTTGAATCTTTTTGTAGCAAAGTCTTTCTGTACCAGAACAAATAAATGTACTATTTGCCTTCCACACACAGAAACCAAGCTGTGAGAAAACATACTAAATGACAAAACCCTCTTTTTTCTTTTTTGCAGAAAGGTTTGGCTATAATATTATTTATTTATTTATCTACATTTATCATCCTTTTAAACTACCCAAAATTATCAGAGTAGTGTACAGCCAGTAAAAAAAAAAAAACACCCTAAAATATTTTATATATGTATATGCTTGATAGACAGTGGAAATGTAAGTCCAAGAGTCATTTGGACACAAATTGAACACATTGGGCACAAATGAATATTTTCATATAAACCCAGTAACAACCAAATAAAAGAACATATTAAATTGTATTTAACCATAGCTATTGTGTCATTATTTTTCATCCATAACAAATCTGTAGATTCCTATTTGATGTGCTGACCTGTAACATTTGACCACACTTACAGCCAGAGTATAAATCAATTTTTCTGTACTCCCATTTATCACAGTACTGATGTTTTCTGGCTCTCTAATGGAATGACTCCTCTAGAGAGATGGTTATTTTGTTTCAGAGTGGCATTTCAGAACCCTTAAATGGCCTGAAGAGATGGCATGTGGCCTTTAGGAATATTTTAGTCCCACTTTCTTCTGAAGAGGGACTTTTTCCTGTCTGCAACAGCTGCCTTCAAGGATATGGAAGGCTGCTTAGGTGACAGCCAAACATGGGCCAAAATCTAGCCCTTGTGGAAGGCTTAATGGTTCCAAAACTAGGTCCTGTTTGTTGATGAAGTACAACATCTGAAATCCCAGCAACTAGGGATTCTGGCATCTGGAGACCCAAGGTTAGGGATCACTCCTTCAAGCCTAATTAACCCAAACCACAAAATTACTGAGGTTAAGCTTTATTACTGTACTGAACTTTACAGTTGACAATTGTTATTTTCTCTACACCTTGCAAAAATAATGGGAAGTCTGCCCTGTGTGTCATCCTACAAACTGGGAGTCCTTTAAAGTAAAAGAGTGCTATGGCACAATCCCTTTCATTCATTTGGCAAGTACTTTGCTAAGACAGCAGAGTGAATGGCATTTTCCAGCAAAATGCTTTGACTTGTTATCTAGGTTTTCTTACTTACTGAAATGCACCTTCTATTCTGACAGCCCACATGAAAATTCAGTGCTGCCCTGGTTTTGCACCTCCAAAGATCTTTTGGCCCAATGTGGTTTATAATCTGCCCTTTGGCCTTTGCCTGTTAAAAATCCAGATGTGAATCATCTTCTGGGAATTACAGCTGGATTAATATTTTGATCACATTCTTCCACTGGGTTACTTTATCTCATGTTCATCTTTTGGGCAGCTCAGTGCCTTTTTTAGAATGGTGTTTGATGTAAAAGATATAGTGATACAACAGTCAGATGATTTCCTGTTCACTACTAAAGAAGGTATTTATGTGTGTCAAGCTAGAAGCTGGAATTCACATGCAGGTTGGTACTTCTAAGTTAGCATTCTTATACTCAGTTTAAGATTCCTTAATTCAGAGACATAGCCATGTTAGTCTGGAATATAAATACACAAAGGGGTTTTTGAGACTATGGACCTTATCACATGGGGTCTAGAGCAGAGCTAATCCAAAGGGTACCTGCAGCTAATACATATTATTTCCCCGTGTTTACACACGACGCTGCCCTAGAACACGGAGCTAATCTGTATTGTTTCCCCGCGTGTACACACGACGCTGCCCCGAAACTCCACAGAACCCGAAGCTAATCCGTAGCGAGTAGGGAGATTTTGACATTCGGTTTGTTGGGGAAGTACAAGCGGAGCCTTCGTATTCATTGTGCAATGGTGGGCGGGGCGGGGAAGCAGGGAGAGCTCTCCCAAGCAGAAAATCCCGGCGAGGGGAAGGGATTGGCGAAAGGCAAACCGGATTGAGAAAGAGGAGGAGAAGGAGAGGAGGAGGGAAGAGGGAGGCGATCTCTCTCTCTCCATCTCTCTCGCATTTTTCCCCACCAACACCCCTTCCCTCCTCCAGTCCTCCAGCCCTCCTCCTCCTCCTCGGTCCCCTTGACTGCCTTTCCTCCCGACTCCTTCATCCCATCCTTGCCATCCACAGAAGCGCCTTCTGCGACGCTGGCTTTTTGGGTGGCGGGAAGGGAGAGAGAGAGAGAGAGAGAGAGAAGAAAATGTGTGTGTGTGTGTGTTTTCCTTCTTCCCACGTGAACCGCATCCCGCGGCGCCTGATCGCTAAATCCCCTTTGGAGCCTTCGTATTCATTGTGCTATGGCCGCCAGGGCGAAATTCAGTTCGTTTCGGTATAGAACTGAATTTATTCTCACTTCGGTTACTTTTCTGTTACTTTTCGCTTCGTGGCCAGCGTTTGATAAGGTCCTAAGGGTCAAGCCCAAAACCACCAGATTGGGACCACCGTGGAGCCGTACATCATGGCACCGCAGCAACCTCACCCCACACCCCCATTCCTTAATGTGATTTTGGGATGTCCAGAAAACTGGGGGGGGGGGGAAGATCTCACTGGATAAAAGTAATATGAAAGGGCTACATGTTAGGGTTAAAGTTCAGCACCATGAGCTGAGTGCATAGAAATGGCCA
This sequence comes from Phrynosoma blainvillii, assembly GCA_026167975.1. Lineage (NCBI taxonomy): Eukaryota > Metazoa > Chordata > Lepidosauria > Squamata > Phrynosomatidae > Phrynosoma > Phrynosoma blainvillii. The sequence continues at coordinate 38,700,703 of JANUYF010000005.1, forward strand.
TTCAAAAACCAGTGAGGGGGCCAGCATGGTCCAACTTTCCTGGTTGATATTATGTTGGACAAGGCTGACAGTCAGCAAGGGCATGGGATATGGGAAGGTGTCTGGAGGCCATGCTATTGGAAGTCTCTGGCAAAACCCTCATATGATTGTGACTGCTGTCTATGTAAACACAGGGTAAAAGCAAGTGGTGTGGGTAGGTCCAGTGGGAAATTTATAATAATATCTTTTTGCCAAGGTATTTGATAAGCTATTGGTTTTAATGTTTTGGTAAATTAAAATATTCCACAGATTCCAACAGAATCAATATAAGCTTAGAATCCAAGGCCTGGACATGTTCAGTGGGAATTCTGTCTTTCATACCCCCACCCTGTTTACTTCTACCATAGCAATGCATTTTTTCTCATCTGATTTCAAACTGTATCAAGACTGGTTAGTAATCTGATGGGATACTACTTTGGAATATCAGGGGTCTCCAAATGGGGCTTGCAAAGAATCATTCCTGAAAACCATTACTTCCAATCAGAGTTGACAAGACTAGAGTAATTAGGCTAATGTATACTATATATACCTTAGACTTTGGGCTTGTCTACACTGGCCGGTATGCTCTGGGATGCTCCAGAGTATTCTAGTCCTGGAGCTGCCCTGGATTTCCTCCATAACTTCCACGCTCCATAGTGATAGCAGGCAGCTGTCAACACACACATCTTCACTGTGCACTGTGGCAGTGCAACCGCTGGTGTGAGTCACTCCCTCTGAGGTCAAAAATTAGGTTCCCAGCATTGACCTCATGTCTGAGTATCTTGTTACTTCAGAGGCAGTGGCACATGCCAGCGGCACCGGCCCCAGACAACACAGCAGGTATGCATGAATAGACAACCATCTAGTGTTGCTGTGGAGTGCTCCAGATTTTCCTGCAAAATACTGAGCAAAAGGTAAGTTTTTAAAAACTTGTTTAAGGGTGGTATAGGGCAGATCTGGTGAGGGACTGGCCTTATGCTGTGCAGACTCATATTGGAAATTTGGCCCTGAGTCATGAAGACAGATCATGAGGATGGTAGGAAACTATTTCTTTTGGCCCATGTAGACATGCCCTAAGATGGACTCAGTATAAGGCAAAGGCAGTTTTCTCTGTTCCTGCGAACAGCTATGTCATGTGTCCAATGATAAATTGTTTGAATTTTTCAAGGGGAATAAATCACTGCAATCTATGCCTTCAATAGAGCTTATTCCTAAATAAACAGAAATAGATGTATAGCCCTAATGAAGTTTTTTTAAAAGAAAAATACTGAAAAGATGATATGGAAATAGATGATAAACAATACCAACAATTTGTGGAAACAAACTAGCATTGAAGATCTAATGATATGCAAAGCAATGTGAACTAAAAAAAAAGAAAGACATTGAACAATCTGATGGGGATTTGGGAGAAAAATGAGAAGTAAGAAATTGCACTCTAGTTCATAAACAACAATGTGTGCTGTAGTTAAAAGCCAGTACATTAGAGAAGCATGCTATTTGCACCATTTGCCCTTAATGATACTGGAACACAGCTGCACTAGGATATGGCACTTCTACTACGTTCAGTCAAAGTGATGTTACACATGCATGCAAGTTGCTCAAATTTGTAGGTTTCCCCCCTTTCTTTCTTGCAAATGCTTTGCACTCATAATAAAATTACTCACTGAATGACAAGATAATTTCAGAAATAATGGTCAGTGGCAGTATATCCATTTTCAAATGTGCAAATTCTCCAGTTCTTACTACTTTGACTATGTCCACTTCTTCAAGAGAAAAGTGAAAAGGTATAAAGTATGGTCCTGAAGGTTATATTGACAATGAAAAATGTCTTAAAGAAAAACAACCGAGACTTCACAGATTTAGATCTAAGTCTTTTAGAACTTAGAAATACACCAGGAGAAGAATTGGTTGCCTTGGCGTACATGACAGTGAGAAGATCGATAAAGACTTATGTTTCCTACAAATCCTATAGGGAACTAAGCCAATAATAGAATTACAGCTGATCTAAATAAATGCAAATAGGGCAAAATATTCTAATGAATAATGTCTATGCTGGGAAACAAGGTGCAACTGGTAGACATCATTTCTGTTCTGTTCAAAAGCCAAAATAGTTCACAGAACCAAGAGGTAGTGGAATATAATTGCTACCATTTTTTCCAGACTGTGCCCACCTCACATTCCAACTGAGTGACTGCCTGGAGAGCCATTTGCGTACAACTTGCCGGTTGTATACTACTCATCGTCTTCTGGAATGCAACCATTCCATATGTCTCACCCAAAAATTTAAACAGAGAGAGAGTGTGTGTGTGAGAGAGAAGAGGTAGTAAACTAGTGCTCTAAGGAGTTGAAACAGAATCAATAATAGAGGCCAGAATGGCTGAAATGGAATGAGACTTTGCAGAGAAAAGGATATTTATTTATTTAAATGCATTTTATATAATTAAATAAATAAATTTATATATTTATTTTCATTTCATTTCATTAATTAAGGGAAGAAAACCAAATAGCACAATGGAAAGGGAGCCTTATGCATCTGTTGACAAGGGCTGGCTGCTTCTCTCCACACCTTCCTATTCTGCACTGGTAAGGCAATAGTTGTATGGGGTGAAGCTGAAAGATAAGATTTTGGAAGGTAAGGGAGGAGAGATACCTTTGCTCCTCTTGACAGAGCTTCTCTTGATAGAACTTTACTGTACCTTGTCCTACTCTATTAAGGATTAAAGTTACATTCTGATTGTTTCCAATCCTTCCCCGGGCTTCACCCTCCAGCCCAAATGATCTTCAGGGTCTTTACTCCTGCCATGTTATTTGGATCTGCCTTCCTGTTTGCTCTTCAGCCATGATTGTTTTGCAGTTGTGACTGAAAGGAACTGGCATCTGGCTCACTCCAAGCCCTCTGGTAGCAGTTCTGAGCCCTTGACTTCTTTCAGAACTGTTGCTTATGACCTAGCCTTGACAGTGTGGCCAAAATTGCCTCAACCACCTGCTCTGAAGTTCCCTTCTATAACCTTTGAATTGAGCTCTGTGTAACCTGCAACACAGAATGGCTTCCATCATTCACACTCGATTTATGAGATGTCCTTGTAGAGCTACCCTATGAGATGTTCTGGTTCCAGAGACCTTGTCTTTGTGGGCCAAAAGACTCATTTCTGCTTGCTCTGTTGTCATCCTGTTCGGATGCCACACGTCCAAAACCCCTTTTCTGGTGCAAGCAGTCTGAATGACATCTGGCCTGTTCTGCACCAGAACTGTGGTATAACAGCCTTAAAACATATGGATTTTAAATATATACCTCTTACTTTGGATCTTCTGGGAAGATCTGGAGCCCTCCTTCCCCATGCCACAGCAGTTCTATGCATGGGCTTCTGCTGAGCCACCCTATGCCTCCACTGTCACCACAGATTGCTTGCTTCTGAGGTCAGGATGACATGTCCAACATATCATCAATACTGGGTGCCTAATTCTGACCTCAAAAGCAAGCAACATGTGGTTGTGGTGGATGTGCTGGGTGGCTCAGCAGGAAGTCCATGTAGATGACCACCATGGCATGGCAATGGAAGCCCAGGTATCAGGGGCAGGGTGGGATAGCTATGGGGCCAGGACACTCCTGATTGCCCAAAGAATATCCTGGCCCATGCAGACACAACCAGAGACACTGTAAAAGGCCATTAACATGCTTTGAGCCTCATACATCCTGGGTAGTTGATGTCTTCACCAATTAATGACCACACTAGATGTAGGAGCTTATCGCATTACCTTTTAAGTTGACTGCAGCCTAACGGGATGCAGCTGGGACACAGCATGGAGACAGGAATTATTATCACACTGTAATTTGCCACCAAATACACCAGGTGACTGCAGCCCCGGTCCCAGCCACATTCAGCCAGTCCTTTTTTGAAAATGGAAAGCTCCTGAGTTTTAAATGGCAGACAGCTCAGCATGGCTGGGACCAGGACTGCAGTCAACCTGTAGATTTGGCTGTGAATTACATTGCAATAATTCCTGCCTCCATGCCGCGTCCCAGCTGCATCCCATTAGGCTACAGTCAACTTAAAAAGTAATGCGATAAGCTCCATAACTGTGGCATATTAGGCCGTCTCCTAGAGTACCCAAGAATATCCCTGAGAAAGCTTTCTTTATGAAGGCACTTCATATGCCAGCATTGCCTCTGGTATGATCAATGAGTGTTGAAAACACTGGCTGCTTATCATGCCAAAGAACAAAAAATTGGCCAGAGTCAGAATGCCAAGTGTAAGGGTTCCAACCTATGAAAACTTCTAACCCAGCTAGTGTTTGGTTCCTTCCTAGATTTTGCTGGGAGTTTAATCCAGGAAAACCACTACCAAAGATACATAAAGTGGGTCCTTAGTATCTGCTGGAGTTTGGTATCCAGGACCCCCTGTAGATACCAAAATCTGTGGATGCTGAAGTCCTATTAAATACAATGCCATAGTAAAATGGTATGCCTTATATAAAATGGCAAAATCAAAGCTTGCTTTTTGGAATTTATATATTTTAATATTTTGAAATCATGGATGGTTGAATCCATGGATAAAAATTCTGTGGATATGGAGGACTAATTGTATTGCTTCATAGGAAGGAGCAGGAGTTTTAACTCTACATTGTAAGCAGTATGGTAATCCCTGAGAGATCTGAAGTATATTAAGTCTATATTTGTGGATTAGAACAAATGATTTTGATGTCAATACATTTACACATCCAGCCGTAGAGATCTACTGAAGTCCAAAGGCCTAATCCAGTTCTGTTTGCAGACACTGTACAATGCACCATTTCAAACAGAAGTATGTTTTCTCATGCATCTTTGCATCTACATTTTCTAGTATATAAAAGACTGGTTGCTTCCTTACTCTGATCTTCATCACTTGATCAAGGCCATTATCTGAGAATCAAATAGAATAAATGTGTTTTTTACCCTAATTTAAACATGCACTAGTTGATAGGGAGTTGATCAGGTTTAGGACAACAGCATATGGGAATGTTTTATATCTTGATGGCTGGTGCTGTTGAAACCAGGATTAAATAGTGCCCGGTGTTGGTTGCTACCATTCTCATAAGGAGCTGACTCTAATTTATAAAAGATTGTAAAGTAAACTGGAGGTGATGTGCATCAGATCATTACCCATTGCATTATTTTTAAAAAAATAAACAGTTACAGCAGAACAAACTGGATAATGACCATGGCATCGTAGGAAGGGGGAGGAGGCTTTAGCCCTTCACCATAGCACAGTCTAGATCAGTGTTTCCCAAACTTTGGTCCTCCAGATGTTTTGGACTTCGGTTCCCAGAATTCCTGATTATTGGCCAAACTGGCTAGGGCAAGTCCAAAACACCTGGAGGACCAAAGTTTGGGAAACACTGGTCTAGATTCAAACTGATGAGGCCCCAGGGAAAATGATAAACTGTGTGTGTGAATTGCACTGGGATTGTGGTAGGTGCAAAAGGTAAAAGCCATCAACCCTGCCATGTACCACTAGTCAATTCATCTGCAATTGTGATCTATCTATCTATCTTCTTTTTTAAAAGCATGTATAGTCTACTGATATATATATATATATATATATATATATATATATATATAGTATATAATGATCCTCAACCACAACCTCAGCTAAGCAGTGGTTCTCCTTCTACACAGACATACACGCACACACACACAGACACACACACAACTTATTGATGTATTAGTCAGAATGTCATGGAACTCCATAAACACTCTTTTGCTATCCAAATGGTGCATGAATGGAGAAGAAATATTGTTGTACACCAGGAATGGACAACCATTGCTGTTTAGCTGTCTTTTCACACAATAATAACACTATGCTTCCATTTTAACTGCCATGGCAACATCATATGGAACGCTGGGACTTGCAGTTTAGGGAAGGGTACTTTGTATTCTCAGCTCTAATGCCTCCCTAAACTACAAACGCTGAGGTTCCATAAGATGCTGCCATGGTAGTTAAAGGGGAATCATTGTGCTACAACAGTGTAATGAGAAAGATCATTTTGGACTGCAAATCCCATATTCCCTTACTGTTAATAATGATGATGTATCTTGTAGGGTAAAAGCATCTGGAAGGCTCAAACTGCCCACCCCATCCCACATATATGACCCTATTGCAGAGAGGTATGTAGAGAGGTGTGTAACCACATTCATTTCAGATGAGTTCTACATCCTCAGGAAAAACATCTTGATGATAGCATTGCTCTTGGAATACTCTTTTACAAAATCTGTAATGTCTTCCAATATTATTACATTATTGTCTTCTTCAAATACAAAACTGATCCTAAAGAACATACTGTCCATGTTTGCTAAATGCCTCCTAAGGAGGATCATTCTTTCATAAATACTGTGAAATGTCTGTCACAGAGTCTAGTAGTTATCCATTGTAACAATTTGTGTCACTCACATTCTTATATGTGCTAATTCATTTCAAGTACAAAGGCATCAGTGCACTGGTGTGTCAGATTTTTCCCTTCAGCATCCCCCTAAATGATGTCAAAATGTCACTTAGCCAAAGTTCCTCTTTTTTAATTTTTTTTTGTTTCTTATCCATATAGAACAGCCCCTTACAAAGCAGACAAGCATAGTTCACTAAATTGGAAAATGCTTATCAGTTTAAGCAAAGCCAGGGGTATTTATCTATTAGTGCAGGGATCATATTTCTGTTCAGTGAAAGAACAGAGAAGTGTGAAGTTGAAATTTTAAATAATCTGGCAGTTGAGTCTCTGCTGGTAAAGTCACTAAACTTCTCAAAAAGCCTGGTGTCAATGGCCTTCTTCCAGATATTTTAAGTTTTGGATTGTTTGAGTATCAAAGTCTTTCATTTCCCTTCTTGGCTTTGGATGTTTTCTGCCCCTAGAACTTAGAAGGAAATGAAATCAGAAGTCAAAAAGGCTTGTTTATAAAATGCCAGCCAGGTTGTCAAAAGAAGAGGGCTCTTCAGTGCCAGAAATTAATGCTTTGAGCTGACAGTCTGGACAAAGTTGGGGTTGCCAGTGTCAGACTTCTTAGGGCAGCAGCTTAAATCAGCTTTTTCCTCATTCTTTTGGAATTCTTGGCTGAAAAAAAGAGAGCATTTTATAAGTGCTTCAACAAGACTCTGGCAAATAAATGTTATAATGACAATGTTGTCTAATCTTTGCTGAAATTAGAGTTTCTAAACTCTTATACAACTGAAACACAATGCTAATTTCTCGATTGATACTATCTTGGGGTTACATATTGCAGCTGTATTCAATATCCACATACACCCCTTCCAGCATGACCCCATGTTTGCAATTGTAATTGTTAGATTTGATTGTCAGGATTCTTAGGTAAACTGAATTGAGCTGTACATCTAGAAATTTTGTAACCTGTCAGTTTTTGCATTTTCTGGCTGTTCTAGTGCTCAGAAAACATACCAAGGGGCATTTAAATGAACAAAACAAAACAAAAACCAGTATTTTGAGAGAAAACATGTTCAGAAATGCATATTGTAGGAAACTAGGGGCCTTTGCAGACTGCCAGAAATAGTGCACATTAAATTGAGGCACTGCCCTGGCTCAGTGCTAGGGAATCATGGGAACTGTAATTTATTGTGGCACCAGAGCTCTCTGACAGAGAAGGCTCAATGTCCCAGAAAAAAATACAATTCTCATGATTCCCTAGCACTGAGCCAGGGCAGTGCCTCAATTTAATGTGCACTATTTCTGGCAGTCTGCTTAGGCCTTAGATCTGCAGTCTAAGAAAACTTCATTCATTCAGCACCCACAGCCATGTGTATCACACACCTGAAGGAAGCTAATCTATAGCCATTACTCACTCTTACACATTAGATTAAGGGTGGGTATGTTGGTATATCACATATTTGTTACTAGACTGCCAGCAAAAAATCCAACATTTTACATCGCATGAAGGCAGATGGGTTTTGTTTTTAAGCCAAATCGTATTTCTGGGAGGTTTGGGGAGGGGAGTAATGATTGATTTTAAAAATACTGAAACATGTGTGTTGCTACTCTCCCAATAGAATGGTTGACGCTTTTGGGTCAAAATTTTGGTGAATGTGTTTATCTTTTGCTCAGTAATGAAGCCTCTTACATGTCTGGGGCATGCCACTGCCTCTCAACACATAGTTATTTTAAATATAAGCTTAGGATCCAAGACCTGGACATGTTCAGTGAGAGTTCTCTTTCACACTCCCACCCTGTTTACTTCTACCATACCAATGCATTTTTTCACATCTAATTTCAAATGCTAAACTGTGTCAAGGCTGGTTAGTAATCTGATGGGAGACTGCTTTGGAATATCAGGGGTCTCCAGATAGGGCTTGCAACGAATCATTCCTGAAAGCCATTGCTTCTAATCAGAGTTGACAAGACTAGAGTAGTTGAGCTAATGTGTATATATATATATATATATACCTTAGACCAGGGGTAGGCAACCTTTCCCCTTTAAGGGCCGATGGACTTCAGCTCCCAGAATCCCAGGAGCTATTGGCCAACATGGGACTATTGGCCAACATGGCCGAGGCTTCTGGGAGCTGAAGTACCTCGGCCCAGGTTGCCTACCCCTGCCTTAGACTTTGGGCTTGTCTACATTGGCCAGTATACTCTGGCCAGTGTAGACAATTTTCTCCATAACTTCCACACTTCATAGTGATGGCAGGCAGCTTTCAACACACACATCTCCACTGTGCACTGTGGCAGTGCAACCACTGATGTGAGTCACCCCCTCTGAGGTCAAAAATTAGGTTCCCAGCATTGATCTCATGTCTGAGTACCTTGTTGTGACTTCAGAGGCAGTGGCACATGCCAGCGGCACCGGCACCAGACAGCACAGCAGAGATGCATGTACAGACAACCACCTGGTGTTGCTATGGACTGCCCCAGATTTTCCTGCAAAATACCGAGCAAAAGGTAAGTTTTTAAAAACTTCTTTATGGGTGGTATAGGGCAGATCTGGTGAGGGACTGGCCTTATGCTGTAAAGACTCATATTGGAGATTTGGCCCTGAGTCATGAAGACAGGTCATCATGAGGATGGAAGGAAACTATTTCATTTGAAAATGAAAGGAAATATTTCATTTGTAGACATTGCCTAAGATGGACTCAGTATAAGGCAATATAAGGCAGCTTCCTCTCTTCCTGTGAACAACTATGCCATGTGTCCAATGATAAATTGTTTGAATTTTTTCAAGGGGAATAGTGGCATGAGCTCACCCCATCATGTGGCTGTTTGATGCCCAGGTGCCGCATGATGTCACTGTCACTAGTCACAGCTTCTGTCAGCTTTTTCAAAAGCATGCAAGTGCAAGTAAATAAATAGGTACCACTTTGGTGGGAAGGTAACAGTGTTTGGTGCAGTCATGCTGCCACATGACCACCAGAGCAGTCCTTGGACAATGCTGGCTCTTCGGCTTAGTAACAGAGATGAGCACCACCCCCTACAATCAGTTACGACTAGTCATTCATGTCAAGGGACTACCTTTACCTTTACCTTTAAAGAACTGCAACGTATGCCTTCAATGGAGCTTAATCCTAAATAAAAATAGGTGTATAGCCCCAATAAAATTTGTTTTAAAAAAGAAAAATATTTTTTAAAAAATGAAATGGGAATAGATGATAAACCATACCAACAACTTGTGGAAACAAACTAACATTGAAGATCTAATGATAAGCAAAGCAATGTGAACTAAAAAAAAAGAAAGACATTGAACAATCTCATAGGGATTCAGGAGAAAAATGAGAAGTAAGAAATTGCGCTCCAGATCATATGCAATAATGAAAATGATATTGGCTTATCTGAATTTATATTTTTGCTTCTATGACTTACATTCGTTATTGCCACTAACTTTAGTAGTTATCTTTTTATATCCAGTCAAATAACAAGTTTCAAACCTCATATTCATAAGAATGAGTTTACATTGACGAGAACATGAAGAGCATGTACAGAAAAGATAAATATCTGCAGACAGCAACAAAAGAAAGCTCCAGAGACGGCTGCCATCTGCTGGTTGTTTCACAATAGTGTCAATTAAATGGGAAAATGATAAGGAAAAAAAGAACTGGGGTTATGTAGGAGTGTTTAAGGGGTAAGCTAGTAGAAATATAGTTTTGCTGTAATTGCTCTCCATTCTTGCACAGTGTGTATCAAGACCTTGATGACCATATGTCTTATTTGTGAACATTCGGCTGAAAGGCTGGTTTGAAGATAAAGCCCAAACGCAGCAAAGGCCTTGAGATCTGGAGAAAAGGCTAAATGGGCACAGCCCAGATCACCAAGGCTACATCCGCACTGCAGAAATAATCCACTTTGGCAGCACTTTAACTGCCATGGCTCCATGCTATGGAATTCTGGGAATTGTAGTTTGTTGTGGCACAGAGTTTTGCTACAAACTACAAATGAACTACAGTTCCCAGAATTCCATCGCATGAAGCCATGGCAGTTAAAGTGATGCCAAACCAGATTATTTCTGCACTGTGGATGTAGCCCAAGACACTGCAGAAATGCATTGCATTGACACTGCAGAAATGAAGCAGTTTGACACCACGTTAACTGGCATGACTCAATCCTGTGGAATCCTGGGATTTTGTAGTTTGGTGAGGTAGTCAAGCTGGTCAGAGACCTCTGGTGCCTCACTAAACTACAAATCCCAGGATTCTGTAGGATAGAGTCATGGCAGTTAAAGTGGTGTTATACTGCTTTATTTCTGCAGTATGCATACACCCAATCCACAGTAGTGAGTTGTATTGCATTTCAATATAAAGTATAGTAACATTTTCAACATTTGAGTTTATTCACATAAATTTTATGTGGATCTGTATGCTTTTCATCCATTTTTGAGGGAATGAGGCATTTCCAATTTCCTTGTCAATTAGTAAGTTGTCACTTAGTCCTCTGGGCTGAAAGACAGGGATGCTCTGGGATTTCATTTGGTTCATATGCACAAATGAACTGACCAGGTATAGTGCTATTATTCCCCTTTAACTGCCATGGCTGTATCCTATTGAATGGTGGAGCTTGTAGTTTAGGGAAACCTTAGAGCACTCCGGTTGAGACTTCTAAATACCCCTCCCTAAACTGCAACTCCCAGGATTCCATAGGTTGAAACTACAGACGTCAGAGTGAAATAATAGCACTATAATTGTATGTGTCAATGGGCCCTGATTAACATCTTCTAAGAAGTTATAAATGATTTCCTGGTCATAAATGACGTTTAACATCAGTCCATAAGAAAAAGATTTAATTGAGAAGATAGAGATACGGAATCTGACTGAGAGCAAGAATAGTATATTATATGGGGGGAGTAGAAAATAAAAGGGATATAAGACTTCTAAAAAAATATGACTCTGGAGTAGAGGACTAGAAGTATATGCATGTGTATGTTGTATGTATTTTAATAGATTAATAAATTGTTATGTCTATGTACAAATCTAACATTCTAATGTTAGTAGGCCTAAATGTCACTTGTCTCTTTTCAGTAACAAGAGGTGGAGTAAATTTAGGATTAGCCATGTTGGCCATACAACAAAACAAAATCCAAAATTCACAAAAGAGCAGATAAAGGTATCATAGGGCTGATGCAGACCGGCCTAAAGGGCCAGCATGGGGGTAGAGTTGGGGTGGGGTGACTGCACACCGGCCGCCCCAACTCTTTCCTGATGCCACCATCACACTGCACACCCAACTGCACGGCACGTGGCATCAGGGTGCACCGTTGACACAGCGTGCAAACACGCTGCACCAGAGGGGTGCAAAAGAGCTGCAGCAGTGACTCAAAGGCTCTTTTGAGACTGGCAAAAAGAAGGATAGGGGCTGTGGTGTGTGGTTGTCACAGCCCCAATCCGGCACTCCCAGGGATGGCACAGAGCCGCCCCTTAGGGGCTGTCTGCATTTGCCCATAGTTAGCAAGAAGGTTGCATAAGAAATACTCAGAAGACTCTGTGTTAAATGATTTTATTAAACATTCCTATAACCTTTCCCACCCCTGTTTGTTGTTATTTAAAATGTGATGGCTTTCATACCATATAGAATCTGTAAGTCACTATACTCACAAATAAATTATATGAATTAATTTTGGGGACTGTGATAATGAATCCACAAAATATTTAGCAAATGGACATCAACAAAACAGCTTTATAGAGAGGAAGGTTGATTGGTTGGTTGGCTGGCTGGCTTGCTGGCTAGTTGCTTGGCTGGTTTAATGTTGCCCACACAAGATGAAATATGTATGCCCTCCCAAGACTTGAGACCTGCTGGAGGAGTCCTTCTCTGGTCCCACCAGTGGGAGTCAATTCACTCTGTGAATCTGAAAGAAGGTCCATGCTGTGGTACCCTTGTTGTGGAATCCCCTTATCCTAGAGGCTCAACATTGGCTTAATTTCACCCTCTGATTAAAACTTTTTGTGGTCTGATGCTTTAACCCAATTTGCACATGCATGTTTAACCTTATCTTGAATTGCTATATAGTTTAATACAGGGGTAGGCAACCTTTTTACGGTCTGGGCCCGTCCCACAAAGTCCTTCTTTCCACTGGGCTGGGGGGGGGATGGGGGCGCGCGCGCATTGCCGCCGCGCCGCCGCCGTGCATGTTGCGGCTGCCATTTTGATTTTCAAAATGGCAGCCGCGATGCGTTTGCACATGTGCAGGAGTATTGCGCATGCGCAAACGAGTTGCGGGCGCCATTTTGGAGAACAAAATGGCGGCTGCCACTTGCGGCTGCTATTTTGATTTTCAAAATGGCGGCGTGACTCATTTGCGCATGCACAGTACTCCTGGGCATGCGCAAATGCATTGTGGCCGCCATTTCGAAAATCAAAATGGCGGCTGTGGCGCGCGCAGCCGGATAGAGGCGGAAACGCACCATGGCGGCGGCGGCGGCGGCGGTGGCAGGGGTCTGCCTGGGCCAGTAAGTCCGGCGACCTGGGCCGGAACCGGCCCGGGGGCCATAGGTTGCCAACTCCTGGTTTAATATATTTTTTTGATTTTAATTATTTTTAGTGTTTTAAATTGTTTCAAGTTGTTTGCACTGATTTTATTGTACACCTCCCTGAGATCCTTGAATAAAGAGTGGACTATAGCTAGATTAATACTGTATTAATAACAGTATTGATAATGTTTATGTTAATGGTTCATGAAATGATGTATAGCATTATTTTAAGCAAGATTATTGTAATACTACTTGTATACAAGTGTGGATCTACTGATTTGGGTCTCTTTTCATTTATTTGACCCCTGGTTCTACATATTGCTCTATATTTTCTGTTATGCAACTAGAGGTGGAAAGAATGTGACATGGTCAAGGTCATGCAATGGGTTTCCATGGCTAAGTGGGGATCCGAGCCCTGGTCTCTCAGAATTTAGTAGGTTCTTAAACTACCATACCATGCTGGCTTTCTATTTTTAACTATATTTGTTTTTATCTGAAGCTTCATTCAGTTGCAATTCTGTTGGATGTTAAATAAATAAATAAATAGGGTCCCTGCTTCATTTCAACAAAGGGAGCATATCCGTGTATCCATTCCTTTACACAAGTGGATTAACCACTTTAATTTAGGTATATAAACTAGTTGTCATCCACCAGAGGCCCATATGGGTTTGTGAGTGTGTATATACATTATTCACACACACACACACACGTGTATGTATTCCAATGGAAGAGCTTTTACTTAAGTTGCCTCTCATATTCAAAGGACAATAAGGTGGAATATTTGATTAAGAATCTAACATCTCCCACTTTTCCCATATCAATTTGCACTATTGCTTCTTGTATTGATGGTGTCCCAGAAGTGCAAGCTTTACACTAATGGTAACTTACCACCAGATACAATGGGTCTGTTACACTGGTTCACTACAATGGTGTATCATTTTGCTTCACCAACATGCAGGGATTTATTATCAGTCTTACCTTTCCAAGTAGCATAACATAATGATAACATTTGTCTATAAGAATAAGCTCACAAACCTTTGGAACTGACATGGGCCCTCCATCAACATGACAACCTGTGTTCTTATATATTTATTCAGATTTTTTTCTAAACCACTTAAATTGTTTACAAGAAAACATCTAAGCAGGGAACAATAGAAGCATAAAACAAAAGATAACTACAAGGTAAAACAAAACAAAACCACACAGCAGTAAGCAAGTGCAGGGCCCAACATTAAGTTTCACTGAGTTAAGGCCCAAGGCAGAAAGATGGGTTTTCAGAAGAGGTTGGAAACGCATCATGGAAGATATTTCATATGTGGCCAAGGGAAGTGTGTCCAATGTATAAGAGCAATAGGAGCAAATACTCTTCCTCAGACTACCACCATATACTCAGCAGGATATGATGGGACCAAGGAAGTCTTCTTTGATTATCCTAGTAATTCAATGACCCTATTAAAAGGGAGGTAATCTTTTCCATATTTCCTGATCTAGTCCCAAATGTTCCACAGCTTTATTCAGCAAGGCCTTGAAGATATCCTAGTAGCACATACATAGCCAGAGTAGTTCCTTTAGCACAGATGTAATGCACACAGACAGACCATGGTGCCCCAGTTGAGCTGCCACTTTCTGCACCAGGTGGACCAACTTCAAGGCAAGCCCCACTTAGAACATTAGAGTCATTGAGTCATTGAGTTATAAATGTTAATTGGGAAGTTAATCAATGAGTCTCCATAGCCAAGTTTTCTTGGCCCAAAGAAAGTCATGGCTAGTGTACTAGCAGAATATGGTAGTAGGTTTTCCTTGCCCGAGAGGTTATCTGAGCTTCTGTGGATAATGTTGGATCATATCATCTTAGCATAAGGCCCATTCATAAACTGGTTTCCTTTCATTCAAATAATTTGTGGAGAGAGGGACAGGCTCCATGTACATGTCCAATCCCAGTATCCTCACACCTACTGGGTCTACCCCCAGCTTTTTGAGCATTGAGCAGCAGGTCTGAAGAGGAGCCTAAGCATGTTCTACTGAATGTGCTCATGCTATTCCCTTCAGACTGCCCATGGAATAGTCTCTCTTCCACACAGTTTGAATACATGGAGGCTGCAGTAATTTCTAAAGGGGTGTATATTTCAGTAGTACATAAAAGATAGCAGGAAAGTACAGTGGGCCCTAATTTGCTGGGGTTTGGTTCCAGGATCTACTGTGGTTACCAAAATCCATGGATGCTCAAGTCCCATTAAACACAACTGTGTCTCCTATATAAAATGGCAAAATCATAGTTTACTTTTTGGAATTTATTTTAATTTTAAAAATATTTTCAAGCCATGGATAGTTGAGTCCGTAGATAAAGAATTGATAGATATGGAGTGCTGATGCTGTTCTTGTTCTTGTCTCCACCTACAAGGCTGTCTCCACCTACAAGGCTGTGATTCTACACTACAAATGAAGTGTTGGCAAAGTGAACTTGTTGGTATTTTTAGTATTTCTCTTGCATCTTCTTGGCAATTATGTTTAAGAGCACTATTTACCACTATTTAAAATATCTCTACCCTTTTCCCTTTTGAAATGCCATACCCAGATTTTTAAACTTCTGGTGATTCCTTTTCATTAATTATCAGTTCTCTTTGGTGTTTGCAATACCTCCAAATTTAATATCATCTGTGAACTTAATTAATGTGCTGTTTATGTCTTCTTCCAGATCATTACCAGAGATTTATTATAATTAAGATTTTATGAAAGTAAAGTCTGAGAGGAAATCTCTCTACTTTGTCAATGAATATAAATGCCCTAAGTGCTTCCAATTAATCTATGATAAATAATACTGGAGAAGAGTTAACTTGTCATATATACTCAATTTTTAATTTAGAAATCTGAATTCTTTTAGCCCCCTTCTTGGTCATATGAATCCAAAGTTATAATGATACCCTGCTAATACATAATATACAGTAATAGATTTTAATAAAGCTTCTGCAGTCAATATGCAGTAGGAATTTGCTTCAAAGAAAAAATTGGGTAAGGCAAAAGGAAATAATCCTTGAACAATCAAAGCCTAGAAGCAACATACAAGTCCAGTGCATCAATATATTGCACAAAAATACAACTCCCCCCCCCTCCATCCGTTATGTATACTGTCACATGGAACCAGCCTAGCATTATGTAGTGCTAATTCCCCTTTTATGGGGATTAAATATTCCAATTGCAAGAAGTAGCTGCACAACTTACCATGCAAGCCAGTTGCTGTCCTCCATGAGGAGCATGAGCCAGCAGTCTTCCTCCATGGAAGACTGCTGGCTTTGCCTTCCAAGAATGCAGTATGGCTGGGAAGAAGTAGGAAGCCTCAGCCAATGAACTTGAATCTAGTTCAAGCTCATTGGCTGACAAACCTGGCCAGAGTGAACTGCTGAAGTTTTCAATCTGGTTGAGTTGGGGGTTAAAATCTGGCCACTAACTAACCTGTCCAGCAGTCCTGCTTGGAGTGTTGGCCCACTCACCCACTCCTTGCTCTTCTGTTTGATGGGCATCACAGTTTGGGCATGTTATGTTCAGTCACCACAAGATTATTTGTGATGCTGTTTTTCTTGGTGTTTTTTGTCACAACTGTGGAAGAGCAGTGATATGGGTCTTGGATCCAGGATATGGTTCCTCAGTGTCCAGCAGGCATTGGTAATATACAAGAGTTCTCTTATGGGACTCAGAGAGTGAGGGGTGGAAATGGTGTTGCCCAGGAGGGGAAGGACATCTTTCTTGTACTCTCCAGTGACAGGAGATAATGCAAGGGCACTGGCGCAGGAAGATCCTTGTTCTGATGTCCCATTGGTCCAGCACCAGGCTGCAGTTGGACTCATTGATCAACAGGCGGGTATATTGATGTCTGGATTTGGACCTATGTGTTTGGCCAACCTTGCTTTCAACTGTAATGTGGTCATATTTTCTCCAAGTTTGTGTTTCATGTAGTTCTTCGTGTGGAGCAATATCTTCCTTGGATAAATGGATGTTGTTGTATACTGTATTGTGGATGTCCCAATTAGGTGGCCTCTCAAGTCCTCTGAAGTGTGGTTTTAAAATAAGGTTGAGATGGCAAGTAAATAGTAGACTGCCTTCTCCAGAACATAATCAAATTCAGACTAGCATAAATCAGGAATGATGTTCTTAAAACAAAAACCATGTCTTTCCATTTCTTTGTATACAAATGTTATAGTGAGCCCATGGTATCTGCTGGGGTTTGGTCCCTGGAACCCCCATAGATAACAAAATCCATGGATACTCAAGTTCCATTAAATACAATATCATAATAAAATGGTGTCCCTTATTTAAAATGGCAAAAGCAGTTTATTTTTGGAATTTATATATTTTTTGAATATTTTCAAGCTGTGGGTGCTTGAATTCATGGATAAAAAAAATCCATGGATACTGAAGGCTGACTATACTTGCATGCCCACATGCCGGGGATGTCCCATAAATATTACTGTGCATTCCATAGTAACTCTCCACATATTGCTTTAATTACATTTATCATAGATAATCCTTCAGCCTCAGACTTGATAAATTTGCATGCAAATTTGATCTAATTGCAATTCCCCACAGTCAGACCCAAGACTGTGGAGACAAATGCTTAACAATTTAAATAGGGATGTATTAATCAGAACTTGAGAATGTTACTTCTTGACTGCAATAACCAGTGTGTTGAATGAGCCTATAATTCTTGGAATCATGGAGTGTGAGGAGACCTCAAGGTTAGCTGCTTAAACCCAGTGCTTCAATGGCCATATCTGCATGGAGGACAAGAAAAGTACCTGCACCATTCCTGTACTGATCTGTTTAGACTATGCATGGGGCCAAAGCAGGTAGAATATGGATTCAATCTACACTCTAAGGCAATTCTCCATAGTAGAAAGAGTCACCGTTTGTTCCAAATAATGGCAGAAACTCTGGAGAATCTCTGGGTGTCTGGACTACACTCCAATGCAGAGATGGGGGAAGAAGCATTGGAGGATGGGCAGAAGGGGTCAGGAGGAGGCATCTTTAGCTGGACAAGCCAGAGCCCCAGGGAAATGTGCTGAAAGTTCTGCCAGTATAGACCTGCTGTGGGTGCTAGTTATGTGGACAGGTCATCATCTCTGCGGATCCAGAAGCCCCAATGGTAAAGTGGGTTTTCCTGTCAGTGCAGACATGCATTATGTGGTGTCTTAGACTGCTGCCACAGTACAGAATTAAAGCAGTTTGACACCATTTTAATTTCGAAGGCTAAATATATTGCTAAACTACAAATCCCAAAATTCCATAGCATTCAGCCATGGAAGTTAAAGTAGTATCAAACTGCCTTATTTCTGCAGTGTGGCAGCAGCTCTAGGCAGAACAGAGGGGGATACCTGCATGCAAAGACTACTCCACTCAAAGCTGTCCTTACTTCTTGTTGGTTTAAAATCTTTTAATCTTGGAATTAACTGATCTATCATACTTTATTCATGAATGAGAATAAAACTCCTTGCAGTTGTTTGACTCTTGCAACTTAAACATTGTAAGGGACCAAATGTGAAGGACTGCCAAAAATATACATAATAATGTCATCTTGCATAAATCCAGGAAAATTAGGCTTTGGATAAAGAACCAACCAGGGAAGGTGAAAGTTATTGGCTTTTTAGCATGGTCTCTTTATGAATTAATTAATATTTTAACTAATGGATTTTAAAGTAGGTCAATCCAACATTTATTTGTTTATTTTACTTAGGAACTGTCTGCATGGGCTAAATAAACCAGTCTCCCCAGTCCTCTCCACAGGAGAACCAGATGTTACACAGCCCGAACCCAGGTTCTGATGCAAACAGACTGGATGATGTCCACCCTGTTCATCACCAGAACTGGAGTATAAACCCCTTTAAAATGAATTAAAATGACTCACCAGTTGCTTCCAATCTTTCAGCTATTTGAAACGTGTTAGTATCAGTATGTTTATTTCCCCGTTTTTAGTTCAATTCTTCCCATCTATTACAAGTGCAAATACTTTGGGGAAAATATTGTTTAACTGAAATGAGCTGAATAACTACGTTATCAATACTGTAAACTGAGCAATTCCTCGGTTTAGCATATACTTCTAATTACTCTCCTCAATCAATTCATTTTCTTCTTCAAAACATAAATATCTGCTTCTCAATGGAATAAAAGGTAATGGCTGAGTGAAAACAGACAGTGCTTTGCAAATGGGCATCATTTTTGCCATCCTTCCTGAAGTACATGAAGAAGGGTGTGGGGGAATGTGTGCATCATTTGAAGTGACTTATATTGCAGTGTAGAGGGATGAGCCCTCTTCTTCTAACCTTCTCATAGCACTTCATAAGACATAATCCTTCTCCTATTATGATTTGTTGAGCAAGAAGATTGTTACTTCACAACAATAGGGTTCAGAGCCCCCTGCCCCTCAGGGACAACTGCTCTTTCAGAGAATGTGTAACCTATCAGTGCAACCTTTGGAGAAACAAATCCCATAAACTTCATGTATAAAATACATTTACACAGAAAACCTCCTCCCACACAATTATCTCCAAGACCTAGTCCCAAACAACATGAAGTTGTGATAACAGTGAGAATTCTGGAAACTCCATGCCTCTTGGAAAGTGGATCTATTTGAGCTCAGTGGTTCTCATAATGTTCAATCACATCCCATGTAGGTCATTCATTCCTGGTTTATTTGTTCAAAGTTATGGGGGGTTACCTTTTCCCCCCTTCTTTTTTTGATAATACTAAACAAGTGCTGGGGGGGACACCAAGCAAAACTGCAGAGAAGCACTGCTCCAAAAGAAAACTGTGCATCCATTCTCAATATGGCAGCTGGTGGTTCATATGTCAATGAGATGCCAAATCTGCTCTAGGTTTTAGTCCAAGCTTTCATTCCAAGGTGCAGTATACATTTTTGGAAATAGGGTTCTGCTCCATAAATAGCTCTTATCAAATTTGGACTAAGACCCAGAACAATTCTTTACACTACTTACATGGAAGACACCATCTTTCAGCATTTGCCTGTGAAGCCACTGTAGTAGTCTTATGTGAGGCAAGATGTCTCTGAACATGAATGAACCTCATCCCTTACTGCTATAGAGATATCCATAGTAATGTCTCAACAGTTCCCAAACCCTCACGTTTGTGAGACCATAATTGCCAGTTTCTAGCAGTGTAGCAGTTTGTTTAGACCTGGGAAACTGTATTATAATATATATATATATTTTATCACTGCGTGTATGTTGAACAAAGATGGAATGTCAAGCCAGGTAACTTCAAGATGCATGTACAACACAATAAACAGAACAGCCAAGGGAAATGATTTGCCTGATAAAAGGGGAAATTAATTCCTTTAGATTTATTTTCTGTATTTTCATGAAGTACTACTCTGCCTGCCTGTATTTCATCCCATATAGCAGACTGCTTTGAAAAATCTCCTGCAGTTTATATTATCTGTTAATAAACGTGTGCCAAATAACTGTGCAATATTACAGAGCCCCCAAACACTCAATTAGCTTTACTTAAAATAAGCAGCTTCATTTATATACCGCTTCATATCACGCTATGGGATGTCTAAGCGGTTTACAACTGTAAGCTCATTGCCCCCCCAACAGTTGGGTACTCATTTTAGCAACCTCAGAAGGATGCAGGCCTGAGTCTAGCCTGAGCTCTGGCTAGTATTGAACTCGCAACCTTGTGGTCTCTGAGTGAGTGGCTGCAGTACAGGCATTTAACCACTGCGCCACCAGGGCTCTTAAGTTATACAGTATCTGGATTTAATTCGAATCCATTTTTGATTCATTTGCCAGCATGGCATTTTTAAAAGGTTGTTCTTTTCGCAATATTTCTGTCACAATCATAGTCACAAAAGACTTGTGTGCACTACACTATAGGTCTGCAGTAGAGTTGCACAGTGCATAAGAAAAGGACTAGATCTTTCCTCTTTAGTTTTGACCCCTGGAAATTGTCCCTGATGTGGCCATCAAGCTTTTTTTTTTTTAGAAATACTTCCATTGGCATTAATGGAAACTTTTTTAAAAAAAATCCCCAGCAGCTGCATGAGAGATGAACCTATGGACTACATGTCTTTGTATCTTCAAAACCCAAGCTTCTCAAATATTACAAACTGCAAGCACAGAGTAAATACCCACTGGATGATCTTAGGTGAGTCACACATTCTCAGCGTCAGGGGAAGGCAATGGCAAATCTCCTCTGAACATATCTTTCTGAGAAAACACCATGATCAGGTCACCATAAATCAGAAACAACTTGAAGGTACACAACAACAACAATACAGAGAGAGAGAGAGAGAGAGAGAGAGGGCCCTTGGCATACGTGAGGGATCCGTTCCAGACCCCCCTCCCTGCATATGGGAAAAAACGTGTATGCTTAATGCCCATTCAATGCTATGGTGGTGCACTCCGGCACACACGCCATTTGCATTCTGCTTGGAAGGTGAGAGGTCAGTATTAGATTGTTTGTGTAATAGGAAGTGGGGGAATAGTGTTTGTGTTTTTGTTTGTACTGTATGGTTTTGCTGGTGGTTTTGTATAGTATAGCACAATGTCTCTCTCTCTCTCTCTCACTCTGTGTGTGTATGTGTGTGTGTAGATATAGATATGTATATGTATGTATGTTTTGTGAAAATAAAAATATTTGGAAAAAAATTACAATTTTATTTTATGTATAGAATCATAGAATTGGAAGAGACCACAAGGGCCATCCAGTCCAACCTCCTGCCATGCAGGAACTTCCAATCAAAGCATCCCCGATAGATAGCCATCCAGCCTCTGCTTAAAGACCTCCAAGGAAGGAGACTCCACTACTCTCCGAGGGAGTGTGTTCCACTGTCGAACCGCCCTTACTGTCAGGAAGTTCCCCCTAATGTTGAGGTGGAATCTCTTTTCCTGGAGCTTACATCCATTGTTTTGGGTCCTAGTCTCTGGAGCAGCAGAAAACAAGCTTATTCCCTCCTCAATATGACATCCCTTCAAATATTTAAACACGGCTGTCATATCACCTCTCAACCTTCTCTTCACCAGGCTAAACACCCCCAGCTCCCTAAGTCGTTCTTCATAGGGCTTGGTTTCCAGACCCTTCACCATTTTAGTTGCCCTCCTTTGGACACGCTCCAGTTTCTCCACATCATTTTTGAATTGTGGTGCCCAGAACTGGACACAGTATTCCAGGTGAGGCCTGACCAAAGCAGAATAGAGTGGCACTATTACTTCTTTTGATCAAGGCACTATACTTCTACTGATGCACCTTAAAATTGCATTGGCCTTTTTAGCTGCTGCATCACACTGTTGACTCATGTTCAACCTGTGGTCCACCTGGACTCCTAGATCCCTTTCACACGTAGTCTCATTCAGCCAGGTGTCCCCCATCGTATATCTGTGCTTTTCGTTTTTCTGCCCTACAGTACCTTACATTTCTCCATGTTGAATTTCATTTTGTTAGCTTTGGCCCAGCTTTCTAGTCTGTTCAAGTCATTTTGAATTTTGATCCTGTCCTCTGGGGTATTAGTTACTCCTTCTAATTTGGTGTCGTCTGCAAATTTGATAACTATGCCCCCAATACCATCATCCAAGTCATTAATAAAGATATTGAATAGCACTGGGCCCAGGACAGAGCCCTGTGGCACCCCACTGGTCACTTCTTTCCAGGTTGAAAAGGAGCCATTGTTGAGCACCCTTTGGATTTGGCCAGTCAACTAATTACAAATCCATGTAACAGTTACTTTGTCTAGCCCACATTTTACCAGCTTGTTTGCAAGAATGTCATGGGGAACCTTGTCAAAGGCCTTACTGAAATCAAGATATACTATATCCACAGCATTCTCTTCATCTACCAAGCTGGTAATTTTATCAAAAAAAGAGATCAGATTTGTCTGGCATGACCTGTTTCTCTGAAACCCATGTTGAATTTTTGTGATTATGAAATTACCTTCCTGATGTTCACAGACTCTCTATTTAATGATCTGCTCCAGAATCTTTCCTGGTATTGATGTCAGACTAACTGGATGATAATTGTTGGGATCCTCTTTTTCCCCCTTTTCAAAATAGTATGGACTATCTATTGTTGGTGGTATCTTCTCCAAATGTCCCTTTGATGGCTTTTCCCTATTTTCCCTCCAGTTATTGGTCCTTGATAAACTTCTGTTCATATTTTGCCCCACAAGGTAAGCTTGGCGGATCCCTTTTCAATTTTTGAATGTGTTCAGTTTTATACTAAACTTGTCATTTAGGTAGCATAGTTCTAGTCATGATTAGTTTTAAGCCTGTTCAAGTTTTCATATCCTTGGCGGGAGAGTTTTTCTTGCTTCCTCCACTGTCACAGCCATATTTAGTGAGGACATAGGAGGGAACCTTTTCAGTGGCTGCTTCTAGTCTGTGGAACTTCCTTTCATGGGAGGCTAGGTTGGCTTTCTCTTGGCTCCCTTTTTCCCAACACATAAAGACATTTCTGTTTGTCTGTTGTCTACCCATTGCAGGATGATCTTTAAATTGGGGGTGTGCTGTTTTTTCATGATTACTATACTGTGACTGCCTTTTTGGAACTGTTTTAAATTAATTTTAATAGAACTGTTTAATATTTTTTTAAAAATTCACATTTTCCATTGTTTTAACTGTGTGTTGTTTTAACTTATATCATGAGCCACCTTGAATCCCATAATGGGAGAAAAAGTGAGGTATAAATGAATTATATAACTAAATACTTTGTGTACAGTGGTGTTGGCTCCCAGGCATATACAACCTTAAAGCTCTACTATTCTCTTACTGTTGAGCATGATATGTTGGCCTGAGAACTTGCACATAACTGTGCACACATGAACAAAGGGGCAGCATGTCGGCCTTTTTTATGTGAGACAGTTCCTGAGGTTTATTTTTGAAAATACCATGGGAGAATTATAAGGACTAGTATTAGGAGTATTATAAGATCAAGCTGTGACATATGGTTTTCTCTTCTTTGTCTGAACACAGTTTGTATTGTTTTACTTCTTCTCTTCCTCTCTGTCTTTCATACACACTCTCTCTCTCTCTCTCACACACACACACACACAACTACACACACCTGTAAATTTCAAAATGTAGCTGAATGAGTCTGAGTTACATCTATTACTGTAAGAATCACTGAGTCTGGAGAGCCCTCAGAGATCATTTCTCCAAACCTCTCAGCACCACAGGAAAAGCAAAGAACAGGGCTACATTTTTTATGGCCATAAAATACTCATAGTTTAGAGAATTAAAATGAAATTTCTGCAAGAACACAAAACCAAAAATATTTATTGCCAGGGAGAAATACCGGGCAATTTTTTCATGTGTGTGTGTGTGTGAGAGAGAGAGAGAGAGAGAGAGTGAAATTTCCTGATGAATTAGTTGGCTGTGGCAATACTAATCAAGAATTTTTGAAAGAGCCAGTGTTTTATTCAGTGATGAGCTTTGCATTCATTCTCTCTTTATAGGTTTGGGAAATGCAGTCTTCCCCTCCAATGTCATTGTCCATGCCCTGTGATTACTGTTGCAAAGATTACACAATCAACAGAGCAGTCCAGACGGTAAATGTATAACTAAGGAGAGCTGGTAAGAAATTGGTCTTTATTTTCTGGGCTCTTTGGTAGGTCATCATGCCAATGAGCCAGCACCTTGTCACCTCAAAACTCACATTATGCAGCAGTCCTTGAATATTTTCTAATACATTGGATCCACAGAGACCAAGAGCTTCCCTTTCTTGACATGAAGGTATATGTGTGGTTGTTGTGGTTGTCATTGTTATTATTTGAGGTTCCCATGAAAGGTTTGCTGGATGACTTAATTTACGGTTAGCAGCAGATTTCACAAGGGAACATTCCCACTGCAAACCTGCCATTTTCCCACACAGATGCACTATCCATCTTTCTCTTAATTTGCTGTGGCAGAATTCTTCTCTGAACTCTTCAGGTTATGGTCATGACACTGGGATACTTTAGAGATACCTCCCCACCCCCCTAATTGAAAATCACAAGGCAACAAGGTTTATGTTCAGTGCAGCATAATCTCTTCATCTCTATGAAAAACCAGCAATTCCATGATTAACTCCTGCTAATAGAACCTTAAGGCTAAGGATGTGAATCTTTGCTCATTTCATTTTTCAGTGCAAGAATAATATCATGTTTGTTAGAAATCATATCTGCTCCCCTGAGCTGCCTTGCACTCTAGACTTCTAGGATCCCTCCCATCTTCCCCTATCCTAATGTCCCAGTATCCTCCATGACAACTGAACAGCTGGTAGTTTAGTAGGATCAGGAGAAACTTCTGGTTAGGGTTGAACAAATCTGACCATTTCAGTTTCTTATTTCCCCATCTTAAATTCAATGTATCACAAGGGCTGAATTTTTCAGCATGTGCATGAAAATTTGTACTTGTACTTTGGGTACTTTCCTGCTATGCACACATTTTTTTATTTTTTATTTTTTGTCTAGCATACATATTTTTGACAACATTTTCCGTTATAACACATTTTAGTACTATTTTTACTAATATTTTCATTTTGAGTGCATTTTCCCCTAATAAATGTATTTTCATACAATCTTTACGACAAGTAATCTACATTTCAAAATTCCCTTTTTGATGCAGGCAACACAGTGTTTTTGTCTCGTAACTTTCTCCAGTTCCTTCAATATTCCCTTTACCAAGTGGTGCCTGAGGTGACCACCTCATTCTGTCATCCCTAGATATAAAAGATAAGGATTGCAAAACCATGGAACACTGGAATTGTCATATAAATACCTATTAGTAAGACTTCTGATACTTCTCAGCATCTAAAAATTGAAAAAATATGTTAGACTGCTACCTTCTGTATTAAAATGCTCATTGAAAGCCCATTTCTGTAAATGTTATCTCCCGTTGGAGGCTAAAAGCTGCAGCCATAGTTTCGAAACTATATTTAAATGTGATAGAGCAGCACGTCTCATCACTGCTTTGCTTTGGGATTTGAAGATCATTATGAGTATAGTGTCATTTGGTGAATATTCTCCTGATAAAGAAAAATCATTTCCACATTTTAGAAGGACTGCTTACCCTTTCAAAGGTCTCCAAGATCAAAAATTTCCCAAGTTCATTTTATCCTGTTCCCACATTAATTGGAAAACCACACAAAAATGTTATATGCTTTTGCTGTGCATTTCTCTAAATATGTCCATGTCCACACAATTTTACCTTACATGCACATCTTTGAAAAGATACATTTCCTAAGAGTTAGGAACATCTATGTACACAAAGCTCTACACAGGGGGGTTCCATGTCCACCCATATCAAAGAAATGTGCATGCAGCTATCACTTATCTGTAAGAAAGGAAGGAGGAGGAGCGAATACAGAGCATAGAGAAGCAGCTGATCTCAGCTTGGTTTTGGGAAAAGAAATAAGGGTGTACTCTCAAATGGAGTGCACTTGCTTTTTTCTTCCCCCAGGACCTATACATAGCCAGATATCTATGGTCCATACTGTCCAACTGTACCAATTTGACAGGGACAGTCCCAATTACAGTAATTATCTATCATCTCACTTTTTTCAGATATTTTGAAACCCTCCTGCTTTCTGTCTCCTCCTCCCATTTTCTCACTTTGTCCTCAGCTTACTTCAATTGCTGTAAACAGAGTTCAAATTGCCAAGGTAGTTTCTACCCAATTAGCTTAGCACTGGGGAGAGAAGAAGAGAATCTTACCCTTTCCAGTAGGCTCAGGCAAACATAATTTTTTTCTGCATCTCTTCACTTGGGTGTTCATCCATATTAATATGACCATGCTGTGATGTTGCTTGGCCACATATACCCCAGTTTTGATCCGTGAAATGTTGGTGAGTATGGTGGTCTGAATCATCTCTCCCCTCACACCCACTTCTTTTTGATAAGAAGGAAGTAGTTTTTTGGACAGAACACAAGAGCAAGAGAATAGTCCTCTGTGCCCCTATCAAAAAGGGGCTTACAAGCACATAAGTGAAGCTTATGTAAGCTGTACTTTTATGTGTGCAAGTCCCTAACAGGATGCTGGGCTTTGCTAAAATATACATTTTTGTACACACTTCTACTCTGCAGTATATATTTTAGAAAATGTTTCACTGCATGTCTAGGGTTATATTATCAGCTTCTCAGTTCACAGACTGATACTTTATCATGGTTACTGCTACGTCCTACTCCTTTCCCTTCCCATTCTTAGACATCCTCCTTATTGTGAGTCACTATGGGCTAACTTGTGTTAGCACTCTCCAGAGTACTCATCTGTCTCAAGGTCTTGTTTCAAGGGTTGCAGTAGCAAACCAGCAGGGGACGAGAGCAGTCAACCAAGGTTCCCAAACTCCAGCCTGAGGCAAGAGGTTCACTCTGCTTCAAGAGGGGCCTGATTCTGCTGTTTCTGGCTTTTGGAGCCTGGAAGGTTGTCTCTGGAACTATGTGCCCATAATGGCTGCCCTGGACTACAGTACTTGCTTGTGGCCCCATAGACCTATAATCGACAGCCTCTGGGGACCCCTGACTCTGTCCCTCTGCTGATTCTGACACTTCCTCCCCTTTAAAACTTGTCTGTTAAGATTCACCTAGAGTTGCTGCAGGTGATTCTGTGACCTTGTAGCTGTACAACTCAAATTGACAGAATGCCCAGAATGTACAGGGCTCAGATTGGCACAGTCTCAAACCACAACTGGATAAACAGTGCTTGCTAATTAAATAGCTAGTTATTGGAGAGATTACAAAAAAGAAATATGCTTTAACACCTGGAAATGAATATCTAGGAGAGGAAAGACTTTTCAAGTTGAGAATGAAAAACCTGATAGAAACAAGGATTCAAAACCTCCAAAATAAGACTATTTAAATCCATCCAATTGATCTATCAGTTTCTGGCAATGCTTAGAGTCGTTCCTTGGTTATCTTATTTTCATATTTATAAACTGAAGTCCAGATATACGGTAACTGTCACATAGCAGATGGTTACCCTCTTTGTGGGATTGGGTGACATATGTAAGGATATGAACATGTGGATGAAAGGGGGGGGCACTTCTGTCTGCTTATAACATCCCAACATGACCTACACTACAGAGGACCGTATGTAGCTGTCAGACATCAGTCCTCTATTTAATCACATCGTTTTCTTTTTAAGGCATGTCCAGCCCAAGTCCAGTTTACAGATATAAGACTCTAAGAAAAAGACCAGAAGTTTAGAAGTTCCCCATCTACAGCTAGGTCTAGGCTGCAGATTAAGTGACAACACAGGTGCTTATATATTTAATTGCTATGGAGAAAGTCATATGATCATACTCTTCTCCATTATGTTGTGTTTCCTTTCTTACATCATAGCAATCATTTACAAATCTGCATCTATACTTATGAATATACAAATTTTATGTAAACATTTGTCCTTTTATGCCCTCCTTTTCACTGCTATATATGTAGCCACCCAAATATGTATCTTCACATATGTGACATGAAACAGGCTAGTCTGTTGATTCTAAATATAGAAAATCCTAACTGAAATCCCACTTTATTGGGTGAGCTTGCTATTTCTCAACTCCCTCTCTCACAGGATTGTGCAACAATAAAATGACATGAATTTATTACCAAGGATATAAAACCAATCTCTAGTCTTAACTACTATAGACCCACTGAATGAATGGTTTATTCAAAGGGTCTGCTCTACTTGGGAGTAGCAGTGGGATTTACACCCATGTGTTTTCTCAACTCGTGGGAAACTTCATATTAGAGAAGTTCATGGAGCAATATGGCAGTCTGACTATGGCTCTATCACTAGAAGCTAACACAGCTGAAAGTGTTTGCTCTGTTGCTTCTAAGCCCAGCCTTTTTAGTTCTGTGGATGCCACTGAAAACAACTATCACAGTTATAAAAAAAAAGATTTATTTCATCCCTCATTGATTCCATAGCTCAGAAAAGTTACTATTTTGTTGTCTAAATATGTACATAAAGAAAACATAACAAAAGAATATGTATAGGATTAGATAGCAGGTGTTAATATGACTATAAGATTGCATGGTTATGGCTGTGGGGGTGGTGGAAGAAAAGTTACTATTTTGACGATGGCTCCCAGAATCCACTAGCCAGTTTACGGGCTATGTAGATAGGCAGCTCTGGGCCACACCTGCTAGCCGTAGATCGAGGCAACAGCAACTGCACACCATGGCCCCGATCCTCCCTTTTGCCACTCCTGAAAGGAGCGGCAAAATGCCGCTGCTTTCAGGGCTGGCAAAAGGCACCCTAAGAGCTGGTGCATGGCTCTTTAGAGCCCCTTCTGGCACAGTGCGTAAAATCACTGCACCGGGAGGACGTCCTGACGCTGCGCGCCGTGCGTAATGGTGCACGGCGTCAGGACGTCGTTGGGCTGGGGTTGGTGCAGCCAGTGTGCGGCTGCCCCTCCCCATCTCTGCCTCCAGGCCGGCCCTTTGGGCCATTCTGTAGAGGTCCTAAGTCTCTGAGTCCAATCATTCTTATTGCAAAATGCTGGAAGTTGTGGTCTAGAAAAAGTAATGTTTTTCAGCTCAGAATGGTTTCAATTTTCTCTCCCCTTTCTTTCAGTCTTGGAGTCTCTTTTTAAAAGAAATATGTGAGCATTTAAGGGTGGAAAAGAGGGACTGTGAATATAGACAAGTCTGTAACTTAAGATTTGTTTTTGTACCAAAATGAGAAAGCTTATATAAACTGTTTGTTTTTGTAAAAATTAGTAAAAGTTTTATCCTAAACATGGCTTTAGTTGTTCACCTCAGTTTGCCTGGATGTCAAGTGCATATATAACATAATTCTTTCCTCTCCCACAAGGGTGTTGGTAAGACTTAATTAATTAATGTCTGTAAAGCATGGTGAGATCCTTGTATGATTAAGTTCACTGCTTGCCCAGTTCCCCAAGTGACTCCACATTGCCAGAAGCAGTATCTCCTGTCTATTATCACCAGGCAAGCAGCCAACTAAATAATGGAGGGTGCACTAGGAAAACTGCTGTTTTTTTTTTAAGTCTTAAATGTATGGTAGGGTAGGACAAACTAAAGAGCATTGTATAGGAAGAAAGGCTAAACCCTCAAATAAAGCATAGCCTAATTACTCACTCTTAGTGGGCTGATTTGCAGTCTAAGCTGCAATTTCAAGCACCTTTGCCTGGGAATAAATCCTGTGCAAAGGGAATGTGATGTGATTCCTAAGGGCTCATTCCCACTTTCATTTAAACTGGTTTGCAAGTCGCATTAACATGTGGTCACTGAATTGATTCATACTGATACATAGTTCCCACTATCAGAAGTGAATTATTTCATTATTCCATGCATTCATGTCTTTTTAACACATTTGTTGTTCCCGCTAGATTTGCACCACTACAAAATGCATGCTCAGTATCGAATGTGATTGATCCATCCTGGCCTTTTAAAAAAAATGTCAATCATATGATGTTCATCAATGCATCATCAGTGACGCAACCAGGAGACCCATTACTCACTGTAGAGAACCCACAGAAATGTGAGTGATAGCAAAATCCATTATTTAATTAAACACACACACACACACACACACACACACTAAAAACCCCTCCCCAAGGAAAGCACCCCCAGAGTTGTCCTACCTCTTGAAAATATTCCAGCACAACTGGGAAAAATGCAAAAACAACTGCACCAGGACCAGTGAGATTTACGGGGACCACTTGGCAGTGTTTAAAATCTGAAATTGAAAGCTCCCATTGTAGTCAAAGGAGCACCGAGGAGCACGGGGGGGGGGGGGGGGGGAGGGAGGAATGGCCGATTTTCCAAAACCTGGGGAGGGATGGGTTACACCATCTGCCAACCCTCTGCCATATAGTCCCTCCCCTCCAGTGCAATGTGATTGAGATCCAAACACCATTCATATTTGTTGAACATGCTTGCAAAATGATTCTTTTCAAAAGAACCACCAAAAATCCATCTTCAAAAAATATGATTCTTTTGCATTTGCTTCATTTCACCTCGATTATCCATGATTCAAACTGAATGCAGTCAGTTCTAAAATTGTTTCTAAAATCAGTTTAAATCATAGTGGGAATGAGCCCTAAGTGAACTTGCATAGGACAGCAATGGTATACAAATTCAAATTGCTGGGATGAGCCCAAGCTTTTTTTAAGGCTGAAACAAGACTTTGATATTTTTTGGGATACCACAAATATAGATTTAGTGGAAAAAGAAAGAAAAAACAATCTTTCTGGGCAAGAAGACATTGAAATGCTAGTTACAGCTGACCTCCAAGTGGACCTACAGCAGAAAACATAAGAAACTGCCTTATACCATATCACAATATCTATGATGTTTGTAGATGAATGCAATATCTGACAGCTTTAAAAAGCCCCAGAGCCCCAACACCAACACCAAAAATAATGTTGCTCCTGGAAGTCTTTAGGTAGCTTTAAAACAAGGTCCAAGCATCTGTTATATATATATATTTAACCAAAGTTTTAATTAATTATTTTGAAAAATGGAAAGTGTGCTTCCCCTTTGTTCGAGTTTTGGTGGGAAGGATACAGTCTACAGTAGTTCCAGGGAAACCCCACCGAGAAGAATACAGTTTAAAGACTACAGGGATATTCTTTGTCATTTGGCAAGTATTCATCTATACAGAAATACATGGTGCTTCAGTGCAGAAACATGTTTTGTGCATAGAAAAATCAAATGTATTTCTTTGTAGAAAAATTGTTTTTCTCCACAGATTAATATTTCTCAAAGCATCAATAGCAATTAGGAACTGAGCAGAAATCATGGTCTTCCTGTCTAATGGGGAGGACACTGCAGAAATTATTTATTGTTGCCTGCAAGGACAGATATTCACACAGCTACCAAAGTAGCACTCAAAATGTTGATATGAAAAACACTAGAAAATTCAGGAAGGAGGAGGAGTGAAAGTAGGAGGAAGAAATATCAACAATCTGAAATATGTTGACGACACCATAATACTAGCAGAAAACCTCACAGACCTGGAACACTTACTAAGGAAGATCAAAGAAGAAAGTGCTAAGGCAGGCTTAATGTTGAACATAAAGAAAACAAAAATAATAAGCACTGAGGACCTTCACAAGTTCAACCTAGACAATGAAGAAATACAAATAGTAAAAGAATTCTCATCCCTGGGATCAAACATTGATAGAAATGGGGACTGCAGTCAGGAAATCAGAAGAAGATTAAGAATGGGGAGGGTGGCTATGAAGGAACTAGAACAGATTCTAAAATGCAAAATATACAGCTCAGCACAAAAGTTAGAATCATACAAGCCATTGTATTCCCTATTGCCATGTATAGATGTGAGAGCTGGACAGTTAAGAAAGATGATAGTAAGAAAATCAACTCCTTTGAGATATGGTGCTGGAGAAGACTGTTGAGGATCCCATGGACAGAGAAAAAGACAAACAAATGGGTCCCAGAGCAGATCAAGCCAGAAACCTCCCTGGAAGATGACCAAACCAAGGTTGTCATGCTTCTGATACATCATGAGAAGAGAAGACTCATTAGAAAAGACAATAATGCTGGGAAAGGTGGAGGGAAGTAGGAAGAGAGGAAGGCCATATGCCAGATGGATGGAGGCCATGGGTATGGGTTTGCAGGAGTTAAGCAAAGCATATCTCATCCACAGGGTTGCCATGGGTCAAGATCAACTTGAGGGCAGTTAACAACAACAAATTAAAATCACACAAACCTCCTCTTGTTCTCCATACTCTGACTTTTTTAAAAAAAAAACCAGAATGGCATAAACAATCTAGCCACTGCAGTGTTAGAAGAAAGCAGTCTTTTTCACACACCACGTGCCAGGCTATGTTGCTGTTTTGTAATGATCTGCTTCCATCAGAGTGCACCATTTCTCTGCCTGCCTGACTCTGCTGATCATTCTCATAATTAAGTCTCTTTTGATTCTCTTTGGCAGCACACCATCTGTACAAGAAAGCACACCTGGAAACTGGCTTGCCTCTGGTTTGGCTGTCCTTGATTAAACTCTGTTTAAAAACTAAAAAACCTTAATCAAAAGAACTGCCTGGCAAGATGGAGCTGAGTTTATATGTTCTTTCTTTCCTTTCCTTTATTCAGAGATTCCCTCCAAGGCCAATAGGACTGGGATTTGGATTTTAAAAGGTCCCCCAGATGCCCACTGTGCTTGGGCTCTGCTCTCCAAAAGATTTGCTCTTAAAGAGAAGAAAAGAATCCAAAGGCATTAAAGAAAGATGAAACTAAAAGTTGCCTCTCATGTATATACAGTAAGTTAAATTCTGCTTCTTTTTAAATAAGAAACAACTGTACATTTTTATGCAGACATAATCCCTGCTAAATTCAGGGGGTCTTAAGTGGGCCTAGAATTGTTGCTGTGATTATTTTGGCTACAATATTATACATATTAGGAGTAAGCTTCATTCAAATCAATGAATAAACAACATGAAGGCACACCACAAACCAATGTGTAGTGGTTTGAACATTGGATTATGACTCTGGAGATCAGGGTTTGAATTGCCGTTCAGCTATGGAGTGACCTTGGGCAAGTCACACATTCTCAGCCCCAAAAAACCTGTGACAGGTACCTCAGAATATCCATAAGTCAGAAACAGCTTGAAGGCACACAAAACAACAACAATAAGAACAACAGACTATACTATTAAATATGATATGAAAATAGAGCCAGTGTAGTATTGTCACGGCCAGCCATGAGGAGGACTCGGAGGATGAGGAGGAGGATGGGTCTCCTCCAGAGAAGGAAGAGATACAGGCTCCACCTGGCTCTCATTCTGATCTGCCTGAGCCAAGCCCGGTTCTCCCAGCCCCAGAGCAGCCAGGTCCTAGTGCTCCTTCCTTGGAGGCTCAGCTGTCTAGTGGGGAGAATCAGGAAGATACAGCAGAGCCAGTACCTTCCTTTAGGCAGAGGAGAGCTGAGAGTGCTGGCAGTCGCAGGTCCAGGAGACTGGCTGAAAAGCAGCTGCTTAACAAGCCTCAGCTGGCACTGAGGTAGGATTTGACTATTTAAGGAGTGGCAAGAGGCTTCCTCAGTGCCAAGACTTATTGTAGTTTTCTTGGGAGACTACGGTCAGTGTGGCTCCTGGTTTCCTGCTGTATGCCTCTTGCTCTTGCCTTGTGGAACTCTGTTGCCTTGACCCTGGACCAGACTGGACTTTTGCTGATTGATGCCTGCTCTGACCTTAGACTGATTGACGCTGATTTCTGGAGTCTGTTTTGCTGGTGTTTTGACTACGGAAGGTTTGTGGCTGGCCTTGCTGTTTGCAGCTCACCCTTTCCATCCCTAGCAGCTGTGGGAACTGAGGCTGGCTGTAGTCCAGGACAAGTATAGAGGTTTGAGCAACTGACTATGACTGTGGAGATCAAGGCTAAAGTCCCTGCTCAGCCATGGAAACTCACTGGATAACATTAGGCAAGTCACATGCTCTTAGCCCCAGAAAATAACCTGGTAGTTTCACCTTAGGTTTACAGTTTGAAGACAACAATAAATCTGAAAAAACCCACTGTTAATTAAACTCTCAATTGTAGGGGAGATTGAGGCCAGATTGCCAGTGTATTCAGCCTTGGTTCAGGTGCTCGTTGTGATGGGCATTTCAAGGCCTCATCTCTCCCTTATTCTTCAACCAATGTTAGATAGATAATCTTTCAAATAGAAAATATTTTCAAATAAAAGATTATTCTCTGTAAAGCAGGACATATGGCCACTCTAGGTACATGCTGAACTATTTCTGCCCTTGGAGAAAAATCCCCTTTTCCCTCCTATCACAGGAGAGAGTATAGATAGATGTAGATAAAGAGATACAAGGGGGTATCATAAAGTAATAATTATCACCTTTAAAAATTTTTGATAAAAAGTTTGTTTTGATTTGTAATGGTTAACTTTTCTCTACGTAGTCACCATCCAGATTTACAAATTTTTCATAGCATTTCTTGACCCTCCAAATAATGTTATTGTAGACGTCTGCAGATGGCACCTTAAGCCACTATTCCACTTTATGAATGACATGATTTGTGTTGTCAAATCAAGTGACCCCACAGAAGATTTTTCATTTCTGGGAACAAGAAAAAGTCACTTGGTCCAAGGTCCAAGGAATAAAGTGGATGCTACAAAATCTCAAAGCTATATGCCCTTGCTTTGTTAACTGAAGTTTGAGATGAGTGAGCTGCATTGTGAGGTCAGCTAGGAGATGAATGCCTCTGGAGAGCATACCATGGCTTTTCTTTTTCAAAGCATCTTGCAACTTGTCCAGAAGATTGCTGTAATGTGTGCCAGTGATGATTTGTCCCTTTGCAAGGTAATCTGTGGGAATAATAATAATAATAATAATAATAATAAAATTTATTTATATACCGCCCGGTGGCAGACCAATCTAGGCGGTTTACAATAAAATTACATACAATCAAAGAAATAACACCCTCCCCCCCTTAAAAATAGATTAAACTACATATCAGTTAAAATGGTTGGATAACAACCAACATTAAAACATGAAAACAACTAAAATAACACACAACCCCATGTGACTTCAGTTTAATAAGGGTTGAGAACCAGTCAAGGAAGTCTCGATCCTAAAATCCCAATTTCCCAGGCCGGGTGTTATTAGTCTGGAAAGGCCTGCCGGAAGAGATCCGTTTTGACAGCTCTTTTGAAACTGTCTAAGGATGTAAGCTGACGGATCTCATCCGGCAGGCCGTTCCAGAGCCTGGGGGCGACAACTGAGAAGGCCCTCTGGGAGGTCGCCGTAAGTCTAGATTTTGGAAGCTGCAGGAGGTTCCTCCCAGAGGAGCAGAGAGCGCGGGGAGGATTATATGGGAGGAGGCGATCTCTAAGATAGCTTGGACCTAAGCCATTTAGGGCTTTAAAGGTAATAACCAACACCTTGTACTGGGCCCGGAAACCAATAGGCAGCCAGTGGAGGGACCGCAAGACCGGAGTGATGTGGTCCCTCCTGGATGTTCCCGACAGAAGTCTGGCCGCCATATTTTGAACTAACTGAAGTTTCCGAACTTGGCACAAGGGTAGCCCCATGTAGAGTGCATTGCAGAAGTCTAAATGTGAGGTTACCAGTGCGTGCACAACAGTCTCAAGATCCCGTACTTCCAGAAAAGGGCGCAGCTGGCGTATCAGCCGAAGCTGATAACAGGCGCTCCTGACCGTCGCATTAACCTGATTTATCATCAGGAGCGACAAGTCAAGGAGCACCCCCAGACTGCGAACACAGTCACTGGAGGAGAGTGTGACCCCATCCAGGACTGGAGGTTGCAACCCAATTCTTGGTTTCGGGGCCGAGACCGTGAGCACCTCCGTCTTGTCTGGATTCAGCTTCAATCTGTTTTTCCTCATCCAAATGACTTCATGATAGTCCCAAAAAACTGAGAGCATGACCTTCCCTGCTGGTTTTCGCACCTCTACCTTTTTGTGAGACATGCTTCCACTTTATGCTCATGGTTTTGGTCTCTGGATCATACTGATAGATCCAAGATTCATCCATGGTTACCGGACGACCAAAAAATCCTCTTCTACCCATACCAACAGTGTCAGCATTTGTCTTGAAAGGTCACACTGTATTTGTTTCTGGAAAGAGGTTAGCAAACGTGGAACCCAGTGTGCAGACACCTTAGACATGTGCAGTTCATCATGAATAATTTTTCATACACTACCATAACTTAGACCAGTTTCACTCATGATCATTTGGATGGTTGCTCGTCTATCTTTCAGGATTAAACACTCCACTTCATTGTGGCCACATCATCTGTCAATGATGATCTTCAAGGTCTTGGTTCATCTGTGAGGGACATGTGACCGGTTTGGAAATTCCTTTTCCACCTCACAATAGTGTCATAAGATGGGCAATCATTTCTATAAACTACCATCAGCTCATCATGAATTTGCCGGGCACTATCACACTGTGAGCTTCAATCTTCTCCATTTTACACTTTAGTCACTTCTGGCAGAACCTGTAACAAAAATAAAGGACACAATGAGCTCATTGTACACTTAGGGATCAGTGATGATACTGACAAAAATTTCATCAATATACCATAATAACTTCTGGGTGATAATCATTGCTTTACGATACCCCCTCATAGATATACATTTCCTTACTCATCAAGATCTCCACTTTGAGAATCATAGCTGTGAACAAAACAAGGATGGGGTACAGTGGCTGTTTCTCTTTCTTGGAATCACATGACTAGCATCCAATAGAAAGACCAACTAATCAGAAGCAGCCTGGTTGATGGTTGGGGAAGGGCTTAGGAACAAGTAAAGCAAGGCTTAGGAGTAAATGAAGGCCAGTCCTCTCCTGCTTTCCCCTCCATGCCAACTGTCATTAAGCTTGGAACTTCATACCTTCCCACCCTCAATGTATGTGGTTTTGTATAGACATTTGTTTAGTGGTATCACACTACTAATATAGATTCATAGCTTTCGGTGGTTGCCTAGGGGCTGGATCCATTTGGGTGGCAAATGGGTCCCATCATACCTTCTATGGGGATAGTTCCCTTAAGAAAATCTGGGGGTGTAGGCAACCAGGTTGTACTCAGTTGAGGATGAGCAGCTTCTGCTTAAGTGGATTCTCACATCTGTCATTCCAGCACACTCCAGCACATTCCAGCAAGCAAGCTGGGTGAAAAGGTTTCCACCAGCCAGTAGAGAGGTTGACTGATGAATGGGTGGCCATCAGTTCTCAGTCAGGTCAACTGATGCCTATATCTAGAGTCATATGCACATGGTTTCCTTCTCCTTGGAAAATAAAAAAATAAATGCTGTTGTGTGAGGGATTTTAATTCTCCACAGAAATGCCGAAGGGCAAATGAAAGTGATAGATTCTCAAATGCCTCTTTAAAAGGTGGAGAGGAAACATGAGGGAGATTCCGTGTTATGCCTACTGTAGAGAGAGAAAGGTGACTTTTGTCTGCCTTTGTATCATATAGATTTTGGAACTACTCCAAGGACTAAAAGAATCCATCGTATCAATTAGAAGAACTCTATTGACTCTTTTAAAATTTCAGGCAGCTTCCATCCATGTGTTGATGAAAAGCACAGGTTTAAAGGACAAGGCTGACCAACAGCTGTAGTCCCTCTCTCTCAGCATGCAGATTCACCTTCTTTATATAATTAGAGGCTGTTTTTTTTTTAAAAAAAAAATGATGGTGAAGCTTGACGAAATGGTTTGAAAAAAATTGCTGATGGGGCTTACATTTAAATGTGTCATCCTTTAAATGTGAAGAGCAAGAAGCTGCTTGTCCCCACATTTGACATTTATTGACCATATTAGCATGTTCAACACTACAGAAAGAACCAGGTGCTCCCCTACATCTAAGGGCACCTGGCTATCACTGTGGGATAGAGGAATGGAAGCAGGCAAAACACTGCAGAAATAATCCAGATTGAGTCCACTTTAACTTCCTGGACTCAGTGGTAGAAAATCCTGGGAGTTGTAGTTTATTGTGGCATCAGAGCTATCTGACAGAGAAGGCTACATGTCTCACAAAACCACAGTTCCCAGATTTTTCTAGCATTGCCAAGGCAGTTAAAGTGGTCTCAAACTGGTTTATTTCTGTAGTGTGTTTTGGACCATAGTCCCATGTGCTGTGAGATAGTCCAAAACCTTTTATTTCTTAACAGGGAGGGAGGGAGGGAGGAAGGGGGAGGGAAAGTGGGTGTAGGCGTAGCACATTGAAGAGCTTAGTTAGAAGACTTAGAAAAGTAATATGGTTAATAAAATAAGGATAGCAACATTAAATGTGAAAGGATTGGGGTCTGTAAATAAAAGAAAAAGGATAGAAGTATTGCTGAAGAAAGAGAAAGCAGATTTTTTTTTTCTTCAGGAAACGCATCAAGCAAAACCAGGAACAAATGAACTTAAGATGAATTGGGTTGCCACTTAAGAAAAAGCATATGGTACTTCAAAAGCAAGAGGGGTAGCAACCATAATAATAAGAAATGTGGTTTTGATGTGTTAAAAGTGAAGATAGATGAAAAAGGAAGATTTGTTCTTATGCTAGGAATTGTGGAGATAGAAAAGTATTTGTTGGTTAATGTGAATGCTCTAAATGAAAATCAAAAATAATTTTATGAAAAAGTGTTTAAGGAAATGGAAGATATGCAGGGAGACTACATAATTATGGCAGGAGACTTTAATATGGTTATGGATAAATGCAAAGATAAATCAGAACCAACAATAAAGGATAGATTAAGTAATATTACACCCCTGAATAAGATAATGAATAAAAAAGAATTAAAAGATGTATGGAGATTGATTAAAGGGGATGAAAAGAATTACAGTTACTACTCAGCAGTTCATAAAAACTATTCTAGAATAGATTTTATTTTTGTATCTAAAAATATGGTTTCAAAGGTATTAAATACAGAAGTAGAAGGGATAAGAGTTACAGACCATGCAATAGTAAATATGGATTTTATAGTTAAAAAGGATTATAGAGAAGCAAAAAGATCGAGGTTAGACACCAGAATACTTTATAATAAAGATATAGTGGGTAAAATTGGAAAAGAGTGGCAAAATATTTGGGATATTAATAATAGAGAGGTTTCTCAAGGTCTATTATGGGATACTGTGAAAGCGGTTACAAGAGGAATTTGCATTAGGGAAACATGTAATTTAAAGAGATGACAGGAAGAGAGGAAAACAAAATTAGAAATGGAGATTTAAAAATTAGATAATGATTAGATAAAGGATAGGAGTAAAAGCATATATATAGAATTACAAGTGGGGGAAAAAGGAACTAGAGAAATTAGAGATAGAACGGGTCCAGAAAAATTTAATATATTTACAGAGGGAGTTTTTTGAATACAGCAATAAAAATTCGAAAATGTTGGCGAGATCAACACAAAAGAAGAGAAAAATATGATTGGTCCTATAAAAGAGAAAACAGGGAAAATGCAGATGATGATGAAAGAAAAGATATTTGAAGAATATTATAAAGAATTATATTCAGCAGGGAATAAATCAATGGAAAAATTGAGGAATATATTGAAAAACATTTGAAAATAAAAATAGAGGAAGAGGACAAAGAAATAATGGAGCAACCAGTTTTGAATAAAGAAATAGAAGTGATATATAAATTAAAAGGAGGGAAATCATCAGGAATGGATGTATTGGGACCAGAATATTTTTAAAAGATATTAATACCTAAATTAGATGTATTATATAATAAAATTTTAAATGGAGAAAGGATCCCACCATCATGGAATCATTCATTGATAATATTGATTCCAAAACCAGATAAAGATTTAACAGATCCAGGATCAGACAGACCTATATCCCTGATAAACCAAGACACTAAAAAATTAACAGAAATAATGGTGAAAACAATGAATAAGTTTATATATAAATATCTTCAAAACGACCAATGTGGATTTGTGCAAGGAAGACAAATGTCAAATTTAATAGGAAGAGTATTGAATAAAATAAATATAATAGGGAAGAGTAAACAAAAGGCAGGAATAATAGCACTAGATATATATAAAGCTTTTGATTGTGTGGAATGGCCAGCATTAAAAATAATATTAAAGAAATTAGATATGGGGGGAAAGTTTAGATTAATAAATCAGTTGCATTCAAACAACACAGCAGTGGTAACAGTAAATGATGGACTAACAGATCTAATTCCAATTTCTAGAGGTACAAGGCAAGGTTGCCTTCTCTCCCTGATTTTATTTGCAATAATTATTGAAATTTTCGCAAATGCTGTTAGAGAAGATAAAAATTTGGAAGGAATTGGGATTAGAAAAATAAATAAGATAAGCTTATTTGCAGATCGTACCCTATTAAAAATTAAAGATCCACTTTAAAAAATGGACAAAGTAAAACGACATTTAAAGGAGTTTGAGGAAATCTCAGGCCTACACGTAAATTGGAATAAATCTGAGTTAATGCTGTTTAATTATACAAAAACAGAACAACAAGATTTCCTAAAGGATAAAATGATGAACATTAAATTAAAAGAGACAATTAAATATTTAGGAATAAACATTACAAAAAATTTACAGAAATTAGAGGAATTTATTATAATATATTAAGGATTATATTAAATTATAATATATTAAGGATAGAAATCAAAAAGAAATTAGAAGAATATAAAAATATTAAATTATCGTGTTTTGGAAGAATAACATTAGTTAAAAATGAAAATTTTACCTAAAATATACTGGTATAAGCCCCAAAAAGATGGAGGCTTGGATCTCCCAAATTTAAAATGTTTTATAACGCAAATCAATTAAGATACATTATAGATGGAATTACAGAGAAAGGGGAATTAGATTGGCTAGAGATGGAAACAAAAGAAATAGAGAATAAAATGGAAAATATATTTTGAAGGACTTTACCATGAAAGAAATGAAAGAAATAGAAATCCCCCTTTTAAAGAACATACTAGAGATCTGGAAAAAATATAAAGAAAAATTAATGCCAG
Organism: Phrynosoma blainvillii; assembly: GCA_026167975.1. Lineage (NCBI taxonomy): Eukaryota > Metazoa > Chordata > Lepidosauria > Squamata > Phrynosomatidae > Phrynosoma > Phrynosoma blainvillii. The sequence goes on from JANUYF010000005.1 coordinate 38,742,052, forward strand.
CTATCTTACCATTGACACCAATTATAATGATAAAAAAATTGTGAGACTTCCGGCGTGAGGGCACAGAGAGAGGTTGGTAGTAGAGAACTCGCTTTCTCCAACCGCATTTAAAGTGGGTTAAATAGAGGGGGATAATATCTACCCCCCCCAATTCACCCCTGGGAAGGGGTGAAGCGAAGGAGCTCGCTGGGGGCCCGTATTGGCCCCATTGTCGACACATTGCTTTGTGCGGTCGACAGGGAGAAGCTATAGGGCCGATAAGCATTCCTAACCCACTAATGCAGCTGTGGTAAACATTTAAGGAAGGCACCCACACATTCCACAACAACAACTTCAAGAAACAGTAAAATAGAACAATAAAGCAAGAGCAGTTAGAGACTCAAACCTTACCAGTGACACTAACTTTGGAAGGGCTGCTATATTCAAGAATAAGAATGCCTTAGGAGGAGACCACCGTGCCCATGGAGAGCCCTCCCTGCCAGGGATGGTGAGAGTGATGAGAAGTGGCGAGAACTGCTGGGGAAAGTTGTAAAAGGACTGGAAAGTAGGAGAGAAACAAGCAGAGCAGCAACAGCAATAAGATCAGCTGAGGAAGGAGGATAGAGAAAAGGTAAGAAGAAAGGGGAAAACGAACGAGAAAGACGGAAATAGAAGAAGCATCTATAGAAAAAAATACACCATCTGGGAAGAGCTTAATTTGAAAATTGGAGGGAAAGAAAGAACTGGAAAGCTAGAAGATGTGGGAATTGAGGACAGGTGAAGGAGGAGAAAGTGTTGGAGGAAAGGAGAATGGAGACCAGAGACTAGAAACCAGAGACGGAGACGGAGGAGACGAAAGAGACGAAGGACATAAAAAGGGAAAGAGGAAGAGAAAGCAAAAAGATAAACAGAGGTGAGAGGTGGAAAGGGCAAGGGGGCCAAACTGGTAAATATGAAAAAGGTGAACTGGAAATTAAAGTTTAGAAAATAAGAGGAGAAAGCGGAATCACAGAGCAGAAGACTAAGGGGGGAAGCAGATGGCGCAAAGCGCCATTTTCAGGGCAAGGAAGGGGAGGGGCAGCCGCACACTGGGTGCCCCAACCCCTTCCCAAAGACATCGTCAGAGCTCCAGACCTTCCGCACTTCCGGTGCTCCGAGGATGCCTATCTGCCGCAGCATCCACACACGCTGCAGCAGAAAAGGCACCGAAGGTGCGCCGGCAGCCTTTTGCAGCGCACCTTCGATGATTTGCGGAAGGAGCGCTATTTTAGCGCTCTTCCTGGGGTGGAGAAGCTATGCCGCGGGGTCGAGGAATGCGGATGCCTCGGCCCCAATCAGCAGCTTCCTGGGGCGGCCCCGTGCTGCCCGTCTGCTTAGGCCCTAAGAGGAATAAACAATCAATTTTGAGGCTGCTTTTTCTGCTTGAAATTCAACTAAAAATTCACAAATTCACAAAGAAGGCTGACCTATATTGCCCCACCCGCCCTAGTACCATGATTACAGAATCAAGAGACAAGAAGGATGAAAAGGAAGAAAAAATAGATACAATTGAGCAGGTATAATACAATCAGGTGAAATAACAGCTTTGTCTTTGTAAAATTTAATAATATTATGGTATAATTGTAGAGACATTGTTATTATATAAAAGTAACAAGACAAAAAAGAATGCATAAAATTTACAACTTACAATTGATATATATATTACTCCACTGTTTAATAAATGTTTAATTAATCCTGAAAGAATAGCTGATATAACTGACAGCTAATATTATTTCTTATGTTTAATTAAAGTAGGTCATATATTGTTGAATATCGCTGAATAATATAAGAAAACTTGACCTTTAAGTTCATGCTGCTAATTCTACAATTAGAAAAAGGTATAATATGTTTATTACACTACAAAGAAAGTAGAAATACCTGTTAAAGATATTGGTGTATTAGGATATTAGTATAACAATCAGTAGACTAGTGTACTGTAATTAGTGTATAGCAATTGGTATATTAGCTGACAATAGTCACATTGATTAATTATAATACTGAAATTATTAATGTTATTGTTTTGTTTCTAGTTAGTAATATTGAGGTCTTCATTTGGAAGGGGTGAATTTGTTACGGTGTTATCTAAGACTCTCCATAAGAATATTAATTATATGGATTGTTCTTAAAGAGGAAATAGAAGGGAAATTGCAGACTGTATATTAAACAGGACATTGAATTGTTAAAGCAACCAAAATAATCAGAAGAATTAAAAACAGTATAAGATTAAGAAACCAGGATTAATAAAACAACAGAGCAACAACACCAAGACATATAAAAGAACAATATTTACAAAAGAAAGAAAACAGAGATGATATGGCGACAGGGAAAAAAGGATTAATGCAGACACAAAACCAGGTGACAACACAAAGACGCTCAACTGAGGAAGTACCTAGAATCCCAGACCAAATATCTTTACTTCTAGAAGATCTAAGGAAAATGAGGACAGATATGGAAAGAATGAGGACAGAAATGAAAGAGATAAGGCAAGAATTTAAGGATGAAAAGAAGGAGACAAGACATGAATTAAGGGGAGAGATAAAAGAAACAAGGACAGAGATAAGGAAAGACCTGAAAAGAGAATTGGATAATTTTGGTAAGAAAATTGAGAGAATAACAACGGACCTTACAAACACACAGAAAGATGTAAATGAGTTGAAAGAAAAAACTATTCATTTGGAAAAAACAACAAAAGAGATAAACCAGAAACAAGAACAACAAAAGGTTACGGATTTGACTAATGAATTAAGATATAGGGAAAGATGTGTCAAGATTTGAGGATTGCCGGAAAACCCAAAAGAAGACCTATATGACACATTGACAACTCCAATAGCTAAATATATAGAAATAACAGGAAGAGAAATGGGGAATGAAATAGATAAAATGTTTCGGATAAATTCATCCTACGCAAAAGAAAGGAAGACACCTAGGGATATAGTGATATGTCTAGCAAGAACCAGAATACGCGACTTAATAATTCAAAGAAGTTATGAGGCCAAATTGATAATAGAAGAGCATGAGGTGAAGGTGTTTAAGGATATCCCACCGGCAATCATGCTTGAAAGACATAAGTATAAAAATTTTACTTGACTACTGATGAGAAAAAAAGATAGATATAAATGGGAAAGAATCAAAGGATTGAGCGTCACTTGGAAACAAAAGAGATATGAAATAGATACTATTGAGAAAGCAAATGAAATGGAGAGAAAGTTGAATGAAAAAGGAAACAAGGAGGAACCCCGAATATTTACAAGATCAAGAACCAGACAACAGGAAAATAAAAAAGGAGAGGAAGAAGAAGGTTTAACAGATAAAGAAGAAGAAACAGAAGAAGAACAAAACAAGAAAAAAGAAAGGCCTTCAGAAAAAGAAGACACAGAACAAGATTTAGGGAAAGACACACATAACAGAAGCGAAATAGAATCGGAGTCAGAACTAGAAGAAGGAGGAGGAGGAGGAGGAGCAGAAATCTAAGAAAGACTTGTAAAAAGGAAATTGTAATATAGTTGAACAAACAAACAAATAAATAAATAAAGGGGAGGAAGAGGTGGAACAACAATAACAACAACAACAACAGTAGTAGTAGTAAAAATAATAATAATAAAGACAAACTTTAAAATAAAGAAAAGGATAAGAAGGAACTCAATTAAAAATTAGAGAAAATGACAGTTAAAATAATAATAATAATAATAATAATAATAATAATAATAATAATAAATTTTATTTATATACCGCCCATTGGTGACCCAATCCGGGCGGTTCACAACATTAAAATAATATATTCTCCTGGAATGTGAAGGGAATAAATTCAAAATATAAAAGAAGCATGATATACCACTATTTGGAAAAAATGAAGAGTGACATCTGTTTGCAAGAAATCAAAATAAGAGAAAAGGATACTAAATACTTAAGGAACCCGAAACTAGGACAATGTTACATTTCCGTAACAGATAAAAGAAAAAAGGGAATAGTAATGTATATCAACAAAAGGTTCACATCTAAAGAGATATACAAGGATAAAAAAGGAGAATGTATCATAATGGAAGCAAAATTAAAAGAACTTACAACACTATTAATAGGAATTTATGCACCTCATTCAGGGAGAAAGAAATTCTTTGAAAGAATTAAAAAGAAAATTAAAACCGAGGATTACGATAACATAATTATGTTTGGGGACTTCAATGCAGTGGTAGAACCCAAACTCTATAGAGAATCATTAAGGAAGAAGAAAATAAAAGAAAATCAGGAAAAGCTACCTTCATCCTTCTTCAAATTAGTAGATGACTTATCATTAAACGATGTATGGAGAAATAAATATGAAGAAGAAAAAGGCTTTACATTCAACTCAGAAGCACACATATCCCGATCGAGGATTGATATGTTTCTCGTATCAAAAAACATCCAACCAAAGATTAAAAAAAATGGATATATTGGATAAAATAACATCGGATCATTATCCAATTGTAATGGAAATAAAAGAAAGAAAAATGAATTTTGTTGGAGGTTAAAGGAACATCTACTAAAAAATGAGGAAAATTTATAAAGACTGAATGGTGAATTGAAGCTCTACTTTAAAGAAAATACTACAAAAGATGTTACAAATAAAATGATATGGGATGCCAGTAAGGCAGTGGCTAGAGGTATTCTAATAAAAATGGAGATAGAAGAATGTAAGAAAGAAAAAGAAAAAGAAAAGAAAATAATAAAAAATTAAAGAATAAAAAAATGGGGGGAAAAGATGAGAGAATAAAACTAGAAATAGAATTATTAGAACAGGAATTGAGAGCACTCATGATAAAAGAAATGAAGAAGAAACTACAAGAAAATCAACAAAGATATTTTGAAATGGGTAATAAATCTAGTAAGCTGGTAGCGAATATGATAAGAAAGAAAAGAAGCAATAAAATAATAATGGAAACCAGAGAAAAAGGATTAAGACTAACGGATCAAGATCATATCAAAAAATTCTTTAAAGCTTACTATGAAAATTTATACAAAAATGAAAATGACCCGATAAAAACAAGAGAAAAAGCAAAAGAATACCTCAAAAAACAAAAAATACCACAATTAAATGAGGAACAACAAGAATTAAATAAGAACATAACAGAAGAAGAAATATCAAAAGCTATAAAAAGAATGAAACTTAGGAAAGCACCGGGACCAGATGGTCTATCAAGTATCTATTATAAGAAACTAGCAGAAAACCTAACACCACTATGTAAAATGATGAATGATATACCAAAAAACGGAATTCCAGAAACCTGGAAAGAAACTTTTATTACATTAATATTAAAAGAAACATCGAAAGCTATAAAAAGAATGAAACTTGGGAAAGCACCAGGACCAGATGGTCTATCAAGTATCTATTATAAGAAACTAGCAGAAAACCTAACACCACTATGTAAAATGATGAATGATATACCAAAAAACGGAATTCCAGAAACCTGGAAAGAAACTTTTATTACATTAATATTAAAAGAAAAGAAAGAATCCTGGAATGTTCAAAATTATAGACCCATATCATTAATCAATAATGACTATAAGCTTTTCACATCAGTAATATCAGATCGATTGAAAAAGATTCTTAATGAAGTCATAACAGAAGATCAAAATGGTTTTCTACCAAAAAGGCACATAAAAGAATAATGTAAGAGCAGTTATTAACATCATTGAACATTTTGAAACTCACAATGAAAGAAAGCTAGCTTTAATATGCATTGATGCTGAGAAAGCTTTTGATCAAGTCTGTTGGATATATATGAAAGAAGTAAAGATGAATATGGGGAAGAAATTCAACATTTGGATTGAAACAATATATAAAGAATAGAAAGCACAATTAATAATAAACAGAGAAATAATAAAAATTGAAAGGAGAACAAGGCAAGGATGCCCCCTCTCACAAGGTGTCAAGTCGAAGGGACAGGAGTTTAGAATAAAAGCCTTTGCAGATGACATTATTTGTTTCCTAGAAGATCCTATGAAGAGCCTGGACAGATTATTACAAATAATGAAAGAATTTGGTTCAGTCTCAGGATTCAAAATAAACTACAATAAATCAGCAATAATAACAAAAAACATAAGTAAAGAAGAACAAGAACAAATAAAAAATTGAACATCAAAATAGAGAAAAAATAAAATATCTAGGATTGACCATCACAAAAAGAAATGGAGATTTATTTGAAAACAATTATAGTAAGGTTTGGAAAGAAATAAAACAAGATCTACACAAATGTTCAAGATATCAATTGTCCCTGCTTGGAAGAATATCTATCATAAAAATGAATGTTCTACCGAAACTAATGTATTTGTTCCAAACATTACCAATAATATATAACGAGAATTGTTTTGATAGCTGGAGAAGAGAAATATTGAAGTTTATATGGAAAGGTAGAAAGCCAAGAATCAGATGGACAAATTTAATTGAATCAAAGGAAAAAGGCGGTTGTAATCTCCCAGACTTGAAAACATACTACTATGCAGGTTGTATGGAATGGCTCGAAACTTGGATTAAGCTGAAGGGAAAAAAAAATTAAACATTGAGAGCAGCAATATACATTTCGGCTGGCACGCGTACCTATGGTACAATAAGGCTACAGTAAATAAAGATTTTGAACATCACTACATAAGAAGAAGTTTGTTGAGAGTATGGTTGAAAATAAGAAAAAAATACTATAGAAAATTTCCCCTTTGGCTTTCCCCTCAGGAAGCACTATTTGGTAGGAGCAAAAGCGAGAAAAGAAGATGGATTAATTATCAGGATATAATGGAGAGGAATGAAAAAGGAACTCGAATAATGAAAATGAAAGAACATCTAGACTCGGAAGGAATTCAAAGTAGCTGGTTCCTTTATTTACAATTAAAAGAAAGCTTTAAATTTAACTTGAAAACAGAAGGATTTGAGAAACAGAATATGGAGTTGGACAAAATCATAATGGACAAAGAAGGACACCATATAAAGAAATATTACAAACTTTTCACAATGAGAAACTTAGAAGGTGAAACGATTAAGCAAGTCATGGTTGACTGGGCGAGAGATATGAGAAAGAATATAAACATTGAAAGCTGGGAAAAAGCCTGGAACCAGACAAATAGATTTACAGCCTGTCAGGATCTCAAAGAAAATTTTCTAAAAATGAATAGATGGTATCTTACACCAGTTAAGTTAAACGTAATATATAAGACAGGTAAAGAGAATGTTGGAAATGTGGGATGAAGAAAGGGACTCTTTACCACATGTGGTGGAGATGCTCCAAAGCAAAAAGATATTGGACAAAGATAAGAAAAGCAATAAATGAAGCATTAGATATAAAGATACCTAAATGCCTCAAAATTTTTCTACTCAACATATTAAATCAAATAGACAAGAAGGTGGAAAAAAAGCTTGGATGTATCCTCCTATATATGATCTCAGTTGCAAGGATAACCTTCGCAAGATACTGGAAAAGCAAAAAAACTCCTAAAATAGGAGAATGGTTTCTGAAACTGAAGGAAGCCATGAGAATGGATATACTCACAGCTTTAATACTTGACAAGGCAACAGATAAAACCAAGAAACAATGGGAACCAGTAGAGAAATATATAGAAAAAGAAATGAATAAGAAAAGGAAAAAATGAAGAAACACAAAGAGAATAGGTAACAAGGTTTAAGCTAGAAAATAAAGAGACAAGAGAATACAAAGAATATGTGGAGGCAGAAATGATGGAGAATGAGTGATTATTATAGGACAGAAAACAAAAGATGAGGAGAAGAAAACTAGATGGTTAGAAGATGTAAAAAGAAAGAATAAGATGGTATAAGAATATAAATTGAGGAAAGTAAAGAAACTTTTGGATTGATAATATAATTGATTACCAAAGCATGGAAAGCAGAGGATTAGATATATAGATATAGACAGACTTGGTTGATAAAGCAGGAAAGAGATAATATAGGAATTAAAAGGAAATAAAGTAAGGTTTGCTCAAACTGGGAAGAAAGAAAATATAAGGAATAATAATTAACGCTATGATTTGTGGTATGTAAGTTATTTGTTGTATGTAAATATAAATAGAACAAGATTCGAAATTAGGTTAGATAAGATGATAGAGATATATGTTTTTATGTATATGTTTGTCTTGTTTGGAATTTGTTCATTTTGTATGTTTGTATGACTATTTTTGTTTTTAATCTCAATAAAAAAAATCCAATAAATTTAAAGGAAGAATTAGGGAAAGAGTTAAGGAAACAAGACATATATAGGATAAAAACATGGATAAAAATAATGAAGGATAAAGGAAAGATAAAGGAGAAATTACAAAGTTTAAAATTAACCTGTTTTAGATGTATTCAACTGGAACAATGGACAAAAAATGGAATAAGAAAATTATAGAATTTTGAGAATATACAAAATTTGAGCAAATGATTAGGCAAAGAAATAGTATGGAGGTAAATGAAACTTTGAAAGGAATTACAAGTGAAATATATAAATTACTATTAAAATATAATGAGAAAGAAGAATATCTTAGGACAATATGGGAGGAGGATTTCGCACAAATAATAAATGTTCAAGAATGGGGAAAAATTTGGAATCAACGCCATTTAAAAAATTTATCCATACGGACAAAGAAGAATTATTATAAAGTAATATGGAGATGGTATTTAATGCCAGTAAGGTTAAACAAGATATCCAAGGCTATGTTGGAGGGGATGCCAAGAAATCGGTACATATATTCATATGTGGTGGGATTGTAGATCTGTAAAGAAATTTTGGCAACTAGTATTTAAAGAGATAAAAGAAATAACAAATTGATCTAGAATTTTGTCCAAAGATAGCGTTAGTATCTATATATGATAAGATCAATAAGAAGGAAATGGGAAGTATAACATCCACCCTACTCTGAATATTTACCTGTTATACCATATCTAAGTAAGCTCTCCTATTATTACTTTTATCATAATACTATCCTTGTTATAATATAATTGATAATAATGGAATTACCAAAACTGGGAATATGTCATACTAAGATACAAAAGACAAATTATGTAAATAAATGTAAAATAATATATTATACATTATACAAGAAGAAGAATAAGGGAAGAAGAAAAAAGAAGGAAATGGACCAAGAAGAAGAATGTATTGTGGAAAAGAGGGGGGGGGGAAGGACATTAAATACAATAAGAAAGAAGAAAAGAGATGGGTGTACAATTTGATACCAGGAATGTGCAAGAATGGTTTATTATGTACATATCAGTTTGGCTTTCTGTTTTGGTCCTTGTTTCTTGGATTTGTTTAGAATGGAAAAATAAAAAATAAAAGGGGGGAAAAAAAAGATCAATAGTACTCAAGCTAGAAAGGACTTAATTACAAATTTATTAACAGCAGTGAGACTAATTATAGCAAAAAAAGTGGAAAGATCAGGGAGATCTACAAATACAAGATTGGTATAAAGAGATATGGTAAATAGCAATTAATGAGAAGTTAACTTGTGGGATTAATGTAAAAAAAGGAATAATGAAGAGAAATGATTTTGAAGAAATATGGAAAATATTTGTACAAAAGGCTTTAGTAAATGAGGAAGGTGTTTTACCTCCACAGGAAGAGTTACAGTTTTGGAGGGGAGCGTAATATGAAGATACTAGGCTCTGATGATGGGGAGCACTTGGGGAAGAGGGGGGAAAATAAAGAAAAGGAGAAAATGAATTAATGATTAACTAACAGTATTATACCTTTGTGGAATTAGTAAGAAGAATGAAGATATTAACAACAATTTTATGTGTTTTTTTTTAATTTATGGGTTTAATTAATATTAAATGGTTTAACATGAATCAGATTTAGATAAATTAGTAAAGATGAATAATTAATGTGAGATACCATATATATGTGGAATATTATGTAAAAGTTTTTTAAATATTATTGTATGTAAGTTGTAATACTAATAAAGAATTTTAAAAGAACACCTTTTATTTCTTAAAAACCCCAGAATAAGGAATAAAAGGTTTTGGACCATCACACAGCACATGAAACTTTGTATCCTTCCATTCTTCTACTGTGAATATGTACTTTCCAGTGTTTTTTCCCACTTCTGCGGGGTACACACAGCTCTATCTTTCCGCACCTCATTATTGCTTCCTGCCTCTCAGCATCCATTGCCTGAAGTAATTCTAACTGTTCATTCACTTTAATTGTCTAACTGCTTACAGAGCCTATTTTATTGAGGTTCTGCAGTAACAGTGAAGTTCTATTATCAGCACATCCAATAAAAACAGTTCATTTGTCTCTATTCTTTCAAAATGACTAACATATTACTTGATATTTCTTCTAACTAGTCTTATTCGGCTGGTCATAATGGATATGTAAGATTTTCCATACTTGAGATCAATCATAAATCAGAGCAGAGACTGCAGTCAAAAAATCAGAAGACTTGAAGGGCAGATATGAAGGAACTAAAAAAAGCTGACAGGATGAAATCAACTCATTCAGGATACATTGCTGGAGAAGAGTTCTGTGAATACCGTGGACTGCCAGAAAGACCAATAAATGGGTCCTAGAACAAATCAGACCTAAACTTTCCCTAGAAGGTAGGATGACTAAATTGAGGTTGTCATACCTTGGCCATATCATGAGAAGAAAGGGCTCATTAGAAAAAACAATAATGCTTTGTAAGATGGAGAGCATAGGAAAAGGAAAAGACCATGCAACACATGGATAGATTCAATCTGAGAAGCCATGACGATGTATCTGCAAGAGATGAGCAGAGCTGTTCAGGACAGGGTGACTTGGAGGTCTCTCATTCATAGGATCACCATAGGTTAAAGTTGACTTGAAGGCAGTTAAACAACAACAACCAGCTCTTGTTGGCCATACCTCCCACCATCACTCTCCTTATCTGTAGAGTTGTGGTATGAATAGAAAACCTTCAACCATATATGAAAGTTCCCTGCATGAAAACTCAGAGTAATGCAAGTCTGCATGTACAGGATATTCTCCTCTTCACATAGTCATTCTCCACATGTGAAGAACAATGCTGGAAGGAGCGAGTCTAATGCCCTTTTTTTATTATTCATGATCAATGCCTGAACAGGGATAGTATGTGTACAGGTCGAGTCTCCCTTATCCTGAATTCCAAAATCCAAAATGCTCTGAAAACCAATACCTTTTTTCATGGGTGACTGAAATAGTGACCTTTTGCTTTCTGGTGTTTCAGTGTACACAAATTTTGCTTCATCCACAAAATTATTAAACATATTGTATAAAATTGCCTTCAAGCTATGAGGTATATATGAGGCATAAATGAATTTTATGTTTAGCCTTGGGTCTCATCTCCAAAATATCTCATCATGTACATATACACAAATACAGATATTCCAAAATCCAAAATGTAAAGCACTTATTGTTTCAACTGAGACTCAACCCGTACTTCTGAACTTAAATAAAACCCAACAATCCTCCATTTCTCCACAGTGAAAACACCAAGTCTTCTGACCTAGAAATCTGTCCACTAGAAACATTTGTTAGGAAAGCAAACATATTTTCTGCATGCTTACAGACATGTGCTTCCTAATTGACTAATTTAAAACATTTCCAGCAAATTTAACACATGCACTGAATTACTGTAGTGAAGGGGGAAATTAGGGGCATAGCTCCAGGATTCTCCCCCTGCAGGAGCAATGACATCATCTGCTGAAGTGTAAGAGTAGTTGTCATCCCCTCTGCTCTCTTGCAAATGAATGAGATGTTGACAAGATTTTCACATTTTGCAACTCTTTGTGACAGATTTGCATTAGGGAATGAACAAGATAATAAAGAAGAGGCTGAATTCTGCTTTCCGTGTCTTTCAGGGGAGTTACAATTCATGCTTTGTAAGATTGTTTTCATTCTTAATTAAAACTAAGGGTTTCATTTCAGCTGGTTGGAAATATTTTATTACAGTTCAATATATTTTAGAAAGTGAGTGTATGTCATAAGAAGTAAATGCTATCACTGAGTTCAATGGAGTTTAGTCCCAGTTAACTATGTATCAGACTGCTTTCATGCCTTCTAAACATAAATATGGAGGTTTAATTGTTGATTTTATTGTTTTGGGAGTCCATGTGTAAACCAATATGTTAGCTCCTTTAGGCGTAAATCATGGAAAAGTAGACATATAGATTAAAAAAAAACTGGGAATTTTTAGTCTAAAAAAGTAACCTTTTCCAAGCTCTAGCTATAAACACTGTTTCAATGAATTTCTACTCTTCAGAATTTATCACTACATATTCAAGATATATCCCCAGTTTAAAATGTAGCTCACAAAAATCCCTGTATACATAAAATTCTCTTATCTACTTTTAAGCATATATAGAAACCTAGACTGTCAAACTCCCCCCTCCCCCAGCTTGCCTAATAATATTGATGCATCACTTTCAAGAAGTATGATATGGTGCCACCAGACTTAATACATGCTTTAACAGCACAAAATGCTGCTTGCACTGCTAGATTAGGTCTGCTACAGATGTTAGTTACACACACCATACATATAAGTCCATTTCCATAGTTATTCATAGAAGGGGAGAGATTTGATGGTTTGCTAAGGGAAATCCTTTTAAAGTCCCTTAGAAGACCAACACCATGCACAAATGACCTCCAGATGATCTACAAAATCACAGATCTTGATGGTACCTATGGGTCTTCAAGATGGCATGTGCATATAATATCAATAATTGTTTTTCATGGTCCACTGGCAAAAATCACACATCTCTCAAGTCTGGTGCTTGCAGTGAACATTTGCCCAAGACCTGTCTGTGCCTATCTGCTTGACATTCCAGGTAGGATGAATATCTGCATCAAGAGGACAATTGCTATATTAGCCTAATGACTGAAGCAGCAAGGGAGAATGGAAGCTAAAATATGTGTCAGTACTAGCTCCTGGTTTACTTACAAGATAAAATCTCAAATTGCACATAGCAAATTACTTTGGAATTACTTTGGAAAATTCACATTACTGAGGAAATATGAATAACTTGAAAGCAGTCTGTGATAATTTGCTTAACGGCAAGGACACAATTACAAACAAAAAAGATGTGCTTCATTTGCTAAGCAATATATCCTGTATCACTGAGGAATGATTTTCCCAGGTACCAAAGTGGCCCATCTAATTACACTAATTTAAAACCTGCTGCAATAACATTCAGGTTGTGGGAAACAAATTTACACAAAGGATGACAACAAACACGAATCTTTAAAGACGAAGTTCAAAATGCAAATCCTCACCAAAGCTTATCATAGTGTTGGATTGGGGGTCAACTAGTCAAGTACTTACTACAGGAGACTCAGAAATTAAGCATCGCCAATGGATGGCTGCCCAGCTTCTGCTTGAAGACCTCCAGAAAATGAGGTTCTACTGATTCTCTTGGCAGTTGGTTCTAGGGATGTGGGATAGACTCACTTTTAATTCTTTTGCATTTCTCTAAATCTCACTGGTACTCCCATCCCTCCCAACCTTTGTCCATATGAGCTTGCAAGATTTTCCACATACATTTTCCATAATACATGCATTTATTTATGTTCTTGTCTGAATCTATGCATTTTCACACAATTTCCCCATCAACTAAGGTAAGTTTGTGTGTATTTTTAATTACAGATATATTTGCCAGCATGGCATGGTGATTTAAGTGTTGGACTACAACTCTGGAGACCAGAATTCGATCCTTGGCTCAGCAAACTGGATGACCTTGGGCAAGTCACATGCTTTCAGCCTCAGGGGAAAGCATCTGAAGAAATGAACAAATCTTGCCAAGAAAATCCCATGTTAAGTTCGACTTGAAGGTACACAACAACATCAAGATATATTTAGCTTTTTGCACTGATAAACTTTATGCATGATTTTGCATACAATTTTGGAGAGGTATATTTTTGTACAGTTTTTCCATTGCCTAAAGTATGTTTATGTGTATTTTCAATTCTATACATACTTAGCAGCTGACATTCTAAAACATAAGCATGATATCCATCCACATTTTGGGAAGTGCAAAATGACTAATTTGGTAACAATCCCAATGCCATCCATAAGAGCTTGGAAGTAACAAGTTATGGATGATAACTCATTGTACCTATTTACTTTGGGAAGGTAATGGAGATGGAATGATCATATTTCAAAAGTAATGTACAGATAAGAGTGATGTTACTTTATTGATGCATGAACTAACAGTTTCTAGTTAATCCCGAAGATGAAGCCTGACCTGAAGTTCTTTTTAACGAAATTTTATGCCAGCCAACTCCCCTCCCCAAAATGGAAAGTAATAGAAAAGCAATAGGCAGCAAGCAATGTAACAAATTACATTTTCAACATAGCAACAAGCAACATCTTACTTTCTAAACAATGTAAGAAGTGACAGAAGAGAAGTACTTTGAAAATATAATTTCCAAGCACTACTACCAACATTCTTCTAACCCTAGCTGTTTCCATTGAACTGTTTTTACTGCCAAGAAGTTTCTCCTTATGTTCAGCTGACATCTATGATCCTGTATTTTCAGTATCTTAAGAACACTGTTGATCTTCATTAAAGGCTCACCATCCAAACTTCTGTCACCAAGAAGATTGTGATCCCTTCAGTACCCAGAAAGGAGGGGGGGGGGTTATAGTGGTAAGGTGTTCATAAGGTATGTCAGCAACCAGGTGAAGTACTTTATGTCCTTCTTTAATAGGAAACATTAAATAAAGGGATAATTAACTGTGTATATAAGATCATAAGAACCCTACTGAAGATATATCCAGCACTCCCCTTTTCACATAAGTCAAACAGATACCTCCAGTGCCACTGTTCTTTATACTTACCAAAATCACCAGAAATGGGAGGGCTTCAGGAACAATACAGCAGGGAATAGCTGTAAAATAACTGCTTAATATTACAGTTAGATGGTTATTGGCCAATCTATGTTGGGACTGGTGCTGCCTGACAGAGTTTGTTGATCTTCTTCACAGAAGGTCATATTCTTTGGAGACCAATCTACCAAAGTAGGTGTAGCATAAAAGAACTTGTGAAAAGTCACAGGGCCTGATTCATGATATACAGCAAGTTTAAGGTGCCAGCATGGAATAGTGATTTCAGTATTGGACTATGACTCTGAAGGCCAGGGTTCTGATTCCTGCATGGTCATGGAAACCCACTGGGTGATCTTGAGCAAGTCATACATTCTCAGCCAAAAAAAAACATACCCCATGATAGGGTTGCCTCAGTGTCATTATAAATCAGAAATGACTTGAAGGTGCACAACAACAAACTCATCCTTCATGGAGGGGTATGCATCACAGTGCTCTCTGGGAGTTGATGAATTGGAAATACCATAAGTCCTGAATAGCATAATAAGCAATGAGGGATGCTGGCAGCTGTAATCCAGTAGCTTCTGGAGGGCCATATGTTCCCCATCCCTGACATAGAGACTCAGGGCCTAAGCAGACTGCCAGAAATAGTGCACATTAAATTGAGGCACTGCCCTGGCTCAGTGCTAGGGAATCATGGGAACTGTAATTTATTGTGGCACCAGAGCTCTCTGACAGAGAAGGCTCAATGTCTCAGAAAAAAAATACAATTCTCATGATTCCCTAGCACTGAGCCAGGGCAGTGCCTCAATTTAATGTGCACTATTTCTGGCAGTCTGCTTAGGCCTTTAGTTGTATTTAGTGTCTTTTTCTCTTTCCTTAGCTTTGTTAGATCCACTGTTGTAGCTGCCAATAAAAATAAAATTAATCATTTGCAGAAGACATGCAGTCTAATGTATTAACTTTTCTCCCAGTAAGAAAAGAGGAAAAGCAATCTGTATTTGGAGTTAATCAAGTGATTTTTTTTCCACCACCCGTCTTTACGATAGTAACCTAGCAACTTCAGAGAGGGAAAGGGGAGTCCCTGGTGATGTTGTAAATGATTTGATTGTTATCGCAATGGCTGATCTGACTTCTGCAACTGTTTCAAAGTGTCCTTCTGCATAACTGAAAAAGTTTGATGGTAGCTTGAAAGTAAAAAAATTATCAGGCTTGGCTTAACGTCCCCTTCCCACTCTCGTCCCACTACCACTAATATATAAATCAGACAGTAGATTGGGAACTACATGCAAAAAGTGGTGTGGACCTGTTACAAGGAACTGATGAATAAAAAGCAGTTTTAATCCCAATCACATGTTTTTAAAATCCAATGTTTGCACAAGCTCAGTGGTAAATAGGTGTTTCTTGTAAAATCCACTGAAATACAAATACAGACAGCTGAATTACAAAATTGCAACTCTTTTAGAAAGGGGTTCATATTATAAGGTGGGTCCAGGGGGTATTTTTCTCCTCAGCCCACTTAGCACTCAATGACATTTTAAAAGCTGCTGATAATCAGGACTGTCTCTGCCAAATCGGGACAGTTGGAGGGTATGGAGCAGACATCAGAATGCACACAGAATTGTATGTAAAGGATCCTGCTGTTGTTTCTGAGGTACAAATCCCTCTCATCCACAGGCAGATTATTTGTATTGGCATGTTCACAAGTGCAGGCTAGCTTCAGGCCTACATCGCATTGCCACATCGATTGATTGATTCATCCATCCTAAGATTCCAATTTATAACAAGATTTTAGTGATCTACTAATGGATTGCAACTGGGACTGTGGCCAAAACTCATTTCCTTCCTTCCAACCATTGAAGTAATATTTCCAGGTCAGATTTTAAGTAATTCTGCAGGAAAACATGGAAAAACTCTCCCTTTTCTGCAGGTAATTAGAAGATGTTTTGTCTCTGCTACTGTCATTTCAGCATTTTTTAAGATGAACACTACATTCCATAGGCATTCTTTTTTTTAAAGGTGAGTTACATACTTAGTTCAGTGTTTGGCAGCAGAACAAATTCCCTGAAGATTTTCATAACAAAACATTCTTTTTGTGACCGGCTGATTCAATGATGTCAGCTGTTGCTTGTGATAATGAGAAAGAGAAAGGGAGAGAGGGGGGAGATTGCTTGATACCTGTTATAACATGATAATCAAAATAAATACAACTCTGCTCTCAGCCATCTAACAAGTGAGGAAATCATAAGCATTGTTTGGATGCACTTGGTGGTCGCATTGATCTCTCATTGCTTGAAATGGGAACTTGCAGCTTAATCAGATTTGCAGGTGTCTTCCTCATTATTAATGTTGCCTGAACGGATTAAATATTAAAGATGGGAAGAACACTAGGGTTTCCTTCATGAGATATATAAAAATCAATTTGTTGGGTTTCTTTTGGTAAGTATACTAAAAATAGCAAGGCAACAAATCCCCCAAGCCTCTGGAGGATTTTTATGCAAAACTATGGAGTCTCTAAAAGGCATAAAAAGATTATTCTCAAGACAGTTGTGTGGAGAAGGAATTGCACACTCTCTTTTTCCTGAGTTATTGTTCTATCAACTGCCTTTCTGAATTGGATCTATTTATATCACACATAATGTTACAATCTGTGGAGGGCAGGTAATTTTTCATTGCTGCTGCTGCTGCTTTTGTGGGCTATCTCTGTCAAGAAGCTCTGACCAGATCGTGGAAAAATTATTTTTGGACTACAACTCCCAGAATCCCCTGCCACAATGACCAATGGGATTCTGGGAGCTGTCATCTCCAAAAAGTGATTTTTCTGAGCTCTAATTTTTTCTGAGCTCCCCTGTGAGAATGGGATAGAATTACTATCATTTCCTGTCCACTTTAGCAGTCTGGTCACCAAGTTCCCAAAATGAATGTCTTTCATGCAAAAATAGTGTAGCCTGTAGTCTGTGACAGTGTTAATGATACCTATACATTTTAATAAGATTTTCAGTAATGGCATTTATTTATTTGCTTCATTAAAAAGAAGAAGTAAAGTGTGCAACTGTAACTTATTGATCAGGTCCAACACCTGGCAAGGCTATGAAGATGCTAGGCTGTATCTGTTCCACATATGTTACAGTAGTTTGGCACCTCTTTAATTGCCAGGTTTCTATCCTAAAGCATCTTGGGATTTTCTATCCTAAAGCATCTTGGGATTTCTAGTTGGTGAGGCATTTAGCCTTCTCTACTAGAGAGTTTTGGTCTATTTCTCTGAATTATAAATCCCAGAATTCCTTAGAATGAAACCAAGCCAATTAATGTGGTATCAAACTGATATAATTTTGTAGTGCAGATACACCTTTACTTTAATTTTTGTAGCATTTCTCAGAATTCCACCCATATTCCCATCCCGTCCATAGTCCATAAAGGGATGCATAGAAATATATAACTGTTTTGGTTAATATTTTTGTAATATATATGATTTTCTCAATGTGCACATTATTCGTATTTTCCCCATTGAATAAAGCAAGCATTCTTTTTAAATATATGCATTTTTAGTGTTGCAATTTACTTGTGTATAATTCAAAAAAAAAATACTTGCAGTTTTGTCTCAGTGGTATCTCACAGGCCATGAATTGGATGAATTCATAACAAAACGAAACAAAAGCTTGGTTCATGCAAATTTCTTTTCCTTCCCTAGCTTCTTGCCATGAATTGGATGAATTCATAACAAAACGAAACAAAAACTTGGTTCATGCAAATTTCTTTTCCTTCCCTAGCTTCTTGCTTGAGGCTGCCCTCAGTGCAATGCACTCAGCAGTCTGTCACCTCCAATGCTATGCCTCACCAGCAGTTTACTCATTTTAATATTTCACAGTGCCCTAGAATGTTGCTATGCCTTGAGCATTGTGGGGAAAATAAATGGAGATGGCCACATAGTATTATGTGTTAAGAACTGGCCATGAGCTGCCTTGGAATTCATGTGGCAACTGAGATCTTGTTAATTATACGCACGCACACACACACGCATGCATGCGCGCACGCACACACACACACACACACACACACAGTGAGATAGACAAATATACATACACAGTGCAACCCAAGTTTCTCAAATAATAATCATTTTAAATGAACACTCTATATGCTACATTGAAATACATAAGGATTTTTTTTCTGGCTCCACATAATCTCAGTGAACAGAATGCCCAGCTGTTCAGAATAAAACAGTAGGCAGCCAATGTGATGCTTTTCTTGGCTTTCTAACATAAGTCTGAGTTACTGAAATGAAATTCCTTTTCTTTTCTGTCTCTTTTTAAGCCTTCATAGGGTGACAGAACTAACCCTATAAATATCTTTTCCTGATTCTACAATCTGTTGGGCTGTAAATATTTTATAACCACACATCCAATTAGATATATTCTTGTGTCATTAAATTGAATGATGTAAAATTTAACACCATTTTGGTTTTCATCTTCAGAGGAGAATGTCAAATTGAAACTTGAGGTACAAGAATGTCTGCTCTGAAAGATACACAGGTGGAGAAAGCTGTTAACAATGGAACAATGTTCTTGAGAATTAATATCCACATGGATCATATGCCTTGGACTTCAGTCTGGACTGTGACATATATTTGCTTAAATAATATTTACTTAAATAAGCCAATATGCCATTGTGTCCAACATTCCATTTACACAGCATTGACCAATTATATCAGGTAATGCAGAAATTACATGTGAAAATGACTGGAGGAAAGAGGATATTATTTCATTATTGTATTCATTATTATTCATCCCTAAAGATATAATCACCCCCACCTTGAGAATCTTTATATGGAAAATGAGAAGGTTCTAAAGAAATACATTTGTGAGTAATTAATTTGACAACCAATGAAATGTCTTTGTATCAATGAGTATTATATCACTTGCTATTGCATTTTGATTTATGGCTGTAGTGGTTGACACCAACACAATATCAGCTTGTGGCAGCCCTATGAATGAAAGACTTCCAAGATCCCTAGTCATTAAATGCCCTGAACAATTCTGGCAAACTCAGAAAAGCAGTGGCTTCCTTGATGGAGTCTATCTACCTGTAATGTGGTGTCCTTTCTTTTCTACTTCCACTTTACCAAACATTGTCATCATTTCTAAATAGTCATATCATCTCATGTTATGTCCAAAGCATGACAATTTCAGTTTAGTCATCTTCATTTTTAATGAGAATCCAGGCTTGATTTGCACTAAGACCCACAAAGTCTGAATTATAGACAACGAGAAAATTGAAATAGTTAAAGAGTTCCTATGCCTTGGCTCAAATATTGATCAGAATATAGGCTGCAGTCATGAAATCATAAGAAGACTAGGATTGGGAAGGGCAACTGTGAAGGAACTGGACAAGATCATAAAGCGTAAAGAAATAACACTGAACACTAAATTGAGAACAGTCCAAATAATTTTATTCCCCATCATCATGTTTGGATATAAGAACTGGACAATGAAAAAAGCCAAGAGGAAGAAAATCCACTCATTTGAGATGCGGTGCTGGAGAAAAGGACTGAGAATACCGGGGATGGGCAAGAACACAAACAAACTGGGTTCTAGAACAGATAACTCTCTCTGAAGTCAAGATAACTAAATTGAGGCTATCATACTTTGACCACATTGTGAGGAAAAATGAATCATTAGATAAGATAATAATGCTAGGAAAGGTGAAAGGCAGTAAAAGAAAGGAAGACCACATGCTGGATGGTTAAACCGGATCAAGGAAGATACAGGCCTGGGCCTGCAGGACCTGAGCAGAGAGATTGAGGACAGGGGCACTTGGAGAGTCTCATCCACATGGTCATCATGAGTCAAAAACTCAAGGGCAGTTAACAACAATAACAACAACAACAACAACAACAACAACGTAACTGATGTATTTGTGCTTTTTTTCTTTTCTGATGTGCTTTCTATACCATTTTGGTTGTACATGCATGTGGGTGTGATATGCTTTCAAGTCAATCATCAACGTTTTACACTGGGATAGCAGGCACACAAGTATCCCAGCCACAACCTTCCCTACTCGGATGAGATTTCTATTAAAATTATTCTATTTCAATACTGCTGTTTAAATGAAAGCAACTATTTCTAAACTAGCTATAGTACCTAACACTGGTCACCATCAATAACAATTATTCAGTTACAACTGCTATGACAGAAGTTGTGTGGTTTTTTTAAAAAAAACAACAACAACAATGTTTTGAACTCACTTCATTGGAAACTTTCCACTCCTCTGTGTGAGTATGGAGGGGGGATAATGGGGGTGCCCCCAGCCTACCCATGAAGTAAGTTCCATATACACTGAATGGCTGTATTATAACACATCCTAAACATATCTTCCAAAACTGATCCATGAAGCAATACCTAATTCTAAATTTATATTAGGTACTGAATGACCACAAAGGCTGTATTGGCAAAAAGGCTGCAGGATTAAAATAGGAATTCAAATTTCCATCTTTTCTATAAGGTTAAAATATGAAGAGGGAAAAGTGATGCATTTCATAGACTGCTGTTTATCCGAAACAAGAGGTTATAGGCTTCAGAGCAACACAAGAAGACATCTATTGAGGATAGATTATCATCTCAGCTGTGCTATCAGTGGTGCCTGTTCATCCAACTCTTATCTTTAGTTATTGATGTCTTGTATCTTAAGGACCAAAACAAAGCAAAACAAAACAAAAATCTTCACACAGCCTAAATCAGTTCTACTATACACATTGTACAGAAAGAGCTTTAAAAAGAAATGTACTGTATGCATTCCTTAAATTATAGTTCACCTTGGAGGTGCATGTAATCTTAGCAAAACTTTGCTCAAAACTTCATCCACCCAGTCAAAATTTTCTATTCAACAAAGCTGAGGATCCGGGCTAAGAAAGTTCCTGTGAGACATGCCACTGTCTTGTCCAAACTCAATTTAAAGGTCCAAGTCATTATAAGAGTCTATTTATTTGTTTTTATTGTTTATTTATTTCATTTATATGCCAGCTTTCATCTCACAAAGGCAACTCACAAAGAAAAATCAGTTAAAACCAAACAATACAATTTTTAAAAATAATTTAATTTTTTAAAAAAACAATTAAAATAATCACATTTTAAACAATATGAAATTATTTCACATGCATACAAAAGTTGAACAAAAATAACCCAAACACCCCACACACAATGGGAAGCCTCCCTGCAAGTGATTAAATATTTTATGGGAATTTTTAATGCTGTAAGCCATCCTGATTGCTCTGTAGAGGGGTGGGATATAAATAATAATAATAATAATAATAATAATAATAATAATAATAATAATAATAAATAAGCCTGCTTTTAAATAAAAAAGGTCTTTGCCTTGCCTGCTAGCAAAAAAAAAGAATAGGGAGGCACCCTAGGGTGCTTCTGCACTCTATAAATAATGCAGTTTGACACCACTTTAAGTGTTGTAGCTCCATCCTATGGAATCCTGGCATTTGTAGTTTTACAAGGGCTTTAGTTTTCTCTGCCAAAGAGTGCTGGTGCCTCACAAAACTACAAATTCCAGCATTCTGCAGGATGGAGCCATGACAGTTAAAGTGGTGTCAAACTGCATTATTTCTGCATTATTTAGCCTCCCATAGAAGAGAGTCCAAGCAGGAGTGCCTGATAGTTCCCATATCAGTGGGATGGTGAGTCCTCTCTGGGTTTTATGTTGTACTTTAAAAACTTGTCCAATGAGCTTAACTTGTTTGGGGAGTAGTGTTTCAGCACTTTGGATAGTTCTTTGAAAATTCCAACTAAAATCCAGAGCAAATGCACTGCCCCACTTTCATGGAAGATACCAGCTATCACTAGATCTAATGCTATACAAGATAGTTTCAAGGTCATACTAGTTTAGGACAGATGGTTATCCAATGTCAGCTGAAGACCATGTCATGTTGTCAACAATATGAAGAACTTCAGCTTGCTTCTGCAAATCCCTGGGATAAACCACAGTCAATCTAAAGGGAAATCTCATCACATAAAAAAAAAAAAAAGAAAGAAAGAAAGAAAAAAAATGTCCACTTCAGCGATGCTGGGTTTAGGCCACAGTGAACCATCCATTTATCCTTTTAAATCATGACTAGAAATGCTTAGTACCTCCCTCCCCCTTACATACATAAACTTGAATCTATTAGAACCAAGGACAATAAAACTCTGGAAGAGCTACAATGAATTGATATATTTGAACCAAGGTAACTTCTTGTTGGCATTGTCATCTTTCCTATCTGCTGTGCAAATAAGTTTAGCATTAGCTTCATTTTCTAAGCCTCTTCTTGGCATTTGTCACTGTTAGAACTGACAATCATCTATCGCGCTCCCTTGCCTTCTTGAGCTGCAGGTTCATTTGATAGTATATGCCAGTGAATCAATTATTTTATGGCTCCATTTTATATTTCCTTTTATATTACATTACAGGTTGTGGGAGGAAAAGTGGAAAGCTGTTTCATAAATCAGCTCAGCAAAAGGACAGTTAGAGTGCCCAGGCATACCTTCGTTGATCATATCCTTGAACCAGTACGAGAGAAGAGACTGTGCTACGAATAAATAAATAAAGAAATTGAGCAATGCATGGGAACATTGGGCTTTATCTGGGTTTTTAGTAAGTTTCTCTGTTTATAGCCAGCACTAAATTACTTACCAAAGGACAAGGAAGGCAAAAGATGAGGCGAGGTTGAATATTCTTTGAAGAACTTTTAAATCAGTCTTTGATTCCATCGTACTTCTTAATGCAGCTCTCTGTTTGTTTCTCCATCAACACTTTTCTTTGTTATACATGAAGTATAGAAATATAGTTTGTTTTTTTTCAAGACTTTCATCCAAAAGAGAAATTGTTGTGGTAGATATTCTAGATCCTATGATGCAAGTACGCTTTAATTATTCTGATATAAGCCTAATTCAGACCTAATTATCTCTAACAAACCATGGTTTATTAGGCCAAGAAAAGGCATTATACGCGTATCTGTGCTCCATCCTTCCTTTTCTTCTTGCTACTTACATATGTCATTATGGAAAATTTCAATGAGGTTGTTAAGCTACTGTTTTTCTGTTACAACTAAAATGGGAAAGTATGATTTAATCTCCAAGTACAACACAGAAAAGTAGTAGAAGAATAAATATGGTATGGGCACAATGCTCATTCTTTTTCCAATTTGCCCTGTTTCATTGAACTGAATTTGTTATAAATGAACCAGACCATACTTTCAATCAAAGTGCCTAAAGATCCCACAAAAGAGCAAATTTCCTCACCCTTTCAGTTCATGTTCATAAATTAAGTGGGGACATAGTAGCTACTGGAAAACAGAACAAAGGTATGGTAGTTATATTGCTTAATCAATTTTATGTTCTACAACAAGATATCTTGTATATGGCATGGTATAGCTACCATAAGCATGATGATCATGATAGACATAGTGCATAGAAGATCTGTGATCATAATTTGTTTTTGTTTAATAATTAGAAGTTCCATGTAGTGACTTTGATCCCATGCATTGAAGAGCAGGTAAATGAACCTGCTGTTTGGATAAAGAACCACCAGTAAGGAGTACAGGAACAGGAGAAAGAGCAAACTGATCAGGTACATATGCATATCCTCCAACTGTCCTGATTTAGCAGAGATAGTCCTGATTAATCTTCTGTTGTCCCACTTTTTCAACTGTTTTTTAAAAGGTTCCAGTTTCTTTACCCACTCTCACTTCCCCCCTTCATTCTCAGCTTACTTCAATTGCTGCAAACTGAACTGAAAGTGCAAAAGTAGCTTGCACTCAATTAACTCAGCATGGGAAAGAATTGTTGAGGGGGATGAATCTTGTTCTTCCCTGTAGACTCAAGCAAAAATAAACTGCTATGGCTCTTCCTAAGTTGTCTGTTTCTTCTCATTAACGACTCTTCTCATCTTCAGCCCATTTTTTCATCTGTGAAATGTTGGAAGGTGTGCAAATGGTTAATTGGTTGTGCTTTCCCCTATTACAATGAGATGAATACTATATTTCTTTAAGACAGAGTAGTCAAAGAGCAGTCGGTGGTGAATAGAATGTCCAGCTGGCCATTCAGGAGGCAGCTGAGAGCCAGCCAATGGAATTTAAACTTTAAAAAGCCCAGGCTGACAGTTGGTGAACAGTTAGAGTTAGTGCTGAGATGAGCAGAAAGTTGAGAAAGTTAAGCCAGAGAGAGGGTTGTGTTTAGGGTGTTCCTGAGGGAACTGTATTTTGGGGAGGTAGAGTCTAGAAAGAAGAGACTCTGAACACTCACAGAGCTCTAAAGAAGAGAGTTGCTGTGGTATTCTTTCCAGATAGATAGTGCTAGCCAGTGTGGCTGAGGTACTGTGAGTGCATTAGAAACCAACATTATAATTTTGTAATCAAGAAAGACTATAGTAGCAAGTTCTGATGCAAGTTACATTTATTATATGCTGTTTTAAAATAAACTTTTCTTCTTGTTCCATCATTGCTTGGTCTACGTTTTAATCACAAACCACGCTACTAATATTTTGAGGTTTTGGAGGTCGGACATCATACAAAAGACAGTGTGGGTCCCTTATACTTAATTAGGTGGCAAGGTGGGGATAACAAGTTCCCACAGGACTGCCAGCTAGAATTAAAGTGAAAAAGGAGAAAGGTGGCAGTAGTGTGCGCCACAGGTTCATAGACTGCATATGTCCCCTGTGACTGTATTCACACCCCAAGGGCCCCTCTATCTCTATCCATTCCAAAATATTGAAAGGACTTAAATGTATTTGCCCCAAAATTGCTAAGCATTCACCCCCAAGCCTTTTGGTGGTTTCTTCATGCCTTATGTTGACAAGTTGGAGTATGTCCAGAAGAGGGTGACTAAGGGGTGTTGCAGACCAGCCTAAAGGGCTGGCCTGGGGGGTGGGGTTGGGGCAGGGCAGCTGCACACCAGTGTCAGATGCCATCCTGACACTGTCCTGACACCGCGTGCCCGTTTGCACAGCTCTTAGCGCAGCCATTTGCTGCCCCTAAAAGGAGCAGCATTTTGCTGCTCTTTTGTGGGTGGCAAAAGGGAGGATCGGGGCTGCAGTGTAGGGTTGCCACAGCCCCGATCTGCCACTCGCAGGGGCGGCCCAGAGCTGCCCCAAATGGGCCATCTATAGAGGCCCTTAAATGGTGAAAGGTTTGGAAACCTTGCCCTGTGAGGAGAGGTTTAGGGAACTGGGTATGCTTAGGACAAAAGAAGGTTGAGAGGTGATATGATAGCCCTGTTTAAATATTTGAAAGAATATTTGGAGCAAGTTTGTTTTCTGAGCTCCAGAGAGTAGGACCTGATGCAACAGGTTCAAACTAGAGGGGAAAAAGATTCAATCTAAACATTAGGAAGAACTATTTGACAGTGGAATATGCTCCCTCAGTGTGCTTTCTCCTATTACAATGAAGTTTTTAGAAGCTGGATGGCCATCTGTCAGGGGTGCTTTGATTGTGTATTCCTGCATGGCAGGGTGTTGGACTGGATGTCCTTTGAGGTCTCTTCCAACGCTATGCAGATTATCACACTCGCAAATAAAGCATCCTTTCCCCAACGAGATAAGGTCACATTACGGTTGCAAACAGATGTTATCGCACACCAAAACACCACCAATGCCATCGGGTGACTACAACCTGTCTCCCAGCTGCACTTAGCTCCCTGATTTTCAAGTACGGAAGCTTTCCATTCTTCAAAATCAGCAGGCTAAGCACAGCTGAGAGACGGGTTGCAGTTGCTCAGCAGCATTGGCAGCATTTTGGTGTGCAAAAACATCCATTTGCAACCTGTAACGTGACCTTATCCCATTGGGGAAAGGACACTTTATTTGAATGTATGATAATCTCCTATGATTCTATGATTGTATGAACCCTAAGGCAAACCTAACACAAGGTTTCCTTGGCAAGTTTTGTGTAGTGTAGTTTTGTTTTTTAATATTGTGAAGCCACTCTGAGTCCCCATTCTGGGAAAAGAGTGGGATATAACTAAGAAGAAGAAGAAGAAGAAGAAGAAGAAGAAGAAGAAGAAGAAAAATGCAGATGCCATTGCCTTCCTTTGATTTGATGCTGAGGAAGTGTGACTTGCCCAGTGTTACCTAGTGGGATTGCATGGCTGAATGGGGATTTGAACTTTGGTCTTCTGAGTTCTAGTCCAGCACTCAAACTACTACATCATTCTCCTTTGGGTGGCACTTTTGACCATTTGTGCTTTCAGAGGGTTATGGCTTTGCTCTCTTTTTAATCCTTTTTCCCCCCCAGCCTAAGCATGACTTTTTTTCAGATTGGGAAATGGCTAAAGTAGAAAGTCTGATAACCTCCTGGTCTGAGCGGGGAAAGGTCTATAGTCATCTAAACAAGGTGAAGGAGATTTGAAAAGGCCTGAAATTGTAGCAAAACAACCAGTAGTACTCCAGGAGGTTGAGAACATGATTTACCATTTTCAAAAAGTTTTCACTGATTGTGCATTGTCTTAGGGGCCCTGGGGATAAACCAATGCCTTGCATAAAGAAATGAAATAATTAGATCTAAATGTGCATTTACAGTCCTCCCTCAATTCTCATGGACTTGGGATCCAGATCCCTTGACTATCCATGGGAGTCAAACAGAGGGAATTAAAATGGGGTGCCCATGCAGAGGCGCACCTCCATTCAAGCCAATAGGGCTTGTATATGCATGATTTTCCATTTTTGCAGTGGAGGGGTCCAGAACGGATCCCCCACAAGGAGGATTATGTACAATATATAAATTAGGTTATGCAAATCAATATTGTTCCTCTTTTTGGTGTATAAGCGCCATCATCTGGAGCAGGGGTAGGCAACCTTTCCCCTTTAAGGGCCGAGGGACTTCAGCTCCCAGAATCCCAGGAGCTATTGGCCAACATGGACTATTGGCCAACATGGCTGAGGCTTCTGGGAGCTGAAGTCCCTCGGCCCTTAAAGGGGAAAGGTTGCCTACCCCTGATCTGGAGGGAGAGAAGGCAGGCCATCTCATTGGGCCTAGCCTGAAGAAGAAGAAGGGCCCTCCTTCCAGTCCATCTGGTTCAGGATTTTGAGGGAGAGAAGATCTGATGGACTTATTCCCCTTCCCCACCACCATCCCCTTCTCCTTTTGTGTCTTGTCTTTTTAGATTGTGAGCCTGAGGGCAGGGAACCGTCATTAATCCACTTGTAAGCCGCTCTAATAGCCTTTGGCTGAAGAGCGGGGTATAAATACTTAATAATAATAATAATAATAATAATAATAATAATCTAGCTCACAGAGGAAAAAATAAGCTGCACATTGTAAGTACGCACTAATCATTTTAATATTATTTAGAAGTACATCATGCTGATCATGTAAAATGAAATTATTTAGTCACATGGAAAAAGCTGAATGAGAAACCTGCTGTGGCTTCTAAGGCAGCAATAGCAGTGACCCTGAGAAGAATTGTCCCAAGAAACATTTCATCCATTGTTTTGATTAAAAGAAACTCAAGTTTGAAAGCAACAAGAAGTATACTCGTATATCCTTTTAAATTCAGTCTCTCCCAGATCAGAAGTATGCATGCATACATGCATGAATGCATACAAAAATAAATAAATAAATAAATAAATAATACCATATGCCAATTTATTAGTACATTTCATGCCAGGGCCCACTGTGTTATTTCAAAAACACTTTGTATGTTAAAGCACTTCAAAAGAGCACAGGGAAAGTAGAGCATGGTGCCTGTTTTATAGTGAAATAAATGGTAGTTGATGTGATGGAGCAATAAAATCATGACCTGCCTTTATGAGTTAATTTTTTACCTTTTACAAGTGCTTTAAAGACTAGACCAGAATTCAGTAACACAAAATATTTATACTCTGGTGTGTGTGAAGGGTCACTGCATGTGCATCGGCAAGACATCCATTACATCATTTGCTTCAGGAACTCCCAGACTAATATTCATCTGGATACAAAAGAAAGAATTGAAAAGATTGCTGAAACAGCAGGAGGAGAAGCCAAAATTACTATTATGTATGTGGGGCAGGGAAATCTTAACCTTGCTGAGATTTTGATAAAAGTGGGCCACCCTGGCATGGTGAGATAGCCCTTTAAGGGTTCTCCAACACCTGCAAGAAATCTTCCCTGCAGCACAAGATGGTTATGCACATGATGAAAATAATCCAGGTTGAATTCGGGTTGAATCCCTGTTGTTCACATGCACCCTGAATGCACCCAAATCAGTTTGGGGGAACTACCAAAAAACCCACTTAACCTAGGATATTTGACCCCAGCTCCCATTCACATTGTCAACTCTTTGGTGGTGCAAGCATCTGCCCAGCTGGCTTTAAGAGGAAACACTCCTTCTCCTCCTCTTTCCCTGCACATCCATTGCTATAAGTAGCTTCTGGGGGCTTCCTGGGAGAAAACTGGTGTGTTCCTGCCCCCCAGACCAGAGGCTGAGCCCAAGACTGTCAATGGAGGACCACCACCCCCTCCCTCAGCTGCTGACTCCTGCTAAAATCCCAAAGAGATGTGCATCAGTGCCATTTCAAAGCATGAATAACAAAACTGGAATAAGGATATTCACATTGTTCTGGTAAAAACAACAACAGCATGTGAATGACCTCTGACACACCAAAGGACCTATTCCTCCATTCCATTTAATGCATTTTACACAACTAGTGCCTTTTCCTTTTGTCAAGCTAAGCATACACACATGGCAGGCCCAAAAGGACAGGCTGACTGACCAGAAAGACACAAACAACCATCTAATGCAGGGATCAGCAAGTTTTTCTTACCTGGAGCTGGTCCGATGGCCTCCAGGTCTTCCGCGGGCTGAGGGGGGGGGTGAATGGCGGCTACTTGGAAGAAAAAAAAAAAAATGTGTAAAAGTTGAGGCATTAGATCAGGGGTCAGCAACCTATGGCCAGCAGGCCGGGTCCGGCTCCCCGAGGCCTTTGGACCGCCCCCCTGACCCCTGTCGCCGCCCCCCACCACTGCCACGCATGCTGCCGCCGTGCCACCACCACACATGCTGCGGTCACCATTTTGTTTTCCAAAATGGCGGCTGCAACTCATTTGCGCATGCACAGTACTCCTGCGCATGCGTGAACGAGCCACGGCCGCCATTTTGGAAAACAAAATGGCAGCCACAATGCATGCAGTGGCGGCGCGGCGGCAGCGCACGGGGCAGGTGTTGGCGGCAGCGGCGGTGGCGGGGGTCAGCGGGGGCCAGTCCAAAGGCCTGGGGGGGCGGACTTAGCCCATGGACCATAGGTTACCGGTCCCTGATCTAATGCCTCAACTTTTACACATTTTCTTTTTTTTCTTCCAAGTCGTCAACCAGTACTCTATACTGATTTAAAGACTTAAATGTATCATACAAAGAGCAGCAATGACAGGCTTTAATAGCGTTTCAGTGAGCATTCTCATTTGTACTGGTCTTTTTAAAGGAGTTTGCATCCTGTGTTGTTTTTTGTTTAATTTAGGCAAATGTCTTGGTTTTCTGAAGCCTATTGACTTATTTTAGCTTATGGCCCTGCTTCAGACACCCATCTACATTTCAAAAATGCTGTGACACACAGCATTGGTTGCTGTCACATTGAACCAAAGATCAAAAGCCTTGATACATATGCTGAGTTACATGTGGTCCTCTGGCTTGTAACCAATCTAGATTAGATGGATGTGCACACTGAAGTGAAACAGTAACATCTAACAAAGAGGAGGTAAATGAGGCAGAAATGGAAATGTCTTTGTGTTTTATTTTTACGACCATGTCCATACTACAATAATATGCTGTAGACAATGTCTGGATAATTTTAAACAACATACTGGAGGATTAAAAAACCCACAAACAAACAAAAACAAACTGTACACAGAAAAGATTGTCACCTCTCTATGATGTTATGCTGCCTGTCATGTCCCAATACAAATTGTTATACATCAAACCTAATTTGGGGAGCCTTTTCAATGTCTCCAAGAGGGGCTCAGTAACTCCCTTTCAACTTCCTAACTAATGTCTTTTAAATGTCACTTTATTCATAATCATAATTCTTCCTCTAATTCTGCCTAATATTTAACAGATTTCCTCATTGAATTTCACATATCTGCAGATATTATGTCAGCAATTGTTAGTTTCTTTCTTGCGTCTGGAATATGCTTTATATAAACACATATTTGGTGGGGATGTATACCTTCTATCAGATAGGAATATATCAACTGTGTAAACAATTAATATTAGAGTAAAAAAATCATGTTTTCTTCAGTAACATTTCCTGCTGATTAGTTCAAATAGTATACAAACTATTGTATAGTATATGTATGTTCTTTAAGAATCAGATTATTTAAACAATCTATATGTATATTTTGCACACTGGAGCAAAGGAATGACTGTGGTTTGATTTGTTAAGGGTTTTTTTCAGCAAGTAACTGATAAAAACAAGTCCCAGAAGCCCAGTTGCTTACATTTAATTCAAATTAAACCTTAAATGAATAACAGCTACATGTACAAAACTAATGAATAAAAATCCTGTTTACCAATTAGTTCAATCCAATTAAAACTTAAGCTGATAATTATATAAACCTCTAGAATGAAAAAGAAAGGGGGAAAATGCAGACTCAGTGTGAGCCTACAATATGTATTGGGA
Source organism: Phrynosoma blainvillii (assembly GCA_026167975.1). NCBI lineage: Eukaryota > Metazoa > Chordata > Lepidosauria > Squamata > Phrynosomatidae > Phrynosoma > Phrynosoma blainvillii. The sequence continues at coordinate 38,773,465 of JANUYF010000005.1, forward strand.
GATACATTTATTGGAAAAGCAAACTATTGTAAGTGTGATGGTGATTAGAGACTTGGCGTCCTTGGTGGAACAAGAATAAGCATTGTAAGTGGGTTGCCAATGAGGAAAACACCCAGGCAAAGGGAGAATGTCAGTACAAAACTCTTGCAATGCTGTATCTCTTGACAAGTGAGTGAATTGTATGTTTAAAGGAAATTATAGAATGACAGATAATCATGATTCCATCCTAGTTAGACATTGTCTTTCAATTAACACAGGGGTAGGCAACCTTTCCCTTTAAGGGCCGAGGGACTTCAGCTCCCAGAATCCCAGGAGCTATTGGCCAACATGGGACTATTGGCCAACATGGCTGAGGCTTCTGGGAGCTGAAGTCCCTCAGCCCTTAAAGGGGAAAGGTTGCCTATCCCTGAATTAACAGATTACTGATGGGAAATAGAGACAGTAATGGACTTGGAATGGAAAGTTCAGGTTCAAATCTGCTCAGGGCAGGCCTACATGTTATGTTGAGGTCTTCATATATCACACAAGCACTTACCCTTCCCTCAGTTAATGCTCATACAGCATTTTTAATGGCATCATTTTGTGTATTTTTCACAGCATCATGCTATATCAGGGGTTGGCAACCTTTCCCCTTTAAGGGCCGAGGGACTTCAGCTCCCAGAAGCCTCAGCCATGTTGGCCAATAGTCCCATGTTGGCCAATAGCTCCTGGGATTCTGGGAGCTGAAGTCCCTTGGCCCTTAAAGGGGAAAGGTTGCATACCCCTGTGCTATATCATCAATGTGTGTGTTTGTGTGTGTGTTGTGTGCCTTCAAGTTGTTTCCTACTTATGGAGACCCTAAGCTGAACTATCATGGGGTTTTCTTGGCAAGATTTGTTCAAGGGGGTTTGCCATTGCCTCCCCCTGAGGTTGAGTGTGTGACTTGCCCAAGGTCACCCAGTGGATTTCATGGTCAAGTGGGAATTGAACCCTGGTCTCCAGAGCAGTAGTCCAATGCTCAAACCACTATGCCAGGGGTAGGCAACCTTTCCCCTTTAAGGGCCGAGGGACTTCAGCTCCCAGAATCCCAGGAGCTATTGGCCAACATGGGACTATAGGCCAACATGGTGGAGGCTTCTGGGAGCTGAAGTCCCTCGGCCCTTAAAGGGGAAAGGTTGCCTACACCTGCACTATGCCATACTGGCTCTCATCAATTGGCAGAGAGAGGCAAATACAGAACAAGATTATGTTATAAAAAGCTGAAACAAGAAGACCCAATTCAATACATGGTATCCATGTTTAATGTCAGCTTTCTGAACACAACATTCCATTTTCAGCCATAATATTCATTGATTGTCCCTGGAAAAATTGCTCAATCTGGCTTGACCTAGCCTGTAAAATATTGACAAATGCTAAACACACAATTAATAAAAAGGGGATTGTTCAGTATAAAGTGCTAGCTAGATTTTAGTCTAGATTATTTGAAATTTCAAAGCTTTATAGAATTTGTTTTTGTGTTGTCATGTGGTTCATCCACACTGCAGAAATAATCCCATTTCATACCAGTTCAACTGCCATGGCTTACTGACATAGAATTCTGGGAATTTCTAGTTTGTTTTAGCACCAGAGCACTCTGAAGAGAAGGCTAAATGTCTCACAAAACTATAGTTCCCAGAATTTCATAGCATCAAGCCATTATAGTGAATGTGTTGTCAAACTTATTTCTGCAATGTGGATGCAGCCATAAACTTTTGGTGTAAAATGATATTTAATTTACTATATATTTGTTTAATTTGCTATATATTTAGGCAATTTGTTTGGGTATGCACTGTTTATAAGGTAAGGAAGGAGCTGTTGAGAGCAGGTGAGAGAATGTAATACTGAGAGTGAATGGTTATCGGTGGAATGTCTGAGGGGATTTGAATTAGATTGGTGATGTCATTTGGGATAATGGTTGATATAGCCAGTTAGAATAATTAGGGTGGTTAGTTAGAAACAAGACAGGAGTTGACAAAGTGAGAATTAGGGTCAGTCAGGTTTAGGAATTCATGAATAGTGTTTTAAGAGTCTGAATTTGCTAGGAGTGCAGTGTAAGGACTTTATCACACAAGCCTTTTAAATCAGAATTAAAGCTTTGGCAATGTTTATCACATGACATCATCTCCAAATCATTGCTGCTAAGCCTCCAAAATGCGGTTGGGGTGTCCCTTGCCATTGATGGGGAACACCTATCAATAAGCTCCCAATTGCACAGCTGTGGTATTAGTTTTCTGGTATGATAGATTTCTCCAGCTGTATTTCTTCTGAGATTGGTCTCATGGTCTCAGTCACATGACTTCAGTCTTCTTCTCTCCCCCCTCCCCCTTGTTATCCCCAAACAGGCTGGATTCTTTTCTTTCAATTATTTACTTTCTTTCCTTTTCTTTTTTCTTTGTTACACTAAATTGCATTGGCATAATTGCTAAACTGCATTACGACTAAAACTGATTTTTTTAAAAAAAGCATGAAATGCATGCTGGGTAAGGCTGAGGTTAAGAGGGAGTCCGGTAGAAAGGGACCGTCAATGGCTGAAACAGTCTGTCACACTAGTGAAGGGACATATGATACTGAAGGCTCCAAATTGGTATGTATCCATTTACTTTTGCTAACACAATTGTGATGAGAATGGGGCTTATGTCATAATGTCCTAAGAATGGGGCATCTGTTTTAAATGTGTTAAACAAGCAATCGGTTTTGTTATGTTTATCTTTTGTTAATAAACTATTGTTTTTCATATTAACATATACATTTTGGGCTCCAGGAATAATATATATTTTAATGCTTAGATTCAGACATGGTGTCTGTAGTGGCCACAGTTAATAAAGACAGGTGGTGTCTGGTGTGGATGTAAGTTTCATAATATGTCACACAGGTACCTTGAGGGCATCTAGGAGGTACTTATAGTTGGTTGTCATAGGAGGATGTCATTACATTGGTGGCAGAGATGGGGGCAACATAAAACCCTCACTCTTGGTGGTAAGCATGAGATTTGTAGAAGTCTTCATATTTTGTGGTAGAGGAGTTTAGGTAGAGCCTCACTCCTGGTGGAAAAGTGGTGGTTTGAGTAGTAAACCCCCATACTTTTCCAATTCACACACATAAATCTAAAATTTACAGAAATTGGAAGATAGATAAGATGACTGAAATAAGTGAACTCTCTCTGATTGCTATATTCGCCAAAGTACTATCCAAATGGCATAATATCTTGTGCTATGGGGTTGCTAACCTATTTAAATGATAATTACCATTTAATGTTATGCTCTCTGCTCCTCTGTTTAGGATAAAGCTCCCAAAACCCTATCATGCATAGGCTGGAAGGAAATGATGAGTTTCTCTAGCATAGTATAAGATTAACATGTTCATTCATGCCAAACTTTCTGGCTTGAGAAGAGCTGACATTTTCTCTTTCCTGACTTCCTGAGGCATAGAAGATTACCCAGTTTGATGTTCTATGCTGAACATATTTGAGGGATCTGTTTTAATGGGTCTTCCAAAGCATGTCATTTTCTGCCATGGCATTCATAGCTTTCTTTCGATGGACTAAATAGAGAAAATAAGGTTGTCATCATGTCTAACAGTAAGGATATGCTTTACTTCCAGTACAGAAGATGTCATTCTGGTCTCTCCTCTCACACATCTGTCCTCCTTAGCAATACTAGTTGTGCCCATTCTTTCTCAGTGACAAAGGTCTTTTGTCATTGTTGGGCAGAACAAAACCAGTAGTGCCTAATTTTATCAGCTGTAGTCAACGTGAGTTGTTTCTCACCCTGCCCAAAGCAACACAACTACACAGAAATGCCCTTCTTGTGGTATTTTAAAACTTAACTTTTGTGAATAGAAAAGGCATGTGAAGTGAATCCAGTAAATGTTGGATACAGGGCCTTTTTAAAACAAAATTCCTAAAGCTAATTGTTTCTAATCCTAGACTACACAGAAATTAATTCCTTTTTGTCTGATGGGCTTTTAGGCAAAGAATCCATTAATCCCTGATAAATTATTTTGAATGATTACATTTCTATTCACCCATTCTTCAAACCTGCTTATAAGGCACGTCCTGACAACAATGTGAAGGTCAACACTCAGTCCACATTAATTCCTCACAGACCACACACAGAATTGTCTCTACCTTGCATAGCTTCTCTGCTACTATCTCTCCACCGACAATGAAGATTTCAATAATCATGGTTCTCATATGGCCCTCTAGATGTTGTAGGACTCCAGTACCATCAGACCTGCCTAGCAACAGGAGGAAGTTGGGGTTGGAGTCCAACATATAAATGGAATTATAAGAGTTGGAGTCCAACAACATCTGAAGGATCACAGGTTCACCACCTTCAATGCATGAGATCTGTACCCTCAGAACTACCTGGAGTAGAACTCTGGATTGGTGATGTCCTGCCACCAAAAGAGATGATGAGACAGTGTTATCCACTACACCTGAAGTCAACAAGTTAGTTTCTCAGAACTGGCCACTTGGCACATAACTTGCTACCTCCCAGTATCTGGCAACTGAGCAAATCACCCTTTGTTTCTGGTAGCATCAGTCCTGGGTAGCTTTAACTTGGCCTTTAATATGTCATTTTAGGATAACAATAAGGGGGGGGGGGGAGTGCCAATCTAGATATGCTACTAGGTAGGGGACTTTGGACAGAGTGTCTCAGCAGTTCAATCTTGCTCAGCTGTGAAATTGACCATGTAGCCTTCAGCATATTATTAGCACTGGAATTGCTACAAAGATTTATTAAAGAATGGTAAAACATGTTTGTATATTTCACATGGCTGGATGTTTTTTGTTTCCACACTTCAGTGTTTTTGGCAGTGTAGTAGTGGTGACATTTTCAATTAGCATGATATTTTAGAGCTGCCAGGACACAAATGGAGGGTTGTTTGTTTGTTTTTTGACAACACACAATGTCACTTTGAGATATAACAAATAAACACAGCTTTCTTGTTTTGTATCTACAAGCCGATTGACAATCATTTCACTGCCCTAAAATGTCAGCCATAAACAGAATTTTGGAATTTTAATTTAATGGAGAATTAAAGAATGGAGAATAAATAACAGTTACAATCATGGAGATCTAAGAAGGCCCACTGCAGTCACTGCTCTGATCTGGATTTAATCCATAATTACTAACTACAGGGTTTAACCCAAAGATTCCTATTGCCTTACCAGAGTAATTGGGAGATTTACTATGCAGGGCATGCCCTGTATACATAACACAGTCACACTTAGTGATCTATTTACAGATGAAATAAGAACTTTATTTTTGACAGAGCTGGAAACTCTTGAGCAAAAAAAAAGAGGCAGTTGTAGGAAATTCCACAATGAGCAGGTTTATCAAATTTCAGCAAGATGAAGCTGAGGAGTAATTCCTTCATCCCTGCTAATCTGGAATAGGGGAAATGAAGAGAATATATTGAACCTATTTTGCTTTGATGCTTCTGTGTAAACAACCAATATAAATAGAAAAGTTTGATCATGGATCTTTAAAATTTAATAGTTCTCTGTTTAGAAGAAACAACAAGATATTTGTTAAAAACAGAAGCAGAGAACAAACAACATATTTATTAGGAAGAGATGGAGAGGAGAGACAGTGTGATGTTTTGGTTTGAGCATTGGATTACGACTCTGGCGATCAGGGTTTGATTGCCTACTCAGCCATGAAAACCAACTGTGTACCTTCTAAATTAAAAAGAGACACTTCCTTAAGTTTGTTATTCAGTTAACCCTTATTTCCTTTTGTCTCTACAATTAGTTATTAATATCTTACTCAATTTAAATTAATCAATATCCATTTATTTTGAACAATTTCCGTTAAATAAAACTTAAAATTAATCAAACAATTTCCTTAATATCATTCTTTATAATAAACACCAACCTAATGTTATAATATAACATAATATAGTATAATATAATTGACCCGAAAGTAAATACATATGTGATGTCTTTAATGTATATCTTTTCTACTTATATATTGTCCTATACCTCTTTTTGATAGCCACAGTCCTTTTTTCTTTAATTTTCTTATTTTCATAAGCTTAATTGTATCAGTCTCCCCCCCATTCTTCTCTATGTTTCTTTTTTGGGGTGTCTCTTAATAAACGGGTTAATCTATCCATCTGGATATAGTCTAATAATCTCCAACACCAGTCAGATATATCAGGTGTTCTGTTTTGTTTCCAGAGGGTGGCATATGTAATTCTTGCTGCTATCGTCATGTAAAATATTTTTTTGCCATGTTCTTTTTCAAATTAGAATCCATTATACCTAGTAGAAAAAGTTTTGGATCTTTTTCAAATCTGCATCATAGTATCTCTTGCATTTTCTCATGGATTTCATTCCAAAAAATTTTTGCTAGTGGACATAACCACCACATATGAAAAAACGTACCTTTATATTTCTGGCATTTCCAACATTTTTCGTTTTTGTCTTTTTTCAGCTTTGCTAATTTGACCGGAGTCAAATACCATCTATATTGGAGCTTATATACATCTGAATCTGAATATATGTAAGAAAATACGGAATACTGTCTGAATTGTAACCATATTTGTCATCTGTTTCAACTTTAAATCAATAAAGTATATATTTAAAAAAAAGAAAAGAAAACCAACTGTGTGACCTTGGGCAAGCCATATAGGGGCTTATTGCATTACCTTTTAAATCAAAATTAGCCTCCCGGGATGCAGCCAAGACACGGCGTGGAGGCAGGAATTATCACATTGTAATTTGCCATCGAATCACCGGGCGACTGCAGCCCGGGTCCCAGCTGCATTCAGCTAGCTGCTGTTTAAAACTCCAGAGTTTACCAACATAGAAAAAGTGTCGGCTGAGTGCAGCTGGGACCCAGGCTGTAGTCACCTGGTGATTTGACAGCAAATTACAATAAGATACTTCCCGCTTCCATGCCCCCTGCATCCTGGGAGGCTAATTTCAGTTTAAAAGGTAATGTGATAAGCTTCATACTCTCAGCCCCCCCAAAAAAACCCATGATATGTTTGCCTTAGGGTAGCCATAAGTCAGAAATTACCTGATAGAACACAACAAAAAGAGATGGGGGGGGGTTATTTTTTGTTTTTTGTTTTGGTGAATACAAAACATTCACAATAGCACCTTTTCAGTTTTCTGAATTTGCACTATTTGCAAAAAGAGAGGAGACAAGAGAGGAGACAATTATTTCATTCTTCTAAAAGAAATTAAGAATTCAAACAATTGTGTTTCAGAAGTTTTTTTGATATGTTAATAACAATTTTTTTAAAAATGTTCTCATGGCAGTATATTTATATATCACCAACAAAAATTGGCCATGGCACATTCATGCATCACATCTAAATGCAGTACATTATAAGCATAGGAAGGGACAGCCGAGTCCCAGTTTTGGAGGAAAGGAGGGGTGTAAAAACCCAAAACAATACAATAGGTGAGGATTTTCTTCCATTCATTTATATAACCATTTCCCAAATTTGTACATTCTGTAAACATAATGGGGAAAATTATGGGAAAAGCTATATAGATTTACTTATCCTGCAAGAGTATTTTATTTACTTAAGTCCTACAACTTCCAGTATATTCAGCAATGTTTGTGGTACTGATTTAGGATTGCCACCTCTCTTTTTTCCCTTTTGATGGAATACTTCTAATTTTTAATAGCTACACAGTAGGAAGGAAGGTATAACATGGCCCTTCCCATGCTAGGAATAGTTATAATTTGAAGATTCCCTATGGTTCATAATTTCATTTGGCTTTTCTTTCATGAGAAATTCACTGAATTAAACAAATTTCTTTGTCATTGGCATGGGAACAGCTTCAGTTTCTAAGATTCTGAAAGTGGGAGAAGTAAAACTGACAGATGAGGCCATTCTTCATTATGCATGAAATAAGCGCAAATAAAATCTTCTAAAGTAGCTAATGCTCATTTTTCATTTTCCATTAGTGAACTCCTCAGTCTCAAACTCTGTTTAATGAAATCTTTCAAAAACCAGAATGATACTTGCTTGACTTAAACACCTTTATTTTTATAGTTGATCTGTTAACTGAATACAACAAAAATGTGCATCAATAGAAGTACACCATTCAAAAGTAATCCGGAGTAGAATGGCCAGAGTATCAGAGAATCTATAAAATATAGAGAACCACTGAGATTTTGTAGGAGCCATATTGAAGGAAGGTAGAGAGCAAATCTTGTTTCTTTAGGAAATGTCTCACACCAAGTCAGAATATTTGTCCATCTAAAAACCAAACTGAAGGGTTCTACCAAAAAATAACCAGGATAAAATAATCCCACTTCCAATTACAAAAAGGCAACAATATGAAGAAATAAAAGGACAACTAAACCCTGGAACAGAAAATCCAATAAAATTAAATTTCTGAAAGGGTAGAAATACCCCACTGAAAAGTATCCAATGCTAAAAGTAAATATTATAATGATAATAAAAAATTTCAAAAATCAAGGCCAAAAAAAAAAAAAAAGAACCCTGAAGTAGATAAGTCAGTTAAATTCCTAAAAGGGTAACAATACCCCACTGAAAAGTGTGCAAATGCTAAAAATAAAATAATATAATAATAGTAAATAATAAAAACTCAAGGTTTTTGATCATATGTCTTGGGTTTTCTGGCTGTAGGGATTTTTGTTGGTTTGTTGTTTATTTGTCCACCTAGCCATAAGTGAAGAACCTTTGATCCTCCCTGCCTTTCGGCCTTCAGCCAAATGTTCTCCAAATGTTTTGGGCTACAATTCCCACAGTTCTTTACCATTAGTCTTACCAAATGAGGACAGAAGGATATCATACGATAGGAAAGAGTTTTGTTATGAATTCCTGGACAGCTGTTGCCAAGATGTTCTCCAAACCATTCTTCACCATTCAGCTATGGTTCATCCCTCATGGGTCTAAGAGAGGTCTCTCTCATCCAATTGGTACCCTTGGACATTCAATTCCATCTCACCAACCCAAGTGTCAGTCACCAAGCCCATTCATTATTAAAGTAAATGTTTGATTTCAATGGCTCTCCTACTCAAACTATGACTAATAATGCCTTCATATTGCCCTAACTCTACAACTGAATCTTACTGGGAGGTTAGATGATAATGGGTGCATCTCCGCTATAGAAATAATGCATTTTGACACCACTTTTACTGTCCTACAGAATCCTGGGATTTGACGTTTTGCAGCATGCTTTGGCAGAGAAGGCTAAAGACCTTGTAAAACTACAAATCCCAGGATTCCATAGGGTGGAGCTAAAGCACTTAAAGTAGTGTCAAACAGCATTGCTTCTACAGTGTAGATGCACCCATTGTCTTCAATTTATTAAAAAAAAACAACCACATTTCCTCATCACTTTTATTTTCCTCTTTGCCCTCTCCCAACAAAAGATGCTCCATTAAGAAGAAGGGGAAAAAACAGAATCGCTGCACTGGGCTTCTGATGGTAACACTGGGAGCTCACCATCAGAAAGAACTCTAATGCTAAATCCATCTCTATGAATGCTTAACAAGAATTCTGAAAAGAAAGGGAGAAGAAAGAGAAAAGGACAGGCTCTTGAGCAAGCCCCATTCATCTCAATGAAACTTGCAAAAGAACCATCCTAATGAATTATACTCAATAGGCTAAGCAAATATAAAATTGCAGTTTGGGAGACAAAACAAAAACACTTGATTTTCCTTCTTTTTTTCCAAAAAAATAAAAAAATAAAACCCACAAAATTATCTCCCAGTTCCTTCGGCTGCTTCTCTAAAACTCAAATGCTCTTCTAAAGCTGTTTTATGTTCATTTTCAAAGGCATCTGGTAAAATATTGGAGGACCCTTTTAACAATAAAAAAAAGAAAAAGTACCTTTTTCCATTTGGGTTAGAACTGAGATGAAATGAGGAATGGCTGCCACCAAGCAGAAAATTTGTTCACTTTATGTGTGCCAGTTAATTACGACACTTCAGAGGCGCTTCTGAAAGGATAAGGCAAGCTGCATAAATTTAGCTGTAATCCAGGCAGGCAAAACTAATTTGCAGGGGATGGCCTTATCTAGCTGCTGCAGCTTTCTCAGAAAATTAACCTTGGATATTTGGGCCCAATTCAGAAAGTGTTTGATTTTCCCCCTCCCCCCTCTGCTCAGCACAGGAGAATTTTAAATTCAACACAATACCTGACTTTTAAGAGACACCATGAATGCTGTAGGCAATTCAGAATTATTACTGACTCTCTCTCTCTCTCTCTCTCTCTATATATATATATATATATATATATATATATCTTCTTTCCAGTTATCCCCGTTTCTTACATGTGCATCAGTGGGTTTATTGCCATATGTACAGGGGGTTTCTTCAGATTACCAGAGGATGCAACTCATTTTAATGTACTTAGAAAAATTCATCAAAGTTCATTGCAGAATAAGTCATGCATACTGACTTGTTCATTCCAGCAGAAATGAAGAAATCCCCATAAAAATAGAAGTTTAATGAAGTGTTGGAACAGAGTCCTGCCTGTCATTCCAATTACCACTGATTTAGAATCTTCCTCAATATACCACAATTAATTGCTCTTACTCAGCACAATTAAAAGTTTACCTTTGGTTTCGCCAGCTTTTGCCAGTTGGTGGGTAAAGCATTTAATTAAAAATGTTGCCAAATCCACCCAAGAACCTTCAGGCATAATAATGAGCATCGTAAGTGTGACTGGCTTCTGAATATTCTACTGCACATATAACCAACGACTGGAATTTTATTTTTTTATCTGTGAAAGTTAATCAGCTCACTGCTAAGTCGGCACATTCTGTAGGTAAGTCCTTTGTATTGCTGCTGTGCTGAACTTTGTGTATGAATTTATTCCATATTGTTTGCCAGTGAACAATATTTATATTAATTTGGGAAATTTGGAAAATGCAATTTTTAAATCTCACTGCTAGAGCAATACCTGCACTATTTCAGTGGCATGGCACAAATTTAACACATTAGGAAAACACTCTCAAGCACACCAAGAACATTTCTGTATTCCATACCCAACCCATTTACTGCTTCTGACTATGGCCCTGTTCTCTTTACTTTTATCTAGCACTGCTAATGGAACATCCCCATGATACATTGCCTACAGCATCATATGAAAGCTATTTGCACACATCTTGCATTTTCAAGATACTTCCAGACAGACCCAGTGGGTTCATTTTTCTTCACATTTAACTTTAGTAAATTCAGAGCAGAAAGAGAAAATCATTCTCCTTTTTAAAAAGAACAAATTTATTCAAGTCATTCATGGTCTCTCAGACTATTGATGAACTCACTTTTCCATTCTCAAGAAGAAATTGAGACTGAGATCCTACATTATCTCAGTGTAGGATAAATATGCACTAGTAGGGTTATGCTATGCTAGTACTATGCAGTTCCCATACTGAATTGCTAGTACCTTTCAAGTTTTTTATCTTATGCCTCATGTCAAGTCTCAAGTCTGTACCTTCAAGTCTCAGGTTGAGTCTCAAGTCCTTGCAAGGTATTTTCTAGTAAAGTCTCAAGTCGAGTTTCCAGTCTGGGAACCGACTTTAACAGAGCAAATGAGGAGGTGGTGGGGATTTCAATAACTAGAAAATCAAGTAGACGTACATAAAGTTAGGGAGAAAAAATTCTCAGGAGGGAACAGCAAATGTGTTAGGCAATGGGCTTGATGCAAAAGAATCCTTCTAAAGCTTCAGAAGCTTTAGAAAGCTCCTCCAATGTACAGCAGGCACAGGCTGTTGAGTGGACTGCAATCCTTGCCTCAAGCCTATTGCCAAGCACATTTCTGGTTGAAGGTAGCAATGGCAATAGCAACTTCATTTTGTAATGAAGACCTTGAACTTGGGGAATTACTAAAGTCCAAGTCTTCCGTGGGATCTTTTAACCTCTGTTTACAGAGGTGGCTAGGGAATAGACTGATAGAAACAAAGCTTTCCAATGAACTGTAATTTATTTTCGGATTCAAACATACAAAGACACTCTAAGGGTCTCTACAGATGGGTGGCCATGGGCTGCCCTGAGAAGCTGCGGATTGGGACCAAGGCTGCCCCATGCCTCGGCCCTGATCCACCCTTATGGTGCCTCTGAAAAGGAGTGCTAAAATAGCGCTCCTTTCAGAGGAGCCAAAAGGGGCACCAGAAGAGGTGCCGGGCACCTCTTCCATGCTCCTTCCGGCTCAGCATGTCCGGATGCTGAGCCGGAAGGACGTCATCGGAGCGCCCACCATGTTCAATGGCGGGCGCTCTGATGATGTCCTCAGGAAGGGGTTGGGGCGCCCGGCATCTGGCTGCCCCTCCCCTTCCTGGGATTGAAGACGGCACTTTTCACCGTCTGCATCCCCCCTAACATACATGCATACACACAAGAACTCAGGAGTAAAGTAGTTAGCCTAGATAGGAAACTCAAGGCTTTCTAATGGTATTACCTGATGGAGGCTGCTCCAACAATGAATGAAGATGGATAGACTTAACCATTATGAAAGGAAAGGACAATGGACAGAGCTGGGACTCTAGTCTGAATTCACAGTGGCAAAGTGTGACCATGAAATCTAGCCAGACCCCAATGTGCCTGAGATGTGGGGAGCATTTATACCCTTAAACCTAGCCTGAGGCAAAGAGTTGCTATTGTATATCCAAGGATTCCAATTACTATGCTTTGAAGTAGACAATTTCCAAGGAGAGGAGATAAAATGTTAATGTTATCTCATCTTCAGCTGAACACTTCCTGGCTGGCTCTCATAAATCTTCTAGGTGTGAATATCCTGCTTAGCAGCTCCTAAGCCTGGACCCTTTGATCTGCAAATTGTTGTAAATGCAGATGTGACCTTTTTAGGTGCCTACATGATGTGCACACCTTGAGTTCATGGTGATAGGACGCATCCCAGCCCAGGGCTGTGGCAGGGACCCAGAAAGGGCCTTTATATCAAATCAGCCATCGTAACAATTTATATACCATTTCATACTACACTAAGCAGTCTCTATGATAATTTCCCCCAATAAGCTGGGTTCTCCTTTTAGTGACCTCAGAAAGATGTTAGACTGAGTCGACCCTGAGCTCAGCAATTCAGTCACTAGAAATATACAAGTCTTGAGTTGAGTGGAATCATTGCATCATTTATTGCTGAGTTGAGTCCAAGACAAGTCACTGAAGTGACTTGAATCCAAGTGAAGTCTGACTCAGTCAATTCAAGTCTACATCACCAGCTGTTACTATGTAAATCCTAGCACAACATATGAGAAATTGTGAATGCACATAGCTATCTACTTATTTCACAAGATGCAATGTGCAATGGAGAGAGCCAGTGCACAATCCACATTGACACACTACTTTAGGTGTATATTGCAATGGTTCCATATGCAGGACTCTGCTCTTGCCACCATAAGCTGGATATGTCTGTTCCATGCATAGCACAATTTATTTCTCTGTGTGTCACCAACAGGATTCTGATCTTTTAATTTTACCTGCATACAACTAAAAAACTAAAACAACTAAACAAAAAAAATGTATACTTTGAAAAATGTGTACCCCACATTCAATCAATAGGCAAAATACATAAAGTGTGTGCATTAAGAGAACTGTGGGAGGAAAAGTGCATACATTAAAAAAATGTGTGTACAAAATTTCTCATGAGTTTCCTAGTCTTGCAACCTGAAATTATATGAAGGTTGAGGGGGCAGGTTTTTGAGTGGAGGTGAGCTCAAAAATGAGGAAGACATGGAGGACTGAGATTTAAATTCACTAAAATAACACATGGACATGGATAGGTGTGCTTCTGTCCAGATATCTTGCACTGTTGATGCAGAATTTAAAATGTGCCTCCATCTGTGTTCAACTTGTATGTTTTAAATAAATGCAAATATTCCACATCATCATGAGCTGCTTGAGACCACTTTCTAACCCAACAAAATCTGGGTAAATACTGTGTGCCTGCAGATACACAACATATTGTGTACCTATGCCTGACCATCCACCAAGATGACCAAGGCTGTTTCTGTCCCATAAGCAGGCCTGAGCCCTGTCTGTAATGGATCCAGATGTATCCAATAAGCCTGAAATTGTGTTGGCACCACTTGATCTAGGACCTTATTTAGAAAGGGAAGATAGCAATATGTAAGTAGCACAGAGCCTACTATTCAGAAAACTACTGGGGTGAGTTTTGAATAATTTTTAATAGGAGATTGAATAAGTTGTGGCACTCTGCATATTGTGTTACTGTTACTAACCCCAAAGCTTACACAGTCTACTATGCACATGGTAATGCCGAGGACATAAAGAACTACATCTAAAGAGACATTTCCTTATAAAATTTAAGCCAAAAACCAGGGTAAATTTGCACCCAGGTATGACCTAAATACCCCAAAAGCACCAGATCCTATCTGATTTTGGAAGCTAAGCAGGGTCAGCTCTGGTTAGTACTTGGATGGGAGACTACCAATGAATACCAGGTGCTATAGGCTATATTTCAGAGGAAGGAACCTCTGAGTATTCCTTGCCTATGAAAACTCTTTGAAATTCATGGGGTCACAGAGGGCCTCTACAGATTGGCCTAAAGGGCCATCCTGGAGGTGCATGCCTTCCATCACAACCCCACGCCAACACCGCCCTGATGCTGCGTGCCATTATGCATGGTGTGTGGCATCAGGACACCCATCTGGCACAACGTTCAAACACGCTGCACCAGAAAGGGTGCTGAAGAGCCATGTGCTGGCTCTTAGGGCAGCCTTTTGCCATCCCTGAAAGGAGTGGCATTTTACCACTCTTTCAGAGGTGGCAAAAGGGAGGATCAGAGCCATGGCATGCGGTTGCTGCAGCCCCAATCCATGGCTAGCAGGGGCAGCCCAGAGCCACCTGTCTGCATAGCCCCAGAGTCTACAGAGGACTTAAAGACACATACATACACATGTACATGACTAGGGGGAGGTTAGGTGGTTTGAATGCTAGACTCCAGAAGACTAGGGTTTGTTCTGTTGGTGAGGGGAAAGCCAACTACCAGTGCAGTCTGCGGACAAGTACATGCAGATGAAGCCAAAACAATATCCTAGCAGAGTTCAAAAACACCCAGCTATTAGTATTGGCTATGCACAGACCACTTTTCACATACATAAGAAGATGCCTCACAGGTGTAGTTGATTTAGATAAAGTTCTGGAGGCTTTATCTTCAATTGAATGTGTACAATATAATACAATATTTACACACACCAACTCTCCAACAACTTCCAATCAACTGCTCCAAACCAATCCAACTAACACACAACTACCCACATGTGACCAGTCTCTTGGTCCACTTATATAGGAGGTTTGCTTTGAATCATTATTCAGTGCCACACAGCATGATGCAACCTTGCTGTAACTTTCCCTCATGCCATGTGCTCCTGACTCAGCAGTCTGTGGTTTGTCACATGAAATGTATGTCATCCATGTCATATGTCACTCAAAATATTTTTCTGTTAAAGTCACAATTACTCCAACATGTTCATTAATGGAAATCCATTGTGTGACCTTGGACAAATCACTTTCTCTCAGCCTAAGACAACAATGGCAAACCTCCTCAGAATAAAGCTTGCCAAGAAAAATCCTATGATAGGGTCTCTATAGACTGGAGTCAGTTTGAAGGCATTGTTGGAAAATGTAACTTGTATGTAAATGTACAGATGTGGGAAAGTGACATAGGGTACAGGGAATGTCACCTTAAATGCACAATTTTAGTTGTTGAGTTAAAGTGCAAAATCAAGGGGATGACAAAGATACATTATGCGAACAAGTAACATGACATGCACATCTATACATTTGGAGGGGAATATTGGAAAATGTAACTTGTGTGTAAATGTACAGATGTGGGAAAGTGACATAGGGTACTACAGGTCACTTATAGCTTGCTAGCTGGGAAAGTTATCTGCAGCTGGGATATAAAACAACACAGGAGATGTTCAAGGTCAGGATGTGTCTGGGAACACGTAGACAAGTGGTAAACACATTAGGTCACCATGTTTGTTGGGAACAACTATCTATGTGACACAGAAAGGAGTCACAGGAAGAGGCTGGGTTTTGAGGCTGCATGGCAAGTGTCTATAAATAATCTGAGCCCTCAGCATGTGGTCTCTTTGCTCTTTGTTCTTTGCCTTTGTCCCTGTTCCTGTTCTTGTGCTTGTATATAGTTGTTGTTGTTGTTTTGTACATATTGCAACTGAAGAATTAAAGTACCTCTTTGGAGAAAAACCTGTCTCTGATCTGTTTCCTGGGAGGCTGGAAGGTTACATTCCAGAGCAGTGAAACAACCCAAGGCTGGTGATTTCACAGCGGAGGGGAGCAGGCTTCCAGAAGATTTATCTGCACACTCAAATTGCTACAACAACAACAACATTTGTATAGTAGCCAGTGCTGGAAGATATGTTTAAAGAGAAGGACAAAACATTATGTCTAAACATAATTTATCTTATACAAATAGATAACCAGTTCAGCAACTCAAAGTGCAGGTTTTTCTCCAAAGAGGTACTAGTCTATGGATGAGATCATTTTGAATCCCAAATAGATTGATTTAACTGGTTGTGGACTGGGTTTTATCTTTCTTTCTTTCTCTCCCTCTGTCTTCCCAATCCCTTTCTTAAAGCATTCAGCAGCAGAATTACGTGGTAAAAGAAGTTTTCTAATGAGATGTCAAAACACCAAATAGTTACTTTTTAAATTTAGCCCAAGGTAGAAGCCTACAGCTTAGAACCAGTGATCCATTGATGAATTCAATTTCCTAAATGTTTAATTAATTACTGTGTATCATTTTGTGATATTTAATTTGGCATGCACATTCAAGACATAATTCTCCTTTTTTATATATAAAATCTTGAATAGATTACTAAAAGAATTATTCCAAAACTACCGGTATTCTGTTTTTCACTCTTTCTGAAAATATCCCTCAGTGTTTCCCTTCATGCAATGGTTTTAGCCATTAGAAAGTGGAAACTATATTGAATCAGTTGCTGAGTCCCCAACCCAGCAATTCCAGGGGTGGTGCAGAGCAGTCTGTGAAGGCCCTGTGGCTCTTTTTTTAACTTATTCTTATTATCCATCATTCAAGTGTTTTAAAGTACTGTAAAGTTCTAAATCTCACAAATTCACCTTACTACATATACCCAATCACTACTTAATCTCCTTACAACATATCTAACAAAGCATACTTATAAAATATATCTTTATTGGTGTCAAATACCAAATTAAATTAATGTAGTAATATTTCAATTGCAACAGCAATACCTTATCCCACTGCTCCTTCATATATTCAAGAATGGGAGATCAATCCTTATCAAAAATTTCTTTTGAACTGTTTTTCAAAACATGTGTCAATTTGTCTATTTCTATTACCATATGTCAAACATTTTCTGCAACCAATCTTCCTTACTTGGGATAAATTTGCTTTTCCAATTATGTGAAAATAAGATCCTTGCTATAGATGTCATATAAAACAATACTTTTCCATATTTCTATTGCACCTCATCTTCAAACATCCCTAATAAAAAACATTCAGGTTTCATTTCTAACTTAATATGTAAAATTTCACAAATCATTGATTTTATTATACTCCAATATTTTTCAGCATGTCTGCACATCCACCAACAGTGGATAAACATTCCTACTGTCTCCCCACACTTCCAACACATATTATTTGTAGATTTATAAATCTTTGCTAATTTGTCTGGAGTTAGGTACCACCTATAAAACATTTTGTACCAATTTTCTTTTATGTTTTCTGATGCAGTATACTTGATTTCTCTCTACCAGATTTTCTCCCATTGTTACATTAGAAGATTATGCCCTACGTACACCCATTTGACCATAGTATCTTTAACTACTTCATCCTTCATCTCCCATTCTAGTAATTTTACATATGTTTTCCCTATTATCCTTGTATTATCATCAAATAAAATTTTTTCCAAGTCTGATTTTTTTTCTTCCCTCTGAAACAATTTAAAATCCATCACTGTTCTCTCATAAATTTGTCTGTATGCAAACCACCCCAGGTCAAATTCCAGTTGCTGTAATTCCTCTTGAGTTTTAATTTTTAACTCCTCAAATGTGTTGGGTTTTTTTGTAATTTCACTATATTTATACAATTTCTTCTCTCGATAATTTCCTTCCTGTACATAGCTTCTTGTGGGGACAACCACATAGGGAATTTCTGAACAATTCTGTTTTTATATTTCTTCCATACTTTTAAAAGGGGTTCTCGTAAACCAAAATGTAGGCCAAATTTTAGTCCCTCCCCTTCTAGTTCTAGTAATCTTCTATCCTCCAATCTTATCAAATCTCTAAGCCAGAGAAAACAACAAGCTTCAAAATATAAATGTAAATTAGGAACCGCCAACCCCCCTCTTTCCTGTGCATCCTGGAGGACTTTAAGCCTAATTCTGTGTCTTCTACCTTGCCAAATGAACTTGGTTAAATCTCATTGCCAAATCATAAAAAGTTTATTAGACTCAATAATCAGGATCATCTGAAATAAAAAAAAGAATTTTTTGACAACAAATAGATTTTAATCATCGCTATCCTCCCTAGAAGAGACAGATTAATCTTTCTCCAATTCATTAGATCTTTTTTAACCTCTTTTCATAAACTTAGATAATTATTGACAAATAATTCATTAGATTTCTTTGAAATCCAAATACCCAAGTATTTAACCTTATTTTTAACCTCAATTCCTGCCTTTTCTTGCAAGTCGTTTTCTTCATTCTTTTTCATATTTTTGGTAATAATTACTGATTTGTTCTTATTTAATTTGCATCCTGTAAATCCTCCATTATTTTCATCAGTATTTCAATATTGTTTATTGGGTTATCTACATTTATCACTACATCATCAGCAAATGCTCTGATTTTGTAATTAAATTGTTTACTTTTGACTCCCTGTAACTTCTCCTCTTTTTAAAATCTTCCTAATCAATACTGCAATTACTATTAGAAAAAGTAACAGGGACAATAGGCAGCCCTATCTAGTTCCTCTATCAATCAGTACTGGTTCAGTTAGATCACCGTTGATATTGATTACAGCTTTTTCGTTGCCATAAATACACTGTATCCATCTTCCTGAATCTCTCCCTTGAATCAGTTACTCTAAACAGACCCCAGTAAAACTATCCCCTATTGATAATCAATAATCAATCTATCTTTCAATATTACCCCCAGTTCTTCACCCACACAAATATAAATTAACAAATTATAATCAATTAATTAATTATAACAAATTATAACTCTATCAATAATTATAAATCACAATTTTCCCTAATTATTTGATTGAAAATTGATTCTCCATCCACAAGTCTTCAATTTTAAAATGGTTCTTCTTAAATTAATTGGCTTGATGATCACAATTAATTGTTTTGCTTTTCTTAGATCTTTAAGTGCAATAAGACAGTCTATAGGTCAATTTGATTTAATTGGGTCTTTGAATTTCATTAATGTCAATTGAATGTTTTTGTTGGGTCCGTTAGAATTTATTTTTGCAAAGGTGGTCTTTCTCTCTCTTTCTCTCTCATTATTTGTCAAACTTTATTCTTCTTAGTAAGTGCAATTGGTCTCTTTAATAGTTCACTTAAATGTCTGCATATAATTGTCCTTTATAAATGTCTTGTAAACATTGTCAGTCTTTTCTTTCTACTTCACATTCCTTCCAATTCATTCAATTCACTGAGCAAATTGGGCTTTCATCTTACACAATCAGTCAATAATTAATGGTAGTTGTCTTCACTTTCTTTTATAATTTAAATCACCCCATAGTCAAGATATTATTGCAAAGAGTTTATCTGAAGGGAGGGACATGTTAGCACTTAAAAGTCAGCTTTCCTTGAAGTAAAAATCAGTGACAGTGGCACTTATGCTGCAGAGATAGCAGTGGCTTGCCATGGACATGGCTTGCCCCAAGCATCCTTGATTACTCCAGCCTGACCCAACTCCCATCTGCGTTCTTCTCAAGATTTGTTTATCTTGAACTTATTTTCACTCTTTCAGGACACACTGGGAGTTTTTCAAGGGTACAGATGTGGGGCCCTCTGCATCGCTTTTATTGGGGAGCAATTATATCTGTCCCACAATCACCAGGACAGAACTTATCCCCACGGAAAGCTGTCACCCTCCAGGACAAGTTTAGAGAGCAACCAACGCGACCACCATTCCACTGGAAGTCTCATCCCTTAACCAGAATTTCAAGATCCAAAATGCTCCAACATCCAAAGCACTGTGCATGGATGGCTGAGATAGTTACACCATGATGGTTCAATGTACATACACTTAGTTTCTTGCAGAAAATTATTTAAAATACTGTATAAAATTACCTTCAGGCTATGTATATAAGGTATAAATGAAACATAAGTGAATTTTGTGTTTAGGCCTGGATCCTATATCCAAACTATCTCATTATGTATATGTATACAAATACAGGTATTCCAAAATACAAAACATTTCTGATCTCAAGCATTTCAGATAAGGGAGAGACAACCTGTACTATTAAAGAAGATGCTAAATGGGTTTCTCTTGGGAAGGCATTTTAAAGTTATTGAGGACACTAGCAAAAATGTTCTTTCTGGGATAGCCATCTATTACACCATTGGTGTAGGTAGCATCCAAACAAGACCCTCAGATAATGGCCTAAGTAATTCAGTAGAATCATGCTAATATGGACAAGTCTGGCTCCACCATTAAACAGAGTAAGGTGGTTGCCTCAGACACTGAATGATGAGTGGTGAGGAGTAGCAGAGAGATAAAAGAATATGGAATTGTATATTGATTCATTCATTCATTCATTCATGTATGTGACAAGCCAATGCATATAGCACTTGCTGCCCTCAAGTGATTTAAGAGTCAGTCACATTGACTTTTGTAGATGGAATGGAGCAGTACCATTTGTCCTTCGCATTAGACTGCATCTGCATTGTCGAAATAATGCAGTGTGATACCTCTTTTAACTGCAATGGCTCAATGCTATGGAATTCTGGTATTTTTAGTTTTGTGAGATATTGTCAGAGTGTTCTGGTGCCACAACAAACTATAAATCCCATGAAAGTGATCTATGACAGATAATGTGGTGTCAAAATGAATTATCTCTGCAAAACAGATGCAGCCTCAGGTAGCCATGTTTTGGACTAACCCTGGATATTGGGGTCCTGCTTCTAGCAGTGGCTATACATTAACCATAAATTTGATTTAGAGAGGAGTGGTATCTTTATCCATCACAACATTGCAAAACATAACCTATGATTTGGAATGTCTTCATTATTAACATGGTTTAAGTTAAATATAGCACAGATCCCATTTTTGTGAAACAATATTGGAGACCTAACAGAAAAACTCTTATCTTTCACTGTTTAATATAGTGTTGCTTCAGTTGTTGGGGTTGCCATCTTTGCTCATCATGCCACTCCTAAAAACAACAGTCTGAGTTCAATTCCCAAACTGAAGGAGACCCAATGAAGCAATTGGATTTACATACATCTTGATTTACTTTTCAGCAATTAATTCTCTTGGTCTACTGAAGCAAATGAACATAATCCATAATATTTCATAAGCATAGTTAAGTGAGCAATACATTAAATTTCCTCCAGTTTGCTAGATACCCTAGTACAGTGATGATGAACCTATGGCATGCATGCCAGAGATGGCATGTAAAAGCTGAAAAGAGGAAGAAGAGGCATGCATCTCTTCCTCCTCCTTCCCATCTCTCCCCGGCATTCAGCTGCCTCTCCAGAGAGGTAACACCTGGTGCTGGAAGGCCTTTTAGTTTGGTACTGATAATTTCTTTATAGCAAATACATTTTTATAAGGCAGGGTGGGAATTATATAATCCTCCAAGATGTTGCTAGACTGCAGCTACCATCAGCCATGGGCAAAATAGCCAATGGCAATAAATCCTGGGAGTTGCAGTTTAACAACATATTCAGATACAATCCTTTAGGTCTGAAATGGTCAAAATTTGTCCTTTCAAATTTTGTTTGACTATAATTCCAATCTTGTTTTACAATCAATGACACTGGCTGGGTCTGTTGGGAATTGCAGATAATCAGTATTTAGAGGACCCCATGATTTCTGTCTCTGATTTAAGGTAAAGATATCACCATTGCGGAAGCCTTGAGGGTGTGGGCTTGCCCAGCCCCAAACCTCCACCTTTCAGCAGCGGTGGTGCAGCGGCAACGGTGAGGGCGGGCGCGGCTATAAGCCAGCCCAGGACACCATCTCCCCCCGGCACCACTGCGGAAGCCTTGAGGGCATGGGCCTGCCCAGCCCTAACCTCCACCTTTCAGCGGCAGTGGCGCAGCGGTAACGGTGAAGGCAGGTGCGGCTATAAGCCAGCCCAGGACACCATCTCCCCCTGGCACCACTGAGGAAGCCTTGAGGGCGTGGGCCTGGCCAGCCCTAACCTCCACCTTTCAGCAGCGGTGGCACAGCGGCAACGGTGAGGGCGGGCGTGGCTATAAGCCAGCCCAGGACACCATCTCCCCCAGGCACCACTGCGGAAGCCTTGAGGGCATGGGCCTGCCCAGCCCTAACCTCCACCTTTCAGTGGTGGTGGCGCAGCAGCAATGGTGAGGGCGGGCACGGCTGTAAGCCAGCCCAGGACACCACCACTGCGGAAGCACCTGCCCAGCCCTAATTTCCACTGTCAGTGGTGGCGGCGCAATGGTGACGTTCAGCAGCTGTGGGACCAAGATCAATCTTGGTCTTTAGAGCCCAAGTACCACCTCTCCTGGCGGCGCACTAGCAACACAGCAATGACAATCATGCTAACCTCCATCAGAGGCTGTGGGAAGGCCAGGTTGGAGGGTGAAGCCACCCAAAGGAACCATCTTCTCTAGCAGCAGAGCGGAGGCCAAACTGTGGTGGAGAGGTGTAGGCCTTGGAGTTTGCACCTGGGCCTTCAGCTTCTCCGCTTGGATGGTATTGTGCTCCACCGTCTTACCTGAGGCTGGGAAGGAGGTGGGGGCAGCCATTGGAGTTGTGTTGGGGAACGGGAGATATGGTCGGAACAGAGCGAACAAATGTTGCAAAAGAAGACGGGATCACTGTTTGAAAGCTATCCCGCCTTCAGTTCCCTCTGTTCCCCAGAATGGCTTGGAGAGCAGACCTCCCATTTCACAGAACCTCACTTTGCTCTTTTGCAATGCCAGGTCGGTTAAGAATAAGACTCACGTCATCCATGATCTACTCTTGGATGAGGACGCCGACCTGACATGCTTCACAGAGACCTGGCTGGGGGAAGATAGTGTCGTCACTTGGGCGCAGGCTCTCCCAGCCGGTACTCTGTCAGTGAGCAGGTGAGGGGAATTGGACGGGTGGGCAGAGTGGCTCTAGTTCATAAGACCAACCTGATCTTGACCAGGATACCTGTCAGGAAGACGGTCCACTTTGAGTGTATGTACCTGAACCTGAAGACCAGTGATAGTTTGGGGATTCTGCTAGTCTACCGACCACCCCGTTATCTAGCAGACTCCCTAATTGAGCTGACACAGCTGGTCTCAGAGCTGCTGCTGGAGTCCCCCAGAATTCTAGTTTTGGGGGACTTCAACATCCCGCTTGAGACCAGTTTAACAGGTGCGGCTCTGGAGTTCATGGAGACCATGACAAACATGGGCCTATCCCAATTGGTCGTTGGGCTCACGCTTTGTGCAGGTCATACACTCGATACGGTCTTTAGTACGGAACAGGAATATCTGTGGGCGGAGGTAATCAGTACCTCCGCATTGTCATGGATGGATCATTTCCTGGTCAAGATGGAACTTAGAGCCTACATCCGCCCCACCGGGGGTGGTGGACCTATTAGAATGGTCCGCCCTCGAAGGCTAATGGAACCAATTAGATTCCAAAAATGCCAGTGATCCTGTTGATGCTCTGGTTAATACCTGGAACAACAATCTTACCAGGGCTATCGACACGATTGCTCCCAAGTGTCCTTGCCAATCCGCTTCAAACCGTAGGCCATGGTATACGCCTGAGCTTAGGGAAATGAAGCGGTTTGGACGACTAGAGCACAGATGGTGGAAGACTCGACTCTTATCTGACAGAACTCATCATAGGAACTTTCTTTGGTCTTATCGGGAGGCAATACGTGCAGCGCAGAGATCCTTCTCCTCTGCACGTATTGCATCTGCAGAGTCTCGTGCAGCAGAGCTGTTTAGGGTGGTGAGGGAGCTGACGCAGGTGCCCCCTGTGCCAAATCCTCTGCTTAACCCGACGACTGCCTGCTACAATGCACTTAACAACTTCTTTGCAGATAAAATCTCTCAGATAAGAGCCGACTTAGATGCCAGTATTGTAACAGAAACAATGGACGAGGTGTCCAGCAACTCTGCCAATGTAATTATACTGGATCAGCTCCAATCTGTGAGTACCGATGACATGGACAAGCTCCTTGGTAGCGTGAGGAAAACAACCTGCCCTCTCGACCCTTGCCCATCTTGGCTGGCCGTCCAGGGGGGTGATGCATTGTGGAAGTTCCTTGTGAGCATCATCAATGCGTCCTTCAGGGAAGGACATATTCCATCATGTCTGAAGGAGGCGGCTGTTAAGCCAATTCTGAAAAAACCTTCCCTGGACCCCCTGGATATGAATAATTATAGGCCAGTCTCTTTATTACCATTTTTGAACAAGGTGATCGAGAGGACGGTTGCTCTTCAACTCCAAGTTGTCTTGGATGAAACTGATTATCTAGACCCATTTCAAACTGGCTTCAGGACAGGCTTTGGGGTTGAGACTGCCATGGTTGCCTTGACCGACGATCTGCGTCTGAGCATCGACAGGGGTACTGTGACCCTGTTGGTGCTCTTAGACCTCTCAGCTGCTTTTGATACGATAGATCACAGCATCCTTTTGGATCGCCTGAGGGAGTTAGGTATCGGAGGCACTGCTTTGCAGTGGTTCCGGTCCTTCCTCTCGGGCAGGTCCCAGAGGGTGCTGCTCGGGGACAGTAGCTCCAGTAAAAGGGAGCTTACCTGTGGAGTACCACAGGGCGCTATTCTGTCGCCGATGTTATTCAACATCTATATGAAGCCACTGGGTGAGATTATCCGGAGTTATGGAGCTGGGTGTTATCAGTACACTGATGACACCCAGATCTATTTCTCCGTATCTCGTTCGTTGGCCTCGAATTCCGATGGCGTCTCCTCTCTCAATGAATGTCTTCGGGCAGTAATGGGCTGGATGAGGAAAAACAGATTGAAACTGAATCCAGACAAGACAGAGGTGCTCACGGTAGCAGCCCCAAAACCAAGAATTGGGTTGCAACCTCCAGTCCTGGATGGGGTCACACTCTCCTGCAGTGACTGTGTTCGCAGTCTGGGGGTGCTCCTTGACTTGTCGCCCCTGATGACAAATCAGGTAAATGTGACAGTCAGGAGCGCTTGTTATCAGCTTTGGCTGATATGCCAGCTGCGCCCTTTTCTGGAAGTAAGGGATCTTGAGACTGTTGTGCACGTGCTGGTAACCTCACGTCTTGATTTCTGTAATGTGCTCCACATGCGGCTACCCTTGTGCCTACTTTGGGAACTACAGTTGGTACAGAATATGGCGGCCAGAGTAATTTCGGGAACATCTAGGAGGGAACACATTACTCCAATTCTGAGGTCCCTCCACTGGCTGCCTATAAGTTTCTGGGCTCAGTACAAGGTGTTGGTTATTATCTTTAAAGCCCTAAATGGCTTGGGTCCAAGCTATCTCAGGGACTGCCTTCTCCCTTATAATCCTCCCCACGCACTCCGGTCCTATGGGAGGATTTTGCTACAGCCACAAAAACCTAGGCTTGCGACTACCTCCCAGAGGGCTTTCTCAGTTGTCACCCCCAAATTGTGGAACGGCCTGCCGGATGAGATCTGTCTATTGACATCGTTGGACAGCTTTAAAAAGGCTGTCAAGACGGATCTCTTCTGGCAGGCTTTTCCAGAATAGTTAATCCTGGCCTCAGGAATTCCCTCTGGAAGATGATTCCAGAGCTCCATGCAGATGCTGCTCGCTAGGATGGGTTTTTAAAAATTAATTATGTTTTATGTCAATTTTAACTTGAATTGATTTAATAATGTTTTAAGGGGGGGGGAATTTGATTTGTTTTATACTATGTATTATTTTATTGTTGAAAGCTGCCCCGATTGATCTCAGAGGGACGGGATATATATAAATTTTATTATTTATTATTATTATTATTTTCAATGATAACTTGCAAAATGGGGACAATTTAATGTATTGCTTTCTTTATTTGTATCTATGAATTCAAAACAGAATGCTGAAGAAGCATGATTATAAAAGGCTCAGCTTTCAGTGTGCATGAAATAAGATGTTAGACAGAAATTCGCACAGTTAACACAGGTCATTTACAAAGTTGTCTTTCATAAAATTGTGTGCTATATGATTATTTCTTCTTTCAGTCCCATAATTATTTGAAAAATTTGCTGCCTTGCTTAAAAAAAAACAGAAAAGTTATTGGAATGGTACTATGTTATATAGAACCTTAGCAACAATGGACAGATTATTAGCTGTCAAATTAATATGTTTCATCAAGCTACTGTACTTACGTGTGTGTGTGTGTTTTAATTCTGTAGATGTCTGAAAGTCATACTTTATGATTCTTTGTAATGGAAATCTATTAATGATCTCTATTCAGTCATCAGTTTAATAGGATTCATTAATTGTTCCAAATTGTATTAATGTGGATTAAGACATTATTAGTCAATATTAATATTCAATGAAGCCATGGGCTGAAGAACATTCTTGTACAAGACTTAGGCAGTGACTTGTCATGGCTTCCAAGGCAGGAGTCTTATTTGGGAAATTCTAGTGCTATTCAAATATTTATCTACTCCATCCTGCCCTTCCTCTATGGAGATTTGGCTAAGATATATGGTTGTCTTCCACACACTTTATTTTCATAACCTTGAGAAGTAGGATAGGTTGAGAGATAGTGATTGCCCCAAAGTCATCCCATAAGTTACTCAGCTTCATGGCTGAGTGGGGGTTTGAACATGGGTTTTTCATTTCTAAGGGTCTGTAAATTTCTAATACCATCTTGCTTTTGTATACATTTATGGCATGGTCATCTTTGAAATACCATGTACAGTTTTGATGCAAAATAGATTTTGAGTGTGTGTGTGTGTGTGTGTGTGTGTGTGTAAAGGAGATTGATAAAGGCATGCATATTCGAAAAACAGAGTAAAGGACAGAGGTAAAAACGAATGAACTAAAAGTATAAGCAGTTCAGGCAAACCCCACACCCTCAATTCCTGAATTAATTTTAGAATCATCCAAGGTAATCAAAAATTTGGGTGGGATAAAATGATGGACAGAGTGAATCAGAGGAACAATAAAGGACATTTTTCTCTTCACTTGGAATGTAAGTGAAGCTGAATGGTGAGAGACTTCTCTGTCCTAATGAACATAGTTCAATGATGGGATTTATTATCACAAAGTGTATCAGTTGTTATCATCCTGTAGAGTTTTAAAGAGGGATTAGACAAATTCATGGAGGATAAGCCAATCAATGTTTGGAAGTCATGGTGGCTGTACATTACCCTACTCCAAAGGCATTATGCCACTCAGGCTGAGGAGCATGAAGCCCTATTACACTACTCAATTATAGCACTATGATGCCATTTCAATTGCCATGGTAACATCCTATGAATCCTGGGATTTGCGGTGGAGTGAGGAGTATTTAAAATTATCTGACAGAAAGCTTTAGTACCTCCTCAACCTACAAATTCTAGTATTTCATAAGATGCAGCTATGCCAGTTAAAGTGGAATCATAGTATTATAACTGTGTAATGTGAAAGGGCCTCAGGTGGAGCCTTTCACAAGGATGTTATCATGGCAGTTGAAATCACTTGGTGTTTGTAAGCTTACCATAGGCATCCAGCCAGCTGTTGTGGTAACATTTTATACAACAGGCCTTTGGTCTGATCGAAGATATCTCTTCTTGACATTTTTATGTTCTTTTTTACACATTCATCTAGCTTTTTAAAAAACAAAAAACAAAAAACAAACAAACCACTACATCTGGCTAATGTGAGGCAGCTCAGAACTCTGCTATTTGGTGGTTTGTTGTTTGATTGGCTTTGTTTTTGTTTTGTTTTTACATTTTGCTGAAATATGATACACCGTTGTTTGTAATAGGTGCATAATATACATCCCTAAACAGAATGGTATTATTTTAGCAAGTATTCTGATCATAATGAATAATAATATCTGTATGGGTTTTTGTTTTTTTTTTTTGCTTGAAGGGAAAGCTACAACTTATGCTTCATAATACTTCCCACATACCAAAGGTGGTTTAGATTGGATCACCTCATAGCTGATAACCTCCTGAGTAAGATTAGCTTGCTGTTAAATCTGTAACTGATCTCTAGCTTCCAGTTCTTTTTCTTTTGCCCATAGAATGAAAAAAGTTCATTTGTACATGGCCTTACCATTTAAAATGAAAAGAACACACTTTTTTTTTTTGCATTCTTCCATCTCCCCAGCAATGTAACTGGAGGTAGATATAAGTGTTTATGCCAATGCTAATTAAAATATAATTATTGCATCACTCACCTGAGAAACAACATATGGCGTGGAGTGAGCTACAAATGCAAAGGCTTTTAAAAATCCATTTAAAAGATTAATTCAAATGCACGTTCCAAAAATTATTTTAAAGGCCTGCATGTAAATGTTGTTGTTTACCTATGAAATAAATGGTAAATTAATGCACATTGTAAAATTAGATAAAATAAAATAGCCTCATTTTAAAAAAAATTAAAAATATATTTACAAAATTGATAGTATGGAAAATTGCACAGAATCATAGGAACACCAGGAACTTTCCTACACTGATAAACACCATTGGTCCATTCAGTTCAGTATTGTCTACACCAGTGTTACTCAAAATGGTAGCCCATGGACAAGTTCACAAGCCACGAGCTCTTGGTCTGTGGCAAGTTTTCAGGAAAGAAAGAAAGAAAGAAAGAAAGAAAGAAAGAAAGAAAGTTTATGTTCTGTCAATGACATTTAGTGCTACCCTGCTTTTTCTCATGCTTGACCATTGGTGGATACAAACAACCTTTTAGTTCAGAATCTTAATTCTTCATCTTTAGGTTGTACAAAACCAATCTATACCAGGACAAGGAAGTTAATCTAGATCTATGGGCAACTACATAGAAAGGGATGGCAGGAATTTTCACCCAACAACTTGCCTCCTATCATATCATTTCTGGACTGTTTTTCATTGCTTTGGGGGACTGTGGGTCCTGGGGAGTTGCTAAACTGATCCATTTCCAATTTCAGGACATTTGTGGCCATTTTCTGATGAAAAGAAAAAATACCCTAAAACTGCCTTCAAGATTTTTTTGTTTGCTTGTTTTAATCACTGGTTCAGGGACCCTGGGATCTGCTGAGAACTTCAATGATGCAAAACTAGGATTCAAGGACTGCATGCAGCCCACAATCTACACTTTCCTACCCATTTTCTTATGACTCCCATGGCAATCCTATTCATTGTATTGCTACCAGGAGAGTCAGTCATGTTGATTAAAAAAAACCTAATTCAATGGATGAGCATCTAAAGGATCCACAGGAAGCAATCTAGGAATATGGCTAGCCTGAATCCTTTAGGTCACTATGCTAGTGTAAAACATAGTTGTACAAGTGGATTCAATTTCTCAATGGTTGTGCAAATGCAGTGCCTAATGCACCCAGTCTTTCCACAAGTGTGCACATGCAACCCTCTCTCGTACTTGAGGCCCTTTCACATTACACCAGTAATAGCACTACGATTCCACCTTAGCTGCTCTGGTTCTATTCAATGGAAACCTAGAGTGTGCAGTTTAGAATTCCCAGCCAGATATCACTAGCAGCCTAGAAAGGAGAAACCACAGGATTATGCAGCCAAGTGGAATCATAGTGTTATTATTGTGCAATGTGAAAGTGGTCCAGGTTAGTGGGCAGCTAATCATTTGTTTCACAATGCTCAAGTCATTGACACTGTGTGATTCAGTGTAGCTATGCTGGATTATTTTTATGTTGCACTAAAAATGATTAGGAACTGTTCAGAGTCAGAATTCTAGTTCATAGTAACCAGCTCATTTGATAAATAAAGACTGAACTAGTCATGCAAGAGGCATTGATGGGCATTTCAAGGCATTTGTTAATGAGATTAGCAGAAAACCAAGATCTTCACTGAGAAACAATGGTAATTGCTATTGATGTTTTGAACCGTCATTATTCAAGATCACTTTAGTACAGCAAAGCCAAAGAGCATCTCTTTAAAGAATAGCAGAATTGTAGCTAAACAGTAAGGACTAAATCTTTGCTGTCTTTCTGAGCAAAATATCTACAATATCTTCCAGTTTCCCCTCCCATCAGTTTCATGGCTAAGGAAAAGAAATCAACACTGAACTGTTCTTTATTCTACACGAGGAAACCAGACCAGTATTTCAACCTGCTTCTGCATCATGTAGTTAATGTTCCTTATAGACAAATGTGTAATTAGGGACTGTGTTCTATATTGCACTGAAGTAATTTGTTTAAAATCCTGTTGGTTAGCTTAAACTAGGGTAGACTCACTGAATCCATTGTTGAGTGGTGAGTCAACACATAGTGAAATATAACTGATTTAATGGCTCTATATTCTAGTTTGAAGTAACAGTAGGATTGAGTGGCATGTCTACACCAGTCAAACAAAGTGGTTTCATGAGAAGCCAAGGCCTTGTGGTCATACTTTCTACAATTTATCAGCCCAGTGTGTTTGAAAGGGAGAACTGTGTAGACAATTCTCCTGAACTTGTCTTGGTGTGTGTAGACAAGCCTGTTGTCACTGAGGTTTGGGGTAACCCAAAGGTAAGCTCGATTTTCCTATCAGTGTAGATGCACTCTAGGTTAATATGTGTTTGTCATGGATATGTACATATTTAATGCATATGTTTACAGCCATGTTTATGCCATGTATGTGTTGTTGTTGTTGTTGTTGTTGTTGTTGTTGTTGTGTGCTTCCATAACATTTTTTACTTATGGCAACCCTATCATAGGGTTTTCTTAGCAAGTTTCTTTAGAGGGGTTCCTTTCTTCTGAGGCTGAGAGAGAGTGACTTACCCAAGGTCACCCAGAGGGTTTTTACACTTGAGCAGGAAATCAAACCTTGATCTCCAGAGTTGTTGTTTTTGTGTGCCTCTAAGTCATTTTTGACTCATGGCAACCCTATCATAGAATTTTCTTGGCAAGTTTCTTCAGAGGAGGGTTTCCATTGCTTTCCTCCAAGGCTGAGAGAATGTGATTTGCTCAAGGTCACCCAGTGGGTTTTCATGCTTCAGCAGGGAATCAAACCCTGATCTCCAGATTTGTAGTCCAACATTCAAACCACTATGCCATGCTGACTCTGTATATGTTACCTTTTCACATATTCAGAAGACATATTAAAAGATTTAGATGCAAATGTAATGTGCAATGTTTGTAAGTCAGCTGAACCTCAATTTCTAAACCAGTCTACAATCAAATTCCAGAAACCCAAAGTATCAAGATTTTAGACAGAAGGTTATTATATAATACTTACCATTTCATGTCTTTCCTGTCAACATGAGCATGTCTGTCCCATTTCTATATATTTGTCTGTTCAAGTAGCTGGTATACATCATAGAGTACAATAGATTCAGAGTCAGAATTTCTTCAGAAGCAAACCAACAAACAAAAAGTGCACTTGAATTCTGGTGAAGCTGATTTGTACTTTTATGTTGATATATGTGGATTCAGGTGGAATTACATTGGCATAAAATTGGAAAAACACGCTGGCAAATCATGCCTCCAGGTTACCTCATAAAGCTGTGTTATGTATATAGATGAAGAAGTGCTGGATTCTTAGATATGTTATAGGTTAGGATAAAAGTACATAGTTCCATTTATTTCAATGCTGCTATGATGCTTTGTACAAGGTGAGGAAATAGCTGTGCATCAGGCAGGAGGGTGCATGTATACCCATGCACACTTGCTGCTAGCCACTAGTCCTTATCAGATAATTGCTAAAGAGTAAACTATTTCCCGTATCTTATTTTAGCAGCTTGCCAAGGATATTTAACATGCTCTAGGACAGCTTACTTTGAGTTCGATGTTGGGTGTTGGCAATGCAGCCCCCTTTTTAGAGTGAATGCTTTGTCTTATGCATTGCAAATAAGTATTTCATTTGCACTTCAGTTGAAAAGCATTTATTGTACATTGAGAATCAATTGACTGCTACAAGAACCCTTTTTATGATTTAATCCATTCAGAAGAAAGGCTGGTTGCTATCACACCATTCTCAAAATGGCATAAACAATCAATGTAAAACTTAATATATTATTAGCTGTGCTATGTGAGTACCTAATTGACATGGGACATGATATATAGAGGATATTAGCTCTCAATTTGCATTCCCCTGAAATGTCAATACATGCTTTAATTAATTTATTCTTTCATGAATTAATTCCAATCAGATGCCCCAATGCCACATTATTAAATGACAATTACATGACTAAAGAATTGTTTCAGCTTTTCTATGGGATAGACACAGCTCAGTATCCACAAAGTATACAAATTTGACTGAAGTGAATTGAAGAAGCACAAGAACAGACATTAGTAATCTATGTACAGATGTCTATGAGAAATAGCACAACATGCTCAAGTATAGGCACATATCGTGTCTCTCCCTAGTAAGATTCCATATCTCAGGGCCTAGATCATCTCTTTCAGTTTTTGGGTGAAGGGAAGAATCTCAGGGCAAGAACATTGCCCAGGAAAAATGTTTTAACTGTGTGCTGCTGCCCCTGTTGTTGAAACCTGCATTGAAATGGCTACTGTAGACTCTCCTGAGACCTGGTATTCTCTCCTTCTCTTTATTTCATTTCTAAGACTTAAGGTTCTTTTTTTGAATGTCATTCTTTGAACAACTGCATGCGATGCTTAATATATCATGTTCAATGACATCACCTCACCCTTTGTAATATCACCAGGCACTGTCTCTACATATCAGATTTAGGGCTGATGCAGATGGCCAAGAAGGGGCAGCTCTGGGCAAGAGAGCATCGGATCGTGGCCGTGGCAACCATATTCTGTGGCTCCAATCCTCCTTTTTGCTGCCCCCAAAAGAGCAGCAAAATGCCCTTAGAGCCACTGCCGCTGCTCTTTTGTGCCCCTTTGGCACAGCATGTGAGTACATTGTGCCAAAGGGCACCCTGAAGCTGTGCACTGTGTGGACAGGTGTGTGGCGTCGGGGCAGAGTTGGGACAGAGTCGGGGCAGCCAGCATGTGGTTGCCCCACCCCTACTCCACCCCCATGCCAGCCTAAACTGCCAATCTGCATCAGCCCTTAGTCTGTGAAATTGCATAGCAATAACATTCACATTTCTATATTGCTTAATAGTGAACTCAGCACTCTCTAAGTGGTTTACAATCTATAAGCCAATTGCCCCCCACAAGCTGAGTACTCACTTTATCAACGTATGAAAGGATGGAAGACTGAGTCATCCTTGGAGCCATGGGATGAACTCACAATGTTGCTGCAGTACTGAAATTTAACCACCGCACCACCAGGGTTGTGAAATCTCAGTTCTGGGATCCTCTTGGTTTGGCAGCCCTGCTCCTGGCTTT
This sequence comes from Phrynosoma blainvillii, assembly GCA_026167975.1. Classification (NCBI taxonomy): domain Eukaryota; kingdom Metazoa; phylum Chordata; class Lepidosauria; order Squamata; family Phrynosomatidae; genus Phrynosoma; species Phrynosoma blainvillii. The sequence goes on from JANUYF010000005.1 coordinate 38,807,058, forward strand.
TTTGTGCATCAAGATTGCACAAGCACAACAAAAGGCAAACATTTTCACACTGAACCAGGCAATTCTAATATCAGCTACAAATGGGTGGAGAGAAGATTTGCTAGAATGAAAACAGGGGAGAAACTGAGGGCTCCTATACCTTAAATGGTTGTGTAGAAAAGGAGATTTCAGCAGGTCATGCTGCTTGTTGTGTAACCTGCTTGTCATGCAACCAGGTAAGAAGCAATATCTATTGAAATGTCTATTTCCACACAACCATTAAAAGTATAGGGATGCTCTCCAGTTTTCACTCTGGCAATCGCATGGGAATAAATGTCTATACTTTACAGTCAGCTCATATATGAAAGTGTCAGAACCAGCAAGATCTATTCCTAAGAGAAACAGTCTTATTGTGATGAAAAGCAAAAGGTTTTTAGTGAAGACATCAGGACAGAAGTTACCAGCAAAGCATTTGCATCAGAACTGAATGGTCCCCCCACCTACGATGGTATTAAAACTCAATCCCAGCCCCAGTTACTGACCTTTCAACTTTGTTCCCAAACAAAGCAAATTCTAAGAATCCCCTTATCACCCATTTGTCCCCCTACACAGCATTCCTAGCTCTACCATTCTACTACAATAAAGGGAAGAAAAATAAACCTCCTTCACATACCTGAACCAGACGCCATCTCCAAAATCATAAAGCCATAAATCTCTTCACTCTGCATACCATTTTCCCACTCTGCAATTTGTCTAGCTCCCCCCCCCTTCTACCTATATACCATCAGGCCCACAACCCAAGGCTCTATGCTTCTCATATACAAAACCAATACATGACCAATACATACATCCTCTACAATATTCAATAACAATAATGATGGAATCATAACCATGAATTTTGACAAAAAGTCAAACTTTCTTCACCTCCAGTGTTGCTAACCCTGATCTGTCCATGTGGAGTCCATAGGAAGCATAGAAATTACCCAAGGCTTCAGCCAGTGCCTTGAGATTTACTGTATATACTCATGTATGTCTAGAAATTTTAGTTAAAAAAAAATTGGCCCCAAAAACCTGAGTTGACTTTTCCACTGGTCAATGTAAGTACTGTACTTTAACTCTTATTTTAAAAAAAGGGACTATCCTCTGGTGAAAGGCAAGGGCATAATCTGTCCTGGAAGCACTGGTCTCCCTCTATTCACTCATCCCCCCAGTCTTTAGAATGAGCACAAATAGTTATGCCTGCTGAAATTTTGTAAGTTCTTTGGCATTGTTTTCCTTTGCTTCATCTTTTAGATCCGTTACAAGCCCCTAAGTCGTATCACGGGTCGTATCAAAATCCATAATTTTGACCTCAAAACCTGCCCTCAACTGATATATGAGACTGACTTATAGTTGAGTATATACAGTAAGCCTACACCCAGACCACTTCTTTTTTAATAGTCATAACTGAATCTTGTCCAGAGTCTGTTCTGAACTCTTGTTATTCTTAATACACAAGGGGACAGAAGACTGGTACTAAGGAGACACTTCTCCCCCGTCCACTCAGCACAAAGACTGCCCTGTCCTACATGGAGGAGGCCCTTCAGATGATGAAATGGGGAAAGTAAGACCAGAGGAGAGACTCCAGCCAAAGCTAGAGGAGGCTGGCAATTCAGCCTTGGAGCTAGGCGAAGCTGATAGTCTGCCCTGGAAGCAAAGTCTGGACCAACACTTGCTGACCTTGGGGAAAAAAGTTGGAGGTTAAGCTAGTGCACTCTTTGGAGCATCGTAGACTAAAACATCAGAAACAAAAGCATAGGCAAATGCTGCCTTAAGAGGAAAATGCTAGGATAATGAGGACAGATATGTCAAATTAGAGGTGGCTATAACTTAGCACAGCTGAGACTATGCCTACACTGCAGAACAGCAGGTTTGCTGTCTTTTGCACTGTCTTGATCCAACTCTTTAGTAAGTTTTTCAACCTTAGCTAGCTTTTTGGACTCTTTTCTTCAGTGACTCCCTAACTGGCTTTTGACACTGCTTGGACTCTTTTGGACAACTTTGGCCACTTTTCTGCTCTTTCAGATCCTTTGTGAAGCTACAAGCCCCTTTGTAATGCCACCTGAGCTAAGAACAGCTACATCTTGACAAAATTCAAGCTTGAAATACTAGGAGTGAGCAAGCTAAATTAGCCAAGAATGGGACAGTTTGAGTCAGATAACTACACCGTGTTACTAAGAAAATGAAAATGAAAAATGAAATTGGGTAGTATTAACAGTGAAGAGATATATATATAGCAAAAGCAGTCAAAGGATGCAAAGTCTGACTGAATCATATCAATAAGACATCAGAGAAAACTCTTAAGTATAACCATAATCCAAGTTTATGCTCCAAATACAGAGACAGAACAAGAAGAAACTGCAAGATTCTGTGATGGAGCCCATGAGGAAACTGATTACACACCAAACAGGACTTCTTGTTGATCATAGGCAATTGGAATACAAATTTAGGAAACAGAGCAGAATCAAAGATTGTAGGAAAAAATGGCCTAGGACTCAGAGGATGAGGAGGCTGAGCCAGGTTGCAGCTTTGCTCTACCAGTTCCAGTGGAGTTGGTTGAGCCTGGACCTAGCTCTGTTGTACCCACTGAAGCACAGCCCCTGTCTCAGAAGCCTAGCCTCCCCCCAGCAGAAAGCTTCCCCCCAGCAGAGGTTCCAGGCCTGGGAGATATAGAGGAGCAGGACGAGGAGGTACCTACCTTTAGACAGAGAAGAACAGAAAGGGCGTGCCTCCGGCGTTCTCTGAGATTATATGAGAAACGCTCAGCTAAAACCAAACAGCTGTGATTGGGAGCTGGGCCAATATAAACAGCTGGGAGATGCCAAGCTTCTCTGTCAGAGTTTATCTGCGTTCTCTGGAGAAAGCATTCTGACTCCCTGGCTTCATAGACCTCAGATTGCCTTGAAACCCCTAACCTTGGGACTGGACTCGATGACTTGTTTGCTAGAACCCTTGACTCTGGACTGGATTTACTGACTTGCTCTCTGGGGTCTTGAACCCTTGACTTGCTCCTGATTTTGCTTCTTGAAACATTTGGACTGGTATTGTACTTTTTGAACTGCCTTTGTGTTTCAGACTTGCATTGGTGTGCTGGCTCTTATCAGTTACTCAGCTGCTTTCTCAGACAGGCAGCTATGAAGGAACTAGACAAGATCCTGAAGTATAAAGATATATAATTGAATACTAAAGGTAGGATTATCCATACCATCATATTCCCAATTTCTATGTTGGCTTGTGAACACTGAACAGTGAAGAGAGCTGATAGGAAGAAAGTCAACCCATTTGAGATGTGGTGCTGGAGAAGAATTCTGATGATATCATGGACTGCTAAATAAAAGGGGTGGGGGGGTTTCAAGAGCAAATCAAGTTTGAACACCAAGATGACTAAACTGAGACTGTTGTACATGAGAAGACATGACTCATTAGAAAAAACAATAGTTGGTAAAGTAAAAGGCAGTAGGAAAAGAGGAAATCTGCATTTCAAATGGATAGAGTCAATCAGGGAAGTCAAGGCCCTGAGTCTGCAAGACCTGAGCAAGGCAGTTGATGATAAGGTGACTTGGAGGTCTTTTGTTCATAGGGTCACCATAAGTCAGGGGTAGGCAACCTTTCCCCTTTAAGGGCCGAGGAACTTCAGCTCCCAGAATCCCAGGAGCTATTGGCCAACATGGCCAAGTAATAGTGCCACTCTATTCTGCTTTGGTCCGGCCTCACCTGGAATACTGTGTCCAGTTCTGGGCACCACAATTCAAAAAGGATGTGGAGAAACTGGAGCGTGTCCAAAGGAGGGCAACTAAAATGGTGAAGGGTCTGGAAACCAAGCCCTATGAGGAACGACTTAGGGAGCTGGGGATGTTTAACCTGGAGAAGAGAAGGCTGAGAGGTGATATGATAGCCATGTTTAAATATTTGAAGGGATGTCATATTGAGGAGGGAACAAGCTTGTTTTCTGATGCTCCAGAGACTAGGACCCGAAACAATGGATGCAAGCTGCAAGAAAAGAGATTCCACCTCAACATTAGGAGGAACTTCCTGACAGTAAGGGCGGTTAGACAGTGGAACACACTCCCTCGGAGAGTAGTGGAGTCTCCTTCCTTGGAGGTCTTTAAGCAGAGGCTGGATGGCCATCTGTCAGGGATGCTTTGATTGGGAGTTCCTGCATGGCAGGGGGTTGGACTGGATGGCCCTTGTGGTCTCTTCCAACTCTATGATTCTATGATTCTATGATTCTATGACTATTGGCCAACATGGCTGAGGCTTCTGGGAGCTGAAGTCCCTCGGCCCTTAAAGGGGAAAAGTTGCCTACCCCTGCCATAAGTCAAAGTCAGCTTGACAGCAGATAACAACAAAGGCAAAAATTTCACAAAATTTTCCAAAAGGAAGGAAACTGTAGTGAAGAGAACACTAGCAAAAGCTGGAGACACACATCCCAAGTTAGAGATGATGATTATTGCCTCCCAACAGCTCTGAGCTTTCTTCAAGAGTCAAAAGTTAGAGTAGAGGTTGGTAACTGTGGGGGGCCTAGGGAGGCAAATTATCCCCACAAGAGACCATAGAGGGCTGCAGGCACATATCCTTAGAGAGTCTGTTGTCTAATAGAATTTTGACTGCAGTAAGTTTTAAATTCTCTATGGAGATTCCACAAGAATAATACTATGGGATGATCTCTTGTTTTCCATCATTCTTTGCCAATCCTAACCTTTCACTGCAGCCTTGTAGGGGTCATTTAAAAAATTGTAAGAAAGATAGGAAAACTGATAGCAAGGGGATAATTCCAGGATCAGGGCCTAGCTCTTTCTAAATTTAGGCAGACTATTTAAAAAAAATAATACCCAACAGATGGGCCAAATGAAATGGCTTCTGGCTGTTTTGGAGGTGTGCTGTTTAAATGATACACACCTCCAAACTGACTGGAAGCTGTGCTGAAGCCGCGCTTCAGTCCTTAGGACCAGAACAAAAAAGAGCTCGGATGGTCCAACTCCTGGTGGCATCAATCAGCTCCTCCATCCATGGCCTGCCTTGGGAGCAGGCCATGCGGATAATGGTGTTCTGACCTCCTCCCAGCTGGAGAGGACTTGGGCTGCTCTTTCATGCCCATCTGTTTCACTCCAAGATCTATATATAAAAATTCAAAAATATCTAGTTAGTACAGCCCTCCCTCCCCAACCACAGGCTTGCCATCTACTGATTTAAGCATCCATGGACAGCAAGCTGCATTGCCACTAATGGTCATGTGTGCATGTGGCCACAGCAGAGCAGCTGTGCATATACACACCACCATTGAGAACCACTGGACTTAAGATCCCCTTTTTTTTCCCACCCATAAGTGGATCCAGAACAGAACACCCACCCACCCACCCCCAGATGAAAAGGGCCCACTGTACAAATTAAGACTTTAACCCTGTTGCTATTTCATTAAGAGTTTTCAAATTTGTCAACTTTTCAAAAAATGATTACACTGGTGTTGTTTCGGCAGAACTGATGAATGGATAAAGTTTCTGAAGAAAACTCTTTTTTGCCATAGAATATGTGTTTCCTTACCTTTACAACAGAAGTTATACATGCTAAAGTTCTGTCAAGCCCTTTTTGAAAAAAGAATTGCAGGGATAAGAGTTCTGTTCAAATTGCAGGTGGTAAAAATTATCTATTTCATCAGGAATTTATTTAAACGGAATCTTTAAAGCTATCTTTTGTTATTTCCCAAGGTTTCCCAAAAAAGAAATCTGTTTTAATAAACACATCTTTTCTGCTGCCGTGAATCTTTTTCATCCACCACCATGTTCTATAGATGTTATCAACATTAACTTATCTCAAAAGTCTTCATTAACTGGTGTTGTTGATTATTTCTTATGCTGACCGCTTTTCCACATTTAGCATTTTTAATCACTTATCCCATAGAGAATGGCTTTGAGGATTTCTCTCTCTCCCCCCCCCCCCCATTTGGGGTCACAATGGACTATTTCTGTGAAATTCAATTAGAACTTTATAACCATTCTCTGCAAATTTCATCACTTCAAACACGAGCTGTAGGATCTTGAAAGGAACACTCAGTAACTGTCAGAGAGGGTTTATTAACACTTTTGTCAGAAAAGTGTATTTGTTTTAGGCAGATCAATCAAATCTACTTGAAATGACGTCCTTGAGCTCTTAATGGCGTGGGCCAAACATTCATATTGTACAGGGCAGAAGGCAAACATTCCATTTCAGCTCGAAAGAACATAGAACAAGCCAGAAAAAAATCATTAACTGGATGCATTTTCTTTCTCCTTCAGCTTCAGGTAAAGCAAAGACATTATGCACTCCCACTTATTTGGGTTTTCACCTTTTTCTAAGGCATCAAAGCCTTGCAATATGACAGTTTGCCATATTTCAAACACCCATTTTACACAGAGAGAATTGGCACCTACAGGCATTGCTAATTCTTGTTGTAAATTATCTGCAAGAAAGGAGGGGGTGTTTACAAACCATCTACAGTACAATCTTTCAGTTAAATAGGTAGTTTGTAGTTTTTTGTGGTTTTTTTGTGCTGTGTGGCCATGTTCTAGAAGAGTTTCCTTCTGACGTTTCGCCAGCATCTGTGGCTGGCAGCTTCAGAGAATTTTAGAATGGAAGAGAGTAGGTATATATATACTGTGAGACCCAGGGTAGGGAGGAGTGATTCCCATGTAAACTGTGTATTGTTCTGTTGTTGATGGCAGGGCCTCAGGGTGGGATATGCAAAAGAGGATTATTGTCTGCTAACTGGTAATCATTGTCTGCTGGGAAAGCCCTTGACCCTGGCTGGCTTACCATTTGCATTTGCTGAGTGCTGATTTTCCTATTTTGCAGGACTGGTAGCCAAACTTTGTTTACTTTAAGGGTTTCTTCTTTCCTGTTGAAGTTGTCCAAGTGTTTGTGGATTTCGATGGCTTCCCTGTGCATTCTGACCTGATAGTTGTTGGCACGGTCCAGAATTTCAGTGTTTTCAAACAGCATTTTATGCCCAGGATGGTTTATAATGTGTTGTGCTACTGCTGATTTTTCTGGCTGGCCCAGTCTGCAGTGTCTCTCATGTTCCTTGATTCATGTTTGGACACTACATTTGCTGGTCCCTATGTAGACTTGTCCACAGCTGCATGGCATGCAATAAACTCCTGCGGCTGTGAGAAGGTCTCTCCTGTCCTTCGCCAAGCGCAGCATTTGTTGGATTTTCTTGGTCGGTTTGTAAACCATTTGGAGGTTGTGTTTCCTCACCACTTTCCCTATTCTGTCTGTGACTCTTTTGATGTATAGTAAAAATGCCTTCCCTTTTGGTGGTTGCTCGTCTTCACTCCTCTGGGTTTTTCTGGGTCTGGCTGCCCTTCTGATGTCTGAGCTGGAGTAACCGATCACCTGTAGAGCCTGGTCTAGGTGCTTCAATTCCTCTTCCAAGAAGTGGGGTTCACAGATGCATTTTGCCAGGTCTACCACTGTTTTATTGTGCTTCTTTTTTGTCCTGGGTGATGGTTGGAGTTCTTGTGCAGGTATCTGTCTGTATGTGTAGGTTTTCTGTATATTGTGTGACCCAGATGTTGGTTTGGTTTGCGGATTACTAGGATATCCAGGAATGGCAGTGTTGCTTCCTTTTCTTTTTCCATAGTGAATTGGATGTTAGGGTGGATGTTGTTCAGGTGGTTCAGGAACACAGCCAGATCTTCTTCTCCATGTCTCCAAATGATGAAAGTGTCATGCACGTATCGGAACCAAGCTGTGGGATTTTTCAGTTCTGTTTCCAAGGCTTGCTTTTCAAAGTGTTCCATGTAAAAGTTTGCTATCACAGGGCTTAGAGGGCTCACCCCATCTCTCTGCTCATAGAATCCATTGTACCACTGGAAATAGCTTGTGGTGAGGCAATGTTTGAACAGGGCTGTGATGTCCTCTGGAAAAAATTTGTTGGATTAGTGTCATGGTGTCCGTTATGGGAACTTTGGTGAATACTTTAGTTTGGTTTACATCATGAGTGGGGACTGTGTAGCCTTTACAATGTTGTTGAACTGCAACTCCCAACATTCCTCAGGGTGGGCTATGCTGGCTAGGGCTACTGGGCAATGCCATTTAGCAACAGCTAGAGTCCCCATCCCTAGAACCCTGCATTTGGAACATGAAAAGTCACACAACACATACTGTTGGATTATGCCTTCAGCTGCAGTTGTCAGACATTAGACACACAACACATACTGTTGTGTGTCTAATGTCTGACAACTGCAGCTGAAGGCATAATCCAATGCTAGATCTATTGCCTGAGGGATCATAGCATTCAACAGAAGGAATCGCTATGTGAGACATGCAATTGCATGACAAGGAATGTGTGATAGGCCGTTTGCATGACAGATATATTGACAGTCAGAACAGCTCAAATATGCCTGTAGAACCTTCTATCTATAGACATTCCCATGGTGAAGATGCACTGAGAATACTGCTGAAATGGTAGAATCCTGGGTGGGTTGTGGGCAGTTTGTGACACTAGGGACAGAGAACATACATACATACATACATACACTAGATCCTAGATTGCCTCACCATGTGATAGTAGCTCAGACCCTGGCAAAGGAAACCCCCTGTAGAACTGGAGTGTGCCAAAAAGAGCTGTTCCAGACTGAGATAAGGGATCACAGGCTACTTTGTAACTAAGAACATGATACACCATACAGCCATGGTATATAAATGAGAGCCAGTGTGGTATAGTGGTTTGACTGTTGGACTGTGACTCTGGAGAGCATTGTTTGGTTCCCAGCTCAGCAATATAAACCCATTGGGTAACCTTGGGCAAATCACATATTCTCAGCCTCAGGGGAAAGCAATGGCAAACCTCCTCTGAACAAATCTTGCCAAGAAATCCCCATGATAGTTCTGCCTTAGGATCACCATACATCAGAAATTACTTGAAGGCACACAACAAACAGAACATATATGGCTCAACACTGTTACTGAGATTACACAGTACATGATATGGGCATACAGGTCTAGTCTCTCTGATCCAAAATGCTTGGGATAAAAAGTGTTTTACGGTTTTCATTTTTTTCAGATTTCAGAATATTTGCATATACATAATGAGACATCTTAGAGATGAGATCCAAGAATAGATATGAAATTTATTTATGTTTTGTATATACCTTGTACACATAGCCTGAAGGTAACTCTATACACAATATTTTTAATAATTTTGTGCATGAAACAAAGTTTGTGTACACTGAACCATCAGAAACCAAAGGTGTCATTCTCTCAGCTACCAATGTGGACCATTTTGATTGTGGAGCATTTCAGATTTCTGAACTCCAGATAAGGGATACTCAAGCTGTAGTGGAGTGAAAAGGAAAGCTGTTTTGTTTTTTTCCTGCCCCTTGGCCCCTTCTGATTCTGTAGACCACCATTTTTCTGGAAGATACATTATGTCTCCTGGAGGCCTCTAGAAGAGTCAATTTATCTTTTAAGCAGACTACACAAGCATTGCATAACATTAAAAAGTAGATAAATGCAAACATTGAGATCCTGCATTGGGAAGGCATACTACAATGTACATTATGAAGTTATGAAGGCATACTACAATGTATCCCAGTATTATCCTCTAAAATCCTACTTTTAAAGCGTCACAGTCTCCCAACACAGCCCTTTCCAAGGCTCTGAGGAACAAACGAGTGAGTAATGATGTGTCCAGGCTTCTCCTGGTCATGGTTCATATTGGGACAGACAGCTGCAGAAACCCCTGTTGGCTTCCTGTCACAGCTGTCTGTCCCCCAAATATAGGGGAAGCATTTATGATGGAATGCAGGAAAGTTTTCTGCTGACAAAGGCCAGGCAGTGAATTTCAACTACTGCCATTACTGCCAAACAGACCTGATCTCTTCTGCTTTGCAAAACAACTCCCTGGATGCAAGGAGAAGGAGGAGGAACAGCCTCTGTACAGTCTCTCCAAGGAACAAAACATAAGTCTGTTCACAGCCTCTGTAATCTCCAATCCCCTCCTAAATGGGGAGGCTGAACACTGACAAAACACTTAAGTGGCATGGTTTCATCTTCTCTCCCTCTCCTTCATAAGTATGTATTGAACAACTCATCCAAAGACCAGGAGCTCCAGCTGCTGGCTGTGGCATATAACTCAGTATCTGAGTTTCTTCCCAGGACCAAGCATGAATTGCATCCACTAATGTAACTCAGTTTACTTCCAGTCCTGGAGTAGTATAGGTACAGGATTGCTTAGCCAGTCTATTGCTCTGGTTTTGTTTAAATACTGGAGATGAGGTAGACCAGGGGTAGGCAACCTTTCCCCTTTAAGGGCCGAGGGACTTCAGCTCCCAGAAGCCTCAGCCATGTTGGCCAATAGTCCTATATTGGCCAATAGCTCCTGGGATTCTGGGAGCTGAAGTCCCTTGGCCCTTAAAGGGGAAAGGTTGCCTACCCCTGACACAAGATGATAGTAGTAGCCTAAAAGTTAATCTCCTGTTCTTCAGGTAATGTAGTAGGTAGTTGTTCTTGTGTGCCTTCACATAATTTGCAACTCATGCCAACCCTAAGGCAAACTTATCACAAAGTTTTCATGTCAGAATTTGTTCCAATGGGTGTTGGCTTTGCCTTCCTGAGGCTGAGAGAATGGGTTGCCCAAGGTCAGCCAGGGGGTTTCCATAGGCAAGCAGAGATTTGAACTCTGGTTTCTCAGTGTCCAAGTCCAGCACTCAAACCAATACCACACTGGTTCCTGTTGGTAGTTGAGGGGGGAATTACAGTGGTCCTTCCACATTTTCTGGAGTTAGGAATGAAGGACCCACATGAATGTGGAAAAAATGTAAAAACAAACAAACACTGTTCTTTTTTACCTGAAAGAACACTTCTCTAGGAATCTCCAGGTCTTCCAATGCAACTCTGTGGTCAACATCTATCAGAAATTGATCACAAAATCATGCTAGAGGACCTACAAATGCCCAGAGAAGTGTTTTCTCTAGGGACCTCTACGTTCTCTGTGCTCAATTTCCAGTAGAATTGCACTGGAAGAGTTAAGGGATTCCTAGAGTGAACCTATTCATCAAAACCACAAATAATCAAATCTGCAAAATTCAAATCTACAAATGTGGAGGGCTGACTGTATTTACTTGAAGAGATTTGTCCCTCTTGAGAAGGTTGTGTTTGGCTTGTGCATCTTGATCAATCTTGGCTAATGGTGAAGCACCTTAAAGAGTGAACTTCTGCCTCATGGAACAAAGATTGTCAGTAGTGTTCTATTTCTTTCAGAACTAGGACCCTCTTTGGGATCCATTTTAATTTGTTAACATCTACCTTCTCATTTCACCTTCTGTTATATTTCTCTTTCTCAGAGTATATCTATCCTGTTATATTTCTCTTTCTCAGAGTATATCCCCAGAGTATTCATAACTTCTCACTGCATGGTCGGACTACAACAATGTCTGCCCCATGGACTAAACAGAAGGAGAGTGCCCCCCACACTCATTGTTACAATGAGATGCACCCCTCTGCTCATATGGGACCTCCAATAAAAAGGTGCTATGTGCAATGCTCTGGCTGCAAGCCGCCACTGCAAATGACTACTGTTCCCAGACTCCTCCAGCCACTGGCCATATAATCTGAAGGATTCCAGGAAAAGTAGTCCAAAAAGCTAACTTTTCCAAGCTCTAATTAAAAATGAACAGAATTGTAAAACACCTCTATGAAACTACAGACTTTATCACACCAGCCTGCTGTCTTGCCACTAGTTTAAGAATGAAAGCATACCAGTTTGGTACCATATCTTATCACACTCCCCCCCCCCCCCCATGAATGCACTTTGGTGATCCATGGTTCTGTGATCTGTTTTCCATGCTGCCAAATGCTGTCTTCCAGGAGGAATAAGTGAGTGCTGCTGAACCAAACCTCTCCCCAAAGCAAGCTGCTGTGTAACTGTGGACACAGCAGCCAGCTTTGGGAAGGTGCTGGAAGCCACAATCACTCCTCCTGCCTCTTCCTAAAGTTCAACTCTGTTGTGTGAAAATTCATATAGAAGCCACACACGGTGGTAGGAAGGGGGGGGGGACAAGCAATCACAGCCATCAACTGCTTTCTAAGCTGGTTGCTGTATGAATACGCACACAGCAGCCAACTTTGGGAAACTGTTGGTGGACATGATCACTGGGGGGAGAGGGGAAAGCAGAATCACACCCACTTACACTACATGACTCCTTGAGAAGCAGAACTGTATCAGATGGGATCTATCACATGAAGGCAGAATGGAGCAGCAGTGAGACTGAGAGCCTATTGATGGTTTTTGCTCATCATTGAAAATGTGCACTACGGTAACAAATAGAATGCAAGGCAGCAGCAAAATGTGCATGATGTTGTGTGATAAGTACCAACCAAAGACACTTTTATCAAGTTAAAATTCTGCTTTTCTTGCCTTGTGTGATAAAGTACTTCAATTCCAAGAAAGGAAATTATGGTGCAGATATACATTTATCCTCCATCTTGGTCCTTCTCTTCTCTTTTTTCTACTTTTAAAAAAAGCAGCTATCAAAGTGCCCACTTATATGGCCCACCTTCAGTCAATCCATTTCTGCAACCCAGCCTACACGTAGCTGAATACATTATGTATTCAGCAAACAGAGACCAGTACAAGTAACAAACAGGGAATCCACAGAAATTCCAAGTTATAGCTTACAATGAAAGGCTAGATGGGGGGGGGGGGGGGAGGGGGGGAGAAGGAATGAGAGGAGTTGATCTTTATTGGATTAGACATTATAAATTTTCAATACAAATTCCTTTCCTTCTACATTAATTTTACACACCTTTTCTTCAGTCATACTTGCATGCATTTTTATAACTGCTGGCTTAAAACTGCTCTCTGTTTGCTGAATACATAATGTCAGCATATGTTTGTAGAATGCATACAATTTCAATGATTTTTCCCATTGTACATGGAAATTCTGCTTCTTTTTACACCTTAAGGTCACCACAAACATCACATTTTCAATACTGATATGATGTGCACTTAATGATGCCTTGCTTGGTTCAGTAATACTCCTTATCTGTCAACATTCTTAATGCAGGAAAAGTAATGAAATCACAAATAGCTCTGTCTGGGAAAGTTTATTTCTGGACTTCATATGTTTATGTTATTGTGTGCTGTAACTTCTTTGGATATGTAATTCAATTTGTCCATGGAGCATATGACTTCTGCTTGCAACCACCCCCATAAGCACACTGTCACATCTACACAGAGAGATATGTCCAATGAAGCATTGTTCTATATTTACAGTTTTCCTTGGGCTGTTTCATTGTGTGCTCATTTCAGTGCTGAAATTTACTCTGAATCTGCTTTGGAGTTTAGTCTGAACAATTTTAAAACTATCCAAGGCTCTCAACCTTATTCTCAAAATGAGTTCAGCACTTTGGATAGCTCATTTTCTATTCAGTCTAAAACCTAGAGCAGAACTATCACTGACCTTTATAAGGTAAAGGTAAAAGTAGTCCCTTGAGATGAATGTCTACTCATAACTGACTGTAGGGAGCAGTGCTCATCTCCATTTCTAAGCTGAAGAGCCAGCATTGTCTGAGGACTACTCTGGTGGTCATGTGGCTAGCATGGCTGCACCAAACGCTGTTACCTTTCCACCAAAGTCATACCTATTTATCTATTTGCATTTGCATGCCTTTGAATTGCTAGGTTGGCAAAAACTGGGACTAGTGATGGGAGCTCACCCCATCATGCAGCACTCTGGCCTCAAACTGCCAACTTTCCAATCTTCCAAACATCAGAATTGGTGTCTAAACCACTAAGCCACCACATCCCCTTCATATCACTCACCTTTACAAACGTTGAAATTTTACTAAGCCTGTTGACACCTTCCTTCTGGACATAGAAGATCCTGTTTGAATAAGTAAAGAGCCACATAGACAATGAGTTTGCCATGAACAACTAGACAGATTTTATTTATTTATTTTTGATATTTTCTTCACCTCTGGAAATGATCTGTGTTAAAAAAAAAACCTAAACTTTTTTTAAAAAAATTAAAGTCCCAAAAATTCTGATGTATTTGCTGAACATTTATCTTATTCTGTATAAGTAGTGTTTAGATTTTTCTCAGCTGTAATATTTTAGATATTGGTTTTCTTTTATTGTATGTAATTATTCAGATATACCCTTGGGGTGAGGTAGAGTTATATTTTATTACATTGTCTTTCACTCTCATTTACTACCAAGCAACTATTGATTACGAGTGAGCTGTAGCAGCTGAAACTACTATATCCTTACCAGGTTGGGGCAGAATACTGCTGCTCTTGTCCCCCACCCCCATCCCATCTTTCCACAAGCTCATGTAATTTATGTGAGTGAGAAGGACCAAACCTGCCTTTCTCTATGCTTGCTCCCAAGTCTAACATCTACTCAAGGGCTAATTGAACCAATCCCTTGTGCAGCACCATTAGGCAGTATGAGCCTGGCAGCTTTTTGAGGGTTTGAACAGCTGCCAGTAGTATGATGTTTAATGAGCCTATTCAGGAAGATGAATCAGCTTTAGGACAGCATCATTAGGCAGAATAAGCCTAAGTATCACCCCAGCCTGCAGCTCTTGGTATCAAGAAGATCCATTTTGCCACAGGAAGTAGTTCTGCATGCCATTAGTCAATGCCACTGAACAAAAGCAACTAATCATGATTGTAAGGACACATGAAAAGCTGTATTGAAGCAAACTGGGTCTAGTCTGGTCCAGCATTCTGGTCATCACACCCTTCCCTCAGCTTCCTTAGTAGCTAGGATTCAGAAGCATAGAAGCTCCCATCCTGGAGGCAATGTATAACCATAGTAGCCATTGATACCCATAATCTTCACAGATGTATCTAGTCCCTCTCTAAATCTGTCCATGTTGGAGGACATCACCACATCTTTTGGAAGCCATTTCCATAGTTCAGACATGTGCTATGTGAAGGACTTCCTTTTATCTTTCTTGAATCACCCACCATTCAGCTCCATGGGATGACCATGGTTCACTTTATTTACACTATGCATTGTGTTATACACCTCTATCATGTCACCAAGGTTTGATGAAGAACTTTGTAGAAAAGCTTTTAGAAAATCAAAATAAACAATGTCAGTTGGCTCCCGTGCTTGCTGACATATTCAAATAATTCTAAAAGGCTTTAGGGCTTGCCTTTTCATAAACCATGTTAACTCTTCTTCAGCAAGACTTGTCCTTCAGTGTATTTTATCTTTAATAATGATCATTTCTAAAATCCCTGTTGTTGTTTTTTAAAATGTCATATTGGTCATTTCCAATTCTATGTTACAGAGAACAATCTTTGGGAGATCACAAAAAACTTCAACAGGAAGATGATGATGATGATGATGATGATGAGCATAAGCATGATGCTTATTATGACAGTGATGATAATAATGATGATCTTTATACTCTTAACTTTTCCCCAAAACTGAGATTCAAGGCAGCAAAGTACAAAGGATCAACATTAAGGAAGAATTAAACTATTGAAAATAAAGAAAAAGTTAAAATATACAATTTAAAATGTTTTTTTAAAATCAGTCTAACAATATTACATCTTAATACAGTACAATACACTCTTATATGTATCCACACTGCACAGTTATAAAACTTGGATACTTCTTTAATTGTCACAGCTCCATCATATGGAATCCTGGGATTTGTAGTCTGGTGAGATACTTAGAATTCTGTGTCACAGAGCACCAATGCTGTAGTTCCATTATACATAACTTATCAGCCCACAAGTCCCAGGATTCCATGGCATGGAGTCATGACAGTTAAACTGGTATCAAACTGCTGTTATTTTGCAGTGTAAAGACATGCTTAAAGGCCCTTTCTTTCCCCCCCCCTTTTTTTTTAAAAAAACCTTTAAGTTCTCAAAAGCCTGTTGAATAAAAGTTAATACTCTAATGCTAACATGCTATTAAATGGATTTTTTAAAATGTATTTTCCCTCATTTCAATTCAAGACATATCCTGAAAGATGACTTTTTAATAGCCTATAATATGTTGGTTTTTAAAAAAAAAAATCCAAGAACTGCAAGAACTACAACATAAAGACATGAAAAATATGAAAGACAGCTGTGTTCCACTTCATTGCTAATCTGGGAGGTATAGATCAATCTGGTTAGTTTGCTTCAGACTGAACAAAAATCATAGGAATCACTAGTTTTACACCATTCTCCTCTTGCGGTCACAGTGGTACTCATGGGTGGGAGGGATGAATAAAAAGTCAATATGCTTTTCATAATGTATCTGATGACCTCATCTTTGAGGATTTATAAGTCCAAGAAAACACCTGAGACTCCATCTGGAAACTGCTGATCTCTCATGGCCAAATAAAACCAACTAAGAAGTGAAATCTGATATTATGAAGCAACTTCAGCTCCAGAAACAGACTTCAGCATAAAGGAGCTTATTTTTAGTCAGTAATTGCTTCTGATTGCCATTAATGCTACTCTTCTTTCATCTTTTGAATGTGGGCTTCTCTTTTCAATATGCCTTTTTTACAGTCCTTTAAAAAGATGAATTGCTAAGATAAGCCATTTTAGGTTTTTGAATCATGATGACGTATAATCATAAGTCAGACCCAGAAAAACTGAAACAAAATGTTCTTCTACTAACCCAGATAGAGGCACTCTGTGTGGAAAAAGTTCTATAAGTTAGGGTCAAAGTAAATGGCAATGTTATTCATCTCTTTTGTCTTATGTGTAAGGACATATTTGATTTGTTTTGCATCCTTCTTTGCTTTATTAGATAGTATGGGAGGAGAATCAAAATCAAGATCATGGCATGATGGAAAGGAGAATTTAGCTCTTTGTCCCTCCCATGTTCCTGATCATAGCTCACACAACAGTGGTCATGCCAACAATGTAAAACTATCTCCGCTAGTATTAATAGGAGGTTTCCTCATTGGCTGCATCCGCACTGCAGAAATAATCCAGATTGACACCACTTTAACTGCCCTGGCTCAGTGCTAGAGTATCCTGGGAATTGTAGTTTATTGTGACACCAGAGCTCTATGACAGAGAAAGCTAAATGTTTCAGAAAGCTACAGTTCCTAGAATTCCATAGCATCGAGCCAGGGCAATTAAAGGCAGTGTAAAACTGGATTATTTCTGCAGTGTGGATGCAGCATAAGTAGCAATTGTGAATACAGAATAATTATGGATAAGAAAATCTACATAAATCCAGAAACATATATTATTCGTATTTTGTAAAACAAAACAAACAAAAAAACCACCATGGTTTTTGCACCAAAAATGTACTTCTTGAAATAGTGTGGATATTTTGCACCAAATGGTGTTTTTTCACACAAAAAGTGTGCTTCTAGAAATGGTATTTCTTTGTGTAAATTTGTTTCTTTGTGCAAAAACCACAAAAACAGACTTTCTGATTTCCCCCCCCCCCCAATATATATATATGTGTGTGTGTGTGTTTCTGAACAGAATAATTTTCCCCAAACTTCTCAGGAGATGTGAATACCAAACAAAAATGGGGGGGGGGGGGGTATACACACATAGAGAGAGCAAAAGTGAAAGCAACATTCCAGATGCCTTTGCAATTCTTCCTCCTAATGTGTAGTCCAACTATTAAGCCATTTTTCACCAACATAACTGGTGACAGACTAATAATTTGCACTTTTCTCATGTCAAATGCCCCAAATATCTTTACTTTATCTCTGACAGAACAACTCATGATGGCAGCATTACTCTTGAAACTTGGGGAAATTACCTTTCAGATTAGAAGTCTTAAGCAATGTTCCTTGAGGATTCTGGGAGCTGTAGTCCAGAAACATACCATTTACAAGTGATGATTACAAAAAGAAGAATATTAAATCATAGAATCATAGAGTTGGAAGAGACCACAAGGGCCATCCAGTCCAGCCCTACCATGCAGGAAATCACAATAAAAGCACCCCCCACAAATGGCCATCCAGCCTCTATTTAAAGCCCTCCAAAGAAGGAGACTCCACCACACTCCAAGGAAGTTTGTTCCACTGTCAAACATCTCTTACTGTCAAGAAGTTCCTCCTAATGTTGAGGTGGAATCTCTTTTCCTGTAGCTTGCATCCGTTGTTCCGAGTCCTATTCTCTGGAGCAGCAGAAAACAAGCTCCTCAATGTAATATAATGAAAGCTTGGAGACTCTATTAGTACACAGGAAGCATTTTTCTGTCCCATACCAATAGTGATAACAGTAAGGAAGATTTGTTGAAGTGATGTGTTCCAATGTAGCTTGCTACATCTTCAGTCTCAGAGAGAAATATTAATGTTGTCTAACATTAAAATCATAGACGTTTCTCTAGTATAGCAGGAAAAGAATGGGAGAGATTCTTATCCCCAAGTTTTTCAAGAGAATGTGCTCCACTGACTTTCTCTACATTTTAAATATGTCCATAACAAACTACAAAAAGATCAAATTCACTGTCTAAGCTATTTTTCCAGGGAGGTGAATTAATGCAAATTAGACA
Source organism: Phrynosoma blainvillii (assembly GCA_026167975.1). NCBI lineage: Eukaryota > Metazoa > Chordata > Lepidosauria > Squamata > Phrynosomatidae > Phrynosoma > Phrynosoma blainvillii. The sequence continues at coordinate 38,825,539 of JANUYF010000005.1, forward strand.
AAATGACTTTCCCAGTTATAATTGGGCTGAAATGAGGTGGAAGGAAGAGAGAGACAATTAACTTTAGCCCCCCCCCCCTTTTTTTTTTTTTTCACCTAATCTGCAGTATTTTGGAGTAGGTTTTAGGGCCTGGTGGTAGGACATTGTCAGTGCTGCCAGGTGAAATTATTCCGAGACCTTCAAGGGCTTTGTTTATCTCGTTTTTCAATTAACCTCTGTGTTTTAACTTCATCATAATGCCTGCACCAATTCACACCAAAGAACAAATAAAAATCCTCTTTTTCTGTCATTATTTCTTTGCTTCTCAAAATCAAGGTTTTCCTTTTCCCTACACAAAAGAAGATGGTGTAAATTTTAAATTATAAGACACCATTACGCATTGCAAAAGGTTTCATATAGTTGTGTTTCTGAATTAACCTTTTCCACCTCCTTCTCATCTGTATTTTCTATTTGCAGCATGGGTAATACTTATATCAGCATTCTATAACCTATGTCCATTTGATGTGTTTGAGGAGGATAGCTGTAGGATGCTGGGGGTTATAGTCCAAATCTGACAAGAACCAGACTGACAGAACTAAGGCTGATTTGTAGCATATGTGTTTTGTATGCAGCTCTGTTGCTATGCTTGTAACATAGTTCATCTACTAACAGTGCTTAAGTCATAGAACATATGATGTATTCTACCAAGACAACTGGAATAATAGGTTTGGCTCACACAAGAAATTACTACTCAATGTATATAGTTCCAAATGTTAGATACATCTTCATATATGCTCTCAGCTAGAGCCCCCCATTTCTGCAGAAGTTTCTTCTTTCAGCAATAACCTGGAAATGGAATTCAAATGTTCCACAGAGCAATCAATATAGTGCTATAGTACCTAGCCTACTAATGGCACTAACTTTCTGTGATGGAGGGATTGTGTGTTCCTGTGAGGCAAGATGCTATGCTTATGGGATGTGGTGCTGGTATGGTTTCCCATGTCAGACAAGCTTTTGCTGAGCGGCCGGATTAACATGCCAAACAGCTACTGGGCAGCAGCAGTCGTGGAGGTAACACTAACAGACGATCTCTCAGAGACAATGGTAGCAGTGGCATCATTAGGGTTTAAAAAAACAACCTGCAGGATCTTCTTTCTCCTTCCACTGAGCTTCACCCTACTAACCCTACTAACACCATCTCTTCAGCCACAGCAAATGCCACAGCTCATTTCGACCAAAATGCAAATATCTGAGGATCAGTGTTGTCACCCTCTTTAAGGTGTCACCTGCTGTGGTCCGTCTACACACACACACCTAGTGACACCACTGAATGGCAGTGGCACAATAACTAACGTTTGTTAGTACTGTGCAGAAAGTAACATAGTAAATCCCTTTAGAATGTCTTTTACCACAAAAACACTATGATGAGACAATCCTAAATGAAACAAGAACTAGTACCAGAAGATGACACTCCCAGGTTGGATGGCACTCAATGAGTTACTAAGGTAGAGCAGAGGACAACTATGAGTTGCGTTGTGGCTAATGACACAACTGGACTTAAGGTGAAAAAATGTGCAGCAGTTGGCATGCTCAGTGGTGAAAAGGAAAATCCAAAGCTGAACAACACATATTGTTGGTATGTGGACTGTGAGAAGCATGGGTCAGGGGAAGGTAGGCATAGTAAATCAAGAAATGAAATGTATAAATTTTGTGATACTTTGACATAGTTGATCATGCTCTTTTGTTGGATTCACTTCATAACCTAGAGTTTACTAAGTCAGTCCTCAGCTGGTTCACATTTTGTCTCTCAAGTCAGTCATTAAATATGGTAGGAAGAGGTCACATAAATTCTTTTCCTCTTTCAGTTTGGGTTCCACAGCATTCTGTTCTGAGCAGTTTATGGGTTTTCTCTTTATATGCTATCTTTAGCTAATTTTATAGTGTCACATGTTTTTCAATATTATCTTTATGATGATATTCAGCTGTATTTCTCTACTTCAGAACTCTCTTCTGATATTAAACATTGTATTACAGCATGTCTTTGAGCTATCTCAGCATGAATGATCCATCATTGCCCAAAACTTGACATGGCAAAGGCAGAACTACTTATTTTTCTCTAAAACCTTTTTTACAGGGTATTCTCCATCACTGTTAATAATGTTTCCATTTATCTTGTGAAGGAAACATGTAGTCTTAGCTTTATTTTGACTCTATCTTTTGTTCCTCACATTGAGGCTGTAGCAAAGTCATGTCAATTCTTTCTTTATAGTATTGTCAGAATCAGACCTTTTCTTTCTGCTTCCCCTGCTAAGACCTTAGTTGATGCCTTGGTCATTTCCCATCTTGATTGTTTTAATCTTATTTTGACTGATCTTCCATTATCTCACCTTAGTCATCTGGTTCCTATTATCTTTTTGGACCATCAGTTTGATCATGTTATCTCACTTTTAATATCTCATCATTGGTTGCCCATTACTTCTGAGATTCAATATAAGCTTCTTGTTTCAACTTTCAAAGCCCTACACAACCTAGTTTCCCCCTATCTTTCTGGCCTTATTTCTTTTGACTTGCCTGTTTGAGAGTTTAGTGTTCTAGGAACTCTAGACTGCTCTCCAAACCAAGGGTCTCCTCCTCCTTGGCTCGGCTTCACCTCTTTTCATTCACTGCTTCACACTCTTGGAATTGCCTCCCTGAAGATTTGCAGACTGCTCCTTCCTTATTAATTTATTTAAGTACTTAACTATTTCATGATGTTCATGATGAACAAATAAAAACCAATTAAAACAATACAAAGATAAAAATATTTTAAAGCACATTAAAATATTTTTTAAAACCCCCTAAAAACAGACAAAAATAATTCTCAAATCCAGTTTTGAAACAGTTAAATAGCAAACACTGAATGCCATGTGGAACAGCACTATTTTGGCTGTTTGAGCAGAGCAATTACATGTGATGAAAATTTAAAAGAGATGGGACCCACTTCCTTGTGTGGAAATTCCACAGTCAAGGTGCTGCTACAAAGAAAACCCTCTTATATGTACCCACCGACCTAACTTCAAAGTGCTGGGACACACAACAGGAAATCCTCAGATATCTTGGGCCCAAGTCATATTTTTAAACCTTTAAGAAAATAAAAAAAAAAAAAATAATTGAGATTTTAAAATCTTTATTTAAAGCTGTCTTGTTTTCCAAAGCTTTTGGAATTTTAGTTTGGTGTTTTATAATTTTGTATGTTTTGATTATATACATTTGTCAATTTGCTTTATATTATATTTTTGTATTTTATCTGGATAATTTATTTTACAATTCTATTGTATAGTTTTATATTTTTATTAATCTTTCCTTCCCTTTGTGTATGTGTGAGTACACACACACACACACATTTTAGATTGTACACTTTTGCAAAGACCTACTGTTTTGGGTTGTTTTCCTTGCAAAGCGCCATGTACATTGATGGCGCTATATTAATAAATGATAACAATAAGAAGAACATTTGAAAGAGATGCCATGTTGGCCAAGGAACCAATAGTTGTAAAAATACATAGGCTAAAATGTCATATTCCAACTTATCATGTCATATCTTAACTTGAATTCTGCAGTCCTGGACCAAATGCCATATGGAAGTGACAGATGGTTCCCCATGACAGTTGGCCTAAGATATTTTGCTGCCTGAGGTAGAACAGACAATGGCATTCAGCCCACCAAAGTAAAGTTGGATGGTTCTCAAAGCTGCCCAAATGATTATGGCTCATGATGCAGAAAATCCTGCAATCATATTCTTCCATCCCTGGAAGTAAAATATAGTAATAACAAAATATATAAATAATAAGGAATAATAAGGAATAACAAGGAATATTAATAGAGTAATATTACAGTATATGCTACCTTGAGACAGCTGCCTCACTTGACTTAGCCCCTTCCTTAACAGTAAGACCAGTTCAACAGCGATCGCAATGCACACCAACTCAAGTGTTGTTTTTACTTTGGACAGCCCTTTCAATACATTCAAGGTGCATAAAAAGAAGAAGCATGCTTCTGTGCATAGATTTCTTTTACCACATCAAACTGACAGTATATATTGCAGTCTAAGGTACCACAGCTTTCTCCCACCCATGGATATTTCTTCAAGGGAACAGAATGATTTGAGGGACAACCCTAAAATATAAACTGTGGCCAATATTCATAGCTGCACTGGTGGGGAAATACGGGTGGGTTAAAAGTGGATGACAGTGTCATGTGGATGGAAAATAATGAGAACGAAGTGGGCAATTGCTCCACAAAATCATTATCTGGAAGCACCCTAAGGTTTTGTGTGTGTGTGTGTTTCATAACCAAACCACTGCAAAAATCAGTTTCTCTGGATCCTACAGAGTTAATAGTTTCTTGAAGTGAAAGAATCACTATAAACGGGGGTGGGGGTGGGGATTCTGATTAGAGCAGCTTAATCCTAATCCCTTTTCTCTGATCTTGGCAAAGAATTTTAGCAAGTAACTATATTTAAATAACTACCCAGAATTAATCCTTTTGGTTGCTCAAGGCATGAAGGGAAAACAGGCAAAAACAAAGAATTCCGAAAAGTGTTGCAGCTGTTTCATAGAACTCCCTACTTATAATTGAAAAGATTCTTCCCTCCCCCACTTTTTTTTGAAGGCACAAAACATAACCTTCAGCTTGCCTGCCTCGTCCTCTCTTTTAACAACAACAAGTTTCAAGTCAGACAGTATATATTTTATACTTTGGGGGAAGGAATTTAAGTGCTTTTGACACTTTACAGTATGCAGTATAACACTGTGTGTAAAGGGAAAAGAATATTTTTTGTCCTTATATAGTTGGAGGATAATTTAATAATATAAGAAGAAACCTCCCCCAGCACCACATTTTGTTTCTGTGGTAATTGGTTGAATAGTCTAGAGTCTAGACTCATTTCCAGATAGCAGGATGTTCTGTTGAGTTCCTCTTATTAAAAAAAAGAGATTTATATGAACGATTTTCATTGTATGATTTTATTATCATTTCATAAAACATAGCACTTTTCTCCCTGAAGTCATTTTTATCATTGTCTCTTTAATCTCCTTAGTAACCCCATAGAAAATCTTTTTTAAGCCAGTTTCAAAGAAGCAGACACTGGCCTTATTTACTATACATTTCTATCCCTCACATGCCACACTACAGTAGGGGAGAAATCAGAGCTTCCACAGCTATATACAACACTTTCCAGAGGCAACTAGTGCCAAATGGAGCTGGTGGGGCTTAGGACAGAATCACCTGGGACAGAACCAATGGGTCACTTGAGCAGAGCAAGCCACTCTGCTACCTATCCTTCTCTTCTGTCATATACATCTCTTCTGTCAGTACTCTATGAACACATGTAATCCATTGCATGTATTTGGTATGGAAATAAATCTGAAGAAGACATATCCATGAGAAGGGGTGTATGCTTTCGCACTCAGTTCTGGGTTGCACTGGGAGAAAAGGCTTGTGGCCTTCACCACCCCTTACAGATAACACTGTTGTTATGATAAATCAAGCATTTTCCATGCTCTCTCTGTGTGTATGTTTTCTGGTATGTCCTAAAACGGAAATCCAGTTGCCGCCATGCACTCAGAGGCAAGTTGGTCACATAGGCACCCTGGCCACATAGACCCCAGCACTCATTTACAGATCAATCAACCAGTTTCAGGAGTTGCAAACAGAGAGATTCACACCACTGGAGACAAGGAAGCTAGAGGATTTATGGCCCAGATTACCTTTGGCCACAAGATAGATAATACCCATTACACCCCTCTGGAATCTATTTACTTTAAGGAAACCTTTATGTTAATTTGGCTCTTTTGATATACAGCAATCAACCTTCACCCTGGGCTATTTTCAGCCTATAAAAAGACTACCAAAATTCTGGTTAAGTGTGACTTGTTAGAATTCATGGTGACACTACGTCCAGCTCCAACTTGTTCCATGGTTCTGTCCGTTCATCCAGTCAAGTCCAACTATACATCAGACAACCTGGAGCACTCCGGACAGGTAAATATCACCATTAGAAAAGCCTTGTGTCTATTCCCTGCTAACTTACTTTGGGCCTTTACAGACTGCCAAAAATAATGCAGCTTGAGGCCACTTTAACTGTCCTTGCTCAGTGCTAAAGAATCATGGAAACTGTAATTTATTGTGGCACCAGAGCTCTCTGACAGAGAAGGCTCAATGTCCCAGAAAAAAATACAATTCCCACGATTCCCTAGCACTGAGCCAGGACAGTTAAAGTGGTCTCAAGCTGCATTATTTCTGGCAGTCTTTAAAGGCTCTTTATTCCTGAGTTTTTGTGAGAATGTGTGAGTGAACATTTGTTTTTCTATGCCTGATCTCATAATAAATTTACAAATCAATTTAAATAAACCTTGTCTCTGCAGATCTGTGCCCTTCCATCCCTCCATATAAATTGGGTTTGCCTCCTACTATCTATTTGAGCTAATTATAATTCCCCAAGTTCAAGTCCATTTTACACTATCCTCCACTTAGAAGCATCACCATTTAGTTATATCTACATAACTAAATATTGATTCCTGGGCCAACCTCTCCCTCAGCCCCCTTTAGAGCCAGCAGCCAGGTTGGATAGAGGAGGTCTGATCAGGGTGCAAGGAGGATGCAGTTTCCAGACACCCCTTCCCACCAGTGAACAAGGCTATGACAAAGACTTGACACAAGGGTTCTGCTTCTGATTGTCACAACCTCACTTGATGGCAGGAGGGATGGAAGTGTCATTGTCCTTGTGCCTCAATCAGAAGCTAAATGGACCTCTGTTACCCAATAAGGCTGCTGGCTCTTAAAGGGAAGTAGAGAGGTTGGGCTTGGAGACATGGCTCCCTATTGGACCAGCCAGTTTGTTAATATTTGTATTGAAATCATAGTATAATTGGTGAATTGCTACCTTTATCATCATTTCATCTCATGTAGTGGGTGACTACTCATGCATGTGTGCAGTTGATTTGTCCATACACCAGTGCAATAGTTCACACTTTCCAACTTAAACTGAAGCAAACTAGGGGCTATTTTTGCTCCAGGGTTTAGCCTGGGAGCACAACTTCATTTCATATTCTTCCTGTTTTGGCCAAGTTGGTTTGAACATGGGGTAGAGCCACTTCTTTTAGCCTATGTGGGCTATCCCTGAATGTAGACTGAATGCAGAGGAGTTACAGATCTGTAACTCAAAAGTTACAAATCCTTAGCTGCAATATTGAATATAGTATCAAATTAAACTCAGCTTGTCCATTTAAAATTAATTGATATATATGTTTAATAATAGTTAATCAAATATGAATGGGGGCTATTTGTTAATGCAGAGGTAAAATTTATTTGTTAACAATGGACTTTTACTTGTTAATCATGAAACAAAAATGAAGCAAAATAAAGCAAAATGAGGGTATTACATGTTGTAAATTCAAATTTTGGAAGCTACACTTGCATAAAGCTAGGATATTAAATAAACAAGCAAGCAAGCACTGTCCCCACAGTGAAAACTGAGGGCTTCTGGGTACTCCAAAGATGCCCAGTTCTGTGTTTGGCACTAAAAGGGATAAGAAACTATTCTTAGGCATAAAGTTTTTTATAACCCTTTCTACCACTGGTACCAGTACATTCAAAATGTGAGACAAAAGTTCTCAAGTGAGAACATTTGGTTCAATGCTAACACAAAGGTATATGATTCATAGAAAAAAGCTGGATAAAGATATGATTCATAGAAAATAGTTGGATAAAGGTAATACAGATAGAAAGAGCACTTTTGTGTAAGTATCAGTGTTGGGGCTAAATCAGAGAAACTTTTTTCATACATGATCAATGAATCTGTGTAGGTAAGCACTGGGATTCACTCTGATCCATATACATTTATTCAATACTCGAACAGAGGACCTTATCACACGGCACTTACAGGAACGGAAATGGAAAGGAATGGAACAGAACAGAACACGACAGGACAAAAATGCATGTTACTGGACAGGAGCATGCCACCAATGCCACCGGGAGTCCCCAAGCTGTTCCCCAGCCATTCCTGGCAGCCAATTTTGGAAGAATGATTTTGAACAGTTCTTCAAAATCAGCTGCCAGGAATGGCTGGGGAATGGCTTGGGGACTCCCAGCATCATCGGTGGCATTCTCCTGTCCAGTAACATGCATTTTTGTCCTGTTCCATTCTGTTCTGTTCCGGTTCCTGTAAGTACCATGTGATAAGGTCTGGAGTTCCCATGTGTGGAGCTGGTGTGTATATCTATATGATTCCCATTAAGGCATTGGATGAAACTACTCGGATCAGGAATGGGATCTGCTTTTGAAAATGACAGCACTCAGAATTCCACAGGCCACATGGCCATTGTTGATGCTGGCTGGGAGATTCTGGAAGTTATAGTCCAAAAAAGGGTAACATTTCCAGATTCCATGGTGCTGCTACAATGCAGTTCTCCACTGCATTTATTTATCCAACACACAAAAGAATGATAGCTAAAATATTTAAAGGATACAAGGGGTGCTCTTTTAATCTGTGGAATGTTATAGGCTACAGTATGTTAATCAGACCATGGTCTCTGTCAGTATAATAAGGTAGTTATGCTTTTCTGTTGCTGGGCAGACTGCCAATTCCTTTATTAACAAATAAATTGTCAACTTGAGAATATGAATGGTTCTTTTGGCTTCCTGTCATATGACAGGCCACCCAACATATGTAGAGCTCAGGAACCATCAAGAAACCTACACCAAGAAAGAAAGAAATAGACAAACTTTCCAGTGCGTTCAAGCATATGCTCCCAATTTGACTGAGCCCCTACTCTACTACATGTTTAGCATAACAGTTAATCAAGCTCAGAGGGTTGGTGACTAAAATGAAGTAGACAGATCATTGTTATTAACTGCACTGAAGATATTGCACCAGTGAAAGAAAAAGACAGGATTCTCCCTGAACCAAGCAATTACCCAAGAACCTGCAGTGTTAAGTGCTAACGCCATGCCCGATCAATATCTACTGGAGGGAAATGGTTTGATTTGTGTCACATGTGGCCTAGATTGTAGCTACCACAACATACATCAGAGGAGAGGGCCCAATTTGATCTGCAGTAGACTTGTAAACCAATAGTGCAGAGAGGGCTGTGGAGAGAAAAACCTGAGTAATTGCCAAAACAAAACTGTTTTGACTGTCTGTGTTATTTAAGCACCAGCCATAGGTCCTAATTCATTACAGTTGCAATAAACCTTGGCTTCCCCAGTTAAAAATGACACTTGAAAATATTTTTTTCCTTTTCCTGGCTGATGCCATCACATGGCAGAGTTAATGCAAGAGGAAAATAAATTCTGCTAACTAGCATCATGCTTTATAGTCTATTAAAACTCAGGTGTCAGCCACAGTTAATGAAATGATTGGGGTTTGTTCTATTTCTAATTAATAAAAACCAAGGATTAATAAAGCAATTTGTGGGAAAGAGTGTACTAGGTAAAGATTTATGGTCATAGGAAAGTTGCTTTATTGTAAATAACCCTGAATGAAATTAAATGGGAGCAAAGACATTATATAGTGCAGCAGAAAATATCTAGCACATTTTTCAAGCTTGGATTCATTCAGAAAAACGTTAATGGAGCTGGCCTGGAAACTTGCAGTTTTACCAAAGAAAAATAGAGGCACCAACTTCAGTATTTTCTTGTACTTTTCATGGGTATTGTAATATATTTACTTCTAAACATTTCATATTGATAATCTAATAGCATGTGACCAGTGATCTGAAATAAAGCTCAATATATGCTAAATAGACTTAGGCTAGGCTAGGCGAAACACAAAGTGCATTATTTCTCAAGGAAAGGGGATATTTTTGGTAGCTCAGTATAATCTCCTGTTTCTAACTATGACCAGCAGAGGATGTTACAGAAAGAAAATGGAAGAGTGAGATCCCGATGAATAAGGAGGAAAATTCAAACAGTGCCTGCCACGGTGGTGTGAATATTGTTACATGCTCTCCTCCCACCCAAGGAATGAAGCTTGATGGACAGCACTATTTGTTTCCTACAGATGAAAATGTATTGGGGAAAATATTAGGGACTTATTTATAATAATGCAGAGCACCAAAGAGAGCCAGTGTGATGCAACTGCTGATGTGCTGGTCTAGGTTCAAAAATGTCCACATGGCTATGAAACCCCCTGGGTAACCATGGGCCTATCACTATCTTTCAGCCTACCCTACCTTACAGGGTTGTAGCAAGAATAAAATGGAGATGAGGCAGAGTTGCAAAGTAATTTTTTAAAAAAACTGATAAGGGCAGTTGCAATTATACAATCCCAAAATATAGTAAACTTTATAGCCATGTTTTCAAGCAATCATTTCCTTTCCCATTATTCAAAAGTAACAAAATTGTTACATTAAGTTACTTTTTAAAACTTCAGAATGGTACATATTGCTGCCCTATGGTACAAAACACACCTAAGTAGTAAAGCTAGAGAGAGAGACAGAATACTGTTAAAATAACTAAAAACTGTTACACGGCAAAGAGAAGTCAGGCTACCCCTTCTTATGCTGGCATCATAACGTTATCATGTAATACTTTAATTTCTGCAAAAAGTAATTGATTGCCACTAGCTTATTATTTCTAACTACAGGGTGAATCTCCTTTGTCCGTTATCCAGAATTCCAAAATCCAAAATATTCAAAAAATCCAACATTGTCCACATGGATGGCTAAGACCCCTTTACTTCCTGATGGTTCAGTGTATGCAAACTTTGTTTCATGCACAAAATAATTAAAAATATTACATGTACAATTACCCTCAGGCTATTTTCATAATGTGTATATGAAGCATAAATGAATACCATGTTTAGACTTGGGCCTCATCTCAAAAAACAACAACTCCTTATGTATATGCAAATATTTCAAAATAAAAAAAATATCACAAATCCAAAACACTTCTGGTCCCAAGCATTTTGGATAAGGGAGACTCAACCATGTACCTCACCTTGAGCAAGTGGGAGGAAGGTGGGATACATGTAAAATGAAATAAATAATAAATACATAAATAGAGACAGAAAAGCATTAAGGTGATCATAGTTATTACAAAACACTAACTTTGGGCAGGCCTTTAAAGTAAAACCTTAAGAGTACAAACTCCAAAAATATAATTAGCAGTGCAGCAGATAAATGGCAAAGTTTCAGTAATAATAATAACAATTTTGGTGCCTAATATACAACAACATCTACCAGAGCTTGGGTAAGTTACTTTTCTGACTTAAAAACTCCCAGAATTCCCCAGAATTCCCCTGTCAGCAAGGCCACTGGCCCTGCTAGGTCTAAAACACATTGCAGAAATAATCCAGTTTAAGACCACTTTAACTGCCCTGGCTCAATGCTAGGGAATTCTGTGAATTGTAATTTTGTGAGACATTTAGCCTTCTCTGTCAAGAGAGTCTAGTGCCACAATAAACTGCAATGCCCAAGATTCCCTAGCATTGAGCCAGGGATTATTTCTGCAATGTGTTTTGGACTTAGCTAACAGGTTAGTGGCTCAAGTGGTTAAGATGCTGACTTTGGCAATTCCAAATTGGAAAGTCAGCAGTTCAAGGCCCAAGTGCCATGTGATGGGGTGAGCTTCCATCACTAGTCCCAGCTTCTGCCAACCTAGCAGTTTGAAAGCATGTAAAATTGCAAGTAGATAAATAGGAACCACTTTGGTGGAAAGGTAAACAGTGTTATGTGCAGTCATGCTGGCCCTATGATCCATAGAGTAGTCTCTGACAATGCTGGCTCTTCAGCTTAGTAACGGAGATGAGCACCACCCCCTACAGATGGACACAACTTGACAACACATTCCAAGAATTATAGTCCAAAGAAGTAATTTTTCCAAACTTTAGGCCTAAGCAGACTGCCAGAAATAGTGCACATTAAATTGAGGCACTGCCCTGGCTCAGTGCTAGGGAATCATGGGAATTGTATTTTTTTCTGGGACATTGAGCCTTCTCTGTCAGAGAGCTCTGGTGCCACAATAAATTACAGTTCCCATGATTCCCTAGTACTGAGCCAGGGCAGTGCCTCAATTTAATGTGCACTATTTCTGGCAGTCTGCTTAGGCTTTTTGACAGTCTCCAAGATGGGACCTTCTCATTGTGGCTACTCATATAGCAAAGTTCTTAGTTCTTAGCAATACTCTTATGACTACGTGGCCCAACATCCAGTATTAGTACCGTACGATACATTGTAAGCAGCCAAAGCTAAGGCAGGCAGTTCAGAACCTGTTTACCATGTCAGGGAAGCTGAAAGACTCAGCTCCTGACATTCATCTCCAAGCCATTTTTTTCTGGTCACTCAAGGATCCCTGCTGTCCTTCCCAGTGGTTCTGCAATTTGTGAGCTCAGCACAGCAGCATTAAAAGAAAAACCTCTTAACAAGGCACTATTGCAGTAAAACAAGGTATGTAGAAGCTTTACTGAAGTGCTAATTAGTTCTCCCCCCCCCAAAAAAAAAGACATGTGATCCACCTGTGAGTTGTGTTACAGTAGACATGACTTGTTGAAGGCCAAAAAAAGGGGCTTGTTTTTTTACTAGGAACATGTTGGTGATAGAAGTGAGGAGTTCATCCCCTAATGAACCCAGGGTAGCAGCACTGCTGCCCACCTCTGTCTTAAGTTGCCAAGAAACTAGATCCCTTTCACGGAACACAGTTACAGGGTTATGATTCAACTTTAACTGCCCTGTCTGCATCCTATGGAATCCTGAGATTTGTTGTTCAGTGACTCCAATCATATTTAGAATTCTCTGTAGAATTCTAGAATTCCATGTCAAATTGTAAATGCTCCTCCATAAGTTTCAAGCACTGAAATGCAATGGCAGCTGAAAGTAGTGTAGATCTAATAATAATAATAATAATAATAATAATATGTATGTCCCGCCTTTCCCAATGGATCGAGGTGGGAGTACAACAATAGAGATAAAACAACAAGGTTTAAAACATGGCAATAAAAACATGACAAAATTATAATAAAAATTCTTAAAACAAACATTAAAATTACAAATGCAAAAAGACAATAAAATTAACATTAACATTAACAATAAAATTGACAATTACATTTACTAAAGCAAATCCAGGCGATAACGGAGGTCTTCCTTCCTGGGGGATCATTGTCAAGTGTTATTTTAGGTCGGGTGGGTAAGCCCACTGGAAGAGTTCTGTTTTAAGTACCTTTTTAAAGGTCTCCAATGTAGAGATGGTGCGAACCTCTTCCGGTAGGCTATTCCGTAGTTTAGGGACCCCAGCCGTAAATGATTTCTGGGAGGTGGAAACCAACCTAACATTATGATATTTCAATAGGTTTTTCCCAGAAGTTCTGAGAGTGTGGGGCGGATTGTGTGGGGAGAGGCGTTCCTTTAAGTAACACGGACCCAAGCCATATAGGGCTTTATAGGTAATAACCAACACTTTGTATTATGCCCGGAAGCTAAGTGGCAGCCAATGAAGGGCTTTCAGCACAGGTGTAATGTGGTCTGCCCTAGATCTTCCAGCGACCAGCCTGGCTGCCGCATTTTGAACTAATTGAAGCTTCCAAACTTGGTACAAAGGTAGCCCCATGTAGAGCACATTATAGTAGTCCAAACGAGAAATTACCAGGGCAAGTACTACTGCTTCAGGTCTTCCTGGTCCAGATAGGGACGCAGTTGGCAAATCAGCCGAAGCTGATTCCAAGCACTCCTGGCCATCGCATCTACTTGAAATGTCAACTGTAGCAATGAATCCAGGAGTACTCCCAAACTGCGTACTTTGTCCTTTAGGGGAAGTGTGACCTCATCCAGGACTGGATGACACAATTCCCTTCCCGGGCCAGGAGTTCCTATCACAAGTACCTCTGTTTTCTCCGGATTCAGCTTGAGTTTGTTTTCCCTCATCCACCCCATTACTGACTCAAGGCAGGCATCCAGAGGAGCGACGCCAACCTTAGTCACTGCAGCAGTCGGAGACATAGAGAAATAGAGTTGGGTATCATCAGCATATTGATAAACCTGCGCTCCATATCTCTGGATGATCTCTCCCAGTGGCTTCATGTAAATGTTAAACAGCATGGGGGACAGTATGGTGCCCTGCAGGACGCCAGATGTCAGCTCCCTTTCAGAGGAGCAACTGTCCCCCAGCCTCACCATCTGGGATCTGCCCGAGAGGTAGGACCGGAGCCACTGAAGCGCAGTGCCCCCAATACCTAACTCCCTCAGGCGTCCCAGAAGGATACCATGGTCTATGGTATTGAATGCCGCTGAGATGTCCAAGAGTACCAACAGGGTAACACTTCCCCTGTCTATGCACAGAGGGTAGGCAACTCCCCTAATATTCTTGACATACGGGAGGAACAGATTTTCTTCAGTATTAGTAAGGAACTGTTCTGTAGAACTTTACTTTTTGGCCCTTCAAATGTGTATGGGTGTCTCTTAAGAGACCAACATGCCCTCAAGCAGTCCTGTAAGCCATTTATTTGGTTGTTGCTAGAGCCTGGAAAAACTATAGGGACCTAGGGAAGTTTTAGTCCCAAAAAGGAATTTTCCCAAGCTCTGGACTTCTCTCTCTACCTCCTTTTTTCCTAGTCCTTAGAGCAGCATGCCTCAGCACATGCCTCCCTTTCTATCTCTTATTGTTGCCCAATTCTTTTTTATTTCAGTTCTTTTCCCAGTTGGGGCTTAAGTCTCTTCTGGACCATTCATAGTCCAGTCTGGCTCCCTCACATCTGGGCCTGATATTGTTTATCCTGCTGGGCCAGTTGCCCATCAGAGCCTTGGGAGACCTCTCAACTTGAGGGTTTCTCAAGATTGTGTATACAGTTTAATCAGCCTGAATGAATAAAGAGAGTTTGCTCAGTGGTAATACACTGCTGTATGACCGTATGAACAGGAAAGAAATCCCACCACTCATCTGAATATTACTGGGATATTGAAAGAACTATGCCACAGATAGTAAGTAGAGAGATCTTGTAGCACCTTTGCAACTAACTAAAGAAAGAGGTTGGCAGCATGAGCTTTTCTAGACTTAAGTCTACAATGAATGCATGTGAAGAAGTAAACTTAAGTCTACAAAAGCTCATGCTGCCAACTTCTTTCTTTAGTTAGTCTCAAAGGTGCTACAAGATCTCTCTCTATACTATTCTACAACACGGCTGTATCTTTGAATTATGCCACAGTTAGATGCTTGCTACCATGAATGTCACTGATCCTAATTCACTTTTCACTGATCTTTAACATCTTTTAACAAGGTGCTTTCATACAGTCTAGAACTACTGCCCAGATGGTACTTATAGGTCATCATCTCATACAGTATCTGATTCATAAGAATGCAGAAAGCCTCTGGAGTGATAAAGACTGTGTGGAAGGCAGGGACATCATCCATATGCATATCTATTGTCAGTAACATTTTTATATTAGTATGGCAGATTAGGAGCCATTATCATCCATGTTGTACAGGTGCCAAGAACAGTTTCAAATATGGAAACTGGGGCAATGCCTCCAATTGTCTGTACATAGAGATGCAGGACATAGCTCTATGGGATTATGTTTGCTTAGAATGGAATACTGGCTTGACTGACAGTGCCATTAGATATAATTCTCCCAGTGGTCATTCCCTTTCCTATATTCACTATTTATTTCTCCCTTTGGCTTCTGGGCAGTAGGTCTTCGCCCTTCACTTATCTCTCCTCTCCACTATGTCTAGTCTCTGGCTTTGTGCTTACTGAAAAGTGATTGTTCTCTAGCAGTACAAAGGAATTGCTCGACTGGGAAAACCATTTGTGCAAACACAAATTCAGTTTCAGGTGCCTAATGACTAGGAAATCTCACATGACCAGATCTAGGTTATATTTCCCAGCCCAATTTTTCAGTGCATTATTGAGTCCTAATTGTTCTTCTCTACGACTGATACAAACACCATCTGTGCTCACTGGCCACTTCCTTCTACTCTAATTCAACTATCCCCTCTAGTTATCTCTACAGTTTTGGTCATGTTTTGTACATTTACTATACTTTGATCTTGTTGTATAGAGGTAAGAGGGGAGCAGCAACTGCTGTCCACTAAATTCTGTGTCCTACTAGACTAGAGCTTATTTACTTCAACTGGGTCATATCTATTGCCTGGTTTGTTGCTATTGTTGTGTGCCTTCAAATCATTTCCAACCTAAGCAACCTTAAAGCGAACCTATCATGGGGTTTTCTTGGCAAGATTTGCTCAGAGGGGGTTTGCCATTGCCTTCCTCTGAGGCCAAATACAGGATAAATAATGATGTTCCCATATAAGGCAATTGTATATGTCCATAATATAGAGGCACATTTATTTCTCACTGAGAAAATACAATATGATCCTACACTCAGTACGAGGAGCCAAGCTAAAAGGCAGAAATCCATATATTTGTGGTAGAAATCTTGCTTGAATCAATGGGGTCCATACTGGTTTCACTTTAAAAATGCCAAATTCTGTGATCAGCCAAGTGGAAACATAGAACACAGTCCAAGTAGGTAATTATACTGCAGTTCAAGGAACAAATGAGAAAAGGGTTGAAAAAGTCTGGGCAAACCACTGTGTAAAAACATCCAGGTAGAGTTCCTTGGCTTTGCATTCATAATTCACAACTCAGAATGCTCAAAGCCAAGTTTGATCTAATCAGGAGTTGTGTATATATAATTTCCACACTATCAAAAATGGGTAACTCTGGGCCTAGGCAATCCCATAAGCAGCACAAAACATTCAGCTATTTCAGTGTTTACTCTAACTTCCAGACTGGGTGTTTTGTGGGAAGAGCATGTGCCAAGCAAAATGAAAATGCTTTTCACATAGCAAGAGTCATCTGCTTGAATAAAAAGGGATATATTGCCCTGATTTAGTAAATTCAAGTATCCAAAATATGTGAGCTGTGGTAAGAAGAAAGCCAAGTTTCAGTATCAGAAAGAGAAATATTATTAATAGCAAGAAGGAAAGAAAAGGTCATCCAGTCCAAGGTCAAGAATGCCTTAAACAGGGCCAGATGTTCAGGGTTTATCCTTAGTCAAGTTGTTAGTAATCCAGGAGTCATAAATCCATCAGGAACTAAGGAGTCATGCCTAGCACTGAAATTCAGAAACAGTGTTGTCCTCAGCAATGAGCTAATGTTCTTTTCTGCCTTTTATAGGCAGAAATCTCCAGCCAACACCCAGATTCCCATCTATATTTAAGGATAGGGTCCTTCAGCTGTGCTCTTTCCAAGACCTTCACTGCAATTTCATACTACATCTGAAGGGGGAAACCCGGGCTAGACACCTTAAACTCTGCCTTTCTTGGTATTTGGGGTTCTCCTTTTCATCTTCCTCTGCTCAGATCCTGATCTGAAAAATATAAGGACGCTTGGCTGGTCTTCAAGTCTCTTCAACTGGTAAATCCATTCCTTCTTCAGAAGATGACTGGTGGTGGTGGTGGTGTGTGCCTTCAAATTGTTGTGGTGACTCTAAAGAAAACCTATGATGGGGTTTTCTTGGTAGCATTTGTTTAGAGGAGGTTTGCCATTGCCTTCCCCTGAAAGCAAGTGACTTGCCCAAGGTCCCCCAGTGAGTTTTATGGCCAAGCTGGGAATTGAACCCTGGTCTCCAGAGTCTTCGGTCTTTGCAGACTGCCAGAAATAGTGCAAATTGAGTCCACTTTAACTGCCCTGGCTCAATGTTAGGAAATCATGGGAACTGTAGTTTATTGTGGCACCAAAACTCTCTCACAGAGAAGGCTCAATGTCTCAGAAAAAATACAATTCCCATGATTCCCTAGCACTGAGCCAGGGCAGTTAAAGTGCACTCAATTTGTACTATTTCTAGCAGTCTGCAAAGGTGTCTACTGGCTCTCACACATCTCAGAATGAGAAGCATCTAACAGCCCAATAGGAATATACATCCCTCCTATAAATTGAGGGCATATCAGCATTGTAGAAATAATGCATGGCTCCATTTGATAGAATCTTGGGATTTGACACCAACAATCTTGGGCAGAGAAGGCTAAAGATCTTATAAAACTGCATATCCCAGGATTCCATCGAATGTAGCTACAGCCCTTAAAGTGGTGTCTTCTACAGTATAGTTGTACCCTTAGAAACACTGATGAGAAGCCATCACCTTCTTTTCCATTCTGCTTCTTTTAATGCAAACATAACTTGAGTCTCACTTAACTCTTCTTCTCCCCCAGCCCCAGCACTTGAAACACTCACTGCCTGGGAGGGATAAACACAGAACTTTATCCCTGAAGCAACATATTTGTAATTCCACTGCAGAAATTATATATATGGCGGGGGGGAACACCAAGGATAACATTGAAATTCAGTTTTGAAAATCAGATCACTTAAAGAGCTAGCAAGATCCTGTGCCCAAGTACAGCATAGTCAAAATTTAGAAGGAGAATTACTAGCATTGTTTCACTGAAATAACAAAAAGGAAAAGAATAGCAAGAATAATGATAGTAGTAATAAAGAAATGCCCTTAACCTGTGCTCTTGCTATCATTTGTGACAATAAACTGAACAACTGTATTGACCTCAAAATATTATTACTTTATGGTCCTAAACCTGACAAAAGAATGGAAAGTAGTGCTTAAGAAGGCCTAGCACTTTTTATAGTGGTATAAGAGATACTCCAGAGGTACTGCCACACTTTGTAGAAATGCAGAGTCTTAAATGCTTTGGGGACAAATTAGAATATCATCTCAACAATTTTGGGGAATTTTTAGCTAAGGTTCCTCACTACCATTATTAAGACTTTAGCTTTCTCTAAAGTTTGTTACAGTAGATTGATTCAGTGTGCAACTTATGTTGATAGCTGTGGGAGGAATATATTTCATTTGAGGTTTAGGAGAAAGAGAGGAAAGAACATTACATGTCCAATATTCTTAATTTTTCTTGTTGATTCCAATCTGCCAAAAAAAGAAAAAAGAAAAGAAAAAGCAGAATGCAAAGTGATGAGAACACTTGCACGTGAAAAGTATGACATAGTGCCTTTGCAGACTGCTAGAAATAGTGCAAATTGAGTCCACTTTAACTGCCCTGGCTCAGTGCTAGGGAATCATAGGAATTGTATTTTTTTCTGAGACACTGAGCCTTCTCTGTCAGAGAGCTCTGGTGCCACAATAAACTACAGTTCCCATGGGCAGTGGTTAAATGCCTGTACTGCAGCCACTCACTCATAGACCACAAGGTTGCGAGTTCAATACTAGCCAGAGCTCAGGCTAGACTCAGGTCTGCATCCTTCCAAGGTCGCTAAAATGGGTACCCAACTGTTGGGGGGCAATGAGGTTACAGTTGTAAACCGCTTAGACATCCCATAGCGCGATATGAAGCGGTATATAAAATGAAGCTGCTTTGGGGAGGGACCTCTTCTCCCCCCCTTGCACCTTCACAGCTGCACCTTCCCTTCCCCCTGCACCTCCCCCCCCCTGCACCTTCACAGCCAGGGACAGCTGGGAGGAGGAGGAACAGGTGCACACCTTTTCTTCCTCTTCCCTGTTCCATGTGCCAGGGAAAATGGCTTTGCATGTCATCTCTGGCACGTGTGCCATAGGTTCACCAACATGGTTCTGTCAGCATAGAGTCTGTTTTTTGTCAGTCAATTTTCTGCCAGATGGAGGCAGAACCTTATTTACATGCTAAGCCACCCAAGATTCCCAGGCCAAGATCTCCACTCCACTGGGATTACTACCTTATCCTATCAATGGAGGGGGGGGGGGATGTGGAAAGATGAATATTGTGATTTCCCCCCCCCCTTCTTTCAGGAGTGGAAATGGAAAGACGATTAATAAAAAGAGATATGGCTACAGCAAAGTGGGACTAGTCAAAAGAAGGTTGAATTGGGTGGTAGGATCCGTCATGTAGGTGCAAGAAAAGAAGAAGAGAAGCAGACAGAAGGGAGTATTCTATTTACCAAATATTTAGATATAATTTATTCTGAACACTGTAGCCTGACATGGTTCATTATGATGATAGCTTTCAATTAAGAGCAGTCTTTGATCTGAATTTATGCTGGTATGAAAAGCAGCCTGGCTTGTAGCTTCAGTTTATTATTTCCTCCTAAGCCGGACAAGGAGACAAGACCAGACATTGGCTAACCAAGCCATATCCCCAGCCGTGGCAATATGAGACAGACATTTCAGCCTTGTTTCTTCACTGGGATTCAGTTGAGGAGGTAACCATATTTCTTTACAAATTAATATTCCAAGCCTGAGGACTCAGGTTTGTATCAGGTTCCTAGGGAATGTAGTTTACTGTGGCACCAGAGCTCTCTGACAGAGGAGGCTCAATGTCTCAGAAAAAAACTACAATTTCCATGATTCCCTGGCACTGAGCCAGGGCAGTTAAACTGGTCTCAAGTTGGATTATTTCTGACAGTCTGTAAAGGCCCTAAATTTTATTTCATTTATCTTCCTCTTGTCTCTGCCACTATTGCAAAAGGTGACAGCTAGTCCTAAAGGATTCGGGTGCTTGTGCTCAGCCATATTCTGTCACAGTCCCATGGTTCTCTTGATTCTATCTGTGGAGTGAAACAACCTGCTCCAAAAAGCTGGCTCTGTACCACCCCTTTGAGTGCCAGATCAGGGCCATGGCAACCACATGCTGCTGCCCCAATCCAGCATTTTTCTGTCCCAAAAAGAATGGCAAAATGCCACTCCTTTTGGGGACAGAAAAGGGCACCTTTTTCATCACCTCCACAGCTTTTCCCCATTTCTGTGTCATGGTGCATGTAAAAACCGTGCTGCAGAAGCATCACAATGCTGCCCCTCATCTGGTGATGCCAGCTTGAGGGCAGAGTTGGGGCATGCGCCATATATACACCACACCCCCACATCACCCCAAAGCCGGCATTTCTTGCTAGTCTGCTTTGGACCCGTCTTATTATCCCCCTTTCAGGTCTTGGTGTTCCCCTCTTCAGGTCTTGGTGTTACCCTGGGATGCCTGGATCCATTAGTGCCATGGGGGAGTCTCCTCTGGAATGCTTGGATCCGTGGGTACCTTGGGATTTCTCCCATGGGTGCCATAGGTGCCGTGGGTGCATGGCTGGCATTGGGGGTTGAAGTAGGTTGAAGAATCAGTTGTGGGGGAGCCAAACATAAAAGGAGCTAAGGCAGGGAGGGAGAGAAAGTGTATTTGTGTGCGCATGCATGCTGGACTAGGGAAAGTGGGGAGGAATGTGTGTGTGCTTCTGACTGGATCAGCTGTTGCTCCCATAAAAATAAAAATTGTCCTGCACTCTCTCTGCTTTTAGCAGCCCATTCCCAGGCAAAAGGGAAAGTGGGGAGGAAGGTGCTTGTGTGTTTCTAATTGGATCAGCTGTTTCTCCCATAGAAATAAAAATTGTCCTGAACTCTCTCTGCTTCTAGCAGCCCATTCCCAGGCATAGAGGGAAAGTGGAGGAGGAGAGGGAGTGTGTGAATCTTACATACAAACACACACACACACAGAGGCCCATGGACATAGTGACAGCTGATGTGCTCAGCCACACCTCCAAGTGCTTGTGGAAACAGAAACATGCACATGTGCATCATATGATTGACATTAAAAAAAAAAAAAAAGAACCAGGATGAATCAAACACGTCTGATATTGAGAATCCATTTTGTTCCGGTGCAAAAGTAAGTGTATAGGTGAACTGTGTTAAATAGACACGAAGGCATTCAGTAATGGAAAATGTAGTGTGAACTTCTTTTCAGTTCGAATCGATTCTGCGATCCTGGATCTATTCGACTCAAAAAATGGGTTGAATGTGAGTGTGAATGACTTGTTAGTGTACATATGACTGCAGTTCTCCATTCATCCACAAGGGAGTAAACTGCACTATCTTCTGTGAAGTTTATGTTCAGTAATATGCTTACTAGTAGGCTTCATATCACATTTTGTTTGGGGAGTTGTTGTTTTTTCCATAGATCAGTTATAGTCATCATTCCCTGGAACCTTTCTCCTATGCATTGTTTTACTTTATTCAACATTGTATATTGTTTATCTATATCAAGGGTAGGCAACCTTTCCCCTTTAAGGGCCGAGGGACTTCAGCTCCCAGAAGCCCAGGAACTATTGGCCAACATGGGACTATTGGCCAACATGGCTGAGGCTTCTGGGAGCTGAAGTCCCTCGGTCCTTGAAGGGGAAAGGTTGCCTACCCCTGATCTATATTATGGACTTTTATACTAAGCTTTATGGAACTTCTCATGTTTCTAAGTATTATATGGTATAAATACAGCTATACCTCTGTTAATGTAGTAGTAGATGTATTCCAGGGCATAACTTCTTTAACAGAACTTTTGGTACCAGGGTAAAAAAATAACATGGAAAGGATAGGGATAGATTTCTGTACCTCCAAACAGAAGAGCAGTTTAGCATGTTTTTGGCAAAATGTTTATTCCAAGCTAAAGAATAAAGAATGTTAAATGAAACCTTGCATAAGTACACAAAATATTTTGAATCTTCTAGAGCAGAGGTAGGCAACCTTTCCCCTTTAAGGGCTGAGGGACTTCAGCTCCCAGAAGCCTCAGCCATGTTGGCAAGTAGTCCCATGTTGGCCAATAGCTCCTGGGATTCTGGGAGCTGAAGTCCCTCAGTCCTTAAAGGGGAAAGTTTGCCTACCCCTGTTCTAGAGACTACTTGAAAGTTTATTTCAAAATGCATCAATTTTTTTTAAAATGCCACCAGATCTTCTGTAATTTTTAAACACTCACAGAAACTGCTAGTATATTTTCAAAGTTGTGGGTGTGTGAACAGGACAACAGCTAAAAATGTGTGCATGTTTTCTGAATGCATGGTAGGAAGGAGGGCAGAACACCTATTTTATTTTATTTTTACATCTGAAAGTGCTATTACCATCATATCCACATTCCTAGGATGTGTGCTATATAGCCGTACATAACTGCTTGTTTCAGAGAACATATTCAGCAAAACAAAGTGGGTCATGTTTGAACATAATGTAGTAAGCCATTTAGCAAAAAAGCACGTAGCCTCTCCCTGAACTCACAGAATGATCGTTTCCCCCACTTCAACATAACTATAACCACTAGCAAAAGTTTTCTTTTCCATTTTTGATTAACCACAGCTTGCTGTGATATCCAAGCCCTGGCAACCTGTAAGCTGAGTTCCTGGATGTATTGCACATGCTTAACTTCAGTATATATCCCATCAAAACCCACCTTTTTTGTGCTGCAGCCACTCCCAATATGACCATTTTCTGGTTGGTGAAGAGAGAGGGAATGGCAGAGAAGTGTCCATCTATCATTTGTAGCTGGATGTGCAGAAATGATATGATCCTTAGGGACTTCCACATGACTTTCTCTTTCCCCCCAGGAGGTTGCCAGGATGCTTCTCTGCCATTCCCCTACACTGTACCAGCCAGAAATTTTCTGCATTGAGGGGTGCTGCAGCAGAAAAAAGGTAGGTTTGGGGGGATTTTGTTGTATGGTTGATACAGAATTCCAGTCTCCACAATAACCAAAAATGGAAGTTACAATAGTATAAGCTAGACCAGGGGTCGGCAACCTATGGCCTGCTGGCCGGTTCTGGCCCAGGTTGGCGGACTTACGGGCCCAGGCAGACCCCTGCCGCCGCCACCACCGCCGCCCGGTTCGGCCGCCGCCCGGCCGCGCATGCCACAACCACCATTTTAGTCTCCAAAATGGCAGCCACAATGTGTTTGCGCATGCGCAGGAGGCCCGTCGCCTCCTGGGTGGACCCCCGGTGGTGACGGGCTTCCAGGAGGCCCTTCGCAACTGAGGGAAGCCTCCTTGGGGGGACCCTCGGTGGCGACGGGCTTCCAGGAAGTCCGTCGCCACCGAGGGAAGCCTCCCGGGGGGGGGCCTCGGTGGTGATGGGCTTCCAGGAGGCCCGTTGCCACCGAGGGAAGCCTCCTCGGGGGGAACCTCGGTGGCGACGGGCCTCCTGGAAGCCCATCGCCACCGAGGTTCCCCCCGGGGAGGCTTCCCTCGGCGAGGACGGGCCTCCTCCCTGGAAGCCCATCGCCACCGAGGTTCCCCCCAGGGAGGATTCCCTCGGCGGGGACAGGCCCCCTCCCTGGAAGCCCGTCGCCACCGAGGTTCCCCCGGGGAGGATTCCCTCGGCGGGGACGGGCCTCCTCCCTGGAAGCCCGTCGCCACCAAGGTTCCCCCCGGGGAGGATTCCCTCGGCGGGGACGGGCCTCCTGGAAGCCCGTCGCCACTGAGGGAATCCTCCTCGGGGGGACCCTTGGTGGCGACGGGCTTCCAGGGTGAATTCGCCCAAGGATCGGGGTGGGGGGGGCCTTGGAGGGACCTTTCCAAGGCCTCCCCACTCGATCCTGAGGCGAATTCACCCAAGGATCAGGGCTGGGGGGCCTTGGGGGACCTCTCCAAGGTTCCTCCTCTTGATCCTTGGGTGAATTTACCCCAGGATCAAGGAGAGGCACCTTGGCAACGGTCCTCCAAGGTGCCTTCGCTTGATCCTGAGGCGAATTCGCCAAAGGATCAGGGCGGGGGGGGGCTTGGAACGGCCCCATGGCGGCTGTGAGGGGTGGGCGGGTGGGCGCGCACACACCCCCACCCCCGGTACAACCGGCCCCCGCACCATTTCCCCCCCTCCCCCGGCCCCCCAGCAACAAAGGCCACGGTTCCCCCCCACACCTTGGCCCAGCCGAGACCTGGGCTACGGGAGATCGGCCCAGGTCTCAAAAAGGTTGCCTGTCCCTGAGCTAGACATACAGCATGATAATTCACTAATAGGAGGCTAGCTACAATTTCTCCTAACCATGGTTACTGGAAGCAAGCCAACTTCAACTTTATAGTTTATGAAGCCAGGTTGTTTTTATTAATCAGAGTTAGGTTCTGGAAGGCAAACTAAACTATAGTTAGTCCAAAAGGAAGATGAAGCTTGTAGTCACTTTCTCAAGGTAAGTCAAAGAGGGAGAGGAGTAGCAAGACTGGAAGGAGAACAAATTCAGCATTCACTCAGTATTACACATACATCTTTTATATATATGTTTAATGTTTTTTTATCATCACATGGACTCCTATTTGAAAAATAAACTAAAAGCAACAATGAAAGGCATTTGTGAGGCACTCCCTTGCACAAATGACTTTTTAAAAAAAAATAAATAAATCTGGTTTTAACAATGAAGAAAATCAGCCTCTATGAGCAACCTCCAGAGAAACTTTAAAAAAAATAATCAACAATCCTGTTAATGAATGTTTACTCAGTATAAGTTTCGTTTTATCATCTCTGTTGGTTTCTTTACAGACTCTATTTCTGTTGAATACTGTGGCAAAGAATGTATTACTTAAAGTAATTATTGAATGGACTGGAAACTTTAATCAAGTTGGGTTTTTACCATTATGGCACCTACCTAAAGATTTTATTTCATTTTTAGAAAGGACATTTTATAATCAAATAGTCACGTAATAATAATGTATACTTGTTCCTCCACATTTGCGATTTGACTTTTGTGGATTTGATTATTCACGAATTTTATTAATATGTTCTCTCTATGAATATCTAGGTCCAGCACAACTCTATGGTCAACTTTAACCAAAGGTCGCGCTAAAGAACCTAGAGACCCCCAGAGAGAAGACTCCACTAAACATTTGTAGCTCTTCCAGAGCAATTCTATGGTCAATGTCTGGCAGATGTTGACCACAGAGTTGCACTGGAGGACTTAGGGATTCCTAGAGAGGTGTTACCTCAGGTAAAAACATAATGTTTTTGTTATGTGTGGTTTTTCCACATTTATGGGGGTCCTGTGCCCCTAACCCTAGTGAATGTGGAGGGATTAGAGTAATATATGTCATCAAGAGGAGTTGTCAATAAACAGTATCAATAATCAATATCATGTCACCATGTTATAAGGTGAAATTAGATCTGAAGAACTGCACTGTTATGAAGTGTGTGTGGTTTGTGTGACAAGGCCAGGACATTTGGATATTAATGACTTTGAAGAAGCCAGGCACTTAGTTGTGTATTGGATTGTTGTATATACCTGTGTGTATATGACTAAGCATGATGATGTAATGGATAATGATGTAATGTATGAGCAACTCTGCACTGAGGTTATATAATGGTATATAAGTCCAATCTAACTGTAAACAAATGTAGATCAGTAGTTGTGGGTCAGTGGGTTAGGACTGGAGAGTCAGTGCAGTTAGTGTTTGTATAGTGAGTATACCAGAGAGTTCTGTATAGCTTTGTAGTTGTTGACTTCAGAAGGAGGAAGAGAGTGTATTACTTCCATCCTGGAATTCTGTTCTGTTCTGTTCTGTTCTTGCATCTGTAATAGTCATCTTCCTGATCACCTGTAAATGAATATCTTCACCATGAACTGTCCAGTCCTACTTCTTGATTTCATCAAGGTATCTCAAGGTCTGGCAGAGATACTATATTACACACTCATGCTTCAACCTCAGTGTGACATATCACAAACAGTTCAAAGTTCTACACAGTCTCCAATACCCATGTGAAATTCTCTTCTGTTCATAGACTACCTCATTTTATTCTAAACTGTAAAATATTCTACATACCCAGTGGGGAATCACAGGTACATACATGGAACATACTTTTATTAGAGCTTGGATTATAGCAAGTTATATATGTGCAACAATCCTCATGTGACTCAGGATGTATCTCTTCCTTTTGTACTAAAAGCCTTACTCCTGCTTATTTTTCTTCTAAGAACACTCAGAGGAGACCAACCAAGAGTAAAGAATAAATTTTGAAATGCAGGTACTCTTCCTCCTAGTCTCCCACATCCACAAGGAAAGTTTAACAAACATTAAAAAAAAAAAAAACCAGGCAGCTGAGTTGATCCATATCAATATATCTGTTTGCGGATTTTCTAGCTCTACCAGGAACAGATTGTTTCTAAGCTAAGTGCCCATTCCTGACCAAACCACCTCACAATACTTTGCATTTCAAAATAGATAGTTCACAACACTATATGGCTGCCAAGTAAATAAATCACCTCTCCCCCCCCCATCCCAGGTATGATAAAGATTTCACTAAAATAAAGTGAAATAAGGAAATCTGAATGGAAGTTTGGTGAGGGGGTGGGTGGTCATTGTCCCTGTTGATCAAAGGTGCCATTGCCTCAACCCTGAGCATCCTGGTTCTACTATATTAGTGAGCAATAATCTTTGGTGTTAATCAATAAGATTTCCTGAGCTTTCATTTCCTGTACAACTGGTCTGCAGGCAAGGAGACTGATGTCATCTTAGCTGCATTAATAGGAATCTCATTCATTTTGCAGATAGGTGCCTCCTGAAAGTCTCTTGAAGTGTGGCAGGTGTCCAAATGATAATAGGGTTGATGCATTATGTTGGACTTACTACACATGCTGTACAATGAGAATTTGCTGTACTGTACTTATAAAGTGTGAAAGTGAGATATGAATCTACATACATTTGGAGACCTGATTTAGTTAAAGATAAAACTAAAATATCCAATTTTCATATAGTATGGTCTGATTTGATTTCATGAACAAATCAAAGGCATACACAGTGATACATACCAAGGCCTTTTCTGATATTATGGGATGGAGATTTAACATTCAGTACTTTGTTCTAATGAACTGGAGGCTGCTAATTATCCCAATATGGTGGCATAACAAGGAAATAGGAAGGGGTGGAACCTTGTAATTAGTTGGAAACTTGACAGGCTGATATAAGGTATTGCTGAGACCCACAGGCATCTCTTGAATGAAAGGGGGAATTCTGATTTGCCTTCAAGTCCAAGGCTCCAAGGTGGAAGAGAGTGCAACCTTTGCAGCTGTCCAGGGCAGCTTTTCTTTTCAAATCTTGGGGCTTCTGAGCAGAAGCAGTCTGGGAGGGCTTCCTTTCACAAAGAAATCAGCAGCATTCAGCTCATGGGCCATAAGTGTCACCCAACTCTTTGGCAACCCATCAGAATGCACTCAAAGACACCAAACGTCCTCAATTGATGTTGGGAGGGTAAAAAAAAAATCACCCCCAAATCAGTTAAAACACTGTCAAAATGTCCCTATCATGTGGTAGTTTGGATTTATTTTCCCTCAAAACCCTTCATGCTCCCCCAAAACTGGGTCAAAATATAGTAAAGTAAACTCAGAATTGACTTTTAGTAGTTTACAGTTTGCCCAAAATGGTGGTGATGTGGCCAACCAGGGAGAAGACCCAGAGATTTTAAATGATCCCATGCTCCAGCACAGTTGTCCTCTTCTGCTACAGAGTAATGGCTAGCTGGGAGTTCATTCATGACATGGCTGAGGAAGAGGGAGGGATGGACCCCTATCTCAGCATATTACTGCACTGTGTGTTACTGCACCTCTTCTGTAAACAATTGATAAAGTGTTTCTTCATTTACCAAATAATCTTTCTTCACCAAGCCAGCATGGCGTAGTGGTCTGTGTATTGAACTATGACTCTGGAGAGCAGGGTTTCAATCCCCGCTCAGCCCTAAAAATCCACTGGGTGACCTCTGCATTCAAAGACACTAAACATCCTCAACTGATATTGGAAAGGTAAAACAAATCACTACCAAGTCAGTTAAAACACTGTTGAAATGTTCATATCATGTGATATGAAGAAACTTGCCAAGAAAACCCTTGCCTTAGGGTCACCATAGGTCAGAAATGACTTGAAGGCAAACAACACCACATTTTCTTCCAGTGAGTGAGCAAAAAGCATAATGACAACTGCAGAAATTGTAGTTTCAGACATGAAAGCCAACATGTCACATGTGAAAACCAGGACATGTGTGGTCAAGCAACATCACACTGTGGTCAAGATGGCAAATTTTATTAATGAGAAATAACAATTTAGGAGAGTATGTAGCAGTTTGCTTTTGCCTGAATCTACAGGGAAAGGCAAGACTCCACCTTCTCATTTTCTCTCCCCACCACCAGAATCAATTGAGAGTAAACTACAAAGTGGGCAGGAGAAAGTGAAACTGGGACAGTTTAAAAGCAGATGAAAAACTGAGATGACAGAAATTCAATCGAAGCTATCCTGTCAGATGGGAAGAATTAGAGATTATGTTATATATAATTCATAATGGGCAGAAACTAAACAGTTCAGTGGGAGTGTGGAAAGAAATGCATTTTCCTCCTAGTACCATGCACATTCTGGTTTGGATATTTGTCCTTTCATAAACTGAGTTACCAGACTGAAACTATCACATTCTGTTTTTTTACTGTTTGATATGATCTTAAATTTACGTTTCCTACACAGTAGCTCTCTACTCAGGAGGAACATTAAAAGAAATCATTAAAATGGATGCTCCCTCTTCTAAGAACTGTGAGATTAGAAATGGACCATGGGATGATGAAAACCCATACAGCATGGAGTGCTGCCATCTTTTGGTTATACAATTTACCAATGTCACAAAACAGATCCAACAGGAACAGGTTTAGTAGATGATAAAAGCACAACACAACAGCTGCTAAACAGTAATTCTGTTCCAATTACAGATTCAATTACATAACTCGCTGGGATAATTTGTAATATTTCTCCTATATGGAGGCACACTTTTGTTAGTCCACTTTGCATGCAGAGACAGTCCAAGTAAAGAAGAATGCTGGATAAACCAGGGAAATATGGTCCAGACAAATTTTCAGGTATTTTTAAGTTCATCATATACTTGACAAAAACATCCTGGCTAACTTTTACATTACAGTAGTGTAAATTTAATACTGCAGTACATGAAGGGTAAGCATGGAAAGAGAGGACACTATTATTATCCATGGAAAAAAAACTTTTATATCACAGATGTATATATTCAAAAATTTAGTTTAGATGTCCATAAGGGAGATGATATAATACATTTCTAGAATGAATTGAAAACCAATCTGTCCTCTTTTAGCAATAACCAACTCCATCTTTAAATTTCATCAGCATAAAGTTTAGGTAAAATGTACCCCCACTCAGTTTTCTGACTGCATTTTCATCTGAGATGTAAGTCTGCCACCTGTTGATATTTTAAGCATACATGGTTATCATTATAATTTAAGTTATTAATTTTAACCTGAAATGTGCAAGATTCTCTAAAACACCTGATTTTAAAAGTACTTCAGAAATCTGCATTTTAAGGAATTGTTCTGACTGAACTTTCTTGATCTTCATCTTGCTTTATTCCTCTTATCTCTTGATGTAGAGGAAGGAAATACATATATATAGAATCATTGTACTACAGCAGCAGCAGCAGCCTCTACCCTTGACCAATGCATGTTTATTTCAACCACTGAAATCAGTTTTATACTTACAGTGTTATATCATGTAGACACCTCTTCACAAGGTTCAGAACTGTGTTCACAGGGTTCCACATGGTATGGACACATACTTGTCCATGCCTCAACAGCAATGAATGCTCATAGGTCAAGGCACACCCTCATCTGCACGCATTCTATCTGTAGATGAATAATGTCTGGAAAAGGCTTCTGTTTCATACCTTTGATTTCTTACTCTATTGTCAAGCTCGGATTCTAATTTTATTTCTATACAGGGCTTGGAAGGTGAAGGAGAAAGCAATAGTAAATAAATATAATGAAAACATAAGAAACCTTAGCAAGTGTTTTTCAAATATGCCTCAAGTTTATTTGAATTAATTATACATTATTATTTACACAAGGCTCCAAAGTACTTGGATTGTTTATTTAAATACAGGGTGATTAAAAAAGAATGACAAAAAATAAAGCTGTTATTACTTAGTTTTGCACCATTCTTTTTGAATTACTCTGGAGAAAGAGAGAATGAGAGAGAGAGAGCATGGTGTAGTGGTCTGAGTGATGCACTACATCTCTGGAGACCAGGGTTCAATTCCCCACTTGGCCATGGAAATTCACTGGGTGACCTTGGACAAGTCACATATGCTCAGCCTCAGAAAATCTCATGGTAAGTTCATTTTAGGATTGTCATAAGTTGGAAATGACTTGAAGGCACCCAACAACAAATATTTTTATCTTTTAAAATATTCATTTTTAAAGAAAATTGTTATTATAAGTAAACAACTGTGTACAAAACTTATCACAACAATAAAGCAAAATAAAGCAATTCATCTCACAACTTTGAATTGTGTTGCAGGTCTCCTTCTTGAGTTCTGTTCAACATAAGTGGTCATTTTAACATCCAGTGCTGCCTTTGTGTAAATCTAGTCCAGAATGTCTGACCAAAGTTTCAGATGAGATGGAGGTTGTCTTCTCTTGTTTCTGTGTTTGTTTATAAAGTCAATGAGTGGGAACCATTTGTCTATAAAAGGTCCTCATTTTGGTTGTCCTGCAAAACTTGCTATTCTGTCTGACAGTTTTTCAAGTAACCACAGGTTCCATACTCTTTTCCACCACTTATCTAAGGATAGGTAAGGTAAAGGTAAAGGTATTCCCCATTGACAAGGTTGCCAAGTTGTGTCCGACCACAGGGGGCAGTGCTCATCTCCATTACTAAGCCGAAGAGCCAGCATTGTCAGACACCGCTCTGTGATCATGTGGCCAGCATGATTGCACAGAATTCTGTTTACCTTCCCACCAAAGTGGTACCTATTTATCTACTTGCATTTGCATGCTTTCGAACTGCTAGGTTGGCAGAAGCTCGGACTAGTGATGGGAGCTCACCCCATCATGCAGCACCCGGGCCTCAAACTGCCAAGCTGCCAATTTTGCAATCAACAGAGTCAGCACCTTAACCACCTGAGCCTCTGCATCTAAGGATACATCCCCTGTTTTCCAGCATCTGGCAATTTCTACATGGACTGCTGTAATGAAAAAATTTATGAGGTTTTTATGTTTCAAATTTGAGTTTATGTCTTCATATATCAATAATAAAAGCATTTTTGGACATAGTTTTACTTCTTGGTTGGTAATAAATGAAATTTGTACCAATTGCCAAAATGTGTTTATTTTGGGGCAGTCTAGCCGCATATATAAGTAACTGGAGATTGGTAGCTGTTTGAATGTCTAGTTGGTCCTCATGAGCAATATTGAGACACAGCAATTTAGAATAGTTAACTCAGAAACCTGCAAAAGTATCAAAGGAGTTTAATGTGGTGCATAAGGTAGGGAAGGATTGTTTGGGTTGTTTTAGGAAGATGATCACATCATCTGAGAAGAGATTTAATTTATGGGTTGTTCCCCTATTTTGGGTCCTCTTATGTTTTCATTTTCTATGATTGAGGAGGCTAAGGGTTCTATTGCAATAGCAAATAATAGCAGGGATAAGGGACAACCTTGTCTAGTTCCCATTTGGAGCATAAAGGTAGAGGAGTTTATTGTATTGACTGTCACTAAGGCCTCTGAGTTTGTGTATAGGTTTTTTAGCATACTAATAAATTTATTTCCAAAGTTGATCTTTCTCAGTACTCCAAATAAGTATTGCCAGTTCACTCTGTCAAACACTTTCCAGGCATCTAGGAACATAAGGGCAATTGGGGTTTTAGAATTTGAGGCACAATGGATGACATTTAGGATTCGTCTAATAGCATCAAATAGTTTTCTATTCAGCATAAAGCCAGGTTGGTCAATAGAGATATACTCAGTGATAAAGCTATTAATCCTATTTGCTAGAATTGAGGTCAGTAGTTTCGCATCCTGGTTTATTAATGCTATTGGTCTAAATGCTGAGGTGGGATGTTGACAGTCACTTGTTTTGGGGAATGGGGACAATTCTGGAAGTGTGCCAAGACTGGGGACATAGACCTTGTGACATTATCTCATTGAATAGATCTTGTAGGTATGAGGCAATTTATCATAACATAGTTTATAAAATTATCCCATAAATCCATCTAATCCAGTAGATTTCCCTGGTTTGATGTTTTGGATTGCCTGTTTGATTTCTTCTAGTGAGATGGGCTAATTGAGTAGAGTGGTGTGTGGTTCCTTGATTTTCAAAATTCTGAGAGAATTGAGGAATTAATTAAGTTTATCGAGGGGGGGGCCTGATTCTTCAGCATAGAGTTTGGAGTAGAACTCTCAGAATTTCTCTACTATGGGCCTTTGCAGACTGCCAGAAATAGTGCAAATTGAGTCCACTTTAAGGGTTAGGGTTAGGGTTAGGGAATCATGGGAACTGTATTTTATTGTGGCACCAGAGCTCTGTGACAGAGAAGGCTCAATGTCTCAGGAAAAAAAAAATTCCCATGACTCCCAACACTAACCCTAACCCTTAAAGTGGACTCAATTTGCACTATTTCTGGCAGTCTGCAAAGGCCCTATGTCACCTTGAGAGGTTTTGATATTGCCATTTGGGGAGGTGATAGCTGCAACAATTATTTTTTCTGCTTTCTGTTAGCTAATCTAGCTAGTAATTTAGAATTCCTATTATTGTTTTCATAGAAGTAGGTTTTCGTGTATTGCAATTTAGTTTGAACTGAGTGTAGGTCTAATTCTTCAATTTGAGCTTTTTTCCTAATAAAGTTTTTAGTATGTCTGAGTTTTGGGTCTTCTTGTTTGACTAGAATTCAATTTCTTTAATCAATTCCTGGCATTTCATTTCATTAAAAAATTTTTGTTTGGAGCTCTCCTGTATAAACAGACCTCTGAGCACCGCTTTGTAGCTCTTCAGAGGTGTTTTCAGATCTATTTTCTAGATAAAAAGTTTCTATTGCTTTTACTATGGTCTTTTTAAAAGGGTCATGCATTAGGAGTGCTGGGCTAAACCACCAAAACTTTGAAGTCTGGGGAAGTCCTTCCGGTGTCCAGTCTAGTACTATTGGCGAATGGTCTGAATATAAAATTGGATTGATTGTGGAATTTAAAATTTTGCTTATAGGGACTTGGGGAGAAAAAAAAAGTTCAATTCTGGAATATGTCTTATGGACTGCTGAGTAGAAGGTGAAGTCTTTCTCTGTGGGGTGTAGAGATAGCACAAAGACAAAACCATCACATGGTCAGCAACAGTCTTCTTACCCTTTCCCTCTTCCCATACACTGGGATCATTCTGCTCAAGTAAGTGTCTCTGCAGCCAGCAACCTTGTCAACTCCTCCCCATTTCCTTTGCCTCTCCAATGAAGGCAACAGTTTTTCTGTAGTCATTAAACTGTATTGTTGCAGGCTAAACATTTTGGTCATGTTTATTGCTTGGCAAAAACTAACAAGCTCATTGCAGCAGCAGCAGCAGTAATAAATCTGTTGGGCTACCTCTTGCTTGCCTGCTGAGGCACTGGATGACACAAGGACAGGTTTTATGGCTCAAAATAGAGGACATTTTGGAATTCCTTCTGGACTCCAAGTCAGAAGGTTGAAATGTAGGACATGTCTGGAAAGAGGAGGACCTCTGGTCACCCAGTATGGTGAGGATAGCTACTTAGATCATCCAGAAATGATACCTAATGCAACCTCCACTTGCTCCTGAGGCCTGCTCTCTGCCAGCCAACCATTCTACCTCTGATTGGCTGACCTTCCCACTCCATACCAGAGCACAAAAAAAAACCAAAAAAAAAACATGTTGGCTTCTGGTAAAGTAAAATAGCCCCAGTGCCTGTTGCCTGTCTTCACTAGCAGCCTCAGTCCACAAAATGGTAGTTGCAGTGGGTTTGGGATTACACTTTTCCCCTTTTTTAATTTTGGGGATTGGCCCCTGGACCCATTGCAATTTAACCCTTAGACCACTGAAAATATTCCCTCCTGGGCTGGCCTAATGATGCTTCAATAAAGCCCAGTCACCCAGAAAGATCAGTTCCTGGAAAGAAACAAAATGGTCATCTTACCTAGACAGCTGACTGTAGATAAATAGTCGTCCCTTGTTATCCACAAGGGATCTGTTCTGCCTCCTCCCACTTCCTGCAGATGGCAAAAAACACAGGACCTCAAGTTCCGTTCTTTCCTATGTCCGCACAATGTGTGCACAGCTACTAGCAAAGCCTCTTGCATGCACAGCCACATAAAACTATGGGGCTTGCCATCCGTGGAAGCTCAAATCCATGGATGGCAAGCCTGGGAATAAGAAAAGTCCACTGTACTAAGTTTTCTTATAGCCTGTGAGGCTGCAGCTATAAGAATCTGATGAATTAATGCCACATTTAAATAGTTTCTTGAATGGCATTGCATAGCCAAAAATCTTAGAGCTTTGAGCTAAGCCCATCCTTCAGATAATTATCCATTCCCAGCACTCCAGGAGGTACTTGAAGCAGTATGAGATCCTCCCTCACAGAAGCAGAAAAAGCACAGGGTGTTGAATCTGGATCCTGCTTATTTCAAAGGAAGGAGATCCAAGATTTATTGTAAGCTTTTTTTAGCTTGCTTGCTTTTGAGCCTTTCCCCTAGTCAGCAGTATCATACAAACGTAAGCCCTAGTCAGGTGTTTTAAACCCAAAGAAGTAAACATGCAAAGAGGAGGTGGCACAATGGTTAAATGCCAGTACTGCAGCCATTATAACAGCCACAAAGTTGTGAGTTCGATCCTAGGCAGGGCTTCAGGGTCCACTCAGACTTGCATCCTTCTGCAGGTCACTAAAATGAGTACCAAGCTTGTGGGTGGCAATTAGCTTACACATTGTAAATGGCTTAGTGAGTGCTTAAATGCACTGATAAGCAGTATAGAAATATACTTCCTATTGCTATTGCTAACTGCTCTTGTCCTGTCCTGTGATTTTCTTCTCCTTCAGAATCTACTCAGAAGAGGCACTATCTCCTTCAGAATGTTGTTTTACAAAATGGGGTTGCAGAGCGCTTCCCTCTTTGCAAATTTACTTCAGCCAGTTTAGAACACCTGAATATAGATTTAATTGTTCTGATATCTAGGTTATTTTGGTCTGGTTTCAAAAAGTGCTTTTCCTTGCTTTCATCTCTTTTTATATGCTGTACATCACCTTTGAAGTCCTAGCAAGCTGGAAGACATTTTAAAAAATAAAATAAAATATACAGTTCAAATCTGTTTTTTAAAATGCTTGTGCTGTCATTAATAAAAAAAGAAAAGAGCTTCAGATTAAAAGTAATTAGTTGCAGTATGGTTTGAGGTCTCCCAGCTAGATAGCACTGTAACTGTAATATTTTAAAAAATAAGTATTTATTTTCCCATTTCCCAAAATAAATAAAATACTTATTTTTAAATTATATTGTAATACAAATCTGAATGCAGAATGAGTCAGCACTGAACTATGTGATATTCTTTCTCCACCATTTACTAAAGCCCACTGCTGCATAATTATAAAAGTCACTAAAAAGTTCCCCTTACACCCAAAAAAGGAATGAAGCTATTCCTCATTAAGTTGCAATCATAATATAATGTAGTTATACTTTATCATCAGGGAAGGTAAGTCTTTAAAACTACCTAATTATTTGTAACCAGTTATTTCTATGCTTCGTTTAAGAACTGCCTGGACCATGGCATTTGTTGGCTTCCTTGTCAGTGGGGTAATAAATCCAGTGCCAAAATAGATTCCGACATGTGAAAGCTCCTTTAAAGTTCAGATGAGAATCTTGAACTGATTCATTGTCCCACTGACAAGGGAACCACTGGTTTGTAGAGTTATCACGATCATTTGTCATACCCACCAGTTTATCATCAATGAAAGAAGGTAGATATGTCCACTTTGAATTTCCTAGGCATTTGGGAGTCCTTGTATGTGTCTTCTGGTCTTTAGAAAATAGAATGCCATACTAGAGATTCCATGTATACAGAAGGAACACTACACATAAGCAGAGTGCATTCTCCTTAGCAGTAAGCACCTACAGATTATGTACTCTTCCCACATGGTCAGAATTACAGATACAATGCATGTGATATGAATTCTTTAGGTCTGAGCCCTGGTGGTGTTGGTGGTGTTTGCCTTCAAGTCATTTCCAACTTATGGCAATAATAAGGTGAATCTAGCACAGGGTTTTGGCATGTTTCTTTAAAGGGGGTTTGCCATGGCCATCTTCTGAGGCTGAGACACTGTAACTTGCCCAAGGTTACCCTGTGGGTTTTCATGGCTGACAGGGATTTGAACCCTTCTCTCCAAAGTGATAGTCAAGCACTCAAACCACTACACCACACTGGCTCTAGGCCCGAGCCCTAACACCTTTCTTTCTAAAATGCAGTATCATTTCTACCTCTTGTGCCAGTACAATATACAATCAGAAAACT
The DNA here is from genome assembly GCA_026167975.1 of Phrynosoma blainvillii. Taxonomy (NCBI): domain Eukaryota; kingdom Metazoa; phylum Chordata; class Lepidosauria; order Squamata; family Phrynosomatidae; genus Phrynosoma; species Phrynosoma blainvillii. The sequence goes on from JANUYF010000005.1 coordinate 38,862,523, forward strand.
CATTTCATCTCCACAGAAATCTGACCTTGGTTTTCCATCCAGAAGTTATTACACACACACACACACACACACACACACACTCACACACTTCTCTGCCTCCTACACCACAGGCAGGCATGTTCTCATTGTCTGCCCTTACCCAGGAAAGGTAACATTCAATACCAGACTGTTCCACATGTTCCAGAACTAAATCCAGAAGTACACAAACACATGAAAATCCATTCCAGTTCTCCCATTAAGATTCACTTCATTCTTGATCCAAATGAACATGAAGTGGTTTGGATTGCTTTCTTCTTGCCATTTCTCTTGTTGGAAAGCTTAAAACCTTGCTTTTTGTTTCTTCAGTGGCATTTCAGGTTCCTCACATGTCTGCATTTATTTCTTTCATGAAATTAGCCTCCTTGCCAAAGCTTCTGACTAATTATTCAGACCTTTTTTTTAGCATGAGTATGCAAATAATCTCACTCATGCATTCCAGTTTTGTTGTCCACAGTATTTATTTTTTTTAAATTGAATCCACATCTGTTAGCATCTTTGCGAGTTCTGTTGCTCACACATATCAGCACAGCAAATAAAGATGGAGTCGATGATGTGGATGCATTCAAAACATATTCAGGACATGCAGGTTTATGCAGGTTTATCCTGGGTCTATTTGCATTGGTTGTTCACATAGCTGATCATATAAATCTTTTAGGGAAACTCGGGTAAAAACTCGAGATCAATGATCTCAGGTTAAGTGGGGTTTTTTGCAAGCACCCTCTCAAAACTTAATTGGGTGCATTCAAAATGCAAGTGAACAATAATGGTTCAACCCACATTCTACTGGGATTTTTTTCACCATCTGAATAACTCCTTAGTAGTATTGAAGAGGTTTGGCAGTTGTTCTTCCACACCATAGTTGTTTTATCACATCCTGGTTCTGCTGATGTAGTGATACATCTTCTGTCAGCAGAGGTTTGAAGAAGCATTACAGGAATAGTCAGCTACAAGGATTTCCTGAGGAGAAACGTTCCCCAAGCAGGAGACATGAGTCCTCATTTCTCAACTGTATTAATTACATTATCACCCTTAAAACTGCTCGGTAAAATGTTTCCCAGCTGCCTGGACTTCAGTTAAGTCTTTGTCATCTATAAATAATCTGCAGGGAAACCAAGTGAGTGTATCAAGGGGTATCCAACTTCTTGAACATCTGCCCATCATTAGTGTGGAAAGCTTGTTCTTCCTAGCAACTGTTGCTAGACAGAACTGTGGAAACTAAAGAGGCCAAATGGATCCACCAGAAAAGAACAGCATGTCTGTTTTCTCAACCTCTTTGCTGAGATATTTCTTTTAAGTCCAATAAACAGCCATGTTTTTGACACAGAAAAATTGAGCTCCATACTGTGTGAATTCTGACCCTTAGTTGAATGCATGTCAAAATGAGTTGAGCTGTATGGCAAAAAGCATTTTTGCACATTACACTCAAAGCACCTTTTAAGCAGCACTTCTGTTCACCTGCATTGCAAATTTGTCATAGAATCATAGAATCACAGAGCTGAAAGAGACCTCAGGGGTCATCCAATCCAACCCCCTGCCATGCAGGAACTCACAATCGGAGCACTCCCGAGAGCCATCCAGCCTCTGTTTAAAAACCTTCAAAGAAGGAGATTCCACCACATGCCAAGGGAGTGTCTTCCACTGTTGAACCGCCTTTACTGTTAGGAAGGTCTTATAATGTTGCGGTGGAATCTCTTTTCCTGTAGTTTGAATCCATTGCTCTGAGTCCTATTTTTTGAAGTTGCAGAAAACAAATTTTCTCCATCTGCAGTATGACATCTTTTCAAATATTTGAACAGAGCTATCATATCACCTCTTAACCTTCTCTTCTCCAGCTAAACATGCCCAGCTCCTAAGTTGCTCTTCATAAGGCATGATTTCCAGGCCTTTCACCATTTTGGTCACCTTCCTCTGGACATGCTCCAGCTTGTAAACATTCTTTTTGAACTGTAGTGCCCAGAATTGGATGCAGTATTCCAGGTGAAGCCTGACCAAAGTGGAATAGGGTGGTATTATTAGTTCTATACTTCTATTGAAGCAGACTACAATAGCATTGGCTTTTTTTAGCTGTCACATCACACTGTTGACTCATGTTCAACTTGTGGTCTACTAGGGGGCTGTACAGACTGGCACTTTAGGCCGGGCTGGAGGTAGAATGGGGGCATGGCAACTGCATGCCAACCACCCCAACTCTGCCCTGATGCTGCCGTCACACTGCCCATCTGACCAGATGGCAGGCAGCGAAAAGGCATCTGTGCATTCCATTTTTCCTCCCTAAGTGGAGTATCTTACATTTCTCCCTGTTGAAATTCATTTTGTTAGTTTTGGCCTTGTGGTCTCAGGTAATTCCAGGCACAGCTGATCATCTCTGAATGGATATAAATTCCTAGGTGATTCAAAATGGCTGATCAACCTTATTTTCCTCTAAATTTATTGTATTCATTTATCAAAATATTTATTCATCACCCTAGAGATATCAGGATGACATGCAACAAAATCAATAAAAATAATTTAAACAGATGAAAATCATATTAAACAATTTAATACGTTAAAACAAGACAGCTTTAAAACAGTTTAAGACAATTTAAAACGATGCTCCTTTGAGCAATGCTGAACTATACTGTCATTCTGTACTATATTAAGGCAAAGCTCACTTAAAATGTATTGATTTAATGAGTTTGATTTCATCGGGACCAGCAAATGTATTTGGGCCATATGTGATAGAGCATCATGACCTGAGAAAGAAATTAAAGATTTCTCTACAACCACTGCTAATGCTAGATTTCTGTGCTATTGAAGATCAATTTTTAGCTTTACTCTTTGGCTGCTCAAGCTTTTGGTTGTGTTTTATGTACCCTTGTTTCATATGAAACTCTCAGGGCATTTCATCCTTTTAAAAAGGATTTTGTCCAGTAAAGTAGTGACTTTACATTCAGAGTCCAAGAAGCAAAATTAGATGATTGTTGTTGTTTTTTAATTTTATTTTATTGTTTTGCAGATGATTATTCTAAGTCTTCAACTCAAAGACATGCACGTGAATAGAGCAGTTAGAGAGTAACAGGCACAGTGTAAAAGCATTTGGGTACCAGAATGATTCTGAAGGTGATCTAGTCCAGTTCCTGTACATCATTGCTCAAACATTCTTGGTAGCTTATTACATCATCATCCATGAATACAGACACTAGAAAGACACCATAGTAGTAACACCTAATGGATAAGGAATAAGTATGGTTAGTTTTTGTAATATATATATATATATATATATCTCCAGATTGAAAAGCAAATGAGCTATACCAACCATATGCTACCGAGGAAAGTGGAAGTGCCAGTCTGAACAAGGGGTTTGGAATTAAAAAGATAAATCTATTAGTAATGACTCAATCTTGATATCTCATTGCTCAACAAAATTGTTGGTGATGTGTCTGTAGCACAAGTCAGTGCACAAATGTGCTCTGCCATCCTTATTGCATTTATCCTAACAATGTTCTGAGTAACAGAAGGCTAGTATGCACTTGTACTAGAGTTTTCTTTGTCTGAAGCCAACATTCCAGCTACAGCACATGTTATATTATGACTAGCAGGGTGCATATTATGATTATTTGTCCAAGAGCAATATTTTGCATTTATTGATGTTATAGCATACACTATTATAGATGCCAGGCACACAGCCTAGGGAGTTGAGCCTTACAACCCAGAAGTCTCATCTTCAGAATTTGAGTTTTAATTCTTTCAAATATTGCCAATCACTATTCTTGGTCAGATCTAAACCTCTGTGTTCTGATGTTTCAAGGATGAGCTATTCAAGGTCAAACAACCCAATATCTAGCTCCATGAGCAGAAAACTTTCATAACATTATCAAATCCAGAAAGTCTTTGGATGCCCTAGAAAAGCTCAATCACTTTCAGAAGAGTGCATATTAAAATGGATATATCAAAGAAAAAAATTAAGTCCTGAAAATATCTAGAACCAAAAAAAAATTATTGTAGCACATTTTGTATTGGGTTCCAGCTTTTACTGTCCGAGCAAAACTGACCACACCACAGAGACAGAAACAGCAAGATAAATATAAAGAGATATGAACCTCAACATATATACAATTTTTACCCTTTATATTTCAGTTCAGTTACATTCTGTGTTGTTCAAAGAAATAGCCATGTTAGTCTGAGAATACAAAAATTACAGAATCCAGTTGCATCTTTAAGATTAACTGGAAGATAGGGAAATCCAGCATAAGCTTTCGTCTAATACAGTCCACTAATATGTATTTTTTTTATTGTGTTCAGGATTATATGGCCACTTTTGACGTTTCTTTTGTACCCTTCCCCACAAACTTTGGCTAAGGAGTGGAATGTTAAGTAATGCTGCTACAACAAAAGATGTATTAAAATATGTCAATGAATATTTTTACCATCACTAAATTTGAATGAGAAGATAAGCATCACCTGGTGAATCTCTACTTGTCAGACTATGGTTTAATATGATGGAGAGTATACAGGGTTAAAAACAGGTGGTGACTGTTTCAAAATAGTGGCTTTTGTCAAGAGTGAGAGAACTTGGTTATGTTGATCGATGAGACACATCCCCCAACGAGGCCTTCTACTCCACCTTCCTCTAAACCTACTTTTGACATCAATCTTTTTCAAAAACCATGTATGACTAGGTACAGTGAGTTCATATCTATATTCACTCAATTGCAGATGAATCAGCATCTTGAAAGCTGTTCTGTTATGATCTTCTGACAGACTTATCAATTTTCTTATTATTAATTTCCTCTCTTTCTGGTGCCCAGTATTGAGCTTTTTCTTTTCCTCTTTGTTTCTGCCTTTTGATCCAAAGGCTGGCTCCTTGATTTCCTTTACAGATTCAAAACCATCCTTTTTTCTAGCAACACCAAACAAAGGACAAGCACAAGGACACAGAAACTGCCAATGCAATGCAATGCCCTTTATTTCACCACCCTTTTCATTTTAAAACAAATAACCAAAACCTCAGCTCATCACTGCATACTTCTGGCTCCCAGGACACTCAAGAGTTCTACATATGCTCTCTTCAAAATGGAGGCTCTTGCTTCAATGAGATATAAATTATGCAAAGAAATGTAATTATACAGTGAAAGAGTAATAACCAAAAAAATTCACCTCACTTAACAAAATCATAAACCAGGCTGATAATCATATTCCCAGGCTACTTAAACAATGTACCAAATGCATGTGTTTCTCATAACATTATCTTTCATATTGTTTCAGACTTGTGGCCTTTGCCTTAAAATTCTGCTGCTTCATGCAACAAGTTCACAGGCATGAGGAAATGCATAAGATATAATTGTGGGCTAAGTGTATGCACTAATATAATATTTCCAAAGGCATATTGTTTTTATAGGCATATTGTTTGTTTTGAGATCTATAAAACTCATGTTCATCTCTAGCTAAAGCAGTAAAACATTTTTTTTCAATTGAATTATATTGTGAATATTTATCTTTCTAGCCTTGGAATTTAAGTAAAATCATGCAGGAGGAGAAAGAGTATCTCAGTATTTGTTGCCTAAGAAAATGCTAAGAAATGCATGGGGTTGCCATAAATTGACTCTTTTGACTCTATAGACTAGAATGGTCAAACTTCAGGGGCTTGAAGCTAATTCTACACTCCTGGAAACCATTGGGTGCTGCATCAACTATCCAGTTTAAAAGAAAAGTGAAAAAGCAGAATTGTGTATAATTTTATTTTGGAAAAAGTGTTGTTTTTGTTTTGTTGGTAGAAGCTGGGACTAGTGACAGGAGCTCACCCAATCATGCAGCACCAGGCCTCGAACTACCAACCTGCCAATCTTGCAACCAACAGAGTCAGTGTCTTAACCACCTGAGCCACTGCATCCCTTTAGCCATCATTATATCTTTATTATTTCTTTGAAGGATTTGTATCCTGCTCTTTAGCCAAAAAGATCCCAAAGCAAGCAGTAGAAAACCAATGCATTTCCTACTTGTGGGCTTACAGTCTCAAAAGAGACAATACAAAAGGGAAGGGGAGAAAAGGGGGTGTTTCAGAAGGTTTGGCAGACTGTAGGGATGTAAAGAATATTCACAAATTTTCTCATCCTCATTAAGGCCCTTCATCAAGAAAATGGTCTACCACCTGAGATACTCAGAAACTCTCCTAACACCCAGCAGGAAGAACGCTTTTGAAGTTATTTGTTCTTGTAGGAAAGAATGAAATAAGCACATATGAAAAAAGGTTTTCATCCCTAACGGAAGGACTTGGTTCCAGATTGCTGGAGGTGAGAGTGGAAGGAGGTGAACTGGCTGGTGAAATGGCCTCACTCCCTATCCTATCTCCCTCTGTTCTTTGTGTGATGAATTCTAGAGTTTTAACAATATGCTATCACTATGCAATGCAAGAAATGCTTGGTGGACACTCTAGTCCATGTTTTATTAACTGCAGCAACCAAATTGAGTGACCTCCATGTCAATGGGACGCTCAATCCAATAGGGGCTTTAATCTGAATTTCAAAGGAGTTGTCCAAGTTCTGAATCCATGATTCAGCATCTTTAAAGCTTAATCTAAAACCAAGGGAAGCTTCACTGCCCCATAGACATAGCAGACATGGCCCACCACTGTAAAGAATGACTTTCCTGTACCAAAGGTCTGAAAAACATGTTCTATGAGGAGTGACTTAGGGAGGTAGATATGTTTAGCCTGGAGAAGACAAGTTTAAGAGGTCATATTCAAAGTGCTCGTCATGACCTATAGAGTCCTACATGGCTTAGGTCCAGACTATTTGAGAGATCATAATTCCCCATACAAACCTGCTGGAGCCCTAAAGTCTTCAGGAGAAGGTTTTCTCTCCATCCCACCGCCATCACAGACTCACTTGGTGAGGACACAAGAGAGAGCCTTCTTGGTGGCTGCTCCCGCTTTTTGGAACTCCTTTCCACGGGAGGCTAGGCTGGCCCCTCCCTGCTGGTCTTTCTCCAGCAAGTAAAAACTTTTTATTCAGACAGGCATTTTAAAATCATGACAGAGTGCCTTTTATATGGGGTAGGTGTTTTAGATTATGCGTTTTAACTTTTCTATGCTTTTAATCTTAATTGTATACTGTTGTAGCTGGGTTATTTTAATTGTTTTTAATTGTTTTTTAAAATTGTTTTAAGGTGTTTTTGTCTTGTGATCTGCCTTAGGTTCTTTAGGGAGAAAGGCGGCATAAAAATGCAATAAATAATAAATATCATAGCCCTTTTTAAATATTTGAAGGGATGTCCTATTGAGGATGGAGCAAGCTTGTTTTCTGCTGCTCCAGAGAATAGGACACAGAGCAATGGATGCAAGCTACATGTCCACCTCAACATTAGGAGGAACTTCCTGACAGTAAGAGCTTTTCAGCAGTGGAATGTACTCCCTTGGAGTGCGGTGGAGTCTCCTTCTTTGGAGTTTTTAAATAGAGGCTGGGTGGCCATCTGCCGGGGTGCTTTGATTGTGTACTCCTGCATGGCAGGACTTGGTGGTCCTTGAGGTCTCTTCCAATTCTTTGATTCCATGAGAACATCAAAGGGCCCATCCAGTGCTGGCAAAGAGCAAGGCTTGATAGTTGCTACATTAATGTTTTCTGAGTATGTCATCAGTAGAGTATTTTAGAGCTCACCTGGGCAGAGTATGATCAAAATGTCACCATCCCAATTCTGGACATTCAGCCAGGTTTAGCTGAGCAAACAGGGAACAAAGGAATTTATAACTAACTTCTGTGTTCACCTTAATCATATTTTCATGACTAACAAATAGCAAAGAATCTTTCTAAAAAGGCTTTGAAATGTTACTCATAACGACACGAAGAATCAATATGCTTTCCTTTGGAAAATATTGAGCACAAGAAACTGATTCATTCCTTTCTTAAATATGCAAAAGTCATACCTGAACAATCAGCTGCATTGACCACACAAAACAACATGTGGGGGTCAATTCATTTATCTGCTCAACCCTGCAAGTTCCACAGTTACACCTATTGATCTAGACTCCTTGTAGAATTGTAGACAATTAAGTATATACTATATATGGATTATGCCTTTTAAAAAGGCTGTCACTGCATTGATGTTTTGATGTTAGATGGTGGAAGGTAGGTAGGTAGGTAGGCAGATTTTTATGTGTCTTGCAAAGGCACTGGAACAAACTGATTTTTGCAAATTTCTGTCATAGTCACTGTACATAAATGTTAAAAAATGTGTCTGTCACTTCTGATACTACTTTATGATAATTTTGCACTAAGTGTCTTAAAAACTTATAACAGGGCTTTTATGAGTAACACACACACACCCATCACTGAGGTCTAGAACAGTTTTTTTGAACTGTTTTAAACAGTTTAGATCAAATTTGTTTATCCAGAATAGCACCACGAAAGAAACTCCTTAATTTTTCATTGCAATTTTTAGACTAAACATTCTAATGCATGAAGTTTGACAGTGTTATAGACAAACTACCTGTGCAGGTTGTGTGCTCTCTTTCAGGGCAAATATTTATTTAAGTAGAAGTTGGACAGCCATCTGTCAAGGATTCTGTAACTGCTTTATGCATTGTAGACTATCAGTGGAGAAGGAAGTTAGCCATCATTTGTTTATATGGTTTTCATAATTTGTATGGTTGTACAGTGTATTGAATAGATATTACTATCCAACAGTGGTGATGGAGGAGGAGACAGTAAGGAGGAGGAGATGGAGAAGAAGTAGGCCATGGTCGTCATCATTATCAATGATAATCAAATAAAGATTATCTTCTCAATGGTCACTGTGAAAGCCAGCCTTCCAAATAAAGATTAATTGTTGTCATCCTAGTTCCTCTTTTCATTTCATTCTGTTGAGTGGCTCCTTCTACAGACAAGCCATGAAAGGTATGAGCCAAGCCTCCTATGCCTGGTCCTGAGGTCATTCACCCCTATATGCAAAGCCACCTTTCTCTTTTAGCAACACTTTTGTTTTCCTCTGTCTTGAAGTATGCTCTTCTTTTTGTGTTGCAGTCTATAGTTTCCTCAGTCTTTGCGGAAATGACTACAATGTTGAGTTAGGCTAATAATTAACAGACTTTTGCACACAGCATCAAGGCTTCCCTTATCTCCTTACCAGCTGACAAGAGAAAACATTAACCTATTCCAGTGTCATTAAAAATAGTTTGAGCTGAAGAAATTAGCAGGTGACAATTTTCATGGCATGGAGATGAATTCTATCAGCTGCTAGCATCTGTAGGACAAGCTGCTATTAAAATCATGAGAGCAAGCAAGCTAGAAAAAAATTCACAACCCTCCCCTTCCTTGCATTAAGTCCCATGTCCATGTCTGAAACTGAGTAAAGGAACATTTCTGGAAGTTTAGGTCTATATTTCTGTAATGGTGGCTCTCTTTATTCAAATTTATTTTCATCACTGTTGAGAAGAAAGAGTGGCAGCCCACCATAATGACCCTTGGAATATCATGAGGGAGGGGAGGAATAGCAGCCTTTACACGTTGAACTAAAGTTGAAATGAGGAAGAAACTGTTGCTACTACCAAGTATTTAAGCACTTCACCACAATCCACTGAAATCCCTTTTCAATTCATCTTTCCATTATATTTTTCAGGAACAAGATAAACTAATATTTTTGCTGTTATTCAGCTGTAAAATTTTAAAGAAAAACTTTTTTAAAAAATGTCCCCAAGCATTTTAATACACCGAGTACAGATGTATTGCTTTACAGGGCATGTCTCTTCATGAGTAATCCCTGTTAAATTGAATGCTTCAGACACCAGGGTAAGCATGTATCATAGGTTTACAGACTCAATTGGGCCCGATTTGGTCTGTTTAAAAACATTTATCTGCAGTTTTCTTGTTATGCAGTATGCCAGCATGAAACTAGATATGAGGAAACTAGTATTTAAAAAAAAAATGAGAAGACCTATCTCAACAACTCTGGAGTTCTGGTTGTGCCAAGCACCAGTCTGGAGCAAAATTTCATGAGGGTATCATTCATCGTGAGACTTTGTGCATTATTTGGAGCAATTAGCAAGCCACTCTGATTGCTATTACAGTAGAAAAGCAGGATACAAATAAAAGTTTTATTTTATTTATTTAGTTATTGCTCCAGATCACATTAAAATCTTGTGAGTCCTGGAAGCGGGATTTGGTAGGTTTTATATAGGCCTGACCACATGGTCTTGGACATTGTTGGCTATGGACTCAGCATGAGCAGGTCACTCCTAGGAAGGTCCTGCTTTACCACCAATGTGGTGTGGCCTGCCTAGGCTAGGGTGCAGTACGTGGGTGAGTATGATTTCAAGGGGGGGGGGGGGAGAATCACCATGGGAGCAGGGAGAGGAAAATGTGGGTCCCTGAATTTGGGACAGATGCAGGTGACTACAACCCTGAACTACATTTTGGCTTTAAGCAGTGAGTGGCTAAGATGGAATACCCTGCCTGGAGGTTTACTGACCTACATGGGTTTACACCCCCATATAGTGAATTACCAGGTATTGACACATAAGGGTCTCTGTCCCCTCCTTCTTGCTGGTGCAGATATATTGTATGATTTATGACATGATTTATTATTCAGATATTACCATTAAAGTTGTGGTCTATTTACAACTCGCATCACAGTGCCCAGCCGCTGGTCTCAGATGTGAGACTCTTTCCTGAAACAGAACTTCTCCTTATGAGTTACACTTTAAAAGTGTTGATTTTTACCAATGCAAGTGATGCTTATTTATTTATTTTAAAAGGCAGCAATATTTAGTCAGGAATATGCACGTACTCTCTCATAATGTCATGCATCTCACTCACAATAATTTCTTTCTGATTAACTGCTTGGGTACAATTTATTTTCCTCTCAGGCTATGAAGGCGAGTGCAAGTGTGGCAGGTTCTGGTTGAAGCTGATAAGCCATCCTATAGAAGCAGCACTGCTGGCACAACGAGATTTGTTAAGAAGACAATATACTATTGGCTCTGACAAATCACACAGTATATCAAAGCTATCAGCAATAATATCTATACAATAATGCCTTTGTGCATCTTGGCAACACATACCGAAAGCTCTCTGGTGTTTGTCTAAAAATTCTTTCTCTCTTTCTCTCTCTCTCTCTTTCTCTCTCTCTCCCTCCCCCCCCCCCCCTTTTGTGTTACTTCCCTAAATGCTTGAAAGCATACCTGGCTGAATGTGTTTGAAATTTCTAACAAGTCAATACAACGATTACTGATATCCATCATTCAAACATACAAAAAAGGGCCCCAATAAAGATCATTATGATTATTCAGTGTTCTCTCTCTTTCTTGCGCTTAAAATTAGCATCACAATACATATAACGTACACACAGAACTGTAGCAGAAATTTCATACTTGCAGAGTCCCATAGGCTTGCAGACCTTTAAATACCAATGTGAGTATTTTGAGGCTTGCCACAGGAGCTTTGTACATGCAAGGCTTGTAGTAAATGCCATAATGCATTGGCAGGCTTTTAGTGAATGTCATAAAGGAAAGCAAACTAAACTGCATAGATGGGGAAAGACATTCTATGCAGTGTATTCATGTTCACAAGACCATGAATGTGTCATTGTTTGTCATGTCATGTGGCCTGTTGTACATGGCATATTAGGGTGCACTTTCCAATTCACTTCTGTTGCTGTGAACCATTTTCTCATGTGCATTTTTGATTCCATGGAAAGCATTGCTGCTTATTAACATCTCGGGTTTATGGCAATTATCTGAGGAGGGGAAAGTAACCACTGAATGGCTCTATCTAGTAGTGGCATTGTGTTAGTAGAAAGCACTCTGGTGGTGAAAGGTACCTTACTTTTGCAAATTCACCTGAACCTGCTACATCTCCCTGGGCTTGTTCTGGAACGTGGTTTTTTCCCCCCTTTCCATTTAAAATAACTGTCGTAGCTTGTTACAGGAAAAAACAAAAGCACAAACAAATTCAAAACCATGAAATGTTAAATTTCCAAAGGGATAATAGTTCTTGGCCTCCATCTCAGCCTAGAAGAGATGCTGGTAGAGCAGAGTAGCTAACAGTAAATCCAGGGGAGGAAATAATAATAATGCAAATGGGCAGTATAAAGTTTCCCAAAACAAAGCAAATGAGAGGGAAATAATGCTGCACAGCAATGAGGTGCAACAGTCAACTAAAAAAAACATAACATTCCAGGCAAGACATGGTGGAAGAATTAAAAATCAAGATAAAAGACTAAAAAACCTAAAATGTAAACAAAAGATAATGGAGCTAGTGAAAACCACCTATTGTGCCAGCGCCATCTTGCCTCCTCCACTACATCTCCCCAGTGTCCTCTAAAAATCTTTTCCTGAGGGTTGAGGACAGCATGACATAGCGTGGAATAATGTAACTGGTAGCAAGCCAAGAGAAAAAAATTCTACACTTTATGTTATCAGAAATATAAAGCTACCAATCAATACACCCTATAAGGTTGAAACTTTAGCATATGCCAATACATTAAAAACTATGGTCCAAAACACACTGCAGAAATAATCCAGTTTGAGACCACTTTAACTGCCGTAGCTCAGTGCTAGGGAATCCTGGGAACTGTACTTTATTCTGCTACCAAGCTCTCTGAGAGAGAAGGCTAAATGTCTCACAAAACTAGAGCCCCCAGTATTCCCTAGCAGAGACAGGGCAGTTAAAGCGGTCTCAAACTGGATTATTTCTGCAGTGTGTTTCGGACATGTATTCTTTTTTAAAAAAATATTGGCTACCAATTGGGGTTTGTTTCCTGCACTGAGCCATTAGTCCACTCAGCACAATTCTTTCTTTCATTTATTACATTTTTATCCTGGCCTTTCTCAAAGAGCTCAGGGTGCAATGGATCCCCATTTGCCTTCACAACAGTCCTGTGAAGTAGGTTGCCTGAGAAGACGTGTCTTGTTCAAGATCACCTAGCAAGCTTCAGTATGCTTAAAAGAGAAATCTGAACTGAGATCTCCCTGTTTTAGAATGTTACCCTGTGTGTTTTTGTCCTGGAAAGCCAACAAGAAGGCTGGTAGCAGAGGCAAAGTGAAGTCCAAAGCAATGTCTGAGGGCCTCGGCAGACGGCTAATTGCGCCGTCTCCGAGGCCCGGAAGAGGAGGAGCCGCCGCACGTTCAGCGGCTCTTCCTCTTCCTGAGGGCGCACCCGGAAGCGCCGGCCGTCCGCACGGCCGGCGACTGCGGGTTGCCCTCACGCCGCGGCAGCCGAACGCGCCGCGGCGTTTGAGCCGCCAAAAGTGCGCCCGCCGCTGTTAGGGCGCACTTTCGCCAGAATCTAAAAGGATCGCCATTTTGGCGGTCCTTTTAGATTCGCCGCAGGGGCGCTGCCGTGCGGAGCCTCCGCTCCGCCGGCGCCCCGACACGCGGCGGCTCGGAAGCAGTCGTCTGCTTCCCCCCTGAGTTACCAATCCAAAGGTCTAGGATTCCAGAGAAGCAGAGTTGCAAGGCGGTCAAAAGGTCAAGGGTTCTAGTAGTCCAAGATAAGTCAGCAGTCCAAGGGTCAAGGGTTCTGGTAGTCTAAAATAAATCAGCGGTCTGAGGGTCAAGGCTTCAGGCAAAGGAACAAGGAGAACCAGAGACTGGGGCTTTCTCCAGGAAGCTCAGATAATCTCTGGAACTGAGGCACCGCTTCCGAACCTGCTTAAATCCCCGAGCTGCAGAAGCTCAGCTGGGGCTGATTACCCTCAGCGTTTTTCATAAAGCCTCCTCAAGCCCCAAAGACCCACCTTTTCTGCTCGATGTTGGCTGAAGGTAGGCACAGTCCCTTGATCCTCCTCCATGTCTGAAGATCCTGCTGCTGGGAGGCTTGGCTGCAGAAACTCTTGGGAGGGCACAGGCTTGCTGGAGGCTCTGCTGGAGCTGGCAAAGCAGAGCTGGGGTTGGGTTGGGGTTCCACCACTGCAGGCTCAGGACCCCAAGGAGGTTCTGGCTCATCCTCCGAGTCCTCATCCAGGCAGGGCATGACAGTTTTACCATACTGATGTACTTTCATTTTCCAATTGCACAATGTTATTTTCATTTTCAGTGCCCTGAAGTGAAGTACTGTCTGACACTAAAGAGGAAAGAAAGAAAGTCTTGTACTCTATCTCCATCCTCCACTAGATAAGGATGATAACATCATCACTGGGAGAGACTCAGCATTGCAATTCAATTCTCCCAATGACACCTATGCCGCTCCAACAACTGTGCGCAAATGCCAGCTCTGTTATTTCCACTAAGAAAGAGGAGAAGGCAGCCAGGACTCATAACCAGAAGACAGCAAACTAACATGGCCAGAAAGGCCAGCAGTATCAGCAGCTCAGTGCTGCACTGATCTCCCCCCAGCATCCGTGTAGCAAGAACCCCCCCCCTTCACCTGACGACAGATTGTCACATATGTAAAAAATGATGTAATACCCTTTCCCCTCACATTGACAGACTCTCAAATTTGGGACAGTTGCAATGTGTTTTTCAGACAAGGCACTTAAGGGCATGCACAATTTGTTTATAAGTTGTTTAGGACTCCTAGAAGCCTCCAAGAAAAAGTAATCAATTTGAAAACAAGATGTCCCCTTCAAAGGCACACTGTGACTCTCTCTGCCCTCTTCTGAAATTCAGTGGGGCAACAGAAGTGTGGATGGTGGGCTATCATTTGCCATCCAAGAAACGTGTTCTTGGATTTGGTCATCACCTTGTGAACAAGGCATATAGCACTTCTCTCATAGCAGGAGTAGAGCTATCCGAAGTACAATCAGTACTCCATAGCCATGGATTCTACATCCACAGATTCAAGCATTCACAGCATAAAAATATTCCCTCTCTAAAAAATTTCAAAAAGCAAATCATTTTTGTCCTTTAATATAAAGCACACCATTTTACCATACCATTGTATATAATGGTACTTGAGCATCCATGGATTTTGGTATCCACAAGTGGTCCTAGAACTAACCCCCAGTGGATACCAAGGGGCCACTGTACTTCTTGCTACCTGTCTGACCAAGCCATCCATCATTTCACAATATGTGCCAATGATGGCCCTAACATGATATCTAGACCCCACCAAATACAGGAAATTTAAACATGATTCTGTTTAAATATCTCAAGCAAATGAGAGTCCATCATCGCACAGGGCAAATAACTATTTGTATCAAATCTGTACCTCTTTAACAAAGTGCAAGTTATTCTCTTTAAAGCATCCAGTTTAATGGATCAGATTCATCCAATGGATTGTTCCAGTTGTTCAACTAGAGATCAATGGAATCCTTGCTTTCCACCTAGACCAATTAGATCCAACTTGTACCTTTTAAATGAAGTGCAAGATGTTCTGCCCCCACTCCTCAGAATAGATCTGAAATGACCTTGTGCAAATAGTTGGTCCCAGTCACCCCAGTGAAATGACAGAGCATGGATTTAAGCAGATTTCATAACTATCCCGGTTGTAATGTACTACCAAGACATCATGACAACATCACCCATCACATTTTTAACTTTCAATAGGGAGTGGTTCGGCTATGTCAACTATTCCCTTTGGTTTCTAGGACCACAGACAGCAATATCTGTAGATTCTTTTATCCAGTACAGTAGGCACTTCCCATTTGGTTCAGCACACCCCTATGAATGGGGAAAAACATGGGAGCTCAAACCCATATTAGTCAGTGTGAAGACACACCCAACTAAAGGTGGTGGCAAATATGGGTGTGCAACACCAGTACCCTGGTGAGATCAAACTCTTTTACCCAAAAAGGCTCCAATGCTGAATGTAAAGTCCAAAAGGGGGAAATTTATTTTGAAGAACAAAAGAAAAAGGTTTCTCCTCCCCAGCTCTAACAGGCTTAAAATGAAAGGTACTTTACAGTTTAGGTTTCAGCAATCTTCAGGGTTGTCATCTCTCTGGGTTTGATCTTGGTTTGATTTCCTACTCAATGAAGCTGGTGCAGGGTCTTTCAGCTTCTGGTGCTCTTGACTTCTTTGTTGTTGATATTCAATTTAATTAATTGCTTTTGGTAACTAATCTGGCTAAATGGTAACTAAATTGGCTAAGTGGTAACTAAATTGGCTAAGTGGTGTAAGAAATGCCCTTTCTGTCTGTCTGTGCCTGTTTGCCACCAAACAGATAAAGCCAAGCCTGCCTAAGAAAAACCAAAAATCCCAAGCTGAAGCAGAGTTTGCTGGGAAGGGGCAAACCAAAAACTAGAAAAATGCAGGGGATTCCTACAGCTCCTCCCAGAAACTAATACCATGGAACATTCCTATGCTCAAACATACTAAGGACTAAACTAAAATGAAGGAAAATGCAGGGGAGAATTTAAACCAGGGGTAGGCAACCTTTCCCCTTTAAGGGCCGAGGGACTTCAGCTCCCAGAATCCCAGGAGCTATTGGCCAACATGGAACTATTGGCCAACATGGCTGAGGCTTCTGGGAGCTGAAGTCCCTCGGCCCTTAAAGGGGAAAGGTTGCCTACCCCTGATTTAAACAGTCCAGGCTGGACATCACAGTCAGTGGGTGCCAATGTATGCATGTCTGTGGACATCCATGTGTCCTTGGGTGCACTCCAACATTGGCTAATATGGGCTGGAATCATAGAATCATAGAGTTGGAAGAGACTACAAGAGCCATCCAGTCCAATCCCCTGCCATGCAGGAACTTTCAATCAAAGCCCAATGATCTGTAGGCACTCCTATCCACAAATTAGCTAACTGTTTGCTCATAATTATATCCCTGTATTTTTGTATGTTTTGTAATGGCCTTTGGTTACAAGTAATAAACTGATATCTGCCTTTCTGCCTGACTTATTGGCTCTCTGCCTCCCTATCTACCTAGCTAAGTACCTACCTTTGGTTAATTTCCTAGACATCTTTTTTTAAAGAAAGTTCCAAAACACTCAGTACTGCTTGTTCAGTTTGCACAATTATGTTCAAAGCTATCTGACAAATGCAAACTTTGTTCTGTCTGAGAGATCTGTATGAGCTCCTTTGCCCTATATAGATGGATTAACCAACTTGCTCATAAATCATTTGCAGTAACATCTTCTAGTGTATTTAAAGGTAGAATATTACAAGGAAGAATTACAGCACTTTTTTGGATTGCCTTCTTTACATCCTGAAAAGTTCCATCCTTCTAAGTAATTGTTTCATTTTTTTCTTTTCTTTTTCTTTTCTTTTTTGTTTTGTTCTCATTTATCTTGTTTCAATAGGCAAGGGGCAAAAGTTAGAATTCTTTTGAAAAGAAAAGTAGCAAAGTCTGCTGGAACAGTCATATATTCCACTAACCCCAGTCTGTTCCCAGGCTTTTAACCCTTTGTTTCTTTTTTTCCACACATTTTCCCTTTTTGAGAGGAGATGAAAAGGATTAAATCTTACTAAGTTTCTGACCTTTAAAGAACTTAGTGGAAATGGTAAAATGATGGATACACTTCTGAAAAATGCTCCTAGAATTACCTCTGTTTGTTCACTCACCCCTTCCTTTGCTATGGAAAAAATGTTCTTAAAGATAGGTTAATCTATTAACAGAAGAAAAGTAAGAACTAATGTTTGTAAGATTTAATTTGAATTACATACTGCATAGATAGAAGAGCAGAAAAAAATGGAGAAGCATTTTACACCTATTACTTCAGATTTGGGGAAAGAAATGTGGGGGTTTATAACGCTCTTGCAGATTGTATGCAATGTCCTGAGGAGGCACTATGTGCTACAGTCAAGAGCACTTACTTCCAAACAAGGCTCTATAGGGGTATGCCTACACAGCCCATTAATTTAAATTTAACAAACAAACAAACAAAAAACAGATTTCATGACTGAAACACACTTCTATGTCTGTTGTTACTAAGATAGCATGTGGTGTGGATAAATGTTCTCCTAAGGTGTGAGAGAGTTGGTGAAGATCCTATCCTGCCATTCCCCTTTCTTAGGAGACCACAGAGCTTTTTCACTAGCTGTGACAACACTTATGTGTTAGCTGTTGTTCTTTAATATTTGGAATTTTTATCACATCAGTCTGCCCTTCTTTCAAGAAGCTGAGGGCATCATATAGAGTTTCCTTCCAGCCTTTTTCTCTTTAGAACAATCATATGAGGTAGATAAAGGCTGAAAAGGAGGATAGCCAACATAGAGCCAGCAGAGTAAGCTAAACAGCCAACACTTTAAGCAATCTACTCACAGTATTGGGCTGTGGATTAAATATGAACTTTGTTATAGATTTATGAAGAACAAGATAGGGATGTTAAGAAATCTTTTTTTTAAAGTATGTGTTAGCTAGACTAAGGAATCTGATAGGAAATGGAAGAGCATAGGTAGGAGTCCCTATGAGACAGAAACATATTCCCAACATTAGACCTCTAAGACCTTGTCTACACTGCAGAAATAAAGCAGTGTGACACCTCTTTAACTACCTTGGCTGTATGCTATAGAATTCTGGAATCTGTAGTTTTGTGAGATATTTAGCCTTCTCTCTCAGAAAGCTCTGGTGTCACAACAAATTACAAATCCCAGGATTCCATAAGATGTAGCCATGACAGCTAAAGAGATGTTAAACTGCATCAGTTCTGCAGTATGGCATCAGTTTGGTAACACTTTTTTGTGAGCTGTTTAGCTTCCCTGTCAGAGAGCGCTGGTGCCCCACCAAACTACAGATCCCAGAAGTCCATAGTATTGAGCCATGACCATTAAAGTGGTGTCAAACTACATTATTTCTGCAGCACTAATAGTTACAGTTTCCTATGTTTCCTATGGCACTGTGCAGTCCTAGCACCCAGCCACCCAGCCACACCCCCCCACACACACACACAGGAAAGGAAGGAAGAGAGGATGGGAATTAGTAAACAAAAGGAGGGGTGGTTGCTGTCCCTCAGACAATTGGGGGACCGAAGCACCATAAATAAATAAATAAATAAATAAATAAATTTTAAAAAATAAAAAAATATTTAAAAATATGCATGCACACTCTCTCAGCCCCATAAAAGCCATGGCAAACCCCCTGTGGAGATTTTGCCAAGAAAACCCAAGAGCAAGTAATAACAACAATAACAACAGGGGCAGGGCAGTCCAGGAGGACAAGCAGAGGACGAGTATCCCGCCCAACACCTTCCCTCCTGTGAGCCTGGCATCAGCTGTGTCGGCGAGCCTCCCTGGAGAGCGGGCGGTAACTTCAAAAGCCGCCCAGTTTCCACCTTCTCCAGGGACAGGGCAGTTTCCACCTTTCGCCGGCACCACGCGACGAGCGACGGCGTCCTATGGCCTCGGAGGACTGTTTTTGCCAACTTGCACCCTTGGAGGCCCACAATGGCAGGAACTATGTATTTTTAAATTGTAAATTTTTAATTAATCTTATTTAAATTGTTTAGTATGTTTTGGGGGGATGGGTGGGTGGGAGATGGAGAGATGGGATTTCATTGTGATTTATTGTTTTGAAATTTTATAATGATGTACGCCGCCCCGATTGCCTGGCCGAGGGGCGGGATATAAATAAATATTATTATTATTATTATTATTATTATTATTATTATTATTATTATTATTATCAATATCATCATGGTGGGGGGCGGCGGCAGTGACAGCGGCAGCAGGACCGGCCTGGGGCCGGTCCAAAGGCCTCGAGGTGGCAAAACAGATAATTGAAGGAGGGAAAATATTTCTAAATTAAGACTTTTTATCTGAAATATTGATCCCAAATTAGGGATATTGGAGATGGAGAAGAAATTTAAAATCAGGGGAGGGGTTGGGTGGAAAGTTCTTGTCATCTGCAAAGATAGTGTTGAAATCGACTGCAAAGTATTGGGGGGGGGCAAGAAGGCAAGAATAAAGGACTCCTTGAGAAAAAAACCTGGAAAACTGGGAATGCAAATGTATAGATGTGGCTTTCACCACTGACTCATGACTGTTGGAGGCTATGGTGCTATGCTTTCTAATTCTTTCATTTTCAAAGATCCAAGCTTGTGACCTGAAAATCTTGCAAATTCTATGTTCTAGCTGTTGTCCTGATTTTTGAAGGACAGAGAAAGCTAGTAAACTGAGTGCCAAAGAATGTTAATTGATATAATTGCCCTGAATTTCTTCCCAAATGTTAAGTCTTCCAATAAGAGAGGAAAGATACCAAGAGACTAGCTTGTTCAGAGTGCTACTATCCAAATCTATATAGCTTTTCATGTTGGCTATTTTCTGAAGAGAGCTATAAACAATTCAGTATGTTGACAGAAGAGGGCTATTACTTGCAAACTGATAAAACAAACACAGAAAGACGCATTGATATAAACTACTGTCAGTCCTACATATCCATGGATTCTTTATCCACCGATTCAGCCATCCATAGTTTGAAAATATTCAAAAAAATACATAAAAAAACACCTTGATTTTGCCAATTTATATAAACAATACCATTTGAGTATGTCATTGTATTTACTGGGATTTAAGCATCTACGGATCTTGATACCCACTGGGGGTCCTGGAACCAAAAGGATACCAAGGGCCCATTACATATTTTTGTTGTTGTTAACTGCCTTTGTGTTGGCGACTCATGGCGACCCTATGGATGAGACATCTCCAGGCTCCTCTGTCATCTATTGCTCTGCCCAGCTCCTGCAAACTCCTATCCATAGTCTCTTTAATAAAGTCCATCCATCTAGCATGTGGCCTTCCTCTCTTTCTATTTCCCTCCACCTTTCCTAACATTATTGTTTTTTCCAATGATTCATGCCTTCTCATGATGTGTCCAAAGTACGATAGCCTAAGTCTTGTCATCTTGGCTTTTAGGGATATCTCTGGCTTGATCTGCTCTAGGACCCATTTGTTTGTCCTTTTGGCTGTCCAAGGGATCCTCAACACTCTTCTCTAGCACCACATCTCAAATGCGTTGATTTTCCTCCTATCTTCTTTCTTGACTGTCCAGCTCTCCCATCTATACATTGTAGTAGGGAATATGATGGTTTGTATGATTCTGACTTTTGTGCTGAGTTGTATGTCTTTTCATTTTAGGATCTTTTCTAGTTCCTTCATAGCCACCCTCCCCATTCTTAATCTTGTCCTGATTTCCTGACTGCAGCCCTCATTCTGATCAATGTTTGATCCCAGATATGAGAACTCTTTTACTATTTCTATTTCCTCATTGTCTAGTTCTCTGTGGTCATTATTTTTATTTTCTTTATGTTCAACATTAAGCCTGCCTTAGCACTTTCTTCCTTGACCTTCCTTAGTAGTTGTTCCAGGTCTGTGAGGTTTTCTCCTAGTATTATGGTGTCATCTGCATATCTTAGACTGTTGATATTTCTTCCTCCTAATTTCACTCCTCCCTCTTCCATGTCCAAGCCTGCTTGCCTTACAATATGTTTTGCATATAAGTTGAACAAGTAGGGTAAAAGGATACAACTTTGTCTAACTCCTTTGTTAATTGGGAACCATTTTGTTTCTCCTTTTTCTGTTCTGAAAGTAGCCACTTGTCCTGAGTACAGATTCCTCATTAGGACTATCAGATGTGTTGGTACTCCCATGTCTTTAAGGGCACTCCATAGACTGTGTATACTGAACAGGAAAAGAGCCTGGAATATACAATTACCGACTACCAATGGAAATGATTACAGTAGTCATTGTATGAATAAATGAGGAATGAAATGGGAACATTTTCATGACCTGAGCCCAAAGAATCACATTCTATGATGATGAAACAGTGGGCCTAAGCAGACGACTAAAACAGTCGTCTTGGAGGCCCGGAAGAGGAGGAGCCACCGCACGCGCGGCGGCCCTTCCTCTTCCTGAGGTCGCCCTGAGCGCTTCCGGGCCACCGCACGCCGGACGCGTTCAGGGCGACCTCCCTCCACAGCGTCCGGACGTGCTGTGGAGGATAAGTCGCAAAAAGGGCGCCCGCCGCTTTTAGGGCGCTCTTTTTGCGACTTATGAAAGGAGTGCCTTTTTGGCGCTCCTTTCAGGGTCGCCGGGGAGGCGCCGCGGTGAGGCTGCCATAGCCCCGCGGCGCTCCGGACCAGGGCGCTCCAAACGCCCTGGTCTGCATCCCCCCAGTGTTTAGTCACAAGAAGTGTTTTTGATACAACTTTGGATAATGTGATCTGTGCAACAGAGCACAGATTAAGTGCAGCAATAATCATTGTTTCGTATACTTTTCAATCCTAAAATATGTGACACTAGAACTGGAATAAACTTCTAAACGTCTATTCACATCCCACAGAACTGAGTATTTTCCTTATGAAATGTGGCACCAAAAAGCTTCAAAACTGTTTTTTTTAAAGAAATATAAAGTACTCCTGCTTATATCATTAAATGACATTTAGAAGAAGCAACTGCAACCAATTTTCAGTGAAATGTGCATAGCTCTACTGAGTTTGTTTGCTTGTACACTGCTAGTAACTGCAGCAAAAGCTTTTTAAAAGTCTGGATATGATTTTTGTAAGCTGGCACTTATCAAAAATTGCAGGAATTCTATAGTAGGGCAAGTATGATTAAACCATTTAATACTTTCAGCTGAGAGTAAAAACACAAGAGTTTACTCCAAGTTCATTAAAGATTTTGCAATGAAACCAGCAAGCAAAATAAATCCTTAACATTAATTGGCCTGGTGGTTGCAATTAGGTTGAGCCTTTATTATTTATTTCATTGTTATTTTATTTATGACCAACCTTTCTCCCAGATAGCTACCAACATGAAAACTGGAAGGGGCTCCTGTGACTTCAGTGGTTGTGTAGAAGGGGGAATTTCAGAAGATGTTGCTTGTTAAATGATTGCATGAGAAGCAATATCTTCAGAAATGCCCTCTTTCACCAACCACTAAAGTTACAGGAGCCCTATCCCGTTTTTATACTTACTTGAAACACAGGAGTCAAGGTAGCCAACCAAGTTAAAGCAAAGTACAGCTAAAAAAATTAAACAACAATTCTTTTTAGAAACACAAGTTTAAAACCATTTTAAAAACACATTGAAAACACAATTAAAAGATACAGCCACAACAAACCTGACCAAAATCTCCATCTACCGCAACTAGTTAAAAACCAAAGGCCTGTCTAAATAATAATTTTAAAGAGTCTTTGCCTGTCAGAAGACATACTGCAGGAGCATACCAGCTGAACCTCCCATCAGAAGTTAATTTGAAAAATCAAGATCTTGATAATATAATGCCCTTGGGAATGACCAAAGAGTTACAAAACACTTAGCAAATTACAATTCTTGAATTGAGCAGCAGCAAAAGTAGGATAGGAGGTGTCCAAAAGAATATAACATGTAACAGAATTTCAGAATTAGAACAAACTTTTTTTTCTTTTTTCTTTTTTGGTGACTCATGAGATTATGATGGGATCAATGATTGTCCTGTCTATATGAGAGGCAGGCCTAAATCTCAAAAAATAACCTTGGGTCTTGTATGAAAAACACATTCCTAACAGGAAAAAAAAGTGTCCTTATCAGACATGCAACTTTACAGCTTGGTGTTTTAAAATGACTCAAGCCTCCCAGGCTGCAGCCGGGAGACAAGATGGAGGCAGGGATTATCACAAGCTAAATCGCCACCAAATTGCTGGCTGCCACCAGCCCAAGTCCAAATAGGGCTCAGCCAGCACTTTTTAGAAACCAGGATGCTTTTCAGTTTCTAAAAATCACTGGCTGGGACTCGGGCTGGTAGTGGCCAGCAACTTGGTGGTGATTTAACTTGCAATAATCCCCACCTCCATCCTGCCTCCCGGCTGCAGCCTGAAAGGCTTGAGTCATTTTAAAACACCAAGTGAGAAAGTTGATGGTTAACTGTCATCATCTTAACCTAGCAAGCTAAGATGGATCACTGGGAATAGGCTTGGCATCTGTGCCCATACTCATGCCCATACCCTTTAACATTATACTGATGAAAACCAGGGCACATATGACCAAGCAGCATCAGAGTGTGATCGAGATAGTAAATATTATTAAAGAGGAAGAACACATGAGCTAGGAGAGGCTGCAACAGTTTGCTTTTGCCTGAGCCTATTGGGAAGGGAAAGCCTACTGTGCTGAGTTGAGTGCAAACTGCTCTTGCACTTTGAAATCAGTTTGCACCAATTGAAGGAAGTTGGAAACGAAGAGAGAAAGTGGGAAGAGGGAGAGAGAAACTGGGTCATTTTAAAAGCAGCTGAAAAAGTGGCATGTCAGCCATTAACTGGGACTATTCCTGTAAAACCAGGACAGTTGGAGGGCATGCATGCTTCACCCCAATTTTTAGGCTTCAAGCTAAAGCTTGAACAGGGCTGCACAGATATTAGAAAAACATTGTATTGATTAATTGATTTCAGTACAAGAAATTATGTTTCAGCTTCATTGCCACTGTCACCAAAGGAGGGTTGGCTGTAGTATAAATGACATAGCTTGAAAAATATGCCTTCCTATGTTCCCAAAAATTAAAAAAGAGGATCTCTATAAGATTAATTTTAGAGGTAAATTTTTTGTGTGTCAGCTTTGTTAGCTAGGAAATCACACATACACACAGTAATGTGATGCCTCCTTTCTCGTTTACTTAATATATTTGTTGCATTCAAGGAAGTGGAGATACAAGGCTATTTTTCAAAGGGATGTTGGAAAGTAAGAGGCCTATTACCTTTACATTTTATGAGTTGCTCGCTCTGTGGTGTTTGTCAAGACAAATAGAATTGCACACTGTGAGTGACTCAGAACAGAACCTCCATATCAATCATCTGCCTGGCTCTACATAAATTCTGTAGGGCATTCAGGACACTTTGCTGTCTATTAATATTTTAGACAAGAAGAATCCATGAAAGCTTCCTGATGGATTAAGATGGGAAAGTGGGACTTTCATTGCATTTTAGATCTGTTTGCCAAAATGCTCTCACTATTACAGCTCTCCAGTGAAGTCAAGCTACTTTAAACAAAAGAAGAAGCAGCCCAGTGGAATATTACAACTTTTCCCTAATGCAAATTCACTGGAAAGGGATGATATATTAATACTCTACAAAATACACAAATAAAATGTGATGATGTGCTAAGTATCAGTTTAAAAGTAGAATAGAAACTTGCGTTGACTCTGGATGCAACATATCAAGGAAAACATCTGACATATATCTGGTTTTATTAGTGGCAGCTGTAACTTCATATCAGTGTGGTGATAAATGTACTCTGGGTTTAAATCTAAAGTTTAACTGAGCAATCCAAATTGCAGAACATATTTTGGGGGCAAGGTTCAGCAATTTAGACAGCACCAGTAAAGTTAAAAGCGTAGAATAAATTCCACTGACAATGGGCCAAAACAGAAGGGCCACATAGAATGGCTTCCAGCCACTTCAGGGGCATGGCGATTAAAGGATACATGCCCCCAATATGGCCAGGAGCTGCTTCAAGGCTGCCTAAGGTAACCTGAAGCCACTGTTTGGGACCGCAGCAGCAGCCTGCTTCAGGAGTGGGCTGTCCAGTCGCTGCTGGAGCGGTCAGAGATCAATCCTTCTAAGCAATTTGCTTCACCCCATATAAGCCACTAGCTGCCACTAGGTTTTATCAACACAAGGGATACTCAAAGTGGTGGCCCCAGGAATGGTGCTGTCCTCAAACCATTGGCTGCTGGTATGTTTCCAGAAAAGAATGAAAGAAAGAATGAATGAATTGTAGCCAATGTGCCAAATAACCAAGGTCTGAAACAACTCCCATATGATGAAAGGTCACAGTGCTTAAGGCTTTTAGCTTGGGGAAAAAGACAAAACATTTAAGTATGTGTCAGGGATGTGGTGGCTCAATGGTTAAGACACTGACTCTGACAATTGCAAGATCAGCAGGTCAGCAGGTTGAGGCCCAAATGCCATGTGATGGAGTGAGCTCCTATCACTAGTCCCAGCTTCTGCCAACCTAACAGTTCGAAAGCATGTAAAAATGCAAGTAGATAAATAGGTGACATTTTGGTGGGTAGGTAATAGCTTTCTGTACAGTCAAGCTGTCCACATGATCTGAGTTGTCTTTGACAACGCTGGTTCTTTGGCTTAGTAACAGAGATGAACACTGCCTCCTACAGTCAAACACAACTTGACAACCTTGGCAAAGAGGAAACTTTTACCATTTTTACCTTTAGAAGGAAAATAAGCCGTCTCTCAAAACAATAAACTAATAGAAGATTGAAGACTAATTTGATTGAACAACAAATTAATTTGTTCTGAACTGCTTTATCAATTTATAGTGTATACTTTTGTTGTTTATTGTCTAGAACGAGGACATGTATGATTTGTTCTTTGTTCTTTTTAATGTGTAATAAATTCTTTAATAAAAAAATAATAAAACTGGAGGTCATACAATCAAGCTTGATGGTGATTATTATGTGCAGATCTAAGGAAGTGCAACACATTAACTATGGAATTTGCTACCAGAAGATGTAGCAATGGCCACAAAACTAAAAAGCTTTAAAAGAGGATTTGACAAATTCATGGAATAGCATGCTAGTACTCATGACAGTTCTGTTTTACTGCCAGTACCAGAGGCAGTATACATCTCAATACAAATTGCAGGTAAATTTGAGTAATAGGGTGCTATGTCATTCCTGCCCCACTTGTGGGCTTCCCATATGCATCTGACTGACTATTGAATAGGCCTTTAGCTTGATCCAATATGAATTATTATATTCTTTCTTAAACCAAACACAGCCTAATACAAGAAAATCTACTAGGGGTTTAAAAAATAGCAATTTCTATTTGTTCAGAATTCCTTAATCACTGGGATAGTGTAGTAGTACAGTCATCCACTCATAGGTGCTGAAATTCCAAAAGTGCCTTTACCACTCACTCTATGCATGTTCTTAGCACTCAGGGGCCACACTGTTTTCATAAAAAACTGAATACACTCATATAATATTCATGTGATGTTTGGGCTACTTTTGCCATCAAACATGGAGGAAATTGACCAGTGGGAATCTGGAGGTTCAAAAAGCCCCCCAGGATGTTATATTTGGCCCACAGGCCAGAGCTTCCCAACCCTGTTGTAGATTTACAAACACAAAAACTAAGAATGTCCTTATTTGACAGGGACAGCGCTAAATAATCCCTCTGCTCTCCCACTTTTTCAGCTGCTTTTAAAATGTCCCAGTTTCTTTCTCCTCCTCTCACTTTCCCCCTTTGTCCTCACCTTACTTCTATTGTTGCAAGTTGAGTTCAAAGTCCAAAAGTAGTGTGTGCTCAAATATCTCATGGGGGGGAGAGGGGCGGGGGGGCAGGATCTTGTATTTCCCAGAAGGCTCAGAAAAAAGCTAACTTCTTCAGCCTTTGTCTGCCAAAAGGACCATGAGAAAAAGAACTGAGCTCACTTGACATAAATAAAACCTGTGGTAGACATCTTCTGCATCCACTCAGTCCAGTGTAGAGACCATGCAGAAGGTCCCAGTTTCAGTCCCTGGCATCTCCAAAGCAGAACTGGAAAAGGCCCTTGTCTTGTAAGTCAGCATAGGCCAGGGGTAGGCAACCTTTTTGAGCTGGGGGCCGGGTTGCTGTCCCTCAGACAATTGGGGGCCTGAAGCACCATAAATAAATAAATAAATAAAAATTAAAATTAAAAAATTTTTAAAAATTAAAAATATGCATGCACACTCTCTCAGTCCCAGAAAAGCCATGGCAAAACCCCTGTGGAGATTTTGCCAAGAAAACCCCAAGAACAAGTAATAACAACAATAATCAATATCATCATGGTAGGCGGTGGCGGCGGCGGCAGGATGGGCCTGGGGCCGGTCCAAAGGCCTCAGGGGGGCGCATCCGGCCCCTGGGCCTTAGGTTGCCTACCCCTGGCATAGGCAATGCTGATCTAGATGAACCAGTGGACTGAATGGTTATAATGCAGACTCCTACATTACTACAGATTGAAATTAAAGCCAGGACTTCTCCCAGAATTGTCATTCTCCTCTCCATAAAAAGAGGGAATTTTAAAACCTAAGATAGCACTGGATCCTAACAAGTTAATCACTTAGAGATTTGGATCCTATTTGGTAGTCTAAATTCACTGTTCAATGGTCAACACATAGATAAATCCCACTGATGCACTGCTTTAGTTAGGACTAACAATAGGATCCAGTCCAGTAGATGTGTTTATCAGTAACACTTGAATGCTGATCATGTTTATCAAAGTGACCTGCAAGATAGAAATATAACAATATTAAAGGTGAAAGCATATATTGCAAAGTACAGCATATGTCAGTTCAAAGCAGCTGAAGAATGCTAACATCTTGCTATCACTTTTTAATATCTCTGTTTCATTAGTCATGTTGATATTGCTTTTGTCTTTAATTGGCATCAAGTCAGTTTTAACTTATAGCATCCCTATAAATGAGAGACCTCCAAGTCCCTCTATCATCAAGAACCCTGCTCAGGTCTTGCAGACTCAGAGACATGGCTTCCTTGATTGAATCTATCTACCTATAATGCAGTCTTCTTCTTTTCTTACTGCCTTCAGTCTTTCCAAGCATTATTGTCTTTTCTAGTGAGTCATGTCTTCGCATGATATGGCCAAAGTATAACAGCCTCAGTTTAGTCATTTGGTTGAGAATTCTAGGCATGTGGGCTCTTGGCTTCTAGGGAGAGTTCAGGTTTGATTTGTTCTTGGACCCATTTATTTGCCCTTGTTTTGGTTCTCTGCTATCCATAGAAGTCTCTTCAGCACCCCATTTCAAATATGCTGATTCTCTTCCTATCTGCTGTCTTCCCTGTCCAGCTTTAACTCCTATATATAGTAATCCAAAGGTTCACAGAATGCATTGAGAACATTAGCTAATGCCAATCAAAATGCTGTAAATGCATTAATGTTCTACAGAACTCACAACTAGGTTAGATGCACATCACACATTATAACTCCCCATTTATTTGCCAACCATTCAGGACATCTCATAGCAATTAAAACAAATAATAAAATTCTGAGCTATCAAGAATAAATTAATAAAAGGAGCTGGATGCCACCCTAACCTGTAATTTGGAGTAATGGAGATTTACAAGGAACAAAACCTTTATCACTTTTATCTGTCCTTTCTTGGGCTTCATTTCATTTGCAGGGGCCCCCTCCTATAGGACTCCATTTGAAAACAGACCTGAAATAATTTGGTTGAGAGTTCTAGGCATGTGGGCTCAAACTTCATAATTAGTTAAGTGACAAAATATTTTTCTTTATTAGCAAATCTATTAAACAGACCTTAGCTAGCATCAGTGCAATACATCTGTTCTAGTAATGGATATGAATTTGCCAAGCTATTCTTTCATTTTGTGAAGTACGAATAAAACAAGCCCAGCCCATTAACAAGGACTAGGTAAATGATTGCATTCAATCATTTTCAAAGGAACTGATGGAATGTGAAATGAGTTTCCTGGCAGTAAAACTGCATGGGACAATAGAACTTTTAGGACAGACAGACAGACAGACAGACAAAAAGAGATGAGTGTAATTGAATTGTGTACAGAAAATTGGGACACATCCACAAATAAGGAACTGGTGATATTCTAACAAACTCTGGGGAGTCATCCTTCTTTCCTTCCTTCTGCCAGCAGGACCTTTAAGAGGGGCACTCAGCATTGGTCCAGGGCCCAGAGAGCCAAGGAGGGGCCCATGAATTTCTGGTGGCCACTGCATTATTTTTAAAAAGTTAGCAAATATTATTATTTATGAAATATTTATACATGTAGCTCTTCGGGTATTTTCTTGGCTTTTTAATCCAGCCTATTTTTCCTACAAGTATTTTATGTTGTTATTAACAGCCTTCAAATCAACATTGACTTATGACGACTCTATGAATGAGAGATCTCTAGTATACTATAGCAGAGAGTGAAACTCTGAAATGTTTCACATCTAGAACTTTTATATTTGGTGTGTTCACATGCCCTTGGTAACCTTGCTCCTCCTTTTCTATGGATGCCCTAACAGTGCATATCTAAATGTTCAAATGGAGTTTTAAGTTACTGCAATGCTACAAATTTGAAGACTGGAGGAAAATTTCATTAACGGGCATAATTCTTATTTGGGAGACAATGCCTCATTTGTGAAGTCGTAGGCTTTTATGGTCAGCATCCATAGTTTTTTGTGGGTTTTTGGGGCTGTGTGGCCATGTTCTAGAAGAGTTTTTTTCTATGCCTCATTTGCTCCACAACCACCATCTGGGCAGGATCAGAGAAAGACAGAGCTTTAAAATATTGATCTCTCTGTCTGTCTGTCTGTCTGTTGGTCTGCCTGTGCAGGGCAATTTATTCTACTGACTATTTACTTGTGTTTAATGATTTGTTCAAGCACAATAGCCATCTTCAATCCCATGCTGGGAGAAATATGCAATATAAATTAAATACGTAAAAAAGTAAATAATTGCTTTCAAATGATCACACCCAGTCAGGTGGGGAACTGATGTCTCACCCTAATGGAGAAGGCAGAACATATGAGTTAATCCACACTGTAGAAATAAGCAGTTTGACACCACTTTAACTGTCATTGCATCATTCTGTGGAATCCTGGGATTTGTAGTTTGGCGAGGCATTCAGTCTGGTCTGTCAGAGAGCTCTGGTGCCTCACCACTACAAATCCCAGGATTCTGTAAGATAGAGTCATGGGAAGTGGTGTCAAACTATGTTATTTTTGAAGTGTGGATACACCCTTAGAATGCAGGATCCTGGCAGATCCATGTTTTAAAGGCTTTTTTAAAAAGCAACTGGGCTATGGTTCCAGTCAGGGCAGCTAATGATGAAGAATTCCAGGGACGTTATCACACGCGGGTCTCTAGCAACTAGCATCATTCCGGAATGAACGAAAGCAGCATCATTCCGGTATGCTTCTGGTCACGCAAATGTAATTCCCAAAGAAACCGGCATGCAAAAGAACGGGGATGATGCCGCAATGCGACGGGGATGGGAGGGGGATGGGAGGGGGTTCTCTGTGACATCGTGTGATCACAGGGGCAAAGGATCCGCAATGGGACGGGGATGCGACGGGGTTCTGTCTGCTTTAGACCCCGTGTGATAATATCCCAGGAGTTTAAGTCCAACAACATGCATAGCCTCCCCACAGAGAACCCTGGCTTTGAAAGAATAGTCCTGTCCAGAGGGGGAGAAAGGAAATGAGGATAAAGGAAGGTGCCCTAATGACTGAAAATGAGAGTATCGGTGAAAGAAAAAGATAAAGAGATAGCAAAAAGAAAAAAAGAGAGGCAGTGGTGCCCTCACCCACTGCCATCATGTGGCCATGGGTAGGTTGTCTCCAAGTGAATGTGGTCTTCTGAAAGATTTTTTTAAAAAGATGTGCCCTCAAAAACAAAAGAAATTCCCAACCCTCCTATAGTCTACCATTTTTGATAGTAGTATGTTGACGAACAATAATAAAATATCCCACTCAATCTCCAGAGAACCAAACCTGACCTCCAAAGTCAAATTAAACAGAAAAAGCACAGGCATAATGAATGGATAAATATGTGATAATGGAAGACAGCGAATAAATGTTATTTTAATGAATGTTAAGCACATTACTAATTAATTTCAATAGCAAAGCTGAGTTTCCCAAATATTTAAATAAATTATGTATGGCTAGCAGCATGGAGATTACTGTATTTCTTGGCTTTCTTTTAGCACCCAGCCATGAATTCCTTTTATATACCCAAGAATCTGTCAGAAGGCAAATTAATTTTGGAAGTGTATTGAATGTATGTTTGGGCCATTAATACTGGAATGAATCAGCCAATGAGAAATTTGTGCACTGGAGAAATATAATCAAAACTAAAATAATGGGGGAAAATAAGAAAATCTAGCATATATTAGCACATGGATTCTAGGTGATGGGGAAATTATTATCTCCACAATATCAATGTCAATATTGAAGTCCCCAATATATTCTTTAAGGTGTAAATATGAAATTATTCTGTTTTCTAAAAATCCCCATTATTCCCTGTCCCCCAGATTTCAAAGCCACAAACTGTATTTGTTTAATGTGATGTAAAACAAATATATGGAAATACTTTCCAAGTTTTCATGTCAAAGGTGTGAAATTAGTTTTGTACCAGTGGATGTTTTTGATTGCTGGGGATTTGGAATATCAAGCAGCATAACCACTTATGGCATAATTGCTTATGTTCTATTGTAAGGATGATAAAGAAATTCATATAATAAAAAGCAAGAAGAAGAAATAGATTTGTTATAGAATCTGTGATATAAAGCTAGAGAGAAGTATTTTTTTTAACACAGTGCTGGATATTAAGCGCATTTGAACAAAATCTTTGTTGAAGGCATTGAGTATGTTAGTCATCCTCTCGTTCCTGCTAATTTTTCCTCTGAGACCCCTTTACATTGCAGTTATCACAAATTCTCTATAATAACAAGATCATTTTGTTTACAAAAGCATAATCTTGCCAAACATTTGCATCACTAATGTAATTAAGTGCTTGTGAATGTGATAATGAGTGCCACCTAATCTTAGGTTTGCAAATTTTCATTTCTGTGGTAAGGGGTTGAAATTACAGTTTCCCCCTCACCATTTTAAGCAAATGCTTCTGGCTTGAATGACAAAAACATTCCTTTGGCTGACTTGTCCTATTCAGAGCAGCTGAGAAATCTAGGCTGAAGGGCACAATTTCATTATAGTCAAATAAATAAATAAAATTACCATCAATTTACATTTTTAAAAAGGAGGAAATGCAATAGGACTCAAATTAAACTACTGTATTACCTTCATTTACCATTCTTTTGTAGCTTATAGGGAAGACAGTCACAATGGAATGGAATATGGACCACAAGAAATATGGCTGCTTTTCAAGGCCGATCCTGCCATTAGGCAGAGTGATCCAGCCAACTCAGGCACCAGACTTTGGATGCTATGAAATGGCAGACTAGTAAAAAGCACTTGATCTATCTCTGAAATAATGATAATGGTAATAATAATGATGATGATAATAATAATAATAATAATAATAATAATAATAATAAACTGTTATTTCTTTCCCACTTCTCCTCATGGCTTGAAGTGGCGTACAACATATTAACATGGGGAGAGGAGCAAGGATTGCGGCTTATTTTTTCTTGTCTTCGTCGTGTAGCCTAGAAATCCAAACTCTACCAGCTGCAGACTGGGTGTACCATAACTGACTGTCACTGAGCTTCTTTCATCTGCAAGAGTGGAGTGCTGTTCCATCAAGCTGGTCACAGAATAACCCAACCAGCAGTTGGGAGAAGACTGGCTGACCACTTTATAGTCTTACTGTCATACAGCTTTATCTGTGATTCAGTGGTCCATGGATGGCAAGTGGAAAAGAAATAGGTGGAAAATGAAGCAAGACCTGGAGTGCATCCACTCAGTCAAAATAATGGAGTTTGACACTGCTTTAACTGCCATGAAAAGGTGGATCCCCTCCTACAATGTCCTCATTCATCACCTGGCACCGCTGATGAAGTCAGAATGAAACATCCAGCCATGCCATTGATGCTGCACGCTCAAAACAACTCACGTCCACAGTATCGGCACGGACCTCAAAACAACTCATGTCCACAGTGGTGGCACTGGGCAACTCACAGGGACAATGAGTGAAAAGACAGCCACCATCGTCACTGGGAAGAGAGCTAAAAACCCACATCAAAAGGTAAGTTATTTAAATGCAGGTTAGGGAGAGGAAGCCTCAAATCAGGTGCAGGCATCATTTGAACCTGATTCAGGGCTTTGGTCCGGCATCATGTAAGCAAGATGCAGCAAGCCCAGATGATGGGGGAGATTCAGAGTAAATCACTCATGTAGACAAGCCCTGGGGGTGTATCTTCACTGTATAAATAATGTAGTTTCACACCACTTTAACTGCCATGGATCCATCCTACAGAATCCTGGGATTTGTAGCTGTCTTTGGCAGAGAAGGCTAAAGACCTTGCAAAACTACAAACGCTGGGATTCCATAGGATAGAGCAGGGGTAGGCAACCTTTCCCCTTTAAGGGTCGAGGGACTTCAGCTCCCAGAAGCCTCAGCCATGTTGGCCAATAGTCCCATGTTGGCCAATAGCTCCTGGGATTCTGGGAGCTGAAGTCCCTCGGCCCTTAAAGGGGAAAGGTTGCCTACCCCTGGGATAGAGCTACATCACTTAGGGTGGTGTCAAACTGCATTATTTCTACAGTGTGGATGCATCCTTCAAGTAGCTGATCAGTGTTCCTGTTGACTAGATTTCTCAGAAAACCAGATAACAATGGTGGTAGCCAGGCTGCTCCACAGCCAACCAGCACTCAGCTTCATTTTGTGGTATGTGTGTGTGACCAGTTTGGACAGGCGAACAGTGGGTGCCACTCTTCCATTCTACCTGATCTAAGAGGTTAATCTTATCTCATGAATAGGCTGTTCGTAGTCATATTATTAACGTTTCCACTGGATTTTACTGACTAAAGTTTACCAGTTTTTATTTATTGACTTTAAAGTTTACTGATTTTTATGTCTGCTGGTTTTTTTAAATTTTGTATTACTGGTTTAATTAGTTTTATTAAGTTCATTTTTATTACCATATATACTTGACTATAAGTGGATCTTATGTATATGTCGAGGATAGGTTTTAGGGCCAATATTATGGATTTTTATATGACCCATGGATAAGTCAAAAGTAAAACTTAGGGTCATGTAACAAAGGATGTAAAGGATGAAGCAAAAAAAAAAAGACATTGCCAAAGAACTTACAAAATTGCAGGTGGCATAACTGTTTGTGTTCACACTGAAGGCTGAAAGAGTAGAGGCGAGTCAGTGCTTCCAGGACAGATTACACTCTTGTGCTTCACCAGGAGATGCTTTCAATTTCTATGAGAGTTAAAGTACAGCACTTAACATTGACCCGTGGATAGGTCGACTCAGGGCTGCCCCGGGAAGTGGAGGATCGGGGCTGAAGCTACCGGATGCCTTGGCCCTGATCTTCCCTTGTGCTGGCCTGGAAAAGAGCGACAAAATGCCACTCCTTTCAGGGCCGGCAAAAGGGCGCCCTAAGAGCCAGCGTGCGGCTCTTTAGTGCCCCTTCCAGCACAGCGCATCAAAATGCTGCGCCAGAAGGACATTCTGACACTGCAGGTGCGGGGTTGGGGCACCTGGCGTGCAGCTGCCCCTTCCCATCACTGCCTCCAGGCCAGCCCTTTGGGCCTGTCTGTAAAGGCCCTCAGATTTTTTGAGTCAATTTGTTGACTAACATTTCTAGACCTATACATGAGTATATACAGTATTTTAACTTGTGCTATCCGATGGAAAGCTATTGGAAGGCATTTTATAAAAAGCTGTGAAATGCTTTGGTTCTTGTAGTGCTACCTGTGGAAGGTGATTTGTTTTTCATAGAACTGCCATACTTAAGGCTTATATTATATTAGTGTAAAAGTATACTTTTTAGACAATTAAAGCTGACACTGCAGATTAATAATCATTTCCTTTAGTCAGGCTTATTTAGATGGTAGTAACCAATTTTTTAAAAAATTACAAACACTCCATGTTAGTTTATTTCTTGTGTTCCTTGTTTGGTTTGTTTGTTTGTTTGTTTTATCAATCTTGTTAATATCAGCATGGCATGGTGGTTTGAGTGTTGGACTAGGACTCTGGGGGTGAGGGTTCAAATCCCTGTTCAGACATGGAAACCCATTGCGTGACCTTAGGCAAGTCACAAACTCTCAATCCCAGAGGGAGGCAAAGGCAAACCTCCTCTGAACATATCTTTTCAAGAAACCCTGTGATAGATTTGTCTTAGGGTCCCCATACGTCAGAAATGACTTGAAGGCACACAACCACAATATGTTAATATACATGATAATCAGGGCCAAGATCTTATACTAGGGTTGTGTGTAGCCTAAATCTTGGCATTTGGAGTTACACATTAGTTATGTTACAAAATCTTTCTATTGAATGGTAATATTGCACAACTGAATGAATGTACAATTGAATGCAAAACCCAAAGTGTATATCCATGCACTAATCACATGCACATCCCTGTGCGATCCCCATCTGTGTGTGATGCATATATTGAATCCATCCACAATGCACATCCATGCTCAATGGCATGACATGCACAACTCCACTTTCACAACTTTGAACTGAAAGTTACTGTTCCACATCAGGCAAAACATACAGTTCCTACTTTAGAGAAACCTGCACACGCATAAGACACCAACAGGATTCCAACCATTCTTTGGCTCTAATTTTTTTTAAAAAAATTGGTCTGAGATGTGTTGTTTTATGAATTATGTCTGCTAGCCATGTACTTGCCTATTGTAACTGACCTTCTGGAGTCTGAGGAATCTCACATAGCTGAATGGCAAGGAGTGTCTGGCTTTAGATCAGTGGTGGCAAACCTATGGTATGTGTGCCAGAGGGGGCACTCAGAGCCCTCTCTGTGGGCACACATGCCATCGCACCAGCACAGAGTTCACCAGAGTTCATTACTAGAAAGCCAGAGGGATGTGGCACTTTGCAATAAATAAATGGGTTTGGGGTTGCAGTTTGGGCACTCGGTCTCTAAAAGGTTCGCCATCACTGCTCTAAATGATAACTCCTTCCCTGATTCTGAGCAGTTGTTGTCTGGAGCAGCAGAGGAGCTGTCTCCCCAATGATGTGACAAATGCTGAAGAGGCACCACCATCCTTTGAAGAGTGGCAAAGAGAGAAGGATAAGCTTAAATGTAATCAGTGTCTGTTAAGAAGAAGATGATGATTTATTAATCAATTGCCTGGTATCCAGAGGCAGCCACCTATAAATATTCCAGAAACTATTCACAATTCTTCAGCCTCTGGCAGTGCTTTCAGTGTTTGTGTTTTTCCTCGAACTGTTGACCTCCAGACTGGCTACCTTGAACTCCCCCTTTTTGACTTTGGCTATCTAGGCTACTGGCTTTGAGTAACAACTTCTGGACGAGCTGAGACTTTGCTCCTGCACCTCCCTTCTTGGATTTCCTGTGCTTGAATGGGATTGGATTGACTTTCCTATAACTGTTTTTCTTGGATAACCTGTTTGTTTGGACACTTGCTGCCCATAGGCACAAGACAATGCCTGGTGTTCATAACTTTAAAAAGCTACTTTTTCAATGTTATCATACCATATTCTTTCTCCTTTTCTTATTCATGCCCCCCGCATGCCACTTCAGTTTGAGAGAGCGAGAATACTCAATCTGTAAGGATAGATAACTGTACTATATTTTTAAAGAGGCCATCATTCATATAGGAAAGACAAGAGTTGAAATGGAAAGGTGCAATAGAAAGCAACCCTCATAAAGTGAAAAAAGTGCTGCATAACAGCAAAGTGACATAACATCTATCAGTAAAATGAAACAGCTGTCTTGGGCAACAAAGATAAAGAGCAAATGCCTTCAAAATAGAAGGAATTCAGAGCCACCAGATATTGTTTGAAAACTGAAGCATCCTATCTATAAAGAGTACAAACTAAGCATTAAGTATTGAACATTAACTAAGGGTATGCCTAGACCAGATGATTTTTTAAATGAATGTGTTGCAGAGTGGAGATGAGAGTCTTTGGGGGGTTGCAGACTGTCAGAAATAGTGTGAATTCAGTCCACTTTTAGGGTTAGGGTTAAGGTTAGGGAATCATGGGGACTGTATTTTATTGTGGCACTAGAGTTCTCTGACAAAGAAGGTTCAATGTCTCAGAAAAATAACAATTCCCATGATTCCCTAGCACTAACCCTAACCCTAAAAGTGGACTGAATTCACACTATTTTTGACAGTCTGCAACCCCCCTTTGTTACCCATTTTTGAATCTGTTCCTTATTTGGATTACTGTGCCCCATCCATGATAATTCCCCCCCCCCCATCCATAATTAATTTTGGACAATATCACACTATAATGTTATAGGACTATTGTTCCACTTTGATTTCTATGGGTGCCTCCTGTGGAATCTTGGAATTTGTAATTTAGGGAGAAGCATTTAGAATTCTCAGCCCAGGGGGCTCTTAGGCCTTGATAAATTACAAACCCTAGAATTTCACAGGAGGCCACCATAGCTGTTAAAGTGAAATAACAGTGCCATTAGAGTGTAGTGTGATATTGTCCATCTTTCACTAGTTTGGATTATTGTATCCCATCCATATTAATTTGTTTAATACAAACTTCATAAATACATTAGCAATACTGGCTTGTCCTGGATAGAAGTTTCTGTCTTCCTTATCTTATCTTTCAATGGATGGCTAGTCATTGCAACATTACTGGAGCAGTTTAGTCCACTCTGGGTTTTAGTATGAACTACAGAGCAGCTACACAAGTGCTGATGTGAGAACCACCAGCTATCAAATGGTCAACAAATAAAATTAGAAATTATGGAACTCACTATATATTTTGGACATATGGGAAAGTGTTGAAGATACTTTTGTTGGGGTCTGGTTTTGTCCTCATGCTTCTTTTTCAAGGCCTTCTCTCTGCATTTCCTCCCGTTTTTCTAGAAACTATGTTAATTTAACATGCAAATGTGTTTTTAGGGGACACTGAAACTTGCTACATCACAATCCAGGAACTAACCAACTGACTCTCTCTTGGAACCAAGCAATTTCGCAATACCGCATGCTGAGTAAGAAAAGAAGAATACAACAATCTTAGTTGAGTTTACATTTCTGAAAATGAAAGATCATCTGTGTTGGAAACAGTGAGAAGGATTCTTTTTTCCCTGTAACAATGAGGAATAAAGCTGTAATAAAACAAGATGAATTGTGGTAAGTGCCAGTCTGAGTGTACCCTGAGATTAAAGAGAACTTCAGGTTGATAGAGATGGAGATTTTTCTCCTTCTGAGCTTCCTCAAATTCAAATCTAATCCACTAACACTTTTCTCCACCTCTCCAGCTCTAGGTATTATAAAGTTTATGAAGTCTAAATAATATTTTCCCCCCTCCAAAAAAAAAAAAAAAAAAAAAAAGACCTGCAAAAAAGCCTTGTGAAAAACAAACTTCAGA
The DNA here is from genome assembly GCA_026167975.1 of Phrynosoma blainvillii. Classification (NCBI taxonomy): domain Eukaryota; kingdom Metazoa; phylum Chordata; class Lepidosauria; order Squamata; family Phrynosomatidae; genus Phrynosoma; species Phrynosoma blainvillii. The sequence continues at coordinate 38,901,358 of JANUYF010000005.1, forward strand.
GCAGTTCAATGAACCTGCTCAGTGAGAATAGAATAATTATCCAGGTAGTGGATGAATGGAATGTCTGTGATCCTGAGCAGGAGAACTCCATATTGTAACATTTAGCATCATATTTGGTATTACAAGAATTGATGAATAATGCCTTTTTCATAACTGATATATACAATAGCATAACAACATAGTAACCAAATGTCAATCATTCTTTGTACATTTTGGTAAGGAAGTTACTGTGCAGTTGCATGCATACCAACCGTATATACTCAGCCCTCTGTATCCAAGGATTTTTTTTACCCATGGATTCAAGCATCCATGGTTTGCAGATATTTTAAAAATATATGAATTCCAAAAAGGAAACCTTGACTTTGCCATTTTATATAAGGGACATCATCATACTATGCCACTGTATTTAATGGGACTTAAACATCCATGGATTTTGTTATCCACAGGGGTTCCTGGAACCAGAAGCAGGAGATACCAAGGGCCCACTGTACTCTAAGAGGTTTTAGAGATTTCCAAGAAACAGATGGGCCAAAGGTGCCACCTTCAGGCCAATCCAGGGCTGTGGTGTTCAGATGATGCACACCCCCAGATTGGGCCAAAATCAGGCTGCAGCTGCTTAAGGCAGCCCAAACCCTGGGCAAAAGGGAATGCAAAAAGTGTTCCTTGCCGGTGGTCTATTGTGGACAGCAGTGGCAGACAGCCTAGGAGACGTCGCATCTGGTCACCACAGTCCCACACTAAACAGGGAGTGATCAGGGCAGGAGTGGCATCTAGCCACTCCTTTTGCCCCACCTGTTCAAGGCTTTAGAGACAGGTAACAGGGCAGGCTATGGATTGCTACACTGGCAAGGGATTGAACAAGATGACCCTTGGGATCCCCTCTAACTCTATAAGAGCAAGAGCAAGATGCCCTACCTGCAAGCACCATTGTTGTTGTTGTTGTTGTGTGCCTTCAGGTCATTTCCAACTTATGGCAACCTAAGACAAACCTATCATGAGGTTTTCTTGGCAAGACTTGTTCAGAAGAGGTTTGCCATTGCCTTCCTCTAAGGCTAAGAGTATGTGATTTGTACAATGTCACCCAGTGGGTTTCATGGCCAAAGGGGGAATTGAAATATGGTCTCCTGAGACATAGACAAACCACTACACCATGCTGGCTCAAACAATCACTATTACATATACAGCAATAAGCCAGGCTTGCAGCTAAATTTTATTTTGTGATGTAATCACTTCCTCAACAACATGCAAAGGTGCAGGCTTTCACATCCAGGAAACATCTGGGGTAGCCATGTTGGCCATATAGCACTTTAAAACACTTTGTTTCCCAGTACCACATGTCCAGAAGGAGTGGCCTGCCAGCATAGATATCCCTACATACTCAGAAGGACACTAACAACTTCTTGATAAAATGCAGGCCTGTAACTAAAAAAAAAATTGTGTCTTATCTTTAACACCCTTGCCTGATGAAAAAGGGAGTAGAGCTTCAAAAGCATGTGACATGTATTTTATGCATTTTGGTTGGTCCACTGTTTTGGGGATTTTGGATGTTATTTTAGCCTCAGTGCACTCTTCTCAGTAGATGATCTTCGTATTGACAGAAGTCTCTAATATCCTGATACTAATGGTATTATGTGGATAGATGCAATGTGTGAGGCCAGTAAATGAAAAAAGGTCATGTTATAGATCAAAGAGGAATGGAAAGGAAAGGAGAATGAATGCTTTCCTTATTTTCATTGATATCTCTATATGCCCCATTCATTCTGCTTAATTCAGCATTAATTTTCTATAATTTTTTTTTAATGTCTGGAAACTTATCAGCACATTATGCATGTGTGTGTTTTCCTATAGAAGAAGTTAGGCATAGTCTGATATAAAGCATCCACATTCAGGTCTAGGTCATGGAAACAGAGTTGTGCAAGCAGTGTCATTCCACAACTCTGTGTACATGCAGATCTGCATTCAGCAGCACATTTGGCTGTTCATTCAGTTCTACAGTGTTGCCATTTGACACAAGGATTGCATTTAGCACAATCACTGCACTTTGACACCGCCCTGAGGTAAGATTCTTTACGTACAATTGATCTCCTAGCATAGAGTTGTCTACTTATTAAATGGAGCATTATAAGCAAAATATTCGGATTGCTAGCCATATATTATGTGTTTTTAGAAGATATTCTGAAAGCCAAGCAGAATTCATTTTTGAGTTTGACAAGTTTTGATAGCACTGGCTTGATGTGTTTTGCAAGTCATCTTCTAATTCAGTTCTTGCTATTTTTAATCATTTGTGCAGCACTCTTGTTGTATACATTTATTTCGATTTTTAAAGCAATTTGTCTTCATAAGCAACCTGTGAAAAATGTCAGAGTGAATGATTGAGTCTTTCATATTAATTTTTCAAGGAGAAACAATAAAAGGGTAGTTGTTGCTTATCCATGTTGCTGCATCTATACTGCAGAATTAATGCAATTTGATGCTGCTTTAACAATCATGGGTCAATGCTATGGAATTCTGGGGTTTGTAGTATTGTGAGATATTTCGCTTTTCCTGTCAGAGAGTTCTGGTGCCTCAACAAACTATAAATCCCAGCATTCCATAGGATGGAGCCATGACAGTTAAACTGGTGTCAAACTACATTAATTCTGCAGTGGCACCATACTGCCTCACATATACCCCAGTCTTGCTACTTGACCCCACTTGTACTTGATCATGACACGAACCTCAGAGAGAAGCAAAAGCAAACCCTCCCCCAAACAAATGTTGCCAAGAAAACCCTGTCATATGTTCACCTTAGGGTCTCCATAAATCAGAAACAACTTGAAGACATGCAACAACATGAGAAAGAGATCCCACCACCTTGGTTGATAGCATGTCATAAGTACACTGAACTCAAATCATATTCATGCAGAATTATCTGCGTCAAGATATAGGCAATATTAGCAACAGGAAATTATTATACAGCTTCATAAATGGTAAGCCCAAACTCCCAGTGGAAGGCAGGATGACACATTTGAGGCTGTTATACTTTGACCACACATGAGAAGACATGAATCATTAGAAAAGACAATAATGCTAGGAAAAGCAGAGGGTAGTAGAAAGAGAGGGAGACCATATGCTATATTGTTAGAGTCAATCACAGAAGCCATGGGCCTGAACCTGCAGGACCTGAGCAGAGCAGTGGAAGACAAGGGGGCTTGGAGAAATTTCATCCATAGAGTCACCATGAGATTGACTTGAGGACAGTCAACAACAACAAAGTGGATTACATAAGTATGGAAGGGAGGGGAGACACACACTCTAGCCCTGCTCCTCTACTTACAATATCCACAGTCAATAACCATGGTAAGCCAAGGTTCCCTGTGGCATGGAGTTTAGTAATCACATTCATTTGTACACGGTTACATTTTCTTTAGAACTTCTGCCTCAATGTGAGAAGATTGTGAGGGAAGGAAAGAGACTGGACTATACATGCTTGCTTATCTTCATGCCTGTAACATCTGAATGCCCAAACAGGATTACAGAATCAGATCTAGATATGATTCTGTAGCCCTGTTTGAGCATTCAAATGTTTTGACTTATTTTGAAAGAAAGGAAACCAGTGAATAAAATCCACCACATGTAAATTTTGGATAGGGCTTAATCCAAACCAATATTTAGTCTGAGAATAGATGATGATGATGATGATGATGATGATGATGATGATGAATAAATAATAATAATAAACATAAACAGCAACAACAATAACACAATAACATCATCATCAACAACAAAAATGTTTTATTTTTTTACCCACCTCTCCCCAAGGATGAAGGTGGGGTGCAACATAGATTAAAATACATAAAATCATTTCAAAACATTAAGTAAAACACATAAATCTAAGACACATTAAAACCATCTATGGAGAGCAGGCAGAATTATGCCAAGCTAGCAACAGCCATTCAGGAGTAAGCTGGCAACAACCAATAGAATTATGGGCTGTAGGTGATAAAGAATTCCATTGCTGACAGTTAAGAGTCATTTTGGGTCTGGTTGTGTAAGAGTCCAGGAGTCAGGGACTGTGAGGGCTAAAGTTCAGAAGGGAAGGATTTAGCTCTAGGACAGAACTCCAAGTGAGAGAGTTTCTGGGATTTGATTAGCCTGAGGGCTATTATAGAAATAAGGTTGGAAGGATAACAGTAAATAAGGATGGTGTGAGGGTCCTAAATGAGTGTATCTGGTGTTCTCTAAAGTTAAAGAGTGTGTAACAAAGTGTAACAAAAACAAGTAAATGCAATATCATAACAAATGAAACATTGTTGAACATCATCCAAATAAAGTTTTATTGTTATTTAATTACAAGCTTGTCTGAACCTGGATTGAATTTCCACACTACTAAGAAATAGAGAAACCAAGTTTGGGGAGTTAAACCCATAAATATAAATAAAAGTGGTCAAGTACATCACATATTGGGGCAACAGTGGGATAATAAAACCCATTGGGCTGCCACATCAAGAAAAGTAAGTGTCGCTTGTGACAAATTGATGGCACCACCAGGATATGTGAAATCCAGTGGCTGGAAGTGTGCTTAGAGGTGCTTGATGATCAGTGTTACAGGGTCTGAGTTCAAGGAACCAGAAACTCAAGATTTGGTCTCAACTTGGGAGAGGAAAGTTCAGAGGACTGAGTTTAAAGTAAAGGTGTTAGTGGGGGGATGCAGACGAGGGCGTCCAAGACGCCCTGGTCCGCAGCGCCGCAGGGCCAAGGCAGCCTAACCGCGGCGCCTCCCCGGCGAATCTAAAAGGAGCGCCAAATTGGCGCTCCTTTTAGATTTCAGAGAAAGTGCGCCCCAAAAGCGGCGGGCGCACTTTCTCTGACTCAAACGCCGCGGCGCGTGTGGTCGCCGCAGCATGAGGTCAACCCGGAAGCGCCGGCCGTCCGGACGGCTGGCGCTTCCAGGGGCGACCTCAGGAAGAGGAAGGGGCGCCGCTCGTGCGGCTGCCCCTCCTCTTCCTGGCCTCGGAGACGGCTCTATTAGCCGTCTGCCGAGGCCCAGTGTCAGGGGAGTAATCTCTGAGGTGATTGTAAAAGGTAATTTGTAAGAGATTACTCGGAAACTGGCAACGCTGGGAGGAAAATATTATTACCCGTCTCTGAGGTAATTTGCTAAAGCAATTGTAGAAGACTGTGGAAGAAAAGAGATAAAGCAACACAGTGAGAGTGGGTAAATTCACTCCATATCTAAAAAAGTACCAAAGCCAGAGCACACTGAGAACATATCTTAGAAAAGTGATTTCTGAGGTAAAAATTTGGAGTAAAGTAGGAATTCACTGGTTTGCTGTTAAGATCCAAATGTTACCTTAGTAAACAACTGATTAAAAAGTAGTTAAGAGTATTTCCTGAGGTAAAGGTTTTGGGTAATAGTAAGGAAATACTATAAAAAATGCCTCCTAAGAAAGCAAAACCCACTGGGACAGAAACAGAAGTGGTGGGAGAAGAATTGGTAGCAAGTTTGGACACCTCAGTATCCGAATCTTAGAAGAGTGTGGAGATTTGGAAAATTAGAGGGAAATGGAATTAGCCAGACTTGAAAATGAAAGAAAGGAACAAGAACTTGAAAAGAAAAAAAAAAGATTAAGACAAGCAGAGATGGATTATCAACTGAAAATGAGATAGTTAGGGGCTAAACAGATGGCCCCTAAGGGGTGGCATTCCGCTGCCCCTTTCCTTGTTGGATCAGGGCTGCAGCAACCACATGCCACGGCCCCAATCCAGCACTTTACAAAAAAGAGCAAATGCTGCTCTTTTTTAGAGTGGCAAAAGCCACCCTTGCTGCTGCAGCAGTGGCTTTTCCACACTCCTTTGGTGCAGTGTGTCTGTACAGTGTGCCAAGCGAGCGCCCTGACATCGCCCACCATGCGGTGGGGCACATGGCATGACAGCGGCATGGAGGAGGACTCGTGGCAGCTGGAGTGCAGTCACCATGCCCCTACTCCACCCCCCAGGGTCAGCCCTTTTGGCCGGTCTGTACAGAGCCTTGGACAGGGGACCCCTTCAAGTACCAATGACTCCTGAAGTAAACTGGATGCCTCAAATTGACATGAAGAGGCTTCCAAGATATTATAAAGGAGATAACATTGACTCTTTCTTCACAAACTTTGGGCCTTTGCAGACTGCCAGAAATAGTGCAAATTGAGTACACTTTAAGGGTTAGGGTTAGTGCTAGGGAATCATGGGAATTGGTTTTTTTTTCTGAGACATTGGGCCTTCTCTGTCAGAGAGCTCTGGTGCCACAATAAAATACAGTTCCCATGATTCCCTAACCCTAACCCTTAAAGTGGATTCAATTTGCACTATTTCTAGCAGTCTGCAAAGGCCCTTTGAGAGAACTTGTGACGAATTAAAGATAATGGTTGAGGAAAGAATGATTTATTTAAGATCACAAATCTGTGGAGGATTATCAGAAATATATGCTGAAATGAGGGTGGAAGAGTCCCAAAACCAGGGGTAGGCAACCTTTCCCCTTTAAGGGCCGAGGGACTTCAGCTCCCAGAAGCCTCAGCCATGTTGGCCAATAGTCCCATGTTGGCCAATAGCTCCTGGGATTCTGGGAGCTGAAGTCCCTCGGCCCTTAAAGGGGAAAGGTTGCCTACCCCTGCCCAAAACTATGACTTAATAATAATAATAATAATAATAATAATAATAAAATTTATTTCTATCCCACCCCACTGCAAAAGCAATTGGGGTGGCTTACAACAATAAAATACCACAATGAACAATCCCAAACCCTCACACCCCTTAAAATAGTATTAAACATCACAAAGATTAAAACAATAAATGAACAATAAACAATTAACAATGAAAAAAATCAATATAGCAGGCAGACCACCAGCAAAAAAGAAATGTGGCAGTGGGTAGGGGGAAGAAATAAGCATGGAAAGGCCTGCCGGAAGAGATCCATCTTCACAGCTTTTTTAAAGCTGTTTAAGATGGTAATCTGATGGATCTTGTCCAGCAGGCCAATTCATAATCTGGGAGCAGCTACCAAAAAGGCCCTCTGGGAGGTTGTAGACCACCGAGTTTTAACAGGCTGAAGCAGATTCCTCCCAGAGGACCGAAGTGTGTGGGTTGGGTTATATGGAAGGAGACAGTTCTGAAGGTAGGTTGGACCCAAGCCATTTATGGCTTTAAAGGTGATGATCAACACCTTGTACTCAGCCCGGAAACTAATTGGCAGCCAGTGAAGTCTGTTCAGGACTGGTGATATATGGTCTCTCCTAGATGTACCAGAGACCAGCCTGGCTGCCATATTCTGAACTAATTGAAGTTTCCAGACCAAGCATGAGGGTAGCCCCATGTAGAGTGCATTACAGAAATCCAAGTGAGAGGTTATCAGTGCATGTACCACAGTTTCAAGATCCCTTACTTCCAGGAAAGGGCGCAGCTGGTGAATCAGCCAAAGCTGATAACAGGGACTCCTGACCATCGCATATACCTGATTAGTTATCTGGAACGACGGGCCCAGGAGTACCCCCAGACTGCGAACACAGTCCTTCGTGGAGAGTGTGACCCCATCTAGGACTGGAGGTTGTATCCCGATACCTAGTTTCGGGGCCACTACTCTCAGTACCTCTGTTTTATCTGGATTCAGTCTCAATCTGTTTTTCCTCATCCAGACCATTACTGCCTTAAGACAGTCATTAAGAGGAAATGCCATCTGAAGTCATAGCCAACAACTGAGGCGTGGAGAAATATGTCTGGGTGTCATCAGCATACTGATAACACCCCAGCCCATGCCTCCAGATTATGTCTCCCAGAGGCTTCATATATATATTGAACAACATTGGGGACAGGATGGCGCCTTGTGGAACACCACAGTTAAGTTCCTTTTTAGTGGAGCAACTGTCCCCGAGCAACACCCTCTGGAATCTGCTCGAGAGGAAGGAACAGAACCACTGGAAAGCAGTGCCTACAATTCCTAACTCTCTCGGGCGATCCAAAAGGATGTTGTGATCTATTGTGATCCATCAAAGAGATGGTAAAACAGAGATTTGGGTTAATTCCAGAAGACCATTGAAGAGAATTTAGAGGTTTAAAGAAAAGAGGGGATGAAACCTATACTCAATTAGGATGTAGATTAGATTACCTATTAAAGAGTTGGATAAATTGGTCTAAGGTGAATTCAAAAGAATTACAGGATTTAATAGGTTTGGAGCAATTTTACAATATCATCCCTCAAGAATATAAATGGTTGGTACAAGATCAAAAACCTCAGACAGTGGCTGAAGAAGATCAGATGATGGACCATTTAGTTTTGATAACAATTAAGAAAGGGGGGGAAAAAGTGTCAAAACCTGAAGTAAAATCTCATTATAATGACAAGAAGAATTATAAAAACTGGCAAGCTTTGAAGGATAGATCTGGTGATGGTAAAAATGTTCAACCCTGGCACCATGATAAAAATAAAGCTGAGAAGAAAAGTTATGGGTCAAGAGAGTGTGACTCTGAGGTGAATAAGAGAAGTAACTGGGCTAAAGAGGGTCACCCAGATCCGAGCTATAGAACATGTTATGAATGTGGCAATCAAGGACATTTAAAATATAATTGTCCTAAGTTAAATAATAGAGAAATAAAATCAGGTTCAAAAAGAGCATATTATATAAAATCAGTCAAGCCTACAGAAAAAAACCGAAAAGTGGGTGGTTACATCACATATTGGGGCAGTGGTGGGATAATAAAACCTATTGGGCTGCCACATCAAGAAAACTAAGCGGTGCTCATGACACCATCCAACATAAAATTTAAAATATACCAATTTAAAATTCACAGTTTAAAATTGACTGAATAGGCCTGCTGGAAAAGATAGGTCTTTAATTGCTTTACATTCAGACAGCATATTTAGCTGTCAAATCTCTTCCGGCAGGTCATTCCACACCTAGGGGTGGCAGATGAAAATATCCTCCGGGAATCTGTTATCAGTCTAGTTCTGGCCAGTTGAAATAAATGTGCCCCAGAGGGCCTGAGTGTACAGGGCAGGTTATATAGAAGGAGGCAATCCCATCGATCAGATGAAATAATGAGAAGGGATGTAGAGAGCTGGGATGTATTTCCTCTTCACTGCATGACTACATCTCATTCTCACAATTCAAGAATTAATAAGATGGTTGGTGCAGGAAGGAGTGTCAAACTCCTCCAGTCTTTGTTGAAAATAATCACAGCTGATGCATTTTTTTTTTCAAAAAAAAAATCTCACAGATAATTTTCTCAAAACTGCTATGGATTTTCAAACTTTTTTCATTACATCAGACAAAAGTGTATTTGATATCATTCAGTCTGCTAAAGTCTTTCATATCCTGAAGGACAATCTATTGTATTAATGTGTGAAGTCGCACAATTCATCATAAAGAAGGAACAATACTAATCACCCCTCTTGCTTGCATCAGCCATCACTCTTCAGCTCTTAATGTATCTGAATCAATCTAGGCTCATTTATATTAATCGTGACTTGTTTATATAGAAAAGTGTCAAGCAAGAGTAATATGCATAGGTGCCATACCACAATGAAGTATATTATGAAAAGAAGTGCCAGCTCTATAGAACTTTAGCTAATCTGGATTTTTTTCAGTGCTATTTCAGAAATAGACAAGCTGATCCAAAGATATGTTTATTTAACAATCACCAGCATTTTCATATCTGTAGAAATATTCTTTGTGAGCCATGTACAGTGGGCCCTCGGTATCTGCTGGGGTTTGGTTCTAGGATCCCCTATCCCCATGGATACCAAAATATGTGGAAGCTTAAGTCCCATTATATACCATGGTGTGGTAAATTTCCCTTATATAAAATGGCAACAGCAAGGTTTACTTGGGGGGGGGGGATGTGAATATTTTCAAACCATGATTACGGTTGGTTGACTCTGTGGATGCAGAATCCATAGATATAGAGGGCAAAGCAAATGTTTAATTATAAAATTTCCTGCATATTGATGTTCACTTGGGGTTATCCAGAAGTAGCTCCACATCAAAGCATCAGCTGAGGGAATCACAGTTTTCTGGAATTCACTATCAAAACCTGTGTTCATTTGGAACCCATAACTGCACTTCTTACTGGAAGAATTATCATGACTTCTGAATGTGTCTACTGGTGGCTTAATATTACCACCAGCAATCCCACATTACAGTCCTTCCTGTGCTCCACCACTCTTCTTTGCAGTTAATACTGCAAGTCTTCCACCACTAGACTCACTCTTTAGTTAAAACACCCACTCTATTTTATGTTTGTTTATTGACAGTCCCAACAATTGATCTTATCTTACTGATGATATATATGGAATATGGTGCTTAAAATACTCCTGCAGTAGCTTGATGTGATACATAACAATTGTATGTCATTTTTTTAAGATGGTGTCTGCACAGACCTAGACCCAAGTTCCATAGAAATCAAACTTCCACTCTTCCACCACATCCTTTCGTTTTCCCCAGATCTACTTTCTCTTTCTCAAATCTTGCCCTTTTTTCTTTCTTTCTCTAGCTTTCAATCTATCCCATACCTCATTTGTTAGAGGAGTTTAACCCTTTTCTTCATGTTAGCTGTACATAGACAGGGTTTGTCCTCTAGCAGCTCACAACTAATTTTTCTGCCACAGCTAACAAGCAACAATTAAAAATGATAATAAAACTGAAAGAAGCTAAAATACATACCACAAATAAACACAATAAAAAAGTAAACAGTTCTAAAAAATGCCTCAATAATCAGCCAGAAAAAGTCCAAAAGATTGCTTAAAATGTTAATTCTTTGCCTCCTCTGAAAAATGAGCACAGAGGAAGCTTAAAAGGCATTTTGAGGGAAAGGATCCCAGTTTAGGCACCACAACCAAAAATTGTTTTACCACAGTTGTGGTAGCAAAGGCCACTGATGTTTGCTTGGTGCAAAAAAAAGTTCACATGGGAGGATGTACTGCTTTTGAAATACTGGTTAGGCACCACAAAGTGCTTTGTTAAATATGTCATGGCAATAATTGATATCATTGCCACAATAAATCAATAACTTGGGTTACACTGTAAGGAATTGCTCTCTCCTAGTTAAGCTCTATAAGCAGGTTACAAGCTCAATGGAGTAATGTTGCCAATGAAGTAGAGTTGTATGATTTGACAAGGTTAGGTTTAAGAAGAAGAAAGTGAAGATAAGCTTATACAGATGTTTCTGTTAGAGACTCTGTTGTCTGTTCAAAACCAGAGTAGAATTAGACAGAGCTGATCAGGATCTTGGACAGATCACTGGCTGATTATTTCTACTCTATAGCAACTGGAGTGACAGCAGGGTGCCTTCTGGAATGTTACCAACTAGGGATTAGCAATAGTGCCTCTCCAGATACTTCTGGAATGAACCTCTCAAAATCCTTCATCATTGGCTATGCAGGCTAGAATGGATAGGAATTGTATACCAAAAAGTTCTAGGGGATCACAATTGCCCACCCATTGTAAATGTTGGCCAGACTGGTAAAGCTGTTGATTCTGCTCCAATGGGAAGCTAACTTGCATCTTAAACCACTGTTGACTCGTGCCTTAGTTGTTGCTGTTTATGGTGAGCAGATGATGAGGTCTGCACCCAAAGACCATCACCTGAAGTGAGAGTTTGGGACATCTATATATTCTGGTTTGGAAAGACTTGGTGAAGGGATAGAGACTACTTAGATTAGGGATAGGCAACCTTTCCCCTTTAAGGGCCGAGGGACTTCAGCTCCCAGAATCCCTGGAGCTATTGGCCAACATGGGACTATTGGCCAACATGGCTGAGGCTTCTGGGAGCTGAAGTCCCTCGGCCCTTAAAGGGGAAAGGTTGCCTATCCCTGACTTAGATCATTCATCTTCTAAGCTAGGGATGGGGGTTCAAAGTCATCAACCATGACCACAGCTAACTTTTCAAATGTCATGTATTGGTTTTCATGCTCCAACAACTCAAGCACATGTTTGTTTCCACATTTCGGGCTTCATGCTGGCCAAAACTGATAGTGTTTGGGTTAATATTTTACCTCCGGTTGAATCAATATTTATTTCTGTTCAGTTTAGCACAATGTTGTCACAATTATCATGTAAGAGTCTACATGATGGGAGTAAACCTTTGTACACAAGGTCCCAGCCACAGATCCATCACCTAAAGTGGGGTCTACAGCCAACAGGGACATGGCAATGAAGATAGGGAAATCAGGAAAGGCCACACTGTCCATATCTATGCAGTTCTTGGCTTTGCTTGGCTTTTCCATTATTGGCTTTCACAAATAGGACTATCGTCAGACAGAAAAGTGGCCATGAACCTTTCTCTATGACATCTAAAGTTCTTCTGAGACATTTACTGTGGAACTGACCTCTCTTTTTCTATACTCATTTTACTGCACAAAAGTTTATTTCTCCAGGAAGCTTCCAAAGACTTAAAAGAGAAGGGGAAAGAGTTGGCCAGAACCAAAAGTCAAGAGCTATTAGAAGAATGAAAGAAGTCTAAAGTTTTTCAGTATGTCAAGGCTACAAGAGGTAGAATTTTTCATTTAAAAAGATTTTTATATAATATTGAACAAAGACTATGGAATATTATGACTCAAACCATCTGTTGGTACTAATTCTATAGTTTTAATGCAGGTTGGGTCAGGGTGACCAGATGTACTCCTTTGCCAGTACATGTCCTACATGTCAGCTTTTTTGTCCAGGAGGAATTCCAAAATGTCCTCCATTTTGAGGATGACTAAGAACCATGGATTTATATTTATATTAGTGGTTTTACCTTTTATTTTGTCATGTCCTACAGTTTTCTTGAAAGTCCTACATTTTGCGGTGCCTTGTCCTCCTTTGTGCTTATGACAGCTGGGCACCCTGGCTTGAGTGCCCCTTATCCAGAATTCCAAAATCTGAAATACTCCAAAACCCAAATTGTCCACATAGTTGGCTGAGATAGTGACATCTTTGCTTTCTAATTGTTCCATGTACATAAACTTTGTTTCATGCACAAAATTATTTAAAACATTATAATTAAAATTACCTTCAGGCTACGTGCAGAGGTAGCTGTGTTGGCCATTTAGCAAATCCAAACAAAATTCCACCAAACAGTGATACCTTTATTGGCCAACTGAAATGCACAATATACTTGTTGCAAGCTTTTAAAGCTCCACTGTCTTCTTCATCAGGCAAGATGTTACAAACCAAACAGGAGAAAAATTAGAGATGTTAGTAAGATGCCTGAATTTTATTGTTTCTGTCCTTAGTTAAGATGGTATAGGGAGGGCATCTCTTGCATGCTGGTTCCTCCTCCTTCTGGCTCTGTGTATAAGATGTATAGGAAACATAAATGAATTGCATGTTTAGACCTGGTCCGATTTCCAAGATATCTCATTTTATGTTTGTGCAAATATTTCAAACTAGAAAACTCCAAAATCCTTCTGGCCCCAAGCATTTCAAATAAGGGAGACTCAGCGTGTAATGTTTTGAAACTTCAATGTTTCATCTAAAATGCAAATGCAATTTCATCTAAAATGCAAAAACTAATATAGAAAATACATCAATATATATATATATATATATATATATATTGATGTATTTTCTATATTAGTTCTATTTTCATTCTAAACCAGACATGGACAACTGTGCATTAACAGATGTTGTTTGACCATTGTTACCATCAGCCCTAGCTTAGGGCTGATTCTGGCTGTTGGGAAGGCTGCACAAAACACAATGAATTTTGCTCACAAAAATAAAACTTACTGAAATTCCTGCCCCCCTCCCCCATAAAAGTCCTAAAACACAACAAAAGATTGAGAAATGTACCCAAATGTTCATAATCTATAACAGCAGGGAGAAAACTTTTCATATTTTATGTTCTCACATGTGAGAAGAGCATAAAGTGAAGATTAACATCTTTAACATAGGAACCAGTTCTAAAACAATGCTACAAGATAACTTTTTCAAATTTTTCAAACTCAAATTTTGGGAAGTCAAATTCTCCACTGCACTCCACTCAGCTAATATTATACAACAGAAGTGTGAAATTCAAGCAAATGGCTATCAATATGTCACATTGTTTTAATAAACTAGCATTGACCTAAGTAAGCAGAAAGTCTGTTTGTGTTGTGTCTATTGTTTTAAATGTAAATTTTAAAATTTGGCTATATGTTTTCAGTGCTGTTATAAAAAAATTAACCATAGTCACAAATAAGATTTTAACTAAGGATAATCCATCAAAGTTTGTGTTCAAGAAAAGATGCATTTGTGAACCATCTACATTATTAACTCCTCCAAAAATAAATAAATGTAAGGGCCGATATAATACTAAACCAAGTTAAACATGATATTCTAACTGCCAAATGAGAGTTATAAAGATATCTTGCTTCACCAGTGGAGAAAATAGAGCTCTTTATATACAAACCTCTTTCTGTTGAAAACTGATTTCTGCTGCCTGACATTTCATTTTTGTTTGTACACAATTTATGTCTCACTGATTACATAATTTCTAAAATTACCTTGATTCTGTCACCTGTATTTGTAGCTCTTCATAACAACCAATTTAATTTTAATCAATTTACATAATAAAAGCAGACAAATATCTTATTCCAAAGGAAGTAACAAAGTATGTCTGTAAAGCTAGATAACCTAAGTATTGTTGCATTTCTGTGTTTTTGAAGAGTGAATTAAATTTAATAAGAATTTGCTTCAAGTATTGTGGAAGCCTTTTATACATAATTGAGGTTGGTTATTGGATCCCAATCCTACTCATGTTTTTCCCAAACCTGAAACATGTAATTCCTAATATGGGGCCAAGGCTGTCCCTCCAGAGGCATGGCAAATTTAGGACTGTCCACTGACAAGAGCTTCATAAGTCTTGAGATTTTTCACCATTATGGCAAGTTGCGAGAAAAAGTGATGGAGTATACAGAAAAGGGGAACTAGCACAGCTGTAAAAGGGGAAGTTCCAGGTGTTATACAGTGAATCAAACATGCACACAGACACACAAAGAAAGAGAGAGAGAGAGGTGCCTTATACCAGCTTAGAAAAAGTAGCTGAGATCCTGCCTCAGGAGACATAGAAGTAACATATAGGTACTTATCCTAATGCTAGCTGCCATGACCCCTCTTGATAATTCTCTTCTTCAAACAATGATCCAGACTTGCTTTTGGAGGACCCACACCACACATCAAGTCCTACTTCAGTTCAGCAGGTCAGATCAGGTTCAGAGAAGGAAGAGGAGTTAGAGTGGAGCACCACCACCACAAATGCCAGAGGAATATAGAGGCTCCAGTGTCTGCCCCAGACTGTTCCTCATAGATGAAGTGAGAGGCTGCCATCAAGGCATCAGGAGGAGCACATCTGTGGTATGCTCTCCCTATATACTGTCTAGGATCTGGGCATTGGTTGATCATGTTACCTATATAAGGAAGTTACAACCACTACCAGCTTTGCTGAACCCAACTTCAGTCTTCCTCTCAACAAATTGATTTGTGTAAGTGTGTATCATATTTGTCAGAATTACAACCCCTGGGTTGTTTAATGATTCAACTACCAGTGACTCCCTAAAAACCTAGCTCTGATTTACAGCTTTCTTGATCCTGGACTGTTTTGACACCAGATACCTCTTGCTTTGATGGCTTACTGACTTGGGAATGTTGAACTTTGAGCAGGACACTACCTCCTGCCATGTTCTATGAGTCCCCTCCTGCTTCTGCTAAGTAGGATGGAACCCTTTGAGGGCAGCTATCCTCTTTCCAGATCAGCTGCCACCATGCATTGATTGTAACCACCCCTTTCCTAGTAATTCAGTGGGACGCTACTGAGGGAACTTGATTCATGCTTTCCTTTTGACTCTGCAGGACAAACACACACACACACAAGGCATGTAAAAAGAATGTGAGAAGTAAAGGAGTTATTTAAAGGAAGCTTTATTCTAAATAGCAGTTCACATTAGCAAAAGGGTGTCTCTTACATGAAGGGTAACCCCTCCCTTCAAGCATACTTAAAAGAAATCACAACATCCTAGATCATATTCATCTAAGGTTTTTAAACAACATTATTTCCCTAATATGTCTAATTACAACATTCTTTTATACTACTTATGATACAGATGTCCTTGGCTCTTGGATGTTCCTGAGACAGGCTGGGAGTCTGGACCACAGATACCCAGATCTCTTGTCCCTCTTTGTTTTTTTGTTTGGGTTTTTTTGTTTGACTCCCTCCTTGTGGTCTCCCCTGAGATTAATATATCTTCTTCTGGAAAGGATCTCGAAGCTTTGTACTTCTGCTCAATTGGCCATTCTCTTTGGGCAATTGTCTCTCATGACATTGACTCCAATAAATGCAACTTGACACCATCACCTCATTAACTCTTTGGTTAACAGAAAAGGAGACTTCAGCTGTGTTGCCCAGATAATGAGAGAGTACATTATCACACACCCCAAAACTCCTCACCTTGAAAGTAGCACAGCCCATCCCAACACAGCCATTTCTGTGTCATTGGAGATCAGAAGGATAAGGAGAGAAACATCCAGCTATTTTCCTGTAGCTGAACATCCTGTGACAGATTTCTGCAGAGACTGCCCAGGGTCTTCCAGAAAGTTTCTGGATGCATCCTCGTTCACCTCCCTGCTCTTTGACAACATGAAAATGGCTTTGTTGGGGAGCCTGTGCTGCTTACAAAGTGAGTTGGGGGTGAGATTTTGGTCAGTGTACTATCAGTACAATGACCATAAAAATGAGTTGCAATGGTGTAATCCAATGTAATCCACTAACAGGATTCCACCCTTTATTTGTCATTTGCCTGAACTTAACCCAGGACCTTCTGCATACAAAACATGTGTACTAAACTATGGTCTCTTCGTGTTTCTAAGACAGGACTGGATAATCTTTTTGGCCCCAAGACCTGCATTTGATGAAGCCTCGAGGGCCCAGACATTCCATAGGTACATGAAAACATATTCATGCATCCAGATACACACACAGGAATGAGAACACTACAAATGGGGGTGAGGAGAGAAATCAGTGACCTTGGGAGCATGATTGGGAACATGATTAGCTTGGGAAAGTTTTTCACTTCTTCTGTTCTACTGAAATCTCCATCAAAATAATTGCTTCTCTCCTTTTACTACCAGCAGGGAACCAGAAATTTCAGCAACAGCAGCATCACTTGGGGGGTGGTGGGGGTGGTGGAAGAGACTTTGAACTCTCCCATACATCCACCTACCTACCAGCAGTCTTAACTGAAATTGCTTCATGGTTGTTGCTAATAGAAATGGTGGGAAAGAGTCCCAGTCAGCAAGGCAGTATTGGGAAATGGGTAGAAGCTACTCCTGCAGCTTCCAAAGACTACAAATTGTACATCCTTGCTATGAGAGATGCTCATATCTTTGGAATTTCTCCCCAAACCAGCAGCAAGAGTCTCCTAACACCAGCTCCTAACACCAACTCTTCCCTTTGTGCTACAAACCTGAACCTGTATTTTACTCAATTCTTATTTCATTCAACGAACCTAAAAAACTGTGGATATTGGTACATATCAAAGTTTCTTGCTGAACATGGAGATCAGCGTAAAATAAGCATATTCACAGAGTGAAGTCATGATAACACCAATGGAAATCACAGACAAAATATTCTGAGGGAAACTTCAAAGAAGTAGCAAAAGCAGAACTCTGCATGGGCAATGCAGAAACTTTCATCTGGAAATTTTGAGCCTCAGGAACTCTCTGTCATTTAGATGATCATGCTATTGGCTTTTAAAGCAGGTTCAGAGGAATGCCCAGAAACTAAATATTTCCGTCCTATTGCACTCCTTAATCAAGATTCAAAAACATTTACTTCTCTTTTGGCCTCCAGAATAAATGAGTTTATTTTAGAATACATTGATCCTCACCAGGTGAGCTTCATGTCAGGCAAACGTCTAGCAAACCCAGTCCACAGGGTACTCACTATCATCCACCATTCCAACCAGTCAGACTCCTCTAGCCTTACTTTTGGTTGATGCTTTCAAAGCCTTGACAGGTTGGAATTGCCATTTCTTTTGGGGGTCCTTCAAGGAATGGATTTTGGAGATGGCTTCATAGGAGTACTTCGCCTTATCTATTAGAAATCAGAGGTGATGGTTTTGGTCAATGGCCTTGACTCAATATCTTTTGCACTTTCCAGGGGCTCCAGACAAAGATGCCCATTGTCACCCCTCCTATTTGCATTGACAATAGAGCCCTTGGCTAACATGATTCGGCATAATGCTGATATCACTGGCCTTTGCATCAACAACCAACACCATAAGGTTGCGTTTTATGCTGATGATGTGTTGATTTTTTTATCACACCCAAAATTATCGTTTCTGCCTCTTAAAAAGACAATTGAGTCCTTTAGTAGTTATTCAGGTCTAAAAATTAACTTTAACAAATCCACATTAATGGCTCTAAACACTTCCTACCAACAGCAAAAATCATGGCAGGACCTAATGTGCTTGTAACTTCGTCCCTCAGGTTTTTCCTATGAGGGAATAAGTCATAAAAGACATCCAGCAGCTCATACCCTGAAATTATAACCCAGTAGACACATGCAAATCCCATTCACCATCTGTGAGGGAGAATACTTTGAAAACCATCCATAGATGGTATCTCACACCTGTAACACTGTCTAAAATGGTTGAAACACTCTCTCTGGATTGCTGGAGGGGTTGTAAATCTAGAGGCTCTTATATGCATATGTGGATTGAATGTCCTAAAGTGAGAAAATTCTGAGATGCAGTTCTCTATCAAATTTCATGTATCACTGATCAAATTGTAAACTTTTATCCAGTTTTGCTTTGCTTTCTATGTTTGTTAAAAGTAATTCTAACTTGAAACATAGGAAACTGATTTTTCTTATTACTGCTGCCAGATTAGAAGTAGCCAAATGTTGGAAATCAGGTAACCTCTCCATTGAGAACTGGTAGTCTAGAATTTGGGATATGTGGTTGATGGAGAAACTCTCTGCTACGATGAGGCCACAAAAGGACTGGCACATTTCAAGAAAACTGGATTGATTATGTTAATCATCACTCCCAGGACGTTATCACACGGGGTCTAAAGCAGACAGAACCCCGTCGCATCCCCGTCCCATTGCGGTTCCTTTGCCCCTGTGTTCACACGACGTCACAGAGAACCCCCTCCCATCCCCGTCGCATTGCGGCATCATCCCTGTTCTTTTGCATGCCGGTTTCATTGGGAATTACATTTGCGCGACCAGAAGCATACCAGAATGATGCTGCTTTCGTTCATTCCGGAATGATGCTAGTTGCTAGAGACCCGCGTGTGAAAACGTCCCCACTGAATCCAATCTCCTACTTCACAGACAGATCTTTGGACATACACTCTACTACACCTTGACAAGCCAGACTCTCTGGCTCTTGCTAGGAACTAATTTTTTGATTATGCTGCAGAATAACTACTCATCAGATACATACCTTGGCCTTTGTAGTTAATTGTTGTTGTTGTTGTTGTTGTTGTTGTCGTCATTGTTCTATAGATGTTATGTTTTATTGTAAAAACTCAATAAAAATTAACTAGTAAAAAAGCAGGTTCGGTTTCACTGAATGAGAAAAGAAAACCTACTAAATAAAACAAAAGTTCCACTGAGTGCCTCTACTTTTTCTGGAGATATATAAAGAGCATCACTGCCACACTGAAAGCAGGGCAACACGTTGGCATGAGAGTTACCAAATATTACCTAAAGAGAAAGTGTAGATGACAGACTTGTTATTAAGAAAGGCTACATGTCACTGATAACACCACCATCTACCCTAAAAACAGCATTTCACCCTCCCTTTAAATTGGCTTCTAAATGAGATAAGATAAAGATTCTAGTACTCTCATTCTGCCCTAGAGCAAAATGACTGCTGAAGTGGAGAAACTATCAATCTCTTGAAAACTCTAACTTTTTTCTTCTTTCTTTCTTTTTTCTTTTTTAACCACAACTGCAGTTCAATGCAGTGAAAACCAGCTGGAAGATTTTTAATGTTTTCCTCAATGATCTTCCGTACGCTGCCGATTTGTATTGAAAGGGTACCTTTGCTCATATTTCTAAGGAGATATTTAATAGGTATTGCTTACAAGAACTTTCAGAGCACTTTGTATTGCCCACCCACCTATTCAGGATAAAGAGACAGACACACAAAATGTATGGATAAATTAAGGACATTAAAAAAAAAACTATTTCATTCTGATCTGCAGCAGGATTGCTTACTGCCAAGTATTCTGAAGCAGGTGTAATCTTATCTCCTATTAAGCATGTCAAGGGTGAGCTATGCCAACTCCAGAGGCAAGCTAATCAATTTAGCTTTTCCCCAGCCAGTCTATTTCCAGGAAGCCTGAAGACATTGACCTTCCCTCAAGCCCTAAGCCCTAAAGAAGAAACTCAAATCAAGACCTAAAGATCTTTCCCTTTCCTATCCCTGAGTTCCATGGGTCAAATGGGAAGTCCAGAGGACTCCTTTTCACACAAAAATGCCCATGGATGCTAACCAATTACGGGCCATGATTTCACTTTGCCAGACTAACCTGTTGAAAGTACCAGTTACTAATTATTACAATGAAATCTTTATTTTTTTAAAAAAAAAATCAACAACTTTTAAACATAACCCAGTTAAATTGCATTGAAGCCAATATTCCATTTTAAAGCATCCCCAAAGCCAATTTTACCACAGTACCTTGGTGAATCAATAAAAGATAGACAACCCTCCCCACCTACGAAGACAAAGGCAGAAACAAAATTCCTACCCATTCGCCAAAGAGTGACAGGCCAAAACCTTTACTAATTTCCAGAGGGGTTGAGTGGACCAATAAACATTAAAAGATAGAATTGGGACAGCCCACCAATGCCACTACCTTTCCATGGTGGTGGGAGCACATGAACCTGTAAAGCAAGAAACTAGTGCTGCTGGTAGGGTCTCCCATGTCAGTCAGGTTTTTGCTGAGGAGCCATACTAAATGTGCCAAAGAGCTACTGGACAGCAGCAGTAGTTTGGGGGGTGACATTGGTGGAGGATCTCTCAGAGACAATGACAGTGCCACCATAGCTAACACTTGTTAGCAATGCACAAAAGGAAGCATGGTAAACTCCCTTTGAATGTATTTTATAATAAAAAACCTATGACATGACAATCCAAAGTGAAACATGAGATAGTGCAAGAAAATGACACTCTCAGATGTGAGATGACACTCAGTGAGCTAGTGGGGTTGAGCAGAGGACAGCTATGAGTAGCTTTGTGGCTAATGATGAAACTGGACTCAAGCCCAAAGGATGTTCAGTTGTTGACGTATTCAGAGGCAAAAGGAAAATCCAAAGCTGCACATCACATATTACAGGAACATGGGATCTGAGAAGCATGAATCAGGAGAAGCTAAACGCCAGTATGGCACAGTACTTTTGACTGTTGGACTATAACTCTGAAGACCAGAGTTCAATTCCCAACTCACCCATGAATCCCACTGTATGGCCTTGGGCAAGTCACATGCTCTCAGCTTCAGGGGATGGCAATGACAGGCATTCTCTGAAAAATTTTGCCCAAAAAACCCCTGATAGGGCCTTAGGGACACCATAGGTGGGAAATGACTTGAAGGCATACAACAACAACAACAGCAGCAGCAGACAGACTTAGGGCCATTGCAGACCAGCCCAAAGGGCCAGCCTGGGGTAGAGTTGGGGCAGGGCAGCCGCACGCCGGCCGCCCTAGCCCCACCCCAATGCTGTCCTAATGCCGCACAGCTGTACACTCAGCATGCAGCATCAGGATGCCCTTCCGGCGCAGCATGCAGACATGCTGCACTGAAAGGGTGTGGAAAAGCCATGCCACCAGCTCTTAGGGCAGCCTTTTGCCACCCCTAAAAGAGGCAAAAGGAAGGATTGGGGCCGTGTCGTGGGGTTGCCGCGGCCCCAATCCGCCACTCCCTGGGGCGGCTCTTGCTGCTCCAAATGGGCCATCTGCAGCAGCCCATAGTCAAACAAGAAGTGGAATGTATAAACATTGCAATACTTGGGGTGAGTGAACTAAAGTGGACAGAAAATTCTGCAGCAAATTGTGAGTTTTGTTTTTTGCTTTTTAAAAAAAAAAAATCACATTAAGACAGTTTATTCCAAGTTTGCTGATGATTGGGCCCAGCACTGTCTATCTTGGTTGTGCCTGATTTAGGAGAAATACCATGCAATGTGTGCCCTGATCAGCACAAATTCGGGAGGGGGGTATTTGGTTTTGTGTAGACTAAGGGGCTCTACAGACGGCGCAAAGCACCGTCTTTGAGCCAGGGAAAGGGAGGAGCAGCCAGACGCTGGACACCCCAACCCCTTCCCAAGGACGTCGTCAGAGCACTCTGATGGCATCTTCCCCACGCAGCGTCCAGACACGCTGCACCGGAATAGATGCAGGAGAGACGCACGGTGTCTCTTCGGGCATCCCTTTTGCTTGCTCTGGAAGGAGCGACATTTTAGCACTCCTTCCAGGGCTGGCAGAAGGGTGGTTTAGGGCCACTGCATGTGTTAGCAGCGGCCCCAATCCACCACTCCTCGGGGAGGCCCATGGCCGCTCGTCTGCATCTCCCCTAAGGGGCTAAACTGATGGGCAAAAAGAGATGCTTTCAGGCTGGCTTGAAGGCATGACATTTAGATGACACATGCCTTGAAGCCGGCAGGAAAGCGCCCTCTAGGTGCTGTATACCAGGAAAAGCCACTCCAAAAAGAAGCAGCTTTTTTCCGCTTCTTCCTGAAAAGTGTGCACCTTCGCATGTGCATATAAATACACCAATGCCAATGCGTCTCTAAAGGGGCACTCTTTCCAAACCCTATCCCTAATTGTGCATGTCACTGGAGCGCACTTAAAAAGTACAGAGCTGCTGTAGACAAGTGGTGGGAGTGTCAGTGCCCAAAAGAGAAATCATGGAATCTCTCATGGAGATGAGTACAACATACACAAAACAGATAGTCAAAGAGGGGGCATAGGGTGAAGGGGGGGGATGAAGGGAGGCATGATTGTACCATGCTGGCATCTGCATGGGCATACCTCTGCTCTGATGCCCTGTCCCAGTGAAGCACTGCACATGCAAATGTATGCAGGTTCACAGGGACAGCCATGCAATGGGGTGGCAGTCGCCGGCAGTGCACTCCTGCGAAGGTGCGGAGGGATGGTGGTGGGGACAGTAAAAAAACAAAAAAATGTACCCAGTGGTACAGCTTGAAGCCATGCTGTGTGGTCATGACATGTATACTCCAGCCGCCTTGGGAGCTGCCAGTGTGGTTGGTGGGGTTTCACTGTGGCTTCAGAAAAGGCAGCTTCAAGCCACTTTTTCCTGCCTGTCTGTTTCGCCCCTTAGGACGTTATCACACGGGGTCTAAAGCAGCCCCATGCCTGCATCATCACTGCATCATTCTGGATCCTTTGCCCCTGTGATCAGACGACGTCGCAGCAAACCCCACCCATCCCTGCATCATCCCTGCGCCATCGCTGCATCATTCTGGATCCTTTGCCCCTGTGATCAGACGACGTCGCAGCAAACCCCGCCCATCCCTGCATCATCCCTGCGCCATCGCTGCATCATTCCAGCTCTTTGTAATTCCTCTTTCAAAGAGGAATTACGGCTGCGCGACCAGAATCATTCCGGTATGGTTCTGGATTGATTCCATGCTGCTTTTCTTGCTGCTTTGAGACCCCCTGGTGTGATAACGTCCATAGTCTGAGAGAAAGAAAATAAATGTTTCACTACTGGTGTTTCACTCTGGCTTTGTCCCCTTCTAGAATCAGCCCCCCTCCCACTATTGGCATGCAGCCAGTTATCCCTGAGAGGTGTGGCCCATGATGAAAATATTTCCCATCCCCTGGATTAGAACATAGTTTATTACATAAACAGAAAGTGGTGTGTGTGTGTGTGTGTATCCCATTCAAATGAAAAGAGCAATCATTTAATTAACTCCAAGGCTTAATAAATAACCATTAGTTGGAGGCATTTGTAAGTAGCGCATTTTCTTCTTACATTGTTTATGGGAAAGGCTCAGGATTTGATGAATTTCCTAAGGAAGGTGGAGCTGCAGCTATATATCAACTGCTAAGTGGAATAGAACCTATGCTTGGCATATATGCATGACAAGAAGAATGATACCACCTCCAACATTTATCAGACATATACAGCAAATATACTACAGGTACAAGCCTATATATACACCTATGCAGAAGTATCACAGATGGCCTTTTGTACAGATGGCCTTTTGTTAAATACATATAGGGTAGCAGTATAAATGCTGCTTAAAATAAATGATCAGAGGAAATCATAAATAAACATACAAAAACTGCATATATAGTTTCCAGTACTATTAGTTTAAGAAAGAGCACGGTGGTTGGAATAATGTGTCACAGATTAATCTCTTAAAATATCAGAAATGTATGCAAATGCTGAAGATAAAGCTGGAGATGCCAGGGGGAAAACAAATGTAAAACCCTTTCATTGGATTACAAATTGGGACTGCAATTTGGCAAGTTTTACCTACATATTACCTAAAAGTTTTTCCAGATGTAACAGTACAGAGACTCCTTGAGAAATTCAGTGTTCTCAGCTTAAGAAAGGAGCAGTTAGCTTTGCCCAGGACATGGACATTTGAGTCTCAAGAGAAGTTACCTTTCTGTTATTAATGGAAGTTGAAATATTAATTGTCTTTTATTGCTCTTTGTCCTGAATATTACATGGACAATAATACAAGTGGCCTCTGCCTGCACTGAAATCCCTCAATACCATCTTAAGACAGCATCTCAGGCAGAAGGTAGGCCTGTGACTCTAACATCATCACTGTTTTTCTCCTGTTTCATTTTTAACATCTTTGCCTGATGAAGAAGCCAGTGAAGCTTCAAAAGCTTTACTTGGGATGCATCAACACTAAAGAAGTAATGCAGTTTGAAAGAGCTTTAACTGCCATGGCTCAATGCTATGGAATTCTGGGATCTGTAATTTTGTGAGATATCTAGCCTTCTCTGTCAGAGCGCTCTGGTACCACAACAAACTACAGATCCCAGGATTCCATAGGATGGAGCCATAACAGTTAACGTGGTGTCCAACTGCATTATTTCTGCAATGCAGATGCAGCCAAAATGTATTTTATTCTTTGGAGTAGCCCCAAAAATGGTATCACTGCTTTTGGATGTTGGATTTTGCTGTATTTTGCTGGATATGCCAAGTTTCCAGAACTACAACTTTTTAAAATGGCATTAGCTAAAGCCCATGCAATTTATTATGAGGCATTCCCCAAAGTTTGACATTTTACTGCTCTTACAGCTTTTATATTTTGTATATTTAATTCTTATTGGTAAGTTTTAGTTGTATTAAAATGGCGTTTGACATTTTATTTTATATTTTATATTCAATATTTTATATTTCAACTTTGTTATATGACATTTGTATATTTCTTTGTTTGACCTATTTTTATAGGCAATTAAAATTTGAACTAAGAACTAGAACTGATTAGAGATCCAGCCTGTGAGAATGTGTGAAAATAAGTGCATGGTGGGGAAAGGATTTTAAAAAATCATATAATATTAAATAGTGCCTAAGGCTATGAAAATGTCCTAGTCTTCATCCACACTACAGAAATAATCCACTTTGATACCATACTAACTGCCAAGGCTCAATGCTATGGAATTCTGGAAACAGAAGTTTATTGTGGCACCATAGCTCTCTGACATAGAAGGTTAAATGTTTAAAACGGGTCGGCAACCTACGGCCTGTGTGCTGAGTGCAGCCCGTGGAGGCCTTGGGACCGGCCCGTGGCCAGTCCCGCTGCCTCCGCCTCCGCCGCCCTGCACGCGCCGGGGTGCAGCATGTGCGAGCATGCACACAGCAGCGGGCGCCATTTTGGAAGGCCCCACGGCAGCTGCGCAGCCGCCATTGGACCTTGGGAAGGCCGCACCATGGCTGCGCTGGGTGAATTCACCCACTGCAGGCACGGGGGGGGCCTTTCCAAGGCTCAGGGAAGCCCCCCCATGGCTGCGCCAGGCGAATTTCCACGCCACAGGTGCGGGGGGGGCTTTCTAAGGCCCAGGGAAGCCCCCTCCGTGACTGTGCCAGGCGAATTCACCCGCCGCAGGTGCAGGGGGGGCTTCCAAAATGTCACCTGTGTCACGTGTGCCTGCGCCCCCCCACACCCCCCACGCCATTCCCCCCCCTCCCGGGCCCCCCGGCAACAAAGGTTGCCGACCCCTGGTCTAAAACTTGGTCTAAAACTATAGAATTGAGCCATCACAATTAAAGAGATTTCAAGCTGGATTATTTCTGCAGTGTGGATGCAGCCTTATAGAAATATTTTTTTAAAAAAAGACATATCCAGGAATAGCCATTTTGACCAAGAAGCAAGTACAATAACATCTGTTTTAGGCATACTGGTTTCTATAAGATGATTAATAATTAACACCAAATCATCACGAGTAACCATGCTAGACATAAAAACGTGACAAAATCCATATTGTGGTAATAAAATTGATAAAGTCAACAAATATTACCTGTGTATAATAAGAAAGAGTAACAGTAAATACATTTTATAGAGCAATGATATCCAGTTGGAACATATTGCCCTTCCCAAGTTGGAACATATTGCCCTTCCCAAGGCCGGGAATGACCTGGGGGCGACTATCGGAGTTGTGCTGGGGAAAGGAAGGTATGGTTGTAACAGAGGGAACAGATGTTACAAAAGAAGGCGGGATCGCTGCTTGAAAGCTATCCCGCCTTCAGTTCCCGCTGTTTCCCAGAATGGTTTGGAGAGCAGCCCAACCATTCCACAGAACCTCACTCTGCTCCTGTGCAATGCCAGGTCGGTCAAAAACAAGACCCATATCATCCAGGACCTCCTCCTGGATGAGGATGCCGACCTGGCTTGCTTCACAGAGACATGGCTGGGGGAGGATAGCACCGCTATATGGGCGAAGGCCCTCCCAGCTGGGTACTCTGTTAGTGAGCAGGTGAGGGGAAGTGGGCGGGGGGGCGGAGTGGCTCTAGTCCACAAGAACCATCTGATCTTGACCAGGACACCTGTCCAGAACACGGTCCATTTCGAGTGTATGTATCTTTGCCTGAAGACCAGGGATAGATTGGGGATTTTGCTAGTCTACCGACCACCCCGTTGTCTAGCAGACTCCCTGACCGAGCTGATGCAGCTGGTCTCTGAGCTGTTGTTGGAGACCCCTAGACTTTTAGTTTTGGGGGACTTCAACATCCCGCTCGAGACCAGTTTAACAGGTGCGGCTCGGGAGTTCATGGAGACCATGACAAACATGGGCCTATCCCAACTGGTCAACGGGCCCACACATTGTGCAGGTCATACACTCGATGCGGTCTTTAGTACGGAACAGGAATATCCGTGGGCGGAGGTGGTGAGTACCTCTGCATTGTCATGGACAGATCATTTCCTGGTCAAGACTGAACTTAGAGCCTACGTCTGCCCCCCCGGGGGTGGTGGACCCATTCGAATGGTCCGCCCTCGAAGGCTGATGGAGCCAATTGGATTCCAGAGAGCCTTAGAGGGTTTAATGAATGCCGGTGATCCTGTCGAAGCTCTGGTTAATACTTGGAACACCGATCTTACCAGGGCTATCGATACGATAGCTCCCAAGTGTCCTTGCCATCCCACTTCAAATCGCAGGCCTTGGTACACTCCAGAGCTGAGGAGGATGAAGCGGTTTGGACGACGGCTAGAGCGCAGGTGGCGGAAGACTCGACTCTTATCTGACAGAACTCGCCATAGGACCTTTCTTCGTTCCTATCGGGAGGCAATACATGCAGCGAAGAAAGTCTTCTCCTCTGCACGTATTGCGTCTGCAGAGTCCCATCCAGCAGAGCTGTTTAGGGTGGTGAGGGAGATGACGCAGGTGCCTCCTGCGCCAAATCCCTTGCTCAATCCGACGACAGCC
Organism: Phrynosoma blainvillii; assembly: GCA_026167975.1. Taxonomy (NCBI): domain Eukaryota; kingdom Metazoa; phylum Chordata; class Lepidosauria; order Squamata; family Phrynosomatidae; genus Phrynosoma; species Phrynosoma blainvillii. The sequence goes on from JANUYF010000005.1 coordinate 38,929,244, forward strand.
TGCTGTGACGCGTTTAACAATTTCTTTGCAGATAAAATCTCTCAGATAAGAGCCGACTTAGATGCCACTGTTGAAACAGAGTTAATAGGCGAGGCGTCCAGCAACTCCACTGATGTAGTTATACTGGATCAGCTCCAATCTGTGAGTACCGAGGACGTGGACAAGCTGCTTGGTAAGGTGAGGAAGACGACTTGCCCTCTCGACCCTTGCCCATCATGGCTGGCCGTCCAGGGGGGGAGTGCATTGATGAGATTCCTTATGGATATTGTCAATGCATCCTTCAGGGAAGGACACGTTCCATCCTGTTTGAAGGAAGCGGCGGTTAGGCCGCTTCTGAAAAAACCTTCCCTGGACCCCCTGGTTATGAGTAATTATAGGCCTGTGTCATTGCTGCCATTTTTGAGCAAGGTGATCGAGAGGGCGGTTGCTCTTCAGCTCCAAGCAGTCTTGGATGAAGCCGATTATCTAGACCCATTTCAAACCGGCTTCAGGACAGGCTTTGGGGTTGAGACTGCCATGGTTGCCTTGACCGACGATCTGCGTCTGAGCATTGACAGGGGTAGTGTGACCCTGTTGGTGCTCTTAGACCTCTCAGCGGCTTTCGATACAATAGACCACAGCATCCTCTTGGACCGCCTGAGGGAGATAGGTATCGGGGGCACTGCTTTGCAGTGGTTCCAGTCCTTCCTCTCGGGTAGGTCCCAGAGGGTGCTGCTCGGGGACTGTAGTTCCAGCAAGAGGGAGCTCACTTGTGGGGTCCCTCAGGGAGCTATTTTGTCCCCAATGTTATTCAACATCTATATGAAGCCGCTGGGTGAGATAATACGGAGTTATGGTGCTGGGTGTTATCAGTACACTGATGACACCCAAATCTATTTCTCCGTGTCTCGTTTGTCGGCCTCGAATTCCAATGGCATCTCCTCTCTCAATGAATGTCTTCGAGCGGTAATGGGCTGGATGAGGAAAAACAGATTGAAACTGAATCCAGACAAGACAGAGGTGCTCACGGTAGCGGCCCCGAAACCAAGAATTGGGTTGCAACCTCCAGTCCTGGATGGGGTCACACTCTCCTCCAGTGACTGTGTTCGCAGCCTGGGGGTGCTTCCTGACTCGTCGCTCCTGATGACGAATCAGGTTAATGCGACGGTGAAGAGCGCTTGTTATCAGCTTCGGCTGATACGCCAACTGCGCCCTTTTCTGGAAGTAAGGGATCTCGAGACTGTTGTGCATGCGCTGGTAACCTCACGCCTTGACTTCTGTAATGCGCTCTACATGGGGCTACCCCTGTACTTGGTTCGGAAGCTTCAGTTAGTCCAAAACATGGCAGCCAGACTTATCTCTGGAACATCTAGGAGGGACCACATTACTCCTGTTTTGAGGTCCCTCCACTGGCTGCCTATCAGCTTCCGGGCCCAGTACAAGGTGTTGGTTATTACCTTTAAAGCCCTAAATGGCTTGGGTCCAAGCTATCTCAGGGAACGCCTCCTTCCATATAATCCTCCCCGCGCTCTCCGGTCCTCTGGGAGGAATTTGCTGCATCCTCAAAAATCTAGGCTGGCGGCGAACTCCCAGAGGGCCTTTTCTGTTGTCGCCCCCAAACTCTGGAATGACCTGCCGGACGAGATCCGTCAGCTGACATCTTTAGACAGCTTCAAGAAAGCTGTGAAGACGGATCTCTTCTGGCAGGCCTTTCCAGATTAATTCTCCTGGCCTTGGGCTCTTTGCCCTGCGCTCCCCTGTGGCCCCATCAATTGCTGATGGATGGGGAGTGCAGTCGAGTCTTATCAGGGCATTTTTACTTTTCATTTTTATTTTTATGTTTGTTTTATTTGTGTTGGAATGTTTATATTCCTGTTTTAATTATCTTGTTATTTAATACTGTTTTAAGGGGGTGGGTTGGGGTATTCGGTGTATGGGGTTTTAAACTGATGTAAGCCGCTTAGATTGTCTTCATTTAAGCGGGGTATAAATAAATTTTATTATTATTATTATTATTTATTATTATTTAAATCATGGTTTAAGGTCAGGTCTAAATTTTTGTGGTTTTTTTATAGTGGGAAAATCCAAATATAATGCAAACGTTGCTACTCTAATTGATGGTCCCTGGATGAATGCCGCTCCACAAGCCATTGGTTGCTGATGCCAGAAGAATTTCTTGGAAAGAATGGCAATCGTACAAGTATAGTACCAGTCCCTGGTGTGTTTTTGCCTCAGGAAGTCTAAGAAGCACTGGTGTAAAATGTTTACGTTGTTAATAAAATGAATATTAATTGCACAAGTCTTTATATCAACAATGAGAGATGTCATTATGGGAGGAAATGACATTTTTCCTTGAGGAACTCATGGCCAGTCCCGCCGCTGCCGCCTCCCTATGCTTAGCATGATGAGTACCTCAAGGAAACCAGCAACAACAGAAAAAGTAATGCATCATTGACACAAAAAGAGCCACTGGGCTTTACTTGCCAGGAAATCAGGAAACAGCATGGGATAGCCCTAAGAATCTTGCTGACAAGCTGAAGATGTATTAGGTAGAAAGATTTCCCAGACTAATCAGCTGAAAGACCAGAAAGTTAACTGAGGAAAGGATGAGGGAATAAAGTCTGAAAAGCAGGGGGGACTTTGAGTATTGTCTCTGTTTACCATTATAAACATAGCCACATAGAAAAATCTGAAGAATACTCAATTAGTTGCCCATCCTTCTCCTTCCTCTTCCTTCTCTTCCAATTTAGAGCAAAAAGTGTTTTTGCAAAATGCCATATCAGTGTTTGTTCTGCAGATACATTTAATGTCATTTGCCTCTCCCCACAACCTCCTAATATTTACATGATTCAACTTGGATTGTGGCAATTTCACATACAGGAGGGTCACGGGTGTTCCTATGCAGGGAGAGTGTGGGCATTGTCCAGCAAATAAGAATAAAATTTTCCTTCAATCTTCACATTTCTAGCATTGTAATAAATGTAAAATTTCAGTTCAGTTATCTTTCCATCATCTTATAATATCTTCCCAGGCATTTTCACATTCATTTAGAACTTTCCCCTTAATTAGCATCATTAGCTTGTCCACTAACATGCTAATTTATGTAGCCAATCAACAATATTTGGTGTATTCTTCTCTTTCCAAACTATTCCATATACCAGTTGTGCCACTGTTATCATGTACAGCATAATTTTCTTCTGTGTCTTATTATCTTGATCTTCTATTATATTCTGTAGATATGTCTCTGGTTTCATTTCCATTCTCTTTCCCAATATTCTCTCAATCATTTCATGTATATTCCTCCAATATTTTCCAGCTTGTTCACATGTCCACCATGCATGATAAAAGGTTCCATTGCTTCTCCACATTCCAACATCTTCCATCACTGTTTTTATATGTCTTGGCCATCTGTGCTGAGGATAGATACAATCTAAAAAGCATCCTGTAATAATTTTCTTTCGGGTCCATACTTAGGAGATTATCACAGTGCTAATAAAACCAGCTTACCTGAGCTGGCTTAAAATTTAAAACGGGTGACATCCTGATGTTATCAGAAGGATTTAACTGCTAAAATTGCTGCCTGGGTCCACCCCGGGTCCATCCCCACTCCCAGGGCCGCTCCGGCAGCCATTTCCTTAAACCAGAAAACTCCCAGCTTTGAAAAGAAGTGCACTGAGCACTGCTACAAGCAGGGATGGATCCAGGCTAGGCCCAGGCAGTGATTTCAGCAGCTAAATCCTTCTGATAACATCAGGATGCCACCCATTTTAAATTTTAAGCCAGCTCAGGTAAACCAGTTTTATTAGTGCTGCGATAATCTCCTTAGTGTAAACTTCAAATATTTCTTCTGCCGTCTTCAAATGCTGATGTTAAAAATGTTTCCAGCTAGACAGAGGACAAGAAGAAAAAAGTGAGGGTGTGCAGATACAAAATGGCTGTGTAAAAAAGAATTTCATTGTCAGATGCTTTGGTAACCAAAGTAGGCCTGTACAGTTCCCAGAATTCCCACCCAGCATAGCTTTTTCAAACTCTGTCTAGGTGGCATAAATGACAGTGAAGCTTCACTTTCTGCTTGATCATCTTGCACTTCAAATGCTGCCTCCCTGTCTTTTGCTTTGCATGAATTTGGCAGCAATCTGACTTTGGCTCTCTGCTGTAATATTTGCCTTGGCCCTAAATTGGTCCCTCAGACTGTGCAAACTTCCCTTTTGTTCCAGAAAGTAATTTAAAACTGTTGGCGGATTCATTTTTCCTTTCTTCATGACCTAATTCACACTGCATCCTAATAGTACAAAAGTAAATGAATCACATTTCTATCTAATTATTGTGTGTGCACTGAGCCTGCATTTGCATTTCCCATCTAGGAGTGCACAAGGACACGCTTCAGAAAACACTCGTCACCTCTTCTTCAAATACTCCTTATTTTCACTTAGAAAATGGAAGCAAAAAAATCAAACTTGAATTTTTTCCCATTTTTTTGCCATTATCTTAATTTGTTCATTTGGATACAGTTTTAAGATGACTGTGGACTCAATCCAACAAATGTTAGCTGTATTATGTACATTTCTTACAAGCAACTTTGAACAGATTTCAATTATTAATGTTTATTTTTTTTAAGTATTTACAAAACCATGTACAATCACGTACAACAGGAACATGTGGCCCTTCTATATGACTGAACAACAGTTCCAACATCTGTAACCCAGGTATGGTCAATGGTGAGGTATGAGGGGGTAGTAGTTCATTGATATCTGGAAGGTCAAATGTTCCCAACCTTAAGAGTTCTTGGTGTTTTCAAAGTGCAACAATCTAGAACAGCAATCGTTTTACTCTGGAGGAATCCTTAAAGTAAAGTCGAAGGCTTTCACGGCTGGCATCCCTAATTTTTTGTGGGTTTTTCAGGCTATGTGGCCATGTTCTAGAAGAATTTATCCCTGACGTTTCGCCCGCATCTGTGGCTGGCATCTTCAGAGGGTGGTGGCATGGAAGTACATGGGGTATATATATACTTGTATGACCCTTGGATGGGACGAGGTGATTTACATGTTAATCTGTGTTTTGATCTGTTGTTGAATGGCAAGGCCTCAGGGTGGGAGGATATGAGTGTCTATTTAATTAGCAGTCTGCAGGGGAAAACCCTGACTCTGGGTGATATTCAATGGACTCCCTATGTAAGTTTTCACACAGACAGATACCTACACAAGAACTCCAACCATCACCCTGGACAAAAAAGGAGAACAATACAAACACTGGTAGACCACACAAAAAGGATCTGCAAACCCCACTTCCTGGAAGATGAATTGAAACACCTACACTGGGCTCTACAGGCTAATAGTTACTCCAGCTCAGATATAAGAAGAGCTGCCAGATCCAGAAATAATCACAAGAGTGAACACAAACAATCACCAACCAAAAGGAAGGTGTTTTTTACCATATTATTAAAAGGTGTCACAGACAGAATAGGGAAACTGATGAGTAAACACAACCTTCAAATGATCTACAGACCAACCAAGAAAATCCAGCAAATGTTGCACTCAGTGAAGGACAGAGAGAACCAGCTGTGGACAAGTCTACATAGGGATCACAAAAAGCAGTGGTCAGCTCAAGGAACATGAGAGACACTGCAGACTGGGCCAACCAGAAAAATCAACAGTAGCAAAACATGTTATAAACCAACCTGGACATGCTAGTTGAAAACACTAAAATTCTAGACCATGCAATCAACTATCAGGTCAGAATGCACAGGGAGGCCATTGAAAGCCACAAACACCTGTACAACTTCAACAGGAAAGAAGAAACCCTGAAAGTTTGGCTACCAGTCCTGAAAAACACCAAAATCAAGACTCAACTCATGCAAATGACTATCACCCAAGGTCAGGGGGTTTCCCCCACAGACAATGAATTGCTAATTAAACAGACATTCATAACCTCCCACATATCCTTCCACCCTAAGGCCTTGGCATTCAACACAGATTAACATGTAAGTCACATAATACATATACCCCACTCACTTCCATGCCACCAACCTCTGAAAATGCCACAAACGTCAAGAATAAATTATTCCAGAAAAGGCCACATAGCCTGAAAAACCCACAATCCTTAAAGTTATTGAAGGGGATAGAGAAGGGTGTCATGTGGTCAGGACAATGGCAAAGAGGGCTAGCTTTTTCTGGATTGTGCTCATCATTTACAATTATAACATATCACCATGGCTGTGAGAGGATGGCCATATGTACTCTTTATATAAAAATGTGAAAATTTAGCTTGCATTGCTCAGGTTAACTTTAGTTATGATTTGAATGAAACACAAAAGTTGGACTGGCAGCACCTAATTTTTTTTTTAAAAAAATGTTTCACACCAAGTTCCATGCAAAATGGACTAAACCCTGTGAATTAAAAATGGGTGTGTGTGTGTCAAGCTTATTGATTGGTCTCAAACATGCACAAAATTGTTTGGGATGTCAACCTAAATTAAATATCACATTTGGTCAAAATCCATTCATAAATGTGCATGATAGAACAAAAAATGCTGAAAACAAAAAAGTATGTTCCAGATTTACCTGAAGTAGTTGACAGACCAGGTCCAAAATGTTATTACAGTTTCTGTTTTGGTCCTACAAAAACATGCTGAGTTTAGTGAGACTGTGATCAAGTGATCACAGCATAGGTTTGTATAGTACAGGGGTGTGCTATTGTGTCAGGGTCAGGGACAAAATTTTCCCCAAATATTTTTCACCTGTATATTTTTTAATATTCTTCCCTGGTGAAAAAACCAGTGAGTTTCAAAAGCTAGCACAATTTATTTTGCACCTTTTGGTTGGCCTAACAAAAGTACCATCACAATATGTATTTTAAATAGCTGTATCTAGCATAATAGGGGACAGGTAAATCATGTATTTGAGCGGTTGTCAGGACAGCCCTGTATTGGAAAGTTTCTCTACTTGAAACTGCAAGTCTGGTTTAAGAATAAAGAACAATAACAGATAAAAAATAATGCTTCAGCCTGCCCAGCAACAGATTTGAGCAGCAGACTGAGCAGGTGCACAGGTTACCTGAACATGGATGTGGGGTATATTTCTGTATAAATCTGACCTTATTTCCAAATCTGCATCTATTATATATCTGGAAATTAGCACATGCAAATTTTATGAACATTTGTGACTTCCTTTGTCTTCTCCTTCTTTTTCTTTGTGGATGTAGCCAGGGCAGGGTTCTTTTTCCACTCCTCCAACCCCACAAAGTTACATTCCATGCTAAAGAAATCCAAATTTTCATAACAGAATACATTACTCAGGCTTATGGCGTTCTACTATTTTGCTTGCTTTACATAATTTATATTACTTCTTTGATTCAGTGTTTCAGATAATTTCAATATTATTTTCCTTCTAATCTAGGATAGCATTCCCTGCTTTCTCTTTCTTCTCTCCATCCCCATATTTTATTCCTACAACTGTTTGTCTAATAAACTTATTGCACTGTGTTCTCGTAACATAATGAGTATGTAATGTAAACGGAACGGAACGTATTTTATCGCACGGTATGATCCTCATTGAGTTTCCATTCCGTGCTCTGACAGTCTCTAACCCGTTCCAGCAAGAGAACTGTAAAAATGCATCCTCAGCCTGCAAGAACGCTTATAGGCCATTCCAGATGATGTGTGTGTGATAATCTTACCTGGTCTCAGTCTGTCCTTGTGTTCTGATTGGTTAAGACAACCTCCTCCCCTCCTGTCCTAAAACATCCACAAACTCAGCTCAACTCAACTCAACTCTTCCGGTGTTGACGCAAGGAAGGTGCCACAGGCAATTTAAAAATAATAATAATTTTGTAGATTGAATTGTGTCATGTTTATGAGAAAAAACAATGAATGCTCGCTACCTAAACCTCTCGGTAGCATTCTTTCCAATGCAGACATGGGGGTTTTCGCAACAGTGAGCATGCCCCAATGAGGGACAGCTGAGGAACTACTTTAGCGCCTGTACCAGTACAACAGTAAATGCAGTGCGATAACATGTGTTCTCATAACATTACTATCACGTTATCAATAGTCTAATGCGGTAACACCCATTCCCATATCGTTACATTCCAGGGACTCGGTGGGAACATTACAGGTAATGGTGCGATAAGCTTATAAGATATGAGCTAGTTGACCCAAAGTGGGCCTGTGAGGTTCATGGGCAAGAGGTGTTTTAGAACAAGGATCTCCACAGTTGTGATACAAGATTCTACTCATCCACCATGCTAGTTAAGACAGTGGTAATACAGTGGGGGGGACAGAAGACAAGGAAATACAGAAAAGAGATATAGAGTAGTGGGTCTGATAGAACTGTAGTTATTGTGTGCCTTCAAGTTATTTCTGACTTATGGTGATCCTAAGGCAACCATGGCTGCAACCACACTGCAGAAATAATCCAATTTGATGCCACTTTAACTTCCATAGCTCCATGCTGTGGAATTCTGGGAATTATAGTTTGTTGTGGCACCAGGATTCTCTGGCAGAGAAGGCTAAATATCTCACAAAACTACAATTCCATAGCATTGAACCATGGCAGTTAAAGCGGTGTCAACCTGGATCATTTCTGCAGTGAAGATGCAGCTGAAGAATAAGAATAAACAACACTGTAATTGAAATTGATGGGACTTTAAATGCTTTAAGTATGAACCAACCAAGGTTAAGTTGTTCAGTTTCCATAGTTTGCATTCAATATGGAAAACAGACCTTTATATTTGTCTCAGAATTGCAGTTCTAGATTTAAAGTCTTCTCCTTCATACTGTTTAATTACAAATGGTAGTGTATTATTATCCGGAGAAAATTCAAACTAATGAAGCTTGAAATATTGGGTGAGGTGGCAAAATTGTAAAACTATTGCCAGTACTTATGAATTCTTCCCATAGAATTTCATCACTATTTGACTTTATAATGTACATTAGCTTGAAAAAGAGGGCAGCAAGTTGCACTTACCTGAGAGTATGGCCCTTTGAAATCAGTGCTGCTTACTTCTAAGTAGACACATGGAATTGTATTTCAGGATCTTATTCATATATTTCTCTCTGCAGTATCAAACCCATGTTAAGTGTAAACTTCTTAATTCTTTAGTATCTCTCAATACAAAGCAGATACAGCTATTGCACTGTCAGGAACCTTGATGATAATTTTTGACCTTGTCTCAAACTATTTCAGTTCTCATTCTCACTCACTGTGGCTATTACAGCAGTACATTCATGTTGGCTTTGGGGTGATGGAAAAGTGTTCCCAAAACAAAAAGAAAGAAAGAAAGAAAGATCTGGAAATACATATGTGGAAACTAGTGGTGGCTAAGTCAAAACCCCACACTCACGTTTGTTTGTGATACAGTAACACATTCATCATCTGCCCATACTGGGTTTTCATAGGATGAATGCATCTTCTATATGCTACCAACAGATAAGACCAGTGCTGGATTTGACATTACTTAATTTCTTCCCCTATTTTGATGTCCCATTATTACATAAAGACTTTACAGTGTTCTTCCTGTTAGACAATTATAGCTTGTTCTTGGAAGACAGGTGACTTGTTGTGGATGACCATGTGGCATGTGAAAGTATGGAATACAGCTCCAAGAGGCAGAGATTTAAATGAAGACATGGAGACAGACTCTTGAAGAAATGTGATCTCCCTTGATTTGTTATACAAATCAAACCACAGGTCTGAGATGACAGGTTCTGACTACACATGGCCCCAAGTCAGATAATTCATTTGGTTGAACCAGACGTATTCCTAAACAAAAATTACCTTCATAATGAAAATACTTTTTATTTATTTTTTTCATTGTTTCTATGTTATGTGTTGTTTACTTCACTCATTATAATGTATTAAAATTTGTTAAAACAGAAAACTTCTGAGTGTGATTAGTGTGAGTCCTTGGGAATTCCCCCTCCCCCAAGAATATTTATGCATATGTAATGTCTGTAAACTCTCACATCACCCCACCCCCACACTGATTCTCCACATTTTAAAATCTAAATCTTCTCCTCTATGGAGAAACTAAGCCATTGTGGGTAGTAGTTTCAGTGTTGGACTAGGACTCTGGCAGACCAGGATTTGAAACCCTGCTCAGCAATGAATACCCATCGTGTCACACCTTTTCCTCTTCAAGTCAATGGCAAATTATCTCTCAACAAATCTTGCCAAGAAAACCCCATAATAGGGTTGCCTTGGAGTTGCTATAAGTTGGAAATGACTTGAAGTCACACAACATGGAAATACACCAACAAAAGACATCTACCAATGGGCAATGTTTGAGCCTGGTCTTATCATTACACAAGGTGAGAGTGATAGCAGGACCAGAGAGAGAGAAGGAAGAACAATCCTCCATAGTTGATCTTGTGTTGGAACACACACAGCCTACCCTAAGTCCTTTAAACTAACCTGCAGTGATAGCTGGTGGCTTCCATATCAGTGGCATGGTGAATCCAAATTTTATCCTGAGACTTAAAGGAGCTATTGAAGATGCTGAGCCTATCTAGCTTCAGAGTTTTTTTTAAAAAAATGATCTGGAGGTGGATTCTGTCACAGTGGGATTCAGCTAATCTTGCTGATACCTCCTTTCTTGGGTAAGAAGTGTGTGGCCCTTTTGCTGTTATTGAACTAAAATGCCAAGCAGCCCTAGCCAGCACAGCTGATGGTGAGGACTTTTGAGAATTGTAGTACAACATCAGTAGGCTATTTAATTCCCACCCACGTCATGTGTTTGGATAAGATCTGTAAGGATCCACTTGGAGAGGTGAGTTCCACATTGGGATTTGTTGTTGCTGTTGTTTTAAGATAAATGTGTTTTTTTAAAAAGCCAAGAAAGAGGAGAGGAAGGCGAACTCTCAGTGGAGTACTGTGATGGAGGGGGATGGGGGGGAAGAATGCTTTCAGTTTTTCAAATTATCACTCAAGGAGTATCTGTTAGTTCTCTTTCTCTCCAAGGTGGATTCTCTTTCTCAATCAGCTGAATTCAAAGTAATGGCTAAAATATTGAAGAGGATAAACTGCTTTGACTTCTCTGCCCATTTCAAATTATTCATAACTTGTTAAAGTATGCTGCCGGCCTTTAGAACCCCTCACCTTTGACTTCTGAGAAATATGACAGTTCAATCCAGCTTCAATAGGGCAATTATTCAGTTTTATAGTTCATTATATAGTCATTCTTTCAAGTCACCTTTTTAAAGACAAGACAGAGTTAGGAAACATATCTGTGATATGACTTCTCAGATTATATTTAACAAAAGAACCTATGCAAAATTAAACATAATTTCCTTCAATTAAATACCAGGCACAGATTAATTCATCTTAACTTCCACCTGTCTGATATTCATGACAGAATTTTATATCCACTCTTTTGTACTGCTCTATAAATACACCAGTTTCTATAGCATATCACTTGTAACATTTTTTTTCCTAAACATGGTCACTTGGGAAGGATGTGTTGGCTCGATCCTAAATCACCAGAATTAAGTTTACACCTTATCACTTCCCTCTTTGAAGATATGTGAACCAGAAGGTAAAGAATTGTCCTTTTAATTAAGTCCCAATAGGTACTTTTTGTCTGAAGAATAATGCAGATAGATTTTCTCTGCAGCTTGTTAGACATCCATAAAGGCCAGGTTTACAACTAGCCATTCTAAAGAAATGATTCAATTTAAATGTATATAGGCCTCAGTAACAAAAGTTCTCAGAATATTTTCCCTTGGGGGAAAAAATCAATAAAACCATGGTTTAAAAAAAAAATCAAGAAAAAACCTCATAACAAAAATAAATGTGGCAAGGGTTAAATCAACTGGCTGCCTGTTTTAAAATGTTTTAGATGCATTTATTTTGGCAGCTTCCTAAAGGTCAAATAGGAGGATGTCATTTCAGCCTCCCTAAGCAGTGATATGTATAACTGTGGTGCCATTACCAAGAAACTCTGGCTCTGGCTTCTTCAGCCCATCTAGAATAGCTAGCTCATGCCACATATGCAAAAACTTCATTTTTGTTCTCTTTCTTCACTATACTTGCAATTTTATGTAAAGTTTCATTCTCATGTTCATTTCCCCAGATATCCTGCAGCTTTACATCTGATGCTTGAAGGAAGGTAATAATACATTCAATGCAGGCCATCACTTCTTATGCCAGTTCACCACTTTCACATTCTGTTGATGGCTATTTAAACAAAACGTTGGTGACTCTTGGGTCTTTCCCTGCTACATGTCAGATGAATATTGCATATTTCACATTCAAAAATTCTGTGGCCTTAATGTAAGAACCTCACATCTTTTGCACCTAAAATGGGAACCATGAGTTTGATGCAGATTTAAGGTGCATGTGTCCATGCCTCCTCCCACCTGTTCATAGAAATCTCTAAAAGGAGAGTGACTCTGCTGAATGTGATGAGGTAAGAATCCCACAAAACCTAGCAAAACATTTTACAAATGTAGTTCTTCTGCTAATGGAAGATAGATCCTAGATTCATGGTCCATTTCAGTCATGAAATGTATTCTAATGACAAAGGACATTCACATGCCTGGGTGATTTCTAGCCCCTGTTTTTCAATCTGAGCATATTTCGATGGCCAACAATATCTTTGAAACAAAGACAACTGGACAAAGGAGATTATCGTACTAACATTTAACCCAACTGCACCCTAATGGGGTGCAGCTGGGAGCCAGGATATAGGCAGGAATTATCACACATAATTTGCCACCGGATCTGCCAGCCGAGTACAGCCCGGCTGCAACTCAGGTCCCAGGAGCCCTCAGCAAATCTCTTTTCAAAGTTGGAAGCTTACAAAATCCTTACGGCAGCAGTGCTTGACTGTTAGTAATATAGGCCCATACAAACTGAATAGATTGAATTGTACCAAAGGTATGAGCAGACTGTCTGTAGCACCAGTGGTATTAAGTATTTTATTTTAGTGCTGTAGAACTGCCCTCCAAGCCATTTGAGTAGTCACAGCTATGACTAATAACTGAGGTCATGTTGTATTGCCTGTAGACTCCAGAAGTTACTTTGCACCACTGGTGTTATAACTACTGATGGGTGAGCTTCTCTAGCTCCATTTGGAATTTAGTTCAGTCTTAGTTTTCTCAGAGAAATCTCCAAGGAGGCATAGAACTGTTCTGAGAATTCTCCCACAGAGTTATCATCATTGATCTCTCACCCCACTGAAACTAGGAGGAAACCAGCAATCAGAGGAGCTGGAGAAAACTGAAGTCTCATGTTTAAGTTCCTGGACTTTATTGCAGCAAAAGGAGACTCTTAAGCCCAGCGAGAAGGAGCACAATGATGCTGAGCACTGTACTTTTCTATCAAGGAAGAGATAGAAGAGTTCCCAGTGCCTGCTTTAAGATTATTTTAATTGATATTTAATTTAGCTCTATATTGGCTCCCATCACTCTAGGAGGAGGTAGTGCTGGGCAAGTTGAGCAAAAAAGACAACCTCAAGGAAGCAGATTAACACATGGAGAGGGAGAGACATCAAACCACAATAGTGAGAGGCAGCAGCCTGGGATTGAAAATGACATGGCTACCCCCACTAGATGTACAGTATTTCCAGAGTTTAGGAGATTATCAGGATCTTCTGTCCTTGAAAACTGGCTGGCTAAGCACAGCTTGGAGATGGGATGTAGTCATCCAGTGGCATTGGAGGCGTTTTTGTGTATAATAACACGCGTTTTCACCTATTCAAGCCCGTCCCCAGTCTGTGCCTGGATCAAGCAAAAAATGCAGTGCAATAATCTCCTTAGACAGTTACTTTTTAAGTCATTCATTTTATAATATATAAGAAGTAGTAGCCAATTGCTATTACTTATTGCATGGTTGCAAAGGCAACTTAAATTCTACGTGGCATTGCTTCTTACCTTTCTATTATTTTCCATCACAGTTTTGAGAGACCAACCCTTACAAATGATAAAGGGATAGCACAGAACTTGAAAAATTCTTGTCAAAATGCCTCTAAAAATGCCCTTTTAAAGTAACTGTTGGAAGTGACTGCTGCATTTTGAGATATCCCATCTGGCTGTGTTGACCCATGCCTCAACCACATTCTATTTGGATTACTGTAAGCACTCTATGTGAGGCTACCTTTAGAAGATGTTCAGAAACCACAGTAGAAATGTCATAGCCAGATTGTTAACTAAGGGCCAGCCTGGAGGCAGGGATGGGGAGGGGCAGCAGCACTCTGGGTGCACCAACCCCACCCCGCAGCATCAGGATGTACTTCCAGCGCAGTGTTTTGATGTGCTGCAGCGGAAGGGGCACTAAAGAGCCGTGCCCTGGCTTTGAGGGCACCCTTTTGACGGCCCTGAAAGGAGCGACATGTTGCCACTCTTTTCCGGGCCAACAAAAAGGAGGATTTTTGGGGCCAAGGCATCCGGCAGCCTCGGCCCTGATCCTCCGCTTCCCCTAAGATTAGTTATAGGACACAGATCTCTCTCTTGTTGAAACATCTTCATTGGCTACCAGGTCATTGCTGAGCAAAATTAAAAGCCCTACATGAGTTGGGTTCAGACTATCTGAAAGATTGTATCTTTCTCTGTGAGCCTCCCCAAGTTTTAAGGTCTTCAGGGGAGAGTTACCTATCAGTTTCACACTGTCACAGACTTGTCTGGGGAAGATATGAGAACCTTCTTGGTGGGAGCTCCCAGGCTATGGAACTCTCTCCCATGGGAGGCTAGGCTGGCCCCCTCTCTGCTTTTTTTCCACTAACAGATAAAGACCATATCATTTGAACAGTGATTTGATAATTAAGCATGTGTACTGAGCTCTTTTACTTTATTGTTATGTTTTTAAATGATTTTATATTGTTTTGAATCAATACTGTTTTAGTGATAGTTTGGATAATTGTTTTTAACTTTGTATCACTAGTTTTTTGCTGTATCATGTTTGTTTGTTTGTTTGTTTGTATGCCACCTTTCTCGCACATAAAATATTTTTAAAATATCAATAAAAATTAAAACAGTTAAAATCATCTTTAAAAGAGTATAAAATCACATAAAAATATACAAAAGTTAAAAGCATGACTAAAACATACATACTCCATAAAAACCACCCTGGTATGATTATCTATCAAACACCTTCTTAAATAAAAATGTCTTGGCAGGCTGACAAAAGGTTTACACTCATCAGGAGAAAGGCTGATTATAAATTAAATAAATAAATAATCAACTCGCCAACATGGCATAGCGGTTTGAGTTTTGGACTATCTGGAGAAAAGGGTTTGAATCTATGCTCGGCCATGGAAACCCATTGAGTGATCTTGGCCAAGTCACACTCTCTCAGCCTCAGATGAAAGCAAAGACAAACTCTGCCTGAACAAATCTTCCCAAGAGAACCCTGTGATAGAGTTGCCATATGTTGGAAACAACTTGAAGGCACACAACAAATAAATTACAAATATAAAGTATCTTCACTTTCTCATTTCTTCACTTTTGAAAGGTTAGCTTCATTATACTCCTGTTATCTGAAAAAAATAATTAGTTTCAAGTAACTATATTACTTATAACAAAGCTCTACATTTTCTCGGGAAGGAAAGGGAGGGAGGACACATTTGGCAATACCATTCAGAAATAGAGCACCAACTTTCTTCCAAAAATCTACTTGTTTTTCCCCCTGCCATCTGTTGCCATTAGCCACCTTTTTTAAACTTTCCTATTTACCAAGGTCAAATACTTCCTCTCCTGTGGCTTGTTGTCAAGTTGGTTTGTTGATTCTTGTAGTAAGCAGATAGATAGTTTTAAAAATGATTTTTTTTTCATTTTTTCAATAGTTCTAGGAAAGTTTGAGCTTATTCTCATTTAGTATGGCCAGTGATCCTGGGCAATGGAATTGTAATCTAGTACAGGTTGATATCTCTTATCTAGAATTCTGAAATCCAAAATCCAAAATTGCCCACATGGGTGGCTGAGATAGTGACACCTTTGCTTTCTGATGGTTCAATGTACACAAACTTTGCTTATGCACAGAATTATTAGAAATATTGTGAATAAAATTACCTTCAGGCTATGTGTATGAGGTGTATATGAAACATAAATGAATTTCATGTGTAGACATCTCCAAAATATCTCATTATGTATATGCAAATATTCCAAATTAAAAAAAAAAATCAAAATTCAAAACACTTCTCACCCCAATATTTTCAAATAAGAGACACTCAACCTGTATTTGGAGATCACTTAGTATAGTAGTTAAAGAGGTCTTTCCTAGCCATGGGTCTCTTAGAAGTTAGACCTGACCAATGACTGTGCTGGATCAGGATCATGGGAATTGACAGCCAACAAAGGTTCACCACAGTTCAGGCCCAGGAAATCTAAATGATAACATCACTGCTCAAAAAAGATGTTTTCTTTGATCTTCTTGAAAGGCAGTTGGCTCCACTGGCCTGGGGGAGGAGAAAGCCCCCCCCCCATAATGGCTGAGGGTTCCCATGTCACAGGTGCAGTGAATCCATTCCAGTCAGTGTTTGTAGGAGCTATTCAAGTGCTGGATCCCACCTATCACCTTGGCTAGCTCATTTAATCTCTTCACACCTAGACCAGATTCGCCATACCCCTGACATGGAAGACACTGGCAGACCACTACAACCAGCATAGTTGGTAAAAACCTCAACAAGTGGAAAGCAAAGACAATGAATTATACAGTGGGCCCTTGGCATCCACTGGAGTTTGCTTCCAGGACCCCCTAGGTAAAGGTAAAGGTATGCCCCATTGACAAGGTTGTCAAATCATGTCCGACCATGGGGGGGGGGGTTGCTCATCTCCATTACTAAGCCAAAGAGCCAGCATTGTCAGAGACTATTCTGTGATCATGTGGCCAGCATGATTGCACAGAATGCTGTTTACTATTCATCTACTTGCATTTGCATGCTTTCAAAGCGCTAGGTTGGCAGAAGATGAGATTAGTGATAGGAGCTCACTCCATCATGCAGCATCTGGGCCTCGAACTGCCGATCTTGTAATCAACAGAGTCAGGGTCTTAACCACTTGAACTACCACGCCCCTACATCCAGTGTAGTTAGTAAAAACCTCAGCAAGTAGAAAGCAAAGACAGTGGGTTATACAGTGGGCCCTTTGCATCCACTGGAGTTTGCTTCCAGGACCCCCTAGGGTACCTAAATCCATGTTGGCTCAAGTTCCATTATATACAATGGTGTTGCAAAATGGTGTCCCTTATTTAAAATGGCAAAATCAAAATTTGGTTTTGGGTGGAAGGAAGACAGTATCCTAGATCAAGAAGAATGGTTATTGAAATTATATGATGTAATGGAAATGGACGACTTAACCCAATTAATTAAGGACAAAACGTTAGAAATTTTAAATAAAGAATAGAGGTCAGTGTTAAAATTTCTAGTAGAAAGGTGAAGAACGCTGGTGACTTTGGGACTTAAATATATACAAGTTGACAGCTTTAAATATTGTAGAACTGAACAGATTTATCTTAGAAGCAGAAAAGAAAATTACAATATTAATTTACAAATTACATAGACCGTTTGGGTAAGTTGGTGTGGATGGTGTGGTATGTGAGATGGTGAGAGCAAGTGATCAAGTAGATAAGAAGAGGAAAGGAAGGAATCAATAAGGTAAAAGTGTAGAACATAGAAAAGAAGTTAAAGGAAGAGATGAATAAGGAAAGAGAAAAGATGGAGTTTTTAGAATGTGGAGTATGCAAGTGAGATATTTGAGAAGGATGTTTTATTATTGTTTGAAATTTATAATATATAAATAATGGAATTGTTTAGATGTGTGGATATTAGACAAACGTATGTGCATGCAAAATAGTACGATCTGTCAATAAAATTATTTTTAATAAATATTTGGGGTTTGGAATTATTATTTTAAAAAACTATATTTTCAAGGCATGGATGGTTGAATCCATAGATGCAGAATGCACAGATATGGAGGGCCAACTTTTGTAAGATTTTCTCCTTGATATCTTTCTAACATAATGCTCCTGGAAGAGCAACACGTTTAGAAAAATAGGAGATAAGCATCTCCAGCACTATCATGTTTTACTTTCCCCTGCATGTTTTGTCTGAACTACATACTGCCAGTATAGTGTCTTTCACCTCTTTTTTTTAACTGATTGTTAATATTTTCGCCCCTTCTGAAGAAAGGATGAAAGTAGTTAAGATACTCAGTGCCCCTGATCTACAATATCACTTACCAAGCTGGCGGGTTCATTTTTCCTGGCTGAAGGTCTTCCTCTGATCTCACTACAATGATATTTCCTGGATCACAGAACAAAGCACACAGAGCTCTTTCCATACAGTGGAAAGAGACACATTTTCATTATTGCGTTAGTAAGAGCCGAGCAGCCATGAACTTAAAGGGTTAGGAGTATATTTCCTGGTTTCACATATGACAGCTGTCTTTGAAATTCACAAAATAAGCATGCCAATGACACCATACCAGACTGTACTCGCATTTTGACAATGATTGCCCTGTTTTGATTTGCAGAGACAGGCTTTCTTCAGCTTCTTTTTACCAGGCATTTTGCAATCGAGCAGAGCACAATGAACCAGGTCTTAATCATATTTTGCTTTCATCTTCAGATAGGTGTGGGAAATGTCAGGGAAAAGAGAGACAAGGAAACAAGCAGTTTGTGGGTGCATAGATGGGGGGAGGGGAGAACAAAGGGAAAAGGTCCAAATGAGAAATGAACCTTGTCCATCTCATTAGGTTATTTAAAACATGAAAATGGATCTTAAGGAATATGGGTGCAGGGAGCTGTTTCAGTGTTAGTGGGGAAGTCCTATGTGAGTGAGGTGAAAAATATGTGGTGGCATCCCTGGGATGTGCAGGGGATGCGGACTGCACCATGGAGGGGTGACACCCTGTTGGCTCCTCCTTCCCCTTCAGTGCAGGAGGGGCAAATGTGCACCTTTCCTGGCTGCTCCATCATCGATCTGCCTCCCTGGGAAGGAAGTCAACAACAACAACAACAACAACAACAACAGGGTTATCAAAGTTTAGGAAAGACATCTATAAATGTACAAGACCTCCTTATTCGCAATCCCTTTCTTCTATAATCACATTTTAGTTTTTTATTATTATAAATTTGATTATTGCATGTTTAAATTATGATTATTTATTTTAAACTCACACAGTAACCAAAGTTCTCTGGATGATATAAAGATTTGAAACACAAAATACTAAAAAATGATACAGCATGTCAGATAAAACCAAAATAAGGGTTAAAACAAAATATAACTAAAACAATGGGTAAGACAAAGGTATTTTTTTTAAAAAATAATAATATTTAAAGCATTAATTTAAAGCAGTTTAAAATATAGTAAAGATAAAAGTACACCACCACATCTTGTTAAAATACCTTTATGCTATAGCCAGTTAAAAAGCTGAGGGTCTATATGAATCAGGTCTTTGCTTGCCAGTGGAAAGAGAGAAGAGAGGCTATTCAACCAGTCTAGTCTGGGCATAGCCAGCAGGAAGGCTCTCTCCCATGTCATCACCAAATGTGTCTGTGAAGGTGGTGGATGGAGACAAGAGTGCTCCACCAAAGATCTTACAACTTGGGCAGACTCATATAGAAAGATATATGTTTGGGCACAGGTTCCAAAGACAGTCTCGTGGACAGGGCATTACAGTAATCAAAGTATAATTAAGGTATAATTACGACATGTTTTGCTATAAGCTGTACACATATCAGAAAGGAAGAAACAGGACAACAGTAATGCCTAATACTGTTATAGTTGGATTTTTAACATTCAGAAAAATATTTCAACTGATAACATAGGCAGCTATAGCTACCATCCTGTTTTGAGGCATGTCAGAACATTTAGTTCATATCAGAGGAGTCTGATTTCACAAAAGAAAAGAAATATTAAGATTTCAAATTTCAAAAAGTCCTCTTTCTATGATTGAAATTCAATGTATACCAAAATTAAGTATCTCCTGGATGATTAAATATATGGCTTCTGGAAGATCCAATAACCTTTATTTTGTACAGCTGATAGAGAATTTGTTCATTAGAAATCTGGGACCTCCTTTTTCAGCTTTGTGTAATCCACATTAATGACATAGAACTGAAAAGTGGGGGGGGGGAGTTATTATAAGTAGTATGAGAAAGGTATTAAGTACAGAAATCAATGGTAATGCATCACATTTTATATTTTTTGGGGAAAGTTTAGATTTCCACTAGTGAACAACTACTTGCTAGCAGCTTTCATATTATCGTTGCATTAAGTTAGGAGATTATCACATGGACAAAAAGTCACAATATAGATTTTTGGGATCAAAAACGGAAAACTCCAGTTCATATGTTTGTTAACAGTGCAACATAAGATAGATGTTATTTAAATTATCACTTCTCTATGTTTTCTGTTTTCACACACCTGCTGTCCCTTTCAATAATGCAGTTGGAAAAAGCTGGATGACAGCTTTTATACAAATCCAAATGTGGGAAAGCATTTCATGTTTTCTTTATTTCACAGATAAGCTGGAATGCCTTAACTATTACACTGTTATGAAAGGGCAACTGGCACATAATACAAGTCTCATACATAGATAGGTTGTATCTGAAAATCAATGCAATAGAAAGCACAAAAATACTGCCAGCTTGTAAGATCTTTGTTAAGTGCCTTGAAGCTCTACACAGGTGGTTAATCTTACAATTCGTCTTCAACACATCCACATACACCATTGGAATTCTATGTAGTTGCTTCAATATGAACATATAAAGAAAGGATGTCTGATTCTTTGCCTGTAAAAGGTTTCAAAGCAAGTTTTCAAGAAGAGTCAAGAGTCAATGGAAGTGATGGGGCTTCTGCTGTGTTTACTCAATTACAGAAAAGGTTTAGAGGAGATAATGGGAAAGCAGATTAAAGGGGGAAAATTGAAACCCAGTGTAAGTGGTTTGCAGAGTCCTCCCCCTGCTTTGGCACATATATAATTTAGTAAGGGTTTCTATTAATACTGAAGCCAGTGCATGGCATACTACATTTCAATATGCTTTCAAGCAAGTCACCTGAGCCAAAATATGCTAGTTCAAATACAGCTATCTCATCCTAGGGTATGTAAACTAGTGTAACTGATCATGACCAGCAATCACTGTACCAGAAATACTTTGAAATCTGATCAGTTGTCAAAAATATCAGCTGTCCCTATCAATATGACTATGGCATTTCACTGTCTAAGGGCTCTACCTTTCAATAATTCTGTGGGACCAGATGGTGCTAAGAACAGATTTGCCTATTATTCCTAAACAGGATGTATCTGAGGAAATTAGCTGCAGTCCTTGAAAGCTTATGCCAAGTAAAACCTGTTAGTCTTTAAGGTGTCACCATACTATTGGTTTTACTGCAACAGACTAACGTTGATGCTCCCCTGAGAAACTTTAGATAAGACAGAAACATGGAGAATGCAACTCTGCAACTGACAGGGTAGTCATTATGCTGTCAGAGAACACCTGGGAATGTGCTGTAAAAAACAAAGGTGGGAGAAATAGCTATATGTGCTGTACTGTAGATGAAGACTGTGATTTTGCTAGGATTTTGTAAGCTCTAGGTTTGACTAGTCCAATGAACTCTGCCTGTAAGTCCAATAGTAGAAATTTTATGCCACTGATGTCAGTTAAATGATAGTTATTTGCTAACGTGAATTTGATAGTGGCCATGGGACAAAGAAGGCTGCAGAGCACTGTATTAGAGATATAGCAGCTCAAATTGTTATTACTAGGCTTCCTAAAGTACACTGGAAGCTGGAGGTGCAGTGACGAGATAAAGCCACATCCGAAGGAAGAAGTATCTTTGTTTCTAAGGACAACCTATTTGCTTTAATAATGACCCCAACTGACAATGACCCATAGGATAACCAAGGTTGTACAAAACCCTGTTTTTCAACAGTTCACCATATAGTGGTATATTTGTGAGATGGTGCTGCATGAAATGTGATGCTAGCAATCTAGTGCTGCAATTCTCTTTGCTTCAAATTCCTGTCTCTTATCAGACCTTGGGACTGTGAAGAGCAAGCCACATGACATATAGAGCTACATTAGTTTCTCCAGCTCCAATAAATAGGAAGAGAGGAATCAACTATAAGAAACATAATTATTTGATATTAACAGACAATCATGGAAACTTTGGAAGTCTTGTCATATGTCTGAGTATTAGTTCTGATATGATATAATTTTTCTCTCAGGCAGATCACCTAACTTCATTACATAAATGTTCAGGGCTATGGAACTGAAGGGAGTGTGAAAGACAGATTTGAAAACAGCAAGACTGAAGCTTTCTGATGGGTAAAAGCAACCCTGTGGATTAAAAAAGAAAGAAAGAAAAAAGAGCAAGGCATAACACTAAGAGCAAATACAGTACCAAAGGTGAGAGTAAAGTTTCCATTCCTCAGATATATGGGAGTATGTTCCACATGAATAAAATAATACAGCATATCCAGTTTTTCATAGTACAGTCTTTCTCACTGGTTCTCCAGGATCTTCACAAACTACGATCCCTGAGTTGAGGAGCCTGAGGACTGAACTTGCGACATTCTATTTCTGATGATGGTTCTTAAGTGGTCTGGCAAGGAGAGGACAATGGGGTTGCATACACAGGGCAAAGCCAATCAAATATAGATATTTAGTCTCTTTGAAATCGAGGTAGGTTTGCCAGCCTCTTTGAAGGCAGCACAATACCTCACCATGGTCAGTGTCCCATTCTGAGCCAGTTTGGCAGGGAATCTATTCAGCAGAGGTGGACAAATTAAGCCCTGATTGCTCTCTCAGAGAAATCATTTCCTAGTTGGGGGGGGGAGCGGTGTAGGGGAAGATTTCCAGTCTTGTAATTTAAAATGAGGCTTGGATTCTCCAAGACGGATAAAAGGTCCAGGGTGCAGGGGCCCTAACCTGTCCATTTTGAATTCTTAACAATTTGTGCAGAATTTGGCAACAGATAGCTTTCTTGTCTTATGTATCAAGGGCCCCAAACAGACGGGTAGTAAAATGTGGCTTCCAGCCGCTTTGGGGGAGGAGGCTGCAGATGACACATGCCTCCAGAGTGGCCAGAAGCCGCATGGAGAGCACGCCCAGCCGGCAAAAATCCATTCCTTGCTGGTAGCCCATTCAGGTCCACGGCAGTGGCTGGCTTTGGGACTGCAGCATCTGGTCACAATGGTCCCACACTGATCAGGGTCCAACTGGCCATGGAGCAGCCAGGACCACTTCAAGCTGCTGGTCTGCATGACTCCAAAGTCTAATATTTCTATTTACTGAGCATACCTTGTTATAACATAACCAAGCCAGAAAGCTGTAAATTGAACAGTTGAATGATACAAACATTAATATAATAAAAGCTGAAGGACTCAAAGACTGAAAATCTTAAGAGATATTACCATGTCTTGACACAAACAGCAATGAGAAAAGTTTACTGGAGGAAGAGCGGGGTGCTTGGATTAGAATGTCACTTATTTTGTCAGGCTTTGACTGACAGCTTGACGCTTGGATGTAGAAAAGAGAATTTTTTAGTCCTGACTCTATGAAGTTTTTAAAATAACAAACATGAGGAATGGAGGTTAAGACAGCTGCCTCAGGGTGCCAACATTTGACCAGAAAAATGTTAGCTATTTAATTTATGGTTATTCTGTTTTTACACCAGGAAAGGAGGGTGTTTGTGGGATTTTCTGCTTCATGTGCCAAAATAACTTGGCTGATTTTAGATCCTATGCACTTTGACTGTAGTTTTATTCCATTTTATTACTGTAGTAATGCTCAGGGAAACTCTTTTTTTTTTTTTTTTTAAACAGAGCTGGCAAACAGATGTTTGCTTTTATTTGGTGTTTTGCTCATCAGAAATGTAGAAGCAGGTGGAAAGCAGGAAATTCTGTAAGGAGAGAAAAGTAATATTAGTTTTGTGTGAAGGTAATACACATGATTTTCTAAGGATGAGGAGGTGTGAAACATTTAAGCCCAGAGTCTAAAATTACTTAGCTATAATGTGACTGTTTGCACTTCAAGCCCTGCCCCAAGAAGTTGCAAAGTTCAGACAAGTTGCTAAAGACAACTTGCTAAGAAACAACTATTTGGAACCGAAACTGCTGCTTACGATTTCATTGCCTATCCTCACCCAATTGGCTGTTTCTCCTTGGAAATAAAAAGCACCCTTTTCCTAATGCATATTTATATAGGGGCATTAAATAATCCATACAGTGGGTCTCTGAGAGTGAACCAATCAGTGAGTGCCCCTATTCTCAACCAAGAGGATTTGTATGAGATAGCACTGGGATGCACTATTAATCATGTGAAACTACAAGACCAAAATATCAAAGGGAAACTGAGTCGAGTTGGGAATAAAGTGTATTTTTACGTATGCTAGACTTATCCTTATTTATCAGGGGCAGATCCTATTTTCTGATATGTTTCCCTCAAAAATCGCTAGCCTTTTTTGTCTCTGTTTTTCTGCTTGGGGAGATTTTGGAGATCACCTTTTAATAATATTGTGACTGAATAGACATATTAATTGTTTTTTCTTCAATCGCCCCTCCCTGGAATTATCTATCAACACAATAAATGCTTGTTTTTTTGTGGAGAGTTTTGGGCTATGTGGCTGTGTTCTAGAAGATTTTATTCCTGATGTTTTGCCAACATCTGTGGCTGGCATCTTCACAGAATGCTGGCATGGAAGTGAGTGGGATATATATATATATATATATATATATACCCACACGCGCACACACACATACATACTATGTGACCCTTGGTTGAGGGAAGATGATTTATATGTTAGTCTGTGTGCTGTTCTGTTGCTGAATGTCAAGGCCTCAGGGTGGGAGGATATGAAAGGAGGCATTGTGTCTATTTAATTAGTGATCCATTGTCTGCTGGGAAATCCCCTGACCCTGGGTGGTTTTCATTTGCACAGGCAAGTTCTTGATTTTGGTGTTTTTCAGGACTGGCAGCCAGACTTTGGTCCAAAACAAACTGCAGAAATAACCCAGTTTGAGACTGCTTTAAGTGCCCTAGCTCAATGCTAGGGAATTCTGGGAAGTGTAGTTTTGTGGCATATTTAGCCTTCTCTGTCAGAGAGCTCTGGTTCCACAATAAACTACAATTCACAGGATTCCTTAGCACTAAGCCAGGGCAGTTAAGGTGATCTCAAACTGGATTATTTCCACAGTGTGTTTTGGACTTTTGTTTACTTTAAGGGTAAACACAGTGTTCAAACACGAATCAAGTAACACAAGAGACACTGCAGACTGGGACAGCTAGAAAAATCAGCAGTAGCAGAACACCTTATAAACCATCCTGGACATAAAATGCTATTCGAAGACACTGAAATTTTGGACCATGCCAACAACTATCAGAATGCACAAGGAAGCCATTGAAATCCACAAACACCTAGACAATTTGAAGAGAAAAGAAGAAACCCTTAAAGTAAACTGAGGGGCTGAGCAGACCAGCATAAAGAGCCAGCCTGCGGACAGAGTGGGGTGTGGCGACCTCACACCAGTCACCCAGATGTCAGCTTCATGCCACACACCCCACCGCATGGTGGGAGGAATCAGGGTGCTCCCTTGGCGCAGCGTCCACACACACTGTGCCAAAGGAGCACTGAAAATTTGCTGTTGCTGCGGCAACAAGGGCGGCATTTTGCTGCTCTAAAAAGGAATGGCATTTGCCAGTTCTTTTTAGAGTGGCAAAGAACCAGATCGGGGCTGTGACGTGCAGTTGCCATGGCCCCAATCCGGTGAGCAAAGGGGTGACACAGAGCCGATCCTTTGGGGTGGTTTGTTCAGTTCCAAAGTCTGGCTGAAAAACACCAAAATCAAAACCCAGGATGTGCCAATGAAAACCACCCAGAGTCGGGGGATTTCCCAGCAGACAGTGGATCACTAATTAAATAGACACAATGCCTCCTTGCATATCCTCCACCCTGAGGCCTTGCCATTCAACAACAGAACAACACAGAGATTAACATGTAAGTCATCTTCCCTCAACCAAGGGTCACACAGTATATAAATACTCCACTCACTTCCATGCCAGCATTCTCTGAAGATGCCAGCCACAGGTGCTGGTGAAACATCATGAATATTTTTTTCCAGAACACAACCACATAGCCCGAAAAACCCACAAAAAAGCTTTCAACTTCATAATAAATGTTGTTGGAAATGTCTGAATTCCAGTGGGGAAAATGTAGGTCTCTATATGCTAAAATGTCCATGATCCCTAACACTATAGCTATCAGTGAGGGATTGTGGAAATTGCAGTTCAATATCTGAGGGGAAGAACCACACATTCCTTATTCTCACTATACTTTCCCCACAGGACCTACAACCAGATCCACTGCATTGTAAAGACAGTATTCTATAATGTTAAATGTTATGAAAGGAAACCAGTGTGTTGTGATTAAAAGGCTAAGACAGAAGATATCTGAATTCAGATCTCCACTCTGCTGTTAAGCTCACTTGGGCTAGTCACCATTGCCCAGAGAGACCTACCTCACAGAGTTGCTATGAAAGCAAGAGGGGAAAGGACCATGCACCTCACCTTGAGCTCTTTGGATTAAGAGACAACATATACATTTAAGATGTGAAAATTAGAGGAAGGAAAAATTTAAGATTATGCAGATGACACCATACTACTAGCAGAAAGCAGTAAAGACTTAATTACTGGAGAAAATAAAGGAAGAAAGTGGATAGGTAGGTTTACAATAAGACCTTAAGAAAACAAAACAAAACAAAACAAAAAATGACCACAGATTATTTACGTCACTTTAAAGTAGATGATGAAGACATTGGAGTAGTTCAAGGTTTCCTGTACCTTGGTTCAGTCTATCAGAATGGAGATTGAAGTCAAGGAAAGAGAAAAAGACTTGACCTTGGAAGTGCAGCTATGAAGGAACTCGACAAGATTCTGAAATGCCAAGATATCTCATTTGGACTGCTAAAAAGACAAATAAATGGCTCCTAGAGTTTGAACACTCCCTAAAAGCCAAGATGTCTAAAGCTGTATCCACACTGCAGAAATAATCCAGTTTGACCCTGCTTTAACATCCATGGCCCAATGCTATGGAATCCTGGGATTTGTAGTTTGATTTGACAGCAGAACTCTCTGACAGAGAAGGCTGAATGTCTCACAAAACTTATAGTTTCCAAAATTACGTAGCACTGAGGCATGGCAGTTAAAGGGATGTCAAACTGGATTATTTCTGACACTGTTGTATTTTGGTATGGGAAAAGGCAGTAGGAAAAGAGGAAAACCACATTCTAGATGGACAAATTCTATCAAGGAAACCATGGCCCTGAGTTTGCAAGACCTGGGCAGGGTTGTTGAGGACTAGAGTGAGGGGCTGTACAGATGGCCCCTAAGGGGCAGATCTGTGCCACCCCTGGGAGCTCCAGATTGGGTCTGCAGCAACTGCATACCGCGGCTCGGATCCGGCACTTTGCTGCTCCAAAAAGAGCTGGCGAATGCTGCTCTTTTTTGGAGTGGCGAAAAGCTGTCCTTGCTGCTGCTGCAGCAACTCTTCTGAGCTCCTTTGGCTCAGCATGTCTAAACACTGCACCAAGGGAGCGCCCTGACACCGCCCGCTGTCTGTTTGGGTGGACGGTGTGAGGATGACATGGGGGCAGAGTCGGGGCAGCCAGCATGCAGTTGCCATGTACTGGCCCTGACTAAGGTCTCTCATTCATAGGCTCACCATAAGCTCAACTTGACGACAGTTAATAACAACAACCCCACATGTAATTTCCAAATCTAATGTCAATCTGATAAAATGGGGTTTCTCCAAGAGCGCTCTTAGTTCATTTGATGTATTCCACTCTTTATTGTAGGTCAAATTATCCCCAACATAGGGACTATACAGATGGCCCCTAAGGGGTGGCAGGACACTGCCCCTTTCCTTGCCAGAAGGGCCATGCCAACCACACGCCGCAGCCCTGATCTGACCTTTCCACAGCGCAAAAAGAAGCTGCAAAAAGTGGCTCCTTTTTGTGCCGCAGAAAGGGTGTTGTACTTGTGGCAGCAGCAGCTTTTTGCCACTTCAACATAGCACGTGTAAACGCTGCGCCGAAAATGCACTTTTTTGCCACCCCACGTGCGGTTGCTTCGGCATCGAGGGGGTGGCATTGGAGCGGAGCTTAGGTGGCCAGTGTGCGGTTGCCATGCCCCAACTCTACGCCCAGGCTGGCCCTTTTGGCTAGTCTGTACAGGCCCATACTCACCAAATTTGGTGCAAATCAAGCTGTGTTTGCATGATGCATTAGCAAAGGTAAAAAGGTCAAGATTTTCCCTTTGACATGATTGTCAAGTTCTGTCTGACTGTAGCGAACGGTGCTTATCTCCATTGCTTAGCCAAGGGAGCCAGTGTTGTCAAAGACAATTTCGTGATCATGTGGCCAGCATGACTGCATGGAATGCTGTTATCTTCCCACCAAAGTGGTACCTATTTATCTACTTGCACTTTTACATGCTTTTAAACTGCTAAGGTGGTAGAAGTTGGGATTAGTGGTGGGAATTCACTCTGTCATGCGGCACTTGGCTTTCGAACTGCCAATCTTGCAATCGTCAGAGTCAGCATCTTAACCGCTGAGCCATCACATCCTTCTGCATTAACAAACAGAAAAGGATAGAAACTTAACTGTATTTATTTGGATATAAGTCGATTTTGAGCTATGCTAGAATGGACAAAACTAATTAAAATAGGTCTCAAATATACATCAGAAAAGCATAGATAAGATGAAATACATTTAGGTCCAAAACAGACTGCAGAAATAATCCAGTCGGAGACTGCTTTAACTGCCCTGGCTTGATGCTAGGGAATTCTAGGAACTGTAGTTTTATGAGACATTTAGCCTTCTCTGTCAGAGAGCTCTGGTGTCACAATAAATTACAGTTCCCAGGATTTCCTAGCACTCAGTCAGGGCCTTTAAAACAGTCTCAAATTAGATTATTGCTGCAGAGTGTTTTGGACCTTAGTGTCACCTAAATCTGTAAATGTGTTTTGTGCATTTAGGATTTCTGGCTTAAACTATGAGCTTTGTCATGGTCTGGCTATTCATCCTACTCTCTTTTTCTTTGCAAGGAAAAGTGTGAGCAAAATTTCTGCCTTCATTAAAATTTGTTGATTATACTAAGGGCAGATAAATCATTGGTTTGGAAGACAGATTTAGGGGGGTTGCAGCCTACCAGAAATAGTGCAAATTGAGTCCACTTTTAGGGTTAGGGATAGTGCTAGGGAATCATGGGAATTGTTGTTGTTGTTTTCTGAAACACTGAGCCTTCTCTGACAGAGAGCTCTGGTGCCACAATAAAATACAGTTCCCATGATTCCCTAACCCTAACCCTAAAAGTGGACTCAATTTGCACTATTTCTGGCAGTCTGCAACCTCCCAGTTTAGGGTGGCAACAATGAATTTGGGGAGAAGAATGTAAGGGAAATTAGGGCCTGACAGATTGCCAGAAATAATCCAGTTTGAGACCACTTTAACTGCTCTGGCTCAGTGCTAGGGAATCATGAGAACTGTAGTTTATTGTGGCATCAGAGCTCTCTGACAGAGAAGGCTCAATGTCCCAGAAAAAACTACAATGCCCATGATTGCCTAGCATTGAGCCAGGACAGTAAAAGTGGTTTTAAACTGGATTATTTCTGGCAGTCTGTTCAGCCCCCTAATCTATCAAGAACAGAAAATATTTCTAGTGTGTGTTAGGTTAAGGAGTATAACTAGGGAGATTATTGCATGAGGATATAAACCAGTTACTTGAGCTGGCTTAAAATTAGAAGCAGGCAGCATCCTGATATTATCAGATGCATTTAGCCACTGAAATCACCGCCCAGTTGCAGCCCGGGTCCATTGCTGCTCAAAGTGGCGCTTCGGCAGCCATTTTTTCAAGCTGGAAAACTCCCAGCTTCGAAAAGAGGCACGAGAAGCACCGCTTTGAGCGGCGATGGACCCAGGCTGCATCTGGGCGGCAATTTCGGTAGCTAAATGCATCTGATAATATCAGGATGCCGCCCGCTTCTAATTTTAAGCCAGCTCAGGTAAACCAGTTTATATCCTTATGCGATAATCTTCTGTGTTTCATTATTGCCTAATAGCACAAGCTCTTAGGAGCAGACAAAGGTACATCTAATCCTAGATGTGTTTGGAACTTAACAAAATTAACATAAAGTAAAATGGGTTTTTCTTCCTAATGAGAGTGAGTTATACTGTTTTTGAACAAGGAAGTTCCATAATGGATAATGGCCACGGATATCCTTAACATATCTCAGAATATATTAGTATCTGAAATTAATCCCCAAGAATGTCTCCTATTCCTAGTACTTTAAAACATGTCTCTGTCACCCTCAGACATCAGTTTGTGTCCTAAACTATTACCTTGTTTATGTGTACAGTCTAAGATATATTTCATGCCATGCTGTTTCACTGGCACTCCTGAAACACTAAGTTGTTCCTGTAATTCACGTGGAAGTAATATACAGCAAAGATTTAACAATCCACTGCTCTCTCTTTGTTTCACATACCCCTTCAAGCCATGAGTAGCATCCCTCATAAGGACACATTTTAAAATGCAGACGGTCCACCACATGTTTCCATATGTGGTGCCTCTTGTGAATAACAGTGCCTCTGAGCAATTTATGAACAAGTTCTATTAAAATGAAAGGAATTTACATATGAATAAACTTGTGCTCTAGGATCAGAGCTTTGGTGTGCCAAAGCTGTTAGGCAATACAGCTAGTTTTAATAATGCGTACAAAAGCAGGTGGCAAGTTTGTACAATCTGATAACTTTATGGTGTAGCTAATAAAGAACCTATGGTGGGGCTTAGGGGTGGAGGGGGAAGAATCTGAAAAGGATTGCCAGGGTTACAATCTTCATTTTGGATTACAGCTTTTGGAAGCTTCTGTATTTTGTGTGCTCTGCCAATTACTGTGGGGAAATATTTCCCTCTTCTTAACATAATATCTTTGTTCTTAACGACGTTTCCATTTAAGTGTGGAAGACTGCATTAGTATATTTCTGAGGGATAGATAATGAGATGTTTTGATGTAATCACTGAGGCCTGTCATCTTTCTTTGAAGCATATATACAATATGCCTGTACAAATCACATTGTATGATTATGTGTAATATATAGCTGTGATAAGACTTCAGAGATAGAAATCCTTATCTTCCTTTATTTGATCAGCGAAGCCTAGATTGAGGTGTAAATTATGTGATAAGCAAAATACAGCATATTTTGATTCTCCCTTTTCCTGCATGGAGCAAAGACATCAAAAAGTTCCTTTGAGCATGGGTTCATCACACAAACCAACACACTAGGAAAAAAAATGGGGTTGATAAAGGACTTAGGTGTTACTGTGTGACACAGTAGAGGCTCATGATTTACAGCAAAAGAAAAATCAAAATGAAGGGAAGGGAACATATTGTTTACTTGTTTGATTCCTCCCCAACCCCAGGTCTTCAAGATGATGAGAACAAAATAATAATAATAATCATGTCTTTACATAACTTCCTTGTCTGCGCAGCTCACCATCCTGTCCATTGCTCCATTGATGCTGTCTCTACCCATCTGCTTTGTTTCTCTGGGATTTATCCCTTAAGAGACAGCTGTTCTAGGCTGACATTCCCTGTTCACTGAAATATGATCACTACACCCACAACCCCCACTCATTGGAGAACATAATGAATATCCATTAGAATTAATATACTACATGCTTGCAATTAAGGTTGCTATATCTCAGAGCCTGGCCCGGAGTCTCTAGTTTTTATGAGTCATCTCATCTCAGAGGGGAGGGTAGAGTGCAAATTCTGCACCTTTAGTGGGCTCAGCTCTGGGCAAGAGATAATAGCTGTGTGCAGCTAGCAGAGCAGCAGCTTGCTGCAATTTGCAAGGTTTAACTGTTTTGCTGCTGCAAATTGCAAACACTCTCCAGAGGATCTATATGGGCCTCTGCAGACCGACCCAAAGGGCCGGCCAGGAGACAGAGATGGGGTGGCGCAGCCGCACACCGGCCATCCCAACCCCACACCGACGCCATCCTGACGCCACATGCTGTTACGCACGGCACAGGGTGTCAGGACGCCCTTCTGGAGCAGCGTTTTGATGCGCTGTGCCAGAAAGGGAGTTAAAGAGCTGTGCGCTGGCTCTTAGGGCAGCCTTTTGCCGCCCCTGAAAGAGCGGCATTTTGTCGTTCTTTCAGGGGCAGCAAAAGGGAGGATCGGGGCTGCGGCGTGTGGTTGCCATAGCCCCGATCCGTGGCTAGCAAGGCCAGCCCAGAGCCACCCGTCTGCATATTCCCTATGGGCCTCTGCAGACGTGTAGCCATGGGCCGCCCCGAGAAGCTGCAGATTGGGGCCAAGGCTGCTGCACGCCTCGGTCCCGATTCACTCTTTTTCCGGCCCTGGAAGGAGCACTAAAATAGCACTCCTTCTGCAAGGCGCAGAAAGGGCACCACAAGAGGCGGCATGCGCCTCTTCAGTATCTCTTCCGGCTCGGCGTGTCTGGACGCCAAGCCGGAAGGACATCATCGGAGCGCCCGTCGTATGCAACGACGAGCGCTCTAATGACGTCCTCAGGAAGGGGTTGGGGCACCCGGCATCCAGCTGCCCCTCCTCTTCTTGGGATTTAAGATGGCACTTTGCGCCATCTGCAAAGGGGGTATATTAACTTATTTAGATTCCTCTTTCCTTCGGAGGCATTGTGGCTTCAGGGCTCACCATCTGCTTTGCTCTACATCCACCTTCTGTTTGGGAGCAAAGAGGCTACACTAAATGTTCCTTATCCCATCTCTCTCTAAATAAGTGAGAAGGTATAATCCCATTTCACCTTAATATGCAAGCAAGTCCTTTAACAAAGACTTCTCTATTCCGGCTTGTCTACACTAAGGATATACACTGGATTCAACCCCAGTCCCAGCCACATCCAGAGCAAAATGGCTGTTTTAAGCTAATAATTAGCTAAAGAGATCCTGCGGTTTACTCTGGAGTTTCCAGGAAACTCCAGAGTGCCTCTGGCTCTCTTGGGTGCCTGGACAGCTGGATTGCGTGCAATTCAGCCCAATCTAGTTTTCCAGACAGCAAAGGCAGCACCATCTCCCTTACCGCATGATGAGCAGCGCAGGGAAGGGGATGGATCCTTTTTGCAGCTGCAGCCACCATTTCCTCACTGACCAAGCAGCTCCCTGCAAGAACCTAGCCAGCACTGTCACTTCTACTAGGTCAGGATGGGGCACCCATGCAATTAAGGAGGAGTGGGTAAAATGACACTCTCCTTATTGATCACATGGCGGGCTGACCTCAACAGAAGCGATGATGCCAGGCATGCTTTTTCAGAGAGTTTTTTGGCACTAGGGACAAGTGGACAGTTCACCAGGGCTAATGCAGTGTCAGCCAAGCTGGCCCATGTGCACAATGACAGTGTTGCATAAGATTTGGCCTAGTGTGTGTTGTCACCATTATGTTTGGTCTGGGGCCAATCTGGGATATAATGCTCTGGGCTGATCCCAGATTAAGTGGCCAGTATAGACACACTCTCTGTTTCATTGGGCTCATAAACCTAAGGGCCTGTGACAATGCTGACCTGGCAACTGTTCACACACACTCTCTCTCTCTCTCACACACACACAGACTTTTTATTTCTAGATGGAATGTAGAGTTGATATGAATTGTACCTTACTGCATTCCAACAATTTAAGAAGCCTTATTCTTTCAGTTCAGGTACAGTCTGGATCTTCACCCTGAATTAAATAGAGTCCATTTGCTTGAAGTACAAATCAGTTGTAAAGAGATGCATCCACACTAAACAGAAATGACTTTGAGACTCTATTTCAGTTGCTATAGCCCCATCCTATGGAATCCTGGGATGTGAAGTCTCCTGGGATAGTTTTATGTCAGACTGCTCTAGTGCTACAGTTCACGGAACTGCACTGGAAAAATCTAAGTCATACACCAAACTATAGATCCCAAAATTCTATAGGATGGAACTATGGCAGTTAAAATGCTATCAAAATGCTATAATTTGCTATATTTGTTTTGATCCTTTTCATGTATTCATGTTTTTGTAAATGTGTGAGGAAGGAGAGTGTACTGGCCTGCCTCTTGTATTACTACAACCTAGACCACTGATTCCCAAAGTGGGGGGTACCCTGGGGGAGGTGGAAGGATCCAGGGGAGTGGTGAGGTAGAAAGGGGGCAGTAGGGGGGCAGTGAAGGAAAAGAGGGGGTGGCAAGGGGGTCCTTCAGTCAAAGTATTGATCTGCAGGAAAGACAAGGGAAACCAGCAGTCTTTAGGACCATGGTGGGTATGAAGATTACATTAAACTTACATTAAGGGGAGGAGCAACCAAGATTGGTTGTTTTCATTTTGCACTGGAAAAGGCAAAGGTAAAGGTTTCCCTTGACAAAATTGTCCAGTCGTGTCAGACTGTAGGGGGCAGTGACAATTCCGTGGTCATTTGGCCAGTATGACTACATGGAGAACAGCAGACCTAATATTAAAAAAATATTCACAGGGTGTGTGTGTGCTGGGGATGCTGCCAAAAAGGAAAGGGGGCAGTAGGCTGAAAAAGTTTGGGGACCACTGACCTAGTCAGATTCTCACAACTATTTGAAAGAGTATACAGCATGTGTACCCCATCTGTGGGTTCCCATCTGCGGCTTTACACTTACATGGATGGCAAGCCCCAGATGTTACAATGCATGCCCATTGAAACGAATGGGACTTGAGGTCCCTTGTTTTTTGCCATACGCGGGGGGTTCTGGAACGGATCCCCCACGTATACCAAAGGCCCACTGTATAACCAATGTGCATGTATGTACGTTCAGTATAATATATATATAAAAACCACTGATATATTTGTTTTGATCCTTTTCATGCATTCATGTTTTTGTAAATGTGTGAGGAAGGGGAGTGCACTGGCCTGCCTCTTGTATTACTACTTCTGTTGTCCTATAGTAGAGGAAGGCAACAGTCCAATTCCCACCAGCTCTTTAAGAGACCACCAACAGTATCATTGCATTGACTTGGAACAGCTCTCCCTTCATCTTTACACAGACAATTTAAACCTCATATTATCAGCTCTTAAAGAGACCATCAATAACCCGAGAGCAATCAGTTGTTTCAACTGTTTTCTCTTTCTACAGTCGACTCTCCTTATCCATGGATTTTTCATCCATGGATTCAAGCATCCCTGGCTTGAAAATATTCAAAAAAAGCATACATTCCAAATAGCAAACCTTGATGTTGACATTTTATATAAGGGACACCATTTTGCTATGCCATTGTATTTAATGATACTTCAGCATCCATGGGTTTTGTTATCCACGGGCGGTCCTGGAACCAAACCCCAGCGGATAACAAGGGCCCACTGTATTTCAAATTGGGAACTGCCTTGTGTGTTTTGGCAGAAAGAGATGTCTAAATTAAGTAAATACCTGTATATATTTCCCCTTTTATACACATGATAGTTGGCTGTATGTCATATACAAGCTCACAAAGAGTGTCACAAGATGTCCCTCTGACTGAGGTGGGAAGATGTGCTGTCATCCTTATCCCCTAATTTTTCCTTCCTCCCCTTCTTACTTTCATTCTTTTCCTGTTGTTGTCATTGTTGTTGTTGCTGCTATAGTACAAGCAGCAGGCAACACAATCTGTAGGCCAACAGAGCCTCAGCCTGAGAGATCCTTCCTCAAAATGAGGTCCTGTGTCTGAAGTGGTCTGAGAGATCCTCACCTACAATACCAGACTCTTGAGGAGAAACCACATAGGTTGACATTCTTGAGACTACTCTGACCAGTTTCCTATTGGGAGACTTCATGCAGCAGCAGAAGGAGCAATGGTACCAAAGTGCTCTTCACAGACAGTATCTTGCTCGGTCTACTCTAAGGAGTCTGAGCCCACTCTCTGCAGCAGTGAAGCAATAAGCAGGGATCCTGTTAGCATTCCATCCACCCCAATGCCCATCAGACTCCCTGGTCAAGCTCACAGAACTGGACTCGGAGGTAACGTTGGAGTCACCTAGACTTTTGATCTTGAGTGACTTGGGGGGGGGATGCAGACGGACGGCCCTAGGCCGCCCCCAGAAGCAGAGGATCGAGGCCGAGGCTGCCAAACACCTCGGCCCCGATCCTTCCTTTTGCCGCCTGCGAAAGGAGCACTAAAATAGCACTCCTTCCGCAAGCTGTGAAAGGGGCACCGCAAGAGGTGTGGTGCGCCTCTTTGGCATCTCTTCTGGCTCAGCGTGTCCGGACACTGAGCTGGAAGGACATCATCGGAGTCCCCGTCGTGTGGACGAGCCGTTGCTCCGATGACGTCCTCAGAAAGGGGATGGGGCGCCCAGCGTCCGGCTACCCATCGCCTTCCTGGGATTGAAGGCGGCGCTTTTCGCCATCTGCATCCCTCCTTGGATATCCCATTTGAAACCAATTTGTCAGGTGCAGCTCAGGGGGTTGTGGTACCCATGACAAACATGGGCCTATCCCAGTGATGCTGAATCTTCTAGGAGCCGAGTACCCAAACTAAAAGGCCTTCCGGGGCAGCACTTCTTCCCCCCACTCAGGAAGGGTCTGATTAGAAGAGGAAGAGGCTGTTCCCATGCTGTTCCCAGCCTTCAGCTGCTTCCAAACCAAGCTAGAATTCCTTGGCTATAAACAAACCCCTTACGCTTCTATTATGCTGCTTCTCTGCCCAATAGACCAGGGACAGGCAACCTTTTTGAGACCTGGGCCGGTCTCCCGTCGCCCAGGTCTCGGCTGGGCCAAGGGGGGGGGGGGGAAATGGCGGCGCATGCACTCATGCACGTGCGCACCCTCCTCTGCCATGCGCGACCCCCCCGCGCATGCTGCCGCCGTAGTGCGTGTGGCCACAGCCGCCACGGCGCATGTCGCGGCTGCCATTTTGGAAGTCAAAATGGCGTTTGGGACGCGTTTGCGCATGCGCAAGAGTACTGCGCATGCGCAAATGCGTCGTGACCATTTTGGCTTCCAAAATGGCGGCCGCAGCAAGTGCGGCCAAAAACGTGCCCCGACGGCGGTGCGCGGCGGCGGCGGCGGCGCGTGGCGGCGGCAGCCTACGGTCTGGGCCGGTAAGTCCGGGGCCCGGGGCCTTAACCGGCCCCCGGGTGGTAGGTTGCCGGTCCCTGCAATAGACCATTTGCTATTAATATATTTTAACAGACTATGGGCCTTTACAGACTGCCAGAAACAGTGCAGTTTGAGACCACTTTAACTGCCCTGGCTCAGTGCTAGGGAATCATGGGAACTGTAGTTTATTGTGGCATCAGAGTTCTCTGACAGAGAAGGCTCAATGTCCCAGAAAAAATACAATTCCTATGATTCCCTAGCACTGAGCCAGGACAGTTAAAGTGACCTCAATCTGTATTATTTCTGGCAGTCTGTAAAGGCCCTAAATTTTTTAAATTGTGCTAAATTTAATTCTTTCTTAAGGGGGTGTGTGTGTTAAGATATATTATCATGTATTGTTATTATGTATTGTATTGGTTTGTTTTAACATGTAAGCTGCTTTGATTGCTATCTGGAGCAGATAGGCATGAAAGACTGGCCCAACCCACTCTGGTGGAAGTGGGTTGTGTTGGAAAATTTGTTTACATTCTCCTGTTCCTTCTTATACAGATACCTCTCTCTCATTCTGTCTAAAGATGTGGCTCCTGTCACCCATTCTTGGAGACAGTTTAACAGCTCTCTCTCCCAAGATTCTAAACTGCTTTGCAGTCAGCAGTCAGTAAGCAGCAGGTTGTTGTACTTTCTTCCTGCTGTCTAAAAGATGGTGAGATTTATCTCTCTTAACCCAAGCCATCTCCAGTTAGATTAGGTTTTAGTCATTTTATGTAAATATTTATTAAAGCTATTATTGTTTGTTTTTAAACTACAAACTGTATGTTTATAGGTTTTTTCTGAATAAGTCTTTATTCTTTAGGAAAGCATATTAAGAATAACTTAGTCAGGCCCACACTTCTGTTGCTCTGCTAATGAAAGCTAGACTCTAACAAGTTTAACGTTCATACTTGTTTCCTTTAAAAGGGTTAACACCCTGGGAAACTCAAATTGCACAACACAAGTTGTAACCCCACTGTCCACATGGCCCACTCCCAAGGGACTGACTGGTACTGCCAGGAGTTGGATTATCCCGGCTCCTTTTTGCTCCTGTCTTAAGGACTGGAGTGTGACTTCACTATCATTTCCATACACCTCCAAGGCCGCTTCATCTGTTTCATCCCATGGAGACCCCCAGGTGAATCTATTACGGGGTTTTCTTGGGCTTCATTCCCACTTGCAAATAAATCAGTTTGCGATCCAAATCGATGGATCGGTTCAACAGCGGAGCGTGGTTCACACTACATTTGCCCCGATCGCATTTTCTTGTTGTAAAATAACCCACTTGTCGTTCACATTGACTAATGAATAGATTCAAAATGGACCCTCATCAGCAGGTCGCTGATCACTTATCATGTCCTAGGAAAGCGATTCTGATCCGCATCCCGTGCACACTTGCACCGAATCGATTTATTGCAAAAGAAGCGGAAAAAATGAGTGTTAAAAAAGAACGTTAAATGAGTCTAGCACGTAGCCCCCCTCGCCGAACCGCTTCAGCAATTCAGCTCAATTGTGAACAAGGGTCATATAAACCACTTCAAATCGGTTAGCAAACCGGTTTACAACATACGATAGTGGAAATGCGCCCCTGGCAAGATTTGTTCAGGAGGGAGGAGTTGCCATTGCCTTCCTCTAAGACTAAGAGGGTGTAACTTGCATAAATAGTCAGAAATAACTTGAAGGCATACAGCAACAATGTTTTTAGATTTTTTTTAAATAAAAAAAACCCTTTTTGTTATCTACATTTTAACGCTTTTGTATTGTTTTTAACTCTTAAATGTGTTACTAGCTGCTTTGGCTGCACCCGCACTGTAGAAATGATCCAGTTTGAGACCACTTTAACTGCCCTGGCTCAGTGCTAGGGAATCCTGGGGACTTGTCGTTTCTTGTGGCACCAGAGTTCTCTGACAGAGAAGGCTAAATGACTCACAGAACTGCAGTTCCCAGAATTCCCTAGCACTGAGCCAGGGCAGTTAAAGCGGTTTCCAAACCGGGTTATGTCTGCTGTATGTTTTAGGCCTATATCTTTGGATTCTACAGTTCCCAGGATTCCCTAGCACTGAGCCAGAGCAGTTGAAGCGGTTTCCAAACTGAAGTTACTGCTGCAGGGCGTTTTGGACATAGCCCCGCCCTTCCCGAGCCAAGTGCTGGCAAGAAGCCTTCAAGTCTGCCCACCGCGCATGCGCAGGAGCCCAGCGGAAATTCCTGAGGCGGCGGGTCGATTCCTGTTCTGGGTTTTGGGAGTGAAAGAGGGAAGGGAAGTACATCCGGGGCGGCGCTTCGCCTATTGTCTGGGCGACGGAGCTGGCCTGGTGGGACGCCTCAGCCTCTCTTTGCGTGAGGCCTTGGATCGAAGCGCCCTGCCGGGCCCAGGCCGCCTCCTCGTTCTCCTTTATGCCCGGCAGCGGCTGCTTGGCTCCAGTGAGTAAGTCCGGAGGGACGGGAACCATCCCTGGAACCCCAACACCCCTGTCTCTCCCGGGCTTCCAGACACCGAGGGTCCCTGGTTCCTGTGTCTCTCCTCTTCCCATCTGACCAGGGTGACCACCGAGTCCTCCTTTCCCAGGACGCGTCCTCCATTTCCAGCCTTCTGTCCAGGAGGAATTCCAAAACGTCCTCCATTTTGAGCAAAACCAAGAAGCATTTATATGAGTGGGGTGTTTCGTTTTTATTATTATTATTATAGCTTTTAAAAAAAAATTGAGTCCCGTCCTACATTTTTGTCCTCGAGTGTTGTCCAGTATTTTGTGGGGCCTTGACCTCCTTTGCAGTTGGGACCTCTGGATCCAAAACACAAACTGCATAAATAATCCATTTCGGGACTGCTTTAACTGCCCTGGCTCAGTGCTAGGGAATCGTGGGAATTGTAGTTTGTTGTGGCACCAGAGATCTCTGACAGAAGAGGCTAAATGTCTCACAAAACAACAGTTCCCAGGATTCCCTAGCGCTGAGCCAGGGCTGTTAAAGTGGCCTCAAACTGGGTTGTTTCTGCAGTGTGTTTTGGACCATGGTCGCTCTATTTGGATGAGGAGTTATCTCCAAGAGCCCCTGTCCTCAGCCGTCTGGTCACCATCCATCCCAAGGAAGAGAGCCTTTCCAGCCCCACCATCAGCCCCTCTCCACAAACACAGGAGTTAAAATTTCAAAGCTTTAGTCTGGAAAATCAATATGTGAAGGGATCTTGCAGCACCTTTGAGACTCACTGAAAGAGAGAAGCTGGTAGCATGAGCTTTGGCAGACTTGAGCCTACAAATGCGTCTGAGTTTGTTTCCTTTGAGGCTGAGAGAGTGTGACTCACCCAGTTTCACCCAGTGGGTTTCCATGGCCGAGCTGGGAGTTGAACCCTGGTCTCCAGACTTGTAGTCCAACACTCAAACCATTACACCATGCTGTCTTGCAAGAGGACACCTTACTCATGATTCTTGACTAATTTAAATCCTGTTGGTTTCAATGAGTTTTGTTGTTGTTCCGTACTTACAAGTCATTTTGGACTTATGCCAACTCCAAGGCGATCATATAACTTGGCAACATTTGTTCAGAGGGTGTTTGTCCTTGCCATCCTCGGAGGCTGAGAGTGTGTGACTTTCCCCAGGTCACCTAGTGGGTTTCCATGGCTGCGCAGGGACTAAAACCCTGGTCTCCAGAGTCATAGTACCACACTCAAACCACTATGCTGCACATGAGCTTTTGTAGACTTGAGCCTACAAATGCATCTGAGGAAGTAGGCTCTGGTCTATGAAAGCTCATGCTACCGACTTCTTTCTTTCAGTTAGTCTCAAAGGTGCTGCAAGATCCCTTTGCACACAGAAATTAAAGTGGTCCTAATGGTAGTGAAACTTCTTCTTTGAAAAATCCTGTGATTCCTCCCCCCCCCCCCATTGCATTGTAATGTATTGGAATCAGAAAAAGAAACATGTCTCTCTCGCTCTCTTTTCTTTTCTTTCTCTCTCTCTTCTTTTCACAGTGGATCGTAGCTCAAAAAGGAGGCAGGTGAAGCCTTTGGCAGCTTCCCTGCTGGAAGCTCTAGATTATGACAGTTCAGATGACAGTGACTTTAAGGTTGGAGATGCTTCAGGTAAATGTTTTGCCCTTCCTCATGTTTCACACTTTCTTTAGGTTTGTTCTCCCACTCACCCGATAACGCTGTTTGCTTTTTAAACCAGTTGTATTACTTTATATACAAAACATTTTAGATTTTGATTGCTTTTTGTTTGAAAGGAGACAAATTCAGATGCATTGCCCAGGAACAGCTCAGGGAATGAAAAACAAAACTGAAGGGGCCAAGAAGACTTTGAGGGCTGTAGAGTTGTGAAAGTATGGGGGGGGGGGTCTAGGCTATGGGGATTCTCCAAAGATCTTGGGCATATGCTGTATTCTCTCAGCTTGCCCATTTCCTCTTTCTCTCTATCAGGTTTTGTCCTTTTCTCTGTCTGCCTAGGCTCACTTATCTGGCCATGCCTTCAAGTACAAATCTTTTCTGCCCAGTTTTGTCTATCCAGTATTTCTCATATTTGCAAATCAGCCATTTTCAGAATCACTCTGACCTATTTCTTTATCTTGGCTAGCTGTCCAGCACTGCTTTCCTGCCATCCAGTTTCCTGTTTCTCTTCCATCCTTCTGTTACCTACTTTTCTTTCTCTCTGCTAGCTCTCCACATATAGTTCCAAAATTTCTAGTTGACTCTTTCACTCCTTTTCTTTTTTTGCCGCTCATTCTTTTTTTTCTTTTTTTTTTTTTGCGCTGAAGCCTGTAACCTCATTCTGTTTTTTTAGTTATTGATGTTTTGCTAGCTCATCAAAGGTGTCAGCAATATAGTTCTAGAAACTGCTGGTGAGAGCAAGAATATGAAATGTCCATAGTACATAGGAATACAATAAGAATTGTGATGGATCACGCCAAAGGTCTGCCTGATACAGCATTGTGTTCACACAGTGGCCAAGCAGACACCTTTAGAAAACTCTCAGCAAGTTTTGAATGGAGTAGTTATTAGTAGTAATTCAAATAATGGGATGAGGCATATACCTT
Organism: Phrynosoma blainvillii; assembly: GCA_026167975.1. Lineage (NCBI taxonomy): Eukaryota > Metazoa > Chordata > Lepidosauria > Squamata > Phrynosomatidae > Phrynosoma > Phrynosoma blainvillii. The sequence goes on from JANUYF010000005.1 coordinate 38,971,310, forward strand.
TGTGTATTATTATTCTGCAGTCATTAGGGGACTGGTTGAAAAGGGCTCTCAACTGAACTGACATAAAATCCAATTAGGATGATGTTGAGTTTTTCAGCTTAAAATTCTTTTGCCTTGCAACAAGTTTTGTAGATATATGCAGTCTTGGTGGTACTTCTTTTGTCTTAAAGTATGCACTATGGGTTGCCTGCTGACTTAGCCACAAAGACCTATCATAATTACTGCAACTTCAGTTAATCTTGAGTAACATGTTGATTTGCATAGATATGCTTTAAGCCTGACTAAGGGGGGGTTGCAGACTGCCAGAAATAGTGCAAATTGACTCCACTTTTAGGGTTAGGGTTAGGGAATCATGGGAACTGTATTTTATTGTGGCACCAGAGCTCTCTGACAGAGAAGGCTCAATGTCTCAGAAAAAAAAATTCCCATGATTCCCTAGCACTAACCCTAACCCTAAAAGTGGACTCAATTTGCACTATTTCTGGCAATCTGCAACCCCCCAAAGTTCCAAAACACATTGGAGAAATAATCCATTTTAAGAGCACTTTTAACTGCCCTCGCTCAGTGCTAGGGAATCCTGGAAACTGTATTGTATTGTGACACCAGAGCTCAAAACTACAGTTCCCAGGATTCTCTAGCACTAAGCCAGGACAGTTAAAGCGGTCTCAAACTGGATTATTTCTGCAGTGTGTTTTGGACCTACATCTACTAAAGCTAGCTTTGGGCACATGTTAACTATGTAAGAATTGTGCATTACACTACACATGTAAGCATACATTCAAATCATGTATTTCTAGTCACTTTTGGAAAGGAACACTTTGGAAAATTGCAGTGACTGCTGATTTTTGTATGCTGTTTATATGTGATTAAAAACACTACACTTTTTTTTTAAGATTAGCATACTTGCATAGATGTTTTTGAAAGATAAAACCTTTTATAACATTTCATACTGTGAGCGTGGGCTGATTTAATATTTTATAAACTTGTACAAATATGTTTCAGTATTTTCAAGTCAGAATAAATAGGTTGTATATGATGAATGATGAAATTCTTTACAATCTGTTAGGTTATGTAAATTTGCATAAACATAGCTACATATCAGAGGTGCTAAGTAGCCCCCTTGCTGAATTGTGAAGATGCATAATGGAACACCAGCAAAGGTGCCCAATGAATATTGGTGCCTGATGTGCATTGGGACCAATGCGATGTGCATCAGGTCTAATGTAGTGCACATCCTGTTGTGCATCAGTCCCATTGTGCAACTTAAGATTGTAGGAGAAATAACTAACCAAAATGATACTGTCTAAAAAATCCCTCTGGTTTTTTTCTGGAGCCCCCTTCAAGCCTGGCAGCTAATCATGATGTCTATGAATTGATTCAAGTTTCAAAGATAGTGTGGTTCTGAATACCACATGCTTGAGAACACAATTAAGAGGGCACTCTAGTCCTGCATGTAGGTTTTCCATAGGGTTTTGATTACATGAAATAGGCCTTTGGTTTGATTCCCCATAGCTCATTATATTCTTATAATAGCATAAGCTTTTGTATACTTAAGTTTACGTCTGATGATGTAGACTTAAGTATACAAAAGCTTATATTGCCTTATTATAACACCCTCCTGGACTTGAAGGTCCACATCCCTACTACAAGTGCTCCTGCAAAACAGATCAACAATTTTGCCCCCAGATGCTCTCTGGAGGAGGGGGGTGTTTCCATCATGTTTGGAGGGCCTTCCTGTCCTTCTGAAAAACATTTTTGGGGCATTTTCAGGAAAAAAAACCTGTTTGAAAAAAATGCAAATACTTGTTTTGACCTCAAGGGAGGTCCAGGAGGCCTACAAACATAGTAGAAATGCCTTTCACACCCCGTAAGTGTCATTTTGGGTTTTTAAAAAATATATTTTTGTTTATTCCTGGGGGGCTCTGAGAGGCCACAAAAAGGGTCCTAGGAAGCTGCATGTGGCCCACAGATGACACTTTGCCCACTCACAGCCTATATGAAGTGCCATTAGTATTTTATCATTTTATTTTAGTTGTTAAACATATTTTATACTGCCTTTTGAAAAAGCAGCATCTCAAGGTGATTTGCAAGGCTTTTTTTTAAAAAAAAAATAACTACCATAATACAATAGACACACAATAAAATAGCCACTATAAGAATATAAAATAAAAATCGACATCCTTTCATCTAAACCTGACTGGATCATCTAGCTCTTGAAGACCTGTCATAAAACAGGATGGGATCCAAATGCATAGCTCTGGTAAGACAGTAAGAATGGTCTACCACAGAGAAAGCTGTATTGTGCCTTCCAGGCAAATAATTCTTAATAGTGAACACCTGTATCCATGGCTAAGCCTAAAACCCAGCGATATTAATATAGATGAAGGAAGTCCTTCTGATAGTCTGCTCCTAGAGCAGTAAAGGACAAAGGAGATTACTGCACTACACTTTTATAGTGCTGCTACACCATTTTTAGTGCTCTGGCTGCCTCCTGTTGCATTCAGGGGTTTGTAGTTCAGTGAGGCCTAAGAGCTCTGGTTGAGAATTCTAAATGCCCCCTCTTTAAACTGCAAATCCCAGAATGCAACAAGAGGCAGCCAGAGCAATTAAAGTGGAATAGCATCAGAATGTGCTGCATTAATCTAGTTAGATTTACAAGTTCATTAACAGCAAGTACAGTTAGTTGGTATACACTTGGTATTATATGCTGTGACTGCCTAGCTCTCAAACAACCACATACTAATACTGAAGCTGCTGAGCTGTCTTTAAAGGAAAACTACGTGTAAAGTGTGTTAAAGTAGTCTTGTAGCTGGGACATGGTTGATTGTAGACAGGGACAAGTTGGCAAATCTGCCAAAGCTGATTAAAGCTTACCTGCACATCTCACATCAGTAGCACTGGCTTAATGACAAACTTCTAGCCATGCAGTTTTCTGTGCATAATGAACATAGTCCTGTTGAGCACTATTTTTAAACCCCTCATTCACCCCTAAACTGCTTCTAGAGACCTGTTCTCTAGCCTCTGTGTGACTAGTTTGAAAAAATAAGAGGTAGAATGTTGTGTCTTTCTAATATTCTCAGTTAATGACTGGTTAATCTGGTTGCAGAACAACAGTCAGATTAATGGTTACTTAAATAGTACTTTACAGCTATCAGATGCTTCTTTGTGATAACTCATATCTGCCATTGAGAGAAATCTACTTTGAATACACTGCCATTGCAAACCCATCTGTTTGTGCATGTTTAGGTAGCTTTGTGGTGGCATTTGTTGTTGGTTATATCAAAGTTTATATTTAGAAACATCTGTGAAGATTACTGATACCCCTTTGTCCTCATGGACTGGAACATTTTAAAGCTTCACACTTTACCTTACATTTGTGAATAAAATTTTGATTTTCAGAGTGTAAGACCTAAAGTCCTGCTGTACAAGAAGAAGAGCAAGATATAAATTAATTAAATAAATAAATATACAATTTGTGATATTTTATTAGTAGTTCTCAATTTGGTTTACTCTAGCATTTTTGCTAGGTAGGTTACACAATAATGCAACATTTATTGAAATAATTCAAATGCATAGTGTAAGGACTTGATATCAATACTTGATTTCCCCCCTCCCTGTTCTTTTGAAAATTTGATTAGCCCCTTAAATCATGCCAGTTAAATGTTGGTTACGTGCTGTTCTTTGAACACCTCTGTATTTTTTATTTGATGTATTTAAATAAAGAGGCAGAAGTGTAGTGATGCATTTGCGTCTCCACTGTGGTTTGAGAATAACTGTGCCACAATTGGCAATTTAATAAAGAAATATAATCCATATCAAAATTTGCAGACTTTGTTGCTTAAGAATGTTGAGGTTCATTCAGCATTTCAGTGTCTCAGATGCTGAATGAAAATTCCAAAGCATGAAGAAGTTTTGTTTGTTATGTGACATGAAGCCTTGATCTGTATTTTATTGGAGTCTTGAATTGAGATTGATCATAATAAATATCAGTGTCGGAATAGTTTATACAGTTTGGGGGTTTGTTGTTGTTAACTGCCCTCGAGTCATTCTCGACTAATGATGACCCTATGGATGAGGCATCTCCAAAAACCCCATCCTCCACAGCTCTGCTTCAATTCTGCAAACCCATACCCATGACCTCTTTAATAGAGTCCATCCATGTGGCATTCCTCTCTTCCTACTTCCCTCCACCATTCCCAGCATTATTGTCTTTTCCAGTGAATCCTTCCTTCTCATGATGTGTCTGAAGTATGATAGCCTCAACTTGATAGTCTTGGCTTCCAGGGAGATTTCTGGCTTGATCTGCTCTAGGACCCATTTTTTTGTCTTTTTGGCTGTCCATGGGATCCTCAACGCTCTTTAGCACCACATCTCAAAGGAATTGATTTTCTTCCTATCATCTTTAACTGTCCAGCTCTCACATCCATAGATGGTAATAGGGAATATGATGGCTAGTATGGTTCTAACTTTTGTGCTGAATTGTATATCTTTGCATTTTAGAATCTTTTCTAGTTCTTTCATGGCTGCCCTCCCCATTCTTAATCTTCTTCTGATTTCCTGACTGCAATCCTCATTTCTATCAATGTTTATTAATAATAATAATAATAAAAATTTCTTTTTATCCCACCCCTCTGCAGCGCAATTGGGGTGGCTTACAACAGTTAAAAACACCAATACATATGTCAGTTCCCTAACCCACCCTCCCCTTTGATCCTAGGTATGAGAATTCTTTTACTGTTTCTGTTTATTCATTGTCTAGGTTGAACTTGTGAATGTCCTCAGTGGTCATTATTTTTGTTTTCTTTATGTTCAGCATTAAGCCTGCCTTTGCACTTTCTTCTTTGATCTTCTTTAGTAGGTGTTCCAGGTCTGTGAGGTTTTCTGCTAGTACTATAGTGTCATCTGCATATCTTAGATTGTTGATATTCCTTCCTCCTATTTTCACTGCTCCTTGTTCTGTGTCCAAGCCTGCTTTTCTTATAATATGTTCTGCATACAAGTTGAACAGATAGGATGAACATATGCAACCTTGTCTGACTCCTTTGCCAATTGGGAACCATTCTGTTTCTCTGTGTTCTGTTCTGACAGTAACCTCTTGTCCTGAGTACAGATTCCTCATCAGGACTATTAGATGTGTTGGCACTCCTATGTCTTTCAGGGCATTCCATAGCCTTTTATGATCTATGCAATCGAAGGATTTGCTATAGTCTATAAAGCACATACTGATTTTCTTTTTGAATTTCCTGGTGTGCTCCATTAGCCATCAGATGTTTGCAGTGTGGTTCCTTGTGCCTCTTCCTTTCCTGAACCCTGCTTGGACCTCTGGGATTTCTCTCTCCATGTATGGTTGGAGTCTCTGTTGCAGAATTTTGAGCATAATTTTGCTTGCATGGGAGATCAGTGCTATGGTCCTATAGTTGCTGCAGTCTTTTATATTTTGTATAATTTGAGATTAGGTGCTGTTTTATAGAGGTTGTCCCTTAATTAACCTCCTTGCCTCTTTGAGTCTTACCTCATGCTTACAGTTTTTAAGTCATTTGCATATGAGTGTTCATAAGAGTCTTCATTTATTACCACCTTTTGAATATGAGAGGTAATAAACCTACTACTGCCTAAATATCCTAAAGGCACCAGATCTCATCTGATCTTGGAAGCTAAGCAGAGTCAGCTCTGGTTATTACTTGGATGGGAGACTGCCAATAAATACCAGGTTCTGTAGGCTATATCTCAGAGGAAGAAAACTCCAAGAAATTCATGGGGTCACCATAAGTCAAAGAGCAAATTGAAGGCTCATAACACACACAAACCTATTATTCATACAGTCACTTCTCATATTTTCCTGTCAATAGCTATATTCCCTTAAGGATAATCTGTTCAGGAGTTACATGATGGCAGAGGGTAAAATCAAGTGCTGCCAGTTGGTAGAGCTGACACTAGTGATGGGAGATGTTGCAGCCAACAGTGAGCAAGCCCACCACCACTTTTCTTTTTCTCTCTTCCATCTTTGTCCCTTTTATCCTACACCTAGTGAACTGCTGAGAAAGGAAAGAATGGTCTTGCGAAGGCCTGCACTGATCATTTGCAGAGATCTTTAAAATGAGAATGAGAGCTGCAAGTTGAAGGCTATAGTTTGCTCACTCTCAATTCAGTGATGCATTGGGAAACAACAAGTAAAAGCAAACAAAGAATCACTTGTGTATTGTTTCATCAGTTGTTTAGTTCTATGCCTTTAAACAGAGTTTTGCATATATTTGTATTATCAAGATATTTGAGGGATTTGGCTTATATTTTTGTAATAACATTGTTTAAATAAATTTCTTTTACAGAGTTTTCCATTTGGTAGTACAGTCAGCCCTTAATATCTGTTCCAGTGTCCCCCCCCTCCCCACCGCCGCCGCCGCCGCCAAAAACTGCAGGACCTCAAGTCTTGTGGTTTTTAAAGGTGGCTCAGGCACATGTGGCTGCATGCATGTGCCACCATGAGGGCCAAATGAGGCTTGCCACCTATGATGTCAAGCCTGTGGTTGGGAAGGGCGGGCTGTACAGGAGCAAGATATGTATCTGTTTGTGTGAATAGGTTTGACCAGGGGTAGGCAACCTTTCCCCTTTAAGGGCCAAGGGACTTCAGCTCCCAGAAGCCTCAGCCATGTTGGTCAATAGCTCCTGGGATTCTGGGAGCTGAAGTCCCTTGGCCCTTAAAGGGGAAAGGTTGCCTACCCCTGGGTTTGACTGTTTGGGTGGGTGCAATTTGGTCAAACTAAAGTGAATGTCAAAATAAGCAGGGATCCACAAATTTTTACTTACCGTATAAATTGAAAAATTTATGCCAAAAAAACTGACACCAGAATCCTGGGTTGACTTATACATGTATTAATACAGTATCAAGCCTCTTCCCAGCCCGGCTGTCTCCTCAGGAGACAGCTGGGCTGTGGAGGAGGAAGGGCAAGGGTTCGCCCCTCAAGCCTCTTCCCCAGCCTGGCTGCCTCCCAGGGGGGGCACTAGACTGAAGAGGAAGAGGGTGCATACTGCCCATCTGCCCACGTGCAATTTTTTGCAGCCACCTGCTTGTCTCTTCCTCCTCTTCACCTTGTGTGCGGAGATAAAAGGCCAGCTGCAGATAACCAAGGACAGATGGGCAGGCAGCAAAGCAGACCCTATGTTTTACCCTTGACTTATCCACTGGTCATATAAAAATCCTTAATTTTGGCCCAAAAACCTGCCCTTTACTTTTACATGAGACCAACTTATAGTCGAATATATATGATAGTTTACTAGATAGATGTTACATGTCAGCATTGGCTGCTTCTTTCCCTGAGGTTCTACAAATGTGCAAGACAAGACAGAAGCAAGGAGTTTTCATATCTGAGCTCTGGAGCATGTAGAAGCCATGCTCTACTGTCTGATGCTGCTTCACCATAACATGAGACCCTCCTCAGTTTGCTGTATGTGCTAGGAGGCTCAAGAGATGAGATGAGATGGATAGCTGTCTCATATCACGCTGGCCTTAGAAGCAGGCAAATTAATGCAAGTGGTTTTACTAGCTACTTATACCAAAGCCCAGGACAATATGAAGATTCTGATCTTGACTCGAGAATCATATTGTGCTGGGCTTTTTGGAACAGGCAAGTGCTTGAAGGATTTGGGATTATGGAGGTGGTGTTGACTGGGGGGCCTCTTCAGAGGTGAGTTGCAAAGAAGATTTGTGGGGGCTTGGGAGAAAAATAATTGTAACCAGAGTTGAGAAATGATATGATGCTGGTTATGTAATTGTAACCAGAGTTGAGAAATGACATAATGCAAGTAATGATGTAACATTACATGTTGGGGTAACGAAAACATACATTTTTTTTAAAAAAATGTAATGACAATGATGTTAACTTTGTAACTTTATAAATGTCATTAATAATGGGTTTTGTTACATTGTTTAAAATAAGTAATTATGGCAGATTTTTTATTTTTAAAAATGTATTTAAAAAAACAAAAAGTAACTTTAAAGTAATGGAAGAATAACAATTGCTCTTTAAGTAATTCATGTTCTTAACATGTTGTTATAATATTAGAATGATAAATCAATTTTTAAAAATTACTGCTGTAATAAGGAAGTGGTTTTAAATTTGGTTTTTGATGACGTGTCCTTCAGCTTGTTAAGGATATAATGATAATAGAAAACTAGATTATCTCCTATCTTCATTGCTACAGAGATAATTGTTAAGGGTGTAGTGTCAGCCTGTCTTCTAAGTGGGTATTTTTTAAAGTTCTCTGACTCTTAACACTCTTACTCAGTTTTGGCTTGATGTTTTGGCCCTTGCTATCTGCAGAGAATCTGTTCCAGATCCTCCTATGAATAGTAAAAAACATGGGACCTTAAGTCTCATTCTTTTCAATGGGTGTTTGCATTGCAGTGTGCACCCACTGCAAAAACTAGGGCTTGCTGTCTTTGGAAGTTCAAACCAGGGCTTGCTGTCTTTGGTAAGCCCATGTTTGGCGCAGGCGCACTGAGGAGGAGGAAGAGGAAGGTGGTGCGTGGCGGGAAGAAGAGGAAGGGGTGGCACGGTGGGAGGCAGGAAGAGGAGGAAGAGGAAGGTGAGGCGAGAGGAGTAAGGGTGACATGGCACGAGGTGGGAGTGGAAGAGGGAGGCAAGAGAGGAAGTGCGGCGGGGAAGAGGTGAAGGTGGTGGCAGAAAGAGGAGGAGGAGAAAGGAGGAAAAAGAGGTGGTGGGGGAAGAGGAGGAGTCTCCCATGGCCAAGACTGTTGGGGGCGGGGCAGCATCTGTCCTCCCAGGATCTGTCAGCACTCGGAGGCCCTCACCAAGTAGGAGGATGACGATGACAAGGAGGAGTAGTCCAGGAGTGGTGTGCCTTGCCCACCGCCACAAGGGCTGGCCATCCAGCAGCAGCCCTGATACCTCATGGACGGAGAGGGAAGGGAGGGAGCTGGCGTAGGAGGAGGAAGGTGAGGGGTCTGCCTGAGGGCGAGGGACCTCTGGCTGTGGTGAGCTCCAGGGCCAGCCGTACAGCTCTAGGTGGTAGGAAAGGAGGGACGGCGCCTGGCTCCCCATAGTGAGACACCGGCAGCAGTACGCCCTTGCTATCTGCGGATGGCTTCGAAATGGGCAGCTGAGGGCGAAGGAGCGACTGCAACAAGTCCCATTGTCTTCAACAGCTGTGTTGCCATGGCACCATTGAAGTCAATGGTACTTGAGCATCCACAAATTTTGGCATCTGCGGGGGGATCCGGAATGGATCCCCCATGGATATCGAGGGCCCATTGTATATTGTCTTATTTTTGATGTCCAGATGCTTTCTTTTTCCACTGTACCTGAAAGATTGTTCCCAATTATGATTACTGTGATTACTATTAGTAAAATAAAATTATTATTGTGATTAAAATTGTGATTAAAAGTAGAATTGCCTTGTACAGTGTGACTCAACATCCATTGGATACATTCATGTGAAGAACTGTGTATGTGCCAGGTCTCCTGAAATTATTATCATTATGATCAAAACAGGGCTCAGGAAAGGTATGGCTGTGTTCATGAAGGCCATCAGTCACATGTACAACTCTTCACACAAATGAAACACCTAAGTGTTTTAGTGGGAAAAGTGTGTCTAGTGTGTACATCTGAATTGGCTTAAGGTGTTAAAAGCAGACATGCAATTTTAAAATAATAATTACAGTCGCCTCTCCTTTTCACAGGGGATCCGTTCCCCCCCCCCCCTGCAAAAAAGAAAAATGCAAATATTCAAGCCCTATTGACTTGAATGGAGGCCCATTTTGTGCCTGTCCATTCATCCCTCGCAGATAAGCTAGTGTTGTGGACTTCAAGCCCACGAAAACAGAGGGACAACTGTAGTTACATCCTAAAATAAGTGCTAATACAGGGTATCTAAAAATTATCTCCACAATTTAAACTGTATGTAGAATTGAAATTGTAAAGATAATTTTCATATCATTTACATTATTTGAAATACATTAATGATTCACTTATGCTATCAATAATTTTGTTATTGATAAGGCACATTAAAAGTATTACAGCGGTGATTCTATTACTCCTTTTATTTTGATTGGAAAAATCCCCAAGGTGCTACATATAAAACAGTAAACTAGAATTGAATGAAATTGAATATGTGTATTGACTAAGATTACAGGTTTTACAGTTAACATAGTCATGTCATATTTCTGTTTGTGGATGAAATGAAGCAACGGAAGAATCTTCAGTATTACTGAGTTTTATTTGAATTAGGAAGAACTGATGTTCGTTTCAATATGTGAATACCTATGATGATAGTATTGTACAGTTGGCCCTCCATGTGGGGGTGTTGGTTGGTTCTGAAACCTATGGATACCAAAAATAGCAAGACTATTTGCTATTTGCTTATCGTCAACAGATGTGACTGCAGCTGCATGCACATGCTACCATATTGACGATAATGGGGTGGAGCCATCCACAGATGCTCCAATCTGCAGATGGCTAGCCTGTCAATATGGAGGAGGGGCAACTATATTATAACAGAATCAAGTGCATCTTCATTTGTGAACAGGGTGATATGCATAGTAAAACTATGGATAATGAATCTTGATATCAATGCACTGTGAAATAATTATGCTTATATCAGGAGACATGGATATTTTCAGGTAAACCAGTTTTTCAAGAGGGTAAAATACAGACCTATGGTAAGAATTCCATTGTATTCCCAAAATGACTGTGTTAAGGTTGTCTCAGAGTAGAGATATTTCATATTCATAAAGTGAGGCAGTTTATTTTGAATTTAAAATGCTTTAAACTGCATGCAAGATTTAATATTGTGCCCAGTTATGATGCTTAACCAATGGGTTTTCTATTACAGGTTTTTTAAAAAATACTTTCAACACCATAGTACAAGATCAGGACAAATATTTATTATGTGTTGGTGAAAACATTGAATTTTATCTGCTATGTTTAGTGTAGGCTAGGGGAAAAAAATAATCTTTTAAACCTCCCAAATAAAAGTTTAAGATTCCTACGTAGCACTGCATTGTCCAACTTTTGTTTTATTATGAAAACTGTGTGGGTAGAGGTCTGAATGATGTAACATATTGATTTGGTTTTCTTTTCTTTTCTTTTTTTAAATTATCTGCTTCTTATAATGTGGCATGCTTCACTACAGTAGTTTAGATAATGGGTAGTATATGTAAAAACTGTTTCTTGTTCATAATCATCATTGTGATAGAGACAGAAATTCTTGTTGTTCTGCTACATAATAAAACATTCTTCATCAGTAGGTTGACAGTCTTAAAAAGCTATGGCAACTTTTTAAAAAAATGGGCCAGATCAAAAATAGGCTGAGTGCCATAAAGGGAAGAATACTTAATTTGACTAAGTTAGTTTCCCCAAGCCTTTTAAAATTCTTTTTTTTTTTTTTTAATTTTTGGTTCATTTTGCTTTGGAACTCCTTTTTTAAATTTTCGTATGCTCAACAGATTCTGAAGGCAGTGGACATGGCAGTGAAGATGGATCTAAGGATAGCGGAGAAGCCTCCTGTAGTGAATCAGAAGAAAATATCTTGGATGAAGATCTGGCGGAAGAGGAAGAAAAAAGAGAAGAACAGCCTAAAAGCTCAGGTGGAGAAGAGCTGCCAGTAACAGAGAAAGAGGTGATTAAAACAGAAAAAAAGGAAGAGAGGGAAGAGGAGGATGGAGAAGGAGAAGGAGAAGAAAAGCCAGGAAAGAGAAAGGAGAAAGAGAGAGAGAGACCTTCTGAAGCTGATCCTGGCATTGATGAACAGACAAATGAACCCAAAAAGTGGAACTTGCGAAGAAACCGGCCTCTGCTGGATTTTGTATCCATGGAAGAGCTAAATGACATAGATGATTATGACAGTGAGGATGATAATGACTGGCGTCCAGCTGCTGGGAAGAGGAAGGGGAAAAACACAGTACAGAAAGAAGGCAGTGATGGTGATAATGAGGATGATGAAGATGATGGGAGTGGAAGTGATGAGGATGACAATGAAGAGGAAGGCAATGATGAGGATGAGGATGATAACAGCAGTGCTGCTAGTGATGGTGGATCCAAGAAGAAAAAAGCAAAAGCTCTTAGCAGAAATAGTGCTGATGATGAGGAGCTGACAAATGATAGCCTGGCCCTTTCACAAAGCAAGAGCAATGAGGTAGAATAGCCACCTTTCTCTAATACCTCTGATGAAAAATGGAAAATGCTCTACAGTGTGATTGTTTTGAAATTGTTCCCTAAAGCTAGGCAGAGTTGCTGTACAGTAATTGCATTAATGAGCTTCAGAGTTGTGCTGAATGCTCATTATGATAAATTTGCATCAGCTTTATGCCTAAATCCAGCACCCACTGAGGACCAGTGGGAATCTTCCATTGGCCTCAGTGAATTTTGGATTTGGATTTTTAGATCATAATTTAAACTTTTACAAGAAATTAACTTTTGGTAAGAGCCTGCACAATGAGCACAAATCAGAATTATACCTAGGAAGTTTGCTGAGAAAGCATAAAAATGCTAATGAAAGGTAAGGGGATATGGCTTTGTAGGCTGTCTCTCACTGGTGATGATAACACAACATTCTCAGTTGTTTCAAAGACTGTTTAAAAAGATCAGGATCAATTAGAATGTGTAGATTTCTTGTGTAACACAAGGATGTGTTATTGTTTATATCCTTTAAAAGTTGTGAACTAACATGAACAATGTTGATGTTGAAATTTTAGTTGCATAAACCTCACAGTGAGTATTAAAGGTGGTATGTTGTAACAATTTTAATTAATAGAAAATACACTTCTGCAATATCTTTTACATGTAGTTTCTCAATATGTTATACTAGCTTTGTTACTTTTAAGATTCAAACTATTGGTTGATTTTTTTTCTGAACTAAAGAAAGACACCTTTTGGTTTTAGATGAGTAAGAAGCTTTTAAAATTAATCTGCTTGTAAGAGAACACACAGTGCTTATTTTCAGAACTGAGATTTTTAAAAGCTCTAAACATATGTCTCTACATATAAAATGCTACCAGTACAGTTGGCCCTCCACATAAACTTTTGCAGATTTGATTATTCTCAGATTTAAGTGATATGTTCTCTGTAGGAATCTCTAGTCCTCCAGCATGATCCTGCTGGAGATTGACCATAGAGTTATGGTGTAGGACTTAGAGATTCCTAGAGAAAGCACTTCTCTAGGCATTTATGGGTCCTCTAGCGCAATCTGGTGGTCATCTTCTGGCTGATATTGACCATAGAATTCCACTGGAGGGTCTGGAGATTCCTAGAGAGGTGTTCTCTCTGGTAAAAAAACAACACTAGTGGCTTTTTATTTGTGGTTTTTCCACTTTCATGAAGGTCTTATGCCCCTAACCCCAGCAAATGTAGAGGACCCACTGTATTTAAAATGTGTGGCAAGACATTATTTGCTGTGATAAAGCCACAGTCCAGTCTATAACACCTGCTGTACTGGAGCTGAGCTTCATAATCGTGCAGTCCAACATATTGCATTCCTTGCTCAGAAAGCCCTGCCTTATTCAGATAGGCTTATTTTCTACTAAAGGTTACTTCTTTAACAGTACAGGTCTTCAGAGGCACATATTCATTGCTGACTATCTTGGCATGTACAGTGCATAGTTAATGTGCTTTATAACCTGATTGTACATGATGTGAAGGACTCTATTACAGTTGAATTCTTTGATGTTTCGTCTGCACAATTTTTATCATGTTTCTTTGCCTTTAGGCTATCCTTCAAGTAAAGTCTCACATACTCTTTTACAGATATTAATAGGCTGAATCTCAACAAAAATTTCCTCTACTTCGATAGGCACATATTATCACTGAAATCCAAAGAAGCTATATGCCTGCATGACAAAATGCAGGTTTGAAATTTGTGTCCTGACGGAATTGCCTTTGAAGATTTTGCTTCAGATTCTCTTGCTACTAAACTCACAAGCTGGTTTCAAAAATGAACATATACTTTCCTTTACATTAGTGGGAGCCTTTGCAGTAAAATGTATTTTAAAAAAATCTCTGGCTGGGCAAAAGGGCCTCTCTCTCTCTCTCTCTTTCTTTCTTGTGGGAATGGCTTTGTACACAGTCTTGCAAACATGATTGTAAATTGGATCTATGTTCTATTTTAAAGAATGAGCAAAACAAAGGGCAGTGACATGAATTGTATCCATATTTCATTGCTGACTATTATATGCAGTTCTAAGTTTTGTTAATGGAAATCAGTGCTGCATCTTGAAAGCAAAGTCCTCAGTGGGAACCATTGTAAATTATAGCTAGTGTGGTAGCCCAGTTCTCTAAATTCTCATTGTTAGTCAGCTGTACAGCCAATCTATGGTTCTCTTCCATAACCTACCATTTAGATCCCAGAGTGTTTAGAAAATCTTACTTCACTTAAAACAGACCTCTGGAACTGAAACTGAAAGCCTCATCTGTGTAATCATTTCAAAATGATATAAACCAAGGAGATCACAAAAGCTTTGCTACATGCATGGCCTGTGTTTATATAATCCTTAGCTATCTTTTTGATGCTTAAACAGGTCTGAGTTTGGTGAATGCTGGATGGGTATCTACTTGGGAAACCCATTTGATTTCCAAGAAAAAGCAGGGTATCAATGCACTAAATCAGGGGTAGGCAACCTTTCCCCTTTAAGGGCCGAGGGACTTCAGCTCCTAGAATCCCAGGAGCTATTGGCCAACATGGGACTATTGGCCAACATGGCTGAGGCTTCTGGGAGCTGAAGTCCCTCGGCCCTTAAAGGGGAAAGGTTGCTTACCCCTGCACTAAATAAATAATATACTTGTCCATTCCCACATCAAAGATGTGCATATCTGACTTTTTAAAGGTAGACAATGACAAAACAGGAACAGATTTGATATATCCCCCCTCTGCCCCCAGTAGGCAAATAACTACACTGCTACTGCTATCAATAGATTTCTGTGTTTAGAATGATGTCTAGCTAACATTGTCGCAGAATACTTACAAGACTCTTTCTGCCTGTTTTTAAACTGGCCTAAGTAACAAATGCTTATCATGTTCTCATGTTTATATAATTGCTGCATAGCAAGGATGGGCAAATTACAGCCTGTGGGCTGCATCCAGCCCTTGGAATACACTTTTGTGACCTCTGAACCCCACCCCACCCATCTCCCAAAGCCACCCCATTTTTTTTTATTTAAAATGTGTGATTTGGGGCAATTTTCATTTGAAAATCACATGGAGAGTGGGTTGCAGCAGAAGCCCCAAAATATGCAAAAATACACCAAACCACACATAGAAGGCCTGCAACAATTCCTAGCATCCTCAGATATCTCAGGTTTTGTCTGTGTCCTTTTCAAAATGACATTGGGATGAGACATATTGTCACTTTTGGTTTGCATTTTGGGACTAACTTGGATGAAGATAGTTATTTGGAAGCTCTATCAGGAAGTTGCATTCTGCAGGAGTCTCAGAGGGAGAAAATTGGTCCTTGGCCCCCATGTAGTTGTTTATCCTTGTTGTTACTAACATGTTCCAGTTTCAGTAGGACTTATTTGCAGCTAACTTCCTCCAAACTAGGGTCTGTGTTTTTTAGTATCATCATATGATGCAATGTTTGGTGAGCTGCTTCCTTAGGCCTAAACTGAATTGCTAGTCCCAACTAGAGTATACCAACTGAATCAGTTGATGAATATGTTCATCAGCACTTATGCAAGTTCCATTGAGTCAGTGGATGTCAGGTGGGACTGGCAGTAGAATAGAGGCTATAATATTTTGTTATGAAGTATTCCATAACTTGTCAGTAATGTGAAGGCATAGCTGTATTAGAAGGTAGATGAGAAAGTCTTTCCTTTTCCACATGGAGGATGGAATCAAAGTATATGTTTGTATGATAAGCTAAAAAATAGTCAGAAGTATTATAAATCAGTACTGTTACATAATTAAATAAGAGTCACTAGTTTATGAATTTTTATTGATTTGCAACAGAAGTCTGAGTCAACTCAAGAGTAAATTGGGTTAAAATGAGGATCACTCCCCTGTAACTCTGTACAGTGAGGTGGAAATCATGGGTCTTCCAGATGTGCTTAGACTCCAGTTTCTAGCATTCTTAACCACTGGCTATGCCTTGTGTAGACTTAAATTCCAGCATCATCTAGAAGGACATATTTCCCACCCCTTTGAATAAGATTGTAGCCCAAGTTAGTCCTACCTAGAGTATACCAATTAAAATGAATGTGATATGTCAATAATAGTTCCATGTAATATTAATATAGGATTCATATTCTAATCTGAATATAGATGCGTATAAAAACACAGTTGTTTTTTCTTTTTTCTTTTGTCTTCAGATGATGCACAAATGTTAGGCAACATCTTCAAAGAAGCATTTCCCCTCTCTGAGATGAGGGCATGCCTCCAAGATAGTATTTGCAGTTTTTCAGGGGTACTGTTTTAGTTTAAAAAATGAGTGTAGCCAGATAATTGCCAAACTGTTGATTTAGGTCTAAATTCTTGAATAAGATATTTGTACATACAGTCATGCTTCAGTTAACAAAGCTTCTTTAAGAGTTATACATTTTACATTTACACCTTCAATTTTCTCTTCTCCTCTTACTGCTCTATTCACAACGGACATCCTTCTCTCATCCATTTTTTGATCTTGCAGTGTTTAGTTAGGTCTCCATTTACCATTATCTGTGCATCTTGTTATACATGTCCTCTTAATCCAGTCTTTAATTTCCCCCCCAAATTTCATCTTTTGCAGAATTGCAAATAAGAATGAGCAATTGAGATTATCAAATACTTTTTCAGCATCTAAAAAATCATTGCCATCTGTTTCTCTTTATGACCCTCATAATATTCCAGTATGTTCACAACACATCTGGTATTTTCTCTCAAATATCTTTTAGGTTAAAAATAACCCCTGCTTGATCTTCATTTGTTACAGCCATCAAAACATTTTTCAATTTTTCTGCCAGAATAGCAGAAAATATCTTGCAGTCATTATTTAGAAGAAAGATAGGTCTATAATTCTTAGGTTCTTTCATATCATGATCTTCCTTAGAATGAAAAGTTATATTTAATTTTCTCCAAGACTGGTAATTTACTCATCAATTAATAGTTCATAATTTGTTGAAGGGATATTACTAATTGAACTTGAAATATCTTATAATATTGTGCTGGTAATCCCACCAGGGCCCAGGGATTTGCCTGTTTTCAAATTCTTTATTACCTCTGCCAGTTCCATCATGTATAAAAAGGGATCTTGAAGCAACTGAGGCTAACTGAAAGAAATGAGCTGGTAGTATGAGCTTTTGTAGACATGGAGATGTAGTTCCTTCATGGTAATTGGTTCATCAAATCCTTTTCTTTGTTATAAATTTCCTGGAGATTCTACCTTTTTAAATAGTTGGGAAAACTGTATTTTTAAATAATCTGATGATCTGGTACAATGATAGATTTATAGAGAGAAGCATAAAAATTATGGAAAATCTTTTTAATTTTATCCTGTTTGCTAATACCACTTTTCATTTCAATATTAACTTCTCTCACTCTCTTATAGGCAAGCCATTGCCCTGGTTTATTTGCTAATTCAACATTATTATTATTATTATTATTATTATTATTATTATTGCTTTGCACAATGTATCTTCTCAATCTCATCCACAGATATCATTGACAACTTTCTATAACAACTTCATCTTTAATCGATTCTTTATTCACTGGTTTTCTCACCAATTTCTATTTCTTTTTTTCAAATCACATCTAAAATCTTCTCTATATTTTCTTGTTTTCTTCTTTTCCAGTTTGCATTTTGATATCCAATTTGCACTTCTGATATTACTTTATCATCTTTTAACTATTTCATTCAATCTCCAAGTGGGTTTTTTTTAACTTGCCAGTATCAACAAAATGAGACTATGATAGGAAGATGTTCCTGATACAATGTCTATTCTTTTTAGCTTATAACAGAGTTTTTGATATTAAAAACATGTCCATTTTTTAAAGTGTTTTATATCTCTCTGAAAAGAAAGTATAATATTTTGAGTCACCATATTTATACCTCCATACAACCTGGATCTCCAAATTGTTTATCAAATAATAATAATTAAAAAAAACAAACCAACGGCTTTGGCAATTTTCCCTTATCACCTTTTATCTTTTCTGCCCACCTGTCTGATTTTGGTGAAATCATTCCGTTCCAGTTCCCCATCAAGATCAAATTCTTATAAGAATATTCCAGAAGAAGACAGTTTTTTGTAATAAAGGATTTTTCTGACTACTGCACCTCCCTTTGTCATTCTTGTTTTGTTTAGATGGATTTTTTCAGCAGTATTGGAATTGAGAGCATGGTGAAGGAAGGTTGGAGAAACACAGACTTGGTGCATAGTTCTAACAGTATGTCTGCAGTAAATACTGCAATAAAGCTTGAGGTGGCAAAGAATGGGTTTCTGCTGTAGTTGATCACTCTGCAACTTTGTGTGCCTGCCTACAACAGGCAAGGTAAAAGCAGCTGCTGTGACCATGCACAAATAGCAAAACAGAAAGGAAAGAGGAGAGAATTAAGCCTGCTTTACCTACTTTCCCTGCGATATTTAAAACAAACCAACATAGATCTTCCCAAAATGGGAAACTATAAAAAGTGGAGGCTGGTGGAAGAAAAAGTTATCCCTGGATGCATTTTGGAAGATGCCTTCAGGTAGTCTCTACAAGATTCAATATGTTTTTGATTTCTTACGCAAGGCTTACTTGACCTGATTGTTTCATTTCACATATGCATCTTGTTAGTTTTGGATAAAAAGTCTGCTGAGACATGTTGAACTGCACTTCTTTTTTATGGTGCTAGAATCTCTTTGTATTATTCCCATGTTATTTCTACTTCTGGTACCAAAGTCTTTGTTAAAGAAGTAATGCCCAGGAATGTATCTACTTTGTTAACTGAGATATACTTGTAATTTAGCACCTTTATAAAGGCTCTGTCAATTGGAGTTAAGCAGCCTAGAGACCTCCATATGGTTTGAACTACACTGATAATTTAAATCACTAGTAGAAGGAATTATAAAGACTTCAGATGTATTTAGTTGGTACTAGTGGGGTATTTTAGTTACTTGACAGTTCTTTCTTACTTTGCTTTGCTCCAGATTAAGTGTATGATATGAACAACTATCCCTAATATTAATTAAATCGTATGCTTCTCAGAAACTGTCATAGGGTAAGATCAACTTAAATTATTCATAAAAACAGTTCCAGGTCTCATTTTCCATTTATCTAGTACCAAAGAAGATATATATCTTTTGTCTGTCTTATGGTTTTATTATAGGGCTAAGATTTAGGGCCACAACTAGAACTACACAGTGAACTACAGTTGTCCCTCCCAATTTGTGGGGGATCCATTCCAGACACACACACCCCCGGTGAAAATGGCAGCTCGCAAATATTCGAGCCCCATTGAAAATAATGGTGCATGCGCCCATGGCCGCTTGTGCCTCCTGCAAAGAGCGAGACTGTGGACTCGAAGTATGTGAACAAGGAGAGAAAACTGTATATGAATCTTGAAGTGTGAGAAAGAAACAGGAAATATATAATGAAAGTAAACATTGTAGGGAGCTCAGCCAGCCAGTTTATGACTTTACAGAAGAATGATTCTGAATGAAATTAGGATCATTAGTTGCACATCAGCTTGGGGATGCTGGGTGAGGTATATGACATACAGAATTGACAGTCATTAAAATGATTGTGGGGGAGGCTTTTGCCCCTGTAGATATTTAAAACTTCATCTCCAAGGAATGAGTTGAGTGGTAGTACAAGACATCTGGTGAACCAAATATTCCCCACCCTGACTTAAAAGCAAGAGAACATGGAGAGGGTGAGAGAGGAGACACCCAGGCTGGGGAATATTTTTGGAAAAATTAGATGTTATGGTTCCATCTTTTGCCTGTCTGCCCTGTTCACATATAAGAATGGCAGTAAAAAAGTAAAAGAACTGAAGAAAAATAAGTGTAATATATTTTCCAATATAACTAGTACATCTTCATTTTTCCTTTATAGGACTCGCTGATTCTTGAGAAATCTCAAACCTGGAGCTCTCAGAAAATGGACCATATTATGATTTGCTGTGTTTGTCTTGGAGATAATAGTGAAGATGCTGATGAAATAATCCAGTGTGACAATTGTGGGATAACAGTGCATGAAGGTAATTCTATAATAACTTTAGAATGAAAGAAACTTGTCCATTCATCAAAAGATCTGGATGTGGTAGAGATGAAACTTGTCAGTAAACGCCCCCCCTCCAAAGAAATTTTGATGGTTGTAGAAGGAAGCCAAGAGCACCACATTGTAGGAATGCAAATGCTCTAAGAGAACTCTGGATCCAGCCTTTTATGTTTTCATATGAGATAGTGTTTTAAAATTTTAATTTACTGCTATCACATACAAACTTATACTGTTCTGCCTTTGTTGATGGGACTGTGACTGCAGAATCAAATTCTGAGTTTCTTAAGAGTGATACTATGTCAGAACTCTAAGGAATGTTAAGGGATTAAAATAATAAACTCCAGCACTGAAAGGTCACTGCTTTTCTTTCACCCTCCAAGTGGCATTTTGGATTTACAGTAAGATCGTGGCAGCTGCCTGATGCTGTTCACCCCTGAGATGTTGGCCTTCTCCTCCAAACTAGATAGGGAGACATGTCTGGATGGCAAATCTTTTTCATATTGGAAAGAAAGTAAAACCTTAATGAAGCAACTCTTTCTCCATTGTTTGTACTCTATTGTTTGTTGTAGAGATAGAGATTCTCTATCTGTGTGTTCCCCTCCCAGGTAGAATATTTGCTAGTTTTAGATCTTTAATACTTTCTCTTAAGACTTGGGGTGACAACAGCACTTTGAGAAGTAATTATTCACTACATCTGAACAAGTATAATTAATTTTAACATGTTTCTTTATGAATACAACATGCCCTTCTGTAAATAAATCTATTTAAAAATACATTTAAAAAGTTCTTACTCTCTTCCTTGTCACTCTGAATAAACTGCTTTTGTACTAAGTTCTACTAACTGGTTTGTAATAGCAGAGCACCCCCAGCTGTGGTGTCACTTCTCCTGATGTACTGATTGCATAGTGTCTAAAGAAAAATGTCTGGTATATATTATAGAATGCAATATCGATGTAAGTAATTCACGTGCTGGAAATTGCCCTTGCATCATGATGTGAATTAAAGACATAGAGCCATTTTTCTAAAATATGTTTTATTCCTTTGTTTACTGTAATATTGGCATTGTGTAGCAGGAGTATTTATGCTTCTAAGAGTTGCATAAACTAGCATCATTACTTATAATAAAACCACCATTCATTGAAGCCTGTTCTGCAGCTTTTTTTAGTCCCATCCTTCTAAAATCTATCTTGGCCTTTTTTCAGGACTCTGTTTATTTAAAAGCAGAAAATGATCAGTGCTTTAAAATAAAGCGGTATTTTTAAATGTCTTTCGGATTAACTAATTGTTCTTAAGTAAAGTAAAGTACGGTAAAGTACAGATAAACAAAGTAGGACTTTCTGTAAGAAGGTCTGTGTTTCTGAAGCATTACAGATATACAAAACTGTAAAATATTTAATAATATTTAAAAGATTTAATAATCAAATGATAGCACTTGTTCTTTAAGGAACTGTTGCTTTCATTTTTAGTGGGAGCATCCTTATCTTTCTTCATAGGTAGTTTCCAAACTTGAATGTAGCTGCTAATGGTCATGGGGTAGGGATTCACTCAAGTTAGTTTTTGTTCTGAAAAATAAAGCTATAGAAACATTATCCCCCCCCCCCCCGCCCGAAACTTGAGAAATCAGTTTGGCCAGAGTCCATAATGAACCTCCCTTAACATATGTCCATACCACCTTCAGAGTTGACATGTGCTGATACCACCTTCAGAGTTAACATTCCATATGCAAACATTGCTTATAACTCTTGCTATTCCTGTTTCACCCAACCTTAGGGTTTATTTGACAGAAAAACTGCTTGTGAGACTATATTTAAATATAAATACATACATCGGTATGTATCGGTGCCCGCATCATGATGCGCAAGGTTGTTAGCAACTGGCAGCAGGTAATGACCAACTGTCTTACTTCCCATTGTGTTTTGGTATACTATGACACTCAATCATGCCAGTTCAAATATCCCAGTTATTTGCCTGCTCTACTAAAAATGAAAAATAGGCAAGGTTTTTGAGAGCTTCCCACTATTCAGTATATAGCTCTGATAGTTCTTGAGAGGGAAGGAAAGAAGGAAGCCATGAGATGCACTCCTGGCCTTTTGCATTCCTTGCTTTCTCTAATTCCTAAATGTGCCCCTTGATGTAACCTACCTTTTGGTTAATTCATTTATAATTCTCATGCTTCCAGGTTGTTATGGTGTAGATGGCGAAAGTGATTCTATTATGAGCTCTGCTTCAGAAAACTCCACTGAACCATGGTTCTGTGATGCCTGCAAGTGTGGTGTCTCTCCAAGCTGTGAACTGTGTCCAAACCAAGATGGAATCTTCAAAGAAACAGATGCTGGCAGGTTGGTTAATAGAGCTATTGTCAGTAGGTCTCTGGAAGGTACCTGAAGAAATCTAATTCTATGTTTCTTAAACCAGTTCTGAAGAATTAGACATACATTTTTTCTCTGTTGAGTAACTCCTTAAAAAATAGGAGAAACACAGCACCTCTCATACTTCCACATTGGAGATCCACAATTTGTCTGGGACCCTGTGAGTCTATGAACTGCTCATAGTGGGAAGACTGAATGGCTATGTAATATACTGTTCCCTGAACGTGATAAAGATAGTCAGATTACCTCATTGTATAACCCTCTCATGAATCTACCTGATCAGTTTACTTGTGGAGTTTTTGGTTGAAAATGTTTGTGTACATAGATCATGCCCATTGTCAACTTGAGCATGGCTTTATTTACCTTTTTTTGTTCAACATAGCAATGTTTCCTTAGTGACCTAGTTCTCAAAAGGATGTGCTTTGTTGCTGATGGAGAAGGAATTTTATTGCATTTCTTTTACTGTCTTTGTTCCCAGTCACAACATGGCTATAAGGGGATGTAATTTCACCTTTCTGTCTGCCTTGACCATCCCTCAAGACTACCTTAAGCATCAAATATCTCAAGCAAGATGTAGAACAGTGTCTCTTTTTCTTTCTTTCCCATGCATGATTTTTACTCCATTTGTCTGATGAGGTAATCAATGGGTTCTGCAGGCTGATGTGATATTTTTTGGTTGGCCTATTAAGGGTATAGCTGCAATATGTATTCTCAATATACAGAAACAGAAGACCTAGCAACACTAAATAATTTATACATTTCTTGCATTTGTAGTTTAAAGTCATTTTGACTTTGGCTCCATTTAACACTCCTATTGAAAATGATGTTTGCATTTGAAACCATAGTCAACAGGTTGTAATTTAAATGTTTGTAAAAGAACAGCACTCCAGTTTTAAGAAACTTGGTGCCTACATTTTGCTCAGGTGCAAATTATGTATTCCTCAAAAAAGTTAAAGTGCAAGTAAACAACAATTTTGTAAGCTGCCCTGGGGCTCTTTAAAGCTGTGTTGATATAAATTAATAAGGATTTTTTCTTTAAAAAATGAACAGATATCACCACAAAACTAGGCTTTTGAAAGCTTATTACCTTATCCTTGTATGTGGAAGCACTTATGGCAACAGCTCTTAAAAGACAGAGATTGTTTATCATCCTCAGTTATTCTAATAGGAAATTCATGTGGGATGTTCCAAAAGAAATGGAACCACAGTTGGGCCACTATGAAATAGGACATATCAGTTTGCTTAGAACCCAGTGGTTTTCATGTAATTAAAAAAAAGATAATGTAAATATTACTGAAATTAAAAGCAGAAAATAAAGGGTGTGGGTAAATACCCTTGTGTACAAAGAGTGCACTGAGTGAACCTTTGCTGTGTTGAGTTTCTCTGGGGGGGGGGGGATGGAGAACCTGGGTGAGGAGGTGCAGTGTGAAATGCCCTGCTTGAAGGGAGCAGCTGACTGGAACCCTAATCAAAAATACTGCTTTGGGAAGGTGGACTCACTGCATATTTATGTGCTCTAATTGTTCCTTTTTATACTGGATGGGTTCATATTAGTTTAGAAGCCAAGCTAGTCTATATAGGGCAGCATTTTTCACATACTAGAGAGATTTCCTAAGTTGCAGAAGTATAGTAGTTTATAAATAAAAATACAGTTAAAATGGCTCTAGAGTAGGGATGAATGACTGCTTCTGGGTTGATGACCATGTTCCAGGTTGGCCAGGTGTTTTTGTTTTGTTTTTAAACCTTTAATTAATTGATTAATTTGTTTCATTACGGGGTAAGTTGTAAAATTATATTACATTGATTGTAAATAAGTTCTAAATCAAATTAACAGCTATTGAATACCACAGCACTACTTCTGTGATTGATTGATTGATTAATTAATTAATTAATTGAGGCCTGTGCTTTGCTTCCGAATGCCACTTTGCTACCAAGCCCTACAGGGATCCTTTTATCTTTTTTCCTGAGCCCCAAAAATGTCTTTTCCCAGATTTTCTGGATCCATGAGCCTTCCTGCTAGAACCTGACTGCTATATTGGGTTACAACCCACTACTTGTGCTTGTGTGTTGCAGCACGGTGTTCTGCATACTGCTGTCAGACCTGCTCTAAGGCCAGGATACCATATCCATGTGCTACAAACATTCACATTCTGCAAACAAAATTACACAGCTTTCCTTTCTGCTTAAAATTGTCAGTCCATATTGAGGGATGATTTCTTATGATCTTCCCTTCGTAATGAAATGGATAATTTGAAACACATTTTCCTTTCATATATATTTCTTAGTTTCATGTATACCAGTGTGATATGTAATGAAATCTGTTTTGCTAGATACTATATTCCTTACCAGAATAAGACTATTGTCTTTATTTTAGTTCAGTTTTTTTTCCCTTTTCCATCACCAACATCTGTCGTCATTGCTCAGAGCAAAATGGATGGGGAAGTAACATGAAAGATTATTCTTCTTTGATTACCCAATTTGTCTTAATTACAAGGTTCTCAAACATGTGCAACTAAATAAATGAGCAGGAAAACATTTAGGCACTGGTATTAAAAGCAGCTGAAGCTGCCTCAGCTGTGAACTTGACTGACTTCTGTGTGTTTTAATAAAGATTCAGGATGGAGTTCACAGATAGGTGGTTAAGGAAATGAGACACTTGTGTGCCAATCATACTGAAATGGCAGTTTAAATCTGTAATACTACAGTACTTGTGTGACATGTACTAAAACATTTTGAGAAGGTCAGTATGAAGCAAGCAGCCAGCTGTTGGGTTTATCATAGATAAACTCCTAGAGTGCAGCAGCATTTAATACACCAGTGGAGCATGAAAAAACTGTGCAAATTAAATTGAGAAGCAGCTGCTTGTTGAAGATGTGTATCTTTATATTGAACTCTACAGGGTGCAATGGGGGGGGGGGATGCATTAAAACATACTATCAAAAATCTCCAGCCGAACCCTTGGCTTTTAAAAAGAAAATATAGAAGATAATGCAAAGATGGGCAACTATTTCCTTCCATTTCTCTCTTAAAATGGTTCCCAGTGTGATACATTAGTTGTACGTTAAAAAAAGGGAAACTCCCTCAGAATTTCAAACCACAAGGACCATCTTAGTAGGGACAGAGACTTTGGACTTTGTATTTATTTGGATGAATCACTGGCTATTTTATTACAGATTGCCTAAAATAAAAAAAAAACTCAAACTGTTCTAAAAATGTATCATTGAAGTGACTTCAGATTTTTTAAAAAGGGAAGGCATAAACCACCGGCTGCCTTTTTTTTAAAGTCACATGCCGGGGATGAAGTCTAGCACATCTAAAGAACAGGAGATTGGGTAAGTTTGGTATAGACATTCATGTAGGAAAAACAGATTGAAGCACAGGAAATGAATAATTGACTCAAATTTTTGTTTAAGAACATATTACAGCAGGGGTATGCAACCTTTTTGAGCCGGGGGTTGGGTTGCTGTCCCTCAGAAATTGGGGGGCCGAAGCAACAAACAAATAATTCAGGGGTAGGCAACCTTTCCCCTTTAAGGGCCGAGGGACTTTAGCTCCCAGAATCCCAGGCGCTATTGGCCAATATGGGACTATTAGCCAACATGGCTGAGGCTTCTGGGAGCTGAAGTCCCTCGGCCCTTAAAGGGGAAAGGTTGCCTACCCCTGAAATAATTAAATAAATAAAAATTTTAAAAAACTAAAAAAAAATTAAAAATATGCATGCACACTCTCTCAGCCCCAGAAAAGCCATGGCAAAACCCCTATGGAGATTTTGCCAAGAAAACCCCAAGAACAAGTAATAACAATAATAATCAATATCAGCATGGCGGCGGGGGCGGCAGGACCGGCCTGGGGCCGGTCCAAAGGCCTCGGGGGGGGGCGCATCCGGGCCCCAGGCCTTAGGTTGCCTACCCCTGTATTACAGTATAACAATAAAATGTAAAAAGAAGAAAGATGTAGGCCACAGTGTACAAAGTACTCCTCCAAGTTGTCTGAATCCTAATAAATGAAATTAAATGTATAACATGCATATCGACTCATTATAGATACCAATCACCCTAATCAAAGCTAATTGAGAGCCGGTGGTGTAGTGGCTTGAGCACTGGACTGTGATTCTGGAGACCAGGGTTTGAATCCCAGCTCAGCTGCCCTGGGTGACCATGGACAGGTCTCATACTCTCAGCCTCAGAAATGGCAATGGCAAATCCGCTCTGAAGAAACTTGCCAAGAAAACCCCATGATCATGTTGCCATAATTTGGAAAAAACTTGAAGGCACACAACAACAACATAATAATAATCAAAGCTAACACATATGGAGCAATTGTGGCTGTGCATGTAGAACCCATTGAAAAGGAAAAGGAATACACCCTTTGTGAAATCGAAGGATTTTATGGCTGACATCCATGGGCTTTTGTAGGCTTTTCAGGCTGTGAGGCCGTGTTCTAGAAGAATTTCTTCCAGACGTTTTGCCTGCATCTGTGGCTGGCATCTTCAGAGAATGGTGGCATGAAAATAAGTGGGGTATATATATCCTGTGTGACATGATTTGCATGTTAATCTGTGCATTTTTCTGTTGTTCAATGGCAAGGCCTCAGGGTGGGAGGATATGATTAGTGTCTTAGTTCATTGTCTGCTGGGAAAACCCCTGCCCCTGGGTGAAATTCATTTGTATGTGCTGAGACTTGATTTTGGTGTTTTTCAGGACTGGTAGCCAAACTTTGTTTATTTTCAGGGTTTCTTCTTTCCTGTTGAAGTTGTCCAAGTGTTTGTGGATTTCAATGGCTTCCCTGTGCATTCTGACCCGATAGTTGTTGGCATGGTCCAAAATTTCAGTGTTTTGGAATAGCATTTTATGCCCAGGATGGTTTATAAGGTGTTCTGCTACTGCTGAGTTTTCAGGCTGTCCCAGTCTATAGTGTCTCTCATGCTCCTTGATTCGTGTTTGAACACTGTGTTTTGTGGTCCCTATGTAGATTTGTCCACAGCTGCATCATATGCGGTAAAGTCCTGCGGCTGTGAGAGGGTCTCTCCTGTCATTCACTGAGTGCAGCATTTCCTGGATTTTCTTGGTCAGTTTGTAGACCATTTGGAGATTTGGACCCAGAAAAAACCACAGGAGTGAAGAAAAACAACCACCCAAAGGGAAGGTATTTTTACCATACATCAAAGGAGTCACAGACAGAATAGGGAAACTGGTGAGAAAGCACAACCTCCAAATGATCTATAAACTGACCAAGAAAATCCAGGAAATGCTACGCTCAGTGAAGTACAGAGTGGTAATGTTCCAGAAGTGGTTTTATACCTATTCACTATTTCCTAAATTGTCTTAAAAGTTTGGGGGGTTTACAAGATTTATCTTTAACATAATCCTAAGTAATTCAAAGGGGAGATTTAAAATGCTGTTTGAGTTTTCCTATTCTTGTGCTATTATTTGGTTGGTTCAAAATTGTATTCTCTCAATATTCAGATCATATGAAGAAAGTATCATGAAATCTTGGATCATTGTATTGTGCCTTCAAGTCATTTCTGTCTTACGGTGACACTAAGGTGAATTTATCATGTGGTTTACTAGGCAAGATTTGTTGGGGGGGGGGGGAGTTGCCTTTGTCTTCCTCTGAGACTGAGAAAATATGACTTGCCCAAGGTCACCTAGTGGGTTTCCATGGGATTCAATCCCTAGTCTCCAGAGTCATAGTCCAACATTCACATCACTGTATCACACTGGCTCTCACTATTCTGTACTTCTCTGTACTTCTTTTTGGATTCATACACAAACAATCTGATGCATTCTTTTCCTAAATGCTCTGTATTCTTTCCCCTCTTTTGTTACAGATGGGTTCACATTGTTTGTGCACTGTATGTTCCTGGTGTAGCATTTGGAGATATTGACAAATTGCGACCAGTAACACTTACGGAAATGAACTATTCGAAATATGGTGCTAAGGTAACACTAATTATATGTTTTGTTTCTTTATTTTGAAATTAATTGCAACAAACTCTCAGAATTTAATGCAGGTCAGTATAGAGAAGACCAAGGGTAGGAATCCATGAGGCCTTTCAACCCTAACTAGTTCAGCCAGTAGTGAAGAATGCTGGAGGTTGCAGCCCAACATTTTCTTGAAGGCTGTTTGTTTCCCACCCTGTATATAGACAGTCTCCTTTATCATTGCTTATAAATCCTAATTAGATGGGATTGTGCAACTATGTAAACCATCCCCTTTGCTTGCTGTCTTTTTCTATACATAGTTCTATAGTTTCTATAGTTTTCTAAAATTCAAAGACATAGCTGTATTAGTCTGGATCAGTATGGAAAGGGATCTTATGGCACCTTTGAGACTGAGAGAAAGAGACTGAGAGAAAGAAAATTGGTAACAAACTTTTGTAGACTTAAGTCTGCATCTGATGAAAGCTTATGCTACCGACTTCTTTCTTTCATTTACTCTGCAAAATTGCTACAAGATCACTTTTTATACATAGTTTCTACTGATTCACAGAAAAACCTCTGCTACTGTGGTTTTCGCTCATATTGATGCCAGAATTTTAAACTGTATATTACCGTATTTTTCGCCCTATAACACGCACTTTTTCTTCCCCAAAACGTGGGTGGGGAAGTTAGTGCGCCTTATAAGGCGAAGGGCCGAGGCCGCGGCTAAAAGGAGGGCTCCTTCCCCCCACGACCTCAGTTTTTGAATGGGCTGGTGCTGGGATCGAAGCGATCCTAGCACCAGCCCATTGAACTGAGGTCGCGGGGAGAAGGAGGGCTCCTTCCCCCCGCGACCTCAGTCTTTGAATGGGCTGGTGCTGGGATCGAAGCGATCCCAGCACCAGCCCATTGAACTGAGGTCGCGGGGAGAAGGAGCCCTCCTCCCCCCCGCGACCTCAGTCTTTGAATGGGCTCGTGCTGGGATCGAAGCGATCCCAGCACCAGCCCATTGAACTGAGGTCGCAGGGAGAAGGAGGGCTCCTTCCCCCCGCGACCTCAGTTCAATGGGCTGGTGCTGGGATCGCTTCGATCCCAGCACCAGCCCATTCAAAGACTGAGGTCGCGGGGGGAAGGAGCCCTCCTCCCCGCGACCTCAGTTCAATGGGCTGGTGCTAGGATCGGAGACCTCAGTCTTTGAATGGGCTGGTGCTGGGATCGGAGCGCCTTATATGGCGAAAAATACGGTAAGTATGGTGAAGGGAAATTTTAATGACTTATCAGTTTAAATATGTTTTTCCCCTGTATCTGTGTTTTTCTGACTTGGCTTTTACATATAGATCATTTCTTGAATCATCTCTGAAACTTTGATTAGATGGCAAGATATAAATATCCTTAATAAATAAATAACTTGTTCTAATCAGATTGTGATAAAGTGTGTATTAACACACACACACACACACAGATAATTTTCTGTTCCCAAATAACTTCATTCTCATTCCTTTTTTCCCTTCATCTTTCTCCTGTGGATAATAAGCCACTTTAAGTTTGTAGGAGCCTTTTAATTTTTTTGTGAAAGCATATATGACATTTTTAGGCATTATATAAAGACAGTACTTGGGTCTATTTTTAATATTTACTTAGCCCTCATTCATCTACTGCAGGAATGCAGTTTCTGTGAAGATCCCCGTTTTGCCAGAACTGGAGTTTGCATTAGTTGTGATGCTGGAATGTGCAGAGCTTATTTCCATGTGACCTGTGCTCAGAAGGAAGGCCTGTTGTCAGAAGCTGCAGCAGAAGAGGTACATAAACAAATCTATTTTAGTTTAGTTAAATTATCTCCCAGGGTCATATGCCAAAACACCAACATGGCATGATAAGCTACAGCAGAAACTTCTATCGCATTATTCATAAAGGTACTTACTGCAATTTTGAATTTGCTAAAATAATTTATGTGTCGGTATTCATGTACACACATTTGATTTGGCTGCGAATGGAGGGTTTGGGTGAGGTTTTCTTTAGATTCAGTATCCAGTCAAATACTTTGTTTAATGTTAATTGGTTAAGTTTTGCAATGTCAGGATATAATGAGTACCTGTATTTTGTACTTTCCCCTCCATTTCATAATTCCTAGAATATAGATATTTTTAGCAGGAAGCATCTCTTTGGCACTCACTCCATACTAGAAATAGGTGCATGTCTGAGGAAAGTGCTTTACTTCACATCAATCTTAATTATTCTGCCATGAAATACCTTTTTGTTCAGATCCTCTAGCAATCTACCATTTATTTTTTGTTTGATTATTTTTCAGGGAAAATTTTGTCAAACTTTGCTGCTTTCCAATTTATTTTTATTATAATTTGGAAATAAAAAAGTAAGGCAGCATAAAACATATTTCATTCTCTGACAATGTAAATTCTATTTTTTCTCAACTATAGGGCCTTTGCAGACTGCCAGAAATAGTGCAAATTGACTCCACTAAGGGTTAGGGTTAGGGTATCATGGGAACTGTATTTTATTGTGGCACCAGAGCTCTCTGATAGAGAAGGCTCAATGTCTCAGAAAAAAAACAATTCCCATGATTCCCTAGCACTAACTCTAACCTTTAAAGTGGATTCAATTTGCCCTATAGACTATAGACATGTATGAAATATATTACTTCCTGCATTATGTATTTGGAAAATGGCACAGAATTAACTACTTGATTTTTAGTAGCACATCCCCTTTGGATATATGAGATTATATTTGATATTTCAACAGTAATATTTTCTTAAATGGTACTGATAGTGGGCTCTTTGAGAAGCCAAAATTAAATGGGCTGGATCCATACTTAGTCAGATTTAAGAGTGTACCCATTGAGATCAATAGCACTTAGCTAAGGAAAAAGTCCCATTGATTTTAGTATGTCTGTTCTAACTGTGACCAAGTCTGGATCCAACCTAAATGTTTTGTTTTATGAAGCTAATTATAAACCATTCCACTTGTCGATTCTTTACTGAATTTAAAAGCTAGATCAAAACAAAAGGTTTCATATTCATCAGTATTGATTTTATATAGATATACGTATGTTTAGTTAAATTAATTTAAATGTATTCACAATTACAATACTCTCTTCAGACACCATTGTCATGAATTTGTGAAACATATTTTAATAAACTATTGTATGGATGATTTCCTTTTTCTAACTGTTTTCTTTTATAATCCTTCACATTGTTAATTTTGAAAATATTAACAGGATATTGCAGATCCTTTTTTTGCTTACTGTAAGCAACACGCAGACCGGATGGATAGAAAATGGAAGCGCAAGAACTATTTGGCTTTACAGTCTTATTGCAAAATGTCTTTGCAAGAGAGAGAGAAGCAGCTCTCACCAGAAGCTCAGGTAGTGTACCCATACCAAACTTACATTCATATTCAATACTGAATGCTGAGTGAAAGGTACAAAAGGATGCTGGAATTGCAGTAGTTGCAACTTTCAACAATGGTTTTCATTTGTTTGCAAGCAATCTAATATGTATCCTGAAACCAGAAGGACCATGCAATCAGATAACTTGATCTGAACCTCAAGATTTCTCATTACTGTTTCCATATCAATAAATCTGCTTCAATCTCCAAGCCTGCTTGATCTCCCTCAGCCCTGGCTAATGTCTAGCTTAAGTACGTAGTACTGGCACAATACTTAGGCTATCACAATGTTCTGCCTTGCTGTGTTCTGTTACTATTGTTATCAGTACCTTTAGCTAATGTTAGCCAAGGAATTCTGAAAGGTTACCTGCTTAGAGAGGATGTGACTGGTATTCTGTTTCCTATGGGATAGCTGGGCAATATATGTTTAATTGGGCTTTCAAAGAGCTTTTGACAGAGTGCCTCATAAAGACATCTGAGGCAACCTAACAATCTTAGAATAAGAGGACAAGTCCTTTTATGGATCTAAAACTAGTTAAAAAGCAAAGAAGAAGAACAAATGATCATTTTTCACAGGAGAAGGAAGTATACAATATGATCTGTCACAGATCTGTATCGAGGACCAAAATAATTAAAAGGCTAGAGCAACTTCCTTATGAAAAAATATTACATTTGCACCTTTATAGCTTAGAAGAAAAGAAATTAAGAGGGAAATGTTAAAACTGTATAAAATTCTGTAAAGGGTAGAGAGTGTCGATAGGTAGAAGCTTTCCTCCTCTCCTCCAATGCTGTAATCTGGGATCATCCAGTGAAGCTGAGTGGTGGAAGATACTAGACATACAAAACAAAGTATTTGATTTCATAGGATGGAATTTGCTCCTACAGGATATAGTGATGGCTACAACTTGGGTCTAAAACACAGAGCAGAAATAATCTAGTTTGAGACTGCTTTAACTGCCCTGGCTCAGTGGTAGGGAATCCTGGGAGTTGTAGTTTATTGTGGAACCAGAGCTCTCTGACAGAGAAGGCTAAATGTCTCATAAAATTACAATTCCCAGAATTCCCTAGCATTGAGCCAGGGCAATTAAAGCGGTCTCAAAGTGGATTGTTTCTGCAGTGTGCTTTGGTGCTTAGATAGCTTTATCCAACTTGAATAGATCAATTTGTGGGGGAGAACCCTGTCAATGGGAGCTAGTCAGGATGAATATATATTATGTTCAATTGGAAAGAGTGTATCTATGAATAACAGTAGCAGGAGAACATGAGTGGGAGAATGCTGTTGCACTCATGTCCTGCAGAAACATGATGTTGACTGCTGTAGAAGAAGAGAGCTGGATGAAATAGGCCTTATGTCTGATCCAACAGGGCTCTTTATGAGGATTTTGAAGTATATTATTTGAAACCAAAATAATGGAAGAACTGGTGCCATTTCTGGATTGTTTTTGAATATCTGTCTAAATACATTATCTTTAATGTATGTGTAGGATCTATTTCACACCTAGTATTTTGTAGTCTTAGAATATTGTAATTCATATTAGATATGTATTTCTAGGACCTGTTACTCTGCAATGTTAACATTCCTTTCTTCTCATTAAAATATTTTTATGAAACAAAAATGTTCATATGCACTAAATTTGATGTTTATGTGTTATTAAACAATTTTAGGCCCGAATTAATGCTAGACTACAACAATATCGTGCTAAGGCAGAAATAGCACGTACCACCAGACCTCAAGCATGGGTACCAAGGGAGAAATTGCCACGACCGCTCACTAGCAGCGCTTCAGCAATACGTAAACTGATGCGTAAAGCAGAATTAATGGGAATTAGTACAGACATCTTTCCAGTGGATACTTCAGATACCAGTTCCAGTGTTGATGGAAGACGAAAACATAAACAGCCAGCTCTGACTGCTGATTTTGTGAATTATTACCTTGGTAAGGATGCAAATTTACATGCTGTTGTTGTTAATTTATATAGGGCCATTGGTGTACTTTTGGAAAAGCTTCCAGCAGTCACATAATGCAGGATTGGGGATTATGAGGCCAGTGAGGTCCATGCTTCTATTATTTGCAGCATTCCTTGACCTCCTCCTTATCTTAAGTAATGTTTTGGCCCAAACAATTGAGAATTGCATCTTCAGAGGCCTCCAGGGGTGTTATGCTCCCTTTATATACTGCTCCCATTACTATTTAAAGCCCAGAAATACCTTTTGTAGAAAATAGGAAATGACCTTCCAGTTCTTTCCTTATTTGAAAAATAGGCAGATGTGACTTCCAGAGCCAGGCACATAAGGATTGTGGAAAATGAGATGGATGTAGCCCCTGGAACTACTGTGTTGCCTAGCCCTGACCTAATAGATTTTCATCTAAACTTGGAAGGAATTGTTTTCTAGTTCATAAATAAAAGAGTTGCTGTCCTGTTGGAAGCCAGAGACTGTTTTATTCCAAGAAGCATTTGTGAACTGAATGTTTTTAAAGAGTATTTGACAAGGTGCTGTACTGCAACTGTACTTTTTTTAAAATGCTTTTTATTATTTAATGGAATCTATTAAATTGTTCATAATGTTATTGACAGCTTAATTACAGGTTAATATCAACCTTTACATGTTTGTAGCTATAATGTCTTTGTATTAATTTGTAAGCAGCCTCGACTCCTGGGTTTAGGGGTGAGAGAGAGTCAGAATATAACAGTGATGCTCATGATGATGCCTCATATACTCTGATACATGGCCAGTATAAACCCTACATTTTAGATTTAAAGAAATGAAACAGCCACTGATCATTGATGTGTAGCAATTAAAGAGTGATTGGGACTATAAACTTAAAAGATATCAGTACAGATATTTGAATGTTATTCATAAAATGTATTATCTGATTTCATTATAAAAATATCAAACACAAGTAAATACAGTACTAGTTGTATTGCATAATACAGTAATATACAGCCATAGTGTACACTCGTCCCTCCACAGCTTTGACTTTTGTGGATTTGATTATTCACTGATTTTATTAATGTGTTCTCTCTTGGAATATCTAGGTCCTCCAGTGCAATTCTATAGTCAACTTTAACCAAAAGTCGCACTGAAGGACCTAGAGATTCCTAGAGAGAACACTCCACTAAGCATTTGTAGCTCCTCCAGAGCAATTCTGTGGTCAATGTCTGGCAGATGTTGATCACAGAGTTGCACTGGAGGACCTAGAAATTCCTAGAGAAGTGTTCTCTCAGTAAAAACATAATGTTTTTGTTGCAGTTTTCCACATTTCACAGTGGTCCTTTGCCCCTAATCCCAGCGAATGTGGAGAGATGAGTATATAATGCAATACTAATAAAAGACAATACAATAATACCATTGACCTGTAAGGCTATAAAAACAAGTGAGAAACCTTGCATGGTTGAATTCAAACTAGATCTTTTATGAATAAATAGATCTTCACATGATGGCCAAACTTTGTAAGACTTGGTTCCAAGAATGGAGATACAGAATGGATTGAATCCTCCAGCTCGCTACTTGGCAATTGTACCATTGTCAAGAGGGCATCTTTACTAGATCTTAATACCCTGGAAGATCACACATAAAGCACTACATCATGTATCTGTATTCTAAGTCAGATGGCCAGGCTACTGCTGTCAAGGAACAGCCATATCCGGACAGAATTATTCCTTACCACTGAAACCACTCGTGACTACATTGACCATGATGGAAGTAGGAGAAATATCATTCAAAGGGGCTGTCTGTCCAGAACAAATGACTTCTCCAATTTCTAGACAAGGGAAGTGTGTCTTCAATTGTTTCTGCCTTGTCAGGAATCAGCTTTGGTTTATCTTATAACCAGCTAGATGTTGGTCCAGAATGATAGAGAGAAATAAAGTTGAGTGTCATATTTATATTTATGATAGTTAGCATTACTGGTAATGCAAACCTGGTAATGAATAGCCCCAGTAAATTCACATAGATATTGAATAGCACCGGAACAGGATAGGACTCTATGGAACCCTACCCTTAACTACCATGACACAGAGGTGTTGTCTTCCAGTGCTGTCCTCTGGATATCAGTTCAGATACTATGGTTCTGGCCCACAGAGCTAGTCCAGAAGGAATACCATGGTTAAAGCTGTTGAAAGATTAAGGAGAATTGGTAGCATTAGGGCCAATGTAGCATTCAGTCAGAAAGAGCCTAAACCTGAGTTCAGACATACTTCTGTGACACATTTGCAAGTCGCTTTTGGGTAAAACTTCTTGCCTAGGTGCTGGTTTGGATACCACACTTGATGCAAGGCCAAATGAAGTGCTCAAAGTTTGTTCAGCCTGGTCTAGTTTGCTCTTGTGGAAGTGTTTAAGCCTTTGAAATCAAAGGATTTGGACAAGACAACTATATACTCTCCACCCATGGTTAATTTGAACAAGTTGGAACAGACTGAGTGAATCTACTGTGCACTGCTGTCTCTTATGCCTTTAACAAAGAGCTGATGTCTTCAGCAAGGTGCTGGTGAGCTTGCTTCCCAAGAAATGGACATTGGCCCAAAGCTTCTTAATTACTTCGCAATCACAAATAGACCAATTATAGGATAGATGCATGAGAGGGAACAGACCAGTAGTTTCCAAAATTCTTGAGGCACGCAACCTTGTCTATACCAGAAGCAAAGTGTCCATCCAGATGTTGTTTGACTACAAATTCCTACTGGACCCAGCCAGCAAAGCCAATGGCGAGGCGTGCTGGTTGTTGGAGCCCAACAGCACCTGCATGACTGCACTTTGCCCATCCCAGCCTAGACCCATTCTTGTGCAATATGAGGCCTGGTTTTGTAAAAGCATAAGTCTTGGCAAATGTGACAAAATAACTTTACTGAAAGAAAGAGACTGCTCATTTCCCCTCAAATCCTTGTTTTTGAGGTCAGAGTAGCATTATAAAATGCCCTAATAGTGTGCTTTCCATTGTAAGTTTTCATTTTCTGCTCTCTGAGGATGAAAACACTTACTAGCGTGTTTTGTATGTTTGCTTCTGATCTTAGTAAAGAGGTGATTTAAAAATACAGGTATGTTCCTGAGCATTACTTCTTTAACACAGACTTTGGTACCAGAGGCAAAAATAGCATGAAAAGAATAGGAACAGTTCCTATACTATTCCCCTCACCCCCAAAAGTGCAGTTCAATAAGTTTCAACAAACTTTTTATCAAAAATTAACAGTACAGTATTTGCAAGTGAAATGAAGTGACCAGCTCAAGTAAGCCTTGCCTAAGTGAATAAAATTATTTTTAACTTTCTAGATACCTCTTGAAAGCGTCTTCCAAAATGCATCTAGGGACAATTTTTTCTTTCATTACTCCCCACATTTCTTGTGATTTCTATTTCAGTGGCCAAACTTAAAGAACTATGTTTTTTAAACAACAACAACAACAAAACATACTGGGCAGATGGTAAAGCAGGCTCAGTAAGAGATTTTGGAGGGAACTTCTGTTTAACTTGCTTGTTGTAGGCAGGCGCACACAGCTTCAGTAGGATTGGCTAGAGTAAAATCCTATGTAGACTTGACATGCTACTACAACTTGACACTGAAAATCTGTGTTCTCCAGCCCTCCTTCACAATGCTTTTAATGCAGATGCTGCTAAAAAGCCACCATCTAGACAGAGGATGAGCATGGGGGGACTGGGCAGCATCAAAAGACTTTGTAAAAAGTAGCTTCGTTGTCAAAGGCTTTGTTAATTGAGGCATGTTTGTATTATGTCAGTTCTTCAGCTTACTAGAGGCTGAAGCCTTCTCTGTCTATAACTAGCTATACATAAAAATCCTAAGTTTTGTGTTATCCTGTTTAAATTTGGTCTGTTGCTTCACATACTCAAAGAAATAAATACAGAAGGTGCTGGCTTTTATTTTAAGAGAGAAACATGCGCATGATTCAGATCCAGGAAAATATGGCAGAACAAAAGAAAATTAAGGACAAGCTGGAGAATGAACAGGAAAAACTCCATGTGGAATATAATAAGGTAAAGGATACGCTTTCAAGAATATGTTATTAGTGCATTTTAAAAATAGGATGGAATTGAACTTATATACAGAATCATTCATCCCTCTGTCCCCAAATCTTTTCTTTGGTCAAATCAGCTATGAGTCTTGATCTTTCAATAGCCTTTACTTATAGCCTAGTAAATGATTAACTTGTTCCCAAGAGGCCCTCATTTGTACAGCCTTTCCTCATCTGGTATCAGAGGCTTACCCTTACTTACTGCTTGCTTGTTGCTCAAATAAATGTACAACATAGAGCTACCACTGAGGTGGTTCATTAGGGCAAATGTCTGTCAGCCACTATATGGTAATTGTAGAGGGAAATTTCTGACCTTATCTTTAAGCGTGGGGTTGCGACAGCATCAGGAGTTGGTTCTTTCAGTTCAGTGAAGCACAGAATTAACACATGGGCAGTTGCCTCTTTTGACACCAGGTGCCCAAACTTGTTCAGGGATGCTTGTCCATTCAGCAACCATACAGTTTGCATGGTGGTTACTTATGTGCCTTTTGTTTCCAACACAGCCTACCAATCTTAAAAGGGAAGGGAAGAAATTTCCATCTGCACCCTCAGATATGGGACTTACCTATTTGTCTACTTAGTTCAATATTATCTATTTTGACTTGCAGTGGCCCTGCAAGGACTCAGGAAGAGGTGCTTCACATCACGTGCTACCTGATCTTTTAGAAATACCAGAGATTAAACCTATGGCATTTTGCATTTAACTGTGAACTGTGTCTCCTTCCACTTGGTCACCATGCAGCAGCTGCCAGCTGCTTCATCTTGCAAACCACTTCATACCCACCATTGTGCACATGCTGTTCCCTTGGTGTAAAATTGAAATCCTTCCTAAATTAATTTTGGAAGTTTTGAAGGAATCAGTTACATATAGAATATGTTTAATGGTAACACAAAATTGTGTGTGTAAAGTGATCTAGTAACTAGAAAAAATGCTGTGAAAATGTAAACTGCAGATTTATATTGTTCTCAGCTTGCTTTCAGAAAGCCATTTACATATACACACACATATGAAAGTGACGCTAGATGCTGGAATTGTCCAAAAATAAGGAGTAGTCAGGAAGAGACAGTGGGTTTTTCAGATAAATGTACAAGATGTAACATATACTCTGGTGACTTATTTCTTTATACTTTTTAATGTGCAGGTGTGTAGTGCTGAAATCGTGATTCCCTGTGTAGAAATACTTGGCACATCTTTGCAGATGGAAACAACAGAGTGGAACTGTTGTGATGTTTCTTGACTGCCATTATAGTCTTATTGTCAGACAAAATTGCTTTAGGTTCTCTCTGACTAAACAGATGGATGCCCATGTTTTCTTTCTGGTGTTATTGAATGGCTGATTAATTTTACTGATTTCAGTTGCATTGACATGACTGAACAATTTTATTATTTAATTACCTTTCATAGGACAGGTATTGTAAGTAGAGAATGCCTCCACCTGGATAAGAAGCGCTAAATAACTTTCACAATGGTTTCCACTGCATTCTTTTTCAGTTGTGTGAATCCTTAGAAGAACATCAAAATATAAATGCAAAACTGCGTAATGAAGGGCAAGGAATCTGGGCCGTGCTGGGGAGAATAATTGGGCAGGTTGGTTTTTTTCTCATCTTTCTCAGGGGGAGGAATTGTTGTGTGTTCGTTTTTGTTATGTTTTGCCTATCGTATGACTCCTAAGAATAGGCTTTTCTGTTTGTTGCTGCCACTTTTTGTGTCCGAAAAGATATATTTGAGAAACCCCTGGCCTTTCCCTGGGGATAATGATTTCTGATTGAAATATATCTAGGGCTCTGCAAGCTACCTATTGGGAACCTGTAGCTTAATTTTGTTTTTTTATTAGCTATCTTGTTTGCAAAATTCTTTCATTTGCTGTAACTGATTGACCTGTCATTTGTGATGAAGCTAAACCTGAAACGAGTTAATCCAATGCATTTCTCACTGTTCCTTCCCTGGCAATTGTACCTTTCAAACAAATTTTCTTGAGGTATATTGTTGCCTAGAGTCCCCTTTCCTGAAAAGGATCATGACTGAAAGCAGACATAATTTGCTGGAGTTTTCAATTAATTATGAATAGAAGGAATCTTTCTTTTCCTTTTCCCTTTTTTAAGGCACAAAAGATTCCTGGTCATGCACAAATATTTAGATTTTTGAATGCAGTACTGACTATTTTGTCAGTTGTGAAAAAGATGCAGCCTCCCAATTACTACATTTATTGAATTCTAGAGAGAATTTTCCAGTTGTAAATCAGCAAAATTTAGTATCTTTATTTGATTATGTTTTCAGCAATGTTTAAAGATGGCGACGAACAATTTTTACTATTTGGTGCCTGTTTTTCCCCTTTTCCCCCCATTCCCCCAAGTAAATGCCACTCTGTAGTTGGCTGTGTCTCAAGTACTGATGAATATCACTGGCTGCTTCCTGTCTTAGCCTTCACAAAAGGCTTATAACTGGTATTCATTGCAGCTAGCAGATTCTCAAATATGTCGATTTGTTTCATATGTTATTCCCAATACAAGGAAGCTTTTAGCTTTTTTCTAAGATTAAAGGTGATCTCTTCCAAAATTATACCACAGGCCAGCAATGGTCTTGTAAATATTCTTTAGTTTATGTTAACAATATTGAATTAAGAATGTATACAGATGTGCTTGGTAGGTTCTGTTAAACTGGCTAGAGAATGTAATTGAATCTGGTCTGTATGAGCCTTTCATACATACGAGAATATGTCTTCATGAATTTAACTTTGTTAATACATCTCCCTTTTTAAAAAAAATTCTGAAGATTCACAAATATATTTCTTGGTGCAATCATTTAATAATAATAAAAAGTAGTAGTTTCATTTGCACAGCTTGCATGACACTTTTTTCCAGTTGGCTGAACAGATGCAGGCCCACAGGGCCACTGAGAAATGACTTTGATAGATGGTTGCTGTCTGTAAAGCTAGCATACTGCAGATTAGTAGAAACCCGAAGAGAATCTCTCCTGCTTTGTGGAGAGTTTGGTCCAATAAGATAATTTTTCTAATTAACCTATGGAGCACCACTGTAGCAGGGATGCTGAGGAAAATAAACTGCCTCAATATTCTTTTGTGAAGTGTAGTGGATTTTTCTTTTTTTCTTTTTCCTTTTAACCTTCTAAACCAGCTTGTCCTTGTCTGTCTCTGTTAAAGCTTCCTCTGTTAAAGGGGGAAAAGTTAAAAAGCCAGGTCTTCAATGTCTTTGGCTTTTTTTTCCATTGAAAAATACAGGAATGCAATTTCATTTCTCATGCAGCTCACTTGGGGGAAGAATATATAGCATAGTCATTTTTGTAACCTGAGTAAGCAGTTTTTCCTCATAATTTTTAGGCTATTGGGCATGGCCAGATTTTATGACTGCTGAGAATTAAATGAAGGGGAATATTCCATTATATACCAGTGTTTCTATGTTTCTTTACACCTTATAGAAATTAAACATACCAGCAATTTTGCGAGCACCTAAGGAGAGAAAGCCAAGTAAGAAAGAAGGTGGCACTCAGAAGACTACAACCCTTCCAGCAGTACTTTACAGGCAAGTAGTAGCAACATACTGCAGTGGACACTGATGATAAATAGAACAACATGTCTCTATAACTCAGCGGTTCTCAAATAGTGGGGCGGGCCCCCCAGGGGGGGCGCGAGGCTCCATAAAGGGGGCCCCGTTACGGCTGGAGAGAGGGAGATTGTCCCAGCACAGCCCCAGTAGCTCTATCCTGATTGGCCAAACCCGCCCATGTGATCGTGCGGGGGGGCGTGAAATGTTTTCTTCTTTCCTGGGGGGGCGTGACAGAAAATAATGGAGAAACACTGCTATAACTAAAGTTGATATTATAGGCAACTGAATAAAATTTGTTT
Organism: Phrynosoma blainvillii; assembly: GCA_026167975.1. Lineage (NCBI taxonomy): Eukaryota > Metazoa > Chordata > Lepidosauria > Squamata > Phrynosomatidae > Phrynosoma > Phrynosoma blainvillii. The sequence goes on from JANUYF010000005.1 coordinate 39,013,067, forward strand.
CATTTGTTCCTATTTGTTCCTATATACTGTTACAATGTACTAACTTCTTGGTTTTAAACAATTTTAAAATACTAAGGACATCAGATCTGGAGCTTTCTCCATCCACTGGCAGCACTTGAAAAGGAAATTCATTTTATATCTAACTAATCCAAAACATGTAGATTGAAACTGAATTTACATTTTTTTTAAAATCTCAAGATACTGATTTTCTTAGACCTCTTGGGCAAATATGGGGATCATAATTTGGTATCAAAAACAGTATAGAATTGACACCAGTCATATGTCCCCCAGGAGGGAGGTCACACCACAAAGAGGGATCTTTCTTATATAAATACGTAACACACTTTTCCCAGTGATGATAGATGGAGAGAACTGTCCTGTAAAATTTTTAATGCACATGTAGCATGACACAGGAGGAAGCATTTGGGCCTCAAACCATTTTATCCTAAATGATTTAAAATGAATAATCAGCACCTTGAATTTTTTTTTTAACCATGTAAGTTATTGGCCATCGCCATGATTTATGATGTCACATGTCAGTTACCTCTGGTGTGAAGGAATACTTTCAATTTGTCATGAGTCTTCCCTCATTTCATTTCAGCATATGACGCAAATTTTATCTTTCTGATCACAGTATTCATACTTTTATGAATCATTGAATTGGGACCATTTAATGTTAGTTTGTCCTGTATCATTCTCTCTACAAAATAAGTTCCATCCCTTGGTGTTCTTTTGTCCATTCTTGCTGTATAAATGATCAGAAATTGTTGAAATTCAATGCCTTGTCCAAGAAAGACTGTTTTTGTCACAACTATTCTGTTCTTTTCTCATTTTATTTATTTTTGCTTAGCTATATAGCAGGGGTAGGCAACCTAAGGCCCGGGGGCCGGATGCGGCCCCCTGAGGCCTTTGGACTGGCCCCAAGCTGGTCCTGCCGCCGCCGCCGCCCCCCGCCGCCGCCCGCCATGATGATATTGATTATTGTTGTTATTACTTGTTCTTGGGGTTTTCTTGGCAAAATTTCCACAGGGGGTTTGCCATGGCTTTTTGGGGGCTGAGAGAATGTGCATGCATATTTTTAATTTTTTTTTTAATTTTTACATTTTTAATATTTATTTATTTATTTATTTATTTATTTATTTATTTATTTATTTTTGGTGCTTCGGCCCTCCAATTGTCTGAGGGACAGCAACCCGGCCCCCGGCTCAAAAAGGTTGCCTACCCCTGCTATATAGGATTGGATCCAAACTTAAATTTCACAGTAGATGAATTGAATCAGTGGAGCAAATAATCATGACTAAAAACATCTGCTGATTTCAGTGGGTCTCTTCTAAACATGAATAGATCAGGATCCAACCTATAACATTTTGACTCTGACATGACATGGGTTATTTACAGTTCTACACTGATTTAAAATAACAGTAGGGTTCATAGTTCTGCATCTCTCGTAATATGTAAAGATCTTTTTAATTATACTGTATCATCATCACAGTTTATATTCGGAATGAAGACATGCTTTACAGATGCTGTCAATTCTTAATAGGTAATCAGGGAATTAAATAGAGGTCTACCATGTCTCATGCCAGCACTGCCTATAGAAGAAAACTGCTCATGGGGGAATTTAAGATTAGTTAATTTCTAATACTTTAATATGTATTGGGGTATTAGAAGTTATAAATACCTAGCACACATTTGTTGTTGGGAGTCTTCAAATCATTTCCAACTTATATGACCCTAAGGTCATGGGGCTTTCTTGGCAGAATTTGTTCAGAGAGGAGTTGCCATTGCCTTCCTCTGTTTCTTTGGAGGGGGTTCTTTGGATCTCTTCCCATGTAAACATTGAGATGATTCAGTAAAGTATCTGCATTATTTCAAATGAAACTTTTTCCCTGCATTTCCAAGTTGTGGGATTTGCAAGAAGAACCATGATCAACATCTCCTTTTGCTGTGTGATACTTGTAAACTCCATTATCATCTTGGATGTCTGGACCCTCCTCTTTCAAGAATGCCAAGGAAGACTAAAAACAGTTACTGGTAAGAATATTGCACATGTGTTATACTACTTACTAGGGCATTATAATCTGCCTGCCTACCTACCTACCTTATCCTATATCAGTTTTACACAGATTTTTAAAATGTATATTTGAGTGCATATCAAGTCTCACTTCTAAAAGTTTACTTGAAAAATTTCCCTCTGGTCACTTTTTTTGGAAGGCATTTTGTATCTTCCTTTATCCCAATGAAGGGCAATAGCATTGAGCACACCCTTGATTAATGTTAACAAAGGCTCTGGCTTAACTAAGGTCTGAAATGCATAATATAATATATGGTTAAATTCCTTGGTTACATGGAAACCTTGATTAGTGTTAGTCACACTTAAAATTGGCAATATCAGTTCCTTTAACCAGAATTAAGTTGGCAGAATGGAGTTCAGTCATGAGAAGAAGTGTACATATTCTCACTGCTCAATCCTAATCTCTTAAATATAGTTAAGAGGGAGTCAGTAATGCATTTACAATAGTTTCAGAATTTGACAAAATTATTTTAAGTTCTCTATAGAGTTAGCTCTGTGTGTCTGTGGGGGTTGTGTTCCAGATCCACCGCCACCACCCTGCAGATAGCAAAATCCACGGCACCTTAAGCTCCGTTCTTTCCAATGGCAATGTGACATGTGCAGTCATGTGCATGAGCCACCATTGGGTAGAATGGGGTGGGGTCATCTGGGTGCTCCAATCTGCGGATGACAAGACCATGAAAGAGGAGGCGATTGTGTTACCCATCTTTTTTCTTTATACTATATTTGGCTCATATTTTTTGGTCTAAATAATATGTTTTTGCCCATCTCTCATAATTTTGGGGGACATAGTTCTGAGTTGACCCGAAGAGGGTTGTAAAATACCATAATCAGCAAAGAGCCCAATGCTTTCTTTGATAACCATGCGACTTTCTCCCTTTGAGTTCCATGTAAGAAGGAATTGTACATTAAGGATGCAGCAAGCAAAAATGAGTAATAAACAAAGGCTAGTAAGACTTTCAGTCCAGTGTACTTTTGTGAATTCAGTCCAGTTTACTTTTATGACGTTGATCATAGAGTTGTACTGCAGGACCTCCAGATGGCTAGCAAGACCATCTCTCTAGGTATCTGGAGGTCCTCCATCACAACTATGTGGTCCAGCAGAAATCTGTTGCTATTATCCATGGTTCTCACTATAAGTCTAGAATATATGCCCTGCAGGTACATGGGCCAAATTGTATAAGTTTGTGCTGTAAATATCCAGCAGTTTCTTGAACTTTCTTGGTACTCCATTTTATAAATCTATTAGCTTTGAACTAACAGTGTGCTTCTATAGATAGATTCCACGAGTGAAATCAGGGGGCGTCGGGGATTCCTCCTCCCTCCACATTTCCCATTCATGTTCATTTGGCTTTCTCCTGCTACTGTGCATCTTTATAGACTGCCAGAAAATAAAGTGTGCCCACTCAACTGTGGACCTGCCATCCACAGATTTGAGCATCTGCAGACAGCAAGCACATTTAATGGCTACGTGTGCATGTGATAATGGAAAAGCAGCTGTATATGCGCTGCTATTGAAAACTGCAGGACTTGAGGTCCCATGGTTTTTGCCATGTGAGGGGGGGGCAGAATAGAAACCCTACAGATAAGAAGGGCCCACTGTATGCTCTAGAGCAGGGGTAGGCAACCTTTCCCCTTTAAGGGCCGAGGGACTTCAGCTCCCAGAATCCCAGGAGCTATTGGCCAACATGGGACTATTGGCCAACATGGCTGAGGCTTCTGGGAGCTGAAGTCCCTCGGCCCTTAAAGGGGAAAGGTTGCCTACCCCTGCTCTAGAGAGTTTACCAGGCTTTGAGATCACATGGGTCTGGGGTGGGGGCAGGGGTCAGGGGTCTGTTGATTAAATTCTTCCTTCTTGGGTCATTTGGGCGAACTCCTTTTGTCAGCTTACTCACTGAAGTTTGCTCCATTAAATAAGCCTTAGGCTTGAAACAGACGGGCGGCTTGGGCTGCCTCTGACCACTCCAACTGCTAGTGTGCCCTGAGTGGCATGGGATTGCACTAATCAGACACCACAGTCCCGGCTACCACCACTGTCCACAACAAACCGCCAGCAAAGAGCACTCCTTTTGCGACCAGTTTTGGGCTGCCTTAGGCAGCCACAGCTCAGCTTCGGCACAATCTAGGGGCATGTATCATCTGAACGCCACATTCCCAGATGAGCCTGAAGGTGCTATTTTTAGCCCATCTGTTTCAGGCCTTTGTTTCAGTGATCAGATACAACTGTGCTGTAATTCGCTAGTTTTATTTTGCTTTTAAATTATATTGAAAAGATTTGTTTGACGTCATCAGTTCAAGAGGACACAAACTGAATATCTCCATGGTCAGAAAGGTAGCAAGGCCTCTGTGCCTTTGCTATGAATTTCATGCTCCAACTACACTTCTGATCACACACTTAGCTTTCACTTTTAATTTAGCTAGGGTATATTCTGTGGAATAGGATTATAATAGAAATTGAGTCTTATTGATTGTGTCCTTTTCATCTTTAGATGTGTCTTTGTAAATTCTTTTCAAGATCAGGAAAAAGAATATAGAATACGATCCTTATAAATGTGAAGTTCAACAGAATGGTGTTGCTGCTGTTTATAGTACACTTGCCTTTTCAAATGTTTCTAATATTGACTCTTAGAGCATCAGTTCAACTATAATTATTATGTATGCAATCCCAAATTCTGAATTATTTCTTTTTCTCCCTCTTTCCTCCCATTGAATTGAACAAACTGTATAGGGAGAAAGATTTTGCTAACTCTAAGATTCTTATGTCTTCATTACACTTTAAAGGAATCAATAGTTAATCCATCTTCTCCTTTTCCTTGTTCACAGTTCTCTATTTTATTTATCTAATGTTTGTATTTTGTAAATATTGTGCTAGCAGTTAGTTAAAATTTAACTTTTTTATTTCATGTTTTCACAATTAGTTTAGGAAGATGCCAGTCTTAGTGATCCCAATATATTTTCCCAATCCAATTAATGAAAGTATGTGGGAGAAGAAGATTCATATAGGATGTGTACTCCTGGGAGGACAATATGTAATGCAAAGCAAATACTCTGTAAGCAAAAACAAACAAACAAAAACAACAACATCAAGGGGGAAAAAACTGTACAGAATAACACAGGGATATAATGGAGTGCAGACAGATTAAGAAGCCACATCAGTGGATTTAGAGCCTTAAATTTAGAGCCTTAGCACCATAGTGTTATTTAGCATTGCGGCATGGGTGACTAAGGTATGGTTCACTAGAGAAGACGAAGACAGGTGAATATGAGTTCCATCTATGTTGCAGCTAACAGTTTCCATTTTGAGTTTCACGAAAACACATTCTTCAAGAAAATGTATTTGCTGATTCATAATCTGTAAAACACAGCAATGTCTCATTAAGGTATTGCAGAATTTCTGCTGTATTTAGCAGAGTGGAATGTGCTGCAGTTTGTTAACATCTATAGAAGAATTTTTACAGAATAAGTTTTATGCTGCATCCGCACTGCAGAAATAATTCAGTTTTACATCATTTTAACTGCCATGGCTCAATGCTATGGAATTCCGGGTATTGTAGTTTGTGAGACATTTAGCCTTCTCTGTCAGAGACCTCTGGTTCCACAACAAACTACAAATCCCAAAATTTCATAGCATGGAGCCACAGCAGTTAAAGTGGTATCAAACTGGATTATTTCTACAGTGTGGATGCAGCCTTAGTGTTTTGCAAAGAGGTCCTTTTTCAGAGACATTAACCATTAATCTGTGTAAGCTTACATTGCAGTTCTTACAAAAAGTATCTTCCTTAAGGATCTGAACAATGAATTGTTAATTTGCAATAAATATAATGTTATGTATGATTAAAGTATTTCATATTGCAGCTGTCTTCTAACTTTCTTTCAGCAGGCTATGGACCTATGTTAAATGATCTCTCACTGACAGTTATTTTTTTAAAAACATAAGAAAAATAGGGGTGATTCTTTCCTTGTCAGTTAAAGTTTTTGTCCCAGAAAGTGTGTTCAGCATGAATGTCATTGATAAAGTTTAGAAGGAGCAGCAACTAATGAAACAGGGAAGCGTAAGTCTTATAGAATCAATGATATAGGGGCAAAGAAAACTGCCCTGAAGGAGCGGCTTGCTGCTGCCGCCCCTTTGAGCACAGGATCAGGGCTGAGGCAGCAGCATGTCACGGCCCTGATCCAGCTATTTTCCAGCACAAAAAGAGCAGAAAGTCGCTCCTTTTTGTGCTGGGAAAAGGGCGCTTTTGCTGCCTCGGTGGCATTTTTTCACTGTACTGCCAGAGCACTGCAGTGCTGTCTGCTGTCTGGTTGGATGGGTGGTGTGATGTTGGCTTGGGGGCTGAATCGGGGCCTGCGTAGACTAAACACTACGCCTCCATGCTGCCCCCAAGCCAGTGTATTGTGCCGGTCTGTATAACCCCAGAGTCAGAACAATATTTTCTATGAGCATAGGGTTCTGCTTTTTGGAAGGTGGAGAAGGGTGTTGTTGAGCTCCAGAGCTTGGCACTAATCAGGAGCCCTGGTGGTGTAGTGGTTAAATGCCTTTACTGCAGCCACTCACTCACAAACAACAAAGTTGTGAGTTCAGTACCAGCCAGGGGCTCCAGGGTTGACTCAACCTGGCATCCTTTCAAGGTCACTAAAATGAGTACCCAGGTTATTGGTGTCAGTTGGCTTACACATTGTAAACTGTTTAGGGAGTGCTTAAGTGCGCTGATAAGCGGTATAGAAATGTACTTGCTATTGCTAATCTCCTGATACACTGGCAGCACATAGCACTATATTTCCAAATAGCTCTCACTACAAAATTTGCCAGCTGTTTTGTTTGTTTATATGTTTAAGCAAGAGCTTGAGCAATGCCCTTCAGGAAAGAAAACCAAAAAAAGAAAACCAAAAAAAGCATCTTTTACATTGTAAGAATTGCCTTCCCTCAGTCTTTGGCTTTTGATTTTCAGTCTGCATGTTATTTTGCGTTTGGTAGCTGCTGTATTCAATTAGGGGGTTTTGTTTTGTTTTTTCGGTACTTCCAGGCAGTGTTCTGAGTGTGATCAAGCAGGTAGCAGTGACATGGAAACAGACATTGCCATGGAAACTTTACCAGATGGAACTAAGCGATCAAGGAGACAGATTAAGGAGCCAGTGAAATTTGTTCCACAGGATGTATCCCCAGAACCAAAGAAGATACCTGTCAGAAATACGGTAAATGATAGCTATACATACCACTGTCTTTTACTTCAAAACCAACATTCTTAAAATGTCATAATCTTCAGTGTGAAGTATTTATAATGGTATAAAATGAATATAATGTATTCTAGCATTTGGTAAGAAGCATGAAATATACTAAACACCAGAGATTTGTTTTGAAGGATAAAATCCCCTTTATGTTTTTTTATTAGGTTTATTTCACATAACTTTGACTATTCTGCAGTCATTTTTCTTTTTGTGCAAATACGCATAAGAGAACTTAAAGTTTTACAACTTACAAAACTGTTCTCTGTCAGTTTTCAGCAGTAAGCAATAAATGATATTATTTTCCTGTTGGATGGCCATACTTCCACTCTCCACAGAGAGATATATTTTGATGTAAAAGTATTTTGAGACAAGGATCTCCACTGTGCATTCTGAGATGGTCACAGATCAGTGAATTATGTCATTTGAATGTCTGCACTTACAAATATATGTACTGAAAGTAATTTTACTGCCCCAGTCCGTGTTCTTTTGAACATTATTTTATTTGCCAAATATTTCTGTGCTTCATGTGGCCAAGACCTTTGTGTCTCTGTTCTTCTCTGCAGAAGCACATTGTTTCAGAAAGTGGAAATATTTTCTTAGGAATGGATTTAGAAGGCTGTCCTTCCCCACCCCCTCCTAATGGCTGACACATTTTTGCCTGAACCGTTGATTTTGGGAGCAAATATTTGCCTTTCTATGTAAAGGTGATGTTAAATTACTTGACACTTTTAAACTTTGTTCTGATCCTCAGAGGCAAGGTGGGAAAGAGCATTTTTATATTTGTTCAGTAATTTTGTCTTCTGGCAACATGTTATGTATGCTGTAACTAATTTATTTTTAATGAGGTCTTACTGTAGTTGCTTGTCAAAGTTAGACAATAAACTTGAGTCACTTAAATCCCTTGTTTTGAGATGCTTGTGTGGTTTGCTGCCTTGACAAGATTAACCTTCTCTGTGTAGACTATGGCCTGCTGTGGGTGATTAAGTGCTATTTTATAGAAAATGATCTCCATGTTGTACTGTCTTATGTTGCCTTTACTAATGCTGACAGCATTCTAAGCATTCTGTGTTACATTCTAAGAAGTAAGAGAGAACAGTATGCTTTAAAAAGCAATTTGTGCTCTATTATACAGTGTATACCAGGGGTAGGCAACCTTTTTGAGCCGGGGGCCGGGTTGCTGTCCCTCAGACAGTTGGGGGGCCGAAGCACCAAAAATAAATAAATAAATAAAATGAAAATGAAAATGAAAATGAAAATTTTTGAAAATTTTAAAAAATGCATGCACACTCTTTGAGCCCCAGAAAAGCCATGGCAAAACCCCTGGGGAGATTTTGCCAAGAAAACCCCAAGAACAAGTAATAACAACAATAATCAATATCATCATGGCGGGTGGGGGGGGCAGCGGGGGGCGGCGACGGCAGCAGTACCGGCCCGGGGCCGGTCCAAAGGCCTCAGGGGGCCGCATCTGGCCCCCGGGCCTTAGGTTGCCTACCCCTGGTGTAGAGCAATCTTTGGGGGTGCCTTTTCTCCCTCTTACATCTCTCTCAAGCTGTTTTCCTCACTGAGGACTCCCTGGATCATTATCTAAGTTTGGTTGTGGTTAGAACTGGAGGTGTAGGTAGAGGGCAGGTACTTTTTAGAATAATAGAATTGGAAGGAATTTCATGGGCCATCAAGTCAAACCTCCAGTTTAATTCAGAATCTCCAGCTAAAGCCTCACCAGCAGGCAGCTGGTCCAGCCTGTCTTTGAAGATAACCAAAAAAGAAATCCCACTACCACTTTAGACAATTGGTTCATTGCCATATCACTCTTATTGTCAAGAATGTTCAATCAAAATCTGCTCTCCTGTAACTTCAAACCATTACACCTGATCTCTCCCTCTGGGGCAGCAAACTCACATGTTTTCTCCAAACCTTTTATCATCTTTGTTGCCCTTTTCTGAGCCTGCTCCAACTTGTCTATATCCTTCTTACAATGTGGTCCCAGAACTGAATGAAGTACTCCAGATGAGGTCTGACCAGTGCAGAATATAGTGAGAATATTACTTCCCTCGACTTGGAAACTATGGTTCTATTAATGCATTTAAATGATATCACATGTCCTTGCATCCCTGAACAGCGATTAAAGCATAACCAATTTTTGTGCCATTCTCCAACTTCCCCAGAAGGTACCTTCAAGTTAAAATACTATATATTTTATATTATTTATATCATCTTTCTTCCAGACCCATATATGCCTTAACTCCCAAATGCAAGAAAAGCAGGATATAAAAAAATAATAAATGTAACTAATTTTGTTCATTTATTTTTACTGCAGTTCATTACACAAATCATAATCAGATCAGTTTTTCTATAAGTCTGCTTCATTGCATTTGCAGCATTAATTTTATCCTCTCTCCCTTCTGTATGTTAATCGGGATGCAGACTAAGGGGGGTTGCAGACTGCCAGAAATAGTGTGAATTCAGTCCACTTTTAGGGTTAGGGTTAGAGTTAGGGAACCATGGGAACTGTATTTTATTGTGGCATCAGAGTTGTCTGACAGAGAAGGCTCAATGTCTCAGAAAAATAACAGTTCCCATGATTCCCTAGCACTAACCCTAACCCTAAAAGTGGACTGAATTCACACTATTTCTGGCAGTCTGCAACCCCCCTAAGTTATAGATGCAGGATTGTAGAAGTTGACAGCTGTTGTAGTCATTGAAGGGCTATAGTGATGGTGTTTGAGTGGCCGAAGAACAATGAGTCAGCAGTAGACCTTCACAGTCAAATGAACAGACAGATTCTTTTTCTTTGATCACAGTTAAACACACGCACACACATACTGTCATCAACACTCATTCATGTTCTCTGATTAACACTCAAATTATTTTCCATGCACTCTCTTGAACATCGAACATTGTCTCATTGGGACATCCATCCATCCCCACTTAGCTTCCTTGGTGGGCAGAGCAAAAGAGGTTTCTCTTTCTCCCAATCTAGCACTGATGGAAAGTGCAGTTTGCTTTGTTTCTGCACTAAGAGCTTGCTTTCCTTCCATGTTAAGTTGTCAGGAAAAGAAGCCTTATGATCCCTGAGAAGCATATCCTTTACCCCTATGAAAGCTGTATTTAATCAAAGTGAGCTTCGAGAAATACCATATACTGTCATCCAGATACTATGCAACAACCCTAGCCATGCAGAGAAATGGATTTGCTTTTGAGGTGCATAATTGGCAAAATCAGTGGGTGGAGGGCAGGGATACTGTCTAGGGCTCTTGGCAAGCCAAAAGAGATTCCCCCTGAAGTCTGAATGTAGGTTGTGAGCTGCATTTTTTATTTAGTCCCACTGAAATCTTTGGATATAAGTTTGTTAAGACTATATCTTTTTGGATATTCCTTTCCCCCACTCAAGAACTATGTTTAAGGAATACATTTGTTAGACTATAGTAATAACATATATTAATACATTTTCTATCATGATACAACCCATTTATCCTTTGTATATAAAAAAACTGGTGAATTTTAAGTTGGAAGCATCAAGAATATAGATATTAGAGAAAACAGCTCATTTTTGCTAAAATCCAAATAATATTTGCTAGAGGTGTTTTCAGTGCAATCTGCAGTATGTCAGTTTATGTGATGTAGTAATTACCAATCTCTTCATATCTGTCTGTCTTTTGCCTCTATTGCCAAAAAGTATAGATAGATATTGTAGCAAATACAAGTTTCTCTCAAATAGGGAGACACAACACAAAATGGCAGGCACTTTTGTGGCACTTCTCTGTATTTAAAAAAGAAATGAAGAATGTTATACCTCCCTCCATTGCAACTACATAGGAGTTCATTATATTGGATCCAGATTGATTACCTATTGGAATCAAGAACACTGACATTGTCTTTTCTGGGAAGTGCTACAGAAAGCATCTGGCAGATAGGCTTATGCTCCATTCCTTATCAAGGAGGTGTGTGCCATCATTGAAATAAAAGTAGCTGCCCTCCAGTTCCTTTCTTGCCTCACTCAAGAAATCATTCTTTCTTGAGCCTTTACTTCCTCAGACCCTTTGTATAACTGCCTACCAAATAATCTTGATCTTCTTCATTTGTATTTTTTCTTTCCTACCTCATTATTGCCCTAAGTATGTCCAACTTGGTTCATCCAAATTCTTTTTATTTATTTTTTGATCTTGTTTGGATCTTTCTCTTATGTGGTCTTCTCTCTTTTTCTTTCATAATTTTCTGCTTTTTCTTTTCCCATCAATGATTGCTAGTGAAGAGGAAAACTCCTTTACAAAATAAAAGAAAAAAGTATTTGTCATTTTGTGACAAAGCACCTTGAACCTGCTTCTGTGAACACACCGACAGTACTCATACTCAGTATACCACCACCAATTCAGATCAGCAGCCAGAGTGTACTAGTCCCAACAGTCACCTGGGAGAAAATGCAGCTACAAATATGAGAGAGAAATAGTGTGCCCCAATATTTATTTTATTATTTTATTTTATTATATCCCGCCTTTCTCCCAATATAGGGACTCAAGGCGGCAAACAACAAGTATAAAACAATACAAATTAAAAACAGTGCAGACAATGCATTGTCTGCAAAGGGAGGCAGTGCATTAGTCTGACAACAACAGAGTGGCTTTTTATGCAATGTCCTCAATTTAACTTTCCTGGAGACAACATTGAAGACAAAGGTCTCTGGAGAAGATACTGGAAAAGAAGGCTTTTGAACCTACCACACCACAAAATCACAATGGTAACTTCTTCCTGGCCATTTGTCAGGCTAATTGCCTTCATGTATAGCCATTTTGTAGCTTCCTAGCAATTGACTCTTTCTCCAGTTGCCCTGAGGACCTACACAAGCCCCCTGCCCTTAAGACCCTTCCGTCAGGAGGCTCGCAGGACATTATTTTCTTTGGCTTCTGGAGATTCCACCCCCCCCCCCCCCAGTAATATTAACTGTTTGGCGGCTGAATGAACTGGAGAATTATTTTAAGAACCTCCTGATGAATGCTCTCCTCCCAAAATTCACTGTGCTATTGCAGTTAACCCATCCACCAAGAGGCAACGTTAAAATTTCTATTGTTAAATGTTTTCCAGGCAGTTCTAGCTAGCTAACTTCTGTTCTTGTAATAAATTCTTCTGAGCTTCTCCAGGAATTTTTGTAGAAGACGTCCTCCTTGGCTCCCTCTGTTCTGGGTGAGGCTAGCATGACAGATGAAAACTTGGAAGAAAGAGGGCTCTTCTAGGGACAGAGTTTTTTTCTTTCCTCTTCAAAGCTATAACCTTTTTGGCCCTTAATCCTGATATTGTAGCTGCCCAATCTGTAACTCAGACTGCTCTTTCTTCTGCTCAATGCAGCTTTCATTCCCTTTCTCTCATCCTTTGATGAATTGGTTAAAGAAAAATGGGATTCAGGAGAAGCTAACACAGAAAATGTACTCCCTGTCCACCCAAATTGTGCATGAACTAAGAAACCTTTGATTGTTGCCCCTGTGGCAGCCTTTCATTCTGATGCTGTGGTCCCCAGGGAAGGTAATAATCTACCTAAAGAACCTGGAAGAAAATATATAATTTAGCCCTTTGGAAAATTAATGAAGTATCTGCTTTAGCTGTTTGCAATCCTCTTTATTTTCTTCCTTTGTTAGTGACACAGTTATGGGTTGAGAACATCCCAGTTCGGATTTAGGGGCTGAACAGACCTGCAGAATATGCTGGCTTCCTGGCGGCTTGAGGGTGTGGCATATGCACAACACACAACCCCAAGACACTGGGAAGCCGGCCAATTGACTACATAGCAGCAGCTTTTTGGCATTCCAGGGACATGGTGTTTAGATGCCGCACACTGCACGAGTGTGGAAAAAGTGCCGTTGCAGCGGAAAAGGCAGTTTTTTCCCAGAACAAAAAGGAATGGCTTTCTGCCACTTCTTTTTGTGCCAAGAAAATGCTGGGTTGGGCATGGCATGCAGTTGCCACAGCCGCAAACCAACGCTCAAAGGGGCAGCATCATACCGCCCCTCTACAGCCGTCTGTTTTGGCTTTTAAATAGCAAAACCCTATGCAGATGCCTGCTTAAATTTAAACTTTACAGAACGTTACCTTCATGACTGATGCTGTAAGAATGCCATTTCTTTTTGATTCAGTCTATAACTACCACCATAGTGTCCAGACATTCATCTTGGCTAAAACACTTGAAACACAGGCATCCCTTCTAGGACCAATTTAGTTCTTTTCCATTTAAATATTGTTTTCTGTTTGAAAAATATGTTCATGGAGGCAAAAGATTAAAAAATCCAATCCCTTCTTCCTTAGAGGAGGAGGAAAAGAAGGTTGCTGAATGCCTTTATCAGTCCTTTTGTCTCAGTGTTTTTCCAGAGGCCAGGGACATATAAACATGTCTGGACCAGTATTAAATTTAATCCCATATGCTACTTTCTCCTCTTGTGCACTCTATCCAGTCCAATAAACAGGACAGCAATAATTCTACTCTTTCTTGCTCCAGGTCAGGAGGAGGTTCAAATATGTACTTAAGAACTGGAAGAATACCTCTGTGTACACCTGGATCCTCAGGATTATCCAGCTAGGATGTCAGTAGAATTAATTTGCACACATAAACACAGCCCTTGTTGGGTCATGGTCTGCAACTCACACTCTGGACAGGATGTCATCATCACAAGCTGACATCTCTGCAGTATGGAAATGCAAAGAAAGCATCTTCAGACATTGCTCCATTTTATTTGTGGTACTCAAAAAGTGGATCAGTTGAAGGCAATATTAGACCTCTCATATTTGAACAAATTTGTGACATACAAAAAAATGAAGATGCAAATGCTCAGAGTGATACAGGAGCACTTGCACAAAGGAACTGTCCTGGCCACAGCCTCCTGAGAATTAATCAAACTAATTTGCAGTTACACAGATTCCTCATCAACCTCCCCATGTGTGATCTTGTCTGTTCATATTGGAACATTAATAGACATTGTGAAAGGCATCATGGCCTTATCACTAGAGTACATATTCAAAACTCATCAAGCAGCGAGGTTACTTCATTTAAATAGCTATGTGGACCTTATGCCCCTTGCACTGTTCCTGGGCCTCATGATTTCCTATATTCAGGTAGTTCCATAGGTCCAAATGGTTCATACTCTGATGGTCCAGCCCAACTCCTGACCACCCCTGTCAAGGAACTTGTGTTAAATTGCTTCAAAGCTTCAACTGCTGTTGTCTGTAGAGGTGTGGGATGGCTCCCACTCTCCATGCAGTTTTTCATCACTTCATTACACATATGCAAGGAAGCAATATTTTACTTTAAAAGAACTGAGGGTGTTAGCTGCTTACCTTCTTTTTTCATCTCCTTCCATCCCATTTCAATGAGATGAAAATTTCTTGATCCACTTTAACCTGTTCAATTCAGACCTGCATAGCACAGGCCTATGGTTTGGTTCATGTACATACTCAAAGAGACATATAGCATATTCCAGTAGGATAGTAGCTGCACCCTTAGCAGAAATTGGTGGAGTGTCCATTTGGGCCAACCTGAGCACTTTTACCAAATACTTTCAGACTCTTTCTTCAGCAGTGACTTGTCCATAGGCTTCTCCAGTCAGTTGTCAGTCAGCAACAAACCCATCCTTGTTAGATATGCTTGGGCAATTTTCAGTCTTCCAGATGTTATCCAAAACACCACCTAGAGAAGATGTACAAGAGTTATATCTTCTAAGAAGATCTGAGGAAAGTATTTAGTAGCAACTTTGATGCTGATGTTAGACTGAGGCCCTAAACACAGCACAGTATCATTTTTCACTTTGTTAGTGTAGAGCAGGGGTAGGCAACCTTTTTGAGCCAGGGACCGGGTTGTGCCGAAGCACCAAAAATAATAAATAAATAAATTTAAAAAATTTTTTTTTTAAATTTAAAAATTAAAAAAATATGCATGCACACTCTCTCAGCCCCAGAAAAGCCATGGCAAAACCCCTGTGGAGATTTTGCCAAGAAAACCCCAAGAACAAGTAATAACAACAATAATCAATATCATCATGGCGGGGGGCGGTGGCGGCAGGACCGGCCTGGGGTCGGTCCAAAGGCCTCAGGGGGCCGCATCCGCCGTGCCGCCCCCCCCCCCGGGCCTTAGGTTGCCTACCCCTGATTTAACACATACATTTTTGTCATTGAAGTATGACTAATGCAGTTGCATTCAACCCATTATTGTTTATTATTACAACTTTATTTTGATACAGAAGTCATTATACTATTCTAGTTTTAGTGAGACAAGTAGAGGCTGTGTAGGAGATCTAGAAATTTTCTCACAGTTTCTTCTCCAACCAGAATTAAAGTTCTACAGTTAGAGCTGATCCTAGTAGCAAAAAACTGCTCAGGAGTTGATCAAGTATGCCACCTACTGTCTGTCTTCCTGATTCTGTTTGACACAACATATTTTTGCTCTTTAGTGTGTTTTTCACTGATAACTTAAAATTGATATTTTTTTCCTTAGTTTTATTAAGACAACCTTCATCCAAAGATAAATGGGGCAAAGAGCAAACAGAGTTAAAGAAGTTAGGATTAGAAGATACCTTACAGATCACAAGTATTAGAGGAAATGTTGTGACTTTATTTTAGTAACTTTATTTTGACTCATGTTCTTTTTATTGAAATGTTTCATGCTACTAAAGTAAGAGTGGACAACTCTATATATTCTTGGACTGCAGTTCTCATCCTAGTCATTATAGCCCATAGAAATGGTTGCAGGGCAGTTAAGTACCGTAATTTCCTATTTGTAGATAAATGCATTAGATAAATTGATATGTTCAGTTAAGGAATTAAGTATTTCTGAATATCATTGTAAAGGTAAAGGCTTCCCCTTTGACAAGATTGTCTAGTTGTGTCTGACTGTAAGGGGCGCTGCTTATCTCCATTACTAAGCTGAGGGAGCATTTTTTATTTCTTAAAAATGCATTTTATTGTACAAAAAAGTGCAACGGAAATGTTCTAACTTGAACATTTGATGAGGTTCATGTCTTCATACAATTTTATCTACCTTCTTGCAGCTAAATTATCCTTACCAACGCCAGTTCCTGTGAACTTTTCCCATTTTTTTCCCTGACCAAATTTCCTCCTGCACTAGGCCTTGCTCCTTTTCTTAGCCAGGTGTACCTTTCACTTGCCTTTTGAAAGCAAAATGATTTATCAGTATTCTGTTGTTTATACAGTCTTCCTGAATGTGTACAGATATCAGTTGTTGGGATATTACAGCAGTTGAAAGAATATAAGGTGGTTCAAATATTTTTCTATATAAATTTGGTGCAATTCGTTACATGTCTGTAATTATGCCTCTGTATTTCGTTTGGTTTGCATTCTCCTCAGCTCTGACTTTAAAATTACCCTTTTAGCAACCCAACCTTAGTTATAACAGGGACATGATGTTAATCTTCAATAAGATGTCACAAAGCCTAATACTGTAGTGTAGATAGCATCTTTGGGATGTCACCCCAAGGGTAGCTGTAGATGAAGGCCATCCACAGATGGTCAAAGTTTTCGTGATGCAAGTCTGAATTAATTATGTGTGGTTTTAATTAAAAAGGAATATAAAAGTGCCAGGTGCTATTACTATGGCCCTAAAGCTAAAATCTAAAGGGGAGAGCATTCTCATGAGCTTTAGCGAGAAAACTGATTTGTGTATGGCGAATAATGTAAATTAGAAGAAAATAGCTGCAGCTGGTACATATATGTGCTACAGAGAAAATCTGACAATGCTTGACAAGTTATTCAATAATGAGTACACAGAATGTGTAAGTGGGAGATTCTTTATGGTCTGATTGCTGTTGAAGCCTTGATTTTGAGGAGTATAGGGTAAGATCTGTCTTGCACAGTTACCATAGGTCTTAGCCATCCTTTATCAATATGAACGTATTCATTTTTCCCCTCTGGATTAATGCACATCATAAGGAATAGAAATAATAGGCTCAGTTTCATGAAGGCATGTTCCATAGCACTGACAACAGCAAATACATCCAACATCCCTATCATAATTTATGGACAGGATTAAATTTGTGTACTCACCTGTTTTTTTTCCTGGAGGAAAGTTGAGATATAAATTAAATAATGGATAAAAGTAAATAATTCATATTGGCTAGTAGGTGGGTATGAAGACATTGTTAGCCTGTCTGATGTTTATAAGCAACATTTCCTTGTTAATTGGGTAGTGGAACATCTAGCTTAAAAGGGCCTGTCATAAGATTCTTGTTTTTTTAAAAGCCCTTATTTGATTGTCATAATATCAGAAGAATACACATAATTTCTAATGTTCTGTTTTGGCCATGTGGAATGTACTGTAATAACTGTAGATACTCCTAACATCCATTTCACTGTGGATTTCAGTTGGAAGTTGAGGCTGGCAGTATCTTGACCAGTCTAGTGGTTGGTCTATACTGGGAAAGATACTGGGATTATGACCCTAGTGATCTTCCTGGACCTCTTTCTGACTTTTATTGGATCCTTCCAGATTAATTATGTGAGGCTGGAGTAAAGACTACTGCTTTGCACTAGCTCCAGTCCTACTCTTCAGGGTATTTGAGAAAAGGACACTGGAGTACTAATTGTATTCCCTGTGGGAGCTCTCATGTGCAATTCCACATGTGGCTATTTTATAAAAAAATCTTCATGGAATTTCAAGAAAGCATGTTCAGAATTTTTGAGTGGGATATATTGTAACCCTTTATTAAAATCTAAATGGTAAATATAAAACATAAATATTGAGTATTATAATCAAATGTTGTACTAGAATATTTGACATTGCGTCCCATAAAATTCCCAATGAAGTATCATGTTGAACAATATCATATACCTTTGCATTTGAAAGCATGACAAATAAGCACTTTTATATTTAAATGTCTGTCACTTCCATGCAGATATTAAAGTAGATAACAAGGAAAAAGGGAGCACCACTATCCTTCATTTGCCTAGTCTCCTTACTGGAAATGAGTGATCACTGGAGCTGTCCAAAGCAAATGTCCTAGTCCCCCCCTTATACATTATGGTTAAGAGCTGCTCTTTTTAAATGTACAGCTTTTTTAATGTAAGGCTTTATGTGTTTTCCTTAAACTACAACAGAAGCAGCTTGTCAGCCTAGGCCCATCATCATATCCTTGACATTACCTTTTCCCACCCTTCCCAGTGATCCCACATGTAAAACCATAACAGCAGTAAATCCTGCGACATATAGGTGTAGAATCATAGAATTAGATGGGACTACAAGTTCAATCCTGTCCCTTATATGAATAAACAACTAAAGAACACCCAAAAAATGGCAAACAACCTCTACTCAAAGATGTCCAAAGGGAGTCCACCACCATGTGAAGGAGTCTGTTCCACTGTTGAACAACTCTAAATTCACACATGCTTATGTACATTAATGGACAAGACATCCATTCAGCATGTAGATGCACATATACTAGACAACTGCACAGTGGATGGAGTAGGATAGGGATGAAGATAAATGTACAGAATTTGAGGTATTGGGTTGTGCAAGATCAGCCTTCAATCTTAAGAAAGTTGACGAATCTGGGACAACAGATTCTGGATATTATGAAAGGACAACGAGTAGTTTAAATGTATAAGTATTATATTTTTACTGCCAAAGAGATGAAAAGAGCTGTTTGTGGGGTTTTCTTCCTCTAGTACAAAAATTACTTTTCTGGGCATGTGTAGTATGTACTGTATCTTTTTATGAAAGGAGCACTATTTATTACTCTAGGCAGCAGATTGTCTTGCATCAGCCCACACTTTTTAGCATAAGTATAAAAAGAATGTTCATAATATTTGTTCCCAGGTCAAAAAATGTTTTTCCTTATAGTTGGAAATGGCCATCAGGAGAAAAAATAGAGCAACAGGGATTTTGTCAGGTTTTTGATGTCCTGAAGTGTTGCACAAGATTTATTCTTTAGGGGGAAAACAAGTCTTTTATGCAAAAACTTGTTATCTGTGAAGAAAACAGGGTTCTATGCACACAAAAGTGTGTGTTTTTCCCAGTGGAATAATTTCTGCACACTTTGGAATGTTCAAATACAGAGAGAATACTGTAGAGGAATACTCATTTTCTTCTGCAGCAGGCAAAAAACTACTTTATCTATCCCCACATGCAAGCCTCAAATAGTCAAAGATTTACATTGTAATCTAGTAATTCCTGTCTGATTTTTTTATATAACACACCCTTGCTGGCACAGGCTGATTGCTGTTAATTTAGAGCACATGAATATGGAATCATACTTTATAGGTTTCCCCCACTTATTTGATAGGTTGGGGACCAGAGCACTGTTGAAAACCAGAAATCATTGAAATGTGGAACACAGTCTTTGTTTAGCTTCCAAATGCATTTTGTCTGCTGAAAAACATAAATAACACACTATTCTTTCGAGTCATTTCCAGCTTTTGGCCATCCTAAGGTGAACCTTTCACAGTCTTTTCTTGGCAAGATTTGTTCAGATGGGGTTTGCCTTTGCATTCCTCAAAGGCTGAGAGAGTATGACATACTCAGTGTCACCAAGTGGGTTTCCACAGTTGGGTGAGAATTTGAACCCTGTTCTCCAGAGTTGTAGTCAAAAGTGCAAACCATTATACCACATTATCAAATAATGACTGGCAAATTAAATTATTGTTGTTGTTGTTGTTGCTGCTGCTGCTATTTTTACCCACCTCTCCCCATGGATCAAGGTGGGGAACAGCAACAAATAAACAACTCACAACATCAATTAAAAACACATTAATTAAAACATGCTGTATGCTGTGCTGTGTGTTTTCAAGTTATTTTGGTTTGAGCATTGGACTGTGACTCTGAAGAGCAGGGTTCGATTCACAGCTTGGCTGTAAAACCCACTGGGTGATTGTGGGCAAGTCACACTGTCTCAGCCTCAGAGGAAGGTGTTAGCAAACCTCCTCTGAACAAAGCTTGCCAAGAAAATCCCATGAAAGGGTCGCCTTAGGGTTAGTTACCATACAACAGTTTAAAAGGACAATTAAAACATACACATTTTAAAACAATCTACATTTAAGATCCATGATCAATTCACAATTAAAAAAAAATAGTTTCTGGAAAGGTTTAGCCAATCCAATCTAATGGAAAACATTTCAGATGAGATGATCACATCATAACATTTATAACATTGGTAAACAAAGAACTGCCAGATTATGGAAGTAATTGAGAAAGATTAGCATATCATGATGATTTATGTTGCTTTTTAAAAAAATCCATGAATGTTCACTGTCAGAAAAGATTGGTGTAAATGGATGTTGACCAGTTTTAATCAGGTTTATTGTGACATTGTGGAACCTATATGGAGCATTTAATATTGCCATGTAACAAGATTGTTTACCACAATCTGTATTTCTAGGTATGACTTGTTTGCTTGATTGGCAAACCTAACAGGATGTTTTTATGGTTCACTGCTTTGTTCCTTTTAGTTGGTTTCCTTTGCATGACATTGTGAATATAAACTAAATTAAATTATGTTGCACTACCAATTGGCAGTGTTAAGGTAGTTGCCACTTCTGGTGTGATAACCATTCCATCTGCTATATGCCAGTAGCCAGTGAAAGCAGATGGTGTTGCACTTTGTGGAAATATGTTGCAGATTTCCTTTTTTGTAAATGGAGCACATGAATATACAATTTGTTTTCCATGCTTGTTTGTTTCATAGCTTTAAAAAAAAAATTTGGGTGCTTCCATATGTCTGTGAATGCTGATATATCATTAGTATTATAGCTTCAGGACTATCTGCCAATAGTTGTTGGCACTAGTGTGTTTCTGCATTTCAGTCCACATTAATCTAAAACTGTATAACTTGACATAAGAGGTTGACTTAATGACCCTAGTTAACATTGAGCAGTTGGAGTTCCCTAAGTTCAGAAGCCTTCTTGTATTTAAGTATGATTGAGTACCTAAAGATCAGAACTGGGACTGAGACTTGTTTGGATTCCCAGGCCTGAATCCCACATGTCACTCAGCAAAGGTCAATTTATTTAAATTACCTGCTTAGACCTCCTCCCAGGCCAAATCCAGCATGGAGTTGAATGCAGAAGCCTTATGTGCTCCATTGACCTATTTTTTCGTCCACTTTATTCACAGGTTCAAGTATTTTTTGAACACACTGCAGTGTTTGTTGCAGGGTCTCACTTATTGTCATGTAAGAGAAAATAAGGGTACACAAGCTAGCAACCTCACTATTGGTATTTCACGTAGGAAGACATGTTGGACCACTGTTTCATCAGATACTCCCTCCATTGCAGAGATCATCAGAGAGAAAGGAAACAGCAACTCACCCCTACTGTGCTTAAATCCATCTCCATATGACCTGCTGCTATGTGTCATACAGATGTGAATAGCTCTGAATAACAAAAAATAAAGACACTCTCAGCCCAGACAGAAATGGAATACTATTTCATATTCCAGTAGTCTGAACACAAGTGACTGGGGAAGTCATAAAAAAGCTCTGTTTAGGCAAGCTGAGTGGAATACATATGGCAGAAGTAACTACAGAGCTAATGATAATAATTGTTACCGTGGTTGCGCAGCGTGTGGTGATCCACGTCAACGTGCAGCACCAGTGTCACCACCTTGTCAGATTCAGGCAGTAGCTTGTGAGCTGAAGGAGCACCTCTCCCCTTCCTGAAAGAGTAAAAAGACTCTACAGACAGACGTCTCTCAGATGAGGCTTTAATCTTGGTTCCTCTATGTTCAAGGCTATATACAGCAACAACTCCCAACTCTCAACCAACATCAACCCACACTGCCAGCAACCACACATGTGTTCTTTGGCCACCCCTTATATACCCAGATCTGATTGCTCAAAAACCTTGTCAGACTCACTGCTTGCAAATCCTGGGGTTATTGGGCTCTTCACCACATTTGCATTCTCCAGGCCACACTTCTCCATCAGCCTCTCTATCTTTTTTGTCTGGCTTAACAAGATCTTACCATCACCAGTCCTCTCCACCTCAGTTCCAAGGTAGGCCTTGAGGTTCCCTAAGTCTTTCAAAACGAACTTCTTTGCCAGCTCCACCTGCACAGCCTTCATCTCCTGCTCAATCTGAGCAGCCACACACAGGTCGTCTACATAGATTACTAGTGTGACCCCTACTTTACTGTACACACAAGCATCTGCAATGCTGCGCTTGTATCCCAGCCTCACCAACTCCCCACGTATACAGAGGTTCCAGCAGCGTGCACTCTGCTTAAGTCCATAAAGGGCTTTCCTGAGCCTGTACACCTTGCCCTCCTTGGCATCATTGAAACCTGATGCTTGCTCCATATACACTTCCTCATCTAACTGTGCATTCAGATAGTCCGTTTTGAAGTCAAAGTGCCTTACTACTTGACCCTTTCTGGCAGCCCAAGCTAGTACCAACCTGAGGCTCTCTGGCTTTGCTGTTGGGGAGAAGTCTCAAATCGCTGCTGAGAGAAACCCCTGGCTGCCAGTCTGGCCTTATACTTGTGGGTCCCATCTGGCATCTCCTTAAAAACCCACTTGCAGCCTACGACTTTAAAAACCCACTTGCAGTCACCTGTCCTGTCCACTACCTCAAACAACTTCCTATTCACCAGAGATGAGAACTCACTGTCCATGGCCTGAAACCACTTCTCCTGTTCCTCTCTGGGATAAGTGAGAAGCTCCTGGTAGCTTTCTGGCTCATCCACTGCTACTGTACACACCCTGGCATTCTGTACCACAAAACGCTCAGGTGGCATCCTGGCTCTCTGAGTCCTCCTGGGTATGATTACCTTGGTTCATCCCTTCTCATCCTCACTGTCACTACTCGTCTGTACCCCTTTCTCTGTGGATGATGGTGCGTCAAACTTTTGTGTAGTGATGGGTGAGGTCTGTGTACCTGTGAGTTCGCTGGAGGTGCTAGGCTGGCTCTCTGGTGTAGCCTCTGGTGTTTCCACCCATCCAGTTCCAGTACTGCCTCCCTGTTGTCCCAATCTAACAAACACTTTGTGGTTTGTATGGATCTTTTCCCACCCGGAGTGTTTTTCAAAATTTGCGCTCCTGGACAACAGGATGCAACCACTTCCCAAGTAAAACCTGTAACTGTTCCCCTGATACCCCACAAACATCAATATGCACCACTCAGGGTCACCTTTCTTCCTGAAAGCCTGGGGAACCAAAACATTGGCATGCTGCCCAAACACCCTTAGGTAGCTAAGGTTGGGTGGCCTCCCATACAGCATGAAGTTGGGGGTTTGCTTGACTGCAGAGTCCCACACCTGGTTGGTGATGTAGCAGTCAGTCAGGATTGCCTCCCCCCAAAGACCTTCTGGGGCCCGTGCATCAAGCAGCATACAGTCCTTGATCTGCTTTAGCACCACAATTTTTCTCTCTGCCAAACCATCTTTCTGCAGGTTGGCTGGGTTGGTGGTATTATGACAGATGCCCTTCTGCTTTAACCAATTGCCCAAGCTTGCAGATAATAACTCACCCCCACGCTCTGTCACCAGAGTACCAACTTTGTACTCAAATTCCCTTTTGACCATTTCCATCCAGTTCTTAAATGTGTATTTGGTGTGTCTGTCCACGATCATCATCAGATACCTACTATTGCCTACTGATTTGACAAAAGGCCCAGCCAAATCTGCATGCACCACTTGGAATGGCCTCTGGGTGGCGCGCTTGCTTCTCTTTGCAACAGGAAAAGCCCTTAGCTTTATCTTGCTGCACACAGAACATTCCAAGTGGTTCTTACAATCATCCAATTTTAACCCAGGGCACACACTTCTCAGATTCTCTAAACTTGTAAAACCCATGTGTCCCAACACCCTATGGAGGTAGTGTGCACAATTCGAGTGCAGTGGCATGTTGCCAACTGTGGCACACTCTGCATGGGTGTCTAGATAGTACAACCTGTTGTGCTTACGTGCTTTTGCACAAACCTGCCCCCCTTTAGTGATAACACAGTCATTCCTCTCAAAGTGTAGGGCATACCCGTCTGTAGTCAGTGAGCCAGACAATTTTGTAACTGGGGAACACACAGCACATTTTCAAATCTTTGCCAAACCCTGGGAAATGCACAGTCCCCGTGTCCCTTATTTGGCTTGAACCCCCATCAGCCAAGCCCACTGAGTCAACACAGGAGGGCTTCCTGTCCTTCAGCAAGGACCTCTGGTACACCAAGTGGTGAATTGCACCGCTGTCGATCATCCACATATGTCTAGCTACAACAGCGAGATGGGTTTGACAGTCACTGTCCTTCACTGCTGAAACAACTCCCTTCCTGTTCCCAGGAGACCAGTGTTGTTCCTTCCTTCTGGCAGCGGGTGGCTTCTTGCAGTTCCTTTTGAGATGACCTGGCTGACCGCAATTAAAGCATCTTCTAACTTTGAAGACAGCTGCATTCTCAGTCTTTTGAACTGCCTCTGGTGGTGTGTTTGATCTCGGCTCTGCATGTTGCTGCCTCTCAATGCCATTCTCAAAGCGCCGTCTCTGGCATTCCTCCAAGACACGTGTCAACAGTCCATTGTGATCTGATCATTCAGCCTTGGGAACGTCACAAAAATCATGCTGACAGCCTTCCCAGCTCTCACCATCTGCTGGAGATAAGGAGCACGGCAAGCAGCTCAGCTTCTTACTCTCTGCCTTCCGGCACTCAGACAGCAAAAACTACTCTTCTAGAGGACTGCACACACACAGCTACTCACACGATCATCTAGGCCAGTACTTCTCAAATAGTGGGGCGCGCGGCTCCGTAAAGGGGGGCTCGTTTGACCTCGGCAAATACTGTACAGATACTATTTACAGTCGCGTGGGGGGCGCGAAATGTTTTCTTCTTCCTAGGGGAGGCATGACAGAAAATAATTGAGAAGCACTGATCTAGGCGGATCCGCTGGTGCAGACTGGGCCCATAACCCTTGTTAGCATGGTTACGCATGTGATGATCCACATCAACGTGCAGCACCCGTGTTACCATCTTCTCAGATGCAGGCAGTAGCTTGTGAGCTGAAGGAGCACCTCTTCCCTTCCTGAAAGAGTAAAGAGACTCTACAGACAGACGTCTCTCAGATGAGGCTTTAATCTTGGTTCCTCTATGTACAAGGCTATATACAAAGCAGCTTCATATACAGCAACAACTCCCAACTCTCGACCAACATCAACCCACACTACCAACAACCACACATGTGTCCTGAGGCAACTCCCTTATATACTCAGGGTTCCATGTGGCCTTCTGGCTCTGCCTCTTCCTTCTGGACACCTGTCACTCAACCTGGTGACTTGGTAGTTTTTCAGCCTTTTCTGTGCTTTCCAGCATCTTGTGACCATCAGCTGATGTCACTTCCTATGACACAGCACCTGGTGGAAAGTGCTATGTCATTACGGCTGCCAGTGACCCTTTCATTCCTGGTCACTTGTGTGTAAACCCACATTGGACATTTTATATGAGACACTGTCTCCACAATAATAATAACTCAAATGAAATGCTCCCCTATCTCTATTTCTGATGGCTTTCAGCTTGTGGCTTTCAGTTTGTGAATCTTGAACAACAGCTCAGAGGAAGTCAGAATATTAAATAACTGAAAGTGAGTTTTTAAAGTAATTTGAGGGGGTCTGCTGTATGAAGAAAAGGAAATTTAAAATCCCAGTGGGAGTGAAAGTCTTAAATTGTACCAAAAACAGAATTAATTAGGGTCAGGAACATGTAATTTACATGAAATCTCAATCTGAAATTGTTCCACAGCCAGAACTTTTAACAATTAGTATTAGTATTTAGTGTAACAATTAGTATTTTAAACAATTCACCTGAATCACTAATCAGAAATGAATGAATTAATAAATAAACATTTGAATGTTTTGATACTTCTAGATATCTTAGAGTTTTCCCTAGCTTACTCTGTTTTGTTTATGGCTTGTACTGCTTCAGTTATGTAAAGACTGGCATCTTTGTAAACTTTAAATATAGGATATGATGATACAGGAAATACAGGAAATGGTGAGCAGGTCTTGTATTTATGGAGCTTTGTTTTGTTTTGTTTTGTTTAGCTGAAATGGCAATTAATTTTAAAATATATTTCTTCTAGAGAACTAGAGGACGAAAACGAAGCTATCTTCCTGAAGAAGAAAAACCTGAGGTTGGAATATTATGATTTTATTTATTTTAAGTTAAATTGATGGAAGTGTTGATATTTAGATGAACAATGCTGTAAAAACTAAGAGTTGTTCCCCCCTCCCTTTTTTACCCTATTTATAGGAACGTATTCCTAGAGAAAGAAGACAGAGACAGTCTATAATACAAAAGAAGCCCAAATCTGAAGATTTAAGAACTGAATGTGCAACATGTAAGGGAACTGGAGACAATGAAAATCTAGTCAGGTAGGTTTAATGGTGTGACCTTTTCCCAAGGGTATTAAAGGTCTGTCTTCATTACTTTTTCATCACGGCTATAATGAACAAACTCTTTAAACAGAACACTTTTTTAAAAAAATATTTTATTTATTTATTTAGTGAGATACATTATTTCTGAAACAGTGATTTGATACAGTTATGACTGGCCACATATTCTTAGATGCAACTAAGCAGAGTAATGTTTTCTGACATAAAATAATTCTGTGTTGTCAAAATAAGTTGCCAGGGGGGGTCATCAGAGGTCATAAAGATAACCATGGCAGTCATTTGGACAGCATACAACAATAACAGTTACTGATCTTCTAGCCAAGAAAGTTGCATGTGAAGTTGACACATTAGCAGCTGTAAGATAACTGTAAACTTTCTTTAAAATGCCCAAATGCTTTATCTCGGTGAAATCTGAGGAATGCCTCCCGATTATCTCTTTTTTCCTCTGATGAACAGCAGTAATGATCCAACCTGCTAAGATGTTAGAAAGTAACCTTTGTGATTCAGACTTCAAACCAAAAGGCTGTAATGATCAGATAATGAATTACAGCTGTAAACTACTAATGTCCAGATGAGTGGTTTGTCCTTGGTTTTATAACTGATTCTTTTTCTGCCTTGTGAAAACAGAAGGAAGCAAGGAATTTTCACTTGACTTTTCCTGCCAAATAAAAATATACCCGATATCAGTATTTTTTCTTCTTCTGAGAAAACTTGCCTTAACATTACTTTTGTTGAAATATTAATTGAAAAGAGAAACACTTTTGGTCATCTCCGTAAGGAAATAAAAATTTTTTTTAGGAGAAATACTGAACTTTAAAAAAAAAACATATTATGGTCAGGATCTTGTGGGGTTATTAAGATGTGTACCAGCACTGGACACCACTGGAGCTTCAGAGGTACATGTGGAAAGAAATATAGAAGGAAACAGATGGAAAAATGGTTTAGTCACAAGTGAGCTAATGAAGTATAATAGTGTGTACTATTATGGTAATTCAACATGTGAAGTAGTGCATAACAACAACTTAGCTGTGATTCCTGCAACCCACATCCCATCTTTTATTTAATGTTTAGTTTGAATTGTGGAATCTTACTCATCAACTAAGGGCCTTTGCAGACTGCTAGAAATAGTGCAAATTGAGTCCACTTTAACTGCCCTGGCTCAGTGCTAGAGAATCATGGGAATTGTATTTTTTTCTGAGACATTGAGCCTTCTCTGTCAGAGAGCTCTGGTGCCACAATAAACTATAGTTCCTATGATTCCTTAGCACTGAGTCAGGGCAGTTAAAGTGGACTCAATTTACACTATTTCTGGCAGTCTGCAAAGGCCCTAAGTGTAGTTTGCTTGTGATTTTTGCCATGAAGTAAGAAGAATGTTGAAATAGCACTTAGAAATAGACTTCCATAAATGATGTATATTTATTTACTAAGAATGAAAGACTTCTGAAGTCCATTATAGTTTTGTTTTTCTCTCTCAAGGATTTCAGAACTACAGTAAGTTCAAGCTAAATACTTTTTGTTTTGTTTTGTTTTCTTTTGTTTTGTTTGCAACATCTGGCACTCAGCAACAAGTTAATGGTAGGAGCTGCTGCTACAAATCTGCCCTTTCTGAACTAGGCTCTTGTTTGAAAAATACAACTTCCTGTGTGCATTATGAGATGATTTACAAGAGATGCCTTGATAGCAGTGCTCTGGCTCTGAGTGTCAGCATTTATCTTACGTTTTGCTGCCTACACATGTCTGTGGTTCAGACAAAAAGAAGAGCATTGTTAGAAGTGTACAAGTGCATTAGAGCCATCCCGCCCCCCGCCCCCCAACCGCATTGTTCCAAACCCAGTATTCTATTTTTGCCCTTAGGACTGTATTAAAGAACAAACCTGAAAGAACAAACTAACTTTTTCTTTTAAAAAACAAACTCCTGGCATTTACTGAATGGTGTTTCTTGAACTTGTGCCTTCTGCATGTTACACTGTATACTTGCAGATGCTGCAACCTGAAAATTTATGTTAATATAGCTACCTGTAACAGTGACATAGTTGCAATATAATTTTTGTAACATCAGTTTATAAGGGTGCTGTGTTGAAACAGAAATGTCTAATGTGCTACGATTACTGAGTTGTTTCAGTGATATTTGATAGGCAGTCCTGTTCTGTAGTTTGTTTTAACACTCATAGAGCTCCTCTGTAAAAAACAAACAAACAAACAAACAAACAAAAAAACCTTGGCATTTACTCCTAATAACACTTATTTTTCCAAAAGTTTTCACCAGTGTTGCATTTAAGGGATAGTGCTTGGTTTTGGAAGAATATGTATTGGGAATGGCTGTTATTTTCAAGGAGCCCTGCCACTCTAACAAATACTGTTATTAAATGCACCTCTTTTATCCAGCAGCCAAAACTATTCCCAGTTCTACCATCTATCAGTAGGGAAGCTTTGTTCTACGGCTGTAATGTTTTGTTTTTTAAGGGTCACAAGGACAGTTTCTGTTCTGTCTCTCAGCAGTAGCCAAAAGTATTATTGATTGAACTGATCTTTCTTCTCAGACAAAGGCTGTATTTAAGAGGATTGTGTGATCAATTGAAGCCATATGCCCCAAGAAACCTCCTAGTTTATGTAAAAAGTTCAGAACATTATTGAAGCTCACTTGCTATTTTTCTTTCCAAAAATCTGGGGATGGTTCTTACAAAATAAATCTAAATGATAGTGCTTCCCTCCCCATCTTTTAAACATTAATATAAAATAACATTTGCCAGTATGAGGTGTGTACATCTAGAATATTACATTATATTACATTACATTATATCATGTATTGTTTAATGCTATGACTTATTTTCATGTGCGATGTTTATATAGATACCTGTTGGTAGGTGGCTATATAGGAATGAAATGATTGAACCACAATCCAAACTAGATTTAATTATACTTACAGCCTGGAAGGGAACATCCACTTTTAATTTGTTATTGTTGTGTGCCTTCAAGACATTCTTTACTTATGGCAACCCTAAGCCTATCATGTCCCTATAATTCTCAAGGTGCAGTTTAAGATAATAATTACAATATTTGGACTTTAGCATGAATATGGCAGTTTTTCTTCTTGGTTTTAATGTTTGTTCTCAGTCCAAGGCATGTTTCAAACCTTAGTTCTATATGTCAGTATCATATAAAGTGAACTCACTGGAAGCTTTTATTGGTGACTTTCCTACTTTTATTTTTTATTGTGGTAGACATTTTCCAGACTGAAAGGTAGAGAAACAATTCAACACCAGCAAAGCAAAAAGGCCTACTGGTGTAGGTCCACAGGAACTGGCAATGGATGAGGGAGGAGGCCTCCAACCAGTGGGGCCGGCAGTGCTGAGATCCACTAGTGATTTGCAGGGAGCAGAACTATGTTCGGCGTAATAACTGCCTGACCATCATGTCAGACAACTCCTTTACCTTCCTAGACTTTCCATAATGGCAGAAACAGAGAGGGCTCAGATGCATCTTTGTGCAGATATAGAAAATATACATCCACTTACACAACTGAGAGTTATGCAAGCATTGGGCCAGCATTAAATTCAAGCTTCATTTTTGGAATGGCATGGAGGAGCAATCCACCCATGAATGGGTTAATCCCCAGGTGGGCCAACCCACGAGGCAGGAGTCTACATTCTTTTTCAGTGGTCCCATTGTGTCTCCTTCCATTCCATGTAAATTCTCTCTCTTGCACTGCCAACCAGACATGATTCCCTTCCTTTGTTTAGTCAGAATTAATACAGGATTATTTTAGAGCGAAAATTGAATTTATTAGGCATCAAAATGGAGGGAAAAAAGATGGATTAACTAAGGATAAAAGAGACATTACCACAGAGAGCAAAAAAAGGACATGAAAAGTCAAAAAATGTGATAGCCCAGATAAGCGCTGCCCAGCAGGTCTCTGGTAGCAAAAAAAAGAAAAAGAAAAAAAAGGGGGGGTCAATTTAAGGAAGATTTTCCACCCTAGCTAGAGTGATTTGGAGGCATGAAAGCTGATTTTGGGTTGTAAACACAGAGAAAAAGATGATCAAAGACAGGGTATTAAGGTCAAAGACATAATAGATTGAAATCGGGCACCTTAATGAAGAAAAAAGACAAACAGGGTAGTAAAAAAATGTTACTTGCTCTGTAAAATCACAAAGAATCTGTGGCAGTGGTTAAATCTCCAAGCATCCCTTTGGGTTGCCATATTGATGTTAAGGATTCCAAGGTGGAGGTGGAAGTGGAGGCAACACGTAGCTCCACAGGGCAGGCAGTCTCTGTTTTGCTAACATTCACATAAGGGAATGTTCTTGGGGAAGACACAAAAGCACAGCAAATGCCTCAGGAGAACTGTTTGAGCTATTCTTACATGGTAAACAAGACAACAGATTTTATTAATTATTTGAAGAACATGTTTACATGTGCCTAGCATGACTCAGCCCAGCATTGAGGAGCATAACCAGGCACCTAAGCACTGGTGTGACCAGGCAGTCAATATGACCAGGAATAAAAGTGAATGTAACAGCCGCTGCTGCCACTGACTTCCAGGAATCAATCTCCATTTTTACTGGGATAATAATCATTTACTAACTAGAGGCAATGAGTTTAGAAATTTTAATCCATTGAATCTGTAGCCACAGATGAGTTTAACTGCAATGAATTTGTGGAATATGATGAAGTTTAAGGAGCCAGATATTCAATAGCACAGGGATTTGAATAAGGAGGAGATTGGTGTGAGTCAAAATTTATAAGAGGATAGTGGTTCATAAAAGGAGAATATGATTAGCAGGAAGAGGAAATTAGACATGGATGCAGACCACAATGATGGTTTAGTGGAAATAAGACAATAAAAGTGTTCTAAGAAATCAAAACATGCAGAGAAATCACAAAGGGATGAAGATGTAGAAACACCAGAGGATGACTGGCAGGATGGTATACTAGAGGAAGACACCATGAGTGGGGAGTACAGTTCCTCAGAAGAGGATGATGATAGGGGTTTTCAAACAGTTTGTTAAAGTGAGTCTTTCAGGAGTCTATTCAAAAGAATGTTACAAACATTGAGTTTAGACTGTTCCAGTAATGGCTCACAGTTGTAAGGTATTAATGCTCAGAAAAGGATAGCATAAATTTTAAAGAAGCAGTTGTCACAGGGAGTGCAGATGCTACTATTTGAGATGTTCAAGGACTTAATAGAAATTGAATGGGGCACTCCATAGAATGAAGCAGTTTCGTGGGTACAGAAACTATTGTTTTTTGCTGTTTTGTTTTGTTTTGTTATTAAGTGGAATTCCTAAAGCTCCCATTAGTGGACGGTCCCATAAATGCTCTTAGTTCTGGTGTGATTGCCCCAAAGAAGGTGATGCAGTGCTATAGAAGTAGATGAAAGGAGGGTTGATGCAGCTCTAAAGAAGAAGCACAAAACTTCAAGTTTAAACAATACGGGCATCTATAGCTATTCATGTTTGCTTGAGCAGCAATACTGTGGGTTCAAGAGATAATGGAGAGTTAGAATTTGAGTGTGCAGGCATTACACAAGACATTGGATAAAGTTCGGAGAGTGCTGGAATATGTAGCCAATGTGAGGCATGATTCTACTGCATTTGTAACAAGGGATATTAATGTAATATTGATACATGGGAGATGAATATGGCTGTGGCATTGGGAGGCAGACCAGAAATCTAGGAATTATTTGACATATGTTCCTATTAAAGGGAAGTTGCTTTTCAGGGAACAAGCAATAAAGAATGTTTTCTTAGAGTAAGGAGAAGAAATGGTTATGCCTACCTTGCATAGGAAGAGAGTGGATAGAAGACCATTCAGAGGAGGTTTCTCTTACTTTCATGAAGAGGTATTGGCAGGCAATCAAATTTCTTCCCTTCCTCTGGTATTGGAGTCAGACAAACTGTTCAGATGGGCCAAGAAGACTCTCATATGGTGGTTTTATCTGAAAGGAAAATTCTTTTTTTATATATATTGCTTTATTTATTAATGTTATGGTCCATAATACCATACAACATACCTCCTTAGTAAATATTACCATTATTACAATAATACTTTTCACCAAAAAAACAAAAAACACCTCTCCTCCCCCTCCAATGGCTATAAGGGCCTATTGGCAGTCTGTTGTATAGGCCCTAAACCAAGTAATTTAGTATCCAATACTTATAATGTGAACTATCCTATTAATAGTTTCCCTAAGTTCATTGTACCCCTTTTCAGCTTTAACTTTCCTGATCCAGCGACTCCATTTGTCCCACATTTGACCATTATATTTTCCTTTTCTCTCCCTCAAATAATCAAATAAGAGCTATTCTGCAATATAATGTGACCAATTCCCCCCCCAACATTGTTTGTTTTTCCATCCCAATGCTATTACAGTGTATGTCACACTTAAAAATATTTTTATTATGTAATCTTCTGTCTTTTTCAATCCAAATTTTCTTAAATTCAGTTAAACAATTCTCCTTATCAAGTTGGAAGTTTCTCCCCATCATTCTATTTATCTCTTATATAACCTCTAACCAAAAATTTGTACACAGGGACACTCCCACTGCATATGAACATATGTTCCTTTTTGCCCACATCCATTCCAGAGATTTGTAGAAGGGTTTTTGGGTTTTTTTATCTATCATTGCTATCTGATGTGGGTTTTTATACCATTGGCTAATTAATTTTAGTTGTTCTTCACTAACCTTTATATTTTTAATTTTAATTATCTCAGAAATCTAGAACGTTAGATCTTCTGTATATATCTTTAGATCTTTTTCCCTTATACCCATCAGTCCTTTCTCTATTCTAAATTGTTCCTCCAAAAGTAACTTGTAAACCTTTCCTATTAATTCTTTTTCTCCCCAATCCTTCTTTTCAGTATATCCTCAAAATGTGACGTACTGTCGCCTATTCTTTTATTTCTTGTAAAATTCTAGCTGTTGAAATTAATTAAAGCCAATATTTCTTGCCAAGTAATTCAGTTAATTTTTCAATCCCAATTGGTTTCCCTTTCATCAAATAAGTCCCCTATAACTCTATATCCTTTATCTTTTATTTCCTTAATTACTCTTTCTAACACTTGATTTCCATCTTTGTTTAAACATTCTAATGGATACCATTTTAATTTTTCCATTTTTATACTTTTAGATCATCTGTACCATACATATTGCAGTGATAGAAAGAAGACGTTTCTTCACAACCACAATCTTCTTTCTTCTTACTTGGATTAATTTGAAATACAGATGTCTAATCCATTTATTCACATATTTCACATGGATGTATAATCCATGGTATACACATATTTTAACCCATCTTTCCCCCCCTGCATATTCAAAATCTAGTATTTTAACTATTTGAGATGCCTCAAAATATAATTCCAAAGATTGGACTCCCCAGCTTCCTCTTTCTTGGTGAGAGCAAATATCTGAAAGGAGAATTCAGTATTCAGACATATAAACTCAGCAGAAGCAGGATCCATCCTGGGAAATAGACACTACATTTGGGGGTGTTTCGGCATTTGAACAATTTGTTAGAGCCATTTCCTGTACATTTATTTGCATCTGGCAAGAGTACCAGGTCAAAAAGGTTCTATGTTACTGATGGAAACAGAGATGCACAGCTTTGGCAGTGACTTGGCCAAATGCGTGGCATTACGCTTTCCATCAATTCAAATTGTAGAGAGGGTTCTTCTCAGATTTAAGAGGAGAATGCTACTGTAGTGTTAAATGCACCACATTGGTCTAGGCCAGGGGTAGGCAACCTTTCCCCTTTAAGGGCCGAGGGACTTCAGCTCCCAGAAGCCTCAGCCATGTTGGCCAATAGTCTTATGTTGGCCAATAGCTCCTGGGATTCTGGGAGCTGAAGTCCCTCGGCCCTTAAAGGGGAAAGGTTGCCTACCCCTGGTCTAGGCAACCTTTGTTTCCTCTGTTAGCACAGATGTCAGTGAGTCTACCATGGAAATACCAAAACATCCAGATCTACTGAGTAAGGGGCCATTACATCATCCCAGCACAGACTGCGTGGATCTGACTGTGTGGACTTTGATAGATTGTTAGAGCTTCTAAGTTACTCTCGAGGGGTAGTAGAAACTATTTTGGTTTCCAGGTGTAAGTCACCCACAATATATCCAGTTGCCCCTCCGTTTTTGTGGGGGATCTGTTTAGCTCCCCCCCACCCCGCAAAAACAGAAAAAATGCCAATATTCAGGCCCTATTGGCTTGAATGGTGGTGCACACCTGTGGGCATCCACAGGCCCACGGCCCATTTTCATCACGTCCATTTGACTCCCACAAACGGGCAAGGGATGCAGACTCGAAGTCTGTGAAAATGGAGGGACAACTGTATATAGTATGACATGCACGGCATTTGGGAATTGGTGTAGGTTAAAATCAGTTCTAATAGAGGTACATATGGGGCATGTTAATTTCTGCTGGATGGTCTTTGCAAAGGTTTGAGACTGAACACACTGAAGCAGCAGGTTTCAGTGTTATCAGTGATTTTGAAGTTTTATGGTGTTCTCCTGTCAGCACACCTGCATGTTAGGAGATTCTTAAGCTGTGCAACATTCACATCATATGCGACAGTCCATAGGTTCCCAATGTAGGACTTGTATTTGGTATTGAATAGATTAATCAAGTCTACCTTTGAGTAAGTAAGGGATGTTTCTTTAAGGTAGCTTTTCTAATTGCAGTTACATCAGAGTTAGTAACCCAAATTTTGTAAACTTGAACAATAGACATACCTGAATTTTGGACCCATCCTTTTTGCAGAACTGCATTTCAAAAACAGGAACAAGTGAAGCAATTCATTTGTCATCTTTTTGTCCACAAAGAAACCATCCACTGGAGCACAGGTGGCATATATTAGATATGAGATGTTAAAGCATATTTGAAGGCAACTTCACCAGTTAGACATACTGAGGGTTTATTAGCCTCTTTCAACTTGCAGTCATTAGGACAGAAAGCCTTGAAAACAGTATTGCAAGGTGGATCAAACCTTGCATTTATCTGTGTTATGCCTATGATAAGAAGCTAAGACTACAGAATATTTGGCCACATTCCACCAAATCAGTGGCCACTAGAACAGCTTGTGCAGTTTCAACATTTTTTTTAAAATAATTTTATTGTTCCAAACTTAAAAATACACATTCATTCAGTTTCAGGTTGCAGCAGGTTGGAGAGAATCAACTACATTTATTAGACATTATAAATTGTATAAATTGCTGCAATCCACATTGATAGAGTAAACTCTAATGCTAACCAACTTAAGCCAATAGATGTGGAAAACAAAACGATGGCCAACAGATTGGAAACTATCAATTTACATCCCCATTCACAAGGAGACACAAAAGACTGCAGCAACTATAGGACCATAGCACTAATCTCCCACACAACAAGAATTATACTCAAAATTCTGCGACATAGACTCCAACCATGTTGCAGAGATAGAGAGCGAAATCCCAGAAGTCCGAGCAGGGTTCAAGAAAGGAAGGGGCACTAGGGACCACATTGCAAATATATGATGCCAATGAAGTGCACCAAGGGATTCCAAAAGAAAATCAGCATGTGCTTTATAATCTGTAGCAAAGCCTTTGACTGCATGGGTCATGAAAGGCTGTGGAACGCCCTTAAAGGCATGGGAGTACCAATACATCTGATAATTCTGATGAAGAATCTATTCAGGACAAGAGGCTACTGTCAGGACAGAACATGGAGAAACAGAATGGTTCCCAATTGACATAGGGATCAGACAAGGCTGCATCTTATCACCCTACCTGTTCAACTAATATGCAGAACATATTGTAAGAAAAGCAGGCTTGGACACAGAAAAAGAAGGAGTGGAAATAGGAGTAAGGAATATTAACAGTCTGAGATACTCAGATGACACCATAGTACTACCAGAAAAGCTCATAGACCTGAAACAGCTATTGAGAAAGATCAAGGAAGAAAGTGCAAAGGCAGGCTTACTGATGAACATAAAGAAAACAAAAATAATGACCATGGAGAATCTACACAAATTCAACTTGCAATGAGGAAATAGTAAAAATTTTCATACCTGGGATCAAACATTGACAGAAACTGGGACTGCAGCCAGAAAATCAGAAGACCATGAAGAATGGGGAGGGCATCTATGAAAGAAAAGATTATAAAATGCAAAGATATACAACTGAACACAAAAGTCAAAATCATACAAGTCATTGTATTTCCTGCTACCATGTAAGGATGTGAGAGCTGGACAGCTAAGAAAGAAGATAGGAAGAAAATCAGCTCATTTGAGATGTGGTGCTGAGGATTCTGTGGACAGCCAAAAAGAAAATTAAATGGGTCCTAGAGCAGATCAAGCCGGAAATCTCCCTGATGACAAAACCTAGGCTGTTATACTTCAGTCAGCATGAGAAGGGAAAACTCATTAGAAAAAACAATAATGCTGGGAAAGGTGGAGGAAAATAGAAAGAGGAAGGCCTCATGCTAGATGGATGGCCTCTATTAAGGAGGTTACAGGTATGAGTTTGCAGTGGAGGACAAGGAGTCTTGGAGATGTCTCATCCACAGGGTCATCATGGGTCAAAATTGACTCGAGGGCAATTAACAACAACAACAACAAAATTGTATAGATATAAAGCAGCACAAGAGAATTTTGATTGAACGGTGCTGCAAGCAGTTGTTTTGTAGAGTATACCATAATCTCCCCAAATAAGGGGGCTTGGGTAAATCTCATTTGTGGGTAGATTGCTTCTCCATGCCATCCCAAGAATGAGAGGTTGGAGCTTACTGTGAATTATCATTCTGGCATGGCAGGAGGAACAATTTACACCGACTCATGAGTGGGCAAAGGAAGAGTTCTGTAGATATAGATCCAAAACACACTGGACAAATAATCCAGTTTGAGACCACTTTAACTTCCCTGGCTCAGTATTAAGGAATCCTAGGAATTATAGTTTGTTGTGGCTCCAGAGCTCTCTGACAGAGAATGCTAAATGTCTCACAAAACTACAGTTCCAAGAATATCCTAGCATTGAGCCAGGGCAGTTAAAGTGGTCTTCAACTGAGTTATTTCTGCAGCATGTTTGGGACCTTAGTTGTCTTTTCAAAGGGGTAGGTAGTTAGGTCAGGCCTAGATAATTAAACTAATGGAAGGGAAGGAGTTGCAGCAGAACCAACTGAAAAAGAACATAGACTCCTGCTCATCAGTTGACACATGCAGGGATTAATCCATTTGTAGGTGGATTGCTTCTTTTGCTATCCAAGAATTCACAGTAAGTTCTAACCTCTCAATCTGAGCCAAGAGTTTAGAACAATTGCAGATAGATAACTAATAATCAGTTCTATAGGTCCATTTTCCAGTAACTAAAATTATATTACATTACATTGCTGTTGTAAGTCAGCAAGGATAACTTCAGTTTATTTGTGGTGTAAATGTAAGTTTTTAGTTCCTTTTTATAGCTGGGGCATCACTCAATGGTAGAGTACCTATATCACATGGTTCCAGTGCTGGTTTATGTGGGACTTCATGTTGCTTCCTTATGCTCTGTTGTGATGTTGAGACAATGCTGAAGTAGTTGGGTGTGTATTGTAATTTAGGTCAGTGTCTTTGAGCATTCAGGATTATTAATTTTTTAAGATAAATGAAAATAACTCCTTTAGCCAATTCTTAAAAAATGAGAAACATTGGAACTATGTTGGCATAAGTGGCACTAGCAGGAGGAAGAAGACCACTGATGTAGCAACAATCATGAAAGAAGTTAAGAAGTGGAATAGGCTACTCCAAACTAGCAGATTTAGGCAGTGTTGCCACTGTTGTGCAAGACTGAAATTTGCAAGTCTTAGTGCAGTCCACCAGCAGAATTCCAGCCTTCACTCTAGCTGTTACGATAACAACAAAGGACTAGTTCAGGAGATTTTTGATTACTAACTGCACCTAATTACTTTTGAAGAGTAGTCTTCCAAGCTTTGGTGTGAATGTTTTCTATAACTTATTTATATGCTTTTAAAAGAATATTTGTATATTGTAACTTAACAGAAATTTTGCCCAACAGTTTACAGAATAAAACAGAACATTTGAAGCATTCTAAAAAAATATTAATTTTAACATTGACATTACAGTTTTGTCTTTGCTCTTTGTTGAGCAGAGCATTCCTTCAGGTTTAACATTAATGATTACCTCTAAGTTATGCGTGCATTGAGATTTTAATATAATAAAAATTATGATGTAATTCTGCTTTTATATATATTAATATTGATGCTTCCTTTGATCCCTTTTGAAGAATGAACTGTTTCTCTACTTTTACTAATAACAGCTGTCTGTCATGGGTGTTTAATTAATTCAGTAGTAACTATTAAGGCAGTAGATTCAGCTATCTTTAGGAATGAGTTGTAGATGGCCTACATACTTGGACTATAATTGCTTAGACATAACCTATATTAATTTTGACTAAAATAGAACATAGTGGAGGAAAAAGAAGAAGAGGCTTTTGTTGCAGACTACTGATACTTTATCAAAGAAACCTGAGATGTGCAGGGACACTTTAAGAAATCCATAGAGCAGGACTGGGAAATTGTCAGAGTTTGGGGGTGATGATTTGGCCCCCTAAGGAACCTTGGTGTGCCACACCTGCTTTACTTTCCATATTTGCTTTAAACCTCTAAATAAATATTGCTAA
This sequence comes from Phrynosoma blainvillii, assembly GCA_026167975.1. Classification (NCBI taxonomy): domain Eukaryota; kingdom Metazoa; phylum Chordata; class Lepidosauria; order Squamata; family Phrynosomatidae; genus Phrynosoma; species Phrynosoma blainvillii. The sequence goes on from JANUYF010000005.1 coordinate 39,052,359, forward strand.
ACATACTCCCACTCCCTGACAGGATGTAAAGGCAATTTTCCCCCACACACATTGTAGGCCTACAAAATTGAGTTTCTAACCTAGAAGTAAATCAGAAGTTATTCAAAATATGTAGGCCTAAAATGCCCCAGAATATACAAAACATGACAAAATTACTCTCATGACTTCAATAATAATAATAATAATAATAATAATAATAATAATAATAATAATAAACAATAACAACAACAACTACTACTACTACTACTACTACTACAGCACATGGCCAGCACAAAGAAAAAGACTAGTCAAAACATTCAACAGTATATGCACATGTACACACAGCATAAGCGACATAGGATTACAGCATCAACCTTGAAAATATCCAAGGTGTGAGGGCCTAAAGGGGCCGCCCCGGGAAGCTGCGGATCGGGGCCGAGGTATCCGCACTCCTCGTCCCCGCGGCACAGCATCCCAGGCCCAGGAAGGAGCGCTAAAATAGCGCTCCTTCCACAAGATGCCGAAGGTCCGCCGCAAAAGGCGTCCAGTGCACCTTCGGCGCCTCTTCTGCTGCAATGTGTGCGGACGCTGCAGCGGAAGTGCGTTGTCGGAGCGCCGGCCGTGCGGAGGGCCGGCCGCTCTGACGACGTTTTCGGGAAGGGGTTGGGGCACCCAGCGTGAGGCTGCCCCTCCCCTTCCTGGCCTCAAAGATGGCGCTTTGCGCCGTCTGCTTAGGCCCTAAGTTGTTTATGTTTTCAGCAAGGGAAGCCAGTACTGGTCTAAAGTGTAGATATAGCATGGACATTTAACTATAAGCAAACCTATCTCTTAAAAACATTTCAAGGACATATACAGATTCCTATGTGTTAACATAATCAGTCAGTTTGTACAGGGTTACATAATATATATTTAAATGATAAGACAGATATCATATAATCTATTTAGAACTGTAAAATGTCAGTATCAGGTACTGCATCTGCTCATGGCTTCTTATTTTCACAAGGAGCAGTTTTAGCAGACAAGTTTCAAGGGCCTCAAAAAGCCCACAAGTCACACTTTTTCTTCTCCTACCATTGGTCTTGGTTGCACTCAGAAGGCTCTTAAACTTTTTTTAAAAAATAAAATAAAAGAGCTGGTCCTAGCCCCCATGATATACCATAAACTTCTTTTTAAAAAAATCACTTGGGCCCAAATGCACAGGCCAAGTAAGGCAGCTTCCAATTACTTTGAAGGTGTGGCACACCTGCCCACCAAAGCAGCTGGAAGCTGCTCCATTGCTGTAGTCCAGGCCTTTGGACCAGATCAAAAAAGGAGCAGATTAAATCTGACTCTTGGCAGCATGCATATTAGCATGCATATTAGAATGCAATCCCTGCGGTTTCCAGCCCATTCGTGGCAAGAGTGGCCTGTGACCACTCCTTCCAGGCCATTTGTTCTGGGTCTTAGTTTCAAAAATTATTTGGCAAGTGAAAAGGAAGGGTTGATGATTTGCTGTTTCAGAAATGGGACCCTTTGGTGCACAGAACTAATTGTCTGATTCTTTGGATCCTGACACTGAGTCACTGAGTTTTTAATCTTCGGTGTTTTTTTAACTCAGTCACTGAGTTTTTAATATTAGGATTTTGTTTTGTTGTTTTTTTTAAAAAATCACATTACAGAATACTTGTTCTGTGAGGTTCTTTATAGACCTCTGACAATACAGGGTGATTCATAAAGGATGGTGCAAAAGTAAGTTTTTTTTAGTTTTCCACCATTCTTCTTCAATCACCCTGTATAACTTTAGGTTGTCTGTTTGATTTTTCCTATCCATATGGAAAGGTTCCAGTCATCAGTAGGCACATGCTGGCCTGGTTTGAATGACTTGATAAGCAAGGGAAACATTGGCCCATTACTTACCATTGAGTGAGAGTAGCTAAAGAAACCATGGAGTTTCTTTCTGGGGTTTATTTACCATGTCATGCAAACCACAGAGGGAAATTACAAACAAAAACAGTTTTAGGATTCACATAACCTGTCATTTTGCAAAGCTCTGTACTTTGCCTTGCTTCTCCCACCACAAACAGGATCAGTTTAGCAGTGTGAGGAGATCCTGGCTTACCATATTGTGTGACCACAGTTATCGTGTTTGACATACTTCTATCTGACGGTATTTCAGAAATACCAAGATTTTCACACTTTAGTATATTATAAGGAAACTTATAATGAAAAATTAATTAAGGATATAAAAGGAAAATAAAAACAAAACCCACAATTATTTTAAATTCCTAGGAAAGCCATGCTTAGGAAAATATTTTTTTGAAGCAAGAGTATCCATTTTAATAACATCGTGAGCATTGTTGTGAATGTGTACATAACATCCAGGCATGCCAAAGTCTTGTTTATAACTGCTGTGAACTTGTATATACATGGATCGCTTTGTAGAACATTTGAGAGTCTCTGTTTATGTCCTACTTCTTTGGGATATAATTTTTCCTCTTCTTTAACAGATTCATTTTATTTTGTTACTTAGTATCCTTTATCCAAACATACAAAACATGATTGTAGAAGAATAGAAATAATTCTCAACCAGAGAAGAAAAACTAATTTCTGAGTAGTTATCTCTGTAGAATTTGTAAAGAAAAAGTTGCATTTCTGATTGTTTGACACATTTTATATAGAAGAATACTGACACTCAACATTTACAAAATAAAATGCAAATAAATAACTTTAGCAGTGGCCAGATAAAAGGCTAAGTTATCCCCCAGGGAAAGCTTATATGAAAGGATATGGTTAAAGTAATTACCTAAAGTTCAAATATTAGGCACTTGCCTCATATTCATAAGGAGTTAAACTTGCACAAAAGTAGGTTCTGCAACACTTAAAGCTCTTTGTTGGTGATCATAAAGTGATCCTCAGAATTACCTTGTAGCTTTGTTTTTGCAGTTGTTGCTAAACTATGAATAATATGACACATGAATTACGGAGTAATGCAGCATAAACATTTATGTTGCAGGATTTTTGTTTGCTGAAGGGATGTGCAAGGATGTGAAGGCCAGAAAAAATGTGGAGGAGGGGGAGGGTTGAGAAAAATCTTTTACCTTTCCCCCTCCATGGGAAAATAAATTATGGAATATTTTATTTTAGGATTAATAAAATATTTAAGACCAAGTGCTCATATATCTAACCACTATCACCATACACATATAAAGGTAAAGTACACCCTTGACATGAATGTCTAGTCGTAACCTACTGTAGGAGGCAGTGCTCATCTCCATTACTAAGCCAAAGAGCCATCATTGTCTGAGGATTGCTATGGTGATCATGTGGCTAGCATGACTGCACCAAATGCTGTTACCTTCCTACCAAAGTGGTACCTATCTATCTACTTGCATTTGTATGCTTCGAACTGCTAGGTTGGCAGAAGCTGGGACCAGTGATGGAAGCTCACCCCATCATGCATCACTCGGGCCTCAGATGACCAACCTTCCAATCTTCTGATCATCAGAACTGGTGTCTTAATCACTAAACCACTGCATCCCTCATACACATATGCACACACATTATTTCTAAAAACTATGTTGGAGATTAACTTTTGGATAGTACAATATACAGTATCTCTGGTCTTGGTTTTGTTCTCTCATTTCTTTTTCTTTTTCTTTTTTGGAAATGAGTATTTTGTGTTGGGTTGGCAATATGGATCATTACATAAGGCAGAATAATTTCCTTTGTTTTATTAGTGTTGATGGTTCTTTTTGATTTTATTTGTGCTTTTTTTGTTGCTTTTCTTTTGGTGGTGTTGGCTTGCTTCTCACAAACTGGCAAAAACCAAGATGTGTTTTGTAGTCCAAACCCTGCTAAGAACCAGCATAGTGTAGTGGTTTGAGCACTGGTCTGTGACTCTGAAACCAGATTTCAAATCCCCACTCTGCCATGGAGACACATTGGGTTACTTTGGGCAACTCAAATTCAGTGCAACACCCCTACCTCTCCATCACTCTCTTTCAAGTCTCTCTCTTGTGCCTGGTGGCACTGTGATTTTACAAACTCTCATCTTGGAAGCATCTGAAAACTTCTACACTTCTCACAAACCTCATCCTCAGTGGGCTTTTGTCTTTCATGATGTCTGTCACTCCTTTATGATGCTGGTCCCCAATAAATGTAACTTTTGTTTACCTGGAGAAGAGACTATACTCCTCAGCTGTGTTTCCCAGATAATGGAAGAGACCATTATCACAACCTCCATGCCAGGAAGGAAATTGTACAGCACAAACTTGACCCAATTTTACAATCAGAACTAGATCCACAGTAAGAACAGAAAAATTACTCAACCTGCTGATACGGTTTAAAACCCAAATTTTGAAACCATGAGACAATATATATATATATATATATATATATATATATTGGCATGGTTTTCTTCAGGAGAAAGAGCTGATCTTTCCTTTAAAAAAAACACACTTTAGCATTCTTTACAGACTGAAATGTACTTTATTACTTTAGGAACATAAAATAAATCATGTATAAGTTGTGAAGATGCCAGCCACAGATGCTGGCAAAACGTCAGAAAGAAACTCTTCTAGAACAGCCTGAAAAACCCACAAAAAAGCTATGTATATGTTGGTTTGGCATAAGACTACCATATTTTAATTACAAATTAAAAGTAATTAAATTCGTTGTTGCATGCCTTCAAGTTGATCCTGACCTATGCCAACCCTGTCATGGGATTTTCTTGCCAGTATTAGTTGAGAAGAGGTTTGCCATTGCCTTCCTCTGAGGCTGAGAGACTGTGACTTTCCTAAGGTCACCCAGTAAATTTCCATAGGAAAAGTGCAAAGTACTCCTCAGTAACTTCCCATGAATTTATTGAGTCATTGAGAGTTTGGAGGTCCCCACTTTCTAGTCAAGATTAAGAGACAGGGCCAGAACATTATGGAGGTTCAATGTACAAAACACTAAATCCATTTAGTAGAATGTGCCATGAATCAAGCTACAAATCATAAATTATAATAAGCATGAAGAAATCAGGGGAGAATAAGAGTTGTGGATAACCTAAAGGCATATGTCACATGAGTATTTATAGAACTGAAATTCAGATAGATTGGATGCAATACACAGATGAATTATACAAAAGAGATGATGAAATGGACACGTGGAATGAAGAGCCATATGAAGATGAACCCCAAATCCTAAAAAGTGAGGTGGAAACTGCAATAAGAGAAATAACAAAAAACAAATCACCAGGAACAGATGATATTCCAGTTGAATTGTTGCAACCCATATTGACAGAGTCAACTCTAGTGCTAACCAACATATGTCAATAGATATGGAGAACAAAATGATGGCCAACAGATTTGAAGCGATCAATATATATCCCCATCCACAAAAAGGGAGACACAAGAGACTGCAGCAACTATAGGGCCATAGCACTGATCTCTCATGCAGGCAAAATCAGGCTCAGAATTCTGTAGCATAGACACCAACCATACATGAAAATAGAGATCCCAGAGGTCCAAGCAGGATTCAGGAAAGGAAGAGGCACTGAGGATCACATTGCAAACAGACAATGGCTAATAGAGCAAACCAGGGAACTCCAAAAGAAAAGCAGCATGTACTTTATAGACTGTGCTGCATAGACCATGAAAGGCTATGGAACACCCTTAAAGATGTGAGAGTGCCAACACATCTGATAGTCCTGATCAGGAATCTGTACTCAGGATAAGAAGTTTAACCTGGACAATGAAGAAATAGAAATAGTAAAAGAATTCTCATACATGGGATCAGGCATTGATAGAAATGGGGACTGCAGGCAGGAAATTAGAAGAAAATTAAGAATGGGGAGGGTGGCTATGAAAGAACTAGAAAAGATTCTAAAATGCAAAGATACACAACTCAGCACAAACATTAGAATCATACAAGCCATTGTATTCCCTATTACCACGTATGGATGTGAGAGCTGGACAGTTAAGAAAGATGATAGGAAGAAAATCAATGCATTTTAGATAATGTGGTGCTGGAGAAGAGTTCTGAGGATTCCATGGACAGCCAAAAAGACAAACAAGTGGGTCCAAGAGGAGATCATGTTGGAAACCTCCGTGGAAGCCAAGATGACAAAACTGAGGCTGTCATACTTTGGACACATCATGAGGAGGGAGGACTCTTTGGAAAAAGCAATAATGCTAGGAAAGGTGGAGGGAGGTAGGAAGAGAAGAAGGCCACATGCCAGATGGATGGACTCTACTTAGGAGGCCACAGGTATTAAGGGGTTGCAGGAATTAAGCAGAGCAGTGGAGGACAGAGGGTCTTCGAGATGTCTCATCCATAGGGTCGCCATGAGTCAAGATCAACTCGAGGGTGATAACCCAGTGTGATGGTGAGTCCCACTCACCCAACTATTTTCCTCTTGTGGCAGCACAGTGGGTTTTGTTATCCCACCATTTCCACCAATTTGTGATGGAACACCCTTAAAGATGTGAGAGTGCCAACACGGCACTGCCCCAAACCTCTTTATTTTCCTTTTTAAACCACATTTCACTCCTGTGTCCCCTTGTGCCACAGTTGCCACCAATCCGTGACGAAGACCTACTCCCCCCAAAAATTACTGAAGGGACTTTGTGTTACTGTATCTTTGAAAGCACTCCAAACAGCCATTTATTGAAACAACATTATAAGTTTATTTGCAAGTTAACTTAAATACAGTATCACTTGTGTGGGATGTTGTTCACAGTTGATATGTTGTTGGCATACTTTATTTGTTACAGTAATCCCGAACCATTAAGGCTCTTTAATATACTCTAGTTTCTTACACTTTTATTTACTGATTGTGCTACTTTTCACTAACTACTATTCTCCTCAGAGACTAACACTTCACTTTCCCCTAGGACTGTCTTAATCCTCTTGGGCTTTTTAAACTTTTAACTATCTTTTTCTGCAGTAATACCAAGCCTCTCAGGCTCTTCAACCCTTCAGTTTCACTAAAACTCACTTGGTGTTCTGTCCCTAACCCACTAACTAACAACATCAACAAATCCCCCTCTACCCTCTATCCTGCTCTATTTATACCTACTCCTAACTCCACTCTAATTGGCTGGTGCTTCACCCATCCTGATTGGATGTTGCCAGGGTTTCTCTTGGCTTGCCTAAATCTGCCCTATCTCCACACCCAGGCATGGTCAAAACACTTACTTCCAAAATGGACAATTAGAGGAAAAGCCATGTAGTATGAAACTGGTTATTTATTTAAATATAAATAGCTCCGGAGTGTAATTGCATGATGCTTATTTAACATATATAGGGAAAAAAATTAAATACTAAAAGTGGAAATAGAAAATACAATGAAACAGACAGTTATTTCTGTTCTCTCAGACATTTATCTTTGACATACTGTCATGAACTTATGAATGTGGCATGCTTTTTTCTCTAAAGCTGTAAAAGTAGCAAGCATTTCCTCTAATTCCCACTGACTTTTGTCTCTGCAATGAAACCATACTAAGGGAATATATAATAGAAGCAATGAGTTGACATTGCAAGATTGTGTAGTAAGTGACTTTTACCACTGCACATAAACAGAGCAGTTATTCTAAATCATAGCATCGGTTTCAGTCAGATAACCACTAAAATCACTGCACTGTGGTCTGCTGAAAATGCCATCATCCTTCATCTGCCACATTAAGCCCAGAGAGAATAGGCAGTAGTAGTGCCTGCACTTCTGTGGAGAGGGATGAGTCCTGGACCAAGTGAAAAGATGTTCTGGAAGAACAGTAACCTTTCCTATGATGTGTGCCTTTTCCATTATATTTTTGACGCAAAATGCTGCCAAATGATTTAATGGTAACATTTTGTTTTGCTGACTTTCCTCTTTTCTCATTAATAAGAAATAAAAGTTGGGGTAGGAAGTGAATGAGTGACCAGGCATTTTGAATTCTGTTACAAGCAGAATTGTAAGATTGTAAGATTATTAGATGGAAGGTCTTCGCAGCCCCAGAAGTAGTGGGTTTTATGGTATTTTCCCCTCTAAAAAACATTCTCATCTCTAATGGTATCAAAGTCATAGTTCTTTTAATAACACTCTTCTGTGCATATCTACTCAGATGTAACTAGCAATTGTGTTCAGTGCCATTTACTCCCAGGTAAGGGTACTGCAGCTTAAGTTTATTTTTTTGTTTTTTTCCTTATGCAGAAATAGCACACAAAATAGCTTGATAAATTTTTCTTGATTAGCATCCACAGATACATCACATGTCAAACCTTTTGGCAACATTTCTTTTTTGAACACTTATAAAACATTCCTACTCTGCTTTGTTTAGTTTGTAACTCTGACCCTATTCAGAAATACCACCTCAGTGAAGTTTGCAATGCATTAGGGAGAAGGAGGTACCACTTGCTGGTCATTGCAACTTCATATGTTTTGGGGCTGAATGTCTGCAGTGTAGAGTCACTTATATAGCCTGTCTGCATTATTAGAACCCTGATTTCCCAGGTGTCTGAATCATCTGGTGAGTTTATATGTATAGGATTGGTTCCCTACAACAGACATTCAGCCTACAATACATAGAAGGCTGATAGGATGAGTGATGAGGTAGGGCCAAAAATTCATCCTTGCTCTCTCCCTTGTCTGATTCCATTTTGCATGGGGTGGAGGGGGCAATTCAGTTGGAGTGATGTGTGTGAAAGGGTTCAGTCTTTTCAAAAATTGATGCGTCTTCCCAATATGGCAAGGAGATAATGACACGGGACTATTTCTAGTCTCCTCTTCATAATTATCAGAGATGAATACTTTAAAAATGGGCAGAATAACTTGATCTCTCCTATTTAAACACAGTTTTGTCACAAATGTCAGATGAAGGCTTCACAATAAGATTTCATTCACTTAAATGTATTTGTTAAATGACAGATTGTTGTAGTGGTATTTTAAACTATATACCATCTGAATTAATTGAAAAACAACCGAATCCTGTGGCACTTTAAAGTTGCAAATTTATTATGGCAAAAAATGTTATAGATTGTAATCCATTTTGTTGTTCTTTGTTTGGCCTGATGTTAATCCTTTCTGACTTGAACTCATGCCAAAAATTCAGGAATCAGGAACTTACATAATTTATGTTGCTAGAAAATAAAATAAACTAGAAAAAAAATTTCAGTATAGTTGTGCTGTGATTCAAATATTTTTCCAGTTGAATTTGAGGATAATCACACACACACACAGAGAGTGAGTTTACTATCCAGTTTGTAGCAAAAAAAGAAGAAAGCAAAGGGGCTTACAACAATAGTGTAGAAACAGCAAAACAGACAGATCAAAGTGAAAATATATATATTCTGATAAAAATTCTGAAAGAAAGGTAGTTACATAGCTGCTGGTGTTCATGTGACAGGTAACAATTTAGATGAAAAACCGTAGACCACCAAAGTCACAGAGCCCACATGGGAGCTGTCAAAAACTGATCTCATCAGTTCAAAGAAATGAGAAAAAGACATTTCCATGACAAAACTATAGAGCGAGAGAAAGAGATCCTGACTCTTGTCAGGATAAATGTCCACCGTCCATACGATTATATCTTATTGATGAAGATGGCAGAGAAACACACACGCACCCTTCCCAGAAACCAGCATTGGTTTAGGCAGTCAACTTCTGATGTTAGAATTTAAATTTATAAATTCTACTGCCAATCACAGAACATGGATTATGTTAAAAAATATTGCAGGAATGAAAGAAACAATCAACTCTTGCTCCTCCATCCAGCAGGAAGTTAGTTGTCAATAATAGGGGGAAAACATGAGGTGTCAGCTGTTAAGCAGTATAACAAAGAAAAGCGACTTGTTCATAAATTTTGAAATATCCACATCAATGGGCCTATCTGAACATTGATGGGGCTTTCTTTTTTTTTTATGTGTTTATTGTAATGCTTTTTTTATTATATATTCAAACATACAAACTCACAACATACAACATATCACATATTTCAACATATAACACACAAAGCCCTTTATCAAATATCCAATTTAAAATCAGTATCCCCCCAAATTTATATTCCCCTAACTTTTCAATCTACCAAATTATTTCTTTTATTCCTTCCATTCTTTTCGACTCTCCTTCCATACCTTTCTTGCACCCTCTCCAGATCCTCCCTCCCGTCCCCCTAATCTTTCCTATCCCCATCTCTCACTCAACTCTCCTTTCCTTTCCTTTCCCTTCCCTCCCTTATCTTTCCTTCTCTTCTCACTTCACTTCCTACTCATTCAACTTACTCACCACCTTCTCTACCATTCCTATCCTTTTCTTTCCCTTCTTCTACCTACATTCATACCCTCTTCTACTTTCATTTACCTTCTCGCTTCTCATCCTTTCTTTCAGTCTTCTCCATACTCTTCCGAATTGTTTTGCTTCCTCCCAGCTGATTTCTTTCCTTTATATTCCTATTAATTGAACTTCTTAATATCTGGTTCGTTAATCAAGGATATTATTTTATATATATATGTATATATATACACACACACATATATATATACATATATATAAATCTTTATATCAGTCTAATCATTTGTTTATTTCTCTTCTTTACTACTATACTTTCCCCCTATCAATCCTATTAAAAGTCATTTCTCATAACTTATAATCAAGCTTTAAAACTATGTCTTAACCCGCAATCTTTCCCATTCCCACATTATATGACTTATCTCATTTCCATCTTATCATTATATATTTCTACAAATCTTACAACTCCTGTTCTCGTTTTCTCGTGAACATTGATGGGGCTTTCTAAAGGCAAACAAAATATATATTTAGAGTCAAGACAGTGCCTAAATGTTAGGGAGATGAAGGGAATAAACTTTATTTTATTGCATATGTTATTGATGTAGTTCTACTGTGAAAGATTCTTCACAATCTCTTTATACATGTGTATAACATTGGTAAGATGTAATATGTAAGTATTGCATGTTAAATTTAAAGCCTTTCCTGTAGAGATATGGAATAATCTAGCTTTCTATAAATGCTAGTGGTTCAGAAAGCAAGTTTAAGATTGTTCTTTGATTCTTACCAAAATACAGATAGTGCTGTCTTAATTCAAAACCTAATGTTGAGGTGAGGTTGGCATATGCTCTGTTACTTTACTAAAAGTCCTTGACTCAATCAAGACCATAATGATGTAATTTCTTAATGGTGGTTTGAATATTGGGAGAAGGCTTGTTGGCTCCCTCTCTTCCTGTTTCATTTCTCAACATTAATCATGATTTCACAATATGTAAATCAGACTTCCCTGAAAGCATGGACTGCAAACTTATTTCAAGCTGTGTTTTTAAATCCCTGGTTTAGTTTACATTTTTAGTTTACATTAATCCCAGTTTGTATCAGTATCTGTGCCATACCATTGTTCTGTTTGTGGCATGTTGCAATATGGATATTCAGATCTCAGAGAGGAAGTGTACATTGTAGTCTTTGTTATTAATGTTGATTGTGTATTGAATGCACCCACTTTGATGGTTTTGTTGGTGTTCTTTTAACAAAACAAAATAATCGAAAATAGTTTCATGCCATTGTTTTTCAAGCACATGGCTGGATTGTGAATCATCAGTAAAGCATATTGTATTTGTTTTATGTTGGACAATTGAGAGAGAATGTTGGAAATATATGAAAATTTAAAGTATCCAAAGAGGAATGATGATCAATCTCTTCTGAAGTGTGGCTCTTCATAAATACTGAAATTGTGAATATCAGTGTTTAGTTTGCAACAAGTGATTTTCTTGCAGTTTTCCTAATAATTAATTTTTATCACCTCAGAAAAACCTAATAGCAGATCTGATTAGTCTGTGATAAGACATGATCTGTTTTGTGATCAAAAAGCCATTCCCAAGAATATCTTGGTGTTAGGGGATGCTAGTACAGAACTACAAATAAATACAAGAGTAATTTTTAAGAGGTCTTTCCAGATGGCAGGGCAGAGCCAACCCAAGACATTTTGCTCCCAGTGGTGAAACAGGAAATGGTATTAACCTTCACTACATCAAGTTTTATCATATTCCAATGATTTGGGCCCATGAGGCTTCTCACTATTCTTGACAGAATAAATACAGTAATAACAAACTGCTGCTCCTTCATGACAGCCAGTTTACCTCTACCTAATAGCAGGGCCAGCTCTTGGTAGGTCTAGGTCAATCACCAATTGCTTTCCGTCCTTGGAGTTGGAGGTGACAACAAGTAATGTCTATAGCAGGGGTTGACAACATATTCTTACCTGGAGCTGGTCTCCTGGTCTCCAGGTTCTCCGCGGGCCGAGGGGGGGAGAATAGCACCGTGCGCACTTGTGCACAGCGCATGCGCAGTACGCCAGAAGTACTGTGCATGCGCACGCTCGCTCGTACTTCCGGTGTACTGTGCATGTGTGAGCGAGTCGCAGCCGCCATTTTGGAAAATAAAATGGCGGCCGCGACTCGTTTGCGCATGTGCCGGAGTACTGCGCATGCGCAAATGAGTTGCGGCCACCATTTTGGAAAACAAAATGGCGGCCGCGGAGCACATGGGGGTGGGGGGTGGGGGCGGCGGCAGCAGAACCGGCCTGTAAACGGTCCAAAGGCTTCGGGGGTGGGCGGATCCGGCCCCCGGGCCGTAGGTTGCCGACCCCTGGTCTATAGCCTCCAATGCTGGTCAGTCACCTGCTCATATGAGCAATTGTTTTAAGTGACTGCAGAGAACAACTGCCATCTCCTGTGAGTGATAAAGTGGCCCTATCAGCTGTTTCTTGCACATGTCACCAAATGAAGGTTTAACTCTTCAACTCACTGTGCATGAGCAGCATCCACCCTATCCCTCATACCCACAACCATATATACCAAAATACTAGAACATTTTCTTATGGAAGAAAGGAGTGAAGATGGAAGCTATAGATCAGGGGTAGGCAGCCTTTCCCCTTTAAGGGCCGAGGGACTACAGCTCCCAGAATCCCAAGAGCTATTGGCCAACATGGGACTATTGGCCAACATGGCTGAGGCTTCTGGGAGCTGAAGTCCCTCGGCCCTTAAAGGGGAAAGGTTGCCTACCACTGCTATAGATGGAAGAACAGGAAAAAAGAATTCAAGAACAGTCTCGACATGCATGTAAATTTAAATGGTTTGTTTGTTCTTAATATGAGAATTTGCTATCATTCTTACAAAAATGAAAATGAGCAATCCACTTTAGTGAGTGCTTGCCTTGAGAACTTGCCATGCATGTCTAGGAGGCTAGTCTTAAAAGCAGAATAATGCATTTGAAAACTCCAGTCTGTGTCATGTTCTTAATCAGAGTGCTTTATTTATTTATTTAGAATATTTATACCCCACTCCTCACCCACAAAGGCTCTCAGAGCAGCCTACAAATTGTTAATTTGACAGTTCCCTGCCCTCAGACTTACAATCTAAAAGTACATGACACAAAAGGAGAATGGTAGTGGGGAAGGGGATCAAGTCCAGCAGATACTACTGGTTCTTCTCTCCCTCTAAGGCCAGGATGGCAGCAGATTGAGATGGAGAGAGGGCCTTACAACTTCCTTTAGACCTAAGCATGGTGGAGCTGTCCCTGCCCTTTTCTTATCTCCCTACAAGACGAGGATAATAATAATAATAAAATTAATTTATATCCCGCCCTTTGGAAATCCAATCAGGGCAGCTTACAACCATAAAAACATATACAATACCCATAAAAACATATACAAAACAACAAGCCCCCTCCCCCTTAAAACAGCATTAAATCAATAAGAGTTTAAACAACAATTCAATTAAAAATTACCAGTACATACCAATATATATATATATATATAGGCCCAGCAACAATAATCCAACCATCCTTAGATAGGGCCACGTAAGGATCACTGGAGTGGGAGTACCCGAGGCCAGAGAAATTAGTCTGGGAAGGCCTGCCGGAAAAGATCCGTCTTGACAGCCCTTTTGAAGCTGTCTAATGATGTTAACTGACGGATCTCATCTGGCAGGTTGTTCCAGAATCTAGGGGTGATGACTGAAAAAGCCCTCCGGGAGGTAGCCGCAAGCCTCGATTTCTGGGGCTGCAGCAGATTCCTCCCGGAGGACCGGAGAGTGCGGGGAAGATTGTATGGGAGAAGGCGGTCCCTGAGATAGCTTGAACCCAAGCCATTTAGGGCTTTAAAGGTAATAACCAACACCTTGTACCTGGCCTGGAAGCTGATAGGCAGCCAGTGGAGGGACCTTAGAACCGGAGTGATGTGGTCCCTCCGAGATGTTCCCGTCACAAGCCTGGCTGCCATATTTTGTACCAGCTGTAATTTCCGAACCAGGCACAAGGGTAGCCCCATGTAGAGCGCATTACAAAAGTCAAGGCGTGAGGTTACCAGTGCGTGCACAACAGTCTTGAGTTCCCTTACTTCCAGAAAAGGATGGTAGCAGATTAAGATGGAAGAAGGGCCTCTCAACCTCCTTTGGGCCTAGGCATAGTAGAGCTGTGCCTGCCCTCTCTTCTTTTCCTCCAAGTGGTTAGAGCAGGGGTAGGCAACCTTTCCCCTTTAAGGGCCAAGGGACTTCAGCTCCCAGAAGCCTCAGCCATGTTGGCCAATAGTCCCTTGTTGGCCAATAGCTCCTGGGATTCTGGGAGCTGAAGTCCCTCGGCCCTTAAAGGGGAAAGGTTGCCTACCCCTGGGTTAGAGTGTTGGATTGGGACTAGATGATCTTGAGCCAGTCACTGACTTAGTCTGACATATCTCATGTGGCTGATGTGAGACTAAAGGGAAGAAGTGAAGGAATAATGTGCCATAAGCTCATTAAAGGAAAGGTGGGATAAAAATGCAATACTGATTATAAAGACTGATTATACACAACCGGTACTCCATATCCATGGATTCTTCATCCACAGATTCAGTCATCCATGACTTAGCAAATATATTTTTAAAAATTCAAAAAATAACCTTGATTTTGCCATTTTATATAAGAGATATCATTTTACTATGCCATTTATCATCCACAGATGTTGGTGTCCAGGGGATACCAAGGATACCCACTGGTGGATGCCAAGGGTCCACTGTAGTGTAGTATGGGTTGGGTATGGTAAAAATAAATGATTCTTAACTACTGGTGAAGGGAATATGGTTGGTGTTATTCCGGTGTTATCTTTTGTAAAATGTAATAAATACACTTGAGTCATTTTCTCAGGATGATAATCATCAATGTGCATGTCAGTCTCTTTTTTCTAACTATCTAAAGAGTCCAGTACTTGGAGATGTCAGATACCAGCATGAAGAGTAAAGACGTTCCTCCCTTAACATTTTAGAATAATCTGTTTCCCCTCAAGACAAGTCCAGAATAACTCATTTTGCCTCCATTGAGTGAAATGTGGGGTTGCTAATTTCAAAGTCTAAAATACAAATCTGGACAGAATCTTTACAGTAATCCTTCCAGATAATCTTGTGCTTTGAATGGTTAAAGCAGGAGTGGTCAACAGTCAGGGATTGAGGGGGCTGTCCTCCCAGAAGAACTTGGAGGTCCATACACACGCAGCCTAAAATATTTTCCCTTTTAAAATGTTTCCAAACACTCTCTAGGGGATATGGGGCCAATTTCACCGTTCTCCTCCTCTGGGTCATTTAAGGCCCATGAAAGGCTCTTTTTACAAGAGGCAGTGCCCTGAAAATTAATTTCTCTATCCACTTCCTGGAAGAGACTCAGAAGTCAACTTGTAGTTTACAGCAATAGAGAAAAGGACTCTACTGGATCTAAACAGCATATGAGGAGCAAAATACAGCAACATTGACTCCCTTGCCCCCTAAAAGAAGTTAGAGGAGGCAAAATATTTAAAAACATCACTGGGTCCACATGCAGCCCATAGGCTCCACTTGTCCCACCCTGTCTTAAATAATTGTTGTAGTTATTTCCTTGTTTCAGCATTCAACAGCTGGTACTCAGATTCATCTGCCTATGAAAATTTTAGGTGTCATACAGCTACCATGTAGTTACAGTCAATACCTTTATCCTCCACACATTTGTGCAGTCTTATTTTAAAGCCATCCCAAGGTGATGGACATTTCTAAAACCTTCCTTTCAAAAGTGTCAT
Organism: Phrynosoma blainvillii; assembly: GCA_026167975.1. Classification (NCBI taxonomy): domain Eukaryota; kingdom Metazoa; phylum Chordata; class Lepidosauria; order Squamata; family Phrynosomatidae; genus Phrynosoma; species Phrynosoma blainvillii. The sequence continues at coordinate 39,068,359 of JANUYF010000005.1, forward strand.
GGTTTATTGCCATAAATAGCAACAAAAGCCTTTGTGGTAACAAAGTTTTCAAACAGTAGATTCTTAAAAGAAAATCAGCTTTGCTTAAGCAAATTTTATTCTATGATTCTGAGATCTTTTTGTATTTGAACAGTATAAATCAAGCACTCGGTATAGAAAGAATGAACACATATATAAAAGTTATGCTCATATTATCATTATAGGAATCAGTGCATAAAAGGAGTAATGCTTTAAAATTTTCTATTATAGTCAGTACTGTTGTGAAAGATCTCACTATTTTGTATTTTCACTTTGGCTTTTCAGCCACTTTCCATTATGCTTTCCACTTTCCATTTTAATTTCCATTCAACCTAAATCTGAATTTTATGATACTGTTTTGCAGTTTCAGTTTATAAGTGGTTGTTAACCAAATCGGGGATAAAGTATACAGACATACAAAAATAAAAATGTGAACAATCATATGTGTTGCACAATCTTCTACATTTGCTCTACAAAATTGGGCATTATATTTAGCTCTTTATTTCTTAACTATCTGATGCATGCCTATTCAAATATCTTTTAAGAATGGAGATAAAAATTCAACTGATTTGCAAGTAAAAATATTTCATGCTATTATTCATTGAAACATGTGGCAATACCTACCATATTTTCTTTTGCTCTGGTATGATATCTAGTGACAGTTCCTTGTTGTTATTTTAGTCTTTCTAGGTAAAAAAAAATACTACTTCTTTTCCCCTAAGAAATATTTATATTTAAGCACCAGATGGAAATAATAAGTATGGGTTCATAATGCAAGGCCATGTTTTTATTGTTTTTTAATGCAATCCAATCAAAGCTCTTTAAATTTTCTAAAAGTTTCCTTGCAATTGTAAAGTTAGATTTAATCTGAAACTTAATGGAATTAAATGATAATAGAATAATTGACTTGGAAGGACTTGAAAAGGCAATTGTGAAGAAACAAGATAAAATCCTCAATTTCAAAGATATATCTTTAAATACCAAAGTCAGAATCACCTATGGCATCTATTCCAGTTTATATATGATTATGAAAGCTGGACAGTCAAGAAAGCTGACAAAAAGAGACTCAGCTCAGTTGAAATCTGCTGGAGGAGATTGCTATGAATATCCTGGACTACCAAAAAGACATATAAATGGGTCCTAGAGCAATTCAAGCAACTCACTAGAAGCCAAAACAACTAAACTGAGGTTATCATACTTTGGACATTGTAAGATGTCTGATTCACTGGGGAAAAACAATAATGCTGGAGAAAACAGAATGCAGTAGGAAAAGAGGACCTAATTACACATGGATTGATTCCAGCAAGAAAGCTACAGCCTTGATTTTACAAGACTTGAGCAGGACTGTTGATGACGGAGGCCCTAGGAGAACTGTCATTCAGAGGATTGCTATAAGTTGAAATCAACTTGACAGCATATAACAAGAAGAATAGTGAACATGCACTGTTTTCTCCATATGAAAGCTGAAAAAGTATTTTCTAATAGTAGTATCCTAATAAATACTAACGTGCCCTCCCCAATTAGACAGCCTATTGAATGTTTTCAACATTATGACAACTGTTTCATAACATTACTGTTACAGGTATAGTTAATATTATGTATCATGCTATATAGTTAAGAGTTCTTTCAAAGGGACGTTTTTTCTCTTTATATACAGTTGGCCCTCCACATTTGTGGTGTTGACTTTTGCAGATTTGATTATTTGTGGATTTGATTAATGTTTTCTTTCTAGGAATCTCTAGGTCCTCCAGCATGACTCAATGGCCTAGTTTCACTAGAAGTTGCACTGGAGGATGTAGACATTCCTAGAGAGAACACTTGTCACTTGTCTAGCATTTGTAGGCCCTTCAGCACAATTCTGTGGTCAACTTCCAGCAGATGTTGACCATAGAGTTGCACTGGAGGATCTAGAAGTTCCTAGAGAGGTGTTATTTAAGGTTAAAAAAATAGTCTTTTTTATTTGCATTTTCCCCCACTTTCATGAGGGTCCTGTGTCCCTAACGCCAGCTAATGTGGAGGGCCCACTGTACTCATATCTCTCATTAATAGAAACCATATAGCCAAAAGGTTACTCTGCCCACAATGATATGGCTTATTTGTTTCTCTTTTTTAGAAGCAAAGGGTATAAGGACAAAAATGGATGATACTTAACACTGATTTACTTCCAAATAGATTTGGAAATGTAGCACTAATCTTAAATTGCCTCTTTCCAATCTGAATCTGCTATAATGTTGAAATGTTTCATAAGTCAGTAGAACTGTTAAGAATGGTAAATGTTAATTTACTTTCTTTTTCTTATCACTTTACTGTGTAGATACTCTTCATGAGACACTACTCTGCCACAACTCATCCTCGGAGGCAGTCCTGGAAACTACTTTTATAAATGTGATTTTAAGCTGTGGATAAGACTTTCAGTAGGACCCAAACTAAAGGAAAACAGTATATTTATCCTTCCCATATTCCTAGTCTTGATAAAAACTTGCTTGCCAGGTCTTGTAGAATAAAACCAATTGGTATGTTACTTGGACTGACAAGGCAGTTAACTTACTTGATTTCTTTTCCTTTGCACTAATCAGGCACATTTGATATGTGCATTGCTGGAAAATACCAGATAAACGTCTTGTCTGAATTGTTCTATTAAGTAATTTTGTCTCCCATTGCGATTCCTTGGCAAATGATGATGTACAGTACTTGGACTCACTGAAGAGTGACAGGAGCCTATGGGACTTAAAATACTTTATGTGATGTTATTGAATGGGAAAAGCAACGCTTTGTCATTTGTTCGCTGCTCTGTTTTCTGTGCCTCTTAATAAGCAAATTCCTATATAAAATAATGTGTTGAGGAACTATATGTAAAAGGCTTGCTTTCTGTAAATAAATATTAAGTTCAGTGGCATTCAGATATCTGTAAAACATTTCAACATTCTCATTATGAAATAGATTTTTTATTTTTTATTTTAGCACATTAGCATTTCATCTTAGAGTCACTGTGTAAGTGTGTGTATTCTGGGTGGTGTTATTCCATCCAAACACAGTAGCACTCCCTGCTTCATTTTGGGAGAAGTGAAAAGCTAATTACCTAGTATTTAACAACAAAAGGTGCTCATTAATTTTCTGTTTAGTGTAAAATTTGTATTTTCCCCCTCCAAAAAAAACCAATCACTTGACATCCAAAGTATATTAAATACTTAATTTTGTCCTTGTTTTGAAAGAAGCTGTTTGTGCATTTGTATCTGTAATGTTGAAGTATATATGTTGCGATCCAACAAAGATACTAACTCATGGGGAAAATATAAAGTTCCTTTATAGTATTTATTGTACCTACTCTCATTGCTAAACGGGCAAGTGTGTTTTTAAACTAAAAGGTGGCTTGGCTTTTCAGCAGTAGTAGAAATATCAAAGAGGCCACCATTGGGTAGATTTTCTTATGTGCACTCATCACTTTGTTGGATCACAGCCATGATATTGGAATTTCTCAGAATATGGTAATGTGGTGGTTTCTTGGTGCATTTAACAAGGTATATATTTCGTGTTAAAAGAGATTTTATAACCAGAGTATAAAATGGAAAATAGACTAATAAGAGGATGTACCAATAATAGGAAATGATAAATTAGTGTATTCTTTTGGCTATGGATGGGGTTACGGGCTGTATCTTATCTGGATGTGTTCAATAAAATATAACTTGATCTTGGTTATACTATTTGAAATAAGCATTTTGTCAAGACTGTCATGCTGTTAAGATGGATTCACAATGTAAATACATACATGAGAATTAACTGAAATAAAACTAGATACATCATTAATTTATCTGGGATTTAGTACAAATGCTTTCATAGATTACCCTGAGTATGCACACTAAGTTTTATTTTCCATTAAAGTACTTCCCCCCCCGCCCCAGCAATATTTATATTTTATCACTTATTATTTTTACATTATACCTGAGTTGAGTTTATATAACATCTATTTCTAATAGGAGGAATTTAAGAAACAACTCCTTAATAATCACTAAATATTTGCCACACTTTTTTCTCTTTAAACATACACACACAAATACACATACATATGCCTTGACTGAAATGTTCTTTACAAGTGGTAATGTTTTTAGTATATACATGGAGTTGCTAGGACTATATTGGACCTGTTTACTTTATTGTACATTGCCCTGAGCAGTTTCTTGGGATGGCAGTTGATAATTAAATTGAATAAATAGATTTTACTTTTAGTGTAGGGTAGATGTGTGCCTGTAAGGGAATAAAGTGAATGGGGAAGAGTTCATTATTTACTGTGCATACAGGATTCTTAATTTATGTGTATAGGGAAAATCATAATTATGATGGCAGTGGGATTATGGATTCAACAGTCCATATACTATACATCTTAAATAAGTATTTTGGCTTATTTTTATTTATATATTCAAATTTCAGATCTGTTTGTATTATTAACGGTATTGTCACTTTTTTGTGTTTGAAAAAATTCTTAATAGTTCTCCATATTAATATCTTCTTTCAGTTTTGGGTTCCCTGAAAATACCTGTGCTTTCAAAACCTAATTCTGTACACAACTAAACGGGAGTCTTATTGAGTTCAATGAGATGTATGTATATGTAAACATTCATAGAATTGCACTGTAATTCTTACATATTTGCTTGGAAATAGCTTTGTGCATATTATTCCTTTATATTTTACCTTTAATGGTGTTTAATTTTTAAACCAAGTCAGGACAAGACTCTTAAAACAACAAAATAAATTTCTTTTAAATTGACTGAATAACCTGAAATATAATTGATAGAAGCCTGCAGAGTAAGGACAGTGTAATGTGTGAGATAAGCAAAAATGTATTAGTAAACTGGAAACAGAATATATATCAGCTTTAATAAAGTGTAAACCTATATGAGGAGGGAGAGGAAAACAGTAGAACCACTTTGTAAAATAAACCTTCCAGCCTTTCAGAATGATTAGAACACATATTTATATAGAGAAGTAGCAGCAGCCTACTTTATGAAAGGGGTTGTTTCTAACATTTGAGGGAAACGTGCATAAATTCCCCCTCATCATTAAAAAAAAAAAAGCCATTAAGCTTTTGGAAGAATGTTTAATGAGCAGTGTCCATTTCTAATTTATAGAGGGGCATATAAGAGTACTTTCCTTCAGTTTTTTAATTTTATGTTTACTTTTACGCTTTACATTTCTTTGTTTTCAAAGTCCGCTTTCGAAATAACGAGGTATATAATCCATTCAACTAAAAGTTAGTCTTACTTGACCATGACTAGATCTTATAAGATTAACTTTGAATATGTACACAACCAATATTTATGTAAATGTTTCCTCTTTAGTCTATGTCTGAACTTAAAATGATCTCATATTTTGCTTATAGCCAAACATAGCGGATGGTGGTGTAATATTTAAATTCTGTTCCAGCTTCAAACATGATACAGGTGTTTTTCATTAATACATTTTAAAAGTATGCTATATATTTGCTGACTCAAACAAGTTAGTTAGATCAACTTCAGATTAAAACTAATAACACTAGAATCTGTAATAAATGGTACTCTGCAAAAGAATGACAGTATAAAACATTAATGGTAAGAATTAAAAACCAATATATAGTTATCTCAACGTTTTTGACATGTCTCAGACAAAATTTAGTGGTGCATAACATAACATTTGTTTCTGAAATAACCAGCAGTCAACTGTGATGAGATGCAATAGTGTCTTTATTGCTCAACACCTGAGCTTTGTACATGTGGTTTGGTGGCAATCTGACATATATTATCAGAACCTTTTGTGGTTCACAGTGGGCTACTGGGGTAGCATAAAGTTTTAAATTGCTAAATATAAATGGTGAGGTTTCATGGTAGAATGGAGAGCTATTACCCTAGATTTAAAAGTAATAAGCACAGCATTAGATTTAAAACTAATAAGCATAGAAACACTTATTGATTTAAGTATTGTGTTCAGCTAGTTATTAGTAATTGTAGTATTTGCTTATCACTTCTCAGCCAGCTGAGTCACCTGATGAAAAGTAATGAATGCTTAAGTTTTTAAAAAATCAAAACAAATAAGACAGTAGACAAATGAGGATGTAAGGATCAGTGACTGTATGAAAGGTCTTAGCTCCCATCTTGAAATTTACTTGGAGTGGAGAGTGCCTTAGGGCATGTGCAGACTGCCAGAAATAATCCATCCTGAGACCACTTTAACTGTCCTGGCTCAATGCTAGAGAATCATAGGAATTGTAGTTTTTTTCTGAGACATTGAGCCTTCTCTGACAGAGAGCTCTGGTGCCACAATAAACTACAGTTCCCATGATTCCTTAGCACTGAGCCAGGACAGTTAAAGTGGTCTCAAGATGGATTATTTCTGGCAGTCTGTATAGGCCCTTAGTTCCCTTAGTACAATTCCACAATTGAGATTACATTGAGATTGTATTAATTCAGGCTAGATTCTGGGAGACCATCTTTCAAATATTTTTGAAGATTCAAGTGGGAAGGGGCAATACAGTCGACCCTCCTTTCTCGCAGGGGGTCCATTCTGGACCACCACCCCCTGCAAGAATAAAAAATTGTGTATATTAAAGCCCCATAGGCTTGAATGGAGGCACACACCCCATTTTGTGCCCTTCCATTCGCCACCCACGGGCAAGGGATGTGGAACTCAAGTCCGTGAGAAAAGAGGGGCAGCAGTAGTTTTACTTGCAAGATACGTGGCATACATCTGATAGATTTATATCAGTACCAGCTTTAGACATTATTTTTTTTTAAAAAAACCAACAAAACAAAACCAATCTGCCTCTGTTGTTGCACTACTAGACCTTATGTCTATTTTTAACTCTTCTATAGAATGAAAATAGTAGTGTGAAACTACTCCTTCTGTTCCTGACATGTGCTTCTTGTTACTTCATTTTAAGTATGGCCTTGCCCATGTACCTGATAGTGTAAAAATCCTAAGATGACCAATGGATTTTTTCTTCTTTCAGATGCCAAATCATTTGCTGTTTTATGGTGTGACACTTTGCAAGGTCATTGTAGCTTTTATGTAGCACTTCATGGCTTAGTGGTTAAGATGCCAATTCTGAAGATTGGAAGGTTGGCCATCTGAGGCCCGAATGATGCATGATGGGGTGAGCTTCCATCACTAATCCCAGCTTCTGCCAACCTAGGAGTTTGAAAGCATGCAAATACAAGTAGATAAATAGGTCCTACTTTGGTGGGAAGGTAACAGCATTTGGTGCAGTCATGCTGGCCACATGACCACCAGAGCAGTCTTGAGACAACACTGGCTCTACAGCTTAGTAACGGAGATAAGCGCTGCCCCCTACAGTGGTTACAATGACATTCATGTCAAGGGACTACCTTTACCTTTACAGCTTGTAAACAAAATATACTTCTACATTGTTTAAATTGTACTTTGTGGGTAATGTGGATATGGTTCAGTAGCACATACATAAGTGGGAGAGGGTTTTCTGGCCTTTACAAACAAAATTGGTGAAGTTACCTTTAAGTATAACATTAGTAGAGAAATTTAGGTGGTACTTTTTACAATCAAAGATGATTGTAGTTGATTTAAGAATACAAAATACATTTTTTATTCTTAGGAGTTGTTGAAAATCACTATGGTGACTTACAGATATGCAAACTATGCACACCTTTTTCTTTACCTCTTCATTTAGATAAACACAGGTCTTTCTCCTCCCCCATTCCCCCAGTGTCTATTCTAAGACTTCTGCAGGCCAGCTGATAAGACTCCCTCTTGTGCAGGTAGGCACAGTGTAATGAAGTTGGACGTGCGTGCAAGGTTTCGTAAATAGAATGAGATTGACCCCCCCCCAGCCATTATCTCATTTATCTTATTTACATTGTAAAATCAGGATCTACAGTATTGATTAGAACATAATTGCCTAATTATGAACAGGAAAGTGCAGAGTTATGTGCGGGTTTGAACACAGCAGGCTGAACTGCTGAAAGATTTCCAAGGGCATGAGCAGATGGAGATCACTTTATTAAAGAACAAAACAGACGTGTTTCAGGTATGGAAGTATCTAATCAACATCTCTTGCTGTGCTGGGATACTTGACCTCAATTCTCTATTTTTGTTTTTGAAACATTTTCTGTCAGCTGCTCATTTTTAAAGTTTATTATTTAACTTCTCATTGTGATTGACAAATGGCAGAGAGGTTCCCACCATTTCTCTTTCCATATACCTATCCTATTTGTATTCTTTAGTAATTTAAATACTAGTTGATTTGACCAGGCTAGAGGACAAAACCAATTTAATTTTGGCTTACAATATCATAGCATATTAAAGCTTTAATTGCCAATCAACCAAATATGTTATTTTAACATTTGGAGTTAACCTTTTAGTTATGCATGAATTTAATTTAAAGTGACAAGACAATAGAGGGCTTAAGCTATGCTTCTTGATATTAGAGCTTAGGGCATTAACAAGTATGTTCATTGTAGCATGCCAATTGCTAAACTAGCACAGCTAAAGAAGCATTGCAATCAGTCACAGAGGCATTTGCATCTGCCAGGAGGTCTAGTCCAAGCATTTAAGAGAGTTGTGAAAGTTCAGAAGAATTCCGTCAGCCATGCATCATGTGCCATGTATGAATTAGACGCCTTATATTTGCCTCAGTAGCACCATCCTTCTTAATATGACCTCTACAATTGCATGCATGAATGAACACACACACACCTTGATTGGTTCTATATATACAACGTTTAATCAGTTTCAAATTATGTGGGAAACTGTCAGTATTGAAATTGATAACTGCACCCTAAATTACCCCAGTCAGTGTCATACACCCATACCTGAAGTTGAAAACATGCTGCAGCCCCTCTGCTCACCCTGTTATTGTAGTTATAGACCACAGCTATCTTGGGATGGTAGAAGAGTAAATCCAAAAAATCCTATTCATCTCCTCTACCAACAGCAGATAGATATTGCAGACAATTTATTCAAAGAATGCATGAAAATCCTTATGTGACTTCTGCTTCTGCAAACCATAAAATCTGAATTGGGGTTATGTTTTTAATGATTAGACATTTAAGCAATGCATAATATAATCATTTCCTACTATTTTCACATCATCAATTATTATCCTGTATGTCTTGGTAACAATCTGAAGAAGGACTATAGTATTTAAAACCCACTTCAGCTATATTGATCTTGGCCTAATCATGGTTTATTATTCTGAGGAGAAAACCATAATAATCATGGACTAGCTAATCCCTTTTCTCAACTGATTCAACGAACCTTAGAAGTCTTGCATTAGAGCATGGAAGAGCGGGGGAAAGAGGAAACATGCAGGCTCAGTGTGTGTTTTCCATCTGAAAACCATGTTAGTGGTCTGGTTGTCCTGGGTGAGAATGATATGATAAGGATTAGAATGATATAATCCTGGTAAATTTTTAAGTTTTTATTAGTGCCTCAAAAATAATATTGGGATAATAGGACTGGGGGGGGGTTCATATCCTGGATAATAATTTCGTTATTCATAGGAAGTCCTTAATCTTGTCCACTGTCTCCAGTCTCTATGTTCTGCACAATATAAGTGATGAGCATGACATTGGGAAATCTACAAATACAGTGAGGAAACAAACTGTTTAAAATGCTGAAAAGCTCATTTCCCACCCACCTCCCTTAAAAAAAAACAAAAAAACAATCAGCCTGAAATATATAACAAGCATCCTGAGAATTGGAACCCAGAATTTATTCAAAGACTTAACATTAAGCTAGGAGCATTCTAATCTTTTCAAAACTGTATATTAATGTAGTTTGTGTGTGTGTGTCATTGAAATAATATATGCTGCTAAGTCTTGAATATGTATTAGTGTACGAGCTTCTAGCAGAAACTTTTATGTCAAAAACATCATACCTAAAGCAGTATTAGATTCAGAAGAAGGAGGTGTGAAAATTAGAGGAAGGAACATCAATAATATAAGATGATACCATAGTACAAAAAGAAGATGTCAAAGACTTGGAATAGTTTATTGAAGAAAGTCAAAGAAGAAAGTGCAAGGGCAGTTCTACAGTTGAACATTTAAAATAATAACCACCACAGAAGATTTAGATAACTTTAAAGTTGATAATGAAGACATCAAAATAGTTCACAATTTTTCATACCTTGGCTCAATCATTAATCAGGATGGAGTCTGCAATCATGAAATCAGAAAATTAGGACTTGGAAGGGCAACTATGAAGGAACTGGACAGGATTCTGAAGTGTAAGTATTCAGGATATATCACTGAATACTAAAATTAGCATTGTACAAGCCATTGTATTTCCCATCTCTACATATGTGTGTGAAAGCTGGACAGTAAAAGCTGATTAAAAAATCAACTAATTTGAGATGTGGTGCTGGAGAAAAATTCTGTAGATACATACCATGGACAGTTAAAAAATACAAATAATTGAGTCCTAGAGCAAGTCAAGCCAGGATTCTTCCTAGAAGCTAGTATGACTATACTGAGGCTCTTGCACTTTGGCCATATAAAGAAAAATCAGAATTCACTAGAAAAGATAATAATGCTTGGTAAAGTGGAGGGCAGTAGGAAGAAAAAGAACACACTCAAGATGGGTAGACTCAATCAGGGAAGACACAGCCAAGACTCTGCAGGACCTGAGCTAGACTGCTGAGGCCAGGGTAATTTGAAGGTCTCATTCATTGTGTTGTCTCATTCATTGTGTCTCCATGTCAAGTCAAAGGAAGCTAACACATTAAAGCAGAAATATGAATTTCATGAAAAGTATAAATGTGTGTATGTATTCAAAATATTTTGTTGCATCCATTGACCATAGTTTTATCTTTTATTAAGCTCAATACAGTGGCCTGTCAGTATTCATTGGGGTTTGACTCCATGGATGTTTGAGTCTCATTCCTTATATAAAATGGCAAATTTTTGGAATTTTTCCCCTGAATATTTTTGAGATGTGGTTGATTACATCCATGGATGCTTCCCTGATGTATTGTGTACTGTGTTACTATATGTCTACCAATATATTATTTTAAATTCCTCTTTTTCTCCCTCAGTTTTAGAACTGGGAAAAATCACAACTGAGAAATTATTTTCCTTGAGCTTTAGATATTATATTCGACACATGTGAGATCTCCTTGGTTGACTTTTTGGATTTAATGGGGATATGGATTTAGTAAGGATTCCCTTTATCAACTTGTCTAAATTTGACACAGTCTTTTTGGTTTTGCTGTTTCAGGTAGCACATTCCATTCTTGATTCAGCCTACTTGCTCTCTAGGCACCTTTTTAACAGCTTCTTTTCATTAAATGCCTCCTCCAGATGATGAATAATCAAGAACAGGAATTATACTAGTTGTACATATGAAGAAACAAGTATCAACAACTTTTAAAAAACAACACATGACTCATTAACATTAGTTGATGCGCCCTAACCAACCATTGCCTCCTTATGTAGTTACAGCTGCATTAATTGTCTCTTTGTTCAAAAGTCTAAGAAATATTATTGCCTTCAATAGGTTCTCCTGGTGATTTCCACCACAAGCAAAAATATTTCCTTTTTGTCTTCACAGAACTGAAATTCTGTTAGAGTTTTTTTCCCCCCTTATAGACACACAGTCTCTGCAGTATTTTACTTTTTATTTCAAAGCTATCCGTGTCGATGGTATAAAATAAAATTCTCATGTAAACCCCCTCATCCCCTTTTAAATGTAGTGTTAAGCTTTGACTTTACTTGACTAGTCCACTAAACTTGCCTAAAGAAACCTGGCTTAACATGTTTTGAAAATGTGTACTCATTATTTCATAAAATAGGACACATGCAAGTAAAGACAAGATATGTACTTCACTTGAAATATCTCTGTCAACTTGATGTTTACTTGCTTCCCATTGGCTGTATTTTGCATTCATGTATAATTTAACTGTTGTCTTGGACTGATTAATGTGTCCTTGGTTAGAAGTGAAACCCAGAGTTCAGTGGGATTTACACATCTCAAGTGAGCATACATTCTTTGACCAAAATAAACCAAACTTAAAAATAAAATAGTTTAAAAATGCTTTTTGAGAGATAGCAAAAATATAAATGACAAATGGTTTCCATTTTTTCTTTTTTGAAGTTGGCTTGGAAAATAGGCAATATCATACTTGATAATCTAAAAACAATGGACATTTTTAGAGTGTGCTTTAAGCACCCTGTCTGTAGTCTTCTTTAGGATATAGCCATTGAAATGAGTGGGACTTAAATTACTAAATACTGTTAAAGTATGACAAAGTCTGAGTCCAAACCTTTATTACTATGAATGTTTCTTTAAAGATTCAGATATAGTACATTTTTGTTGGAAAAAAGTAAAAATGAAGAACACAAAGTTACCAAATATAAAAAGAAAAGCAAACACATATGCCCTTATTTGTTATCTCATATGTGCTGTGATTCAGAACATTGATGGGGTGTGCTTGATCAGACCAATCTCCTATTTAATCTTGGTAGGTAATGACTATCCCTTTCCTTGACATTTCAGGGCCCAAACCTGACACCTGGGGATGATCCTTTGTAGCAAGAGATGATTCCTGGTGATGTTACAAAGGGAATCCCCTAGTGTCATTAAACACGATACACTCAGCATTACTACAGTTGCATAGAGTATGCCATTCAAATAAAAATCACCAAATTTAACAAAGGAAGAAAATGCACACACACACTTTTCAGAGCAGTGCTATCGCTATCAGTAAAGTTTCCCCTTTAAAGGTTCAGTAAAGTGTACAGTTTTAAAAGTTTAGTCCTCAAGGGTGAGGGACAGTTCCTCTGCCTTACCCATGAGGACTGGAGAAAAAAAAACCATGCCCTGAGATTTGGGAATCCCAATCTAGTGCAGCATTCCATTCCCAGAGTGATCAGATAGATGCCTGTGGCAGGCCCATAGCAGGTCACTAGTACAGTAGCATCCTATGCTCTTGTTTCCCGTCATCTGATATTCCGAGTCACCTGGTACCTACAGGATTCTGTTTTGTTTATTGAGTTTAGCTGCATATAGTCTTCACATGAGTTTTATTCTTTATTGTTTTTTCCATCATGATTTGCCTGAGTGTTCTGATTTGTCAAGTGTTGTCAAATTTGTACTAATGTGTAACACTGCTGGGGACTCAGGGACCATGATGTGTACATGAAGCTCTTCCACATATATGGGCTTATCTTCTGCATAATCAAATGTCTACAGAACAACATGACTGTTGTTCAAAAACTTCCTGGAGTTTTCTTGTTCTAGTTGTCTTGATATCTCTGTTTTATTCTGAAAGTTTTGATGTTGTTTTTTAAAAATGTGTTTCTAATTCAGGTGTGATGAATGCAGGCTTTGCTATCATTTTGGATGTTTGGACCCTCCTTTGAAAAAATCTCCTAAACAAACTGGCTATGGGTGGATTTGTCAAGAGTGTGATTCTACATCTTCAAAAGTAAGTTAATCATAGAAAATTCAGACAAAGGAAATCTTTTAGTAAACATTTCTTAATGTTCCTTGTCAGCTTCTGTGTGAATACTGCCACTTTTTATTATCTTTGGTTGCCACAATTCTGTTGTATCTTATTAATGGGAAACCACGCAGTTTACTGTTTCTGTAAACTCTAGTTTGATATTCCTGAACTATTTTTCTTCTAGTACTTTTACTAGCTCAGAATAAAAGGTTTGTTGTATTCTGATCTGTCACTGCAGGATGTTTTACAGTTTTAAAAATTTAGTCATGAGTACTAATATAGTAAATATGCTTGTGGAATATACTTTGAATCTGATGATACTACTAAAGGCCAAAGCAGACTGCCAGAAATAGTGCACGTTAAATTGAGGCAGTGCCCTGGCTCAGTGCTAGGGAATCACATTATTGTATTTTTTTTTTTTTGTGAGACATTGAGCCTTCTCTGTCAGAGAGCTCTGGTGCCACAATAAATTACAGTTCCCATGATTCCCTAGCACTGAGCCAGGGCAGTGTCTCAATTTAATGTGCACTATTTCTGGCAGTCTGCTTAGGCCCTAAGTGTTTTTATTATAAAGAGACTATTCTGTATGTTTAACTTGTATTGTTTTCTGCTAATCTATAAAGGCTTTTAATGAGATTAGAAATTTAAATGGAAAATGGGTTGTGTATCATCTGTTATTGTTGACTCTACATGAGATGCTTTCATACATGTGTGGTCAGTATGCTGAAAAAGAGCCTTCACAGTATGGTAAATGAATTATTTTGTACATTTATTTAATTCAATATTTTTTTTGGAGAAAAAAACAAAAGGTAGAAAACGGTTTTTAGATACAGCTTCTCTTTACAAATTAAAGAGTAACCCATGTGCTACGAAATAAGTTATTAGTCAGGCCATTCCTTAGAATACAGTTTTGGCACAGAATAATTAAATGTTACCATCCATGGTGACCTAGGCATCCTAAATCTTTTTAAAGGCACTTAAGTGAGCCTTATGGCTTTGGGAGAATTACTGTAGATATAAAATTCTAAGCAACCTTTTATATTAAAATGGCTTTTCTGTGCCAATTTTTTTCTTTCAGTTAGTCTCAAAAGTGCTACAATATCTCTCTACATACTGATTCTACAGACTAACACGGCTATATCTATGAATGAAAATGGTCTGTTAGTCACTGAGGATTTGAAAACAGCTGAGCTCTGATAAGACAAAATCTTAGATTGATTAAGTCGCATTGTTTTCAGCATGGGCCAATTTAATGGTATTTGAATGAGCAAATAGGATCAGAAAAATTGTCTTATGAGGACTCCTTGTGGTTCTATTTAGTTACATCAGGGTTTGCCATTTTAAGGAAATATTTTACTAATTTTGAAAACATCTTATACGGTTTTGTGCATCTGAATCTGGCCTGCTGCACAACACTTTGCTTTATATGAATGCTATTTTGCCATAGCATAGTCATCTTTTTAAAAAATCAGCCTTTTCAAACAGTTATACCTAGTGTAAGTTTTAATATCTTATGAATGATAGGAGTTTTGCAAAGACTTGACTTCAGTTCTGGGAATGCAGATATCATGAGCACACAGTTCTTATTAGTGTATAAAAGCCAAATGGTGTGAGTGGGGAGGGAACACAGTATCTAGCAGTGCACAGCTCTTTCCCATCTGACAACTGGTCACTGATGAACTAGACTCCTAGTTTCCATCCCTACATGTCTTTGTGTGAAAGTGAGGGCAGTGCCATGCAGGCAAATGTCTGCCACTTGTAACGTCTCTTGAATTGTGACCTCATTGTATACTTATTTATATACACACAGACTAAGTGTAGTGGAAGAGATCAACTGGGACTAGTGATGAAGAAACTCAACCATAACTCTTTGACTTACAGATGCATTACAACCTGAAGTTTCCAATAACTCCTGTTTATTTCCAACATGGAATTTTATTTTCCATATGTTTCCATTTAGATTTTTCAACACTGAAATGGCATTGCTTTCTTAGTGTTTGCCATATCTTAATATAACTTAAGAGATACTAACAATATGTTACTTGGGTAGTCCAGTATCTAACTTTCTTTGGAATGTAAGACATGGTGGCAAAATAGGTGATTGGAATCATACGTGGCTAACATATCCAAAAATATGTAAATTCTGGGAGGACGTATTAGAATAGATAAGTCAAATGTTGGGTCAAAACTCCACTTCAGTGGGGCACTATTACTTATCTCTCTGTTTGAAAGCAAGACTGAAAACTTGCCAAATAAAATTTTTATAGCGCTCATGTTAAGTGCTGCAAGAGTAGAACTAGCTAAAACAGGGAAAGCATTAGAAAATCTATTGACATAGAAGTGGTTAAATAGGATATGGTCCATAGTTCTTTCAGAAGAATTAACATACAATGTAAGAGTAGCTACAGGAGACATAAAAGAAGATACATTTTAGATTATATGGATGCCATTTATTGTTTATATTAATAAAGGGAATATTGGACTTTAACCTCTTTTAGATCATGGGAAGTTTTGGAAAAATGTTTTTTTGTGAAAAAAATTTATGATTAATGTGTAACAACATATAATTATTTGGAAGACAATTTATATTTATGGTGATCGACAAGGGTAAGATTTATGATTCCATGATTGGAGGGATAGAGGATTTTTTTTAAAAGACAATGTAGGAAAAATGAATATTATTGTAGGATTATAATTGTTATTACATAAATACATGTATTTGTTTTATTTTTAAAAAACATTTCTTTTGAATAGAGGTATATACGAGTTGAGTCTCTTATACAGCATTCCAAAAAAGCCAAAACTTTTCTCATGGGTGGCTAAGATAGGGGCTGTATGTCTGGGCCAAAAGTCCTATGTTCTCCCCAGCCTGGTGTCATCCTGTAGAAAAGATGCAGGCCATTAGCCCCAAATTGGGATTGACCAATCTGGATGCTGTCCAGCAGTCCCATATCCAAAGGGCCCTTAAAGCCAGGGGAAAGGACCAGCTATTTGTCTCACAGTTTCCTGGAAACTCCATCATGACAGATAGCAGATTGCATGTGCCCCTTGCCTGCTGCCACCATCACATCTGCTCTGGAGGCCACCACCACAGCCAATGACATTGGAAAGTGGTGCCTGGCCATGTGGGTGTAGCCAGGTGCCCCATTTCTGCCCTTATGGGCTGCAATGGTAACCTTCAGAGCAGATGGTAATGATGGCGGCAGGTAAGGTAATGGTGGCAGAGCCATGGTTCCACAGTGGTGTGTGTGTGTGTGTGTGAGATCATCCATCCATTATCATGCCATCCCATGGACTGATCCAGGTCAGAACAACTAGCAGCATACCATAGGGTTGGCCTGTGGAATCCTGCCTTTCTGTTTAGGCCCATAGTAGGCTTGCCATATGGGCAGGGAAACTAGGAAAATCACGGATTGGAGGGTCTAAAAAATGTCCTGGCCAGCTGGGCATGTTTGAAGCCACAAATCCTGGATTCCTGCTTTGTTCTAGGCTACATTTTGCCAGAAACTGAGAAACTCCCCTTCCCTCTAATTCTTCTCTGAAGAGAGCAACACAGTGAAAATCAAAGACAGGTGATGATTGTACTATTAACACCAGAGAGGAAAAGGGAGCCAGGGAGGGGGTGGAGATAGTCTCCAGCAGTCAAGCCTTTAAATTTTCGATGAGCAGCGAGGTTCTCTCCCCATCTCCTGTTGGACTTTGTTTCTGCCTCAAATTGAGAGGGGTGGGTGGGTTAAAAATAAATGAAATATCCACTTCTCTGCACAAAATAAGCAAATATATTGTATTGTCTCTGGTTTAGATTTTGGAAGAGGAATAAGCAGCCAGGGATGGGGAGTGGTGTTGGTGAGAGGCGCATGGGGACTAAAGATGGGGTGAGAAGACAATCCTGAAAATACTTAAGCCTTAAGGAGAGATGGGGAGAGATGAGAATGGAGGGGGGAATGCTTCAGGATCTGGTCCTGAAGTGAAGTGAAGTGAAATATGGCAACCCTAGCTCATAAAGACACGTTTGATTTCTGATGGTTTGATGTACACAAACTTCGCTTCATGCACAAAATTATTTAAAAGATTATAGAAAATTAGGCTATGTGTATAAGATGTATATGAAACATAAATTATTTTTTGTTTGACTCTGGTCCCGTTGCCAAGATATCTCATTATGTACATATGTGCAAATGCAGGTATTCCAAAATCCCAAAAAATCTGAAATCCAAAACACCTCTGGTCCCAAGCATTTTGGATAAGGGAGACTCAACCTCTTTTGTCTTGTTCATTGAAAAAAAAAAGATGAGTAAATATAAACTATTACTGGAGATTGCTTTATTGGAAAGCTCTTCCATAAGGGTGTTCGTGTTCTTTAGTAGTAATAGCCCTTGTGTAATCTGTGTTCATTTATTTGATATTAGTGATTGTTGTTTGTGTGGATATATTTACAGATAATGCAGTTTTTCAGATAAGGATAATTTTTATATGTAAGTGCAGTAAACACAATTAAAATATGCCTCTAATACATGCTACTGACTTTTCATTCATAATATGCTATGTGATTTCTCCTGCGTTCTTGTCAACTAGTATAACATATTCCCATATTACCCTGGCTGTCAAATGATGACAGTGACTTTGCTTCAGGACACAAGGGCAGCATTTTCTTTGCTAGTTATAGTGTCACTTTTATAGAAGGGGTGATACGAACCACAAAGGTCTGACAAGCTTTCTCTTCCCAACTATACTGGGGGGGAAGTGAGATTTTTTATAATACATATAAACCGAACATAGCTATTTCTATAACTTTGCCTTCTTGATTTTTTTTAAAAAAAAACACTCTGCCTTCTTGATTTTAACAAAAATACTCTACTTTTATAAAGTTGGTAACTTTCAGGATAGGATCCAGAGATGTACAGGAAAGGGCAGCTTAAAGATGGATGGCTTTCCCATCCTTTAACAACCAAATTATGTTTATGTGTACATTTTCTTGATTTGGTAGTAAAAGTAATAGTTTGTTATGTATTGTCACAATCAGCACTGATATCAGACACAAAGTACATTTTCTATTTGTTTATATATACCAAATCTCCAGGTGGACCTGAGGGTGATGGGATTCTGCTAAATGGGACAGGCCTTGATTAAGGCAGCTGAAGGCATCTTTGATGTATATGATGTATATGATGTATCAATATTTGATAAACCCTCTTCCTTGTGGGATTAGTACCATAACCCATCAATGCCGTAACTTATCCCATTCAACTTGTTCCCCAACCCCTTTGCAGAAGCATTATGGAGGCAGGAAATTTGCCCTCTGCAAGGGCCTTTGCAGACTGCCAGAAATAGTGCAAATGGAGTCACTTTAACTGCCCTGACTCAGTGCTAGGGAATCATGGGAACTGTAGTTTATTGTGGCACCAGAGCTCTCTGACAGAGAAGGCTCAATGTCTCAGAAAAAAATACAGTTCCCATGATTCCCTAGCACTGAGCCAGGGCAGTTAAGTGGACTCAATTTGCACTATTTCTAGCAGTCTGCAAAGGCCCCAAGTCTTCCTTTCCTAGTCATTTCTCTGAGAAGCAACCCTGGGTGTCTTAAAATGGGATAACATAGCAAATCCTATCTGCAAAAAAGGCCACAATTTTATTTGTGAATATCTACCATATACAGTGGACCCTTGGTATCCACGGGGTTTTGGTTCCAAGACCCCCTGTGGATACCAAAATCTGTGGATACTCAAGTCCCATTAGTAAAATGGGATAGTAAAATGTGGTCTGTTTTATAAAATGGCAAAATCAAGATTTGCTTTTTGGAATATTTGTTTTAAAAATATTTTCAAGCTGTGGATGGTTGAATCTGTGGATAAAGAATCCTTGAATACAGTGGGCCCACTATATTTGATGTGTAATGAATGGGAACGTCTACAGTGATTATTGTCAGCCCAGTTCTTGGCAGGAAGAAATAATCTCAGTCCACCTTTTACTCCAAGGCAGCAGAATAGCAGAAAGTATTAATCAAAAGTAATTCCTCATACTGCCTGCATCCACCAAACTGGATTTATGGCTAAAGTGCCCAAACTCAGGAGATTCCTCATGCCCGGCCAGAGATTTACAAGGAGCTCACTTGATGTTGTATGTGTTCTGTAGTCCTTGCCTGATATCAGTGTCTGTTTTGATAGTGTGGACTAGATTGCTACCTCAGCCATCTGATTAAGAACATATGCATATCAACAGAAAGCAAAATCAAGCATCATGAAAGTAAAATTCCTTCTCAGACCTTTCAGCTGGTGTCTAGTCAAACTCAACAGGAAATAATAGTAGCAACATTCTTCAAACTAAAGCAAGTGGGGGGAAGGAAATTAAAATGAATAGTGTGAATTTGTCAGGATTGAACCTTCTTATAACCTGACTTATTAGCCATCAGCAGAGAGTCTGCCCTTGCTAATTCTTCCCACCAGCACACCAAATAGTCATCTTGAAAGCTTGTGGTACAGTGCATCCTGCCAGATTACACAGTCCAACGGAAAGCCTGCAGTTCTGCTGTTATGGGTCACTCTTTTAACCACAGCCCTGGTGGCGCAGTGGTTAAATGCCTGTACTGCAGCCACTCACTCATAGACCACAAGGTTGCGAGTTCAATACCAGCCAGGGATGAGGCTCGACTCAGGCCTGCATCCTTCCGAGGTCGCTAAAATGAGTACCCAGCTGTTGGGGGGCAATCAGCTCACAATTGTAAACCGCTTAGACATCCCATAGCGTGATATGAAGCGGTATATAAATAAGCTGCTTTTAATATTATCATCTTCTCTCTAGCTTTTTATTGGGCACAAAGTGCTAACCCTGCCAGACAGTGGGGAACTGTGCTTCTAGCACAGAGAACAAAACTAGAACACAAGTGTTATTTTGTGTTAGTTGCTGATGCTAAAAATAAATAAAAAAGAATTGTTTTCTAGTGTTCACAAATGCAATTTATATATTGCATGGATTCTTTCACAACTTTGTTGTTGTGGCACATTTAATTGTTTTAGTAGTGTAGTGGTTAAAGTGTTGTATAGGGATATTGGAGGCCCAGATAAAAATTCCCAGTGAGCCATGAGGTTCAGTTAGTGACTCTGGGCAATCTAGGATTGTTGTGAGGTTAATGTGAGAAGAAGAACAATGTACTTATTGTACTTGAGCTTATTGGAGGAAACTTGTGATATAAACATAATACATAAATAAGTAGCCTTTTAGTAGAAATGGATAAAGATCAAGTATTACCTTAACTGATATTTTCAAACTTTCAAAAATTTCTCATTATACCCTTAAATTGTTTTCAGAAGGGTCGAAGAATTCTTGGCATACTGGATTTTATTCTATTCTACTACAGATGTAATGGTTTAATTGTTGAACAGTGAACTGTGGGTAATACAAATGCTTTAACACACAAGACATGTTATATAAATCCCCCTCTAGTTATAATAGGCCAGTTTGAAGTGACTTCATCAACATATATTTTATAAAATAGTTTAAAAGTAAATTGATTGGAATGTGTACACATTTGTGAATTTGAATGTTTCAAATATACACAGACATATGGTTTGGTATCACTTGCCTTTGTCCAAAAAAAAGGCAACTATAGCCCCTTCTTAAATAGAACTGCTTATTTAGCTTTCTTATTGGAAAGCAGTTTTCTGTACCCCAGCATACATTTCCACAAGATAGGGTCCCCAGGTCTTCTTAGATAAACAGACAGAAGAGGAGCAGGAACTGCAGGGCGTGAGTCCTATGAATTATGTGGATCCTGTTATCGATCTGTCTAAATTATAACCTGCTTTTCTCCCAGCATGGGATCCATAGGATATGCTACTAGTGCAGGATGTACTACTGTTAATGTGTCTTAAACATTTCCCCTGCATTCCCATATAAGACGCTCCAGCATATAAGACGCACCCAATTTTAAAGGAGGAAAATCTAGGAAAAAAAGATTCTTAACCAAATACAGTGGTACCTCTACTTACGAAATTAATCCGTTCCGCAGGTGGAAGGAGGCCTCCCTTTAGCCGTGTCCTCGGTGCTTCAATGGGCTTCTCCTGGGATCGGAGGACGTCCTCCAACCCAGGAGGAGCCCATTGAAGCACCCAGGACGCGGGGGCCTCTTTCCACCCCTGTCCTGGGTGGTTCAATGGGCTCCTCCTGGGATGGAAGGACGTCCTCCGACCCCAGGAGGAGCCCATTGAAGCACCCAGGACGCGGGGGCCTCTTTCCAGCCCTGTCCTGGGTGGTTCAATGGGCTCCTCCTGGGATGGGAGGACGTCCTCCAACCCAGGAGGAGCCCATTGAAGCACCCAGGACGCGGGGGCCTCTTTCCACCCCCGTCCTGGGTGGTTCAATGGGCTCCTCCTGGGCTGGGAGGACATCCTCCGACCCCAGGAGGAGCCCATTGAACCACCCAGGAAAAGGGGGCCTCTTTCCACCTCCGTCCTGGGTTGTTCAATGGGCTCTTCCTGGGATGGGAGGACGTCCTCCGACCCCAGGAGGATCCCATTGAACCACCCAGGGAAAGGGGGCCTCTTTCCAACCCCTTTTCCTGGGTGGTTCAATGGGATCCTCCTGGGATGGGAGGACGTCCTCCGACCCCAGGAGCATCCCATTGAACCACCCAGGGAAAGGGGGCCTCTTTCCACCCCCTTTTCCTGTGTGGTTCAATGGGATCCTCCTGGGATGGGAGGACGCCCTCCGACCCCAGGAGGATCCCATTGAACCACCCAGGAAAAGGGGGCCTCTTTCCACCCCCGTCCTAGGTGGTTCAATGGGCTCTTCCTGGGATGGGGTGAGCCCATTGAACCACCGAGGCTGCAGCTGAAAGGAGGCCTCCTTTTAGCCTCGGCCTCAGCCTGTATATTCACCTTATAAGACGCACTAACTTCCCCACCCTCGTTTTGGGGAAGAAAAAGTACTAGGAGTATAAGCAACTCTTCTCATGGATTAAGATCCCCCCTCCCATTACCTAAGTAAGCCTAGGATGTCTCTAACATGTTGTTAATCCAAAAATTTTAATCCTGTTGTATTCATATCTCTATATCTTTCCACAAATCCGAAAGCTTCCATTAAATGGAGCCATATTTAGTTTACAACAATAAATAATAGAACCTAGTACAGATTGAGTCTTCCTTATCTGGATTTCTGAAATATCCAAAGATCAAAACTTTTTTCATGGTTACCTCAGCCAGTGAACTCTTTGCTTTCTGGTACATACACAAACTTTGTTTCGTGGCTAAAATTTTAAAAATACTGTATATAAAATTACCTTCAGGGTATCTGTATAAGGTGTATTTGAAACATAAATGCATTTCATTTTCATACTTGAGTTCCATTTGCAAGATATCTGATTATGTATGTGCTAACATTCCAAAATTTGAAATCCAAAACACTTTTCGTCTCAGGCATTTAGAATAAGAGAAACTCAATCTGTACCGAAATATTTTGGAATATGAAATAATTCCTCAAAATGTATTTGTCAAATACAGTTTCATTCTTCCTTAGTTATGAGCTGTGAGTCACCCACCTAACTTTTCCTGAAATTAAGACCTATTTAGCTTTAGACATTTTTAGACATAAAAAATATCTCTTTTAAAAGTTAATATATTATGACCCACAAGACTATTCTGAAACCCAGTTATTGAGCTATAGGTTTAATGGTGAAGTACACAACGAGAACTATGCAGAATGTATCAAGGAAGAGTGGTCATCTTCTTCCATCGACCTAGAATACCCTCACACTCAAGACAATAAGGCAGGGGTAGGCAACCTTTCCCCTTTAAGGGCCGAGGGAATCCCAGGAGCTATTGGCCAACATGGGACTATTGGCCAACATGGCTGAGGCTTCTGGGAGCTGAAGTCCCTCGGCCTTTAAAGGGGAGAGGTTGCCTACCCCTGCGATAAGGCCACTCATAAAAACTGCCCAGCCTTTTCTATTTACTTACACCTGTGTGCTTTGCTGAAGATCTCTTGGTGATGCATTGGCTCTCTTCTATGTCCTGCTAGTGTGCAGTAACAAAAACAAAACTTTAGGCCCACCAGAGATGCCAATTTACAGCACTGTCTGAGGTAAACACTCTCAGAAGTAGCTAACAGTAGCAGAGTATGGAAGCACCAGTACGTTTAGGTCAGGGGTAGGCAACCTTTCCCCTTTAAGGACCAAGGGACTTCAGGTCCCAGAAGCCTCAGCCATGTTGGCCAATAGTCCCATGTTGGCCAATAGCTCCAGGGATTCTGGGAGCTGAAGTCCCTCGGCCCTTAAGGGGAAAGGTTGCCTACCCCTGGTTTAGGTATTAGCAATGAACTAACCAACCTTGAGTAACCTCACAGGCATTTGTTGTTATCTTCCAAGCCTTTGGAGGTTCTTTATTATAAGTTGCAATAGCAATATATACAAGTATGTACAAACTCTCCTCACAACTCCTCAAAATTCACCATCTGCAGTACAATCCAACCGACAATTCTCTCCAACCCACTATCTTCATCAAGCCACATATGCACTGACTGTCAGGGCAGTTATAGAGAGAGTTGCTTATTGTCACCACCTGTTGCTACTTAGCAGATGCAATCTCTGTTGAAAGCTTTTGCATCATTCCAAATGCTATGATTTAGCAATTCTAGTCACACAAAATATTTTATAACTGATTAAAGGAACATTGTTCCAACATGATGAAGCATCTTGCATACAAATATGGGGAGTGCTGAAACCATAGCTCTTTATCACGAAATCATGATGGTATATTTGATGTAATTCTTTATACTGTATTTTATTCCACCACCAACACCCTCAGATCATGTTGACTTGAGCCACAGGTAGAAAAGTGATTGTAGAAGTGTAATATATATCATAATAAAAACTATACACCTGTCATGGTCAGCCAGGCTGAGGACATGGAGGACTCAGAGGATGAGGAGGCTGAGCCAGGTCCTAGCTTTGCTCTACCAGTTCCAGTGGAGTTGGCTGAGCCTGGAGCTAGCTCTGTTGTACCCACTGAAGCACAGCCCCTGGCTCAGCAGCCTAGCCTCCCCCCAGCAGAGGTTCCAGGCCTGGGAGATATAGAGGAGCAGGACGAGGAGGTACCTACCTTTAGACAGAGAAGGACAGAAAGGGCGTGCCTCCAACGTTCTCTGAGATTATATGAGAAACACTCAGCTAAGACCAAACAGCTGTGATTGGGAGCTGGGCCAATATAAACAGCTGGGAGACGCCAAGCTTCTCTGTCAGAGCTTATCTGCGTCCTCTGGAGAAAGCATCTGACTCTGACTCTCTGGCTTCATAGACCTCAGATTGCCTTGAAACCCCTGACCTTTGGACTGGACTCAAATGACCTGCTTGCTAGAACCCTTGACCCTGGACTGGACTTGACTTACTGACTTGTTCTTTGGACTCTTGAACCCTTGACTTGCTCCTGATTTTGCTTCTTGGAACATTTGGACTGGTATTGTACTTTTTGAACTGGCTTTGTGTTTCAGACTTGCATTGGTGTCCTGGCTCTTATCAGTTACTCGGCTGCTTTCTCGGACAGAATAAGCTCTGACCATAATTAGGCTGATAAGAGACGGCTGAAGCTGCTTTAATGACGGAGCTCCTGGCTCAGAACTAGCAGCTAGCAGCTCAGGTGACACAATTATCTCAAGGCCTGGCTGTGCTCCAGAACCAAGCGGCACCCAGGCCTAGTGGGAAGTCAATCATAGCTATGCCAGAA
This sequence comes from Phrynosoma blainvillii, assembly GCA_026167975.1. Taxonomy (NCBI): domain Eukaryota; kingdom Metazoa; phylum Chordata; class Lepidosauria; order Squamata; family Phrynosomatidae; genus Phrynosoma; species Phrynosoma blainvillii. The sequence goes on from JANUYF010000005.1 coordinate 39,093,526, forward strand.
AAATTTTCTGGGGATAGGAATATGCTAGAAAGTTTTCTAGCACATTGTAAATTGCATTTTAAAATCAGAGAGGCAGACTTCCCCACAGACTCACACTAGGTAGCCTTTATTATCAGCTTGCTGTCTGGGCCTGCAAGCAAATGGGCTAGTCCTTACCTCAATGAGGATAGCCCTGTCCTCAACAGCTTGCAGGACTTCTTGAAGGAGATGAGGGCTACCTGGAGAGATCCTGTCAAGATGGAGACTGCAGAGCACCAAATTAAGACTCGCCAACAAGGCAAGGGCTCTGGCAGAATATTCCACTGCCTTTCGCCTCATAGCCCAGGACTTGACTTGGAACCAGAGTGCCTTACAGGCCCAATTTTGTCGGGGTTTGGAAGACCCCATCTTGGATGAACTAGCCCACTCAGAGCCTCCAGATACTTTGGCTGCCTTGATCACACAGGCAACCCGCATTGACTGCCGCCTCTCAGCCTGCAAGCAGGCCCAACAGTCCAGCCTGCCACTTCCTCTGTTGCTGATGCCACGGACTCCTGCAGCTTCCCCTGAGGTTGCTTCTCCCGGGCCTGCAGAGGAACTGATGCAGCTGGGAGGAGCTCGGCTGTGGCTCACTGGGACCAAGAAGGAACGGAGGAGGAGAGAAGGTCTCTGTTTGTACTGTGGACTCTCAGGGCATTTTACCAGAGATTGCCCTGCCAAAGGCCGCCGAGCACCGCTGCAGGGAAACGGACAGTCCCAGGTGTAGATCAGGCTCACCACCTGGGAGCGTCTCTTGAGTCTGCTTCCCTCAGTTTGACCTGCAGTAAGGACCCTTTGTTGGTAGCAGCCAACCTCAGACTCCCAACCTGGAGCTCATTATCCTGGGAGCCATGATAGACTCAGAAGCTTCCAGCAATTTCATGGACTTGGGGTTTGCCGCCTGCCTCCAGATCCCTATGGAGGCTCTAGCCAAGCTGAGACCCATGGAGACCATCAACGGGCGGCTCTTGCGGTCTGGTCCAGTGACTCACCGGACCCCTTTGCTCCACTTGGAGATCCAGGGCCATGTCGAGGAGGTCCAGTTCCTGCTGGCTGAGGTGCCTCATTTCCCCTTGGTCCTGAGGATGCCCTGGCTCTCCAAACACGATCTGCACATCTCGTGGGCCCGTCGGGAGGTTCTGTTCACCTCTGAGTTTTGTCAGGAGCACTGTTGGCTGGAGCGGATCCCGGCTGCAGTGGCAGCAGACGCCAAGGAGTCCTCGGTGACACTGCCCGAGAAATACCGGGACTACGCCAGTGTTTTTGATAAGAAGGAGGCAAATCGGCTCCCTCCGCACAGACATTATAACTGTGAGATTGACTTGTTACCAGGGCCCCTTATTCCGGCGGGATGCCTCTACTCCCTCTCAGAGCCTGAGCTGGTGGCTCTGAGGGATTTTTTGGAGAAGAGACTCCAGAAGGGGTTTATCCGACCTTCTAAGTCTCCTGCAGGCGCCCCTGTGCTCTTCGTGCGGAAGAAGTGTGGGGAATTGCGCCTTTGTAATGACTAATGGGCCCTCAACCGGATCACCATCAGGAACTGGTATCTGTTGCCGTTGATTCCAGAGTTGTTAGAGCGGCTCTGCCACGCCAAGGTCTTCATTGAGTTGGACCTCAGGGGGGCCTACAACTTGGTGAGGATCCAGGCCAGAGACGAGTGGAAGACAGCCTTACAGACGAAGTATGGGCATTACGAAGACACGGTCATACCCTTTGGCTTGTGTAATGCCCCAGTTGTCTTCCACCATTTCGTCAATGACATCTTCAGGGACTATTTGGATCAGTTCGTGATCATTTACCTGGATGATTTTTTAATTTATTCCCCCAGCCAGGCTGCCCATGACGCCCACGTCCGTGCCGTCCTTCAGTGACTTCGGGAGCACCGCCTCTACTCCAAGTTGGAGAAGTGTGCCTTTAACCTTCGGGAGGTGGACTTTTTGGGCTACCATGTCTCCGCCCAGGGTGTGGCCATGGACAACTCTAAGGTGGAGGCGGTATTATCATGGCAACCCCCTCGCAGTCAGAAGGATGTCCAGCGTTTCCTGGGGTTCACAAACTTTTACAAGAAGTTCATCTTGGACTACGTGGCCCTGGCAAGCCCTCTTTCCCAACTGCTGTGAGGGACAGCCTGCTTCCAGTGGACGGATGCTGCTCAGAAGACGTTTGAGGTACTCAAGGAAAGGTTTACATCAGCCCCGATCCTGCAGCACCCTGACCCACGGACGCCTTTTCTAGTGGAGGCAGATGCCTCGGACGTGATGATCGGGGCTGTGCTGCTTCAGCCCACACGGGCTGAGGGACACCTGTTGCCTTGTGCCTTTTATTCCCAACAGCTGTCTTCTCCGAAACGCAACTACACGATCTGGGAGAAGGAGCTGTTGGCGATTAAGGCAGCCTTTGACACGTGGCGACATCTGCTGGAGGGGGTAGCTCATCCGGTTCTGGTCCACACCGCCCACAGGAACTTAGAGCATCTCCAGGCGGCCTGGACATTGTCCCAGAGGCAGAAGCGGTGGTCCCTGTTTTTTGGGCGCTTCAACTTCCGGCTCCGGTATGTTCCTCGGGCCCAGAATTGGCAGGCCGATGCTCTTCCTGGAAGCCAGAGTATGCCACGGACCCAGAGGGGGAGCTTTGGTCCACCATTCTGTGCCCCGAGAATTCAGATTGCCTTGAAACCCCTGACCATTGGACTGGACTCAATGACCTGCTTGCTAGAACCCTTGACGCTGGACTGGACTTACTGACTTGCTCTCTGGACTCTTGACCCCTTGACTTGCTCCTGATTTTGCTTCTTGGAACATTTGGACTGGTATTGTACTTTTTGAACTGCCTTTGTGTTTCAGACTTGCATTGGTGTGCTGGCTCTTATCAGTTACTCGGCTGTTTTCTCGAACTACACCTCATTTGTTGTTCTGTGCCTTTGAGTCATTTCTGACTTATGGTATCCCTAAAGTGAAGATGTAATGGGTCTGGGGTTTTTTTTGGGGGGGGGTGTTTGGGGTTTTTGGCACATTTGTTCAGAGAGAATTTACCATTGTCTTTGAGGCTGAGAGAGTGTGAGTTACCCAAGATCACCCAATGGGTTTCCATGGCTGAGTGAGGAACAGCATTCCTAGTGACCATCACTTCTGCCCACCAAGCGGGTGAATTGTGTGCCTTGCGGATGGATCAACCATACCTTTGATTCCACAGGGACAAGGTAGTCTTCTGTACCAATATCACCTTTCTACCCAAAGTGGTATCGGCTTTCAACATCAACCAGGACATTGTGTTGCCCACCCTAGCCCCCAACCCAACCATGGATACCGAAAGCAGGGTGCATACACTGGATGTTCGAAGGGCACTAGCCTTTTATTTGGAAAGGACCTCGGGTTCGAGGCGATCTGAGAGACTTTTTGTCTGTTACTTAGAGCCCAAGAAGGGACTGTCACACCCCAAAGACTGTCTAAATGGGTGTCATCAACTATTCGCCTTTGTTATGAACTGGCAGGCAAAGCTCCACTGGGCCGGGTGTGCGCACATTCCACCAGGGCAGTAGCAACATCCTCTGCATTTTTGACTGGGGTGCCTTTAGAGGATGTTTGTAAGACTGCTGTCTGGTCCCAGCCAATGACTTTTATAAAACACTATAGACAGGACACAAGGGCCAGGCAAGAAGCCTCTTTTGGGAAGGCAGTGTTGTTATCTGGGTTGCACTGATTATTGCGCTATTCTTAAGTACTTGAATCAAAATGATGCTTTAATGTAGATTGCAGTTTGAAGTTTACAGTTATGGTTGTCAATAAAAATTTCTTGTTTAATCTTACAAGATTGGTGTCACTCCCTCCTCCACTGACCAAAGCTTGTCAGTCTGAATAACCCATTTGTGTGATTCGCAGAGACCACGAAGGAGGACAGGTTGCTTACCTGTAATGGTATATCTTCGAGTGGTCATCTGCGAATTCACACAAATCCCTCCCCTCTCCCCTCAGTCGTGTCCTGCTCTAACTACATAATTTCTGCTGACGCTTTGTGTGAATTCATTTGTGTGAATTCGCAGACCACTCAAAGAAATACTGTTACAGATAAGCAACCTGTCCGATTTGAACTACAAATGTAACTGATTGCTTTAAACAGTAATATTCCAGGTCCTGAAACTTGCATTAGTATATTTGAAATACATACATAGCAAAGATTCCAAAAAAGAATCCATTCTGATATTTGAGGAATACTCCGATATTCCTCAATATGCCTATTCTCCATTCTGGTTTCAAATATTGTTGTGGTATTCCAAGTGGTACTTTACTAGCATTTTTTTTAAATCAAGTAGGGGTATTCATCAAGTGGTGAATTTAGTTATCAGTTAGCAATGGAATGTTTGAATCATCACCTTTTGCAAAATACCCTTCTCCAAACTATAGTGGGCCCTTGGGATCCAGTGGGATTTGGTTCCAGGATCCCCTGTGAATAACAAAATCTGTGGATGCTGAAGTCCTGTGATATACAATGGCATACTAAAATAATGTTATATAAAACAGCGAAATCAAGGTTTGCTTTTTGGAATTTATATATTTCTGAAGTATTTTCAAGCTGTGGATAATTGAATCCATGGAGAAAGAATCTGTGAATATGAAGAGACGACTGTAAAAGTAATGATAGAATTTTCTAATAAGAACATCAGTGTTCAAGAATTATTACCTCTCCTACCAAGTGAGCTAACAAAGAGCAAGTCCTATGGACCACTGAAGAAATCCACAGTTAAAATAACTGGTACTACTATCAAAATACCAACTATTCTGTCTACTAATAAATGCCATTTTGCTGTACATGAACAAAGTTTTTGTCTCTTTAAAAAAACAACAACAAGCTTCTTACAAAATAAAGGGAACAACATACTGCACATTATAGAAAGATATTGGCTGAATAGTTGTCAAGTGCATATTACAGATCCCTTCAAATAGAGTAGTTAGAGAAATGAATTGGCATATTTTTCCATTTCTGTTAATTGAGTAAAGTAGAGAAAGCAGCTTGATGAATAACTAGCACCATAAAGCGAATGCCAAATAAAACCAAGAGAAAATTATTACTGCACTTGATTCACAACTTAAAAGATAAGTTTTTCATAATATTATTTCACACTAGAAAAATCGAGGAGTGTTTTGAAGACAAAACATCAGAACTAAAAGGTTTTTACTTTTACTTTAAGATTCTACTTCCTAAATTCTTTGTAGGAGGAATTATGGAATCCCCCAAAAGGAGTTTAAAGTTAGTACAAGAAATGGAGATTAAAATGATACAGTCTTAAAATCACTTTCTGCTATCCCATGAAATCCATGGTCTGAAACTTTATGCAAATTCTTCTTGTTTTGTAAATGAACACCAAAATTATTTCTGCAGGTTCGTTTTATATTTCTGAGTTTCTTCTAAGCCCCATAGCATGACTGGCAGCAGCTTCTTCAGCTTAGAGAGTATAAGCTTCACATAACATTCAAATTTGAAGAAACAGAGCTTGAATATTATAAACATTGAGCAGGTCTTATGTTGGCATACACATCCTCTAAGCCTGACCATCCTTCATTTTTCAGCTTACAACTGTTCCTCCGCTACAGTTTGCATTTCTCATAGTTCTTCTGAGCAAAACTACACTGGAGACACTGGAGCTCCAGATTGCACTGCTGCCTACTGTTGGGGAAGCCAGTTGGGATTGACTGTTGTAGAAAAGGGCTCACCAGAGTGCACACTTGCATTGAGCTGGATACCTAGAAAACTCAAAATGAATAGAGATGTTTTACTTCAGATTTCTTGCCAGCAGATCCTTGTCTTCTGTGTATGGTTCTACAAGGAGATTGATTTGACTTCCATATCCAAATTTTCATTGCTAGTACTCATGAAGCCAGTGTGGCATAATAGCTCTGGAGACCAGGGTTCAATCGCCACTCAGCTATGGGAACCCAGTGGATAATCTTGGGTAAGTCACACACTCTCGGGTGAAACAGATGGCCAAGATCAGGCCAGGATCATGGCAACCGCACAACTCACTCCCAAAGTGGGTCACAACCACAGGTCTCAAGCCACACTGCCAGGAGTCAGTTTAACCCCACTCTTTTTTGCTCCAGTCCAAAGGCCACATTGGGGACATGTGTCATCTAAACACCACACCCCCAAAACGGCCTGCTTCTTCTGGCCCATGTGTTTCAGGACTCAGACTTAGGAAACTGTGATAGGTTCACCTTAAGGTTGCCATAAGTCAGAAACAATTTGAAGGCACACAACTCTTATACTAGCTCTACTACTACTTAACCACAGAGCACAAAATTCACTTTTCTACAGATTTTATTTTATATTCATCTATCTTAGATTGCTTTGGAAGGTGTGCTCCATGTGCAAACAACTGTCATTCTTTGCTATGGTCCTATAGTTAGAGGCCAGTTTTCTCATGATGGCAACACCTTAATTGCTTTTCAACTGATAGCTAGAAATGTGCTTAGATCCAGTTCTTTAATCTAATCGACTTGTAAGATTTCTTAGACTACATGCATTTAAATTAGTGTACTAATAATTAAGGTATCATGCTGACAATAGAATTATAAGCAAATTGTAGTTCACCATTACTCCTTTCTATTAACATCCCGTGATTGCAAAGTTTGGTTATTATTTACTTAATTACAAGAACCCATATTGACTTTAATAGAATAAGACTATTGGAAAAATAGATATGGCTCTTTCTCTTAAAACCTTCCTCATAAACTGTTAATAGGTACAAAACTTTGTACTTACTAGGACACACACACACACACACATATCCATCCTTAATTGTTGTTTCAAATAAAGACTTTCAGAAGTGAAGTGCTGGAGAAAAGAATAGCTAGAGATGAATGTGTGGTGCTAGGGGTTTTGAAAAATTTAACTTACCGTATTTTTCGGCATATTAGATGCACATTTTCTTCCCCAAAATGGCAGTGGGGAAGTTGGTGCGTCTAATAGGCCGAATGTAGCTCCCCTCCGAGGCCGCCGCACGTCCTCGGTGGTTCAATGGGCTGCTCCTGGGATCGGAGGCCGAGCAGCCCATTGAACCACCGAGGACGCAGGGGGAAGGAGCGTTGCTTTCCCTGGGACCATGCTGGTGTCGGAGGACTCCTCCGAGACCAGGATCACCCCAAGGAAAAAAACGTTGCTTTCCATGGGGCAATGCTGGAGTCGGAGGACGCCTCTGACTCCAGCATCGCCCCATGGAAAGCTTCCTTGGGGCGATCCTGGGGTCGGAGGACTCCTCCGACCCCAGGATCACCCCAAGGAAAAAAACGTTGCTTTCCATGGGGCAATGCTGGAGTTGGAGGACGCCTCTGACTCCAGCATCGCCCCGTGGAAAGCTTCCTTGGGGCGATCCTGGGGTCGGAGGACTCCTCCGACCCCAGGATCACCCCAAGGAAAAAAACGTTGCTTTCCATGGGGCAATGCTGGAGTCGGAGGACACCTCTGACTCCAGCATCGCCCCGTCGAAAGCTTCCTTGGGGCGATCCTGGGGTCGGAGGGCGCCTCCAACCCCAGCATTGCCCCAAGGAAAGCAACGTTGCTTTCCTTGGGCGGATGCTTGGGTCGGAGGACGCCTCCGACCCAGGCATCCACCCAAGGAAAGCAACCAGGCTTTCCCTGGAGGGATCCTAGGGTCTGAGGCGTCCTCCGTGGGTCAGAGGACGCCTCAGACCCCAGGGTCCCTCCAAGGAAAGCCTGGTTGCTTTCCCTGCAGGGATCCTAGGGTCTGAGGCGTCCTCCGTGGGCCGGAGGACGCCTTAGACCCCAGGGTCCCTCCAAGGAAAGCCTGGCTGCTTTCCTTGCAGGGATCCTAGGGTCTGAGGCGTCCTCCGTGGGTCGGAGGATGCCTCAGACCCCAGGGTCCCTCCAAGGAAAGCCTGGCTGCTTTCCCTGCAGGGATCCTAGGGTCTGAGTCATCCTCCGTGGGCCGGAGGACGCCTCAGACCCCAGGGTCCCTCCAAGGAAAGCCTGGTTGCTTTCCCTGCAGGGATCCTTGGGTCTGAGTCGTCCTCCGTGGGCCGTAGGATGCCTCAGACCCCAGGGTCCCTCCAAGGAAAGCCTGGTTGCTTTCCCTGGAGGGATCCTAGGGTCTGAGTCGTCCTCCGTGGGTCGGAGGACGCCGCAGACCCCAGGGTCCCTCCAAGGAAAGCCTGGTTGCTTTCCCTGGAGGGATCCTAGGGTCTGAGGCGTCCTCCGTGGGCCGGAGGACGCCTCAGACCCCAGGATCCCTCCAAGGAAAGCCTGGCTGCTTTCCTTGCAGGGATCCTAGGGTCTGAGGCATCCTTCGTGGGTCGGAGGACGCCTCAGACCCCAGGGTCCCTCCAAGGAAAGCCTGGTTGCTTTCCCTGCAGGGATCCTAGGGTCTGAGTCGTCCTCCGTGGGTCGGAGGACACCTCAGACCCCAGGGTCCCTCCAAGGAAAGCCTGGTTGCTTTCCCTGCAGGGATCCTAGGGTCTGAGTCGTCCTCCGTGGGTCGGAGGACGCCTCAGACCCCAGGGTCCCTCCAAGGAAAGCCTGGTTGCTTTCCCTGCAGGGATCCTAGGGTCTGAGTCGTCCTCCGTGGGCCGGAGGACGCCTCAGACCCCAGGGTCCCTCCAAGGAACGCCTGGTTGCTTTCCCTGGGTGGATGCCGTGGGTCTGAGTCGTCCTCCGTGGGTCGGAGGACGCCTCAGACCCCAGGGTCCCTCCAAGGAAAGCCTGGTTGCTTTCCCTGGGTGGATGCCGTGGGTCTGAGGCATGCTCCGTGGGTCGGAGGACGCCTCAGACCCCAGGGTCCCTCCAAGGAAAGCCTGGTTGCTTTCCCTGGAGGGATCCTAGGGTCTGAGGCGTCCTCCGTGGGTCGGAGGACGCCTCAGACCCCAGGGTCCCTCCAAGGAAAGCCTGGTTGCTTTCCTTGCAGGGATCCTAGGGTCTGAGGCGTCCTCCGTGGGTCGGAGGACGCCTCAGACCCCAGGGTCCCTCCAAGGAAAGCCTGGTTGCTTTCCCTGGGTGGATGCCGTGGGTCTGAGGCGTCCTCCGTGGGTTAGAGGACGCCTCAGACCCCAGGGTCCCTCCAAGGAAAGCCTGGTTGCTTTCCATGCAGGGATCCTAGGGTCTGAGTCGTCCTCCGTGGGCCGGAGGACGCCTCAGACCCCAGGGTCCCTCCAAGGAAAGCCTGGCTGCTTTCCTTGCAGGGATCCTAGGGTCTGAGTCGTCCTCCGTGGGTTGCAGGACGCCTCAGACCCCAGGGTCCCTCCAAGGAAAGCCTGGTTGCTTTCCCTGCAAGGATCCTAGGGTCTGAGTCGTCCTCCGTGGGCCGGAGGACGCCTCAGACCCCAGGGTCCCTCCAAGGAAAGCCTGGCTGCTTTCCATGCAGGGATCCTAGGGTCTGAGTCGTCCTCCGTGGGTCGGAGGACGCCTCAGACCCCAGGGTCCCTCCAAGGAAAGCCTGGTTGCTTTCCCTGCAGGGATCCTAGGGTCTGAGTCGTCCTCCGTGGGCCGGAGGACGCCTCAGACCCCAGGGTCCCTCCAAGGAAAGCCTGGTTGCTCTCCCTGCAGGGATCCTAGGGTCTGAGTTGTCCTCCGTGGGCTGGAGGACGCCTCAGACCCCAGGGTCCCTCCAAGGAAAGCCTGGTTGCTTTCCTTGCAGGGATCCTAGGGTCTGAGGCGTCCTCCGTGGGTCGGAGGACGCCTCAGACCCCAGGGTCCCTCCAAGGAAAGCCTGGTTGCTTTCCCTGGGTGGATGCCGTGGGTCTGAGGCGTCCTGCGTGGGTCGGAGGACGCCTCAAACCCCAGGATCCCTCCAAGGAAAGCCTGGTTGCTTTCCTTGGGCGGATGCCTGGGTCGGAGGCATCCTCTGACTGTATTTTATTAAGAATCTTTTTTTCCTAGATTTTCCTCCTTTAAAATTCGGCCATCTTATATGCCGGAGCGTCTTATATGCCGAAAAATACGATACATAAAGCATGCTATTAGCAATGATCCTTCATTCTTCAAAAAATATAGATTTTCAGATAACATTTGCATTCATCCATGTTTTTAACTGTCAGTGAAGAAAAAAGGATGTGTATGCTTTTGTTTTGTTTTATATTACACCATTTGCTAGTTTTGTATAACACCATTTGCTTCACTGCCTTTTGTCAGGTATCTAAAGGATGACTAAATATAAAAGAAAAGAGGGGAGAACATCAGTAAGAATTACTGAGTATTGAACAGCAGCAATATTGGTTGTTGAAATCCCAGTAGGTGGAACATTGTTCTATGGGCTCTATAGCCCATGACAAGATGTCTGAAAGTGACAAAGGCTGCATCTGCGCTGCTGAATTAATCAGGTTTGACACCACTTTAACTGCCATGGCTCAATGCTCTGATGCCACAATAAACTATATTTCCCAGAATTCCATAGCATTGAGCCATGGCAGTTAAAGTGGTGCCAAACTAGATTATTTTGGCAGTGCAGATGCAGCCAGCAGATTGGAGTTGGAAGTGAAGATTGCTTTAACACTCATGATCATTTTTAGCACTAACTGATTTCTCTTTGAATGGTGGACTGTGTAGTGCCTTAAAGCAATAAGCCCTATACTGCTTGGGTCCATGCTGTTTGAAGGACCGTATCTCCCTGTTGAGCCCCCCAGAGTATTGAGATCATTGGGAGAGGCCCTTCTCTCTGTCCCACCACCTTCTCTGGCACATTTGATGGGAACAATAGAGAGGGCCTTCTTAGTGGCTGCTCCTAAGCTTTGGCACCATCCCTACTATACTTCCATCCCTACTATACCATCCCTACTATACTTCCAAAGCCAGGTAAAGATGTTTTTGTGCAGTCAGGCCTTTTAAGTTGATAAGGACTGGGTTTTTAATGTTATGCTATATAAGTTTTAATGGTTTGTATTTTTAACATGCTATATTTTAATTTGTAAATGGTTTGTTTCTTTATATTTTATATATTTTAATATTGTACTGTTTTTAAATTATATTGTTTTATACTTGTTGTTCACCGCCTTGAGTCCCTGTATTGGGAGAAAAGTGGGATATTAAAAATAGAATAATAAAAAATCATAGAATCATAGAACCATAGAGTTGGAAGAGACCACAAGGACCATCAAGTCCAACCCCCTGCCATGCAGGAACTCAAAATCAAAGCATCCCCCCCAACAGATGGCCATCCAGCCTCTGTTTAAAGACCTCCAAAGAAGGAGACTCCACCACACTCCAAGGGAGTGTGTTCCACTTTTGAATAGCTCTCACTGTCAGGAAGTTCCTCCCAATGTTCAGGTGGAATCTCTTTTCCTGTAGCTTGTATCAGTTGTTCCGGGTCCTGTTCTCTGGAGCAGCAGAAAACAAGCTAGCTCCCTCCTCAATATGACAATAAAGCTGATTTCCTATTCTTTTGCCATAATTTTTGTTTAGCTCTTATTTCTTCACACAATCTTCTTGATCTGTGTAGCAGAGCATGTCAGGAAGGGGATTGTAGCAGATAAAACAGGAATGACAGAATAGTTTACATTCAGAGCAATAAGAACTGGAATTGTATTGTTTCAGGTAGCTTCTGGTGACTTTATGCTAATCTTGTTCATTGAAAATTGTCTAGGGATTAGATGCAAGAAGAGCCCAGAGATGCCAGTTTTTAACTCAAGATACTATTATAATGGTTGTAATAAAAATGCATTCATATTTTACACTCCTGGTAAATATAATGTGGATATATCTGACCACCTACAAAGCTATGCCATATAATTGTAAAAATGCAACTTCTGCTAAGAGGAATTACTAGTAACACATAATTTAATCAAGACTTTAAGAGGAAACAACAGGGGAAACAAAGCAGGTGACCCCCTTATTTTTTTACAGGATTAAAATGTGTGTACACCTAAGTAAATGGTATACTTTTGAAGTCTAAAGTGTTCCCTTCACTGAAAAGCTTTGGAGATGTTCTAGCAGTTGATTTAAATGTTTAGATCTTGATGACTTGGACTGTTGCATGTAGTAAGCTTAGTCTTTCAAACCGTAATTTATTTCACACATTAGTTATCTCCTATCAATGAACCAAAGTGGTACATTGATCCATTATGTTGTTGTTGTCATTTTTGTTCAGGTCCATGACCTCTATGATTGAGTCTGTCCATCTAGCATATGGTCTTCCTCTCTTTCTACTACCTTTTACTTTTCATAGCATTACTGCCTGTTCTAATGATTATGCCTCCTCATAGTGCGGCCAAATTACAACAGCCTCAATATAATCATCTTGGCTTCCAGAGAGAGTACAAGCTTGATCTGTTCAAGGACCCATTTGTTTGTCTTTTTGGCTGTCCATGGTATCCTCAGCACTCTTCTCCAGCATTACATCTCAAATAAATTGATCCTCTTCTTACCCACTTTGTTCACTGTCCAGCTCTCACATCTGTACATGGTGATAGGGAATACAATGGGTTAGATGATTCTAACTTTAGTGTTCAGTTATATATTTTTACATATTAAGATTTTATCTGGTCTTTCATGGCTGTCATACCCATTCCTAGCCATCTTCTTATTTCTTGATTGCAGGGAAGATGCAGACGGGTGACCCTGGGCCGCCCTGGGAAGCGGAGGATTGGGGTCAAGGCTGCCCCATGCCTCGGCCCCAATCCACTCTTTTCCAGGCCTGAAAGGAGCACCAAAATGCCAGTCCTTCCAGAGCCGGCGAATAGGGCACTACACGGCTCTTCTGCATCCCTTCTGGTGCAGCGCTTTAAGACGCTGCACCGGGAGGACATCTTGACGGTGCGCACCATGCATAACGGTAAGCGCTGTGATGACATCCTCGGGAAGGGGTTGCGGCGCCCAGCATGTGGCTGCCCCTCCTCTTCCCTGCCTCCAAGATGGCTCAAAGCGCCATCTGTAGAGGCGTGCAGTGTCCATTCTGATCAATGTTTTATCCAAGGTACAGGCAATCTTTAACTATTACAATTTTCTCATTGTTTAGATTTATGTGGATCTTCAGTGGACATGATTTTTGTTTTCTTTTGTTCAGGAGTAGCCCTGCCTTTGCACTTTCTTCTTTAATCTTCCTTAGTAATTGTTTCTGTCATCGACATATCTTAGTTTGTTGATGTTCTTTCCTCCTGTTTTCACTCCTCCTTATAACTCTAAACCTGGCCTTCATATGATGTTTTCTGCATACAGATTGAACAAGTAGAGTGACAGAATGCAGCCTTGCCTGACCCTTTGCAAATTGGGAACCATTTTCTTGCTCCATATTCAGTTCTAACAGTACTCTCTTGTCCTAAGTAGAGATTTCTCATCAGGACTATCAGATGTAGTAGTACACTTGTCCCTCCCTTTTCACGGACTTGGAATCCGCTGTCTCACTCTTCCCGGGAGGGACAAGCGGTTATAAACATAATGGCCGCCCGCACATGCCATTATTTCCTATGGGACTCAGATATCTGCGAGTTGCCATTTTCGCAGGAGGGATCAGGAATAGATCCCCCACAAATTGGGAGGGGCTACTGTACTCCCATCCCTTTAAGAATCGTCCATAGTTTATTGTGATCTATGCAATCAAAAGCTTTGCTATAATCAATAAAGCACATGGTATTTTTTTTTCTGGAATTCTTTGATGCACTCCATTAACCATCATATGTTTGCAGTGTTTGCTAGGGCATCTTCCTTTATTGAACCCATTTGCACCTCTGGATTTCTCTCTCCATATATGATTGGATTGTATTTTACAGAATTTTGAGCATAATTTTGTTTGCTTGGGAAATTAATGATACAGTCCTATAGGTGCTGCAGTCTTTTGTGACACCTTTTTTTGTGAATGAGTATGTGTATTGATCATTTCCAGCTATATTAATTGACTTTTATTTTATGAGTTTTGCTTTGTTGGTCCACTGGTTGGGACCCTAGGATCTGTGCAAATGTGTCTCCTAGTTTTATTCTTATTTGAATGATAGACTGGATACCTTAACCCATGTTATACTTTTCTGTAATAGGAATAGCAGTAGTAATAAATGCTTGATGAGGTATCTCATATATGCCAATTCATAAATGTGACACTGTTGTAGGAGATATCAATCACATGTTTAATTTTAACATTCTCATCTTAATAACTTGTTAAAGCATACTATGAATATGTCTTGTATTTAATTGGCCAGTAAAGTGAAAGCTGTGATAAAATGTATTTGCTTTTTTCATATAGCACTAAACACATCATCTGTTTATCTGTGCAAAGCATGATGTTTCATAATGATGTTAAGTGGTAGTACTAGTAGTAGTAGTAGTAGTGAAATTTAAACATTGTATTTGGGAATGATGGATAGAGTGAGCAACCTTTTATTTGTATTTTTTGCAAAACACAGCTAAAGATTTTTGGTTTGTACTCTCAACTACTATAAGTGGACAGAAGGGAAGAGAATCCCAATTGTATGACTTCTAGTATTCTTACTCCTAAAAGTTTCTTATTTAAAAAAAATGCTTCCACATATAGTTAACATGTGAATATAATTTTAAGTGCATTATAATTAATTCTCCCAAGAGATAGCACAAATATTTTATGATTTTTTTAGCTAGCTTTAAAAATATCTTTTCTAAATCCTGGAGACATACATTGCATTGTTAAATTCTGGCAGCAATTAAATTTATCTCTAGCTTTTCACTAAACATATCTTTGGTAAAGGATGAAAGTGATTATGTGGTTCAGTGGTTTGAAAACTCCTTTGGGTATGTTTGGAGAGTCTTGCATATTTTGCATCTTCTTCGTTGAAAACTGTATACGCAACAAATGATATCAAAAACTACATTAGCTGCAGAAGTAATATGTATAATATTTAGCTAGCAGAAGTTACTAGTTCAGCAGCAAATTCCTTAAAATATCACATAAGGAGCAGATTGAAGCAACAAGTGCTTCAACAAGAAGACATTTACAAACTACATATGTTAAAAGATAGCATTAAGTAAGTTGCTAAATGTATCTAAATTACTTTAGCATAATATGCATATAAATAAACATAGCTCGTTTGCTTTTGACTAATTGGACTGGTACCTGAAGCTCCAATACCTTTTAAATAGGTTACAGATTGGAAATATTTCAGATGTCACTAATAAAATGATTCCTATAAAAATCAAAATAATGTGTAGTCAGGAGGAATATGTACTCTGTGTGTGTGCACGCATGTGTGTATGTGCCTTCATGGCAACCCCATGGTTTTCATGGGCTTTCTTAGGCAATGAATACTCAGAGGAATTTTTACCAGTTCCTTCCTCTGAAATGTAGCCTACAAAACCTGATATTCATGGTGGTGTCCCATCTAAGTACTAACCAGGGCTGCTGCTATTATAATTTATGATGATGATGATGATGATGATGATGATGATGATGATGATGGAGTTTTATACCCCGCTCTTCAGCCAAAAGGCTACCAGAGCGGCTTAAATGGTTAATTAGACATTTCCCTGCTGATGCTTAGCTTCCAAGATCAGATGGGGCCTTTAGGGTATTGAGACACAGGATCATGTGTTGTTGTTGTTGTTGTTGTTGTGTGCAATGTATGGTGACACTAAGGTGAATCTATCACAGGTTTTTCTGGGGCTGAGAATGAGTCACTCAGGGTCACCCAGTGGGTTTCCATTGACTGAGCAGCAATTTAAACCCTGATCTCCAGAATTGTAGTCCACTGCTCAAACCAATAAACTGTAAATGTCAGTAGTATTCTTGAGAGGTAAAAGGGGTGATGATATTACAAAGGAAGTATAGTCAAACAACACCTGGATATTAATAACAATTTGCCTTATATACTAGTCTATAAGTCAAGAAATTTATGCTCAAAAATTGACCCCAAAATCCTGGGTTGACATATATACGGGTCAATATGGTAATACCGATGATGGCAGCTCATTCAGTGACAAACATGCACACATACACCTTCCTCCCCACTTTCCCTAATCCAGCATGCATGTGCACAAACACACACACACACACATGCACACACACTTTCTCTCCCTCCCTCCCTGCCATAGATCTTTTTACATTTGGCTCTACCCCAACTGACTCTTCACCCCTCACCTCCTCCTCACCTTCTGTGAGAAGACAAGCTGGCTGCTAAAAACAGCTGTGGACAGGCCACCAGTAAAGAGCTTCAATGCCGGGGAGAGTCTACTGTAGAAGTAGGTTTCTTGGTTGGATAGAAGGGGCAGATGTTGCCTGTGACTGTTTAACCCCACTCCAAGGAAAAATAGCTGCAACCAAGGCTCTTTGGTGCTTCCTCACTGCGGCAGAGGAACAGCCTCTGTTCACTGCCAGAGAAACACTGAAGAGCCACCGTGGACCTGAGGAGCCTCAAAGTTTTACCCGCAACTTATCCATTGGTCATGCCAAAATCCATAACTTTGGCTTCAAAATTTGCCCTCAACTTATACGTGAGGTTGACTTATAGTTGCATATATATGGTACTTTCCCTGAATAGTCAAAATGGTACCATTCAACACAGCAGAGTTTGGCAAAGATTGCCCTAGTCACAGAAGAGAGTAGAAAGCTGAGATGTCTGAAAGGATAGGACCGTGAATAAAATAATTTGGCATACTGAATGAGAATTTCCTGGATTCTGGTAGACCTCCATACAGTATAGAAACCTCACAGGTTCTAGCATCTCCTTCCTTAGATGGAAAGTTAATTGTGCTGTATGAAGATTCAGAATGTCTAGTGAGTCCTGTCTGGTATTGCACCATCTTCTGTGCCATCTGTGCATCAAAAATGTTCATGAAGTGTGCTACCAAGGAATAAAATAATCTGATCCCCTTACCTGGAAGTATGTTTCCTCCTTTATTATGTTGTGGTGGAGCCGCGATGCCTTATTTTAGTCTTGTACCATTATCAAAGCATTGTTTATGGAATCTATTCTGTATCTAGAATACAAAGCTGTCCTTGAACAGAGTAAGTGGAATGTAGCAAAAGTGCATTTCAGTTATCATAATGGGGGGAGGTATACTAGGGGAGAGAAAATAAATTGACTATGCAGATTAATTTGATAGATATAATCCTATGTGGCATGAATGCAACTGAGGGAGAGCCCATCATAAAAACATTTCCAATCACTTTAGCAGAGTAATATTTTGTATAATTCTCAGTGCCTTTTATTTATGAAGACTGAAGAATTTCCCAGTTTTTGAAGCAGCACTAGTTTTGACCTTTCAGTTACTGTGAGCTCAGCAAAAGGTTGCTGATTAATTTTGCCCCTTAAACTGTGGTAGCTGGACTATTCATTTCTTTTTAATAAACAGGCCCAATTTTAATACTGCTGACTTAGATGTAATAAAATCTTCTTAGTGTTAGGCTTCCACTGTATTAATAATAGGATCTGTATTAGCAGTTTACAACTAAATGGCATTGGGAACATTCAACTAGCTTGCATTAAATCAATTTTATAGCATGACTGCTTTGTCTTGTCTCATACCTGATACTTCTCAACCTTATAGGGCAAACCTGTTTCTAAATAAGCCTAGAACAAAGGATATGAGTAATATGCTTTGTAGGACCTTTCCACAAAGAGACCATTTATTTCTACTGCTTGTTTGTATTAATATCACAAATAAGTGTGACAACCAGTTTAGTAATAGAACTATAACCAAAGCTGCCACTGGGTGCAAAGATAAATTTGAGGTTGAATTGTGGTATTTGTTTTTCTTTAATGAGACATGGGGGGGGGGGGAATGCAGATGGGCAGACCTGAGGCTGCCGGACATCTTGGCCCCGATCCTCCCTTTTGCCTGCCTGAAAAAGAGCGGCAAAATGCCATCCCTTTCAGAGCCAGCAAAAAGCCACCCTAAAAGCTGGCGTGTGAATCTTTAGTGCCCCTTCCAGCACAGCGTGCCAAAACGCTGCGCCGGAAGGACGTCCTGATGCTGCGCACCATGCGGCATCAGGATGCCGCTGGTGTGGGGTTGGGGCACCCGGCATGCGGCTGCCCCTCCCCATCTCTGCCTCCAGGCCAGCCCTTTGGGCTGGTGTGTAGATGCCCATAGTCAAAATATACAGAGTTGAGTTGAATGACAGACACTGGACATACATGCATATTGAAAGAGATATGTCCAAAGTTTGTTGTTGTTAACTGCTTTAAGTTGACCTCAACTCATGGTGACTCTATGAATGAGATATCTCCAAGACCCCCTATTCCCTACCACTCTGCCTTTAACATCCCTGAGTCTAACCATTAGTAAAGTTTAACTCACAGTTATACAATATATTTGTTGTAGTTGTGCAGTATAATTATACAACTCCTACATTCATACTGCATTGTTACCATCTCATTGTTACCTTGCTGCATGTGCAAACTTGTACCAAACCATATGGGGCATGATGACTCAATATTCACACGACAAATACTGAAGCAATGCTTAGTAATCATCCAGAACTAATCAGAAATATAGAAAGCTGCAGGTAGCTGGTACAACAAGTGATGGAGTTCTAATTTGGCCACATGTGTACAACAACACATTTACAAATGACAGCCTTGTGCGAAATATTATATGTGGCTGACCTAACTTCACTTTGTACTTGTATTTGTATTTGTAGCAAACATTTGAAGCAATGTTTTGCTGTTACAATTGAACTTACCTTGGGATAACATGTAAGCTTTGTGCAAACACAAAGTCTGTATGGTTCTCCAATACAAATTCTTATCTGGACAATGACTGTAGAACAAAGTACAAAAGTAAAAACAAATGAAAAATGCTAAATAAAAAAATGCTGGATATGTGTTAGTCAGTTCATTGAAAACTAGAAGTATCCCTCAGTAGTAGATTAGGTACTATTTAGAAAGCTTACTTGTGTTTGTGTCTTTTTAAAACCACATCTCTTAATGTAAGGAAATCCAATCCAACCAGTGCTTCCTTACTTTGGTCTGAGCATTTTATAATAATGTGTGGTAAAAACTAATTTTCATGTATGCCCTTCTAATATATGCCAATACATAGCAGCAGTGAAATTTGTTGTAAAATGGGATTTTTTTAAAAAGGAAATAACTAGCAGGAAAAGTGGTAGATGTTTTTCTATTATCTGCCCCCTTTACAAGAAAGGGTTTCATGACTTATTTCAAAAAGGACTTTTTCTCCCATTATGCAGTTTTAAAATGAACTACTGTCTTCAGCTTTGCTGTTTTTTAAAAGTCTTTGTTAGTAACTTTGGTTCCAAATTCATTACTGCAGTCAAGTAGTTCAGTGCCTGGTGCAGGAGATAAACCCTTTGCAAATGAAGACGGCATCCATTTTCCCTGTACCTTAGGCCACACAGAATTGATTGCAGTAATAAAATGACAGCACCTTATAATATACTGACAGCTTTTTAATTTGAAAACTAGCTTGAGCCTGATTCAAAGCTTGTTTAAAGCTAATTTATGGCTTGCATAATGTTCACCTGAATCCAGGATAAAGGATGATGTATGAAAACGTTTTGAGCTAACATAATACAGTCAAATATATCATGTTGAGAAAATATATTTCCTTTTTGAAGTATGTGTGCTTCATATGATGTTTAAGCATGGATGTAAACATCTATTGAAGTTTTGCAGTGTATTATTTCTTATTTTTATTGTATTACATATATGTTTGTATGACTGGCACAGTTACTGATTTCAATGTGTAAAACTATCTTATAGTGTAAGTATACATAATTATACTTTGAACCATTATTACTTAATCTTAACATAAATGATTAAATATATTACTTTTGTTCATGTACATGTTTTTCTATTTTTCTAGGTTTATATGTATATAATCCATGTTTGCAATCTTATGCTGATTTCTGGCTATAGGTTTACTTCCAATATGGAAAAAAAGAGAGTCAAAGGAATCTATTTTGATAGTTTTATGAGTTCATATTAAGTGGCAATTCTGTATTTAAATTTTGCATTTTATTTTACACATGCAAGTCTTTCAAGATGAATGTTTGCATTTGATACCTGTTATGTTGCGTTGCGCATCCGTATCTTGCTACAAATTATGTTTATTCTGAGCAACTATTTTATACTTTGCATCAAATGTTTGTCTCATTATGGGAATCTTTTTGTATTTCAAGCTGCTTTACCACTGTGTTCTTACACATCAGGAGGCAAAAATGCATTAATTAACAGCACATATGTGTACATACAGTACAACTCTACATTCAGCTAGTGAAAATAAATGTCTGCTTTTCAAGTTTTGATGGATGTCAAAGAGCAATGAAATAGATTTTTTTACCCCATATCTTTGAGACAGTCTGCAATGCCCTCGGTACAGTGATAGGAAACTGTGCAGCTTTTCCACAAAAGCTGCACAGTTTGCCCAGAAGACAATATCATTTTCTGGAAACCATGCATCTCCTCTTGAAAACTGTACACTCTTCCCTGAAAATTCTGCAACTTTCAGTATGACAACAAAATTTCTTAACATTTAGATTTTCACAAAAAGAACCACTCATCTCTCCTAATCCCACAGTTAACCTTATCTTTCAGAAATCAAACAGATGGCATTATAAGGTAGAGATTGTGATGACTGCTAGGTAGAGTTGTTTGTTTTCAGAGGCTAGCTGTCAAAGTATGCTATCTTGGATCCAAGGAATCATGGACTCACAAAACTGTGAAATCTTGGTTGGGAAATCCTCTCATGCTCAACCTATTCTGCCTGCCTGTTATGTTTACCAGAGCTGGATAACTTTAAAAATGTTTGAGTCCTCAGTGGTACTTCAGTAGCCCTTACAGATTTACTCTCAGACCATAGTCATCTCTGTGTGAGTGCCCCCTTTTCCTTTTCTTCATAGGGAAGCAATACTTCTTTCAAAGTTAGATATAGGTCACAGTAGGGCAAAGGCATTGCTACGGGGAGGCTGGAGGGGTGAACCATACTGAATGACACTCCGGGGGAGTGAACACCCACTGGGGCAATCACTCCTGTCCATCCTAGACAATGGCTCAGTTTCTGCCATGACCACCTTGTCCTCATTGCCCTCTTCCAGCTGCTTCACTGGGGCTGCTGCTGATCCTGCTCTAGCAAGGGGAGGGGCTGAGCATCCTCTCTGGACCCACATGTTTCCCTCCAGAGCTCTTGCCTGGGAAAAGCAGAGACAAGTGTAGTACAGCATGGAAGAGGAGGACCTGCACGCCATCTTAGCTTCCCTGCTGGCCCCTGGGCCTAGTCCACGTGCCCACTCCTAGCCCACCTGGCTGGCCTCCCTGAGTTTCCTTCTCTTGGTGGCTGCTGCTGTTTTACTTCAGACTCTTCTTGTCACGCATGAATGAATTTCAGTATCTCAGCAGGGACCTTGAGATACTTCCAAGCAGAATGTGGAAGCCAGCTGCTGCAATTGAAGGGTTTATATACACTGGATAGGAGGCAAAAACTATTTACAGCAAATGTAGAGCTCTTGCATGAAAGCATAAATAGTCTTTCTCCTTCTTCAGCTCTCAGCAATACAGGAACACTCCAACAAACTGACAAGCACCAACCACTGACTGGCTACAATGACCCACATGCTCATACTGAGCTGTGCTTATACATTCTGCTCATGCAACATTGCCTAAACATTGCATCATACTTATTTACACTTGGTGTCCAGGTACTGTCCCAATACACATGAGTAGTCTCACTCCTTTAAGGACATCATCACCAGATGTCCTGGCCTTTGTCACACATACACACTCTGTTAGAACAATGTTCTTTTAAACCAGGGGTAGGCAACCTTTCCCCTTTAAGGGCCGAGGGACTTCAGCTCCCAGAAGCCTCAGCCATATTGGCCAATAGTCCCATGTTGGCCAATAGCTCCTGGGATTCTGGGAGCTGAAGTCCCTCGGCCTACCCCTGTTTTAAACAATGGTAAAAATATTTTGTATGGCTGAGATTAATCAGATTGCTAAATCACAGCACTTGACATGATGCAAAGGCTTGCAATAAAGGTTGCATCATGCTAAGTGGCAACAGGTGATGACCATTAAGCAACTCTATATAACAGCACTGAGACTCAGTGCATTGATGGGTTGATGATGATAGTGGGTTGTTGATTGGATTGTTATACTATAGACAGTAAATGTTGAGAGGAGTTGTGAGGAGAGTTTGTACATGTTTGTAAATATTATTATTGCAACTTCTGATAAAGAACCTCCAAAGACTGGGAAGAATGTCAGCAGTGTCTGTGAGTTTATTCAAGTGGTCAGTGCATTGTCTTAAACTGTACTGGTGCTTCCGTACTCTGCTACTTTTGAGAGTGTTTGCCTCAGATAGTGCTGTAAGTTGGCATCTCTGGTGGGCCTAGAGTTTTGGTTTTGCTATTGCACATCAGCAGGACATAGAAGAGAGCCAACACACTTACGTATGACTCTGCAGGTCTGCAGATATAATACTACACTATATAAGTGTGACACTTCTCACACAAGGGAGGAAACTAAGCATGCTCCCCAGTACCACTGCAAGCATGCACTCAGACTAGCTTGCCCAGCCAGCCTGTCTGAGTTTCCCTCTGAGTGTTAGCCAGTGGCAGCAGCTCTGGGAAGGGAGCATGCACAACATACCTTTACCAGGAGTTGCTGTTGCATACTTTCCACTGTCCCAGTTTGGCAAGGACAGTCCTGATGAATCCTTTTTCATCCCACTTTTTCAGCTGCTTTTAAAATGTTCAAGATCCGTCCCCATCCCCCCGTCTCCCTCTCTCTCTCTCTTTGTCCTTAGCTTACTTCCTTTGCTGCACTGAGCTCAAAGTGAAAAGTAGTTTGCACTCAATTAACCCAGTGGGGATAGAAGAGAGAAGAAGTGGAATACTGCCCTTCCCAGTACTCGGCCAAAAACAAACTGATGCAGCCTCTCCTAGCTTGTTTGTCCTCTTTAATACCTTTTGCCATTGTCACCACACTCTCATGTAGCTCAGCCACACATGTCTTATTTTTCATTGTGAAATATTGGAGGGTCTGCTGCTGTAGCTTTTTGAGCTGCTGCTCAGAAGCTTATCAAACTAATAAAGGAATCCCTTCTTTAACAAGCCTGAATAAAGTACATCAGTAGTTTTCACCAATATTTTACGGAAATAAGGATCTTTTTGTTTGCTGTACTCTTGTCTGTTTTTATTGGATGTGTTTGAAATTTGACACATTTGTAAAATCAGTGAAGTAGTTCACTGATCCTGAATTTTAGTTTATTCACTCTTTTTGTAAGTAATATAAATTTGACACTAATACTAGTGCAACATTTTTGTGTGTGATTTCCCTTACCCGAGGAGGAACTTCCATGCCCTGTCAATATTGTTTGCATTCCCAGAGGTTTACCCTTTCCATCTATTTTTGGTTGCACCATTTTATTTCACAGGCAGTGGGGAGTGGTGGTAACATTTTTAAAATGTTGTTTGTATTAGTTGTATTATTTGTTGTTGTGTTCCTTCAGGTTGTTTCTTACTTATGGCAACCATAAGGCAAGCCTGTCATGAGATTTTCTTTGCAAGATTTGTTTAGAGTGGGTTTGCCTTTGCCTCCCTCTGAGACTGAGAGAATGTGACTTGCCTAAGTGGATTTCCATGGCTGAGCACAGTTTTGAACCATGATCTCCAGAGTCCTAGTCCAACATTCAACCACTATGCCACACTGATGACTCTGTTATATAGTTTCTGTCAAGCCTAGTTATGAAGCAAGCCACCTGTAAATTATATATTCTTGTGGAATTTCCCTAGCAAGACAGGTTACTGTACAGTAGTTGTGCTTCACACAGTTGTGCCCTGTTCTTATCCAGATTGCCTGAGAAACTAGGCCTTGGGAAATTGGTAAGGCACAGGCAAAGATAGTATACAGAAAATGAGGAAATGTAGCTTGAACCTCAGAAGACAACACTGAAACATTTGAAACCTAGTTGAGGAAGAAACATTTCCATGTAGACTTGAGAAAAACCTTCATGTAAAACTGGAGAGCTAGCAGTCAGTGTAGCTAGGACTACATGGTCCAGTGGATTAACAGTGGTTTGATAATGTAGTAATTCAGTAGAAATGTCTGTCCCTTAAACAGATCAGCCATTATCTTGGAAATAAATCATTTTCCCTATTCCTGTCAGGAAATAAGATGAAATGTTACTTTGTTTAAACAACGGAATAAATATGCAATAAATACATCAAATAACTAAGGAATATTTCAGTACAGATTAGAGTTTTCAATTTGAATAAAGCAATATATATAATAAAGAACTAAATTTTTATTGTTCTACATAAAGAATATAGCAGTAGTTTCATGTGTATAGTGGCTGTTAAGCCCTAGTAGCTGAAAATAAATTAATGGGATTTTTTAGTTTGTTTATTATTATTATTTGGGGGGGGGGATTACATCCCTATATTAGATTATAGTAAAATCATTTTGAACAATTAAAAACAAAAATAATTTAAACATTTAAATATATAAGTGGATTATTAGAAAATTAAAAAAATCAAAACCATGTTTACATAGAGGTAGAATTCATACAGGCAGAGATATAGCCATGTTTGTATGGAACATCAGTATGCAAAGGGATCTTGTAGCACCTTTGAGACTGTCTGCAAAAGAAATTGTAGCATAATCTTCCACAGTCTATGCAAGGCTTTAATAAAAAGCCACATTTTCAATTGGCACCAGAATGAAACCAGTATTGGAACTAGGCAGACCTTCATTGGGAGAATATTTTACAACCAGGTACCACAACAGAGAGTTCTCTTCCTTCACTTTCACACAGTGATTCCTCCCACTGGTGTGATACCAAGGCCCATCAAATAAATCTCTCAATTCTCAGGAAGTTATATATAAGGAGAGGTGTCAAATATCCATGTCCCTGTGTTTAAATGCTGTTATCAGCTCCTTGAATTCAGATTTGGAATGTGCTGCCAGCATTTAAATTCCCTTAAAACTTGTGTTAAATGGTTGGTATAAGCTATTCCAATCTGAAGTCTAGCTGCTGCATTTTGGAGTTGCTGAATTTTAATCAAGGGCAATCCTTCATAGAGTGCATTGCAGTAGTCTGGTTGGGAGATTAACCAGTGCATGAACTACTGTGATCAGTAAAAGTTGTCCTCCATTTCTAGTTACATACAACACACACACACACTGTCTTTGATTCAACTAAGTAACGTAACTGTATTCCCTGAACCATTGTATATTCCACAAAAGAGATTTTGGCCTGAACAAATAAAGTTACACGGGATGCACACGGGCTAAAAAGGTTGTTTTGGGGTTGACCTGAAGGCATGGTCTTTAGATGACGCACGCCGAAAAAGCGCCCCCCACCTGCCTCTTTTTGTGAAAGTGCGCTTTTTCCGCTCCTTCGCTGAAGATACGCACCTTCGCATGTGTGTATGTATGCAGCGACACCGATGCACCAGAAAACAGCCATATAAATGCACCATCGCACATGTGGCAGAAATTGACTCGGCAATCCAGAGCATGCGTCCTACGATGCAAGCTTTAATTTAAAGCACCCTATGCTTCCAGGTGTAGATGCACTGGCATAGGTATGCTTGAATATTAGAACCCTAACCCTAGGGACGCAGAGATCAGTGAATTCGTGCATGATATGTGGATGTATGACAGAACCTGTGCAGGTGCACAGGGATGTCAAACTTTAGTCAGCTTTGTACACAGAGAGTGACAGACTGTATACTAGCTATGACAGGTCCTGTACAGGTGCACATGGATGTTTTCCTGCACAGATGCACAGGTGTGGAGAGTTGATCCTGCGCACATGTGCCTGTGTTTGAGAACAAAAAAAATTAAAGCAGCTACTGTCAGCCCATGTGGTTGCTCCATCTCCCTTTGCGGCGTCCATGGGGGCTGGCGGTATGGTTGCAGGGGCTTCAATACTGCCTCGGAAAAGCTGTATTGACTTCCCCCAGTGCAGCTGCTCCGTCCCCATTTAGGGCAACCTCAGGGCAGGCAGTGCAGTTGCTGCAGCTTGGGGAAAAGGCAACTTCATGTCACCTTTTCCTGCCTGTCTGCATAGCCCCTTAGTACCCCAAAGTATGACAGGAAAATCAGTGCTATGGAGACTAGGAAATTTTACCTTTTCAATAATTCTCTTGTCATGAAACACACTAAGGCAGCTTACCTGACAGTATTGACAGATGTTACTAACAGGAAATGTAGCTGCCAGTAAGAGCAAGTGAAAAAGTGGCTGAAGAGATCAGCATAAGCACTGATGTGTGGACCACTGTGCAAGTGGATCAGAAGCTTTCCTTTTGAAACTAGATTTACTGTATGTATGTTTCAATTCAGTCTCAAACAGTTCAGTAATGTTTCAACAAAACAGGCAGAACTTAAAACTGCTCTTAGTTGATTCTTTTGCCAAAAAAAGGTCAGCAATTCATAACTTGAATTTGTAACATGATTCTAGGTGGACGCAATCTGAGACATTAAAATATTCAAAGATATACCATATATACTTGTGTATAAGTCGAAAAATTTAGGTCAAAAAATTGACTCAAAAAACCTGGGTCGATTTGTACACTGGTCAATACAGTAATTGACCTGAGCATCTCCCCAGCCAGGCTGTCTCCTCAAGGGACAGCCTGGCTGTGGGGAAGCTAGGAAGGGTGGCCGATCACCTTGCCGTCTCTCTCTAACTGAGCTTTCTCCCTGGGAGAAAGCCCAACTGGGCTCTCTCCTGAAGTCTGACCCTCGACTTATCCACAGGTCAAACTAAAGTCCATAATTTTGACCCCAAAAGTTAACCTTGACTTAGACATACAGTTGACTTATTATTATTATTATTATTATTATTATTATTATTATTAAGTATTTATACCCCGCTCTTCAGCCAAAAGGCTATCAGAACAGCTTACAAATGGTTAATTAGACATTTTCCTGCCCACAGGCTTACAATCTAAAGAGACAAGACACAAAAGGAGAAGGGAATGGTGGTGGGGCAGGGGAATAAGTCCAGCAGATCTTCTCTCCCTCTAAAGCCAGGACCAAGGCAGATGGACTGGAGGGAGGGTCCTTCTTCTTACTGTGGCTAGGCCTGATGGAACTGGCCTGCCTTCTCTCCCTTGACTTATAGTCGAGTATATATGGTAGCTGTAGTAATCTGTATCATTATACAATGGGATTGTGTTTTACCCTTGATACAACTTGGCGGCTAGTCTACACATTTAAAATACTCTTCATCCCAGTTGAATAAAATGTGATCCAGCCACACACGATTCTCAGAAGTTCAGGCTTTTTGCACAGTGGGGTGAAAAACTCCTTAAACTCCATGGAAATTGGCTTTGCAGTTTTTCCTGGAGTATCTGCTAAATCCACAGAAATGTGCATTGTCTCGTTATGCACATTATTAAGGGAAAGTGAATTGATGCAAATTTGTGCAGAGAAGTGAGGGCAATTATTCATCAATGCAAATGTGTGGCATTGTTTGCCAATTGGCATAGTACTATTATATGTAGACTAGCCCTGAAAGAAGTTTGTAGAAAATCTAATCCAAAACTTATTATGAAAACTTATAGTACAAACCTCTTTCTCTCAGTCTCAAAGGTGCTACAAGATCCCTTGATATCCAAAATGTATTGTTGCATACAATGTAATCGTATCTACAATAATTTTGTAATGGCCACTGCTACAAATATCTGTAGCTTCATCAAAAACATATACATTTGTTCTCAGTTTTTACATAGTTTAATAAATCCAGCTATCCTGAGAAGAAGGAGAGATGTTTAAACTCCATAACTACTAATACAGAGGAAGTCAAAGTGCAGAGATTAATTACTGTATATACTCATGTATGTCAAAAAAATTTAGTCAAAAAATTTAACCTGAAAACCTGAGTTGACTTATCCATGGGTCAATATAAGCAGTATACTTTAACTCTTGTAAAAAAAATGGGGGGGGGGGCTCCTGGTGAAAGGCAAGAATGTAATCTGTTTTAGAAACACTAATCTCCTTCTACTCTCTTATCCATCCAGCCTTTAATATAAGCACAAACAGTTATGCCTAGTGCAATTTTGTAAGTTCTTTGACATCGTTTTTTCTTTGCTTCATCCTTTAGATTGTTTGTTACATGCCCCTAGGTCAAATCAAAAGCCATAATTTTGATTCCAAAACCTGCCCTTGACTTACACATGAGGTCAATTTATAGTCCAGTATATACGGTAATTAACAAAATGCATAGTGTACAGAGTCTGTTCCTGGACTATTTCAGTATACTATTTTGCAGATTAAGAAGAACAGTGGAAGCTCTGTTTAGCAGTGTTTCCTGTTTTGTTTTGTTTTTTTAAACTGACACACATGTTAAACCTGAATTGTTTTTCATGCATTTTACTGTTCTCTGGAAGAAAAGCTATGGAAGGTGTTTTATCTCTGGACATATCTTTACTCATAGAATACAGACAATTAGTAGAGCTTTGTATCACATAATTATCATCAAAGATTTTGTATATTGGGCTCTGCCTCTGCAGCAGGCATGTACAGGGCAGAAAATAAAGATTCCATGGGTGATTGTACACACAACAACTGGATGTCCAGAGTGACCAGTGGCTTGCAGCAAACCTTTATTAGCTACTCACATTATGGCCAGTATGCCAGAATCCTGTTGTGGCATCACAGACCATTATGTGATTGTCATTACTGAAGCTATTGCACTTCCTTGAAAATTGTTCAAGGCTGGTATGCTATTCAGAATTGTGTAAGACTTGTAATGAGGTTGCAAAACATTGCTCAAGTGGTTGCACAGTTCCATAAACACAGTCCACTTTAGTGAGTGGATAGCCGAATTGACTTGCATAATTCCCTATTAGACATTACTGCTCGTTGCTGCCCATTACACAATCAGTTCCATTACTGTGTGATCCAGGAACTTGAATGGAGGTACACTGGTATAATTTTATAGTGCACAACTAATGATTC
Organism: Phrynosoma blainvillii; assembly: GCA_026167975.1. NCBI lineage: Eukaryota > Metazoa > Chordata > Lepidosauria > Squamata > Phrynosomatidae > Phrynosoma > Phrynosoma blainvillii. Next base: position 39,122,367 of record JANUYF010000005.1, read on the forward strand.
ATATCTTAACCATATCCCAATTTCCATAAGTTGGGAAAACCTGCTTATAAAATGTAAAACCCTGTATTTTCAAGCCTTGTGAATTTCACCTTGTGAGTTTCTTGCAATATATTTCTTTTCTTTCTGAAGATCCAGTTGTAAATAGAATATACTGGTATTACAACTTTGGGTAAAGTTATTAAAGTCAGTGAACATATATACAAAAATGTATAAGCAGGTATTTAACATACAGTTTAATTGGCAACTAAAAGTTCTGTTAGACTCTAAATCTCAGTAAATCTTTGAAGCTTCCAACTCCTTTAAAACAGTACTTTAAAAAAGCAACGCATTTGCATAATGGTGAAATGATCCTTCATCATGCTCAAAATTCTGCAACATAGGCTCCAACCATATATAGAGAGAAATCCCAGAGGTCCAAGCAGGGTTCAGGAAAGGAAGAGGCACCAGAGATCACACCGCAAATATACGATGGCTAAAGGAGCATAGCAGCAAGTTCCAAAAGAAAATCAGCATGTGCTTTATAGACTACAGCAAAGCCTTTGATTGCATAGATCATGAAAGCCCTTAAAGACATGGGAGTGCCAACACATCTAATAATCCAAGTGAAGAATCTGTACTCAGGACAAGAGGCTACTGTCAGGATAGAACATGGAGAAACAGAATGGTTCCTGATTGGCAAAGGAGTCCGACAAGGCTGCATCCTATCACCCTACCTATTCAACTTATATGCAGAACATATTGTAAAGAAAGCAGGTTTGGACATGGAAGAGCAAGGGGTGAAAATAAGAGGAAGAAATAGCAACAATCTGAGATATGCTGATGACACCATAATACTAGCAGAGAACCTCACAGATCTGGAACACCTACTAAGGAAGATCAAAGAAGAAAGTACAAAGGCAGGCTTAATGTTGAACATAAAGAAAACAAAAATAATGACCACAGAGAACTTATATGCATTCGAACTAGACAATATGGAAATAGAAATAGTAAAAGAGTTCTCATATCTGGGATCAAACATTGATTGGAACGGGGGCTGTAGCCAGGAAATCAGGAGAAGATTAAGAATGGGGAGGGTGGCTATGAAAGAACTAGAAAAGATCCTAAAATGAAAAGACATACAACTCAGCACAAAAGTCAGAATCATACAAGTCATCATATTCCCTACTACAATGTATAGATGGGAGAGCTGGACAGTCAAGAAAGAAGATAGGAGGAAAATCAATGCATTTGAGATGTGGTGCTGGAGAAGAGTGTTGAGGATCCCTTGGACAGCCAGAAGGACAAACTAATGGGTCCTAGAGCAGATCAAGCCAGAGATATCCCTAGAAGCCAAGATGACAAGACTTAGGCTATCGTACTTTGGACACATCATGAGAAAGCATGAATCATTGGGAAAGACAATAATGTTAGGAAGGGTGGAGGGAAGCAGAAAGAGAGGAAGGCCACATGCTAGATGGATGGACTTTATTAAAGAGAGTATGTGTTTGCAGGAGCTGGACAGAGCAGTAGAGGGGGCCTGGAGATGTCTCATCCATGGGGTCACCATGGGTCGAAATTGATGCGAAGGCAGTTAACAACAACAATACAGTTTCTTCGTGTATCTTCTCAAATTTCATACTGGAAGTGTAAAATTAGCCCAAAATATAAATGTAAATTGCTTAGTAAGCTTTTATTTTAATGGCTAATCAGGATTTCACACAGAAATACTAGCATGTGGTGAGGCAGGATATTTTTGATAAAATAATATGTGATGTTTCAGTCCTATGCTTTTCTCTTCTTCTGTATTTCTTGCTGAATTATTTTCTTGGAGTATAAAGGGAAAATACTATACTATTATTACTATTGTACAAAAATATTAACCTTTTTTTCTTATTGGAATTTGGAATAACTGTGTTTATGTAGGTCTCATTTCAGGAGAAATGCAGACAATAAATTGAATAAAGAAAGAAAAGAAATTCTCAGTTTAAAAAACTTTAGTTTAAATGCCAAAAGTTTAGCAACACATTTAAGAAATACAGAGGCTACTTGGGTCAGTAAATATCTTTAGTCAGACATACTGCCTTGCTAAAATTCTCTTATACAGTACCACTTCAGCACACTACTGAAGGGTCTGTTTGTGTCTGTTGCCCTCAGGACTCCGACCCATCAATTGAGGCGGTCTCAGAGGCCTCAACTAATGTTGTATCCTCTACCTCGAGAAGTAGCACTGAACAGCTGGTATCGGTGGCACAGAAACATCCAAAAGAGGTAGGAACCTCTGTGTCTGTTCTATTACTAAATCAGATTTGTTGCTAGTATTAATTCTTTTTAATAGAACAAGTGATGCTAAATCACATGTGAGACCCATCCAAAAGCTAGTTCCATCTAAAACAAATTCATATGCCACATCTACCGGTATTTACATTCTTCCCTTTATAATGGCTATTTTTTTCCACTCTTTCCCTTTTATTCTTCTCAGGTATTTTACTTTCTAATGCCTGATAGCATATAAAATCATTTATGTCTTACTTTATGACAGTAGTAGCATGCTTTACTCATATAATATTGTTTAGGAAGTCCCATTTTGTTGAAATGAAATTCTGTGTCCTAGAAACTATTTTTCTTAGAGTCTTAGCATTCTAGCCAAATAGATTTTAAGAATTTTGCTGAAAGGTAAGCCTGCTAATGATTTTAGGTTTGTAATATCTGTTCATGTAACTGAGCTGCTAGCTTTTCAAATATAATAAGAAAAGTTAATAAAATAATATCATCTATAGAGATAGGGGTACTACTTCCATGGGATCCTAAATTAGTAATATCCCAATGAAATAATATAGCAATATAAATAGTAATTGATCTGTTGAGTAAGTACAGACATCTTGAGTGAAAGCAGGAACAAGATTTTTAAAACCATAGTAGTACCCTGGATCACTGGGGAGGGATCTGACTGTTCTTATGGTGGTATGACAATGGCAAAAGAGCAAGATTTGGGTCTAGGTGATAACACAACCTGACCGATTATGCAACCACAGTGGGGCCCCTACACAGTCTTGAGGTCAGTCAGTTGTGTTTTCCAGTCTCCTTAGGGCAAGAGTCTCATTTTGATCCATTCCTGGCTGGGTCCCTGTACCCCTTCACTTCCATACCAATGTATCCCTAGTGAGAGTACAGAAAACTTCTGCTATGCTTGTTTGAATAACAAAGGGGCTTTGCAGACAGGCAGCCATGGACCGCCCTGAGAAGTGGAGGATTGTTGCCGAGGCTGCCCCATGCCTCGGCCCCAATCCACCCTTCTGCCAACCCTGGAAGGAGCACTAGAATCATAGAATCATAGAGTTGGAAGAGATCACAAGGGCCATCCAGTCCAACCCCCTGCTATGCAGGGACTCCCAATCAAAGCATCCCTGACAGATGGCCATCCAGCCTCTGCTTAAAGACCTCCAAGGAAGGAGACTCCACTACTCTCCGAGGGAGTGTGTGTACTAAAATAGCACTCCTTCCAGAGCAGGCAGAAGGGGCGCCTGAAGTGACGCTGCACCTCTCTTTCGCGTCTCTTCCGGCCCAGCATGTCCAGACACTGTGCCGGAAGGATGTCATCAGAGCGCATGCCGTGTGCAACGGCGGGCGCTCTGATGACGTCCTCGGGAAGGGGTTGGGGCGACCAGCTGCCCCTCCCCTCCCCTGGCTCCAAAAAGGCGCTTTACGCCATCTGCAGAGCCCCAAACTGTCAAGTGGTGAAGTTGGCGGGGAAGAGAGTGCAGCAAGAGACATTGTGGTGCTATTTATTCTTGAATCTTTGAATAACTTTCTTATGAATACCTGCATTTCAGTGCTTGAGGAAGATGTCTGCAGATCTGTAAATGTCAATAACAAAATGCAAATTTTTGGATATGCTTAGTGTTACACATTGAGATAAGGTAACTGAATACATTTCTCTTGGAAGGTAGAGTTTCAATTACTTATTGCCAAGTTCCTGCGAGAGCCTCTGCCTAGAAGCATTCTCACCTCCACTAAGGATGCTCTCTCATAAGAGAACTGACAGTGGGAATTGGCCTTTCTACTCCATCCTTGATCCTCTTTTTGCTGCTGTTAGAATTGGACTTCTCCACTTAAAATGAAGCCACTGAATTACAGTTATTCCTCTCTCCTTTCCCTAGATATTGTAGGTTGTCTTATCCTAGCTCTGTGTTTGATGATGTAGTTCCTTGCAGTGGAAGTGGCAGTTCATTCCTACAGTTTTGGGGGTTGTGATATGGCTTTCTTACATTTCCTTACTTCTCTACGGTAAAGCTGGTGCTGCTTTTAATCAGAGTGGGGAAGCTGATTTGAGTTTTCATGAAAGAGCAGCAATTTCTTAGTCGTTTAATTTTATTACATTTTTGCTGCCTGATGGGAGAGAAGTCTTTGTGGGATTTTCTGTCTTGGGCATGATAATAACTTAGGGGCAAAACAGACAATGGGTAAAGGGCAGCTTAACTCCACCCCTTTGAACGCTGAATCGGGGCCACAGCAACTGGACACCGCAGGCCCAATCTGGCATTTTTCTGGCGCAAAAGGATGCAGTCAAATGCCACTCCTTTTTGTGCTAGAAAAAAAGGACCTCTTTCACAACTACCACAGCTCTTCTCCACTCCTGCAGCATGCTGCTCATCTGGTTGGGTGGGTGGCATGACAGCGTCTTGGGGGCGGAGTCAGGGCATGTGGTCACCATGCCCCCAAGCTGCCAGGATGCCAGCTCAAATTGCCAGTCTGTTCAGCCCCTTAGTTGGCTTTTGGTGCCTTGTACCTTGAATTTATGGTGGTGCAGCAAAATCTCAGAGGGTCAGCTTGAGTTACTGAACAGTTTGCCTGGTTGAATTGGTTCCTTTTGACAGTCTGAATAAAGAACCTAGTTACAGTTTGCATTCTTTATTTATGGTTTATCATAGATCATTAGCTAAATCTATTTTGCCAAAGGCTACATAATAGGAGAGAAAAGCTTTTTTCTGTTTACATTTTTTTTTAATTTTCAAGAGAGCATTAAAATTGAATAAGTACATAGCCTCATGTATTTACTTACTCTCCAAGGAACCATATGCCCATGTGTAGCTATCCCATATCTAGTGTCCAGGTTCATTTTTTAAAACAAAAAAACAAAACAAAACAAAAAAGAGATTGGAGTAAAGGATTGAGTAATGCTGCTGGCGCAGTGGTTAAATGCCTGTACTGCAGCCACTCACTCAAACCACAAGGTTGCGAGTTCAATACTAGTTAGGGCTCAGGCTTGACTCAGGCCTGCATCCTTCCGAGGCTGCTAAAATGAGTACCCAACTGTTGGGGGGCATTGAGCTTACAGTTGTAAACCGCTTAGACACTGCATAGCGCGGTATGAAGCGGTATATACATGAAGCTGCTTTGCTTTGCTTGGGTAAAGCAAGATCTTCCGTAACATGACAATGCTGGAGGACAATGTTGTTGTTGTTGTTGTTGTTGTTGTTGTTGTTGTGTGCCTTGAAGTTGTTTCCAATTTATGGCAACCCTATGCCAGAGTTTGCTTGGGAATATTTGTTCAGAGGGGATTTGCCTTTGTCTTTCTCTGAGGTTGAAAGAGTGTGACTTGTCCAAGGTCACTTAGTGAATTTCCATGGCTGAGCAGGGATTTGAATTCTGTTCTCTAAAGTCATATCCAGCACTCAAATGACTATACTACACTGGCTGTCCAGTAAACTATACAGTTAGACTCTAAAGCAGCTCTGGTGATCTATTGATCATCACAGTTATAAAACTGAAGCAGGTTGAAGCATGTGTACCTGGGAAGGAGCTGTACCCAAGTGGTCAAGCGCATACTTTGCATGTAAAAGGTTTCTGGTTAAATTCATGACATCTTTAGGTAGGACTTGACACAGCTTCTCCCCCCCCCCCCCGACATCCTAGAAAATTACTGCTAATCAGTGATCATTTGTACAAAAACGTCTGAAACCTGTTTTGCTTTATATTATAATTATAATAGTGAAGCATTGTTTTATATTTTGTAATAGGTCCTGTTTCATAATACAGTGATTTCATAATACCCTTGTTTTACGCGGGGGATCCGTTCCAGACCCACCCACCCCCATGTAAGGGAAAAACCACAGGACCTCAAACCCCATTGATTTCAATGGTGCTGTACTCCTATGCGCTGAAGCCGCACGTGCCACTAAGAGGTCTGAGGCTCGCCATCTGCGTGACTTTGAATCCACGTATGGCGAGTCCACGTATGACGTGGGCGTGCTGTACTAACTGACTTACAAAAAAAAATCCTTTATAGCTGCCAAGTGACATAGAATATGGTTGCACCATACAGTATACTGGTTTTCAAGTGCTGTTAGTTAGCTTCTACATACAACTTTCACATACTGGAATGTAGAAAACATCAAGAATGATCTAAAGCAAAAACATTAAAACAAGGTTTCTGGCACTATTCCTGATCTAATTAGCATTCCCTACTTGTGGCACTGCAGACTCTTTACAACAGCAATGTATTGCCTTTTTAAATAAGAAAGAGGCTTCATCTTTCAAAGTTAACTTAGCTTTGTATTAGTTCCTTCTGTGAGATGCTTTAGCTATAGGACATATAAAGGAACTAAGAAGGACAAGATGATGGTGATACTGATATTGGTAGTGATGATAATTCTGCAAACAGATTACAGTGATTTGTGTCAATCTATTGAGAATAGTAGGTTTTAGATATAATGTTAAGGTTACCCATTTGTTACTGTTACCCATGCAAATGTTACCCAAAAGGGAATCCAATCACTCACTCAGTGTCATATATGCTAGACTAACCACTAACAATTTTAGTGGTCAATTGTTTTAAAACAAATATATTTTATGTTAAACTGGTTGGGGGGGGGGGGGGAACAGTTAATTTTTTTATAGGCCATAAATGCTCCACTACCTGCCAATTGGCCATTCCTAATTTAGATTAAGGGGCTAAGCCAGGGGTAGGCAACCTTTTTGAACCGGGGGCCAGGTTGTTGTCCCTCAGACAATTTGGGGGCCAAAGCACCAAAAATAAATAAATAAATACATACAATAAAATAAAATACATTTTTTTAAAAAATATGCATGCACACTCTCAGCCTCAGAAAAGCCATGGCAAAACCCCTGTGGAGATTTTGCCAAGAAAACCCCAAGAACAAGTAATAACAACAATAGTCAATATCACCATGGCGGGCGGCGGCAGGACCAGCCTGGGGCCGGTCCAAAGGCCTCAGGGGGCCGCATCCGGGCCTTAGGTTGCCTACCCCTGGGCTAAGCAGACGGGCGGCCATGGGCCGCCCCGGGAAGCTGCGGATCGGGGCCGAGGTATCCGCACACCTCGGCCCCGCGGCACAGCGTCCCACCCCCATGAAGGAGCACTAAAATAGCGCTCCTTCCAGAAGACGCCGAAGGTGCACCACAAAAGGCTGCCGGCGCACCTTCGGCGCCTCTTTCGCTGCAGCGTGTGCTGACGCTGTGGCGGACAGGCATCCTCGGAGCCCCGGCCGTGTGGAGGGTCCAGCGCTCCGACGATGCCTTCAGGAAGGGGTTGGGGTGCCCAGTGTGTGGCTGCCCCTCCCCTTCCTTGCGCTGAAGACGGCGCTTTGCGTCGTCTGCTTCTCCCCTAAGTAACTAAAACCATTGCACTAATACTTTTCTTTCCTTTTTCTTTCCTTTTTCTTTTTTTTAGATTCCTAATACTGGGGTTTATCCAAGCTTTATCACAGTTAGACATCAGTGGAACCACACACCACGGCCCCAATCCTCCTTTTTGCTTCTCCCAAAAGAGCAGGCAAATGCCGCTCCTTTTGGGGGCGGCAAAAAGCCACCCTTAGAGCACCACCACGGCTCTTTTACACCTCTTTGGCTCAGCGTGTGTGCATGCTGCGCCAACAGGGTGCCCTGACATCGCATGGCATGCGGATGGGCATGCAGAGTCGGGGCAGCCAGTGTGTGGTCACCCCGCCCCAACTACATCCCCAAGCTGGCCTAAAGTGATGGTCTGCATCCCCCCTCAGTCAAGCCCTTTGCTATTGCCCAGATGTTTGTTGTGGTGCATATTTTACTACTGTAGAAGACTGTTTCTTTTTGGAAAACAGCTTCAGTTAATGTAGAAAACATTGCTGCCTTATAGGCCTTTTACTTTTCCTTCTGCCAGTAATGTGGAATTCTGGGAATTGTAGTTTGTTATGGCACCAAAACTCTGGTGCCACAGTAAATTACAATTCCCAGCATTCCATAGCACTGAGTCATGGCAGTTAAACTGATGTCAAAGATTATTTCTGCCGTGCAGTTGCAGCCTAAGATATTGACATCTGGCCTATTCTTTGTAGGCATTAACAGCTAACAAACATGGTAGGAAGGTATTTGGGCAATACGACAGTTGCCTACCCATTTTATTTTGTCCCGGAACTATTTAACTAATCAGTAAATTAAACCCTTCATCCAGGTATGTCATAGCATTAGTGCAAAGACCATTCCATTAGTATTGGACATTTTCAGAGTTAACATTGTGATCATAGCCAATAAATTTTTTATCTCATAAGTGGTAGTTCAAGAAGGCACACAATCATGCAACCTGCTTTGCACAACCTGCTTATGCAACCTGCTTTGCACAACCACATGCACAAAAGTGCAGCTGTGCTAACAGGGATTTTCTCTCAGCTATCATTGAATTGGGTATAGCCCTGTGGTTTGAGGATGTGTAGTAAAGAAGAGTTAAGAATGTCTATTTATGTCTACTTAAAAAGCAAGAGACTGAATTAGTTACTAAAAACAATAATTGTTTTATTAGAAATAGTGCTGGTTCTTTGAAAATCAGTGTTTTCTATGTACATTTCTTACCCTTTTGAGAAGTTTCTTTGAGGGTTGGAACATAAACATACATGATAAAATGTACTGTATATCCTTATGTATAAGTCTAGAAATTTTAGTCAAAAAATGGACCCAAAAAATATGGGTCAACTTAATCCATGGGTCAATATAAGTACTGTACAGTCAGCCCTCAGTATCTGTGAGGGATCTGTTCCAGACCCCCTGCGGATACCAAAATTTGCAGATGCTCCAGTTCTATTTATCTCAATGGCGGTGCATGCACGGGGTCATGTGGCCATTAGGGACAATGGAACTTCAGTGGCGGTGCATGCACATGGTTGCACCACCATTGGGGACAAAGGAACTTCCGTTGTCTCTAATGGCAATGCAGCAGCGTACACGTGCCACCATTGGGGACAATGGGGGCTGTCCCTAATGGCAATGCAGCCACGTCATGAGCTGCCATTGGGGACAACGGGGGCTTGCCGAGCGTGGATGCTTGAATACTGAGGATTCTAAGGGCCACAGATACTGAGGGCCAACTGTACTTTTAACTGTTATCAAAAAAAAAGGAACCATTCCCTTCTCTGAGTGGCAAAAGGTGAGAGCTTAATCCATCCCAAGATGACCTGAAAGAAGCAGTGACACCCCCCCCCTCATCCATTCATCTTTTAGGGTGATCAGAAACAATTGTTATGCTTGCCAGAATTTTTTAAATTCTTTGGCATTGTTTTGCTTTGCTTTGCCTTTTACATCCTTTGTTACATGCCATTTGTTACAAGTTTTACCCTTGGCTTATCAAAATCCAAACTTTTGGCCCCCAAAACCAGCCCTCAACTTATACATGAGGTCAACCTATAATCAAGTATGTACGGTATATAAAATGGTAACATGATAAAATGAAAGGTGTAGCTTTCCCTTATCCTCTTGGTATCATTGTGGATGACAGTGGAACTAAGGATGAGCCACCGTGGGCTTCTGTCCTCTGTAGAAAGACTTTCTGATCTTTGACTTGCAGCTCTTATTCACTCATCTGCCAGTGATGGGATATGGTTTGATTTTGCCTGAAAGGTTAGTTTTGTACCTCTTTTTTTAAGAAATAAACATCAGTTTCTCTTTCAGCCCATATATAATATTGTCACTTTCTTTTTAAATGACTAGAACCAACTTCAAATTGTTTTATAGCAACAATTTTATGACACGATTTATGAGAAAACAAGAAAAAACAATGTTGCCTTGCAAGTTAATTTATGATTATATATGTTTAAACTGAGGTAGCTGAATTAGAAGGCTTCTAATTCAGTTTAAATATGTATTACTCCAGTTAAAACATTTTCACAAATTCAAAGCATTTGTCTTTATTTAACCTTTTCATAGTCCCTGCCTTTCTTTAAAGTGCACCCATTTCTTATGTTACTCAAGAAGGTATTTAATACATGACTTAGTGTCATTTGCATTATATAAGAAGATTAATTTTACAAGCTGTGGTATTAATCTGAGGAGCTCTACATATTGACCTATGAAAGAGCGTAATTGTTAGCTTAATTAAGTTAATTAATTGTCACACTCTGACAAACTTAGTATTGAGAGGAAATTAAAGGCAAATAGAAATTGGTTAGAAATCATATTTTATGGAATTTTATTATGCTTTCTGTTTAGATGACACTAGTATCTATTGTCTAACAACTAGAATACAGCCAATTAAGAATGCTAAAAGCTAAGAATTTGAAATTCTTTATTTTGATTGATAATATGTCAGACTCCCCAGGATTAGCCAAAAATATGTGTAGAAACTTTTGTACCAGACTGGTAACATGTATCTTGCAAACTCTTGTTCTGATAATGGGAGAGTACTGAAATAAGGATCTAGCCATCCGAGGTTTCTTTGGTGTCCTACAACAATTTGAGTAAGACCTTTAGACTACTGTGAATGTGGCTTTTTAAAGAAAGGTTGTTCTGACCAGCCACTCCAACCACATGCCCACCAAAATTTATGTCCTTCTTACAAAAAAAACAGGCTATACCATCACCCTACACCAATATTTTTTTCCTGCTGCTTGGAGAGGGAGGGAGACTGGGCAGACATTTTTGCTGTTGTTTACGGGAAGTAAAAAGTAGATTGAGATAATTGTTTTGTTCCTAATAATGGAATTTGGGGTCATTCAGCAAAACTGATTGATTGCCAGAACAGACAACAGACTGTACATCTACAGGAAATGAGGATGGAAAGTAGCTTGGAAGGCTTTAACAATAGATTTGATAATATGGTGGTTAGATCTGTCTATGGCTACTATTCACAGTACTTGTTTGTACTGAACTTTAGATTCCGTACCAGTATGCCTTACTCAGTCCTGATTGCTGGAGAGAAATGACAAAAGATTGTTATTGCCCTCATGTCCTCTTTATGTTTCTATAAGCATATGGTTGATTATTTTGGAAAACAGGATGTTTGACTTGATGGTCTGTTTGTATTCTCATGATCTTGCTGTCTCTGACAGATGTAAGCAAGCAGGTTGTCTTACTCTCCCTGTTCATTTCATGTTTTGCTAACTACCTTGACTGGCTTGTAAACCAGGGTGAGGTAACTAATGGAACAGCACCCATTCTTCCTCATTCCCTGTGAGCACATTAGGGCCTCTGCAGTCCGGCCCAAAGGGCTGGCCTGGAGGCAGCGATGGGGCAGGGCAGCTGCACGCTGGCCACCCCAACCCCACGCCAACAGCCTCCTGACTCTGTGCGACATTACGCACAGCATGCAGCATCAGAATGCCCTCCTGGCACAGCGTCCTGATGCGCTGTGCCAGAAGGGGAAACAACGAGCTGCACGTCGGCTCTTAGGGTGCCCTTTTGTCGCCCCGGAAAGGAGCAGCATTTTGCCGCTCTTTTTGGGGTGGCAAAAGGGAGGATTGGGGCCACGGCATGGAGTAGCCGCAGCCCCGATCCACCACTTCCCAGGGTGGCTCTGTGCCGCCCGTCTGCAGCCCCCCATTAGTCTCTCTCAACCTGTTTTCCATTTCAAATGTGTAAACATTGGTAACATAACTTGAAGAGGGATTTTTTAAAAAAAAATAACTACGTTACATTGGCCTTCAGAACATTCACTTTGGGATAGCACATTGGTATATTGTCTTTCTACTTTATGCTTTGTGAACTGTTAGTGTCAGTTAGATTATCTTTTTACTCTGTTATATAAATGATGCCAAAAACTATATTTTGAAATGTTCCTATCAGCATTTGCTTCTGTTGGCTTTTCTATAACTTATCATATTTTAATTTCAGCTTCATTACTTTCCTTGGTATAGCAGTCCTTCCTTGATTAATTGGTGAGCCATGTCTGTGGATGTTTATCTTAATATATTTTTCTGCTGAAATATTTAAACACCCTGTTAGAGAATAATTCCAGTTACCACAAGTAATGTTGTGATTTCATGCATAGTCTTACATAGATACCAGCATTTGTCACAACTTGCCTTGTTCCTTCTGTGTATTTCTAATTAAACTCTACAAAAGAATTAACAATCAGTATTCTGATTAGTACATGAGATGTGCAACTCATTGCCTGTCTATTGTCTGAGCTTTTCAAAAGAGTAAACCAGGGGTAGGCAACCTTTCCTTTTTAAGGGCCGAGGGACTTCAGCTCCCAGAATCCTCAGCCATGTTGGCCAATAGTCCCATGTTGGCCAATAGCTCCTGAGGTTCTGGGAGTTGAAGTCCCTCGGCCCTTAAAGGGGAAAGATTGCCTACCCCTGAGTAAACAGTTGACCAGCAGCACATGGAGCTTGTCTCCTCTCTATTTTTTTCTTACACATATATGTGCTTTTCTGTTCTCTTTCTGCTATGAATATATACATACACAGAGATTCTGTTCCACAATCGCCAGTCAGATGCCTAAAAGAAGCCTGCAAGCAGGATATGAGTGCAGTTTTATCCTCCCTCTCATATTCTTCCACATTTGGCAGTGAGAGGATTATTGCCTTCACTACCAAAAGTAATATATAGCCATCATAACTATTGGCTGTCAATCATCTCATAAGACCTGCCAGAACACTACGAAGGTAATGCTCTTAGTTGCTGTGGTGGTAGAGTATATGGTCTTGTCACTACAAGCCATTACATACATGCACAGCACCTTACTCTCCGTTATACATATTTGGTGTTGCTCTTTAGGCTGATAGTTCCAAAACATGTTTCATTTTTTCTGGGTTGTTGGGTTTCAGCTCCTACAAGTTACAAGCCAATGTGGCCACTTGTCAGGGGGTCTGGGAATTGTAAACCCAATGGTTAGAGTTGATGTCTTAAGCTGTTTTGCAGGAATATGGTGAAAGAGAAGCTGATAATTTGATCCAAACAATCACTGATAATCATGACTACTGTTCATTAACAAATCTCTTCCATTTTGGAAGGGCATGCGATGCTTGGAGCAGGAGTATCTTTGGAGTTTAAAAGAACCAAGACTGCATAATTCAGAGATGGGAACCTCTTTTGTTTTCCCTGTCACAGACTCCATTCCCTCATGGTGTTTATGAGAACACATTAGTGGTGAGCAAAGCCAGTCTGCGATAGGCAAACCAGAGCCAAAAAAGTTCAGGTCACCCCCTTTTCTCTTTCTGCCAGCCTTTTGGTTCTTCCCAGGGAAGGGACCAGTCATTATCTGGTTTAAGCACACAAAAAGTTTTTTGAAATTAGGCAGAGAGATGTAGGTTGTAATTCAGCTTCTGGAAATGGCCATACAGTCTCAGCCAGTGTACCTTGGGTAAAGCATGCAGGTACTGCCGCAAGAAGATCCTTGCAGAGTACACATCAAAATGACACTAGGACATGGGCTTGCCCCACACAGGAGAGGAAGGCCAAGAAATATGCCACTGAGTCAAATCTGTTGTGAGAGAATATAATGATCAATCAGAGAAAGTGGGATATAACACCAACAGTTATGGGGGGGGGGGGGTAAGTGGCTGAAGGGAAGTGGAGAGAGGAGTTCTGTTCCATGCCCTCCAAAATCTTGTCTATAGTTTGACAGTCATTAAATCCTGAAGAAAATAGAAATATCTAAACAAACAAGGGTGGAAGTGGATATAAAAATCTTCCCATGAGAAAAAATGAATTAAAATCAGTAGCAGTCTGTCATAACTAGAAATTTACATCTGTATCTAGCGAAATTCTTGTCCACTTTACCTTGTTTCATAGGAAGCTGGTGATAGTTTTTCTGTCACAGTTCTTCAGTATCACCCAGTACTGATTCTTGTGTTTGGAGTTGGTAGGGAATGGATTTAGGACTTCATGCATGCAAGGCAAGTGCATCACCTGAATTACAGTCCTACCATGGGCACTGCAAGAACACTGGTCTAAAACCATTGTATCTGAGTAGTTTATAATAAATAATTCAATTAATGATCAATATCTAGATATTTCTTCTTCTACACAAAATATTTAGCATAGTATATTTCCATTCTGTAATGTATTATGACCTTTATCACTTGTTCAGCATGTACATTTTATAACTCTCCTCTGCATTCTTGTGCATTTGAGAATCAGAAAATTATTGCTGTTTTGTTTCTTTCTTACTTTTGGTACCCTCCAATTAAAAAACTGGCAAATGTTTTCTGCCCTTTGCTATTCTGACAATGGCCTAGGTAACAATTACTCATCATCCTGTAATGTATCATTTTTTATCAGAGTCTTGTGTCTCTTTTATATATAGAATAAATATTTATGTTTTCTCATTTTTCTGAAGTAGAAGATACAGAGAAAATAGGTTTGAAGTGTCAGCTATAATTCATTGCTCACAAAGAACAGTCTTATTCTGATACTGCATGGAAAGAAAAAAGTATCTAAATCATTTCACCAGCAAGCTTATAACCAAGATACCATCAGCATTTTCCTCCTTGAAAATATATCTGCCATAAATTAAATGAAATCTTCAGTATTAAAATGTCTCTGACAAGTTTAACCCCATTGTTGCCATATATGTGTTTTACTAGCAGTTAAATTCTGTATATGTTTAAAAGAAAGGACAAATGAAAGTTAAAGTAGATTTGCAGTGGGATTTCTAGTTACTCCATTAAAATAATACACCAAATCCAACTAGAATTTGATTTTAAAGAGGAAAACAAAATATATGAAGCATGAATTCCTTTTATTAGCCATGCTGAAAGTATAAGGTCTTTCTGACAGCACACCATCTCCTTTAAACCTTGCATTATCTTTTGTGTGTTGTTTGTTTTATATAATGGAATATATTGATGCTAAAGTCTAATTTAAAACTGATATTAAACTTGGGATCCCAGCTGCTATATTCTTTATATTTGAAGGTTGTTCCTGACTCTTTAGTGGTGAGGGAATACTATGGTACTCTACACAGCCTTGGAATCAATGGGATTTATGCCTAACCCACATCCAACAATTGATTCAGTGGGTCTACACTCATTGGGACTAACCAGTGAGATTCAGACCATTGTGGGCTGCACGTTCTCAATCATTGGTTGAGACAATAATCCAACAGTTGGCTTGGCCTGTAGGGCTTATAATTTTTTATCCTTCCTGATCTCCACTTTCAAAAGATGTTGATGGCTGCTTAATAAAACTATATCTAGCAAGAATGTATTTTGGCACTAGTGAGCCCACATACATTGAAAGAATAATTTCTGTTCTTAGTAATAGATACCATTGCATTTAGTATTATTTGGTTGTTTGTGATTTGTATTCATCTTAAAAGATAGTTTCATCTTCATTAGATTCAAAAGTATTCAGTAGAATTTCTACTTATAAAATATTTATTTGAGAAATCAGTATTGGAAATATTAGAAAATACTGTGCATTTTCTTTAGATCCAGGTACCTTTAAAAAAAAAAAAGGATAAATGCAGTTTTCAAATATGTGTGAAATAACGTGAACCAATACTAGTAATGAGCAGTGGTCCAAATATAGTAACACCCATCCTGTCGTGGCTTAACAAAGGAAGTTCTGTGTTTTTGTTGTCATAAACAATATAATTGTTCAGATGATAGTTTCTGTTTTCAAATTTCATTTGCCTTTCAGTAATGATAAGAATATTATTAATATGATGCAGAAAATTTAATTACTATGATAAGGCAATGAAATTTGTTTAATAGAGCATAATTAGTAGCTTAAATTTTCAGGACACATTTTTTATTTTTCCTTAGGATAAAAGGGGATTGTTTCAGTGCTTGCTTAACTGTGAACTGATATGTTTTAGGGCAATATATGAGTGAGAGTGTAGTCTAATACTCTTCCTTGTTAAGCAAAAAGTAGTGCCATAGAGAATAGGTGTAGAAGGAGAAGAGGAAGAAAGTTCTCATTCTTACTGACAGCGAATAGCAAGTGCAGCATTAGATCTTGGCCTCGGTCATCTAGTAGAAGGAATTTACATCACATGAATGAGAGTGCATTTCATAACTATAATAGTGACGATCCATTGATAAGATATACTTTTGTTAATTTCTCTGGTTGTTATTTCAGAAACAAAGTACACTGTGAATAAGGTGTGTGTTTATTCTATAAGGAACAACATATACCACAGAGAGAATGTCCTTTGGAAACAAGACACTTGGAGATTATCCTTTTTTCATGTGGGATTTGAAGTGTATCGTCAATGAAAGCAGTTAGTATAAATATTGCATCCCCCCCCCCCCCCATGAGAAAGCTTCACTTTAGAGAAAATCTGCCTTTCTGCCTCTCAGCTTTTTACACAAAATGTAATTCTGGCATGGAGTCATTTCATTTGAAAACTCTAGTGATTCAGTAAAATAGATGGTTGTATCAATATTATTAATTCAATTTCTCTTGAGATTCATATATCAGCTTTGTTCCACAGAGATGAGTTTGGCATAATAATATTACTACCTACAGACAATTAAAGCTGAAAACTGTGCCACAATCAGAGTTTAGACCATTCTGCATTAACAAATTTCATATAAAATAGTTTAGAATTCTGAAATTGTGTAAACTTCAAACTTTTAGATTTGTCCAATTAATGCTTCTTAGTGATATCACTTATATTTATGTAATGATTAATAAAACATACAACAAGGAGGAATACTGCCAACTTAGAAACTACCATATATACTAGACCAGGGGTAGGGAACCTTTTTGAGCCGGGGGCCGGGTTGCTGTCCCTCAGACAATTGGTGCGGGGGGAGGCGAAGCACCAATAAATAAATAAATAAATAAATAAACAAACAATTTTTAAAAAATTAAAAAATATTCATGCACACTCTCTCAGCCCCAGAAAAGCCATGGCAAAACCCCTATGGAGAATTTGCCAAGAAAACCCCAAGAACAAGTAATAACAACAATAATCAATATCATTATGGCAGGCGGCGGCAGGACTGGCCTGGGGCCAGTCCAAAGGCCTTGGGGGGGCGCATCCGGCCCCCAGGCGTTAGGTTGCCTACCCCGTACTAGACTATAAGTTGATTATAAGTCAAACTCAAAATAAAAACGTGTGTTGAGGGAAGGTTTGGGGCCAAAATTATGGAATTTGATATGACCCATGGATAAGTCAAGGGTAAAACTTAGGAGCATATAATGAAGGATGTAAGGGATGAAACAAAGGAAAACAGTGCCAAAGAACTTACAAAATTTGTGCTCATACTAAAGGCCACATGGATGAGAGAGCAGAAGTGGGTCAGTCCTTCCAAGGCAAATTAAACTCTTGTCTTTCACCAGGGGATGGTGTGTGTGTGTGTGTGTATGTATATATATATATATATATATATATATATATATATATATATATACACACACACACACACATACATACACAATCATCCCTTGCTGTTCGTGGACTTGCAGTTCACATCCCTTGGACTTTTGCAGATGGCAAGCAGCGAGGGACAAAATGGTATGTGCGTGCATTCAATATTTGTGGTATTTCTGATGGGGGTGGTGGTCCAGAATGGATCCCCTGCAAATTGGGTGGGACGAGTGTGTCTCTTTCTCTGACTTAAAAGTACAGTACTTACATTGATCCATGGATAAGTCGACTTGGGTTTTTTGGTCAATTTTAAACCTAAATTTCTACACTTATACATGAGTATATACAGTAAGTGTAGTGTAAGTAAAATTAAGTAGTTGCTGTGGTTCTTAGTAATCATTTTTGTATTATTGTTATACTGCTATATGATTTAACAGCAATCTCTGTGTGTGGCATTTATTCACTGTGTCCAGTACTAGGTGGAGATACTGGTGTGTTGTAAATGTATATGAGAAACAGAAATTAAGTGGGCATCACTACTCTGTTTTTGTGCCTTCAAGTCATTTTCAATTTAAGACAACCGTACAGTGAACCTGTGGCCTAGTCCAACACTCAAACCACTATGACAAGCTAACTCTTGCAGTGCTATTTATTTATTTATTTTAAAAGGAAGATCAACACAAAATGTCTTTCCCCTATCTGAATTCCATTTTTTCCAGCTTTTGCTCTTTCTCATTCTAGTTGCACTCTCTCTCTCTCTCTCTCTCTCACACACACACACACACACACACACACACACACAGATTTTATGTGATTTAGTACAGTCCTGTTACTGTTCCTAAAATGTAAACCACAAAGCAGGCTCTAGAAAAGTAGCTTATAGAGGGGTGGGGAACTGAAGGTGACTTGTATAAAATTGTAATTTTATATAAGGTTCTGACTATATAAATAATTCATTTAGCAATAAAATGCTGTTATTTTATTATATTTTTACACTAATGTAGCCCTCCAGATGTTGGACAGCAACTCCAATAACCTTAGCTAGCATAACCAATGTTAAGCCGTGTTGGAAGTTGCAGTTCAAGAACATCAGCACTAATTCCAGGTAATTTTCAACCTTGCCATACAAAGTGAGAGGATTCAAGTGGAATCAAAAGCATGTATTTAGACCTGGGCCTGAATACTTTCGATAGTCCAAACTGGAATACATCAACTGAATCAGTTATGGAATGATGATTCAACATTTATATATAGCCATTGATTCAATTGGAGGAGGCAGCCAGGCTGGAAGACGGAGATCGGGGGAGCATTTGCTCCCCAAGTTTTTTTTCAGCCCAGTTGCCTTTGGAGGAAGGAGCCAGGCTGGGAAGACATAGATCGGGGGAGCATTTGCTCCCCACACCTCTTTCCAGCCTGGTTACCTTTGGAGGAGGCAGCCAGACTGGGAAGGCGCAGATCAGGGGAGCATTTGTTCTCCAAGCCCCTTTCCAGCCCGATTGCCTTTGGAGGAGGCAGCCAGGCTGGGAAGATGCAGATCAGCAGAGCAAATGCTTCCCAAGCCTCTTCACAGCCCTGTTACATGCCCTTGTTTTACTCTCGACTTATCCATGGGTCATACTAAAATCTAGATTTTGGCCCCAAAACCTACCCTCGACTTATACATGAGGTCAACCTATACACAAGTACATACCATACATTAATTCTGTTTAGCCTTTACTGTTCAAATTAATTTATAAACCCCATATTTCATTTTCTACAAATTGAAGAGGCCTATTTGATTCCATATCAACTTAAATAGTGTGCAGGTGGCTTCTGGGCCCAACAGCTGCTATTGACCTTTGCAGCCTGAGTGAGGATATCATTTATTAGACCTTCTTCTCCAGTACGATTACCTTTTGGCTTAAAATTCTGGGACTTTGCTTTGTTTCTTCATACATGTGATGTGAAATGGAGTGGTTACAGGAGACACAATCTGTTTGCTTTGATCCATAATGTATGGAATTTTCAAGAGAGAGTCCATTGGCTCCATCATTGCTGAAGTTGTTATTTCAACTAAAATTTCGAACAATAATTATGTCTGTGTTCATTTTTGGTAGGATTTTTAGTTATTTTATCAGTGTAAGAATAGTATGGATTATACATATTTTCTACTGAAGCCTTTGAATTTTGGAAGTTCTTAAATTGAAATCATTGATATTACATAATTACACTTCTTGTAGAAAGTAAACATTTGAAGTTTTCTCTCCATCATGGACATATATGTTTATAATTACAATGAAATTGTATTATGCATTGGATCCTATTTAGACTTTGTGCAATTAAAGCACTTCAGATTGCATACACAGCAACCAAATCATTTAATTCTGTTTAGCATCTTGCTTAAGTCTGCATGTGTTTACTCAGAACTGTACAAAGCACCAGTAAATAACTGTGTTCATCATAGTGGCTACATGCCAGAGAACATTGTGTGTATCCAGGTCTCACTGGCTACTATCGAAAGCCAAAAACTGCAAGCATAAACCATTGAATTGCTAACAGTGGGAAGGCACCAGCTGTACTTGGCAGTGCTCATTTACTGGATCGCAGCCAGTGTCTGGACTAGACCAGTACTTTGGCTTTGACATTTCAGCAGGAGGCTTGTATTCCAGGTTAAATACAAGATAGCGCTTGGGTGAATTTTTCTGAAAGTTAGCAATTTGCAGATATATAACACTTGTAATGTTTCAAGGCTAGGCATTGTATCTCTGTGAGTGAATAGCTCCCACAAAGTAAATAACAATTTGAAGCAGTTTCTATTTTGCTCTCTGAAGCAGATTGGCAGAGGAAGCTTTCCTTCAGTACAGCATATTCAGTGGCTTCGTCATCCTGAATAGGATGATACTTTCAGAGAAGCTTTTCTTAGTGCATTTCTATGCTACCTTTCTCCCAGTGTGGGACCCAAGGCAGCTCACAAATAACAAAATTAGCTTAAAACATAATAACATTAAAACACAATGAAAAGATCATCATTTTAAAATCAAAAATATATAATTGTTCAAAATATAATAGAATTAAAGCCAGAGTACCCAGCCACCCCCATATGAGGACCTCTGTAATTACCAAGCAATTACTAATCAAAAGCCTGCTTAAATAAAACCTGTGGGTGAAAAGAAACTAGGCCTCTCATGGAAGGGAATTCCGTGGGCTGGCAGCAGCCACTGAGAAGACTCTCTCCTGTGTCCTCACTAGATGGACCTGTGATGGAGAGAAAGGCTTCCCCTGAAGATTTTGATTTATATGGTGAGATAACTGTATAGGGCTTTACAGATCATGAACAGCACTTTGAATTGTGCCCAAATATGAGCTGGTAACCAGCAGAGCTGTTTCAACAGGGGTGTTGTTGACTGTGCTATGTCCCCCAAAAACAAAGAAACCCAAGAGACAACACAAACAGTGAGGAAAGAAAAAGAGAGTGCCCAGTACTGGAAAAAACTTCATTCAGCAACACTTCAGGGGCAACAACAATATGGAGGAAAGTTCATAAATTTTCTCAAGATTGTTGTTTTTTTCCAGCACCTGGAGTACTCTCCTCTGTCTCCCACCTCTCTCTGGGCAAAAGTCTGGCATGTGACTTGGATTTGTAGACTCTCAAATGGAGCCCAAATCCCAGGAGGTTCCTTTACCCATGCCCCACCCCCACCCCTCCGAGATGGACCTGCACTGATTTATTCTTTCTTCTAATGTTCTCCCCTTTTTTCAATTAGACATTATTGTTTCTCATTTTGCATGTATTCTTCTGGCGTTATCCAGCTGCAGGTGAGTATGACCCTGACACTCTTCTGTTAAACCCTTTCCACAAAATTTCAGGTGCTTAGGTTCTACAATCTTAGAGCTAGTTTGAAAATGCATGCTCACAATTTTAGTTTTTTTGTTTTAGTAGAGGTGTCTTTTCTGTCTTTTTATTCAGCATTCACGAGTTTCTTAGTATTCATTGGCATAAAACTGAAGCTTTTGATACTGTTCTGACCACTTTTGGAAACAGAGCAATCACAACAGCTCAATTCCTCTCTGAATTACTGTTTGTTGACATACATGTGTTCTTATTCTTCAGGATTTTACAACATTTCACCACAGTATTCTAATTAAATGTTCTGTAGAAAGCCACACAGTAGGAAATGGGGCAGGGGAAGAACCTCTCTTGTTTTTATATAATGCATGTTCTAGAAAAAGAAGGCCTACCATAGACCCAAATTAACTCAAATTTTATCTAATTGTAATGTTATGTGTAACCAGAAAGAAATCAAAAGTCTGCTTCATGTGAAAAAGAACGAACAATTCCTTTCTTTAGAGAAGCTGCAGTAGGAGCATTTTGTTGAGGGAAAGCACTGTGAGATTATTTTAGGTTGCCTTTGTTTGCATTCTTTTATTTGCTTGCTCATTGTGTATACCCTAGTTTCAAATAAATTAACAAGTCAACCTATCCTAAAATATTTTTAAAAATACCATAAATGAACAAATGCATACCTATATAAAAGTGGGATATAAATAAATTAAAATATATAAACAAAAAGTAAATGTAGTAAACTGAAAATAAGCACCTCTGCTGCATCCAAATAAAAATGACCAACACAAATCAGGCCAAGAAAAAAACATTCAAAAAATAAAGAAATCTTCAATCATCTACTTGAGCCTTGTTACTCTCTACTCAAAACTTCCTTCATATTTAGGACAGGATGTATAATCTGCAGTACCCTTGAAGCATGAGGTAGAACCTCCATCATAAGCACAAGATAGTACTGCTGTTCTCAGTGTTGTTGCCATTGTAAGAAGCATTCATACTGACTCATTTTTGTCTTCCTGCCCATAGTTCTAACAATGCTGAGTCTCAGCTAGATTAAAATAGTTGCACATGCATTGTTTGCACACTAGACCCTTGGTCACCTAGAGGTGTCTTGCACTAGTTTCAGTTGCTGGCAAGAATCTCTAAAATTACTGCATTCCTCCATTAGACATATTGTGTCCATAATCAATTATGCTTTACATGCGATTCATCCACTGTTGCAGTTATTTTTTCAAATATTTTAAACATGTAATCCAACAGTTAGAAAAGAGCTCAGTGCTTAATGTTGCCATTTTTTAAGTGTCAATCTCAGATGTGGGAAAAGTTTAGCTCTTGGGAAGCATGTGGCCTCCAAGTCGTCTTTGCAGTCTCCAAAGTCCCTTGATACCAACTAAAGCCTCCCAAACTCTTCTCCCAAAAGATTGCACCCTGCCTGGAATAATGATAATACTAAATGTTCTCTTGCACGTTATAGACCAGACATATTCAGTTGTCAACTTCTTGCCCTACTCATAGTAGTAAATGCTACTAAAAGATTTTAACAGTGCTCAGTGCTCAATCCTTGAATGCCTGTGTATTGAGAGAAGCTGTTAGAGTTGTCTAATTCTTCAAATAAATGAGAATGTATACCTAATTTGCCAAGTTTGAATGTTGAAGAGGTTATGATATAAGGAACAGGGTTGTGTACATATAAACATGTTTAGGAGATATCTGTATAATATCTTAGCATCAACTATAGAAAACTATGAAATTATAGCAGAACATCATGATGATGAAGATGATGATGGATAAAAGACTATGTTAAATGGTTTAAAAGGATGATGTTCTTGCGTGTGTTAGTTACCAAGCCTGTTAAAGAGATGCAAAAAGATCAAGGTTCAATCCTTGTGAAACTGTAACATTCTAATAGCCATAGTCTATAATGTAATGGTATGAGTGATACCTTACATGCAATGTCATGTTATACAGTGGGCCCTTGGTATCCTCTGGGGTTTGATTCCTGGACTCCCTGTTGATACCAAAATCTGTAGATGTTCAAGTCCCATCATATGCAGTGGGGTAGTAAAATGGAATCATTTATATAAAATGGCAAAATCAAAGTTTGCTTTTTGGAATTTGTGTCCAGGGTCAGAATCCAGATAATCTCACAAGTGGCAAGGACTCTCAGTCCCATGGTCTAGGGGATGGGGAATCACTCATGTTTCCTCTCACTATCATTCTCTCTCTCTCTCTCTCCTTCTCTCCTTGAAAACACCGAAAATTGGCTGAAAATCCCAGAAGTGAAAACAGGACTAGACTTCTGTTAACTTCTTGGAGTGACTTTCGTCCAATTCTTGGCCAAAAAGTCTGAGGTGTAATCTGCCATGGGGGGGGGGGGGGGGGCAGAGGTGGAAACAGGCCACAGTTGCCAGCTCCTGGTTAATATGGCTATAATGTCATTTTTGATCAACCAGAAGTACTTTTAAATCAACAGATTTAAGATACTGAGATTAGGGCTCTTTCCCTTTGGTTTATTTGCATAGGACAGTCTCTTGATTACATTCAATTCTAGTTTCACTGACATCAATGTTAGTGCTTTCAACAAACATTTGTAAACTACACTTGTTAGTTTCAGTTTTTCTTTTTTTTCCTTTTTTTTAATTTTTATTTTACATACAAGCGTACAACATACAACATATCACATGTTACAACACATAACACTCAAAACCCTTTATCATATGCCCAAATTAAAATCAATATCCCCCAAATTTGTAATCCCCTAAATTTTCAATCTGCCAAATTATTTCTTTTAATCATTCCATTCTTTTCAGCTCTCCATTCATACCTTTCTTCCACTCTTTCCAAATCTTCCCCCTCCCCCTACTCTTCCTATCCTAATCTCTCACTCTACTCTCACTCTACTCTCTTTTCCTTTCCTTTCCTTCCCTTTCTTCTCCTTCCCCTTCCTTTCCTTCCCTTCCCTTCCCTTCCCTTCCCTTCCCTTCCCTTTCCTTTCCTTTCCTTCCCCTTCCCTCCCTTATCCTTCCTTCTTTTCCCACTTCCACCTTCTCTACCATTTATTATCCTTTCCTTTCCCTTCTTCTACATACCTTCTTACCCTCTTCTACTTTCATTTACCTTCTCACTTTCCATCCCTTCTTTCAATCTTCTTTCAATCTTCTCATACTCTTCCATATTGTTTTGCTTCCTCCCAGCTGATTTCTTTCCTTTAAATACCTATTTATTGAACTTCTTAATATCAAATTCATTAATCAAGAATATTATTTTATATATATATATATATATATATATATATATATATATATATATATAAACAAAACTTTATATCAATCTAATCAATTGTTTATTTCTCTTCTTTACTACTATACTTTCCCCCTATCAATCCAATTAAAAAAGTCATTTCTCATAACTTATAATCAAGCTTTAAAACTATGTCTTTACCTGCAATTACCTCATCTTTCCTATTACCACCTTTTATGATTTATCTCATTTCCATCTTATCACTATATATTTCTACAAATCTTACAACTCCTGTACTCTTTTTCCTACTCTATTATTCCTTCTTAAAATACATATATATATATATATATTTATGCTTACCCTATTACCTGTATCAAATATACTTATATCCTTTTTCTCTTATTCTACCAAATATTTTACAGCTAATTCTCCCCATTGCTCTCTCATATAATTCTCCCCATTGCTCTCTCATATATTCAATTACTCTCCCCCAATCTTTAAAAATTTTTTCTGGCGCTTCATCTTTCAATAATTGAGTTAATTTGTCTGCTTCCATTGCGTCATATAACTTCCACATCCAATTCTCTCTTGTAGGTATGTCTTTCTTTTTCCAATTTTGGGCGTATGCCACTCTTGCCATTGTGATTAAATAAAATAGAACCTTCCCATACTTTTTGTCATGTTCTTCCTCTACTATTCCTAATAAGAAAGATTCTGGTTTCATTTCCATTTTTATTTCTAGGATCTCATTAATCGTTTTTCTAATCATTCTCCAATATTCTACGGCCCTTTTACATTTCCACCAACAATGGAAAAAAGTCCCTGGAACTTCCTTACACTTCCAACATTCATTATTCACCTTTTTAAACATTTTTGATATTTTATCTGGGGATAGGTACCATCTAAAGAACATTTTATACCAATTTTCTTTTAGCCCTTGTGAAGCAGTGTGTTTCAATCCTGTTTTCCACATCTTCTCCCATTGACTCATTTCTATCGGATGTCCTACATCTTTTGCCCATCTTATCATAACATCTTTAACAACCTCTTCCTCCATCTGCATTTGTAGAATTTTTTTGTATAATAACCCTATTACTTTTTTATTTTTATCCAACAAAATTTCTTCTATTTCCGTTTTTCTTTCGGCTATTCCTCGATTTTTAATATCCAATATAGCCTTCTCATATATTTGCCTATATTGAAACCACCCTAGTTTAAATCCTTTCCTTTCCAAAATTTCTTGTTTCACTATCATAACCTTCCCTTTTTGTCTTTCTATCACATCTTTATACGTAACCTTTATACTTTATATCATCCCTATCCATCTCTTTTCTATAAAATGCTTCTTGTGGGGATAACCACCTAGGGGTCTTCTCCATTATCCAACTTTTGTATTTATTCCAAGTTTTCAATAAGGTTTTCCTTATTATATGATTATTAAAAGCCTGATTTGTTTTTTTCCTTATCATACGCCAAATAGGCATGCAAACCAAATTTTATTCCTTCTCCCTCTATTTCCAACATCCTCTTATTTTCTAGTTTTAACCAATCTTTTATCCAATTTAACACACTAGCTTCAAAATAGATCCTTAAATCTGGCAAAGTCAAGCCTCCTCTTTCTTGTGCATCTTGTAATACCTTCAATCTAACCCTTGGTTTTTTCCCCTGCCAAATAAACCTAGATAAGTCTCTATGCCAATTGTCAAAAGGAGTCTTACTGTTTATAATGGGTAAAGCTTGAAACAAATATAACATTTTTGGTAAAACTGACATTTTGATTACTGATATCCTACCTAATAGTGACAATTTTAACCTTCCCCAATTCATCAGGTCTTTTTTGATTTCTTTCCATATTTTATCATAGTTATTATTAAATAATTCATTTGTTTTCTTTGAAATTTGAATTCCTAAATATTTTACTTTTTTCTTTATTTCCATTCCAGTTTTTATTTGTAATGAGTCCTCTTCCTTAGAGTCTAAATTTTTAGTGATCATAGTCGATTTATTTTTATTTATTCTACATCCTGTCATATCACCAAATACATTCATAATTTCCATTAAAATTTCAACATTTTCACTTGGGTTCTCCAAATTCACCACTAAGTCATCCGCATAAGCTCTAACTTTATACAAATATTTTTTAATTCTTATCCCCTGCAATCTCTTCTCTTTATTAATTTTCCTAATTAATATTTCCATCACTATCAGAAATATCAGAGGGGACAAGGGACATCCTTGTCTAGTCCCTCTTTGAATTTGTATAGCTTTTGTTTTATCTCCATTTATGATTATACAGGCCTTTTGTTTCTTGTATATTTCTTTAATCCAAATTTGAAAATTTTCCGGCAAATTCATTTTTTTTATAATTTCCAATATAGTTATCCAATTAACCGAGTCAAAAGCTTTTTCCAAATAAAAAAAAAATTAATCCCAATTTTTTATCACAATGTTTGTCATAATATTCAATCACGTTCAGAATGTATCTTATATTATCTTTTATCTGCCTTTCAGGTAAAAATCCTCTTTGATCTTCACTAATTATTTCCTTTAAACAATTTTTAAATCTATTTGCTAATGTCATCATAAATATCTTATAATCAGCGTTAAGCAACGAAATTGGTCGGTAATTTACCGGATCTTCTGGGTTTTTTTCCTCTTTAGGAATTAAGGTTATATTTGCCTCTCTCCATGATTTAGGGACTCCTCCTTCTTTAATTTTACCAAATAATATCTGTAAATGTTCACTGATCTCATTTCTAAATATCTTATAAAAATTAATTGGTAACCCATCTGGTCCTGGGGATTTATCCTTCTTACTCTGTAAAATAGATTCCATTATTTCTTCTTTCATGATTTCCCTATCCAGCTGTTTTCTTTATTCATCACTTATGATAAGAATTTCCTCCTTACTCATATATTCCTCTAGTTTTATTTTATCTATTGGTTGTTCTGCATATAACTTAGTATAATAATTGTAAAATATCTCTTTTATCTTATCATGTTGTGTATAAATATTGTCTCCTTCTCTTATTTTTGTTATTTGTTTCTTTTCCCTTTCCTTTCTTAATCTTTGCGATAACCATTTGCCAACCTTATTTGCTTGCTCAAATGTATTTTGTTTCAGCTTCTTCATTCTTTCTTCTATTTCTTTAACCATATCCATTGATAATTGATTTTTCAACATCTTTATATCTTTTAGTACTATACTATCCTCCGGGCTTTCTTTTAATTTTTCCTCTTTTTATTAGTTCATTTAGTTTCTGTATTTTCCTTTTTCTGTTATTTTGTAATATTGTATTTTGTTGGATAAAAAATCCCCTAATGACTGCTTTAAAAGCATCCCATACTACTATTTCCTTTGTTTCTTTATTCCTATTCTCTTCGAAAAAATGTCTAATTAATTTCCTTACTCTCTCTACTACTGCCGAATCTTTAAGTAATTCCTCATTTAATCTCCATTGCTTTAATTTCTTAGGTTCTTTACAATCCAAAATTAAAGGATTGTGATCCGAAATTATTCTAGGCAGTATTTCCATTCTTACGATTTCATCCGTCATCCCTTTATTTATCAAGATTAAATCTATTCTTGCCAGGGATTTATGCCTGTCAGAATAAAAGATGTAACCTTCTTTTTGATCATATAAGTGTCTCCATAAATCCACCAATGTTAAATCATTCATCATTTTAAATAAAGTCTTTGGTAATTTCCCTTGTGATTCTCCTATTCCTTTTCCAGATTTTCTATCTAATTTAGGTTCGATTACACCATTAAAGTCACCTAAAATTATAATATTTTCATAATCATATTCGCTTATTTTTTTGTTTAATTCCTCATAAAATTTGGCCTTATTTTCTTGGGGTGCATACACTCCTACTATTAAAATTGTCTTCCCTTTCCATGTAGTTTCTACTCCTATCCAATGACCTTTTTTATCATTAAATATTTCTTTTGAATCCCATTGGTTATTTATATACAAGATCACTCCTTTTTTCTTTTTATCAGCTGACGCAACATAATCTTTCCCTAATTTTTTGGTTTTTATTAATCTAACATCTTTTGTTTTAATATGTGATTCTTGAATACAGATTATATCACATTTCTGCTTTCCTAGGAATAAAAAGGCTTTTTTTCTCTTTTGTGGTGAGTTCAGTCCTTTAATATTTAGAGATAATATTTTCATTATTATTTTAATTTTAACTCAAAAGGAAACTGCTTAGTAAGAAAGCAATGGGGAGAATATCTTTTTCACCCTACCCTTAAACTTTATTCTTTTTTACCTTTCCCCCTAACTTTCTTCTCCTTCTTCTTCCTCTTCCCCTATTTTCCGTTTCCCTTCCTCTTTCTCTTTTTCTTTTCTCTGAGCTTCTTGTAATCGTGTTCTTTCCAAGTATCTTTCCTCATTTCTTTCCCCATTTGGACTACAGTCCTTCTTCCCTTCTATTTCCTTTCTATATTTTTTCCAAAACTCACATGCTTTTTCTATAGTGTTTAATTTATGTCTCTTTTGTTTCCATGTAAGAGATAGACCCTCTACATCCAAATCCTCCCATCGAAATGGAACTCCATAAACCTTCAATTGATCTGTCAAAAAGGCATAGTCCTTTCTAGATTTCAACACTCTTCCCGGCACATCTTTAAAAATACGGATTGTCTTTCCCTCGATAATCAGATCTTTTTTGTAACTCTCTTGAAGAATTAAGTCTCTCTTACTCTTACGTTTTATTATTTTATCAATATATATCAGCAATTTTTATTTTGATTGGGCTGTCATGCAGTTGATTAGGCTGTCATGCAGTTACTTTCCTTTACTTTCATACACAGTCCAAACTAAAGTCCAGAAGACCAATATAAAGTCCCCAAACAGTGTGGTACTTTCCCTTTCACTCCAAAAGAAAGGGTTCTAATTATGATTGTTCTTTTATCTCTTTGTACTTATACTTTGTATACTTTCTCCTATTTCTTCTCCTTTTGGGTATTCAAACCCCTTCAACTAAGCAGTCCCGGGTATAGACTTTTATAAATCAAAACAGATTACCTAAGCTCTTTGAGTAGCAAAAGCTTGTTGTAGAAGTTATTAATTCAGCTGTCACGTTTGCTCCACCAGTTACTTTCTCCCCGATTGTAAAGAAAAGCGGCGGCAGCGCTTTGCCTCTTCCAAGGCTGCTAATTGCAGTCGTGGATTACCCTGTGAGACTCGGATCTCCTCCGCGTCCCCTGATCTTCTTTGGGTCCCGAATTCCAAACGCTTGGAGTCCTCCCGTCTCACCAAAGGGTCCCTTCGTGTTCCCCTTTATCGGGGGGAACAAAACTTCGCTTTTGATGTCTCCTATCGAAGCTTTTCTCCCGCAACTAGCGACAGTCGCCCAGAGCGATCTTAGGTGACTGTCCTCGCGCCCGCCATGCCACCGGAAGCTCCTAGTTTCAGTTTTTCTGAAGATACATGTGGAGCATCCTGCTGGAGCATCCTGCTGGACTGACTGAGGCCCTCAGAACTGATGGCCCATATATGGACATCAAAGGGTGTTGTATTGTCATGGTTTGTCAGAGGTAAATGATATGAAGGCTGCAACACTTCATGTTTGTAATGCTAATGCAGTTTTTTCCCCAGTTGACTTCTGTAATGCTGTAAGATAGACCATATAAATTTGATCCCACATGTTCTTATGTAATCCTGTTCTACTTGATATAGGCTTCCCCCATCTCTTGACACTTTACTTTCCAGTGACCTGCTTTTTCAGTGCTTGCAAATTACAAGTTCCATTCATTCAAGAGGTTCCACTCTTTTGCCATTTCTTGCCTATGAGTCTCACTTTAGACCACTTGCATACTCTTTTTCTATAGAGAGAGGGTGTTAATTTAGCTTTAGCATGTATTCAGAAGTGATATATAGTGTTTTATTCACATTTTCAGTCACCAGAATGCATTTCAAAGCTGAAAAAACTGGCTTCCTCTTCATTCCACTTTTTGATAATCCTCTGGTCCCCAGCCTGTCAGATAAGTGCAGACCACTGTAGTTGGTCAAGACTAGGAGATTCATACAGTTTCTCAGTTTCAGGAGCTCACTTAGGAGTAAATGTATTGGACACAGTTAGTCTTAGCTTTAAGTAAACATGCCCAGGATTTATAGCAAATAACTGGTATAACTTCATATCCGGGGTAGCCATGTAGCAAAATACAATAACACCCAAAATCCACAAAACAGTGATACCTTCATTGGGCCAACTAAAATGTAAAAAATACATAACATCAGTTATCCCAGCGGTCTTATATTACTGGTTATTGTAGAAAAGCTGTAAATGACGGAGGGAAGAAGCAAGATAAATGACAGTATGAAGATTCCCTGGGGCATTAACATCTTTTAATCCTTTTGTTCTTTTGTCCATTTGTCCAATATTGGCTCTGCAGTATCCATTCTATATACTGTTATTTATTTACAAAGTCTCCCATTCCAGAGGCCTCGATCTCTTTCAGCAATATATGAAAAGTTCTCATCTGTACCATACTAATTCAGTATGAGAACAGATATAGAGAAATAGGGGGGAAAGCCACTGGCAGTCCACAGCTTTTTAACAGGGACAGATCAGTTAACAACTACAGTACAATCTGTGAGGAAAGAATTTAGAGGTGCTAAGAATTATTTAGTTGCTCTAAATTTATTGTACAGTCTTAACCTTTATTTCATTAAATATGATTTTTCCTGATACACCACCACCACCCAACTTCATTTCTTTTTACAGTAAATTTAATGAAGCATTTCCTGTAAGTTCATTTAGTACCTATCATTGCCCACCAGTATAGAATCGTAAATTAATTGCCCTTTATACTAAATGAAATAAGAATTCCAAATATGCAGCATCAGGAAATTTAATTGTGTTCCTCAATTGCTTATCCAATGCATTGGAAAACTGAATCAAGAAAGACAGAAGAAAGTAGGCAAAGGTTGCTAAATGAAGCACATTACACAGATTTTGAACTTTACTTAATGACCTGAGTGTTTATTGCTATGAAATAAACGCACCATTTCAAGAATTATAATGGAATTGTAAAACATTAAAATTCTAATTAATTTTAGTCAGTAGTATGCATTGTGCATATTTTACCTAAAATGTCCCCCCATTTGATAATCATTTACATTAGATAAATGTAGACTTGCTGTAGAGTGCTGACATCTTCTGTAGTAGAAAATGTAAGGTGTGATATGATGTTGTAGAATGCCAGGGCTGGGGATGATTATGTGTTGAACGTGGGTAAAATCTTTGATAACATCTGAAAAAAATGCATGCATCAGATATTTGAATATGACACAGCAGCGGCTCAAATCTAACATTCCAAAATAGTTGCACATGGGTATTCTTGAACATGAAGATAGTTTTCCCTTGAAGACACGGGAACAGTCTTCTGATCTGCATTCAGCATCTTTGGGCAGCTGCCAGGACCTCTACTCCTGGACAGAGTCCCCTGAAACTTACATCTACTTGCTGCAAGCTATCATTTGATTTTCCCACAATTCCATAAAATAGTGCCACCCTAGGTCATTATG
Organism: Phrynosoma blainvillii; assembly: GCA_026167975.1. Classification (NCBI taxonomy): domain Eukaryota; kingdom Metazoa; phylum Chordata; class Lepidosauria; order Squamata; family Phrynosomatidae; genus Phrynosoma; species Phrynosoma blainvillii. The sequence goes on from JANUYF010000005.1 coordinate 39,154,474, forward strand.
GAAAACTCAAATGATTGACTTCAGCTTTCAGTCTTGTCCCAACAATGGGTGCTTTGCCAAGGACCGTCTCAAATCTGGAACGAGTGCTAACAATGCAACTGATGTCTTTGGTTCACCAGTTTCTCCTCGAGTGATAGGGAGTGTCTGTCATAACTTTCAAACCTGAAGCTGTGGAGGAGCAAAAATTCTTTTTTATTTATGGAAAGCAACCACAGAACACCCCTCTTACACCCAAAATAAAAGAAAGTAGAAATGAGAGGATCATCTTTCAGAGTGGAAAATTACCCCACAGTGACTGTAGTAGTGGAACATCAAGTACTGAAAAGAAATGGCTTCCCCTATATATCACAAGCAAGGGAAATTAAGTAGAACCCTGTGCTTGTTGACTGCTATACGTTAGAACTCAAAGCGTGGAACCCTTGAGGGGTTATCTATTTTGGAGTTGTTTTTTTATTATTTTTATTTTATTTTATTTAAGTTTCTATAAACATAAAAATACTACAACATAAATACACATAACAAAAGACATAACATAACATTAATTACAAAAATATATACATAAAAAAGCTTCCCTTCCTTGATCTTGGTCATCTAACAAATCTAAAAATGTCTTTCAGGTATTTTCACTTACATCCGTATTGTTTACATTGACACTTCTTCCTTGCATAGTCATAAGCTATATATTTATGCATATTTGTTGATAATCAATACCCATCAGATTCTTTATAATTGACACTCAGAAATGGTTACCATTGTTACTAATCATTTCATTACCATTTTTTTATATTTGTACCAACCTAAACATCAATTATATTACATAAAATATTGTGTCTCTTAATGATAATTCATGATGACCATATATTAGATAAATATTGAGTGACCGGTATCCATCCCTTTTCAAACTTTTCTTTTGTTTGATCCCTTATAGCATAAGTTAATTTGTCCAGTTCCATCACATCATATAATTTAATCTCCCAGTCCTTGATAAATGGATCTGCTTGGTCTTTCCACTTCTTAGCGTAAACAGCTCTAGCAGCATATAACATGTAAAAGATAATCTTCCCATGTTTTTCTTCTATTTTATTATTTACCATACCAAGCAGAAACATTGTTGGATCAAAATCCAGTTTCACTTTAATGATTTTAGTCATCTCATTTTGTATTTGTGTCCAAAATCTTTTGGCCCTTTCACAATACCACCACATATGTATATATGTGCCCTTTTCTTTTTCACAGTACTAGCAGGAATCATTTCTTAAATTATATATCTTTGAAATCTTATCAGCAGTTAAATACCATTTGAATTGCATTTTGTAATAATTTTCTCTAATATCTTGGCTTAACGTATATTTTATTCTTCTTTTCCAATTCTTTTCCCATTCTTTCAACATAATATGTTTGTTGATTTTTTGTGGCCAAGAAACCATAAATTGTTTTATTGTCTCATCTTCCATATATCTTTCCAATAAAACTTCATGTATTTTGGATACAACATGTTGTGTTTCTTTTGTGATTATTTTACCAAATTGGCTTTCTTCCTTTTCAATGTGTGATAATCTAGTGTCCATTCTAAATCTTTCCCGTATTTGTCTATATAGAAACCAATTACAGTTTTTCCCTTCTGATAGCAATTCCTCTATTGACTTCATTATATATTTGTTGTTTTCTAATTTTAACAATTCTTTGTATGATACCCATTGGTCTGTAAGCATTCTTTCTCGTCGATAAAAAGCCTCATTTACTGAGGTCCATTTGGGAATGTCCGGTATAAACATTGTTTTATATCTTTTAAAAAAATGTAATAGTGGTCTCCTTATGAAATGATTATTAAACTCCGAATTCACTCTATCTTTATCATATATAAGATACGCATGCCACCCATATGGCAAGTTGTATCCTTCAAGATATAACAATTTGTCGTTCTTTAGTTGCACCCATTCTTTTAGCCAGTCAAGGCAGCATGCGTGGTAATATAATCTGAAATTTGGGATGCCAAGGCCTCCTCTTTCTTTTGTGTCCTGTAGAATTTTCATTTTGATTCTCGTTCTCTTTTTATCCCAGATAAATGTGTTTAGGTCTTTCCCCCACTTTTTGAAAGGTGAATCATTGGTAATAACTGGTAATGACTGGAATAAGAATATCATTTTTGATAATACATTCATTTTGATAACTGATATTCTACCCAGCCATGTAAGATTTAATTTTGTCCATTCATCCAAATTTTTCTTTATGTCATGCCATGTTTTCTCATAATTATTCTTGAATAAATCGGAGTTCTTTGCGGTTAAATTGATGCCAAGGTATTTTACTTTTTTCTGTATCTCAAAACCGGAATTTTTTTGTAATTTCTCTTTTTCTACTGTAGACATATTTAGTGGTAGTATTTTTGTTTTTCTTTCGTTGATTTTGAGTCCTGCAAATTTGCCATATTCTTGAATCGTGTTTTTCAAGATGGAGATACTTTCTGTCGGCTCATTTAGAACAATAACCATGTCATCGGCATATGCTTTGATCTTATATTCTTGATTTTTAATTTTTATACCCTGAATTTGGTTATCGTCTCTTATTTTATTGTTAAGGATCTCTGTAACCATGATGAACAATAAAGGTGAGAGAGGACAGCTTTGACGTGTTCCTTTATTTATTTGGCAACTTTTTGTCTTTTCACCGTTAATCAAAATTCTTGCTTCTTGTTCTGTATATATAGCTTGTGTCCAATTCAAGAAGTTTTCTCCTATATTAACCAGTCTCATCGTTGCTTTCAAAAAATCCCAATTAACGTTGTCGAAAGCTTTTTCTGCGTCCAAGAAGATTAAAGCAGATTGCTTGTCCGATCTCTTATTGTGGTATTCTATAATGTTCAGAATCTCACGGATATTTTCTTTCATATGTCAGTTGGGTAGAAAACCTGTCTGATCTTGATGAATCCAAGTGTTAAGTACTTTCTTTAATCTTTTAGCGAGTATAGCTGCAAAGATTTTATAGTCCAAATTTAAAAGAGCAATAGGTCTAAAGTCCTTTGTTTCTTGAATCTCTTTTTCTTCTTTTGGAATAAGTGATATATAAGAGGTTTTCCACGAATCAGGTATAACATTTTCCGCAATATTGTTGATAGTAATTTGTAACGGTACTGCCAAAATATTTTTAAACTTCTTGTAATATAACGTGGTGAAGCCGTCTGGACCAGGAGCTTTCCCTTGTTTCAGATTGTCGATCGCATCTATTATTTCCATAATTGTAATTTTTTTTGTTGAGTTCTACCCTCTGTAATTCGTTAAATTCTGCAATTTTTTGCTTTTTTAAATATTGCTGAATCTCCTCAATGTTTTTTTTTTTTAAATTAAGCCAAAAGTAGTCTCCCAAGACAAATGACATCATAGTGTGGCAAGTCAGACCTATCCAAGGTTCCTCAAAGCTCCATGAAGAACAAACAGAAATTGGTCCCCTCATTGACCTAGCCTCATTTCTCCATTCTGGGGGATAGTGACAGAGTGGAACAAGGGTGGAAAGGGAGCATCAGCTCTTTCTCCAAAAGCATTGCTTCACGTTAATCCTCCATCTGCAGAAGATAATAATAATAATAATAATAATAATAATAATAATGTTTATTTATACCCCACCCATCTGCCAAGCAATCGGGGTGGCTTACAGCATTAAAATCCAACAAATATTACAACATTACATAAAACCTAAGAATCCCCGAACCCACCCCCCTTAAAAAAAAGTATTAAACACATTATATATTTAAAAACATTTATTATTATTATTATTATTATTATTATTATATTAAAACAACTCGAACAGCTCAGGCGGCCTATAACAAACAAACAGCAGCAGTGATTCTAACCAAGGTGGAGAGGAAATGGGGCACTCCCAGAGCCGGGAATCTAATCAGGAAAGGCCTGCCGGAAGAGATCCATCTTAACAGCTTTTTATGTAAGCTCCCTTTTTGTGGAGCAACTGTCCCCAAGCAACACCCTCTGGGATCTGTCCATGAGGAAGGAACAGAACCACTGCAATACAGTGCCTCCGATTCCCAGCCCACACAGGCGATCCAAGAGGAAGCTATGGTTGATTGTGTCAAAAGCCGCTGAGAGATCCAGAAGCACCAACAGGGTCACACTACCCCTGTCGATGTTCAAACGTAGGTCATCAGCCAAGGCAACCATGGCAGTCTCAACTCCAAATCCCATCCTAAAGCCAGTTTGAAATGGATCTAGATAATCGGTTTCATCCAAGACAGCTTGGAGTTGAAGAGTGGCGCACTGGTTAAATGCCTGTACTGCAGCCACTCACTCATAAACCACAAGCTTGCGAGTTCAATACTAGCCAGGGCTCAGGTTTGACTCAGGCCTGCATCCTTCCGAGGTTGCTAAAATGAGTACCCAGCTGTTGGGGGGCAATGAGCTTACAGTTGTAAACCGCTTAGACACTCCATAGTGCAGTATGAAGCAGTATATAAATGAAGCTGCTTTTGCTTTGCTTTGTCCTCAATCACTTTATTCAAAAAAGGTAATAGGGAGACTGGCCTATAATTATTCATATCCAAGGGATCTAGGGAAGGTCTTTTCAGGAGCGGCCTGACCGCTGCTTCCTTTAAACAAGGTGGAACATGACCTTCCCTAAGGGATGCATTGATGACGTCCATAAAGAAGGTCCTCAATTAATCCCCTCCCTGGATGGCCAGCCATGATGGACAAGGATTGAGAGGGCAGGTCGTTTTCCTCACTCTAACAAGGAGCTTGTCCACGTCATCGGTACTCACGGTACTCATCAGTACTGACATCTAAGTCGGCTCTTATCTGAGAGATTTTATCTGCAAAGAAGTTGTTAAACGCGTCTCAGCAGGCCGTTGTCAGGTTAAGTACTGGGTTCCACGCAGGTAGAACCCACGCCAGCTCCCCTACCACCCTAAACAGCTCTGCTGGATGGGACTCTGCAGACGCAATGCACGCAGAGCAGAAATACCTCTGTGCTGCACGCATTGCCTCTCGATAGGAATCAAGGAAATTCCTGTGACGAGTCTTGTCAGATAAGAGTCAAGTTTTCCACCAAGTGCACTCTAGTCGTTGTCCAACCCACTTCATTCTCCTAAGCTCTTCAGTGTACCATGGCTTACGATCAGAAACGGGCTGGAAAGGACGCTTGGGAGCGATCGTATCGATAGCCTTGACAAGATCGGTGTTCCAGGTATTAACCAAACTTTCGACAGAATCACCAGCATTACCAACCATTAAACCCTCTAAGGCTTTCTGGGATCCAGTTGGTTCCATTAGCCATCGAGGGTGGACCATTCTAATAGGTCCACCATCCCCAGTGGGGCGGGTCATGGCTCTTAGTACCATCTTGACCAGGAAATGATCCATCCATGACAATGCAGTGGTTTTAATAACCTCCGCCCACGGATGTTCCTGTTCTGTACTAAAGACTGCATTGAGGGTATGACCTGCACAATGAGTAGGTCCGACGACCATTTGGGATAGGCCCATGGATTCCATGAACTCCCAAGCGACACCTGTAAGATTCAACACACTGGTCTCAAGTGGGATGTTGAAGTCGCCCAAAACTAAAAGCCTGGGCAACTCCAACATCAACTCTGAGACCAGCTGTGTTAGCTTGGTTAGGGAGTCTACTAGACAATGGGATGGTCCGTATACTAGCAGAATCCCCAAACTATCCTTGGTCCTCAGGCTTAGGTAAATACATTCAAAGTGGACTGTGTTCCGAACAGGTATCCTGGTCAGACTCAGATTGCTCTTATGTACCAGAGCCACTCCTCTCTGATCAAACCAGTACCACAGATTTCTAAGGCCAAAGTATCAGTTAAGGCCTGTGCAGATCTGGCTTTCTCCCTGATTATTTTGACAGTATTGTAACGATTCAACCAGTTTGATCTGTTTATTAGCATGTATTTATTTTTTCATTATGAGGTTGCACAGGAGAAGTTCCTGGGTCTTGTGCTCAATAGTCTCTGCTAGAAACCTTAAAAACAAGTAGTTGTATTTGGACTAGGAACATGAATAGTGGTGAATGGTTGTTGTTATTGTTCAAACAATGAGAATTTACTATGATGAACAATTTTTTACATCGTAAAATACCTATTTATACTTAAACATTACTGAGTCCAACAACAGTGTGGTGGTTAGACATTTGGCCTAATCACTAGGAAATCCAAAATAAAATCCTGATTCATCCACAAAGTTTACTGAGTGACTTTACCCCAGTCATACTAATTAATCTAACAGGATGGTTATGAGGATAAAAGCAATGGGACTATGTTAGCCACCCTGAGCTCTTTGGAGGAAGGGCAGGATAAGATCAAACTATTAAACAGACAAACCCATAGAATGTGCTTTCTGTGTGTACCAAGCAAAATCTGTGAAGATGTTGAGAAAATGCATTAGCAGTAAAAAAAAAAAAAGGATTTGGGATTCAGAAAAAAATGATTATGACTCTTATGTACATGAACAATGCTTAATGTTCTTCTCTATTTAATGTGTGTTTCATGGGTTCATAAGACTGTTTGGGTGTTGCTAATCCTTTGTTCCATCTTAACCTGGTTTAAATTAAATGGATTTATTTCATAGCCTACACAAATACTTCTGACATGATGTGCCTTAATCCCTCCTCCTGCCTCTGTGCATGAGGACTATGCTAGAAGGGACTTCTAAGAATCTTCTAAACCTGTTAAAAGTTCTTTCCAAATATTCCTATCTGCCATCTTCAGAAATGTGCAAGCATGTCCCTGCACCATGTTTTTATTTAAAAGAAAAAAGAAAAAGAGAAGAAGGAACATTTCTTTCTGTTGAGCAGAATTGGCTGTACTCAAGGCAGAACTTGTATTTGGTTCCAAGCACCACCTGGCCAGCTGAAAATCACAACTGTAGTGGCAGGCAGCCAAGAGGGCCACTCTGTGGAGAGGCTTCCTTCTAAGCTAAGGAAGGAGGAGAAACAGATGGAGACTTTGAGAGCTGGCATGAAATCCTAGTGCTGTAGTGAGCAGTAAATGAAATTTGGCTTTGAGGAGTTGCAGTGGTATGCATATCCCTTTTATCAGAATTAAAAGCAAGTAAATGGAAAATACAAATTCTGGCAGACCCATGAGTGTGGTTTGGTGTTTTTTTAAAATCCTTCAAGTGTTCATATTCATACAAATTAAAGGAGTTTGTTTTGAGATAAACATGCAGGTGTTTATAGACCTTAAAAGTCTTTTGTGTTTTTTAAAAAATAGTAATGTGAATAACCTAATAAGATCTTGCATTGCCATCTAGAGCATTCTAGCAGTACTGCAATGCTTTTAATGTTCCCTTTAAGGGTTTTTTCCCCCGTCAGTTTAGGTTGTCTGTTTGTCTTTGCAAAATAAAGGTTTGTGGCTGCAGCCTATTAATTGTGCTTAACTTTTACTTTCATTTAAAAGTTATTGCACTCATAGTCTCACTTTTTAAAACCATCAGTTCCAGAAAGAGCTGTCATTAGGAAATTGGTTGGGTTTTGACAGTGAGAAATATAGGAGATGCACACTGAAAGGTAAGATTGTCAGTTTCCCTGAAGCCCCAGAGGGTGCATTTTCTTGATGGCTGGTTCAGAATATTTCATGAAGTAAATGTCAAACTTGTCAGGCTTGTCACTATGAAAATGATCCATGTAGTGAGGGTCTCCTTTCCTTGGGAAACAAACAGCTGCCTTATCACTAAATAGATTCAGTGACAGGAACCTGCCATCTATCATAAGAAATTTATATTTGCTTGTAATACCCGGCTGTTCCAGTCATTCTCCCTGTTCCTGTACTGTGGTTCATTATAAGGTTTGTCAGCAGCACATTTTGAAGGATATAGCATAAAATAGGAAAAGAACCCCTGTGCACTTGAGAGTTCAGTGTGTTCTCCATGCTGATATAACTATTGGATTGATTTATATCTGAATCTGTTGACCCTTTAAGCATATTTTCCTTCAAACTTGGCATGTTAAGGTGAATGGGTAGGAAATCAGTTGACACATACGAAGAAAATGCAAAATCCTTTTCTGAGAAAATGTGAAAATTTTTAATAAAGGATGACCATAGTGTCTATTGCATTGCTACTGAAATACAGTACAAAGTGCAGTAGCAGTAACAACACTAAAGTGTTCAGAGGTAGATAGGCAGTGACTATAATGGCATGCAGTATACTTTGTAAAGCACTTTCAATATCCAAATTACTTTGCACAATGAAAGTTAAGGTGGGTAGAGCATCTTATCTTTCTGAGTATCATAGTTCTGATTTCTAGGTAAGACATTTTCAGTAGGGCCCATAGATTTTTGGGGAGAGCTTTTAAAGATAATTTTGGTACTTAATTTTGTACTTCTACAAATAACACATAATTTCAAATATTACAGCTTTTCACTACCAATATTTTACTATTCTATTCTCCTCAGTTTAGTTGTCTTTTGTGTGTGTGTGTGTGTGTGTGTGTGTGTGTCACTTGTTTGCTATTTTTGCACATTATCCACATGTTTTTGTAACAGCATTTTTATTGTTGTTGTTCCAAAGATATTACATGTTCAGGCTTTGAAAATTTAATATTTTGTTTCTGGAAAATGGGGGTAACCAACCCCACCTTATGTAAATGTGTATTTAATATAATTCTACTTTATTTCAACTGTCAAAGATTTGTTGTTGTTGTTGTTGTTAATTACCCTCAAAACAAGCCCGACTCACGGTGACCCTATGGAAGAAACATCTCCAAGACTCTTTGTCACCTACTGCTCTACTTAGATCCTATGAATTCAGGCTCATGACCTCTCTAATTGAGTCCATCCATCTAGCTTGCAGTCTTCCTCTCTTTCTACCACTGTCTACCTTTCCTACCATTATTGTCTCTTCTAATGAGCCATGCCATCTCATAATTTGGCCAAAGTATGAGAGCCCCAACTTGATCATTCATCTTGGTTTCCAAGGAGGTTTCAGGCTTGATCTGTTCAAGGACCCATTTGTTTGTCTTTTTGCCATCCATGGTATCCTCAGCACTCTTCTCCAGCCCCACCTCAAATGAGTTGATTTTCTTCCTCTCTGCTTTCTTCACTGTCCAACCCTCACATCCATACATGGTCACAGATACTGATTATATCTTATTTGTGACATAATTAATGTTACATAATACAAAATCCTTATCCCCATCCAGGTTTGTGATGTGAATATTTTAGTTATATTGGACTTGTTTATAACATTCACTCCATGCATCTGAGGAAGTAGTCCAAGTCTTTGAAAGCTTAACTTTTTTTGTTCAGTTAGTCTCAATGACGCTACAAGATCCCTTTGCATACTATTATTCTCTGGAGGTTGCTTTTGCCAGTTGTCTGGTTGCTGCATAAAAACCATATGTTTAAGTGACAAAAATTAGCAGGGCTATATCACAAAATTAGGGTAGCCCTGTTTGATTATTATTTTTGTTTTTATTATTATTATTCTAAAATTACTTTTAAAATAAGAAAGTGGTGGAAAGAGACTCCCTAATAGCTTTCTACAGCCAGAAATGTACAAATCAAAGAATTCTATGAAATGGAAGTGGATATGGTATTGTGAGTGTGATATGGTACAAAAAGGTCTTCAGACACACTTGTCAGTTATTTCTTTTCCCAATTAATATGAGCTGCAGATTGTGAGCATATGAGCTCTGCCTCCAGGTATCACCATACACTGGAAATTATGTTAGACTTTTACTAATTGAGTGCAGACATCTGAAGAGTGCTCTCATATCGAGCTGAACAGAGTTATAGATTTGGCATGGTCCAGAATCTGGCCTTAATCAGGATTACCAGTCATTCAGGTTCTGTGACCACATTCAGTGCAAGAATGCCTGGCATGCTTCCAGGGACCCATTCATACTGCTCAAACATAGTGCTATGATTCCACTTTAACTGCCATAGCAACTTTCTATGGAGTTTATAGTTTGATGAGACACTGGAGCTCTCTAGCAGGAAATTCTAAACTGTCAAGGTATGCATGGTCTATAGAGTGATGGAAATGTACAAGATATATGGAGTTTTCCATGAGAAACCAGATGGCTCCACAGATGTAAACAGAAACTTTCCCATAGATACAGCACATAGACACAGATTTTGTTATGAAAAAACAGGATATCAAAAAGGTAAACAGTGACATCAATGGGTTGCTTAGAGACAGGTCACATGGGAGATGACACACACAGCTAGGGGCTGGATCAGAGGCTGGGTTAATACACATCATACAGTCATTATCCAGTCAGCATAAGGTTAACACTCAGAAGGTGGAGTATGGGAAGTTTTATTTATATTTATTAGCACAGTGTGTGTGTGCGTGTTCGGCAGTGGTTTTAACCGTGGAGTTAGGTTTTGGCTTTTAGTTTTTGAGTATGTTTATACTGCTTTTACAATGTAACACCTGGATCTGGAAACATAGATCTGTTCCTTCTTCTTAACTTTTTAACTACAACAAATTGGGATCCTATGCTTTTGTATCTGTTAAAGATGTAATCTCTCATGGCTGAACTGGATAAGTTCATCACAATGGATTTTACTTAGATATCTTATTTTCTTTTATATGCATTAATAAGCTATACTTATGGACTTTACAATGTGTCTTCTTGACTGAGGAAGACAGGATTGCCTGGAGAAGAGAAGCTGAGCTAGTTGATGGTAAGAGATACAAAGTCGTTGTGGATCACAGCAGCCAGCTTGTCCTGCAGATTCTGATGGGTGTCAAAGAGCATCACTGCCAACACCCATCATCCACACACTGCCATAAACATCCCTCCCTAAACTGCAAATCCCAGGCTTCCACAGGATGGAACTATGCCATTAACCTGGAATAATAGGGGTATAATTGTCTAGTGCAAAAAGGCCACAGATGCAGAGCAAATTTTGCTGCTGAGGCTTACAGGCTTACACTTCCTTATCTCCTCTATCACAGTAGGGCTTGTGAATATCCTATGTTATAGAAGTAACCAACCCCAAAATAGGTTTGCTAAGTAGTAGACCTCAGAATAGCCATAAAATAGGTGACAGGGATAGCATGACTGTAATTCCATTAGCGAAAGTGGTTTGTAGTCTTTTCTGTAAAAAGTAAAGGTAAAGGTAGTCCCTTGACATGAATGTTTAGATGTAACCAATTGTAGGGAGTGGTGCTCCTCTCCATTACTAAGCCGAAGAGCCAGCGTTGTCTGAAGACAACTCCAGTGGTCATGTAGCCAGCATCACTGCACTGAACGCTGTTATCTTCCCACAAAAGTAGTACCTATTTATCTACTTGCATCTTCATGCTTTCGAACTGCTAGGTTGGCAGAAACTGGGACTAGTGACAGGAGCTCACCCCATCATGCAGCATTTGGGCCTCGAACTGCCATCCTTTCAATCTTTCGATTGTCAGAATTGGCGTCTTAACCACTAAGCCACCATGTTCCCTAGCCTCTTCTAAACACCCACCAAATATTTTGAATTTCTTTTGAATTATTTTTTTTAATTTCTAGTTTCACATATACAGAAAAGCAGCTATGCAGAGAAAAAAGACAAGTTTCTACCAGGCTGTCTTCTGTGATGAAAAAGTGTATTAACAATGGTACTACAGATGAAAGTGAAGGGATATCTGTATCCATTGGGAGCCTACTGGACCACTTGGGCCATATTACCTTGTGCCATAATGCACCCTGTGCCATATTGCTATGTTAACCCAGTTTCATGTAAATCTTTTGATTGCTTCATAAAACATATTGCTGCTGTCTATTTTATTTAGCACTACATGTTTAGCATGTCTTGAAAAATCCTGCCATTCGGTATTGCTGTCCATAATTATACGAGTGCAGTATAGATAGAATTGTACCATTTTCTTTTACTGTATATCTAGCAAAGCACATTATTTCTTGGTTCTCTGCATTTTGTGATATGTCTGTTATGCTGATTTACACAGAAGGGCAAATTATAGGTATGGTTTATTACACATATCTCTACAATTGTGTTCTTACTAACATTATGAATTGATTGATGATGTATGATCTATGTATAGAATTCTCTCTTGGTTCCTGTAGAGATAATAATTGTCTGCCACTTCTTTCTTCAAGACTGCATGTTGTCATCTGATACAAAAGGAGAAATTTGTCTTCTCCTTTACAAAGGAAAGTTGAAAGTGAGTGTTCAAACCCATCTCTTTGGTTCAGGTCAATCTTTGTTATCTTTCTCCTTCCTCCTTTTCCTCTCCAGGTTTTCTCAATAGTCAGATGCAGCAATTTCATTTTAGAAGCAGTCCTTTTAATTTGTCTAGAATAGATAATTATTCTTAAAGTTTAAGTTTTTTTAAAAAAAATGTGGAAATGAAATTCAATTTATTTTCATATGTAGAAGGGAGATAGAACAACATTTATGTTTACTCCTGTTGAGCTGAGGTACACAACAGGAAATATATATTTTAGTCTAAAATGATAACTCACCAGAAGCACTTCATGAAGTGTATAGCATAAGCAAAACTGGTAACATATTATAATTCATTAAAAGAGTTGGACAGATTTTTCTTCTTCTTCCAATTAGCTATATCTGGCATCCTGCTTTGACTGACATCAGTCAAATTAATTATATGGAACGTCCATAATTCATTTCAGAATTGGCACATTTACTATTTGCTCTTGATGAAGAATTGGCAACCTTAGAGCCCTGAAGGCCACCATTGACATCTCATGGATGGCCGGGGGTCCAATGTGTTGGATGATACACATAAACACACTTCCTTAGATTGCTGTGAGGGGAGGCTTTAATTCTATCCAAATCCCAGCAGTTTTTAGTAGGATGGGGATGAGGTTAAAGCATCACCCTGACCCTGTTACCCTTCTGGCAGAAACAGGTGAGGTAAGTAATGTATGTACTTACTCCTCCAACCTAGCAGTCAGGATCAGTCTTCCTGCACTGGTATTGGCTATTAGTAGCAGGAACGAGGCACAGGGATGAGTCACTGCATGCAGTTAAACTTCCACTAAAAAGATACTCAGCAAACTATGAGGAGCCCAATTCCATTTGCAAATATAGTACCCTGGGAGAATAACCTTCATGTGACTTTTTTGCGAACAGAATCAGTCCCCTGCCAGATAGCCATTTGGTGCACTGGTACATGTCCAGCTGCATGTGCAAATTGGGCACATGAAGAGCAGTTTCCAAACACATCCTATGCAGCAGTGGGGTTGGGGGTTGGTATAAGGAATTGGATGCTCAGGGTTCCTTACCCTTGTCCTAAACCAGTGATGATGCACCTTTTAGAGACTGAGTGCCCAAACTGCAACCCCAAACCCACTTATTTATCGCAAAGTGCCATGTCCCTCTGGTGAACTCTGTGCTGGGGCGGCAGCACACATGCCACAGAGAGGGCTCTGAGTGCCACCTCTGGTACATGTGCCATAGGTTCACCACCATGTCCTAAACCTATGACTTTCCTTCTTATGAGAATATTATGATTTTATAGATGTCATTTGAACCAATAGCTGGCTAACCTGAAACTGATAAGGACTTGATTAAGGCTGCAATCCTGTTACTTAGAAGAAATCTGCTCAGGGGCCTGGAAATGTCTGTGTTTGACTTATTTGACAGATGGAAATTTCGTGTTTCGTTAATTTCTGGCATTTTATTCAAAAAGAGTACAAATTTTTTAAAAAAAAATGAAAGAGAAATAAATAAAGTAGAAACAGTGACAGTTTGCTTTGTCAGTTTTACAAGGAGAAGCAGCACTTCTAACCCAGGCTACTAATATCCAGTGGTCTCACTTCCTTCATCCATGCAAAGTGAAAGGGTATGGATGGACAGCAGTGCAAATGGATACAGTTAATCAAATGAAAAACGATGCAGTGAGATTGCAGGAGAAGTACCACTCATACATGGACAAGAGAACAAAAACCTCTGACCCTTTGTATGCCACCATCACAACAGCCTTTTAAAATTCTACATATACAAGTCAGAACAAGGGCAGAAATCAAATACATTGGCAGAAATACAAGGGCAGAAATCAAATACAAATAAAGCCTGAAAAAGTATCTCAGAATTCTTGGATTGAGAAAGAATTGGAAGCATCTCTATTCATGAGTGAATCTTTTCTCTGAAAAACCAAAAAGTCAAATAATACAGGAATTTCTATCCATCCCATCAGTGTTGTGGCACATTCCTCTGTTTTATTTTGTTTTGATTCTTATACTTTGGAAGTACTGCAATAGCTATAAGCCCCATAAAATGCAATCTGCCCCAGCCTTGCTCTTGACCCTTGTGTAATGTGTACTGGATAAAGTGTTGGACTGAACCAATCACTCGCTTTCATTCTGAACTGCTTCACAAGGTTGTTGTGAGAATGAAGCAAGGAAGAGGAGAACAGCTTATGCTGCCTTGAGCTTACTGGAAGAAAAGTGGGGTATAATTGTAACTAGTAACTAAAACTCTCTTTTTTAAAAAAAAGACTTTCTGTATGGGGGTAAAATAAGACATTAATTGTCTTGGCATTGTTGGACTTAATTGGTGTCTGAAATTTTTCACATAGAGGCCATTATCCCATTTAGTACTATCTCAGCAGATGACATTGTCTATTCGATGTCCCTTTGAGGACCCAGCACCACTTCAGACGTTCCAGACTTCTGCTGAACAAGGGATCTTGTGATTGAATCATCTGTTTCCCTTAATCCAAGGTCTACTGTATTTATAGCTCAAATATATAAACCATGGTCAAACAAAGTACATAAAGCAGCAGCGAAAGCAACCCCCAAGTTTGTTGAGTAGAACATCTTCCAGTTCTGCCTTTCTTGCCAGAAGGTTCTGTATACAAAAGAAAACAGATATATAGATACCATCTTTGTCTTCCATGTACCCATTAGGATTTAATTATAAAGATCTAACTCCCTGTTCTGTTCTTGCCAAAGCCTATATTGGTAAAAAGGAAAAACATACAGATAGTTGACTTAACAGATTTTTTGTTTCATCCAAGGAACCACTTTTTATAGGGGTTTTTTTGGGGGGGAAGGGGGGTTTCGGGCTGTGTGGCCATGTTCTAGAAGAGTTTCTTTCTGACATTTCGCCAGCATCTGTGGCTGGCATCTTCTCTGAACAAAAAACTATGGATGCCGGCCATGAAAGCCTACAACTTCACAAATCACTTTTGATTTTGGCTGCCTATGCATTTGAATGAGGAAGGTGTGAACAGCAGGTTGCACATGTAATAGTTCCTATAACTGATAGCTTATATCCTAGCAACCATAATTATAGAAATTACTGCTGAGAGTATTTTGTGAATTATCTTAATTTTGGAGCTGCTTGTCTCTGTGTGGCATACACTGCAAACCAACCCTAAATGGACTTCAGTTAGGTAGTATATGGTTGATAAGACGTCTCTCATACATACACACACACACCAGCTAAGTTTTGACAAAAAAATATTCAGTCATAATCACCTTCAGCTTAATTGAGTAGTGGTTCCCAACATTAACACTCTCCCCTACAGATTTCCTGCTCTTAAAGTAATAGTACAAGGTGTTGGTTATCACCTTTAAAGCCCCACATGGCTTGGGTCCATCCTATCTCTGGGACCGTCTCCTTCCATATAATCCTACCCGCACACTAAGGCCCTCTGAGAGGAATTTGCTTCAACCTGTTAAGACTAGACTGTCGACAACCTCCCAGAGGGCTTTTTCGGGAACCTCTCCCAGATTATGGAACGGCCTGCCGGACGAGATCCATCAAATTACCAACCTAGACAGCTTTAAAAAGGCTGTCAAGACAGATCTCTTCCGGCAGGCCTTTCCTGACTAAATTCCCAGACAATGAGTAAGTAAATTCTCCCCCACCTGCTGCCACATCTAGCCACGCTATTTAATGCTCACGGGCTGCCTGTTAGTCTGCCTTTTAATACTTAATTGTGTAAATTATTAGAATTGTTTTATAGTGTTATTGTTTTAATGTTAACATGTTTAATACTGTTTTAAGGGGTGGGTGGGTTTGGGCTTGGGATGAGTTATTGTGAGTTTTTACTGTTGTAAGCTGCCCCGATTGCTTCGGTAGAGGGGCGGGATAGAAATAAATGTTGTTATTATTATTATTATTATTATTATTATTATTATTATTATTATTTCACCATGGCAAAAACCATTTTACACCAAATAAAAGAGACTGAACAAATCCTACATACTGTATTAAGTCCTGATCGTGTAAGGTCCTTTAGGATGAAAGCTGTACTGAATGGAGATGGTAATTAGTAAAGCAAATACATTAAACATGTTTAAACTTCAGTCTGTTCAGCATCATTCCTTGATAATTAGTCTAAATAGTCAATTTAGCTGAAAGTTCAAACATTGCTAATGACTTTAGAAACAGCAGTAGTTAAATATTTTATACACAAAAGAACAAATGCTTCCTAAAGCAGGAGTATTACCTAAAACTTCAGTGAAATTCTAAGGTTGTGATCCTGCTTGGTTATTTGTACATATGCCACACTTTATTTCACAATTTGAAATTCAAAGGGATATTAGAGATCAGTATACTAGTGTTTAGAGTTCTTCCTGGACAATACTGCCCTCTTATTTTTTATATTTATTTTCAATTAGAATTTATTTTGTTATCACTTTGCAAACATTTTAATTTAGTTTTATGCCAATATTGTGGATACTGTAGTAAAACTATACAGCGGCTTAATGTGATGCTTCGTGTTGGCTCATCATAGCCAGTTTGTGTCTCGATCAGAATGTGTCACTGAAGTCTATAGTTTTATAGTCTGGTGTTTTAAAATTCAAATTTAAACTGTGTGCACAACTAATACAGTGAAGATCTTTTTATGAGCGATCTCTCTCATAAAGAGAGTAAGAGAGACCTTACAGAGTGATGTATGAGCAGCTATGAGAATTTGTATTCTGACTTGATAATTAATTTTTTGGAGGTCACCATTTAGCATTGGATAAAAGGAGCTGATGCTGGTATTGTGATGTCACTTCATTTATGCAGGGTGTTCCAAAGAAGCTTGCCATGAATTATGAGTCCAACTCCTGGAGCTGAAGCTGTAGAATATTGTAAGCATGCTGTTGCTTGACATGCTCATGTTTCCTATTTTAGACCTGACTGATCTTCAGATAACATATGGCAGTACAAGTAATTGGAAAATTGGCAGACCTGTCATGAAACCTTGCTAGATGGGACAAAAATATGATGCTGCAGCACATAAAGTGTCTCTGAAGTTAAATTTATTGTCTTTTATCAAACGGTGAAGAAAACATATCTAGTCTCCCCCCAAGAAAAAGTTCTTTCACAGTGGCAGATACTATTCAAAAGGAAGTTTTAAATAGCAAGATTGTTTTTGCATTTTAAAGACTGTTCACTGAAAACTGCTAGCCACTGATTGGAGAAATGTACCAGATATTGTCTCATTCATTTAACACTTTACCAATTTTCCCCTTCTAGAACTCCTCGATGCAGCTGGTAAAAGAGTTAATAATTCACATAAAGTGCAACAATTATGTTGCATAGATTAGTGGGTCTGTCTTAAATGTTAGTAATTACATGTTCTTAGGAACAGGAATTCCTAAAACAGGAAAATGATGACTGTATTGTGGCATCTGCATGAGTTTTCAACCCTATCTCTTGTATCTAGTAGTAGCTTGCCATGCTTGTCTGGTGGCTTGGGTCCAGATTGTAAGTAATGCCTCCTTGACACTCTTCATCCACTCTTCATCTGTTCTGAAAAAAATATTATTATACATTCCTTTGTCTTTAAACATCTCCAGATCCTTTTGATTTAAAGCTAGGCTATTTTTGACCATATGAATTTTCTGGATTGATTTAGTCTGGCTTTTGGTAAGGTCTGGGGTGTGTTTTGGTGACAGTAATAGACAGTCTTCAATGGGAAAGATACTGGGATAGTGTTGTCTTTTATTTCTCAGCTGTTTTCTGTACTATCAGAAATGATTTTTTTTTCCTGTATCCATTGTAGCTGTTAGAAGCAAAAGAAATTATATTGCTGTGGTAGTGCATCCATTTACTTTGGCGTTTGGTGAGCTTTAGGGTGTGTTTTGGTGGCAATAACAGTCTTCATTGAAAAAGAGACAGGGATATTGTTGTCTTATTTCTTAGCTGTTTTCTGTGCCATTAAACATGATTTTCTTCTGTATCACGTGTAGCTGTTAGAAGCAGTAGAAATTGTATTGCTGTGGTAGTGCTGTTACATCACAGGAAGATTCCAAGAGGCGGTGATAGAAAAATAATGTTTGTAACAGTTTTGTCTTGGGGAAATGCCAGAGATGTAGCAACAAAATCTCTGACAACCTTTCTGGAGTCACTAATAAGTCTAGGTGAGGGCTAGTGAGCTGAAACTCCATCTCTATAATACTGGATTGCTCGTGTTTGGAGGCAAAGGAGCCCAGGAAATAGTGGCTTCCCTATGCTAGCTGGGGCCACACATCCCTGAAAGAAAAGGTATAACATTTGCTGAGTCCACAACAAGACTATGGCTCTTACAGTTCACTGGATAAGTCTCAAGACTGCCCCGGTATTGCTCCCACCCCACACCAGCACGATGCTTATTTACAGAGAGCTATAGGAGTCTCCCTTTTACATTTGGCCATGGCAGTTTAAAGCCAACAGGTGAGCTGAGATATGCTCTTCCCACCCAGACCAGAATTCTTTTACAAACTGAAACATAGGTGTACTGATTGATGGAAAATAAGTGGCAGAGCAAATGCTTTTTTCCTGTGGATTAATTTTAATATAGTACTGATAGTTCTAACATTATTATATATAATGTTATATGAGCCTCTCTGATAGGAAAGTGTCACTTGGACCATTTTTGCCATCAGGGCTGAAACCCCTGGTTCTCCATAGCAGAACTGCTGTGAACATCACTTTCCATCTTTTCCAGTTTTTCAGATCTACTGATGAAGTGGTTCTCAAAGGGTGGAGCAGGACCCTCTGGTGGGAGGGGGCACAAGAGTTCCTCAAGGGAGGCATGAAACGTGGAGGTCCTAATCTCTCCTGCTCCTCTTCCCAAAATTTTTTGCAAAATTTACACATGTGTTGACTTAAATATTGAATTTACTTAAACAAAACTGTTCTAATTTGAATTATGTTATTTCTTTATGAAATGTTAAAATATGGATCTATATGAATGTAGAATAAAAATATGCACACGAAATAAACAAAATATTTTTATTCATATATTACATCAAGTGGGGAGGGTGTGGCATCTTCATGTAGATGTGAAAGGGGGGGGGGGTCTCAAGGGTATGAGACTGTGGTCCAAGCACACTGCAGAAATAATCCAGTTTGAGACTGCTTTAACTGCCCTGGCTCAATGCTAGGGAATTCTAGGAATTGTAGTTTGGTTTTGTAGTTTCATTATTTAGCCTTCTCTGTCAGAGAGCTCTGGTGCCACAATAAACTACTGTTCCCAGGATCCCATAGCACTAAGCCAGGGCAGTTAAAGTTGTCTCAAATTGGATTGTTTTTTGCAGTGTGTTTTGGACCTTAATCTTATTCTGCCATTTTTCCCCATGATTGGTATGAATGATTGCTCCTTTTTCGATTAAGTTTATTCTGTTTCCTGTGGATATTATTTCTGATAATTGTTTTAATTTTTGTTGTACATTGTTTTGGAAGTGGCAGTGTATTCCAAAGTTGAAAAGTGACCTATATATCTGAAATAATACAGAAGTCTAGCAATTACTCAGGAAGAGTTTGCATACATTGCATATTGCATTCACAGGCAGCAGTATGCCATGCATGGCTTTTCTGAAGACCTATAAGATGACTGACATTTTTTTTTCCTTTTTATTTACAGGAGGATGAAAATGAAGCAGAAGAAAAAAGTCCAGTTCAAGTTGCAATCATGGAACAGAAGAATTCAAAAAAATAGAAATGACTTTTCTCTGAAATATTTTCAAAGAGTACCATAGTGATTAATGTGTCTCATTGTAAAAAAAAAAAAAAAAGAGGGGGAGCTGGAAAATTGTCAATAAAGGACACTGAAAATTAAAATGTAGGTTTCATTGGAGAATTGTTTCATAAGCTCTTGATGACATTTATGATTATATAAAAATAGGAATTTTCAGTACTCAGAAACAAAATAAAAGCATCTGTTCAGTGTATAAGAACTTTAGAATTATGGACAGAAGAGCAACATGAACCTCATAACTGCTACTTTTTGCCATGCAAAGTTGTTAATGTTCTTCATTACATTATTTAATGTGAATCCCGAAAGGCTGAATACCACTCAGAATGTGTCTCTCATTTCTCTGCATTGATGATGATGGTTATTGATTTTGATACTTATGGATTTGAATAAATATGTAACTACACAAATATGCTGAGTGACATGAAATAAAACTAATAATTACTGAGAGCATCCACATTTTTTTAATCATGGAGGAGGGACTTTGAAAACCTGCAAAATCCCTTGAGCTGTTCCAAATACTTAGGAATTTCTTTGCATGAACCAGAACCTACAATGTGGAGCATCATACTTTCCATTGGTCAGCATTTATTTTTCTCTAATTAGAAAAATGTCTATATTTGATAGATAGATCAAATTTGATAGATCAAATATAGCATTACTACTGCTTGTATAAGGAAAATAAAATTTGCTAACACTCTGAGTTGTCTTTGTGCAGCTCTGAGCTTTTAGTGGGTCTTTAACACAGTGTAAGCAATTCTGATTGATTAATCATATTTTAAATCTTTTTTAGTCTGTTTATTAAATTTCCATATTAATAAAGCTTTCTTCTATCCTCTTCAAATTATATATCATGATAGAGCATCAATTCAATATCTTATGTACTTTATTTTTCTGTCATCCCATTTCATCCCAGTGATTTGTTCACAGGAAGTATACTTCAGCCTCATTCACACTGGCATTTAACCCATTTTTGAGTCGGATAGATTTGGGATCGCAGAATCTATTCGAACTGAATCGAATGCCTCCGTGTCTATTTAACACTGTTCATGTTCACACTTACCTTTCCACTAGAACAAAATGGATTCTCAATCTCGGATGTTTTAAATCCATCCCAGTTCTTCTTTCTTTTTTTTTGAATGTTAGTCATATGATGTGCTCAGAGATGTGGCTGTGTGCACCAGCTGTCGCTATTTCCCCCATGACACCCACAGATCCATGCATCCCAGGGAGGATTCCCACATGGCACACACGGATACATGCATCCCAGGGGAGAATCCCCCATGGCACCCATAGATTTATGCATTCCAAGGGAGAATTCCTGCCACAGCACCCGTGACTCCCTCCCATAAACCCATACAAATGTGACAGTTTGCAGAAACTGTCAAAAAAATGTTTTAAAAAACTTGCTGCACCATCCCCCCCACCCAGGAACCCACAGAAGCGGAAAACAGCTTCACAAAATGATTTAAAGGCACCACTTGACAGTGCAGAAAATTGAAATCCACAGCCCCATGGAGGCCACCTGACAGCCCCTCGGCAGTGCTGAGAGGGGGGAAAATGGCGGTTTGCCAAGACCTTAGTGGTGGGATGGGTACCACCCCTCTGACCACCCATTACCCTTCCCTCCTAGGTGCCCTGAATGTGATTGGAAACACATTCACATTTGTTCAGCACTGTTGCAAACCGCTTATTTTCAAAAGAAATACTAAAAAATCTGTCTTCAAAAGAACTGGTTCAGGAGGACTTGTGCCGATTCACCCCAATTTAGTCTGAAAACAATCAGGGCTGAAATCAACTGGAGTGTGAATGAGGCACATATAAATCGGTCTGATCCAGTTTGCAAACCAGTTTAAATCATAGTGTGAACAGGGCCTTCCTCTACAGATGAAGTTTCAATTGTTAATACAATTCATTTTTATTCAAGTCATGTAAGGTCCCACTGCTATAACATTATCTTTCAAACCTGCTGTAAGATACCAGGAGCCATCCAGATGCTTCTGAATAACGCAAAGGTGAAAATAGGAAGAAATATCAACAATCTGAGACAGGGGTAGGCAACCTTTCCCCTTTAAGGGCTGAGGGACTTCAGCTCCCAGAATCCCAGGAGCTATTGACCAACATGGGATTATTGGCCAACATGGCTGAGGCTTCTGGGAGCTGAAGTCCCTCGGCCCTTAAAGGGGAAAGGTTGCCTACCCCTGATCTGAGATATGCTAATGACACCATAATACTAGAAAACTCCACAGACCTGGAACAACTACTAAGGAACATCAAAGAAGAAAGTGCAATGGCAGGCTTACTGTTGAACATAAAGCAAAAATAATGACCATAGAAACACACATTCACACTAGACAATGAGGAAAGAGAAATAGTAAAAAAGTTCTCATATCTGGAATCAAACATTGATCGGAATGGGGATTGCAGTCAGGAAATCAGGAGAAGATTAAGAATGGGGAGGGCAGCTATAAAAGAACTAAAAAAGATCCTAAAATGCAAAGGCATACAACTCAGCACAAAAGTCAAAATCATACAAGCCATCATATTCCCTATTGCCATGTATGAATGTGAGAGCTGGACAGTCAAGAAAGAAGATAGGAGGAAAATCAATGCATTTGAGATGTGGTGTTGGAGAAGAGTGCTGAGCCAAAAGGACAAACAAATGGATCCTAGAACAGATCAAGCCAGAGATATCCCTAGAAGCCAAGATGACAAAACTTAGACTGTTGTACTTTGGACACATCATGAGAAGGCATGAATTATCGGAAAAGGCAATAAAGTTAGGAAAGGTGGAGGAAAGTAGAAATAGAGAAAGGCCACATGCTAGATGGATGGACTTTATTAAAGAGGCCACGAATATGAGTGTGCAGGAGCTGGGCAGAGCAGTAGAGGACAGGGGGGGGCTAGAGATGTCTCATCCATACGGTCACCATGGGTCGAGACTGATGCGAAGGCAGTTAACAACAAAAACAACCTTCCCAAAATTCCAATTTCTTATTCTCAGATGGGCAGTTTTCCCACTCTTTCCTAATACTGAAAGTAACAGGAGTATAAAAGAGTTGCATTCTTCTACCTCTTAATACCCTATATGATATAGGGACAAATGAAGTGATTGCCCTTAGGAAATCCCTTTGCCCTACCTAAAAACAACAGAACACAATTTTCATATTTCTGTTTCCCTCGAACAGAAAATTGTACTCAGCTCCCTCTGGCAGGCCTTTCATTTGGTAATAAGATAGAATCCAGAGACCACTGCATCACCGCAAAGATTTGTGGCCAGCATTTCACCTTTAATTTTCTAGTAGAATGCATCTAACTGAGGAAATGCTAAGACAAGGAGAGGCAGAAAACCTTAGAAGTAGTGTTAGCTTGGTTCAAATGTCATTTGGACGGCATTATGTAAGATATAGGGGGATGCTTAATTCATAATTTAAACATAAATTAACTTTACCTCATTAATGTTTGAGTTCTGGGTGTTAGTTTAGCTCAGTGTTTCCCAAACCTTGCTACTCCAGATGTTAAGGATTTCAGCTCCCATAATTCCTGATGATTGGGTAGCTGGGGCCTCTGGGCGTTTGTGTCCAAAACACCTGGAAGACCAAAGTTTGAGAAACACTGGTTTAGATCATCTCCAAAATCAAAGATAACTTGATTTCTTCTTCGTGGTGTCTGCAAATTACACAAATGGGTTATATTTGTGCCTGTGCAGCTAGCTCGGAAAGTTCTGGTATCACTGGGCAAAACTTCAGTTGGAACTTTTTGGCGGTAGCTCCGCCCACTCCTATAAAGCCCCTGGCATTCCCACTCTTTCTCCTGTTCCGAAACGTATGCCTCGTTAGCAGCTAGCAAGGAACTTAGCTCGCTAGAGTCGCTCTCTACTTTCGATTTTGACCTATGGCTTTTTGACTTCTTATTCTGGTTCTTGACTATTCTCTTCAGATTTCGGCTTTGTGATTTTTCGCAGATCAGTCGACCTTTGGACTGTTTTCTGACTTCAGATTTGCCTCACGGATCGATTTTATCTCACCACAATGGCTTCCTTCAAGCGTTGCCTCAAATGCAACATGAAAACCCCCACAACTGATCAGCACGTGTTGTGCCTTGGAGAAGCCCACAATCCAACAACCTGCCCCCTGTGCGAGAGGATGATGACCCAAGCCCGCTGCAAGCACTTGGAAGGGTCAGGTGAGTCGACTGGTCATTCTTCCTCTAAAAGAGCACTTTCGGCTTCTCCTAAGAAGTTGTATCATGAGAAGGTCTCTGAACTGATTAGAACCCCTCCACCCTCTTTCGGATCCAAGTTGGCCCATAATACAACTGTTGCCAGACCTCTGAACCCTCTGGTTCAAATGAATCGGAATCAGAGGGTGAAATTGTGGAAACCGAGCCTCCAGCCCTGACTCCATACCAACTGGAGCATATGACTGCAACTGCCTCTCGAGATCGAGAGCTTAATGTTGATCAGGCTCGACACCGTGAGACTCCATCCCTTGGGCTCGAGGCCGATCAAGCTAGAGTGGAAGAGGAGCCACTACCACAAGAGCCTCTCCTGGCTCAATACCCGGATCTCCAGTTTGATGCCCTGTCGGGCAAATATTACCTTCCTGTAGACCCCAACCAACTCTGGCGTCAATGGCAACAGCAACCGGTGTCTCCAGCTTGGTCACCACCATCTCCTCCAGTTCCATCTTGCCATGCGTCACTCTTTGTGCAAAGGCTGCTCCCGAGATCCCCAGAGGACTCACCAACATTGAGCCATTGAGGACAGAGATCTCGGTCACCTTCATTGGACTCTAACCTGGATAGGCTCTCCAGCCCGATGCAACTGGTCACGTTGGCATCATCGTTGCCTTCAGACGATGTCAAATCCTTTCTGGACCAAGTTGTCTGCATGGCAAACGCCTCAAAATCAAGGTATCCAGGACAGATGAAGCTGTGGACTCTGTGGAGAGGAGGGTGCATAGCAAAGTTCCAACTCCACCTGCCATTGCTTACCTCCCCTCCTTAGAGAAAATTGTGAAGAGGTCTTGGATAACTCCAGCCACAGTACAGTATACTTCCCACAAGCTGGAAAACCTCTACCGCATTGCTCTGTCGGGACTGAGCTGGCTATTTGAACACCCAAAGCCGAATTCAGCCATTGTTGAGGGATCCCAACTTGCGTTCACTCCCCGAACCTTGTCACCCACGGATCGGGAAAGCAAAGAGTTGGATGCAGTAGAGAAGAAGATCTATGCCATGGCGGTGCTGGACTTAAAGGTCGCCATTTACACAGCCTGTATGGGGGCCTACATTCAGCACATCATGGCGAAGTTGTAGCAACTGCTGTCTTCTATCCCAGACGAAGACAGGACCCTCGCAATGGCCATCCAGAGACGCGCACTTTGGGTGGTCAACAAATCATCTCCGCCAGGCACTCGACGGACTGTGCTGCAAAGATGCTATTGGGCTCAGTAGCTCTTCGCAGACAAAGACGGCAATTGAGGATATGCCATTCGATGATTCCTGTCTCTTTAATAAAGAGATGGATGAGAAACTCAACTTCTGATACCGCATGAAGGCGGTGGCTAGGAAGCATGGCATGTCCTCTCCCACCTTCCTACTGTCCCAAAGGCACTTTGAGGGGCACCGTCCATGGTACCAGCCATACTAACATCAGCCGTACCAACCGGAGCACCATTGCCAGCAGCAAATCCAACATCGGCAGCAGCAACCATCTCATTCATCCTCCTCTTTGGCCGGTCGACCCCAGCAACCTGTTCCTCAGTACCGACAGGGCTTGCATAAAAACACCACAGAGTCAGGCAAGGGGAGGCTGTGCTGTGGGGCCACACACTTTGTCACCCTTCCCTTTGGGGATAGACATGAGGCCTATTTTGACACCTGGGCCTCAATCACCTCCTATTCTTGGGTGCTAGACATTGTCTGTAGGGGCTATGCACTTGGGTTTGAAGAGCTTCCGACCACCAGGGCTGTCCTGTCCACCACCCCCTCAGACACCCTACTCAACGAAGTGCGCACATTGTTACAAAAGGGAGCTATCAAACCCGTAGATGCTTCTCGGGCCTGATACTGCTTCTTTTCAAGATATTTTACTGTACCTAAAAAAAGACTCGGGTCTTAGGCCCATTCTGGACTTGAGGCATTTGAATTCTTTTGTTTGCTAGCATCATATGGTAACTCTCTCATCTGTTTTGCCACTCTTGCAGAGAGGATACTGGTTTGCGACCCTCGATCTCAAAGATGCTTATTTCCACATCAGCATTCAGAGAGATCACAGGAGGTTCCTCGCCTTCACCATCGGGACTGGGATCTACCAATACAGAGTCCTACCCTTTGGACTCTCATCAGCTCCAAGAGTGTTCATGAAGTGCATGGCACCGGTAGCAGCCTACCTCTGTCAGAAAGGGATCACCATTTTTTCGTACTTGGACAACTGGCTCTTCACGGTGCCATTGCAGCAAAGGTTCCAGCAGGACATCCAATTTGCGCTAACACTCTTAGACTCTCTCAGTCTCATGGTCAACAAGGAGAAGTCAAACCTCTCTCCATCCTAACAGGTCAGATTTATTGGTGCCCTCCTCAACTCTGACAGGATCATGGCCTTCCTGCCCCAGGGCAGATTTCAGGCCCTTTGGACAGCCATCAGGGACTGTCTTGCTCACAGACGAGTCAGGATACATGTGATCCAAGTAGCTCTGGGACACATGGCTTCTACCACCTTGGTGACAGAGTGGGCTCGCCTACGTCTGAGGCCTGTGCAATTTGGTTCCTATCTGTCTTCGTTCCCATGTGCGACCCTCCTTCGAAATGGCTTACGTTTCCGAGAGCAATAGCGAAATTGTTGCGCTGGTGGCTCGAACCAGACAATGTGTGCGTGGGTATACTCTTCCTTGCTTCTCAACCCCAAGTGACTTTAACCACGGATGACTCCCTGGAGGGATGGGGGGGTGCACACCCAAGACTTAACTATCAGAGGGGAGTGGTTGCTACAGGAGAAGAAACTCCATATCAATGCCCTGGAAATGCTGACTGTAGAAAAAGCACTGAGGGCCTTTCAGACTCTTCTAGCAGAAAAGGTGGTCTTATTGCTGACGGACAACACCACCATCATGTTTTATTTAAACAGGCAAGGAGGCACAAAATCACACACTCTGCTTCAAATAACCATTCGCATATGGGACTGGTGCATTGCCAACAAAATCATGCTCCAGTCCATGCACCTACCAGAAGAGGACAACCAGCTGGTGGACCAGCTCAGCAGGGCCTCCAATCCTTGCCACGAGTGGCGACTCCACCCAAATGTAGTTTCCAACCTTTTCTCCATCTGGGGGACTCCGAAGATCAATCCGTTCGCAACCACCCAGAACACTCAGTGTACAAGGGTCTGTTCTCGGGTTCCAGCTCAGTGGTCGCTAGGTGATGCCTTCCAGCTAGAGTGGTCAGGACGGATGTTTTACGCCTTCCCTCTGTTCCCACTCATCACGAGGGTGGTGGCCAAACAGGTCTGACGGGACGAACACCATCCTGATTACACCATGGTGGCCAAGGCAGCCATGGTTTGCCCCTCTTCTGTTGCTGGCACAGGAAGAGTACCACCGTCTCGAGCCTCATCCCAACCTGCTGACTCTACACAACGGTCAAGTCCTACATCCGGACATAGACAACCTTCCTCTAATGGCATGGAGGCTCTGTCCATATTGAGCATGCCCCCATCTGTACAGTCGGTGATTAGGGCTGCCCAGAAGCCTTCTACCATAAAATCGTATTTGTTCAAGTGGAACAAGTCCCTGGACTTCTTGTCAGTCAGAGACATTTCTCTATCCTGTGCATCGGTCCCGACCATCTTGGAGTTTTTAATGTCGCTAGCTGACACAGGATTGTGCTTGAATTCTATCAAGTGTTATTTATCTGCCTTATGCTCTCATTACCAACTCGAGAGCAGGCCCTCTCTCTTCCTGGACCCTCTGGTAAAGAGATTCCTCAAGGGACTTAATAATATGCATCCCCCCAGCCTCGGTACCAACCCTGGCTTGGAGCTTGGACTTGCCGTTGGCTCATCTTTCTTCCAGACCATTTGAACTTATGGCCACAACGGACTTAAGATTGTTGACCTGGAAGACAGCTTTCTTAGTGGCTATTACCTCTGCTCGATGTGCTGGTGAGATCTGTGCTTTACGGATGGACCAACCATACCTTCGGTTTCATAAGGACAAAGTGGTTCTCCATACCGACATCACCTTTTTGCCTCAGGTGGTGTTGGCCTTCCATATCAACCAAGACATTGTGCTCCCCACCCTAGCTCCGAACCCGACCACTGACTGCACACCTTGGATGTTCGCAGGGCCTTGGCTTTTATCTTGACAGGACCTCAGGTTCGAGGTGCTCAGGGAGACTGTTTGTGTGCAACTCTGAGGCCAAGAAAGGACTGCCGGTATCGGCTCAGAGGTTTTCTAAGTGGGTGACCTCCGCCATCCATCTCTGTTATAAACAAGACCTCCGGGCCAGGTGCGGGCTCATTCAACTAAGGCAGTAGCTACATCCTCCACTTTTTTGTCTGGGATCTCCCTGGAGGATGTCTGCAAGGCTGCTGTCTGGTCCAACCTTTGACTTTTATCTTTGATAATCTGCCATTGATAATCTTTAGCTTTATTATTGCTTAAGCCAAAGGCCATTCGCAATTTTAACATTATAAAATACATCAGTATTATAAAATAAAATACATCAGATAGTTAAACAGTTAACGTACAAATTTAGAGCAATTTAAAAAAAACAAAAAAAAACCTAAATCGATGTTCTTAACAGTTAACTAAATCAGCGTTAAAAACAACTTAATAAATTAAATACGATCATCTCCACGGCAATCAACTGCAATATCAGCTATAACACTAGCCCGGATTTTGATTGCTGCTGTGGAAAACATTGCGACTTTATAAGTTACCTTAGGATTAATATCAGATAACAGATAAAATATCTTTTCAGAAATACTATTACACTGTAAATTAGACAAGATAGATCCCAAAAATTTAGTCCTCGGTTCCATATAAAGTGGACAAGAAAACAAATAGTGAGGCAGATCCTCAACTTCTGGTGCTCCGCAAATACACAGACGGGAGTCTTTTGGTGTACGTGCGTATCTTCCATCAATCATGGCCGAGGGCATTGTTTGAAAACGAAGCACTGTAAAAGCCTGTCTGAGCTTTGGAAATGTGAGCTTCTCTAAGTAGATGGCCATTTGATGATCCAGTTTATATAACCTGAACCATTCAGAAAACTTTGAATTATTAATAGCTAATCTGTCCAAATGTACACCGTGATTGTAAATATATTCGCGTAACTTTTCTTTTGAGTTCCAGATAGAGGGATTTTCAATTAAAGCAGGATATAATTCCAACAATTTTTGATATTTCAAACTCCAGGTTTTACATTTTGGTAGATATTGAAAACACAATTTAGGGAAAACCTTAATTGTAGAATCTTTTACCGATTTCCAGTAGTTAAATAAAGCAAAATGGATACGGACTCTAATGGAAGGTAAGCCAACCTCTGCTCTGACTAAAGCTGCCGGTGTACCAGGCGGGAGAATAAGTAATTTTTAAGAAATGTGTTTTGGAGGGTTTCCAATTTATTCAATTGGAAATCATCCCATCCCCACACAGCAGCACCGTAGAGAATTTGAGCTATTGCTTTGCTCTGAAATATTTTTAGAGCAGGTGTGACCAAATGACCCCCAGCTTGGTTATAAAATTTAAGGATTGCTCCAATAGATTTCATTGCCATTATTCTGATAGCCTCAATATGAGGTTTCCAAGAGAGATTTTCCGTAAAATAAATACCAAGATATTTAAATTCCCTACATTGTTCAATCCGGTGACCATTAATAGAACAATGGAAGTCAGAGTGTCTATTCCCAAACACCATCACTTTTGTTTTGTTATAATTGATAAGTTTTTCTTTAGAACAAAAGATTACAAGTTTGGAAATTAATCTTCTCAAGCCAATACGCGTAAGTGAAATCAACACCATATCATCTGCATATAACAAAATAGATATCTTTTTTGACCCAAGTGTGGGAGGGAAAAATTCTGGGCCCGAGAGTGCTGGAATGATATCATTTAAATACAAATTAAAGAGTGATGGTGCCAGAAGACACCCTTGTTTAACTCCTTTATTTGTGGGAATTGGTTCAGTTAATAAACCAGAGGTACCAACTCTTATCCTTGCTGTTGTGTTAGAGTAAAGTTCCCTAATTAAAGATTGTAAACGATTATCCATATTGGTGTTGGCCAATTTGAGCCATAACAAATTTCTATCGATTGAATCGAAAGCTGCAGCTAGGTCAATGAAGGCGACAAATAGATGTTTTGTTGGGCCATTGATTCCTTGTTGAGCTAAAGAATAGAGGGTTAAGCAGTGATCGATAGTATTCTGGCCCTCCCTAAATCCTGCTTGTTCAGGGTAAATGACTTGGTTATTTGATTCCCATTCCTCTAATTTATTTAGCAGATGTTTACTATATAACTTGGAGTCCACATCCAACAGGCTTATAGGCCGGTAGTTATTGGGATCTTGCTTATCACCCTTCTTGTATATTGGAACCACTACACTCTGTTTCCAACCTGATGGAATTATCCCTGTGTTATTTATTTGGGTGAAGACCTTTGCTAGAATTGGGGCCCACCAATCAGGAAAATTTTTAAATATTTCAGGGGCATCATATTTTCACCTGGAGCTTTATTCAGTGCAAGGGATGCTATCAACTTTTTTATCTCAGACTCTGATACAGGGAACCGGTGGGGCAGACAATTAGTTTTTTGAGCAATGGAAGAATGATGTTCTACACCTATATCTCCATAAAGTTTACTAAAGTGACTATACCATTGCTGTGATGTAATGTGTCCTACGATGACCGGTCTAATCCTATTCATACCTAAAGCAGTGATATCCCAAAATTGCTTTTCATTTCTTCCTGAGACAGCCTGTGCTAGTTGTTTCCATTGTGATCTAACATATGCGTCCTTTTTTGTTTTAGAAGTATCTTGTAAGATTGTCTCATAGAGGCTAGATATTCAGGGGAGATGTTGTTATTATTTCTGAGTACCTGTCGAGAATAGTTCATTAACGTTCTCCGGGCATTTCAGCATTCCGCATCAAACCACCTGTTAATTACTATTTTATTGGGATTAAATTGTTTATTGCTCACTAACTTGGGCCTAAGTTTTTGAATTATAATTTGAAAAACTTTCAAGATATCCGAGTTAATATTTAGAATATCATTTTGTAAAGACTTAAAAATGGAACTCTCCAAAATCTTGGAGATAGAAGTATTTAAATTGACTGACCATCGTATTCTCCGTTCTCCTATGTGGATTCCATTTAAATTTTGAGGAGTGTTTGGAGGATCGAGCGGCCTGCAATTAAATAGTAATGACAATGGAAAATGGTCACTTTCAGCTTGATTAACAGTTTCTAATCTACAAATATCAGATAGCAAATTTGCTGAGACTATTATGTAGTCTATCGTACTTGCTCCCCTACTGGTGACGTAAGTAAAAGGTCCCAATGTCAGGTCACAATGCGTTCCGTTTAGACATTGTAATCCATGTAAAGATAGGATTTCTACTAGCTTTAAACCAGATTTGTTAACATTCATATCTTGAGAGACTCTAGGAATGGAAACACCATGGGCTGCTGGCCCATGATTAGTGCTCTCCACTTGCCTTAGATCATTTCCAATTCTAGCATTAAAATCTCCACACATTAATAACTTTATGGAAGGATATTGATTTTCCAGAGAGGTCAAGGTTTCAGATAAGCCATCCCAGATATTATTAGGACCTACATTCTTTGCTAAATTAGGCGGGAGATAGATGTTTATACAGATTATAGAATCAAAATACTTGCTCTTAATAAACAACACTTGTATATATTGCGGAAATACACTAGTTATTGGGTGGATCTCAGCATGTAAATCAATTGAAATGAATATTGTAAGTCCACCACTTCCACGACCTCTTATGGAGGTTTTAACTGCAGGGACAGAAAATGCTTGGAATCCATGTAGAGATGGTAAATATGTCTCCTGTAGGCAAAGAATTTTGAAGTTTTGTAGATAGTTTACAAAATCTGCATCATAGAATTTGTTTCCCCAGCCCATAATATTCCAACTTAGCAAATTTAATTGTCAAGTTGATGTAATCAAGGCCTTATCATCGCCAATATTCAGAATTTCTGTTTGAGCTATGACTTTTGGACTGCAGGATGATTCATGTTGGGAAGATGTAATATTAGCTCTCGTAGGTTCTAAGAGTTGCATTGAAGTTGTAATTGTAAAGTCTTTTTCATTCATTGATAATAAAGTATCAATAAGATTCTTGGGCGGAACCCTCTCTATATCGGAGGCTTCTGCAGTGGATATTAAATTCAACAATGGTAAGGCCAGATCTTTAGTGGTGAGCAACATATTTTTAAGATCGTCCACTCTAGCAATAGAGTCATTTTGTTCTACATTAGTTATTATGTTCCTTGAATCTATAATTTGTTTTTCTGTGGGTTGACTCTCAGTCCTGATGTTGGAGATTTTAGTTGAACCGAGCTCTAATATAGTTTCTTTGGGAGTTCCTTTAGAAAGTGTCAAACAGGTCTTATTTTGTTCTATAAATTCCTCACTATTATACCTATAAAGAAATAAAGGGACTATTGTTTGATCTTGGAAAACCTGTATTGGAGTTATTCGGAAATTAGATAGAAAAGGTTTCATTTTTATCAACATAAGGGGAATTGTAGATTGATCAAAGGTTAACAAAATGCGCTTATGTGCTAATATGCTAGGTAGCCATTCCACAGTAAGAATGTCAATATCATAAGGGGGTACCTGTAATAATTGGCTCAACGAGGATTTAATAGTTCTTTTTGACCCCCATCTGCCATTGTTTATTCTATTATGGGCAATTTGCAACATAACTTGATTCACTTGTAAAGCCCTGGTACAATCTCTTTTTCCTTTCTCCTTAGATGGTAAGTTGCCCCTAGAATCACATATAATGAGATTCCCCATTTTACTAGATGTTACTCTATTGATATCATCCCGGTTCTCCTTTATCACTGTCTGTTTCTGTTTAGAGGTCTCAATAGATTGTTTAAGAAGCTCCACCTGGTGCATGATCTTCCCTAGTCGTTCATAAATTGAGATAACAGTATGGGCTGTCAAAAGACACTGTTTGGTCACAAAATCAGGAGAATTTAATTGTTGTTTAGTAAAGTATTTCTTTTCCATATCTGTCAGTTTTCCCCAAATGGACTCATTTAACTCTAGGGACACATCTTCATGAGAGACCACTGTCTCATTTCCGAGAGATACTGTATGTTCGGATAAAAGTTCACTTTCTTTATCCAAAGGAAGAAATCTATTAGCAGTTGGAATTGCAAACTCCAAATTAGAGTTTACAGGTTTGGTTGGGAAGCTTAGGGTTTCCTCATTAGCTAATAGGTCGTCAATCTTAAGCTGTTTGGAGGCCTTATTATGTTTATTTATATCAGGGCTTGTTCTAGAACGTTTTTTGGTGCCCATTTTAATAGTTATTCCAAGACAGTAAGGAATAACAACTAATGGATAACAACACAGAAGGGGGAACTTCAAGACTCACAGTGTAATAGGATAGGAGTATAAAATATAGAATAAATATAAAAATATAAGGGCTTGAGCCCCTGAAGAAGCCTCTGAGGGGTGGGTGGGGCCCAAACTTGCCCCGCGTTGCTCCGCGGGCCTAATGAAGCCTCTGGGGAGTGGGTGGGGCCCGAACGTGCCCCGCACGGGTGTTGCCGCTGCTCCGCCGCCTCTCTCTGGCCCCGACGGGCCCAAAGAAGCCTCTGAGGGGTGGGTGGGGCCCAAACTTGCCCCGCGTTGCTTCGCCGCCGCTCTCTCGCCAATGAAGGACAAAGTGGTTCTCCATACCGACATCACCTTTTTGCCTCAGGTGGTGTTGGCCTTCCATATCAACCAAGACATTGTGCTCCCCACCCTAGCTCCGAACCCGACCACTGACTGCACACCTTGGATGTTCGCAGGGCCTTGGCTTTTATCTTGACAGGACCTCAGGTTCGAGGTGCTCAGGGAGACTGTTTGTGTGCAACTCTGAGGCCAAGAAAGGACTGCCGGTATCGGCTCAGAGGTTTTCTAAGTGGGTGACCTCCGCCATCCATCTCTGTTATAAACAAGACCTCCGGGCCAGGTGCGGGCTCATTCAACTAAGGCAGTAGCTACATCCTCCACTTTTTTGTCTGGGATCTCCCTGGAGGATGTCTGCAAGGCTGCTGTCTGGTCCAACCTTTGACTTTTTATCAAACATTACAAGTTGGACGCGAGGGCCAGACAAGAAGCCTCTTTTGGGAGGGCAGTGTTACTGTGTTTTGCACTGATTCCTTTGCACTGTTTTATTGCATACTTGAATCCAGTACAAATGACACCAAAATGCATTTGAAGTCTTACAGTTTATTGTTAATAAATCTTTTTGTTTCAACTTACAAGAATGGTGTCAGGACACTCCCTCCTCCACTGACCGAAGCTTGTCAGTCTGATTAACCCATTTGTGTGATTTGCAGAGACCATGAAGAAGGAGGACAGGTTGCTCACATGTAACTGTATTTCTTCGAGTGGTCATCTGCGAATTCACACAAATCCTGCCCAGTCATGTCCTGCTCATTGCTAAATTCATGCTGTCACTGTTTGTGGCGTACGTTTCAGAACTGGAGAAAAAGCAGGAATGCCAGGGGCTTTATAGGGATGGGTGGAGCTACCACCAAAAAGTTGCAACTGAAGTTTTGCCCAGTGATACCAGAACTTTCCGAGCTAGCTGTGCAGGTGCAGATATAACCCATTTGTGTGAATTCGCAGATGACCACTCAAAGAAATCCTGTCCTTATCAGCACCACATCTAGAAGTACTGCAGTTTGGAACCTAATAACAAATTATTAAACATTATGAGATAATTACTCATTATGTTGGCCTTTTGTGTGTTTTTCTGCTGAATCTTGGGTTGAACATTTGGCTTATGTCAAATTAGCTAAAGTTGAAATCTGGAATCTGACAAGCTTTGCCAAGGCTTTGAAACAGTCCTTGATGAATAAGTAAAAGTGAACCCAAGCTATTTTAGAAATGGCTCTTTCTTCATAGAATGATTTCATAGATATTTGATGTCCTAATCTTTCTTTGAATCTTTATGCCACTTCCTGGCTTGAGCTCTACTTCCAACTATTTTCTCCACATATTTGCTACTTACTGTAATGAAAAGATGTTTATGTTTTTTTCTTTGTTCTCAGCAACACTGTTGTACTTATTAAATGCACAAAGGACTCAGCAGGACCAAAAGCTTGGATTTCCCCCCTCATTTGTGCCACAATTGTTTTTAAATTTTGTCACAAGTTAACATCAGATTTTGTAGCCAAAATCTACTTTGTGGGGGAATTGTTGCACAAACTTTGGGAATCTATGCATTGGCACTAGAAAAATCAACAACCAAGCTAGGCCTGAACACATGAGCTCCCTTTTTCCCTCCTCATGCTCTGTTTTGGTGGTAACTTCAATGGCAGCTGGCACTAGAAAAACTACCCTCCCACCCTACAAACTTGTCATTGATATGTATGCTTACGCTCCATACAGAGTGGGAAAGATCTATTCATTATTTTTCTGTATAATGTGAATAGTAAAAGAGTTAAGAATGGTGAGTGAGTTGTCTCAGTGACCCATACAGCACTCTCAGTACTTAGACGTTTGTATAATGTAGTATAGTAGGCAATTTCAGTTAACAAAGCAGGCAGGCCTCTCACATTGACAGTTGATACTAAAGTAATCAACAGCTTCTTGGAACTTCAGGAACAGGGTAGATACTTTGATAAGGCTTCAGAAGAAACCACTTTGGTCTTGCTTTGAGAGAGGAAAATCATGCTACCAGACCGGGGGAGGGGGAGCTTATGAAGCTATAGTCTGGTCTATACAAGGAATATTTGTTCTGTCAAGTCAAGGATGTAAATAAGATTGCTTTGCTTTTATCACTTGCATTCTGCATCCATTTATTTACCATATAACTAAACAATACAGTGGACACTTGGTATCCACTGGGATTTGGTATCCCTCCATGGATACCAAAATCTATGGATGATCAAGTCCCATTATATACAGTGGTGTAGCAAAATTGTGTCCCTTAAATAAAATGGCAAAATCAAAGCTTGCTTTGGGGAAAATGTTTAATATATATATATATTTAAAGCTGAATTGATGCAGAATCTGTGGATACACAGGGCTGACTATATATATCATCTTGTTACACAAGTGACTTCCTTTCATTTTAGTAATGAGACATTGTAGACAACGATGTGTAATTGGGTGTATGTTAGTTAACATGGTTTTTACAATTTCTTTGATTCATGAAAATATCCTTGTGTGAACATACAAAAATTGGAAATGACATACAGGTTTTACTAATCATAGCACATTCCTTTTATCTTAGAAATGGAGAAATAGAACACTTGCACCAATATCTTTCACTGGTAAGCTTGTTTTTATCCACAAATTGTTTTGGAAGACCTGTCACCCAAGAGAGAAGGAGGGATCTGAATTGCTTATTGTAACTTCTATCTTTATTCTGGTTCCCTGCCAAAATCTTATACCATTCCTACTGCTTTAGTTTGCTTTTGTATCAGGCTGAAGGAGACTTAACTCTTCTTGACACCAGCTTGAATAGGTTTCATGCTATGAAAAGTGAAGGTTGATTAGGAACTGACTCCATTTCATATGACCTAAAGAAAACAGTTTTTACATATCAATGACTGAACAAGTTCTGTTACCTATCCAAATGACTCCAGTGTGTTACCATCACAGATAATAAATATCTCTCCATGGTGAATTCAGTGTGAGTTCCACAGTGATGTTCTCTGAGAAAGGAAGCAAAATGTTAAAGGCAACAGCATGAAAATGCATGCAACTATGGTATAATTCCGATTTGTTTTAGAACGATTAATTTCCTTGTTACAAAGCCAAGTATGAACAACCCTTTAAAACCATTGAACCATAAAAGCCATTTCCTTAAGGGTTTTAAATTTGGGAACAGACTCATGAAATTTATAGCTTTGATGAGATATTCTTTGCCTGCAGTCAAAATGAGAGCCAGATCATTGGTTTCTCAGCATGACACCTATGTACTCTTGTGTGCACTAGATATCATTAGGCTCATAATAACACAGCTATCACCACATAATGTCTGAAAAGGTTTGTGTTTGATACTTAGTTTAAAACTCCTATTTACACCTCCAGAATACTAAACAGCTGGATTTTTAAAAAGATGGCATATAAGGTCATAAATGAAAGGCTATCTTATTTAGCAATGAGTACAACAGATTTAAAGCAGGCCTGAGCAAAGTGCAATCCTCTAGATGTTATTGGATTGCTTGAGTCTCGCTGCATTCTTTAAAAGAATACAATTGTTTTCCCAAAAAAAAAAAACCTGTTAGAAGTGGGGCTTTGATTGAAATAAAGAGTTACCCTAATTTATATACAGTTGTCCCTCCCCATTTGCAGACTTTGAGTCTGCGGTCTCGCTCTTCATGGGGACAGAAAAGTGGCTATACTTAAAATGGCTGTGCGTGCCTGCTCACAACCCTGCACATGCACCACAGGCGTGCATGCCATTAGTTTCAATGGGGCTCGAATATTTGTGAACAGCATTGGGGTCCGGTATGGATCCCCCACAAATTGGGAGGGGCAACTGTACATGCAGTTACTCATTAATGAGTAATTCATGTTTGACTTCTGGAAGCACATAAGGACTGAGTATTCAGAATTTGTTTCTGATACTGCATCTAACCAGATGACAGAAGTCCCCGGGAGAACAATTGCACTCATGCAGTTACTTATCTTTGTTAATATTAGTGCCAGCTGTTAAGTAACAAAAATTCATACATTTGAATGACACACATTGAAATTTGATTAAGTAACTGCCCTAAGTAACTGTTCATTCTTGTATAATTTTAATTATCATTTCCAGATTAATTGGACAAAAAAAAAAATCATTGACTGACCTCTCACAAATGATTGTTCTTTCTTCTATTGTTAGTCTAATGGAGCAATATAAGTATAATCTAAATTTCCTAGTTAAAAGAACATGCACTGCTAAATTTGTTTTATTCAAGGAGACACTATTCATTGTTAACAATTATCACTTTTCATTTATAATGTCTTAAGCTGATGTTGCCATTGTTACCTGCCCTTATGTCAACCTTGACTTATGGCAATCCTATGAATAAGACACCTCAACACCCTATCCTCAATTATGCTGCTCAGTTCCTGCAGACTTGGAGTTGGGTCCTATTTGATAGAGTGTATCCATTTGGTATACAGTCCTTCTCTCTTCCTACTACCTTCTACCTTTACAAGCATTATTGTCTTTTCCAATGTGTCATGCCTTCTTGTGAAGTGGCCAAAATACAACAGACTCAATTTAATCATCTTAGCTTCTAGGGAAAGTTCAGGTTCGATTTTTTTTTCTAGGACCCGTTTTTTGTCTTTTTAGTCATCCATGATATCCACAGAACTCTACTCCAGCATCACATGTCAGATGAGTTGATTTTCTTTCCATCAGCTTTCTTCACCATCCATTTCTCACACCCCTACATAGTGATGGGAAATACAATGGCCTGGGCAATCCTAACTTTAGTGTTCAGTTGTATATCTTTGCATTTCAAGATCTTGTCTAGTTCTCTCATAGCTGACCTACCCTATCCTAGTCTTCTTCTAATATCTAATATACAATTTCCATTCTGATCAATGATTAATTCAAGGTATGAGAAACCTTGAATTATTTCAGTTTCCTCAGTGTCCATATGGAAATTTGGTATTGCATATTTAGATATAATTCTGAATGAATAAGTTACCAAAAACCAACAAAAGTCCCTACATCCAGAAAACCCAAGACAGATGAACAAAAAAACAAACTAAAGGGTTCTGACAAAAAATAACCAGGATAAAATAATCCCACTTCCAATTCCAAAAAGGCAACAATGTAAAGAAATAAAAGGATAACTAAACCCTGGAGCAGAAAATCCATTAAAATTAAATATCTGAAAGGGTAAAAATACCCCACTGAAAAGTATGCAAATGCTAAAAATAAGTATTATAATGATAATAAAAATTAAAAAATCAAGGCCAAAAAAAACCTGAACCCTGAAGTAGATAAATCAGTAAAATTTCTAAAAGGGTAACAATACCCCACTGAAAAGTGTGCAAATGTTAGAAATAAAATAATATAATAATAGTAAATAATACATAGTATGCTGCCTATCACAACTAAAAAAATAAATTAAAAAATTGGTCTGACTCTTGGGTTTAGATAAACAAGGAAGCATATAGAAATTAAGGTACTTACTTCCAAAAGAATAGGCAGCATTCCCCACCAAAATCTTTCTCAGATGTTACTCTTTCCTACTATGCAAAGAGTACTTCTTAGTATTTATTTAACCTGCCTTTTTTATCATCAAACATTAATACCCAAAATTCATTATGCTTAACAATGAATGTTGTACTGAAAGCAGCCAAATGATTATATCTTAGTGATAAGTAACCTTAGGACTGCATAATACCTATCACAAAAGAATTCTCTGGCAACTTTTTATAAATGATTTTATTAAGGAAAGAGCTTCAGTAGTCTATGAACTATCTGCGTAGCCTTCTTAGTCTTGAAGGTTCTGTAGAATATTTGTTACAGGTTCAAATTTGTTTTTTGTTGATAAACTATGCATATAAGCTGCTTTCAGTACAACAGTTCACAGGTGGGAACAACCATTAAAACTAAGCAGTACCACTGGGGGGGGGAAATCAGAGAAGACTATGCAACAAGCCTTTAAACCCCAATAAAATCAATAGGGCACACTGAGATGGTTCAAATGTAATATATGCCTGTGTTTTGATCAACTCTGGATCTTTTTCTGTCCAAACCCAACCAGGTTCATTAACTATGGCTTGTTTGATGTTAAGCCATAACTTGAATGGCACAAAGATGGTTTATGAATCTGGGCTTCACTGTGTTTCCTTTTACCTTCAGATATGGTAGCCTAGCTTAATTATAGTTTGTGGCATTTCCCTACCTCTGTTTAGCAACAGGGACTCACAGGATAAGTGGTTTTAAAAGGCTGACAAACTTTTGCTGGTGCTTTCATTGGCCTCCCTTTTTTCCTTGATGACAAGTCCTTCTGTCTCCAGTTCATCTAACTCAGCAGTAGTCTAGCAAAGAGTAAGGAGGATTAAGGACACTTTTGGCTATAGCCTATGAAAGATGTATGTTTATTAAAAGCACATTTTTTAATCTTAGGAAACTAGTCCAAGAGTCAACTGATGCAAATTGAACCCTTTCACTTAAAACATCCAGCCATCACCATTGCCACCCCCATAGTTCTTGTGTAAATCTGTTCGGCAGCAATTCATTCATTCCTTCCCTTTTATACAGTGGCCCCTTGATATCTGCTGGGGTTTGGTTCCAGGATCCCCTGTGGATACCAAAATCCATGGGTGCTAAAGCCTCAATGGCATAGTCAAATGTGTCCCTTATATGTATAAAATGGCAAAATCAATGTTTGCTTTTTGGAATTTATATTTTTTAAAAATATTTTCAAGCCATGGATTATTGAATTTGTAGATAAAGAATCTGAATACAGAGGGCCGACTGTACTCTATAGAGCAGGGGTAGGCAACCTTTCCCCTTTAAGGGCCGAGGGACTTCAGCTCCCAGAATCCCAGGAGCAATTGGCCAACATGGGACTATTGGCCAACATGGCTGAGGCTTCTGGGAGCTGAAGTCCCTCGGCCCTTAAAGGGGAAAGGTTGCCTACCCCTGCTATAGAGGCTCAAAGTTACTGCTCTTTTCTGTTCTGCTGCTCACTATGAAAGATTAAGTACTGTAAAAAGTTTGTCCTTACTGAAAGATTGGCATAGGCAGGCAGAAGATTTTTTTGTTTCGAAAGGTCAAAATGGCTCACAGGTTTTTGTGGACAAAGTCTATAGATACTTGGAGGGATGTGCTAAAGCAGCACAGTTATCGAGGTTTCTGTCTTACCTGTGTCTCCAGCTAGAATTTTCAGTATTCTTATATTTTTCCTCTCCATTGTTGGTTACTCTCATCTTGAACTATAGAGTCATAGTGTTTGAGCCCTCTGAAGTACATTTTCCCTTACCTTACTTCCAAGCTTGTAGAAACCTCTTTCTTAGGTTTCCAAGTAGCAAATATTTTATCTCATTAAGACTCAATAGCACTTAAGTTTCAGTGGAAAGAGATACTGAGTCCAGAACTTTGAAGTAACGTGTTACAAGTACACTTGTCCCTCCCCATTCGCGGCCTTGGCACTTGTGGTTGTGATCATTCGTGAGGCCAAGGCCATGGCTCCCTCCCTTAGGCCTTTGCAGACTGCCAGAAATAGTGCAAATTGAGTCCACTTTAAGTGCCCTGACAGTGCTAGGGAATCATGGGAACTGTATTTTATTGTGGCACCAGAGCTCTCTGACAGAGAAGGCTCAATGTCTCAGAAAAAAATACAATTCCCATGATTCCCTAGCACTGAGCCAGGACAGTTAAAGTGGCTTCAAGCTGCATTATTTCTGGCAGTCTGCAAAGGCCCTTACTGGCATCTCTCCCCCTCCCCTTGGTGCAGGGGCCTGTAATTGGCCCTGGCAGCTATTGGGACTCACTTTCCCAGCAGCACTCAGGGCCTGGAGTGTGCATGCCCTGCCCCCTCCGCTGCAGTCAATGGGCATGTGATACGTCAATTGACTGTGGTGGAGGGGTGAGGCATGTGCATGCCAGGCCCTGAGTGCACTGGGAAGGCAAGTCCCAATTGCTGCCAGGGCCAATTACAGGCCCCGGTGCCAGGGGTGGGGAGATGCCGGTAAGGGAGGGAGAGAATTTCCCAAATAGTCAAGTCCCATTGTCCCCAATGGGACTTGACTATTTGCAAAATTCAGTGACCGCAGGAGAGGGTCTGGAATGGATCCCCCACAAATGGGGAGGGACAAGTGTAATAATACCATATATGCATTTCTTTACTTCTGGGGCAATTAGAGCCTAATGACATTTCTTTTGCAAATAATGCACCGAATAGTAACATCAGTACTCCTCTCTTTTTTAATTTGCTAATCTTAAGTTTTTGGGGGAGGGAAGTGTTTTCCAGGGATAATTCTAAGTTTCAAATGTATTTTTAATAGTTTCAGGTGGGGTTCTTTGCCTTAAAAATTAAGTAGTAGAATATTATTAACTCGTAATATAATTTATAGTGGCCAGCAAAGTTATTAGGCAAATGCAATGAGTGACACCAAATCTATGACATTTTTGAAAAACGTGCAAATCTCTCATTCAGGCAACAATAATTATTTTATTTTATTTTATTTTATTTTATTAATAAATAAATAAATAACATTATTTTCCTTGATTCTGAATATGTCTTTAGCTAATCATTGGTGGGGGGCACATGGTATGGGTTTGAAACCCAGCACCTTTCTATATTTTTTAAACTTCATTTTTTTACCAGCTTCAGTGCTGCATGCAACCTGACAAGCAATCATGGAGGACAAATAGAATATTCTTATGTTTTATTCTAACTGCAAATTCTCTCATTTTAAGGATTTGTCAGGTGATCCAAGTTGTACAGTTCTGCAGGACATTGGCGCCTTTTGGAAATCAATTAATTTATATACTTATTTAGGAAAAATGAATCATATTTATGTTGTGATTAAAAAAAACCTTAATAAACTAATTCATGCGTTCATGCTCACTCCTTACCATTGGGACTTTGGCTGAACATAGATTCACTGTGACATTATTTTAAGGATATGAACTAAATGTGATAAAATGCCCGGTCCTGCCAGTTAAATGAGTAAAGATACAAATGTAGCCTTTGCATCTCCAGGGACTGCTTCTGGTAATTACTTCCTCTTTTATTTTATTTTTATAATGCCATGTCTGCATTTAGCATTAATCACACGCAGTTGTAAGCAGGATTCACTGCACAAATTGCTGACAGAGAAACTCTGCCTTGAGAATAATTTGTCTTTCTACATTCATCTGCAGAACAGCCATTTAAGAAAGTCTGAAAAAGGAAAATGTGCTGAAGTCCATGAGCGAGAGGATGCTTCTTAAGAAAATAAAATAAAATAAAAAGGGCAAACACAAAATCCAGCAATTTGAAAAGAGAATGAGATAGTAGCAGGTGGCTTAAATAATAGCATAAAAGGAAAGGGGCAAAAGTAAAAACAAAAGGACCCCAATCAGTTTGAATTGTAGAGTCCTGTCTATGATGATAATTAAAACAAAAAGTCTTTCAATATTACATTAAATTACCTAAATTATGAATGTAGGGTTTAATGAATAAAAGCAGTTTATAATCCAACTCCATCTTGAAGCTACAATCTCTACACATTTGTATAGTGCAAACCATTCTGTACAATTCTGTGACTTAAATAAATAGTGCTTCACGGAGGCAAAACAATAGTGGTGTGTTTCAAACCATTGACTCAGAAGTAGCTGTACTGAAATCAAGAAAATAGATAAAACAAGTGGTGGACTATAGCTAGCCTTGTAAGTTTATTACAAGAATTTGAATTCTGTTTTCTCACATTAGAACTACAGCTGGCCCTTATATCCACACATTCTTTATCCATGGATTCAAGCATCCACGGCTTGAAAATATTCAAAAACCATATAAATTCCAAAAAGCAAACCTTGATTTTATCATTTTATATAAAAGAAAAACCACCGTACCACTACTGGCCTCAGCAATACCAAACAAAACAGGTATATAATAATATGAGTTATCAAAATTATACTGCTGAATAAGCAATGCACAAGGCTCTATGTTGAAAAACAAGAAAAGTTGGTATATTGTTTGAAACCAACATAAAAGATATAAACAGGCAAC
Source organism: Phrynosoma blainvillii (assembly GCA_026167975.1). Taxonomy (NCBI): domain Eukaryota; kingdom Metazoa; phylum Chordata; class Lepidosauria; order Squamata; family Phrynosomatidae; genus Phrynosoma; species Phrynosoma blainvillii. Next base: position 39,198,318 of record JANUYF010000005.1, read on the forward strand.
TGTCAACCAATTAGTAGGATATGTCCAGCAAAATAAATAAATAAATAAATAATCCAATTGTGAAGCTGTTCTAGGGAGTCTTTGTATTCTTGAGCAGATATTCATTCCCCTTTGTTGTCAAGCTTCCATATTCTTGCTTGCTGAATATCCCACGTGGACAATAAACAATCTGTCTAATTCAAAGACCGAGAGTAGTAGTAGGTAGAATGTGAGACACCAGGATTTATAGTCTACATTTCATCATGATTTCATCAGCTATGTCATTTCAGGAATATGAGAAGCCTACAACAGAAGGGATGCAGATGGGCCACCCCGGGAAGCACAGGATCGGGCCGCTGCGACCACACTCAACTGCCGCGATTTTCCTATTAGAGGCAGCAAAAGCCACCCCAAGAGCTGGCGTGTGGCTCTTCTCTACCTCTTTCGGTGCAGTGCATGAAGACACTGCACCAGGAGGATGTCCTGATGCCATGCGCCATGCGTAACAGCACCTGGCATCAGGACATCTTTGGGGAGGGGTTGGGGTGGCCGGTGTGCAGCTGCCCCTTCCCTGCCTCCAACATGCTGCAAAGGGCCTGTCTGCAGAGGCCCAACATTACAGCTACAATTTGCAGAGTGTAGAATGGCTCTTTTACATTTTATATACATAAGGGACACTATTTTACTATGCCACTGCTTTTAATGGGACTTGAGCATCCATGGATTTTGGTATCCATGCGGGGTCCTGGAACCAAACCCTAGCAGATACCAAGGGTCCACTGTATTCACTTTTTCCATGCACTCTATACTGTCTAATTTTTTTTGTTTCTTTCCCAAAACTCACAATGAGCAGTTTTTGACCTATATTTAAATTTTGTTATCTGCTATTTTAAAACACGTATTAATTTATTGTGCAATCCAGTCATGATTTAGTACTTTTCAATCAATTTTTACTTCCACAATGAATTAATCATGTGTTTAAATCCTTCTCATTAAAAAAGAGTGGAGAACGTTTTGCCCATTTTGGCATGCAGGAGCTACTACAGTGGGGGTGGGCAACTTTGAGGGGTTGAGGGCTCTCCGCCTTACCCCTGAGAGCCCCCTTCTTAAGGCAAGGCTCTCAAGAGCAAAAATTGCCAATGGTACCCTCACCCCAGAAGTCTCTACAGTGTACAACATTTGGCCAACCCTCAACATATCTGTTTTAGGCCTGTGAACCTTAAAAAAACAACAACAACAACAACGAAATCAGCAGTGGCAGTAAGGCAACTATAGGTAAAGAACTGAACATTTCTTCCTGACAAGACTGATTTTTTTTCTGAAAAAAGTTAGTTGGAAAAGATGTCTGAGAGGAAAGACACAAAGTAGACTACAAAAAGAGAAAACAGAAAGAACTACCAAGGGAAGAGAGACTTCTGCTCTTACAGAGTGGCCTAAATTCAGTGTTTTGCTGGCATCTCAGTACCAGTTCAACAGTTTTATCTTTCTTTCTCTACGATTTTCAGTAACACCCAAGAACAATTATCAGAAGGATTCTCGCTTTCAAGAGCAGGTTTTATTTTTATTTTGTTGATTTTTATTGAGGTTATCTTAACATAGTTTTAAAAAATCAAACACACAAATGATCAATAACAAGATTCTATCAACAACATATATAAAGATCAAAGACCATCATCATCATTCAATGGTATACTTCCGTTCCTGACTCTTGATAACATTATATACCAGAGCAGGTTTTAAAGATGCAAAAAGGGTTTTGATCATTCCTCTCCCAATTCCATTGCCTTTTACCCCAGAACAGTGTGCCCAGAGGGACAAAGAAAAATGAATTATTGAACTGTGCTGTTTGTTTAGAGCAGGGGTCCCCAAACTATGGCCCGCAGACCAGACCTGGCCCGCCAAGGCCTTCTTACCGCTGCCGCCACTCGCACCCGCCACCGGACACCATTTTGGAAGCCAAAATGACATCTGTTGCGCGTGCATGCTCACAACTCTGGATGCCATTTTGGAAGCCAAAATGGCACCTAGGGCTGTGCCACACGCGTGCTACTCGGATGCCATTTTGGCTTCCAAAATGGCGTCTGGAGTTGCATGCACCACCGGTCCCCCGGAAGATCTGGGGGCCAGCGAACTGGCCCCCGGATCAAAAAGTCTGGGGACCCCTGGTTTAGATGGTTATCTTAAACTGAGGATGGACAACTTATTTTCTATCAAGGGTCAGTTTTCTTTAGATGTGCAGAACCAGATTTAAAGTTGGGTGGGGGCATCCACTTTTCTTTCTCTTTTCTATCTTTGATTTTCTTCCTCATCCTTCCTATCCAGGGGGCTGCTAGCAGATGAACAAATTGCTCTTGGTCCATGACTGCAATAAACCAGAGAGACTCAGAGAAACTAAATTCATAATGGTGATAGAATTATAAATTCCAAACTCTTTGTAATATGTATATATAATCACAGGCTGGTGACTGGCAAATGAAATTAGTCACCAGGCTTGTCAAGTGCTATATTCACATCATGGAACTAATTGCATACTTTTGGATAGAAGTGGTAGACTGCCTCTCCTGTGCCGCCACCAATTTTCTTTTACCACTGTTGACAGTTCTTGAAAAATGACTGACACAACCTTTTTGATGGTGTTATTGGCAAACGTCAATACACTGGGTAAAGAAGTCACAGCTTAATTCTCTTTAAATCCTCTTAGTCTAAATAAATAAATAAAAGGACAGAAGAAGGTTGGAATGGAGAGTTATTTTTGCTAGTATTATACTATCAATATAAAAGTATACCTGAGTTAAAGCTTCTGACAGTGACATTCCATCTTTTTACTTTGTCCAGCCTCTTTCTTCTTCTCCTATGTAGCTGGAAGATATTAACTGATTGATAGATAGATTTATTTAATTCATTCATATCCCACCTTTTTCCCAATAATGGGATGCAAGGTGGCTAACATATTTTAAAAATACAAATTAAAAATAAATCAAAAGCACTGGTCCAAGTATAAAAGCAAGATTTAAAAAATAATTTATAATCTAGAAGATAAAAGGGATTAGAATATAGAAATCTGATAAATGAGTTAGAGCCTTATTGCATTGCAAACAAACCTGGCAGGCAAATGGAGAGAAGCGTGTTTCTCTTTCTGTCTTCGCATGGTATCGAAGCACTTTCCCTCTCTTCTGGTTCTAAAAATGTAGGAGAAGATAGTAAAAGATTTTTCCAGCTTGGCAAAAGGGACACATTTACAATACTTTTATGACCCTCTCCCATGCTTTTACAACTGGAAGAGAACGAAAGTGCTTTGAAGTCATGTGGAGACAGAAAGAAAAACACACTTCTCTTTGTTTGCCTGCCAGGTTTGTTTGTAATGTGATAAAGCTCTTAGCTACATCAGCTAGATTGGTTTTTGTGAGATACTGGAAGATTGATAAAATGCCATCATGTATGGAATGGTTTGAGAAAGTAAAGGAATTGGCTTTAGATAAATTAACTAATTTGGTTAAAGGGAACTCAATAGAGTCATTTTTATAAACGTGAAAACCTTTTAGGGTTTTTGTAAATCAAAGAAGAAGGGGGATTAATATGATAGGATTTGTGTATGCCATAGGTGGGAATCATGAGCTCCAAGAGCTGTTACTGGTGTGTATCTCCCAGTATTTCTCACCATTAGCTATTCTGACTAGGGCTGCATACACATTGCAGAATTAATGGAGTTTGATAATGAAGCCATTAAAGTTACAGCAGTGTCAAATTGCATTAATTCTACAGTGTGGCAGCAGCCTAGGCCATTTGGGGCTTACCTTGCCACAGACTGCCCAATTCATCTGACACATTGAACTAGGGAACTGCAGGAGACTTTATTTATCATGTTGTAGGAACAGCTGGATACATCTCCCCCTCTGTTTTCTTTCTCTCTCAACAAACCAGGAACAAAGTCTGCAAGAAAACCTGAAACAAACATGGATTCTATGTCTAATTTGTTGGGAGGGAAACAAATCAGAACAGCAGCTGGAACCAGATTCACATGATAACGCATGGTTTATTTAGCTACTCTTGCTGCATGCACACTGGAAAGATACTGCAGCATGGACTGACATGCTGTCCTTCCAGAGTAAATCGGGGTTCCTATGAGTTGCTGCAGTGAAGTCAGACTTCACAAAGGCCTCAACGGCTTTTGACCACAGTGCTATCAATTTCCTGTCAGGAGATTATATATCACCAAACATCGCAGCAGTTATTAATGCCATAACTACTGTGATAAATGGGAATGTTTCCCCATGACCAAAAGCAACCTGAGACTACCTGAACAATCTCTGTAAAAGGAAAGACTAAATGGCCAGCAGGTACATTAAAAAAAAACTTTTGCCTTCACTCATCATCTCTGCTTATCCTTTATATCTGCCCATTTCTTCATGTGCTGGTTTCTTTTGCTCTTTCTTGAGTCAATTGACTAGTTCAAACATAATAGGAAACTATTTCTGCTGGAAATCATGGGCTCATGCATTCTCTACCCCCCAGTTTTCTCACCTCCTTCCCATGTTGGTGAAGGACAACAGAAACTTCTGTTTACACCATCAATGTGTGTTCTGTATTTCCTTTAAAACCTAGTTCATAGGAACACAGCAGGGTCAAGGTAGTTGCTACAAACAGTGGTCTGCTCCCAGAGTTTGGATGGAATGGGAGGTTCTGATTTGTTGAAAACTAAATATTCTAACCTCAGATCCATGAAATAGAGAGGGGAGGAGAATGTGTTGTCCTGAGACTTGCCAGCATTCATTTATATAGTGAGAAACCTTAGTCATCTGTTAGATCAGGGGTAGGCAACCTAAGGCCTGGGGGATGGATGCACCCTCCCCGAGGCCTTTGGACCGGCCCCAGGCCAGTCCTGCCACTGCCGCCTCCACCGGCCATGATGATATTGATTATTGTTGTTATTTCTTGTTCTTGGGGTTTTCTTGGCAAAATCTCCACAGGGGTTTTGCCATGGATTTTCTGGGGCTGAGAGAGTGTGCATGCATATATTTTTTTTAAAAAAAATTAATTTCTTATTTTTATTTATTTATTTATTTATTTATTTTTGGTGCTTCGGCCCTCCAATTGTCTGAGGGACAGCAACCCGGCCCCCGGCTCAAAAAGGTTGCCTAGCCCTGTGTTAGATATATACAAAGAAGGAGAGTTTTGGAAAATGGTGGGTTTTGGGATTACCGTTCTAAAAAGCCCTTGGCTAGCATGGCCAGTAGTCATGCAGGCTAGGGGATTCTGGGAGCCATCATCCTCAAAAGTAACATTTCCAAAAGGTGGCATAATCTTGAAGAGCTGCACTATGTTAGATTGAAGATAGATCAAGGAAATTTTGCTCTCACAGAGACAGACAGACAGACACACACATACACACCTGGTTTGATCCTCTAAAAGCGAATATATAAAGAGGGGGGGAAACAAAACAAGCCCCCAGCAGTCTCATTGTTTGTTAATGATCCTTTTTAACTACATTGTTGATGTTGTGTCCTTCTAGTTGTTCCTGACTTATGACAATTCTAAGGCAAACCTATCGCAGGGTTTTCTTGGCAAGATTTGTTCAGAAACAGATTGTTTTTGCCTGCCCTTGAGGCTGAGAGAGTGTGACTTGCCCAGAATCACCCAGCAAGTTTCTGTTGCCAAGTAGATATCCAAACTCTGGCCTAGCAGTTAAACTACTACACCATACTGACTCTCATTTGAAGTTTAATATATTTCATTGAAGTTTCATATATAAAGTTTAATACATGTATTGAGAGAGCCAATGTCATGCAGTGGTTTGAGTGTTGGAATATGACTCTGGAGATCGGCCAAGGAAACCCACTGGGTGACCTTAGGAGAGTCACACACTCTGACCCTGTGACAGGTTTGAAGCCATAAGACCCGCTGGGTGACCTTGGACAAATCATACTTTCTCAGCCTTAGAGGAAAGCCATGGCAAACCTCCTCTGGACAAATCTTGGCAAGAAAACCCCGTAATAGGTTCTCCTTAGGGTCATCATTAGTTGGAAATAACTTGAAGGCACACAACAACAACAAACACAACAACATGCATTGTCCTAAGGGGTTGGGGGGAGAGGAGAGGGAAAAGCCTATGCATTGTTTGTTACAGTAACAGGTTTTACCTTCCTTATCAGACTTCAGTGTCATGGTACATTTGAAAAAATGCATTGCTTGCCTGTGAAGGAGGCAGCAATTCATCAGTCAAAGGGACTTAGGTAGCAACCTTCACTTATAACCTCTTGAACTCCCATTCATTGGAGAGGGGGGGAAAGATCTTCCTTTTTTTCTGGTGGATTGGAATGAAGTATATTGCCTCCGTAACATATGTGGAGCTCCTGAGGAGACAGCAAACTGACACTTTCCTGACACTTCAGGATACCTAGCTTATCTCTGGAGTGTATTGATTACCTGGTGAAGAGGAGGCTCTATATTCTTTGCCCTGTGTCCAATGCAAGTGATTTATGTTTGAACAGGTAATAGAAGTGATGGTTGGGCTGGGGGACAGAGAGAGGCTGTGAGTGAGATAACTTAAAATAGGTACTCAGTGGTTGGAGAAGCTCTGTGATTAAAAATAATCATAAAACCTAGAATTGGGGAGGGCGGCTTCAAAATTGAAACATCCAAGCATCATCAAAAAGTGACCTACTACAATATGGCTTGCACCAAACCCATTTCAATGACAGATTATTATACAAGTATTCTGTTTCCCTTTTCTCAATTATTCTACAACTGTGCCTACAAATTATTCTACAACAGTGGGCAGATTTATTGCAACGTTGCAAGTGTATCACCAAGGCAGAGCAGTTCTGAGGAATGGTGGGATCATATGTCTTTATGCTGGCTTTGAGAGTGAAATTTTATTTAAATGAAATTGTAACATCTATTTCCCTTGGTTTTATATCTAAATGTGACCTACAAAGTTACTGCTGTGTCCCCTGAAAGTGGGGCTCACCCAACAAGATGCTCACTCCCAACAGCTAAAGGTTGTTCAACCAATGAAGCAATTGAGTGAGACAGAAAATCTCTGATAAGGAGGTTCTGCTATGGTTTGAGGATTCAGGTCTGCACTTGCCATGCACTAACAATGTTCAAATTATTGTGGGGGGAACTAATGACCCCTCTACATTTGATCCTTCTACATATATCAATGATCCCTCTACATAAATCAAGTATGATGTTCAAAAGTTACTGGGGCAGATTTGGTCAGTGGGAGTTGCAGAGAAGGCTTGTGTATTTCATTAGGGGGTTACCTTTCTGTCATAACTCAAGTCCTATGCATTCATGCATTTCTCTGTGTTTATAAGGCCTATGCATCAAAAAAGGAGTTACAACAAAGAGGCAGTCAAAACTTCAATCCATTTTTCATATGGCAATGTGGCATAGTGGTTTGAGCATTGGATTATGACTCTAGAGACCAGGTTTTGATTCCCTGCTTGGCCAAGAAAACCACTGGTTGCCTTGAGCAAGTCATACTCTCTCAGCCTCAGGGGAAAGCAGTACCAAACTTTCACTGAACAAACCATGCCAAGAAAACTCCATGATAGGTTCACATTGAGATTGTCACAAGTCAGAAACAACTTGAAGGCACACCACCACCACAACAACAACAAATTTGTAGCATGTTTATGACACATTTATAAAGAACTGTTTGAATTAACATTTTGCAGAAGGGAAGCCTTCTCTAAATTTCTAAATCACCCTCAACAAATTTAGAAGAATTTAATTTGTAGTCCATCCATCGCTCAAAATCAGTATCTTTTCAGCTGATCTGTCTCACCCATTGATTTCCTATACAGACCCTGTTCCCCCAAATCAATCCCATTCAGTTAATTAGCACCATTCATAATTGCATCTGACATCACCACAAAATTATGCAGAGAGAGAGAAAAAGAGAGAGAGAGACTTTCAGGACAATGTTCTTCCAGGGTAGTTAACAAAAGTACATTAAAATGATCCTATTTGAAGTCTCTAGTGTATGATTTGGACTTGGCTATGTGAGGTTGTGAAATGTTTCAGTAACAGAAATTTCTTGTCTATAACCAAATCCTACCAGGTTGGAAGTCAAAGTTCTGAAAAAGAAAATTGTGAATGTACTATGTAGGTGATTGAGATTGACTTCTGTATATGTTTGGAAATAAATTTAAAAACACTGGAAAAATTAGGCTATGATTTTATACTCACCTCTGAGCAAACCCCACTGAACTCAGTTGGACTGACCTTTGAGTTGGCATGTTCAGATTTGTGAGTGGCTAATTTCCAAAGTTGGACTTCTACGTAAACACATGAAGTGCACAATCTTTTCCAGAAAAACATACATTTAAATACTCCTACCCCATGTCATTAAGAGCTCTGACAACAGGAAATAAAGTACCCCATCCCTTACTTAGTCCCAGAGTTTTGCCAGTTGAAGAATAAGCTGCAAGACCTACAAGACCTGCTCCTTTGTGGTCTATGGCATGATCACTTTCATCCAAGCTGTGGCACAGCAGATTTTGCTGTCACCAATGAGAAAGGCAGCTTATGTTCCATTCCCCACACAAAGGGAAGGGATATGGGAGTAGATCCAAAAAAGGAGGAGGATTTGTGGGGTTCAGTTTTAGTTTCCAAGGGTGTTAACCCTTTTAAAGGGAAACAAAATATGGAAGTTTGAAAGTTAAACTTGTTAGAGTTCAGCTTTCATCATCAGAACAACAAAAGTGTGGGTGAGACTATTATTTTAAATCTGTTTTCCTAAAGAAAGAAAAACAACAATAAACATACAGTTTGTAGTTTAAAAAAACAAACCATAATGGTTTTAATAAATATTTACATAAAATAACGAAAACCTAATCTAACTGGAGATGGTTTGGGTAAAGATGTCATGTCAACAAAAGGTTCTTTTAGGATCAGGAAGTGTTAGAGGATCCCAGAGTAAATGACAAGCAAAAAGGCATGGAGAGACAAAATTTGGCTTTTAACCACTATTCATGTAACATTTATTAAGACATACTCAACAAATCCCAAGTATCAAGAGCTCTCGTAATGGTATTGCTTATCCTGGTCATAGGAATTCTGTATACCATGCTTCTTATGCTGTTTGTTAGAAATGTTCCATAAGTCAATCTCCAAAGCTGCTGCCTTGTATGCACTCATGGCCCAAAATGATATTAACTGATGCTATCTTTTGCTGTTGTGATATTATAAAAGGTAAAGCTATAATTACACCTTTAAATTGAAACCTTTAAAAATTACATTTTATTATCCAACATACATTTTTTACATTTCAAATAAACTTTCTTTACATCATTAATGAAACAATTTCTTCATCAAAATAGCCAGAAACCTTTGAGCATCTTCTGTGAATCACCTGAAGATCTACCAGCAGATCCTAACCTACCTTCTGTACACAGCTGAAGTAGCAAAAGAATAAAAGTGTCCTTGGGCAAGTGCAGAGTGCCTTTCTGTCAGTGCTTTAACAGAGTGTCCACATAGTAGAAAGCAGAAGAGAGGGCTTCCAGATCAGAAGGTGTCATTTCCTGATGAACTCAAGTATCTATCTATCTATCTATCTATCTAGACATATATATATATATATATATATATATATATATATATATAAACATTAGGCACTGACCATAATGGATCAGTGTTGCAGTTTACATTTATAAATCACGCACAGAGGCAAGTCGGCATGTCCCATACTTTTTCAGCAGGTGGTATTTAGGAAATGTAACCTCCTTCACAATGTCTTGTTCAGTTCCTCCACCCTTTACAGTTCTTGTAGACTATCCATAAAATATATCTGGTCCCTGCACTGCTACAATTTGAAAATTAATTCATTCAATTTAGCACAGCAGCAAACTCCAAAAGGCTTATTGTGCAGTTATTTATATTTTCTAGCTATGTATGTGCAAAGAGGGAGGGAGGGAATGACAATCCCTTTATACTTTACAGAGTATAAAGAACATTTCCATATTGTCATCTAATTTGTAAAGAAATATTTACAAAGTGAAAGTTTAACAGCTATCAAAGGACCAAAAGAGAGAGAGAGAGAGATTTTGTTGTACAAAAGGCCACCGGTTTCAATTTTCTCTTGGCAGAAAATGATTTATTCAGTATTCGTTGATTGAATTTATTTATAATTACACCACACAGAATAAATCAAACATAACCAAAAAGCAGTTTATCTCCATGTATTAATTATGCAGAGAGAGGCAAAGAGATGCCAGACGATTAAAGGGAAATGTGTTGGTTTGCATTAATGATGGTGGGTGTCTCTTTTATTACTCTGAACCACATTTATATAATAGAATAATAGGGTCACTGCCATGAGAGAGGAGGGCAAGCTGTACTTAAACTGTTCCCAAAATGATTGAAAGAGAAATGGAACAGTGTAATAGTTAAAAGGCAAATAGCTGAAACAATAAATACATCGTGTTATCTGACATTCCTCCTCCCCCCCCCCCCCCCAGTTGCTCAAGAGCACCCATTTAGGACCCTATTTAAGAAATTAACTTATCAGAAAGGAGAGAGATTATTTTTTAACACTTGCCCACTTCAATTTGTTTAGTCAATTGGAGAAACAGCAGGGATTTCTTTTGTGGTGAGATTTTACACTTTTGAAAAGAACTTATCTGAGGTTTCTGAGGCAATTGTTTTGACATTAGACATTTCTTTATTATGCAGCGCACCAAATAAGCATTCGTTGCCATGTGATAAAATTCACTAGAGAGCCTTTGTGGTTCTATCAAGTGCTACCAAAACATTTTGATTTCCACATTGCCACTATTTATCTCAGTAGGAAAAGTTCTTATTTTGAAATCCCCCAAGGAACTTGCTCTTGTAAGTGCTAATTACGGTTACTCTTTCCCCGACGCTTATCTTAACGAAAATCTAAAGTTTTCTGGAAGAAAATGAGCATACAAAGGAGAGCACAAAAGGAAGTAAATGGGAGGGAGGGGGAACAGTTATGAAAAGAGAATTTGAAAATTACAGAGCACAGTTTTATTACTGTTCTATTACACAGAGGTTTAACAGAATCAGGGACTGGGGATCAGTTCAGAAGTCTCTGTGTGTGTGGGGGTTATTTCTGCCAACATAACTGCTTTTGTCAGTGAAACCAGTCCCTGTCTTCCATACCTTTGAACTGTCTTGGTTTGGAAGAGAAAGTCTCTATTAACCCTCTGCCATTCCACTTTCTCAGCTGCTTTTGAAATGTCCCAGGTTTCTCTCCTCCTTCCACTTTCCACTTTTGTTCTTACAACAATTGCCATAGACTGAGTCAAAAGTGCAAAAATAGTTTGCACTTAATCAACTTGGAAAGAAGAGAGGGGTAGAATCTTGTCCTTCCCATTAGGCTTCAGCAAAAGCAAACTGTTCCAGCCTCATCTAGCTTGTGTGTTTTTCTGTTGCCATCTTGAGCACCCCTCTGATATCGCTTAGCCACACACGTCCCAGTTTTCCTCTGCGGAACTTTGGAGGGTGTGGTATGCCACCAAAACATGCACCTGAACCTTGGAAAAAATTTCAAGCAATGTAGTGAGCTGAGAGTAAAGCAATGGGAAAGAAACCAGCATGGAATTCAATGATTAGGTCATCAACCTAAAGCAGGATTTTACCACACACATCTCCTTACCTCAATAAAACTATGTAAATCAGATGGTAGTTGGCATCAAGCAGAGCATGCTTGCAACTGTGGAAAATCAGAGTTAAGACCTGTCTGGGCAGCTATTAAGGACAATCTCTGCTTAAATGGACATCCAGTCCAAAATCCAGTTTAAAGATAACTTTAAGAAGGGAGAGAAGGGTGTGAAGGAGACACTAGGCAAACATGGCTTCAAGAGAGACTGTGAAAGAGGATTGTGTGAGATCAGAAAGTATAAAAGAAGGAGTGTGTGTCTGAAGGAATTTGGACAGGGTGGACAGTTGAAAGTTGACAATTGGATGAGGCTGTTGAATGAGTCAATGGATAATGAATGTGTACTGGTTGCATGAACTGGTTGGAGGTCAAGGTTTGACATAACCCAGGTCGAAGATCTTTATATGGTTGGAACTAACTACTGACACTTAAAGCATTTACTGTTCTTCAGGATATAATAAACCACATAAATTCTCTTGGGTTTTTTGTTAACTCTGACTCAGACTGTCTTCTTTCACCCTGACTCAAGGGGTAGTCCTGCTTCCCATGAAGAACACAAAGCTAACACACAAACATGTCCACACTGAGGGGTCACCTTGAGATGTAACCCAATCCAAGAAAGAGAAGAACTGGGTGAACAAGGATCCTTAGGGGTGGCACTGTGGGGCTAATGCGGGAGACAGGATCTCTCACACAGGGACTTTCAAAATTTCCCCACAACAGCCAGAGCTGTCAAGAGTGGGTTCAGGCCCCAGAACAAAATCTTTTTGTGCTTCCCAGCTATTTGCTATTTGATATGCACAACAGGTGTGGGGCACCAGTGGATGACCACAGGCAAGCCGGCTGATTGGGTAACTGCCTCTGTCCCAGGATTGTGGCTTGAGTCCAGTGGGAAAGGGGCTTCTAGCCATTCATGCTAACAAAAGATCCAAGGAAGGGGTTCTTCTTCCATCTTCCTCCCTCCCTGACTTCTTGTGGGCTAGGAAGAGAAGATACCCTGTCCAGAGGGCCTTCTAATGGGTGCACCCCACAGAATTCCTATCACAGCTAGGTAGGTGAGTGTATATTTGGGGAAAGATGTGATGTGATGGGCAGGAGGGAGATGGGGAAGGGTCTCTGGTGCCTGGAACAGCCTGGAGCCAGGCTCAGATAGAGTTGGAAAGGCATTCCTCTTTTGCTCCCATAATCAGGTGACATCCTTGGCAAGTGTGGGAACAACTGCTGAGGAGTCCACCTTCCTTTCTTTGTCTGCTCAGCAGCAATTTTGCTGTGAACATCTACACAGCAGACTGAGCAGGTGGACAGATGGACAGGTGGGCAGGTCTCCTAATCACAATTTCTCCCATTGACTTAACTGCAATTTATCAGAGAGTGCACTATTCAAATGTGTGTTTTGCCTTTTTCTGCTAATGCCAGCTCAGAAAGCAATGTGGGCTCCCTGTTGAATTTGGGATTGCATTTTAGCATATCTTTTATGCAACAATAGGGAAGTGCATGTGGAGAAAGCAACAGCTTTAAGTCTTGGGGTCACATAAGCATCTAGAACAATGCTCTGAACTATGCTCATAGAGGATAGAGCATGCTCTGAAAAGAGAGACACAAGTCAAGATATAGACCTTGCCTTTCCATCTCTAAGGACAGCTGACAAGAAGGCAGGATGGAGCTCAGCTTACTGGCTGTCTGCAATGGTGTTCTTATAAGGCATTCCTCTCCCCCATCTCTCTCTCACACACACATGCTGAAACCCACAGCATTTTAAGTGCCTCCTTTCCTGAGGGGTTTGCAGAGCTCCCATGTCCTTTAAATTAATTGCATGCTTTGCAGAACTATAACAGGCGTAGTTTTTTCTCTTGTCACTGAATCTGAACCTACTGAAAAACTGAACTGTTGCATTCCTTTTTGTTAGGATTTGTTGTTGTTGTTGTTTTAAAAAAGGAAAATTTGTTGTTAGTTCTACCTAGAATGGGTGCATTGAAATGAATGGAACTTGTCTGAGTTAAGACATCACTCTGCTATTACTTTAAGCTGCCTTCAAGTCGACATCGACTTATGTTGACCCTATGAATGAGAGGCATCCAAGTTACCCTGTCCTCAACAGCCTGACATAGGTCTTGAAGACTCAGAGCCATTGCTTCCCTGATGAGTCTGTCCATTTGTAATGCAATCAAACTCTTTTCCTACTTTCTTCCACCTTACCAAGTATAATCATCTTAAGTAGTATTAATAAGAACTAATAAGTAGTAATTGTTGTTGTGTGTCTTCCAACTTATGGCACTCCTAAGGGGAAACCTATCATGGGGTTTCTTGGCAAGTTTCTTCAGAGGGGGGTTTCTCATTGCCATCCTCTGAGGCTGAGAGACTAGGACTTGCCCAGAATCACCCAGTGGGTTTCATGGCCGAGCAGGGATCTGAACCCTGTTCTCCAGGTCCAGCACTCAAATCACTACATCATGCTGGCTCTATGCTAATCAGTAGAACTAATAAATTATACTAATGTTGGATTTAGTCCAGTGCTCCTACTGTATGGTATGCAAGCCTAGTCTATGGGCCTTTGCAGACTGCCAGAAATAGTGCACATTAAATTGAGGCACTGCCCTGGCTCAGTGCTAGGGAGTCATGGGAATTGTATTTTTTTCTGGGACATTGAGCCTTCTCTGTCAGAGAGCTCTGATGCCACAATAAATTACAGTTCCCATGATTCCCTAGCACTGAGCCAGGGCAGTGCCTCGATTTAATGTGCACTATTTCTGGCAGTCTGCAAAGGCCTTATGTTATGCAATGTCCCTTTTGTTTATCATGCTTATATGTGCAAAAATTCTGGGAGCTGCTACCATTCCTTCAGAGCGAAAGTCTTGCATAAGTCTAGTTTTTCACCTGTGGTTTTGCTTCTTAAGGCAACTAGCTGACTTCATACTTAAGTTCACAACTGCTTTCAGTTCAGTTCACAAGGGAAATAACATGGGTGTCATGTCAGCAAGAGTAAGAGAATGCTGAAATGTGAGCAGCTAATTCAATATGCCTGGGTACTGAGACTTTTGAGATACAAAAGATTGGAGCATGGAATCTGTCTCTCTCTCTTTAATTGTTTGGTCACCTTTGTGTCACTTTGGTCCTGTTCTGTTTGAGAATCCATACTTTAGTATATAGAACTTGTTTTATCAGTAGTACCACTGCTCCTTGCACTGTGAAAAAAGGAAGAAGCAAAAAAACCAAAGCCTGATTCTCTAGAATTATCATGTGTGTGTGTTATTCCATGAAGCCTTGGAATGAAATCTTCCAGCTTAGTACATTACTGATGTTGATGGCTTGAAAACTTAGGGGAATTGTGAGTGTAGTTGCCATCTATGTTAGTTGAACCCATTGAACAGAAGGGATGGTGATAATTAACTGGTGTGAACTCAGGAAATCTATCTAACCAGGATTTGAGGAGCTAGGAATAGTGGTGATTGGATTGGCCAGGTATTTGTTTCCCTCCTTCATTTCCAGGCAGACTTTAACATTCTTCTAAGCATGCCAGCTTACACACTGCAACAGCCCCTGAAAAATGTGCATGCTTAACCTTTCCTCTGGTGCCTGTAACTTGTAACTTAAACAAAGCACATTAAAAAAAAACTGCAGCTAAGATTCAAAGCAGCATGAGAGTTCTCTATGGTCAAGGAGATTTCGGATGGCTAGTTTGTACAAGAAGGTATCGTAAAGTTTTAATTATCCCCTTTAAAAATTTGACAGAAAGTTTGTTTTAATTTGTAGTTGTTAACTTATCTCTACTTAGTCACCATCCAGATTTACATATTTTCCCCAGTATTTCTTGACCCTCCAAATACCATTATTGTAAATGTCTGCAGACTGAGCCTTAAACCACTCTTCCATTTAATAAATGACGTAATCTGTGTTGTCAAATTGGTGACCCCACAATGGATTTTTCATTTTGGAGTAAAGAAAAAGTCACTTGGTTATGATAACACTGACAAAATTTCATCAATATACCATAATAACTTCCGGGTGATAATTATTATTTTGTAACATTTTGGAATCTAGCATGAGATAACTTCAAAAGCAGATTGAAATGTGCAATGGGAGTCTGTTGTTTAAAGTATGTGTGGGGGAAAATAAATTTTAAAACAATCAGAGTATGAAGTAGTTGTCATTAGATTGGTGCACTGAATCTCACGGAGGTGAAATGTACCACGAGTAAGTTTAAAATAAACCTGTGTTTTTGTTTTGTCTTGTTTTCTGTACTGTATTATTTAAATGTTTTTAAAGGTTTTTGTTGTTGTTAATTGTCATCAAGTCAACTTCTACTGATGGTGACACTATCAATCAGAGATCTCCAAGAACCCAGTTATGAACATCACTCTCAGGTCCTGCAAACTCAGGGATGTGGCTTTCCTATTTATTTATTTTATTAATGTCCCATCTTTATCCCAAAATTGATTGAATCAACACATCTATTGTGTTATCTTCATCTTTTTCTACTGCCTTCTACTTTACCAAGTGCTATTGTCATGTCTAATAGGTCATGTCTCCCCATGATATGTCCAAAATATGACAGTCTCTGTTTAGTCATCTTGGCTTCTATGGAGAGTTCAGGCTTCATTTGCCCTAATACCCATTCATTTGTCTTTTTGGCAGTCCACGATATCTGCAGAACTCTCCTTCAACACTATTTTTCAAATGAATTGATTCTCTTCCTGTCAGCTTTCTCCATTGTCTAGCTTTCAAAACCACACATTTAGCCACATTATAAATCTAGTCACGTTAAGAACCCTGGTTCAGACCAACAACTGATCAACACCAGTATTATATTCACACAGTGAACAACCAAATGCCTATAGGACCCCCACAAGCCGCTCATGGGAATGATGTTATAATGCTCATGCTGTGACTGAAACTGGGAAGCAATACTCCAAATAAATAAATAATAAATATTGCTTCTGATGCTATTGGTGATATATAGCCATCATAACTAGCAGCTATGGATAGCCTTATGCCCCAGACTGGCAATGCCAGCTGGGGATGGTGGAAGCTGTAGTCTAGCACTTCTGGAGGTTATGGTAACCTGGTTTATAGCTTCTTGTTTTTGTTGGTGATAGGATGCAATTATTCAAATGTGTCACCTCCAGATGTAATGAATGCAGAAGATTTCTGTTCCATGTACATTTCTTTTTTGTGAGGTGTATCTTTAAACTGCCCTAGTGAAACATTTTGAAAGTAATTGTTTTTATGTTGTATAATAAGACCCAAATATTGTATTTTTGTCAGCATGTCTAATAGGTTACTCAATAACCTTGTCCTCTACAGGTCACTGGACCCATTTGTGTTCAATGATATATTGTATGAGTGTTCATGGGTAGTTTGATACATCTTCTAATATGAGGTAAGTAGAAATAGCACAAGTTTTATTTTTTGACCTTCTAGAAGTATGTCTCCAACAGAAATGAACTGTGCTTTTTAAGTCCGTGTGTTTCAAAAAGAGGTCTTGGAAGCCGGAATTGTTTTGAATTAAGCTTCTAAAAGTTGGGGAGTCATTTTCTGTGATTAGCATTAGAGAGCTGATTAAGTACAAATTTACTGTAGAGATTAATCATTTCAAAAAGATGAAAGGTCAAAGGAAATAGACTTCCTTTGTTTTTGGAGAAAAAAGCAAGACTTATTGAGTGCTGTATTAGTCTATGCATCTTTTAATAACCTCTTCCATGCCCTCCATACAAGACTTTTTAACTAAATTGGTCTGCCCAAGACCTTTTCCTAAAAGTAGCCTAAGTGGAAGAAATTAAAAATTTGATCCCTCTAACAAGTTATGCAAAAGCATAGTGACTTTTAAAAATTCCACAATGGATAGTTTTGTGAGGATACCAGTTATCACAATTTAGTTTCTAAAAGGTTTAAACTTTGAAAGTTTAAGAAATTGTAAAATAGATTAAAAGCTGGCTGGGTGGGTAGGGACAGCAGGATGACCAGCTGTGGGGACTAAATGCTCATTGCCGCCACAGCCACCAAACCACGATTTTAGTGTTTCTTGTTAGAACCTCGAAATTACTGCTCTGGGAAGAGTGGTAATAAGCGGGATTCATTGGGGACCTGAAACTTTTTCTTTTTGCTGGTCATGGAGGTGACTGGCAAAGAGGAGAAGAAGGGTCACAGAGCAGCTGGAATCACCGTTGGTTAACCCACAGAGGGGAAAGCCTTGCCTCCAACCTTTTTTTAAATTAGAAAATAACTTTTAGAGCGATCTGGTGAGTTGGAACTTTGAAAATCTTCAAGAATTGCCAACAGTAGTGATACCTGAGATATAAAAGAAGATTCAGACCAGAGAGCGAAAGAGTGCAAGGATCCTGAAAGAAAGAAAAAAAAAGAGAGAAAGAAAGAAAGAAAGAAAGAAAGAAAGAAAGAAAGAGGGATCTGACAAAGATTGAGGTCGAGAAAAGGGAACAAAAGGAGGGGACCATTAAAAAGTAGAATAAAGAATTAACAAAAGTTAGTGAGTGCTGGGAAAAAGTTGGGAGATGTGTGAATATAAAGCTAGTGACTGAGATATTGAAATTAGAACTGATTTGGAGACAAAGTAATTGAGCAGGTGGAAAGTGATTGAAGATGGAGGTGGAAATATAGTACAGTGAAAGTGAAGGAGACAAGACGAGATGGGAGAAGGGGGACGAGAGAAGAGGAAAGACTCTAAGGGACAAAGAGAAAAACTTTTTTTTTAGAGACTGATTTAAAGGAATGGAGATAAGGACTTTTGAGGAATGCAATTTTCCCCTTTCTTTTTGGATTACAATTCATTTTTGTGCATTACAAATTAAATTGAAGAAGAAAACTTTAAGCAAGGAAGAAGATTTGGATTAGAGTCTGTGGATTGTACATTGTATATTGTAAAATTTGGTTTGTGGGCTTTGAATTGTAAACTATGGATATTGGAATGTAAATCCCATATCCTAGAAAAAGACTCATGGATTGAGGACTGTGAACTTTAGATCATGGACTGGACTGTGATTTTTAGGCTGTGGATGACAGATTGAATTGTGGATTGAGGAGTGAGAGGACTTTGAATTATAGACTGTAGATTTTGAGTGAAACTGTGCATTGTGGATTGGGGACTGTGAAATATATCCTAATTGTGGCCTGTGGACTAAATTGTAGCCTGTGGCCTGTTGATCCTGGATGTGGATGTTGAACTGAATTACAGATTGTGGACTGTGAACTCTGAACCTTAGAACATGGATTGTAGACATTAAATTCCAAACTGTGGACTTTAAATGGAACTGTGGATTG
This sequence comes from Phrynosoma blainvillii, assembly GCA_026167975.1. Classification (NCBI taxonomy): domain Eukaryota; kingdom Metazoa; phylum Chordata; class Lepidosauria; order Squamata; family Phrynosomatidae; genus Phrynosoma; species Phrynosoma blainvillii. The sequence continues at coordinate 39,217,201 of JANUYF010000005.1, forward strand.
AGGCTTCTGAACTGAACAAGAAATTTAAAAGAAGAAAGGTGAGAGACAGTGTTAAGGAGAGACATGAATTATTGAAAAAAATGGAATATTGAACGCTATTACATTGATAAATGGCTATTTGTTACAGCCTTTAATAAATATATTTTTGATTGACTTAGAAAATTAACTATGGGCCTTTGTAGACTGCCAGAAATAGTGCAAATTGAGTTCACTTTAAATTGAGGCACTGCCCTGACTCAGTGCTAGGGAGTCATGAGAATTGTATTTTTTTTCTGAGACATTGAGCCTTCTCTGTCAGAGAGCTCTGGTGCCACAATAAATTCCTGTTCCCATGATTCCCTAGCACTGAGCCAGGGCAGTGCCTCAATTTAATGTGCACTATTTCTGGCAGTCTGCTTAGGCCTTAAATCAAAGCTAGAAAAAAGACAGTATGAGATACCAACATCTAGACCAGGGGTAGGCAACCTTTCCCCTTTAAGGGCCGAGGGACTTCAGCTCCCAGAAGCCTCAGCCATGTTGGCCAATAGTCCCATGTTGGCCAATAGCTCCTGGGAAAGAAAAGAAAAAAATGTAATTTAAGAGGAAGAGGAAGAGAAAAGAAAATATGACAGCCTCCACAAGGAGAACAGCACAACAATAATGACAAGCAACATCACAAAGAAGAGCCTCTATAGAGTCAATTCCTAAACAGACTGAAGCTCATACATTGTTTGTAGAAGAACTAAAAAAAGTTTTAAAAAGAGATGAAAGCAGAACTTAGAGCTGAGATGAGACAGGAATTCAAGGAAGTGAGGAAGGAGAGCAAAGAGGATTGTAAAGAAGAACTAGTAGCCCTTGGCAGTAAAATAGATAAAATATCAAAAGACATGACAAAATTGAAAACTGAAATAGAAGACATAGAAACGAGTACATAGAAGTTGCAAAAAAAGACAGACATAACTTAGGAGAAACAGAAGATGAAAATGCTATCTTCTGGCAAAAGATGAAATATAGAGAAAAATATGTAAAATTGAGAGGCCTTTCAGAAGAAATGAATAAGAACCTTTATAAAAGAATTATATTATCATAGTGGAATACATAGATATGACAGATCAAGAGCTAGACAAAGAAATGGACAAGATATTCAGAGCAACTCTAAAGTGGTAAGGGAAAGAAGACTGTTGAGAGACATAGTGCTATGTTTCACAAGAACTAAGAACTAAAGATCTAATAATGCAGAGAAGCTACAATGAAAATTTGAAGACTGAAGGAGAAATGGTTAGGATTTACAAGGACATTCCTATCTCAATATTGAGGAAAAGACAATATTATAAGATACTTACAAAACAACTTGCAAAAATGAAAATAAATTACACATGGGAAAGGATAGAAGGCATGTCCTTTACATACAAGTAAAAAAATAATCAAAATCAATAATATTGATAAAGCAAAAGAATTTTACGAAAAATTAATCCAAGAACAAAAATACTCAGACAAAGATGAGACACTTGAGATGGAAACCCAAGAGATAAGGAGAAGGAGGGAGAGATGAGTACAACAAGAAGAAGAAATAAAGACAAGAAAGAAACCACAAGAAGAAAAAGAAGGACTAATTGGCAAGAAAGAAGGAGAACCAGAAATAAAGGAAGAAGATTTATCTGAAAAATTGATAACTGGTGAAGAAAGAGGAGGAGGAGGAGGAGGAGAATCAGAACACCAAGAAGAAGGATTACAGTATTAGGAAACTAGAGACAAGAAAAGAGGGAAAAGGGGAAAAAAAAGATAAATATAGAATTATTGATTTTTTAAAAATTCCAATAAAGATATATTCATGAAATGTGAAAGGAATAAACTCAGTACATAAAAGAAGCAAACTTTACCACTACCTTGAAAAATGAAAATAGATATATTGGCATTACAAGAAACAGAAATCAGACAAAAAGATTTGAAATATTTAAATAATCCATAGTTAGGACAAGCTTTCATTTCATCGAATGAAAAAAAAAGGGGGGGTAATAATCTATATAAATTTAAAAAATCAGCAAAAGAAGGTTTTAGAGATCTGGAGGGACACTACATTGGAGTAGAGGTGAAAATTCAAGAACAGAGACTTCTTATAGTGGGACTGTATGCACCATTGGAGAATAAGGAAACCCTTTTTAGGAAATTAAAAAAAGAAATAGAAGAAAATGACAAACAATGAATAATACTCATGGGAGATTGGAATGGGATGATCCAGCCAACACAAGATAGATCTTCAGAAAAACAAATAAAAAAGAACCAAGGAGAACTACCAAATTCATTTTTCTTTTTTTTAAAATAAAATTTTATTGATTAAAATAGCTTACTACAATATAACCAATCCATTCATCTTACATTTCTTTCATAATCTAACATAACATGACATAACAATTCTTCCATCTTCCATTAACAATTAACATTAACGTCTTCCATTCAACATATTTACATACTCAGTTACATTTCATAAGCATAACATCCAAACTACTTCCTTTGTCCATCCTCCACTGATTCATTTCCACATTATATTTAATTGCTTATCTTCTTTGTGATAATATTTTACAGGTTTTCCTTAACCACCTCTTTGACCTCATTTTTTAGTTTATCTTTACTCATTTTTCCTATAAGTCAGCTTTTGCTTTCTAACTTCTTTAAATCTATGCTCTTTCTATCCCTTTGTTTAACTTATAATTCAAATATTCAGCCATTTTTCCTTTATATATTTATATAGATCCTCCCAGTTTTCCTTTTTGGAGTCCATACTCTTTTCAACATCTTCTGTATCTTTACTATTGTCTTGTAATCTATTTGATATTATATCTATTTCCATCATATCCATTAATTTCAATATCCATTCTTCAATTTGTACCTCCTTCTTTACTTTCCAATATCTAGCATATGTTAGTCTAGCAGCTGTCAGCATATAAAAAATCATTTTCCCATGTTTCTTTTCCTCTTCTTTTGCCACCATATTCAAAAGTAACATTTCTGGACTGAATTTAATTCTATCCCCAATATTTCTTTTATTCCACCATGTATGACCCTCTAAAATTTTCCACCTTCAGCACATCCCCACCACAAGTGAAAAAAGGTTCCCTTTTCTTTCTCACATTTCCAGCATAGGTCTTGGTCAGTGCCATAAATCTTAGTTATTTTATCAGGAGATAGATGCCACCTATTTATTATTTTCTAATAATTTTCTCTTATGTCCTGACTTAAGGTGTATTTTAGTCTTTTTTTTTCCAGGATCTCTCCCATTGATCCAAGTCAAATGCTTTACAACAGTCTTTTGCCCATTTAATCATATTATCTTTTATTATATCTTCTTCTAAATAATATTCCCACTCCTTAGATTATTTATATTACTTATGTTATATTATTTACTTTAATTCCAATTACAAGTTTGGTTCCAGTTTGTCTTTCCACTTCTACTCCCTCTCTGCTTTTCCACTTCTGCTTTTTCTCTGTTTCTCTGCTTCTACTCACTCTCTGCTTCACTGCTTCTGCTGTTTCTCCATCTCTCCACTTCTACTCACTTTCTGCTTCTCCACTCCTGCTTTTCCTCCATCTCTCCACTTCTGCTCCGCCTCTGCTTCTCCACTCCTGCTTTTTCTCCTTCTCTCCTCTTCTACTCCCTCTCTGCTTCTCCACTTCTGCTCTTTCTCTGTCTCTCCCCTTCTATTTCCTCTTTGCTTCTCCACTCCTGCTTTTTCTCTGTCTCTTCACTTCTACTCATTCTTTGCTTCTCTGCTTCTGCTTTTTCTCCATCTCTCTGCTTCTGCTCCCTCTCTGCTTCTCCGCTTCTGCTCTTTCTCCATCTCTCCGCTTCTACTCACTCTCTGTCTCTCTGCTTCTACTTTCTCTTCGTCTTTTAACCTCCACTCTCCCTCCGTCTCTCCGCTTCTATTTCTTCCTCTTTCTTAAGCTAAGCTTATTCTTTCTGTCTTCTTGTTGTTACCTTTTGTGGAATCCTCTTTAATTTGCTGATAAACTATGTCACCAGTATTGGTGGACTTTATTCTTAATTATTAATATAGAGCTTCCTACATTGAAAAGAGGGTATTTGGCATTAAGCGGCCATGCTGCAACAGCTGCTACTGTGCTGTTGGGATTCTCCCTTCATAAACTTCTAAGCTTTCTCAGAATGATTCACCTTCCTTTTCTTGCTCCCAGTACAAAGTTTTCTGCAGGGCACCTCTGAACCCTCTATACCAAGAGGGTTTAGGAACACTTATGATTATATATAGTGTTCTTTGTTGTAAAGAATAATACAGCACAGAGCTGCGTTCCTCTGGAGCTCCTTTGAAACGCTGCTTGCACTTTCCATGCCCATCGGAAATCCCTTGTCCAATCCAAATTCACTTTTAAAGATGATGGAGAATCTTGATTTTTGTGATATTTGCACAAAGCTCTATGGAAATGCAAAAGGATATACTTTTTATTCAGAACCCCATAAATCTATGTCAAAGATTGACATGTTTATGATTTCCAGACCTTTAATACCCAAAATACATGAAGTGAAAATAATTCCAAAGATCATCTCAGATCATAATCCAATATAACTAACAATGAAAGGACAGAAAACTGAATACAGTTGGAGATTGAATGAGAGTTTGTTAAATGATAAAAAAAATAGAAAAGATTAAGACAACATTGAAGTTATACTTCCAGGAGAACAAGAAGGAAGAAACCAAAATAAAAATAATCTGGGATGCTAGTAAAACAGTCATAAAGGGAATACTCATACAAAGAGATGCAGAAGTTAAAATAAAATATCAGGAAAAAATAAATAAACTCAGAAAGGAAATAAAAGAATGGGAAGAGAACTTAAACAAAAAAACTACCAATGATAAAATAGATAAAAAGTTAAGATTACTAAGAAAACAGCTGGAAACTGAATTAACAAAACAAGGAAAATGTGACTGGTTAAAAAAAAGAAGCATTTTGAACATTCCAATAAAATTGGAAAGTGGCTTGCAAATAAATTTTAAAAAAATAGAGAGAAAACGATCTTGTTAAAGAATTAAAAGAAGGAGTAGAAATCTTTACAGGACAGGAGGACATAAAAAATAATTCTTGAAATTTTATGAAGATCTCTATAAAAAAAGAAAATAAGGAGGATGAAGATCATGTCCAATATTATTGGAAAAAATATTTGGATGATCAAAATATAGAAACCATATCAGAACAACAACAGAAATTGTTGAACACACAATTTACCCTAGAAGAAGTATCAGAGGCAATGAAAAGAATGAAGAACAAGAAAACCTCAGGCTCGACAGGCTCTCAGCTGCTTATAACAAAAAGTTGGAACAAGATATAAAAGTGCCTCTCTTAGAAACACTTAATGACATCTCAAAGAATGGCATACCAGACACATGGTGAGAAACAAACATTGTGTTAATACATAAAGAAAGGAAAGAAAAAACAAAACCCCAAAACTATAGACCAATTTAGCTTCTTAATCAAGATTATAAAATTTATACAGCAATTATTGCCAAAAGATTAACAAAAGTGCTCACAGCTATAATTCACACTGATCAATCAGACTTTCTACCCAAAAGACATATGAAGGAAAATATAATGATGATAATAGATGTAACAGAATACTATGAAAGATATAACGAGAAGAAAGCAGTGTTTATATTTGTAGATGCAGAGAAAGCCTTTGATATTGTTAAATGAGATTGTACACTGAAGATATTTAAAAGAATGAAATTAGGAGATAACTTTTTGAATTGGATAAAACAAATTTATTTTAATCAAATGGCCAAAATAATAATTAATAGAGAAAAGATGCAAAAGATTAAAATTAAAAAAGGCACACATCCAGGATGCCCTTTATCACCATTACTATTTATAACGGTGCTAGAAATATTGAATAAAGGCATAAGAGAAGACCCAGAAATACAAGGACTCAAAATCAAAGGGCAGGAGTACAAACTATGAGCCTTTGCCTATGATTTGGTGATAATTTTGAAGGATCCACTAAAAGAGATTGAGAAATTAATAAACAAAATGAATGAATTTGGCAGATTTTCTGGATTCTAAATAAACAGAGAAAAAACAACTATTATACCAAAGAATATCACAAAGATGGAACAGGAAAAATAGAAAGGAGATCAGGTTGTAAAATCATGAAGAAGGTAAAATACCTTGGAATTTGGCTTACACAAAGGAACCCAGATCTATTTGAAAACTACAAAACTTTATGGAAGACAATTAAAACAGATTTGGAAAAAATGGTCTAAATTATGATTAACGTTATTAGGAAAAATTGCTGCAATTAAAATAACAGTACTCCCCAAGATAAACTTTCTATTCCAGAATATCCCTATCGTAACTATTGAAAACCCATTTTAACATTTTTATATGGGCAGGACGCAAGCTGATAATTAAATGGAAGATATTAACAGATAAAACTGAAAACATTGGCTGTAATGTCCCTAATTTAAGATTGTACTATTATGCAAGCAAACTGATGTGGGTGTCAGACTGGATCAAATTGGAAAATGAAAGAGTATTAACATTGGAGGGATTCAATAATCAATTTGGATGGCATGCATAACCATGGTATGGAAAAGCAAAAGTTCATAAAGACTTTGAAAATCATTTTATTAGGAAGTCATTTCTAAAAAAATTGGATCAAATTTTAAAAATAAATTTTATAGAAGAATTCCTATCTGGGTATCACCGCAGGAAGCTTTCCAAGAAGATGGCAACAGTTGCATAAATGGTTGAGGTTTGAGGACATAATAGGAGACCAGAAGAATCAGATTAATATAAAGTCAATTGAAGAACTAAGAAAGATAGATTACAAATTATACTGGTTCCCCTACCTACAATTAAAAGAAAGATTTAAGATGGACGCCAACCTGGAAGGAGTCAAACAAGAGAAAAATGAATTAGATAAGATTATATTTAGTGAAAGGGAAAAATCTAAATTTTACAACTTACTCTTAGAGAGAGAATTGGAAACTGGACAAAATCAAGAAACAATGATCCAATGGGCAAAAGAAATCAAAAATAAGATTTAACTGGAAAATTGGAGGAAAGCAAGGAAAAAGGCTCAAATATTCATCAATTCACAAGACTTAAAAGAAAACTTTTTAAAGATGTCACAACATTGGCATCTCACACCACAAAAGATTTCAAGAATATATAAAACTCAACAAGATAAATGTTGGAAGTGTAAAAAAAAAGCAAAATATACTTGGATCCACATGTGGTGGAGATGTCCGGAAATTGAGAAATTTGGAGGAAAGATACACAAGATAAGCAAAATTTTTAAAATCAGCTACAGAATGACACCCAAACTGTATTTGCTTAATTTGATGAACAACCTGCCAGAAAAGACCGAGAAGGAGCATTGGAGACTAGTACTATATACAATAACATCTGTTAGGATATTATGAGCAAAATATTGGAAATCTGAAAAAGTGCCACTGGTTGATGAATGGTTAGTGAAATTAGTTGATATGTGCGAAATGGATAAATTAACAGCTAATAATGATTTGAGTATTGTTGAAAAAGAATGGAACCCCATTATAGAGCTATGCAAAAAGAAATGGGAAATTTAGATGTACAAGAATATAAGGAAAGAATTATCAGTAAGAGTTGAGCTTAACTGACCTCAAATCGTTGAGATTATGAAAAGACAGGCAAATCAGAAGTTGTTAATATTGAGCTAAACAAATGTTTTGTGAAACCAGATGTAGTAGAATATTTAGGAAGTAGCTAAGATTGTTGTTATTGTTCTTTCATTCGCGGTCAATGTTCTGATATAAATAATGAGATGAATATGTTATGAAAAAATGTAAAACTGTCAATATAAATCTGTATAGATATTTTTTAATAATATTTTTTAAAGAAGAGCTGGCTATTGCCTCCCAATACCTGTGTTTTCACAGACACGTGCACATACACAGACATACTGCTGGTTGAACTGAAACATTACCAAGGACACAAAGGCATGAAGATTTGGAAAATAAGTACATATAGGGAAGGCATTTTTACAAAGACCTAGAACTAAATGTACAGAGAAAAACAGAGTCTGGAGGAAAGGCAACTTTCTTGGGAAAGCATTGTTTCATAGCAATCCAAGAAAGCAGTAGCTGGATTGGGCTGGAATGCTGCCAATTTATTTCTTTCAATTAGTCTCAAAGGTGCTACAAGATCTCTCTACATACTGATTCTACAGACTAACATGGTTATATCTTTGAATCATCCCACCAGTGACACTATCCTTCTGTGGTGACAGGATTGTGTGCTCCTGTGAGGAAAGAGGCTATGCTGGCAGCACCAGTGCTGCCAATACAGTCTCAGTGTCAAACATGATTTAGCTGAGGATCTAGAATAAATGTGCCAAATAGCTATTGGACAGCAGTAGTAGTGGAAAATAACATTGGTGGAGGATCTCTCAGAGACAACAGCAGTGACACTATAGAGAACACTTAGTACAGTCCAGAAGGGGGCACAGTAAATCCGTTTGGAATGTATCTTATAATTAAAGCACGATGGTGAAACAATCCAAAATGAAACAAGATATAGTGCCAGAAGATGACACTGCCAGATCAGATGACACTCAGCAAGCTATTGGGATACAGTAGAGGACAACTACTAGTTGCTCTATGGCTAATGACTCAACTGGAATCAAGCCCAAAGGATGTTCAGCTGTTGGCATGCTCAGTGGTGAAAGGAAATTCTGAAGCTGCACAACACATATTATAGGAACTTGAATGTGAGAAGCATGCATCAGGGAAAGCTAGACACAGTAAATCTAGAAATGGAAGGTTTTAAAAATGCAGTACTTGGAGCAAATGAGTTAAAGTGGACAGGAATGGTGCACAGCTAAAACTAGTGCATCAATTGTGCCTTCTCTCGAAAATGTATGATATGACCATAGTAGTATTTGCCTTAATTGCACACCAGGATGACTGTAATGTGGTGTATGTGAGACTACCCCAGAAAAGTGCATTTTAATTAAATTTGCATATATTTTTTTTACTTATGTTTTTGCAAGAGCATTTAAACTTTTATTTTTTGGGATTTTAAAAAATATTAAACACTGTAGGGGCCCTTGAAACCTATTTAAAATTTGACATTATAGTCCTGAGACTTCCTAGAAGTTGACATTCATGTTTGTTTTTAAGATGGCAAAAAGGGCAGTCTGTGGAGACTAAAGGCTGCAAGAACAGCCTTTTGAGTGGCGAGGATGCATGTAGTTCCAATGTCACACTTTATTCATTCCTGTATTAGGTGGTCACCTAACCATTTCCGTTATCATTTTTAATTCATCTCATGTGCTGCTCACTACATCATCCTTAGCAAATTTGTCCTCATGATTCCTCCAAAGTATAAAATTGCGGTTTGCACAGGCAAGAAAACTGAAATTAAAAGTAAATTGTGGCAGAGCTTGAACCCACACCAAAGACTGGCATGTCTAGCTACAATGAGTTTCCCTGCATCATGTGCTGAGGCAGAATACCATAGGTTTTTTACACACACACTCACACACACCCCTATCAGGATGATCTTGAGGCAGCACATAGTTTATCCAAATACAGCCTGCTTACTATACTACTTGTTACCTGTAACTAATTCTTTCTAATAAGAATGTGAGTGTATCCAAGTCAGGAAAACTTACTGCTTCTACTGTTGTGACTGCTTCTTTTATTTCATTTGAATAATCACTGCACAGAAAAAAAATGTGTTCATTGTAGTAAGGTAGACCACAAGATAATCTTTTTAACATAGGTATACAGATCAAATGTCTGCTAATTCTTTTTTTTTTCTTTTAAAGAAAGAAAAGTCTGCTTTACTAAACTGCATACTGATGTGGCTCTGCATCTGATTCTTGACTGGAGGCTTTAATACATACTTTAATGGCATGATCGTTAAGTAGATACCAGACTTTTTCTCTCTCTGCCTCTCCTCTTATTCTTGATTTCCCCCTTAATTCAAAAGGCAATTTTGGTTGGCCACCCATTGAGACTCATCACCCATTGCAGTGTTTAGCTCAATCTCTGTGGTAGGCAGCCTTAGCTTATGGATTCATTTTCATAACATTCAGATTTCAACATTGTGGCTTTATGCCCAACAACTGAGGATTTTAAAAAGCTACAATAAAATATATGCATTCATTAAGACACAGCAGGAATGATCTTGCAAAATTAAAATTTTATGCAAGAATTAAGATTAGGGGAACTGTTAGGTCACTGTAATCAAGCTACAGGGTTTCTCTTTATGTGTGAAAGATCTATCATCTGTTGATAAAGCATTTGAATTATGCCATTTCTCAGCCATCATAATACACTAGCAAGTACACAAGTGGGCCAAAGTTGGCAAGCATGAACCACAGGAAGGTTGATTCCTCCAAAATTCTGACAAACTGCAGAAAATGGAGGAGATGGAGAGGGTCAAATGAATCACAATGTAGATTACAATTCTCCTCTAAGCTTGAGGCTAATTCACATATGTATGTGTTTCACATGGTAACTTAAAGCCCATGGATAGAGCTGGTCAAAGGGTTTATGGGACATGGGGCTGGTGCAATGGTGGAGTCACTGCTACTGTTCATTGATATGTAAGAACTCTTGGTATCTATGAGACTGGTAAGCAATGTGGAAGGGGACACAGCTTTAAAGTTATTATTTGGGACTACAGCTCCCAGAATCCATCAGTCAATATGTCCAGTAGACTCTTGTTTGGGGAGGAGGACTGTTCTCTTATATCAATTATGGGCAGACCTGAATGTGTGAATTGCTGAAACAAAGAGATGTGAGATGTAACCCTGGATGGCTAAAAGATACAAAACTCACAGTGGCTATGATGGCTAGGAAAGGAGAAGTAGAATTGCCATGTGGTGCTCCCCCAAGTGTAATGTAAACTGCTAAATGAGTGCTCCCATCCTAAAGCGTGCCTATTTAACAGCCTTTTTAAAAAAATTAAAGTAATAATAATTAAATGCTGTATACAAAAATGCATCCCCTCTCTTGTTTTTCCATTCTCTAATGAGGAATGGTGACCTCTCCCCCCCCCCATCACTAATAGTAGTCTGTCACTAGCCAGCAGTCGCCTGTGGCTACTGAGCAATCTTGGATCATTCATTAATATAGCGGGTTCATTTGTTGCAGAAATAGGGATTCCTCCAGCTATTCAATAAAGCAGATGGACTGTTGTGAAACTACACTTTCCTCACTGAAGAAATTTATGTTAGACCTTTCCATTTTGACCTTTTGGTATAACTCAATAATTGCTGTGAAATCCCAGTATGAAAATGTGGCCACCTCCAAGGTTTAGCAAAAGACTTATTTCATTCTGGTACCATTTGTTTAAAATGCATTGCTAATACACCCATTTCACAGACTGAGAACTGGAGGTGGACCCAGCAGTGGTGGTATTGTCATATTGGAGGAGATAAAATGTACTAACCAGTGAGGGTGAGAAAGATGAAAATATTGTAACTATTAACAGAAACACAAAAGGCTCAGTGAAGGAGATGAAAAGGGGAATGGAGTATAGGAGAAAGAGGTAAAGTGCGGGGAGTGAAGCAGCAATTAAAACACAGTCACTACTCAATGAGATAAAAATGGTGCCATATAAAGGAATTCTGCCATTATTGTTTGAAATGCTGAGTGCGAAGCTTGCAATTTAATAACAAATATGATATTTTAAGGTGTTTCCAGAAAACAGGCCTAGGAAAGAGTTATGACTCCAAGGTGTGCAGTTTCTCAGTGGATCGGATTTTTTAATTTTAATAGTTGACATACTGGGAAGCAACAAGTGGCTGTACAGAGAAAACAAACCATTTCTGGAACTCTTAAAAAAAAACACCTGAAAAATGGTTTAATTAATCCACAGAATAGTTCCTCTGGGTCTTTTTTCTTTCCAAAGTGTTCAATAGCTATGGTTACATAGTTATCAACAATTTGGAAGAAAATCCCAATTTAAGAGGGGGCAACTGTATAGATGCATAGTAGTCTTTCCTAAACTGATGCCATCCAGAAACATTGGGCTTAACCCTAACCATCCTCATTCAGCATGACTTATGGCCATATTGGCTGGGGATGTTGGAGTTTATAGTACAGGGCTTCAAGTTAGAGAAGCTGATAGTCATGTTTATTCCTGCTATTGCTGAACCCACTTCAACCTTACATTTGTTTACTAAACTTTATAGCATCATAGGGTCAAACCCTCATGAACAGTGAAGAAACAAGTACTGTGCTTTCTGATCATTTATGCCTTATATCTGGTTAAGAGTCAGTCCATGTGATTCCCACATAAGACCACTAGTTGCACAATGTTGTTAATAGTTGCTAAATGCATTAGCTGTTTAAAAGTTTTTAAAGGGAGGTTCACTATACCCTCGTCCCTCCACATTTGTGGCTTTGACTTTTGCGGATTTGATTATTCAGAGATTTTATTTATGTTCTCTCTAGGAATATCTAGGTCCTCCTCTATGGTCACACTTTAACCAAAAGTCGCACTGAAGGACCTGGAGATTCCTAGAGGAACACTCTACTAGGTTTTTGTAGCTCCTCCAGTGCAATACTATGGTCAATGTCTGGCAGATGTTAACCTCAGAGTTGCAGTGGAGGACCTAGAGATTCCTAGATAGATGTTTTCTCAGGTAAAAATACAGTGTTTTTGTTATTTGCAGTTTTTCCACATTCACAGGAGTCCTGTGCCCCTAACCCCAGTGAATGTGGAAAGAGAAGTGTATAGTGTTTTAATTGAATACAGGTGACCTTTTACTGAATACTAGAAAGACAAATTCCCAGTTTCAGTGAATATTGATCATATTTTTATATGCTTTAAAGAATTATATGTGATGATGATAATAAAATGGAGATTGCAGATAATCAGTGCTTGGTGTGTGTTATGTTCAGACTCATTAGAGCCAATAGTGTTTATGACCTTGTGTAGACAGAAGAACCAGGGGAAATGCTGGAAGGGACCCTGCAAAGTGCCAGCAAAATATAGGCCACTTAGTTTAATGTCTGTTGCAGGTAAATTGATAGAAAGTGCTAAGGATGAAAATCATGAAGTGTTAAAGATAAAATTATGAACCATATAGAAGGGGAAGCCCTGCCGAGAAAAAATCAGCATAGGTAAGCTGTGACTTACTAACCTTTTAGAGTTCTTCAAAAGTGTCATTGAACACATACTCAGGAATGATCCAGTTCTGCTTAGACTTTTAAAGGGTTTCTTATGCAAAGCTTCAAAGTGATGTGGTGGCTTAGTGGTTAAGATGCCAATTATGATGATCGGAAGATTAGATGGTTAGCTCTTCAAAGTCCAAGTGTCATGTTATGAGGTGAGCTCCTGTCACCAGTCCCAGCTTCTGCCAACCTAGCAGTTCGAAAGCATACAAATGAAAGTAGATAAATAGGTACCACTTCAGTGGGAAAGTAACAGCCTTCAGTGCAGTCATGCTGGCCACATGACCACCAGAGCAGTCCTCGGACAACGCTGGCTCTTTGGCTTAGTAACAGAGATGAGCACTGCCCCCTACAGTCAGTTACAACTAGACATTCATGCCAAGGGACTACCTTTATCTTTACCTTTTATGTAAAGCTTCTGAGTAAATGTAACAGTCATGGAATAAAAGAAGTCATCTTAAGGACTGAAAAGTAATTAAAGAATAGCAACCAGAGAATAGGAATAACTGGTCAGTTTTCTCAATGGAGGGATGTGAGCCATGGGATCTTTCAGAAATTTCTTTTAGAACTGATGGTGCTTCTTTACTTATCCATAAATGATCTGGATGTAGGAGCTACCAGTGAAGTGACCAAGTTGGCCAAATTATTTATAATGTTAAATGTTGTTGTTGTTGCCTTCAAGTCATTTCCAACCTATGGATTTAGGGAGAATGAAAAAAAAAAGATCTGCCAAGAATGCCGAAAGGATCTCTCAAACTAGCAGAATGAGGGTTTAAAAATTCAGTGTAAGGAACTGTAAAATAATATATACTGGGGCCAAAAAAGTATCCAACATTACATATACATTGATGGGATGTCAGCTGGCATTGTCTTCCCTCACACATGCACACAAAAAGATCTGTATCTTTTGTTGCATATAGCATAATGAAAATATTGATTTAGTGCAGGGGTAGGCAACCTTTTTGAGCCGGGGGCCGGGTTGCTGTCCCTCAGACAATTGGGGGGCCGAAGCACCAAAAACAAACAAACAAACAAACAAAAATATGTTTTTTTAAAAAAAATTTAAATAATATGCATGCACACTCTCTCAGCCCCAGAAAATCCATGGCAAAACCCCTGTGGAGATTTTGCTAAGAAAACCCCAAGAACAAGTAATAACAACAACAATCAATATCATCATGATTGATGATGGCGGCGGCGGGGAGGGGGGGTAGCGGCGGTGGCAGCAGGACTAGTTTGGGGCCTTAGATTGCCTACCCCTGATCTAGTGTCTGGCTCCTGTAAAGAAAAAGGACAAATTCCATGGAATCAGAAAGGAAACTGAAAAGTCCAAATAGCATACTGCCCTAATACAAATCCATGGTGCAATCACATCTGTGTATTGTGAAATGTTCTGATCATTGCACTTTTAAAAAAGGTTAATGATGGACCTGGAAAAGATGTACAAACATCTTTCGGGGAAATGTGTGTAGGGGAAGTTTCTTCTTATATATTAGCATCTTAATATGCTATTCTGTTAAGTTTAATATAATAGCATCTCAACATGGTTTATAAGAAAGTATATATACATATAAAAAGATAACACAAGACAATTTAACAATCACTTAGAAGTGATAACACAGGCCTGCAATGAGGGAAAAAACACATTTTCCCCAACTTTATAGCTGTTTTAAATGTATTTTTGGGTACTGAGTTCAAAAAACACAATAAACGTGTCATATCACACACAGTTCTTTCACAAAGTTTATGTCTTTATCAAGTTAGTTGTTACTCAGCTTTCACATCGCCAAATTGAAGTGTTTTGAAAGTCTATTAGCAGACTTTAACCCCTTCCTTAGGGCCTTTGCAGACTGCTAGAAATAGTGCAAATTCAGTCCACTTTAACTGCCCTGGCTCAGTGCTAGGGAATCATGGGAACTGTTTGTTTTTTTTCTGAGATATTGACCCTTCTCTGTTAGAGAGCTCTGGTGCCACAATAAACTACAGTTCCCATGATTCCTTAGCACTGAGCCAGGACAGTTAAAGTGGACTCAATTTGCACTACTTCTGGCAGTCTGCAAAGGCCCTTTTTGCAGGATAATTATTTGCAGGATCATTTCATTCAACAGAAAAACGTCAAAGGGAGTTGTGAAAAAATCTGCATGAAACGGAACAACTATGAGGTTATTTTTGGATTTAGAACACCAGATTCCTATGAGAACAGCATACCTACATTTTTTTTAAAAAAATCTTTTTTTGACCTTCAGTTTTACAGGCCTGTGTAATTTTTCTGTTGTCTACTTAGAGAGCAGTGTAGTTGTAATCCTGTTCAAACAACAACAACATGCAAATCTAATGAAACCAGAAAATTTAAAAATTGGTGTGCTTTGTGAGCAGATAATGAACAAGCAAAAAGAATCTAGTCTTGGAATTAGTGGAAATATAATTCACAGCATTCTGCAAGCTCCTGAAGCTTCCTTAAAGATTGATTAAGAGCATGAAACTCTGCATCAAAACCTTACTCTCCAACTGGGAAACATCTGGCTGGGAGATATTAGAGATCATAGTTATGCTGTTTAAAGAGATGGTTTTGAGATGAGCTAAGAGTATTTAACATTTGTCTTATGAAGGACAGGCGATGTCTGTCTTTAATGGCATCTCAGCTTTGATGAGTTACTAAAAAGGGGGAGGAAGAGTTTAAACCAACATTACAGGCACTGAAGTCTGAAAAGCAAAGAGATTTCTTTTTAAGTTTTCCAGTCACAGGGAACAAATTTATGTTATCACATCATTTGAAGAAGGGTAAGAAACCCTTTTACATCTCAATATTGGTTTGGGAAGCTCAGAAAGCATCTCACTATCGCATGCTGAAGCAATTTGGCAACTTGGATACAACTGTATTTTAGTATCAAGAATTCAGACGTATTTAGGAAGTGACCAGAATTTAGACTAAGCTACAGTGCTAGTCCATATCTATGCATTATTCAGAGCTGGAAATATTATTTTAAAAAGCTAACACACTGACATTTCATTTTTAAAAATAGAAACTTGCTGTTCAGTGGAAAAAAAATGACATGTTATGTTACTGTATACCATTACCATTAATTGCTTTGGGTGGCGGGGGGGGGGGTTAAATACAAATGCAGTAGCCCCTCTGTTTTCAAAGACTTGAAGTCTTCATCCCTTGTCCATTTGTGGGTGGCAAATGGAGAGGGACAAAATGAGACCTATTGCTCATGGGCACACCCCTCCATTCAAGCCTATGGGGTTTGAATATTTGTGGTTTTCCGGGGGTGTGTGTCTGGAATGGATCCCCCACAAAAATGGAGGGGCAACTGTATAATTAAAATTTACACAAAATATAACAATTAAAAGGCAAATATTATTTGTCAAGATTATATTTAAAAGTTTTTAAAGATAGATGGCATTACCCATCTCTTGCCCCCCAAAGTAACAGATGACAGGTAATGACATTGTGTCACATTCCTTTGAAACTCTGATATCATTCATTCAAATGTTTCACATTTTATCCATTTTTGAAAACTGGTATCAAGTATGATTGTAAGGAGGGAATAGAATTTACTGAATCTTTTGTCCAGCTAAACTCTTTTATTCCTCCCTAAACCGATTCATTTGAAATTAATGGAAGAAATGCAGGGAAAAATGAGGTCCATTTGTTTTTATTATTGTTTATATAGCATTATCAGTGTATTAAAAAAGCTAGCTGTGCCAAAGGCATACAATCTGACATAATAAGATGTACACTCACACATAGAGGATGGAAAGAGCAATACAAACATAAAACTAATATACAGTGGGTCCTTGGTGTCCACTGGGGCTTGTTTCCAGGACCTCCTGTGGATACCAAAATCCATGGATGCTCAGGTCCCATTTAATACAATGGCATAGTAAAATGGTATCCCTTATACAAAATGGAAAATCAATGTTTCTTTTTGGAATGTATATATTTAAAAAATATTTTCAAGTCATGGATGCTTGAATCTGTGGGTAAAGAATCTGTGGATTCGGAGATCCAACTATTCAGTCAGAAAGTAGTGGCAAAGAGGCAGTTATGGCGTATTGCCAATGCTGAACCTGAGGTAACTTGCAACTATCCTCAGACATTTTAAAAGTGTTTTTTCATCTACTGAATGCTTGAAAGTACTGTACAAGTATTTGTATTAATAATTTTAACTCTGTACATTCTTAACCAAATGCTCCATGTTTGAAGGATTGCTTCCAACTATGCAAGACAGCCACTGTGCTGAGAAATATGTCTATATCCCCTTACTGGGCTTGATTACATATACAGAGGTTCAGTCTAGAAGCAAGCCTAAAGTTATGCAAACTAGACCGGGGTGGGGTGGGGTGGGATCGGCAAAATTCGTTCATATTCTTCAATGTACTTGGCCAGTTCTCAGGTCATAGCCATTTGACAGGGTCCAGCCCTGAATCCTTCCTGGATTCTTTCACTTTTTTAGAAAAAAGCATAGCCAGTCTAATACTGTGAACAGCAATGGGAAGCTAGCTGTCAATTTGGTTTCCCACAATGCCCAATGTAGCCTCATTCAAATGTGCTACGAGAAATTAAAAGGTCAGAAAGACTTAACAGATGAACACTGAAGCTCCACTAGAAGAAGATCAGACCCACAAGAAGGTGCCTCAAAACCCTGGCTTTATTAAATCCTTGATCAAGCCCCCTTCAGTGAAACATTCTGTAATTCATAAAGCTCATAAGTAGCAGGAAAAGGTGACAACCTTCTGCTCTGTTTCCCTAAAGTATTTGATGTGTGTGTATTGTGCCTTCAAGTTGGCAGTCAATTTATGGTGATCCCATGAATTTCATGGGGTTTTCTTAGGCAAGGAATAATCAGCAGTGGTTTTTGCCAGTTCCTTCCCCTGAAATATAGTATTTGGTACTAAGAAATATAGGGGGGTTGCAGACTGCCAGAAATAGTGCAAATTGAGTCCACTATTAGGGTTAGGGTTAGGGTTAAGGAATCATGGGAACTGTATTTTATTGTGGCACCAGAACTCTCTGACAGAGAAGGCTCAATGTCTAGACTTTAGCTGGAATAAGAGAAGGTTCTATGGACAGACACAGACATGCTTAGTGTTTCTCTGTGGTGGAAAGGAACTGGACCAGTTCATATCTCTCTAAACCTTAGCATGGGAGCTCTGTGTGTAGATTTGAAGACGTCCTTTTCCTACACTGGCCAAATGGTGGGGAAGGCTGTCTGCTGCTGGTGGCATGTGGTGTGACCAGTTCTATAAACCTTCTTGTGCATTCTTTCAATATATATCTAGGGACGAGAATGTGATATCTCAGTATTATTACAATATGATATTTTGTCCCAAGTTATACATTGATGTAACATTATTATAATAGTATTGTGATATCACATTCCTAGGGCATCATATATAGTGTCATCTCAATATGATGAAGTAGTCATATAGGTTTTAATATATTTTTGCATTTACATACATTGATGCTGTTTTTGTTTGGGTTTGTGCTGAGGTAGGTGTTGGACATAGTGGAATATGTAGGGAGCGGGAGTCATGTGAATCGCTCTATGGTTGTGACTATTTGTGTGCATGGCCTTCATTATCATGTGAAATGATTCATCTTCCATCGATGAAAACTTGGAGGAGATGAATCTGAAATATTAATCCTTAACCTGTATAAATAAAAACATTTTCTGGAAGGAAAAACTACTTTAATAGTTATTTAGGGCAGAGTTTGGATACTGGTGGTGTTGCTATGCAAGTCCCTAGCCAGTTTCGCCAATGGTGATGAATTCTGGGAGTTGTGGTCCAACAATATCTGGAGGATTACATGATTCCCACCTATATATTAGGAGGAGGATTTACTTTATCTAATGCTGAGATCATATTAGACTCAGAGAACTAGTACTATTGAATTTATGATACATAATGCAAGAATTGTTGTTTGGTGCTAATGTGAGTTATATGCTTTGCATTTGGTCAAAATGCATAGCAATTTGAACAGAAGTAGTATACTGATTCTGTAAGCCAAAGTACCCTTTAGCTATAATGGTTCCTATTTCACGGTGGAGAATATAATTGTTTGCTTAATGCCAAATAATGTTTGCAACTGTAAAAATATACACAACACATAATATGCCACAAACCATCTCACTCTACTGAACACACAGCCAGCCATGTCAGGGGCAGATTTGAGACAGCCAATCAAAATATTTGTTCAAATTCTTTATTTTTATGACATTTTCAATTTTATCTATTTATTATAGCATGTGCAAAATGTCCACCAATACTACCTGATATTTTGATAGCTTCTAAACCTGGGGGGGGGGGGGGAGAGACTAATACAGAAGGTGGTGAGTAACTAGTTACAAAATCACAAGTTGTATGCTCTCAAATAGCATCACTGAACATCTTTAGAGAATACACACACGCACGCACACATTTTCTGGAGCACTCCCCAATTGAACGTGAGCCCATTTTTGTTCTCCCCATGACCTGTCAAAGATAACAAATTTGTTTACTGTAAATTGCACACCACTCACTTCTCCATGCCATCTGCCACACCAAAGAGCAGAGTGCTTCCATTTCCTAATAAAAACTTTTCCAACTTAACCAAGAGTATCTGAGGGGCACTTTGTATGCTCTAGGGATGTCTGATATTTACAATCATATTTTTCATTGTTCTTTATGTACTACAGATATAAAGCACATGCTGAAATCCAGTGCACACATACCTGGAATTAAGTCCCATTAGACTCAATGGGTCTTACTTCTCAGTAGGTACAAGTAGGAAATTCTGGACCATACCAACAACTATCAGGTCAGAATGCATAGGGAAGCCATTGAAATCCACAAACACCTAGACAACTTCAACAGGAAATAAGAAACTCTTAAATTAAACAAAGTTTGGCTGCCAGTCCTGAAAAAGCCCAAAATCAAGATCCAGCCTGTGCAAATGAAAACCACCCAGGGTCAGGAGATTTCCCAGCAGACAATGGATCACTAATTAAATAGACACCCTGAGGCCTTGCCATTCAACCACAGACCAACACAGATCAACATGTACATCACTTCCTCTCAACCAAGGGTCACACAGTGTATATATATAGAGAGATATCTATATAGATATATAGATATCCCATTCATTTTCATGCCAGAATTCTCTGAAGATGCCATCCACAGCTGCTGCCAAAACATCAGGAATAAACTCTTCTAGAACACAGCCCCATAGCCTGAAAAATCCACAAAAGGCATGGATGCTGGCCATGAAAGCCTTTGATTTCACTTTACATTATTCTTTAGTACTGGGGGGGGGGGGCAGATATTGGCGTCCTTCATAGTTTATTGCAGCATATATGTCATATTTCTTTTTCTGATTCAGTGACCAAGAAGAAATAATCTGAAACCCAGATGGATTAGCTTCCTTTCTATTATTCTTTCAGCCCAAATGAAAAAGAGCCACAAGACAGAATTCTCCGGGGATAATTTCACTTCAAATGCAATACTCATCTAAATATTCTAATGAATATTAAACCTCTTGTTTACCTGGATTTAAATTCCTTTGGAATGATGTCACTCAACATGTATTGGCATTTTAAAAGTTTCTGTGCTTATTTGCAAATATAAAGATGAGGATAGATGGGGATACAGTTTGAACATGTCAACAGACAGGCATGGCCTATTGAACCAATAAAAGATCTCTAACCAGCAAACTCTGAGCTTTTCTGCTTTTCTCAATTTCTCTCCAATTAAATTCTTCTTCATAGGTAGATGTCTAGATCACACTTCTAGCTGGAGATTATTTCCTAATGTTGAACTATGACAGTGGGATACTAGGGTTTGAATCTCTCTTCATTCATGGAAAACTACTGGATGCCTTTGGACAAGTCACACTCTCTCAGTCTCAGAGGAAGGCAAAGGCAACTCTCTTTTAACAGATTCTGCCCAGAAAACCTGTGATAGGTCCACCTTAGGGTAACCATAAATCAGAAATAAGTCAGAACCTACTGTATTAATTTTGTCCAGCCCTCAGTCTCTTAACCATATGTTTGTTTCAGTCTTCTTAGAAAATCTTGGAATGACAAAAGGTGAGAAGGCAAAGTCTATAACCTTGATGGAAGAAAGGACTGGAGGAAAGGGTTGTAGACTTTTTCCTCCAACCCTTCCATCAACCCCTTCACCAGATTTTCACAGTCTGGGAATTTTGGATGAGGTGGGGAAGCATTCATATGCTTCTCAACATACAATTCCACTCCAAAACAGAAGAGTTTCCTCATGTCATTTTTTTTCTGAATACATGGGGTTGTTTTTATTTTATGACATTCTGACCTGAAGTTTCATATCAGTTCATGTTTTCTTTTCTTCTGACTACCTGCTGAGAGTATAATAGTTTACAATGAATCTAATCTATCTGAAGATACAAAAATTATCTCTTTGTTGTATCTTTGACCTTTTCTTTCTAGGAATCTTTTGGGGGGAAAATGGACCAAGCTCTGGGAAGCTGTTGTCATTAAACTCCCTTTCAACCGATAATTTGCATCCTTATAAAATCGTGGGGCTTTTGTTTTCAGTTGTAATTGCAATGGTACAAGCCCTTTTTCCCTTTTGCAGTTAAGAGCTGCTGTGAAAGAGGATGCTGAGTCCAGTACAGTGACTAAATTTGTAAAGAAATAAATATGACAGCATATAAGAATGAGGTGTCTGCACTTTAGGACAAATATCAACCATTTGTATTTTATTTCAGCTGGTTTTGACAGAGGAAAGGGGATTATTATTTTTTTGCTCTCTTCTCAAAGTGAAATGCATTGTACAGCTACTTTTAAAGAAAGTCTGATTTTATTATGCTATTCATTTGATTTATGATTCACAAAGAAGCTTTGAGCAGAAGCTGGCCAATATGAAAGCCAACCATACAGACTTTAAAGAGATTCTTTGGCCATAATTCTCACTACTCCGTAAAGTTCAGCATGGAACCATGGAGAGAATTTAAACCTCCATGTCTTTATACGTGAAATTTGATAAAGGAAAGTGCTCCAAAAGCATATTTCCTATAATGAAATGAAGGCACTTACTGACAAGAAAAAGGTACAAAAGACCTGGCCCCATGCCATACCACATCAATGTGATTTCATGTTCTACCAGCTTGCTTCATTCTCATATATATATGACATTTCATGATGATTTTAAGAACTAAATTTGTTCTACCCAACTGGGCGCCTGTTTCGGTTTGTTTCCAAACATGTTGAGAGCAAATTAATGCTGGTGCTTTGGAACAGGTAATTCCAACATTAGTCCTTTTACTATAATAAATCTCAATAACCTTGGGGCATTAGCAGTTCATGTTTCTGTGAGGCAGTCAACTGTTATTTTTGTATTTCTTGTGATCATTATTTAGCAACAGGAACTATTTGCCACAAATTTATAACTTCCCATGGGAAGGGGTGGGTGTGGAGAAGAAGATGACATCTTGATCACA
The DNA here is from genome assembly GCA_026167975.1 of Phrynosoma blainvillii. NCBI lineage: Eukaryota > Metazoa > Chordata > Lepidosauria > Squamata > Phrynosomatidae > Phrynosoma > Phrynosoma blainvillii. The sequence continues at coordinate 39,239,821 of JANUYF010000005.1, forward strand.
AGATAATGATCACAAGAAATACAAAACTCCCTTTCATCAACCCATAATTTGCATCCTTATAAAATCGTGGGGCTTTTGTTTTCAGTTGTAATTGCAATGGTACAAGCCCTTTTTCCTTTTGCAGTTAAGAGCCATGTGAGTTAGAGCAAAAGCCTATATAAACCAATATTCTCGTTATATGGTGATTCACCAGATGTCTATGGAAATCACAAAAAGAGTAGCACGCTCACACTCCACTCACGTTCCCCAGGAATTGGTTCTGAAAAGCAACATGCACATGTAACATGTTTTGCAGCATGATTACCAGAGGAAAATGACACTATTGTGTGGCTGTATTCACACACATGCTTTATGTGAAATAGATTTGTGTTGCAGATTTTGCCACAATAGCAGTACATAAAAGAACCAGACTATAGTGTCTTGTGGTTTATAGCTGAAAACAGAGCATTTGTTTTGAGAATCCTTCTTTTGTTTATAGTTACAGGGAAGCATTTAGATCTTTAAGCATTTCAGTTTAAACAGTGCGCTTGGATTCAATACACTAAATGCGATTTCAATTTCCTTTTATCCTCAGTCTGCATGTATGTGTAAATGATCTTTCCTTCTAAAGAAATGAAATCCTGAGTGAGACAAACCCTGAAACATTTGTCCCTTGGAAATGGGGTGCGCATGCATAGAATACACCAGTAGTTTAATCCACATTGCTCAAAATTAGCATTTATCTTCTATGATTATTGTCCAGTACTCATTTTTTATTTAACCTGCCTGATATCTCATGATGATGTCAATCCTCTGGTAGGGAAAGAACAAGGAGTAGTAGTATTTCATTCCATTCTGTGTTTTCAAAACATGACTTACGTATTGCTGTTTATTCATGGCCAGTGTTTGTTTGCGTGTATTAGTTGCTTTCAATCAAATTATAATGAAGGTGGAGAAACAAAGGTCACAATGAGAATGAATTAACCTGGTTTGCATTCTACTAAAAGCAAGCTTCTGCTGCCCTCTTGTGGAATCTTTCTTGTGTTGTTTCTAAATGGTTATTGCCCTCTGTGTGTGTGTGTGTGCTTTCAACTTCTGTCGATTTATAGTGACTTTGTGAACTTTATAGGGTTTTCTTAGGCAAGGACTACTCAGAGGTGATTTTTCCAGTTTCTTCCTCTGAAATGTAGCCTATAGCACCTGGTGTTCATTGGCAGTCTCCCATCCAAATGTTACCCAGAAGTGAACCTGCTTACTTTCCAAGATCAGATAGGATCTTTTGACTTTCAGGTTTGTTTGTTTTTTAAAACAACCCTATTTTTTTTAAAGCATTATTGCATGTGCAGGAAATGTGTTTACTATGAAAAACAATGCCATTTTTGCACAAAAATGTGCATCTCACAGAATAAATTCCAAACTATGAGGATTCTTTCTCATCTAGGATTCTCATCATTGGGTTTCCTTGAGGACCCCCCCCCTTTCCCCTACTTCCAAACTAATTATTTTCATTTTTTTTAAAGATTTTAAGCATGTCTCTGTTCTTAGTCTACCTTATTGTAGGGTAGGGATGCCTTTGTATGCTGAATTAGCTCTGCCTGACATGAGGCACCCAAAATGGAGCCATGTTGTCCCATATCTCTAGTTGTGTTGCACCCCACTTTCAATAGAAGGCAAGTACCATTTTAAGTGGCACCAAAAGAGCTAGGTTCCAAACATACCATGGAAGCCAAAATAGTGTCCAAGCACAGCATTTTTGGAGAACATGCATTAGTTTCTCCAGATCTCTCCTGTCTTATTTTAGATCTACTGAACTATGTGTGAACAAACAATCTTTTGACACCTTAAAAACTGACAAGTTTTATTTAGTATAAATCTTTGTGGACTGCAGCCCACTTTGTTACATTCATTTCACAAAAGCTTATACAGTTGGCCCTCTACATTTGGGGCTTTGACTTTTATGGATTTGATTATTCACAGATTTGATTAATATGTTCTCTCTAGGAATCTCTAGGTCCTCCAGAACAACTCTGACAGATGTTGACCGAAGGGTCACACTGCTGCGCCAAAGGATTCCTAGAGAAAACACTTTTCTAGACATTTGTAGGTCCTCCAGTGCAATTCTATGGTGAACTTCTGCCAGATATTTTTTTTATTTGCAGATTTTTCACTTTCACTGGGGTTCTGAGCCCCTAACCCAAGCAAATGTGGAGCACCCACTGTATTGCATACAACTTTAGTCATTAAATTGGCACAAGAGTCTACACTGTTTATGTGACAAGAGACTATCAAATCTCCCTGCTCAAACCAAGCCCAACTGAATTATATGTAAACTTCTCTTGAAGTTGCCAAAGGTTAAAAATTTCCTAGATGTACAGCTGCTGCCTAGGGCTTGTGTCCCATGGACTCCATTTTGAACAACTTATTTACCTTCATAAAACTGTTGGCTTTGCTGGCTGGGTGATTCTAGGAGTTGAAGCCCCCCAAATTACATGTCCAAACTCTGCACCTAACAGAAGAAGGAAAAATAGAAAGGACTCCCAAGAGCAAAAGAAGATAGGAGAAATTTATAAAATGCTAGCCTGTATGAACAAATATTTAACTTGTCCTGACATTTGAGATATTGGATGCTTTTTGTTTTTGGAAAATGGGGTATTCAATGTCTTAAGAGATGGTAATCATAGGGAGGTCATGTAGGTAACCACTGCAGAGCAATGTTTAGATAACCAGACTTCAGTAAACAGAATTCAGGCTCCAACTTTGCCATTAGATCCACCCAAATCAATCTGCCTTATAAGTTTTGTTGTGAAGGTGCAAGAATGGGCAAATGTATGCCCCCAATGTGCTCTTTGCAGGAAGGGAAGAATACAAATGTAATAAGTGTGTAATAAAACTTCTGTTGCATGTCCCTAGAAGTCTTTGTATCTATATTTGGATAGCATAGCAAAGACTGTGTCTGAAGTAATTTTGTTTGTGTGTGTGAAAGAGAGAGAGAGAGAGAAAGAGAAAGAGAAAGAGAGAGGAGTTCCAAAGATTTCAAGTACTGTATAAACTCATGCATATTTAGTCAAAAATTGACCCCAAATACCTGAGTTGACTTATCCACGGGTTAATGTAAGTGCAGTCCGCCCTTCCTATACGTGGGGGGGATCCGTTCTGGACCCACCCCAGGTAAAGCAAAAAATGCTGGACCTCAAGTCCTGTTTGAATGGGGTACGCCCTTGCATGTGGAATGGTGCAGGCACTGCAGATGCGCACCCCATTCATTTTAGCAGGACTCGCTGTCTATGTGATCTTGAGTCTGTGGATGGCGAGCCCATGTATGGCATGGGGCACTGTACTGTACTTTAACTCTTATAAAAAAAGAGACTACTCCCTGGTGAAATGCAAAAGTATAATCTGTCCTAGAAGCATTGACCCCCTCTACTCTCTCATCCATCTAGCCTTTGGAGGTGAGCACAAGCAGTTACACCTAGTAGAATTTTTTAGTTCTTTGGCATCATTTTCCTTTGCTTCCTCCTTTACGTCCTTTGTTACATGCCCCTAAGTTTTACTCTCGACTTATCAAAATCCATAATTTTGGCCCCCAAACCAGCCCTTGACTTATACATGAGGTTGACATATAGTTGAGTATATATGATAATTGATTTTTAATTCTATTTCTTGAAAAACATCAACCAAATAATAATAGGAAATGCCTTCGGGTTGCCTATCGACTTATGGTAACTACATGGATTTCATGGGATTTTATTGGACCCTGAATACTCAGAGATGAAGAAAATAACAGGGCTCTTAATAACTTAAGGAAAATTTGACAAGCCTGCCATCTTGTGGAAAGACTATACAATTGCAAATGTTTTTGTCCAGTGTAAAAACAAATCAATCTCTATACTTGGAACAATTAGAGGAATGCTCTGTTCAGTATTTAGAAAATCAGTGTTGTGATAGTTTACTGCATGATTGCTAATACTTCAAAGAGATATAGCTCAGTGTTCAGTGGCAGAGCTCATCCAAGCAAATAATAATTTTTCATGACAGCTCCAGCTGAAAGGATCAGATATTAGGAGATGGGGAAAACTTTTGCTTGAAATCCAGAGGACTAATATCAGTCCATGTAGACTGCATTGGGCTGGATAGTTACATCTAGTGTAAAGCAGTCTCTTCATTACTTCAGTTGGTGGTACAAGTGGAAAGAGACTGGCATGAAGGGGTTGGACATTTTTTACTTGCCACCCTACTGTCGGGGAGGGTGAGGACAACCCTCATCCTCATAAAACGGATGAGGACTGAATAGGCTGGCCATATACTCTCTTTTACAGAAAGGTTACTGGAGGACAGACCTGGATTTGAAGGTCCCCTCTGGCTGTAGGGCTGGCTAGTCCAAGTCAGTCATAAACTATTATAAGAAGAGTGAAAGGAGGCCTTAAAATTACATTTATTTATTTATTTATTTATTTATTTATTTATTTATTTATTATTTCTAGCCCACTTATTTTCAAAGGCGGGTTACAAGCATAAAAATAAAAGAATACAATAAGAAAACAATAATATAGAAGTTGCATAAAAAGCAAATACATGGGGGTAGGGCTATTCTGGGAAGGCCTGTCGGAAGAGATCCGTCTTAAGTGCCTTTTTAGTGGCTGTTAAGGTGGTGATGTGATGGATCTCCTCCGGCAGGTCATTCCATAACCTAGGGACGGCAGTCGAGAACGCCCTCTGGGTTACTGCAGCCAATCTAGATTATTTAGGCTGCAGAAGATTTTTCCCAGAGGACCTTAGTGTGCAGGGTGGATTGTGTGGAAGAACGCACTCCCGCAGGTAGTCAGAACCGAAGCGTTGTAGGGCTTTAAAAGTTATGACCAACACCTTGTACCGTGCCTGGAAACTAATTGGCAGCCAATGTAGAGTTTTTAAAACAGGTGTTATGTGGTCAGTTCTAGATGTCCCTATGACCAGAGTTACCTTACCATTAACTTACCCACAGAGTTCACCTTACCATTTGGGGTATGCATATTGTACTTCCAATTGTTGTTGCTGGCATGTGCCTTCAAGTCACTTCCAACTTAGGGTGACACTAATGCAAACCTATCTCAGGGTTTTCTGGGACTGAGAGTATGTGACTTGCCCAAGATCATTCAGTAGGTTTCCATGGCCAAGCAGGGAATCAAACACTGGTCTCCAGAGTCATAGTGCAACACCATACTACATTCACTCTCTTTACAAAATAGAAACCACTTCCAATTTTGCACCTGTAGCTACAAATTAGCATATGCTGTTTTATATATATTGTGATCCTCTTTCCCACCCACTTCTTTTTTTGGTTAGCCATGGGCTCCTTTTTGGTGATGTATAAGTGGCCACATTAAAAGGCAGTTTTTACCTCCCCAGCTGAGAGACAAGAAGAACGACTGAAAGGGGAGACCTACATGGGAGACGATAGGAAAGTTTCCCTGAGTGGGTGTATTAATATTGGATGGACTAAATTTCTCAGTACCCACATGGCCAGAAGGAAGAGAGGCCCACCTGCACGAATACCCTTCCATATCATCTGAACTGAGGACAACAACCACAACATCTTGACAAAATGCAGGGCTATGACTAACATCATCACTTTTTTCTTTCTCCTGTATGATTTTAAGCACCTTTGCCTGATGAAGAAGCAAGTGGAGCATCAAAAGCTTGCAACATGCATAATGATGTGCATTAATGTGCCCATTAAAGGTATCACTGTTTTGTGGATTTTGGATGATACCGTACTTTGCTAAATGGCCGACATGGCTATCCTAGCTATGTTTTTTAGATGGATTGTTCATGTTGTTCTAACTGATAATCCTGTACTTTTGTGCTTGCTGTGGGGATGTATGAATCACTTAAAGGGGAAAGAGTTTAATTTGGGGCACAAGCTTCTTATGCAAATTGGAAAGAAATGCCCCCCCAAAAAACCCATTCCATTTGCTTGTGGTACAGGAAGTGGAAAACTTTGCTGCATTTACTGACTTCTCAAAAGAATATATTGATGAGTTGTGACACTCTTTCTCATCCAAGGCAAACCATTTAGCATATATCCCTTATATTCCTCAGGGCAATAGGGATTCTACTGTCCTCCCTGATTTCCCAGTATTGCTGTGAAACTTTGTGGTAGCTTTCTAATTAATGTCAGTGACAATGTTCCCCAAAGACCCAAGGAATTTGTTGGAAATGAGCAAGCCAGCTGTCAGTGCCAAGCAAACAAGCTTTCTGTTCCCAGTTGCACATACGCTATTAAGAGAGTCCTATAGCATCTTCTGAGGAAATTTTCTGCACTTTCGTTGGAGGCGGAAGACATTTAAGTTATCTGGCGTGTCTTCTGTAGCCAGTCATGTATATGGTTGTAATTTAATTGTGCTGTTCCCACCAGAGCTGCTTCTTCGTAATAGTCAAAAAGAAACCAAATGGGGTCTGTAGCAGAGAATTGGCAGAGAATTCCCATGATACTATTTGATCTCACACTCAAGTTCTCTTTGCTTTCTCATTCTTCACAGGAGAATGGCTGTTCATCCTTTTGCAAAGGGATGTGCATTTTCCCAGGATGATCCCAAAGGGATGGTAGCTCTCTTTCAGCTTTTTAGCCTCTACTGAACATGATGAATAGGATAGCAGCCATGCTAAGCTTGGGAGAGTGAAATATCCTACAGCCAGAATAGACTTGGGACCAGCCTCTGGATAAAGGATGGAAAGAATCTGAATAATCATTTGTTCCTAGGAAGTCTCCTAGCATCATCTTTGACCTTCCTTATTAACTGTTCCAATTCCTAAATATCTTCTGATAATAATATGGTGTCATCTGCATATCTTAGGTTGTTAATGTTTTTTCCTCCTATCTTAACTCCTCCTTTTTCTGATTCTGCAGGGCAACTACAACCCATCTCCCAGCCACACTTAGCTTGCCAATTTTCAAGTACAGAAGCTTCCTGTTCTTGAAAATCGTTGGGCTAAGCGTGGCTAGGAGACGGGCTGCCTGAGGGTTGTAGTCGCCTGGCAGCAGCAGCAGCAGCAGCACTCTCACATGCAATTACATCCGATAGCAACCCATAATGTGATCTTATCCTGTCAGGGATAGGATGCTTTATTTGGGTGTGCGATAATCTCCTAACTGAAAGAAAGAAGTTGGCAGCATGAGTTTAAGTCTACAAAAGTTCATGCTGCCAACTTTCTTTCTTTCTTTCTTTCTTTCTTTCTTTCTTTCTTTCGTTAGTTTCACAGGTGTGACAAGATCTCTCTACATACTGATCCTTTTGTATGAGTGTTCCCTAGTTGGATGGGGGATGTTGTGTGAAAAGAGAAATTCCCTTGTATAGTTTCCTATACAGTCCACCAAGTGGGAGCTATACATAATATCTCCCTGCCCACATCCAAAGGGCTTCAGTTCCAATGTCTTTTTATTTTAGAGCAAGTTGCTATTTTGTGTTACCTGTTGCTGATAGATAATCAGCCCTGTTTTATCACTTCAGGGATTATGTAGATAACTTTTTGCAGGAAATATCATTTTATTTTGGGGGAACTTACCTTCCCTGCTGACCTCACAGATTTCTATTCAGACAGTAAGCATGAGGTCAGGTGTTTGCATTATTGGGGATCAACTGTCACCCCCACTGCTGGAGAGGGCCCACTGACAACCCTCAGTGCTTACTTGCCCATTTCTTCCTACTTCTTGTTGCTGCTGCTTTGTTGTGATCACTGATCTCCATGTAGGGGTATCGCTAGAGGGTGGGGGGAGCACTAACTGCACAGGGTGATACCTCAGATGGGGGTGTCACCTGATGCACTGGAAGGAAGGGGTGTCAACGTTGTCTGGTGGCTTTGCAGGCTGAGCGAGAAAGTGAGTCTCCTCCCCTTTCCACCTGGTTAGCAGCTACACGAGACCCAGTAAAGGCTGTTGAAGAGAATGAAGAGGGTCTATGGGACTTTGGCTTCCACTGAAAAGGGATTCGTTGCAGTGCGCCTGGATCTTGCCCATGGGAGGGTACAGCCTCCCTGGAAGCCCATGTACTCCAAATGTGTCCAGGCATGCTGGAAGGGGACAGGGAGCTCTCCCTTTGGGGATCAGCATGCTCCAGATGTGTATGGGTCCTTGTTCAACTACATGGGGCCTGGCCTGGTGGCTCCACGGCGACCCTGCACCTCAACTAGCCACACCACATACCTAGGACCAGCCTTTTCTGATACAAGGACAAAGGTTCACCTAGACCAGTTGTAGAAAACATGGGCTCCATTTCAGTTGTGTAGTGGTTTCTGTTCTGCTTTCGACATGCTGCTTTTCCCCACCCAGAACGGTTTGCTTTGTACAACCAGCATGATGGCCTCATCTTCCATAATGGATAATTCTTGCCAGTTGTGCCGTGGACACCATTCTTTGCTAATATTAGACTGTAGTGGTGCCTGTTGTCTTTGGGGAGTTTGAGTGTACGTGGGTTGGTGTGGTGTCCATCTGCTGTGGCATGCTGCATGTGTATGTGTGTACTGCCACTTCCCCCTGAATCTGGCCACTTGCTGAGGTTGCAACAGTGGTTTTTTCTATGTGTATGTTTGGCATGTACATCAGCTTCATACATCTATCTATGTATTTCCATTGCAGCCAGCTTCCATTATGGGTGGTGACACGATGCTATGGAGTGCTAATCATGACATGTGGAGGTGGATGTGCCTATGGAAGAGGTGGTGTGCCATCTCATGTTGATGTTCAAGCCCCAGCCACCACATTGCCTGCCCAACTGCCCATCATGCACCTTGCCCCAGCAGCAGCCCCGGTCACCACAGATTGCAGAGCCCATGGGTGGCCAGAGGAACAGGATGCAGACATTGGCCAGGCCTCCATGGGGCTGCCCCAGCAGATTTCTGCAATTTCACTGGAATGCACACAGGAATCCATGCACCACCTGGGTGCATCTGGTGTGTTGGTCACCTCTCCAAAGTGTTTGGTGTGCCTAGGGAACTATGTACATTGTGTTGGTGGGGCTAATGTAGTTCCTAGATGCACTTCTGTATCACTTTGGACATCAATCCTGCTCCACTTCTGCATTGGCTGGGGGTGTTGTTGTGCACCTTTTGCATGGTGGGAATTTTGTGCCTGGACATTGGGAGCTGACCCTTGGGCTTTTGAAGAGATTGTGCTGTGAGGGTCTTAAGGAGGGCTGTAGTATGGTTTTAGTGTTTCAGAATGGAAAGATTGAGTGTGCCATTCTAATCCACTTCCCTCATTCCTTTTGCCCAGTAAAATTGTACCTTTGTTTTTATGCTCATGTACCTAAATGAAGTTACCCTCATTTGAACTTTGGTGGGATACATTGTTCTAAGAAGTGCAACACATTTATATTCAGCAAGCATCTTGCTGTGAAAGCCTGTCCCCCCCCCCCCCAATCCCATGACATCCATTTAATTTGGCGATCCTTCAGACAAGCTGAGTGACTTTGTGGTAGAAGTCAAAAGGTTGTTTTCATAGGATGTATAATCACCCAAGTCCTTACTTTAAGCCATTTTTGTTATGCTTTAAAGAACTAGCAATTGTTGGAGACAGCAGGTGGTTTTTGTTTTTTTTTTGGAATGGTTGCATGTTGCTGCATTGTGATGGCAGAGTCCATTACTTACTGAACACCTTCAGACCACATATTTACAGAAAGGGCACTGCATGTACATGTTCAGCTCCTAGTGGAGTGGGGAAACCATTGTCACCGAATGCTCCCTAGAGGAAATATTTCAAATGGTGTTTTTTTTGTGTGTGCTCAGTGACCTTTTAACTTGATGCCTTTTAAAATCTCTCATACAGACAACTATTCTGATAAAATTTAAGCCAATTAAAGCTGAGTTGGCACCTCTGAAGTAAATTAAGGCTGTCGGAGCAATCAATAAAAGTGATGGGACTATCTAGCAGAGGAAGAGAGGGGCATCTGTCCTTATCACTCCAGCTCAGTGGGAGAATGGGAAGAGTTGTTTGGGGGGGGTTAGGGTGTTCTAGCAGGAAGGTGGTGTGCAATGTTGCATCCATCATCCTTCCTTGGGTCCTCTGTCACTACACTAACATTCTCTACATACACAAGTAGGGCACCAATTGACTGAAAGTTTTGTGTCATCCCCCAAAGTAGGAAGAAATCTGTGAAAGTTCAGATCTCCAGGTTTGTGAACTTAATCTGCAATGTAACAAAAAGTGCAAGGTAACATGAGATTACACTTTGAATCTATATGAGAGGTAGGGAATCTTGACCCTTCAAAAGTTTTGGGATTTGAACTCCCACATGCTGTAGTTAGCATTAGCAATGTGAAGAGATTGTGGGAGTTGTCATCCCAAATGTACCATTGACTGAATGTTCCCATCCTGCTCAAAGGTTTACATCCCTTTTTTCACTACAGAGAAAAGTAGGAGTTTAAGGGGTGAGGTGTGCTGGCTAGAACTGCTGTCCTTCTCTTCTTAGCTTCAGACTATCAAATATCTTGGAATGTTGTGAAAAGATTGTATAAAAGAGGGAGACATTCAAAAAGACTTTGGCAATTAAACACACAAGCTGGCATCATGTTAGTGACATACACAAGTCCACATGTATGATTTTTTTTTTAAATTGTTGAGGTTGGCATTCTTGGAGAGGTCTGTGCCTAATAGTCTCCACCTGCACAGCCCTCAGAGAAACTGCGCCAGCAGTGGAACCCTGGGACACCAGAGGGCTTAAAAACCCTCAGATACCACCTTGTCCCTGGGCAGCACAGCAGCGGAGGGACCGTCCTTGGACTGGAGAGGTCTGTGCTTCATTGTCTCCACCTGCACAGCCCTCAGAGAAACTGCGCCAGCAGTGGAACCCTGGGACACCAGAGGGTTTAAAAACCCTCAGATACCACCTTGTCCCTGGGCAGCACAGCGGCGGAGGGACCGTCCTTGGACTGGAGAGGTCTGTGCTTCATTGTCTCCACCTGCACAGCCCTCAGAGAAACTGCGCCAGCAGTGGAACCCTGGGACACCAGAGGGTTTAAAAACCCTCAGATACCACCTTGTCCCTGGGCAGCACAGCGGCGGAGGGACCGTCCTTGGACTGGAGAGGTCTGTGCCTAATAGTCTCCACCTGCACAGCCCTCAGAGAAACTGCGCCAGCAGTGGAACCCTGGGACACCAGAGGGCTTAAAAACCCTCAGATACCACCTTGTCCCTGGGCAGCACAGCGGCGGAGGGACCGTCCTTGGACTGGAGAGGTCTGTGCTTCATTGTCTCTACCTGCACAGCCCTTGATCCGGCCGCAGCTGCGTCGCCAGGGAGGAGCCTTCCATCTCTCCCCCAGTACACATGTAGCAGCACCGACGGCATTGTGGGGCCGTGGAGGAGGCAGAACTGGAATAAGTTCTTGGGACCAGTCTCTCTCGACCACTCCTTTTATTAGCTGGATCACCAACCTCTGACACCATGCCTTGGAGCCGGGCATAATCTGGGAGCGGGTATTAAGGTTGTGCGGGGGCAGGGCAGATATGGCGGTAACAGAGTGAACAAATGTTGCAAAAGAAGAAGGGACAGATGCCTAATACCTGTCCCTTCTTCAGTTCATTCTGCTTCCCGGGATAACTTGGAGAGCGTACCAACCGTTCCACAGACCCTTACCCTGCTCTTGTGCAATGCCAGGTCGGTTAAAAACAAGACCCATATAATTCATGACCTCATAGTGGATGAGGCGGCTGACCTGGCATGTTTTACCGAGACCTGGCTGGGAGATGCAAGCTCTGCGACCTGGGCTCAAGCTCTCCCAGCTGGGTATGTAGTTAATGAGCAGGTGAGGGAAAGTGGGCGGGGAGGCGGAGTGGCCTTGGTTCACAGAAACACCTTATCCTTGACCAGGAAGCCTGTCAGGAAAACATCCCACATCGAGTGTATGTACCTTAGCCTGAACACCAGGGATAGTTTGGGGATTCTGTTGGTATACCGACCACCCCGTTGCTTAACAGACTCCCTAACCGAGCTGACCTCGCTGGTCTCAGAGCTATTGCTGGAGTCGCCCAGACTTTTGGTTCTGGGCGACTTCAACATTCCTCTTGAGACCGGCTTGTCCAGTCTAACAGGCGCAGCTCGGGAGTTCATGGAAACCATGACAAGCATGGGCCTATCCCAATTGGTGGACGGGCCCACACATTGTGCTGGCCATACACTCGATGGGGTCTTTAGTACTGATCAGGAGTATCCGTGGGCAGAGGTCACAACAGCCTCCGCATTGTCATGGACGGATCACTTTCTGGTCAAGATTGAGCTAAAGGCCACTATAGTCCCCCCCGGGGGTGGTGGACCCTTGAGAATGGTCCGCCCTCGAAGGCACATGGAACCAATTGGTTTCCAGAAGGCCTTGGAGGGTTTAATGGTTGGTAACGCCAGTGATTCTGTCGAAGCCCTGGTGAATACTTGGAACATCGATCTGACCAGGGCTATTGACACAATCGCTCCCAAGCGTCCTTTCCAGCCCGCTTCGAATCGTAAGCCCTGGTATACCGAGGAGCTTAGGAGGATGAAGCGAGCTGGACAACGACTAGAGTGTGAATGGCGGAAATCTCGTCTCCCATCCGACAGAACTCGCCTTAGGAAGCATCTTGACTCCTACAGGGAGGCTTTGCATGCAGCGCGGAAATCCTTCTGTTCTGCACGCATTGCGTCTGCAGAGTCCCGTCCGACAGAGCTGTTTAGGGTGGTGGGGGAGTTGACAAAGGTTCCTCCGGCATCAGGTCCCCTGCTTAACCCTACGATAGCCTGCTGTGACGCATTTAATACCTACTTTGCAGATAAAATCTCTCGGATAAGAGCCAACTTGGATGCCATTGTTTTGTCAGAAACAGTAGACGAGGTGTCCAGCAACTCTGTTGATGGAAATTTACTGGATCATTTTCAGTCTGTGAGTACTGATGACGTGGACAAGCTTCTTGGTAAGATAAGGAAGACGACTTGCCCTCTCGATCCCTGTCCATCTTGGCTGGTCGTCCAGGGGGGGGACGCGTTGAGAGTTTTCCTTCGGGATACAATCAATGCATCCTTCAGGGAAGGTATGGTACCATCTTGTCTGAAGGAAGCGGCCGTTAAGCCACTCCTGAAGAAGCCTTCCCTGGACCCCCTGGATAGAAATAATTACAGACCAGTCTCTTTGCTTCCTTTTTTAAGCAAAGTGATCGAGAGGGCAGTTGTTTCCCAACTCCAAGAGGTCTTGGATGATACTGATTATCTTGATCCATTTCAAACCGGCTTCAGGACAGGTTATGGAGTGGAGACTGCCATGGTTGCTCTGACTGATGACCTCCGCTTGAGTATTGACAGGGGTAGTGTGACCCTGTTAGTGCTCTTGGATCTCTCAGCAGCCTTTGGTACTATTGATCATGCCATCCTCTTGGATCGCCTGAGAGAGTTGGGAATTGGAGGCACTGCATTGCAGTGGTTCCGTTCCTTCCTCTCGGGCAGATCCCAGAGGGTGAGGCTCGGGGACAGTTGCTCATCCAAAATTGAGCTTAATTGTGGCGTCCCTCAGGGCGCCATCCTGTCCCCGATGCTGTTTAATATCTATATGAAGCCGCTGGGGGAGATCATTCGGAGGCATGGAGCTCGGTGCCATCAGTACGCTGATGACACCCAGATATATCTCTCCATGACCAGATCATCAGCTCAGACTTCAGATGGCATCTCTCCTCTTAACGCCTGTCTCAGAGCGGTAATGGATTGGATGAGGAAAAATAGACTGAAACTGAATCCAGACAAAACAGAGGTACTGACAGTGACGGGCCCGAAACCTGATTTGGGAATACAGTCTCCAGTCCTGGATGGAGTCACACTCTCCTCCAAGGACTGTGTTCGCAGTCTGGGGGTGCTCCTAGATTCATCGCTTCACATGACTAGTCAGGTGAATGCGGTGGTCAGGAGCGCCTGCTATCAGCTTCGGCTGATACGCCAACTGCGCCCTTATCTGGATAGAAGGGACCTGGAAACTGTGGTACATGCTCTGGTAACCTCACGTCTAGATTTCTGTAACGCACTCTACATGGGGCTACCCTTGTGCTTAACTCGGAAACTGCAATTAGTCCAAAATATGGCAGCCAGGTTGATTACTGGAACATCAAGGAGGGAGCATATAACACCTGTGCTAAAATCCCTCCACTGGCTGCCAATTAGTTTCCGGGCGCAGTACAAGGTGTTGGTTTTAACCTTTAAAGCCCTACATGGCTTGGGTCCATCTTATCCTAGGGACCGCCTCTGCCCGTACAATCCCCCCCGCGCCCTGCGGTCCTCTGGGAGGAACCTGTTGCAGCCGATAAAGACCAGGCTTTCACAGACCTCCCAGAGGGCCTTCTCCACGATCGCTCCCAGGCTTTGGAATGGCCTGCCGGACGAGATCCGTCTTATTACTACTCTTACTGCCTTTAAAAAGGCAGTAAAGACGGATCTCTTTCGGCAGGCCTTCCTGGAATAACTGCCCGGCTCGGTGAAGACTTAATGCTGAAACTGTTGTCAGTTGGAATCTTTTTAGCAGGTGATCCTCAAACATCACTATCCAACTAGCTACCTGGCTGGATAGATTTAATTGTTTGTATTTTATCTCGGCTTTATTTTTAACTTGTTAATGGTTTAATTTTGTTTTAAGGGGTGGGTGGGTGGGTGGGAGGTGGGGGGGCAGGAATTGTTTTACCTATTGTATTTTTAAATTGATGTACGCCGCCCCGATTGCCGAGCAGAGGGGCGGGTTATAAATAAAACTTATTATTATTATTATTATTATTATTATTATTATTATTATTTTCCTCCCTTTGCACTATCCAAAGCCCCTCCAAAAGTCATATTCATGCTGTGCCCCCCCCCCCCATTCCATTGCTGGTGGAAAACAGAAGGGATTGGAGAAACATCTGGATATATTTCCAAAGCCAGATGTAGATTAATTTTATCAGCCACAGAAACCTCCAGAGAACCCCAGATCTCAGCAATGTTCTTGCTCTATGTCTGGCTATTAAGACAGGGAGATGTTTCTGCAACCCTGCCCCAACCCACTCCCTGCCAGGAGCAGCATGACTATGTGGGACTGCTATTGTACCCTTCTGCACTATTCCTCCATCCTATTCAATCCTGAGGTGCATTGTTTGGGGAAGCACAAGGGCTTGCTCTGGCTCAAAATTTCAAATGTCCCTCCTTAGACTGCAAATCCCAGGATTCCACAGAATGGAACCATGGCAATTAAAGTGGAATCATAGTGCTATAGTTCTGTAGGATGAAAGGGCCTCCATGCTAGTGACAGGGCAGCAGTAGCAAAGTTTCAAATGCAGAATACTTATGTTATACTTGACTATGTAGGATTTTGGTCCCAGTGTACTTTCTGGCCTGCCAAGAGTAGAAAAGTAGGTGGTGAGTGACATATGGGGAAGTTTAAAAAGGACTGGTCAGTAACAGAATGAACGGAGTACAATGAACCAGCCTATTCTTGTCATTTTGGTTTTGTGGCTTTCGTTACGCGCCTTCAAGTCACCTGCTGACTTATGCCAACCCCATGAATTTCATAGGGTTTTTTAGGCCAGGAATACTCAAGATGTGGTTTTGCCAGTCTTTCCTTTGAAATGTAGCCTACAGCACTTGTTATTCATTGACAGTCACCCATCCAATTACCAACCAGAGCTGACTTTGCTTAGCTTCCAAGATGAGACAGGATCTGATACTTTTAGGATATTTAGACAGGTATGTCATCAGTTCAAAGAAAAGCCTCAAAACTAAAATGTTCACAGTTTAGTCATTGACTACTGCTGGAGTCTATTTTATCACCACTAGAGACCTGGAAAGACAGAGAGACCATGGTTATTACCTTTAAGATATGGGTATGGAGAAGGGATAAAGTGAGTGATAGGCGGTATTTTCACTAACATTCAATTCCGCTTTAATTTTGGCTGTTGCCATCCCAGCTTCCATGGTTCTTAATCTGTAAATGTATTTAATGACAAAGGCTGTTATGGGTATTAATAATACACCAGAGCTTGGAAAGTTACTTTTAAAAAAGAAAATTGTTTTTAAATAAAGTCATTGGCATTATTTGTCTTTCATTTTTGGCAAGTTATTTATTTTGGTCTAAAACTTACTAGAACATATTACTGTTTATACAAGGTAGGTAATTTTGTTCTCGCTCAGTGCATTACTTTTGGAAAATAACTTTATTCCACTTTCGTTACCAGAAAAAGGAAAATTCATTAACGGTAGCTCCAAGCTCTCTAACACAATGGGCAGAAATGTGTTAGTGAAATGTGTGAGTTCAGTTGCTCACATGTCAGTACTGTGAATAAACATGGAGCTGATGATGCAAATGTATTTGAAGCACGTTCAGGCCATGCAGAATTTTATCCCACTGTATCCTGGGTCTATTTGCATTGATTATTCACACAGCCGACAATGCAAATCTTTTAGAAAAACTCACAAAAATATTTGACATCAATTATCTCGGGTTAAGTGGAGTTTTTTGGCAGCTCCCCCCCCAAAAAAAAACTTAATCAGATGCATTTGAAATGCATGTGAACAACAAAGATACAACCCAGATTCTACCTGGATTATTTTCACTGCCTGAATAACCCCCAAGAAGTGCCTGTTCTTTGTTCCAAGAGAAAAGGATGGCACACTCCCTCTGGGCGCATACCCTCATTTCCTTCTTCCTATGAGCCTAGACCAGGGGTAGGAAACATTTCCCCTTTAAGGGCCAAGGGACTTCAGCTCCCAGAATCCCAGGAGCTATTGGCCAACATGGGACTATTGGCCAACATGGCTGAGGCTTCTGGGAGCTGAAGTCCCTCGGCCCTTAAAGGGGAAAGGTTGCCTACCCCTGGCCTAGACAAACAATATCTTGATCTTGTGAATTGCCTCTGCCATTCCTCCTTTCTCCGTTAGTAAGGAGCATCTGCAGCAGCCTCTGCAAGGAACTATCAGCCAACAGGGTTGGGGAGAGGAAACAGAACTCCATGGATAGGGAATTATGCTTGAAGTAGGATTTTGGCCAATGAGTAGAGCATTCAAGTACTCACCTGCATTGCAGTATTTAAGGGAGAGGGCTTCTGGTTATCACTCTGTGACAGAATAACACTTCAGTTATAGCACAGACACACACGCACCACTTTTGTGTTAATATTTATTGTCTGCATTACCTCAGTTATGTACAAATACCACATATGAAAACGTAAGTACATTTACATTTTCAGATGTGATCCGCATTAACTGAATAAAGCTTGGTGACAATATACACAAAATTGCAGTAGTTGTATGTAAAATGTTTTGTGCATTTTTTTTTAAAAAAAGGAATATGCATAATTTTAAAAATAAAAAAAATGCATTACACCATTTACAAATTAACAAAAAAGGTAAACATTCCCCAGACAGCTGCCTTCACACTTCACAAATAAATAAAATTCAAGTAAAATGAGGCTGCAGTCCTATACACACTTACTTCAGAGTAAGCCCCATTCAATTCAATGGGGTTTATTTGTAAGTAGACATAAATAGGATTGCACTGTAAATTAGGCAAAATATTTTTTTTAAAAAAAACTTTGGGTGAGCACAATTTACAAAAGGTTTAAAAGACAAACCTGTTTCCTTCCAGAGATGTTTGTTTTATACACTGCTCTCTACAAATATTATTTTAAATTAATCATTTTTGCAACAGCAAACGTGGCAGGGGGTGGAAATGCTGACAATTTCTGTAACAGGATAGGGATTTGAAAGCTGGTTACTGTAACAAATATTATCTAGCTTGTGCAGAAATGGAAATGTTGAGGAGAAATGATTTCAGGACTCAGAAGAGATGCTGCAATCTCAAAAACCCACCACTTTAAAACAGAAATTACAAATGGTCACAAGAAGAAAATGTCTACTCAGCTAGTTTCATCATGGATTAAAGATAGCTGATCACTGAAAACATTATTTTCACAAACTATCCACTGTAATGGCTGCTTTAGGCACTGGATTTGTAGAAACACATTTCAAATGTAACTTATTTTTATACAGATATTTTTAAAAATTACTGCTTCAGTTCTACCTTCTGATCTCTAGTTTAACATAATCCAGACTGCAATTGTAAACTTCCTACTGCCCCAATAAAATTAGATTTAGGGATGTGAAAAACTTTCACTCTGTTTCATTGCATATCTCTGAATCACATCTGAATTTCCATCCTGCCTTGCACTTATTAGACTGCAGTATTTTGTTTGAAATTTGTATGCAATTTATTTTACCAATGTGCACATATTTGTTTATGCATTTTCTTTACTCACTGAGGCATGTTTGTGTCTATATGTCTAGTGTTCTGCATTTTTAGTCATTCATTTGTACAAAATTCCCCCACAAGACATGCAAATGTGTGGATCTTTTGAGACAAGGTGCATTTCATCTCGGAACACGTCTTGGATGGTTGGTTCTTATTGAATCCAGCAAAATTCTTTTCCATCTCTATTTTTTCTCCTGTTTGGGTACAGATCATTTTAATTTCACATCATAAATTATGATAAATCCTTATTTTTAACAAAAGCAGTTTGAGATTGGACTACTGTTGACATTGTGTGGGTGAAGATGATAAAGCGTATGGTGAGAGTCTATGGTAGAGTTCTCTACAAGTTAGTCAAGATAATGAATATGACTTTAGAGTGAAGAATGGGCAGAGCATTTCTTACTTCCACATCTGCACAGGCTGGTTGAGGTTGGATGGGAACGTGGCATCCCTCTACTAGTATTGGGCATGTTCTAGAGGTGGCAGGTTAACCCCAAGAAAACTCTGAAGACAGAACTGTACAACTAGTGGTGTTCCCACTAGAAGCAGGACTCAAAATTTAGAATTCTGGGATAGAAGGAGAACAGAAATGACTTTGGATCCAGAGCTCCTTCATCTGCAGGGGTTGCCCAGGATTTCCTCTTTCATGCCATGATGGAGCTAGCATAACTGATCTCCTCTCCATTGGAACCTACTGGATGGGAAAGTGGGAATTAACAACAAAACAAAGAAATATGCAGGATGTGAGCCAGCTGGTCTTTTGAAGAGGAGCGTCATCTATACCTAGGACCACTTAGAATTGTAGTGAAAAACATCCTTTTTTTTTTTTTTTTTGTCCATCTGGGCAACTATCTTGGTCTGAAACAACTGATAATATTGGTTTTAATGATCACTGCCCAGGCATCTTGGGCACATTAGGAACAGTTTAGCTTATGTACGGACACCTGAGAAACCAAACTAATAATGTTGTTTTAACAAATGCCTGATTAAAGTTGATTATATTGCTTATTCATATGTTTATAACTAGATCAAGATAGACACAGATGCTATCTTGAAAGAGTGACCTTGTATCTTGGAAAGGTTGTGGAGCACTAGCAGCAAAATAGGCTTCATCTTAGTAAGTAATACACTGAAAACCCCTTTGAACAGACAAGGATTTGAACAAAAGAGATTACCGAAATAAATTAAGCAGCTTGAAGTAGTTATATTGCAAGGAGCATTTTTAAAAAGTTGATATCAGGCAGAGCTCTGGATACACTCATGGAATGGTACTGGATTGGAGTGGTGCCCCATCAAAAGAAATTCTTGAAAATATTAATTCTACTCCCAGGATTATCAATAGGGCAGTCATTCTAGATGAATCAGCTCTAGAGTGCATTAGAATCCCCCTGCTTACATTAGGTAGCTGGAACATGGTGTATCATTTTTTGTATCTTCATATAGGCTGTATTAACTGATGAGTCTGGATGGGGGGAAAAAGTCAAGAATACACCAGGTTATCCCAAGTGGAAAGAGATGAAGCTATTAATTCTTCAGCAATCAAACACTTTCCATTAGCAAGAGAAAAATAAATAATTAATTTGAATTATTTCTGCTGAACATACGTGGAAACATTGTTTAGACAAATACTTTCCTCAGGATTAGAGGGCAACCACACTTTTTTCTCTTCTTCTTCTTTTTTTTTTTTTTTACAAAGTTAGCAATATAAAAATCTAGTCATAAACAACCTTCAAAGTAATTAGAAATCAACGTGAAAATCTATTATCTGTATAAGTTGGACAGAATCAAAAAAGTAGACACATTTACTGCCATGGTTTCAACTACAAAACAGTTGCTGTTACAAGAAATAGTATAAACAGTACTTGTATTATTAGCTGGTCTGATCCAGTCACAGTCCAGAAACTGATCTCTACTCTCATTAGGACTCAAGAACTTACTGGAAAATGTCTATTTGATGTTTGAAAAGATGCAGTGTCCTCATCATCATCCTCATTGAAAAGAGACAGTTTCTATGGCAATACTAGTTAATAAGTGCATATCATGCTGCACTAATATAGTGCAAAAAATTGCCTTATATGTAAAAAAAAAGTTGCAGGCAACGGTTTGAGAGTTAGAGAAAGTAAAAACGTAGTACACACAGATATTAATTCTCCAGATAACTTCTATAAAATAGTGAACCTGAAAATGCTTCTTTCCTTAATAAGTGTGTGTATGGCGCTTTAGTATCTGCAACTGGGTAACAGGACAGAGTCTTTTGCAAGTCTTCACTCTTATGGAAGGCAGGTCAGGGGAAAACAACCTTCCATTGCCAAAATGCCAAACTTGCTCAATGGGTCTTATTCTCAGTTAAAGTTAACAGGTTGCCAAGCACTAGAATGCTGTTCAGCCAGTAAATCATTTGACAGATTAATACATATGGTGCAACTGAGTATATAAGTTGTATATCAAGCATTATAGACATCTTGGTATGATCTCTTCATGCTTACTGAATATACTAGTTTAATGCTGCCAAGAGCTCTGGCATCAAGACTCCCAGATGTCAATATAGGTCATATATAATTGGCTGGAGACACAAGTGGCTTTACAGTTCATCCTTTTCCACACAAACAAACAAAAAAGGCCACATTAGCATTCCCAGCTGCTGTGCTTACAACAGAAATTTGCCACCAGAATTTGCTGTACTGATAGATGGTCTAGAACAAAGCATGTTTCTTGGAATATCCATGGCCATTGTGAAGTTATTTTTTGTCTTGTGGTATAACATCTGCTCTGTGATGTACACAACGTACATGCTCTTTTTCAACACTACAGTTTCAAGAGGCTAAAGTCAATAAAGTCATTATTTTACATGTCTGCATCTCCATCATAAGCCAGCGTTAAAGGTTTCAGACGGTTGTTCTGTCTTCTTTGAGGCTTCTTTGGCTTTTTGCTGCAGTGAGTAAAACCAACGGTTAAAAGCTCAGATATCAAAACAATGGGAATGATATTTAACAATAGGCTTTAATTTTCATTTCAGGCCAGATGAGTTACATGAAAGCATGAATTATTTAACTACAGTATTACAGTTGGCCCTCCATATCTACAGATTCTTTATCCACAGATATATATATATATATATATATATATATATATATATATTCCATAAAGCAAACCATTTTGCCATTTTATACAAGGGACACCACTTTACTATGCCATTGCATTTAATGGAACTTAAGCATTCCTAAATTTTGGTATCCACAGGTGTGTGTGTGTGTGTCTTGGAATTAAGCCCCTGCAGATACCAATGGCCCACTGTACTGCTTTTGTAATTCAAGTTACCGTTCCTCAGAACACCTAACATACTGACTCATACAAATTCAAGAGAGCATTCACACTCACCTGTAGAACTTCTAGTAATTTAGAATAGCCTTTTGTGATTTTGAGCAAAGATTTGATGGAAAGAACAAAAAGTTGTAAATCACAGCCCTAAGGATAGATCTGAATGTAATAAACATTTGAATACATTTTGCAATCTATCGCCATTAACACCTATGTAATACTAGCTTCAATGCTTGGATCCAAGTACACATACCGTATTTTTCGCCCTATAGGGCGCTCCGGCATATTGGGCGCACCCAATTTTAAAGGAGGAAAATCCAAGAAAAAAGGATTCCTCCCTTTAGCCGGAGGCCAGTTGTTCAATGGGCTGGTGCTGGGATTGGAGAACTTCTCCGATCCCAGCACCAGCCCATTGAACTGAGGTCGCGGGGGGAAGGAGGGCTCCTTCCCCCCGCAACCTCAGTCTTTGAATGGGCTGGTGCCGGGATCGAAGCGATCCCGGCGCCAGCCCATTGAAAGACTGAGGTTGCGGGGAGAAGGAGGGCTCCTTCCCCCCCCCCCCCGCCTCAGTCTTGGAATGGGCTGGTGCCGGGATCGAAGCGATCCCGGCCCCAGCCGATTGAAGACTGAGGCCGGGGGGGGAAGGAGCCTTCCTTCCCCCCCCCGGCCTCGGTCTTGGAATCGGCTGGGGCCGGGATCGCTTCGATCCCGGCCCGAGCCGATTGAAGACCGAGGCCGGGGGGGGGAAGGAGCCTTCCTTCCCCCCCCCCCGGCCTCGGTCTTGGAATCGGCTGGGGCCGGGATCGAAGCGATCCCGGCCCCAGCCGATTCCAAGACCGAGGCCGGGGGGGGGGGAAGGAAGGCTCCTTCCTTCGATCGCTTTGATCCCAGCCCCAGCCGATTCCAAGACCGAGGCCGGGGGGGGGGGGAAGGAAGGCTCCTTCCCCCCCCCCCCCCGGCCTCAGTCTTCAATCACTGGCGCTGGGATCGCTTCGATCCCGGCCCCAGCCGATTCCAAGACCGAGGCCGGGGGGGGGGAAGGAAGGCTCCTTCCCCCCCCCCCCCCCGGCCTCAGTCTTCAATCGGCTGGCGCCGGGATCGCTTCGATCCCGGCCCCAGCCGATTCCAAGACTGAGGCCGTGGGGAGAAGGAGCCCTCCTTCTCCCCGTGGCCTCAGTCTTTCAATGGGCTGGCGCCGGGATCGCTTCGATCCCAGCACCAGTCCATTCGCCCTATAGGGCGCACTCACTTCCCCACGCACATTTAGGATATCTTCTGAAGTGGCCAGCCCTGTATCACTGACTGATGAATTATTTTTAAATATTTATTTTGGGGGAAGGAACTAGGCACTGGGAATCATTACAATTAGATTATTTGTTGTATTTGTTACAATGTCTAGGACGCTCAGTATTTTTATCTGTACTAAAATTCCATTGTTCCTCTGTTTTCTTTCTTAATCAAAACAAATCAGGAGTACAATGAAATTAAAGTATTGAGCAGTCTAGAGCTGTGATGGTGAATGCATGGCATGGGTGCCACAGGTGGCATGCTGAACCATCTCTGTGGGCATGCAAATGGGCCAGGCTGTCTCTACCCTGCCTCTTCCATATTCTCATCAGCCACTGGTCAGAGGGAGCTGTCAATCACCCGGTCCTCCTTCCCAGAGGGAGGAAGAGCAGTAGCAGTGGTGGCAGGGAGGTAAGAGAAGGAAGGAAGGAAGGAAGGAAGGAAGAGGAGGGGAAGCAGCAGACAGTGGGAGCATAGAGGAGGAGGAAGAGGAGGGAAGGAAGAGGAAGGAAGAGGAGGGGAAACGGCAGGCAGGGGGACATAGAGGAGGGAGAGCAGGGAACAGGAAGGAAGAGGAAGAGGAGGGGAAGCAGCAGGTGGCGGGGGGCATAAAGGAGGAAGAGGAGGAGGAGGGGGGAACTGATGGGGGAGGGGGATATAACTAGTAAATATACTTATATTTTCTGACTTATGGCAACCTTATCACCGGGTTTTCTTGGCAAGATTTGTTGAGAGGGAGTTGCCATTGCCTTCTGAGGCTGAGAGAGTACGATTTACCCAAGGTTACCTAGTGGATTTCTGTGGCTTCATGGGGAATTGGACTCTGATTTCCCAGAGGACTAGTCCAACACTCAAACTGGAACACCACAATGGTGTCCCAATACAACAAATCTGTTACAAGATTTTCTTAGTAAGATTTGTTCAAAGGGAGTGCCAGTGACATCCCCTGAGGCTGAGAGAGTGTGACTTGCCCAAAGTCACCCAGTGGGTTTCTTGCCCAAGCAGGGAATCAAACCCTGGTCTCCTGAGCCATATTCCAACTTTCAAACCACTATACCATGCTGGCTCTTATTGGCCATATAGCAAAGTAAAGTAACATCCAAAATCCACAAAATAGTGATCTTCAGCCACTGGTGTTAGGGCTGCATCTGCACTGCAGAAATAATCTAGTTTGGTGCAGCTTTTAACTGCCAGGGCTGAATGCTATGGGATCCTGGGATTTGTAGGTTGCTGAGATATTTAGCCAGAGAGCTCTGGTGCCACAATAAACTACAATTCCAAGGATTCCCTAGCATTGAGCCAGGGCAGTTAAAGCGGTCTTGGACTGGATTTCTGCAGGGTGTTTTGGACCTCATGACTTCAGCTGCGGTCCCACTCCCTCAAAGTTCTACTCCCCAAAGTCCTGCCCCCTGGTAGTCCCACCTCCAGCACCCAGTGTAGGAATGCCACTGAGTTTGGGCACTCAGTCTCTAAAAGGTTCGTCTCACTGACCTAGAGCATTGTGGCAAATCAAATATAATGACAGAAGCAAAGACAACAACAATTGGTTATTATTGTTGTTGTTGTTAACTGCCCTTGGGTCAGCCCCAACTCATGGTGATGCTATGGGTGAGACATCTCCAAGATCCCCTATCCTCCACTGCTCTGCTTAGATTCTATCAATTCAGGCTGCTGACCTCCCCGATTGAGTCTATCCACCTGGCATGGGGTCTTCCTCTCGTTCTACTCCCCTCTACTTTTCCTAGCATTATTGACTTTTCCAGTGGGCCCTTCCTTCCCATGATGTGACCAAAGTACAACAGCCTCAGTTTCATCATCTTGGCTTTCAGGGAGAGTTCAGGCTTAATCTGTACAATGACCGATTTGTTTGTCTTTTGGGTTGTCTACAGTATTCTCAGCACTCTTCTCCAGCACTACATCCCAAATGAATTGATTCCCTGTCAGCTTTCTTCATTGTCTAGCTCTCACATCCATACATGGTGATGGGGAATGTAATGGGCTGGATGATTCTAACTTCAGTGCTCAGTTGTATATCTTTGTACTTTAGGATACTGTCTAATTCTTTCATTGCTGCCCTTCCCATTCCTAGTCTTCTTATTTCTTGAATGCAGTGTCAATTCTGATTAATGTTTTATCCAAGATACAGGAAATCTTTAACTATTTTGATTTCCTTATTATTTAGGTTGAATTTATGTAGATCCTCTGTGGTTATTATTTTTGTTTTCTTTATGTTCAACAGTAATCCTGCCTTTGTACTTTCTTTCTTTACCTTCCTTAGTAATTGTTCCAAGTCTATCATGTTTTCTGCTAGTAGTATGGTTTCATCTGCATATCTTAGTTTGTTGATGTTCCTTCCTCCTATCTTCAATCTTCCATCTTCTGAGTCTAGACCTGCTCTTTGTATGATATTTTCTGCATAGAAGTTGAATAAGCAGGGTGATAAAATGCAGCCTTGCCTGACCTCTTTGCCAATTGGGAACCATTCTGTTTCTCTATATTCTGTTCTAACAAGTAGTAGTCCCTTGTCCTAAGTACAGATTTCTCACCAGGACTATCCCATAGCATGATATGAAGTGGGATATAAATGAAGATGCTTTGCTTTTAGTGGTGCTCCCATGAAAATAGATATGTTAAATAAATTTTAGGCAAAAATATAAACTATTTAGGCATATGTGTGCGTGTGTAGAGAGAGTAAGAGCGCGAGAGAGAAACAAGGATTTCCTTGGGGCATTACATGTAATTCCTTGTTATGCTAGTAATGTATTTTTTATATGTTTACATAAGAAGGTATCTAATATCCCCTTTTGCAAATGGTACCCATTTGTTCAGCTATAGAAAGAGAAAGCTTTAAAGGCCAGTTGGCACATTGGCATAGTTCCTCACATTCCCTCCTAACCAAAACAGTCACTGAAACATTGCTGTTGTCTTCATAATTTCAGTTTTCAGATAACTATGCCAATGGGACTTTACATATTTCATTGATGTTAAGCAGGATCTCAGCTATCTGTCTGTCTCTGTTGCTGAATTTCACATTCATGACTTTTACATTAATAGTTTAAAGATAATAAATGACTAAAGAACTCACCAGGCTAGATATATCATAGAAATTATAAAGATGAGCAAAACAAATGCACCCGCAGCCACACCATAAACCCAGGTCTTCAGTGTCCCATCTAAAACAA
The DNA here is from genome assembly GCA_026167975.1 of Phrynosoma blainvillii. Classification (NCBI taxonomy): domain Eukaryota; kingdom Metazoa; phylum Chordata; class Lepidosauria; order Squamata; family Phrynosomatidae; genus Phrynosoma; species Phrynosoma blainvillii. Next base: position 39,265,838 of record JANUYF010000005.1, read on the forward strand.
ATTAAGGTTAGTCATTAGCCTACAAGTTAGTACTGAATGGATTAGAATGCAATATATAATGTAGTAAATCAACTGATAGAACATATTAAAAAGCTTGTACAAGTCCTGTTAGTGACATTGTCCATGAATGCAATTTAGAGGCTGCATGAAATCACTTAGTTGATAAATGGGACAACATTTTTGCTTGCAATATACAATACAAAATCAACCAGAGAGTAAAGAACAAAACCTGCTCTAGTCATTGTATGAACTCAAGTGTCAAGCTACGATGTGAGTGATTCAGGACAAATCTGTTAACTATATATATGCCTGACACCCAAGATGGTTATTATTTAACATTTTCATCATTTTGTATTTAACAAAGCTAGATTTCTATTCATACGAATTATCAAAATGTATAATTACTTCCTGTAACAGTGACTGTATTATTTGTTGACAGTCATAGAGGCAATTTACAATGCAATTCTGTGATTGCTAACACAGAAATGAAGGCCCACTATAATCAGTCTTAACAGAAAACATTACTACAACATAAGACACAATTAGAATCCTCTTGGTTACACACACAGTCATAACCTCAGTTCCATCAGATTATGTACTTCTGGGGCATTGAGAAGCAGTATCCAGCACTCTCTTCTGCAATATCTCTTGCCCCAAGTGTGCAATTGCGGCTGGGGAATTTCTAGACACAGTTCCATCCCCTGTCCTCTGAATTCTTGTGGAGGTGCTCCAGGGTGATCCAGCTGCCCTTGAATATCTTTGAAAGATATGCTGCACACTTGGGGAGGAGGCAGATAAGCAGATGCAGCCTTGGTCTGCAAGCAATAGGATAAGTACATGGGGGGGGGGGCTTAAATCTATGTCAGGGGGCTTAATGGACCTCAGTCTTTGACATTCCCTCTGGATATATTCATTCTGTGCCTTAAAAGAAAGCTTAATTATAAATCTATTTATTTTTTGAGTCAAAAATATCCTTAAATGTTAAACATACTTAAGTAAGGGAAAGGACATTAAAAGTACTCAAAACCATACCACCCTTTTAACATTCTGTTAGTAAAGTGAATACTTGCTCTCCATGCATTACCTCCCTCTTTGCCTCCTAGAAAACTAGGAGACATGTTTTCATAAAATGAAAAGTACTTCAATGACAATACTTAGAGGCACTAACTATTCATATTAAACTTCACCTGGTCCAAAAGGCTGCAGGAACCAAGTTCTTCCTCGTCCTGTTTGCGTACTGGATGGCTGTGTGGGGTTCACAGCTCGACTGGTTTTTACATCTCCCTTTTTGTCTTCCACTGTGGGAATGGCTACCACCGGGATGAGAGTGCATTGCTCAAGTGTGCCATCAGAGGACATCACTTCTGTGTACCCTTCTTCACAAGCACAAGTTCTAGTCTGCAGAGGAACAAGTGTTTTACACACTGTAGCAAAACTATACATCTTTCACTGCTATACAACATAACATGGACCAATAATAAAAAGATCCCTAACTGCTACACCAATACTGACAGGTAGAGGCAGTAAAGAAGTATTCATTGTTGTTGTTACTGTTACAGTGCTTGTGTGCCTTCAAGTCATTTCCAACATACCCTAAGGCAGGGTTAGGCAACCTTTCCCCTTTAAGGGCCGAGGGACTTCAGCTCCCAGAATCCCAGGAGCTATTGGCCAACATGACTGAGGCTTCTGGGAGCTGAAGTCCCTTGGCCCTTAAAGGGGAAAGGTTGCCCTAAGGTGAACCTATTACAGGGTTTCCTTAGCATGATTTGTTCAGAAGGGGTTTGCCTTTGCCTTCCTCTGAGGATGAAAGAATGTGATTTGGCCAAGGTTGTCCACTGGGTTTCTATGACTGAGTGAGGATTTGAATTCTCTCAGAATCTTAGCCCCAAAATCAAACAACTACACCATGTTGGATCTAAAGAGGTACAACATTTTGACTTTTATCAGGTCAGTTATGTTGGATTATCTTTGCCCAGCATCTTATGCGGCTATGAATAAGAGCTGGGAGTAGGACATACAAAAGTCAATTTTCTACTCAAGCAGCCAGTCAGCTGAAATGTCCAAGCAAGGCAAGATGGAGTCTTACTGCTGGGGGCAGGGGCATTTATGCTGTTATATCAAGTATCTTGGTTTGGTTTTATGATCTTTTCTTTCTTTCTTTCTTTCTTTCTTTCTTTCTTTTTGAGATGTAGCTTCTCCTTCAGTGGCCACAGAACCTGAAATTGGAGGTATAGGTCACATCTGTCACATGTTGTGCTCTGTCCTTCAAAGTGTTGCCAGAGCTATCCACCTGCTAACTGAGGTTGATGGTTCACTTTGCCTAACGTTAGAGCTGATCTTGGTAACTCAGACATGAGATTGGTGGTTCACTACAGCTGGTCATCCATTTTGAGTCTCTCAGAACATCTCATAGGAAATGTTTATAATTATATCCTCTGCACTGGTATTTGGATAAATACACATTCCTTGAGTAAAGTTGTGATCCATTTAATCCCATGTAATTGTTCACCTTTCTCTCCGGGGCAAAGGAGGCTAAACAAATACTTTGTCATGGTTTCTATGCTTGTAGGACATTTTCTCACGAAATATAGTCTCTCAAACAAATATTGTGATTCCCTATTGCAATATTACTCACAAGTTAACATTTTAAAGAATTTTGACTTCCCTGGCAATCCAAAATGATGTATCAAAATGTTTACTGTGGCCACAAGTGGAACACCATGTTTGTATGACACATTAGCACATACCTCACTACAGTAAGAATGGGGTTGACTGCAGGGTGGCTTACATGATCTGTCAACCTCTGGTTGGCGCATCACTAAGCAGCCTCCTGCAGAACAAAACAAATCATATTTTGACACACCTATTCCTAACTACTGTCGAAACTCCATGACAGCTAGTATAAAAAAAGCACACCACAATGGAAGAGGACGCTCTTCTATTCTGTCACAATTTCTTGTAGAAAGAATACTAGCAATGGATGGTTTTATCTGTACTCTACAAAGAATGTTGGTATGTCTGATGGCAATTTGGTTTTAATGTATCAAACAGGCAATTGGCTGGAAATTGGAAAATGTACTGGGGATAATTGGATTTCTAATTTGAGAGCTAATTGTATTCTTGGCAGGTCAGTACAACTGCTAACAGCCACTAACATTATTGGCCAACTAACAAAGGTGATGTATGTTGGCAACCATGTTCCCCTTGCAACATAGGGCCCTTCATCTTGATCATCCAACCAGTGGGCAAATTTGCAGGCGCCACAGAAAGAAAAGGATAGGTTACTATGAACATTTTAAAACTGTCCTTTGTTCCCCTGTAAGATCTGACTTTGTTGTATTAATGGCCATGCCTGTTTCTTCATGGCTGTAACTTTTCATGCCTATCTGAATCATTCTTATCTGAAGAAAGGGAAAAAAGAACATTATTCCTCAGGTGAATCCTTTATAGCACCATCACCTTAAAGATTGTTGCTGCACAAGTTGTTCTGATTCATGATGACAGTAAGACAAATTAGAATTTGTTTTCATTATATTGATAATTTTGAGGGGACTGGACTGTATATATTTTTCAGCATTGTTGAGTTCTAAAAAAAAATGGTCTTTTAAATAAATGATACCAAATTTAGGTTGTTTTTTCTTTCTTTCCAGAAACCTTTCTCCACATTTTGTTCTTAATTCTCAGTAGTTACATTGTTATAAATGCTGCACAGTTATTGTTTTAAACCAATAAAACCTCAAGCTTTCATCATTGTTTTGAGAGTGAATCCATTTTTTGGGCCATTGTTTAAAAGTACCCAGTTTTCTCTCTTTGTTTTTACAAAAGAGTGCAGAGCTTCAGCAATTAAATGTCACTATATACATAATTTATGTTTGCTTCCACAATCATGTGTGCATGCCCAACCATTCTGAAATAATCAAGGACATGTCCTGGTGAGAAACAATGATGAAATCCTGATAACAACAGATGCAATTAGATGCAGTTAGGCAGCAGTGTGTTAACCAAAGGATTGGCAGTGACCCAAATCAGTGTTGCTAGCTGCCATGTGAAATGGGGTAAATTCTGCATGTCCCCACATAAGACACACATGCCTGTGAGCACCCTTGTTAGAAAATGTCAGCCGCCTCGGGGCCTACAGGAGGAAACTGCTGCTTCATCACTTGTTTCATTTTGAATTAAGGTATCTGCAAAAGTAACACTTGGATATAAAAAGGCTATTCAGAACAATTATATTGTGGTAGAACAAATTAAAAAGTGGGTCAAAACATAGCAGTCTAAGTAAATATCAATGGAATAGTATATTGATATTCTGATACTTTTCCAAGGCAGCTAAACAAATACCATCAATGCAAAAAATTTGTCTCAAGAAAAATTCTTTCAGGAGACTGTACAACATGGTTGCATTTTTTCCAAGGTTGCAAAGTAGTGACAAGAAAAGGGAAACAAATGCCTAAATCATGGTTTTTTTAGTCCCAATGAGAGCATACCTGTTCAGTTAGTGGGTTTTACCTAAATGTTAACTCATTAATCAGTCACTGATTCAATAGACCTACTCTAGTTGGGACTAACCAACAGGATGCTAGCCAAAATCAGCCAGGTCCAAGCAGCCTACATTTTGAATCACTTGCTTCTTTCATACATGGCCTTTTTTCTTCTGCCATCACTAGCTACAGCACTGTTGTTGTAGTTGTGGTGTAGTGTGCCAACAGGATTCCAACCTCTCCCTTCTGAAAATGAGTGGAAAATATAGGTAAAACTTATAGATGATTTTGTAGTACTCTGAATGCCCCAACCATTTGTGGTGTGAGTAGGTTTATTGTGATGGCCATGAGTTAAGCCAAGGGAGGGCAGGGGAATCTATTGCCTTCCATATGTTGTCAGCTCTAATTCCCTTCAGTCTGTGGAATTCTAGCCAATGGTGAACCATGATGGGAGTGAACATTCATTAACATGTAGAGGACCAAAATATCCTCATCTGGTTTATTAAGTAAAATCACACTGAAAAGAATCCTTTGGGTTAGATCCAAATTTAATAATACCTCCTTAACATACTGAAGTCATTAGGATGTAAGGTAGTCACAACTTGTACCATTGACTTTAATGAGTCTACTCTAAACATAAAGAAATTTGGATCCAACCTTTTATTTTTATTCATGTTGTAAACTCCTTTAACAATGGTAGTTGAGACACAGGCTATAAATCTTTATGGATAGAATTCAGCCACAATTGCACTTTATGTTCCACTGATTTCACTTGGAGAAGCATATGGATGTGCTGTCTTTCAACTACAATCAATAAAACATAAAAGTGCTTAGGTCTGACTGGACTGTGACCTAAATAAATAAACAGAATTGACAGTCAGAAAGCTGCCAGGTAGATTTGCCTGTAATTCTGTAATGCTACTAATCCATACTTGTAACAAACCAAAAGGATCTACTTTGTTATGATTGACTTGCACCCTATCTTATCTCAGGAACATGAGGCCAGTACAAAGCTAATAAACAAGCTTTTACAAGTGGTAATTAAAATTTAATAATAGACTTTAAGAGTTTTGAATCTCTTATGATCATACCAAGACATGTAAGCATTAAGGTTCCACTAATGTAACTGCCTTTTAATGACTCTTAAGTCATCTCTTGCAGCTTATCACACCAATAAACTATGGATCTGTAAGGATTTGCTAGGTTTTTAAATCAATGATTGACATGCATTATGTTTGTAAGACCAATGAATTCTGGAAATCTACACCTGAGATAAAATTTCTAAGAAGCCAAGACATTGTACAGAATTCTGGGAATGCTCCTTAACACAAGACTAAACATTACAATAATCATCTATTTGTTCCTGCATTACTTAGGTATAAATGTCAGTGTAAAAAAGCTCCCACCTCTGACATGGCAAATTTTGGCTTATATCTTTTCCTTCTGAGTCAAGCCTAAATTTATGTGATTTCTGCAACTGATGTACCTGTCTACCTACACCTACAGCTAAAACAGAATGCTGAACTAAATAGCCCTTCAGTTTGATCCAGCACAGCTGTTCTTATGTTGTTGGTATATCTAGCTTTCTGATAGAATTTCAATACTAATATAAACTCTGGAGTTTTATCTAGAGCAAACGGCACATGGCTATTTGTGTTCTTTTTTCATTTTAATAAATGTGGCTGAATCTATTCAAGAACATGAATGAAGAACAATTACCTGTAACGTTCATACCATCTGACCTTTGGCACCATACTGTCCGAGAAGATCCTTTCCATGGGCTGGCCATCCACTTATATTCATAACATTGACCATCTGGATTAAAAACAATAAAGCTGTAAGAAATCCTCCCTTTGGCTTGAAGATAATAATAGCAATTGGAACCATATACCTGTTACTCCTTTTCCATATGAGTTTCATTAATCAAACCAGAGCTTGGAAACACTTCTTTCTCTTTTTGGAGCAAGATTCACAGATTTGCCCAATGACCATGTTGATCAGTGGATTCTGAGAATATTTCCAAGCTCTGGCTCAAAAAACCTAATTTAGGGAAGAGAAGTTTAGCATTGGTAAGCTAGGTAGCCAGTCCTCTTGTGTAATTTGTGTTCTGAGTGAGCATTCTATAACTGGAGGACCAGCACAAAGATGGCCTTTTCCCCACTTGTCAACCACTAAGATGGTAGGTCATATGAAGAAGGCTCATATGGAGAGAGGTGATACAAAAGGTACCCTAGTCCTGAGCCTTGAACATCTGTAGAGGTCAACATCTATATTTTGAATTGGACTCAGCAATGGACCAAGAGTTGGTGCCAGCTGTTTTACTCTCAGTAGTACATGTTGCCAATGCTCAACGCCAGTTAATAATCTTCCATCTGTATTTTGCACCTAGTATTACTTTCAAATTAGTCAGTCCCATATACATGATGCTAAGCATGGATAACTCTACCTTATCCAGTATTGTCTAGTCCTAGGATTTGGAACCCCCTCCCACAGAAGGTTAGGCTGTCTCCCTCTGTAGTTCCTTTTTGCTGGGAAACAAATTTAGACTGATTATTAATTGGTTGCTACAGAAGGGTTTTTAATAGAGTGTGTTGTACTTTTATTCTCAGTGGTATGTATTCAATGTGTTTAAATTGTTATAAATCTGTACTATTTTTAAAAGGGCAGCTTAAATAACTGTGTGCTTCTAACTCTTTATTAGACTGGATGCTTTTCAGCTTTATTTTGTCTCAATCTGAGTCGCATGCCACCTTGGATCTGCTATTAGGGGAAAAGCAAGATAGGCTATAAATAAATAGCCTGGCCTGAGTGGAAGCAGTCTCTAAGGCTTCAGGTATTTTCCAGGTCTGCTGTCTGGAATCCTGGGACCTTCCTCTAAGGCTAAGACAGTGTGTCACCCCGTGAGTTTCCATGGTTGGATGAGGATTCAAACCTGGTCTCCCAGGGTCCTAGCCCAACACTCAAACCACTAAACCACACTGCCTCACTAACAGAGTTGTACAAATTTATTTATATTTATTTATTTTATTTCTATGCCACCTTTCTCCCAAAAAGGGACCCAATATAAAACAATATAAAACACATTAAAACAAAATTTTAAAGGCAATTAAAATAACCTAATTTAAACACTACAAAGTTAAAATATAAAACATACAAAAGTTAAAAACATAACCTAAAACAATCCCCTCAAAATAAAACCAGGCTTGCATGATTTTAAAAGGCCTGCCTGCATAGGAATGTTTTTACCTGCCAGCAAAAAATCAGCATGGAGGGGGCCAGTCTAGCCTTCCATGGAAGGGAGTTCCAGAGGGTGGGAGCAGCCACCGAGAAGGCTCTCTCTCATATCCTCACCAAGTGAGCCTGTGATGGTGGCAGGACTGAGAGAAAGCCTTCTCCTGAGGATCTTAGGACTCTAGCCGGTTCGTTTGAGGCAGGGGTAGGCAACTTTTCCCCTTTAAGGGCCGAGGGACTTCAGCTCCCAGGATCCCAGGAGCTACTGGCCAACATGGGACTATTGGCCAACATGGCTGAGGCTTCTGGGAGCTGAAATCCCTCGGCCCTTAAAGGGGAAAGGTTGCCTACCTCTGGTTTGAGGAGATATGGTTTCTCAAATAGTCTGGACCTAAACTGTGTAGAGCTTTATAGGTCATGATAAGGACTTTGAACTGTGCTCAAAAATGAACTGGTGGCCAGTGAAGCTGTTTCAATACGGGAGTTACATATCGTAAAATGACCCCCAACTTGACTATGGATTTCAGGACTCACCATTACATTGCCTTGTTTCCAAAACCTGCTCAGGGCAGAGGTGCTGATTTTCCAGATCTTGAATAATCACTGCTCGTGATCGAACCTGTATTCCTCCAAAACCAAGATCTTCGCCATTGACACAGGTCAACTGACAAAGGCTCCACTCTGACCACTCCTTTAAGTAACAATCACCTGTTCAATAATGGTGGAAGGCAAGGGGAGAAGAGGAACATTACTAAAGATGCTAATAACAGGAAGAATTTACAATATCACATGTCAATCTTAAATTCTAGTCTTAAATATTTTTGCCAGATGATCTAGTTGCAACATGTACTGTTGATATCTTGCTCAAGCTTAGTTTTTAATAAACTTTATCCAAGTCCTTATATGTTACCACGAAGACTGTGACTGGGCTGCTAAAACTCATATTGCTCATTATGAACTGATAGATCGCTCATTAGGGTATCTGACATTTTGGTTTTCATAATCTGAAAGGCACAAACTATTTCTGACTAATCTGATCATGTATTGTACTAAGAAACAGAAGTATTTATACAAAATCTACAATGTTCCTTATAGCTTGAGATCCATACACAGCAGAGCAACTTAAGAAAATGTGGGAGTGCTTCAAAATCATTTCTGCCAATAGTGTCCTATATATGGAAGCCATAAAGCTAAAAATGCATCCAGGTTTACAAATGAGCCTAGACCTTTAATTATTTCAGCAAAAGGACTAGTAAAAATTCATGTTGCCCTATGTTATGTTGACAACAAATAAAATCAGCTCCATGTTAACTGGGTGCCTAATGAGAGCGTTTTATTTGCCAACATTAAGAGATTGTGTAAAGAAATGAATTATTGAATAAACGATGTATGTATAATAGGTGGGCATGTAGTGATCTTTGGAAACATTAACTAGAGTGCATCATTAACCCATCCCCACAGGACAGTTAATCTTCTCTTTGGTGAGTTATGGGGCCATTCAAGCAAAGGTCATTTCCTGAGCAAATTCAGTGAAGAACACTCTCAACACAATTCTACTTTTAAAGATTACTTTGAAAAGGAGCAATAAATAAGAGCTTGTTGTCGCACTTGTTCTGATTTTGTGTGAGAATCTAGTTCTCAGTTGAAATGAGGGAGGCACTTTTGCAAAAAGTTTGATCAGGATCTATATCCTCACCCTTGCACCTAAATCAATGGCCAATCAGGGACTAATAGCAAAGGTGACTTAATGTTAAAAAACTGTAAGTTGCATTGCCTATATCAGTGAAATATAGGAAAGAATGCTTTTTTTCAGTAAATTAATCAACAATGTGACCAACAGTTGCTTAGCATACAGGCAAGCAAACTGTTTACCTGGACAAGGTAGGGTGCAAGTTTCTTCAAGTACAATTTTCTTATTCCCATCCACAACTGGTTCTATTTCCCCACAAAATTCTTCATCCACTATTTTGCCAGTATCATCACTGGATCCATCATAGACCATACAGGAAATATTTCTGACTCTTGTTCCTTCTCCACACTGAGCATCCTGGAAAATGAGAAGCAATAAATATATTAAGAGAAAGGGAAAGTTGGGCACAATTTAATAGACATTTAACAGAGTTTCCCTACTATTGGACAATCCAATCTTATAAATTCCATTTAGCTGTCTTAGTGCATATGCTAGTGGTTTGACCTATAGTAGTTAAATCAATTTGTTTTGCCCTAGACCTGAAATCCAAATTAAAAATTGACCTTTATGCATGCCTATTCAAAGGTAAGCCTCAATGAATTCAATGGGGCTTTCTTCCAGGTAAGTGCATAACCAGTACTAAGCCCCACTGAACTAAATGACTAGTTCAGACCACACATGCATATAACTACACTGTAAACAGACCAAACGTATGTAAAATAACCAAGTTTCATATAATCAGTAGTAGACTGTCTTGTGGATTTTTGATTGCTTACACTCTAATTTCTTCCAAAAGTATGTAGAAGAGATTGGAGATTTTATGACTCTCTAAATGTTGATGAACTACTCCCCCACCAACATGACCAGTGGGGTGGGATAGATGGAAACTGGAGTCCAAAAATATCTGGAGGGTCACAGGTTCTCCACACTTGGTGAAAGCTTGCCAAAGAAGCAAACACCTTCCTACCTTCTCCCCCTTTCCTATTTGTTGTTGTTAACTGCTTTCATGTCGATCTTGACCCATGGTAACCCAGCTGATGAGACATCTCCAGGCCCCTCTGTTCTCTACTGCTCTACCCAGCTCCTGCAAGCTCATATTCATGGTGTCTTGAATAAAGTCCATCCATCTGCCATGAGGCCTTCCTCTCTTTCTACTTCCTTCTACCTTTCCCAACATTGTTTTTTCCAATGATTCATGCCTTCTCATGATGTGCCCAAAGTATGAAAGTCTAAATTTTGTCATCTTGGCCTCCAGGGATAGTTCTGGATTGATCTGTTCTAGGACTCATTTGTCTGTCCTTTTGGCTGTCCATGGAATCCACAGCACTCTTCTCCAGCACCACATCTCAAATGAATTGATTTTCCTCCTATCTTCTTTCTTAACTGTTCAGCTCTCAAATCTATACATGGTAATAGGGAATACAATGGCTTGCATGATTCTGACTTTTGTGCTGAGTTGTATGTTTTTGCATTTTAGGATATTTTCTAGTTCTTTCACAGCTGCCCTCCCCATTCTTAATCTTCTTCTAATTTCCTGGCTGTAGTCCCCATTCCGATTAATGTTTGATCCCAGATATGAGAATTCTTACTATTTCTATTTCCTCATAGTCTAGTTTGAATGTTTGTAAGTTCTCTGTAGTCATTATTTTTGTTTTTTGGGGTTCATTGATTCAACACTATGATTATAATGGAGCAGCCATGTTTTTTTTCTTTTGAATGTTGGGAAATTTATGGCCTCCAAAGTGATGATGAATTACTACTACCACCACTGCTCATAAGTTGGCTAGACTAACAGTACCTTAAAATATGTTATAGCTTCAGTTTACTCCATATCTCCTGCTTTTCAGATTTGCTACTTAGGGCAGAGCTAAATGCTACCAGGAGTGTTTAGAAAGAGGACCTTATGTGATAGTACTACAGATCTGAATGGCCCTCTATGCTAAAATTTCTATGCATATGCACCATAACCAGAAGGGGGAAAAAAACTAAGCTGGAAACTTTCCTACAGCAAAACAGCTGTACAAGTTCAGGCAGATTTTAACATGGGTTGTTTAAACAAATGCTTGCATGTGTGGTTTCTGAGTTGGTACAGTCCTCATGGGACAGCACCATGTGCCTCGGATAAATTTTTGATCTAACAAGAACAAGTAATGTCAAGGACACTATCTGCTATCTTTTTCTTGTTTTCCACTTAATGATGTTCAGACTGTTCATGACATCTTGGGCCCATGATGTCTAATAGCCTGATTTACAGCAGGGATTGGGAACAGCTATGGCTTTCCACATGCTTTTTCAATTCCACCAGCCCCAACCAGCAATGCTAAAGGTCAGGAAAAATGTTCAGACGTATTTCGTAAATATTAGTGTATTGTTCATATGTGTGATTTGCATCCAAAACATTTTAAGGATGAAAGACTTCAAACATCTGTTTTACCTCAACTTTGCATTCAGCCCACTGACTGTACTGCCATCGGTAGCAAGGTTTTACTGGACAGGGCTTGAATTGTTCCATTTGTGAAGGACAAGGTCTCCCATCACCTTGGAATCGCTGGATAACAGATCTTTTTCGTATCATCCTTCCTTCATACCAGAAAGAGACAAAGTAAGGGACGAAGAGAAACAAAAATGAGCTTTGTCACATACATCAAAGTACCTCTGTTTTAGTCCTTGTGACTTGTTATGATTTCTCTGAATGACTTTTTTCTGTGTTTGGGCTGGAAAACCCTTAAAGAACAGGCTGTGAATGTGGGGACCTCATACACACACACACACACACACACACACACATATATATATATATATATATATATATATATATTCAAGCTGTGCTATGGATAAAGAATCCATGGATATGGAGGGCTGACATTACAACTGGTGGATACTGGATGGTAAAACACTTTTCTAGATTAATTAGAACTTGGATGTGGATATGTTGGATGTGGGTAGGAAGAAAGATTTTTGCATCAAACCAATTTCTGCATCAAATCAGAAAATGGAAATTGTTATCTGGAGGCATGAAAAAGATAGTATCATATTGTTGGGCCATGGTAGACCAATCAAAAGACCATTTCATTTGTGCTGAAATAGCCTCAGTCTATCTCAACCTGATGTCCCAGTTGTGTCAGATAACTCTCTTAATCCTGTCAGCATGGTCATTGGTTGTACTGGCTGAGAATGATATTATTTGATTTCCGAAATAGCTACAGGGCAGTCCCACACACCTAGAGGATACAAGGTTGTGAAAGGCTGATAGAAAGAATGTCTGTTTCACAAAGGGGAAAGCTAAATAAGGACTTACTTTCTAGTCTGAACTTAAATCATTTAAGCCCTGTAGCTGTTCTTGGACTGCAGCTCCCTACATTCCTTACCACTGCTATGCTGGCTAGGTCTGCTGGGACTTGTAGTCCACAACCTCAGGATGACTACACAATTTTCACTCTTGCCCTAAAATCAAGGTGACATTTCATAAGGTGACTCATTCACAACATCTTTCTTTGTACTAAAAATATCCAAACTCCCAAACAACTACGTAAAAAGCAGGTTTCTGTCTTAACCTTTTTATTTCCACTGTTATCATTATAATCAGAGAATTTTCAGCATAGGCAGCATATTTTCAACACAGAAAAATTAAAGAAGTGTAAAGAACAATGGATTTAGCAGCCATTAATCTTTAGGCTAGCTAAGAATAACAGTTAATTAGGCCTGCTTGAGGACCAATCCTCTATTTCAGAAAGTTACACAACCACAGAACAGTTGTCTCCCATACTTAAAAAAAAATCCTTTTGGCTGATTCTGTTTCTTTCTTTGTAAGTTACCATTTTTCATTGCTGGGACAGATGGCACAGTACTGGCAGAAGGATTTGTATCTGTGTGTGCGCATCCACATTGGCTTGTGAAGAGTAGTACCACTTAATTGTTCCCTTACCAATTAGTATTCAAGCCAAAATTGCAATAAAATCTTACTGAAATGTCCTTCTTTACTGGAAGAAAAACATTCAAGCACTGTCACTAAAAGGAGACACTACAGTGGTTAAATACTACAGTACATGACAATAAGAAAACAATGATTACCTTGCAGCTGAATAGTCCTGTATATGAATGGCCACTGAGATTTAAGTGGGGCTTACTTTCAGGTAAAAGGTATTAAGGATTACAACATAAATGATAAAGAACTGCATTTTATAGCAGGGAGATTAGCAGCAAGCTGCCACTGAGTGGCAGCAGAGCTGTATGCATTCTGTCTCCTGCCAAGATGTCAGTTAATAAGTTGAATGTTCCAGCCATGAATAGAGAATAAAAATGTAATGTCATGGTGGTGTGATGGCTCTCCCATTATGACAACACAAGGCAAAGTGAAAGTTTGTGTACACAAAGCATGCAAATTCCATGCAACTGAACCCCAAGTACAATTCTTCTGAGACATAGTACCTATTGTGTAGCACTTTGTCATGGGCTGCTATGTTCTCCTACTTTTAAAACTTCAGCCCCTTCAAAGCACAGCTTCAGTTTGGTTAGATCTGGTTACAGCCTTAGTCATGGGTAATGACAGTAACAACAAATAGCTTAAGGAGGGAAGATGCATTTGCTCAAGGGAAGAAAATAAAACAGAGAAAAAGGTGTATCTGTTCCACAAGCAGGCTACTGATTGTAAAACTAAGCTCAACAGAGAGCCATTGTGGTGTAATGGATAGACTAGGGTTAAGGAAGGCAGCATTCAAATTCCTTTGCAATCATGAAATTCACTGGGTGTCTGTGAGCCAGGCATTGACTGGGACGCAGATATTTTTTAATCTAAGCATTTGAACTGAGAGCTGAGACTGTACATAGGGAGATGTACCTATGGAGACATGGCTAAACTCCATAGCTACATGTAGCCCCAAGTAGCCAGTACAGACATTTCCATGTTTCTGGAGAGCAGAGAGATGAGCATAGATGTGTCCAACTGTCTCCCTGGAGCTGGCCACACTGTGGCAACATTTCGCAGCCTGTCCAGCTACAGAAAGAGAGCTGGACATGCCTCTGCTCATCCTCTCACTTTCCAACAACAAGGAAACAGTCATGTTGGGTTGTGTGTGTATGTGTTTGTGTGTGTGCTGCATTGCTGAAAAGGTAGGTTTTGGGGAAAACCTTTGGTCATTGCATGTACTATAAAAGTGATCTGTGATGAAGTAAAGCAGTCTTAAGACACCATAATTATTGACTAACTAAGGCAGCCAATGTTTATATGGTGTTAATTTTATAGACAGTTTAATATTTTAATATTTTTGCATGTTTGAAGCTATATGTGATTTTCACGTGTATCTCTTTTTATTCTGCAAAATGCCTTCAGTCCCACTCTTGGAAAAAAGGCAGAATATAAAAAAGTGATTGATTGATTGATTGAGAGCCTACATGCTCAAGCATAGCACCAAGAATTCTGTATACAGAATAGAGCTGCACATCCATGGGCAACACTGCCAGGACCCACCACTGCACTGCAATAACATCTCCCAAGGTGTTAGGGAGAGACTGGAGGAGCACCTGGCAATGTTCTCAAAGCTAGATGCAGACCAAGGACATCCATCTAGCAAGGTCCTCTATTGGTCTCAACAGATGATGTCATCAGTCTCTGTCTAGGGCAGGGGTCATCAACTTTTGTTGCCGGGGGGCGGGGGGGAATGACGCGGGGGGCGGTCCCAAGGCCTCCACGGGCCGCACCTGGCAGCGGGCCGTAGGTTGCCGACCCCTGGTCTAGGGGAAAATAGTCAGAAAATAGCTCTCTGCTTTCCACCGGTATGGCTGCTGAGGGCAGATGTCACAGTGACACAGTTAACTTGGGAGGGGGCTTTGGCTTATTAATTTCATTTCATTTCATTTCATTTTTATGCCGCCTTTCTCCCCAAAGGGACCCAAGGTAGCTCACAGATAAAACATTTAAAATCTCAATAAAATCCAAAACAATTAAAACATCTATAACCAATATAAAATCACATAAAATATACAAAAGTTAAAGACAAACTAAAAACTCACCTGCTCCATAAAACCCACCCTGCTACGTATTATATACAAAATGCCTGCCTGTATAAAAATGTTTTTACTTGCTGGTGAAAGGCCAGCAAGGAGGGGGCCAGCCTAGTCTCCCAAGGAAGGGCATTCCAGAGAGTGGGAAAAGCCACTGAGAAGGCTCTCTCCCATGTCCTCACCAGGCAAGCCTGTGATCTTGGTGGGACTTCTCCTGAGGATCTTAGGGCTCTCACAGGTTCGTATGGGTAGATACGATTTCTAAACTGCGTAGGGCTTTATACGTCATGACCAGTACTTTGAATTGTGCCTGGAAATGAACAGGTAGCCAGTGGAGAAGTTTTAACAAGGGAGTTATATGCTCCCTGTAACTGGCTCCAGTCAGCATTCTGGCTGCAGCATTTTTAACCTGTTGAAGTTTCTGGACAGTTTCCAAAGGCAGCCCCACGTAGAGTGAGTTGCAGTAGTTCAAACGGGATGTAATCAAGGCATGTGTCCCGTAGCCAGATCCGAAGTCTCAAGCAACAGGTGCAGCTGGCACACAAGTTTAAGCTGTGCAAATGCACTCCTGGCTGCTGGTGAGGCTGCTGGCTCAGAATGGAGTCCAGGAGCACACCCAAGCTGCAAGCCTGAGATTTCAGGAGGAGTGCAATGCTATCCAACACAGGCTGAATCCCTATTCCCTGATCTGCTTTACAACTAACCAGGAGCACCTCTGTCTTGTCTGAATTAAGTTTCAATTTGTTTGCCCTCATCTAGTCCATTACGGACATCAGACACTGGTTCAGTACGGAGATAGCTTCCTTGGAATCAGATGGGAAGGAGAGATAGAGTTGGGTGTCATCCACATACTGGTGACACCGCACCCCAAAACTCTGGATGACCTCTCCCAGCGGTTTCATGTAGATGCCGAATAACATGGGGACAGAACAGAACCCTGAGAGACCCCACAGGCCAATGGCCAAGGAGTTGAACAGGAGTCCCCCAAAACCTCTTTCTGAGTTTGCCCCTCCAAGAAAGACCAGAACCACTGCATAACAGTGCCCCCAAGTCCCACCCCAGAAAAGTGGCCTAGAAGGATACCATGGTCGATGGTACTGAACACCGCTGAGAGATCCAGCAGGACCAACAGGGACACACACACCCTGTCCAGTACCCTGTGTAGGTCATCCACCAAGGTGACCAAAGCTGTCTCCGTCCCATAGCCATGTCTGAAGCCATACTGAAATGGATGTGGATAATCTGTTTCATCCAGAAACCCCTAAAGCTAGGAGGCCACCACTCGCTCCAGAACTTTGCAGCTCTGCGGTGACCAAAAAATGCATACACAAGCATAAGGTGATATTACGCTTGCAGAATTCCCTAAAAGAATGATGACCATTATCTGTCAACCTAATCTACTACAAACAGTTACAGGCTGAGTCTTCTTATCCAGAATTCCAAAATCCAATACTCCAAAAAACAAAACTTTTTTCATGGGTGATTGATAGTGACACTTTCACTTTCTGATGGTTCAACGTACACTAACTTTGTTTCATGTACAAAATTATTTTAAAATATTGTATAAAATTATCTTCAGGTTATGTGTATTGAAACATAAATAAATTTTGTCTTTAGACCTAGGTGCCATCCCCAAGATATCTCATTATGTATGTAAATACAAATTAAAGTGTTCCAAAATCCCCCAAAATAAATCCAAAATCCAAAACGCCTGGTCCCAAGTATTTTGGATGAGGGAGACTCACCCTATATTCCTGGGGGCGGGGCCGAATGCAGAGGAGGAGCACATATGTTATCTTAAGCTGATTGAAGTAATGGTGGGATAGAAATGGCATGCATAAATAAATGTCTTATTTGCCCCGCCTCTTTATGTGTCTACCCCCAGATGCATTTATTGAATTATTCTTCATAATTCAGTTTCAGGTGCTAATAGCAAGTGTCAGATTTGGTTCCAACATAACTCATATTCCCTGATGACTCTGCAACCAGATAAGATTTATAACAATATATTGATGTTGGATGAATTTGCAGGAAAGTAGTACACCTTTGTGGTGTTTCCTTTTCTTAGTAAATTGTGAAGAGCATCTCTTCCAACTGGGATCTAAAATTGTCTTCTGCTTACTCTGATATGCCAGATAAAGGCAGTCTCTTGTAGTAGTCCTGTGTAGCATTCACCCTTTCTCATTTCTATTATCTAAATCAGAACAGATTTTGACAGTCCTGATCCTCTTACCATGAGCATGGCATCAGGGGAAGCTTGCATGCAGGCAAAGCAATCCTCCCCTGACCTACCAATCTCTTTATCCAAGCCACTATTCCTTCTGTTTCTTAGTGAGTGATATGAGATGAGGGCTCATCTTTTAAGATGGTTTAGGTATCAGTTAAAGGAAAGCTTCTCAACTAACCTGAAAGACCACAAGGCTGAGAGCACTCCGACCACGGAGACCAATCAGAAAGCTGACAGTTCACAGGACATTCCACTGTGCAGGATGTGTTCATATGCCATGTCTTTTCCAAGCCAAGCTAAAAAGGAATGAAACAACAAATCAGTATTTCAAATGCAAGGTGAGTATCCTAATGAATACAGAATGAAAGCAGGAGCAACTGCATCTTGGAGTAAAAGTTTACCACTGCAAGAGACATGCAGGGGTGGTGCTATTGCATAAATTTGTTAGTCAGGATACATTTCCTCAAAATTATACCAATTCATATAAAAACTTAAATATGGTCTTTACTCTTCCATAGGATGCAAACAACTCCTTAAACACCCCTTCTGTTACGGCCTTGATATTTTGAATTGCAGGCATGCCATTTTAAGTCGGACATTATCTGAAATTCAAAACATAGACGAAGGAAAAATAATTCTAACAATTGTTAGAAGCTGTCAGTGACATTGTGTGTCTGTGCCTTTCAGTTAGCACCTATGGTAGGACAAAAACCACTGTATCCATTCAATCTGAAACAAACAGAAGCAAACATTTTGTTAAGTTCTGAATCAGTTTCAGAGCTGGATTCCCCAGAATGGCAGTTTCTAAACCAGCAGTAGATTAACCTAGAAAACTTAAATTATCACCCTTTGCTTTCAGAATATTTTGAATGTTGACAAGATTTGCTCAGAGGGGGTTTGCCCTACCGGGCCGCGGACCGGGAGTTGGGGACCACTGTTGTATAGTATCCAAAATACTAGCAGAAAATATCAGAATATGGAAAGATTACTGAAGTAGACCAAGGCAGAAAGTGCAAAGGCAGGTTTGCAGCTGAACATCAAGAAAGCAAATATTATGACCACAGACAATCTACATAATTTTAAAGTTGATGAAGAGATTGAAATAGTCCAAGATTTTTTGTACTTGGTTTCAATCACCAATCAAACCGAGACTGCATTCAAGAAATCAGAAAAAAACTGGGACTTCAAAGGGCAGCTATGAAGGAACTAGACAAGATCCTGAAGTGTAAAGATATATCAATAAAGACCAAAGTTAGGCTTGTCCGTGCCATGTATTTCCCATTTTTTATGTACAGTTGTGAAAGCTGGAAAATGAATAAAGCTTATAGGAAAATATAATCTTATTTGAGATGCAGTGCTGAAGAAGAGTTCTGAGAATAATGTGGACCAATGTATGGGTCCTAGAGAAGATCAAGCCTGAACTCTCCCTGGAAGCAAAGATGACTAAAATGAGGTTGTTATATTTTGGCCATATCATGCGAAGAAAGGACTCAACAGAAAATACTATACTGCTTGGCAAAGTGGAAGACAATAGGAAAAGAGGAAGGTCACATTCCAGATGGATAGATTCAATCAGAGAAACCACAGCCATGAGTCTGCAGGAGCTAAGCAAGACAAATGAGGATAGATTGACTTGGAGGTCTCTCATACATAGGGTTGCCATGAGTTGAAGTCAACTCGAAGGCAGTTAACAACAAAATCTATTGTATGACACTCCAATCCCCCCCCACTAACTTGCAACTGCAGTATACTTCCAAGTCCATCACTACATCTGAAGAAGCAAACTGTTATCTACAAAAGCTCATGCTACAATAAATCAGTTCATCTCAAAGGTGTTGCCTGACTCCTTCTTTTCCATTTGAATAATTTGTAAGACTGAAAGATATCTACCAAAATGAGGCTGTAAAAAAGTCATCCCAAAGGACCATGTGAATCCATTTTAAGATTTGGGTAAATAATATGTCTGGAATTTAAGCAAGAGACCTTTGCCTTAGCTCAGCAGGAGCTATGTCTCAAGCAAGCCAAGAAGAATATCCAAGTTAACAAGAAAGCAAAACACACATGCTGATATAGCTGCTTATATACAAGAGGTTTAGAGTGCCAGATAGAAACATTCTGTGTTGTTAATGTAAGTAAATGAACAAAAATAAGCTCCAAGGTATTTTAAACAGCACACAGTCTCTCCTGAATTTAGGTGATTTGAATTTCAAAGGCCTTGAGGAAATGACAAGTAAAGTTTTGTGATGTGTTAATTCCTGCACCCAGCAGAGAGATGTGTTAATTCCTGCACCCACTGTTCTTTGAGATGCTCTTATAAACAATGAGACACATGGAAAACAAGCGCTGTCAATTAATTATGCCTGGCAGCAATAAAGATGTTGGGATAGCTTATTTAGCAAATGGACAGAATTGGAGTGAGCTCATACACATATACAGTAACAAGTTATAATGATCATGTTATCCTGTGTGCTTGGGGAATAATACTAAGTTAATTCACCTTTAAAAGTAGGTAAAGGTAGTCCCTTGACATGAATGTCTAGTTGTAACTAACTGTAGCGGGCAGAGCTCATCTCTGTTACTAAGCCAAAGAGCCAGCGTTTTCTGAGGACTGCTCTGGTGGTCATGTGGCCAGCGTGACTGCACCGAATGCTGTTTCCTTCCCACCGAAGGGGCACCTATGTATCTACTTGCATTTGTATGCTTTCGAACTGCTAGGTTGGCAGAACCTACAACTAGTGACAGGAGCTCACCCCATCATACAGCATTTGGGCCTTGAACTTCCAACCCTCCAATCTCCCAATAGTCAGAATTGGTGTCTTAATCACTAAGCCATCACATCCTTTATCCAGGTGGAAAAAAACACACAACTTGCACTGAATGACTTCTGGGACATTTCCTGATTCAGTGATAATTCCAGCGTATTGAGGCATACCAGTAAGATTCGGGTTTAAGACCAGGTTGCTTAGCTGTAAGCAACCTGAAGAGGTGAAACTAGAGAAATTTTCTTTGGGAGGAACAATAAGAATGAGATAAAGAGAAAGAAAGAAATTAAATTCCAAAGCCTATATCAAGAGGGGAGGTACTCACTGGAGAAACAAACTAATGTTTGCTCTGACAGCAGACAAAAAGAAAGGGATGATGAGAGTAGATTGGTGGCTGGTACATACATGCTCTGTGGAGGGTGTGTGGGTTTCCTGCCAAAGCTTCTCAGCTCTGAAACTTTCTGAACTGGGTCTTTGCACAGGTCCAAAACCTATTGTGTGAGGACACAGATGACTACTATGAGGAACTTTTGGCTTTCCTAAATGAGAAAGTCAAATCCTCTTGCCCTCATGTTGCCAGCCTATTAATCAGAATATCTACTTTTCAGCATCATTTTCACTAGAAAAACCAGCATGGAACATTCGTTATCTCAATATATGACATTAGCTAGGACAAAAAAAAGTCCCCCTTCCCCAAAGCAAGAAAGAATGGCTTTCTTGGGACAATTTTTGTCCCAATCATCTCTTTGTCACTTAAAAAAACTGTAAGTGGATTAAACTCAGGAATAGTGTTTACAGCTCTTCAGATGACAATGTTGTAACATGGCTATCCTGTAGGTCTAGCTTTATCTGAATTCTGTAACAAAACATGACCCTAGAAGAATGGGGCTGCCCAAGTGGATGAAAGTTGTTTTTTTTTAAAATCACATTGCAGTTTAAAATAATTCTTAGAATTATAATTTAAAAATCTCAATTAACTGAATTTTAGTAGAGGATAGTTTCACTACTTATTGAAGAATTAGATTAGCCATAATGAAGGCTGTTCTTCAAGAGATTAAAACTAGGCTATAGATTTTGATGCTTTGAAAAGAATATTAAAATGTATTTTTCTCTAATAGAAAGCACAACTGAGATGTAGAAGGAATGTTAAATGGGCATTGCTATTGCATCATGATATATACTGGTCCCTTCTCTTTGCCACCCTTGAGTAATGATTAAACTTAAAAAGGTATTCCCATAAGAATCTATAACCTGTACTTTCAAAAATATTAAAACATTAAGACACACGGTTTAACTGTCTGCCATTAAAATACAATTTTATCTTTTAAAAGATTTCTCTCTCTTTTTAAAATATACCTCATTCCATAAAACAAGCATGGCATTTGTAAATCTCTGTTTAACACAGAAATAAACATGTTATTATACAGAATAAAAAATAAGAAATATAATACTTTAAAAATTAGGGAAAAAATAAACCCAGAGGATTTAATTAATTGGCTAGGGAGAATAGCATAATGCAAACATACTGTCCTGGAAAACAATATGCTTTGATCACTGTATTTCAAAAATTAGCAACCAGATATATAGCAGATAGGGAAACAATTGCAATAGGTAATGCCTGTGTTGAACTGCTTACTCATCCATCTCTTATGTCAGATAAATGGAATATAAACCTATATACCAAAGAGATTATTGATATACATTGACACCAGATTTAGAATGGGTTGGATAAGCGCCAGCCCAAGGTATTTTGCCGCCTGAGGCAGTTGGCAAGATGGTCCCTGCTCTAAAATCAACATAACAACTTATGGTAAAATTCAAAGATATAGCCATGTTAGTCTGTAGAATCAGTTTGTAGGGAGATCTTGTAGCACCCGTGAGACTAACTGAAAGAAAGAAGTTGGCAGCAGGAGCTTTCGTAGGCTTCATGAATCTGAGGAAGTAGTGCCAATTTCTTTCTTTCAGTTAGTCTCAAAGGTGCTACAAGATCTCTCTACATACTGATAACAACCTACAGTACATTTGCACTGTAGAAATAATGCTGTTTAAGATCACTCTGGCTGCCATGGCTCCATCTGACACAATCCTAGGATTTGTAGTTTTGTGAGACATCAACACAATTTGGCAGAGAACATGAAAAACCTTGTAAATACAAATCTGAGGATTCCATAAGATAGAGCTACAGCACTTAAAGTGGTGTCAAGCTGCATTAATTCTGCAGTGCAGATGCGCCTTTAGGCTGCATCTACACTGCAGAATTAATGCAGCTTGACACCACTTTAACTGCCATGGCTCAATGCTATGGAATTCTGGGATATGTGGTTTTGTGAGATATTTAGCCCTCTCTGTCAGAGAGTTCTAGTGCAGCAACAAACTACAAATCTAAGGATTCCATAGGATGGAGCCATTACAGTTAATGCAATGTCAAACTGCATTAATTCAGCAGTGTGGCAGGAGCCTTTGTGATGGCTCACTTACTTCACTTACTTATTTACTGTGTAACTAAACTCATCAGTTAAAATATATAAAGAGAGGGTTTAGATGACCATTACATATTAAAATCAGCAATACTGAGAAGGACTAATAGCAGATAATTCTACTATTGATATATGAAATAAAAAGAAGTAAAATCATCTGCTAGGTAAAGATGCATTTTCCAAACACACGTACGTCTTTGTCAATCTTACAATTTCCCCCTCTCCAATATTATTACAGAGATGCCTTACTTTAACAATCTGAGCCTGAAAAACTGTTATGAACTCAGTGTGCTAGGAAAATTAGGAGGACACACTGACTCAAATGATGCTGGCAGATGTCCAAAGCACTACAAAGGAATCACTTCCAATTAGAATGATGATTAACATTCTGATTAAGATTTATTATACTTATCCACCTTGATTGCTTATTGTTCCCAAACCATTACTTTCAGGAGATAAAAGAAAAATTAACATACCTTTGTGGTTGCACACTTAAGCAAACGGAGGAAATTAAATGACAAATATCACTGATAGTTGCACAGCCTCATTTATGAGGTACTTAACGGTCCTTGAATAGCACTGGGAAACATCTGTCAGAGGACTCATGATGCTGCAGGGTGGCAGTTGACTTGGTCTGAACAAAAGTGGTTAAGGCTGATGTGTATTTTTTCAGCAAAGCCAGAAAAAAAAAAAGCATCCACCTACCTCTTCACAGTACTTCAGGTCAACTGACTTGCCATCACTACGAACACAATCAAGCATTCTTGTTTTGATCCCATTACCACAAACAGCTTTCTCACTTAGCTGGCATGTACTCCAGTCTAGTAGGAAAGGAAACAAAATAGAACTGGAAGCTAGTGACAGAGGCTTTCCTTCACTAGATTAGACCTATGATACATGAAAATTTAATCTCCCCCTAATTAATCTTTTATTCCATTCATTTAAAATAAAAATAAATTACAGTTATCTTCTCATAACAGCCTGCTGGGAAACCACAACAGACTAAATCCAATTGCTAGTCCCAACTAGAGAAGACCCATTGAACCAATGGAAACTTGGAAAACTGACACATAAATCTGCTTTAACTGGGACTAGTAATTGGATTTAGGTAAATAATAGAGTTCAAGCAACAAATGAGTTCAGTCATGTCTATTTGTAACTGAGGTATTCACAGAATTGTAGACCACAGGAACAATCTTCTGCATGTTTACTTAGATGTGTTCAGTGGGATTTCCTGCATTCTAAGCATGAAAAGCCTAAAGGATGGTTCTAAAACATAAAAATTAATAGAATGAAAAGGCTTGCACTACAGTTAAACAATTTGGTGTGCTCCCAGATATTTTAGATTATAATTCCCACAATCCCTGACTATTTGCCATGCTATTTGGATCTTATGGATGCTGTGGTCCAAAACCTGGAGCTACAGCCCAGAACATACACAAGGTTGCCTCAAACCTGCAGCCATCTGTACAGCCAAAATTGCATCATCCATGCAAAGGAGGGAGATATTGGCTGGCTTGGATGAACCATGAAGTTTGCAGATTTGTTCCCCAAAATTGGGCAATCCAATTAACCCAATGAGAAGTGAATATGCTCAGTGACAACAGAATGCTAGATGAATGCTGGAGAGAGGAGAGAACAGAAAGGAGGCTATGATCAAGCATCCAGAAATAAGGCATGGTTGTCTGGCTGGAACTCTGAACACAAGCATTCCATTGTACTACCTATTTACAGCCTAGCGCCAAAACACACTGCAGAAACAACCCAGTTTGAGACCACTTTAACTGCCCTGGCTCAATGCTAGGGAATTCTGGGAACTGTAGTTTTGTGTGACATTTAGCCTTCTGTCAGAGCTCTGGTGCCACAATAAACTACAATTCCCAGAATTCCCTAGCACTGATCCTGGGCAGTTAAAGTGGTCTCAAACTGGATTATTTCTGCAGTGTGTTTTGGTCCCTAGTCATCCTTAAGTAAAATGAGTACCTGTCACATTGTATTCATAGTGGTAACAATTTTTGTTCAGACTGCAAAGTTCTGTCTCCACAGCTGGAGGGCAGGCCTTTCCTTCTTGAGGTTGTCTCATAACTTCTGCTCTCCGTTCCCTCACACTGCTTCCATTACATGGCTGAGAAAGGAAACCACAGATTATTTTATTTTGATATATATTATCTACCATGCTTATCCCTGTGCAGTGTTGTGATTAAAAGTATTGGAATAAATTAAGGGAGATCATGTTCAAAATTTCCACTCAGACAGCAATCTCAGCCTTCTAGCTTTCTCTTAAGATTAAGCTCATGCAGTAAAGGTAAAATACATGCAGAATAAACATAATAAATATATAACAGACTTTAAAATGTATTTTAAAGAAATACAATTACTGGAAAATAATTAACAGGCTGGGTTTAAGTTAACTATGCTTGTAGTAAAGCCACTAAACATGGTAAGATTTAGATAATAATAATAATAATAATAATAATAATAATAATAATAATAATAATAATAAATTTTTATTTCTAACCTGCCCCTCTGCACAGCAATCGGGGTGGCTTACAACAGATTAAAATAGAACAATTAAAATATTCCAAATTCCCACCCCTCCACCCACATCCCACACCCCTTAAAACAGAATTAAACTTGATAGAATTAAAAATTACAAATAAATTAATATAAATGAACAAATAAAATAGCCGCAACAAGATGTCACAATCGGCGGAAAGGATAGGGCAAAGTGAATCCAAATGACCCCATCCCTATAAGGAGACTATTCTGGGAAGGCCTGCCGGAAGAGATCCATCTTGACTGATTTCTTAAAAGCAGTGAGTGTCGAAATAATACGGATCTCGTCCGGCACGCCATTCCACAGTTTAGGGGCAGTAACAGAAAATGCCCTCTGGGAGGTCTGCATAAATTTCACCTTTGGCTGTTGAAGCAGATTCTTCCCAGCTGATCGAAGGGCACGGGGGGATCATATGGGAAGAGGCGGTCCCTAAGATAAGATGGACCCAGGCCATGTAGGGCTTTAAAGGTCAAAACCAACACCTTGTACTGCGCCCGGAAACTGATTGGCAGCCAGTGGAGGGATTTAAGCACTGGTGTTATGTGCTCCCTCCTAGATGTTCCAGTAATTAATCTGGCTGCCATATTTTGCACTAACTGAAGTTTCCGGGTTAGGCACAAGGGTAGCCCCATGTAGAGTGCATTGCAGTGATCTAGACGTGAGGTTACCAGTGCATGCACCACAGTTTCCAGGTCTTTCCTATCCAGGTATGGGCGCAGCTGGCATATCAGCCGAAGCTGGTAACAGGCACTCCTGACTGTCGCACTCACCTGACTAGTCATGTGAAGCGACGAGTCAAGGAGTACCCCCAAGCTGCGGACACAGTCCTTAGAGGAGAGTGTGACTCCATCCAGGACTGGGGACTGTAATCCCAAACCCGGATTCGGGCCTGTAACCGTAAGTACCTCCATTTTGTCTGAATTCAACTTCAATCTGTTTTTCCTCATCCAATCCATTACCGCCCTAAGACAGTCATTGAGAGGAGAGATGCCATCAGAAGTCTGAAACGATGATCTGGTCATGGAGAGATATATCTGGGTGTCATCAGTGTATTGAAGACACCGCGCTCCATGCCTCCGAATGATCTCTCCCAGCGGCTTCATATAAATATTAAATAACATCGGAGACAGGATGGCACCCTGAGGGATGCCACAATTAAGCTCTATTTTAGAAGAGCAACTGTCCCCGAGCCTCACCCTCTGGGATCTACCCGAGAGAAAGGAACGGAACCACTGAAGAGCAGTGCCTCCAATTCCCAACTCTCTCAGGCGATCCAAGAGGATGGCGTGATCTATTGTATCAAATGCTGCTGAGAGATCCAAGAGCACCAACAGGGTCACACTACCCCTGTCGATGCTCAGGCGGAGGTCATCGGTCAGAGCAACCATGGCAGTCTCAACTCCAAATCCTGTCCTAAAGCCGGTTTGAAATGGATCGAGATAATCGGTTTCATCCAAGATAGCTTGGAGCTGGAAGGCAACTGCCCTCTCGATCATCTTGCTTAAAAATGGTAATAAAGAGACTGGCCTGTAGTTGTTCCTGTCCAGGGGATCCAGGGAAGGCTTTTTTAGGAGTGGCCTAACTGCTGCCTCCTTCAAACAAGGTGGTATGCTGCCTTCCTTGAAGGATGCGTTGATCGTGTCCCGGAGGAACACTCTCAGCACGTCCCCACCCTGGACGACCAGCCAAGATGGACAAGGATCGAGAGGGCAAGTTGTCTTCTTCATCCTTCCAAGTAACTTGTCCACGTCCTCGGTACTCACAGATTGTAGATGATCCAGTAAAATACCATCAACGGAGACACTGGTTACCTTGTCTACAGATTCTGCTAAAATACTGGCGTCCAAGTCGGCTCTTATCCGAGAGATTTTGTCTGCAAAGTGAATATTAAATGCCTCACAGCAGACTGTCGTTGGGTTAAGTAGAGGGTTCGGCACAGGAGGTATCCTTGTCAAATCCCCTACCACCCTGAACAGAGCTGCCGGGTGAGACTCTGCAGACGCAATACGTGCAGAGCAGAAGGATTTCTGCGCTGCACGTAGAACCTCCCTATAGGAGTCAAGATGCTTCCTAAGGCGAGTTCTGTCGGATAGGAGACGAGTCTTTCGCCATTCGCACTCCAGTCGTTGTCCAACCCGCTTCATCCTTCTAAGCTCTTCTGTATACCATGGCTTGCGATTTGAAGCAGGATGGAAAGGACGCTTGGGGGCGATTGTGTCGATAGCCTTGGTAAGATCGATGTTCCAGGTATTAACCAAAGCTTCGACAGAATCACCAGCATTACTCACCATTAAACCCTCTAAGGCTTTCTGGAAACCAATAGGTTCCATTAGCCTTCGAGGGCGGACCGTTCTAATAGGTCCACCACCCCCGGGAGGGTGAACAGTAGCCTTTAGTTCCACCTTGATCAGAAAATGATCCGTCCATGACAATGCGGAGGATTTAATAACCTCCGCCCATGGATATTCCTGCTCCGTACTAAAGACCGCATTGAGTGTATGACCTGCACAATGTGTGGGCCCGTTGACCAATTGGGATAGGCCCATGCTTGTCATGGTATCCATGAACTCCCGAGCCACGCCAGTTAAATCCTGTAAACTGGTTTCGAGTGGAATGTTGAAGTCGCCCAGAACGAAAAGTCTGGGTGACTCCAACAGCAACTCAGAAAACAGGGTGGTCAGCTCGGTCAGGGAGTCTGTTAGGCAACGGGGTGGCCGGTATACCAACAGAATCCCCAAACTATCCTTGGTTTTCAGGCTAAGGTACATACACTCGATGTGAGTCGTTTTCCGGATAGGCTTCCTGATCAAGGTCAAGGTGTTCTTATGGACTAAGGCTATGCCGCCGCCCCCCCCCCCCGCCCACTTTCTCTCACCTGCTCACTAACTGAGTACCCAGCTGGGAGAGCCTGTGCCCATATTGCAGAGCTGGCATCCCCCAGCCAGGTCTCAGTAAAGCAAGCCGGGTCGGCTGCCTCATCCACTAACAAATCGTGGATGATGTGAGTCTTATTCTTAACCGACCTGGCATTGCAGAGGAGCAGGTTGAGAGTCAGTGGAATGGCGAGTTTGCTCTCCAACTTATTCTGGGGAACAGGATCAACTGAAGGAGGGATAGATATTAAACATCGATCCCTCCTTCTTTTGCAACATTTGTTGAAGCTGTTGCTGCCATATCTTCCCCGCCCCCATACCACCTGAATGTCTGCCCCCAGCTTAGATGAGCCATGATTAATTTATGTCCAGTTGTTTTCAATAGTTGTGTCTGGATTTAACAAGAGATAGACTGCATCTTAGCAAAAAGAAAAAAGAAAGAAAAAAAAAGAAGAAGAAAGTAAGAAATGGGTTTCTCAAGTGCTGGACAATTTCAACAAGGTGAATCTTGAGGTCCTTTTTTAATTATACCCAAAATCTTAAAATAGAGACAGAGAGCTATTCCTGCCTTCCTACAGCCATTGTTTTCCTTCTCCCCACTCCAACACAACCATGGAATGGCTTTTATTAAGGAGGAAACCATAGCTTCATGGTAGGGCACACATTTTTCATGTCTATCAGTTGTTATTAATCTTTTTTTAAAGATCACAGACCCCATTAAGGTTCTGATGAAACCTATAGGATGCTTCCCCAGGAAAAAAAATGCACTTAAACACCATTTTTGAAATAATAGGAAATAAATTAAAGTTTTTCCCCTTTTTACTTGATCCATAAAGCCACTGAAACTATTGGTAGAACCCCCCACAGGACCACAAGTTTTAAAAGCCCTGATATAGGCAATCCAAGAATCAGTCCCTGGTGTTTCCACTTAAAACTAAGGGACACAGCCTATGGGCTTCATGTGGTCCTGGATGCAGGTTGATCAACCTTGGTGCTTCCCCACCACTGATACATGTCCCACTCCTCCAGCTGATGGACACTGCTTCTTCTGTGCTACTACTGGATATGCATATGGATATTTATAACTACCAATAGTTATGCTGGTTGGGCTCCCTGGGGGATGGTTATAGCCTCTCTCCATCCTATCCATCCAGAAGCAAGTGATGCCTAGCAATCTCCACAAACAACATGAGGAAGGATATGCAGGCATCCCTCCCCACTCTCCTAACAATCTGTGGAGATTACTGGTGTGGAGCACTGGGTCTCCCAACCCCAGTAATCTAGATGGGCAAAAATGTCTGATCTGGCATAAAATTGGCATTATTATACCATATTGAATCCTCCTTATGAAATTCTCAGAGGCACCAGGCAATCTACTGCTTGGAGGAATAAAGGTGATAGAACTTTGGTTGGACTGAGCAAGAACATACTAACATTCTTCAGTTCCATCTATGTTGGTTTGGGATATTTCTAAACTGCCTTACCAATGAACACCTAGACCACTGGCCCCATTCTGACATGACACAGTCTTCTGGACAAGGCAGTGTGCATTTTCTAGCACCTATAGGCAACTCTTCTTGGTCACATAGGTAGTCTTCAACAACATCTGAAGGACCATCCATAGTGTTTTGCATACATCTGGAAAACCAAAGTGTACACTAAAATGAATGCAGGGTAGATTTTTAAAATGTTATTCGTAACAGACACAGAAACACTGTTCTTTACATGCAGTTTTTAAACCTGTATCAATATCCACAAAATTTTACATTGTAAGCAAAATAAATAACAAAAAAGTGTTGTGACACCTTAAAAGACTTATTGTTTGTTTATTGTTTCACAAGAATAATTTTGTGTAAAAAGTCCCAGAGAGCATTAAAAGCATACAAAAACTCTCATAATCTCATCCAAAGGTGAGAAAACTTATCAAATTATTTCTTCTTGAATGCAGGTATGAAATAAGTGAACATTTGCAACACTAGAGTCAATGTGATTCAGGCAACCTTAAACAGCAGACTCTAAAAAAACATTTTGATGAGCTTGCAGTAATCTTTTGCATAGAAAACCATGTTCTATCATGTAAAATTCATGGTGTGAGACTTTTATAGTGCAATAACCTTGCCTCACTGAAGGAATGGGGGAAGGGTAATCAGATATTATTGTCTTCCATTTGTAGTCCTCTGTGTTATCCCATGGCTTCTCCTGTTTTATTAGTACAGAAACTCCACCACAGAACAACAGGTGGGGTAACTCTACAATATCTTTTGTAACACTAGCAGCAATCTGCTTGGAAGTATCCTTTGCCTCTCAAGTTTAGCTTTGTCTACACTGACTGACTGTCACTTTCCAGGGTCTGTGGAAAAGGTCTCACATCACCATGATCCAGTTACTCTACCAACCTTTTAACTAGTGAGGCAGGGGACTGAACATGGCATCTTTTCCATGCAAACCATGTGCATCACCATGGAGTTAACAGAACACAGCTCCATGGATTGGTACTTGGATGACAAATACTAAGCCTTTCATTCTCTCTTCCTATACTTAAAAATAAATGGTAGCATCATATTGGCACAAAGTAGCAATTTCCTCCACTCCACATTATAATGGGTTGGTCTAATTAAATCTGGACTCAATCCAGCATTTTTAATACAATGTTTAATTGGACATCACTTATACTGATCTGAATCTTTGTCACTCAAGCACAATCACAGTCTCTTAGCCACTGTACTGCACTAGTTCCCAGTACATTCTCAAAAACATCTAAATACAATGAACGGAGTTCAGACATACTGAGCCATACCTACAACAGAGCCATTGAAAGGTTTATCCATAAATAGCTTAAGTCTTATTAATTTCAGTGGTTGCACTATCACTGAGTTTAGCAATTAATATTGTTACTTTCACTGATGTCATTGTGTGCCTTCAAGTCATTTCCAACTCATGGAGTCTTTGAGGGGAATAATGCTTTTCTTGGCAAAACTTATTCAGAGGAGATTTGCCATTGCCTTTTTGTAAGGCTGTGAGAAGGTGACTTACCCATGACCACTCAGTGGGGTTGAAATCTTGGTCTCCTAGAGTCCTAGTCTAAAACTCAAACTACTACACCACACTGGCTGTTCCAAGTACTTAAGAAGTTCCTTTTTGTACTGAAATGTCCATGGTACTATCAGAGGTAAATCAAAGTGCCTCTTTGTCTTAGGATTTTACAGAACTATTTTAATTAAAAAAAATACTCAACCCATAGTAAAGTGGTACTCACACCACCATAGCATGTTTCTTCATTTGATACAGTGACATTGCTCTTATTTAATTATTTTTGTTTTAAGTAAGTTTTTCAAAAAGAAATACTGACCTTCAATTTGAAAATATCCAATAACAGTCATAAAGAAAAACAAGACTCAAAAGAGCTGCAAAATATTTAAAACCAGATAAAAACAACCAGTATGATTAATATTGTTATGAAGTTTGTACAGTGCAAATAATACTGGGAAGTGTCTGATGAAGGAACTTTTGAAGAAACAAAAGGATCCCTCAGTGGCTTTTAGAGCTATCAATCATCACAGAGGAGGGCACGTAGTTATTAGCATTACACATATTAGAAAGGGGGGGGAGGTTATGAGATTCTGATTGGTCCAAAAAATTAACTTCCCCAGCTCTGCCTCTCTTCAGTAACAAAACAAAGAAAACAATCCATGTCTTTCAGGAAGATCTCTCTTCCATGTTTGATCCCCTGCCAGCCTACACAGCATACTAAGCAAAAACATAATGGAAATACAATGATGATCTCAGGCCTCCAAAATCACTCCCAGAAGTCAACACATTGGGTCAAGATCAGATGGGCCAAAATTTCCCTGCTACACAAAAGCAGTATTTCAAATAGTGCTGCTTTAATATAAGGATGAAAGTTCTGCTCTTCTACTCTCCTTCCCAGTTCAAGATGATTTTGTGAACAGTTTTTAACTCACCTCACTTTTCTGGTTTCCACACCTTCACCACAATTCTCCTTTGAGTCCACGTTAGTCACCTTGCATACACTCCAGGGTTCAGGGACGCCTATGTACTGACTGCAGTCACTGTGGCATGGAACCACCTCATATACCTGGAAAATGCACACACAAAATATTATCCTATTTCATGTGCAAGCACAGCTGGAACAAATGTAATCAGCAGTAACACTGTTGCCTTTATTTACTAGAAAAGAGTTTATGGTACTTGCAATCAAAAGCAAAGGGACAACAATACATTTGTGGTGAAAGTTAGGAATCATGCATTTGTAATCAACATTAACAAGTGTGTGAGTTTGAGTGTGTGTAATTAAGTAGCCATTCAGTAAAGCCTACTTTCTGTTCAATCCTCCTTCAGGTGCACAACTTTAACCTTGCTAGCACATGACATTTTGATTTCTTTCTGACTCACAGTCAAATCAGAGTTCCACTTGCTACACACTTCTGCTATTTAGCAAGCCATGCTTTTTTCTGTAGGCAATATGTTAAGTTGTCTGTTGTCTATCATAGCCAGAAATTCTTGGATTTAGGATTCCAAGTTTTTACTACCTGATAATCAGGTGGGAAATCAGAGGCAATTTGGTAAGGGGAATGATCCAACAGTGGACTAAAAGGAGGGATGGCACTGCTGATCAGGGACTACATCCCCTCATCAGCAACTGAGGGCATGGCTTCCTCAAAGAGACCACCATAATTCCTGGTTCACTACTCCTCTTCATCTTCATGTGCTCCAAAATTAACTTGAGAAGATGAGGACGTGTTGTAGTGAGCACCAAATTCACCTGCTCTCTCCTGCTTCTTCTCTTCTGCTCACCTGCTTCTCTCTTGCTGTCCTAGTCTCTCCCCCTGGGCAGAGTTGAGTGAGAACTTAGCCTGCTTAGAGATGGGGCATGAACAGTTCTCAAAATCCTGTGCCAGTCCTGAGGTGATCTGTAATATATTTGAGGGACTTTCCACATACATTTGCCATCCTTCTCACATGATTGGGAACACATGTGAATTTACTGTGGACCATTCTCATCTATGTACCAAACCCTGTAATAAGTGATGCTAACAAAGACTATGGGGGGAAGCAGACGGGAGCTTCCCGTGTGCCGCGGGACGGAGCGCCGCTGGACCGCGGCAGCCGCACCGCGGCGCACCGTCGGCAACTCTAAAAGGAGCACCAAATTGGCGGTCCTTTTAGATTTCAGGGAAAGTGCACCCTAAAAGCGGCGGGCGCACTTTCCCTGACTCAAACGCCGCGGCGCGTGCGGTCGCCGTGTCGTGAGGTCATCCTTGGAGCGCCGGCCGTGCGGAGGGCCGGTGACTCCGAGGGCGACCTCAGGAAGAGGAAGGGGCACCGCTCGTGCGGCTGCCCCTCCTCTTCCCTGCCCGGAAGACGACTCTATTAGTCATCTGCCGAGGCCCATAGTTAGTTTTTTAAAAAAACAACAACAACCTAGCTCTGTATTTCTAACACATTTGCCTCCCATTCCCACAGCAGATACAATGAAGCCCACGATTGCTGAATACACAAAAGCGTTGCAAGTTAACACACATATAGTGTCAAGGACAGGATACAAGCCAAGGCAAACACTGCACACATTAGAGAATTGTATCTGGAAGCATGCTGGGATGCTGGACATTTGTTTTGCTGACACTTACCTGAGCCTGAGGCAGGTGTTGGCCATGAACGCAAGGGCATAAGTAAAGGTAAATAAAAACAACAGTTAGGAAGCAAGGCTGATATTCCAAAACATACATGCTGCTTCAAAGCATTAAACCAGGGGTAGGCAACCTTTCCCCTTTAAGGGCTGAGGGACTTCAACTCCCAGAAGCCTCAGCCATGTTGGCCAATAGTCCCATGTTGGCCAATAGCTCCTGGGATTCTGGGAGCTGAAGTCCCTCGGCCCTTAAAGGGGAAAGGCTACCTACCCCTGCATTAAACTGATCCTCTCAGGAAGCCATGATCTTTGCAAAATACAAGATAATTCTATTGTTTATGCATCTGGTCTTTCACATTCCAGGAAGTCACTTCTTAAAGCATGGTTGGGGAACCTGTGGCCCTCCAGATGTTGTTAAGACTCCAACTCCTATAATTCTTGACTGATGCGTAGGATGGCTGAAGCTACTGGAAGTTGGGAGTCCAATATCTTGATGGCCACAGATTCCTGACCCTGTATTAAAGTTCCCTTGTAAGATCTCACAAATATATAGTGGGCTCTGACCATGCTTGTTTATTGCTCAGGATTAAATTGTTGTTGTTGTTGCTGTTGCTGTTGTGTGCCTTCATGTCTGTGTGCAAACCTAAGGTGACCCTATCATGGGATTTTCTTGGCAAGATTAAATGCTCATTTCCTGTTTTTTGATAGCACTTATTGTTTACAATTTTCTAGTGGCAGGTTATACTTTCATCTGATTTAGAACAGAAGGGAAGAATCAAACAGCTTTATTTGCTTTCTGAGACAAGATAATAGGAGAAAATACTTTAGGCCTCATTTCCAATGATCTTTCCCCCACTTCAGTTCAGAACATGCTTATTCAATGGACGTTTTCACACGGGGCTTTTGGAGGACGCTAGCCGGCCTCCGTCCGGCCCCACTCCGGCAAAATGTCAAATTTTTCACACGACGTCGCAGCAAGCCCCGCCCCTTCCGGTGCCATCCCCGGCGCTAGCCGGCGTCAGTCCGGGGCTTGCTGCGCGTGTTCACATGACGTCGCAGCAAGCCCCGCCCCCTTTAGCTCTAACTCTGGCATCAGCGCCGGAGTTGTAATTCCTTTTTTTTAAAGGAATTAGGTTGCTGCCGCCGGAGCCATTCCGGAGTGAGCGGAAGGCTCCGTTCCGGAATGGCTCCAGGCGGATGGGATGTTTGTGTATGAAAACATCCTATGTTTGGAATTGTAAATGTTAATGAGCTGGAGCCAAACTGGGCAAGGTAAATGCATTTTCTCGGCTTTTTTCCCATGGCAGCCTTCCCCAGTTCCTTCTGATAATGCTACACAAAGGGAATAGGCTTAGCTGTGATAAAGGGGAAGAGGGAACCCTGAAGCTAGGACAGAAGCATCTTCCATGAGTTGAGCTATTCCATCCACTGAAGGCAGATGCTAGCCTTTCTCCTTCCCAATAGCTTGTTCCTTAGGTGAATGACATATTCTAAGCCTATGTTACAAGAAGATTGTATTTACATGTGTCTACAGCATGAGCAAGAGATCTGGGTACAGACAGCTCTGTACATCTATCTTTAATGGATGTAATACAGACATCTAGGTACAGATGTACAGGTCTGTACTATCAAAGAAACCGCTTTGATAGTAAATGTCTTTTAGAATCAATAACATCTAAGTTTTTTTTCCTTTTTCTTTCCCCCACTCAGTTTTGTCTTTGTAGTATAGTTTTGT
Source organism: Phrynosoma blainvillii (assembly GCA_026167975.1). Taxonomy (NCBI): domain Eukaryota; kingdom Metazoa; phylum Chordata; class Lepidosauria; order Squamata; family Phrynosomatidae; genus Phrynosoma; species Phrynosoma blainvillii. The sequence goes on from JANUYF010000005.1 coordinate 39,301,518, forward strand.
CTGTGTAGTACAGACAAAACTTCAAAGATAGATGCTTTAAAAGATTCCAAGGGTGACAGAGGTAGAATAGTATCAAATAAAGAGCAACTAGTGGGAAACAGAGTTTCTCCAGCTATAGGTAGGGTTCTTTCCCCCTTGTCAGAGGCCTAGCAAAACTAAAACAAACTCTTTGTGTAAAGCAGTTTATATATTTATTATTGACTAAGCAGCTTCAAAGGTTTAGTGATCTACCGTATTTTTCGGCATATAAGACGCACTTTTTCTTCCCCAAAACGAGGGTGGGGAAGTTGCTGCGCCTAATGAACCGAATATAAAAGCTGAGGGCAAACTGCTGAGGCCTAGGCTAAAAGTAGGCCTCATTTCAACCTCAGCCTTGGTGCTCCAGTGGGCTCCTCCCATCCCAGGAAGAGCCCATTGGAGCAGCCAGGACGGGGGTGGAAAGAGTCCTCTTTTCCTGGCTAGTTGAATGTGCTCCTCCTCTTTCCACCCCCATCCTGGGTGCTTCAATGGACTCTTCCTGGGGTCAGAGGACATCCTCCCATCCCAGGAAGAGTCCATTGGAGCACCCAGGACGGGGGTGGAAAGAGTCCCCCCCTTGAAGAAATCTGCCAGGAAAACCTCATGGTAGGATCCAAATGATCCAGAAATTACTCCAAGGCACTGGATTAGTACCCTGGCCAAGTTACACTGTCTCAGCCTCAGAGGGTGGAAATGGCAAACTCCCTCCTCTGAAGAAATCTTCCAGGAAAACCCTCATGGTAGGATCCAAATGATCCAGAAATTACTCCAAGGCACTGGATTAGTACCCTGGCCAAGTTACACTGTCTCAGCCTCAGAGGGTGGAAATGGCAAACTCCCTCCTCTGAAGAAATCTGCCAGGAAAACCTCATGGTAGGATCCAAATGATCCAGAAATTACTCCAAGGCACTGGATTATTACCCTGGCCAAGTTACACTGTCTCAGCCTCAGAGGGTGGAAATGGCAAACTCCCTCCTCTGAAGAAATCTGCCAGGAAAACCTCATGGTAGGATCCAAATGATCCAGAAATTACTCCAAGGCACTGGATTATTACCCTGGCCAAGTTACACTGTCTCAGCCTCAGAGGGTGGAAATTGCAAACTCCCTCCTCTGAGGAAATCTGCCAGGAAAACGCTCATGGTAGGATCCAAATGATCCAGAAATTACTCCATGGCACTGGATTAGTACCCTGGCCAAGTTACACTGTCTCAGCCTCAGAGGGTGGAAATGGCAAACTCCCTCCTCTGAAGAAATCTGCCAGGAAAACCTCATGGTAGGATCCAAATGATCCAGAAATTACTCCAAGGCACTGGATTAGTACCCTGGCCAAGTTACACTGTCTCAGCCTCAGAGGGTGGAAATTGCAAACTCCCTCCTCTGAAGAAATCTTCCAGGAAAACCCTCATGGTAGGATCCAAATGATCCAGAAATTACTCCAAGGCACTGGATTATTACCCTGGCCAAGTTACACTGTCTCAGCCTCAGAGGGTGGAAATGGCAAACTCCCTCCTCTGAAGAAATCTGCCAGGAAAACCTCATGGTAGGATCCAAATGATCCAGAAATTACTCCAAGGCACTGGATTAGTACCCTGGCCAAGTTACACTGTCTCAGCCTCAGAGGGTGGAAATTGCAAACTCCCTCCTCTGAGGAAATCTGCCAGGAAAACCCTCATGGTAGGATCAAAATGAGCCAGAAATTACTCCAAGGTACTGGATTATTACCCTGGCCAAGTTACACTGTCTCAGCCTCAGAGGGTGGAAATGGCAAACTCCCTCCTCTGAAGAAATCTGCCAGGAAAACGCTCATGGTAGGATCAAAATGAGCCAGAAATTACTCCATGGCACTGGATTAGTACCCTGGCCAAGTTACACTGTCTCAGCCTCAGAGGGTGGAAATGGCAAACTCACTCCTGTGAAGAAATCTGCCAGGAAAACCCTCATGGTAGGATCAAAATGAGCCAGAAATTACTCCAAGGCACTGGATTAGTACCCTGGCCAAGTTACACTGTCTCAGCCTCAGAGGGTGGAAATGGCAAACTCCCTCCTCTGAAGAAATCTGCCAGGAAAACCCTCATGGTAGGATCAAAATGAGCCAGAAATTACTCCAAGGCACTGGATTAGTACCCTGGCCAAGTTGCACTGTCTCAGCCTCAGAGGGTGGAAATGGCAAACTCCCTCCTCTGAAGAAATCTGCCAAGAAAACCCTCATGGTAGTGTCAAAATGAGCCAGAAATTACTCCAAGGCACTGGATTACTCTGGCCAAATCACACTCTCTCAGCCTCAGAGGATGGAAATGGCAAAAAAAAAACCCTTGAAGAAATCTGCCAAGAAAACCCTCATGGTAGGGTCAAAATAAGCCATAAATTACTCCATAAGACAATGGCCTAAAAACTCCAAAGGTACCAGTCCATCTGATCTTGGAAGCTAAGCAGGGTCAGCCCTGGATAGTCCTTGGATGAGAGACCGCCAAAGAATCCCAGGTGCTGCAGGCTGTATTTCAGAGGAAGGAACTGGCAAAACCACTTCTCGAGTCTTCCTTGCCTAAGAAATCCCTAAGAAATTCATGGAGTCACCATAAGGCGACAGGAGACTTGCAAGAAAGTTGGGCAGGGAATTTGTGCAATACCTGGCCCTGCTGCTGGCTTAAACTTACATTTACAACTTAAAATTGTTCTTAAACTGCTGTTAACTTTATAAAGTTGATATAAAATATTTTACTACAGTATTTGGTTAAGAATCTTTTTTTTTCTAGATTTTCCTCCTTTAAAATTGGGTGCGTCTTATATGCCGGAGCGTCTTATATGCCGAAAAATACGGTAATGAGGGCTTCCAGCAGGGGACGGCAAGGCGATCGGTTCGCAGTGAGGGCTCTCCGCGGATCGCCTGGGTGGGGAAGAGGGGATTTTAAGAATCCCCAAAAAGATCCTTGGGAAAGGATCGTGTTTGGGGCTCGCTAGATCCGGGCTGATAGCCAAGATCGTTGTGGATCGAGGCAGAAGACTGGATTTTTATGAGCAGCCAGCCCCGCTCTGGTAGCAGTCGCCATTAGCCTTGCCACCTGCCTTTTTAAACTTTTTTTCTGGAGGAATAGAACTTCAAAGGACATCGGAGAAAGTAAGTGCATACAATTGCTTTCTGTTCAAAGACCTCTCAAATTAGAAGGGAGCAGCTTTAACTGTGAAAGTTTGACGATTTTGATATATTGTTATCTAGCCTCTATTAACAGCAGAGGAGGCTGAAAGTGAAAGCGGAGCCGGCAGATATAATTAATTTAAAGGCATGAGACTCTTTCTCTTAAAGCAACAAGATTGCTTCAAAGTAGAAAATAAACTTTAAAGAACTCAACTCATTAATACTAATCTGGATTGGGAAAGAGAAATATAAAACACCCTTCCCGCACGGACAATTAATTAATTAATTAAAGGACTCCGAGTTTAAAAGGAGGCAAGATGGCGAATGCTTGAATATATTGGGGGAGAGAAGTGAGTACCTCCTTTGTCAGGAAGAAATCCCTTTTTTTGCCTTTTAGGACAGGAAGGGAAGGAAGAAAACCCCAAATAAAAGGGGGGAGAAATACAAAAATAACAAAAAATAATTAAGTCTACTTTGAGATAGAAGAAGCATAAGCAGAGCCAAGGAGGCACTAGAGAAAAGTAATTATAAAAGAGAGACAAAACAAACCACGAGACATAGTCATTTTTGGAAGTGGTCCAAGAGGACTTCAGAGAGGTTAAAGAAATTTGGGATGTTAATATTTCCATCACTTTTTAATTAATGCTTGTGTTAAAATTGGAAGAAACAAAGCAAGGAATAGAGGCTAATTATAGAGATAAAGCTTTTTGAAGTGGGAAGTGCTGAGAAAGCCACGGCTTGAAGTACCAGCAGTGAGAGAAATATAAGAGAGCTTGCGCCGGAAAGAGGACAGGAGGAGGGGGCAACAGACAACAATATTAAGGAATAATAAGAATAATAAAGAAAGATTTCGTCGGAAGGAGGACGGGGGAGGGGACAACAGAGGGAAGACCCTAGTAGCGAGAAATTTCAAGAGAAAGATTGCGACGGAAGGAGGACGGTGGAGGGGTCGACAGAGGATCTGAAACACTTCACAAGGAGATATTGTTAAAAGGAAGATAAGAAAGGGAACAAGAAACAGAAGAATACAGTCTCACAAAGTAGAAGAATTAAATACTTAATTTAGAAAGAATACAAATAACTTAGAGATAAGAACCTATTGGGGGGCTGGTGCCGGAGATCAAGTTACTAAAACTAAATGTTTTAATAGATTGACTTTGTTTCAGTTATCTTCCTTTAATATTAATTATATAGAAGGCATATTATATCTAAATTTTAAAAATTTATATTTTTTTTAAGAAGAAACAGAAGAAAGAAGTGTAAATTTTAATATACATATTAATTTTGTGCTTTCCTGTTTTGTTTTGTTTTTCTTTTCTTTTTTTTAACCTTCTATTTTAAGCATAGGCTAAAAGTAAGTTATAGTGAATTATAGTGATTTACACCTAGATAAGCAATTTGTTTTCAGATAAGCAATTTGTCTTATTAATTGACTGTATTAAGTATACTGTGATATATTGCTGTGTCCTTAACAACATGGCTTCAGGAGCAAAGAAACCACCCACCCCCCCAATGAGTAACACTCAAAGGAGAGCATCTACAGACACAACTGGAAAACAGGATCCAATGCAGTCACTGCTGGAGGCTTTCCAGAAAATGAGAGAGGAAGTTAGAGTGGAAATAAAGGTGGAATTGGAACAATCAAGAAAAGAAACCAGAGAGGAATTGCATAAGGAATTATCGGAATTTGGAACCAAACTAAGTAAAATAACAGATGAAATAGAGGGAATAAGAGGAGAAGTGGAAGAATTAAAAGAAACGTCCAAAGAACTAAAGAATACAACAGCAGAATTGATGGAACAACAAAAGAAAGAAAGTAATATAAACTTGTTACAAGAGGTCCGTCATAGAGAAAAGAGCCTTAAGCTTAGAGGGGCACCAGAATCTATAAATAAAGATTTATTTGGAATAATAACAGCAGCACTGGCAGAGCTTACTGAAATAACTCAAGAGGAAATAAGGAGAGAAACAGACACGATATTTCGTGTGAATTCCAAAACAGCAAAAGAAAAAAACATGCCTAGGGACTTAATTATAACATTCACTAGAATAAGAACAAAAGAGTTAATATTACAAGCCAGCTATAATAAAGAATTTTGGATAGAAGGGAAATTGGTTAAAATTTACAAGGATGTACCAATGGCAATACTTCGAAGACGTCAAGAATACAAATTTTTAACGCAGGAGCTGGTGAGAAAAGGAATACGATTTGCGTGGGATAGAATGGAAGGCTTGTCCCTGACATATAGACAAAGGCGCTATAGAATCAACTCAGTAGAAAAAGCTAGAGAATTTTTGAAGAAATTGAAATCAAGGAAACAAGAACAAGCTGGAGATTCGAATGAACCATCGCAGGAAGGAAAGATGAAGACCAGGTATAGAACCAAATTAGAAAGCCAACAGGAATTGGCGGAAAAATTGCAGGAACAAGGAGCATGTGCGTTATATACTGAAGAGGATCTACAAGGGAAACTGGATAGTGATACAAGTGATGAAGAGGAAATGCAGGATAGAGGTCAAGTAGATGAGGATGAGGAAGAAGGCCAACTTTAGGATTCAGCAGGAACTTAAATTAGCATTATTTAAATTTATAACACAAAATGGAAATGGCTATGAAAATTATTTCATGGAATATAAAAGGACTGAACTCAAAACACAAAAGGAGTAAAACATTTCATTTATTACAAAAACAGAGGCCGCAAATTATTTGTTTACAGGAAACTAAAATTAGAAGAAATGAGACAAAATACTTAGTAAATAAGAAACTAGGACAGATGTTTACATCTACAAATGAGAAAAGGAAAGCTGGAATTGTATTATATATTCAAAAAAGCTATAAAGCGATTGAATTATTTAAGGACCAAAAAGGACATTACTTGGGCGTGGAAGTACAAACAGAGGAAGGGAAATACCTCTTAGTATGTATATATAGTCCTAAAGAAAGGCAAGCCTCTTTCTATGCAAATTTGAAGGAAGAAATTTTAAGAGTACACCAGGACGAACACAATTTAATTTTACTGGGAGACTGGAATGGGGTAATAAACCCTAAAATGGACAGGACATCAAAAAAGAAAATCAAGCAGAACCAAGGGAAACTCCCAACATCTTTTTTTGATTTAGTGGAACAACTAAACTTAACAGACGTATGGACTGATTTATATTCCAAAAGTAAAGGATATACTTTTTTTTCAGAATCTTACAAATCACACTCACGAATTGATATGTTTTTTACTTCAGCCAACATGAAGACTAAAATAAAAGAGATGGAAATTCTACCAAGAACAATATCGGATCATAACGCAATTGTATTAACTTTAAACAAATCATTGAAAAAAACTGAATGGAAGTTAAATGATTATCTTTTAAAAGATAAAAAATTTGTGACAAAATTGAGTTTAAGTATTAGAGAATACTTTGAAATCAATAATAAAACATTGATCAAAGCAAAAACGATTTGGGATGCCAGCAAAGCAGTAATACGTGGGATACTAATTTCAAGAGCTGCTGAGATAAAAAGACAAAGAGAACAAGAATTTAAATCTATGGAAGATAAAATTAAGCGTCTTGAGGAACAATTAATAGCAGATCCTACAAATGATAAGAAAGATAAACAATTGAAATATTTAAGGAATCAATTGGATAAAAGATTATCAGAAGAAATTGCAAAAAAGATGAAATTTGTACGACAAAAATATTTTGAATTTGCAAATAAATCGGGCAAATGGTTAGCTTATAGATTAAAAAAAGAAAAGGAAAAGAGATTAATAACAAAGATACAGGATGATAACAAAGTAGTCCATACTCAGCAAGAAATTCAAGATATTTTTTATAAATACTTTACAGAGCTATATGGGAAAGATGATATAGAACCTTTGGAAACTCAAAAGTATATAAATAAACAAGACGTACCAGAGATAACAGAGGATCAAAGGGAAAGATTAAATAAGGACTTTACTGAAAAAGAGGTGGAACAAGCAATAAAAAAGCTGAAATTGGACAAAGCTCCAGGACCAGATGGATATACGGCTGTTTATTACAAGACATTTATAGAGGAATTGAAAAAACCATTGTGTGATACATTTAATTGGATAATAAAAGATGGAATTCCTGATACCTGGAAGAATGCAAACATAATACTGATTCATAAAGAGGGAAGAGATGAATTGCGAGCTAAGAATTACAGACCGATATCTTTGTTAAATACAGACTACAAAATATTTGCATTAATAATGGCAGAACGACTTAAAAAAATATTCTCACAAATAATTAAAAAAGAACAGTCGGGATTTTTACCTCAAAGATATTTAAAGGACAATATAAGAACAATAGTAGATGTGATTGAATACTATGAAAAGAATAATGACAAAAAATTGGGACTTATATTTTTGGATGCAGAGAAAGCTTTTGATAACGTAAATTGGACTTTTATGATAAAAATATGTGAAAAAATGAAGTTGGGAGAAAAATTCTGTAATTGGATTAAAGAAATATATAGTGAGCAATCAGCAAGCCTGGTGATAAATGGAAACAAATCACAAAAAATTAATATCGGCAAAGGGACGCGTCAGGGATGCCCGTTATCACCTCTTCTTTTTATAATGGTGTTGGAGACATTACTAAATCAGATAAGGGGAAACCCAAACATTAGAGGAATGAAGATTAAAGGAAAAGAATATAAGTTACGTGCCTTTGCCGATGATGTGGTATTGATATTGGAGGACCCAATAGAAAATATAAAAGAAACGTTTAGAATGATAGAAGATTTTGGGAATAGGGCCGGATTTAAAATAAATTATGACAAAACAGTAATAATTACAAAAAACATGACAAAAAAAGAAGAAACAGAATTAGCTGAAGAAACGCATTGTAAGGTTGTAAATAAAACTAAATATTTGGGGATATGGATATCCAAAAGGAATGTAGATTTATTCGAAAACAATTATAAACCAAAATGGAGAGAAATCAAGAAAGATATGACAAATTGGAGTAAAATTCAGCTATCATTATCAGGAAGAATAGAGACGATAAAAATGATGATTTTACCCAAATTAAATTTTTTATTTCAGAATATCCCGATAATACATAACAGGCAAATATTTCAAGAGTGGCAAAAAGATTTGAAGGAATTTATTTGGAAAAGTAAAAAAGCGAGAATCAATTGGCTAACAATGACAAGACAAAGTAAAGATGGAGGGAGGAATGTACCAGATTTAGAACTCTACCACAAAGCGAATGTTTTAGATTGGCTATCCGAATGGATAACATTAGAAGACCAGGATATATTGAATTTGGAGGGATTCAACAACAGATTCGGATGGCATGGATACTTATGTTATGATAAGGATAGAGTTCACAAAGAATTCCAACACCACGTAATAAGAAGAAGCTTACTTAAAACTTGGAAAGAACTGAAAAAAATAATATACACTAAAATACCTTTATGGACTTCACCACACGAAGCTTTTTTTGGAAGATGGACAGCCCTTCGAATTTGGTTAAAATATAAAGAGATACTGGAGAAGATTGGAAACCAATTGGAACTTAAAGCTATGTCTGAGATTCAACACTTAGATGATAAAATGCACTGGTTATTATATACCCAAATAAAGGAAAGATTTAAAATGGATATTAAGCTGCAAGGGGTGGAAGAAGAATTGAAAGACATAGATAAAATTTGGCTGGGGACAAGAGAGAAGAGAATAAGTAAATTATATAAAATATTAATGTGTCAGAGACAGGAAAAAGAAATAATATCAGACAATATGATCAAGTGGGCAACAGACATTGGTAGGACAATAATGGTAGATCATTGGGAGAAAGCAAGGAAAATGACAAGAAAATTTACTCGCTCTCAAGACATAAGAGAAAATCAATGGAAAATGGAACAAAGATGGTATCTCACCCCTGCTAGAATGGCAAAAATTTATAAACTACAAAAGAACGAATGTTGGAAATGTAAAAGCAATGTTGGATCTTGGTATCATGTTTGGTGGAGATGTCCCAAAATGAAAAGGTACTGGAAAAAAATACACATGACGATGGAAGACATACTTAAAAACGGTCTTGAATTATATCCAGAATTATATTTATTAAATATGACATACAAACTAGAAGCAGATATAACTAGAAAATATTGGAGACTAATACTTTACATGGTCTCGGCAGCAAGAATACTAATAGCCTCCAAATGGAAACAGGAGACAACTCCAACGGTAGATGAATGGCTATTGAAATTGTTAGAGATGAAGGAAATGGACAAATTGACAAGGTTATTGAATAATGAGAATGTGGAATTGGTTGAGGAAGAGTGGGCTCCAGTGGAAGAATATATAAATAGAAAATGGGAATAAAGCAGCAAAGTAGTTATTAAGATTGTGTAAATGAACTGGATCTGAGATGATGATAGAAGTAATAGATACAGAAATGATGTATGCAAAATGTGAAAAAAATGTACTTACTTTCAAAGAACTATTGAGAAGTCTGAACTATGGGTAAATGTACTGTAAAGATGACTAAGAATATATTTTAAGTGGATTTTTTATGTTTTTAAAAAAAAAAAAAAAAAAAAAAAAAAAAAAAAAAGAAAAATACGGTAATGCAGATTTGCCTCATTCTTTGAGTGTAAGTAAAGATATGAGAGCTATATATTTAAAAATAAATTTATTGCTTGATTTGCCTATAAACTGTTTAGCATCCTGCATGGCTTTTTAGTTCTTTTAACAACTGTTGTTCATTTTTACCTGAAACATTATTTATCCTCTGTCTTTATTAAGTAAGTACCATAACTATTCCTTTGTAAAATAACTGATGTTCAAGACATTTGAACTATATGCTACTAAGTACTGTTTGTTCATTTTATATCTCTGCTGCTAAAAAAGAAAGAACATTTTACTGATGTTTGTTGTAATTTCTATGTGCTTTTTTATATAGTTTCCTTGATTAGAAGACTTATGCTTGGGAAACTATTCTTCACTGAACTTCTTTCCTGCACTTTTTGGATTTTTTGTTGTTGTTTTCAACAACAAATTTCAAATCTTGATTATCGAGGAACAAGTTCTTATTTCAGTTTTATTAACTACAATTTTCATTTCACTTTACCCATCAGATTAGTCTTTTCTCTCCCTTGTTGCTTGGGACATGTAATAATCTTTTGCTATCAGAAACAAATCATTATTTTTTTAAGAAACAAAAGCACAATCAGCAAATGTCCAATTGAGAGAGAGAGAGAGATTAAAATTGATCCTCAAATCTGTTTAATTTTCTAATCCTTGCATTTATGTTTGGAAAAAAATTAAATGTTTTCTGTGCACCACTTTTACTACAAACACAGACTGGTAGTCAGCTTCTTGATTTCCTTTAAATGAAGATAAGATTCAGATAATTACATAGGCTCAGGCAATAGTTAGGTCACTGGTGCAGGCTGCATGTGTGGCATTTCTCTACATACAGATATAGAATATAGTGTATTAAATATCAAATGATAGAACCTCTATGATATCAACTCAGAGCATCCTTTCAAACAGTGGGCAGGTTACTACTGCATTGCTTTGTTTTTAAAATTGGTCTTGCTACTTTAAGCTAACAGGGTTTTTGTTTGTTTTTTTGTATGAACTGCTGCTATTCCTTCTTTCTAAAGACAGCGTCATTAGGCCAAAGATGATACACATAGTGTAAAGGGATGCCACTCCCTTCCTAAATGAGGTGAGATATAGTGTGTGCCAAAGGGGTTATTCAGACAGTAGAATGTGGGTTGAATCTGTGTTGAGCACATGAATTTCAAATGCATTTGATTACGGTAAGTTTGGTGGGAGGAGGCTGTCAAAAACACCACAAAACCCGAGATAATTGATCCCAAAGGGGAATTTTCGTGAGTTTTCCTGGAAGATTTGCATTGTTGGCTGTGTGAATAACTGATGCGGATAGACCCGGGATGAACTGGGATAAAACTGCATGTCTTGAACATGTTTTGATTATATATAGATGAGCATGATGCAGTTCTGATTAAAAAATAGTGTGAAAAACAAATCGGGAATGTGTGAGTGGACCCTTTGCATAGTTGTGTTGCAAACTAAAACATGTGAATAACCCCCATCCAGGTGAATGGATGGATGGATCTCTTCTAGTAACTAAAGCCAGGGCTTGGATCAAATCCAACTGTGTGGATTTTTGCATTCTGTTTCTTGCTACACTGTGTGTGCATGTGTGCACACATGCATGTATACATCCATGTCTTGTTTTCTCCACACAAAAAACTGTAGCTCATTATACAGGTTGAGCCTCCCTTGTCCGGAATTCCAAACTATGAAATATTCCAAAAATCAAAATGTTTTTTCATGAGTGCCTGAGATAGTGACACCTTTGCTTTCTAATGGTTCAGTGTACACAAACTTTGCTTCATGCACAAAATTATTAGAATATTATGTAAAATTACCTTTTGGTTACGTATATAAGATATATATTCAATAAAAATAAATGAATTTTGTGTTTAGACTTGGGTCCCCTCTCCAGGATACTTCATTATGTACACATATGCAAATACAGGTATTCCAAACGGCAATAAATAAATAAAATCCAAAATTTGAAACACCTCTGGTCCCAAGCATTTCGGATAAGGGAAACTCAACCTGCACAAACATTTCTGTAATGATTCTAAACAGAAGGTTTGCACTGTTTGTCATTCTAGCCCTTAACCCACCCCCTCTTTACTGAAACTGATTTCTTTATTTTATCAGTAAATTGCAGCTATGCTTTGTACCCATTTACATCTTCTAATTTCTTTTTGCAAAGAAATAGCCACTTTACCATCCTACAATATGACCAGATCAAAATCCTACCTCCATCTATATCTACACCCACCAGCCTTTCAGCAAAATATACCAAATTTGCCACTATAAAGAAATAAGTATAAATCAAAAAGCAGCAGCACATATTAATGGAAAATTCTTGTACATCAGTGCTATGACAGTGACAAACAGAAATTATTGTCTGGATCAATGATTCCCAAACTTTGGTCCTCCAGGTGTTTTGGACTTCAACCCCCAGAAGCCCCAGCCACCTTGGCCAACAGATAGGAATTCTGGGAGCTGAGGTCCAAAATCTCTGGAGAACTAAGGTTTGGGAATCACTGGTCTGGATGAACCTTCCTAACGAGAAAAGTAAATCTAGAAATCCAACATATTAGCTACCATGAGAGGGCAGCATTGCTGTAGTTATAAACCTCACAATCTTAGGAATACAGCTAACTTGATCCACCTAATATTATGATAGCTAAAAAAAAGATGGTGTATTTTGAAGAACTGTGCATTAGTCAGAAAACTGAAGATTTGTATTAAACTATTTTCCCCCCACGTTTGAATACCTTCCCCTAGTAAACTAGGCTTCATGCTCACTTGTGTTTGGTGTTAAATTGGATTACAAATTTGGTTTATTAGCTTTAGTTTAACACTTATTATGTTCTAAACTAGAACTAATTACATCCTCTTAAGTGGAAAATCAAATCAGCAGGCCATTTCCTTCTGTGCCTGCAAAATGTCAACATGATGGCATTTAGGAAATGTACATCTTATTCAAGAATGGCCAACAGTTACTCCCTTTACACCCCTTCTCTTGTACAATAAAGGGAATTTATGGAAATGAAAACTTGCTGTTTCCTTTGCAGGGGAAAAGGAGCAGATTAAATAAAAATTCAAGACAGAAAGAAATCTAGTCTAAGACACACAATACCGTCTTTCTTCTACTGTTTAATCATTTGAAATAGGAGCAAGTCTGCATGGACTTAGTAAATCTAATGGGTTGGATTCAGGGTTGTAATGTTTCAGAGTAGGCTCACTACAATCCAAAGGTCAGATTAGTCTTGACAAACATAAGACTGATCAATTTCAGTGTGTCTGCTCTCAGCATGACTAAGGCCGGATCAAATCCAGACCTTATTTAACATCTAATGGAGGTTCATCCCAGCATTATAATCTCCTGTAACTGATTCTCATCTACTTCTAACATTTACTTCAGTGGAGAAGGAGGGACCTTCCCCCATCTCCATTGTTTAATTTTGACCAAAATGTATGAAAGACGATTTCCCTGGAATACCAATGAACCAGTATAGAGTTTGGCTGTCACCTACTTGAAAGAAATCTTAGCTTGATTGATGAGGTTTGATCCAGTAATCAATTGAATCTGCATATGATTAAAATAGTGTAGATTGCTGAAAGGAACAAAAGCCTTGTCTTTAGATGGCACCTCTCTATGTCACATCATCTAAGAAGGACAGAACTAGAAAAGTAACTTTTGAATGACAACTCCCCCAAACCAGAGGTGTTGCAGTCCATCAAGTAATTTTTCTAAAGAGGAACAGTAATTTCCATCTGAATTCTTCTATTCCAAAAACTAACTTTTTCAAGATCTGTAGAAGATACTATCTTCTGCATGACAGTGAAGGAAGGGCTACCTGTTTAATGATGCCTGCCATCTGCAGCTTTTAGAATATATTTGTAACAATTTTTCAAAATTTAAAAATACGTGTTGCTCAGTTAGGGATGTTATAGTTGATTTTAAAGGATGTTAATAAATGAATGTGAACAATTACATATTACCGCTCCAGCATAAACTGACAAGGATTCCACATGTTAAGAAGGCAATAGGTTAAAGAGACATTCAAGTCAGTTCCTGAATAGACACAAAGAGATCAAAATGACAGAAGACAAGGTAAACTAATTATTTTTTTCCATTACTGGGTCTTCATGTATTTAATGTTTGTGTCTTGCATTAGGTATTTGTAAGGAAAAGCTTAGTTCTTCTTGTTCTACAGTTCTGTAGAAAGGAACACTGATGATGGAATAAGAAAATACCTGATTGACATGATCCAACTTAGGGCAGGGCCTTCCACCATTGTAGGGCTTCTCCCGGAGCCATTTAGATCTGACTTTAACCCCACTGCCACACGATTTACTACAGCGAGACCAGTTGGACCATTCACTGAGCTTGCAGTCTGAGGGGCAAGGAATGATGCAGGCTTCCTCAATGTATCCTGGGTGAAGAAAAGTGAAAGCACAAACTCAGAGTACAGGAAGAACCAGGCTGGATCAAATCAAAGATGCATCTTGTTCAAATGTTACAAACCACTTTTAGTATAATTCAGTGCAATATCATCAGAGAAGTTTTCAGCATTCCAGTGGGTGGGTGGGGTTGAAAGCAAAAGACTGAGATCAAAAAGTGACAGTATATTTTTCACCTTAAGCTTATTCCCAGCAAGTAAGCTTTAAGGAGGAACATTTCAATTTTAAAGAATGGGGGGGGGGGGGGGACGGACCATAAAAAGCTAGGAAATCTCCAAAGAGTGGTATCATAAATAAAGACTGAGAGTCATCTGGGAAAATTAAGACTGACTGGGACCCCAAAAGAATAAAATTTGGGCCTAAGGCCTGAGACTCCCCACTCCTACACAGAGGCTGCCCAGGTTTTCCTAGAAGGTGACAAATAAGGCATAGGCACAACTAGAGTCACTTCCCTGCCAAGTAGCTGGTATTCAGAGGCACACTGCTGGTAAATATGCACATTCTACTCCACTGACTACAAACATTGATAGGCCTAGTCTCCATAAATTCGACTTCTCCTCATTACACATGCTTAAACTGGTGGCCATCATCACTACCCTGTGTGTAGCAGATAATTTTGCCAGATGGGCTGAAGAACCTATCACCTTCCAGATGTTTTGGACTGCAAATCTCACAACCCCTTACCATTTACCATGCTGGGATGTGTCAATGGGAGATGTAAGCCAAAAATTTTTTGGAAAATCAAAGATTTCTCCTATCCTTGCCATAACAATGTGAATGTCAATGTCCTATTTGGACTGTTCTCAGTATCACCAAATACAGTGAATGACCCCAGTTTCTAGTACTACAAGAGATATGTATATTCTTTCTTGCCACAACCTGTTTATTTACCATGGGAATGGGTGATTGGAGATTTGTTGGAGTAAATCTTCCATCCCCATGTCCCAAGGGTAAAAAGTTTGAGTACGACTGGATTACAGAATTCAAATGATAACTTGACAAGATTCTGTCAATACAGATATTGCCACATCATTAAGCCTAATATTAAAAATTTAATTGAGAAGCTGAGACATGCATCCAGAGAGTATGCTGAAGCAATACCTGAGCTGGTAGCCCACTAGGATCCATGCTCATCAAATATCTATAGTTGCAACTTTCTGACATATATAAAGTAACAGATACCACCCTGTCTCTTGTTATATCACCCTCATAACCCACTGGGATATGTTAAATGCAATGTCTTGACAATCAGTCTGCCATTTTACCCCTCTACAGCTAAACTGAGGGACAATGGTGGTGCTTACAACATATGTTCACACATCCGCTAGACTAAATGTGCCTGATCCTCTTGAAGCCAGCGAACTTAACACTTTGCACACTACTGAGGCTAAAAAGAGAGAGTGATCAGCCACATCAATGATCTGAAGATTAACAGCCATCTGCCCCTCCATTCTACACAGAGTAATTGCTTGGAAGAAAATTCAGATGCTTGGCTCTGATTGTCAATATTTTGGAAGGTGATGCTAGTGCTATTAGGGCAACTGGAGGTCACTTTCTACAATTCTTAGAAAAACTCTGAAGTCCAAAACACACTGCAGAAATAATCCCATTTGAGACCTCTTTAACTGCTCAGTGATAAGGAATCCTAGGAACTGTTGTTTATTGTGGCACCAGAGCTCTCTGACAAAGAAGGCTAAATGTCTCATAAAACTACAGTTCCCAGAATTCCCTAGCATAGAGCCAGGGTAGTTAAAGCAGGCTCAAACTGGATTATTTTGGCAGTGTGATTTGAACCTATGTTGGTTTTTCTTTGACTCACAGACAGTGGTGTCATAAATATATGCATGGTATAAAAAATACGCAACAACACTCCCCAGCAACAGGAAAAAAGGGTGGTGAGAACTGACAGAAATGGGGCCAAAACAGGGCAAATGAAAAAGAGGGAGATAGCCACATGTTCTGGAGAGGTTGCAGAGGTATCCCCAGACACACACATACACAAAGTATGAAGGGAAAAATCCATAGGGGAGAGAGAAAATGAGGCGAGGGAGAGATGGGAACTGAGCATGCTAGGAAGGGTCAGAAAGCTGAGGGTCAGTTGGGAAAGGAAAAGTGGAAATTATGAGGGATGGAGTGGAATGCCTATCATGAGTTCCTCACAACTGATATGATATTTGGGGATGGAAAGAAATTTCATACAAATAAAAGTAGTACTTCTGCGGGTTGCTGCAAAAATAAAGACAGGGCTTCGTTTTGACCATTCACACATGTACCATGGGAGGAGATAGCACAAGCTTTAGCCAGTGGGAAAAGGTTGTGTAAATTTGGGAAGCTTTGTAAATATATGCACACATGACAGAATGTGTATCAAAGTGTGTGGAGGTTTCAGTATAGAAAGAAAACAGTAAGGGTGCATACACACAGTAGAATGAAAGCAGTTTGACTCCGAGTGGTGCTCTAGGGACTGACGCAGGCCCTTGAGCCATTGACAGCCAGTCACTAGCAGGTTTTCAGGAAAGAAGGAAACTACTGTAGCCAACGGGTACAAATATGATGCCAGTCCCTGGGACATTGGGAAAATAATAATTGCAGGTCTCACACATCAGATAACCTAAGAAGCTGTGCTTTATAATATTTGAAGCAGTGTACAGTCAGCCTTCCCCATCCATAGATTCAACCACCCACGGCTTGAAAATAACCCACCCAATCCAAAAAGCAAACCTTGATTTTGCCATTTTATATAAGTGACACCACTTTTTAAAAAGTAAAGGTAGTCCCTTGACATGAATGTCTAGTCGTAACCGACTGTAGGGGGCAGTGCTCATCTCCGTTATTAAGCCAAAGAGCCAGTGTTGTCTGAGGACTGCTCTGGCGGTCATGTGGCCAGCATGATTGCACCGAATGCTGTTACCTTCCCACTGAAGTGATACCTATCATTTGCATGCTTTTGAACTGTTCAGTTGGCAGAAGCTAGGACTAGTGACAGGAGCTCACCCCATCATGCAGCACTAGGGCCTCAAACTGCCAACCTTCTGATCTTTTGATCATCAGAATTGGCATCTTAACCACTAAAACCACCATTTTACTACCCATTATATATAATGTGACTTGGGCATCCATAGATTTTGGTGTTCATGAAGGGTCCATGAATCAATCCCAGTGGATACTAAGGACTCAAATTCAAATTCTCCAGATAGAAAAAAAACTTATGGAATCGAGAGTGCCAACTACCAAAAGAACTACTGGCATGTAGATGGTGAGTGACAACTACTTTGCTAAGAGCAAAGTAGGAAAATGCATAGAATATCCTTGGGACGTGTCACTGATAAATTAAACGGCAGACCAGAATTACACCAACTAGAGCAGGGGTCGGCAAGTTCCCCTTACCTGGGGTCGGTCTGGGGATCCCCGGATCTTCCGCGGGCCGATGGGGGGGAGGCGCCGCCGTGACCGCCATTTTGTTTTCCAAAATGGCAGCCGCGACTCATTTGTGCATGCACAGTACTCCTGCGCATGCGCAAATGAGCCGTGGCCGCCATTTTGGAAAACAAAATGGCAGCCGTGATGTGCAAGGTGGCAGCAGTGCGCGCAGCGGCGGCGGGGGTCAGCGGCGGGGGTCGGTCCAAAGGCCTCGGGGGGGCGGACCTGGCCCGCAGGCCATAGGTTGCCAACCCCTGAATGAGAGTCAGAGCTCAGCCAGAAAGATATAAATTTAACCTGATTTCTATTCCTTCTCTACCTCCATGATCAACATTACGAAAGAGACATTAACCAGTGTTATCTATGAGTTCATCAAATCTATCAGCCTACAATAGTCTGCTTCAGAATGAAAATATCTGATGGTAGGAAATGGCTCTAGACAGACCATGTGTGTTAATTCTATGATACAAAAGAGATTCCATCAAAAAGAAATTCATCTGGAAAACATGACCATCTTAAGTGTAATGAAATTGTTTTAAAACTCCCATCTATGGGCTGCTGGAAAAGCATCTGGTTGAGGCTAAGCTTGCTGTCTTCACAATTGAACACAATTTCTCCATATTTTCTGAATAAGCAAAGGCATTTCTTTTTTTACAGGTCTCATCCTGCCTTTTGAGAAGCAGCTTGGTGCAGTGGTTTGAGCATTGTATTATGACTCTGGAGACTAGGGTTGCCATAAGTCGGAAACGACTTGAAAGCACATAACAACAACTCTGCCTTTCTACTCCAAACTGAAGCTTTCAAGGTTCAGAATAGCATGTGATGTGACACGATAAAACTGGACAGCTGCAAAACTGGTTAAAGCTCAATTGCCAAAAAATAAAATAAAATCCACTGAACTCTAACCCTAAGACCTAGTGGTCTCAACATTTGACTGAGACATTCATCATCTCTCACATGTTTGGGCCATGCATCCCTACAAGTAATAACACATAGGCAGACAGAAATGGAGGCAAGGACACTTACAGAGAAAAATGAAACAGAAGGATGGAAAAAGAAGAGTATTCAAGGAGAAAATGAGAGAAATACATAAGGAGACCTATGAGCCTGGCATGAGGAATGGTGAATATAAACACACAGTGTAATTATACCCTAGAGAGTATTGAGAAACAGACTTTTAAATAAGGTACAGATAAAATATACAAAAAGGGAGAAATAAAACAAAAAGCACACAAAAACTAAAAATAACAAAGCTGTTTGCAATCACCATGGTCAGGTATTGAAAGACGGACCTATACTTTATGCTACTTCTCACTCCAAAGTCAGCCATTTATGTAGGTTCCTAATGTTACTTGTGCTAGAAAATATCAGCCATGCTAATTATTTATTTTAAGAAGGTGGGTCAGGGAAAAGATAAATGTGGTAACTGATGTCATGGAGGGTGCTGAATTCGTTAATTTTATCTGTACTCTGAAGAAGCTACCAAAGTATTGAATGTGCTTTGGGACCACAACTCAGCACCGTGAATAGTTCCTTTAAATTCTGGACTAAATTCCAGAGTGTTTTCCCCACTCACTGGCAAGAAAGCCACCAACCATCACTATAGATATGGAAGCACTAGATATGATACAGCAGCTATCCATATGATTGTCCTATATGCATGTAAAATTGTGTGTTTGTGTGTGCTCTTCACATAAAAAGAAGTATAGGTCAAAGCAGCATGTTGGAGGTAAGCCAGGCTGAGAGAAATTTGGTTAAGCAGTCTTCCACAACCCAGTACCCTCCATTTGTGTTGGACAAAAACTTTCATTATCCCTAGACAATATGGCTATGCTGGATAGGGATGACCATGGTCATCATCCGATAGATATGGGGGGTCACCAGATTGGCTAAAACTGGCTCTGAAAACAATGGAGTATAGTGAGTAATTCAAAGGAGAACAGAATGTTGCTGCTGCTGTTGCCAGTAATGTGCTTCTCACACCTGCATTTTTAATGACCTGCACATCTGTAGAGAGAAGCTGGACAAGCCTGGTTAGCGGCAGACAATTGCAGCCTTCAGAATGCTCCCACACTCACTGTTTTAATTGTCATGGCCGCATCCTATGGAATCCTGGGATTCATAGGTTGTTGTAGCTCTAGAGCTCTCTGACAGAAAAGCCTAAATAGCTTACAAAAACTACAAATCCCAGAATTCCATAGCATGGAGCCACAGCAGTTAATGCAGTGTCAAACTAAATTAATTCTGCAGTGCAGATGCAGCTCTAGAGGCTTATCTGTAAAAGAGGACAGCCAGAGAAAGAGTGAAGACCTGTTAGGAAGGCAGGCAATGAAAAAGTCTGAATACAGTTTTGGGAGCTGGAAATGTAGAAAGAATTCAGGGAGTTCAAGTTTAACTTAACTGTTACATAATAAAGCGTTATTGTTTATCTACAACTGTACCTGCCTGTTTTCATTTAAGAACTGAGAGAGAAAATTGGTCACACTTTACCATATCAAACCCACTAACACAGTCACTTGTCCACTGCAGTGATTAGCTTGAGCCTGAGTACCACTTGGAGCGATCCTAAGGCTGAAAGGGCAAGACAGGACCAGTCTGGAAAGGGGTTCTATCACAACTTTTCTTTTTAATGTGAATTGGAGAAGAGGATAAAATACAGGTGGTGGTCCAGTCTTGCCTTTGTATGTAAGTACAGACTGGGCATACAGAATTTATGGTGCATATACGCAGATGGCTATCCCTATCCACGGATTCTTTATCCATGGATTCAAGCATTCATGGCCTGAAAATATTCAAAAATATATAATTTCCCAAAAGCAAACCTTGATTTTGCCATTTTATATAAGGGACACAATTTTACTATGCCATTATATTTAATGGGACTTGAGCATCCATGGATTTTGGTATCCACAGGGGTCCTGGAACCGAACCCAGCAGATACCAAGGGCCTGTTGTACATTCTCAAAAAAGAACATCTCAAATGAAATTTTCTCCCTTAAAAGTCCTCATCTACACCCTCAGGGTTGTTGTGAAAACAAAGGGCCATGTGAAGCTGAGATATAAATGTATAAAATAACAAATGAATAAAGTATAGCAAACCGCCATTGAACCAATCTTGCCAAGAAAATCGCATTATAGGGTTGCCATAAGTCGGAAACAACTTGAAGATATACAACAACAACAACAACAACTGTGAGGATAAAGTATTTTACACATTGGTTTGTTAATTATCAGTTAATAGTAATTCTCTCAACTGGATTAGATGGAAATCTTGAGGAAGGCAGATTGATTACCCAATCAACACAGCAGACTTTTGCATTATTATTTCCAGATATAGGTGAATAATAATAATTCAAATATATTAAATAAGCAACTTTCAAATAATAAAAGTAAGACATTGGAAGACTAGGTTTTGGATAATAGATCAGCGAGATCCAGATGAATAAAAACAGAGTCTCTCAAATAAACCATGATAGAATGTGCTTAGTATTGCTGAAGATCAAGCACACCATCAAGGCAATTGATTCTAACATCCAGGTCCTAAGCTCATTTGTCTGGAAAACTGTTCTCTTATTTCAAAGAAAAGTGAAAAGGGCAGCACAATCCTACTTCAAAAATACACCTGTCTTGGGGGGGGGGGGAGGGGGGAGGATAATTTCAGCAAAATTTCAGCAGAAAACAGCCTTCTGTTGGCAAAACTCTCTTCTGGCAGTGCTGCTTTACTGGCTAAGATCTGTTGGCCAGTAAAAAAAAAAAAATAGGCAAAGAAGAACGCAAGTTACACCAGATCCAAACCTCTCCCAGTCTGAAGACAGAGATCCAAATCACACTTCACAAATATTTCAGTTTGAGACCACTTTAACTGCCCTGGCAAGTAAATGCTGGGTAATTCTAGGAACAGTAGTTTTGTGAGACATTTAGCTTTCTCTGTCAGAGAGCTCTGGTGCCTCCATAAACTACAATCCCCAGGATTCGCTAGCACTGAGCCAGGGCAATTAAAGCAGTCTCAAACTGGATTATTTCTGCTTTCTGTTTTGGACAGTCACCAAGCTGGTGGAGTTAAGCCAAGGTGTGGGTTCTAAATTCTTGGTAATTTCCGAGATGACATTAGGATGGGATTCGATTTAATACAGCTTTAGATAGCCTAGCTGCATCTGCACAGCAGAAATAATCCAGTTTGACACGACTTTAAGTACCATCGCTCAATGGTAAGGAATTCTGGGAATTGTAGTTTGTTGTGGAGTAAAATTACCATTGATTGTAGCTCAATGGCTCTCATGGCTCAAGGCTATGGCTCGAAGTTATGAAATTCTGGGTACTGTAGTTTGTCTCCACTCTGGTGCCATGACAATCTACATTTCCCAGAACCCCATAGCATTGAGTCATGGCAGTTAAAGCGGTATCAAACTGGATTATTTCTGCCATGCAGCCGTAGTGTCACCTCTGCTGAATGTCTGTCTTCACAAGGCAGGACTGTGTTCCAAGTAAGTAAATCTGGGATATTGGTCAAAAACTGACTACATATATGTTTTTAAGTGTGACAAATGCAGTATTTATTTATTTAATAAATACATGAAAGTAAAACATGAAAGTAACCAGTGCCATAACCAAATTATAATTGTAATAAAATCGTATACAATTGACACCAAATTATAATTGTAATACAATGAGGGGTAATTCCATCCCTTTTGCAGCATGACAGTAACAGTTTTAATTGCTTTTTACATTTACAAGAGGTGCATGGTTTTATTACTAAGGTGTGTCTTGTACCAATGGCCTATGGTTTTCTAATTTAAGAGTCAGCTGCCTTGAGACCTACCTTTAGGGAAAAGGTGGGCTATGAAAGTGATTGATTGATAAATATATTATGCTGCTGGCACACTGCAGAAATAAAGCAGTTTGACACCACTTTAGCTGCCATAATTCAATGTTATGTAATTCTGGGATTTACATAGAGAGCTCTGGTGGGGCACCAGAGCTCTCTGGCAGGGAAGGCTAAATAGCTCAAAAAACTACAGATCCCAGAATTCCACAGCACTGAGTCATGGCAGCTACAGTGGTGTCAAACTGTTTTATTTCTGCAGTGTAGTTGCAGCCTTAGTTTATAATAATGAGAAAGAAAAGAGCTTTTTAAAATATCACTGTAGTGGTTGGGTTTGGGACTATAATGACAACTAATTACTTTTAAATGATAACTTGCAGTATGTACAAGGGTAATTTAATCCAAGATGTGATTCTTAATACCTCACATACACTAAACATTCCTTTAGTATCTAATCCAATTAATTTCAGGGGTGATGATCACTGAATAGCTTTGTAGGCCATGGAAACATGATAGTACTTAATGAAATCTCAACAATGATGCTGAGAATCAGAGCAATATGAGCATTAGGTAAGGTCTAGTCTATTTATTTATGATCCGCTTTTCTATGTATAGCTGAAGTGGCAAACAAACAAAATAAATAATAAAATGTTAAAGTCTGTAGAAAAAATATCATGAATTCCATGAGGTATGGCGGGAAGCAAAACAGAGCTACAAAGCCATGCTTCTCAGTTTCCTCCGCTTTGCTTTCCTGTCACATCGCTTCAGGGTAAAGTATGTAAAAAGACTTTTAAAAATGATAAAAGTGTATATGGCAAACCATAAAGTGATGCCTGGCCACATGGACTCTTTTATAGCCACTGAGAGTTTATTATCAGGCATACATGCAATTAAATAAGAAATTCAGTACTTCACATAGATACCCCCAACAGCTGTTCTCAAAACATTCACCGATGCACAGATATTCCCCTATAATCCCCTGTCTAAGCCTTGCAACCACACAGAGCTTTGTAGAGTCTGCACAAATCAATGTATCTCATTTAATTAATGCTAAAGGGGAAAATAATCTCACACTAATAAGGCAGCAGACAAACCATCCTGGACTGGTTGACTGTGCCTGAGGTCTTAAAAATAAACCAACATGAATTAAGAAGTGCATTATGACCTATATATAAAAAAATACTGAATCTTTGTTGTATCAGAATGCCGACTGGGGAAGAGTTACAGGAGAAGGCGGTCTTAATCCTCAATGGCCCTATTATATAGTACAGCCTTGAATCACAATGGTAAAAGGGATTCTGGCCTCCTTTGCTTCCAAAAAAATGGCAATGACTGTGAGGCATTTTGAATTGTTTTTTACCTGCCATACAATTGCAGCCAGCTGCAGAAATACAAAATATGCATTCACAGAGAAAATGGCTAATGCATCAATAAACCACTGGTATTCTAATTGCCATGTATTATGTACAAAATGGAAAAGGAGAGAGAAATAAAGAAAATAAATGAGCAACACCTTTGCAACTAACTGAATTATTTTAGCATGAGCCTTCATACTTAAGATGGGGATTGATAGCTATAAAAGATGAATTGAAGAAATGGGGTTGATCACAACAAAACCCCTTGATAACATAAACCAGATAGTATCAGAAGGTGCTGCTTGATGCTTTCATGTTTCTCCCTCCAATTTCATTTTACCCTGAAACAAATTAACTTGACTATGGGGGGAAGCAGACGGGCGGCCCTGGGCCGCCCCAGGAAGCTGCACCGCGGGACCGAGGCATCCCCACGCCTCGGTCCCATGGCGCAGCTTCGCTGTCCCTGAAAGGAGCGCTAAATTGGCGCTCCTTTCACAAGTCGCCGAAGGTTCGCCACAAAAGGCTGCAGTGCACCTTCGGCGACTCTTCCACCGCAGCGTGTGCAAATGCTGTGGCAGGAGGTCCTCCTCGGAGCGCCGGCTGTGCGGAGGGCCGGCTGCTCCGAGGACGACCTGGGGAAGGGGTTGGGGCGCCGATCGTGCGGCTGCCCCTCCCCTTCCCTGCCCCCAAGACGGCCCAATTAGCCGTCTGCTTAGCCCATATATCTTTGAAAACGACGCAGAGTATGTAGAGATACTTTAAATTTTTTGTGATGCTTTGCATTTACAGATTGTACAGATACAAAAAACAAAAACATTTTTACTGCTGAATTTCAAGAGGTGATTTTACAGGTTTATATATGTGTATATATAAGAGTGCTGAGGATCCCCTGGACAGCCAAAAAGACAAACAAATGGGCCATAGAGCAGATCAAGCCAGAAATCTCCCTGGAAGCCAAGATGACTAAACTGAGGCTGTCGTACTTCGGACACATCATGAGAAGGCATGAATCATTAGAAAAGGCAATAATATTAGGAAAGGTAGAGGGAAGCAGAAAGAAAGGAAGACCACATGCTAGATGGATGAACTCAATTAACGAGGTTACCAGTATGAATCGGCAAGAATTTAGAATAGTGGAAGACAGGGAGTCTTGGAGATGTCCCATCCACAGGGTCACCATGGGTTGAAATTGACTCAAGGGCAGTTAAAAACAAAAACAAATATGTGTATACACCCACACCCACCCACCCATAATTTATATCCTGCCTTTCTCCTGGCACAGGACTGAAGAAAACTTACAGCAAGTTAAAACAAAGCTAAAATTGTATTATACAGAAGTTTAAAAATATACAATTCTAATAAAAGCCCAAGGTTAAAACAGCTTGAAACACAATTAAAACATATTTGAAACAGATAAAAGCACAGCAGACCCCTTCTGCCACATGAGTTAAGAGGCAAAGGTCTGCCTAAATAAAAAGATTAGATAACTGTGATAAGTGGAAGTTATCTGACTTCAGTAAAATTGGGAATGGGGTGAATAACTTTAATAGAATTAAACTCTCTCCTAAGATTCCAAGACTGACCAACACACACACCCCAAAAACCAAAACAAAACTCTGTAGTAAATTATTAATGTTCTTTTAAAAACAGTACTATATATTCTCACTTAATTTGGTTACAATCTAAAATGTTAATCAATGAAATGAAGTCTAGTTTTGACTGCTTTACAAAATCTAAGGACCATTATGGAGGAGATACATAATTGCCATAATTATGTCAAAGTATAGATGGGCTATGCAGTCAAAGGTGAAATGTAGAGATGTGTGTGTCTGTATTGTTCCACTTGAGTACAGCTTTTAGGCAAAGCACAAACAACTCAGTCCAGATGGCTAGAGAGACAAAACAATTGAGAAAACTCTAGGTGGGAAATCATCCTTGTTTACATAAGGAAACAATAATAAAAGGTTGTTATGGGAAAGTAGATCACGGGGTGGAGGATGAACAACAAGAGGCTGGGTTAGCATACATCACATACAGATCATCCAATCAACCTGAAGGTTAACACCCAAAAAGGTGGAGAGGGGCTGGACTGAGAAACTGTGTTTGGCATTGATATTATTATTATTTGCTTCCTTTAGATCGTACTTTTTCTTCTCTTTACTTCTCGATGGATCTATAATATGTTTATACTGCTTCACAATGTAGCCTTAAGATCTGGAAACATGGATCTGTAGATTTGTTCTTGTTTAGCCACATCTGCAAGATGTGATCCTATAATGGACTGTATTTTGCTTTGCATGTTGTTATTATTCTTTCAACAATAACAATAAAACTCAACTTTTAGAAGCTTGGATTTTTTTTTTGCTCCCTAGTTCTGCTGGATTTACAAGTACACTACTCCACCAAAACCGAACAATTACATGTTTATTAGAAATATAAAGAACAAGCACATGGACGTGCATTCAGGCACACACATATACACGCAAAGCACACCAGACTTGAATAAAGTAGTCACAGATGGATGAACTTAAAAATCTTGCTGAAGACATATAAACAGAGATTAATGAGAAATCTCTCTTCCAATATTGGATTGTTGTTTTTTCATTTAGTGCCTTTTGTTTGTGCACTGGAACATAAAAATATAGGATTTTTTTTAAAAAGCAAATTGGAAGAGATTATATATTCCAGGGGAAGGGCTAAAGTGTAACCTGTTCTTGAGTGTGTGGCACTTCCCTTAAAGCAGGGACGGGAGAATCCACAAAACACACACTCCCTTACCTCTGTCATATTGGATGCAGCTGATGGAACAAAATATCTGGATGGCAAACAAGTTCTCCATCTCTACCCTAAAAGATCAGGTCACAGTCACCTGGTGCTGCTCACTGATCTACCTTTGTCATAGGAGGCAACAGTAGTCTCTGTCGCCTGGAAAGGCTTTTACTAGCATTGCACTGGTGTTCCAGGTACAACCTTGTTTGGGCAGACATCCTTCCTTCACTGAAAGATGGTTAGTGAAGAAAGTTGACAAGAAAATCAACTCATCTGAAATGTAACAGTGGAAGAGAGTTCTACAGATAGCATGGAATGCCAAAAAAAAAAAAAAGACTAATGAATGGGTCCTAGAGCAAATCAGGCTCAAATTCTCACTAAAAGGCAAAGGAATCATTCACACTATACAGTTGTGCTATTATTCCATTTTAACTGCCCTGATTCTGTTTCATGGAATCCTAGGATTGGCAGCTGAAGGAGGAGCATTTATCCAGAGTGCTCTAATGTCTCACAACACTGCCAACTGCAAGCAACAACAATAACAACAATCTAACTTGCCAGTTGGATATGTGAGAATGCCTTTGAAAATGGTCCAAGCAACTTCTCTTTGGTATGGCTACTAGACAGTTACGTGTGTGTGTGTGTGTGTGTGTGTGTGTGTGATATCAACACTTTTACTGTTGTTTTAATTGCTACTGAAGTTCAAATCAATTTATATCTTGCTGTGAGGCACCCTGAAAACATTGCTTAAAACTGGCTTATGATTCATCTTAAGTAACAAGTAAGTCATTAAAAAGCAAATCAAAATGAGGGTTTGGTATGGTGGGGAAAGCCAACTAATTCACATAAAACATGACTTGGCTAAATACTGCAGCTACAAACAACATACGTGGCATTGATATTCAAGAGAAAATAACTGAATACCAATAATAAGTAATCCATATGCTATCTGTTGCAGGAAATGATTATCATTAGTATTTCTGGGGCTGCATCATATAACACAGCCCAATTAGATAAAATTGGAAGCCCTGGTCAATTACCAGTTCCCAAATGAGACTACTGCTATCCAACACATGACTACAAACACATTTAGAAACATTAGACATACATTTTCCTTCTCTGAAATACAGGTTGAGTATCCCTTATCCAGAATTCTGAAATCCAAATTACTCCAAAATGAATTGTCCACATGAGTGGCTGAGATAGTGACACCCTTGCTTTCTGATGGTTCTGTGTACATAAACTTTGTTTCATGCACACAATTATTAGAAATACAGTGTATAAAATTATGAGGTTCATGAGGTACAAGGGCTATATGAAATATAAATGAATGTCATGTTTATACTTGGGTCCCATCTCCAAGATATATATGTATATGCAAATATTCCAAAATCAAATGCAAAATACTTCTGGTTGGGATTTCAGATAAGGAAGATTCAACCTGTATAAGCTTACAGCACTTGGTATTTGTTTGTGGTCAACTATCCAAGTACTAACCAGGACTGACCCTGCCTAGCTTCCAAGATCATACAGGATGTCATGCCTTTAAAGTATTTAGGCTTAGTTTAGGCACATACACAAAAATGTAATGTAAGAAGAAGCTTCAAGTTCTATTGCTAATGTAGGGTAACATAAAATCTCAGGCCAATGTGATAGCAAATAAGCAGCTTTCCCCAACTATGGTTGGAAAGAAATTTTATTGAACTAGGCAATGTAAACGAAAGTGACATTTTTACACCTGCTGTGACTTGTTGCTACAAAATGTGTACCTCATCAGCAGTTTGCATGGCATCCCAGAAATAAAGTGCTCACAGAATAGTGGCAATTTTTTAAAACGTGAAAGGCTAAAATATGCATAACTCATGGAAAATACACAAAGGCATGCTTCAGTCAATAAGGGAAATGGATAAAGTAGGCAAATTGCACATATAAATGTGTTTAAAATGCTACATGAATTTCAGAACAAGAGGAAAATGCAAAATCTTGCAACCAACTATGAAATAAGGACAGAAGGAAAATGCAGGTGGTTTTGGAGCAATTTCACAAAACTGACAGTGAAAGATTTTCACACCCTTATTACAAATATGGTACTTTCCTGACATTTTGGATTACAGTTCCCATCTAGATGGTTAGGAGTGATAGAAGTTGTAGTCTAAAACAACTGGACACATCAGTTCATTTACTGATAAGCACGTCTACAGTAATGGCAATACACCTGGACTCATCTGTGTATCATAATGCTAGTATCCCAAATCTATTTGTTGTCAAAGGAAATTATGCATTCTTGAGCTACATTTCAGATCATGACAGGTCAGATTAAATCAAGGTCTTGACATTTATGTAAGACCGCATCTCAACCAGTCATTTGTGACTCAGAGTCAGGACTTTCCAACTTCAGAGCCTGAACAAGAAAAGGTACAAAGACAAATTTACTCTATATTGTGTTCTGTTCTTTTGACAAGCAATTTGGACTGCCTCTGCCATAATAAGATTTCCCTTGTGATGCTGCAAGACAGTAATTCCATCAGCCCACTACCCATGCTCTGGCTACTCTGTGATGCTGAATAGATGACTTTTCATTTCACAGTACCTTCATAGCTGTTCACACAAAGAATAATACTTCAAAGCTATGGTAGTTCACACTCAACCAAACTAAGACCTCTCATCTCACAGTTTTCTATACATTAGGGCACATATAAAACTTAGGTTTTATTGAAATTTGTCAAGGTGTTACAGCTGTAATTAACAGATTACTTTGGGAAATAAAACCAAAGCAACCTCATAGAAACCTGTACAAATTGTCTGGAAGCTCACAGACAAGGACTTCTTATAATAGCATTCACATTTGGCTTGCTACATAACAAAGCAAAAGCAAAGCAAAGTAGCTTCATTTATATACCGCTTCATATCGCACTATGGGATGTTTAAGTGGTTTACAACTGTGAGCTGATTGCCCCCCAACAAGCTGGGTAACACTCATAAGTGGTTCAAAACAAGACTCAACACAGCCAATGAGAGGGGAAAAGATAGTCATAGGGCCTTTGCAGACTGTCAGAAATAGTGCAAATTGAGTCCACTTTAACTGCCCTGACTCAGTGCTAGGGAATCATGGGAACTGTAGTTTATTGTGGCACCAGAGCTCTCTGACAGAGAAGTCTTAATGTCTCAGAAAAAAATACACTTCCCATGATTCCCTAGCACTGAGCCAGGGCACTTAAAGTGGACTCAATTTGCACTATTTCTAGCAGTCTGCAAAGGCCCAAAAACTTCATGTTGAGTGAATAATAATAATAATAATAACAAAATTTATTTATACCCCACTTAAATGAAGACAATCTAAGCGGCTTACATCAGTTAAAACCCCATACAACAAAATTCATACCCCAACCCACCCCCCTTAAAACAGTATTAAATGACAAGATAATTAAAACAGGAATATAAACATTCCAACACAAATAAAACAAACATGAAAATATAAAAATATAAAAATGCCCTGATTAGACTCAACTGCGCTCCCCATCCATCAGCAATTGATGGGGCCACGCGGGGAGCGCAGGGATCAAAGAGCCCAAGGCCAGGAGAATTAATCTGGAAAGGCCTGCCGGAAGAGATCCATCTTGACAGCTTTCTTGAAGCTGTCTAAAGATGTTAATAGACGGATCTCGTCTGGCAGGTCGTTCCAGAGTTTGGGGGCGGCGATAGAAAAGGCCCTTTGGGAGGTCGCCGCCAGCCTAGATTTTTGAGGATGCAGCAAATTCCTCCCAGAGGATCGGAGAGCGCGGGAAGAATTATATGGAAGGAGGCGTTCCCTGAGATAGCTTGGACCCAAGCCAAGGGCTTTAAAGGTAAAACCCTAAGGCTGAGGAAAGGAATAGATGGAGTACTCCAATCCCAAGGCCTCTGTTACAACAAAAACCATAGTGGCATGTCGAAGCAGCAACAGAGCAAATTTTCAACTTTTCCTCCCCTTTCATGATGCTTTTTCTCAACTTTAACTGGGGGTAAAAATTGAGGATTTGTTCCCTCCAGTAAACACTGCTAAACAAGACCTGAAAGATCCCAACAAATATAAGCCTGAGTGAATAGAAACCTCATCACCTGATATTGAAAGGACCACAAATATGGCACCAGGCAATTCTCTCAAGGAAGCATGTTCTACTGCTAGGGTGTTCCTATTGAAAAGACCCTTTCCCTGATTGTTTCTAATCTCTCCACTTTAAAAGGGAGAGCAGAGCATCTGGGATCTTAAAGTATAGATAAGTAGGTATGAGTACATATGGGAGAAGACAGTTTTTCCGGTGATCTACTTCTGAGCCATTTCGGCTTTAAAAATTTAAACCAAGCACTTTAAACCAGAAATGGAAATGGACTGGGAACCATTACAACTGACAAAGCACATAAGATCAGCCTTCTCAGTGCCCGTTGATAATCTTAACAGTCCCACTCCAGGGGAGCTTCAGTTTCAGAACCAATTTTAAAGGTAGCCACACCTGTAATGAATGCACTGCAGTAGTCAAAAAGGGAGGCTCTCAGAGCACCCCAAATTATGGCCAAGCTATCTCTTTCCAGGTAATGTTGCAGCTGGCATACCAGCTGAAACTGACAAAAGACAGTCAGGCATAGAGGTCACATAAAGGTCTAATGACACTGATGGATCAATAAACAATCATCACTCTTCTGCTGAAAATCTGGTCCTTTAGTGTGTGTGTGTGTGTGTGTGTGTGTGTGTTAAGGGAGGGGACTCTGGTGGGGCAAGACCTAGTTTTCACCCTTTTCTTTCCCAGACAGCCCATACAAATGTATTTTTGACTGAAAATCATATGAAATGTGACCCAGATGTCACTAAAACCTCACTCTCACTTTTAATTTCCTAGGTTTTTTTAATGGAATTTGGCCAATTTTTGTCAATGAAAGTAGACTTGGGGAGGTGTCAGAATGTTGGAGTAGGGTTAAAAGCATAATGCTGTTCCAAGTAGCATTTGTGGGGAGGTTTTTTATCTGAAAAAAAAAATAACTAGAGAGTCTGGAGCTTTCAGGGCATCAGGAGGATTTGGGGTCACACAAAAAAAGAGTGTTGGAAACCAGATACAGCCCACAGGTCACCCCTACTTAGGGGGGAAATGCAACCTCATCTAGAACAGTCTGAACAATGTATGAGAATTCCAAGTAGTTTACATATAAAAGGAAACTTTTTTTAAAAAAATCATGTGCCACCCACAAATTACCAGATGAAACACACAAAGCTAAAATATCACACAGCATGCTTTAAACCGAGAGCTAAATCTGTTGTTGTAGAATCACAGAATCACAGAATTGGAAGAGACCACAAGAATCAAAGCATTTCCGACAGATGGTCATCTAGCCTCTGTTTAAAAACCTCCCAAGGAGACTCCACTACTCTCCAAAGGAGCGTGTTCCACTGTCAAACTGCTCTTAATTGTCCGGAAAGTCTTCCAAGTTTGCCATTGCCATTGGCAATGAAGTTTGGCAGGGGAAGTTTGCCATTGCCTTCCCCTGAGGCTGAGAGAGTGCAATCTCTTTTCCTGTAGTTTGAATCCATTGTTCCAGATCCTAGTCTCTGGAACAGCAGAAAATAAGCTGGTTCCATCCTCAATAGATATTCCTTCAAATATTTAAACAGGACTATCATATTTCCTCTTAACCTTCTCTTATCCAGGCTAAACACACCCAGTCCCCTAAATCTCTCCTCACAGGGCATGGTTTCCAGACCCTTCATCATTTTGGTCACCCTCCTCTGCACACATTCTGTGTGCCTTCAAGTCATTTGCAGTTTATGACCACCCTAAGGCTCATGGGGTTTTTGGCAAGATTTGTTCAGAGGAAGTTTGCCATTGCCTTCCCCTGAGGCTGAGAGAGTGTGACATGTACTAGAAATGAACTTCTAGCACATGCGCACTACAGCCACGGCCCTCAGAGCCGAGGGGGACCTCCTTGGAGCGCCGACCCGACGCAGGGCTAGCTTTCCAAGGAGGACCTCCTCGGAGAGCCGGCTTTCGAAGGGGGACCTCCTCATAGAGCCGGCTTTCCAAGGGGGACCTCCTCAGAGCGCCGATCCAACGCAGGTCCGGCGCTCCAAGGAGGACCTCCTCAGAGAACGATGCAGCGGGAGGTCCTCCTCGGAGCGCCAGCCGTGTGGGGGGCCAGCTGCTCCGAGGACGACATGGGGAAGGGGTGACAGCCGCGGCGAGTGACAGCCATGGCTGTAGTGCGCATGTGCTAGAAGATCATTTCTAGTACATGTACGGGATTTTCTTACTTGTGTGTGAACGTTAAATGCAGTTTCAGGGGGAGCTTTCCTTAATTGCGCAATTAAGGTAATTACGTGTGAAAACCATTTGCGGAATCAAGGTTTATTTTTGGAATTTGTCATTTCCAGTTTATTATCGCTTTGTGGGCCACGTGTGATAACGTCCTAGGAAAACTTGCAATATGACAATGTCATGGCACAATTGCTTTGCCTTATTAAATGCAACAGAAGAGTAACAGAGAGAAAAGAGATGAAAGAGATAACTCTTTGTCTTCTGCAACCATCATATCTCATAATATAAAACTTTTTTTGTGTAAAATAAAATATTTCTATAACTCATCCACCTCTAATGTCTAAGCAAAACGTTCTTCTATAATACTATTTTTACAAAATAAACTGGCAATGACACAATTAATATGTTAATAAATAATAGAGGAATACAATTTGCTGAACACCAATTTTAATTGGCCAAGGTCCTTATCGCACCATGCCATTGGGAATGTAATTTTTTTTCATGCTGAAAATAATCTGTTAATTACCCCTTTACCCAGTACAATTCAGTAGCCAGTTTGAGTGTAGATGTCTCGTTCCACCTCACAATGAGATCAATCGATTAGTGGATGTAGTGTAATCTGGTTGTCCCTCCCTTGGGCATTCCCCAGGAAATCAAAAGAGAAACCTCAGACTACTTCTGGCATTTGGACGCAGAAGACTAGACTTCCCCAAAGAACAGCTGTGTTTTCTGTGGTCTCTGCTCTTGAAACCCTATTCAGATTGTTTCAATTTTTAAAAATAAATGGTTTGCTGTTGTAGTGCAATAACACAACAATCCTGACCAGTTTAATCATTGAACAAATCTATTCAGATGCCTTTACTACATAGAGTTGCTTTCCAGAGATTTCTCCACTGTTTTCCTGTAGTATCATACACCATAGTATTACCATCACAGCATTAATTTTATTATTATTATTATTATTATTATTATTATTATTATTATTATTAAGGTAACTGTATAAAAGCACTGTGATATCATGTTGTAATAATGTTATTACAGTTTAATGAGTACAAATGAAGTGTTTTTGAACATGACAACCTGAAGCAACTTACTAGCATGATAAGCACTTTTGTTTTTCATAGGAGAAGGATATCAAAAATGATTGGGGATGGTGAAGTCTGTTTCTCTTCCTCTGCCACCTCTTGTGATGAGAGATTTGAGCAGAGATGGATGTGCCGTAATTACATTGTGTCATAATAGCGTATTACAGTTATATATATATTTAAAACACAATTATTACACTACACTGTTATAGCACTATTATTCCACTTTAACTGCTATGGTTGCCTCTTGTGGAATTCTGGGATTTGTAATTTAGTGCAGCATTAAGAGCTCTCTAGCTGAGAGTATTAAATGCCTATCCCTTAATTGCAAATCCCAGGATTCCACAGGAGGCAGCAATAGCAATGAAAGTGGAATAATAGTGCTATAACAGTACAGCGTGATATTGTCCTATACTGAAACAAACTGATTATGAAGCACAAGGTGGGGCAAATTAAGTGGTGATAACTACAATAATACAGATGAGGGGGGGGGAACTGTGTAAATCACATTATTACAGTGCAAATGTGGCAAGAGTGTCATCACATCTAACCTACTGAAAAGAAAGTAAATTTAAAATATATTGATATTGCTGTATTCTGCACAAGACTGCTATTATTTCACAACAAATGATAAATAGGAACACAGTTTTTTAAAAATGTAATCCCTGGAGATAAGATCCAGACACCTAAAAGTAGACCTACTGAAATCAATAGGAATATAGTCAGTAACAACTAGCAAAAACCAGTTATTTCAGTGAGCCTATTGTGTGTGTGTGTGTGTGTGTGTGAATGGAGATTAAATGAACTCTCACACAAATCTGCCTGCAAAAAGTTAAAAGATAAACCATTATCCTAGCATGCTGGGAGAATTTTCTCAATCTGTACTGACTCAGAACACCCTGCCAATATAATAACATGCTTTCAAAATATTAAATGTCACCACTGTCCCCTCTCCCCTTAAGCCACACAAAATTCTCTTTATTTTCCCCATGATATAAAAAAATTAACTGTCAGGAAGAAAAAGATAAAGGAGGAAAAAGAGAATTGTTTTAAATACCATGACTGTTGCATCGGGATGTTTCAACAAGTCTGCCGTTTTGATCATAGCAAGCCATGGCTTGGTAGCGGTAGCCTTGCCCGCATTCTTTGATATCTCCTTGGACTTTCATTCCCAGTAGGACATCCACTTTGCCCTCAGGTAAAATGCAGTCTGACCAGTTTCCCACCGGCTGAGCATTATACTTGTCACATGGACAGAACTGAGTCTCAATCAGAGGATACTGCTGTGGATTTTTACATTTCTCCCTCTTCTTACTTTTTCCTGGAAGGGAGTAAGAAGAGTATCAGAGAGAGTTTTCTGTCATCTGTCATGAAAGCAAAAAGAAATATTATTTCATCAAAACTTTTAAACAGATCTATTTTAAACGTATTAACCCAAGCCCCAAGCCTTCACACAGAGATGCCGTAGTCGAGCCACTAAAATCTTTCCAAAGGTGCAGCTAAAATTACATTCTATACAAAACAAGAGAACCAGAAAGGCACAGAGGTTTGAACGTTAGACCAAGACTTCAGAAGACCAGAGTTCAAATTCCCTCTCAGCCATGGAAATATACTAAGCGATCTTCGGCAAGACCCACTCTCAGCTTCAGAGAAAAGCAATGTATAAATTTTGTCAAGAAAACCCTATGACAGATTCACTTTAGGGTCGCCATAAATCAAAAACCACTTGAAGGCATACAACAACAGCACAACAAAGCAAATGCAAAGCTTGATGGCTAGTGGATTATGTGATTTGTAGTTCAATGAAGCAACTTTTCTGAGCAATTGGAGCAATCAATCCTATTAAAACCCATTCACCTTAGACAACCTCCCAGTTATGCACTGTGCTAATATAGTGGTGAGCCATGTGCTAAGAAGAAAAGGCCACGCTCAAGCTTCATGTGTAACAACCATACAAATATTCCTGTTCTGCCCTGGAGTCTCAGGTTCTGCTGTAGGTAGATAGGGGCAGCAGTGGCTTAGTTGGATGAAACACTCTTCTCTTGTTCTGGCCCCAGGGGTCCTCACCTCCAAGGGGTGCATAAGATATTGTTTTATAAACACTCGACTTGGAAAAATGTTAAAGATGGGAACTGACAATGACCTCAAGGGCTTTATGGCTCTTCTTCTTTTTAAACTTCAGATTTCTTGTTGAGAGCTACTAATGAATTCAGAAGCATAATGATTAATTATGTACTCAGAAATGTAGATGCACAAGATGTAGAATCTGGGCTGGAGTGGGTCCATGGAGTATAATTCAAGTATAAAAGAGACCAGTACAACCTTAACAAGTACAGACTTTTTCAACTATATTTTCCAGAATCCTCCAGCCTCCACAACATTCTGGGCTACAGCTTGGAATCTGACCCTGCAAACCTTTTTTTTGTTTTTGGACCACAACTCCCAAAATTCCTCAGGCAGTATGGCTAGTTGCCATGCTGGCTGGGAGATCTGGGGGATCCAGTAAGTATTTTCCCCAAATGTTTGGCTAAAACCTCAACTCTTACAATTGTATTATCCTTTTAACTACTCTAAGCTCTGTGGTTTCTTTGTCTCTCCTGAATTTGGATCTGATTTGATTTGTTGTTGTTACTTTATTATTTGCTGCAATGTGAACACCATTTTTATGTTGTAAGTTTCTCAGAGAACCTTTATCATATTGTGACATAGGAATAAGGTGACCAAATAGTTTTCATTATTCATTTTTATGCTTTTAGCTGCATTGAGTTCCACAGCAGAAGATAGAAATCTTTAAAATAAAGGAATAAAGAAAAGAGCAATCCTAGCTTGTAGATCCAGCTGTTGCTGTAGGCCCCAAAATGCCTTCTAGGGGATGTGGGGCATTTTCTCCATGTTTTTGCCTCCTGGACCATTTTAGGATCAGGAGAGGCTTTTGTTACCAAAAATAACTACATAAATCAGGAAATGATCAGGAAGTGACTTCCAGTCATATCCTGATAAGGCCCAAATACCTGGTAAAAATGTCCCACCCACTCCCAAAGACAGTGGCAACAAAAAAAATTGTTTTATTTTGTGGAGTGAAGGGTGCAGCCCTCCTAGATCTCCTGAGGGGCCAACATGGTCTGGTATGAGTAGGGTTGCCAGAGTGAAAACTAGAGACTGTTCCTGTATTTTTAAAGTTAATAAAGAGAGAGTTTCAGCAGGTGTTGCTTGTCACATAGCCAAGTAATATGCAACACTTGTTGAAATTCCCTCTTCTACATAACCATTAAAGGAACAGAAACGGTCTCCAGTTTTCACTCTGGTAACCCTATCTGTAACCAATGGGATAGTCATTCATTCAAACTTTCCCCTTTTATCAGCCATGCTGTGCACATATGCCCATGTTTTAAATCTCATACAAATCAATGGGCCTATATATTAGCAACTAAATATAAAACTGTCATCACAGTCTGTTGTTTTCTATTTTGTTAGTACCAGTTTCATCATTTTAATAGCTTTAAGTAGTTTGGTAAAAAGCTCTCCTTAAATGCATCATTATTTGAAAATTGTATTACCACAATCTAAATCTGAAATCACTATCTACCTTGTTGCCATTCAATGGCAGCATAAATGGATGTTGTAATGTTTTCCTTAGCTTAGAAATATACAATTTTTATGAGATGTTATGTATCTCAGAAAGATAGTGGGTCATTAAAATGTTTACCAGCATAAAACAGAGACAGCCAATACAGTATGGGTAATTCTTTGTTTTGATTAAACTACAAACTCTCCCAATTGCTCATGAATAATTACTGTCCCCAAAGAGGAAGAGACCCAAATGAGGTAATGCACAGCTTTTTAAAGATCAACATCTGTTGGGGGGGGCAATAATGAAGGTTCTGAGTTACACAGAACATCATTATCGGGAAGAAATAGTTCATTTTGAACATTTCTTTAATTTTGCAGTTTAGATAACATAGAAGTTTCCTAAACAATTTTATTTTAGCTGTCAGACCATCATCAAGATTATGAATAGTCACCCCTCCTTTCTCCCAGATTTAAGAGTCTGCGGATTTGCATATTCACAGAGCGGCAACTTCCGTGAAAATCAATGGGATGTGCTCCCATGGGGGCGCACCCCATTGAAGCCTATGGGGCTTGAATAATCCCAAATCTCTATTTTCATCGAGGGTCCAGAATGGATCCCCCCTGAAAACGGAGGGCCAACTGTACATCTGTAAATCCTTTGTCTAATTATGATATTGTCGCTATGTCCATAGCACTCCAGTGAATTCATTCAACAAAAAAGGAAACCTATCTGGTTCAAACTGAAACCTAAGGCTTTCAGTTCTACCTTTCTGCCAAAACTGTGCATACAAGTTTCTAAAGTTTTAATGATTTGTTTCAATTTGAAGTAGACAAGATGTGTATGAGATTATATTTCAAGCTATTTAACCATGGTTCTGAAGCTTCCTCTAAGTGTCCACAATACTTCTTTATCTTGTGACTATAGCACAGTAGTTGTGAAGTTCCCTACAAATATAATGGTCTGATAAAAAAAAAACCACTGTCATGAAAAATGGCTTGCAACACATTGTCACACGTATCCAACCCTTCTGTTATGAGAGCCTAACAGATTGCTTCAAACTATCATGTATATGTACTTGACAGATGGAGCGTAAATCCTTTTCTAGTGTTGGTTGTAACTGAAGCACTATTATAATAAATGATAAGGGAAGGTTTTATTTTTTCTGAGGTCACAAAGGTATATTCTGAGGTATATTTGAGGTAAAGTGATAAAGCAGCACTAATGCCTACTGCCACATTTTCTTCCATGAAGACTTGGAAGAGGTTCCGATACTTATACATATTTTTATGCTGTCCTTTGACTGTCTGGGGTCACAGACAATACTGATTAGGAAAATGTAGAGCCGAGTTGGGCAAGAGAAAAATTTCGCCCTAGGGGTACATGCCATCACTGCACCTACTATAAAAATTAAGTTTTTTTTCCTTTTTAAAAAATCCTGGATGTGAGTGGGTGGGAGAATTTAATTCTTGATAGCCTTGTGCTTTGTTTTAAAAGGGAAATTTCCATTTGTCAAGGCTTCTAGGAGGAGCAACTCCCTATGCTGTGCTGGAAAAAAAGATCCACTAGAAAATGGAATATAAAAGTCTAACTTTACAGCCCTAATGGGCCATTTCAGTAAAATTCACAAATATGGGAAACACAAAACAGCTCAGGAGAAAGCTTTTCTGGCCCATTTTTTCTTGAGACATATTGCTCATGGCTATTACTCAATTTGTGGCAAGTATTTTGACATTTTTGGGCTCAGTCCTACATCTGCTTAACTGTGATTAAGCCTCTACTGAACTCAGAAGGATGTGCTTCCGGGAGACAAGGTTAGGATTTCACTGTAGGAATTCTACCCATTCTATGGGATGGGAGCAGTCTGACTCAGAGTAGAACCAGGGAAATCAGTGGGACTTAAGTAGCTTATAATCATCCATATCCAACCCTATGAGCATAATTATCACTACTAGCATTAAACAGCAGCATCAGAACTAACACAGATATTTATCTTGACCTGTTCAAACTCTTACCAATAAGAAAACGCTTTCTTGTCCTAACTGCTCCACAGTCTCCATTGCAAGAAGAGAACTTTGACCAGCTTGTGAACTGACAGTCATCCTGGCAAGGAATTTGGCAGAGCTGGGTTAAAGGTGGCAATGGGCCTGCATACTTAAGGCATTCACCAATATCAGCTTGGCTACCATCTTGTTTTCGACAAGTAATAGCTGGAAGCAGAAAAGCAGAAGAAATTATAAATGGTTCATAGGTCTTTTGTTACATCTGTTACCCATACTTGATTTAGCATACCAGGTAGTATGTTCATTAATAATATTGCTCACTTTTGGAACCCTGGTATCATAGATTTGTTTTCAAATTTGAGAAAATACAAAATACTACATGTCAATCACATAATTCTGGACAGCAATTCATGCAAACAGTGCAGCAAACCAATACAATGCAAACCATTATATAAAGGACAGAATAATGCATCTATTATTACATTCCATCTTACTCTATAATCTAACTTCCCTGTATTACTAAACCCATAAATAATGGATTTCTTGAGATTTGAACTGATCTGCCCTAGTTCTAAATATACTATAATTATGCCAGTGCACACTTTTAAAAATCTGAAAGAAGCAAAAATTCTTCTTGAGAAGTACATTTCCTCCACAGGAGAGTATTCTACAGGAACGTAGAATGCTGGATACTGGAAATTCATTGCAGACTGAAAGTACCTTAAACTTTCACACAGGTGAACAGGTCTTCTCTCCAAAAATAATAGCATAAAGGAACTTACAATGAATAGAACAAACAATGTGTTTTAAAATAGAAATACTTACCTGTAGAGCTACAAGTTAGGCTTTTCCTTGAATGTATCTACAGTGGATCCTTGGTATCTGCTGAGGTTTGGTTCCAGGACACCGCACCCCTTCCCCGTGAATACCAAGATCCGTGGATGCTCAAGACCCATTAAATACAACAGCATAGTAAAATGGTGTCCCTTATATAAAATGGCTAAATCAAGGTTTGCTTTTTGAAATTTATATATTTTTATTAACAATTGCAAGCCATGGATGCTTGAATCCATGGATTAAAAAAAAAAACTCCATGGATATGGAGGGCTGACTGTATTTTCTCCTGAGATTTACAGTTTATTTAATATCAAAAGATAATTTCCCATGATTTATGGCTCCTCTGAGAGGCTACACCTGAATCTTCCCTGGCAGGACCAACCCTACCATAAGACAGAGTGAGGCAACTGCCTCAGAGAACAAATTTGAGCTAAAGACAGTGAATTGTTCTTATTTTTTTAAAGTTAATTTAAATGGCCATTTTACTGCCAAATAAGGAAAGAGTTTGACAAACTCTCTGCCAAAGGTGACATCTTGACTTGGCTGGCTTTGGGAACTATGACTCTTGAAGGGGGGGGGGGGTACCATTTGCTGCTTTGCCTCAAGCAGCAAAATATAATGAATCCCAATCTTGGGGGAAAGGCAAGGTATAAATAAAGATGATGAGAGGAAGAGGAGGAAAGAGAAGAAAAGGAAGAGGGAGGAGGAAGCTGCAGCTGGAAGAGAAGAGGCACTTCACCTGCTTTTTCTGTGTGTATGACAGAGAGACAAAGAAATCTGTGACTTGTCTACATATGTGTGTATATATGTTGACTGTGTGCATGTTCATGTTTGTGAGAGGAGTGACAAGTGTACGCATGTGTGAATAATGTATGTGTGCTACATACATACATTTGAATCAGTGGAAAGAGGGATGAAAGGATATATGTCTGTATGAAATTCCTTGAATGTGTGGGAGAGTGAGATAGAGAAAAACAGAGGAAAGAAAAAAGTAGGGGCGAAGATAATCCTAACAGAAGGGCTTTGGTGCCACCCACAGCTGTCATGCAACACCTGACCAATTTGTTCCAAACAAATGCAGTCCTTATGGGTTGCTCAATTTCTGCTCCAATTAAACTGTCTCAGAAAAGAATGTTGAATTTAACCCTAAAGTGTTTTTGCCAAGTAGCTATGTAGCCCCATCCACTGAATTAAACAGGAGCTACCATGAAAATATGCACAGAACTGTGAACAGGAAGGAAGGAAGGAAGGAGTTCTCTTCTCTAGGATGAATGGCAAAACAATGAAACAACTATAGATGGAGATTTTGTTTTCTCCCTGTCATCTGACAACTGCGCATCTCCTCAGCTAATATTATGTTTCTGATTCCTGGAAAATATGTAATTCATTTGTAGCCTAAGAATTCAAAGTCAGATCCTACCCTTGACCCGCACAGTTGCCACAATAGTAAATACTATTTTAGTGTTGTCACCAAACCGAGTTAATTGGCTAGAAGTATTATGTGGTGCTACATACATACTACATAAATCCCAAGATATATGTGCATTTCTAAATGGTAAAAGGACAGGTATAAAATGGTCTGATATAGTAGCATAACCAAAAGAACAATTCAATAAATGTGAAACCACAACATGCAAGGCTTTTTGTGGCACACAGAGGAACTTTTATGAACAAATATGAGACAAATATGGTCTTTACTCTTTCCACATTTATAACTGATATATACAATTTTGCCTCCAAGGCAAAAATCTATAATAGTGTGTTACAAAGAGGGCCATAGGAATGCCAAAGGCTACAACAATATGATCTTTATTCAGAAATATTTCAGCTGTCCAATAAGCAATTATTATTACTAATGGGAAAAGACTTGGAATGATTGCTGTAGAGCAAGGGTGGGGAAAGTATTGCCTCTCAGGTATTGTTTGACTGTCATTTCCATCAGCTGTTGCCACAATACCTAATGGAATATGCAGTCCAGCAATACTGGGATGGCCACATGTTCATCAGATACAAGAAGGGAAAACCAAATTTATCTATCTTTTAAAAATAACTAAAGCAGCTTACAAAAATATGTAACATGGAATGAAATCAAGCAGAAAAAGTATATCATCAATTAAACACTGATCTTTCAAACAACAACTATCAAAA
Organism: Phrynosoma blainvillii; assembly: GCA_026167975.1. Taxonomy (NCBI): domain Eukaryota; kingdom Metazoa; phylum Chordata; class Lepidosauria; order Squamata; family Phrynosomatidae; genus Phrynosoma; species Phrynosoma blainvillii. The sequence goes on from JANUYF010000005.1 coordinate 39,344,008, forward strand.
AACCTATGAGAATTTATCTAGAATGACCAAGATCCTATTTGCTTCTGGTGGGACAGAGCATCCCACCTATGTTGTTATACTAATTGCTCAGTGTACACCTCCCACCAGAGGTAGATTTATCTGTAGCTAACTATTTCTTTCATCCCTTGATTTGAAGAGTCCTTAAACACAAACCATTTTGAAAGGTATGATTTGGTTGATTACCTGTGCCTTTCCAACAGGTGATTTTCCAAGTCATCCCTTTCGTACTCCTTGGTATTAAAGAAATACGCAGCTCTAGATAGACTCGGGGTATATGCTGAGTGGCAGCTTCCTTTTCTAGCAATGGTGTGTAAATGCTGCAGATGGCTGAGGCTTTCTGTCGCCATTCATAAGCACTGCTACTCTTCTTCTCAGAATGGTCTTGCATACCTTTCTATGCATGCAGTAAGACTCTCAAAGCATTTGCCCAACAGCCCATTGAAAAACTGTTTGACCCTAGGAACCCAGCCAAAAGCAAAACAGCAGGGCAACAGAAAAGCATAGCATGAAAGCCAATTTGAAAGGAAACATTTGTATAGGACAATAAAAAAACAAAAGAGGAGGGCCTAACAAATACCTGCTGGAATAATGTTCCAAAATTGTGTTTCCAGTACTAAGAAAGCCCTATCTCTTGTCTCTGCCCTCCCCAAATCACATTAGATTCAGTATGTAATTACCAGGACTCAATTCCCCCCGCCCCACAAAAATCACCAGTTCTCCTTGGATTTATCAAGAGCTTATTCTTCTCTACTCACGTCCTTAAGATGCCCATAGGAAAATAGAATGTGGGGAAGGATCAACACAGTAAATCTCTGCAATTTTTAAAACAGTCTGTTTCTTGGACTGATCAGTATTTGTTTGTTTGTTTCCCACTTTTTTCCCATAAGAGACTGAAAGAGCTCACACGCTATGTTTTAAAAATACAACAAAACATTCTGAAATAAAAAAATTAAAAAAGCACTCAATACATAACCACTTAAAAATCTTAGTTTAAAACAACTGAAAGCACATTAAAACCTACCCATTGCAATACCCCAAGCAGTTAAAATCTGAAGGCCTATTTATATAGAAAGGTCTTGGCATGCCATTGAAAGATGAGCAGGGAGAGGGGGTCAATCAAGCCTCTCTTAGTAGAGAGTTCCATGGCCTGGGGGCAACCACTAAGAAAGATCTCTCCCAAGTCCTCACCAGCTGTACCTGTGAAGACAGAGAAGCCAAGAGAAAGCCCTCCCCTGAAAATCTTATAACGTGGCTAGACTCATATAGGGAGATACAGGGCCTTTGCAGACTGCTAGAAATAGTGCAAATTGAGTCCACTTTAAGGGTTAGGGTTAGGGAATCATGGGAACTGTATTTTATTGTGGCACCAGAGCTCTCTGACAGAGAAGGCTCAATGTCTCAGAAAAAACACACAATTCCCATGATACCCTAGCACTAACCCTAACCCTTAAAGTGGACTCAATTTGCACTATTTCTGGCAGTCTGCAAAGGCCCACAGTGGACTTTATTGCACATATAATAAAACCAGCTTACCTGAGCTGGCTTAAAATTTAAAATAGGCAGCATCCTGATGTCATCCTGAGCGGAGATGGACCCAGGATGGACCCAGATGGTGATTTCAGTGGCTAAATCCTTCTGATAACATCAGGATGCTCCCTGTTTTAAATGTTAAGTGAGCTCAAGTAAGCTGGTTTTATTATCTGTATGAAAAGCTCCAGTCCTTCAGATAACCTGGATGTAACAGCTTTATGGGTCATAATCAGCACTTTGAATGCTTCCTGGAAACAGACTGGTAGCCAGTGAAGCTGTTACAGCAAGGGAGTTATATGCTCCCCATAACCAGCACCACTCAGCAGTCCAGCTTCAGCATTTTGGATCTGCTGAAGTTTCCAAACAGTTCCCAAAGGCAGCCCCACACAGAATGTGTTACAGTAATCCAAATGGCTATCGTGGCCAAATCCGATGTCTCAAGGAATGGGTGTACCTGCACATTACTTTTAATTCTGCAAATGCATTCCTGGCCACTGCCAAAACCTGGGCACCCATGCTCAGAGCTGAGTCCAAGAGTACACCCAAACTACGAACCTGAGATTTCAGAGTGAGGGTAACCCCACCCTGCACAGGCTGAATCTCTATTCCCTGATCTGTCTTCTGACTGACCAGGATCATCTCTGTGTTGGCCTCTTCTACTCCATTACTGAGAACACACAGGGGTTTAGTACTGAAACAGATTTCTTGGAGACAGATGGAAAGGAGTGATAGAGTTGGGTGTTATCAGCATACTGGTGATCTCTGGACAACTTCTCCCAGTGGTTTCTCATAGACAGCATGGAGAACAGAACTGAACCTTGAGACACACCACAGACCAATGACCAGGATGCTGAACAGGAGTTGCCCAGCAGCACCTTCTGAGTGTACCCCTCCAAGAAGGACTGAAGCCACTGTAAAACAATGCTTCCTATTCCCATCCAGAAAGGCAGCCCAGAAGGATAATATGGTCAATGATATTAAAAGCCACTGAAATGTCCTACAGAAACAAAAAGGACTCACTCCCCCTGTTCATTTCTTGGCATATGTCATCCACCAAGGCACCAAAAGCTGTCTCTGACAGTTTTGGAGGCCTGAAACCAGATTGAAATTGATCCAGATCATCCATTTCATCCAGGAACCCCTGGAGCTAGGAGGCCACAACATTTTCCAGAACCTTGCTTAAAAATGGAATATTGGAGACTACTCAATAATTGTCTAGTACAGTTGGGTTCAGGGAGGGTTTCTTTAAGAATGGCCACACTACAGCCTCTTTTAAGCAGGATGGAATCCTGCCTTGCTGTCGTGAGGCATTCACCACTCTCCTTACCCATTCAACTAGCCCCACTTTTAATGAGGCAAGCACGGCAAGGATCTAATACACATGGGGTGTCTCTCACCTCTCCATGGATCATGTGCACATCTTCAGACTGTACAAACTAAAATGTATCTAATAACACAGGACAAGCAGTCACCATGTTTACATCCACTGTGCAGACATAATGATGGCAAAGAGCTGTGACTTCTTTGCTGTCACCATAGCCACAGAGTAGCCCTTCCAATGGGTTCTAGCTATTGTTCAGTCAGATCTGCGCTTGAGTTTTCAATCATTAACACTCTAGTCTCTGTTCTACTTTTTTCAGCACTAGTAAAAGAAGGAGCTTGCTTAGCTGCACTCCATGGGAGGAGATGCTGAGAGGCAATTGTGTCCACCACCCTAGTCATTTCCACATTCTGGAGATTAACTACGGCTTTGACAGGATCAGCTGTCATGGCAACAAGAAACTCCCAAAGAGCCACCAGGAATCCATTCAGATCCTGGAGCAGACAAAATTTATTCCCCCCTCCCCACAACCTCTGCAGAGGCTCTGAGCCCCAGTGAGTCTAAACTAAACCAAATAGTGATTTGTCCATGAAAATTGAAAGTTCCTCCACATCCAGATCACATCATCCTGTCCAGTACAGAAAATCAAGTCCAGAGTATATCCTGCGGCATGGGTGGCACCAGATATCACTTGGGACAGACCCATGGTTGTCATGGAGGACATGAAGGCTTGAGCTGTTCCTGTCAGACTGGTCTCTGCATGGATCAGGGGTAGGCAAATTGTCCCCTTTAAGGGCCGAGGGACTTCAGCTCCCAGAAGCAAATCTGGGATGTTGGCCAATAGTCTGAGATTCTGGGAGCTGAAGTCCCTCGGCCCTTAAAGGGGACAGTTTGCCTACCCCTGGCATGGATATTGAAGTGTCCCAGCACAACAAACTGGGAGGACTCCAATATCACTAATGAGATCAACTTTGTCAACTCAAGTAGGGAGACTATCAAGCAGCTGGGTGGGTGGTACACCAACAAAATTCCTGTTCTGTCCTGGCCACCCATCTTCAAACAAATACACTCAAACCCAGCAGACTATGGGATAGGGCACATGATGAGGGCAATAGAATCCCAATAGACAATAGTAACCCCACTTCCTCACTCCCAACCCAGACCTGCTGTTGTATGGAAAACTCAAACAGACAGACATCACAAGCTTCAACCAGCCAAGTCTCTGTAATACAGGCCAGGTCTGCATATTCATCCAGGATCAGGTTTTAGATCAACAATGTTTTTCCATTTACTAACTATGACCAGCAACATTTTTATCCCAGAGGGTTTGTCGCCAAGGCTATATAGGCTATCTGAATTGGGGGACAGTTTGGGGCCAACCAGTACCCTGTGGTTTTGCCTCCTCACACTATATCTCCCTCTACTCAATATAGCTGCTCCCTGGCTTGCTTGATGTCAGTGGCATCAGCATGCCTTATATCAGTTCAGACCACTGGTCAATCTAGACCAGGGGTTCCCAACTTGTGCTGTGAGGAGCCCTTAGGGTTCTGCATGCACTTCCCAGGTGCTCCGTGGCCACTCCAGCAAAGTGAATGCAAAGGGTGTGTTTTACCACTGAGATGCAGTCCCTTCCAGTAGGTGCACCACAAATTGGCATTCATTTCATGGAAAGGTGTTTGTTTTGTTTTATTTTGTTTTTAAATGAGGCAGAGAGCTTTATGAAACTCATTTTGGAAATAGGGGCACTGTACATCAGCTGGTCTGCTATCTTGTGTGTTTTTATTTGTTTTAAATTAATGTTTTAATTGGATTATTTATGTAATGGTCTTTAAAGTTTTGTATTATGTGTTGTTTTATTCTTTTAGAGAGCCAGTATGTTGTTGTAGTTGGAGCGTTGGGACTAGGACTCTGAGAAACCAAGGTTCAAATCTCTGCTCAGCCATGAAAACCCACTGGGAGATCTTGGAAAAGTCACATGCTCTCAGCCTCAGATGAAGGCAAAGGCAAGCCCCCTCTGAACAAATATTACCAAGTAAACCCAGTGATAGGTTTGCCTTAGGGTTGTCATAAGTCAGAAATGACTTGAAGGCACACAACATTTTTTAAAGCTACTGATCTTTAACTTACATTGTAAGTCACTTTGGGTCCCATACTGGGGGAAAGATTAAACAAATAAATTAAAAATGGCATCAGAGAGTGCACCAGTCACATAGTAGCATAGCAGTCTGACATAAAATGAATTTGCAAAGATAATAGGATCCTTATTTTCTTATTTAGTAAGTATATTGTCATTCAGCTATGAGATCAGATGGACAGCAGCATGTTAAAATGTCCAACAACAACAAAAATTATAAATGGAGGTCCACTAAAAATCATGTTTGTGTTGAGAACAGAATTTTGAGATTTAATGGAATATAAGAGCAGACACTACCGTAGAAGAGATGGGTTGTTTAATACCTGTTCTCTCTTTCGGTTTTTCATTTATGTGCATCCTAAATACAATTAAGAGTTATATTCTTTCAGCCAAGCACACAGAACTTACTTTATATGTGCAAACGGCATCCAGGGCCAGCCCCCACCCTCCTAGCATCTTATCACAGAATGCCAGACTAATAATTAAGCACATTCATTTACATCCAATTGATTACAGACATTAGCAATGAGGATAACAAATGTGATTATTCTGGATAAAGCAACAAATAATTATGAAACGCTTCCCATACAACATACAGACACATTTGCCAGTAAAATCAAATTTAACATGGGATTCTGTTCACTTAACACATGGTTTCCCTTATTTAACACTTAGGGTGTCCCAGAAGAGTGGTATGGAATAAAATGCACTTCAGATTTTGTAGACAAATGATCTTGATGTAATTAGTGCTGATAACGTTTTTTGAACTACACCACAAGAGGCCATAAACTGATAAATGATTATTGTGGGGATAATTAGATACAAAGTCCATTCTGTGTATGCAAATTAGTGCCATTTTGGTGTATTCAAATATATATTTACTTAGCGCGCCCAGGCCAAACATTGCCAAATTAAATCTGAGTATCTCCAGCTTACAGTGAACTCAAAGAACAGTGGCACAGTGTAATTGTCATGAGACTTGATTTTAATCATATTTAAGTAATCTTATTCGTTATCTTTATCATTCTCTCTTATATTCCAAGACAATACTTTGACTAAACTCCATGGCTTTCTTTTAATGCACACCTTTCATTTTGAAAGATGTTTAATCATGTGGGGCACTGAATGGCAAAATACTGCATGTGGCTCTTATATCAAAAGGTAACTGAAGAATCATCCTGTTGACCAGACCAAAGGCTAATCTAGGACTACATTCTCTTTCCACTATAGCCAATGAGATGCCTACAAGCAACCTGCAAACAGGACATGAGACATGAAATAGAACCTCTTTGCTTGTGATACCCAAAATCTGATACTGAGAACCCTGCTATCTATCATATTGGAGGTTATGTAGAACATTCATAAGTGCTAGCCATTTATGGTCTTAACTTGCCTGATCATAGGACACATATCCAAAATGGACTATAGAACAAACTTGTTTGTCCAACAGTGACATTTTAATTTATTCTTCTTGTTCTGCAGCTCCCCATGGTTCTTCCTATGCTGTACTACTGGTTGTTCAACCCAACAGAACAGAATGGGGGCATGGAAGGCTTCAGGGGGTAAAGGCACTGCCAAAAGTGGCCTCCACAGTAATGGAAAGAACCTCTGTCAAGCAGAGGGGCACCTAGTGAATATAGCTCTGAAACTGGAGTGCCATTATGGTTTGTAGCTTCTTGTCTCATAGTTTGTAATATTTTAGTTGCAAGATCTGTTGACAGTTTCTTCAAAATTTCTTGCAATAGGTCTGCATTATAGCTGTTGCTGTTACATATCTACTTGTCATATGAAGTATTTACACTGTAGCATGCTCCCATTTGATAAGGTTAGAAACATAAGAGTAGGCAAGGGGCTAGATCCACCATTTTCCTCAAGCTATTGCTCTAACAATAATTTACATGAAATTTGAGAACTGACATGCTACAAAATAATCTCAAATAGAAAAATCTATCCAAATAGTCTTCAGCAAACTGAAAAATCCTACACATTAAAAGCATCACATGAAATGGACTGTTTAGTTAAGCATTTATAGACTTAATATGCCTTGCTTGATCTGCATACATCTTCATTTGACTTCTTTAGGGCTATTACATACTTAAGATGATATGGAAAAGTTGTAAAATGAGACATAATAGATCCCTGACTTCCATGTCAAGGTGTCATCTATTCTATCAGTTCTAGAATATTTGTCTATGCTATAAATTCTGCCATTTCCCATTTCAGTCTGCTTTCAGACCAAGGTATGGCACTAAAACAGCCTTAGTTCCTCTGACTGATGACTTATGTGTGTGTATGTGCCTTCAGTCTCCTGTCAATCTATGGCAACCCCATGAATTTCATAGGGCTTGCTTAGGCAAGGAATACTCAATGGTGATCTTTTCCACTCCTTTCCTCTGAAATATAGCCTACAGCACCTGGTATTCTATCTCCCATCCAAGTACTAACCAGGACTGACCCTGCTTAGCTTTCAAGCTCAGACAGGATCTGGTGCCCTTAGGATATTCAGACCAACTCCAGGGGAAAGATAAAGGTTTGCTACTCTGTTGATCTTCCTGGATCTCTCAATGGCTTTTAATAACATTAATCATGGTATCTTATGGGATAAACTCTGTGAGATGGGAGAAGAAGAGATGTCCTACAGTGCTTCTGCTCCTATCTGGACAGCTGGTTCCAGAAGTGCATTGGGGGATTCCTGTTCAGCCCCATTGGGGTGTCACAGGGTTCCCTCTTATTCCCCCATGCTGTTCAATATCTACAGCAAGTTGCTGGGGAGGTCATAAGGCGATTTGGTGCGGGGTGCCATCAGTATGCTGATGACACGCAGCTCTCCTTCTCCTTGTCATCACAGTTGGGGCTGAGCAGGTACCAAAAAGGATGAAAAGGTAAAGCAAAGAAAATGGCCACTAGCCTTTGCAGACTGCCAGAAATAGTGCACATTAAATTGAGGCACTGCCCTGGCTCAGTGCTAGGGAGTCATGGGAATTGTATTTTTTTCTGGGACATTGAGCCTTCTCTGTCAGAGAGCTCTGGTGCCACAATAAATTACAGTTCCCATGATTTCCTAGCACTGAGCCAGGGCAGTGCCTCAATTTAATGTGCACTATTTCTGGCAGTCTGCAAAGGCCCTATGTTAACAGTGATTATAGCCTTTAACTTTAATGTGATAACTGTTTGATTTTAACCCAGGAAAGCTGCACAAATATCTTATTCAAAACTTTCAGAGCCCAATTCCTCTAGACACTCCCTTGAAGGGAAGTGGCAAAGAGCTGCCGCCACCACCATTTTCCCACCCAGGTATTCAACAAGGTCAGAAGTGGCACTGTGGGTGAGAGAGTAGAGAGTTGGTGCTTCCTTTAAGTTTTCCTGGGATGGACTAAGCTTTCTCCTTTTGCCATTCTAGTCAGAGAAGGGGATGGTTTCTTTTTTGATAAGAGTGAAAGTATAGTATTTAACATTAACCCATTGATAAGTCCACCCAGGTTTTGGGAGTCAATTCTTTGCCTAAATTGTTAGACTTATGCATGAGTATATACAGTAAACTTCTTGATGCAAAGGAATCTTGTAGCATAGATTTTTGTGGGGTTTTCGGGCTATGTGGTCATGTTCTACAAGAGATCTTGTAGCACCTTTGAGACTGAGAGAAAGACATTGGCACCCGAAGCATTTGAAGACCAAACCTACTTCATCACATGCATCTTATATCATACCAGCCTTGTGTCTCACAGCAATCACGTTATGAAAGGAAACAGGAACTTACTGCTTTGAAAATTTTTCTTAACACATCTGTCTTCTCTTGCACAACTGCACTGTTTTGACTGTGCCCCCAGGTGTGATAAGTCCCTCTGCTGCTATTACAGTATTACAGCAAACAGTGCCATGAGGAGGCCCAATTCTTCCCTGCTCCTCCTGTTTCCCGCACCCACTCATTATTCCAAAGGAGCCTAATTCTGTGCCTATTGGTTCATTTATTTTTAATTTTGCTATATTTGTACAATTACAGCAAACATGATTAAAATTATTTTTACTGTATTGTTTTGCCATAAGTATACAAACACAGCAAAGCTATTTTTTTGTAAAAAAAAAAAAAAGAGAGAGAGAGAGAGAGAGAGTTAGCATGCATTGGAACAGCATGTGGGAGGGGGACAGAGGAGAAGAATCAGAGCCCAGCATGACACGTGAGTGCTGTAATGCCAGAATTGAAGTTTTCACACCCATGCAGCTGCACTATAATAGTAACATTTAGAGGTATTGATAGGGTTTTTTTTCCCATCAGTGAAAAGGTGCACTACAATAACAAATTGAATGCAGCATGTTAGCAGGACAGACATGATGCCATGTGATAAGTACCAGCCAAAGATGGTTATAACTTATTAAAATTATGTTTTTTAGCCTCATATTGTAAAGTATTTAGTCTATAAAAGTTTATGCTAACAACGTCTTTCTTTCAGCTAGTTTGAAAGATGCTACAAGATTCTTTTGCATACTGATCCAGACTAACCCAGCTATGTCTATGAATTCTAAACCTCTTGATGTTCAAAATGTGTGGTAGGAAGATGTGTGCTACTTTTCCAGGACTGCTATGCACTATGTTTTCACTATTATGAGAGAGATAGAGTAAGAGCGAGAGAAACCTTTTAATTCAAGTGGAATGGCCTTTGTGCTCAAGTCCCTCTTGTGCCGTTACATAAGATATCAGCAGAGGAACAGAATCTGAGACAGTTGCCAATCTCAACTCCAGAGAGGTTCCTGACCAAAATAGCAAGGCTTTTGTAGGTCAAGCATGAAATACTGTGGAGTGGCTTTATCAAGGGAAAACTAAAAATGGACTGTACAACACTGTACTTTATTTCAATGAAGTCATTTCTGACCATTTCTCAAAAGATCCAAATATGACCTATTTTCTGTTCTTCTACAAGTAGCTTTAGAGGCATGAGATCTGGAAACACTCAGCTAAGCCTTTTGAACAAGGTCAAAATTCATGGAGATACTTACACAACTGCATTTTTAATTCCTATTTGTGACCTGCATTTCTTACGGTCTTCTTGAGCCTCCATTGCTAAGGCTTTTGTTGTGGTTTAATCCTGTTCCTGATTACAGTGAACACTGTTTTCCCATGGTGCTGTGCCTGTTTTTATCACTAGCACTGAATACAATTTGTTTGATTTTACTGTCTGGACATATAAACAAGAAACCGGGAATTAAGAAGATGTTGAAAGGAAACACACTCTTGTCAAAACTAGAAGGAAATTTGTCTCCATCTAAAGTTATGACATGTTCATTTTCATTGACATGATTTGAAATAAAGCCTCAATTATCCAGGACAGCTAGAATCAGAGCTGCCTTGGAGAATAAATCATTCTGCTAATTTTCTGATTCATGCTGGCACTTTTGCAGTTGCACAAGCTCAGTGTTAAAATATGCTGAAAAATGCAAACACACTAGTCTTTAATTGGAAAAGCAAGACATGAGTTTGTTCTCATGATGGGGCTTATCACATTCAAAAATAAAGTGACTTACCCCTGCCTACAGTTGCTTATGGGATGTAACCAGGAATTACTGCAAGAAAATGCCACTGATGCTGCTGGGCGACTGCATCCCGGCTCCCAGCCACGCTCAGCTGGCCAATTTGCAAACATGGGAAGCTCCCATTTTTGAAAAGCAGCAGGCTAAGAGCATCTGGGAGCTGAGATGGAGTTGCCTGGCAGCATCGGTGGCATTTTTCATGCAATAATTGCTGGTTGCATCCCGTAAGCGACTGTAATTCGCTTTATTTTTGAATACGATAAGCCCCTATGTCTGTGAACTGACGGCAGTTTCCTTTACATGTCCCCCACCCCCCAATTTCTCCATCTTCATCTATTCTCCACCTAATCCAAAATAAACAGCACCATGGCTAAATATGAAAGACAGGCTGAATTCACTTGGAGACATATGCACATGTAAGTCACATTATGTATGTGAGGCCAAAAAGTCACCAGTGTGCAACAGATGTATTCTGTTGACAGCAATGGAAGTGGAGTTACACAAACAGCATGTTCACCTGTGTTTTACCTTTCCAAGTTGTGCATTTTGCATGGTGGTTGTGCATCCTATCCTTTGCATTGTGATTATGCATCTCGCAGCAACTCTCTGTTCTTCTTTCATTATTTTAATAAATATAAATAAATTATTGATTTACATTTCAGGGTCTACTACAGTCAGCCCTTCATATCCATGGATTTTTTTATGCACGGATTCAAGTATCCATGGTTTGAAAATATTTTTAAAAAGTAAATCTTGATTTTGCCATTTTATGCAAGGCACACCATCTTACTGTGCCATTATAATTTTTAAGGGTTGGGAGAGTTGGGGTTTAGGGCTGATTTTATTGTATTGTAATTTTCTGCTGGAAGCCGCCCGATTGCTATGCAGAGGGGTGGGGTATAAATAAATTATTATTATTATTATTATTATTATTATTATTATTATTATTATATTTAATGGAACTTGAGCATCCTCAGATTTTCCCTATGACTGAAAACAGTATTTATCAGAATAGATATTGTTTAACAGCACTACACAGAGGATTGGATTTAATCATAAAACAAGACTCACTAAAGTACTTGGGACTTGAGGTGGTTAAATTATTAACTAAAATCCTATTGATCTCAATGTGTTGGTCTAAGTCCGCATCTCAGCTAAATGGACTTGCTCCAACTGTGTCTGGCCACATGGGAAGTCCTGGAACCAAACCCCAGTGGATACCAAGGGCCCACTGTACTCTGAAAACTGTACCCTACAGATATCATCTTCATTTCTCCAAAATGCATTGGGGAAAACATAGGATCCCAAGACATTATAAGGGTCAATGGATCTAATAGTTTCTGCAGTACTTCACCTAAAGCTTACTGGTATAAGTTTGCCACTGATGTGATAGTATTACCACTTCCAATGCCATGTCACAGCTCATTGGCAGCTTGCAGCATGGTGGTACTGAGTGGCACCATGCTCAGGCCCCTCTCAAACCTAGTGCTGGCCATCGATGCTAACGGAGAACTACCAGCATGTAGAACAACAGTGGTCTAGAAAAAGTATTTCAGAAACAAAGTGGGCACCTCTGAACAGTAGGAGTCAAGAACTTTCCAACACAGCTCCATCATGAAAGCCCTGACAAGCATCAGAAATTTATAACTGAATTTATCTTCATATAAGCGTAGTGGGTTTTTTAAAGTTATATATGTCAGATTGCACCTACCAGTAAGAAATTATCTAACTGCCCCACTAAGAATTGTTGAATGCATCTACAAAAATCTTGCTGTGACATAAGAGATAAAATTTAACCTGAAAAGAAAATTTTATATGACTAGCTTCAGTTCTACAGTTCTATAAATAAAAGGCATCTTGAGGTATCCGTGTGACTGGACTGCTTTGTTAATAGAGTGAAGCTCTAGTCCTTACTACCTAGGCAGGGAAATTTTCATGGCATTGTAGAAGAATACAAGGTCTCCCTGTTGTGAATCAGCAATATTGAGTGACAGCATAGATTGCAGTTAAATTATGCTAACCTCTTGCTTGTAGACCAGGACCACATGTTTCCTGAGCACCAGGGCTATCTTGACGAACATACCACGGTACAAGTTGACACCTGCGCCATTTGTGCGTCTTCCACCTGCAGCAAGAAAATGACCACATGAACACAAGCCACAGCATTTATCAGAGTTTAAACTGAGCTAATGTGCAAATATAAGATTAAGACTATTCTGTATTTTTACATCACTTTCCACTTTCCTACTGTTCATTTACATAAAAAGGAAATCTACATGTTTTGGCTGCTGTTAATCTTCTCTGGATATGGCTTCTTATCTGGTTATTTTTTACAAGTGACACCTACCATTTCCAATGTTTGTAATTCTTCATTCTGACATGTTTCAGAAGGATTCAGGTTTTTAGTGATGCACATTAAAGAAGCATGCCCAGATGCTTTTTGTACAATGCCCTACAAACTGCTTGTTTGTAGACTCAGACTGCATCTGCACTGCAGAATTTATAAAATTGGACACCACTTCAACTGTCATGATGCCATCCTATGGAATCCTGGGAATTGTAGTTTGCTCTGGCACCAGAGCTCTCTGACAGAGGCTAAATATCTCACAAAACTACAAATCCCAGAATTCCATAGCATTGAGTCTTGGGCCTGCATTTTCTATATTAAAATGTAAAGGAGAAGAGGAGTAAAGCGGTATCAAACTGCATTAATTCTGCAGTGTAGATGCAGCCTCATTGTCTATTTATCACTCAAGGTATACTCAGAAAAGGATATATTGATCAGTCCTGGCTATGCACTACATATATTTATATTTATATTTGTTTGACATTTGCAGCCAGAAACATGCATTTGCCATGTCATATGCAATCTATACATGGAAAATGCTATGTTTCTGTAAGAATCTTAACATGTAAACTAATTTGAAGACCCTACTTGTCAGTGGGGACCATACTGTCTCTTGGGGTGCACATACATTTCCTTTACATCATAAACAAGTCTATTGCCCTCAAATGTGGTGTCATATCTGAAATTAGATCTAGCAGTCAGTTCTTCTCCTGTAGATAGGATGGAGAGGACAACATCTTGGCTTTTGCCTCAAACAACAATATGGTACCTTTTCAGGTGGAGGTGGGGAGACATAATTGTATGTTCCTTTATAAAAGAAAGATAATCTTCTCTCTAATACCTAGTTTTTTACATGCAAGAACCATTTTTCTTTGGGAATGAGCCTCTAGTCCAACCAATGCTCATTTGGAGGCTAAAATGATATAGCTTAGATGTGGGAATTATATGGCTTTTCAGATGTTGTTGAACCCCCAGCATTCTTCACCATTGGTTGTGCTGGCTAGGGCTGCTCAGAGTTACAGTCCAACAGCACCTGGAATGCTGAACAATTCCCATCCCAATATAGACCATGCACAGGATCATCATCTTACTAAGAACCAGAACCTGGGATTCCCTTTCTTTGAAGGCTATCAATAGATCCTTTCATTGCTATAGTTCTATGGTTTATTTTATTTCTCCTTTTTTTCTTTATATGATAATTACAAAATAAAAATATAATTATTTTTCTAATAACCAGGAGCAGCCCTTTAACCTAGAGTTGTTAGATGATAGTATCCATCATCCTCAACAAGTATGGTTAATGGCAGGTGATGCTGGGAATTTTAGTACATCATCTGGGGACCAATATTGGAAAAGTCTAATCGAAGGATTTATACAGCAAACTGTGCTGTTTAAATAATAGATTCACAGATACACAGTTATCCCTAAAATTACCAGGAATCATACCACACAACGCAGTTTGGAATTTTAACATCCACTTGCGTTATGCAAAACTTAACATTGACGAGATAATTATTTGCATGACCCTATTATCTGAAGTTTTAAATGTGTTTTCATGAAAATGGCTTCTATCATGCTTTTTTAAAAACGTGGTAACTTTAATTATAGCTGCAACATTTTCTTTTGTTCATCTACATTTTAATATAGAAAATGCAGGTCCAGCAAAAATAATAATAACAACAATAATGACATTTGAGTAAGAGAATGGTGGGAGAGCCACATTCAAATTATGAAAGTAAATGCTTACAGAATTATTCAAATACCTATTCCATTCAATTATTTATTGCTTGGTATATATTTATCTCTTATAAATAAACATTTCATATAAAAGACTACTCATAACTATATGCTGCGTGCTGCTCAAAGTTTTAACAAACAAAACAGAAGACTGTGTGAAATTATTTCCTCTAATTTCCTTTTTTTTTTTAAAAAAAATACAGTATATTGTATCTCGACATTTTCAGCATTTCTACCTCTGGAAGTGTTTTTTTCACATTCAGTTTAGGAAAGAATACATAAGACTCTTCACAATGAAATACCTGCATAGCTTGGTTATTATCCTCCTCCTTGTCCTGTCAGTTATCCCTACAGACCTGAGTTGTTTGGTGAAATTACTGTTGGCACAGCTGCTATAATTCAATACCTTTTGCTCCAGCACTGAAAGTCTAGTGACAGATAACTCTATGGCTAGCCAACAACTAGCAAATCATAAATGTGACTTTCTAGGTGCAAGCCTGTTTCTCAACTGAAGGAAGAGCAGATTTGGAAGTAAGTCATTGAAATGAACTTGAAATTATTTCTCCCCCTACTCCCCCCCAAAAAACTGAAAGTACAGCTTGAGTCTCATCCAATATGTTTTCTTGTCCAAACGGAGATCTTTTGTATTCCCTGTTTATCTCAGAATAGGTCTGCCCTGCCTAGCATCTGAAATCAGATGAGATTAGGTGTGTTCAGGACAGTGTAGCAGGATGGGTGCAGAACCTTTGTCCTCTAGATGTATGGGTCTGCAGTCCTTCACCATTGGCAATGCTAGTTGGGGCTGATGAGAACTGTAGGCTACACATCTTGTGAGCCAACTTTTCCTCACCTGCTATGCTAAAACCATAGCAGCTGTGGGTCTTGTAACCCTTCTTTCAACTGCTCTGCTTGTTGGCATCACTAATATTAGCCATACCTGATTTCTTCCACTTTTTTGCAGTATTTTATTTCTCAGATTCCCAAAATTTAGCCATTATTATATTATCATCATATTCAAAGACATCAAGCCTACTAGCCTTATTCTCTGAGTGATATGATTTGATACAATATGATGGATTCATCGTTGCTTTACAAATGAGCTTAACTGTGGCATTTGTAAGTGGTTGTAGCATGCTACTGTCTCGACAAGTCTTCTCTGTATTGCTAAATTAAGATGACAAATTGCCTGGGAAACTCTGGCAATATCCCATTATGGGGAGAAGGAATTAATGTCAGAGCTCAGAAAGCTCCTTTGTGGCCCTGCTGCTCTCTGTTACTCCTTTGCTCCAAAGATAGCAAGGACCATCAGAAGTTCCAACCATAAGAGTCCTGGAAGATATGGAGTTGCTAAATCTTTGCACCTTCTACCTCAATATCTTAGTATTGATAGTATTGCTAATGGTAATGAAATAATATTTATATAATAGGCATAATAAGCTTTACAGAAGCTCTGTATATTCTGCCAATTTTTTTTATATTTATATTATGGGGAAGAGGCTGAGGGGTTTACATTATTGAGGATTAATTACTGTGAGCCTTTAACTGTAGCTTGATCAGTAGATTTTTGCAAGTGTGGTCCAAAACACACTGCAGAAATAATTGAGTTTGAGACCACTTTAACTGCCCTGGCTCAGTGCTAGGGAATCCTGGGAATTGTAGTATATTGGGTCAGCAAAGTGCTCTGACAAAGAAGGCTAAATGTCTCTAAGAATTACAATTCCCAGAATTCCCTAGCAAGGAGCCAGGGGCAGTTAAAGCAGTCTCAGACTGGATTATTTCTGCAGTGTGTTTTGGACCTGTGATGACTAGAACCTGCAGCAAAATGGAAGGATGGCTTCCAGATGTGCTGGAGCACAACACCTATGATCCTTAGCAAGCATAGCTACATGGATGGGTGGGAGCTGTACTCTAAAAAATCTGGAAATCACTAGGTTGGGAAATGTTTGTTAAAGAGCTGCTAATTGGTTCATTGACTAATGTTTGCACATCATGTTGCTGATAAAGACAAAGAAAGAGTCAGGAAAAACATTTGGCAACCATGAAATTAGCCAGTAAAAGATGATGGCTGAGCTGAGATTATAATCAGGAATTTTCAATTTTCATGCATGACCTATACAGTGACCCAGCATCTGTTAAAAGAACTCTGAATCCTGGCAATTTCTATGAGCAAAACACATAGTAAAATAAGGACTGTTGTGTGATTAAACTGTGAGGTATTCATTACCTGTTCTGTCACTTATAACTCAGCAGACCTACCATCCAAATACACAAACTTTTCACAATGACTAGAAGAGGAAGGCTGCAATGGGAATGCTTCAGTTGCTTTATTCCCCAAAGTTAGTACACCTTCTCATCCCCTCTGCACTATCAAAACTATGAGGCTGTAACCATGTTGGGCATTACAGAAACCTGATTCACTAAGGCTAAAGGCAGAAGATTCTGGAATTCAAAAGAGCTGATACTCTCTTCCTATGGGAACAAACTAATATCTTCCCCTCCCAGAAGATCAAACTAGACAAACTCTCTAGTCTGTATTTAAAAATGATGTGATTTACGTATTTTGACTGGTTGTCCTATTATGTATTCTTCCTCAGCTCCATATCTTGCAAAAATAGTTGTTTTTTTTTCATGGTTAGTCATTGAAATTAAGCATGGGATTAATCTGCAAGTCTGACTACTGTTTTCATACAGCTCTGTGGAAAGCCCACTGTCAGGATAGAAAATGTGTGAGTAATGCACATTTCCCTTAATGTCTAGTTTGAACCAATTTGCAAAAGAAAGAAAAGAAAAGAAAGTTAAGTATTTTTCCCCTCAGGAATTTAATAGTCAAAGAAGTTAAAGAAGCATTTGCCCATGAATATCATCACCTGTAAAACAAGCAGACAGGAGAGGGATCACAGTCCTTTTCTTCATACAATGTATCAGGACAGTCACGACCACTATTTGCAGGGAGCTGCAGTATAACACGATGTCGAGACTGTTTTGTTACTGAAGCACTCCCTGCAAACAAATATAAAAATGCACCTCCAGTTCAGACACAGGACCAACATATTGGAATCATGGTAATGAGCAAAAGAAAGAAAAACTATATAAAATAGTCAAATTCATGGTTTGAAAGTTTAACATATTTTTCATATTGTTTGAAAAGGATAAAAATCACATCAGGTAAATATGTGATACGGGATCTTAATAATGAAAGCCAAGCAAAAATTACATATAATGGCCAGAAACCTGTTGCTTTCTTCTGCATAAATTCCCCTTCAGAAGCTGACATTTTTATTTGGTGCAGAACCTCTGCATTTAGTGCCATTGTGCGTTTAGATGTGCATGTGCCTGCAATTCATATGCAGATGTACACATACCTTTTGGTTGTACGTTCAGTTGCACATTCAGGTGTGCATTTAGTTGTGTAATGCTAACGTTCGATACAATGGTTGTATAGTTTCTACATGCAGAGATTTCTGCTACATAACAGTCATACAGGATCTCATCCATTATATATGAAAAAATATCTGCTGCTATCTAATACCTCATATTCTAGTGCTTTATAAACTAATGAACTACCCATTTTTAAAGTCTTCAGTCGTAATGCCTATGTTATTTTACTTAACAGAGCTGAACCCTACAAGTTAATATATCATTCTCTTAATTTAAACACTGGATAATTTTTCCGGTGTTTATTATAAATCATACTCTGTTACAATCATATAAAATTGGGATGGGGAAACTGTGGCCCACCAGATGTTGCTGGACTGTAACATCTGCTGAATTCAGTCATCACATCAATAGTCTGAAATTACAAGTGTCTAACAACATCATAGGTTCCCTGTTCTTGATATAAAACATGGTTCCTTTTTTTCTTTTTATATTGTCCCTTTAATTGTTATTTACCGACAAAAATGTGGGGCCTAAAACAGGCTTCAAATGATATAAACAGGTTTCAAAATTTGCTTTCAGACTTTTTTGTCATACACATAGACTAGAAACAATGGACAAAATCCTATCTTCCAGGATCCAAACTTGGTTATAGTAATTTAAGTCCAACTGATTTCAATTGATTCAGTGATTTGGCTTAGGCAGGACCCAGAGCAATTTATATGCCTGAATCATAAACTGACTCCAAAATGGCAACTTGAATGAATTCCTCCCAAAATTCAAAAATTCAATCCATCTTTAAAAAAGTGCACATACATGTGCATTTCTGAGAGTCTATGACAGCCAGAGGTATTGCATTGGCTAAATATAACAGTCTGTTGAAGTTTGTTGAAAACAAACATGGGGCTTTTTTGTCATGAATGGACAAGTACAAAAATAAGTGTATTGCCTGACTATTAAGTTCATTAGAAGAAGTCCCTGTCATTATTCAATATTTGGCTACTCTCCTCCCACATCAATATTCTTACATGTGCAGTGATACTCTGCATAAAAATAATAATGACTGCAGAGACTTTTTTAATTGCCATATTGCTAGTTAAGACTAATAGATTGAAATATTGTGCAGATATGTCTAATACTGCCAAACTATGTATGACATTGTGCCTGCCACAATGGAAGGAATATGCTCCATTTTTCTCTCTCCAGCCATCATGCTAAACCTTCTAGACTCCTCCTTAAGTCTCCACATGCTCTTTATTTTCTCAAAAGGTTACAAGTTTAATCTGTCTAATCCTTCATTAGTTAGAGAATGCTCTAATCAGTAACCAGTACGGTTGTAAAAGTGACTTTGTATTTTCCTCATTTTTTACAACGTGGAGCATTAACTGTGAACTATAAAGGGGATCTTTTCAGTACAACAATCCCATGGCTTTTGAAAATAGGTGACAATGAGTAAGCACCATATGCCACAGGAGGATTAATACATATGAACAAGGAATTATATTATTGACTGCAGCTATGATAGCACATATTAAGATGGATGCCTCCTGCTAAGCCCCAAAGAGAAAAAATTGATAAGGCGGAATTATAGGAGGGATGCTAAGTCAGTTTTTTTAAAAATGTTCTGTAATTATAATTGAGTTGCAAATGAAAAGTAAAAGGAAAGTAATGTACTGAATGACTGAAAAAAGCTGTAGCACTGAAAATGTAGCAATATATGCTGAAGATTATTTGATGTTGTTTTAATGGAAAAGAAACACTTTCACTTCTTTTTATAATCCTCTTTTGTAGAAATATGCAAAATATAATGTAAAAGTAAGAAAGACCTTTATTTGCCAAATATGTATGTTGTAAGGGGGCTTGAACTATTTGCATCTTTGTTCTCTGTCCCTATTGCTACATCATAACTACTCTGTTAATTTCATTGAGACTTGACCATAATTTCCACTAAAACAAAGGCACAATGAAAGCAAAGGAGAAATATATATGACTACATAAAAAAATTATTTGCATTAGTGCTTCTCACTCTATTGAATGATCAGATCTTGGATTCTAGGAGGATTAATTGTATCTTTAAAAAATTAGAACAGAGTTACTATCTAGAGTGCAGATAGTTAAATAACAAAATAATTCAATTTTAGAGAGATAAGACAGTTGGGCCAGAAGATATCCACCAATAAATACTCAGCATCAGTACCTTCTTGACAGGAGGAAGGACAAGGTGTCCAGTCACTGTATGGAGTTACAATACAATCTTTCCTGCAGGGCAGCAAGCAAGGTCTTACAGTCTCAGGTCGAAGGCTTTCAGGACACCTAAAAGGAGTAATGACAACACAAAAAATTTAAAAAGTAGATCATATTGAAAACAATTATTCAAAAGCTATCACATGGCTATGGGACTAAGAAATGGTGAAAATAATTAGGATTTTAGAAATTGAATAGAAGGACAGTATCTCACATCGATGCTCCTACAGGTGGTTTTTCTTGGGGGCATCCCCCATTAAATGTCACCAAAAAAGCTAACAATGATATAAAAATATTGTCTGCACACTTGCTATTCCAGGTGGCTTCCAATTATCCCAATGACTGCTAAAATAACTATTATGCCCATGTACTTTTAGCAAAAGTTTAATAATTTTTCATGGTGCAAAAACTGTCACATCTTTAAACAGGCCCTATTCTTTATAGCATGCTTTAATAAGCAGGAGGAAGGATGGATGTATATATACATCCCAGCTTTTCCATGTTTGGATGAGCTTTGCTAATTGTGCCGTGGTTAGAAAGTATTATCTGAGTGCTCTTCTGTTTATGCATGCAATGGGAAGAGGAACCCACATTTAATCCTCTCCTGGGAAACACATGGCATCTTGGTTGAACCAGGAGGTGGTGGGTTGTCAATCTACTATGTCACTGACTGTCAAAAATTTAAAACAAAATTGTTACCATATGGTGGATCCATCATCTTATTCCCTGTCCCAGCTGTTCATCTTAATCCTTGCCTTAGGGAACCTTCAGTGCTATAATTGGTCTGTGCTAAAATCTATCTATTGTCTAACCATTTGTATTTATCTTCTGTATTGCCTTTAAAACAAGTTACTAATAATATAACTACACTACAATCTAATCAATCAATAAATCAAAATACCATTTTGCCACTCTTATTTTTGATGTTCACAAGGTAGAGTACCAGCTGATAAAAGTAACTTTAGACAACTTTCAAACAATTTAAAACAGCATAATCAAAACTAAACAAAACAAAGATCTCCTGTCTCTTCCTCTCTCTCTTCTTCCTTCTCCTTTTCTCTCCCTTTCCTTCCCTGTTCCTTTCTCTGACCTTATTCAAGGTCAAATTAAACTAATTTGTTGAAGTCTGTTACTTTCAAAGAAAGACCAATAATATTGATTTTGTCATATCACAGTAATTCTTTCTATTAAGGAGAGCTGAAAACATGGTTCCCATTTGCACTTTCATGTACATCTTCTGCTCTTTAAAAACTTATTAAATGACATAATCATAATGGTTCTGGGGATCAACTAGCTCCTTTCCGTTTCATAATGCTGGCATCCATTATGTTTATTATCTATTAGTTCTCTGTTTGCAATCCTCAAAAAAGCAATGTATGTAGATATGAAAACTTGAAACAAAGGAAAATGCCAAAATTTCATGAACCCTCAAGGTAATTTGTTTCTTACAAGTTGTGTTTATTATTCTGTACAAAAGGGAGGTGAACAGGAGAGAGAGAAAGAGAGAGAGAGAAAATTTAATGGAGAGAAAGGGGAAATTCAAATTGTTAGTAATGTTGAAAGATCAGGGTTTGGGTACCAGAATTTCCATGATATTTACTTTTTGGGTCCTACTTGTCCCACGTTGACCCTCACACAGATGACTTTCCTTGTCTGCATCCCAACAGCACAGGTGGCCTCCCCATTCCAGCCAGCAGAAGAGTTGAATGCTGACACAGAGACATCCTCTATACACTGGCCCCAAGTTCCTGTCTGCCAGTAGTACACTGTACATGGATGTTCATTGCAGTTGCGTGTTTCCTGAAGCGAACTGCTGTTTGGGCATTGAAGTCCACCTGGAAGAAAGCAGTATGTGAGTGCACAACAGCAAAAGAAGAAAGCACTGAAATTTAAATTTGAAAGATGAAGCTAAACACACAGGCTTGGCTTTCACATCTTTGTTGCTAGGATATGAAATTTTAATCAGAACAAGTGAAATCAAACAGAAGCACTGAAACCTTGTTGTCACTGTTCTAAGCCGCTGTCTGGGATACAGTACTTCAGACTACAGGTGTGAGTCCACATGACTGAATGCTCCTCTATTCATCATCATCCCTGCATATAGTGAAAACTAGAGAAAAAGCATTTTGGGCTAGACTTCTCCACAGTTATTTTGGTTTCTGTATGGAAACTTTCATACATATATGTACACACACATGATTTTAAAGCATCAAACAGTACATCAGAAAAGTGGTCCCCAAAAGTGTTAATCACTTAAAAGTACATATTTATTAAGAGTGACTAGCAAAACAGAAACACAATATTTGATTATTATGGGAAGCTGTACCAGCTTTCACCTTCTTCAACTGCTCTGAATTAAAGTAATCTGTTCCACATTCAGAAGGACTGTCACCTTGGCACAGCTTTGTGTGTGTGCGTGTACACACTCATTTCTGGGTAACTGTGGTTGATCCTTAATTATTCATGCTTAATGAAATCACCCTTGTAGCCCTTGTAACATCATCCTTGGGCTACTGTACACATTTAAAATACTCCTCATTCCAATCAAATAGAATGTGATCTGGCCACATGCCATTCACAGGGCTTTTGGCTTTTTGTGCCACTCTCCCCTCCCTTCAAAAAAACCTCCTTAAACTCCATGGAAAAAGGCTTCGCAGTTTTTACCAAAGTACCACTGAAATCCTCAGAAATGTGCATTGTCACACATGTGACCATCTGCTTTGCATGCATCAGATGGCTATGCATTTTCGATAGAGGGTGTACAGATGCAAATAGATGCAAATTTGCATAGGAAGGTGAACACAGCTAACTGTCAGTGTGAATGTGTGAAAATGTGCATCAATTCACATAGTACACTTAGGCCTAGACTAGCCCCTTGTAATATCACCAGGGCTTGCTTTCTCTGACATTACCAGAGGTCATTCCTAGTTATCAGTTTTTGGCCCTGAAATTTTAGCCTTCGGAGGGCAACCATAGCTGCAGATGCCAGATGCTGGTACATCAGAAAAAAAAATATTCAAATATTTCTGATTTGTTGAGGAGCCACCGTAGCCCATCCTCACATTGCATCACATGATCTCAATTGTTTTTGTTTTTATACCTATTAGTAGTTGAAAGAACACACTCATAGAATAGCACAGAATATTAATTATTTGCTAATCTGCTATCTAAGCTATAATTGATTCATTAAAGTGCTTAATCAGCTAAATGCTTCTAGGCCTATGTTTGGTGATAATACTTTAGAAAAAAATTTCTTCAAAAAACCCAAAAACCAACCCATATACTCAGGGCAAGCGTGGGCAAGACAAATTGAAGGAACATAAATGAAACATGTAGATTACAAACAAGCAAGACTAAAAGAGCAGCTATGGCATTTAGTAGGTAGCATTTCTGGAAGAATGGCAAGGAGAATAGCTACTAGGCTTCTAATACATCATATCCCATTGCTAACCAAGTATAGCAATGTGTCGTAGGTCACTTGGAGTTGAAGACCTATATAGGTTAGTGTAGCAAACCTCTTTTTCTCCTCTTACATTTTAAAAAATCTAGGGCTTCAGAGACTAGAAGTGCATGGCAGAGGCAAGAAAGCATAACTCAGACATCTGTGCAGCTGATGTTAGGCCAACCTTGTCTCTTAGTGATAAAGATACTGCCTCCCCCCCCCCCCGCAACAAAATGTTGCTTTGTTTCAGCCCAGGAGACAAAGGAACAGGTAAAAGTCCCCCCTTCAAACCTGTGTGTGTCACTGTAGCTTCCAGAATGCCTTGGAAGAGTTTATATCCCTCACCTATTTGGGCACCTCTTTGTGTTGATCCTTGAGAGAAGAAAGCCAGCTTCTATATCAAGGAGATATTGCAGGCACAGGAGCATAAAATAAGTATCTTATATGTCCCTTGAGATCAGTCACACACTAGCTATATTATTTTCAACTGAAGGGGCATGGGAAAACTTTCTTTGCTTTTATTTCTGTTCCTGCATCCTTTTGCTACTTGTTTATAACCCACAAAGCTATATTTAATAACACCCTTGAACCTGGTTTGGCTAGGAGCAGAGTGAATCAGGCCCCCCAAGACAAAATATGGTGCAACATTATACAGAGACTTAAAGCACTGAAAAGCAAAAGTGTATATTCTATATCTGGTCTGAAGTGCAAGTAAATCCCAGTAATAAAAGTAAGCAAGGATTAGGATGGGGTCCCCACACTTTTTCAGCCGGGGGCCGATTGAAAAAAAAAATGCAGCTGGAGGTGCGTGCGCGCACATGCGCGCACGTGCATGCACACTACTTGGGCGCCATTTTGTGTTCC
The DNA here is from genome assembly GCA_026167975.1 of Phrynosoma blainvillii. Classification (NCBI taxonomy): domain Eukaryota; kingdom Metazoa; phylum Chordata; class Lepidosauria; order Squamata; family Phrynosomatidae; genus Phrynosoma; species Phrynosoma blainvillii. The sequence continues at coordinate 39,368,546 of JANUYF010000005.1, forward strand.
ATGGAACACAAAATGGCACCCGGAGTCATGTGCATGTGCTCGGCATCGCAAACGCATGCGCATGACTCCAGGCACCATTTTGGAACACAAAATGGTCCACGGCGTCGCGTGCGCATGTGCACTACTCTGATGCTGTTTTGCGTTCCAAAATGGCACCCGGAGTCGTGCGCATGTGACGCAGAGCACCATTTTGGAACACAAAATGATGCCCCATGTCACGCGTGCATGGCAGCAGCAGGACCGGCCACGAGCCGGTTGAAAGGCCTCTACGGGCCGGGTTCGGCCCGCAGGCCTTAGTTTGGGGACCCCTGGATTAGGAAATAAGGGCCCAACTAAAACCTCCTAAAGCTAAGACAAACTACCATATATACATGTGTACAAGTCGACCTCATGTATAAGTTGAGGGAAGGTTTTAGAGTCAAAATCATGGATTTCAATATGACCCATGAATAAGTCAAGGGTTAAAACTTAGGGGGCTATAAGGAAGGATGGAAAGGGGGAAATACCACTTCCATCCCTCCTTCTCCTTCTCTGGACCTCTCCTGAACACCTAACTCCAATTTCCAGGTGCTGGAGGACAGGTTTTAACATCAGATTGAGAAGGGAAGCAAGTGGTTGTTAAATAAGGAGTTTCTTCCATGGAAAGAAAAGGCTTGCAAAATGGACTGTGAGAGAAGCAAGTGGTGTTAAATGGGGAGTTTCTTCAATGGGAAGAGAAGGCTTGCAAAATAGACTGTGGGAGAAGCAAGTGGAGGTAAATGGGGAGTTTCTTCCATGGAAAGAAAAGGTTTGCAAATCAGACTGGGGAGGGAGCAAGTGGGGTTAAATAGGGAGTAAAATGGACTGGGAACTTCTTTACACACACACACACATAGAGAGATTGAGAGAGAGAGAGAGAGAGAGAGAGAAAGAAAGAAAGAAAGAAAGAAAGAAAGAAAGAAAGAAATAGGTGCCTCAGGCAGCAAGAGTGGGGTATCAGGCTTGCTTGTTTTAAGACCTTTCTAAGCAGTACTAGTGTATTGACTCGTATATAAATCAACCCAGGATTTTAGGGTCACTTTGGGGCATAAATTTCTCAACTTATAGTCAAATATATACGGTTGAAATAGGGACAAGATCTAGAACAGGGGTAGGCAACTTTTCCCCTTTAAAGGCTGAAGGACTTCATCTCCCAGAATCCTAGGAGCTATTGGCCAACATGGCTGAGGCTTCTGGGAGCTGAAGTTCCTCGGCCCTTAAAAGGGACAGGTTGCCTACCCCTGATCTAGAACTTTGGTCATTATTGGGTTAATGGTGAACTGCTGAGATGGAAATACCCTTCATCCGTATATATTATCTTAATCAGCTGATGAGCCTTTAAAAGGCTAGCTTTCTTTTGTGCCTCACTGTCACTTAGGCTTTTTCTTTTGCACTATATTTTGTCTTACCCTTATCTATGTGCACTCATACATTAATTTGATCAGACTATACTGAAAACTCTAAAATGCCAGAGGGTACTTCAGTGCAATGACTTTGGCAAAGCAATTTTAGCTAAAGGCACAACAGACTGCCTGAGAGGCAGGTCAAACTTCTCCCCCGCCACGTGGTACAGACGTCAATCAGAATGGTATTCATGGGGATGAGGCAGCATCTTTCATCACACTGGAGGGCAGGAAGCCAGCTCAGGGTGCCACACATAATATCTTAAAACACTTCAGTTTTGCTTCCCATCCAACTATATGCTCCTTCAGCTTGCCCAATGGCTGTTGACCCTATAGTGTAGCCACACTGTACAATTATAACACTTCGATTCCACCATAACTGCCATGGCTCCATCAAATCCTGTGAGATTTGTAGTTTGGTGAAACATTCAGATATGTCTTCTACAATGGATAAATCCACCCTTTTGAAATTTAGGAATTAAGCACTCTAGTGAAAAATTCTAAGTATCCTATAAACTACAAATCCTATCTTCTTGCATGGGAACCACAATAGTAAAATTGGTAACAAACACTATAGTTGTATAGTGAGAAGATACCCCGGTGGTTCAGAAGAAATTTCCTTGACTGTTATACCTGTGAAGCATTTCTTTTAAAACAAACTACAGTTGCCCCTCCGTTTTTGTGGGGGATCTGATCCAGACCACCACCAGCCGCAAAACCAGAAAATCTCCAATTGGCCATGGGCACTCACCACTGGCACACACCCCATTTTGTTCCCCACTGTTTGCTGCCTGCTCCAAGTCTGCAAAAACAGAGGGGCAACTCTGTTTTCACTGCCTTCAAAACAAGCAAAGTTATGAGATGCAAACATAGTATTGTATCAAGAAAAAAAGTCTGCCTGGATAACTCTTGCCAAACTATAGACAAGGCTTTGTCTTTGTCTTTGGGAAAGAGTGAGTCCCCATTCCCCCCCCCCCCCCCCCGTTATTGGACAGACATCTCCTTGCTACTACTTTACATACGCATGCTACTTAAGATTCAAAAACTGGAAAACTTCCAACTGTCTAAAAGGGGCTTTGCTGTAAAAATGAAAGCCAATGCATGTCAGCCTATGCATTCTGGCAGAGTTCTCCCAAATCAGTTACCATTTGGCCTTTTCCTTCTCAGACTGTCTCCCAACTAATGTATTAATTTAAATTTGGCTTCATCAATTCCCCCAAATGTTGTTGCTGAAGTTCAGCAATATTTTAAAGTTTTCAAGGGCTTAAAGCTGGGTTGTCAAGATACACAGCTTAGCTCTAGAGTGGATGTGGTTTATTGATTCTACTCTGCCTAAGGGCCCTTTCACACTATACAATTACAGCCCTATGGTAATTTAACTGCTATGGCAGTATCCTATGCAATACAAATTCTGAAATTCTGGATGAGAATGCTAAATACCTTTGCTAAACTTCAAATCGCAGGATTTCATAGGATGACACCATGTCAGTTAAAGTGGAGCCATAGCATCATAATTGTGCAGTATGAAACCTGATAAGATCCACTTTCTACAGAATCCTCATGCCATCAAATATATTTACATTAAATACACACACACACACACACACACACACACAAATATATTTCTCCATGCCTTCCAAAATAGCTAAAGATAGCATGTCTCCTCTGAATGAATGCCTGGAGGTGGTAATGGATTGGATGAGGGGGGGGGGGGGGGAATTGAAACTGAATCGAGATAAAACAGAGGAGCTTGCCATCAAAGGTCCGAATCTGGGAATGAAGGTGTGTCAACCAGTTCTGAATGGGGTTACACTCTCCTTGAAGAACTGTGTCTGCAGCTTGGGAGTGCTCCTGGATCTGTCTCTCCAAATGTCAGCCCAGGTAGATGCAACAGTCAGGAGTGCTTACTATCAGCTTCGGCTGATACACCAGTTGTGATCCTTCCTAGATTTGAAGGACCTAAAATAGTGGTGCACACTCTGGTAACCTCAAGATTGGACTTCTGCAATGCACTCTACATTGAGCTACCTTTGTGCCAAGTTCAGAAACTCCAGTTGGTTCAAAATATGACAGCCAGATTGGTTACAGGAACATCCAGGAGTGAACATATTACACCCATACTCAAGTAACTTCACTGGCTGCCAATTAGTTTCCAGGCAATGTACAAAGTGTTGGTCTTGACCTTTAAAGCCCTACATGGTTTGGCTCCAGGTTACCTACAGGATCGCCTTCTCCCGTACAATCTCTCCTGAACACTGAGGTCCTCTGCAGCTGCAACTGCCTGCAAGAACTCGACTGGCAGCTGTCACCCAGAGGACCTTTTCATCGGCTGCCCCAAGACTATGGAATGACCAGCCAGAAGAGATCAAACAGCTAGACCAGCTGTCGGAATATGAAACACATTTGAAGTCCTGTCTCTTCCAGGAGGCTTACCCAGGCAGTTTTAATCATGAATTTTAAACATGAATTTTATATTTAATCATTGTTTTATATATTTTAATATAAATATTGTGTAGACATGCATTTTTAATATGTGTATTTTTGTAACGATTGTGTTTTTTAAATATGCTGTAACCTGCCTCGAGCTTCAAGGAGAGGCAGGTAAGAAATCATAATCATAATCATCATCATCATCATTATCACCTTACCCACCTAGTTTTTATCTTTTGTCTTTGAAATGATATGTTTTAAATGGTTTTAATTCTATGGATAGTGTAATTCCATTTTAGCAATACCTTTCATGTGTTTTTTCTTTTGTCTTTCTAAGTGCTATTAACTGTATTTGTTTCAGTTTTTGTTAACTGCCTTGCATCTTATTATTGGGGAAAAGGTAGGATATAAATGAAAGAAGAAAGGAGGAGCAGGTGGGGATGTACACCCACCGAATAGGAAACATGTTTTATGTCTGTTCCACAAGCTGCCTTAATCTAATATTAGATCGTTTTCCTGTCCCCCCTTTTTTGTAAGCATTATACTGTGGATATTCCATGGAGATTATCTAATGCTCACTGCCAGGTAAATAAATGGAGTCTAGAAAAATATTTCTGCCCTCAATAAAATAAAATTAATGCCATTAAGAATCTCTAAGATTCTCAATACCGTCAGTTGTAATCGGTCGGCTAAATCACAGAATAAGACATGTAGAAATAAAACATGTATTGTATGATAACCCACAATCATAAGATTAGAGGGACCCAGAGCAAAGGAACATGTAGTCATGAAGCTCCAATTTCAATTCCTGACATTTCCGGGTAGCTGGATTGCAGAAGACATTTACCCAAGACTGAGATCACAGAGAGCCAGCATCAAGTGATAATAGGTTAGATAGCTTTTCCCAACCTGGGAACCTCCAGATAGAATGGTCCTCAGCCATCACAGCCAATGATCATGATGGCTGAGGGTGATGAAACAGATCCAAACACATTGAAGCCACCAAGTTGGGACTAGGCTGGTTTAGATGAACCAATGATCTTATTCAAAATAGGGCAGCACACAAAATTTCAATCCTGTTTTTCTGGAATGAGATGGAGAAGAAGAAATGATTGCATTTGTATGGTATTTGATTAGCCTTTTTTTTAAAAAAAAAATGATCTGAATTCTATTGCTAGTCCTACCTAAAACAGACCCACTAAATGAATGGGATTTAGCTATGCATTGACTTACCATTCAACAATTCATTGAATGGATCCATTCTAGTTGGGACTAACCAGCAATATTTCAGCCATTTTCTCTGTTTTTGGTCCCTCTGGACTCATCTAATTAGTTTTTTCTATGATTATATGAACACATGGATTGAATGGATTGTCAGCAAATTATGAACTGTCCCTTTAAAATACAAGTAATACAAAACGTATGTCCAGTACTTATTTAGAGTTTAAGTGTTTTGAAATGACAATTACAAAATGAAAACAATGGTAACAACATGTCTAAGACTGGGATCATAATAAATGGGTATAACATTTCCTCCTCTATATTTTAATTAATTTCTTCACTATCCCCTGAAGATACATGTTTGTGCTCAAAATTACTGGGAAATATGGAAGAAATCCCATCAATAAGCAAGTCTTGGATGATTAGCTTTTCAATCTGTTAATTTTAATTGTATTTCTAACTCCTTTGGGAGTTAGACTGAAAAGTAAGATTGAAAAACAACAAATGAATCTTCCTGAGCTGGTGATTCCTAAAATGAGAGCTGTTGCTGTTGTTACTGTCTGACTTACAGCAACCCTAAGGCAAGCCTATCATGGGGCTTTCTTGCCAGAATTTGTCCAAGGAGGGGGTTAACATTACCAAACTTTGAGAGTGAGAGACTATGACTTGCACAGGGTCACCCAGTGGGTTTACATGGGTGAGCTACACTCAAGAAAATGGTAATATTGGTATTTATTTTACCTATTATGGTGATGCATAAATATTTTATTGTTGCTATTATTGCTAGTACATCGACAAAAATGTTCTTGAAAAAGTACAAGTATTTTAAATGTATGTACTTTTTCAACCTTTCACTCCCTTTTTGTTCAACACTCTCATTGCCACCTAAAACGTCTTTAGAGGTTCCTCCTTATTAAAGACTCTCAGGGGGAAAGTTAATGGTGCCTTCTTATTTGTTTGCTAACTGTTATGTGTGTGTGTTCAATGGTTTATGTTTCAGTTAATGTTACATTTTTTGATAGTTTAAACCAGTGATTCCCAAAGCGGGCAGTATGCCCCGTGGGGGTGGTGGAAAAATCCAAGTGGGTGGTGAGGGGAAAAGGGGGCAACAGGGAGGGGCCTTCAGTAAAAGTATTGGTGTGCAAAAAAGCCTTTAGGATCTTGCTGATCACTCTGTGTGGTGGTGTCTCCCATTTTTCACCTCCCCATGCAATCTCACTCCCTTAGCTGTGTCTTTCACTTGGCTTGGGTCCAATTTATCTTTGAGAACGCCTCCTCCCATACAATTCAACCCGAGCATTTAGGTCCTCTGAGATGAATTTGCTACAGGTGAAAAAATCTAGATTGTCAGAAACCTCCCAGAGGGCCTTTTTGATGACCGCTCCCAGATTATGGAATGGCCTGCCAGACGAGATACATCATAAGACAACCTTAGACAGCTTCAAAAGGGCTGTCAAGACGGATCTCTTCCGGCAGGCCTTTCCCGATTAGTCTTCCCGGTCATAAGACCTTGTCTTTTCTCCTCTCCATTTAGCCACTATAACAGCCACCCCTGTTATTTTGTTATTGTATAGTGTTGGCACAGAGGGGCGGAGTACAAATTAATAATAATAATAATAATTTTTATTTATAACCCACCCCTCTGTGTGGCAATCGGAGCGGGGAACAACAAGTTGTTATTATATTATTATTATTATTATTATTATTATTTTAACAGTGGGGGTTGGGAAATTTTTAAGAGGCTTGGGTGCGGGGCATTGCTTCTGTGGCTTGGAGCGGCACAATCTGGGGACAGATTGACTAACTGGAGCAAGGAGTTAGAGCACATGGTGGCGGGAGAGAAGAAGGAGCTTTCAAATTTGGGACCGTGCTTAAGCTTTGTGAGTTTTGCTGGGACTTGGCTGGCAAGTTGGAGCTACTGCTCTGGATTGTTTTCCATCAGACCAGCTGAGCAAAGAGGTAGCAGAGGAAACAATGTTTTTATGGGAGGGGTGGGACACTTGAGGCTGTGTAAGGAAGGCACATTTCTAGGGAAGGAGGAGTATCTGGGTTGATTCTTGGAAAGAGTCCTTTGCTTTGGAGTGGCTCCTGTAGCTAAAATCTGTCCCTTTCCCCATCCATGGATCTCCAGTCCACAGCATATGACCCCTGTAAACCCTGACATATGCATCAGCTGCACCTCTCTCTACCCAGATGAAAAAGGATTGAGTCTTTACTTGCTGGGGAGAAGCTTCTCTCTTTACCTTGGTTACAGAAACCAAGCAGCTGGCTGAGCAGTGACCAAGAGACCTCTTGCTGTAACTGGCCTTTCTCTCAAGGCCAGCATGGTCACAGCCAGTTACTCAGTTGCTACTCCCAGGGTGCCCCGGATGGAGCAACCGAGATTGGTTGTTTTGAATGTGAAGTAAAGCAGTAGACCTAATGTCAAGAAATGTGTGTGTGGGGGGGGGGGGGGGGCTTCTAGGGTTGCCACCCAAAAGGAAGAGGGGAGGTAGCCCAAAAATGTTTGGAGACCACTGGTTTAAACACTTTAACTTTTGTATTTTGAGATTTGTTTTCGACTTGAAAGTGATACACCTCACTCCAATTAAGTTAGTGAGAATTACAGGTAACACATCTTCTAAGTTCTGGAGGGACTGTGATTGTACGGCTTCATTTATACACATGTGGTTACATTGTGATAAGATTTATTAATTTTGGCTCTCTGTACTTTCAATTATCTCGACTATCACAAACCAAATCCTTGTTTCTTGCCTTGGGTTATTACTTTTGTCTGTATTTACTCGTAATAATAAGAACTTAAAATATAAATACATCATTTGTTTCCTTCTTGCTGTTACTTGTTTGGAGATAGCACAGAATTGGAAGATGGGTTGCTTACTCATGGAGAACTGGTGGCAAAGGGTCTGGACACCTTATTAATGCAAATATTATCGAACAGGAGCAGCAACCCCACTTCATGTCATATTCCTTTTCAAGAGAAATGGTTACCCTTTTTGACTTTTGTTAATTCTTTAGAACACTGTCCTCTGCCATCTTCTCAACATTTGAACTTATGGAATGATGTTGTTTTCTAATTTGACTTATTTGCTCCACAATATATATTGTATTCATGAATGTTTAACTTTTCTTAATGGATTATGATTTTTAAAAATTATAATTAATTTAAGAAAAAAATGTGATTTTTATTTTAAAACAACAACAACGATGATGTGTCTTAAAATCTGTTGTAAGCCACTGCAAGCCCTGAATTCAAAAAAAGGCAGGATACAAATAAATAAATAAATAAAACAACCAGTTTATAGACATCGACAGCTATTACCAAAACTGAAAACAGGGAATGGCCTCCAGTAGACTGTGGCCTATAAAAACAATGATAGCTTACATATACTGCTGCAGTGAATAAAATACTACCACGTACTGCTAAAGGTGAAGACAGCCACCATTTGTCAGGCAGCACACAGCAAAATTCCACAATGGATTTAGTGCCATGCCAAAGACAATAGATTTGATTTAAATAGATTTTAAAAGCTATAATCTAAACTGATATGGTTTGAATTTGGAATTTAATCTAGGAAGTGAAAGTGACATGTCAGCGACTTTCAAAAATAATATTATGGTTCTGGCAGATCTTTTATTCATAAATGCTATGCAGTCTCCAGGGCTCAAGTTTAATAAAACTACTTAAGAACACATGCAATTATTTTGATACAATTATTTCTAATTTGTATGGATGTCATATTTTTACACAACTCTTCCAAGCCATTTCCTATCCAGATTACTGATCATACTCAAGTCTGCTTACTATAGTTTCTCATGTTTCTATATAAGGAACTGGGCCATGTACAAGTCTCTTCACAGTAGTCCCTTCACAGCAAGGGTGGGGAAGGTGTAGCCTCTGGACCACTTGATTCTCGAACCCTACTTTTCTGGCCCCTAAAGCCCCCCTGGCAGTCCCACAAAACCCCAATTTTGTTTTGAAAAAAAAAAAGATAAATTTTGGGGTGATTTTCCACCCTCAACTGCATGCAAATACAGTGGTTCTCCCCCTGCCCCAATCCATTTGTTTCGTTGGATTTCAGCAATTGGAAGTGATAGGACATTATCTCTCATTTACCCCAACACAACAGTGTGGCCTATGGAGCTGCAGGGGTGAAGCCTGGCCCCCACCTTTGTAGTTGCCCACCCTGAACTAAAGCATCTCCCAATACCCTTCTAAGTGAATAAAACTTTTAAAGCTCTCATCCCTGTGAATACTTCCTTAGATGCTGAAAGTAACTGTATGTTTCACATGTGTATTTATCTGTTACTATAAGACAGGGGTAGCTCCCAGAATCCCAGGAGCTATTGGCCAACATGGGACTATTGGCCAATATGGCTGAGGCTTCTGGGAGCTGAAGTCCCTCGGCCCTTAAAGGGGAAAGGTTGCCTACCCCTGCTATAAGATAAGGCACAGTAAAAATCAGCTATCCAAAGGGATAAAGAGTTACCTAAACATACACACAGATGTCAGTTTAAATGTGATTCCACATTTTCCATACCTCTCTCCATAACGTATTCTTTACATGCACCTCTCTTTACTTGGAACCCTTTCTGTTGTTAACTACTAGACCAGGGCTGGGGAGTGTGTGGCTTTCCAGCAGTTTCTTGACTGTGACTCCCATGAACTCATGGTTATGAACAACATAACCATTAATGAACAATGACAGGAGTTGCAGATGAACATTTGAAAGGTGACACATTTCCCATCTTTGTTCTAGCCAAGTAAGGGCCTTTGTAGACTGCAAGAAATAGTGCAAACTGAGTCCACTTTAACTGCCCTGGCTCAGTGCTAGGGAATCATGGGAATTGTATTTTTTTCTGAGACACTGAGTCTTCTCTGTCAGAGAACTCTGGAGCCACAATAAACTACAGTTCCCATGATTCCCTAGCACTGAATCAGGGCAGTTAAAGTTGACTCAATTTGCACTATTTCTTGCAGTCTGCAAAGGTCCTAAGTTAATATCTTGAAAAGTTCCATTCTTAAGCATATCTGTGAGACCAAACCACCCTATGGAAGACTGAGTATATGTATTCAAATGGCCCAAGGCTGGGAGAATTCCACAGATCCAGAGTGCAATTTACCAATTAAGCATTCTGCACAGTCACCATTACTATTATTTCCTAGGATCTTGGCAATGGCCAGGAGCCATTTTCATGAGTGCATTGGCTAAAAATTTCATTTAGAATCAAACATTTAATAGCCAAGGACTGAGGATCCATAAATTGGAGGTACTGTTCTGATTCAAATTAAATTTAAATAATCTTTCTTTTCCTGCAGCAATAGAGTTGTCCATTTGTTTCAGTGATATTATCAAATTCTCCCACAGATTTGGTATGCATGCTTAGCTTTGTGTGGAACATCTTAATTTATGGATGTCTGTAGCAATGTTTAATTTGTTTACAGTCTCCTGAGACCCTGTGTATGTGCATACATATAACATCAGAGTCCACACACCAATTAAATTTGATTGCCCTTATTAAAAATGATGGAGGAACACCTTTTCTGAAAATGCAAGAAAACACAGATAATACTTCAAATATTAAAATATCGGGGGGGAAATTTAACAGGTCAAAGCTATACTTTCTGACCATTCCTAATCACTCCCTATTAATGTTCAAAAGATTATATTAGGAATTCACAGTCATATATACCAAGGTTGCTGAAGGACGTGACCTTACCTTCACCTGGATATGCCAAGATGGAGCGAGCACGCATCTGTTTTCCTTCTGTGGTTTTTCCTGAGCAGGTGTGAGAACAGGAAGACCATCCTGACCACGTGCTGAGTACACAGTCCTTTGGGCATGGAACTTCGCAGACAATGGGGACTGGATAGATAGCATCTCTGCACAGCTGTCTATCAACCTCTTCTCCTGGGGAAAAAAAAGCCAGTAGCAGTCTATCATTGCTAATTTAACTTAAATTGAGCAGTCTCAGGCCAGATGGGAACACAAATAAATTAGATTTTGGTGTGTGTTTTTTTAAAAGACAAACTGATTAGTTATCAAAATGATTGTGTCTTCCATGTCTTTATGTTATATATTCTATCTATCCATCTACCTATGTACATGTATTACAATACTCAAATGTCTTCACACATTTAAAGCTGATCTGCAGATAAAATGAAGGAGAAATACATACTTATGCTTTGGAACTATTAGGCCAAGAGCTAGCAAGGAAACTAGAGTACCTCATGTGAATAATCTCCCACTCTCTCTTCCTTTTTATGTATCAGCTGGAAAGTTATCTAATATGATGCAAATTTAGACCTCAATAAGATTTTGGACCTAGTCCATCAACTACTTGGGAATCTCCCAAGCATTTCAGTTTTCTATTTTGCTTTCCCCCCAGAACATACATTGATGCACCAAGTTTAATCAGACTTGATATTTATGCAGGTTGAGCATCTCTTATCCAGAAATCCAAAATCTGAAATGCTCCCAAATCCTAAACTTTTTGAGCTCCAACATGATGCTTTAAGGCTCTGATTTTGGAATGCACAAGTAGTGTAGTACATACTGTATTTGTGAGACTACAGAGAGATGGAAGGATCTGTAAAATGGCAGGAGGCATAATTTGCACCAAGCACTAGGCTTAGATTGTTGCCATTTAATAGATCCACATCTCTCTTTCCAGCCACATCTTTCTCCAGCCTCACAAATACAGTACTACACTACTTGTATTCTGATATCCCCAAAAATTTCAAACTCCAAAACACTTCTGCTCTCAAGCATTTCAGATAAGGAATATACAAGCTGTACTTAGCTTGGTTTCTTTTGGTTTGGATCAATTTTACATGCAGCATAGTATGAAACAAATTCCGTTGATTGTAGATATTGACATTCAAACTTTTGTTTCATTCAAATCATAAGCAAAACTATCAACTTTAAGCTAGATACTGCTGTGTCCATTTCCTAGAGCATATAAGTGTACTTACTCATATACATATGCAGGTATACATACAAACACATATTGAAAGTTTAAGGTAATGTTTGGTGCAAGGGCTGCATTCTGTAAGTATAGTAAACATTCCTTTTTGATCTAGCTCCATCTTCCAGCAACCACACAGTAAATACTTAAAATATCTGAGTAATTTGGCTGTTTATATTAGGTTTTGACATTGTGTCCCCTTGAAAGGGGGAAATGGCTCAAGAACATTATGTACGGCTTTTCCTCAGAGATTTCTCTGCAGTTCAGGGAGTCAGTAGTTTCAATACAGAACATGATAAGAGAGTTCTAATGTGATTTACACAAGGTTTATTCCCCCCCCCCATTACAATTCATAATATCATTTAACATCAAGATATATTCATTAGGAAATGTAAGATTGTGATATAAAAACATGCAAGTTGTTTTGTTTTTTAAAAAAACTATTTAACTGTCAATGAAATTTTGATGCTCAGGAAATCTGTTGGGAAGAAATCTATTTGTAGCATTTGCTCTCAGCTAAATCTATGGTTTTGTTTCATGAAAAAAATAGATGTTCTTATCAAACATGTTGAAAGCAGGTAAGTGTTTTATTTTTGATTATACCAAAGTGAGATGAAATGTTGGCAGCTGGCATATATCTTATATGACAGAGAGATAGTTTAGGTACAGGGGAAGTCACAGTTATGCTCACAAAATCCCCCCTCCCTTCATATTTCTTCATAGGACAAGAGTTTTGACTGGCAGCTGGAAAATGTAGCAGCATGTGATTGCAGCCTCTTTAAAAACTGAAATTACCCACAGGCAATAACACACTGTCACCCACTACATACTGAAGTGATATATTCAAATCCAGACTACCACTAGGCAAGTCTTATCTAACCGGAGGCAACAATATGGAACATGGCAAGAATTTCCATTAGTAAATTCTTAGAGAGCAGGTATGCAATTTAGATTGAATTGTTTCTTATATATCACTAATAATTTTATGAACAACTTGACCTTTGTGGGCCTCACACTTTATTTCATAATATAATAGGCTACCCAGGAAGCAATCAACCATGTGCTGTGTAAGAAATTCCAATATAAAGATCACCATCAGTTGGCAGAAATCTCAACATAAACTAGCTATTGTCAATAACACCACACTTTATTGCATATGCTGCAAAAAACCAACACAAAAAAACCCCTCAGTCTTTTTTCATATGAGTTCTTCTAAGCCTCCTGGATAAAATGGCAGACAAGCTGATATGGAACTGCTTAATTATTCTGGGTGCAACTAGAAACCTGCAAGACAACCCTAGTTTCATAGAAACTCACATTCACTGAACAAAAGCTGCTGTCTGAATGCATGAGCCTTAAATATAGATGTTCCCTAAGCAGGGAGAATAAGCATGTGAGGAGGGGAACGTGATACATCTTCTCTCTGTTACAGATCTCTAAATTAAGAGTGGCAGACTGAAACAGAAAGCCTCCATTCTCCATGGAACAGAATTCAATGGCAGCAAAGACAGAGGGAGAATGGCTAGTATGAGCCAACCTAATGTGTTTACTGTATCTACTTAGAGAACACCTGACTAAGGCAAGCATGCAGTAAATAAGTGTAAATTCTCATGGAGAAGAGCCAGCAAGACTACTAAACAGCACAACCTTATGCACATCTAGCAAGAAAGAAAGCATTACCCTATTTAAATGGCATATTCCATAGAAAGTGCTTTGGTTGTTGTTAACCCTCCTCAAGTCCATCTCGATCCATGGAGACCCCGTGGATGAGACATCTCCAAGAATCCCTATCCTCCACTGCTCTGCTTAGTTATTGTAATTTCATACCTATGGTTTCCTTCATAGAGTCCATCCATCTAACATATGGTCTTCTGTGTCTAACTTTCATTAGCAGAACAACAAAAGTGTGGGTCAGACTATTATTTTAAATTTGTCTTCCTGAAGAATAAAGACTTATTGCAAAAAACAACAACAAATATGCAGTTTGTAGTTTTTAAAAAAACAAACAATGACTTCAATAAATATTTACATAAAGTAACTAAAACCTAATCTAACTGGTGATGTTTTGGGTAAGGAGAAATAAATTTCACCATCTTTTGGAGAGCAGGAAGAAACTACAACTACCGACTGCTTGAAGCAGTTTAGAATCTTGGGAGAGAGCTGTTAAACAGTCTCTAGAGTCAGTGACCACAGTCACATGATAATTAGAATGAGAAAGGGGAAGGGAGTCCCTATCTATTTAAAAAGGGACAGGAGAATGCAAACATCAATTTTCCAACACCTTCCTCTCTTTCTGCTTCCCTCCACCTTTCCTAGCATTATTGCTTTTTTCCGATGAGTTGTGCCTTCTCATGATGTGACCAAATTACAACAGCCCCAGTATAGTCATTCTGGCTGCCAGGGACATTTCTGGCTTGATCTGCTCTAGGACCCATTTGTTTTTCTTTTTGGCTGTCCATGGAATCCTCAGCACTCTTCTCCAGCACCACATTATCTCAAATGAGTTGATTTCCTTCCTATCCGCTTTCTTAACTGTCCAGCTCTGGTATCCATACATAGTAATAGAGAATACAATGGCTTGTACGATCCTAATTTCTGTGTTCAGTTGTATATCTTTGCATTTTAGGATTTTTTAAAGGGTATTCCATAGCCTTTCATGATCTATGCAGTCAAATGCTTTCTATAAAACGCATGCTGATTTTCTTTTGGATTTTTTGGGTGAACTCCATTAGCCATCATATGTTTGCAATGTGGCCCTTAGTTCCTCTTCCTTTCCTAAACCCTGCTTGGACCTTTGGGATTTCTCTCTCCATGTGTAGTTGGAGTTTATGTTGCAGAATTTTGAGCATAATTTTGTTTGCATAGGAGATTAATGCTATTGTTCTATAGTTGCTGAAGTCTTTTGTGTTTCCTTTTTTGTGGACAGGGATGTATATTGATTATTTCCAATCTGTTGGTCATCATTTTGTTTTCCATATGTGGCAACATATGCTGAATAGCACTAGAGTTGATTCTGTCAATATGGACTGAAGCAGTTCGACTGGAATATAATCTATTCCTGGTGATTTATTTTTCTCCATTTCTCTTATTGCAGCTTCCACCTCACTTTAGAATTTGGGGCTCATCTTCATATGGCTCTAGAAAATATGTTTAGCCTTTAAAAGATCATAGATATGAATTATGATAAGTGAAGAAATAGCCATCAATTATTAAATTTCCCATTTCTTCTACAAAATGGCACAATTGCAATATGTATGGATAAAGCATCATTCATACATTATAACCACCACCAAACAACACTGTCTTGATTCCAAGCCAAGTGATCTGGAGGAGATCAGCCCAGACCCTGATAAAGCCTAAACCTCAGATTAAAAAAAACAAAAAACACCTGACAATAACGCTTGGATTGTAGCAGAAAATAATGAACTTCACTGCAATATTCAGAATCAAATTACTACAGAGCATGAAGAGTCAATAACACATATGTACATAATATAAAATAAACAGAAATAATTCTAGTCAACACAGTACACAAGAACTGCTATTAGCAAGAAGTCAATCTAATGTAAGAACCTTCTAAGAGAAGGATGTAAAATTTCCTAGATAAATAAAATAAAATAAAATGTTCAAGTAGAGCATCTTTTAAAAAGGGCAACATAGGGCTTCTACAGATGGTGCTTTGTGTTGTCTTGAAGGCAGGGAAGGGATGGGGCAGCCGGAGGCCGGACACCCCAACCCTTTCCTGAGGATGTCATCTCCGATGATGTCCTTCTGTTGCAGCGTCCAGACACACTGCGACGAAAGAGACACGGGAGAGGTGCATGCCACCTCTTTCGGTGCCCTTTCCACACCTTGAGGAAAGAGCGCTATTTTAGCGCTCCTTTCAGGGCTGGCAGAAGAGTGGATTGGGGCCGAGGCATGGGGCAGCCTTGGTCCCAATCCACTGCTTCTCAGGGCGGCCCATGGCCACCCGTCTGCATCCCCTAATAGTCTTCTTTTGAGATAGCCACAACAGAAAGGGAGTATGGCACATTTGTTTTTCTGTCCTTTTCAGGATAATAAATGGCTGACTATATTCCCTTAACATTAGTACACATCATAGAATTAGATTTTGTAGGATACAGTAACAATCATTTATTAAATGGACTGAGGGATCTGAGTTTTGATGCAAAAAAAAGAATCACCACGTAACACTGAAGTATTTGCATATGAAAGATCTAAAGCTAAGCTGAGCTACATAAAATCTCTGGATCCTGAATATAAATGACACTTGCACTTTGTAGTGTACAAAAACAAGTGTGGGAAAACAAAACAAGTTTATCTACATCCCCCTCCCCTCAATGCACAACAATTATTTTAGTCTGCAGCTATCTCCATGCTAAGCTCTGAGGCCAGTAAAGTAGGAAGTAACTGATTGATGGAGTATAGCAAATTCTAAGCACACAACTCCCTAAAGACTCCTCCAGTTGAGGGTCATAGCTGCCAAGGTTTATGCAGCTCTATGTAAAACATTACACCAATTTCCATGAAATTACTAGCATATTTGCATCTAATTTGCTTATAACAGTACGAGTCTGCTTTTCAAAGTAAAACAGCAAAACATACACACACCAGACTCATTCGTTGCTGATGAAAGCTGCTAGCGAGACACCCAGGTTATAGAAAGTACCATGCATATTTAAAAGGAAACAATAATATACTTAGCTCCAAAATGAAGGACAGTTACCAGGTTATAGAAAGTGGAAACATGAACATCTTGAATCTTGTAAAACATCAGGGAAGATTTTGTTCCAATTCCACCTCTGAGCACAGAAGGAGAACTGATACATTTTACCCTAAGAGATATATACCTCAGGATTGGAGAAGCATTTTGAAATGGAATTATAATAACATAACCTTTCTGCCTTTGAATATTTTAGCAGGTGAAATTTATAAAGGAAACAGAACAGAATGTTTGGGAGGTTCCAAACAGATTTAAGTAATCTGGTTTGAGACACAATATACCGTATTTTCCGGCGTATAAGATGACTTTTTAACCCTGGGAAAGGGTCTCAAAAGTCGGGGGGGCGTCTTATACGCCGGGTAGAGGAGGGGGAGGATGAGAAGGGAGGAGGGAGAAGGATGAACCCAGGAAGATCTGAAGGCAAACGGAGGGCGGGGGGGGGGGGAGAAAAAAAGATTTTGGGACAGCTTGAGGCAAACGGAGGGTGGGGGGGGAGAAAAAAGATTTTGGGACAGCTTAAGGTAAACGGAGGGCGGGGGGAGAAAAAAAGATTTTGGGACAGCTTAAGGCAAACAGAGGGCGGGGGGGAGAAAAAAAGATTTTGGGACAGCTTAAGGCAAATGGAGGGCGGGGGGGGAGAAAAAAAAGATTTTGGGACAGCTTAAGGCAAACGGAGGGCGGGGGGGGGGGAGAAAAAAAGATCCTGGAAGATCTGAAGGCAAATGGAGGATGGGGGGAGAAGAAAGGACCCAGTCAGAGAAGAAGGCAAACGGAGGCGGGAGAAGAAAGGACCCAAGGTAGAGAAGGAGGAGAGGGAGAAGGGGGGAGAAGAAGGAGGAAGCCACTTCTAAGATTGTTGTTGTTGTTGTTGTATGCCTTTGAGTCGTTTCCGACTTACAGCAACCCTAAGGCAGCCCTATCATGTTGTTTTGTTGGCAAGGTTTCTTCAGAGGGAGTTTGCCATTGCCTTCTCCTGAGGCTGAGATTCTTCTAAGATTGTTGTTATTGTTGTTGTTGTATGCCTTTGAGTCATCATGGCGTTTGCTTTGCAAGGCTTCTTCAGAGAGGAGTTTGCCTTGGCGTTTGCTTTTGCAAGGCTTCTTCAGAGAGGAATTTGCCTTGGCGTTTGCTTTTGCAAGGCTTTTTCAGAGAGGAGTTTGCCATGGCGTTTGCTTTTGCAAGGTTTCTTCATAGAGGAGTTTGCCATAGGGTTTGCTTTGCAAGGCTTCTTCAGAGAGGAGTTTGCCATGGTGTTTGCTTTGCAAGGTTTCTTCAGAGGGAAGTTTGCCATTGCCTTCTCCTGAGACTGAGAGAGTGTGACTTGCCCAAGGTCACCCAGGGGGATTCCATAGCTGAGCCAGGATACTTATACGGCGAGTATATCCCAAACTCTATATTTTAACTGGGAAAGTTGGGGGGTCGTCTTATACGCCCAGTCGTCTTATACACCGGAAAATACGGCACTTATCTCTCTCTCTCTCTCTCTCCCTGTGTGTGTGTGTATATATATATATATATATATATAAAACAAGAATGGAAATATGCCTTTTTATCATTATGAAGGGCTTTCCGATGGCACACATAGTTCAACGTACTTCCCAAATATATTTGTACTTCCAAAATACTTTGTGCAAATGAACCATGCCAAGCTTATATGACTGCTAGCTACATGTACTTAATGAGTTGCCCATTCTCTATTCATATTTTCTCAATTACTTGTTAAGTGGCATCTGCATTTAATTAAGACTCTTAATTAGATGATGGTTAATATTCTTAAGTCATTTCCTTTTGAGAAGCCTAAATAAAACAAGCATTAATTTCAATTGAGACAAGTATTCTAGTGTTGTTTCTTACATCTGTAGATGAACTCTGAAATATTTAAATATAAAAATGGTGATTGTGTTCAGATGAGCTGTGTATGGTGTCCTCTTTGTCCATCCTCACACTGACTGATTTCATATTAGAATCTTACAGCTATTTAGAACACATCATTAATTTTCAAAAACACCACTGTTTTCAATAACATTAAGAAATAACCATCATTACTTGAAATCTGATTGCTAGTTCCAACTACAGTAGACACAGAAAACCGATTTCTGAATGACTGGGGTCCAAAACACACTGCAGAAATAATCCAGTTTGAGACCACTTTAACTGCACTGGCTCAGTGCTAGGGAATCCTGAGAATTGTAGTGTATATTGTGGCACAAGAGCTCTCTGACAGGAGGCCAAATGTCTCACAAAACTACAGTTCCCAAAATTCCCTAGCATTAAGCCAGGACAGTTAAAGTGGTCTCAAACTGGATTATTTCTGCAGTGTGTTTTGGACCATAAAGACTTATGTAAAGCTCACAGCATCCAACGGGATAGGAATAGTGTGTCTTTTTAATCACAAATTGTTCCATGTCTATAAAAAATATAGTGGCATATCCAGACTGTGTTCAATGTTTATTGCTAGGTGCAAACCTTACAATTCAGGGCAATGTACACTTAAGATGAAGATTGACATTTTATATATGATGAATTTGATCCACACGTAAGTCACATTTTATATAAGTGTAAATTAAAATGGTTAATTAAGAGAACCACTGATTCCACTGGGTCTCCTCTAAGTTTGAACCCAACCCAAGGTGTCCGCTGCATGTACTTAGGTACATTTTAATTACTATCGAAAGTATGAAGGCATTTAATGTCAGGGATGATGGGAGTTGTAGCTCTTCACCTCTGGCTCTAACTCACCACCTTGTTATGCAGCAGAGCTGACCAGCTTTGATCAGTGGTTGATGCTTCTTTCCCAAGCAGCAGAGTTTCAGAGAATAGGCTGAAGACCCTGACAAACTCTCCAAGCCTTCTCACTCTTCTTCCTGAGATGTCTTCAAACTTCTCCAGGATTCCTCTGGCTCTTGTATCTTCCCTCAAGACACCAGACAACTCAGTAGTCTTATATAAAAGCTACTTTATTCTACTATATACATAAATACTATATGCCCTACAAATCACAATCTCTACTACTCCACAATATCTCCAAAACTACTCCAAACTACTCCACAATGTACATTAGCAAACACTGCAATTTATAGCCATTGTTAGACACCACCCACCAGTCAGTTTCCACCCAGTGGGTGTGTACATACATCTTGATTGGTCCACATAGATCATCCCATACCTAAGACCAACCCAAGTGTTTCATCACTTTACCTTGACCACTTAATGAGTCTCAGGTGTTTGCAATCTATCACAGGTGTTCTCAATATACCTTCTATAACTTTGTCCTTGGCTCTCAAGGCTTCTTAATTATATTATCTTTTTCATCTGTGTATCTTCCTGATTGCTCCTGCTTAGTCACTTTGACATTCACATAAATATTTTTATTTCTATTACTGTATATCCCATGTTGCTTTTTCCTTAACAATCCCCTCCGAAATAAAATATTGTATGTGTCTTACAATGTCATTCCAACCATTTGTGTCAGTCTTTCATGTTTTTCCGCCGTCAATGCTTTTGTGAACAAATCTGCTATGTTGTGTTGTGTTTCTATATATCTCAATTCTATTTTACCCTTCTGAACCATGTCTCGCACATTTTGATATCTTACTCCAACATATTTTGTTCTGTTCTTCAAATTTTCAGCTTCAGCCATTGCTATGCATGACTGTGAATCTTCCAGAATTTCTACTGGTATCTTGTAACTTTCATTTAAATCATTCAATAACTGCTCAACCCACTGTACCTCATTTACTATCTCATTTAAAGCTGCGAATTCTGCTTCCGTCGTACTTAACGCTACATTTGTTTGTTTCCTACTTCTCCAGACTATTGGACTTTCACTGTACTTGATTATTATTCCTGTAACTGACTTCTTGTCTCCTAATTCTGATGCAAAAGAACTGTCTACATAGCAATCTAAATCTGAATTACTGTTTCTAATTACCAATTTCTTATCTAAAGTTCCTTTCAAATATCTTAATAAGTGTTTTACTGCTGTCCAGTCTTCAATTTTTGGATCATTAACCCTTCTGGACAATACATTTACAGCATATGAAATGTCTGGTCTGGTGTGGCAAGATATGAATTGTAAAGATCCTATTATGCTCCTGAATAAAGTCTTGTCTTCAAAATCTCTAGTTGTTTTTTCAGATACAAAACCAGTTGTCATTGGAGCTCTTACTATTTTAGCATTTTGTAATCCACACTTTTCAATCAAATTTTCAATTTTCTTTCTCTGACTTAACAAACAATGTCCTTTTTCTGTCCATTCAACACTAATACCTAAATAAGACTTTAATAAACCTAGATCCTTCAAAACAAACTTTTTAGACAACTCTTTCTTTACTGATTCAATCTCCTGTCTTGACTTTGCTGCCACGCACAAATCATCTACATAGATCACTAACACTATGTCTCCTTTTGTATAGACACATGCATCTGCAACGCTCCTTTTGTATCCTAGCTTAACTAACTCGTCATTAATGCACAAATTCCATGCTCTGGCACTTTGTTTTAATCCATACAATGCTTTTTTCAATTTATAAACTTTCTGACTACTATTTTCTTCAAAACCTTGTGGCTGCTCCATAAATATCTCTTCATCTAAACTAGCATTCAAGTAGGCTGTTTCGAAGTCAAAATGCTCTACAACTAAACTTCTTTTTGCTGCTACAGCCAGAACCATTCTCAGACTTTCTGGCTTTGCAGTTGGAGAATATGTCTTATCATAGTTCTCATACTGCTGTTGTGCAAAACCCTTAGCTACTAACCTAGCTTTATACTTAATACTTCCATCTGGCATTTCTTTCTTTTTGTATACCCACTTACAACCAATTACTTTCTTGTCTTTGGGTCTGTCAACAACTTCAAAAACATCTTTATTTACCAGACAACCAAACTCATCATCCATTGCATCAATCCATCTTTCCTGTTCTTCTCTAGACAAACTTTCCAACTCTTCAAAACTTTCAGGCTCTTCCACTGCTAAACAAGCTCTTGCATTTGTCACAACAAACCTATCTGGAGGCTTTCTAACTCTGTGACTACGTCTGGGAATAAACTCTGCTGATCTGCCTCTTTCATCCTCACTTTCTGTGCTGGGAGTTATAGTTCTATGACTAAATCTCTTGTCTTCAGTCATTCTAGTAGTAATGGGTCTAGATTGTGTCTCATTATCAGAAGAACTATCACTGCTGCTAGTGGATGCTTCTGGCTTAACTGAAACCCCTCCGTTTCCTGAAGTTGGTTCAGTTTGTGTTTCTGGCTCATTTGAACTTCCTAACCTCAAGAAAACTTCTTTATTTGCATGCAGTTTGTCCCAACCGGCATGTCTCTCAAAATTTGCAGACCTAGAATACTGCACTTCTCTTCCACCTAAATGAAACTTATAGCTATTTCCTGAATAACCCAAAAACCTAAGCCTTCTACTTTTGGGTTCTCCTTTCTTCCTGAAACAAGCTGGAATGTAAACATAAGCAAATTGTCCAAAGACCCTCAAATACTTGTAATTTGGCACTCTCCCATACAATACCCTGTAGGGAATGTCTTCAATTTCTGAATGATGCAGTCTGTTACTAATATGTACTGCTGTCAAAGTTGCTTCTGCCCAGAAACTATCTTTTACCTCTGCATCTGCCATCAAACAAGCAGTTATCCTTTTTATATCTTGTATTCTTTTCTCCGCTAAACCATCTTCATTAGGACAAGCGGGATTAGTAGTTTCATGCCTTATTCCTACCTTTTGAAACCAATTAAACAATTGATTACTTAGAAACTCTCCTCCCCGGTCAGTAACAATGGTGCCTACTCTAATATCAAATTGTCTTTCCACCATTCTCACCCATGCTTTTAAACTTTGCCCAGCGTCAGATTTGTTTTTCAATATTCTTACAAATGCAAACCTTGTAAACCTATCAACAATTACTAGGAAATATTTGCTTCCCCCTAAAGATAAACAATTAGCTTGGGCAACATCTGCATGTACAAACTGAAATGGTCTTTGAGCAATTCTTTTGGTTTTCTTGGCTACTGGAAAAGCTCTGACCTTTACCTGATTGCATACAGTACAATCTAAGTGATTTTTGCATTCAGCAACTTTTAAATCTGGACACATACTGATTAACTTCTTTAAACATTTGAAACTAGCATGGCCAAATTTTCTGTGGAGTTCATGTATGCAGTCTTTGTGAATTGGACTATTGTCTATGTTATTAGCATTTTCAACCCTGTAGCAATCAATATTGTCCTCCAAATAATAAAGTTTATCTTTTTTCAAGCCTATGCCTCGCAATTCCCCATTCAATTTTATCTTACACATGTCCTTTTCAAAAATGACTGTGTAGTCTCTGTCTGTTAATCTGCTTACTGATAACAAATTATTTTCTAACTCCTTTACATGTAACACATCATTAAAGTTTTCCTTTAGCCCTGGAATGTAAACTGTACCCATTTGATTTACAGTACTGAGCTCTTTCCCATCAGCTAAAACTACAGCATTTACATTAGCTGATTTTCTGTTACTTATCAAATTAATATTGTTACACATTGAAGATGATGCTCCTGAGTCAATCAACCACTTACAATTAGTATTTTGTTTTTCCTTAATCATGGTTGCAGACCCCTTTTTGTTACCACTGTCCTTCAAAAATGGAGGTTTGGTCTGTTTTTGATACTGCCGCGGCTGCCATCTGCTCTCTCCTTGCTTGCTTCTCTCAGCAGCAAATTGTTTACAATGTCTCTGTAGATGACCAATCTTTTTACAATAAAAACACCTCCATTGCTCCCTTGTAGAAGCTGCTTCTTCCTGCTTTCGTAGATCAGGCGTTGTTTGTTGTTTTGGCACAGTCCTTAAACTTGCTGAGTCATTCTGCTCAGACTTTCTTCTCAAATTCTCTTCCAATATTCTGGCAACAATTAAGTCTCTGTTCAGCTCAGCTTCTGGCAAATTTTGCAAGCTATTTGTAATGTTGTCCCAAGAAGGATCTAGCGATTCCAGCAAAATATAACACTGCTGTTCTTTGCTAATTTCCACTCCTCTCAGTTCAGCTTGCACAAATAAATCTTGCATTGTTTTTAAGTGTTCTATCACACACTGTCCTTTCGTCATCTTTTGTCTGTAAATTCTTTTAGACCAAAGCATTTTTGCAAACGCAGTTGAAGGAGTGTGTAATCTCTGCAAAGTATCCCACACATCCTTGGCGGACACTTTATCTCTTACGTCGTTAATCAAGTCTTCTTCTAGCATTAGATAAAGACATGCTTTTGCTTTAGCGTCTCTTTCTCGAGCGGCTTCATCAGCATCAGCTGCCAGCCCTGATTCAACTGGCGACCACAGAGACTCCTTTATGAGTAGAGATTGGGCATATATTTTCCAGGTAGAGTAGTTATTTCTATTTAATTTACTAAACTTTAGTATCTCCATCTTAATTTGTGCAGTGACTCAATTTGACACAGTCCTTCTGAGTATGCACAGCAGACAAAACACAAAATGATTTACTCACAAAACTCCACAAAACTTTCTTCCACACTCTGGAATTTTCAGTTTCTGTGGATGCTGGTTGCTCTAGTATCTGGGCCCATAACCCTTGTCAGGGATGATGGGAGTTGTAGCTCTTCACCTCTGGCTCTAACTCACCACCTTGTTATGCAGCAGAGCTGACCAGCTTTGATCAGTGGTTGATGCTTCTTTCCCAAGCAGCAGAGTTTCAGAGAATAGGCTGAAGACCCTGACAAACTCTCCAAGCCTTCTCACTCTTCTTCCTGAGATGTCTTCAAACTTCTCCAGGATTCCTCTGGCTCTTGTATCTTCCCTCAAGACACCAGACAACTCAGTAGTCTTATATAAAAGCTACTTTATTCTACTATATACATAAATACTATATGCCCTACAAATCACAATCTCTACTACTCCACAATATCTCCAAAACTACTCCACAATGTACATTAGCAAACACTGCAATTTATAGCCATTGTTAGACACCACCCACCAGTCAGTTTCCACCCAGTGGGTGTGTACATACATCTTGATTGGTCCACATAGATCATCCCATACCTAAGACCAACCCAAGTGTTTCATCACTTTACCTTGACCACTTAATGAGTCTCAGGTGTTTGCAATCTATCACAGGTGTTCTCAATATACCTTCTATAACTTTGTCCTTGGCTCTCAAGGCTTCTTAATTATATTATCTTTTTCATCTGTGTATCTTCCTGATTGCTCCTGCTTAGTCACTTTGACATTCACATACATATTTTTATTTCTATTACTGTATATCCCATGTTGCTTTTTCCTTAACATTTAAAAGGGATTTGCAATTTCTCTAGGGTGTAACTCTTGGTGTAACTCCACCACATAATGGCATAAATCTTAACACGTTGTGGGTGTTATAGTAACAAACATTATGCAAGAGACATTAACTGTGCAATTTTACATTCAAACATACTTGCAGAATCAGGAGAATTCCTTGCACAGCATCAAGCATAATTGTGAAGGTATGAAGAGATATTCCCTACTGCTTTAAACATGTTGCCCAAGAGCATAGAATATGAGGGGGGGGGAGAGAGATAATTACCAACCATTGTGAAAATAATGTATTCCTCTCCTGAGAGATCTATATATTGAAGAAATACTGTTCTTGGCTATCAGAAACAAGCAAGGAGGATTATTTTTCTACACTTGGTTCTGGCTGCCATACCCATGACAGTGACAGAAAAGAAAACTCAGAAAAGAAGCATTTCTTTACTGCTTAATAAGGGCTAGCTAAAATTCAATGAAAATTTTCTCTATCTATAGACAAGTGGGATTTATGATAACTAACATATTCCATTCAAAACAAGAAATTCTTCCTGTCCTGAATCACCTACCATTCAGTTTTATTAGCAGACCCTAGGGATTTAGTGTTATGGAGAAAACGGGAAACATTCTCTCTCTTTTCATGCCATGGGTCATTTTACATACATTTCTCATGTAGAGTTGCCAGTTTAGGATTGTGACAGGTCCTGAGATTTATGGGTCCAAACCTAAGATCTAGGGACAGCCTCTGGTGATGCCATTAAGTATTCTGTATGAACCACTTGTTCCAAACTGATCACATACACATACCCAGAACACATTTTCCTGTTTGGGAATTAGGACAGAAATTGGTGTAGAAAGAAGGGACTACTCCTAGATAAAGGATGTGATTAGAGAAACAGGATAAGGACCATTTTATTTGGCTTACTTGCTTCTAGCCAAAAGGTGGATGTAGAACAGAGAGGAGAGTGAGCCCTGCTACTACAAGGTCTGGGAGAAAAGGAGGAAATTAAATAAATCCACAGATCCCTTTGAGAGTTTTTGCCAGTTGCAGCAACAAATCCTTTAAACCTTGCAAATTATAGCAAGCTGCTGCTCTACTAGCTTGCCTGGAGAATAACCTTTGAAAATTTAAGCATTTGTACCCTCATATCCCATCTGGAGATCATCTATGAAAAGTTGGACACTCACAGTTAGGCTCTACCATCTGGTAACCCTATCTTCATGTCCCATCTTACTTTATTTTTCCCATCAACACTAAACAGCCTCAAACACCTTTCCTGATATGGCAATTCTGCCAGCCCCCTACAAATTTTGCTTGCCTTTGTCCATATCAACAATAACCTTTTTTGAGGTGCAGCAAGACAACTTTGAGAAGCAGGAGAGAGGGGGCAAAACACCAACTCCACCCATTCTCCACCTCCCAGCTGTGAAGGAGGAAAAAAGGGACCAGCAGAGAAGCAGGGGAGAGGCGGCAAAACACCAATTCCACATTGACAGAGTCAACTCTAGTGCTAACCAACATACATCAACAGATATGGAAAACAAAATGATGACCAACAGATCAGATCAATATACATTCCCCATCCACAAAAAGGGAGACGCAAGAGACTGCAGCAACTATAGGACCATAGCACTGATCTCCCATGAAAGCAAAATTATACTCAAAATTCTGCAACATAGACTCCAACCATATATGAAGAGAGAAATCCCAGAGGATCCAGCAGGGTTCAGGAAAGGAAGAGGCACTAGGGACCACATTGCAAACATATGATGGCTAATGAAGCGAATCAGGAAATTGAACAGATATCCCCCAGCACCAATTTCTGAGAGCTCCCCTCCAGGAAAGAGTGGAGCCATGGTACAACAGTACCTCCAAGCTCCATCCCAGAGAGGTGACTCAGAAGGCTACCCTGGTTGATGGTATCGAAAGCCACTGAGAGGTCCAGCAAAACCAACAGGGACATACTCCCCCTGTCCAGTTCTCTGTGTAGGTCATCCACCAAGAAAGATGATAGGAAGAAAATCGATTCATTTGAGATGTGGTGCTGGAGAAGAGTGTTAAGGATCCCATGGACAGCTAAAAGGACAAACAAATGGGTCCTAGAGCAGATCAAGCCAGAAACCTCCCTGGAAGCCAAGATGACCAAACTGAGGCTGTCATACTTCAGACACATCATGAGAATTGAGGACTCATTGGAAAAGACAATAATGCTGTGAAAGGTGGAGGGAAGTAGGAAGAGAGGAAGGCCACAGGCCAGATGGATGGACTCTATTAAGGAGGCCACGGGTATGGGGTTGCAGGAATTAAGCAGAGCAGTGGAAGATAGGGGGCCTTGGAGATATCTCATCCATAGGGTCGCCATGAGTTGAGATTGACTCGAGGGCAGTTAACAACAAAGACAACTTTGCAGAGTATTCCAAGCGCGATACCTCCTATGTAGTGTTTACATTCAACAGATGTACGCAGGGTCCGCACTCCGAGGAGATCCTCCTCGGAAGAAAACTGCCTGCTTGTACATATATCTCTGTGTCATGTTTCTGCAGATAAAACAATTGGTGCTTTTTCTTTGTTTGTTTTGCTTCTTGTTAAATAGAGTTTATTGTTAAATAAAGCTATAATTCTGGATGGTGTATTATGTCCAGAAGCCTCAATAACAATATGATAATCAATAACTTTTATTTTTCTTCATTCAAAATTAATTATAAAACTGCATGTTAATAAAACATTTTCATATTATCATGCTCATGCCCAAAATATAATTCTAAGATAATGAGTAAATATTTTAGATGTGATATTAATTTCTCTAGTCTGCCAGGTGTCATAACAGGAGAGCATATGTATCCCCATTTCTATTACAGCCATCAGATGACAATCACGTAGACACAGTCTACATTTGACAAAATGGGATAAAGTACGGTAGATAGATGATAGGTAGATAGATAGATAGATAGATAGGAGATCAATACAGTATTTAGTTGTAAAATATTGCCCCATCTGCTAGCTATATAAGAATAATTCACTAAGCAAGTTTATGAAGTAAACACTTTCCATAACTATGTTACCTCAGAAAATATATTTTAAAATCTAATAAGGCATTCAAGCTACAATAACCTGCTTTTCCTCCCTCAATAGTATGAATTCTTTTACCTCTGAATTTTTGGCTGAGGAAGTTCAGTGAAAGAGAACAGAATGTTAGATGCAACTTGTTTTCTTTTAGTGTTTTCATTTAGCTGCAGTCAAAATGGCAGGTGGCATCACATACTTCACCAGACCATATTTTTATAGGCCACTCATCCACCTTTAGACCATTATTAGTTCTTCAACTGCACGAAACAGGATGGTGAGGGTGTGTTTTTCAACAGTCAGATTGCAACACCTCCTTGTTTGCTAACATGAATTCTCTAATAAAACCCAGGACTGATTCAAATAATAGAAGGTATTCTATGAAGAATAATTTGGTGGATGCACTCATACAGCAGAGTAACATCTGACATGGCTTACCCACATCTACATGCAGTTATTGGTGAGAATTCACACTATGATATATTCTTCTGAGGCATATAGCCTGGCGCATAGTCAGTATATATATACTGGCATATAGCCAGTATAAGTAGGGGGAAGGGAAGAAAAGTTAAAGCACAGAATTAACTTAGGCATGCCAGGCAGATTAAAAACAATAGAAGGGCTTCTTTTAGTTATGTCCACAGTAAAAGGAAGAACAAGGAAATGACATTGCTGCATTGAAAAGACAGCCAAGCACTAATGAGGGATAAAGAAAAGGTAGAATTATTCAACACTGCCTCAGTTTTCTCTAAAAAGGGAAATAGTGCAGAGCGAGGATCAGGTGGTATAGTGGGGGAAATGCAGCACATAATAGGTAGAGTAGTACAGTAATACCTCACTACCCTAAATGAATTTAAGTCTTCAGGGCCAGATGGGCTATTTCCAAGGGTATCAAAAGAACTCGCAGAAGTAATTTCAGAACCACTGACAATAATCTTTGGGAATTCTTGGAGAACAGGAGAAATCCCCACACATTGGGGGAGGGAAAATGTTGTCCCCATCTTAAAAAAGGGCAAACAAGAGAACCCAAATAATTATCACCCTGTCAGCATGACATCAATACACAGAATGATTCTAGAGCAGATTATTAAACAGACAGTTTGCAATTACTTATAAAACAATGTTGCTATCACTAATAGTCAACACAGGATTCTCAAAAACAAGTTATGGCAGACTAATCTGATCTCTTTTTTTGACAGTTACAGGCTTGACAGATGAAGGGAA
Organism: Phrynosoma blainvillii; assembly: GCA_026167975.1. Lineage (NCBI taxonomy): Eukaryota > Metazoa > Chordata > Lepidosauria > Squamata > Phrynosomatidae > Phrynosoma > Phrynosoma blainvillii. Next base: position 39,397,880 of record JANUYF010000005.1, read on the forward strand.
TGTTGTGGATGCAGCTTATCTTGATTTTAGTAAGGCTTTTTACAAAGTTCCCTGTGATATTCATGCATAGAAACTACTAAAATGTGGCCTAGACAGTGCTACTGTTAGGTGGATTTGTAATTGGCTGACTGACCAAACCCAAAGGATGTTCACCAATGACTTCTCTTAATCCTGGAGAGAGGTGACTAGTGGTGTACCACAGGGATCTGTACTGGGCCCTGTGATATTCAATATCTTTATCAATGACTTGGATGAAGGAATAGGGAGTATGCTGATTAAATCTGCAGACAATACCAAACTGAAAGGGGTTGTTAATTTCCCAGAGGACAGGATTAAAATTCCAAATGACTTTTACAGATTAAAGGGCTGGACTAAAGCTAAAAAAGATGAATTTCAACAGGGAGAAATGTAAGGTCCTTAACCTAGGCAGAAAAAATGAAATGCAGAGATATAGGATGAGAGACACCTGCCTAGACAACAGTTCATGAGAAAGGGATCTAGGAGTCTCAGTAGACCACAAGCTGAACAGCTGAGCCAGCAGTTGATGTGGCAGCCAAAGAAGCCAATGTGATTCTTGGTTGCAGCAAGAGGAGTGTAGTGTCTAGATCAGGCCTGCACAACATACGACCTGGGGGCCGCATGTGGCCCACCAAAGGATTTCAGGTGGCCCACAAGGATGTGGAACAACTTCAAGGCTCCTCCACTGCTCATCCTCCTGAGGAGAGGGCCATGTGGAGGAGGAGGAAGAAGGATAAACGTGTGCCCTGCAAGGCTCCTCCACTTCCTGGCTTTCTCCTGAGGAGAAGGCTGGCCAGAGGAGGAAGAGGAGGGCAGATGAACACTCGCTCCTTGGGCTCCTCCACTCCTTGGCTTTCACCCAAAGAGAAGGTTGGGTGGTGGAGGAAGAGGAGAAGGAAAACAGGCAAATGCTTGCCCTGCAAGGCTGCCCAGCTTTCTCCTGAGAAGGCCAGGTGGCAAAGGAGGAGGAGGGGCAAATGCTCAACTCTCAAGGCTCCTCTGTCACTTGGCCTTCTCCTAAGAAGAGGTCCAGGTAGAGGAGGAGGAGGACAAGCAAGGCTTCTCTGCCATTCAGCTTTCTTCTGAAGAGATGGCTGAGCAGAGGAGAAGGAGGATGGAATTAACATTAATTAATTCTAATTAATATTATTAATTAATATGATTAATTAATTAATATTTAATGCAAAACTTATCTGCAGCCCAAAGAAGTTTAGCCTATTTCAATTTTGGCCCCTACCTACTGTCAAGTTGTGCAGGTCTGGGCTAGATCATGACAGTGACAGTACCACTGTATTCTGCTTTAGTCACCTGGAATACTATGTCTAGTTCTGAGGTGGGAATATTTAGTCTGATGAAAAGAAGGTTAAGAGGGGACATGATAGTCGTGTTTAAATATTTGAATGGGGTGTCATATTGAAGAGGCAACAGGCTTGTTTTCCATGGCTCCAAGGACTAGGACAAGGAGCAATGGATTCAAACCACAGGAAGAGATTCCTCTGAAATCTAATGAGGAACTTCCAGATGGACAAAGCTGCCTCACAGTGTGGTGGAGTGAGTCTTCTTCTTTGGAGGTTGTTAAACAGAGGCTGGAAGGCCATCTGCTGGGGGTTCTTTGATTGGTGTTCCTGCGGTGGGGGGGGGGTTGGACTTGATGGCCCCTGTCGTCTTTTCCAACTCTATGATTCTACCACAACACCTACATGAGTGATCAGAAAGTGATGCCTTCAACAGTTAATGACGGAGGACCTTTGCTTTGCTTGATTCAGAATCGGCTCAACAGTTATGAGCACTACTTGAAACAGATCTTCAAAGAAGAGAAACCATATTTCCTTGCCCCTGGGGGTTGTACATTGATTAGTAATTTTAGATCCTAACATATTCCCTCACCAATTTCAAATGCTACTCAATGAATTTGTAACAATGGATAAACTATCAATGCATACAGCAGGAAAGACATTTCCACAATATGAAAAAAAATGGGGAAAAGTAATGAATAAAATGTAGTTGGGAAAGAGTAATTTTTATCACATTGAAGTACAATGAATGTGTAGTATGTATATCACCGTTACCCCTTTCATAATATGTAATTTACTGAACTATGGAAAACAAATAAAAATAAATTAAAAAAACAACCCTTCATCTATATTTCATACACATCATGGAAACTAATCCTTAAACTGGGAAATTCATTCTCTGAATTAAGTAATTACAAACTTTTGGCACCACCACAATCAACCCCTGGTGCACTGGGTCACTTCATCTATGAGTGGATCTATGTTAAAAAATAAAATAAAATTCAGCACACTAATTTAATTAGGCACTCTCTTCTAATGCTGAACTATGTGTGTGCAGTGCATTTTGGATCAGGATGATCAAAGATATGCCACTGCTTGATCTAACTCAGCCCTTAGCAAATAAAAATATTTATTTTCTTATTCTATTGGTTTTTAGTTGCTTTGTTAGCAACCTATAGACAGTATATTTAACATTATCTCTGAGCAGCAAATATCTAGCCTTTCTAGAAGCAGAAACTGTTAGAAAGAAACTGCTGAGGTGAGTCTTAACAGTATTGCCTACACTCTCAATTCACATAAATAGCATGGTGCTAACAGTCAGTGTTTTGCAGAATATTGGTATGTATTGAAACAACGCAGCATTTGTGTCCAATATCTATGGACTTCTCCTGTGCAATCTGACAGCTACTTAAAAACATTTTCAGGTTCATTTGTTAATGCAGTCATACTGAGAATGATAAGGACCAGTGAACACCAGTGTATTGATCATAACCAAGCACAGTGGGTTGCTCCCATTGCCTGAGTCAATCAAGTCTCATTTGGGCAAAAAAAAAAAAAAAAATTAAAAAGGAAAAAAAAAGTTTGAAGACAGGCAGAGTCTCTACTGGGAATAAAATCAATCTGAGTCATGGGACTAAAACAAATCAATCTATCCAACAGACCACATTTAAATAGAGCTAGTAGAAGGGTGGGAAGGAATAAACTGCTGATAATGCTAATCTCAAATATTATGTTGCCACAAAAATTCTAGTGTGCTTATTTGTGTGTACATGTTTAAGCTTAAAATAGAGAAAAAGAGAGGGAGGGAAGGCGAAACAGCATTTACCAATGAATGTTTAGCTACTAATCTCTAGTATCAAGGAAATCTATTGTTACAATATCACTTACAATGGAGATTTTCCTGTAAACACTGTGATAAATTTAATTACTTTAAAATGAAAAAAGAAGCAGCTGCATCATACAATGTCAATCTAATTGCCCATCCAACCAAATGCTGTTAGCATTTTCTGGCATATCTTAAATATCCTGCTTCCAGATAAGAATATAAAGTCTCTTGGAGCTGGTCTTGTACCACTGGGGAAACTAACTACAGACCAGCAGATTATATGTTCACTTAACATATTTATTAGATTTTTATTTGTGATGTACACAATCCACACATTTATCCCTCTGTAATTTTTGAAATAGTATAGGCTGTGACAGAATGACTAGTCCAAAATAACCCAAGCTTCATGGCTGGGCAGGAATTTGAAACTGGGAGACCCTACTAGTCTAACTGAGAAGGCATTGTATCACTTGGCTCTTAGCGCATCAGTGCAACTTTGCCTTTCAGTCTCCTTAGTCCATACATGTTTGATCTCTGTCAAGCCCAATTCAACTACATGAGTTGGATCATCTATCTATCTGTCTGTCTATTGAATTTATACTCTGCCTTTCTCCCAAGATGGGATTCAATAAAACAATATTACATTTAAAACATATTCTACAAAAGTTTTAAAAATTAAATGTCAAAGTGATTAAAGCCATGATTAAAACAGTTAAAACGTAAATTACGAATACAAAATGAAAAAAATAAAATACAGCACACCAGTTTACATATACTACTGGAAATACAATTTATGTCTCAAAGGCCTGCCTAAACAAAAAAGGTCACCTACCAGCAGAAAGAGAGATGGTAGGGAGCCAATTGGACCTACCATGGAAGGGTGTTCCACAGCCTGGGAATAGCCATCATACCTAGAACAGAGCCACTGAAATTAATGAGTCTGCTCCAAGTATGGCTAAGTCAGGATCCAACTCTCTAATTCCATGTTCCACACAAGTACAAAATTTGACACTGGATACAGAATTCAACACCCTTAAATATGCATTTTATAAAGGAACATCAAAGAAGGATGTCAGTCATGGATGAAGCAGAAAAGACTTTGCTAAAAGAGTAAAAACGGTAGACATATTATTTCACAAAACTGGGCAGCTGCCCAGATTTCAAAGTCACAAAGAGCAGAGAGTCCAGCAATAAATTTCTTTCACTGCATCAACAGTTACATTTTCAGGACACAGATCCCACTCCATACTCACCCCACACACTATAGACGGTCTCATGCATTTCTTAACTTGTAAACCCTACAAGATTTTCAATGGAGTTGTTAAGTTGTTGCCAAAAAAACCAAAACAATTAGGGGGCTGTGTTGCATAAGCTACTCATCTGAAAACTATTTCTATGAATTATTGAACAGTTTTCCTATAACTCTTGTCTTGTTTACAGCAATCTATGAAACAGATAATCTTCCTGATGCTTTTACTGCTTCTGCAGTCAACATGCTGAGCCATATTCTCAGACTACGTAGTCCTTCAATCTTGAGCTGTCCATCAGTTAAAAGTATAGAAACATTATAATGAGATGACAAATATCAAGGCCTTTGGGCTAGCTTTTCTCAAAGCCAAAGTGTTCTTGTGGATTAAAATATTTCATGGAAGATAAAGACTAATTTCACACTAATGAGGACTCAACAAAAAGTTTGATCTGGTTGACAGAAATGTCAAATAATCAAGAAGATGAGAGCAAGTGACATGAGAAGCTATGAAGAACATTTGGTTGGAAGTCAAATCCATCAGCATGGTATTTTCAAGGCATGATAAAAAATTAAGAAACTCTATCATCCATATTAGGAAAATATCATTTTTTAAAAAAAAGTCACAGATATTATGGAATCTCTTCTTTGATCATCTTGTACTCCCTTTCACATCATATTTTTGCTGTCTTTTCTGTTTAAAAATAGTTAATGGGGCAAACTCCTAATAACCTGACTAGGGATCATAATGATATTCACAAACTTTCTTGTTGAGTGTTTGAAAATACCTCATCTGTCCTTCACCACTCACTGATGCCAGCATTTTCTTCAACTCTGCAACTCTGGCACCTGCAATCCAAAGAGTCACATTGCAAGCACTTTTATTTGTCAAGTTGGAAATGCCAATGTCTAAATGATAAATATTGCCCCAGTCCCAGAAGACAAAAGTCAGCACCCAATGTTCTGTTCAGCTCAAGTGGCACAACTGCATTGTGAACTGTGGCTGTCTGGGCCATCATGGGGCAGGAAATACAAAGTATTTGGTCCCGAGTAATCTTTATGGTCATACAAAGGAAAGATGAGATGAGATCTGGGGAGAACAACACAAATCAATGCTGATGTGCTGTAATAATTTTAGACTGGTCATATTTCTAAGGAGCTTTAATTCTGAGATCATCTTAAAGCTTTGATGCTAGAAGTGTCTTGAAGGAATTCAAAGCCAATACTTGGGCTACTTCTGGTTATTTGCTCATGGGTTTCTAGCTTGCTTTTCAAAACTAACAATGGCTAGGGAGACTTATGTATCTTCTTTCTTTTTCCAGGTCTCCAAAGAACTTGCTCCATGATGTTCTCATGTTGATTTATCCAGCAGCTTTACATCTACTTTAGACAAGATGTCAGATGTGAAAGAAGAGTGCCATGCTGGGAGGATGAAGTCTGTACTGGGCCCTATGCTAGCCTGGATGGTCCGGCTATCACAGCAGCCACTGATGACTAACTTTCAAGGAATCATCTTCTCCCAATGATGAATGATCAAGTCCAATGACATTCCACATCTTTGCTTCACTAAATTACTGCTAGAGGTTGCTAGTGTAGAGCAAAGCACCAAAGGGTGACAGTGAAGAAATGTTCTTGGAGTGCCTCCCCACTACAGGGGCACACAAATTCCTGTTCCTACTGGCTTGGCTGGGAAAGCCAAGACAGTGTTTACAGAACATGATCAGGTAACTTGCTCATAGGAAAAGAAGACAAATACCACAGACTTCCAAAGTCAGCCATCTAGTTGCATGGCATGAGCACTTACTGAAAAAGCAAGACTGTTTAGCCACAGGAACAAAGAAGCATTAATAGTAAATGGAAAATAAAAAACAGTGGGAGAAAAACTTAGAAGGCAAAGGGAACACATTACCTAGGAGAATATTACAGGGGACAAGACTTGACCACTGTGTAGGTTTTTCTACAACCTAGAACAGAGGTTCTCTGGAAGACTGTAGAGACAACCTTGTAATGTCTCTGCTTTGACAGCAAAGCAGGAGTCCTGTCAAAACCCTATACTTACAACAGATGTTTCCCAAAAGGAACTCTACTGGCACATGAGACCTCACAGAAACCACAAAGAGGAGCCTGACAGTTAATTATCTGAAAATTATTGAACATGAAGAGAACAAATTCAGCCATTTATTTTGTCTACTAGGCCAGGGCATCAATCAGTGGTGACTGGTGACATCCATATTAAAAACAGTAAATTCACTCCTGGCTTTAGTGTGTTGTTAAAGGAACCTCCCAAGAAGCTGAACCTACTTCGGGGATAGGGATCAGCATCCTCCAAAGTTAGCACAAAAACCAAAAATGGATTCACTTGTCACTGGTATTACAGCCACCAGCTGCCATGAGATTAAATGGAAATAATTTCTTAGGCTGTTTAGGAAATAGCATTGTCAAGCATATTCCATAGAACAGGCAGCTGAACCAGTGGGAGGCCTTTGTCATTTGGACAGTCAAATCATAAACGGATTTATTTTGTGGCTGTCCAGAGCCATTAATCTTTTTGTACCTCATTTGTGACTCTTTGGAACCCATGTTGCCCTAGCTAAACATGCTCTCTTGAAAAATGTCAGGTAGGAAGCTATGCCAACTGGCTTCTGCTGTGCTGTACTGTGGTCCCACCTCCATAATATGCTCCACCATTTATTATTATGAGCAATTTTTCTTTATGCTGGGTTACTTCATATTTTCCTTAGCACAGAAACACTGACACTACACTTCTAGTCTTCAAATAAAAGGCAAAAAGCAAAATGCAGGTGATACACAAAAAAGGTTGCCCTTTCTATGCTGTTTCTGAACAGAACAAAATAGATGGAGAGCACTACACTTATCACAGCAGTAAAGATGAGGCCCCTGTCACTGACATTAAATCACTCTCAAAATGAAATAGCAAAATATTTGGGGGGCACAAAGGATGCCTACAGTAATGCTGTCTAATCTCTGTATGCACATTTTACATCTCTTTATACCTTTGCTATCCACAAAGGTTAATCTATAGCATGGAAAATTCTTTGCCCATCACCTGAGTCCTTTAGTCAACTAATCCATGAGAAATAGCGTATTATCAGTACTGATCTAATTTTGCAGACAAAAATGGCTTTTCTTTACTGTAGTTTATTTAGATGTAAAAGCTAACTTGCTAAGTAAAAAAATAAAAATAATAATCTGAATAATTCCCAGTCAAGAAAGAGGAGTGAAGTTCCTTTGAAATAAACAACAATGTGCATAAAAATATATTATAATCCAGCAATAACAATTTGGGGTACCAATTATCAATCCTCCTGCAACCCACCTCCCACTTTGAATTTAAATTCTGGTTACTACAATATATTGTAAAAGGCAATGATAGAACCCTCCAGCAGTAATGCTGGAAGATAAATATATTATCTTAGTATTGTCTGAAGGGCTGTAATGGCTCCTCTCTTTACAACAAATTGAATAGACATGCTCATCCCTAATTATAAACAACACCCCCACAGACACTGCTATTTGAGCCTAATTGCAAAATAAGAGACCTCAGGTTTAAACATAATATCCCAGCTAATTATATTTCAAACACATTAAATGATTCAGGGAAAAGGGGAAAGGGAGATACTGATCTGTTTTATGAGCTTAGTTTATGGTAAAACAATACTGTTACCAGACAGCAGCACCCATCCTAAGATTTAAAATACTAGCTTCTTCTGCCATGCATGTAAGAAGCCTGGGGCAGAGAAGGATGCTGAGAAATATGCTGACACTTAAAGTACTTATGCCTCTTTGATCATGTGTTCCTTCAGTTTCAGTTCTAAACCCTGGTTGTTTAATCAGATTTAAGTCACATGCATTACTAGCTGTGGAAACGGATAGTGGAACAGGAATCACTTGAGATAAAGAAGTGTTAAGTGCATGGATCCTTCACTTTTCACAAACCAAAAGCTTGAATGTGTATCTTGTTGTAGGCAGCTCCCTTGGCTGGGTGCTGTGCACCTCTGCGTGTGACAATTATGCAAAATCTTTAATGAATGTCTAAGCGAATGATTTACTCACTGTCTCAATTTTTACGATGCCTGTCATCCTAAGCCACACTAGAGAAAGTGATTGCATATGGGAAGTCATCAATTGTGTGAGAAGAGAAAGGCAGGAACAACTTCCCAACCTTTATCAAATCACTGGTATAGCCAGCTTAGTAGTGCCTACATTATGATTGGCAACTTGTGGCAGCTGGTGGGTCACATGTCAGTGGAGTGGTAAAACTATTCTTTCTTTTAGTCTGAATGGAATTTTAGGTACTGAATCTATTTGGAGGATAGAGTTCAGCACCTTGGACATTTCCTTTAAAGTTCATACTAACTCTTGTACTTAACTGCCCCACTAGCATGGAAGCCACCAGCTGCCATTGCTATCAAGGACATTCCAGATTTCACAGACAGTTCTCCTTGGAGAAACCAGGGTTTGGCCGGAATGTGTGACTTTCATGTACTCTGTCACCATGCTATGGATAGTTCCTGAAAATATGACATATTTGGCTGGGTTACAACTAGTTTCCTTTACTGTTATCTTGTATGGCAGATCCTTCTTGGAACATCTCCAGTTTACAGTGGTATGGTGATAATTTTTGTAGTACAATCTCACATAGCATTATCCCTAGGGAAAATCCAAAAAGGAAGATAACTATGTTGATTCATTGTTCATTTCTGAATTATGATGATGCTAAAGCGAATCTATCATGGGGTTTTCTTGGCAGGATTTATTCAGAAGCAGTTTGCCTTTGCCTTCCTCTGAGACTGAGAGAGTGTGACTTGCCCAAGGTCAACCAATTTGTCTCCATAGCTGAGCAGGGATTCAAACTCTGGTTTCCAGTCATAGTCCAATGCTCAAACCACTACACCATACTGGCTCTATATAGTGATTCATATGAACAATCACTTCCAACACTTTTCAACTCCACCAAGAGTTTATTTACCTTATGTAAGCCTATGGGGATTTGGCTGCCCATTCAAGGACCAAATCAGCTCCCAAATTCTCTGCACATCAATAGGGATTGCTCACAGCAACACACTGTTGTTGGAGAAATCCTTCTGTGCCTCTCCAGCTACTGTGAGAATCACTGCAGCTAAGCTTAGAACAGAGAGAATTCTTGAGTTGTTTAGAAGATCACGTTTGTCCCTCACAATAAAAATGCAGTGGTATGTCAACTCTGTGAGGCTTGGCTCTACTGTCACATAAAAAAATAAGGAAGTTATACCTATCTGATTAAATTCCCTTTGCTATAAAAGAAGGAATGGATGTGATCTGAATTCCAGCATTGCAAAACTCACCTTGGGGAGTAAGGACTGTTAGGAAAAGGACATCTGATTCGCTTTGCTAGCTATATGAAAATAAAGCTTATGTTCTAATTCCATGTTTCCCCAGTTGAGCTTCAACTCAATTATAAAGCAAAATCTGCAGCCATAGTGCAAGACTAGATACAGCTCCATGTGCACAAGTAATCAACTCCAATTCCCTCTGCCTGATTTAATTACAAAACAACATTTGGTATAACGGCTGAATGCATACCAGGTGACCTCTTGCTTCAATCTGTCTGGGGTATTTCCAAGACTCCTAGCTCTGCAGTGTGATTTGCACTGTCATTTTTATTTTGCAGGTGGTATGGAACACACACCATCAGAAATGCTTCCTCCTTTTGTGTACATGGGTGATGATTGTATAAAAATAACTGTTCAAAATGGATATATCCGATGGATTTTACTCAGGTATTTGCTACTTCTCTCTCCCTACTCATTCACTTCTTCTGTTCTTTGAAAGTAACTTTTTTAAATTAAAGCATGCACACTCCAAAGTTATTGTCTCTTTTGGATAGGTCTTGTGACCCACAGCACAGAGTTTTCTATTTGAAGAGCAGTCAGAAGGCAGTCCTCTATTTGAAGGCATCCTCTATATCAGGGAGTGGGGATTGTGTCATGATGTACTACAACTTCCAGTATTCCACCCCATTGCCTGTGTTGGCTAGGGGTGGTGAGACCTGTAGTTCAACAACATCTGGTGGACTACATGACTCCTACCCCTGCTCCATGTAAAGGTTTGTTCAGTTGAAATCTTGTTGAAGATAAAGAATTAAAAGAAGAAAGTGCAGGGACCAATACGGACCTTATGAGATACACTGCATTTCTATTTAAATTACAGTAAATATTTCAGACTAATATTTCAAGCTGCAGACATGGAGTCCATTCAGATTCTAAAATCTGCCAGCAAATATGGAATACAAAACAATGGCCAATGCCAAATATATATTCAATTCCTAAGAAAGAGAACACAAGGGATTGTAGTAAACATTGGACTATTGAATAAATCTCCCATGCAGGTAGAGCGATGCTCAAATTTTTACAAGTCTTTTACTCTATATGGTCTGAGAAATGCCAGATGTCCAAGCAAGAGTCAGAAAAGGAAGAAGCAGTATGGAGTATATTGCAAAATAAGTTAACTAATGGGGAATATCAAAGAATTTCAGAAGAAAAACAACTTGTACTCTATAGATTGTAGTAAAGCCTTTGATTGTGCAGATCATAAAAATGAATGGATTTCTCTAAGAGAAATGGGTGTTCCATACCATTTGATTGTCCTGATGCATAATCTATACTCAGGACAAGAGCCCACAGTAATAAAAGAATACAGAGAGAGAATGACTCCCAGTTTGCAAGGAGATCGGGCAAGGCCGCATCAATCACATTATCTATTTATTTGATATGCAAAACATATCATACAGAAAACTCTGAGCAGGGCTCTTGATTGCAGGTGTGTTCCAGATTTTTCATTCGTAGGGTTGCCATAAATTAAAGTAAACCTGACAGCAATTAACAAATTATTTCTAAAAAGCTACCTATACCCTTAAATTAACATGTCCAAAATTTATGGGGATGGAGTTCCTTATTTTTGGCAATGTGGCAGCAGCCACATTGGTGTTTTTGTTTTTGTTTTTGTTTTTAATGTGGAATTATCAGAGCTGGCCCTGGCATAAATAGTGTCCTAGAGGTTGTCATAAGTTGGACAAATGACTTGAAGGAACACAACAACAGGGAATGAGCTCCTACACACACACACACAATACACACACATCAGTTTATCATTTCTGCTTTTAAAAAATTACAGTGCTTATCATTTGTATTGTTTTCACAGGACTAATGGTAATGTTCCCTTGACATAAATTCATCTTCTGGACTTTTTTTATATAAAATCTAGAATGTTTTTCAACATGAAACTGGAAACTGAAAAGGAACCGTACCTTACAGCTAATCACTGAAAGTTCATTATTGTAGCTAATACTGTATGCAAAGAAGTAGCTGTATAACACTGAAGCATGAGACAAAATACTTAGCCCATGCATATGGACTTTATAGCAGTCATTATTTTGGTAATCTGGGCTTTCAAAATTAGTGGAGGGAAAACAAGATAATCTCTGTTTTCCTTTCAGAAAAATTAAATAATAGTACCGTACATGAGAATCTAAGTTTATATTGACCTATTTACATCAACACTTCAAATGTCTAAATGTTTCTCCAGAAATAAAGTCTCACCCACAATATGTAGCTCTCCCAGCACACTTGTGCAGTTGAGGAAGGACTGAGAGGTAAAGAGTGAAGAGGCTGACATGAGCTGGAATTTCTGGCATAAGAAATGATGACTGGACTGGGTTTCTTTTACCTGCTTAGCTTGAGGGAATAGAGAGAAAGCAACTGCAGCCTTGGCACTGCTGGAAGGAAATACTTTTTCCTTTGCCTGAGTAGAATGGGGGCTTTAAGAAGGAGGAAGAAACTGAAATCTTGAGAGGTTTGCTGTTGCTGGAGGGTCATGATGCAAAGAGTGCTAGTGGGCAACAGTAACATTGCCAAAAGGGTAACTCTACTAAACACACTGCCATAAAAATGACAGAGAACCTCGTGACATCTTAAACCCTGCTTATCTTTGACTACTGAGGGGAAAAGACAAATCAGTGGGATGTTTTATGGAAGGACTGTTTCACCCCACCCACCCCCACTTTGTTTAGTATATCTGGTTACCGTACAGGAGATGTGCTGCTTCTCTCTCTCTCTCCTGATGTGCTTTCTCCACCTGGGATGCCTGCTGGAAAATGCACAGCAGAACACAATTCATACTACTTGTGCTCTGTCTTTGTGCTTCTCTGAAGAGGGACCATCATCTAATGGCCAGCCGCCTCACCTGAGCTAAACACCCTTGGGATCAGCAGTTGCTGCCTCTTCTAGTCCCTCTGGGAAGCACCTGCACATTTCAGTAGGCTAGAAAAAGTGAACTCTGATGTTTCATGCATTAAATCATTTTAAAATTGATGTTGGGTTAAGTAAACATGCTAACATTGTGCTACTTCAACTCCATCAAAATGCATCCCTGGTCTCCATTTATTCCCTATGGAACTAGCTTCCCCCATTTAAATCAATTTCAATTTACATCAGAAGTCCAAGAATGCAACCCAAATGTAAATTGAGACCTGTCTGTATTGTCTTTACTGATGTTACAGATCATAGAATCATAGAATTATAGAGTTGGAAGAGACGACAAGGGCCATCCAGTCCAACCCCCTGCCATGCAGGGACTCAAAATCAAAGCATCCCAGACAGATGGCCATCCAGCCTCTGCTTAAAGACCTCCACAGAAGGAGACTCCACCACACTCCGATGGAGTGTGTTCCACTGTCGAACAGCATTCACTGTCAGGAAGTGCCTCCTAATGTTGAGGTGGAATCTCTTTTCCTGTAATACAACATAGTCTGATATACAACATAGTGTGTCAAACCAACTTTAAAGCAAATATCAGGATTATATTGCATGTTACATTGGACGTTTTCACACTAGGGGTCTCAAAGCCAACTGGAAGCAATCAAGAATCATACCGGAGGTGAAAGCAGCATAATTCCAGAGTGATTCTTGATTGCTTCCGGCCGCAGCAGAGACAATTCCTCTTTAAAAGAGGAATTGAAAAGAACGGGGATGATGCAGAAATGCGCCGGGGGTGGGACAGGATGGGGCGGGGTGGAGCGGGGCTTGCTGCGACGTCATTTGAACACTCGGAGAAAGGACCCGGCATGACGCAGGATTGCGCCGGGGATGGCACTGGATGGGGCGGGGCTTGCTGCGACGTCGTGTGAAAAATTGGCAAAGGAGCCGGACTGGGGCCGGAGTGAGGTAGGATTGCGTCTGCCTTAAGCCCCGTGTGAAAACGTCCATTGAGCCCATAGGTGCTGCTGTTATGAAGGGGGGGGGAGTAGAACCTAGGACTTCTCATTTGGACAGAAGATTCATGTTACTTTCAGTATGTATTTATATCTCCACATACTGCTTATGTGACTATAAGATAGAGGCAGACATCACAATGAATTTGCAGCTGACCTAAAGTTCCAAAGTTATATTTTTATTAGAACTCCCAGAATCCTCCCCAAGGTGACTAGAACTGTCATAAAAACAACAACAACCTTTTCCAATCTGATATGAACTCAGTGGGAAACTTCTTTACCTTTTAAAATTCTACTGACAATTTGAATCACACTACTGAATAATACTTACTCTTCTGTATCTATTTTAACAACCTTTCCACTAAATACAAGATACTGAAGAGACTGTATAAAATAAAAAGTGTTTAAAACAGTGAAAATTGATCTCTGATGAACCAAAAATATATTACAATGGCAAATCCAATAGTAAATGCCCATAAACGTTCACAACACATTTTTAAAAACTTTCTGTCAACAACTATGCCCCTCCCACACACACACACACAAACACACTAACATGCCATTAACATAAATATATAATCTTTGGTAAAGGTTACAAAAAAAAAAACCTCACAACTACAGACTGACATGATCCTCAGTCCACTTTTTACTAGTGCCAGATGAACATTCATAACCAGATCAGGCATTATAAATATTTTCCCCTAACCTACATAATCGGAGGTATTGAGAAGACATAGCACTAAAATGGCTGTGGTCTTAAGTTCCACCTGTGCAGCTTTCATTGAGAGTTTTTCTAATACTTTCCTTCCATTTCTGTTCCACACTAATTGCATTTTAAACAGTGGAAAGTTCATAAAATACAGTATTAATCTATTTGGATGGAAAAAAAGAGGACTGAGTAAAAATAAAACAAACATAGTACACTCTGCCCAAAGGACACATGATAGGAACTCATTGGGTTATTTTAAACATTTTGTTGAGGAGATCAAACTGTTTCAAACATATGAATATCTCAGAAAATACATCCAATAAAGGCTACTTCTACAAAAACAACAACAACAACCCTACACCACATTATATTTCATATCTACCAAACTGCATCTCTGTTATAAGAAAATTATCAATCCTACATTAGAGAGATTGTAGAATGAAAAGCAACTTATTGCATATGTAGATACACTGTATAACAGTAAAAGCAGTTGTTTTTTCTTGGATCCATTTATAGGTCATTTTTGGCAGTCCATGGTATTCGTAGTATCTTGTCAAGCAACACATTTCAAATGAGTTGATTTTCTTCCTGTTAGCTTTCTTCAATGTCCAGTTTTCACAACCATACATAGAAATAAAAAATACTGAAGCATGGATGATCCTGACTTTGGTATTTAGCGATATATCTTTATACATGAGGATCTTATCTATGTTTAGCCACATGTTCATAAATCAGACAAAGGCCTAGATCCAACTGCTAGCCCAGTGAGTAGACTCACTGAATCAACCAATGAACACTACAGTCAACACTTATTTAAAGGTCACTGATTCAATAGATATACTCTAATTGGGAGTAGCAACTGGATTTAGATCAAAACATGTAACAACAATTGTTTTTTAAAAATAAAATGGCAAATCAACTTACCATCACTGTTGATACAGACCACCTGAGGAATCTGAGTACCAGGCCCACATTCCTTTTCATTGTCTGGAATGCATTCTTCCAGTCTGTCTATCCTCCAGTCATAGCAAGAAGGTTCTTCACATGGAATGGCTTCAAGTAAATGAGGACAGTTGCCAGTGCCTCCTGTAGGTTCATTGGCAATGCGGCGTTTTCTCAGTTTAAAACCTTAGGTATGAGACAGAAGAAACATAATGATTTTTATTTACACTTAAAACCCTATGAATGTTGCCAAGTATTTCCTGTACACCACTGGCATAGGTTGTTCCTTGGTATCGGTAACATAAGATTTATGAAATGAATGTCTCTAAAAGAACATACTATGCAGACTTTGGAAGTACTGGATTTCAAGTCTGGATAAGAAACTACCAACTTTCTAAAATATTGTTCAAATATGCATCTGAAGACATTCATCTCTGTATCCAATTTATGTTGACATTTTTCAATTTGGTGAGCCTGAGGATGGGGAGAAAAATCTGAATTGTCAGTCCTAATTAGAATAGACAAGCACCACATGCTGGTAGAAAATGAAACTTGATAGATTCACCCATACAGTCAGAGCTTGGAGTGCTTTATTCCTAAAAAAGAAATCATCTGAAACTTTGCTATTTGAATCATGTTTGTGCTGCTGAAATAGGGTTATTACTGTGAAAGATATCTACCTGTTGCTGCCATCAAATCTGAGGATCTCCATCTGCCCCACTGCTATATGGCACCAAATCTGGAGACCTCCGAGATAACCTCATGATTCCTATGCAAGACTTTATTGGTATAATCCCATCACTGACACCACCACTTCTATCACCACAGATATCAATCATGTCTCTGAACTCATTCACTTCAATGACACTATTACCACATTCTCAGAGGCACAAAGGGACAACACAAAAATTAAGTTAAACATACCATTTAAGTTTACTTATTTAACTCATCTAAATCCTGACTGATCCTAACTCTCACTCACATTTCTCTCATATTCCTAACTTTTACTGACTCCTCTCTCTCTTTCTCCCTGACTGACATCCACTTAGCCTTTTTGTCATCCCGTCAAACATTCAGCCACTCATTACTCATTTCAATATTCCATGTAATCACCCCCTCCCAATAGATCACTTACTTTTTCACATTTACTATACATCATACATATCACCTTAATTTCTGTAAGAAATACATCACCCCCAAAGTCTATGACATTACAGGGGGGTTGTATGTGTGAAATAATACTGAACATATCATTTTCAAGCTGAGAATTGCATGCACTAAATTCAAGCAATATGGATGGCTGAGGATTTTGTCCCATTCATTTTTGATAGTTTTTAAAAAAAATCAAAAATCAAATGTCTCCATAACTGGGAGGGGGAAACACTAGATTTCATATATATATATATATATATATATATATATATATATATATATATGTGTGTGTGTGTGTGTGTGTGTGTGTGTGTGTGTATATATATATATATATATATGTTGATGCGGAAGAAATTGAAACTTACAAATTTGTCTATCCTTAAAACCTAGCCAAATGGAATACATCTACCTAGAAAAAACAGGTCTCTTCACATGATTTGAAGATAGAATTTGAAGTTGCCACTGAGACATGGCATTAAAAAAAGTGAAAGCTCAATCCCATTCATTTTCCAGACAGATACTGTTTTATGGAACAATGACATTTATTTGGCAGTGGTGGGTCTTATATCAATGGTTAATAAGGTAATGCTCCTTGAAAACTCTTAAGTATGTAATCTCTTGACCAAACATGTCTGTCTCATTGCTTCATTTAACTCGCACATCTTACTGGTGCTACTGCACTACAAAGTCACACTGTGAGAAGCAAGTGAAGAGTTCAGGAACTGGTCAATCTGAATTCATTAGAGGACAGTGCAGTACAGACAGTGCAGAACAGATCCCCTGTGAATTGGGAGAGGCTACTGTATACGACAAACACACTTTTCAACAAACATTGATAACAATAACAATTCATTCATGCATCATACATTACTTCCTGGTCTGCATCTTTTGGTATTTTAATCTTTCCAGCTTTTCTATAAAAGGCTATCTCACAGCGCAAATATATTGTTTTCTTTCCTGCATTTCTAATATTGTTAGTTATATTGATCTATTATTATGCAGTAAGCAGATGAATTCTAAAATGAAGAGACTGTTGTCTAAATGCAGCTAGTAAGTTCAAGGAAAATACAAAGTTAGCTTGGAGAGGGCATCTCAGTATCAAGGATAGTTGGTTGGTTGGTTATATTGTATTTGTAGGCTACTTTTATGCCTGTAGCATTTCCAAAATATATTAACGTATGAAGCCACCAATAAACAGAATAGAAATTAGACCAATGGAAACATTTCTCATGGTGGTAATCATGAACCTAGCTGATATTTGCTGGCATTCAGTAACCTACTTTTTGTTAGTTTTTCCTAGATTAACCTTTGTGTTACTCTTCAAAGTGCTACACGATCCCTTTGCATACTGACTAACATGGCTATGTCTTTGAATCTACTTTTTGTGTATAAAGAGAACACAACAATTTAAAGCACAAGCAAAAGGTTTAGGTTTTTTAAAATGGTTGTTTTATTAACATATAGCTATTACAGTGGAATAGCAATATATTAATAAAAGGCCAGCATGGTATAGTGGCTTGAATGTTGAGCTATGACTCTGGAGATCAGAGTTTGATTCTCTGCTCGCCCATGGAAATCCAGTAGGTGACCTTGGGAAAGTCACATACTCTCTGCCAGTGGTGTCCCTGCATCAGGTGATACCTGGTGGAGGGAGCAGGACTTCTGGGGTGGATGGGACTTCTGCCCCAGACTTCTGGTGGGGCTTCTGGAGGTCCGGGGAGTGAGGGCTGCAGCTGCATCCATGCAGCATGGGGAGTGCTTGCGTGGGCCCAGGGAGAGCCAGCGCAGCCCAAGGAGCACCCATGCAGGGCCAGGGAAAGTTGGTGTGGGCCCAGAGAGAGCCAGTGAGGCCCAAGAAGCTCCCATGGAGAGTGGAGAAGCCCCCATGGGGCAGAGCAACACCCATGGGGTGGGGAGATGACTGGGTGTCACCCCCCTCTTCTGGAGTGTCACCCAATGTGGCCCGTACACACACACACACACACACACAAACACACACACACATGATTCTACCGCTATAAGCCCTAGAAAATCCTGTGATAGGGTCACCTTAGGGTCACCATAAATCAGAAACGACTGGAAGGCACACAACGACATTATAACAGTGATTTAACATCTGTTACTACCATTTTAAAACGATTGTAACAAGGCACCGTTGTCTTCTAAATTTTGCTTCTACACCTCCAAAGAGAAGGGATACTTGAGTAACTTTCTGATGACACAGTAATCCACAGAACTTTGCTGTAAAAGCACAATTTTACAGGCAAGCTTTTACAGCACTCTTCAGCACTTAGTTTGGAAAAGCTCAGCTCTCATTTCAGTAATATATTTAGCATTTTGTTAGACAGCTCTGAAAGAAAAAGTGAGCCAGTAAAAAATAACAATTGAGCCTACGAGACAATAAACAAGAAGCAACAGTGGCATAGGAAGCAAACAGAGAGAGAAAATAAAGAGGAGAGAAAAGAGAAGAGAAAGAGTAGAAAGCCAAATTATTAAGAGCATGGGCTTTTTAAAGGTTTGGAAATTTATATATGTATTATGGAGAGATAATGGAAAGGAAAATGCATGCATAATAGAAGTAGAGGCTGAGGAGAATATTTCAAAGATTATTGAGGCTGCAGTCCTATGTCTCCTGGGAGGGCATCACACACATCATTGTCTGTTACATATCTTAGGGGTGTTAAGGGTACCAATGTGAAAAAATACTTGTTAAGATTCACATCCTTATTCACATCCTTAATGAAAAAAATGGTGTCCCGATACTTGTGACTCTCTGCTGAGGTAAATGGAGACATATCCCCATCCACAAGCTTATTCAAACTTCAGGACTGGGGGGCGGGGAGCAGGGAAAGGCTCTGAACTTTTTCTTTTCTTTATTCTCCCTCTGAAACAGTGAAACAAACAACATGGCACTAACATCACTTTCTTCCCTTGCCTAAACTCTCTTCCATCTTTGCATGTTGAAGAAGGCAGAGAGCTTTGATAGCTATCATCATCATCATCATCATCATCATCATCATCATCATCATCAATCTTTTTCTAGTTGGCCTAATAAAGTTATCAACAATGTGTATTTTCAAGCTTGGCTTCCATGTAACTGTCAACATGGCTACTCCAGCATGGTGTAGTGGTCTGAGCACTGGACTACGACTCTGGAGATCAGGGTTCAATTTCCTGTTTGGCCATGGAAACCCACTAGGTGACCTAAGTCACTCTCTCTCAACCCCAGGAAAGGGTCAATATAAGTGAGAAATTATTTGAAGGCACACAACAATGCCTACCCCTGCATTTATCTCAAGCTCTTGTCTCTCTGCTGCTGTATAAACTGATGTGACATGTAATTTAGGTTTACAGAACTATAGTGATATTCACAGTGATGCCAAAACAAGGAGCCTGGGCAGCATGATCTTGTCTGTGGGTGCAGAAATAGTTATGTCCAAAAAGCTTTTTGTTCCCACCACTGTTGTCTAAGCAACAGATAAAAATAAATTGAGATTATGACTTTTCTATTCCTGTGCATTTCACTGAGACAGCTATCATCCTTTCAGCTACACCAGGTATATGTCAACAGGATGCACAGCAGGTATACCAATAATGTAATGGGTCTCCCACTGCTGGTGGTCTCATATTCCCTTCCTAATCCCGCTCCTTCAATCTATTATTATCTGCTTTCTGCAGAAAAGTGAACAAGATGGATATCGCTGAAAGTGGGCTCCAAAGGGAGAAAAAAGAAGCTGTGACAGTGCTGAATGTATTTGTGGAGAATGAAGCACGAATGACAGCATAGAGCCATGCCATAATAGTAGACAAATTTAACCCATGCACATTAAAAAAATAATCAGTGGATCTGATCTTCACAGAAAAAGAGTATACAGAGAAACATTAAACCTGCATCACCCTCCACTTACTTATCTCTACTCCATTAAGAATTTCCCCTTTTATATTTTATTTATTTAGTTTATATCCTGACTTTTTCCCAATATAGATCACAATGTGAGTCACAATATAGTTGAAAACAAAATACAGCTAAAATCACTCATAATAGAAAACAAAGTGGTTTTAAAAATTAAATAAACTATCCTATTTAAAAGCTTCTAAATTGTTTTAGAACATAACAATGTGGATAAAAGTACAGCAATCACCCACTCCCTCATTTTAAAACAAAGCCCATTTGCAAAAACCAGTTAACAGGCAAAAGCATACTTAAATAAAATGGTCTTTGATTTCCAGTAGAAGACAGAGGACGTTATCACAAGCGGGTCTCAAAGCGGCAAGAAAGTAGTATGGAATCAATCCAGAACTATACCGGTATAGACCCCACAAGACAGAAATGGCTATCAGACGCAACTAGCATCATTGCACAATTAACAAAACCACGATAGATGCGCTCCTGGGAACCATATCTGCCGTTCACACACAAGTGAGAAGATCCCATCCAGAACCCAGCAAGGATGTTCTTGCACATGCGCAGAAACAGGACAGCCGCAGCTGTCACTTGCCGCGGCTGTCAGCACAGGGTTGGGAAGGGGTGTGTGTGACAGCAACCCTTGGGACTTGGGAGGAGGGCAGGGTCGGAGGATGCCTCTGACCCTGGCCTCGTCCCAAGGGAAGCCTGGTTGCTTTCCTTGGGAGGAGGCTGGGGTCCGAGCCCGGCCTCGTCCCAAGGAAAGCAACCAGGCTTCCAGCCTTGGGAAGGGGTGTGTGTGTGTGTGTGTGAGAGAGAGAGAGAGAGACAGCCGGCTGTCACACACACCCCTTTCCAAGCCTTCGCGGGGCCTGGGCTCCAGGATACGTATCTAGTGATCAGACATACGGTGAAAGCACTATCATTGCGGTATCATTTTGGTTGTGCACTTGTACTTCCTCAAGAAACCAGCATTCAAAAGAACGGGGATGATGCCGCATTGGGACGGGGTTGGGATGGGGTTGTGTGTGACGTCGTGTGAACACACGGGGGGGAAAAACCGCAATAGGACAGGATTGAGTGTGGATTGGGTCTGCTTTAGACCCCGTGTGATAACGTCCAGAAAGGGGGCAAATCTAGCCTCCCATCAGAGGGAGTTTTCATAGCCTAGGAGCAGCCATCAAGAAAGCTTTTTCATGTATCCTCACCAAGTGTTCCTGGGATTGCGGTGAGACTGAAAGAAAGCCCAGTGCTGAGGATCTCCCAATTTGGGCAGGTAGATAAGATACCATTTTTCAGATAGTCTGGACCCAAACTGTATAGGGCTTTCTAGATCGCTGCTATTCAAAGTGATGATCCATGGACCAGTGCCAGTCTGTGAGCCTTGGCACCTGACTATGGAGAGTTTCCAGGAGAGAAAAAACAGTTGCAGCCAATGGACACAAGAATGGTACTGGTCTCTGGCATACTAGGGCAAAAATGCTATTCCCCCACACTGGATAGCACGAGAAGTACTTTATTAGGTCATAATCAGCACTTTGAATTGTGCTCAGCAACAGAACAATAGCCAGTGAAGCTGTTGTGATAAGTGAGTTCTGTTTTCCCTATAAGAAGCCGTAGTCTACAGTTGGTTATAACCAAGGTGGTGATGAGGGCATGATTAAAAGCTAAAGAATTTGGAGAATTCGCTCCCTCCTTTTTATGTAAGAAGCAGTGTCACATCCTTCCTTTATATGTGAGTTCGAAACCACATTTATTACACACAATGATTCTGCATGTCTAGTTTTCCACTTTGACCTTGTTTTCCTCACAGCTTAAGCCTACATCCTACAGTAAATATCTATGGCAAACTATTATGACCAGCGGTAATTCACTGTAAGGAATAGTTTACCCTGCACAGAGAAATGTTTTGTAGAACAAAATATTTCACTGAAAGCTAAATGTTAGGCCATTTTATGTGTACAAATCATTCTGGATGAATGGAGTAAAAATGCCACAACTAAGTCCATGAGGATTTCTTTTCATGAGTGAAGGTGACTTTCTCTGCAAAATAATTTTCCCCACAGAAATACTGACCTATCCACCCTGTTTTCTGGTTTATTTCCACTGCTCTTCAAAACACTCCAGCAGTTTATTAACATTTTTTTTCACACAGTTACATTCAGCATTATTAAACTAAGTTGATGGTTAAACATTTTGCACTACAAACTTCAACCGAGTGTACATATAATCCCTCCCTCTCACACACATATGTGTGTGCACACACTTGCACACACAGAGACAGAGTTTTGCTATTTATAAAGCTGAGAATTAGCACTTTTCATTTTTATTAAAATTAAAAACTTGTGAACTCTGCCATCAGGAAAAAGAACCAATGCCACCAGTGTGTGTATGCATCATTCTTTCAAATTGTGTGGTTAGCAACACACAGGCCTTAGAGTAAGAAGACCAGAGACACTGATTTTGATTTCATCTTCAGCATGGTGACAAGAGGTATATTCTATAAAGACAGATTCAGATTTGTCAGATTCAGAATGCAAAGAGAAATTATAAGGGATGCTGAAAAAACATTAGTGAAGGTCAACATAAAACCCAATGTGTTTAGAGTTGTACAGGCCTTCCTTCAAGAAACTGTATTTGCCAATCATGACTACATGAATAGAATAGATTTATAGAATAGATTGAATTCTACATATATAAAAGCCTTATGTCAAAATAAATCTAGAGTTCAAACGTTAAATCTTCATAGCTCAGGGTGCAATAACAACAGCTAATTTCATTTAACTAGAAATGTACATACCTTTTTTGGCTTGTTGGTCATCACAGCTTTCAAATGTGCATGGCCCCCAAGCTGACCAGGCTGATACCTCACACTCTATGGGACACGGGATATGGCACAACTGAGTTGTACTGGGAGTAGGGCCTGTGCACCTTTTCCAATGCACAGGTTTGGATGCTATGAGGCAGAAAGAAGACATCGTAATTTTTCTCTCTCTCTTTTGTATTTCAGTCAAAGTCAACATTGCTGTAGTGAAAGTCAACATTGCTATCCAACAGTAAGGTTCTCAAGATCATTGGACTCTAGTTGTTGTTCTTGGGCAGTACCAGGGATAATTCATCAATGCTCAGCAGCATCCACAGAAAGTGCCTTCTCATGTCAGACTGGCTCAAGATAATTTTTGTTGCCAGAGGTAATGAACAAGATGGTGTTTCCTCCCATTCCATATACAAAGGCTGACTGGCAGTTGATTTTTTTCTTCAACACTGGCAAAGGGACAGTTTCCTCTATTGTAACTGAAGACAAGTGGACTACCTTAGGGAGTGCAGGACAAGCCAAGAGGCACACAACCCTCTCCTTCAACACCTTGCTGCCAATTCCCCACATTTGTTCACTGAAACAACTGCCTCACTCTGTCTGGTGTCCTATTCTTAAATCTGATGTAGTGTGAGTATCTTAGAAGGCCATTTTGATGTAACTGGGGATGAAAAAAAGGTTTGAATGAGTCCTATTATGCCGCATTTTGTCTGACATTCTTCCTCTTTTCAACATTTCACAAATGAAAACTGGGGCATGTGTGGCCAACCCCATCTGAGTGTGGTCAAGATAGCCTTTAAAAAAATGAGGAAAAACACATAAGCTAGGAGAAACTGCAGCAGATTGCTTTTCCCAGAGTCTACAGACAAGGGTAAAATCCTGACTCCTAATCACTTCTCTCCCCTTCTAAGTTAACTGAGTACAAACTATTTTTATACTTTTAGCTCAGTTTATATTGAAATAAGCTGAGGACAAAGGGAAAAAATGGGAGGAGAAGAGAGAAATAGGGACATTTTCAAAGCAGCTGAAATCATGGGACAACAGAGGATTAATCAAAATTGTCCCTGTCAAATCAGGACAGTTAGAGGGTATGTTTTTCTATGAAACTGCAAAAAATGGCAGGAAAGTGCTTCTGTGTACATGTGTGGTCCAGCAAAATGAATACAGTCAAGAGGTAGTAGCAGCAAGAGGTGGTGAATGAGGTTCCTTCCCACAGTACCTATATAAAATGGCTCAGAGAACTGGGAGGAGGAGATGTTTTCTCCGATTGCTTCCTTATACTCCTCTACAGTAGGGAAAGAGCAAACCAGTGACATTTGGGAATATAAGATGTGGTCCTCCAGATGTTGTTAGAATGCAACACTCATTGACTATAATGGCTGAGTTTGGTGTGGGGAGAGTTTACTTTAAATTGTAGAAAGCGTGAGTCACAATTTTTCTATGATGCAGGAAATAATATTTACAAGGATTTGCTGGTCAGAGTCCATCACTAAATGCTCTCAAGAGAATATGAAAAGTGGATTCCTAAGTTCTTATATTGGTTTATACAGCTTAAATGTAATAATTATGCTTTTTATCATGCTTTTTAACATCTTGAACTTTTAAAAATGAAAGCCCACAAGTTGAGAAGCAACCCAACTGATTTATAGAGCACTGTGTACTCTATACAGCCAGCATAGTTCTTCCAAAATGGAGAGCATGTCCTTAGACACGTTTCAATGAAGAGGATGGCCTTAATTACATACCTGTTATTTCAAAAGTGATGGACAGGAGTGGTGCAGCACTAGCCTTCGATGTACTCTGTGACTGACTTTCTGAAATAACATGGATAAAGACTGCTGTGAATACAAGAGAATGGAGGGTTCCAATGCAGCCTAAAATGGGATTAGCTGTTTTGAGTACAGCCTGTGCAGCACGTATGGGATTCCTGTTGGATGCAAAGCTTTTTCCCTTTGCATTGTTACCACTCCCAAGTTCAATAATCATCCTTTTCAAGGCATTAAATGCCCAGCAGGCTCTCTTTTTTCCTATCACATTCCAAAAAAGAATAGATTTTATTAAGCTTATGCAAATAAGAAAGATGTTTTGTTGTCATGTGCCTTCAAGTCAATTCCTACTTATGGCAATGTGCTTCTGGGGATTTCTTGAAAAGATTTCTTTAGAGGAGATTTGCCATTGCTTTCCTCCTAGGCTGAGGGAGTATGAGTTGCCCAAACTCACCCAGTGGGTTTTCCATGGCTGAGCAGAGATTCAAATCCTGGTCACCCAGGACTCCTAGTCCCACACTCAAACCAGTACACCATGGTGGCTGACACAAAAAGGAGTAACAAAAAGTATGTGAACTATTAAAATCCATATTCCTAACTGAATATATGAACCTGTTTCTGTGTTTATTGATGCCTTTCTTTGAAAGAGAGTTTTTCCTCAACATTTTAATGGCATGAAGCTTTTAAATACTCCTCTGCTAGTTATTTTAACTGGACTATCACCTCACTCTGAACATGTCTGTTTTTTTCCAATGTTTTCTTTATCCGATTAATCCTTACATGTAACTTCCTGTTTCTTCTGTCTCCTATTTCCTTCTGTCTTTTAATATTCTGTTTTGCCAGTTAGTAGAATTAAAATAGTTACTATAGATGAAGAGATAAGAACAGCTCAAAAAAGAAAGAAAGAAAGAAAAGAAAAAAAAATGAAAACATATGTAATGGTAACATGGAGTTCTTCTAGCTTAGAAAGTTAGAATGAATGGGATTAAGTGTCAGAAATCATATGTGTTTGTATGTCTGTATAAATGGATTACAGTAGTTATTTTGAATGGATGTATGAAAGTTATGGGGTTTTTTGTCTTTCTATTTTTTAAATTAATCAATTAAATTTTAAAAAATCCTGTTTTGTCATAAACTGATTTTTTTTTACCAGATCGTCTTGCAGTTCTCTGATATTATTTTAATTGTATTTCTTCTATTGTTCAACTTCTGTGTATCCATTTAAGGAATTCTAATCCTATTCCTTGTTGCGATTACTATTCTTGCTAACTACCTTTATATTCTGAAATCTTTTCAGTGTTATTGTGTTTTTTTAATAATGGTTTCTATTCGAGTCTTAGTCAATCTTAATTAAATTTGTGGTTACATGTCCCCATTTAAGTTCCAAATATTGAAGGACTTTGCTCCAGTCCACTAAAAAATTTCTGACCTTTTGTCTTTTAGTTTTCTAGTCATTTTATCTATGGTAATTCTAAAACTTTGTAAAGTTTTAAAAGCCATTCTTCCACGCAAGGAACAATTCAATTTTCCCACCATCTAGCGTATACCATTCTGGCAGATGTTATCATGTAAAACAGTATATATCCGTATTTCTTTTCAAATCCATCTTCTATCATATTTAGTAGAAATGTCTCAGCTTTAAGTTCTAATCTGATTTGCAATATTTTATTTATTGTTCTTTGTATACTTGTTCAAAATTTTTAGCTTCTTTACATCTCCACCAGATATGGTATAATGTTCCTTTTTTCTTTTGACATTTCCAGCACTTACTGTCAGTGTTGCCATACATTTTACAGATTTTTTCAGGTGTCATATACCATCTGTAAAATATCTTATAATATGAACATGTATAATTTTGAGACTTAAGCAAAGTTTTATGTTGTTACGACTTGGATGAAGAACCACCCAGGAATATCAGGAATCTCCAGACAGATTTAGGAAAGACTCCTGACTGAGACCCCCAAAAAGCCAGTTAGTTGAAAGCCTGGGGTTAGATGGACCACTGGGGTAACCCAGTATAAGGCAGCTTCCTGTTTTCCCCAGTGAGATAACTGATTCTCTTAGGCTCTCAAGTATTCTGTGTAAAGCTGCATAGAACATTCCCACCAGTACTGGGTAGAAATATCCACACCACACAAAGCTTCCTGCAAAAAGTGAATCATTGATCTGATCAACTGGATCAAAATTGGCACTCAGTTACCTAACTGTTTCAAATGATCTTTTCACATATAAGGTGAAACAAGTCAAGGACACTTCTCTTCCTGGATTATGTGGCTGTTTTTGCTTTTTGTTTTCTTTTTAATAAGCTAATGTATACAGACCAAATGCTTCAAGTCATTCTAACATGTGGGCTAGATGAACTTATTATTAAAATTTATTTGGGTTTTATTAACTGTTTTTAAATTTGTAAAGAAGAAGATGGTCCACAGTTGTATTGTACCATATGATTAAATCATTTGACTTAATTTTAGGAGCTTATCGTACCACGAAATAAACCTTCTTACCTCTCCCAAATTCATAATTCACATGGCATCCAGATCCTATCATAGGGATTTTGTCACCAAATCCGTTGCCCACATCCAGCCCAAGTCCCAGGGGTGCTCCGGCAGCCATTTTCTTGTCAGAAAACTCCCAGTTTTGAAAAGAGGCATGCTGAGTGCCCCTGGGACCTGGGCTTGACCCAGGCTGGACGCGGACAGTAGATTTGGTGGTAAATCCCTGTGATAGTA
Organism: Phrynosoma blainvillii; assembly: GCA_026167975.1. Lineage (NCBI taxonomy): Eukaryota > Metazoa > Chordata > Lepidosauria > Squamata > Phrynosomatidae > Phrynosoma > Phrynosoma blainvillii. The sequence goes on from JANUYF010000005.1 coordinate 39,425,549, forward strand.
TCTGGATGCTGCCTGAATTAAGATTGAAGTCGGGAGAGGTAAGGTTTCTTTTAGCGCTGCAACAAGCTCCTTACACAATTCATTTTTTATAATTAAAATCCATTGAGTGGTTCTCTTGTACAATATCCACTGAAATTAATAGAGATCATCAGGGTTGGCCCTACCATTAAGGAGAGTGAGCAAAGGCCTCAAGCTGTAAAAGCTGGAGGCAGGAACAAAGCTTGGAAAAGTTAGGTTTTTGGATTTAATTCCCATGATACATCTGGCAATGTGGCCAGTGCTGGCTGAGGATTTCTAGAAGTTATAGTGCAAAAAAGGAAATTTCCCAAGCTTGGGGTACCAGTAGCAGCCATGAATTACTAGCCTGCTCCCTTCTCTTATTAGTACAGAGATGTGTGGATCATAGTCCCTGTTCGACTTTTCTTGAACTACCCTGAATAGAAGGTAGTGATGAAAGAGGTTATCCCACTGGCAGTATTGAAGAAGATTAAACTGCTGGTCTATTCAGCTTTTGTACAAGAAATGGAAGGGCAGGGAGGTGCTCTTGTCTTTTGCCTCAGGCAGCAAAGTGTCATGAGCCAGCCTTGGAGACAGCATAACAACAAAATGACCAAAGTTTGTGATTTGGTACAATTTCAATTTCAGTACATACATACACAGACAAAGAAGTACCTCTTTGTTTCAAGTTTACAGTTTCTACAAGTATCAAGATTAACCTAATAGGAGATTAGTATTAGGGCAGGATGGTCCACACAGGGCTGGCCCAAGACATTTCACTATACAAGGCAAACATGAAACCTCAATTCCATAAAGAAGAGCTGATTGGACTAGCACTTCAAAGAATCATGTAACTGTAGAGCTGGAAGAGTCATCTAGTCCAGACTTTTGCCAATGGAGGAACTCCACAGCTAAAGCACATGTGATAAATAGATCCAGCTTCTGCTTAAAAAGCTCTAATGAAAATGGGACAGATACTTCCAAAGCAGTCACTGCTCTTACTGTCAGTGACTCCTTCCTAATATTTAACTGAAAACTCCTTTTATGTAGTTTGAACCCAATCATTTGGGCCCTAACCTTCAGAACAGCAGAGCATAAGTTTCCATGGCCCTTCAAATGTCTATCACTTCAATACTGATGAACACATAATATCCTCCACTGCACCTGAGAGCAATAAACTAGCTTAGGGCCATACAGCACATGGCATACACAGTTTTGTCCTCCAACACCTTGCTGTCACCATTCAACTGTCTGAGACTTCATTTGTCCACTGGTAGGGCCCACTTGGATCTATGGATCCCTTTTCTTTTGGAGTCTGTAAGGACATAGCATAGCTGCTCATGGCATTGTTACCAGATTTGATAAAATGTGTTTGCAACCTAAAGGTGTAGAAGGCATACAAAGAATGATAAGAGAATCACACACTGTAAAATGAGATCCTTGTCCACAGTAAATGGGGGAGAGAAGGAGAAATGTGCAAGAGAGAATTTGGTTGCACAGTCAGGGAATGTGGGTTTTAGTTTAACAAAGATTGAGCTATCAAAGAACTGTACATGACTTTTGAAATACTGAGGGGATTTTTGGTGCTGAAAACATTTGGCTGCTCTCCTGTAAATTTGAGTCCTTGGACTGTTCTGGGCCACAGCATAGATGACAATGGCATAAATCATGATACCACTAATCCCAGGTAGCACCTGGGTCATCAGCATTGACTCGGTGATGCCAGACAAATCCATTAGGTCAATGCCAAACCCCTTTATTCATAGTTAAGAAGCTTTGGAGCCAAAAGGTATTGTGCATGAAAGCTCCAGAAGTAAATTTTCACATACTGGTTACACAAAGCAAATGCCTATTAGGAGTTGAACCATCAGTCCATAACTTCCTTCTAAAAAATAATCTCTAATTACAAGATATTAATAATAATAATAATAATTCTATCCCGTCCCTCTACCAATGCAATACTTCACCATTTGTATACCATTTGGAACTGTTCAAAGTCCATTACATTATCTAATTCTAACTCTTACAATAACCCTGCCAAGTAAATCAATTTCCCCCATATTACCAGTCAGGAGATTTGAAGCTGATAGGTTCACAACCTATAGGTTCTCAACTATGTTGAATTTGAACAGGAAGCTTCCTGATTTGTAGCTCATTATCTTAGGACACTTTCACACTACACAGTTATATAGCATTATGGTTCTACTTTAACTACCATGGCTACATTCCCTGGATTCCTGGGATTTGGGGAGGTAACATAGCTGTGTAATGTGAAACAGTTCTTAGCGACTAACTGTTTTCATCAATGCTACAGTATGGAACACATTTATGTCATACAAATGAAATGTGATTATAAAAGAATGGAAAAAATATGTAATGGTTTAACTTTCATGCTAATTTTCATGTGCCAGTGATTCATAACATACCTTCTTTTTCCTTGAGAGTATTTAAATAGGAGAGGAGATTTTCATTAGCTTGCACACAATATATCTCCCGAGTCTGAATTCCACCTCCACAAAGAGCAGTTTGATTCCCTCGTCGTTTATCCTGTTGGCTAAGTAAAGGGTCAATGCGACATTCTGTCCACTCTGTTGTTCTCCAGCCATACCTGAATCAGAAAAATGGTTACTCAACCAACTTTTCTATTAAGCAAATAATAAATTAATCTAATTCAGGATACCATAAGCAACCCAGCCTAAGATATCATTTTTTGCCCAAATTATCAGCAGGGATACAACATGAAGACTTGTTTTTTCCTTTACTAAAGTACATTGAATCCAGTTGACATTAATTGAACTTTAGGCACCAATGAAAACATTGGGGGGGGAAAGTGAATCACAACTTAATATCCATTGATTTGAATGAGAACTTCCTAACAAAGGCGCTGTCCTATATATGCACATGTATCCGAGAGTTGTCTGAATTAAACACAATGGAACTTAATTCTAATAAACATGTGCTACTAAAGCACAATGGTAGCCTGCATCAAATGCAACTTTTCTTTCATTTTGAAGTTATATTAAACTCTAGTTATATTAAATAGTAGTTACTTATGGAAAGAATATATGATTTCATCTATATATTCGTCCCTTCACCTTCACTGGGCTTAGGGACACAGGACTCCTGTGAGTGTGGAAAAACCACAAATAACAAAAACACTATGTTTTTAACTGACAGAGCACCTCTCTAGGAATCTCTAGGTCATCCAGTGCAATTGTGTGGTCAACATTTGCCAGACACTGGCCATAGAATTGTGCTAGAGGAGCTACAAATGCCAAGTGGAGTGTTCTCTCTAGGAATCTCTAGGTTCTTCAGAGCGACTTTTGGTTAAAGTGGACCATAGAGTTGTGCTGGAGGACCCAGATATTCCTAGAGAAAACATATTAATAAAATCCATGAATAATCAAATCCAGAAAAGTCAAATCTGCAAATGTTGATGGATGAGTGTATATACATTTTTGCGCTACATGGGAAAAGGGGCAGGTAATTATGGAATGAATAATTACATGATTTCATCTATTTGTTTTTGCACTAAATAGGAAAAACTGCATCCTATAAGCTAGCAAAACTGTATGTCTGGGCACCTGAGCTGACACCATAACTTGATGAAAATACAATGAAAATCAAGATACCTATGCACTGAAAAAGTTAACAGTTGTATTGGGGATAAGAAAAAGAAATGTCCAACGTATCTTTGCAGGGTCACTCCTGCCATTAAACAGAGTGTGGCAAATACCTCAGGGAATTAATTTTTGGTGTCATAGGTGGCTAGGTAGCATCTAATGGATTAATATTATATTTTTACTAACAGGAAAAGGAGACTTTTTATGCTTAGATGCTAAAATGACTTGAATAGCTTAGGATACTATGCACCTCAAATGAAGTGGAGCAAGGATTTGCTGGTCTAACATAGGCAGTAAAACATTTTGGGCCAAGCCTTTCCTTTTCTTCAATAACATAAAAGCTTGATTTTACACATCAGTGCATAATTCTAGCTTTTGTCCCTGCACATCCTTTTCCATCCTGCACATTCTCTCCAATCATGACACTCCTTTTCCCTCCCTTTCTCATTTTTTATTTGACAAGGCGATGGAGGCTGTTCTGGGATGCTACAATCTCCGAACTGAACCACAGGGAAATATGAAAAGCTGTGAGCTTTCCAATCAGCCAGTGCACAGAGAAAGATCAGTGATGATAAGTTTAAAAATCTCAGTCAGCTTTGTAAAATGTCACCAGAGGCTCTACACAATGAGTACTTTAAGCAGGTATTAAGGGAAACATTTCCAGAGGCCATAAGAGATGGAGAGTTACCCCTCCCCTGTCTTGAGAAAAATGACAATGGCCAGAATCAAAGGCAGTATTACCAAAATAGCATTATAAAAATCAGTGTCTCTAAAGCCACAGTCCCTCTGCATATTTGCTCAGGAGTACATCCTATGGATTTCAACAGGGCTTATTTCTGTGTTGACATGGATTGGTCCATGAATTTTCTTCCAAGGCTACAAAAACAAGATGAAGAAAAGGGGCTGGTAGGTTACTGCGCTGAAAATGTTAGTACAAATTAGAATAGATTGTTAAATCAGTAGAACTTGCGTAAGTGTTAACTTACCAAGTTAGCTCTGATTCAGTGGGTTTACTCTATTTAGAAATAACAACAGGATTTAAGACATTGTGTCTATGTGTTTATATTAATCTCAATTAGAAGCTACAGATAAAATAAACAATTTGAATTTAAATAGTTTACTGCCATACCATCTGTGCTCTAAGCAGGAATAATTTATTTACTGCTACTTTTCCATCCCACCACCACTGACCAATTGCTGAAGATATCAGGATGCTTAAGGAATATTTATCAGTTTTGTACATAGATTGAGTCTTTTATCCCTCAGCTTGCACTGTATTTCAAAGAGGGATTCTGCTGAAAAAAACCTTCTGTGGAAAATACTATCCTTGTTTAACAATTACACTCATGCGTTTCTAAATGCTTCCCAAATTGATTTATATTGCTAGCTTGTTAATATGGATAACAGTTTACAGTACATTCAAAATAAGGTAACAGAATAACGTATGTCACATATGAACCTTCTTATGCCTTTGGCTGAGCTGCTGTGAGTTGAACAGACACATAACATATGTGTGTGTGTGTGTGTGTGTGTGTGTGTGTGTGTGTGTGTGTTTAACAGACACACAACGTGTGTGTGTGTGTGTGTTTAAGTCACCTATCAACTTTGGGTGGCCCCATAAATTTCATAGAGTATTCTTAGGCAAGGAATACTCAGAGGTAGTTTTGTTATATGGCTACTACAGCTTAAAGGCTTTGGGCCTATGCAATGATCAAGATTTAGAGATGTGCTAATACTTACGTGATACATGGAGCCACACCATCTCCTTGAGAAACACACTGCTCCATTTCTTCAAGTTCGGGACACTCACTTTCACTGCCAATAGGAAACTGCTTAATGGTCCGTGTTCTTGTACGATTACCTTTAGGGGATGTCATATCAAAACATGTTTTGGAACATGGGCTCCATTCAGACCATTCTGAGACCTGGCATTCCTTAGGCATCACACAAGACTGGAAGGTAATTGGCAACTTCTCTTGCTGACAAAAGCTGTAAAACAATCCCATAAAACTCAGTATAATAACTATAATATGGGAAGCACACCCTACACTTCATGAAATAGACATCATCACACTTCATTTTATATTTTAGGCTAAATGTTAGATGAAAAGAATTTGCTCATATACCTATTGAGCAGTCACTAATTTGCTAACACTTTTTGATGAAATACTCTGGCTCCAATAGGAGGTGATACATTGAGTATCTTCTTAATTAAACAACAGCAAAGAAGGAAAAATGAATGCATTCATTTATGCTACTAATACTGCCAATTTTATTTATGACTTCAGAAGAAGATCAATTGAAATATTTAATTAATTTCTTCATAAAAGTTTGGACTTTTCTGAGCTGTCAGTTAATGGTTCCACTTCTCCATTTTTCAGTATCACAACAAATATTGGAGAGTTGGTAAGAAATGATAGCTCCATAGTTTAGAATTGGAGAGTGGGCTTCCTGGAAATGTCATCTGGAAGCTGGAAGATCCTCAAGAGCTGGGGATCTGGGCACAAAGGCCAGTACACAATTGCTAGTTAAAGAAAGGTTAAGCTGTCTTAGGCTATTATTTCTCCCCATGCAAATGAATATTGTAACATCTTTGAGACTAGCTGAGAGAGAGAGAAGTCAGCAACATAAGCTTTTGTAGATTAGGGTCCGGAGCAGATGGGCATAAAAGAGCAGCCCAAGTCTGCTCCAGCAACAAGTGGTCAAGACCATGCCAACTGCACAGTCTGCTTCCCAAGTGGGCCACAGCCGCAGGGCCCACTCCATCCTGCAGGAGCCAGATTATCCCTACTTCTTTTTTTCTGGTTCAAAGGACCAGAACACGGCTTCAATACAGCTTCGGGCCACTTTAGAGGCGTATATCATGTGAACACCACACCTCCAAAATGGCCAGAAGCTGCTTCATTGGGCCTGTCTGTTCTAGGTGCATGGAGTGGAGTGCCTAAGAACAGACATTTATACTTCTGAATGAGCAGGTAGTATAGGAACAGCAATAGAAATGCAAAGTGTATGGATAGGGTGATGAAGTGGCAAGTTCAATTTTAACAATAGTCATTAGAGGACAAAGGTGGGAGGAAAGATACTGCTTAAAGCCAAGGTAAGTAGATAACAACATGAATGATGAAGGGAGTTTTTGAAATGTATAATGCTGACTGGGAACTAGAAAGGCAAAAGAGTCCTCATGAGACTGGGTCATTAACTAGTATTATATGTGTAATGTGTCAGGAAACAATTGTCTCTGTTCAATCCATTGTTGATGGATCGGAATTCATAGATATATTCCAATCCTGCTATTTCTCCTGCTACTCTTTCTTTGTAGCTTTTTTTCAAGGACTGCTCTTCTGAGGTCTGAGATGGAATGTTCAGGAAGACTGAAGTGTTCTGCAAATGGTTTTTGTGTATTTCCATTCTTATTGTCTGATTTATGTTAATTTATCCTCTGGTACAGAGACTGGCCTGTTTGCCCAATGTAGAGTGATGAAGGGTACTGTTTACTGAGCATGGCATATCTCATATTAGGAGATGAGCAAGTGAAAGTGCTCTAATATTGTGGGTGATGTGATTAAGTCCTGTGATGACATTTCCAGAGCAGACATGTGGGCAGAGTTGGCATCTGGGTCTGTGGCAAGATCTTGTACCCATCTCCCCATCTGTGTTGTGTGTCCTCCTATAGGTAAGTAACTGTTTAAGATTTGGTGGCTGTTGTAGGCAAGAGTCCTTGCAAGGACAACATTATTGTCCAGAATAGGTTGTAGTTCATGATGATACATCTGAGTGCTCTTAGTTGGGAGTTGTATGTGACCATTAGTGGGGTTCTGCCTGTCTGTAATCTATTCTATAATAGAACAGACTTGCTTTATTACAGCTAATCACCATACCCTCAAGGTTTGCATTTTTATTATTATTCACCCACATAATCTCCTCACTCATAGTTTGGCTATTCACAACATTGCAATATCCCCATCCACTTTATGCCAAATTACATGGAAGTTGTAAGCAATAAAACTGTGGTCTTTTCAACCCAAATACCATATGTTTTCACATCACCACTCTCCCATTGGCCCTCTCTTATGGACATTATTACATTATACATCACTGCTATACATGTAACTGACAACTGAGAACTGACACTGAATATGCACAAAATGTTAGCTGTCAAATTCCATCCACTTGATATGGAGATTAAAAACTATTGTGTACTCTGCTGTGATAGAATGGTTGTTACAGAGATTCTTCATTAGACAAAGCCCAATTGCCATACACAAAAATGCCAGTTACCGTATTTTTCGGCATATAAGACGCACTTTTTCTTCCCCAAAATGAGGGTGGGGAAGTTGCTGCGCCTAATGAACCGAATATAAAAGCTGAGGGCAAACTGCCGAGGCCTAAGCTAAAAGTAGGCCTCATTTCAGCCTGAGCCTTGGTGCTGCAGTGGGCTCCTCCCATCCCAGGAAGAGCCCATTGGAGCACCCAGGACGGGGGTGGAAAGAGTCCTCTTTTCCTGGCTAGTTGAATGTGCTCCTCCTCTTTCCACCCCCATCCTGGGTGCTTCAATGGATTCTTCCTGGGGTCAGAGGACATACTCCCATCCCAGGAAGAGTCCATTGGAGCACCCAGGACAGGGGTGGAAAGAGTCCCCCCCTTGAAGAAATCTGCCAGGAAAACGCTCATGGTAGGATCCAAATGATCCAGAAATTACTCCAAGGCACTGGATTAGTACCCTGGCCAAGTTACACTGTCTCAGCCTCAGAGGGTGGAAATGGCAAACTCCCTCCTCTGAAGAAATCTGCCAGGAAAACGCTCATGGTAGGATCCAAATGATCCAGAAATTACTCCAAGGCACTGGATTAGTACCCTGGCCAAGTTACACTGTCTCAGCCTCAGAGGGTGGAAATGGCAAACTCCCTCCTCTGAAGAAATCTGCCAGGAAAACGCTCATGGTAGGATCCAAATGATCCAGAAATTACTCCAAGGCACTGGATTAGTACCCTGGCCAAGTTACACTGTCTCAGCCTCAGAGGGTGGAAATGGCAAACTCCCTCCTCTGAAGAAATCTGCCAGGAAAACCTCATGGTAGGATCCAAATGATCCAGAAATTACTCCAAGGCACTGGATTATTACCCTGGCCAAGTTACACTGTCTCAGCCTCAGAGGGTGGAAATGGCAAACTCCCTCCTCTGAAGAAATCTGCCAGGAAAACCCTCATGGTAGGATCCAAATGAGCCAGAAATTACTCCAAGGCACTGGATTAGTACCCTGGCCAAGTTACACTGTCTCAGCCTCAGAGGGTGGAAATGGCAAACTCCCTCCTGTGAAGAAATCTGCCAGGAAAACCCTCATGGTAGGATCAAAATGAGCCAGAAATTACTCCAAGGCACTGGATTAGTACCCTGGCCAAGTTACACTGTCTCAGCCTCAGAGGGTGGAAATGGCAAACTCCCTCCTCTGAAGAAATCTGCCAGGAAAACCCTCATGGTAGGATCAAAATGATCCAGAAATTACTCCAAGGCACTGGATTAGTACCCTGGCCAAGTTGCACTGTCTCAGCCTCAGAGGGTGGAAATGGCAAACTCCCTCCTCTGAAGAAATCTGCCAAGAAAACCCTCATGGTAGTGTCAAAATGAGCCAGAAATTACTCCAAGGCACTGGATTACTCTGGCCAAATCACACTCTCTCAGCCTCAGAGGATGGAAATGGCAAACCCCCCCCCCCCTTGAAGAAATCTGCCAAGAAAACCCTCATGGTAGGGTCAAAATAAGCCATAAATTACTCCATAAGACAATGGCCTAAAAACTCCAAAGGTACCAGTCCATCTGATCTTGGAAGCTAAGCAGGGTCAGCCCTGGATAGTCCTTGGATGAGAGACCGCCAAAGAATCCCAGGTGCTGCAGGCTGTATTTCAGAGGAAGGAACTGGCAAAACCACTTCTCGAGTCTTCCTTGCCTAAGAAATCCCTAAGAAATTCATGGAGTCACCATAAGGCGACAGGAGACTTGCAAGAATGTTGGGCAGGGAATTTGTGCAATACCTGGCCCTGCTGCTGGCTTAAACTTACATTTACAACTTAAAATTGTTCTTAAACTGCTGTTAACTTTATAAAGTTGATATAAAATATTTTACTACAGTATTTGGTTAAGAATCTTTTTTTTCTAGATTTTCCTCCTTTAAAATTGGGTGCGTCTTATATGCCGGAGCGTCTTATATGCCGAAAAATACGGTATATTCCTCATGCAGCTAAGAGTGAAAAGTTCACAGCTGATAAGTGCATTATCTTATACATATATGTGTATGTGAATCAAACTACTGTTTTTCACATTAAATCCCAGACTGTTGTGACAGTCTATGAGTCATTCATCAACTTCTGTAGCTAGGATATAGCTTCAAAAGTCAGAGCTCTTGGTCTCACAGAAGACCTTGCAATGGAGGTGGCATGATGGCCTCTCTACTAAATGTTGGACTTAGGAAGATAGTTGGGGATGAGAAGGGAATGTGTATTAGGAATGTTTAGGAGTAGGAAAGAAAACAATTCACATACTATAGGGGGGAAGCAGACAGGCGGTACGGGGCCGCCCCAGGAAGCTGTAGATCGGGGCCGAGGCATCCGCATTCCTCGGCCCCGCGGCGCAGCTTCGCCGCCCCAGGAAGGAGCGCTAAAATAGCACTCCTTCCACAAATCTCCGAAGGTGCACCACAAAAGGCTGCCGGTGCACCTTTGGCGCCTCTTCTGCTGCAGAGTGTGGGGATGCTGCAGCGGAAAGGCATCCTCGGAGCGCCGGCCGTGCGGAGGGCCGGCTGCTCCGATGACGTCTTTGGGAAGGGGTTGGGGCGCCCAGCGTGTGACTGCCCCTCCCCTTCCTTGCCCTGAAGACAGCGCTTTGCGCCGTCTGCTTAGGCCCACAGTCTCCATGTTTTATTATTAATGAGTGTTATTTTCTGCTGATTCAACAGTAAATCCAAATGCTAAGGATACTAAATGCTGTTGATTTTGAAGACAAAGTTGGATGTACATGTTTGCTGGGGTCTCAGAGGCCTCAGTGTTTTGCAAGAGAATAGTTAATAGGGGAACCAGGAAGAATAAATAATTATAATAAATGGGAGAGTATCTCTGTTTTGTTATAAGACAGAGTGGGCACTGATGGAGAGCATTGTCACATTTGACAAGGCTGCTGCTGTTTAAGAGAGAAATGAATGTATCGGCAAATATTCATTTACACAACAGTATTCTATACTGCTTACATACCAATAAATATCTGGAAGCAACAGTTACTGCTGATAAAGCAAAGTTTTCTCTTAAACTGTTTAACTAGAGAGTAATCTCACTAAGCATAGGGGGATTGACTTTGAAGTAAATACTAGATTCTATTACATGTCATATTAAATTTTTCATTTTATAAAGTTAACAAATGCACAGCAATTAAAGAAAGGAGGCTAAGAACACATTAACTGCTATGCCTTGCTCCATCATTTGCTCTAATTTAAAGTAAATCACATGAGCTATTGAAGCTAATTAGAAGTGGCCATTACAAAGATTAGTTTTCATTAAGGAAGCAGCAGGAGAAAGGAAGAGTTTGAAGACTAAAACCATGGGATGAGATCACAATCAATGGAAAGCTAACGGAAAGAAGAAAAAAGAACTTGAAATGTCATACAGTTCTTCAAACAAGACAAAGGGTGCAAACCTATACCCTAGATGGCTCACGAGGGATGAGAATGTTAATATAAGGGTTGGTGTACAGCGGATGTAAAACTTCCAGAAACTTTTAAAATCATGGAGGAAATCTTACTTTTATTCCTTCCTGGAGAGAAGCAGGAAACCTCAAAAATTTGGGGAAATTTACAGATATGAATTAATTAATATTCATATAAAACCCAAACCCAAATTAATTTTACTGCAATAAAAATGCTTAATTGATATATTTTGACATATAAAACTATGTTAGTGAGCAAATTTAAAAAATATTAAAAATATAAAAACCTTGGTTTGTACAAACAGAATTTACCCTCTGCTATAGAGAATGCTACAAACTGATGCACTCTAAGCTACTCGAAGCACATGTAGTTTTTGCTAATTGAGAATCGGGGGGAAAGAGAAATGACAAATGGTGTACTAAACAAAATAAAGTATTTTATTTGGTCAGAAACAGTTTTGAACATGGGACATACTACACCTGTGATGGCGAACCAATGGCACTTGAGCCAGAGATGGTACACAAAGCCATTTTCCCTGGCATGCAGAGGGCAGGGATGAGGAGGAAGAGGCGCGTGCCTGTTCTTCTTCCTTCCAGACCCTCCCTGGCCTTCAGTTGCCTTCAGAGAGTCTGCTGAAGGCTGGGGACAGCATGGGGGAGAAGGAGGAATAGGCACATGACTGTTCCTCTTCTTCCCCCCTCACCTCCTGGGCGTTCAGCTGTCCCAGAGGGTGGAGGTCCTGGGCACTCAGTTTGGTCAGTCAGCCCCTAAAAGGTTTGCCATCACTGTACTACACTCTTCAATGGTATCATCCCAAGAAATTAGGCCAATACCTTCCCATGAAAATGACATCAATTATTAGTAGAAGAAATGCATGATGGATATGTGTGTTGTATACATATGCAGTATACCTTTGTGGTGGTGAGACTGCATGCTCCTGTGAGAGATGTACACTGAACTCTCTCCTCCTCAAGCCTTTTGCTGTTTTGTTGCTTGTATTTTTTATTTTTATTGTCAAATAATCATATAGTTATTTGTTTTAATATATTCTCAAGTTTAATTCTGTTTTAAGGGGTGTGGGAGGGATGTGGGTGGAGGGATTGGGATATTGGATTGTCTTTTAATCATTGTATTTTAATTGCTGTAAGCCGCCCCGATTGCGCTGCAGAGGGGCGGGTTAAAAATAAAACTTATTATTATTATTATTATTATTATTATGTAGTAAAAGCAATCAAGGGATATAACACAAAATCTGACCAAATCACATCAATAAGACTTTAGGGAAAAACCATAAATATAGCCATATTTCAAATATACGTTCCAACTACAGAGACAAAAGAAGAAGAAATTTCTATGCTAGAGTCCAGGAGAAAATTGATCACCCAGAAAAACAAGGTTTCTTGTTTATCATCAGCAATTAGAATGTAAAAGTAGGAAATAGAGCTGAATCAAAGATTGTAGGAAAATTTGGCATAGGATCAAGAAAAGAAGCTGATTTAATTTGCGAAATCAACAAATTGTTCATCACAAACACATTCTTCAAGCAACCAAAGAAATACATGGACATCACCTAATGGCTAATACAGAAACCAAATAAATCACACAATTAGAAGCAGAAGATGGAGAAGCTCAATTCTCTCTGCAAAACAAGATAAGGAGCAGATTGTTGCACAGACCTTGAACTGTTATTACAAAAAATAGAGTAAACCAAAAGAAGAATATTAAACCAACTATTGTGCCACAAGACAACTTGAAGAACATTTCCATATAATTTAATCTTTAAAAAGAAGAAGAATATTTGCACTAATGAGCCTAACTGACTGGAAGCCAGAAGAACTCTGGACTGACACGAGGAGCACTATCAGGCAGGAACTCAGTGCCAGTTTTGGATTCAAGCACCAGTCCAATACTATAACCAATACACCACACTGGCTCTATGCACTTTGACTTGCATGTGTGTGTGTGTGCAAACATATGTGCAGGCCTTTATTCCTCTTCCTCCTTCTCCACACTTCTTGCCAGGAGCTAAAGGTGTGGTTTTTCATCTTTTACTATTTTTTCTGTATGATAAGGCAAACTAACAGAGGTGATACATCCCAAGTCACCCAACAAGCTTTGCAGAGGAAAGGTCAGTATGGGCGTAGTACTGTAGTTACCCTAATGCATTGTTTGGTTTGGCCAGACTTTGCCTTGAGGGAGCAATCAATACTTAATGCTATAAAACTGCAACGCTGTTATGTTTTTCTTGGCCCACCAAAAAATAATAATTGGAAATATTTTTTCTTTAGGCTTTTCCCAATAATGTCAAATACAAATTAAATAAAGGCAGTTATGCAAGCACTGATCAATAGCAACAATACCTGATACAGCATTTGTATGAATATCAAGACAGTTTGCACCTCTCTAATCTGAAATGCTTGGAAGTGTTTTGAATTTTGGATTTTTTCAGATTTTGGAATATTTTCATATACACAATAAAATATCTTGGAGACAGGACTCCAGTCTAAACATGAAATTATTGTCAAGTGTTTAATTACATAATTTACCAGTAATTACTCAGTCAGGCTCCTCCTCCTTAATTCTGCCATTCTACTCGCTAGTTGCAAGGCTAGGGGCACTTTTCACAATAGGAAAGTTTGCCCCTTACCACCTTTCATATTTAAGGTCACTCTTGCTGCCCAGCACTTCAATACTTAAAATACCGTAATTAAGGATGAGTAACAACTGTTGTCAAAAAAGGGTGAGGGAGATGAGCATAGTTTCATGAAAAAAGATTGCCTTTCTCAGGTTCAAAATGTAGCATCACCCCTTCCAATTCTGTATTATGCGAGCAACACCTTCAAAAAGCTACCAATACATCAGCACTTGGGGGGGCGGAAGAGAGGCATTATACACAGAAATGTGGAGCATCAGGCATTGCATACCTCATGTGGTTCCTATTGCTAAGTGCTAGCTCTGTAAATTGGCTCTAGATTCCCTGCTAAGAGGAAAAATGCATACATTAGTGTCCAGTCTGCTTTTAGTGCTGGATGAAGATTTTTACCTTTCACATGAGAACCATGGGGTGATTGTAGACAATAATAAGGCACTGGAGAGCAATCACAGCAAACTACAAGTGCTGAATGATACCTTCAGGTAAAATGGTTCAAATATTTAGATAGTTTAAATCTGACCATATAAAACCGGGGTGGGCAACATGTCGTCCTCTGAGTGTAGTTGGACTGCAACTACCATCATGCCTCATCACTGCCTGTACTGGCGAGGGGTGATGGGAACTGCAGTCCAAGAATATTTGGAGCACCACAAATTGTCCACCTAATTCCAAAACAAAATTATTTCTAAAATCTACAATTGTGACTTAGACCAATATCCTTTTTGTCATGCCCTGCCTGGAGGAGGACTTGGAGGACGAGCCAGAAACTCCTCTGGGACCTGAGCCTGCAGCTGTGGAGCCTCAGCCCAGCCCTAGTTCTGCTTTCCCAGCTCCAGCAGAGCCTGAAGTCTCCACAGCCAAGCCTCCGGGCAGCAGAACCTTCAGACATGGAGGAGGATCAAGGGACAATACCTACCTTCAGACAGCGTCAAGCAGAAAGGGAGGCCTTTGGCATTCAAGGAAACTTTATGAAAAATGGCAGAGCAATCAGCCTCAGCTGAGCTCCTACAGCTTGGTAATTTGAGCAGGTGCAGAAGGTCTGCCTCGGTGCCAGACATTATCTGAACTTCCTAGCGAAAGCCTCTGCCGCTCCTTGTTCCTTGGCCTGAAACTTTGATTCTTGGACTGCTGACTTATCTTGAACTTCTGGAACCCTTGACCTTCGGACTGCCTTGTCACTCTGCCTCTCTGGAATCCTAGACCTTCAGACTGCTTGACCATTCTCTGGCTGGACCTTTGGATTGGTAATACGGACCTTTGCTTTCTTGCTTTGCATTAGCAAAAGACTTTTGCTATCTTCAACCCTCACAAGCAGCTGTTATCAGCACTCTTGGTGGCTTTCCTGGACACCTTTTAATAAACATCTACAAACTAATGAAGATGTTGACATATTTAAAGGAGAAATATATAAAGATTGAATATCCCTTATCAGAAATGCTTGGGAACAGAAGTGTTCCACATTTCAGGGCTTTCCCCCAGATTTTATAATATCTTTGTATGTATATGCATAATACACAATACAAGTAACCTGTGTTTGCAAGGTTGGGGAGAGATTGAGGATCTGTGAAATGGCAGGAATCCAAGTTTTATGTTAAGTGCAAATCTACACATCTTGCCATTTCACAGATCCTCATGTCTCTCTCGAGCCTTACATTTCATTCACTCACTACATGTGTTGAGTATGAGATATAAGACTGGAGATAGACTGAGGATCTGAGAGATGAATGAGCAGGAATGCCACAACTGCCGTCCCAAAGCCGGGAGCAGGCAGCAAGAAGTTTCTAGCTTGGGAGGTTTCCAGATTTCAGATTTCCAGATTAAGGGTGCTCAACCTGTTCTACATTTCCAAACAAATTTATCAGGTTATAATGATGAATTCACATGAGTAATTATGCATGTATGTTAGAAAGCATAGGTAGACATACAAAAGGATTATAAAGGCTCTTCCTGGCTGATCTAAAGAAGTGTAGCTTCTTGCAATAAACTTCTTGGGTTTTCTTCAAAACCAAGTCATCTCTGCAGCCACATGTTCCTTTCTTAGATCTCTACCAGGGTTCTTCCAAAGGTTTTTGAAAACCAGATCATGGTTTACTTATGTGGTGTTATGTTTTGAAGGGCAAATTTCCTCCCTCGGCTTTTTTAAAACTAGACCTTTCTAAGGAGTTACAGGGCTATAGTGGAAATGTGCTATTTTACTGATAGTTTATTGCACTATAAACCATTTAAAAAAGAAAGAGAGAGAATGAAAGAAAAATGAGAATTATACTATTTTGTTCAGGTATGTGTTTGAATTAAAAAGAAACCTACTGGAAGTAAGAATAAAATGTTTCAGCTCATGCCAGGAATGTTCAGAAAATAGCCCAGAACAACAAAAACATTGTTTAAAAACTTGAGGGTTTTAAAAAAAAAAATTGAGAAGTACAGCAACAATTATTGCAACCTCCCAATACATCTGCTCCATCTAGACGAAACTATTATTAGTAATCTGCCAGATGAAAGAGAAAAGTCCTGTCTAAGACAATTTCCCTATTAGTTGTGCTGATTTTTCAAATAGTCAAACAGTATTAGAAATTACAGTTAGCCCTCATATCCACAGATTTCTTATCCATGGATTCAAGCATCCACGGCTTGAAAATATTAAAAAAATATATAAATTTTGAAAAGCAAACCTTGATTTTGCCATTTTATATAAGGGACACCATTTTACTATCCATTGTATTTAATGGCACTGGAGCATCCATGGATTTTGGTATCCACAGGGAGTCCTGGAACCAAACCCTAGCACAGGGACCAGCAACCTACGGCCTCAACTTACTGGCCCAGGCTGAAGGTTGCCGCCGCTGCGCGATTTTGCCGCTCTGCGGCCGCGCTCGCTGCGCCCGCCATTTTGGAAATCAAAATGGTGGTCGCGAAGTGTTTGCGCATGCGCAGTACTCTTGCGCATGTGCAAACGCGTCACGGACGCCATTTTGATTTCCCAAATGGCGGGCACGACATGCGCCGCTGCCGCCGCCGCCACAACGGTAGCAGCTGCGGTGGCAGCATGCGCGGGTGGGGTCGCGTGCGGCAGTGGAGGGCGCACGCACACCGCCATTCCCCCCCCCACGGCCCAGCTGAGACCTGGGCTATGGGAGACCGGCCCAGGTCTCAGAAAGGTTGCCTACCCCTGTCCTAGCAGATACCAAGGCTCCATTGTACACTCTGTCTTATATGGAAGTGGCAAAGGTGGTAGAAAAAAGGAGCAAGAGAAGAAATCATAGAGAGGATAACTTCAAAGATGTTAAGAAAGAATTTATCAAAATATACTGCTTAAGGCCAAAAATTTTCATGATGACTAAAGATGCCTTCTCTCAAGCAACAGTCATTCAATTATAGTACCTTCTTCAGTCTTTTCAGCTGAAAAATCCTGAGAACGGATTTTAAAATGC
The DNA here is from genome assembly GCA_026167975.1 of Phrynosoma blainvillii. Lineage (NCBI taxonomy): Eukaryota > Metazoa > Chordata > Lepidosauria > Squamata > Phrynosomatidae > Phrynosoma > Phrynosoma blainvillii. The sequence goes on from JANUYF010000005.1 coordinate 39,442,939, forward strand.
AACATCAGGTTTCAGCAACTTTTTGGTAAAACCTTTGCTTTTCAACCAGCATCAGGCTGACCTAGATTTGGTGCTGAGATCTAAATGGAAAAAGAGATTTTGCTATACTGTAACTATGGAACATTTACCGTATGCAGCCTCAATTGATAGTAGCTCTGTTGTTTGTTGTTGTTGTTGTGTGCCTTCAAGTTGTTTCCAACTCATGGCAAGCCTAAGGCAAGACTATCACAGGGTTTTCTTAGTAACATTTGTTCACAGGATGGTTTGCCAGTGCCTCCCTCTGAGGCTGAGAGAGTGTGATGTGTCTAAGGTCACTCTGTGAATTTTCATGGCCAAATGGAGATTTGAACTTTGGTCACCAGTATTGGACAACTGTTTTACTGTACATCAAGCACTTCTTTCCATTGCAAATTTTTGCATTTCATGGAATTAGCTAGAGTCCATGATAGCTTATGCCCAGCAAGACCTATTACAGTAATTTTAAAGAGCCAAAGGACTGTGATGTTTTTACTCCTATATTGTTGCTGAGTACCATGAAAAGGGTAGGGTCACGTGAAACACGATCATGCTATGGTGCCTATGTTGGTCCCCAAAGCCACAATTCCTAGGAGGGCCCAAAGATGCATGCAGCTGTGTAGGTTCACACCAATAACCCATTTCTAGCAGTTTTCATCATCCATGCCAGAACCAGCAGGTCTGAAGACCAAGCCACCCTTCAGGTTTCTGCATTATAACTGGGAGAGATTGCAACAATATATTGTTACTGGGAAAACGCACACACACACACACACACACACACACACAGAGCCAGTTTCTCTGAGGATTACAGTTAAATTTGGAGGGGAAAGTGGGGCTGTTAATTACAAAACAGTCCTCATATTTAGCTCCTAAAAGGCCTTGCTCCACTACACCAAGGATACTACCATTTGAATGGAGGAACTACATCTTTTGCATGGAGAAATACTTCAGCTGGTCCCATAACACAGGGTTAATATTGAGGTAAACCATCTCTTTGTATATTGCTCCCCTGCCATAAGCCTTGTATTCTTTCCTGTTGCTGCTGCATTGCCTTTTTATGATTGAGTTTCTTGTCATTATTTTACTTTCTACCTTTTTTTGGCATCTCCCCCATCACTCCCTGTTTTTATTCCCAGCACACTAGAACTGTTAACATTTATTTTCCTCTACTTGATTTCCCTTTTGATTACAGACTGACTCTTCTATTGTTCTGGAATGAATAACGTAACTGAATTCAGCTGGGAGAATGCGGCCAACATAATCTCTGGGTACATGTCAGAAATAAAAACAATTGAATTCTGAGTTGTTATTTCCAGCTTTAAATGAAGGGGGGCAATCTCCTACATACTAACAGCACAATAATTCTGAGTTAAATAAATAACAATGCCTTATGCATCAGTAGTCCAAATGCTCAGCTATAGACCATTAACTCTTCATGAAACAGAGATGGGGGCTGTGTTCCTGAGACTTGAGAGCCTCTTATTTTGCAGCTGTCATGTGACTATTCAAGGTATTTTATCCCTTTGTTGCTGTCAATATTGCTTTCCCTTAACTGTCCTCATTTTAGCTGCCTATATAACCAGATCATTTATGCACACAAACTCATTTCTATCAACTTTAGCATCCCAGAGTACAGTCAAAAGAGGATAGGTTTTATCCTTCAACAAGGAATGCAGCTAATCCTCCACATTTGTGAGGGTTGGGGGCAGAAAGTGAGGGAAATGTGAATATCTCTTGTTGTTAGCTGCCCTCAAGTCGGTTCCGACTCATGGCGACCCTGTGGGATGAGGCATCTCCAAGAATCCCTATCTTCCACTGACTTGCCCAGACCCTGCAAGCCCTTGTCCATAACCCCTCTGATTGAGTCTATCCATCTGGTTTGTGGTCTTCTTCACTTTCTTCTACCCTCTACCTTTCCTAGCATTCTTGTGTTTTTTTTCTAGTGATCCTTGCCTTCTCATTATGTGGCCAAAGTATAATAGTCTCAACTTAATCATCTTTGCTTCCAAGGACATCCCTGGTCTGATCTATTCAGGAACCCATTGTCTGTCTTCTTGGCTGTCCATGGTATCCTAAGTACTCTTCTCCAGCACCACATTTCAAATAAGTTGATTTTCTTTCTGTCTGCTTCCTTCATTGTCCAGCTCTCACATCCATACATGGTAATTGGGAATACAATGGCTTGAACGATTTTGACTTTAGTGTTCCGTTGTATGTCTTTGCTCTTCAGTATCTTCTCCAGTTCTTTCATAGCTGCCCTTCCCATTCCTAGTCTTCTTCTTATTTCTGGACTGCAGTCTCCATTCTGGTCAATGTTTGATGCTAGATATGGAAATTCTTTAACTATTTCAATTTCTTCATTGTCTAGATTGAATTTGTGTATTTCTAGCCCCCCCCCCCTCCCCAGCCTTAACTATTAATATTTAATGCCAGCTAGCCACTATTGCCTTTGGAACAAATGAGCACAAGTGTCTCCGAGACTCTTCTGCAGTGCTTTTGCTTGCTTGTTCCAAAGACTGAGGCAGATGGTTGGTGGGTTCTCCTGCCTATGGGAAATATAGCTGCTGCCCCTTTTGCCTCTGGAAGGAGGAAGGAGAATGGCAAGAGGTTTCTTTTCACTCATTTCAAAGGCAGAAACTGATGATTGGCTGGCTTCCCAGCCTCCAGAGAGCACGGCAGGCACCTCTTTTGCCTTTGGAAGGAGTGAAGAGAACAGAAAAGCACTTCCCTTCGCTCCTTCTAAAGGTAGAAGCCAATGCCGCCCCCTTTGCTTTTGGAATGAACAAGGAGAACAGAAAGGCTCTTCCTTTTCCTCCTTCCAAAGGCAGAGCCAATGCTATCCCTTTTGCCTTTGGAATGAGTGAAGACAGGAGAAAGGGTTTGGTTTTTTTGTTCTTTCCAACTCCAGAAAATGATGGCTGGTGGGCTTCCTTGCCTCTGAAAGAACGAAGAGAAATGCCTTCCACTCAGTACTGCATCTGAAGAAGTGAGTTTATATCCACAAAAGTGTATGCTAAAGTAACAACCAGTTAAATCTTATAGATGTTGCCACATTTCTTTTTCTCCTCCCACCTCATTTTCTTCTTTTCATTCTGGGATTTATAATTTAGTGAGGTATCTAGAATCCTCCACCAGAGAATTGTAGGGCTTCACCCAGCTATAACCCCAAGGATTCTGTAAAATGTAGCCATGACAGTTAAAGTGATATTAAGGTGCTGCAAAACTGTATAATGTGAAAGAAACCAAAATATCTTGTTAAATGCTCAATGGGCAGTAATTCTGAATTATGAATAGTGATAGCATAAAGGCATGAGTGTTCATTAGCCCATGGGTGGGCAATTGGGCAATCTGTAGTTTCCAGTTGTTGCTGGACTGCGGACTGCAGATTCCATTCACAGCTAAAGCTTAGATGGGAGGGCTACATGCTTTCCATCCAAGCTTTAGCCCTATGATATCACGTGTGCCTTATATCAAGGGCAGTTTTGTGAAAGCACATTTGTAAAAGCACATTTGTAATTCCTAAGTGACAAGTGTCACAGCAGTCACAAAGAGAACTCCATGACTAATCTATTTTGACTGTATGCCATCATTCACATTGTACATTGTTGTTAAGCATCCCTTCAAACCTTTGGGAATAATGGCCTGTTGTAGGCAAACAGCAAAGCCTCTGTTATATATTTACAGTTCAAAAACTGACTGAATAACCACTTTGAAAATGCTTGTATCACCCAAGATACAAGTTAAATTACTCTAAATAATTATTAAACAGACAGAATTAACAAGGGCAAGAATGTAGGGTGCTTTTTAAGATAAAAAAACCAAATCACACTATATTTCAGAGGAAAGAATTGGTAATCCACCTCTGATTATTCCTTGCCTAGCAAAACCCTATGAAATTCATGAGGTTGCCATAAGGCAACAGGCAGCTTGAAAGCATACACACACATACAAATGAGCAAAGGATACTAGACTACAATTTAAGGCTGAGAGTCTAAACTTTCTACATTAGCTGTTCTACTGAATCCTGTGTGTTACTTACAAATAAATGTATTTAAGATTTATGTATTTAATTGGAAAGCTTTATAGAAAAGAAAAGCAATACACACATCCCAAAAATAAAATTCAGGGATCATCCATTTGAATGTGAATGCCTTTTCAAACTTAGCATGTAAAATATGTTACCCAGACAATTGAGAGTCTGTTCTCAAAAGAACTCAGGATGGAAATTTTCTCACACCCCTATTAAAAATATTTTATCATAATTGCTTTACACAAATTAGGAAAGCAAAATAAAATCCTGTAAATTGTTAAATGAATGTGTAAACAAACTAGTCATAAGAAAATCAGATTGCAAAGTTGAAAAATGCTGCACTGTGTTTCTTTTCACAGCTATTTCCATGAATTCTACATAAAACTGACTTCTTCTTTCCTGAACACAGGCATAAAACAATGTGAGTGGGTAGAGTTGAATGATATATATAAAAAGGTAACTAGCATACTTGCATGTCAGCATGGTGTAGTGGCTTGAGCATTGGATGGTGACTCTGGAGACCAGGGTCTGAATCCCCACTGGGCCATGGAAAGAAACTGGATGACTTTGGACAAGTCACACTCTCTCTGGTTCAGAGGAAGGCATACGCAACCCCCCTCCCCTGAACAAATCTTGCCAATACAACTCCATCTTAGGTTTGCTATATGTCAGAAATTATTTGAAGGCATACAACAACAATATTTGAACATTATGGCCCAACATTTCATTTCTCAAAACGGATTTTATATTCATTCCCTGACAAAGGCACAAGGACTCAGATTTTCATAGCCCACCATCTCTTTATCCTGTGCAGAAGTGTTGAGAGAAATTTTGATTACAATTTTCCAAAATAATTTTCCTTTTTAAATCTGTAACTCTTCTCTTATAAGAGCCAATATGGTAGACTGGTTTGATTAGACCATTGATCTGGAGATGTTTTCTGCTTGGCCTTGGAAATCCACTGGGTGACCTTGAACAGGTCACACCATCTAAGCCTCAGAAGAAAGTAAGGGCAAACCCCATCAGAACAAATCTTACCGAGAAAACCCCATGATATGGTTGCCATACGTCAGAAAAGACTTCAAGGCACACATCAACAACTCTTCTTTTAAAATTATATTTCAAAATATTGCTATTTCTAGGCAAGTGATTACCTTCTGCACAAAGAAAGGAAGCTTCATGTGTGGCATTGAGATACTGAACTTTAAAAAGGGGAAACTCTAATGCTGCCCTGTAATGTTATGGACTGTGAGGGGAAATGTTGTTTTATTTATTAGATATGATGGAGTGTGCGGTGGTTAGAGATCATCATTAAGGAGCAAAGAGACCAATGGCTTGAAGAAACAAACTAAAGGCCCTATTAGAGGAACTGAATTCTAAGACAGGAAAGTTATTCAGAGTGTTAATCTAATCTAGCTTTATTTTAGGGAACAACTAAGAGAGAACTGGCAGGAAGAGAAGAGGTGGAAAAACATTCCTAAGAGTATGAGTTTACATCACAGAGGAGCCAGGATATGTAGACAAGAAAGGAGGACACTTTGGGTCATTCAAACTATCTTACCCTATTACTACTGCCCTCTCTAAGGCATTCTTAACTCTTCATTACTAAGCGTTGTCACATTTCTAACAAGATAAAGTATTGTAATGTATGTAATACATTGTGTGCCTTCAATTCATTTCCATCTTATGGCGACCCTAAGACAAACCCATCTTTGGGTTTTTCTGGAGCTGAAAATGTGTGACTCGCACGCATTCACCTAGTGGGTTTCTATGACTGAGAGGGGAATCGAAACCTGATCTCCAGAGTCATAATCCAATGCTCAAACCACTATGGTAGATGTAATAAAATAAGGATTTGTATATGATAACTGGTCAGGGATGAGAGTAGAGTCTGTGAAGATTAAGAATTAGTAGGATTTAGGAATCTGAGTGGTTAGGAGAGTTAGTCAGGGTTAGAGACAGAGAAGAGGTAGAGTTAATTAGGTTCTGAGTGAGACAGATAGTGAGAAATGTGTGTTACAGTTAGCATCCACCAGGATTTATATGTATAATGGGCCCACTGCATTTGCAGGCTAGCCATCTGTGGACTGGACATCTGCAGCTCGCCACACCCATTATTTAAAGGCAGCATGTAATTGTGGATGCACTGATGCAGATGTGTGCATGCTGCTGCCCACTGAATAATATGAGATTTAAGCATCCACATTTTTCCCATTCAACGGCCACCCCCAGAACTGGACCCCCCCAGATGGGAAGGTTCCATTATATTAAATAAGTAATCTGTGATGCTGTGTTCAATTTTTGTTTAATAAATTATTCTTTTTGTATTATACACTTGAGCCTCTGAGAATGCTACATAGGCTACATCAGGGACCGGCAACCTTTTGGAGACCTGGGCCAGTCTCCCGTAGCCCAGGTCTTGGCTGGGCCAAGGTGGGGGGGTGGAATGGCTGGGCGCGCGCGCACCCTCCACTGATGCGTGCAAATCCCGCACATGCCGCCGCTGTGGATGGCGTGGCGGCGGCCGCATGTACAGGGGGTCGCGTGCGTCGATGGAGGGTGCGCGCAGGGACGCTTCCCTTGGCAGCGTCGGGCCTCCTGGAAGCCCGTCGCGACCAAGGGTTCCCCCGGGAGGCTTCTCTCGGTGGCGACGGGCCTCTTGGAAGCCCATCACCACCGAGGGTCCCCGGACTTACCGGCCCAGGCGGACCTCTGCCGCCGCTGCCGCCACCGCCACCTCCGCAGCAGCCGCTTGCGGCCGGCATTTTGTTCACCAAAATGCCGGCCACGACGCGTTTGCACATGCACAGGATTTGCGCATGCACAAACGCGTCACGGCCACCATTTTGGTGAACAAAATGCCGGCCACAAAAGCAAGCGGCAGCGGCGGCGGAGGCGGCGCGGCAGCCGCCCGCAGCTGCCACCTCCGCCTCCGCCTCCACCTCCGCAGCCTCCGCAGCAGCGTCTGCCTCCACAGCAGCCGCCACTTGCTTTTGTGGCCGGCATTTTGTTCACCAAAATGCCGGGCGCGACGTGTTTGCGCATGCGCAGGATTCGAACATGCGCAAACGCGTCGTGGCCACAATTTTGGTGAACAAATTGTTGGTCGCGGTGCGCGCAGGCGCACGCCGACGAAAACGGGCGGCGGAGGCACCGTGGCCGCGGCGGCAGGGGGCCGCCTGGGCTGGGAAGTCTGACGTCCTGGGCCGGAACCGGCCTGGGGACCATAGGTTGCCGACCCCAGGGCTACATGGTCTCCGAGGGAAGCAATTAATACAGGGCAACACAGGGTATTGGTGTCTGGCAGGGAGATAAGATGAATAAAGACTCACACAAGCACTATGAGAGCATCTAAATAGTCCCCACATTTGATGCCATAGCGTGGGACAGAAGGGGCTCATACCGTGACAGAAGGAGAGATAAGTGGAAACCCTTATATGTCCATATACTAGGACAGCCCAACTTACCCATGACTCTGAATAATTTCTTATTGCCCTTTCCAATATTTCCTTATTCCTTTCCCCTAAACGAGTCAGAGTGGCTACAATATGGAACAGGAAACAAATGAAGGGTCTTTTCTTCTCTGATCTTTCTCCTGCTTACCTCCTCCTCCAAACACTCAATAATGGCCTGGAGCAGTTTTAGCCACTGCTGGAGAAACTTGACTGGATGAAAAGCAGCTGTGGCAGACAATGTTTAAAGGTGTCTGTGTCTGCGGTGGCAGTGGGGGAGGACTATTGGGGGGAATAAGTTATGTTTCTATGGCTACTTTAGGCTTTAAAAGAAACCAGAGAAGGAAATGCATGTGGCTGAGCATCATGCCAGTTCAAATCTCTTGGTATGATAGGCCATATTTTATCCTGTTTTTCTGTTTATCACAAAATTACATACCAGGTTCAGTGAAAAGAGCACTGTTTAGCCCCAATTCTTAAACAGACTAAGAAGCAATGTGACAAAGTTGTAATCTAAGGCAATTATCACAGAAACAAAGAGTTGGAGGATACCACAAGGGACATCTAGACCAACTTCCTGCCAACACCAAAGGGGAGGGAAAGGAAAGAGTGCTAAATAAGGATGGGTGAAAAAACTATCGGTTTCAATCCAGTTTTATCAAAATTTGCACGTTTCACAACAAAACTGACAAGTTTGCCTGTCCTTTAGGGTTGGCTGACAATTTCATTTCAGTTTCATTTCATTTCATTTCATTTCAACCAGAATTATCAAAGTTTGCAAAATTCAAATGTGAGAGGAGGAGAAACTGGCAGATTTGCCAATTGCTAGATATGAAATTATAATAAAATAAAATAAAATAAAAAATACAGCTGAAAAGAAAATACAAATGAGGTCAAAGATTTCAAATGTGAAATGAATACAGCATTCAGTTTCCAAACACAATGCCCCATAGGGGATGTGAGTTTAAATTCAATCTCCTATTTGGGCTCTGTTGCCCTGACTTCATAAAGCTTTACAAATACTGGAGAACCAGGGCATACACAGGGATCAAATCAACAAATGTATTCCTGTGGGCACATGCTTTTTGTTATGGGCCACTTCTGAATAGAGATTTATCTGAAACCTCAACAGCCTCTTTTTCAAAAATATGAAATGAAGAAGAAAGGGGCCCTCCAGAATCTGCTTCCTGGGCTGAAATAAATGGGGTAGCCTATGTTCAGAAATGCTCTCTTCACACAGTTCAGCATTCGCAGATCTTTGGAGAAGGGCAAATACTGTGTTTTTGAAAATCTCCATACAGAAAATGGGAATAATAGTTAACTACTTCATTGTAAAGGTGGACAAGGAAAATATTTTCAAGTCTAAACAATGATGTATACAAAGGGCTAGATCCATATTTAGTTATGGATAGAACCAACTAGGTTGACAGGACTCTCATGAGTAAGTTATTTCAGTAGAACTACTCCAAATATGACTAACTGTGGTCCAACAAATAGTAGGCAATGTGGTCTTCAAGATTTTTCTTCCCACAAAATTGATATTGTGGTTTGCTATGGAAGTATTGTCTTTGATGCAAAAGGCAGTATAATCAATGAAGAAACCAATTATATTAACTATGATATTCATTATCCCATTACTATAGTCAGAAAGACAGTCAATATCATTAGTCAATATCATGGTAACTATCATATCAGATTAAGGGTCATTTATATATAAACATAAATATAATTAAGGTTTGAGTCTCCCTTATCTGAAATGCTTGAGACCAGAAGTGTTTGGGATTTTGGATTTATTTATTTATTTATTTTAGAATATTTGCATATACATAATGAAATATCTTGGAGATGGGATCCAAGATACGAAATACGAAATTAATTTATGTTTCGTATACCACTTATACACATAACCTGAAAGTAATTTTATACATTTAATAATTTTGTGGATGAAAGAACCATCAGTAAGCAAAGGTGTCACTATCACATCCGACCATGAAAAAAGTTTTGGATTTTGGAGTATGTCAGATTTCAGAAATCTGGATAAGGGAGACTCAGCCTGTAATAACTAATAAAGATGTGTGATGGAATTTTATTTGTTCATAATGAAATATTTTCTGAATCAAATATGAGTGGAAGGATATTTGTTTGTTTATAATGAAACTGAATATAAATATAAAAACGGCAAAGTAGTCTTTTTAAAAAATAATAATTAAAAAGCCCTGAAGTCCAGCCCCTCTCCTTGCACCATGCTCTTTAAGCATCTACCCTACTTGAAAAGTGTACCAAAAATCACAAAGGTTGCCCAGCCCTGGTCTATCTAATAATAATAATAATAATAATAATAATAGAATGAAGTATAAGTGGGTGCGAGACCAAAAGCATATTGCCGAGTACACACACTGGGGAAGAGGTGGCAAAGCAACCATATTGCAAAGCAGATAATTTGCCCATAAACACTGCCAGATTGTAAGTGTGTGCATGTCTCTCTGTGTGTGAAAACAGAAACATCTGAATATTACAACATAAGATTTTAGCTTCAGCTGTATCTTCTATGATCTTCTTCAGCTATCTTGCACTAGCTGCCAATACATTTCTGATTTGAATTTAAGGTACTAGTAATGACTTGAAAAGTCAATAACTGAAGAAGTGCCTCTTCTTATATATATGCCTTGCCTGAAGACTGAGATCTGCTAGAGAAACACTACTCTTTGTTCCACTGGTGCAAGTAATACATTTTAAGGATGTGGGAGAGGGCCTTCCGTCTCTTGGCAACCCAGCTATGCAAAGCCCTTCCCTCGGAGGCCCATTTTGTGCCAATACTGTACTGGCTTCATTCTGGAGCCAAGCTGAAACTTGGATTTGGGGGCCTAATGCATACCCTCCATCTGTCCCAATTTGGTAGAGACTTTCTTGATTATCATCCCACTTTATCAGCTGCTTTTAAAATGTTCTAGTTTCTCTCTCCTTCTCCCTCTTTATTCTTAGCTTACTTTAATTGCTGCAAGATGAGTTCATAGCACAAAAGGAGTTTCCAATCCATTAACTGAGTGGAGAAAATGGTGATGAGGGGGTGTAATCTTGACCTTCCCTGTAGACTCAGGCAAAAATAAACTGCTACAGCCTCTCTTAGCTTGTGTGTTTATCCTTATTAATATTTTTTGCAATCTTGGCCACATTCTGATGTTACCTGGCCATACGTCTCCCAGTTTTCCTCCGCAAAATGTTGGCAGGTATTCAAGTCTGCATGAATACATGGCTTTAGCCTCTAAACTTTTAAAATTATTACGTTTAATACCTTTTAAATTGCTTAAATTATTTTTACTGTTTTACATTTACTGATTTTATTGTGAGACACCTAGAGATCTCAGAATATATGGTGGGATATTAATATTTTAATTAATAAATAAATGAGATGGCAGTTGTAGAATGCTTTACTATAGAATTGCCAACTTGGGCATATCTTTTTTTCAGAGCAGCTGTAAAAAGTGGAAGCCAAAATATCTTGCCATAATATTCAAATATTTCTCTCTTTTTTGGTAGTCACTCACTCTAATAAATGTATAACTCAAAAGACTGGTTTGAAGTGTTGTTTGATGCTTCATAGGTGAGTATATGTGTATATCAGACAGACAGGTCTCAGTGTAATGACAGGAGTCACATCACAGGGTAGCACGATCAGATGTTAAGCCTGCAAAACCAGTAAAGTGTTCAACACCACCCTTCTCAGTTTGCACAGAATACACACAAAAGCCAAAGGCAGAGTAAGAGGATTATTACATGGCATGTACCATCTCTTTGAAGTTCCTTTTTTAAAGCTCATTGATGTTGTTTGGTCTAATGTTTGCCAAAATCTCGGAGCTGGCACTGTGGAAATCCATTTCTAAAACCAAAGTTTGGGGGCTGCCTTTCATGTGTCCCTCTTCCCAGTTACTATATTTTGTCCCCTCAAGTTTACAACCAGTATTATAGGCATTACCATTGTGTTCTAGAGGTGAAGTGAAGCTATTCTCTGAAGAACACTCAAAAATGGAGGTTTAATGGCATTATGCAAAATGTTTCATGAAAATGCCACTCCACTGATCTTCTTTACCATTGCAACTATCATCTTCATAGTCAAGGTGGCCCTGGCAACAATGTGTCCTGGAGTGGCAACTACTTAGGTCAAGAGGTAGGGCATGATGTGTTGCCCTCACTCTAGTTTGGCTTAATGACAATATTGCATCACCATGAAGCCAAATTAGAGCAAAGGCAGTCCCTCACTATGGAAATGTGTGGGTAAAAGAAGTAACATGAAAATAAAAAATGTCAGCCTATAGTCTGGAAAACTGTCACTACTACTGCTAAGTTTGCCCTATACTTTGCTTCTGTTGATACCTCAGATATTCATTACATTGAGAGAAAGCTTTGACACATCATTTGTTTTCTCCCACATGCTTCTTTCATTACAGAGGATACTAAAGTACCCCAATTCTCCACACACACACACACACAAAAGTTTTTTAACGACTTCTGAGGTACATCACACAAGCTAGCTTGATGTAGTGCAGCATGTTTCATAGAAGACTGAAAACATATTTAGTCAAATTATGTTCAAATACTGTATGTGAGCACAATGTGCTTGACACAAGCAATTGGGAGGAAATCATTTGAGCCATGCCAGTACCTCAGAATGCACTGTTGTATAATATTAGGGACTCATATGTCTTTTTCTCCTATATCCAGCTGCTCATAAAGAGAGAGAGAGAGAGATGATTAAGTTGAGAAAAAAAGGAAAGGATTACCTCAAGGCAACAGTCTTCCCATTTCTGTGAGTGCACATCACCTGCCTCGTCTGGTATCCAATTTGTATGTCCCAATATTTGTTCTCCTGTCTGTTCTGTCTGTTACGATTCCTCTTCTTCTTAATAAGCTCACGGGCCTCTGGATCCCTGATTGCTTTCTCTTTCTCCTTCTCCTTGTCTTTCTCCTTGTCTTTCTCCTTGTTCCTCCCACGTTTCCTGGCTTGCCTTGTGTGCCTTGAGTGGGGCACTGAACAGGTACTCCATGGCCCCACATTCAGGCTATATAGGCTTTCTTCAGTAGTGCATGGAGAGGAGCTGCAAACCTGAAAATCAGTCAGGTTAGGACAGGCTGAGCCCCCATACTGAGACGGGGCAACAATGTGGCGAAAACGGTATGCCAGCCCTTTGCCACAACTCTTAGAACACTCTGACCAGGCAGAGAACTCGGATACAATGCAGTCCTTCCGGCAAGGGATTAGGCATCCCTGTTCCAGCTGAGGCTTTGGCTCAAAGTATTCACATATTGTGTCCTCAGCTACAACGCCATTCGATTTTTGGACACAAGTCACATCCCTCCTCTGAATGCCTTCTTCCCCTCTGATACACTCCGTTGACTTTTCTAAGCTCCTCAAAAGGACTGGCTGGCACTGGTTCCAGTTGCCCAATTGCCAATCGTACAGTTCCTTGTGCCAATCGCAAACTCTGAAGCAACTCTGCTGGTTGTCAGGCCTCTCTGCCTGCTTGCAGTTTGTGAGCAGTGTGGTCCATCCTTCCACATGGGCACACCAGATGGCTCGAGTTTGGGTCCCCCCTGGGCCACATTCGTCTCCCATACACCTGCCCCATGGACCTAGAAAAACAAGGGGAGGGAGGAAATGGAGATTGAAATAATTGAATCCCAAAAATTGTTGTTTTCTCATTAAGACACAAACAGAAACATGAAGCAATTAAAAGTTTAATAACTTCTTCAAAAGTTTTCTGTACCCTCCAAAGCAGTTTTCTGAGAGCATTTGGGCTTTTAGGGATGGGAATAACCTTCCCACCTCCACTTTAAAAAGTAGTTCCATCAGTGGAGCAACTCCATTGGATCCTAACCATGCAGTTACTTGCTTTCTATATTCAGCAGAAATGAAACCTACTTTTTGCCTCTACAATATCATATGTATTTTCACTATGTTTGAAGTAGGTAGGATGTGTATATAAATAGTGTGTGTCAAAGTACAATGTTAGATTTCCTAAAATTAATGAGAGACAGGGAGGGGGTGTGCATCAAAATACAACTGATAAGTCAACATGGAACACAATGAAGAGGACAAGAGAGGAATGAAGAAGATCTGAAGGGGTGCAATGCAGTATCAGCATAAAGTGGGATTAGACAGAAAGGAGGGAATGACAAAACGTTAATGTATAGATTCAACAAGGAAAGCTAAGACATGGAATATACCAGAGCTATAGGGGACCAACAAAAAGGCAAAAAATGACAAGCAAGATGTAGACTGCTTAGACTACACAAGGAAAGAGAGGCATACAATTCATTTCATTGTGTGGTACAAGTGGCCCATTGTCTCCACTGCCTATATTTAGAACACAGCCTGGAAAGAATGAGTTACAAGTGCTTGCGTATAACTTGCTGTTTCTTTTTCTCTCTTTTTCTCTCTTTCTTTGTTACAATGGTTTAAATTATATTTTAAAAGTAAGGTAGGAAGTGGAATGGCATTATCTTTGGTAAGCAGTAAAAAAAATTAGTTAACTTTTTCAAGTAATCCTGTAGAACCTTGATTACGTCTTCCACTTTACCTTCCATTTTTCTTGTTTTGTGTTCCAGTTTCTCCACTTTGCCTGTCATTTTCTTTATGTCCTTATTGATGTTATCTAAATCTTGTCTTATTAAGTTTGATTCATGCTTCAATTCTCTTTGTGTTTCCTCTCTGGAATCTCTGATCTCTTGTCTCGTTTCATCTTTTGAGTCTCTAATTTCTTTCCTCAATTCCAAATGTAATCTTTTCATTTTAAAAAGCAAGTAATTCAACAAGTAAATTAATTTCCCCCCCCTCATCAGGGTTAATAGGTTACTTGGGAGACTTTGTAACTACAGTTGCCCCTCCCAATTCATGGAGGATCCATTCCGCCCCCCTGCTCCCCATGAAAACAGTGGCTCGCAAATATTCAAGCCCCATTATAATAATGGTATGCATGCCCATGGTGCCCGCGCAGAGATGCGCACAGGCACGTGCCCCATGAATGGGCAAGGGACATGGACTTCAAGTCCATGAAAACAGAGGGGCATCTGTAATTACATAATGAAATACTCTTAAGCAAACAAAGGTCTCATATGGAAATATTGAGAGATCTCTGGACAGGGGTGTAACTGTTATGGGAAGGTAACATGAAGATGTTGTCCCATCCAAAAAAAATTCTGCCTCCATCCCATGAAATTTGCCACCAGTCTCAAAACTTACATTGCAGAAACTTCAGCTGAGCATTTAGGAATAAAGTTTAGAAAAATGGCAACGTTTCTACAGGAAAACAAACACAGCAGAAAAATAATAATAAATAAAGATTCTAGGTATGAACCATTTTCAATATCTCATTCTTTGCATTGCTAGAGATTTGAAGACTGAAGGAAATTTTCAATAGAAGGGAGCAGAATTCTTATTTGGAAAGGCAATCCATGCTCCTTTATAGCTGGACCACATTGGCTCTGCTGTGGTTGAGGAGTTTACAGACTCAGCACACCTAAAAAGACTGATGGCTCTGGCACCCAAAGTGCTCTGATTAAATTAATGGGATTTAGAATTAATGGGGTGCAGGATGGGGGCAATTAGGGCTCAGGGTCTACACATACTTTGGGTTTACTACCATCTGTCCAGCTGATCATTTGAAACATACAAAAAGATTGAAAAAATGTATGTCAAGAGAGGAAAAAGTGATCTATAGGCCAACCCAAAATATTCATGCAGCATGCTCACAATGTTCAATTGTCAAATACAAAGAACTGCTGTATAGTTGTCCCTCCCCATTTGCGGACTTCAAGTCCACAGTCCTACTCTTTGCGGGAGGACAAGCGGGAAGGGATATAATGGCAGTGCGCACTCGCCATTATTTTCAATGGGGCTCAAACATTTCTGAGTTGTCATTTTCACGGGAGGGGTCCATAACAGATCCCCCACGAATTGGGAGGGGCTACTGTATATCCTGAATTCATGTAGAAAGCTGCACAGATTTTAAATGGAACTGCTTAGATGAATAACAGTGCAAAATCTGCAAGGGCCTTGAAGTGCTTCCAAAGAATGTTTCAGCTGATTGCTAGTCACTGAATCAATGCCATCTCAAATCCTGCTTCTGGCTAATTGCTAGGGAGATGACATTATTGTTTGTATATTTAAAACATTGAGCTGGGAGAATTCCAAGGACAATATAATTTTGATGATTATTTTCAGAAGTTACAATTGTTTCAGTCATGATCCTGAACATGCAATGATGTGGGGGGTTAACACACACACACACACACGTAGTCTAGGCTTATGTGGGAGGCTAAGCCACCCCTACCCCCCAAATGATCTGGTCACCAACGCTTCTATATAATTTAGCTTTCTCAGAAATTATCAATCAGAAGTGTGATCAAGCACTACAAAACACCAGGACAGTGTTGTGATTGAGCCTTCCCAGAAATAATAAAGGCTGCCTGCAACCTATCCTGTCCACTTTTACTTGGGAGTAAGTTATATTGAGCACATAGAGGGCACTTCTACATACATATCGTGCTTGTAAGAATCTTCCTATTTAAGGATATTTCAATGATAATGGATGGGAGAATTAATTTGCCCTCCCTCTTTAAGTACAGGTTAAGTTTCCCTCATCCAAAATACTTGGGACCAGAAGTGTTTTGGATTTCTGATTTTATTTTGGAGGAGAGGGGTTGGAATACCTGCATTTACATAAATGTACATAATGAGATATGTTGGAGATAGGACCCAAGTATAAACATAAAATTCATTTTATGTTTCATATGTACCTTATACACATAGCCTTGAAAGTATTTTTATACAATATTTTTGGGGGTTTTTTAAGTATTTTTATACAATATTTTAAACACTTTTGTGCCTGAAACAAAGTTTGTGTACCATTGAGCCATCAAAAAACAAAGGTGCCACTATCTCAGCCACCCATGAAAAAAGATTAGGTTTTTGGAGTGCTTCACATTTTTGAATTCCAGATAAGGGAGACTCAGCCTATACCTGCAAGTAGGCAAAATTAATAACCTGCCTGCCAACATTCACTCTCCTCCCCTCCAACACACCCACATCTACACCTTAGAAACAGTTTCAGGTTCCCTGGTTTCAATTGTGCTTGAATTACATTCGGAGGCATGCATGGATTCCCACCCAAACAGTCATGATACTCCTAGTAGAGCAAACAAATTTAAGAATAAGGGAAGCTGCCTTCTAATAAGTCAGAAGACTGGGTTTACCCAACTCAGCATGAATGATCTTGTCTAGTCTTTGTACTCTAGGAACCCTTTCACACTACACAATTATAGCGCTATGACTTCACTTTAAGGCTACATGCTATGGAATCCAGAGGTTTGTAATTTGACTAGAGTGATCTGGCTGAGAGTTTTAAACATTTTTGTTGTGTACCTTCAAGTCATTTCTGACTTATGGTAACTCTAAAGCAACCCTATCACTGGGTTGTTTTTTTAAAGATTTGTTCAAAGGGGTTTTGCTTTTGACTTCCTCTGAGGCTAAGATTTGCCCAAGGGTTAACCAGTAGGTTTACATGGCTGACAAACCCTGGTTTCCAGAGTCCTCCCTAAAGTGCAAATCTCAGGAATCCAGAGTAGGCTGTCAAGGCAGTTAACATGAATTCATAGTGCTATAACTGTGAAGTGTAACATGAATTCATAGAGCTATAACTGTGAAGTCTTTCACAACTCTTCCTGGAGATGTCAGAGATTATACTTCAAAGCCAGGAGTAAACAAAGTGTAGCGTATGTGTTACATGTGGATCTCAGGGGATTTTTATGTGGCCACCTCTATGCCTTATGTGGCACCTGTGTGCCTTCAAATAATTTCCAAGTTATGGCAACCCTAAGTTGAGTCTATCATGTGGCTTTCTTGGCAAGATTTGTTCAGAGGAGGTTTGCCATTGCCTGAGATTGAGAGAGTGTGACTTGCCCATGGTCACCCAGTGGGTTTCATGGCTGAGCTGAAAACCGAACCCTGTCTTCAGAGTCATAGTCAAACCAGTATCTCATCCCCTACAAAAAAAAAATCATCCCAATAGATCACTTATCAGTCCTGGAATCTCCAAGGAGTAATCATTTTGCAGTAGCAACCCTCTAGGCTTTTCACTCACCCCATAATGGCAATGGCTGTCTATATACCTCCTGTTCTTTTCTTTTCTTTTTAAATCATTTTACTTTCAGTTTTTGCATTTGGGGACTAGTAACTGTGTCACACGACAACACCCCATGCATCTGACACACTGAACTACAGTCTACAAAGGCTCATGCCATAACAAATGTGTTAGTCTTTAAGGTGCCATACATCTCTTGTATTGTTGTTTGCTACAGTAGACTAGCCAGAGGGCTATCCCTCTGGAAAGCTTCACACTGAGGCTCCTGTAATGTACACCTCAAAACCTAAACCATTGAACACCCTTTAATAGTGATTTCAAATAAACAACTGCAACCCCCTTTTTAAATTGTTCATAGAATAGATGTACCATTTTCTCTAGCCAAGCACATGTAGCACACACATTGCCTATTATGTTATAGAGGATCTTATTCTGTCAACAGTTCTTGTATTATTAAAAGCATTCACTGGTCTTCAATAACTATGTAGGATGAGGACTGACAGATTTTGTTACAAACTTGGAGGGCAAATGATTAATGGGATTGGGCATTCTGTTGTGTTTTGCAAAGGTTTTGACGCAAAACCTTCACCAATGCACATATCACAGAAGAAAAAGAAGACACCATTGTCAAATGTTTTGCTTACAGACTTTAAAACCTTAAGCACTACATCCTTGATAGCAATGCCAGCTGGCAGTGACAGATTCAGTACCATGGAAAACTCCTGTCTGTTTTTGGCAGATTAAAGTTTGAATTAGGGTTTCTAAGGTTTAGCTAGATAGCCAGCAAAATAAATGTTTTAAGCACAAATACATTTCAGCAAGATTACTCTACTTTATCTCTAACCAACCTTCCACAAATAACATGATCGTTGCTGCTGTTTTCATTTCATTTCTAGTCTATTTATATTATGCATAGGAAAATGCAAAGATGGGAGGAGAGAACTTGCCTAGAGTTTTACTAAAGAACACTACTCAAATTTAGAGGAAGGAAATAAAGATGCATAAAATCACTACGTAACACAACATTATCACAGCTGAACACAAAGCAAACTGGTTCACCTTCCATGCTTCAAGCCTCTCTCTTATCACATCACTACACCTTGTATATACTGTGTGTGTCCAATTAACAAGACCTTCTTTAAGAGCTGGCCTACTCTAGATGAAGGGTAACTGCTTTGGAGAACCATAGAAAATTGAAGAAATCCCACATCTGAAAGAGAGTACAGAGTATCGAACAGTTCTCGATGACCAAAAGCTTGTTAGCCCTCAACCCAAAGCGCGCCTGCAGCTACAAATAAAATTACATTATTATGCCATGACGTGAAACCTGAAGCAATGTAAATGGGGGGGGGGGGATGCTTTCAAGTGTTGAACCAGAAAAGGTGATAAATGACAGTGTAACTTAGCCATATCTTATTGCTTGGATGGCACTTTAGGGCTTAAGCAAGAGTTTTAACATGGCCATAAAATACAACACAGAGTATTGAGAACCTGGAAGACTTTATATACACCCTAGTCTTATGAACGTATGAGGTGAGGCATGAGTTCATACAAAAGCTAGAGTAAGGAATGCAGGAGGAGGAGGAGAAAGAAGGAAGCTTCAAGAAATGGGCCACAGATCTGTTTTCCTCAGTAGCAAAGCACCTGTTAAGCATTCCAAAGGCTTTATATTCAGTCCTTTGCATCTTCAGTCAGAACTGTGGTAAAGGAAGAGGAAACTTTGGTCAGAAGCCATGATGAATTGTCATCTGTCAATACTGAACCAGATGTACAAATTCTGCTAATACTAGGAAATTACCACAACTCTTCCTGCAGACAAATAGCTGCAACTCCCCAGATTCTGTGACATACGGTTAGCCCTCCATATCCACGGATATTTTATCCATGGATTCAACCATCCTGAACAAAATTCTCACCTATTGCTAGTAAAATTCTGTTTCAGATCTAACATAATTTATAGTGTTAGAAATAAGAACTGACCTATACTTCCTTCTCTACTCCTCTTGACTCATTTTTGGAAGTAAATTTGTCACAGAGATCCGGGTTTATTCCTCATTAACAACTAAACTATGTCTTAGTATCCTAGTTAAAGTTACAGTAATCTTTGTTCTTTGGCTTAACGGAGAACTCTGGTTTAAATAAACCAGGAAGTTTGTATCAGGACAGAAGAAGCCAGACATTGTTTTTGTTTTCATAAACTTGATAACTGGAAATCTGAGGTCTCCACCAGCCTTCTGCTTCTAGCTAATCTTGAATGATTTGCTAGCAAGAGTAGTTTCAAATAACAGGAGAGTAAATATTTTAAGAATGAAATTATGTATCTTTGAAAAACTAGATGTATGCTTCCTTATCTATTTTCCCACAGTGATGCATCACACTGGGAAGCATCATTTCAAGAATTTCACCTGGAGGCCTCAATTTATTAACTGGCTGGATTTCCTCTGATCTCCACGTATCACAAAAAGAACTTTTAAGTACATATGGCCTTATTATGGGGTCAAGGTGTGGGGTCTAATGACCACAGATGCAACTTTAATTAATAATTCACTACCTGGGAACCTGTTGCTGGGAGTCTGCATATTTATGTTGGTCTATGTATGATCATAATAAAGATTCTTCTTTGATGCATGCATGCTCTTGTAAAGCGAAGCTCTACCTATTCATTTATTTGCTAGTATACACAGAAGAGGGTGACATGTCTACATATGGTTGCTAGCAGAAGCTCTTTCCACACATTACATATTGATTTCTATCCCACCTTTCTCCCCAAACAGACCCAAAGTGGCTCACAAATAAAATCTAAAAAACATATAATAAACAATTAAAATATCATCTAAAAACAGTATAAAATTACAGATGTTAAAACCACGATATCCACCCATGTCTCCCATGTTACCATGGCAGTTAAACTGGAATTCTAGCGCTGCATTTGTGTAGTGTCATAGGGCCATATGATGGGATTAATCTGAGTGCATAGAGGGAGAGAGCAGGTAGGCCCCACCCCATCATTCATCTCTTTCCACATGGAGAGAACAATATTTTGGAAAGGAGGGCCACCACTACACATGTAATTTCTTCACGCAATCCAGAAATCAGGGTTACCAAGCATGCAAAGGGGCTGCACATATAGAGGAAGATGTCTTCTTCCACATGTGGGGTGCATCTACCATGTAGAAAAAATGCAATTTGATATCACTGTAAATGCTGTGGCTCCATCCTATGGAATCCTTGAATCTGTAGTTTTACAAGGTCTAATCTTCTCTGTCAAAGAGCACTGGTTCCTCACAAAACAAATTACAGGATTCTATAGGATGGAGCTATGGTAGTTAAACTGATGTCAAACTGCATTATTTCTACAATGTAGATGCAAATGGAAAGCAATGAAAGAGAGTGTGCAGCTAGCCTGCTTTATTTTCCTACATGTTCAGGTTAACCCTATCCTGAACACTTCACTAGGACTGGAGTGACAAAGAACTCTAACTTCCCTGATATATTACATGACAAGTGCCAAGGGGATACATGGTTATATGGTTCTTTTAAAACAACAACCCTTTTCTTGATGTTTTTTATATGGAAAAGTGGACAGTAATTCAAATGCTCCCACCTACCCCTCATTAGTGGTACAATCTACAAAAGGCTTTACTACATGCAAAATAAACTGTTGTTTTAAATAGAAATTCTATGTGTGGCTTGCATAGGCAGCCCTCCATTACAGAAATAGACAAACAAATGTGTTTGCACTGAAACAGGGGGAAAAGTTTCAATGTCATTATTAAAGCTTTATCTACTAGCTCCAAAAGAAATGCATTGGAATACAAATATGTTAGACATGTCCTTTTTGGTTTTCTTTCTTTTCTATCTTTTTTACTATCTGGTCTGACTCTCAAGATAAGCAAACTAATGTGGAAGTAATAGTATTGTGCTGCATGATGGGAAGCAAGCTCTGTAGATATATAATGCTTTTTACATGGAAGGGGGAGATAAAGAGGATTTGGCAGATTATGAATTAACCTCAGATGTAGAATAACTCAAAATATTACTTATGAAAAGCTTTTTATTTTAATCACTAGCAAAAATACTGGTGCATATTGAATGCATCTGATTTAAAGCTTATAGCTCTGAAGTATGAATCCAGAGTAAAGTAACTAACAGAGGTTGCAATCTCATGCATATTTGGAGTAATTCTCTTTGAATTCAATGGAACTCAGTTCGATGTAGGATTGGGTTGTACATAATTGGCAAGTAAAATGCAAGAAACTAATTTAACATTGGTAGAAGATTAAGACAAGGATAACAATGTTTATGCTAAGAGTTACATGTGTTTTAGAGATTTTTTTAATACAGTGGGCTCTTCCTATACATGGGGATCCATTTCGCCGCCGCCCCCCCCCCCAACGTATGGGAAAAACTGTGTATGCTAGAATCCTATTGATTCCTATGGTGGCACGCTCCCACACACGCGCCATTTGTCCTCTTGGGCTTGCCATACACATAAACTCAAATATACGTGCTGTATATTTTATTATATATGCTTGTTATGTTTTAAAGCATCTTTCTGTTTGTGTGTCTATAATCTACAAATCCACATGCCTGATCAAAGACTGACCAAACATGGTGCAATCATGTAATGCAGAAGTAGGTATAGTGTGGCCTGCAGGCTACATGCAGCCCCCTGGTCCTCATTTTTGTGGCTCCTAAAGCCACATTTTTTTTACAAAACAGAATGATTTTCAGGCAATTTTGTCTCCAAGTCATGCACACACAAAAAATTAAAATTAAAAAATACCCTGCTGCTACTGCAAGCACCCCAGAATCCCATGTTACCCTACAGTAGAGGTAACTCTATTTTCCTCTTTCTCAAAATGGTGAAAGGAATTGCTGCCATTTTGAGGGAATTGCAGAGGAAACCACAGATATATGGTCTTACTGGGAGGGAGAGGGGGAGATTGGTTACCCACTCCTGATCTAACGGTATCTTATAGAATCGAAACAAGGAGCATAGTTTTAGAAAGCCAACTTGGTGTCATGGTTTGAACATTGGAATACAACTTTGGAGACAAGGATTTTATTCCCCACCTGGTCATGGAAACCCACTTGGGGAACTTGGCAAGTCGCACATTCTCAGCCCCAGAAAACCTTGTAAAAGTTTTGCCTTAGGGTTGCCATAAATAAGGAACAACTTAAGGCACAAAATAACAATGGTAAGGTTTTGGACCCAATCCATTAATCTCAACCAAAGGGGTAGAGTTTCTGGGCTCCATCCCAAGTCAAAGCAATCCCTTTAAGATACCAAGACAATGAAACAAGGAGAAGATAGATGAAGTTAATGTCAGTCTTAAAATGGAGTGCTCTCATAAGCAATTTCATATGTGCTGTTTC
Organism: Phrynosoma blainvillii; assembly: GCA_026167975.1. NCBI lineage: Eukaryota > Metazoa > Chordata > Lepidosauria > Squamata > Phrynosomatidae > Phrynosoma > Phrynosoma blainvillii. Next base: position 39,465,954 of record JANUYF010000005.1, read on the forward strand.
TATATGTTATTTTCCTATTAAGAAACTATCCCACACATGTGATTACAAACTAATTCATTTTGCTGGTGCTGTCTGGAGGATTAAAGTTGTATTTCAGCTGAACTTTGCTTTAATTTGCTGTAAGCTGCCTTGAGTCCTATGCTGGGAGGAAGGTGGGATATAAATTAACCATTTCTACTTCTTGTAAGTGAAGTTATGGAATTATTATATTTATAATTGCTTGATCCATATCCCACCTTTCCACAGTGCTGGCACTCAAGGCAACTTACAAAATAAGAACAGGTACAGAATTATGTATTTTAAAAGATACATCAGTAAAAAGATACAAAAAGTTGAAATATATTTAAACTATTATAATATATCAATTCAGGGGCAGGCAAACTCAGCCCTTTTAGGGATTGTGGACTTCAGCTCCCAGAAGCCTCAGCCATGTTGGCTAATAATCTGGGATTCTGGGAGCTGAAGTCCCTCAGCCCTTAAAGGGGACAGTTTGCCTGCCCCGAATCCTCAAGCAAATAAAAAGATACAAAAAGTTAAAAAAAAATAACAGTATGTATATAACAGTATATTAAAAACACTTTCATCATAAATATTCCCCAAAGCCTGTCAAGTTAAAAAAAAATATCTTCAGCTCTTTGAAGAGAGTTCCAGAGCCTGGAAGCAGACACCAAGAAGGCCCTCTCCCACATTCCCAGTAGACATGCCTATGAGAGTGACAGGACTGAGAGAAGGTTCCCTCTTAGAGTTTCTCCATTAGCATGTCCTCTGAAGGCATGCCACAAATGTATCTGTCAAAATTCTTCATATTATATTATACTACAGCCCAGCCAACTCTTCCTTATAGCTCTCCAGGCTATCTCTTGCCAATTACTTGACCCTAGTGAATTTAAGGAATATGATAGTGGGATTCAATCTAGGGCAAGCCAGCAAAATAGTTTCTTAAACATCACACATCAGAGAAGGTCCAGTGACTCCTTCACATTCATGAATGTCCTGTGGTCACAGTTGTACTACCAGAGATTCATGTGCCTTTTAAACTGGCCTAATTTGGGGTAAGATCTTGGTGCATCCCCAAACAGTGTGTAGTGGTAAATGTTGATGTGTGGACACTCTCAAGAGTGTCTCTCAATGCACTGTCAATCAAAGTGGCGGCTCGCCTTTCGTCTTCTCCCTCCCGTCCTCTCTCCTTTCAAGAGAGAGAGGAGGGAAAAAAGGGAGGAAAGAAAAAAAGAGGTGGAGAAGAGAGTGGGTGGAGGGAATGTTAAACTTTGGGGGTGCTTTCCTTGGGAAGATGGGTTTAGCATGGTGTTGGTTTTTTAAAACAACTGATGGATTTTGCGATCACTCGTATTTCTGTGGGATCTCTAGAGCGAGAAATGGGTCTCCTGACAGGGTCACACTTACGAGTGCTTGTGTCACTGATGATGCGTACATGCATAACATATGAGTGGCATTTAAAAAAAGAGACCAGGATGGATCGATTACAATCAATACTGAGCATGCATTTTGTGGCGGCACAAATCTAGTGGGAATGACAATTGTGTCAAAAAAGACACGAATGCATGGAATAACGAAATAATTCGCTATACATCGGCCTGAATCAATTCAATGACCTGGTGTCAATGCGACTCACAAAGCAAATTAAAAGCAAGTGGGAATGAGCCCTTAGATCAGAGGGAAGCTTGAAGGTTGGGGAGTGAGTATTCTCATCCCTCCTAATCAAAAGTCAAAGCACTTTAACTGTCTGAATCCCTTGAAACACTACCCTCAAGTGGCTCTTGGATGAATGTAACTGAGGATTGCAAAGTGTAGGCATGCCTTCCCTTACTCTTTTGCCACTACAACCCCAGCAAGTAGGATTTCTGAGACTGCCTGTAAAGAAGACCATAGCCTCCAACATATCTCAGATGAAAACTGTGAACACATATGTCAAAGCAACATCAGAGTGTGGTCCAGATAGCAAAATTGTTTAGTGAGGAAGAAAGGACAAACCAGGAGATGGTGCAGCAATTTGCTTTTGCCCAAGTCTACAGGGAAGGACAAAATTGCATCCCCTCCTTTCCTCTCTGCTGAGTTAACTGAATATTAACTGTACTTTAACAAACTATACTTAGAACTCAGTCTGCAGCAACTCAGGTAAGCTGGGATGTTTTAAAAACAGCTGAAGACATTGAAGAACGGATATGTAAACTGGAATTGTCTCTGAGAAATCTGGACAGTTGGTGGGTATGTAATAATCATGTTGGATCTGGAAAACCCCTAATCCAGCCCTTATATGTTCCCTGGAAAAATCACTATCTTTCCCTGCTTCTCTTTTCATAAAATGATGTGCACAGGCCTTTTGAAGGAACAGAGGCTGTGTAGCGACTCCGTGAATTTCCTAGGGTTTTCTTAGGCAAAGAATATTCAAAGGCAGTCTTGGCAATTTCCTCCTTTGAAATATAGCCCACAGCACCTGGTATTCACTGGCAGTTTCCCATCCAAGTACTAACCAGGACTGACCCTATTTAATTTCCAAGATCTAACAAGGTCTGGTGCTAGGGTGGTATGCGCAGCACTGGAGGATGTGGTGCCTGCACTGGGGGACGGGGAAAATTCATTGTAAGCAGAACACAGAATCATTTACTGAAAAAATAATAAATTGGTTAGGGAAAAGAAAAAATACATAAATTCCAGCCCCAAATAATTCTCTGAATTTATTCACCATTTTTTTTTAATCCGGGAAATCTAGCAAAGTGGATCAGGGGGAGTGACAGCAAGAAATGCATATTTTACTAAGAGTTCGAGTTATATTAATTATAGCACTATTCTACTATTTTAAAAATGAAAAGAGAGGGGGGGAAAGCAGAGATCAGTTAGTTCCTCTCCAACTTCCCTTGTGGAAAAAGAAAGGCACAATGGGGCAATTAAAACAGATTGCTGAAGCATGAGTTACAGGTTATTCAACCCTAATCCAACAGCCACATGCAACAGGAAGCAATAAAATGGGCAGAATAAGCAAGCAAGAATCCCACAAAGTTCCTTTTGGACTACAGAATTATAGCAATATGATTCCACTTAAATTGCCATGGATTCCTGGGATGTGCAGTTTAGGGAGGAACATTTAGAATTCTTAGCCTGAGAGTTCTAGCGCCTGAAAAAACTACAAACACCAGGATTCCACAAGACACAGATATGGAAATTAAAGAGGAATCATAATGCTGTAATTGTGTAGTGTGAAAGGGCCCAAAGGCAGAGGAACGTTTCAAGGTCTCAATTCATTTGCCTGACCACACTTAACTGATTGATAGAGCATCTTTGTTTTACTGTGATAATGTCATGGCAAGTCAGGTTGGGGGTAAAAAATCCATGGAAGGAAACTATAGTTAGTACAAAATATGGCGGCCAGGCTTGTCTCAGGAACATCTAGGAGGGATCACATCACTCCGGTTTTGGTTTCTGAGCCCAGTACAAGGTATTGGTTATTACCTTTAAAGCCCTAAATGGCTTGGGTCCAAGCTATCTCAAGGACCGCCTCCTCCCCTATAATCCTCCCCACGCACTCCGGTCCTCTGGGAGGAATCTGCTACAGCCTCAAAAGTCGAGGCTTTCGGCTATCTCCCGGAGGGCTTTTTCTGTTGTCGCCCCCAGACTATGGAACGACCTGCCGGACGAGATCCATCAACTGACATCCTTGGACAACTTTAAAAAAGCTGTCAAAATGGATCTCTTCCGGCAGGCCTTTCCAGAATAGATCATCCGGCCTCGGGAATTCCCCCTCCTCAGGTGAGCCCTGTGATTGCCATGTATGTATGTGTTTTATTAGTACTTTAACTGTTTTAATTTTGTAATTTGATTTAATAACTTTTTAAGGGGGGAGGGGAGTATACTATTTTACTTTGTATGATGTTTTAATGTGTTAACCACCCTGATTGGTTTACCAAAGGGCGGTATATAAATAATTTATTATTATTATTATTATTATTATTATTATTATTATTACACACAAACTTGCAATGTGACAATACCACAAAATTATTGTCTTGGATTATGTCTAAAAGATGAATGAATAAGGGATCAGAAGGTCTAAATGTAGGAAGGTTAGGTTGAGCAATACAGATAGCCTCTCAGAAATTATGGAATGTTTAACATTTAGAGAGGATTGTCTCTAAGAACTCCCCTGAGAGGCAGATTATGAAAACTGTATTGTCTTCATATTTGAAGAAAACAGGAGCTGGGGAAAATAGAGGTCAAAGTATCCAAGATTAAAAAGGTTGCTTGTGTGCCAGACCTTCTGTTCTGTACAGAAAATATGTCTCAGAGAGAAATGGAAAAAGGCCAAGGTGCTGCAGATCAGACAGCTTCAGATAAATGTGAAAAGATGCACATCAAAGGATACAGCATCCTGCACTCTCAGTACGAGAATGAAGAGCAGACAATGATTCAGTGTTTATATTTGGCACACAGAGCACCTATCCAATACATATCAGTACAGCCTGATAGATTATGGACAGCACCTAAAGCGTGCAAGGGGAAGCTTTCACTACTGTGGTTTTCAAAGAAATAGCTGTGTTAGTCTGTTGAATCATGAAAAGGGGAGAGGGGGAAAAAAGAAGAAATCCAGCATCACCACTGAGACTGATTTATATTTTAGCATAAATATTTGTGGATTTCCAACTAGTCTAAGAGTATCATTTGTTCACTTCACAATCTATATGAAATATTAACAAAACCAGGAAGCTTCACAAGTTTTGTGAGGTGCTATTTAATATGTTGTTGATGGTGTTATTGTATGTGTTCAAGTCATTTCTGACTCATGGCGACCCTAAGGCAAACCTATCATGGGGTTTTCTGGGGCTGTGTGTGTAAGACTCCCCAAGATCACCCAGTGAGTTTCCATCACCAAGCAGGGATTTGAACCCTGGTCTCCAGAGTCCTAATCCAACACTGAAACTACTACACCATGCTGGCTCTCACTTAATGCATGAGTGCATTTAACTCATTGATCCCTTACTTAAAATCTGAAAGGCTATAGACCTGCCACAGATGCATCACATAGAGTTCGGCTTCTATGTCTGACTCTTAAGCTTGTTCTGAACAATCAGAAAAATATATGATGATAGCATGGCAGCTGGAACATATTGTTTCAGATTGTATATGGAGGGACTGGCTGATTGAATGCTTACTATGTTCAATTAGGCATAGGGAAAAATAGACATTAGAAGGTTTCTAACCTTGATCATTTACTTAACATGATGCTAGATGCTTAGTTATGTGTACACATGCTATGTTAGGGTATTCTTAGGAAGACTTACAAAACTGCCTTATGCTAAGTTGATCATCTAGCCCAGTATTAACAATGTAGACTGACAGCAGCTCTTCAGAGTTTCAGCACGACCCTTTCCTGGCTCTATGTGGTGAATCTCTTAAATTCCTTTTGTGGTCTTCCACTGAAGTACTAATCATGTTCAACCTGCTTAGCTCCCCAAATCATACACAACTAAGTACATTCAGGATAGTGTGGTGGCTAAACACTATAGACCAGTTGCACAACTACAAGAACTTTATTTGGCCTCCATTCCAAGGTTCTGTGAAGGGGAAACTTCATTGACATTCCCTTTTTGCATGATGTCCCAGGAGTCAGATTGCTTATTGCACTTTTCGTACACAGCCTGTAATTGAAAGTGGCATCTCCTAATCTAGTAATGATGCTAGCATCAAAACAGTAATGCTGTGCTCAGCCACTGAAAAAACAGAAAAGACAGTTGCCAATGTTCTGTCCTATTCTTCCAGCATTCTGTCACACCTGAGTGACTAAGAAACAGAAACTGAAGGCCTAGCAGAGAAGACAGAGGCAAGCTTTACAAATCCAGGAATTACACATTTTTCTTCCTTGATGGAAAAAAAACAACTCCAGAACGACTGACTTATCCCCCCCCCCAGCCAATTTAAGAACGTTGGGCAACTTCTTCCCCCAGGTACTGTATTAGTTTTGCGTCAAAGGGTACAAAACAGGCTTTTGGAGCAAAATATGAGGGTGGAGAAGAAGGCCAAACACATCAAGGTGGACCCTAAAAATTCTGTCTTTTCCTAACACTCCTAAAGGTATTAGTTCCACTAGTTTATATGAGGGACAAGTGAAAGATGACTGGATGATTTTTTAAAAAAACTAATTACCATTCTGTTTGTTTTGAAAAGCTAGAGTGGGGATATTCTAAGAATGGCAGGAAGGTTAGCTCCATGGGTGCTTCAAATTCCTCCCTCTCAGATTTGCTCCATACATGTGGTATGGACCAAATCTGAGAGGGAGGAGTGGGAAGTACCCTTCCTGCCATTCGTAGAGTATCCTCATTCTGGCATTTTTTTTAAAAAAAAGAAAGAAAGAAATCCTGTTATTATTATTATTAGAATTACAGAATTACAAGTAGTACAATTTGCTAGAGACCAATCACAGACTCTATGGACTTGGATAACTATCACCCAGACTCTTAACTTCCTTTTTTTTCTTTTTTTTTTTTAAGGATAATGCCTGTTGACTCCAGGTAGCTTCAGAAGAAAGTGATTATCTGGATCAGCTCTCAACTAAATGCCAAGCTGGTATTCAGGAGACAAGCACCCTTGATCACTCTGGTGGATGATTTATGTTGAGGACTGGACAACCTGGAATGCAATCCTGTTTGTTTTATTGAACCTCTCCATAGCTTTCAATGCCATTGATGACAGTATCCTCATCTGTCACCTTCCAAGGTCAGGATTAAGAAGCTGAATATTACAGTGGTGTTGAATCTTCCTAGCAGTTCAATGCCAGAAAGTAGGACTGTTGGGGTTATGCTTCACTCCATGGACTTCGGCCTCTGGTGCACCTTATGCTCTTTAAAAGCTACATAAAGATTCTGGGGAAAATCATCTAGAACTCTAGGCTGTCATCAGCACACAGATATCAGGCAACTGTGCCGTTATCATCTATGGATATCAAAAAGGCATAAATAATTTGATCAGATGGTAGTACTAGGATGGGTGAGGATAAATAAGCTGAAATACAGTCCAAATACATCAGGATACATGTTCTATAAACTAAGAAGTTGGTTGATCCCTATTAAAATTCTAAGGAATTCAGGATCAGGTTGACTAAAAAGCCAAGAGATCCTACCTGTCTTTTAGGCTCAGCTTTGGAGATCCAGACCCTGTGCCAGCAAGCAAGATAAATTAAGTTCAAGAAAACAAAGGCAGGGTCTTTTTAGAGCTAGCCCCATGGTTATGAAACTCCTTTCAACAGAAATATGTCTGTCTTCATACAGTAAAAGCTTTCAAATAGGCCTTCTTTCTTTAATTCAAATGATTCTGAGCTGTTTATATCACTTGAATCCCAAGTTCTCATTAACATGTCTGAAGAGAAAGTGATGTCTCATAATAATGTAGGGCAACGCATTTGATTTATCTTTCCTTTATGTATGTCACTTCTCAGAGGAAGGCAAAGACAAACTACCACTGAGAATCTCTTGGCTAAGAAAACCCTACAAAATTCATGGGTTACTGTACATCGACAGGAGACTTGAAAGCACTTATGCACACAGATATCACTTCACACTGGTCCAGAAATGCAGCCTATTAAACAAATAATGTATTAAATAATGTAGTCAAAAACTAAACAAATATTGTAAAAGTATCTGTGTGCTCATTTATTAAAATATGACTAACCCAGTGTGGTGTAGTGGTTTGGGCACTGGACTATGACTCTGGAGATCAGGATTCGATTCCCCCACTCAAGCATAAGAACCCACACTTTCTCGACTTGGAGGCACACAACAACAACCCACCCCATCTTAATAGATATAATCCAATGGCTTCCAGTGAAGATTATAAACTGTATGAGTCATTCAATATAAAGGACACCAAGCAATTAATCTGCAAACCTTTTCATAAAATCAGAACCATAAATAAGAAGCAAGCTATGATCAATAAGCCCCCAAAACTCAAATAAATACTTGTATCTTAACCTGGTGCTGAAATGAGGGTAATGTTGACACCAACTGGGCCTCTACAATGAGGGCATTCTACAACAAGGAGCACCACAATTAAAAAGGCTTGTATTTGCTTTTAAAACACAGTTACAAACATAGGGATGCAAAGGAAAGCCTCTGGGACAGGCCTTAATGACCACACAGGTGAATTCAAGGGGGCATACCACCTCAAATATCCAAGTTCCAAACTGTTTGGGGACACTGTTTCATTATATTGTCTCTTTACACTGAAAGTGCAAAATTAATAAGCATGTAAAGAGGTGTGGTGGGGTTGACAGTGACCGATCCAGTATGCTGTCAGGCTGATGGCTGTAAACTATAATCCCACCTCCATGATCCCTGCCTGACAAAAGCTTTACTCAGCTAGGAGAGATCTCTTGTCATAGTACAAAGCATTTTTTCCAGCCATGGAAGCTGCCAGTTTTCTCCTACTTGGATTTTAATCCTAGAAAGAGAAGATTTCTGCCATTTGTAAAGCTCGCCTCTCTTTGATGAGAGCTTTTATAAACTAGTAAAGATCATAACCAAGCCTGGCTCAGGAAACTTAGCTAATGACGCAGAGAGAATGATTCTTAGCAAAGATGAACAGGCCTCTAGGAGGTGATCTATAAATCTCCTGTGGGAGTGAAGGGGAACAAATGGGGGGGGGTGTAGCAATTTTAGGGAGCCTCTTCCACTCTTCTGCCATAGCTTCTGGAAGCCAGTGTCCAAGCATGGTTATACAGTCAGTTCTTGATATCCACAGATTCTTTATCCATGGACTCAACTATCCTTAGTTTGAAAGTATTAAAAACATATATAAATTCCAAAAAGCAAATCTTGATTTTGTCACTTTATATAAGGAGCATCATTTCTACACCATTGTATTTAATGGGACTTGAGCATTCACTGACTTTGATATCCACAGAGGTTCTGGAACCAAATCCTGCCAGATACCAAGAGCCCACTATATATTCATTACTCATACCCTAAGGATAAAATCCTAGATCCTATGTTTCTCTTCCAAGCCCTAAAAAAACTGGCATACACACAGCAATCAGACAGGAATGCTTCCCCTCTAGTGGGGGAAAAATACCCCTACATCCATTTACAATGAGATTTTCATGCATGCGTGACAAGCTTCCAGAAACAAAGCAAAACAAAACAAAACAAAAAAAAAAGCAGTTTTGGCCTAAATACCCCCAAGGCACCAGATCCCATCTGATCTTAGAAACTAAGCTGGATCAGATCTGGTCAGTACCTGGATGGGAGACCATTAACTAATACCAAGTTCTGTAGACTATATTTCCAAAGAAGGAATGAGCAAAACCACCTCTTGAGTATTCCTTGCCTAAGACAATGCTATGAACTTCATGGGATCACCATAGGTTGACAAGTGACTTGAATGTATTCATACATATGCATGTGATACTCCCCATCCCATGCCATTCTGGAGGGCTCCTCAAAATCCAAAAAATAAAGTTCCTATCTGATCTTGGAAGCTAAGCAGAATCAACCCTGGTCACCTGGGTGGGAGACCACCAGGTGATGTAGGCTATATTTCAGAGGAAGGAACTGGCAAGACTACATCTAGGTATTCCTAGTCTAAGAAAACCATATAAAATTCATGGGGTCATCATAAGTCAACAGCAACTTGAAGGCACATACACACAGAGACAATAGCTAAGAGAAGGGAAGAAAAGCTTCTCTTCCTAAAAAGCAATTGGACTCAATTAAATGCCTCATTTAAGCGTTGACTGACAGTTAAGGCACAAGTGTCACTGAATACATGCCTAATATCTGTATATTACAGGCATATCTCATAAATACACTAGTATATCATTTAAAGGTTGCTTTGGTGAAAATGCCTCTTTTATGTTCTATTTTTTGTGTGCAAATTGAGGAACATTCAGTTATAATGCTGTATTCTTGGTGGGAGGTAGTCAGCTACATGGTGAGCGATCTTTATTAAAATTATTTATAGGATGCCTTTCATCATAACAAGATAAGGCAGTTTACAAGACAAAATAAATCCAAGAGCAACAATAGCAAGCCATACCAACAAGTTAGCCGAAGTTCCTTAAGTAAACCCAGTGCTAGCAATAAGTAATCAGGAATTCCAACACAAACAGGTACATTTTCACTAACTGGCAGAATACCTCGGAATAGGACATTATGGGTACCAGCCTGGCAAAAGGCCCTCCTTCAAACTGTGCATCTTAAGTCATGACATCTTCACATGACGCCAGCTAGATAGAATTCTGCAGATGATCTCAATAAATTATCTGTCTATACAGGAGGTGTTCTGTCAGATCATTTAGCCTCAATCTGTTCAAGGCCTTATAAACTAACAGCAAATACTTAAGATCACATTTGTAGCAAACAAATGGCCGATGCCATTTCTTCAAGAGTGGTGTATTATATGTATGCAAATGCTCATAAGTTCCACTGGGCATTCCATAGTTGCTATTTTACACTGGGTGAAGCTTCCAAATAAATCATAACAACAGCACTACACAGAATATAGGCATACCTCAGTTAACAAAGCCTCTGACAAAGAAGTTACCTTATAAAAAGTCTTTTTATACCTGCCCAGCCTCCCTTTCCTCCATGTCCTCTATGCAGCTGGTCATTTTTAGCTGGACATTTTAAATCCTTCTCGCATATCCCCCAACCCCCCAAAGTCTTGCCATTCAACAATACACAGATTAACATGCAAATTACATCCTCTCAATCAAGGGTCGCACAGTATATATACCCCACACACCTCCATGCCACCATTCTCTGAAGATGCCAGCCACAGATGCAGGCAAAACGTCAGGAATAAATTCTTCTAGAACACAGCCTCACAGCACGAAAAGCCCACAAAAACTTATTTTTAGTACCATTGGCACTGGGAGGATGGGGAAGGAGGGCTGTCAATCTGCAGTAACCTGTCTGTAAGTAAACAGTGTAATAAAACTTGAGGTGAGAAAGAATTAAGATTCTACTGTAGTTGATCCTACTATAGCTGTGAATGCCTCCCTGCAACAAAAAGGGTACAGCTGCCCCCAAAATCCCATACTGAGCATGCATGAACAATAAAGAGAGAGAATATCATGAGAGAGAGAAAAGGGATAAGATTGAATCAACAGCTCCCTTCAACCTGTTAATGAAATAAAGATCTGTAATTCTCACCACCAAAATGAAAATCATAAGCAAAGTGGAAGCTGGTGAAACTAAAAATAGTCACTGGATACATTGTGGGGAAAAGCTTTCAGGCGGTCTCTAATATGTTTAGGATGTTTTTGTTTCCTTCTACAAGCCCTACCTGACCTGGTTGTTTCATTTCGCATCTACATATTATTAGTTTGGGATATGAAATTTTCTGTTCACCTAATGATGTCCAAGAACCCAAGCACTCTGTTAACTGAGGTATACCTTAATTTTATGATAATCCCATCTAGAGTTTGCTAATGCATGTGTCACTGTGGCCAAGCAATAGCCACCTAGTAATAGACAGTTGGCATACCAACCAAACCTGGTGGAAAATGTTCCTGGCCACCTAAGCATCCAGTGGCAAAGATGATGAAGGAGCTTTGTCAAAGCCAAAATGGGCAAACAAGAGGCAGAAAAAACATCCCAGCATCTAATGCTAACTTTACAAAGTAAAGCCACTAGCCCTTCTGTCCAACTCAGCCTGGTTTAGGGGTTCCAAGACATCATCAGACACCCCCAAACCTTCTAAGGAAACAAGGGGGCAGACCAAAATCCTCTGTTCCAAGCCAGAAGCAATGACCCAGGAAAAGATACTAGAATCAGTACAAAGGCTACTGAAAATCCTTTACACAGATGTTTGTAAGGACGAAGAGTTATAAGAGAAGGGGGATAATGGAAATAAAATACAGACTAGAATGGCATTTGGGAAAGTTACAAAAGAGGAAAAAATGATAAAGCTTAGTTTATTCAAGTCTATACCTACTGAAGTATGGGCCTCACTGGAACAGGATACCAACACTAACAGAGTGGAATAATAGCATTATAATTATGTAATGTGAATGAGCTCCCGGTCCACCTGAATTTAAAAATAAGAATCAGGGAGACAACAGAGGGTTTTGTACTTAATGAATGTGATAACCAAAGAAAAGAACTAAGTATGCTCCCCATCTCCTTGTTTGGGAGGTGGAATGTGTTTTTCACTTTCCTCTCAGGGCTTGAAATCATGCTTGCAATTACAAGCCAGAAGAAATTTAAAAATAAATAAATAAATAAATACTGGCTTTCGGTCTTTAAATTAGGACATTATAGGAGTTGTGTCATTTGTCCAACCTAAAATGGCCCTGAAAGCAGCTGTTTCCACCACTAAAAGCTTCCACTGTCTCATTAATTTTTTATTGATCACTTTTGCATTTTTAATTTAATTGTGGACCCCTGGGATTAAAAAAAAATCCTGCTATTGTGCAATAGCCAGAAGAAAGTACAAATAAACACAGTTACATTCTCAAGATATTAGTGAGAGAAGACAACGTGGTGAAATTACAACTAGATCAACAGATGCACATGGTGGCTCTCTCTGCTGCAGAAATAATTCCTGGGGTCTTGTTAAATCGGCCAAATGGTGCTCCTACAGCAGTACCCTATTTCAAATGTCAAAACCTGTTCCAAATTCTTATTTTTTTTTTCTTTCTCTTACAGAAAGAGCAGAAGACACCTTGAGTTAGCTATTTAAATTGCTATCAACCAGACTGCAACTGTTCTCCTCAGGGAAGTGTGCAAATAAAAACTAAATACTCTTATTATTCAAACTTTCAAAGGAAGTCAAGCAGAGTGGAATCGAAGGATATTGTGAATAGCAAAACAAGAATGGACAGAACTGTGGGCACACGATTATACCCAGCTGTTAGTGAACAATTTTGAGCTCCTGAGCTTCATATTTTTCATGTTAGTTTCTAGGACTGTTATGCCTTCTGCCTCCATGATGGGGAACAGAACATCATAGCCCTCTGGTTCTTCATGGTCTACCAATGAGCACAATCAAGAATATCACTTCATAGAAATGTATTGGTTCTTCAAACTCATTACACAGCTCAACTGCCCAGTCTTCCCACTCTTCATCCATTCGAGGGGTTTGGGTAGTTACAAGGCCTTCAAAGCTCTCCCTCTGCAGGACTAGCAATTTTTAGTACACCAGGATTAGTTGTCTGAAGGAGAGTAAGGGGGGTTGCAGACTGACAGAAATAGTGCAAATTGAGTCCACTTTTAAGGTTAGGGTTAGGGAATCATGGGAACTGTAGTTTATTGTGGCACCAGAGCTCTCTGACAGAGAAGGCTCAATGTCTCAGGGGGGAAAAAACAATTCCCATGATCCCCTAGCACTAACCCTAACCCTAAAAGTGGACTCAATTTGCACTATTTCTGACAGTCTGCAACCCCCCCTAAATCTAGGCAGAATCAGGCTTCTCACTCCTAGATTCAGGCTCCACAGAACCACTCACCACAGCTGGAGTAGCAGGACAGGGTTGGGTGGACCAACTTCCTTCCTGACTAGACTGCAGGGTCTTTAGAGGTAGGACAAATAAGGCCCTTCAACTGTAGGGAGGAAATCTCCCCCAGCTCTTTAAAGTGCTCTGAGTTCCAAGCAAGCTGGGGGCACATGAGGTTAGGAACTAAACTCTAGATGATAGCCTGCTGAAGTGTTTTCTTTTACCTCCCCACCCTGAGAAAGCCTTGACCTCTTGTTTAGGTTGCTTACTGTTCTTTATCTCTCTATCCTTCTGTCCTTCTCTGGTAGCTTTCCAACATACTCTACTTCCTTTCCTTCCCTGGGTACAGCTTCAACTTTTCCACCTGTGTCCGTCCCCACTGCTGAGACTGCAGAGTTTCCCTGTCACTGGGTGACTGATCCATTGCACAACTGCCATCAGTCTACTCATCACTGCTCAGCAAAGAAGTCAGCAGTCTCTCCAATTTGACAAAAGCAACAGAAGAGGAGGATGGAAGTGTAGTGGTCCTAATCCCATTCCTAATCAGAGTAGACTCAGTGAATATTAACGCTCTGAATAGTATTGAAGATTATATCAATGTCTATGTAAATTCCATTAATTCACCAGGTCTACTTTACTCTGGACTAGCAACTGAAATATAGGCCCAAAATGCATGGGACAAATAAAGCGGCTTCTGGCCACTATTGGGGCATGGCATTTAGATGGCACACACAGACCCCCAAAGCAGCCAGAAGCCACGCCAAGGCCACACCTATGGGGCATGAGCTGGACCTTTTAGGAGCGGATTAAATCTGCTCCTGCCAGAAGCCCACTTGGGACTGCAATGGTGGCCTCTGCATGATCGGGGCCAGAGAGGCCAGAGGCCACTCTTTCTGGGCAGTTTGCTTCAGCCATAGTCCTATTATTGCCCCCCCTCCCCCGCCCAGTAAAAAACATGTCTCTGGAAATAAGCCCCATTGAACTCAGTGGGACTTACTTCTAAGTGATCATGTTTATGAGGGGCTGTATAGCCCCCCCTCCCAGGATACCAAAATCTGTGGATGCTCCAGTCCCATTATATATAATGGTATAGTAAAATGGCGTCTCTTATATAAAATAGGAAAATCAAATTTCACTTTTATGTGGGGGATTGGAATATTTTCATTCTGTGGATGGTTGAATCCATGGATGCAGATCTATGAATATGAAGGGCCAACTCAACTACTAGCTTTTGCTATTTTTGCATTATTTCACATGCCACAAAATTTGCATTTCCAACTTTTTGTTCAACCAGTGACAATCACTAGGCTAAGTGAGGCATATTAATAAAATTAAAGCAGACCACCAAATTAAGAAATACCGTAATCTTATTTCTTAAGAAATTTACAATCTAATTTTCCTATCTGCTTTCCACTATCTGCTTTCATTTTACATGAAAAGGTAATCTACTACAGCCTAAAAGGTAGGAGGGAAAGATATTCTGAAGTTGCTGAAAAATGAGAAGCTTTCTGTGAGCGTTAGGATGCAATTCTATGCACATTTACTGGGGAGTGAGCCCCAATTAACACAGTGGGACAAACTTCTAACTTCTATTTTATGAATTTTATATAGCACTTTGCAAACTCCATTTGGTGGTTCTTTTTATGCATTCTTAAACTTTTAAAGTGTGACATTTGTGTGAGGAAAAATTGGTAGACACCGAACAGGAAATCTAATAATTGATTATCATTGACACAGCAGAAAAATGTGCTATGAGTGTATAGTGCTGTGATTAATAAGGTCTCTCTGTATTCAATTAGGATCATGACCTAAGTGTGACAAATGTCATAAGAAGTTCAACTGCCCTTATTTGGCTTAAGTAACTTGTTGTACAATGTAGAACAATGAATATGTCATGGCCATTAATTCATCTAGTTTGGTTAGATAGAAGTAGCTGAATTTGTAACTGCAAAAGAATTTGTAACTGCAAAAGAACCACTAAGGCTGCAATCCTACACAATTTTCTCTAGCAGTAAGTCCTACAGTTGTAAATGGAACCTACTCCCAAGGAGGCATATATGTGATTAAAGAAAAACAAATATGATAGTATAATTTTGACATCTTGTGCTTTCATCATCTAAGAAAGGGATTCTGAAAGTAAAGTGTAATGGTAAACTATAAAATGGGGGAAATCCTTCTCTCGTCAGTCACCAAGGTAGGACAAAAGGTGGTAACTTGATGGGAACAGACAAAGGATGTTAAAAAGTTAAAAAGTAAAAAGTTAGAGACCATTTCTTTGAATACTTTTCAAGTTATTATAAATGTCATTCCTATGTTTCCATCCTCCTTCAGGCAAGAAGGTTAACTCATTACCGGGGGAGGGGGGGGGGCTGGAAGAGGTCAAATCCTTTAAAATCAATAGTGAATTGGGTTAAAGATAAGTTTCTAAAGAAAGAAGTTCAATTAAAACAGCCTTTACCACGGATAATGAGTAGAGGGTTAAGGGCAGCTTGGGACAAAGAAACACAGGACCTCTTGCCTACAAGGCGAACTGAAGATCCATATCAGCTTGAATTGTAGACTAAAACCTTCATCTTAACAAGAGAGTCTACTAAAATAAAATTTAAAAAAATACCTGAAAAGGTCACCTTGACTCAGAACTGCTCTTTGGCAGAATGCAGCAAAAGCTCTGAAAATATTTTCCAGACATCTAAAAATAATCTTTGGAACAGTCTGAAATCAGCAGGGAACAAACATACAACAGTATTTGTTCTTCAGGAGGTGTGAAGACATTTGCAAGATTCATATTTAGAAAAGAGCACGGCAACAGTGATATTTCATGACTTAGAAGCTAAACTAGTTGTTCACAGCTTTTCAGTTAGAAATTCAGTAAGAATTGGACTAGAGATGCTCTATCAGCATCTCTAATCCAAAACTGCCCTTGTGGAAAATGAGAGCCCTGTTTCTGGACAACATAGAGGGGGAAAGGGGCCTTAAGAAAGAAAGGTGGTTGTAACCACTATTGCTAAACCAAAACCAATTTTTTGCGAGGAACCAAATGTTTGAAAGCAAGACTTAAATGAAAACTCTTGCTGCCTGATCGAACCCTCATCCTATCCCCGAAAACTCTATATTCCTTCCAAGTCAGGGAGAGAGTAAGCAAGTTGAAACATACCAGAACACACACAGTGCAGGATGAATAACAGAATCATAGCTATAGGGAAGAGTAAGGATCTATGTGCAAATCTCCACCTCAGCTAGTAAATCAGCAATTTGCTACAATTTGTAAATTTTAATCTATTTGTTACTGCAGCTCGCAAAGCCTTTCCTGTGGGAGTCTATATATTTAATTCCTCTTTGCCTCCCAGTTGTTGTGGCACCAGGGCTCTCCCTCCACTCTGCTCTGTATCCACCTTTTCACTAGAAGCAAGCAGGTTAGTGTAAATGTTCCTTATCCTGTCTCCCAAAGGAAATGAGAAGAAATAATCCCCTTCATTTCACTTTGATCCAGAAACAATCCCTTTAGCAAAGATTTCAGTTTTAATTTCCAAACATTGTATGTGTCTGAATGACAAGTTGTAAAGAAGTGCAGTCGCTACATAATGCATAACACTTCTGGATATCACCAAGGGCTATCCCTAGGTCTCCAGTTTTAGCCTGGAAATGTTAGATCCTGGGACAATCTTAAACTGCCCATCCTAAACAGAATGTGGGCTTGAGATGGGAAAGGTTGCCCCCCTGCTTTAGCACTCATGTAGGGCAGCAAAGACAACCCTATACAACCCTATAGCTTTTTGCAGTCATTCCTGACAGCAACACAAGATGTTGGTAAGTCATGAGGAAAGAAGGTTCTTCCCACCCCCACCCCTATCCCATTCAGTTCCCAAAGTAGTCTTGAAAAAACTAGCTTCAATTCAGGTAAATAAGAACTTAACAAGGGACCACAACCCTTTACAGCCAAACTGTTCAGCAAGCAATATTTCTGAAGATCTATGGATTTTGCAATAGTTTAGTGTTTTCTTTCATTTAACCATAGTGAGGATATTGTTGAAAGTTACTGGGGCATTCCTCTTGTTCTTAAGAAGATCAGGTACTTTTAAAATACCATATATACTCAACTATAAGTTGACATCATGTATAAGCCGGGAGCAGGTTTTGATTCCAAAATTAAGGATTTTGATATAACTGATGTATAAGTTGAGGGTAAAACATAAGGGCATGTCAAAGGATATAAAAGGCAAAACAAAACAATGCAGAATGTTGCTATTTTCCCACCCAGGCATTCAAAAAAGCCAGAAGCAGCACCGCAATAGAGAAAGGAGAGGGTGCTGGTGTTTCTTTTAGGTTCTCCCATGATGAACTAAGCTCTTACCTTTTGCCATTCTACTCAGAGAAGGGAATGGTTTCTTTTCTTTTTTATATAAGTATTAAATTCCAGTACTTACATTGACCTGTGGATAAGCTGACCCAGGTTTTGGGGTCAATTATTTTTCTCTAAAGTTTCTAGATTTATACATGACTATATACAGGAAATCAATAAACTGCAATCCTAGAATGATCCACAAATTCATTACATTACTCATTTAAAATAAAAACAAAGCTCTAAACAATGAATCTCAGAATTTGTTCTTTTGAGTCTAATTTTAAAAGCCTGTGCCAAACACAGTGCCAAAGTAGGAGATCTTGCAGAAATAAAGCTGACTTCACGCCAGCTGCCAGATTTTTTTTCAAGTGCTTTACAAGATGATATTCCTTTTGGCAAAGAAAAATGTTTCAAAATATTAGCAACTCCTCTATGCCAATATCTGTTAAGAAAACAATTATGTGTCATAGTATAAAAGAGAGCTGCGAAAAGCGCTAGAAGTAACAATCTGCATTCATATCTTAAGATTTTTTTTAAAAAAATAGTCAAATTAAAGGATAAACAGACTTGACATCTGAACCATGGTATTACATAAACTCTTATTATAAACCAGACTTTGCATGGGCTCAGTTGTTTTCAAAAAAGCAATCAATACTTCTAACCAGAACACCTGCCCTAAGCAGCGCATACCAGGCATACACAGAAAGAGGGCTGGATTCAAGTTTTGGTTTGATTTCCTTTTCTCTGTTCCCATCTCTGTCTCCTTTGGCATACCGTGCAACTGCTGTAACTGGGCAAGGACATTCCCAATTATTCCTCTGCCATCCCACTTTTAAAGCTAGTTTTAAAATGTCCTACATTCTCTCTTCTACTCTCACTTTACCCCTTCATCTTCAGCTTACTTCCTTTAGTACAAAGAGCTCAAAGTGAAAAAGTAGCTTCTGCTCCATTGACTCAGCTGGGGGAAGAAGAGAGGAGAGGGCAGAATCTTGCCCTTCTCAGTGGGGTGAGGCAAAAGCAAACTGCTACATCATTTCAGAGCTTGTGCATTCTTCCTGATTAATAACTTTTGCTATCTAGACCATACTGATGTTACTTGGTCACGTGTCCTGTTTTTAAAGTGTGGAATGTTGCTGGAGGGTATGCTTTTGTAAGGACCTTATCACATGGGGTCTGAAGCAAAGCTAATCCAAAGGGCATCCACAGCTAATACATATTATTCCCCCGTGTTTACACATGACGCTGCCCCAGAACACGGAGCTAATCCGTATTGTTCCCCCGTGTCTACACACGACGCTGCCCCAGAACACGGAGCTAATCCGTATTGTTCCCCGTGTCTACACACGACGCTGCCCCAGAACTCGGCAGAATACGGAGCTAATCCGTCAGGAGCAGGGAGATTTTGACATTCGGTTTGTAGAGGATGTACCTAGGGAGCCTTCGCATTCATTGCGAATTGGTGGGCAAGGCGAATTGGTGGGCAGGGCGAAAATCCCAGCGAGGGGAAGCGATTGCCTTGGCAAAAGGCAAACCGGATTGGAAAGAAGAGGAGGAGAGGAAGAGGGAAGAGGGAAGAGGGAGGCGATCTCTCTCTCTCCATGGGCTGCCTTCCCTTCTCCAGTCCTCCAGCCCTCCTCCTCCCCGGTTCCCATGGCTGCCTTTCCTCCCGGCTTTTTGTGACGGGAGAGAAGGGAGCCTTGGTATTAATTGCGAAATGGCCAAAAGGGCGATTTCGCTACGGAACCGAATTTATTTCTACTTCTGTTTTTCTTCGCTTTTTCTTTGCTTCATGGCCAGCGTTTGATAAGGTCCTAAGAGAGCCAGAGTGTATAGTGTGGTTTGAGTGCTTAACTCTGGAGACTAGGGTTCGAATCCCTGCTCAGCAATGGAAACTCACTGGGTGACCCGAGGCAAGTCACACACTCTCAGCCTAAGAAGAAGGCAAAGGCAACCCCTTCTCAACAAATCTTGTCAAGAAACTGCCATGATAGGTTCACTTTAGGATAGTGGTTCCCAAACTCTGGCTTTCCAGGTGTTTTGCGCTTCAGTTCCCAGGATCCCAGACCATTGGTCAAGATGACTGAGGCTGGTGGGAGCTAAAGTACAAAAAGCCTGGGGGTCCAGAGTTTGAGAATCACTGCTTTAGGGTCACCATTAAGTCATAAAGGACTTGAAGGCACACAACAACTGTGCTTTTGTAACTTGCCTCTTTAGTTCACAAGCCTGAGAATAGGGACAGTCTTGTCTTTTTTAAAAAACTGATATGAACCTCTGAAAGGCCACTGTGTACCTGAAGAGCAAGGTATATATACTAGAAGTAAGTGAGATACTATCAGGATCATTTTTAGTATACATTCCAAAAGCAGAATAGTGATACCCCTCCAAGAAACTATACCAGGGGTCGGCAACCTACGACCCGCGGGCCAGATGCAGCCAGCGAAGGCCTTCGGACTGGCCCCTGCCCAGTCCTGCCGCCACACCGCCGCCTTTCGAGGCCACGGGGCTCCTCCTGGGCGCCATTTTGGATTCCAAAATGGCACCCCGGAGGAGCTCCGTGGGGGCGCTGGGCCTCTCGGAGGCCCGGCGCGGCTTAGGGAGCCCTCCTGGGGGGGGCGCCACCGTGCGCATGCATGCGTGATGCGGGGGGGACGGGGCCCGCCAATTTGTTTTCAAAATGGCGGCATGCGCGCCCGCATGCATGGGGGGCAAAAGCGCACAAGCACACCGACCCCCAGCGCCATTCCCCCCCCTCCCAGCAAAAAAGGTTGCCGACCGCTGAACTATATTGGCAGAATTCCTTCAAGGCAGATTTTTTAATATATATTTTGTACCTAGAAGCAAAATGGATAAATCCTTATTATTGATAAAGGTTGTAAATTATGATCTCTGGATATGATGAACGGAATGGAATACATTTGATTCTTCCTAGCAGTGAACATCGACAAAGCAGATTACTTCTGTGAAAGCAGGATCATTTACATAAATTAGTGTTCGATTTCAAAACCAATGAGAGTGTTACTTGCTTTCCATTTTTGCCATGATGAAAGGGGCAATATAATGAAGACTTTCTGGAAGGATTGCTCAGGCAATGATTCCATTATTCCCCTGATGGCCTTTAAGACCTTGGTTTCAGTTGTCAACCCAGCTGTGCTAAAAAAAGGCTTTTATAGGGAATGATGTCAAGAAATGCACAGAATTTCAAAACAGAACAAAACACAAGAACAAAACAAAACACGAGGTAATTCAGTATTAAATGAACAGTTTACCACAGGCCATTTTCCTCTCACCAGCTATATCTCATCACTATTCCAGATATGGGAACTCATGCAAAATAAAAAATATGTATGCAAAAATACATGCACAAACACAAATGGAATAGGATGGAAAATTAGCAACTCCATTAAGGAACAAAGTAAATAATGCAAATGAGCTTCTAGACATATGCTGTTTCTGCCAGAAAATGAACAGTCTTTCTCTCCTTATTGCTCTCTTGCTACCCCATTTTCATTTCCAACTGTCTCTTCTCTTTAAATTTCTTTGCTGCCACCTCTTACTGCTGTCATTCTGTTGTTGTTTATAAATAAAAGAACACTTTCAAGTGAAATACCCTTAAAGGATATTGACCCAAGTAAGGAGAAAGAGTGGTTCATATTCTTCAAACATGTTCCAATAAAAAGAGAACCCATAACGTGGGCAGAGATTGGCATAATTAATTCCTCCAGACAGAAAAAGATTTTGCTCCAAGAAAATGAAAAAGAAAAAAAAGAAAAAGGGGGAGGGACAAATAGCAATGTCGAAAAATAGAAATTCTGCTCTCTTCACAAAGAGGGGGACACACCACTTATTCAGTGAGGAATCATGCACTGAAGCAGGTTTTGAAAGTAGCGGGTAATGGGCACCTTACTCTGTGCTGGAGTATGGCTTCTAAATATATTTTCATTATTTTTTGGCTAACAAATGCCTACATCTAGTCCAGAGATGGGCAAAGTGTGGCCTTGAAACTACATGTAGCCCTTGGGAACTCTCAGAAGTACCTCAAAACCCCAGATCACCCCCCAAATTATTGTTTTTTCTGGATGATTTTAGATTAAAAAAAAATTGCCCCCAAATCAACCAAATCTTCCAAAACCACTTGCTCTAACCCACCAAAACTCTCCAAACACACCCAAAAAGAGGGAAATAGCTGACAATAAGCCAAAATGGGGGCCAGGAGTGATGTTGCATCCCTTTGAGTGCACCCAAATGAACCTGTGTATGCTATCGGGCAGGCCAGGTCAGAAAAATCCCTCACTCCCCACATAACTGCCCAAAACCTGTTTGAGTTCCTGTTGGAGTAGACCAGGGGTAGGCAACCTAAGGCCCGGGGGCTGGATGCGGCCCCCGAGGCCTTTGGACCGGCCCCAGGCCGGTCCTGCCGCCGCCACTGCCGCCCACCATGATGATATTGATTATTGTTGTTATTACTTGTTCTTGGGGTTTACTTGGCAAAATCTCCACAGAGGTTTTGCCATGGCTTTTCTGGGGCTGAGAGAGTGTGCATGCATATATATTTTTAATTTTTTTATTTAAAAAAATAGAATTTATTTATTTATTTATTTATTTATTTTTGGTGCTTCGGCCCCCCAATTGTCTGAGGGACAGCAACCCAACCCCCGGCTCAAAAAGGTTGGAGTAGACCCTTTGACTTAACTACCAAAGAGTAAGTCAGCGCTTATAAGGTTCACATTGATTTAATAAGGCTGCTTTAGTTGGGACTGCCAATTGGATGAAGGCCAAGGAGAAATAGAAGATTTTAGTGACTTGTAACACCTGAAACACTAAATTGGTTTTGGTGTTTCAGGTGTTACACATCACTAATTTAGTGTTTCAGGTGTTACATGCAAGTACAGCTGGCCCTCCACAGTTGCAGCTTTGACTTTTGCAGGTTTTGATTAATATGTTCTCTCTAGAAATCTCAAAGTCCTCCAGCGCAATTCTGCTGGAAGTTGACCACAGAGCAGTGCTAGAGAACCTAGAAGTTCTTAGAGGAAACACTTTGTATGTCCTCCAGTATGATTCTATGATCAACCTCTGGCAGATGTTGACCATAGAGTTGATCTGGAAGACCTGAAGATTCCTACAGCAATGTTCTCTTAAGTAAAAAGAACAGTGTTCCTTTATTTGTAGTTTCCCCACTTTCATGGGGGTTCTTCACCCCTAACCCCAGCAAATGTGGAGGGATAACTGTATAAGTAATAGAGCCCTAACACAATTTATTAAAAAAAAAGAAAAAACTTCTTCGGGAGAGGGAAATCTAGTATGGAGTAGCAGTTAGGGAGTGACCATGCTTAATCCCAATCACTTCTTCACTCCAAATTCTTTCCAATAGTGTTGTCTCAAAGGGAACACTAAATTTGTGGAATCTTGCTAGGGGAAAGTCATGAGGTGGGTTAATTAGTCCCTTGAGTTTCACTCACAGGATCTTCCAGCATGATTGCCTATTAAATGGTTCAAGCATTCTGTTTTCTCAAATTGTGCTTTAATATATGCTTTTTTAAAAAATATATACATTTGCAATCAATACTGCATGGATTTCATGTTTGAATTATTGCTCAGTAACCTTTTCTATGGTGCATATGTCTAGGAAGTTTTTTTGTTAACCATAGACCAGTGGTTCAGTTACACAAGGTGTGTGCTTCTGAGAACTTTATGTAGAGAGATCTTGTAGAAACTAAGGGCCAATGCAGACCGGCACTATAGGCCAGCCTGGAGGTGGAGTTGGGGTGAGGTAACCACACGCCGGCCACCCCAACTCCACCCCAACAATGCCCTGACGCTGCGTGCCCATCCGCATGCCGTGCAGCATCAGGACACCCTCCTGGAGCAGCGTGCATACACACTGCACCAAAAGGGCACAAAAGAGCCACGTCAGCGGCTCAAAGAGCAGCCTTTTGCCGCTCTTTTTAGGGCAGCAAAAAGGAGGATTGGGCCACGGCGTGTGGTTGCTGCTGCCCCAATCTGCCGCTCTCAGGGGCGGCCAAGAGCCACCCCAAATGGGCTGTCTGCATTGGCCCTAACTGAAATAAAAAAGTTGGCACCATGAGTTCTCGTAGAGTTCAGTCTACTTCCTCAGATGCATAAGAACTTTGTGGTTGTTCATTAATTATCTTGAGGGAAGTGACTGCAATTCTGATATTTTGTAATCAATGAAATTTTTATTTGCAGCCTAAATCCATCCACCTTCATTTTACTACATTTTCTAAGAGGCACTGGAGCCTTAAAAAAACTACAAGATTTCTAATATAAATATATAAATGCTTTCTTTTTCTGAAATAAATCTCAATTATTTTTACCTCTTAATTGTAGTACAGGAGAAGATGGAGGGGAGGGTTTTTTTTGTAAATGAGACAAATGCTGAGCCCTCCATTTCATGCTTGGCATTGCATGTGATAATGGGATTATCACATAAACCAGTCTGTAGTTATTGTTACTATTTAGAGAACTATTCTGCGCTTACAGCGTGATTGCAGTCTACTGTGACTGGAACATTAGTACTATATTCCTGGGGCATTCTGTCATCTGTATGTGATGCCATTGTTCCACACTGTTTCTACAGACTGATAAGAGGAACAATGCATTAAAAATGAAACAATGCTCCAAGGCAGCTAATCTTTTGAGTCCACAATTTTGAAGCTGCCTTCCAATTTAAAAAAATAACATGTGTGTTAAGGTTTTATTATCATGTTTCAATTATTTTTTTGACATTATGAAGACACAAGTGTGACAGAGTTATAGAAAACATGTTAATATTCAATGTTTGTCAAAGAGAAGTTTAGATACAAAAGGCATCATCAGAATGCTAATACACTATCAATTTCATCAGCATATGATATAGTGAAAATTTAATAGCCTCCAACATTTCACAGAAGAAAACTGAGCCACGTGAGCCTGGGAATGGCAAGATTCTCCCCTCCCCTAATTTTGCACTCAGTTTGCACCAACCAAAATAAACTGAGAAAAAAAGGGAGGAAATGAGAAGAGGAGAGAGAAACTGCAGCTAGTTATTTCCAAGCTTAGTCAACTACACTTGTCCCTCTGCATTCACTGGGGTTAGGCGCATAGGACCCCTGTGAATGTGGAAACACCACAAATAACAAAAATGCTGTGGTTTTACCTGAGAGAACACCTCTCTAAGAATCTCTAGGTCCTCCAGTGCAACTCTGTGGTCCACCTCTGCCAGACATTGACCACAGAATTGCTCCGGAAGAGCTAGAAATGTCTAGTGGAGGGTTCTCTCTAGGAATCTCTGGGTCCTTCAATGTGGCTTCTGGTTAAATTTGACCATAGAGCTGCTCTGGAGGACCTAGATATAACTAGAGAGAACATATTAATAAAATCTGTGAATAATCAAATCCGCAAAAGTGGAGGGACGGGTGTACTACCCTCAAAAAAGAAGACTATTTGAATGCCAAACTTATAGGCTATTTGCTGAACTCTTAGAGGCAAAAATGTTTTAGATTTTAAATTTTTTATTATTCTTATTTGGCAGGAACATGACTTTTATATATTTTAGAATAAACATTTTGTGTATCTCCATTTAAGAGACTTGACCAGTAAAATACTGTATTATGTTGTGTTGTATGTGCCTTTTTCTCCACCCAGAACCTCTTCCTCCAAAATCCTCTGGTCATTTCTGATGGGAGGGAAACCTACAAAAAAATTGGAAGAAGTAGGGCATACTTTGGGCATCTGGCCTAAATCATATCATGAGATCATTCGGAGAGGCCCTTCTCTCAGTTCCACCAGTCTCTCAGGTGCATTTGGGAGGAACAAGAGAGAGGGCCTTCTCAGTGGCTGCTCCTAAGCTTTGGAACTCCCCCCCCCCCCCAGAGAGGCCAGGATGGCACCATCCCTACTATCCTTCCGACGCCAGGTAAAGACGTTTTTTTGTGCAGTCAGGCCTTTTAAGTTGATAAGGACTGGGTCTTTAATGTTGTGCTATATACATTTTAATGGCTTGTATTTTTAACATGTTATATTTTAATTTATAACTGTTTTAAACTCTTAAAATTGTTTTGTTGTACTGTTTTTAAATTGTATTGTTTTATACTTGTCATTCGCCGTCGTGAGTCCCTATAGTGGGAGAAAGGCAGGATATAAAATAATAATAATAATCATCATCATCATCATCATCATCATCGTTTCATGAAACCTACAGATTTACTAATTTGCTGATTTGCGAAGAATAGCTGTAAGGGATGTAATTTAAGAAGCAATGAGTACAGAATGGGTCTCTTTGAGTCACAAGCAGCACAATGTAGTACTCTTAGGGCTCATTCTTCTTCACCCTTGGCATTATTTACTTGGACTGTACAGTTATTTAGCAAAAATTATACAACCCAAGTGACAGGGTGTGTTTAATATAATTCATGGTACTCCTCCTCTAAAATGTAATGCATAGCAGTCTCTCTGTAAAAACAGGCTTGCAAAGTAAATTGTATTTTTTTTAGCAGATTTGCAGTGCTTTTTAGCTGATAAGGCTTCATCCTAGATCCATTTCATTTAAGATTTCTTTGTGCCGTTGTTCTTCCTTCCCCTCCCCATTCCTGCACTGGTTCAAAAAGTTATTTCAAGGATTGCAGTAATTTGAAGGATTGTTTAAAGGGATTATCCTGAAGCTTATTTCCCTCTGTAGTATAATATTGCTTTACTCAGAACACCTTGACTGAATTTTAGCTTTTATGATCTCAGCAGACATTATAGTCATAGTGCCATACTGTTTTATCTTTATCTTAAAACCACAAAGAAGATGTTGATAAAAACTGGAGTATTAGTCAAAGATATGGCATTTTACTTCTCAACTTCTGTTTGAACCAGGAACTTGATCATTTCATTTGTTTATTTGTCTGATTGTTTTGTTTAAATCTTACATCTATGCCCCATTTTCCTGTACTGAGCACACTAGGCAGCTAACAATAAAACATAAAACTCCAACATCACAGAAGGTTGCATATGACGAAGACAGACTACTCAGTCCATTTGATAGTATCTGTAAACATAGCTATCCTTTCTGCAACACTTTTTGTAGTCCTCAAAGATTTTGCATCCCCTAGCTAATATCTTAAGCAAAAATTAAATCTGTTTGCAATATCACAGTAATACAAAAATTCACTGAATTTATATATGCTCCAACATTACACAGACGAAAATTGGACACATTTGGCAAAGTAACAGAGTGTAGTCAAAATGATAAAGGTTATTAATGAGGAAGAACACACAAACTAGGAGAGGCTGCAGCAATTTGTTTTTGGCTGAACCTACTCAAAAGGGCAAGCCTAAGTTTAATTGAATGAAAATTATTTTTTCACTTTAAACTCAGCTTACAGCAACAAAGGAGGACAGTGGAAGAAGGAGAGAGAAACTGGGCTATTTTAAAAGTAGCTTAAAAAGGAGGATGAGAGAGGTTTAATCAGGGCTGTCTTTGCTAAATTAGGACAGTTAAGGAGTATGAATGTCTAAATCAACCTGTAGTGTGCAGTTCAATTCTCTAATTTGCCAATCTGGAATCAACTGAGTAACGACTCATCAAGTTACAGAATGAACTACTAAATTTAGATCATTCAAGTTACTCTGAGAGAACAGTATCAAGGTTATCCACAAGACATTACCACCCAAGAGGAAGACAGTATTGTAGTACCCCATACAGTATTTCTTCCTACTACAAACAAGTTGAACTTGCTAGCACTGTTTCTTTTATAACAAGATAACTATGGCTCTCCAGATGATTTTGGACTAGAACTCCTCCAATCCCTCGTAATTGGTCATACTGGCTAGGACCGAATGCCAAAAAACATCTAGGGGACTACAGTTGTCCATCATCACTTACAGACCCAAAGCACCCATGGTGCAAAGCAGATTCTACAGCTATAATCAACAATCCAAGGAATTTGGGAAGTGAAATAGCTGCTATTCCAAAGCTGTTTATAAAAATCTGCCTTCTCTTGGGTAAAACACACACAATGGGGTGGGGGGAATCACCAAACAGATTCATCTGTCTTGTGCAGAGTGCTTTCCATCCATATAAGGCATATCCTGACCCCAACCCTGAATGTTAAGTCTTTCTTTTAGAAATAACTATGGTTTCCAGGTCTTGGGATTAGCCCTAAATCTTAGGGCTTTGCTGATCTTCTTCAGCCCTCAGGGAAGGTAAGAGTACTCTCTTGAAAATTACACAGTGTACTGTGAGGTCTTGGCCCCCTAATACTGCAGGATGTTTTAAAATGGCCACTATAGACCACTGTTCAAAACAGAGCTTTGAACACTTTATTTGGTTGGACTGCAACTCCCACATGTTATTAAAAGCAACACTTGTAAAGGCACTCAAAACAGAGTTGGGACATGATCACTTTGCTCTCTATTCAATACAGAGCTTGGAAAAACTCAATTTGCAAACCAGAGAAATATCTTCTCACTTGCTAAACTTCATGTTTACTATTCAGATTACATGCCCTGAGCAACCGTGGTGGATTCTTCATGTTTCATGCTTAATGACATCAACAGGGGGTGTTGCTAGCTCTCAAATTCTTAACCTTGAAATCTCAAAGCATGGGATGCTCTTGAGCTGGCAAGCTCCTAACCACACTGCATAACTCTATGTTATGCATAATTCTATTATTGTCCTTTGGTTGTGCAGTTCTAAAGCCAACTTTCTAATAAAAATACAGTTGCAGGACCACGTAGATAAAAGCAAGTAACAATGTTTAAGTGAATTACAAGAGATAAGGAACTCTTGCCTTTGTTGCTGGAATGTTAGAAACAATTCCCCCTGAATATGTCATTTCTGCCCTTTTGAAGAGGAGGGAAAAGAGTGTGAAGGAACCTATGATGGTTGATGTCAAAGAAACAAGAACTAATTGGGCTATAATTGGCAACCATCACAGACAGGAAGAGAAAACAGACACAAAGCATACTACTTATCACTTAATTAGCAACTGCTCTGAATCATAAAACAGAAATAAATCTAATCTGAAGACCTAAAATATGTAGTGCAAAGGTCTACAAATATACAGTAGCTTCTCTTTCTCTATAAACTCCTTAAGCTTGTTTAGACAAAATAGGGATTTTGTTTCAAGTGACTGGAATACCATTTCAAAACAATAGAATTTGTTGTATTATCGTGACCATATGGCCTTTGTTTGCTGCCGTTTTGCCCACAGTGTTGCAGAATGTGAGATATAAAGCATCAATTGGGTAAGAACAACACTTGAAATGAAATGCTACTGCACAGGGAGGAGGACCAGATGACAAAATGTCACCAAGGGAAATGACACAAAAAGTTATCTTTGTTGACATTCTCTGTAAGGGGTATGTCATTTATAATTAGCTGCCTATCACTGTGTAACTTTCAAGCTGGCCTTTATTTCAGACAATGAAACACATTTTTCAAGCAGCAATGATTCCCAAATGCCTTCAATATATTCATCATCCTAGGCATTCATTTCTTAATTAATTGCTAATAGCCTTGTGTTTCTTTGCATATCAACTTGGTCTTTGGACAATTCTGTATGAGACAGAGAGAGCACACGAGTGGCTTGCAGAAAAACTAATCAGCCATTCAAGTTTTCTGCAGTGAGAGACTCAGCTGTAGATGTAAGAGAAGTTTACATAACCAATGTAGAACTGAGTCAAACTGGATTTCCTTCTCCAACCTGTAGGGTGCAAAATTGGGTGGACCTCTAGGGGACTGGAGGAGGGATTGCAACACGGGAGGAAACCTGAAAGAAATGTATTACTCATGTTTGGGGGGCTAATCAGGGACAGGGTACCCCTCCACCCTCCATCAAGCCTTGAGGTATTGAAGGAACAATGATTGGAAATGAAGTTTCTAGAACAGAAATAAAGTAACCTCATCACCCAAACTCTCAGCTCTTCCTTGTGAAGTACAACTAAGACGACCATCCGGCATCTCTCTCCTGAACAGGTTTTAGGGCCTGCATGGAAGGTGACAGAGGTGTCAGATTACTTCAAGAGATCCTCTTGGTTTCTTTGTGAAACCAGAAGGGATTCTGTTAGCCCAGCTGCTCCCTCAGGGTAAAGCACAGCATGAACTAGCACTTGAACTATATGGTGGTATTCCTCCTTCAGTGTTGAATGATACTCCATATTTGTAACTATGAAAGTAAACTAACTTGAATCTGCCCTAGAATAAGGAGCTGTACAGCTCTCAATCCCAGTATGAAATAAAATAAACTTATCTCCTTCCAGAAAAGCAAAAAACAAATAAGAAATAATCCTGTACGGGCTGTAGATTGTGTCACTGTTTCTGGTTTTCTAGCACTAACAGGTCAATGTGGACAACCTGTGGCCTTCCAGATGTCTCTGATCCTTCACCATGGCTAGCTGGCTTGAGTGCAAGTCCAACAACATTTGGAAAGCCAAAAATTGCCCACCCTTTTTCTCTAGTTATGAGGTCAGATGGCAGTCTCCACACTGAAGGAGACTAATCCATACATCTAGAGGAAACCAGAGAAAGATTAGTTTCCTGCTGGGAAATTCAATTAATTACATTCATTATAAATGCATCCAAGGGATTTCTGTCATAAAACATTCCTCACTTATATGTGTGGAGATTGTAGCCTGAAACATATTCAATAATTCACATATGTGCAACAAGGATTGTGATCCGGAGTGCATGCACACCTAGATTCCCCCTTCAAATTTTACCTCAGGGACCACCCTCCCAGTTCAAATGTATCTGGAATGTGAAAAGAGAGGAAGATACATTCATATATATTTTAAATATAACTGTAAAACTTCAGAAGGGCATAAAGGAGGTTCCACTAATAGACATTTTTCCTCCTTCTGACATATGATTCATCTAGTTCAGTTTTTACATGAGTCCAATCAAATCTGTACCAAGCTAAAAAGTAATCACCTACTGAGAAGACCATTAACAGATTAAGCCTAGGATAAAAAAAGAAAAATGAGAGCTACATGTTTAACAGAGAAAGAGAAATGCCAGCAGCTTGCATATAAGCCTCATTTCCAAGTATATTTAGCAAAGTGATTAGTCTTCCCCTTCTCCCATCATCTTACTATTCAACTTCATCAGGACTGTGACCCCAATACCAAAGATGTATCAACATACAGATTGACCTTTCTCCAGCTGTGGGCTTTTAGGTCAGCTGATATATTAGCAGTGACTGAAGGCAACCCTTCTTTTTGGCATACTGATAATTCCCTACATATCAGAGCTGGCAATACACAAGAACAGAGGTGGCACGGGGGGGGGGGGGAGAATCAGGTTGAGGGCACAGAAAGGGCAAAGTATATTTTTATAGAAAGGTCATTTTAAAAAGTAAACTGTCCTTCAAACAAATAATAATCTGGAAAAGGAGGGGGAAAGGTATTTGCAGCATACGCAGGGACTGTACTTTTTCCATTCCTGACCTTCCCAGACACATGAAAAGTATCCTTCCTACCAGTGTGGTCTAGTGGTTTAAGCACTGGATTATGACTCTGGAGACTGGGGTTTGACTCCTCACTTTGGCATGGAAACTCACAGAGTGACCTTGGGCAAATCATACTCTTTCAGCCTCAGAGGGAGACAAAGATAAACCCCTCTCTAAGCAAAGTTTGCCAAGAAAACCCTGTGATAGGTTCACCTTAGGGTCACCATAAGTCAGAAACTACTTGAAGGCACACACAACAACTAATAAAAATTCAAGAACTACAAAATGGACCAATAATAACACTGTGTAAATTCTAACAAGCGGAAGTGACTATAGTGGAGATTTCAAGAGTTTGTGGCAGAGGGCATTACCCAAGGCTTATACTGTAGGGCTCTCACATGAGTGGGTTGTTGGTTGGTTCTTTTCTATGTCCTGCAGGTGTGCAGCAACAAGAACAAAAACTAGGCCCACTAGTGAAGCCAATTATCAGCATTGTCTGAGGTGCTTGACCTCAATAGTAGCTATTTTCAACAGAGTATAGAAGCACAAACTCAGTTTGTAGTATTTAGCAATATTGCACTGACCAGCTTTGAATCATGCACAGACACAGCTGGATTCTTCCCAAGTCCTTGGAGGCTTTTTATCACTTTTTGCAATAGGTACAAGTTATATACAAACTGTCCTTTAATTCTCTCCAACATTCACTGTCTGATATACAGCAATCCACTCTCTACAAACACCACAACACTTCTCTCTTCAATACACCCCCCCTGGGTTTTACAGCACTTATCTACAGTGGTGATAACTAAAGGTTGACACCTGGTGTTATTTATCATTTCCAGCCATACAAACTATTTTACAATGTCTTAAAGGAACATTATTCCCAACATGAATTGGCCAAATTAAATCTAGATTCTAGGCATTTTACCTAGTACCCATTAGTGAGCCCAGATTCTAAGATTTCATTTTTTTTAAAGGATAATATAACCACATTCCAAGATTATACTCCTCCACCTACAGAGGCAAAAGGAGGAGAAAGATTCTATGCTGGAAACCAGCGAAAAATTGATCACACACCAAAACAGA
Organism: Phrynosoma blainvillii; assembly: GCA_026167975.1. NCBI lineage: Eukaryota > Metazoa > Chordata > Lepidosauria > Squamata > Phrynosomatidae > Phrynosoma > Phrynosoma blainvillii. Next base: position 39,498,253 of record JANUYF010000005.1, read on the forward strand.
ATAAATATGTGGTAATCATAGCCAATTTGTATGCAGAAGTAGGAAACTGAGCAGAAACAAAGATTGTTGGAGAATTTGGCCTATGATTAAGAAAAGAAGCAAGAGGGTAACTGATTGAATGTTGTGAGGCCAACAGATGGTTCAGTGGAAACACAATCTTCAGGAAACAAAAGAAATAACTGCATAGATGGATGTCTCCTGATGGCCAATATAGAAATTAAATAGACTACATGATTGGAAGCAGAAGATGGAGAAGTTCCAGTCACTCTGCAAAAACAACACCGGTAGCCATTTGCTACTATCAAAAATCAAGGTAATACCAAAGAAGAACATTATATTTGTCATCATGCCAAAATGCAACCTGAAAAACATTCCCATAGAATTTGAAGATAATGTAATAAAAGAGAGAGAGAGCGCTCTTGTAGCGCCTTTGAGACTAACTGAAAGAAAGAAATTGGCAGCATGAGCTTTTGTAGACTTCAATCTACTTTCTCAGTTGCACTATTAAGTGTAATTGATGTGGAGCCAGAAAAACTCTGTAATGAAGTCAGGGACATTGTGAAGGAAGAATGCAGAAAGATATTATCTGCTGCCAAAATGACAGAAAAGCCTCATTGGATGACAGATGAAACTCTTCATACAGTTAAGAGTAGACAAGAAGCAAAATGAAAAAGTGACACAGATAGAATCAGAATCCTGAATGCAACTGCTCAGCAACATATGTGCAGGGCCAAAGGGAATAGCTACAATAGTCAATGCAGAAAAATAGAAAACAATGAAAGGGTATAAGAGGTCTCTTCTACAAGATATGAGCTAGCAAAGAAAAGGTTTAAACCAAGAGTGGGGATGCTATATAAACAGCAGAATACACTACATGATCAAGAAAAACTACAAAAGACAATACACTGAAGAACTATAAAAAGACAATGAAGGGATGACAAATTCATTTAAGGAAAAACCATTTGAAACTGAACCCACAATTTTAGAAAGTGAAGTAGAAGCTACACTCAATGCACTTGGGAGAAAGAAATCATTGGGAACAGATGGCATACCAATAGAACTGTTTCAAGCTACAGAGACAGAATTCACACAAATACTAACTAAAATCTGCCAACAAATATGGAAAACAAAGCAATGACCCAGACGAAATTCTTCATATACACTCCAGTCCCCCAAAAAGGGGACACCAGGGATTGTAGTAACCATCAGGCCATTGCATTAATCTCCAACACAAAGTGATGCCAAAAAATAAAAATAAAACAAGCATAAATGGAGTGACAAATTCCAGATATCTAAACAGGGTTCAGAAAAGGATGAGTCAATAAAGGCTACATTTTATCACCCCATCTAATTTATATACTAAACATACTATACAGACAGCTGAATTAGACTAGGAGGGAGGAGAAGTGAAAATTGGAGAAAAGAACCTCAAGATATGCAGATGACACCATACTTCTACCAAAAAAGCACAAACTTGGAACTATTGAAGCAAGACATGGAAGAATGTGTAAAGGCAGAGTCTGTCTGTCTGTTTTTATTGGCATGGTTGAATAAAAGAGAATTCTCACTGTCTGTGTTTCTTTTCTGGCCATTATTATTAGTTGTTTCATTTCATGATTATTACCAAAAAACACTTTGTTGTAGTGTTTAAAAAATGATTCCCACAGTGTGTCAAATATACTAGGTATGCCACTGATTACACTAGACTAGTCTGGATGTAACTAGGGCATAAGTAAAAGTCCAGATCCAGTCTTGCCAGAAAATAAAAATAACCTATGCTTTGCATCATTTTGTCATGCTCTCGGGCAAAGTATTTTATCAAAAAGTAGATGCAAATGCATTCACCCTCAAAACAGGAATGTGTTAAGTAGTTTATTTATCACATTTTCTGTAGTGATTAATTATGTATACAGCATTCATGGACTAGTAATACAAAGCTTTTTAGAGAAAACCTATATATTATGGTATGAAGCTGTCTTACATCAGGTCAGTCGATTAATCTGTCTAGTTCACTGGACTTGCAAAGGAAATGTTGCCACCTGGTTTTGGGCAAGCTGCCATTTTTCTCAGTGCTGCCGCAGTGCTGTCTTTTGACTTCCATGGAGATGTGGAATTCCCCAGTGTTCTCCCTTTGGAGCATGACGGGGAAGCATGGATGGGCATTTCTATGTGAGTGTGTGTTGCAGCTTTGATTTGAGAATGTCCTCCTTTTTCTTGGAGTGTCTGCCATTGAGGGGGGGGTTGCCTTGTCCTCCTTTGCGGTGAGGAGATCTGGTCACCATGGATAAGGGAGGCCGGACAGACAAAGGAGTCAGGAGGGATGCATTGAAGCATCAGGGGTCCAGAGCCTCCTCATCCACTCCTTGCTCTCTTCGGTTTTGGGGCAGGACCTTGATGCAGGAAGCTCTGTGTGTGTGAGAGAGAGAGAGAGACCAGGGTATCCTCATCTCAGGGTGACCAGGTATCCTCATCGCAAAGGAGGACAAGGCATGCAAAATGGAGGATATGAAAGGGGAAAAGGGAGGGAATGCTTCTTTGTCATGCTGAAAGTGGAGGACATTTTGAGATTCCTCCTGGACAGAAGTTTGGAAAGGAGAACATTTCTTGGAAATAGAGGATGCCTGCTCCCCCTGGGTCCAGCTCACAGCTTGGCAAAAGATCCCCCTCTATACACATACAACTCCCTTCCACCGCCAGCCCCCTTCCTCCCTCTCTGCCAGCCCAGCCCAGTGATCCCCCCCAAAACACCACTCCATACCCCCACAGAGCCCCCTAGAGTTTCCCCACGCAAGGAGGGACCGAGGACAGGCGCAGAGACACCCAGCTCTGGGGAAAGGTCCAGGGGGACCTGATGCCTCTTTCTCCAGGACCTGTCCTCCATTTCTACCTCCTCCTGTCTGGGAGGACTTGCAAAAAAACAAACAAACAAACCAAACAACAACAAAAAAAACCCTATCTTCAGCAGCACAAAGAAGCATGCATTTCTATGTGAGTGCTTTCAGCTATTATTTTGGTCATGTCCTACTTACTCCCCTGAATGTCCTCTATTCTAAGCATCACTTAGAGAATGGAGGACATTCAGTGGGACTTTGGGCTTTGGTTTAGAAATGTCCTCCATTTTGAGCAGGACTAAGAGGCACACATTGACATTCCTAGCAGTGTTTTGGGCTTTGATTTGAGGAATCAAATTCCCTCTTCTCCCTCCTTCCTTTCCCCTTCTCCTTCCTTGCATGACCACTGACACATATATGATTGACATTTAAACAAAAAAGACCGGGATGGAGCGCCTAGTGGGAGCAACAATCATGTCAAAAAAGACCTGAATGCATAGAATAATAAAATAATTCACTTCCATAGTGGGAACTATGCATCGGCCTGAATCGATTCAGTGACCCAGTGTCAATGTGACTTGCAAACCGATTTAAATGCAAGTGTGAAAGAGCCCCTGGATTCCAAGTAATTTGAGACTGTTTTTTATTTATTGCATTACTATTCCGATCATACTACTCTTCAGAGCTTTCAGAAGCTACATTTCTTTTCCCATTTCAACCCTTCCCCATATGTATTGCACTGTTTGCTCATTCCACAGCAAATTATCTGGAATAAATGTGGCAGGAATGTATCATTTATAGCACATTATGAAGTCTGTTGCAGCAAGGCTTACATTTCAGTTTCGCAGAAATGTGGTTTGAAATATTCCTGTCATACCACCCACTTGAAAGCTTCAGATCTTGTTTTAAAGTACATAAGAAATGAGGTAAGTATTGAAAGATTGATGGAAGAGTGCACTGTCCAATGAAGTACTGGATCAAAACATACTTCCAGTGGTGATATGATTGCAGGTGCTGTGTTATTGTAGGGAAAACAACTCATATTAAAGGAGATAAAGTACTTGCAGCTAATCTATTAAGGGGTGTCATCAAAGCCAACCTTTCTAGCCGATGGGAATAATTCAACAAGCTGAAAGACTCCAATAGCAAACCCAAAATTCTAGTTATTCAGGCCTTGAGCAGCAACAGCAGGTCTAGAATATATTATATTATAATATATAATTTATTTTCCATTAAGAAATCTGCTTGATAGTACTTCACACACATATACACTCAGCACCAGTAAAGTTCAGTTTTAAATTATTTCTTAACAATGGACCTGAGTTCTACATCAAACTCATAACCAATACAGAGAGACAAAGAGAAAGAAAGGGCATTATCTCAAAGGGGCTTCTAGGCAATATCACTCCATCTAAACCCACCAAGAATTTTAAAATGGCCTAGCAAAGCCAAGTATGAAGTGAGGTGTGTGTGTTTTTAATATTGAAGATGGTTCAAAATTTCCCCAAATTTGCACTTCTCTGATTGAATGTTTGAAAGACCTTTTCTCCTTGCAACTACATGCAAGATTAAACCGAAAGGGGCAAAACAAAAGCTAGAGATAAAGACAGAGAAAGATGTGTATGCCCTGTATTTGTCCAGTTTTTAGTCTTGGCAAAATTTGTCTAAGTACTAAGGGAGAGGCACAAGGAAAAAACAGATATCACAATGATCTCAACATGACACACATGGCTGTGTAAGTAAGAGCTTCATCTTTATTAAATGCAGTGATTTCCCCACCATCACCACAGTTTCTGTTCCTTCCTGGGCAACAACGACCACCAGCCTTGAAGGTCTTTCTCCAGTAGCTCTGGAAAAGGCTGCTTTGAGGAGTGAACACAGTGAAAAAGGACCCATGAAAGATGGCAGCTAGAGAATGCATGCATTGACTTGCACACTCTCCACTTCTCAAAGCAGCTTCTTCCAGAGCTAAGTAGCACAATATGGACTTAAAGCACTGTAATTTGGATTTAGGACATTTTTATGTATTCCACATGGCATTATTCAGTCTATTGTGTTGCCTGTTATGTAGGTTTTGAAACAAACAAGAACATTTATGGTTTTATGCCTTTAGTAGTAGGGAATTCTGTTCACATAACAGCTTAATGATTAAATCAGAAACCATTTAATGGGTGTTTCTTTGAATTGATGTAGCACTTCACACAGATTTATTATATTAATTGGAGAAAGGATAAAAGCAGGTTGCTTACCTGTAATTGTGGTTCTTTGAGTAGTCATCTGTGAAGTCACACATATGAGATCCTCTGTGCATGTGCAGATCATCTTTGGCAACTTCTAGGGCTAGATCTCTTTGGTTGAGGGAATCCCCTGTCCTGCACATGCTCAGTACGGTTCCCACTCAAACCCCCTCAGTTCCATGTCTGCCAAAGCAACCAGCAGCCAAGGAAGTCGTGCATAACAATAGAGTGGAGATGAGTGGGTTGTATGTGTTCACAAATGACCATATGAAGAACTACAGGCAATTTGTTTCTGTTCTTCATGGTCTTTGGACTCACACATATGGGAGATTAACAAGTGCTACATACCTGGATGTATCTCTGACTCAAATATCTCTGACTCAAATATCAAGCTTTCTAAAAGTAAGTGGCTGAGCCTGTAGCTGCATGACAGATAGCCTGCATGGGCACACCATCCAAGAACACAGCCCTCATGGAATGAGAATGGATACAGGAAGGCTCTGGGCTTTCTGGCAGTCCAGTAGGCTAACAAGGTGGCAGCAGCCACCCACTTGGAAATGCACTACAAGGAAGCTTATGGGTTACACAGCATACAAAAAGACTGGGGGATTTTCTGAAGTGTTTTGTTCAACCTAAAAAGGTGAGAGCACTTCTGACATCTTGTGTGTATCAGGTGCATTTGTCATCAGTGGATGGGTTTGGGGAAGAAGTCAGAAGCAAGAGTTGCTGAGGCAAATGAAGAGACAAAGCCACTTTCAAAAGAAGTGACATTTGGAAAGAACATCACCTTGTCTTTGTGGAAAAGGAGGAACAGCAAATCCACCCTCAAAGCAGCTAAGTTTCTTGCCCTCTTGGTTAAAATGACAGCCACAAGGAACACAATATTCCATGTGAGGAGATGCAAGTCATATGAGGCAAGGGGTTTGAAAACATCTCTCATGAATCTAAAGAGAACCACCTGTAAGTCCCAGTCAGGAACAATGGAAGTTTGAGAAGTAAAGGTGTTTAAAAAAAGAACCTTTGAAGAGCTTAACTAAAGGATACACACACCAAGAGGGGAACTCTCAAAGTTGAATGACAGCTGAAAGACCAGCCACATAAACTCTTATCAAAAAGATGGAGAGGCCCTGCAATACCAAAGAAGATAAGAACTGAAACTTTGTGCCAGTCCACATGAATGCCACTGAAAAAGAGAGAGTATGATTTCCAGGTTGACTGTCTACACATAGAGCAAAGAATGTCTAACACCTCTGGTGGGGGGATATCCTCCAAGCCATGGTATGAAGTACATGATGATCCAGGTGTCAAATCCAACTGCTGGCCTGAGTGAGGAGATTGTGACAAAATGGCTGTAAAAGCAATAACAAGACAGGTGCAGCAGCATGATGAACCAAGGCTGTTGGGGCCACCAAGTTGTCACTAGAATGTAATCCACATCATTATCCCTAAATTTCATCAGGACCCTGGTGATGAGTGGAAAGGAAGGAAGGGTGTAGAGAAGACCATTTCAGTCTAAAAGAAACACATCTCCAAGGAAATCCTCAGGCACAATAGCAAGGGCAATGATAGTTGTCCTCATTGGCAAACAGGTCCACCTTTGGATGGGGCTAACATCAGACTATCTCACAGAAGACTCAAGGAAGCAGCTTCCACTCATGAGACTAGGTTTGTGATCTGCTAGGACATCAGCCAGAATCCCAAAACTCAATGGTGAGATCAAGAATCTGGAAGTGTGTACCACCCTGCTTTGCAAATAAAATAGCCACCGTCATGTTGTTCGTTGTTACCTGAACATGACTCTGGCAAGAAAAGATTCAAAGGCTCTGAAAGCTTTGACCATTGTGAGTAGTTCAAGAAAGTTGATTGGGGGAAATCAACAGACTTGGATACCTTCTTATGAAACTGAAGAATCATCCGAAGTCTTCTTTTCCTTCTTGGAAGCAGCAGAAACTTCAGTTGGAGCCAGCACAGATTCGCAGAGCACCAATAACTTTGACCAGGGCTGGACTGAATCCAAAGTTGACAATGCCGAGGTTTCTTGATGAGCAAGGGAAGTTTTGTCAGTACTAACACAATCTGTCAGTACATTGGATGATGAAGTGAATGGTATCAAAGGAAGCAAAGCAATGCCCATAGAGGCCACAAGAAGAGTCCTATTTAGGTGTTGAGATCAACTGTGTTAATGGCCAACTCCCAGAGATGAAGCCCTGTTTTGATGGTTCCAGTGGGAAAAGATTCTACAGTGGAAGCACTTATACACAATCTGCATTAGGTTCTCTAAATGTGGCCACAATGGCAGATGAAAGAGAACTAAGGAAGCTGGGGTGAGAGATGTATTGAGCATGTGCAGGATGTGGGAGGGACTCAGCCAAAGGGATCTCACTCTAGATGTTTCCAAATATTGTTTGCGCAGGCACAGAAGACCCTATTCATGTGAGTCACAGAGACCATGAAGAACAAGCAAAATTATAGAGCAAAAACTGCACAGTGGTTTGGTTTGGACAGCTAGTTGAGATATTCACATATTCAGGCATCTATGAGACCCAGCTACCAACACAGTCATTCAACTATGATATCAAAACATAAAGGGGAGCAAATGATTTACAATGTCTATGTTGACTGGGAGCAGGGCCTTTGCAGACTGCCAGAAATAGAAATAACACTTTACGGGTTAGGGTTAGTGCTAGGGAATCATGGGAATTGGTTTTTTTTTCTGAGACATTGAGCCTTCTCTGTCAGAGAGCTCTGGTGCCACAATAAAATACAGTTCCCATGGTTCCCTAACCCTAACCCTTAAAGTGGACTCAATTTGCACTATTTCTAGCAGTCTGCAAAGGCCCTGAGTAAGTTGAAGAAACACTCCTAGAAATGTAAATTCATGCCTCTTAGTTTCCAGGCCCAGTATAAGGTTTCCTGGCCCAGTATAAGGTGTTGGTAATGACCTTTAAAGCCCTAAATGGCTTGGGTCCAACTTATCTCCAGGACCGCCTCCTCCAATATAATCCTCCCCGCACACTCCGATCCTCTGGGAGGAATCTGTTGCAGCCAATAAAAACTAGGCTGTCGACGACCTCCCAGAGGACTTTTTTGGCCACCGCTCCCAGATTATGGAACGGCCTGCCGGACGAGATCCGTCAGATTACCAACTTAAACAGCTTTAAAACAGTAGTGAAGACGGATCTTTTACAGCAGGCCTTTCCTGATTAGATCTCCCGGCCTCCAGAGTCCTATTATCCCTACTTGGCCTGCTGTCTCTGCTCAGTCCTTTACCGCCAATTAGGTTGTTTGTAACTGAATTGTTTTTAGGTATTATGTTTTAATTCTATCATTGTTTGATTTTGTTTTAAGGGGTGGGAGGGTTTATGGGTTCGGGATTATATTTTACATTGTACTGAGTTTTAATGATGTAAGCCGCCTCGATTGTCTGACAGAGGGGTGGGATATAAATAAAATTTATTTATTTATTTATTTATTTATTATTATTATTATTATTATTATTATTTATTAAGAAGTAAGGTTTGTTCCAGCTCTGACTTACACTGGAAGAAGAAGATTTATACCACCTGTAGATAAGCAGGACTGTATTCTCACAGGGTATATCCCTTCTAACTACTTGTTGGAGCCACCTAATTTAGTTTTTATTCACCATCAAGCATTATCTCCTATTTTTTAGTATATCTAGTTTCTCTGAGTATTTCACCTATTTATTTATTTATTTAGAGTATTTATACCCAATCTTTAGCCAAAAAAGGTCACAGGAAGGCTGTTCTAAAAAGAGCATTCAAGTTGTTTCCAATATATGGTGATTCTAAGGCAGTGATGGTGAACCTTTTAGAGACCGAGTGCCCAAACCCAGTGGCGTTCCTGCACAGGGTGCTGGGGATGGGACTTTTAGGGGCCGGAACTTCTAGGGGCAGGACTTCCCAGGAAAAACCCCAAGGTACACTCTCTCAGCCACAGGCTAGCAACAGCAAACCCCTCTGACAAAACTTGCCAAGAAAACTCCATGATAGTTTCAGCTTAGGGTCGCCATAAGTCAGAAATGACTTGAAGGCATAACACACACAAGTCACACTCTCTCAGCCTCAGAGGATGGCAATGGAAATCCCCCTCTGATGAAACATACCTCTCTCCATGATAGTTTCACATTAGGGTCACCAAGAACTGGTGCTCGGAAGGGAGGGAGGGTGCTCTGGCCCATAAGTTGGAAACAACTTGGACACACACAACAACAACAAGCATAATAAAGCACAGAAGGTAAAGAGCAAGAACAAAGAGAGCCCGCGAATCTGGAGGCCAAGGCTCAAATCCAACTCAACCACGAAAGCCACTGGGAGACCTTGAGCAAGTCATACTCTCTCAGCCTCAGAGGAAGGCAATAGCAAAAATCCCCTCTGAAGAAATCTTGCCAAGAAAACCCCATGATAGATTTGCCTTAAGTTCAACATGAAACAAAAGTATATGCCACCAAAGTCTAAAAACACTGAGGACCAAACAAAAGTCAGAATGAGAAATAAAGTGTTGGAAAGGGGTAAGAATTCTGCTTCCCTTCCCAACACCAAGTTTTCCTTCTATTCCCAAACATCTAGCATTGCAGTAACTTAAAACATGAGTTGAGCATTTAGAAATAAAATGTAGGCATTCAAAGAAAAGCAGCAGAAATTACCAAGTGAATCCAAACACTACAAATAGACATTTTTGCCTGATGAAGAAGCCAGTGGAGCTTCAAAAGCTTGAAACTTGTATTTTGTATATATATATATATATATATATATAATAGTATTGAAAGCCAGTGTGGTGTGGTGGTTTGAGTGTTGGACTACAACTCTGAAGATCATAGTTTGGATTCTGACCAGGCCCTCCCTCCCTCCCTCCACCATCATCAAGAGGGAGAGAAAGGCAGGCCAACTCCATCAGACCTAGACACAGTGAGAAGAAGGCCCTCTCTCCACTCCATCTGTCTTGGTCCAGGCTTCAGAGGGAGAGAAGATCTGCTGGACATATTCCTCTTCCCCACCACCATTCCCTTCTCCTTTTGTGTCTTGTCTTTTTAAAATGTAAGCCTGAGGGCAGGGAACCGTCTAATTAATCCATTTGTAAGCCGCTCTGATAGCCTTTTGGCTGAAGAGCAGGGTATAAATACTCGAAATAAATAATAAATAAATAATTGGACAAGTCACACCCTCTCAGCCTCAGAGGAAAGCAATGGCAAACCTCCTCTGGACAAACCTTGCCAAAAACAATAACAAAACATGAAAGCTTTACCTTAGGGTTGCCATAGGTTGGAAGTGACTTGAAGGCACACAACACCAAAGGTAACCCTGTTTTGTGGATTTTAGATGTTACTGTACTTTGTTATATGGCCAACACAGCTACCCCTGGATATGTTTTATGAGTTCAAGGTGTTAACTATCTTTTGCACTTTGATCTCTGCAGTGCTGGAAATTTGGGAAAAGGGTGAACTTGCTCTATCTTTCAGCCTTCTGTCCAAGAGGAATTCCAAAACATCCTCCATTTTGAGCACGGCAAAAAGGCATGAATTTACATTTCTAGGGACGTTATCACACGGGGGATTTTCTGCACAAATCTCGAACAGAAACTGGAATTGAGACTCATGTTTTCACACGACGTCGCACAGAAACTGGACAGAAAGTGGACAGAAAGTGGATCTTTTTAAGTTCGGGAGTTTGGAGGAAATGCATTTGCGGATTTAAAGTAATTGCGGAATTGGCTATGTCTGAAAACCAATTCCAGATTAAATGAGGAGGAGGAGTGGTCTCCAGAGAGGCAAGAGTCCTGGCTCCTCCTCCTCCTCTTTCCCCCTCCGTCCTTCTCTCTCTCTCTCTCCTCCGATTCTAGGGACTCTGCCTTTTCTTCCCTGGCAAGAGATTCCCCTTCTCGCCTTGGACCCTTGGAAGGGGGGCTTTTGGCTTGGCTTTTCCTACTAGCCTCCTTTCTTTCTTTCTTTCTTTCTTTCTTTCTTTCTTTCTTTCTTTCTTTCTTTCTGAGAGCCATGCCCTGGTCCTCCTTCCTCCTCCTCCTCCTCCTCCTCCTCCTCCTCCTCCTCCTCCTTCTGTCCTTTCCTATGGGTCTCTCTTCCTCTTTCCCCCCCCCCTTCGACCTGCTCTATGCGGATGGGGTCCGGGCCTACTTCGCGGGGGACTGGGGCCGGGCGGCAGAGCTCCTCCAGTGCTCCCTCCACAGCTTCTCGGGGCTCCTCCGGGGCCGCAGGGAGTGCCAGGGATGGTGCCGCAGGGAGGAGGCAGCCTTTTCCTTCGCCTTAAGCGCCTCTGGAGAAGAGAAGGAGGAGGAGGGCCCCAGAGCCCTCCGTTCCTGGGAGTGGGAAGAAGGGGCCTTCTAGGGGAGCCTCCTCCGAAGGGCCGGGTGCCTGGAGGGATGCCTGGCCCAGAGCCTCGGAGGGGAGCCTCCCTCCCTCCCTCTCTCTCTCTCGGGGCCTGGTCCGGGGACAATCCCGCAATTTTTTTTCGCATTTAACAATCCCGCAATTAGGCTCTTTTCTGCTTTCTTTGCGGGATTGTTCTTTTCCAGTTTCTGTCCGCTTTAACTGGCCCCCGTGTGATAACGTCCTAGGAGTGTTTTTAGCTTTTCTTCCATCCTGTCCTCCAGTTTTTTGAATGCCCTCCATTTTGCGGTGCTCTGTCCTCCTTTGCTGTTAGGACACTTCTGGTCACCCTGCAAGAAAACACACTGGATGATCTTGAGCAATTCACACTCTCTAAGCCTCAGGGGAAGGCAATGGCAAACTTTCTCTGAACAAGTCTTGCCAAGAAAATCCCATGATAGGTTTGCCTTAAATCAGAAATGACTTGAAGGCACACAACAACATGCTCTACATGACGAAGTGTGGACCCTACCTTTAATGTTTATGAATAATAGGGGAGGGATTGGCTTTCCCTTACAATAGAGCCAGATCTGAGGTGACAGGAGAGAGCTCTCTTCTTGTTGCTTCAAGTTGTTTCTGACCCTAAGGCAAACTTTTCATGGGGTTTTCAAGTTTATTCAGAGGAGGCTTCTTCAGAGGCTGAGAGAGTGTGACCCCTCCCCTCTTGGGATGACTACATAAATACCTGAAAAAATGGAGGATGGTGGAAACAGCCTAAAAGGGACAGGATTTCCACCCAGAAGGCCCACGCGGCCTGGCTCCTTGTTGCAGCTTGGTTTTCCATGGGAGAAGTGGACCACTGTAAGGAGCAAGGCTGGCAGCACGTATCTCCTCGCCCTTACTTGCTGCAGCCCGATTGTCCCAAAGCAAACCAAGCCTCGACAAGGAGCCAGGCCACGCACGCACCCCACACCTCCCAACCCTACCATCGGTGGCCACTGCATGCCTCAGGGACTGGGCCGCGTGCCAGAGAGGGCATGTGTACCACAAGTTCATCAACATGGCCCTAAGGCAAACCTATCATGGAGGTTTCTCGGCAGGATTCTTCAGAAGGGGTTTGCCATTGCCATCCTCTGAGGCTGGGAGTGCATGATTTGCCCAAGGTCACACAGTATGTTTACATGGCCAAATCATTAATTTCACATTTCTTCACCTCAAACTTGCAATCTAAACAAAACACAAAGCATAAGGAAAAGGGAATAGCAGTGGGAGAGGGAATTAGGTCCAACCGATTCTGGCTGCTCTTCTCTCTCTGCAAGGACACAACAGTGGCAGCTGTAATGGAGGGAAGGTCCTTCTTCAGCTGCTGGGCCAAAGCACAGTGGAGCTGTGCCTGGCTACTCTTTTCTCCCTAAGAAACTAGAGCAATGCTAGTTGGAAAATGAAGGGATGGCTATGGATCTAACACTTGTATTTTATAGTTTCAGAAATGGAGGACCAAAAGCAGCCCTTTTGGAGTGTCCAACGTGCATTATGAAACCATCTCAGCAACTAATAAAAAATGTCAATGACTTCAGTCTGCTTTCACATTTCATGTAACTCAATGGAAACTCTGTGTTTGAACATCTATACTATTTTATTCTCCCAGTTTCCTCTTGAGCTCTATCACCCTTTCCTATGAAAGGGTCTGAACACTATTCTGCAATCTTAAGCTGGACATTTAATAAATGCATTGCTCAAATACAGGTATACCTCAGTTAACAAAGCCTCTGATGAAGAAGCTGCCTTTTACAAAGTCATTTTACATGCATCCAGAATCCTTTTCCTCCTTACCCCCATCTAGTTGAAAGTTTTTAGCAGCATCAACAATGGGAGGATGGTGAAGGAGGGCTACCATGATGAATGGGGTTCCCCATTCATCTGAAGACCTCTCACAGACAACAAAGGATTAAATGTTATGGGGAAGTGCATTCTAAGGTGGGTTTACATCACATTCTAATGAGGGCTTACATCACAGCTGATAAAATGCCAACTGACCAATCAGTTGGGCAGATGAGATTCTTCTAAGCAGAGGTTTTTAAAAAAAGAGGTTTTGCACCATGAGGTCTGAGTCTTTTCCTTTGTCTGCCTTGAGGCTGTCTGCCTGAGGTAGATGACAAGGAGCTGGTCAAGCTAGACAATGGAGTCCAGGCTCCCAGCTGTCCAGAAACATCAAGGACTACAAATTCCATCTGACTATGAGTAGTGGGAACATATATTAGCTTGTGGTGTTAGGTCTTTTGGTTATTTTATTGGCTTGGCTGAAATGACTGTATTCTATGACTTACATTTCTCTGTGCCTGCAAGACAAGGGATCCTGCATGTAATGATATCCTTTGCTCTAGAATTCCTTAGGGGGGAAGCAGACGGGCGGCCCTTGGCCGCCCGCGAAAGCAGAGGATCGAGGCCAAGGCTGCTGGCAGCCTTGGCCTCGTTCTTCCCTTTCGCTGCCTGCCTTCTGCAACTCGTGAAAGGGGCGCCCGAAGAGCCGCCATGCGGCTCTTTGGCATCTCTTCCGGCTCAGCATGTCTGGATGCTGAGCCGGAAGGACGTCATCGGAATGCCCGTCATGTGGATGGGCCGTCGCTCCGATGACGTCCTCAGGAAGGGGATGAAGTGCCCAGCGTCTGGCTGCCCCTCCCCTTCCTGGGATTGAGGATGGCGTTTCTCACCATCTGCATCCCCCCTTAGTTAGAATAAAGCTTTTCTTTAAAGTACCTTCTCTCTCACACACACACTCCCTCATGTGCCTTTGGTTCAGCTAGGGCTTGCCTAAGTTGGCAAGGAGGAAAAGAAACTTTATAAATCACTTAGCAAAGTCCTGGTGTGTTGCTAAGAGAACTCAGTCTAATGCACCAGGTGGAGGCAGCTTGGATAGATAGTCTCAAGGGGTCCCATTCAGCTCAGCAGTAGTAGGAAGGGGGATCCAGAAGACCTGTGCTAATGATTCCTGTGTGAGTAGCAACACAGAAAGAAAACAGGACAGCAGATAACTCTGCCTCATTACCAACCCTTCATTTTATTTTAAAAGCATAGATCTATATGTTTGGCCACCAAAATAGAGACCTGGTGGTGCAATGGTACTGCAGCCACAAGGTTGTGAGTTCAATCCCAGGGCTCCAAGGTTGACTCAGTCTTCCATGCTTACGTAGGTTGGTAAAATGAGTACGCAATTGGCTTACAGATTGTAAACCACTTAGGGCAGGGGTAGGCAACCTTTCCCCTTTAAGAGCTGAGGGACTTCAGCTCCCAGAATCCCAGGAGCTATTGGCTAACATGGGACATTGGCCAACATGGCTGAGGCTTCTGGGAGCTGAAGTCCCTCAGCCCTTAAAGGGGAACGGTTGCCTACCCCTGACTTAGAGAGTGCTGAGTTCATTATTAAGCGGTATAGAAATGTAAATGCTATTGCTTGCTATTGCTATTGTTATTGCTAGATGTATTTTGGAAGAAACCTTCAAAGGCTCTCTTGAAGCTTCACAACATTTTTGTTTACTTATGCAAGGCTTATCTGACCTGGTTGTTTCATTTCACATGTGCATAGTGCAGGTTTTTGATAAAAAAAGTTTGCTGAAATATGTCAAATTGCTCTTCATTTTTGTGGGGCAGAAATCTTCTATATTCTTTCCATATCATTTCTGCCTCTGGTGCCATATTTTCTGTTAAAGATCTAAGGTGCAGGAACACATCAACATTATTGAGGTATACCTATATGGATTTTGAAATTTCCCATTTCCTCTGGTAAAGGAAGCACATTATAATCTCCAGGGCTCTCTGAGGAAAACTGATTGTCAGTTTAGCATTGCAGACTAATGAATGCAGCAGAGGTGCCACAAGCTATTATTCAGCAAGAGACATAGAGGAGAAGAAGAAAACTTGTGTGAGCTTCTGAAATAACTCAGCCTGTTTGAATTAAAAGATTTTATTCTAGTCAATGAGTGAAGGGGAAATGGTCAAACAAGTCAGAAGCATTTAACAATGTACTGAGTAAAATGTCAAAACAAATTCAGTCCAGTACTTGCCAAGAGATTTCATCTTGCCAAGTGTGGAAAGCTCTAGAATGTTAATCCTTTCCAAAGCAATTATGAAGTAAAGCACTACAGTACAATACAATACAGTATATAATATATTTAGATCAGTAACAGAGAAGACCAAGGGTAAGTAAGAAGACCCTACAACAGCAACCCAGAACAATTTCTATAAAGAGAGCAAATTCATTTAATTTTGTGCAAGAAACTGTCCAGACTGTGTAAGAAATATACACAAGTAGGAAACATACATATTGCCCAAATCTTTGCAATAATCTTCTATATATTGCACTACCTCTGAAGCATTTCCGTGTGGGGGGAAAATAGATCAGCGTAATTTCTAATACTGAGTATATATTCAACAAACTGTTAAATATTTTTAAAACTAAACTGTGATCCCACAACATTAGGTACAAGGTCAAGGTTTTGCATAGTACAAATACTCATTTGACACTTTGTACTCCCCTCTCCAGCTCCTTGAACCATTACACAGAACACTGTTATTCCCAGATGAAAAGCTTCTTCAACCCTATATTTTGTACAAACTGAAAAAGGTGCTTTAAAGCCAAGGGTGGAAAGTGAAGTCGAAGGCTTTCATGGCCGGCATCCATAGTTTTTGTGGTTTTTGTGGGCTGTGTGGCCATGTTCTAGAAGAGTTTCTTTCTGATTTTTTGCCAGCATTTGTGGCAAAAACCCTCCTGGCATGAGGCTGGAGGGTTTTTTTATTTGGTAGTTGCTCTGGGTTATCTCATGACCTCACTGGATTGCTCTGCAATTTTTAGCTTTCCCTCCCCCTTGGTTTTTGTGGTTTTTGTGGGCTGTGTGGCCATGTTTTAGAAGAGTTTCTTTCTGACGTTTTGCCAGCCACAAATGCTGGCAAAAAATCAGAAAGAAACTCTTCTAAAACATGGCCACACAGCCCACAAAAACCACAAAAACCAAGGGGGAGGGAAAGCTAAAAATTGCAGAGCAATCCAGTGAGGTCATGAGATAACCCAGAGCAACTACCAAATAAAAAAACCCTCCAGCCTCATGCCAGGAGGGCAGAAGCTGAGGGAGAGGCAAGAAGAAATACAAGAAACAAGGGCTGATGTCATTGTTTTCCCCTTTTGGGAGAGTGCCAGGAGAATGGGAAGCAAAGCCTCCCCAAAAACATCCTTAATGTCCTATACACTAATCAGCAAGAGCTGAGGAAATAGGCAGGTAGAGTGCAAGAGCTGTTAGTCCAGGCCAGGCTAGTCTCAGGTTACTTGAGCAAGATGTAGGGACAGGCATGAGGATGGTCATCGACCAGTCCAGAAGTCCTTCCAGCAGGTTTGTAGTCCAGATACATGAAGCCAGCAAGGAGTAGAGCATCAAACCGTAGCCAGTCCTAGGTCAAGAATGCTAGAAAGTGCTGCCAGTCAACAAGATAACCATCTTATCTTGTTGACTGGCGGTACTTTCTAGCATACTTGACCTAGGACTGGCTAAAGTTTGACTAGCTACAGTCAGCACCAAAGCTGCAGGGGAACTGCTGGGATACTTATGAGCCACGGGAGTCTGACTAGGTCATTGTCTACTACTTAATGGTTATCAGGAGCAGCATTTCTCTCTTTGTCACTCGACAAAGGATGGGGGTCTGTTGTTTTCAGTGCCTTCAGCCTCTGCCATTTCCTGATGGGAGGCAGGATCCCCCATTGACTCAGACCGAGCTCCCTTATCAGGAGAGCTCCATTATCAGGAGCTGCAGATTCCTGGCAAACTGCCTCTTTCTCCTCTTTGCCTGAGTCATCCAAGGGGTGAGTTATGATACCTGCTACACTCTGGGGGTAAGGCTCCTCCAGTACTGCCATTTGAGCATTGAAAGTAAAACAACAAGAATGGAGGAGGTTTCTGTACCTGCAATAGGGAGGCCTAGTAGGATGGACCTCCATCTTCACTCATAGACATCTCTCTCCTCCCACAGAAAGAGTAAAATCTTATCTTTGTTACGTAACACATGAAGAAGGAATGAGTGAGGGAAATGAAGGTCAAGGGCTTAGTAAGGACTGGATCGTGAAAGCAAGATGTGATTGACAGAGAGGAGCTGAGCTGGCTAGGGATCAGAAATTGGGAAGAAAGAATTGAGAGTACAGATTTAGACAAATTGGGCTATTGAGAATACTGAAATTCAGACAAGACATATGCAGTGTTCTCAGAAATATTATCTGGATATAGTACAAGTGAAGCTAGTTAGAAGTGAATCCCTTCAGCACTACTAAAATTATCCTGACTTCTACTATTTCTTTCCTATCTTTTTCTCATAGACTTTGATATAAAGTGCTTCCTAGACCCTCTTTCTGAGCAATTAAAACAAGAAGATCAGGAGAACCCTGCTGGATCAGAACAAAAATCCATTCTGTCCAATGGCTAAACAGATCCCCCCCACGCCCCCCAAAATAACAAGTAGGGCATTTCAACAGCAGCCTCTACCAGCTGTTGCCAAACCCATATAACCAGCTGGTATTCAGTAGTACACTGTCAACAGAGATTGGAAGGGGTTGTTTAGCTACTATGCCTCATTGATTTAGCATCAGTTGAATATGCATAGCTCTCTATGTTAGTTTACTCTTTTTCTCTCAATGGTGTTGAACAGCATTTATTTGTCCTTTCAGGATTTTATCACTAAACCCCTTTTCCAAGCACTTGTCACCTGCCTGCAAGATTCTGACAACAGCTTTTTTATTCCCTTTCTCTTGTTTAATTCTACAATGTATTTCTCCATTACTATCATCATCTAAGTTCGTGGTGTTCTATAGAACATGGCAGTGTTTTGAAATAAGCGAGAGCCATATGGGAGGAAATGCAGACAATCCTTTAACATAAATACCACTTACCATAATTGTCACTTAAAAGATGTTTAACAAACCTAACACAGTTAGTGCTACTCACTATGGCCTTCACATAGAGCATATATCAAGTAATGAGAATATAAAATAGAATCCATATGTCAAACATATCAGTCCAGAAGTACTGGTAAGTCTCTGTTTGTTCAGTAGACGTAAGTGGCTACAACCCTGCAGCGTAAGACATAAAATTACATAATAGCAAAAGTTTTTATATAGGATATGCAGTAAATTCAGCTGAAGACTGAAGTCTATACCAAAATAGACCCCTTCAGAGCAGTTCTGGCACTTTTGAGAGTGGAAGTTGCCTTTAACATAAGTAGTTAGATCCAAAAATGGATCCTCATTAGCAATTTGGACTTCAGAAATTCAGGCACTATCTTGCAAAAAGTCTGTTTTCAGGTTAGGTTTCTTTGAAAATTCTGAGGGTAGGAAAGTGGGTTTAAACAACTATCAGATTCACCTTCTAATCATAGGATACATTTTGCCAGATGGTATTTGATCACAGCACTTTAATGGTAATTTTGTGCATTATATTTTAAAAACTCTGCTTTTCTTCTTCCTTGCTCCTTACCATCCAATATCTAGATTAAGAAAGAGATTTTAGTGAGGCGTTAGAAGGTCATCTGGTTTCCTGGATTGCTTTAATTGGCTCTAATAGTCTATAGTCGGACCACTTCTTCCCTTCAACTTCTTTATTCCTTATTCCTTCCCCCCGCCCCAAATCAATCTATCTCCCAGTTTTTTCCTTCTGCATACAGCAAATATTTGTTTACTTGTTATTATTTACTCTCTTAGGCTTCTTGTGTGTATAATTTTCTCAATATATTAGGCATGTAATCCAGTCTCTTTCCCATAATATAAAAATGTTGCTATATTATTTCAATTTAAATTCATTCTTGTCATTTATACCTCTGTTTTTCTGTGTGCATGCATCTGCTTTCATATAACATTCTGTGTGTGTTACCTTGTAATTTTTTTCACCCAAATCCTTGCAATCTTTTTGCAATGTAAAATTTATTTAAGTTTCTCCTTCCAGTTCTTCTTCCATGAACAGGTGCCTCTATTTGTCTTCCTCCTGCTTCCTGCTTAGTACTCTCTTGCTGCAGTCACTATCCAGAATTCCTACCATACGTTCCGCTATTTCCACTTGGTACTAAGAAACTTGCTACTGAACTCACTTTCTCCTGAAGTGCTCCTCTGGGAAAAATACCGCTTAAAATATACTTCCAGTTAGAAGCACCTGCCCATCCTGCCTCCACCCTGCCTAGTGTCAGGGCAAAGAAGCAAGTTCACAAAGTAGCAAGATCCAGTGAGTACTACTTTGTCCACTGACTGAGTAACTCCATTTTTAAAATTATTATAATTTAAGGATGCATATTGAAAGTAAACCAAAAATTTGGAAGGCTTCATCTCTTCCTAATCTCACAAATAAGCAGTGGGAGTTGACTCCCATTGATAATCAATGGGAGTCATGAACCTCCAGATTTCCAAATATCACTTGAGTACAATCTGATGGGTTCTCAATTTGACCTGAGCCAAATTGAGCTGCTTCCCAATCATCAAATATGGATCCAAATTAAATCTTGTGCTTAGTGCACATGCCTGGACCTTAGTTCAATTATTAGACCCACCTAGAGTAGATCTGTTGAATCAAAGGGGATTTGCTTAAGTCAATACTTGTTAATTCAACACAAGTTGATATAATGAATCTGTGCTAGTTGGGACTAGCAAATGGATTTAAGCTCAGAATCCTGCAGTTCTTCAGATGCTGTTGGACTATAACTCTCAGCATTCCACACCATTGACCAAGCTGGCTAAGGCTGTGGGATCTGCAGTTCAGGCTGCATGATTTTCATTCCTGATTTGGGTCCTATTTTATATAATTCAAATAAGTGGTGCCAATCAAAGCTGTTCTGTAGCTAGAGGTGAAAAGAGAAAGAGCTTTTGACAAAAGCCTGGTAATTATGTGTCGTGCTTTCTAACGCAAAACAGAACATGAAAGCAACTAACCTAGTTGAAATAAACCTTTCACTAAAAACAAGAGTCATTCTGAAACAAATATCAACTGAACCCTTTTTCCCATTATGATTTTATCTCTCAAGGGCAAAGAGGCAATTTTCAACTTCTGTCCTACTAAGAGCTGTGTCATCTTTTTTTGTAAATTTAAAACTCTCTCTTAGGTGAGATAATTTCTGTGCACAATAGAATTTATAATACTGCCCACATCCCCAAGCAATATACATAAAAATGTCAATTAAATGTGACTAATGAATTTGCTTTGCCTTCTCTGTCACCAATGCTGCCAGCAAAACACTCATGATAGGATATACTCTATAGAAACTATTTCTGGATTACAAAATTGTTCATTTATTTTAATCTGTCTGTCAATTCTTTTCCATATTTTCTACCACTAGAAAATTATCCTCTGCCCTTCTCACAAGCTTTTTTTTTTAATTACTCACTCTTCATGTCCTTTTGCCATGATGCATGTAAAGCACCATAAAATGACTAAATCATACTAAAAAAAAATACAGAACCAGCAAGTAGAGGCCATGGTGCATGTAAAGCATCATAAAATGACTAAATCATACTCACAAAAATACACAACTAGCAAGCAGAGGCATACACATTTTTTCTCATATCTGTGTTTCCTATATGCATCAAATCTCCTGTATTGTTAGTATTCTTTACTAATAATTATTGTAATCAGTTTAGTGATCCTGTCTAAACACAAGAAATGTATCAAAAGTACCAACTTGACAAAATTAAGAAGTATAAATAAATAAACTTTAATAAAAAAGTAAAATAAATGTAGTTGAAGTGCCTACTCACCAATTCAAACTGACCTATTCTCATATTCCAAAGAAGCATTTAATTGAAGTAAAAATTAATGCAAGATCAGCATGTCAAGAGCACCCATTTTTTCCCAAAGCCTCTTTTTCTGTTAAAGATCTGTGAATTCAACTCATAGGTCAAACTGACCTATTCCCATATTCCAAAGAAGCATTAAATTGAAGTAAAAATTAATCCAAGATCAGCATGTCAAGAGCACCCATTTTTCCCAAAGCCTCTTTTTCTGTTAAAGATCTGTGAATTCAACTCCCAGGAGCAGTTGAAGTCAATCTGGATAGTCCAGACATAAGATTTGTTCTATTGCATGAAAAGTTGAGAACTGGTTAGAAAAAGCTGCAGTTTTGTATAAAATACTATGTTTTCTATACGTTCTGCACTTTGCTTCTTTTAAGATATATTAATATAGTGCTGAATTATGCATATGTTCTGGATAACCTATTTGACCAAGATTGGGCATGGGGGGGGGGGAGAATTCATCTTATTGCCAACAAAGCTGGTCCAGCAATCCAACCAGGATACCTTATCATCTCTTCCCCTATTTAATTTTAGAGCATTAAAGTCAATTATGTGTGGTGTGCGACTAAGGCAGAGAGGGGATGGAGACAAGTTAAACTGTTAAAGCAGAACTGCCTGGAGTCATCATGCATAAAGCATAACCTCTCTTTGGCACTCATGCAAAGTACTAAAAAAATCTCCCCACTCTCCAAACCTTTTAAAAGCAGTAATCCTTTACTATCTGCAGTCACTATCAAATCCCAACTGCCAATTGAAGCTAAGCACAGAATTAAACTACAAGGTGTAGAAGTTAACATATTCCCATATGCCTAATGGCATGGCATTAATGATCACCATCCTACTTTATTCTTAAAGGAACAGCATTGTCACAGCCCATGAGTCATGGAAAGCAACCAACTACACATAACACAACTTGCATAGCATGTTGCTATGTCATGATTTTTCATTCAGTCCCAGTTGTGTGGTGCAGTAGTGTGTGATCCTTACTTTGAATACAGCATGCAATTAAACCAGTATCTTGGATCTACAACTGGGTTCCAATGGAAAACTGCACCTCCTGCATGGCTTGGAGGCTTTAGAAATAAGTTCCTATTGACACTAATAGGATTTCCCCACTCAAGACTCCAAAAGGGTAGGGTGATTTCTGACTAGAATGCAGCTGGGCTATGGAGAGATAAACCTCTCATTCCTCCACATGAAGAAGGGGTATGACCTGACTGGAGATAAGACATTAATCTAACAACAATAGGAATAAAAACATGGCTACATGACACACCAGGGATGGGCAGTATAGTATAGCAGCTAGGAATTTCAGGCAAATAGTTTATAAAATGGCTCTTGCCCTCTGTGGTGCAGTGAAGGACGATAAAGTAATTAGGCTGGGGGGTGTATCTGTTTAAGAGGAAGGACTGTGAGCCCAGTTTGGACCTGGTAAAATTCCTGGGAGCAGAGCACTTTAATTGTGTTTTTTCCCACAAAGGCCCCCTTCTGTGGATCTTGGGATTCAAGTAAGATACAAAGTAGCTGCCGAAACTTTGAAGTCTATTACTGTGGCTAGACAACAAATGTAATGCAATTTGGTCCTGAACTTCCTGCCCTCCTGACAGTCCTACACAATGTCCAAGTGATCTCTCTTCCTCATCTCTCTTGATGCAATTGGTTGACTTGCTCTGAAGTCACAGTTTGCTGAAGCAGGCAGGGATGGCATAGCCTCCATTGGCTTCCATCAACTTAATTTCTCTGCTACCTGAGTGGAAGCAGAATGGTCTAGGACACGGGTAGGCAACCTTTCCCCTTTAAGGGCCAAGGGACTTCAGCACCCGGAATCCCAGGAACTATTGGCCAACATGGGACTATTGGCCAACATGGCTGAGGCTTCTGGGAGCTGAAGTCCCTCGGCCCTTAAAGGGGAAAGGTTGCCTACCCCTGGTCTAGGACTAAACAGCTGCACTGAATACTAAGGAGGGCTTTAGAAACTTCCATTTTTTTTTAAAAAAAAAAAAAAAGGAGAAAGCATTACTCATTTTCGTCCAAAGTACGAAATCTGAATATGTCATTGGAAATCTCCTGTTCATATTGAGGAGATTTGATTAATGGATTTAATACTTACAAGTGACATTCAATAAACCTACTGCCAGGCATCTAAAACTCAAATAATTATTTGCTGGGACTCAGATGCTGCTTTTTACATGCAATTGTTGTGCGTGTGCGTGTGTGTGTATGCTTTATTTTTAATCCTTGATCCACATGTTATTAAAATCTAGATAACTCCCATAGTTAAAACACTTATATTTAGTATTCATCTGATTACATTTTCTTTTAGTTTTTTCACAATTGTAGTTGGTTGTGGCACCAGAGCTCTCTGACAGAGAAGGCTAAATGTCTCCCAAAACTACAGTTCCCAGAATTCCCTAGTATTGAGCCATGCCTGTTAAATCAGTCTCAAATTAGATTATTTCTGCAGTGTGTTTTGGACCTTACTTGGCAGGTGTCTAGAAGAGCTCATTCACTGTTCTATCCTAATGGACAGATAAATAGAATATATGGAGTAATAATGTGATCTTGCCATTATCTTTAGCCTTATTCTCTTCTTCACTATGTACATCAAACCTGCAAAATGGTCAAGTAACAGAGTTGCATGTTTGGCTCAGTGTCAAGTTAGCAAAGCGTTAATACAGACAGTCAATAAAAAGGTGATGTCTGGTCAGCAGATGGGCTATTGCCCAATGGGGCTCTGTGTTGCATGATAAAAGTTTGGAACTTTCAAAGTCAAGAGAAGAAAAATGTCACAGCAGTGAAAGCTAGAAAGAACAAATAGTATATCAAACAGAGTGCAGTGAAGCCTGTGCAATATGAGGTTGTGGTAGAAACTACTCAGTGTGTGCTTGTAGGCTTAGAAAAGGAAAAAGCAAAACTGACATTTATTGTTTCAGGAAATCCATCTTAGACTAGGAAGGGAGACAGACAAAAGAGGATTATCTAAACCTCAATAGAAGAGCCCCTAAGACCGGTTCTCATGTCTCATGGATGTTGGCTAGAATCCCTCCTGATGCAACAGCCTTATGGATGTTGCCTTCCCAGACAAAGGGAGGGAAAGGGCTGACTAACTTTTAAAAGAAGAGGGAAGTGACCTCTGCAAGCAGGAGGGAAGCAAAAAGGCTTGAGTACATACATCAAAGAAAGAAACAGGAAGGGGAAACAAAAGGGCAAGCATGCTCTGTAGAGTCTCCTCTCCCCCTAATTACTCTATACAAGTGTTGATGCCTCTTTGCTTCCAACAACAGTCAGGTTGACTTTGCATTTCTTCCATCCTGCAAACCTCTGGAAAGGAAGGAATGCTTGAGGCTTGGTGGATGTCCAATCTCTCTTCCCCCAAGAGCAATGTCCACTTAAGACCAGAGATGCATCCTAACATGAGTAGGATAAGAATTGTATTGAGACACATTAAGGATGTTTCTGTCTGTTTTCCCTTGCTGGTTGTTGGTATACATTGTGTTAATGCTTATGCAACTCCATCTATGGCCATGAAATCATGAAATCCCCCAGGAAATGGGGAAGGAGGGAAGGACAGGGTGGGAGAGAATAAAAGCAGATGATGGGATCTCGTTCCCAATCTGCCCTCATGTGAGTGGTCTCCAAAAAGGAAGGTAGGTACTGGTGGTGGCAGCAACTGATATATTAAACAACAACTGAGGTTCCTGGTAGTAAGGGTTCAAAGTGAATGGTACTAATCTTCAGCCAGGTCCAAATGCCTCAAACTGAAGAGGTCTTTGCTTAGAATTCAAAGATTGTGGGTGAAGTGGCTAAGGAGAGAGACCATGTCACGTCTCTCTATGCCCACATCATATGACATGCTGCGTCTGAGGAGCATCCTTTCAAGAACAGGTTATTTGGGATGCAGAGGCAATGAAGGAGATAGAAAAAGGCAAAACGTATTGCATGACTGCTAGGAATATACAGTGAACTCATCATATTGGCAGATTAGCCATCCACGGATTGGAGCGCCCATGGACTGCCCAACTTCCATGTTAAGCAATGGTAACTCATGCACATGCAGCCACCCATTGGCTAATATGGGCTTGAGCACCCACAGTTCTTCCCATCTGCGGGAGAGGTGAAACAAAACCCCACAGATGGGAAGGGCCCACTGTAATTCAAACCCTTAGTTTCTTCAATGTCTATATTCTAGGAGGGGTAGGATTTTGGCAGGTACAATGATCAATTTTCCTTCCTGTCAGGATCTGCCAACCCCACAACACTGAAATCTGACAGAAAATTTGAAAACCCACTTAATAAGAACATAATTCTTATTTTAAAGTCTTTTAATAGTGTGCCGTTGGATTTCAACTAAAATGGGGGTTTGCAATAACAGTCTTGTAGTCATGCATGGCCTATGGAACAAATATTACCAACTCTGCTCTGCAGCTCTCTGTTCTTGCTCTGGAAAGTACGTATTCCACAGAACAGTTCCACAGTTGATTGTTGCTTTGTTCAATGACATATTCTGTCACTGGGAATGTTTTACTTGACCTTTTTGTAAACAGCAGGTGTTGTTTTTCTCAGTAACATTTCAGACATACAAGATTTAGCAAAACTAGGCCAAGTCTGTCTTTTCAAAAATGGTTACAAATGACATTATCATGGAGAACATTAGCTCACATGGGGACTTCCACTGCAACAACAATGCAGTTCATAAAGCCATTATTATTTTTCAGAAGCAATGACACAAATGGACTGGTGCAGAACAAAATTTCCCAACCTGATCTCTTCTAGATGTGTGGGATTACAATTATTATCTTCCCCAGCCAGCACGGTCCATTCAACAATCAATTTTAATATATACACTCCTGAAGGAAGCATGATCAACAAATGTATTGCAAAGTCACACTGTCCACACCACTTGTGCAGTACTTGTTGCAAAGAGTGAGGATGACATGAAGAGAAGAAAAGGGTTAGGGGCAAGAAAAGAATGCGCACTGTGTAAGGAATTAGATTTCTTTGACCTTTCCAGAAGCAGTAATGTCTGCCAAATACCAAAACAGGAGAACATGGAAAAAAATGTGTAGTGTAAGAACGGTCCTGTTGCATAAGTGCAAAGTCAGAACTTAGATAAGTTTTTTGGGGGGTTGGACTAAAGGTGGCAGAATTCCCCACACAACCATGGCCAGTGCTCATTCTAGGTAGGGGATTCTGGGAGCCATTGTTCAAAGAATAACTTTTCCAAGCTCTGTGTAAACTGCATGCAAGACCAGAGTGTCATTCTTGTTCTTGTACAAAGTAACTTCTTAAGATCTAAAGTTCCTAAGTACCAAGTTCTGTTTGTCATTCTGTGTTATCATAAACCATTAAAAATGTACTTAAGAGCACAGATGCTGAAACCTGAAGTTGTCATACTTTTGCTCACTGCAGATGTCAAGAGAACATAGCTCAGAAGAGAACAAATAAATATCCCATTATCTGGAGCAAATGCTGTCTCCAAAGTTGAAATCAAGCACCCAGGATGAAGCCAAAGCCCTTAACTCCAATGTAGTTTATCTGAAAAGAAGGAAATCCAGACCACAATAAAGAAATCTAAAGAGCAGAAAGCAAAGCAAAGCAGCTTCATTTATATACCGCTTCATATCCCGCTATGGGATGTCTAAGCGGTTTACAACTGTAAGCTCATTGCCCCCAACAGTTGGGTACTCATTTTAGTGACCTCGGAAGGATGCAGGCCTGAGTCTAGCCTGAGCCCTGGCTAGCTAGTATTGAACTCGCAACCTTGTGGTCTATGAGTGAGTGGCTGCAGTACAGGCATTTAACCAGGTTATGTGAGACCTTGCAATTGTGCAGACACATAGTAATATGAGAATGACTTCTAAAACCTTGTCAATACCAAGAGGCAAGTTGTCTCTAGGAAATAAACATTTGCATAAATTCTTTCCCATATTGCAGGATGAACAATTAAAAAGATGGATTACTCCAGTACATTAGGCACATGTACAGATAGATGGGTAGCAAGGATAATTGAACACAATGTACAATTAAAAAAAAAAACACCCCAATTCTGCATATACAATGGACCTGCTATATAAGCAGAGGTTCAGTTTGGGAGGGGGGCATAGATGCCAAAACCCACTAAAGATTGCACCCCATGTTATTCAGTGGTGACAACATGAATGCACGTTACCAGCATTGAATCATATGGGGGAGTGGCAATCCACAGGTGGTCAAAATTGCAGATCAGCAGCCCACCAATATGGGAGGCCCATTGTAATTCACTTGTCTGAGTTATTCATTTCTCTTTTTAAAAAACTTTTCTACAGATTTATAACATGCACTGGAGACATATTCATATGTGTGTGATTATTTTACATTTGTGGTGTTGTGTTAAGATTGCATGGCCAAAGTTGATCTTTGTATTTAAAAAATACGAAGAGAAATACTATTCGACAATATACATTGTAAGGAATATATGTATCAGATTCTGATATATATCTACCTGATAGGACAGCTATGTACACAAAGAAAAGAAAAGAAAGGAAAATACAGCTTGTACAAAATTGTATGTGGAGTAGCAATTACTGTAATTTAAAAAGAAATGCAATAATATTGCAGCTGTTTTGCCTGCCATGCAGATGCTAATTGTTGATTGACCATTTCAAGTCCTCTGTTCCCTCTGCCTCTAGTTCTTTGTCTTTAGACTGTACTTAAACCAGATAGCTGTTAAAACAGAGGAAGTCTTCAATCCAAGGACTATCCCCAAGAGCCTTTGAAATAGCAGATTGTCTTCTCTAAAACAGGATACATTGCTATCTTACCACTTATGGGCAAATCTCAGATAAGTTATACAAACAGGAACCACAGCTAATGTTATGTATGACCTTAACTGAGCCTTTCATTACAAACGTTTCCTAACCAAAGCATGCATGCATTAATTCTCTCTGCAGGGTATAATCCTGCATTGTGTCAGGCAAAAATTAACAGAATTTAAGCATCCTAAACTGTATGCAACATTGTAGCCAAAAGCAATGAACTGGTCCCTGCTTTCAAGGTATCACAATATAGCTTCAGTTAAGTGAAACAACACTCGCCTGGCTGTCTGAGTACAAAAGAACAAGAAACATCTCTGGGAAAAGAAGATAAATGAGGGTTCACACTCAGATTTATAAATTCTACATGTGAAATTGCCAAGAACCACTAGCAGAAAATGCCTGTCTTTTTCACAGAAGGGGAAGGAAGGGAAATACAATCTTTCTGTAGTGTCATTTGCACTTGGAGTGACTGCCGGGAGAATTGAAGGTTGTTATTAATAAGGATTCCTGCTGCTGCTTCAGTCAATGATTTATCACTTTCCCATCTAAATGGGAGGAGGTCAGATTGGAGAGAGGAAATTATTCATTCAAGATGGCATTTCTCCTTCTATAGATGACACCTCAGGAAAAAATGTAATTCATACCTAATTAATGATCGACTATAGTGGTGTTTATGATCCAGTTCATTCAGGTGCATAGCAAAACTGCTGCTTTCAAACACAATTCCTACAGTGTTGGTGACTATTAGGCATAAAATTTATCTCTGTAATTAACAATCATGATTCTTCATGCCCTGTATTGCTGACCCTGCTGGGATAGCATTTGGTATTCCCCATCTAGCCTTCCGCCATTGTGAAGAATTATCAATATAGTCCTAGAAATACATAAATTTTCATTCTGGATTAAAGCTGTCTCAGCGTCTGTTGTTCTTATCTATTTACCTAAGTTTAGCAAGTTTGATTTATTATTTATACAGTGCTATCCTGATTGTCCACTAAATGAGCTATAATGAGAACAACTTAGGGGGGAAGCAGACAGGCAGCATGGGGCCACCCCAGGAAGCTGCGGATCGGGGCCGAGGCATCCACATTCCTTGGCCCAGCGGCGCAGCTTCTCCACCCCAGGAAGGAGCGCTAAAATAGCACTCCTTCCACAAATCGCCGAAGGTGCGCCACAAAAGGCTGCCATCGCACCTTCGGCACCTTTTCCGCTGCAGCGTGTGTGGACGCTGTGGCGGATAGGCATCCTCGGAGCACCGGATGTGCGGAGCATCCGGTGCTCTGACGACGTCTTCGGGAAGGGGTTGGGGTGCCCAGCGTGTGGCTGCCCCTCCCCTTCCTTGCCCTGAAGATGGCGCTTTGCGCCGTCTGCTTAGGCCCTTAGTGGTCTAGAAGGCAATTCAAAGGGATCATTTCTACAACAATGGTGAAAATATGTGGAAAATGGTGATTATGTCCTAGGTTATCTTTAAAAGTGAAGGGATGTGGGAGTCGCCACCAGCAATGTCAGTGTCTCCTTAGAATGTTGGGGAAATTATAGCTCAAAAAGGAGGCCTGTGAGAGGAGGGTAATTAGGGGGATCTTATCACCTGTCTCTACCAGTACTAACTGCAGAGACTCCAATTTTAGTAAATAGAAGCGTTTTATTTAGAAATGTGCAAAGCTGCATGCAAACATACAAAGCTAGTGCAACTTCAAGAACCATACAAGGCTAACAGAAAGAAATGTGTGAAAGGTTGGATAGCAAAAAAAATCAGGAATTAGGCAGCATGATAATTACCAGTCCTGAAGACAGGTCCACGGAAGATGGGGAGTGACTTATACAGCATCTGAGAATGACACACTGAGTGAGAGAGACCCTCTGTGCCCACATGAGGTTATAGCTGGGTGTTAATATTTATATCCTAGTTCATAGCCATGAGGGGTACTTGGTGCTACCACCCAGTGTAATAAAAATGTTTTCCCCATGGATTTGACAATAGGGGCTGGATTGGCTGATGGCTTTAACTTCAGAGTGACAAAGCACTGAGACAATCCCTGAATAGTCAGACAGTAAGGGTGAATAGGAAGACAGCTTGGGGTGAGATGTAGGTATGGTCATTAACTGCTTTGTGATGGGATCCACTTAGTCTCCATTGCAAAAGGAAATGCAAAGAGCCTGGGAGGGTTGGAGTAGATCAGCAGACTCATTCAGTGTTTACTGTAGTCCTATCTAGATCTCCCACATATCCTTAGGTCACTGTGGCCCTTTACCTAATTTCCACAGGTCTGTGATCTCTCAAAAACATGCCCAGTGTTAGATATTAATTATGAAAACCCCATATCCAGTGGAGGCTTAGGGTATGCTAAGACCGAAAATGGTTGAGTTTTCAGAACGGGAAAAATACATTATGAATAGTGCCTTGAATATGTATCAATACCTTGAATATATTTAGGTTCCACACACACACACACACACACACATGACACCTATCATTTTTTTCAAAATGCACAGTGAGTAAAAAATGTTTTTGAGAATTACAGAAAATGATCAAAATTCAATCCTGCTGTGTGTGGACAGAAAGAGGTGTCATTGTTTAAGAGAAAGATGATGGGTATCCTTTTGGGAGTACAGTATTCCTTTATACTTCTCAAGGTACTCCTCTCAAGAGCCCCCTGACTTTGAGAAACTGAGGGTCCATTGAGGAACTGAAAATCCCCTATGCATGAGCAGATTACCCCTCAAGGTGCTTCTGAACCGTCAAGTTGGGTGGAATCCAGCTACAATCAAAAACTATTCAATTTCAATTCCCTTTTTAGTGGAAAAGAATGTTAGAGCTTGGGGTTTAAAATGATTAATGTTGGTGGGATGGTGCATAGCACTATCTGTTCTTTCAAATGAATACTGTCCTTAATCATTGCTGCATCTGAGTTCCATTTTTCTTTTTTTAGAGATATGAAGCCCCATTCCTACGGATGCTTACTCAGCAGTAAGTTTCACCGAGCATACACAAAAGTTTGCATATCCTTACATGACAGAAAATCATGAGACATTTAGAAGGCATCTGAATGGCAAATGCCCTATTTTATTTCTATGGGACGGCTTATTTTGGAGCTTTGTAACAAAGTGCCCAAGTACTAGTTGTAAACATTGCCCAAAGTTACATTATATTTTAGGCATGCAGAAAATGCAGAAAGTAACTCAGGAAGACATAAACTGCCACGTTTCAGAATAAGAGCAAGAATCTCCATGATCTCTTGCCTACTGTTATTACCTAAGGCAGCAGTGGACAAAATGGGGCCCATGGGCCACATGTGGATCTCAAGGCCCCAAAGCATGGCCCCTGAATTCCCCTGAACCCAGGCCTCCTAAAAGAATTGTTAAAACCTGAGTGATTTTTTGCCTCAATCTCCCCAAACAGTTCAAACCCACTACAAAATACAGTAGTTCCCTCCATCTCTAAACCCAACATACATTGAAAACACCGCAGAAGCAAAAACTATCAGCTGAAATCTGATAGTTGCTCACTGCTTCTATTTCAGGGGGTAGGGGGATTGGGGGGGCATTTGGGTATGTTGGGAGGATCAAAGCCCTATATTATTATTATTATTATTATTATTATTATTATTATTATTATTTCTATCCCACCCCTCTGCGACACAATCAGGGCGGCTTACATATATGGTTGCACTAGTAATGGTGTGTATTGTCTAGCATTGACAGCAAACTCCTTTACCTTCCATTCTTTCTCAAGGATAGCATCTTTAAAAAGCAGTATATTTTAGTAAAGGTACTGAACATTCTTCACTTCTCCAAGTAATGAGACATTCTACAGGGCTTACCTCAGCACTGGAAAATGTCTATGCCCTTATGAAAACAGAAAAGCAGGACATATTAGAAGAGTATAGGTATTACAGCAAAACAGCAAATCCAGAAGCCCTACATCTGATTCCCAGCCCCTACACTCAGAGGTCCTTCACTCACAGTCCTCTCTCTCTCTTTCTCCTTTTCCCCAATTCAAATCAGCTCCAAACTGTTTCTCTAACCTCTCCTACTAACTGAGGGCATGACTTTCTCAAATCAGTAGAGCTGCCTAAATACATTTCATTTGATCTTGGAAGCTAAGTAGGGACAACCCTTGTTAGTACAGGGACTAGAATACCTGGTGCTGCAGGTTGTATTTCAAAGGGAGGAACTGGCAAAACCACCCATGAGTATTCCTTGCCTAAGAAAACCCTATGAAATTCATGCAGTTGCCATAAGTCAACAGTGACTTGAGAGCATAGGTACATGTTAGTAGAACATGCTTACTTTTTGGAGCACCATTCCCACAATCCCTCAGTCAAAAAGCTGGAAAGAGAATCTTTACTATCAGGATAAGGCATTACCATTGACAAAACAATCAACAGACAATTCTGAGCTATCAGCCAGTAATGTAGACTTTTCTAGTGATTGACTCAGACCTGATTAGGACTCAAGTCGCTTCAGTGAATCAATTTGGATTTCACTTGCTAATAAATGATGCACTAACTCAAATCGAATAAAGACATATATTTTTAGCAACCAAAGTGCTGGTTTAACATAATCCAGAAACAGCAATGGGCTTGAGGTGAAGGTTGAGGTCTACTGAGTAGCCTGCAAAAGTTTTAGAAGGATCCTTCCACCTCAAGTACATTGCCTAACACATTTGCTGTTCCCCTCTGAGAATTTCCCACCTAACTCAGTGCACATATTCTTGATTTTCTATGTATTGAAATCTGCCCCATACACCACCACCTCCTCTTTTTTTCTGTTAAAGTTGGCTCCCAGACTCGAGACTTGACTTGAGAGTTGGAGTAAAAGACTCAAATAAATCACTGCCATCAGGCTCAACAAAAGTTGTTCCCGATATAGCTCATGAAATACCTTGTATGCCATTTCTTTGTTGTCAAAAATATGGAAAACAAAACAATGGTCAAGAGATTGGAAGTGATCAATATGCATCCCCATCCACAAAAAGGGAGACACAAGAGACTGTAGCAACTATAGGACCATAGCACTGATCTCCCATGCAAGCAAAATTATGCACAAAATTCTGTAACAGAGACTCCAACCATACATGGAGAGAGAAATCCCAGAGGTCCAAGTGGGGTTCAGGAAAGGAAGAGGCACTAGAGACCACATTCAGAACATATGATGGCTAATGGAGTGCACCAGGGAATTCCAAAAGAAAATCAGCATGTGCTTTATAGACTATAGCAAAACCTTTGACTGCATAGATCATGAAAGGCTATGGAATGCCCTTAAAGACATGGGGACACATTTGATAGTTCTGATGGGGAATCTGTACTCAGGACAAGAGACTACTGTCAGAACAGAACACAGAGAAACAGAATGGTTCCCAATTAGCAAAGGAGTCAGACAAGGTTGAATACTTTCACTCTATCTGTTCAACTTGCGTGCAGAACATATTATAAGAAAAGCAGGCTTGGACACAGAAGAAGAAGGAGTGAAAACAGGAGGAAGCAATATCAACAATCTAAGATATGCAGATGACACCACAGTACTAGCAGAAAACCTCACAGACCTGGAACACCTACTAAGGAAGATCAAAGAAGAAAGCGCAAAGCCAAGCTTAATGTTGAACATAAAGAAAATAAAAATAATGACCACCAAGGACCTTCACAAGTTGAACCTAGACAATGAAGAAATAGAAATAGTAAAAGAATTCCCATACCTGGGATCAAACATTGATAGAAATGGGAACTAAGGTCAGGAAATCAAAAGACTAAGAATGGGGAGGGTGGCTATGAAAGAACTAGAAAAGATTCTAAAATGCAAATATACAACTCAGCACAAAAGTTAGAATCATACAAGCCACTGCATTCCCTATTACCATGTATGGATGTGGAGCTGGACAATTAAGAAAGATGATAGGAAGAAAATCAATTCATTTGAGATGTGGTGCTAGAGAAGAGTGCTGAGGATCCCATGGACAGCCAAAAGGACAAACAAATGGGTCCTAGAGCAGATCAAGCCGGAAACCACTTTGGCAAGATGACCAAACTGAGGCTGTCGTACGTTGGACACATCATGAGAAGAGAAGACTCATTAGAAAAGACAATAATGGTGGGGAAAGTGGAGGGAAATAGGAAGAGAGAAGTGCTACATGACAGATGGATGGACTCTATTAAGGAGGTCATGGGTATGGGTTTGCAGGATTTAAGCAGAGCAGTGGAGGACAGGCGGTCTTGGAGATGTCTCATCCATAGGGTTACCATGGGTCAAGATCCACTTGAGGGCAGTTAACAACAACAATAAAAGTTCAGATCCAGTTTAATCTTGTTGGACATAGGTGCCTTTAAATGCAATGGGATGTTAGTCATGACTTTGGGTGGAGCACACTGGTTGAAAAGACCAGAAAGTCCTAGATTTTGTTCCTGCACTGATTTTATTTTAGAGATCCAAGCATGTTTTGCTTATCCCAAAATATCTTCTGTCAGTTCCCAATACAATCAGAGTTGGCTTGTTTTTAATATATCAGGTCAGTTTATTTTAACCCAATATAAAATCAGAAAGAACAGCAACAAAACCTGGGACTTTTCAATGAGTTTGGATTTGCCCTCAATGGGAACCAAGTGCAACAAAATAGGATTGGATTAGACCCACTTAAACTATACAATTATGTGGTTCAGTATCTGCAAATATGTGTAATGGCTCATCTGTCAACAGAAATTATTTACATAAGATACAGTAAGGACGTTTCCTTATTGGGACTGAATAATCTGCTGCAATTTGCCCAAAGAGGGCCAGTTACCTATTACACACTGTCTAACAATTAAATCTCATGCATACTGCCATCCAGATACATGAACATATATATGTCTACTGTAAAATATCACTTAATGAACTCAGGAGTTTGTCAGTAATTTCGTTGGCAAGGTCTACTGCTTACTAAACCCACAAACTTCATATTCAGTTTAGGAATTCATCATGATAGATCATTATCTAATGCTGACTGAGATGTAAGCTTTTATCATCTGTGTAGAATGTTTTATTTGTGCTTTTTAATCCTTTATGCTGAAATCTCACTAGTTTTAATTAATTTATCACACATGCTAGGTTATGTTTACCATTTACAAGTGTTGCTAACAGAAAAAAAGTTATTTTTAAAACGAAGTCAACTGGGTTTTTTAAAATCCATAGTAAATCCATGTCTCTCTTACGCACACTCTTTGTATGTTGTGTCTCTGTGTGGTGATTTCACATCCAACAGTTTGTCATCACATTTTAATGTTTGCTTGTTTTTAAGATGTAATTATGGAGATATAGCTACATGATATATGTATGTTTCCCAATGCAGCCATTGTTTTCGAATAAAAGGAGGAATTTATAATATTTTGTGAAAACAGAATAGTACAGTGTCTCTCCAGGGTGGGAGTAGACAAACCTAAGATACCCTATGATGAGTGAGCAGGGCCATTGTCTCAGGCAGCAGTGGCATCCCTGCACCTGGTGCGGGGGGGGAGGGCTTCCGGGGGCAGGGCTTCTGAGAGTGGCACACACTCCCTCCATCTGTGCCACCCTGTCTTTTTCCTGATGATGAAAAAGATGGGGACAGTGCATGGGGGAGTGCACAGGGATGATGTGCAGGGAGAGTGAGAGCATGGGAACGATGCATGGAGAAGTGTGCGAGGGGAGTGCATGTGAATGGGCTCACAGGGGGAGCATGTGGGGGTGGGCACAAGTGGACAGGGAGCACGCGAGGATGTGTTCAGGGACAGCATGTGGGGGGGAGGTGTGAAGACAGTGTCTCAAGAAAAATGTCTAATGTGGGTTAATACACGTGTCACTCACTGCAGACTGCAGCACCACACACCTCTACTGATGCCATTGTCAAGCAGAGAAATGTCTTTAGCCTACCCTGAGGCCCTTTCACATCACACAATTGTAGCAGCATTTTCCCTTTTTACCTGTCACAATAACATCCTATGGAATCTGGAGGTTCATAGTTTTGTGAGGCACTGGAGCTTTGTAAATGACCCCCCCCCAACTGCAAATCCTGGGATTCCATAGGACATCCTATATCAGTTAAAGCAGAATCACTGTGATATAAATGCCTAGTGTGAAAGGGTCCCTCATTATTGCTACCAAAAGTCTCACGAGCATAACATAAGACAGAATGAACAGCTTCATGACCACTCCATTTTAATTACGGCAGACAAATGATAAGGAGGAGCATCAAAAAGAAAGTGGTGCCCCCACAAGCAACTGTTTGAGCTGTTTTAGAAAGTCTTGGCTGATTTTTGGAGCGAGTTAATTCAGTAACAGTAATCAAGAGTGCCCATGATGTATTTTACTGGGTATTCTGTTTTGTTTTTTTTTAAATGGATTTGATTAAAGCATAATACAAAAACACTTTGCAGATTATAACATAATTTTGAGTTGCCCATCTCCATCTTTCTTAACATGCAGAGAAGCAGAATCATTTCTCCTTATCCAGTTGCCATGCAGCATGCACAACTGCTTATACCTCTATTTTTATTTGTAAGATATCTGAGGGCATGAACGTACTGTTGTTGTTTTTATCAGGGAGGTCTGTAGAGTTCACTAAAAAAATGTAGAGCAAAACAGCTCAACTTTGCTCTACTTGTTTGCGTAAAATTCCATTTTATAGTACTGAAATACTGGTTGAGGAATAAGACATGTAGCCTACTTTCAGGAACTTTTCAAACATGATTTTATTAAGCAAGGCTAGAATGTAATTGCGGGACTGAATTACTTACATATGACCCACTTTTCTATTTCCTTTTTTTATTTCTCTTTTTATATCAATAGCATTTCCATAAAGAATGAAATCACACACACTGGGGAGTTATGAATCAAACACTACACAGACCACTAAAGGCTAACAAAAGTGTCACAAAAAATAGCTAATTATCTACGCTATATGGAAGAACAAGAGCACTTCAGTGTTTCCCATCCAACTTCTAAAACAGGGATGGCAAACCTCTGGCCCATGGGCTTCATGCAATCCACAGGGATTCCTATAACTGCCCAGGAGGCTTTCCTTTCTTCTCCGGCACAGCAAAATAGGGTTGAGGGAGCCTTCCACTGTTACTAACAAAATAATTTTTCAGAATTTAATTCAAGCATGGAGGGGGGCAGAGGAATGGAAGGAGCTTCCAGCTCAATAAGGAAGGGTTAATCCTCCTCCTCTTCCTGCCATAATATGGACCCGAATGTAGCACTTAACATTAGGAAGGGCCCCCCACTGAAGCAAATAGGCTTTTTAAATGTCTTATTCAATTGAAAGGGGAGACTAAACTCTCCCCAACTTGATGTGGGTCACTCCTACATACACACTTTTGAACATCTCCCATGGCACTTGGACTTGGAAAGAGCCTTCTCCCACTGGTTCCAACCTTATATGCCTCATTTCTGAGAAGAGAAAGTATGAGGTACAAGAAATGGAAGGAGAAAGAATGGATATACGTTACATATGAGACTGGTCATGTGTGTGTTTTGTGGGTGTATGTGAAGAAACCTACCAAGAAAATCCCATGATAGCTTTGCCTTAAGAGTTGCCATAGGTAATGACTTGAAGGCACACAAGAACAACAACAACAACAACAACAACGTCAGGGATGATCAACTTCCCAGTGTTGGAGAAGCATACTGGATCCTTCCCTGTTCCAGCACATTGGCGCTGCCAAGATTACCACAGTAGTGCTGCAACCAAGAGATGGCTTTCTATGATTCAGGACAGTGTTGGAGCACATGCAAGCATTGGAACCCCACAAACTAGCAAAGGAGAACATCTCCTTCCTCTGCATTTATTGGATTTGTGACCTTCATATTTTGATGTTTTGGCATAAAATATGATTATGCAAAGTAAAATATGTCTGAAATTTAATTTTAAAGGCTAAATTTGTCAGTTGGCATGTAACCAGCAAACAAAAAGAAAATTATGCTATTTTCCCCCTCTTTTGCACTCAGGCCTCTAATTCTAGTTTAGCATTAGCATACAGTTCTAGCATGAAGAGAGACTATGAATAATTCAAGAGCTCCCTTCTTTATCCTCACATCCAGTGCCACAAATAAGCAATTAAATGCAAAAATCTGCTCTAATGAAATGTTTAAGTTGCAAATATCATAAGAAAGTCAGGAAGAGCAAGAAAAAAGCAGGAAACCAAATTAATTGGAATGATATAAGAAGATGCTGCACAGAAGAACAGAGGTTTAGAATACCTAACAACAAAGCTACAGCATGCACAGTTCTATTGGTACAAATATACATTTATAATTCTAGCCTGAAAATAGAAACATTATACAGGCAATGAAAAAGGCATGACAGAATGGTGTTGCAAAGAACGTGGCAGCCAGGGAAGTAGTTTTAAGATAGGAAGGGATCAGAAACAAAATGGCAGCTTTTCCAGTTTGCAATTCAAAACAATAACATCTCAAGGCCTGGTCTTGGGCATCAGTTCCTGAACCATCTTCTCTGGTCATCTGGGTGAGGGAAAGGAAATTCAGGGCTTGAAAACTGTGTATGTATTTTTCCTACTTGTTCGACTTGGAGAGAGTGTGTGTTTGAACAGCATAATATGTGCAGCCGTTACTGATGCTTAATGTATAATGCTTAAGGATATCACTTGGTCCTGCCCCTTCTAACATCAGCAGGGCCTTCTGTGATAATACAAAGGATTATCACTAGGATTCAACTTCTGGCCCTTGAAACCTCAGGGCTTTGGGTAGTCCTGACTTGACAACTCTAAAGAAAAACCTAAATTGTCAAAGGTAAGCAACATAACAGCCCTGTGTTGAGTGACAAACCCTCTTCATCCTGTTCATGAACTTTAGTAGAGAACCTCTAACTCTGAAGGGATGGGGGGGGGGGGGATAGTGTTTTACTTTTGACAACCTGTCAAAATGAAAAATGTGAGTATCCAAGGGAGAGAAATAAAAATAAGGTTTCAAAAGTCCAAGGATGCATATAGAATAATGCAGTTTGACACCATTTTAAGTGTGTTAGCTCCATCCTATAGAATCCTGGGATTTGTAGCTTTTAGGTCTTTAGTTTTATCTGCCAGAATGCTGGTGCCTCACAAATTTAAAAATCCCAGTATTCTGTAGGATAGAGACAGGCAGGTAAAGTAGTGTCAAACTGCATTACACCTGTCACTCCACATTTGCGGATTTGACTTTTGCTGATTTGATTATTCACAGATTTTATTAATATGTTCTCTCTAGGAATATCTAGGTACTCCATGGTCCACTTTAACCAAAAGTCACACTGAAAGACCAAGACATTCTTAGAGAGAACACTTCTCTAAGTATTTGTATCTCCTCCAGGACAATCCTATGGTCAATGTCTGGCAGATGTTGACCACAGAGTTGTACTGGAGGATCTAGAGATTCCTAGAGAGGTGTTCTTTCAAGTAAAAACATTTGCAGTTTTTGTGGAGGGAGAAGTGTATTTTTATGGGATTGATGCATCTCAAGATAGTCAGCAGGCCACTGTCCAACTGCACAGGGCAGCAATACTGAGTCTATGGTAAAAACCTCAGTTTCTCCATGGGGAAAAATGATTTTGCATGCTAATGTGATGAAAACTGCAGAGTGGTTAAGTTTTAAATACCATGAATTTCTTAAATACATTAATTTCAAATTAAATCTAAAACAGGAAAGACAATTCAAATATGACAGCAGAATGCATGCTCAAGTGTGAAAAGAGCTTGGAAAGGACAAAGTTTAGCTTGGAATCCTCCATAGTAACTGGGAGATTCTGGGAGTTGTGGGCAAACAAGTAATTTTTTTCAAGCTCTCTGTAGGGCATGATGAATACACAAGGTGATTCAAATATCCTCTGCAAATAAAGAGCCTATGAACATGTGAAGGTCTGAAGCAGAGTCTGCTGCAGCAGTCCTACTCAACCACAGCCAGCATGTTCAATATACCCCTACCTAGTGCCATTTAGATGCACAACAAGTCAAAACTACCGTAATTTATCACTCAGTCCAACTGTCTGGTGGGCCAAGAAAGACTCGTTACAGAACTGCAATGATTCCTGTCTGAGAAGTATGGTTTCCGAACAGACAAATGTAAGGGCCATGCTAGTTAAGTCCAAAGATATATGTGATGCCAATATTCTGCTCATACAGTGGGCAACCATTTGCCCACAGGAAATCTAAAATCAGGGCATGAGAGCAATACACGCTCCAACTTGTGGACCCCAATAATAATTCTATATACTGTCTCTGGTACTGGGAGGACTACGATCTCTCTCATGACTAGTAGCCACTGATAGCCCCATCCTCCATGGATTTGTCAAATACTGTTTTAAAACTATCTATAGTTGGTCTGTTGTTGTTGTTGTGTGCCTTCAAGTTGTTTCCAATGTGGAATTGAACCCTGGTCTCCAAAATCTTAGTCCAATACTCAAAACCACTATGCCATGCTGGTGGCCTTCCCCATTTGTTGGGAGTAGCAAATTGTGCCATTTGTGTGAAAGTTACTCTCCTAAATCTTTCTTGATTCAGCATCACTGGATGGTCTTGGGTTCTAGTATTATGGGAGAGGGAGATTAGCTTCTCCTTGCCCACTTTCTCCACACTATGCATAACTTTATAGACATCTAGGATTTTTCTCTTTACCTTTTTGATAAGCTGAACAAACCCATGTTTGTAACCTTTCCTCACTGCAACAAGTAATTCAACTCTGCAACAAGTAATTCAAGTCTTCCTCCTTTTAATATACTGCCACTGCAGTATTTTGTTTATGAGTGCACTTAGACATAAATTTAATTTTATTCCTGCAGCAGATAACTATTTTTCCCAGACAACTAGTGATCTGCAAATCACATTAGTGCTTAAGATACATATGTGATAAAGATGCAAAAGATCACTATACCTGTGGAAAGAAGATCACTATACCTATGGAAAGAGAGCATAGTTTATGTCCTAAAGAAATTTAAGCAAGGTCTTATCTATGATAGTTTATTTCTCCCATTAACTATAATGTTTCCACAGGCAGTTGAAACACAGAATAAACTATATTTAAATGTAATATGATTCCAGCTGAAACAAATAATAAACAGAAAAGAGTTACGCACAATAAAAGATTCATGAGCTTCCCACTTGTGACATTAAACAGGGATCCCAACCATGTAGACAAATTCAATGTTTCTCATTTAGTATTTTTCAAGTTAGACTATTGCAGAGATAACCATGTTGACCATAAGACAAACTGCAAAGACCATATTATGATAGCTCATGTCCAACCCAAGACAAACAAAAACTACAGGAGAAACTCTCTGCTCTTTTTGTTCATAGAGGACTTTGAACTTCACACCAGT
The DNA here is from genome assembly GCA_026167975.1 of Phrynosoma blainvillii. Taxonomy (NCBI): domain Eukaryota; kingdom Metazoa; phylum Chordata; class Lepidosauria; order Squamata; family Phrynosomatidae; genus Phrynosoma; species Phrynosoma blainvillii. Next base: position 39,539,578 of record JANUYF010000005.1, read on the forward strand.
TAGACAGTGCATCCATTGTTACAACCCTTTGTTAGTGGACATCCTCCATTTTTCTTATATATTTTAGCCATGTAGAGTTCCCTATGACCCCAGCCTGACCCTTGGGAGATGGCAGCCATTATCCCCTAAATGTAAGGTCAGGTAAGCAAGCTGAAATTGCTGAAGACCACTAAAGATTTCCTGGACAGGCAGGTTTTGGGAGTTGCCCTTCGGAATATCCCATTATACTGGAAATGGTGTTTGTTTGTCTTAGTCTCACACTTAATGGGACAGTGATCAGATTTGATTGCACCCCTTTCTCTAGCTTCCTTTCCTTGATAGTTTTGAAACCAAATGCATTGTTTAGACTATGCCTATGCTTAGGTAAACAATGGTAAACCCATCAAGCCTTTGTCCACCTATTGTTTGACTCATGGCCAGGAGGCAGAAATTCCCTATAAGAACCCCTGGATTTTGGCAGACCTTGTGCTACCTTGGAAGTGCATGCTGAATCGCTGTCGGTCTGCGCTCTGAGATAGTTCCCGCTCTCTTGCCGGTAGTTCCCCTTCCACGGAACCCATCCACATTCGCCAGAAGTCCAGAGGAGTCTCTCGGGTGTGAGTATATCCCCCTCTATCCTGGTTTCCCTCTCTGCCTTCCCCCGCTCTCACTCTTTCCCGCTTATTCTTCGTGTGTGTGTGTGTGTGTGTGTGTGTGCGTGCCGTATTTGGATGTTTGCTTATTTTGTTAAATAAATATTTTAGACTTTACTTGGAGTTCGGTCCATTTCAGTGTCATTCCTTGCCAGAACTCTTACACCTCTGGTAAACAATCGGATAAGATCTCCGAAGCAAAGTTGGGTGCTTCACTCACACATTTGAGCTAATTATAAATTCCCCAAAAATTAGGCTTGTTTCCCAACACCTTACATACCAGAATAAAACACCCCTCTTGATATTAAGTGATACGTGGGCATCCCTGTATGACCCATCCTATGTGAAGGCCTTCATTATCTCAAGACAGCATCTCACATCCGCAAGGCTATCATTTTCCTCGAGTTGCCCCCAGGAAATATTCCCACACACACAAAGAGGAGGTACTAAAACAATTAATGGCATCTGGAATGGGAGAGTCAACATTTCCATCTATCTTTTCATCCTGTCTCAGGAACAAGTCTACTTCACACTCCTCCCTTTTCTTGAAAAATCCAAAACTTCAAAAACATATAAGATGCATATCAAAGACTTCTTTGATCTGGTTCATGCAAGCTCTGGTCCCTTTTGCACATAGCATCCAAAGATCCTATTTAAAACCCAGGCCTTCCGTTGTTTGTTGCCTTAGTTTGCTTCCAGGCAGAAGTGATGCCAGATTGGCTATACCCCTCATCGCTTCTCTATCAAGAGAGCGAATGGGTCTCTATTGTCCATCTTAACATCAGCAGAAGCAGAAGCAGCCATCACATTCAGGTTATATGGTCCCTTTCTAAGCCTTTTCTATTCCAACTTAACTCTTTGTTCCCTATTCCTAGTGGATATGTGTGTGCGCGTGTGCATATGTATGTGGATTTTTCTCTTTTAAATAAAACTTGTAAACTGGAGTTGCCTTTGGACTTCTTTACATCTTCTAATCTGGTATACACTGGCAAAAAGGTTGCTAACACAGCCAATTTCATTTGGGCTAATTATAATTCCCCATATATATATTTCTTGGTTTGATGAAGCTTTGGGCTGTAGTATCACCACACTACAGAACCCTGGGATTTGTAGTTTGGCAAGGCACCAGAGTTCCCTGACAGCCCAGTCTGAATTTCTCGCCAAACTACAAACCCCATTATTTCAAAGGATGAAGTCATGACAGCAAAAGTGGTGTGAAACTGTAGAAAAGCTGAGAGCCAGGTTTAAGATGACAAATCTTTTACATTTCCACAATTGAGGACCACATTTTTTTGCTCTGCTATCATTGCTTTTCTTGCTTCTGGTGGACCCAGATCAAATGGGGGGAGGTGTGGCCTGTGAACCTAATTTGATAAGTTGCAAACCTATAATCTCAAACCACACAGACTACCTGGTGCACTGTCAATGCATCATTTTCCCCAGCTTTTTTTTTTAAACTCTTTATCTAACAGGGGGAAAGCTTGGTTTCAAAAACTTGCACAGGGATTTTTTTTCTTTGCTGACCTAATTAAAGCATTAATACAATAAAGATTTTAGAATTTGTCTTACACTCAACACAGCTAACCCCTGGTACTGTACAGTATTGTAATTAGTTTCAATTCCTGCTGTTATGGTACTGGTTATAATATGCCTTCAACTCCAAACTATGGTGATCCTATGCTAGGGGGTTTCCTTGGCAAGATTTATTTAAAAGAGATCTGCTACTGCCTTTTTCTAAAGCTGGATCTGTAGTTTCATGAGATATTTAGCTTTCTCTGTCAGATAGTTTTGGTGACACAACAAACTACAAATCACATAATTCCATAGCATTGAGCCATGTCAGTTAAAATGTTGTTAAACTACATTATTTCTAAAGTGCAGATGCAGCCCTAGTCCAAAAACCAAATCACACCAGCTCCAAACTCTCATTGATTCAGTGGATGTACTTTACTAGGATTTAGAGAGATCTTGTAGCACCTTTGAGACTTAGGGCCTTTGCAGACTGCCAGAAATAGTGCACATTAAATTGAGGCACTGCCCTGGCTCAGTGCTAGGGAATCATGGGAACTGTAATTTATTGTGGCACCAGAGCTCTCTGACAGAGAAGGCTCAATGTCCCAGAAAAAAATACAATTCCCATGACTTCCTAGCACTGAGCCAGGGCAGTGCCTCAATTTAATGTGCACTATTTCTGGCAGTCTGCAAAGGCCCTAACTGAAAGAAAGACGTTGGCAGCATGAGCTTTCATAGACTTAAGTCTACTTTCTCAGATGCATTTGATTGTATCTTTGAAATCTACTAGGATTAACAGTCACATTTGGGCCATGGACTCAAACCCAGCAAATACTCCAAAGAGCATATTAAAGATTAAAGAATTTATTATACATTCGACCCTCCACATTCACTGGGGTTAGGGGCACAGAACCCCCATGAATGTGGAAAGACCGCAAATAACAAAAACACTATGTTTTTACCTAAGAGAACACCTCTTTAGGAATCTCTAAGTCCTCCAGTGCAACTCTGTGGTCAACATCTGCCAGACATTGACCCTAGAATTGCGCTGGAGGAGCTACAATTGCCTAGTGGAGTGTTCTCTCTAGGAATCTCTAGGTCCTTCAGTGAAACTTTTGGTTAAAGTGGACCATAAAATCCATGAATAATCAGATCCACAAAAGTCAAAGCCGCAAATGTGGAGGGATGAGTGTAGTCCATTGGTCCATTCACACACACACCCAAAGCTGCTACAACGGACCAGTGGTATAAGGCAGCTTCCCTTCCTGGGTTCCTACATCTACCTCTGAAGTCTGATTTTAGTTTAATTAGCCAATGAACATGAAAATAAAGCTGCAATCCTATACCTACTTATCAAAGAGTAAGTCATACTGAAGTCCTGTGATCTAATGCTAAATGAGTGTGTGTGCGTGCACGCGTGGGGGGGGGGTTATGTTGTAAAACATTTCCATTATCATGGTATAAATATGTGAATTTAATTTTTTTGGACATATTCTAACAGATATCTCTATGAGATAGATATTTAATAGATAGTCTTAGATGGATTTAATGTTCTTCTTGGTTTAAACACCTTTTATTTCATTTTAAATCTTGCTATGTTTCATTGTCTACAGCTTGCATCTGTATTATTTATAAAGCAATATCCTGGATTGTTTGATTGGAATTTCACCATGTTAACACAGTCAAGTGAAAAGGGTAGGGTAGATTGTCTGGTTGCTAATTAGGTCCCATCAGCAAAATTATTAGCACAGTAGGCCAGAGGTGCTCCTGCAAAATGAAAGCTGTAATAATCAGTGCTGTATGTAGGTCAAACAGAAGAGCAGGGAGATTATATGGGCCTGGAGGGTGCAATGCTCACCATGAAGCTTGGGATATTGGGAAGAGTTCCTGAAACCTGGTTAAATACTGAAATTGGAACATAACATGTTTTTGCCATATAACCCAAGACCCCAAAAGTGGCCAAGAAAATTCAACATTTGTGGTATTATCCTTAAACCATTTAAAAAGAATGTCCCCCTTTAACCAAGTAGAATTCTACAAATAAATTGTTCTAGGTTCTAAAGATACATTATGTGGAACCTATAGATATTATCAAAAAGCTTAAACAACTGTGGATAATAGATGTTTTGGTTCACTGTTTGATTAGTACAGAAACTAAACTAAACTAAAGCTTAATGTGTGTTTTTACCTGATATTGTATATTAATCACTATTTGTTCCCCGCCTTGATTCATGGGGAGAGGCAGGTAAGAAATAACAACTGCATTTGATCAAATTGCTAATGATTCACACTGAAAACATCTTTTTTTTTTTGCTGCATAGGTGGAGTGTGTTAGCAACTTGCTCTACTGCTTAAAATATATTACATCATAATAGATTTAAGCCTTGTCATCCATATATCAGAAGTGTCAACAATTCTGACAGTGCCTTTTATGAATATGCTAATAAATGTTAATCCAGGAGCCATAGAAAAATATTGTACTTTAGCTTCTGTCAGAAGATGTTCCAGTGGATGGAGCCAAAGAAATAAGAGATTCACTTATGCAGTGAGTGTCTTTCCTGGTGTTACCTTCTCTTTGCTCCAGAGAACCAGCGTGATGCAGTGGGTTTTGTGCTGGATTTGGGGGAAACAGGGTTTGAATCCCCATCCAGCTATGGAAACCACAGGGTGAGTAATCCTGGAGAGAAGTGTCTTCTGGGGTGCCTCTGGGTTCTGTCTTGGCCTGATGTTGTTTTAACACCATTATAAATGACATAAATGATGGAACTGAGGGCATTCTAATCACATTGACACATGACACTAAATTAAAGGGGTAGCTAATACCTTAGAATATTGATTCCCAACCTTCGGTCCTTCTTTTGTTTTGGCCTTCAGTTCCCACAAGCTCCAACTAATTTGGCCAACAGTCAGGAATTATGGGATCTGAAGTCCAAAACATCAGGAGAACCAAACGCTCTACTGCCCTAGAGGACGAGATCAGAATTCAAAATGTCTTTGACAAATTGGAGAGCTGGACTAAAACTCACAAAATGAATTTCATCAAGGATAAATGTAAGGTACTACATCTAGCCAGAAAAAAAACATACAAATAAAGGGTGGGTGACACTTGACTTAAAAGCAGGATGCGCGAAAAGGATCTAGGAGTCTTAGTAGACCACACGCTAAATATAAGTCAGCAGTTTGATGCAGTGCCCAAAAAAGCCAATGCAATTCTTGTATGAATCAACAGGGGCAAAGTATTGAAATAGTAAGAAGCAATAGTGCCATTCTTTTCTGTTTTAGATGGACCTCACATACAATACCATACTCATTACTGGGCACCACAGATCAAGGAGGATATTGACAAGCTGGAACGTGTTCAGAAAAGAGCAACCAAGATGATCAAAGGTCTGGAAACTAAGCCTTATAAGGAATGACTGAGGGAACTGGGTATGTTGAGTGTGGAGAAGAAAAAACTGAGAGGTGAACATTATATGTACCGGTAGCTGTCTTTAAATAGCTCAAGGGATGTCATGGAGAAGCTGGAGAAATATTGTTTTCTACTGCTCCAGAGACTAGAATATGAACCAATGAATTGAAATTACAAGAAAAAAAAGATTCCATCTAAACATTAGGAAGAACCTCTTTATTGTAAGACCTATTTGATAATCAGATAATGCCTCAGAGGGTGGTGTATTCCCCTTTTTGGAGGTCTTTAAATAGAGGTTGAATGGGCATCTTTCAGGACTTTCCAGCACAAAACCCACTTTAGTTGTGTATCACTGCATGGCAGGAGGGCTGGACTAGATATCCCATGTGGTCCTTTCTAACTCTAAGAATCTATGATATTATTACCTTGGGCAATTCACATTCAGTCATCCTAAGAGAAAGGCAATGGTAAATTGACTGTGAATAAATCTTGTTGGGAAAACCCTGTGATATGGTCACTGTAAGTGGAAGCTGATATGAAAGCATATAACAATATTCCTCCTTGCTGCTACACCTTCTTCCTCACAGAAAGCCTTTTTTGGATTCTGAGGCGGCCTCCAGAATAGCATGGAATGAAGAGCATCATATGCTTGTGTATATGTACCTTTAAGTCACCAGTCGACTTATAAATTCATAGGGTTGTCTTATGCAAGGAATGCTCAGACGTGGTTTTGCCAATTCCTTTCTCTGCATTATATAGCCCACAGCACCTGGTTATTCACTGGTGGTCTCCCATTGAAGTACTAATGAGGTCTGATCCTGCTTACCTTCCAAGATCAATGGGATCTGGTGCCTTTAGGGTACTTAGGCCCCTTTTTGGAGTAAATATATCTGCCAACATTTCACAGATGAAAACCAGAACATTTGTGAATAAGCAGAATCAGAGGGTGGTGAAGATGGCAAAAGTTCACCAGGAAGAACATATAAAATAGGAGGTGCTGTAGTAGCTTGCTTTTGCTTGAGCCTGCTGGGAAAGGTAAGATTCCATCTCCTCCACTCTTCCCCTACCCCACCCCTGAAATAACCGAGTAGAAACTACTTTTGGTAGTTTGAGGCAACTGAAGTAAGCTAAAGTCAAAGGGGAAAGCAGGAGGAGGGGAGAAAAAAAATGGGGACATTGTAAGAGCATTTGGCCCGAGACTGTAGCAACCAGATGGCCTGCTCCCGAAGTGGGTCACCACTGTGGTCCTAAGTGAGCCATGAGCAGGAGTTTTTTGTCACTCCTTTTTCAGCGGCTCCTTAGGCAGCCTTAGAGCAGGGGTGTGCGTCATCTGCCCCCCACACCAAGCCCACCAGAAGCTGCTCTATTTGACCCATCTGTTTAGAGCCAGAGTTTAGGCAGATCTCTGAATCTAGATCCAGGTATCCATTATGGTGGGAAGAGTTGGTGGTGGACAGAACACATATTGCCCATTCCAGGTCTGCCTAATTCAAGACTGTCTACTCTAACTAGCAGAGACTATCAAAGTTTTCAGACAAGGGACTTTTCCAGTCCTACCTAGTGATGTTAGGGATTGAACCAGGGACTTGCCACATTCAAAGCACATGCTCTGCTACTGAACTACAGCCTTGTCCTCCTGCATGTGGTACTCTAGTGAGCCACAGACCCCCAGGAATGTTCTTGTCCTGTTTACCTTTTCCAAGGACAGCACCACAGAGTAATAAGTAAAGGATTAGTCAAAAGTCCATTCCAAACATCACACAACAAGACTCCTGTACTTAACAGCAAAGGAAGAAGCAGAAGCATAATCACAAGATAGTCTCGTAGCCTCCCTAGTTGCTGTGTATCCTGTTCTCTGCTATTGGACCTCTGGAACTGATTGTCGGCTGCAGGGAATCATATCAGCTGGAGCTTTTTTAAAAAGCCTCAGCTGATTGTAATTAGTTCTCCTTTTGGCTTCTAGCCTAGATGAATGCCTCAAAGATTCCTTGGCTGTCTTCACTCCACAGGTCCTAGTACCGGCAGCATAGAGTCTGCCTCTTCCTCTGCAGCCTCCTGCATGTCCTCTGAGACTACAGAGCCTTCAGGTAACCCCAGATCTGTCTCTTCCTCAAGCTCAGAGTCTGCCCCTGCCTCTAAAGCAAAGTCAGACCCAGGGCAGCCCATGACAGTTCTTGCGTTCCAGTAAATGTGCATACATTCACATGTTTACCATTATAAAATGTACCATTATAAAAAGTGTCCAGGAAAGCTTATGGCATAATACATCTGTTAGTCTTTAAGGCGCCTTTGAACTCTTCCCTGTTTTTGCTGTCCATGGCCCAATCCAACTGTTAGTCCCACTACAGTGTACACCTGTGAATCAGTGGGAACTTGGCAACTCAATATTTATCTACGCTCCATTGATTCAATGTCTCAGTTCTATTTGGAATTAACAATGAGATTTTGGCCTATAATTCAACACCTAAAGAGGCTAGAAACCACTGTCAGTCTAACTTATTGTGTATGTATATAACAAAGTCACAGCTTATTATTTGTTCAGGACCAATTCATTCAGTTCCCAGCTGTTATCATTCCTTTTGACTTTAGTATGTGCTACATTGCATGTGGAACTCTTTTTTTGCTAATCATTTTCCCCATCAGCAGCCCTCTCCCAACTGGATCATACTGCTGTTATATGCCTTCAATTTTTTTTCTGACTTATCACAGGGTTTTCTTGGCAAAATTTGTTTGGAAGGAATTTGCCATTCTTTTCATCTAAAGCTGAGAGAGTATGACTTACCCAGAGTGGACTTCTATAGGCAAACCGGGATTCAAACCCTTGTCTCTTAGAGTCCTCAAGTCACTACATACTGCTGGACCCATCAGTTAAAACACATTTTCCTTCAATTTTGTTCATGCTGCAGAAATAAAGAAAACAAGGATTTTGTTTTCCTTATTTCTGCAGAATGAGCAAAACAAAAGGAAGGAATAATTGCTTTTATGTAAAATTTGTCAGATGCATCATTGAAGACTGTTATTCATGGAGACCAACAGAGAAAAAACAGAAGAAATTCTTTCAGGCACACTATGTTTTTTCATACATAGTACTGAAATGTTATATGCCAATGACTGCATTTTCTATATGCAAAAAAAGAGAATGATCAAATAATAATTCTGGTGTGAACTTTAAACATTTCAACCCACTTTTATTAGCATAATAGATAATGAAATATCCATCTCCCCCAAATAATCTCTGGGATGTTTAAGGTATCACTTCATCTGTGGAAGGGTTTTTATTTTGGTGTGGAGGAATATTCATTTATACAGTTGCCCCTCCATTTTCACAGACTTCAAGTCCACGTCTCTTGCCCATTCGCGGGTGGCAAACGGAGGGGGACAAAATGGGGCGCCCGGAGGCGCACACCCCCATTCAAGCCCATGGGGCTTGAATATTTGAGGTTTTTTATTTTCACAGGGGCAAAAACAGAGGGGCAACTGTATGGTCATTTGTAGTAGTACAGTCCTGAAACAGGTTATCCTGCCATCATTGTTTGCAGAAAAGTACATTTTTTTTTAATGTCATGTCAGTACAATCCATATATTGGAAATATTTTCATTAATATTTAATTCATTAATTAAGGCCTTTCCAATAGTCTCCATATATTCTTTTTCTTGGGTAAAACTTTTTTCCCCAGAAAAAAATTAATCAGAGATATAAAATCCTGTTAAAACAGAGTTTTATGGTGTTAGCTGATTTATGTTCTAAGTTCGCATAGTATCAGTAAATTTATACTTGATCAAAAATCTGGAAAATAAACAAGAAGTAGTCATTAGTTTTAAAATATAAAATTGTTTCTTGTTGCTGTGGACCCTTAAGTAGTTTCTGACTTATGGTGACCCTAAGGCAACCCTATCACAGGATTTTTTGGTAAGATTTGTTCAGGGAGAGGGTTGCCTTCGAGGCTGAAAGTGTGTGATTTATATAAGATCAGCCAGTGAGTTTCCATGGGTAAGCAGAGATTCAGACCCTGATCTCCAGAGTTCTAGTCCAACGCGCAAACCACTGTACCATGCTGACTCTATAAAAATTGTTTTTTGGAAACAATCAAAGAAAATTGTTTTTTAGGAGTGCCTAATGCTTTATGCCTATTTTCTCATATATCAAAATGACATTTGAATTGCAGCTTCATTTTCCTACTTTTATTTTGGCAAATGCACTAGATTTTTTTAAAATGTACAATGTCACGCTCTTTGACCTTTCTTTATTACTTGTGCCACTGAACCTTTTCAAGATGAATGGTAGATATCTTTGCTTTGGACAGTTCATTTAGCAATCACAATATTTCCTATAAGTTAGATAAATTGAGTGGTCACTTAACACTGAGAAAGGCCAACATCAATTGTAGCAAAGGTCATCCGGTCCAGTTACCATGTACTGTATTAAATTGTCATCTGATCTGAACAGCAATTTCATCAATAATCCATCCAACTAGAATGACTGAAAATTTCAAAAACTAACTATTCTAGAAATACACGGAACAGTAATGGAATTCATATATTCTGAGGCATGTCAGAAAATACTGGAATTCTGTCTATAAGACTAACAAAAAACTTCTGGTGCATTTGGCATTTTCCAATCCAATCCTATGTCTCTCTAAATAAGGCTTCCAAAAGAGGTAGCTTCTATACCAAACTATGCAAATGTAGTCTGTCAAGGATTCGACTGTGTAATAACATTGAGTGGGGAAGTGTTAGCTTTGCAGATGCTGCTGAACTGCAATTTCTACTATCTGTCACTACTATCCATGCTTGATGAGGCTGATGGGACTTATAAGGAGGATTACAAGTCCCTCTCCCCTGCTCTAGAGGAAGAATGCTTTGCAGATCTCTTTTACAGTGTTTTTTTTTTAAATCAGCTGATAATGTATTTTCTTGAAATGCAAGCCTTTCCCCCTTTCTGAAGGTTAAAAGTCCCAGTGCTACAGAAAAGTTTGAGCAGAAACTCTCTCCCATTCTGACAGCCATATGAGCTTTGATCCAAAGGATCAAAGCCCATATGTCTATGCACAAGGGAGAAAATGTATTAGTGCCATTAAATTAATGTATTGCAATGGAGTATCAATATGTATTGGGGGTTGTGTTACAATATGGGAAACATAGCAAAGAAGGAAATTACAGTCTTCAGCATATTAACTTGTATAACATTAATATTTGAAAGTGTATGCTAGATCTTGAAAAGTAATATGCTCAGTTCTGAGAAGAACAGAAAGTTTTACAGAAGGTTTTGTATAAGACCTTACACAAACAGAACTCTGAGATTACTTTTCTTCTGTTGCTGGAAACAGTCTTTCCACTGGTGGGAGAATATTTTTCTACTGGTGACCCAAGCCATACAAAGAGAGTCTGAGATCCCATGACAGGTTTGAGTAATCTCTGATTATGTATGTGTCACTGCCATTTTTGCTTTCAATGGCATGATACAAATCTATACCACAGCAGATGATATATACTACACTTGTCCCTCCACATTCACTGCGGTTGGGGGCACAGAACCCCTGTGAATGTGGGAAAATCACAAATAACAAAAACACTATGTTTTTACCTGAAAGAACACCTTTCTAGGTCCTCCAGTGCAATTCTGCGGCCAACATCTGCCAGACATTGACCATAGAATTGTGCTGGAGGAGCTACAAATGCTTAGTGGAATGTTCTCTCTAGAAGTCTCTAGGTCCTTCAGTGCAACTTTTGGTTAAAGTTGACCATAGAGTTGCCCTGAAGGACCTAGATATTCCTAGAGAGAACATATTAATACAATCCATGAATAATCAAATCCACAAAAGTCAAAGCCGCAAATGTGGAGGTACGAGTGTATAGAAGCAAAATGGATTCATGTACAAGCTTTTTAAAGAAGCCACAGTCCTGCTGACAATTGCCAGAGGTGGGCCTGCTCTACATCTTAAAGTGACTGGGTAAAGAGCGACGCAGCTTCAAGTTGTCAGCCGCAGATCACTGGCAACATGTCTAGATTTTCAGAGGTTAAAAATAATAATAATAATAATAATAATAATAATAATAATAATAATAATAATATTTATTTATATACCGCCCTAGTGGAAAACCAATCTAGGCGGTGAACAATAGAATTTAGAAATTACAACAAGTTAAAATAACAACAATCCCTCCTCCCCCCCTAAAACATTATTAAATCAAATACAATTAAAACAACCGCAATTAAGCAGTACTTAATTAAAACCAAATAATAATAATAAGGTATGTTTCACCCCATTCCATAGCCAGATGTTCCAACCACCACAAAGCTGGTAGTGACAAGGTACCTCCTAAAGAAGCCCTCCCTGGATAGTGATGATTTAGTCAGTATCAGCCAGTAGCAAACCTCTGTGCTTTTGGACAAGGTAAATCTTTCTACTTAGAAACAAGAGCAAATTATGAATACTTCTCTGCTTTCTCTAGGTGCCCCCTTTGAGTAGATTCAAGAGAAATAGCCTTTCAGCTCCACTTCCCAAGAAGCCACATTACATCTGCATGTCTCTCAAGGTCTATTCCCAAATCTTTTAATGCCATTAAACTGCTTTTATAGTATTCACTTCTGTCCTGATTTAGAAATTATTTTATTCTTGGCTGCTTTCCTTTTTATATGTTATTTGTTTAAGTGTTGTCTTTTTTTCTTTCTTTCTTTTTTCTTTCTTTTTTTTCCATTCTTTTTTATTGTTTTTAGCCACACTCTGTCTGCAAAATGAAATGGAGATATAAATCTAGATGATGATAGTGTACCAGGCTGTAAGCCAAACACAGCAAGCAATAGCCAAGGAAACTATCTCCACTTAGGTATCCTAATCACAAATAGTCTAACATGAAGCAGTATGTAGGTGAGCATGGCAGTTTTTCACCCCCTTTTGTTATCCTCATTGCCCTACACAAATCAGAGGACAAAGCCTTTGGATATTAACCTTCTCTACTCGTGAAGGCACCTCACCTGAGAACCTTAGAATTATCTGGGCTCTAACAACTATAAAACTAAAGTAATCTCCCCTCTCCAGATGTTCCTCATAAGATGCAACAGACAAGGCAAGTTAGCAAGCTCAGCATTAGATAATGCTGTTCATCTGAAGAGAGCTGCCTCAAGCTCAGAAACATTACTTTTTTGGCCTACATACTGATGGGGATTCTGGGAACGTTAGCCTAAAAAAGTAATATTTCCAGGTTCTGAATCAGCCAGTTCTTAATTGCTTTAGGGCCTCGGCAGACGGCTAATAGGGCTGTCTCCGAGACCCAGAAGAGGAGGGGCAGCCGCACGCGCGGCGTCCCTTCCTCTTCCTGAGGTCGTCCTCGGAGCTTCCGGCCCTCTGGACGGACGGCGCTCCGGGGATGACCTCCCTCCGCAGCGACCGGACACGCTGCGGAGGATAAGTCAGGGCATTTAGGGCGCACTTTCCCTGTCTTGTAAAAGGAGCGGCAATTTGCCGCTCCTTTTAGGGTCGCCGCAGGAGCGCCGCGATCCCGCGGCGTTCCGGACCAGGGCGTCCCCGATGCCCTGGTCTGCATCCCCCCTTAGTTTATTTTTCTATAAAATTATTTTAATTACACACTAAAAAAATTAGCAGACAAGCAATAAAAAAGACCATTCCATGTACAAGGAGAACTTTGTATACTAGGAATTAGGATGGCTCTGTCAGAGGAGATTATTTCTGATCTGGAATAGACTGGACATTGGTTCTCATTTTACAACTTTTAGTACTAAGAATACTCTTGGTTGTGTCTGGTTTATTGATTCATTTATTGATTTGCATGTATACTGCAGGGATGTAAAGAATACTCTTTCTCATCCTTCACATAAAATGGAATCTCAACACATCCACATAATCTCGTTGAGAAAATGGCCAACCATTAAAGGATTTTTCATATTTCAGAACATTTAAATTAAAATTTTGGGTTCATTACATTTTTGCAGACAAAAAATACTCTACACAGACAATATTGTCTTACATACAAAAGAAACATTTCTCTGCACAAAATATCGTTTTTTAGCTATATTAAGCTTTGTAGAATCTTTTTTTTTGCAAAAAAGTCCCCAAATGTGGAAAACAATAGAAAAATTGGCAAAAATCTTGTCCAGCAGGAATGAAATAGTTGACAGTCTTTGTTCTTGCATGTGAGAATAAAATAAACAAAGATTGATAGCTTTACAATTGATATTTTCACATTACCTACATTTAATTCGTTTGCAGAGATATTTTAGTCCTAGTATTCAAGAACAGTTGGCAATGCTTCAGCAGTCTAATGACTAGTGAAAAACCTTTGGCTTTCTACATGGATTTCAAACAATACTAATACCCATCCTTCCAGTTCCATCTGCATAGATGATCCAGAGGAAATAAAACAAATATTGTCAATATTATTCCTGTCACAGATGGAACAAACATTCAGACATTATGTTGTCTGTTCATTGTTTTATAGCCTTGAGTGTTTTATAGTCTTGGATACATAAATTTTAACCTTGAGCTATATTTTGAAGATGATGCTTTCTACTTTACATGAAACATATGCAAAGTTTCACATAGCCAGACAAGTCCCATTTGATATACATGGAAAGAACAATGAGATAGTATTTTCCTCAAGACTGATATTCTGCTAGAATATCATCACAATGTGTTTGTTTTGGCAAGTAACATTGTATTTTGGTATTATAATCCTGCCTGAAAATGGACAATTAACATGCAGGTATGCAAATTAAAATGCTAGGGCTTTTTTGTGACATTACTGCAGATTTAAGGTTGTGTAAGTGTTGCCAAAATGAAATTGCTCTCACACTAGAATATGCAGATGATTGAGCAAAATGCATAACAAAATTTGTTTTGAAAAAAATAGCTACTATTTCATGAGAACTTTTTAAAAAAAGTAATAGTTTTATGTTGGACCATTAAAAAGTGACCATTCAATCAAACTGCATGTCTGAAGCAACCAAATATGTTAATTGTTGAAGAGAGATGTCATATATTGATTGCTTCCCCACTATCATCATCATTTCTATATTTTCATTGCATAGTTCTAACCAAATGAGAACCGAATTTTTTTTAAAAGGGTTTGTTGTTATGTACCTTCAAGCCATTTCTGACTTATGTCAACCTAAGGCTGACATATCACATGGTTTTTCTGGGGTTGAGTGTGTATGACATGTCCAAGGTCACCCAGTGGGTTTCAATGGCCAAGCGGGGAATCTAACCCTCATCTCCAGAGTCATAGACCTACATTCAAACTACTGCACTACAGTGGCTCTTTAAGCAAGTATTGCATTGTTAATCATACTTTCATTATACTGCTTTTTATCATCTTAAAAGCTGCTATAAATTGTTTTAATATTGTTAATAGTTTAATTCTACTTTAATGTTGATCATATGTATGTTTTTAAACCATACTGTACTAATAAAACCCTATGAAATTCAACAAGTCAACAAGTGACTTGAAGACACACACACGCACACTCATTTTAATTTGTAGGCCACCTTGAGTCCTAGTTTGGGAGGGGTATAAATAAAATTAATAATAACAGTAACAATAGCAACAGCTTTTGGAGACATGAATTTTTACTTGCTAGCACATGTGTTTCAATAACATCAGCTCAATCCAGTTACTCTTTATGCCCAGAACATTCCAGTATGAGCAAGGCCGCTTTTGTTAGTTGACATCATTGTCAGTAACAGATATGGACACACAATTTTGTTTGGAGAACACAAGCCTGGGAAAATCTTTTCACAGTGTGTTCAAACAAAGGGATATTAGAATTCCCAAAAGCAAGTTGTGTGAATGCCTGCTATAGGATTACTTCTGCTTGGCTCCTATCAGAAGCCACAGTTTCAGTGACCAATGCCTAACTGCATGAGATGTTAGGAGATTTATGATCAGATCCTATGGTGGTGTTTGGTTTTCCCCAAGAATTTTACAAATTCTGACTTCTTGTTTTTTGAACCAGCCATGTTAGTGCATGCTATCCAACTGTTCTTGCTTGGCTGTTTCTGTCAGCAGGATCTGCTTTGGAAACCAGAAACTTCCGGGGGTGGGGAGGAAGCTTAGTGTTACATCCAACCAGATTTCCCAATTTGTTTCAATCACATGACCTTATTGCACTGCTCAAATAACCCTGCTTATCTCTTTTGAATTGAAGTCTAATTCGGGAGGCAGCCAAGTCCTATTGCAAGGATTTTGTTGCTGCAGCTGCCAGACAAGTCCAGCCTGACTGCAGCCCAGGTCCCCCACACGCTTCGGCAGCCTTATTTCAAAACCGGGAGCTTTCTGACTTGAAAAAGCAGCCGCCAAAGCACGCCAGGGACCCAGGCTGCAGCTGGGCTGAACTCGCCTGGTGACTTTGGTGGCAAAATCCTTGCAATGGGAACCAGCTGTCTCCCAAATTAGACTTCAATTCAGAAGAGGTAAGCCAGGTTATTTGAGTGGTGCAATAGTCTCCACAGTAAAACCAAGGTCTGATGTTGACTCCTAGTTCCTGGCTTATTTAGGAGGGACAAATCAAGACTCTGGTTCTGACATAACACTTTTTCTTGGTGATGAGTTCTTGTTTACTTGAAGCTACTCTTGCTAGCAGGAGCAACCAATGTGGGAATAACTGGGAAGCATGGACTACTGCTTTTGCTCATGAACAGTGAACCAGAATTCCTCCAAAATGCTGCCTTTCCAAAGTACTGACTTTACCAACCTACCTATATAATTAAGCATATATGTGAAGTTGATTTTATCAAGTTACTAAGTTACAGCATGCTATATTTTCTTTTTCCTAACAGTAGTAAAGCAAACTGGCATGACTGATGACTTTCTACTCTTTTCATTCTGAAGAAAGGTTGCTGCTACATTGCAGAATTAAAGCAATTTGACACCACTGTCATGGCTCCATCCTACGGAATCCTGAGATTTGTAGCTTGTTGTGGCACCAAAGCTCTCTGACAGAGAAAGCTAAATATCTCACACAACTACAAATCCCAGAATTCCACAACAGAGCGCCATGGCAGTTCAAGTTGTGTCAAATTGCATTAATTCTACCGTGTAGATGCAATGAAAGATCTGGGTTTAAATGAGAAAACTGATAAAGGAGGAAGGCTTAAAAGCAGAATTCTAGTTTCTTCTCCAAAATCTCCAAGACTGGAATTTTATGTTCTTTTCAGTAGAGAGACACAATCCCATATATGCATTCTCTTTTTGTGTATGATGGCTCATGTGCTAGAGATCCATATGCAAGTAAGAATGCACATGAAACTCTCATTCTGGCAAAAACAAATGCATGTATTATTTATTTTCCTGCCTTTCTCCTTGCACATCATCCTGCCCTAATTTCCTAATACACTGTCCTAATTTTACTTCAGGCCTTGGTGCTCAGCACTTCAAAATCCATTTTTCCTCTAATTTGTTAGGAATTCTAGGCTGGTTTTAATGTAAAGCCAGATGATTCAATGCACACAGAGCAGGAAAAGCAAATAGGTTCTCTTTGAGACTTTCTTTTCCAAAAGGTTGGTTTAAAAAGAACAGAAGGGATGAAACCCAAGGGGTAAGTTTCAGTTTTCTCCTCCAGGCTGTTTGACATATTGTTGGGAGAAACTGAAACAGACCTCCCAAATGAAATGTGACCCATGGGAATGAACCTGCACCAGAGCAATCACACTCAATAATTGCACATATTGTGTGCCTGTGATTGAAATGCCTGAAAGAAAAAGTTGGTGGTTCTCTTCGTGCAGAAGGGGGAAAATAAAATTAAAAAGTAGTCTTCTTTTGGCAGCTATAATACATCTGTCACTTGTTAATATATCAAGGCTGATATCCCTCTCACAGTCATCAGTAGAACATTTTATTTCATATTTTAATGCAGGGGAAAAATGAAATCTAAGAGTTTTTTCAAAAACACCTTTAAAAAAAAGAACCTTATTAAAGTTTAGTGTAGTCCCAAAATAGAAGATGAAAGCAAGTTCTCAAGCTCTATTGTACAGCTAAATTAAAGGCAATGTGAATGTTGGGGGCAATGACAAATTGGTTTATTACCATTATTTTTAGGCTTCTTCTAGAACTCTTACACTAATAATGCACAAGAGTACAAAGTGTAGGAAGAACAAAGAGAGGAAAGGCAATGACAAGATTTGTAATTCATCTAAAAAAGAGCAACCTTGAACAAATTCTTCTGAAAAATCTACATATTTTTAAAGATTATGAAAGCTGGAGCTCTTAGGGGAAAGTTAAAATACTGTTCAGAGCTGGGCATGTCATTCTATGCCTATGCAACATGCATATTTATTCTTCAATTTTTTGTGGTCAAATCCAGCTGAACAGAGAACATAAATCTGGTTCTGCCTACATTTTGTTCCTAATTCCAGTCCTTTAAATAAAAGGAGCAGCATCCAGGAAATGTCGGTACAGAGAATGTATATGTGTTTGTGTATGCGCACCTTCAAGTTGCCTTTAGATTTAAGGCGATCCTATGAATTTCATAGGGTTTTCACAGGCAAGGAATACCTAAGAGGTGGTTTTGCCAGTTCCTTCCTCTGAAATATAGCCCACAGCACCTGGTATTTGTTGATAGTCTCCTATCAAACTACTGTTGATGAAAACCGAGAGCATCTCCTGACTTTGCTTTCTTTAGCAAAAAAGAAGCCATGCCCATCTTCTCACGATATGAACTAAAACTGCACCATGACAGAAAAGAGAATGAATTCTTTCCCCCATAGCCATTTTTCCCTCTGCCAACTCTTTCTGCTTGCATATATTTCTCCCTCTGTGACTAACAGCTCAAGTGGTCCTTTTGTATCAAGGAAAGGGTAAGGAGCCTCCTATCCCAACCACACACATCCCAGAGAGGGAGAGAGAGACAGACAAAAAGACAGACAGACAGACAGACAGACAGACCATGGCCTCTGTCTAATTGTTTCCACCCAAATACTTTTCCTGCCTCAGAAGTTGTCAAGAAATGCATTCAGACATCTCTAACGTCACATCTAGTTTGGATCTCTATTCAAAATTGCCTGCACAAACCACTACCTTTGAACAGTCAGATGAATTTCATTCAATTTCTAACTGTAAGATTGTGAAATAAATCTAGAGCTATAACATGGTCATAACTCTCTTCTATAGTCTCTCTATATCCTTTCTTTCAGACCATAATATAATTGTTCACCATAGCAAAAGAGGATATTGAGAAATATAGGGGGGGGGGGTGTCCATTCATGTCTCAGGAAAAAAAATCAAGACAAAATAAGCCACTATCTTTAAACTGTATGACCGCAGAAAATCCTGTTCCATGGCAAAATAGGTATGACAATAAAATCTTGTAAAAAGAATTGTAAGCAGAACATGGTATTGTAGTTGTATTCTGAAAACCAATGATGCAACCAAAAGCATTTAAGGCCCAGAAAGTATTTAAAAAAAGAAATTATATTGGCCTCTTACATTTGACAAAGCTCAGGACTTCAGCATGTCTGAATTCAGTGCAGATCCTGAGGGTTTGCTGCAGCAAAATTCAATACCACACTGCGAAAAATAAAGTAAAATTGAAAGTTTTCTTTCATCTTTCCCATACCTTCTGAAAGAGAAGGATGGGTTTGTGAACATTTTAACTTGCTCTGTTTTAAATGTTGTAACCCGCCCCGATTGCCATGCAGAGGGGCGGGCTATAAATAAAACTTATTATTATTATTATTATTATTATCTATTATCCAGAGCCAACCAGATAAAGGGTGTGACTATAGTACCATGAGAAAAATATTTAGTGTCATGTGGCCCTCGTTGCCAAATAACACATACTGGGGCTGGATCAAAACCCTGCCCAGACATTTGGTAAGCATATTGTTTAAACTTGCAAGGAGGGGAGCACACTTGTTCCACCCTTATCTGTTACTGTTCTGCTCACACAAAAGCAATGTGTCTGAAGAGGAGTTTGTTGTTGTATGCTTTCAAGTGACCCCAAGACAAACTTTGGGCCTCGGCAGACGACTAATAGAGTCGTCTTCGAGGCCCGGAAGAGGAGGGGCAGCCGCACGAGCAGCACCCCTTCCTCTTCCTGAGGTCGCCCTCGGAGTCGCCGGCCCTCCGCACGGCCGGTGCTCCGGGGATGACCTCACGCTGCAGCGACCGCATGCGCTGCGGCGGAAGAGTCAGGGAAAGTGCGCCCGCCGCTTTTAGGGCGCACTTTCCCTGACATCTAAAAGGAGCGCCAATTTGGAGCTCCTTTTAGGGACGCCACATGAGCGCCGTGGTGCGGAGGCTCCACTCCGCCGGCGCTCCATCCAGCGGCGTCCCGGAAGCAGTCGTCTGCTTCCCCCCTTAGAGTGTCCCTGACTTTTCCTTATTGTTGCTCCTGTTATGCTCTATAGGCAAACGACACTCTTCTCTTCAGATACATCACTTCTGCATAAACAAAGCCACCATGGAGATGGAGGAGTTAGCACATTCACATCCTATTGTATTTAAGCAATAGTCTCTCTGAACCGCTGAATAGAGTTCTACTCTCCCCTACAGCGACCATGGAACTTTCCAAGGGCACCAGCTGAAACAGTCTCAGAAAGGACTCTTAAGATCCAGGGAATGCAAACTCCCCATCATCATCCCAGTCAAGTCACCACTGTTTATTTTCTATTAGTTTTCACTTATGATCAGCCACCCTGGATGCCTGTTGTCAGTGAACTGATGGGAGAAATCTTACAGCTGCTTTCCCCCACAAGGCTGAGACAGTGATTTGAGCAGTGCTACATATTGGATCAAAAATAAATTAGCTCCACTGTGCTGTTTACCAAAAAACCTACACATATTTATCATGCCATGTAACAGGGGTGTGGGTATTCTGATTCCAGTTGTACTCAGAAAACCTTCCAGTTTTCATACAAGCAAGCCTGGCTCTAAACTTGCAGTCCCACAATACAATTTGTTCTATAAGATCTCTCCCCTCCTGTTAGTGTTAATTTACAACTATTCTCCTCCTCCATGAGCTCACTTGCTATCCATATGTACAGCAGCTTTTATGGCACCAAAAGATGAGAGTGGAACAATAAACACCATTTTGTCAGTAGGAGTGAATCCATCTGTCCTACTGCAGTTTGGTAGCTAAAAAAATACAAAAGAGACCAAAAACAAAACAAAACAAAAAGCCAGAGCATTTGATTACTGACAGTCTTCCCATCTGTTGAGTAACTAACCGATAACCTGTCAGGTTGCTACGTATAATTAGTTTGCTGGTGAGAAAAATGGACCCCCAGAAATCTTTCAATTATTTAAGCTGTACACAATAATTTTTTACTGACAGGATAGCTGAACTGGTTCTTTACAAACTATTACTACCACATTTCTGAGATACAATGAGATGCAGCTAAACTGCAATAATTTAAATTGGAAAATGTTTGGCTTTATTATAGCATGGAAGAAAATGTAACAGAAAGGTTTTTTTAAAAAAACAAAGTTCTAATTAAACTAAATAGTGGTATGTGTATCATAAATCAACATTGGCTCTGCTTTGACTCATTCGTCTGTAAGCGAATTTCCAAGCAATTAGCTGCTAAGGGACATTCTATTAGCTATTTCTGTAACTTTCCAGCTTTTAAAAATGCAAATAATACATAATATTGAAGAGAGAGGCATATATCTCAAGAGTCAGAGCCAGAAAATTTATCTTGATGGAGTATAAGAAATTTGGCTAGGACAAGCTATATTGGAAATGCTCAAGCATAGAATGTACCCCAGAAGAAACTTTTGCATTTGCAAACCAGATTCTGTCTGACTGAGGAAGCTAAGTAGGCCTAGCCCTGGTATTACTTAGATGGGAGACTGCCAATGAATACCCGGTGCTGTAAAATATTTCAGAGGAATGAGCTAGCAAAAACCCCTCTGAGTATGCCTTGCCTAAGAAAACCCTATGAAATTAATGGGGTATCCATAAGCCAACAGGCCACTTGAAGGCATATGCACACACAATGTACACATGTACTTTGTTACTTAAGAGTCATATGCAATGACTGTAGAAGCCTACACAGACTGACAGAAAGTCCTTTGAACTAGAATTTGACAGCACTAATGAATAGGGATGACTGTATTCAAGCTTCAGTCAAGAAGCATTAAGAATGTAAACTAAAGTTTATTTGAAGTGGCAGTAACCAATGCATTTCTCTTGTTATCTGGATCAGTTCATTTTTGCTAAGTATCTGCTGAAATTTGCAATTTCCTTTATATTTAGGATAGAAGGAACATGAGATTTAAAAAAAACAACACCTGAATGTGAACAAAACTACCGTAAATTATCGGATGCATCCATCCATGCCCAGAGAATATAGAACAGCTGTAGCTGTTGGGCACGAAGAGTTTTGTAGAGAAACAAACCTTATTTCTAAAAAAAACTCCAGCACCCCTCCCTCCAAAAAACAGGAGTTTTCAATTGTCACTGAAGTGATCAACTGCTACCTCAGAGTGCTCAAGAAGTTCATGACTGTAATATAAGAAAGATGACAGCCAATGTGGTGTAGTTGTCTGAGTGTTGGACTATGACTCTGGAGAATCCCTTCAGCCATGGAAATCCACTGAATGACCTTAGGCAAGTCACATTCTCTCAGCCTCAAAGAAAGGGAAAGACAACACACACACCCTGAACAAATCCTGACAGGAAAATCCTGCCATAGGGTTGCCATAAACTGGAAATGACTTGAAGGCACACAACAAGAAGATTACAACATAAGAAAGAGCTTGAAAGAGACACAGCAGAATTGAGGTCCTTAGAAGTTTAGTCAGTGGGAATGAGGTGCTGCTGTCAGTTTGCCTATGAGCAGACTGCCAGAAATAGTGCAAACTGAGTCCACTTTAAGGGTTAGGGTTAGTGCTAGGGAATCATGGGAACTGTTGTTTTTTTCTGAGACACTGAGCCTTCTCTATCAGAGAGCTCTGGTGCCATAATAAAATACAGTTCCCTTGATTCCCTAACCCTAACCCTAACCCTTAAAGTGGACTCAATTTGCACTATTTCTAGCAATCTGCAAAGGCCCTCAGTGACTTAACTCAGGCTGGTATCTGCTGCTGGGGATGGGGTGGTAGAAAGCAGAAGGACCATAGACTTCTCTAACCTTTCCACCTCCATAGCCTCCACACACACTGATTTGCCTTCCATCCCTGCAGTCCTGGGTGGGCAAAGTGTGCCTCCTCCCAAATTCCTCTGGACTTTTCCTGGCAAAAGTAGGATGAATTACCTGACTGTTTAACATCAAGAACTCCACTTTTTTCAAACCAGAAGTAGATGGAGTTTGGATATGGGATGGAGAGGTAGTTTTTGGCAGTCTGAACAGTCCCTGGGTCTGTGGGTAGACAATAGGCCTACAGGTCCACCAAAATTGTCCATCTCTTGGTTAGCTCTTTCAGCATGGAAAAAAATTAATGGAAACATAAAATGCTATTTTAGTGTTATCAACTAAGAGCTGGAAATAGTTAAAACAGAGGCACACCAAAAATGACTAGAAATCAATCGCTCCCCAAGTCGTTTAAACAAAAACAATCTTTACTAGCTTCCACTTATGTCAACAATGTTAAATTGTTTATATGAACAATTATTTTCATCCCTTCAGATCAGAGATTTTACTGACCTTTACTCAGTGATGTAACAGTTGGAGACCAGTGTACTTGGCTGCCTTCCATCTGATTACATCAGCCATCTTGACGCTAGTTATCCTCTGTAGCTGATTTATTACAAGTCAATCATTTGTTTATGTTTTCTTTCAAGCCATTTCTACCTTTATCATTTTGTTTCAAGCTAGCTTGGCTTCCCACCTGGAACTGGTCAGTGCCTCTCACTTTGGCATTACATAATATTCCTACTTTACAAACACTCTTATTACATTGCTCTTCAGGCTTGAAGGGCTTAAATTTTGCAAAATACAATCCAGATCAGTGCTCAGCTTGGTTGAGCCTCCCTTATCCAAAATGCTTGGGGCCAGAAGTGTTTCAGATTTTAGATTTTTAAAAAAATTACATATACATAAAGAGATATCTTGGAGATGGGACCCAAGTTTAAACATTAAATCATTTATGCTTTATATACACCTTATACATATAGCCTAATGATAAGTTTATACAATATTTAAAAAATTTTTTTTTACATAAAACAAAGTTTGTGTACACTGAACCATCAAAAAGCAAAGGTGTCACTATCTTAACAACCCATGAAAAAAGCTTGGGATTTTGGGCCAAGTGAGATGTGTACCTGCTCTCCATTGTTATGGTTCCTTACTTAGGATATTAAAATTTCTCAGTTGCTATTTTGGCAAGTTTCTCCAGATTCTACCTACATTTTCTTCCCAGACTAGTATTCTCATACAAGTCACAAGAGTTTGTGCTTTCTTCCTATACTGAAATTACACATTTTCCTAATTTATGTATTCATTTGAGCAATTTACTTTTTACACAACTCTTCCTGTTGTCTAAATATATTTCTAATTTTTTTATGTTATAGACATTTTAGCAGTTTGCATTTGGAAATATATACATTGTTTTGAGCATAGTTTTCTCAAAAATGCTTGGCAAGATCTGCTAATGTACTCAAGGGGGTCAAGATGTACATTTCACAACAAAAAGTCTTGGGAGGTCTAACTAAGTCCAACTAAAAATTTTTTCATCCCTGTTCTTTACCTATTTAACAGAACTCAAACTGGACAGTTCTTCAAACAGTTATCTATAAACTAGGACACATGGCCATCCTACACAAAGAACACAATAGTTTCACAATAGTTTAAAAACCACTTTTATATCAGGAACTTGTTTGAGTTAAATAATCACTGTTTTGAAACTATATTACTTCTATTCTTTTTATAGAGTTTAAAAAAAAAAAAAGAGCATGCAAGCATAACTTGAACACATTTTTTAAAATACAGAGTTGAATCCCAGAACTACAAAGATGATATCCTCGGCAAATCCCATTTGTATGATAACTTCAATCATTCTACCTGTTTGTGAAGCCAGACTGCAAACCAAAAGCACTCTCATTATTTCCATAGACCTTCCACAGAAGCAGCAGCCTACAAATTTGCAATACATGTAATATATTAAGCTTTTTGCTATTAACCAGAAAAGACATGATACCATTATTAGAGGCAAATTGTTTACATGACATGAAGAATGAATTTTTAAACCTATTCCACCTGAGGGAAATGTTTTCCATAAAGAATGCTATTACTTCCTGTCATTAACTATGTATGTAACACAATTCTTTTTTAAAATATTTCTCCTAATGAAATAGTCATGGTCATTTTTAAAAAGAAAAGAAGAAAAAAGGCAACTTTTTTAAAAAAAAATATTTTAAATGCTGTAACTAAGATTACCATCATGTCACGAGTCTGAATTTTCCTTCAAACTTTCTTTTTCTTTAGGACACATTAACGTAGAAGATGCAATTCTGAATGAATAATGCAGGTACACCTCAGTTAATGAAATAGACTTCTTTAACAGAAAATTTGGTAACAAATGCAGAAATCTCATAGAAAGAATAGGATAGGTTCCTACCAAAAATAAGAAGAGTGGTTCAATGTGTTTCAGCAAACTTTTCATTCAAAACTAACAATATGCAGGTGTGAAATGAAACAACCAGGTCAAATAAGCCTTGCATGTTGTTGTTGTTGTTGTTGTTGTTTCTTCAAGTTGTTTCCAATTTATGGCAACCTAAGGTAATCCTATCATGTTAGTACACTAAATATACTAGTATACTAAGCCTTGCCAAAAAAAAAAAAAGGAACTTTCTAGAAACCACGAGAAGGCTTCTTGCAAAATGTAACCAGGGACTGCTTTTTCTTTCACCAGCTAAAAAGAGAAAAAAGCCCCCCATTAGTGCCATAATGATGCTGTACAGGAGATCATGTCAAGATCAGAAGGCTATATTTTGTCAAGCAAGCCTCATAGCAATATTTAAGACTATAGATACTAAAGATTGTTTTTTGTGGGTTTTTCGGATTGTGTGGCCATGTTCTAGAAGAGTTTCTTTCTGACGTTTCGCCAGTTCTCTGAAGATGCCAGCCACAGATGCTGGCGAAACGTCAGAAAGAAACTCTTCTAGATCATGGCCACACACCCTGAAAAACCCACAAAAAACTATGGATGCTGGCCATGAAAGCCTACAACTTCACATCAGATACTAAAGAAATCCCCATCTAACAACCTACACATCAATAGAATGCTTAATCTCACCATAAACTCAGTTTGCCACCATTTTCCAGTTCTTAATTTTCCACCAATATATCTGTTATGAATGAATAAATCACTGTTTCACTGACATTTCCAAGAATGACATTTACATAAAACCAACACATGCATAACATTACAGACATTGCTCCCATGACATAATATTCAATGCACAAACCTAATTCAATGTCATATGAAATAAATGGTCATTATTTGGCTATCACCATATGTTTTTTTATGGAAAACCTTATCAGATTCTTGAGGCTGTTCCAACAACAAAAATACATCAATTATCTGGAAAGTCATGGGAGATTTCCCTAAATTAAATGAGATAAAATGAAAGTATAACAGAGAAGTCCCATTATATCCTTTCTCCACATTATCCCACAGTCCACATGGGTACAGATAAAGTGAAAATGGGGCTGCCACAAGCTGTCAGGAGTTGGAAAAGGTGTTTGGGGAGGGCGATTATAACTCCCAGAATCTCTCTGCCATCGCTACTAGGTATGGCTCAGGGATTCTTGGAAGCTACAGTCAGAAAAAGAACATTTTGAAACTCTGGCAAGCATTTGGGGAAAGGACTTCAAGAAGTACTCTGTCTAAATCACAGTACAATCACTGTAGTTTCTGGGTTGTCTAGATTTAATCAGGCAAGCAGAACAACTAACTACACAGCTCCCTAACTCCCAAGACTACTGATCTACACCCTGTGCCAATAGCTCATGTTATCCACAGATGCTTGAAGTCTTAGGCCTTCGAAAGCTTTGGAATAACTGTATCTGAGCTGTGATTAGTGAACTTTCAGCTTCCTTACCACTTCCTTGGCAATTCTATAACAGCCTTATCAGCCTACAAGATCTTTATCAATGTTAGGCTGTAAAAACATTATCAATAGTCTTATCATAGAAACATATTTATCTACTTGATCCTTTGGGCTACCCCCAGGCTCTGGAACTGCCTTCCTAAGGAGGCTAGAATGGTTCCCCTCCTTACTGTCCTTTCATCAGCAGGCAAAGACTTTATCTTTTATTCCAATAATGTAAAAGAAGGACATTAATGTACTGTACAGAGTGCACTGAGCTGTTTTAATTATACAGTTTTAATGCTTTGTAGCATCTTAATTGTATGTTTTCAATTGTTTTTAGTGTTAACAGTTTAATTCTAATTTGATGCTGATGTTTTATATTTTTAACTACCATTTGTGCTTGTGTGTAACTTGAGTTCATGTAGAAGTCAAGGCCAAGTTTGGGGGGCACAATTATTGATTTTAATATGTCCCATGGATAAGTCCAGGATAAAACCTAGGTGCATGTTAACAAAGGACGTAAAGGACAAGACAAAGGAAAACGATGCCAAGGAATTTACAACATTCCAGCAGACATGATTGCTTGTGCTCACTCTAAAGGCTTGACAGATGAGGATGAACTATGATATATGGTGGCTGTGTGATGTGTGGGGGAGATGACCAGGCATAGACAGGGTTAAGAAAATATGAACATGTCAAAAAGGAGGTAAAGGCAGGAGCTTAGTCTACCCTGGGAGAACCTAAAAGAAGCACTTACCTCCTCTACTCTCTTGATGCTCCTTTGAGGGAGAAGTGCCAAAGACCTGTCACTGCTGCTACTGTTTTCCTGTCCAGGAATTCAAAAAGGCCAGAAGCAGCACCATGGCAGAGTAAGAAGAAAGAGTTGGTGCTTGTTTTAGATTATTCCAGAACTGACTAAGCTCTTGCCTTTTGCCACTCTACTCAGAGAAGATGATGGCCCCTTTTTTGATGTGAGTTAAAGTACCATACTTACATTGACCAATGGATAAGTCCACCCTGGTTTTGGAGATTTTTTTAAAACTAAAATTTCTAGACTAATACATGACTATATACAGTATATAGTATTTGTTTCAATTTTCAATCTGCTTTGAGTTTCAGATTGAGGAAAAAGGTAGGCTACAGATGATGATGATGATGATGATGATGATGATGATGATGACAATTTGGAATTTTCTGGGACTGCTCAAACTGCCAAAAATTCCCCAAAAATCTCCAAAGGAAGACAAAAAGAAAATCAGAAGTGCCCAGAACTGGTTTTAAAAAATGGGAATCTCTGATCTAAACAGTTTATTGACCTCCTCCACCATATTTTGAAAACTGAATTATTGCTCCTAGAGGCTTTCTGGAGACAATTCACTGTTATTTTCACTCAGAAAAAGGGTGGTCCACAGAGTCTAGATGAGTGAGGAGCTGCAAAAACAGGATTGTGGGTCCACTTGCAGTGCCAGGGTCACACTTTACATTAGTCCAAGACCCAAAGAAGCAACAATTATACATTTTCAGTTAGCACAAGGGAGGGTTTTTGTGCTGCAAGTGACTGTACAAGCTGCTTGTCCAACAGTACTGTACAATCCAACGTGACTATGCTAGCAGGGATTTTAATCTCGACTGCCATTACATGAATCCTAAATGTAGATATGAAAATGGATCTCAGATCATGCGTATCTACATGGAAGCTGACCAAAAGTAATAAATAACATTTTAATGAGAATTTGCATAGGTCTTCTCCTGAGCACTTTGCTGCAAATGTATATGCTAAAAGTTGGATCATAATGAAGTTAAAAAGCTGAATTCAGCTCCTTAAAACCCTCAACAGCTATTTTCACTGATCCTTCCAAAAGCTCAAAATTAGACATATGCCTTATTTAGTTTCTTAAAAGAAAACGTTTGGACAAATAACATCTGTGAAATTTCAGTTATGCACAGCTTAACTCTCAATGTAAATGTAGACATTATCATTTTACAAGTTTCAAGTAAATGCCTACCCTATCTTAATATTCAAATTATGATAAATTAAAATGAAAAAGGGGCAGGTTTTCTTTTGGGGAAAAAATGACAAAGCCTTTTGTTAATGAGCTACACTGAATCTCTTTCCTTTAAGAGTCTTGTGTCCCAAACACAACCTTTGCTCCTAAAGGCAGTGTTTTCAACATTTTCACCATGATACTGTTATCAAAAGACAAGGAAGAGAGAGAGGAATATCCACAAGAAACAAGAGGTAGTATGGTCAGGAATAAAGGAAAGGGAGAACTGTAAAGACCTAATTTCCTAACTGCATAAGGGTCTGGTTCAACAAACTATTCTAATTTCATGTGTTCTTTGTACTGTCAAAGCTCACCCGCCTCAGGAGAGAATAGAAGAAAGAGACATGGTCAGATAGAATATCCCTGGAGAGGAAAGGAAGGGATATGCTAGCAGGGTTTTCAAATGGAACAAGGAATAACAGCAAGCTGTCATAAAAGGGGGGGGGGAACTAATGTAAGTGGGCAAGAAAACCCCACTGGCTTCAGTCTGCTTGGGCTCCAAAAAGCAAACTAGGAATGATTAACAATGCGTCCTGATTCAACCACTGAAGGCAGTGATTTATGTTTGAAAAATCAAAGTAGTTCTTTCAACTATACACATGAATCATTTAAAAAACACTCTCAATTCAGATATGCTATTTGACACATACTTTGCCACCACTGGAAAATGGAAGTTTATCTCATTTAAAAAGAAAATAACACACAGTCAAAAATGATCACACAGACAAAAGGGGGGGGGGGAGGCACTGCCCAAGTATCATGATTTTTGGATTATTTTATTTGGTGATAATTCTCTGATCAGCACTGACTGACAGAATTACAAGCCACAACCTCCTGTCCACCATTGCCTTCATCTGTGTATGTCACCTTCAATTGGCTGGTGACTTAGAATGACCCCATGCGTTTCAATGTGTTTTCTTGGGCAAGGAATACTCAGAAACGGTCTATCATTGCCTTACATTGAAATATAGCACCCAAGCACCTGCTATTCTTTGTCAATCTCCCATCCAAGTATTAACCAGGCCTGATCCAGCTTAGTTTCCAAGATCAGATCTAGTGCCTCTCAGGGTATTTAGGTTCCCACCACTGTTCACTGCTGAAATTTAACAGTGCAATGGAATCTGGAAGTTTCCCCTTTCCCCACTTCTGACTTCACAGTAACTACTACACTACGAGAAATCAATATCATGGGCTATGGGGAAGGCATTATGCCTATGGCTCCCACAAGTTACCCCCTCCTACTTTAAAGCAATAAATACAGTGACTGATCAGTAAGGTCATAAGCAAAGTGAAAATACAACAGAAATATGTGAGGAAGTGTTAGATTGAGTGATGATTAAAACCAAAAGGAGAGGCTGAAACAAAAGAATATGGGGGAAGTACAAGTGGGCACATGTGGATGAAAGAAGGAAGGAAGGAAGGAAGGAAGGAAGGAAGATGTAAATGAACACTAATCTTACCTTAGCACTGTGAACCGCACTAAACTCTCATAATATGGTAGATTGTTCACTGTATGCAAATAGAGAAGCTAAACACTAAAGGTGCAGCTTGTATGCAGAACAGAAGGCAAGAGAGAAAGTAAATTATGCAGTTTTATTAAATTGTATATCATGAAAATGGAAGTATCATGGTTTGATTTTTTTTCCCCATTACTGTTTATTTTATTACTGACATCCAACCAATTATGTCCAACTAATTCAAGGATTACTGAGGAATACATAGCTACGTGCAGACGTTCTTTCAGATCAACAAACTGCATTATTATTTCATTAAAACCAGCGATTGCTTTTCAGGGTGCACAAAATGAAAAAGGCTTAACAGAAAATACCCTTCAAAAAGCTTCCTTAATGAACTGATTTTCTTATCTTCAGACAGTCTTGTCTATCTTGTTCTTGCAAATTCATACTACAAGGCCTGTCCAACTGCTATACTCAATGCATATAACCAAGTTTAATTTTAAAAATGCAGTATACTGGTAATTTAAAGTAGTGTCATACACAAGGTGACCCATTTAGCAGAAAAAATCCTCATTGCTTTCTGATAGCTTTTTTAGTTGCTTCACATTTTGTGTAAAATTGTGTACTGCTTTCTTTCCCAACATACTTTGAATAAATAAACTTATCTATCTAGGTCAAACTACTTCAAGAAGGTCTTTTGAGAATTGCAGGGGAACCTTAGCTGGTAACTTATTCCTTTTCTAAATGCTCACATCCCAAATCAAAAGATCCCCCTCCCCAATTCACAGTGAAGCTCATTATATTTCTCTTTATTTTTGCTGCAATATGTGTAAACTGTGAAACTTCAGCAAGAGGTTTCCTTCTACAGAAGACTTTTATCTCAGGGTAAGGTACTTTATAATCTGAAAATAATATCCCAAAGTATTTAAACATGAATTGTGCAGCCTATGCATATCTGTCATTGATGAAAAAGGGTAGGATCTCAATCTCAGCAAATATATTTGATACAGCTAATTAGCTTATCGAATGAGCACTGTAACAACTAGCTACCAACAACTATGTAAACAGCTCTTTTATGAAATAATGAGCTGCAAGATGGTCACTCATGGCAATGAATATGGATACCCCATTGGAGGCAAGGAAAAAGAGATTTGCTAATTGTGCAACATTCCATTTTGAATAAAATGAATTAGATTTTTCTTTTCAACTTCCTGCTCTTAAAGTTTTTTTCCCCTGTACAATACAACTACACAAATGGATTTATAAAAGGATAGACAAGTAGATCAACATGTGAAGTTCAGATACTTTCCTCCTGGCTTAAAACAACTTAAGTAATCAATTATTCTGTCTGGAGTGGTTGCTAATGAACCTCCATGAATAACCATATGCGGGATCCAGGGGACCACAATTTCCACTCTTCAACCTTTTGGGAAACTATCAAAGCCTACAGTAGGAAAATAAGTGACAATCTGCCTATAAAAGCACTTTGTAAACTAATAAACATGGTAATTTGAAAACTGCCATTAGTTTCCAAAACATCATCATGTTATCTGTATCACCATATCAATATGCATACTCTCAACAAGTTTCAGACAGTGCTCTGTTATGTGCAGTGAGAAAAAGAGTTAATTCAAGGGGGCATTATGTAATGTCGGAACTGTATTTTGTACTCCGGACACAGTAAAACTTGGTAGTGATGTACTTTAGGGATCTTAGCATTGGAAAGTTCTTCCTAATGTTTAAGTGGAATCTCTTTTCCTGTAGTTTGAATACATTCTTCCAGGTCCTAGTTTCTGAAGCAGCTGAAAACAAGCTTGCTCCATCTTCAATATGACATTCCTTCAACTATTTAATCATAGCTATCATGTCACTTCTTAACCTTCTCTTCTCCAGGATAAAAATATTCAGTTCCCTGAATATTCACATGGGGAATTTAAACAGTGATTATCCTGTGAAAATCATGCAATCACAATTAAGACAACAATTAAGATTTTCACACACAGCACGATTAAAGAGTCATTATTCCAGGAATAACCAGGCAATAAACAGCAATAAATCATTCACAGGATTTTCCCGTGAATGATTTGTTGCTGTTTATTGCCTGGTTATTCCCAGGATAATGGCACTTTAATCGCGATGCCGTGTGAAAACAATTATTGCAAATGCGTGATTTTCACGGGATAATCGCTATTTAAATTTCCAATTTTTCCCGTCTGATAAAGACTCCTAGATACCTTTCACATGTACTGTTCTCAAGCCAGGCATCCCCCATCCTGTATCTGTGCATTTCTTTTCTTTTCCCCTAAATGTAGTACCTTACATTTCTTCTTGTTGGAATTAATTTTGTTAGTTTTGCCCCAAATTTCTAATCTGTTAAGGTCATTTTGAATTCTGATCCTCTCCTCTTAATTTTGGTGTCATGCAAATTTGAAAGGATGCCTTCTATTCCATGTTGGAGGAGGAGGTGGGGCATGAACCCCCATGGGTGTTATGACCTCTATTCCATCATCAAAGTTTCTTCTATTTCTTTTTTAAATTTCAGAGTGTGTATTATGCCAAAGGGATTTCTCACAAAAATGGGCCATGCTGGCATCATATTCCAAGCACCACTGCATACTCATTTGAGACATGCACAACCGAGATGGCAGCATTTATTTCATAGCAGCCACCAGAGAAACCATTGACAAAACACAGAATACCTGATTAAAACTGAGCGAATCTAGAATCAATAATGCAATCATATAGCTGAAGGCTAGAGATATAAAGTATGCCATTTGTTCCAAGACATGAGACTGCCAGATATAGCTAAGGACAAGACAAAGGGGAAATGTTTGAATTAGTAGAACTAGAGATGGAACTTTTAAAGAGGACACCATAACAGATCAACAGACTACAGGACAAAAGGAAAAGAGAAGAAAAATATCACTGCAAGCAGAAGCATAGATTTAAATCACTGCATCCTAAGCTTACAATTTTGGTTTATGACTCATAGCTTATTAATAACCTAGCACCTTTTGCTGTCAGAATGACAGTGCTCAAAACAAGACATTCAAAATATGACCCTTTTTTGACAACTCCCTCAAATCTTCTGCAGTCCACAAAAGTGATTTCTCTGTTTTGGTTGACACCAATTGTAACCCTCTTTAAAAGTTTCCAGCTCTGTGTCAGTAGAACAATAATTCTCAGAAGAGGAGCAGGCTGATGAGTATGACTTGTTCAAGACCTCTCCTTATCCAGGAGTTTCTGACTTTCTCCTCTTTACATGGTAAGATTGGGTAAAAACACATTAACTGTGATTTTAGTTGGTAAGGAGAATGGAAGGTAGTACTCATGTCTCCAACAGTTCTCCATTGTTAATCACCAAAATGCCAAATGAGTTTCCAAATGAGTACTCTTTGGACCATATAAGCAACCAACATCCTTGGACAGCTAGTACGGGCCACCATTACTGAGACCTGTATTGTGTGTTCTTGATGGCATTTTAAAATTATCATGGTGTCCTAGGTAAAGGTAAAGGTTTCACATTTGATGAGATTGTCTAGTCATGTCCAACGTAGGGGGTGATGCTCATCTCTGTTACTAAGCCAAGGGAGCCAGCGTTGTCAAAGACAACTCCATCGTCATGTGGCCGGTGTGATCGCACAAAATGTTGTTACCTTTCCACTGAAGTGGTACTATTTATCTACTTGTACTTTTACATGCTTTCAAACTGCTAGGTTGGCAGAAGCTGGGACTAGTGATGGGAGCTCACGCCATCACACGACACTTGGGCCTCAAACTGCTGATCTGCCGACTTTGCGATCATCAGAGTCAACTGCTAAGCCACTAGAACAATATTGACACACAACTACACCATTTCAACTTGTAGCCACCTAGCACAGATGAAAGGACAACTTTCCAGCATTTATCAAAGGGGTGTTGCTGCTGACTAAATTAGCACTACTATGAGGACTGAAGATACAAAGCTAGAGATTGAAGATACAAACCCTTTTGTAAATGAGCTTTCTCTCAGAACTTTGAAGTAACTAGTTTTAAAATAACTCGTTACCTGCAATTAATTATGCTTCCCAATAACTAAAATATACCTGCATTATAATACAATTCTAACTTAATAAGGAATACCTGTAGGGATAACAAGGGATAAAATTACACTGTGATTGCAGCTTCACTATTTTAGTTACAAAGGTATAGCCTCACTGAATGGTAAAGGAGGGATATCACATGCTTCAAGAGCTGGGTCATGTTTTACCCCACACTGTTGAATGGGAAAAAAATAAGCCTAGATGTGGGTGTGTTTTAAATAACTATTTCAAATTGCTTTTAAGAAACAGAAAAATGAGGAGATACTTTTTTAAAAAGATGCATCAGTACTAACTATATTTTGGATCCTTGGAACTGTGCTTGTAGGTAATAGCCACTTAGAAGTCATTTCCAAGCTCTGTCTCTTCTTTCAATTAAAATTGCAAACAATGCAAATTAATTTATTATCATAATACATAGGGGTAATTCATTATGATTAAACTAATTTAATTAATCTCATGGTGGGGCAAACCTAATTGTTTTTCATGGAGAAGGATTAGAAACCTGTCCACATGACTACATTCTGGCTTTGAGACACGGGTACACACAGAGTAACAGACAAGCTTTGAAATCATTTTACAATATTTTAAAAGGGAAATTACTTAGAAAATATAGATATTTTCTTTTTATTTATTTTTTTGCATTTTAATGCAACAGCAAACAGAGTTATTATTGGGGTAATGAATTTTGCTGATCCTTCTCCATGTATCAGCATGTTATAACACATCTGTGCATCAAATGCCCATTTAAGGCAATGCCTTTCATCTTGTCTTACTGAGTGTAATTAATTTGGACCAGAACAAATATACTAATAGTTTTTATTTTTACTCAGCAATACAATTATACAAAAAGAGCTCATGTCAATACTGAATTTCCAAAATGAGAGCCAGCATGGTGTACCATTTTGAGCACTGGACTATGACTCTGGAGACCAGGGTTTGAATCCCTACTTGGTCACAGAAACCCAGTGGATAACCTTGGGCTCTCAGCATTGGAGGAAGGAAAAGGAAAAGGCAAACCCCCTCTAAACAAATCTTGCCAAGAAAACCCCATGAGAGAGTTTCACCTTAGGATTGCCATAAATCAGAAAATGCTTTGAAGGTACACAACAAACCATATTTACTCTATCCTGATACAACATCCCTTGTTTCATAGTGTCCTACCTCTAGTCGTGTACAATGGAGAGGTTGTTTTAGTTAGGAAGAAATGCTACCATGGGCATCTATGAAGAGTCTGAGGTGAGTACTAAAACAAGGCAGATGGCAAGTCCACAAGTATAAGGATGAAAAAGGAAACAGTTCAAGCTCATTAAACCTGGCCCATAACTATAGGATTGTGGAGTTACATACAATCTCTTGTGTCAAAGTTAATGCAACACTGAAGAAACCTAAAAAGTGGAGGTTAATTTATCTTGCTCTTAAAACATCCTTCCTTGCCCTCAATTCTGCATACAATTCAACTTGCCCCAACTTGGCATCATCCAGATTTTTGGACTAAATCTTACATCATCCCCAACCATCATCCTATTGACTGTGGCTAGCTGAGGGTTGTTGTTGTTATATTTAGTTACAGCCCACCTTTCTCCCAGTCTAGGACTCATGGCATTTTACAGAAGTTAAAAGAGGTAATAGATTTTTCACCTCATACAAAATTTAAAAACGTAAACTATCAATAGAACTAAAAGAAGTTAAAAGCATGAGTAATAAAAAGAAAAACAACCAACATAAACAATACTGAATATTATGAAAGGCCCCTTTACCCTGAACAATTGCCTCCAGGACTTGCTGAACCAAGTCCTGGAGGGCACCTGGTATGTGGAAAGATAGCAAAAAAGATACCAGTCTAACCTCACTAAGGAGCTCCAAAGCCCTTCAAAGATTTTAAGAGTTGTAGTTCAACATATCTGAATGGCACCAGGTTGGGGAAGGCTGGTTTACATGATCAGTAAAGCCAAATAGATAGGACCTTCCCCATATCACAAAGCATTACAAGGAGACTTCTTTTTTGCTAATTCAGCATGCTAGGGACTATTATACACTTGATAGTGAGCTGAACAAAACACATCCTAATCTGTGACTTGAGAAGAAATATGTTACTCCTTCACAACTCCTATTGTGCATTGAGTTCCCCTTCACATGGAGGGGAGAAACTGTCTTTCTGGTTATGATCTTTGGGTTGTTGACAAGTTCTTTGGGCTCTGGCACAGTCATTCTAGCATCACTGGCTTTGTCATGGGGAAAAGGAAATCTATGCATTCTGAACTTCATCAAGGCCCCAGGGAATTACTTTCCAAAGGCTTCAAGGTAAATTACTAGTAATATGCAGTAGCAATTATCCTAGCCTTGGGTTCTGTTGTCACAATGTTTTCAAAAGATGTGCCCTCAACTGATGTCTTGAAACAAACAGTTGCTAGATTTCTCTGTGTGTGTGTCTATCTGTCTGTAAAAGAAGGAAGGAGGAAGAGAGAAAAGTAGGAGGACTGTATTCATGCTGAAATAGACTTTGTATGCCAATTGTCCCCAACCTTGCACCCACCAATTGCTTTGGACTATAGATCCTCTTATCCCGAGTCAGCATGCACCCCAGGCTAGGCTGGTAATGATGGATGTTGTAGTAAGACACAGCTGGACAGCTACAGATAGATGAAAGCTGTTATATGTAATGATTGAGAAATATCCCCACTGAAAAACAATTAGCTAATACATGGTTATCCACTTTTACTACATGCTACCTCTTCTAGTTTTTGTATATCCAGTCTGTTTCAAAGTGCAAGGGATCACACCATGTCTGTTTCTGTTTGGCATTTTTCAGACTCAGCTTTAGAGAAAATTGTTCAGATAGTACAAAGGCATTGCAGAAAGTATGTTAGGTAACCCTGACATTTGTTACAAGCACTGATGGGGGAAAGGTACAGAATTGTCTGTGATACAGAGGAAGATCAAGTGTTGATTTGTCAAGTGCATTAACACTGCAGTTCATTCATTTCTGTTATGGTTCAGCTGGTTTAATCAGTTCACCAAGTCAGTTCAGTCTTATCTTTGCACTAGCCTGGATTGTGTTGTCCTTGTACTGATGGTGTCAAGCTATACATTCCCTGAATTTTTTAAGTGTGTGGTATTTTTGGTTTGTTTGTTTTGGCCAGTGATGGTGTAAACAGTCACTAACTGGCTGGCACTACATTAGGAGAAGCTGCTTTCATTGGCAGCCTTTTTACTGCAGCTCAAGAACACAGAATGCTATGCCCTTTGTTCTTGGACTAAACAGCAGATCTGTTTCATTTTTTATATGAAAACCAACACCAGAAGATTAACCCATGACATCTAAAAGCTGGCAAAAACATTTAATGTTATGTACTATCTTGCAGGGTGAGGGCAGCAATCTAGGTAATGTGGGACATTCAGGTGTCTCAGTCTTGTGTCTGTAACACAACAAAAGAAAGCTCAGCTTTTTCTGGAAGAAGAAAGAGCAAGAATCACATTTATTTATGTATTTGATTTGTATCCCTCCTTCCTCCCTGAACTGGGATCCATCTGAGACATTATCACATCAGAGCTTCTGAACTAATTCAACAGTCTGTTTGGAGCGTTTGGAGGCAGTAAGTGTAGATTTTAAAAAGTATATGTGCTGTGTGCCTTCAAGTTGTTTCCAACTTATGGCAACCCTATCATGAGGTTTTCTTGGCAAAATTTGTTCGGAGGAGGTTAGCCATTGCATTCCACTGAGGCTAAGAACATGTGACTTGCCCAAGGTCATCCAGTGGGTTTCATGGCTGAGCTGGGAATCAAACACTGGTCTCCAAAATCATAGGCCAACACTCAAACCACTACACAATGCTGACTCCCTGTTAGAAAAATGGCAGAAAAAAAACATATACAGTGGTCTATTTGTAAGGGTGATTCAAAATATTACCACTACTGTATATAATCTCTTCCATCATAAAGAAAGAAAGAATTTCAAGGACTACTCAACAGAGTGCACCAATTATTATTATTATTATTATTATTATTATTATTATTATTATTTAGAAAAAGAGAACCTCTACAATACTATAGCTACAATAGCACATCAATAAAAATGACATATTGATGATCATTACATATGCTATGATAATCAAATACATTCAAAAAGTCTTGCGTAAAATGTGACCTTACCATTTTCAGCTTTAATATGGAAAATGCACCCTAAGGGACATTACATCCTATTGCATTTCATCGTGCTCTGAAGGAGTCTCCAGAAGTGATTTCTGTTCCTTGTAAGAGGTAAGAAATGCAGACATCTTAACCTGTATGACTGTGTGTAGCCCTTTTCTTCCCCACCAATATAGTTCCCCCCTTTCTTTGGCTCCACTTTTGATGGTGCCAACCCAAGTCATCTTCAAAATGGTATAACTTTCTAAATCATAAACAAAGAGAAAGGGGGGAAAGTCCCTTGCTACAGAATTTCCAAACTGTTCAGTCTAGTTTCATGTGGCTTTGTGTATAATGTGGTTTGGGGGAAGGCCCACTCTTCATCTCTGGATTGCTCCTCTGAAATTGCTTCTTCATTTGTATGTATGTCAGGGCAGAGATAGCATGGTGCAGTGGTTTGAGTGTCAGATTACAACTCTGGCAAACAGGGTTCGATTCCCAGCTCGGCAATGAAACCCACTGGGTGACCTTGGGCAAGTCACATTCTCTCAGCCTCAGAGGAAGGCAATGGCAAACCTCCTCTGAACAAATCTTACCAAGAAAATCCCATGATATGGTCACCGTAAGTCAAAAATGACTTAAAGGCACACAACAACAACAACAACAACAACAACAACAACAACAACAACAGGGCAGAGAGACTGTGAGGATGTGAGTGAGGTCTTTCAGTTGCTTGATTAGAAATTGGAATACAACTCCCCACACCCTTTAGCCAAGCTGAGGATTTCTGGGAGCTGCAGTCCAAATGAGTAACTATTTGAAGCTCTGGATCTGTCTGCGTATGCCTGGGAACTTCATAGGGATTACAGTCCAGGAGTTTTATCTGCAACATAACTCTCTCAGCCTCATGGGATGGCAATGTCAAACCCCCTCTGAAGAAACTTGCCAAGAAACCCCCGGGATAGGTTTGCCTTATGCTTGCCGTAAGTTGGAAACTTGAAGGCACACAACAACAACAATTCACTTAAGTAAATCTAACTCTTAAAAAAAGTTTTCCTCCTCAACAACTTCAAAAGGAGATATGCAGCCCTAGGCCCTGATCAAAGTCTCACTGCATGCAGAATTCTCATTTTATGGAATACCTAGGACAGCTCTACATACACACTTCTGCCAAGAGTCATTTTCAGCACCAGAGAAAAAGAGAGCTCTTCCCTATTCAAGAGGCTACATGCACATAAGTATTCTTGGAGACCTTTGGCTCTTACCATGCAGCTCTATAGCAAAGGAGATTTCCTGAGCAAAGAAATCCTGAAACATGGAAGGCAAAGCCTCAGCTATATTTTTCCGAATCTATGTGCTGAAGAGCAGTTTTTCTCAGCAGTTCAGATCACCAATAGTTGTTAATCCTATCCAGGCTTAACAGAGCATGTGGCAGAGACTGCAGTGAGAGCTTGGGGAAGTGGCTGTTTTGGACAACAGTTTCAGAATCCCCAGCCAACATAGCCACTGGCACTGCTGGTTAGGAGAATCTGTGAGTTGTGATCCAAAACAGTCACTGTCACTTTTCTAAGCTCTGGCCTTAGATACTATCTAACATCTCTTCAGAGTTTGTGGTTTTTTTAAGCAACTGGTAGTAAGATTGACTTCCTCCTGTTCTATGCACAATACAAGTTTTGTAATTATCTAGTGGTTTGAACATTGGACTATGACTCTGGGAGACCAGGATTTGAATCCCTGCTCAGCCATGGAAACCCAATGGGTGACCTTGGGCAAACTGGATTTGCTCAGCACCTTGAAGGAAGGCAATAGCAAGCCTCCTCTGAATAAAACTTGCCCCCTCCCAAAAAAAAAAGTCCTGTAATGAGATCAGCATAAGTCAGTCAACTTGAAGGAACATAACAATAACAAAATTCTCTAATGGTACATATTTTCCACAATTAAGATACTGCATTTGGCCACTGAATTCTTTCTGTACAATACATTTGTCCTATAAATCATTCTGGACTGATTTAACAAACTAAACAGAGAAACTCCTATTCACTATTGATTCAATCAATGAAGCAAGAAGACAACACAATTATCATTTCCCAAACTAGCTATTCTCGCACCATTTGTTACAGTACAGACGCATATGAACACTTTAAAATGCTGTTTTAATTATTATTTTATTGTTATTTGTAAAATACTCTCAAGACACTTCAAAGTCTTATTAGAAAAAAGAAGAATATGAAGTGAGAAAGATTGTATTAAATAATTGTTCTGAGCCATTTTCTAGGCTAGTAGACAGCAAAAAATAAAAATAAACGATGGAGTTGTCTGGACAATAGAAAATCATCCAACAGATGAGAATGACAAGCCTGACTTCTTGCCCACTCCTCAGTCCAATGCAGTTTATGAATCTGAAAAGTGGCATGCAACCATGTGCAGTGAGGGAAGTTAATCATGATGGTGGCTGAGCTCTAGCTAGAGATACAGCAATGGAAAATGCAGACACTGGCAATGGATACTTGAGCAGTCAAGGCAAAAGATGCCCAGGGTATGGATCAGATTTTACAATGAGGGGAAGGAAACAGTGTAAGTACCCAAGAAGTACCAGTCCTCTATTAAAGTCTTCCAAGTGGGCAGCTGTAACCACACCTTAAGGCAGTGAATGCCACAGTTTAATTATGCAAAGTTTCAAGTAGAAAAAAATTATGAAGCAGAGTATTTTGATAATTCTATGTTCTATAGTTCTGTGAGCAGAAGCAACATTGGTGACATTTTGAGTATGTGGAGAAAAGGACAGAGAGGAGTTAAAGATATTTTAAAGATTATGCATTGCATCTGTCTCCCAACTAGCGGCCATTCCAGGAGGAATGCTTCTTTCCTACCTAGTCAGGTGAACCATAATTTTACATGTACTTGCTTCCCCCTACCCTTTTATCCCAAAACCTTATTTCTTGTGGGTTCATGAAAGGCCTGAAGAGAAGAAATTCAGTACAGAATCATCCATTTCTCCTTTTTAGCTTGCATCTATGATCAGCACTATGCTACAAGTTAATTCTTTACCACAGTCTCTTGTAAGCTATACTGAGCTGGCGTGAAAGAGAAAGAAAAGAAAGGATAAAAGTTAAGAAATAATTTTTAAAAAAGTCTTTTTTTAAAAAAATCCTAAAAGCAAACCTTGATTTTGCTATTTTACATAAGGGGCAACACTTTTATTAGCCCACTGTATTTAATGGGACTTGAACAGCCATGGATTTTGGTTTCATGGGGGCAGGATAGAGTCCTGGAACCAAACTTCTTTCATGGGTGCCAAAACTTTTTCATGG
This sequence comes from Phrynosoma blainvillii, assembly GCA_026167975.1. Classification (NCBI taxonomy): domain Eukaryota; kingdom Metazoa; phylum Chordata; class Lepidosauria; order Squamata; family Phrynosomatidae; genus Phrynosoma; species Phrynosoma blainvillii. The sequence goes on from JANUYF010000005.1 coordinate 39,581,140, forward strand.
GTGGTTACAACAAATGACACCTTTGCTTTCTGATGGTTCAATGTGCAAACTTTGGTTTCCTGCACAAAATTATTTTAAACTATTGTATAAAATTACCTTCATGTTTTGTGAATAAGGTGTATACAAAACATAAATGAATTTTATATTTAGACTTGTGTCCCGTCTCCAAGATATTGCATTATGTATATGCAGATATTCCAAAATTTAAAAAATATCCAAAATGCAAATAACATCTGGTCCCACACACTTTAGATAAGGGAGACTCAAACCTGTAATCTTCATTTTAAACAGTTTCTTTCACCATCCAAGACTCAGCCTTCTGTCTCTTCCCTTCCCAAGTACTCAACTGCCCTCTCAAAGCATGTCTGCAGGTCTGCATGCCACAGCTCTTTGAGCTTTCCTTCCATAATTATACCAGCAATTCACAAGCAGCCATCAGACCCACTCCTGACAGCTCATCCCGGTTCACACTGTCAGCTGACTAACAAAAACTAATGAAGCAAAAAGTGAGGAGGAGGTGTACAGAATTCTGCTCCTAGCAGGGGAGTGCCTGTGGCTCAATCCACAGCAGAGGAACATGGCATGTAGGAGGAGTGCATTGTTATGAAATGACAGTTGTGAGCAAGAGAAAACATGGACAGACCCAGACAATTTTCTATTCTACATTGAAATTGATGATAACTATGCAGTGCGTCTGCCTTCCTCAGAAGCCAACAATTTTCACATTTGGATCACTCAACAGCATACAAGAAAACAAACACAATGGGATGTTTTTACTGTGGATGGCTTTATGTTATCATACACAGAATTGTTTTGTTTTTGCATGCTTCACTTCACATTTAGACAGGGCACATTTTGTCTAATCCAATTATTCTTAAATGTAGTGTTGGACACCCTACTGCACTCCAAAAGTCCTTCAATATTTGATGCTTTTAAAACACACACACACACACACACACACACACACACCCTAAGGGCTTTCCTTCCTTCTTTGTTTTGTTGACTACAGTCTTTAGGATTGAACTGCTCAATCTGAAGGACTGTGGGTATTTTCAGATTGAATTCAAAGTGTTTTTCTGTTTTATTTAACAATTGTAAGCCATTTTGTGCAAGGGTGTACATTTTGAAAGGGTTTTATAACATCATTAATAATTTTGTTGTTGTTGTTAACTCTGCCCTCAAGTTGATCTCGACTCATGGAGGCCCTATGGATGAGACATCTCCAAGACCCTCTGTCCTCCACTGCTCTGCTTAATTCCTGCAACCCCTTAATACCCATGGCCTCCTTAATAGAGTCCATCCATCTGGCACGTGGTCTTCCTCTCTTCCTACTTCCCTCCACCTTTCCCAGCCTTATTGTCTTTTCCAATGAGTCCTTCCTTCTTATGATGTGTCTGAAGTACAACAGCCTCAGTTTGGTCATCTTGTCTTCCAGGGAGGTTTCTGGCTTGATTTGCTCTAGGATCCATTTGTTTGTCCTTTTGGCTGTCCATGGGATCCTCAGCACTCTTCTCCAGCACCACATTATCTCAAATGAATTGATTTTCTTCCTCTTATTTTTCTTAACTGTCCAGCTCTCACATCCAAACACGGTAATAGGGAATATGATGGCTTGTGTGATTCTAACTTTTGTGCTGAGTTGTATATCTTTGCATTTTAGAATCTTTTCTAGTTCTTTCATAGCCACCCTTCCATTCTTAGTCTTTTTCTGATTTCCTGACTGCAGTCCCCATTTTTATCAATGTTTAATCTCAGGTATGGGAATTCTTTTACTATTTCTATTTCTTCATTGTCTAGGTTGAACTTGTGAAAGTCCTCTGTGGTCATTATTTTTGTTTTCTTTATGTTCAACATTAAGCCTGCCTTAGTAGTTGAAAGGATGCAGCCTTGTCTGACTCCATTGCCAATTAGGAACCATTCTGTTTCTCTGTATTCTGTTCTGACAGTAGCCTCTTGTCCTAAGTACAGATTCCTCATCAAGGCTATCAGATGTGTTGGCACTCCCATGTCTTTTAGGGCATTCCATACCTTTCACGGTCTCTGCAGTCAAAGGCTTTGCTATAGTCTATAAAGCACATGCTTATTATCTTTTGGAATTCCTGGTGTGCACCATTAGTCATCATATGTTCTCAATGTGGTCTCTAATGCCTCTTCCTTTCCTGAACCCCTCTTGAACCTCTGGGATTTGTCTCTCCATGTATGGTTGGAGTCTATGTTGCAGAATTTTGAGCATTAATTTACTTGCGTGGGAGATCAGTGCTACGGTCCTATAGTTGATGCAGTGTCTTGCGTCTCCCTTTTTGTGGGTGGGGATGTATATTGATTGCTTCTAATCTGTTGGCCATCATTTGTTTTCCATATTTGTTGACATATGTTGGTTAGCACTATAGTTGACTCTGTCAATGTGGATTGCAGTATTTCAAGTGGAATATCATTTGTTCTTAGTGATTTGTTTTTCGCTATTTCTCTTATTGCCGTTTCCACCTCCCTTTTTAGAATTAGGGTTCATCTTCATATGGCTCTTCATTCCATGTGTCCTCTATTTTGTCATCATCTCCTTTGTATAATTCTTCTGTGTATTGCATCCAATTGTCTTTTTATTCCTCCCTGGTCTTGAATCATGTTATTTTTATTATCATAGATCATCCCAGTCCTTGGTTTGAATTTTTCTTTGATTTCCCAGATCTTGTGAAATAGATCTCTTGTTCTTCCCTTTTTGTTGTTGCCTTCTATTTCTCTGCGTTGGTCAGTGTAGTAATTTTCTTTATCTTTCCGCACAAGCTGTAGTACTGTTGCATTCATAATTTTTAGTTTGTTCCTATCTCCCTTTTGTTTTTCTTCTCTTTTCTTTATTGCTTGTACTGTTTTTTCTGTCATCCATGGTTTTTTCTCTTTCTTTTTGTTTATTGAAAGTGCCTGTCTGCATTCTTCTTGTATTATGTCCCTGGAGTCAGACCACAGATCTTCTGGTTCTCGGTCTATTATGCTTAGTAATGAGAATCTATTTCTTATGTTGTCAGTAAATTTTGTTGAGAGACATAGGACCTTATCACACGGGGTCTAAAGCAGCCCTAATCCAAAGGGCATCAGTAGCTAATACATATTATCTCCCCGAGTGTACACACGACGTTGCACCTAAAACTGGAGCTAATCCGTATTGTTTCCCCACGTGTACACACGACGCTGCCCCGAAACTCACAGAACCCGGAGCTAATCCGTAAGGAATTGAGAGCTTTTGACATTCGGTTTTTTGAGGAAGTACAAGGGACCCTTCATATTTATTGCGCAATGGTGGGAGGGGAAGCAGGGGAGCTCTACATATCCCAAGCAGAAAAAGGAGACGATCCCTCGGGGGCCCAGAGACCTGTGGCGTCGGAGGCGGAGGCGTCGGTGGGGAGCGAGGGATGGATGCCGGTGGTGCGAGCGGTGGTATGCTGGAGGCAGGAGGCGGGCGATGCGGGCGGAGGGAGGCCAGTTCCGTGGCCTGGCGGCTGCTGCCTCCTCCTCCTCCTCCTCCTGCTGCCGCTGCCGCCTTAGGCGCCCGGGCTCTGCTGGACAAAGAGGGCTCTGGCGGCGGTGGCTGCAAGATCATCATGGTCGGCTGGGCTGAGGAGGGTGGGCTCCCTGGTCAAGGAAGGGAAGAGGGAGGGAGGGAGGGAGCCGGGACAATGCTGCCTCCCGCATCACCGCCGCTGAGGAGAAGAGCGCTCGCCCCGCCAGCCCCAGTGGGAAGGAAAGGAAAGGAAAGAAGGAGGGAACCTGGGAAGGAGGGCTGCGGGGGGACACAAGGGCCCAGGCACCAAGGCCTCCTCCTCCTCCTCCTCCTCCTCTCCCCAGGACATGTCCTCCATTTCAGTCCTTCCTCCCATACTTGCCATCCACAGAAGCGCTTTCTGTGACGCCGGCTTTTTGGGTGACAGGAGGGGACAAAGAAGGGAGAGAGAGAGAGAGAGAGAAAGGGAGCCTTCGTATTCATTGCGCAATGGCCGCGAGGGTGAAATTCAGTTCGTTTCGGTATAGAACTGAATTTATTCTGACTTCGGTTACTGTTCGGTTACTTTTCGCTTCGTGGCCAGCGTTTGATAAGGTCCATACAGATAACATAATGTTGCAACTTGATTTGTGAAGTGTCACATAGTAGTGCAAGTTTCTTATGTTGTCAGTAAATTCTGTTGAGATATAGTAACAACACCAAGCAGCAACACAAAGAGGACCATCGGAGAGGTAGGGAGATTGGGGCTAAACACCAACTGAGCCCAGTCTCCACCACCCCCCAACTGAGCAGCAGCACAAAGAAAACCATCAGAGAGGCAAGAAGAGTGGGGCTAAACATCAACTCAGTCCAGTCCCCACCCTTAGCTGAGCCAGATAACAGAGCACTGCTGGAGAACCAGACAGGCAAGTGGAGGAAGGAAGAAGTTGACCAGCCATCTCTGCCCTTCCCAACTACAGAGAAAGAAGTGACAAAAGTAAAGGAGGGAGGGGATGGGGATGGGGATGGACTAAAAGAGGGAGGACACAAGGGAAGGGAAGGAGGGAAGCCCAGGGAGGCATAAGGGGACAGGAAGGAAAGCAGATAAACAATGGGAAGAATAATATAGGGAGACAAACAGCTACTGGGCAGAAGCAGTAGTGATGGGTGTCCCTGACAGGAATGAATTGTGACACCAAAGCTAACATTGGTTGGCACTGCGCACAGGGAGGTGTAGGTGGCCCTACTTGTGTAACCCCATCACCTAGTAAACTCTATGATGAGACACCCCAAGGGAGACACAGGCAGGATCAGAGCATTAACAGAAAGGGAAGGAGGGAGATATAAAGGGCTATTACATTTGCAAGATTAGCCAAGGGTGCAAGAGAGATGCCAACACAAACAGCAGACACCCTTAGGAAGGCAAATTGAATCCAAAGCAGCATTACACGTAAAATAGGGATGTGGAATGTGAGGAGCATGAGCCAAGGGAAGCTGGACATAGTAAAAATGGAAATGGAATGCATGAACATAGCAGTACTGGGGGGTGAGTGAGTTAAAATGGACAAGAATGGGCCACTCTGAATCAGACAACTACACGGTGTTCTACTCAGGCAATGAAAATACAAGAATAAACGGGGTAGTTTTCATACTAAGAAAAGATGTGGCAAAAGCAGTCAGAGGATATAATGCAAAATCGGACAGAATCAATAAGGCCCCATGGTAAACCTATGAATATCACCGAATTCCAAGTATATGCACCAATCACAGAGGCAAAACAGGAAAAAATTGATAGATTCTATGAAGGAGTACAGGAAGAAATGGACAGCACACCAACACAGGATGTCAAGCTGATCGTTAGAGATTGGAATGCAAAAAGAAGAATCAAAAACAGTAGGCAGATTTGGATTAGGCAAAAGAAACGAAGCAGGTGAGAGTGTCTGATAGATTTTTGTGAAGCCAATAACCTATTCATTGCAAACACATTTTTCATACAACCAGAAAGAAGGCTATACATATGGACATCACCAGATGGTCAACACAAAAATCAAATAGATTATTTAATCAGAAGTAAAAGATGGTGGACTTTATACTGGTGGCCAAGACTAGACCAGGCCCTGACTGTGGCACAGATCATTAATTACTCATAACAAAATAACAGTAAGGCTCAAGAAGAAAACAAAACCAGTGATTATACAAAAATATGATCTAAATAATATCTCAACAGAATTTACTGATAACATAAGAAACAGATTCGCATTACTAAGCACAGTACACTGAGAACCAGAGGAACTATGATCTGAAGTCAGGGACATAATAAAAGAATGCAGGCAGACACTTTCAATAAACAAAAAGAAAGAGAAAAAACCATGGATGACAGAAAAACAATACAAACAAAAAAAGGAAGAAAAACAAAAGGGAGATAGGAACAAACTATAGTAGGCAGATTTGGATTAGGCAAAAGAAATGAAACAGGTGAGCTTCTGATAGATTTTTTTTATATTCTAATACAGAGGTAGGCAACCTTTTTGAGCCGGGGGCCGGGTTGCTGTCCCTCAGACAATTGGGGGGCCGAAGCACTAAAAATAAATAAATAAATAAATAAATAATTTTTTAAAAAAAATATGCATGCACACTCTCTCAGCCCCAAGAAAGCCATTGCAAAACCCCTGTGGAGATTTTGCCAAGAAAACCCCAAGAACAAGTAATAACAACAATAATCAATATCATCATGGTGGGCGGCGGCGGCGGGGGGCAGCGGCAGGACCGGCCTAGGGCCAGGCCAAAGGCCTCGGTGGGCCGCATACGGCCCCTGCGCCTTAGGTTGCCTAATAGATCAGGTGCTGACTGTGGCACAGATAATGAATTACTTATTAATAATAGGGTAATATAAGAATTACTAATGTGCTGCAAGAATGGATCAATTACAAAATTTAAGCCCCCTTTTAGTTGCAGAAAAAGGGAGCTTGCCCACTGCAACTCTGTGATTTACTGTGGTCTTCTCACTTTCTAAACACTTTCTAAATAGCCCAGTTTTCCCTCTTTCCTCAACATTGTTATCCAAACAAAACAGAAGTTGGAATTATTGTCCTGACCTCTGTCTTTAATTCCAATCAATACAATATGCATCAATACTTGACTTTTAAGAAGAAACATAACTGGATTCAATGAATCATTGGTGCCACTGTGGACAACAGAAGACCAGAAATGTTCTGTGAGCTTGCATGTTCTCCCCTGCTTTTCTCACATGGCTTAACTTTTAGTTTTGAAATTGGACAATGAAGGTTTGCATTCGCCCTATGAACTAAAATGGAAAACCCACTTCAAAACATAATTGTCCATTCTGTTTTGAAGGTCCAGCTCAAACTCCGATTTGTTAAATCGCGACTCACTGAAACAGTACAGAAATTGAACAACAAACTGAAAGTGAAGCTTCCTTCCTCACATTTCACTGCCTCCCAAATCTGATGTTGCAGCTTGGGAAATGCCATACATAACCTCATCATCAAATATTCCTCAGTTGCCAGTGGTAACAGGGATGTTGTAAATTTCTCAGAGCTTGGAATTAGCATGTTAGATTAAAATATATTACTACCAACATGTTAATTTTTAGGGTAATGGGGAGGCTCTGACTTTTTTAAAAAGAATAATTTAATGTTTGCCTTTTCTATGTAACGGATAACATTTACTTTCAAGTCCAGAAATGCTGCTTTGGGGAGTTATCTGGGGGATTTTTAGCCTTTAAAATTTTTAAATGTATTCACATAGTATATATATGTGTATATATATATATATATATATATATATATATACACACACACACACACACACATATTTACACACACAAATCACAAAAGTAATGTGTTAGTGAAGTTTTACAACCAAAATACTGAACAATGGGCAACAAGGTACCTTGTAAAAAAATAATGAGTAATACATTACTTTAAAAAAAAAAACATTTCAAGTTCTGAACTTTCCCCAAGTATAAGTATTGATAAGAATTCTTAAGCAACATAATCAAATTTAGTAGGAAAAGCTTTACAAGAGAGTATCGCCCAAACAGATGAAAAATGAATCTACAGACAACAGAAGAACCAAAGCGCCTGTATTCATCTCCAGATTATTAGACTAAGAGTGTTTTCAAATTTTAATGTATCTTTAATGAGTTTATCTAGCAAATACTAATACGCAAGATACTTATACAAACTGCACTGGTTTACCTCAGCTGGGACTCCTTTGTCTGGGAATGTCAACAGCTGTATAGACTGATACAAGAATTCCATGTGTTTGCATATCTGCTCTGTACATAAAAACAATCTCTTCCAAACAAAGTATTATGAACACCTTGTGGTAAAAGGCAACTGATATTTGGCAACTGTGGCTGCACTGCAAACCAGTATCATGTTATATTTATAAAGGGCAACTTTACATTTTATACACCAATCACTTAGATATTGGCCAATATCCCAGCATTGACAACAATTTTCAATCCAAAAGTGTTAAGTCACTGGGGATTTATTTATTTATTTTTGCATGTGTACATCCAATTCTTCAAGCACCCTGGATTTTTCCATATGACTAATTTCGGCATCTATTCACTTAGGCACAACACCATTTAGCTGCTGTGTAAGGAAATATCACTGATAAAAAGGCTATTCATAAGGGATAATGAAAGGGGCAACTATTTTGATATGTCATTTCTTTGTAACATGACATCCAGACAGATGCCTAGAGGCTTGTGTGTAAACTGCAGCCATTAAAACACCTCTTGAACACCATGAAATGATAATATACCCGAAAAGTAAGAGAGTTCAACCAGTATGGTCAACAAGGTTGTCACTTAATTGAATTAAATATTTGGGGAAAGCAGGACCTAAGAAAATTTTGGCAGGACCAATAAAAATTGTGCAACAACTGCTTTCTGCCTCCCATTCATTTTGAACTTCTGAAATTACATTGTAGCCCGAGGGCCTAAATACCCTAAAGGTACCAGATCCTGTCTGATCTTGGAAGCTAAGTAGGGTCAGCTCTGACTAGTATTTAAATGGAAGGCTGCCTATAAATACCAGCTGCTGTAGATTGTATTTCAGAGGAAGGAACTGGCAAAACCACCTCCAAATATTCCTTGCCTAAGAAAACCCTATGAAATTAATAGGGTCATCATAAATTAAAAGGTGACTTGAAGGTTACACATGCTGCCACCACCTTTTTCTGCAAAGCCACCAAAAATGCAAAGAGAAGGGCTGGGCCAGCAACTCCTTATTCCAAATGTTGCTTGTTTTGTTCTAGTATTACTTCTTGTTGGCTCCAACTGAGATAAGACCCAAGCTACATATTGCTTTAATGCTGGGCAAGGAAACTTTGGCAGCTCCAAAGGCTAATATTTAGTCTTGAACAGAATGCCAAAACTATCAACAAAGTGGGGTGGAGAAGAATTGGGAGTAGACAGAAGTCTACTTCCAGTTTTGAAAAAGTGGTATTTCTTAATGTTAAATGGTGCCTCAAACACTATTTAAAAGGTGAATTACCTCTCTGGGAGACTTCAAGGTAATTCACTCCTTTTTTGCCAGAAAAGGGGTGGTTTGGAGAATTTGGAAGGGGTGCAAAATATCCTTTGGGGTTCACATGCAGCCTCAGGGCCACACTTTGTCCATCACAGCTTTAAAGGTGCAATACCCCAGGAACTAAAAGCCAACACGGTGTAGTGCTTTGAGCGTTGGACTAAGATGCAGATCAGCCGTGAAAACCCACTGGCTGATCTTGAGCAAACTGCACTTTCTTAACCAAACAAGAAAGCAATCATAAACTTTCTCTGAATAAATCCTGTCAAGAAAATCCTAGAATAGGGTTGCCATAAGTCATAATCAACTTCAAGACTCATGACAACACAGCAGCAGGCACAAGAAGCTCCTCCTCTCTAAACAGACCCATTTATATTAATGGATGTAGGGTCTCAGTTTGGACTGTCCCCTCTGTGCTTATTATAGCAACAAGAACAGGGAAAGTCTGGCTCCTTAAGGCCCCAATGTAAAACATCTGGTTCTATTTTCAGGTGATTTTCTTTCTCTCTCTCTCTCTCTCACACACACACACACACACACAGAGAGAGAAAGAGAGAGAGAGAGAAATGCAAAAAGAAATGCCCATAAATGCATTGGTTTACCTTTCTCAAGTGGGAAAGTCCCCAAAAGCCCTTCATTGTCATCACCATTATATATGATTTACAATTTACTTGGCCCTCATTTTTATCCTTTCAAGGAGATGATTCCATACGCTGGCCTGGGACCATTCTGGGCCCTGGGAAAATGAACCCTCTGTACCAATTTTTGGTGACCTGGATGAAAGAGGAGAGTTCCCAGCACAGTCACTGCAACTGCTTAACACCCCAAAGACTACCATAATTAGTAGTAGAATGTGGTTGTGCCCAGGAGGCCTCCATTTCCTCCTTTTATTGATTCAATCCTCTTCCTGTTCACAGTTGTAGTGGGTGGCTTCATTGTCCTCAGGCCAACAAATCCATTCTGGATTTTAGTTTGAACTTTAAAGGAACTATCCAAGATGCTAAACCTATTTCAGGTACTTGAATGTTCAGTCTAAAACCTGACACAGATTCATTAGCCCAGGGGTCGGCAACCTACGGCCCCCGGGCCGGTTCTGGCCCAGGACGCCGGACTTACTGGCCCAGGCGGACCCCTGCCGCCGCCGCCACCGCGGCACCTCCGCCGTTTGTATTTGTTGGTGTGCGACCGCGCGCGCCGCAGCCGGCATTTTTTCTCCAAAATGGCGGCCGCAACGCGTTTGTGCATGCGCAGGATTTGCACATGCGCAAACGCGTCGCGGCTGGCATTTCGGAGAAAAAAATGCCGGCCACGGCGTGCGCTGTCGTGCGTCGACAAGACCGGGCATTGGTGGAGGCAGCGGCGGCAGAGCCAGAGGCGGCAGCAGAGGCGACGCCGCCTCCGCTGCTTACGCCGCCGCTGCCTCCACCAATGCCTGCTTTTGGGAGGCAGCGGCGGCGGCAGCAGCGGAGGTGGCGGCAGAGGCGGCGCCGCCTCTGCTGCCGCCTCTGGCTCCGCCGCCGCCTCCACCGCTGCGCCCGCTTTCGTCAGCGCAGGACGCGGCCGGCATTTTGGAGTCCAAAATGCCGGACGCGGCGTGTTTGCGCATGCGCAGGATTTGCACATGCGCAAACGCAACGCGGCTGACATTTTGGACTCCAAAATGCCGGACGCGTCGCGTCTGCGCATGCACGGGATTTGTGCATGCACAAACGCGGCGCGGGCGGCATTTTGGACTCCACAATACGACACCCCGATTTTAGTCTCTAACAGTGTTCCTCATCCATCCAAGAATAGGGCCACGTGAGGAACAATTGCGGGTCAGAATACCCTTGTCCTGGCCTTCAAAAGTAAATCCTGCACAATGGCATAGACATGCTCCATTCTTTATTCTGACTACCCTACAATCCTAGAATTAAACTCTTGTTCATTGACACTCAAGGCTTCCAGCTTGTCTTGAAATTCTTCTGATCATCATCTTCTTGTTGCTTAGAAAAGAGCTGATACAAAAACTAGTGTTGTAATTATCACCAACCCCTGCTCTCATCACATCCAGCTTAGAATACCCCAAAAGTCTGAACAAATTATGTTACCATTAAACTATAATAGTTGAATTTTGTTGCAGAGACATCTCCATCAAACCATCTACCTGGATTTAGTCACAAGCTTCATTTCTGAATTCTTCAGTGCTGCCATACTGGTGTCCTTCTGTTCTTAGAAGTACTTATGATCTTGGAATACCTCTTTCACAATTTGAATTTAAGATTCAAGTTGCAAAGGGAGGGGTAGAAAATCATCATACATACCTGATGGAATATCTTTGCATTCTCTTTCCCCCTCCTTAGATAGATAGGGATTTCCTGATTGCAAACTCCTCCCTCTCTCTCTCTCTCATTCAAAACTAACCTTGTGACTTAGATCACTCCCTCTTTGGGACTAACATACTTTTTCTCCAGATTCTCAATGGAGCTGTTCCCATCTTCCTGCTCTCCACTTTGTTTGGAAAGATGGTGAGATAAATACTTCTCTTTACCTAAACCACCACTAATTAGATTAGGATATAGCCTTTTTATGTAAATATATATTAAAGCCATTGTTTTGAACTACAAGCTACGTGTTTGTTGTTTTTTTGAGTCAGTCTAAGTTCTTAGGGAAGCAAAGTTAGGCAAAGTCACTCTTCTGCTACTCTGCTAATTTAAAGCCAGACTCTAAAAGGCTTGGCTTTCATATTTTGATTTTTGTTTCCTTTAAAAAGGCTGAAGCCTTAGGAAACTTAAATTACCCCACAATACCTTTGCATCAGAATAAGTGTAGTGATCTGAGCATTGGACTAGGTTTCTGGGAGACAAGGATTCGAATCCCCATTCAACCACAGAAACCCACTCGGTAGTCCTGGGGAAGTCATACTCTTAATCTTAGAGGAAGGCAATTGCAACCCTCTGAACAAATCTTGCCAAGAAAAGCCAATGATAGGTTTTCCTCTGTGTTGTTGTTGTTATCTGCTCTCAAGTTCACTCAAGGCAACCCTGTGGATGAGACATTTCCAAGACCCCTGTCCTTAACTGCTCTCCTTAGGCCCAGAACCGTGTCTTCCCTGGTTGAGACTAGTCACCTGACATGTGGTCTTCCTTTCTTTCTACTGCCTTCCTTCTTTCCTGGCATTACCGTCTTTCCAATTATTCATTTTTTCTCAAGATGTGACCAAAGTACAACAGCCTCAATTTAGTCATCTTGGCTTGCAAGAGAGAGCTCAGGCTTGATCTGTTCCCATTTGCTTGTCTTCTTGGCCATCCATGGTATTTTCAGTATTTCTTCTTAGGGTCACTTAAATCAGAAATGATTTGAAAGCACACAACAACCTTTGCAGCATCTTAATGCCCTGACCAGCAGTCTTCAGCCTTTGGTCCCCCAGATGTTTTGGCTTTCAACCCCTCAGAATCCCTGACCATTATCATAGTGGCTGTGCTTCTTGAAAGCTTAACTGCAAAACATTTGGAGGACAAAGAGGTTGAGAACCACTGGTCTACACAGACAATGCAGGATAGGCAGGATTACCACAAGCCATTTGAAATACTTAATTATGATGGGCTTGCTCCCTCAGGCTCATTTCAGAACAGGTTTACCTCAGACAAGATCATTTGGAAATAATATCATGATTCAGCCCTAACCTTATACTCATTTAAGATTGGCTACGTTCAGAGCTGAGGTCCAAACCATGTAGAATGAATAGAGACTTCCAAATGTATCACATTATTCCCTGCCTTTCCTGATGGGTCTTTCACTCAGGATACTGCTGCAATAACAGTCAATATCTAGTCAAACCTCCATTTCAAAGCTCTTCCTCTAGCCTCCATCATGAAAGCTTAGATTGGACAGGTAAAGAGATGACTACACTAAACTGAGTCCCCAGAAGCCAGGCTCAAATTCAGAAGGACCTGAACCTGACTTAAAATCACTGTAACATCTTGAAATGTAAAAGGTTAGTTCTACCTAGCTATTCACCTGAAATAAGATGAACAGCCGGCACCTTCACAAAACAAATCAGTAACTGTTTTGCTTGATATTGTTGAGTTATCCCCTCCATCCACCACCACCTTCCAACTTAATCTAAGTGTGCATATTCTTCTCTGTTTCAGTGATGACCAAGAGTGCCAACTAGAGAACTACTCCACAGCAGACACTGCCTGTTCATCTGTAGAACATACCATCTAGAGTGGATGTGGGATGTGAATCAAAGTAAAATCCTCCATACTTGTGATGGGTATGTCTCACTACCCACACAAATCATTGCCTTTTTCGGTGACTTTATCAGAGCTTCTCGTGGATGCTTTGTAGTTGCTGAGTCATGGCCTTTAGTCAGCACTGGTAACCTCACGTCTGGATTACTGCAATGCACTCTACATGGGGCTACCCTTGTGCCTAACTCGGAAACTTCAACTGGTGCAAAATATGGCAGCCAGATTAATCACCGGAACATCTAGGAGGGAGCATATAACACCAGTGCTTAAATCCCTCCACTGGCTGCCAATTAGTTTCCGGGCGCAGTACAAGGTGTTGGTTTTAACCTTTAAAGCCCTACATGGCTTGGGTCCAGCTTATCTTAGGGACCGCCTCTCCCCATATGAGCCCCCCCGTGCCCTTCGGTCAGCGGGTAGGAATTTACTGCATCAACCGAAGTCGAGGTCTGTATATACCTCGCGGAGCGCATTTTCCGTTATTGCCCCCAAATTATGGAATGGCCTGTCGGATGAGATCCGTCTTATTACAACAATTACTGCTTTCAAGAAAGCAGTTAAGACGGATCTCTTCCGGCAGGCCTTCCCGGAATAACCCTCCCAGAGGACGAATATTGATTCCTCCCCCCCCCTCAAAGCTCTTTGCTGTTCTGCCGTTCCCTGCATTTGTTGTGTTTTGTATTTTATTGTATTTTATTGTATTTCATTGTTATATTCTGTGTTTTAATACTACTAAGTTTAATTTTGTCTTAAGGGGATGGGAGGGAATGGGAGGAGGGATTGGGATATTGGATTGTTTTAACTGTATTGTCTTAACCGTTGTAAGCCGCCCCGATTGCGACGCAGAGGGGCGGGGTAAAAATAAAACTTATTATTATTATTATTATTATCAACTTATTCATCCAAGACACTCTTGCCAAGTTCAACATTTCTAGTATACAGTAGAATGTTGAGAACATGTAAAGTGACTGAATTCACCAACACTGGATACCAAATATCAAATGTAAATTTACTTTCCTATTTTATCATTTATAAATGGCATTTTATTATCTGAAAGATTAATTTTGGCAATTTCTGATTCATGTGTATAGAGTTACCTGTTTTGAATATACAACAATTCATTCTATAATCCATGAATTAGTGTTTGAGCATATCTGAGATTTTAAAAAGCCCTCTCAGATAGAGTTATTTTAAAAGATGATCTATTTACCCAACAAAGACATGAACACAAAATATCTACACCTGTATAAAGGGAAGGGGTGAATGGAAATCATTACATAGAATACAAAGGATTTTGGCTCATTCCCTCTGTTTCTGTCAAGGGCTGATGGGTTTGACCAGGCAGTATTTGGAAAGCCTAGTTATGAATGAGTTGGTTTGTTGAGTTTATTGTTGTGTTCCTTCAAGTCATTTCTGACTTATGGGGATCCTTATGGTGAACCTATCACAGGATTTTCTTGGCATATTTATCCAGAAGGGTTTGCCTTTGCCTTCCTCTGAGGCTGAGAGAATGTAATTTGCCCAAGATCATCCATTGGGCTTCCATGGCTGAGCAAGGGATCTGAACCTTATTCTCCAGTCTTAGATCAACACTCAAATCACTACCCCATGCTGGATCTCGGCTTACTGAGTGTTCCTGGCTAGCTGGGTAGTGGAAGGTTACTGACTTTAGACCGCTTGTGCGACTCCTTTTAACTTTGGTGTTCCTTCCTTGGAAAGCATCCAGTCTAGGAAGGAGAGTTTTCTGGTAAGAACAGACAATTTTGAGATCAAACAGTGAAGGAAGTAATTGAATGACTGCAGAAATTACATAAAAGTGCTGCATGTGCTCATTATATTATTAGTAGAAAGAGGCTAACCAGGGGGGTATGGGTTTCTCCCCTACATATTTTGTAGAGGTTACTGAAGGCCATCACCCAAGGCAGAATTTATTTTCCTCTAAGTAAGCAAGTCCTGGATGCAGAACACTGGAGCTTTATTTTCATTTGCCTCAACATATCAATCTACTACCAACCCACTCAGGAGAATAATACAGACTTATTTGAAAGGCAAAAATGTCTAAAGGAGGAAGTATACAAAGACACATGGTGAGGAAGGGGAAATAAAAACAAATCAAGTATATATAAAATAAATCACAGTATGGCGGCTACCTGCAAATAACAGATGTTGTAATTTATAGTAACATCCTGAGTACTAAGCCTCTTCTACCCTAAAATGATTTCTGATGTCTAAATGAGGCACCATTTTATCACAGATATGTAGACAGAATACATTTAATTTATTCAATAGCAAATTACATTAGGCTACCCCTTGTGGTTTACAGAATTGCACTGTTAAATATGAAGTGAATTGTTAAATTATTATTAACAATTTCAGCCTATATATAGATATTTAGTACTATGTACCAGCTACTAAATCAAAGAATCTATTCAATAAATTGTTGGGGGTCAAGTGGGGAATAGGTTGCATCTTCTACAGATTACTTTTCAATCAGTGCAGGCAAAGATACCACTACTCTTAGCTATGTGGCTGCTTAACAGAGGTAAGTATATCTAGAATAGTATCATCCATAATAAATCTTTTAAAGAAATTTTAAATAGATTTTTAAGTAAATAATTTACACTCTTCCAAATCTGCAAACAATCCAGTTAAAGAAGATAAAAATAGGTTCAACTTTAGATCTGTGACTCTGTCATTAGGCCATCAATCTTTCAGAATCAAGGTATATCAATAGAGGGTCTTTCCTCATTTTCAGATTCCCTACTGGGAGATCCTACATTCTAGTTGAATTGAATTTCCCTTTAATCTCAGTGTTCAGCTGCTGGAAAGATGTAGTCTTTAAAAATGCAGGATATCAGTGTAATTGTAAATTGATCTGTCTCTTTGGAAAATGGCCAAGAGGGTTCTTCAACCAGCAAAAAGCCCCAATCCCTCCAAGGCTCTTCCACCATGACCACCCTACTTTAATTTGAAAATTAACAGCACAGTCCTATGCATGACTACGCAGAAGTAAATCCCACTGGATTAAATGGGGACTTTATTATTGTGTGGCATTTCGACTTATGGCAACCCTAAGGTAAAACCTATCATGGAGTTTCCTTGGCAAGATTTGTTCTGAGGGGGTTTGCCTTTGCTTTTCTCTGAGGTTGAAAGAATGGGTCTTGCCCAAGGTTACCCAGTGGGTTTCCATTGTTGAATGGGGAGTACTTCTCAGTTAAGTGGGCAAAGGACAGTCCCCTTAATGCACTTTTTAATGTTGTCAAATCTTTGTCTATAAGACCTCTTCTGAAATAACACCACTATCTTTGCTCCTATCACAACTAGAGAGTTGATGTTTCTCTCTGAAATACTCCATGTCAATGGATCTGACAAATCTTTAGATTTTTATTTTTAAAAAGAGACTGTAGCAGCTTTGAAACAAGGAAGTTTTTATGACAGTCTTTCAAGAAATGCAGCAGTGTCACTAACTTACCATTAAAAGGCTGCAGATCAATGCAGCAAAATCACATATAAAATCATTGATTTTTATTGATAAATTGAGAACAAACACAGCAGTGACTTTACAGTCTTTGAAATCAGACTCATTACTCTCCTTGTGCCACAATTAAAGAAATCATCTGTCTGGTTTGATGCTGATCCATACAGCCTATTTGCTATGGGGCTCTTCAATGATGAGAGCTGGCAACTCTTGGATTATTTCATCTAATCCATCCTTAGCTTTTCACGTGTCCCATATACCATGTAACAAATCATTTTTTTAAAAAAAAACCTAAACCATGACTCCTTTTGCATGGGGTCTGAATGTATCACAACAGTATAGGTGGAAATGTATAATGGAATTCAGATTGTTTTTATGCATTTTTAACATCCTTAAAGCAGTATCAAGCACTACAATTTTATAGATATAGATTTCTGCCCTCCTTTTAATCACATAGCAAACACTCCATTAACACAGAGTAAAGGGTGATTAGAAAACAACAGAGAAGTTAAATCATCACAGGAATCATTATAGGACAGTCTGGAAAGCCATCTGTCATTAAATGTGCACAAACAAACATTCTCCTCTAAAATAATCCAGGAGGTATAGAGTAGAAAAACACATCAACAACCAACACTAAATGCATGTGAAGGCAACAACAGCAGCTCGCCCCTCTCCTTCACTTACCCGTCTTCCACAAATAGACAGATGAAGTTTCAAATTCACTTTGTGTCCTAGCTCCCCACATTCCAAACAAGAGAAGCACAAGTACTCCAGTGCACTTGCTTGAAAGAGATGAAGCCCCTGGACCACCGAATGAGGCTGCACTCTTCTCTCTCAGCCCCATCATGCCTTCCAGAAGCCGGCTTCCAGTGTCAAATATATATCAATAAAAAGAAACAATATCTGTAGCACAACTGATAACCCTGGCGTGAGTAATAGCTCTTCTTCCTTCAGAATTTCTTCACAGGGCTTTCCAGCTATTGTGCATGCCAGTTGAAAAGGGGGATGCTGTTTAACACTAGGGAACAATAGAGCCCTTGCTTGCCGTTGCGGCTGGTAGTGGTGGTGCTGCTGTGGCTGGTGCTGTGGTTGTTACTTCACTCTCCCCCATTCAGCAGTTAGTAGCTGTTTCCATCAGCTGAGAGACAGAGAGACAGCTGTCCACAGGGGGCTCCAGCTGACTGAGCAGGTTATCTTGGTCTGGGAGGCAGCAGCAGTCATTTACACCAGCTGGAGAGAAAGAGAGAGAGAGAGGAGAGGCGGGGAGAAAAGAGGAGGAAAGGGGAGGGGAGGAAGGGAGAAGAAACACAAATAACCAAATGCTAGTAATCCCGTGTGTACCACCAAGTGTAAGATGCTGGGGGAGGAGGCATTAGACACCTCTCTGAAGAATGTCCCAAAATCATACACCTCCACTAATACACAGGCATCACTGAACACACATTTGAGACAAGCAAGCAGCAAATTGTTCAGCACCAATTACTTCTCTGCACTTTTTAAAGCAAGTTGCCAGCCAGTTAAATCCCACTTAGTTGAGTTGAAACCAATGGTAGTAGCAAAGAGCAACATTACTTCGAGAGAAAGGAAAGACTGAACCATGTTTGCAGACAATCGAAAAGCTAATGCAAAAACTAAACATGCAGTGAAAGCAAATAGGGATACTTAGGTATGAAACTGGATAAATATAGTTGAGTACAAAGAGAAATATAGCCAAATGGTTTAGAAATGGACCTGCTGTGGTTTAAAACATCTGCTGTGTGTAAAGAGTTACCCATTTTTTTCTTATCTGGGTACAAAGAAGGAATGGATGTAAGAAAGTATCTCATTAAAAAATACATGCACTTTAATTAATATGCCAACTGTATTTCTAAGGGACAGCAGTTCTAACATTTTACATCTATCAGGTGTGTGTGTGAGAGAGAGAGAGAGGGAGGGAGGGAAGGAACTGCATTTTCATCTATATTGCCAGCCTGAATAATTTATTTGTTCACACAATATAAACTGCAAGTCAAGTCAAAGTGATTTTGAGGTGCAATTACCACTCAGTATATTTGCAAATATAAAGTGATCTCAGTGAATGTTAAGAGGCCTGGACTAGGCCAGAAAGAATACAGAAAACGCAAAAAGTGGCAAAAGTTTACATCTTTTAAAACAAAGAATGCTATTATTATTATTTTTTAATTTCCCCCCTCCCATGAACTGGAACAAAAGGCAGTGCTGGCCTATGTGCCTGCAGAAATGAAAAGGCACAGGAGAACCATTCTGAGAAGAGCTATTGTAAGACCTTTTTAAAAAACACCACTTTTAAAGACTTTTTAGCAGCAAAGCTACTGCTGTTGAAAGAGAAAACCTTCAGCATGCCTCTCGGGAAGGCTGTCATTTTGCAGAACCTCCCAGACTCATCTTCTTCCACAAGCACTGGGTTTAAAAGCAGCCTTGATCAAATAATTCCCAGGTCCTCCTCTATTTAAATATTCTGACATCAGAGCAAATTAGCAATGTTGAAGGTTGCCAATTTGTCTTTGTTTACTTTCCACTCTGTTATGCCTCTAAGAGGGAATTAAAGGCTCAGGAAGCCCTAGCACTGTGAGGTTGTGATTAAGAGAGATAAGCAAGTGTGGATTACTGCTCCTCAGCTGTTGAAAAAGAGGCAACAATCAGGAGATTATAGGTTGATAAGGGATACACAGAAAGCCATGAGCCTAACAAAATGTATAGTATCCTATTCGAGGACACAAAAGCACCAGCCATAGTACAACCCAAAGAGGATGTATTTTTTTTCATAAAATTCTGGAATTGTGTACAAATATTTATTTGGATAAACACTCACATTTGTGTAATCTGAAGTTAATGAAAATGGCAAAATTCAAAGGGTTCTTTTTAGCTTAAATGAAAAGTCTCTTTTGAATTCACAAATGAAATGTGAATGCCCCATTTCTTTGATCAGTACTTGAATATCTAAATGCATGAATATGTGAAGCTGAGCTTCGCTGTGACTATTAATCCTGGCTCTGTATTGTGCCCTTACATGGCTTTGAATCAGAGGGAGCTTTTGAACTTAAGAGCAAAAAGTGTCTCAGCAGGGAATTCTGAAGTAGAAACCAGCTGTTAAATGTTCAAGGAGGTACAATAGGGTGCAGAGGCAGAATTCAAAAATATTTTGTAAAGGAAGGAAACATAATCACTGACACTTCTGCAATAAAATACCATACTTCTATGGTTGTGATTCAAGGGCTTTCACATTCCTCTCCCCTTCAAAAACTAGCCAGCCATACAGAAAGCTATATATTTCTAAAACAGCTTCTGATTTAAAAAAAACCTGAAAGATTAATAATTTGTATATAAACAAGCATGGTTCCAATGAACTTTGGATCACAGCCTAAACTTAAAGTTTGGAACATGGATGTTAAAATTAGAGCTTGGAAAACTAGAGCTGAATTTAATTGTGAGTCCCAACCAGAATAGAACCACTGAAATCAACAGAGCCAACATAAATTTTGTCTTACTACATACTCACTGACTCAACAAATCTATTGTAGTTGGAACTCATCACTGGATTTAGAGACCATAGTGTTTTATTCCCATCCAAATGTTCCCTCAGTTTGTGCTAGGTGTGAAGCTACACTGAGAAGGAACACCATTGTCAACTTTTCCCATGTGTTGTCAGATTTCCAAAAAATCACATTTTTACCCAATGTATGTTCTTATTCTCCATATATACAAATATGCTACTCCACCTTGAATACTCCCATTTGTTTGATACTTTCTGCTCATAATTCAGGTCACAGTAGCTCTTTGTACTATTCTCCTTTCTGACATCCTCATCTGAGGTTTCTTGAACTGATTTTCAAAATATTCCTTATGTGCTTCTCCTTGGACATTCTGTTCTTCAGCAGCCATTTTGTATTTTGTAGAACATGGGGAAATAGGCTTTCAATTTCTCCAACCTATGCTAAATAGTCTTGAAAACATTAGGAAACTCTAGGCCTACTATGGTCAGTGAATGAAACTTTCTCAGTGCTCTTCAAAAGACAGAACAAAGTGGATGTCACCTAATGTGCCCTTAGATCAAACATAAGACTACAGGTAAAGCAGACGGCTTAATAGGCCATCCTTGACACAGGGAAGGGGAGGGGCAGCCGCACGCTCGGCGCCCCCTCCCCCTCCCGAGGTTGTCCTTGGAGCTGCTGGCCCTCCGCACGGCCGGCGCTCCAAGGAGGACCTCCTGCCGCAGCGTCCGGACACGCTGCAGCGGAAGGGGTGCCAAAAGTGTGCCGCAACGTTTTGCGCCGCACTTTCGGCGACATATGAAAGGAGCGCTATTTTAGCACTCCTTTCCAGGGGCGCCGACAGTGCGCCGCTGCATCGAGGCATGGGGATGCCTCGGTCCCGTGGCGCACCTTCCCAGGGTGGCCCATGGCCGCCCGTCTGCTTAGGCCCTTAGACAATTGGTCCATCTACCCTAGCACTGTAAGGCATGCTTCTTTCCTTAAACCTACCTGGAGATGCCAGGGACTGTATCTGGGACCTCCTACATGCAAAGCATGTGCTCTGTCACTGAGCTATATCATATTCTGTTATTAGTTTTAACAAGACTCCTGTTTAAACTGTGGGGAGAGGATTTATTAGTTTTACGGATAGCCTTTGCAGACTGCCAGAAATAGTGCAAACTGAGTCCACTTTAACTGCCCTGACTCAGTGCTAGGAAATCATATGACCTAACTATATGACTAGCATCTAATTTTGGCATCTATTCACTTAGGCACAACACCATTTAGCTGCTGTGTAAGGAAATATCACTGATAAAAAGGCTATTCATAAGGGATAATGAAAGGGGCAACTATTTTGATATGTCACTTCTTTCTAACATGACATCCAGACAGATACCTAGAGGTTTGTGTGTAAACTGCAGCCATTAAAAACACCTCTTGAACACCATGAAATGATAATATACCAGAAAAGTAAGAGAGTTCAACCAGTATGGTCAACAAGGTTGTCACTTAGGGCCTTTGCAGACTGCCAGAAATAATGCAGCTTGAGGCCACTTTAACTGCCCTGGCTCAGTGTTAAGGAATTGTGGCACCAGAGCTCTCTGACAGAGAAGGCTCAATGTCTCAGAAAAAAATACAATTCCCATGATTCCCTAGCACTGAGCCAGGGCAGTTAAAGTAGACTCAATTTGCACTATTTCTGGCAGTCTGCAAAGGCCCTGAGAATCCCAGCAAAAAATGTCTTGTGGCTGATTCCCAAATTCTCTGTTTTCAACAAAATTATTTTGTTGAAGTTTCATATTATATATATATATATCTCCACACATTATGTGTACTAGAATTATCTGAAGCAGATCTGTTTATGGAGGCATAAAATGCTGAAACATATATTGTAGTATAAACTCACATTTCCATAAATATTGGATGCATTCACTTAAGGGATTCATCATGTAGAATGAATTGCCATGTAATTTAAACATGTCAATATTAAAATGGGAAACCACAAAAACTATCACTCCAGATCATGAACTAGTGCTGCAAAAATTAATCCCATCCAAATGATTCAGAAACATCTAATTTTCATGGCATAGTATGAGTACATTTAAAAAGGAGGGGGGAGGATAGAAAAAATACCACTTACACTTACACTCCTTCTGCAGTCATATAATTTAAAATGAACATTGGTCCATGTTGCTTCCAGTTTGACTGACAAGCCAACTACTTTTCTTTGGAATTGTCCACACAATAAAGAAATTATACACAGAAGTTATGGCAAAGAATAACAGGGGGGAAACGCCTACTTCAGAAAACAAATCATAATCTGTTTTTTCTCATAGTAAAGTGACCAGCCCACATATCCTATTGTGACATCACACTATTCTCCTACCTCACCAGCCAATGAAGCAGCAACTCATGAATACAACTTGGTTTGTAAAAGGACTTGTTTCAAAGTTGTGTCTAGACAGCTAGCTCTTGTTCATGGGATTTCATACTTCTTTTATGTAAGGTATATTAGACCCAAGGTGCCCAAAAGCCATGACTATGTCACTACTGAAAATGCTCATACATTGGGTCTGGTGACTTGTAAATTACCAAACAAGTACACTATACAGTATATTTACCTACCATGTGTGTCTTGTGCTGATTCATGACTCTAAAGACCTTCACACTGTCAAAGGGTTTCCAGCTTGAAGTGGTCAGAAAATAAAGCACGGATGTACTAAAACAGACAAGCAAATATGGATACTACTAGGAGAGGGCTGAAATAATTCATTATATTTCAATATTTTTGGTAAAAGTAAAGAAGCATGATGTTTGGCAACTTCTCACTGTTCACACTTCATTTATGTTGACCATATCATACTCAGATGCTATCATCCCCCAGCTGTGGCTTCATCACATAGCTAAATCTGATTTGTTACATTGTATTATGATAGATATCCTGGCATTTATATGTATAATTAATTTGGATGCCCTATGTATCTGGTCTGGTAAGCACTGCTCCTTTTTTAATTTACTTACTGTATCCTTAATAAAGTCCCCATGCAGCATTATACATAAGACTTGAAATATACATTATACATAGACTTCCAATGTCATCATCCTCACTATGGGATCCCTGATTGCAAGACATTTTAAAAAAAAATCTTACTAGGAATCCATTTTCTCATTCAAAAGGTTCATGCAGTACCTCAGTACTGCACTGAAGATGTGGTTTATGTCCATAAAAGCTCATGCTAAAATAAAAACCAGTTCGTCTTAAAGGTGGTGCTACATTTCTTTCCCCCTTCCTTCCTCATCTTTCTTCCTTCTTCCCTCCAGAAACTAACATGGCTTCATATTTTAAAATTACTTTAAAATGTCTTTAATGTGTTTCCTGATTGTCAGAGATTGTTCATGAGACTAATCCAGAGAGAAAGAAACAGTTAACTAGAAAGAAGAAAACAGTGCTAAATCTGCAGCAGATAGCAGAAACAATGGGATGTAAGACCATGTTAGAAGTAAATATTCCCACGATTACAGGTTGTTGTTTTTCCAGAAAACATGCCTCATAAACAAGCACAATTTTCAATCCACAGATTGAAATAGGAGTGTTCAATGCTGCTCTAGTTCTAATCTTTTTTTTTCTGAAATAGGTTGAATTTTTGTTTATGTAACACCACAGCCTCATTCTCCTGGTTCTTATCTCCCTGAATGGTTAAGGCAGAAGTCCAGGGCACACTTAACTTGGAGTGTTTCCTGTTCAACATTGTGGGAAGGACTTTGAAGGATCAGATGGTGAGACACTTAAAGAGGTATCAGTTTTCACTTTTGACCCTACACATGTTTACACTGATTCCATTGATACCAATCACATTTCATAGCCTGTTGGAAGACCCCATTAGAATTTTTTGAGTAGCAGTCATTTCCAAGTGATGCTCAGCTTTTAACATGGTTTGTATGATATTATTCAATTATATCAACTGAATTGTGTAAACATGCAGCAATGATGGTGAAGGTTTTCTATGTGGAGATTGCTTTTTAAATGTGAAAATACTGTAGTCTCTTAAATCTTTTAAATCAGTTAGTTATTACTGAACATATTAAATTGTCCAATAAATACCCTAACAAATTAATAAATGTTAACCAAATGTCCTCTAGGTGTCATACTTGACCATATTTAGGACAGCACTTATTTAGTGGGTCTTCTCATTATATTAAAGGGAGCATTTTCTTTTGATTTCCTATCCCTTTGTTTCCCAGAGAAGATAAATGCATCCTGAATAGTTATAATATCCATACAGAAGTTCTACTCACATCAATAAATTACATGTAGATGGCAAATTCTCTCTTCCCCTTCCAGTTGTGGGCTTCCCTTGAGCAGAGATCAGCCTAAACTAAAGTTCATAAAATATTCACAAGGAAATTTAACTATTTATATGTATGCCAGACAAAGAAGATACCCAGATTCCACCCACTCCAGAGCTGCATTTCTTGAAAATATCAGATTCCAACAACAAATAATTTAAGAGATCATGTTGTTGATCTCTTAATATTCATTTCAGATGAAGTTCTGGATTGATATCTTATTATGATTTGTGAAGGGATTTTGTAGCACCTTTCAGACTAAATGAGAGAAATAAGTTATAGCATAAGCTTTTGTAGACTTAGGGGTGAAACACATGGGCAAAATAAAGCAGCTTCTTCTTGCTTCAAAGATGGGGCATTTAGATGACACGTGCCTCCAAAACGGGTGGCTACTGGATTGAAGCTATGCTCCAGATCTAAAAAAGCAAAGCAAAAAGAAGCTGGGATAGTCTGATTCAAGGTGGAAAATGTGCATCTTCACTGCTGCATATTAATGCTCCAACACGAATGCGGGGCTACATCAAAGCAAAGAAATGAAAGTGAGACAACTCTAATGAATGTAATTACAATATACACAAACCAGACAAACCGACAGGGGGGCATGGGATGAAGGAGGGATGAAAGGGGCATGTATGGGGGGGGGGAGCTCCATGATTGTGTTTTGCCACACACCAATGCTCCGATGCCCTGTATAGGCAGAGCATCGCATGTGTGACTGTGTGGCCGTTCAAATGTGTGGTCATCCAATGGGATGGCATCTGGGTGAACATGAGAAGTACTTGGAGGTTGCTGGAGGTGTGTTTGTGCAATGGTGCACATGCATGTTGGGGAGGCAACAAAAAAATTACCCAACAGCATGGCTTCATACCACGCTATGTAGCTGGGTCATGCACATTCAGCCCACCTTGCGAGTGGGCCATGTGGGCAGTGGGGTTTCAGTTTGCTTTGGGGAAAAGCAGGATTGACCCACTTTTTCCTGCCCACCTGTTCTGGACCTATGTCTAGTTCATACGAAAGCCTTTGCTACAACTTCTTTCTCTCAGTCTTAAATGTGCTACAAGATCCCTTTGCATACTAATATTCCAGACTAACATATAGTTTGCTAGGGAATGGTATAACAGAGGGAGAAGAATCTAGACACGTGAAGCTTTCTGCTGCATTCCTCTCATAGCTTCCTTCAACAAAGGGGGGTTGCAGACTGCCAGAAATAGTGTGAATTCAGTCCACTTTTAGGGTTAGGGTTAGAGTTAGGGAACCATGGGAACTGTATTTTATTGTGGCATCAGAGTTGTCTGACAGAGAAGGCTCAATGTCTCAGAAAAATAACAGTTCCCATGATTCCCTAGCACTAACCCTAACCCTAAAAGTGGACTGAATTCACACTATTTCTGGCAGTCTGCAACCCCCCAAAGTCTCCTCTTGCCCATTCTTCCTATGAGGCAACCATTTCTCACTCATCAATTCCTACTTTTTGCTTTATCCTGAACCAGCTCTCCTCACTTCTCTCTCCTCAGTTCTCTTTCCACTATCAACAGGAAATTTGGCCCACCAGTTTTTTCCTTGCCTACAACTCCTGATATCTCCTCTCCCTAAAAAAAACAAAAACCATGGATAATAGTAAGTAGTAATAGTAGTTTTTTAAAAAAAAAGAAATTGGAAGACCAAAATTTCCTCACCCCAGCTTTCTACTTTACTCACTTCTTGCACCAAGCCCCTAATCATGTTTCCTTGATCCTGCTGCACATCCTGTATCCTGTGCTGTAACAATCATAAATTAGACATCAGTAGATGAAAGGTATAAGATAACTGCCAGGTTATCTAAACAACAAAAACAAAAAAGGTCTATGTTATTTTTTATTCAGTGGTTTATAACACGTGGGAAACCTGGGGCCCACCAAATGCTATTGGACTCCAACTTCCATGAGCTCCAGCAAAGTTGTGTCCAACAACATATGGAGAGCTGCAGGATCTCCATTCCTGGGCTTTAGCCTTCACTTGAAATAGTCTCTCTAATTCTGCTGTAAAAGAATAGAAGGAGACACATGCTGCATGATGGTCCAACAACTTTTATTTCTTAAAAAGCCCCATGAGTTTCAGCCTTATCACTAATTGGCCTTCCTTAGGGGCAAATATCAGAAATTTCTGGAGTTGCAATCTATACTCTCATTGTCTCTGAGTAATAGAAGGAAGGACCTTCAGAGGGTCTAATTTGAAAGAAAGTGCAGACTGCAACTCCAAAAATTTCTGATAGTTGCCCCTGAAGAAGGCCAATTGGTGATGAGGCCGAAACGCATGGAGCTTTTTAAGAAATTAAAGTTTTGGGACCATCACACAACATGTGGAACTTTGTCTCCTTCCATTCTTCTACTGTAAATAGGTGCTTTCCAGGTTTTTGTTCTGTTCCTTCTAATTCAAAAATTCTAGGAGAATCCCATTTTTGTTCTGATCCCTTTCTTTTTTTTAAAAAAAAAAACACCTGTACCTATATATGATTTTCTGTGCACATCATTGGAATATCATCTTCCCTTAAAATTATGCCATATTATTAGAAAGGCAAGACTTGAGATTTGGCTTTCACGCCTATTTATTCTATGACAAGATAAAGGCGAATAAAGATTTTGAAAATCATTTTATCAGGAAGGCTTTATATCATGTATGGTTAAAATATAAAGATTTTCTAGTTCAGACAGTACCATTATGGACATCCACAAATGAAGCCCTTTTTAGTAGGGAAAGATTAGATAAGAGTAAATGGATCACATATGGGGAATTAATAAAAACAGATAAGGATTTATGCAAAATTGAACTTATGTCTCAAGAAGATTTGCTAGTAAAAGGTTACGAATGTAGTTGGTTCTTATATTGGCAACTTAAAGATAGATTCCATAAAGATAAAAGCGGCAAAGGTATTGGAAAATTGGAAAAAGAATTTGAAAAGATCCTGGAAGATAAGAATCAGGCTAAGATATCTCAGTTTTATGATCTACTATTAAAATTTGAATTGGAGGGAGAAGTAATTAAAGAGTATGGGCTATTGACCTGAAATAAACTATACCACTCGAACAATGGAAAATATCGTGGAAGCACAGATTAAGGTACTCTTTAAGTTTTGATCTGAGAGAGAATTCTCATAAAATACAACACCGGTGGTACTTAACCCCAGTGAAATTAGCGAAAATGAATAAGGGCACCAGTAAATTATGCTGGAAATGTCACGAGGAAGAAGGCAGCTTTATTCATATGTGGTGGCATTGTAAAATGGCAAAACAATATTGGATGAATATACACCAAATTGTTACTCAGATGATGCCTCTTAAGGCACAGATGGACCCTAAGCTTTATTTACTGGGAATGTGTTAAAATCTGAAGTTTGAAAGCAAATACAGGAAACTCTTATTCTATATTACAACAACCGCGAGAATGTATATGCTGCAAAATGGAAAAGCAAGGTCCAACCAAATGTTAAAGACTGGTTATATAAGTTGATAGACTGTATTGCTGCAGATAAACTGACTTTACTTCTGAGAGGGGCATTCTGGGAAAAGCAGAAGAAAATATGGGAGCCTTTAATTTGTTTTTTGGAAAGTAGCAACTTTAAAGAATTGTCTATAAAGTTATTAGATTATTAGATTAAATTATTTTACTAGGTCCTTTTCACTTACGGTATGTTGTTAAGAGACTGAAGCTGTGAGACTCAATTATTATGGTACATTTTTCAATGGAAACACACTGGGGATGGTGGTAGTTTTTGGGGAAATCAGGTTGCTGATACTCAGGAAGTCTTGTTTTTTAAATGTGTCTATGTGAATTGTGTGTTTTTACTTGTTTTGTTATGTCTTCTATGTTTGTTAAATGTTAAATGTTCTTTTGGTGTTTTTTCTAATAAAGTTCAAAAAAAATATCTTTCCTTCTTGTTTCATTTTCTACAGCATGAACTAAATCTTTGCAGAAAGACATGACCCAATTACAGGACTTATTTATACATACTATCATTATGATGTACTGAATGAAACTGGTACAGTAAAAAAAAAAATCTATAAAAGAGGACTGTGATATAGTAATTCATACTAGCCCATCATAGATCAAATGAACATTAAGAAGATGTGACACTTATAAAGATGCAAATTAGTGCTGTTGTGGAACCCTATAATGACAGCTGACTTCATTACTGTTTTTAATAAAGCAATCCTCTGCTTCTCTTATTGCCAACAATGAGGGATGATTTCTAATGAATCAGTAGTGGCAAGGAGTTCATCTCTTGAGATACAGTAGATAACCTTGATCTTAACACATCACCCATTGTTTCTGAGCATTTTTCTGGAAAACATAAATCCATTCTCTATAGTGCCATTCAATGAAGCAAGGTACCTTCTCCATTATACAGACATGATATGAGCAAAACAGTGATGAATGTTCATTATGACTGCTGCACTGTTCTTGTAATGCTTGAATTTGCTGAGTAGCAGCAGCAGCAGCATGTGGTGGCCACAAACCTATCATCATTATCAAGCTAAGAAAATGAATGGCAAAGAGAAAGGACATAAATATGAAGAGGTACAGCAACCACTTGCCGTCAGCACTGATATATGAATGTAAAGAATAAAATACTAGGGAAAACTTCATATTTATATCAATGTGTACATATCAATCAAACTTAATGTTAATGTCCTCCTGGAATTCAGGGAGGAAATGCCATTATGCTACCCCTTGTACTTTTAGAAACTCTTTCTGAAAAATCCTAGAAAATAAATGACCATGCAGTTGTTATTTTACCATTCTGTCTACGAGCTTTTCTAAATAACCCTTCCTGATCTTTCAGACTGCACCTAAACAATAGAAGTCTACCAAAAACATGAATATATCATTTACTATAGGACACACATTGCAGCATTTCTCAGCCTGCTCAGCTATTTTGTCACTTTAACCTTGAGGCAGGCAACCCTTGTTCCATAAGCCTGTTGCACTTTGGAACTAAACCTCCCCTAGCCTGCAGCATCAGAAAGTGCACATCATTGGAATATCATCTTCCCTTAAAATGATGCACCTGTGTGCACCTGTCCTTTTGAGGAGGGCTCTTTATCAGGTTGCTGAGGGTGGAAGGGGAACTTCTCTTTTGCCTCTTTCTCTGGATAGTGGAAGAGTCACAGAAAAAAGTTCAGAAGGAAGAGCCACTTCTGCAATTTTGGAGAGGATGAGTTGGTTAGTAAGCCAGGGCTTCCACAAGGGCAGTATGGACCTGGAACAGAGTCCCTGCTAACACTGCAGCAATCACCCAACTGCCATGACCATATCTAATGTAATCCTGGGGTTTGATATTTGGAGAGGCACTAGAGCTCTCTAACTGTAAATTCTAAATGTCCCTCTGTAAACTGCCAATTCCAGTATTCTATAGGAGATTGCTATGGCAGTGCTATGATTTGTGCAGTGTGGAAAGGCTCCAGGATGTGCAATCTAAGTGTACAAAGATATGGTCCAGGAAAAGTCTCTCTCTCTCTCTCTAGTTATATATATATACACACACACACATACACACAAAGTGGGCCCTTGATAACTACTGGGGTTTGGTTCCAGAACCCTCATGGATATTGAAATGGCTGGATGCTCAGGTCCCAATATATACAATGGAACAGTAAAATGATATCCCTTATATAAAATGGCAAAATCAAGGTTTGCTTTTTTAAAAAATTGAATATTTTCAAGCCATGGATGGTTAAATCTATGGATGTAGAATTCATGGATACAGAGGGGTTGTTGTTGTTGTTGTGTGCCTTCAAGGCCTTTCCAATTTATGGCAACTCTAAGGTAAACCTATCCCAGGTTTTTCTTGGCACGTTTCTTCAGTGGTGGGTTGCCATTGCCATCCTGAGGCTGAGAGAGACTTGCCCAAGGTCACCCAGTTGTTTTTTACATTGCTGAGCCAGGATTCAAACCCTGTTCTCCAGAGTAACAGTCCAACACTCAAACCACTATGCCACACTGGTTCTTTTTTATATTGCAATATATATTATGCAATATATATATATTACTCCACAATCAGCTCTCTTCCACAATCTGGCTTCATGAAACAGCAGCAGCAGCCTATTACTCTGGCCAACTGGTGCTCTCCCAGTCAAAGATTATTTACTATTACTTCTCATACATAAAGAATTTCTCTCCATTTAATCCTTCCCACACTGCACTCCCAAAAGTTCCTGCTCAGTTCAGAAGTGCCTTTACATTTAATTCTTATTGGTATGGTGGGTTTTCTCCATCCCCTTTCTCTTGCCAGAAAATAATACAAAAAGCCATCACTATACCAGGAGGAGACCATCTTTAAAAGTTAATTTTGTAGTAACTACTTTCTTGTCTCCATCATCCTTTCCTATGTACATACATACATTGATATTAGTGACTAAAGCTGGTGTTTCATGAAACAAAAACTGCATTTAAATACTTGAGAATAGATCATTAGTCACTCCTCTGATATTTTTAAAAAGATACTTTTTTCTGTTAATCATCTGAAAAGTGTAATTGCAAAATGCAGAAACCTGACATAAATACAAAATGCTGTTTTTCAGTTTCTGTAATGTTCCTTTTCAGTGTCTTTTGCCTTATTAGAACAAAAACCTCGTGCTCACTATATGTGACTCAGTTTTTAGCTAATTGTATTTTAATTTTTGAAACATGCAGCTATTTCTGTTGTGCTTTTCTCACAATTTGACAGAACCAGAGCATGCTGAGAATAATTAGCATTGCTACAGCACAACAAATGCTTTATCCAAACATCTGTACACATTCATATTCCTGTAACACCAAGAAAATTATACACCTCGCAAAGTATTTAATATTCTTATGGTAAATTAGTTACTCCCATTTTAATTAACTTTTTGTATATTTATTTCCACAATGAGCATAACAACCCACGACCTAGTTAATGATGAAATGCCCCCCCATCAAGCAAAAGAAGAAGAAGAAAAAAGAAACATACACACTGAGTCTCCCTTATCCAAAATGCTTGGGACCAGAAGTATTTTGGATTTAAGATTATTATTTTTGTGTGTGTGTGAGGGGAGATTTTGGAATACCTGTATTTGCAGATATGTATATTATGAGATATCTTGGAGATGGGACCGAAATCTAAACACAAAAATAATTTCATATACACATTAAACACATAGCCTGGAAGTAAATTTTATACAATATTTTTAAAATAATGTTGTGCATAAAAGAAAAATTGTGAATACTCAACCATCAGAGAGCAAAGGTGTCACTAGCTGTTGAAAAAAAGTTTTGGTTTTTGGAGTATTTCAGGTTTTGAAATTCGAGAAAAGAGAAACTCAACTTGCATGTCCATAAAAACAAAGGGCCTCGGCAGACGACTAATAGAGTCGTCTTGGAGGCTTGGAAGAGGAGGGGCAGCCGCACGAGCGGCGCCCCTTCCTCTCCCTGAGGTCGCCCTCGGAGTCGCCAGCCCTCCGCACAGCCGGCGCTCCGGGGATGACCTCACGCCGCAGCGACCGGACGCGCCGTGGCGGAAAAGACAGCGAAAGTGCGCCCGCCGCTTTTAGGGCGCACTTTCGCTGTCTTGAGGAAGGAGCGCTGATTTAGCGCTCCTTCCAGGGACGCCGCCAGTGCGCCGAGGTGCGGAGGCTGCGGCCCCGCGGCGCGCCGGCCCAGGGCGTCCTGGACGCCCTCGTCTGCTTCCCCCCATAGTTTATCTGCTGTATTAAGAAAATACAAAGAAAATGCAGACTACTTTAACAAATCAGTACTTGACAAAGGCAAGGATTGCATTGCCAGTCAACTGGGTAAACAGTTTCATTTAACATGTCAACTACCCTCCATGAAATGACTCATCTTTCTTTCCTTATTATTCATAGAAGTACCTCCAGAATATCACTATGATACTATGATACCTCTTGTCACTTCATGTTCCTTCCCAACACACACTTTTTTCTTTTTTTTTCTTTTTTTTTTTTTCTTTTGCATTAAGTCTTTGATACAGTCCTGGATTTTTCAATCTTACTCAATGTGGGGCATAAGCAGATGGGACAGGATAGCACAGGCTGAGCCAGACGGATCAACCACTGGAAAGGTAAGGAGCACGAGGGGAGGGGGAGTACAGTCTGTTTTTCTCAGTAAGGAGCACAGCCTAGTTTTACATAGAAACTCTGTGGACGTTATCACACGGGGGCCAGTTTCATGGTTAAAGAGATAATAAAGTGGAAATAAAGCATCCCGAAAATAAAGCGAAAATAGCGCTAAATTGCGCAAAAGCATTTCTCAAGTAATTAGAATAAAAATGGAATTAAATGAAAAGCGAAAAAAAGACGTTTTTAATTTTCATACTCAAGTGAAAAAAACCCGTAAATGTACTAGAAATGGGGGTGTTTTGTTTTGCTTTCAGGTGACCAGACTCCTCCTTTTCCAGGACGGGTCCTACATTTCATTCAACCTCCTCTCTTCTCCAGGAGGAAATGTCAAACTGTCCTCCATTTGGAGCAGGAGTAAGAGGCATGATTTTCTATTTCTATGTGTGTGTTTTTTTTAAAAAAAAAGCTTTTCTTGAGTCCTGTCCTCCTGGACAGTCTTCCTTTGGGGTTAGGACCTCTGGTCCCCCTGATGCGGACAGAGAAGAGGGCAGCATCCCTCCTCCTTCCCTCCTCCTGTGGGCAAACCTTTTGCCGAGGGAATAAGCCTGCCGCTTCCTCAGCTGTGAGGATGTCTGTGAGGTTGTCCTTTTTGCCTTGGAGAGCAGCCACTTGCTAGCCTAGGTCCTCTTCCTCTGGGATGGGTTGAGAAGCAAGGCGCCCCAAATTGGGGTCTGACTCACTGGAGGGGTCCCCCTTTCTCCCACTTTGTGGTGTGCCTTCAAGTCGCTTCCGACTTAGGGCGACCCTAAAGCGGTGAACCTATCCTGGGGTTTTCTCGGCAAGTTGCTTCAGAAGGGGTTTGCCATTGCCATCCCCTGAGGCTGAGAGAGTGTGACCCACCCAAGGTCACCCAGTGGGTTTCATGGCTGAGCAGGGATTCTGTCCCACTTCCCCCCCCCCCCCCCCCAATTAGGGACAAAGAGCAGCTTACAAATTAAAACAACCCCCACCCAATCCTATCCATGATGGGTTGTTGGCATGGGAAACCTTTTCCCTTCCTCAGCCTCCCCCTCGTCTTTTCGACTCTGCAGTCACTATTTAGCTTGAGGGAAATGCGCCTGTTTGTTCAACTACCAGACAGGAAATTTTAGAAAGAGAAAAGCGGAGAAGCTCATGTCTGCCTGGCATGTTGTCACCCAAGCAAACCAGGAAGTAAACGCAGCCCCACAGAACCATGGGAAAAACCGGGAAAAAGCTTTAAAGAAGATTTGTTTGTGCGAATTTGAATTTCATACTACAGTAAGTGCGCAATTACTTTAAAAGCGCAAATGCATTTCCTCTAAACTCCCAAAAATAAAAAGATCTCAGATAACACCACTTTGTGACCACTTTAATGTCAGTTTCTGTGTGACATCGTATGAAATTGTTAGGCGTAAGTGCGCCTTTTTGGGGGGATTTGTGTGGGATAACCTATAGATTTCCCCCATGTGGTAACGTCCTGTGAAAATAACAGGGCTAAATTACCTTGGGATAAAGGCTCTTTAGGGATATGGTGGCTTAGTGGTTAAGACGCTGATTCTGTTGATTGCAAGATCGGCAGGTTGGCAGTTCAAGGCACAAGTGCCACATGATGGTGTGAGTACCCATCACTAGTCCCAGCTTCTGCCAACCTAGCAGTTCAAAAGCATGCAAATGCAAGTAGATTAATAGCTACCACTTCAGTAGGAAGGTAAACAGCATTCTGTGCAACTATGCTGGCTACATGATCACAGAGTAGTCTCTAATAATGGTGGCTCTTATGGTCAGACACGACTTGATAACCTTGTCAATGCAGAATACCTTTACCCTAAAGGCTCTTTATTCTGGGGTCAGGACAGAATATCCAGATCTACATATGAACTGGCAGGATCCAGCCCAATCCTGCCCCTGGGGTTTTGGCCATCATCTGCACTAGTGAGGAAGAGTCCAGGCCATTTGGCTCCTGTGGACAACCCTATAGATTCTCTCTGTTTATGCTCCCCTCCATCTTCCTCACTTCCCCCTTTTCTCTCATTTGTGAAAGTTTAAACTGTGTGCTTCTTGTGGCAGGGATCTTTCATTTTCATTTTCTCACAGAAAGAAACATGTAGTAATCCCGTTATACATAAGTTCCCAGATAATTGCACTTGCATTCCACAGGAACATACAGTGGAGAAACCAACCCAATCCCAGGTCTACACAGGTGAGCCTTTCACACTACATCAGGGGTAGGCAACCTAAGGCCCGAGGGCCGGATGCGCCCCCCTGAGGCCTTTGGACCGGCCCCAGGCCGGTCCTGCCGCCGCTGCCGCCCCCCGCCGCCATTGTCGCCCGCCATGATGATATTGATTATTGTTGTTATTACTTGTTCTTGGGGTTTTCTTGGCAAAATCTCCACAGGGGTTTTGCCATGGCTTTTCTGGGGCTGAGAGAGTGTGCATGCATATTTTTTTTATTTTTTTATTTTATTTTTTTATTTTTTATTTTTATATTTATTTATTTATTTATTTATTTATTTATTTATTTATTGTGCTTCAGCCCCCCAATTGTCTGAGGGACAGCAATCCGCCCCTTGGCTCAAAAAGGTTGCCTACCCTGCACTACATAATAATAGTTGTTGTTATTGTTATTTGTATCCCATCTTTTTCCATGAGTGGGACTCAAAGTGGCTTAAAATAGATTCAAAACATCTTATAAAATCCACAACAATCAGAAAAAATTAAAACCAGATTAAATATATATATAATTGAAACACATGCGCACACCAGCACAACAGTTAGCAGTATCATATCATGGCAACTTCCTAGGAAATCCTGGGATCTGGGGGAAAAAAATTTAAAAAATCCTAGGATCTGAAATTTAAGGAGGAGTACTTAGAATTCTCAGTTGTAGAGGTTTAGGGCCACATTGAACTACAAACACCAGGATTCAGCAGTTAAAGTGGAATCATAGATCAATTAACTATGGAGTTCATCACACAGGGCAAATCAATAGTTTATCCCACAAAAATCCCCCAAAAAAGTGTAATTGCACCCAACGATTTCACATGATGTCGCACAAAAACTGCTAATAAAATGCTGTTATCTGAGATCTTTTTACTTTTGAGATTTCAGAGAAAATGCATTTGCGATATTAGAGTAATTTCGCATTTACAATAAATGTGCTTTAGTATAAAACTCAAATTTGCAATAATCCTGCTTTCACTCATTTTTTGTTTGTTTTCCCATGGTTCAGTGGGGCCGCTTTTCCTTCCTGTTTTGCTCGGGTGTCTGAGATGCCAGGAGGCAGAGATGAGCCCGTCTGGTTTCTCTTTCTCCTCTTCTAGTCCTACAAGTCTCTCCTCCTGAGCCTCTCCTTCTACCTTCCTTACCTCCCACTCTCTTTTCTTCTTGCTCTTTCACCTCTCTCCTTCCACCTGCCACTCGCTCTGTCCTCCAAACCTCGCACTTTCAGCCTCCTTTCTCCGTGTTGTCTGCCACCCGTCCTGTCCTCCTCTAGTCCTCCAAACCCCTCTGTCCTCCGCTCACTCTGCTCCTCTCAGCCTCTCACTTTCGGCTTCTGCATCCACACTGCAGAAATAATCCAGTTTGACATCTGGTTGGAGAAAGCTGCAGAACACCATGCTTAGCTTAACTCCGTTTTAATATTGGAAAGGAACATACTGTAGATAGAATCTTACTTTGGATCAAAAGCCTAATACTTTGTAACCATGTATGCACTGACACACACTTCAAAAGAGAAAAACAAAACAAAAACAAAAACAAAAGAATGTATTGAGTTAGCTGAAATAGTTTTCCTAAGAACAAAATCAGTGAAAACTATTTAAATTTCCAATTACCATTCAAATTAGCTTTGGATGTGGCATATGGGAGGAAAAAAATACTGCTGACGTTCACACCAAGAAATCAATATAAAACTACTATAATTATTTATTGGAGTAAGGCTCTTGGAAATGGACTTGAAATCACTGTTTGGATCCACCTGCAGGCCTTTTAAGCTCGACTGCAGCTGAGAGGATGAGACAGCAGGGAAACCCATTCAGCCTGATCCAATTTAGATATGCAAATTTTATCTTATGTGGTTGAAAGAAACATTATGGCACAGCATAATTTGCACCTTGAGTTCTAAGGAATAATATTTCTAATCTAATGAAAACATACCTCCATTGTTCATTTTCACACTCGCTAGGTTTGATCCAAACTATTGTACTCTTGTAAACTTCAAATTTCTCTTTCTCTCTCGCTATTTCATGTAAAACCATTAATTGATTTTTTTAAAAAACCTAGAAAGATACATTTATAACTACCATAGCAAACATCTTAAAAGGCAAACTATAATTCTAAATTCTTCATAATTGGTTAATTAACACAGGATCATCTTCAGATGATCCATAGATTAGTAGCATCTTCACTTCCCTGATATAAATTATATATGAAACATCAGAGGGATAGAGGAAGCCAAATTCACTTTGAACTCTATCTCAAACAAGTAGAAGAATTTTAAGTATGATTGCCAAAAGTGTCAAAAAAGGGGGGAAAGGGTTGTTTACAAAAAGATTCTCAAAATTCACCAACTTATTTGTGCACAGATCTTGGGGAGACTGGCCATTTTATTGAATGTCTCCACTCAAAAAAGTTGTCCAAGAATTTCTTCAGAGATGTTATAAGTTGCCATAAATAAAAGCAACAGCACAGCTTCCTTGTTTCCTAAGTTTTTGAAAGTTTCTAAGTTTTTAAAAAAGTTTTTTATTTAAGTTTTTGCTTCTGATGAGAATGCAGGACATAGTAACAGCAGAAACTGTACTGGCAGCCTGCCCATGATTTTGCACTTTCTGAAACTAGAATCGTTCCAGAGCATGATGGAGGTGATGAGGGAAAAAGAGCAGGTAAGAAGACAAAATGGTGAAGAACATTCAAAGAAAAAAATCTGCAAATATCTTTGATGTTGGGGGAAAGCCTCAAAAACTGTTTTCAAGAAAAAAATATCTTTTGAGAAATTTCAGTTCATCTCCAAAGCTAACTGCACTTTAATGTAAAAAAAATGAAATAGATTTGGGAAGCTAATTTCATACTTCCCTCTTGAAGATTCAAGAGATTTTACGAAAGATATTTATACCAGGGCATTCTACATTTTTAACATTTGTTTATTGAATGTTTATCTTGTCCTTTCTACAAAGAAGGGAAAGATGTAGTTCTGTGACAATGAAACATTCTCCGTATGAAGGCATTACTGTTGGCATCTCCAGGTAGGATTGCATTCATATCTGAAAGCCTCGAGACCACTCAAAATGGGAGACAATCCTCAGAAAGTACAAAGAAGGACCCCCCCCCCGACGAGTTGGGAGGGGGCCTTCTGTTGCGTCTGCCCTAAAAGGGCAACGACGCATGATTGGCCAGGTGGACAGGAAGGCCTGCCTCGTCCTGTCCGCCTGGCCAATGGGCTTGATCTCGCGGCTGTGGTCTCGCGAGATTTGGAAATCTCGCGGGATTACGCCGCGAGATTTGCGAGGCTTTAAAGCCTCACGCTGCCTCGTGGCAGCAGCCATTTTAACTCCGGACAAGCAACCCACCCTTCCCACCCTTTAATTGTTGGTTAACATGTTGTGGACACCCAGGCTGCGGCTGGTCGCCCTATGGGGGCCGGGAGGGAATTTTCCCAGCAATTGAACTGGGTTTTTCGCCCTCCTTGGGGTAAACGACATTACCAACTCTTATTATGATATTGTTATTGGCTATTTGACTTTGTGGGAGAATGTTATAGGGTTGGGTATTATTATGGTATGTTAAATGTATTTGGATTTGGGAGGATTGAGGTTATGATTGTCGCAACTAGGGTGTGGGGTCTGTCAACGTTATGGTTATGAAGTTTGAGTGTGGGCGGGAAGGGACCCTCCCCCCTTTTGGGAATTTCTAGGTTAAGTGAAAGTATTAATTGGAACTGAACAAAAGTAATTGGATTTATGTCATGGTGATTAAACAAATGCATTATGACGTCATTTTAAACTAATGACGTCATAAAGTGATTGCGTCATAAAAATTATTTGACATCATATCCGGTTGGGAGGGGGTTATAAATTGTTATGTGATTTACTCAATTGAAGTTTTGACGCATGCCTAGAAAAGGTTAATTTTCAGCATTTGCGCCCAGAACATTTGGGCATGCGTCAAAATAAATTATTGAAAAAATTATTTGAAATTGTGGTTAACAAATTATTTGTTAGAAATAATAATTAACATGTCAGACCCTGTACAAATAAAGTTGTGGCCTGTTTTCATCCATAATTGGAGTCGGTGTCCTTTGTGCAGACGCAATGGGTTTTATTTAAAAAAAAAAAAAACAACAACAAAAAAACAGCCCAGCATATTTCCAGCTCTTTTTATCTTTGAAAGTCTGGACAGCCACTGCATGTCTGTGTGGGCAACACTGACCTACATTGACCAGTGGTTTGACTTGGTATAAGACATCTTCTGATCTATCTATAACAGTGGAGTTCTAAATCCAGCACAACTCCTACTTATTGCTGAGCTGTGTCTAACAGGTCCCACTCATTTCAATGGGTCGTCTCAAGGTTGGACTACAACTGGATGTAGTGTCATCAATTTCTTTTAAAATTATTAACTTCACTACCTAGAAAAGAATTTCTCAACTATGGTTTCAGCAGAACATTTTTTGACCTCTAGCTATAATACACTTTAGACAGAGATTCCCTAAACCTGAAATTTATTTTGAGGGTTTCTCCAGGGTAAAAATGCTCATAGAAAGGCTGATTTGAAATAACCCAGAGTCAGTATGGTGTGTTCAAAGTTTTTATGAGGAAGCAGAATAACTTAAGCAAATAGGACAAATTCTTTTTAATACTTTTAAATATTGTATATACTTGTGTACAAGTCTAGAACTGTTAGTCAAAAAATCAAACCAAAAAACCTGGGTTGACTTAGCTATGGGTCAGTGTAAGTACTATATCAGAACTCTTATCAAAAAAGGAACCATTCCCTTCTCAAAAAAGAGTAGAGAAAGGTGAAAGCTTAGTCCATCCCAGGAGAACCTAAAAGAAGCACCAACCCACTCTACCTTTTCCATCACAGCACTATTTCTGGGCTTTTTGAAAGCCTGGGTAGGAAAATGGCAGTGGTGGCAGCAGCTTTTTGGCGTTTCCCCTCAAAGGAGGGCCAAGAGAGTAGACATGTGTCCATTTGGTTAACCCACACCTGGTCTCCTCCCATGCACAACACACAGCCACCATTTCATTGTTTCCATCCATCCCACCATTAGGGTGAATGCAAACAGTTATGCCTGCTGGAATTCTGTAAGTTCTTTCTATTGTTTTCCTTTGCTTCCTCCTTTACATTGTTACATGCCCCTGAATTTTACCCTTGACTTATCCATGGGTCATATCAAAATTCCTAATTTTGGCCCCAAACCTGCCTGCACTTTTTACATGCAATTTATAGATGGGTATGTATGGTATGCAGGGGAAAATAGTAATCCCAAAAACAACAGATGTGAATTGGGAATTCTCACATACTCTTTGTGGCTCATCTGACGATAGATACAAGAACCTCATGGGTTTTGCTACCAATTTTATGGAAATATAGCTAAAGATACTAAAGTGCTTTAAGTTCCTTTGGGAAGAATAGCACTATGTATGCCTAGGGCCATTTAATTATGTATCACAGTAATTTCTGGATGGGACTGTGCACTCAGTAGGACATCTGGGAAGGAGGTGACTACTGCTTTTTGAAACTCAAAAAAAGGATTTCTGTCATTAGTCATCTTTTTTAATATACCAAAAATATGCAATAATAAAAGCATTACCTATGAAAGGTTAGAGATAAAACTGGAAAATCTATAGGAGTGCAAAATACTGCGGAATAAATATGCTTGAATACATTAATAAGAAACCCATGTATTGAACAATTGTGTGTGCGCGTGTGCACATGCACGCACGCACATGCACTGGTCTTCTCTTTCATGCTGATCTCAAAAAGATTATTTTTTTAAAAAAATGTGTGCACGTTTACTGAGAAAAAAAATGCTGATGGATTTAATGAGCTTACTCCCAAGTTAGTGTGCACAGGACTGCAGCCTAAATGCAAATTCTGGAGAGGTGCTGCCAGTCAGATAACACTGGTCTAGATGGACAAATAATCTGACTTTATGAAGACAGCTTCCTTTGTCCCTCCTTCTCTCTCTCCCTCCATCCTTCTTGCTCTATATATAATAACTGTATTTTGAATGATCTACTTAAATAGAAAAAAAGGATTGGATCTCAATCCTTTTAACAGACTAACAGCTGGATCTTAAGAGAAGTTACTTTTCTGTTGCTCGTGGAGTTGAAATGTTATTGTTGTGTAGTGTCTGTGTTGTGTGCTTTCAAGTCGTTTCTGACTTATGGAGACCCTAAGGTGAACCTATCATGGGATTTTCTTAGCAAGATTTGTTCAGAGGGGGGTTGCCATTGCCATCCTCAGGCTGAAAGAGTGTGACTTGCCCATGGTCAGTGAGAGGGGAAGCAGACGGCTAAAAGGGCCGTTTTGGGGGCAAGGAAGGGGAGGGGCAGCCGCACGGTGGGTGCCCCAACCCCTTCACGAAGGCATTGTCAGAGTGCCGGGCCCTCCGCACGGCCGGCGCTCCGACGATGCCTTCCCGCCACAGCGTTCGCACACGCTGCGGTGGAAGAGTCACCGAAGGTGCGCCGCCAGCTTTTTGCGGTGCACCTTCGGCGACTTGTGGAAGGAGCGCTAAAATAGGGGCGGCGAAGCTGCACCGCGGGGCCGAGGTGTGCGGATACCTCGGCCTCGCGGCGCAGCTTCCCGGGGTGGCCCATGGCCGCCCATCTGCTTCCCCCCTGAGTTTACGTGACTGAGCTGGGATTCAAACCCTAGTCTTCAGAGTCATAATCCAGTACTCAAACCATTACTCCACACTGGCTTTCAGACATTTTTTTACCCCTCTTTTAAATTTTATTACCTGTCTTTTATTCCTCTTTGTCCTGAATCCTCATGTGGCCAATAAGACGAATGGTCTCTGGATCTATTGAAATCCCTCAATACCATCTCAACTTACATCTCAGACAGATTCACAGTATCTGTGAATCTAACACAGTCACCCATTTTCTCCTGTATGATTTTTAAAATCTTTACTTTATGAAGAAGCCAATGAAGTTTTGAAAGCTTGCATAATGTATTTTATGCTTTGGAATTGGCCCTATAAAGGTATAACTACTAGAGGATTTAGGATTAAGTCTCATTGTTTTCAATCAATCTACTGTAAATATGACTGAGGCTGCAAACCTATACACCAGGGAATAGATTTGTACAGCCCTCCAGATATTATTGGACTGCATCTGCCAGCATTTCTCACCATTGGCTATGTTACCCCAGGCTACTGAAACGTGAAGTCCAACAGCATCTGGAGGACTGCATGACTTCCACCCTGCCGAACTCCCCCATTTTCAGTGGAAGTGTAAACCACACTGAACTCAATAAAATTTATTTCTGAATAAGTATGTATAGGCTTGCGGTTAAGTTTTCAAAGGCATAACCATGTCAGTCTATTGCAGCAAAATAACAGAGAATCATGTGACACCTTTAAGACTAACAGATTTATCCTCACATGAGTGTCCATGTGCTTAGAGTCACTTCTTCAGATGTGTGGAGTGTGGTTTTGTATTTTCAGATATAGATACATGTTTGCATACACACAACAAATGTAAATGTCAGTTTATTACCAGTCCCAATATGTTCACCCAGAGATCCTGGCATTTGGGAGTACGATAAGAATCTGCTATCTGATACAAACCTCTTGTTATATATTTCTCCCACC
Organism: Phrynosoma blainvillii; assembly: GCA_026167975.1. NCBI lineage: Eukaryota > Metazoa > Chordata > Lepidosauria > Squamata > Phrynosomatidae > Phrynosoma > Phrynosoma blainvillii. Next base: position 39,623,639 of record JANUYF010000005.1, read on the forward strand.
CTCCCAAGTTCTTTCACATTGTTAAGCAATAAAAAGTCCAGTTTCTGGAAGAAAGCAGGTATCAGGAGAAAAATTAAGTAGGCATACAGTCTGCAAGATGATAGATAGCTCTGAGGCAAACAACCTGCTCAAACGACTGCCAGAGCAGAAAGGAGCTGCAGGCACTGATTACTGAATTAAGCAAAGGTGGAATGACTCCTTAAAAAGGCCACCCACTGGTCAGGGGCTTAATGTTCCTTCAGAGTTTTGTATTTTCTCAGTAGATCCTCCCCTGGAGCAAGGAGGAATGGGTGAATGTGGGGCCATGGACAATTGGTAGAATGATTTCTGAAAAGTGTCTGGTGACTTCAGCAGCAGGTCTCCTTACATCCGAGTCTAATGCAGTACCACGTCCTTCCTTGAACAGAGCTGTAGATTCACCATGCTATGTAGAGACTTTGGGCCTTTGCAGACTGCCAGAAATAGTGCAAATTGAGTCCACTTTAACTGTCCTGGCTCAGTGCTAGGGAATCATGGGAAATGGTTGTGTTTTTTTCCTGAGAAATTGAGCCTTCTCTGTCAGAGAGCTCTGGTGCCACAATAAACTACAGTTCCCATGATTCCCTAGTACTGAGTCAGGGCAGTTAAAGTGGACTCAATTTGCACTATTTCCGGCAGTCTGCAAAGGCCCTATATTAGAGGTCAAATAGAGGTAATATAGGAGTCCAGGTGTCACAACTGCTTCCCCCTTCAAAGCAAAACCAAAAACAACCCAAGGTGGAGGCCCTTTTGTGGGGACCTGGGGCTAAAACAAGATTCATGGTAGAGCAAGCACACAGCTTCATGCAAAATAATTGCATGTAGGCACTTTCAGTCCTCCTTTTTTCTTTTCTTCCTCATTTTTTCTTCTTTTTCTTCTTCAGAAAAACTGGGCACAGAGGCTTCAGGACACCAGGAATGACCTAGAACTTGCAAAAATACCCTGGCATGTGGTCAACAGGCTGCAGGATTCATATTCATATTATACTACTATGCCAATATACTATTTTCTAAATCAGAAATCAGGGCTGTGTTGGGAACTAGCCCCAAACTCTCTTCTCTGAGTCTGTATCTGGGTGTATCCACATACATTTATCTGCCTTCAAGTCATGTGTTGTCTTATGGCAACTCAATGAATTTTATAGGGCTTTCTTAAGACAAGGAATACTCAGAGGTACCCCTTTATAGTCCTTTTAGATCACTTTATCTGTTATGCCTCTATACACAAGGGCCCATACTGACGATGCAAGCCATATGCCACAGGCTGGGATCTGCCAATCTGCTGCTTCTAGACTGATCCCAGCCCAAAGGAGCCTTAACATAGTCAAACAGACTGACTGTCACAGAGTTTTGTGGAAATTTCACAGCAACAGCCAGCCCGCGAGCCATGTACCTATCTCCACCATCACATCTTCTCAGAAGCCCCCTGTCATGGTTCTGACTTGGACACATGTGTGTAGGCCTGTTTCCACTTTTATGGGCTGTGATGGGTAGGTCTTCTGAGAAGACACAACAGTAGAAGCAGGTATGGGTCACATGGTGATAGTGGGTCCATGGCATGGCAGGACAGTTAACATAGTATCCGTTTCGTTGTCTTCTGTTCTAAATATCTGTTTATTTTCAAATCTAAGAGTTAACAACAGCAACTGGGACTGTCTCTTTGCTTATGATAATGAGCTTCTCCTGTGAGATACATTAACTATCCTTGTCCTACACACACAGATTTTAATTACAGCTATCACCTTGCCACAAAAAATAAGTCTGCTTGTTATTTTGCTTCTTTTTCTTTTGTTTTATGGCTCTTCTATAAAGCAAATGAAAATAAATACATAAATACATAAAATATTTGCTTTCCAAAGTCTACATACAGATGGCCACATCAGTCTAGCATGCAAGCAAGGAGGAACAGCTGCATGTATTACCCAGCTAGGTTTATGTTAATACTATCCTGATCAAATTGTATGTGTATTTTGAAAACACGTTTTATACATTAATAAACGACAATACTGTCAACTACAATGTGACAACTTGAGGTGAAGGTTTCATTCACTTCATTTAAAAATTGTCACACTAATGTTGTCCTGTGGGAATTCCTCAATGAACATTCATACAGAGACAGACAATATTGCTTCTCATTACTTCAAAAAATAAACATTTAGGTGGGGGTTGAAATGCAGAAGAAGTTATCTGATAAGCAGATGCATATTCTTGAAAGATTGATACTGGAACATATTAAATAATGCTAAAGGAAATATTATAATACTTGTTATTGTTATTTTTTAAATCTTATTTTAATGCAACAAAGCTCTGCACCAAGAAATTGCCTTTCAAATCTTGATCAGATTATACAGTCACAGCTGTACAAAAGGAACCCTTTGCCTAGTAAATATTTGCAATACATTATAATCTCTGGCTTTGGTGATTAACAATCCATAAAGAGATTTTAAGCAAAGCTATCGGTTTAATCTAGCAAGGCTTTACATCCAGAATGTCAGACAGAATCAGATGGTTCCAGTAGTGAGGCAATGATGCAGCCACATTTCCTGAAACAAGACGGTGAATTTTTAAAAACCCCTGAGAGTTAAAGCCCCATTTACTCCATCTGTGATGCATCATGGAGGGGAAAGAGAAGCTGGGTTTTGTGTGGAATCATCTATGGAATAGCATGCTGTCTGCAAGCTCCAATAATTCACCCGCAGAGCAGAATGGCAAGTACACATTTTGTGATGTATGTCATCTTCAAAATAAATCATCATGAAAATCTGTTGCTGAATTGCTACAGACCTGAAACTCCATTCATTTAAACAATGTTCTCTGTGTTGCTTCTAAATGCAGTCAACATTTGACACTGCATATTTGAAAATGATGCTTTTGGAGAAAGAATTCTCACAAATTGTATAGTATGCAATTTCTTCACTCCAGTCTAAAGCCTGAATACAAAATTTAATCATGAGGATGATTCAAGGTACACTAAGGGTCAGTTCACATACAAGGTTTCTTCTTTCTATGTACTTTCAGAGCTTGGAACATTATTTTTAAAAAGGAGCATACTGGCATTAGTCATCCTTGACAAGTAAGGTAGTAGCAGCACATTGGTGCATGGTGGTGCTAAATCATTACTTTTCCATTCTTTATTACTATTATTGATTTACATAAATATAGAAATATGGCCAATGTCCCACAAAATTACACCCCTAACCAAAAAAAAAACAAAAAAACCAAAAACAAAATTCTGCAGTAATGATTAAACATGATTCTTCATACAGATACAAACAGACAATATTACAGATCACTTTATGAAAACAATATTATTAAGCCATTGATAACATAAAAAGTAATATATTCAGCTAACAGTGTTAACTGTAACATGTTACAAGGAGCCCTCATGGCGCAGTGGTTAAATATCAATACTGCAGCCACAAGATTGTAAGTTCGATCCTAGGCAGGGGTCCAAGGTTCACTTAGCCTTCCATCCTTTTGTAGGCTGGTAAAATGAGTACCCAGGTTATTGGGGGAATTGGCTTACACATTGTAAACCGCTCAGGGAGTGCTAGTTCACTGTTAAGCGGTATAGAAATACTTGCTATTGCTATATTACCTCCAGACCCTCTGTGGACTATACAACCTATTATGTTCCCAGCAGTCACAGAGACAGACAATGGTATAACTTGTACTCCACCAATTCTGTGGTTGATCATTTCAATTCTATCACTTCTTCAAAGAAAATCAGAGCAGTTTCTGTGTAAAGCAAAATACTTTGTGTGAACCGGGCATAAATTCCATTGGGCTTGTCTTCATGGGTTGAAAGAAACAGTCCTGACCCATTTTGGAATGCACTTATGCAGATGATACATGGGGTGAAACAGCAGGGAAATGGACCCAAACCACACTCCAGGGCTTAACACTGGAGCAAAATTAATCCCTGATTGCTCCAATTCAAGACATTAAGAGTGAACTCACACCAGCATGCAGTTTGCACACTGATATGGAGACAGGAAGAGGGGCCAGGTAGCCAGCAGAAGCAGACAGGAGCAGGCACCCTGGGCCAGGCAAACCACCAGCACCATTGCTGGCCATAATTTTTTCATTGCCTGCCTGTGAATCAATCACACATGCACAAGAGTGGTCAGCAGCACCTTTGACCCATTGCAAACCTTATGAAACGAAAGGATGACAAACATGTCAGGTTATCTGCAATAAAATGGATTGAATAAAAACATTAACATACTGACCAGTCCAACAAGGGGCCATGGGGGGAAAGGGGAAGAAAGGGGATATATATGGAGGGAGGACATCATGGCTGGACAAGGACTTGTTGTTCCAGGAGGGTTTGGAGGCTGCTTTGGATTTCCCTGTACTGGCCCTCCATAGCGGCAATCCTCGGCGCCAGTCAGCTCCCATAGCAAGTGAGCAAGATAAGGTGTGGGGCTCCACAATCATGCCAGGCCAGTGTGTCATTGAGCACACAGATTTACCATAGAGGCAGATGATGAACTGTGTTGGGGTGGGATGAGGGAGATGACTGCTGCTAACACAACATCCACACACATGGTGCAGCATTACTTGTAGCCCTGATTGCTCCATTCTGGTGAGTCTGTTGTCACAGCAGAAGGGGGTAATGCAGATTGGAGATTGGTTCTTTACCTGTTGTCGGAGCCAGTGGTGCAGTCAGTGCATTCTCCCCACAAATCGGGAAACCCTGGGAGTGGACTGGCTTTTCCTCTCCATCTGCTTTCAGACCTTTACTTTTTATTCTTACACTTGGAATCTTACTGTGGTTTGTTTTTTGTTTGTTTGTTTGTTTTTACTATTAAGCTACATGTAAGAAAGGCAATGGAACCTCACTTGGGTGACTCTGGGCAAGTCACATGCTCTCAGCCTAAAGGGAAGGTAATGGCAAACCTCAGCTGAATAAATCTTGCTTTAAAAAAACTCTGAAAGGTTTGCCTTAGGGTTGCTATAAATCAGAAAAAACTTGAAGTCACACAACAACAACAAATAAGCAGAACAACAGCAACAAGGCATACACAGTTGGCCCTTCATATCTATGGTTCCTTTATCCATGGATTCGACCATCCATAACTTGAAAATATTCAATGTGCCTTTGTATTTAATGGCACTTGAGCATCCACAGATTTTGGTATCCACAGGGGGCCTGTAACCAAAGCCCAGCAGATACCAGGGGCCCACTGTACATGAAGTACTATAGATGCTCTTTTTAATTTTGCCTTTGGTCCTTCAAGGAGAAATAAAGCTAAAATTCACAAGACCAGTAAACCTCTTTATAAAATTACAACTTCAATTAGAAGTTCAGATGAATCAAACTTTAGCTATTTTTCACCAACTACAAAAAAATCAGATTAAAAACTATGTAAAAGAAAACTGAAAAATATTTTGGGAAGGTATTGTTTTCTTTGAAGGAAGCATAAGAATTTTTGAGGATAGATGGACATGGATAGAACAATTCTGTCTCTAGACAGACACCTTGATCAGACAAGTTTTAGTTTTTTCCAGTAAAAGCGTCTATGGAATATTTCACAGTTCAACAAAGAGGAAACTATGGCTGTATCTGCACTGCAGAAATAATCCAGTTTCACACCACTTTAACTACTATGGCTCAATGCTTTGGGGTTCTGGGAACTGTAGTTTTGTGAGACATTTAGAATTCTCTGTCAGAGAGCTCTGGCACCACAACTAACTACATTTCCCAGAATCTGACAGCACTGAGCCATAGGACGTTATCACACGGGGAGTTGCGGGGAGAAAGTGGAAATAAACGGGACGAGCGGAAGTCTTTAATTTATGGGATTTGTCCCGTTCAGCCTCATCTGATAACTAAATTCGAATTTAAAAGGGGGTTAATTCGAACGAAAACCTGATCTTTTCATTTTCGGGATTTTTGAGGATTTGAAAAGATCAGGTTTTCGTTCGAATTAACCCCCTTTTAAATTCGAATTTAGTTATCAGACAAGGCGGAACGGGACAAATCCCGTAAATTAAAGTCTTCCGCTTGTCCCGTTTATTTCCACTTTCTCCCCGCAACTCCCCGTGTGATAACGTCCATAGCAGTTAAAGTGGTGTGTAACTGGTTTATTTCTGCAGTGTAGATGCAGCCTGTGAAGAACTACTTAAAACAATAGGGTCTAAAGGCATAGAGTGTCACCAAATTTATGCCTGACTGGAATAAAGACTGCAGCAGCTTCCTCTAGCCAGGTAGATCAGCCAAAGATCTTGAAGCAGGTTCAAGCTCATTGGCTGATTTAAAATTACAATTGCAGGCAATGCAGCTGGTGCACTACCTCATGGGAAGAAGACACCCCCAGAGGAGGACCCACCATTGCTCTCCAGCCCTGGACTGCAACTCAGTTGGCATAGTAAATCATGCAGCCATACTATTCACAGACAGCCAAGTTATTTTGGTTTCTGAGGCAGGAAATTCCAGAAGCACCTCTCCCCTTTCCTGGCAGTAAAAGACACAACAACAACAAATTATGCAGTTTCCTTCCCTTTCACAACACACACAACATGAGGTAGCTGCCTCACTGAGTCTAATGCAGGGCCAATAGTTCTTCTTTTCCAAGGTGAGTTCTTAAATCCCCTTGATTATACAGGTTTTTGATGTGATTGGGAAGGTGCACCTATAGACAATACGTATTGGTACTTCAAATATGTGACACTTCAAACATTTTGCAAGAAAAAGGTTTGTATGAGAAGATGGGTAAGACCAGTGTTTCATTCAGTTTACCAGAATGTGTACATTTGTCACCTACAAATGTGGGTGAAGGCTGAATGCAATATCATTTTCACTTCATCCTTTTTTTCTTTTCTTTTTTTTAATCAGGGAAGCTGTATGAACAGGAGCAGAAGAGGTGTCTGAGCATGGATTACAGGAGAGCTTGTAATGACAGAAAGCACAGCTAAATGCAGCACAGCTTCTTGGAAATGTGGGGATGGACTAGAGTTCTCAGATACCATAATCTGACAAAATGATTGATACATGAGTTCTAGAGCAAATCAAACCTGAAATCTCCTTAGAAGCCAAAATGACTAAATTAAGGCTGTCATAACATGAGATGACATGACTCATTTGAAAAGACAACAATGCTTGGTAAAGTGAGAGGCAATTGGAAAAAAAGGAGACCATGTTGCAGGTGGATAGACCCAACAAAGGAAGTTTGCAAGACCTGAGCAGGGTGGCTTATGACAAGGTGTCTTGGAAGTATCTCATTTATAGGGTTGCCAAATGTGATGGTACAGTATAACAACAAATAATACCAAACTCAGTAGCTGAATGACACTGAATGAGTGTAGCCTAAAAAGAGCCTCTCTGAGAAACAGGAAAGAGGTATCACTGTGCTGAGAGGGAATTCAAAGATTTGGAGGTTTTCAGAAAGCATGTTTTGAGTGGGAAATGCCTAAAATAGACTCAGGGTGTAGCAGTTTAGGTGTTGAATTAGAACTCGGGAGACTAGAGTTCAAATCCCCACTCAGTCATGAAAACTTCCAGTGACCTTGGATACGTCATGTTCCCCTGGCCTCAGAGAAAACCAATGATAACCCTCCTCTGAACAAATCTTGTCAGGAAAACCACATGATAGGATATCTTTAGGGTTACCATAAATGGAAAACAACTTGAAGTCACACAACAACAACAAACATAATAGCCCATTGCTCAGTAAAAGATGCTACAAATATGACCTTTTTGGATAGCCAGAATACTCATGGCCATACTGACTAAGGATTATGGGAGATAAAAGTCCAAAGAAGTCACATTTCCAAACTTCCATCTATCATTCTGTAGCCATGGGATACAAAATGATAGTTCTGGAAAAGAAAATGGATACACAGTAAATAGAATACCCTGGTTTGTTTGCTGCATTGTTTGGTACCATGAGTAGGACTGGAAGTTTTCAGAGGAATAATATACTTCAGAGACCACTTTTATTACATATACATGAAGTGTGACAACTGGGATAAAGAGGTTTCTACTAGTCCCCTTCAGGAGTACTAACAAAACAGCACCTTGAGCCATTTGCTTTTCTCTAAAAGAGCAGCCTCTCATGGGGGAAAGATGGATTTTGCATGCAAAGACCTATCTTGAATCCATCTGCCAAAGACCTCTTAATTAATTGGTAGTATTCTGTCATGGTTAGTAACTGTCAGCTGAACTCACAAAATCAATAGTAAACCTTGTAATACTCCATTTAGTCAGAGTTTTGATATTTTTATATTTGCTGTCATGACCATACCACCAGTTTAAGAAAGGTTGCTGGAAGCTTGGAAAAGGGCAATTCATTCAAAAGATTTTTAAACAATCTGTTTCTGTTTCATCTTTTCTCATTATAGTGTAACAGTCTGCAGCAGTAACTTTTGTGAGTCCCCGACACTCTGGTTCTATAATTTAATGCTCCTTATTGTCTTGCCAACCAAAATATGGTAACATCTTCTTTGTGGAAAGCTAAAGTACATCATACATATAAAGTAGCTCATTTTTGCCTTCCTAGCTGCCACAATAAAAACAGAGTTTGTAAAAACTAATGTGATTGATTGTTTCAGCGACATACTGGATCAATGATATCTGATTTCACCTGTGGTGTTCTGTATTTGTCTGAGTCTTTTGTTATGGCCTATGGCTACAGTGTATGAAATGTAGTCTTCATGAAACCTGTACAGAATTTAGCATATAAAATACTTCCACTGTACAATTCTGAATTTTATATTGATTATGGCCTGGATCCCAAAAACTGTGAAATCATTTTTGTGAGCTCGAAGGGTCTTTGGGTTACTTTTTCTTTTTCTTTTTTCTTTCTTTTCTTTTTTTTTTTTTTTTGGCTTGTTTGTTCATTTTGTTTTGTTTTTATCTTTCCAACAGAAGTTCATTCTACTGCATGGGAAACTGTTTTTGAAATGCAGGGATGTTAAAAAAAACAACACAGTTGTTATATAACATGGACTAGGTTAGCTGCTTAAAGGGAAAGTCCATTATTTTACAACACTGGTACAAACCCTTGTGGCAATGTAAGCAGCTCTTTGGATCCCAGTCTATGGCATCCAGTCTGGGTAGACAAAGGAAAGGATGTGCTCTTCACCATAAATTTAGGTTACAGAACTGACCATCTGTCTGGTGGGAGAATCTTATGACCAGGAATTGTGGACTGCAATCCATGGAGTACTGTTCTTTAAACACGGTCCTCTCCTTTCTCTGAGGCTGGCAAACTAAGAACACACTGAACCCTTAAAACAGTCATTACAATAAATGAGTTGGTCTTGTTAACACAATATAGTCTTGAGATAAAGGAGAACTTTCAGTGTATTCTAATATAATATGCATTTAATTTGTATCAAGCATAAATTAAGCTAATGAATGTCAGTGAGAGCTCGCCCTGAGTTTTAAACCACAGCTCTCTACTGAACTCCTGGGGGACTGCTTACATAAAATTCATAGCCCAACAGGGTGCTATAAAAATACTTTTCTCCAGCCAATATAGAGCTGTATTTCCAATGCCAACCCAATTATTACAATTTGCAATACAACAAAACCGTTTTATAGTCCAACAAGTACTTCATGAGTAAACTAATTGAATTACTACAAAATTAGTACCAAATCACTTGTGATTAAAATTATATTATTCTGGCCCAAAAATGAAGAGAGAGAAGAACATTATAAGTAATGTCTTATTATGTTCTCATTAATTGCTATGCAGCACTCCCAAAAGTAAAACATGCACACAGAGACACACAATCCACATACTATATGCAAAATAAACTGAAGAACAGACCCTATATTCAGGGGGAAAAAGTTACAGGAATCAAATCCTGGTCTCCAGAATTGTAGTCCAACACTCAAGCCACTACACCACACTGTCTGTCTGCATCTGCCACCTGCCATCCACAGATGTTAATGTAAACATTAATACACTTGTTAAAACAATACATAATTCTCCCTCCCCCTTAAAAAATAAATTTGTGTAATTCAGGAATAAGGGAACATTAAAACATTTAGTTTAATTCATCTTATATTCAGAGCTTGTGAAGTTACTTTTTAAAAGTTGTATCACTCATCATATTCTGTTGCTGTTACTTGTTGCAATGATGAAAACAAGTAACTGATTACATTATCTGTTCTACTGCTTAGTATTCTTCTATTACCTTGTGCTGCTTTTTGGAAGAGAAAAGGCATTAGCATTAATAAATGAATGGCAAAAAATATATAAAAATTTCCAACAAAACACCAGCAAAAAAATGCACTTAAAAGTAATTTTGCTCCCAATTATTACATTACTTCTGAAATCTAACTTTGGTATACCCTCATCACCCCCCAAAGTAACAATTTATAGGTAACTGTGTTACTTGTAATTCATCACTTCCAAGCTTATAATGTATTCATATAAAACATATTCACTTGCTATACTCGGGCGTCTGGGGATGTTCTGATATGCAGGCAGCCATGTAGTGCAAGTTGGCATGATTAAGCTCCTCTCTCCTTCTCCTCCCCTCGCTATTCCTAAGCAATCTTTCTTCTTATAAAAAAAAGATTTTTCTTTCTTTCTTTTCTTTTTTATTTAATCAATTGCTGTGAGTGCCAATTGAAAATTAAAATTAAAAATACAGACTGAACATCATGCATGGAAGGGCACAGGGCAGAAAGGCAAGATTATGAAGGCCAGCATGCAGAAGATAGAGCCAGGAATTATAGCAGCAACTTTTGAAAAACTGTGCAAAAATGACTATCCCAAACAGGGATGTTTGTGTTTCCTACAATAACACAATTGTGTTGTCATAATAATAATAATAATAATAATAATAATAATAATAATAATAATAATAATAGTTTATTTGTATCCCGCTTATTGCCAGACAATCCAAGCGGCTTACAATACAACCCGTATAACATATCTCCAAAAAGAAAACCAACCCACCCCCTAATCAACTTCTACTGCGTTCCTCATCCATCAACAACTGATGGGGCCACGAGAGGAACGCAGGAGTCAAGGAACCCAAGGCCGGGGTGATTAGTCTGGAAAGGCCTGCCAAAAGAGATCTGTCTTGACAGCTTTTTTAAAGCTGTCCAGTGATGTCAACTGACGGATCTTGTCCGGCAGGCCGTTCCAGAGTTTGGGGGCGACAACAGAAAAAGCCCTCTGGGAGATCGCCACAAGCCTTTATTTTTGAGGCTGCAGCAAATTCCTCCCAGAGGACTGGAGAGCGCAGGGAGGATTGTATGGAAGGAGGCGATCCCTGAGATAGCTTGGACCCAAGCCATTTAGGGCTTTAAAGGTAATAACCAACACTTTGTACTGGGCCCGGAAGCTAATAGGCAACCAGTGGAGGGACCTGATGTGATAAAAACCTAACTTACAATATGGGAAGTGCAGTTTATGCCAGTTCAAACTGTAATCCACAAAAAAAAAAATCAGTTTCTCGAGGATGACTATTTAAGAGAGATGTATGAGGAAGAACTAACAACAAATAAATGGGGGTAGGGAGAGGCAAATGCCAGCATCCTAATCACAATTTAGAGACAGACGTAGCAAAGTGCAAGAGAAAATATAGCAGGAGTAACAGCATCGAGAAAGCAGTCCTTACGTCTGTAAACGTGAGAAAGAGACAGCAAGTTGGTAACAAGGATTTTTTTTAACCAAAGTATATGACTTTTAAAAAGAGCCCAAACCAAAAAGGAAGCAGATTATGAAACATACAGGAGATTGTGATTCTTTTTTCAAAGATGTAGAAAAAATGACTTGAAGTCACACAACACCAGCACCAGAACAGAGGTTGGAAATTACTAATTAATTAGATTGCTAAAATATTTATTTGCTCAATTTTCTCTCCAGTTTGGCTTAATTCATTAGGTTTCTGGATTAACACTGAAATTAATATAATACTTGAACAAGTTAATTGCTTTTAAAGTGTTAGATTTTACTAGAGGATGAAGTCTCTCTTTCTCTTGGTACCAGACACAGTAAAACCGAGAGCCCCAGGAGAAAGATTAGGACTGGAGGAAATGCATCACATGGCACTTTGTTCGCTGGCTTGTTCTGATCTGTCTACTGCCTAGAAGCAAGAAAATGGTGGTGCTTCATCTGGAACGGAACTGGATAAGTGTTTGATCTGTTTGCTGAGCAGGAGGCCTTCAGGCCACCGTGATCTTTTCAGAATGTCACACCTTTTAGCCCTGAAACACTGCCATCCCTTCCCTACTGGACCTGCAATGAAGTTGGAGGAATCTTTTGTTTATTTCTTTATTTTCTCATTTATTTCATTTCAGTTCAGTTCGTTTTGTTTTTGTGCCATCTCTCTCTCAGAAAGGGACCCAAGGCGGCTCTTGGATAAAGAGAGTTCAATGTGTTTCTTCCACACATATGAATCATTAGCATTAAGATAATTAAAGCACAGTTACAACTGATATCTTTCCAGCAGGTGTTTCATTTTGGATCTCCTCCTCTATTGATTTTATTCTGTATTCTATTTTACATTGCTGTAAATCTGTACAGTATTCTTTATTATGTGGGTGTCATCTGCAATGAACTCCTTTGCATTTTGATAGCATGTTTATTACTGCAAATATGATGCGCATACCTCAGTCTACCTAATTTCCACCCTATCTTGGCTTCTCTCTTTCTCTTTCTCTCTGTTTCTCTTCACTCCCCCTTCGGCTTTCCACCCGCTCACTGGGACAGATGCTTTGAGGAATTTGGTTGGAACTATTAATTTTATTTTTCCTAACCATTAAGGTCAGACAGTCAGAGTAGATGTTTTGGGTTATCTTAAATAGCATGTATTTCAATAGTCCCTTGGTTACTTCAATTTCTCCCTGAAAGTTTGCTGTAAAAAATTCATACATGCCATAGAAACCATAAACAAACAAAATTAATGACTACATACATCATCTTACTTCATTAGCCATACAGTACAAGGTTACTATCAAGGTAAGATGCTTGCAGAGAATAGTGGGCCTGTTAGATACTTGACCTTTAAAACTGTATATCTCATAGTCTGTCTTTCAGATCCACAGCTGCTGTGTACAAATCATGTGCTCCACCACTAAACGTTGTGGATCATACCACCTGATTGCAGCTGGGGAGGCAAAGTAAATTCAGCTGTACAGAAAAATGGTCTGCATATGATCAGTGAACTCAAAATATTTCTGAAATAAAATTCTTCAGTCACTGATTGGTTTTTGTAAAAAGGCACTTATTGCTGCATTTGCAGAAAATCAGTAAACTATCTGAAATAAGCGCATGATTCCTTTCTAATCTCTAACATCACTCCTTATTAACCTTTAACAAACAAAGCATTTGAAGGACAAGTGAACAGTGTACATACTGGGGACAGGGGAAGGAGGTAGAAAAAAGAGAAGAGAGATGCAAATCCCTGGTAAAAAGTAATTTAACAAGTTGTAAAATTGAATCCCATACTCTAGGACAACTTGTTATCTCCAGATAACAATTGTATTATGGGCTTTGTAGACCAGCTGAGCAGAGAATCCCATGTTGCGAGAAGTTGAGAAGCCAACTTTTAAAATGACAAAAATAACCCTTTTGAACGTGCTAGTAACAACATATGCCCCTAGCAATGACTAGCATGGGGTAGTGGTTTGAGTGTTGGACTACAACTCTGAAGTATGACTTTGTAGAATAAGGTTCGAATCCCTGCCCAGCCCTGCAAGTCCACTGAATGACCTTGGGCAAGTCACACTGTCTTTCCCTCACAAGAAGGCAAGAGCAAACCTGCTCTGAACAAATGTTGCCAAGTAAACCCTGTGATAGATTCACTTTAGGGTTGCCATAAGTCGGAAGTGACCTGAAGGTAAACAACAACAGTGAACAATGGCAACAACCTCAATGCCATGCTCTGCAAATCCCATGACCTGCTTTGAAAACCTACGTTTTACATAACAAGGCAATTCATGATAATTTTATATCAGTATTAATGCTAAAGGATTACTATCTCCTTCTCTAATTTTCATACTAACAATCCATGCTCTGACATTAACTAGGACCAGGAGTAAGAGAAATATTACTAGCATGAAGTAGCACAATACATGAATGAAGCAGGAAGAGGGTATTTCAGAAAAGAAATCAATAGAAATTTTGCCTGCAGTGGTGCCAGGAAAGAGCTTAGAAATAACCTGCATAGGTGGAAGGTAAGTTTGTTGAACTGAACTCAGCATTCTTTAGCACCAGGCACACTGCTGGCACTATGTCTTTTCATTTAATAAATAAACCATCACATTCTGTCATTCCCATACCCCCTCAAGCTGTCATTCTTCTGGCAGGGGGTTGGACTTCATGACCCATGAAGTGCCTTCCAACTCAGTATGTCTATTATTCTGTTTCTAATTACATTTTTGCTTGCTACCATTATTAAAGGACAAAATACAGCTGCTGTATATATCCTGCCATGACATTTATTTCCTTGTAAACCAATATCTTCAGTATACTCTCGGTGTTATTAAAAGTATAGCCTAGATCACTGAAGTTCTGATTACTGGTGTAAAAACCTACAGAATTCTCTACCAGCAAGGCTTATTCACTTAGAATAATAAACCTTAAAGATCTGTAGACTTCTGGAATCATCCTGAACTGTTCTTAGTTCTGCAAATAAACTTTTACCTTCAGCTCCTCCAGTCCATTTTTGACAGCTTGCAATTATGATGTTTTCGTCAATGGTGGGCAGTGGCTCCAATTTCAGTTGGATGATGAATCCATGCCAGGTTTCCGATGCACTGGACCAATTTAGGAATGAATTAAAATCCTGAGTGAATTTACCACCCCACAACTGTCCTGCTGATATAGGGAAAAAACTATCAACCTTGGGACAACCTGAGAAGCAATCGTTCACTATAAATGTCCTACTAGCACTCAGGGCTGCCTCACACACAACTAAAGGCTGTTTAAGAATTAATATCCTACATGTTTAGACAGTAACCTGTAATGATTCCATAGAAATTACAGTGTGTGTCTTAGGAAGGGAGTTCCAAGGACGGTTTGCTTGGCCACTCCCTGGTATCTTTCTGCCAACAGGCAAACACTTTTTTATTTAGGCAGGCCTTTGGTTTTTAACTTGTTGCAATAGATGGAGCTTTTGATGGATGTGTTGTGCCTGTATTTTATTATGTTTTAAAGGAATTTTTTAAAACTGTTTTAAACTTATGATTTTTTAAGCAGGATTGGGATTTAATTTGGGGTTTTTTCACTTGTGTATTTTTAGTTGTATTTTTGGTGAATTTTTATCTTTATTGTTGCGTCTTTTAAATGATTTCATACTAAATTGTGGATGATCTGGATGATCTTACATGATTGTTAAATTTTTTAAAAAATCTTTTGTACTATAAGTTTTATAGTTGCATCTTTTTTTATTCCCATTTAAACTACACTGGATCAGAAGAAAGGCAGGGTATAAATTAAGCAAACAAACATTTTTAATAAAAATAATAACAGAGCAGATACCTAACACATATGTCTTTGCTAACCAGAAAACCACAGTTACTGAAACATAGCCAGAAATGGGTCCGTCTTAAAAACACTAGTTTGCTATTCACAAATTTAAAATTTCTGTATTTCTTATTCTATGACTTGAATCAATGAGTTATGTGGTTGTAAAGAAAATGGCTTCACTTGCTCATCTGCCTTTTTTTTTTTTTAGCAAATACACATTTCTTTTGTGATCTTATATATTTGGCACCTTCAAAGATACACTTCGTAACACTGATAACAACTCTCCACCAAACAAATCAAAACAAATCTGAAAGAGCCCGATTAGAAACTTCCTTCTAGTTTGACTCAGAATTTGTCTTCAGTGGGCTGTGATATTTTTATAAAAACATTTTTGTAAAAAACATTATTTGTATGGTGGAAATCCTTCTAGCTTATTGGAAGGAATCTAGAGCACAGTGGTTCAACTATTATTGGACTTTGGATAAATAACGAGCACACTGAATATATATATATATATATATATATATATATAAAACCAACCATAAAGCCTAGTAATTCTGGATGACAGAAGTCTCTGTAGTGTTCACAAATCTTGATTTGTCAGTAGGCAGATTCACAGCCTTCTTCATAATTGCTCAACAGTGTATAGCATATCAAAATATACCCTTCCAAACAAAGGAATTCTCCACTACAGTGAAATAAGGTTGGGGAACACATTGTGGGGGCCCCAAGCAGGCTGCTGGATAATTAGCTGTTTGCTACCAACCGTGAGCACTGCAGCATCATTATGTCACATGGGAGATGATGAGTCTTGTGGCAAGAAACACAGAACTAGCAGAAAAGGCTCAGCAGCATATGGCAAAATGGAAATCAGGCTGGTAACAAAAGGATTTTCTCCCCTTCTCCTTATTTAAACCAGTGCACCTATCTTAATATTTCCTTACTTCCAGAGTGAGGGAATCAGAGGGTGGAAACAACTACCTTCATAAGCATTCGTTGTTAAGGTGTTAGTTCCAAGTTAAACAGGCTGTAGAGTACCAGTTTTTGTTGTTGTTATGCTCCTTCAAGTTGACTCACAATAACCATATCACAGAGGTTTCTTGACAAGATTTATTGCTTTGCCATTGCTTCCTCTAAGGCTGAGTACGACTTACTCAAGGTCACTCAGTGGCTTTCCATGGCTAACTGGGGATTCAGATCCTGGGGCCCATTCACACTACATAATTATAGAACTATTTTTGTTGTTGCTATGTGCATCCAGGTTGTATCTGACTAATGGCAACCCTAAGGTGAACCTATCATGAGGTTTTCTTGGCAAGTTTCATCAGAGGGGGCTTGCCATTGTCATCCTCTGAAGCTGAGAGACTGTGACTTGCCCAAGGTCACGCAGTGAGTTTATATGGCAGAGATAGGATTTGAACTCTGGTCTCCAGAGTCACAGTCTAGTACTCATACCACTGCATCACATATTCCACTTTGACTATATTGGTTCCATCCCACTGAATCCTGGAGTTTCAAGTTTTGTGAGGCACTGGAGCTCCTTGGCTGAGAATTCTAAATGTTCCTCCCTAAACTGCTAATCTAGGAGTTCATGGGATAAAATCACAGAAGTAGAATAACAGTGCTATATTTCTATAGTGTGAATGGACCCCTGGTCTCCCAAATCCTAGGCCAACACTAAACCATGTAGGCTATTAGGGGATCAGTACCTAAAAGAAAAAAATGGTCAAAGTGTCATCTGTTCTCAGGCAAATCATGATTTAAAAAATTCCTCAGCTTCACCATCATCAGCTAACATCTGGACAGCAAACTTTTTTTTCCCTTGACAAAGTATACATGCATACTTCATGAAACAGATTTCTCCAGTCTGGTAAATGCATTCTTTTTAATTGCGCCTGTCACGTTCTGCTATATTGAATGCAAACATCTACCTTGGCCCTTTGTTATTATGTGTCTTCAAGTCAAGTTTGACTTATGGCAAGCCAATGCTAGGGTTTTCTTGGCAAGGTTTATTCAAAGGTGTTGTCATTGCAAAAGACCATGTGACATGCCCAAGATCATCTAGTGATTTCTGTGGCTGAGCAGGAATTTGAACTCTGGTCTTCTGGAGTCCTGGGCCAGCACTCAAATCACTGTATCACACTGGTTCTCCACTGCTACCCTACTCGTACAGCAACTAGCGAGTTATAACAGGTGGGGGAACTTAAAAGCCTTTCTCTGGTAGAGTAAAACACCCATATCCATGAGGGATACATTTCTGCACTTACTATGGAAACACGAACCTACAGATAATAGGGAACCCTATCAAAATGAATGACTTCTAGAGATATTAACCATACAGTCATAATGGAAGACCTAGAAATTCCTAGAGAGAACACCTCTCTAGGAATACCTAGGTCCTCCAGCACAACTTTATGGTAAACTTTTGCCAGAAGCATACCATAGAATCGTGCTAGAGGATGTAGAAAATGTCTAGAGAGAATATATCATTTCAGACATGGACAAGTCAAACAGAGGGTGCTGGTCCTGAATAGAGATGTGAAGGCCCAGGGGGGAAACGGGGGCGGGGGGGGGGGGGAACAGAAAACAAATTGAAAAAAATGAAAAAAGGAAGAAAATCAATTATGCAATGTTTTGTTTTAGCATGATTCGGTGTGTGTGTGTGTGTTCCACATAACATGTTAAGAATGAGGGACACAAATCAGCTGTCATTAGAAGGCAGCTACCAACCATGTGCATTGCAGCAGCATCATGTCACATGGAAGAAGATGTCAGGCCCTTGGGCCAAATCTGTAGCCAGTCCTCAGACTGTCTACTAAACAAGTCATAAATGACAGGGACTTGATGGCCCTTGAGGTCTCTTCTAACTCTATGATTCTATGACAGCCTTTGTAACTCAAGCTCAAAGGAGAAGCCACCAGCCCTATTCACCTGGTTCTCCCTTTTTACAGCCCATCAGTGGTCTTTTACTGATATCTTGGTCCCCCTCTTCCCACACTTACAACTGGCTCTCATGCACCCTGGAGACCAAGGAAGGCAGCACCTCTGATGAGTCTTACTATACCACACAACACAGCAGCACACAAAGAGCTCAAAAGAATTGCAGAATTTAATTTTGTTCCAGTCAATTATTCAGGTAGACTAAAAATATATGTATTTCCAGAAACTGTAACCAAAAAGGAAAAAGGAAATACAACACAATTCTCTTCTAAATGTCCTAAATGTCGCTTGTCTCTTTGATCTGCCATTTACATCATCAAAATTCAGAAGATTAAGAATTATAATTGCCAAAATGATTATCTTTGACAGCTTTTTGAAATGTACAATGGAAATCACATCAGTGCTGTCAGTGGTGGGGGGAAAAGCAAAAAAGAAGAAAAGTCAAACATACATTTCTGACCACTATTTGCTGAGACCAACTAATTGGACGGGACAGGAGAAGGACGGAGGGGTGGCTTGTATCAGTGGGAAACTGTATGTTTCCTTTCCTGCACACCTCAATTTTAGTTCAGTTCATTTTAATAGTATCCGGCGATCACAATCATTTTTAAGCAATCATTATTATACCTTCCTGCACCACTCCCCCAACCTTGCAGATGGGACTAAGAAATGTTGGCATCAGAATTCTTTCAAGACAATGTACTTTCTTACAATTAACCATACTAAATAAATGAGTGTGTATCTGGTATATTCAAGTCATATAGGGGATCAATAGCTCAAACTGTCATTGTGTCCCATATTGCATGCCATTGCTCTTATTCCACTAGTACATATTTTAAAATGGGAAGAAAACAGAGGAGATTCTCAGAGTAGTGATTGAAATATAATTCCAAACCATGGTTTGTCTTTACATGAATAAACCAAACCATGACTTGGCATTATGTGAATTTGACTGGCTGGAATCTTCAGCTTTCCCCTCTTTCTTATTTGTAGGAACAGGAGTTCCCTGGCCTGAAGAAAACCACAGTTTGCCAGTTCATCTGTACTGGCTAGCTGAGCTTCATACTTTTCCTGAAAACAAGGATTAGAAATCAGGATTTGTGTCAGATTCATAGTTATGATTCCGTCATGATTGTGATTATTGGGGAGAATGTATGTATTGATTCTGTGTACTGATTGTATGGACTGGTATGACAATGGAAGGGGGGGCTAGACAAATGGCAGACTGGCCAAATAGTATGTAAAGAGAAAGGATTTATGGCTTGATGGTCCTGGAGAGGATGCTTGTTCTTTCTGTAGAAACTCAGATATGTGGAGGATGTTTATTTTATTTTCCTTTATTGTGATAGCATGGCAGAGCTAGGAATGTGAGGTAGAGAGACAAATGGGTAATAAGGGAACTGTTAGAATTTGCTTTATTTAGGAACTAAGTTTGCACGCCAACTGCCTGGGGGTGGGGCTGGATAGTTGGAGTTTAATATCACTGTAGGGGGAAGGAACTGATTAGTTCCAACACAGACGCTTTACTGGTGGCTTCTGTCCTGATGTCTTAAATAGAAGTCTTTTGTTTTCTATCACAATAAGATGTTTTTCTGTGCATTAGGAACTGGGTTCACTGGTTCTGACAATTGGATTAGACTGTAAGAAATGGCAAACTATAGAAAGAAGGAAAGAAACCACTACACATAAGGGAAGAAGAAAAGGAAATGAAAGTTGTGCATGAATGAATAATAATAATAATAATAATAATAATAATAATAATAATAAATTTTTATTTATAGCCCGCCCTTCTGCATAACAATCAAGGCGGGTTACAGCAATTAAAACAAGTCAAGTTAAAAACATTCCCTCCTCCCATGATCTGCCCACCCACCCCTTAAAACAAAATTAAACCAAGAAAAAAAACATAGCAATACAATTAAGACAATATAATAAAAGCAAGGAATCAGTTGTGCCAACCAGGTGAGATAAAAACTCATCTCCTTACAACAGCTGTTATTCTGGAAAGGCCTGTCGGAAGAGATCCATCTTTACTGCCTTTTTAAAAGCAGCAAGAGTAGTAGTAAGACGGATCTCATCCGGCAGGCCGTTCCAGAGTCTGGGGGCAGTAGCAGAAAAGGCCCTCTGGGAGGTCTGAGACAGCCTGGTCTTTATTGGCTGTAACAGATTCCTCCCAGAGGACCGGAGGGCGCGGGCAGGATTATATGGGGAGAGGCAGTCCCTAAGATAAGATGGACCAAAGCCATGTAGGGCTTTAAAGGTCAAAACCAACACCTTGTACTGCGCCTGGAAACTAATCGGCAGCCAGTGGAGGGATTTAAGCACAGGTGTTATATGCTCCCTCCTAGATGTTCCTGTGATTAGCCTGGCTGCCATATTTTGTACCAATTGTAGTTTCTGGGTTAGGCACAAAGGTAGCCCCGTGTAGAGTGCATTGCAGTAATCCAAATGAGAGGTTACCAGGGCGTGTACCACGGCTTCCAGATCCCTCACATCCAGATAAGGGCGCAGTTGGCATATCAGCCGAAGCTGATAACAGGCACTCCTGACCGCTGCATTCACCTGACTAGTCATGTGAAGCAACGAATCTAAGAGCACCCCCAAACTGCGAACACAGTCCTTAGAGGAGAGTGTGACTCCCTCCAGGATTGGAGGCTGTATTCCCAGATCTGGTTTGGGGCCTGTAATCGTCAGTACCTCCATTTTTGAAGGAAGGAGGGTGCAATTTGAGCATGGACTTTGAAACCATAGTCTCATAGTCTGCTCACATAAAGATGAGCAACAGTGGCCATTTTCAAATATCACTTTCTTACATATACATTTTAAGACCACAAACTGGCAATGTGAAGAAATGGGGAAGATTATCTACAGATTAATATCTATCCCTAGGATATAATTCCCAAGCTTTAGAAGAGCTTTATGGAAGATCTTCAAATTATTTATTCTCTAGGTGGTAATAAATACCATTCAGAGGTTTTAGATTTGTTTCCCATTTTCTTGAACTGAACTATTAAGTGAGTTGGGATTTTATATTTATGTTAAAACCAGCTGCCTCAAAACTTCAAGGCAAATGGATTGGGTGAGGACATCGTTTTCATTTTAATGGAAACATTATCCAAATATATTATTTTGAAATCTAAGTATAATGAAGAGAATAAAATTTTGTTTATATTCCAGTCTACATTTTATACATGTCATTTTCAAACCAAAAATCAGTGTATCACATCATACACTTTGTAGTAATTCATTGTACAATTGAGGCAATTTTCTAGAATTTGTTTTGCTTCGGTTTAAATGGCAGTATCAAATATTTTGAAAAATACTTTTAACAGAAAAGTGACAAGAAGGTCTATGGAAAAGTGGACAAATTCACCATACATTTCTATAACGGCAAAAATAATCAGGTATTTTGGAACCAATGGTCCTACTTTTTGAATGAGGTAACAATAATTAGCATGAGTCTTACTTTCATATGTGACAATGCTTCATTAGTATAAAAGATACCTTGGACAGTAATAGAGCTGTCACCTTATTCACAATTTTTGAAATATTCTGTGGAGACCTGGGATAATCTTGGTCAGTTTGATATAATTAGTTTTCATTTTGTACTGTCAGTAGTGCTTGAAAAGTAGCCAGTCCTAAAGTGCAAAGATTTAAAAACCTTCATGCATTGTTGTCTGTCACACACTCTGTGTGTGTGTTGTGTGCCTTCAAGTCATTTCCGCCTTATGGCAAACCTATCATGGGATTTTCTTAGCAAGATTTGTTCTGAGGAGCTTTGCCATTGCTTCCCCTGGAGCTGCGAGCATATGACATGCCCAAGGTCAACTAGTGGCTTTCACAGCCAAGCTGGGAATTGAACCCTGGTCTCCAGAGTCATAGTCCAACACTCAAACCACTACACCATGCCGGCTCCACCTACTGCACATTACTAAGAAGGTTTTTTACACCCATTAGCCATAGGCCACAGTGCTTTGGGTACTGAAGTCTCTATTTCTATTCTCTCCCTTGATGTGGATTCTCCCTAACCTATTGTTTGCTCTCCCTTGCGTATGGATAATGCTATTTTAGCTACTTAAGAATCTATTATTAAAGAAAGTGATAACTGGGAAGTTGTAGGATTTCATGGCTGGCATCCATAGTTTTTTGTGGGTTTTTTGGGCTGTGTGGCCATGTTCTAGAAGAGTTTCTTTCTGACGTTTCGCCAGCATCTGTGATGCTAGCCACAGACGCTGGCAAAATGTCAGAAAGAAACTCTTCTATAATAAATAATAATATTTTTTTTATTTATAAGCCGCTCCTCTGCTTGGCAATCGGGGCGGCGACCAACATATTAAAACAAGGAACAGTTAAAATGTGCCCAAATCCCATGCCCTAACCCTCCCACCCCTTAAAAAAGAATTAAATTATGAAGAAATTAAAACCATACATTAAAACACAATACAATACAGCCCCTTGGCCAATCTGTATACAGTAGGACAGGGTGGGAGAAGCATAGTAAAACTCCACCATTGCCGGTGATGTTATTCCGGGAAGGCCTGCCAGAAGTGATCCGTCTTTACTGCCTTTTTAAAGGCAGCAAGAGTGGAGAGATGACGGATTTCATCTGGCAGGCCATTCCATAGCCTGGGAGCGGTCGCAGAAAAAGCCCTCTGGGAGGTCTGCGCCAACCTAGTCTTCATGGGTTGGAGCAGGTTCCTCCCGGAGGACCGAAAGATGCGGGGGGGGGGGGGGTTCATACGGGGGCGAGAGGCGATCCCTAAGATAAGATGGACCCAAGCCATGTAGGGCTTTAAAGGTTAAAACCAACACCTTGTACTGTGCCCGGAAACTAATTGGCAGCCAGTGGAGGGATTTAAGCACCGGTGTTATGTGCTCCCTCCTGGATGTTCCGGTAATTAACTTGGCTGCCATATTTTGAACTAATTGCAGTTTCCGGGTTAAGCACAAGTGTAGCACCATGTAAAGTGCGTTGCAGTAATCCAGACATGAGGTTACCAGAGCATGTACTACCGTTTCCAGATCCCTCATGTCCAGATAAGGGCGCAGTTGGCGTATCAGCCGAAGCTGATAGCAGACACTCCTGACCACCACACTCAGCTGACTAGTCATGTGAAGCGATGGGTCTAAGAGTACCCCCAAGCTGTGAACACAGTCCTTAAAGGAGAGTGTGACTCCATCCAGGAATGGAGACTGTATTCCCAGATCTGGTTTTGGGCCTGTGAGTATCAGTACCTCCATTTTGTCTGGATTTAACTTCAATCTGTTTTTCCTCATCCAATCCATTACCGCTCTGAGACAGTCATTAAGAGGAGAGATGCCATCTGAAGTCTGAGCCGATGATCTGCTCCATGCCTCCGAATAATCTCACCCAGCAGCTTCATATAGACATTAAATAGCATCGGGGACAGGATGGCACCCTGAGGGACGCCACAATTAAGCTCTATTTTGGAAGAGCAACTGTCCCCGAGCCTCACCCTCTGGGATCTGCCCGAGAGGAAGGAACGGAACCACCACAAGGCAGTGCCTCCGATTCCTAACTCTCTCAAGTGATCCAAGAAGATGGCATGATCTATTGTGTCGAAGGCCGCTGAGAGATCCAAGAGCACCAAGATCCAAGAGCACCAAGAACATGGCCACACAGCCCAAAAAACCCACAAAAAACTAAAGTGATAACTATTCACATACTGGTTCCTGTTGGGAGGAACAATACAAATATTGATCATAATGTGTTTCCATGTTATATTCACTTCTGGAAATCAGGGACATAGCCATATTAATCTGGAATAATGGAAAGGGATCTTGTAGCACCTTTGAGACTAATTTGGCACTAGACATTGTATCTTAAGCTTTCATAGGAAATTATCACATGGAGGAGGCAAGTGTCTTCCTCCTGTGATTAAATTGCCATTAAATCCTGTTAACAGCATGATCTGGGGAAAGATCATCACATCCTCGCGTGCTTCTCCCGTTCTTCTCCCATCTGTAAACAGTAATGGAGGTGTCATTTGGTATTAACAGAAGTTTCTGTTAGACATGGTGTATTTACATGCACCTGAGGAATTAGGCCAAGTTAACAAAAGCTTATGTTACAACTTCTTTCACACAGTTAGTCTCAAAAGTGCTACAAGATCTCTTTGCATACTCACTATTGGAAAGGCACTGAAAACAGCTTCCTTGCAGAAAGTATTCCCATCCAAGCTATAACATTTGAAAATATTTGACATGCAGGTAACAGCCAGCACTGAGTGTTCCCATGTCTCACCAGTGCCTGCCAAGACATCACAGAAGCCTATCTATAGGTGGGGAAACTGGGGCCCTCCAGCTGTTAAGATCATTCAGCCTTAGCCAGCCTGGCCAACAGCCAATGATTATGACAGCTATAGTCCAAAACATCTGGAGGATATGAAGTTACATGCCCTTTGATATAGATGTTCATTATGATAATGCTGAACTGCACATAGTTATAGACACTACAGATAGGATCACTTATCATGGAATGGCTCTTTCTGGTGGCATCCTCATGGCAGTATAACACAAAGACTAATTCATAGTGTTTAGATATACTTGGAATTTCACAGAGACAATGGCAAAAAAGCAGTGTTTTAGAATATAAACCATCTCTATTTGATAGTGATGATTCTCATTCCCCCTTTAAAAATTTAGAAAATCAGAAGCTCTTGTTTTCTCAGCTAATGTATTAAATAGCATCTACTCACATGCCCACTATGAAATATGCCACCATTGCAGTTGACCTGGCTGCTTTAAATAAGAACACAATTATGGTAATGAACCAATTATTTTATTCAATGTACCAATCAAAAAGGAGATATCGTGCTCTTCTTTCCTCATGATAATAAAGACTATTTCTAATTGTTGTTAGTTGGTATGCAATCACCATTACAATGTTACTATTTGTGATATTCATTTCATAGAAAAAGGTAAAGATGTAAAACACCTGCATTACCTTAGAAGAAATCAATCATTAAAAATGCATTTGATAATAAACATATTTTAAAACAAAACCTTTTTTTTAAAAAAACAAACTCATGTTTAAAGAAACTCTCTAGACAGGAAAGACATGCCCCCAAAATACCCTCTTGAGCTGTCTGCCAAGTTTCCACAAGATAGTAAGATCTGTAACCCAAAAGCAATGCTAAGCATATGTAAAAGGAAAATTACACAGCATGAAGTTCTCATGAGAAAAGCAATCCATTTTCGTTCTGTGCCTGGGTGTCTCTCCTAGTATGAAATGAAAGAGAAGCCTTGTGTGCTCAGGGAAATAAGGTATATATCATCTGACTGTCATAGAATGATAGTTTACAGATAATGTGTCAAAACCCAAGAAGCACAAAGACAAACTACTACCACCATTACCCCTAGTACAGATTATTTCAAGAGCAAAAACTACCATTTTACTTTAATATTTTCTGGTCCTCCCACCATCTGCATGTCCAGGAAAACATTCATTAGGAAAGTCATGTTATCTTTTCACAGGTATCTAAAAAAAAAGAAACTGTCATGGCTTACTTATTAGGTTTAAACTCTCAAGAGGAAGACAGGCCATTTTCAACCAAAATGCTAAGCAGAATTCTTTAGATTTTAGCTTGTCATTCATGAATATGTGTTTTGGCACACACTGCCCACTCACTCCTGACTGGCTCCTTCTCCACAAACAGCTAAACTACGGTAATCAGGAATTTGATAGTGCCAGAAAGCTTCCATAACATCCAACTCAAGGCTCTGGATTGTTCCTTCTCCGACAAACTGGGATTTGGCACTCAGCTTAAAATTCTCTCTTCAGACTCAAGAAGTCAAGAAGTGACAAGCCAGGAATCCTAACTTGGATATAGTAATATGCCTTTCCAACCGAGAAAGTTTCTAGTTAGTGTAAGCTATTTCACTCCTAGTCATTCCAGAGCCAAAGAGGAAAAAATAGGGCAGTGAGCACCAATACCCATGTTTATGAACAATAAGCTTGGATTCTGAAGAAATTTGGTTTACTGTTTTGTGTGAAACTTAGCCAATGCACAAAGCAGCATTTTCTTTTGCCAATGAATACTGCAAAGGACATAGAACTTGTATAGATTGGTATTCTATTACACATAATCATGTAACATTTATCCCTTCTGAAACATCAGAAATGTCAGAAAGAAACTCTTCTGGAACATGGCCACACAGCCCGAAAAACCCACAAAAAACTATTTATCCCTTTACACTGACATTTCCACTGTACCTCATGTCACCTACATATAAGCAAACTTTAAGATGAGATGCCAATTCCTTATCTACAACCAATTTCCTTTGTTGTTATAAATGCCTGAGCAGGCTGGCTAACCCTTCTTTAACTATCCAGTAGTTAAGCTTATGCGGCATAACCAAATCTGCAAGAACATGGATGCCATATTTTGACAGTTTATGTGCCAATCCTGTACTGGAAATTTACTTTGAACATTGCTTTGCTTTTCGTTCACTTATGCCATCTAGCATATTAGCATAAAAGTTCTAAATTTCAGTTGACATCTCAACTTCATGCCCTCAAATGATCCTGTTTTCAGCTGACATTTCAACTTCATGCCCTCAAATGATCCTTTTTTCAATTGACATCTCAACTTCATGCCCTCAAATGATCATTTTCTCATATATGCATAAACTTCTGCCTCACTTTAGTTTGGCCCTAAATTTATTTACAAGATCAGCCTCTTGCCTTTCTCTAACTAATGAATAGCTTGTTCAGAATGTTTCTTTCAGACCAGTGCTTCTGAATCTATTTGATATGGATGACTGGCAATTTTTATTTGTTTTTCACCTTCCATGTACCAGGGACAGATGTCATATTTGTGCCCAGTGGCCGCAACTGTTTCTTGCTTTCCTGGAAATTCACCACAGACTATCATTTTGAGTAAAGGCCCTTTAAAGCCGCCATCCGTGTGGTTTCGGAGCATGGTGTTTTGACGCCACACATCACAAAGCCACCCTGAAGCCGCTTGGAAGTCAAGCGGCTGCCCAGACATGGGCAGCTTCATGATGCTCCAGCGGCATGGTGTTCACATGCTGTATGCCACCGGAGCATCATGAAGCCACCATGGGGCCATGGAGGGGCCAGCAAAGCCAGTTTTTCCCCAGCTAAAACAAGAATGGCTCTTATCAGCTCCTTTTTTGGCTGGGTTCAAGGCAGATTGGGGCTGCAGCGTGTATTTGCCATGGTCCCAATCCATCTTTGGAAGGGGTGGCTTCAACCTGCCCCTTCTGTCCCATCTGTTTTCCCCCCAACACTGTTTTAGATTTTAAAAAAATATTTGCCTTTTAATTAATTTCTAAAAATCCTCTTCATATTTCTACCTGAATGTTAACTATGGGCTGAAACAGACCGACCCAAAAGGGATGGCATGACCTCAAAGAGCTGGGCGGGCGCTACAGCAACCGCACACCACAGCCCCACTCCGGCATTTTGCTGATTCAAAAAAGCAGCAGCAAATTACCACTCCTTTTTGCAGTGGCTTTTCCTGCCGGGGCTTTGTAATGCTGCAGTGGCATGTGACATTTAAATGCTGTGCTGCCACAGCGCTGTGAAGCTGTGCAGCTTCACAGCAGCATAGGGGCATGAACTATCTGAATGCCATCCCCCACACCACTGTGAAGCTGGTGTATTGTGCCAGTCTGTACTGGCCCAGAGATTAACCAAAAGGAAACAATATTGTGAGTCAATACATTACTCATGAAAGTCTGGAATAGGGTGGTACATTAGAGGGATTTATGTTACCATTCTCAAACCTGTTAAAAGCAATGTCTTTGGACCAGAATCTTGCAAAGGCTAGTTCTAGAAACACCATTCCCACTAATCTTCGGATGTTCACACTTTGACAAGATGCTGAACAACAAATATAGGATTTCCAACATAGGATTTGCCTCTGATATACAAAGAGAAGCAGGATGTGTGCAAAGGAGAAACAATAGGTGGGCAAAGGTGTTTAGCTTTCTAAGACCTATCTCCTCTCTTCTACATTTTCTATCCAACACAAGGCTGACTTATCCCAGGATGGTTCCAACACCAGGCCCTTTCGTATTACATGATTATAGTACTGTGGCTCCACTTTATTTTCTATGGTTATATCATATGGAAACCTGAGGGGAGGAACTAGAGCTGAATGAGAATATTAAATAACACACACACACACACACACTGCAGATCACAAGATTGAAGAGAATGGAACCATGGCAGAGAAATCATACTACTGTAACTGTGTAGAGGGCTGGCTGATGCCCAGATCATACCCCATGTATGTGCCAACTAACTGCAGCTGTAATCAATAAATAGTTGTGGCCATTTACCTCCAAAGAACTGTGTTGTGTCTTTCTTTGGCATAGCAAACTTGCTCTTGGACATGAAATGGAACCATGGCAGTGAAATCATAGTGTTATAATTATGTAGTATGAAAGGGCTCTAGTTTTCCAGTAAAAAGGGGAAATGTCACAGGATCGGATTTGCAGAGGAAAAAAGGCAGGGCGGAAAAGTGTTAAGAACGCTCTTTTCTCTGCTTCTTCCCTGTTCCTCTAAGACATTTCCAGATGCTGCACAAATTAATCACAGTTTTCTTGATCAGGACACTGTACCTTTAATTCTCTTTTCCCTCCTCCATGACAACTGACAGTGCTAGTTTGAAAGAACATTACAATGTCAAAACAATGCCTATGTATTACTGAGCTCAGTAAAAATGTGAAGCAGTTATCCTACAATTATGCCACAGACCACTTTTCTGTACAGCACTCAAATTCTGTACATTATAACAACACATATTATACTAATAAAAATATTAAAACTTGCAAAAGTGTGTTTATGTGTGTGTGAGAGAGAGAGTCAGATAGACAGACAGTGCTCACTGTATTTAATACGTCTGGAGACCTGTATGGCTTCCAAATTAAAGATTTTTAGGAAAGCTATAAATTCTGCTTTATTTAGGGCCTTAATACTTAACTGATTTTTTTATTCCATTATTCTCTCATATTTTACAACTGGAGGTTATTTTGCTTCTGTTTTATCAATGCAATTTATACATATCTACTCAGATATTAGATCCACTGAGTTGAACAGGAATTAGCCCCAGATAAGCAGGTATAGGATTGCAGCCTTGCTTGCTCTTTTTAATATTCTAGAACAAGCTGTTTTTATTTAATTGCCCTAATTAATGTGATGTTGTATTTTGTATCTCTACACTGTACACTTGCAGACAGAAAAGCAGCACTGACATATTAATATGAATAATAAAGAATATGAACATATTCTAGGCGCTAGTGTGTCAAGCAGTTATATTTTTGAAGCACAAAAGTTGCTGCATTATTTTATACTTATATATTTTAAATCTCATATACTTCAAATAATACAGAGTATTAAAACTACTGTAAGAAGACACTCTGCTATCTCAATGCTCCACTTACAACTGTGTTAGGTGTTTTTTTAAAAAATATTTATTTTAATTAGTACCTTTTCACTTGTATGAACAGACTAACTCCAAAAAGACAAGTCTTATTGCTTCTTTGTCCTCACTTTAACAAAATGTTGACACAATTTGATACTTCACAAATCAAGTTGCAACATTATGTTATCTGTATGTGTCTCAATAAAATTTACTGACAACATAAGAAACAGATTCTCACTACTAAGCATAATAGACCAAGAACCAGAAGATCTATAGACTGAAGCCAGGGACATAATAAAAGAAGAATGCAAACACTTTCAATAAACAAAAAGAAAGAAAGAAAACGTGGATGACAGAAAAAACACTACAAGCAATAAAGAAAAGAAGAGAAGAAAAACAAAAGGGAGATAGGAACAAACTAAAAATTATGAATGCAACAGTACAACTACTTGTGCGGAAAGATAAAGAAAATTACTACACTGACTAAAGCAGAGAAATAGAAGACAACAACAAAAAGGGAAGAAGAAGAGATCTATT
Source organism: Phrynosoma blainvillii (assembly GCA_026167975.1). NCBI lineage: Eukaryota > Metazoa > Chordata > Lepidosauria > Squamata > Phrynosomatidae > Phrynosoma > Phrynosoma blainvillii. Next base: position 39,653,991 of record JANUYF010000005.1, read on the forward strand.
TCACAAGTCTAGGAAATCAAAGGAAAATTCAAACCAAGGACTGGGATGCTCTATGACAATAAAAATAACATAATTCAAGACCAGGAAGGAATAAAAAGACATTGGATGCAATACACAGAAGAATTATACAAAAGAGATGATGACAAAATGAAGGACACATGGAATGAAAAGCAATATGAAGATGAACCCCAAATTCTAAAAAGGGAGGTGGAAACGGCAATAAGAGAAATAGCAAAAAACAAATCACCAGGAAAAGACGATATTCCAATTGAACTGCGGCAATCCACATTGACAGAGTCAACTCTAGTGCTAACCAACATATGTCAAAATGATGGCCAGCAGATTGGAAGTGATCAATATACATCCCCAAACACAAAAAGGGAGACACATCAACTATAGGACCATAGCACTGATCTCCCACGCAAGCAAAATTATGCTCAAAATTCTGCAACATAGACTCCAACCATACATGGAGAGAGAAATCCCAGATGTTCAAGAGGGGTTCAGGAAAGGAACAGACACTAGGGACCACATTGCGAACATATGATGGCTAATGGAGTGCACCAGGAAATTCCAAAAGAAAATCAGCATGTGCTTTATAGATTATAGCAAAGCCTTTGACTACATAAATCATGAAAGACTATGGAATGCCCTTAAAGACATGGGAGTACCAACACATCTAATAGTCCAGATGAGGAATCTGTACTCAGGACAAGAGGCTACTGTCAGAACAGAACACAGAGAAACAGAATGATTCCCAATTGGCAAAGGGATCAGACAAGGCTGTATCCTTTCACCCTATCTCTTCAACTTGTATGCAGAACATATTATAAGAAAAGCAGGCTTGGACACAGAAGAAGGAGGAGTGAAAATAGGAGGAAGGAATATCAACAATCTAAGATATGCAGATGACACCACAGTACTAACAGAAAACCTCACAGACCTGGAACACCTACTAAGGAAGATCAAAGAAGAAAGTGCAAAGGCAGGCTTAATGCTGAACATAAAGAAAACAAAAAATAATGACCACTGAGGACCTTCACAAGTTCAGCCTAGACAATGAAGAAATAGAAATGGTAAAAGAATTCCCATACCTGGGATCAAACATTGATAGAAATGGTGACTGCAGTCAGGAAATCAGAAGAAGACTAAGGGCCGATGCAGACAGCTCCTAAGGGGTGGCTCTGGGCCACCCCTGGGAGCACCTGATTGGGACCGCAGCAACCACACTCTGCGGCCCTGATCCAGCTTTTTGCTGCTCCAAAAAGATCTGGCAAATGCTGCTCCTTTTTGGGGCGGCAAAAAGCTGCCCTTAGCGCTGCTGCAGCTTTTTTGTACCCCTTTGGCACAGTGTGTCTACACGCTACACCAATGGAGTGCCCTGACGCTGCAGTCGGGTATGTGGCATGCTGGTAACATCAGGACTGAGTTGGGGCAGCCGGCATACAGTTGCCCCACCCCAACTCCACCCCCACGCCAGCCCTTTTAGCCAGTCTGCATAGGCCCTAAGAATGGGGAGGGTGGCTATGAAAGAACTAAAACAGATTCTAAAATGAAAGATATACAACTCAGCACAAAAGTTAGAATCATACAATCCATCACATTCCCTATTACCATGTATGAATGTGAGAGCTGGATGGTTAAAAGAGATGATAGGAAGAAAATCAATTCATTTGAGATGTGGTGCTGGAGAAGAGTGCTGAGGATCCCATGGATAGCCAAAGAGACAAATAAATGGGTCCTAGAGCAGATCAAGCTGGAAACCTCATGGAAGCCAAACTGAGGCTGTCATACTTCGGACACATCATGAGAAGGAAGGACTCATTGAACAAGACAATAATGCTGGGAAAAGTGGAGGAGAGGAAGGCCACATGCCAGATGGATGGACTCTATTAAGGAGGTCACAGGTATGGGGTTGCAGGAATTAAGCAGAGCAGTGGAGGACAGAGGGAGATGTCTCATCCAGAGGGTTGCCATGAGTCGAGATTGACTCAAGGGCAGTTAACAACAAAATGTGTCTTTTAAAGCAGGGGTGTTTTTGAAGCACAAAAGCTGTTTCAATGCTTTTATATTAATATACTTTAAATTGCACATACTTCACATAATCCAAAATTTATTACAGTAAAGCACTTCAACCGATATTTTAGCTTTTTATTTAGAAGACCACACACAGAGCTTTGTCTCTGTGGCCAGAATCTAATTAGATATTTATGCTGCCATCCAGAAGATGAAGAGATTATCTCCTGTACCAATATCATATCTTCCAATTGTCTCAATTTGGCAAAGACAGTCTCAGTTAATCCTCTGTCACCCCACTTATTCAGCTGCTCTTAAAATGACCCAGTTTCTCCCTCCTCCTTCCAATTTTGTCCTTTCTCCTCATCTCACTTGAATTGCTGCAAACTGAGTTGAGAGTGAAAAAGACTTTTGCACTCAATTATCTCATGGGGGGGGGGGGGGGAGGCATGGCCAGAATCTTGCCTTTCCCAATAAGCATACAGCTTCAGTTTCTTCTAACTTGTGTGTTTTTCCTCATTCATAACTTTTGCCATCTTGACCATGTTGCTTATCACAAACATCCTGGTTTTCATCTGTGAAGGGTTGGAAGACACGCAATATATTCTTCCTCTTTTCCTTTCCCCACTAGTCCAATGTATCATCCTAAATTCTCCCCAGCCTTGCCAAGCAGATATTGAACGTATACAGGGTCTGCATGTGTGTTGGCAGGAGCAGGGGCTGAACTGGCTTTCCTAAGATCCATCTTTCATCTTAGATCAAACTGGATCTAAGCTTATGTCTTCTTCCTTCAGAACTTACTCCTTCCTTCCATAGGTCCATTTTCACATTCTCTACAAGTTCAATCAAATTCCCACTTTCTTCAGAATAGCTATTCTCATTGTCCTCACCCCAGGAGTCAACTCTCTACTGCTAACATGAATGACACCATGGTAGGATCAACAAGAAGCACAGGTTTCTGGAGAAAATGAAATTAATTATATATTAATTACATGTATATTTACTTTGCCTCAATGAATTCAAGGCTCTCCTCCACACTTTATCCTCACAACAGCCCTGTGAGATGTTAGGCTGAGAGAAAGGGACACCCCGAAATCATCATGTGAGCATGATGGCTCAGCTGGAACTTGAGCTTGGATCTCTTAGGTCCCAATCCAACACTCTAACAACAACACCACAGTGTCTTTCATGCCTAACTGTAATCTTGAAAAATTGGTTCTGTAGGAATAATGGTTCTTGGCTTTCAGAATGACAGTAAACTCAGGTGCCTGTTATTATTCGCTTACTAATGACTTTTTTTCATAGTATGACTTGTTGATGGTTGTATGAGCCAAACAGAAGACAAGCTTTGTCAATGTTTTGGGGACTTCCAGCCTAGCAATACCTTAAGGAAATGTATTTATTTATTTTGCAGCCTTTCTCCCAAATTAGACCCAAGGCGGCTCACAAAAGATGCTCAAAAACAGAAACAATAAACAGTACAAATTTAGAAATATAATTAAAATACATTAATATAAAATGTTAAAAATGTAAAATCCTTAAAAATACTACCGTATTTTCCAGCGTATAAGACGACCCGCGTATAAGACGACCCCCCCCCCATTTTTCCAGTCAAAATATAGAGTTTTAGCACCTCTATCCTCATTATTCTTATATCCGGCATATAAGACGACCCCCCCACTTTAGCCACAGATTTTGCAAGTAAAAAAGTAGTCTTATACGCAGGAAAATAAGGTATGTGAAAAATATAAAACAATTAAAAACCTACCAAATCAACACCCCAATAAGAAGCCACCCTGGGCATAATTACATATTAAAATCCTGCTTAAAAATAAAAGTTTTTGCCTGCTAATGAAAATATAGGAGAGAAGGGGCCACCCTAGCCTCCCATGGTAGAAGGGGGAGGAATTGTAGGAATTAAGTTGCACAAATATAGCCAAATACATATACTGTTGTTTTTATACATCATCTATTTTTCTAATTTCTACAAAATTCCAAACCTTTATTTAAAAGTGCCACAGTCTACAAATGTATAGAACCATTTACAGCCATAAAAACCCTTATCCTTTGCATAAGCTGAAATTTACAGTGTACTCTATAATACATTTATTTGAAAAGTAGATCCACTAAAGTCAGTAGTCAGTGTACTGTAATTTAGAATCCTAACCAGTGGAATGTGTTGAATAAAGCTATGTTAATCCATTTATATTAATACAAAAGGACAATTTAATACAGGAATATATTTCTAATGAGCTTCCAAAATGCAATTCCTAATGGGATTAAACTGAATTTTAAGCAAGAAAGTCAAATCATGGACTCATCCCCTAATTCCTAACCTATAATCCTATTTTACAATGGACTTGCTTAGGTGTATTGCTTATATACATATACATATACGTATATGTATACGTATACATATACAAGTATTATTTTTATATTCTTAGTATCTGCAGCTTTGAGTTTACACTGCTTTCAAATGATATACAGTATATGAAATTTAATCAAAGCACCACTTACTAAAGTTTAGATGTGAAATACTACAGAACTGAAAGGTCAGAAATGTTTAAATGGATCAAGACCTCAGGTTACATAACTGATTTAAAAATCAATTTAGTTGAATTGATAGTTTTCCTTTATTAACAGGAGAACCATGGAAGTTGGAGTGCCTGCTAGGGTGGCCAGAGCTCATGCCCTAGCCTCAGGTCTCCAGTTTTCATTGGTTGATTCCAGGTGGGAGACAAGGGTACAAATTCTCCAGCTGTGGTAGACTCACCTGCAGACAAGAGGAAAGGACTGTGCAGAAATCAGCAGCTCCACTAAGGGCCTTTGCAGACTGCCAGAAATAGTGCAAATTGAGTCCACTTTAAGGGTTAGGGTTAGTGCTAGGGAATCATGGGAATTTTTTTTCTGAGACACTGAGCCTTCTCTGTCAGAGAGCTCTGGTGCCACAAAAAAATACAGTTCCCATGATTTCTTAACCCTAACCCTAACCCTTAAAGTGGACTTGCTACAATTTGCAAAGCTTAACTATCTGCAGCAAAGTCTCTTCACAGGGTCTGTGTATTTACTTAGTCATATTTCTCCTTTCTTTTCAGTTGCGGTGCCAGGTTTCACCCTCTGCTTTGTATCCACTTTCTAGCTAGAAGCAAACAGCCTAGATTAAATGTTCTTTATATCTTAATAATAATAATAATAATAATAATAATATAATAATAATAAAATGTATTTATATCCCGCCCTTTGGGGACCCAATCAGGGAGGCTTACAACAATAAAACCATACAATATATCCCAAAACACAATCCCTCCCCCCCTTAAAACAGTATTAAATCAAATGAAGATTAAAACTACAAATTAACAACTAAAAAAAAACAATTAAAAAAAAAGAAAGAAATTAAAACATTACAAGCACAAGATTGGCCCAAGGCAATGTTCTTCATCCATCAGTAGATGGTTCTTCATCCATCAGTAGATGGGGCCATCTTCCCAAGCAGGTGAGCAACTACAACTGGCATTTAATGCATACTGCTTAATGACATCGAAGGATGATCAGATTTCATAACCACAAAGTAGGACAAGGCACCATAAAATGAAGAATATTCAAGACAAATGTAGGACATTACTAAATAAAAGCTAAAAACATTAATATAAATATAAATTCCTGCTTCTTAGTCATGCTCAAAATGAAGGATATTTTGGAATTGCTTCTATACAGAAAGTGAGAATGTAGGTCATGTCCTGGAAAAGGAGGGCACCTAGTCACCTTCACTGGGACCATCTCTAGGTCTCAGGTTTGGGCTCTGAAAACTCAGGGCCTGTAACAATCTTGAAATGGCAACCTATGATCCAGAGTACTAATAGCAAGCTAGCAAAACCAGATCAGCTGATCAGAAGTGATAAAATTTAGAGCGGGAACTCTCAGTTTTTTACCTTAATCCCACTCAGAAAGCCAAAAATGACTCAGGATTAGCAGACCACAATGTACCTGACCCTGAGTTTCAGGGCCTGGACCCTCTTCTCCAATTCTCAGGACAAGGGAGAGGAATATCAGGGTAAGAATGGAATGAACAAAAATGTCAGCATTTATTATTATCTTCCTAATTTTTTAGATAAGGTGATTTTAATTGAATGGTGCATTATTTGGATCTATAGTTGATGCTTAATGACTCATGTTTAACGATATCACTAGAGAGTCATCTGTAGGCCTCAGGTTTTCACCCTGAAATCCCAGGGCCTGGTAACTCTAGTGCCCATAAAGAAGTAAATCCAACTGAATCCAAATAACAGGATGGATCTAGCCATTAATACGCCAGCCATTATCATATTTCAATAGAAGTGGGATTACTCTAAATGTGAAGTTACTTTGGATCTAACATACTGTGCCTTAATATGACAATGTAAGGTCAGAGAGAGAACAAAAAGATGATTATAGGACATTTTATTAGAACTAGGAGAACATGATCCATATCGCAACTCATGAAGCTCATTGGGTGACCTTCTATAAGGATCAGTTCTCAGAGTAGTCTGCATTACAGGGCTGTTGTGAGAATGAAATATGAGAGAGGACAAGACAGACAAACTTTCATTCCTCTGGGTAGAATTGCACTCTTCGGTATAGAAATCATAGAATCAGAAATGTGATAACATTTATAGAGTTGGTGCCTGAAGTAACTTATAGTCCCTCTGAAATAAGCTTGGGGTCCATTTACCGTGTGCAGACAAAAATGCCATGGGTTACACTGATGCTAACATTTACAATCAGAAAGTAAAGACACTCCTGTGATTAGTCCAAGCTCTTTTTGGAACCTTTTTATTGTATCCTTTATTTTTTTTAGCTCTGCATATATTTGCTCATCGTCAAATGTTAAATATTTAATTTTGCTACCTTTTCATTTCCTCGCACCAGGGCAGTTCACGGATTGTCATCCCGCCTGTTTAGTGTCTCATTTTGATGCCATTTAATGAATAGCTCTAGGAAAGAGCAATAACATCTCCAGAGGGAATTCATCTACTGACTCTTTATTCTACATTGTCCTGGGGGGAAATCTGAGCAAATCAGGGGGAAAAGACACCCCTGGATTTGTCCTTGACAAAATGCCAGTCATACACTGCTATTTTAAATTCACTGAGGGCCCACACTATGATGTATATTTTACCAAATATATGATAATTAATTCTAATGACATTTAAAACCCCTTCCCCGTCAACTCTTAGAACCACCATTGAACACAAATAAGCTAATAAAGCCTGCTAGGGATGTCATGACTTATTTTGTAACATTATCAAAAGACAATGTGAGATTTATAACTTTTTAATAACATTCTACACCAAAAGGTCAAGATAAGCTGTTTCCTATAGCATTAAAGGCAACAGTAATGACTTGCTCTCAACCAAGTTAATTAAGAATGCATTTGTCATAGAATATTATTATTTACTTTCTGTAGTGTTTATGAGCAACCGTGTTCATAATGTGAAGATTTAGCATTGGGGGATTCCAAAGCTTGACAAGTTTCTCCACCTGATAAAAGGCTGAAATCTGGTTGAAGGCACACACCTTAGGATATGAAGTATATATCACAACAAACCACAGATGGGAAGAGAGCTTTTTTTCCTGCCAATTTCATGTGTGTGTGGTATAGGAAGAGAGGTACTCTGGCATTTTCCTGCACCATGGACAGCTGCCACTGTTGCCACTGAATTTCAGTAAAAATTTCAGAAATGACAGAAACATTGATGACAACCACCAATTTGCTGCTGTAGGGCCGTAGTCCCAACTTCCCAATGCTAGCAGGTTTCTCCCCACTCCATTAATAAAGACTAGCACTACATCACAGAGCAAACAATATCCTTACAGGGATGCTAAATTTAGGAATTCTGGTCCACATCTCACATTTGAATATGCTTTGAAACTGACAGAAAGTTGACAGTTTCTGCCAAAAGAAACTGCAGTTTGAAAAAGAGACAAGTCACCAAATACAATGGAATGGAAGAATGCATGAATTTCCCATTCATTTGACTTGAACTACAATTTTGAACTAGGGATTGGTCTGTGGCAATAAGAAAGTTTATATATTTACATACTGCTGAACTAATGCTGGGCTTGGCCTTCTGCAATCTACCTCCATATCCTCCCCCCGACCCCCATTAGCAGGATAGGAACAAGAGTGAAAACTTGACTTCCATTATACAATAACAGCATTACATCCTAAACCTAAATTATCATTAACTGTAGCAATGGTTTGGGTAATGAACAACTCTTATGGGCCACCATTTGAAGTTGAATTGTTTTACAAAATCATAGTTAAGATTAAACAGAATCTGATCAGTTCCAAACAAGCGAGTAAACTACCACTGACGAAAGCATCTGATCTCTTCATGGCCTAGAGAAGACAAAAGGAAGGACCTACTGAGTCCTACATTTGTTCATCAAAGATTGAACGATAATGAAATGACTCAGTAAGGCCACTACAAAACTTTGTACTAGGAGAGTAGATTTTTGTTGTTATTCAGAAATGTTTTTATGCAACAGCTTGATTTACTAATACATCTATACCCATGCCGAGATTTTATATATGTATAGCTGAAAATTCTCTAGTACACTAGGAAGCTCTGTAAAACTGGATTTTTCTACACCTCTTGCTCAAAACAAGAAACAACAACACACATAATTTTTGGATATACCTTAAGCCACAAAGGTGATGCCAGCCAATCAATGAGTAATGGATTGGTGAAAATGTTGGGAATAATTTAACTGCTGTAAATTGGCATCAAAATAATTAAAATATCTCATCAACAGTATCTCCAAAAAGGCTTACAATTAGAAACATGACAGATGTTGGAGATGTGTTCCCCAAGTCCCAATTATATTAATATATTCTGGCAAAGTATGAAAGCCAGACCTTTCTGGAGTTTTGTTTTACATCAAATAGCTAACAGGATAGAGGGTCCTGATGAATTTTCTTAAATGTTTTTCTAATTACACAAAAAGATTATGTTGAAAGGATGGATCTGGAAGGTACTTATTAATTGCTTTAACCGCAGCAAACATTTCAGTCATTTCATTGTCTGAATGATTCTTTAGCACAAAGAATAATGCAAAAAGGATAACATATCATTTCTAGAAATGGTAAATTTGGTGATAGTACTCAGCCATAATCTCTGTTTTTTATAATTACACAATGCTACAGCCAAAGTATCTCTTTTTTGAGGTGCATTTAGTGACAGCAGAGTCAAATAACACCAACCCTTCTGGAAGGATTGTACACATATGGGACAGATTTTTAGAGACTTGTTTATTCAACATAATAAGTGTCTGTGGTGGCAGAGATGGATTACCAAGTAGCGTTTTTGCATAAAATTAGTGTTTCTTTTGCCAACATGGAAATATGTGAGAAGGTTTTTTTTACCCTCTAGGGAGGACTTAAACATGCTGAATTTACTTTTTTACCATAAAAAATCAGACCAACATAATTTGTTTTCATTATGGTATAAAGCAATTATAGCTTTCAAAATGAAGCTATACAAATGTATGATTTACATATTTTAAATGTGTGCTGCTTTTCTTTATTACAAAACTTTAAAAAATATAACTGCCTAGAGTACATCTCTTGCTGTGACTAAAATTTGCACTTGTTTTACTAGGTTTGCTTCATTCTATTCCATTTTTGATGGATATTGGATTGGGGAGAATGCACAAAGCATTTTAATACAGACATAACTCAATTAACAAGGCAACTAATAAAAAGGCTCTGCTTTTGTTTTTGTTTTTTACAAAGACTTTTTATGTCTGCCCAGCCCACCTTGTTCTCTGTCTAACTGCAGGGTTCTTTTTTTAGCAGCATTGGCTCTGGAAAAATTGTGAAGGAAGTCTGCAAAAACATAGACTTTGCACTATAGCAATGTGTTTGTAGTAAACAATGCAATAAAAGCTTGATCTGGGAAAGAACAGGATTCTAGTCTACTGTTGTTGTATGTGCCTGCTTAGAACAGGCAAGATGCCTCCAGAAACACTTACTAAGTATGTGTAAATAGCAAAGGAGAGAGAAAAGGGGGAAGCAGGTATATCTGCCACACCAGCTAATCCAGCATATTAAAGAAGCACAGATCTATATGTTACACCACCAAAATGGAAATCATAAGAAAAGTGGAAGTGGAAGCTGGTAAAAGGGGAAAAATCATTCCTTAATACATTTTGGAAGTTCACAAAGGGCCTACAGAAGGTTAAAAATGTTTTTGTTTACTTATGAGAACCACACTTGTACCAGCTGTTTCATTGCACAAGTGCAGATTATTAGTTTGAGATAAAACGTTTTCTGAAACATGTTGAATTGCTCTTTTTTGTGGTGCAGCAAAATATCCCCATTCTTTCCACATTATTTCTGCCTCTGCTATCAAATTTTATTTTAAAGAAGTAATGCCTAAGAACACATTTAATTTGTTAACTATGGGATAGCTGTAGTCTGCTCACCAGTACAGATTGTGTTTGCAATTGCTTGAATTCCATATGGTGGCAATTCTAGATACATGTAGATTCCTTTTGTGGGTGAAACAGAAGGAAAGGACACTGCAATTTTGTTGGCTGACATTTTACAGAGCAATATGAATTATGACATGGTGGATGATCCAGCAGTTTGAAAGCCCTGCAGGCTTGCTGCAGTGAGGTTGGAAGGTGTGGGTCTTACGTTTTTATATAAGAGGATCTTGTATTATAAGAGGATCTTATGTTTTAACATTTCAATCTTGTTGAAAACAGTGGCAAGGGAAGTTGCGACACTGGCCTTAAGGGGAAGTTTCAGGACCCAATTTAAGGCAAGAGGGGTCAAGAAAATCTATGGTTGTCCATGGAAAGCCTAGTGCAGGTGTTATTACTATAGTCATGACTTTATAAAAAATCCACTCCAAAGTAACATAGTACACATGAGTAGAGAGGAGTTTTGGGGTGATTTCAAAAATAAATGATTCCAAGAAGCAGGTTTTGTGAATCTGTGCATGAGGGTTCCTTAAAGATGGAATGAACAGAGGTCTTATCATAGGAGCTCTAGACTTCTCTGATATGTTTGAATGTGTTTTTTAAGAAGCCAATTTCTTATTCCTTGTTCAGATATGGAGTGAACATGGACATGATTTCTTCCCAGAACCTCGCTTGTAAGCCTCTGTTCTAACCATGACTTCTTGCACCAGAGAGATGGATTCTAGAGCCCTTGTCAGTATCATGGCTAAAATGTATCAATTGTCCAGTGGCATATAAATATTTAATGTGTATTTAGTAGGCTCTGCTAGATGGTTTCACTTTAGCTTGGCAGTTCAAGGCTGGAAAGGAACTAGCAGCTGGGAACAGGCTAGGGTAGGGAAGTAAGCTTCCTTTTTAGGAACAGTGCAGTTCTTGTAGCTGTTCGGATGGAAGCTGGGCCATGCCATAGCACTTTGTTTTTGTTTTATTTTCCACTTCTGCATAATATAAACCTAGGGAGCCCATCTTCCATTTCCCTTGCCTGGAGGGGAGAGGTGCATCACAACCCAGGGATGGTGTTAGCCAGTGACAGGAACCCAGAGTGTTGGCCATGGCATAGTCCATGTAGAATTAGTTGCTTGGGACTCCAGTTCTACTACATGCTGTGAGGAGATGGGACCCCATTTCTACTACTTGCTGTGAAGAGATGCTAGACTTCATCAGCTAAAAAAACTGTGATGCTTTTGCTGTAGTGTTCCCTCTGGCACATTATTTGCCACCAATAAAGCTTACCTGATAGCTGTGATACAATGAAGTCTTCAGGAGGCCTGGAATGAAGCCAATTCAAGCTCACACCAGAGTCCCTACCAGGGTCTAGAGGGCCTTCATGTGTAGCTGTAGCACAAGGAACAGGGACAGCACCATAAGTTTAGTTTCAGCTCACCCCTAGGAAACAAAATGTTGTGTGAAACATTTGTAGCAGCCATGTTCATTATATCTACAGGATCATTGGGCTCTGAGAGCCAGAGTGGTATAGTGGTTTGTGCATAGGTCCACAACTCTAGAGACCAGGGTTCAATTTTCACTTGGCCATGAAACCTACTGGGTGACATTGGGCAAGTCATACTCTCTCAGCCTCAGGAGAAGACAATAGCAAATCTCCTCTGAACAAATCTTGCCCAAAAAAGCCTATGTTAGATTCACCTTAGGGTTGTCATAAATCAGAAATGACTTGAAGTCACACAACACAATACACACCACTGGGCTCCGCTTCTGACACAGTGTACATTGAGGTTGGGCACAGAGGCATTGGGGAAAATGAAGATTATGGAGGATCTTACTTTTTGTATGTGTGAAATTGTTACAGAAGGTGGGCTGATGATTGCTTCCACCTGTCAATGCCTCTTCTACTCAGTTATGTTGTCTTTTAACTGGAATAAAAAGTTGGTGTTCTTTTAGAGCTTTGGTATTAAGAATGACCACAAAAGCTATTATGTTAATAGCTTGTGGGAAGGAACCATATCTCCATGGTAGAACATATATTTAGCATACTAGTGTCCCAGTGTCAGTCATTGGCATTTCTTGCTAATTTAATGAGTCAGGGGATGGGAAAGACCAGTTGGAGTCCCTAGAAAGCTGCTGGCACTCAGAGTATATAACTCTGGTCTTGATGGACAGTAGCCTGACATAATATAAGACTGCTTTCAATATACATAGTGTGTGTCTGCCTGACAACTTGACCCGTAGGACCAGGTTTTTTGTCCTATGGATAAATGGGTGCTAAAATTGGTAACACGTGATAATACAGTATAAAATATTTAAGCAAAGCAGTTATGAAAGTGATTCATACCAAGGAGCTAAATGATTATGACTTTCTGACCTTGAAACCATTGAAAAGGTCCATAGCTGTGACACTGCTATATTTTGCTGAATAATGGGATTCTTCAAGCAGAAATTTTCTACAATAATTGAATTTATGCTGCACTGTGAATACTGTTTTAATTGTAACATTGGACAGTGCTCTTTCAAAGTCTCTAAATCCTCTGTTGGTTGAACAGTTACAAAGCATCAGAACAACAGAATCAAAAGGCACAGTGATGGTCAGAATAAAAAAATTCAAAGGCCATGTAATATGAATATTTGTAAAAAGTATTTTATAATAATATGATAATCTGATGGAATTCTGTTAAACCTGCAAAGAAGCAAAACAGAAAGATTAGATTAAAATGCTTGTCAATTGTAGGAAGTATTCTCTCAGCCCTGCTAAAGACATGATTGATGTCATGTTTGTATTTTTCCCCATGGAACTTAAGTCAGCAGGGTGTGGAGAAAACAATGATGCAAAATGTTTTCATCATAATGACCTTCACTTCTGAATTTTCTCCTGGTTGTTCTGCATGCAGTTAAGTGTAAGAAAAGAAAGACTAAAAATGTTTACTAGAGTGACACAGGAAAACAAAAAGCTTAGGCAAGTATCAAAGGTTTTCTTTGTGTCTCTTGAGTAGTAGCAGGAATGGAAGTGTTCTGATTTTTACATAGATCTATAACTAATACTCATACTCTCGTTCTCTCTCATTCTCTCTCTCTCTCTCTCTGTAGATATGCATATAATATTATTACAAAGCAACAGATGCAACAGTTTTGTCTACCCCAGGGCCTCCATTGCTGTTGTGTGAATAAAAGAGAATTGTTGTGATGATCTGTGCTGTCAAGTCATTTCTGACTTATGGCAATCCTAAGGGGTTTCTTGGCAATATTTGTTCAAAGGAAGTTTGGCATTGCCTTCCCCTCAGGCTGAGAGCATGTAACTTGCCCAAGGTCATCCAGTGGGTTTCATGGCCAAGTGGGGAATCAAACCCTGGTTTAGTTCATAGTTTAGTTCTCAAACCACTACGTCATGCTGGCTCTCGAAGACAATTATAACATAATAAGAAAATGATCAATATGTTACATAGCAGCTTGGTCACCCCCTCCCAGTTTTTAACTCACATCTAAAAGTTATCCATGTATACTCTCTGGAACAAGCTTTCTTTTATCTTGTTGATGTTGTGGGCCTATGTCAACCCTAAGGGAAACCTATCACAGGGTTTTTTTGAGGGGGCTGAAAGTGTGTGACTTGCACAATGTCACCCAGTGCATTTCCATGGCTGAATGGAGAATTGAACTTTGGTCTCCAGGGCTGCAATCCAATGCTCAAACCACTACTCCATGCTGCTTTTTTATCTATATACTAGTAAATAGAGCTTTCATTCTTTAAGAATGAATATTTGTCCTTTGAGACCACCACTCCCATCTTTAATAGAAGTCTGATTCAAACACGGAGGAAGAAAAAAAGGGGGGGGCAGTGACTTTGCTTCACAGTGCTTTGATAATTGAATGTAAAAGTGTCCATCCCTACCAAGTTTTGCAGTGTGTCTTCGTCCATGTGTGTATCACATTCCAGCTTTCAAGTCTGTGTTGAAGTATTGTTTTGGTGTGCTTTCCATTTCTTCCTTTTGAAAAGGAAAATAAACAAACAAACAACCCTTTCAGTCTTTTCAAATGAACAGGGTGTACTGGGGTACTTTTGTATCAAATTTCATTTTTAAAAAAATCAAAATGTTTATAACATTGCATAATCGTTGTCAAACGAGCCTCGACTTTCAGTGATTATTCAAAAATCTATTACAGGGTGGTCGAGGGAGCATGTTAGTAAAGGCTGAAATTATCAGTGTTCTTTTCTGGGTAAAATATTATGCAAAATATTTCAATCCTGGATTTCTCACTTCTGGGGCAATAGAAAATTTATGCAGTTTGGACTTTGATTTGGAAGGTAAAGAAGGTATTGGACAATATATTTACACACTGGAACTACAAGGTTAGATACAAAACCTGAGGAGGTGATGGTGGGAGTGTGTGGGCACATTGATACTTCAAGGAGGTTATGATCATTCCTCCAAATGTGATTCTTCTATGATTCTATAGGGATGCTTTGATTGGGAGTTCCTGCATGGCAGGGGGTTGGACTGGATGGCCCTTGTGGTCTCTTCCAACTCTATGATTCTATGATTCTATGATTCTATGATCCTCCCACATTTTCCCTAACCATTCAGTATGACTTCAGAGTCATTATTCTGCATAGTGAAATAGAGATTTGTTTTTCCACAGTCAACATAGTCTCTCCCTCATGCGAAGCAACAGTGGGAGTAATACCTACAAATAAGTTTGTAGAAACATTTTATATGAGAAATGAGCAAATGCATCCTAAAACATATCATATGATAAGATGTAATTTGATAGCTTCTCAAAAGTTTCATTTTCTGCTTAATGAACTGTATCCTGAAAGTCAGTCAGGAGATGTAAGCTGCTGCCACACAGCAGAATTAATGCAGTTTGACACCACTTTAACTGTCATGGTTCCATCCTATGGAATCTCAGAATTCCATAGCATTGAGCCATGGCAGTTAAAGTGGTGTCAAACTGCATTAATTAATGCAGCCATATTCTTCTGATGCAGAAGTTCCTTGAGCCAAAGATCAAACTCTTGGGACCAAATATTACTAAAAGGGGTTGCAGACTGCCAGAAATAGTGCAAATTGAGTCCACTTTTAGGGTTAGGGTTAGTGCTAGGGAATCATGGGAATTTTTTTTTTCCTGAGACATTGAGCCTTCTCTGTCAGAGAGCTCTGGTGCCACAATAAAATACAGTTCCCAGGATTCCCTAACCCTAACCCTAACCCTTAAAGTGGACTCAATTTTCACTATTTCTGGCAGGCTGCAACCCCCCTAAGAAAGGTTAATACCTCAAGCCTTAACTTACATCTCGAATGCATTGCTTTGAAAGCTCTGAATTCAAGGAGTTATGCAATTGATCCCGTATCTGTCATGGACTTTTAAATTAAGCTATCCCATCTTGCACAGCAAACCATTTTTAAAAACAATAAGCTATCAAAAATGATGCTGGGTGCTCTTAAAAGGTTAGCAATGGCCATGTAGAGGGGAAAGTTAAATAACATATCCATTTTGATCCTTACTTGCTGCACATTTAGAACCGAACTGCCAGAGCGATACAACTATAATAAGCATAACTGTTTTAGCAATTGTATTTACTATATTCAGAGGAAGGAACTGGTAAAATCTCTGAGTATTCCTTGCCTAAGAAAAGCCTATAAAATTCATGGGGTCACCATTAAGTAGACTGGCGACTTGAAGGCACATACACTCAAGGATTAAGCCCCAGTGAAGAAAGGAGAAATTACTTCCAAGAAAGCATGAACCGGGCTGCACTAACATAATCATCTCTGCTTTGTCAAATCAATAGTTTTTTTCAGTAGGAGTAACTATCATTTAAACTTCAAAAACAGCCACAATTTAAGAAAAATCAATCTATATTTCATTTTTAAATTGAAGACTCACAGAATTAGTGACTCTTATAATTTAAAATGTTATGGAAACCAGCAAAGTTCTTGTATCGGATACACAGATTTTACACATTTATATTACTGTACATGCCTGTGATGTTGCTTGACTTGCCATGTTTTGTTATGTAATACTATAATTTATTTGTTGAAGTAATAAATTTTACATAATGGTATTTAAAATAAAAAAAGCCCACTCTTACATACATTTACTCAGACATATCTCCAAGTACATTCAAAGCAACCTGCTCTAAATACAAATACAGGAGACTTTATTTAAACTCTTCAGGTTAAGAAAAACTACTAACAGGAATTCTTTTCTAGCTAACATAGCACAATTTAACTACCTATCTACTAGGAATTGTATATGTTTTAAAGGATGAACTATCCACAGCTGAATTATAAATCTTTCAGACATAAAATATTATCTGATGGTATCTTGTTAATTAACTAACTAATGATGTCATATTTCATGGGAATATTTGTGAAAGGAAGGTAAGCAGGATTAAGCCTAAAGGCAAAATCTAATAGACTTAGAACAGAGATAGCAATAAAGAAAGACTTATTGCAACAATTGATTGAGTATCATAGCATATATAATATGTTCCAGCAACACGACATTCACATTTTAATAATTTATAGTATAGATAACTTACTAGTCCAGATAATGGGAACAGCCGTAAAAGAGCAGGACTGAAACCAGCATGTTGCACAGCAAAGGAACATAATTATCCAATAAATTGTACTTCTTGCATTTTTGTATGCTGTGGATGAATGTGTTCATAAAAACAGAACAATGTGCTTATTTTAATTTCCACATATTTCTCTTCCCTTATGAAAAGAGGTTTGGATTTGTTTCGAAACCATTTTTGAAACCAAGGAACTCAAGACTAATCTAACATTTCAGTTTTCTTGTTCGCCTTTTCTAATTGCCAGTGGTAACCGTAAAGGAGCACTAATCCCCTTCCTAAAGGGAACATTTGCATTGCAGTGATGTTTCTTGGCAACGTATCCTTGTACTGTAATAATATTGGTGTCTGCAGCACAAAGTGTCTGCTTCATCCATCAACTTAAAGTGAGTTCTTAGAGCAGTTTCTATATCAATTCAGAGTACAATGATGTCTCAAATTCCCACCTCTATAGCAAACATAATTTAGCCGCAGGAACAGCTTTCTGCATGAACAAAAATTAAATTACAGGTTGATTCATAATTCAAAAATCTATGAGATGCAAAAAAAATCTATTAGATACTAAAATGAACAGAATTAAAGACATAAAGAATTAAAACAATGACCTTGTCAGCACTGGCCAGGATACTCCATTTCCACACCATGGCAAATGTCTGCACAGGCATCTCACTAACCCACCTGGTGTGTCCAGCGCTGCCATGGGTCGCTCACCTGAGGTCAAAACAAGGTGTCTAGCAACTATCACATGGCTGGGTGCCTTGTTCTGACCTCTGGATGAGTGACTGGCAACAGCAGCAGACATGCCAGATGGCTCAGCAGGATGCCCATGCAGACAGCTGCCGCAACACAGATATGGAGGACTCTGAATCTTCTTGGAAGATTTTGAGTAAGGGTTTTTTTAAAAAACAAAATGGGGGGAGGCATTTTGTCCATGCAGACAGGACTCATATCTTCTTAATTAACTCCGTCTTGACCTTTTATTCTGGTCACTTGTGGGTCTAAAACTACAGCATGCCACATAGGTACACTGATGTCAGTGGAAATTGCTTTTGCTTTCATCCAGAATAAGTACGTATTAATATGGAAGCAGTTTCACAAACTGCAAATTTCATCTCTCCAGAAGCACAACTGATGAGCCAGGAGTCCACAATAATAGTTTAATCTATTAAACATGTGCAGTAAAAGGATGCCAAATATGCATTAGTATTTTTTTCTCTCTTTGTAGATTTCTAAAGTGACAACAAGGGTAAGTCAGCAGAGCAGGTTTTGTCCAATTATTATCCCCTAATCAATAACAGAGAATCAATTATTTGGAAAACATTTAAGATGAAACAGTAACTGTGATTTGGCAATGAACCAATTGCCTAAAGGTGTTGGGGATTCTCCTTTTCTGGACCTCTTCAAAATAGCTGGACAGCTACCTGATGGGAAAGGTCCAGAGGGAGATCAATGGCCCACGGGGCCCCTTCCAATTCTAAGATTCAGACATTGTTGTTTTTAGCACAACTGCCCAAATACAACAATCCCTCCAAATTTGTGGGGGATCCATTCCAGACACACACACCCATTAATTCCAAATTTCTTGAATATTCAAGTCCCACTGTCCTCAATGGCAGCACCATTGAGGACAATAGAATGAGTCTTTCTTTCTTTCTCTCCCTCCCCCCATTTTGAGTAATCAAATGGCAAGTTCGCAAATCAGGAGGGACAACTGCAATCTCACTCATGCATTCTAGTTTTGTTGATCATACTATTTTTTTTTATTGGAATGACATCTATGCGCATCTCTGTGAGTTCTATTGTTCACACGTGTCCGCACTCAAATAAAGATGGAGTCAATGATGCAAATGTATTCAAAGCATGTTGAAGGCATGCAGAGTTTTATCCCAGTTTATCCTGTGTCTAATTGCATTGGTTATTCACACAGCCAACAATGTGAATCTTTTAGGAAAACTTGTGGAAACCCCCAAGATCCATTATCCCAGGGTTTTTTGTTTGTTTGTTTGTTTTTTTGGAGGGAGGGTTGGCAGCCTTCCCTCCCCCCACAAAAAAAAAACTTAATCAGGTGCATTTGAAAGACATGTGAACAACAAAGATTCAACCCAGATTCTTTCAGGATTATTTTCACCATCTGAATAACCCCTAAGATTCTAGGAGTCCAATAGCACTTTTGACATTCACTTAAGAAAACATTTCTAGCACATGGTTTCATGGACTCAGTCCACTTCATTAGAGTCAGTCAAGAAACTAGGCTATGAATCAGGAAGTTTATTGTTTGAATCTGACCTTTGCCAATTTTAACCTAACTACTTTACACAATTATTTGATTGCTACAAAGAAATGTATGTAAAGCACTTTGGTTCTCTGAGAGCACTATATAATTTATTTTTGGGTTGCAGTATTCAATGCTCTAGTTCTTGAATTTTTTTAAAAATAATAATAATAATAATTAAAGACTGTTTTGGATGTTTATATTTTCTGATAATTTCTTGTATGTGCCAGAACATTTTGTTTCTACCCTCAAGTGGATTCTTTTTACTTTTGAGAAAAATTGAATTAAAAAAGTATTGTTCTCCTTTCTCTCTCATTTAACATCATTTTAGAGTTATAGTTCTGTTGTGGATCCAGTGCATAAATGAAACAGCACTAAGACTTTTTTTAAAAAATTGAGAGGGAGAAAAAAAATCCCTTAAAAATACAGTTTCACCTCAGTAAGCCACAGCCTGTTGTTAGCATACCCAACATTCCCCACTTATATCAGGCTTCATATTTTCATAGTTTTCATATCTGGAGCCAGGCATGTTTTAAGAGGTCACAATGACCGTTGGAGCACCAAGAAGCTTTCCCATGGGAAGGGCACACTGACGTAACCCTGGTAGTGCCAAAATAAAGATTAAATGAGTGTGCTGATCACTACGTCCTCCCCCCATGCATATCCTGTTGCACTGGAGAAAAAGGTGAAGGTGAGTAAGGCCATACCTCCTGCCTACCCCTACCATGTTCCCGGCAACTTCCCCATCCATCTGTCTTTAGGTTGTCCTAGATCCAATCACTGTTTAGTTAATCTGGAGTTAAAACCATCTACTGAAATTGCCCTTTTTGTCAATTCTGTAAGAAAGCACTCAAACCCTTCATACTTCATGTGGGAACATTAAGTACCCTTTGAGGGCACTAAAACAGGATATAAATACCCACCCCATACATGTCTGGTTTGCAGTTGTGATAAGCAAGCCCTGGAACTCTGTCCAGAGGCTCCTCCTCCCATATTGCCCTCAGATGTCATCTGTCACACTCCACTTTCCGTGTATTTCTCTTCAGAACAGGTAAATATCACCCTCTCCACAGCTCTTAGTTCTGTTACCCAGTTTCCATATCTCTATTTCAGTTCAATTTGTATGGTGTCTTTGACTGAATTGTTACTGTATGTTTGTGTGCTCACTTGCATATTTCTAAATAGAACTTTCTTTATTCATTAAACTTGGAGTCCTCCAGAAGTTAGTATACACCTATGGTATACATATGTGAAAATGGTCCCTTAGATTACCCAACTTCTCACAGGCCTCCTCTGAGCTAAATAATTCCCCCAACATTTAGGGAGACACACACAGTTGGTGGGGACCCCCAGTCTCCCCATCTTTTGGGTTAACATTTTTTTAAAAAAACTATGGAAAGGAATAGTAGTGCAGATTCAAAGAAAACACTACAAATAGCCTCTCCAAATACTGAAAGAAGCAAGCTTGGAGATAACAACAGCCAGCAAAACCCAAGGAAAGATATCACAAAAATTCACCCCTCTTTACAGCAATCTGAAAGAGCCCAATAAATCAATAAGAGAGCAATTAAATAGTGGAAAGCTTCGACTTGCTTATGCTATACAAGTTAAGTCAAAGATCTTCACTAGAAAAAGGAAAAAAGAAATCAGGAAAGGAGAAAAGCATAGGAAGAAAAAGAGAGAAACTAATGGAGGAGGAAGAGAGGGAGGGAAAGAGGGACAGGAGATATGTTTATTCAGTACATCAAAAGTTAAAGTTTGGATAGCAGGATTCTCTGTACCTAATGGATCCTGTAGAATAACATCCAAAATCCACAAAACACTGATACCTTTGTTGGGACAACCAAAATGCACAAAATACATATTGCAAGCTTTCAAAGAAAGAAGCCAGTGTAGTTTGCTCTATGTCCAACATGGCTACCCCGGAGAGGTTTTCTGATCGATCCTGGTTAGGAAGAAGGGAGGTTCCTCTTGATTTGTGTGTGTGTGTTTGTGTGTGTCAGGTATAACATAGTGGTTGTATATGACACTTTCCTGTGCAGTACATCAGAGGTGGCTTAATGCAAAATGTAAGCAAAAATAGTTAATGGTTAATGCTGCAAATATTATGGCTTGTTGCCTCTGCCAGCCACAGCTACAAGCACAGACTACTGACAATGTGTCATTACTAGCAATAACCATCTGAAAGTCAAAATCTCAAAATTATTTTTAAATTCATGTCTCTTCTCCTCCACCTCTTAAATAATTTCCTGAATCACTATGATCTTCTGCACTTTCTGCAATATGAAAAGCTAAGCAAGCAGTCTTTTAAAAGAGCAATTTGAGAAGCAATTCTTTCTCTTCAGAAGAATGTTTGAAAGTCAAAAACACTGGATGAGACAAAATTATAAGAGCATGTTTACAGCAGAGATTATTAAACAATCTAAAAACACAACCATTCCGTTAATTTGTCAAAGCAATGATGGACAATTTTTTCCAGCTCTAAGGGCAACCCTGGAAACAAATTATATTCTGGATGACCATACAGAGCTTATTGCACCGCTAAAAAAAGTGTCTTACCTCTTCCGAATTGAATTCTAATTTGAACTGCATCTGGGTACTATCACATGGATTTTGCCACTGAATCCGTTGGCAGAATACAGCCTGGATGCAGCTCGGGTCCCAGGAGCTATCAGCAAGCCTCTTTTCAAAGTCTATGCAATAGTACCCAGATGCAGTCTGAATTAGAATTCAATTCGGAAGAGGTAAGATGCTTTTTTAGCAGTGTGATAAGCTATGTCTGATTTGCATGTTTAATTACCATTAACAATAATACCAATAATACCAATAATAATTTGAATTTGAATAAGGTTTGCATGAGCTCAAGTCAGTGCATAATGATGCCTGTATTATATGATATCCTTATTCTGCAATGATTTAAACCATTTATC
Organism: Phrynosoma blainvillii; assembly: GCA_026167975.1. NCBI lineage: Eukaryota > Metazoa > Chordata > Lepidosauria > Squamata > Phrynosomatidae > Phrynosoma > Phrynosoma blainvillii. The sequence continues at coordinate 39,676,243 of JANUYF010000005.1, forward strand.
AGAAAATCTAAATCAATTCAACTACTGTAAATAAATGGACAGTGGGATTAGAAATCACAGCCAAGATCAACAGAACTAAAAAAATATATGCATTCATGCAATCCACTCAGCTGAATTCATCCAATCCTAGAACTGTGTTCATGCAATTCAAATTCCACCTGGTTTGTCCCTATCTCTTTAAGCTCAAAACTGATTTAGGTTTGTTTTTCCTGGATCTGAAGCCTTTAACCACTAACTATCCCAAGCCAATGCTACACTGAAAACTGCTTTTGAAATTTAGTGGAGTTGATTTTCAAAAGTCCTTTCTGATAACAGCGCAAGAGCAAGCCATTCAAAATAAATTCCAAAGGCTAACACACTACTGATATGTTGACCAGCCTTGTGATAATTATAATTACTAACAGATGTGCCACATCTAGTCCTCTCCTCTGATGGTCTCTTTTTCCTTCTGCTCTTTCTCTCATCTCTACCCCCCTTCTTCTTTCTTGTTTGTCTTTCTTTCCTCCTGCCTTCTTGCTTGTTCAGTTTTTCCCTTTACTCATTCTCCTCTCAGTGAGGAATCTCTTTGTAACATCTGAAGGAAAATACCATTTGATGGCTTCACTGCATTGCACTAGTTAGGGATGGTCTGGCACCTGGTGGCTAAAGATAATACTGCAGGCCACAATTTTAATTAAATTAAATACACATTTCTTTTTTAAAATGCATCCACTTTGCATCCATGCTAAGTTTCAGCTGTCTAGGGTTTGTTGTAGATACAGACAAATACATAGATATGCATAAATAGCCTGTTTTACTGCTTGGGGTAGAACTAGCAGCTCAGTTTCTGAGGAGCGAGCAGAAGGTAAGGGCCTTTGCAGACTCCTAGAAATAGTGCAAATTGAGTCCACTTTAACTGCCCTGGCTAAGTGCTAGGGAATCATGGGAATTGTATTCTTTTCTGAGACATTGAGCCTTCTCTGACAGAGAGCTCTGGTGCCACAATAAACTACAGTTCCCATGATTCCCTAGCACTGAGTCAGGGCAGTTAAAGTGGACTCTATTTGCTCTATTTCTGGCAGTCTGCAAAGGCTCTATGTTGTGTTTGGGGAAGGTTGTCCTTGGCTCTGTTTTTTTTTTAAAGCTTTTTTTGGGTGGGGGGGTTGTTTATCTAGTCTGTTTTTGCCCTTATGCTCTCCCTGTTTTAATACACAAGGCTGTTCTGTGTTGCATCAGGAGCCATGAGAATTGGGATCCTGCAATAACCTTATTTGAATGTTATTGTTTTTAGGTGTTGTCTTATATGCAAAATGTTTTACACTGCTAGACAGACTCACTACCTCCATCCTGCCATTGTATACTCATTGGTGAATAAGTCCAGGAGCTTAGTGCCCAAACTATTTCATTTCCAGCTATCAGCTGCATACAGCAGATAGAAAACAGATGCAAGTTAGGATTATCATATTTTGAAAAGCAAAAAAGAAAACACATTTACCAACTAACTGCTTCAAGTCACTCATTGCCATGATGAATATCACTTTAAATACAGCTACTATATAAGCTGAGATAATTGCTACTAGATAAATGCCACTACATTATATTTAAATCGCACAAAAAATCAATTGGTTATTTAGCAATGTTTAATAACACCAACAATGGATCTGGTTATCTCAGCAATATCCCAACACAACCTGGGATTAGAGGTCCATCCCTTGCACATGCTCATCAACTATTCCAACATTGCAGGTTCCCATAACAGCCTTGTGAGGTAGGGTGGCAGCAGAGAAAACTGTCAAAAGGAGTCTTGAGAAGTATTTTGGAGGAGAGGAAAGAAGCTCATACCATGCAGTAGTTCCTTCTTGCCAGAACTGTTGTTATCGCCATTCATCTTTCCCACTTTTGCCTCTTTTCATGGGTCCCATTAATGTGGAGTGATGATATTAAATTCACAAGGTATAATCTTGACCATCCTAGTGATAGGATATTCTCCATCTGGTACTTTGATTTGTTCCACAGATCCACAGTAATTTGACTTACAAAGGTTGCTTGCTTCTCAGTTTCAGAAGAGGAGGAGACCTTGCAAGAAAATCCAGTCATTGTAAAAAGATCCCCCTCCTGACAGAAATTTTAGCTTTGAAAAAGAGGGCATGCCTGAGAAAGGGAGGATATATGGTAACCCTGTGCAAGTGAAATTTTGAAGATTGCCAAGGAAACAGTCTCTTACACCATCAAGATAATGTGTATGAGTATTAAAATCAAGTTAGACATAAGGAAGTTAAAAGCAATGAATAAAGAATCGGGTTTGGGATTACATAATTTATAAATATTAGATATATTTTATGAGAGAAGTAAATTTGGAAAAAGGATAAAATATTAATATATCTTATATTGTGTCATATAATTGAACAGTTCGAAAGCATCACAGGAGATTACTACACTGGGGGGAAAGAGTGAAGGAAAAGGCAAAATCCCGGGATAATCACATGATGGTGCGGAAGATTTTCAGAAGACTTCGTGCTCAATTGAGACGTCTCCTGAGAATAGCCAGCAATGCTCAAGCAACAAACCGTTCATGGGGAATTCCTGTGAATGGCTTCTCAATAGCGTGATTGAAGCGCAATTGGCAGTATGTGAAAGCTAACCATGTTTCATTCACGCTATTGGGGGAACAATGTGGGATTCTTAAAATTTAAAGGGATTGCATGAAGCAACCCAGGATCTTTAAACTTTAAAGGGACTGTTCACTTTCACATTTAAACTCCTCTATTGTTGCAATGTTACAATTTCTTACAATGTCCCTTTTAATACAGTCTTTCTTCTTATATATTTTCTGTCACTGCTTTGATTTTTCCCTCCTTTCCCTTCCATTTGACTGAGGGAGAAATAAAGGTGGGGGGGAAGTGAAGGTGGAGGTCTGATAAAGCAGAAGAAAAAGGCAATTTTTGTGAAGCTGATTTTTGAGAAGCAGCAGATTTACAACACATTTAGCACATTTAAAAAAGAACTGTAATAAACAAGCAGCCCCATGATCTTTAAAGTTCAAGTACTGTGGAAGGCAAGGACGCATGCGCAAAATGACCAATGCCAGTGTACTAATGATTCATTCACAGGTATGTGTGAAAAGCAATCGTGCTATTCTTTGGCTTTTAAGTTTCCGAATCACGCGAAAGCAAGACTGTGTGAAACTATTGAGTGCTATAACGCTACTGTTGTTTTTTGTTTTCATTATCGGGATTATTGCTGAATTGGCCCTGATTTAATAATCTCCACAGAGATTAGACAGTTTATACATAATGATCACAAGAAGGTTTAGGTAGGAAATCACCAGATGTGTAGTATGTGATTATTTAATTGTTTTAGGTGGTGTTGTATGTTGTTTTGTTATATTTGTGTTTTATGTTATTTTTTGTTAACAAACGTTAACTAATTTGCTTTTTATGTGTCGACTGAATGTTGGGTATTTAAAAATGGATGTTAAGATAGATAAATAGACAGAGACAGACAGACATGATAAGGCTTATGAATTACTTTCTATCTGTTAGTTCTGGTAAAGCTATGTAACATTTAGGTCCAGCTTCACTGAGCTACATAAATGTTCAGATAGTTAGATAATTCTCTTTAATTAATAGCATCACAACTTTAAATAGTTAACCCATCCACACATATTTCTATCATTGTTTTAAAAATTAAACCTGATGGATCCATAGCCTTCCATATTTCATCCTATTTACAAATTTACTGACCCTCAAAATCCACTATCGATCTTCGGTTTACTTTGATCAATAGCAATCTGTGTGATAAATTAGTCTTTACATTGACCTCAGCAAAAGTCACTGCATACATATGAGTAAAACACCACGACCTATCTTTAATTAGATACAGCTAAATGTTTGAGTTTCTCTCCATAATAATTAGGGTAAAATGGCCATTTATTATCCCTAAAGCTAAAACGTTTATCTAATTCTCATAACAGTATAATGTTGATAATGATTTGTCCCCCAAATAATCTGAATTCCATCTTTACCATTTTAAGGAATACATGCTTTCTACAATATTAACTTTCATTATCTAGAGAAATGGCATTTTATACTTCAGTCGAACATTGTCTTCTGTAAGATCACCTAAAGAGAAAGTTTAGCTTTACATACAGAAATGGGTGGCAGTCAGTGGCTCTGCTCCCATGGACACAATGAATCTCTCTTGATTTTGCCACCACTCTTCCATTGAACAGGAGCTCTGCCGGTGCCACACTTCTGCAGAGATGAAACCACCACCAACAGAGGTACTGTTCAACTTGCAGCAGCTGCAGAAGAAACATCAGTAAAATCAAGAGTGAATTTGCAGGCCTTTCAATGGCTTTCTCAATCTCTCTCTCTCTCTCTCTCTCTCTCTCTCTCTCTCTCTCTGTATATACACTTGTCCCTCCTCATTTGCGGACTTGGAGTCTGCGGTCTCAGTCCTTCGCGGACCGGCAAGCAAGGAGGGATAAAATGGTGCATTCAGGAGCATGCGGCCATTGAAAACAATGGTCCCCCAATATTTGCGATTTTTCCGATTTGCGGTGGAGGGTCCTGAACGAATCCCCCGCAAACCAGAAGGGACAACTGTATACACATAGACACATACACTCACAGTCAGCCCTCCAATCCACAGATTCCACCATCCACAGTTTGAAAATATTAAAAAAAAATCAGTTCCAAAAAGCAAACCTTGATTTTGCCATTTTATATAAGGAATACCATTTTACTATGCCACAGTATTCAATTGGACCTGAGCATCCATGGATTTTGGTATCCACGGAGGGTTTTGAAACCAAACCCCAGTGGATATCAAGGATCCACTGTACAGGCAGCCAAATACAGGCTATCACCACATATACACACACAAATTAGTTATAAAGCTTACTATGTGTGCGTGTATATGTGTGGCAACCAAATACAGTCGTATCTCCTAATTCACGAACTTGAAATTTGCATATTTGGTTATTCACAAGGTCTCTCCTGATCCCTTCCATGCCTCAAAACAGTTCATCCAGGCATTGGAGGGGTTAGGAGAGAGCTCACACGGTCCTTTCTACCTCCCCTCTGATGCCTGGATTGGGTGATCCAGGCATGGAAGGGGTCCAGAGGGAATCCACAGAAGGGACCCACAGGGGTCTTTCACCACTCCTGCCATGCCTGGATCAGGTGATCCAAGCATGGCAGGTGTCAAGAGGGGACCTGCAGGGGTCTTTCTCTACCCATCATGCCTGACTCGCCCCCAGGCATGGCAGGAGTCCCAAAGGGACCCACGTGGGCCCTCTCATGGGGGGAGGGGTTATTAATGATTTTTCCATATTTGTGGGTGTCCTTGGCCCCTAACCCCCATCAATATGGAGGGACAACTGTACAGGGTATGTCCAAAAACACCCAATTATAAAACACCTACTCTGTCTCAATCTCTCTCTTAATCTCTCTCTCTCTCTTTCTCTCTCCTTGTCCCACCCCTCTCATGGCAATTAAATAGAGATTATGGCAAAAGAAATCATTAATAAGTAATCAATCAATACAGTAAAAAGTAAAATCTTAAAGTTTAAACTTTCTTAGAAGCAATGATATAGATTCAAGTGGATTGACTTGGACTCAGGTCTCTTCAGTGACTCAGTTTGGACTTGTCTCTGCAATAAATGATGCACTAACTCGATTCGCAACATATATTTTTTGGCAACCAACTTGCTGGCCTTTGTTCAGTAACATAACACCTTCATAATGTTTCTCAGAGGGGAACAGCAAATGCTTTAGGCAATGGGCTTGAGGTGGAAGGATCCTTCTAAAGCTCTTCGAAAGCTTTGGAAGCCTCCTCTGATGTGCAGTGAGGACAGTCTGCTGAGCAGACCTCAAGCCCACTGCCTAATGCATTTGCTGTTCCTCTCTGACAAAGGCACCCTGCACTGTGTGGGCAGGTCTTGGCTTCTGCTCCTAGGAGAAGTTTTAGAAGAATCCTCCAATGAGCAGTGGGGACAGGCTGCTGAGCAGACCCCTGCCTCAAGCCCAGAACCTCTATTTATTTTCTTTCAATTTACAGGCTACCAATTACCCTTTTGATGGCCAATCCAACAGTCACTCTTGTGAAAGTACAATTTAAAAATTGGAAATAAGAATTCAAACCTCTCAATGACAATGCATCTACTAACAGAGTTGTCCAGCGAGTACAATGTGCCCTTGGTATGTGCTGGGATTTGGTTCCAGGATCCCCCATAGATACCAAAATCTGTGAATGCTTAAGTCCCATTATATACAATGGTATGGTAAAATTGTGTCTCTTATATAAAATGGCAAGATCAAGGTTTGCTTTTTAGAATTTATATATATATATTAATATTTTCAAACCATGGATGCTTGAACCAATGGATAAAGAATCTGTGGATATGTAAGACTGACTGTACTGTTAGTGCACACTTCTTGTTCTAAAGAAGCAATCCAAATCAGGAAACATTAGGTATTGACAGCACTGCTTCAAAAATCACTTGGAGACATCACTATGTTCTGCTCCTGCTATTTTTGCCAAAGCTGTCATCTGTGTGGCCTCCTCAACATCAGAATAGGAATGTGAAGGTGTACAAAACTTTCAAAATGGCCACCATACCAAACTGTGTGTACAAAACTGTGTGTACAGTGATGTCCACCATTACACAAACCATTCAAAACCACTCATACACTGAACAATCCAAAACTCATCTATTCCCATGTAGATATGCCATAAAAACATCCCCACAGCTCTTGTCTCCATCTCTATCCTACTGATATATTTGTCACCCCACCTAGGTTGATAAGAAACACTTCCAAGAGTTATCTTAATTTCAGCATCTGTAAGGGTGAGTCAACCTATTTCCAGTCTGACATGGAGACAATTATTTGACAACATCTAGGAATCCTTTCTAGACTCTTTGTTGTCAATGTCCATTCTATTGGTTACTGCTTTGGTCTCCTTATTCTACATATGATATGTAATTAGTACAATTAGAATAGTGTCCTGCTCTTAAGAAAAGCCAAGATTCTTGCCATATACCTGTCAGGATATTTAAAACCAAAAAGCATATACCCGACAAGGGTGATATGGTTCTAATCTTGCATTATTGCAGTAGTAGGTCTTATAGGATTAATATATGCAAAAATAAATCCTACTAAATTTAAGCATAGTGTATCCTCAAGCTGGGAACTGCATACAATGGTACTTTATGTCCTAATACATACAGTGGTGCTTGGCATCCAAGTTAAAATGTACAGGGTTGTGAAAAGCATAGCATCAACTTACAAGTACTTTTGCCACTTTTTAAAAAACAGGTAGGAAACCCTCCTTTTTTTAGTTCAAAAATTTGCAGTATTATTTCCAAACTTGAAAATATTACACCAGTGCCTACTGTTATTAAGCAGTTACTATCAAATATGAAAAGTAATATGAACATCAATACCAGATAAATATTCTGAGGAACAACAGGGAAAAAAACACAATTTCATCATGTCTTTCAGAACCGATGAAATCGTATTCCACTTAATTAGTAGAGAAGTAAAACCAAAAAAGAAAAACGTGATTATGGCTTCCACTAAATTATCACCTGCAGCATAATCCATAAGAAACAAATATTTTTTCATGGCAATTATGTTTCTCTGATTTACCTACAACAGTAAAACTCATTCAGTCAACCAAATTTATAAGCACACAATATCAACTAAAAGCTAATTTCATTATGAAATCATTTTACTTATGCAAAGAAACATATTTGGGTGTTAGGGGACACTGAGCAATCTATTACGCATAAAGAGCTCACAAAGATAATAAGGGGGAGATCTTTTAAAGACAGTGGCTCCATTCAAATACAACTATAAACCAGGCTTCTAGATAATGGTGGTTTACTACGAACCACCACTCCTTCTTCTGTGTCCAAGTCTATTTTTCTTATAATATGTTCTGCATACAAGTTGAACAGATAGGGTGAAAGTATGCAAACTTGCTGACCCCTTTGCCAATTGGGAACCATTTTGTTTCTCCGTGTTCTGTTCTGACAGAAGCCTCTTGTCCTGAGTACAGTTTTCTCATCAGGACTATCAGATGTGGTGGCACTCCCATGTCTTTAAGGGCATTCCATAGCCTTTCATGGTCTATGCAATCAAAGGCTTTGCTATAGTTTATAAGGCACATGCTGATTTTCTTTTGGAATTTGCTGGTGCACTCCATTAGCCATCGTATATTTGCAATGTGATATCTAGTGCCTTTTTGGAACATCAACAATCTAAGATATGCATATGACACCATAATACTAACAGAAAACCTCACAGACCTGGAACACCTACTAAGGAAGATCAAAGAAGAAAGTGCAAAGGCAAGCTTAATGCTGAAAATTTAAAAAAAAATCAAAAATAATGAACACCGAGGGCCTTCACAAGTTCAACCTAGAGAATGAAGAAACAGAAATACAGTAGTAAAAGAATTCCCATATCTGGTGTCAAACATTGATAGAAATGGGGACTGCAGTCAGGAAATCAGAAGAAGACTAAGAATGGGGAGGGTAGCTATGAAGGAACTAGGAAAGGTTCTAAAATGCAAAGATATACAACTCAGCACAAAAGTTAGAATCATACAAGCCATTGCATTCCCTATTACCATGTAAGGATGTAACAACTGGACAGTTAAGAAAGATGATAGGAAGACAATCAATTCATTTGAGATGTGGTGCTGGAGAAGAGTGCTGAGGATCCCATGGATAGCCAAAAGGACAAACAGCTGGCTCTTAGAGCAGATCAAACTGGAAACCTCCCTGGAAGCTAAGATGACCAAACTGAGACTGTTGTACTTTGGACACATCATGAGGAGAGAGGACTCTGGAAAAAACAATAACGCTGGGGAAGGTATAGAGAAGTAGGAAGAGAGGAAGGCCACATGCTAGATGGGTGGACTCTATTAAGAGGCCATGGGTATTAAGGGGTTGCAGGAATTAAGTAGAGCAGTGGAGGACAGAGGGTCTTGGCGATGTCTCATCCATGGGATTGCCATGAGTTGAGATCGACTCGAGGGCAGTTAACAAAACTATGAACCAGACATGCATTGATACACAAAGCTCATTCATTCTCATTTGGGACCTCCCATGAGGTGAATCAACTACAGTAAATGAATCAAGAATTGAAAGCACAGTATGTTATTGCCTAAAGCTTCCAAACATTCCATGAGTTGTAAATCAGAAACCAACCTAGGCTTCTGATTCTAGCTTACAAGGAGCATGTCAAGCCAAGACTGTAGGTTTTGAACAACACACTAAGGGGAGTTGCAGACTGCCAAAAATAGTGCAAATTGAGTCCACTTTTAGGGTTAGGGTTAGTGCTAGGGAATCATGGGAATTGTTTTTTTCTGAGACATTGAGCCTTCTCTGTCAGAGAGCTCTGGTGCCACAATAAAATACAGTTCCCATGATTCCCTAACCTTAACCCTAACCCTAAAAGTGGACTCAATTTGCACTATTTCTGGCAGTCTGCAACCCCGCTAAGCTTTCAGTCCCTGGTTAGTTTAGACCAGACTTTCTCAACCTTTTTACCCTGGAGAAACGTTTAGAAGAGTTTTCAGGTCTCAGGGAACCCCTGCATAAAAATCACTACTGTATTTTGTGGTGTATAAGACAACTGGGTATATAAGATGTTCCCAACTTTTCCAGTTAAAATATAGAGTTTGGGATATACTCGCCATATAAGACGACCCCTCTTCCAACGCGCACCAAATAAAAAAATTTAAAAATCAGATTTGATTTCAATGTGGTAATTTTAATTCACATGCTTACAACATTCAGGTACTTAGCAGGAAAAGCGTCACTTAGAAACACAACAAACTACAGCTCCCATTTTCACTAGCATTTATTTCTACAGCTCCTCCTCCTCTCCCTGGCCTCCTTCTCTTTCTCCCCTCGTCCTCCTCCTCCTCTCCCTGTCTTCCTTCTCTTTCTCCCCTCGTCCTCCTCCCCTCCCTGTCTTCCTTCTCTTTCTCCCCTCCTCCTCCTCCTCTCCCTGGCCTCCTTCTCTTTCTCCCCTCATCCTCCTCCTCCTCTCCCTGGCTTCCTTCTCCTTCTCCCCTCGTCCTCATCGTCCCCTCCTCTCCCTGGCTTCCTTCTCTTTTTCCCCTCATCCTCCTCCTCTCCCTGGCTTCCTTCTCTTTCTCCCCTCCTCCTCCTCCTCTCCCTGGCTTCCTTCTCTTTCTCCCCTCATCCTCCTCCTCTCCCTGGCCTCCTTCTCTTTCTCCCCTCGTCCTCCTCCTCCTCTCCCTGGCTTCCTTCTCCTTCTCCCCTCGTCCTCATCGTCCCCTCCTCTCCCTGGCTTCCTTCTCTTTTTCCCCTCATCCTCCTCCTCTCCCTGGCTTCCTTCTCTTTCTCCCCTCCTCCTCCTCCTCCTCTCCCTGGCTTCCTTCTCTTTCTCCCCTCATCCTCCTCCTCTCCCTGGCCTCCTTCTCTTTCTCCCCTCGTCCTCCTCCTCCTCTCCCTGGCTTCCTTCTCTTTCTCCCCTCCTCCTCCTCCTCCCCTCCCTGTCTTCTTTCTCTTTCTCCCCTCCTCCTCCTCCTCTCCCTGGCCTCCTTCTCTTTCTCCCCTCGTCCTCCTCCTCCTCTCCCTGGCTTCCTTCTCCTTCTCCCCTCGTCCTCATCGTCCCCTCCTCTCCCTGGCTTCCTTCTCTTTTTCCCCTCATCCTCCTCCTCTCCCTGGCTTCCTTCTCTTTCTCCCCTCGTCCTCCTCCTCCTCTCCCTGGCTTCCTTCTCTTTCTCCCCTCGTCCTCCTCCCCTCCCTGTCTTCCTTCTCTTTCTCCCCTCCTCCTCCTCCTCTCCCTGGCCTCCTTCTCTTTCTCCCCTCGTCCTCCTCCTCCTCTCCCTGGCTTCCTTCTCCTTCTCCCCTCGTCCTCATCGTCCCCTCCTCTCCCTGGCTTCCTTCTCTTTTTCCCCTCATCCTCCTCCTCTCCCTGGCTTCCTTCTCTATCTTCCCTCCTCCTCCTCCTCTCCCTGGCTTCCTTCTCTTTCTCCCCTCCTCCTCCTGCTCTCCCTGGCCTCCTTCTCTTTCTCCCTTCGTCCTCCTCCTCCTCTCCCTGGCTTCCTTCTCTTTCTCCCCTCGTCCTCCTCCCCTCCCTGTCTTCCTTCTCTTTCTCCCCTCCTCCTCTCCCTGGCCTCCTTCTCTTTCTCCCCTCCTCCTCCTCCTCCTCTCCCTGGCTTCCTTCTCTTTCTCCCCTCGTCCTCCTCCCCTCCCTGTCTTTCTTCTCTTTCTCCCCTCCTCCTCCTCCTCTCCCTGGCCTCCTTCTCTTTCTCCCCTCCTCCTCCTCCTCCTCCTCTCCCTGGCTTCCTTCTCTTTCTCCCCTCGTCCTCCTCCTCTCCCTGCCTTCCTTCTCTTTCTCCCCTCCTCCTCCTCCTCCTCCTCTCCCTGGCTTCCTTCTCTTTCTTCCCTCATCCTCCTCCCCTCCCTGTCTTCCTTCTCTTTCTCCCCTCCTCCTCCTCCTCCTCTCCCTGGCTTCCTTCTCTTTCTCCCCTCGTCCTCCTCCTCCTCTCCCTGTCTTCCTTCTCTTTCTCCCCTCCTCCTCCTCCTTCTCTCCCTGTCTTCCTTCTCTTTCTCCCCTCCTCCTCCTCCTCCTCTCCCTGGCTTCCTTCTCTTTCTCCCCTCCTCCTCTTCCTCCTCCTCCTCCTCCTTCGTCTGGCTTCCTTCTCCTTCTCTTTCTCTCCTCATCCTCTTCCTCCTCTTCTGCATGGCGTATAAGACAACCCCCAACTTTTGAGACCCTTTTCCAGGGTTAAATAGCCGTCTTATATGCCAGAAAATATGGTATATCTTCGGCTCAAAAATGGTTTGTTTATCAGTCACAATTTATCATGGAATCCCTAGCAAACCTCTTGCACAATCCTAAGGGTCCAGGGAACCTTGGTTGAGGAACCCAGGTTTAAACTCTCCCATAAGTAGGTGGAGACAAGTGTCAGAATGGGATTGCTTATATCAGCACTATGGAATTCCAGGTTATTGCTTCGCACAAACATAAGCAGTGTCTATTAAGTTCTTGTCTAAAAGACAGAAACACCAACCTCTAGGATTTGTCCTGGGCAACAAGCCAAGAACGCATAAGAATGTACAGCTTATGGTCAGTGGTATCAAAAGATCCTTACAAAGCAGGTAATGTAACACCTTGAATGACTAAGCAGATACTTGCAGGGCTTCTGTTGCTGACTAATGAACCAGAAGAAGAAAGCAGGTGGACAGACAAGAGATGCTGTGCTTGCACAGCATTAACTGCAAGATGACTCAAATGAATAAACCTAGCATTAATTTCAGAGTGACGCATTTATGCTTTGCTAAAGTACAAACGCTCATCTGGAAAAGTGTGAAATGAGGTTAGGGTCACATATTTGACATGCTTCTGTTCTCCACCCATTCGCTCACTACTACCACCTATCGACCTTCTAGAAACAAGACCTTGACTATCCAACCTTTTAAAAGTCTGCAGAACCAAAGACACTAACAAACTCATCTCTGGATAAAATTCTAAGTGCTGGTCATGATTTATAAAGCCCTATGAGGCTTTAGGTCCAGATTATTTGAAGAACCATATCTCCCCATATGAACCTGCCAGAAAATTAAGATGGCCAGGGGAAGGCTTTCTCTCGGTCCCACCACCATCACAGTCTTGCTTGGCGAGGACACGAGGGAGAACCTTCTTGGTGGGTGCTTCCCCCCTCTGGAACTTCCTTCCATGGGAGGCTAGGCTGGCCCCCTCCCTGCTTGCTTTTTGTTGGCAAGACAAGATGCTTTTATTCAAACAATTGTGTCAGGGAGGCTTTTATACAGGGTGTATGCTCTATTTATGTTATTTAACCTCTGCATGTTTGGGGTAATTTTATACTGTTTTAAGCCAGATGGTTTTAATTGTTTACATTTTTATTGTAGTTTTAAAATAATTTTATTTGTGGGCCACCTTGGATCCCTTTCTGGGAGAAAGGCAGTACAGAAATTAATAAATAAATAAAACAATCAGAATGATGATAAAGTCTTTGATTTTATTCATATGTTGCAAGTTTGTCCTAAGTCAGGGGTAGTAATTACATGGCTTTCCAGGTCTTGTTGGACTTCAACTCCCACTAGCCCTAGCTAGTGATGAATGTTGAGAATTGCAATTCAGCAACATTGGGTGGGGGCTGTAGGACTCCCATTCCTGATTCGGCCATAATGTGCTAATGGGACTAAAAACTGTTCTATGTATTACTTGAGAGCAAAACCCACTGAATATAATAAAACATCTTTCTCAGAAATTTCAATTATTCTTCTATAGTTTCAGTAGGTCTTCTGCCTTTACTTTTCTTGACAGGCAGAAGTTCAACAGGCAGAAGTTCTCTTTAACATCTCTGTGACAGGCAAAAGATCAACAGATTTAAGTTCGTCATTACTGCAGCTCCATAAACAAAAAGATACACCAATTCAATATATGTCTACCAGGCTGCTATCAGAGTCATCTGGGCACTGCCAGAAATAGAAGCCAACACTGGTTGTTAAAACATTTAGTTCCTTTAAGTTCCAAAGTAGACCCTCCACATCTGCTGAGGTTAGGGAAACAGCCCCCCAGGGAAAGTGGGGAAATCACAAATAAAAAGAAACCATTCTCTCTAGGAATCATCTTCCAGCACAACTCTATGCTCAACATCTGCCACAAGTTGACCACAGAATCATGCTGGAGGACCTATAAATGCCTAGAGAATTATTTTCTCTAGGAACATATTGGTCCTCCAGTGCAAATCTAAGGTCAACATCTGGTAGAGTCACACTGGAGGAAGTAGAAATTCCTAGAGAATACATATTAATCAAATTCATGACTAATCAAATCCACAAAAGTCAAAGCCACAAATGTGGAGGACCAGCTGTATTATAACTTTTTTTCATTATACAGTGGTACCTCTACTTACGAATGCTTCTTCTACTGAAAAATTCGACTTACGAAACGCGCCTCCCGAAAAAAATTGCTTCGACTTAAGAAAGCGTTCCAACTTACGAAATTGGTACGAACGAGCTGCTCTCCGAATTTTGTGGCATGCCATTGGTTAGTGAAATCTAGCAAAGCAGCACTATATTGGCTAGAAAAAGTGGAAGTGGTTAGTGGAAGTGTTTGCCTAGCGAAATTCAGCTAGGCAGCACTGTTTGGGCTTGCGAAAGAGGAGAGAAAGTGTGGCTAGCGAAATTGGTGGCTTCTGAGATCCAGGAAGGTAGGACTTGTGGCTTTTGAACTCCAGGACTGTATTTTTGGCTTGTGATGTTTTTTATTCTTTACATTAGTCCTGCAACTCATTTTTATGTTTTTTGTTCCTTAAGGGTAATGTAACATGTTTGTATTAGAGGTACTTAACGAAATAACCCTGTATTATACATTTGTATTGAGTTGTAGCTTGAATCTGGGGGCCTGGGACGGATTAGGGCATTTCAATGTTAAATTTGCTTCTACTTACGAAATTTTCTACTTATGAAATGGCTGTCGGAACGAATTAATTTTGTAAGTAGAGGTACCACTGTACTTCATTTAGCCTTAGAAAGGCTAGAAAAGAAATGAAATGATCATGGGGAAATAGAGGCAATAGGTTTTAAGATGTCAAAAGAGCAATTTTTACAAGTGGAAAGCAGAGGTGGAAATCCATTCTCAAAGTGGAATCCACTACACATCTGCCCTCTTCCCCCATAAATTCATTTACATAAACCTGTTCTAGTGCACCATAAGCAGGGGGTAGAATGCAGGGTAGGAGCCAACATGGCGTAGTGGTTTGAGTGATAGTCTACAACTCTGGAGATCAGGGTTCAATTCCCAGCTCGGCCATGAAACCCACTGGATGATTTTGGGCAAGTTACATGCTCTCAGCCACAGGAGAAGGCAATAGCAAACCTCCTCTGAACAAATCTTGCCAAGAAAACCCCATGATAAGTCCACCTTAGGGTTGCCATGAATCAGAAACAACTTGAAGGCATACAACAACAAAGGACATAGGACTTTATCATATGGGGGGGGGGGGAATTAGGAGTTTAAACAATGATTATCCCATGAAAATCACGCAATCATAATTAAGATTGCGATTAAGATTTTCACACACAGCACGAGTAAAGAGTCATTATCCAGGGAATAACCAGGCAATAACCAGACAATAAACAGTAACAAATCATTCACGGGAAATCTTGTGAATGATTTGTTGCTGTTTATTGCCTGATTATTCTCAGGATAATGGTGTTTAAATTGCGACGTTGTGTGAAAACCTTTATCGCAAATGCGTGATTTTCACGGGATATTCCCGGGATAGTGGCGCTTTAACCGTGACGTCCTGTGAAAATCTTAATCACAAATGGGCAATTTTCATGAGATAATCACCGTTTAAACTTCCAGTTTTCCCTGCGTGATAAAGTCCATAGAGTTTTTCCTGCCATTTGACATTAGCAGTTGCTTTAGATGCCAAAGGGTTGGAAGCACCGCTTGAAGAGAGAGTTTTTTGCCGTACAGCCAGCCCAAAACTCCTCCTAAACTAGCTGCTGCTGTAGGTCCAATAGAAGGCTCTGTCCCATTGCTGGTGCTGAAGAAAGTTTCATTACTTTATTCAGCAGTTATAGGTATTTTTAATCCAGTTGTGCACAACTGGATTGAGATGTATACAGTCATACTTTCTTTAGTAAATATACAGTGGACCCTCCACATTTGCGGAATTGACTTTTGTGGGTTTGATTATTCAGAGATTTGATTAATAGGTTCTCTCTAGGAATTTCTAGGTCCTCCAGTGCAAATCTATGGTCAATTTCCACCAAAAGTCACACCGGAAGAGCTAGCTAGTCCAAGAGAGAACACTTCTCTAGGCATTTGTAGGTCCTCCAGTGCACTTCTATGGTCAACTTCTGTCAGATATGGACAATAGAGTTGCTTTGGAGGACCTAGAGATTCCTAGAGAGGTGTTGTCTCAGGTAATATATATAGTGATTTTATTTATTTATCAGCAGTTCTTCCACTTTCATGGGAATCCTGTGCCCCTAACCCCAGCAAATGTGAAGGGATCACTATAGTCATCTATTTGAACCTTGTTGTCTTTTCAGCAGCAGTTAAGACCTTTCTATTCCAGTAAGCTTTTGAGAATTAATTGTTAACAATATGGTTGGGTTGTTGTTGTTTTTATTGTGCTGTACTGTTTTCATCTTTGTTTCCAAATACAGTTGGCCCTCTGTGTGCACAGATTTTGCATGAGAGAAAGGCCATCCTCTGAGGCTGAAAGAGTGTGATTTGCACAAGGTCACCCAGTGGGTTTCATGGCTCAGTGAGGATTTGAACTCTGGTCTCCAGAGTCGTAGTCCCAACACTCAAACCACTACACCATGCTGGCTCTCATCTAACATTATTAACATTACCGTATTTTTCGCCCTATAGGGCGCACTTTTTCTTCCCCAAAACGTGCGTGGGGAAGTGAGTGCGCCCTATAGGGCGAAGGGGCCGAGGCCGTGGGGAGAAGGAGCCCTCCTTCCCCCCGCGACCTCAGTCTTTGAATGGACTGGTGCTGGGATCGAAGCGATCCCGGCACCAGCCCATTGAAAGACTGAGGCCACGGGGAGAAGGAGGGCTCCTTCTCCCCGCGGCCTCAGTCTTGGAATCGGCTGGTGCCGGGATCGAAGCGATCCCGGCCCCAGCCGATTGAAGACCGAGGCCGGCGGGGGAAGGAGCCTTCCTTCCCCCCCCCGGCCTCGGTTTGGAATCGGCTGGGGCCGGGATCGTTTCGATCCCGGCACAAGCCCATTCCAAGACTGAGGCCGGGGGGAGAAGGAGGGCTCCTTCTCCCCCCGGCCTCAGTCTTTCAATGGGCTTGTGCCGGGATCGAAACGATCCCAGCACAAGCCCATTCCAAGACTGAGGCCGGGGGGAGAAGGAGGGCTCCTTCTCCCCCCGGCCTCAGTCTTTCAATGGGCTTGTGCCGGGATCGTTTCGATCCCGGCACAAGCCCATGGAAAGACTGAGGCCGGGGGGGAGAAGGAGCCCTCCTTCCACCCCGGCCTCAGTCTTTCAATGGGCTTGTGCCGGGATCGTTTCGATCCCGGCACAAGCCCATGGAAAGACTGAGGCCGGGGGGGAGAAGGAGCCCTCCTTCCACCCCGGCCTCAGTCTTGGAATGGGCTTGTGCCGGGATCGTTTCGATCCCGGCACAAGCCCATGGAAAGACTGAGGCCGGGGGGGAGAAGGAGCCCTCCTTCCACCCCGGCCTCAGTCTTGGAATGGGCTTGTGCCGGGATCGTTTCGATCCCGGCACAAGCCCATGGAAAGACTGAGGCCGGGGGGGAGAAGGAGCCCTCCTTCCACCCCGGCCTCAGTCTTGGAATGGGCTTGTGCCGGGATCGTTTCGATCCCGGCACAAGCCCATGGAAAGACTGAGGCCGGGGGGGAGAAGGAGCCCTCCTTCCACCCCGGCCTCAGTCTTGGAATGGGCTTGTGCCGGGATCGTTTCGATCCCGGCACAAGCCCATGGAAAGACTGAGGCCGGGGGGGGGAGAAGGAGCCCTCCTTCCACCCCGGCCTCAGTCTTGGAATGGGCTTGTGCCGGGATCGTTTCGATCCCGGCACAAGCCCATGGAAAGACTGAGGCCGGGGGGGAGAAGGAGCCCTCCTTCCACCCCGGCCTCAGTCTTGGAATGGGCTTGTGCCGGGATCGTTTCGATCCCGGCACAAGCCCATGGAAAGACTGAGGCCGGGGGGGGAGAAGGAGCCCTCCTTCCACCCCGGCCTCAGTCTTGGAATGGGCTTGTGCCGGGATCGTTTCGATCCCGGCACAAGCCCATGGAAAGACTGAGGCCGGGGGGGAGAAGGAGCCCTCCTTCCACCCCGGCCTCAGTCTTGGAATGGGCTTGTGCCGGGATCGTTTCGATCCCGGCACAAGCCCATGGAAAGACTGAGGCCGGGGGGGAGAAGGAGCCCTCCTTCCACCCCGGCCTCAGTCTTGGAATGGGCTTGTGCCGGGATCGTTTCGATCCCGGCACAAGCCCATGGAAAGACTGAGGCCGGGGGGGAGAAGGAGCCCTCCTTCCACCCCGGCCTCAGTCTTGGAATGGGCTTGTGCCGGGATCGTTTCGATCCCGGCACAAGCCCATGGAAAGACTGAGGCCGGGGGGGAGAAGGAGCCCTCCTTCCACCCCGGCCTCAGTCTTGGAATGGGCTTGTGCCGGGATCGTTTCGATCCCGGCACAAGCCCATTGAAAGACTGAGGCCGGGGGGGAGAAGGAGCCCTCCTTCTCCCCCCGGCCTCAGTCTTGGAATGGGCTGGTGCCGGGATCGAAACGATCCCGGCACCAGCCCATTCCAAGACCGAGGCCGGGGGGGGGGGGGGGGAAGGAAGGCTCCTTCCCTCGCCGGCGGGTCTTCAATCGGCTGGGGCCGGGATCGCTTCGATCCCGGCCCCAGCCCATTCAAAGACTGAGGTCGCGGGGGGGGGGGGGAAGAAGCCCTCCTTCCCCCCCCCCCCCCCGACCTCAGTTCAATGGGCTGGTGCTGGGATCGGTCTCCAATCCCAGCACCAGCCCATTGAACAACTCCGGCTAAAGGGAGGAATCCTTTTTTCTTGGATTTTCCCCCTTAAAAATTGGGTGCGCCCAATATGCCGGAGCGCCCTATAGGGCGAAAAATACGGTTTCTGTATGATGTGGTGAGAGCCAGCATAGGGTAGTGGTTTGAGTGTTGGGACGACAACTCTGGAGACCAGGGTTCGAATCCCAGCTTGGTCATGTAAACCTAGTGGATCCTCTTGGGTCAGTCACACAGCCTCAGATGACATCAAGGGCAAAAACCCCTCTGAAGAAACCTGCCAGAACAAAAATAAAAACATGGTCACCATAAGTTGGAAATGATTTGGAGGCACACAATAATGTTAGTAATATGAGTACTGATATTATTCATAAATTGTAATTCCCCTCTATCACTTAATGCAATGGCAGTAGTTGTGACATAAACTAGCAAAATTAAAATTATACCTTGGCGTAATGGTTTGAGTGTTTAACTAGGACTCTAGAGACCAGGGTTCAAGTCCTTCCCAAATGAGCCACATAAACTCACTGGTTGACCCTGGACAAGTGATACTCTCTCAGCCTCAGAGGATGGCAATGTATGAGACAGCCTGACACTCTCTCAGCCTCAGAGGAAGGTAATGGCAAACTGAATAAATCTTGCCGAGAAAAGTCCCAGGATAGTTTCGCCTACATCACTGAATGTAATGGCAATAATTGTGACATAAATTTTAACTAGCAAAATTAAAATTATACCTCAGTGTAGTGGATTGAACGTCGGACTACGACTCTGGAGACCAGGGTTCGAATTCCAACTTGGCCATGTAAACCCACTGGGGGTTGACCTTGAGCAAGTCACACTCTCTCAGCCTCAGAGGGTGGCCACAGCAAACCCCTTGCTAAGAAACCCCCATGATAATTTCACCTCAGGGTTTCCATAAGTCAGAAATGACTTGAAGGCACACAACCACAGCAACCGCAACCACAACCACAACCACAGGGTGTGCTATTCTCTCAGCCTGAGAGGAGGTCAATTGGAGAGGGGTGTGGGGGTGACACTATGTGTCACCAGGGGTGACCAGGCGTCCTCCTTTTTTCCAGGACGTGCCCTCCATTTCTCGCAGTCCAAAGTGTCCTCCTTTTCCAGCAAGGCTGAGAAGAAGCATGAATTGCCATCTCTGCCATTGACTTACATTTGTGGGAGTGCCGTGAGCTTGTAAAGTGGTGGCATCCTCCATTTTCCCCCTGAAGGTCCTACATTTCTGGGGTTAGGGAGGGTTTCACTTGTCCTACTATGGTTGGGAGGTCTGGTCACCCTGCTCCCTCTCTCTCTTAGCTGGGATGTACTAAAACAAGTGACAGTACTTGCCCATAGGGAAACCATACCTGCCCATAGAGCATCATTGAAGAATACTTGCATTATAGGAAAACATTGCAGATGTTTCCTATGTTTCCCTATAGGCAAGTAATTCCCAGTATTTCCCTATAGGCAAGTATTCTGTAATGCTTCCCTATGGGCAAGTACTCCCCAATGCTTCCCTATGGGCAAATACTGTCATTTGTTTCAGTATTTCTCCTCTTAGTCAGTGGAGCCCACTACTCACACACCTCTCTCTCTCTCTCCCTCTGGGGATGATGGAGCAGGGTCTCCCTTTCCAGCCCCTTCCTCTCCCTCCAGAGCCGGGCGCCGGGTGGCTCTGGGGCGGCTCTCCTTCTCCTTCTCCTTCTCCTTCTCCTTCTCAGCCGCAATGCAGCTTCCTTCCTTCCCCGCCTTCCCGCCTGTTCTCCTCAGAGCAGCCCCACGGCCATCCCCGATGCCTCCGCTTTCCTGACTCCTCCGGATGCCTAGACTGCCGGAGCAGAGTTCGAATCCTGGCTGGGCTTTCGAAAGCCACTGGGTGACCTCCTTGGGTGCGCCACACTCTCTCAGCCTCCGAGGGTGTCCATGGCAGTCCCACAACTAACTTTTGGTGCAGTGGTTTAACTGTTGGACCGCTCGGCTATGGGCAAGCCACACTCTCTCAGCCTCAGAGGGTGCCCATGGCAGTTCCACGAGTAACTTGTGGTGCAGTGGTTTTAGTATTGGACTCTGGAGAGCAGAATTCGAATCCTGGTTCTGCCATGGAAACCCACTGGGTGACCTCCTTGGGTGAGCCATGCTCTCTCGGCCTCAGAGGGTGCCCATGGCAGTCCCACTAATAACTTGTGTTGCAGTGGTTTGACTGTTGGACCACACAGCTATGGGCAAGCTACACTCTCTCAGCCTCAGAGGATACCCATGGCAAGCCACACTCTCTCAGCCTAAGAGGGTGTCCATGGCAGTCCCACAACTAACTTGTGGCGCAGTGGTTTGAGTGTTGGATCACACGGCTATGGGCGAGTCACTCTCTCTCTCAACCTCAGAGGATGACTATGACAGTCCCACAACTAACTTGTGGCGCAGTGGTTTGAGCGTTGGACTCTGGAGAGCAAAATTCGAATCCTGGCTGGGCCATGGAAACTCACTGGGTGACCTCCTTGGAACAAGTCACACTCTCTCATGAGCCTCAGTGGATGCCCATGGCAGTCCCACCAGCAACTTGTGTTGCAGTGGTTTCAGTATTGGACTCTGGAGAAGAAAATCTGAATCCTGGCTGGGCCATGGAAACCTACTGGGTGACCTCCTTGGGTGATCCACACTCTCTCAGCCTCAGAGGATGACGATGGCAGTCCCATAAATAACTTGTGGCGCAGTGGTTTCAGTGTTGGACCCCTCAGCTATGGGCAAGTCACACTCTCTCAGCCTCAGAGGGTGTCCATGGCAGTCCCACAAATAATTTGTGGGGCAGTAGCTTGAGTGTTGGAATAGGACTCTGGAGAGCAGTTCGAATCCTGGCTTGGCCATGGAAACCCACTGGGTGACCTCCTTGGGGCAAGTCACACTCTCTCAGCCTCAGAGAATGCCAATGGCAGTCCAATGAGTAAGTTGTGGTGTAGTGGTTTGGGAGCTGGACTAGGACTCTGGAGACCAGGGTTCGAATCCCAGCTCGGCCATGGAAACCCTTATGGCAATTATGGGGTTTTCTTGACAAGGTTCTCCAAAGGGAGCTTTGCCATTGCCATCCTCTGAAGCTGAGAGAGTGTGGCTTGCCTGAGGTCACCCAGTGGGTTTCCATGGCTGAGCCAGAATTCAAACCCTGGTCTCCAGAGTCCTACTCCAACACACAAAGCACTACACTATGCTGGCTTGACTCTGACTTATGGCAACCCTATCCTAAGGCAAGATCCTTGGCAAGATTTATCCAGAGGAAGTTTGCCATTGCCTTCCTTTAAGGCTGGGAGAGTTGGACTTGCCCATAGTTGCCTTCACTGACCCAGTGGGTTTCTAAGGCTGAACCAGATTTGAACCAGACCCTCCCACAACCCTAGGGTGCATCTACACTGTAGAAATAATTCAATTTGAGACTACGTTATGTGCTTCTCCTGGGATCTGTAGTTTTACAAGGCCTTTAGCCTTCTCCCAGGTGCCTCACCAAGCTACCAATCCCAGGATCCTGTAGGATCAGGGTGACCAAGGGTTCTTCTTTTCCAGGACACATCCTACATTTCGTGGCAGAGGGGCGGGATATAAATTATTATTATTATTATTATTATTATTATTATTATTATTATTATTATTACATTTCAACCTTATGTCCAGGAGGAATTCAAAATGTCCCCCATGTTGAGTATGACTAAGACCATTTACATTTATATGAGTGTTTTTAGCTTTTATTGGTAACACCCTCCATTTTTCTTGAATGCCCTACCTTTTGGGATGCTTTGTCCTCCTTTGTGATGATGGTCATCCTGTGTAGGACGGAGCCATAGCAGTTAAAATGCTGTCAAATTGTGTTATTTCTACAACGTGAGAGCAAGCGTGGTGTCGTGGTTTAAGCATTGGACAACGCTTCTGGAGATCAGGGTTCTAATGACGGCTCAGCCATGTAAGCCCACTGGGTGACCTTGGGCGACTCACACTCTCTCAGCCTCTGAGGATGACAATCATAAACCTCCTCTGAAGAAACTTCCCAAGAAAACCCCATGATAGGGTTGCCTTAGGGTTGCCACAAGACTGAAACAACTTGAAGGCACACAACAACAAAAGAGCTGACCTGAAGGCACATAGCAAAGGTAGGCTGTCAGTACTTCAAAAGGTCCAAAACACTGCAGAAATAATCCAGTCTGAGACCACTTTAACTGCCCTGGCTCAATGCTAGGGAATTCTGGGAACTCTAGTTTTGTGAGACATTTAGCCTTCTCTGTCAGAGAGCTCTGGTGCCACAATTAGAGTTCCCAGGACTCTCTAGCACTGAGTCAGGGTAGTTAAAGCAGTCTCAAACTGGATTATTTCTGCAGTGTGTTTTGGACCGTAGTCATTCTTTTTTGGTTCAACCTAGGGCTGCCATAAGTAAAAAATGACTTGGAGGCACCCAACAACAAGGTGCATGCCCAGAGTCTATGGGCCTTTACAGACTGCCAGAAACAATGCAGCTTGAGACCACTTTAACTGTCCTGGTTCAGTGCTAGGAAATCATGAGAATTGTAGTTTTTTTCTGAGACATTGAGCCTTCTCTGTCAGAGAGCTCTGGTGCCACAATAAACTACAGTTCCCATGATTCCCTAGCACTGAGCCAGGACAGTTAAAGTGGTCTCAAGTTGCATTATTTCTGGCAATCTGTAAAGGCCCTTAGTCTGACATACCGCTGCACAATGCTGACATGCGTTGGGACTCAAAACAGCCTTTCCCAGATAGATTCCTTTGGTACTTGAACTTAAGGAGGAGTGAATTTCCTGCATTGCAAGCCAATCCCCAGATTCCCAGAGCATACAATAGCTGTTTATCTGGGGGGGCTGCCAAATCAGGGCTGAATTGCAGGAAGGTAACTTCACTTCCCGAAAGGAGCTACTGTACATTTGTTCCCTGGTTGTCTGGCGGCACTCCCAGGGTCCTTGGATGGTCAACTTCTCTACCCCACAGCAGTGCCTCAGCCTTGGCTGTGATAACTTTTAACAGCCAGGGTGAGAAACATTTGGAGACAAATCTGCCCCTTCATCTATTCAAAGGCAATTTTGTTGTTCTGTGCCTTTAAATCATTTCTGACTTATGGAGACCCTAAAGGTGAATCTGTCACGGGTTTTTCTTGGCATGTTTCTTCAGAGGGGGGTTGCCGTTGCCATCTTCTGAAGCTGAGAGAGTGTGACTTGCCAAAGGTCACCCCAGTGAGTTTACATGGCTGAGTAGGCATTCGAACCCTGGTCTCCAGATTTGTAGTCCAGTGCTCAACCACTACACCATGCTGGCTCTCAGCATCCTCCATATATATTGGGTTATGAAAATAAACACTACTAATATTAAAATTAATCAAACCACTACACCACGCTGGCTCCCATTCAAAGGCAATGCCGCAGATTTAAAACTGGATATGGACACTGACTATGATGAAAGTCAAGCCTGCAAAGTCACTTTTTGAGGTTTTTCAATTAGTTTTTGAGATCTCTATTCTACAAGGATAAAACAGTGGCCCTAGCAGCTCGTAATAAAAGCCATTCCCCTTTCTGGATGTATTCGAAACACGTTCAAGACATGAAGAGTTTTATCCCTTGTCTATTCCCATTGGTTATTCACACAGCCGACAATGTGAATCTTTAGGAAACTTTAAAAAATCCTGAGATTGATTATTCCAGGATTTGCAGGTTTTTGGGTAGCCACTCCCCCCCCCAAAAAAAACTTTAGCTGATGCATGTGAGCAACAAAGATTAATATCATGTTCATCCAGGATTTTTTTTCCCCACCATCTGAATAACCTCCAAGAAAGGTTCTTGGTGCTTTAGGGGTCAGTGGACCTGGGCCAGCAGGCTGGCCCTAGCTCCTGGCAACTACGGTATGTTGAGAAAGTTGTCTGCTTATTCACATGGGTTTCTACGGTTGCCTCCACACTACAGAAATAATCCAGGTTGACATCAGTTTAACTGCCATGGCTCAGGGTAACAGAATTCTCCCAGTTGTAGTTTTGTGGGACATTTAGCCTTCTCTCTCAGAGAACTCTGGTGACATAACAAACTACAGTTCCCAGAATCCCACAGCATTGTGTCATGGTAGTAAAAGTGGTGTCAAGATGGATTATTTCTGCAGTGCGGATAAAGCCTAAGTGAGTTGGAACCATGTATAGTCAGGATTCCAAGCACCCTTACACAGCTGGGATCCTGCTTTAACTGCCATGGCTACATCCTATGCAATCCTGGGATATGTAGGTTGGCAAGCTACTAGAGCACTCTGTCAGAGAATCCTAAATGCCCTTCCCTAAACTTCCCAGTATTTCCATAGGGAGTGGAATCATGTACATGTAGCACTAACTCCCTAACACTAACACTAATTCTGCCATGTACAGAATTGTACAGAATGCTACAGAATTGTAGTTTTTGTGAGTCCTTTAGCCTTCTCTGTCAGAGAACTCTGGTGCTACAACAAATTACAATTTCCAGAATTCCATAGCATTTGATCATGGCAGTTAAAAAAGTGTCAATTAGTTCTGCACTGAGGATGCAGTCGAAGTGAGTTTCCATTGCCTTTCTCTGAGGCTGAGAGTGTGTGACTTACCCAAGGCCACCCAGTGAGTTTATGACAGAGCGGGGTTTTGAACCCTGATCTCCCAGTGTCCTAATACAACAGTCAAACCACTACACCACATTGGCTCTCATTTTGAATATAGTTGGTTCTATTTTGAATATTAAATATGAATGAATCTTTTTTTTAAATACCTAAAACAGTGTAGTGTAAGGTACTGATATCCCAAGCCATTTGAGAAATCAAAACTATTAAAACCAAGCACTTGCATTGACTTGAATTGAACATATTTACCATGGATAGTTGAATCCATCAATAAAAAGATCTGTGGATATGCAGGGCTGGCTGAGGACACTGATGGTTAGAGCAGGCATCAAGACCTCATGGAGAAATCCCCTGCTAAGCTCCTGGTAGACACCAGAGTTGCCCAAAATGTAAGGAACTTTTACAGTTAAACAGTATGTCTGAGAAACTGTGTTATTTCAGCAAGAAATTAGATCTCTTTCTTTTAAAGACAGGTGGGGAATCTCCAGTTCAAACCGAGAGGCATTCCATCAGGACCCTGCTACTATAAAGAAACCATTTCCCCTTGAGATATGGCAGTAAGTATACCAGGCAGCCTTGCCCCCAGAGAACAGTGGAAGCAGGAGAGTAGCAAAATGTGGTGAGTAGTGAAAAACAACTGCAAGCACTTGCAAAACCTGTTTTCCCAAAGCTGGGAGAGCCTTGTCTTCATCTACAGGCTTCTTACTTTGCTTTCCAGTTGTATGTGAACCATGTATGTGACTGTATGTATCCATAAGTATACATGTATAAAAAGACATGTGTGCATGTCAACCTGAAAGTGTATGCTTTGTTCCTGCTCATTCTGGGCATTGGCTCACTAGATTGCAATAGGCAGACACCAACCACTGCTTCCCAAAAGGTTGGAGGAGGAAGGCAGTGTGTTTGCAGTGATGTGGAGGCCAAAAATTGCATGGAAATCAGAAAAAAAATTAAATGGGGCAGGTGAATGGAGTGCCAAGGAGCTTTGGAAACCATAAAAGTGTGTCTTGGGAGCCATATGCAGGCTGTGTTTTTCTTCTCTCGTATCTACTTAGGAGGCATTCACACTACAGAAATAACCTGGTATGAGCCC
This sequence comes from Phrynosoma blainvillii, assembly GCA_026167975.1. NCBI lineage: Eukaryota > Metazoa > Chordata > Lepidosauria > Squamata > Phrynosomatidae > Phrynosoma > Phrynosoma blainvillii. Next base: position 39,702,475 of record JANUYF010000005.1, read on the forward strand.
AGGTTATTCACATGCCATTCACACTTGCCTCAAATGCTTTCGGGGGGGGGGGGCCTACCCAAAAACCCACTTAACCCAAGATATTTGAAACCAGGTTCCCCACCCCCACCCCGCCCCACATCGCATCTTTTTGAAAGTATTGCATCAATCTGCATCTTCAGCAGTGTGAATACGCTACCGAATCGGTTCAGATCTCTGTATCGTTCAAGGGAATAGAGGGGGCTCCATTTTATCCCAAAACAAACACATGTGTGAATTACAACAGGGGTAAAATGACTTGGAGAGATTCAGGAACACAAAACCTAATGGGAACAATGATCCCAATAAATATCAGTGTGGAGATCCACATCTCCTCTGGACAAAAACCTGGTGTGAATGCCCCCTTTGAAGCAATTCGCCTCTATGGACCTTATCACACGCGGGCCACAAAGCGATAAGAAAGCGAAATAAGAATAAATCCAGGAATAAACCGAAAGAAACCCCACAATGCGTAAATGGCTATCAGACGCAACTAGCATCATCGCGCAATTAAGGAAAGCGCGATGAAGCGCTCCCGGGAACCGTATTTGCTGTTCGCACACAATTGAGAAAATCCCGGACATAACCAAGCAATGATGCCCTACACATGCTCAGTACAGCCGCGGCTGTCACTTGCCGCAGCTGTCAAACACACCCCTTCCCAAGCCGGCTGTCCCCCAAACCCCTTCCCAAGCCGGCACAGGGTTCGCGCTCCGAGCAGAACGTCCTCAGATAGGCGCCTCTCTGAGGACATCTTCCTTGGAGCTCAGACCCTGCGCGGGGCCTGAGCTCCGAGCAGAACGTCCTCGGAGAGGCGCCTCTCTGAGGATGTCCTCCTTGGAGCTCGGACCCTGCGCGGGGCCTGAGCTCCGAGCAGAACGTCCTCGGAGAGGCGCCTCTCCGAGGACGTCCTCCTTGGAGCTCGGACCCCGCGCGGGGCCTGAGCTCCGAGCAGAACGTCCTCGGAGAGGCGCCTCTCCGAGGACGTCCTCCTTGGAGCTCGGACCCCGCGCGGGGCCTGAGCTCCGAGCAGAACGTCCTCGGAGAGGCGCCTCGGAGACCCGCGCAGGGTCTGAGCTCCAAGGAGGACGTCCTCGGAGAGGCGCCTCTCCGAGGACGTTCTGCTCGGAGCTCAGGCCCCCGCAGGGTCGGAGCTCCAAGGAGGACGTCCTCGGAGTGGCGTCTCTCCGAGGACGTTCTGCTCGGAGCTCAGGCCCCCGCAGTGTCCGAGCTCCAAGGAGGACGTCCTCGGAGTGGCACCTCTCCGAGGACGTTCTGCTCGGAGCTCGGGCCTGTGCTGGACCCTGTGCCGGCTTGGGAAGGGGTTTGGGGGACAGCCGCTTGGGAAGGGCTGTGTTTGACAGCCACGGAGCACAGGCGGGGGTGGGGAAAAGCTCCACAATACGTATTGGGGAAATGCTCCCCAATACATATTGTCTTTTCAAACTGATAAGGTCCTTACGATAAAAGCGAAATGATTCCCGTCGCGCACTTGTACTTCCTGAAGAAACCGAAATACAAAAGATCTCGGTTCTTGCCGCATTCTGTCGGGTTCTGTCGGGGTTCTGAGTGACATCGTGTGGACACATAGAAAAATAATACGTATCAGGTCAGGATTTCGTTTGGGTTCTGACTGCTTTGGGTCCTGTGTGATAAGGTCCTATGTTTGCACTGTCTTAATCATTTTACCCTCACTTACTTTAAAACAGAGATGACCCCTCCTGAAAGGTCAAGGGCCTCCCTCCTTTTCAGGTCATTAGGAACACTGCAAGTCTGAACGTCTTTCATGTCCAGACCTAGGTGATTTTAAAGGAAAATGGTGGTGAATATCCAGCTTTTAAATAATGGAGAGCGTTTCATGCAGGCTGCCCTGCTTCAAAGGATAAAAGAAGAAAGTATGTTCGTCCATCACACCACTCTATATTATTCCTTTTATGCTGAACCAGATCTAGAATAGCTTGTATAAGGTTTATTGTTGTTATAATGTGCTTTCAAGTTGTTTTTAATTTATGGTGACCCTCAGGCAAACCTATCATGGGGTTTTCTTGGCAAGATTTGTTCAAAGGGGGTTTGCCATTGCCTTCTTCTGAGGCTGAGAGAGTGTGACTGATGCAAGGTTTCCATGGATGAACAACAAGGATTCAATGGCTAAGCTTGGCATTCAAACCCTGGTCTGCCAGATTTCTAGGACTTTATCACACTAGGCAAGAAAAGTGGAATTTTAATAGGATAAAAGCTTCTTTAGTCAGAACCTATCACACTTACATGTACTTATCATGACTGCTGCCTTGCATTCCATTCATTATTGTAGCACACTTTTTAATTGATGAGCAAAAACCATCAATAGGTTCTCAATCTTGCTGCTATTCCATTATTGTCTTCATATGATAGGTCCCTTCAGCTGCAGTTCTGCTTCTCAGGCAGTCAGGTGGTAAGAGGGGGGGGTGATTCTTTTCCTCTCCCCCTTGCAGCAATTGCTGCCATCACCAGTTTTCTGAAGCTAGTTACTGTGTGCACATTCACACAGCAACCAGCTTTGGGTGGTGAGTGACAACTACGATTACTCATTCACCTTTCCTCCTGGAAGATGGCCTTGGTAGTGCAGAAAACTGATTATGAGACCATGAGTCACCAAAGCACTATTGTGGGGGGAAAGTGTGATAAGAAATTATGCCAAACTGATATGCTTCCATTCTTAAACTAGCATAATTGTGGCAGGACAGCAGGCTGGGGTGATAAAGTCCCTAGTAGACCAACACTCAGACCACTACACCACACTGGCTCTAATTGTATAAGGTAGCATTAACAAAAAGAATGAGAGTGAAAAGTCACCATGGCCTCATTCACACTACATAATAAACCATTTTTTGAGTTGAATCAATGAAGTGATTTAGCACTGAATAGACGTTCACACTATTCGAGGTGTGATCGAACCTACCTATTTCAATTTAATCCCTTTGCGTTCACATTAATCAATGGATTGATTCAACATGGAGTCGCGTCACAGGGATGATCATGCCACAGGGAGCCAAATCAAATCAACAGTGCATTCACACTTGTGCTGAATCAATTCATTTCAAAAGAAGTGGGGAATGCCACAGATCTGGAAAACTGGTTTAATTGGGTTTAGCGCTGCACCACCACCACCACCCGGCAAACCGTGCCAGAAATATCAGAGTAAGTGTGAACAAGGGCCCTTTAAACCAATTCAGATCAGTTTGAAAACCGGGTTAGTATGTAGTGTGAATGAGGCCTGTGTTTACTTTTTCCTGTCATATAATTGCCTACATTCAGAATGCTGTTTCTGATTTACTAGGAGCACAATTTGCAGACTATAGCAGCCAGCAAAACATAAGTGGAGCTAGACTTTCCACTGAGCCCAAACTAGTTTTGGGAGCTATTCCGTGATGTTTCATTGGAAAGGGAAGAAGAGGTTAAGACAGGAAAGCACAGTTGGCCTCTGTGGAGCTTAAGAAGCCATAAGACTAGCTGAAGTCATTAATTGCAGCCATAAAGTGCAAATGTTATTAAAACTAATTTTTAAAAAGTTCTGCTACTTTCAAATTTGTTTCTTCAGAAAGAATCTACCATACTTCAGACAGAATCCAAAGCCATGTTTCTCATTTCTCATTATCCCATTTTTCAAAACAATTCCTAGGATATCTAATTGAACATTTTATAAAAAGCTACCACTTAAGGAAGAAATTATCATAGTCACAGCACTGTAAAATGGAATACTCTTCTCCATGCATTTTATAAAAGGCTCTGATCTCTTAATTATATATAACCCTATCAATTATTTTCTTTTTAAAGCAGTAGCATAACCTATTTTAGTCACTAGGCTTCAGGCATTTAAATAAAGCTGAATGTATTCTCTGAATGTATTCTTCTGATGACAAAATTTTAATTTTATATCAAATCTCTCTGAGGTCCTGCCTATGCTACAAACTGGAGGAGCGCTAACAAACTGAAGCATAGTCTAGAGACAAGACAGAAAGTTTGAATGACAAATTATGCTCCTAAACAACAAAGAAGGAGAGAATAAGGAATGTCAGTGACGATCAGGTACCCTGCTTTCCACTAAGATAGAGCTGGGAAATATGTGTCCCTCCTTATGTTATTGTTCCATGCCCACCAACAGTTCACAAATGACATCCAGGACACATTTGGCTAAGCAATATGAAAATGTAATCAAGATTGCAAAAGTTGTTTATCAGGAAAAACAAGACAGTTTGCTATTGCTTGAGCTTACTGGGAAGGACATGACTTTGCCCCTTCTTTCCTCACATGCTTGGTGAGTTGATTGAGTGCAAACTACGGTACTTTTGTACTTTGAACTCAGTTTGCAGCAACTGAAGTAAGCTTAAGATAAAAAGGGAAAGGAAGAGGAGGAGAAAGAAACTGGGACATTTTAAAAGCAGCTGGGGGGAAAAAGAGACAACAATTAATCGGAGCAGTATCCCTTTCTACACTAAGACAAAGCGACAGTTAGAAACAATTGTTTTAAATGAATGTATACACAATATGAACTACGTGTTGATAAATGTAGAACTACGTGTTGATAAATGTTATTTTAAAAGTTTCATTGCACTGTTCTTTGAAATGTATGTTTTTAAGTTATTTGATACATGAAATCTTACATCTGTGTATATTAGTGGTTCTTAACCTTTTCTTTGCCAGAGAACCCCTTGAAATATCTTTTGTTGCTTCAGAGCCCCAAGGCTTAACTCAAGATTTAAAACCTAAAGTGCATCAAATACTGTACTTACAATACACCTTGACTTGGGATGCTTAGGGTTACCTTCTGCCCTACGTTCACTCCAGCGGCAGGAAAAAGAGGCAGGGAGAGAGGAAGGGTGAGTGAGCCTCTGGAGAGCATAGAGGTAGTGGTGGTGGTGACTGGCAAGGAGGTAGGGAAAGGACTCTGCTCTCCACTTCTCACCCAGGCCACTCTTCTGGATTCCTTCCCTTTGCTGTGTCAAGCACCTCCATATGCACCCCAGCCACAGGAGGAAGAGGCAAGGAGGGTGAGGAAGCCCACACCCCAAGACCATTAATTTTAATATTAGTAGTTTATTTTCATAAGCCAACATATATGGAGGATGCTGAGAGCCAACATGGTGTAGTGGTTTGAGTCTTGGATTAGGACTCTGGAGACCAGGGTTCAAATCCTGGCTCAGCCATGTAAGCCCCATTTTGGAAATCTACTGACCATGGGCAACTCATACTCTCCCAGCCTCAGAGGATGGCAATGGCAAACCCCCTCTGAAGAAAGTTGCCAAGAAAACCTCATGGGCAGCTGTAAATCGGAAACCTGTGCACACTCTAATCTATTAAAAACTTTCCTTGTCAAGAGCATTGGAAACATAATTTTATCACAATTTACTCCTAAAATAATTGGGCGCTACTTAAGGAAAACTAGGTAGGTATAGATATGAAAACTGTTATTCTGTATACAACTAAGTAATCTCCTTTGGCAGATCTGCAGGATTCAATTACTTAACATACTGGCGAAATACAGTAAACAAGAGACTTGTCAACTTTAGCCTGATAAAACTGATCTGTGGCAGCAATCGCCCTTATAGTATCCTTTACAGATTGTTCTTCCTTAGCAAGGATTATTCACATAAAGCAAGGCACTCATTGGATGTGACAATTAAACTCCCTGACATCAGAAGGGAGAAAAATCACAGCCATCCCACTGGCTATGGTGCTGTAGAAGCAAAACAGAAGCTTGCTTATGTATAAATTCATCAGAGACTCATCTAAAGCATATGAATCTGGGTGGGACTAATCCAGATTTTATGGAACTACAGCTCCCAACAATCATAACCAGGAATGCTGGGAGTTGCAGTTCAACAACACTTGGATAGCTGCACAATCCCTCTCCTGACCAGTATAAATCCAATGTTAGACCTGGCTATAACAAACCCATTGAAATTAATGGTGTCAAGGTGGTTGTGACTAACAAGTCCCATCCATTTCTATGGGTCTACATTAAGTAGAGGTAACATTGGATTTAGTCCAAGGAAAACTATTGCTCAGTGTTGTTGTTGTTGTTGTTGTTGTGTGCCTTCAAGTCAATTCTGACAGATCAGGGCTGAGCGGGGATTTGGGCCCTGGTTTTCAGGGTCCTAGTCTAATACTGAAACCACTACACCACATGTGTTCTCACTGTCTCATGATAAACAACTTCAAAACCAGAAGGGTCACAAAACTAGAATAAGTACAAAGTACAAAGAAAGAGCAAGAATGTATTTTGAAATGTAGAACTGTATGAGACTAAAAAAATATCCCAAACCATTCTGGTCCTAAGACACATCACATTTTTGCAACTGTAAAGCTTGGATACCTTGCAAATTTCTTGAGGCAGTTTCAAAACATCTGGCTCTGTTCAATTATCCCTTTATAAAACAGTGTTGCTTCAACTTGAATTAAAGCTTGTTGGTAACTAGATCCCTTACCTTATTATTATGGATTTACATTCCACCTAAGAATGTAAGCACAAAACATCTGCTATGTTGACTTTAAAAAAAAAATTATGCAAATGTGCTGAAGGAAATCTAAGTTTCTTAAAGGTATCATTGTACTGAAATGGGTAATAACTATACAGATGCTCTGTTAATTAGTTTGCGTGAGAGAGAAAGAGAGAGAGAGAGTACTTTCCATATCTTTGGGCACTAATGATATTTCTCTCATCTTCTGAATATAATGCACTCTCTTTCCAGATCGATTCTAATCTCGTTTTTCCACAGGCAGATGGTGAAATAAGTCCATTTTCCACAGAACTACTTTGATTGCTTTAGTAAACATATTTCTCATATTACTAGATCTGCAGTGCTACAAAGAACAGCACTCTCAACAAAGGCTGGGATTCTATTCTTTTATGTGGTGAGCAGAGAGTCTAAAACAACCCACATATTTGCTAGTTCCTGAGCAAATGTCAGTCTGCTTTCTTCTCTCTACTGCTTTGGGTGAAAGAAGTACTTTCTAGGGAGATGAGAGGATGGGTAGATAATAGGCTGTATTATCTGTGGTCTCTCACTCAGAGCAAGCATCTAAACCTCTTTCTCCTAAGGACTGCACAAAGGAAAGCCACTTCAGGAACAGAGCCTGGAAATGTCCTTGCAAAATCACCAGCTGATGTGCTAATCTGTTCTTCACCTAATGCCTGCTTCTAATATTCCCACGTACAGCGCTAAGTGAAAAGAACAGCAAACCTTCTGGATCAACTTGTACAGCAAGAAGTCACTGAGGCTACAAGGGCTGTATTTTTATTTTTGAGAAATGCAGCATTTGAGGATATCAGCTTCTATGAGTTGAATTCAACTGAATTATTAATTTTAGACAGCATGACATGAAAGTTATTCTGGAAGCAAGAACAGTCTTTCCATTCCGAAAGCAGAATACATCAGAATATAACTGTGGATATATTATGCTTTGGAGAAACAATCTGGTTTGCTGTAATTTGGATATTAAAATGCTAAATTCATTTTGGGTACCCATGTTAAGCATGTGAATGGAAAACTGAACAGCAGTCACAATATATTATTATGTGAATGTACTGTGGAAAATTTAAAAAACCTATTTATTAAAAATTAGTCATGTTTGTGCACTGTGGCCCACTGGATAATATTTTTAAGGCAAAATGGCTAAGACTTCTGGAAAGAGTGAATTTAGGGAGGTATAAGCTATATTTAATGCTATTTTGCAAATAATTTGAGAAAGAAAACATACATTAAAGTTATATTCCACATCCCACTAGAGGTCTGTAGCCATTTTACTTTCTCATAATCAGAATTCAAGCATCTAATCTAAAATATTTATGCTAGAGTGTCCTTTTCCTTGATCCTACACTAGTTTTCCCACTCCCAGTGCTGAAACAAAACACATGATATAGCATAATACTAGCAGAGTGTGGCCAAAGGCTGCACATGGCACCTTGAGTTGCTTGAATCTCCATTTTTCTGGCAAGTTAACGGTTGAGAAATTGCCTTTCCTGGAACCTACATGAGAAATGACTCACCTTTGAACTAGGTTAAGGATTCTCTGCAGTATTCAATTTTGAAAAAAATGAAAGCCACAAGTGAGCTCCTTGACCCTCCTTTTTTGCAGTGCTTATGGCCCTCTTGGACACACCAAAGTTGCCTACCCCTGCACTATAGACACAAAACATACATTCTTTTTTAAATTTTCCCCCTTTGTTCATTCTCTGTCTTCAGGTTCATAAGTATTGGAAAGGCTGGATTAAGGTGGTTGAGGCTCTTTTGTAAGCTGGAGCAAACCCAAAACAATACCCACCCACTTATGTATATGTGTGTACAAAATTCAAAATTCAGCACAAAAATCTCCATGCACAAACCCTTTTTTTCAGCTTTGCACTTTCAGCAAGACTAACAGCCTGACTCTGCATTTTTACGCAATTACTCAAATAACACACAAAATATTGATACCAGGAGAAATATGAAATATGATTCTGGAAGTGACTGGGGTGGGAAAAGAAACAAGTTATACCTTTTCTCTGGGGTCTTTAGGCAGTGGGGAACCTGGAGCAATTGCATCAATTGAATTAAACCATTGTTAACCTGGCCCTGAATATAAGACAGACTTCAAAATTCAGTATTCCTGGTTGCTAAATTTTAATCAAAATATAGAATAGAAAAAAACACTTTTAAAAATGTATCCAGCACAAATGTCAGACTCTAGACAAACCTGTCTGGTTTTCATTGCTGTGGGTTCAATGTGACAAATCACTTTTATATACAGAATTTTAATTACCAGGTTCTCTCCAACTGTATCTTCCATTCTATTTGACCTTGCTGCTATGAAGGTTTGAGATAATTGTTGGCAAAGTTTCATTATCCATTCTATGGATAAAAATATGACCAGAATACTAACAATGTTCTAAATCACAAGGGGAGCTTACACAAGTAGCACAGGTTCAAGGCCAATGGCAGCTGGTGGCTTCCATAATCACTGTAACAGAGACCTGCTCTCTATTTTAAACTGACATTTAAAGAAGCTATCCAAAGTGATGAAGTCCATAGCCCCATCAGCACTTTGGACAGCTCCTTTAAATTTGGACTGAACACTAAAGTGCAGAAAGTGCCCCTGGACATTTGGGAAACAGAAGGACACAGAAGGGAGCAAAAAGTTTGGCACTACAACTATTTCATACTTTCTCTTCACTTTCCAGCTGGAAAGGGCTCATTTTGCTTTTAAATACAGTTTAAATACAGCCCTCCACATTTGCAGCTTTCACTTTTGATGATTTAATTAATATGTCCTCACTAGGGATTTCTAGGTCCTCCAGCACGAATCTGCCAACATCGTGACCACAGAGTCCCATTGGAAGACCTAGAATTTCCTAGAGAAACCACTTCTGTAGGCATTTGTAGGTCCTCTAGTGTGATTCTATAGTAAACATCTGGTGGATGTTGACCATAGAGTTGTGCTGGAGGATGTAGAGATTCCTACAGAGGTATTCTCTCAGATAAAATATATATACATACATATATATATATATATATATATATATAAAATTCACAGTTTTTCCACTTTCACAGGGGTCTTTCACCCCAGTCCCAGCAAATGTGGAGGACCCACTGTATCATGAAGTCTTTAGTATTTTCTATCATTTTAAATTACATTGATAAAACATATCAGTACAGTAGTAATAATACTGAAAATTGTTTTTAATTTGAAGATTGACAGTTGTTGTTGTTTTTTCCTTTCCAAAAGTTGATAAATATATAATAGTTGCTATGTGTCTTCAAGTAATTTCCAATTTATGACAACCCTAAGGCTAATGTATCATTAGGTCTTCTTGGCAAAATTTGTTCAAAGGGGCTTTGCCCTTACCTTCCTCTGAGGCTGAGAGGGTGTGACCTGTCCAAGGTCACTCCGTGGGTTTCTATGGCCAAGCAGGGATTGAAACCTTAATCTCAAGTGTCCTAGTCCAACACTCAAACCATTACACGACACTGGCTCTCAAATTCATAATTATAATACATTATATTAACAAATTATGTTGTTATTGTTTGCCTAGCATGCTTTTTATTTTCAGTTTCAGATACATACATACCTTTGTCCTTATAGATATTATATGTGTGTGTGTGTGTGTGTGTGTGTTAGGACAAAGGTATGTATGTATCTGAAACTGAAAATAAAAAACAGACCTGTGCATGATCTTTATTATTGTAGGCCATCTTTTCATACCACAGATGAGTTAGACATTTATGGCATCATCCCAGGTTGGCAAAATCATCTAATTTGGAACATGAAGCTAAAGACAAAGAATGTAAGCCAGATTTTGCTCTTCCTTAGTGGAAGTTTAATTTCCACCTTTCATGTCTGCATGTCCATCCACTTTTGTCCCCGTCTCTTTTCTGATTTGGACAAGGCCACAATATGAGCTACATCTTTTACTGACTGCCATATCCTATTGATTTACTGCTGCCCAGCTCTTGTAAAGATTAGAACAGATGGTCACCACTCTTTGCTTATCTGTCCACTTCACTCCAGCAGGCGCCTTTTATTCCAAGTGGAAAAGTAATGCATGTGTTTTCCACTCCTTCTGGCCTTAATGCGATATACAATGAACAAGAAAATGTATAAAGGCAGGCTGGGCTTTTCATGATTTATTTCTTTAGACTTTTACTGGAGACAAGACTTTTCACATTCCTTGCTGGGTAGTAGAAAAACTTTATTAGGCCATGTATGCATGTGCCAATAGAAGGAGACATCTACAAAACACTCACCTACTACAGCAACAACCAACCATACATACTCAGGTAAATGGGTAGATAGATACTTACAACCCACTCTTCATTGGTGGCTACCAGCAAAAAGGGGTCAGACAAGGCTGCATCCTTTCACCTTATCTGTTCAACTTTTATGCAGAACATATTATAAGAAAAGCAGGCTTGGACACAGAAGAGGAGTGAAAATAAGAGGAAGGAATATCAAGTATCTAAGATATATTATAAAATACTCTCTCTTGTTATAGATATTATTTCCTGGACTTTACGACTGCCTCCGAGAACCCCCATGGCCAGAAGGAGAAATGGCCTGCCTATTCCTCCATACCATCTTAACTGATAACAAGAATATCTTCACAAAATCATGGCCTGTGACTGTAACATAGTCATATTTTTCTTTCTCCTGTATGGGGAGGGTGGCTATGAAAGAACTAGAAAAGATTCTAAAATACAAAGAGATACAACTCAGCACAAAAGTTGGAATCATACAAGCCATTGTATTCCCTGTTACCATGTATGGATGTGAGAGCTGGACAAGAAATATGATAGAAAGAAAATCAATTCATTTGAGATGTGGTACTGGAGAAGAGTGCTGAGGATCCCATGGACAGCCAAAAGGACAAACAAATAGGTCCTAGAGCAGATCAAGCCAGAAACATCCCTGGAAGGCAAGATGACCAAACTGAGGCTGTCGTACTTTGGACACATCATGAGAATGGAGGACTCATTGGAAAACACAATAATGCTGGGGAAGGTGGAGGGAAATAGGAAGAGAGGAAGGCCACATGCTAGATGGGTGGACTCTATTAAGAGGCCATGGGTATTAAAGGGTTGAAGGAATTAAGCAGAGCTGTGGAGGATAGAGAGTCTTGGAGATGTCTCATCCATAGGGTCGCCATGAATCAAGATCGACTCAAGGACTGTTAACAACAACAAAAACAGCAATTAAAGCCAATAAGACAACACAGTAACTTTCCTAAGTTTCCTAAGGCAGAAAAGTCAACAATGTCTTTTCTTTTGTCCTATCAACCATGGGCCCTTCCATTCTACACAATTACAGCATTATGATTCAATTTTCACTGCCATGATCCCATCCTATGGAGTCCTGGGATTTACAGTTTAGGGAGGGGTATTTAGAATTCCTAGCCAGAGAGCTGTAGTGCCTGACAAAACTACTAATCTCAAGATTTCACAGGATGCAGCCATGGCAGGTAAAGTGGAATCACAGTACTAAAAATACTGTTGCCCCAACTTCAGGTGTATACTGAATGTGTAGGTTTCATTTCAGTTGCATCTACACTGCAGAATTAATGCAATATGACACTGCTTTAACACCCATGGCTCAATGGAATTCTGCCATGGAATTCTGGGATTTGTAGTTTTGTGAGATATTAAGCCTTCTTTGTCAGAGAGCTCTGGAGCCTCAAGAAACCACAAATCCTGGGATACCATAGGATGGAGCCTTGTCAGATAAAGCTGTGTCAAACTGAACTAATTCTGCAGTGTGGCAGCAGCCTTCCTTAGGAATCTCTAAGGGAGCAACACCAGACCATATCCACACCACATCCACTATTCTTGCATTGAAGCGAAAGAGACATTCACACTCAAACTGATTACTAAGCCCTAGCGAGAAACGAGGCCATTAGTGGATTACTTCCAGAATGAAAAATCCCAGTGACTATGCTCCATAACACTACCAGGAGAGCCACAGCATTATGCAATAAGACTGAGGAAAAGGTGGGATTAATCAAGCACTACAGCTGTTTGATAAACCACATAGGAAAGATCTTTTCTTTTTTCTCCATAGGGCTATTTTTCAATTTAACCTCATCATCTTTGCCCCCACCCCCACCCCTACCTGACGGAGAGAAGTTACAGATCCCTGTATCTTTTCCCTGAGAGGTAAAAGCTGCCAGGAAAGCGTCTAAGAGGGTATCTCCATTACACAGATAAAAATCTGATAGCACTTTAGTTGTCATAAGTCCTACTTCCATTCTATGGAATCCTGTGATTTATTAATTTGGTGAGGTACTGAGAATTCTTCATATATATATATATATATATATATATATATATATATAAAACCAACCTCTAGTCCATTAGTCTGAACTACAGCACTAGAACTCTATAGCAGAGAATTCCAATTATCTCACCTTTAGGGCAGAGCCATAATAGATAAAGTGGTATCAGACACACCCTTAAGTGAAAGTTGGAACAGAGGGAGCTAAATGGCCTTATTACAAAACAAAGAACGAGAAAGAAAATCTTCCCCCAGTGATTTGAAAAGTTACTTTTATTGGATCATGACTCAGAATTCCCCCACCAGCAAAGATCTAAAAAAATTGACCTTTCAAAGCTCAGCCTTCCATACACCAAGGCTTCATTCAAGATTGTTCCTACAGCTGCTTTTCTTTAAGAAACACTCCCAGGGAAAGTTACATGCATGTGCATGTAGCATTATGTTTGCCGTGGGGCACAGGGTGGTGGTTCTGTTTTATCTTATGCACTCTACCCCCAAAGAGTTTTGGAAATTACTTTTCTCGTCAGTGCTTAATTCTCAAAATTGCAGAAGTATTGCAACAAGTAGCATGATGAGTACCATACAGCACATGCACAATATGTATGCTTTCTTTCATGCAGTCTTTTATTTGTGAGTAAAACCATCTGGGCGCAGATACTAATACACTGTGAATGATTCAATATTATGTTACAGTAATTTCTTTAAGGATTAAGGATACAGCACTGAAATGAGTTATTGTTATGCATCCCATTTTCTTAAATATTGTCCAACCCCAATCTGAGGGAAAGACTATGTGGCGATGCATCCTCTTGGGTTGGAAGGGAGCGGAAGTAATTCCTGTTTAAAAAGTAACTAAAATATCAATATGTTCCCTAACCCCCACTTACTTCAAGATCAACGCTGAGACTAAACCAGGGCACAGACCACTGTACATAACAAGCATTGAAAACCCTGTGGGAAAGAGCAGAAGAAGTGAGGGATTAACTTGGGGAATTGGTGGATATTGTGTATCAACACAGGGCTAGAAACAGAGCCAAAATGTATTTTTTCAGCCCCATGTAGATTGGTCTTGAAACACTGTTTTAAAATATTAGTTGCTTCTTGAATTAAGTGTTAAGCACAAAAAATTATTTCTATTACTACTCTTCCCATGTCGCTGAAGATTTTCAGCTTTCTTCTTTGAATAATAGCTTTCAGACCAAACAACACTTCTTGTCTCAGCCCCTCTCTGTATTTTAATAATCTCCTCTTCCACTAATCTCCCTCCTTTCCATTGCTTTGCTGATTGGGAAACAAATCATCAGAAAAGAGCTGGTCAAGCAACTCTTGAAGGATTCTCCCAGTGATTCAGAAGCGGGAGCTTTGCTTTCAATGCACAGGAAAAGAACTACATTGGACCCTTTGTATCTGCTGGGATTTGGTTTCAGGACTGCCCCTCCCCCCATGGATACCAAAATCCATGGATGCTGAAGTCCCATTAAATACAGTGGCATAGTAAAATGGTGTCCCTTTCGTCAGTAAAATGGCAAAGTCAAGATTTGCTTTTGGAATATATATTGTCAAATTGTGGATGGTTGTGGATGATTTCTTATCCATGATTTCTTATCCACAGATATGGAGGGCTGACTGTGCAGCAGGCTGGAGATGTAGGAACTGGGAAGAGACTGCACTTTGCTTGTTTGCCCAGTTTACCTAGAGTCCCCTCTGTGTACTGCCTTTTTTTTTCTTATTACACAGAGGAAAGTGGGGGAGGCAATAAAAAAAAAAGAAGGGGAGAAATGGAAGACAAGACAGTGAGAAAAGTGAGCTCTGGTGCCACAATAAACTACAGTTCCCATGATTCCCTAGCACTGAGTCAGGGCAGTTAAAGTGGACTCAATTTGCACTATTTCTGGCAGTCTGCAAAGGCCCTTAGACTCAGACCATGTAGGACATTAAGGGTAATAACCAACATTTGGTATTTTGCCTGCAAACTAATTGGCAGCCAGTGGAGTGATTTTAAGATCAGTGTGATGTGATCACTCCTGGATGTACCTGTAATCAATCTAGCTGCCATATTCTGAACTAGTTGGAGTTTCCAGACTTGGTACCAAGGTAGCCCAATGTAGACTGCACTGCAGAAGTCCAGCACTGAAGTTACCAGCATGTGCGCTAACATCTTTACATCCACCAGTTCTAGGAAGGAGTCCCAGACTCCTTTGAATCATGCCACTCCAGCCCTAGAGACTGCCACAGCTAACAGTGAGGTGTTAGAGGAGTTTGCCTAGTTGTACCCTGTTGAGGGACTGACCTGAAAATCTCTCCCTTCTATTCCTTGAACACAACCACCAGCACATTTCCCCCCAGCTGGAACAACCGCAACCACATGAGTCCCCCAAACTATAAAATCCACTACAGTTATTTATAGTCTTCCCAGTGGAGTTACTAAATCAATGAGGGGTATCAGTGCAGAAACAGACAACGAGATTAAGTCTGCTCAGGGAAAGAGCCTAATCTCATGTTTGCTTTGGAGCCCAGAAAATTCTGCCATAGTCTTGCATGCATTGTTGAAGCCAAACAGCACAGCTTAGTGGTCAAGGTTTGTCATGCAAACGGTTTATGCACAGAGCTTCTTTCTCTGATTCCTGCTCAAAATCACATTAAAATCAACACTGACCTATTCCTGAATGGTCCAACAAAGCGTGGCTTTTCTATATATATATATATATATAGAGAGAGAGAGAGAGAGAGAGGAGAGAGTTCCTTGGGTTTTGCCAGTTGTTATTGCCTTTGCACCCACACATTCCATTTTTTGGGGGGGCTGTTTGCAGGTATTTCTTGCATCTGCATGAAGACTCTTCCAAAGGTTTCTTAAAACCAGAGTCTAGTTTGCTGAAGTGGTACTTTTAATTTTTAAAAAAGTTACTAGCATTCTAGTGTTATGTTTTGTGAGATATTTAGCCTTCTCTGTTGGAGAGCTCTGGTGCCACAACAAACTACAAATTACAAATCCCAGGATTCCATAGGATAGAGCCATGGCAGTTATTTCTGCACTGCAGATTGAACAGAAAAGATGGAAGAAGATGGGCTGGGAAAATGTGGCAGTTACAAATTAATCACCACATCATATCCAACACCTACGAAATTTCCTGGTTGGGAAATTTCATTGGGGTTTGATATGATGGTGCGACTAATTTGTAACTCTGCCCCATTTTCCCAGCACACCTTCTTCCATCTTTTCTGCTATGGGAGTAGAAGGGCACATTAAGATAGAAAAGATGGAGTACCTCCACAATAGTACTTTTGACCAGTACTACTAGAAGCACTCATTGACAGGGAAGCTATGCTATGCTTTCCATTTCTTTTGGGAAGCAGGATGCAACCCAACACATTGTGAGTAGTTCAATAGTTATCCTACATTGTGGTTGCTTCCAGCTAGGAGGCTTGTAACACTACCAGCACTGTGCACTTGTTCCACCTTTTGCTCCTTAATGGATTTTCTATGGGAAAGCAAACAAAGAACATAGTAATGGGAAATCTCAGGAGAGTCAGGGATGGAAGACATCTTCATTTCGATCCCTTGTAAAATTCTGTAAATGGGGCAGAGCAATTGCACAATAAACATAATAAATAAATAAATAAATAAATAAATAAATAAATAAAATTTATTTTTATCCCGCCCCTCTGCGTAATGCCACCAGGGCGGCTTACAACTTTAAAATATACAATCATGTCCCACAATCCGACCCACCTTAAAATACAATTAAATAATAATAACAATTTAAAACACATTTAAATAATAACACAAAAACAAAGAAACAAATAACAATAGCTACAGCCAATCAGGGATGAGCAGGATGGCTGTCTTTTGATGGCCGGGATATCTATTCGGAAAAGGCCTGCCAGAAGAGATCCATCTTAACAGCCTTTTTAAAGCTGTTCAAGTTGGTAATATGACGGATCTCATCCGGCAGGCCATTCCGTAATCTGGGAGCGGTAGCTGAAAAGGTCTTCTGGGCGGTTACAGACAGCCTAGTTTTTATTGGCTGCAACAAATTCCTCCCAGAGGACCTAAGTGCATGGGGTAGATTATACGGAAGGAGGCAGTCCCGAAGATAGGTTGGACCCAAGCCATTTAGGGCTTTAAAGGTGATAACTAACACCTTGTACTGGGCCCAAAAACTAATGGGCAGCCAGTGAAATGATTTTGGGATTGGTGTTATATGGTCTCTTCTCGTTGTTTCTAAGATCAACCTGGCTGCCATATTCATAAACACTTTATCTGGAAGCCCTTCAGGGTCTTGCTGCTGTCAAAGCACATCAGGGGTGTACTCAGATCACATTTTTAATACAAAATTTGTTCTGCCTTGTTGACAAAATGTTACAGGGAGTCCAAGGGTGTTTCCACACTTCACAGTTATAGCACTTTCATAATACTTTAACTGCTATGGTTCCAGCCTACAAAATCCTGGTATTTATGGTATACTGAAATATTTAGATTTTTCTGTAGACAGATACTAGAGCTCTCTAGTGGAGAAATCTAAATAACCCACAAAACTCCCAAACTCTAGGATTCCAAAGGATGCATCATGTTGATACATCCCAAATACAATATCAATTTTTAACCTTTACATGTGTCTACTATCTCCATCTTTTTGCTTACAAGAAAGAATACATTCATGGGGGGGATGGAATAGTTGTGCATTGTCTTTTCATGCCTAATCTACCATGAAATACAGAAGTGCCCTACCACTCCCACCCTGTGTTCTTGGCACTGCAATTTGGCAGCAAAACCAAAATGTGGTTTCACAGGAACCACCAAAAAATCCTTTTAAGGCAAGCATTTCTGTTTGTTTTAAACTGTCATTAAAATAAATTTGTTTTCAACTGTCTCAACCACATTTCTGTTGGGGAGGATGATGGAGAAGGTTGAATATTAGTCCGTCCTGATCTAACAAAAGAAATATATTCTTGTATGAGATCAGGAAGGACCAATATCAAATGAATAATCTGTCTTATTTACTACTTGAGTGTTTGTTTGTTTTTAGGGGACACTACTGTTTTTATTGAAAATATATTTTTGTCTTGCACATTCCCCTAATATTTAGCATAATGAAGGTTGGTTTACAAATATTTTATATTACTAAATAATGCAGCAATTTGCAACAACTCTTATGACTTGAAGAGAAGCGAATTTGTCTAAACGGAACATTACTATTACCGGTAGGCACACCCTAGTTCAGTGATGGCGAACCTTTTAGGCACCGAATGCCCAAATTAAATGGCCTTCTGGCACTGGATGTTATCCTGTGCTGGAGGTGGGACTTCCAGGGGAATGGGACTTCGGAGGCAGATCTTCTTCCCACCCACCACCCACTCCTGCACCTTCCCGGGCCTTCAGCTGCCTCTCCAGAGACAGCTGAAGGCCCCGGAGGAGGGTCTCCCCCTGCACCTTCCTAGGCTTTCAGCTGCCTCCAAAGAGGCCTGGATGGCAAGGAACAGGCACGTACCTTTTCCTCCTCTTCCCTACTCCACATGCCAGGGAAAATGGCTTCGCGTGCCATCTGTGGCATCTAGGGCCATAGGTTCGCCAACACAGCCCTAGTTCCTCAAACACTGAGAACTCCAGCTGTGCAAACATTTTACCTGGAGTTTAGTCTCCTTGGAATGACACCACAGGAGATTTATGCTGTTTATTAGATATATGGCATACAAATAGATTGTAAATACCGTAGGTCTGTATATACTGAAGCTGCTGCCTTTGGCTGTAGTCTACGTTCCGTAGGAAGCAGGGAAATAAACTCCTTTTCTCCACAGCTCTCTCCTTTTGGAGGAGTGATGGTGGGCAGACTCCAACCTTGGAAAATCAACTTTATTTTACTTTCCATCCAACAGAGCCAGGTGCAACTTAATGGTTTATGCTCAGGAACATGGTGCCTCTCAATAAATGCTCAAGCAAAAGAATTGAGGTAGCTATTTAGCTTTTGTGATTGCAGTTGAGGGGAAGATATTTAACTTTTGCATTTATTAAACAATTCAGAGTCAGATACTCTTGCCAAACACACACACAGAGAAGGATACACCAGAATGATCTAGATGTACCTTCTGCCCAACAGTTCTACTGGCTCCATTAATTCCTCTGAGACCAAACCCAAGTCATACAACCCAAATCACCTGCTGCTAAGGCAGAAATGAGTAACTTTCAGTGGTCTGCACTTATGTATATCACCTCGCTGATGTGTTTTAGGCATGGGGGAGCAGGGGACCTGTTTTCAAAATTATAAGGGTATTTTCATTATGTATATTAATAACTTTGCATTTAAGGAGATTTGTTATTGTGTGCCTTCAAGTTGTTTCCAACGTATGGTGACCCTAAGGCGAACCATGGGGTTTTCTTGGCAAGTTTCTTAAGAGGGGGGTTGCCATTACCATCTCCGAGGCTGAGAGAGTGTGATTTGCTCAAGGTCACCCAGTCAGTTTATATGGCCGAGCCAGGATTTGAATCCTGGTCTCCAAAGTCATAGTCCAACACTCAAACCACTACACCATGCTGGCTAGAAATTACTACGCTCAGCTTTTAAACCACAATTACAGTCAGAAAAAAAGCAGCTTTGGAGATATTTATCTCACAGCAATGCTTCTGACCCATAGCTGCTGTGTTCCAGAAGTGTGGTTGGTGAGTCCCTTTTCATTGACAGGGAAACTGGTCAATAAGCTCACAATTGCTCAAGTCCCCAGGTGCAAACTATCAGTGCCGAGGCAGTTGTGATATTGGCAGTTGCATGGTGTCCATGTCCCATTCTCTCTCCCTGCCCTCCCCTCTTACTATTCCCAAGCAGGCTGCCTGCCTCCCCCCCCCCCCCAATTCTTCTTTTTTAACTTCAGTGGCAGTAGCAGAGCTCTGGAATGGTGTGGAACAGTTAAAATAAAAAATTAAAATAATCTAAAATGACCAAAAAGCATTCTGGGTAGAGCATACGGTAGGGAGGCAGCATTAAGGGGAAGTCAGGAAGTGTGTGTGATGACAGACACACAATTGCAAAGACGTGCAATAATGACTGCTCTGAAACTGGTATGTGAACAGGGCTCATGTGGCAAAGTCCTAGCAACAACGAACTATGGAGATTATTGCATCAGCTTTAAAACTGGCTTATCTGAGCCGGGTTAAAATTAGAAGAAGGCGGCATCCTGATACTACCACACATATTTAACTGCTGAAATCACTGCCCAGCTGTAGCCTGGCTCCATCGCTGCTCCAAGGGGCGCTCCGGCGGCCATTTTTTCAAGCTGGAAAACTCCCAGCTTCGAAAAATAGGTGCAAGGAGCATCCCTTGGAGCAGCGATGGAGCCAGGCTGCCCCCGGGTGGAGATTTTGGTGGCTAAATGTATGTGATAGTATCAGGATGCCACCTGCTTCCAATTTTAAGGCAGCTCAGGTAAACCGGTTTTAAAGCTGATGCAATAATCTCCTATGAGAATAATATAAAAAGAAAACCCAGAGAGAACAGAGAAGCATGTGTGAAAGAAGAATGATATAAACTCAAGTCAATATACTTAATATCACTTAACAGGAGACCATTTTCATCTCGTTTACACATATGGAAGAATTTCTGATGGTAGTTTAAAAACAACTCAGCTGGATGCTTACTCAACATACATCCTTCCAAAAGGCATTCCTGGAAGTGAAAGTCACTTCTGATTTGAAGTGTGTGGGGGGTGGGGGGTGGGGGGTGGGGGGTGGGGGGTGGGGGGTGGGGGGCAGCCATAAAACATTTCAGAAAGCCAAAGAAGTTATAAAGTTCCACACCCCATCCCTAAGCAAGCTGACTTTTAAAGTTTTTTTTATTTTATTTTAAGGAGTGGCAGAGGTTCTTGGGGGTGTCCGAGAGGATCCCTGCAACCTGTTGGGCAATGCTTTGCCCATACCTGCAATGAGGGATTCCTGAAACAACATTTAGATCTACTCTGTGAGTCATTACAGAGGACTTGTAGATTTATTGACAATAATTTGGAACATCCTAGGACTCTTTAAGGCTACAGAATTATAGCCCTATGTTTCCACTTGCACGGCTATGGCTGAATCTTACAGTATCCTGGTACTTGAAGCTTAGGGGGAACACTTTGAATTCTCAGCCAGACTCATGAAATTACAAGCCCCAGGATTCAATAACAACAACAACAATTGTATTTATTTATTTTCCGCCTCTCCTTAATGCTTGTTGTGGGGTACAGCATGCTAAAATAAAATAAAAT
Organism: Phrynosoma blainvillii; assembly: GCA_026167975.1. Classification (NCBI taxonomy): domain Eukaryota; kingdom Metazoa; phylum Chordata; class Lepidosauria; order Squamata; family Phrynosomatidae; genus Phrynosoma; species Phrynosoma blainvillii. The sequence continues at coordinate 39,723,505 of JANUYF010000005.1, forward strand.
AAAATACAAAATACAATTAAGAACACATAACACACAGTTAAAATACAATACTATAAAACCATTAAAATACAGAGTACACAAACAGTTAAAAAATCATTATTTAAAATTGACTGGGTAGGCCTGCTGGAAGAGATATGTCTTTAGTGCTGTTTTAAAAGCAGTCAGCATTTTCAGCTGTCATATCTCCTCTGGCAGGTCATTATACAGTCTGGGGGTAGCAGACAAAAAGGTCCTCTGAGAAACCATTGCCAATCTAGTCCTGGCCAGCTGAAGCAAACATTTCTCAGAGGACCTGGGTATACAGTACGGATTGTACGGGAGAAGGCGATCCTGTAGGAGGTAAACTAGACAGGAATTGCCACGAAGCGATGGCAGTTAAAGTGGAATCATAGCACTACAGTAGTATGAAGTGAAAAGGCCCGTTTACACATTGGTAAGAAATAACACCACTTTCTACTCCTTGCTGGGGAAGGATCTACGGGATCCAGTGGTTGGTGTCACTTGGAACGGGAGGGCGAGAGTGCCTTCCCCACCCTCCCTTCCACTGCCTCACTTATTTGCCCCTTGGCTGACCGGCCACCACCCAGCCAGACCACTGCTGGAAATGGTATGGTGGCTTCCATTCAGGATCTGGGTAAGTGTTCAGACAAACAGCCACACCAGACCCTTAAATGGAAAGAACTGTCCTCTAGCAGTGGCTACTGCTGGGGGAAGTGCTGAGGCCTCTGGATGTTCTGTTTAGGGTCTAGTGTGTCTGCTCAGGCAAAACAGACCCTAAACAGTATGGTTGCTCAGGCAAAACAGACCCACATCAGACCCTAAATGGAAAGCACTGTCCTCCAGCAGCGGCCGCTGCTGGGGTTTGGTGCTAAGGCCCCCAGATGGCCTGTTCAGTGTCTTGTGTGGTTATTGGGCAAGTGAGAAAGGGAGGTGACACCCTTTCTCATTCACCCTAGCAGCTATGCTAGTCCCACTGGGTATACTGCCTCACCAGGTGTACACCCCATGTGGGGTGTCACCCGGTGCAATCTGCACCCCTTCACCCTCCAGGAGGATCCAAAGGTGAGACTTTCATTCAATAATCACACTGCTACAAACCCAAGGTGATGGGTGCGGGGGACAGATGACATTGTCTTCCATTTGTAACCCTGCCATGTTTTCTCACTGCTTCTTCCATCTTTTTTCTTATATATAAAAAAATGTCTGCAAAGGATGACAAGACAGACTGATTGCACAATGCCTTTTGACTTGTAGCACAAGGAATTCACCATCGGGGCTTCAAATGAGCAGCTGGTGATTTCCATGTCAATGGGTTGGTGAACCCACACTGGGTTTCAGTCCAGTTTTTTTAAAGGAATTATTCTGTATGCTAGCACTGTTTCCAAGACAAGTTTAATATCCTGAATGGCTCCTTTAAAGCTCAGCCTGACAAGACTCGCTGTCCCTCTGAACTTCCAATAGCCAGATGAATACATAGAATAGAATGGATGAAGGGGAAGATCTTCAGTTCCATTTTGTCTTACTTTCTTATTTTCATCCTTGCTTACTTGCTATTCTCACTTTGACCTTTAAAAGAAAAAGTATTACCACTCAGTTATTTTGCCTTCATCTTGGCCTCTTTTTGCACAATTTGGCTACTCAGCAATTGTTTTCTGAACTCCACCAGCGCAACAGACAAGGAAACAGGGAAATACTGCAAATGAAATATTACTTTGCTTTGGTATTTTGGTTTGGTAAATTGCTTGTTAGACCACTTGCTGCTCATTACTTCTGTAACTCATTCCCAAATTTGTTGAACAAACAAATTTATCAAAGAGGCTGCCAACTGCTTCAAATTGAAATGGTTGCCATTGAAAGGATATCTCCACGGAAAGAACCAAGCGGCTCTGACAAGGCTGTCTTTGTTCTTACACATCTGCTACGCTGTCATATCACAATTCACCCCAAATCCATCACATGCAGGCCTTTGGAACGGGCTAGCCATCCGCAGTTAAGAGATTAAACAATCATACTGGGAATAGAATGGACTTCATTATATCCCTACACCTGAAAACCAGGCCATCTTCTGCAAGCAATTCTACATCCAAGGAAGCCAGAATATGATTACTCTCAATACTCATTAGCTAGGAACAGGACAAATTAAAATCAACCAATTCGGTTTAAATGAAAATTGGAGGAAATTCCAATCCTTCAGTTGGCTTCAATTGTGAAATCACCTTCCAAGTCCATGAAGACAAAAATATATGCAAAGAGCACAATTACTGTCATTTTGATGGCTCACAATGTGCTTCTATAGCTAGCATCCTGATCCCAAGCATTTTCCCCAACAGGAGATCCATGTGTACTCAGCTGCACATATGGTCCTTATTATTTTCTATGCAACTGCCATCTATTCCATTGGGTGCAAGCATCAAGGATAGAAATGTTCACATGCCTGTTGCAGGCTGGGGATCTTTACAATTGCCTCTCTCAATGATGGATTGAGATAAGCTGAGGTCTAAACTATGTCAGGTTTAATAGACATCATAGCTTTATTTTAAAAAATGTGTATTACATAAATTTCTAAATTAGAGGTGTTTTTTTAAGTTTATGCTTACTTACATCTGAAAATGTGAAGCCCTATACTTAGCTTGTATAATCTGGCAGTGATTCCTTTAACTTTAACATTTCCAACTGAAAGTGACCCTTAGGCAAACCTATCACTGGGTTTTCTGGGGCTGAGAGTTTGTGAGTCACTCAAGGTCAACTAGTGTGTTTACATGGCTGATCAGGGAATAGACCCCTGGTCTTCAGAGTTGTAATCCAATGCTCAAAACACTACTTCATGCTAGCTCTCTTGGTCAATATACCAGGGTAAAAATTTGGTGCTTTGACTTGCCTGTTCCCTTAGGCCACAATGAATGAAGATGGACATAGTTATTGAAACTATGGGCCTTTGCAGACTGCCAGAAATAGTACAAATTGAGTCTACTTTAAGGGTTAGGGTTAGGGAATCATGGGAACTGTATTTTATTGTGGCACCAGAGCTCTCTGATACAGAAGGCTCAATGTCTCAGAAAAAAAACAATTCCCATGACTCCCTAGCACTAACCCTAACCTTTAAAGTGGACTCAATTTGCACTATTTCTGGCAGTCTGCAAAGGCCCTATATGTCCTCATCTGACTGAACTCTATGAACTTTTGGCATTCATTAAATATCTAGGTGACATATCTATCTAGATAGATAGACAGATATAAATACATTCCATTACAACAGCCAGCATCGTGTAATGGTTTGAGAGTTGGACGACAACTCTTGAGGCCACAGTTCGAATCCCCTCTTGGCCATGGAAATCCACCGGGTGATTTTGGGCAAGTCACATTGTCTCAGCCTCGGAGACTGAGGCAAACTCTCTCTGAACAAATCTTGATAAATCAGAAATAATTTGAAGATATACAACAACAAAAAATATATTCCATTATTATTCAAGACGGTGTGTGTGGCGAGTTCTTATGTTACTGAAGCTCAGAGTAACCACCAGCACAGAACAAGTATCAAATCAGGGATGTGATGGGGTAAGAGAAGTGGTTCAGGATCTACTGCTAGATCTCTGTGTGATGTATAGTACATCAGCAAATGGATCTACGTCCTACATTCATTTTGTTGAATGACAAAAAAAAAAAAGAGCCTTCCAATCTCACTTTCCACTCCTAAACTGGTCACATGAAATCAGAAGGGTTTTGGGGACACAGAGAAGATGTGTGTATAAAAGGATTTGTACAAAATCTCCAACTGGAAACAAATTCCTGGTCAAGTTTATCCATCACTGTTTAAGAGGTGTTTGTCATCAGATGATCCTTGTCCCTCAGCTCTATTTCTATCTACCTGAACCACTATTTTGCAAATGGATCTTGTTGGTGGACCTCAGCATTGCAGAGAAAACAAAACAGATCCCACAAGCCAAAAGTGTTTCTGCCCCCTTAAATGATAATCTAGCCATATCTCCAAGATCTTCAACAGCTGGGCTATTGGTGTGCTGGGAAGAAATTCCTGTAAGTAATTAGGAAGATGTTTCTTACAATCATGACCTATACCGTTTTATTTAATATTGGCAATATTAGTAAATCCTATAATGCATTACTAGCTGGTTCTGTTCTCTTTCAAATGCAAACTTTACTTTGGGGACTGCATTTTTGAGAAGAGGAGGTGGGGAAGGAGTGAAATGTCTTCCAGTACAAGGTCTCTGGTGAAATCCAGGATGCTTTTGTCTGGTATTTTTAGTTTTTTAAAAAAATTGTACATGTTTGCTAACCACATCTTTAAAGTAATACATGCTTTTGTCCTCACTCTGCTACAAGTATAGATCGGGGCTAATGTCAATATGCAAAAAGAAGACAGAATTCTATATACTTCTAACAGTTGTGTAGAAGAGGACATTTCAGCAGGTGCAGATTATTATAAACAGGTTTTAAAAGGCTGTAGTTGGTGGGATGTTCTCTTCTGAAATAAAACTAAGACTCTGCAGGCAATCCCACTGTTTCTACAGTACTGATAAGCCTTGTTATTGTTGCTATGTACCTTCAAATTGACTCTGATTTATGGTGACCCTATCCTAGGGTTTTCTTGGCAATATTTACTCAGAGGAGGTTTGCCATTGCTTTCTTCTTAGATTGAGAAATTGTTTTCCCAAGGTCACCCAGTGGGTTTTCATGGATGAGTGGAGATGCCATACCCAACTGTTCCAATTTGACAGGGACAGTCTTGTCATGCCACTTTTTAAAATGCTTTTAAAATAACCCAGTTTCTCTTTTCTTTCCCCCTTGGTCCTTGATGGACTTCAGTTGCTGCAAAATAAATTCAAAGTGCAAAAGTAGTTTGCAGTAATTAATTCAGCAGGAGAGAGCAGAAGAGAGGTGAAATCTTTCCCTTCTCAGTAAGTTCAAGCAAAAGCAAACTACTACAGCATCTCCTAACATGTGTTCTTCCTTGTTAATACATTTTGCCATCTTGACCACACTCTATGTTCTTTAGCTACAAATGTCCCATTTTTCATCTGTAAAATGTAGTGTATGGGATTCAGACCCTGGTCTCCTAGGGTCCTGCTACAACAATCAAACCATTACACCATATTGGCACTCTTAATTTTTTTAAAGTCAGTTGAAATTTTTATTCATTGTAGTAAGGAATCAAATACAACAATCTCACAGTTCTCTGGTTTCTTAATGGATATACCACTGAAGTTGGTAAGCCTGTCTAGGGCTTAAAGCAAGTTTGCCAATATTGTGACATTGCTTTGGCTTCACAGACACTTGTTGGCCAGAAACATGTCCATTACATGCCCAATGTTCCATCTGTCTCTTAAATGATAAAGCAGGCAGAAAACAGCAGCAGCCAAAGCAAATGAGAGTGTTAAAATGTTCATTGCAACAAGGAAAAAGACCATATATATATCAGTATAGTTACTTGGTTGGACTGCAACACCCAGAATCCCACTGTATTATTTGCTCAGGAATTTAGGCTGCTGTACACCAGAAAGAGGCTCTGGATGGATATGTGTGAAGGAAAAGCTCTAAGAGCCAGGTAATATTGGGCCTTTACAGACTGCCAGAAATAATGCAGCTTAAGGCCACTTTAACTGTCCTGTCTCAGTGCTAAGGAATCATGGGAACTGTAGTTTATTGTGGCACCAGAGCTTTCTAACAGAGAAGGCTCAATGTCCCAGGGAAAAAAAAACCTACAATTCCCATGATTCCCTAGCACTGAGCCAGGACAGTTAAAGCCCCAAGCTACATTATTTCTGGCAGTCTGTAAAGGCCCATAGACGTTGTGCAAATTCACACAGACACAACTGGCAGCTGGCAGCTCTCTCATTGGCATGGTTGAATAAATGTAGCTAGTCTCCATACTTCTAAAAAAAGATTTCATTTGTTCCCATAGAGACCTATGGCCTCTCATTCATGAGCTCTTTCAGCTGTTTCAGTTCTCTCAAAGCAGGAGTGGTTAGCGATGTGAATAATTCTGTGTGATGACCCTATGGGTATGTCACTATTGACCTTTGCCACCCCTTTCCCCTTCCTTTACCATGGTATCCAAGCTCTGCTATGCCTTATTAGCCTGCTGTCATCATTCCTATTTAAAATATGTTTTAGCAATAGTTTAAGATGATGGGGTGGAGAGAATCCTTATCAGTTTTGCAGCTGACACAAAATGGGAGGGGTAGCTAACGCATTCGAAGTTAGGAACAAAATTCAAAAAGGACTTAGATAAAATAGAAAACTGGGCAGAAATTAATGCAATGAAATTCAATAGAGACAAAATTCTACATTTAGGCCACAAAACCCAAATGCACAGATATAGGATAATGGATACATGGCTCACCAGTACTATATGTGAAAAAGACCTTGGACTATCTTTGATCATAAGTTGAGCCAGTGGTGTGATGCTGCAGCAAAGAACGTGAATGCTATTTTAGCCTGCATTAATAGAAGCATAGTTTCCAAGTTGACAGAAGTAATAGTCCCATCATATTCAGCACTGGTCAGGCTTCATCTGGAGTATTGTGTTCAATTCTGGGTGCTTAATTCTATACAGGACGTAGACAAGATGCTGCTGCGTCAGAGGTCTAATGGTTTGAATTTACAGGAGAGCAGATTTTGATAGAACATCAGAAGGAACTTATTGACAATGAGAACAGTTCATCAATGGAATCAATTGCCTAGAGAAGTGGTGGGGTTATCTTCTCTAGATGTCTTCAAAAAGAGGCTGGACAGTGACTTGCTGAGGATACTTTAGGTGGAGATCCTGCATTGAGCAGGGGGTTGGCTGGCCTATGAGACCCCTTCCAACGTTATGATTCTCTAAAGAAAAACTTCCTTTGCATACCTGTCTGTGCTTGGGCAGACAGCATGAACAGCAGGGGGAAAAGGTGTGTACGTGGTGGTGGGAAAGTGGATTTGTTTCAGCTTACTCATCACTCTGTTTCCCACAGGGGAAAAGGAAGGAAGGGAACAGGTGATAGGAGCAGATTGATTTGGTTGGGTAGACTGTTTCATCTTCTCTAGCTGTTCCTCTGCCCTGAGAAACAAAAGGACAGTCTATGGGAGGCTACCCCCCCTCCCCATCTCCTCACAGCTTCATATCTATTAGTGAAGAACCCACTCCCAGTTACCTCCAAGAAAGGAGCAGTTCACATCCCTCCTCCTGCCAGAGAGTACAGAAATATGTGCACGAACACACATATCCATAGTTGCTCAGCTTTCCTATTCTGCTGTCTGGAAACCCACCACAGACCTCAACCATCTCTCCAGAGGAATACCGGTAGTTCCCACAGAAGATTCCAGGACAGGGGACCCAGCACTTCCTTACCCTCAAAAGACAGAGGGGCTGGAGTAAACTTTCATTGTTAGAAGCAGTTATAAGTTAGGGCCTTTGCAGACTGCTAGAAATAGTGCAAATTGAGTCCACTTTAAGGGTTAGGGTTAAGGTTAGGGAATCATGGAAACTGTATTTCATTGTGGCACCAGAGCTCTCTGACAGAGAAGGCTCAATGTCTCAGAAAAAAAAAAACATTTCCCATGATTCCCTAGCACTAACCCTAACCCTTAAAGTGGACTCAATTTACACTATTTCTGGCAGTCTGCAAAGGCTCTTAGGGCCTGAGCAGACGGGGCAAAGCACTGTTTTCGAGGCCAGGAAGGGGAGGGCCAGCCGCATGCTGGGCACCCCAACCCCTTCCCGAAAACGTAGTCGGAGCAGCCGGCCCTCCGACAACACACTTCCGCTGCAGCGTCCACATATGCTGCAGCGGAAGAGGCGCCAAAGGTGCACCGGAGGCCTTTTGCGGCGCACCTTCAGCGTCTTGCGGAAGGAGCACTATTTTAGCGCTCCTTCCTGGGACTGGGACGCTGCGCCGCGAGGCCGAGAAGTACGGATACCTCAGCCCCGATCCGCAGCTTCCCGGGGTGGCCCCGTGCCGCCCGTCTGCTTCCCCCCTCAGTTAGTTAGAAACCTCTTTCTAATACATACATACTTCTCTCACAATCCCTACATTCTTTCCTGGAGTGAATAAACAATGCAAAATGCAGCTGCCTCATTCTGCCTTATGGTATGGACAGCCCTGGTAATTACCCTTTGGATGCCCTGACCAACTCCAATGTCCAGCATTTCATTTGGCTTGAGGTGGATTCCCAGATGTGCTGGAAGTCCTGGTGTTTATTTGGATGTGCACTAAGGATAGTACACACAATCATAGACTAGGCCAGTGCTATCCAAAAAGATGGTCCACAGAACGTCCATCTAGGACAGGGGTAGGCAACCTTTCCCCTTTAAGGGCCGAGGGACTTCAGCTCCCAGAATCCCAGGAGCTATTGGCCAACATAGCTGAGGCTTCTGGGAGCTGAAGTCCCTCAGCCCTTAAAGGGGAAAGGTTGCCTGCCCCTGATCTAGGAGCTCACAGACTAGAACTTCTAGCACATCTGGAAATCTACCTCAACACCTAGTACTGAACACTGGTCTGTGAGATCCTGGCTGCAAGCCTACAGTGAACTTCCAAGAAATTGTGGTGCAAATATGGTATTGGTAGACTGGGGGGGGGGGGGGTTGCTCATCTACCATATCAGATAGGTTGATAAATAATGGGTTAGGTAATGCTTTGGCTTAAAAGTTTATCATACAAAACAGTTATATTGCAACTGAACTACATTAGTCCCAGCTGCCTGGACCTTATTGCATAATGTTGTGGCTCTCCCAGTGCTGTACTGTACTAAACCAGTGTTGGATCATTTGGAAATTAATTGTTTTAATTCCCCTATCCCACTATTGTTCAGTAATCACTTTGTGTGCAAATATCTAATTTGTTCATCTGGGGACATTGTGGGCATGGTGTGGATGTCATTTAATTGCTCCTCCCTTTTAATATGGGCCCATCCAGCTTTTAATACAAGCCCTGGAGATCTCCTAACAGCAAACCTGGGCTTATCTTCAATGTCAGGAATACTCTGAGCTATCCGCAGAGTATTCTGGCCCCAAATTCCCCCTATTACCTGTGCTCTCTCCACAGCGACGACAGGAGGATGGATGCCTTCCCACACAATGTCCATTCATCACCCGACACCACTGCTGAGGTCACAACAATGCACCCAGCAATATTATCAATGCTGGGCCACTTGTTCTGACCTCAGAGCAACTCACACTTGTAGTCTCAGCACTGGGTGGCTTGCAAGGACTGCATGGAAAGGAACTTGCCCTTTGTCACTAATGAGATAAGTCAAAAACCCCGAGCAAAAAGTGAGGTTTTTAAATATGGGTTAAGGAGAGGAAAGACCAAATTGAGTGTGGACATCACAAACTCATTACATTACTGATTTGGTGTTTTGGCTCTGCCTCATGTAAACAGGATACAGCAAGCCTGGGCAGAATTCAGAGTAAATAATGCATGTAGATTAGCCCCTTAAACAATTTCTGGTGGGTTAGGCTTGGAGGACACCAGGATTCCCAAAAGAACCACTGCACATTCATTTTCCATTCTCTAGCTTATTGGGGGTTTACATCTTTTTTTCAATAAGGAAAGTAGTGTAATAGCATAGTTCCCATATAATCATATCAAGGATTAATACCCAGAGAAACCATGGGAACAAGGAAAAGTTTAAAGAGTAAATCAGGGGTAGACAACCTTTCCCCTTTAAGGGCCGAGGGACTTCAGCTCCCAGAATCCCAGGAGCTATTGGCCAACATGGGACTATTGGCCAACATGGCTGAGGCTTCTGGGAGCTGAAATCCCTTGGCCCTTAAAGGGGACAGGTTGCCTACCCCTGGAGTAAATATACAAAAGTTTAAAGCATAATATTGTATATACCAGGGGTAGGCAACCTTTTTGAGTCGGGGGCCGGGTTGCTGTCCCTCAGACAATTGGGGGGCCGAAGCAACAAAAATAAATAAATAAATAAATAAATAAAAATAATATTTTTTTTAAAAAAAATCAAAATTTAAAATATATGCATGCACACTCTCTCAGCCCCCAAAAAGCCATGGCAAAACCCTTGTGGAGATTTTGCCAAGAAAACCCCAAGAACAAGTAATAACAACAATGATCAATATCAGCATGGCGGGTGGAGGTGGCAGCAGCAGGACCAGCCCGGGGCCGGTCCAAAGGCCTTGGGGTGCCACATCCGGACCCCGGGCCTTAGGTTGCCTATCCCTGGTATATACTCATATATAAGTCTAGAAATTTTAGTCAAAAAATTGACCCCCCAAACCTGGGTCGACTTACCCACGGGTCAATGTAAGTACTGTACTTTTTTAAAAAAATTATTTTTTAAAAAAGCCATCCCCTGGTGAAAAGCAAGAGCATCATCTGTCCTGGAAGCACTGACCCCTCTCTATTCTCTCATCCATCCAGCTTTTAGTATGAGTGCCAACAGTTATACCTGCTGCAATTTTAAAAGGTCCTTTGTCATTGTTTTCCTTAGCTTCATCCTTTAGATCATGGGTAGGCAACCTTTCCCCTTTAAGGGCCGAGGTACTTCAGCTCCCAGAAGCCTCAGCCATGTTGGCCAATAGTCCTGGGATTCTGGGAGCTGAAGTCCCTTGGCCCTTAAAGGGGAAAGGTTGCCTACCCCTGCTTTAGATCTTTTGCTACATGCCTTTGAGTTTTATCCTCGACTTATCCTGGGGTCATATCAAAATCCATAATTTTTGTCCCAAAACTTGCCCTTGATTTATATATGAGGTCAACTTATAGTCAAGTATATATGGTATGTGAAAGTAGAAATGGGCGAGTTGGTTCACAGGAAAAAGGAAGCGGGAAATTGGTGAAAGTGGCGTAGGACGTATTCACACAGGTGGCTCTAAAGCCGCCTGGAAGCCCCCTGGAAGCCATCAGGAGTCATTCCGGCGGCGAAAACAGCAGCCGCCGGAATGACTCCTGATTGCCTCCGGCAGAAGCGCCTGTAATTCCTTTTTAAAAAAGGAATTAAAAAGATGGCGCTAAAGCCGGCCAGCGGCAGGGATGGCGCAGGGATTGCGCAAGATGGGGCGGGGCTTGCTGCGACGTAGTTTGAACACGTCGAGCAAGACCCGGAGTGAGGTAGGGATGGCGCAGGGATGGCGAAGGATGAGGAGGGGCTTGCTGCGACGTCATGTGAACTTTTCCTGCACAGAGCCGGAGTGGGGCCAGATGGAGGTAGGAACGACTCCCTTTTTTGCTCTGTGTGAAAACGTCCATTGTGTGTATATCCATCTTCCCCATCTGGGCAGTAGTGGGGATGGTTCCATAATAACATCATTATGTAATTGTGCAACTGTGCAATTTCACATAAGGAAGAGAAGAGTGCGATAAAGAGTGTGCTGCCATTCTACTATCTTTCCAAGTATAACAGATGTGATTTTCAAACAGAATCCCCTGAAACAATGGACTAGTGTTATAAACACCTTAGAGTGAATCCCAAATGCAAGTACATAACAGTGTGGTGCTGCAATTTACAATATGCAGTGTATTTCCTGGAAATATTCTATTCTTAGCATCTGTCTTTTAGCAATGTCTTTAACCTTCATAAGGAACTCAGTGTGCTGCTTAAAAATGTATTAATCCATAGAGAAGATTCTTAATAGCAGATACGGGTTTCCTCCCACACCCCCTACAGTATATTTTAAAGGATTTATGTACTCATGAGGCCCAGCTAATGAGATTACCTGTTTACACACTGAAGCTTCAGACCAGGTTAGTTCATTGTTGCTCCATTATCTATTGCCTTCTCAAATACATCTTGTCTCTTTCTCAAAAGGATAAAATGCAAGCCAGTCAATAGGATTGTTGTATTTGCATACCCTTTCATTGTTAAACCACAGGCTGCCACAGACTGATAAAAGGTGAAATAAGTGGTGGAGTCTAACCTCAAATAAATAAATACTAAGTGCATTTAAAGGAGCACTCACTCAATAAACTTACAGTGGCTTTTTCAATTGCCACTGGCCACCAAACTCACATTGCAAGATACAACCATGCAAGAAAACTAACAAATTATTATCAAATTTTGTAATGCAGGAGAATTTAGTGACTAGAGCACTGATGAAGGCCGAACAAGGTGCATTCATATGAATTAGGCCTAAAATGTTTAGTGCATCAGTGAAATGGCACTTTTGCACTATAGCACTGCAATGCTAAACATTTCAAAATATTAGAGAGGAGAAAATTGCCCCTTCAAACACTTAGGCCATCTCAGCCCTTCTTTAACAACAACTTTGGAATAGCTCAGGTATAGATCCAAGACAATACCAAGGGGGAAAAAAAACAGGCTCGAGAACTGAAAAGAAAGAAATGAGCACTGAGGAAGCAAAAACTGGAAAAAATCTGGGGAAAACCAAAGAGGTATCTAGGAAGAACTCACATTTTGCTTTTCCATTTTCTCCTCTTCAACAAACATGTACTTTATTTGTTTTCAGCATGATTGTCTACCTTTCTTCACATTGTTATTGATGATGTTTGGATAAAACAAAGGCCAAGAAACAGTTATGTGTTTAATTAAATTGGAAGCAGCACAGAAAACATACACAATAGTTCAAAGAAAGCAAGTGAAATTTGTTTTCTTAAGAAACTGAAAAAATTGTCAACAATTGTATGCAGAGTTTTTGTCATGTTCTTTTTCCCCACACTAATAGCAATTTCTGTTACTTTCAACAATTATTTCCAAACTCATTAATAACGCAATGAATGGGGCATTAATTATTTACCAGTTATTGATGACTTGCTATTGATTGTCAGTAAGGTCAAACAACTCTCATTGCAGATTAGTATGGTTATTACTATACCTGCTGAAGATAATTATTCCTGAGAGTTACACAGGCCATATCATTCAGAGAAGAAGAAATTTAGAAAATCTCAGATGTTGCAGTTAACAGGAAATGGCCAAGACAATGGACGTTATCACATGGGGGCAATCTGTTGGTTAATCCACACAAACCCCAAACAAAAACTGAATTTGTGCCTCATGATTTCACACGACGTCGCACAGAAACTGGTCAGAAACTGAACAGAAACTGGTATTATCCGAGATCTTTTTAATTTCGGGAGTTTAGAGGAAATGCATTTGCGAAATTACAGTAATTTCGCATTTACTGTAATGTGAAAAGCAAATACGCACGGACAATTCTCTTTTAAAACCTGGAGGAGGGCCAAGAGGAGGAGGAGGGGCCTCCAGGGAGGGAGAGTCCTGGGCTCCTTCTCAGTGCCAGTGCCATGAAGGGAAGGGAAGGCAACCCAGGAGAAAAAAGTTTGGGACGGAGGAGAAGTTTGGCATTTGGGATAGAGGGAAAAGGAGGGGGAAAAAGGCTTCCCTTGCAGCAGCTGTGGGGGGATGTGGGTGGAAGTGTGGGATGTGCTTGTGGAGCAACTTGGAGATCCATCTCACCATGAAGTTCTGCCCTGCAGGTCCTACAAAGGGGAAAGGCTTATGGGGGGGGGGGGGCATGGGAGCTATCTCCACTTTCCCCCTCTCAATCCCTGCCTTGCCTTGCCTTGCCTTTCCTTTCCAGCCTCCTCCTCCTCCTCCTCCTCCTCCTCCTCCTCCGCTCTCTTGAGAGGTCCTAATCCCAACGGAAGGGGGTTAGGACCTGTGCAGGAGGACATGACCCCAAATGGAGGATAGTCTGACATTTCCTCCTGGGAAATACAGGACTTGCCCTGGAAAAGGAGGAGTCTTGTCACAAAACACACCCATTTCCAGTACATGTATGGGTTCTTTTCACTTGTGTATGAAAATTAAAAACGTCTTTTTTCGCTTTTAACTTAATTCTGTTATTACTGTAATTACGTGTGAAAAGCTTTTGCGTAATTAAGCTCTATTTTCACTTTCTTTTCAGGATGCTTCATTTCCACTTTATTATCTCTTTAACAATGAAACTGGCCCACGTGTGATAACATCCAACAAGAAGAATCTACACACACACACAAAGCCACAAATGAATAAAGTGCTCTCCATTACTACTGAGCTGACAGAGCCCAGGCAATAGGGAAATCGGCCACAATAATTCCACTGCCTTAAGATATGGGATCTTTGCCAGTAGCAGTAGCAACGGGATACAATGCATTGGTAGAACACCATACAAACAACTTATATTAACAAGACTGGAAGCACAACTGAATTCTTTTAGGCCTCTTGGACCAGAGTACCGTTCTCAGGTTCTACCCCTTCCCACAAAGCAGAAAACCTAAAAGGGACAGGCTTAGGGCCAAGAGCAGGACTGAACAAAAAAGCACCATCCTCCAGATGTTGTCAGAGTGCAACTGCCAGTATTCCTTGTTGTTGTTTGCTTCTGACTTATGGCGACCCTGAGGCAAACCTACCATGGGGTTATCTTAGCAAGATTTGTTCAGAGGGAGTTTCTCATTGCCTTCCCCTGAGGCTGAGAGAGCACTGAGCTATGGAGAGAGCTGAGCCAAAGGCTAGGGATGCTGAGTGTTCAGTGGCTTCTGGAGAACTGCACTTTGCCCATGCCTGGGCTAGATAAAACTTGTACTCTGTCTCTTCAAAGATTAATTGGAGCACTAGGGATTTTAGAGCTTTTGGAGGGGGGTTTGTTGTCCGACAGCTTGAGCCAATATTGGTCCAGGCTTGTGGGTTTTGGGATCAGGGGATTATTGACCTCTCAGGCCTGGGGCTTGTGAAACTGTTACAGGAAACAGAGGGGGGGGGGGAACCAACCCTTTGCAAATACTGTATGTTACTGGATAGCACTTGGGCAAGGGATTGTTAAGAAACACTTGGGAATAACTGAAGGCAACCAAATCTCATCACAGAGAATGTTGTGAAGGGAGAGAAGGATCTCTAGGGAAAGAGTCTGTTAAAAGGTATGTTGAGTCTGTTAAGAGGGTAGGGAATCAACACAAACAGGCCTGGTTGCTACCACACTACAGAAATAATGCCATTTGACACCACTTTAACTTCCATGGCTTAATGCAGGGGTCAGCAACTTTTATTGCGGGGGGGCCGGGAGGGGAGGGGGAATGGCGCTGGGGCTGGGCAGATGCACGCACGCTCTTGCCCCGCGTCGTGCACATACCCACATTGTGCGCATGCCCACTTTGTGCGTATGCTCACGTCATGCGCATGTGTGTACGTGTGGGGCACCATTTTGGAACGCCCAACGGGGCCATGCGCATGCACACGGCACCGTTGGGCGTTCCAAAATGGTGCCCTGCATCACGCGCGCATGCGCACGATGCGGAGTGCCATTGGGGAAGGCCCAACAGCGGTGTGTGCATGCACACCGCACCGTACGAATTCACACGGCGCCGGCGCCGTTGGACCTTCCCAAATGGCGCTTCACGTCATGCACGCACGCATGCGAGCTCAATGCAGGACGCCATTTGGGAAGGCCCAACGGCGCCGGTGCCATATGAATTCGCATGGTGCCGGCGCCGTTGAGTCTTCCAAAATGGCGCCCGCCGCCGTGTGCATGCATGCGTAAGCGCGGGCACCATTTTGGATGCCAAAATGGTGCCGCGCTCACACGCGGTATGACAGTAGTGGCAGCGCACGCTTGCGCACGGCGGTGGCAGTGGCGGTGGCAGCAGCGTCAGGACCGACCACGGGCCGGTCCAAAGGCCTCCGCAGGCCGCACCCGGCCCGCGGACCATAGGTTGCCAACCCCTGGCTTAATGCTACAAAGTTCGGGGATTTGTAGTTCAGTGGGGCACCAGAACTCTCTGACAGGGAACGGTCACAAAGCTACACATCTCAGAATTCCATAGAATTGAGTCATAGCAGTTAAAGTGGTGTCAATTGATTTCTGCAACATGGCAGCCCCCCAGGTTTTGAACTAAGAGAGACAGAAAACATTCAGGGGTAGCTGTGTTGGCCATTTAGCAAATCTGAACAAAAATCCATCAGTGATACCAAACCAAAACGCACAATATACTTGTTGCAAGCTTTCGAAGCTCCATGGGTTTCTTCATCAGGCAAGATGCTACAAACGAAACAGGAGAGAAACAATTGGAGATGGTAGTCAAATGCCTACATGTTGTTTCAGTCTTTAGTTAAGATGGTATATGGTGGGGAGGATATCTTTTGCAGGAAGGATCCTCCTTCTTCTGGCCTTGTGGCTATAGGGAGATTTTCCAAGTCCAGGAAATTTAAAATTCATTTGCATCTCAACAGGGACCTCTCTTTTGCAATCCAATATGTCTCCATATATTGCAAATCACATATTGGATTGCGAAAGAGGGGTCCCTGTTCAGATGCAAATGAATTTTAAATTTCCTGGACTTGGAAAATCTCCCTATTGCCACAGGGCCAGAAGAAGGAGGATCCTTCCTGCAAAAGATATCCTCCTCACCATATATCATCTTAACTAAAGACTTAACTAAAATTATCTCTGTGTTATTACTGAAGAGAGCCAAACTATATACTACAAAATCCTACTTGCTTTAGAGCAAACCCAAAGGTATTAATCTTCATTGACATCAGCACTTTGTCTGATAGCTTTTACACTCTTGCATGCCAAGAAAGCATATGTCACATTTCAAATATTATAACTAGCTCCTTATTTTGAGTCGTCCCATGCTTCTTAACAACGTGATGTCATTCATCAGCTTTTAGGTGTCAGTTCTCACAAATCAAACGTCAAGGGGAAAGCACTGCAAGAATAAAAATAAAAGTGAAGTCAGCAACATTTGAACCTCCTCCAAGTTAATGGCAAATGCTATATCCCATACTTAAGATATGAGTTGGGTGGGTACCAGAATAGCTAAATCATTATGCACTAGTTCCAGCACTGTCATCTGAACAAATTGCATGATGAAAATGGAAGTGATTTTATTTTGTTTCGGTGATGATGATGATGATGATGATGATGATGATGATGATGGTGGTGGTGGTGGTGATGGAAGATTTCTCACATTTATTTATATATCTTTTCACTTAGTGTTAGACAAAAATAAATTAATAAATGTGATAATCAGGCCATGATCATATTTGACAATGGTAGAACATAAAGGTCTGCCAGCGCACTTTTGTGGAGGTCACAAAAGGTGATCCCCTGGTCAATGCTACAACAAAGCTTCTTTGATACACGCATGCCGCCAAATAGTGTCTGTCTGGGTTGGGGAGGAGTTTCACCTGGCACCATGTGATGCCATTGTTCAGCCTGGGGGGAAAAATTGTACAAGGAAATTGTACAAGAAGGTATTGGCTATATCCTTGTGCAATGCTGCCAGCACAATCCAACAAGTGGATTCTGGCCTCAGTAAAACAAATTCATTATGGAATTCACTGACAATTCAGTCTCACAAACAAAATGGCTTCCATCAGCAGAATAAGCAAAAGGATCATTCTTTTTCTAGTTGTACTCCTGTACACAGCCGCAACATCTACTCTGGATGGTTGGGGGATACTCTTGATCACATTTTGTGAGCACACAAGGAACCAGAAGGTTAAGGAAAAGGTTTTATGTTGTGTGAGTGAAATCCATTCATGTAACATTGGCTTTCACCCTGTCATTCTGTCTCTTCCCACAACTGCTAAATCTGTAACCAGTTCCACAAGAGAGTATTAGTTGGTAAAAGCTTCATGGTTGTCAGCCATATAACATTACTGTAAAAGTATACTTAGCATGCTATTTTCTTTCTTTCTGATTTACTACTACATCCTTCAGTTTTACAACTCCCAAGGCAGAGTGAAATTTCTATCTAAAAGCAATATAAAGAGCAAAATATTATTACAAACCATAGAGCTGCTTAAAAAAAAAAGGCTGCATCAGATAAAGCAGATCTGCAGCAGATAATAAAAAGCAGACAATAATAAGTCAGTAGTAATGATTACTATGAATATAAGTATTCAAGTAATACCAGAAGGAAAGAAAGCTTAGCTCCAGTCAGTCCACTCCATGGAGAATATAGCACAAATAATGTGCCACAATAGAAAAGGGCCTCTCTCTGGTTGTCATCAGCCTAACCTCAAATGGTAGGTATACCCTGAGAAGAGATATAGAGAAAGAAATTAATACTTCAGCAGTATATGGACATCAGCAGTTCTACTTGGGTCACAATACATGAAGACCTTTAAAGATTAAAACTGGTACTGTGAATTGGATCTGGATTCAGACCAGAAGTCACTAAAGTTGTTAAGAACTCATCAGCCGTATATTCTATACAACCAGTTTCTGGTCAGCTAGCTAGCAGGCGTATTTTGGATCAAATGGGATAACTAAGGAGTCTTTAAAGGCAGACCATTGAAGTACTCCTGTCTCAGTGTGATCAGGTTTCACATAACAGTGAACAAATGAACTCTGTCTCACAGGGGCCACACAGCTTGACTGCCCCTTTACCATAAAGCTCACTGGCTAACCTTGAGCCAGCCACACTCTCTCAGCCTCTTATTTATACCTTGTACTGATGTGGCCATGGCTGTGCTGAATCAATTTATGATATCAGTAGTGGATCAAATGAAGCTGATAAACAAGCCCCATTGGTGTGAGGGCTATCATCTGTCTGAGAGGCACAAAATGCAAGTCACATCAGAAGAATTAATGATGGCAGCTTGCAGGCTAATAGCCAAAAGCTGGGAAAACACAATGTTTTAACATGGGACTCTTAATCTAGACCAGGCAAAGAACATCTCTAGAGGCTCTTTTTGCATCCACTTGGAACCTCAGATCCCAAGCAGAGAAGGGGCAAGAATGAAGGAAGCGCTATAAAGTGATTGGCAATTTGGCCAATCAAATCTCATGACAATATAGTCATCTCTAGACAATCATAATTCAGATTTCTTCAGTGCCTTTGCTCACTATTGACTCTGGATGTTGTGAGCAATAGCAATAGCAATAGCAGCAGCAGCTACCTTTCTATACCACTTCATACTGAACTAAGTAGTCTCTAAGCATTTTACAACATGTAAGCCAATTGCACCCAACAAGCTGAGTACTCATTTTAGCAACCTTGGAAGGATGCCAGACTGTCGACCCTGGAGCCACTGGCTGGAATCGAACTCACAACCTTGTGGCTATGAGTCAGTGGCTGCAGTATCAGCATTTAACCACTGTGCCACCAGGGCTCCCTTATGAGAATAATACAGGCATGCCTTCTTTTTTGAAGGAACACTGTCTTAAAAACCTTAAGTGATTTAAGGGACTTCTCTGCTTCCATCCAGTCAGGAAAAGAAGGAATGGCCAAAGAACCAGATAAATATCACAAATATTTAATTATGCAAGCGGGAAGGCTGTTGGTTTGGGGGTTTGTTTGTTTTTTGCTGGGATAAATCCTGGAAATTAAAAAAAAAAAACTCTGGGTGGGAATAAAATGTTGCTGCTGGTACTGGGAATTGTCACTGTATGGTCCGAGACAACAGAAACATTGTCTGATTATTTTCAAAAATTACACTGAGAACAACAGCAACAATTACAGCAGCCAACAACAGCACTTACTCTTTCTAGATATCTCTATGGAATTCTTGGCATATAGGGCTGTAGAAAACAGCCATAGCAGAAAAATTGCCTTCTCTGCATAAGGGTGCATCGACACTGTAGAAATGATGCAGTTTGATACCATTTTAAATGTTGTAGCTCCACTTTGTAGATTCCTGGGATCTGTAGTTTCACAAGGTGCTTATCTTTCTCTTCCCAAGAGTACTAGCACTTCGCAAAACTACAAATCCTAGGATTCTGTAGGATGGAGCCATGGCAATTAAAGTGGTGCAATTACTCATAATTACATCCCAAATCTGATATTTTAAAAATATGAGATGAATTGCTCTTAACCACTTTTCTGATAATGTTGTTCTTCGTATGTCTACATGCCTTCAAGTTACCTGTTGACGTATGGTAACCCCATGAATTTCATTGGGGTTTTTTAGGCAAGGGAGACTCAGAGATGGTTTTGCCAGTTCCTTCCTCTGAAATATATCCTACAGCAGCTGGTACTCACTGTCAGTTTCCCAGCGAAGTACTAACCAGGGCTAACTCTGTTTAGCTTCTAAGATTACTCTGTTTTTATTGTTGCATTTCTTATTATTGGATTGTTTTGTCTTATAGTTGACTTCTTTCAAGTGCAATTGTAACTGCTGGTCTGGGATTAATTTGTGCTGAAGGTGCCAGATATACATAAAATAAAATAAACAGGATTTTATTGAGAAATGACAGATTTTCTTCTAAGGATAATGGTTTAGATTATTTTTAACCTTTGTATGTTTTAAATTTTGTATGTTTAAATTTTAACCTTCTAGTGTTTTAATTAGGTTATTTTAATTGTTTTTTAAAATGTTGTTTTTAATGTGTTTTTATACAGTTGCCCCTCCGTTTTCACAGGGGATCTGTTCTGGACCCCCCGTGCGAAAATGGAAAACCACAGGTATTCAAGCCCCATAGGCTTGAATGGTGGTGTGCGCAAATGCGACGCGGCCGGCATTTTGGCCTCCAAAATGCCGGCCGCGTCGCTCGCTGTCGCCCGCTGACGAAAGCGAGCGGTGGAGGCGGCGGCGGTGGCGGCGGTGGTGGCGGAGGCGGCAGGGTTCCGCCTGGGCCGGTAAGTCCGCACGCACCCTCCACCGACACGCGCGCCCCCCCGTACATGCCGCCGCCGTACAGGCCGCCTCTGGGAACAGCGGTCATATAACCTGATTTGCAATTCTCTTTAAATCATAGTGGGAACGAGGCTGTGAAGTTCAGTTTTAGCACCATGGAGAAGAGGGAACCATAGAGAACGTCAAACAGTATGAAAATGATTAGATGGAAGTCACATTTTGCTGGGGGGGGGCAAGAAATTTGCACGAAACTCTCATGGCCTACATCCACACTGCAGAAATAATCCAGTTTGACAACACTTTAACTGCCATGGCTCAATGTTAAGGAATCATGGGATTTGAACTTTGTTATGGCACCAGAGCTCTCTGACATCGAAGCAAAATGTCTCACAAAACTACCATTCCCAGAATTCCATAGCATTGAGCCATGGCAGTTAAAGTGGTGTCGAACTGGATTATTTTTCCAGTGCGGATGATTTCATGGTCTGTTTAAATTCTCATTAGATTAGAACTCAGAACAGTTATTTTTCTGGACTGAAAATCCCAATCCATAATCCAGCCATTATGACCAGTTGCTATGCTGGCTAGAAAAGTTTAGGGCCTGCAAACCAAACAAGTAACATTTCCAAGTTCTGACACCAAGTAAATGGGATCTCTATATTTTAATGATGGGTGCAGCTTTTCTTACTTCTCGGTTACAAGCTGTAACTCATCATCTTTTGTGTAATAAAAAGTACAGCATCCATTTTGCCCTGTGTCCATATAGTGGGCACCAACTGGGCCCATGTCATGCACGTGTGGAGACGATACTGCATGGTTCAAAACTTCTTGTGAGGCTGAATCATAATATACAGAAGTGGGTGGATAAAATTCTTCTTGTATAATGTGTCTCTCAAGAGGAGTAGATAAACAGAAGCAAATTCACTGAGGAAAAATGTTGTTGGGCAATTCAGCTGTCTTGTGGAAATGTGAGATGTACTCCAGAATTAGCACATTTCACCTCATGACTGCCTCTCAGTATTTGACAGAATTTGTGCAAGTTCCTCATTCAAGAATGTCACGAGGGGAACTGCTCTTTTAAAGTACAGTAGCCCTCCGTATCCATGGATTCAACTATCCACGGCTTGAAAATACACTCATCCCTCCACATTCGGTGGGGTTAGGGGCACAGGACCCCCATGAATGTGAAAAAATGGCAAATTACAAAACCACTATGTTTTTACCCAAGAGAACACCTCTATAGGAATCTCTAGGTCCTCCAGGACAAGTCTGTGCTCAACATCAGCCAGATATTAACCATAGAATTGCGCTGGAGGAGTTGCAAATGCCTAGCAGAGTGTTCTCTCTAGGAATCTCTAGGTCGTTCAGTGCGACTTTTGGTTAAAGTTTACCATAGAGTTGCGCTGAAGGACATAGATATTCCTAGAGAGAACATATTAATAAAATCCGTGAATAATCAAATCCGCAAAAGTCAGAGCCACAGATGTGGAGGGATGACTGTATTCCAAATATATATATAAATTCCAAAAAGCAAACATTGATTTTGCTATTTTATATAAGGGACACCATTTTACTATGCCAGGGGTCGGCAGCATTTGTTGCAGGGGGGCCGGGAGAGAAGAAATGGCGTGGGGGGCGGGCGGGGGCGAGCGCTTGCACAAGCGTACATTTTCCCCCATACGTGCATGCACACAACACCCGCCATCATGCACATGCGTGCGCAAGCACAGGCACCATTTTGGAAGGCTGCAGCATGCGTGCGCCAGGTGAATTCGCCCAGAGCAGGCGCGCTGGGCCTTGCCAGGGCCCAGGGAAGGCCGCAGCGCACCTGCTCCGGGAGAATTTGCCCGGCACACATGCACTGCAGCCTTGCCAGGGCCCTGGCAAGGCCCCAGCGCGCCTGCTCCGGGCGAATTCACCCAGCGCATGCGCAGTGCGGCCTTCCAAAATGGTGCCCGTGCTCGCGCACATGCACACGGGCGCAAGCGCGGGCGGTGGTGGGACTGGCCATGGGTTGGTCCAAAGGCCTCCTCGGGCCATAGGTTGCCAACCCCTGTACTATGCCTTTATATTTAACCGGACTTGAGCATCCATGGATTTTGGTATCCACGGGGGTGTGTGTGTGTGTGTGTGTGTGTGTCTGGAACCAAACCCAGCAGAAAATAAGGGCCCACTGTATTTATTGTATTTATAGCTTGCTCTTCCTCCAAAGACTTTGGATAGGAGTTTAAGTTTTTATCACCACAACAATCCCAGGGGTAGGTCAGGCTGAGAGAGGATCCTTGGCCCAAGGACATCCCGTGAGTTTCATAGTTGAATGGGGATTTGAACCCGAGTCCAATACTTTAAGCCAGGGATTCCCAACCTTTTCTATGCCCCACACCTGTAGAAAATGTTTGATTAATGTTCATACCCCCTATAAAAGTAATATCACATTTGAAGATGAAGTAGTTAATTTCTAATTTTTGAAACAAAAATTGAACCACATAGAATACTGCAAATGAACAAACAGAACTTTAAAAAATAAGTTTTTAACTCAGTGCATAAAATTATGCTCAAAATTCTGCAACATAGAAGCCAGTCATACATGGAGAGAGAAATCCCAGAGGTCCAAGCAGGATTCAGGAAAGGAAGAGGCACTAGGGACCACATTGCAATATACAATGGCTAATGGAACACACCAGGGAATTCCTAAAGAAAATCAGCATATGCTTTACAAACTATAGCTACGCCTTTGACTGCATAGATCATGAAAGGTTATAGAATGCCCTGAAAGACATGGGAGTGCCAACACATCTGATAGCTGTGATGAGGAATCTGTACTCAGGACAAGAGGCTTCTGTCAGAACAGAGAAATGCAAATTAGCAAAGGAGTCAGACAAAGTTGCATACTTTCACCCTATTTGTTCAACTTGTATGCAGAACATATTATAAGAAAAGCAGGTTTGGACACAGAAGAAGGAGTGAAAATAGGAGGAAGGAATATCAACAATCTAAGACAGGGGTAGGCAACCTAAGGCCCGGGGGCCGGATGCGCCCCCCCGAGGCCTTTGGACCGGCCCTAGGCCAGTCCTGCCGCAGCCGCCGCCTCCCGCCATGATGATATCAATTATTGTTGTTATTACTTGTTCTTGGAGTTTTCTTGGCAAAATCTCCACAGGGGTTTTGCCATGGCTTTTCTGGGGCTGAGAGAGTGTGCATGCATATTTTTTTATTTTTTTTAAAATATATTTTTATTTTATTTATTTATTTATTTATTTATTTATTTATGGTGCTTCGGCCCCCCAATTGTCTGAGGGATAGCAACCCGGCCTCCAGCTCAAAAAGGTTGCCTACCCCTGATCTAAGATATGCAGATGACACCACAATACTTGCAGAAAACCTTACAGACCTGGAACACCTACTAAGGAAGATCAAAGGGATCAAACATTGATCGGAATCAGAAGATTAAGAATGGGGAGGGCAGCTATGAAAGAACTAGAAAATATTCTAAAATGCAAAGATATACAACTGAGCACAAAAGAATCATACAAGCCATTGTATTCCCTATTACCATGTATGGATGTGAGAGCTGGACAGTTAAGAAAGATGATAGGAAGAAAATCAATTCACTTGCGATGTGGTGCTGGAGAAGAGTGCAGAGGATCCCATGGACAGCCAAAAGGACAAACAGCTGGCTCTTAGAGCAGATCAAACTGGAAACCTCCCTGGAAGGCAAAATGACCAAACTGAGACTGTCATACTTTGGACACATCATGAGAATGGAGGACTCATAGGAAAAGAGAATAATGCTGGGGAAGGTGGAGGGAAGTAGGAAGAGAGGATGGCCACATGCTAGATGGGTGGACTCTATTAAGAGGCCATGGGTATTAAAGGGTTGAAGGAATTAAGCAGAGCTGTGGAGGACAGAGAGTCTTGGAGATGTCCTGTCCACAGGGTCACCATGAGTCGAGATTGACTTGAGGGCAGTTAACAACAACAACAACAACAACAACATAAAATGCAAATCTAAATTTGTACTCTTATGAGTGTATTGTAATCATTATATAGTTTTGTATTTTAACGGTGGGCTTATGTGTTTTTAATTGTGTCTTGTATTTTAATATGTTTTACCCCACCTTCAGCCTTGAAGAGAGGTGGGAAAGAAATAAAATTTAATATTATTATTATAAACTGAGCAATTAGATTCTGATTTATTCAGAAAAAAATGTAAACATTATTTTTGTCATACCCCCTGAAATTCTGTCTCGCACTCCCAGTGCCACAAAGCTCTGGTGCCAGAACAAACTACAATTCCCAGAATTCCATAGCATTGAGCTGTGGCTCTTAAAGTGGTGTCAAACCAGATTATTTCCACAGTGCGGATGCAGCCAGAGATCAGGGCCTCTGGGTAAGAGTAAATGAGTGTCGTGGCTCAGCAGGGATGCAAATCCGGATTTCTCAAGTCCCAATCCAAATTTCTAAGCACTGTTCCACCGAGGACTGTGGTGTGGAGCTGGGAAACACTGCAAGAGGCCAAAAAAGTACGTGGGAGAAGTCTGCAGTGGATGACTATGGGAACATCGGCCTCATGAAATTTGGGGTTCCAGATTGCTCAGTCAGGCTGCAGCATCCACACTGCAGAATTAATGCAGTTTGACACCATTTTAAGTGCCATGCTTCAATGCTATGGAATTCTGGAATTTATAGTTTTGTGGGATATTGAGCCTTCTCTGTCAGAGAGCTCTGGTGCCACAACAAAGTACAAACTCCAGGATTCCATCTGATGGAGCCATGACAGTTAAAGTGATGTCAACCTGCATTAATTTTGCAGGGTGGCAGCAGCCTGAAATGAATAGTGAAATAATGTTGTAGTTCCATCCTATGGAATCTTGGGATTTGTGGGTTTACTAGGTTTTTAGCCTTCTCTTCCAAAGAGTGCTGGTGCCGCACAAAACTAAAAATCCCAGGGTTCTGTAAGAATGGACCAGGCAGTTGTTTCTATGGTGTAGAAAGGGGTAGGCAACCTTTCCCCTTTAAGGGCCGAGGCACCCGAGGCTTTTGTTTTTCATACCTGACTGACATTTGTCAGAGAACCAAAGAAACAGCTTCACTTTGTAAAAGGCCTCAAGGATGCAGATTGCTGTGACCACTTTCAGAAGAAAGATAGAAATATATATTAATGGTGAAAGAGTGACGGTCTTTATAGCGATGACGGAAATTCATTTTATTCACCTTCCTCCTTGTTGTTGTGTGCCTTCAAGTAATTTCCAACTTACAGTCAAAGCTATCTTGGGGTTTCTTCAGAGGAGGTTTGCCATTGCCATCCTCTGAGGCTGTGAGAGTGTGACTTATCTAAGGTCACCCAGGCGGGTTACATGGCTGAGCTGGGAATCAAACCCTGGTTTCCAGAATCCTAGCCCACTGCTCAAACCACAACACCATGCTGGCTCACTGGGGTTGCATCCACTCTGCAGAAATAATCCAGTCTGACACCACTTTAACTGCCATGGCTCAGTGCTATGGAATTCTGGGGGCTTTCTGAGAGAGAAGGTCTCACAAAACTAAAATTCCCAGAACTTAATAATAATAATAATAATAACCCAAAATAATTGCTCCTTTGCTCTTAACAGAGAGCTGGGAAGGCCAGTGTAACACTGTCCTTGAGGAAAGGCAGGATGATGATGATGATGATGATGATGATGATGATGATGATGATTACCTGCCTCTCCTCAAGGTCGGTGCAGCACATTAAAACACAAATTAAAATATTTAAGCCCACAATTAAAATAGAACACTATAAAATCATTAAAATAGACACAGTATTGAGCCATGACAGTTAAAGTGGTGTCCCAATTTTGGGAGAAGGGCTAGATGATGATGATCATCATCATCATCATCTGGATCATTTCTGCAGTGTGGATGCAGCCTAGGCTTTGGCTTCCTGTCTTATTTTGCAACTCACTTGAGAAGTCAGGGCAAAGTAAGGGCAGAGACTACACTGGGAGAGACTGAGCATGCGCGTGGCCTGCATCACTGCAGTTTCATCACACAGAGAATTTATTTTTTTTAAAAAAAATACTGCTATTTTCCCCTTCCACAAGCCTCCTTAGCCTTAGCTGGGTGAGAAGTCTTGGGCCCCACAACCACTTTGGCCTTTTGCTCCATCCCTTTTGCTCCCCTCTTGTGCTCCAGTTCCAAGTGAGGGCAAAAGCCAAAGGCCGCGGTGGCTTCAAACGCCACTACTGAGCATGCGCGCCTGGCTTTTCAGCTGTAAAACTGGATGGGCAGCTGTTGGGGCTGAGCTGGGAAAAGGGTGCTGAGGATATTGCAAAGAAAAACAAAAACGAGGGGGCCTTCCTTTCCTTTATTTTCGCTTGGTGAAACAAAAGAGGCTGGAGAGGATCCCTTCATCGCAGCCCTGGTGAGTGCGGATGGAGTGGAGGAGGAGAAAAGACGGTTGCAAACAGGTGTTGCCAGTCTGACACGGGTGTTGCGTGTGAATGCAATGGGGGGGTGGCTGGCTGGCTGGGGAAAGGGATTGTGCCTTGGCCATGGCAAAGCTCCCTCGGAAGGGAAGGGAGAGGCGGATATCGAGTGGAAACAGCATTGTGGAGTCCCTGTGTACTTTGTATTCTTTCAAGGCCGGCTGCATCCTCACCAAGCGGTGTCAAACCGGATTGTGTCTGCAGTGAGGAAGCCAGCCAGGATTCTTCAAAGGCTTTGGAGTCAGGCTCGTCTGGAAAATGTGTAGGCAAAGGGAGTAGTAGTACAGAGAGTAGCAGCAACTCAAGCTCCTTCCTTCTCTCTCTTTCAGCGAGTCTCAAAGGTGCTATTATTATTATTATGAGAGCCCTTTTAAATGAAGAGGATTCTTGTTTTGCTTGGCTTTTTATGTTGCAATGCTCTGCAAAGGGGAATCACCTTGGAGTGGAGGTGCCACAGTGGGATTTACTCCTGAGTACATACCCAAAGGATCACCCTCATTATTATATATCTAAAGAGAGAGGTGTGATTAACTGCCATTTTGTATTCGCCCTGAGAAGGTTTCATTTGCTAGGATGTGGCCTGGGTTTGGAAATCCAGCCCAGCTGATGCTCCACATTCTTCCCTGCTCTTCCCCAGATCTCTCCTCTAGCCTCTTCCCTTCTTCCTTCCTTCCTTCCTCCATTCTCTTCTCTTCTCTCTTTCTTAAGTTCCCCAGTACACCAGTGTGTATTTTCTCCTGCATGCTTTCCTTCCATTTTGCATTTGCTAGAATCCAGGCCTCAAAGAGATGTCACCTGGAGAAGGCTTTGCACAGAGGGACGCCTGAAATCTATGGCTTCTTTGGACGAGCATTTATCTTGCGTGCTCTTAACAACAACATCTCCTGCTGGTGCCCGGCAGATTGTGGAGTGCCAACCATGACTTCATCTCTGTCCCTTTTGTGTCGTAACCCAAAATAATTGCTCCCTTGCTCTTAACAGAGTGCTGGGAAGGACAGTGTAACCCAGGTGTGGCATGTTGATCTTGTTCTGTAAGAGAAATGGTTAGTGATCTTGTTCTGTAAGAGAAATGGTTAGTGATGTTGACATCATCTGTTCCTGTTAGTTTAGAGACATAGCTGGGAACCTTTGCAGTCAGATTTTATCACAACAGATAGGATAGGGAGAATGTTTAGGATATATAGAGACCAGCGTGGTGTAGTGATTTGAGCATTGGGTTTATGACTCTGAAGAACAGGGTTCAAATCCCTGTTCAAGCAAAAACCAAACAAACAAAACAAAACACTGGTTGACCCTGCACAAGTCACAGTCTCTCAGCCTCAGAAGATGGCAATGGCAGAACCCCTCTAAAGAAACTTGCCAAGAAAACCCTATGATAGGTTTGCCTTAGGGTTGTCGTAAGTCATAAATGACTTGGAAGCACACAACAACAACAACAACAACAACATGGAATAAATAAGGTTCAGGAAAATCTCACTGACTAAGGGCTGAATGCCAAGTGTTTTTTTTCCATCCCTGCGTG
Organism: Phrynosoma blainvillii; assembly: GCA_026167975.1. Classification (NCBI taxonomy): domain Eukaryota; kingdom Metazoa; phylum Chordata; class Lepidosauria; order Squamata; family Phrynosomatidae; genus Phrynosoma; species Phrynosoma blainvillii. Next base: position 39,751,981 of record JANUYF010000005.1, read on the forward strand.
GGACTGACTGCACTCTAAATATCTGATTAAGGAACATGAGAATGGAAAATAAGTCTCGTGGCCTTCCTCAAAAAATATACCAGGCTACAAATATCACCATCCACATGTCAGCATGGCAAGTGGTGATGGGAGTTGTAGTCCAGGACATCTTGAAAGTACCAGTGTGGGGAAGGCCACTCACAGGCCTATGGGTCATTCCAGTTGTTTTCTTCTCCTGTGATTGTTATTTTAAATACCACTTAAATCTTCTGTTGTTTTTATAAATTTATACAGTGGTTGCCCAGGGGCTTCTGAGAGAGATGACCAAGCCTTTTGTTTACAGGGAGGCCCAAGTTTTTTGTTTTGTTGGTTACCTGTCTATTTTCATCAAAGTTCTGGTTGGTATCTCCAAGGTCCTATCCAAATAAACCCAGGATATCTGAAGGGCTATATTTCACCATATAAGCCTTCCTGTGTTTTAAGATCCTCGGGTGAACCCTCTTTTTGCTCCCACCATGCTCACAGCCTGCTCATAGGTATAGAGTTGGAAGATATCTCAAAGGCCATCCAGTCCAACCCCCTGCCATGCAGGAAATCACAATCAAAGTACTCCTGAGAGATGGCCATCCAGCCTTTGTTTAAGAACCTCCCAAGAAGGAGACTCCTCCACATTCCAAGGCAGCGTGTTCCACAAAGCTCTTATTGCCAGGAAGTTCTTCCTAATGTTTAGATTGAATCTCTTTTCCTGTAGTTTGCATCCATTGCTCTGTGTCTTGGTCTCTGGAGCAGCATAAAACAAGCTTGCTCCATCCTCAATATGACATCCCTTCAAAGTACAGTGGGCCCTCATGTTTGCTGGAGTTGGGTGCACAAGACCCCCATGAAAGTGGAAAAAATGCAAATAAAAAAACACTTTTTTTTTTTTTTTTGCCTGAGAGAATACCTCTAGGAATCTCTCCGTCCTCCAGTGCAACTCTGTGGTCAACATCTGCCAGAAGGTGACCATAGAATCATGCCCAGAGAAGTGTTTTTTCTAGTAATCTCTAGGTCCTACAGCACAACTGTATGGTCAACTTCCATAGAGTTGCATTGAAAGGCAAAACTGGAGCCCTAAATCTCCAATTTTCATGAGTAATTTTCAGGCAGGAGACAAAGGTAGAATATATATATATTCTACAGTTGTGGGAAGTTCACCTCCCAGAAAGAGGAAAGAACTATGTTCAAATGTCCAGCTCAGGTAATAGAGCAGCAGCTTGATACTGTTAGCAAGGGTAAACTGATTTGTTGTTGCAACTTGCAGAGCCTTTCCAAGGGCTATATCTAGTGTAGTGGAGTCTCCTTCCTTGGAGGTCTTTAAGCAGAGGCTGGATGGCCATCTGTCGGGGATGCTTTGATTGGGGGTTGGACTGGATGGCCCTTGTGGTCTCTTCCAACTCTATGATTCTATGATTCTTTGATTTACTTAGTTGCCTTCCTCCTCATGGCAACAGGACTCACCCTCTGCTCTGCATCCCACTTCTGGTTGGGAGCAAGTAGGATAGATTAAATGTTTCTTATCCCATCTTCCTAATAAATGAGAAGGAATAATCCCTGCATTTCATCTTGGAACAGCCCCTTTAGCTATGATTTCTGTCTTCATCTCCAAACAAGAAAGAGTGTGAGTGTGTGTGTGTGTGTGTGTGTGTCTGAATTTTATTGTGTTGCTGTGATTCACTGCGGTTGATATTAAATGCATATAATGACATCACCAGGGGGCCATCCATTGGTCTCAGACTTTGGCCTGGAACAATCCCGAACTGGCAACCCCTACCACAGTCACTTCTCTAGCAGTTTGATAACCTGACCCTCCCTTGGCTGGTAGTCAGAAAAAAGTTAAGTGTGTGTTACCATGTCTCTTGGTGACCCTGTTTTATTAGCACAATATTATCAAGTTGATATTAGGAATGATTAATACTGAAAAGGTGTAACCCAGTCCTGTGCATATTTACTCAGAAAGAAATGCTACTGTGCTCAGTAGGACTCATTCCCAAATATATTTGTAGAGCGCATATATATATATATATAGAGAGAGAGAGAGAGAGAGTCCAAAACAACCAGGTTCCCCACACCAAAAGTGTAGACGATTTCAACTTTTTTGATTTATATATTGAGTTTGTCTCATCACTGAAACAAAATGCAGAGTAAGGCAGTAGCTTTCATTTGGGCCCAAAACATTACGGAGTGGCACAGAGTTGGTGTGAATGTTCAGGTTGTCCTATAACTTTACATCAGATGATGGCAAAAGGTAGACAGCGGAGAAGAAGCAAGTCAGAAAATCTTACCAGATTTTTTATTTTTCTGAATCTCTTGCTGTTCTCTCTGAAGTTCCAAGATGATGACAGGAAAGGTATATACACAGTTGTTTGGTTGGTATGTGTCATATTTGAGGGCCTGAAAAATATTTTGTACCAGAATGGCCAATAGTAAGTAACTCAAAGGCTCCTGTGGGCCGTTGTTGGCACTATACTTGGGGACATGGGAGGTGTGTCTCCGCTTTTTAAAACCTCTCTGTATGTGTTATTTGCCTTCATGTTGTTTCTGACTTATGACGAACCTACGGTGAACCTATCATGGGGGTTTCTTTGGCAGAGTTTGTTCAGAGAAGGTTTGCCATTGCCTTCCCCTGAGGCTGAGATAGTGTGACTTGCTTATTAAGGTCACCCAGTGAGTTTCATGGCTGAGCTGGGAATCAAACCCTTGTCTTTAGTGTTATAGTCCAACACTCAAACCACTAGGCCACACTGGCTTTCTTTTAAGAAATACAGGCCTTTTTTCAAATAAGGAGGTGGGCATCTGGTCAGTTCTAAAACAAGAAATTGAAAAATCACTCCCTTTCAATTTAGAAGTTTAAAGACAAAATAAAGAAAGTGATTTGTAACAGGCCCAGGGGTAGGCAACCTTTCCCCTTTAAGGGCCGAGGGACTTCAGGTCCCAGAAGCCCAGGAGCTATTGGCCAACATGGGACTATTGGCCAACATGGCTGAGGCTTCTGGGAGCTGAAGTCCCTCGGCCCTTAAAGGGGAAAGGTTGCCTACCCCTGGGCAAGACTTTGCCCACCCCTTCATTAAAGTCAAGCTGGCCCTCCATATCGATGGATTCTTTATCCATGGATTCAAGCATCCATGGATTGAAAATATTCAAAATATATATACATTCATTCTTCCACATTTGTGGCTTTGACTTTTGCCGATTTGATTCTTCACAGATTGTATTGCAGTCGCCCCTCCCAATTTGTGGGGGATTCTTTCCAGGGGGCCCCTGCAAATTGGGAAAATTGCCAATATTGGAGCCCCATTGGTTCCAATGGGGGCACGCTCTTGTGCGCGGCATGATGTGTGTGTCTTGGGCGCGTGCATCATTTTGTCCCTCACGGTTTGCTGTCCGCGAAGGACCGAGAGACGCAAATGGCAAGACTGCAAACGGCCAGGGATGAGTGTAGTATGTTCTCTCTAGGAATATCTAGGTCCTCCAGCGCAACTCGGTGGTCAACTTTAACCAAAAGATGCACTGAAGGACGGAAAGATTCCTAGTGAGAAGACTCTGCTAGATATTTGCAGCTCCTCCAGCGCAATTCTATGGTTGATGTATGACAGATGTTGACCACAGACTTGCACTGGAGGACTAAAGATTCCTAGAGAGGTGTTCTCTCAGGTAAAAACATAGTGTTTTTGTCATTTGCGTTTTTTCCACATTCACAGGGGTCCTGTGCCCCTAACCCCACCGAATGTAGAGGGACGAGTGTAAATTCCAAAAAGCAATCCATGATTTTGCCGTTTTATATAAGGGACATCTTTTTACTGTGCCACTGTATACAGTAGGACTTGAGTATCCATGGATTTTGGTATCCACAGGGGGGTCCTGGAACCAAACCCCAGTGGAAACCAAGGGCCTAGTGCACCAGTTTCCATCTTGCAGGAATACACAAAAATACACAAAAACTAAAATGGCTGGTTCAGTCCAAGCAACTCAACATTACCTATTTTGAAGCAAAGAGGAGTGTGATGACTTAACAGTAGGCCGCTGAGAAGTATCAGAGTTTCTTTGGGCCTGAACAAACTGCTAGAAATAATCCATTTTGAGACCACTTTAACTGCCCTGGCTCGGTGCTAGGGAATCATGGGAACTGTAGTTTATTGTGGCACCAGAGCTCTCTTGACAGAGAAGGCTCAATGTCTCAGAAAAAAACTACAATTCCCATGATTCCCTAGCATTGAGCCAGGACAGTTAAAGTGGTCTCAAGCTGGATTATTCCTGGCAGTATGTTCAGGCCCTTTCTTAGACTCTTATGGTGCTCCTCTTCCACCATTACTGCCCTGTCTACCTCCTGTTGCATTCTGAGGCTTGTAGTTTAGTGAGGCCTAACAGCTCCCTGGCTGAGAATTATAAATGCCGCTTCTTAAACTGCAAATCCCAGAATGCAACAGGAGGCTGCCAGAGCAGTTAAAATGGAAAAGCACTGTGAGTGTAGTGAGGTAATGCGGTCTGTGTCAGCTGAGCTGGAGATAACTAATGCGGTCTGTGTCAGCTGAGCTGGAAATAACCTTTACAGACTGGCAGAAATAATGCAGCTTGAGTCCACTTTAACTGCCCTGGCTCAGTGTTAAGGAATCATGGGAATTGTAGTTTTTTTCTGAGACATTGAGCTTTCTCTGTCAGCGAGTTCTGGTGCCACAATAAACTACAGTTCCCATGATTCCCTAGCACTGAGCCAAGGCAGTTAAGGTAGACTCACTGGAATTCCTGAGTCAAACCCGTTTTGAAGAGTCTCTGTGTAAAGAGATTATCGCGCTACACTCTTAAAACGTTGCTACTGCACTTTAACTGCCCTATCTGCCTCCTGTTGCATTCTGGGGTTTGTAGTTTAGGAAGAGGCATTTAGAAAATTCAGCCAGAGAACGCTTACAAACCCCAGAATGCAACAGGAGGCAGCCCGAGCAGCACCATAAGAGCACTATAAAAACAAATTCTAAGGGACAGAAAATCAAGGATGTCTCCTCTGTAATGTTTCATATTCTCTGTGGTTGTAAACACTGAAGGTGACCAGGCGTCCTCCATTTCTTGTCCGGCAGGTTTTCCAAAATGTCCTCCATTCTGAGCATGAATTGACATCTCTACGAGTGTTTTTAGCTTCTGTTTGGTAACCTCTCTCCCCCCCATGTTGTCCTTGAGTGTCCTACATTTTGCACTGCCCTGTCCTCCTTTTGCGGTTAGGACCCTGTGTAAACATACTGTATTATATTCGGGCGGATGAGTAAAGAAAACCATGCTCCCAAACACACTGCAGAAATAACTCAGTTTGAGACCGCTTTAACTGCCCGAGCTCAATGCTAGGGAATCCTGGGAAATGTAGTTTTGTAAGATTCTCAGACTTTTTCAGAGAGAGCTCTGGTGCCAATATAAACTACAATTCCCAGGATTCCCTAGCACTGCGCCAGGGCAGTTAAAAGCAGTCTCAAACTGCATTATTTTTGCAGTGAGTTTGGGACTCACAATCACTCTCTTTCTGAAGAGAGCAGGGTGTGAAAGATGAGAAGCCTAGAGCATGCTGGAACTTGTAGTCAAATTACGCTGAGGGCTGGAAAGGCCAGCTTCCTTTCCATTTAGGGTTCGGTACTATAAATCCAAGGAGCCAGTAAATTGGCAAAAGGGTCTCTATTTACAGTCCCCCCTCACGAAACCCGTCCTCTTGTGTGTGTGTGAGGGACGGGGGAGGGACACTTTTATGTCGGTTGTATTGACTCGCTGTTACTGCTTACAAAGCCTTCAGCTTATATGAGCTTGACCCAAAACATATATATACAATACAGTGGCCCCACAAATATTTTATACATTATATACACAATACAGTGTATATATGTGTGTGTGTGTATAGACATACATTATATACACAATACAGTGGCCCCCAACAAATATAATAATACTACTACTAATAATAAATTATTTATAGCCTGCCCAATCACAAGGAATCCAGGCGGTCTACAGCAACTAAAATACATAGCATACAATAAAATGCAAAATTAGTCCCTTCCCAACCCCCCATCGCAATAGTAGTTTTGGAGAAGACCAGATTTATCCACAATACAGTGGCTTCCACAAATATATTATACATTATATACACAATACAGTGTGTGTGTGTGTGTGTGTGTGTGTATTATACACAATACAGTGGCCCCCACAAATATATATTATATACACAATAGTGTGTGTGTGTGTATATATATATATATACATACACATTATATACACAATACAGTGGGGGCCCCCCAAATATATTATACATTATATATACAATACAGTGTATGTCTATATATATATATATATATATATATATACACATTATATACACAATACAGTGCGCCCCACGAATATATTATACATTATATATACAATACAGTGTATGTCTATATATATATATATATATATATATATATATACACACACACACACACACACATTATATACATAATATAGAGGCCTCCACAATATATATATATATATATATATATATTGTGGAGGCCACTATATTATGTATATAATGTGTGTGTGTGTGTGTATATATATATATATTGTGGAGGCCACTGTATTGTGTATAGTATATGTTTTGGGTCATATAATATTGTGGAAAGAGGAGACCTACAAGCCGACAAGCATTTTTTATTTTTTATTTATTTATTGTGAAAGGCTCTTAGTAGTCTTTCCCACTTCAGGTGTTTTTCTAGACAACGACACAATGAGGCCTCTTTAGCCTTCAGGGAGAGAAATAACCCAGCATGGGGTGTCTGTCCAAAACACACTGCAAAAATATTCAGGTTTTTGACACTGCTTTGGTGTCCAAAACACACTGCAGAAATAATCTAGTTTGACACCGCTTTAACTGCCCTGCCTCAATGCTTAGGAATTCTGGGAGCTCTAGTTTTGTGAGACCTTTAGCCTTCTCTGGCCTCGTTCCCACTATGATTTAAAACGAATTGCTGATTGGATATTTTGTCTGTTGTTCCCACTTGAAACTGATTCCAAACTGGCTGTACTCGGTTTTGGTTGCGATGAAGTGAGGCAAATGCAAAAGAACTGCTCTTTCCTGACACTAGTTTTTTGGTGGTTGTTTTGAAAAGAAGTGATTAGCAAGCATGTTCAGCAAGTGGGAACAAAGGACCTGAATTGCATCAAACTGAAGGGGAGGGATTATTGTGGGAGAGGGTTGGCACATCCCTCACCAGTTTTTGGGGAACTCCGCCATTTCCTCCTCCTCCCTCCCTTTCCCAGAATCCGTCCTACATTCCAACCTTCTGTCCAGGAGGAATTCCAAAATGCCCTCCATTCTGAGCTTGACTAGGAAGCATGTCCTCCAAGTCCTGCAAGGCTGGAAGGGCAGCACCTCACCCAGGGGAGAGTCCTCCATATGACCCCCATGGCTGATGCATCCCAGGGGAGAGTTCTCCATATGACCCCTAAAGGCTGATGCATCCATATGACCCCCATGCCTGATGCATCCCAGAGAGCGTCCTCCATATGGCACCCATGGCTGAGGCATCCCAGGGAGAGTCCTCCATATGACCCCCATGGCTGATGCATCCTAGGGGAGAGTTCTCCATATGACCCCTAAAGGCTGATGCATCCATATGACCCCCATGGCTGATGCATCCCAGCGGAGAGTCCTCCATATGACCCCATGCGTGATGCATCCCAGAGAGAGTCCTCCATATGGCACCCATGGCTGAGGCATCCCAGGGAGAGTCCTCCATATGGCACCCATGGCTGATGCATCCCAGGGAGAGTCCTCCATATGACCCCCATGGCTGATGCATCCCAGGGGAGAGTTCTCCATATGACCCCTAAAGGCTGATGCATCCATATGACCCCCATGCCTGATGCATCCCAGAGAGAGTCCTCCATATGGCACCCATGGCTGAGGCATCCCAGGGAGAGTCCTCCATATGGCACCCATGGCTGAGGCATCCCAGGGAGAGTTCTCCATATGACCCCCATGGCTGATGCATCCTAGGGGAGAGTTCTCCATATGACCCCTAAAGGCTGATGCATCCATATGACCCCCATGGCTGATGCATCCCAGCGGAGAGTCCTCCATATGACCCCATGCGTGATGCATCCCAGGGAGGGTCCTCCATATGACACCCATGGCTGATGTATCCCAGGGGAGAGTTCTCCATATGACCCCTAAAGGCTGATGCATCCATATGACCCCCATGCCTGATGCATCCCAGCGGAGAGTCCTCCATATGACCCCATGGCTGAGGCATCCCAGGGAGAGTCCTCCATATGGCACCCATGGCTGAGGCATCCCAGGGAGAGTCCTCCATATGACACCCATGGCTGATGTATCCCAGGGGAGAGTTCTCCATATGACCCCTAAAGGCTGATGCATCCATATGACCCCCATGCCTGATGCATCCCAGCGGAGAGTCCTCCATATGACCCCATGGCTGAGGCATCCCAGGGAGAGTCCTCCATTTGGCACCCATGGCTGAGGCATCCCAGGGAGAGTCCTCCATATGACCCCCATGGCTGATGCATCCTAGGGGAGAGTTCTCCACATGACCCCTAAAGGCTGATGCATCCATATGACCCCCATGGCTGATGCATCCCAGCGGAGAGTCCTCCATATGACCCCATGCGTGATGCATCCCAGAGAGAGTCCTCCATATGGCACCCATGGCTGAGGCATCCCAGGGAGAGTCCTCCATATGGCACCCATGGCTGAGGCATCCCAGGGAGAGTCCTCCATATGACACCCATGGCTGATGTATCCCAGGGGAGAGTTCTCCATATGACCCCTAAAGGCTGATGCATCCATATGACCCCCATGCCTGATGCATCCCAGCGGAGAGTCCTCCATATGACCCCATGGCTGAGGCATCCCAGGGAGAGTCCTCCATATGGCACCCATGGCTGAGGCATCCCAGGGAGAGTCCTCCCTATGACCCCCATGGCTGATGCATCCCAGGGGAGAGTTCTCCATATGACCCCTAAAGGCTGATGCATCCATATGACCCCCATGCCTGATGCATCCCAGAGAGAGTCCTCCATATGGCACCCATGGCTGAGGCATCCCAGGGAGAGTCCTCCATATGGCACCCATGGCTGAGGCATCCCAGGGAGAGTTCTCCATATGACCCCCATGGCTGATGCATCCTAGGGGAGAGTTCTCCATATGACCCCTAAAGGCTGATGCATCCATATGACCCCATGGCTGAGGCATCCCAGGGAGAGTCCTCCATATGGCACCCATGGCTGAGGCATCCCAGGGAGAGTCCTCCATATGACACCCATGGCTGATGTATCCCAGGGGAGAGTTCTCCATATGACCCCTAAAGGCTGATGCATCCATATGACCCCCATGCCTGATGCATCCCAGCGGAGAGTCCTCCATATGACCCCATGCCTGAGGCATCCCAGGGAGAGTCCTCCATATGGCACCCATGGCTGAGGCATCCCAGGGAGAGTCCTCCATATGATGCCCATGGCTGATGTATCCCAGGGGAGAGTTCTCCATATGACCCCTAAAGGCTGATGCATCCATATGACCCCCATGCCTGATGCATCCCAGAGAGAGTCCTCCATATGGCACCCATGGCTGAGGCATCCCAGGGAGAGTCCTCCATATGGCACCCATGGCTGAGGCATCCCAGGGAGAGTTCTCCATATGACCCCCATGGCTGATGCATCCTAGGGGAGAGTTCTCCATATGACCCCTAAAGGCTGATGCATCCATATGACCCCCATGGCTGATGCATCCCAGCGGAGAGTCCTCCATATGACCCCATGCGTGATGCATCCCAGGGAGAGTCCTCCATATGACACCCATGGCTGATGTATCCCAGGGGAGAGTTCTCCATATGACCCCTAAAGGCTGATGCATCCATATGACCCCCATGCCTGATGCATCCCAGCGGAGAGTCCTCCATATGACCCCATGGCTGAGGCATCCCAGGGAGAGTCCTCCATATGGCACCCATGGCTGAGGCATCCCAGGGAGAGTCCTCCATATGACGCCCATGGCTGATGTATCCCAGGGGAGAGTTCTCCATATGACCCCTAAAGGCTGATGCATCCATATGACCCCCATGCCTGATGCATCCCAGCGGAGAGTCCTCCATATGACCCCATGGCTGAGGCATCCCAGGGAGAGTCCTCCATATGGCACCCATGGCTGAGGCATCCCAGGGAGAGTCCTCCATATGACACCCATGGCTGATGCATCCCAGGGGACTTGGAGGACATGGAGAGTTGAAGTGGTGCCCTCCCAGTCCTGCAGGATGTGGAGGACATGCTTCCTAGTCAACTGCAGAATGGAGGGCGTTTTGGAATTTCTCCTGAACAGAAGGTTGGAATGTAGGATGGGTCCTGGGAAAGGACAGGGGGGAAATTGTGGATTTCCCCAAAATCTAGTGAGGGATGGGATACTAGTGAGGGATGGGATTATGGCCACAGCACCCATGACTCCCTCCTGTGTTTTCTTGAATGTGTTGCCAGTTGCATCATCAATGATGCGTAGATGATTGACAGGCATTTTTAAGGGTCACGAACTAGTGGAAATGACAATCATGCCAAAAAAGAAGTGAATAAAGAAAAGACCTGCTTCCATAGTGGGAATGACTCATGGACTGGAATTGATTCACCAACCCAAAGTGAAAGCAAATCGCAGCGGAGTTAAATGTAAGTGAGAATGAGCCCTCTGTCAGAGAGCTCTAGTGCCACAATAAACTACATTTTGCAGAACTCCATAGCATTGGGACAAGGCAGTTAAAGTGGTATCAAAGTAAATTATTTCTGCAGGGCAGAACTAACCCAAAGCAAAGAGGCAGGGGTGACCAGATGTCATAACGCAAAAGAGGACAAGGCACTGTAAAATATAGGACACGAGAAAATACAAGCTAAAAACACTCATGTAAAAACACACATTCATGCTTCTTAGTCAGGCTCAAAATGGAGAACACTTTGGAATGCCTCCCGGACAGAAGGTTGAAATGTAGGACATGCCCTGGAAAAGAAGGACCAAGTCTGGTCACACTGAGCAAGGGGCCAAGTGTGAATGAAAGAAATACAGTCAGCCTTCCAGATTCACAGATTTTTTTTTTATCCATGGATTCAACCATCCACGGCTTGAAAATATTTCAAAAATATCTACATTCCAATAAGCAAACTTTGGTTTGCCATTCTATATAAGGGACACCATTTTACTCTAACATTGTATTTAATGGGTCATCAGCATCCATGGATTTTGGTATCCACAGAGGGTCCCGGAGCCAAACCCCAGAGGATACTAAGGCCCCACTGTACTGATAGGAAAAGGCAGCACTCTGGTGCCACAGCAAACCACAGTTCCCAGAATTCCATAGCATGGAGCCATGGCTGTTAAAGGGGGTCAGACCGAATTATTTCTGCAGTGCTGATGCAGCCCCACATACACTTCTGTTCCCCCTCCTATACCCAGTCTCTAGAGGCATGCTTGTGTATGTGTTTACTGTATTCATTCATTCATTCATTTCTCTTTCCAGGTGAAGCCTCCACCTTTGCAAAAGGGAGCACCCCAGAGGACGGTGCGGCCAGCAGACTCAGGTAAGGGATGCTCAATCAGCAAAGAAACACCTTTCACCTTTTGGGGCATGTGTTGGTTGCTTGGTGGTGCAAATGGGGAGAGGGAAGCAGTTGGGGGTCAGTGATTATTATTATTATTATTATTATTATTATTATTGTTATGTGGAGAATTGGCTTTAGAATGAAATAACTGCTCCTGTATACAGACCCATTGAGTGACCTTGGGCAAGTCATGCTTTCTCAGCCTCAGAGGATAGCAATGGCAAAAACCCGTCTGAAGAAACTTGCCAAGAAAATAGAACAGAGCTCTGGTGCCACTGCCATTCCCAGAATTCCATAGCATTGAGTCATGGCAGTTAAAGGGGTGTCAACCTGGACTATCTCTGCATTATGGATGCAGCCTCCGTTGTGAGCAGAGCTTAAACTAAACACATTGCTTAGGCATCTAGTATTCTGTGGTTGGTTTGGGTGACAGATGTCCTAACCACAAAAGAGGACACGGCACTGCAAAAACATAGGACATTCAAGAACAATGGAGGAGATGACCAAAGAAAAGCTGAAAACACTCATGTAAATATCAATTCCTGCTTCTTAGTCATGCTCAAAATGGAGGACATTTTGGAATTCCTTCTGGACAGAAGGCTGAAGGTGAGGACATGTCCTGGAAAAGGAGGACATCTGATCACCCTGATTACTCTGAGGTCTTTTTTTCTGCATTACAAATATAGTTAGGCTGCAGATTACTGCATAGTTGAGATCTCCTAGTATTCTATGATTGGTTTGGATTATCAGATCAAGCTATTACAACTCTCTTTTTAAACAATGATTTATTGAGTCCCTATATTGGGGGGGGGGATAATAAATAAATTAATTAAATAAATAAAAATTTAAAATAATGACATTGAAATACATGCAGCACAGTCCTATTATAGATGTTTATTTACAGTACAATCCTGTGTGTGTCTAGTCAGATGTTCCACTGAGTTCAGTGGACCGTACTCCCAGTTACATGTGTATAGCAAGGGAGGGCAACTGGAAGGCCAGAGAGCCTTCTTAGACCCCCAGGAGACCTGGTAGAGATGCACCTCTCTACTTGTACCTGCTCCTGAAAAAAAAAATATTTTGCTCCCAAACACCTTCTAGGGAGAAAAAGAGCTATCTTCACTATGTTTTTGCAACAGGAAGTGAGCAAAAGTCACTTTTTAAAAGTCTCTCCTTAGCCGAAATTGATCCAGAGGACTGTATAACATGATGGAATTGCACTTTTCACACACACGCCCCTGAGGACATGGGAGCATTTTTGGAATAAAAGACATTTTGACACACACACACACCACCACCACCTCCAAACATGGTGGAAATAGAGGGCATTTGGGGACACACAAAAATATATATATTTGGGGAAATTTGATCCTTGTATGCCACAGAAAACCAAATTTAGAGCCAAATGCAGCCCATGGACCACACTTTGGCCACTCCTGGTATGGTGAAATCCATTGTTAGTGAGTACAACGAAGTTTGTGGTACTTAAAATATTAAGAAATGGGTTATGGTAGAGGTTTCATGAACTGTAAGTGGACTTCGTTGTTTGTTAACCTCCTTTTGAGTCGATGCTGACTCATGGCGACCCTGTGGATGAAACATCTCCACAACTCCCTGTCCTCCACTCCTCTGCTTAGGTCCTGTAAATTCATGCCCATGAGCTCCTTAATAGAGTCTATCCATCTGGCATGCGGTCTTCCTCTCTTTCTACATCCCTCCACCTTTCCTAGCATTATTGTCTTTTCTAATGAGTTGTGCCTTCTCATGATGTACCAAAGTACGACAGCCCCAGTTTGATCATGTTGGCTTCCAAGGAGATTTCAGGCTCGTTCTTTCAAGGACCCATTTTTTATTATTATTATTTTTATCTTTTTGGCTGTCCATGGTATCCTCAGCACTGTTCTCTAGCACTACATCTCAAATGAATTGATTTTCTTCTTCTTCACCGTCCAACTTTCACCTCCCTACATGGTAATGGGGAATACAATGGTTTGTATGATTCTGCCAACTCATTAATAGCATATGTTGTGATGCATGTGTGTCTCAAGTCTCTTAGCCTGTTGCAGCAATAACTATAGACATGCCAGCATCCTGGATTTACGTAATAACTTGCTTTGATGCCCTATGACATATGAAAGCATAGAAGAAAATACTGTGGACCAAGACAAACAAACTCCTGGCTTGCTCCATTGTGTGTTAGCCATGGCTTTATGTTACAATTCAAACAGTATTACAGGAGAGCCTGACTGATGGTTTATTTTTAAGATAAGACTTGGTCATCACCATGTCTTATCACAGCTGGTACTGTGTCTAACTGTCCAGCGTGATAAAACAAAGTATTACCTTCAAATAAACTGTTTTCAAATTCTGACTCAGTGAACTTTCTTCCAATTCAGGAAATTTCATCAATTATTTTATTTATTTATTTATTTATTTATATCCCGCCCCTCTGCAGAGCAATCGGGGCGGCTTACAATGTTAAAATTTCCATACATATATGTTAATACACTGTAAACAAAACCTAAAAATCCTGAAACCCACCCACCCCTTAAAAAGTGAGGGTTCTTCTTCTTAGGCTAGGCCCAATGGAGATGGGCCTGCATCTCTCCCCCAGATGTCTTATTTTGCAAATAAGACAAACAAAAGTTGGAAATGACTAATTTTCTTGAAGAGGAAAGCGTGCTTTCATACCAGGTCTTTCAGAGTGACAGTCGTGATGGTTTAAATTCTTCTCCATCCCCTTCAAAATTTCTTTGCTTCAAAAATTCAGTATTAAAAGCTTTTGCTACCATGGCAATTATTAGAAATGGCTCATCTACTGGTTTTCTGCCCATTATGTTGCTGTTAAAGGAACTGGAGCCCTATTATTTAAGTTACCAGCCTTTCATAGTGAGAGCATTTACAGGTAGGTCTATGTGGAGGATTGAACTTGTGCCTTCAAGTCATTTCTGACTTATGGAGACCCTAAGGCCATCACAGGGTTTTCTTGGCAAGATGTGTTCAGAGGGGCTTTGCTCTTGTCCTCAGACTGAGAGAAAATGTATTTTCATTATTTCCAATCCAATACCCACATAAATGAGTTACTTCAATCTATTTTTGGTCTCTGACTTTCTGAACAATTATTTGTGGGGGACAGGAGTAACTGTGTGGCCCATATGAGTGGCTTTACAACATTGTAAACTCTTTAGAGATTTTAAAACAGAGACTGGATAGTCATCTGTCAGAAGTGCTTTGATTGTGTGTTCCTGCATGATGGCCATAATGGTCTCTTGCAACTCTGTGATTCTGTGACTGTGTTATGAGGTGGATTTTCTTCAGAACCTCAAAATAGTAGTATAGCTTATTATGGTGCATGCAGTACTAAAGAGAAATCAAGAAGTAGGTACTATGTAGAATCTGCCCTTTAAAAAAATTCTACACACCGTGGTTAAAACTACATATGAAACAAATCAGGAATGAAGACAATTCTTGCATTTTGCAAAGCAGGTAAATAGGCCAAGGCATTGATACTAAAAACCTAGACCAGGGGTAGGCAACGTAAGGCCCGGGGGCCACATGCGCCCCCCCGAGGCCTTTGGACCGGCCCCAGGCCAGTCCTGCCACTGCCGCCCCCCGCCGCCGTCCGCCATGATGATATTGATTATTGTTGTTATTACGGTACTTGTTCTTGGGGTTTTCTTGGCAAAATCTCCACATGGCTTTTCTGGGGCTGAGAGAGTGTGCATGCATATTTTTTTTATTTTTTTTTTAATTTATTTATTTATTTATTTATTTATTTATTTATGGTGCTTTGGCCCCCCAATTGTCTGAGGGACAGCAACCCGGCCCCCGGCTCAAAAAGGTTGCCTACCCCTGACCTAGACCCCAATACAGACATGATAAACCAGAATTTGTTTTCCTTAATGGGATTGAGCGTTACATATGAATGTCTGTACTGTGGTTTTACTGGTTTACAGTTAAGGAAGAATATAAAACTGTACTCTTGGTTACTACATCAGAAGTGAACTGAGCAAATCATGGTTACAGTAGTTTCCCTACCTTTTCTGATTCGCCCCTAAAAAAATTCAAACAGCTCCCATAAATTTCTTCCTTATATTGCACCATTTGCCTGTAGCTTTGGTCTGCAAGCTGAGCCATAGTATCAGAGGTGTACATTTATTTATATTGATAAGATGCCTATAAAACAGGTTTTCTAGGTTGCGTGCAATTCAAAGATGGAATAATGAAGTAATGCAACAAAATAACATACTTTGATTTGGAAATGTAATACACAAACAACACAATATATATACAAAAGCAGACAAAAAACCTGCATGACAAAAGATTCAAAGTCAACATGCTAAAATGCAATAAGAACTGAGGAGGTGAAACTACGCAGACAGTAAAAGAGGAGTTACAACAACCAACATGTATTGGGGATTAAAATAACAAATATTGAAAGGGCTGGGAATTGTTTTAAGATCATTTAGAATCTTAAGTAAACTTAAAGCAAGAAGCCATGGTTAAGCCAGATGTTGATAAGCTAACTATATATTTGCCAAGGGTGTTTTCTGTTATTGGTAACTGTAAATATTAAAAAGCAACAGTGGTTAATAGGATCTTGCAAAGATCATTCATTAATTGGTTTAAATATCTGCTGAATCTTTCATAAATTGGAGTCAGAAAATCCAGAGACACATTTGTCATGGGTACACTACTTATAAAATAAATTTGAATTCTTTTCTGAAGTATAGCTATGTGTGTATGTATAAATTATTATCTAGATTAGATTCAGCTCACGGCTTATTAAAGCAGATTCCAAAACATGGACTCTGAGATCTTGCTGTTTGCTTACATTATGTTGGTGATCTTTTGGATATTTCAGAAATAGATGTTCAGAACTCTTAACTGTCTGAAGAATCAGTGGAAGTTATTGTTTCTGCGTGAATTATAAAAGCAGTCTATTAGCTCCCTAAACAAAGCCTGCAGTACTAAACACTCCTATGGTCTAAAGTCTGCCTTTAACTTTTGCTGTCAACAGACATGGGGAAATCTTTTTCAATGCCTTTACATGCATCTAAAGATGATGGTATTTCATCATCAGACAACATGAGGAATGGATTGGTTCACTCAGAATCTCACAGTGAAGATGGAAGAAATGGAGATGTGTCACAGTTTCCGTATGTTGAGTTTACAGGAAGAGACAGTGTTACATGTCCCACTTGTCAGGGGACAGGGAGGATCCCACGTGGTAGGTCTAAAATTTAGATATAATCTCTGAATGTGTGAATAACCTGAGTGGTTCTCAGACTGTGGAGCGAGTTGCTCAGGAGGGGGTAGGAGGCTTGAAGGCCCTGATCCTTCCTCTTCCCAAACCTTTTCTATCCTGGAAGGGAAGAGAAAGGCAAGGTGGGCGCTTGGAGCCTCTGCCTGAAGGAGGGGGGAGGAAGAGGAGAACTATTTCCTTATAAAATGTTAAAATATGAATATACATTAATGTGTGAAAGAAAACACACACACAAAACAAACAAAATATTTTTATTCATATACTATGTTGAATGGGGTGTTCAGTGTCAGCATGTAGATGTAAAAGTTGTCACAAGGGTAAAAAGTTTGTTTTTTTGCCTTCCTTTTCAAGTCTTTTGTTAGTCATTAGATCAATGCATGTCTTTTTAAAATATATATGTTGGGAATTATTGATACTCCTTAACACAGATTTCTTAATGCTGACCTTTTTTTAAAAAAAATCTTAGAATAAAATTATCCTAGAATATGCATAAATAATATATTAGACTATACAGAAAAGACTTAACAGCTTCATTTCCTTAGATTTTTGTTTTCCGTTTTTCTGTTTATATTGCATACTTTAAATGCAGGGATGGACAATATGTGATTTGAATGCAGTTCCCAGTGTGCTCTCTCAGCAGTCTTCAGGACATCTGGGGTCATTCACTGGAAGATAAGGAAATGTAGGGTGTTGTTGTTTTCATTTGATTTAAAAATCTGTTGTTTTTTAAATTGGTTATTTACATATTTTAAAAGTCTGTCTGTTATTACTATTTTCCAACCCTCTTATTGGAACAATTGTGACTGTCTGAATTGAAACATTTTAACTTTAACAGTTTATAGGCAGTTCATTGTTAGACCAGTATCCAGTGTCAGATGCTTCTTTTTAATCACTTTATTTTATAGTGTAAGAAATGCATTTCAGAAAAAAATAAATCCTTCAAATAACATAAGTTTGACCAAAACAATTCTGGGAGTACTTGTTTGTTTTATTACATCTACATATATTCAGGATAATAAGCAATAAAAATTTGGTGTTTTGTTGAAAGATATAAATCATATAACAGCCTAATAACTTTGGATTATTAATCTTAGAAATCATTAAAACATGGTAGATCAACCTTTGTAATACATAAAACAATGTTTCACAGTGTTAATATAATAAGCAAGTTTAATTTTTTTCCCATTAAAACATTAATGTCCCAAAAATTGGTTGAAACATGCAAACTAAAAAGGTTGAAACCAAAAAACTTGGGTGGGTTTTGGAACTGTTTTCCCCCCCCCCCAAACCCTGATTTTTTTGCCCAGCAAAGAAGCCTGGAGAGGTAAGACAAATGGCCCTGAACCTGCAGAAGTTGCCCATCTTTGCATTTATAGCTTCTTAGTAGCATTGAATGTGCATGGAAATCTTAAGATACTGAATGGTTTCTACCTTCTGTGTCTAGGACAGGAAAACCAACTTGTTGCCCTGATTCCATACAGTGATCAGAGACTGAGGCCGAGAAGAACGTAAGTTACAATAACAATGTGCAAGTTTGGAATCAGTGAATTATTTTAAAGTTGGATTTTTGTCTAATCAGACCAAGCATTGAAAGGTATTGTTCTGATGAAATGTTCTGCTGTTTGGTATTTGGCATTTGTAATTATTCCTGTGCACATTGTACATTTCATAAGCATGAAGTGTTTTGTTGAAATAGATTTCTGTGATACAGGTTAGATTGCTTTGCTATGGATAATTTCTAACGATGGATATGGATAATTTCTAACAAGTTCTAACAACACTGGATTGTTCTCACATTTTACTGGGTGATGGTTATTATGGCTGAGGTCAGTGTGGTGTCTTGCAGGACTAGCTGACATGCACTAAGAGAAGCTAAAAAGCAGGGGTAGGCAACCTTTCCCCTTTAAGGGCCGAGGGACTTCAGCTCCCAGAAGCCTCAGCCATGTTGGCCAATAGTCCCATGTTGGCCAATAGCTCCTGGGACTCTGGGAGCTGAAGTCCCTCAGCCCTTAAAGGGGAAAGGTTGCCTACCCCTGCTAAAAAGCAAGGCATGCCTTTCCACCCCTTACAGCCTTTTTTGTTTACACCCATCAGGTTTCCCTTGCCATGGTATAAAAGATTATTTCCGGAACTGTTAGACGCTTAGGGATCTAAAATCCACAGCTGTGCAGCTTTTAGGACCAAGCAAAATGCCCCAGAAATATGCAACCTTTTGAGTTTTCCAGAACTTTTCATCAGGTGATACACAAAACAAGGGAAGGGGTAAGAAAAAGACAATTCCTAAAATTAGGCTTGATGTCAAAGCTATAAAATTTGAATTGTAGACACCATCTCAAAAGCTTAGTAGGGATGGCTCAGAGAACCCTAGGTGTGTTGGTTTTAATGGTGAGCAAGCAGCATCTCATTAACAATGGTTTTGTTGTTCATACTGCATTTCTTTGTCCCCACACTTAAAGGAGTTAAGCAGCATGGAACACTGAGTGTGTGTAGGAATAACTTGTTTTATTTTTTAAAAAAATCTTTATTAATATATAAAAACAAACATAGAGCAAATAACAGACAAATAACAAAAACAACAACAACAAACAAACAATCACTACAAACAAACAATCGAACATATGACCTTACATACATACTCATGCCTAACCTCACGAATTGGACAGTCTCTGACAAACCTCCATAACTTCACCAATATCTCTTTTACTACCTCGTGTATTATGTACCAAATAAGAGAGGGGGGAAAAAGAAAACAAAAAAAGAAACTTCCTGAGCTTCAACTCGAGTGCACAGTTCATCATTTCGTCTTCTACATCTCTGTTGCTTTATATCACTACTTCCATTATACTTTTTTCCTATCCATGTATTTGTCCCTTCTAAAAAATTCTCTTATTAGGGAAAAGATTTTCTATCAAAAAAAAAAATAACAATAATAATAATAATAATAACAGTAATAATAAAATTTAATAATAAACCTTTAACCTGTTACTAATACTTCATATCCTCTATTCTTCAGAAAATTGTTAAGAGGTTCCCAATCTTCTTTCTGTTTATTCCAATTTCTCCTTCTTAAATACATAGTTAATTTGTCTGCTGCGATGCACTCCACCAATTTATATATCCAGTCTTTCACACTGGGGGTGTCCTGGCATTTCCATTTCTTAGCATATACTATCCTAGCCATTGTAGAGGAATAACTTGTTTTAGAGTGGATGAGCAATAAAGGAAATAGCAGGTTGGGGGAAGTTTCTTAAATATGCTGTTAAGTAATAGATAAGATTACTTATTTTGTTATTCAGCTGCTGTGATACACTCTGGACAGGGTTGCCCTTGGGTTTGGCTTGAAAATTGCAGCTAGGGTGCTCCCTGGAGCATCCAGCTGTACATGTATTATACCTGTCTTAAAAGAACTATGCTGACAACTACTGAGCTGTGTTCAAGGTTCTTCTGTTGATATGAAGATACCTCTGAGTGATTTGAGTACGTCCCACATATACACTCAGTTTTTTGTGATTTCCAGAAAAGACTTTATCGATCCTTCTATGACCAACAGAAACAGATCGTATAACATCTTCAAAATGAGGTTTTTCTGTGTTCCATTGGAATGTTCATTTAATGCCGTGTGAGAGCTGGAGTCTTCCAAAAACATGTTTGTTTACATGTGATTTCTTTGGCTCATAATGTGTTTCATGGTAGTTATATTGTTTTGACATAAAATGTTTATTAGGTTTATTTTCTTTTGTGTGTGTGTGTGTGTGTGTGTGTGTGTGTACATATACAGTCGGCCCTCCGTTTTTGCAGGGAATCCGTTCTGGACCCCCCTGCGAAAAAGGAGACTTGCCGCTATTCACGTATACACACACACACAAATATAGATATAGATATAATTTCATGGTATGTTATGTGTAAATTGCTTAGGAAACATAAAGGGTAGATAAGAATTTTAAATAACTAACATAACATAACAAAATCTGCATGGTGCAAAGAAATTGTGTCGGGCTAGTGTATGGATTTTTAAAATGAGTATATACTGGTAATTCAACTCTTCTTTTCTTGCAGAAAGCTTTACGTGACTGCTTCTGTAATTGTTTGCTTACTACTTTCTGGGCTGGCAGTATTTTTCTTATTTCCACGATCTATTGATGTGGAATACATTGGAGTCAAGTCAGTATATGTCAGTTATGAAGCACAGAGGCGCATAATATATTTAAATATTACGGTAAGGTCATTGTTACACATGCTTTCACTTTTTTAGATGCTTGGGACTTTAGATAGACATTTAAGATAATGATGGCTTCATTTAATCTAGAATTCGAATCTATTTTTTCTGCAGAATACATTGAACATAACAAACAACAATTACTATTCTGTTGAAGTTGAAAACATTACAGCCCAGGTACAGTTTTCAAAAACTGTTATTGGGAAAGCACGATTGAACAACAACACCCACATTGGACCTTTGGATATGAAACAGGTAACTGTAGCTATCTATTTCATATAAGATCTGACTACATTTTCCAGCAGTTTCAGTCTTATCCTGAATTTTCTTGGTTTGTTTTTTTTCCAGATTGATTATATGGTGCCAACAGTTATACAAGATGAGATGAGTTACATGTTGTAAGTGTTTGATTCACAGGATTTCAGCTCATAGGGATGTAGTAACAGAGAGACATCACAGTGTAACCCAGTATTTGAATAGGTAGACTTGAGTAGCCCAGATGGTCACATTTGGTTTTCAGAAAATTCCCCACAAGTCTAAAATAAGCTGTGAAGGGAAAACAGGGCAACATTTCCAGTTATGCTTCCTGTAGGCCATTTTACAAAGCACACCTACAAAAATTCCCAGGTGTGGAGTTGGAAGGAAGCTCTATGGTGCAGTATGTGACCCCCAGAACATGCTGTGTCCCCTCTGTTTTAGACTCTTGCATGGGGAGGGGGGCACAAAAGTGTGAGCTTCCTCAAAATGGAGAAATCTAGAATTTTGGATAACTGTGATTGCTTCCTATCACTGTTGCTTGAACCTACTTTGGTTGGGGGCAAGGGCAGGGCAGCTGGAAAAAATAGGCTTGCTTTTTCTAGATTTTTCACTTTTAATTAAATGGAATATGCTAATGCTACTTTCTATCTTACAGTGATTTCTGTACCCTAATTTCTATCAAAGTGCACAACATAGTGGTCATGATGCAGTAAGTACACACTTCATTTTCATTAATACAAAAAGTTAATTCTGCAAACTGTTACTTTAGTTCCCCCTTTTAGCCTAAGAAGGGACACAGTGGCTTAGCAGTTAAGACTCTGATGATTGCAAGGTCAGCAGTTCAAGACCCAAGCACCATGTGGGGGAGTGAGCTCCCATTACTAGTCCCAGCTTCTGCCACCCTAGAGGTTCAAAAGCATGTAAAAGTGCAATAATAATAATAATAATAATTTTTTATTTATAGCCCGCCCCTCTGCACAGCAATCGAGGTGGATTACAGCATTGTAAAACATACAAATTTAAAAACATTCCATATCCCATATCCAACCCTCCCACCCCTTATAACTGGATTAAACTATTGAAAAATTAAAACATAATACAATATAATAAAACACAACAAAAACAATAACAGCCACAGGGAAGGGATAAGTAGAACCATCCCTTCAAGCCGGAGGGTTATTCCGGGAAGGCCTGCCGGAAGAGATCTGTCTTTACTGCTTTTTTAAAAGCAGCAAGAGTAGTAATAAGGCAGATCTCGTCCGGCAGGCCATTCCACAGTATGGGAGCGGTCGCAGAGAAGGCCCTCTGGGAGATCTGAGGCAGCCTAGTTTTTATTGGCTGTAACAGATTCCTCCCAGAGGACCGGAGGGCGCGGGGGGGATCATACGGGGAGAGGCGGTCCCTAAGATAAGATGGACCCAAGCCATGTAGGGCTTTAAAGGTTAAAACCAACACCTTGTACTGTGCCCGGAAACTAATTGGCAGCCAGTGGAGGGATTTAAGCACCGGAGTTATGTACTCCCTCCTAGATGTTCCCGTAGTTAATCTGGCTGCCATGTTCTGTACCAGCTGCAGTTTCCGGGTTAGGCACAAGGGTAGCCCCACGTAGAGTGCGTTGCAGTAATCCAGATGTGAGGTTACCAGAGCATGTACCACAGTTTCCAGGTCCCTCATGTCCTGATAAGGGCGCAGTTGGCGTATCAGCCAGATCTGATAGCAGGCACTCCTGACCGCTGCATTCACTTGACTAGTCATGTGAAGCGACGAATCAAGGAGCACCCCCAAGCTGCGAACACAGTCCTTAGAGGAGAGTGTGACTCCACCTAGGACTGGAGACTGTATTCCCAAATCTGGTTTCGTGCCTGTGACCGTGAGTACCTCCGTTTTATCTGGATTCAACTTCAATCTGTTTTTCCTCATCCAATCCATTACCGCTCTGAGACAGTCATTGAGAGGAGAGACGCCATCTGAAGGCTGAGTCGATGATCTGGTCATGGAGAGATATATCTGGGTGTCGTCAGCGTACTGAAGACACCGTGCTCCATGCCTCCGAATGATCTCACCCAGCGGCTTCATATAAATGTTAAATAACATCGGGGACAGGATGGCGCCCTGAGGGATGCCGCAATTAAGCTCTATTTTGGAAGAGCAACTGTCCCCGAGCCTCACCCTCTGGGATCTGCCCGAGAGGAAGGAACGGAACCACTGCAAAGCAATGCCTCCAATTCCCAACTCTCTCAGGCGATCCAAGAGGATGGCATGATCTATTGTGTCAAAGGCCGCTGAGAGATCCAAGAGCACCAACAGGGTCACACTACCCCTGTCGATGCCCAAGCGGAGGTCATCAGTCAGAGCGACCATGGCCCTCTCCACTCCATATCCTGTCCTGAAGCCGGTTTGAAATGGATCAAGATAATCGGTTTCATCCAAGACTGCTTGGAGTTGGGAAGCAACTGCCCTCTCGATCACCTTGCTTAAAAAAGGTATCAAGGAGACTGGTCTATAGTTATTTCTGTCCAGAGGGTCTAGGGAAGGTTTTTTTCAGGAGCAGTCTAACTGCCGCCTCCTTCAAACAAGATGGTAACAGACACCCTAAAAGACGCGTTGATTGTATCCCGAAGGAACACTCTCAACGCGTCCCCCCCCCCGGACAACCAGCCATCATGGACATGGATCGAGGGGGCAAGTCGTCTTCCTTATCCTTCCAAGTAGCTTGTCCACGTCATCAGTACTCACAGATTGTAGTTGATCCAGTAAATTACCTTCAATGGAGTTGCTGGATACCTCGTCTACGGATTCTGCCAAAACACTGGCGTCCAAGTCGGCTCTTATCCGAGATATTTTATCTGCAAAGTGGATATTAAATGCCTCGCAGCAGGCTGTTGTTGGGTTAGTCAGGGGATATGGCGCAGGTGAAACCCTCATCAGCTCCACCACCACCCTAAACAGCTCTGCCGGGCGGAACTCTGCAGACGCAATACATGCAGGACAGAAGGATTTCTGTGCTGCATGTAAAGCCTTCCTATAGGAATCAAGATGCTTCCTAAGGTGAGTTCTGTCGGATGGGAGACGAGTTTTCCGCCATTTGCACTCTAGTCGTTGTCCGATCCATTTCATCCTCCTAAGCTCCTCTGTGTACCAGGGCCTATGATTTGGAACGGGCCGGAAAAGACGCTTGGGAGCGATTGTGTCGATAGCCCTGGTGAGATCGTTGTTCCAGGTGTTCACCAAGGCTTCAATAGAATCACCGGCGTTACCAACCATTAAACCCTCTAAGGCTTTCTGGAAACCAATTGGTTCCATTAGCCTTTGAGGGCAGACCATTCTAATGGGTCCGCCACCCCCGGAGGGTGGACAGTAGCTCTTAGTTCTGCCTTGATCAGGAAATGATCCGTCCATGACAAAACGGAGGTCTTTTTGACCTCCGCCCACGGATATTCCTGCTCCGTACTAAAGACCGCATCGAGGGTATGACCAGCACAATGTGTGGGCCCATCAACCAATTGGGATAGGCCCATGTTAGTCATGGTATCCATGAACTCCCGAGCTGCGCCAGTTAGATCTTGTAAGCTGGTTTCGAGTGGGATGTTGAAATCTCCCAGAACCAGAAGTCTGGGCGACACCAACAGCAACTCCGAAACCAGGGCAGTCAGCTCGGTTAGGGAGTCTGTTAAGCAACGGGGTGGCCAGTATACCAACAGAATCCCCAAACTATCCTTGGTTTTCAGGCTGAGGTATATACACTCGATGTAGGTCATTTTTCGGATAGGCTTCCTGATCAAGGTTAGGGTGTTTCTATGGACCAAGGCTACACCGCCGCCGCCCCCCGCCCACTTTCCCTTATCTGCTCACTGACTGAGTACCCGGCTGGGAGGATTTGCGCCCATGTCGCAGCGCTAGCATCTCCCAGCCAGGTCTCAGTGAAACATGCCAGGTCGGCCATCTCATCCACCAAGAGATCGTGGATAAGATGGGTCTTATTTTTGACTGACCTGGCATTGCAAAGGAGCAGATTAAGGGTCTGTGGAATGGTTGGCGTGCTCTCCATGTTATCCTGGGAAACAGAGTAAACTGAAGAAGGGACAGGTACCAAACATCTGCAAGTAGATAAATAGGTACCACTTCGTTGAGAAGGTAACTGTTCCATGCAGTCATGCTGGCCACATGACCACGGAGTTGTCTTTGACTACGCTGATTCCCTTGACTTAGTAATGGAGATGAGCACCACCCACCCCTTCGGTCGGACACGACTTGACAGTCTTGCCATAGGGGAAACTTTTACCTTTTACCCTTAGTCTATGAGTCATACTTTTATTACTATCTCCTCCTTTCTTGCTCTTTTATGTAGTTTTTACTGATATTGATTTAATGCTATTAAGCACAGATTTCAAGTGTGGAAACGCAATTAAAAGGACCGTAAGATGAGCAAGTGTTTGGATAGTTTTGGTAAACCAGCACAGGCATACCTCAGGCTCATTTTAGCCTCAACAGAGAGGTTTTTCCAGTAGTGACCCAGAGGTTGCCTTCTAGATTACTTCCTATTGGAAAAAACGCTCTCTCCTGGACCTAAAAATAGCTCATTCCCAAAGTTTGCCCAAAGTGCCTTCCACATTCTTTGTGGGAGCAAAATTAAAGGAGACCTGGGAGGGCACAAAATGCTCTGAGGCTACATGTGGCCTGCTGCCTTGCCCTGTCCTAGACTTAGAGCATGTGGAGCTTGCATAGCTCTTAAAACGTGACAACTGTCCCACAAGGACTAGAAGAGTTCTAGAGTTTGATAGGTCTTATCTGGTCACAATAAATCTTCATTCTAGATCATGTCTTAATAAAGCTGAGCACATGTTATTAGTAAGACCTTTATACACAGTGAATCAAATATTTGCATTTGTGAGTTCTTGTGATAAAGGCTGGGATATAAATATATTAATAAATAATAGAATAGATATCTAAAAGTAGCATGTTATAACATGAATCCTGATTTAAATGCATACATGGTTTTAACTTATGTTATGTATAATATACCTTCTCTTTCCTCCCTTCTCCTCTTATTTTCTTGAAGAGTGACTGTGACCACCTCTTATTTTGGCCACTCTGAACAAATATCTCAAGAGCGATACCAATATGTAGACTGTGGTGGAAACACAACTTACCAGCTGGGACAGTCAGAATATCTAAATGTACTTCTGCCTCCTCAGTAAAGAAGCAGAGAGATACCTGCATGACGAAAGAAAATGACTGTTGTTTCTTTCATTTACCATCAAAGATGAACTTTCAACCATATCTGATACTACTGAAAGAGGTGGATGTATATAATTTAGCCTGGAAGGCATGAGCAGAAAGGGGGCAATTTACACTTCACAGTTTCTTCCTTTCTACTCTAAGTGTGTAAGTATTCTGTCAAACTGTTACACTGAGGGATGGAGGGAAACCCTTCAACAAATCAACTTGTATTTCCCTGCAGAAATAAGGGTATATGATTTATGTGTCAGTGTGCAACCATATAATTGTACACATGACAGTGTGCGACTAACACGTAAGTAATGGAATAAGCTAATGACATGATATTTTCAGTCCTCTGACTTAGCATAGATGAAGGTCTAATCTGTTACACTGAAATCAGCATGTTCATTTTGCAGTATTAGGAGATACACATTTACGTTTAATAATTTCAATAACAGTTCAGTTGTCACTGTTTGGAATTATGTTTTTAAATGATCCCATTCCACTGAAGTGCTTGTTATTGCCTCCTTTCCACAATGTCAGTTTGCCTGAAAAATTGGGGTAGATTTAAAAATAGGAATGCCACTTGATTGGTGCATATCTAGAGAGAAATGGGAATAAGATGAAGGGTAAAATGTAATAAATTAAAAATTAGTTTGGGTTTACTTTTTGGAAAGCTGAAGCTTTTTTTTTATTTTGGGTTTTTTATTTTGTGTATCTTCTCTATTAGTTGATCTTATAAATTGGTTGGTTGCCTGCCTGCTTTTCTCAGAACTTTGAAGTATATTTTCTACTTCTGTGTAAGTTCCCTTCATTGTAACTTAGGCAATATTTACAATGTAGACTTCTGACAGAAGCAAATATAAAGTGTATCAATCATAGCAGAGAATGCCTTGGTAAAAATAACCAGTTTTGAGAGCTGCTGTATATCAAGGCCAGTATTTTGTCTTTAGGAACTTGTGTGTCTGTGGATACAAGTCTAATTCCACTTGGTAATCTTCAGTGAGAAATCATTGAAGGAACAAATGAACAGTTCTAGAATTGCTGGCTTGACAAGTCCTTTCTGCATTGTTCCATATTCTTGGAAGGAAAGTGACCATGATGACAAAATGACTGCATTGTGCCAATAACATTGGCAGGGTAAATAGAATCAACAGTCGGCGGTCTGTAACTGCTTCCCTTCTAAGGGTACCAGAGTGATATTGGAAGCAGCTCCCATGTCATGATAGTTATATATAGATACGCCCTTTTGAATGTAGTTTGAATATTTGGTAAAAGGCATCATGTTCAATTGTAATACTTTTTATATTCTGAACTCATTGTATCTTCATTTGAATGAAGATTTGATCTGACTAACCAACAGGGGAATGTATCTATTGCACCATAATACTAGTCCATCATTGATACATGACAAAGTGGTTACTAAAAATTTGAAAAGACTGGAAGTAATGTAACCCAGTTTCAGCATTTTGAAGTTCCATTGGTTTCTATGAGAGAGACTATAAGCATGTGCTTAATGTTATCATGGAAATCAGTGTAGCTTGAAAATGTTTAATTCTGGGTTTGATCATGCCCATTTTTGCCTATATCATGTATTTTAAATTTACATATGTAAATAGCCCCAGATCCCGGGTAACCAAACTTGTAAATTGTTTTATTTTCTGTTTAACACTAAGGCTGATAAAGCCCTTTGTTGTAATTGATATGAGCTTTGATGACAGAAAGAAACCTGTATAGATTTATATCTGAAAGTGTGAGTTTTCTGCAGTATGGCAGAGTACATTTTTGCTGGCATAATGCCTATATATTGATGTCTTAGTATTTTGCTGTGTATCATTTCTGGAATCCATTTAGCAAACTATAATGGGGAAAAATCTCTCACGAGAACAATTTTTAAACATTGTTTCTGCTCTCAGCAAAGTGTTTATGAATAGCCCTGTAGACCATTTTTAGACCAGAACAAAATAAATGGATTACAATATAGACAGTGAGTGAAGCCTTAAAAATGAGGGTGTTTTTTTTTAAAGTTTATAAACAAAAAGTAGTACGTTGTAACTCCAAAGTGTAATATTTTCTTTTTACAGGATATCTTATTCCTTTGATTTAAAATGCTGTCAAAAAGTTGTACAACAAATGTAATCTAAGGGTAGGATTATAACACCTCAAAATAAGTTTTCTAATCATTGCTGTACACTTCTAGGCTTAAAACATAAAGAAATAAATGGTTGCAAATGATTGACTCCTCTTCTCTAATGGGCCATAGTAAACTCACTTTTAAGTTTCTGCAGTAGGACAAAACATAGCAATAAATTGGTCAGTGCATTGGATACTTGAAACTACCACTATCATTTTGAGACTAGTACAGACTGTATTATTTGCAAATAACATGACTAAAATGATGCAAACAGAAGTTGGCACATACAACCTTTCTACGTGATCTACATATTTTTAGATTAACATTTTCTGTTTCTTAAAAAAACAATGCTCTATTTGACTGAAAGAAAATAATTTTCTAGCTCATAAGCTGCTGCTGTAACAGTACAAAAAGTTTAAGAAGAAAGTCAGAGTTGGACACTGCAGATAAAGTGAATATGAAATGGATGAATTCATGTCAATAAAGATCAGTCCCTGCTATAAAAAGGGAGAGCCCTTACGCATTTAAGACTCATTATAAATGTATTTGACTGAAAGTGATCCATGGGGGGGGATTCATTGAATTTCACTTTAGTTTGTGTTTCCCATCATTACCTGAAAGTAATATATTGCAGTCATCATTTCTGTTGATGTTACAATAGGAGGCTCACTTGTTTTCTTAAAGAATCTAAGGATATGTGATGTGTGTGTTTGTATATACATATTTTACCTTTAATGCTTGTGCTGTTAGAAAAAAGTTCCCACTATCAATATTACCCGAATTCTTATAGCTGTCATTCTGGAGCATTGCACTTTAAATGGAATTAGTTTGGATTAAATATAGTGATCTTCAAGCTGCACTGTGATGATTCTTAAATTGTACAAGGGTGGGGAATGAATAAGATTATTCAGTGCACGTTGTATAAGATGATATTGTCTAATTAGGAAACAATTTAATGATTTTTGAATTCAGTCCTGATGTGATCAAAACAGATTTTTTTTTAGCCCCTTAAAGATCTCCACACACTTAACTGGTGAGATGTAATTTTCAGCACTGTTCTTGGATTCAACTTCACTTGTAATACAAGATACCACTCTTTTTCTTAACATATTTTGAAATTTTTTAAAGTGCATTTTGTGTATGATGTATATATTTCTGTAGTATTTTGTAATTGTAGTTTGGTAATTTCCTAAGTCATCCTTTGATGCAGTTCATATAAATTGCCAGTGAAATAAAGCAACTGGATATAGTTTGTAAATAATGAACTGCTCACAATGACTTAATTCAGATGTAACACTAAACCACAATTTAGTTGTGTAATAGACAAGTGTGGCAAGATCCCAACTTGTCTGAATTAACTGCAGTTTGAAGAAGTCATACCTTCCTAAATTCAGATGTAATGAGAAGATATTGTTCGTTCAAACTAAACGTGGATGCTCCTGCCTCCTTTCTTTATGAAAACAAAAATTGAGTGTTTGAGACTCACCAAAGTTCATTCTCATAATACTAAACCATGATTTTCAGCCTTGTATCAAAAGATCCAGGACAATGTTGGATTCTAGTGCCATGGATACTTGGAGAACGTGGGGTGGTGGTGGTGGTAAGTAACTAAATTAGTCTACTTAAGGTAAAACTGCATAGATATTTATGCAAGTGTTTATAAAATTACCTAACTCACAAAATTCTTTTGTTCAGAAAGAATCAAAGTAGCGTTATTCTTTGCTATCATACATGTGTCTTGAATGCCTTGTTTCTTGGCATTATGATTTCTAAAACTTTGCTGCCACAAATGTAACTGTCCACATTTTTTCAAGTACTTACAGTACAGTTGTACTTACAGAATACATGTCCTGCTATGTAGACTGCCAATTTTAATTTGAGATGAAATATGCACTGAACAAAGTTTGAATATTATGTATTTGTTAATATTCCTGATTGTCTATGTGTCACTTTATTCTTGTGTAGACTAGATTGGCACATCCATAACCATACTGCCATGACACTTAATTGATGAAAGTCAGATAGGCCCAGTAATAATGGCTCCTAGATATTTCATCATAAAAACAAGTAACTTCATGACCTCCTTTTCAACTTTTTGAAATACATGATTTTACCACTATTAGTGTTCATTGTATAAAAAAGCATATAATTTATGTATAGAAATAATAACAGATAAGAACTATTTTTGTAATTTCAGAATTGTAATAGTTGATGCAATTGTGTGTGACAAACTGTCTGTATACAGTGTTTTGAAGCATGATAAATAAATCTTCTCTGCACCATTGTCTACTTTAGATGTGCTGTTCAAGATCTATGGCTAAAGATCATTTTGAATCTTTAGTAATGTATACTTTTCTTCTAATGGAATATTCCAGAAGAAAGTAATTTAATACTGAGAATCAATTTGGATCCTTATCAGAAGCACATTCATCATTAATGGTTTGAGCATTGGTCTAGGACACTGGGAGACCCGTCTTGGAACCCACTGGCATTGGGCAAGTCACATTCTCTCAGTCTCAGAGGATGACAATGGCAAACTCCCTCTGAAGGAACCTGCAAAGAAAACCTTATGATAGGTTTGCCTTAGGGTCACCATAAGTTGGAAATGACTTGAAGGCACACGACAACAACAAGAAACTTAAAGGGCCATAGTGTTCCTGACTGAGTAAGCCATAGTTCATTGCTTATGAGCTGTAAGCTACCTCTTAGAATTATAGAGTTTGAAGGAGCCTTATGGGCAAAGAAGTGTAGGATCTCCAACTAGAGTGTCTCCAGGAGGTAGCTATCCAGCCTCTTTTTGAATGTGGCCAGAGAAAGAGACCCCACCATTTCCCTAAAAATTAGTTCCATTGCCGAACCACTCTTACTGCCAAGATGTTCCTTCTAATGATCAACCAAAATCTACCCTCCTGTAACTTACAACCATTTGACCTGGTGCTACCTTCTGGGACAGGAAAGAACAGGCCTGCCCCTCCATTATATGACAGCCTTTTGAAATATCAAGGGCTCTTGTTTCCCTGTCATCTCCTTTTACGTACTAAATAAAGTGTTACTATCCTGTTGCATCCAAGATCAATCTATGGTATAAGATTTTTATTGGTATAGTGCCGTTAAACCACATTTCCCAATTTCAGAAATAATGGGAGCTATGCTTTAAATGAGAGGTTCACTGAATCAATGGAGAAGGTACAGGGCATGGTTCAGGAAGCTGGAAACTTTGTCTGAAAAGACCTTTTGTTGATTTTTTTAGTTGACATAAAAGATTGATGTACTGGACTGAAGGTAAACTACTTACCTTCAAAATTGTGAGATATATATACATGGTTATAACTGTAGAGTGGAAGATGGCAGAAGACAACTCAGAAATCATCTTATATGCTCTTTAGCTTGACAAGTCTTTTTCAGGGATAATGCACACATGGGAACAAAGTAATTGTCATTACATTATATATTATACTATAAAACAATAATAATAATCCATTTTAATTTGTTTATTTGGTCTACTGCAAAGCTCAAAGTGTTTCTCAAAGTCTTGTCTTCTACAGCAGTGTTCCTCAGGCTATCTGATATGAGAAATTGACTTTTTCTCTCCAGTTTGCATGGGAGCGGCACCATATCGGTGTCCATTGGCTACAGTTGTTTCTTTTTTTTTTCTGTCTTGGGAACTTGCCATGGACTGAGAGCCAATAGCCTGGGAACCAGCACCGGTTCAGGGACCACCACCTTGAGTAGCACTGATCTACAGCATCTATTTGGATAATTTCCTTATTTTTCTTGGAATAGCCCAGGTAGCTCTTGCAAAACAAAGCTTTATCAAATCTGATTTTCAAAGTTTCACAATAGGTCTGTTTCACTCTTTAAACTCCTACACAACCTTTAATTTAAGAGAGTGTATGCCTGAGGGTTTCAAAGGCAATATAGTTGCACATACCGCATGAATATGCACATACCTGGATAAAAAAAATAGAGAGTTTGGCTTTAACCTAATTTTATTTCATTCATCTAGTCAAAACTATTTTTTCATTGAACCTGCTTTTACAAACTGTTCCTCTCCCCACCCTATAGTACTTTTATAATCCAGATGCTGTAATTTTTTTACCCATACAGCAAGGATATGCTGACAATAATATGCATTGTTAATTTCTCTCAAAAGATGGTGCCATATGCTTTGCATTCATATCAGTGATGTGCATTTTAGTAGACTGTAACCCTTCAGGCAGAGACTGCTCTGCATTTCATTAAGGTTTATAGAAATGAATGCATTGATTTTGGAGCAATAAGGGGGAAAAATAAAGCGCGGCGTGAAAAATTATATGCTATAATACACTGTCTGGCATTTGTCAACTATTGCTTGGTGGTTAGAATTGTGACTGCAAATTAGCCATTCCCCTGAAATGACAGAATGCATCATGTGTAACAGAAGATAATATTATTCCATGTAGTGTATGAGTGCAGGTTTATTTTAATACATATTGCTTGCCTAGTCCAGTATAATGGCCACTTGGAATGATGTCAATCTTGTTTATTGTTTGAAAATAGAATTCTAACAGTAGCTACTTGCTACATTATAGTTCAACCTTCTCAAATATGAGTTCAGACCCCAATGAATGTATTTTACCTTGGCAACAGCAACAAAAGATATGCAGTAATGCGTGTTTCCAAGTCATTGGGTATGAACTTTAGAATTGTTTGTTCACACAAAGGAAAATGTTATTTGAATACTACATATAATGTATGGTTACTTATTAAATTTGCTAGTGTAAGATAAATAAGAATATTTTATTTGGTTCCATCATTAACAAAAACAACAACAAAAGGGACATGCATAAGAATATATGTCATAGGCAGATTAAGGTTTATTGTGGTCCCTTACCTTTCTTTGTTTAGCCAAAGATCTTCCTCTTCTGTATGGTACTTAGTCTGATATCAGATTTAGGGAGTGGAATCTGAAATTTGTACTTATTTTACCAACATATTCTTCAATTAAGATGATCTTTATATCATGTAAACTCTAGTAAATAAAACATATGTTCTAGGACCTCATCAAAAGAAGATTAACATTTTCTGAGAACACACATCTCCTGCAAAATGATGCAAATGCACCTTCTGTCCAGATATTTGGCTGAATCTCCAATAGTAGAAATGTCAAGGTGGTTTGTTTATACACTTTTTATCCAGCTTTTCATCTAAAGAGGTGCTTAAAGCACTTTATAATAAGATAGTCCCTACCATCAGGCTTACAATCTAAAATATATAACATAAAAAGTAGTGTGTGGATGAGGGGGGGAAAGTGCGGGCCCCAGAAATGGCAAAGCCCTATAAAAGTTGAACTGGAAACTATTCAAGGAAAGGGGAGCCAAAAGGAGCTGGTTTATCAGCCAAACTAAGATGGTGGTCCTGTTTCTAGTCTTTTCCTCTGCTGCTGACAGATGGAATAGTTGTCGCTATCTCACAGCTATTATAATTACCTATTTGCAGTATTTATGCCCTGCCTATTAGTTGAAGTTATTGAAATGGCTTACAGTGTAATTGGTGACTATTACAGATAACTAGATCTACCATGAGCATTCAGAAATTTTGCTGGCTATAGACAAAGGAGTCTTGACTTCTAAGAAACACCCTTTGCCATTTCAGCACTTGAATACATTGCTCTTTATTGTAGTGGTCCAGAGACTAGTGCTTGGTGACTTTCCAAGAAATAGTGTGATGATGATGGTGGTGGTGGTGGTGGTGGTGGTGATGATGATGATGATGATGATGGAAATGGAGATTGGCAGACCAGCTATATAAGGGAAAATGCCAACCAGTCCTGTACTCTTATGTATGTGATTGGCTGTAGACATATAGAATATCATCAGTACGTAGGGAAAACTATAAACCTATATACATGCATGGTTCAAGAATCACAAGTCTGCAATCCTGACCTGGAAACTTGTACAACCAGTACTTAAACATTTTAACTGAGAACATCATAGCCCCTCTGATTTGTTGCTGTTTGAAACTGATGTGCTATTTCAGGCTGGATCTGCACTGCAGAAATAATCCAGTTTGACACCACTTTAGCTGCCATGGCTCAATGCTATGTAATTCTGGGAATTGCAGTTTTGAGAGACATTTAGCCATCTCTGTCAGAGAGCTCTGGTACCACCACAAACTACAGTTCCCAGGACTCCATAGCGTTGAGCCACAGCAGTTAAAGTGGTGTCAAACTGGATTATTTCTGCAGTGCAGATGCAGCCTCAGTCAAGCACTTTAGACAAGAAGGAATGTTTCTGGATGCATAGACTCAGGACCTGAATACCACATAGTCTCAAACCAGAGGACCATATATTATCTACTCATGAATGGTCATACCCCTCAGGATATTCTCTTTATTAACTCCCTCACTTGGAGTTTAGTATGGGTCTTAGGCCCCTCTTCTGGACCTTAACCCTGTTCCACTCTGGAACCGTCTCCACCAGACCCTCACTCTCTGGAATTCAAACCCTAACTGACTTCCAACTGTTCCTAGGAGTTTTCCCCTTACAGGCCAACATCCTATTGGCTGTTGCCAGCTCAGTCCTGATTGGTTGTCACCAGAGCTGGCTCTAACCTGCCTTCTCTCCAAACACACTCTCTCAGCCTCAGAGGATGGCAACGGCAAAATCCCCTCTGAAGAAACTTGCCAAGAAAACCCTGTGATAGGTTCACCCTAGGGTCACCATAAGTTAGCGACCTGAAGGCACACAACAACAACAAAGTGTATTTTCACTCTTTTGCAAAAACATATCTTTTGTAGTCAAAGTTAATGCCTTGCCTGACAATGTAAAGCCCCCCCCCTTAAAACATAGTTCTGCAGGCCCTGTATTACATGATTGCATTATAACTCGGAAGGTGCATTGACTTCTAAATGCCATGTCTGCATATTTATGGTGTGCTAACGCAGCTGTAGATGTGCTCACTGGCAGTACCTAAGAGCTGACGGAAAGCCTCGTGTTTAAACTGCAATATGTGCAGTAAAGTAGCCAAAAACACATTCGTATGGATTAGGCCTAATAGTACTATCCAAAATGTAGGGAGGAATTTCTCAGAAGCATCTGTTTTAGATTGCAACTCATCAGGCCAGAGCATACTAAACAAGCTATTTTCCATTCACACAAATTAGCTATCCAAAAACATTAGTGTCTGAAATATTAACCTGATTGATGTAGTATTAAATAAGGCTTTAAATGTGTGCATTTTGTCTAAGGGTTGTGGGCTTTTGCATCTGTAACTGTCTGTTACAGAGGACAAAGTGTGCTTTGCAGGGAATGTTTCAATATATTGTGTAAGGCAAATGGCATATGAATTCTTATTTTCAGGTAAATTACCTTTGTCCCTATAGTAAATGCTGCTTTAATTTTATTTTATTTAAAACGTGATGTTCCCATCTTTCAGTGTGATGGTTTCCGGGGTGTCTTATAATAAGCATTTAAAATTAAGAAGATAAATTTATATAAAGCTACAATAAACAGCTATTTTGTGGGTAAAATAGCAGGGAGAACACAGTGTAAATCTTATTGTTACACCTAACTACAGTAAGTCCATTGAATCAACTGAGTCTTCTCTAGTTAGGACTAATGAACAGGATTGTAGCCCACCTTTACCAGTGTGAAGCCAGAAGCCATGAAGAGGAGCCTATGGGGAGAGGATACTCATGTGGCTTGATTGTAAAAGAATTAGATAAGGATGAAATGGAATGAGGACAGTCAAAAACTTGAGTCAAGGCTTATTAGGAAGAAGAGAAAGGAGATCTGGGCTTCTGGGAGTTAAGAATGTGGAAGAAATTCAGGGAGGAATGTTATTTTATTGGAAAAAACTTTTCTATGTAATCAGGGTGATGTGACGTCCATTTTGAACATGACTAAGAAGCATGAATTTGTATTTATATCAGTGTTTTTAGCTTTTCTTTGGTAATATCCTACATTTTTCTTGAATGTCCTACATTTTATGGTGCCTGGTCCTCCTCTGTAGTTATGACATTTGGTCACCATTTGTATGATCCATGTAAAACAGGCATAAGGCGATATGTTTCTTTTATTTATTATATTGTTGCTGTGTGCCTGCAAGTCATTTCCGACTTATGGGACCCTCTTGCAAAGGGGTTTTGGCGAGATTTATTCAAAGGGGTGTTTGCCAGTGAATCCCTGTGAGGCTGAGGGTGTGTGACTTGCCAAAGGTCACCCGATAGGTTTCCACGGCTGAGCAGGGATTTGAACCCTGGTCTCCAAAGTCGCAGTCCAGTGCTCAGACAACTACACCACTATGACTCTGTTGGTTATATAATGAATCTTTTCTGGTTTTGTTTTCTACAACTGTGTCTGACTGTTTTCATTTAAAAGCTGATAAAGGATAACTTTATTATATGTTACCATATTGAACCCATTGATCAGCACAGCCACTCTTGCAGAATAATGGTCACCTTGAAGCCCAAATACCAGATCCAGGGAAGGATATAACCAGGGCTTATACTTTTTATTTTTATTTTTCTATATATTTTTTTATCCAGGTATGTGCATATTCATGAGGTATGTTATCAAAAGATTTTCAGCCTGTCTTTGACACCAGCCTGTTGTTTTTCTGTGAAAATAACAAGAAGCCACTACCTAATCTGTACCAGATTTTTAGAATATATTATCCTCTATTCAGTTAACCATAGTGTTGCAAAGACAAGGACAGTGACTTCATGCAGGGGTTATTAGCACATAAGTTGGAATATAGATACATGCACCAAACATTTATTTAAAATGCTAATGCGCTTGCTTTTTTAAAATTTATATTCCTTCATTCTTTGCCTTTTTATTAGTACCCCCCCCAACATGGTTTAAAATGGCAATGTTCTATTTTATTTTAGTTGGTTACAAAAACCCTTGGGATTTTTTTTTCTTTGTCAATTTAATCTTTTAATTAAGAACTATAAAACAAATCAATGGATGACATTTTGCAAAACTGAAGACCTTGATAATGAAATCTAAAATGCACTCTGCATAATATATGCAATCACTGAAATATAACAGGTAGGATATAATTAAGATAATTTTAATAGAATTTTTGAGTAATTCGACATAAAGACAAACAACTCTTATCCCTCTGAAAAGGATGATTTATACTGATGAGAGCTGCCATCTTTAATTCCATTGTGAGAAGGAGGAAATTAGTTTTCTGGAGTGCATCTAAGTTCTGTGACCATCTGCTTTTCCTTCTTTTGTTTAAAACAATAAAATCTATAGTTTTGGGATCTACAAAAATGAATATATAGCATGCATATCTGATCAATGCTAGTGATCATGACTTTGGGCCTCGGCAGACGGCTAATTGAGCCGTCTTCTGGGCCCGGAAGAGGAGGGGCAGCTGCACGAGCGGCGCCCCTTCCTCTTCCTGAGGTCGCCCCCGGAGTCGCCGTCCGTCCGCATGGCCGGCGCTCCGGGGATGACCTCACGCCGCGGCGACCGGACGCGCCGCGGCGTTTGAGTCAGGGAAAGTGCGCCCGCCGCTTTTAGGGTGCACTTTCCCTGACATCTAAAAGGAGTGCCAATTTGGTGCTCCTTTTAGAGTCGCCGGAGGAGTGCCGCGGTGCGGAGGCTGAGCTCCGCCGGCGCTCCGGACCAGGGCGTCCCCAACAGAGGGGGTTAGAATAAATAGGCTGATATTTATCTGCAGAGGGGGTTAGAATAAATAGGAATTTAGTGCCAAAGGAGCCAGCGTATTTATGCAATAATGCTGAAGACCTGCCCCTTGTACTAAAGTACCTGCTCTCAGTTTTTTGCAGGGGCATCCATGCCTGGTTGTTCCCAACTGTTGGAGGGAAATGGTTGCATGTTCTAGGCAAGCTACTCTGTAAACCCTGGGCTATCTTGCCCTCAAAATCATGGAGAATTCTCTCCCGTCACCAATGCTCGAGTAAGACTCAACTGCCAAACCAGTTACTTTATGCATACATAAGTGAGGTGGGTGCCACTTTCCTTACCTTAAGCAGGAAAACTGCTTGGACTGGCTCTGGCCACAGTTTTTCATTGATACTGGGGGGTGCAATTACATAGAAGCATATGGAAGGGAGAGGGGCCCTAAGTCAGTTAGGTCTGTTCATATAAGATTTTCCGCTATCATCCATTGTTCATCTGTAATAGTTACCAATGCTATAAACTGATGTTTTTTGCAAATACTACCACTTTGCCATCTCTCCAACAGATCCCACTGCCACTTTGAAAATACTTCTTCAAATTATTACAAACCAGCACCACAAAAGAACTTTTTATGTAGCATTCAACACACCTTTCTTCTACAACTGAATGCAAAGCTGCTTACATAAAGGTTTCAAGTGGTCTCCCTTCTTTGCACTGACAGCATCCAGACCTCCTTAGCTTCAGCATGTGTCTTCAAAACTTTCAATGTGCCCACATCAGGAGAGGAAATGTATATCTGTTCTCAGGAAATAGAACCTCTTTTATATCATTGGATATATGCAAATTTCAATTACATTTTTATAACATTTGATCCTAAACATTTCAAGTCCCTTTTGCTGCATGGTAGAGATGGTGACTTGCCCAATGCTCAGTATTGGCTTGCTAGTGCAGTCAAGTCCTAGTATTGGGCTGTTAGAAAGTTTCCCAGATTTTTGAAGAAAATGTCCACTGTCTGATAAAAACATATACAGCCTGCAAGAGGAAATTACATTTGGGGAAAAAATGCTCTCATAATACGTGCTTCCTCTTGGAAGTTGTCATTGCTATACAGTTCTTATACACTTCTCCTTACCAAGAAAAAAGAAAGAAAGAAAGAAACCCACCAAACAGCAGTCTGAGGATTATACAGTATTGTTTTTGCAGCTGCTCTTTCACTTGGAATGTTTGCCAGTTCTTTTAATCCAACCTTTGCTGCCAGAGGGAAAAAATCTTGTATGTTCCATAGATCTACTTGTAGATGTACCTCAGGATTAAAATTTTTGAGGTATAAAGGTTTAAAGGTATGTGTATATAGATGATTTAGCACAACTGTAAAAATTGAGTACACTACAACTACATTTACAGTATATTAATAGATTTTAGTTGGTGACAAATGTGGGCAACATCATATTCCCACCGTGGCACTACCTTTTTGTGGTGATGGAATTGCATACTTCTGTGAGGCAAGCCGTCATGCTAATAGCAGCAGTGCTGGTGGTAGGACTTCTTGTGTCAGACAAGCCTTTGCTGAGGAGCCAGACAAAGTGTGCCAAATTGCTACTAGGCAGCAGCAGTGGGGGGAGGTGACACTGGTGGAGGATCTCTCAGAGACAGTAACAGTGGCCCCATACTTAACGCTTGTTAGTACTGTTCAGAAGGAGGCATGGTAAACCCCTTTTTGAATGTCTTTTACCATGAAAACTCCATGATGAGATAAACCAAAATGAAAAATGAGATAGTGCCAGAAGAGAATGTTCCCATGTCAGTAGGCACTCAATGAACTACTGGGGTAGAGCAGAGGACAGCTATGAGTAATGCTGTGGCTAATGATGCAACTGGACTCAAGCTGAAAGGGTGTTCAGCTGTTGATGTGCTCAGATGTGAAAGGAAAATCTAAAGCTGCACAACAGATAGGAACATGGAATGTGAGAAGCATGAATCAGGACATTAGAAAGAATAAAACAAGAAAAGGAGCATATAAACATTGCAATACTTGGAGAGAGTGAGCTATGGTGGACAGGAATGGGACATTTTGAGTCAGATAATGACAGTGTTCTACTCACAAAATGAAAGTCTAAGACAAAATGAGGTGCTATTAATCATGAAAAGAGATGTAGCAAAAACAGGATATACTGTATACAGTCAGCCCTCCTTATGCATGGACTTTTTATCCACGGATTCTATTTTCTAGAAGTATACATTCTAAGAAGCAAAGCTTGATTTTGCCATTTTTTAAATAAGGGATACCATTTTAATATGCCATTGTATTTAATGGGATTTGAGCAGCCATGGATTTTGGTATCTACTGGAGCAGTCATGGATTTTGGTATCTACCAAGGGCCAACTATATGCCCATGTACAAATCGACCTTGTGTATAATTTGAGGGAAGATTTTATGGTCAAATCATGGATTTTGATATGACCCATGGATAAGTGAAGGGTAAAACTTAGCAAAGGAAAATATTTTAACATCAGACTGAGAAGGAAGCAACTGGGGATAAATGTGGTGCTTGTTGGGCAAGGATGATCCAGAGAGAGAGAAGGAGAAGGAAGAAGAGGAGTGAAAGGCTTTTTAAGAGCCCTGGTGGTGCAGTGGTTAAATGCCTGTACTGTAGCCACTCATTCACAAACTACAAGGTTGTGAGTTCAATACCAGACAGGGGCTCAGGGTCGACTAAGCCTGGCATTCTTCCGAGGTCGCTAAAATGAGTACCCAGTTTGTTGGGGGCAATTGGCTTACATATTGTAAAGTGCTTAGGGAGTGCTTAAGTGCACTGATAAGCGGTATAGAAATGTACTTGCTATTACTGCTTGCTATTTCCATGGGACTGAGAAGGAAAGGTCTAGAGGAAAATGTGGTGTTTGCTGGGCAAAGATGATCCAGAGACAGAGAGGAGGAGAAGGAGCGGGGGGGGATATGTGATGCTTGCTGGGAGACAGGTTTTCCATAGGACTTAGAAGGAAAGAATT
This sequence comes from Phrynosoma blainvillii, assembly GCA_026167975.1. Taxonomy (NCBI): domain Eukaryota; kingdom Metazoa; phylum Chordata; class Lepidosauria; order Squamata; family Phrynosomatidae; genus Phrynosoma; species Phrynosoma blainvillii. The sequence goes on from JANUYF010000005.1 coordinate 39,793,341, forward strand.
GGAGGGATATGTAGTGCTTGCTGGGCAGAGATGTTCCAGAGAGAGAGAGAGAAGGAGGAGGAGGAGGAGAGAAGGTTTTACCATTGGACTTAGAAGGCAGGAACTAGAGGATATGCGCGAACTGGGAGAAAGGTTTTCCATGGGACTGGGAAGGAAGGAACTGAGGGAAAATGTGGTGCTTGCTAGGCAGGGGTGATCCAGAGGGAGAAGGAAGGACAGAAGAGAAGGGTTCTCCATTGGACTGAGAAGTGAATCACCTCTCACCCACACATACACACACACTCTTGCCTGGCAGCTCTTTCAGAAATCACTTCGGAGGCAGGGGGAGCGGGGCATCGGGGTGGTGCTTCTAATAATAATAATAATAATAATAATAATAATAATAATAATAATTTTATCCCGCCCCTCTGTGTAACACAACCGGGACGGCTTACAACTTTAAAATATACAATCATGTCCAACAATCCCACCCCGCTTAAAATACAATTAAATAATATTAACAATTTAAAACACATTTAAATAATAACACAAAAACAAAGAAACATCTTTCTGAGCTGTATTACTGTTTTGACCCATATATAAGTTGACCCATGATTTTAGGGTCAATTTTGGGGCATACGTTTCCCAATTTATCTTTATATACAGTAATGCAAAAACAGTGCTGCTCCTTTTATGGTGTGGGGGAAGGCAAGGAGAATGGATTAGGTGAAAATCTTGTTTGCCATGTCCTTTTATGCATTTCCATGTGTAGATGTGGTTATGGGTTCATATATTATTCTGAGTTGATGTACTGTGATTCATTTTATTTCATTTTAATGATTTTCTAAGACAAATCTAAGACAAGGGATGTGGTGGTTAAGATGCTGACTCTATTGATTGCAAGATCAGAGGTTGGCAGTTTGAGGCCCAGGTGCTGCATCATGGGGTGAGCTTCCATCACTAGTTCCAGCTTCTGCCAACCTAGCAGTTCGAAGGCATGCAAATGCAAGTAGATAAATAGGCACCACTTCATTGGGAAGTTAAACAGCTTTCTGTGCAGTCATTCTAGCTACATGATCACAGAGTAGTCTCTGACAACGCTGGCTCTTCAGCTTAGTAACGGAGATGAGCACCACCCCCTACAGTCAGACACAACTTGATAACCTTGTCAATGGGGAATACATTTACCTTTACCTTTAATAAAAATGAATGAAGAGTACGTTTTTGTCTAGATGACTTGGGTCTGTCTTAGAACTGTAGCTTAAAAGAGGAAAGATAGGGCCTTGGCAGATGGCTTAAAAAGCCATCCTGGAGGCAGGGAAGAGGAGGGGCAGCCGCACGCTCGGCGCCCCTTCCTCCTCCCGAGGTTGCCCTTGGAGCCACCGGCCCTCCGCACGGCCGGCACTCCGAGGGCAGTCTGGTACTCAGGGTATCAAAGCAGAGTCCATTATCTGAAATATTCTCTGTTTCAAGGGCAGACAACTCATGGCAATCTAAACAATTTTGGACATCAGCTCCTATCATCACTCACTATAATTACGCTGGTTAAGGCTGCTAAGAGTCACGTTCCATCAACAACCGGAAGGTGCCAACTTGCTTACCTCAGGACTATTGAATCCATGTTCAGAGTAAAGATAGAAAAACACAAGTAAGGAAAAGAAGAATATTGAAGTGCTCATCAACACTTATGACCTGGACAGCATGTTGAACAGCCATGTAGATCACCTGATAAATCTTCCCTATGATGTGGTGGTGTACTATACAGTACAGCCCCTGCATCCATGGAACCAAAATCTGGTTTCACTTACCCACATCTGAAAAGATATGGCCTCTCTAGGCATCTGGAGGTCTCCAGCATTACTCTGAGGTCAACTTCTGCCAGAAATATAGGGTTTGCAATTATCCACAATTTTCACTATCCATAGTAAATGTGAGACTGTATTCCCCACGGATTTTGGGGTTGTACTGTACTTGTATTTAAACTGTGATAATTTCTCTGAGTCTCCACATACACATACATTTGGATGTGCAAATTATAGGCAAAGTTGTGCCCTCTTTTGTCCTCTGATGGTGGGTTCCCCCCCCCTTTTTGGCAAAGTATAAATGGCCATCCTACAAAGAGATGGGTTTTAGCCCAGCCTTCACATATCCAAACTGATTTTTTAAAAACCCAGAGTCTTATATTTTGTTCCTGTTCTTTCCAATTTCATTTTTGAGATCTATACATATTTTGTTTATTCCAGAATATTTTCTGTCAGCTTGCGGTATGAGCAGAGATTGTGTAATACCAGCTCCCCAGGTCAGTTTATTTTAACCCAGTATAAAATCAGAAGGAACAGGAACAAAATCTGAGATTTTTCAATTAGTCTGGATATGCTCACAGTTGTTTTCTAATGTTTTCCATTGTAGGAACATCAATGATCTAAATCTCAACCTATAGTCTGCCCAGATGCAACTTTACTGCCATAGAGAATTAAACCTTACAAGGGAAACATTGCAGCAGTACAGGGAGATCTCTGTGCCCATGACAAAATTCTTATTGAATTTGTCTTTCCCATTAGTACTAACCATCAGTTGTCCATTTACCAGCTGTCTAGACAGTCTTTACAAAATACATTTCTCCTTTACATCCTCCTGTACTGTAATGATTCTACCATTTTTCTGTCTAATCCCCACTGATGTTGCATCTGAGCCATATGCTTGAATGACTTTAATGGATCACTACATGTTGCTTTTTATTGGGACCTGCTAAATTAAAAGCTCTGGTTTTGTTCACATCTGGAGGCGGGAATGGATTATCTTTGCCTTGTATTAATCAACATTCCACATGCTGTATTTTACTGTGTTGTCTCTCACTTCCTGAATCTGATTGCAATAACTGGTATGGAAAATATAAAGAGAAACAAGCAATTTGTGGCCTTGGGATTTCTGGAGGTGGCTGACTATTATAGTTTTTTGCTTTGCAGAACTATACCAGAATCCTGGAAAGTTCATATCTCCGCATTTTGATTATCTATGTTAATTTATCTAATTATGCAATATATAATAGAACAGTATATATAGTTCATGTAGTATCACCTAGCATTTGTTTTAAAGGAAAGGTTTAGATTTACTTTCATACACCTTCTTTCTTTCCTTTTTCTATTTCATCCTTTCATTTCTCTCTTTCACATTTTTTTCTCTCCAATTGCTATGCCTTCCTCAACTTTACCCTCTGCGCCACACTGGCAATAAGGCTTTTTTTGGGGGAAAGCACCCATTTATAGTGTGATTCACACATATTTTATTGTAAACATAATTGCCATGCAGATGTGTTTCTTAGGATGACAGGCCATAGGATGGATTTGGCTTACAGGCTAGAAGTTCCCCATTTTTAGCTTAGATGAGCTTACTCCCTTTAGCTGAATGGGGTGAAAACAGGATCCAGTCTCCAAGATCCAATGGTTGTTTCCTTCAACCAGAGGGACAGACTGCCAACTAACCACCACCACCCCTAGCCATTAGTTTTCCCTGGAAGTATCAACCAACTGTTCTGATTTATTAACAAGCATTCTCCCTAACAAAAGAAGTGGTCCAGTTTTAAAGATAAAGGGCCTCAGCAGACGGGAGGCCGTGGGCCGCCCTGGGAAGGTGCGCCGCGGGACCGAGGCATCCTCATGCCTCGATCCCGCGGCGCCCCATCAGCGCCCCAAGAAAGGAGTGCTAAAATAGCGCTCCTTTCATATGTTGCTGAAAGTGCGCCACAAAAGCTTGTGGCGCACTTTGCTGACTTTTCCGCCGCAGCGTGTCCGGACGCTGCAGTGGGAGGTTGTCTTCGGAGCGCCAGCTGTGTGGAGGGCCGGCGGCTCCGAGGATGACCTCGGGAGGAGGAAGGGGCGCCGAGCGTGTGGCTGCCCCTCCCCTTCCTTGCGCCGAGGACGGCTCTATTAGCCATCTGCCGAGGCCCAAAGTTACTGTTGGTGGAGAACCTGTATCCCACTTCAACTTTGCAGGAAATTGTTCCTCTAATTCAGCTGTCCTCAACTTTTTTACCCTAGAGGAACTCTTGGAATAATTTCTAGAGAATCCTACATAGTAATTAAATCTGCAGTTCAAATAAAGTTTATTTTTCCAATCACAATTTCTTGAGGAACCTCTCATAAAATTAAATGATTCCAGGAAACATCGGCTGAGAAACCCTGTTCTAGGGTGACACAGATGAATTCCTGTTTCAGCGCAATTCTCTGCTTGCTGCACTTTCTAATATAAAATCCCATTTGATTGCCATCTTTCTCCTCACTGTATCATAAGACACCAGATAAGATGCCACCTGGCTTTTCCTGGGGACAGATATAAAGTTACTTTGCAACTGCTCCTGGGAAAACAGTGCCATGTGTAAACATATTAATGATTCCTTCTCCACCACTTTGTACCAATTTTTGGTCTGTTTCACCAAAAACAAAAAACAAACAAACAAAAAGACACTGTGATATTACAACAGATGACAGAGTGAATTTGTGGGGTAATTTAAGTTTCCAAAGGCTTCAGCCTTTTATAAGGAAATAAAAATATTTAAATATCAAAATATGAAAGCCAAGCCTGTTAAGAGTCTGTCTTTAAAACAGCAGAGTAGCAGAAGAGTGACTTTGTCTAACAAACACATAGCTTGTAGTTTAAAACAATGGCTTTAATCTATATTTACATGAAGAATAGTTTAGTTCAAAGAAATATTTATCTCACCATCTTTCCAAAGAAAGTTAAGAGAGTAGGAAGATGGAACCCCTCAATTGAAAATCTTGAGAGAGAATGTTAGTCCCAAAGAGGGAGTGACCTAAGTCATATGCAGTGGTATCTTCGCCCAGAGTGTCACCCGGTGCAGGAAGGCGGGGCTTTGGGGGGGCAAAGCTTCCAGGCAGGACTTCCAGGGGGGGCAGGATCATGTGCAAATGGCTGTGTGGTCCACGCAAATGGCCACCTGCAATCTGCCTGCGCCCAAGACTCCTTTTCCGAGGGCTGGAGAGCCCCACAAGCCCTGAGGAAACAGCGGCATGGTGAGGAAACAGCTGCTCACTGCCCAAGACTCTTTCTCTGAGGTCTGGGAACCCCCCCCCCCAAGCCCTGAGGAAATGGTGGTGTGACTAGGAAACAGCCACCCGCCGCCTGCCTGGGCCCAAAACCCCTTCTTCAAGGCCCGGATAGCCCTGCAAGCCCCGAGGAAATGGCAGTGCAGCAAGGAAACAGCCACCTGCCACCCATCGGGGCCCAAGACTCCTCCCTGAGGCCTGGAGGGGCACCTGCCTGGCCCTGAGGTGCACCCACGCGGGCCCAAGGAGTGCCAGCGAGGGCAGGGGCTAACCGGGTGTTATCTCCTTCTTCTGGGGTGTCACCTGGTGCAGCCCACACACCCCGCACCCCACCCCACCCATGATGCTACTGGTCACATGGTTAGTTTGAATGAGAGAGAGAGAAAGAGAAGGATTTGCAAGCAGGAATCCCTATCTATCTAAGGGGTTGGAGGAAAGAATGCAAAGGTCTTCCAATAGAATTGCCCTGCTAATTTCCTACTCTAATGCTCTTCAGTAGACATGAATGCTTCATGTTGATGTATTCCACAGTGGTTGCTGGAGATTTCAATGGAAGAAACAGCAATAATGTTTTTGCTTTGTTTATTCCCTTCTGTGCTTTCAAAGCCTTCTCTTGTCTCTTTTCCTTTCCCCCTTTTTATAACCTAGAAAACACATGCTGGGGCCTTGTTTGTTACTGTATATTGACTTTTGAGTTGTTTCTAGAGTCAGTCTGTAACTACTTGTTCAGATCTTTTTAAGCCACAAGTCAGAGTCAGAAATGTTTCCTCACTGTTGAGAGCCACATTTCTTCAGAGTAATCTGCTAGGAGTTACACACAAATGATTGGTGGAGCCAGAGCCAATAGTAGATAGGACTCAAACTGAAATGGACAGTTATTCTGACTAAAGGTATAAAATTTCTGGAAATTTTGAACAGAGAGGAGGGCAGCCATTATGTATAACTTGGTTTGACATAAAAGTATCAAGTTTGGATACATTAAAGATACAGTTTCTTTAGAAAACAATTACAAATTGAGGTTTATTTATGTTCTTTTTAAATTTCTATTTTATTTCATTGCTTAAAAATGGAATTACAAAGTCTTTATCCAGAACTACAAGGAATCTCTTTAGTATTGCTAATTTAAGAGGAACAAGCAAGCCTTCCAATAAAAACAGAAGAAACCATCAACATTCTTAAAACAAATTATTTCATTATTTCCAGTTCTCCATAATGCCAAGCAGACATAAAGTATTCATTTCCCATAATACAAACAGATATCCTGGTTTGAGTGAGGGAAGTGATATATGTGTGCATGGAACATATTGCTGAATTCAGCATAGGTTATCTTTAGGAACACTATGATCATTTAAATAATGTCTGAACACAGCAACTGTGATTTGAAAGAAGAGTATTTCTCCTTTTATTTCAGGATACCACTGTCCCATGGCTGCAGCTTGATCAGGAATTTTAGACAGCTTTTCAAATTTATCCTAGACTTACAAGGTTCTTTGCACCAACATTGGTCATCCACTGTAAGCTGTAAAGCTTCGCAAGGAATCAGTCTAAATGGATGGTCCCTTTACGTGGAGGGGTAAGAGCAAAAGGATGACATGAATTACTTATAAAGTTCATAGAGATACTGCTACTGACAAAAAGACTAATGACAGGCTTCTAGCCGTAACTACTCTGCACCCACCCCACACCTACAGACTGCCATTTACAAAGCGCAAAGGTGTACTGTAAATGGATCAGAGACATTCTTCATGCCTTGGTGTTCACAGAGTGATGGAAAAGCCATGAAATAGTATGAGACGTGCATTTTCCCCAGCACCATAGTCTAGTTTTAAATTCACAAACACCATCCTTTGAACGAATGTGCAAAGGGCAATACCTTTATGTTTTCCTTTCTTTCACAGTTAATCAACAAGAGTTCTGTTTATATGTACTCTCGGGGTATTAAAATATCAGCCAGGCCAAGTCGGCATATTTTCCTGTGTCTCTCAATGAAGCAAATGTGTTTGGCCAGAGTTCAACATTCCTGGTTGTCCTCCTGCAAACAATACAGCAGCTTAGAGTGCAAGGAGGAAAAATCCTTTTCAGTGTAGGAATGTATCATAGGAAAACATTGTCCCAGCTACTATTGACGATTTGTCAACTTTGATGCTCTATTCCTATCTCCTTATCTCTAGTACATAAGCAATTAGGATCCAAATTAGGTAGGATGCAACCTGTGAGCAAGAGTGCATCTGAAACAGGCCCAGCTTTTACAAACAATCAGTGTCAACTTTCTGTTTTTGTTGGGAGCTAATAAGAATTTATCTGAGGGGAGTTACTGCCCTGGATATTTTTCAAAGTGTATGTTCTCTGACAAAGTCCACTTCTGTCTAAAAAATTGTGGCAACTGCAAGGGGAAAAAAAAGACAATGGCAAAACATTATTCCAATTCTTTGAAATCCCTGTGATATATAGTGAGCATATGTTTTGTAGTTCTTAGCACTACATTATGTATCTTAAAGCACACATGCAATTTATGATGATACACTGGCAGCTGTATCAAATTATAAACAGAGCTGAGAGCTGACATTATATTTAATATCAAAATGTGGCCATGTGTTTATGTGCAAAGAATTAAAGATGTAAGAAAGTAGTGCTATTCTGCAAAAAAATCAGGAAGACAAAAATAACATACCATCAGTTTATTGTGTGCTTACAGAAAATTATTACCACTATGTAAGCTCAAATTCTTTTGGAGAAGCGGTGTATTAAATACAATGGCACATTAAAATGGTGTCCCTTATATAAATTGGCAAAATCAAGGTTTGCTTTTTAGAATTTATATATCTTATTTGCCAAGTCTTTTTATACATTTCCATGTGTAGATGTGGTTATGGGTTCTATGTTATTCTATGTTGATGAACTGTGACTTGTTCTATTTCATTTTAATGAATTTCTAAGACAAATAAACCAGTCAAGTAATTAATGCATCAACTAGATGTTTGGCCTAATCAAGGCAATAAACAGGGGTCTAGGCTCCACTGCTTTGATTGTAAAAGATGTGGAATGCTTCTCCATGCCAATATATTTAATGAACTTAGTATTTAAAAAGATAATAGAGAAACAATGTGGCCATGTATCCTGTTTGAAGCCTCCTGTTTTCTGACCAGTATTTTAAAAGATACAGAAACAGTTGCATCCTGCCCTCCAAGCTAATGTACCAATTGTAGGAGATTTTCTTGAACTGAATATATGGTAGTTAAGTTAATTGAACAATAATCTCAAAACCACTTCTAGAGCCACATACATTATTAAATAGTTAATCTTCTCATCTTCATTGAACTCCTCTCTCAGTTATGTTCTAATCAGTTTTCTTTAGACTGTGGGGTTTCCCTTTTATTTTATTTTTCCTCCTATGCTTTATGTTGCCTGGGACATAAAATTATTTTTCTTTATTATTATTGTTATTTCTTGCTGATTTGCCCACAACTAAATGGACAACAGCTGATTGAGATGTTGACCTGCTAAACATGGTGTAACTGTTCTGTGGAAGGTAGACTATAATCTTTTTTAGAGACTTTATACCTGAGCATTTTGTACATGTCTGCAGGGAACTGAAGACAGGGATATGACAGTTCAGCAAGGTTGTTAAGTTGGCTTTTATTATTAGATTCATTGCTCAGACGATAAAACTAAGATCTTGTGGCTGGCAAGTGCACTTTCTTCCCTTCCCAAATGATGTCAAACCACAAGGTGCTTTTGAAACTTGTCATACTAATAAAGAAAAATTTGCTTTGAACAAGCTTTGTCGTAACTGTTCTCTTGTGTATTGTCTTGAAGTGGAATGCGTCAAGCCATGAAAGAAAACATTTGAAGAGAAAATATAACCTGCTTCAACAATTTCAAAGGAAAATGTATGAGTATATATAAATGATAAACTTGTTGGAAATTAATGGAAGAAAAAAGAGAGGTTTGATGAATGATCTTATTTCTACTAACTTTGGAATAAACTCTGAGACTATAGCTCTGTCTCCAACTTCTTCAGCCTTAATGCTAGTTTGCTAAACCCAAAACTGGCTGATTTATTAAACAGTGTTGCACCTAGGCATTGATGATGAACTATAACAAACCATTGACAGTTACATCTGGCATTCTAGTATACTTGGATTTTTTCATATACGTATAGCCTGGCCTATTGAAAAGAAATCTCTTTACATGTTACCTAATGCTAAGTCCCCCTAGCCAAAGCTTGGTGGCTGCTTAATGTCCATAGATTCTACTTTTAATTGTGATGTTATGATCACTTTAGTGTCTACATCCTTTTAATATGTGTGCTGTAATGTATCTACCCCAATAGTGTTACCCTAATGCCAGGGCCCTGAGAGAACACCCAAAATTAATATTTAATAGGGGAATTTTATTAGTTTAATTAAAAGCAGACAAGAGGGCTTGGGCAACTCAAAGCAGGGACCAAGCCCATGTATACCAGCTCAAGAAACCAAACTCGAGAGTGCAAGTTCTAAATAGTTTTATTTATGAATCAAGGGGAATCACTACTCATGCAAAGGCACTAACTCATATACACATCCAAAAACTAACAATATAGAAGGTAGTAGGAAACTATAAGTTTGAGTGGGTGCAGAGGGCAATAATATACCAATTCCAGAAGCATGGTTCCAATCAGAGGATATTGGGAAGTGGCTCAGCAAGCTGCCTGGGGATTGTGACATGGCCAACAAGCTGAGGAGTCTAGCAAAATACAGACAAAAGAGGTTTGTCTGATCTCAAGAAAGACCAAATAGGTAGTGCTCATGTGGGCATATTTATAGAGTAAAACCTGTCCCAGGGCAGAATTTGAGATTAAAGTGGAGTTTCCAAGAGAGAAGAATGGGATGGGAAGTTGGACAATTGGTGCAAATTTCTTTGGACAGAGAAGTATCACTCCCAGGGGGAAGTATTCTTGGATTTTTGTTCACTTGTAAACACAAGGTCTGTCACCCACCATCACTCCTATTGATGAAGGGATTATGCAGATTCTGATCTCGATTCATCTATCCTTGGCTATGTTCACTTGCGTTTCCCCATGCTGAGCCTCCCAGATCCCCAAATATGGTTTCGGATCTCCTTATATGGTATGGCTAATTTCTTGCACTGGGAGCATTCTTGTGGCTATGTGCCTCAAATATCCCTTTTGATATCAACTTAATATTGGAAAAGAGGAGAGTGGAGGGAGGCTAGACCTTGAAGTAACAATAGGATACAATGACTGAGGTAGCCCTTGCATTAATGAGAGCCCCAAGTGACATCAGGTAATCATTACAGAAGTACAAAGGCAACAACTGTTTTGTTCATCCATTCCCCAGGCTACCTGAGTTTAACTGCCAACTCTGTACCTTGTCTTGCCTACTGACAGGAGAAAACTTCTGTTCAGGAAAGTTTTATATGCAAGATGCACTAGGGCCTTTAGAATCTGCTGCACCCCTTCTTTGCTGTACCCCTTGGATGGTTTCTTAATGCCACCATTTACAAACAGGGCTATGGGTCATAAAGATGTTTGTCTAGCATGGGTTCTGACATGATAGAGAGTGCACCTTATTCCGTCGTTATAAGTAAAAAATAGGAAAAGTGTAGCCCTGTTTTATGTCAAATGTGATGCCAGAATTTCTCCACCGGTTATTTGCGAGGGCAAGACACAGGATGCAGGAGAGAAATGGAGCAAGAGTGTTTTGTTAAGGCAGAAGTAAAGCCCCTTACAACCTATCTGGAGGGCACACACTGTGAAGTATACAGAAATAACTGAGCTTTTCAGAGGGAGTTGCTATGTGCCTTAAAGTCAAGTCTAACTTATGGTGACCCTATCCTAGGGTTTTCTTGGCAAAATTTATTTCATTGCTTTATACTTAGTCTGAGAGAGTGTGTCACCTAGTAGGTTTCTATATCTGAGCAGGGATTCAAAACCTCATCTCCTGGAGTTCTAGATCAACATTCAAACAATTATACCACACTGGTTCATTACCATGTTACCACACATGAACCACATTGGAGAAAACTCCAGGTATATATAAAAATAAATAAATAAATAAATGTCCTGATCCTGCTAATCCATAAAATGTCTGTTTGTCATTCTATCTATAGCTGTATTTCTACAGCAATTTGCCATGCCAAAGTTTTTGCCCTTAAGCTCATGGTCTGATAGAACAGCAATTTAATCAAGCGGAAAATTAATTTTAGAAATACAGATTATCATTCTTGGCAAATACATTGCAGGAAGTCATAAGATATATGAAAGAGGCTAAATGAAATTACAGAGAGAGAGAGAGAGAGTAAACAAATCTGCAAACATTTGCAGGCAGGGTGAGTATTCGAGAGACACAAGAAATAGTTTTAAAGGTGCCATAAAATATAATACTGTTTACTGCGGAACACAAGCTGTCAAAAGCCAATGTCAGCATAATATTAGCAACACAAAGCACACAGATCGGAGAGGCAAGAAGAGCGAAAGTTTAAAAATAAAGGATCATTTAGACCTGAAACAGATAGGCCAAAAGTGCCACCTTCGGGCCGACCTGAAGCACCATGTTCAGATGACGCATGCCCCCAGGTCAGTCGGAAGCTGTGCTGTAGCCACCTAAGGCAGCTCAAAACCAGACACAAAAGGAACACAAAAGAAGCGCTCCTTGCCAGTGGACCACAGAGTGGCTGGCCTCAGGCTGCAGTGTATGGTCGCTGTGGTCCCACACCGAATGGGGCGTGCTCATGGTTGGAGCGGCCAGAGGCCACTCCAAGCCACCCGTCTGGTTGAGGCCTTTGTTTTTGTGACCCATCAAGTAGTTTCCAACTCATGGCAACCCGAAGGCAAAGCTACCACACAGGTTTCTTGGCAGGTTTCTTCAGAGGGGGTTTGCCATTGCTACCCTCTGAGGCTGAGAGAGTGTGACTTGCCCAAGGTCACCCAGTGGGTTTACATGGCCGAGCCAGGATTCAAACCCTGGTCTCCAGAGTCATAGTCAACATTCAAATCACTATGCTATGCTGGTTCTTAAAGGATCACTGTATTTCATCAAATCTGTAACACAAATACAGGCATACATTAGTTAAGGAAGGAGATGTGTTCCAAGTGACACAGTCGCATCAAGTTAGCCTTGAAGAAGTAAATAAAAACATATTGAACCTTCTAGAGACCACTTGAAAGTTCAACCAAAATTGCATCCAATTATGACTTTTTCTTTCACTAGCCCCCACTTTTCTTAGGATTCTCATTTTGGTGACCAACTTTACATATCTATCTTGTTTTAAAAAGCTGGATGTAGCTAGGAGGGCATGCTTTTCTGGTCTCCTCTTTTCTCTCTATTCAGGCATGTGCTACAAGGAACTTGGAGGCAGCTGCTATTTACCTTTCCTGTTAAAGGGAGACCCACACAGCTATGGTAAACCTGACTAGAGTATAATCCCATTTTTCCCCAGGTCAAGCTTTGTTTATTGCATTTAATGCTACCAAGCAACAAAAGTTTTGTGTTTCTTGCGGCTTCCATCATCCTCACAATGCTGATGCTGCTATAAAAACCTTTCCAGATAGACAGAGAATGAGGAAGAGAAGGTGGCTTAGGTGGACATAAGAAGCCTTTGTAAAAGAGAATATTGCTGTCAGAGACTGTTCACTGAGGTATGCCTGTATATTCTGCTGATTTTTGTTTTGTTTTGGTTTTTTTTTACAAAGTCTTGGCTTCACTGTTATCAAATATACTGCATGACTTTTATCATTATATCTTAAAGGTTAACATTTCTAAAAGTAAATTGGTTATTGTTGTTGTTGTTGTTGTTGTGTGCCTTCAAGTCATTTCTGACTTGTGGTGACCCTATTACGGGGTTTTGCCTTTGCCTTCCTCTAAAGCTGTGAAAGTGGACCTATATAAAATCACCCAGTGACTTTCCATAGCTGAGCAGTGTTTCAAACCCTGGTTTTCCAGAGCTATAGTCCAACACTCAAAACACTGGGATGGAGGTGTACAATTGTCCCTGGTAATAGCATATGGTGATTTGTGGATGGCTAGTTCACATACCAATTTGCAGCCAAAAACAAAAAAACCAACATTTAAGATTGACACACACACACAATTTCTGAATCAAGTGAGTATCTGCCAGCCTTATTAACAGATACCCCAGACTAGCTAGAGACTCATGAATGAAGATATGCTTCCATGAGGCTATCATTTGCAATATCAAAAAGCGTACCTTGCCTACAAGTGTGCATCAGAATTTCATGTCCCCACATGCAGCACATTTTCACACTTCATCATTTTTAATAGAACATACATTTGAATATACATCCAAATGCACTGCTGGCATCCATGTTAGTGGAGTGGTGCTGGATTCTGAATTTCAAAGGAGCTATCCAAAGTGCCTCTCTTCCCAAACTAGGTTTAGCTTCTTGGACAATTTCTTTGAAGTTCAGATTAAAGTCTGAAATGGATTCACCAGCCCACTGACATGGGAATCAATACCCACCACTGTACGCGTTGATGTTGTAGCACAACTGGTAATTTATAATAACATCCAAAACCCACCAAATACATGTTGCAATACCTTTGTTAGGCCAACCAAAATGCACAAAATACATGTTGCAAGCTTTCAATGCTCCATTGGCTTCTTCATCAGGCAAGGGTGTTAAATGTAGGAGAAAGAAAAATATGACAGTGTTACAGTCACAGGCCTTTATTTTGCCAAGATGTTCTTGTTATCAGTTAAGATGATATGGAGGAATAGGCAGGCCACTTCTCCTTCTGGCCATGTAAGTTCTCGGAGGCAGTCGTAAAGTCCAGGAAATAAAATCTATAACAAGAGAGAATATTCAATGATATATCTTTACATGTCAGGATGTTGTCTAGTTCCTTTATAGCTGCCCTTCCAAGTCCTAGTCTTCTGATTTCTTGACTGCAGTCTCCAGACTGATTAATGACTGAGCCAAGATATGGAAAATACCACTTAGTTAAATGGTGCTTGGTATTGTTGTGTGTTTTAAAGTTATTTCTGACTTACAGCAACCTTAAGATGAACATATCACTGGGTTTTCTTGGAAATATTTGTTCTAAGAAGATGTGTCATTGCCTTCTTCTGAGGATGAGAGTGTTACTTGCCCAGGGCTACTATGGCTAACCAGAGATTCAAACCTTGGTGTCCCAGAGTCCTCAAACCACTACAGTATACTCATTGTAGTATGTAGTACTCTCCAGTAAGTATGCATAGGATTGCTATTATTTTTTTAACAGATAGAGATTGATTGCTGGCATTATTCCTGAAAGAAAGCATTGCCAGATACTATATTAACAGGAAGAAGATTTAAAGCACAACAATAAAAATGGGAAGGATGCCTATAAGCAGCAGGGCAACAAAATCAAACATCTAGCAAGATGGTAACTTTAGGAAGGGAAGAAGAATGCACTGAGAAGCACGGAAGGGCCAGACTATTCAAGGTGGAAAACCTTAAAAGGATGGACCAAACTTTGTAACTGTATTTGAAATATAATAGGCACATTATTAGTACGTATGCACATTATTAGAAAGCAAAGTCATTGCTACCAGAATTTTTCTCCCTACTAAAATTCAACATTTCTCTCCTTTTCTTCTTTCAACCTCTACTATATTCATATAAGCCGAAACTCATGGCCCTAATGCTTAAATTTGTGCCTACAATGATTGTACCAGACCTTTACAACATTCAGGAATTTGTAACACATTGATCTTATATGCTACTATTGAAGGACTAGTTGAAACTCCCATGACTGGCTATAGTGTCAGGTTTTTTTTGTTTTTGATCATGCACAGCACTAGATCTGTTCATGATTCACAGATTGTTGGGACTTATCTATTAGGAGTTAGATTTCAGTAATGACATTTTTGCAATATTAACATCATTTATCATAATGTTGTCATGACTCTCCTTGCTTTTTGATTTCCTACAACTCTGTTCTGTGTGTTTGTAGATGTGACCTATCCACCATTCTTATGCAGTTCCAATTCCTTCTAATGGGGTTAGTCACAGGAGATATTCCAAGTTGCTTCTTGTTCTCAGGAAGAAGCAGCAGGGGGCACACACACACACTATATCTGTCTGACTGTCTGTCTGTCTATCTATCTAGGAAGACTGTTGTGACTTAAGGACCTTATCACACGCGGGCCACAAAGCGATAAGAAACCGAAATAAGAATAAATCCAATACTATACCGAAATGAACCGAAAGAGCCCCCACAATACGTAAATGGCTATCAGACGCAACTAGCATCATCGCGCAATTATCGCGCTTCCATAAAAGTGCATCCTGGATACATATTTGCCGTTCACACACAATTCAGAAAATCCCGGACATGGCCCTGCACCGGCTTGGGAAGGAGGGGTTTGGGTGACAGCCGGCTGTCAAACACACGCCTCCTTTCCAAGCCGGCGCGGGCCCGGGACTCTGAGCAGAATGGAGCCCGCGCCGGCTTGGGAAGGAGGGGTGCGTTTGACAGCCAGCTGTCAAACACACCCCTCCTTCCCAGAGTCCCGGCCCCACGTCGGCTTGGAAAGGAGGGGTGCGTTTGACAGCCAGCTGTCAAACACACCCCTCCTTCCCAGGGTCCCGGCCCCGCGCCGGCTTGGAAAGGAGGGGTGCGTTTGACAGCCGGCTGTCAAACACACCCCTCCTTCCCAAGCTGGCACGGCGCAGGCGGGGGCGGAGAAATGCTCCACAATACGTATTGGGGAAATGCTCCCCAATACGTATTGTGTGTACACATGTATTTCGGAGACTCGGGCATTGCGCAATTATTTCGGAAGCGCATTTGTACTTCCTAATTAAACCGAAATTCAAAAGATCTCAATCCGTTTCGGATTAGTTGTGGGTTTTTAGCGGTTCTGTGCGACGTCGTGTAAACACACGCAAAATTAATACGTATTAGTTCCGGATTTCTTTTGGAAACTTTCTGCTTTGGACCCCGTGTGATAAGGTCCTTACAAAAGCAAATTTAGAAGTCTCAAGGATCTGGGGTTTCTACTCATTATTTTTTAAAGTTAGAAAATCTATCTGTCAAAAGAATGTCATGAATCACAGAATCATAGAATTATAGAGTTGGAAGAGACCACAAAGGCCATCCAGTCCAACCTCCTGCCATGCAGGAACTCCCAATTAAAGACCTCCAAGGAAGGAGACTCCACCACACTCCAGGGGAGTGTGTTCCACTGTCGAACAGCCCTTACTGTCAAGAAGTTCCTCCTAATGTTTAGGTGGCATCTCTTTTCCTGGAGCTTGCATCTGTTGTTCCGGGTCCTAGTCTCTGGAGCATCAGAAAACAAGCTTGTTCCCTCCTCAATATGACATCCCTTAAAATATTTAAACAAAGCTATCATATCACCTCTTAACCTTCTCTTCTCCAGGCTAAATATCCCCAGCTCCCTAAGTCGTTCCTCACAGGGCTTGGTTTCCAGACTCTTCACCATTTTAATTGCCTTCCTTTGGACACGCTCCAGTTTCTCCATATCCTTTTTGAATTGTGGTGCCCAGAACTGGACACAGTATTCCAGATGAGGCCTGACCAAAGTCATGAAGCTGAAGTAATTTCTATAAAAGTATGGTTTCATAAAATGAAACTTAGTGCTGTGATCTTGTTTTAATTCAAGCAACATCAGATTCAGAAGACTACATTTCTCCCATGCAATGGACCAAAATGCTAAACAGCATTTCTAGTGAGCATGACTATTCTTTGTACTTTGTATACAGAATATTATTATTTAATGTAAGGATTTCCAAATCTTTTCCCCATCTTTTGGTTCAAATGCCATCTACACTTCCCCCACATATCCCAGCAAACAGTCATAGAATCATAGATTGCAACTGCACTGCAGGAAACATGCAGTTTGATATCAGTTTAACTGCTATAGCTCAATGCTATGGAATCCTGGGATTTGTATTTTGTTGGGGCACCAGAGCTCTCTGACAGAGAAGGCTGAATATTTCACAAAACTACAAATCCCAGAAATCCATAGCATTGAACCAAAGCAGTTGAAGCAGAGTCAAACTGCATCAATTTTGCAGTGCAGACAGCCAAAGAGTTGGAAGAGGTCCTATAAGCCATCAGGTTCAATCCCTTACTCAGTGTAGAATATCCTGAGAGCATCCCCAGCAGATAGCAGATACACAAGCATCCCTTTTTGATGATGTCCAGAGAAATAGACCCCACCACCGCTCTAGGCAATTGGTTTCATTGTCCAACGACTCTTACATATTCTCATCAGCTATAATAAAGAAAACAAGTAGATAACACCAGTTCTTCCATCCACAAAAGGGCTTTTTCAAAAGCCAGCTTTGTCATAAAATGCCCCAGTGACACCCATAAATCATGTGGCTATCACTGGTCACATTGTGGAAGTCTCAGCACATCTGATGCTGCCTCCTTGTTAGGCTAAAAAATCCCATTGCTGAGGGCCATACTAGATGCAACAGTGTGAGGTCTATGGGTAGGTTTCCTGCCCTAAATAAATGGATAAACCAATGCAATTGTGGAGGAGCTGTTGAATCAAATCAAGGCAAGATCTTTATCAGGCAGGTACTTTGTAGTCAGTGAGTAGCAAAAGGACTCTTTCAAATTGATCTAAAAAGAAAGACAGTTAAAGATATGGATTGCTAATATTTCATTGCCTTGAACTTCTATATCAATTTTCAGATCCTAGCCAGAATTTCTAATCAGGGAACACTTATGTTGAGAGGCTAGGCAATAGGTAATAAAAATAGGACCTTTTCTCTCCTTTCTCTGAAACCAGTGGAACACCATCCCCAGGGGTGCCTTCTCTATTAGCTTTTTAGGTGTTCTGTACTTTAAACCACCAATAAATACCAGCTGTTTGTAGGTTATATTTCAGAGGAATTGACAAAACTATCTCTGAGTAGTCTGAGTATTCCTTGAAAGAAAACCCTGTGAAATTCGTCAGGTCACCATGAGTCAACAAGAGACTTGAAGGTGCATCCCCAACACACTTTTAACATCTATCATTGCTGTCCATCTATTAGCTTATCCCTTTCATGCCTCTTTTGCTTCTGTACCAGGGATCTTTAATAAGTGAATGTTAATACACTATTTGAATTGATATATAATGTGGTGTGGGGGGAAGCTCTGCAAATTACACTGAAGGGTGAGATATACAAAAAAGAAAGAAGCGTGTAGCTCTATACATCTTACCTGGGAGTAATTCCCATTGAACTCAATCTGAGTTATATGTAGGTAGACTCAAATAGAATTACAACTGCATGTGTACAAAAATAGGCTCATTGGTAGAACTGTATAGGATTCATCACTACTGTATGTTATATAGGGATATTTGGGGGGATGCTCTATATAATTATTCTCTTAATTGTCTTAGGGCTAGATATCTTGGAGGGTATGACATTTTCTGACAAAATGAAATAAAATGTTTGTTTAGAAATAACACAGTTAGGAGATCTTATGAGATTAGATTCTCTAATGTCCATGTTGGAAGATCACTGGGCTGTGTAGGACATAAAGAAATGATAAAACACTTGTGAAAGGGTCATCTCTCATATGGATCCTGCTTTTAGAAAATGCTGAAAATTCTCTAGGGAGATGGCAGAATACAATAATCTCTCACATACACATATATCAATGTCATTTAAAGACAAATGCAAAATCTTTTAAATTATCCACATTCCTGGGCTGCAATAACAAATTAACCAACCTTTA
Organism: Phrynosoma blainvillii; assembly: GCA_026167975.1. NCBI lineage: Eukaryota > Metazoa > Chordata > Lepidosauria > Squamata > Phrynosomatidae > Phrynosoma > Phrynosoma blainvillii. Next base: position 39,812,086 of record JANUYF010000005.1, read on the forward strand.
TTCCAGATTCATGTAGCTCTGAAGATACTTCCCAACACCTTCAATCAAAGTTGGTCATATTGTTGGGCACTGACCCTTGCTGGGACCTAACCATTAAGAATAGACAAGATGAGAATTATGGCTGCTGCACATCTTATTGGCATATTAGCATAGTTGCATGCAAGCACACTTTTTGTCTAAACATGTTGGCTTGTCTCTGTGTTATCTGTACATATGTGCAAAAACTGGTATTGCCAGTATCTTCTGATTATTGCTTAAATGAACTTAAATACATTTATTTACATAACTCTTTGAAAAACAGAGAGAAGACTGATCAGCTCTCTGCTTATTTGCAAATTGACACAAGCTGCAGTCCTAAGGAAACAGACTTGGGAATATTAAGGGTACAAGTGGTATGCCATGAAGCCATTGTCTTTGCTCATACTTCTGGTAATGGATTGGAATCTGTATAATTCAATTCAGATGTTTTTTCTCACTAGTCTTCCTTTGCAGTTTTCTTGTTCAAGGACCATGTTCTGCAAATCTCCAGGAAGGTTGAAATACTCTGCAATTGGTTTTTGGGTATTGCCATTTCTAATGTCAGATTTGTGTCGATTAATCCTCTTGCATACAGACTGTTCTGTCTGTCTAATGTAGAGTATAGTGGGACATCGCTAGCATAGGATGGCATTTTACATTAGTAGAGTACAGTGGGACATTAGTAGAGTATAGTGGGACATTAGAAGAGTTCCATTATTGCAGCTGCTTCTGGGTAATGATTCTTTTGGATATGAGAAACTGAGGGGGGAAGCAGACGGGCGGCACAGGGCCGCCCCAGGAAGCTGCGGATTGGGGCCGAGGCATCCGCATTCCCCGGCCCCGCGGCGCAGCTTCGCCGCCCCAGGAAGGAGCACTAAAATAGTGCTCCTTCCACAAATCGCTGAAGGTGCGCCGCAAAAGGCTGCCAGCGCACCTTCGGCACCTTTTCCGCTGCAGCATTGTGGACACTGTGGCGGATAGGCATCCTCGGAGCGCCAGACATGCGGAGGGTCCAGCACTCCGACGACGTTTTCGGGAAGGGGTTGGGGCGCCCAGGGTTGGGACGTCTTCGGGAAGGGGTTGGGGCCCTCCCCTTCCTTGCCCTGAAGACGGCGCTTTGTGCCGTCTGCTTAGGCTTTGAGTCTCACTGTGTATAAAAAGATTTTATTCCATATATTACCCCCAAATAAAGCCTTTGAAAAGCTATATATATATATATCCTAAGACTCAACTGATTCATTGGATGTTTCCAGTTCCTTCTGCTAATAAAATTGAAATTGCTGTTTTAACTTTTTCAAAACTGGGTTTTAAAATTGATTTTAGACTTTTAGGAGTTTTTAAAGAGTACTTTAATGTGTTTTAAAAATGTTTTTATCTTTGTATTGTTTTGATTGATTTTTATTTGTTCATTCCCTTGGAGACCCTTGCTGGCTGGAAGGTGAAACAGAAATGCCTAAAACAGACAGACAAATCTTGAGCATGCCAGCAGCTGTCTATCTTTAACTTATTTCATTCCATTTTGGCAGAAAATGTCACTTTCCAAGAAAGCTGTCCAAAGCTGCATCTACGGTGGTACCACATTGCAGAATTAATGCAGTTTGACACCATTTTAACTGCCATGACTTAGTGCTATGGAATTCTGGAATCTGTAGTTTTGTGTAATTTTGTAGTTTCTCTGTCAGAGAGCTCTGGTGCCGCAACAAACTACAAAACCTAGGATTCCATAGAATGAAGCCATGACAGTTAAAGTGGTGTCAAACTGCATTAATTCTGCAATGTGGTAGCAGCCCTTCTAGCCAATACTAGGGAGTGGGATATGTGTAGATACCTTTCTAGTATTTGAAACTGTCACCAGAATCCTAGATGGGCAAATGCAACTAAATAACATCTCTTGACCCAAGCCACCACCAACCCACCTTAAAAGACAGCCACTGGACTGGGTGAAGAGGGTCTGTTCTGCTTCCATCTGTGGAGCAAGGAGGAGGATGTTTCCACCTTCATCCTGCAAGACTCTGACAACCAGAAGCAGGATCTCTGTTCCACGTTCTTGATGCAAGCTCACTCACTGGAAGCTGAATGGACATTTTCACCAGCTGTTAACTCTTATGGTGAGCTACAGTGGTATTTACGTAGGTTTACCATAAGACTACATAGACTAAGGGGGGTTGCAGACTGCCAGAAATAGTGCAAATTGAGTCCACTTTAGGGTTAGGGTTAGTGCTAGAGAATCATAGGAATTGTTTTTTTTTTTTTTTTTCTGAGACATTGCGCCTTCTCTGTCAGAGAGCTCTGGTGCCAAAATAAAGTATAGTTCCCATGATTCCCTAACCATAACCCTAACCCTAAAAGTGGACTCAATTTGCACTATTTCTGGCAGTCTGCAACCCCCCCCAGTGAATACAGACCAGTTATAGATCTGTAACTCTAAGTTAAAAATCCATAATTGCAATATTGAATTGCAACATTTACATGCCCACGTTTGTTATTTTTGTGCTGTTTTTTAATGTCTCGTGTTGTACATTTTCTTGTCCCTACCCCTGGCATTTAGCAGATTAGATTCTTCACTGGTCATTCTGAAAACCAACAGCAGCATTGGGCACAAAGAATATAGGTATGACAAGGTGTCCCACTGATGAATCGATGGCATCTTTCCCATGGCACTGAATATAGGATAATTCTCTAAGGAGTTTATCACAGAAGCCATGATCCCACCTTGGTCTTGCTGCAATTACGTTATTAAAATGAAAATATACTGGTTTCAGAGCTTTTATTGCTACACCTTTCTTCAAAAGTGTGATGGGGCTTTTTGTGCCATTCAGAGTCCTCGCATGCTCTCTTCCTCATTCTCCTTAATCCCACTTCTCTGCCCTCCCTGCTTCTCCCCTTCCTTTCTGCCAAAGAAGGGATGAGAATGTCTCCTCCTTTCACAGGCTGTGTGTGTAAGAGGCATGGAGAAGTCTGCTTTGGAATAGGAAGGGGAAACTGACCCATGGGATTGCCCAATACGGGAAACGCCACGCTAGGAAGTTACCACACTTGAGGAAAAATGCTAAAGCAGCATGTTTGGTACCTTATTAGCAGGTGTTTCCTGTCAATGAAAAGGGGCACTCTAACAACAAAGGAGCAAAGAAATAGCTACGACGTCATGCGATAAGTGTTGCCTAAGTTGCTATTCTCTAGCCCAGGGGTCCCCAAACTACGGCCCGCGGGCCCAACCCAGCCCTCTGAGGCCTTTCTACCAGCCTGCGCACCGCCCCGCCTTCCAAAATGGCATCCGGAGTCATCCGCATGCGCCCAGCATTGCGCACACATGCGCACGACTCTGGGTGCCATTTTGGAAGTCCCAATGGCGTCTGGTGTTGCCCGCGCATGCACACTACTCAGGCGCCATTTTGTTTTCCAAAATGGCACCCGGAGTCGCGCGCATGCGCGTGTGTGTGCGCATCTGGCCCCCCCAGAAGATCTGGGAGCCAGCGAACCAGCCCCTGGATCAAAAAGTCCAGGGACCCCTGCTCTAGCCTTTAGAGCAGATTTAAAGGCTCAGACAGTAAAGTTGTAAGGCTAAGCTCAACCTTTATTGTTCTGGCTGCTAACTCCGAAGTACCAGTGGAAAAGGGCTGCTGAAAAGAAAGCAAACAATGAGCTTTCCAACCCAATGTGAACAGTCAGTATCCCTTTAATGAGTCATTTTGTGGAGAGGTGGAGCTGTAATCAGGGATAAGTCCTAGAAATCAGTAGTAAGTTTACAGTGGATCCTGCCTTACAAAGAACAGTGGGAACTAAAAATAGTAGCTTTTTGTTAAGAAATTCCAACCAATGTTGTGAACCTGGAACTGAAAATCTAGGCTGATTTATATTTAAAAGCAACAATGTATTTGCCTCAATGACCTTCATGTGATATTGCATCCCTCCCTGCTGTCTCTGTTTTTGTTTTTGTTTTACTTTTAGCAACCAATGACCATCCCTTGTGCATTTGGTAATAAGAGGATTCAGTTCAGCCTTTCTTTTGTGAGAAGAGAGGACATTTTCCCCAGACAACCAGATGAACAGCTATTTGCTTCGTCTGCAAGGTTCTTAGCTTGGTTGTTCCCAAATGTTTCTGAAAGATAAGAGCCTAATAAAGTTTACCGCACGATGGTTGAATTGCTTATTGTCTTGAATTTACTGCAGTTAATGTCTGCACTAATCTTTTTACAATCAAAGCAAATGAACGGATCAAAGCAAATGCCATTTTCTTTGTATTTGCATTTCCACCTTGCAGAATTTTTTTAGCAATTATCATTTTGATTTCTGAAAAGAGGCAAACCAGCATGACCAGACATTTTTTTAATATTTCCTAAAATATTTCAGAATATTGTATAATATTTCACAATTTGTATATATTTTAATTACCATTCTGGATCCTATTAATGCTGTATTTGTTCTTCTTCAACAAAGAAAACATTTGCATTCTGCAGCTGAGCCTCAAGATCAAGTTGGTTATCCACACAGTCCAAGTGCTTTGTAAAAGAATAACAGAGGCACCATGCTTTTCGATTTTCCCTGTATGACAGATGTTTAAGATTGTGACCTATGTTAAGCTAGTGGAATTCTGGTATAATAGTGGAATTTTTTTTAATAATTATTTTTATTATTTTCCAAAGAAAAAGACAAACAAATTTTTACACATATTCAATAAACCCTAAACAATAAATATTAAAACAATATTTTTAATATTTTTGTTTTAATATTTTTTGGTATAATAGTGGAATTCTGACTGTGTATGTAATCTGTTGTCAAGCTGCTACACAGTGGCTAAGAGAAGTCAGTAATTTTGGCACTTCCAGATCTTTAAAGGACAAACAATGGCATCTAGTCAGACAATATAATTTAAGTAAAATATAGAATAAATAGATTGCATCCATTTGTGTGTTTGCCATGTTCATTGATTCCTTTATGCTTACATACACTCCAGCTAACCCAATTTCATAGGGACAGTCCCAATTAATCCTCTGTTATCCCACTTTTCCCACTTTTATAGCATCCCACTTTTTCTCTCTTCCTTTGTTTTCTCTGGGAATTCGATGTATGGACTTTTTATTGTAAGCCACTTGGATTGATTGTCAATAAGCGGGATATAAATTATTATTATTATTATTCTCCCTTTGTCCTTACTTCAGTTGGTGCAAAGTGATTTCAGAGTGGAAAGGTAGTTTGCACTCAATTAATATAGCACCAGGGGAGGACAGAGAGGGATTGAGTCTTGTTCGTCAGGGTATGCTCAGGCAAAAGCAAAGTGCTGTAGCCTTGCTTATGTGATCTTCCTCATTAACAACTTTCCTAGCTTGTGTGTTCTTCCTTAATAACTTTTAATTAATAACTTTTGCCATCATGACTTCATCCGGATACTGCTTGGCCACATATGGCTTGGTTTTCATCCATGAAAGATCTATATCTCAAGAATGGATTAGACTAATGGTTTCATATCTTTGGTCCTCTAGGTATGCTGGATATCAGTCTGCCATAATTCCTCACCATTGGTTATGTTGGCTGGGGCTTCTGGGAGTTGATGTTCAAAACCAAAGGCTGAGAACCAGTGGTCTGGTTAAGGGAACATGATGCATTTTTATTACTGAACACAATAGTCTTGGATTCTAGCTGGGAATCCACTGAAAGCTGGATCATGGAAGAAGAGTGGTGGATTCATAGCGGATAAATAGTCATAGAAATCAGCAGGAAGGGTATTAGCAGTGGTGGTATGCGGCAGTGATGTGCAGCTAGGTGAAAATCCAACTGCTACTCCTTTGGCTCATTCAAGGCAATGAGTGGCAAGCTGTATCTTTGTTGAAAAACAATGTACTGCTTCTTATACTATTCTCAGTAAGTAACTGGGTTATCTCCATGAACATACACCTTGTAACACCGTTTGATATTTACACATTATCCAAATATCTATCCTCTGCTCTCATTTCTTTAGACTAAGCGTATTTATAAAGTTTTCAGCACCATGCTGAGCTATTTTTTATTTTTATTTTTTTGTTCCCAGTCATTTGACAGGGCATGACTGGCCAATATTTTAATATCAGCATTGATTGTCCTTATTATGTGTTATTCTCAGAGATAATGTAGTTTTTGTTTCTGTTCTTTTAAACTTCCCTTTATTTTAATCCTTGTAGGATTCTTTATCCTGGCTCAGCCATGGAAATCTACTGGATGAACTTTGGCAAGTCACTTACTCTCAGCCTCAGAGGATGGCAATGGCAGACCCTCTCTGAAGACACTTGCCAAGAAAACCCTGTAATAGGTTCGCCTTAGGATCACCATAAATCAGAGATGACTTGAAGGCACATAACATCATCACATCAACAGGATTCTTTAAGTCTTGTTTTGAAAGCACCTAAGAAGGAGAATATCATCATCATCACCACCACATTAATATATTTCCAGCTTTTTTTCCCTTTTGTAGACTACTCTCCTCTTTGGCATTTTTCTATAATGCTTTGGTACCCAAAAGTAAATACAGTAAACCAGAATAGATCCCACTAGCCTGCACATGGAATAAAATGATTTCTTCCTCAGTCCATGCACATAGGAAAGAATAATCAGCAATATAAAAGACATTATTTATTCACTGATGATCGAGGGTACTTCCATATTACCAATCAAATGTATTGTGATGCTATTCTGTCTTTCCTGCCTTCAAGGACTCTCTAGTAGGAAAAAACATACAAAAGAAGCAATGGAAGATGGTGGAAGGATTACAGGGTGAAGATAGCTGTTGTCTGGAACACCATTAAACCTCTGCAATGAGGCAGAGGGATGGCTTTATAAATGGTTACTGGAAGCAGCCTATTTGTTAAATGGTTACTGGACTCCCCCTAGATTAGAACATACAACAAAACAAATGACACACTCCAGGCACAGAATAAATTTAACTGTGATTGTGCAAAGAAACTCTCCTATATGGTACAGTAGACAGAAGTCCGAGGGTATGTGTGTGTTGAAAAAACAGCAAACCTGAATTGTGTAATGTGTTCACACTGAGCTATTATCTCAGTTTCTTTCACCACAGAATTACAGCAGCATGTCCCCTATATATTTCATACCACACTGTTCAGATGGATTAAAAGATAGATCAGCTATCCTGACTGAATGAACACTGTTACTGCACTAAACTGTCATTATCTGAAAGCTATAATGTATTTTTTCATTGGGGGAAAAATGGCTTGAACAATGCTACTAATTTATGGTGACATTTTTCATAGACTATTGTAATAAATCATAGATAGCATGATGATCATTATATGCTACCAGCCATTCAAAGAGCATCTTTATATAATGGTGCTAAAAAGAGAGGCAATGTGCTTTCAAGGTCTACATTAAGGTCTCTTTACAGTACAAAAATTTATTTGGATATTTTGTAAGCATACCCATCGTGTAGCTGTCCAGCCTCTTTTTGAAGACATCCAGAGAAGGAGACCCCACCACTTCTCTAGGCAATTGATTCCATTGCCAAATCGCTCTTGTTGTCAAAATAGTGTGTTTTTTTCTAATGTCCAGTCAAAATCTACCCTCCTGCAGCTTCAAACTATTAGATAATATTTAAGCCATACATTTGCGCTTTGACCTTGGTTTGCAGCAATTGAAATAAGCTGATAACACAAAGGTAGAGTGAAAGGAAGAAACTGGGGTATTTTAAAAGCAGACGAAAAAGTGGGAAGACAGAGATTAACTGGGAATGTCCCTGCCAAGTTGGAACAGTTGGAGGGTATGTGGAACCATATTATACTTGAGCTCCTTTCTGTCTTCTTGGACATGATTGGTGGACAAAGTGTGCTTCTAGGGTACAGGCAGACCCCACAACTTTTTTTCCCCCACTCATGTCTCTCCTAGACTACCTGGAGTACCCACTTTCTGTCCAAAAGAAATGGGGAGATTGAAGCAGGTGTGGTTCCTCACTCACATCACTTTGGAGTGATGTGTCTGAGTGTCCTTTGCCATTTTTCAGCTACTCTGGCTGTATCTGCAGAAATAATGCAGTTTGACACTGCTTTAACTACCATGGCTCAATGCTATGGCATTCTGGGATTAGTAGTTTTGTGAGTTATTTAGCCTTCTCTTTCACAGAACTCTGGTGCCACAGTAAACTAAAATATCAGGATTCCGTATCAATGAGCCATGGCAGATAAAGTAGTGTCAAACTGCATTATTTCTGGAGTACAGATGCAGCCTGTTTTGCTCTCTGGGACACCTTTATCGCTTTCTGGCTGTCTGGGCATCCAGCTTGTGACCATGTCTAAAATCCAAGGTTAACATAAACACACATCCTTAAGTATTGGAATCTCAGGATATTTATATAGGAGAATCTCTGTTAATCTCTTAGATTATCTATTAAATACAGTCATAGATATACAAACATACATTTTCATTAAAGAAGTACAGATGTGTCAATGTCTGGGCACACTGCTTTCATTACATTATGTTGCATATAAGGCATCATACATGTATTACATTCCAGCACATGGTCAGCACATGGCAGGTCAGACTCTTGTTCTCTACATCTTCTCTATAGTTAACACACAGAGAAAAATTACCATCTTAAATAATTCAACTTTCCCATTTGTCCACTAAAGAATATTATCTAATCTGATACATCTCTAAACAAGCATTTGTGAACACACAGGCTTCCAGGAATTAATATCAGCATCATTCCAACTAGCAGAATGGGGAAATATAGCTATTCAGCATAATATATCTGAGAGCAAAGATTTTTTTTCTCTTACCAGGAATATCTATGTCAGTCAGCATGCCTGTTTTATCAACTCAGAACAGCAACTGTTATCAAAAGCATCCTTTACAACAGGGGTAGGCAACCTTTCCCCTTTAAGGGCCGAGGGACTTCAGCTCCCAGAAGCCTCAGCCATGTTGGCCAATAGTCCCATGTTGGCCAATAGCTCCTGGGATTCTGGGAGCTGAAGTCCCTTGGCCCCTAAAGGGGAAAGGTTACCTACCCCTGCTTTACAATGTTGAGATTGCAAAGCAGTCTCACTTCTATCTCCTCTCAGCTTTATATTTTTCCTAGCCTAATGAGTTGACATATCTTGACGAATCAAACCAAGATACTACTTACTTACTTTGTTTATATAAACAATTAGTCTCTTCCCACTAGCAGAGATGTAATATGAGGGTCACTTAGCTTTTGGCTGTGTTTATTTAGATTACATTAGCTACTGTAAGCAACACCTGTTATGAATTTATTATTGGCCAAGTCAAATTGTTTATGTTCTCATACTGTTTATACTTGTCTGGAACTAAGCTATCTCTATGCCCTTGGTGTCACATGCACATTCTACATTAAACACATGACTTTTTACTTTACTAATTCTTTGTCTTATGATTCCATTATTTACGTTTTCCAGGGGTTTAAATTTTGCAAACTTTAACTCAAATCAGCTCACAAACTGTATCAAGATTACCTCTCCTGGAAGCTTCCAGAAGAAGGGATATGACTTTTAAATAAGTTTGAATAACAGACATTGTTCAACATTAGTGCACACACACACACAAACACATACAACTTTTTTGAAACACGAAGTGGACTTCTGGCTATTTCTAGTTTTTTTTTGTTTTGGTTGGTGAGTTCTAGCGCTATATCAAACAGCTGGTGTGGCCTTGGAATTTATGGCCTGGATTATATTCCTACTGTTAAAACTTTGTATACTTTTAAATATATATATACTTGGTATTAGTAGATCCTTTTACTCTCTTTTACTGAATACCCTCAACTGGCAATACTCCCAAACAGCCATAATTTCAATCTTGATTGTGGCTTTTAATGATATTTCCACCAATGAGTTTTATTTCTTCTGATTAAGCAATTTTATCTCTGTGTATTGATTTTATACCATATTTATCATTTCCAAATAACAATGAAACAACTTGATCAAATATTCTTACAGTATTTAAAAGGATTTAGTTTCTGCCAGTGATTTTCCCAACAGTTTCAAATCATCCATGTAGAATAAATGGTTTATTTATCCAGCTTGCAATATCCCTGATTTTTTTCTTCAGTGTTATTGAAAGCAGCCTCATTCAATATTTATTATTGCTGTTGTTGTTATGTTCTTGTTAAGTGATGAAATAAATTGGAAAGGAAAAATAGAGATTTAAAACACTTCTATTTCAAATGAAGCACAAACTGTATGTATAACAGTTTCTTTAAAAATGCAGATTACAGGACTGATAAACCCTTAGATGAATTTAGGTGCACAAAGATTGTGACTAAACCTAATCCCTGATATTAGGGATAATGTTTAAACAAATGCATTTAGCTCAATGAGACAGCTGGAGAAGCTTATTTAATTCACTCTTGCATCTAATTAGCTCTGTTGAAGGGACAGTTACTATATTTCATGCTAAGGTTTCCTCTTTCTTTCATATTAATCCTTTTAAGACCCTCAAAGGAAGCACAGATGAAAACAGAAAAAAAAGCTTGTTAATTAACCTGGACCTCTGGATATCGTCTTCTAGGGTGCTATGGAGTACTGCCAATACTCCATCCCTCCCCATATTAAAATCTAAATCCTGTGCATGAATAATAATGTCCTATGTTCAAATAAAGAATACCTTGTTTATATTAAGCTGTTCAACCAGTTACAGCTAATCATACAACACAGGGAGAAGCTCTGATGTCTTCCCTATTATTTTAGGAGATTTAACAGGAAGATGAAAATTGCCCTCTCAATCCAAACATTGCATAAATGGAGCTTGGAAAAATTACTTATTTTACTACACCTGCTACAGTTCCCCCAGCCATCATGACCAGTTAATGCATGTGTATCTAACTGTATTTTAATTTTAATTTTTTATCGACTGTCTTGATTTGAGATTCGGGGAGGGGGGGGGAGGCAAGATAATGACAATGATACATGTATGTATGTGGTTGTAAGTTGCAGAACACAAAAGAGCAGGTCCATCCACAGGCGTCTATGGGATCCAGTGGACTCCCATTACTTCCTCTAATGGCAAACTCAAGTGGTAAATGCTGACTGAATCTGAGCCAAAATGGATTCACTGAGGAATAAAGAAGGAGATAGCATGGTTAGGAGAACACCGAACTGTGAAAACTGCAACAATACAACCAGCAAATCCCCCCACCCACCAAAAAAGACCAGAGAAAGCTGAACATACCCAGTAGGGATGTCAGGTTGAAAAGAAAAAGATAAAACTTGAGCAGGAAAGGTGTTTAGACTGGAGCATTATAGAGAATGGTCTGTTTTGCTCACTGGAACCCTGATGAGGAACTCCTAACAAGAGTTGAGAAAAATACACTTCAGCATGTTGCTGAAGTTTCTGATTGTGGTAAAGCATAATGAAATGTATTCAACAGGAGATCTTTTAAAGCACGTTTTAATTCTTGAATAACACAGATGTTAAACCCCAATAGAAAAATCCATCCAAAGCACACACTTTCAGGATAGCAAAACAGATATGCTTTCATTGACAAAACTAGAGGTTACTCTGCTAATAGATTTTTCCTTTTTGGAAACAAAATGGTTTCTGTTTTGTCCATTAGGATTTGGATTGGACTGTCATGCTAACGGCTGAGCTTGAGGGCCAAGTTGTCATTTGATGAGTGAATTTGTCATTTGGGAATCAGGTTTTCTAGCAGAATCAAAAAGCCTGTTAACTCCTGCAAACCAACCCACTTCTCCTGTGATTGTTTTCTCTCCTACCACCACAGAACTATGATCCTGGGCTCTATACTGCCATGGCTCAATGCTATGGAATTCTGGGAATGGTAGTTTGTTCAACATGCTGAAGTATATTCTTCTCAACTCCCATTAGGAGTTCATCATCAGGGTTCAAGGGGTTCATCATCAAGGTTCAAGTGAACAAAACAAACCATTCTCTATGTTTCGATATAAACATCCCCCTCCCTCATTTTCTATTTTTCTTTTCAACCTGACATCTCTACGGTTCAGCTTTTTCTTTTTTATGGACTTTATCACAAGGGCAAAAGAAAGGATAATAGTGCTATGCTCCCATCAAAATATCGCATTAATGGGATGCTTTTCACACAACATTGCGCAAATTGCCATTATTGCGCTATTATCCTGTGAATAAAGCAACAAAATTGTGCTGCTTTTTATTCACAGGAAAAAGGCTAGAAATGCAGTTAAGAAGAGTAAGAGGCAAAAAGAGTGAAGCAACCAAAGCTTGGCCAAGTCACACTCTCTCAGCCTCATAGAATAGCAATGGCAAACTCTCTCTGAAGCAACTTGCCAAGAAAACTTGCCTTAGGGTCACCATAAGTAAAAAAAAATGACTTGGAGGCACGCAGCAACACAACACAATGGCAATTCCTTTCTGCCTCCCCCACCGCCAGGCTTGCGATTTGCTTTGGTGCACAAAAACAAGACTTCAGCTGCATCTGCATCTGCACTGCAGAAATAATCCAGTTTGAGACCGCTTTAACTGCCATGGCTCAGCTATGGAATTCTGGGAATTGTAGTTTGTTGTTGCATCAGATCTCTCTGACAGAGAATGCTAAATGTCTCACAAGACTTCTTCAATATGGCATTCCTTCAAATATTTAAACATGGCTATCATGTCACCTCCTGACCTTCTCTTCTCCAGGCTAAACACGCCCAGCTCCCTAAGCATCTCCTCATAGGGCATGGTTTCCAGACCTTTCACCATTTAATCTTCCGTAATGTTCTGAGAACTGTAATTTTGTGAGACACTGAGCCTTCCCAAGGAAGCCCCAGAACTTTCAATTATTAAATTAAAAAACAACTCTAGTACTCTAGAAAGATTGCTGTTGTGGTGGTAGCATGCCTTCAAGTTGTTTCACAGGGGTTTCTAGGCCAGTTTCTTCAGAGGGGTTTTTGCCATGGCCACCCTCTGAGGCTGAGAGAAAGTGACTTGCCTAAGGTCACACAATGGGCTTCCATGGCTGAGCCAGGATTCAAACCTTGGTCTCCCAATGTCCTTGTTTTTGTTATGTGCCTTCAAGGTGTTTTCGACTCATGGCGACCTGAAGACGAACCTATCAACAGGTTTTCTTGGCCAGTTTCTTCAGAGGGGTTTTTGCCATTGCCACCTTCTGAGGCTGAGAGAGTGTGACTTGCTCAAGGTCACCCAATGGGCTCCATGGATGAGAATACTGGTCTCCTAATGTCCTTGCTATTGTTGTGTGCCTTCAAAGTCTTTCCCCAACTTCTGGCAACTCTAAGGCAAACATGTCATGGGTTTTTCTTGTTAGGTTTCTTCAGAAGGGGTTTGCCATGGCCACCCTCAGAAGCTGAGAGAGTGTGACTTGCCCAAGGTCACCCAATGGGCTGGTCCTCAGTCCTTGTTGTTGTGTGCCTTCACACTCTTCCCCCCCCCCGACATTTGGCGACCTTAAGGTGAACCTTAGTATACATCAATATACATGGGGTCAATATACATGGGGGTCAATATATATCCCCATCCACAAAAAGGGAGACACAAGAGACTGTAGCAACTATAGGACCATAGCACTGATCTCCCAGGCAAGCAAAATTATGCTCAAAATTATGCAACATAGACTCCAACCATACATGGAGAGAGAAATCCCGGAGGTCCAAGAGGGTTTCAGGAAAGGATGTTATATTTGGATATTTTATATTATTTAGTATATCTAGTGTATGCTGTAAAAATAAACTGGGGGGGGGGGGGAAATAAAGGAAGAGGCACTAGAGACCACACTGCAAACATTTGATGGCTAATAGAACATAGCAGGGAGTTCCAAAAGAAAATCAGCATGTGCTTTATAGACTGTAGCAAAGCCTTTGACTGCATAGACCAGGGGTAGGCAACCTAAGGCCTGGGGGCCAGATGTGGTCCCCCGAGGCCTTTGGACCGGCCCCAGGCCAGTCTTGCCGCCCCCGCCGCCCCCCGCCACAATGATATTATTGTTGTTATTACTTGTTCTTGGGGTTTTCTTGGCAAAATCTCCACAGGGGTTTTGCCATGGCTTTTCTGGGGCTGAGAGAGTGTGCATGCATATTTTTTTTAAATACATATATATATATATATATATTAAATTTTTTATTTATTTATTTTTGGTGCTTTGGCCCCCCAATTGCCTGAGGGACAGCAACCCGGCCCCCGGCTCAAAAAGGTTGCCTACCCCTGGCATAGACCATGAAAGGCTTTGGAATGCCCTTACAGACATGGGAGTGGCAACACATCTGATAGTCCTGATGAGAAATCTGTACTCAGAACAAGAGGTTACTGCAGGGGTAGGCAACCTAAGGCCCGGGGGCCGGATGCGCCCCCCCCCCCGAGGCCTTTGGACCGGCCCCAGGCCAGTCTTGCTGCCGCCGCCCATGATGATATTGATTATTGTTGTTATTACTTGTTCTTGGGGTTTTCTTGGCAAAATCTCCACAGGGTTTTTGCCATGGCTTTTCTGGGGCTGAGAGAGTGTGCATGCATATTTTTTTTATTTTTAAAAATATTTATTTATTTATTTATTTATTTTTGGTGCTTCGCCCCCCCCCAATTGTCTGAAGGACAGCAACCCGGCCCCCGGCTCAAAAAGGTTGCCTACCCCTGGGCTACTGTCAGAACAGAACACGGAGAAACAGAATGGTTCCCAATTGGCAAAGAAGTCAGATAAGACTGCATCCTATCACCCTACCTATTCAACTTATATGCAGAACAAATTATAAGGAAAGCAGGCTTGGACACAGAAGAAGGAGGAGTGAAAACAGGAGGAAGAAATATCAACAATCTGAGATATGCTGACGACACCATAATACTAGCAGAAAACCTCACAGACCTGGAACAACTACTAAGGAAGTTCAAAGAAGAAAGTGCAAAGGCAGGCTTACTGTTGAACACAAAGAAAACAAAAATAATGACCACAGAGAACTTACACACATTCAAACTAGACAATGAGGAAAACGAAATGGTAGAAGAGTTCTCATATCTGGGATCAAACATTGATTGGAACGGGGACTGCAGCCAGGAAATCAGGAGAAGATTAAGAATGGGGAGGGTGGCTATGAAAGAACTAGAAAAGATCCTAAAATGCAAAGACAATTTTGGAGCCATTGCATTCCCTATTACCATGTATGGATGTGAGCTGAATAGTGAAGAAAGATGATAGGAAGAAAATCAATTCATTTGAGATAATGTGGTGCTGGAGAAGAGTGCTGAGGATCCCATGGACAGCCAAAAGGACAAACAAATGGGTCCTAGAGCAGATCAAGCTGGGAACCTTCCTGGAAGAAGCTAAAGATGACCAAACTGAGGCTGTTGTACTTTGGACACATCATGAAAAGAGAAGACTCATTGGAAAAGACAATAAAGTTGGAGGGAAGTAGGAAGAGAGGAAGGCCAAATGTTCGATGGATGGACTCTGTTAAGGAGGTCACAGGTATTAAGGGGTGGCAGGAATTAAGCAGAGCAGTGGAGGACAGAGGGTGTGGAACATGTCTCATCCATAGGGTCGCCATGGGTCGAGATCGACTGGAGGGCAGTTAACAATAACAACAACAAAGGCGACTATCATGGCTCAAGTTTTCTTGGCAAGTCCCCTCAGAGGGGGTTTGCCATGGCCAGGGCCATCCTCCGAGGCTGAGAGAGCCACCAATGTCCCAGTCCAACACAATAAGGCTAGATATACGCCAAGCGACTAGATATAGACGCAACGGGGAGCCAAAAACAGAAAACTGAGGGGGAAACTAAAATAAATATGGAAGAGGAGGGAGAAAGGGAGGAGGAATAAGAAGCCAAAGAGAGCAGCCGAAAAGGCGAGGGTGGTGGGCGTGCTGGGAAAGAGTTGAGGGAAACGGAGGCTGAGGGGGAAAAAGAAGGGCGGCGTGAGGAGAGAAGAAGGCGCCATGAGGGGCGCGGCGGCAGGGCCTCTTCTCCTTCTTCTCCTGGTGCCGGTGATGGCGGCGATGGCGGGCGGGCTGCCTTCCAAGGCCTCTCGGGGCCTGGCCGTCCCTTTCGTCTTCGACCCGGGCGCCCTCTGCAGCCCGCCTTGCCACCACGGAGGCCTCTGCATCCGCAATGGCACCTGCTTCTGCGCCAAGGGCTACGAGGGAGAGCGATGCCAGTATGGTTGGTACCGGCCTGAGGGAAGGAAAGAGTCAGACAGGGAGGGAAGGAAGGAAGGGGGAAAGGCAGCTGGCGGGGAAGCGCCTGAGGGAATGGGCTTTTATTCATTTATTTATTTGGGGAAAGAGACCACCATTCCCAGAATTCCGTTGGCTGGGGAATTCTGGGAGGGGTTGTCTCCCCGCTCCCCAAAAATAAAAAGAAAAGAAACTTGGCCAATTTGGGGCTCCTAGGACAGGATGCTTAGATGGCTTATAGGGCAATGATTATCAAACTTGAGGAAATTGCTGGTCTTTGTTGGAGCACCGCTCCTGAATGGTGGCCCCAAAAAAAGTAACTTAAGCCAATTTGGGGGCTCCTAGGACGGTTTATATAGCAATGATTCACAAAGTTGAGGAAATTATTCTTCTTTTTTGGAGCACCACCCCTGAATGGTGGTCCAAAAAAAGTAACTTAGCCAATTTTGGGGCTCTTAGGACGGTTTATATAGCAATCATTCCCAAACTTGAGGAAATTACTGTTCTTTTTTGGAGCACCACCCCGAATGGTGGTCCAAAAAAAGTAACTTGGCTAATTTTGGGGCTCCTAGGATGGTTTATATAGCAATGATTCCCAAACTTGAGGAAATTACTTGAGGAATTCCCCAGCCAGTTTGGGAATTCTGTGAATGGTGGTCCAAAAAAAGTAACTTGGCCAATTTTGGAGCTTCTAGCGCAAGATGCTTAGATGGTTAGTATAGGGCAATGATTATCAAACTTGAGGAAAATACTGTTCTTTTTTGGACTACCACCCAGAAATGTTTATATGGCAATGGTTCCCAAACTTCAGGAAATTACTTCTTTTTTTGGACCACCTTTCCCAGAATTACCTAGCTGCAGGAGGAATTCTGGGAGTGGTGGTCCAAAAAAAGGGAACTTGGCCACGTTTGGGATGCTTAGATAGTTTATATGGCAATGGTTCCCAAACTTGAAGAAATCTCTCTCCTCTTCCTCTTCCTCTTCTTTTTGGAACCACCATTCATAGAATTCCCAATCTGGCTGGGGAATTCTGGGAATGATAGTTCAAAGAAAAAAGAAATTTAGCCAATTTGGGGCTCCCAGCACAAGATGCTTAGATGGTTTATGGAAATGCTTCTCAAACTTAAGGAAATGACTTTTTAAAAAAAATTTGGAGCACCACCCAGAATGATAGTCCAAAAAAAGAAACTTGGCCAATTTGTGGCTCCCAGGAAGGGATGCTTAGACTGTATGGCAATGGTTCCCCAACTTGTGGAAATTATTGTTCCTTTTTGGACTACCACCCAGAATGAGAATGGTGGTCTAAAAAAAAGTAACTTGGCCAATTTGGGGCTCCTAGCACAGGATGCTTAAATGGTTTATAGGGCAAGGATTACTAGATCTGAAGAAATTACTGCTCTTTTTTGGACTTCCACCCACTTTTCCCAGAATTCCCTAGCTGCATGGAGGATTCTGGGAGTGGTGGGTCAAAACCAAGTCGGGGCTCCCAGTGCGGGATGCTTAGATGGTTTATGGAAATGATTCCCAAACATGAGGAAATTACTTTTGCGCAGGGGGCGGGGGGGAGACCATTCCCAGAATTCCCCAGCTTGGGGAATTCTGGGACTGGTGTTCCAAAATAAGGAATTTGTCCAAGCTGTTTCTGCTCCTGTGGTCTATATGTGATCCTCGAGGCCACGGGGAAAGGCGCTTGCTGGACTAGTGGGGAAAGGTACAGAACTAGGCACATCTAGGATCTTGATCTTTCTCTCCAGTACCTCCTGACTAGTGAGTATAATTGTACTGCTTTGCTGGATTGCAATGCCCAGAATCCCCTCAATGGTATAGCCATTGACTGGGGAATTCTGGGAGTTATAGTCCAACGATGTCCCTTTGCCAAGGTTTTATTTTATTTTGTTATGGGGATAATGAACAAGCACCTGCCCTCTGTTTATAATATTAAATATGTTGCTTATGTTCAATAGATAAACAACTTTATATCATGAGACACGAGTAATTGGGAAAAAAGATGAGAATGCTCAGTAAAGTGGAAGATGGTAGGAAATGAGAAAAAGCACATTACAGGTGGATTGATTCAGTCAAGGAAGCCACAGGCCTGAGTTTGCAAGATCTGAGCAAGGCAGATGATGACCAGGGTTTTTGGTGGTCTCTCAGGATGCATTTACATGTATTTTAACATCACTTTATGTGCTGTAGCTCATCCTATGGACTCCTGGGATTGGTAGTTTTACAAGGTCTTTAGCCCTCCTTTGCTAAAGAGTGCTGGTGCCTCACAAAAATTAAAAATACCAGGATCCTGTGGAATGGAGCCATAGCAGTTAAAGTGGTGTCAAATCGCTTTATTTCTACAGTGTATATGCACCCTGTCATAGGATTACCATAAGTCAAAGTTGACTAAATAAAAACAATTATTTTACGTACATCTGCCTCTCTGCATGTGTTTTGGTTCTTCCACAGTGATTCCCAACTTCTTCAGGCTTCTTAACCCCAAACTATTTGAAGTGGGTAGATGAGGAATGCAACAGAGAGCTAGGAAGTGGAACCCACAATGAAGCACAGGATTAAAGCAGTTTGACTCCACTTTTACTGCCATGACTCTGTTGTACAGAATCCTGGAATTTGTAGTTTGATGAGATATCAGTGTTCTCTGACAGACCAGACTGGATATATCACCAAACTACAAATCCCATGACTGTGTAGGATAGAGTCATGGGAGTTAAAGTGGTATCAAACTGCTTTATTTCTGCAGTGTGGGGCTACATCCCAAGAAGAGATAGCCACAGGATTAGAGGCAAAGCAGATGCATAAGGCCTGCCCTGCTCCAAAGCTTCAAGATCTGAGGGGAACATTTTGAAATTTTGCCTGGGATACCCTAATGAGGGGGGGAATGAGAGCCCCCTCCGATAAAAATTCTGCCCTTTCCTATGAAATTTCCCCCCAATCCTCAAATTTCTAGGAGTGCCGTGAGTGAGAATCTGAAAATTGTTTACACCTACAACTCTTATATTTGCTGGGTTTACATTCTCTTGGTAAATTTGTGTGCTCCATTTCTTTGGACACCTAAATTGTATTTCTAAGTGCTGCTGCTTAGCTGAGGTTTTATGTTATGGCAATACTAGAGAGTTGGCAGTTTCATGGGGGGGGGGGGAGAATTCTTATTTGGGGGAGCAATGCCCACATTTTGCTCATCCCTGCAACTATTGTCCCTGTATAATGTCTATGTTTGTTTTTATTTTGACATTCATACTTCACCTTTCTATGATTAAAATCAAAGTCAAGATTGCTTACAAATTAGAATTATAAACCACAAGAGAGTGAAAAACAACTCTAATGATGGAACAGAAATAAAAAGCAGGAGGAACAGCATAATAAAAGCCATCAGCAATAGTGAACTAAAAACACCATCAGAGGTTTGATATTTTTATATATATATATATATATATATCCCCATTGGAATAAAGCAGTCTTTAAAACCTAATATGAAGGTGTATTGTTGTTGTGTGCCTCCTAGTCTTTCGGAGTTATGCAAACCCTAAGATGAAACTATCATGGCTTTTTTTTTCTTTTTTCTTTCGGCAAGTGTCTTCAGAGGGGATTTGCTATTGCCATCCTCTGAGGCTGAGAAGAGAGTGACTTGCCCAAGGTCACCCAGTAGGTTTCCGCCACAGAGCTGGGATTTGAACCTGGTCTTCAGAGTCATAGACCAGTGCTCAAACCACTACACCATGCTACCCTCTTTAGAGTGCATTACTACCCTCTTTAATATGGAATGTGTTCCACTTGATGGGGAAGCTGCTTCAGACATTATAATAAAAGGAAATTATAACAGTTAATCGGGCATACTTGAATCTGTGGGGGATAATACTTATAAGGATTATAGTAAGAGTGAGATTGAATATGAGAAATCTCTAGTTGCATAATTGAATTAGGTATCATTCTTCAGAGAGTCAGGCTTACAATTAGAGAATCTATTACAATTGGCACTCCATAGCCAATGGATTTTTTAACCATGGATTTAACCATCCATGGTTTGAAAATATTATATATATATATATATATATATATATTCCCAAAAGCAACCCTTGTTTTGCCATTTTATATAAGAGGACACCATCTCAAGATGCCATTGTATTCAATGGGACTTGAGCATCCATGGATTTGGGTAAGCTTGGAAGTATAGTCTACCCTTCATATCCACAGATTCAACCACTCATAGCTTGAAAATATCTTTAAAAGATAGGAGCAAAAAAAAAAAAAAAAGGAGCAAAAAAACATAGGGAGAAAGGGGAAATAAGTGATAGATGAATGGGATTAGCTTTTCACTCAAAAAAAACCCCAGGAGCTGTGGAGGGCCAGCAAAATGTCTTCATAATTGGGGTAGAGCAGCAACAAGTACATCCTCCAGGTGTCAAAGGCCAGTCAAGTTTATTTTGGCCCAAAATAGATGGGCCAAAGAGAGCGGCTTCTGGCCACTTCAAGGGCATGGCATGCAGATGATGCATGCCCCCGACGTGGCTGGAAGCTGCTCTGAGACCTCCTAAGGCAGCCCGAAGCCAACCAAAAAAAGCAGCAAAAAGCCACTCCTTACCGGTGGCTCATTCAGGACTGTGGCAGCAGATGGCTTTGGGACTGTGGCGTCCAGTGGCTGTTTGTGGGCCGATTGCAGCTGGAGCAGCCAGAGCCCGCTCCCACCCGCCCATCTGTCTGACCCCTAAGTTAAAAATCCCATTAGAGCATCCGTTCCTCCCTATACAACAACGATTCCCAAACTTTGGTCCTCCGGGTGTTTTTGACTTCCAACTCCCAGAAGCCCTAGCCAACTTATCCAACTCAGGAATTCTGGAAGGTGAAGTCCAAAATATCCGGAAGACCAAAGTTTTGGAACCACTGCCATACAATATTTGTCTGTCTATCTGTCTTACATAATTTTAAACTAGACAAGGAAGACATTGAAATTGTTAAAGATTTCCCATTCCTTTGCTCATTAATCAGTCTGGAGATTGCAGTCAAGAAATCAGAAGACTAGGAATGGGAAGGGCAGCCATGAAAGAACTAGACAAGATCCTGAAATGTAAAGATACATAGTTGAATAATAAAGTTAGGATTGTCCGTGCCATCGTGTTTCCTATTTCTTTGTATGGTTGTCAAAGCTGGACAATGAAGAAAGCAGATAGGAAGGAAATCAACTCATTTGAAATGTGGTGCTGGAGAAGAGTCCTATGGATACTGCAGACTGCTAAAAAGACAAATACGTGAGTCCTACAGCAAATCAAGCCTGAACTCTTCCAAGAAGCCAAGATGACTAAACCGAGGCTGTTGTGCTTTAGCCATATCATGAGAAGACATGACTCACTGGAAAAGACAACAACGCTTGATAAAGCAGAAGGCAGCAGGAAAAGAGGAGGACCACATTACAGATACATTGACTCTATTAAGGAAGCCACAGCTGTTGGGGATAGCAAAACTTGGAGGCCTGCCAGTCATAGGGTTGCCATAAGTCAGAGTTGACTTGACTGCAGTTAACAACAACAAAGAGAGTGAGTGAGTTAACTGCCTGAGATGGTTGTCTCATGCTGAATGGTTGGGTATCCATGACAGTCAGGGTTTTAAGTAAAATTTTCAAAGTAGGAAAAATTCACAAACACATAAAAAATGGTTCACTAAAAGAAAGAAAAAATCAGGCACATAAGCCAAAAGCACCTGCTAGGAGAGAAGAAAAAAATCAGATTAAGTTCCCAGCAATTAACACCAATCCAAAGCGGAATGATACACTTTGCTGCATCCTGTTCGTGTCCTTTGCACTCTTATATCTTCTTGTGTTTGCAGAGGTCATAATTTTCTTCTTTCCTCACACAACAACCTAAACCCCTGACAATAAACCTTTCTTCTGTCTGCCCCCCAGGGCATTTAGTGGTTTATGGAAGCAGCAGCTGAGAAGCGTTTGGTTATGTGTCTGTAACCAGACACACATCTTCCACATGATTTTCCAGGATCTCCAGAAGAACCCAAGAGGTCTTGGAAGGTTCATTGTTGTGTATCTAGCTATAGTTCCATGCACAGAGGGAAAGTGAGTCATGTAGGATGGGAAGGTTGAAATGTTTGGTCATTCTACTGTGGCAGAACTTTATTATACATTTCCCAGTATAGGATATTGACCAATTTTGAATGAAAGAAGTATTTTTAAATACCAAGGAGGATAGATGCCCATTTTATGGTGGAAGATATAAATGACAAATATGACAAACTGTAATTTGAAGTAGACTGAAAAGTTGAACCAATGTCTCCCCAAAAATGTAAGCAACACTATGAAAATAGTTCAGTCATTTTATGGAGCAAAACCAAAATATTGTGGAACATTGCATTGGAAATACATTTTAAAAGCTGGAGTTCTATAGCGTATAATAGTGTTAGATGATTTAGAGTTTATCTTTAAAAGACACAGAACATTAAAAACTACAGAGATTGCAGATGAATACATGCATAGAAAGGGGAGACCTATGGTAGAAAAAATAAGATTGTTATTGTAAAAAGATAGCAAAATAAGAATAAGGCTGCAGTCCCATACACAGAGATCTGTAAGTAAACATTGAACTCAGTGGTGCTTATTTTTGAGTAAATAATGTGTAGGACTGGGGTGTAAATGTATTAAGTTAGCACATTTAATTAAACAGCTGAACTTGAAAAAAGGTTAATTCTAGGTATACTGAAACCTTTTAAAAGCAGGTTTTAGTAGTTAATAATTTTTTAAAAATCCTTCAATTGGTGGCATGGGGGGGAAAGGTGAATGGCAGAAGTCTTATGCCACTGTGTCCATTGTTTGTGGATAACACTTATTCCAATAAATTGAAATGTTTATGGGCTTCATTTCATTTTGCTTCTCTCCCCCCCCCCCCCCCCCCGTCCTTCATGAACATTGTTCAAATCACATTGGAATTTCTGAGGAATGCTTGCTCTTCATGTGATAAGCCCTTACTGTTTGCTATTCATTATTTTTTCTGCAGTGCTCATCTTGTTAAATGCCTTTTCCCTTCTGCCATTTCAAAGATTTCATTTGTGTGTTCAGAGAGCAGAACCATTGCTACACATTATGGGATGCTGAGAGCAAATTGCCGACCATCTCCTGAATCTCAGCATAGTCCCTAAAAAAGTCCAGAAGAAAATCTTCAAGTGTCCTACTGAACATAGTGTGCAGATAGCAAATACATAGAAACCAGGATTGGCTCATGAATGATTTATCAGTCAAGAACCAGCTAAATTTTTCAGATAATATGTTTGCATGAAATCATCACAGTAGCTGTACTCCAAAATGTGCAATTTTCCCAGCTATTTATTTGCATCTTATGAAGGCACTTCTTTTGGCTGTCAGTCACAAAGAATCCCTTGGAATCCATGAGGAAGACTGTCTTCTCAGCAAGTTTTCACTCTCAACCCATGTTAAATGTGGATGAAAACTAAGAAAATGATGGTTGCTGTAGGAAAGCTATTTGTAAAAAAGAGAAGGTTGAAGCTGATTTATCTTTGAGAAGAGGTTGCTGGTGCAGAGAGAAATGACAAAATAAATAAATAAATAAATAAGTGCAGTTTTAGGGCACAAGCCATTTTGACTGTAGAAAGACTGTCATTTATGTAGTTGTGGTTCCACATGGCTTTCAATCATAAATCAAAAATATCCCAAGATACTAAGCTGGAGGTCAGATGTATTTATAGCTGTAGCCAGAGCTGTTGTTTATAACCAGGCTGTCTGAAGACCTAGGGAATTATTCCCAGGAAAGCTTTAAGGCTATTTTGTCTGTTTCCGATCTTTCTTTCTTTTATATCTCACCTTTCCACTGAATAAGTTGCTCAAAGTGGTTAGTGGTAATAACATGAAAAGAAAAAAGTAGCATCATTAAAACATAGCCACTTTGGTTAAAAGGCAACAGTTAAAACCCAAAACAGTTTTAAAAGGAACAAACTCTGTCCATCAGTTAAAACTAGAGATGAAAAGGCCCAGGAATTCTGGAAGAAAAAAAACAAACAGAAAAATTTGAGGAAAAATTGTTTTTTTTCTATGGACGTTATCACACAGGGCCCAATCCAAACAAAATCCGCACGAAATCCCGAACGATACCTGATTATTGGCCCGTGTTTTCACACGACGTCGCACAGAACCCCGACAGAAAGTGGAAAGATCCGAGATCTTTTGAATTTCGGTTTCTTCAGGAAATGCAATTGCGCGATGAGGGTGATTTCGCATTTACCGCAAATGTGATTGCCAAATACGTATTGGGGAGCATTTCCCCGTCATTACCCATGGTTCCCGCGAGCATTCCTCTGTCTGCGCATGTGCAAGAGGCTCATTTCTACTACATTTACGGGATATTTTCGCTTGTGTGTGGACATTCTTTGCACTTGCTGTAAATTCGCAATTAAGGTAATGACGTTTGCGGAAACAAGTTTATTTTCTGTTTATTTTCGTAATGCCTCATTTCCACTTTTATTTTCGCTTTCTGGCCCACGTGTGATAACGTCCTATGGCTTCAAAATTTCTGGAAATTTTACATTTCTAGTTAAAACCTAGTTCAGCAAACAAACCAGCTCAACAGCCCAAAGATTGGCTAAAATTGTCTTTGCCTGCTAGAAGAAAGACAGTAAAGATGGAGCTCACTTGGCAGGGATTCTCTTGCATTCCTCCCAAATATGCCTCCAGTGATAAGAGCACTGGAAAAAACCTCTTCTAAAGACTTTAAAACCCACATAGACCTATATAAAAGAAATTTGAAATAGCCTGGTCTTAAGTCATGTAAGGTTTTATAGGTCATAACCAGAACCTTGATCTGTGCTTTAAGACAGACTGGTAGGTGGTGAAGGTGTAGGAAGTAGGAGAATCACATACTCTTTATATCAAAAGGATGTTGACAAGTTGCTGCAGCAAGTTAGACACAGCAGAAGTTTCCAGTCTTCAAAAGCACACAAATCATGTTACAGTAATCTAGATAGGGTGGGTTGTGACTAAATCCTGGGCCATTATAACCAAATCCAGTATTTACCAATATGGTTACACTCTGCATAGTGTTAGCTGTGTAGGTGTACTCCTGACCATTACCAAAATTTGGCCTACCAGTCTTATATTACCCACAACGGTACTAGGATTAAATATGAATTAAACATGCCCGTATTTTCCGGCATATAAGACGACTGGGCGTATAAGACGACCCCCAACTTTTCCAGTCAAAATATAGAGTTTGGGATATACTCGCCGTATAAGACGATCCCTCTTCCAACGCACACCAAATAAAAATTTAAAAAAACATCAGATTGGATTTCAATATGGTAATTTTAATTAAAATGCTTAAGACATGCAGGTACTTAGCAGGAAAACTGTCACTTATAAACACAACAAACTACAGCTCCCATGTTCCCTAGCATTTATTTCTGCAGTGTGTTTTGAACCTTATTTTTTAAAAAATAGTCCAGATTTAAATGCTGCTTTAAAAATTATTTCCATCTCCCAGCTATGAGATGGTTGGGGGAAAATGAGAAAGTGTTGGGGGGAAGGACTGCCAATATATAGTAGGTGATGCATTCTGGGGTATGTACAATTTGTGGCCAAGTAAGTGACCCTAGGCATGTCACACACTCTCAGCCTCAGAGGATGATAATGGCAACCCCCATTTGAGGAAACATGCCAAGAAAGCCCCATGATAAGGTTAAATGCCACCATTTTGATCATTAAAACGTCCTCCATTTTGAGCACAGCTAAGAAGCATGGATTTACATTTATATTAGTGTTTTTAGCTTTCTCTACATTTTTTCTTGTATGGCCTACATTTTTTGTAGTGACTTGTCCTCCTTTGCATTGAAGACATTTGGTTACCCTTTCTGAATATTGGAGTATGACTCTGGAAACCAGGGTTTGAATCCTGGCTCAGCCATGGAATCCCCCGGGTGACCTTGGGCAAGTCACACACTCTCAGCCTCAGGAGAAGGCAATGGCAAACTCCCCTTTGAAGAAACCTTGCCAAGCAAACACCATGACAGGTCTGCCTTAGGGTTGCTGTAAGTCAGCATACTAGGCATGTAAGGCATATAACAACAACAATCTTAGATGTCACACTCTCTCAGCCTCAGTGGGTGGCAAAGGCAAACCCTGTCTGAAAAAAAACATAGGCAAGAAATGATAGGTTCATGATAGGTTTGCCTTAGAGTCATCATCAGTTGGAAATGACTTGAAGGCGCACAACAACAACAACAACAATCTTGGAAGTCACACTCTCTCAGCCTCAGGGGAAAGCAATGGCAAACCCTTTCTGAAAAAACCTCGCCAAGGAAACTCTCCTTCTCTCTCCCCACCTCACACGTGTCCTCCTGGATCAGGAGGATGAGGAGGACGAGGAGGAAAGGGGGGCGGGAAGTGGTGGAGAGAAGAAAGAGGACCAGGAGGATGAGGAGGAAAGGTGGGAGGAGGGGGGAAAACGGGGGAGAGAAGAAAGAGGACAAGGAGGAAAGGTGGGAGGAGGGGGGAAGCGGGGGAGAGAAGAAGGAGGACGAGGAGGAAAGATCGGAGGGGGGTGAAAATGGTGGAGAGAAGAAGGAAGACTAGGAGGACCAGGAGGAAAGGTTGGAGGAGGGGGGGAAGTGGGGGAGAGAAGAAGGAGGACCAGGAGGAAAGGTGGGAGGAGGGGGGGAGCAGGAGAGAAGGAGGACCAGGAGGAAAGGTCGGAGGAGGGGGGGAAAGCGGGAGAGAAAAAGGAGGACCAGGAGGAAAGGTGGGAGGAGGGGGGAAGCGGGGGAGAGAAGAAGGAGGACCAGGAGGACAGGAGGAAAGGTGGGAGGAGGGGGAAAAGCCAGGGAGAGAAGAAGGAGGACAAGGAAGAAAGATGGGAGGAGGGGGGAAAGTGGAGAGAAGAAGGAGGACCAGGAGGAAAGGTTGGGCGGGGGGGAAGCGGGAGAGAAGAAGGAGGACCAGGAGGAAAAGTGGGAGGAGGGGGGGAAAGCAGTGGAGAGAAGCAGGAGGATGAGGAGGAAAAGTGGGAGGAGGGGGGAAAGCGGGCAAGAGAAGAAAGAGGACGAGGAGGAAAGGTGGGAAGAGGGGGAAACTGGTGGAGAGAAGAAGGAAGACCAGGAGGAAAGGTGTGTGGGGGGGAAGCGGGGGAGAGAAGGAGGACCAGGAGGAAAAGTGGGAGGAGGGGGGAAAGCGGTGGAGAGAAGAAGGAGGACCAGGAGGACGAGGAGGAAAGGTGGGAGGAGGGGGGAAAGCGGTGGAGAGAAAAAGGAGGACCTCCTAGTCCTCCTCCTTCTCTCCCCGGCTCCTTCCCGCCTCGCACCTCTATCTTTTTCATCCTCATCCTCCTTATACCCGGCATATAAGACAACCCTCAACTTTAACCCCAGACTTTCCTGGTTAAAAAGTCATCTTGTACGCCAGAAAATACGGTACATGTTTGCAAGACTGTTATTAATCGGAAATAACAAAAATGGTGAGAATTCCAAATGGGATGTACATCTTTGTAGGTGGACTTACATATGCAGGAAACAGAATTGAGTAGTTTTGCAATGCCCATATTCACCTGAGGGCTGCTGTGATAATGGTAGCCAGTGGAGTGACTGATATACCATGTGCTCAGTATGCAGTGGGCACTGAAGGACATTGGAGGATTCTCACTACGCATCTGGATACTAGCTATGAAGTGCTGGAGTGCAATAGAAGTGCCCAATGTGTGCATCACAAGTGTCAGTGTGCATGAGAAGTGTCTGATGTTTATCAGATTATGCCCCATGTGCAGCAGAAATGTTTGATGTTCATCAGAAGCACCCAGTGCGCTTTGGAACACTTGACAATGCCCTGATACACATCTGCTCGATTCATTAACAGGGTTTAGATGCATTTCTGCAATAACTACTGATTCCTAAAGTTACGAAAAGTGGGCCATGACATGGAATTTCGTCCAACTTTTTTTTTTAAAGGAAAGTGTGGAATAACATCCCAGAAAGCAAATTATCAAATTGAGTTACCCAAATTACAAAACCACTTTCAGGCAGAAGATACTGAACATAAAGAGAAATACATTTTAACTTTCATTTGAATAGCACTTCCTCTTCTATTAAATTTGCCCATGTTTTTGATGAAATCTAGTTTTAGGTTTGCATCTGAAGGGCCAGATTTTATCCAACAGATGCTGTATTTGGCTCAGTTATTTCCTGTTCAAAGAGCATTTGAAAGCTTATTTCATTTTTTAAATTTGAGAGTTATAGTCACAGCTGGTGAATATAATCAGTTGTGGTACTTGTTATCGATTGATAAGCCTTTCCCTAACCACTTTATGCTCTATGTTTATGTGATAAGAAAATTCTATCTCCATTATAATCATTTCACAACCAAATTAGTTGATTATATTTGCCATTACTGAGTGTATCTCATGAATCATATGAAGTACAATCCAATATACTGAGTACAGACAGCTGTACACATTCACTGGTAAGCTTTTCAAAGCAAGAGGATTCTTTGCAGTTGATTACCCTATCCTTAGACCATCTCATCCTATTTTCTTTGTCTCTTTTTTCATAGCAACTTGTTATCCAAAATGTAAAAATGGTGGGAAGTGTCTCAGACCTGGAAAATGTAGATGTCAGCCTGGCTATGGAGGAAGGTATTGTCATAAAGGTAAGTTTATCTTAGGCAATTTGCAAATGATGTGGGGAAAATACAGTTTATGGTAGATTAAAGTTCACCATAAAGAGCTAATTTATGGACTTTTCTACACATTGCTCTCAGCATTCAATTCAATTCAATTCAATTTATTCAGTCTTTGACCAGTATATCTCAGCATTCACTTTCAACAGCCTTGTGAATCTAGCATGAGCCCAGAACCTGGAGTACTATTTTTGCAAAAAATGAACTTATTAAATATCGCTCATTACTTTTTCAAAGCTATTTGTTGACCATTAATCCTAGAGTTATGTGTATAGTTACATCATCACCTAAAAAATAGAAAAATGTCCCCAGATCCCCGTTACCAACCTTTCAAACAACACCATTTTAGGAATAACAAGTAAATTGTATTACCAGCAATTGTTTTGCAAAGAGAATCTCATTGAGACCTCATTATGCAAACAGTAACATATTAATAGATGTTATTTGTTATCATTACTTCCAAGCGCTGACTTCTGCCTTAATGAATCTATCCATTTCCTGGCTTTATTGGTAGACCTCCTGTTGCATGTTCTACCAACATCTGATGGGATGTTTGATGGAATGGGAAATAGTGCCTTTCCTTTTGCTGTGCCCTGGCTTGGAATATCTACCTTGGGAACTAGTTTTGGTTTTTCCCTGATGGCATTCCATACCAGGCTAAAGAACTTTTGATTGGAAGTTTGTGAATATTTTTGGCTTTGTTCCTTTGTTTTCTTTAAACTTGATCAGCCCATCTTCTGCCTTGTTTGTACTGCTAACAAGATCAAACCAAAGATCTCTGCAGACAGAATGGAACAGTCCAGTGGAACAGGGAGGAAACAATGCCCATATTTCACTGCTGCTACTTATCTTCCTGTAGGAATACTGTACATCCTGGAAGCTGGGAAACCTTCAGGAGATGGTTTTTGAAAACAACAACAACAACATAGTAATGATATTTATTTCTTACCCACCTCTCCCCATGGATTGAGGTAGGGGAACAACAACAGACCAACAATATGGGTCAAGTTAAGAACACAATTTCAGTTAAAACATACATCATTTTAAAAGAACAAACAAGACACATATGTATTAAAACAATCTACCTCGTTTATCACATGAGAGGGAAGCACCCAAATCCCATGGATAAATGGGATTTGAATCCGGGAATATCTTGTTTTTGCTCTGCATTTTACTTTCGGAAAAATCCCAAAAGTACAAAGTGGCATGATTTTGCCCACTTTCTGCATGGATTAATGTTGCGCGAATGGTTAATTAGCCCAATGTCATCTGAAAACAATCCTGCTTTTGCAGAATATTCCCGGGATTTAAACCCTGTTTATCCACAGGATTTGGGCACTTTGCCTCTGTGTGATAAACTTACGTTTAAAATTCATCATGTAAAATTTACAATTTTAAAAATCATCTGGATAGGCCTTCTGCAAGAGATTAGTCTTCAATGTTGTTTTAAATTCAGAGTATATTCAGTTGTCTCGTGTCTTCCAGCAGGTCATTCCACAATCTAGCTTTTCCAGGAGAAAAAGATGACAGGGCTTGTATTTTTATAGTTTAATTTGTAGTGGTTGTGTAGAAGAGGGAATTTCAGCAGGTGTGCTTGCATGACAAGCAACAGCTGCTGAAATTCCTCTTCTGTGCAATTTTTAAAGGCACAAGAGCCCTGTCCTCTTTTTCATTTGGCAAGCCTAGGGTGGTGCTGAAGGCAGCAGGGGGAGGGGAGGAGAACTAAATTCTACTGGACAGATGTTGGTTTTACCTCATGCAGATATATATATGTATGGATGTTATCTATAGACCTTTATTGGCTTGGTTTTTATGTCTGTGGAATTGTTGATAGATCAGCTGTGAAACTCCTTAAACTGGTCATATTGGGGCAGAAAGCTAGAGTAGAAACATTTTCCCCTGAAGATTGGCAGGTTGGCAGTTTAAGGCCCGGGTGCTGCATGATGGGGTGAGGTCCTGTCACTAGTCCCAGCTTCTGCCAGTCTTGCAGTTCGAAAGCATGCAAATGCAAGTAGATAAATAGATACCATTTTGGTGGGAAGTAAACAGCGTTCTGTGCAATCATGCTGGCCGCATGATCACAGAGTAGTCTCTGACAATGCTGGCTCTTCGGCTTAGTAACGGAGGTAAGCACCACCCCCTACAGTCAGACACAACTTGATAACCTTGTCAATGAGGAATACATTTACCTTTACCTTTAATAAAAATGAATGAAGAGTACATTTTGGTCTAGAGACTTGGGTCTGTCTTAGAACTGTAGCTTAAAAGAGGGAAGATATTTAGAATGAAACATTTTTCTAAAGTACAACTCTTGGCCTGTTTTGTCTGTGATGTTTCCTTCCAGTAAGTTGCGAAGGAGGATGCCAAAATGGTGGGGAATGCATCTCTGTCAATGGGATAGTAAAGTGCCTTTGTGCTTCAGGTTGGACAGGATCACGATGCCAAGAAGGTAAAGATTCTTTGGCTATTTACAGATTTTATTTGGAACCCTCCCTTCTTCTCAGGCTGGGCTGGGGAAGGTCTGGTCTGCAGGGCCCATTCAACCTACAAGCCATCCCAATGAAAATGCCTTATCTCAATTCTGAGGCCAGAGTTAACAGGTTTTCCCTTCTGTCTCCTACACTGCAGTGGCATTTTAAAAAGCTTCTTTGTAGCTCACTGGGTTTACTGCTGTGGAAAGAAAAGTTAACCCTCCTATCCTCAGTGCTGCAAAATTACCCACTTGAAAAAATTAACTTCTCTGCAATGAGGCATTTAGAAAATCTTCACTCACACCAGTAGCAG
This sequence comes from Phrynosoma blainvillii, assembly GCA_026167975.1. NCBI lineage: Eukaryota > Metazoa > Chordata > Lepidosauria > Squamata > Phrynosomatidae > Phrynosoma > Phrynosoma blainvillii. Next base: position 39,843,655 of record JANUYF010000005.1, read on the forward strand.
CTTTTTAAAAGGTTTGGCCAAAATCATAGCTTGTTGTGTGTTTCTGACTTAATGGTGACCCTAAGGCAGACCTATCAGGGTTTTTTCTCAGCAAGATTTGTTTAGAGAGGATTTGCCATTGCCTTCCTCTGAAACTGAGAAAGTGTGACTGCCCAGAGTCACCCAGCATGTTTCCACAGCCAAGTGGGAATTTGAATCCTGTTGGCCAAAGTGTTCAATGCTCAAATCACTACACCATGCTGGCTCTCACATGCATAGCTCCACACATATAATTCTGTGCCCTCCCAGCACTTGACAGCTATCAAGCCTTTAGAGAAGCCCTTGCCTCTATTACTTACTAGTGGAGAAGGGAGGGAGGAAGGGGATTGAGACCATGGAGAAACAGATGATCTGGGCCGGGGAGGAAACCTGCCTTTTCCTTCCCTCCCAGGTGCTGACAGAAGTTGGATCTTCATGCTCTGAATCTCCTCCCTACTTCTTCCTGTTTCCTTTGGCAGGAAGGAGCAGTAGCCACCTCTCCAGGGGCATGATAGATGCTGGGCATGGGAGCTTTTTGAATGGAGCACCAGGGCAAGAGAATCGGCTTTTGTGTCTGGTCCAAAAAGTGACTTACATGTGTAGGTCATTAACAAAATGTCTACCTGTGCAAATGAGATCACTGGACAATCAATTTGGAGCCACATGCCAGCAGTGGATTAACCCTACAGACTCTTTGGGATGCAGCCCTACCCACTGACCACTGTGGTTATGCAGGCTCCAACACGCTTTCCTGGAACCAATTTAGTCCTATAAAGTAAAAGTCTGCCCACCTGTTCTACAGATTTCAAGGGGGCATAACTGATTCTTTTTCTTGGTTGATTTTTTCTGGAACAGCCATCATAGATAGATTAGACTGAGACCCTAATTGTTCAGGGTCAGCCAGCAAACTTCATGGCTGAATGGGGACTTGAATCCAGACCCACCTCCTTGAAGTCCAACTCTATCCACTGCATTATACTCTTATGCCCAAAAAGCAATGGAGAGGAGGGAATCTAAACTGGTGCTAAAAAAAAATCCCAAAACAAAACAAAAACAAAAGCAAAAAAACCATCATGAATTAAAATGCATCCAGTATGTTTCAGATCTGTCTTCAGGGACTACTTGAACTATGTCCCCATGGTTCTATACAGAGTAATGTATCTTATGCAGTATCCTGCTTTCCCCGGGAAACAATTATTGCCAGTACATTTTATTATTTTTTTCAGTGAGAGTGGTTTTTTGGTAAATTTTGAAGTGCAGCCTTTATCCCCATGTAACATCCCAAAGTGCAGGTGGCTGTGTTGGAACTAAAACAATTTCTAGAATTTTTAATATCAAACGGGTGTTTGTAAAGATCTTGCCAATTCAAGATCACAGCACCCCACCCACCCCACCTCAGAATACCTTGCATTACAACAAGGATAGCTCATACTAATACAGTTTTGCTGGGAAAATTCATTTCTTCTCTGCTTACTGAGGGGCTAAAACAGAGAATAGGAGAGTCCATGGGGGTGGCAAATGATGGCATAGTCCCTGTAAATAAAAATTTCCCAGGGCTTTGGACCTGTACATTCTGTGTAAGAGATACTGAAGAATAGCCATGAGTTTGCAGCCTTCTGTTCTATCATAGGATTGGAGATTATTTTTGAGATGATAGCTTGCTTATGTTACTATTGTACACTTCTAACTTCCTTAATAGACTTTTGGATAGAATTTATTTATAAGACCCATACACTGCTCTTCCAAGGACAGTGAAACAGTAAGATCTTTCCCATGCTCTCATCCTACATGGATTATTGATGACTTAAGGTTTTGTGCTTCCATTTCACAAAGCACTGTATTTGCAGTACTGGGGCCAGCCAGTCTATAGTCTTTGAATGACAAGGCCCAAATAATCACTAACAGCAATTAGGAGGTAACTGATTTGAGAAATGAACATTTAAATTGTCAGTTTTATGCAAAAATAAGCTTAATTAGTTATGACTAGTTTTAAGGATGCCCATGTTTTATAATGCTTTGAAGGAGGATTTCTTAAAAATTGAAATTTAAAAATAAGTTCTTAAAAATCTTTATAATACAAAAGGAAATTGGAGAAAATACTTTGTTTTCTTGTGTTCTTGGTGCAGCGGTTTGTCCCCAGGGATGTCGGAATGGAGGCATTTGCGTAGCTCCTGGAATCTGCAGCTGTGCCACTGGATGGATTGGTGGAGCATGTCATTTAGGTAAGTCACACTTCTAGGAGTGCCAGGGCCTTTTCATTGACACACAGGATGCTTCCAGAGAAGTCTATTGACTTGCTTCATGCACAGAATTCCACCAGGAGTCCAGATATTGACATTTCCCATTTACCACCCAACTGTGGTTCCCCATACACCTTCTGTCTTTTTTCTTTTCACAAAACATTGTACTAAGTAGCAAAAGATGGCATAACTGAGCAAAGTTTTTTGATTGGTTAGCACCAGAAACCATCTGTATGAAAGCACTCATGTTCTTCAATAACTACTTGTTACAAACAAAAACCTGCATACTGACTGCGTTTATGTTTTTTGTACTGTCCTGTCTTTATGTGTACAACCTCTCAAATATGTATGCAGATATCTATATAGTCTGGGAATATTTTATGAGTTATCAAAACATGTTCAAGAGGATATAGGGCCTTTGCAGACTGCCAGAAATAGTGCAAATTGAGTCCATTTTAAATGCCCTGACTCAGTGCTAAGGAATCATGGAAACTGTAGTTTATTGTGACACCAGAGCTCTCTGGCAGAGAAGGCTCAATGTCCCGGAATAAAAATACAATTCCCATGATTCCCTAGCACTGAGCCAGGACAGTTAAAGTGGCCTCAGTTTGCACTATTTCTGGCAGTCTGCAAAGGCCCATAGTAAATCTAGATAGTTGTGGGTATCACTAACGGTAATTGCTGTAGCTTCCTTTCACATTGTAATAAAGGTTAGAAAAGTTACTTTTTAGACTAAAATTTCCAGAATTCTTCAGTGCATAGCTATTGGCTATGCTGACTAGGAGCTCCTTGGAGATGCAGTCCAAAAATGTAACTTTTCCCAGTTCTGACTGCCTTGTGAAAGATCTATTCAAAAAAGAAGAAGAAGACTGCCTTCTTGATTCCTTGAGCAGGCCCAGCTGAAATGAACAAATAAAGAGGCAGTAGTGTGATAGATGTATTATTTTTTTGAGCAACAAGAAGATTGTGTCTTCCATTTATTGTCATATATCCTAGGTGTCATATGTTTCATACTATATGGAATTTGCATCTAACTTTAGATTTTTAAGAACACATGTCCATTACCAACCACACAGATGCTGATACTAATGAGGAAAGTTAGAATAAAATAATTGAAAGTGACATTGCAGACAGAGGTTTGCCACTATGGTGACCTCATAGATTTCACTAGCAAGTCCACAGCTCTAATACACTGACAGTAGTTGATCTCACCTGATTTCAGAAGTAGGATTGGCTCTGGTTAGCCTTTGGATCAAATACACCTGAATGCCAGGAGTTTCCAGGTGAGCTGGAAACAATCCTGCCTGAAACCATGGCACATTGCAACCAATCAGAATGGACAGTATTGGCCTAGAGAGATCAGTGGTCTGACTTAGTACAAGGTCAGACTTTCTTATGTGCTCTTTTCATCAATTCATCAGGGCTTTGAAAATGAAAGTCTCCACCTCATGGCATCTTCATAGCTATTGTGTCCCAAAGTAAGAGACAAGCAAGCCTCTTAATGCACATGGTGGGTCAAAGCCTTCAAGGAGACGATAGGAGTCAAGTGGGTTGGGTCACTGAGCAGTGAGATCCAAGTACAAAGAAACAAATGGGTAAGAGAATATCTAGCAGCAGTCTCCTTCAGTTAAAAGACACAAATGACTATCAGGGATGCATCTGCCTAGAGCCACATTTGCCTGCGTCCACAGCTGGATACTAGAGGTGGATTCTAAATTAAAATAATTCAAATGTTTGAGAATCCATTATTGCCATTTTTTCTTCTCTATGAATCATTCATTTCCCAAATACTTCCAACTATAACATCCTGCGTAAATCTATCACTAGTTGTACACATTTTGTAGTTCTCCCACTTAGCATGTAGATAGCACGTGGAACCAGAGGGATCATGCCAGACAAAGTTCTTGGGACAAAGCTTAAATGAATAAGATAGGGGGGTTGCAGACTGCCAGAAATAGTGCAAATTGAGTCCACTTTTAGGGTTAGGGTTAGGGAATCATGGGAACTGTATTTTATTGTGGCACCAGAGCTCTCTGACAGAGAAGGCTCAATGTCTCAGGAAAAAAACAATTCCCATGATTCCCTAGCACTAACCCTAACCCTAAAAGTGGACTCAATTTGCACTATTTCTGGCAGTCTGCAACCCCCCATAGTCAGAGACAGAAAGGCACACACTTTTTAAATGTTGAACAGTGGTCATTCATCAAATTATTTTAAAATTCGAATTGATTTGCACAGTTCAGAACTTCAGTGTCTTCTGAATGCATATGTCGATATGAAGACTGTGCTGTTGGATTCTATGATACTGTTTTTGTATTCTTGTTTGGTTGTAATTGTGGTCTTCAATTTTTGTGTGTGTAATATAGTGTAATAATAGGGAAATTGTATGATATAATTGACTTTTTCCTCTTCAGCATTATGCAGGCTGTCGTGTCATCACGGAGGCAAATGTATTGCTCCAGATGTTTGTAGATGCCATCCACCATACTCTGGCATACAGTGTACAAAGAAAATAAAACAATGAAACCTCCTTCTCTGAAGATGAGTTACATTAACCTTCTTTGAAGATAAGTTGCATTATTTGAATAAATAAGCAATGGGAGAAAGAAGAATTTGTGCTTAAAAGCTGATTTCTCAGTTTTAAAAATCTGATCATGTATTAAGGGAAAGCTCTCCTATACTTAAGGGCATTTAAAAAAAGTAATTCTGATAATAGCAAATTAATTGAATGCATTTCAAAGTATGTGTGATCATAGAGAATTTTGATGCATGTGGGTACATTATGTCTCATTTTACACATCTTACACTATTATTTTTAAGTAAAGCATTTTCTAAAGTGTCTGTGCTTTGTTCCCTATTTATTGTTTTCATGAATAGAATGCATTTGTTGTCTCATGTAATGCATATAGTAAATATTTTGATTTTCAAACATTGGTCCATCATAACAAATTTTTCATATATGGATTTTACTGGGTCATGTACTTAGATTCTTTTATCTAGCCATTGGGACTACTCGTACTTGGTGCTTTCATGTTACCTTCACACAGCATATGACAGAGACTGGATGCCCATCCAGTTATGGAATTCCTCCCAGAACTACAGTATTAGTGTCAGTATTCTTCCAATGCAGATAAAAAGTATGCATTTTCATGAAAACCTGGAAAAGTTACTTCTTTTTATGAGTTCCAGAATCTCCCAGCCACTGGCCATGTTGGTTGGGGCAATCTGGAAGTTGTAGTGCAGAAAAGTAACCCATGCTCTGGTCTTCATCCTCTTTCAGAAGCCACAATTTTTCCTGTGCACAACTAGTTACATGAAACAGTTCCCTATGTATGATTTGTTAGGTTAAGAAGTCCTTTTATACTACGTAGCTGTAGTGAATACATTTCCTGTTTAAAAACAAAAGTGCAATCCTGCTGGATCAGACCAAAGGCTCCTCTAGGCCAACATCTTGTTTCCAACCAGATATTTATAGATAGAACATCAGGCCAACAGCCTTTTCCTGCTCTGCCTCCCAACAACTGTTCAGAAGCACCATTGCATCTGATCCTGGAGTTAGTACATAGCTATCTACTAGTTTCTGGTCAGTATCCTGTTAGTGCCGTGCATATGCATGTTCAAATCACCTGTAGACTTATGGTGATGTCATGAATTTCATATGGTTTTCTTAGCTAAGGAATCATTGCAGGTGGTTTCACCAGTTCTTTTCTCTGAAATATAGCCTGCAGCACCTGGCATTTGTTGGCAGTCTCCCATCCAAGTACGGTACTAATCTGGGCTGAGCATGCTTTGTTTCCAAGATCACATGGGATCTAGTGCCTTCAGGATATTTGGGCCATTCAAGCTGGCTTTAAATATATAATCATGTTAAGGTGGGTTTTACATGGATGTGTGATCCAGATGCATTTTTTAACTTTTGTATATTTTATGACATTTTATACTGGTTTTAACCAGTTATTTTAATTGTTTTTTAAATTTATTTTAAAATCTTTTAAGCTGATTTTATCTGTGAGCTGCCTTGGGTAGCTTTCTGGAATAAAGACAGCATAGAAATTAAATAAATAAATAAAATAGGCAAGTGTAATTCCACTTCATGCTTGTGCATGTACTCTTTTGGTTGTTGCTCAGGTTGGTATTCTCCTCCTCCCTTCACAACATACCAAGACCCACCATTTCACTGTGATATCAAACCCCCCCCCTTACTCAACCATCCCATTAATCATGGAGAGCAGAGAGGACTGGAGAAGTATCTGGCTTTGTTTCCATAGCCAAACACAGAACACATATATCATCCACTAAGACCTCTGGAGGACCCTGGCAGATTTTGGCTGAAGAGGTCCCCAATCAGATGCTTCCCTGATCTCCCCTATTTCTCCACCAGAAATGGCTGTTGGTAGAGGCTATTGAAGCAATACAGTGAACCTTGGGGCTGTTGACAGGGTAATCTAGTGTCATTTTGCAGACTGAACTCTTATATTGTACATTGCCATGTAAGATTCAAGCCACTGAATGGTTCCTTTGGTGTATGAAATACCTGGGTGTTACAAAAAAACAAAGGCACTTGTTTTTTCCTTTTAGATAGACTATGGGAGGTTGCAGACTGCCAGAAATAGTGCAAATTGAGTCCACTTTTAGGGTTAGGGTTAGTGCTAGGGAATCATGGGAATTGTTGTTTTTTTCCTGAGACATTGAGCCTTCTCTGTCAGAGAGCTCTGGTGCCACAATAAAATACAGTTCCCATGATTCCCTAACCCTAACCCTAAAAGTGGACTCAATTTGCACTATTTCTGGCGGTCTGCAACCCCCCTATGAAACACTAATCATGTGCAAACTTTCAGGAATCAAATTCTGACGTTTTCAGAGCACAAAGCAAACATTCATTTCTAGGCTTTCTAATTAAAAGTCTAGCTAATTAAAATAAGCCATTACAAAATTTTGCTAGGTTTCTGACATTAGAAAGTGTTCCAAATATTACTTGAATTCAGCACCATCTGCTGGCTGTTCATGTCTCCCTCCACACTTCATCCATCCTTCAGTTTAATTACTTTTGAACATTAGTTATTTCATGATAGTTGAATTTCTGTGCTGGGAGATTGAAACCAATGTCTGAAGGTATCATTCACATGTTGCATTAATTCAACAGGGTCTGTGTTATAGCTGCATTCATATTTGAAGGGGAAAACACTGTTCTAAAAATGAGTTGGCAATGTAAACATGGCCAGGTTCTTTCTCTGCTCTTTCTTTTTCTTTTTCTTTTTTTAAAAAGAAATGAATAAATGTATGCAAACCTGCACAAAGACAGAATTGCTACTGTCAGCATAGAAAAAAATATTTGCACACTAGCCTGCATTTAAGATTTTGTCAGAGTAGGAGAATGTGTGTATATTGCAGATAGAAGTATAAATACATTGATTTAGCAATAGATAAAAGTGGAGCCTAATTACATGAACCGGCTTTAACTGCCGTGGTCCAAATAGTAGGTTGTATATCTTAATGCAAAAGCTATCCTCTTCTGTTTCACTTACCATAAAACCTTACCAAACTGTTACTTCAAAACAAAGAACATTATAGACATATTAATCCTTGGCCCAAAGGGTGTGATATCGATATATTGCAACATGGGCAGCGCAAAGGGCTGGTATTCCTAGAATCATAGAAGTTTATCACAAGGGGAGTCCCATGCAGAAACCCTGCTTTAAGTAGAAAAAAACCGCAAAAGCGGAAGCAATTTATTAACGGGATTCCCCAGTGTGAAAAGTGAAAGCGATGTTAAAATGGGGCTAATCCGAATGGAAACTGCTTCTTTTTATTTTTGGAAAAACCTGAAAATAAAAAGAAGCAGTCAATGAGGGGTTTCCGTTCGGATTAACCCCCGTTTAACCCCCTTTTAACAGCGACGTCGTCTGAAAAAACATCCACTTTTGCGGGTTTTTTCTACTTTAAACCCCCGTTTCCGCACAGGATTTCCCCCATGTGATAAACTCCATAGAGTTGGAAGGGACCCATCCAGTCCAACCCCCCTGCCATGCAGGAAATCACAACCAAAGATCCCTGACAGATGGCCATTCAGCCTGTTTAAAGACCTCCAAGGAAGGAGACTCCACCACTCTCTGAGGGTGTTCCACTGTCGAACAGCCCTTACTGTCGGGAAGTTCCTCCTAATGTTGAGGTGGAATCTCTTTTCCTGTAGCTTGCATCCAAGGAACACCTCAGCCGGGTTTCTGTTGCCTGTCCTTACACCTTCCTTGTCCTGGTGCTCTTTGTGTTTGGTCCCTCTCCACCTATTTATAGGATACAAGCAGTGGTGAGATTTAGATGGAGTGCCATGTTCTATCCTTCTGTACAATGGATTATATCATCAAGTTAGTGAACACATTACAAGTGTGGGTGGTGTTCTACTAGCACTTGCATAGCCATAAGCACAATGACTAGAGCAAGCATGGCCATTTTTCAACCCAGGGGCCACACCGATGTGCTTCACACAACCAGAAGGGATGTTTTGCTAGTTCCGTTAGGGGTTGGGCCAAATTTTTCAGATTTTTCAAAGTGTTTAAGGTATAATGGGAGGGCAGGGAGGCCTACATTACTATTTTGCAGTGTGTTTTGAGACATTTTAGTCAAATTTCCTGGACTTTGAGAATCTCCCAGTAACCACATGGCCAGAAGGAGGAGGTACCAGCTTGTAAGAAATACCCTTCCATACTAGGTGATAGTTCTATGGCAGTGCTGCTATCACAATGTTGTTTTGTGTCAGGCCCAAGTATGGCACTCCTGTTAGTATCAATTGAAAGTATAAACCTTCAAGTTGCTGCCTGAACATGGCCACTCATGGGATCAGCTTTTACAAGTTGACTAGAAATTCAACATTAGTTCAAACTTTGGTAGCAGATCTGGAATAGAAATAGATATAAAAAAGTAAAACTCAGGTTTCCTTCTATTTCTGACATGCCCTTAGGCAAGTCTTTGCTGCACATTTGTAGAGCCTTTAAATTCAGATAAGAGCAACACAGCCTCCAGCCTTCCACTCTGGAGCTTGTAAAATGTCAAGCTTGCATGAAGTCTGCTCCGGTGAGATTTTCAAGGGAAAAAACACTTCTGTTTGTGTGTGAAGATTATGTCAAGTTGCTTACAGTGAGACGATAAAAAAGTTATGAATGTAAATCACATCAACCATTTGCTGTCTAAAAAAACAAAATGTGTCTGCAAACACAGCCATTTTCTGCAGTTTACACTTCGGAAGAACAATTTACTGTAACAAACACCATCAATTTCAAACTTTTAAAATGACAACGTATGTGATTTATAGAAGAACATCTGACAGCCTCTAAATTCTTGTTCTTCCAGGTAGCCAAGGAACAGTCTTCATCTCTAGGAGAATTATTTACATGAGAAAAGAAAACCAAAACGGAGAGAAAGAGTAGCAGCTTTCTCCATGTTTCTCCGCATGCTGTTGTAGCACTTCTATTCTCTTCTTGAGGCAGATGGTCGTAAAAGCATGTCTTTTGTCAAATGGATTTTTTCAAGTATGACAAAAGGCACACTTTTATGACCATCTCCTTTGGGAAGAGAATGGAAGTGCTACAATGGCATGCAGAGGTACAGACAAAGCCACAACTCCTGCTCTTTGTTTTTTTCATGAGATATGCCCATAGGATAGTGCCTTCTTCTGATAGAAGAGGGTGGTGGTGGTCAAACTCTATCAGAGAAAGGGTATCCCTTCTTCCTAGATTGGCAGAGCAGATGCCTCTCACAGCCTAGAACAGGTGGGGAATCTTTTTCCCCCTTCCTCTGAGAACCATATCAGGATGACCACATGCTTGCAGTAAGTGGGGCTAAAGCCAAGGATGGGTGGAGCTAGAACAAAAATAGGCAGACCCATTCACCATTCTCTCACTGTTTCTGCATTTGCCCACCCAGTGGATTGCTGAGAAACAAACAATTCCCCCTTGTTCAAGATGTGAACTGAACTTTTAATGGGTTTTTGAACTTAGGCCAACTGTGGCAGGAATTTAGGATAAGGGTCAGTCCTGGGATCTAAGGTTGTCACCCCTGCCGTAATGCTACTTAACAGTAATTAAAAAGATGCACATGCTAATAGTGCAACAATTCAAATTACAGAACACAATGGTAAAAAAGGAAAAGTCTTAACCCACTGGGACCAAACCTCTCTTGTGCATGCCCAATAATGTGACCTAAATCACTTAGGCTATCTGATCGTCTTCATGAACAGATGCTTTCAACCAGTGAACATCTCCCTTTTCTTTTAATGTGGCCAGATTGGAGCCCATGTACCTAAAAGGTGTCAACAGTCCAGAACGACTTTCATCAAAGCAAGGCTAATTTTATAGTGCTTCACACACATGTCCCTAATCATTGTACAGACCTCCTCTGCTGAAAAGTGGGCATCAAGAAAAAAAGCTGGTTATGTGATCGCTTGCCTGACATGAATGGGCAGTAATATCTACTGGTTGGACTTTTGACTTGTGTGCAGTCGTAATAATGCTCTTAGGAGAGTTCAATACTTAGACTTGGAATTTTTATGTTTACATGTGTAGCAAAGCCAAAACTCTTCTAGTGATGACTATCCCTGTCCCTCTGTTGCTTTCCATTATACTTTCCAGAGAGATCCAGGACACTGTAGTTAAAAATTCAGCTGGAATAAAATCCTGAAAATCCTTGGCCAACTATCAGGTTCGCTTGCTCCAGTGTGGATGGATGCAAACATACCTCTATCAGTTATACCAGTCAGAGTTCACAAAATGAGTTTTTTTGCTTGCAGAATATCCCAGACAGCTTGTCTAGTGGCTGGGGGTATTTTGGGAAAAGGTGTGCTGCCATCATCAGTCCCCCTCCATTTGACTGCTAAAGGTGACTGGACTTCTTGCTCAGGCTTCCATGTGGGAGTTTGGTTTTAGAAGGACATCCTGCATAGCACTACAGCCCCACTTCTGCTTCAAGGTGAAGCAGAGGTAAAGAGATAATTCAGATGCAAATCATCTTGCCAAAGAGTTTCTCTGACCATGGGTAGGGTACTGGTGAGATCTTTTCTTAGGGAAAGAGAAAAAGGATATGGGTAAGACATGAGTTTGCACTGTTAGCAGCTCATGCCCCAAATGTGAGGAGGAAGGCTTCACCTAACCATTTCAAAATGTACTCCATCTGTTGAGACCATGGGCCACATCTGATTTGCAGCAACTTAAGAAAGAGCTTAACACAAGATCAGTCTTACTGTTCTTAGTTAAGACACAGTTCAGCCCTGCTTCCCACTGACAGTAGCCACTATCTTGGATGCGAGTACCTTCTTGTTTCTTTGAAGAGAATATGAAATACAATGCAATTTTTTGAAGTCTCAAGGTCATGTCACCTGTTATGCTTAATATGTCACGTGGGATGGAAGAAATGATCACCTGCCTCTGCACCTTTAATTTATTAAATACAAAATGGCACAGCAGGTGCCACTACACATTTAGCATAATATGCAGTGTGATCTCTCCTTGAGCCTTCAAGGTAGCATGATACGCTTTTATAACATATACAGTGCATTTTAACTTCAGAGCATATTTTATCACATCTCCTAGTGTACTCAATTTTTTTTTTAACCAAAAAAGGTATACACAGGGCTTGCCCATGCAGAGTAAGAACCTATGAAAATGGAGTAACACTGAAGCTATTTGGGATTCAGCCCCAATGAGTATAGCAAGCAAAGGAATGGACTGTCCATAAAGTTTTCCCCATTCCTATAAACCTTTTTTTGCTCTTTGTATTTTTGTATGTCACCGTGCACAGGCACTGGAAGTGAAGATTTGAGCAATGAGCTGGTAAGAATCATAAACAACATATTTTTCATTATAATTAGAACACTGCAGTTTTGGAGGAGAAAAAACACACAGGTAACATATATACAATTCCCCTGGCTTTCTGAGTATGGAGCAAATTTATGATGCTGGCATATTACATGTAGGTTAATGTATAACTGTTCCATAGTTCCAACTTCACATGTTTTCAGAATGCCTGTTGTCAATAGCTCAGTAAGCAGGTGGCTCATGTGTAAGAATGCATCCTACACAATCCATGCAGGTAGTATCATAGTCCATTACTAGACTATCAGAGGCACCTCACATCTTACAAAACAAGATCCAAAGCAAGATTTATAAAGGTCTGTTATCTAAAGTATGCTTCCCTAGCTGTCCTACAAATATCAACTGCCTTATTCAAAAAATTACTACTGAAATTACTAATTATAGTTTCTAGTGCTGAGGTAGCAAGGAAAAGAAAATATGCAAAGTGGTATATTAATTGACATTTGAAAGTTGATGTAGTTTTACTGTAACTCCCAAAATTTCCCAGCCATCATGGCCAATTGCCTGTTTTCAAATCATACTAAGGCTTCTCCTCAAAAAACCTTTTGGTTTAACAAACCATAGCAGAAATCAGTATGTAGAGGGACTTGAAGTGCCTGCTCTCCCCCAGTCACATCCTTTATAGGGCACCATACTGCTATAATGCATTTGCTATTCACAGTAATTTAGGGCTTGCCCTTACCTCACCTCAAAGTATCCATGGCACAACTCTACTTGGTCCCATTGAGTTTCTGTGGCAAACAAAAGAGTGGAACCAATTCACAATATGCAATTATAGTGTTATAATTTTACTTTAAGTGCCATTGCAACATCCTATGGAATCCTGGGGTTAATAGTCTGATGAAGCACTAGAGATCCCTGGCTGAAAATTCTGCATATATCTCCCTAAACACTAGATCCAAGGATTCCACAGGATGGAAGCATGACAAAGTGGAATCATAATGTTATGATTGCTTAGTGTGAATGGGACCGTAGGCTAGGGTAAATCCACAGGTCAGTGAGCAACCTCTGAGGGTCTTGGAGGATTTATTTATTTATTTATTTATTTACCTTGTAAAGACTCCATCTCCCCATGACCTCTGCCAGCACTCTGGAAACAAAATGTGCCCCTAACTGCAAATCATCCATGCCTGAAGCCTGACAGCCAATTTTATTTATTTATTTAAAGAAAGGGGACTTTTAAAGTCTTAAATCAGGCTGGGGGTGAAATTGCATGCTTCAGTAGGTTTGGGTAGGGGTGGTTTGAAGGCAAAAACGTTTGTTGGGTAGTGATGGGTCCTGATAGAGAACTGCAGTGAGGGTCCTGGAAGAATCATATGCAGCCTGCAGGCTACATGTGCTCACCAGGGCTGTAAGTAGAAACAGGGTACTGGGATGCTTAAGAGGTGAGAGTCATAAAAGCTCAGTATACATGGCCGGGCAGCTTGCAGCAGTATTGTGTCCCATTCAGCTACCCAAAGCAGCTCTAAAAGGGGATGCATCTCTATTTACAGCACATCTATGTTCTGCATATGGAAGGGGCTGGGTTGTGCCTTTTTATGAAAAAGTGCCCTGAAAGAATCTATCCACATCCCTGTAGTCCATATGGGTTGAATATGTAATCCAGAGAGATTTGTTCTTCAAGCACGTTGTCCTTGTCCCTTGAAAAAAAAAAAAAAAAAGGGGGGGGGAAGGCAGATTAATAAGGACACAGTCTCACTCTCACCCCCAGCCCTCCCCTTTTCTCTTTTTGAAATGATGGAATATTTACACTACAATTACCTGAATTCTTTTCCCACAGATGACTCCACTATAACCAGGACGACAAGCGCATACATTTGGCAGTATACATGTGCCTCCATAGAGACACTTTCGATTACACACAGCTGAAACATAAAAAAGTGTGCGTGTTTTTCCTGGCAAACAAAACAAAACCTCTCTGCAAAGAAAAGAAAACCTGATTATCCTAGAATAACTCTTAAGCACACACGACTCCACAAGTCAGCAAGTTATCTGGGAATACAGGCAGCAGTGCAAGGGGTCAGAAAAGAGTTTTGCTTTCAATGGGTCCATCATTTTATAGGAAATAATGATGCAATCCTATGATCCTTGCAAGCACCTCGCAGGTGTAACATAGCTCTGATCTTCCCAGCATAGGGTAGAAACATTTGATGTCAGGAAAAAATGAATTTTAGAACTGCCTTCCTACCCCCTCAAAAACTTCCAGAACTCACACATTTGAAAAGGAGAGGGAGGAATGGTGGATAGTCCCAAGGCATGCTGGAAAAGGCTTTCAATCCACAGGAGAATGGAATCCAAAACTACAAGCAGCTTGTGTTGATCCATTTCCACAAACCAGTTCTAGAAGTTTCCAGCCTAAATCTATGTGCCAGTTTCAATTAGTATAGGCTTATTAAATTCACAGTGAGTTTTGATTTACCATTCAGCAAGTAATTCAATGGGCCTATTCTAGTTGGGATGGGCACTTGGATGTAGGTTTTCATCTCCAGCAGGAGCTTTTGTAAAACTAGAACATGTAATGGCCTGCTTGAGATCACATCACACCCAAACACTTGGAATTACAATAAGGATTACTCACAATAATGAATAGGTGTAATGAAAATCCAGTTCTCTCTCCTCTGCTATCTACTGTAAGAATTTCAGATAACAGGAAAACCCAAGGATGGTAACAGATGATGCCATTGTCCCTCCTCATCAAAAACATCAGCCACTTTGACCATAGGAGCCCTTGGTCTATTACAATACAGGGTTATTTAAAAAGTATGGTGAATAAGAGCAGCTTTGCTTTAGCATCATTCTTTTTTAATCAGCCAGTACTGTTGAATTTCAGCTTGCTTGCTTTAAACGTTCTTATAATTGTTCTTCCAGGTTTATAGTTCCTCTCTCTCAATATGACATGAATCAACATCCAGAAGATCCAGAAACAAATGTTTTCCCCTACTTTAATCTGAACATTAAAACTGACTCACGTGTTTGACACTGAACTCCTTCCCAACCTGGGCGGCAATGGCAGGTACTTGGTCCAATGCATTCTCCTCCATTCGTGCACTTCTGAAGGCATATAGCTACACAAAACAGACAGAGACATTAAGGGAGCGATGAATATTCCCCTTGGCTCAAAATTTCTTCAGTCAGTTAATAAACTGAAAATTATGATCACATTATGTATACCATTTTTTTAAAAAAGCATACGAAACATTTAATGCCTCCATAGATGAGGTTGCTCTTTAACCAAGGCATTTACAAGAATAATAGCCAGGATGAGATGTAAGGAAGAATGTGAAGAAGAAAATAATACTAATTTTAGAGGGCTTTTCAAGGGAATTACAGATGTTCATTCAGCACAGAGCTCAGTCAATAGTAGTTCTGCCAATTCAGAAGCTAAGGTATGATGTCAGTACTGACATCTGCACCTTCATATCTACTTTGGAAAGGTCCAAGGGACTCTTGTTGGGTCATTACACAAACTCAATTCACCACAAAAATGCCAAGTTCAGGGTATGGGAGGTTTTATATGCATACCTGTCTTCTAGAGTATTACAAATACAGGAAGCAATTTGGAGAAAGGTGTAGAGGTTGTTTCCTCCCTCCCCAGCCTGACTGACATGACAGTTGCATATAAGATCTTAACTAATGTATCTAACTGATACATGATGAGACAGAATAGTAAATCTAACTCAACAAGGCACCCTGATCAGGTCTATAGTGACTGGAATTACCTATGAAAGAGAGCAAAGAGCTCACTGGAGAATGTCACACAAGGCACATTTATGAAAAGAGACTCAAAAATTGGTATGGATCAAAATTTCTGCATATATATATATATATATATATATGATATATGAGAAGATCTACGCTACATCTACATTTAGAATGATGTGGACCATTGTCCATTACTGGCTAAAAAGAACACAATGAACTGGAAAAGGCACAAAATGGCCAAGGGAAGAGGAGCATCTTCTGTACAATGAGAATCTAAAGTAAGTGTGTGTGTGTGTGTTTAAAAAGGCTAAAGAAAGTGGTGGTGGTGGGAGCTAAGAACAATTTAGAAACAGATGAATGAATACAATGATGGGTGATCCTCTTTATTGCTCAAAATATCCTTGGCAGAAATGAGCCTGAAAGGATGCCCACCTCAGAATCTTCCTCCTCTAAGCAACAGCTTCATCTCTTCCCAAAATGATTAACAGAAACAGAAATAGGGCCTTGCTTCTTTAAGATTCTCCAGCTCCCAGCCCAAGCTATTGGAAGGCTACAGTACACACCACCCTCTGCTGTTAGTGACATTCTTTGTCTTGGTTTGAACCTTCTGATATTCTTCTCTAAGGTAAGGGAGATTCTGGAACCATCTGCTCCTTTGCCTTCTGCTCTTTGGTAATTGGTGTTTGCTAGGTTTTTTAATGTACGAAATCAATGCAGCCTGGTTTTGGTCTCATTTGAGTTAGGTTAACAAAGCCACTGTCTGCCCTCTGTGGTATGAGAGATGGGAATTTGTCTCAAAATTGTGGTAGTTTTTTCAAAAAGATTCTCAGACAGACGTGCCAGTGAGATATCAAACTAAACATCCAAAGCTTGCTTGCTTGAGCAATAAGATAAACAAGGAAACTACAGATATTATTTTGGAACAAAATAATGTCTTGTTTCCATCATTTAGACAGGAAAAATCCCAAAGGTCACATTAAGCAGCTGTGAAAAGATGCCCTCCAATTACAGTGGAATGTAAATTACATGCTACTTACTGCTGTGGCTTGAACAAAGTGTTTTTTATCTACCCAATTTAACAACAAGCATTCTTTTTTATGGTTGCAGGTGCTGAGAGAAATACCTACGGGTGTTGCATCTTTTGCCTCTCCACCCAGATGGGCAAGAACAAATATTTGGGCCCACACATCTCCCTCCATTCATGCACACAGGGTCACAGATACCTAAAACCAAAGAGCATTTAGAAATTAATCATCAGTGAATGTGATAAAGCTGGCAGCATTTTCCCATGTCAGCCAGCTGAGACTTGCCACAGTTTTAAAGCAGTCTTACCTTTTTCACACCTTCTGCCAATATACCCATCAGGACAGGTGCAAACATTATTTCTCATACAGTGGCCACCATTCTTACAAGGAGGATTGCAGACAGCTAAAGACAAAAACACAGAAGTGAGGTACAGGTTCAAGTATAAGTTCAGTCATTCAATGCTATGTTTTTCTTTCCTTCTAGGAACAGAAATATTAATAAAAAATTCTCTTTTGACTAACTGCAATGAATGGACTTGAAGGTGATATATTTCAGCCTATTAGTTCATGCCAAAAGTCATTCACAAAGACACTCATGCATAGACAGATTTACATAAACATATATAATAATAATAATTCTTTTAGTACCCAACTGTTGGGGGGCAATGAGCTTACAGTTGTAAACCACTTAGACATCCCATAGCACGATATGAAGCGGTATATAAATGAAGCTGCTTTTATCCTGCCCCCTGCATAACACAACTAGGGCGGTTTACAACATTAAAATATACATTCATATCCCCCCTTAAAATACTATTAAACAATGAAAATTTAAAACACAGTTAAAATAATAACACAAACAATAACAATAACTATAGCCAAATCAGGGATATGCAGGATGGCTGTCTTTTGGTGGCTGGGATATCTATTCAAGAAAGGCCTGCCGGAAGAGGTCCATCTTAACAGCCTTTTTAAAGCTGTTTAATAATAATAATAATAGTTTTTATTTATATTTTCCTGCCTCTTCCTGCGGATTGAGGTGGGATTACAACAAAAATATAAAAGAATGTGCAAAGATACAATATATAAAAACCATAACAACAATAAAAGCCAACTTTTGTTGGGGTTGAGAAAATCCAGGCTAAAGTTGAACGTCTGGCTCTCACAAAATAGGGAGAACACATTTTCTCTCTATTTTGTGAGAGAAAAATGGATACCATCATTTTCAACATTCAATATTCATCATTTTATCATATTACAGTGTTCATCAGATGAACTCAATGTTCATCAGATGATCATATTTCAATCTACATGGGCTTGTGTTAAACTGATGTAGATCAGTGGGGTAGAGTGGGGCAGAAGAGATGTGAGTCCTTTATCCTTGGACCACTATAAGGACCAGGCTGAAGATGGGCATGGGAAGCTTCACTTCAGAGAATACAGTTACTCTTTTGGACTACAGTCCCCAGAATAGTCCAGCCACAGGTGACTTGGGAGTTCTATTAGTCATAATAAAAAAAACCTGTTCCAAGCTTTGGTTCAGAGGTAGTTACTTGCCATTTTGGCCCTAAGCATGGATTGCCCATGAAGCCCAGAAGCAAGCAAAGGCCTGCAAAATACAAGAGGCTTGACAAAGCTCCCCTGCCTCTTTCTTTGGATCCCATGTTGGGAGAAAGATGGGGTATAAAAATAAATAAATAAATAAATAAATAGTTAGTTAATTTTGTTAACTAACAGGCCGGGAGGGGAATGGCGGGGCGCGTGCTCATGCATGCGCACTCCTGTCGCCACTGCCCGCGCGCTGCCGCTGCCTCCGCACATGTCGCGGCCACCATTTTGTTCGCGCATGCGCAAGAGTACTGCGTATGCGCAAACGAGTCACGGCCGCCATTTTGGCAAACAAAATGGCGGCCGTGACATGCACGGTGGCGGTGGCGGCGGGTAAGCGGGGGTCCACAGGCTGGATGTGGCCCGCGGGCCGTAGGTTGCCGATCCCTGACTTAGGCAGATCAGAGATGGGACAATCAATTTCTTCTGCTTTAGGAAGCCTTATATTCTCTATAAGTTTCCAGTCTGCCAGACTCAAGTTCAATGTTTTTTCCTCAGCCACAGTCAAACTAGAATGGGAAAGGGACAGAGACCTGAAGCAATTTAAAGCCTCCATTCTGGAGCCAGACATATTCATGCTACATCAACCACTACAAATTTTCACTAAGTAGAGCTGGTCCTATCGTTAGACTAAGGTGGCGGGGTAGGGGAGGCCAGCAGCATTTTTGAGTGTTATAAAATGATATTATAGTATAATTACTCTTTTTACTGCTAGAAAATGGGAGAAATGCTTATGGAATTTTCTATTTTGTGTGCAAAAAGAAGTTGAGTATTGTGTACCTTGCCTTCGATTTTGGAGAGGGGGGCACAATTTGATAATCTAGCCCAGGATGCACTGCACTGTTAGTAAAGTCTTTAACCCAAGGCTGCCTGATTTTTCCCCAATAGATAGCATAAAATATGCACCTGAGGTGTTGCGCCCATTATAAAATCCAAAATGTGCTTTATTCCATCACTGTTACTCCCTTCAGAACAGAAAGATAGAAATGTCTCATTTATCTTGTTTCTAACAATTAAGCTTGTTTTATTTCTAAAAAAACCAAACAAAATTACCATTCTGACAATAGCCACCAAAAAATCCATTTGGGCAAAGACATGTATTTGGTTTAATACAGGATCCTCCATTGAGACACACTGGATCACAGACTGCTGTAAAAGACACGGAAAGGAGAGGAAAATGCAAATTTTGAGAAGTGAAAATTTTTCATAAATGCAATGACTTATGTCACTTCATGGCCTGCAAATTACCTTTAGGTCGAAAAGCTCAATAAAAAACTATGTTTTGACTTGGTACCAAAATGAAACCAACCATGGAACCAATCAGGGATGGCATTCCACAACTAGGGTGCCACAGGAAAGAAGACCCTTCCCTGCATCTTTCCCAAAATGTATTATCTCTACCAGCAGGACACAGGAGGGTCTCTCCAATAGATCCCAATGACTGTCAGTTTCACTTTTTCCTGCATTTGAATTTTGGTAAATTCTAATCTGGCTTTCGAGAGCCAATGACACACAGTAGTTTGAGCTCTGGACTACAACTCTGGAGACCACGAGTTGAATCCTGGCTCGGCCATATAAACCCACTGGGTGACCTTGGGTAAATCATACTCTCTTGCCCTCAGAGGACAGCAATGGTAAACCCCCTCTGAAGAAACTTGCCAAGAAAACCCTATGATAGTTTCATCTTAGGGTCACCATAAGTCGGAAACGACTTCAAGGCACACAACTACAAAAACAAATTCTAATCAAATCTGAGTTGAAATGAAATTCTTATCCATCTCTGTTTGCTTCATTCTTATTTCTATCTTTTTTTCAACATATATTATTTATAATTCCACTAAAATGTAATGCTATTAATTTATCTCTAAGTAACTTATCTTTATAATCAAGTACTCCCCATCACCAGAGCCTAATATCTTCATGTTATTCTACCCTCCAAAATTGTAACTCTTCCTGTGGAGGTTAACCATCTGCTTCTTTTACTAGAACCTTTTGTACAAATATTTTCTATATTGCTTCAAAATCATTCCTCTTTCTTGTTACCCTTTTTTAACCTTAATTGCCATTTGCCATACATCTTTATAACATTCTTGTATTTGCAGTTCTCCCTGAACTTTCCATATTTTTTTGCTACAATTAGTATTGCTGTTGTTAGTAAATTTATAATTAAGTCCTTGATAACCTGGATGTAGTTGATCTCATCATATCTAGACAATAATGCTATCTTTGGGCATATTTCTAACTCAATTTCTGTTACCTCTTTTATCTCTTTAAATACTAACTGCCAAAATTTCTTCACAGATTTTCAACCCTACAACATATGAATATAAGTACCAATTTCTTGACAACCACTCCAACATATCCTTGAATAATTCTTATTTATATAGTTTAACCTTACTGGTGTTAAATACCACCTCCACATTAATTTATAGTAATTCTTTATCCATATAGATAAAATTTTTAAATGGCGTTGATTCCAATTTTCCCCATTCTTGAATGTTTATCATTTATGCTAAATCACCCTCCCATATTGTCCTAATATATTCTTCTTTATCTTTGTTTTGATAAGAATTTGTATATTTCACTTGTAATATTTCAATACTTTTAAAATTTCAAAATTTCATTTTCCTCCATACTATCTCTTTGCCTAATTATTTGTTCAAATTTAGTATATTCTCTAAATTCTTTAATTTTCCTATTCCAATTTTTTTGTCCATTATTCCAACTGAATACAATTAATCCAGGTTATTTTTTAACTTTGCAATTTTCCTTTATTTTTCCTTTATCCTTCATTATCTTCATTCAGTCTTTTAACCTATATACTTCTTGCTTCCTTAACTCTTTCCTTAATTTCTCCCTTTAATTTATTGGAAAATTTTCCATCATTAGTACTGGAGTTAGTGGTAAGACAGAAGACATTAATTTTTCTTCTATGTTTTTTTCAAATCTCTAATATATTCTTTAAAAAGGGGTTTTCTATTTCTTTCATTTCTTTCATGGTAAGGTCCCTAAATATATATATATTCAATTTTTCTCTATTTCTATTGTTTCCATCTCTAACCAATCTAATTCCCCTTTCTCTGTAATTCCATCTATAATGTTTCTCAATTGATCTGTGTTATAATACCATCTTAAATTTAGGAGACCCAGTCCTCCATCTTTTTGGGATTTGTACCAGTATATTTTATTAATCCTCACTTTTTTATTCCCATTCAAAAATTATTCACTAATATTTGCCAATTTTTCATTTCTGCTTCTGATATTTGTATGGGTAACATCCTGAACAAAAAAATTATCTTAGTTAAATTTTTTATTTTTACTAATGCAATTCTGCCAAACCATGATGATTTAATTTTTTTTTATAATCTTCTAATTTCCATTTA
Source organism: Phrynosoma blainvillii (assembly GCA_026167975.1). Classification (NCBI taxonomy): domain Eukaryota; kingdom Metazoa; phylum Chordata; class Lepidosauria; order Squamata; family Phrynosomatidae; genus Phrynosoma; species Phrynosoma blainvillii. The sequence goes on from JANUYF010000005.1 coordinate 39,865,491, forward strand.
ATTTCTATTCTTAATTTATTATAATTTTGTTCCTCTAATTTTTGTAATTTTTTTGTAATATTTATTCCTAAATCTCTAATTCTATTTTTTAATTCAATATCTATCTTTTTATCCTTTAGGAAGTCCTGTTCTTCTGTTTTAGTATAAATAAACAGCATTAATTCCGATTTATTCCAGTTTACCTGTAAGCCTGACATTTCCCCAAATTCCTTTAAATGTCTTTTTACTCTTATCTATTTTAAAGGATATTTAATTGTCAATAGGGTATCATCAGCAAGCAAACTTATCTTATTCAATTTTCTAACCCCAATTCTCTCCAAATTTTTCCACTGAAAATTATTCCCTGCTGAATATAATTCTGTGTAATATTCTTCAAATATCTTTTTCTTTCATCATCATACATATCTTCCCTGTTTTAGCTTTTATTACACTAGTCATATTCCTCCCTTTCTTTTCTTGTGCTGATCTTGCCTACACTTTAGAATTTCAATTGCTATATTCAAAAGACTCCCTTCGCAAATATATCAAATTTCTCTGGACCTCATCTATTTCTATTTTCTCTAATTCATTTCTTTTTGCTTCTATTTCTATAATTTTTTTACTCCTGTCTTTTATGTATTTATTCTCTAATTTTTTTAATTTCCATTTCTAATTTTCCTTTTCTCTCTCCGTCATCTCTTTACATTACCTGTTCCCTAATACATATCCCTCTTGCAACTGCTTTCATAGTATTCCATAACACAGCTTGAGAAACCTCTCTATTATTGATATCCCATATATTTTGTCATTCTTCCTCAAACTTACTCACTATATCTTTATAATGAAGTATTCTAGTGTCCATCTTTTTGCTTCTCTGTAATGCTTTTTAACTACAATATCCATATTTACTAAAGCATGGTCTGTAACTTTATCCCTTCTATTCTTGTATTTAATACCTCTGGAACTATATTTTTTTATACAAAGATAAAATCTATTCTGGAATAATTTTATGAACTAATGAATAATAACTGTATTTCTTTTCATCCCCTTTAATCAGCCTCTATATATCTTTTAATTCATTTCTATTCATTATCTTATTCAGGGGTGTAATATTATTGAGTCTATCCCTTGTTATTGGGTCTGATTTATCTTTCTACTTATCCATAATCATATTAAAATCTCCTGACATAATTGTATAATCTCCCTGTATATCCTCCATTTCTTTAAGTACTTTTTCATTAAAATTATTTTTGTTTTTCATTTGGAGCACATATTGACCCTCAAATACTTTTCTCCCCCATTGTTCCTTGTATAAGTACAAATCTTCCTTTTTCATCTTTCTTAACTTTTTTAACACATTAAAACCACATCTTTTAGATATTATGGTTGCTACCCCTCTTGCTTTTGAAGTACCGTATTCTTTTTCATAAGCAGCAACTCAATTCAATTTAAGTTAATTTGTCCCTTGTTTTGCTTGATGCGTTCCCTGTAGAAAAAAAAATCTGCATTCTCTTTCTTCAACAATGTTTCTATCCTCTTTCTTTTGATTACAGACCCCAATCATTTCACATTTAATGTTGCTATCCTTACTTTATTAACCATATTACTTTTCTAAATTTTCTAAACTGGCTCTTCAGTATGAGTCTATTTGTTGAAATGCTCAGTGGGAAAGATAATTTGATCAGCCAGATCTGGTTAACAAATTAACATCCTTCTTCTTCAAGTAAACAAAACTCAACTGACAGAAAGAACAAACAAGCAAAACTTAGGTTGGCAGCTTAAAAGAACACCAGGTAGCAGACCTATGCAGTGTTTAATTTTTTTTTGTTAGCGATAAAGGAATGAAGTAAAAATAGGATGCAAAGGATGACAAGTTTCTTTTCAAAGCTTATAGCAGGCCCTGACTTCATAAAATCCAGGAAAATAGTGCCAACCTGCACTATAAGGATATGATTTTTACCATGAAAGCAGAGTTCCCGTGACTACTAATTTACAGAGTAACACTGAGTAGAAGTAAAAGATGACGGAACTATATACTTGACTGTGGCACAGATCACGAATTACTCATATCAAAAATAAGAGTTAGGTCTCAAGAAGAAAACAAAACCATAGACTATACCAAAATATGATCTAAATAATATCTCAACAGAATTTACTGACTACATAAGAAACAGATTTGCACTACTAAGCATAATAGACTGAGAACCAGAGGAACTATGGGCTGAAGCCACATAATAAAAGAAGAATGCAGACAAACACTTTCAATAAACAAAAAGAAAGAAAGAAAACATGGATGACAGAAAAAAACACTACAAGCAATAAAGAAAAGAAGAGAAGAAAAACAAATGGCAGATAGGAAGAAACTAAGAATTATGAATGCAACAGTACAACGGCTTGGGCAGAAAGATAAAGAAAATTTCTACAATGACCAATGCAGAGAAATAAAAGATAACAACAAAAAGGGAAGAACAGGAGATCTATTTCACAAGATCCAGGAAATCAAAGGAAAATTCAAACCAAGGACTGGGATGCTGTATGACAATAAAAATAACATAATTCAAGACCAGGAAGGAATGAAAAGACGTTGGATGCAATACACAGAAGAATTATACAATACACTGAAGACCTTCAAAATTTCAACCTAGACAACCAAGAAATAGAAATAGTAAAAGAATTCCCATACCTGGGATCAAACACTGATAGAAATGGGGACTGCAGTCAGGAAATCAGAAGAAGATTTAGAATGGGGAGGGTGGCTATGGAAAAACTAGGAAAGATTCTAAAATGCAAAGATATACAACTCAGCACAAATGTTGGAATCATACAAGCCATCATATTCCCTATTACCATATATGGATGTGAGAGCTGGACAGTTAAGAAAAATGATAGAAAGAAAATCAATGTATTTGAGATAATGTGGTGCTGGAGAAGAGTGCTGAGGATCCCATGGACAGCCAAAAGGACAAACAAATGGTCCTAGAGCAGATCAAGCAGGATACCTCCCTGGAAGCCAAGATGACCAAACTGAGGCTGTTGTACTTTGGACACATCATGAGAAGGAAGGACTCATTGGAAAAGACAATAATGCTGGGAAAAGTGGAAGGAAGTAGGAAGAGAGGAAGGTCACATGCTAGATGGGTGGACTCTATTAAGAGGCCATGGGTATTAAGGGGTTGCAGGAATTAAGCAGAGCAGTGGAGGACAGAGAGTCTTGGAGATGTCTCATCCATAGGGTCGCCATGAGTCGAGATCAACTTGAGGGCAGTTAACAACAACAACAACAAACTGAGTAGAAGTCCCCTATGAAATTGTTAAGGAAATGGGACACTTACCCACTCCCACCTTAACACTGCTCAACACAGCAATTTATATTAGAAATCTGGTGCTATAAATCTATTATTTATATCTCCAGTTTGTGATTTCAGTATTACCGAGTTGTGCTTGCTTCTCTTTGCAGCAATTCTAATGCAAAGGGATTTTTTTTTTTGTTTATGCTCTTTACCTGTACTACAGGTAGGTCCATACCAGCCAACTCTACACTGGCAGACATCTGGAGTAAGACATTCACCCCCATTTTCACAGTGTCTGTTGCAAACCACTGTAACAACAGAATCAAAATAAATCAATAAGCATGTAGAAGCTAGTATTTAAAAACCAACAACATATGGTTATTACCATGTTTCATAATAATAATGCATCCAGATAATTTCCCAGCTTTGGACAAAATGTGCCTTTACCCTTAAGCTCATAGTGATAAGAATTACACCACAGTAAATTGATATAGAAAATAACTATTCACATTACCCCAGTTTCACTGCTTTTAAAAACAGAAATAGGGCATTTAAAAAAAGTTATACAGAATAGACCAGATAGCATTCAAGGGCTACAAAATGCTAGCAACATGCTTCTTCCCATTTTTGTTGAAATTTAAGAAGATCTGAAAGGGGGAAAAAACCTCATTTTAATGTAAGGGCAAGAAGCTTCAGAGATAGCAGGATGCGAAAAGAAGTCCAACATGGTAATAGTTAAATATTTTCATTCTATATATTCACAACCAAGCACTGTCATAATTATTTCACTGTATGTAAGAACGTGATCATGTCAAAAAGATGTTCACTGCTCAATAATTTACAGCTGGTAGCTGTAACTGGATAGAACTATGGATCTTTTGAAGTAGATTGTCAAGAGTTTGTGCTAAATTGGGATGCTATAATGGAAAATCTTAAGGATAATCCAGGGAGGACTTGTATATAAAAGCACTGTGAGCTCATTTCTGGTACTGAAAACAAATTTCTAGGCTCATAATGTGCTTGGAGAGTGTGCTTAAAAACAAACAAACCAAGTATTTGCCTTTTTGCACCTGGCTCTGGTTGATGGATCTTTGGTTACAGGAAAACAGTATCATAAAATAGATCTAAGTCTGCCCAACTCTGGTATAACACCTTTGTTACTAACTCCTCCACTCAAGGATATCCAGTTATCATTTGATCTGCACAGTCAATAAAGAAATATACCACTGGTGACAAATAGACTGGGCTAGATATTAATTGTGTGTGCTGGACTGACACAATACCATTGATACATTACTTTGTTGGCTGTGTCAACCACAAGACAACTGGATATCTCCAATGGAAGACTGTGGGCTTTTACAGACTGCCAGAAATAATGCAGCTTGAGTCCATTTTAACTGCCCTGGCTCAGTGCTAGGGAATCATGGGGATTGTAGTTTTTTCTGAGACATTTAGCCTTCTCTGTCAGAGAGCTCTGGTGCCACAATAAACTACAGTTCCCATGATTCCCTAGCACTGAGCCAGGGCAGTTAAAGTGGATTCAAGCTGCATTATTTCTGGCAGTCTGTAAAGGCCCTGAGTTATGAAGGTGTAGTTCCCACCAAAGGTAGTTGGTCTTGGTTTCTGGTTCAATCTCTCTATCACACACAGACACACACACACACACACACACACACACATTCATATATCGCCTAAGAAAATGAGAAACTTCTTTATGACACCATTCTTGCCACTGATTTTATAGTAAAATAAAGATCCAAAAGGTAATTAATGTATGTCTTGATATCTCTGAAAGTCTTAAACAATTTTAAAGACAAGGAAAGGAAATGATAGAAAACAGTCATGCACTTGATTCCGGCTGTCATACACAGAGTGGATCCACTGAAAGAAATCTTGTATTACTCATAATAGCTAAGGCCCATTGATTTCAATAGGTCTATTCCAAGCCTGGCTAAATATGAAATCAACATAACAGATACCAATTAAAAAGCTAAACCTACATACATAAATTTCAGGAGGTATCTCAAGTTCATGGATACATTTAAAACATCTACAGTTGCACAGCTAGATAAAAGTTTGCCTGATTGAGAATGGAACCAAGAAAAGCAATGCCAGGGTCTAATTATCTGGCATTTACTTGTAGCACACTTATCAATAACTTCAGCCAGTTAATGAAAAGTCTGTTGTACCTTTTGCAGCATAACTGTTACAGATTTTGTAGTGTAAAGCATCAGAAATATATAGTGCCTTTCCATTTGGGGGTGTTTGGCTACACTACGATTCTCTGTTCATTAAATTTTCACATTTGTAATGAGTGACTTGTAATGGACTTGCTTGCTTTGCACCCTGTGCCCACAGATCCACATGGGCAAGCACAAACATTTATTTTAATGACTCACTTGTTTCACAGTGTGGACCAACAAATCCATAGGGGCAAGTGCAGAGGTTTCTAGAAAGACATGTCCCTCCATGTAGGCAAGGTGGATCACAATGTGCTGCAGGTTTAAAAGTAGTCTCTTCAGGAAATCAGCTCCAAAAATTCCATGAAAATCAGAGATGTTTAAACAAATGATAAAATAAAATAGGCTTCTACAGCTTATTTTACACAAACTATTTGAAACAGTAATCTTTTAAAAAGAAACACTGAAATTGCTTCTTGGAATATCAAACCAGAGAGGGCCAAATTCCAACCTGCATTTTCAGCATAGGCACTTTTCTGATGAATTTGACTGTGATGACTATATTCAAGGTATGGTGTTTTTTTATTACTATAATTAAGAATAGAATTCAGTTCAGAGAAACCAGTCATGACTAACAGTGCATCCACACCTGGGCCATTGGGATACTGGGATACTTTAAATTGAACCTTTTATCATAGGGCGCATGCTCTCAATGGGCAACTCAGAATGTGCCACACATGTGCAGGTGCATTTACACAGGCATTTTAACTCTCAAGTGCCCCTTTTCTTCCGCCCCTCCGTCGCTGCATACCGACACACCTGTGAAGGTGCGCAGTTTTAGGAAGAAGCGGAAAAAAGCGACTCCTTTTTAGAGCGGCCTTTCTCAGCATGGGGCAGGTAGAGGGCGCTTTCCTGGTGACCTTTAGGCATGTATCGTCTAAAGACCACACCTTCAAGTCACCCTCAAAGCACCCCTTTTGCCCGTATGCATAGCCCCTAAGTAGTCTGGGTGAAGAGTCTGCTTCATTGAATAATGTGGCTTTAAATCAGGGGTGATTAACTGCTGTTTACTTTTTGCTTGGAAAAAGGTCTCTCCTGAGCCTAAAACAGATGAGGGGGAACATGACAAAATTGTCTCCATGTCTGCTTTATTGTTATTTGCCACCAAGATGGTTTTGATGTATGGTGGCCTTATGATTGAGTAATTCAAGACATCAACAGCCCTGCTAAGGTCTTGCACACTCCATGCACATGCCTTCCTTGATTGAGTCAATCTATCTGTAACATGGTCTTCCTGTTTTTCTGCTGCCTTCCATTTTCCCCAGAATTGTCTTTTCCAATGAAACATGTCATCTTATGATATGTCCAAAGTATGATCGCTACTAGACATGTTTACTAGTGGGGCTCATTTCTGGTAAAAATTGGCAAAGCTTTGCAAATCTGGGGAGGGACACTGGGCAGTCTCAAAAATGGCCTTGTGGGCACTTTGCTTACCCCTGAATTAGATGATGTATTGAAGTGTTCATTATCATTTATCTTCTTCATATACAAAAACAATTTAAATAATGAGAAAAATATGACAGAACAGCTTCTGATTTAGTTATGTCTAGAGTAGACCCTATGAAATCAGTGGGATTTAATATTAACCATGACTAACAAAAGTCCCACTAATTTCAACAGGACTTCTTTAAGTATAAGTAAACCTAAAATCTCCAGTTCAAGGCTGAGGAAACCTGTGGTGCTCCTGATGATGATGTATAATGGGGACTGTAATCTGGCATGTTCTGGAAGGCCACAGGTTCCCCATCCCTGCACTAGCTGCACACATATATGCCAGAAATATAGGCATGTTGAGTAATATTGATGAAACAGGAGCATCAAGATATCTTTAGATTATTACATTTTACATATAAGTTAGTGTTTCATCAGATGATGAAATAAAACACCAAAAAAATGAGTGCTTATGAAGGAAGACTAAGGTAAACACTTCAGCTACTACTGGGCCATTTAGATTAGAGCTAATTTTTGTGCCAGACACAAACTGGTAAAGGGTTACAATGTGATGACAGGAAAGAGGTCCTTCACACAGGATGCCATTCTCCATCTCCAAATATCACTTTGGCTTTTCAGAATGTCTTTAGACTAAAAAGTACAGATGTATGAACTCTTGATCTTATGAAAAATGTTTGAACAAATCTTTGAACAAAAATGAATTATGACTTTTCAGATTCTTTCAGATTCTGTTTTGTGGAAAGTGAGAAATAATTGACACTGACATATTCTAAGGATCAATATTCACAGCAAAGTCCAGTATACGTTTTGGGTCATCCATTAGAGGATAGTTCATTTACCTTCCTCACAGATGGAGCCACTGAACCCAGGGAGACATTCACATATATTGGGTTTGATGCACTTCCCATGGTTTTTGCATTCTGGTCGACACAAAGCTATATAAAAACAACATTCAAACTTTAGAGGTATTATTTAGGATTATCAATTGCACAAGAAAAATGCAACATGTTGTACTTACCTGCCTGACAACTACGACCAGAGTAACCAAGCTTACATCTGCATGTATTGGGGGCTACACATTCCATGTTTTGACCACATGTGTGTCTGCATATTGCTAGAAGAGAAGGAGAAATTATTCATTACTTTGATTTATATCCAACCTTTCTTACATGTGACCCACGGTGGTATGCAAATTAACAATGTAAGTACAATTTAAAAACAGAAAAGATTGAATAGGTAGAACACAATTTTAAAGCACAATTTCTAACAGTTAAAAACAGCTAAAAATACTTTCCATAGCAAGCAAGCTCAGCCAGCAAAGGCTGTCTGTGCTGGTGGAAAGACAACAGGGAGGAAGCCAGGCTAGCCTTGCTTGGTAGGGAGTTCTAGAGCCTGGTAACCACCAAAAACCGTTTTCTCGTGTGCACACTTAAACATATCATATTATGGGATGGTCCAGAAAGAAGGGTAATTCCTGAAGATTTCATGCATCTGAACAGGTTCAAAATAACTTCAGAAGCAGAAACTGAGGATCACCCAAAGGAATTCACAGAAGGAACTTGGTATATTTCTCTGGATGCTCAAAAGGAAAAAGAAGAAACTTTCCCCCCCTTTCCCCATTTTTTAAAACTAATAAAATATAATCTTTTGATCATCTCCAGTTTCTTCTCAGAACTAGATTGGTGGCCAGGTATTGCCTTAAAGTGTACCAAACCTGGCTGTTTCCCCCCCTCCCCCTTATATGCTGCCATGAAATGCCTTGCTCATGACTTTTCACTTTACCCTGCACAACAGATGGTAGGACTAAAGAGTGACCTAGAGATATTCATTTGTAAAATATGAATAATAGAAACCTACTTCACAGGGGAGTTGGGAGGACATATGGAATAAGGTTTGTAGCATGTAACTTTTTACCATACAAGTAGTTAATACTAAGCATTGGGACTCTACAGTGTCATATTATCTGGTCCCCATTTGAAAATAAAGCCTCAGAAACCCAAGACTATGTAAAGAACCAAAATGGCTGCATCAATATTCTTTGGAACCCATGGCCCTGTCTGCATAGGCCAAATATAAAGTTCCCCCACTATTCCCATGTCAAAGAGTCCCAGCAATACAGGGCCCAATCCCCAGTTCAGGTGCAAACAGTCGAGACAATGTCTGACCAGCTCAGCACCTAACTCAAGGTATATTACCCTTAAAATGGTTTTTAAAAACTGTTTGCGCTGGATATTCCCAGATCTGGAGCCCGCTGTTGTGATGCTGGGTGGCTGTTTACAGTGTGTTTTGCTATTGCAGCAAGTCATTTGCTTTGAGATCAGAACAAAGCACGCAGCTGCACCTTGTTCTGAGTTTAGAGTAGGTGAATTGCTGTGGTAGCAGCTGCATCAGGCAGCACAATAAGGGTGCATGTATGAACTGCCACCCAGCATTGCAGAGGGCCCCAGGTAATGGGGAGGTGTTGGGGCAGCTCTGGGGCCAGAATTCTCCAAGCTGCTCCTGTAGTATTCTGGCCAGTGTAGACACCACCCATGTGCCACTTGTGGATTGAAAGCTGTCCATCACACTATTTAGGCATGGGCATAGGGTTGCCATAAGTCAGAAATGACTTGTAGCTACACAACACCAACACATTTGGTAGAAGCATGTTATTGCTAGCTACAACAATATAACAAAACCTGTGTTACAACTGTAGGTACTCCTACCTCTACAAATGACACCATCTCCATAATAACCGAAAGGGCAACGACCACATTTGAAACTCCCCTTTTTGCTTGGTTCACAAGGAACTCCAGGAAAACACGGTGAATCTGCACAGGTTAATAATCGTGGCACAGCTGTTGAGATTAACTTTTTATGTGTGCCTGGACCTTTAGACAGCATAATGTATCTCTCAAAGGTGGATGGCACAGTATTATCTTTATGTTTGCTGAAGGGGCTTTGAAATGTGTGGTCACTTCGTTCCCCAAGTTCTTTCTTTGCAAACCATGTCCCATTGATCATGTTAGCTCTGCTGCTCAACTTAATGCTGGTCTCAAGTGGAGAATAGGTTGGGTCTTGCATCTTCGCTGGCTTCTTAAAAGAGACTGTGTTATTCCTAAGCGATGTGTCAGATATAGTGTTTACTAGTAAGTCTTTCCTTGCCTTGGCGGAATGGACGTTCATGGTACTGATACCAAATGCATAATCAGGAAATTTACTATTGACAGCCTTTCTAAAAGCTGTTCTCTGTGAAAGGAATACATTTGAAGATGAAGTTGTTTGAGCTGCAGAAATCAGTGGAATGCTGTTGGCTCTTTCTGTGGGAACAAAACTTTTGGGAACATCTGCAGGATTAGGAGGAAGGTTTGTAACATTTGGAACCTGAGCAGCTGACTGATGCACAAAACCTGCCAAAGAAACAGAGAAGACATAAACAAAAATAATTACAACATTTACATTGGAAAGAAAATATTCTTAAATCTTAAAAAATATTCACCTATTTATCAGAATTCTTTCCATACTTGCTACACTGCTCAGCATTACTGAGAATATACATGCAAACATGAAGGCTCTACAGTGCCATACTATTTGCTGGACACAATTTAAAATTTTTAAAATGTGTGTGAGTGTGTATGTGTGGGTGTGTAGACACACATACTACACAGTTACATCCTATTAACAGCTGCCAAGCTCCCTCTGATGCCACAATAAACTACAGCTCCCAGAATTCTATAGCCTTGAGCAGTTAAAGTGGTGTCAAACACGATTATGGTAGTGTGGATGCAGCCGGGGTCAGGAAAAAGAGGACTTAATTTATTTTACTTTTGCTCCTCATAGCTCATATGGAAACCCAGACCCTGAACTAGAAAAGCTCTAACTTGGTACTATATTTGTAGTGCATTTTTATTACACAGTAATCATTTAATTGGTATAAGGCAGTTTCATGTTGTCTAGATGTAAAACAACCTCATGTACACATCACTCTTAATTTTGAAAGGTCAGAAATCAGAAAGAACACCAATAATAGAAGTAATAGCAATAATGATAATATTTCCCCTTCTTTAAAAAGTATATGAATAACAGAAATCTGAAAACTTTACTTGCCAGAGACATTTTCATCAGTATGAGCACCTGCAATTCTGTTTCCTTGATCAGTACTGTGACTTTCCCCCACTTTTATTTCAGTTCCATCATAGTGGTCTTCATTTTGGCTATATCCATCTCCTGATGTGGAAGGATGAAACAGAGTTGCACTTGTTGATTTTATTTCAGCTGTTAACATAAATAAAATGGAGCCCAATCAAAAGTTTTCCAAATAAATAACAATTGATTATTGGTTCAAACATTAGTCATTTCAGGCATATACCCACACAGAATAACTATAGCAGTTTTATCACACTTCAACTGCCATGTTTCATTTTGCAAGATCCTGGAATTAGTTGTTTGGAGAAATATTTGGAATTCTCTAATTCACCTGCTTGAACAAAAGCATGAGACCTCTCTGGCAGAGATTTCCAAGTCCTTCACTAAACTATACATCCCAGGGTTCCATAGGATTGAGACACAATAGGCAAAGTGGTATCTAAATGGTATAATTGGGTAACGTAGATGCATTCATAATCTCATATCTGAATGCTTTTAAGACTGCAGTGTGATCACTTCATGCAAAACACTGCAAAATTAACAACAAATTTTCAAGATGCTGTTTTCTTGGACCCCAAATTCTTAGAAACACAATTCAATCAGAATAATCAAGCAATATTAACAAGAAAATTGTAAACAGTGATAAAGATAGGATTCAGACAACAAAAAATAGAGAAGTCAGATACAGTGGTACCAGAATATACAACTGCTTCTAACATTTAAATAATCACAGTTCCAATAACACAGTAACAGCCATGATTAGATTCTATTATAGTTCATTTCATCCCTTCCCTTCAACACCTACCACCCACCTCCAAAGGTGTCCTTTCAATAAACACAAAACCCTAATACACTTTCAACTTCAGTCAGGCCTTCCACACAGCACAGATCTTCCACAGCTATTCTTCTGTTTACAGTAATCATTTCTCCCCAAATATGTAGGTCTCTTGTTCTCTCTCTATAGTCGTCTGAGGGATTTATTCTCTACTTTTGTTACTGCTTTCCCCTTGATTTCATAAAAAAATTAATTTTGCCAGTAGCATCTTCTCATTTCAGCTTTTCACTTGCTCTACATTGGCAGTTTCTTTCTCCGTTGCCCTGGTAACTTGCTGCCTTCCTCTGCTGTATCTGTTTAGGCATTTCGGGTGCAGCTATACTATGTAATCATACCAAAATACAGTACCCTTTTTCATATTTATTTCAGTGTTTACTGCACAACCTCTACACATTTATGGGTATAAGATTTGGAGCTAGTTACATTGGCTTTGTAACACCCACAGACATACCTATGCAGGTGCCATGATTCATGAGTTAGGTGCTATAAGAGGGTGACTTTTGGAAAAGGACACTAGGACTGCATGCACACTGCAGAGATAATCCAGCGTGACCTCATTTTAACTGCTATGGCTCAATGCTATGGAATTCTGAGATTTGTCATTTGTCATGGCACTGGAGATCTCTCTGACACAGGCGTCTAAATGTCTCACAAAACTACAATTCCCAAAATTCCATGGCATTGAGCCATGGCAGTTAATGTGGTGTCAACCTGGATTATTTTCGCAGCACAGATATGGCCCAGAAACTTAAGGAAGGAAGCAAAATCTGGGGATCACCTAATAAAATCTACATGAGAATGTGAAGATATACCTCAAGATGTTTAAAAGATGGCTCTTTTATTAATAAAAAGTCCCAATGAAAGAACCATATTTTGAGCATTTAGAGACTTAAGCCAATCTACCCATGATTTCTCATTCTAAATTTGTTTTCTACTGCATATAGGTGAAACTTGCAATCGGGCATAAAAATTCCTACAGCGGTCTATACAGGAATAGTTGTACTAGGGAGGCTGCCACAAGGAAGCTTCCTCCAGTCATGGCTGACATTAATAAGGATACACTAGGCACAACCATTGATTTGGGCATGCCCAGCACAAGAAGCAAAGTATTAGCAAAGCTCCTGTATAAGATGCAAGTTGACTGCACTGAAGAGCCAGCGGTATTAACTAACATTAACAGTTAGCCTTGGCATGAGCCAACATAGTGTAGTGGTTTGGGTGTTAAACTAGGAGTCCAGGAGATCAGGATTTAAATCCCTACTCAGACATGGAAACCTACTCGGTGATCCTGGGCAAGTTACACTCTCTCTGCCCCAAAGGAAGACAATGGCAAAGCCCTTCTAAACAAATCTTGCCAATAAAACTTTGCCTCATAGTTGACATCAGTCACACAGCAACAATAGTCTTTGGGATGCTCACTCTATGACTTAGTATGACCTACCTAACAGGGTTTTGAGCATAACAGGGATAGGAGGAGATCCACATAAAGGAAAAGTCTGATATAAATTTAATAAATAAATAAATAGTATTGTGTTTACCATGGCAGATTTTCCCATCTCCATACATGCCTTCTGGACACGGGCCACAAGAATAGGATTCTATGGTTTTAAAGCAAGTTACTCCAGGGAAGCACGGCATGGATTTGCACTCATCAATATCTTCTTGACAATGTCTGACTAAATAGAAATAAAACCACTTATAAACAATGCCTAAAGACTGTTCAGGATTTAGTTGCTCTTCCACACAAGCAGCTCCCAAAAGAAACTGTCACAGATATTTCCATACCATATATTTCTATAATTCTGTAAGATCATTGCCTTCCCTCTAATAAATAGAAACTCTGAACTTCTAAAAAAATAAAATAAAATAAAATACCCTCCCCTCCCAAAAAAGACAGGTTTTCCTACAGCATTTTCTATATAAACATTTAAGGAGTGTTATGTATACAGTTGCTTTCCTAAGAGCAAACTCCATTAAACTCTACAGAACATACTTCTGAACACACTAAGGGCCTTTGCAAACTGCCAGAAATAGTGCAAATTGAGTCCACTTTAAGGGTTAGGGTTAGGGTTAGGGAATCATGGCAACTGTATTTTATTGTGGCACCAGAACTCTCTGACAGAGAAGGCTCAATGTGTCAGAAGAAAAAAGAAAAAAAACCAATTCCCATGATTCCCTAGCACTAACCCTAACCCTTAAAGTGGACTCAATTTGCACTATTTCTGGCAATCTGCAAAGGCCCTATGTTTCTATTTCTTATAATGCCTTCCTCTATCTTAAAACCCACAAGGCTAAAGCCAAATCTTTGCCCTCTTGTTCACTGGCTTTAATGGGCTTGAACAGGTATTATGTGAAGATGCAGTTCAGTAAGCAATGCTTAGAACCTGTCTGTTGAGCTTAAGTAAATAACAGAGAAACTGAATACTGAAACCATGCACATAACTGAATTACTGCTATGTAAATTCAGAATAAATGACGATTCACCCTTCAGCCCTGGTGTACATTCACAGTGGAAGCTATTTATCCCATCAAAACATCTGCCACGGCCACAGGGACTGGATGCGCAGTTATCGGTATTCACTTGACAAAGGTCACCTTCAAATCCTGGCATGCAGACGCACAGATATTTCCCTCTTCCAGGAGGAAAATTGGTATTTGTCACACAAGACCCACCATTTAAACAGTCACATGGTTTCATGTTGACCTACAAAATATACCAATAAACAGCAGGGTATTTTCTCATGAACTAGAAATGCTATTTGTAACGGGTTTTATTGCTATATTATAGAAATTAGTGTTTGATCACAACAGGTATTACCTCTATTACTATTTTAGTTTCAGCACTGCAGTCATCAGTTATAGAAAAGGCAAATTTCTCAGCATCTTTTGACAATGCCTTCCAGATGAGGAGTCCAGCAGGGGAAAGACTGGTACCTGGGGGGCCAGAATCCAAGGAGAAAGCAACAGCAGAACCTTCTGGATCCATTGCTGTGAACTGATACACAAAATGCTCCCCATAAAATGCTTGCAGCTTCTCTTGTATGTTTTGGAATATAGGAGGCTGGTTGTCTGCATGAAGAAAAGTGATAGTATTAAGAATATACCCCCACAAAAAAGGCTGTAGCAAGGACATTTATTGCCCTATTCCATCTCCTCATCTCTGAAATCCTTCCAGAGATGCATAGGAAGCCACTGTTAAAGTAAGTATTTGAATACAATGTTTTGTTTTATGGCTACATGGTTGTTTTCAACCAGGAAAGAGGCAAATGTGATGAAATGCAAAAAGAGATGCATGACATTGCTCCTGAGAAACCCAGCCTTTACTGAAGGGGCTTCATTGGGGTTGTAGATCCCAGTATTAAATGCACCTCTGGGGTCTGTTCATATTGCACAATTATAGGACTATTATCTCACTTTTAAAGACACTGGTTCCATCCTTTGGAATCCTGGAGTTTGTAGTTTGGTGAGGCACCTGGGATGCTTTGGCTGAGAATTCTAAATGTCCTTCCCTAAACTGCAAATCCCAGGATTCCATAGAATGGAACCACAGCAGTTAAAGTGGATTAATAGTGACTTGTTTGTTGTTGTGAGCCTTCAAGTAGCTTCCTACTTATGGTGACTCTAAAGTGAACCTATCAGGGGATTTTCTTGACAAGATTTGTTCAGAGGAGTTTTGCCATTGTCTTCCCCTGAGGCTGAGAACATGTAACTTGCCCAAGGTCACGTAGTGGGTTTCATGGATAAGCGGGGATTTGAACCCTGGTCTCCAGAGTCCATAACTGTGTAATGTCAGTGGGCCTCTTTAGTTGCCCCCAACCACTCCATTCATTTCTCTATGAAGCTGAACATTTATTGAGCTAGATTTCAGTCACTGACACCTGTCAATGCAAAGGAATGCAAATTTAAAGGAAGCTCATTATATGCCTCTACTGTTTTGATAACATTGTTCCTAACCTTTGCTGGATTTATTATGAACAGATATATGTTAGCCTTTTGCTTAAAGAATGCATGACGAAAATCATTAATGCGGAACACATGCTGAGTTGGGCATCACAGCCAAGACTCAGCATGGCACAGTGACTGATACTATATGTCAGGGTGGGGAACTCTGGGAACTCCAGATGCTTTGGATTGCATGTTCCACAATTCCTTACCACTGGACATGCTGTGTAAAGCCAAAATATTTGGAGCACCAGCATTTCCCTCTTCACTTGACCTATACGCATTGACCTGCTGGGTGTTGAAACCTCTATTTTTAATGTCCCAAGGAATTCACAAAATGAGGTACATTACAGTAGCTAATATAATAAATTCGCCTAGGCAGTATTATTTCCTAGCACAGGGGTAGGCAACTGTGGAAGGCTGGGTGGGTGGGGATAGCCCCCAGGAGACCTTGGGGTGTCACACCTGCTTCTGTAAAACAAAATTCCCCCAAATGTCTCTAAGAGATATGGGGGCGTTTTTACCATGTTCTGGGTTTCAAAAAAGGCATTTCCTGGGCCTAAATTGTCCCAGGTGGTGGAAATGCACCCATACCCTTTAATTAACCATTTGAAACATTTCAGGATGAAACAATATTTTTTTTTGCAAAAATTGTTTTTGGGGCACACCTCCAAAGATGGTGGAAATGCCCTCCACACTCTCTAGAGTTCATTTGGGTGCAATGAAAGACCTCTGGGGATTACAAAAAAAAAAAAAAAAAAAAAAAAGCCCTGGGGGGCTGTATTAGGCCTGCAGTCCACACTTTCCCCACCCCTTTTTTAGGGCTCATTCCCACTTACATTTAAACCGGTTTGTGATTCGCCTTTGCTCCGTGTCAGTGAACGAGTTCCAAAGGGTCCGACATTCCCACTATGGAAGTGGATCTTTTCATTATTCCCTTGTAATCTCTTCTTTTTGGGCACGATTGTCATTCCCACTAGTCTGCACCACTTCAAAATGCATGTCAATTATCTGTGCATCATTGGTGACGCAAGCGGCAACACAGTGAGGATGGGGCCACTCCAGGCGCTGAGCGGGGCAAATTTAGCAACTGAATCCTCCTCAGCCCCTCAGCAACCCAGGCTGCTCAAGCACACCATTTCCCCTTTGAGCAGCCGAGCTTCAGAACTATACAGGATATGTGATCCAACTGCTTGCCTTGCTGAGCTGCAGTCGGCACAATTGCCTGGTGCGCTGCCCAAGTAATTGCAAGTAGTTACAAATACAACGGATCACGTATTCTGCCCATAGGTCACACCACAAGCACAAAGGCAGCGCTGGGGGGGGGGGGGGAATGGCTGATTTCCCAAAAACTGAGGAGGGATGGTAAACACCCCTCTGCCAATAGTCCCTCCCCTCCAGAATGATACGATTCAGATCCGTCATTCCCACTTGTTGAACATGCTTTGGAATTCTTTTCAAAAGAATTGTCAAAAAACTAGTGTCAGGAAACAGCGGGTTTTTTTGCGTTTGCCTCACTTCATCGTGATTGCAACCGAGCTCAATAGGATCAGAAATGGTTTCAAGTGGGAACGACGATCATATAACCAGATTTGCAATTCACTTTAAATCATAGGGAGAAAGAGGCCTTAGTATCATTCATTACAGATTCTTTCACAGAAATGCTAATCTGGGTTGAAAAGATGTAAACTAACAAACTATGCTATGTTAGGTTACAATATTTGACAAGGAAGCCTTTATAACTAATCAGAACTTACTTTCAGAAATTGACCAAGTTAATCTTGATATTTCAGGTCTGCAAAGTAAACAGGAACTGGTAGGATTTGAGTCCCCTTCACCATAACAAAGTCCATCTATGTTGCAAGTTTTCTCCTTCACAGAAACAAGATTTATTAAATGTTTGAAGACATTTGCATGTCAAACTCTCACAGCACTGGCCTTCTTACTACTACTACTACTACTACTACTACTACTATCATAGTCATCTTTGTTATTATATTCACTACCACCATTGTAATCATTCAGCACTACCAACCTATGTGTACATGGTGTTGCACCAAACTAAGCAACTGGACATCAAAACAGACATCCCTGCCAAAAGTGTGCAATCTTGTGCTTCCCTTTGTCCCAATCTAAATCTAGTAGTTTTCATACAGAATCTGTAACTCTCAGTGGCCTCATTGTCCAGAATCATCTCCTGAAAACTCTTGATAAAATGAACAATATTGTGGTGTTGCATATGAGTATGACTAAATTCTCACAGAAGTGAGATCTGTTACACTATACGACAATCAGGAAACTTTTTGTACGCTTCATAAAGTGGTTTGCTAAAACATCTTTGTCATCCCAGTTTTTGTTCATGCAAAAGGACCACTAAAGTAATTAACACATGGATAAACCAAAACTCCCGGCTTTAGCCATATTCCTGGTTTTAGTTACATTCATCTGAAGAAGTGAACTCCAGTCCATAAAAATCTATGCCATAATACATTTGTCAGGCTTAAAGTGCCACAAGACACCTTGCTTTCATAGAATAATATGAATACTGAATTTTTGCTGCTCAAATTGACTAATTAATTGTTTACTCTAATAAAAATTTATTAAAACTCATATGATTAATTAACTAACATTTATTTAATGAGCTGACTAGTTAATTTTCTAGCACCACTGAGGTTGTAAGTAACCAAAATGAAAATGAGGAGAGTACACTTGCCTTTAATATGCATAACCCATTTGATTGTGGATCACATATCTGACATGCTCCATCAAATAAAGTCATTGTTTTAGGGTTGCTATAAGTGAACCCATCATTAGAAATCTGTTCAGACATAAACAATAGTTCTGAAAGTTATAAAAGCATCCAAAACAGAAATATGGAATATTTTAAAACTGATTAACATTCAAATGAGATTTTATTGGGTTGAATCCTGCATATTTTAAAACACAGGGAAACTGTGAGACCATTTTATTTAAATGATTTATCTATTGCACTTCAGTGGAGCTTCTAATGAAGTACCCAAAAACAAAATAATACACACAAATGACACATATCAAAACCTAAACAAAGATACTGAAAATGATTTATAGAACTTTAGACCAGGGGTAGGCAACCTTTCCCCTTTAAGGGCCGAGGGACTTCAGCTCCCACAATCCCATGAGCTATTGGCCAACATGGGACTATTGGCCAACATGGCTGAGGCTTCTGGGAGCTGAAGTCCCTCGGCCCTTAAAGGGGAAAGGTTGCCTACCCCTGCTTTAGACAATCAAAAAACATTTGCCTGATACAGTTATCAACAATGATATCAGTCTTAGGAAAGAATTTCACAAGCTGGTATCATCAACAAGGTTTTTTCTCACTATATATCTCTGGAAGCATGTAGTGAAAGGTATCTTAGGAGACTTCAGGCTGAGGATGAGATCTCTTGGATCTTAACAAAGCATCTAGGCATTCTCAAATCTGGGACCTTCTAGTTATGGACCAGATGCTCAACCACTAAGTATTGGCATCTTCCTACACATGAACCTACTTACCAGTTATGGTCTTCAAATGAACCTCTCTTCTAAGTATCTTCACTAAACTCTACTTCAAGGATGGGCTATATCTGAGGGACTAGGAGTTATTGTTGCTTTTCCTTGGATTTTATGGAAAAGCTTTGGTTCAGAAATAGGAATTGGGTGGCCACATTCAAGTGTTTTTAGCAAGGATCTTTAAAGCTCCACCCACCATCAAAAGGCCTTGGGGTGAAAGTAATATTTCAAGGACAAAATGTGCTCCTTCCCACAGGCTTCTGGAAGTGCAATTTGGAAATTGCATAATGCAATCTGGTGACCAAAAAAAATCCTTATTTGGATTTTTTTTATCATTATGGTACAACAATGGGACTTGTGCAGACACACTTAGCATACTGAGAGGTCATATGTCACCTGCACTTTGGCTACCCCATCCTACTGTACTGAATAATAAAGTAATAATATTAATAAAGGGCAAAGTAGAGTTTTTACTTTGCTAGAGGTGGGAGGCTATGGAGCTATATTAGCCTCTTTGAGGAACCTCATCCCACCCCACTCAACCACCACAAAAACCAAAAACAAAGTAGAACAAAATAAAAACAAAAAAAATCCACACACATATGCATTTTGCCTTCAAATGTCCTTTAAGGGCTGCAGCAGGGCTTTTCACCATGCTTTGGTCCATTTTAGGCCCAGCACTGGGCTTTTTTTTTTTTTTTTTCCAAAACAGGAAGTTGTTTGGTTTTTTTTTTAAAGAAAATCTGGTTTCAAAAAAGGCCTTTCTTTGGTCTAAAATGCCCGGGGTGTGTGTGTGTGTGTGTGCGCGCGCAAATGCCTAGAGGGCATTTTGGAACAATGTTTTTAAAATCTTGGGTATCTGGGGAGCACATGTAGCCTGTGGGGCACATTTTGCTCTGCCCTGGTCTATGCATTTTCTCTTAAACAAGGTCCACAGGAGTTGAAAAGTATGAACCTTCAGGAAAAAACTTGCATAAGTCTTTAAAATTACAGCTTTAAGAGGTCATGTTTATGCTTTAAATGGCTTTTTAATCTGTTGTTTCTGCCTGGTGCACCTCTGTTGTTCATTTCTGAGAAAGGTGCAATAACAATTTGTTAAGTTAAACAAATACATATATCCATATAGTATTTATTTAATATAAATCACTACATAAATATACAGTGATCACCTTGATTTGCCACCTAGCGATGGGCTGGTCATCTCCCGGATCCACCGCATCAGACTGGTCTCCTTCAGTGGGTAGCTGGCAATCAACAGCCCTACTATTGTGGAAGGTGGCATGGATGAATACAGAGTCCCCAAGCAACCATTTGTTATCACTGTACTGAATTAAAGGAGCAGAAAGCCTAATTTAGTTAGACAATAAAGACAAGTCAACACAATAAAATATTTTTTCTAAGATTCATCAACTGTGGTGTATAAAACTGGAAAGCATTTTTCATACCAATGCATTACCAAGTCAGGGCCAAATAGTTCAGGGGACAAAAAAATAATAATAATAATCCATGATTTGATGATCTTTGGCTTTAAAGAAAAAGTAAATGCACCCTGGGGGTTTATTTTGGAACGGAGGTATGATACAGGGGGAAAGGGGGTTCACTTTCTCCTTCCATGAATTTCCTAATCAAGCTTGCTCCCACTTTCCTATTTGCCTAGTAAGCAAACACAACAAAAGCAGGAGTGTCTAAGCTTGGTCTGTAAATGTGTATGATTTAAGGAAATGAAGCTCAGGGAAGGAAAGGTGTAGGCACATCACAGATCTCTGGTTAATCACATTTACTTATCAATGAGGTTTGCCTTACATCTACCTTGTCACTGTGTTGCGAGTTAACCAGTTAAGGAGTCCCTCCTGCAATCACATTCATGTACGTTTCATCCCAAATCACTGAAAGGTTTGTGTATTCCTCTCCTGTACTCTTACGTACTTCATTTCTATGTTCCAACGGCCTCTGGTTTGGTCTCTGAGCTAGAGAAGAACAGCCAGGCACAACTCCGTCATGCCTTGGCCCCAGTGTATGGTAAGAAGCCCTCCCTCTGGATTCCAACTACCATTCCTCTGACCTCATATGTGCCATGTCTTTTAAGACTGAGGGCAAGGAACTGTCAAATTAGTTGTTTGTAAGTTATTAAAAAGGAGGAAGGAAGGGGGACAGGAAAAAGGAGGAATGCAACAGCACCTTTTAGAGTAAATGATTTTTATTTTAGCATGAGCTTTTGTGGATATAAACTGCCCTGGGAGCCTTAAAGCTGCAGGGTACAGCATAAATAGGTAAAGATATTCCCCACTGACAAGGTTGTCAAGTCGTGTCCGACCATAGGGGGAAGCGCTCATCTCTGTTACTAAGCCAGAGAGCCAGCGTTGTCAGAGACTACTCTGTGATCATGTGGCCAGCATGATTGCACAGAATGCTGTTTACCTTCCCACCAAAGTGGTACCTATTTATTTATTTGCATTTGCATGCTTTCGAACTGCTAGGTTGGCAGAAGCTGGGACTAGAGACAGGAGCTCACCCCATCATGCAGCACCCGGGCCTCGAATTGCCAATCTGCCAATCTTGCAATCAACAGAGTCAGCGTCTTAACCACTTGATCCACTGCATCTCTTGGACCATAAATACTCTAATAAATCAATTCCCTCAGTTAGCTATTTGCAGTCAACTGGGTGGAATGTTCATGGGTTATTTAAAGTAAAACCAGTCAAGTTCTTCTACATACTAATACTTTCGTAGAGCTATCCAAACATGTCATAATACTTAGTTATCCAAACATGTCAGAAAGAAATTAGAGAGGTCCCTAGAACTCATATTTAGAATGGCTTGAAAAAAAATCAAATGGAGAGCTGAGGGAGCAGGGAATGAAAGAAAAAATGTTATTAGGTGGGCATTGTGAAAACAACCCACTTTGCATTTTGTAAGCAGAAATGGAGGAGGTGTTATGCAGACATGCACAACAATTTTATGCATATTTACTCAGAAGCAGGTCCCACTGTGTTCAATGGGGCATCCTCCCAGAAAATGCCCACAAGATAGAAACCTTAATTAGGTCAGACTGTGCTACATAAGAGAACACAAAGATGTGTTGTTGTATACTAGAAGCTACTGGCAGGAGAAGGCGCTGTTCTTCCCTTGGAGAAAAGTAATAGTTATTTAAACTTAACAGACTGTATGTAATTTTTGTCTGTTCACTAAAAAGATAACTATAGTAACTTCTTTTCTGACTTTTCTTTTTTGGGAGCACAGGCCCAGTGGTGCTGCTGTTACAACAAAACAAAGCAAACCCCCTTGCAATGAGTGAGGGGCATGAAGACAGTTCAAACTGTGGTAAGTGAACTCCCAATAATTGTCTCACTAGGAGTTTGATCGGGCAGGCTTTTAACTTAATGGAGTATAAATGTGCTGTTGACTTTGTCATTTCAGACTGACTTGCAAATGAGAGGATCTATGTTGTGCTCAAGGAAAATCCATAGCTTGACTTGTAACAGAACCTGCCAAAATAACCTCAGCTCAGCATCCACCAGAACTAGCCAAGGGGAAAAAGAAGAGATTCACTGAAAAAAGAAAATTATTGTATTGTACAGAAGTGAAAATGTATTTTAATCCCTTATACATAAGGGATATGCATCACACAGTATCTCTTGTTCAAATTCAGAGGCCACACCTTAGTTTGAGCTTGATTAGCTCTGGCTTTCCAGCACTGGGCAATTAATCCAGTCTCCTGGATAAACTCCAACCTGAATAATTGTTTTCTTTCCAACAAAAAAACTCCTGCAATTATTATTTGCTGCCTCAATATCCAACTGATAACAGCATATGTATTTTCAACCAGTTACTATAGGCTTGTACATGATGCACAAGTTTGGATCAGTTTAATATCAACTACATGATGTCTAGTCTACCATATGATTGTTGTTGTTGTTAACTGCCTTTGTGTTGATCTCAATCCATGGAGACCCTATGGATGAGACATCTCCAGGCCCCCCTGTCTGAGGAACTTCTGCAAACTCATATTCATGGACTCTTTAATAAACTCCATCCATCTAGCATGCAGCCTTCCTCTCTTTCTACTTCCCTCCACCTTTCCTAACATTATTGTCTTTTCCAATAATTCATGCCTTCTCATGATGTGTCCAAAGTACGACAGTCTGTGTTTGGTCATGTTGGCTTCTAGGGATATCTCTGGCTTGATCTGCTCTAGGACCCATTTGTTTGTCCTTTTGGCTGTCCATGGGATCCTCAGCACTCTTCTTCAGCACCACATTATTTCAAATGCATTGATTTTTTCCACTATCTTCTTTCTTGACTGTCCAGCTCTCACATCCATACATGGCAATAGGGAATACAATGGCTTGTATGATTCTGACTTTTTGTGCTGAGTTGTATGTCTTTGCATTTTAGGAACTTTTCTAGTTCTTTCATAGCAGCCCTCGCCATTCTTAATCTTCTTCTGATTTCCTGACTGCAGTCCCCATCTCTATCAATGTTTGATCCCAGGTATGGGCATTCTTTTACTATTTCTATTTCTTCATTATCTAGGTTGAACTTGTGAAGATCCTCGGTGGTCATTATTTTTGTTTTCTTTATGTTCAACATTAAGCCTGCTTTTGCACTTTCTTCTTTGATCTTCCTTAGTAAGTGTTCCAGGTCTATGACATTTTCTGCTAGTCCTGTCACCTGCATATCTTAGATTGTTGATTGTTGCCATTTCTGTGGCTCCAGAGACTCCCAGACCATCACCCCAATATTTTGCCCCCAAATATCCCCAAGCGTTGTGGGAGGCAACGTTACCATGTTTCTTATACTTCCAACCCTGCAGCTTAAACCAAAGTAATGCTGAAACCAAAGTAGTAATATAACTAATGCCACTGCTGCAGTTTGGGCAGACAACCTGGAAAAGCACCTGTTTCCCACACCACACTGCCTTTCTCCTTTCGGCTGCTTCAGCAGTCTTATTCATTTGGGCAGAATGGAAGAATGCAAAAATAAAAATAAAAAAAATGCAGCATAATGTTTTAAGGGCTTTAGTGTTTGTTTTAAAATCAACAAATCTGAGCTTTTTATTCAACTAATCTGCAGCTCAGGTTTTAATGTGGTTCCTTCTCTTCCTCCTTGCCTGTCACCATTCATTTCCTCTTTGTGGCGGGCTCTTTTGCTCCTCACTATACTGCACCACATCCACAAACAGGTAGCAAAAGGCAGCCAACCGTGTGATTCTTCCTCATCCCCCTAGCATGGCTCAAACCGGATCAGAACACCCTGTTACTCAATAACAAGTAACAGGCAAAAGCCCTATTATGTTACATTGAAAAATAGTGAATTAGATTCTTGGCTATTAAAGGCAAAAAAGTAACACTATTTCAACTAGGTAGAATTCAAAGTCATTGCCATGTTAGTCTGGAAAATCAGAATACAAAGGAATCTTGTAGCAGCTTTGAGACATGGGTCCAAAACACACTGCAGAAATAATCCAGTTTGAGACCTCTTTAACTGCCCTGGCTCAGTGCTAGGGAATTCTGGGAATTGTAATTTATTGTGTGGCATCAGACTTCTCTGACAGAGAAGCCTAAATGTCTCACAAAACTCAAGGGCTGAAGAGACCATCCAAAAGGGGTGGTGGCAAGCTGCCCCACTGCTCACCGGATTGGGGCCGTGGCAACCGCACCCTGCAGCCCCGATCTAGTGCTTTGCTGCTCTAAAAAGGACCGGCAAAATGCTGCTCCTTTTAGAATGGCAAAAAGCAACCCTTGTTGCCATTGCGGCTTTTTGGCATTTCTTTGGTGCGGTGCATCTAAATGCTGCAGCAAAGACACAGTCTTTCACTGCCTGCCGCCTGGTTGGGTGGAGTCAGGGTGGCCAGCGCACGGTCACCACACCCACACTCGACCCCCAGGCCGGCCTAAAGTGTCAGTCCGCACAGCCCCTCAGTTCCCAGAATTTCCTAGCACTGAGCCAGGGCAGTTAAAGCAGTCTCAAACTGGATTATTTCGGTAGTGTGTTTGGACCTAATTGAATGAAAGAAACTGATAGCATGAGCTTTCATAGATTTGAGTCTACCTCCCATGCATCTGAGGAAGCAGACACAAGTCTATGAAAGCTCATGCTACTAGCTTCTTTCTTTCAATTAGTCTCAAAGCTGCTACAAGATCCCTTTGCATACTGTTCCAAATTGTTACAAGTTAAATCTCCTTTATCTGAAATGCTTGGGACCAGAAATCTTTTGGATTTTGTGGTTTTTTTTCATTATGGAATACCTATATTTGCATATGCATACATTATGAGATATCATGGAGCTGGAACCCAAGTCTAAACAAAAATTCATTTATGTTTTGTATATTTCTTATACACATAGTCTGAAGATAATTTTATGCAATACTTTAAATAATTTTGTACATGAAACAAAGTTTGTGTACACTGAACCATCAGAAAGCAGAAGTGTCACTATCTTAGCCACCCATAAAAAATGTTTTGGTTTTTGGAATATTTTGAATTTTTGAATTTCGGATAAGGGAGACTCAATCTGTACCATAAAAAGAAATGAGTTACTAAAGGAACTTTTTACAAGTAAGAAACTGCTTCCAAGTTTTGTATCTAGGATATTGCTAAGTCACTGTTCATGATTCAAATGAGAAGTTTTTTTGTGGGTTTTTCGGGCTGTGTGGCCATGTTCTAGAAGAGTTTCGTTCTGACGTTTTGCCAGCCACAGATGCTGGCGAAACGTCAGAAAGAAACTCTTCTAGAACATGGCCACACAGCCCGAAAAACCCACAAAAAACTATGGATGCCAGCCATGAAAGTCTACGACTTCACATTCAAATGAGAAGATTTATGCCTTATAGCCTTTCATTTTTTTCAGAGTTGTGACAGGAAGATGAAGATGTAGGCAAACCTGCATTATAATTCAAATGAGAGTGGGACCTCCAGTGAATCAGACAATATCAGAATTCATCAATGGGGCTGCTGAGTTCTGGAATAAAGGTCGGAGATTTTAGACTTCATTACAAATGTGCAGATGCCTCTGATATATCACTATGACATGACATGGCAATGGTGATCATTAGTGTGAGTGAGATCATATCCACCAAAAGAGGGCAGAAGTTCCAGGTATAAGGCAATACTTGTTTACTTATCCTCCAGTTTCCTTAGTCTTCTAGGAGGATACCTGGTTTAACAGCATGGAGACAAAATGAATGCAGTATAGCTTTAAAGTACCTCATGTTCTAAACCTGAACATTGATAAAGATTATATGTTAGATTTACTACATAAGTCACCTGCAACTTGTTAATTTCACATCTGAGGCTTGGTGTCTCTGTGAACCCATGTCCAAAAGCTCTTACAGTTAAGCAGTCATACAATCGAACATCACATAATCCTCCATGATCCAGCTCTACAATTTCTGGAACCTGGTCTTTGAAATGAAAATTAGAAAATGAAACATGCTGAGTCAATACATGGATCTTTCATGCAAATGGCATACAGAAGCATTGTGGATAGCAACCAACAAATCTATCCAGCTAGACTGATATAGAGAAAGAAACACACTTCAGACACAAAAGCTACTTTCATTTTGATACAAAATCTACAGATCTTTTATTCTGAGTTGCCCTGCCTCACAGATGGAATTTCACAGGGTTCAGACAATAGTATCTTCCCTTTGTATCCCTCCCATATTTTCTCACTGTTTTTCTGTCAGAAAAATCATTTAAAGAAGAAAATACAGAATAGTTCCACAATGACTTTGGATTGATAGTTCTAAGAGTCCACCATCTGGAAGCACCAAAAATCTGGGCAAAGGAACAAATTAATGTCAGCATTTCACATTAAAGGCTTCTTTGAAGAAATTCATCCTAAGAATATGATATAAATTATCACATTCAAATAAAGTCAGATTTTTACCATGAAAGAACAAAGAGATGACCTTATTTCTTGACAGTACCACTTCAGATTTCAGGTGAGAGCTAAGTGTGATTTTTAAATATTTTATACAAAATACTTCATAACATAGTTTAAGAAACATCATAAGAATGTAAAGACTAAAGTTACAAAAACATAAATTATAATTATATGGGATCTGTATTAAATTTCTTTTATTGGCTTGAAAATCATGTAATAACGCAGGAAGTTCAATGATAATTCAGAATGTTCAGGGAAAAAGAACTGAAAAGAAAAAGAAACACTACTTTGTAATGTATTTTTGTAAAGTTATAATAAAATTAAAAAATATATATTTTATACAAAATATGATGGCATATACTGGCACTGACAGAATGTCTCATCACAGCCACACCCCAGGATCAGGTTTTTTAGAATCAAAGGTACAAATTAAATGTTTGTTATGTTAAATGTTGGGGGGGGGGGGGATGCACAATAAATGAAGCAACTTCTAAAGAATATATCCCACTCTCTTCCATTCCAGCATTCTCTGAAGATTCCAGCCACAGATGCTGGCAAAACATCAGAAAGAAACTCTTCTAGAACATGGCCACACAGCCTGAAAAACCCACAAAAAACTATGGATGCCGGCCATGAAAGCCTACATCTTCACAAAGTATCTTATGTTTTCTTTTAATGAACAAATGTTTGAATATTTGCTAAGACAATAAAAGATATTATATGGAGGCATCAGGCTATATTCCATATAGAGGCCAGGATGGAAAATTGCATTCCTTGGACAGAAGTTGACATTACAGATTTACTGAGCTATGGTTAAATGCAGCACAACAGGAATCTAACTAGTATAGCTTACCTAAAAGAAAGAGGATAGACACCAAACAGAGAGCAGAACAGACTAGTTTAGACTAGAACAGAAATATTAAATAATGGGAAGGGCCATTATGGAGCACCTTTGCCAAAAGCAAGTGGCCAAAAAGGCTAATAACAGTGGAGCTCAACTCACCAGAAGATACACTGCAGTCATAAGAACTGAAGCCTTGAAAACAAGCACAGCCCCATTCAACACAATGACCTCTCCCACTACAGAAGTTGGGGCATTTCAATGCTAAGATCACATTCTCCATCAATCCCTCATTTTCTTTGGTGTGGTAATTTACTTCTTCCAAAATTCTTCTTTCACATTCATTTTCCAGCAGGGCCAAACTGGTCTTTGCCCAGCTGAGATCATCCTTCAGTTGTAGATCCTTGACACACATGAGTACTGCATCCTCCATCCGTTGGCCAAGGAAAGTTTTACAAGCTGTACCTATGCTGGAATTGGCCACTGTCTGCCAACAAAGAGCAAGCACATCAAATTCAGTGAGGCCAGAAGGAGTGGGCCAGGAAGCCAGGAATTCCTGATGCATATCAGCTGTGTGATCCTCTGGAAAGAAATAGCTAAATCCATCCAGATCTGTTTGGCTTAAACTCTGGGATGGAAATACTGAAAGGTACTCATGATACTGCTGGCGTTTTGTACGCTCTCTGATATCATGTCTTGCGCGCTGCTTCTGGCTGCCAAAAATGTCAGCATATCTGTGAGCTCCCGAGCTCTCAAGAGGTAGTTTATCTGTTGTAATACCTGTCTTTGAGTTTGAAAATGTAATAGGGTGAGCTGGGGGTGCTGTCTGAAGAGGTGTTTGATTATGAGAGTGCCCCTCTCTGGAGGGAACAGCAGAAGAGGCTTCTTTGAGCACAGCTGCACGCTTCCTTAAGCCCCTGATATGATCAACTGAGCTAATATACTCGGCAGTAACATCCAGTTCCGGGATCAAAGAAGGAAGCCATACATTCTTCTCACTTCTTTTGCAAGATAAAGCAAATTCTGCTTCAGAAATAGGATTCAGCTTATTTGTCGGCTGATCCACTCCCACACTACCAGCATTACAGCTACAGAAAAGTGCTTTCTTGGCTGCATTTGACGGAGCTGGGGGTTTGTCAAAAAGGCTCTCCCCTGGCAAAATCCTGTAAAGGAAAACAACAGGAAAAACTCAAGATGGCCATAGCCCAGACTAGCAGTATCAATGCAAGGGAGCAATGGGAAGAATGGTTTCTGCAGCTGTAGTTTTGCACAAACCCTGGCAATGTTGCTTGTTTTGGACTGAGTTTCTCTGCCCTACTCAGTTTTATCAGTCCCTGATAGAACTTTAAGTAACATAGCTATGTCTTAAAAGAATTTTAGGATTTGTAGTTTAGTGAGGGACTCAGAATTCCCTGCTAGAGAGCTCTACCATGGCCAGATAACCATAGTTTCCCAAGTTATTCTGACAAGAAAGACCATGGACTGAATGAGTCACATTAGGTATTGAAGTTCTAGGGAGCGGAATAGAGCTCTACAGTGGCAGAGAATTCTAAGTATTTTATTCAACAACAAATTCCAGGATTGAGTAGAAACCTCAAGAAATAAACAGGTGTCAAACTGGCTATGTTGGCTGGGCTGTTCTGGGATTTTAGTCTCCAAAAGTAACTTTTCCAAATTCTGGTTTTGTAATATTGTTGCTGCAGCCGTTAACTCTTCTAGATGCCTTTTAAAACCCATGGATGACTTGTGTCTTTGGTAATGGTAAATGTTTGGAGCAAAAATTACAAACAAAGGTCCAGCAACATGCAGGATTTATTGTGATATCTGGGTGATCACTGGTCATGTTGGTTGGGAGAGTCCATACACTCTAATTCAAAACTTTTCTGGGCTTTGGTCCAAAGTAAACACTAAGCTTCACTGACTATGTCTGAAGGCCTAGACAACTATTTATGAATAAGCCCCACTAAAAAGAAGAGCACTGCAAATGAGAGAATTGTCATCTAAATCCAACATTCTGCTCAGACAATTACAATGTTTGTTTTCAATAAGTAGTAAAATTTGAGGTTTTTTTTTTCTTAAATGAAAGTACCTTGATGGGACTATTAAAGTTCTTATTACCTCCACTCAGAAATAAAAGACAGATGAGCATCCTCTCCTCTGTTGATTTCTCTTCCATCCATATCATGGTAATCATTCCCTGCAATGCCATCAAACGTTCCACAAAGTCCCAATGTATGTTTATAATCAGAACTGGGGGCTCTGAGAGTTAGACTCATTCCCCATTCACTCACATCAGCTCGAATGAAAGCTCCAGATGAAAATAAGATCTAAAAAGATAATATGGCAAAGATAACAGGAAGATTTGTTTTCCTGCCTTGAAAACAGGTTCCCCATATCAGTACTGTTTGGAGATGACATGGATTAATATTTTGATCCTCTTCCCATTTTAACCTTTCTCTCCCCCCCCCCCTTTCTTTAACTGCAATATTGTGCTAAACAAACTACACATTCTTTGTGAAATTACTTTTTCATAATCTTCTCTTGCTACTGACACCTGTCTTTTAAAGGTGTAGGGACTGGAATCCTGAAGCAGTCACTGACCTTAAGAATATGCAAAGGGATCTTGTAGCACGTTTGAGACTAATAAATGAGCGAAGTAAGTAGTAAGTTTTCATAGACTTGGTATACTTTCTCAGATACATGGAAGTAGACCAGTTCTGTGAAAGCTTATGCTACAACTTCTTTCACTCAGTTAGTCCCAAAGGTGTTACAAGATCTCTTTGCAAACTGATATCCCAGACATAGCTTTGTCATTGAATTCTGACCTTATCAATGTTATTGAAAACTGTTTATTTTAACAGCAGTTAGCAAAGACACCTTCATGATGCTTTAAAACAACAATAACTCTGGATCACATCCAGAAAGTTATCAATATCAGCCTACAAGATCATGAGGGCAGACCATGTAGGATCAGAGTCAGTGTGGTCCATGACTCATTCTGCCCTTCTGAGCTTTGTCCCTGTAAAATGAAACAACCAAGTGGATACTCAAACAATACCAAGGTGCTCAGTTTATCAGATGGCTACAAGACACAGCAACTGAATCTCCATACAGTAAGGGTGGAGATTTGAGGATATTTTTTTTCCTTCGTTGGACTTGGATGGGTTCTGTCCCTCCTAAAAATGTTGTCCTTTCTTTGGAAGACAGCACCCCTAACCAAAAACCACATTATAATAAATTCACATCTAAAATATTAATTGCACCTCAAAACTGTTTGGGCTGTGCAACTTGCCATGTGAATATATTTTTCCTGGTCTGTTACAGCTCAGAAAAAGTGTTTAAAAACACAGAACAATTTTTTTCTGGCCTAAAACTGGTCTGGGGAGACTATAACACTTAAATGACAAAACATCCCCACAACCCTGGGAGTCTTCTGAAGGCATCATTTGACATTTGGATGAATATATGAGAAGTTATGAAGTTCAGGAGCAGCAGGAAGAGAAAAGCTACTGAGACCTGTCTATTTTAACAAGGATAAGTAAAAAATGTTCCATCTTCTGATTCCATCTCTATGCACTCTTTCACCAGCATACATTTAAAATGCTGAATATGTGCATCAGTAGGCAAACCACTAACTTCTATGTGGCATAAAATAACTTTGGTATGGTTATTGGCTATTTGGTATGATAAACTCATTTTGTCATCGCTGTGTGCCTTCAAGTCAAGCTTATCATGGGGTTTTCTTGGCAGGTTTCTTCAGAGGGATTTTGCCATTGCCATCCTCTTACATCAGTTTAAAGTGCACAGTGAAGACATCAAAACAGTTCAAGATTTTCCATACCATGGCTCAGTCACTAATCAGAATGGAGACTACAGACAAGAAATCAGTAAAAAACGAAACTTGGAAATGCAGCTATGAAGGAACTAGACAAGATCCCAAAGTGTCAAGATATATCATTCAGTACTAAAGTTAGGATTGTCCATGCCATCGTATTTCCCAGTTTTATGTATGGCTGGGAAAGCTGGACAGTGAAAAAAGCAGATAGGAAGAAAATCAACTCATTTGAAATGTGGTGATGGAAAAGAGTTTTGCAGATACTGTGGACTGCTAAAAGGACAAATGAATGAATTCTAGAGCAAATCAAGCCTGCACTATTCCTAGAAGCTGAATAAACTGAGATTGTTGTACTTTGGCTATATCATGAGAAGATGTGACTCACTAGAAAAGACAATCTTGCTTAGCAGAGTAGAAGGCAGTAGGGAAAAAAGGAAGACCGCATTGCAGATGGATAGACTCAATGAAGAAGCCACATCCTCTGACCTGAACAGAGCTGTTTATGATATGGAGACTTGGAAGTCTGTCATTCATACGGTCACCAAATTGACAGCAACAAATGGTATAAGAAAGGGGAAGGCTGAAATATCACGAAGGAATTATGGTCCAAACTAGATGCACAAACATCTGTCATTCCTCCTTTTTTCCAAAACAGATGTGAAGATTGGGACCACAGTGCAGGATGAGAGGGTTCATTTTACCTTGAGTCCTTTCCCTTCCAAAAAACACATCCCACAGAGTGATAATTCTGCACCATCTTTGTGGGGGAATGGAAATGAATGAGAAAATGCTGCAAGGAAATGTGTTAAGTACACTCTAAACTTGCACTGTGGCCTCAATCCAGGTTTCTTCACTTCACAGCTGCTTCTCTCACCACCACCACCACCACAATTAAAATCTACAAGTTTGGCAGTGTTCAATGTGACATCTAGTTTGGGCCTGTGAAGCTAAGGGAATTATCCCAAGTTAAGAAAAGTCCAGCCTTGCTTTAAAAATAATAACATATTATCTATTGAGAAAGGATGACATGTGCAATATAAGCTTTTACAAGAAAAGGTCTGATAAGCAAAAAACTGTGGCAGGATAACAACCAGCATTAGAAACATTATGATATGATTGTTCAAACGAATTGGAGGTGGTTCGTGTCTTTTTAATGAGATTCAGATAAAATGAAAGGAAGAGAAACACTAAGGAGAAAAATCAGTGGCAGAAAATGGGAAAAGGTGTAGATTTCACTAACACCTATTTTCAGTCAAAATGAGCCTTTGCAAATATACCTTAATGTAGTTTTTTCCTTGAACTGAGTTCTTGTTATCTTATACTCCCCAATTTGAAGCAGTTTTCAAGTTGTAAAGTGATAAAGGGAGAAGATAATTTTGCTAGAGAATGTAACGTAAGTAATTTTGCCTTAGGAAGTAATGCAAATGAGACCATGACTGAAGAATGATGGCTTATTGTTACATGAATATGCCGGCTACAGCTTGTTCGCACCCAGTTCCTCTTTTTTCAAGTTTTGAGATGAAATCAGAAACTTTTACTTCTGTTTTCAATTAATTACACTCTTGCAGGACAGTGGTCCCTTCACATTCTCTGAGGCAAGGGGTGAAGGACCCCCGTGAATGTGGGAAAACCACAAATTAAAAAACACTATTCTTTTTACCCGAGAGAACACCCCTCTAGGAAACTCCAGGTTCTGCAGTGCAACTCTGTGGTTACCATCTGCCAGAAGTTGACCATAGAATCATGCTGGAGGACCTACAAACCCCTACAGAAGTGTTTGTTCTAGGAACTTCTAGGTTCTCCAGCACAACTTTATGGTCAACTTCCATCAGAGTTGTGCTGGAGGACAGAGAGATCCCTAAAGAGAACATATTAATCAAAACCACAAATTATCAAATCTGTAAAAGTCAAAGCCGCAAATGTGGAGGGTCAATTGTATAACCCAGGGGTAGGAAACCTTTCTCCTTTAAGGGCCGAGGGACTTCAGCTCCCAGAATCCCAGGAGCTATTGGCCAACATGGGACTATTGGCCAACATGGCTGAGGCTTCTGGGAGCTGAAGTCCCTCGGCCCTTAAAGGGGAAAGGTTGCCTACCCCTGGTATAACCTATAAAGCAGTTAATATTACAGTTGTCCCTCCATATCTACAGATTTTTTTGTCCATGGATTCAACCATCCACAGCTTGAAAATATTTTTTTAAATATAAATAAATTCCAAAAAGCAAGCCTTGATTTTGCCATTTTATATAAGGAACATCATTATACTATGCCATTGTATTTAATGGGATTTGAGCATCCATAGATTTTGATATCCATGGGGGGTCTTGAAATCAAATCCCAGCAGATACTAAGGGCCCACTGTATCTATGTTTTATTGAAATGAAACAGCTTCATAAACTTTGTTGTTATCTGCCATCAAGTCGACCTCATTATCTTAATTATCTATGAGGTCTCTTATTCATCGTGTCACCATAATTATCTTATGGTGACACGATGAATAAGAGACCTCATAGTACCCCTATCTTGAACCACCTTGATCACATCTCTGACTCATAGCTGTGGCTTCCTTCATTTAGTCTATGCATCTGGAATGTGGTCTTCCTCTTTTCATGCTGCTTTCTACCTTAGTAAGCATTACTGTCTTTTCTAGTGAGTCATTGCTTCTCATGATATGGCCAAAGTATGACAGCCTCAATGAAGTCAGCATGGCTTCTAGTGACATTTGCTTTAGGACTCATTTATTTAGCAATAGCATGTACATTTCTATGCCACTTATCAGTATACCTAAGCACTCCCTAAGCAGTTTACAATGTGTAAGCTAATTGCCCCCAACATGCTGGGTGCTCATTTTAGCAACCTTGGAAGGATGCCAGGCTGAGTTGATGCTGGAGCCCCTGGTCGGTATTGAACTCACAACCTTGTGGTTTGTGAGTGAGTGGCTGCAGTACAGGCATTTAACCACTGTGCCACCAGGTCTTTTAACAGTCCACAGTATCTGCAGAACTCTTCTTCAGTACCACATTTCAAATCAGTTGATTCTCTTCCTATCCTCTATCTTCATCGTCCAACTTTCACAACCATGCATAGAAATGGGAAATAAGATAGGATGTACAATCCTAATTTAAGTATTCAATTAGTTGTCTTTGCACTTCAGAATCTTGTCTAGTTCCTTCATAGTTACCCTTTTTGACTGCATTCTGATTGATTGAGCTATGGTATGGAAAATCTTGAAATACACTCATCCCTCCATTTTCACAGACTTCAGGTCTGTGGTTTTGGTCCTTCGTGGACCAGCAAGAGGGGAGGGTTAAAATGGCATGTGCGTGCACAGCTACATGCAAGAGCTCATGGCCATTCAAGCCTATGGGGCTTGAATATTTGGGGATTTCCATTTTCACAGGTGTGTGTGTGTGTTCCAGAATGGAGGGACGACTGTATTTCAAAGTCTTCATCATTTATTTTGAAGTTATGCAAGTCATCTTTGGTCATTATTTTTGTTTTCTTCATGTTTAATTGTAAACCTCCCATTACACTTTCTTCCTTGACTTTCTTCAGTAATTA
Source organism: Phrynosoma blainvillii (assembly GCA_026167975.1). Taxonomy (NCBI): domain Eukaryota; kingdom Metazoa; phylum Chordata; class Lepidosauria; order Squamata; family Phrynosomatidae; genus Phrynosoma; species Phrynosoma blainvillii. The sequence continues at coordinate 39,901,006 of JANUYF010000005.1, forward strand.
TCTTTGGTATATTCATAAACTAAGGCCACCTTAGGGGATGCAGTGGCTTAGTGGTTAAGATGCCAATTCTGATGACTAGAAGATTGGCAGTTCAAGGCCTGGGTGCTGCATGATGGGGTGAGCTTCTGTCATTAGTCCCAGCTTCTGCCAACCTAGCAGTTTGAAAGCATGCAAATGCAAGTAGATAAATAGGTACCACTTTGGTGGAAAGGTAACAGCATTGGGTGCAGTCATGCCGACCACATGACCACTGAAGTCGTCTTCCGCCAATGCTGGCTCTTCAGCTTAGTAATAAGATAAGCACTGCCCCCTACAGTCAGTTACCTTTGGCTTTACTTTTAAGGCCACCTTATTTCAATAAACCATAGTTAAGATTAATTAGTTTGCCTAGGTTCAGACCAAACATTAAAATATCCTTACTTAGAATGAGAAGTAGAGACTCCCAATCAAGTCATGGCCATCCAAGAGGGGGAAAGAAGAAGAGGAGGGAGGAGCACAGGATCCCACCTAGGTTTCTTCTTGCAATGATAAACCAAAATTTGTCCTTATGCCCAAATCAGAGGTTGGAAAGTTAGTTTATTGTCTTCAACTCCCAGAATCCATCAACCACCACACAGAGAAATCCTGGGAGTTGTAGTCAAAACTATTTTCCAAACTCTTCTCCAAATGCAGCTTTTGTTTGTGGAAAAGGAAACTGAAAACTCTTCCTGAACCAAATAGCTCTAAAGCAGATATAAAACTGATTACACACCGTTACTTTTCTTCCTAAATATGATTCAGTGATCCTGACATTGCTGTCTGCTGGGTCTCTGCTTTTTACAGATAAGTGTGGCTGTGAATCACGCAGCTGGCCGCTGCACATGTCAAACGCTATTGTATCAGCCCCTTCTCTGGCAACAAACCCACAGTTACATGATGCTGGGTAATAAAGGCTTCCACAATCCCACTGGCGCACGTGGACTTCAAAATCACGGTCAGTACTTCTGTACAGCACAAATGTTCCAGTTTTAAAATTGTCATACATCCTGAAAGAAAGAAAGAAAGAAAGAAAGAAAGAAAGAAAGAAAGGAACATTATTGCCATTTCAACATTATAATAATGTTCATTAAAAGCTTTGTTTGTGCAATGCTACCTTTTAATCTTTATTTTTCCTAATCCTGTGCATACTCAGTCAAATAGGTTCCACTGAATTCAATGGATCTTACTCCTTGGTAAGGGTGAATAAGATTTTAGCCTCCCTCACCAAAATCACAGGGCCAAATTACATGTCAGTTATTATCTTTTCTAATTTGTCTCTGATATTTTGTTCATTTTTCTTTCAGAAAATATGACAGAATTAACATGGAAGGCCAGCATCAAGTTGATAGGGTTTTTTAAAAAATATTTCCATTTGTGACATTCACCACTAAAAGGTGATTTTTTTTCCCTGCCAGAGAAAATATGCTTGTATCTGTAGAGATGAACTAATTGTTACTCTACACTCACACAATCACCACCTGCACAAACAGTTCTAGAGCCCATGAAAGGAGGTATCTGACACTTCTTGCACAAGCATTTCTCTCAGCTAGGTACCACTCCCAAGATGCTTACTGACAAGTCCTGGTAGGAATTAGGTGCCAGGAACCTCCTACATGGATGCTAGAAGTACCTATTGAGGACACTAGGTTGGCCAGCTTTTTCCTCCAAGTCTACATAAATAGTACCAGTGAGGCTTTCCATTGCCCCATTATTAAATAAAATCTCTACCTGTACCTTTTCCCTTCAGGGCAAAAAGCAGCTGGGAGGTAAAACAGATTTTTTTAGCAGAAATAATTAAGAAATCAATCCATTCCTACTTAGATTTTCAACTACCACATTGCATTTGATAATAAAATTTAATCTTTGGGATATTTGTTTATTTAATTAAAGCCAGCATCTAACTGAAAGTTGCCTAGAGTAGATGACATATTTATAAATAATTAGATAATGATGATGATGTGAGTGTCTGTCTTCAGGGTGGGTGTCTCAGGTCTGTATTTTTGGGTACTTGCTAAATGCCAGTCCTTTCCAGGAAGTTCACTATCTTATATCAAGTTAAAACCACTATCCATGCTGACTCACAGGGGTTCTGCAAGACCTCTGATAGAAGTTCTTCCAGACTTCATAACCTTTAAAAACTAATGATGTTTAGGTTTTAAACCTGGAACCTTCTGCATGCAGAAACATTGCTTCCAACAGTCAATAAAACTTTCTTCCTTCTATTCTTATCCAGAGACTGAAAAGGTTAATTTTTGGATTATAATTCCCAGATTACCAGCTAATTTAACTGGCGGAGTCAGGAACCTGCAGTATAAAAATGTAACTTTACCAAGCTCTGCTTCTATCACAAGATGGGCACACTCTTGCATCCACTAAGGGATGTCCTCCATCCATGCACTTATGAATCCACAACACACAGACAAATACAGAGAGACATAGATTTACAGTTGTTTAACTTTGTTGCCATCCAACCAATATTGAACAGGAAAGGTGGGACTGGTGGTGAGGTTAAAATAATGCTCCTGCAGAGTTCTGGGCAGGGAGATGTTGGAAGTGGAGAAATACATGACTACAGGGCAGCAGAGGTAGACAAGAGTAGTTAGGGATCCCAGGCATTTTCCCTTTCAACTTGTCTGGACCATAGCTTACTTGTCTATAGACAGATATGCTGCAATATGACTTCATTTCCTCTTGCCCTTTCTCCTTCCTCACTCGTTGATCTCATCCACACCCCACAATTATAGCACTTTGATGCCCCTTAAAGTGCCAAGCCTACATTCTATTGAACACTGGGATCTGTGGTTTCATGATGTATCTACAATTCTCTAATGGAGCACATTAGTACCTCAAAATTAGTACCTCTGATGGTGCGCACTAGTACATCAAAATCAAAATCCCAGGATTCTGTAGGAAGAACCCATGAAAGTTAAAGTGACATCAAAATGCACAATGTGAAAGAGATCTATGTTAGCCAGCAGACTCTATCCTTCTCTATCAAAAATGTAATTTCCTTAAGAAAAGCTTTCTCTCCACTTAAGGTGGTATTTATATTGATTCCAAGTAACCATCTTCCAAACAAAGCCAACCCAAGGGAGTTTTTGCTTTGATAACTCTGATATCTCAGTGATGCCCCAGAAGCAGCACTGAGGATGTGAGTCTGCAGGAGTGGCTCTCTGAGATTCCACACAACCTGTTCTATTTCAATAGGAAGGGCCAGGAATCTTCTTCTATGTTATCACTACGTTATCATGTAAATAGATATTTTCCTTTCTCGTAAACCACATTTTTCCAATCTGGTTGATATATTAGATTAGCTGAGCCATGCTGGTTGGGGATTATAGCAGTTGTAATCTAACACATCTGGATGCTGTCGGTCATAGGGATTTATGGTATATTGCTGCATAAGTTGTTTCTGACCTATGACAACACAAATATATTATCACAGGGCTTTCTTTTCAAAACTTGTGGGGGGGGGGGTTGTCATTGACTGAGCATGTGTGACTGACCCAAGGTCACCCAGTGGGTTTCCATGTCCAAGCAGAAATTCAAACCCTAGTTTCCAGGGTGTAGTATCCTATAGTCCAATGCTTCCAGAGGGCACAAGGTTAGTTAAGGTTGTTATCTTGCCTTCTCTTGAACTCTTGTTTTGTCAAAGGGAACTGAGAAGGATGACGTATTCTCTCTCTCATATTTTTAATACTTCCCCTGATTCCTTGGTATGTCAATGCTCCCACCACTTTCTAAATATACCACAAGCAAGAAAAAAGGATGCAAAATATGTCATTCAAATGCTTGGAATATTTTTTCTTTTTGTTTCTTTTAAATGGGAAGTATCTATACAGTTTGGAAAAAGCACAGCACATGGCTGCCACAAAACCATTAAGTCAGGCTGCAGTTAGCTTTATGTATTCTAGACAGTTGCTAGGAGACCGGGCTGAATTAAATCTATCACTGTCTTTTTGCATAGTTGATGCTCACTATAACATGGGCTTCAATAAGTACCTGCTTTCCCTGGCTATGCATTGTGGACATGGAGTATGCAACCACTGCATTTCTCCAGAGGGATATTCTACAGAACCACTCAGAAGACATAATTTTCAGTGGCTGGGTTTCATTGCTACAAAGTGAACAGCTTTCCTTCAGAAATATAACAACCATTAAGATGAAACAACTGCTAAAGGAAAACCTTTTCTCCTTTCATTCTGGGATTCATTTGACAGATAAAAACAAAAACATTCTTTTAATAGGGTTGGCACAAAGTCATACATTCTCTTTAAAAGAAAAACACACCACAGTAGAAAATCTGTTAATTACCTGCCATCAAAAGTAATGATATGTGGGTCGGTAAAAGAGTAGCAATAAGAAAAGGGAAGATCCTTCACAGTAACCTTTGAGGGGAAAATGAAGACATTCACAGAAGGTTATTATGGTAAATCTTTTGGTGTAACATCCTACAGATTGCACTCCTAAAACTTCCAGAACTGTTCAGCCAGACCAGTCACTGGTCCCATGCTTTCTTGGAGAATCTGGGGATTATCATTCAAAAAAGTAATTTCCCCAAGATCTGTTTGCAGGCTGCTCCAAAATTAAAGCAAATGTGCATGCATAGTTTAAATCAAGATATATAAAATTACATGTCGAAGTCACTCAAACCTGACATTTCTCAGTTCCTCATAAGGACCTGGTATTATATCAATTGGCACTCACAATGCGATCTTGGGAGAAGTAACTTTTTTCATCTGTCCATTCCCTAATAGAACTCCTAGCAATCATAACTTCCAGTTCTACAGTGAGGGCAAGCATGATAAAGACAATAAAGTACTATACAAATTAGAAGCATTATTAAAAATGATGATTCTCAGTAACTGTTTTAATAATGATTATTACATTTATTTATAAGGTTTACAATCCCCCTTTAGCCCTCAAGATCCTTAAGGGAAGACTGTTAACTATACACAAAAATATATGTATCATGGGCAACAAGACAGTCTGTGGGTTCATAATGATGCCAGGCTATAGAAGTTAAACAGGCTTGAGCCTAATCAGTACCTGCATGGGAAATTGCCTGGGAACTCCTTGTATGTTGGCTTGCATTCCATTATAGAAGAAAAAGAGGGTATAAATTAACTACTGAATCTGGAAAGAATCACATGCTTCCATTAGCTACATGGTTTTCCCATACCACTTTTCTGTTATCAAAAGTAAAGGGGATGGTTTTTCACCTGAATGCTCTCTGGTGCATAGCCATTCCAAAGAAAATTGTTACTAATGATAGGCTCCACCATAATCTTGGTTCTTCTGTTGCCATCTTGAGTGAAATCACTCACAGCAGTATAATGGACACTGGCCTGGCTACATGTTCCATTGAGGCAGGGTTGCTGAGGAAGATCCACACGGCAAGAAGACAGAGCCACATTTAAGACCTCCAGATCTTCATCTGTTCCAACATAGACAAACCACTAGTAACTTTTTTTTTAAAGATAGCACACGAGTTCATAACATCACTAAACAGTCTAAGCCAACCCAGTATTAGAAAAAATGAAACCAAAAAAAGAAAAAGGGGAAAGAAAAAAAAGTGTAATTGTAAGGTTACAAGTGACCAGACAGTTGGCCTGGGGCTGCATCTGCACTGCAGAAATAATGCAGTTCAACACAACTTTAACTGGCATGGCTCAATGCTATGAAATCCTGAGATTTGTAGTTTGTTGTGGCACCAGCAGCTAAATAGTTCACAGAACTACAAATCCCAAAATTCTATAACACTGAGTCATAGCAGTTGAACTAGTATCAAAGAACAAAATAGTGCCCCTTTCCTGTTCTATCTACAGAAGCTGACCACTGCAGCAGTTTCATCTTACTTGAACATTGCTGATAGAACAGTGTTTATTTAAGCTTCTGTTCCCAAATAGGATTCTTCTTCTTTCCCCCAAAAAACAGCTGGGTTCAAATACTTCAAAGCTGGCTTGGCAAGCAGGAATTAAGAACTTTGCATTCACTTGCCCCACAAATCCACAAAATAAAGAGGAGGCAGAGTCTTGCCACCCCCATGAGGACCAGTGCAAGAAAAAAGGTGTTGCAACAGCCACTGGAATGAGCCTATGTGACCTCAGTTGCTTCTTTCATTAAGCAAAAAGAATAACACAGCAGCCTACTAAAAGGAGCTTTTCTCAAAGAGACCCCTTTTAAATCAAAATGACCCAAGAAAAAGCTCTCCTTCAGGACTAGTCTACATGTAAGTATGCTATGGGAATTGGTGCACATTTTTGCACATTCACATTTGGTCTTTGCAGACTGCTAGAAATAGTGCAAATTGAGTCCAGTTTAACTGCCCTGGCTCAGTGCTAGGGAATCATGGGAATTGTATTTTTTCTTTTTTTGAAACATTGAGCCTTCTCTGTCAGAGAGCTCTGGTGCCACAATAAACTACAGTTCCCATGATTCCCTAGCACTGAGTCAAGGCAGTTAAAGTGGACTCAATTTGCACTATTTCTGGCAGTGTGCAAAGGCCCCATTGACAGTTAACTGCATTCATTTTCCTGCACACATTCACATCTATTCACCCTCCCTCTGAAGAAAATGTGCAGCCATTCAAATGCATGTGAAGCACACAGAAGGCCACATGTGCAATAATGCATATTTCTGCAAATTTCAGCAGCAAAAACCTCAACGACTTTTCCCTGCCTTTTCCCACTGAGTTCCCCCCCTTCACAAAAAGCCCAAACTCTTGTGAATTGTATGTGGCCAGATCATATTCTATTTGACTGGAATAAGGAGTATTTTAAAGGTGTAAACAAGCTCTCAATCTCTCTTTCTCTCTCTCTCACACACACGCACACATATAAAAACAGAGTTTTCCTCCTCTGCTTAATGGATTTTAGATTCCCCATCCATCTTTCATTTCCCTAAAATTAGAATTTATGTTTCAGAGAAACATTCATGATTTGGAAATATTTGTTTTCAAGATATGCATAAACCTTATATTCTAAGGTTTAGTTTTGATGGTTTTCTTCACCTCCTTCCTTTTGACTTACCAATTCCCTTGCCTCTCTCTCTCTCTTCCCCCGTGTGTGTGTGTGTGTGTGTGTGTGTGTGCATATCAGGGCTGCACAGTGCCATAAGAAAGAAATTGTAATTTAAAAGTCCAATACCAGGAGAGAGTTCATGTCTACTTACTAGGAGATGGTTTTCTATTTCTGCAGAGAAATGTTCAATTTACATTAAAAATACAATCATACACATATCTACTCAGAAACAAGTCCCAATGAGATCAGTAGAATATACTTCTAGATTTTAAAATGTTCAGGATTTTGTCCTAATGAGACTTTCCAAAGCTAATGGAATGCAGTTATTTCTTTATTGCAGATATGTTTTTCCCCCAATGGTATTTTTCTTATTTCATTCCATTTACCCCTTGGAGCTAAAAGCACATTATTTTTCCCCCCCTCACCCATTCCCCACTTTTATCCAAAAGCTTGGTGGAGAGGGTTAGGTTGAGAGGCTATGATTGACTCAAGGTGACCCCATAAGTATAATGCTGCCTCTGTCACTAGGCAGATGGGTTATAGGACGTTATCACACGTGGGCCAGTTTTGTTGTTAAAGAGATAATAAAGTGGAAATGAAGCATCCCGAAAAGAAAGTGAAAATAGAGCTTAATTACGCAAAAGCTTTTCACATGTAATTACAGTAATAACGGAATTAAGTTAAAAGCGAAAAAAAGACGTTTTTAACTTTCATACACAAGTGAAAAGAACCCGTACATGTACTGGAAATGGGTGTGTTTTGTGACAAGACTCCTCCTTTTCCAGGGCGAGTCCTGCATTTCCCAGGAGGAAATGTCAGACTGTCCTACATTTGGGGTCATGTCCTCCTGCACAGGTCCTAACCCCCTTCCGTTGGGGTTAGGACCTCTCAAGACAGCAGAGGAGGAGGAGGAGGAGGCTGGCAAGGCAAGGCAAGGCAAGCCGAGGCAAGGGAGGGATTGAGAGGGGGAAACTGGAGGTAGCTCCCATGCCCCCCATAAGCCTTTCCCCTTTGTAGGACCTGCAGGGCAGATGGAGAGATGGAGTTGCTCCACAAGCACACCCCACACTTGCACCCACATCCACCCACAGCTGCTGCGAGGGAAGCCTTCTTTCCCCTCCTTTTCCCTCCATCCCAAATGCCAAACTTCTCCTCCGTCCCAAACTTTTTTCTCCTGGGCTGCCTTCCCTTCCCTTGCCTTCCCTGGCACTGAGAAGGAGCCCAGGACTCTCCCTCCCTGGAGGCCCCTCCTCCTCCTCCTCTTCGCCCTCCTCCAGGTTTTAAAAGAGAATTGTCTGTGCGCATTTGCTTTTCACATTACAGTAAATGCGAAATTACTGTAATTTCGCAAATGCATTTCCTCTAAACTCCTAAAATTAAAAAGATTTCAGATAATACCAGTTTCTGTCCAGTTTCTGATCAGTTTCTGTGCGACGTCGTGTGAAATCGTGAGGCACAAATTCAGTTTTTGTTTGGGATTTGTGTGGATTAACCAACAGATTTCCCCCATGTGATAACGTCCTTAGAGTCCTTGTTAGCATCATGGCCAAACATTAATAGCTGTCCAGTGGCATGAAAGAGTTATTCTGTATTATTTTACTATTATTTATTAAAATATTTGTACACCATCTAATATCAAAAGATCTCAGGGCAGCTTACAAATAAGACTGAAATAACAGATTGAACATTCTAAAACAATAAAAATATAAGCTAAAACATATTAATCGTAATGGTGAGTTAAAACATATTTATTATTTTATTTATTTATTTCATTTGTATGCCGCCTTTCTCCCAGAAGGGACCCAAGGTGGCTCACAGACAATTTTTTTTAAATGACAATAAAATTTAAAAGATTAAAAAATTATTAAAACCAAGTATATAAGTATTTGAAATGAATTAATGAGGACAAGAGGCCTTGTGGAACAGCCAAGTTTTCACTTGGCACCTAAATGAAATGAATGTTGGTGCCAATCATGTCTCCAAGGGGAGGGCATTCCACAATTGGGGTGCTACAGATGAGAAGGCCTCTTCTGTGTCCCAACATACTTTATGGATCTCACTGGAGGACAAAGAAGAGGGCCTCCCCAGCAGATCTCAACCCTCAACCAGGCACAGATAAGAAGAAGCTTTCCCTCTAGTATCAAGGTCCCACGCTGTTCAGGGCTTTAAATGTCATCAAAAACACCTGGAATTCAGACCAAAAGTGTATTGGGAGCCAGTGCAATTCTTTTATGCTGTCCATATGATATTCCAGTCAGCAATCAAACTGCATTATTTTGCACTAGCTGCAACATCTAAGTCTACTTACTCGGAGAAGTTTTCATAACTTCTTCAAGTGCAGCCCCATGTAGAATAAATTACAATAGTCCAATCAGGACATTGCCAGTGCATGTTGTGGCTAGGCTATCTCTATCCAGGGAAGGCCATAACTAACACACCACTTGAAGTTGGTGCCAAGCAGTCTGAGTCACAGAGTCCACTTGGGCCTCCAGTGGCAGGGATGAATCTAGGGGTACTCCCAAGCTATGCACTTGCTACCTCAGTGACCTTGTTGGAAATTTTTTGCATTTGCTTTGCATTCTGAAGCTGGGAAAAGATACGAAGGCTGTAATAAATGGATACAGGAGTGAATATTTCTTTGTGGCTAGTTTGTTTGGTTAGTTCGTATAGCTATTAGTGGGGAGATGGGCCACACTTGAGCACTTTGATTCAGTTTACTTCTGCACTTTATAACCTTGAGAACCCACCTTCCATCTAGCTCAGTTGGGGGGATGAGGTGGGGGGGGGGGGAGAATATTCCAATCCAGGGACTATATGTCCACAACAGGGATTTGATTCCATTGCCAGATGAAGGGACAGGTCTGGATAGAATTTGTTTGGGACTCAATTCAACCACTGGCTGTGTGGGGTGCTGGACCCCATCAGCAAAAGGACTGAAATGCTTCTTTGCTGTGTACCATCTGCTGCATCATTTACTGTCAATAAAAATCATGCTACTGCCAGCATCTAGCACCAAAAGAACCCTTGGAGAGGTTTGGAACTACATACAGTTTCAGAATGAGACAAGAGGATTTATCAAGTGCATACAAACATACTAAAAACCCATCCCTCTCAAATCCTTTCTTTTCCCTCCCAAATGGCAACTGGAAGGAGAAGCAGAGGGAGAATATGGTATTCTGACAACCTGGAGGGGGTATGGCAGAGGGGCAGGAGTAGAAAATTGGGCCCTGGATCTCATGTCTACCTTATTTATATACTGATACAGATTCAGACAGCTATATATCTTACCATATAACAATGTTGAACCAAAATGCTGGTTAGAAATACAAATTAAAGGCAAAGGTGGTGGTGGGAAAACACAACATAAATTACCTTCTTCTATTGTACTTAATTTTAATGATATTTTACAGTCATTTTCCAGCTTAGCTTGAGGACAAGGAATGGGAATTTTGCTCTCTATTACTAGTCTGTATTCCTTTCCATCTTCTGATATAGTAGATGCCTCAGGACGAAGCTAGGGGGGAAAAGACAAAAGCTAACAATGCAAGACATCTATATGGAATTATCTTCCTGTTCAAACTGTGTAACAGTGTCAGAACAATGTTGAAAGAAATTGAAAAAGTAGATTTTTTTTTTACAGTTATGTAAAAAAAAAAAAGGCAGACAATTAATAATATCCTACTGAAAACCTTGTCATGAAGGGAATAAAATCTTCCTTACAATTAATTTCTGTAATCTTGCAAAAACAGACTTGCCAGTTCTAAAAACAAATCAAAATATTTTCCCCAAAGAGTCTCTAAACAAAGACTGGATTTAAAAACATATACTTTGCATGTGAAATCATGAGGGACATGAATATCAGAGAAAGTGTAATATGGAGAGAATAAACTACATGAGTCCATAGGGGCCAGAATACTCCAGGAGCAGCCCCAAAATATTCTGGCCCTTGAGCTGCCCTGCCATTCCCCCATTACCTTGGGCACTCTATTGTGATGCCAAGTTGTTTGCAATGGCATCCCACTGTACCACCCAGTGCTGGTGCCATTGGTGCGAGTCACTCCCAGGTCAAAACAAGGTGCCTAGCATTGCTCATATGGCTGCGTGCCTTGTTCTGACATCAAAGCGAGAGACTTGTACCAGTGACAGTAGTGGTAGGAAGTACAGCAGGACATGTTGTAAACAGCTGCTTGGTATCACAGTGGAGGGCTCTTGATATTCCGGGAAGATCTGGAGCAAAAGGCAATTTAAAAAAGTTTTATGGCCTTAAAGGTGTTATACCTCAGATTCACTGCTGGACTAGCCAGATGTAATCTGGACAGTTCACACCAGAAGCGGAGACTGGGCCCTGCATCATCCAGACTGATCACTTGGGAACAGGGGGAGGGCATTTTACTTGGCCCATGCAGATTAGTCATGGAATCAGTGAGACTTCAGTAATTACAAACTTTTCACACTGCAAGCCTATGGGGAATTCAGCTTCTGGGAGTTGAAGTCCAAAATACATGGAGAGTTTGGGAATCTCTGGTCTAGTGGAACTCTACTGTGGAACTCTACTGTATTAGTAGAATTCAAAAATATAATAGTCTCTACTGCCTTTGCAGACTAACAGAAATAGTGCAAATTGAGTCCACTTTAACTGCCCTGACTCAGTGCTAGGGAATCGTGGGAACTGTAGTTTATTGTGGTACCAGAGCTCTCTGACAGAGAAGGCTCAATGTCTCAGAAAAAAATACAATTCCCATGATTCCCTAGCACTGAGCCAGAGCAGTTCAAGTGGATTCAATTTGCACTATTTCTAGCAGTCTGCAAAGGCCCTATATTAAGCACGAGAGTACTAGGCCCCATCCTAGCTCACCCATCTCCAGGGCAGCAGATCTGAACCCAGAGAGAATTGCAGCTACTTGGAGAGTTACCACATATTATTTATAATACTGTTACTGAATTTACTTCATTATCAATGAAGGAAGATTTTCTCAGTTAGCAAAACAAACAAAACAACAACAACCCTGAAATACTGCTTTTTAGAATGCCTGAATAAGGAGAACAGTAGTTCATTATGACTGCATTATTATTATTATTATTATTATTATTATTATTATACCTTAATTCCCGCAAAAAATTCCATGCTGTCAGAGAAGGCACTCTGAATCTCTGGTTTCTCTAAGGAAAAAGTAGAACAGCTACAGTAAATCTATTAAAGGAACAAGATAATATTATGTTAAGACAAAAACAACAACAACAAGAACAATTGTAGATCATAACAATACAAAAAAATTGGGTGTGACTGAGTTTTCTTCAATACTGTTTTTCCCTAGCCCAAGAGCCAAGTTGATGCAAATCTTAAAAGAACAAATTGAAGAAGAGACAAGACAAATGTTTCCATTCTAGATAGTATTTAAAACTGGAAGTTATAAATGTTTCAGTAACCCATGGCTCATCCACAAGGTAGAATTCCAAAGGGAATAAAATAGTAATTGTTGTGTTGTTGTGTGCCTTCAAGTCATTTCTGACTTAGGGCAACCCTAAAGCAACCGCTATCACAGTGCTTTCTTCACAGATTTTGTTCAGAGGAAGTCTGCCCTTGCCTACTTCTGAGGCTGAGAAAGAGTGACTTGCCCAATGCCACCCACTGGGTTTTCATGGTCAGATTTGAACCCTGTCTCCCAGTGTCCTACTTCAACACTAATACCACTATATGATACCGGCTCTAAAGAACAAAATAGAAAGGAACAGAAGACACTAAACCAGGGTGTGGTGTGTGTTTGACTCTTAAAGGTATACAAGTTAGAGGAACCTACATTTTTATAGAAAGCTTGCAAAATGAGTGAAAATTAAATAGCCCATGTGTAACCTGCAAACCTCAACCACCTGCAAATAGACAGAAACAACGCAATGCTCTGAATCAGTTTTTACAGAGTGAAGTTATAAATTTGTCCAAAGCCAGATAAATTTTTTTCTGCCATTCACCAAGAGAGACTAACAAACAAAATTTAGTTTTAAAAGAAGTAGCTGTTAGTCTTTTGCAGCATTAAAAAGAGGAAGGGAGGAAAGGAGAAAAGGGGGGGAATATGGCAGCACCTTTAAGACTTACTGGAAAATGCAAAAAAGGAAGGGCAGATTGTTTTAAAGGTGCTGCTACATTCCCTTTTTTCTCCCCTCCTGCCCTCCTTTTTAAATAAACTTCTATCATTTAGAGATAGCAACTCAACCATCTTCATCCATTCACTATCATCACAAGAGATGAGTTTATAAGACTTCTGGAATCTGATGTACAACAACATGAGAGATAATGGATGCATCTACACTGTAGAAATATTGCAGTTTCACACCACTTTAACTGATACAGCTCCATCCTACTGAATCCTGGGAATGTGTAGTTTTGTGAGGCAGAGAAAGCTAATGACCTTGTAAAATTATAAATCCCAGGATTCCATAGGATGGAGCTACAGTGCTTAAAGTGGAGTCAAACTGCATTAGTTCTAAAGTGTAGATACACCCAAAGATGCTGCTTTTTCCCTAAGACAGTTACACATAAAAGATGTTTGCATTCAGCTTCATAGTCTTTCCTCACTAAGGATTAACTTTTTTGCACATGTAATTACAAGGTTGGTATTGAGTATTAGTTATCTGCGGAAACAGAAACCATCAACAGAACACTTAAACATACCATGTCTCCAAGTCGGAGGTTTATTCCATCCAGTTCTAAAAGTGAGAAAGCCTGAACTGTTGTCTCTTGTTTCAGTTCTTCTTTGATGCCTTCAGGAGACAGTCTGGACCAAGCCACAATAAAGCCCATAGAGATGTTTGCAGTTGGAACATCAAAGGTGCATCTTAAGAAAATGCTGTCATCATGTAATTCTGCCACAATGTCAGGTGTGTTTGGAGGAGGTGGTAAAGGAAGTGGCAATGGAGAAGGAGGCAATTTATCTAACAATAAAGCAAATGGAGAATTGTGTTACTTCCATTTAAGACATTTTAAGCAAAACAAACCATAATATTAACATATGAAAATATAGCAGGGTCCTAGAAACAAGTAGCAAGCAAAATAGTGATTTTCTACCTAGACCCAACATTATAAAGAAAGATAAAATGTAGCATACAATAAATGAGGGCAGGCAGAGAGCAGCAGTTGTCTCTACTGGAGACAGCTGAACATGAAATCAAAAGAGGTTACAGCCTGCATCCACACTGCAGAAATAATCCGGTTTGACACCACTTTAACTGCTATGACTCCATGCCATGGAATTCTGGGAATTGTGGTTTTATAAAGTGTTTAGCCTTCTCTGCCAAAGAGTGCTGGTGCCTCACAAAACTACAAATTCCAGGATTCCGTAGGATGGAACCATGGCTGTTTAAGTGGTGTCAAACTGCATAATTTCTACAGTGTAGATTCATTGTGTGTGTGTGTATGCATGTGCATGCAGGTATACAAGCATGTGTGTACGTAAAACACACTATAAATTACACTGAATCATTGATCCATTTTCATAAATGTAATAGTCAAATAAAAACTATATTGGTAATCAATGGAAAACACTTACTGCTACAGATGGTTCCAGTTTCTGTGTCCCCAGGCTGGCAGGCATGCTGATTTGCACCTGAAATAACTACAGATATATTCCTTATATTAATATATCTATATAACAATTGGCCATTCAACAGGAATGTGTACCATTTTGTTTTATGTTAAACCTAATGGACATAAATTAGTGAATTAACAGTTTGGGTTTATGAGCTTAGACTAAAACAGTGGCAAATTCCAAAATGATGGTTGAGTCCATCAGCTGTAGCAAAAACACCACAAGAGCGAAATGTGGCATCTTAAAGCAAGTTGGTGAGAAGGACTGTGGAGTGATGACCAGTTCAGTGCTACAAATTTCTACCAGGATGAACTAATTTGGTACAGAATTACACAGAAAGAAGAAGCAGCCCAAATCTTCTCCCTGTGCAAAATCATGGTACGTTGTACCAAAGACAATCATATTATTCTGGCTACTCAGGAGGAAAATCCCACAAGCACTTTTCTCTGGCTATATCCACACTGCTGAATTAATGCAGTCTGACACCATTTTAACTGCCATGGCTCAATGCTATGGAATTTTGGGGTCTGTATTTTTGTGAGATATTTGGCCTTCTCTGTCAGAGAACTTTGGTACCACTACAAACTACAAATCTCAGACTTCCAAAGGATGGAACCATAGCAGTTAAAGTGGTGTTAAACTGCATTAAATCTGCAGTGTGGCATTAAAATATGACAATGAATGAAAAACTAACAATATGCTGCCTTTTTATGATACTCCAAATCCCCTATCTTAAGCAGTTGCTTCACTCTGCCTAAGGACAGAGCTGAACCTGAGAGAAAATCATGGGAACTGTAGTTTATTGTGGCACCAGAGCTCTCTGACAGAGAAGGCTCAATCATGTCTCAGAAAAAAAAATACAATTTCCATGATTCCCTAGCACTGAGCCAGGGCAGTTAAAATGGCCTCAAGCTGCATTATTTCTGACAGTCTGTAAAGGCCCATGTCTATAGAAACAGGAGCAGCCACAAAAACCATTTATCATCCTATCATAGCAATCCTATGCATGTCTACTCTGAAGTTAGCCTCACTGTGTTCAACAGGCATACTTTCAAATTCCTAAGAGGGAAGATAAATCTTTGACTTAAAATTGAACACTAATTCCCATC
Organism: Phrynosoma blainvillii; assembly: GCA_026167975.1. NCBI lineage: Eukaryota > Metazoa > Chordata > Lepidosauria > Squamata > Phrynosomatidae > Phrynosoma > Phrynosoma blainvillii. The sequence continues at coordinate 39,916,735 of JANUYF010000005.1, forward strand.
CAATAGAGATGGCTGAGTAATAGCTAAATGATTTATGTAGGTATAAAGTTGAAGATGAAAGAACATTTGTTACAATTTTCTTCTCAATGCTGAGTGCACTCCAGTCTTCTTTTGGCCACATTCATTTGTTTTGCTGCTTTTCAACAATATGATCTCCAGTCCTTACTATAATAATATTTAGCAGTCACATTCGTAGAGGGTGCAGGGGATGCAGACTGCACCAGGTGACATCCTAAGGGGTATGTGTGACACCACTGCTCCTCAAACATCGATCTTTGGGCAGAAACAGGCTGAGACATTTGCATGCATCCCTTTAAAATGCTGAAGAGATGGGGTGAGGCTCAGTGAGATGAGAAAGGAGAAGCCCCAGGGTGTTGTTGTTTTTTTCAAATTTCAAATGATTATTTTTTTTATTTTTTAAAAAATCTTTAAAAACATCACATTTTTGTTCACTTTAAGCACATGAAACTCTGAATGTGTAAATACATTTAGGCTGTACAAAATGATAAGTACCATTTTACATGTGTTAGTTATTTTAAGTCACAGCTATTACCATTAGATTCAGTGATATAGAGGAATTCTGATTTATGAGTAACATTAATACAAAAAACATTCCTAAGGATTCTGTATCGTATGGTGGTGGTGGAGGTCAATGGAGGGGGTGACACCATGAGTTACTTCACAGGGGAACGCCAACCCTAGTGATGCCACTGATCTTTAAATCAGACAGGAAAAGTGGAAAGTTAAACAAAGGTGGAAAGGTTGTGACTTCAGCAGAAGCGACAGTGCCAGCCAGGCTCTCAAAGAGAGCTACTTGGCTAGTGAAGAAGTGATAGTGGTGGCACCGGGGATGAGTTGGATGGTTGGGGGATGGGGTAATGCAATGTTAGCCCACATGCACAGCAACAAAGCTTCACACAGAATTTGGCTTAGTGCATGTATGATTGCCATAGTAATCAGTCCAGGGCCAGTCCAAGGCATAATACTCTGGACTGGCCTCAGATTAAGTGGTCAGTGTAGACACACGCTCAGAGAGGAATGCAAAGAGTTGGTTCCATAGGTGCTACATCCAAGAGTACGGGCTGGAGGAACTGAGTAAACCCTACAACTTGAAAACCTGCAACTTATTCTTTATTAAGTTTTTAAGTCTTAAGGCATGTCTTTATGCAGATTTACTCCTTCAAACACTGAATATCATCCATGGTTCAAAGTGGGAAGAATACAAAGTGGGAAGAATATTTGCCCACATTAGTGGGTCCCTACTCAGTTCTGTAATAATTGGTAGAGAACCTAGGCAGTGCCTTAAAAAGTTTATAATTAAAAGTTCAGTTTTTATTACAAAGTACTTTAGCTGCAGGAAGCCTTTTTAACTTGTCAGCATGCTGCAATTTCATTAAATCACATTAAGATATTTTTTTAAAAAAATAAAAACAAAGTATTTCTCTTCCTTTAAGATAGCCCATTACTTTCAGATTAAAGAACCAAGTTAGCTCTTAGTTTAATGTAGCAATGAAAATGTTTTCAATATTTAAATTGTTCTCCACCATAAAAACAAATGGTATATTACACTATGCACATTTAGCTTTTCAGTAAATAAGCTGCATGAGATGATGAAGGGTGTTTTATGCCTTACACTGTCTATTTTTTACCTGTCATAACAAAGAAATATATTAAATTATAATAATTTCTTTTAGCATGTAACAGTAATAAAAACATTATCATTCATGACAAGTAACAGATACCTCTTTGGGATAATAAAAGTTTATTTCAAGTCTTTTAATTAAAGCACCCAACAGTATTAATTTAAAACCTTCTTTAACTACAAGTGAATGAGTTTCATCATGACAGACTTTCTTCTCAGCCCATTTGTTGGACAGAAATGGAATTTTGCTTAATCAAGATTTCTGAAAAACAGCACAATTTAATGTATCAATAGCTCATTTATACACTGAATTAATTAATTAAGATGACACAGCAGTTTTATCTTAGCATAAGAGATGTGTTTGGCCATAAATGTTTCCTGGTGTGTTTGTGTGTGTATTCATGTCACCTGTCAATTTATGGTAACCCGATGAATTTCATAGGATTTTCTCAGGTGAGGAATCCTGAGATGGTGGTTTGACATTTCCTTCCTCTGAAATATAGCCCACAGCAACTAGCATTCCCTGATGGTCTCCCATGCAAATACTAAACAAGCCTGACCCTGCTCAGTTTCCAAAAGCAGATGGGATCTGGTGTGTTCAGAGTATTAAGTCATATTTCCTTTTAAATAACATTTTATAAAATCTTGGGGAAATAAAAACATTGATTCCCAGTACTATGAATTATGATCTTATTAATTTAGTTTTTCAAATAAGAAAACATTCAAAAATGGTATTTCCTACCTGCAGTCTGAAATGATACATCCCACTTTACCACCTCAGGAGTTTCCCATCTGATTCCACCTTCTGTAAAATGGGCAAGCTCTTGAGGATTTAAGCGCCAGTTTTCAGCCCCAAGGACTCTCTGCAGCATGCACCAGCCCACATCCAAGAAACAAAACCAGAAGTGGCAAGTCTTTTGTAAAAACAAAAACAAAACCCCCTTTTGCAACATTTGGGGACAAAACAAGACAGATGGCCTAAGCAGACGGGTGGCATGGGGCCGCCCCGGGAAGCTGCGGATCGGGCCCAAGGCATCCGCATTCTTCGGCCCCGCAGTGCAGCTTTGCCGCCCCAGGAAGGAGCGCTAAAATAGCGCTCCTTCTGCAAATTGCCGAAGGTGCGCCGCAAAAGGCTGCCGGCACACCTTCGGCGCCTCTTCCGCCGCAGCGTGTGTGGACACTGCGGCGGATAGGCATCCTCAGAGTGCCGGATGTGCGGAAGGTCTGGTGCTCCGACGATGTCTTCGGGAAGGGGTTGGGGTGCCCAGCATGTGGCTACCCCTCCCCTTCCTTGCCCTGAAGACAGCGCTTTGCGCCGTCTGCTTCCCCCCACAGAAGAGGGCATGCCTTATTTTTAAAGGCAACTGCCACTCTTGGAGGTTTTGAAGACTGGCAATTCTCATTTTGGGCTCATTTTTTGGAAAACAAAAATATTTTTGATTGAATGGGATCTGGAAAGATCCTAAAGGGATCCTTGGGGCCACTAGCTGCTCACAGAGCAAATGATTCCTCTACCAATGATTCACAAATGATTCCTCTGCCCTATAAGGACAATCCATAGTCTAGACGTGGCCCTCATATAACTCCCATGTGATCCACATAGGCACCAGATTACTTCCTGATGATGATGGAGAGGAAGGCATGCAGGGAAAGTAAACCTTCACACCTTCCTCCTCATGTAGATCTTCCTGGGTAGGAAGGCATAAAGGGGGAAAAAATCACATAAACATTCCTCCTGTTCTCTCCTCTGGTCCTTCCATCCTCTCAAGCAGCTTGCTAGCAGAATGTAAGTGCAAGAAAGACGGTGCACCAGGATGGTTGTCTTTGTAAACCTTCTTCCCCTTCCAGATTGTGCTTGGGCCTCCCTCTTTAAAACACGCTTCTCTCAGCCTAGCAAATAACTTCACTTTGAAAGAACAGGATCAAAATCTAGGAGTTTTCAATCAATCTGGATGTGCTCTATCCAGATTGATAGAGAGAAGGAAGAGTAAGGGAGATAGAAAGGGGATGACGATGATGATGATGATGATGTATTTATACCCGGTTCTTCAGCCAAAAGGCTATCAGAGCAGCTTACCAATATAGACGGTTCCCTGCCCTCAGGCTTACAATCTAAAAAGACAAGACACAAAAGGAGAAGGGAATGGTGGTGAGGAAGGGGAATAAGTCCAGCAGATCTTCTCTCCCTCTAAAGCCTGGACCAAAGCAGATGGACTGGAGGGAGGGTCCTTCTTCTTGCTCAGGCTAGGTATGTGTTGTCTGTGTGAGAAAAGGCTGTGTGTCTTCAGTTTCTTTTGCACTAAACAATTATCGCACTTTGATATCACTTTAAATGCCATGGAATCTGTTTGGTGAAGCACTAGAGCTATCTAGCTCAGAATTCTAAATACTCCACTCGAACTACAAATCCCACTACTCCATAGGATGTGCCACTTCAGTTAAAGTGGCATCAAGATGCTATAATTATGTAGTGTTAAAAAGATCTTTATATTTGTCTGGTCATTCCTGTTCTATGTTAACTGTAAACCAGGCATGAAAACAGAACAAGAGGCATGACAGGCCAGCAGCACATTTGGAGAAATAAAATACAAACCCATTTAGTAATCCAGTGGCACATACTTACCCACCTTTTATGATGCTGTTAGGATGGGATCTGGGGGCAGAGGTCCAGAGCTTCATTCAGCAGAATGAGCAGGGGAGCCCTCAAATACAGCAAGACTATCTTATCATAATATTTTGAAGAAAGTGAAGTAATAAACATTGCCATTTAAAACATTACTTAAAACTGCTACTGTATATACTCAAGTATAAGTCTAGAAATTTTAGTCAAAAATTGACCCCAAAAAACTGAATCAAGTGAACAACTGAATCACAGGTCAATGTAAGTAATGTACTTTAACTCTTATTTTCAAAAAAGGAACCATCCCCTGGTGAAAGACAACAGGGTAATCTGTCCTGGAAGCATTCCTCACCCCGGCCCCCACGATCTTGTCCATCCAACTTTAGGACAGAGGTAGGCAACCTCTCCCCTTTAAGGGCCAAGGGACTTCAGCTCCCAGAAGCCTCAGCTATGTTGGCCAATAGTCCCATGTTGGCCAATAGCTCCTGGGATTCTGGGAGCTGAAGTCCCTCAGCCTTAAAGGGGAAAGGTTGCCTACCCCTGCTTTAGGATGAGCACAAACAGTTATGCCTGCTGGAAGTTTGTAAGTTCGTGGTTATTGTTTCCCTTTGCTTCATCCATTAGATCCTTTGTTTTACCCTCAATCTATCCATGGGTCAGATCAAAATCCATAAATTTGGCCCCAAAACCTTCTCTTGACTCAATCTTGACTGAAAATGACCCCAAAATTTCACTCCTCACCTTCTGCACAATATCCCATGCACCCTTGCGTAGGCTGGAGCAAATATACAAAGAAATCTCCACAGTTTCTCACACTAACAGGAATTCGAAAAAGGCAGCAGTCCTTTGTGGCACTGAAGACAAACTGCCAAGTTGCACAGGCTGTTAAGTGTTTCATCTCACCAGGCTGAGGCATCAATTCTGACTCTCCCAGCGACAACCAGATTGGGGCCTGTGTTCCGCAGCGATTCATCTTTTAGCAACCAAGGCAAGACAGAAGAAAACAGCTCATTGAGATACAGTATTGTTGCCACTAAAGGAGATTAAAACAGCAACAAGAGTCAGAAATACAAATATATAGTACCAGTGTTCCCAGTTGTACAGCCTTACACAACTGAAAATACAATCTGTCAACTATGTATACTCTTCTCATATTTTACTATCTGCCTAGTAGTGCAAAAGCAAAGGGGAGGACAAGCACCTGGTAAGCACACACTTGGGCTAGATCATAGATGGAAAATCTGAAGCCTCTGAAATGAACCAGATTTCCCTAGGATCCAATTGAATCTTCTTCAGTTCCCCCTTGCATCTGGCACCATTGTTTGATGGTTTCCTGGCTTTTATACTGATCATAAAATCATTGAGTTGATTCAAATCCAACCACCTGCTCAGTGCTCGATCTCCAGCTAAAGTGTCCCCAGCAGGTAGCTGTCCAGGCTCTTTTTGAAGATGTCCAGAGAAAGAGACCACACCACCTCTCTAGGCAATTGGTTTCATTGCTGGACCACTCTTACTGTCAAAAGGTTCTTTCTATGATTCAATGAACTTTTCCCTTTCCCCATGATTGAAATGCCTCTCTAAAGGTATTGGCAGTAAGATAATTAAGATAAATATGCTGGAATCTCTTTCCCCGTTGGCTGAAAGAACTCTGCTCTCTGAAATGCAACACCCAAGAACCTTTCTCATATTGAATTTAGCCCTCAAGCTGAAAGAAGGTCTCCACTGTTCAGCTAAGCCAAAGGTCAGGAGTTGCTTTAATCTGTATGTCACTATTCTTATAGAATCATAGAATCACAGAGTTGGAAAAGACCTCATGGGTCATCAAGTCCATCTCCCTGCCATACAGGACTATACGATGAACACATAAACTGAAGGTGGAAGTTATCTCAGTTAAGAACCTTCTCTGGACAGATTCCGCCCAGGTTGACCACTATATCTTTCTGGACAGGAATGATGAGAAAAGGCTTCCTTTTTCATTTGTTATTTGAAAGATATCTTGAGATCTTTTTGATACAGGGCAGGGTATAAATATTTAAATAAGTGAATGAATGAGCCTTGCTTCAATTACAAGTTTTTCCTCTGAACTCTGGTGTTCCTTATTTTTGGTTATGTTTTCTTTGGTCCAGTCCTTGAGTTTGCCTCTTTCTTTTCCCTAAGTACTGACATGACCCACAATTCATCATTTCTCTTGCAGCCCATTGGCACTGGTATTCCTGACAGGGAAAAGCTCTATGGCAGGAGTAGGCAACCTTTCCCCTTTAAGGGCCGAGGGACTTCAGCTCCCAGACTCCCAGGAGCTATTGGCCAACATGGGACTATTGGCCAACATGGCTGAGGCTTCTGGGTGCTGAAGTCCCTCGGCCCTTAAAGGGGAAAGGTTGCCTACCCCTGCTCTATGGTGATGAACTGGAGTGATGGTGACAAACTAGAAGTAACCACCCAATGCATTCCAGCCAATGCAAATAAATGTCCAACAATATGGGAATGTTTGCCAGTTTCATAGATAAATGATAAAGTGTGGTAATACAGATGAACTGTTGTCCTTCTGCCAGCAGACAAAACCCTTTTTATTCAGGAGGGCTTTGAGCAATTGACTGGCTGCCAAGGAAAGGCCTTTTAATGGATTAGTACTATAATTATTACTAATATGAATTTGTATTGTTTTCTAATTCAGTATTCTTTCAATATTATAATTTGTTTCATTGCATTTTAACCTCATAACTTTTGGTCTGTTTAAACCCAGGCATGATGATTAAGATTTGTATGTATGTAAGAGGTCTAATTTATCTATTTTTAAAACCTTTCCCCCCATTCTACAATGTTACTTTATATAGGTTTGATGAGAGTGCACCAGTACCTCCACACACTTGGTTGGCATTTCAGCCTGTTTATCAAAAATTAGGAAGCGGTACCACCCTGATGCCAGTGAATGGTCACATATTAGGTCCTGAATAGCTGATTGTTGAAGTTGTGATGAATCAAATTCAGTGCTTCGGTATGGACTATGAAGGATCTGATGACCATCAGGATGACATTCTGGAGCTGCAAACACATTAGACATATTAACATTTCAAAATATCCATATTGGTTTAAAATATATCTAACTAGAACCATGAAGATGTAACAGTACTTATTCCAAAAAACAAACAAGCAAACAAAGTCCAACTCTGTCTTCCTGGAAAGTACATACAACAAGGTAAACTGGAATCTAAACTCACTTTAGTTAAGAACTATGGATAAATTCCAAATCTCCTAGTTCATGAAAGAAAATTCTTCTACAACATACATACAATACTTCTACAAAGTAAATATTCTAATGGCAGCCACTTGTGTCCCATCTAATGCTGCTTCACAATGTTTCCCTCTAGACTTTGGCAGGGGGCTTGACACTTTTTGGCATGTACTGTTAAGGAAAATGCAACATGGGACTTACAGTAATAGAAATAAAATTTGCATGTGAAAGTCACAGTGATTAAGCAGGAGCAATCATGAAGCTACACAGGTGAAAAGGATAATATAATTTGGAAGCCTTGAGAGACAAGGACAAAGTTATAGAGTGTATATTGAAAACACCTGTTGTAGGTTGCAAACACCTGAGATTCATTAAGTAGTCAAGGTAAAATGATGAAATACTTGGGTTGGTCTTAAGTATGGGATGATCCATGTAAACCAATCAAAATGAATGTACACACCCACTGGGTGGGAACCGACTAGTGGGTGGTGACTAACAATGGCTATAAGTGCAATGTTTGCCAATGCATATTGTGGAGTAGTTTTGGAGATATTGTGAAGTGTAGAGATTGTGATTTGTAGGGCATATAGTATTTATGTATATAGTAGAATAAAGTAGATCTTTTATATAAGACTACTGAGTTGTCTGGTGTCTTGAGGGAAGATACAAGAGCCAGAAGAATCCTGGAGAAGTTTGGAGACATCTCAGGAAGAAGAGTGAGAAGGCTTGGAGAGTTTGTCAGGGTCTTCAGCCTATTCTCTGAAACTCTGCTGCTTGGGAAAGAAGCATCAACCACTGATCAAAGCTGGTCAGCTCTGCTGCATAACAAGGTGGTGAGTTAGAGCCAGAGGTGAAGAGCTACAACTCCCATCATCCCTGACATGTACGTGTACTTTTTTGTTTAAGTCTGATAGCTTATTTCAAGGTGATTATCACATATGTATGATGCTGAGCCTACTACTTTGTTCTTCGTGTTGAGGGAATGAGAAGGTATTGAGGGGAGGGAACTTCTTTTGTAAGCTAGAAATTGTGAAATTCAGATGTATTTTTTGGCAATGCAGTTCAGAAGACAAAGAGTTATAAAGTCCAGGAAATAAACTTTAATCTCCATGAGGACCACTATGTCATAAATGACCTGAAGGCACACATGTTCTGGAAAGAACAGTCCAAATCCTTATGAATAGCCACCTGCTTCACTTATGCAGCCAGGTATCAGAAGTACCTCTAAAAGATAATCTATGGATCCAAAGCATGGAACATTCCTTTCAAAAAGTAATTAGTTAACCATCATGGCCCCAAAACAGAAGGCCAAATAGAGAGTTGGGAGACCATGATAGTGCTGTTTGCGCCAGGACGCAGCAACTGCATGTGCCCGGTCCCAATCCAGGCTGCCATCATGTTCCTGAACCAGGCCGCTGGAAGGGGCAAATTCTATCCACTCCTTCTTGGCCCAGTTCTTTGCAAATGACATAGCCTCAGCGTGGCTTCAGGACATGTTTTGGGCATGCGTCATTTAAATGGCATGCCCCCAATGCAACCTGAATCTGCGTCATTTTGCCCATGTGTTTCAGGCCATAATTGCAAGAGCGAAAAGGAAAATATTTACTCTCAGAACCTTTAAAAGTAAGGCTTTACTCTTCTTTTCGCAAAAGTAACTAAAGGCCTAAGCAGACTGCCAGAAATAGTGCACATTAAATTGAGGCACTGCCCTGGCTCAGTGCTAGGGAGTCATGGGAATTGTATTTTTTTCTGGGACATTGAGCCTTCTCTGTCAGAGAGCTCTGGTGCCACAATAAATTACAGTTCCCATGATTCCCTAGCACTGAGCCAGGGCAGTGCCTCAATTTAATGTGCACTATTTCTGGCAGTCTGCTTAGGCCCTAAGACACCGTAGTTAATTTCAGTTACTTAGGAAATCCCCAGTGGGAATCTACAAGCCTCTGACCGGTGGTATAAGATATGCTCTTTTCCTGTTCACCTTCTCATCACTTCAACATAGTTTGAGGCACCCACATTATGATTTGAACCATATAATACTCCTCCTCTACCACTGAGTCCACACTTCCAGAACTATAAAAGTAACTGAGAAGTTCCAAAAGGATTGAAATTCTTATCCCCTATTTCATTACAATCATAACGTAGGTCCGAAACAGATGGGCCACGAGAGAGCGGCCTGAGTCTGCTCTGTCTGAAAGTGGGTTGGACCCATTCCCAAGTGCACCAGTGTAAGGTGACTAAAAAAGAGAAAAAAAGAGGTTTATAGATACCGTCAAAGTCATGTGGGCCTCCAAAAATAAAAGATGGTTATGACAACACTCTACATCTAAATCCTTACACAGGACTGCAGTTCTGTTCAAACAGGCTGAAATCCAACTCATCCATACACGGAATAAAAGGTGCCCAACCACCGTGCATATCTCTGGGATTTTATCAAGTTCATTGGAAGCTGAGATGAAAGAAAACAGTGGTTGTCTTTAACTATTTCCCCCCAAAGATCTACAACAGCGGTAGGGAAAGGGGAGCCAACAGGCTGCACTCAACCTTCATTTGCAGTCATCCAAAGAATTCAATACATTCCCCAAAACCCTGAACCTCAAAATGTGATTGTCTTTTCCAGCTCCCCCCCCAAAACTGTCCTGAAATTGCCCAAGCTATTCCAAAACTACCTGAAAATGGTCCTGATTCTTCCAATTCCCCCCAAAAAATCTCCAAAACTTTTAAAAACCTGAAAGAAATGCCAATTTTAAGCCCAAAAACGAAGTCGCTTAAGATGTGTCAAAGCAGCCAACCACATGGACACAAGGGCAAAAATATGGCCTCCATCCCCACACAGTTGCAAATTCCAGAGGTTATTTGGCATGTCACCCAGTAAGTCTCAGACATATTTCTTTTTCAGTTTTAAGCTGGATATCATTCATTTGAAATAAAAGCCCACAGAACATGACTTTACTTTGAGGCAATATTTTTAAAAAACAACTACTTCAGCTGTTATTGTTGTTGTGTGACTTCAAGTTACTTCCCGCTTATGGGCGACCCCAAGGCAAAACTATCATGGAATTTTCTTGGCAAGATTTGTTCAGAGGAGGTTTGCCCTTGCCTTCCCCTGAGGCTGAGAGTGTGTGACTTGGCCAAGGTCACCCAGTGAGTTTCATAGCCAAGCGGGGAATCGGACTCAGGTCTCCAGAGTCATAGTCCAACACTCAAACCACTATGCCACGCTGGCTCTACTACTACTTTAAACCAAAAACTTGGACAATTTGTTTATTTATTTATTTTGAGACTACTATTGTCAATATTCTCTAGAAAGAAAGAAAGAAAGAAAGAAAGAAAGAAAGAAAGAAAGAAAGCTACCAACTGATTCAACTGAGGGACTGCCTAAGATGCCCCCAGTTCTGGGAAAAACATAAGATATCACCATCACCATCAGAGATGCTATTTATCATAACAACATGAAGTTCAGTCATCTGGACTGAACTTTTGTTAGCCTTTTAGCCCCATTCCAGATGCACTATGGGACAGTTATGCTCACTTATTGCATAAGGTTGCTTTAAAGATCTTTCAAATAATATAAGTAAAATATTTTGAATTGCTCAATTGCTCTGAATACTCAAATACTATTATAATCTCACGTATGCCACAGCACATACTGGCCCAAACATGATAAAAATCAGTCAGGTCTAAATCCCATTGAAAAGAGCCAGTGTGGTGTAGTGATTAGATTGTTGGATTTTTATAACTCTGGGAGACCAGGATTTGAATCCCTACATGATCACGTAGAACCCTCTGGGTGACCTGGGGCAAGTCACACTCTCTCAGCCTCAGAGGAAGGCAACGTCAAACCTCTTCTGAACAAATTTTTCCAAGTGATATGACTGCCTAGAGTCAGTATAAGTCCCAAAAGGTTTGATTTGAAGGCACACAACAACAACAACAACAACAAAAAACAACAACAACAAGCCTCACTGAAACAACAGGATCTAAATTAGTCAAGAGCCATGAGTAAGGTGTCCTCTTGCAAGCCAGTGTCCCATAATGGTTTGAGTGTTGGACTCCAGCTTTTGAGACCAGGGTTCAATTCCTGGCTCAGCCATGAAACCCACTGGGTGACCTTGGACAAGTCACACCCTCTCAGCCTCAGGGGAAGACAACGGCAAACCTCCTCTGAACAAATCTTGCCAAGAAAACCCCAGAATAGATTTGCCTTAGGGTCACCAAAAGTCAGAAACAATTTGAAGGCACACAACAACAACCACAACCACAACCACAAAGGTGTCCTCTTGGCTACTCTTAACAGACTTTATCAGAGGCAAAGCATCTTGTTCTTTCACTGCCCAGATCAACATAATTCCTTTCCAAGAATTCAGCAATATAATTCCTTTCCATCCTTTTTTCTAGCTCCTTTTCATTTATACCTCTGATCATACCTACACATTCTCTGCAATTCCTCCAGAGCCACTACCTTCTGGACAAAAACATATATTGAGAAAGGGAGGAAAAAACTTATGACTTTTCTGGAAAGCAATAAAGCAGTTTCCAGGATGTTCAGCATCCTCCTCCTTAGAAACAACGAATTTGTAGTAACTATACAGTTAAAATTCTTGGAGTTTATCTTAAAAGCAGTGCTGTTTTCTGTGCAGGGATAGCAGGGATTGTCTTCTTAACTTGGACACAGTTATTAATAACAGCAATAATAATGATAGCATTGTTCTAGTGTTAAAATTTGGGAGTCCTCGCCTCCCCTGGGACAAAGAAGTCCTGCAGAAAACCTAACTTTCTTAGGGGGGTTGCAGACTGCCAGAAATAGTGCAAATTCAGTCCACTTTAAGGGTTAGGGTTAGGGTTAGGGAATCATGGGAACTGTATTTTATTGTGGCACCAGAGCTCTCTGACAGGGAAGGCTCAATGTCTCAGAAAAAAATACAATTCCCATGATTCCCTAGCACTAACCCTAACCCTAAAAGTGGACTCAATTTGCACTATTTCTGGCAGTCTGCAACCCCCCTTAGTTAACTCTTTATTCCTAACTATCCCATTTGGGTTTTTTTTTCTTAAAGTGGGGGGGGGGGTGACCTGTAAAATCAAAGAGTAAAAACAGACCCCCCCCCCAAAAAAAAGGTACAACAAGATAAATACTAAGCGTTATAACAACAGCTGTTGTAAGTCAAAGACTGCATTTTTTTCAATGCGTTTTCTTCTCTCTTTAAAAGAAAAGAATTAAGTTGGTTTTTGGAACTTTGGGGAAACTTTTTATTTGTTTGTTTGTTTGTTGTCCTGGAAGCGCGGCTTGTTGGGTCCCGCTCTGGGAGAAGGGCAGCATATACAATAAAATAAAATAAAATAAAATAAAATGGTGTAGTAGTTTGAGCGCTGGACTGGGACGCTGGAGACCAGGGTTCGAATCCCGGTTCTGCCATGTCAACCCACTGCCTGCCCTGCCTTGGACAAGTCACACTCTCTCAGCCTCAGAGGATGGCCAGGACAAACCCCTTTCTGCACAGGAAACTCCACGATCCTTGGGAAAGACTTGAACAACAACAAACGATGCCCAAATGCCGCTAGGTCCACTTTGCCCAGGATCCCGGCCCCCCTGCCCTTGGCTTACCTTGCTGGCACCACGATGCCCTGAGGCAGAGGAGGGCCACCCAAAGGGAGAGGGGGATCCCCAAAGGAGGCATCATGGCACCCCTTTTCCCCGGAGGAAGAGGCTGGGGCTTCCCTAGCTTTGCAAGGCAGCCTCCCTTTCCCCTCCTCTCCGCGCCGGCTGGGCTTGCCAAATCCTTTGCTGGGGAGCTGGAGGTTGCCAACCGAGCCCTGGCCCTGCCTCCTGGCCTCCCCTTTGCGCCTGGAGAAGGAGATCTGGAGCAGAAACCGGATCAGGAGCAGAGCTGGGAGGGAGCAGCCAGCCCCTCTCTGGCCAAAGGCTGCGAAGGCAAGGCTGGACTCTGGCTCTGGCTGAGCCTCCAGCTAAATGGCGTCCGCACTGCAGAAAGGACGCGGTTTGAGCCCGCTTTAACTGCCAGGGCTCAAGGCGATGGGATTCTGGGAATGTTGAGGCACCAGAGCTTTCGCGGGAAATGCTTTTAAACTTAATAATCCGTGACCAACGCTTACATTTTGAATAGCTACTATTTTTTAAACTGTCAACTGTTTAATAGTATTTATTATTATTATTAAGGGGGTGGGTGGGATTGTGCGATATGGAATGTAAATTTTAATAATTTAATGTTGTAATAATAATAATAATAATAATAATAATATCCTACTGAGTTGGTCATGGTGATGGCTGCCTGTCTGTTACTCTAGAGCAGATCTGCACGACTTGGCAGTAGGAAGGGGCCGAAATTAATATAGGCTAAGCTTTTTGGGGCCTCAGATAGGATTTAATTAAATATTAATTAATTAATTATAAGTTATTAATAATTAACATTATTAATATTAATTTTGTCTTCCTCCTTCTCTTCTGCCCGTCCCTCTCCTCAGGACAAAGGTGAGCAATGGAGAAGCCTTGTCCATCTTTCTCCTCCTCCATCTGGACTTCTCCTTGGGACAGGCCTGGACAACTTGGCAGTAGGTGGGGGGCAAAATTAAAATAGGCTAAACTTCTTCAGGCCGCAGATAGGTTTTAATTAAACATTAGTTAATTAATAATAGTAATTAATAGTAATTATTAATATTAATGCTAATTAATTAATATTAACTCTATCCTCCTCTGCTCAACCCTCTCAGGAGGAAGCCAAACAGCAGAGGAGCCTTGCAGGGTGGGTGTTTGCCCGTCCTCCTCCACCACCGCCACCTAGCCTTCTCCTCAGGACAAGGCCAGGTGGTGGAGGAGCCTTGCAGGACAAGTGTTCACCTGTACTCCTCCTCCTCCTCCTCCGCCCGTCCTTCTCTTCAGGAGAATGCCAGGAGGTAGAGGAGTCTTACAGGGCAAATGTTCACCCTTCCTCCTCCTCCTCCTCCTCTTCATGCCCTCTCCTCAGGAGGAGGCTGAGCAGCAGAGGAGCCTTGAAGTTGTTCCACATTTTGGCTGCCCAAAATAGCTTGGCGGGCCACATGTGCCCCCCCCCAGGCCATATGTTGTGCAGGCCTGCCTTAAGAGAAGGCCAAGCAACAGAGGAGATGTGGGGCGAGTGTTGGCCTCTCTTCCTTCTCCACTGCCCTCAGGAGAAAGTTAGGCAGAGGAGGTGCCTTGCAGGGTGAGCATTTGCCCATCCTCCTCCAATATCCGACCTTCTCCTTGGGAGAAAACCAAGCAGTGGAGGAGGCTTGCAGGGTAAGCGTTCGCCTGTCCTCCTCCTCTGCCACCATCACCAGGCCTTTTCCTCATGAGAAAGTCAGATGGCGGAGGAGACTTGTAGGGCAAGTATTCACCTGTCCTCCTCCACCCCTGCCTGGCCGCCTTCTTGGGAGAAAACTGGACAGTGGAAGAACCTTGAGGGGCAAGCGTTTGCCCATCCTCCTCCTCTACCTGGCCTTCTCCTCAGGAGAGAGCCAAGCAGCAGAAGAGCTTTGTAGGGCAAGCATTCTTCCTCCTCCTCCACATGGCCCTCTCCTCAGGAGGAGGCTGAGCAGCAGAGGAGCCTTGAAGTTGTTCCGCATCTTCGTGGGCTGCCCAAAATCCTCTGACAGGCCACATGCGGTCATAGAATCATAGAATCATAGAGTTGGAAGAGACCACAAGGGCCATCCAGTCCAACCCCCTGCTATGCAGGGACTCCCAATCAAAGCATCCCTGACAGATGGCCATCCAGCCTCTGCTTAAAGACCTCCAAGGAAGGAGACTCCACTACTCTCCGAGGGAGTGTGTTCCACTGTCGAACCGCCCTTACTGTCAGGAAGTTCCTCCTAATGTTGAGGTGGAATCTCTTTTCTTGCAGCTTGCATCCATTGTTTCGGGTCCTAGTCTCTGGAGCAGCAGCAAACAAGCTTGTTCCCTCCTCAATAAGACATCCCTTCAAATATTTAAACACGGCTATCATATCACCTCTCAGCCTTCTCTTCTCCAGGCTAAACATCCCCAGCTCCCTAAGTCGTTCCTCATAGGGCTTGGTTTCCAGACCCTTCACCATTTTAGTTGCCCTCCTTTGGACACGCTCCAGTTTCTCCACATCTTTTTTGAATTGTGGTGCCCAGAACTGGACACAGTATTCCAGGTGAGGCCTGACCAAAGCAGAATAGAGTGGCACTATTACTTCTCTTGATCTAGACGCTATACTTCTACTGATGCAGCCTAAAATTGCATTGGCCTTTTTAGCTGCTGCATCGCACTGTTGACTCATGCTCAACCTGTGGTCCACATGGATTCCTAGATCCCTTTCACACGTAGTCTCATTCAGCCAGGTGTCCCCCATCGTATATCTGTACTTTTCGTTTTTCCGCCCTAAGTGCAGTACCTTACATTTCTCCGTGTTGAATTTCATTTTGTTAGCTTTGGCCCAATTTTCTAGTCTGTTTAAGTCATTTTGAATTTTGATCCTGTCTTCTGGGGTATTAGCTACTCCTCCTAATTTGGTGTCGTCTGCAAATTTGATTACTATGCCCCCAATACCGTCATCCAAGTCATTAATAAAGATATTGAATAGCACTGGGCCCAGGACAGAGCCCTGTGGCACCCCACTGGTCACTTCTTTCCAGGTTGAAAAGGAGCCATTGTTGAGCACCCTTTGGGTTCGACCAGTCAACCAATTACAAATCCATGTAACAGTTACTTTGTCTAGCCCACATTTTACCAATTTGCTTGCAAGAATGTCATGGGGAACCTTGTCAAAGGCCATACTGAAATCAAGATATACTATATCCACAGCATTCCCTTCATCTACCAAACTGGTAATTTTATAAAAAAAAGAGATCAGATTTGTCTGGCATGACCTGTTTCTCTGAAACCCATGTTGACTTTTTGTGATTATGGAATTACTTTCCAGATGTTCACAGACTCTCTGTTTAATGATCTGCTCCAGAATCTTTCCGGGTATAGATGTCAGACTAACTGGACGATAATTGTTAGGATCCTCTTTTTTCCCCCTTTTTGAAGATGGGGACATTTGCCCTCCTCCAGTCCGCTGGGACCTCTCCTGTTTTCCAGGAATTCTCAAAGATTATTGACAATGGTTCCGATATTACATTTGCCAGTTCTTTTAATACCCTTGGATGTAATTCATCTGGTCCTGGAGACTTATATTCATTTAGATTAACCAGATGTTTGTGTACTATCTCTTTACTTATTCTGTGCTGAAATTCTCCTATTCTGTCCTCTGCTCCATTATACTTAGGTTGAGCACCCTTTGCCTTTTCTGAGAAGGCATATGTTGGTCTCCGGGCCATATGTTGTGCAGGCCTGCTCCGGGCCATATGTTGTGCAGGCCTGCTCTAGAGTTTGCAGAGGCTGGATGGCCATCTGTCGGGGATGCTTTGATTGAGAGTTCCTGAATGGCAGGGGGTTGTAGTGGATGACCCTTGGGGGTCTCTTCCAACTCGATTCTATGATCCTCCAAAAATGTTCGGTTGGTGCAAGAAGCCTTTGAAACGGTCACATTGTGTACTGAAGGTTGGAGAAGACTGTGTGACCGTTGTGCTCTCTTTCACTGACAAGATTAGTGGGAGCTTTAAATGGTATTTGTTTTCCAGAATGATTTTGTGGAGTTTGTCTAGCAATTTAATCTTATTACACGTATTGCTGACACTTTGCTTTAACAGTAACTTCTATGAATAATTACATTTATAAACAGACCTTTAACACACCTTATCTTTTGCCATGTTCAGTCTGTTTCCAACTTGCTTTAAATTTGAATAAGTTTGAAATAAGAAAATTTATCATAACTTGATTTAACAGCAAAATAGTTTCAGTACAAATTAAGACATAGTATTTGGTTCTGAATCTAAATTTAAGCCCTGTATAAAGTGTGTGGAAAAGTTACATTCAGGACTAGAAACTCTCATATTCACAGTCTGAAAACATGATGATGGTGATGATGATTTTACTACAAAAAAGTAGCTGGCTGAGGGAGTCAGAGAATTGTGACTTATACTGCATCCACACTGCAGAAACTATCCAATTTGACACCACTTTAATTGTCATGGCTCAATGCTATGGAAGTCTTGGAACTGCAGTTGGTCGTGGCACCAGAGCGTTCTGACAGAGTAGGCGGAATGTCTCACAAAACTATAATTCCCAGACTTGCATAGCATTGAGCCACAGCAGTTAACATGGTGTCCAACTGGATTATTTCTGCAGCGCAGACCCCCCCCCCAAAGAAGATGGTTTGGCCACCATTTTAATTTTCCCACAATGCAAACTCTATGGGGCATGTGTTGTGGGCATTGCATAATGGGGAAATCAAAATGGCAATTCAGTGGTATTTAGTCTCATTGGCCAGTGCTCCTGTCACCACAGGCCAAATAAACAACCAACACCCCCCCCCCCCCTAAAGTTGTCAGGTCATGTCTCTCTCTTCCCATCCAGCTCAAGACTGTGCAGTAAATCTGAGTCAAGTCTATATAAAGCCCAGCTCATGTTTCAGGTCAGGCTCTGGCAAAAGTGGATCCCTTAACTCTCACAAGGGGCCTCTAACAAGAGAAAGATCAATCCCAGCGAATTTGGTACACAGCAAAATGGCCTCAGATAGGAGTCTGTCTTTTATGGGCATGGCTGGCACATGTTCTGACTTTTAGGTTTACAGGTGACTGAGGAGGACTTTAAAACCATGATCAAAATTGGAAAATAGCACCTATTGCACGGTGCCATCTCTATCTCATTGCTACCTTGTCTTCGAAGCATTGTTAGAATGCACCTTGCCATTGACAGGGAAAACCCATCAAAAAGATCCCAATTGTGCTGGTATAGTGTTAGTCCTCAGGGGCAATAAATGACTCCTCCAACAGTTCTGGGATTGTGTCTCCTCCTCTCCTCCCTATTTCAGGACAGCTTGTTCATTTTTTACTTTCTATTATTTATTTGTTTGTTAAATCACATTAGCATAACTCTGGAATTGCAAAACACACATAAACAAAAGGCACACTGGGTAGGAATATGGCAGGAAGCTGGGGCTGAGGACAAGGATGAAAGAGAGTGCACAGGACCAACAACACCTCAGTTGTATTATTGAAGAGATATACAATAGGGAGTGATCCTGATCTGGCATATATACACTTCCCTTCATTAGTGAGATCATGGCGAGACCTAGGGTTGTGTCATTAAAGTCCTGAGAGAATAGAGATTTTGTAGCACCTTTGAGACTGAAAAAAAGAAAGAAGTTTCTGGCATGAGCTTTTGTAGACTTTATTTAGTCAACTTCCTCAGATGCTCTTGGTGGAGTGGAAGTCAGGGACAGACAGGAGGGCAGGAGTTTTACTGAAGAAAACTCAAAAAGAATATTGGCTACTGCAGACTCATGAGGAGAACCAATGAGTTCTATGTGATATGTAATTTGCAAAGGGTTCTTCATACATAGGAATGACATCCTGCTGCTTGCATTTGTTGAGAAAAAAGATAGCTGTCTGCATCTGGGCAAGTTTCTTGAAGAGGTTGATGGATTTCCACTTCATTCGGCTAAGTGATTCTAAAAGCTAAAAGCATCTGAGGAAGTAGACTAAAGTCTACAAAAGCTCATGCTACAAACTTCTTCCCCCCCTTTTTTTTCCAGTTAGTCTCAAAGGTGCTACAAAATCTCTATACATATTAATTTTCCAGACTAACATGACTATATCTTTAAATCCTTAGAGAATAGTAAGGCATGATTTGGGGTTGCAGTGCCTTGTTGACCAGAGAGGAAGAAGAGCAGTGCTCAGGAGATGAACCTCAGTGTTTGCTGTTAAAGACCATTTGGCTGCATACTAAATGCTCACAGGTTGGTCTCTTAAAAATGTGACCAGCACTCACTCTCAACAGTCAATGAATTCAGGATTTGGGGCTCCCTTTCAAGCCCCCAAATATGGGATGTCCTGTACAAAACACCCACCAAAAGCCTAGGGAGGGATTGGGTCAGTATCAATGGTCAACCATTCTGAGGCCCCCAGCATTAGTCTAAATATGCTATATGTTGATCTAGGCCTATGTATTACATATGTTCTATTTGCAGAGACAGTATCTACTTTTTTTCACCTGTGTCTGATAAACCACCTGTCCCTATTTTCTTTTGATTCTGCCATTTGAGGAAATTTTTCTTATTAAAAAAAAAATGACTGAGTTCATAGACACATTCCTTTCCATTCTGTCCTGTCATACCTGGCTACTAAGGATGTACACCAGACAATACTGAAATCCTAGGCCTGAATAGGAGCAGGTATGCTTGGTTACTTTCTGAGACAAAGCAGGCTCCCACCCTTTCCTCACCCACCTGCAAGCTAATAAAGCAAGCTAATAGGAGCCCTGGTAGCACAGTGGTTAAATGCTGGCACTGCAGCCACTCACAGCACAAGGTTGTGAGTTCAATCCCAGAGGGCTCCAGGTTGATTTAGGGTAGGGGTCGACAACCCACGGCCCACGGGCCGAACCTGGCCCACCGAGGCCTTGGAACCAGCCCGTGGCCGGTCCTGCTGCTGCTGGCGGCGGGGCGCTTGTGCACACATGCGCATGGCGGCAGGCGCCATTTTGCAACACCCGACAGCCGGTGTCATGCGCAGCCACCGTGGGGCCTTCCAAAATGGCACCCACGTCATGCGCGCACGATGTGCATGCCATTTTGGAAGGCCCAATGGTGCTGTGTGCATGCATATGACAGCATTGGGCCTTCCAAAATGGTGCCCCCCCACACGCATGCGCGTGGCGGCGGGCATTCATGCGCATGTGCACGCTTGGGGGCAAGCGCGTGCCCGCCCGCCCGGCCCCCGTGCCATTTCCCCCCCCTCCCGGTCCCCTGGCAAAAAAGGTTGCTGACCCCTGATTTAGGGCCTTTACAGACTGCCAGAAATAATGCAGCTTGAGGCTGCTTTAACTGCCCTAGCTCAATGCTAGGGAATCATGGGAACTGTAGTTTTTTCTGAGACATTGAGCCTTCTCTGTTAGAGAGCTCTGGTGCCACAATAAACTACAGTTCCCATGATTCCCTAGCACTGAATCAGGGCAATTAAAGTGGCCTCAAGCTGCATTATTTCTGGCAGTCTGTAAAGGCCCTTAGGGCCTCTGCAGACCAGCCCAAAGGGCCAGCCTGGAGGTAGAGTTGGGGCAAGGCAGCCGCCCACCGGCCGCCCCAACCCCACGCCGATGCTGTCCTGCTGCCGCATGCTGTTACGCATGGTCAGGATGCCCTTCCGGCGCAGCGTTCTGACACGCTGCGCCAAAAATGGTACTGAAGAGCCACACGCCAGATCTTAGGGCCTTTTGCTGATCTTTTTCGGGATTGGGTCTGCGGTGTGGGGTTGCCGCACCCCCGATCCACTGCTTCCCGGGGCGGCTCTGCCGCCTGTCTGCAGTCCCCCTAAACCAAGTCTGTTAAACCACTGGCCCTAAACAAAAGAGAAAAAGAGGACAAATTACACCTTCTCTTTGAAAGGATACTATGTACTGCTGACAGCTGCTGCTATTTTTTATATTATTATTATTATTATTATTATTAAATATTATCTCCTCCTCCTCCTCTCCTTTCCCCAAGACTAGGATTCAAGACATCTTGTACCTTGAAATTATGTCCCAGAAATCCAAAATATTCCAAAATTGCCCACATAGGTGGCTGAGATAGTGACACCTTTGCTTTCTGATTGTTCAGTGCATTCAACTTTTGTTTCCTGCATAAAATGATTAAATATATTACGTGTAGAATCACATTCAGGCTATGTATAAGGTGTATGTGAAATATACATGAATTTCATGTTTAGACTTGGGTCCCATCTCCAAGTGTGTCTATACAGAAGTTAGAGGTATGTGCTTAGTTCAGTGAGCTGCTGGCTTTCAGTGAGCAAGTTTATTCCCACAAGACTGAGGTAGGTAAGCCTTCTCCACCTGGAGATGTGGAGTTCAGTGGATGAAGCCTTGGGGGGAGATGATAGTGACATCCCAGTGACAAAGTTATTCTAGCGCAGGGGTAGGCAACCTTTCCCTTTAAGGGCCGAGGGACTTCACCTCCCAGAAGCCTCCGCCATGTTGGCCAATAGTCCCATGTTGGCCAATAGCTCCTGGGATTCTGGGAGCTGAAGTCCCTCGGCCCTTAAAGGGGAAAGGTTGCCTACCCCTGTTCTAGCGAAAAAGTAAATAATTCCTTAATGGATGTCTTTTACCTTAAAGCAAAAGAAAACTAGTCTTCCTCAAAAGTTTCATGGAAAAAGTGAACAGAGATGCTCCATGTTCAAAAAAATAACAGGTAGAATAGTAGTGTAACAAAAGTCAAACATAAATTAGGAGACCAAAAATATGTATAGTAAAAAAAGGGAGAATCAACGGAAAACTAGAGAAAATATCCTGTGTAAATTCAATGATTTTATAATCATTGGATTGTGTTGAACTCAGACATCTGAGTACAGACAGCACTTTTCTTGGACAAGTAAAGTATTTGTTGCTGTTTTGGAATAAGTCATCAGTTAGAACTGAGGAGGGAGTTCCTTCTTTAACTAACCTTGGCTTTAATGTATATATTCAAAATCCCTAATGATTAGGAAGCATTATTCCTTTCTTAAAAAATGAAAAGAGAAGGATTATTTTATTTTTTATTCATTTTTTATTATTGCTTAAGAATGTCACATTGAGCACATTTTTGTTCCTCCTTGTTTAGTCTTGCAAAATAAACCACAGCTGTGCTACATTCAGTTTGGTGGGAAAGTATATGCTACATATGTCCTACCAGATCCTCTGTGGATTTACTCGGAAGTAAATCAACAGTGTGCAGAGGTGTTTACCCCAGCTGTGAACAATCAATTTCTTCAGACCTTTGACTTAGAAACAAAGAGTATATTTATTATTTATGTGTGTTGTGGCTGGACATACTATAAAAGAAGCATGTTGAACAAGTGGACGGGTGAATCAGAAAACCCTAGAGAGTCTGATGTGCTGATAATATATTTTTTAAAGTACCAGTAACAGGTTGATAGTGGTCTAGAAAAGTGGAAAAGATTATGGGCCTTTGCAGACAATTCCCATGACTCCCTAGCACTGAGCCAGGGCAGTGCCTCAATTTAATGTGCACTATTTCTGGCAGTCTGCAAAGGCCTTAACTCTCTGTCCTCTTGCTTTGCAACCTATGGCCCAGGTCGCCGGACTTACCGGCCCAAGCCGACCCCTGCCGCTGCCGCTGCCACCGCCGCGCGTTTTGGCCTCCGTGCAGCCATGCGCACTGCAGGCGCCATTTTGATTTCCAAAATGGCGGCCGCGATGCGTTTGCGCATGCGCAGTACTCCTGTGCATGCGTAAACGCGTCACGGCCGCCATTTTGGAAATCAAAATGGTGGCCACGACTTGTGCGGCGGCGGCAGTGGCAGCGGGCCGCACGCGGCGGCGGGGGGGTGCGCGTGAGCGCCACCAATCCCCCCCCCCTCGGCCCGGCGGAGAGGAGGACTTCGGGGGACCAACCCAGGACTCAAAAAGGTTGCCTACCCCTGCTTTATATCCTAATATTCCTCTTGGCACTTTGTACAGCAACAATTCCAAGACCACCCATTGGTTCAGGGAATGCTTTGAGCAAGTCATTGTCAAATTTGTCAGATGAAATCAATATAAAAGACACAGTAAGCTGCATGGAGCAGCAAAAAACAAAACAACAACAACAACAAAACGCAGGATGGCACGAAAAAGTGATCACCACAGGAAATTCGGGTGGGGGGGCCAAAATGGGGATGGGGATGATGGAGAAATGTGGAGTAAGAAATAAAACCCAGGTTCTGATGCATAAGTTAAGTAACAGTGCCACTGTATGATGGAAAGCTGAAATTTATTATGTTTGATTCCATTGCACCCTTCCACTAAAGGAACCCCCCCCAGGAGCAGGGCCTTCCACACCTCTTATGTTCACATCAGCCTTGTGAGGTAGGTCATTCATCAAATTTCTTTGCTAAAAGGTGACACGAATACAATGGCTGCATCTCACTGCATAAATAATACAGTTTGACACCACTTTAATTGCCATAGCTCAGTCCTATGGAATTCTGGGATTTGTAGTTTGTTGTGGCACCAGAGCGCTCTGACAGATGAGGCTAAATATATAAAAAAAAACACCTATAGACCCCAGAATTCCATAGCATTGGGCCATTTAATTTATATCCTGCCTTTCTCCCAATATGAGACCCAAAGTGGCTTACAATGTAAGTTCAAACAAAATAACTAAAATAATATATAGTACAATTTTAAAAAAATAATAATTAAACAACCAATCTAATTAAAACATTAAGTTAAAACAATTATAACACACATTGAACACACATCTTGAGAACTCAAGAGTGGGGTACAGAAAGCCAAACAACAGTAAACAAATCTAAAATCTTTTGTAACAATTTAAAACATTTCAAAAGGATAAAACAATGTGCGAGAAATCCACAACCTGATAACGTGGAATCAAACCATGGGCGCTGCAGACCCAAAGCTCATAATTACATAATTAAGATGGTGTCATCTTAGACTCTTAATGAAGATGGATAGGGATTTGACCTTTGTGATATGCATTGTCCCCCTTTCTCTCCACCTACATATATAGAGCAGGTTGTATTTTATTAAAGAAAACAATGTAATAAAAATTAGCCCTGCTCCCAGTTCCAGGAACTTACCCAGGTTTCTCTTGTTAGGGATATACAGTCAGAAATAATTCATCTTGACACCACTTTAACTGCCATAGCTCAATGCTATGTAATTCTAAGAATTATAGGGGGGATGCAGACAGGTGGCCATGGGCCACCCTGGGAAATGGCAGATTGGGGCCGAGGCTGCCCCACACCTTGGCCCTGATCCTCCCTTTCGCCGCCTGGGAAAGGAGCGCTAAAATAGCGCTCCTCCTACAAGCTGCGAAAGGGGCGCCCAAAGAGCCGCCATGCAGCTGTTTTGCACCTCTTGCAGCTCAGCATGTCCGGATGCTGAGCCGGAAGGACATCAGAGCACCCACAGTGTGCAATGGCAGGCGCTCCGATAACGTACTTGGGAAGGGGTTGGGGCGCCCCGCGTGTGAGGCTGCCCCTCCCCTTCCTTCCTCTAAGACGGCGCAAAGCGCCATCTGCAAAGAAGGTTAGTTTGTTATGGCATCACAGCTCTCTGACAGAAAAGGCTAAATGTCTCACAAAATGACATTTCCCATAATTCCATAGCACTGAGCAATGACAGTTAAAGTAGTGTCAAACTTGATTATTTCTTGCAATTTAAGGTTGCAATCCTATATTTTATTTTAATCTAATTTTTAAAATGTATATCAGTTCACCTTGCTATGTGTTCCACTGAATTCAATATGACTTATGTCAGAGCAGACATGTATAGGATTGTGCCTATTGCAAAGTATAATGCTATCCTTGCATACTGAAATGTAGGCCCCACCTTATTTAATGACCTTTATTGTTGTTGTAATGTGCCTTCAAGTCATTTCCAACCTATGGCAACCCTATCATGGGGATTTCTTGGCAAGATTTGTTCAGAGGATGCCATTGCCTGCCCCTGAGGTTGAGAGCATGTGACTTGCCCAAAGTCACCCAGTGGGTTTCATGGCTGAGCTGGGAATTGAACCCTGATCTCCAGAGTCATAGTCCAATGTTCAAACCCCTACACTATGCTGTAAATGACACTAACCCAGGATTTATTTACCAGCTGATTATTCCTTTACCAGTTCTTATAACTGCTATTTTGTTGTGCTGTTTGAATATTCCTTAATAAAGAAATACTGAGTCAACAAAAAAGACATAGCATAGATGTCAAGATTTTATAATAATGGACCCCTTATAGAAATAAAATGACTTGTAACTGTACACAACTTATAAATTATTTCTGGCAATACTTCTTAGACAAAGGATGAGGGACAGTTAACAGTGAAGGAAAAAATTCCCCAGCCAAAAGGTAACAAGTACAGATTGACAGAATAATTCCCTAAATTATTCAGGACACTAATATGCAGAATTCAGCCTCCCTAAAGCCTGCTGTTCAGATTATATCTTTGGAAGTGGAAATGTTGTCTGGTGATTGTTGTTTAGTGCTCACTGGTGACTTACTGCATAATAAAACATGTCAAATAAACTCAAGAAGAGACATTCTAACTTTTAAATGAAGTTTGAGAGGATCTCACTTTTGGTAGCTTTCATCTTTAAAAAACCCATATATTGTGGCAAATCAGGATTCAGATTTTATTTTATTTTTACATTTTTTTTCTTAGCAGGTAACACAAGGGCAGGTGTGAGGATCAAAGTAAGGTGAAAGGTGTAATTTGGAGTTGAGAGATAGGGATGGAATGAAATGCCAATAAGACAGAGATTGGGTGAGATTTGCTCCAGAGAATCCCCCTTAATAATGGGCAAATCACTTAATAATGTGCAATCTTTGCAATCTCCTGCAGGAATGAGTTTGCTATAATACCCACACTCACTCACAAAAGTGTGATTAGGGGAATCATGCAATTTCAAAGTAATATTTTATCAAAGAACACTTTCAGCACAATCCTATATATATTTACTCAAAGATAAGCTATCCTGTGTTTAATAAGATGCATGTCCTAGCAAGTGTTTAGGTTTTCAATCTTAGGCCACCATCTTAATTTGTGGTTGCTTTTCAGTCAAATTTATCTTGATCAGGTTCCCAACAAAAAGATGATAAAGTAAGAAAAGGCCACAGCTCAATGGTAGAGTTCATGTAGGTGGTCCCAGGTGTTATATTCTCCAGTCAGCAGGCTTCAGGGAAAGGAAGAGGCACCAGGGATCACATTGCAAATATACGATGGCTGGTGGAGTGTAGCAGAAAGTTCCAAAAGAAAATCAGCATGTGCTTTATAGACTATAGCAAAGCCTTTGACTACATAGATCATGTAAAGCTATGGAATGCCCTTAAAGACATGGGAGTGCCAACACATCTGATAGTCCTGATGAGGAATCTGTACTCAGGACAAGAGGCTACTATTAGAACAGAACATGGAGACACAGAATCGTTCCCAATTGGCAAATCATATTCCCTATTACCATGTATGGATGTGAGAGCTGTACAGTCAAGAAAGAAGATAGGAGGAAAATCAACACATTTGATATGTGGTGCTGGAGAAGACTGCTGAGGATCCCATGGACAGCCAAAAGGACAAACAAATGGATCCTAGAACAGATCAAGCCAGAGATATCCCTAGAAACCAAGATGACAAGACTATTGTACTTTGGACACATCATGAGAAGGCATGAATCATTGGAAAAGATAATAATGTTAGGAAAGGTAGAGGGAAGTAGAAAGAGAGGAAGGCCATATGCTAGATGGATGGACTTTATTAAAGAGACCATGAATAAGAGTTTGCAGGAGCTAGGCAGAGCAGTAAATGACAGGGGGGCCTGGAGATGTCTCATCCATAGGGTCGCCATGGGTTGTGGTGAACGGATGGGTTCCGGTTGGAAGCATGGCCTTGAACCAAAGGTAAAATGGCTGCACAGCAAGGCATTGCTGAAGGACAGTGAAAGCGAGAGATTAAGGAATGCTGACTTGGCCGGAGAAAGAACTTGAGAAACAAGAAAAAAACTTATACAGTCTGCTCCGAGCTACATATGTCAACAAGATAGCAATGGACATTTGGGAACTATGGGAAACATGTTCTTCCCAAGAACTGTCAAGACATGAGTATAAAGAAAGGGGATTTTCAGCCTCTCCTTTGTTGGCACCTACCCGGGCAAGAATCATCCCATCCCCTTTGAGGATGAACCGATCCACCATCGAGCGAAGGGCCATGTTTTGTGGGTATGAATGTGTGTGTGGAAGAGCTCTTGGTACTTAAAATGGTTGTCTTATTTGTTTTTTCTTATTATTTCTTATTGTCTTATCTGTTATGCCTTAATAAATGTTACATGCATAGTGTTTAAACCCAGATCTGGTTTCTCACATGTCTATATTGAAAATCCTATAGTCTAGGCGCATGTGCGCGTGATGCCAGTAGTGCGCATGCGCGCGTGATGCCAGATGCCATTTTGGCTTCCAAAATGGTGCCTGGAGTCGTGCGCACGACTCCAGATGCCATTTTGGAAGCCAGAAAGGCATCCGGTGGCGGGCACAAATGCCAGTGGTGGCAGCCCGGTAGGAAGGCCTCGGTGGGCCGGGTCTGGCCTGCGGGCCGTAGTTTGGGGACCGCTGACTTAAATGATCTACAAAGGATGACAGTATGTGTTCAGCAACTTCAATCTCCTGCTGGGGAACAGGGCTCCCCACTGCTACAGCCCCCAACTCCTCAAACCTATCATCAGGAGCTATAAATTCCTGGATATCTGACTTGTCTGCGTCTGAGTCTGACTCACTAGCCTTCAGAGGGTAAGTTGTGACACCAGGACCATAGCAGGGCATCTCTAGTTGAAATGATCAGCTAGCAAGTGAGGGAAAGACCTCTCTCTGCCCGAGGTCTTAGAGAATTATTATGAGTCCAATGCTGTCGTTCCAGGACTCGGCAGATCTGGTATAAGGCAACTTCTGTTACAACATCAGAGCCTTCCCCCCCCCCCCTTTGAATCATGAGCTTGAAAGGAAGAAAAAAAGTGTTAAATCTGTCTAGAACCAGAAGCCCCCCCCCCCCCACACACACACAATATGTTTCTCAGGAGAAATCTAGATTCAGTATTGTAGAACCATACTATACCTTCAAATTGTCCTAATTTGGTAGGGTCAGTCTAGATAAATCCTCTTTTTGACCCACTAGTTTTTAAAATGTCCCAGTTTCTTTCTCCTCTTCCCACTTTCCCCCTTTGTTCTCAGCTTACTTCAACTGAATTCAAAGTGCAAAAATAATTTGTGTTTAATTAATTTTATTCAGTTGTACTCAGCAGAGGAGAGAGAAGTGGAATCTTGCCCTTGCCAGTAGGCTCAGGCAAAAGCAAACTGCTGCAGTCTCTCCTAGTTTGTGTGTTCTTAATTATAACATTTGCCATTGTGACCACACTCTGATGTTGCTTGGCAACATGTGTCTTCATTTTACCTGCGAAAAGCTGGCGGGTATGCTGTGAAACAGGATCAAGCTACTATTAACACAAAAACAAGCCAGTTTTTTCTTGTTAGTTGGCAACCGTCATCTGTCTTCCCTTGTAAATAAATTCCTTCTCTTCTGGATGCTGTTAGGGTGAAAAAAAATGTTCTATGTGTCTCTCCAAACATTGGATGGGATTGCCTTTGATAAGTGTGTTTCTTAAGTAATAGCTCTGGAAGTCCCAGTCATCCCTCCCTGTTCACAGACTTGGAGTCCATGGTCTTGGTCCTTCGTGGATGGCAAGCTGGGAGGAACAAAATGGGACGCGTGCCCAAGGCACACGCACAGCGCCACGCATGAAAGTGCATGCCCATTAACAACAACAGGCCTTGAATATTTGTAATTTTCTCGATTTGCTGGGGGGGGGGGCAGCGGAACAGATCCTGCAAATTTATTAACTATACCTCTGTGGGTGCATGCATGGATCTTCCCATGTACATTTTATTCCAAAGAAAGGGAAAAAAGGGAAATTATGACTGACTCCCAGGCATTTTTTTAAAATTAGATATTTATAATAACCTCTAAATGGTAAAAGTTAAGTATCTATTAAATTGTTTCCAAAGTAGAATTTACTCTTCTTATCAAAAATATTGTTTCTTACTGGTTTGATCTTTTGTCTTTTGCGGATAGTTTAGCACAAAAATATACTGCGAATCTGAATTCTGTACAGAGCTTAAATCTGAAGCCATGTGAAGGAATTCTACATTGTTAATCTAACTGTGCACTATGGCCACTATGTGTATACCAAAAGGTTTAAAACCTTTTAAAACCAAGATTTCAGTAAAGCCTATGAAAATAAGAAGACGAAATGTTTGATAGAAAACTGAATAAGCTGAAACCAGTTAGTCAAAGTTAGACAAATGTAGTGTCCCCCCCCCCCCTGCCCCCACTGTGGCATTGTGGTTTGAGTGCTGAACTGTAATTCTGGTGACCAGGGTTTGATTCCTCACATGGACATGAAGCCCACTGGATGACTTTGGGCAACTCACATGCTCTCAGCCTCAGGGGAAGACAATGGCAAACCTCATTCAAACAAATCCTGCCTAGAAAACTCCATGGTAGGTTTGCCTTAGTATCGCCATAAGTCAGAAATGACTTGAAGGCATACAACAACAACAGCTACACCTACAACCAAGGAAAGACTTTTCAGCCATAAATTATACAAGTGTAAATTGATAATATGAAGTGTCACCCCACTGGCAATATTCCAGTTAATAAAATGGAATTCTTGGTGAATTATATCACACACACACCCTTGAAAGCAATACATACCCTGGTAGCATTTCATAGAGGACAACTGGAACATGTGTAGCCAAGCAACTTCAGAGTGTGGTCAAAATGGCAAAAGTAGATAATGGAGAAGAGCATGCAAGTTGCAAGAGACTGCAGAAGTTTGGTTTTGGCTGAATCTACAGTAAAGGACAAGATTCTGCCTCCTCTCCCTCCTTGTTGAGTTGAGTACAAACTACTTTTGCCCACTGAGCTCAGTTTGGAGGAAGTGAAGTAAGCTGAGGATGACAGAGAAACTGAGACATTTTAAAAGCAGCTTCAAAAAAATAGGACAACAGAGGATTAATTGGGACTGTCCCTTCTGAATCAAAATTGTTGGAGGAAATGGTAATACAGTACCCACCACCACCATTTTTGGATTGTAGATGGTAGCAAAAATCCTGCAACTAGATTATTTTCAAGTTTAGTGATGCTGTCAGTAACTGAAAAGGGGAGTTCCTGAAAATGATCCCTTTTGTCTGATTTATAAGGAAACACAGGATGAGCAAGCTGTAAATAGATCACACATAACCCATGTATCAAGCATCCTCCAGGACCTTGACAGCTACTGCCACCCAGACCTCCAGTGAGAAATAACAGTACACTGATATCAGCAGAAACTAATGTGGGGGGTTATTGTAATAGGTAAATCAATAGGTAATAGGTAAATCAAATAATCAAATAATCTCCTCAAAAACTCTTCTGAGGAGCTGGGGACACATACAAAAGTCTTCCCTTTCTATTTCTGTCAGGAATGGTGGAAGAGCCCTTGGGACAGTAAGGGATGGAAGAAATCATGGGTTCTTTTGCAGCTGCAGATATTTAGCATGTGTTGGTTTGGAATATCTGCTATCTTTCGTGCATGTGCCCTTAAGTTACTAACAAATGAGTGATCCCATTTCATGTTGAACACAGGATTTTTCATGCCTCTTCAAATTCTGTTTGACCCTAATCAATATAATATATTACAAAATACTAAAAGCAGGAGTAGGAAGAGCCTGAAACAGCATGCGAGTGGCAAAATGTCATTTGAATTTTTATTTTTTTAAGCAGGAAGTACAACATCAAATAATGTAATGTCCCAACATTACATTAGAAAAGAGTCCCAACCCATTGATCTGAGGCTCACAATGTAAAGAAGGTCCAAACCAATAATGTTGTTGTTCTTGTTGTCGTGTGCCTTGCTTGGAAAATTAGCCTGGAAGAAGATATTTTTACTGTCCATTTACTTTAATCCATACATTTTCTTTTGCAGTGGTGTTTGAATATTCTTGCTATGATTTTACATTTTCAAGGAGCTGTGCAGAATGTAAGCAAAGTTTTTGAAAGAGCATGTGGCATCATGTAGAGGATGCTTTGTAGAACAACAGTAATGATAGCCTTCAGAGTATAATGAGGGCTTTACACAATTCTTCAATTCCATTGTTGAGATCAAGGCAAAGGGAGACTGTAACTTGAGGGCACTTGCTTTCTTTGGTCATCTTGTTCTTCCACAGACAGTGGTTCCCTGATTGGCAGCTTCCCTACCTGGAAGTAATGAAAATCAGGTTGATGGAGCTTGGTAGTGAAGACCTTTGCAGATGGCAAACTGGAGAGATGAATTAAACTATGGAAAACTACACAGAAGCTCACTGCATTGGTTAAATATCTATTATTCAGAATGGCATGTGTTTATCCTTCCTTTGAGTGCATTTGGCTTTGTCATTGATAAAACAGGAAAACTAGGTCTTGTCCAGTTCATCCCACTTTTGTATAATCGTCACTAAGCCTCTCCCTTCCAAGGCACATAGTTTAAAACATTTAACTCTAATTAAACGTATATCTTGACTACTCAAAAGAACCAACTTCCCGTATATAATGCAAACACTGTCCCCAGGCTCATTACTTGCTCCTCCTCACCTCCTTTAAACTTTCCTCCAGTGCATTTAACCTTTAATTCCCCTATTTTGCATTCCTTGTGTGCTATATACATTAATATAGATGAAATAAAATGCTTACAGAGCTTGAAAATTATTTTTAAAGTAATGCATTAGTAGTTGTGTGTTATTTTTTTTTAAAAAATACCTTTTTGTCATGATTCATTATTTTAACCACTTACTTGTTTGTTGCTTTTTACTATTTTGTAATAGATACACTTAAAAATGCAACAATAGTAAAATAAAATCTCCCCAAATCATCCACTAAACAATATTTTAGGAGAAGTAAATTACAGGTATACCTCATTTAACAATGTACTGTAGATGTGTTTTTGAGCCTTACTACAGAAAAGTGATAGCAGAGGCAGAAATAACATGAAAAGAATAGAGACAGGTTCCTACAGAGAGAGAGAGAAGTCCAACATGTTTCAACAGAATTTTTATTTAAAACCAACAACATGCATGTATAAAATTAAACAAAAATCAGGTCAGATGAGTCCTAAGTAAACAAACAAAAATTTGAACCTTCCAGAGATCACCTAAAACTTTCTTCTAAAATTCATTCACGGATTTCCCCTCCCCTTTCACCAGTCTCCACAATTCTTATGATTTCCATTTTGGTGGCCAGACATATAGCTCTATGTGTTAAATGGTTGTTACTTGTAACACTTTACTTCTAAGCTCTGGATGTTTATTGTTAACATTATGTTGCATCATGTTACATGTAATTGTAATTAATTGTAACAAAGTACTTTCAGATTCTGGATGTTTATTGGTTTCATTGATCTCCCATATTTCTTTGAAGAAGACTGAGCAAAAGCTTAAAAATAATCAGGTGTGGGAAGGTTAACAGATAGTGATTATGGCACGGGATTGAATCTGCGTAGCCATACTGGAACAGGTTCATAGAAGAGCAACAAAAGTGGTCGGTGTTATGGAAAAAAAAGTGTTATGAGGAGACATTTAAAGAACTGAGTGCCTTCAGTTTGGAGAACAGACCAAGGAGAAACACAATGGGGCTTAAACTGCTGAAGGGTTATCACACAGAAGAGACTAAAGACTTATCCTTTACCAGACCATAAAACTAGATCTAATAGGCATAGGTTATCAGAGAGCAGATCTTGGTTGAACACTTCTTGAGGGGAAGTGAAGGACAGCCTTTGAACCAATTCCTGTTTTTTTTTTTTTCTCTTTCACTGGAGGTCTTTAAATAGGGGCTTTAAACAAGTCACACTCCGAGTAGCAACTTGTTCCTGATGTTGTAGCTATGGATTTCTTTCACTTAGCAGGGGGCTGGTCTAGAAGACCTACTTACAAGCTTAAATTGTCACCGGCTCTGTGATTCTATGTCCAGTCTCAACATACTAGGTGTTCAGTACTTTTACCCAATACCATCTTAACTTCCCTCTAATTTTCCAACTGACAGAGAGGCTACTCAGAGTGAGACCAATGATGTATCTGCACATACATTTTTGTAATCTCACATGTGAGTCAGTCTTCCAATATCAAGTCATCATGATCCAAATGTCATAATATGTGAGTGAGAGTCCTGGTGAACTTGAGACTAGAAGATCAAGTAGCCTGTCATTCTCTTTTCTATAGTGGCTAGACAGATTTCCTTAAGAAGGGTTACATACATATATCTCAGTATCATTATACATTTTGGCCCTACTATGCCATTCAATCCAAGGAGGAGGAGGAAGAGGAGGAGGAGGAGGAGAGGATATGTTCTGTATGAAAACTTGGTAGAGAGCCACCTGGCTTGTCACGGCTGAGGTCCATTCCAAGATGGATGTTTGCTCTGATCATGACAAATCTTCATCAAATGGAAATAATTGGACAAGAGCAAGAAATTAAGTAGCAGTTGCTAGTAATTCCAAGTTGCTGGATCAGTCAACTTTTCCATGTTGGCTGTTCTGTAAGAAATCCATGTCAAGTTAACTTTCTTTTTAAAACTCCAGATTTTACAAAACATGCTGTTTCCACCTCCCTTTCATACATAACAGATTCTAAGCTTGCAGACATAACATTGGATAATAAAGCTCAGATCTTTTAATTTACATGTTTATCTTTTTTAATGGAAAACATTAGCAAAGCTATAAGCATCTGTCTTACATTCAAAATACCCAGCAATTGTAGAATTACTGGGAATATTGAGAAAGGAAATAAAAAATAGCTTCATGTATTTTATCTTAGGGCAGTGCTTCTTAAGCAATCAGATATGGTGGACAGATAAGATTTTTCTTCCCAGTATGCTAGGGACCAACACCATATTGTGCCAACTGGCTTCAACTGTTTATTTTTCCCCCTGAAAACTTTCTCCAGACTGGCAGCCAATGACTTATGGACTGGCACCAATCCACAGTCCACCGCTTTGAGTATAGTCATAATAAACCTAGTTGTTAAAAAAATATAATCTATTAAAAACATCTTTATCAGATTTTATTCTTAATAAACCTTTTAAGCGGTATCTCAGTCTCCCTCTGAGTTTTAAAAAATCAATTATATGATTCAGCATTTCAGGGCCAGGATGTTACCATTTCACTATCTTAAATGCCTATTCAAATGACTGCAGTAAGATCTGATATTGGTAATATTACAAGAGCCACAGCCTCTTCTTCCATTTCCTGCTATCCATAAGAAAAGCTCATAAAAGTCTGTGAAAAGCGGAATGTAACTTTATATTGTTATCATCTGCCATCAAGTTGACTTTGGCTTATGGCAAACCTATGAATGAGAGACCTCCAGGTCATCCTATCCTCAACAACCCTACTCAGGTCTTGCACACTCAAAGTAGTGGCTTCCTTGATTGAATTTATTAAACTGGAATGCAGTATTCCTCTTTTTGTACTACTTTCCACCTTCCTAAGCATTATTGTCTTTTCTAGTTAGCCATGTCTTCTTATGGCATGGCAAAAGTACAACAGTCTCAGTTTTGTCATCTTGGCTTCAAGGGAGAGTTCAGGTTTGATTTGCTCTTTTTAGCAGTCCATGGTATCCATAGAACTCGTCTCCAGCACTGCATTCCAAATGAGTTTATTTTCTTCCTATCAGCTTTCATCACTATCCAGTTTTCACAACCATACACAGAAATTGTAAATATGATGGCATGGACAATCCTAACTTTAATATTCAATTATATGTCTTGATGCTTGAGAATTTTGTCTAGTTCTTTCATAGTTGCCCTTCTAAGTCCTAGTCTTCTGTTTTCTTGACTGCAGTCTCCATACTGATTAATGACTGAACAAAAGTATGAGAAATCTATCTATTTCAATGTCATCATCATCTACTTTAAAGTTAAGTAAATGATCTGTGATCATTATTTTTGTTTTTTAATGTTCAACTATAAAACTGCTTTTGCACTTTCTTTCTTGACTTTCTTCAATAATTGTTTCATGTCACTGCTATTTTTGGCTAGTAGTATGGTGTCATGTTCATATCTTAAATGGTTGATGTTTCTTCCTCCATTTTTCATGCTTCCTTCCTCCAAGTCAAATCTTTCTTTATGAATGATACATTCAGACTACAAGTTAAACAAAAAGGGTGATAAAATGCAACCATACCTGACCCCCTTGCCAGTTGGGAACTATTTCATTTCTCCCTGGTTGTTTCTTGTCCTGAATACAGCTTATGCATCAGGATAATCAAATGTTGTGGCACATCAGTTTCCTTAAGGATCATCCATAGTTTTTCCTGGTCTACACAATCAGCAAAGCAGCTTCATTTATCAGAGGCTTTGCTATAATCTATAAAGCACAGGCTGATTTTCTTCTGAAATTCTTTGGTGTGCCCCATTATCCAACATACATTTGTAATATGATCCCTAGTACTTCTTCTTTTCCTTGAACATCTGGCATTTCTTGCTCTATATATTGAAAAAAAGTCTTTATTGTAGAATTTTGTGCATTAATTTGCTTGTATGGGAAATTAACACATTGACTCTGTTGTTACTGCAATCCCTGTGTCCCCTTTCCTGGGGACTGGAATGTATATTGAACATTTCTGATCTGTCTCTGTAGCCTGAATATATCTAATATACTCTGCTTTAAAAACTGTAGTTCTGTTAGGCTTAAGTTTCTCCTAGTTGTAGACTTAGTAAGAAGTCACTCTGGCAGTGCCTAAACAAATGTGACACAACTAGGTAAATTTATGTCATGCATGTCTAATTCTTAGCAGCTTGAAAACAAATTATGTCTTTTAATACTTTAGTGTTTAAGGATGGGAACAGCAGGCAGCATCTTGGAAAACCTAAAACCTCCAAGAAGTAACTTCTTAAAGCAATTTTTACAAAGGGCCAGTAAAAGCTCAATCTTGCCACTCCCCCCTTTACTGAAAATAATAATAATATTAAAATGCTTATAGAAATCTATGTATGTGCTTTTGTCTGTTTTTAGACCTAAAGGTGACTTGAAGACACCACCCACGACCTGAAAATGGAAGTGAAAGAAAGAGCCTCCATATAGTAACATCTTGATAGTGCTTACATTTCTGGGCTGATTGCGGACAGAGCTGAGCAGTTCAGAAAGATAATCTTTGAAATGATGTTCCAACAGAGAAAGACATGTATCTTGCACATTCTCAGGAGTCCTTTAATCTCTGTTCTTATTTCATATATTCTAGAGTTGAGCTGTGGCACTCCTGACTTGTGTAATGAGTAACAGCAGTTGATTCCACTTTAAATATTAAACTGTGGGCAGTTTGGAACTGTTATTACTGTTTCAGCACAATGCTAGCTCTCTTGCTGATCCTGCAAGTCTTCAGTCATCTATAAAGTTCAATAGGACAGTTTCCATTCTGGTTATTTCTGCCATCTTCATAAAGGTTTATTAAGAGAAAATAAGGGAGAAAGAATATTTCTTGTTAAGTGTAATGAATATTTATTTGCTGTTGTTGTGTGCCTTCAAGTTGTTTCTGATTATGACAACCCTAAGAGGACCCTACCATGGGGTTTTCTTGACAAGACTTATTCAGAGGGGTTTAGCCTTTGCCTCCCTCTGAGGCTGAGAGTGTGTGACTTGCCCAAGATCACCCAGTGGGTTTGTGTGGCTGAACGGAGAGTCCATTACTGGTCTGTAGAGCTGTAGTCCAATGCTCAAACCTCTACACCACACTGGCTATTTTGTGGTCAAAATAACAAGTTTGATTTTAGCATATATGAAACCTAGGTTTAGGCATACAAATGTCCTTTTATAAATGGAAATTGTGAAGTGTAGGTTCTTCAAAAGCAACTAACTAACCTGTTATTGAAGCACTATATCTACAGATGAGACTTGCATCAGATTTGGGGGCCAAAGGAGAACATATAATTGGGTAGTTGCATTGATACTCTGCTACCATCATAGTTGTCTGTCATTTATACAACAGATCATTTACAATATGGGGGATGGATTACAATTAAAATTGCATCATACAAACTGCCCAAGCAGCAACAAAGAAAGCACGAACCACTAATGGTTCCAGTATATCTAGTATGGTCAATGCAACTTTGCACATCTCTTTGCACATTCCCATAGTGTGTAAGAATGATAAGTCACTGATAGAGTTGCTAGATTAGGAATATCTCAGAGCCTGAGATTTGGAGAGCAAAACCTGGAACCTAGGGATTGTGGAGTGACCCTAGTAATAGGCTAGCTCAATATTTTCCTGTACTGACTACTTCCTCCACTGAGCCTCATGAAAGCTGAAATTTGAGAAGATTTGAAATTGGGAGGGAGGAAAGGAGATGGCCAGGTACATGCCCTATATCAGGGGTAGGCAACCTTTTTGAGCCGGGGGCGGGTTGCTGTCTCTCAGACAATTGGGGGGCCGAAGCACCATAAATAAATAAATAAAATTAAAAATTAAAAAAAATTAAAATTTTTAAAAAATATGCATGCACACTCTCTCAGCCCCAGAAAAGCCATGACAAAACCCCTGTGGAGATTTTGCCAAGAAAACCCCAAGAACAAGTAACAACAACAATAATAAATATCATCATGGCGGGTGGCGGCGGGTGGCGGCGGGTGGCGGCGGGTGGCGGCGGTGGCAGCGGCAGGACCAGCCTGGGGCCAGTCCAAAGGCCTCGGGGGGCTGCATCTGGCCCCCGGGCCTTAGGTTGCCTACCCCTACCCTATATATAGAGATTACTCTAAAGCAGCCTGCAGCAATGGGAGGGAGAGGCAACAGCAAACAGTAATTTTTCATTGTTGTCAATGTTATCATCATCATCATCTAAGAGAATACTCACAACCTGAGATTCCTCTTCTCACTTTGAGGCCCAAAGAAAAGGGGTCAGGCCCAGAGACTTTGGACCAAGCCCTGACATGGGGAACCCTAGTCAATGGAGCTTTCCATTGCATGTTTGTAGCATCCAAAGCCACTGTAGTCAATTGTGTTGTTTATTTATTTCCTCCGGTTAAGCTAAGGCTAAGCAATGTGTACGTAGTAGTTTGCAGAAACATTTTTTGTTTATTTCTGGGTAGGTACATGTGAGACTACATGATAGAGACTGAACTTTCCTTGGACCAAACAGAAATGGTGGTGTCACTTGGCTGAAATGTATAAGGAAGATCGGGGACTGTACAGAATAAAAAGTCCATTGAAGAAGTTTCCATGCAAATCAGAAACCCTAAAACAGCTGTGTGGAAGGAGACCTCAGTGTATTTTTAAATCCTGAGTGAATTTCTGAGATACAATAATACTTCGCTTTTTGTGCCCCCCCCCCCCAATTTACATCTGGTAAAATTATACTTCCTTCCACTTTAGCTCCTGTAGCAATGGGACTTCTGAGGCCTCACTTTTCAGTCAAAATTTGTGGAAAATATTTCTAGCACTATGAGTACAGCACATTCTTTGTTTCTAATAATTAAACGCTAGGAATTTTTTGGAATGTCAGTACTAAGGCTCTCTAGTTCTCAGGAAGCTGGATGGAGCAGTTTGAAAGTCATTTGGTTAAGAAAATAAAACCTATGGCTATCTTAAGTGTTTGTAATGACAGGAAACGCCAACAGTGCAATCCTATTTCCATCTACTCAGAAGTAATCCCCACTGAGTTCAAAGGGGCTTGCCCCCAGGTAATGATGTATAGTTTAGCAGCCTTCATGATTAGAAGCTTCAGTTTACCATTCAAGCCACAAATGTTAGCTTGTATGGTGCATTAATTCCTTACAAACAGTTACAGTAGAGAATAAAATGGATGAATTAGGCAAGTGATGCACGTATCATTCAGAGTTTTAAATCCAGAATTGAGATTACGTCCAAGCAGATCCTCCTTCTGTGGCCCTTGCAGTTTAGCAGGTATTCTGAGCATCTGCCTTTATAGACTGAATAACATCTTATACATTTTCTTCTTTGTGTTTTTAGAGTTAGCCACAGAGCCTTTCAGGGTTACTCACAGCTACAGAGTATCAGTAGAAAACTGGCTATTTTCCTAGTCAGACAGTAGTGCCTTGCATATTAAAGGAACATATATATTGCAGTAAAAAGATTACACAGGTTTTCTTTAAGAAGTAAAGAAAATTGTAGAGAAGCAGAAAATGTCTGGCGCTCTTAGGGTGCATCAACTCTGTAGAAATAATGCAGTTTGACATCATTTTAAATGTCATGGCTCCATCCTACAGAATCTTGGGATCTGCAAATTTTGGGGGCACCAGCACACTTTGACAGAGGAGGCTAAAATCCTGTAAAACTACAACTCCCAGGATTCCATAAGATGGAGCTACAGCACTTAAAGTGGTATCAAACTGTATTATTTCACCAGCATAGGAGCATCCAGAGCCATTCTCTTCTATTTTACCTGTTCTGTAGCATTCTTGGTTGATTAAAATAAAATGTGTTGATACCAGAGAGTGATTTTGTTGTTGCTGTGTGCCTTCTAATCATTTACAACTTATGGCATGGGATTTTCTTGGCAAGATTTGTTCAGAGGAGGTTTGCCATTGCCTTCCCCTGAGGCTGAGAGCATATGACTTGCCCAAGGTCAGCAATTGGGTTTCATGGCTGAGTGAGGAATCAAACACTGGTCTCCAGAGCCATAGTCCAACACTCAAATCACTACGCCACACTGGCTGTAGACAGCAGTTACTAAGAGCTGTTGCAGACCGGCCCAACCTTGATGCCATCCTGAAACTATGTGGCCGTATGCATGGCGTGTGGCATCAGGACGCCCTTCCAGCACAGTGTGCAGACACGCTGCACCGAAAGGGTGCGGAAGAGCAGTGGCGTCAGCTCTTAGGGTGGCCTCCTAAAAGGAGCTGCAAAAGGAAGGATCGGGGCCACGATATGGGGTTGCTGAGGCCCTGATCCGCCACTCCACAGGGCAGCTCTCTGCTGCCCCAAACAGGCCATCTGCATTGTCCCTTTGTTACTATTTCTGTTCATGGAAATGTTGAGACTTTAATTTTCACCCCTAGGATTTTTTCTGCCTTTTTTATTCATTAAAGGGCACCACTGTGAAATGTGGTCAACACATGTACTTCAGTTCCAATATCTATATAGAGCATCACTAGCTACAAGCAGGCAAATCTTGAACAAGGGAGCAATGTAATAACCCCTAAAAGGAGCTACATTGGTTTAAGTGGCTACTGAATCATACCTGAATCCTTAGAATCACTAAGCAAAAATCCTTTGATTTGTTCATCTTTCCATTCTACTTTAGTTCTGCAGTGTGACTGCACAAGTATCACTCTGGGTCATGGTGAAAAATTAAAAAGGTGACTAGATTCAGCTGTGTCACTTGGAGCTTGTTGTTGTTGTGTGCCTTCAAGTTGTTTCTGACTTATGGCAACCCTATTATGGGGTTTTCTTGGCAAGATTTGTTCAGAGGAGGTTTGCCATTGGCTTCCCTTGAGGCTGAGAGCATATGACTAGCCCAAGGTTACCCAGTAAGTTTCATGGCTGAGCTGGGTATCAAACCCTGGTCTCCACAGCCATAGTCCAACACTCAACCCATTACGTCACGCTGGCTCTCAGAGCACATCCACCACAAATAGGTACCTAGGGGATAGGCTACCAGTGGCCATTTTACCCCCAAGGTTCCCTTGAAAGCAGAGCTGGCCCTGGGTTTACCAAGGCATAGACTGAGCATTGCGTGTTAAGAATGATGACATGGAAACAGTGACTGCTATTTCTTGGACTGAGTATTGTAAAGTTGTATATTCAAGCTTGAAAGAGGTCTGTATTTAAAAGTTACAATATTCTCCTATGGTGTTTGTGTTTCATACTGTGATAGAGTATTGTTTACTAAAATGATCCAGAGGCTTAAGCATCCTAGCTGCTTAGCATTGCTTTCAAGGAAAGAAATCCTTACTGAAGCCAAAAAGTGTAGGACAATTTGAACTAAATATTATTTTAAAGTGCAAATAATATCCTCTGCGGGCTGAGGGCCTTGGGATATTTCTGATCTGTAACTGTGATTATTCAGTTCAGTTTGTTGTGCAATAGCCCACCAGATTTTTGGATATATACCAGAAGGACAAATAATAAAACAGATTAAAAGCAGTAATTAAAAAGGAAACGAGATATATCAATTGTACAAAATACACTAAAATACACTAGCATATCTCAGATTGTTGATATTTTTTCCTCCTATTTTCACTTCTCCCTCTTCCATGTCCAAGCCTGTTTTCCTTACAATATGTTCTGCATATAAGTTGAACAGGTAGGGTGATAGGATGCAGCCTTGTCTGACTCCTTTGCCAATTGGGAACCATCTGTTTCTCTGTGTTCTGTTCTGACAGTAGCTGCTTGTCCTGAGTACAGATTTCTCATCAGGACTATCAGATGTGTTGGCACTCCCATGTCTTTAAGGATGTTCCATAGCCTTTCATGATCTATGCAGTCAAAGGCTTTGCTATAGTCTATAAAGCACATGCTGATTTTCTTTTGGAACTCTCTGCTACATTCCATTAGCCATCGTATATTTGCAATGTGATCCCTGGTGTCTCTTCCTTTCCTAAACCCTGCTTGGACCTCTGGGATTTCTCTCTCCATGTGTAGTTGGAGTCTATGTTGCAGTATTTTGAGCATAATTTTGCTTGCATGGGAGATTAGTGCTATGGTCCTATAGTTGCTGCACTCTGTAGAGTGCTGAGGATTCCATGGACAGCCAAAAGGACAAACAAATGGATCCTAGAACAGATCAAGCCAGAGATATCCTTAGAAGCCGAGAAGACAAGGCTCTTAGAGTGTAGTACTTTGGACACATCACGAGAAGGCATGAATGGTTGGAAAAGACAATAAAGTGGAGGGAAGTAGAAAGAGAGGAAGGCCACATGCTAGATGGATGGACTTTATCAAAGAGACCAAGAATAAGAGTTGCAGGAGCTGGGCAGAACAGTAGAGGACAGGGGAGCCTGGAGATGTCTCATCCATAGGGTCACCATGGGTCGAGACCGACACAAAGGCAGTTAACAACAACAATTCCAACATCCTATGAATTCTGGTATGCACAGTTTGGGCACACCAAACAACAAACCTCAGGGTTTCTTAGGATGTTGCCTTTGCAGTTAATGTGAAACCATAGTGCTATGGTTGTGCAATTTGAAAATAAAATTAGCCTAGAAAAGCTTATGCCAAAATTAACATATAAGAGGTTGAGCTTTTTTGTGCCATTGAATGTCATGTCTTTGCTGCTGTAGCCCATTAATGTGGCTGGTATTTTGCCAAGCATGAACTGTGAAGAGATTCAGTTACCACTTATGCTTATTTTCAGTTTGCTTCCTATTTTTCTGTGTCTGGTCCAAAGGAAAAACTCCCTTGTCCTATCCTGCCCTTTCCGGATTTAAAAAGTATCAGCAATACCAGTTGGGTCATCCAAAACATCATATAAGCAGACTATAGCCAGGTGTTTAGGATATCACATAAATAAAGCACTGAAGAACTAAAATGATGAAATAGAACATTTTAAAATGTTATTCTTGAATATTCTGGGATCTTATCTAAAAGGAAGGATTATGGAAACTGAGTTTCTTGTTCCCCATTACTTGTAAAAACAGTCAGTAACAGAAAAACAAGGATGTACAGCTTCCTGTTTATTGTAATTTATATCCTATGTCTCTGTGAATATACCAAGGTGGCTTACAAAATAAATCAGAAAGAAGTAGTAAAGCTGTAAAACAATGTCATATATCAGCATGCATTGTTCATTAACAGTATTTTGCCAAAAGAATAATTGTGAAGATTGTATTTTTTCTAGTTGTAATAGTTATCTTGAGCTGTTCAGTATCTCTAATATCTGATTACTTGTCTTTACACTTCCTACTTGTGCTAATTCACATGTTTTTGTGAGTAACATTCAGAATTTTAATTTATGCCCCCTTTGTTTTTTCTTTTATCTCTTTCTTTTCATATTTTGCTAGTCAGCCTGTGCAGAGTTGCCTGCCATGTTTCCACAGAAAACCAGGACTCCATTTTTCATGACAAATAAAAGGAATAACATTCTCTTTTAGAGCAAAGTAATGATAATACTGATCCCATTTATCAAATTTATAATGTCTGTAATGCATTTAGATGCCTCTCTCTGCTGACATAAGACACAAAAAGTTGGATTCTTCCAGCTTTTGTAATGCATGTGCAGGATCTTTACATAAGTGCTGTTAAAGCAATAGTTTTTATTTTTCATCTTGGCTGACTTTTCTTTTGTGACATTGTTGGATGATGTTTTTACCATATATCTATACCTAATCCTATGAGATTTATTGTACATTACTGAAAGAGCTGTTTGTCCATCCGGTCACACAATTATCAAAGCAACCCAAAATTCAATCTGTGAGGAATTTACGTGGAGAAGAAACTTGGGAAACTTTTGCAGAGTGCTTGGAAGAGTTTTACAGTCACACAGTACTGGTCTTATTGTCTAAATTTACCTCTACATAGATTTTAACATATATACCACCAGAGAACATTTTCTAGAACTTAAAAATCACAATTTGTTCCCACCCTCATTGTAGTTATACATAAATGTCTGTAGAGTTCGGTGAAGTAAGCAATAGAAAATACTGCCTTAAATTTGAGGGCCTAAATCTAATTGATGGTTTCAACTAGAACCTAGGTGAATGTTGGTTTGCTAGATTCTCATTGATTCAGTGGGTCTTCTCTAGTTAAGAGTTCCATTTGTGGTTTGGCTGTGGGGATGTAATGGGACTTTACAGCCCTCTTTCGTTGGTGGAAACTCCTTAATCTCAGCTGAAAACATTGGGCTGGAGCCAGACTCAGTCACACTTGTTGAAATAAGTAGATCTATTCTGTGTCCGGATACAGCCCAGCATCTTCTTCAGTTCTAGTGTGTTATAAAGAACAATCACAGAACCACAAAAGCAAAGTGACTGCCTAACAGGAACTGATGCTATACCACCATAGGATTCAAAGCAGATTATGTGCTGAAGGCCCATGAACAAGTTGGAAATATACTGTAATCTATAAATAATAGCCTGCCCCTCCAGAACAGATCAGTCTTGCAGTCTGTACCAGAAGCAAACCAGAACTACTTTATTAGCATAGATTAAGGATTTAGAAACTCATATAGTGATGATACAGAAGGCTATATGCTCATGTGTGCAGGGAAAAGGTTCTCATGATTTCAATAGGTGAAAGTATCTGTTCAGAGTTAGCTTTAACAATCAAGAGTAGGGTATTCATATTTTTTTTTGAAAACTGGAATAAATGTTTTATTTTTTCATAGAGATTTTACATAACCTGGACCTTTGGACTTTTTTTTAACATCATGCTCTTTATTCTATTTTACTCATATATAATTTTAGCTCTTTTTCAAAAAAAAAGAAAAAAAGAAAAGCAAACCTGAAATTTATATAATAAGTTTGCTATATAAAGTCCTTTACTATAATGCTTATATATTATGTCTATTGATTTCCTTGTCATTTCCATATATAGTTCCATGAATTTTACTATTTTAGCTTGCTCTAGTCTAGCTGTCTTCTCTTATAGTAATCATCCAAAGGAGGCCAATCCTGATCTACTTTTTCTAAATCCTTGTGATTCAACAGAGCTGTTAACCTATCCATTTCTCTCATTTCATATAACTTCAACAACCAATCATCTATAGTTGGTATTTCTT
The DNA here is from genome assembly GCA_026167975.1 of Phrynosoma blainvillii. Lineage (NCBI taxonomy): Eukaryota > Metazoa > Chordata > Lepidosauria > Squamata > Phrynosomatidae > Phrynosoma > Phrynosoma blainvillii. The sequence continues at coordinate 39,961,545 of JANUYF010000005.1, forward strand.
GCTTTTTCCACTTCTGAGCAATCAACAGTCTTGCAGCTGAAATCATGTATAACAGAATTCTCCAAAATTTTCTTTGTATTATCAAATTAATATGGTTTACCATATTTAATAAGTATATTTCAGGTTTCAATTCAAACTTGATTTTGAGAATATCTTGAATTACTTCATGAATTTTCTTCCAATATAATTCCATCTTTGAGCACCTCCACCAAGTATGAAACCAAGTGCCAATATTTTGCCTGCATTTCCAACAAGTATTTGACTTTGTATTATATATTTTTGCAATCTTAGCTGGGGTTAAGTACCATCTCTGCTCCATCTTCCAGTAGTTTTCCTTCAGGTCTTGTGATCTGGTAAATTTTTCCATTTTCCTTCTCGCATATTCCCTGCTTTCTAAAGCGATTGTTTTCCCTACGTCCGTTGCCCATTTAATCATATTTTCTGAAATGATCTTTCTTGTCTTCTATCCATCAATAATTTGTACAATTTACTTGTTCTTTTCTTCTCAGGTTTCGTCAAGCGATCATCCAGATCTTTGAATCTTCTTGAAAGTCTTCTATTTTGATGTCCATCTTGAATCTTTCTCTCAGCTATGTAAATAATAACCAATGCACTCTTGGATCTAATTGTTCCAGCTATTCCATTGCTTTGAATTCCAAATTGTTGTCTTCCGATTTTTTAAGTATATATTTATATCTCAACCAATTCTTAACAGCCGTCCATCTTCCAAAGAAGGCTTCATGCAGAGATACCCAAAGCAAAATTTTCCTGTAGATTTTCTTCTTAATTTCCTCCCATATCTTTAGTAGCACTCTTCTAATCACATGATGTTTGAACTCTTTATGTACTGCCGCTTTACCATACCATACATATCCGTGCCAACCAAAATGGTTATTAAATCCTTCAATGCTCCATATTCTTTCATTTTCCAGTAAGATCCAATCAAATAACCAATTTAGGGCATTTGCTTGATGATATAGTTCTAAATCTGGAATGCTCCTTCCTCCTTCACCTTTGTGCCGTGTCATTGTTAGCCAATTAATTCTGGCTCTCTTTGTCTTCCAAATAAAGTCCCTGAGATCTTTGTGAGAGTAGGGTATTCATTTTATCAGCATTCGTTAGTCCATGTTGTATAAATTTAACATAAAACGATACATTTCATAGTGGGAATATCAGTTCCTAGTGATCTCACGGCTGTAACAGTATTTCTGATGAACTAATCGTTTCTAGTCTTTACTGGCTCTAAACCTATTGGCAATGTGGATGTGCTTTAGTTCACAACTGATTTCAGCCCTTTAGGTGCAACAATTTCTTCAGCAGTTGTGATCTTCAGCGGCTGCAATCTACAGAGAATCAGTTCTTGGGAGTATCTAGTCTACCCTTGTTTAAACTGGAAACTATCCAGGGTGCTGAAATCAGTACACTATAGGAGAGTTGGGAATTCTGTCTGGGCTTTGAATGAATTTGTTGAATTACTGATATGGCATGGAACTGACATCTGGATAAATCCACAGGTTTTCTTATTATGTGTTCATTCTTGTAACTACCTGTACTTATCTTCTAATTCAGTTTGAAAAATTGATAAATAACTATTTGAAAAGTCTGTTCTGTTGACCAATGTTGTTTTCATGTAACTGGTGTTCGTGAGGTCACTGCTGCACCACATGGATGTTCTTTAGAAATTCTTGTCACAAATAGGCCTTTGTGAGATCATTGGCTCTCTTACTGGAGGAAGGAATCCAACATTACCAAGTAAGCTCCACATTCTAACTTTGTGTTTGGATGATTCTCCACATCTCATCCAATGGGTAATGTTACAGTTCCTTTAATTTTTGAATACTGAACTCAGATGTGATGGTAGACAATGTCTATGTGCTTTTTATCTAGAAGTGTAATCCTGACTCAAAGATGCAGCAGCTATGGAGGGGTTAGTATAAGACACGTGTTTCTTCTGCCTGTAGAAATTCCCTGCAGTCTCAAGATATCTGCCAAGGAGAGTGATCTGTTGCCAGAACTGCTCTGCTGACTAAGAGTCAGCAGAAGAGTCAAAAGGGAGGGCAGAGAATAAATAGTTTGAGAGTGGATTCAAATTAACCCAGACATAAGGCTCTTCTAGCCCAGGGATCCAGTCAGACTATCAGCGCAAATTTAGGTTGGAATAAGGATAGTCTGAAGTAAGTACCTGCTTCCCTAGTTAAGTGAGGTTTGGATTCAGCACAGTTTCAGCTAACGTAGTGTCAACTCAGCTGGTCCTTGGTTACTTTGGCCAGTTAGGATGGTTCTCTGGGGCCTGAGCAGATGGGCTAGGATAGCACATGATCAGCCCAAGTTATCCTGGCCGCAGTGCTCATCTGGGTTGGTTCCTGTATCAGTGTGGGGATGGATAGGTGTTCACACATCTGTCTCTGAACCAACCTGGGGCCAGGACAGGCATATGCTCACATGCTCAGTTGCCCTGTGTTCCCCAAACTGAGAAGACACCCCCCCCCATCACCAGAAACAAGGTGCTTACTGCATTCACATGGCCAGGCATCCTGTTTCCACATCAGTCATAACAACAGGGAGGTCCTGAGGAAGAGCAATGGCTAGCAAGGTAAGAAGCATAGTGGGGGGATACCCAAATTTCGCAGTTGAGTTTCTCAGAAACACAACACAAAACATGGGTTACTTTACCTCAGGATAAGGCTATTATATAAAGGCTATTATAGGGAGCATGGTGGCTCAGACGCTAAGATGCAGACCCTGATGATTGCAAGATTGGTAGGTTAGCAGTTTGAGGCCAAAGCACAGCATGATGGAGTGAGCTCCCATCACTAGTCCCAGCTTCTGCCAACCAAGCAGTTTGAAAGCATGTAAAAGTGTAAGTAGATAAATAGGTATTGCTTCGGTGGGAAGGCAACAGCGTTCTGTGCAGTCATGTTGGCCACATGATCTTAGTAATGGAGATGGCAGTGCCCTCTGAAGTTGGACACAACTAGACAAAATTGTCAAAGGGGAAATGTTTACCTCTTTTAAAAAGCTATTCAGGGTGAATCCTCCAGGTCTGCATATGGTCTTGCAGGATTGGGTCCAATCTTCCCCTGGCATTTTTGGCCTGCATCAGCTGTGGGGAACCTGGGCCTTTTTGGCTTATGTGGACAATCCCTGGGTCAGAGGAAGAAAGAGAATGGGCAGAAAATGTCAGATGGCTTTAGCTGCTTCCTCCTTTCCAAGTTTTCTTTTTTAAAAATTAAAATATGGAATATTAACTAGAATTCCAGATGAGTCAAAACCAAATAGTGCAGCACTGCCAAACACTGAGTATTTGTCCACAGCTTTAATTCATAAGACAGCCTGGATGCTTGTCGCAAGGTTGACATTATTGTAAATAAATTTGCAAATTACAGCAGTATCCCCAATAGGCAGTACAGTGTTCCTTGGATTGCAAGATTTTATAAATTTAACAGACCAGCCCACATGTTTTGCATGTCTGTTCCCCTAATTACATGAAGAGGGGTTTTGCAGACAATTGTTGGGTTAGATATCCCCTAAAACCGTGTCCAGATGTTTGATTAATGAATGTACATTTTATGGTGCACTGGATTATACTGCTTTAAAAATTCAAATAATATTCCTGATCCACTGCATGATAGATTTTTGCAGGTTTGTATCTCTATAGGTATGGAACATAATGATCCAGCCTGAACCAAAAACTCAATGTTATATCTGTTCATGCCTCTGAAGACTGGCAAAATTGGGCAAGATTGCTGTTTGCCAAGGTTTTAAACTGATCTGGATGTATTAATATTTTTAGGCTGCAAAGAAGGCATGTTGACCTTTCACCAATACAGGGAACTGTCATGTGGCAGAACTCCACAGCACAACAAAAAGTAGTTATGTCATTCAGAAATGGTAACTTAGGGCCTTTACAGACAGCCCATTTCGGGCAGCTCTGGGCCGCCTCTGCTAGCAGCAGATCGGGGCTGTGGCAACTCCACACCATGGCTCCGATCCTTCCTTTTGCCGCCCCCAAAAGAGTGGCAAAATGCTGGTCCTTTTAGGTGTGGCAACAGGCCACCCTAAGAGCTGACACCACAGCTCTTCAGTGCCCTTTTGGTGCAGTGTGTGTAAACGCTGCGTCAGCAGGGCATCCTGATGCCACGTGCTGTGTGTGTGGCATCAGGACGGCATCGGAGTTGGGTTGGAGTGACCAGCGTGTGGTTGCCCCAGCCCAATTCCACCCCCAGGCCGCCCTTTAGGCCGGTCTGTAAAGGCCCCAAGTCATTGCTGTCTACAACTAGTGTGGCATAATGATTTGAGTGTTGGACTATGGCTCTGGAGGCCAGGGTTTGATTCCTCGCTCAGCCATAAAACCCAATGACTGACCTTGGGCAAGTCATATGCTCTGAGCCTCAGGGAAAGGCAATGACAAACCCCCTCTGAAAAAATTTGCCAAGAAAACCTCGTAATAGGTTTGCCTTAGGGTCAGCATGTCGGAAATGACTTGAAGGTACACAACAACGAACAAACAAACAAATAGCATAGTGGATAAAACTGAATCTTGAGAGACTCCATAGGCCAGGGGTAGGCAACCTTTCCCCTTTAAGGGCCGAGGGACTTCAGCTCCCAGAAGCCTCAGCCATGTTGGCCAAAAGTCCCATGTTGGCCAATAGCTCCTGGGATTCTGGGAGCTGAAGTCCCTCGGCCCTTAAAGGGGAAAGGTTGCCTACCCCTGCCATAGGCCAATGGCCAGGAAGCCAAACAGTAATCCCCTAGAAGGAATCCCTCATCCCCTCAGAGAGCATCCCCCAGGAAAGAACAGAGCCACTGTAGAATAGTACCATACTTCCAAGACCCATCCCCGAGAGGTGAGTCAAAGGATGCATAGACAGTGGTATGGAAAGCTGCTGAGAGGTCCAGCAGAACCGACAGGGACATACTCCCCCATCCAGTTCCCTTCGTAGGCCATCCACCACAGCACAACCAAAGCTGTGTCTATCCCACTAGGAAGAAAAAAATAATAATTCTCAGAAACATCTATTCCTTGTCACTTATATCAGGCAAGATTTTAGTACAGATCGAGGTAGGGAACAACAACAGATTAACACATAACGTCAGTTAAATGAGCATATAAAACCAACATATATTAAAATCAATCAATACTTTAAAATTCATAATTTAAAAATAACCAGGATTAGGCCTGCTGGAAGAGAACACTAATTTTGTAATGTTCATAGAGGAGTAGAGTGGAAGTATGTGGGTCCTATTGTGTTACTAGTTAAGTAAATGAGAGTGTGACAAGGTTCCATATTTCTGATCTGGGGAGAAACAAACTTCTGATATTTTGAAGGAAAGAAGATCATAGTACCTGAGCCTAATTCTGAATATTTTGAAGGAAAGGTCATGTTAGATGAGTTTAATTCTGAATTAAGACTAGGAGGATTTGCCTGATGCTAGAAAATAGAGAGTGGGAATGTCTTTTTTTCTTGTTTAAAGTTCCATATTGGTGTTTTTGTCACTAAATATAATAACATTTATAACATCTATAGAATAAGCCAACATGGAAAGAGCGACTCAGATGCAATCTGAGAAGGCAGGCTATAGGAATTAGTGTAGAATTTATAGTTTTAAATAACAGAAACATCCTGTTTAATTATGTGTAACAAAATCTTCTAAACCTGTAGCCTCAGGAGATGAGCAGTCATCAAGTAAGAGTTAAATATGTGGCTGTTGAAATTGGAGGAAGTCTGTGTAGTCAAGCATTTTGTGTATGTGAAATCTAATATAGACGATAATATAAATCAGTAGGGGAAAATATCAGGAAGAAAATAAGTGTTAGGCCTACAGGAAATGGGCTGAATTATTTACACACAGAGGATGATAATGTTGTAAATATATCTGGGAAGCTGCGGTCTGCCCTTTATACACTGCAGGTTCCAATTAACCTACAGTCTGTGAACATCCAAATCCATTATATTCAGAGTTTATGAATGTGAATGTAATTGATTTAATGGTACATAATGGCAAGTAATTTTATACAGAATTAACAACAATTAGATGGTCTTTCCAGTCATGGTTAGGTATAAGACATTTCCAGTCACGGTGTGGTAATCATGGAGTTGTAGCACTGCTGTTTGATTTTAAAAATTATGTCAGAACTCTTTCCTGTGAAAGCAACTTCCTTAAACATTTGTCCAACTCTTGTAGTGCCACAACTGGACTTTTGAATAGCAGTATCATTTCTCATCATGTAATACACACACACACAATTTTGAATTTAACTTTATTTGGCATCAAGATTGGAAATGTTCCTTTTGAGGGCTGTGCTCCCAGAAGCATCCAGCCAGCATGGCCACTGGCTATGGTGTTGACTGAAAGGATTCTAGGAGCTAATAATAATAAAAAAAGGTATGTAACATCCCAAAACTTTGATTTGGCATTTTATTCCCTATTGTGTTACCATAGTAACAATATTTCTCCCCTGACTCTGAAATATTTACTATCTATTTAATTCATGTGAAGATCTAGCACATCCTCTTTCATTGTTGTTACTGTTACTTCTTTGGTCGCCTTGAAGCAAAGTGTTGTTGTTGTGTGCCTTTGAGTCATTTCTGGCTTACAGTGACTCTAAAGGGATCTATCAGAGAGGATTGCCATTGCTTTCTTCTGAGGCTGAGAGAGTGAGGTCATGTCTGCATGGATGAAAATAAAATATCCTCCCCCCGTCCCCTTGGCAGGAGCCTGGATAATACAGGGCCTAATTCCCAGATCAGGTGTAAACAGTCTGGGCAACATCCAGATGGTTCAGCACCAAACTCAGGGTAAAAAAAGGTAAAGGTTTCCCTTTTGATGTGATTGTCTAGTTGTATCATCTTCATTACTTTCCCCTTTTTGAAACAGAGGGGGGTTGCAGACTGCCAGAAATAGTGTGAATTCAGTCCAATTTTAGGGTTAGGGTTAGTGCTAGGGAATCATGGGAACTGTTATTTTTCTGAGACATTGAGCCTTCTCTGTCAGACAACTCTGATGCCACAATAAAATACAGTTCCCATGGTTCCTTAACTCTAACCCTAACCCTAAAAGTGGACTGAATTCACACTATTTCTTGCAGTCTGCAACCCCCCAGAGTTTAAAAACTTACCATTTGCTCTGTATCTTCCCAGAAGATCTGGAGCCCTCTGTTGTGAGCCTCAGTGGTTGTTTAAAACACATCATGTTACTTAATCTGAGGTAAGAACGAGGCACTCAGCCAGACAGCACAGTAGGACGAAGAGCCACCCAATGTCACAATGGAGGGCCCTGGAGGTCAGGGAAGCTCTGGGGCCATGATACTCCAGGCTGCTCCCAGAGTATCCTGGCCCATGCAGACACCACCTGAGTGTGATGTGTGATGTGTCCAAGGTGATCCAGTGGGTTTCCATGGCTGAGGAGGAAATCAAACCCTGGTCTCCCAGAGTCCCTAGTCCAACACTCAAACCACTATGCCATGATGGCTCTCTTGATTTGATATATCAATGCAGTAGTCCAGCAGAGCACACATAATGACAGCTCTTGTGGTAACTAGGCACTTTTGGGAGGGTCTTGAGCAAGTTCTTCCAAACAGCTGGTGCAAATAAGGAATACAGCAACAATAGTAACCCCTATCCAGATCATCAATAACTTATCATTTGCTGTAACTTACAGCAACAGTCCACCTGCAGTCAGAAGAATGTCTGTATGAAAAAGCTAAAACTGTAGAAGATGAGGGAAACAGTTCTTTTTTCTTAATACAATGAAAGTGACCATACCTTGGATTATGAACGCCTCATCAGATACATACTGTGAAGATGAATTCTGATTTGTTAGAGAAAAGTAATCCATTCAAACTGGGTTTCACATCCCAGAACAGGCAGGGAAAGAACTGACATCATCAAAGTAAATGGCACCTCTGGCAATGGCCATCTTGTCTTGTCAGTTCATGCCCTTGCCAAACAACTGAGCAGAGAGAAAGGAAGAAACAGGAGGAATCCCCACCACCACTTGGTCCAAACTGGCCATCTCAGGAACTGAACAGTAGCCATAAAGGGTGAGGTAGATTCCTCCTCTCTGTTAAGCCAAATGCACCTTCACAGTAAGTACCCAATGGGGTATTCTAGTACAGGGGACTTCTAGCATGGGTATGACTCCTGAAGCTCATCCCATCAGCAGTCTTTGCCTCTCTATAGGAGAAATGAGCCATGTGAAACACCCAAGGGGAGGTTAAGACATCATCCCGCCCCACTCCCCCTTTTAGGAAACATCTTTGAGAAATTAAGTGACTTTCTGATTACTTTTCATTATGGCCTCAGTCCAATTCTGAATCAATAGAATTCAAATTCAAATTAAATTTCAAATTAAAACCTGCAACTGGATTTGCTGGAAAGTGGTATTGCATCATGAAACAGGTCCTAGTTAGAACAGAAGTCCCTAGACTCTTTGAGGTTGTCCAACCATCCTTTCTGTAGCATTATAATTACTGGAAAGTAGGGCATGAATAGTGATGGAGTCAACACATGATGTGATCACAGGCTCTTCAATGTGATTGCAAGTGCATTGGTGTGATCACAAGCAATGCACTTTGTCTTTGATTCATTAAAGTATTGACTTTGTCACTTTCACAATGCCTTGTCAAATTTTTATAAAACTTAACTGTGCTTACTGTCTTTGACCCACATACATTCTCTTTTGAAAGCAAAGACAAGACCCTCTGTGTCTCTATTCACTGGATGAGCAACAGCTCAGTAGTGTCAGGAGATAAGGATGATAAAAAGGAGGGGGGGGGGAGAGAAAAAGGAGAAAAGAATACAATTGCCCCGGAAAGAGTGTACAGTTCTGTACAGGAAGAAAATGGTAAAATATTGTGAAAAGCCATTCCCAGATGTGGCCAACTCTATGGGGAAAAATAGCATACCCTTCAACATTTCACAGCTGTAAACCAGGACACATGTGGCCAAGCAACATCAGAGTATGGTCAAGATAACAAAAGGTATTCCTGTGGAAAAACACACAAGCTAGTGTGTGTGTGTGTGTGTGTGTGTGTGTGTATGTGCAGATGTTTGCGTTCACCGGAGTCTACAAGATTCCATGCCCTTTGCTCATCTCCCTCTTGCTGAGTTAACTGAGTACAAACTACTTTTGAACTAGTTTCCAGCAACTGAAGTAAGCTGATGAAAAAAGGGGAAAGTGAGAGGAGGAGAGAGAAACTGAGAGATTTTAAAAGCAGCTGAGAAGGTAAGAGGACAGAGAATTAATTGGGACTGTCCTTGCCAAATCAGGACAGTTGGAGGGTATGAAATAGTGGCTGGTGTACTAAAAATGATGTTGAGATCAAATGTACACATAGGGTTGCCATATCCCAGTTTTTTCCCTGGGACAATCCCGGTTTTCAGGCTCTTTGGGATGTCCCTTCTGGTTTTAGGATCATGTCTCTGCCAGTGATCCAGGGTGACAAAGCCTCCCTGACCCTGGCGCAGCCATGTGGGGCCTTGGCCAGCTAGCCAAGCAAGCCCCAAGACATCCAGGGCAAGACCTCCCTGGTGTGGCTGTGCAGGGCTTTGGCCAGCCAGCCGGCCAAGGAAGCCCCAAGACATCCAGGGGGCGAGGCCTCCTTGGTGCAGCTGTGTGGGGCCTCAGCCGGCCAGCAAAGCCATGGAGAGGTCCAGGACAGCGAGGTCTTCCTGCCACGGCTGTGCAGGGCCTCAGCCAGCTAGCCAAGCCCCAGGAAAATCCAGGAGATCCCAGCTCCAAGGAGACCCAGTCTCAAGGTTTATATTTATATTTTATTATAGTTATATTTAATGTTATATTAATGTTTTTTATTTTAGTAATGTTTTTGGTTTTTAGTTGGTCATGTCCTCCATTTTTCTTGAATGTCCCCCATTTCCCCTACTTTCCCCCCTGGTTTTGTGGAAGAGAATTATGGCAACCCTACAGTTCACATGTAACACACTAAAGACAGACAGACAGAGAGAGAGAGAATTTGACATGCCTTTGTTTGCACTTTACATGCCCCTTCCTGCCAATCTATTAATAAGATTTCGTAAAAGGACACAGTCTATCTTTTCTTATCTCTGACACAAAAGGAGGAAAAGGTTCAGAAGCACTTTAAGTGGCATGTGTGAAATCAGTCTGAAATTTAGATTGGTTTTTTAAAAAAGTGAATAGCATGTAGGTTGTGACTTCATTGTAAGTGTGCTCCTGATATTTAGCTTGGGGTTTTTCTGGCTTTAGGCATTATAGCTGTGATCCTTATAGTCTGCCTTCAGGGATCATCTAGTGTCAGAGGATCTTGCTGTTGCAGCCTGTGTCAACTCTCTATTGGGTCTTTGCTGTGATAGGCGCTCAATATAATAATTCTCTCCATTAAGTGTTATTTTTTGCTCCAATCTTCTGAACTCTAAGAAGAAAACTGAAAAACATCTTGGGGCTTTTAGGAAATACCCTTTTGGTTCTCGTCTAAAATGTATCTTCACTACTTTCATCTTTCCCCAGACTGAATGGCATTGCCTCCTCAATTTATTTATTTTCCAGAAAATCTTTCTCATTTACATGTAAATAAATAATGCCTTAAGTTAGGAAAGTATCAGCTTGTTTTGCAGAACTTCATTTTTTTCCCTAAAAATGTTTATGGCTACAGCAAGTATTACTCTGCCATCTAGTGGCAAAAAAATCTCAATTTTTACATTGCTGATGTATGAACTTCTTTCACCTTTAATAATACACAGAAAGAAATTCTTGCTGTTTGGCAGTGCAAAGGCATTTATTTTGGAACTTGTCCTGATGAGAAGTCAGGAATATTATTCCAAGTTTTCATTAATGGTCACTATATGCTGCTATGTAGCAGCCTAAATAAAATGTCAACGTTTGCTCCCCATCTGAGGAAGAAGACTCAAGTCTATGGACGTTATCACACGGGGAGTCGCGGGGAGAAAGTGGAAATAAACGGGCACGAGCGGAAGTCTTTAATTTACGGGATTTGTCCCGTTCCGCCTCGTCTGATAACTAAATTTGAATTTAAAAGGGGGTTAATTCGAACGAAAACCTGATCTTTTCATTTTCGGGATTTTTGAGGATTTGAAAAGATCAGGTTTTTGTTCGAATTAACCCCCTTTTAAATTCGAATTTAGTTATCAGATGAGGCGGAACGGGACAAATCCCGTAAATTGAAGTCTTCCGCTTGTCCCGTTTATTTCCACTTTCTCTCCACAACTCCCCGTCTGATAACGTCCTATGAAAGCTCATGCTACCAGCTTCTTTCTTTCAGTTGGTCTGAAAGATGCTACAAGATCCTTTTGCATACCATTAAATATGTAGCATATTTCACTGAAGAAGAAAACACACACATGCACACACAAATAAATTTGGAATTCTGAGGATACACTGTCTATAATAAATGTGAAATACCATCTATACCCATGGATTCTGCATCCATAAGTTCAACCATCCATGGGTTGAAAATATTTTTTTTTTAAATGTTCAAAAACCAAATCTTGATTTTGCCATTTTATATAAGGGACACAATTTTACTCTGCCGTTGTATATAATGTGACTTGAGCATCCATGGATTATGGTATCCATGGGGGATCCTGGAACCAAACCCCAGCGGATACCAAGGGCTCACTGTACTATTTGAATCTCATTTACCTGACACAGTTTTGTTACATGATGGGATTAAAGGTCAGTGCTAGTCTGTCTTACCTATCAATCATGTACTATTTTTTGTTTTTTTGTTTTTAGTGCTCTTGGGAGTTTATCACACGGAGGAAATCCCATGCAGAAACGGGATTTAAAAGGTGGGGGAAACCTGCCAAAGCAGTTTGTTTTTCAGATGACGTCGCTGTTAAAATGCGGTTAACCCAAACAGAAAATAGTCAGAAACTACTTCTTTTTATTTTCGGGATTTTCCGAAAGTAAAAAGAAGCAGTTTCTGACTACTTTCCGTTTGGGTTAACCCCATTTTAACAGCAACGTCATCTGAAAAATGAACTGCTTTTGTGGGTTTTTTCTAATTTAAAGCCCTGGTTTGGCACAGGATTTCCCCCATGTGATAAACTCCATAGACAGTTTGTTGTAAAAACACATTTTGCAACAAGTGTTTCTTAGAAGGCTGAATACAAAAGAAGGCTGCAGTTTTTCAGATTTTGTACTTTACAGCATGCCTGGGACAGTTCTGAAAAAAAAAATCTGCCATGTACAGGTCAGTCAAATGCACTTACCCCACTGAGCCTGTTGGTTCTCTCCTTTCTACAAGTTTTCTAAGATCCCAACCATGATTTGGACATCAGCAATGTTGTCATTAGTGGATCTTAAGGCAGCCCAAAATATTTTCCTGGCTGAAGTGAAGGGCAAGATGGCACACAACCCATTTCCGCCTACAGCAGCCAAACAGACTCTCACATGCTTTTCCAAAGCTCTAATCACTATACAAAAAAGCAGTGGCTCTGGAGAAAGGAAGTTCAGAATCCGAGACAGTGAAGGAAAGGATCTCATTAATAATTTCTCAGAGAGCCTTATTAAAAATGTACTATATAGCAAGGGTACAGAGATATTTTTTTCTCCACAATTCCCCATTCCCTTCCTCTTTCCAGTTCACCACACAGTGTTTATTTGAGATGTCTGTTTGGGGTGTCATGTTCAACTCTTCTGCACAATTTCACCAAGTATATAAATCAAGACTCAGCTGAATGGCTGTGGGATTTGCATTTTTCAGCAGAAGCATTTCCCAAGAAGTGAGGGGTCATTCTGGGCTCTTTGTATGACTGTTGATCATCCCTCTGGTGGCACAGTGGTTAAAATGCCAGTACTGCAGCCACAATGTTGTAAGGCTGATATTTGCTATTTCTTACACTGCTTGCCATTTTGAAGGAGACAATGAACACTGACTGCAGAACTGAAATGTGGAGCCTAATCCTTTCCCTCTCTTTCCAAAAGAGAGGGAAGTTCAGGATCCACATATTTCTGGGGATCACCATGCTGTAAAATGTGTCTCCAGATACTTGAGGGGAATTGATCTGGAAAGGGTGAGTTTTGCTGCAGAATTCCCTCTTTTAAAGGGAGGTAATCCGGGCTATGTCATCATATATTGAGACTGATCCTCTTGCTTTCAAAGTATATCTTGTATTCCACATTCTACTGCAGGTGAGATATAGGATTGCCAAGATGGGACTATCCCAGGCTGAAACCTGAAATCTATGGATGAGTCCTTGTGGCATTACAGGGCTGTAATGGAGATGTTAAGGAGGGCAATGTTACAAGGGGCAGCCCCTGAAAATGTCATTAAGCATGTTATATTAAGCAGCAATCACAAATGCACAGGATATGCCATTGAAACAAAAACCACGATCTACCAAATGAGGAAAAATAGTTATACACACACTTTTCAAGGCAGAACACCTGGCCTCAGGAGTGTTACTAGTGGGGTGCAGGGTGGTGGGCTGCACAGATGACACCCTAAGGAGTGTGTGACACCACTGCTCTCCAAACATCTGCCTTTGGATAGAAATGGGCTGTGGCATTCGTCTGCATCCCTTTAAAATGTTGGAGATGGTGAGAGCGGGGTGAGGCCCACTAGGAGAAGAAAGGAAAAAGCGCAGCGTTTTTTAAAATTAAATTTTAAAATTTAAAATTCTTTGTAATTTTTATTCTTTTAAAACTTTCTTTTTAAACATCACATCGTACCAGATTTTCACTTTAATCACATGAACTTATGTACATATAAATACATTTAGGCAGTGCATATGATATTGTAATTTAAAGGTATAATTTTAATTTTGCTAGTTGTTTATTTCACAACAATTGCCATTACCTTAAGTGATATATTGGAATTATGATTTATGAGTAACATTAGTACAAAAATCATTATTAAGGATTCTGTATGGTGTGGTATGGGAGGAGGTCAATGGGGTGTGTGTGACACCATGAGTTACTGCACAGGGTGACGCCAGCTTTAGTGACCCCATTTTTGCCTTGAGTCCAGTCAATCCTCAACAGTGCACAGACACACATATAGGCTTTACCTTATTTTCACATTTGCTGTACTTGCATGCTGACTTCTCTTGCACCCTCCTTGAGCAACTATCACACCCCTTCTTGGGGATCCCACCCCACAGTTTGAGAACTACTGCACTAAACTGTCAAAGGACTCTTAGAATATATAATGTAATTGTAATAATAGTAACAGCAATATATTTAATCTATATGCTCCTTTGCTCTTGTTGTATTTCCCTCTATGGTATTTCCCTACTGGTATCTTTCTGATACTTAGCTTGTGAAATAATAGCCTTGAACTTGTGGCCCTGTTGCTGGGTTTTGAGCTGATCCTATACAGCAAACAGTGGCACTACTTTCATAGGTTTAAAAAAAATATATGAAAGGAGTCCTGGGGCAAAATTGCTTGTTTCTTAGCAACTCAAGCAAATAGAATACAGTTATGCACCCAAGCTTCTCTGTATAACAAAAAAGAACAAACATCTTCCAGAATACACATTACTGTGAATTCTTCTTGGTTTCCCTAGCACAGTGAAGAAAAGACTGTGGCCCAGCATGAGAAGTTTGGAAAAGGATTTGTCTTAAGAGAAGGTGAGTAGCATCTCTTAGCATTTTCAGTTCCCTTCTTCTGTTAAGAATTGCCGTTTTACTGTTATTAATAGCTATGGCTATACTTTTAAAACATGTGCTCATACTGAGGCGAACTCTGTCTGTGTGTGTGTTTTAAAGTTTCTACTACAGCTGTTATAAGCAAGTTTGCATTCTAAATGAAACATTATTCTTGGGTTAGGTCTATATGACTTAACTCTGTGTGGACATGTGGGTGAGCGATCTTTCTTTCTTTCTTTCTTTCTTTCTTTCTTTCTTTTGCAACATCTTTATTTTGCATTATTACCTCAGTTCACATTTTCAAATCAATGTTGGCAAAAACTGAGCCACATTCCATGAATTCAAAATTTGCTTGCGGCCTTTTAACCAAGCTGGTTGCAGGAGTTGAACAGCCTACCCATCTGCACAGCAAGTTTGCCTTGCTTACAACAGTGATGTCCAAGAGAAAACCTATTCCCCTTTCCCAGGAACAATTCATGTGTTCATGACTCTGTGCTGTTGTAAAAAATTAGAGCGTGGGAAGTTACTCTCTCAGCATGATCCTCATTGTGATTCAGTTTGATAACCATGACCATGATCTATTGATAATTTATTAATTGTTAACATGTAATTTGTGAGCAACCACCAATGCCAGACTTTGGAAACATTAATTCTTTTGGACTGGCAGAATCTCATAGAAAGCATTGCCATCTCTGATTTGTAATAAATATGATCAAATTTATGTGTAACTGAATTGGAAGAGCCAAAAATGAAAGCCAATAATTGGTATTTTAGACATGGAATACTGAACACCTCAAAATATGAATACTGTATAGGATCAGTACATTGAACTATGAATAAATGTTGTGTAGTTTCCTTGCTTGGTAGTTTAGTTCTATGCAAAATTTCAGTATTGTTGGGGGGGGGGGGAGGTTTCACTTGGCTTTTGTATCTACTTTTCTTTTGGAACTGAATCAGGATGAAGTGATTTCTTGGCTTATGTAGTAGTGGATATGTGGTCCTCCAACTGGGGGAATTTGTCCACTCATCTGTCTTTCTCTGTGTATTTTTCTTCTTCTTGTTTGCCTTCAAGTAATTTTCAACTTATGGTGACCATGAAGCAAACCTATCACAGGGTCTCCTTGGCAAAATTTATTCAGAGGGATTTTTCCATTGCCTTCCTCTGTGGCTGAGAGACTGATTTCCCAAAGTCACTCTGTGGGTTTCCACATCTGAACAGGGATTTGAACCCTGGTCTTCTGGAGTACAAGTCTAACATTGAGACAACTAGACCACATTGCCCATCTCTTATATATTAAATCTGTCAAGTAATTAATATTCTCTGAGAAGATTATATGAAGCTACATCTTATTAGAAGTGATGCAGCTGGACTCATAGCTATATCTCAAACTGGCTCATAGTCTTCCATACTTTCCAGCTACTAATTCTGTGGTGGGCTCATCCAGATTGTTTATCCAGACTGTTCAAAAGCCTCAAGATTTGATGGGAGTTATACCTGTATTTATTGGGATTATGAAAAATATATCTGTATTTAATAGCTCCTGTCCTAGTCTACTCCTCATGAATTTCCAAGATTGTGACTTTTAAAACTCAGATCAAAGGATGATTCCCTCCCCCCACCTTGCCCCAGGAGACTCTGATAGAGGCAGGGGCTAATTCTCATGTTTGGCTCTATTGTCTTGGTTTCCCTTCCTATGTTTGGATGGTCTCACTTGACATGTTGAATGAGGGGTGTGAACTTTGTTGTGGAGGTTTTCTTTGACTTTCCTTTCCTCGCGGGAGAAGCGTGCGGAGGGTATGAACCCCGATCGTGTGATTAGGACGATTTAATGCCAATTTAATGACAGGAGGAGGATGCTAAGCCTCCCATGTGATATTCTCCATAGTGTTGATCAACCAAAATTGTGGCTCCATTATGCTTTAAACATGGGAGAAGAATAAGAGAAGCATGCAGAAGTGTGAACTCTGATCGCACGATTAGAACAATTTAAAGCTGATTTAATGACAGGAGGAAGACGCTAAGCCTCCCATGTGATATTCTCCATAGTGTTGATCAACCAAAATAGCCAAGTAGGGTTGTTGTGAGAAAAAAGGGTGGGAGCCAACATTTTGCTCTCAGCTACTAGGAGTAAATGCACGATACACTGATGTTAATGATAAATATGAAAGCATAATGTGTTATAATAAAATGCATTTATTTTATTTTCCTTAGGCATAAAGGGAGAAATGCAGAATGCTTCCTAATATCCATGACAGGAACCAATCCAAGTGGACGTTTGATTTAAAGGGAAAGTTCATGACAAATCTGGAGTTAGCTTTAGCACGAAATCAAGTGCATGCATCACAGCAACCTAGAATTCCTCCTGAAAAAGAATGCTGGATAAAACAACCACCTGATTTTAGCTACAGATTGTACATAACCCCAAGCCTTATCAGGAAACCTCATGGAAAGCCAAAAGAACTGAAAAAGAAGAAGTCCAACACAAGTACAGTACATGACGAATTGGTTGGAATAAGGTCCAGATTGTTTGACCAGGTCATGGAACAAGAGGTGCAACCAAAGATCATTACAAGGTTTCCACATGTGGGTCCCTATGAAGCTCAGTTAATGTTTGTGAAGATGGGAAAGTTTAAGAGCACCAAATATCAAGATCCCAAACCACATGACTACAGACAGGTAAAGATAAACTGGGGTAAATTGAGGCAGAAACGGCCAACAAGAGGTGAATTCAGGCAATGCTGCATAACACGATTCCCACAGGGTGTGTTAAAACGAAAAAGTAATATCAAGCAGAATTAACTATCTCCAGGAGATGGCACTCTTGTGACAAGAGATTTGGCCAAATCAATTCAGTGACGTGCATTTAACTTTCTGTTAGTGTAGCTACAGTGGCTATGTGGTTATATGGCCTTTGAAGCTTTAGGTAGGAGTTCTTTGAAAATTCTTGGCAGTAGGAATATTCAGCTTCAATCACTGATGCTCTGTTGGTGACTGAAGAGCTTTGACTTTTTAAAAAATGAGATTCACAGTCTTCTGAACACACTAGTTTGTATATCTAATTCATTCACTCTACCTGCCTCATATTGTTTCCCTCCATTCAGTCACAAAATTAATTTGTAGATGAGTCCGCAACTCCACATACATATCATGGTATGTTTAAAATAATAATATTACTATTATTGTAATGAACTTTTGAGGCCACAGCTGAGACAATAACGTCTTCTAATGTAACGTTTTCCTCCATTCAAGTTCTTTTGAATGGACTCCCATAGAGGAATTCATATTGGAAAAAATTACATGTTACTTTGCTGTAGTCCATAATATAACCTTCCATTTATTTCTCCATAGGTGTAAGTATAAAAGCACTCATGAGTCCAAAACACGCTGCAGAAATAACCCAGTTTGAGACCACTTTAACTGCCCTGGCTCAATGCTAGGAGATTCTGGGAACAGTAGTTTTGTGAGACATTTAGCCTTCTCTGTTAGAGAGCTCTGGTGTCACAATAAACCACAATTCCCAGGATTCCCTAGCCAGGGCAGTTAAAGCTGTCTCAAATTGGGTTATTTTTGAAGTATGTTTTGGACCATGGAGAGGTAAATGCTACACAGGAATATCACAGAAAGCTCACCAGGCCCACTGGGACTTTTGGTTAAAGCTGTACCACTTCCTTCCTATTTTATTGTTGTGTGCCCTCAAGTTGTTTCCGACTTATGGCAACCCGAGGGCCCTAAGATCATGGGGTTTTTTTGGCAAGATTTGTTCAGAGGAGATTCACCGTTGCCTTCCCCTGAGTTTTCTGTTTTCAAAGGCATTCCAGAAATAAAGGTGGAAAAAATTGAGCAGCCAGCCAGTGAAATTTACACATAGTTCATCAGTATTAATAAGATGACCAATGCTCTTGACTAACTTGCTTGTCAATGAATATGCTGAAGATATTAAGGGCCTTTACAGACTACCAGAAATAATACAGATTGAGTCCACTTTAACTGCCCTGGCTCAGTGCTAGGGAATCATGGGAACTGTAGTTTATTGTGGCACCAGAGCTCTCTGACAGAGAAGGCTAAATGTCTCAGAAAAAACTACAATTCCAATGATTCCCTAGCACTGAGCCAGGGCAGTTAAAGTGGACTCAGGCTGCATTATTTCTGGCAGTCTGTAAAGGCCCTTAAAAATTGTGGTTTATAGGAAATATAAATGTCCTGTTCTGTACATTTGTCCCCATTTTGTTGCAGTAAAGTTGTATTTTTAATTTTGATTTTCTAATTATTCCTCTGGCCTTTTTAAAAACTTATATTGGTTTTAAATTTTGCATTGTGATACTCTTTGGCAGAAAGCAATAAAATGACTCACATATGTACCCAGAAATGAGAAAAAAGAATCTCACATTCAGTATCTTTCCAGAAATCAGAGGTACTTGACATATCTGCCCAAGAATTCTGCACAGAGATACTTCAAAATAATAATAAAATAGTAATAATAATAATAATATTTTTAATTTTATTGATATCCTGCCTTTTCTCCAAGACTGGGACTCAAAGCAGCCTACACATTTAAAAGACTATAATTAAAAACATACAAAAAGTCAACATTAAAACTGAGTCAAACTAATAACCATATTAAAAGTTTACATTTTAAAAAAGATTTTTAAAAGTTAATGCACTTTAAAGCAATACAGCCCTTACAGCCCTTTTGTTAAAAGACTTCAATTCTAAAAGTCTGTCTGAATTTTTTTTAAAAAAAATATTCCCTGTCAGAAGGACAGCAAAGATGGAGTCATTGTAGCCTCCCTAGGGAAGGAATTCCAGAGTCTAGGGACAGCCATTAAGAAAGCCCTCTCTCATATTCCCATCAACCATACCTGTGAATGTAGTGAGATGGAGAGAAGGGCTTCTCCTATGGATCTCAGGGTTCCAGCAGACTTATATGGGGATGTACAAGTCTATCAGATATCCTGAACCAAAGCCCTTATCTAAATTTCTCCTTATCTAAGGAGGGAAGCAGACGGGCAGCTCTGGGACACCCCCGAAAGCGGAGGATTGAGGCCGAGGCTGCCGGACGCCTCAGCCTCGATCCTCCCTTTCACCGCCTGTGAAAGAAGCGCTAAAATAGCACTCCTTCCGCAAGCCACAAAAGGGGCACCGCAAGAGGCGTGGCATACCTCTTCGGCGTCTCTTCCGGCTCAGCATGTCCAGATGCTGAGCCGGAAGGACGTCATCGGAGTGCCCGTCATGTGGATGGGCCATCGCTCCAATGACATCCTCAGGAAGGGGATGGGGTGCCCAGCGTCCGGCTGCCCCTCCCCTTCCTGGGATTGAAGATGGCGTTTTTGGCCGTCTGCATCCCCCCTAAATTTCTTCCAGGTTGTTGGCAGTCCAAAGTATCTGGCGTTGTTTCCAAAGCAGAACCAATAGATTAGAAATTCTCCATTGTGATGGTAGTGATAACAGTCTTTTATAGTTTTTTGTGGGTTTTTCGGGTTGTGTGGCCATGTTCTAGAAGAGTTTCTTTCTGATGTTTCACCAGCATTTGTGGCTGGCATCTGATGCTGGCAAAACATCAGAAAGAAGCTCTTCTAGAACATGCCCACACAGCCCGAAAAACTCACAAAAAACTATGGATCCAGCCATGAAAGCCTTCGACTTCACAATAGTCTTTTACTTTTGAATTTGGTATAGAGCTTTGGGCATAAGCAGTTTGCTGCAGCTTCTTTTTCTCCTTGTCTCCAACTGTCCCCATTTGGCAGGGACAGTCCCAATCAGCACTGTCACCCCATTTTTTCAGCTGCTTTTAAAATGTCCAAGTTTCTTTCATCTCATCCCACTTCTCTTCTTTGTTCTCAGCCTTCTTCGATTGCTGCAAACTGAGTTCAAAGTGCAAAAGCAGTTTGCCCTCAATTAACTTACCAAGAGGGAGAGAAGGAGTGGAATCATACCTTTCCCAGTAGGCTCAGGAAAAAGCAAACTGCTGCTGCCTCATCTGTAAAATGTCAGAGGGTATAGGACATGGTTTTAAGGCACATATGAGACTGAACCTCATTGAAGTTACATAGGTATCTGTCCGATCAATGCCTGGTCAGGGGAACGCCTGTGAATTCCATCTGTGTTCTTGTGAATTTTGAAACAGACAGCATGTTCTTTGCTTTAGAACTCTTGTTACGACTTATGTAAGCATTAGATTAAATTAGTTAAAAGCGATTAGTCATGAAAACTCCATGTAACTTTTTATTTCAATCGTATTAAGTGACTGTCCTACTTACATGGTTATGTATGAGCCTTATAATATGAAGGGCATCTGTTTCTTTGTGTAACATCTTTTACTAACACTTAAATTGGGCCAATTAAGAAAAGTTCCATATCTGCCATAAATAGAGATAATTAACTGAAATGTACTGAAAGGCTGAGATAGCAGTTCCTTATAAAGAGATATTGGGCTCACTTCTGCTTTAAACCAGGAAGTGACTGTGTATTATTAACAGGCAGTAGTGTTTCTTGTGTTTAAAGGTCTTAGAAGCTTATAAAACTGGTTTGTATTACTATCTGAGCAGTTTAGTAACAAGAACTGGATGTGGCAGGAAAGAGAACATGTTATTTCTTTGCTTGCTTGCTTGCTCACATTCAAACATTTTTATCTTGCCTGTTGGCCATGAAGAAGACCTCAAAGTGCCCAGGAGACAAAAATCACAGATGTATAATCACCTAAATACTCTAAAGCAGGGGTAGGCAACCTTTCCCCTTTAAGGGCCAAGGGACTTCAGCTCCCAGAATCCCAGGAGCTATTGGCCAACATGGGACTATTGGCCAACATGGCTGAGGCTTCTGGGAGCTGAAGTCCCTCAGCCCTTAAAGGGGAAAGGTTGCCTACCCCTGCTCTAAAGGCACAAGATCCCATCTCATCTTGGAAGCTAAGCAAGGTCAGCACTGGTTAATACTTGGATGGGAGAATACCAATGAATACCAGGTGCTGTAGGCTACATTTCTGAGGAAAGAATGGGTAAAACCACCTGCTAATACCCCTTGCCTAAGAAAACCCTATGAACTTCATAGGGTTGCCATACGTCAGTAGGCGACTTGAAGGCACATATACACAGAGACAGCGGGATAAAGGATTGCACTGTTATTGTGATATAAGAGGCTATTGGTTAGAGGTCACCTCCATCAGATGCATGGAATTTTATTTGCATTGAAGGCACATGCACACAACCACCACACCAAGTTAAAATGAAGAAATAAAATAAAATGTGTCATGACAAAAAGTTAAAACTCATAACAAGCTAAAAGCATGGCAAAATAAAAGAAGTAATTGCTGTCTTTCTGTACTGTTTGTACTGATATAGGTTACTAGTACAACATTGTGAATGGACAATAAAAGAGGGACATGAACCAAACTACACCAAAGGTGTTTGCCAGCAAATCCATATGTTCCCTCTCCTTTTTCCCCCCTGTCCAGTATGAACAAGATATACCGAATTTTGTGACAAGCTATAACAGAGATCCTCTGAATCTAAAGTTCAAATTACAGTGTTTAAGCAAAGGTAAGTATTTGCTGACTTGCAACGGTTGATATGAAATTTGTCATATGGTCCACAGAAATGTTATACAGTGGGTCCTTGGTATCTGCTGGGATTTGGTTCCAAGATCCCCCTGTAGATACCAAAATCCATGGATGCTCAAGTCCCATTAAATACGATGGTGTAACAAAATGGTGTCGCTTATATAAAATGGCAAAATCAAGGTCTGCTTTTTTGGAATTTATACATTTTTAAAATATTTTCAAGCCGTGGATGCTTGAATCCATGGATAAAGCATCAGTGGATCTGAAGGGCTGACTGTACTATGCTTGATCTCTTAGCCAAAAGGCTGAGAAGCTATGTTATGTTATGATTTGGGCCTTCCATTTTCATGGCAATAAATATTAGAATGAAGCTATTTCAAAGAAAAGCTAAAGAGGATAGGGGCTTTGACTGTGACAGCTTTGTCTTCTTGAGAAAAGATGTATTCCTAATTAGTCCCCACAAAAACTATTTATTTCTTCTGGGATTAAATGCAATAAAAGTTAGCTTTTAGTATAGTGATAACACAAACTATTATTGGTATTTTTCCACATTTGACAATTTACATGAAGGACTTATAATTAGTACTGTAAGAATTGAATGTTAATTGTAGAATCATAGAATCATAGGATTGGAAGAGACCACAAGGGTCATCCAGTCCAACTCCTTGCCATGCAAGAAAACATAATCAAAGAGCATGTCCGACAGATGGCCATCCAGCCTCTGTGGTCTTTGGTCTGATCATGTAAACAACTGTGCATGTGAAATTATTGTCTGAGCATATTTCAAGTATTTCTCTGTGTTTATCATTAATGTTGTGTGCTTTCAAGTCATTTCCATATATGTTTTTAAATTGTAAGCCGCCCAGATTGGTATTCCAGAGGGTGGGGTATAAATAAATATTATTATTATTATTATTATTATTATTATTATTATTATTATTATTATGGCAACCCTAAGGCAACCCTATAACAGGGTTTTCCTGGGAAGATTTTTTCAGAGGAGGCTTGCCTTCCCCTGAGGCTGAGAGAGTATGACGTGCCCATGGTCACCCAGTGGGTTTTATGGCCCACCTGGGAATCGAATTCTGGTCTCCAGAGTCATAGTTGTACACTCAGACCATTATGCCATGCTGGCTCTTATCATTAATTGAGTGTCCAATATAATGTGTTGCTGTCCAGAAATAGGCAGATGTTGATTATGTAGAATTTATGAGAGTACTGTCCTTCCAAGAGTTGGTGTAACATGGTGATTTGCATGTTGGACTAGAACTCTGGAAGACCAGGGTTTGAATCCTTGCTCAGCCATGGAATTCAATAGGGCAAGTAATTCTTTCTCATTCTCAGAGAAAAGCAATGGCAAATCCCTTCTAAGCAAACCTTTCAAAGGAAATCCCTTGACAGTTCTGCCTTAGGCTTGCCATAACTCAATTTCAGTGTATACAGCAATAAACTGCCATGAAAACTGTAACATCCTGCTACAGTAATCTTATGGCACTATGCTGGCTTCCCATTTTTTAATTTCTTGCTTCCATCTTACACAATTCTTTCCATTCACAGGCCAGGTCTAAATATAGTTACTTAGAAGCAAGTCCTATGAAGTAAATTACTTGTCAGTATGCTGAACACAATTTCTAGGGAATAGAATACAGTAGGTTAATGTGGGGAACCCTCTAGATGCTCCTGTCATCTACTTTTACAAACTACTTTTGCGCTTTCATAGAACCATAGAATTGGAAGAGACCCCAAGAGCCATCCAGTCCAACCCCCTGCCATGTCATCAAAGCACCCCCGACAGATGGCCAGCCAGCCTCTGTTTAAAGACCTCCAAAGAAGGAGACTCCACCATACTCTGAAGGAGCGTGTTCCACTATTGAACAGCTCTTACTACCAGAAAATTCCTCCTAATGTTTAGGTGGAATCTCTTTTCCTGTAAACTCATTGTGAACTCATTTTGCACCAAATGAAGTTGAGGACAAAGGAAAGTGGGAGGTGGAGAGAGAAAACAAGACATTTTAAAAGCATTTTAAAAAGTGTGTTAACAGAAGATTAATCAGGACTGTCCCTGCCAAATCAAATCAGGATATGTGTACATTCGTCCCTCTGCATTTGGTGGGGTTAGGGGCACAGGACCCCTATGAATGTGGAAAAACTGCAAATAACAAAAACACTATGGATTTTTCCCCTGGAGAGAACACCTCTCTAGGAATCTCTAGGTCCTTCCGTGCAGCTCTGGGGTCAACATCTGCCAGACATTGACCACAGAATTGAGCTGGAAGACCTAGATATTCCTAGAGAGAACGAATCAATAAAATTCTTTAATAATCAAATCCACAAAAGTCAAAGCCGAAAATACTGAAGGCACAATTTCAAACTGTTCCAATGAGAAGGAAAAATAGGAGGTGTCTCAAGAAACTGGGTTGGGTGACAAAAGAACTTTCAACTGAACTAAGTTTTAAATGGGAGATGTATGAGAAATGGAAAAGGGGTGAAATCACTAAAGAGGAATTCAAAGAAATAGCTAGCACATGTAGGGTTAAAGTCAGGAAAGCCAAAGCCACAGAATGAGCTCAGGCTTGCTAGAGGGGTTAAGGACAATAAAAAAGGCTTTTTTGGGTATGTCCATTGCAAAAGAAAGAAGAAGGAAGTGGTAGGGCCACTACGCAGAGAAGATGGAGAAATTCTAATAGGGGACAGAGAAAAGGCAGAACTACCCAACACCTTCTTTGCCTCAGTCTTCTCACAAAAGGAAAAGGGTGTTGAACATGAGGAAAAATAGAGCAGAGGACACAATAGGGGAAATGCAGCACAGAATAAGTAAAGAGGAAGTACAGGAATACCTGGTTAACCTAAATGAATTTAAGTCTCCAGGACCAGATGAACTACATCCAAGGATATTAAAAGAACTGGCAAATGTAATCTCAGAGCCACTGGCCATAATCTTTGAAAATTCCTGGAGAACAGGAGAAGTCCCAGCAGACTGGAGGAAGGCAAACATTGCCCCCATCTTCAAAAAGGGGAAAAAAGAGGATCCCAACTACTATTGCCCAGTTAGTCTGACACCAATACTGGAAAAGATTCTAGAACAGTTCATTAAACAGAAAGTCTGTGAACGTTTAGAAGGGAATGCCATAATCACTAAAAGTCAACATGGGTTTCTGAAAAACAAGTCATGCCAGACTAATCTGATCTCTTTTTAAAAAAATAAAATCACCAGTTTGGTAGATGAAGGGAATGCAGTGGACATGGCATATCTTGATTTCAGTAAGGCTTTTGACAAGGTCCCCCACTATATTCTTGCAAACAAGATAGTAAAATATGGGCTAGACAATACAACTGTTAGGTGGATTAGTAACTGGTTGACTGACCGAATCCAAAGGGTGCTCAGCAATGGCTCCTCTTCATCCTGGAGAGAAGTGACCAGTGGGGTGCCACAGGGTTCTGTCCTGGGCCCAGTGCTATTCAACATCTTTATAAATGATTTCGATGAAGGAATATGGGGCATGCTTCTCAGATTTGCAGATGACACCAAATTAGGAGGAATAGCTAAGACCCCAGAAGACAGGATGAAAATTCAAAATGACCTTAATAGATTAGAAAGCTGGGCCAAAGCTAACAAAATGAATTTCAACACAGAGAAATGTAAGGTACTGCACTTAGGGCAAAAAAATGGAATGCATAGATATAAGATGGGGGACACCTGGCTTGATGCAACTATGTGTGAAAGGGATCTAGGAGTCCTAGTGGACCACAAGTTGAACATGAGTCAAGAGTGTGATGCCGCAGCTAAAAAGGCCAATGCAATTTTAGGTTGCATTAATAGAAATATAGTATCTAGATCATGGGAAGTAATAGTGCCACTGTATTCTGCTTTGGTCAGGCCCCACCTGGAATACTGTGTCCAGTTCTGGGCACCACAATTCAAAAAGGATGTTGAAAAACTGGAGCGTGTCCAGAGGAGGGCGACTAAAATGGTGAAGGGTCTGGAAACCATGCCCTACAACAGGGGTAGGCAACCTTTCCCCTTTAAGGGCCGAGGGACTTCAGCTCCTAGAATCCCAGGAGCTATTGGCCAACATGGGACTATTGGCCAACATGGCTGAGGCTTCTGGGAGGTGAAGTCCCTCGGCCCTTAAAGGGGAAAGGTTGCCTACCGCTGCTCTACGAGGAACGACTTGGGGAACTGGGTGTGTTTAGCCTGGAGAAGAGACAGTTAAGAGATGATCTGATAGCCCTGTTTAAATATTTGAAGGGATGTCATGTTGAGGAAGGCGCTAGCTTATTTTCTGCTGCTCCAGAGAACAGGACTTGGAACAATGGATGCAAGCTACAGGAAAAGAGATTCCACCTCAACATTAGGAGAAACCTCCTGACAGTGAGAGCTGTTAAGAGAGTGGAACACACTCTCTCAGAGCGCGGTGGAGTCTCCTTCTTTGGAGGTCTTTAAACAGAAGCTGGATGGCCATCTGTCGGGGATGGTTTGATTTTGAGTTCCTGCATGGCAGGGGGGTTGGACTGGATGGCCCTTGTGGTCTCTTCCAACTCTGTGATTCTATGAAATGTGGAGGGATGAGTATACAATCATGAGAAGTAGCTTCTAGATTGTCCTGCCATTGACAATAATATGTATATTTTTCACTGTCTATTTGTCTGTCCATCTTTTTTTTTTTCAAATTTAGTCCATGCAATGCATCCTTTAACAGAACAAAAAATGTCACCCCGATCAAAGGAAAAATTCATTACCTACAAGCCTAAGGAACTGAAGTGGGATTCAAAGCTCATTCTACCCAAAGAGCCTTGGCCTGCCAAATCAGGTTCTTTCACGGTTAGTACTATCATACACTTTAATCTTCTTTGTTTGAAGTGCTTTTAACCAGGGCACCAGTTTGCCAAATGCCCAAGCACTTAGGAGGATCAGCAAAACTGAAGGCTTGGCTGGTTACAATCTAAGAGGACACCATTAGCAGAGTATGTTTTTAATGTTTTATTTGAAAGCAGATGTTAGGTGTTGGAAAACGAAGTTTGTAAGGATGAAACTGCTAATGGTGTGCTTTGGAAAATGCACACAGTTTCTCTAGTGTAGTGCAGTGAGCAGCTCTGTGTTGTTTTACATCAGCAAAGCTTCAGATAATGCATTGCACAATTAAAAGACACCAGCACCAAACGAGCCTTTGCAGACTGCCAGAAATAGTGCAAATTGAGTCCACTTTAACTGCCCTGACTCAGTGCTAGGGAATCATGGGAACTGCAGTTTATTGTGGAACCAGAGCTCTCTGACAGAGAAGGCTCAATGTCTCAGAAAAAAATACAGTTCCCATGATTCTCTAGCACTGAGCCAGGGCAGTTAAAGTGGACTCAGGGGGGAAGCACACCAGGGCGTTGGGGACGCCCTGGGACGGAGCGCCACGGGACCGCAGCCTCCGCACCGCGGCGCTCCGGCGGCGTCCCTGAAAGGAGCGCAAAAATAGCGCTCCTTTCAGAAATCAGGGAAAGTGCGCCCTAAACGCGTAGGGCGCACTTTCCCTGACTTTTCCGCCGCAGCGTGTGCGGTCGCTGCGGCGGGAGGTTGCTCTGGGAGCGCCGGCCGTGCGGAGGGCCGGCAGCTCTGAGGGCAACCTCAGGAAGAGGAAGGAGCACCGCACGTGCGGCTGCTCCTCCTCTTACTGGCCTCCAAGACGACTCTATTAGTCGTCTGCCGAGGCCCTCAGTTTGCACTATTTAATGCAGGGGTAGGCAACCTAAGGCCCAGGGGCTGGATGCGGCCCCCGAGGCCTTTGGACCGGCCCTAGGCTGGTCCTGCCGCCGCCGCCGCCACCGCCGCCCACCATGATGATATTGATTATTGTTATTACTTGTTCTTGGGGTTTTCCTGGCAAAATCTCCACAAGGGTTTTGCCATGGCTTTTCTGGGGCTGAGAGAGTGTGCATGCATATTTATTTATTTATTTATTTAAATTTTATTTATTTATTTATTTATTTATTTATTTATTTTTGGTGCTTCGCCCCCCCCAATTGTCTGAGGGACAGCAACCCGGCCCACGGCTCAAAAAGGTTGCCTACCCCTGATTTAATGTATTTTAGACTGAGGAAAACAGGAGGAGATTACCTAGCTAATAATTTTCAGGGATCAGATGAAACTTTGAGGTTTCTGATTCGAATGATAGCCCTTCAATAAAACATGAATCACTATTATTTTAAAAGAAACCAAACCAGAGTCATTTGTTCAGGGTTTTTTTTTTAATTCTGAGCTATTTAAGTATGTGTAAGAAGCAAAACTTGGAAAAGTATTTTCTAAAAAACAAAAACAAAAAAAAATACTGTGTTTGAAAAGGATTCTTTTTGTCATTATTCAATGCAACTTGAAATGAAATTCCTTTGATACTTTGTGTACTGTTACTTTTCTGTTGCACTTTTGGGGAGAGTAAGATGAAAATAAAAAGCATAAAACCTGAAAAGTCCTACCTCTAAAAATGCCTTAAAACACCCCTTAAACAGAACTTTTGAGTAGCTAAAAATGCTACTTGTTCATTAGAGGCAGGATCCATTCCTACTCATTACATTACTCCTGAACGATCCTTATGCCCAGCATAGAATAACTAGTTACATTACTTCCAGGCTTGGTGTGGAGCATTCATGTTCCTTTAGCCAGCATATTGAAGCGGTTTAAGTTTTGGATTATGACTCTGGAGAGCAGAGTTCAAATTCCCACTTGGGCATGGAAACTTATCTTTGGCAAGTCATACTCTCTCAGCCTCAGAGGAAGGAAATAAATCATCTCTGAACAAATCTTGCCAAGAAAAACTCTGTGATAGGATCTGCTTAGGGTGACCATAAGTTGGAAACAACTTGAAGGCACAGAACAACAAATGTAGGAGATGGAAATGCATGTTCACAAATGTAGTAATTGTGTATGAATGCTCTTACATGTCAATTATTATTGCTGGGATTGTACATGATTTAAAATACCGTATATGGAGCAAAATAACTAATCTTAACTATAGGTTTTCATATCATTCTTTGACATAGTGGCTGTATTAACATTAAGCACTTCTCTGACAATCAATAAAGTGCCAATATGCACATGCAGATTTTTGAATCATTGCTATTATCTGCTATAAAGAAATACTAAATAAGAATTGTAGTGGATTACAAAATAATGTAACAAGATTATGTGCTAATGTGTGTTTTTGGTTTGTTTGCATCCATTATACAATAGTAGGTAAAATCTGAGCAGTATGTATTCATGCTGCGCACCACAGAATTTGTTTTTTGACACAGAAATAAGTTTTAGCACATTTTATATCTCATCTGTGTGGAAAACAGAATAGACAGAGATCTCATTTGCAAAGGTTAGATGCAGTGTATCTCATCCTGTTACTCCTGTTCTCTTTGTCTCCTGTTTTTGTCTTCTCAGTGATTCGCCCCAAAACTCATTTGAACAAAGACTAATTTTTAAATGCACTGTGTATATTTTTAAATATGCTACAAATCATCTCATCCCACAGATCTTGCCAATCTGCTGTATAGGAGATTAGCTGAGGAATTTTCTATTGCTCAAAACACTTTTGTCATTTGTTATGATGGAACAACAGATGCATTACAAAAGAATCTATACTTGAAGAAGGAAAAATAACCTCCAAAATACAAAGCTGCCACAAGTCTAACATAAAGTCAAGTCTAATTCTCCTGTTGAGCTTTTGTATTTTGCTTTACATATCTCTAACATAAATAAATAAAATAGGTCATCAGATCTAGCATACTAGATTCAGCTTCTTATCCCACCATCTTTACCTTACCACACTCTCTGAAGGACAATTAACTAGGACTATGAGCTTAAATCCAATTGCCACTCCTAATTCAATGAGGATTAGGATAAGGATCTAATTTCTAAACACATATCCCTGAATATCACTTGCTGTGTCTCAGTGGGAAAGCATGAGCTTTGTATATAAAAGGTCCCCAGCTCTAACTCACACAAACCTCATGCCTTCCCACTGAGACACAACAAGTGATATTCGGGGATATGTGTTTAGAAAGATTAATCCCGTAAAGTTTATTGCAAATGAGATTTTAGTATGAATGAGATAAGAATTCTGCTAGATATGTGTATGAAAATGATATATTTGAATAACATGTCATTGTGACTATATATATAATAAATCAATACAAATAAAATTGTATCATGGAGATGCATTATCTTTGCCAAGTCCAAGAATTTGGCTAGGTATTGTAATAACCCTTTTTACAGAAACCTGACAGCAAAAGTCATAGCAATCTTATTAGTAATACCTGCATTAATCTTATTTTATCAAGTAAGTTTGTAATATATGGTTTCATACAAATGCAAGGCCCTATGATATCAACTATGAACAGTCTTCAGTCTGTAAAGTGGAAGCCTTTTTCCTAGTACAATTTTTACCCCTTAGGTTCAGAAACACACAGTCTGCTTCTTTTAGAAAATATAGAGCAAATCTTTTTAATTGAGTTGGTATCTCTGAATCCCCATTAGATTATAGTAGTATCTGTTTGGCAGCAGAGGTTTTCAGTAGTTCTCTTATATTCTTTTAATGATTTCATCTTCAGAGGCACAGACGTCAACGAGGTGCACATAGTGCTTTCATAGAACGTGTTGAAGAAACATTGAGCAAGCTGTGGCTCCGAGAGGTAAGTTATAATATCATAGTACTCTCCACTGAGTACATTTAATAAGCCAATTTTAAAGTGGTTTAATCTAAAGTTTAAACTTTAATTAAGGTTTAATGTTCCTCAAGAAATCCTTGCTGGGTAGGCTATATAGGTACAGAGAATATTCAGGTCAGCTTGTGTTTTGTTTTTTACAGCTGATGAAGCTACATAAAAGAGACACTGTACTTAGGAAAGAACTACACTGGTACATCTTATGGTTCCTAGCTCTTTTCTCCTCTTATGGTTTCTAGCTCTTATGCAATTTCTTATCACAACACATCCTTTCCAAATTAAGTTGGCAACCTAGGAAATTATCACACAACGTTCTTTGCCCAATCTGAGCATGGGATGGGATTGGGCTTTAACAGGCTTGAGCGGGTGTTATTGCACACAAAAACATGGACTCCCAGCAGACTGGAGGAGGCCAAACATTGTCCCCATCTTCAAAAAGGGGGAAAAAGAGGATCCCAACAACTATCATCTAGTTAGTCTGACATTAATACTGGGAAAGATTCTAGAACAGTTCATTAAACAGAGAGTCAGTGAACATTTAGAAAGGAATGCCATAATCACTTGGGTTTCCCAAAAACAAGTCGTGCCAGACTAATCTGATCTCTTTTTTTTAAAAAAAATAAAATAAAATCACCAGTTTGGTAGATGAAGGGAATGCGGTAGACATAGCATATCTTTATTTCAGTAAGGCTTTTGACAAGATCCCCCATTGATATTCTTGCAAACAAGATAATAAAATGTGGGCTAGACAATACAACTGTTAGGTGGATTAGTAACTGATTGACTGACCAAACCCAAAGGGTGCTCAGCAATGGCTCCTCTTCATCCTGGAAAGAAGTGACCAGTGGGATTCTGTTCTGGGCCCAGTGCTATTCAACATCTTTATCAATGACTTGGATGAAATAATAGGGAGCATGCTTCTCAAATGTGCAGATGACACCAAATTAGGAGGAATAGC
This sequence comes from Phrynosoma blainvillii, assembly GCA_026167975.1. Classification (NCBI taxonomy): domain Eukaryota; kingdom Metazoa; phylum Chordata; class Lepidosauria; order Squamata; family Phrynosomatidae; genus Phrynosoma; species Phrynosoma blainvillii. The sequence goes on from JANUYF010000005.1 coordinate 39,993,342, forward strand.
TAATACCCCAGAAGACAGGATGAAAATTCAAAATGACCTTAATAGATTAGAAAGCTGGGCCAAAGCTAACAAAATGAATTTCAACACAGAGAAATGTAAGGTACTGCACTTAGGGCAAAAAAAAGAAATGCATAGATATAAGATGGAAGACACCTGGCTTAATGAGATTTCTACATGTGGAAGGGATCTAGGAGTCCTACTGGACCACAAGTTGGACATGAGTCAATAGTGTGATGCCACAGCTAAAAAAGCCAATGCAATTTTAGGCTGCATAGATAGAAGTATAATATCCAGATCATGGGAAGTAATAGTGCCACTGTATTCTGCTTTGGTCAGGCCCCACCTGGAATACTGTGTCCAGTTCAGGGCACCACAATTTTAAAAAGATGTAGAAAAACTGGAGCGTGTCCAGAGGAGGGTGACTAAAATGGTGAAGGGTCTGGAAACCATGCCCTATGAGGAAGAACTTAGGGAACTGGGTATGTTTAGCCTGGAGAAGAGATGGTTAAGAGGTGATATGATAGCACTCTTTAAATATCATATTAAGGAGGGAGCTAGCTTGTTTTCTGCTGCTCCAGAGAACAAGACATGGAACAATGGATGCAAGCTACAGGAAAAGAGATCCCACCTCAACATTAGGAGGAACTTCCTGACAGTGAGACCTGTTCGACAATGGAACACACTCTCTCTTTGGAGGTCTTTAAACAGAGGCTGGATGGCCGTCTGTCAGGGATGCTTTGATTGTGAGTTCCTGCATGGCAGGGGGTTGGGCTGGATGGCCCTTGTGGTCTCTTCCAACTCTATGATTTGATGATTTTGTCCCAGGGCAACTACAAGCTGTCCTCCAGCCATGCTTAGCTGGCCAATTTTGAAGGATTGTGTATATCAAAATTGTGTATATCAACATGTGAACATCCTGTGAAAAGTCATGGTGTTAAGTGTTCTGTTTTATACTATTTGTGTGCAGTTATTCTTATTGACTAACATTCATTTATTTATTTCATGAGGGATTTTCAGTCTAAAGTTTAGCATAGGAGATTAATAAACAGGAACAATATGTATTTGGTTCTCAGAGAAATAACTTGGGATGACAGGGTAGACAGTATGGAAAATGAAGAAGAGAGATTTAATGGTGATCAATTGGAAGTGATGTTATCAACTGGTTTTGGAGATTATACAGGTATGAGAAGGATTCTGAGGAAATAGGAAACATTTGAGTTTTGACATGTTGAGTTGTTGGGACAGCAAATATATATATATATATATATATATATATATATATATATACGTGTGTGTGTGTGTGTGTGTGTATAAGCACAAGAAAAACACCAGACTTAGCTTGAGATGGAGAGGAAAAGTTCTGGAGTAAACAAGTTGTGTTGACTGTCAATTATATGTAGATTATCCTGAAAATAATGGAATTTGACAAGGTTACCTAGAAGGAGTGTGTAGAAAGAGAACAGCAGAGCCAGAAACAGATCCTTCAGGAACCCCAATGAGTGATTATATAGGAGGAAAGGTAAAGTGAGGAGAGAGTCTTGGAAAAGCAAGACATAAAGGAAAGCAAGCAAGTAAGGATCACCAGCTAATGTCAAGGAGAATGTGGACAAGATAGATAGAGACCCTTTGATCTGGCAATAGGATCATAAGTGATTGTAGTGAATACAGTTTCGGTCTAGTGCAGAGGGCAAAAGCTAAACTGCAGACTATATACCGTAACTGGAGGAACTGAAGCATTCAGAAGTGTAGAAATAAGGAGGATGCACAGTGCACAGCGATCATGCTAAAGAGCTGTCACTTTAGAGGGTTGCATGACATTTGTACATGTTGGGGATTCACTCTGAATGTTGAGGTTTTTACCATTTTATCCCCTTCAGACATGTGAAAAGCAAGCAGCAAGCAAGAGGAGGAAAGCAGCAGAGAGTACATGGCAAAAAAGACTAAATGTAGCTGTTTCTACTGAGAGGTACTCTGAGATGGAGCAGCAGGTCAGCCAAGAAGAAGGCCAGCAAAAAGGGAGGCTCTCTCAGTCATCATTTAGAGGACGATGTGAGTGGGGAATGCCAAAGTCAGCTAATCTTCCAGTATATATGAAACCTGAACCTTTGGGTTTCTTCTTGCCAACTGGTATAGCTCAGAGTGTTGAGGAGCTGACATGCAAATAATGAAGGAAAACAAGGAAGGCTTCTGGAAAAATGTAAGCGATTAGTGTTAAGTGGCATTCTGATAAATACAAGAACTCTAACTCACATTCATTGTCCTAGCTTGATAAATACAACGCTATAAATACACACACACACAAGTATAGCAAATTTATCACTTCATTTATATAATAAAGTCTTAGATGCTATTGCATGCAGCATGGTTTATTTAAAATAATACAATAAATATTGCAAAAACTATATACAAATTTGAACATTTCAACCCCAAAGAAGGAAGAGGAGGAGGAAAGGAAAGAAGGATTTTCAATATGGAAGGGTGGGATTTCCTTGCAAAGGAAGCATTGCTTTAGGAGATGAGAACTGGAACCTGTACAGAAATACAGAACAATTACTGGGGGGGGGGGGGGGAGATCTGTAAAGATTCTGATTTAGGTGCTTAATGATGCTTGAAACATTGGGGTAGAGAAACAGGTTTGGAATAGCACACAAGCAATTGCTGAATCAGAGGAATGGAATAGAAACAGGTTAAAGCAGATTAGAAATCTAGCCATACAATATAATCTCACGGTAGGCTTCCAAACAATGTGATCTCAAATGTAATTTAATGGCTTTTGAAATAAATTGGGAATTCTTTATTCAAAGGATGTATGCTTCAGATTTATGAACTTATGCAGAGTATAGAACATGCAATTAGTATAGGATATCAACCTGGGCTTGGATCAGTTGGTTCTTGCATGCTATGCACGGTGTGATGTATATTTCTAAGGGGGAAATGAAAGAATGAGAGAGGCAAGGGAGAGAGAAAGACTGCCACAGTTAATTTATTTGTCCTGTTTAGACAGAGGTTTCACCAGAACAGTGAAAAAATTTCAGTTTCCTGAATAGAAGGTACGCATTGATGAATCTGAAGGTGATTTCCCTGGAAAGGTAAATCACATACTCCTAAAGCACTCACCCATGAAAGGCTGTATCAGCAGTTCCTATTTGTCTCTGATCCCTGGAACTCCCTGTGTTTGTGTGTTTGCTGCGGATCAAGCAGTAAAATGTTCCCTAGGTTGAATTCTTAAGGGCTTTAAAAGAAGAATTACAGATTCTTTCTTTGCCCTCCCCACTTCCTAGGATGACATGCTTCAGTGTAGTATAATACTTAATAAAGGTAAAAGTTTCCTTTTGTCTACTCATAACTGACTATTACTAAGCTGAAGATCCAGCATTGTTCAAAGATGACTCCGCTGGTCATGCAACCAGCATGACTGCACCGAATGTTGTTAATAGATCTCAAAATGCTAGATCTCAAAATCCTTTTAAATTAGGAAGTCTGGGTGCTTGCTTTGAATATGAATATACTGAAAGTTATGCTACTAAATGATGTTGCTGACTCCATCCACATATGTACATAATAAGGCAAAATACGTAAGGTAAGGTAAAAAAGTAAGACAAGATCAAAGGAAATATCACTATACATTTATGAACTAAGGGCCTTTACAGACTGCCAGAAATAATGCAGCTTGAGGCCACTTTAACTGTCCTGGCTCAATACAATTCCCAGGATTCCCTAGCACTGAGCCAGGACAGTTAAAGTGGCCTCAAGCTGCATTATTTCTGGCAGTCTCTAAAAGCTGTCAAACTGGTACCAGTAGCACACTATGTGTTGTGACCATTTGCTTGGTCTTTGTGCCCATATTTGTTTGGTATAGTGATCCATAGGATCAGACCTTAAATCAGTTTCTCCATTTACTTAAAGAAACCAGAAGATTTTGGGCTCTTTCACATTTGCCTTAAGAATTTTAGTTAGCTCCTTATGTTTTGCCATTTGTTATCATCTCCACATCCATTCCTTTCATCTTTTTCTGGGGGCTGTTTGTAATGATTTGTTGGATCTGCACTAGGGCTTTTCCCAAAGTTTTTCTTTTTTCAAACTGGGCAGGGTTTGCTGAAGTGGTTATATGTGCTGAAGGTCAATTTTTCTCCTCTCTGAATCTTTAATTTTGTTTAAGAGTTAAAGTGCAAAAGTGCCATTTCACCAATGTACTATAGTTCTTTAAAAAAGAAAGAGAAGAAAAAATGGACATATTTTTCTGATATGTCTCAGAATTTAAAAGAAAACCTCTTGAGGGTGGGAATAAAATGCTGCTGCTGAATTGCCAGAAAATACTCTGAGAAATATAGAAATATGGCTTGGGGCTTGGAGATTTTTAAAAATAACCTCAAGAACTACAGCAACAATTACTCCAACTTCCTGATACATTTGCTCCAACTGAAAGAGCCCTTTTCATAGTAAGTATATCCAAATTGGGTATTTGCATCATCAATTCACATTTTTTACACAATCCTTTGATTGCTGTTTAGGTTTGTAAAATTAATGTGGAAAGGACTTTGCTGACTTTTCTAACATCAAGGCAACTTCTGTTGATCCTTCATCCCTGGAAGTCAAAGCATTCAGAAAAGAACTAGGAATGTTATTGTAATTTCCAGTAAATGTGCATATTAATATCTGGAAACAGGAACCATCTAACAAGCTTTGATGCAAAATCAATCTTCCTCAGCAGTGGAAAGATGTGAAGCAATGTTGCTTTGACCACTTCCTATGGCAAAGTGTTTGCTTCTGAAATTGCTCTTAGTGCTTGTGTGTGTTAGGAAGGAAACACTCCATCCCTCCCCATTCCCAGGAGGACAGGACCAGATCTCTTGTAAATATCCCTAAAAGTTTGTTCAAATCAGAAATGTCCCTCTCACATTTGATTTCATCTGCTTGCTTGTTTGAGGCCCTGAGTCTTTTGAAATTATTCTAAAGAGCTAGCATTTAGCTTAATGGAATTTGAATCTGTCCTTTCATTTGCAAGACTAAACTATATATCACAGGTTATTTTCTATTGCACTTGAATGGAAATTACACATAAAGAAAACTTGGTGTGCTTAATTTTACAGCTTTCTGTTAAGGCAGTTAAGCAGCTCAGTAGTTTGTACATGTCTGTCTAAAAGGCTGTTAACGTAAATTTCACAAAATTTCCTTTGGGGAAAGCTATTGCAAAGCAAGAACTGGAATACATTATTAGAGTTATTAGCATATTTGCAGTTTATTTATTTCTAGCCAATCAAATTTCTTTTGGTAGAATACTGAACATTATTTTCTGGCTGCTGAGCTAATAATTAAATTAAACAATGAGCTACAATAACAAAACAATGAGAGTATTTGCAGTAATCTGAGGATCGTCTCAGCCACTGCTTAACCAAAAGTCCTTTCCTTGGACATCACTACAGTGACAAAAAGTTGTACTGAAGAACTCCACTTGTGATTTGTTGATACATTTGTCACAGTCATGCTTCTGTGGTTTCCTTTAGGCAAAAGTGACAAGGATGGTAAGCATTAAACCAACAAGTCTTTAGGTGGTAAAGATCACACCTTTTACACATATTAATTCAGTGAAAGGCAAACTGTGTAGTGTAAACAAAACATTGTAAGATATAGGTGAGAAAGCTCTGCTGTGTACTTTTGGGTGTGAATAAGCTAAGCCCAGTAAAGCTGAGTTCTCTGGATCCTAGAGTTCTATGCAACTTCCATTCACTTCAGTGAAGCAGAAGATTGTCATGAATTGCATCTAGACAATTGGGATTTTGAAGGAGTGGGCCCAATCTGTCAGAGTACATGCTATCATGTATTTTGTAATATGAAAAACTCCCCAAGTTACCTCAACAACTGGGGGCCACATGTTTCAGAATCCTTCCACCTCTGTGTAAGAATTAATGTAACCATTGTATGAAAATTGCAGTGTACACATGGGCTTAAATCTGGTTGTTAGTCCCAATTAAAGACCCATTAAATCAATGAGATTTACCTATGTGTTGACTCGCCATTTAAAGTTGATTGAGTGGATCTACTCTAGTTGAGACTTAATAGAATTTGAGCTGTGGTGTTTTGTTCTTGTTATAGATCTTGAATATTCATTACAAAGTCGTGGTTTAGCACAGACTCACAATGTATGCATGTGGAGGGATGTGTGGAAACACACATGAGTTTTGTGTTAATTCCTGTACAGAATATTCTAAATTCAGGTATGTTATGACTGACAAGGTATTTGCTGCATGGGAAACAGTGCATTCCCATTACATGGTTTAGGATTGCAAAGCCTAAAATGTAGCTTCCTCTCACTAGATTTAGGCCCATACAAATATTTAAATAAACAAACACCATTTTTTATTTATGTTCACCATATTTGTATGTGCCTTCCAGCTGCCTGCTGAATTATGGTGACCCCATGAATTTCATAGGGTTTTCTTAGGACTTTACCACATCAGGTTGCTAATTCGCCACAATCAAGTTAGTGTAGGGAATGAAAACATACTGGTTTGGGGACAGTCATTTTCACACAGCTCTTCAAAAGTGCCATGGTGTTGCTGTAAACTTGGGCTCTGTCTTCTGCATGCTGGCCTTCATAACTCCCCTTCTTGCCCTATGCCCTTCCTAGCATGCTGTTAGGTCTGTATTTTTTTTTTAATTGTGCAGTCACTGCAATTGATTAAGTACATAAAAATGGAAAAAAGAAAAACAGTCTGCATGAGAATAAAGAGGGGGAGGGGGACAGGAACATAACCACATCCATTCACACCATGTGCCTGCCTGCATATTAAAAATGCACCCAGAAGAACATACCACATGATTCAATAGTGGAAAAGCATTATGATTAGGATGCACTGGCAAGTTTTGCCCACCAATGAAAAGGAACGCTCCAGGAACAGATGGAAGGCAAAGTAGCTAGAGAACAGACAGGGCATTGTGTGATAAAATATATCCATAGATGATGCCATCTAATTGATTGCCATTGATGATGCCAATAATTCCACTTTGGCAGCCCGGTGTGATAACATCCTTAGGCAAGGAATACTCAGAGGTGGTTTTACTACTACTACTACTACTACTACTAATTTATATCCCGCCCCTCTGCAGAGCAATCGGGGCAGCTTACAACATTAACATTTCCATACAGATAAAACATAAAACATAAAAATCCCAAATCCCACCCATCCCAATCATGATGCTTTTTCACTATTGAATCATGTGGTATGTTCCTCTGGGTGCATTTTTAATATGCAGGCAGGCACATGGTGTGAATGGATGTGGTTTTGCCAGTTCCTTCCTCTGAAATATTTTGGCCTATATTTGTTCAAGATTAGAAGTGATCAGATTTTGTTGGGGTGGGGGAAGACCACTACAGATGTAAACCAAGTGGAGCATGGAGAGAAAGAGCCAATCATGCCATCCATATCCCTTTATTTATATCCTGCTTTTCTCCCACACTGGTATTCAAGATAGCTTACAAAAATTTAGAAAACATTTCCTGGAAGTTTCAGAAGCCATGATTGGCTATTTTTGGTGGAGAAAATTGGAGTAAAACATGGGGAGAAGGGAGGTAACAGGAGCCATTGAGGGGCACAAAAGCAGCCTTTGAAGAGTACATTTGGTCTATAGTTCACCCTTGGCCTAAATTGACAAAGCAGCTCAGGGCCAATCCTACCATTAGGCAAAGAAGGGCACCTGCCTTAGGCAGCAGATAGTGGGGTCAGGATGGCAACTCTCCATTATTTCTTTTGTGTCCCCCTACACTACCTTGCTTTCTCCAAGTGTGGTGGAGTAAGTTGTCCCATCACCACTACTGAAATAACATTCAGTTGCCAGTTAAGTTGGGTTCCATACGTGTAATGATGCGAGGCAGATGTGCTTTTTGTCTTCTGTCTTAGACAGCAAAATATCTTGGGCTGGCCTCAAAGTAGTTTATAGGATCAGGATCAGAAAGGTGCAACTGATGGCTTTCCAAAATAGCAGCAATTACTATAGTCGTGGTTGATTTCCTTTGTTCTAGCAAATTATACCTGAGCATTAGACCAGTGCTGGTAGGAGACAGACCAAAAAACAGAATTTCAGAATTTGGAAGGTACAAATTGTTATTCCTGCTATCATTGGGACTCAGCTTTCTATCAGTAGAAATGGAACCCGTTCTGTCTAATCTCTTTGGTGATCAAACAGTTTGTCCCTTGAACAACACAGAGAAAACAAAATACATAATTGTGTCGCAATATGTGATGATCATACTTCAAACTGGAGTTCCCAGTAGTTTGGTTTCAGCACATCACCTGCTGCACTGCTAGTGCTTTGTTTTCACAACATACCTGGCAGATGCAGCTAGATGCTTTGAATGTGCTATTATGCTGCAGTATTAATCTGAGCACTCAGGGCTTGTCTACATGGATTATTTACTCCAAATTCCCCCAGGTTCTCTGCATACTGTTTACATGATGCAGGGCCAAAAACCCACATTGGGCATGGACTGTCTTCACAATGTCCACACCCAGTTTGGCCTTTCCTCCCCTTAACCCAAATGTAAAAACTTTACCTTTTGCTCCAGGTTTTCAGCTCTCTCTACAGCAGGGGTAGGCAACCTTTTTGAGCCAGGGGCCAGGTTGCTGTCCCTCAGACAATGGGGGGGGGGGGCAGGGGCGGGGGCGAAGCACAATAAATAAATAAAAAAATAAAAATATTTTTTTAATTAATTTTTTTTTAAAAAATATGCATGCACACTCTCTCAGCCCCAGAAAAGCCATGGCAAAACCCCTGTGGAGATTTTGCCAAGAAAACCCCAAGAACAAGTAATAACAACAAAAATCAATATCATCATGGAGGGTGGCGGGGGGTGGCGGCAGCAGCAGCAGGACCGGCCCCCGGGCCTTAGGTTGCCTACCCCTGCTCTACAGCAATGCCAGGTGGTTTCTTTTCCACACCGTTCCTGCAAGCTGCTGTGGGCACAAGTTGCTCTGAGGTCAGAACAACATGCCCAGGATCAATAACATGGTTGGGCATCTTTTTGTGACCTCCGCAGCAGCACTGGGCCAATTGGGGTGGGAATCTGGGGCCAGAATACTCCGGGGGTGGCCTGGAATATTCTGGCCAGTGAAGACAAGCCATCAGTCAGTTGATCACAACAGCCGGTCCCAGTCGACCAAATCCTAGCTTCAGAGTGTGATGGTCAACCTGAGAATTTTGTTGCCTTTGTAAGGATATTGCCTGTGTTCCTGGAATTCTGCTTATTGTCCTCCATCTGAACCAAGATTTTGCTACCTTGGAACCTGTCCTTTCTTCTCCTTATCTGATCTGTTCCACTTGGATTGACAGCCACTTCCCTCAGCATCTAATTCTCTTGAGTTTGACTAGGGAAAGTCTGCCACGAAAAGCCAAGTTTGGGATAATTGTTCTCTTTTTTTGAACAATAATTTCCAGGCATCCTCAGGAAAGATAAACCCTGTGTATCTACGTTGCGCAGTTACAACAGTTTGATACTACTTTAGCTGCCATGACTCCAGCCTGGGATTCGTAGTTTGGTGAAATATTTATCTCTCTTTAGAAGGTCCCTGTTTAGAAAGGCATCAGATGTTTCCAGCAAAAAAAAATTATAAGTATCTCATCAAACTACAAATCTCAGGACTCCATAGGCTAGAGCTATGACATTTAAATTGATATCAAAGCGATGTAACTCTGGGTAGTGCAGACACAACCTCTGAAGTACTTGGGAGACCCTTTGAGCAACTGTCACAAAGACATCTCCCACTTTTTCTCCTTTTGTTTTCCTTTTTACCTCTAGCCAAGAGTTTGTTAAGTATCATCAGTTACTCTGTTTAGTCTGTTATTAAGGCCAGAGCTTGATATTGTGTCAAACAATGCAGGCTAGCATTCCTATAGCTCTAGTAAATTATTGCTCTTCCTTTCCTGGTTAAGCAAGAAAGTATAAAGGGAGACATCAATGTTTCCTTGTTGAATTCTCTGGCAAGAGCAGCTTTTAAAATAATTTTTAGCAACAAATTTGAAAGGCCATAATCTATGCTTGAAGATGTTGGTATTTACCTATGTATACAAAGACCACACATTCATGAATCTAACAAAGGGGGGGTGCAGACTGCCAGAAATAGTGCAAATTGAGTCCACTTTTAGGGTTAGGGTTAGTGCTAGGGAATCCTGGGAACTGTATTTTATTGTGGCACCAGAGCTCTCTGACAGAGAAGGCTCAATGTCTCAGAAAAAAACCAATTCCCATGATTCCCTAGCACTAACCCTAACCCTAAAAGTGGACTCAATTTGCACTATTTCTGGCAGTCTGCAACCCCCAAAGTGCCTTTGCGTTTGAATGGATGAGGCCTATAATGGTATTTTGAAAGAGCAAAGCAAATAGTCAATGGCATGCCTTTGGATTATAAAGCACTTAGAAAAATATACACTGGGGATAAAGCCAGTGAAACTGGGTCCACTCCCTCTAAATGAAGGATTAAAAGCATTTCTAGGTTTAAATACAACACTCAGAGCAGACTAGAACATCAGTGTAAATATGCCCTATATTGAATGTTTAGAAAGGACATTTAGGAGTGTTTCCGCAGAATCATCCAGCTGGCAATCCCCCACTTCTGAAAGGTATTGTCTGAAATCATAGCTTTACCAAGCTCTGGAAATATATCAGGAAAATAACATAATATATTGTCACATGCCTTCCAACTGTCCCAATTTGGCAGTGACAATCTTAATTAATAATCAGTCACCTCAGTTTTTCAGCGGCATTTAAAATGTCCCAGTTTCTCTCTCCTCTTTCCACTTCCCCCCTTTGTCCTGGCTTCAACTGTTGCAAGCTGAGTTCAAAGGGTAAAAGTAGAGAAAAGGAGGGAGAAGTCTGCCCTCCTCTGTAGACTCGGGCAAAAGCAAACTGCCGCAGCGTCTCTTAGCTTCTTTGTTCTTACTTGTTAATAGCTTTTGCCATCTTGACCAAACTCTGATGATGCTTGGCAACATATGTCCTGGTTTTCATCTGTGAAATGCTGGAGGATATGGTTCCCACAGATGCTGCTAAACTGAAGTGAAAGTTCAACTGATATGACAACACTGGTGTTGAAAGCATGTGAGCTGTCAGGCTCTATGCTGATTTTAATAGTATACTATCTTGCAATGCAATCTAAATTTCCAAAGCCACCTCCAATTTACAGTTACTAGATCATTTCCAAGCTGAGTCTGTAGCGAATGAAACAATGATGTAATCATTTTTCACCAAATGCTAAAAAAAGCTTAAAGCAATTTGTCACAATGTCCAAATCAATTTTGTTGCACAAACTAGTGTGGTATCGTGGTGGGGGGGATCTTTTTAAAGAAGTGATGCTTTTGCCTACACTGCTTTGGGGTGGCCCATCCTCTCTAAAGTTAGTTTCTGGCAAGAACTGCTAGAGTTTAAAATGACACGATCCACCCCCTTTCCACTGTATCTGTATATCTATGATAATTTCATTCTTGTAATAACTTGTTGGGACGATGCACTAGGAACGAAGTCAGTTTGTGGCTGTAGTGAACTGTGATGAAGTGATAGATTAAAGGATAGCTTCCCTTTCCTGAGATCTTAACTATATGCATGAAATACATAGCTTGCAGCTGGAAGTGACTGTCCTTTTAGCTTGCAAGTAAACATGTGTCCAGACAAATCCCACTGTGCACATGAGATGCGGTGTGAATCTCTTTCCCTTCCAGTCCTGCCCCGCTCAAAAAATCATACAATTCCCTGTGCTGGGTCAATGGTGGGGGTACTCAGTTGACTTCATTAGTGGTTGAATATTAGTTGGCTTGCACATACTAGCAGCATGTGCAACTGTGGCAGTGGTGGCATGAGAACATAATGCCACATGATTATGAGATCCACTGTGGCATTAAAACTTCCATATAGTGTATTGAAGAAAAATTGTTTGAAAGTCCTCTTCCCCTATGCACCAGTATCCAAAAAAGAAAAGATTTTTTTAAAAAAAATAATTTTAGAAATTAAAAAAATCAATTCACACAGACATAAAAATAAAATAAAGATGCATACAAGGCTAACTGAGGGAGCAAGGCATCATGTGTGTTTATGCAGCAACACACACACACACATATATAAAACAAAATATTTTTTGATATCCCTTCATGTCCTGAAAAGCTCCCTTAAAGAGGGAAGATTGTAACCATTCTGTAGGAGGGAAGTGAGCAAGACAAACCTTGCTTTGTGGGATTTATATTTAAATGTCTTCTTTCTCATATATTTTTTTCACTTTCCACAACACAACACATTGAATGAATGAATGAATAAATACATATACACATATTGAAAAGGTATTATCATAAGTGTAGTAGAAAGAAGCTATTTTGTGAGCAGAATAGATCCTTTTGCTGGTAGGGAACCAGCAGGCCATAATAGGAAAGCAGTTTCTCAACCGCCCTGGAACAATGTGGGCTCCAGAAAAGGAGTTACAGTGTAACTTAAGGAAACGTATAACAAATAACAAAGCATTGTCTTTTCCCAGTAAAATAAAACTATAATTATAAATCTATGGCTGCATATGCCTGCTTATATGATCAAACCAGAAGGGCAGGCTATCTTGGCAACATCAAAAACTTGGCTAGGCTTGTGATCAACTCAGTGAGATAGCATCAGTCACCTCTTTCCTCATTTATCTCTTCCTCAGAATTCATCTTAATAATGCATAACGTTTGATAGATTAGCACACCATCTTTCCAAATCTAGTTTCTCCTTGTATTAGAGCAACTTCCAAGTCACCTTTTGAGTTAAATTCTTCCTAAATATAAATTTTGTAAAACAAAAATTAGTGTTCTGTGGTCACCTCATTTATTGCAAATTCTTTGCTGTAGAATAAATGTATTGTTATATTGTAACTGTACAATTACAGAAATGCCATAGAACTGTAAAGTCTGGAGGGGGGATGAATGTGATGTAGTCCAGTCACCTAGTTAGAGCAAGTTTATATCCAAGCAGAAATAATAATAATAATAATAATAATAATAATAATAATAATAATAATTCTTACCTGCCTCTCCCCGTGGATCAAGGTAGGGGACAATAACAATTAACAAACATCAATTAAAACACACATCAGTTTTAAAGGACAAATAAGATGTACACATATTAAAAAAGCCTACATCTAAACTTAATAATTTAAAATTCACAATTTAAAAATCTTCTCAATAAACCTGCTAAAAGAGACTGCTTTTTAATGCTCTTTTAAATGCAGGCAACATATTTAGCTATCGAGTCTCTTCCGATGGGTCATTCCACAGTCTAGGGACGGGTGAAGAAAAAGTCTTCAGAAGGTGGCAAGCATTGCAGAAGAAAGGATGATCTATAGAATCATAGAGTTGTAAGAGACCTCAAGGGTCATCCAAACCCTATTTCAAATCTCACCTCATTCTCACATTGAGCGGTCGAAACAACATAAGGGACAATTCGAGCTGAATCCAGCTGAATTTCAGTGCCTCAGGGCTTTAATTTGAAGGGGGGGAAAGTGAGGATTTACTAAGGATTTGAGTGGAAAACCAGATATTTGTGCATATGTATGGACCATGGACTTGGGCTTGGACACAGGAGAATGAGGAGTGAAAATCGGAGGAAGGCATATCAACAATCTAAGATACGCAGATGACACCATAATACTAGCAGAAAACCTCACAGACCTGGAACACCTACTAAGGAAGATCAAGGAAAAATGCAAATGCAGGCTTACTGTTGAACATAATGAAAACAAAAATAATGACCACAGAGAATCTAGACAAATTCAACCAAGATAATGAAGAAATAGAAGTAGTAAAAGAGTTCTCATACATGGGATCACACATTGATAGGAATGGGGACTACAACCAGGAAATCAGAAGAAGATTAAGAATGGGGAGGGTGGCTATGAAAGAACTAGAAAACATACTAAAATGTAAAGATATACAACTCAGCACAAAAGTTAGAATCATACTAGCCATTGTATTCCCTATTACCATGGATGGATGTGAAAGCTGGACAATTAAGAAAGAAGATAGGAAGAAAACTAATTCATCTGAGATATTATCTATATTTGTTTTAATCTTGTGAGCTACTTTGAGTCCAAGTGTTGCAAGAAATACAGGCTATAAAACAAATAATAAATAAATATGTTACTGAAAAATAACCACACATTCTTCCTCTTTTACCTCCTGACTCCATAGCCTTTTCCTTCCTCTGTTTTTTTCCTCCATATTGTGTTTTATCTGTCACCTTCTTAGGGCAGGGACCCATGCTCATCTACTCTGTAAAGCCCCTTGTACACTGATGGTATTAAATAAAGCCCCTATGCATAGCAAGCCAAGCATACCATCAAGCTGTACATCTTGAGCAGACTTCTGGATGCTGGGGGCAGGGGGGAGTTCTACCTTTCAGTTTCTAAGTGAAACATATTTCATTTTCTAATGAGATGTGCTAGTTTCAATATGCCAGTGATATGAATAAATTGCAAAACGTTTACAGTGGGTAGGTGGGGGGGGGGGCTAAGTACATGACAGTACAGATTCCTCTTTCCTGTAAATTCCAGGGGAATGTGCATGTTGGTATCTAACATGAAACACATAAGAGTTTCACGGGGACTTACAGACAAATAGATCTTTGTTGCATCTATTGAAGTAACCTCTGCTTCATATAACCTTTAAGGTGCCACAACAATCTTTCTATATTTGTCTAAACACGTTGTTGTTATTTCCTTCAGGCCAATCTTTTTACAAAAGGATCAGGAAGAACTTCTGAACTGGGAATATTCTCATATTGCATGTTCCATAACTGCCATAATTTACCTATTCACTTTGTTAGCCCTTTCCTTTGACAGCACAACCCTATGCGTATCTACCCACCAATTTGATGGCGTTTACTCCTCTGCTGTGTATGCTGTTGTTGTTGTGTGCCTTCAAGTTGTTTCTGACTTATGGCCACCCTAAGACTGTTTTCTTGACAATATTTTTTTCAGAGGAGGCTTGCCATTGCCTTCCCATGAGGCTGAGAGAGTGTGACTTGCCCAAGATCAACCAGTGGGTTTCATGGCCGAGTGGGGATTCAAATGCTGCTCTTCAGTCATAATCCAATGCTCAAACAGCTGCACCACACTGCTGTATGTAGGATTAGATTCTGAAGTTCACCAAGTATTGTTTTGCACTAATACTGTTGTGCAGGTGGCAATATTTGTTTGTTCAGGCACAATTCAAAGTGCTGCTTTGACCTGTTAAGCTTTACCTGACCTAGGTCCAGCTCGTCTTCATATGAGCATGCTCAGATTCTGAAATCATCAAGAGAGGTCCTCCTCTCCTTCCCTTCACTTTCCATGGGTATGGTATATTTGGTGGCAATATGAAACAGGGCCTTCTTAGTGGCTGCCCTTGGACTCTGGAACTCCCTTTTTAGAGAGGCTAGAATGACCCCTCTCTCCTTCCAGTGTTTCCACTGATAGAGAAAAACTTTATTATTCCAATATGTTTTTGAGAACTGAATCCTTATGAGGAAAGTTTTTAATAGGGTATTGTGCAGTTTTTAAATCATACAATTAAAGATAATTAAAATCAGTTAGAATTGTTTTAATGTTATTGATAGTTTGATTTCATTTTAATGCAAATTTTAACTGTATTTTATTTTTTTTAATTTGTAAGCTGCTTTGAGTTCTAGAAAAAAAAAGGCAGTATATATTTATATTCTGCCAATCTATATTCTGCCTTTGAGCAAGCCTACACCCCCATTTTTCATCAAAACCTGCTGAGGTAGGTCAGAGAGTGATTTCTTTAAGTCTCTGTCCAATTTTCTTCATTATCTACAGCACTCGGTCTAGTCGCTGAATAATTGAGTATTGCTACTCTAAATACCCTAAAGCAGGGGTCGGCAACTTTTTTTGCTGGCGGGCCGGGAGGGGGGAATGGCACTTGCGCCCATGCGCACTTGTGCCCACGTGCGTGCATGTGCACAACTCCCACCATAGTGTGCATGTGTGCGCGCATGGGGCTCATTTTGGAAACCAAAATGGTGCCCCGCACAGTGCGCACATGTGCACGACGGCGGGACGCCATTTTGGAACGCTCAATGGCGCCCTGCGTCTTGCTCACAGAGTGCTATTTTGGAATGCCAAACAGCGCCAGTGCCATGCGAATTTGGACGGCGCTGGCGCTTTTGGCATTCCAAAATGGCGCCCTGCGTCTTGCTCGCAGAGTGCCATTTTGAAACACCGAACGGCACCGGTGCCATGCGAATTTGCACAGTGCCATCACCGTTGGGCATTCCAAAATGGTGCCTGACATCATGCGCTTGCAGGTGGCGCCGTGGCGGTGTGCTAGCGGCGGCAGTGGCAGCATGACCAGGCAGGGGCATGACACTAGTGTGAAAACAGGTGTGCAAAGTTGTGAAAGTGCAGTCAATCATTTGGTAAGTAGACACACAGTTCTCTTTCACATTTTTTACTTTGTGGGTGGGGAGCTAATCAGCCAATTGCAACGGATAAGCTCAAAGTGTTGACATCCACTGTACAATTGGTTGCACAACTGTACGATCCGGTGTAGCTACACTACTGTATCTGTACACTGTGCTAAAGGTATATAGGATCTTAGCCTCCATTTGATTCCCAGTAAGCTATGGAGGCTGAGCACAGCCCATCATGCTGAAGAAAGGGTGATCTTGGTATCATTTAACTGCTGAGTAAAACGTTCTTTCATATTTTGATCAGATGTGTCTACTTCAGTATGTCTTGAACAAAGGCAAATGGCAAACATTTGCTGTGATGAACCAAATATCTAAAACAGTTCAAAGTATTAGAGAGGCAACCATTTTAAGTCTATTGCAAGAAACATACACACACACACATCAACCCCATGGCACTTTAAAGACAGACATATTACTATTGGGTGATGCTAATTCTATTCCAACGTACCTGAGTCCACAATCAAGCTATTCATCTTTAAGGTGTCTTATGGCACTCTTTCAAGGTGTCTTATGGCACTCTTCTGGTATACCGAGGAGCTTAGGAGGATGAAGCGAGCTGGACAACGACTGGAGTGCGAATGGCGAAAGACTCGTCTCTTATCCGACAGAACTCGCCTTAGGAAGCATCTTGATTCCTATAGGGAGGCTTTGCGTGCAGCGCGGAAATCTTTCTGTTCTGCACGCATTGCGTCTGCAGAGTCCCGCCCGGCAGAGCTGTTTAGGGTGGTGGGGGAGTTGACAAAGGTTCCTCCTGCGCCAAACCCCCTACTTAACCCAACTACAGCCTGCTGTGAGGCTTTTAATATTCACTTTGCAGATAAAATCTCTTGGATAAGAGCCGACTTAGACGCCATTGTTTTAGCAGAATCTGTAGATGAGGCACCCAGGAACTCCGTTGATGGCAATTTACTGGATCAATTACAATCTGTGAGTACCGATGACGTGGACAAGCTGCTTGGAAGTGTGAGAAAGACGACTTGCCCCCTCGATCCTTGTCCATCCTGGCTGGTCGTCCGGGGGGGGGGACGCGTTGAAGGTGTTCCTTCGGGACACAATCAATGCGTCATTCAGGGAAGGCAAGGTACCATCTTGTTTAAAGGAGGCGGCGGTTAGGCCACTCCTGAAAAAGCCTTCCCTGGATCCCCTGGATAGAAACAACTATAGACCAGTCTCCTTGCTCCCTTTTTTGAGCAAGGTGATCGAGAGGGCGGTTGCTTCCCCACTCCAAGCAGTCTTGGATGAAACTGATTATCTCGACCCATTTCAAACCGGCTTCAGGACAGGATATGGAGTGGAGACTGCCATGGTTGCTCTGACCGATGACCTCCGCCTGAGTATCGACAGGGGTAGTGTGACCCTGTTGGTGCTCTTGGATCTCTCAGCGGCCTTTGATACTATAGATCATGCCATCCTCTTAGATCGCCTGAGAGAGCTGGGAATCAGAGGCACTGCTCTGCAGTGGTTCCGCTCCTTCCTCTTGGGCAGATCCCAGAGGGTGAGGCTCGGGGATAGTTGCTCATCCAAAATCGAGCTTAATTGTGGCGTCCCTCAGGGCGCCATCCTGTCCCCGATGTTGTTTAATATTTATATGAAGCCGCTGGGGGAGATTATTCGGAGGCATGGAGCTCGGTGTCTTCAGTACGCTGATGACACCCAGATATATCTCTCCATGACCAGATCATCGTCTCAGACTTCAGACGGCGCCTCTCCTCTTAATGACTGTCTCAGAGCGGTAATGGGTTGGATGAGGAAAAACAGATTGAAGTTGAATCCAGACAAAACGGAGGTACTTGCAGTCACAGGCCCGAAGCCAGATCTGGGAATACAAGTCTCCAGTCCTGGATGGAGTCACACTCTCCTCTAAGGACTGTGTTCACAGCTTGGGGGTGCTCCTTGACTCATCGCTTCACATGACCAGTCAGGTGAATGCGGTGGTCAGGAGTGCCTGTTATCAGCTTCGGCTGATACGCCAACTGCGCCCTTATCTGGACATGAGGGATCTGGAAACTGTGGTACATGCCCTGGTAACCTCGCGACTAGATTACTGCAATGCACTCTACATGGGGCTACCCTTGTGCCTAACCCGGAAACTTCAACTGGTACAGAATATGGCAGCCAGGTTAATTACAGGAACATCAAGGAGGGAACACATAACACCGGTGCTGAAATCCCTCCACTGGCTGCCGATCAGTTTCCGGGCGCAGTACAAGGTGTTGGTTTTAACCTTTAAAGCCCTACATGGCTTGGGTCCATCCTATCTTAGGGACCGCCTTTCCCCATATGACCCCCCCCGCGCCCTTCGGTCCTCTGGGAGGAATCTGCTACAGCCACTAAAAACTAGGCTGTCTCAGACCTCCCAGAGGGCCTTTTCTGCGACCGCTCCCAGATTATGGAATGGCCTGCCGGATGAGATCCGTCTAATTACCACTCTTGCTGCTTTTAAGAAAGCAGTAAAGACGGATCTCTTCCAGCAGGCCTTCCCGGAATAACTCTCAGCCTAGGGATGGGTCCCTGACTTGTAAATCTTACTCCTTATATTATTGTCATTATGTTTTTAATATTGTATTTTAATTGGTCATTTGTTTAATTCTGTTTTAAGGGGATGGGAGGGTGGGACTATGGGATGATGGAATGTTTTTAACTTTGTTCTATTTTAATATTGTTGTACCCCGCCCCGATTGCCGCGCAGAGGGGCGGGTTATAAATAAAAAATTATTATTATTATTATTATTATTATTATTATTATTATTATTATTCAAGGTGTGTTAATGTTCTAAGTGTGTCTGTTCGACTTTCCTTTACATCAGCACCATATTTAACAGATGTAAAAGAACAACAACATGCTTTTATAGTCCTGCTAGATTATACTAATACTATATTTTAATTTGCCAAATTTCTGAACTGCGAAGGTGCCACATTACAATTTTTGCTACTTTACTGGAAGACAGAAGAGATATGTAACCAGACTTTTCCTTCCAGGATAAAGCAAACTACAAGGGGTGGGATAGAGAGTTCAATATAGTATTTGAACAGTGCAGCAAGATTGTTTAGAGTTGGCTCTAACTGAGGAGGAAAATGCCATTGTGCTGTGCTTCAGGCAGCAAAAAGTCTTCGGATGACACTGTCTCCTTTTCACAACAGACAACTCTTTGTTGTGGCAACATGGTGGTAAGAAGGGGGCCAACTCCCCTGCCTCCAGTAGCTTGAGCAATCTCTTCTATGCACTAGCTTTGAAACTATTAACCACAATGGGAAATGTATCCCATTCCTGCATATTGTGCAGCAATCCTCAATATGTGTGTATTAGCACAGAAGAGTGGAAAACATTTTGTACTGCATACATGCCTTCATTCTATCCATTAATCCATTCAGAGTTGAGGAATGAGGCCTGGTCCTACCATATGGCAGAGCGAAGCATCTGTCTTGGAGGACTGGGGTGGTCGTGAAAGAGCAGCAAATTGTTGTGCATCTTGATTTCAAGAGGGATGTATTTACTATTCCACCTTAGATAGCAAAATTTCTTATACTTGTCCCACTGAGAAGTCTGAACTTTCCCCTCTCCCACCGCATCTCCTTTAGCGGTTCTAAGATCTGGTATAGGAAAAGGAATCCATACTCCTTTATCTCAAATCCTGCTTCCCAGTCTACTTCTTCTGGGAGTCCTATAATGAGAGTGGAAGCAGAGACAGCAGAATGCTAGTAAAAGGCTTTTAAAGATGCATACCACATCTTTCTTGGCTACACTACTTACAATCACTGAGCCAGAAGCCACATTCCATCTCATGTCAAGTTTCTTTTATCTATTGATCTATTTATTTTTATGCATACAGATATTTTTTTTAAAAAAAAATCCTGAGCTTTCAGTGTCTGTGTGGTACTCAGGGCAGCTTAAAACATTCAGTAATAACATCATAAAATGTATTGAATACACACTATTTATTTATTTATTTATTTATTAAATTATTATTTATTTGTTACACAAAACATATACAACATTGCATTCATACATACATACATACTCCAACAAACAAAAACAATTACAAAAACAACTACTAACACATCTTCCTTTCTTCTGATTCTTCTTCATACTTTCACTTAAATTTTAACATAACTTCCTGTATGATTATTTACCTTAATTTTGACATTAATTTGTAACCAAACAAATACCCTTATTATATATATATATATATATATATATATATATATATATATTTAAAAACAAATCTTAATTAAAGTCACCTTTTAATACTTAATAAATTCAAGACATTTGACTGTTATCTTCACCATAAACTAAATAGAACTTAGTTCCATCTCTTCTATCGTCCATTGTCTTTTTATTTTCTGATTCCCAAAATTGACACACTATTTATTTATAATAATAATAATAATAATAATAATAAAATTTATTTTTATCCCGCCCCTCTGCGTACACAACCGGGGCAGCTTACAACATTAAAAATACAGTAAAAATACAATACTATTAAAATACTATAAAAATACATCACAATATTATTTTTAATTTCAGAAGAAATCCAGCCTATGCTTTCTAAATTATAACAACACTTTTGATAGACCATGAAAAATGATGGCTTGCTCTTAAAGAGTGGGTATGCCATAATATCTGATTGTCCCAATGCGTAACATGTATTCGGGACAAGAGGCTACTGTCAGGACAGAATGTGAGGAAGTGAAATGGTTTCCAGTTGTCAAGGAGGTCAAGCAAGGCTGCATTTATCACCCTATGGGTTTCCATGGCTGAGCGAGGATTCAAACCCTGGTCTCCAGAGTCCTAATCCAATGCTCAAACCACTACACCACAAGTTACTTGTTGGACTGTTGCCCAACAACAAGTTACTCATTGGACTGCCATTGCCATCCTCTGAGGCTGAGAGAGTGTGACTTGCTCAAGGTCACCGAGTGGGTTTTTAGAGGAATCCAACCAAGATCGCTTCACTTCCAGAGTACCAGGTACCCTTTCAAATGATTCCAGACCAGAAGGACCTGGCTGACATTCAGAAAATGAGTTAAAAACAAATTATTTTGAAGCCGTTGTTGTGAGCCTTCAAGTTGTTTCTGACTTCTGGCGACCCTAGGTCGGACCTATCATGGGGGTTTTCTTGGCAAGTTTCTTCAGAGGGGTCTTGCCATCGCCATCCTCTGAGGCTGAGAGAGTGTGACTTGCTCAAGGCCACCCAGTGGGTTTTTAGGGGAATCCAACCAGGATTGCTTTGCTTCCAGAGTACCAAGTACCTTTTCAGATGATTCCAGAAGGAAAGGACCTGGCTGATTCTGAGAAAAGGAGCAAATACAAGCATTATGGCAACAGGGTTTTTTTAAAAATAAAAATTCCCAGCGAGGTGTGGATGGGCAATTTCTCAGCCGCCTCTCCACACACAAAGCTGGGATTGAGAAGCCAAGTTGGCAGAGAGCAATGTTGCCTTGAGGTGGCTTCCTGCAGGGAGGCAACTCAAAGGTCTCCCTTGTTCCCTGACAGACAGAGGCAGCCTTTGAGGAAGAAGGGAGCACTTTTCCCATCCTTCTCCTCCCTCCTCCTCAGTATTATAAGCTCAGGCTTCCTCTTTGCCAGTGCTTTTTCCATGCAGTAGTGGCTGGAGTGTTGGATGACCACTTTGGAGGCCAGGCTTCAAATCCCAGCTTTGCCATAAGAACCCACTGGGTGACACTCTCTCAGCCTCAGAGAGGAGGACAAGGGCAAACCTCCTCGGAAAAAATCTTGGCAGGAAAACCCCAGGAGAGGGTCTCCATAAACTGGGAAAGACTTGGAGACACCCCAAAACAGCAACGGACATGAATTAAAACCCAGTAATAAGTCCGGGGTCTAAACCCCAGCTCTGCCACAAGAAGCCACTGAATGTCCTTGGGCAAGTCACACTCTCTCAGCCCCAGAGGCGGGCAAGGGCAGTCCTGCTCTGAAGAAATCTTGCTAAGAAAACCCCAGGGAGGGAGACGATTTGGAGGCACACAAAAACAGCAACGGACATGAATTAAAACCCAGTAATAAGACAGGGTTTCAAATCCCGGCTCTGCCACAAGAACCCACTGGGTGACCTCGGGCAAGTCACACTCTCTCAGCCTCAGGGGAAGGCAAGAGCAATCCTCCTCTGAAAAAAATCTTGCCAAGAAAACCCCAGGAGAGGGTCTCCATAAACTGGAAACGACTTGGAGACACCCCAAAACAGCAACGGACATCAATTAAAACCCAGTAAAATAAGACCGGAGTCTAAACCCCAGCTCTGCCACAAGAACCCACTGGGTGTCCTTGGGCAAGTCACACTCTCTCAGCCTCGAGGGAAGAAGGCAAGGGCAGTCCTCCTCTGAAGAAATCTTGCCAAGAAAACTCCAGCAGAGGGGCGCCTCTTAACAAGTCGGAAGCGACTCGAAGGCGCACGGCAACAACACACGACGCACACAGAAAGAGCCCTGGTGTTTGTTTGTGGGCGTCCACCTGAAGAGAGGGATAACACCAAGCCGAGGAGACCCGACTTTTGGGGGACCGGGAAGCCTCGCCCTGTCCTGAGGCGAAGGCAGCGCATAAAACCATAAAAGCCGGGCGGAGGGAGGACTTTTTCCCTTTCTTTTTCCTCGCCTTGAGCCCAGCAATGGCTCCGCCAGAGCTGTACCACAAAGAGTTCTCCAACGCGGGTCAGAAACCGGGGCTCCAGATCTGGAGGATCGAGAAGCTGGACTTGGCGCCGGTTCCTGAGCCTTTGCATGGCAATTTCTACGTGGGCGACGCTTACCTGGTGCTCCACACCGTCAAGAGGAACAACGCCACGTCCTACAACCTCCACTACTGGCTAGGTAAGTAGGCAGGTAGGTTGGTAAGGAGTGGGTTGTGGTGGTGGTGGACACCACAAAGTGAACAACGACAACATCAACAAAGGAGGGGGGGGGGAAATATACAGTATACCTAACCTGACTCAAAGAAAAGGGGGGGGGGGAAATGGGAGTTAAGTAGTATTGAAAAGTGACACAGGGGGGTTGCAGACTGCCAGAAATAGTGCAAATTGAGTCCACTTTTCGGGTTAGGGTTAGTGCTAGGGAATCATGGGAACTGTATTTTATTGTGGCACCAGAGCTCTCTGACAGAGAAGGCTCAATGTCTCAGGAAAAAACAACAACAATTCCCATGATTCCCTAGCACTAACCCTAATCCTAAAAGTGGACTCAATTTGCACTATTTCTGGCAGTCTGCAACCCCCCACAATCTGTATGGGTATGGTTCCAAAATTCCAAAAAAGGTCCTCCATTTTGCGCACGACTAAAAGCTGGATATACACTCCCAACAGGTAACTTTTCCTGAGCTCTGTCCACCTAGGGAGACCATGGGTCCTCCTTTTCCAGGACACGTCCTACATTTCCACCTCCTCTCCAAGAGGAATTCCAAAAAAAGGTCCAAGAAGCCTGAATTTACATTTCTCTGGGTGTTTTTAGCTTTTCTTTTGGTCATGCCCTCCGTTTTCCTGGAACGTCCTACATTTGATAGTGCCTTGCCTTCCTTGGAGATGAGGATGGACAGCTGGTCACCCTGTTGTGTCCTAATCTGTATGGAGATTGTCCAACGTATTTATCTACTATTTAAAATTCATAAAACAAATTAAATAGCATAACGGTTGTAGCATCCATAAAATGTTCTGTGGTTACACTCCCATACAGTTTCCAGGCTGATCATTCTGTAAAATTCAGGAGAGAAGTTGGTGATTGCCTTTTATTTGGATTATTCCACACATTGTTTTGAGATACTAGTGACACTACAGCCACTGATGAAGACATAAAGTTGAAACACGTTTGGCTGGTGACTATACTGGAGTGAAATCACAGAATATTCTGCATGGAAACTGTTTTGTTATTGTTGTTAACTGCCCTCCAGTCAATCTCAACTCATGGCAACTCTATGGATGAGACATCTCCAAGACCCTCTGTCCTTCATTGCTCTGCTTAATTCCTGAAACCCCTTAATACCTCTGTCCTCTTTAATAGAGTCCATCCATCTGGCATGTGGCCTTCCTCTCTTTCTACTTCCCTCCACCTTTCCTAACATTATTGTCTTTTCCAATGATTCATGCCTTCTCATGATGTGTTCAAAGTATGACAGTCAAATCTTGTCATCTTGGCTTCTAGGGATATCTCTGGCTAGATCTATTCTAGGACCCATTTGTTTGTCCTTTGGGCTGTCCATGGGATCTTCAGCACTCTTCTCAAGCACCACATCCCAAATGCGCTGGTTTTCCTCCTGTCTTCTGTCTTGACTGTCCAGCTCTCACATCCATACATGGTAATAGGGAATACAGTGGCTTGTATGATTCTGAATTTTGTGCTGAGTTGTATGTCTTTGCATCTAACCTGACTCAAAGAAAATGGGGAAAAGGGAGTTAGGTAGTACTGAAAGGTGACATAATCTGTGTGGATTTATCCAAAGTATTTATCCAAAGTATTTACTAGAATCATAGAATCATAGAATTGGAAGTGACCACAAGGGCCATCCAGTCCAACCCCCTGCCATGCAGGAACTACTGCATTTGTCCCTCCACATTTGGTGGGGTTAGGGGCACAGGACCCCGTTAAAGTGGGAAAACCACAAATAACAAAAATACTATATGTTTTTACCTGAGATAACACCTCTCTAGGGATCTCTAGATCCTCCAGTGCAACTCTGTGGTCAACATATCTGCCAGACATTGACCATAGAACTTTGCTGGAGGAGCTACAAATGCCTAGTGGAGTGTTCTCTCTAGGTTTTTCACTGCAACGTTTGGTTAAACTTGACCATAGAATTGTGCTGGAGGACCTAGATATTCCTAGAGAGAACATACTAATGCAATCTATGAATAATCAAATCTACAAAAGTCACATTCGCAAGTGTGGAGGGATGACTGAATTTAAAATTTATAAAACAAAACAAATAGCATAACAATTATAGCATCCATGAAAAAATGGAATACATAAAATGATGCCTAAGGTCCTATGTTCTTTAGGAAATAATAATCAGGGGCAGTACAGACGGGCACTTTGAGCCGGCATTGGGGCAGAATGGGAGTGTGGCAACTGCACACCACATGCCGCGTGCCCAAACGCTACTTCGACACCGATGTCACACCGCTCGCCTGACTAGATGGCAGGTGGCATCATGCCGCATCTTCATCACAGTGTTTAAACAGGACTTGACTGTCTGTTTAGAGACTTGACTGTTCTGTGGTTACACTCCAATACAGTTTCCTGTATCAATTGGATGCGCTGTGCCAAAGAATTGGTAAAAAGCTGCTGCTGCCGCGGCAAAGGCACCCTTTTGCCGCTCTAAAAACGACCACATTTTGCTGGTTCTTTTTAGAGCTGCAAACTGCTAGATCAGGGCTACAGTGTGTGGTTGCTGTGGCCCCAATCCGGCGAGGAAAGGGGTGGCCAGAGGCCGCTCTATTGGGGCCATTTGTCAAGCCTCCCCCCCATCTCTATAGTCATAAAAGTCCTTGAGGAACTAAGCCTTTTAAGCTTATCGCATGGCACTTAAGGAACAGGAAGGGAAGGGAATGGAACAGGGCAAAAACGCATTTTATTGCACGGGAGAATGCCACCGATGCCAGGAAACTGTATTGGAGTGTAACTACAGAACATTTATAGATGTTATAACTGTTATGTTATTTGATTTGTTTTATGAATTTTAAATACTAAATACGTTGAACAATATCCATACAGATTGGGACACAACAGGGTGACCAGGTGTCCATCCTCATCACAAAGGAGGGCAAGGCACCGCCAAATGTGGGATGTTCCAGGAAAATGGAGGGCATGACCAAAAGAAAAGCTAAAAACACCCAGAGAAATGTAAATTCAGGCTTAGTTGTGCGCAAAATGGAGAACCTTTTTTGGAATTTCTCCTGGAAAGGAGGTGGAAATGTAGGACATGTCCTGGAAAAGGAGGACCTGTGATCACCCTGGATAGACAGAGCTCAGGAAAAGTTACCTGTTGGAGTGTATATCCACGTTTTAGCTGTGTTTTGGCCCTGTAGCAAAAGACTGGATATACACTCCAACAGGTAACATCCTGATTCCACATGATACCTTTCTGGGGCCAACCAAAATGAACATCATGCAGGTTGAAAGCTTTGTTGTTGTGTGCCTTAAAGATTTCTCCAACTTATGGTGATCCTGATGTGAACCTATCATGAGGCTTTCTTGGCCAGTTTCTTCAGAAGGGGTTGCCCTTTCCATCCTCTGAGGCTAAGAAAGTGTGCCTTGTCCAAAGACGCCCAGAGGGTTTCCATGGCTGAAGTAGGATTTGAAACCTGGTCTCCAGAGTCATAGGACGTTTTCACACGGGGCTTTAAACGGAGGCAAACCTACCTCCGTCCGGCCCCACTCCGGCTCCAGAACCTAAAAGTTCAGACGACGTCGCAGCAAGCCCCTCCTCATCCTGCGCCATCCCTGCCTCACTCCGGGGTCTTGCTTGTCGTGTTTACACGACGTCGCAGCAAGCCCCGCCCCATCTTGCGCAATTCCTGCGCCATCCCTGCGCCCTCCCGGCTTTAGCCCCATATTTCTAATTCCTTTTCTAAAAAGGAATTAGAGGGGCTGCTGCTGGAGGCAATCAGGAGCCCTTCCGGCGGCTGCTGTTTTCGCCGCCGGAACGGCTCTTGATTGCTTCCAGGGGGCTTCCAGGCGGCTTTAGAGCCGCCTGTGTGAAAACGCCCATAGTCTGACACTCAAACTACTACACCACAAGTTACTTGCTGGACTGTATATCCAGGTTTTAGTTGTGTTTTGGCCATGTAGCAAAGGACAATAACATCTAAAATCCACAAAACAGTGGTACTTCTATGGGGCTAACCAAATGCACAACATTCCTGTTGTAAGCTTGAAACATGTATTTTGGTTGGTCGCATAAAGGTATCACTGTTTTGTGGATTTTGGATGTTATTGTACTTTGTTTGACTGTATGTATGTGCCTTCCAGTTGCCTGTCAACTTACTGGCTACCACATGTAGGTCTTTCTTAAGTGAGGATGACTCAGAGGTGGTTTGTCAGTTCCTCCCCCTGAAATCTAGCTTACTGTACCTGCTATTCCTTGGCAGTCTCCCATTCAAGTACTAACCAGGGATGACTCTGCTTAGCTTCTAAAAATCAGATGGAGTCTGGTGTCTTAAGGGTATTTAGGTCTATCTAGTATGGTTCTCAACCTAATCCTTTCGGAGATGGGGTGATTTGCACCACTTTGGAATACAAGATGGAATTCACATGAATGAATGCACATCCACACCATAAATAAATAAATAAAGTCACACAAACAAAATACCCCAAAACCTCCCAATAGGAAACTGAAAGGGGAGAAAAGTTTTCAGCTAGGTTTTTTTCCTTACATCTTCATTTTCTCTGTGAAAAGTGTTCCTTCCATTGAGGCTTCCCTTTTTGTCACTAAATTTTCCACTCAACTTTTTATTCCTTATAATCTTAGTATCCCTTCCTCCCCCTCATGCAGTATTATTATTATTATTATTATTATTATTATTATTATTATTATTTACTAGTCTGCTCAATCCTGCCCCCAAGGTGGGATGCAACATAGATTAAATTAAAACATGTAAAACCATTTAAACACATTAAGTTAAAACGTAAACATTGAAATCATCCAGCATAACATTAAAATAGCATCTTTTCCCTGTTTAACTCACCTTAACTCTTTCCCCATCTTGGGGGCTTGTTTTTCCTCCCCTAAAATCCTCCATCTGCTGTTGGCACTGCGTCGGAATTGTGGGAGTTGTAGTCCTAAAGAGTAAGTTTTTGTAGCTATGGTTCTGTGATACTTTCATAGCTGATGGTGGTAGCCATTTCCCAGTTTGCTCAGTCTTGCTGAATTGAGTGGAACTGGCCACCAGGTAGGTATGAATAGGACTGCCATCTATTCTGTTTGTATTTTCCAGGTGCCAGATGCTTGTTTTGGCATTCCTGTGCTTTTTCTCCATTTTTTTTGAATAATCCCAACCAAGTGCTGCCCTCAGTCCTCCGTACAACCCTCCACCAATTTTTGAAAAAAGAAAAAAAATGTTTTTTTTAATACTACTGCCGGTATCATGGAATGCTGACTAAGGAATATCAGCTTCTCCTTCATTATTGCCACTAAAATGATTGTGTGTGTGTGTGTGTGTAAGATTAACACAGATGGAGCAAAAAACAACAATGCCAAACAGGAAGCAAATCCAATAACATCCAAATAATGATACCTTTACTGGGCCAACCAAAATGCACAATTACATGTTGCAAGCTTTCGAAGTCACACTGGCTTCTTTATCAGGCAAACAGGAGAAAAAAATGAAGATGTTAAGCATAGGCCTGCATTTTCTGTTTCGCGTCATAGGGGTTTATCACATGGGGGAAATTGGGAGTTTAAACAATGATTAACCTGTGTAAATCATGCAATTGACATTAAAATATGCTTAAAACGACATTAACGTAAGTGCCATTATCCTGTGAAGAACCAGGGAATAACCAGGCAATAAACAGCAAAAAGTCATTCAATGGACAATTCCATGAATGAGTTACTATTGTTTCTTGCCTGGTTCTCCACGGGATAATGGCACTTTAATCACATTTCATCTCAACATCGCGTGAAAACCATTTGCGCATTTACATGCAAATGTGGGTTAATCATGGATTCTGCATGGGATAACAGCTGTTTGTATGTGAAAACCATTTGCGCAATTGAAGGTTAATCATGGGTTAATCACTGTTTATACTTCCAATCCCCCCCCCCACGTGATAAACTCCTTAGTTCAGATGGTAAGGAGGGCTATCTGCAGGCTGGCACCACCCCCTTTGGCCATGTGGTCGTTGGAAGATGGAATCCAGCATGTCTCCTTCCTTTGTGAAGCTACAGGCTCCTATGTAGGTAGAGAACAATGAATTTCTCAAGAATTCATCATGTTTTGCAACAGGAAAACTTTAGGTGGTGTAGAGGTAAAGCATGCAAATCAGTCCCAATAATAGAAAAAATGCTTTACCTTTGTTGGAGGCAGAAGCCTCAGATAGCAAGGTCCCAGTGCACTGGCTGCTTGACTGTATATCCAGGATTGGATTCCCCTGTGACAGCTAAAATGTGGTATCTTGAAATCCAAAAAAACATCTAGGGGTAGCTATGTTGGCCATGTAGCAAATCCAATAAAATCCAAATGATACCTTTATTGGGACAACCAAAATGCACAATTACATGTTGCAAGCAGTCGAAGTCACACTGGCTTCTTTATCAGGCAAACAGGAGAAAAAACCTGAAGATATTAGTCATAGGCTGCAGAATGCCTTTAGCAGGGAAGCAGAATAGGTTGCTTTCCTATGTGTGCTCATCTGAAGGTAAATCCCATTGGACTGAGTGGTACTGAAGAGACATGGAAAAGGACTTCAAGATCAGCCCTGAAAGTACCATAAGGCCACAGTTTGGGAAAATTATCTTTTCGGTCTGCAACTTTCAGAATTCCCTAGTGCTCATAGTGGCTAGGGGCTTCTGAGAGCTGTAGTCCAAAAACGTATGCTTACTGAGGTATATCTACCACTACCAGAACTAAAATGAAGTTGGACTGTACATGGCTGAGACATAGGAAACTTTTGGGATTGCAACACCCAGATTATCCTAGCTAGTGACCATGCTGGGTGGAGAGTGGGTAGGTCTGAAAAGTGTACTTCAAAAAAAGGCTGGTTGATGCACAGCCAAATGCTGTCGTGTTCTCTAAATCTTGAAATACAGTGTGCCTTAGGAAGGAATGACTAGCCAAGAGAACAGGCTTTGTTGTCCTCTCATTTACAGTTCACCCGAGTAGTTGTGGAAAAAAGCTCTTGTTCAGTGTGGGAAGAGGAGATCTTTCTGGAGGATGGAAGAGAAAGATTTCTCAAAAAGAAGTGGAATGTCAGAGCACTTGTTTGAACCTGAAAGCTGGCTTTTGTTGATGTTCCTTTTTAAGGTGCACTCAGCAGCTTTGCTGCACTTGTTTGTTGCACTTTCTGAACTTGCTGTCTGAAAGTTTTGAAAGTACAGTATCATCCAGTGGGTGCAATTACATTTGTGCAGTAATTCTCTCCTTTCAGTTCATATCACAGGTTTTAAAGATAAAGTAGTAACAGTAGGGAGGGATATGTATATTTTGATTTAGCTTGGTGTGGACACACATGGTTTTGGAAAACAACTGGCATAGTCCCAGAGCTTGCAGATTACATAAGAACTCATTGCTTCATCTATTTTGTAAACAGAAGTAATATTGCATGTAGTACAGAAAGGAAATATTGGGGCTCTGCAGACTGGCCCAAAGGGCCAGCCTGGAGGCAGAGATGGGGAGAGGCAGCTGCATGCTGGCCACCCCAACCCCACACCAATGCCATCCTGACACCACGCGCCGTTACGCATGGCGCACGGCGTTAGGACGCCCTTCTGGTGCAGCGTTTTGACTCACTGCATCGGAAAGGGTGAAGAAGAGCTGCGCGCCGGCTCTTAGGGCAGCCTTTTGCCCCCCTGAAAGGAGCGGCATTTTGCCGCTGTTTTTGGGGCAGCAAAAGGGAGGATCGGGGCCACAGTGTGGAGTAGCCATGGCCCCGATCCGCCGCTTCCCGGGGCGGTCCAGAGCCGCCCATCTGCACCCCACCAAAGTTGGTAGGATGAGCTTTTGCAGCATGAGCTTTCACACAGTCGCAAAGGTGCTGCAAGATCCCTTTACATACTGATTTTCCAGACTAACATGGCTATGTCTTTGATAATATAATAGCAACAAGAGATTCATTGTGGTGTTCTACCATATTATATGAGGGGGTATCGTAAAGTTTTGATTATCACCTTTAAAATTTTTTGACAGAAAGTTTGTTTTCATTTGTAGTTGTTAACTTATCTCTATGTAGTCACCATCCACATTTACACATTTTCCCTAGTGTTTCTTGACCCTCTGAATATCGTTATTGTAGAAGTTTGCAGATTGCGCCTTATGAGCATTTTACACTTTAGTCACTTCTGGCACAACCTATCACAAAAATAAAGGACACAATGAGCTGATTTTCTCAACATCATGCACTTAGGGACCAATGATGACACTGACAAAATTCCATCAAAATTTCATCAATTATCAATGGGTGATAATTATTACTTTACAATACCCCCTCATAAGGTGCAGTCTGCAGACTTCTACAATATCAGGTATTTGGAGAGTCAAGAAATGCTGGGAAAATGTGTAAATCTGGATAGTGACTACATAGATGTAAGTCAACAACAAATAAACAAAAAAACTTTCTGTCAAATTTTTTAAAGGTGATAATTAAAACGTATAATATTATATTAATTATATCTGGTACTCTTAGGTAACAAATTCCAGAAAGATAGGTCCAAGAAATGCAAAAGAAAATGGGAAAAGGGAAGTGGGAGTGGAATGATATCCACAAAAACTCATGCTAAAATAAACTGGTTTGAACATTGGACTACGACTAAGGAGGCCAGGATCTGAATCCCTGCTCAGCCATGAAAATCCACTGGGTGACCTTGGGCAAGTCATACACTCTCAGCTTCAGAGGTAGGTAATGGCAAACCTCTGAATAAATCTTGCCAGGAAACCCCTGTGATAGGTTCTCCTTAGGGCCACCATAAGTTGGAAATGACATTGCTTCAGATTGGAAACCACATTACGTATATGCTAACACCAGCATATAATATATGTAAACAGATTTGAAACTGTATTACTGTACTCTATTTTCTGAAAAACAAAAACAAATAGCCTTTATCCTAATCCCAAAGTCCAGATGGTACATAGCAGAAAATCTACCATTCATGAAAGAGTAAATAGGCATCCAGGAACAAATTCTTTAAACGTGCCTTGCTCAAAGGTCGCACTGGATTCCTTCATCACACCTTTTGCCTCACCTTGCTTTACCATTTTATGCTGAAATAGACTAGCGTAGCTATCTCTTTGAAAATACAGTAAATGCAAAAAAATAAAAATAAAAAATCTCATGTCACAGTAATGACGGCCTTCCAAACATGATTTTGATTTTCTGTTCTTTGCAAATGAGACAGACCCATCCCTTTCTAGATCTAGCATGTACCATTCATCTGTCTTGTTGATGAACTGGTTATATAGAAATGTCAGAAGCTGCTTCATAACATCTTGGGGGTTATTCACTGGACTGGTAGCGGCTCTCCAGGTTTCAGGCAGAACTTTTTTCTGGACTTTCCTGGAGATCTTTGGTATTACTTATCAGTCTCTCATCCAAGTGCTAGCCATCTCCAATCCTGCTTAGCTTCTGAATTCAGGCAAGATCAGGTGTGTTCAGAATGGTGTGGTGCACCATCCCTTCTTTCCTTGTCTATTTCCTTAGTTTATTTCTGACTATTTACAGAGTGCCCAGTAAGCAAACACAGCCTGCACATATTTAGCATTACAGTTTTCCTTTGAGGACAGATGTCAGGGCTCCTATACAAACCTGAATACTACTAGCTGTCTCTCTCACACACTTTTTAAAGAACGGGAAATTGTTTTTTTAAAATAATAATAATAATTAATATATATTTTATCCCTAGGACTTCATGGAGGCTTACATGGTTCTCCCCCTCCCTTATTTTCCCCCAAACCCTGTAAGGTAGATGTCATTAGGAGACAGTGGCTGGCTCAGGTTGCTGTTTTTGTGTGCCTTAAAGTCATTTTTAATTTATGGAGACCTTAAGGCAAACCTATTATGGGGTTTTCTTGGTCAGATTTGTTCAGAGGGGGTTTGTTTTGCGGAGAGAGTATGACTTGCCCAAGGTCACTACATGGGTTTCTTTGACCTAATGGGAATTGGGAAGAACTATCTGACTGTAAGAGCTGCTCAACAGTGGAATATGCTGCCCCAGAGACTGGTGGAGTTGCCTTCTTTGAAGGTTTTTAAATAGAGGCTGAATGGTCATGTTGGGAGTGCTTAATTGTGCCTGCATGGCAGGGGATTGGAGTGGATGGCCTTGTGGTCTCTTCCAACTCTGTGATTCTATGAATCTCGTCTTCCAGAGTCACAGTCCAACAATGGTGTAGACAACTACACCATATGGGGTCTCTGGCTCAAGTTTAAGATATTGAATCAAGAGCAAAGAGACTCAGGTTCCAGTTCCAACTCTGCCATTAAATTCACTGGCTCAAGTTGCCCATGAATTTCATGGCTTGAGTTGGGATTGAAATCTGAATCTCTGTGCTCTTAGGGGCTGTACAGATGGCCACTAAGTGGTGGCTCTGTGCCACCTCTGGGAATGCTGAATTGGGGCCATGGCAACCACACGCCACGGCCCTGATCCGGCTTTTTCCCACTCCAAAAAGAGCTGGCAAATGCTGCTCCTTTTTGGAGTAGCAAAAAGCCACCTTTACTGCTGCCATCACGGCTCTTCTGCGCCCCTTTGGCACTGTGTGTCTACACACTGTGCCAAGGGAGTGCCCTGACTCTGCGCACCGTATGGTGGGGCACGCAGCATGATGGCAGCGTTGGGTCAGAGTCAGGGCAGCCAGCGTGCAGCCACCCTACCCCAATTCCAGCCCCAGGCCAGCCCTTGTGGCCAGTCTGTACAGGCCCCAAGTTCAATATCCTAACCACTATGGGGTGAAACAGGCAAAATAAAGTGGTTTCCATCTGGTTTAAAGGTGGGGTATTTAGATGGCACACACCACCAAAGCAGGGGGACACCGGATTGAAACTATGCTCCGGGCTAAAAACTGGAGCAAAAAGAAGCTGGGATAATCCAATTTAGCCAGAAAATGAGCCCTGCATAGAAATGTCCCAATGCAAGAGTGGTACTGAAGTAGCGATCCATCCTAACCCCAAAGCTCCATATAAATGCATTGGTGCAGGTGCGCATTAGAAAAGGACAGAGCCAGCATACTCAAGTGGTGAGGATAGCAATGCAAAAAAGTGAAAGTAAGGGCCTTTGTAGACGAGCGGCCATGGGCCGTCCTGAGAAGCCGCTAATTGGGGCCGAGGCTGCTGCACGCCTTCGCACCGATCCACTCTTTTTCTGGCCCTGGAAGGAGCGCTAAAATAGCATTCTTTCCGCAAAGCGCAGAAAGGGTGCCACAAGAGGCGGTGCGTGCCTCTTCAGCGTCTCTTCCGGCTCAGCATGTCTGGACGCTGAGCCAGAAGGACGTCATAGGAACGCCTGTCGTGTGCAGCACTGCTGAAATCTGTAGATGGCAGTGCAGCTTGATGCCATACCATCTGGTCAGGCCGTGAGCATTCAGGCTATCTTGGGAGTAGCTGGTGTAGATAGCGGGGTTTCAAATCACTTTGGGAAAAAGCACGTTCCAAATGATTTTTCCCTAAGTTACAGGGCCTCTGCGCAGTTATGCATAGTGTGTGGTGTCAGGACACCCTTCTGGCACAGCGTTTTGATGTGTTGCGCTGGAAAGGGCGAAGAAGAGCTGCGCACCGGCTCATAGGGTGGCCTTTTGCCACCCCTGAAAGGAGCGGCATTTTGCTGCTATTTTCAGGGTGGCAAAAGGGAGGATCAGGGCCAAGACGTGGGGTAGCCATGGTGCCGATCCACTGCTTCCCGGGGTGGCCCAGAGCCGCCCGTCTGCACCCCACCAAGCTTGAGACCACTTTAACTGTCCTGGCTCAGTGCTAAGGAATCATGGGAACTGTAGTTTATTGTGGTACCAGAGCTCTCTGACAGAAAAGGCTCAATGTCTCAGAAAAAACTATAATTCCCATGATTCCCTAGCACTGAGCCAGGACAGTTAAAATGGCCTCAAGTTGGATTATTTCTGGCAGTCTGTACAGGCTTACACTGGCTCTTCCTAAATTAATCCACACTATGGGGCTTTGCAGACGGGCAGCTGTGGGCTGCCTTAGGAAGCAGAGGATTGGGGCCGAGGCTGCCCCACACCTTGCCCCCAATCCACCCTTTTGGTGCCTGAGAAAGGAGCACCAAAATAATGCTCCTTTCTCAAGCGCCAAAAAGGGTGCTGGAAGAGCCGACGCGTGGCTCTTCTGTGTCTCTTCCGGTGCAGTGCATGAATACACTGCACCGGGAGGACATATTTAGTGTGGCTGCCCTTCCCCTCCCCTGCCTTTAAGATGGCGCTTTGCGCCATCTGCATCCCCTCTATATTACACTATGTTTCTGCCAGTGTTGCCAGTACATAGTCAATACATAAAAGAAAAAAAAATGGGTTTTGTAGGACATTGAACTTCAGCTGATAGCTCAAGATCCTCAAGCAAATCATGCCCTGATCGAGGGCAGTAGTTCACCGTGGTGACACCATTTCTTTTTACAAATATTTGTTTGAGTAGGTGTGGTTCCTGTAGCAAATAGTATGCCAATTCCACCTCACCTGTGCCTGCTACACAGCTGTATTCTCAGGGCTAAAGTACATGTTATGTTAACTGTGTAGTGTGCAGTTTACGATTGGATCCATTTTTATACTCAAGTAAGCTTTTGTAGACCCAGTCTGGATTGGAAGCATCTTGTGTAAGTGAGGAAGGTTTGAACCCTTTTTAAATACATATTTTTATTAAAGCTTTCCAATGCATTAAAAAAGAGAATATACAAACAAAAATGATAAAAGAAATAAAAAGAGGAAGTAGAAGAAAACAGAAATAGGGGCTGCATCTGTGCTGCAGAAATAATGCAGTTTGACATAACTGTAACTGCCATGACTCAGTGCCATGGAATTTCTAGTTTTGTGATCTATTAATTCCTTGTTAGAGAGCTCTGGTGCCACAACAAATTACAAATCCCAGGATTCCATAGCATTCAGCCATGGCAATTAAAGTGGTGTCAAATTGTATTAATTACCCACCTTTCCTTTCCTGCTGTTTCTTTCCTATAAAAAGCTTTTCGTTTGTTTAGCCCCATAATGGCATCTTAGGTGATAGCCTTGGTTTGTATTTGTTCCATATTCTTAACAAGGCACATCTCAAAAAACAATTATTAAAATCTACATTCACTTTAGGTTTATTGTAGCATAAGTATCCATGCCACCCAAGCCTTAGGTCTTGCCCTTCTAGATCCAGTAATCTCCTATTACTCAATATGATTCAATCTTTCAGTCAAGCAAAAGAACATACAGAAAAGCACATTTTCAAATCTGATAAATCTCTCTTCATTTTTCATCCTGGAGAACTTTATATTTCACTCTAGGTTCCTTCCCTTGCCATATACCTTTTGTTAAATCTTTAGTCAAGATCAGTATTGTCTGAAATAAAAATAACAGTCTCAGCAAAACATTCATTTTTATCACAGATTCTTTCCAAAAATGATAATTTCAGCGTCACCTATCTTTATAGATCTTGTTTAATTTAATTCCATGTCTTAACATAGGGGCTTTGCAGATGGCGCAAAGCGCCATCTTCGAGCCAAGGAAGGGGAGAGGCAGCCGGACACCGGGCACCCCAACTATTTCCTGAGGACATCATTGGAGCGCCTGCCATTGCACACGCCAAGCGCTCCGATGACGTCCTTCTGTCACAGCGTCCGGACACGCTGAGGTGGAAGAGATGCGGAAGAGGCACACGGCGCCTCTTCCAGCGCCCTTTCTGTGGTTTGAGGTTCTTCCTTCCAGGGCCGCCCAAAGAGTGGATTGGGGCCGAGGTGTGAGGCAACCTTGGACCCAATCCTCGGCTTCTCGGAGCAGCCCATGGCCGCTCGTCTGTAGAGGCTCATAGTTCAGAAATAGCATACATTTATATTTGTCACCATCGTACCAAACTATTTCACCTTTTTCTCAGTTTTAAAGTCTGACATGCCCATTAACTGTATTTGTTCTTCCTTTATCATATTTGTTAATATAGGGCCTCTACAGACGGGCGGCTGTGGGCCACCCCGAGAAGCCGAGGATTGTGGCCGAGGCTGCCCCATTCCTCGACCCCAATCCACTCTTTGGGCGGCCCTGGAAGAAGTGCTAAAATAGCGCTCCTTCCTCAAGCCACAGAAAGGGTGCCGGAAGAGGCAGCGCGCACCTCTTCCGTGTCTCTTCCGTCGCAGCATGTCTGGACCCTGCAATGGAAGGACATCATCGGAAGGGGTTGGGGTGATGACGTCCTCAGAAAGAGGTTGGGGTGCCCGGCGTCCGGCTGCCCCTCCCCTTCCTTGGCTTGAAGACGGCGCTTTGCGCCATCTGCAAAGCCCCATAATTGTCTTTTGCATATTAACTTTAAATCTAGCCCTCTCCAAATTATTTTAGTATCTCCAGCAATATCAATACTTTCTAAAGGATTTCCCAACACAATCACTAACTCATCTGCAAATGCCCTTAATATAAGTACTTATTTTTACATTTTTAAATCTTTGATTCTCTCCACTGTCTTATAGCTCAATTCAAAACACGAAGAGCTAAAATAAAC
The DNA here is from genome assembly GCA_026167975.1 of Phrynosoma blainvillii. Lineage (NCBI taxonomy): Eukaryota > Metazoa > Chordata > Lepidosauria > Squamata > Phrynosomatidae > Phrynosoma > Phrynosoma blainvillii. The sequence goes on from JANUYF010000005.1 coordinate 40,031,152, forward strand.
AAAAGAGGGGAGACTTGTATCTTGTTTTATACATTTTTGTATTGCACATGGTTTTGTTAACTCATCATTAACTAATATTTGTGCTTTCTAAGTATCATAAATCACTTTAATCCAAGTTATAAAATTGGTCCAAAACACACTGCAGAAATAATCCAGTTTGAGACTGCTTTAACTGTCCTGGCTCAGTGATAGGGAATCCTTGGAATTGTCCACGAAATGCATCTGAAAAACTCATGCTGCCAACTTCTTTCTTTGGTTAGTCTCAAAGGTGCTCGCTAAATACTTGGAATTGTAGTTTGTTGTGGTAGCAGAGTTCTCTGACAGAAAGTTAAATGTCTCAAAACCGACATTTCCCAGTATTCCCTAGCATTGAGCCAAGGCAGTTAAACTCTTATTTTCTAAAATTCCAAATTAAAAAAACAACATTTCAAGCTATCAAGTGCCTTTTCAGCACCCAAAAATGTAAATGCTACCTGTTTCTCATTGTGCCTTTCTAAATATTCCAAAATATTCTAGTTGCATCCAGTATTGACATGTATCTGCCTTTTCAGTAAAAAAACACATTGATCTTTATGAATAACATCCTGTAAAATCATTCAATCTTTGTGTGAAAATCATTGTAAGGATCTTGTAACCATTATTCTGTAATGAGATAGGCCTGTAATTCTTTGTCATCATGAATCTCTCTTTTGGGATAAATATTTTAGTAACTTCTTTCCATGTCTTTGGAATCTTCCCATTCTGTAGAACTGAATTTAAAGCTTGCTGCAGAGTTAACAAAAGCTCTTCTTCAAAACATTCATAGTAAGCTTTGAACCTTGAACCTCGCCCCCCTTGTGCTGGGTGGCAGAGGAAGGGAATTGGCATAAAATTCTGGCAGGAGGGAGGATGGTTTAAACCTCTCCCATCAAACTGTATATGTGTGTGTGAGTGTGTCCCTTCAAGCCATAGGCCAACTTAGAGCAACCCCTTTAATTGAATAGGTTTTTTTGGGAAAGGAATATGCAGAGGTGGTTTGCCATTGCCTTCCTCTGAAACCTAGCTTATAGCATTGGGTATTCCTTGGAGGTCCTCCATCCAAGTATAGTGGGGCCTCGCTATCTGCAGATTTGCCATCTACAGATTTCAGCATCCGCAGATGTCAAGCCTGCATTGTTCCCAATGGCAGTATGTGCCTGTGGCCGCACCGACATTAAGGACAGCCTCCGTTGTCCCCAGTGGTGGTGTGTGCACACAGCCACACCCCCAGTAGGGACAACGGGACTTCAGGTAAGCCCCTGTCCCATTGTTGCTGATGGTAGCGCAGCCACGTGCACACGCCACCATTGGGGACAGTGGGGTTTGTCCCTAATGGTGGTGCAGCCGCATGCACACATCGCCATTGGGGACAGTGGGACTTGAGCATCCACAGATTTTGGTATCTGCCGGGAGGTCCAGAACAGATCCCCTAGGCTACCAAGGTCCCACTGTACTAATCAGCCTTGACACTGTTTAGCTTCTAAGATCAGATTGGATCTGTTGCCTTCAGAATATTAATTGAGTGTAGAAATGAAAATGACCATAACTGCTGATTAAATAGTTAATGTAGTGTATAGTTAGTCCTGAGTAGGAGCCTATGTTTAGCCATCCCTCAATTTTTAGTTGGCATCCAACAATGGCAATGCTTCTATGCAATTCACATTTTAATTGCTTTTTTTAATTGCTGGGGACAGGGTGAAAAATGAGATCCCTCCCTTCTAGATTGTCTTATTCTGCAGGCGTCTCAGTGCCAGGTGTACACACTAATGAGTAATGCACACATTAAATTTGGTATGTTCCTTTTTGAGCATATAGCACTAGAGGCTATTGGCAAATCTGAGTAGTTGGTGTTTTACTAATGAGTTTTGCTACCCTCAGTACTAGGCTTAGTTGTAAAAATATCTCCTATGATTGCTAGGAGAAGCATAGAAGCTACATATTCAGAGCTGTGTAAAATGTTTGTTTTTTATTTGTACTTCCCCACATAAAAACGAGTGGCAGGAAAAGTGCCTGGATAAAGATCTTTATCCTCTTTTCTATTTCTAGGTGTGGTTGCATAGAACTCTTTGCAAGAAAGAGTTCGTTACTTTATTTTCAGTCCTTTTTATTATAAAGTTGTGATAGCTCTTCTGTTCAACATCTACCATAGTACATCATTGGCACTGAAGATAACTACTTGAATGCATGGGGCGCAAAATGATAACTAGTGCTGGGATTAAATATTGTAATGGATCTATGTATTACTGATGCATATTAACTGCAGATCTAACATGAAGGTTTGGTTTAGATATGGATGAATAATTGTGGATCTATGCATAGATGTAGACATTGGGGTGCTATTATCCTCAGTTGAGTAGGACCTCCCAAGTTGATAGAGTTAACCCTCAGCTTCTTTTAAGACTAAAAGTATGCCTGGCTATTTCATTTGTACAGTTTAGATTAACCTCATGATTTGGAACACAGGTCATGAGTGCATCCTGTGAATGCATAAAGGGCAAACTATGGTTCACTGCAGCTTGTCTGCTTTGCTTCATCATTTTACTCCTATCTTTGTACTGCAGCATACTCTGCAAACAGTTTGGTATCCACAACAATATTTTTTTCAGTTCGAAACTTGTGACAAGAAAAAAAAGGGAAGGAAAGACCTGACTTTAGAGGGCTGACAACAAACTAAGAAAATAAGTAAAATATATGTGTGTATAAATAAAAGAAGAAGATAGGTTTGCAACAATTCCATGTCAAAATACAGTGATCTACAATAAATATATGATTCATACAGTTTTCCAATACATCTAAAGACACAATAGTATACATATGGATATTAGTCTGGCATAAATCTCTGTACTGGTAGAAGACTGATGTGGTGTCAATCAGTCAATCAATCAATCAACCTTTATTTACAGTCAATAGACCTGGCAAGACATGCTATATCTTAAAACAGGTACCATGAAAGATACAAGTAGTTTATGTAAAATTAAATTATCAGATTGGGTTACAACATTGGAGATTATTATTGATTATATAATTATAGATCTAGGGTATATTGCCATTAGTCAGGCCCCTTTTTGATAATTCATTCTCTAATTTTAATGGCTAGAGACAAACATTTTGCAACAGACAGGGCAACGTTCATGCATTTGTCTTGTAACAATATTTGGATATAAAACATTCCAGAACAGCCCAGATTACAGCTCAATAAGGGGTCAATCAGCTGGTTATGCCTCTGGTTATAAAAGACACATGAAAACAAAATGTATGCTAGTGTTTCAACTACTTGCCATCCACAAGGTTCAGCTATCAGGCCAAACAACAGTCTGTACAAATCATGGTTTACAAACCCACTTGAAACCATGATTTCTGATTCTGTTTTGCTGTTTTGTTGGACTTTGCAAACCATGATCTGACAGTTAAGACATCATTTCAAACTGTGGTGCAGTTGGAAGCCATAAACAAGCCAAAATTCTGGCTTGCTGAGGATGAACCGGTGTGTGTTCCAGCTCATGCATGTAATAATAATAATAATAATAATAATAATAATAATAATGATAATTTTTATCCCGCCCCTCTGCGTAACGCAACTGGGGCGGCTTACAACTTTAAAATATACATCCACATCCCACAATCCCACCCCCCTTAAAATACAATTAAATAATAACAATTTAAAACACATTTAAAATAATAACACAAAAAACAAGAAACAAATAACGATAACTGTAGCTGAATCAGGGATGAGTAGGATGACTGTCTTTTGATGGCCGGGATATCTGTTCAGGAAAGGCCTGCCGGAAGAGATCCATCTTAACAGCCTTTTTAAAGCTGCTCAAGGTGGTAATATGATGGATCTCATCCGGCAGGCCATTCCATAATCTGGGAGCGGTAGCCGTAAAGGTTCTCTGGGCTGTCGCTGACAATTTCATTTTTATCTGCTGCAACAAATTCCTCCCAGAGACCTAAGTGTGCGGGGTGGATTATATGGGAGGAGGCGGTCCCGAAGATAGGTTGGACCCCAGCCATTTAGGGCTTTAAAAGTGATAACCAACACCTTGTACTGGGCCTGGAAATTAATGGGCAGCCAGTGAAGTGATCTTAGGATCGGTGTTATATGTCCCTGAGACCAACCTGGCTGCCATACTCTGTACTAGTTGAAGTTTCTGGACCATATACAAAGGTAGCCCCATGTAGAGCGCATTACAGAAATCAAGATGAGAGGTTACCAAAGCATGCACCACAGTTTCAAGGTCCCTAACTTCCAGGAAAGGGCGCAGCTGGCATATCAGCCGAAGCTGATAACAGGCACTCCTGACCGTCGCATTCACCTGATTTATCATCTGAAGTGACAGGTCCAGGAGCACCCCCAGACAGCGAACATAGTCCTTCCTTAGAGGAGAATGTGATCCCTTTCAGGACTGGAGGTTGCAACCCAATACCTGGTTTCAAGGATGCTACCTCCATTTTGTCTGGATTCAGTCTCAATCTGTTTTTCCTCATCCAGTCCATTATTGCTTTAAGACAGTCATTGAGAGGAGAGATGCCATCTGAAGTCAAAGCTGAAGACCAAGACATGGAGAAATATATCTGGGTGTCATCAATATACTGATAACACCCCGCCTCATATCTCTGGATGATCTCTCCCAACCGCTTCATATATATGTTGTCTGTAGTGAGTGAATGGATCCCACTTGCTGTAGGAGTAGCTAAGTAAGCAACAACTGTTTAGTCCAGGGGTAGGCAACCTAAGGCCCGGGAGCCGGATGTGGCCCCCCAAGGCCTTTGGACCGGCCCCAGGCCGGTCCTGCCACCGCTGCCGATACCACCCCCCGACGCCCCCTGACGCCGACACCGCCCACCATGATGATATTGATTATTGTTGTTATTACTTGTTCTTGGGGTTTTCTTGGCAAAATCTCCACAGGGGTTTTGCCATGGCTTTTCTGGGGCTGAGACAGTGTGCATGCATTTTTTTTTTAAAAAAATATATTTTTTAAAAATTATTTTTATTTTTATTTATTTATTTATTTTTGGTGCTTCGGCCCCCTAATTGTCTGAGGGACAGCAACCCGGCCCCGGTCTCAAAAAGGTTGCCTATCCCTGGTTTAGTCTGTGGTTTCTTTAATGTGATGCTCTCAGAAAGTAGCACACTCTCAGGAACTACCTCCAGAATTTTTTTCTCTAAAACAGGAAATTGTGCTCCAGGAACACAGTTTGCCCTGTCAGTCCTTTTTTAGACCCTGGTCTGTTTTATACCAATGATGACCTTTTCTTAAAAACTGGATGTGGCACTGACTTTTTTCATTTTGTGAAAAGCATCTCCTCAGGGTCCCAGTGGCAAATTGCAACCTTGGAGGCTTTTGGGGGCACAATTTATACTAATTTTTTTAGCGCAAAAGGAATTTGAGGAAAATGGGGCAAGGGATGATTTTTCTCCTAAATGGCAAATTTGACCCCCCCAAATGACAACCCCTGGAGTTTAGCCAACCTGCATTTGTTTACCTGCTTCCAATGTAAGCAAGAGCAATCTCCAGCATGCTGATGATATAAAAGAAACTTCTCATAGAATCCTGGATTTCCATTACTTGTGAACCTCATACCCTAATTAGGCATGCATAATTGGTGGCGCAGTGGTTAAATGCCTGTACTGCAGCCACTCACTCATAGACCACAAGGTTGCGAGTTCAATACTAGCCAAGGCTCACGCTTGACTCAGGCCTGCATCCTTCCGAGGTCACTAAAATGAGTACCCAACTGTTGGGGGGCAATGAGCTTACAGTTGTAAACCGCTTAGACATCCCATAGCGCGATATGAAGCGGTATATAAATGAAGCTGCTTTGCTTTGCTAACTATGGTTTGCCATAATGTTTGAACTAAACCATACTCTGTCTCCCTCTTATTTTTGCTCATGCTGCAAATCAGTCCACTCGTTAATACATTTTAATGTGATTCACAGGGAAAGGATAAGTATTGATGTCTTATTTGCCTATTTGTTGCCTATATGACTGTTCACGCAATTATCTTGATGCTGTCAGTCATGGTGTTTCAGCATGATGGATGGTGCACATGTTCTTGAAATAGTTTGTTCTATTGGCCATCTAGAACATTTGGATAGTTGTCATTGTTAGAAAATTGGCAGTTGGAAATCTTTGCTGATCTACTGCCGCAAATCATGCAGAGATCTACCAGTAGATTGCACTCTATTTCTGTCATGTAGTCCAACTTCGTGCTCAATGTAAAAAATCCAGACCTAGAAGAGATCCAGCAGAGAACTGTTCAACTTCTACTAGATGGCCTACAATGTCTTGGAGTGCATCCACACTCTATAATTAATGCAGTTTGACACCAGTCTAACTGCCATGGCTCCATTCTACAGAATCCTGAGATTTGTAGTTTTGTGAAGCACCAGCATGCTTGGGTAGAGAAGGCTAAAGACCTTGTAAAACTACACATCCCAGGATTAAATAGGATGGAGCTACAGCACATAAAGTGGTGCATTATTTCTACAGTGTAGAAGCATCGTGAGAGTCTCCCAGTAATTTGTTCTAAAGTCAAGCTTTTTTTGTACCATCAAGAGCTTTCCCCTAATGTTCAACCAAAATTCACTATCCTGTAAATACCACTAAATTAGGGGTAGGGAACATACAGGCTGCATGCAGCCCGCAAGCCCACTGTCAATTGCTTCTCGAGTTGCTAGTTTTAAAGGGTTTTGCAGCCAGAATTCAGCACATGGTGAGTTATGAGTTGTGTGTGGATTGGTCTCTGGCCCTATTAAAGTTGTCCATCCTTCATTTTACATAATTAATTAGAGGGAAGATGTAGTGCCAAATCTGACATATTTGTATAGTACATACAATTTGAGTTTGAAATCTGTCTGTGTGTGTGTGTCTCCTAATTTGCTTCTCTAAATGGAATTGTTCCATTTTATTTTAGGAAAAGAGTGCTCTCAGGATGAAAGTACTGCTGCAGCGATCTTTACAGTTCAGATGGATGATTACCTTGGAGGAAAACCTGTGCAACATCGAGAAATCCAAGGATATGAATCAACACAATTTGTTGGATACTTCAAAGGTGGCATTAAGTATAAGGTACTGAACAGCATGATTATATTATTCTAGAGAAATTGGTGAGATTAAAAAATTGCTTAAAAGGCAAAAGTAAGGGAGAACACAGATTTAACATTAAAACTGAAAAAGTGGAGTTTCAGCTCTCATCCCCATTTATGTTTGGTGGCCTTGCTGTTTGTGTAACAGATTTACATACTCTTGCATCCCTTTGCTCCAGGTAAAGAGACTTAATAGATTCAATATGAGGGTTGGACAGTCTTATCTTGGTGTAATAAGGTGCAATATGAAGAGCCATTTGGCCACACATGGGGCTCTTCTTGTGAGTTCCAAATAATTCAGAAAGCATTCCATCAGATTAGTTTTCTATTTTGTCTGAAGTGGGAAACACACATCCTGTTTTTGTTTTTGTTTTGGAAAGTCCCAGATTCAGCACCTTGCATCTCCAAGTAGAGATAGGAAACAGTCCTACTTGAAACCCTGCCAGGTTAGAGGGCCCAGTGGTCTTATTAGTATAAGGAGTTTATTACATGGGGGAAACTGGGACTTTAAACAGTGATTAAGCCATGAAAATCATGCAGTTGGCATTAAAACATGCTTAAAGCAACATTCCCCCTCTGCAGACCAGGGCGTCGGGAACGCCCTGGTCCGGAGCGCCGGCGGAGCTCAGCCTCCACACCGCGGCGCTCCTCCGGCGACTCTAAAAGGAGCACCAAATTGGCGCTCCTTTTAGATGTCAGGGAAAGTGCGCCCTAAAAGCGGCGGGCGCACTTTCCCTGACTCAAATGCCGCGGCGCGTCTGGTCGCCGCGGCGTGAGGTCATCCCCGGAGCGCCGGCCGTGCGGAGGGCCGGCGACTCCGAGGGCGACCTCAGGAAGAGGAAGGGCCGCCGCTCGTGCGGCTGCCCCTCCTCTTCCGGGCCCGGAAGACGGCTCAATTAGCCGTCTGCCGAGGCCCATTAACATAAGTGCCATTATCCTGTGAAGAACCAGGGAATAACCAGGCAAGAAACAGCAAAAAGTCATTAACAGGAAAATTCCGTGAATGAGATACTGTTGTTTCTTGCCTGGTTCTTCACAGGATAATGGTGTTTTCATCATGTTTTGTCTCCATGTCATGTGAAAACCATTTGTACAGTTGTGTGCAAGTGTGAGTTAATCATAGATTCTGCACAGGATAACAGAGCTTTGCGCGCTGATGTCATGTAAAAACCATTTATGCAATTGTGGGTTAATCACAAGTTAATCACCATTTATACTTCCAATTTTTCCCTGTGTGATAAACTCCGTATAAGTCTGCTTCCCATGTTGCTAGTGTGAAGTCTGTGCATGGTACAAAGGGGTCTGTTCACATCTTGGCTTTTTAAAAACTGAGACATGATTGCAGCCATTGGAACTATTGTTACATTTCTTTTTTCCATCTGAGCATTGCCGTATTTGGGATTGCCTGTTCTTTGTAGTACTCCCAAATGAACACATAATATTTAATTACATACTGGAAATATCACATGGCATTCTTGAGTCCCTTGCCCCTTACATAAACATACCCTGAACTTGAGGAGGAGGGCTTGCAAATGTCTTTACACAATCAGTGTTGTCCAAAGTTCCCTTTTAAAAGTTTGATATTAGAGGTGAATTTTTTTCTGGACTAAATGGGGTGAGAGTACTACCCAATCACTGTTGCTGCTCTATCAACTTATTGGTGTGACTTGGGTCTTCTTTTGAAATATGCTGTAAACAAAAACATTCTGTTCTGATATCCCCTGTTGATTCCTCATGTTACATCAATACCGTATTTTCTGGCGTATAAGACGACTTTTTAACCCAAGTAAATCTGGGTTAAAGTCGGGGGTCGTCTTATACTCTGGGTATAAGGAGGAGGAGGGAGGGAGGAGGAAGAGGACAGAGGTGGGGGCGGCAAGAAGCCTTGGGAAAACAAGAGGACAAGGAGGACAGAGGTGGGGGCAGGAGGAAGCCTTGGGAAAAGAAGAGGACAAGGAGGACAGAGGTGGGGGTGGGAAGAAGCCTTGGAAGAAGAAGAGGACAAGGGAGACAGAGGTGGGGGCAGCAAGAAGCCTTGGGAGGAGAAGAGGATAAGGAGGACAGAGGTGGGGGCAGAAGGAAGCCTTGGGAAAAGGACAAGGAAGACAGAGGTGGGGGTGGGAAGAAGCCTTGGAAGAAGAGGACGAGGAGGACAGAGGTGAGGGTGGGAAGAAGCCTTGGGAAAAGAAGAGGACAAGGAGGACAGAGGTGGGGGCAGCAAGAAGCCTTGGGATAGGAGGAGGACAAGGAGGACAGAGGTGGGGGCAGCAAGAAGCCTTGGGAGAGGAGGAGGACGATCCTCTCCTGGGGTTTTCTTGGGACGACTGGTTTAGAGGAGGTTTGCCATTGCCTTCCCCTGAGGCTGAGAGTGTGTGACTTGTCCAAGTTCACCCAGTGGGTTTCATGGCAGAGTGGGGAATCAAACCCAGGTCTAACACCCAAACCACTACACCATGCTGGCTCCTATTCCCACGTACTACCTCTGAAATAATTGCAGACTTTTATGTTGTTCTTGTGTGTCTTCAAGTCCTTTCCGACTTATGGCGACCCTAAGGCAACCTTATGATGGGGTTTTCTTGGCATGTTTCTTGAAATGGGGGTTGCCATTACCATCCTCTGAGGCTGAGAGTGTATGACATGCCCAGGGTCACTTACTTGGCCGCAAATTGTACATACCCCAGAATGCATCACTTAGTATATTGGCAGTGTTTCCCCTCAACACTTTCTCATTTTCCCCCAGCCATCTCATAGCTGGGAGATGGGAATAATTTTTAAAGCAGCATTTAAATATGGACTATTTAAAAAAAAAAAGAAATAGGGTCCAAAGCACACTGCAGAAATAAATGCTAGGGAACATGGGAGCTGTAGTTTGTTGTGTTTATTAGTGACAGTTTTCCTGCTAAGTACCTGCATGTCATAAGCATTTGAATTAAAATTATCATATTGAAATCAAATCTGATGTTTTTTTAATTTTTATTTGGTGTGCATTGGAAGAGGGGTAGTCTTATACAGTGAGTAAATCTCAAACTCTATATTTTAACTGGAAAGGTTGGGGGTCGTCTTATACGCTCAGTCGTCTTATTCACCGGAAAATACAGTATGTATAATTCACTTTATTAAATCCTGCTGAATATGTGGAAATGAGGCATAGACATGCAGAAATCTGTAGTTGCTGTCATTATATTGCATGTGTTTGACACCTTTATTCAAGGTCAGTATGATCCACTGATATCTGACTACAGCTTCCCACAGATATTTCATGCAATGCCCATCATCCCTAGCAGTAATAGGCAGGGATTATGGGAGCTGTAGCCACCTTGAATCCCATTTTGGAAATGCGGAATATAGATCCCATTAAATAAATAAATGAATAAAACCTAGAGGGGATTGGATTACATATTTCTGTTATAGGTAGTGAAAATTTTTAACCTACTGGCGGGGGGGTGGGGGGAGAGAGGAGCTCACCATATGAACTACACTGAGAGTACAAAAAACAAAAGCTAGTAAGCCACCCACCCAAAACTACATTTTGCTTTTTGTATTTCTTGAAGTTCAAACGACGGTGTTTCTAAAATCTGTGGTTAGTCCAAACATGGTTTGCTGCAATATCTGAACGTCTACTATCTATAACTGAGCTCTAAGATTTTATATGATTGACCAAGGAAACAGGCTAACATTAATTGTTTTACTTTACTAAGGCAGGTGGTGTTGCATCAGGTTTTAAGCACGTCATCACAAATGACCTAAGTGCACAGAGACTTCTGCACATCAAAGGTCGGAGAGTGGTTCGAGCCACTGAGGTTCCTCTTAGCTGGGAGAGCTTCAACAAAGGAGACTGCTTCATTGTGGATCTTGGAATGGTAAGTTTCTACAGAGCAAGGTTTTCCATACAAAGCAAATACTCCAAATACCTAATGAACATCATATGAGTATTAAGTCCAAACTCTTCTATATATTATGAAACTTTCCTCTGCAATAATAGATAATGTTATGCACCATAAGCATTTGTGGTTCTCTGCTGACCACTTCCCTTTAAGCATTTAAGCAAATGATTGAATGAAAAGAAATGCACAGGAAATCTTATTTATTGGAACACCCACATGTCTAAGATGGTTGCAACAGCAACTAGTTTGAAAAAGAAACTGAAATACAAAAGTAAAGTAAAACTTTTAAAAAAATGTTGGTTATAAGGCAGAAATAGTGTGTGAAGAGCAAGTGGATTCTCACAAGATGAGAATCAAAGCTACTTTTCCCCTATCTTGTTTACTATCACTGTGTGCACTCAGGAGATGTAACCTTTACTAAAAGAATGACACAAGTTTTGTTTAAGGATGTAGTACTCATTATCAGCTGCTATCATGGAACTCAGGCAGCATGCCAGTGATTTAAACTATGAAAAACAAAGAAAATGCAGTCCATTGCCAAAGGCATCAGGAGTTGCGGGAGCACAATTTTGTAACCTGTGACACCCAAAGCAACAGAGCAAGAATGAAACATAAATATCTGAGAAAAGTTGGCAAGCCATGCCATTTAGGGGACTTCCACCTATTGCTATATTATGAAATCAAAGCCAAACTGGAAAATACAGAATGTGACTTCTCCTTTAAGGCACAGAATATTGATCGGAAAGAATGTGAAGTACCCCCTTTGCAGAGGCAAGGAAGGGGAGGGGCAGCCTCACGCTGTGCGCCCCAACCCCTTCCTGAGGACGTAATCAGAACGCCCGTCGTTGCACACGATGGGTGCTCCGAGTACGTCCTTCCGGCTCAGCATCCAGACACACTGAGCCGGAAGAGACACCGAAGAGGTGCGCAACGCCTCTTGCGGCGTCCTTTCCGCGCCTTGCGGAAGGAGTGCTATTTTAGCACTCCTTTGAGGTCCCGAAAAAGAGTGGATTGGGGCCAAGGAGTGCGGCAGCCTCGGCCCCAATCCGCAGCTTCTCACGGCGGCCCATGGCCACCCATCTGCAGGGGCCCATAGTTTTAGTTTTAAATTCAGTAGGTACTAAACCTACTAAATCCATTACTGGATGGTAGATCACCACTTACACAAATCACATAAAAGAGTCCCGTGGTACTTTCAGGTCTAAGAAATTTTAATGGGCCGCCCTGGGAAGCGGAGGATTGGGGCCAAGGCTGCCCCACGCCTCGGCCCAATCCTCCCTTTTGGCACCTGGGAAAGGAGCGCCAAAATAGTGCTCCTTTCCCAGGTGGTGAAAAGGGTGCCCATGTCTGGACGCTGCACCGGGAGGACGTTCAGAGCGCTTCTCAGTCTATCCATCCGTACATTTATCTAATCTTCAGCTTAATGTGTCATCTCTCATGACCTATATCTCAGTAAGGACCTGCTATATAACCTATGTCAGTGATGGCGAACCTTTTAGGGGCCGAGTGACCAAACAAAAAGGCCTTCTGATGCCAGGTGTTACCCAGATGTTACAGCTGAAGGCCCAGGGGATGGGGGGGGGGAGAAGAGGAACAGGCATGTGCCTATTCCTCCTCCTCGCCCCACACCATCCCTGGCCTTCAGCTGCCCCTTCTTCTTCCTCCCTGCCTTCTGCATGCCCAGGAAAATGGCTTTGTGTGCCATCTCTGGCATGCATGCCATAAGTTCGCCATCACAGACCTACGTCATCTATCCCTCAATTAGGTGCCTTCCATCAGGTCATCACTTAGATATGGGAAAGGAGGGATGACACATTAAGCTGAAGACTAGAATAGATTACAACTCCCATCATCTGTCTGGAGATGGTGGGAGTTGTGGTCCAGTATCTCTTGAAGGCAGTCTGGCAGCCTATCTTAATTGTTTTGGCTGCTCTTCTGCTGTGGTGCTGCTTCCTGTCTTTGGGGCATTCAATTGTTCCCCACCTTTTATCCCCCAGATACTTTGGACTTCAGCTCTCAGAAGCTCCATCCAGCATGGCCAAAGATCAAGGATTCTGGGGGTACAAGTCCAAATCATCTGGAGGCTCAGCAACTTAAATTTGCTGCCTCTAAGGGGCACATATCCAAGCAGAATAATTATAAGGCATAAGAGGTGTGAGCAACCATAATAAAATGGGTGAAGGAAGAGGGTGTATTCCCTGGTCTTGTTACAGTGGTCCCTGCTTTTCTCCTTTTCCTGCCTGTGGCAAGCAGCAAAGAAATAAAGCTACCACTGCCTCCATTTACAGTGCAAGTGTCTCTTTTAAATACGTTATGTATTATTTTCAGTACTGGTTGAAAACAAAAACATCCACATACACCCAGTTCCCAACATGATAAAGATTTTGGTCCAAGCCTACACAAAATAACTTATGATCACAATGGAAAATTCCACTCTGAACTGGATGTTACTCCAGAGTTCTGCATTTTGGAAAAGAGAAGCTAATAATAGAAACCTTTTAGCCATGGAAACCTTTAGTGAGAGTAACCTTTTCTTCCAAGTGTAGTTGTGATTTTATGTAAAGACATAGCTGTATCAAGATTTTCTAATTTTATGACTTACAGTTTTGCATTTTCTCCATCTGTTTGGAATTTGCAACACACAAAGCAAGCATTGGGAATTAAAATGTTTTATGAAACAATTAATATGATGAATTTGGCAAACTTTCCTAGCAATTGTGCATGAGCATTGCTAAATAAGAAAATTTTGCTACAGTTCTTTTACATAACTGTTTGCAAGGATCACAGATGAGCCAATGAAAATGCAAAACATATTCCTCTATTCCTCTATTAATAAAGAGGTTGATTTATGCTTTAGAAAGAACTGGGACATGTAAGTAAATATTGCAAATAGCATGCTTTTGTCTGGAATTTTAGAGAGCTAGTATCCTCTTTTCTAGAGTACCCTATTCCAGTGCTTCTCGGGCTATCTGATGCATGAGACTGGCAATTTCCCCCCTAATATACCAGAGACAAGTACCAACTATTTAGCTATTGGCCACAGTACAACTGTTTTTGTCCTCCCCACACCTGGAAACTCTCAACAGCCAATAGTTCATGGGCTGGCACATCACTTTGAGCAGCACTTATTCGTTTTATCCCACCCACCCATAACAGTCAGTCTGTTCTCAATGAACTTGCTCTGTTCTCATTTCACTGTTTTCCTTTTTTAAAAAATCATACTCTTCAACTGTCCTGATTTTGCAGAGACAATCCTGATTTATCCTCTGTTACCCACTTTTCCAGCTGCTTTAAAAATGGCCTTGTTTCTCCTCTTCTCACTTTCCCCATTTGTCCTCAGCATATTCCATTGCTGCAGACTGAGCTCAAAGTGCATAATAATAATAATAATAATAATAATAATAATAATAATAATTTATATCCTGCCCCTCTGCAGAGCAATCGGGGCGGCTTACAACATTACAATTTCCATACAGATATATTAAACAGAACATAAAATCCCGAATCCCACCCATCCTAGTACTTTGCACAAAAGTACTTTGCACACAAATAGCTCAGCAGAGAGGAGGAGGTACAGAACCTTGCCCTTTCCTGAAAACTCAGGGCTTGTCTACATTGACCAAAAAAGCCTGTATTGACCTCATGGTTGCCATGAGCTGGGCACATGATGTTCTTGATTATTCCTAGAGAAGTTGTGCGAATTTGCAAGGAATGTGATTCAGAGGTCATTAATCCAGTTTCTAAAAAGCCACCTTTTAGCTCAAGCTATTTATAAAAAATCCAGATTTCCTGTGTGTGGCTGGCACTCTGAGGTGGCCTCAGTATGGACTTTTTGGCAGGTGGGGCTGATCACCATGTTTTTCTACTTCAGTATATGGTCAGTCATGTGATCAGCAATGAGCGGCTACATTGGGCTACCCCTCCCCCCACCTGAGCATCACATTCATTTGTACTATTTTTACTCTTCCCTGATCCTCCAGCCCCCCCACCAGACCAGCATTGTGTCATCTTTGTTTTTACTTCAGTGAATGGAGCCCCTGGTCCCACAATTTGCTTGTTCTGCAGTGCATATATGTGGGGGGAGGAAGTGTGTGAGATTTCCACATGAGCATGCAAGTGAATGATGGAGAATGGAGAAAGGGAATACACACTTCTGATTGAGTGTTGTGGGGAGGGTTGGAAGGAGGAGGAATAAAAACAGTAAAACAAACATAACCCTTGGGTGGGAGGGAGGAAGAAAGAGGGGGTAGCCCATTCTAAATCCTCACCACTGATCTCATGACAACATTTTCATAAATAAAAGATAAATAAAATAGGTTTTATTTTTTCTTTCTCCACCATGTGCATGTGTATGTGTGTGTCTATATATACATTTAAAATTCCCTCCCTCACACACTGGGGCACCAAAGGTGAAGCACTGAACCAGAGTGCAAGGTGGTCTAGGTTGACAGGCAAACAATAACAGCTGTTGGTTGATAGGTTGATGCATACCAGAAGTCAAAAAACAACAAAGCAAAATGAGTTGGCTGAGGAAAATGTGTGGCTGGTTATGCTGATGTCTGTTAGTGTGCGGCATCAATGGTTTGCTGAGGGGTTGTTGTGGACCTGGAAAATGCGAGGTATTTTGTCTGATTTTTGGGGGTCAGTGTAGATAAGCCCTCAGGCAAAAACAAAGCAAAGCAAAGCAGCTTCATTTATATACCGCTTCATACCGTGCTATGTAGTGTCTAAGTGGTTTGCAACTGTAAGCTCATTGCCCCCCAACAAGCTGGGTACTCATTTTAGCAATCTCGGAAGGATGCAGGCCTGAGTCAAGCCTGAGCCCTGGCTAGTACTGAACTCGGAACCTTGTGGTTTATGAGTGAGTGGCTGCAGTACAGGCATTTAACCACTGCGCCACCAGGACCCCTCCAAACTGCTGCAGTATCTCCTAGCTTGTGCATTCTTCCTGATTAATAACTTGCCATCTTGACTAGGCTCTCATGTTGGTTGCCCACACATTTTTCATCTGTGAAATGCTGGCAGTTGTGAGGTTTCTTTATGCCTCTGCAAACCTGGAGGTTTTGTTCGAAGGATCCTGATTTTTCCACCTGTGTGTGATTCTGTGCTACATAAAAATCCATACTCAGTTTTCTATTATTATATCAGATTGTACAATGAAAAGTTTCAAAAATCCAGATTTCTGTTCTATTTACTACTTTCTGGATGTCTGTGTGCGCTTCTTTCCTCTAAAAAAATCCCACAGTAGCTCCTAAATCAGAAATTGTTTTGATAATGCACGTTTATTTGTCACAACTTTGTCGGAAGTCTAGGGGTGTTGATGAATTATGACAATGTCAGATTGTCGGTCCTTTTTAAAAACAAAAAATTTGGTCTAATGACCTAATGAGGTATCATATCTCATGACATTGAGAGCCAGTAACAAGTGATTATTCATTTATTAAAATATTAAATTATTAAAGTAGTTATTAGTTTGTAGGCTAGCAAGGAGTTGATGTATATTTTAATGAAACACAAAGTATTAGGTAGAAAGGGAATAGGCTAGTTCTGTGATGGCAAACCTGTGGCATGTGATGCCATTTAATAATAATAATAATAATAATAATAATAATAATTTTATATCCCGCCCTATTAATAAAATAATAAAATTTATATCCCACCCTTTGGGGACCCAATCCGGGTGGCTTACAACAATAAAATCACATGAGATATCCCAAAAACAATCCCTCCCCCCTTAAAACAGTATTAAATCAGATAACAGTTAAAATTACAAATTTAAACAGTTAAATGTTAAAACAGTTAAAACATACTACAAAAATAACACGTTGGCCTACGGCAATGTTCTTCCTCCATCCATAGAAGGGGCCATGCAGAGAACATTGCGGGTGGGGATGCCCAAGGCCGGGATAATTAATCTGGAAAGGCCTGCCGGAAGAGATCCGTCTTGACAGCCTTTTTAAAGCTGTCTAACGATGTTAACTGACGGATCTCATCTGGCAGGTCATTCCATAGTCTGGGGGCGACAACTGAGAAAGCCCTCTGGAAGGTAGCCGCAAGCCTTGATTATTGAGACTGCAGCAAATTCGTCCCAGAGGACCGGAGAGTGCGGGGAGGATTGTATGGGAGAAGGCGGTCCCTGAGATAGCTTGGACCCAAGCCATTTCCCCCGGCACGGGTCAGAGAGGAGGAGGAACAGGTGCATGTGCACCCATGGCTCCTCCTCCCTGCCATTTGAAACCAATGTCACTTTTATTATTGTCCCCAATGTTATTCAATATTTACATGATGCCACTGGGAGAGATCATCAGGAGACATGGAGCGGGATGTTACCAATATGCCGATGATACTCAAATATTCTGCTCCATGTCTCAGTCAGATGCCATGATGGCAAATGGCGGTTCTCCCGTCAATCAATGTCTCGAAGTGGTAATGGACTGGATGAGGAAAAACTGACTCAAATTCAGTCCAGACAAAATGGAGGTACTTATGGTAGGGGCCCCCAAACCAGAGATTGGGTTGCAACTGCCAGTCTTGGATGGGGTCACGCTCTCCGCCAAGGACTGTGTCCACAGTCTGGGGGTGCTCCTGGACTCGTTGCTTCACATGACAGATCAGGTGAATGTGGCAGTCAGGAGCGCCTGCTATCAGCTTCGGCTGATATGCCAGTTGCTCCCTTTCCTGGAAGTAAGGGACCTAGAAACCATAGTACACACTCTGGTAACCTCACGACTCAACTTCTGTAATGCACTCTACATGGGGCTACCCTTATACCTAACTCTGAAACTGCAATTAGTGCAAAACATGGCAGCTGGACTGATCACCGGAACATCAAAAGATGACCATATTACTCCCATCTTGAAATAATTGCACTGGCTGCCAGTATAAGGTGTTGGTATTGATCTTTAAAGCCCTACATGGCCTGGGCCCATCTTACCTAGGGAATCGCCTATCTCTATATAATCCGCGCCCTCAGGTCCTCTGGGAGGAAGTTGCTTCAACCAATAAGAACTAGGCTGGCGACAACCTCCCGGAGGACCTTTTCTGCCACGGCCCCCAGACTATGGAATGCCCTGCTGGAGGAGATCCGCCAAATGACCAACTTAGATGGCATTAAAAAAACCATCTAGACGGATCTCTTCCGGCAGGCATTCCCGGAATGACACATTCCCCCCCCCCCCGCCACTAGATAGCTCCTTCTGAGATGTCTACAGTGCCGCTGTCCATTTATGTTAGATTTTTAATGTTTTATTGTATATAAGATTTTAATCTGTATAATGATTTAATATATTTTTAAGGGGGGCATTTGTTGTTGATTGTATGGGTGTATTCTTTTAACTGTAAGCCACCTGGACAGCCTCGGCTAAAGGCGGGGTATAAATAAAGTTTATTATTATTATTATTATTATTATTATTATTATTATTACTACTATTATTATTATTTGCTGGCCTTCAGCTGTCTCTCTCAACAGTGCTACCTGGTACCAGGGAAAAATTTACTTGGGACACAAGGCCCCCAAAAGGTTTGCCATCACTGGGCTAGTTGAAAACTGGCTGGGGTGCAAATCTGTGGAATTCCTGAGAATAGGACCCTTCAACTCAGGTGAGGCTTGTTGTCAAGGAATTGTTAAATATTTATTTATGTCCTACCTTTTCTCCACTTTGGGACTCAAGGCAGCTTACACTTGTTAAACAAGCAGTGTTAAAAATTAACAGCATTTAAAAGTTAAAAAGCCATTAAACCATCATAAAAGTGAAGCCAGTTAAAACGAATTAAATCAACAATAAATAGAAGCCCAGCACATCATATAAGGCCTGCTTCCCTTGTAAAATCAGTTCTCAATAACATAGAAAAATTAAAGGGTTTTTACTTGTTTGCAGAAAGATAAGGATAGTCAGGCTGTGTGTAGAATTGGTTTCAAAATCTAAAATGCATGTATGAAAAGTGAAGTATTAAACATTGGACCAGGGGTAGGCAACCTAAGGCCCGGGGGCCGGATGCGGCCCCACGAGGCCTTTGGACTGGCCCCAGGCCGGTCCTGCCGCCGCCGCCTGCTATGATTATTGTTGTTATTACTTGTTCTTGGGGTTTTCTTGGTAAAATCTCCACAGGGGTTTTGCCATGGCTTTTCTGGGGCTGAGAGAGTGTGCATGCATATTTTTTAATTTTTATTTTATTTGTTTATTTATTTATTTATGGTGCTTCGGGCCCCCAATTGTCTGAGGGACAGCAACCCGGCCCCCAGCTCAAAAAGGTTGCCTACCCCTGCACTGGACCTTTCTTATTAGTAAGTATGTATCAGATTTCACTGGAAGACTACAGTCTGTGCATATTTAATAAAGAGTAAATCTTATTGGACTTTTCAGTAAATGTGCACAGGACTGAGTTTTGCTAAAATTAACCAGTTGAACTCCATTAATTTTTATAGCTCTGCAATGAAACCTATGTGGTTATTGCAAGGTTTGGAGTGAATAAAATGGAGTGAACATAGCTGACGAAGCGATGGAAGAGAAGTGGAAGACAAGGAAGGAAGGTGATGGGAGACATTGGAAATATGGGAGCTGGTCATAATTTAAGCTTTTATGTTGTTTATGTTGTTGCTATACTGCTTTGTCTACATACTTCTTGTTCACCCTCAATATTTTGATCTTGTTATTTGTAAAAACAAGCCCTATTCCTATTTTAGAAAGAAATCTAAAAGATAACTGTTTGTCAAACAAATACCACAAGGGTAGGATTTGAGCACTTGCAGAGACAGAAATAATACTAGGAAGACCTTGAGCCAAAAGGAGAAGCATATCTTGGATAGCTATGTTTTGATGTAATCCAGCCAGGAAGACATAACCCTTTGACCAGGAAACTGGTTAGAGTATTGCTATACAGACATATATATGGGAACTTTTTGTAGACATTTTGAGAACATTTTGAGAAAGTTGCTTTACACCAGAAGAGACCAATGGTATAATTTACGCCCAGGGTGCTGAATCTATGGGGGGAAGCACACGAGTGCTTCCAGGACGCCGTGGGACGGTGCGCCGCGGGACCGCGGCATCCGCACCGTGGCACACCGCCAGCCCCTCTGAAAGGAGCGCTAAATCAGCGCTCCTTTCAGATGTCAGTGAAAGTGTGCCCCAAAAGCGTAGGGCACACTTTCACTGACTTTTCCGCCGCAGCGTGTCCGGACGCTGCAACGGGAGGTTGCCCTCGGTGCGCCGGCCGTGCGGAGGGCCGGCAGCTCTGAGGGCAACCTCGGGAGGAGGAAGGGGCGCCGAGCGTGCGGCTGCCCCTTCTCTTCCCTGCCTCGGAGACAACTCTATTAGTCGTCTGCCGAGGCCTGAGCCTCATGAGCATTGCTAAAACTTCCTTCAGCTTGGCTGGTGGTGAGACATGAGGTTCCTATAGGCTATAGGTTCCTCACCCCTGATTTACACTGACTTCCAGCAGCTCTTCAGAGTTTCCCAATGGGATCATTCCCAGTTGTACCTGGAGAAACCAGGGACTGAATCTGGGATTGCTCCCCGCCCCCCCCCCCCCCCCATGCAAAGTATGCATGTGCTCTGCCATAAGCAAGGCCCTTCTGTATTTCTGTCACATTTTAATAGGGAAAACAGCTCTCTTATTCCAGATTGTAAGGCACTTTGCTTCCAGTTCTGAGGTGTTCCATAAGAAAATTTGGCAGAATTGGCAGAAAATTCGACACCCCTCCCTAAACTACAGATGGCAGTGGCGTGGCATAAAGTATTCTAATGAACTCAAGAGATCTTTATGTTTTCTTTCATCCTATGCCAATTGTTTGTCTTCCCTTTGATTATTGCATTACAGTGTTTTGTGGTATCCTCCTCCTCTGTACTGTTTTGGAAAGTGGTGCATTGCTTGTTTATACTGGCTTTTGCATTTTTTACCTACAGCTGTACTAGCGACTCTCTTAGATATGAAAAAAAAACGAAGAACCACAAACTTCTTGGAATATGGTTCTTCGTTGATTTGAATTCATTTGTTTTTTCCTGTGGCAGTCTTTAAATTGGGAATTTAAATTGCTCTGTTTAAAACACTTATACAGGTTAAGTCTCCTTTAGCCGAAATGCTTGGGACTGGGAGTGTTTTGGATTTTGGATAATTTTTGATTTTGGAATATCCTTGCAAATGACCAGGAGTGCCGCCACCGCTTCTAAGCCAGAAGCGGATGGCTGGAAGGTTCCTAGGAGCTCAGGAAGAGTGGCCTTGGTAGTTCTAACTACCTTTCTGCATCTCACAAATACTGCACTTTTTCTTTTTTAACAAGGGATCTGATAAGTGTATAGAGAGAGATGGTTGGAGAAACTTGGATTTCGGGCTGCCCATCAGTGTGGAGTCCACCGTTGCTGCCAAGGCCACTCTTCCTGGGTACTATCCCCCACCAACTTCTGGTGCTGCTTGCCTTCTCTCACTGTTGCCACAGTCATCGGAAAGTTCACTCCATGAGGTTTTTTTTAAAGCAGGGTTTTGAAATCTCTCTGTGTGTCTTTCTGCAGCTGCAAATACTGTACCTTTTTATTTTATATACTGCTTAGTGTACAGGAGATCTCCAGGAAGCCATTTAGCCACTTGCTTCTCTACCTTTGACGGAGTGGCAGCAGTGCTCCTTGTCCTTGGTTCACATCTATCTCTATCCTTGTGTCCCTCTCCATATTATGCTACTTGTGTTCTAGCCCCAAAACTTTTGGATTCTGGAGCATTTTGTATTTCATAATTTACATGTAAATAAATTTAAAACCAGAGTAGATTATGTTTTGTTTTATTGTCCAGAAAAAAGTTATTTTTTATAGAATATGTAGATGACAAGTCTAAAAGGTTTGCCCTCAAAAATATCAGAACTAATTTAAAGCAGTATTTCTAGAAACATATGGAAAATACAATGATTTCCATTCCTATAGTTGTACTGGTTTTTTAAAATACTATAGAAACAGCATTGCATGCAGTACTAAGTGGGACCCTGGTATCCCCAAGTAGCTTATAATTCAATATCTCTGTAAGTTTAGAGACCCTTTCCCCCTTAAAACTGTGAGTAGGGGGCTTTCAGATATTCTATTTAATATGTTACAATTCCCAATTGGAATCCACTTATATTAGCAGAATATACAGGTTTTCTGTGTATGCACATACTGTGCAATTTGAGTGGCACTTCTGGAATATGTATCAGAATTCAAAGTTGAAGTGAAACTATTTCAGTTTAGAATGTCACAATGGGCTTTTTGTCTTGCACTCCTTTCATTTCCAGCAAGGAAACACTATTTACGTGTTTCTCCTTTGGGTATATGCTCAGGATGCATGATTGGCCGTGAAGTCTAGCCAAAGAACAAGATGTTTAGAATTGGAGATAAATTTAGGCATAGTGCATAAAGTTGGAACTGCAGTTCTGTTATTCATTTGTTCCACCTTCCAGGTTTTTCTGCTTTAATACTAAACTACATTTGCTCATTTCACACAATGTTTGGTCAAACCATCCACAGCTTGTTTTGGAATCAATTTTTAAACAAGTTCATTTAGAGATAAGTTCCCAGGTTGGTGTACAATTAGAAGAATAAACCACAGTAATGTGATTAAAAGTGCAGGTGTAATAAAGGGTAATTGTGGTAAATAATTGATTAAGCAGTTAATTGAGCAACAAATAATAATATTAAGGTGTAGTTGGGAGGCACCATTTTAGAAGAGCTGTTCCCCTCTTGGATTCACAAAGTGGGTCCCTACTGTGATGCACATTTGCACCAGGAAAATCAGGGTTATTTCTTTCAAAGTTGTTCTCATTGTCTCCAAATTTATGCAAATTCAATTGACTGAAGATTGATCTGATTTATGAACAGGTTTCTTTAACTGGATGACAGCTCTGCTTAAAACTAGTAGATGGATAATTCTGGGGGGATGCAGACGGGTGGCCCTGGGCCGCCCTGGGAAGTGGAGGATTGGGGCCGAGGATGCCCCATGCCTCGGCCCCAATCCACCCTTTTGCTGGCCCTGAAAGGAGCACCAAAATGCTGGTCTTTTCAGAGCTGGCAAATAGGGCACCTGAAGAGCCGCTGCACAGCTCTTCTGTGCCCCTTCCGGCGCAGCGTGTCAAGACGCTGTGCCGGGTGGACATCCTGACGGTGCGTGCTGTGATGACGTCTTCGGGGAGGGGTTGAGGCAGCTGGCGTGTGGCTGCCCCCTCCCCTTCCCTGCCTCCAAGACGGCGCAAAAGGCTGTCTGTAGAGGCCCACAGTCTTCTTTACATATGTGCCCTGTTCATGAAACCCAGGTCTGTTGTTTGTTTTTGATTTTCATTGGACCTTCCATTTTTCCCTCATCCCTAAGGGGTTGACCAGACGGAGAGGAAAAGCCAGACTGTTTCCAGGTTTTCTGGATTTGGGTGGAAGTCCTGCTGTCCTCACGGCCCACTACCAAGGCAGGTTGAATACCCATGAACAGTCCACACCATGCAGCATCAAGCTGCACTGCTTATTATTATTTTGCCTCCCTCCATGCATACGCACTATCAGATGAACACACTGCCTGTGACTGTCAATTACATTTCTTGTCCTGCACAGCTGTCATCCCATTGAACACCTCATTTGACTGGCCATGTGCCCGACCACATAGTCACACAAGTGATACACCACCCATACAGTGCATTGATGTGCCCAGTGACACATTGGCAAAGCATAATCATGGAGCCCCCCCCCATATATACCCCCTTCCTGCCCGTCATCCCATGGCCTCCTGTTGGACTGGCCAGTTTGTGTATGTTTTTATTACATCCATTGCATTATTGGTGACCTGCTGTATTTGTCACAATTTCACTTCACAAGGTGTGTATGATGGGTTGATGGTGCATCTGGCCACTCGTGTGCCTGTATGCACAACAAAACAAAAACACCATATTGCAAGCAATGGCACCAGCAGCTTCCTCCCACCAGGCCCAGGGCCTATACTTCAGACAGCTTCTGTAAGCCGTCTGGGCCTTTCTGCATTCCCTCACCGGTGATGTGCTGTTTATATGCCAATGTGATAATGTGCACTTTCCACGTTAGAGCAGAGCAAAATTATTTTTGCTTCAGTTTTTCACCCCAGAGTGCACCTTGATCCCAGTTTCACCCCAGTTTGGCCTCATGCGTTGTGTAAAATGGCCGAAGCTTGAAACAGGATGAAACTGCTTTTTTTGTCTGTATGGACAGCCCCAAAGAAAAGATTTTGCGTGGGTTATCCCCAAAGATTTGCAGATTCCATTTGCTGAGAAAAGCTACTGGTTAAAAACATTGTAATTGTACATGGAAATTTCTTGTTTCTCTTGAAAATAACTTCTGCACAGAATGGGTAAAAATGCTTAATGCTGTTGCTGGCTATTTTGGTGCCAGGGGTGGTTAAAGGTTTTCCTAACTGATTCTGGAATTGCTTACCAATGTCAATCATGTTTCAGTATAGCTTTAGGTAGATACAGAACTTTGCGCTCAGCTCTCAGTTTCAGTTCTACAGACTTACATCAAATATAGTGTGAATAATAATAATAAAACATGGACACTTCAAAGAAATCTGTCTACATTATTTAATGCACCCATTTCCTAAAATCTCTCCGAAATGAGAAAAGCTGACACATTTCCTGCTATTTCTTAAAAACATACTAGATATTCCTTTGTTATACAAAAGTATTGCCTTATTGTAGATTGAGGAAACAACAAGAGACTACTTTTTATTTCATTTATATTTGAGTGCAGAGCCTTGGCTTTCTTCCTAATCGGACTGTTTTGTCTAGAAGTTTCTGGGGGGGGGGGGGGGGAGAGAAAGCAACTAAGGAGAAATTCTTTCCAAATCTTCTATCTTGTTGTTCATTCTTTATTTAATATGATGGCCTCTTTAAATGTATGAAACCATACATTGGTATGAAACCAATGTCACTTTTATTATGACTTCTCACAGTTCATTTGTTCACACTGTAATTAACATGGAGAAATTATCATCCTAGTCTTAAATTATATATGCTGTACTGGATTTGTAACATGTAATCATTTTCCTGTGAATGTTTTCGTACTACTTTTGTTTCAACACTCTAATACAAAAAAATATTTTTTACTTGTTAGACTTAAAAGCCAGTATGTGAAAGAAATAATTATATATTTCTTGGAATCCGTTACTAGATGTTTGATCCGTTACTAGATTAAAATAGCATATTGGTCTGTCTAACTAAATATTATAAATATGAAAGCTTTGGTTCCCTGTGATATTTCATATACTACTTTTTGTATGCCATCTAATCTGTGCAGCCATGTCACAAAACATATATCTTCCTTTTGTGGTATATTGTGTCTTCTTGTTCTGGATGTAGAGATATATGTGATTCAGTTGAAACATAATACCAAAACATGGTATGGTGATACACAAATGAGTCATGAACGTATGTACAGGTTGAGTAACCCTTATCCTAAATGCTTGGGACCAAAAGTGTTCTGCATTTCAGATTTTTATTTTTATTTTTTTGGATTTTGGAATACCTATATTTGCATAGACATAATAGAGATAATGAGGCTGGAGAGAGACTGAGGATCTGTGAAAGGGCAGGAGATGTAGATTCTCTCCATTTCACAGATCCTTGCAGGTTGTAGCTCAAAAAGTTTTAGATTTTGGAGTATTTTGGATTTTGTAATTTTGGATAAGGGATACTCAACCTGTATTCTCTTTCCTCATGGGTGTAACAAATAAATTTGCAAGTAAACTAGTAAAATATAATATGTATAAGTCCTGCAAACCAAAACATGGGTTCAGAATTGGAAAAAGTGATTTATAGTTTTGGTTTCAGGACTTTCATTAACTTGTTTGATGGTTTGGCTATAACACAAACTCTCATTTGATTAACCCATGAAATTCTTTATTAAGTTGAGAACACAAAGGGATAAGGGAATCAGAGAAACGTAGAGTTGGAAGGGGTCCTGTGTGCCATTTGATCCAACCACCTGTTCAATGCAGGGTCTCCAGCTAGAACATCTTCAGTAGGTAGTTGTCCAGTTTCTTTTTGAAGACATCCAGAGAAGGTGACCCGCAGTTTGTTTCATTGCCAAACTGCTCTCACTATCAAGAAGTTCTTTCTAATGTTCAATTGAAATCTACCTTCCTGTAGCTTAAATCCATCAGACCTAGTTCTACCCTCTGAGGTAGCAGAGAACAAGTCTTCATCCTCCTCTTTATGGCACTCCTTGAGGTATTTAAAGAGTGCAATAATGTCACCCCTCAGTCTTCCTTTCACTAAGGCAAACATGCTTAGCTCCTTCAACCAGGAGAGGTTTGTTTGTTCTCCAGACCTCTTATCATCCTCTTTGCTCTTCTCTGAACTAATTCCAACTTGGCTAAATCCTTCTTAAAATGATGCGCCCAGAACTGAACACAATATTCCAGATGAGGTCTGACCAGCACAGAATACAGGAAGACTATTACTTCCCTAAACTTAGAAACTTTGCTTCTATTAATTCAGGCTAAGATAGCATTTCCCTTCTTTGCTGCAGCATCATACTGCTGGCTCATTTTCAATTTATGATCAACAAGAATCCCAAGGTCCTTTTCACATGTAGTACTGCTGAGCCAAGTATGCCCAATCCTATATTGGTGCACTTAGTTTTTGTGGCCTATATGTAGAAGTTTTCATTAGTCTCTGTTGACTTTTATTTTATTAATTTCCACCCAATTTTCTGGTTTATCAAGGTCCTTTTGAATTCTGTTCCTATCTTCCTGTGCATTAACTACTACTCCCAGTTTTGTATCATCTGCAAATTTGATAAGGATCTCCTCCACCTAAATCACTGATAAAAATATTGAAGAGAGTTGGCCCCAGAAGAGAACCCTATGGCACTCCACTTGTGACCTCCTTGCAGTATGAAGCATGGCCACCGATGACAACTCTTTGGATACAGTTTTACAACCAATTATAGACCCATCTGATGGTATTTTCATCTATTCCATTTTTAGTTTGCTAATAATATCACGGGGGACCTTATCAAATGTTTTACTGAACTTGTCACATGTCCTGCCCCTGATTACTTTCCAATGCCCTTCCTCTGTTTTTCCTTATCATTTTTGGATTGTAAACCCCTTGGGGCAGAATTTATCTTTGTAAAGCACCATGTACCTAGATGATGCTAAGAAAACCCAGAACGAAAGCATGAACAAATGAATAGTGAACTTAATTGTCTTTTCAGCATTTTTTCATTAACTAAAGTAACTTGGAGAAATTAGAATTTGAGAATAAAATTTTTTGCTTCTAAGAGGCATTAAGAGGCATTCCCAGATTGTGGAATGCCTTGCCAGAGGAGGTCCGTCAAATAACCAGCTTGGACAGCTTTAAAAAAGCCATCAAGACGGATCTCTTCCGGTAGGCCTTCCCGGAATAGATCACCCTACCTAACCTGTCCTCCCTCCTCGCTAGACATCCTCTCCACATACTTACTGGTGTTCCAGAATGCTTGCTGTTTTAATCCATGTTTTTACTTTAGTTTTTTTATATTTTTTAAATGGGGGGGGGGCTAATTGTTATTACTGTTAGTAATGTTTAATGTAGGGCAAGTTTTATTTAAATTTAATTTTATGTTATGTGAGCCGCTTTGATTGCTACAGCAGAAGGCGGGATATAAGAATAAATAATAATAATAATAATAATAATAATAATAATACCATGATGTGCTCATTTATTTGCATGGAATAGGCCACTAATTCCAATAAATGCAGTACATCCATGTATATGAAGAATACATATAGATGTGTTTTTTCCAATCAAAAGAATGATGAAGCCTTAAGTGGTGTGCTAAAGAGTTCCAGACTTAACAATAGAGTTAATGGCAGTATTTTATTTAAAATTACTGTATTAAGGTACTTGAATATCATTCCTGAACCAGAGGGATTACTATGGAACATGTTGGTGGGAAATATTGCATAATTCCAACTCTTTTCTAGATCAAGCAGATGTTTGTAGTGGCTGTTCTGAGAACCATTTTTGTATCACAAATAAAAAGTGGTATTCAAAGAATGGTTACCATTTTTTAATGAGTTTTTGAGTTTAGAGCCTGAGATGTTATACACTTTCAATAGAGCTTCCTATGTGAATCCTATTAACCAAACATGTCTTTCTTTTGTTCTAGGATATATACCAGTGGTGTGGCTCTACATGCAATAAATATGAGCGCTTGAAAGCTACTCAGGTAGCTATAGGTATTCGAGACAATGAGCGGAATGGAAGAGCTCAGTTGATTGTTGTTGATGAAGGAAGTGAGCCAAAAGAACTCCTAAAGGTATTGTACCTTCACCTGCTTTAGAAACAGCTGTTACCTGCACTGTTTATCTTGCTAGTCCAGCAGCTATTTTGCTTCAGGTCTGTTGCATGGATTGCTGGTGTAAGAGAAGTCTTATATGCAGAATGCCCCTGTTCAATATCTCATATCTCCAGGTAGGGCTAGGAAAACCTGTGCTTGAAATTGTGGTGACCTGCTGCAAACAATATTGTGCTAGGTAGACCAATTAACTGACTTCATATAAGGAACTGTCCTCTGTCTTATAGAAGATCTTTGGGCTGTAGTTAACTAGGTAGAAAACAATTCTGCATGCATATGGTCTCAGGTTCAGTTGCTGGCATCCCCAGTGGCAGGAGAGGGAAACATAAGCTACAGCTAGTTAGTGAATGCAATCATGAAATGAATGAAGCATGGGCAACTTGTAGCCCCCTAGATTTTGTTAGACTGTGGTCTCCTATCAGCTCTAGCCAGATTTGAGGTGTGATGGGTGCTGCATTCCAACATCTAGAGGGCCACAGGTGACTTACTCCTTACCTAAGTGGACCTTGCTCCAGCTCAGTGTATGGCAACTATGTAGTGTTGTTAGTTAGAACAGACTAGAAAGTAAAGAAAGAGAATGAGATTGATTTCTTTTTTTACAAAATAGATAACCTCAAAGAATTTAGAACAGGTATGGGCAACTGTGCAGGTGTCAGGGACCATTTCCCTCTTATGCCTGCCTGGAGGGCTGCAGCAGTATGTTTTGGTGTATCCAAAGTGATACAACTGTTCTGGCCACCATTTGCTGATTTTCAGCCTTGTTTAAAATTTGCTTTTGGGAATTGTTTATGGTAGCTTTGGGGTGTGTGTGTGTGACTCTGGAAGGTTAGGACAAGCAAACCACCACATCTTGGGGTGATTTTGGTTTGGAGGTAAAAAGAACATTACCCTCACATCAATCCCAAATTAGAAATTTTGTGGAGGGTTCTTGGATCTTTGGGGGGCATCTGGGGGCTTCAGGAGCCACGCTTAGGGGGCCCAAGGGCCAAATGTGTCCTATAGAGTCTACTTTGTCCACCCCTTGTTTAGAATATTCACTTCATAGCTGCACCGAATTTGACCTCATTTTCCCCCCTGAGAAAAGTTGCTATGTGAGCGAGGGTAAGGACTTTTAACAGATAATTCTCAGCACCTTTGCCAAACTACACTCTACAGACTTGTTTGAAGAAAAAGCATGACCATTAAACTGTTATGAAAGTTTGTATGTTTACCTTTGGGGTTTGCTGAATTGTTGGATAGCAAGCCAATGATCACTTTTCTCTGCCAACAGAGTTTGTATTAATTGTTATGAGATGATTGAAGAAACTGCCCAGTCTGACCCTTAAAAGAGATGACATAACTCATTCTTTAAGCAAAAGAATCTATTGGAACAATGCTCTGGCATAGTGCTAATCCTGCTTTGCCAGTTTGAGGAAATGGTTGATCTTTTGTGAAAAGAAGGCATGCTTTCAGATAGAGTTGTTTGGGCCATCATACTTCTGCCTATGAGCTGTAAGAAGAAGTAACAGCAGAAGTAGAACTGGGAACTGCACATAGGCTGATCAAGGCCCTTCACTGACCAGTTGGTTTAGGGTAGAAGGGTGCAACAGATATATTTGCACTGTTGCACCCAATCTTCTTGCTCATTTGCCAGGCAACTTATAGACACAGGGCTCCAGTTGATTTAGTTTATGTGTACATGTGCCTTTGAAAAGCTGGTTGACTTATGTTGACTCCATGAAGTTCATAGGCAAAGAATACTCAGAGGTGGTTTTGCCATGTCCTTCCTCTGAAATATAGCCTACAGAACTTGACATTTATTGGCAGTCTCCCATTCAAGTACTAACCAGAGCTGACCCTGCTAAACTTCAGATGGGATCTGGTGTCTTTTTAGGCTATTCATCCGGGCACCACCTTTTAAAGAATTTGGGATGGGGGGGAGCTTGGGACATGGGTAGTATGCCAGATGATTTCAGAAGTTGCAGATGTGGGGGTTAGAGGCCTACCCCACATGCTAATTATACTGAATTTCCTCTTCTCACCTAGTTCTGCCTCTTGATGATGTACATTGCCAGTGACTGCTGCTGGCTTCCTGATAAGTGGAGAGAACTTAGAGGAACTGTCCAAGGTTCTGGACCTGTTTGGGAGATAGGCCCTGTGGGATTTTGGACAGCACCTTTAAATTTCAGAATAAAACAGGAAATAGATTCACTCACTGACCTGGAAGCCATCAGCTGCCATTATACATTGCTCTTTCCTTGCTGGTGCTAGCACCATGGAAATAGTGATGAGTATCAGGATCACGATCAGAAAAGAGAGATAAGTATCAAGGGTGGAGGAAAGACTATCCATTATTTCTTGTAGAGATCCTCATAGGATTCATTCATTATTTACTGGAAAGCCTCCTTGATTGGGGTTTTCTTTTTGCTTTTAAACTATGCCAGGGGGGAAAAAAGGATATGCTTTCATTTTCATTTCGGACTACTTCTTCCTTTTTAGCAGTTGTACCCCATAAATCAGGAGTTGACAAGGGTCACGGGTTATGGGGGCATATTCACCCCCCCAAAAAGAACTTGGACAGCTCCAACTTCATGCAAAATATATTTCCCAAACGCCCTCTAGGGTGCATGGAGGGCCACAACTCCACAAAAAGATAGCTTCTAAATGCCTTCTTGGGGCACGGGGGGGGGGGCATTTGTACCATGTCTTTGACCTTCCCTAGACCATTTAAGTCCCAGGAGAGGTCTTCTTTTACATCAGGAATTGACCTGGAAGTCACATCTGGGTCATTTTCCTGATTTTAGAAAGGTTTCTCTTGGGCCTAAAATGGTACAGCACCTCCCCGAAGTGGCAGAAATTGCCTCCCCCCATGAGCATGTTTGGGAGCATTTGTGGGGCCACCCCTACCTTAAGTCAATGTCGAGAAGCAATTTGCAGATGACAGGGGACATAGCCATGTGAGAAGCTTAGAGAGCTGGAATGGAACCCTGTGAAAATAAGATTTGGTCTTAGAGCTTGAAGTTCTCCACCCCTGGCCTCCAGTGAATAGACAGCATCTGTAGTAGTCATTATTCTCCATTGTTGTTGTTACTGTGTGCCTTGAAGTTGTTTCCAGCTCATGTCAACTCTAAGGTGAACTTATTGTGGAGATTTCTTGGCAAAATTTCTTCAGAGAAGGCTTTTCCCTTGAAGCTGAGAAAGTGTGTTTGCTCAGGTTCACTCAGTAAGTTTCCATGCCAAGTGAGGATTTGAATCCAGGTCTCCCAGGGACATGGTTCAGCATTCAACCCACTACACCACATGGGCTATTTAGCTTCAGAACTGCTCCCATATTGTTGGGTGCTATCCCTTCTATCTATCCTAAATCTGGACACATACTGATTAACTTCTTTAAACATTTGAAACTAGCATGGCCAAATTTCCTGTGTAGTTCATGTATGCAGTCTTTATGAATTGGACTATTGTCTATGTTATTAGCATTTTCAACCCTGTAGCAATCAATATTGTCCTCCAAATAATAAAGCTTATCTTTTTTCAAGCCTATGCCTCGCAATTCCCCATTCAATTTTATCTTACACATGTCCTTTTCAAATATAACTGTGTAATCTCTGTCTGTTAACCTGCTCACTGATAACAAATTATTTTCTAACTCCTTTACATGTAACACATCATTAAAGTTTTCCTTTAGCCCTGGAATGAAAACTGTACCCATTTGATTTACAGTGCTGAGCTCTTTCCCATCAGCTAAAACTACAGCATTTACATTAGCTGATTTTCTATTACTTATCAAATTAATATTGTTACACATTGAAGATGATGCTCCTGAGTCAATCAACCATTTACAATTAGTATTTTGTTTTTCCTTAATCATGGTTGCAAACCCCTTTTTATCACCACTGTCCTTCAAAAATGGAGATTTGGACTGCTTGTGATACTGCCGCGGCTGCCATCTGCTCTCTCCTTGCTTGCTTCTCTGAGCAGCGAATTGTTTACATTGTCTCTGTAGATGACCAATCTTTTTACAATAAAAACACCTCCGTTGCTCCCTTGTAGAAGCTGCTTCTTCCTGCTTTCGTAGTTCAGGCGTTGTTTGTTGTTGTGGCACAGTCCTTAAACTTGCTGAGTCACCCTGCTCAGACTTTCTTCTCAAATTTTCCTCCAATATTTTTGCAACAATTAAGTCTCTGTTCAGCTCAGCTTCTGGCAAATTTTGCAAGCTATTTGTTATGTTGTCCCAAGAAGAGTCCAGCGATTCTATTAAAATATAACACTGCTGTTCTTTGCTAATTTCCACTCCTCTCAGTTCAGCTTGCACAAATAAATCTTGCATTGTTTTTAAATGTTCTATCACACACTGTCCTTTAGTCATCTTTTGTCTGTAAATTCTTTTAGACCAAAGCATTTTTGCAAATGCAGTTGAAGGTGTGTGTAATCTCTGCAAAGTATCCCACACATCCTTGGCGGACACTTTATCTCTTACGTCGTTAATCAAGTCTTCTTCTAGCATGAGATAAAGACATGCTTTTGCTTTAGCGTCTCTTTCTCGAGTGGCTGCATTAGCATCAGCTGCCAGCCCTGTTTCAACTGTCGACCACAGAGACTCCTTTATGAGTAGAGATTGGGCATATATCTTCCAGGTAGAGTAGTTGTTTCTATTTAATTTACTAAACTTTAGTATCTCCATCTTAATTTGTGCAGTGACTCAATTTGACACAGTCCTTCTGAGTATGCACAGCAGACAAAACACAAAATGATTTACTCACAAGGCTCCACAAAACCTTCTTCCACTCTCTGGAACTTTCAGCTTCTGTGGATGCTGGTTGCTCTAGTATCTGGGCCCATAACCCTTGTCAGGGATGATGGGAGTTGTAGCTCTTCACCTCTGGCTCTAACTCACCACCTTGTTATGCAGCAGAGCTGACCAGCTTTGATCAGTGGTTGATGCTTCTTTCCCAAGCAGCAGAGTTTCAGAGAATAGGCTGAAGACCCTGACAAACTCTCCAAGCCTTCTCACTCTTCTTCCTGAGATGTCTCCAAACTTCTCCAGGATTCCTCTGGCTCTTGTATCTTCCCTCAAGACACCAGACAACTCAGTAGTCTTATATAAAAGATCTACTTTATTCTACTATATACATAAATACTATATGCCCTACAAATCACAATCTCTACACTTCACAATATCTCCAAACTACTCCAAAACACTCCACAATATACATTAGCAAACATTGCAATTTATAGCCATTGTTAGACACCACCCACCAGTCAGTTTCCACCTAGTGGGTGTGTACATACATCTTGATTGGTCCACATAGATCATCCCATACCTAAGACCAACCCAAGTGTTTCATCACTTTACCTTGACCACTTAATGAGTCTCAGGTGTTTGCAATCTATCACAGGTGTTCTCAATATACCTTCTATAACTTTGTCCTTGGCTCTCAAGGCTTCTTAATTATATTATCTTTTTCACCTGTGTATCTTCCTGATTGCTCCTGCTTAGTCACTTTGACATTCACATACATATTTTTATTTCTATTACTGTATATCCCATGTTGCTTTTTCCTTAACATGTATATATTATATTTCTACTGTACTGTAATTGACCTAGGTTATACTAAATTTCTAACTATGCTGTAAAATTGCATTATTTCTCCCTGTTTGTACTAGAAGATAAGAACTAAGTAAATGAAATAAGAGTCTTGGATGAAATGAGTTTGCTCCATGATGGTTTGAAATGGAGTGTGCATGAAGCCTTCGTTCTTGATGTTTATGGTTGTGTTTTGCTGTGCTGATTGTGACTAATAATAAAGTATGACAGATGTTGTACCTTCTGGCATATTTATTACTCATGGATTAACTGATATCTAAGTAAGTCATGAGGGAAGAGGGATACTGTTGCAACTGAGTCTTGTGAGTAGCTTTAGCAGAAGAAAGAAACCCCTTTTCCCTGTTCTAGAAACCAGTTTCTCTTACCTCTGGTTCATCTGTGTGATTGGGAGGGATGCTGATGTGATACAGGAGAGGAGCACCTCTGGCAGTTGCTGGAGGCTTCCATGTCACTGGGGTAATGGATCTGCTCAGGGTTTTGTTCTGAACCTCAAAGGAGGATAGGTCCAAGCTGGACAAGCCAGTGTGGTGTAGTGGTTTGAGCCTTGGGCTGCTACTCTTGAGACCAGGGTTCGAATCCCTACTGGACCATGGAAACCCATTGGGTGACCTTGGGCAAATCACATTCTCTCAGCCTCAGAAGAGGGCAAAGGCAACCCCCTTCTGAACAAATGTTGCCAAGAAAACCTTTTGACAGGTTAGCCTGAGGGTTGCTATAAGCCAGAACTCACCTGAAGGCACACAGCATCAACAAAGGAGAGTTCCTTTAAAGTTGATGCTAACAACCCAGAGCAGATTTACCATCTCATGGTCATGCAAGCCATTAGTTGCCATAGAGAGAGCACAAGTCTCCCAGGGTCAGACAAATTGCAATGGTTGATCGCATGAAGACCTCATTCATGTGAAAATTTCAATTCACACCAGAGCCCTTGGGCCTGGTGACAAGATGGGATCTGATCTGCTACTCTATACATCATCATTGTTGCTGTTATTGTTATTGTTAACATTTTTTACACCCTACCTTTCCTCCAAAACTGGGACTCAAGAGCTGTAATATATCAGACAGTGTCAGGGCTCAGATGCTGAATCCTTGTTGTAGGTAGTGATGGAGTTTCTGCAAATACAAGCACATTTTTGAGCATTTGGGCTCTCTCTAATTTATCAGGGCCAAACCAGAGGAAATGTTACTTGTGTGGATGCCATCCATGTACAGTATATACATAATTTTTGTTACATAAATAGCAGCTATGATGGAAGCCCAAATAACCTTTGAACCAAAGCTTAAGAATGTTTCCTTTAAAGATTACAGTTTCCAGAATTCCACTGTCAGCATGGGATTCTGGTATTTATAGCACAACCCCCTCCCAAGTTCTATTCTTGGGGAGTTAAGGAGGGAATGTTTGCTTGTCAAAAGAACAAAGCAAAACTCTTCATGGGCTTTATAGCATGGGCCATGAGAGGACAAACTGGAGAAAAATGTGATTTTTTAAAAAATAGGTTTGCTTTAATATTTTTTTTTAAGAGGGCAAACATAATTACCTTAATTTCAATTGCTTTTTCAAATTGCTCAATAGGAAAAAGAGGATTCCTACAGTGAACCAAGAAATCCTCCAAGCTGATTATTAGCTTTAAATTGACAGAACTCCATCAAAGTAAGGGCACTCCAATTTACAGCTGCAGAGTCCTTGAAACTATGGCTGTAATGAAACATGAACATATTCCCCTTTGAATAATTTTCAAAGAACTAGAATCTTCAAAAGGAGAAGCAAAACGAAAACCTCTGGCATGTTTACTGCCTAGTGGTTTCAAACAAGATTTTAATTTGCACTAGACAGTCACTTAGTTTTTTAAAAATGGGATATTTTTCTCTTTCTTTAATCTTTTAAAATTTCCCTTTCCCTTTAAACAAATGATTGTGAGTTTATTTATTTGTTTTACACACAATGACATACTTTAAGAGTCAGAGGTAATTTCCTTATAGACTCCATCCAGCCATAAAAGTCAAGCAGCACATTTCCTTCTTAAGTTGCAGATAAGGGGGACAAATCATCCATACACATTAGCATGAAGTTAAAAAGGCATATTACAAGCACAAATGTGTATTTAATAAGTAAACATTGTGTACAAGATATAGTAATTTTTCACTTACTGCACTTTCTTTAAGTTGATGGATCTGAATTCCTGCATTTTAGTCTGAAGCTAAATAGGATATGAGTTTTTCAATATTTTTGGAAATATATGAAAGTCCCCAATGCCTTCTACCTGTATATCAGGTAGGGGACTGGTGGCTTCCATGTCAGTACGGAGGTGAATCCAATCTGGCTTTAGTCTAAATTTTAAAAGACCAAAGTACTGAACCTATTTGGGGGATATGGCTCAGCATCTAACTTATGGACTTGCAGAGCAGATTCACCACTGTACCAGCTGCCACTGAAATATATAAATGCTCTCTTTCTCTCTCGTTCATCAAAACTCAATTCCCATTGTATCTAGTGAGGTTTATTCTCTTCTTAATGTTTTGGGGTTGAAGCTTAAAGCACCTTCTTTGAGCATTTTGCTCTGGAAACCATAGGGGAAAGATTTGTTTTCTTGGAAGAAGGTTGGCCAGATGGTTCTTGAAATGTGTGGTGGCCCTAAAAATGCCCAAACTGAGTCCCTGTGTGTAGACTGAGAACAACTTGTGTCCCTCCACCCTGGGCCAAATTTTCTATCCAGGGAAGATGTGCCTGAAACTGAAACAAGTACTTTGGCCTCCTCTTATCATTGCATTGAAAAGAGATTATATTTCCCAGATACCGTATGTTCTTCCTTAGCTAGTGAAGTCTGACTGCAAAAAGGAAAATGACTCACCAGTGCCTGTTCTGATTGGGATATCCTTGTTATATGAAGGAACTTCTCTAGATTCACCATTTGTGCATTGAGCTGGTTCAGATCTCAATTTAACAGAGGTACAAATGAACCTCCTAACCCTGTACATAGTCCTTTCATTTTTCCCTTTGACATAAAGAAGGATTAAACTATTAAGTCTGAAATTAACTATAGTTTCCCATTACATCCATGCCAGAAGAAGTTAGCCAAAAGAACAAGCTGGGACTTTAAATCACAGTCCATAACCAGTTTAAGATCCTAGCTTGTTGTCCCAAAGCTCTTTACTAGTTTGGATGAAAAAGGTCAGTATAGAGCAGGGGTAGGCAACCTTTCCCCTTTAAGGGCCGAGGGACTTCAGCTCCCAGAAGCCTCAGCCATGTTGGCCAATAGTCCCATGTTGGCCAATAGCTCCTGGGATTCTGGGAGCTGAAGTCCCTTGGCCCTTAAAGGGGAAAGGTTGCCTACCCCAGGTATAGAGGCTTAGTCGTTTATGCTCAATGTCTCAGAAAAAAATACAATTCCCATGATTCCCTAATACTGAGCCAGGGCAGTTAAAGTAGACTCAATTTGCACTATTTCTAGCAGTCTGCAAAGGCCCAAAGTATGTATTTGCAAGAGAATTTTGAATTTCCTATAGACTGGGGCCATTTTCTCACTTCAAAAACTCCAAAAAAAAATTTTTTTTTGAAAAGTGCCCCCTTCCCATGCATGAAAGTGAGATCACAGATCAAGAAGAAGAAAATGACAGGCTGGAACTTGTAAAATGGCCTTTGCTCTTGATATTCCTGGAGTGATAAACTGAGAACAATTGCCCATTCCTCCTTCTAACAATGACAAAGGTTCTCTGGACCTTTCTTTCATTTGGTGGTGGCTTGGAACAATGGGAATATGGACTTTTGTTTAATTAGTTAGAGCCTTTTCAGCATGATTGAGCTAATCTACAAAAAGCACTTTCCTGTTCATGTCATCCTCGTATCTATTGTGTTCTTCTGTTTATTGCCTTTTGAAGATCAATTTGAAAGATTTCGCCAAAACAAAACTAGTAAAACATCAACATGATAGTTTGAATAGGGAATATCAGTCAGGGCCAGGATCTAGTAATGTCTTTCTTTAGTTGGAGACAAACATACTGCACTTAAATAGGACTAAACATTTTACATGCCATTTAGAAATATAAAAGTAGGTAAACAAAGAAAACTCCTTGGTACAATTGCTTTTAAGAAATAATATGACTTGTAGCTTAATAGGCTATCATGGGAAATGTTTGATTAATATCTGTCATAGGCAAGTGGCCTTTAGGATCATGGTGGAGATGAGCACGTGTGGGTAGGGTAGAAGTAGTGGCAAAAAGGAGCTTTCACATTTGGAACCCCGCTTAAGTTTTGAGAGCTTTGCTGGGACTTGAATGGCAGATTGTAGCTACCCTGCTGTTCTTGCTTTCTTAGGCCCGAGAAGAGGTAGCAGACTAAACAATATTGTGTCAGGTGGGGTGGGGGGATGACGTGAAGCTGTGTGGGAAAGGCATGGCCCTGGGGAAAGATGGGGAGGACCATCTGGGGTTGATTCTTCACCACTCTAAGATTGAGACTGAGAAAAGTTTGAAGCCAGCTATGCTCCTCTCTGCCTTGGTGAAGAAGGATTGAGAGTCCTTCCTCACTGGGGAGAAACTTCTTGCTTTGCACTCAGTCACCTTTGGAGAAGAAACTGAGCAGCTGGTCAAGGAGCAACCAAAAAGCCTCTCACCCATGCTGGCCTTTGCATGTGCAAGAGGCTTTCTGATCACTGCTCAACAAGCTGCTCAGTTGCTGCTCCCAGGATGACTGATTGCAAAGGGAGCAGCAAGTGAGCAGCTGTTTGAGCAGTGACTGGGAAACCTCCCACCAATGCTAGCCTGCAGGAATGTCTGGCACAGATGAGAACCTGCTTGGTTGCTGCT
Source organism: Phrynosoma blainvillii (assembly GCA_026167975.1). Classification (NCBI taxonomy): domain Eukaryota; kingdom Metazoa; phylum Chordata; class Lepidosauria; order Squamata; family Phrynosomatidae; genus Phrynosoma; species Phrynosoma blainvillii. Next base: position 40,069,854 of record JANUYF010000005.1, read on the forward strand.
GGACTGCTTTCTTGGTTGCTGCTTGGTCACTGCTCCCTGTGTACCCAATCACTCTGGGAGCAGCAACTGAGCAGCCGGCCAGCTGGTCTTCCTTTTGCTGTAAGGCTGGTACAGGGAAGACAGAGGAACAGGTTTGGGCCTCCACTTCTGCTGCTGCTGTATTCTCACGTGAGAGGCAGAGGCAGAAGAGGAGGTGGTGGTGAGCTGGGTGCAGCTGAAATAGACACTGCTGGCTGCTGCACAAATAGTAGACGTAATATCAAGAAACAGGCATGGGTGTGTGTGCTACGGTTATCACCCAAGAAAAAGTTTGGAGACCACTGTTTTAGCCAAAAGCATTTTAAAAGAAAGATCTACAACCAAATGAGATAGCAGATCAGTTTTTTAAAAAGGTAAAGTGCACTATGACTTCCTTGATCCAACCTGCATCCCATTTGCTTCTTTGAGCTGAAACACCCAAAAATGATAAAGCAGATTCTGATTATAGAAGGGTCATAGTGTATTGGTAGAGCACATGCTTTGCATGCAGAGGATCCAAGGCTGTATGGCATTTCCAAATACACTGAAAAAAGACCCCATCTGAAATATTAGGGAGCCATTTGAAGGTCAGTGTAATAATAATAATAATAATAATAATAATAATAATTTTTATTTATAACCTGCCCCTCTGCGTGGCAATCGGAGAGGGGAACAACAGGTTTAAAAACAGAACAAGGTTAAAAGTCAGTCCCTCATCCCATACTCCCACCCTCCCATCCCCTTAAAATAGAATTAAACAACAGCCAAAATAAAAAATGCCACATTAGTTAAGAAAAACAGATAAGAACATATAATAACATAGAATAGAATCAGAGGCAGCAAATCAAAACTCATCTCCCAGCTGAGAGTTATTCCGGGAAGGCCTGCCGGAAAAGATCCGCCTTTACTGCTTTCTTGAAAGCAGCAAGAGTAGTGATAAGACGGATCTCATCCGGCAGGCCATTCCAGAGTCTGGGAGCGGTTGCGGAGAAGGCCCTCTGGGAGGTCTGGGACAGCCTAGGACCGCAGGGCATGGGGGGGATCATACAGGAAGAGGCGGTCCCTAAGATAAGATGGACCCAAGCCATGTAGGGCTTTAAAGGTCAAAACCAACACCTTATACTGCGCCCGGAAACTAATCGGCAGCCAGTGGAGGGATTTAAGCACCGGTGTTATGTGCTCCCTCCGTGATGTTCCCGTAATTACCCTGGTTGCCATGTTCTGCACCAATTGTAGTTTCCAGGTTAGGCACAAGGGTAGCCCCATGCAGAGTGCATTACAGTAATCCAGACGTGAGGTTACCAGGGCGTGTACCACAGTTTCCAGGTCCCTCATATCCAGATAAGGACTCAGTTGGCGTATCAGCTGAAGCTGATAACAGGCACTCCTGACCACCGCATTCACCTGATTAGTCCTGTGAAGCGATGAGTCAAGGAGCACCCCCAAACTGCGAACACAGTCCTTAGAGGAGAGTGTGAGTCCATCCAGGACTGGAGACTGTATTCGCAGATCTGGTTTCGGGCCTGTGACTGCAAGTACCTCCGTTTTGTCTGGATTCAACTTCAATCTGTTTTTCCTCATCCAACCCATTACCGCTCTAAGACAGTCATTAAGAGGTGAGACGCCATCTGAAGTCTGAGACGATGATCTGGTCATGGAGAGATATATCTGGGTGTCATCAGCGTACTGAAGACACCAAGCTCCATGCCTCTGAATGATCTCCCCCAGCGGCTTCATGTAGACAATGCTGTAGACAATACTGAATTAGATTGATTACTGGTCATACTTTCTGTATGGTGCTTCCTATGTTCTTGGTCATGGATCAGTTGCATCATGTCTGATTTGATGTTCAACTCAAATTTGGTGTTCAGCTGTTCTGGAACACAGCAAGGGGACTATTGGCTCGAAACATGGCTTACAGGATTCTGCCCATGGTAAGACTGAGAGTAGGTTTTGATTTCCATGCTCTGCTAACTCTTCTTCACTAATTTTATTGTAAATTAAAGATAATGAGTGTGCACATAAATGTGGCAATCTTGCCAGTTTAGTTGGCAATTTCTGCTTGTGCTGAGAGGAAGTGCAGAATTTCGGGAACGATTCCCAATTTTCACAGGATAGATGCAAAGTAAAGAATTATTATGTCATAAATATGAATTTCATATTTGGTTAGATCCAGACTTAGGGGTTCTACAGACCACTTTTTGGAGTGGCAAAAAGCGTCCTTTGCTGCTGCTGCAGCAGCTTTTATGTGCTCCTTTGGCGCAGCATTCTGTACTCTGCACCAAGGGAGCGCCCTGATGCTGCCTGCCATGTGGTGGGGTGCATGGCATGATGGTGGCATCGGGGCAGAGTCGGGGCAGCCGGCATGCGGCTGCCACGTCTCGACTCCACCCCCCAGGCCAGCCCTTTTGGCCAATCTTTACAGGGCATTAATTAACATTAGAATAGACCCATTGAAATTGGTGAATTTTAAATGTGCCATGAGTATTGCAGTTGTCTTTGATTGCAGTAGGTCTGCTCTAAGCATGACTACTTTAAATCCAACCAATTAAAAATATCAGCATGCAAAAGATCTCATCAAACAGACTGAAACTATGAAAGGGGTGAACCCCACCAATTCCCTTGGAGATGAGGCAGCATGTTAACTGCAAAATGTTCCAGCATGCAAGATTGAATGACTGTACAGATATTAAAAGGAATGTATTTTAAATCGATGGAACTTTTGAACTCACAACTGTTTACTGCAGTTAGTTGTTACAAGAACAGATTGTCTTCTGTTTTGACATATTTTGTGTGCAATTGTATACAGGTTCTCATTTTCCACGAGGAATACAGGACTGCAGTACTTATCTAGATGCCTAAATAGGAATTTAAGTGATTTGCTTTATGTTTCCTGCCATGACAGTTACTGCAAGGGATGACATTAATCTTGTATTTTAGAAGAAACTCTGAAATGAATGGTTGTAAATACCCTTTAATTCCTTAAGCAAACCAAAACATCCTCTTATTAGGTGTTTAAACATTTTTCTACAGTAATTATGATTTCGGGAGTGGGGGTGGAAACAGAATGCTCAGAAGCAAAATTATAGTGTACAACATCAGCATGCTGAAACCTACTCATCTGTCCTGTATGGTTTTCTACTCAGCATCTTTTCCACTTCCAAGCCCAGAGTCTTAAAGCATTAGATATTACTTTTCAACCACTACCTTACAATTATCATAATAGTGATTATTTCTTTTACTTGCAAGACTGTTATCAAAGTGCTATAATTTAAATGAGAAGGCTGAAGTAGACAAGGTGGTTTGTTCTATTTTCTGTTTTGCTCATGGAAATGAAACTTAGCAGGGTAGGCTTGCTTGCTTGTCTTAGGGGGGTTGCAGACTGCCAGAAATAGTGTGAATTCAGTCCACTTTTAGGGTTAGGGTTAGAGTTAGGGAACCATGGGAACTGTATTTTATTGTCGCATCAGAGTTGTCTGACAGAGAAGGCTCAATGTCTCAGAAAAATAACAGTTTCCATGATTCCCTAGCACTAACCCTAACCCTAAAAGTGGACTGAATTCACACTATTTCTGGCAGTCTGCAACCCCCCTTACTGTGGAAAGAAGAGTAGTTTATTATTTCAGGAACTGAATCTAACCCTTTTATTATTGTAGGAACCAACCAAAAAGCTTATAATTACCTGCACTGCTAGATATCAAGATTCATTAGACTTGAGCAGTCTTCTCCAACCTGGCACTCTCCATTTGTGTTGGACTATCGCTCCCATCAGTACCAGATATTGCAGATTATGGGATTTATAGTTTAATATAGTTGGATTTAGCTAGGTGATGAACCATCCTTAATTCTCCTCTTAAAATGAAGGAATCATCTGCAATTCTCTGCTCCTTTTGGCAGTCAGATTTACTGCCACATCTAGGTACTCTTCAAAGGAAGATCGATGTGAAGCGCAAAACAATAAGCAAGGCATAATGTGGATAACACACATGTCAGCCTAGCCATGCATCAGCCCTCCATTTATGGACAGAGTTTGGGCAAGTTATTTTTGTAAAGTATAATTCCTAGAATCCTCCAGCTGGGAAACCTTGGAGATAAAGTCCAAAAGTATCCTGTTCAAGCTTTCATTATGGGCACAGTTTGATTGCTAGCCTAAATTAGTCAAAAGCATTGCTAACCAGAACATCCAAGATCAACCCTTTACTGAGTAGTGTTCACTTCCTTTACTCTGTCTATGGAATGTACAGCTTGCTCTCTTAGAATAAACAACTATTGCTTTCTGTTTTAGGCAAATAGTTCCAATGAACTTGAACACCATTTCTTATAAATGTTGAGTCAATATTCAAACACAGATATGAAGCTTATTGTCTTGTCTCCATTATGCTTTCCATAAATATTTGGTTTGATCAGTTGGTTATCCAGTATGGGTGAGGGACTAGGGAATACCTCATTGCCAAGGCACAAAGTTTTTCTGGGATTTTTGTAACTCAGTGAAACTACATATCACTGTGATTTATTTATTTACTATAAAAATTCAGAAAGTTGATTGAAATCACACACAAGAAAAGTTAACTCAAATCATTAGCTAAATAAAGCTTTCTATTGGTTCTCCATGGCTTAAATCCAACTGCTAGCCCCAACTAGAGTGGTGAATCAATGGGATATGAATAAAGGTTGATTTACAATCCAACAATTGATTCAGTAGTTCTTCTATAGATGGAACAATAAATTGCATTTTGGCCTGTAAAAAAATATGGATTTTAATTTTGAAAATCTAACAATAAAAATGTTAATTTGCAACTGGAAAGTGTTACTGAGAATTTCCCTCAGATACAAACATGAATTCATAATGTTCTGAGAATGCATATGTGTAATGGTTATTTGAACCCTAGCAGTAGGGCCAACGTAGATTGGTTTCACTTTATTTACACATTCACACAGAGCTCTTTCCTAAGGGAATTTTACTGAGCAACCATTAACTGAAATATACACAACTGTTTCATTGCAGAATAACAAATACTATGGTTGTTGTTGTTGTTGTTGTTGTGTGTCTTCATTTGTTTCCAACTTACTGTGACACTAAGGGAAGCCAATCACAGGATTTTCTTGTCATGATTTGTTCAGAGAGGTTTGCCATTGCTTTCTTCTGAGACTGGAAAAATATGACTAGCCTCAGTTACCTTGTGGGTTTCTATGGCTGAGCAGGGATTTGAACCATGAAATTCATGAGGTCAATGACAGGTGACTTGAAGGCGTGCATGCATGGACACATGCGCCAGAGTCCTAGTTGAATACTCACTAGATACCATAATACTATGGCAGAACTTGATACATAGCAAGCCATATAGTAGTAAACTTATGTGAGTAAACTCCTTTGATCCATAAAGAGAGGCAAGTAAGAAATAAATATTATTATTGTTGTAGTTATTAAACAAATAACTAATGTCTGAATTCTGTTGTTGGGATTTACATAATTCAGCAGTTGATTTAATGGGTCTGTTCTAGTTGGGATAAATGATAGGATTGAGGCCTGAGGAGTAAAATACAGTGGTTCAAAATGAAGAAAAATTAACTCAAATGTGTACTCACTGTAGGCATCAGGACTAGGAGGTTTCTGAGTTCCAGGGTGTGGTTGTGGAGCCTCCATAGATTATAATGGGTTGGGCTTTATTTCCAGAAATTGGCAGAGATGTGGGGGCCAAAGAAAAATGTAGGTTTAGGGTTTCCTGGTAGGAGAAAAAGAAAAGGCTCAAATTGGGGTTAATAGAAAAGGAAAAAGAATTTCCAACAGTTTGTTGTAGGAGTAGAACATTATAAGAGAGCACTGTTGTGCTCATGTAAGGCTTGTGGGCTTCCAATGGACAACTGGTTGACTGTTGTGTGTACAGAATGTCGAACTACATCTGCTTTTGAAATGAAGCAACAGGGATCCTTTTATGTTCTTATGTTGTAAACTTTCTTTAAAAATATGCATACATGAATACCATAGTAAAAAGAGTGAGCAAAGGGTCCAGGGAATTGGCAATTGGCATGGAAGATGCCTCCTGATGATAGATAGTACTTCTAAAGCTGTAATGCAAAGTTCCTTCGTAAAAAGGAGCTGAGGATATTACACCCCAGTTACTTTAGGATAGGGTGGAGGGAAATGAGGGATTTGCCCCTCTCAAATAGGAATTCTGCTTCCCCCACAAAATGTTCCATTCATCCTCCAGTTTTTAGCATTGCAGTCACTTAAAACTTCTGTTGACCTTTTAAAAATACAATCGAGGCATCCAAAGAAAAAAGGGACAGGCAAAGTTACCAAGGGAATGTGAACACAACAAATTTGAAAGTTCTAGGTGTGGATGATTTTCACTATTTCACTCTCTGCAATGCTAGAAATTTGGGGACTAAAGGCAAATTTCCTTGAAGAGGGGCAGAATTTTTATTAAGGGGACACTGCTCTCATCTCCTCTCCCCCATAGCTTCACTGGAGTGGGACAAATCTGACTGATCTCAAAGCTGAAGGGCAAGCAGATTAATAAGGTCCTTGGAATTGGAAACTTTAGAGGAAATAGGCTCAGACCCCTCAAAATAAACCAAGCAAGGCTTCTAGCTGAGGCAGATTTTTTGAGGTTAGTGGTCAAGTTCGTTGCAGACTCATTTTAGGAGCACAGAATAAAATGCAAGGATCTTGGCCATCTCAAGAAAGAAAAGGCATTAGATTGTGACATCCAGGCCTTTAGGCAGGAATCCTGTCCTCATCCCTCCCTAACCAGGGAGCATCCATGAGCCTTGATCAGTCCTGCCATTAACAAAAGCTGAGCAAAATGTAAAAGGGCACTTCAAAGGTGCATTTTCTGTGCTGATCATTTCCCAGGCTAACTCCTCTAGACAATGGTAACGATAGCCAGGTGGCTGTTGCCAATCAGCCTTGACTAGCAACTTCCTAATGTATACCACTGCCATCCCCAGAATGTACTGGTTTATCACCTCAAGATTAATAAGCCAGCTGCTTGAGAGGCCTATATCAATTTACACAGTTCTTGAAAACTTTATGGCTAATGTTGAAATTTGCAACTTTCTGCATCCTATTACATTCTCTTCTAACTCCCAGAACTGAGGTCAAATACCTCAGACCTTAATATTGTACTCCATCATTGCATCTAAAGAAATGTATTGATATTCACAAAAGCTCATTCTAAAATAAGTGTGTAAGGGCCTTTGCAGACTGCCAGAAATAGTGCAAATTGAGTCCACTTTAAGGGTTAGGGTTAGGGAATCATGGGAACTGTATTTTATTGTGACACCAGAGCTCTCTGACAGAGAAAGCTCAATGTCTCAGAAAAAAAAAATTCCCATGATTCCCTAGCACTAACCCTAACCCTAACCCTAAAAGTGGACTCAATTTGCACTATTTCTGGCAGTCTGCAAAGGCCCTGAGTCTTAAACGTGCTGCTAGATTCCTCCTCCCTTTTCCTTTGTTTGGGTGTGTATACACACATATACACACACATGTTAAGAGAGATCTCATTACCATTTCCCCATACCCATTATCAACAGTGGTAGCAAACTTGAGTTAACTCCCTGCGATGTGCAGTATGCTCTTGCTGGGTTTCTACACCAAAGAGGGTTGTCAGGAGATCAAACTCAAGTGTTCTGATTACTCTCCATCTGCTCTGGAAAACCTCTTTTTTACTGTCAGGCTGCAGATAGCACAAGTCTGCATCACAGCCCTGCTAAGATCCATAGGCTGAATCCATAAGTTGAAGCTGACTTGATGGCAGGTAACAACAACACAACAAAGGGCCCAGAACTCTCCAGAAACATGTTAGCTAGTGGGCGGAACAATCTGTTTTCAGAAGATGAAAAATAAAAGTTCTTCATAGTTTATAGATGGCAATGAGGAACAGCATGGTGTAGTGGGTTTAGCATTGGACTGTAACTCTGGAGACTATGGTCCAGAACACACTGCAGAAATAATCCAGTTTGAGACTGCTTTAAATGACCTGGTTCAGTGCTTTAACTGACCTGGGAATTGTAGTCTATTGGGGCACCAGAGCTCTCTGACAAAGAAAGCTCAATGTCTCACAAAACTACAGTTCCCAGAATTTAGTCTTGTTGTTGTTGTTGTATTTTAATCATAGCTATAAATGTGAAAATGCATTTTCCAGGTAGAGAGAGAATGTTCAGTTGTTAAAGACAAAACAGGTGTTTCTGGTTTATTGTCAGAGACTGAATCTGATAAGCCCCAGAATAGTAAAAACAAACTTCCTTTATGGAGCTAATGTTGCTGAGGGCAAGGTTATAAAACTAGCATACTGTTGCTGGCAAGTTTTGTGATAACCTTCAGGTGACACCTAGCCAATAATACCTTTTATTTTTATTTTTTGGCCAGGAATAAATTGTTGCATTACTTCTGTTTGGTATGCTGACGATTTATGGAATCATGTGAGACATGTGGTTTGCATCTCAAATGGCATTTTTCCCCCCCTGATAAAAAAGTGCTGGCATCTGTAATATGTCTTGTTACTGTTTCTTGTGTGCTTTATGCTTGTGAGTTAATGCTGGAAATACAGCAAATCAAGTGAAAGATTCTTCATGTGAAGCTTACAGAGTTCATGAAAGACTTCCAACCTAGGGGCGTTTTCACACAGGCGGCTCTAAAGCCGCCTGGAAGCCCCCTGGAAGCAATCAAGAGCCGCTCCGGCGGCGAAAACAGCAGCCGCCGGAAGGGCTCCTGATTGCCTCCGGCAGCAGCCCCTCTAATTCCTTTTTAGAAAAGGAATTAGAAATATGGGGCTAAAGCCAGCTAGCGGCAGGGATGGCGCAGGGATTGCGCAAGATGGGGCGGGGCTTGCTGCGACGTCGTTTGAACACGACGAGCAAGACCCCGGAGTGAGGCAGGGATGGCGCAGGATGAGGAGGGGCTTGCTGCGACGTCGTCTGAACTTTTAGGTTCTGGAGCCGGAGTGGGGCCGGACGGAGGTAGGTTTGCCTCCGTTTAAAGCCCAGTGTGAAAACGTCCCTAGTCAGCCTCATGACCTGGGCTGAATCTTGTGCAAGTCTAATACGGTATGCATGATCACTTAACCACAAACTGGGTTTTTCATACAGCTCTTACATGCTCAAGTGGCCGTGTGTGGCTAGCCTGGCTGCTGTGCAAAAGTAGGTACCGTAGCTCTTTTTGGCAGACAACTTTATATGGCTGAAAATCAAGGGAGATCATTTGAAGGCATGACAATGTAGCAGACCTTGGAGTGGGCTCCTTATTTATTTCAGTGTTGTTAGACTGCTTTTTCGAACAATGCTCCCATAAGGCAGTTTGTACAATGAAATGTAAAATGTATTGAAATCCTCAGAAATAACAGTGTCTCATGGCACCTTAAAGATTAATACATTTATTATTATGTGAGCTTTTGGGGGTAGCCCATAAAGGCTCATGCCATAAGCAATTTGATATCCTTTCAGGTGACATAGGACTCCTGTTTTGTTGCAACATAATAGTTGCCCTTTTGAAAATTAAAGTCCTCAAATAGTTGTAAAAGAGCAACTTTTTAAAACGTACCGAGCCATTCCAATATATTTTTGGTTATAAAACAGTCTAAAATAAGGATAGGCATCTGTGGGGTGCATTAAGCCCTTGGAAATCTTGCATCCCCCTTTGCAAAAAACTCCAAAATGTTTTGCCCCCTCCCCATGTTCCCCAATACCCTCTAGGGATGGTAGGGGGTATTTTGCCATATTTCTAGTCCTCAGCCATTTTCGGTCCCGAAGAATGGAACCCTAAGATTTGTAGTTTGCTATGGCACCAGAGTTCTCTGACACGCGGCTAAATATCTCACAAAACTACAAATCCCAGAATTCTATAGCAAGCAAGCAAGCAATAACTTTATTGCTAATAGCTAAAAGCTGACACAGTTTGGTACAGATCAAACCAATGAATACAAAAACAATATATGAAAACAGGGCACAAAATTTATAAGAACTTATATAGGAACCATGAATAAGATACAATAATAATGATAAAAAACATATGACAAGTGAGACTTCTAATTCGTACCCCACCAGCTTGATAACTAAGCCTAATCTTGCTGGCAGCTAAACCAAATTTTACTATCATGGAGGTAATGTATACATCATTACCTGCCAAAGTCAGAAAGAGGATATAAAATATGATCACGGAACCTTTGCCTGAGGGCTGTATAAAGGGGGCATTGTGAAAGATAATGTTCAATATCCTTTACTGCCCCTGTTTCACACATACACATTCATAATTGAATGGGGGGTATTATTATATCTGTTCAACAAGTAGGCTGGAGGCATACATAGGAGCCGTAAGGCTGTAAATGCTTTTCTAATAGGGGCCAGGGCCTAAGCAGACTGCCAGAAATAGTGCACATTAAATTGAGGCACTGCCCTGGCTCAGTGCTAGGGAATCATGGGAACTGTAATTAATTGTGGCACCAGAGCTCTCTGACAGAGAAGGTTCAATGTCCCAGAAAAAAATACAGTTCCCATGATTCCCTAGCACCGAGCCAGGGCAGTGCCTCAATTTAATGTGCACTATTTCTGGCAGTCTGCTTAGGCTGAGATTAGTGAAATAATGCTCTAATCCAGGGGTAGGCAACCTATGGCCTGGGGGCCGGATGCGGCCCCCCGAGGCCTTTGGACTGGCTCCAGGCAGATCCTGCCGCCGCCGCCGCCCACCATGATGATATTGATTATTGTTGTTATTACTTGTTCTTGGGGTTTTCTTGGCAAAATCTCCACAGGGGTTTTGCCATCATGGCTTTTCTGGGGCTGAGACAGTGTGCATGCATCCCTGCTTGTTTGTGGGCCTGCCTTCCAGTCATTTCCATGATGATAATGATTATTGTTGTTATTACTTGTTCTTGGGGTTCTCTTGGCAAAATCTCCACAGGGGTTTTGCCATGGCTTTTCTGGGGCTGAGAGAGTGTGCATGCATATATTTTTAAATTTTTTAAAAAAATTATTTATTTATTTATTTATTGCTTGCTTCGGCCCCCCAATTGTCTGAGGGACAGCAACCCGGCCCCCGGCTCAAAAAGGTTGCCTACCCCTGCTCTAATCCAAAATATGTTTTATATAATGGGTACCAAAATGAGAATGTAAAGTTGAAGAGTGTAAGTAAATTGGCCCATTTAGAGACAAGATGAATTTTTCCTTTAATCAGTTGTTTAACTCTGCTGGTGGCAAAATTTGATAATGAATCAAAATTAATCTCATAACTTTGGAGTATCGTTCTACCTGTATAGCATGGAGAGAGGACACTTAAAGAGGCGTCAGTCTGCATTAATTCTGCTGTGTAGATGCAGCCTGGTTTAGGAAAGCCTGAAAACAACAAGAAGTAGTGACCTATTGAGAAGGGCAAGAATCTGCCCCCCCCCCCCATCTCTCCTGCTATGTTAGCTGATCCAAACTACTTTTTCACTTTGGACTCAGTTTTCAGCAACTGGAGTATGCCAAGGACAAGGGGGAAAGTGGGAAAAGGAGAGAGAAACTGGGACGTTTTAAAAGCAGCTGAAAAACAACAGAGGATTAATTGAGGCTGTCTCTCAATTAATAGAGGGTATATGACAGGAAAGTTCAGCCTCTCACTGGACCATTAACTCCCCCCCCCCCATCTCTCTCTAAAAATCCAGCATGGAGTAAGTGACACAGGCCATGCATGCTAAGTGAAGTATTTCCATTGTGTTCACTGAGAAACAAAATTATATTTGCAGCTATGGCTTTTTAAAACTATATAATACATATATCTTTTTTGGCAGTTTCTTCCTTAAATATTTACATTGTCAACATGGGACCTCATGCTTTATTAATATTTGCTCTGAAATGGGTAATATTGCATTGCACTTATCTTATTTAAATATTTTCCAAGTTAGAGATTAGATCAAATTAAGCTACTTCTGGTGAGTGCAAAATGAATTTCGTGAAAAATTTCATACCTACTGGCGGTCAGACATGTGGCAGCAAAACGTCTTTGATGATCATCTTGTTCTGTTCATGAGCCTTTACTTCTACAAACTATTGTAGGACAAATTTACCTGTGCAGTTATCTGCCATGCAATATTTTTGGTCAAAGTAGTGAATTAAAAGAATATGTAGATGAATGATGTCTGAGATGTATAATTTCTGCTAAAGGATACAGATCACTCTAGATAAAGAAATTTCCAACCCAAAGTCTGAAAGTTATTAAGGTGCATGTCTACTCTTAAAATATGTACAGAGATGCCTCCCTCAGCCAAGAGGCTATTAAGTAGGCTCATTTTAGCTTTGGTGTTGCCTTCCTTTTAATCATACCAACCTGTATTTTTTAGGTTACCATAGCATTAGATAAATATGAATACTGCTGTGTTCTTTTCCCAAATGTAGATAGCAAGCTACAACAAGGAGTGGCTTTCATAAGGCTGTGTGATAAATACAGGATTCCCTTAGTTAGTCACTTCTTGTTCTTCCGCCTTTTAAAAATGGCTATTGTATTGCTTCTTATTCAGTTTATGTGGCCATTTGTTTTTTGTCATTTGCCCTTAAGTCAATTTATGGTGACCCTATGAATGAGAGACCTCCACGAACCCCACTCAGGTCTTGAATATTCAAGGCTGTGGCTTCTTTGATTGAATCAATACATCTGTACTGTGGTCTCCCTCTTTTCCTACTGCCTTCACTTTACCAAGCATTGTCATCTTTACCAGTTGTCACATCATCTCATGATATGTCCAAAGTACAATAGCCTCAGTTTAGTCATCTTGGCTTCTAGTAAGAGTTCTGGCTTCTGCTCTATAACCCACTTATTTGTCTTTTTCCAATCCATGCCATCCATAGAACTATCCTCTAGTACAGGGGTAGGTAACCTTTTTGAGCCGGGGGCCGGGTTGCAGACAATTGGGGGACCGAAGCACCAAAAATAAATAAATAAATAAATAAATATAAAAAAAATTTTTTTTAAATTTAAAAAAATATGCATGCACACTCTCTCAGCCCCAGAAAAGCCATGGCAAAACCCCTGTGGAGATTTTGCCAAGAAACCCCCAAGAACATGTAATAACAACAATAATCAATATCATCATGGTGGGCGGCGGTGGGGGTCGGCGGCGGCGGCAGGACCGGCCTGGGGCCGGTCCAAAGGCCTTGGGGGGCCACATCCGGCCCCCGGGCCTTAGGTTGCCTACCCCTGCTCTAGTACCACGTTGCAAATGTGTTGACTTTCTTTCTGTCATATTTTTCACTGTCCATATAGTCAGCCCTTCATATCCAGAGATTCTGCATCCACAGATTCAACCATCTATGGCTTGAAAATATTCAAAAATATATACATTCCAAATAAGGGATATCATTTTACTATGACATTGTATATAATGGAATTTGAGCATCCACAGATTTCGGTATCTACAGGGGAGTCCTGGAATCAAACTCCAATGCGTGCACTGTATAGAAATCAGAAATACTATGTCATGGATGATTCTGACTTTGATGTCAGAACAGAACACAGATTTAAAGATTTTAAAAGAATTCAGTCTAGGATCAAGGAATGAATAGGACAGTGACTTATCTAGTTTTGTGAGGCCAACAGTTGTTTGTGGTGAAATTTTGCTTAGCTGTTCCAGAAGGTTCTGAACATGCTCTGCACAGGTGCAGTAATTCTGTGATTCACAGAGACCATGAAGGACATCAGTCCTCTCTGCACAAGCAAGATCAGAAGCAGGATGCGGCATGGACCATAGACTGCTGATATCAAAACTTAAAGTGACACTAAAGAAGTAGACTCATTGTGCCAAAATACAATCTGTAGAACATTCCTGTGGATGAAAGACATGTAAAGAAGAGATTAGTGCTACTAAGCCTAATGGACAGAGAACCAGAATAAATGTGGTCATAGGATTTCTGCATTTAACTTCTTTAATCAGTTTCTGTTCTTGTTGTGTGGAGTGTGGTTGGGAAGGAATTGTAAATTCCAGGTTTACTCTTTGCAGTCAGAATAATTGCTCATTTATCTAATTATTATTATTGCAATTTGATATCATTTTTGATACATTAATATAAATTGAACTGCTAAAGTGTTTTGATAGATGCCTTCACTAAGGCTACATCTACACTGCAGAATTATTGCAGTTTAACACTGCTTTAACTGCCCTGGCTCAGTTCTATGGAATTCTGGGATTTGTAGTTTTCTGAGATATTTACTGTTCTCTGTCAGAGAGCTCTAGTGCCACAACAAACTACAAATCCCAGGATTCCATTCTATGACAAAGTGATGTCAAACAGCATTATTTCTGAGCGTGGTAGTAGCCTGTGGCAATGCACAATTCTTTTCTCTGTAGTCAAAGTTATTCACCGCTGATGAAAAGAGTTGTTGAATCATATTTGATCATTCATTTTACATCAAGCAATTCTCCTAATTTACAGAAACAACCTTTGTCACTTTTCTGTGCTTATCCTCTTTTTAATGTTTGAAATACTTTTGCACCAAGAGGGAAGAAGCCACAACAAAATTTTATTTGAAACTGAAAAATGAAAGGGAAAAGAAAAAGAAAAAGAAAGGAGCAAATAGGGAAGAGAGACCAAAATCTTGCAGGCAACCTGGCAATGTGGAAATCACACCATATACACTGTTTATTTTAAGCACATGGGGGGACAACTTTCCCTTTCTGTTTACTTCTGAAATAGAAATCAGTGAATCAGAACAATGAAGATGGTAAACTTTAACTTTAAAGGGAAGTGCCTGGAGAAGAGAAGGGAATCACGTGTGTTTCTTTGCAGACTGCCAGAAATAGTGCAAATTGAGTCCACTTAAGGGTTAGGGTTAGTGCTTGGGAATCATGGGATTTTTTTTCTGAGACATTGAGCCTTCTCTGTCAGAGAGCTCTGGTGCCACAATAAAATACAGTTCCCATGATTCCCTAACCCTAACCCTTAAAATGGACTCAATTTGCACTATTTCTGGCAGTCTGCAAAGGCCCTTAGAAACCAGTGAATAGTGTGGCCCACATGGAGGAAGCAGGCATGACCAGTTGGTGAACTTGAGAGGGTTGGACTGGGATATGAGGGCTGGATTTGGCTCCACAGCCTGAGGTTCCCCACCTTCATATATCCAACAGCCACTGGCAATGGGAGGGGTGCTTGAGGAATTTGATCTTCATGAATTCTAATATGAATTGAGGTGATCTGTACTTCTGTTAAAAACAAACAAACAAAACAAAACCCTCTGATGACCGAGGGCAAATTTCCTTTGGATTTCACCCTTTTTTGAATATTGCAATTTAAAAAGAGTTCAAATGCAGTCAAAAATTCAAGTTTTTAAAGGATAAAACATGCTTAGAAATGCTTATTTTGTAATGAGAGATATTTTAAAAATGTATTTCAATATGTATTTATGTATTCATTTTTCTGCTGATTTAAAAAAATGTATATTGTGTATAAGAAACAGAAGTTATATCAACGTATCTTGGACATAAACTGATCCTTCCATCCCTGGTGCTCCTGAGATGTTAACTAGTGAGCCTTGCTTAGCTCACTCCTTTCCTACTGCAGTTGGTGTCTTTTCTCCCAGATTAACTTTAGCAGACCCCCAGGCACACTGAATCATTGCAGGGAAAAGTTACTCAGACTTACCTAAAGGAATGGAGTGCATGTCAGCTGAACGCCCATCCAGGGATAAGGTTAACAAACCAGCAACAATACATATTTTATCAGCTGTGAAGCCAATATGAGGGCTTTCCAGAGGTCATGACTCGAGAGATCATCCTGCAGTTTGGGCCATTAAAATTTTTTGGTATTTAGTACAGAAGGAATTTATTTTTCACTTCTATTAGCCAGAAGCATAGGATGATGTCATTTGGTCTTCGCCCAAGATGGCCACATGGGAGAACATCTGAATGGGTTTCTCTGCCTGCCCTAATCGCAATTCATTATGTTATTCATTAGATTTCTCCACAACATATTATGGTAGTTTTAAGCTAGTGAAATTAGAAATGGGTTGTTTTCAGCAGATTAATCCTATGATCACATTTTGATAGAACTGGAGATACTTCATGTGTATGTCAATAATAATAATAATAATAATAATAATAATAATAATGTATTTGTACCCTGCCCCTCTGTGCACAATCGGGGCGGCTAACAACAATTAAAAATACATACAATATAAATCCAAAAAGACACAATACCCCCCCTTAAAAAAGTATTAAACCAAACACAATTAAAACATCTTAGATTAAAATATCATACAATAAAATAAAGCCATAAACAGCAAAATATAATAGGACAAGCAGAGTAGCGGCAGCATCCCAATTGGGAAAGGGCAGAATAAAGGGGCTCCTGAGGCCGGGAGTCTATTCTGGAAAGGCCTGTCGGAAGAGATCTGTCTTAACAGCCTTTTTGAAGCTGTTTAGCATTGTAATCTGAAAGATCTCATCCCACAGGCTGTTCCACAATCTGGGGGCGATTACTGAGAATGCCGACTGGGAGGTTGCAGACAGCCTGGATTTTAATGGCTGGAGCAAGTTCCTCCCAGAGGACTGACGTGCGCAGGGAGGAGGTGGTCCCGAAGATAGGTTGGACCCAAGCCATTTAGGGCTTTAAAGGTAATAACCAACATCTTATACTGGGCCGGAAACTAATAGGTAGCCAGTGGAGGAACTTTAACACCGGAGTTATGTGGTCCCTCCTAGATGTTCCAGAAACCACTCTGGCTGCCATGTTTTGTACTAGCTGAAATTTCTGGACCAAGCATGAGGGTAGCACCATGTAGAGTGCATTACAGAAGTCCAGACAGGAGGTTACCAGCGCATGCAGAACAGTCTGAAGGTCCCTTACTTCCAGAAAAGGGCGCAGCTGGCGTATCAGCCAAAGCTGATAAGGCACCCATGACCATCATATTTACTTGATTTGTCATCAGGAGCAACGAGTCAAGGATCACCCCCAGACTGCGAATACAGTCCTTTACGGAGAGTGTGACCCCGTCCAGGACAGGAGGTTGCAACCCAATTCTTGGTTTCGGGGCCGCTACTGTGAGCACCTCCATTTTTTCTGGATTCACTCAATCTGTTTTTCCTCATCCAGCCCATTACTGCCTTAAGACATTCATTGAGAGGAGAGACACCATCGGAATTCAAGGCCGATGATAAGACTTGGAGAAATAGATCTGGGTGTCATCAGCGTACTGATAACACCCAGCTCCATGACTCCGAATGATCTCACCCAGCAGCTTCATATAGATGTTAAACAGCATCGGGGACAGAATGGCGCAGGTAAGCTCCTTTTTTTTTGGAGCAGCTGTCCCCGAGCAGCACCCTCTGGGATCTGCCCGAGAAGAAGGAACAGAACCACTGCAATGCAGTGCCTCCGATTCCTAACCCCCTCAGGCGATCCAAGAGGATGCCATGATCTATCGTATCAAAAGCCGCTGAGAGGTCTAAAAGCACCAACAGGATCATACTACCCCTGTCGATGCTCAGACACAGGTCATCGGCCAAGGCAACCATGGCGGTCTCAACTCCAAATCCTGTCCTAAAGCCAGTTTGAAATGGGTCTAGATAATTGGTTTCATCCAAGAGAGCTTGGAGTTAAAGAGCAACTGCCCTCTCGATTACCTTGCTCATAAATGGTAGCAAAGAGACTGGCCTATAGTTGTTCATATCCAGGGCGTCCAGGGAAGTTTTTTTTCAGAAGCGGCCTAACAGACGCTTCCTTCAAACAGGATGGGATATGACCTTCTCTGAGGGATACATTGATGATGTCCATAAGGAACATCCTCAATGCATCCCCCCCGGACGGCCAGCCATGAAGGGCAAGGATCAAGAGGGCAGGTTGTTTTCTTCACTCTACCAAGGAGTTTGTCCATGTTATCGGTACTCACAGATTGAAACTGATCCAGGATAATTTCATTAACGGAGTTGCTGGACACCTAGTCAGTTGTTTCTGTCAAAACACTGGTGTGTGTCGGCTCTTATCTGAGAGATTTTATCTGCAAAAAAGTTGCTAAATACGTCACAGCAGGAAGTTGTCGGGTTGAGTAACGGGTTCTGCGCAAGAGGTGCCTGCGTCAGCTCCCTTACCACCCTAAACCACCCTAAAAATCCTCCCTCCATTCCATCCGATGTCATCTGGGAGAGAGACACTAGGGCCAGCACCATCGGGCCTGAAATAAGAAGAGCCCTCCCTCCATTCCATCTGATGTCATCTGGGGGAGAGGCAACAGGCCCAGCCCCATCCGGCCTGGAATAAGAAGAAGAGCCCTCCCTCCATTCCATCCAGTGTCATCTGGGAGAGAGACACTAGGCCCAGCACCATCCGGCCTGGAATAGGAACCCTTACTTCTTAAAGGACGGGTGGGATTTGGGATTTTTATGTTCTGTTTGAATTATATTGATATATCTGTATGGAGGTCTTGGTGTTGTGGGCCGCCCCGGTTGCTCTGCAGAGGGGTGGGATATAAATAAATATTATTATTACATTATTATTATTATTATTATTATTATTATTATTACTAAACAGCTCTGCTGGAAAGGACTCTGCAGATGCAATACATGCAGAACAGAAGGATATCTGTGTTGCACGTATTGCCTCTCGATAGGACCAAAGAAAGTTCCTATGATGTGTCTTGTCAGATAAGAGTCGAGTTTTCTGCCAGGAGCGCTCTAGTCGTTGTCCAACCCACTTCATTTTCCTAAGCTCTGGTGTATACCATTGCTTCTGATTTGGAGCGGGTTGGAAAGGATGCTTGGGAGTGATCGTGTCGATAGCCTTGGTAAGATCGGTGTTCCAGGTATTAACCAAAGCTTCAACAGGGTCACCGTCCTTACCAACCATTAAATCCTCCAAGGCTTTCTGGAATCCTATTGGTTCCATTAACCTCCGAGGGCAGACCATTCTAATGGGTCCACCATCCCTGGTGGTATGGGTAGAGGCTCTTAGTTCAGTCTTGACCAGGAAATGATCCGTCCATGACAATGCGGTGGTTTTAATAACCTCCGCCCACGGATATTCCTGTTCCGTTATAAAGACCGCATCAAGGGTGTGACCCGCACAATGTGTGGGCCCGACGACCAATTGGGATAGGCCCATGTTTGCCATGGTTTCCATGAACTCCCGAGCCGCACCTGTCAGATTTGTCAAACTGGTCTCGAGTGGAATGTTGAAGTTGCCCAGAACTAAAAGTCTGGGCGACTCCAATAGCAACTCTGAGACCAGCTGTGTCAGCTCAGTTAGGGAGTCTACTAGACAATGGGGTGGTCGGTATACTAGCAGAATCCCCAAACTATCTCTGGTCCTCAGGCTCAGGTACATACACTCGAAGTGGACCATGTTCTGGAGCACCCACAGCATCTGCACAACCTGCCTCACCTGCAGGCACCTAACATGCAAGCAGTTGTATTCTGACTTTCCCTCCTTTGCTTACAAGCAAGCCATGTCTTGTGATGGTAGTAGTAGTTTGAGACTGGGATCATAGCACTGAAGGACAAGTGTTCTTATTCTTTCTCCCACATCACCTCATGCATCCCCAATACATTCTGAAACCTATTAGATTAAGAAGGTGAAAGTAAAGATACTTTTATTTTTGGTCCCTGTCTTTCCCTCTCTTTGTGGCTGATAGCAGTGTTGTGGCAGTAAGGAAATGCCACTGGTGAAAAAGGTGAATCTCCTGTCTCGCCCAATATAGTGGCTCCAACTCATACCATCTCCCACTCACCCAATGGCTGCTTATTGCCAAAGAAAAAGACACTGGGAGATTTGATTGCATGTGGTCCACATCATGTTGATGATGGCTGATGGCTTCCATGCCAATAGGCGCAGTGAATCTGCTCAGGGATTTACCCTGGCTTTAAGTCTGCTATCCAGAATACCAAAGCCTATGCATCAAATATATTTAGCACCTTGGATAGCTCTTTTCAAGTTCAGACTGAAATCTAGACCCACCACTCCACTGATGTGGAAGTCACCACTTTATGTCAAATTTGGCCCAAAGGAACACTGTTTTCAAAAATGATCCAACATTTCTTGTCAAACCAAGTGGACCTGTAGTATTCTGCCCAAGGCTTAAACTCTGGAAGTATAGAAATAAGCTTCTGAAAACAGAATAACTGAATGAGAAAGAGGATAAATTATCAGGCCTCGAGAAATATCAGAAAGCAAACTGGTTTATTTGTAGTTAACCGTAACTTCCTGTTCATTATCTTTCCCCACTTCCACCTCTGCCATACCTTTTATACATGAAGGTTCTAGGACGCAAGCCAGAACTTCAGGAGGGTGATGACAACGATGATGAATCTGCAGATATTACGAACAGAAGAATTGCTAAGCTTTACATGGTGAGTAGACAATGTTCTCTTTTCTTCAGGTCTGCTTTGTGGGGAATGTATTTGATCTGCTCCTCTGATCATCTGCAGGTGACATAAATATATGCTTATATTTGTCAGATTATTGGTGTAGTTATTGCATTAATAATCATGTGTGCTTTTCAGCCAAGTCTGTTTCCATCAAAACCCATTATACATGAGTTATGAAGAATACATGGATGTGTGAATATAAGTGGTTTTTTTCCTGGCTCTTGGTCATTAATGACACAATCCAGGTTATAGGTGGTTCCCTGGAGTTGGAGAAGGAAAAAGGAATTCAAGGACTATTGATTTTGATATGGATTTCATCCTGCAAGAGCATTTCTTCCTTTGATCTGCCTGCTCTCCTTGTTTAGAAGCAGTCTTTCCACTGGGCTTTAACAGAATTATTTATGTATTTATTTATTGAATTTATACCATGCTTTCTCTTGGGAAGTGATCCTAGGTGGTCTAAATGAATTTAAAACAAGATTAAGTTAATATATTATTTTACAAAAGCTAAAAAATAATTAAATAAGAGTATTATTTTAAAAAGCAAGGTTAAGACAGTTATAACAGATTTAAAACATAATTACTCCTAAAAGATTACAAGGAGGAAGAGGAGGAGTTATTGTTAAGAAGCAGAAGACCCTCATTGAAAGGCATAGCCCTTGTTAAAATAAATGTGGGCATCCCAGGAATCAGGGACAACAGCTTTTAGGAACAAGTGTCAGAGACTAGGGCTTCCCCCAGGCATAAATCAGAAATTATTTGAAGGCATACTTCAACATTGCACACTCTGGTATGACAGTCAGATTATAAGTGTATTATATAGATATATTGTTACACTGTGGAAATAAACAGCAAAATTGTGCAGCATAATAGTACAGCTCCCTCTTTAGGAAATGATGTGTGAAGAAAAAAAATCCCAGGAAAATCATGAAGCATAATAGTACAGCTCCCCCTTTGGGAAATAAAGTAGAATGATGTATTTCCTCTACTAATTTCATTGAAGAAACATATTGTATCAAGTTAAATTGATATCACATTTATTGCCATGCACAAGAGTCTCAGAGCCCTATTTAGGATTGGTGAAGTATTGCTTTTCCATAATGAAATGGAAGTGAAAGGAAAACTCTGTTTCCACATAGCATTGAATATACTGTATATACTCAAAAAAATAGACCCCCCCCCAAACCTGGGTCAACCTGTCCATGGGTCCGTGTAAGTACTGTGTGTGTGTGTGTGTGAGAGAGAGAGAGAGCTGTCCCCTTTCTCTGAATAGAGTGGTAAAAGGCAGGAGCCTAGTCCATCCTGAGAGCACCAAAAAGAAGCATGGATCCCCTCTACTCTCTCATCTGTTCAGCCTTTAGGATGAGCACAAACAGTTATGTCTGAATTTTCTAAGTTTTTTGGCATTATTTTCCTTTGCATCATCCTTTACATCCTTTGTTACATGCCTCTAAGTTTTGCCGTCGACTTAACCATGGATCATAACAAAATCCAAAATCTTGGCCCCCCCAAACCTGCCCTCGATTTATACATGAGGCTGACTTATAGTTGAGTATATACAGTAATAGTATGTATTATCCTGTAGTGCCCTTGCTGATTGTGAATATCCTTTTGCACTATTTATTCCCAAACAATTCCCATTCAGCAAAATAACTTTTACAGTGTTAATGAGAAGTTTCCTGTTGAACATGCCCATTATATTACATCCTGCTGTATATGTCCAGAGTGGTAGATTAATAGCTTTTAGATTGCCCCTCATTTTCTTTTCACTTGTACCTCTAAATTGCTAATGTCTCAGCCCAATTTTTTTTTTAAAAAAAATCAAGGCATTGGAGAAATTGTCTCTGATGCTTTAAGTGGGATGGTGAGATGCAGTTTCAGCTTTTAAAATTGGTATCCTCCGTTTGTAACCTTTTGCTTGTTTTAATACTGCGTGTTCTATCTTCTTTTTTCCATACTGGGGAAAATTCATTGAGGAGAAAAAAGATGGAATAGCTCTACAGTGCCCTCCAGTTTTTA
Organism: Phrynosoma blainvillii; assembly: GCA_026167975.1. NCBI lineage: Eukaryota > Metazoa > Chordata > Lepidosauria > Squamata > Phrynosomatidae > Phrynosoma > Phrynosoma blainvillii. The sequence goes on from JANUYF010000005.1 coordinate 40,092,215, forward strand.
ACATGGGGAGCTCTTCATCAATTCTAGAACAACAATCGTTGTGTCATCTCTTCTTTAGCTTGTAGATTGGTTTTAAAAGCATTAGAAGCACAAAATTTTCAGAATCTAATGAAAGAGTTCTTTCTGGCATTAAAAGTTTATTGTGTCCTAGCAGCTTCTCTAAATAAAATTCTTATTTTAATCATATAAAATAGGACTAATCGCGGTAGAATGTGTCCCAATTTTTAAAAAAATAAATGGATGGATCTATGTTTTGAGATGATCTGAACATGAATGTCCTGCATTATCAGGTGTCAGATGCAAGTGGCTCCATGAAGGTTTCAGTTGTTGCAGAAGAGAATCCCTTCTTGAGGGCAATGCTTTTGTCTGAAGAGTGTTTTATACTGGATCATGGTGCAGCTAGAAAGATATTTGTATGGAAAGGTATGTAGCAAAACTCTCTTTTTTAAAAAATTATCACTAGTAAATAATTGTATAGTACATTGAATATACAGACACACTTTCTTTCCAGAATCTGGTACATGCGCAGGGTCCCTTTCTCTTCAGTAGTGACGGGAGGGGATTCTCAAAGGACTGTGTACTGTGTTTGGCTTCCTGTATGGGAAGGTATATTGAACAAGGGAGGGTGGGGATTGTGAGGCCATCAGAGTTGCTATGTCCTGAAGTGATCATTAACACAATCCTTATTTCAAACATTTGAAGGTTTTTTAAACAGAGGTGGAACAGCCGTCCGTCAGAAGTGCTTTTATTGTGTATTCTTTTATAGCAGGAAGTTGGACTGGATGAACCTTGTGGTTTCGCCGATCTCTATGATTCTATGATTTGTGTCACAATAATCCCATTCTCCACCAATTTCTTATTTATAAATTGAAGCTGATGTTGATAGATAGTTACTTTTACTAGACATTCAGTCTGCTTATGTTTGGGCATCTATTTGAACCCAGTTTCAAGTCCATCTTCGAGAGGAGGTATCAATCTCACTTTGATATATTTCAGTGAAAGTGTAAAAATGAAATCCTGTAACTAGTTTGCTAGCTTGCCTGCTTCCTTCTCCACCTTTTCCTTTGTTCACTCTGTCTAATCCAGGGGTCAGCAACCTACGGCCCGCGGGCCGCATCCGGCCCACGGACCCCCGCTTACCAACCCCCGCGGATCCCCGACGCTGCCAGCCGCCACTGCCGCTGTGCGTTCTGGCCGCTGAGCGGCCGCGTGCGTTGCGGCTGCCATTTTGTTTGCCAAAATGGTGGCCGCGATATGCGCGGAGGCAGCAGTGGCGGCAGCGCGCGCGCGTGCCGTTGACACCAACGTGCGGGCTGTACCGGCGCGTGCGGCAGCAGGGGACGTGCACGCGCATGACCGCGTGCGCCGCCATTCCCCCCCCCAGCCTGCCTCAAGGGACCGGCCCCAGGTAAGCGAAGGTTGCCGACCCCTGGTCTAATCTATATAAAAATCATACATAACATTGGTCCAAAACACACTGCCAAAATAATCCAGTTTGAGACTGCTTTAACAGTCCTGGCTCAGTGGTAGGGAATTCTGGGAACTGTACTTTTGTGAGTCATTTAGCCTTCTCTGTCAGAGAGCTCTGGTGTCACAATAAACTTTAATTCCTAGAATTCCCTAGCACTATGCCAGGGCAGTTAAAGCAGTCTCAAACTGGATTATTTCTGCAGTGTGTTTTGGACCATTGTCTCCCATCCAGTTTGCTGATCAGGATGGGAGATCATTGGAAGACTCGTGTAATGTTAATTTGCTGATCAGAGCCAGCTCTACTTAACGTCAAGAACACTTTAAAAGATTTCATGATTCTTCTGATCCCAGCTTTTATCTTGTCATTGAATTGCCAGGTTCAGCCTAAGGGGTGTCGTACACAATTGTGCCCCAACATTCTCTGTGACATTGCAAGGGATCTGATTTGAACCTCTTAGACTGTGTGTTTCTTTAGTAGTAACTACTTGGATTGCTAGTATAATAGCTAGTCCAGTGATGGATTAGAAATAATCTTCCTCTAGGTTTGTTTGGTTAGTAATCCAACCTTTTGTGTGTGGGGGGGATCCCCCCCTTTCTTAGTGGCATTGCTTTTTTAAATGAAATGTTTTTTTCCTCTTCTTAACCTTTTTGAATTATCTGAGACTATACCATATGTAAACTACTTACTGTGATAAGTCTCTGTTTTGCTTGTCTGCATGGTGGTGCAATGACCAGCCAGTGAGGAACCCACTCCCTACCCCAAAAAAGACATCATTTTAGTTCAAGAGTTTGTTGCACATTTGTTAAAAGCAACACCATTTGCTATCAAAAATGATGAAAACACTAATTTCAACACGTCTGATTAATGCAAACATTCTAATAGCTGCAGGAAACCTGTATAGTATGCTGTTTTAAACATTGCTGTGCTGCATCCAAGAACATTACACTGATGCTCTGAATGTACTAAGTGCATGGGCTGGCATCCTATTGGTGGCACATGCAGGTATAAATTGTCTTACACTTGATGATCAAAGTTTTGCACCATTGCATATTGGAGGTATTCACATTTCAGGTGCAGAAATTGAGTTCTGTATGTGATGCTATTGTGCACTAACATGCATTGATGCACACTACATATATGCATCAATGAACAGTACATATTTAGTTACACAGTATCATAATTCATTAATGAGGCCATGTTGCACAACTGCCAGATAGTCTCCTGAGCATAAAGTTACATTCCATCTTTTCAGTGTAGGATTTCAGTCATGGATTTTATGTTTTCTAGGAATTTGCCTCCTGTTTTTCCATTGTAATCTTAATTACCACTTAATTTTAACAAGGTAAGAATGCTAATCCATCTGAGAGGAAAGCAGCTATGAAATCAGCAGAGGAATTCATTCAGCAAATGAGTTATCCTGCTAACACTCAGGTATGCCTATGTGAGAAACAACTGTACTTTAGTTCAGGTAAGGTGATAACTACATACAATTGCTATGAGGCCACATTGAGTCTGCCTCCTATAGGGATAAAGGTTATGTACATTTTTTGAATTCTGGCTCAGTCATGGAAACTCACTGGGTGACCCTGAGCAAGTCGCACTTTCTCAGCCCCAGGGGATGGCAATAGCAAACCCCCTCTGAAGAAACTTGCCAAGAAAACCACAATAGGTTCATTTTACAGTCGCCATAAGTTGGGAACAACTTGAAGCCACAGAACAATAACGTTTTTGAATAAAGGAGATGATGTATAGCATGACTAGAATGGTGTGCCACCACTCAGTTAAAATAGGGGGCTTCTAGAAAAAGAGATCATCCCCTAAACTGCAGTTAATTGGTCATAAGCACTGTAAACTAGACATGATACCAGTCCCAGCTGTGATCTTTATCCAGATTAAAGTCCTCTAGGCATTGTCTTTTAATTTATGATCAAAGCTAAATCCATAAAAAGAAGTTAAACATAGAATGATAGAATCATAGAATTATAGAGTTGGAAGTGACCACAAGGGCCATCCAGTCCAACCCCCTGACATGCAGGAACTCCCAATTAAAGCATTCCCGACAGATGGCCATCCAGCCATATAACAAGAGGGGGGGGAAAGCAGGAAAGCAGAATAAAAACAACAGCAGCAAGTAAAGCTAAACAGTAGTAAAAGGTTATGATGGAAACATCTAAATATGCAGCATAACCTCCAGGCAAGCATTTCTTGGGAGGGTATTCCAGAACCAGGGAATCACTACTGAAAAGGACCTCTCAAGGAGCCACCCACGTCTTATGGTGTGGGCATCAGATCAGTGTAAGCTACTGACTTTCATGTTAGTGGAATGATGAAACTGCTCCAGACTTAACTTTAAATGCCAGAGGCATTAAGCTCTATCCCATTTAGGCTTTGTATCTTGGATCAGACTAAAACCAAGAGCAAATTCAGCATCTCACTGATAGGAGAGCCATGAGCCTCCATGGGGGCATTCCAGAGAAAGACCTCAGAAGATTATCTTAAGATCTGCCTGCTCTATGCATTGATATAAAAGCTCTGGCTGGTGTAAATTGACTGGCATTTCCTTCCAATGCAAATAGAAAGATGTTCACTCAAATGGGAGGGTTGGTCCTGTTCTATGTAAAATATCTCTTTTCACTATTTTATATGGATTAGTGCTACCATGTTGGCTTTTTCTGGTTGACAACTTTGCCACTTCTCCTGGACTGGTATTTTCCTGATTGTGGGAGAAGAGGAAGAAATACGAATGAGTAGTTGGCCTCATTTTTATTCTATGTCTAGTATATATCTCAGCTGGTGACAACCTGTGTTTTTTGGTAGGTTGACACACAAGGCTATTCTAGGAAGGGAGTTTTCTGACCCTTTGCCTTTTTGTCTTTTTTTGTTTTGTTTCAGATTGAAGTGCTTCCAGAAGGAGGTGAAACACCCATTTTCAAACAGTTCTTTAGGGACTGGAAGGACAAAGATCAAAGTGATGGCTTTGGGAAAGTGTATGTCACAGAAAGAGTGGCAAGGATTGAGCAGATTGAATTTGATGCTACTAAGTTGCATGAGTGTCCACGGATGGCAGCCCAGCACAACATGGTAGATGACGGCTCTGGGAAAGTGGAGGTATTTCTGTGTGTCATTGTCTTTTCATTATGTCTGGCTTCTTGACTTTTTATTTGTTGCTCTGCTTTTTGATGGTTTATTTTCAGTACTATAATTCTGTCCCCCTCCCAACATACATCCTTGTAATTATCAATTTGTTGAAAGTAACAAACATAGTTTTTGTGAGGGCTGGATTACAGATTACACACAATGCTTAATGTGAGGCTATGTTTAATCAGTTACATATACATGTGTGTGCTGATAATGCTTGGTAAAGTGGAAAACAATAGGAAAAGAGGGTGACCCCCTTACAGATGGGTTGATTTAGTCAAAGAAGCCACAGCCCTAAGTTTACTAGACCTGAGCAGAGCAGTTGATGACGGGCTTTTGGAGGTCACCATAGGTGAAAGTTGACTTGGTAGAAAATAACGACAACATGTCTGTGCATGAGTAGAAGCTGGAATTATAATTGGGACAACAGTGCACAAGGAGGGAAGGTTTATTCTCTTCCCAGATGCAGTCTAGATAGAAATCCTCCCATTGGACTGTCACTTTTTTAAAAGTTTTCATTGGCACCAGTGGATGCGTTTTTCCCTAGCCCCCATGGAGGGGCTGCTTTTTTCATTTGGATTGTAGCTGAATATAAAAGGGAGAAACTTCCCTTTCCTGTACATAGTGATTCTGATAATTAGCGAGCCCACAATATCTGTAGATGATTTTATTAAAAATGGAGACATATCTCCATTGCTCATTATGAAGCTTAACATAAACTGTGGATTAAATCCAGTCATTAGCAACAGCTCAAGTAAAACCACTGGGTCAGTAGGGCCTAAATAAACATCCACTTAACAGCTTCCCATTGACTCAGTGGGTCTAGTATAACTGGTACTAACAGTTGGATTTAGTCCACAGTACAGTCAGCCCTCCATATGCATGTATTCTTTAATAATAATAATAATAATAATAATAATAAATTATTTATTTATAGCCCACCCAATCACAAAGAATCCGGGTGGGTTACAACAATAAAAATACATAGAATACAATAGAATTAAAAAATTAATCCCTTCTCAGCCCCCCCAACCCAATGCTAAAATTACAATTAAACAAACATTATTTAAAAACAAAAATACAAAAGTTTAAAAAGGGAGATAATTGGTATACAGAGCAATGTAGATCACCTTGTGCAGGGAGAGGAGCTAAGCTGGGAAGGCCTGCCGGAAGAGATCCATCTTAAGAGCCTTTTTGAAGGCTGTAAGAGTGGAGATGTGACGGATCTCCTCTGCCAGGTCATTCCACAGCTTTGGAGCAGCAATGGAGAAGACCCTCTGGGTGACCGATGTAAGCCTAGATTTTTTTGGCTGTAGAAGATTCTTCCCTGAGGACCTTAGTGTGCGGGACGGACAATACGGAAGAAGGTGCTCCTTTAAGTATTCACGGAGTTAAGCATCCACAGCTTGAAAATATTTTTTTTTAAAGTGCAAATTCCAAATAGCAAAACTTGATTTGGCCACTTTATATAAGGGACACAATTTTATTTTGCCACTGTAGTTAATGGGACTTGAGCATCTACAGACATGATATCTATGTGAGGTCCTGCAACCAAACCCCAGCAGATAACAAAGGCCCACTGTATGTCCCTGAGTTGCTACTGGAACAACTCAAATCTGGCCATACAGAAAGAGTTTCTTTGACTGCAGAATCTGCTGCACTTCTGAAATGCTTCTATTTTGACAGATGTGCAACTTGTTGGACTTCAATTTCTATCAGCCCTTGCTAGCTAGCATGCCCAATGGTAAGAATGATGGGAGTTGCAATAAGGTCTGGACAGCCCTGCAACTACTCTGTTAATCTTATGCTAAGGCCATCTTGTTCCAGTTGCATACATATAAGGCAACCAAAGTATTGTGCCTGTCTAGCCAAGACTTATGCAGTGGATGTGAAAAACCAGGAGAAATGATCATGAACACCTGATTGGTTCCCAGTGTACGAGGCTCATTGTACAACTTGTAATGGGATTAAACAGGTTACATTGTTGTGTAGTTAGAAAGATATGGTAGAGGACCTGCAATGAACTCTTTAACCTAATAATTGAACATTCCAGGAGATAAGGGGGCAAGAGGGCATGTTTTCTGATGGGAATAAGTGAGCTCTTCTTCTCCCTACTCTTGGACCAGCCATGAGAAATTGTGAGGTAGTCTTTGTTACAGATGCTCTGCTTCTCAGTTTAGGGAGAGAGGAAGAAAGGAAGGGAAATGCTTATAGGTATCAGCTATCCCACATCACATTGGTTTTTCTCCCCTGGGTGGGATGTATGCACACATGCCTGGAAAACATCTGTGACTTCAAGAAGGGACCATCTCACTGTGATTTGGAAATGCATACAGTAGGTGGTGTCGGAATAAGCTTTACTCTGATATGAAACACCTGCTGCATCCATTAATATTTAAGATCTTCTTTTATACCAGTGGCTCATGCTAGTTTTGGGTGGATCCAGCCCCAAATTTAGAACAACCTGGCCTGTATCAGCCACACACAACTCAAAAGAATGGGTGTGCTATCTATCTAATACAGTGAGCTTGAGTTGCAATAAAAGGAGCCTTAAGGCACTGAAGGATTCTTCGCCGCCCCCCCCCCCCCCGTGACTCTTCAGTCTTCTGATGTATAAGATGTTTCAGTAATTTTTGTTTAAAAATTTGCTGTATCTTCACATCTAAACATTAGCCCAGATATGTGCTTTTAATTTGTGTGGATTTGCAGTGAGCAGTTCTCAGTGGTTGCTACTAGAATAGAACAATTGAAAGGCAGTGGTGCATTAGGTGATAGAAGCCAACTTTGCCAAAAGAAAGACATCTTACCTTCCTATGTTACATCTGGTACTGAGCATGGATCTCGTATTTATACGGCAAAGTGGAGAGAAGAGGGTTTAGAATCATAGCATCCTAGAGTTGGAAGAGACCACAAGGGCCATCCAGTCCAATCCCCTGCCATGCAGGAACTCAAAATCAAAGCATCCCTGACAGATGACCATCTAGCCTCTGTTTAAAGACCTCCAAAGAAGGAGACTCCACCACACTCCAAGGGAGTGTGTTCCACTGTCGAACAGCCCTTACTGTCAGGAAGTGCCTCCTAATGTTGAGGTGGAATCTCTTTTCCTGCAGCTTGCACCCATTGTTCTGGGTCCTATTCTCTGGAGCAGCAGAAAACAAGCTAGCACCCTCCTCAATATGACATCCTTTCAAATATTTAAAGAGGGCTATCATATCCCCTCTTAACCATCTCTTCTCCATGCTAAGCATACCCAGTTCCCTAAGTCATTCCTCATAGGGCATGGTTTCCAGACCCTTCACCATTTTAGTCACCCTCCTTTGGACATGTTCCAGTTTTTCAACATCCTTTTTGAATTGTGGTGGCCAGAACTGGACACAGTATTCCAGGTGGGGCCTGACCAAAGCAGAATACAGTGGCACTATTACTTCCCTTGATCTAGATCAGGAGTAGGCAACCTTTCCTCTTTAAGGGCCGAGGGACTTCAGCTCCCAGAATCCCAGGAGCTATTGGCCAACATGGCTGAGGCTTCTGGGAGCTGAAAGGGGATAGGTTGCCTACTCCTGATCTAGATACTATACTTCTATTAATGTAGCCTAAAATCGCATTGACCTTTTTAGCTGCGGCATCACACTGTTGACTCATGTTCAACTTGTGGTCTAATAGGACTCCTAGGTCCCTTTCACATGTAGTTAAGCCAGGTTTCCCCCATCTTAGATCTATGCATTTCATTTTTTTGCCCTAAGTGCAGTACCTTACATTTCTCTGTGTTGAAATTCAAGGCTTGAATCCTTATGGTAATGTTAACTAGAGGAGACCCGTAGAATCAGTAATTGAATGATGCATCAACATTTATGTCAATTCCAGTGATTCAAAGGGTCTGGTGTAGTTTGAACTGCTAGTAGGATTTAGGGTAATGTAGCTGAAAAGCCACAACATTTGTGGTGTGAATGTCAAAATGTGAAAGCATTCAAATCCTGTGAAGAGCCTTGAATACTTAGACACACTTGTTGCAAAGAACAAAATCTCAAACATTTAATGGCATTTTGGATCCACAAATTTCTTTCACACTATACACTTATAGCACTGTAATTGCACTCTAACTGCTGTGGCTACATCCTATGGTGCAAGATAATTCTAATTACCCCTCTCTACACAACAAACCCCAGGACTCCATAGGATATTGCCATGGCAGTTAAAGTGGAACATTGCACTATAGTGTGGAAGGCCCATTGTTGACTAATGATGACTAATGATTGTACTTATGGTTATATATGTACTTGCCAAATATAGATAATATTCCATGCATCTGATGGAGATGACCTCTAACCAGTGGCCTCTTGTGTCACAATAACACAGCAATCCTTTCTCCCTCCCTCTCTCTCTCTCTCAGTGTGTATGTGCCTTCAAGTCACCTGTCAATTTATGGTGATCCCATGCATTTAATAGAGCTTTCTTAGGCAAGGAATATTCAGAGGTGATTTTGCCAGTTCCTTCCTTTGAAATATAGCCTGCAGTACCTGGTATTCATTGGATGTCTCCCATCCAAATACTAACTAGAGCTGACCCTGCATGTCTATTCAGAAGTTATTCCTATTGTAGTTTATTCCCAAGTAAATAGGCATCGTTGCAACCTAGATTGGCTTAATCCTTACAGTACTGCAAGACTCTGTATTGCTTTTGTGGCAACAACATGACAGTGCTGTTCCTCTGGAATGTATTACTTTGTCAAAATTTTGTTTTGAGAATCCACACTTAGATTTTTATTGGCTGCCTCTGTTCCTTAGATCTGGCGTGTTGAAAGCAATGGCAGAATCCCTATAGAACCTGAGAGCTATGGACAGTTTTATGGTGGCGATTGTTACATCATATTATACACCTATCCTAAAGGACAGATAATCTACACTTGGTATGTATAAGTTGAGCGGCTCTTTGACTCACTTTTTTAAAAAAACAAAACAAAAAACCCACTGCTTTAAAACACTGTGTTTGGGTCAGGCCTTCAAAGTCAGGCTATGTTGTGCTTTTAACAGCTAAAACTGCTGTGGGTGGAAATACCTTGTTTTAGAGGAAAGATCTGGGTTTTCTTGTTGTTTTTCCTTGCTTCCTACTGAGAGGTTTATCCTCTCTTCTCTTCATATCCTGAAGTAGATAGCTGGGGGGGGGGGGGGGGGAGAAATGACCCCAGGAGATCACAAATACACTCTGTTCACATGATCCTATCTCCCAAGGTCCACTCTGATATACAGCATTACTGTTTTTACTGCTTGTCCTATCTCTATGTTTCTTTATGCTTTGGCAGACCCCCCCCCCACTCATTTGGGAGAGTTTGGCATTTATAGGCTGATTCAAGGGCACCCCACCTTACATTTACCTTAAAACAGCAGCCATTACCTTAAAACAATGGAAAACATCACCACCAAAACCTGTGACTGTGGTAAGGAATTGAAGCTATCCAGCACTCTGGAAGAGTCCAGAAATATCAGTCCTGTGGTCTTTCAGGATTCAAAAGCATGCTTACCTTGCGTTAGACTTTGGGACAGATGATTTGTGCTTTAAACACTAAATTGCACTCTCTGATCTATTTATTTTTAATTAGTCCTGATTGTATTATACTATTTTGCTTTTCTAGTAGGATGGTGAATCTGTTTTTAATATAAATTTTAAAGGAGCTGTCAAAGGAACTGATATACTCAGCACAGGTCTAGCACCTTGGAGACCCATTTAGTTTAGACTAAAACCTGGAGCAGATTTATGATCTCCCTGATATGTGAGCCACCAGTCATCACTGGCCTAAAGTATTTATTAAGCAGAAAGGCATTCTAAAAAACAAAATAAAACTAAAATAAGCAACATTTTGTTGATGCCTTCAGTGGGAAGGGCTTGCTACTAATCATAGAAGAAAAATCTTTACAGTTCTAAATGTTGACTAGACAATTGCAGTTTCTCCCACCTGAACACTGCACCAGTAAATCATGTGCCTTGACCCATAGAGAGGAGCGGTCCACTTTGTGGTACCCACTATTCAAGTCAGACTTTGGTTTTGTGTGTTCTCTGTCTACAGGCAAGGTGCTCATGCCACTAAAGATGAGCTGACTACTTCAGCATTTTTGACTGTCCAGCTTGATCGGTCGCTTCAGGGGCATGCTGTCCAGGTTGGTAACTTTCTGAGAACAGGAAAATATTGGTGGTTGTGTGAACAAGGCACTACTGTATCAGCATTGAAAAAGCAGCACTTTTTCCTTGAGGAAAACCAATGGCTTTTTTTTAGGTTGAGTTTCCTCATGTTTTGTTGTAATAGAAAATGAGACTTGATATATGCATCTGTCCATGGTATTTCTCGTATCACAAAAAGCAAAGGGCAAAAATGGGGAGGGGCTGGATGTTAAAAGTTAGAGAGTCTATTTGTTGCCTTTGAGATGCAGTGAGAAAGTGTGCTGATTCAGTGATATCATGGTATGAACTTTTCACTAGACCAATCCCTAGGCTTTATGGGAGGGGGGGAAAGCCCCCCAAAAGTTTGATTCTCCATCTTGGAAAATGCAAAACCATAAACTCAGATCCCATGATTCAAAAGTTGGCTCACTCTTGCTGTAACATGCTTAAGGTGCTGTTATTTTATCAGACACTAGATGGCAGTGCAGTCTTATTTCAACAAATAAGCTCTTGAAATGTTTTCGTATTCCTGTGCCTTGCGCCATCAAGATGCCTGTTGACTTACAGTGATTCCATGAATTTTGTGAGGGTTTCTTAGGCAAGGAATACTCAGAGGTGCTTTTGCCAGTTCCTTCTTCTGAATACTGTATAGCCTACAGCACCTGGTATTCACTGGCTGCCTCCCATCCAAATACTTACAAGTACTGATGCTGCTTAGCTTCCAAAATCAGATGGGACTTGGTGTTTAGGGTATTTAGGCACTTTTCATATTCCTGGAACACATCCTGCAGGGGAGGACTCCATGAATTTTGTGACAGTTTCTTAGGCAAGGAATACTCAGAGGTGTATTTTTGCATAGTGTTTCTTTGGGAATTCAGAAATAACGGGATGCCATTGCAGATAATTGCTGCCTCCACTGCAGATCCAATTCCAGGTATGTGTAGCTGGTTTCACTAGGTTATTTCCCTTCCCATCACACCTGCATGTCAAGGTGCTAAGTATGGAGAGCAGCAGCCTCAATTTGCAATCCCCTGTAGTACTCTTAACAGGAATATAGAGTTTTCTTGGCAGGATTTGAACTGAAAGGGTTTATCATGCCTTTCTCTGGAGCGTACAGTATGTGACTTGTCCAAAATCACCCAGTGGATTTCTGTGATGAAGCAGGAATTTGAACCCTGGCCTTGAGTTGCAGTCCAACTCAAACCACTACACCATGCTGGCTTTCAGTGTTCTCAGACCTAGTGTAATTTTTTGGCATAGTGGAGGAAGGGGAAAAGGAGGCACAGCATATTCAGAGAAAATCCTTCAGTGAGGCCTTCTTTTTCTAGGGATCTATTTGAGAAAACAAACCATCTGAGAAACTTCAAGTCAGGTCCAGACAGAACATCTTAAGCCAAAAGCACAACTGTTATTAAAAAGTTTCTTTACCCCTTCCTCCCCCTGTTGTCTGTTCTTTTCCCTGTGCTATATTTCAGATTGCACCTGAGTCCCATCATTCTGTATTCTAGAGTTACGTATAAATAAAAACTATACTAAGTATCTAGTCTTTGATACATGGTATCTTGGACGACAGTCGCGAGAGTTCACATTTTCCCTCTTACAACAGGTTTCTTCAGAGGTGTGTACCTGAGCAATCAGGTTTCCAAATTAATCTCATGTTTACTTTTCAATTACCAATCCCAAACACAACAGGTGAAATGTAAAATACGTAACCGAGATCAGTCATGTGCTATGATAAATCTTTCAGCACTTGAAGAGGCATATTTCCTACATACATGCAAAACCTACCCTCATCTAGTTTGAACCTTATACTATTGGGTTATCTGAGATTTCAGGAACCCTGAATGTGAACATTCTTGCTCCAGCTTTGTGGACATTTTTATTTTTATTCTCCATAAATGGTAAGTTCTATGTCTTTATTTTGTTTTAAATCATTTTAAGCAGTTTCTTGTGATATTAGAGTTCCACAGATCAGCTACACTGTTAGCTATAAGAAAGAACTGCTTTCTAAAGAGCTCTTCTCACGTCATTCCTAAATGACAGCTTTTCTTGTAATCAGCATAGTTTGTCAATTTCTATTCCCAGATGGCTTTATGCTCCTTGCTTTCTTCCAGTTTCAGGCAGATATACAAATAGAGTGAAAACAGAAATGATGAGATGCTGCTTTTTGTTGCATTTAAATGCAAATCTCCCAGAACCAAACACACACACAAATGTGATATTAGGGGGAATATGAAGATTGCAACAGGCATGTCACTTTTCTTCTAGCATGCGAGAATGAGCAAATTTAAGAGTGCCAACCCTGCATGCCTGCTGTAGTCACGTAAACATCAATTATTCAAAGAAAACGTGCTACCCTTGCCAACCTCCTAACCCTGCAAAGCATCTGCTGTCCTTATCAGGCCAGGGCTTTAGGCAGCTTACTCCTCACAAGATTTTACATAATATGTTTCTGTGCTCTTGTTTCAACATATTCTGCAGATCAGAGTGAGCCAAGGCAAAGAACCTCCACACTTGTTGAGCTTGTTCAAGGATAAGCCTCTCATTGTTTACAAGGATGGGACATCCAAGAAAGGGGGTCAAATGGCTGCTCCTCCAACCCGTTTGTTCCAAATCCGGAGAAACCTGGCGTCCATCACCAGGATTGTAGAGGTAACCAATTTGTAATTCAGAAACCTGTTTATTCATTAATAGGGTGGAGTCACTTCATGTTCTAGATTTAGGACCAGGATAGATTATGGGAGCAAATACGTGGGTTTAAAGCAGGGCTGGGTAACTTTCAGAGGTCAAGGCCTCCACTGAACCCTCTGGATTGTACTGAGACCCACGTCACTACCCCTATAATGCAGCAGCTATGATAATAGCAGTCCTTTCTTTGGTGCATAAGGGTGCCAGATTTTACTCCTGCACCAGGAGGCCCTGTTACAAGCTAGAATGTTTTTCTTCTATTCTAAAATGGAAGGGAGGAAAATGGTGGAATCGGGGGATAAATTCAATTGTAGGTCTCTACTAAAGTAGACTCAGTGAATAAACTTGCTGAGTAGGAAGTCAAAGGTCCAAAACACAACGCAGAAATAATCCAGTTTGAGACCGCTTTAAAAGTCCTGACTCAGTGCTAGGGAATCCTGGGAATTGTAGTTCGTTCTGGCAGCAGAGTTCTCTGACAGAGAAAGCTAAATGTCTCACAAAACTACAGTTCCCAGAATTCCCTAGCATTGAGCTAGGGCAGTTAAAGTGGTCTCAAACTGGATTTTTTCTGAAGTGTGTTTTGGACCAATGCTTATGTAAATCTCATTGCTTCAGTCAGTTGGGACTAGTAACTGGATTTAGACCCATTCCTATGCCTTCTCTTCCTTATGCCTTTTCCAGCAGCATGGCTGTTGTCATCATTGACAACTGGGGCACAGTGGGCACCAAACAAATAATGTGTGTGATGGTGAAGGAAATTTGCTGCCCAGCCTTGGTTTAAACATATGTGTGCCCTAGTTACATAAGCTGCTATTTTGTTTGTGGATGTCAGCCTTTTAAGTGGAGAATCCAACCCATCTCCTGACATGTACTGGACATGCCACACACAGAGCCACTGCTAACTGCAGCTCCTTGGTGAAAGCCTTCTGCGCATCCTCACCCTGGCTGATAGGTGTCCCCACACTTCATACATTTATGACCATTCTCTTAATTCTGAGTCAGCCCCAAGTTGCACTTGGTAAAACAAGGATAGAAATGAATTGAACTTAAAGTACCAACATTCAAATTAGTGTGGGATGTGGGTTTTCTACATTGCTAGAGCCATGAATTTAAGGACTCCAGATCCCCTCCTGTAAGGACAGATGATGGTGTGATTGTTAGTAGTTACAGGAAGGGTCTTGCACTACTCATCCTGCACCTCTGCTGCTGTTAAAGGTCATCCCACTCTTTCTTTCTAATACAGTTCTGAGCTACCATGTTTAATTTGACAAAAAGACAAAATGAATATTGAAGTAGTGACATCCTTAACCAAGCACTAAGATAGACCCAATTTTAAGTTCCATATGCCAAAAGGAGATAGAAGGGCTGCAAAGAACTGTATGTTCTGTTTAGAGTGCTTAGCTTCATCTCTGCATGCTGTTAGGCAGAGAGAGGCAGCAGATACTGAGGTGCAGGCAGCAATGGCAAGGTGCTGGAGAGAAGAGTTGTGTGTATCATGCTAATTGCACTTGCTAAGCTGCCCTCCAATGTGATGGAAGCCATAGGATAGGGGCTTTACAGAAAACTCCTTCTGTGCATATTCTGATTTTTAGCTAAATAAAACCTGAAACTGTCCCCTTTTGTCTCAGGTTGATGTAGATGCAACTTCACTGAATTCCAATGATGTTTTTGTTTTGAAACTGCCAAGAAACTCTGGGTATACCTGGGTTGGTAAAGGAGCAAGCAGAGATGAAGAAAAGGGAGCTCAGTACGTAGCTGGTGTCCTGAAATGTCAAACCTTGAGGATCGAAGAAGGCCAGGAACCAGGTTAGTGCATGGAAAATCTTGACAACTGGGAAAGTGCCTACCTAATAGTTTGAGAGAAAATAATTATGAGAATGAAAATGTGAACATTTGCATGCCTGCTCTCTCTTTCTCTCCTAGTAGGACTAAAAGAGTGCTGCTTGAATGCAAAGATGGTGGTGGGTAGGGAAGAAAGGGAGATGGGAAGAAGACTGATATATCAGTGATGGATGGAACAGAAAGTAGGTGCCAGTTTCCTCAATATATATATTCTTGCTATACAACTCACTGAAGAACTGTTGTGTTGTATATTTTAGAGGAATTTTGGAGTGCCCTTGGTGGAAAGAAAAAATACCAGACATCTGCACAGTTACTGACTGAATCAGAAGATCATCCTCCACGTCTTTATGGCTGTTCTAATAAGACTGGCAGGTTCATAGTAAGTAAAATGTGTATACTTTTTGTTCTGTCTGTTATTTGTTAAGAGTTATTCTGTGTTTTGAATGAGACTAGTAACATCTCTTGCACAGAGATGGAAAATACCAGAAGGGAGCAGATTTATTCTAGCATAGTGGTTCAAGTATCTTCTTACAGTTTTACTTTGTATTTGATGGTACAGTGGGCCCTCCACATTCATTGGGGTTGGATTTTTTTTTTTACCTGAGAGAACATCTCTCTAGGAATCTAGGTCCTCCAGTGCAACTCTTATGGTCAACATCCACTGGAAGTTGACTATAGAATTGTGCTAGAGGGCCTACAAATGCCTAGATCATTTTTTTCCTAGGACCATGTTTTCCCCCTAGGATCATTTTTTTCCTAGGAATCCCTAGGGCAGGGGTCGGCAACCCACGACTCGCAGGCCGGATGCAGCCCGCAGAGGCTTTGGGATTGGCCCATGGCCTCTCCCGCTGCCGCTGCCGCCCCACGCGCATTGCACGCGAGCGAGGGCATCATTTTGGCACTTGCGCACGCATGCACACACCGGGCGGGCGCCATTTTGGAAGGCCTCACCACGGCTGGACCTGGACCTTGGAAAGGCCCCACCGCAGCTGAGCCATGCAAATTCGCACAGTGCAGGAGCGGTGGGGGCTTCCCTGGGCCTTGGACGCCAAAATCCAAGTCCAGTCCTTGGACGCAGTGGGGGCTTCCCTGGGCCTTGGACGCCAAAATGGCACTCACGCGCGCATGCACACACCAGCGGGTGCCATTTTGGAAGGCCTCATCGTGGCTGCGCTGTGTGAATTCACATGGCGCAGCCGCGGTGGGGGCTTCTCTGGGCCTTGGAAAGGCCCCACCACGGCTGCACCACAGCGCCATTGGCCACAAATGGCACCCCGCATGCGCACATGCACAACGGAGGGTGTCGTGTGCCCGCCCGGCCCCCGCGCCATTCCCCCACTGGCCCCCCAACAACAAAGGTTGCTGACCCCTGCCCTAGGTCCTCCATTATAACTCTATGGTCAACCTCCAGCAGAGTTGCACTGGAAGATGTAGAGATTCCTAGCGAGAACCTATCACTCAAATCTGTGAATAATCAAATCCACAAAAGTGAAAGTTGCAAATGTGGAGAGCTGACCATACTATAAAGGAATGCTGCCATCTGTGGCAACTCTGCCCTTCTGTTCAATTCTCCTTATTTTCATGTTGTTTTCTGACATTGTGATCAAACCCTTGGGAATTGTATTGTGCGCTTGGTAACTTTGGTAATAAAACTAACTTGGAAGAGCAGCACCGAAGGAGCTAAAAATAAAGCTGGACAGCAAAGCTGGAGAGCGAAGAAAGCTGATTGGAAGAAAATCAGTTAATTTGAAATGTGGTGCTGGAGAAGAGTTCTGTGGATACCATGAACTGCCAAAAAGAAAAATAAATGGTTCTGAGAGCAAATTAAGCCTGAACTCTCATCAAAAGGCAAAATGACTAAACTAAGAAGATTATTGCACTGGCCTTTTTCATCCTTTCCTCCTGACCTAGGCATGGGCTGAAACCTTTTAAGCAGGTAATTTATTGCACACTTTTGTGCCTAGGTTGGAGGCATCCCGTACCTGATCCAGACTTCTCCCATACTTTGCAAAGAATGGGACAGTCCTGTTGTTTCAAAAAGTGCCAGAGAAGTCTGGATCGGGTATGGGATGCCTCTGGCCTGGGCACGGAGGTGTGCAATAAAATCCATGTTTAAAAGATTTCAGCCCATGCCTAGGTCAGGACAGAAGGACAAAAAAGGACAGTGCTATAATCTCCAATGATTAACACACTTCAGGCACATCATGAGAAAAACATGACTTCTTAGGAAAGGACATAATGCTTGTTAAAGTGGAAAGCAATATGAAAAGAAGAAGACCACATTACAGTGCAGAAACCCCAAACCCACACCTCCAAAGACCTCTAGGATTCACATTTATTTGTTGAAACGTTAGCTCAAAATCATTAAATAGGAATCAGAAGTGACTGGAATGTCACTTCTGAGTGGATGAAAATGCTGATGTGTACATAGAGGTCCAGAAGCCCCCCAAATGTGGCAGGTGTTGCTTTTTAACTACTAACTTTTGCTGGATCATTAAAATGTCATGGAACTGTCCCAATATTTGAGGTCACCAGAACTTCAGGCTTGGGTGACACAAAATTTTCAGTTATGGGGAAAAAGTAAAGTCCAAAAATCTGGCTAGAGGCATTGACCATGGGCTGGGGTGGGCAACTACTAGGGGATTAGGGTTCTCCTTCTCCATGGGAACTTGGAGGCTGCCTTCACCTACTGCACTCTCATCCCAGCATTTAGAAAAATTAGGATGGTGGTAATCCAAAATGGTGGTGATCCCTCTGTTCCTGCTAAGGAAAATAGGGGGGGCTATTTAATTGTTTATTTATTTATTTATTTATTTAAGTACTGGGAAACCTATGGGCCTCATATCCCTGCTTCAGACAGACTAGCTTGCAGTATGGAGACTTAAGATGTAGGGAAGAGGATTGTAAACTATTAAGGTATCAGTTTACAGTTTCTTTCCTCTCTGTAGACAAAGGCCTGTCTGTAAAACATAGAGCGTTGCTTAAGACAAAGTGCAGAAGCTTCTTAAAAGATTTAAAGGAGAAGTACACACTAGTTTTAAAGTCAGCAATGCTGGAGATTAAATGTAGATGTTGTATCAGGTGAAAAAGTCACCTGCGGCCAAATTGATAATTGAACCTAGTGGTTAAAGAAAAACTTGTTAAACTGCAGTTTCTTGGGAAACTATGTTCGGCTCTTACTAGGTTAGCTAATTTTGATATTTTCAATGGGAGATGTTTTTTTAAAAAGTAGATGTGATCCACAGATGAAAACAAAAATCCCAGTTGAGTAATTGCTCAAGAATTGTGAATATTCTAGCCCAGAATAAGCAAATATTATATCTTTTACCTGGGTTAATTCCACCTGTTTTTTTTTAAATCCATGCAGATAATCTTCATGAGCATGGATGGTCAGATAAAAAAAAAAAATAGATGAGGAATTTTTATTATTTTCTTTTTGGTCTTAATGGTAGCTTATTATGAAAATAAAAGAAACCTTTGGACAGATTATTTTAATGGATCAATATTTCTGCAGTTAGGAAATGTTTAAGAAAGGTTACATTTTGCTTAAAATTGTGTGGGATGGATTGATGCATCCTGTATCATTTTGCAACAGTTCTTTCATTCTAGAAGTAGCACATTCTGTTAATGATCTAAAGGGAGAGCAAGATGAACTTCCTAGCAGTTTCTCTGTTCAGTAGCTTTATATCTAATCAAATGGTAGCAGCTTACTCATTAGTAAAGTAACAGGTGCATTGCAAATTCCCACACACATCTGCCCCGATTTACAAAAACATGATGTTCTGTACCAAAATTTGCTTAATTAGGTTTTAGTGTAATGTGACCGGTTACCTAGTTAGTCTGACATATTTACTGCATTTTATTTATTTAAATCCTTTCTAAGCCTAGTTTTGCAGTGAATGTACAATATGTACATTACTTATGAATAAAATCATTCAGTGTCCAGATAGGCTTTCTGAGAACTGAATCACAATTTCTGCAGTGAAGCCATAGAAATTGTGTCACCTTGGGTGCTTCCAGATCCCTATTTTATTATGCTGTCATCCTGCTTCATTCACGGAATTTCATACAATCCAGATGACATCTTCCACCAGTAGCTTTCTCATCACTTCTTCCGTCTTTTTTTTCTTCTTACAACAAATTTCCAAGGTTAAACAGATGAAATAGCTACACAGTGCCTTTCGATTTAATTCTAGGAGCCCTATATCTTGAATTAGGCCAAGACTATGCTATGAATCACAACCATTATAGACAGTCCTATTTGTGGACACTGTTTCCAGCCCTGTATATCTACAAGCAGTTTTTTATTTATTTCCTTATTCTTGGCTCTATCTTGTTTTAATTTAACCTGAACTCCTGATTACCATGTCTTGACTGTGATTCCCTGCCCCACTGTTTTTGCAGCTATAGACCTGAACAGACCACCAGAAATAATCCAGTTTGAGGCCACTTTAACTGCCTTGGCTCAGTGCTAGGGAATCATGGGAACTGAGTTTATTGTGGCACCAGAGCTCTCTGACAGAGAAGGCACAATGTCTCAGAAAAAAAAAAATACAATTCCCATGATTCCCTAGCATTGAGCCAGGACAGTTAAAGTAGTCTCAAACTGGATTATTTCTTGCAGTCTGTTCAGGTCCTAAATCTCTTTTTCATCCTTTTTCAAACTAAACTGGGTTTTTGTTTTTGGCTTATTTTCCTCAAAGATCATGTTGGTCTGATCTTACCTTGGCATGCAGTTGGCATACAGTTGCAGTACTCCAGTGTTAATTGCAATGTTAAGTTCATTCATTCATAAATCAGAGAAGTTTAGATCAGTCTGTGGTGTTATATTTAGGAGGATGAACAGTACAATAAATTTTTTATTTTATATTATAGATTGAGGAGGTTCCTGGAGAGTTCACTCAGGATGATTTGGCTGAAGACGATGTTATGTTGCTGGATACTTGGGATCAGGTAAGGTGTTTCCCCATTAATGGAATTCTATAGCAAGAGAGACACATATAGAGCAGGTCTAGATGTAGAAAGGAGGGTTCAAGTGGCAGAATGAACTGAACCTGTTCATAATGTAGGGAAGGGAGTCATATGCTTGCAATCTCTTTCCTGCTGCTGGAGTTTCCTGCAAATATACAACCAGCGTAACAGATATCTGGGAGAGATTCAAAAGTGGTGCCCGCTGCTTGTAGTCTAAAGTGAAACACACAGCTGATCCTTGGCTTGCTCTGTTGAATGCCTCAGTGTAATTAAGTGGATGTGATGGAGTAAACAGTTGAAATAGTGAAGTAAGAAAATACTGGAAAATCAATGAAGGAACATGATTCCATAAAAATGGAGTTAGGGAAGAATTGTGAGGGGGGTAAAACTCTTTAAAAACAGACAATTCCAACTGATGTTGACTTCAAGGGTCCTACTACCCTATTCCACTCACTGCCAAGCCAACATCTTATGGAGTCCTGTTGTTCATAGTTTGGGGAGGCAGTAGAGCACTCTGGCTAAGAATTCTGCCTCTCCCTAAATTGCCAATCCCAGGATTACATAGGATGTTGCCGTGGCAATTACAGTTGACTCATAGTGCTATAGTTGTGTAGTGTGAAAGGGCTTGAAGTGTCATTGGATATATTATATATGACCCAGGATAAGGGAGAGTCCCAGTGTGACATAGTGGTTTGAGTGTTGGACTGTGCCTCTGGAGACCAGAATTTGGTTCCCCAGTCTGCCATGAACCCACTGGGTGACCTTGGGCAAGTCACACACTCTCAGCCTCAGGTGAAAGCAATGGCAAACCTCCTTTGAACAAATCTTGCCAAGAAAGCCCCATGATAGCCTTAGAGTCACCATAAGTCAGAAATGACTTGAAGACAAACAACAGCAGACCTTGCAAGACCTAAATGTCCTAAAGGCATCAGATTCTGCCTAATCTTGGAAGCTAAGGAGGGTCAGTCCTGGTTAGTAATTGGATGGGAAACCACCAATGAATATCAGAAGCTGTAGGCTATAGAAGCTGTAGGCTATATTTCGGAAGAAGAAACTGGCAAAATCACACCTGAGTATTCCTTGCCTAAGGAAACCCTATGCAATTCATGGAGTTGCCATAAGCCCATCATATGAAGACGCTAGCAATATGGCCATTTTTATTTGGTGGAGGTAGTAGTAGAAGCATCAAGCATTATCTTATATTGAGCTGCATTTGTGACAGCCAGGTCTTGCCACAAATATCACAGTTCCCTGCAGTCTGGTGGCTTGTTGACAGAGCAGGAAAGGGAAAGGTTGAATGTGTCTGGATTTCAGAGGCAGTGAATTTATTTTTTTAACAAGCAAATTTTCCTTTATGGTTCACTAGTTGCTGTCCCACTAGCCTCTTCATCTTGGCAGAGCTATTATCCTCTTCACTAGGCCACAGATAAACAACCATTGACAACAACTCCCTCCCTGAGCCACTGAAGGAAGACTAAAACAGTTTCTTACCTGTGCCCTTCCTCAGCTATCTGTCTGTTTTGGGAAGAACTCAGCTGCTACTCTAGTTGGTAAAGAGGAGAGAGAAAAACTGGAGGAAGCTTGCTTGTGTGTGTTCTTTTAACTATATTTCTGGTGGAAGGCATCCTTTTTTCTTCCTGTGACTTGGAGTGTGGGTAGACATTTGTACATATGCAGCATTTGAAGAGTTTGGATTTCTCTTTGTTAGAAATATGCTAGTACAGTAGACATGTATGCCAATGTCAACCATTTGTGGTTTTTCATCACAGTTGTCGGCAAGACATAGCACAGGGGTAGGCAACCTTTCCCCTTTAAGGGCCGAGGAACTTCAGCTCCCAGAAGCCTCAGCTATGTTGGCCAATAGTCCCATGTTGGCCAACAGCTCCTGGGATTCTGGGAGCTGAAGTCCCTCGGCCCTTAAAGGGGAAAGGTTGCCTACCCCTGACATAGCATTTTCTCTCCATAGAAATAGAAGGGGAAAATAAATACACATTAAAATTATAAAGTGCAGCCTGGGAGTCTATTTTAATCTTATGCCAAATGGTTAATACTGTCATGCATGCTACAGCCAATTTGTTCTTGTGGGTTTGAGGACCAAGTCTCTTCAGTATGTGTCCAAAAGACTCTAGATATTATTTTTATCACTTCCCCACTAGAGGGATCCCTATTAATTAATTAATTAGATTTATACTTTGTTCTTCAGTAACTTTCCGGGGTGCTTTCCAAAATATTAAAATTCCAATAAAACTAAACCAGGGGTCGGCGCCAGTTCTGCTGTCCTTTGATCTTCGGCGTGCCAAAGGGGGGAAAAATGGCGATGGAAGCACACATGCATGCACACTAACGCCCGCCGTGGTGCGCATGCGTACGTGAGCACGGGGTGCCATTTTGCTTTCCAAAATGGTGCTTGCGCACGCATATGCACCATGGCGGGCGGCATTTTGGAAGACAAAACAGCGCTGGCATCGTGCGCATGCGCTTGCTATGCCGGTGCCGTTTTGCCTTCCAAAATGGCGCCCACCGTCATGCACATGCGTGTGCGAGCGTGGTCGCCATTTTGGAAGGCAAAACGGTGCCCCGCGCTTGCACGCGGCGGCAAAAGCATATGCACAGCGGCAACAGGACCAGCCATGGGCCAGTTAGAAGGCCTTGGCGGGCCAGGTTCAGCCCACGGGCCGTAGTTTGCCAACTGCTGAACTAAACAATAACCTTAATACACCACAAATTTAAAAAACATCCCAAAAGCAATCAATGGAATTAAAAATATAAGCGGCATTAAAAAATGGAGGTATTGAAGATCTTGGGAATATAAAAATGCCATAGCAGTAGATGCCAGGTGAACCCCCTTCTTAGAAAGAAATATTCCACAGTTGGATAGCCACCACTAAGTAAATTCTTTTTTCTGTAGTCATCTTCTGCAACTTAGATGGCAGTTTCAGCTGTAGAAAGGCCTCTGCTGAAGGTGTTACAGCATTAGTAGGCAGACATGGTATACAGGTCCCAAGGTATGAAGGGGTTTGAAGATCAGAACCATACTTTTAATTGAGCCTGGAAACCAAGCAGGAGCCAGAAACATTGACAAAGCCATTCTGTAATTCTAACACAATAGCACTCCAAGTTTCTTCCTTCCCTCATTTAAACAACAACAGTTGCCTACGGAGAACATGTGGAGAGAAGATTGAGGGCTGCAGGAGTAAGATGATAGTTAACAAAAGTATGGAGTAAAAGGAAAATAGTACATTGCATAGAGCTAGAAGGAGTTCTGAACAGGTATCACTGGAATGGCATGGACACAAAAGGAACAGTTTTAATAGTATAAACCAGGGGTCGGCAACCTACAGCCTGCAGGCCAGACCCAGCCCGCCAAGGCCTTGGAACCGGTCCTTGGCCAGTCGTGTTGCTGCCGCGTGCGCACCGTGCACGCTGCGAGGTGCCATTTTGCTTTCCAAAATGGCGCCCTGCACTCGCGTACGCAAGCGCAACATGGCAGGCAACATTTGGCCTTCCAAAATGGCACCTGCCGCTGTGCGCATGCATGCACTCGCGTACGCAAGCACACCACGTTTTGGAAGGCCAAATGGCGTCCCGCGTTCGTGTATGCATGCGCACCACAGCCGTGGTAGTGCACATGTGCGCGCGTGCGCATGCACCACCCCGGCCCGGGGGGCATCGGGGGACGGGGGGACCGGCCCCAGCCCCAAAAAGGTTGCCGATCCCTGGTATAAACCATTGAAGCCATAGTGGTCAGCAGGAAATGCACAAGTCTTCATTTTAAAAATATTAGAAATGATAACCATCTGTGTCTATGAGCCACTAGTACTTTGCTAGGACTTGCTATGGGATACTTTTTGAATTACAGTAACATCTGCATCTCATGTCTAGGTATTTGTCTGGATTGGCAATGATGCAAATGAAATGGAACGCACTGAATCAGTTAAATCTGGTAAGGAAACAATTAGTTAAATTTAAGTGCTAATTATGATGGCTGCTATTTATATGAATGAAAAATAATCTTTGAAATGCTGCATAAACTAGCTACATTTCTTAGAGGAGATGCAATCATCTCTGAAGACTCCGGGTCTGCTCTTATATTACCTGTGTGACATAAGCCCAATCTACTACTTACAGAGGTGTGTTGAAGCACAGTACACCCTCTCTATCTCTCTGGCCATTGCTGTTTTCACATAGAACACTGTAAGTCTGAAGAGAAAGGTTTCTGCTACACATAGATGTTCTGCACATGATTGGGACCCTGATTTTTTTAAATACCCAAATCCATTTGCCCTACCATGCGAGAAAAAGGATGAAGCTGAGGGGTGACATCCTGGTCTGCATTAAACCAAGGAAACTGACTCTTCTCGTCATAGAAATAAGAGCTAGTCTGCCTTCAAGGTCTTTGCCATTATTGTGCTCTTGAAGGTGCCATTCTATGCAAACTTCATATGCTGTTTGAATATACAAAAAGAGTGAAAGAGGCTATAATGACTTCCCATCTCTCTCTCTCTTTCTATGTTTTGTAAGTCCTGTAATTTGGAAAATGTCTAAAGTGCTCACTGGCTGGAGGGAGGCTGTGAACATTCATCACCTGTTTACACTAAGTGTAAACAGCACTGTGGGACACACAGCCTTGTGCATGTTCAAGTGGATACACAAGTCCACTTAATTCAGTGAGGCTTACTTTCAAGTAAGTTTGCATAAAAGTGTACCTTAGAACAGATTAATAGCCAGATCCTATAAAGCAAACTGACATACTTCTATCATACAGAAAGTCATCATTCTTGATGTGGTGAGGAATCAGATGTGAAGGAACTAGTGTAGAGTTGTAGGCTGGCTTGCCTTTCTTTACCTAGATGTTGCCATTTAGTCTGATCTTTGGATTTGTCTAGTTTGCTATGTTTGCAGCGGTGTAGGAGTTGTACAAAGACAGTTTTCAATGATCAGGTATTGGAGCCAGGGTAAATTTGGGAAGCAGAGAAAACTGTAGAAATACACTTTGCTGAGATAGGCTTGCATTTTTATTTCAATGGAAGGGCTACACACAAATGAGACGAGGCATACCTGGAGTGTCCTGGGTATTGAATGGTATGGAAACGAGATCCAAGGATCAGGAATGGTGGTAATTTATTCATCCTCACCTATCTGTAATAATTGTTTACTAATATAATTGATATTGGTTTGTTTCAGCTAAACGCTACATTGAGACTGATCCTTCTGGACGAGATAAAGGGACACCAGTTGTTATTGTGAAACAAGGATATGAACCTCCAACGTTCACAGGCTGGTTTTTGGCCTGGGATTATAACAAATGGCAAAACTGAACAACTAGAAAGCTTCATCCACAGAATTTAGAGCATAGCCATTTCTAGCGGCTTTAAGCATGCGCTTACAAATCAGTGTATATGTGGCTAACTATTGTGCTCTATTTCCCAGTCTTGTGTATGTGTGTGAAGTGGACAGTGTATCATCCACATATTTTATAAACACAGATCCATGTTGCTAGCTGCAGGTAGAAATGCCCCTCCCCACAAATTCTTGGATTATGCAGATGTGTGAAGGAGAAAGCCCTGTACCTCTGTGTAGTATTTCCAGCTGCCATTGTAAAACCTACTTCCCCTAGACTTAACATGAATTTCAAGCATGAAAAGCAGATACGGAACTCCCACAGCACAGCTTTCCCTTCTGTCCTATTATGTGCTGGAGTGCTGCTCCCTGTTATGAGTTGCAATTAGTGGATTGCCTTAAATGCAACATAGAATAATGTAATCAAACATTTGGAAAAAGCTGCTTTGGTTCCAAGAGTTTTCCTTGGCTCATAATGTCGGTGTAGTCTGTAGTCTTTTACGCTTCACTTTTGATTCAGTTATTGTCATCAAGTACCTACACTTTTTTCATTATTTTTAGTCCATGTTACAACTCATCTTCCAAAAGCTGGTATTAAAAGGCTCCAGGGAGTTGTATAGTGAGCTACTAGCACAGACTACAGCTCAGAGAATGTCTGAGTCCCAAAGAGCAAGGGAGCTAGGGCAATCCCTGAACTTGTCTGACCAAAGGAAAGTTTACAGACTCAGCTGAGCAGAACAGCAGGGAGATTTGGTTTATATACTCTTTCTCTCTCTAAACTAGTAATAGGGAATGTGTGGCCCTCCAGATGTTGTTGGATTGGGACTTCCATTGGCTGTGGCCAACATGGCTGGGGTGAGGAATCATGGGAGCTGCAGTTCAATTTATGGAGGACTACCTGTCCCCTATTCCAACTCCAGGCTGTATTCCCAGCCTGAGTGACTGGTAAGAACCCTGTCAGGAAAAACTTTAGCTTTTCTTCCACTGTTCAAAATGAAGAGCTATGTTCTTATTGCTACATATTTTCTCTGCCAAAACTGTTACTCACCATCATACTGCTTTCAGTGTACCATATTCAGATGATCATAGTTAGAATGGACCATTTCAAAATCTGTTTTGTGCCAAAGATATCAAAGATAGCACAGGAGAATCTGCATCACTACGACCCATTTCACCAGACCACACTAATTCCAGATTATGGTAGTATTATGGTAAGAACAGAAGCGAAAATTATTAAGATTATTAAGATTCTTCTTAAACTGGGCATGAATGTAAGAATGCATTTCTAAAGTTGTATGCATTTTTCCCCAAGCAGTTTCCATTCAGTGCTGTGGAAGAAGTGTTAAGTGCATTTCACAGTCAGAAGTGCTAATGAGGAACACAATAGATGTAGATTACTATTTGGATACACATTGGGATGCGTTTCCAGATCTTGGTCAATCTTTCTGTGTGTTTCCTAATCCAACATGGAAACCACACGGAGAAGCCTGTTTCCTCATACAGTTGTCCTGTCAAAACATTGGCACCCATATGCTTAGTTAGACTTTTATATAGAATATTATTTTTTAAATGTGTCAAAGCAGCATATACATTACCAAAGAGTGACATTAACTGTAAATTTCTCTGAAGATGCTAGCCACAGATGCTGGCGAAACGTCAGAAAGAAACTCTTCTAGAACATGGCCACACAGCCCGAAAAACCCAGAAAAAACTATGGATGCCGGCCATGAAAGCCTACGACTTCACATTAACTGTAAAGTTTCTACAGTGACTTAATAATTGGTGATTCTTTGGGTTTTTTTATAATAAATTAGTCAAGAGCTATATGAATCTTATCCTGCCAATTAATAAATGCTTTCCAATTCTCAAAAAGCTTAGTATATTTTGTCTTCTTTGTTTTTATTCTAACTTAACTGGTTTTGAAATGATGGCAGATTTAGGGAGTTTATTTTCCCATCCTCTTCACTGTAGAGACTGAATATATTATCTGTATTTGGTGTAGTTTATTCTAGCCAAACTAATCATTTAGTTCCACTCTTGGGGAAAAGGCAGGATGTAAATAAAGTGACTGATTGATTTATATTTGCTACATTTTTATCTCCGAAGCTTAGAGCAGAGTACATAGTTTTCCATCCATGTTTTCTAGACCTGTGAAGTAGACTAGTTTAAGAGTGACTTCCCCTAAGGTAACCTGATAAGCTTCACATCATAGTGGGCAGACTCGTAAGCCACACATCTCCTTCTAGCTTGTTTATTGATACGTTTGGTGTAAAAAAATTGTTTATGTCTGTTTTCAGTTCCTTTAATCTTCCCATACAATTTATTTCCTACCATCTAACACAATGGATAGCAAGTGATTTCAACATATTTTTTTCAACACAACTAGTTGTGTTACAACTAAATTATGTCACAAGTTATACATACTATTGAAGAAAGTTCCACATTCAGGTACAAAGGCTCTACTTTGTAAGATCATTTCCTTAACAGAAAAGGGTTGGAATATAGTATGTGAACAAGTATGTGATACTCCTATCACAAGAGGTCCATTAGCTCTACAGAATGATAGCGATATTAATCCTAGTCAGAGCACAAAAAGCCTGAATAGATCACAAACTGAACATGAGTCAATGTGATTCTTGCATGCATTGATAAGAGTATAATGTCTAAATCAAGGGAAGTAATAGTACCATTTTATTCTGCTTTGGTCAAACCTCACCTTTGTTCTAGGCACAATTCAAGAAGGATATTCATAGGCTGGAATGTGTCCAGAGGAGGGCAGCCAAAATGGTGAAAGGTCTGTCATGCTTTATGAGGAGTGGCTTAGGGAGCTTGGTATGTTTAGCCTGGAGAAGGTAAAGTTTAAGAGGGGACGTGGCTTTGGAGGCAGAGAAGGCAAGATAGGCACAGCTCCACCATGTCTAGCTCCAGAGGGAGTTGAAAGGCCCTCCCCTGGCCTTGGAGGGAGAAAAGAATGGGCAGTATCTGTTGGACTTGATTCCCTTCCCCTTTGCCATTCCCTTCTCTTTTTGTGTCATGTCTTTTTAGATTGTAATCCTTAGGGAACTGTCAAATTAACAATCTGTAAACTGCTCTGAGAACCTTTGTGGCTGAAGAACAGGGTATAAATACTCTAAATAATTTTTAAAAAAAATGATAGTCATGTTTAAATATTTGAAAGGATGTCATATTGAAAAAGGAGCAAGTTTGTTTTCTGCCAGTCTAAATACTAAGGTCCGAAACGCAGAAATAATCCAGTTTGAGACCGCTTTAACTGCCTTGGCTCAATGCTAAGGAATTCTGGGGAATTGTAGTTTTGGGAAACATTTAGCCTTCTCTGTCAGAGCCCCAGTAAACTACAGTTTCCAGGATTTCCTAGCACTGAGCCAGGACAGTTAAAGTAGTCTCAAACTGAACTGTTTCTGCAGTGTGTTTTGGACCTAGGACTCAGAGCAATGGATTCAAACTACAGGAAAAGAGATTCCACTTCAACATTAGGAAAAACTTCCTGGTGGTAAGAGCTGTTGGACAACGGAATACACTGCCTGGGAGAGTGGTGGAGTCTCCTTTGGAGGTTTTTAAACAGAGGCTGGATAGTCATCTTGGGAGTCCTTTCCTTTTGTATTCCTGCATGGCAGATTGGTGTTGGACTGGATGACCCTTGTGATCTTTTCCAACCATATGATTCCATTTTAACTGCTATTGTTCCATCCTGTTGAATCCTGGGGTTTATAGTTTGGTGAGGCACAAGAGCTCTCTGGTTTATAAATGCTTCTTCCTAATCTAAAGTGAATAATAGTGCTATCATTCTGTCATTTGACTGGCCCCAATGATTTTTCATGATTAGTAAAAATCAGCAGTCTCCATCAAGCATTCGGTTCCCCCCCCCCCCCCAAATATGGTTAAGGCACAACACTTTTTAATTATAATGCTCCTGGAACTGATGTAGCCATCATGTCTACCACCTCCTTTACCCTCTTCTTTTATCTCAAAATTTTTGCTGTATCACAGAACATTGTAGTAATACACACATATACAACATCTAGTACCCTGGTTACAGTATCTAATATGCAGAGGCACCTTTGCAAACCTATTGCTTTTCAGTGCTTGTCTTCAAATATGCAGAACAAACAGATTTGTGCATCTGCATGCCATTTCCTCATCATAGATTTGTATAACTTGTAAGTTAGAGGTCACCTTACAGGGAGAAAAAAGCCCATCCTATTATTTGCTCTAAAAAAGGAATGAAAGAACTGATTAACAATTTTCTTCCATAAAATGTAATTAATAAAATACACATCAAATTCATTCCTATATTCTTCTCCTCATCAGTAAGTACCGTAAAAGTAAATATATTGCCTTACTTGGCAAATGCTGACAGCAACATAGCAGCTGAAATTGTTGATTTCCTTCTTAAACATAGAAGCATTGTTTATACTTGAGGTGAGTATGATTGTTTTGTCACCCAGGAAAAAATATACACTTTTCTAACCTGATGTTAAGCACCCTTTTCCCATAGTGCATCCCAATAAAGATGAATTGCAATTCGTGGTCATTTTGTGGTTGCTGTTAACTGCTCTCTAGTAGACTTCGAAATCTGGTGACCCTGTGAATAAGGCATCTTTAAGATGCCCTATTTTCAACAGCCCTGCTCGGTTCCTGCAGACTTAGGGACATGTCCTTTTTGATTGAGTCTATCTATCCGGTGTGTAGTTTTTCTTTCTTCCTACTGCCTTCTATCTTTCCGAGCACTGTCATCTTTTTTAACGAATCTTGCCTTATGAAGAGGCGAAAGTACAACAGCCTCAGTTTAGTCTTCCTGGCTTCTGGGATAGCTCAGATCTGATTTGTTTCAAGAATCATTTGTTTGCCTTTTAGCCATCCATGGTTTCTGCAAAACTCTTCTCCAGCACATTTAAAGTGAGTTGATTTTCTTTTTATCAGGTTTCTCCACCGCTCAGCTCTCCCCTCCCCTCCCCTTAGTGATGGGAAATACAATAACATGACAATCCTAACTTTAGTTTTCAGGTGTATATCTTTCAATTTAGGATCTTGTCTAGTTCTTTCATAGGTCCTTCCAAGTCCTAATCTTGTGATTTCTTGACTGCAATTTCCATTCCAGTCAATAATTGATCCAAGGTATGGAAAGTCTTTATTTCAATTTCCTCATCATTTGTCTTGAATTTGTGTAGATCCTCCGTGGTAATTATTTTAATTTTCTTAATTAAACCTGCCTTTGCACTTGATTTGACTTTCCTTAGTAACTGTTTCAAGTCTTTTGTTATTTTCTGTTACTGTTATGGTATCATATGCATATCTTAAATTGTTGATATTTCTTCCTCTGATTTTTAGTTCTCCTTCTTCCTAGTTTAAGTCTATCTTGTGTATGATAGTTGAACAAACAGGGTGATAAAGTGCATCCTTATCTGACTCCCTTTCCAATTGGGAGCCACTCTGTTTCTCCATATTCTGTTCTGCTGCTGGCCTCATGCCCCAAGTATAAATTGTGCATCAGAACAATAAAATGTATTGGCACACCTAACTCTAAGAGCAGTCCATAGCTTTTGTTGTCCTCTTCTGTTTCTCTGCAATGATTATTAATTCTCTTTGTCCTTACACACTAATCGTTGGACAGTTGCATTCATGATTCTGGTTCTATTCCTGCTTCCCTTTCCCTTTGTTTCTTGGCTGTCTTTTATTGCTTGAGGTGTTTGGCTGTCATCCATTGAATCTCCTCTTTCTTTTTAACTGCATATAGCATTTTTAATCTCCTCATTGAATATGCCTGTGGCTTCTGTCCGTAGTTCATATGGTTCCCAGTCAATTAGACTTAATAGTGCAAATCTGCTTTTTTTTTTTTTTTAAACATTATCTTTAAACTCTTCTGGGATGTCCTTCAGGTTGTATTTCGGCATTATGGTTGGTGTCCTTCTTTAACTTTATTCTAATTTTTGATATTAGCAATGCATGATCTATTCCACAATCTGCTCCTGATCTTGTTTTTATGGAGAGAAGGGAGCTTCTCCTTCTGCTTCTCCATTATGTAGTCTATCTGATTTTTGTATTGGCCATCTGGTGATGTCTATGTATACAATCTCCTCTCTGGTTGTATGAAGAAAGTATTTGCGTTAAGTAGATTGTTGGCCTCATGTATGAATTCACTGAATAGTTGATAATGTTAAGTGTCCAAATTCAATGTTGTCAATAGCAGTTGTAGTATTATAAAAGATGAAGAGCAAATATTAGAAATTTCATGTGTCTATTGTGAATATATCATGATCATTCATCAAGCTGATAAATACAATAAATACATAAGAAACTTTCAGAAGGAGATATTAGTGTGTTGCACTTAGATGTTAGTAACTTAAACTCAATAATGTGAATTTCCCTTCCAAGTAAATATTTAAGAAATCTAAAGATTTTTGCATTTTTAATCTCGTATGAACAGTACTTTTCAGATCATTGTACTGACATAAAGATGATAAACAGATTTGTTGACATATCTGTGGACATTTGAAGATGAGCATGTGCAGTAACACATTGCAGTAAATCAATGCTTCACTTGAAAATAAATATTGATGGGGTGCATATCTAGACAAAAGCAGAGACAGCCCTTTCATTAGACAAGGGATTTGCTAAGTATGTCCTTCAAGATATTGTTGGACTGCAAAAGCCTAGCCACTATAACCAATGGAAATAAGTGCTGGGAGTTGCAGTCCAACATCTGGAAGGCTGAATTTTGCCCACTGAGCAGAATAAAGTGTCAGCCTCAAGTGACAGACACTGGGATTGTATGTTGCTTTCCAGATAAAAAGATTTGTATATACTCTCTGACTGCACCATTATACCATGGAAGAGTAATAAAAAATAAGTAAGACTTTAAAGCAAGTACAGCTATCTGGGACATCAGTGGAAAGATCGCCATGCTTATAGACACACTTATAAATTGGTATAGATATACATATTGCTGTTTTATCTACGGATTCTGTTTTGAAACCTAAGGAAAGAATTGGAACATGTTATGATAAATCATTTGCTTCCTGTCCAGTCAGGATTTTCTGTCTGGACTATGAAGTCATTTGGATTTTTTCCATAAACCATAAGCAATAGCAGGTCTAAGGTCTCTTGGCAGATGGAAAATGCTGATACAGTTTTTGAACAGGTGTGAGGAAAAGACTCCTGCTCATAATGTTTATGTTTCTCTTTTTCAGAGCCTTCCATCCTTCACTTCCTATTTTGTTTGTGCTTCTCTCCCTATTTTCCTGCTATAGATGGGAGACTCCTCATCTTTAAAACAAGTGCTGACTTTTATTAACGACTGGAAAATCCCCAGATTAAGCTATTAGGCATATCCAAAATAACAGTGCCATAAGTTCTATAAGAAGCCTGTAAAAAGCCACAATAACCTTCAATGCCACTTTCAGATAGGTCTGTCTAGGATATGGGGGTGGACTAAAGTCAGGTAAGACACTGCATAAGCCAAGCAAGATAAACATACCAAGCTAAGACTAAAAGGCTTTGCTCTGAAGATGAAATGTAAATAATTATGGCTCAATTAGGCCTTCACCTATGCACACTGGAAGTTTACTTGGGCTTGGAGTTTGTGCCAGCTGAGTTCCAGCTCTGCATAATTCATGCTTACTTTCCCCTTGGCTTATCTGTTACCACCAGTTGAATGATGTTGCCTTTCTTCCATTGAGCTCACAGCAGCATACATGGCTCTCTTCTTCTCCATTTATTCTTACAGCAAGCCAGTGAGATACATCAGGCTGTGAAAGAGAGTGAATGACCTAAGGCTGGGGTGGGCAACTGCAGCAGGGCTGGAAACCACAATCAGGCAGCAGAAACTACTCAGGGCTATACATTTTACATTTTTAATAAAATAAAATAAATCCATCAATTTATAGAGTAATTGAGGCAAGATGAGTGAGGGAGATGGAAAGAGTGCATTTGCAAGAGAACATCTGCAAGCAAGGGACAAGATTTTAAGCTGAGAATGGAGTAAGGAGGATGAAAGGAGAGGGTAGGAGCATTTGCACAATATTTGTCTGCTGCAGCAAGCTAAGGCTTGTCTGTGCCAAGGTGTGGCAAGAGATGAAGGGAAGTGTTCCAGAGGCTTAGGGTGTACTTTTGGGTTTGGAAGGCTACATGTGTGCAGGCTGTACTTTGCCTACCTCTGACTTAAGGGCAGCCAGTGGCAAATTGAATCTGGGTCTCCCAAGTCCAACTCTCAAACTGCTGCACCACAGTGGAAAATGCTTTATCCAGATAACCTCGTGTTCTTTATTTAGCTGTAAAATTTCATTAAACTCAATAAATACCCATTCCTTACAATAAGGTACAGGTAGTAAGCTTACTTATTGATGTGCTGTGATTGGGCTAGAACAAGTACAGTATCTTCATTCTGACTGGAAGGAACAGCTTCTTGACTTCTCAAATGAATTCAGTGGGAGTATTTTTACTTTCACTATCTCTTCTGCTGGTGTAACATCGTATCATTGTTGAACATGAGGCTAGGACAGCATCACACGGGGAAATCCTGTGCAGAAACGGGATTTAAAAGGTGGGGAAAATCCGCAAAAGCGGGTAGATTTTCACACACATCGCTTTTAAACTGTGCTTAACCTGTACAGAAAGTAGTCAAAAGCCACTTTTTTACTTTCAGAAAATCCCGAAAGTAAAAAGAAGCGGCTTTTGACTACTTTTCATTCAGGTTAAGCACGGTTTAAAAGCGACATCATCTGAAAATCTACCTGCTTTTGTGGTTTTTTTCTCTATTTAAAACCCCGTTTCTGCACAGGATTTCCCCCGTGTGATAAAGTCCTAAGACTTCTCATTCCCCTATCATATCTCCAAAGATTCACTGTGAGGGCATATGTTGGGTTAGGAAGACTTAGGATCAGTGCTAGTTCTACCTAGGTACAGGGCTATCAGGTCAGGACTGTACCAGGCCCTGCAATTCCAGGGCCAAAACCTGAGAACTAGGAATGACCGCTTGTTATGTCACACAGGCCCTGCTGATGATACAGAAGTGATGTTACAAGGGGCAGCCCCTGGTAATGTCATTAAGCATGACACAATATGCGTCAACCACAGCCACACAGAGTATGCTATTTAAATAAAAAATAATTGAGTGTAACAAATAGGGAATACATGCACATACATATATATATCTATGGCAGACGTTTTGGATATACCAGTATATATTTATATATAAAATATATACTGGTATATACTGGAGGGTTTTGCAGAATTTTGAAATTATGAACCAAAAACTCTTTTAACAAACACATGGCCTAATCTTAGAGAATAATACCATCAGCCACTAAGAAAACTGATAACTGCCACCTACTATACAGTTCAATCTCTGGCAAGATGCTGAAACATTTTATTACCGATATATTTTACATTCTGTTTGTGAATCACTTTTGTGTGTGCCTGTACACAAACACCATTTTCAAGACTGTGCTCTTGCCCTGAGATTCTTCCATCTTGCCCTGAGAAGTACCGTATTTTTCGGCATATAAGACGCACTTTTTCTTCCCCAAAACGAGGGTGGGGAAGTTGCTGCGCCTAATGAACCGAATATAAAAGCTGAGGGCAAACTGCCGAGGCCTAGGCTAAAAGTAGGCCTCATTTCAGCCTGAGCCTTGGTGCTCCAGTGGGCTCCTCCCATCCCAGGAAGAGCCCATTGGAGCAGCCAGGACGGGGGTGGAAAGAGTCCTCTTTTCCTGGCTAGTTGAATGTGCTCCTCCTCTTTCCACCCCCATCCTGGGTGCTTCAATGGACTCTTCCTGGGGTCAGAGGACATCCTCCCATCCCAGGAAGAGTCCATTGGAGCACCCAGGACGGGGGTGGAAAGAGTCCCCCCCTTGAAGAAATCTGCCAGGAAAACGCTCATGGTAGGATCCAAATGATCCAGAAATTACTCCAAGGCACTGGATTATTACCCTGGCCAAGTTACACTGTCTCAGCCTCAGAGGGTGGAAATGGCAAACTCCCTCCTCTGAAGAAATCTGCCAGGAAAACCTCATGGTAGGATCCAAATGATCCAGAAATTACTCCAAGGCACTGGATTATTACCCTGGCCAAGTTACACTGTCTCAGCCTCAGAGGGTGGAAATGGCAAACTCCCTCCTCTGAAGAAATCTGCCAGGAAAACGCTCATGGTAGGATCCAAATGATCCAGAAATTACTCCAAGGCACTGGATTATTACCCTGGCCAAGTTACACTGTCTCAGCCTCAGAGGGTGGAAATTGCAAACTCCCTCCTCTGAGGAAATCTGCCAGGAAAACGCTCATGGTAGGATCCAAATGATCCAGAAATTACTCCAAGGCACTGGATTATTACCCTGGCCAAGTTACACTGTCTCAGCCTCAGAGGGTGGAAATTGCAAACTCCCTCCTCTGAGGAAATCTGCCAGGAAAACGCTCATGGTAGGATCCAAATGATCCAGAAATTACTCCAAGGCACTGGATTATTACCCTGGCCAAGTTACACTGTCTCAGCCTCAGAGGGTGGAAATGGCAAACTCCCTCCTCTGAGGAAATCTGCCAGGAAAACGCTCATGGTAGGATCCAAATGATCCAGAAATTACTCCAAGGCACTGGATTAGTACCCTGGCCAAGTTACACTGTCTCAGCCTCAGAGGGTGGAAATGGCAAACTCCCTCCTCTGAGGAAATCTGCCAGGAAAACCCTCATGGTAGGATCCAAATGAGCCAGAAATTACTCCAAGGCACTGGATTAGTACCCTGGCCAAGTTACACTGTCTCAGCCTCAGAGGGTGGAAATGGCAAACTCCCTCCTCTGAAGAAATCTGCCAGGAAAACGCTCATGGTAGGATCCAAATGATCCAGAAATTACTCCAAGGCACTGGATTATTACCCTGGCCAAGTTACACTGTCTCAGCCTCAGAGGGTGGAAATTGCAAACTCCCTCCTCTGAGGAAATCTGCCAGGAAAACGCTCATGGTAGGATCCAAATGATCCAGAAATTACTCCAAGGCACTGGATTAGTACCCTGGCCAAGTTACACTGTCTCAGCCTCAGAGGGTGGAAATTGCAAACTCCCTCCTCTGAGGAAATCTGCCAGGAAAACGCTCATGGTAGGATCCAAATGATCCAGAAATTACTCCAAGGCACTGGATTATTACCCTGGCCAAGTTACACTGTCTCAGCCTCAGAGGGTGGAAATGGCAAACTCCCTCCTCTGAAGAAATCTGCCAGGAAAACGCTCATGGTAGGATCCAAATGATCCAGAAATTACTCCAAGGCACTGGATTAGTACCCTGGCCAAGTTACACTGTCTCAGCCTCAGAGGGTGGAAATTGCAAACTCCCTCCTCTGAGGAAATCTGCCAGGAAAACGCTCATGGTAGGATCCAA
Organism: Phrynosoma blainvillii; assembly: GCA_026167975.1. Classification (NCBI taxonomy): domain Eukaryota; kingdom Metazoa; phylum Chordata; class Lepidosauria; order Squamata; family Phrynosomatidae; genus Phrynosoma; species Phrynosoma blainvillii. The sequence goes on from JANUYF010000005.1 coordinate 40,129,201, forward strand.
ATGATCCAGAAATTACTCCAAGGCACTGGATTAGTACCCTGGCCAAGTTACACTGTCTCAGCCTCAGAGGGTGGAAATTGCAAACTCCCTCCTCTGAGGAAATCTGCCAGGAAAACGCTCATGGTAGGATCCAAATGATCCAGAAATTACTCCAAGGCACTGGATTATTACCCTGGCCAAGTTACACTGTCTCAGCCTCAGAGGGTGGAAATGGCAAACTCCCTCCTCTGAGGAAATCTGCCAGGAAAACGCTCATGGTAGGATCCAAATGATCCAGAAATTACTCCAAGGCACTGGATTATTACCCTGGCCAAGTTACACTGTCTCAGCCTCAGAGGGTGGAAATGGCAAACTCCCTCCTCTGAGGAAATCTGCCAGGAAAACGCTCATGGTAGGATCCAAATGAGCCAGAAATTACTCCAAGGCACTGGATTAGTACCCTGGCCAAGTTACACTGTCTCAGCCTCAGAGGGTGGAAATGGCAAACTCCCTCCTCTGAAGAAATCTGCCAGGAAAACCCTCATGGTAGGATCCAAATGAGCCTGAAATTACTCCAAGGCACTGGATTAGTACCCTGGCCAAGTTACACTGTCTCAGCCTCAGAGGGTGGAAATGGCAAACTCCCTCCTCTGAAGAAATCTGCCAGGAAAACCCTCATGGTAGGATCCAAATGATCCAGAAATTACTCCAAGGCACTGGATTAGTACCCTGGCCAAGTTACACTGTCTCAGCCTCAGAGGGTGGAAATGGCAAACTCCCTCCTCTGAAGAAATCTTCCAGGAAAACCCTCATGGTAGGATCCAAATGAGCCAGAAATTACTCCAAGGCACTGGATTAGTACCCTGGCCAAGTTACACTGTCTCAGCCTCAGAGGGTGGAAATGGCAAACTGCCTCCTCTGAAGAAATCTGCCAGGAAACCCTCATGGTAGGATCCAAATGATCCAGAAATTACTCCAAGGCACTGGATTAGTACCCTGGCCAAGTTACACTGTCTCAGCCTCAGAGGGTGGAAATGGCAAACTCCCTCCTCTGAAGAAATCTGCCAGGAAAACCTCATGGTAGGATCAAAATGAGCCAGAAATTACTCCAAGGCACTGGATTAGTACCCTGGCCAAGTTACACTGTCTCAGCCTCAGAGGGTGGAAATTGCAAACTCCCTCCTCTGAAGAAATCTGCCAGGAAAACGCTCATGGTAGGATCCAAATGATCCAGAAATTACTCCAAGGCACTGGATTATTACCCTGGCCAAGTTACACTGTCTCAGCCTCAGAGGGTGGAAATTGCAAACTCCCTCCTCTGAGGAAATCTGCCAGGAAAACGCTCATGGTAGGATCCAAATGATCCAGAAATTACTCCAAGGCACTGGATTATTACCCTGGCCAAGTTACACTGTCTCAGCCTCAGAGGGTGGAAATGGCAAACTCCCTCCTCTGAGGAAATCTGCCAGGAAAACGCTCATGGTAGGATCCAAATGATCCAGAAATTACTCCAAGGCACTGGATTAGTACCCTGGCCAAGTTACACTGTCTCAGCCTCAGAGGGTGGAAATGGCAAACTCCCTCCTCTGAGGAAATCTGCCAGGAAAACCCTCATGGTAGGATCCAAATGAGCCAGAAATTACTCCAAGGCACTGGATTAGTACCCTGGCCAAGTTACACTGTCTCAGCCTCAGAGGGTGGAAATGGCAAACTCCCTCCTCTGAAGAAATCTGCCAGGAAAACGCTCATGGTAGGATCCAAATGATCCAGAAATTACTCCAAGGCACTGGATTATTACCCTGGCCAAGTTACACTGTCTCAGCCTCAGAGGGTGGAAATGGCAAACTCCCTCCTCTGAAGAAATCTGCCAGGAAAACGCTCATGGTAGGATCCAAATGATCCAGAAATTACTCCAAGGCACTGGATTATTACCCTGGCCAAGTTACACTGTCTCAGCCTCAGAGGGTGGAAATTGCAAACTCCCTCCTCTGAGGAAATCTGCCAGGAAAACGCTCATGGTAGGATCCAAATGATCCAGAAATTACTCCAAGGCACTGGATTAGTACCCTGGCCAAGTTACACTGTCTCAGCCTCAGAGGGTGGAAATTGCAAACTCCCTCCTCTGAGGAAATCTGCCAGGAAAACGCTCATGGTAGGATCCAAATGATCCAGAAATTACTCCAAGGCACTGGATTATTACCCTGGCCAAGTTACACTGTCTCAGCCTCAGAGGGTGGAAATGGCAAACTCCCTCCTCTGAAGAAATCTGCCAGGAAAACGCTCATGGTAGGATCCAAATGATCCAGAAATTACTCCAAGGCACTGGATTATTACCCTGGCCAAGTTACACTGTCTCAGCCTCAGAGGGTGGAAATTGCAAACTCCCTCCTCTGAGGAAATCTGCCAGGAAAACGCTCATGGTAGGATCCAAATGATCCAGAAATTACTCCAAGGCACTGGATTAGTACCCTGGCCAAGTTACACTGTCTCAGCCTCAGAGGGTGGAAATTGCAAACTCCCTCCTCTGAGGAAATCTGCCAGGAAAACGCTCATGGTAGGATCCAAATGATCCAGAAATTACTCCAAGGCACTGGATTATTACCCTGGCCAAGTTACACTGTCTCAGCCTCAGAGGGTGGAAATGGCAAACTCCCTCCTCTGAGGAAATCTGCCAGGAAAACGCTCATGGTAGGATCCAAATGATCCAGAAATTACTCCAAGGCACTGGATTATTACCCTGGCCAAGTTACACTGTCTCAGCCTCAGAGGGTGGAAATGGCAAACTCCCTCCTCTGAGGAAATCTGCCAGGAAAACGCTCATGGTAGGATCCAAATGAGCCAGAAATTACTCCAAGGCACTGGATTAGTACCCTGGCCAAGTTACACTGTCTCAGCCTCAGAGGGTGGAAATGGCAAACTCCCTCCTCTGAAGAAATCTGCCAGGAAAACCCTCATGGTAGGATCCAAATGAGCCAGAAATTACTCCAAGGCACTGGATTAGTACCCTGGCCAAGTTACACTGTCTCAGCCTCAGAGGGTGGAAATGGCAAACTCCCTCCTCTGAAGAAATCTGCCAGGAAAACCCTCATGGTAGGATCCAAATGATCCAGAAATTACTCCAAGGCACTGGATTAGTACCCTGGCCAAGTTACACTGTCTCAGCCTCAGAGGGTGGAAATGGCAAACTCCCTCCTCTGAAGAAATCTTCCAGGAAAACCCTCATGGTAGGATCCAAATGATCCAGAAATTACTCCAAGGCACTGGATTAGTACCCTGGCCAAGTTACACTGTCTCAGCCTCAGAGGGTGGAAATGGCAAACTCCCTCCTCTGAAGAAATCTGCCAGGAAAACCTCATGGTAGGATCAAAATGAGCCAGAAATTACTCCAAGGCACTGGATTAGTACCCTGGCCAAGTTACACTGTCTCAGCCTCAGAGGGTGGAAATTGCAAACTCCCTCCTCTGAAGAAATCTGCCAGGAAAACGCTCATGGTAGGATCCAAATGATCCAGAAATTACTCCAAGGCACTGGATTATTACCCTGGCCAAGTTACACTGTCTCAGCCTCAGAGGGTGGAAATGGCAAACTCCCTCCTCTGAAGAAATCTGCCAGGAAAACGCTCATGGTAGGATCCAAATGATCCAGAAATTACTCCAAGGCACTGGATTATTACCCTGGCCAAGTTACACTGTCTCAGCCTCAGAGGGTGGAAATTGCAAACTCCCTCCTCTGAGGAAATCTGCCAGGAAAACGCTCATGGTAGGATCCAAATGATCCAGAAATTACTCCAAGGCACTGGATTAGTACCCTGGCCAAGTTACACTGTCTCAGCCTCAGAGGGTGGAAATTGCAAACTCCCTCCTCTGAGGAAATCTGCCAGGAAAACGCTCATGGTAGGATCCAAATGATCCAGAAATTACTCCAAGGCACTGGATTATTACCCTGGCCAAGTTACACTGTCTCAGCCTCAGAGGGTGGAAATGGCAAACTCCCTCCTCTGAAGAAATCTGCCAGGAAAACGCTCATGGTAGGATCCAAATGATCCAGAAATTACTCCAAGGCACTGGATTATTACCCTGGCCAAGTTACACTGTCTCAGCCTCAGAGGGTGGAAATGGCAAACTCCCTCCTCTGAAGAAATCTGCCAGGAAAACGCTCATGGTAGGATCCAAATGATCCAGAAATTACTCCAAGGCACTGGATTATTACCCTGGCCAAGTTACACTGTCTCAGCCTCAGAGGGTGGAAATTGCAAACTCCCTCCTCTGAGGAAATCTGCCAGGAAAACGCTCATGGTAGGATCCAAATGATCCAGAAATTACTCCAAGGCACTGGATTAGTACCCTGGCCAAGTTACACTGTCTCAGCCTCAGAGGGTGGAAATTGCAAACTCCCTCCTCTGAGGAAATCTGCCAGGAAAACGCTCATGGTAGGATCCAAATGATCCAGAAATTACTCCAAGGCACTGGATTATTACCCTGGCCAAGTTACACTGTCTCAGCCTCAGAGGGTGGAAATGGCAAACTCCCTCCTCTGAGGAAATCTGCCAGGAAAACGCTCATGGTAGGATCCAAATGATCCAGAAATTACTCCAAGGCACTGGATTATTACCCTGGCCAAGTTACACTGTCTCAGCCTCAGAGGGTGGAAATGGCAAACTCCCTCCTCTGAGGAAATCTGCCAGGAAAACGCTCATGGTAGGATCCAAATGAGCCAGAAATTACTCCAAGGCACTGGATTAGTACCCTGGCCAAGTTACACTGTCTCAGCCTCAGAGGGTGGAAATGGCAAACTCCCTCCTCTGAAGAAATCTGCCAGGAAAACCCTCATGGTAGGATCCAAATGAGCCAGAAATTACTCCAAGGCACTGGATTAGTACCCTGGCCAAGTTACACTGTCTCAGCCTCAGAGGGTGGAAATGGCAAACTCCCTCCTCTGAAGAAATCTGCCAGGAAAACCCTCATGGTAGGATCCAAATGATCCAGAAATTACTCCAAGGCACTGGATTAGTACCCTGGCCAAGTTACACTGTCTCAGCCTCAGAGGGTGGAAATGGCAAACTCCCTCCTCTGAAGAAATCTTCCAGGAAAACCCTCATGGTAGGATCCAAATGAGCCAGAAATTACTCCAAGGCACTGGATTAGTACCCTGGCCAAGTTACACTGTCTCAGCCTCAGAGGGTGGAAATGGCAAACTGCCTCCTCTGAAGAAATCTGCCAGGAAACCCTCATGGTAGGATCCAAATGATCCAGAAATTACTCCAAGGCACTGGATTAGTACCCTGGCCAAGTTACACTGTCTCAGCCTCAGAGGGTGGAAATGGCAAACTCCCTCCTCTGAAGAAATCTGCCAGGAAAACCTCATGGTAGGATCAAAATGAGCCAGAAATTACTCCAAGGCACTGGATTAGTACCCTGGCCAAGTTACACTGTCTCAGCCTCAGAGGGTGGAAATTGCAAACTCCCTCCTCTGAAGAAATCTGCCAGGAAAACGCTCATGGTAGGATCCAAATGATCCAGAAATTACTCCAAGGCACTGGATTATTACCCTGGCCAAGTTACACTGTCTCAGCCTCAGAGGGTGGAAATGGCAAACTCCCTCCTCTGAAGAAATCTGCCAGGAAAACCTCATGGTAGGATCCAAATGATCCAGAAATTACTCCAAGGCACTGGATTATTACCCTGGCCAAGTTACACTGTCTCAGCCTCAGAGGGTGGAAATGGCAAACTCACTCCTGTGAAGAAATCTGCCAGGAAAACCCTCATGGTAGGATCAAAATGAGCCAGAAATTACTCCAAGGCACTGGATTATTACCCTGGCCAAGTTACACTGTCTCAGCCTCAGAGGGTGGAAATGGCAAACTCCCTCCTCTGAAGAAATCTGCCAGGAAAACCCTCATGGTAGGATCAAAATGAGCCAGAAATTACTCCAAGGCACTGGATTATTACCCTGGCCAAGTTACACTGTCTCAGCCTCAGAGGGTGGAAATTGCAAACTCCCTCCTCTGAAGAAATCTGCCAGGAAAACCTCATGGTAGGATCCAAATGATCCAGAAATTACTCCAAGGCACTGGATTAGTACCCTGGCCAAGTTACACTGTCTCAGCCTCAGAGGGTGGAAATGGCAAACTCCCTCCTCTGAAGAAATCTGCCAGGAAAACGCTCATGGTAGGATCAAAATGAGCCAGAAATTACTCCATGGCACTGGATTAGTACCCTGGCCAAGTTACACTGTCTCAGCCTCAGAGGGTGGAAATGGCAAACTCACTCCTGTGAAGAAATCTGCCAGGAAAACCCTCATGGTAGGATCAAAATGAGCCAGAAATTACTCCAAGGCACTGGATTATTACCCTGGCCAAGTTACACTGTCTCAGCCTCAGAGGGTGGAAATGGCAAACTCCCTCCTCTGAAGAAATCTGCCAGGAAAACCCTCATGGTAGGATCAAAATGAGCCAGAAATTACTCCAAGGCACTGGATTAGTACCCTGGCCAAGTTGCACTGTCTCAGCCTCAGAGGGTGGAAATGGCAAACTCCCTCCTCTGAAGAAATCTGCCAAGAAAACCCTCATGGTAGTGTCAAAATGAGCCAGAAATTACTCCAAGGCACTGGATTACTCTGGCCAGATCACACTCTCTCAGCCTCAGAGGATGGAAATGGCAACCCCCCCCCCTTGAAGAAATCTGCCAAGAAAACCCTCATGGTAGGGTCAAAATAAGCCATAAATTACTCCATAAGACAATGGCCTAAAAACTCCAAAGGTACCAGTCCATCTGATCTTGGAAGCTAAGCAGGGTCAGCCCTGGATAGTCCTTGGATGAGAGACCGCCAAAGAATCCCAGGTGCTGCAGGCTGTATTTCAGAGGAAGGAACTGGCAAAACCACTTCTCGAGTCTTCCTTGCCTAAGAAATCCCTAAGAAATTCATGGAGTCACCATAAGGCGACAGGAGACTTGCAAGAATGTTGGGCAGGGAATTTGTGCAATACCTGGCCCTGCTGCTGGCTTAAACTTACATTTACAACTTAAAATTGTTCTTAAACTGCTGTTAACTTTATAAAGTTGATATAAAATATTTTACTACAGTATTTGGTTAAGAATCTTTTTTTTCTAGATTTTCCTCCTTTAAAATTGGGTGCGTCTTATATGCCGGAGCGTCTTATATGCCGAAAAATACGGTAGAGAAAGCGGTTTAAGCTCTGAGAGCAGGCAACCCTCCTTAAGTATTGTAAATCAAAGCTAGGATATCAATGCTAGTCAAGCTATCTCATCAGATAAATAAATGGTAATCATAATGTAAACTACTTCCAATTCCTGGTGTTCAGTACGTTCTGTTATTTACTAAATCATAAAACAAGGTTTTCAACCAGCAACAACTTTTTCTTTATTTTATCTTTATTAAATCTTTTCCATTAAAATTAAAACAAAACATTTATCAACATTACAGAAACATAACATACAACATATACAACATGTCAAAATACAAACATACATTTACATTTCAACACTATATTTACTCACATACACACTACATACATACATACATACACATATACATACATAAACACTTCCTGGAAACTAATACTTTCTTTCTTCATTTACCTATATGTTGCTAATTCAACACATAACAATATAAGCAGACCTTATTTACCACATGCATACTTACTATATCTGTTACACAGAACTTTTAATAACAGACATGCAGCAGTTAACATAATGGAACTTAAATATTCTTTCTATATATTCATGTACTCATTTTTTATATAAATTTAACTTAATTCCATTAATTAATCTTTTATTTCGGCTGGTGAGTTAATCGGGATAAAAGAATAAAAAATACTGCTAGTTATGAAATAAGGGAGAATTACTTCAAAATGCAGTATCGTTGGTATTTTAACTCCAACGAAGCTTGCAAGAATATACAAAGATATGGATCCCAAATGTTGGAAGTGTTCCAAAGCCCCAGGAACTTTTTTTCACTAATGGTGGAATTGTGACTTTGCTGTAAAATTCTAGAGAATGATTCATTGTTCGGTTCAAAGGATTTTAAGTTGCAATTTTCCAATGAATCCTGCTTTTTATCTTTTGGGTATAATAACAGATCAGAATTTGGGAAAAGATTATGGAAAGCTGATATTTTATTTAATTTCAGCTGCAAGACTGGTGTATATAACTTTTTGTAAGCCGCTTTGATCATATTCATGGAAAGGCGGGGTAAAAATAAAATTTATTATTATTATTATTATTATATGCCGCTAACTGGAAATGTAAGGAACATATTAATTATGACAAATGGATTTTGAAACTCTTGGATATTTCTGAAATGGATAAACTTACCTGCTTAGTCTGTGGGCTTTCATGGGCGATATGTAAAGAAATATGAAATACATTCTTGGTTTTTCTGAAAAAAATAAAAAAAATATTAATATATCATTAAATTAGAGAGGAAATGCTCTCTCTTTGCAATATACATTAAATAAATAAATAAATAAATAAAACTTTTGAGAAAGGTTGATACAAAACTCAACCAGCAACAGCTTTTAACAAAATGAGGATAAAACAATCCAGGCTGGTAATGTGTGAATTATTAGATAGATTAAACAGACACTGTAGAAATTATGAAAGTTGCTTTGTTCAAACTGCATTGTGTGGAATTAATTTTAGTTGCTATTTCCATTTAATGCTGTGCTTCACATTTTTAATGAAATGCCAGCAACCTGGTAATAAAAACCTGGCACACCAGGCTTGGCGTTTTGCCAAGAATTACTTCTTTTAAAAATTGCAAATGAACATCCTGAGACGCAGAACTTTAAATTGTGTAACAAATAATTAACCCCCCTCCCATGTTCTCAGTCTTGTTTTATGAGCAGCCTTCCCATTACCATGCTCTTCAGCAGTGTTGGACTGCAACTCCCATCATCCCCACCTATCAAGGCCAAGTAAGGCAAATTGTTTCATGCCACATTTTGTGGTATTCTTTTAAAAAGGTTTTTGCATCATGCCAAAAATAAGGCCGTGACATGGCTGAAGTACTTCCATTATTTATGTAAACCCATGAGTTCAAGGCTAGTCCTATAGGGACAAGTAAATTGCCAAGATTTTGGGCAAAGATGCCATAAATAAAGTGCAACAGCGTATACTGCCACTGTGTTGCACAAAATGCTTGCATCTCTGTTGAATAGAGCTAGTTTTGCATTCTAGACAAGAAGTGTGGACATGAGCAAAGAACTTATCAGAGTATCAAATTTGCATATTATTATTATTTGTATTATATAGGGATGCAGTGGCTCAAGTAGCTAAGATGCTGACTCTGTTGATTGCAAGATCGGCAGGTTGGCAGTTCAAGGCCCGGGTGCCGCATGATGGGGTGAACTCCTGTCACAAATCCCAGCTTCTGCCAACCTAGCAGTTCGAAAGCATACAAATGCAAGTAGATAAATAGGTACCACTTTGGTGGGATGGTAAACAGCATTCTGTGCAGTCATGCTGGCCACATAATCAGAGTAGTCTCTGACAATGCTGGCTCTTCAGCTTAGAAACGTAGGAGCACCACTCCCTATGGTTGGACATGACTTGACAACCTTGTCAATGGGGAATACTTTTACCTTTTCCTATAGACAGATAGATATGAGCAAAGACATCATCAGAGTATCTTAATTTGTATATTATTATATTTGTATATTATTAGTATATTATTTGTATTATATAAGTTGTATGGGGCAAAGAACTTATCAGAGTATCTAATTTTGTATATTATTATTATAGGAGTAAAGAACTTATCAGAGTATCTAATTTGTATTTCATATATATATATATATATATATATATACACACACACACGAGTAAAGAATTTATCAGAGTATCTAATTGGTATATTATTAGTAATATGTATACATACAGGAGTAAAAAACTTATCACAGTATTTAATTTGCGTATTATTATTTGTATCTAACTTATCAGAGTATCTAATTTGTACGGTTTATTATTATTTGTAATATATATATATATATATATATACACACACACATATATATGAGTAAAAAACTTATCAGAGTATCTAATTTGTGTATTATTATTACTGTTTGTATTACATATATATATATATATATATATACACACACACACACATATATAGTTGAAAACAGCCTCCTTGGGCTAGGAACATATTACATTCCCAGGTAACGAAAGCCACCCAATTCCTTTATTCCTCCCCAAACGGACAATGATGCCCTGAGCAGTACCAAAAAAGAATACCCAAAACAGACAGCCATCCTCTTCCAAAAGGACTTTAAAAACCCTCTGAGGTAACAGCCGTCAGGAGCTGAAAGTGGCGCCAGAATGAGTGGGCGGGGCCAACGGCGGGGCACTTGCAGAGGCGCGAGAGTGGGCGGGGCCAATGCGGCGGGCACGCGGACGACTGGCACGGTCACGCGACTCGGCACGCGGGAGGAGAAGCCCGGGAGCCGTCGGCCTCGCCGCAAGGGCACGCAACAATTTTCCCCGGGAGGCGTGGCTAGCGCAGAAGGGCGGAGCTGAGTGGGCGACGCTACCAACGATTTGGCTTTTAAGGGCGTCATTTGAATGAGGTTGCTAGGAGACGGGGGCGCGCGAGCGAGACGGCCAATCGCGAGCCTCGTGGGTTATTCCGAGGGCCCAACCGCCTGAACCGGGCGCGAGGCGAAGGACGTGACAGGGAAGGACGGGTCTTCCTCAACAGTCTCCTTTCTGGTGGGCTGAAGTCTCTCGGCGTCGGCTTGTCTCCTTTCCCGCTCTCGCTCTCACTGAAGGTAGGAAAACGAAGGCGGCGGAGGCTCCCGAGGGCTACAGGTGGGAGGAGGAGCGGCGGGGGAAAGACCCGGGGAGTCTTTCAATGAGGCCTCGAAGGCCCAGGGCCCTGGAGTGAGGGGCGCTAGGAGACAGGAACGAGGCCTTTCAGGCTGCATCCGCACTGCAGATACAGTCCGGTTTGACTATAGCTGCCGTGGCCCAGTACATTGGGATTCTAGGAACTGGAGTCTGTTGTGGCCTCTCCGATAGAGGAAGGCCAAATGTCTCACGAAACTACAGTTCCCACAATTCCTTAGCAGGCTTAAAGCGGTGTCAGACTGGATTATCTCTGCAGCCTCGGAAGTGTTAGGACGGGAACTGAGGGAGGGAAAAGAAGTGAGGTCTAGGATTCCATCCACTCTGCCTAAACAATCCGGTTTGACACCATTGTAACTGCCCTGGCTCAATGCTAGGGAATTCTGGGAACTGTAGCCTTGCGAGACATTTAGCCTTCTGTCAGAGAGCTGTGGTGCTAGCTACAGCGAACTACAATTCCCAGGATTTCCTAGCACTGAGCCAGGGCAGTTAAAGCGGTCTCAAACTGGGTTACTTCTGCAGTGTGTTTTGGACCTTTAACTGCCATGGCTCGATGCTATGGAATCCTGGGAAGTGTGGAGCCACGGCAGTTACAATGGAGTCAAGCGGGATTCTTTCGGCAATTTGGACGCACCCTGGGCCCGTCGTGAACGGGAGGCGGTGACTCCCTTTTGCCGCGGGGCTTTAAAGGGCCAGACGCGGCCTCCCTCACGCTCCTTCCCAGGTGCTGCGAACGGGCGAAGCTAGTGGAGGGCGGGGAGAGAGGAGGAGGCGGCGAGCGAGACCACGGGGAAAACTTCCTCCCGCCTTCCCGCAGTTTCGCAGCGGCCAATGGGGAAGGAGCAGTTCGAGCGGCGGCTCCGTGGGCCAATCGGAGTGGAGCGAGAGGGCGCGTGGGCGGGGTTTTCCTCTCGCCCCGCCCCTCGCCAGGGCTCTCGTCCAGTAATAGCCGGGCTGAGCCAAAAGGGGCGGGGAGAGCGGAGGGTTGGGTGAGGCGGGAGGAGGCGCGGCCGGGCGAGTGGCTCTGGCGCGCCTTTGCTGCAGCGGCGAGAGCGTCGGAAGGAGAGAGCGGAGGGAAGGCTTGGCCGAGGGAGTGGCGCCGCCGCCGCCGCCGCCGCCTCCTCCTCCTCCTCCTCCTCTCGGGAAGGGCCCCTCACGTTTCGCCTTCTCTCCCCTCGCGGCCCTGCGATGGCTGTTGTGTGGCTCTGACCCCGTTGCGCTTCTTTCATTGCCAGGAAGGGTTGGCGACTGGGAATCCGAGGCTCGAAGCACCAGTGTCGGCGGCGGGCGACTCGTGCCCCCTGCTCGCCTTAGGCCCCTCCCCTGCGATGGGGAATGGGTTGTCGGAGCAGACGCCGATTCTGTCGAGCTTGCCTTCCTTCCAGTGCTTCCACATCGTGATCCTGGGTCTGGATTGCGCCGGCAAGACCACCGTCCTCTACCGGCTCCAGTTCAACGAATTCGTCAACACCGTCCCCACGAAAGGCTTCAACACGGAGAAGATCAAGGTGACACTGGGCAACCACAAGACCGTCACTTTCCACTTCTGGGACGTCGGCGGCCAGGAGAAGCTGCGGCCCCTCTGGAAGTCCTACACCCGCTGCACCGACGGCATCGTCTTCGTGGTGGACTCGGTGGACGTGGAGCGGATGGAGGAGGCGAAAACGGAACTGCACAAAATCACGCGGATCTCGGAGAACCAAGGGGTGCCTGTGCTCATCGTGGCCAACAAGCAGGACTTGAGACATTCGTTGTCGCTCGCGGAGATGGAAAAGATGTTGGCCACCAGTGAGCTGAGCTCTTCTACTCCCTGGCACCTGCAGCCGACCTGTGCTATCATAGGGGATGGCCTCAAAGAAGGACTTGAAAAACTGCATGACATGATCATTAAGCGAAGGAAAATGCTCAGGCAGCAGAAAAAGAAGAGATGAGCAGCTGTAACCATGAGGGCTAGTTCCCTTTTGGCATTTGACTAAAACAGTTTCCAGCACCTGGCCTGCTTGTTTGGATCCTGTACCGCCTGAATAATAAACACTCAGCCTGGTGGGAAGCTTTGCAGACACAGACCCTTTACATGGTCTCCCCACAAGTTTTTTTGTTTTGGGCACTCATAATTTTAAAAAACAACACAAAAAACAGGTCCCTTGTTGCATAGTACAAAATGATCAGGAAGCAGATGGGTGGGTAAATGTGACTTGGATATCTAAATAGCCAAATAACAAAATGAAGAGTGTTCTGCTTGGTGGTGTAGTCATATGTTTGAGAGTGCCTTTGCAAGTCATATTGCATTGATGGCATTCAGTGTTTTTCAGCTGCTTGTATAAGTGAAGTGTTTAGATGAAGATATACAGCTTTAAAATAGTATCCTTTTAACATATATGGAGTTAGAAAACCATTATTTAAAGAGGCTGTGAATGTGGAGGGTTTTTTCAATAAAAGGTTGGCTGTATGGTATGCTTTTAAACGATCTCTTAACACTTGCAGCTCAGATAATTTGAACTATCACAACTGTGGTATGTTGTCTGTAGCTTGATAGAGGAAAAAGTATGGAATATGTAAGAGCATGGATGGGTTTCCTGATATTGTAGCATGTCTTGGTGTGTAGGGGTTCTATAGAAATAGCTGTGCATCGTTAAACAGTGCAAACCAGGTTTGGACCATACTTGTGTGTCCTAGAGGGACATATGCTAGAAAGTTTGCTCTCCATGAAAATCCTGAACAATTAGACAAACTCAAACTGCTACCATAAGGGACTTGGGTTTCAGGATATAGTGCAATATTACCTTTCAACAAAATTGATGGCAATAAAATTTGATCATAATTAAGTTTAAAGAAGCTGAAGTAAGCAGAACTACATGTCCCATGTGCCAGTACTGTTAAAATGTACTGCTAGGTCTTTTTATTATTATTCTTGCAGTACTTTTAGGAATGTATTGAAGTTTTATACACTTGAAAATTTTGACACTGTGGGAAAAAAACAAGAGTTTAAAGATGACCTGTGTCTGCTCTAATTGTGCTTTAAGCTTTCCTTGTTTACATTCATGCAAACAGTGTTAAATGAATGGGTGGGACTGCATATGATTGAAAGAGTTGGTTTTTCTTCACTGGTACATTTTCTAAAAATGATCAATTTGAGTAGCAGGTTGAAGGGCTAAAATAAAGCCTGTGTTACTCTAGTGGTGCTGTGAAATGTTATAATAATTATATTGTAAAGTGAGGGAGAATACTGGTAAAAAAAACCAAAAAAAACCCCTCTCCTTGGCACAACCAATAAAATCTGTGTGTTCTCTTACCTACTAGTCAGATACAGGAAGGGATAACTACAGTTCTGAATGTCAGGAAATGCAACTTGTATAAAATCAAATTTTATAGCCAGAAACTGCTTAGAAGGTAACCAAAAATGCACTTTAGTGATTCCAATACTGAAAGTGACAACTTTTTTTAAAAAAAAAAATATTAATGAAATCCTGGTCCTTTTTCAAAGAATTGAAGTAGCTTCCAATGGAGCTTTTGTATGGTGGTTATATGTAACTGCACTAGTGACACTAAAAGTCACTTAATGTCTATATTTATAGAAATGTGGATAACTTCTTAAACCTCAGTGAACTCAACTCCAAATGAGTAATTGGCAAAAGAAGTTGACAACATTTTACTGTGCGGATCTTGCTTTTTTATCAGAACTGTCTGCATGAAACTGAATCCTTTATTCATGTGAGATTTGTAATATGTGACTATGTTAAAAAAATCACAGGTATCTCATTAAAAATTTAATGGCAATTTGTATTATGTTCTGTGTTTTATAGTAGTCACATGTGTTACTTTTCATGGTTATTGTACCTGATAACCTTTAGTACAAATGTTATAAAAGGTGTGACGTGTTTCCGTATAGCTTTGTCATAGTCCAGTGACGTTTTAATAGATACTCATGGAATCTGAGGCCCTGTCTACCCAACTGAAACCACAGAGGATAGCCAACAGCATGTACATTTCCAGAACAGCAAATGGCAATTACAGTTCCCTATAGGTGTGTAGATTGAAAGTCCTTTTTCAGGGACAACTTGAAAACTTTATTGACTATATTCACAGCAATTTAGTACCATTTTGTTGAGACTACTGTGCTGTCACATTCTCCCATGTACCTTTTGTGCTGTGTCCTGTATGTGTTCACAAATAGCTATTTATATGAGAGGTCAGTATGTACTAGGAGGTGCCAAAATCTATTTGCACTGGCCATGTGGATGTTATTAGTGTAATACTGTTAGGCTGTTACTACTCGTATGTATGTTTAGCCCACAGAAGCATTTTATGGGCTTGCAGGTTCCTGAGGAAGTAGACTAAAGTCTACGAAAGCTCAGGCTACCAACTTGTTTCTTTCAGTTAGTCTCAAAGGTGCTACAAGATCTCTCTACTGATTCTACAGACTAAAGGCCTAAGCAGACTGCCAGAAATAGTGCACATTAAATTGAGGCACTGCCCTGGCTCAGTGCTAGGGAATCATGAGAACTGTATTTTTTTCTGAGACATTGAGCCTTCTCTGTCAGAGAGCTCTGGTGCCACAATAAATTACAGTTCCCATGATTCCCTAGCACTGAGCCAGGGCAGTGCCTCAATTTAATGTGCACTATTTCTGGCAGTCTGCTTAGGCCCTAACATGGCTATATCTTTGAATTCTGTGTTATGCAGTGTTCATGAAAATGAAACTGTCAGATGTAAGAGTTATAGCTTATTAAAACAGTGGAATTTCGCTGTGCCGTTTAAAGACTGAATAGTCAATTTAGCCGGATCTAGATGGAGCCAGCTGTCTGCTGAGTATTCCTTTTTTTAGAGTTTTAATAAAGGTGTGCCCTCTTAAAACACAGTTGTGGGATTTCCCAGGAAAGTTTGATAGTTTTTATCCCCCTGCCTTGGGCCCAGATATAGTTACTAGGGAGAGTTTTGCTTCATTTATTTTTTCCACTTTAGGGGAGGTGATCTGATTGTCTGCTTTTTTTTTTTACTCTGGGAATTTGTTCCCACCTCAACATGTGAGATCTACTAAACCTGATGCAAGCTCTACTTCTTGTTGCAGTGGCTTTTCTTGCTAGGAGCACAACAGCGTAGCAAAACCATTCTGGGTAAAAGCCAGGGAATTCTTGGGATTTTACTTCGAATAAAATTGTCAAGAAAAGAAAAGCCAGCCCAGTCAACCATTAAGTAGATTGGGAAAATATTTGCCTATTCTTAAAATTAATTGGGCAGTACTTTTGTTAATCCACAGTATTCACAGTTCAGAGTGGTTCTTGTATGGTTTTCATTTAACAGCAACTTCAGAGCTGCAGTTTTGCGGGGAAGGGCAGGGACAGTTTTAAGGCAGGTGGAAATCAGGGCCTTTGCAGACTGCCAGAAATAGTGCAAATTGAGGCCACTTTAACTGCCCTGACTCAGTGCTAGGGAATCATGGGAACTGTAGTTTATTGTGGCACCAGAGCTCTCTGACAGAGAAGGCTCAATGTCTTAGAAAAAAATACAATTCCCATGATTCCCTAGCACTGAGCCAGGGCAGTTAAAGTGGTCTCAATTTGCACTATTTCTGACAGTCTGCAAAGGCCCTCATTACTCTTAGCTCACTAATTTTGCAAGAACTCAGGACTTTCTTTACCAAGTATTCTAGGAATCCCAATGGTTTAATAAAAGAAAATTACATGAAGATGTTTTCTCTGTGTAAACAGATTTGTAGACTTCAATACTACGTTTAGTAGAAATGTAATAAACTATGGTCCAAAACACACTACAGAAATAATCCAGTTTGAGACCACTTTAACTGCCCTGGTTTAATGCTAGAGAATCCTGGGAACTGTAGTTATTGTAAGGCATTTAGCCGCCTCTGTCAGTTCTGGTGCCTCAAAAAACACAATTCCCTGGATTCCCTAGCACTGAGCCAGGGCAGTTAAAATGGTCTCAAACTGGATTATTTCTGTAGTGGGTTTTGGACCTATGTGTGCTGCTTACTAGTTAGCTAGCTAGCTGTATATTGAAATAGAAATAAAGTTGGGTAACATTTGTTCTATGGGGAACATAGTATTCAGACACTGGAAGGAACATCAAGAGGTGTGTTTTACTAGTTCTGACTGAAGTTTCATGAAATTTATCTAGGCATGTAACATACAAACTGCAATGAGACTTGTTTCTAGCTCTTCTGTGGAAAAGCGTTTGTGAGTGATTCATTGAAACTGCTTCATAATCTTTATCTTGATATTTCTGAACAAGTACTGTACAGTACTTGAGGACCAGTAAACATCATAACAGAAAATAAACTTCGGTGAGGACCCCTTTGTGTTGCTCTGACAATGGTATAATCATATGTGGACTTGAAAACTTCATGTTTCATTTTTCAGATTGAGGGGTGATAGGACCTTTGCAGGCTGCTGGAAATAGTGCAAATCGAGTCTACTTTAATTGCCCTGGTTCAGTGCTAGGGAATCATGGGAATTGTATTTTTTCTGAGACATTGAACCTTCTCTGTCAGAGTTCTGGTGCCACAATAAACTACAGTTCCCATGATTCCCTAGCACTGAGTCAGGGCAGTTAAAGTGGCCTCAATTTGCACTATGTCTGGCAGTCTGCAAAGGCCCATAGTTGAATAGGTAGGATCTAATGAGACTTTGGGGAAAGTATAGATACTTCACATAGTAGCAATGGTAAGTAATTGACTTGAGTAGAAGATGGCTCTCATCTTTTCTTCCTCTGCCACAACTTAATGTCTGTTCAATGGTTTATCAAACCTTAGGGCCCAAAATAGCATTGGTGGATAGGCACAGGCAAAATGGATCAGAGGTAGATGGGTTAAAGGAAGATTATTGGAAGGCCCAAACAATAGAAACACTGCAAGCAGGTGATAGTGTAAACAATTTCATAACAATATTTCAGATGTATCTGAAATTATATCCAGGGGTAGCCGTGTTGGCCATACAGCAAAGTACAATAACATCCCAAATCCACAAGACAGAAATACCTTAATGGGGCCAACCAAAATGCGCAAAATACATGTTCCAAGCTTTCAATGCTCCACCAGCTTCATCAGGCAAAGTGATTAACAATTATACAGGATTTTAAATCTGTTATGATTTTTAATACAGTACCTTTGCCTGACGAAGCTGGTACAGCTTTAAAGGCTTGCAATACATATAAAACTAGTTTCTGTAAGTAGCTTTAGCAGCCCTTTCCCTGAAAAGAGCAATAAAATGGTTTAAAACAACAACAAATGTTTAAAATGAGTATTTTTTCTGCAGGATAAACTAAATTTGAATCTAATCCATTGTTTTTTTACGCTTAAAGGAGCTGCACTGGTTTCATACATGACTGAGCATCTTAAGTTAAATCAGTTCTCTTTGCTTGCCAGAGTTTGCTCATGTTTGAGGTAAAAGTAGATTTGGGATGGAGCTATTTCAAAAGTACCAGTATTCAAGGATAATTTTTCCTCCTGTTTAAATTTGCCAGGAAATGTCTTGCTTAAGATGGCTTACTCTTGAGTGACAATGGGTAGGTAGAATATTTTAGGCTTCTGTTTCAATAGGAACAGTTTCTAAAAATATCCCACTGTTGCTAAGATCAGATGAGCATCAGTGTATTAGCAGCCTTAGGGAGCCCTGCTAAAAAGGGTCTTCTGGCATTTTAAACACCAATTCATGACATGACCTGGTGTGAAATATTCATAGTGTCTGGCAGATCTTGAGTATGAGTGGTCTCAATCTACACAGAAAACAACATTGTCAAAATAGCCTGGAAGACAACGGCAGTACAGGAGGCTTTTATTTAACATTTTTAAAAAGAGGTTTGTATTAGGGATTGTCACTATATTTCCCTGAGGTATTTGTTCAATATTCTCCACAATGCACATTGGCCTTGCTCATAAGAGTGCACATTCAATAGAAATATTGGTTTATACACAAAATATGATACCCAGTTAAATCTTGGAGAAGAATATCTCTTTCATGAAACACGAGCTGCTGTAAAGGGAGGGAGCTCTGACCTATCTCCGGTAGGGTGTGCATCAAAATGATAGGCTATTCCTGTAAAACGGCTCAGAAGTTGGGCCTTTCATCCTTTATCTACCACCCTTTCCTGCTCATCAATGGCAACAGCACCATGACTTCTCCCATTCCCCTCCCTTTTGCTACTGGAAGTACAATCTTACTAGACAGTGGGTGCCTAATCCAGCTTTACTGAGCTAATAGAGGCAGAAGTAGGTGACAGTAAAGTGTCAGGAAAAAGACTTCATTTGCTCATTTTGTGTGTTGGATTGGTATTAAAAAAGAAGATTTTAAAGAGCTGGCAACCCTAATCTTTTGCATGCAGCCTAGCACTTTAGTGCTATACTGGGCAGAGAGGAGACATTTTCTCATCCCCTTCAAGTTGTGGCTTAGAACTGTTCTGTGTTACCACTACATCTTAGCTGCAGTGCACCAATTTTGTTACTGTCTATGTAAGGGCTGAGCCAGTCCAGTATTGTGGTCTGAGTGTTTGACTCCATTGTGGAAGACCAGAGTCAAATCCTTAGCCTTGGAAACCCTCAGAGGCTGCATCCGCACTGCAGAAATAATCCAGTTTGACACAGGTTTAACTGCCATGGCTCAATGCTGTGGAGTTCTGGGAACTGTAGTTTGTTGTGGCACCAGGGCTCTCAGAGAAGGTTACATTGTCTTATAAAAAAACCTACAATCCCCAGAATTCCATAGCATTGAGCCATGACAGTTAAAGTGGTGTCAAAGTGGATTTTTTTCTCAGTGCAGTTGCAGCCTGAGAGATCTTGAGGAGTCACACTCATTTTCAAAGGAAGGGAATGGCAATCCTTCTCTAAACAAATCTTGCCAAGGAACTTCTGTGATTACTGTCACCATGGAAAGTCAGCCTGGTGTAGTGGTTTGAGCATTAGACTGTGACCCTGGAGAACAGGGTTTGAATCCCTGCTTTGCCGTGAGACCTACTGGGTGACCCTTGGCAAGTCACACTCTCTCAGCCTCAGATGGCAATGACAACTCCCTTCTGAAGAAAGTTGTTAAGAAAACCCAGTGATAGGGTTGCCATAAGTTGGAAACAACTTGAAGGCACATAACAATAACAAACTCAGAAATGACTTGGAGGCGCACACCTACTAAAAGTAAAATTAGATGCTGGAGACGTAGCTGACCTCCTCCATCCCACACCTCTTGTTAACCATCCTTTTTTTAAAAAAATAGAGTCTCTAAATGGCAAGAGAACACATTTTAACTCTCAGTTCTATCCCTCCCCTGTTAGCTGGCAAATTTGGTAAAACGTGAACTAATGTGAAATCGAAGGCTTTCATGGCCGGCATCCATAGTTTTTGTGGGTTTTTTCGGGCTATGTGGCCATGTTCTAGAGAAGTTTGTTTCTGATGTTTCGCCAGCATCTGTTCTCTGAAGATGCCAGCCACAGATGCTGGCAAAACGTCAGAAACAAACTCTTCTAGAACATGGCCACATAGCCCGAAAAAACCCCACAAAAACTATGTGAACTAATGTTTTTTCTCTTGACATTTTTGTGTGGGGCAGGGATAGGACTTTGCATCAGAAAAAATACAAGGTATATGGATGGAAGCTGCTAGAAAACACTACGGTATGGCAACAATTATGATACCATTTGTATGATATGTTGATGATGTGGATCTCCTAAACCAGCCTTCTCAGCCTAGTGCCTTTCAACAGTATCAGAGTATGTCCACTACCATCCCCTGCCATCACTGGTTGTGCATATATGAAGGATGTCAGTTTAGGGAAGGAATCCATGTGAAAATGCTCCACATTACTAACAACCAAGAATGCATGGTCATGTTTCTTCTCAAAAAACAGCACTCAGTCAGATTAATATACTAAAAGTGTGTTTGCTGGAACCACCTCCCTCATTACTGGTTTTATGAATAAGTCAGTCTTGACTGAATGTCATGAGCTACTGTCAATGAGCCTTTAGAACAGGGGTAGGCAACCTTTTTGAGGTGGGGGCTGGTTTGCTGTCCCTCAGACAATGGGGGGTGGGGGTGGCGAAGCACCATAAATAAACAAATAAATAAATTTAAAAAATATGCATGCACACTCGCTCAGCCCCAGAAAAGCCATGGCAAAACCCCTGTGGAGATTTTGCCAAGAAAACCTCAAGAACAAGTAATAACAACAATCAATATCATCATGGCGGGGGGGGGGGCGGGGGCAGCGGTGGCGGGGGGCGGCCTGGGGCCGGTCTGAAGGCCTCGGGGGCCCGCATTCGGCCCCCAGGCCTTAGGTTGCCTACCTCTGCTTTAGAATGAAAGTAAAAGAGACCTGGATAATAATAGGCAAGAGATCATTACCCATGAACTACACTGACCTACCTCTCAGGGTTGTTGTGAGGGGAAGTTGGGACAGTGGAGTATCATGAATGCTACTTTGAGCTGTTTGGAAGAAAGATAAGGTATAAATCTAACAAGTTTTCAAGAGCCTCGTAGCTAAATTCTTAATACATATTCCCCCCCCCCCAAAAAAATATTGATCACAACAAGAAAAGGTGAAAAAACAGCTAAAGAAAATTAAAGAGGTGATTTTGCTTCCTTTAATCTAGGAGTAATGAAATGTTGAATTTTCACCCCCTCCACACACACTTGATCTTTCTCTTGACTTGTTGCTTTGTAATGAAGCCGTCGGCGGCACAGGATGTAGCTGTTACCAGATGATAATGCAAAGCGAAAGGCTGGACTTTGGAAGCCCCAGGGTGGCTCAGCATGATGCTGAATTCTCTGAAGAACTGATCACTTTCCCATAACAAGAATAGTAACTGAAGCCAATAAGCCTTGTAAATGTGCTTTCTTCCATTATAGTTTCACAAGCAATATGCTTATGTTTGGGAGTAACTTGCTATTCCTTTCTGAATTTAAAATGCATATTAATCATGAACCTAGAAGTGTTGATGTGGCATTAGTGTATTTTTAAAAGCACTGTTCAGCACTTATTCCAACACTGCAGGAAGTACTCGGTGGAGTGGGAATGCTGTGCTATGTTGGAAAGTCTGGTTGGTCCCCTCCCTACTTGTTCTGCCAGCTGGTGAAGACCATTTTATTCTGGCAGGATTTTGAGATCTAAATTGTGTAGAAGTAGGGTGTGTGAAGTTGTGTGCTGTATATCTTTATATATTTTAAATGTTAGTAATTATGTTTTAAATGTGTTTTTAATTATTTTAATAGATTGTTTTAAAAATAATAATCATTATTTAATTTTGTTTTAACCTTTGTAAAAATATCTATCTTTAACTTCTTTTAAATTACTGTAAGCCACTTTGGACTGCATCATGGGAGAAAGGCCGGAGTATAATTTCAATCAGTAAATAAGTATTATCGGGAGAGAATATCTCCCATCAATCTTATTTGTCCTTAACAAGAGCCCTGCAAAGTAGATTATGACTGTTATTGTTTACATGTGAGGAAAACTGGTGGAGAGACTTGCCTAATGTCTCTTACTCCGTTAGGATTTCCTCTCATAAGCCCCAAACAGATGGGCCAAAAGAAGTGGTTTCCAGCTGCTTTGGGGGGCATGGCATTCAAATGATACATGTCCCCAAAGTGTCTGGAAGCCACTCTGAGGCTGCCAAAGGTGGCCTAAAGTCACTGGAAAAAGGAGTAGGTTTAATCCGCTCCTGGCAGTGGCCCGTTTGGGACTGTGGTGGCAACCTGCTTTGAGAGCGGGCCATATGGTCGCTGTGGTCCCGGGCCGACCATAGCCAGAGCAGCCAGAGGCTGCTCCTTGCTGCCCATCTGCTTCAGGCCATTGTCCACTATTCTGTTTAGCTGATCACATCTGTTTTAATTACTTTAATGCTTGAAATAATGCAACTCTATGCTTACCATTGCAAAAAGACAGGAGTTTTGTTGTACAAAATCTTAATATATTGTTTGAATGGCTCCCCTATTAAAAAAAGTGAGTGTGGCTCAAGCTTGTCTACAAATCACACCTGTTGGTGCAGAAGGTCTTAATGTATAGAAGCCATTTATATATAAGAGTTTTTTAAAAAAGGAAAATAGTATATGATTACGGAGCATCTTATTTGTGAAATAACATGTTTTGGATTGCTACTGAATTCCATCCCAATTTCAATTTAAGTAAATTGGAGAAGACCAAGTCTCATGTAGACCATGGGAAAACTACATTTTTGAGTTGCAGCTCACAGAATCCCCACCTAGCATGGCCGTACTACCTGGATTTCCCAGAACTGTAGTTGAAAACAGTAATTTCCAGAAATCTGGAAACTAACAGCCATTGCCTTGGCTTGCTTTGGGCCCCATTATTTTCCAACTCAATCATCATGTCCTTAATTTTATGTCTGAGAAATTTAAAATATCCTGTGTTTAGAATCTTACAGTAATCAAATTACTGTTTAGAATCTTACAGTAATCAAATTTTTGTGGAGGAAGCATATTAAACTTCAGCTTCCTAAGTGTTGTGGAAATATCTTTATTGTTATTAAGGTTAAAGAGCTTTCCTGTTTGAGGGCTGAACAGGACAAGAACATTGAGAATGGAAGCAAAGCAGCTTCATTTATATACTGCTTCATATCGCGCTATGGGATGTCTAAGCGGTTTACAACTGTAAGCTCATTGCCCCCCCAACAGTTGGGTACTCATTGATTCCTGGTACATGTGAATTATACAACTGTGCACTTCATTTAACATCACCAGTATGCCAATTAATTCACAGAAGATAAATGATAGTGGATTTATGGAACTGTCTATCCACCCTATGGATACGACTGTTCTGTCTACATGGCTAATTCACCTGTCAAGAGCAGTGTCTAGAGCAAAGGTACGAGAATTCATGTATATGCTGAAATCTCAGGTGTGCATTGTTTGGCCTGCAAAGGGATCACTTTTCTGAAGTAAATTTTGAGCATGTTTATTTTCTTGTAAATCCTGCTTTCCATGGCACCTAAATAGCATGAAGCTTTAATCTGGAATAGCGCTACAAGGTTTGGCTCAGAGTTGGGGTTGTCAGCATTTCCATTCTGTTCTTGTTTCAGGAAGTATGCTAACTTTAAAAGCCATGGAATTACATATTTATCTGAAACCTGGCGTGCAGGCTTTCTACTTTTTGGACTTTTATCAAAAAGGATTATTTAATTTGACATTTTTCATTGGAATGTAAACAAACCAAACAACAGGGGAGCATTGTTTCTTTTTGTAATATGTATAAACCAAAATTGGCTTATTCCTTATTAAATGAAATGGTATTAGGCCATGGTTCTTAGCAGAAATCCTAGCAGTTTTCCACCTGCTATTACTGGTCTTTTAGAATTGGAGAAATTGAGTATTTTACTATCTGGTAGACTATGCTGGTGTGGCAGTTACAAGTCAGTTTATACTTTTGCTGAAGTATGAAGTTTACTAGATAGTATTGACCATCTTTCTGTTATCAGGTTGTCTTGATGTTTTGTGAGTGTATATGCATGCTCATGGATGTATGTGTACAAAGTATGTGTATGTGTATGCATCTTTCTAGGGTGCTATAAGTGCTGCATTAACAGCCAGAGGTTCAGCAAAGTCTCTTGGGGACAGCAGTTGCCTGTGTTTGGCTAAACTACTGTAAGATGCTTTGAGGCCCTGTGGGAGAGTGAGCTACAACTCTAATGAGCAAGCATAGCTTGCCCAATCGAGCTGTCTTCATGCCTAATGCCTGTTGTAGTAGTAAGAGAGGATATTATGGTACAACTAATGGGTTTGTTCTGGCATTGGCTAGTAAATGTAAACATACCGGGTTGAGGACAAACATTATCACACAGCTCTTCAAAAGTGTGATGCTGCTCCTTCTCTGCCGGTCTTTTCCTTCCTCATCCATAGCCCTGCCTCCTTGCCCTAACCCTCATTAGGTACACAATAAATTAATAAAATAAAAGGAATTTTTAAAAGGAAAGAAAAACAACCTGCTTCAGAAAGCAAGGGGAAGGAGAGGAGCATAATCATAGGAAGAGGCAGTAGGGACCACATTGCAAACATAAGATGGCTAATGGAGCACACCAGGGAATTCCAAAAGAAAATCAGCATGTGCTTTATAGACTATAGCAAAGCCTTTGACTGCATAGATCATGAAAGGCTATGGAATGGCTTGGGTCCAGCTTACTTGAAGGAACGCCTCCTCCCATATAATCCTTCCCACATAGTCAGGTCCTTTGGGAGGAATTTACTACAGTCAATGAAAACTAGACTGGTGGTGACTTCCCAGAGGACATTTTCAGCTGCTGCTCCTAAAATTTGGAATGACCTGCCAGAGGAGACTCGCCAGATTACATCCCTTGATGTTTTAAAAAAAGTGATAAAAACGATTCTCTTCCGGCAGGCCTTCCCAGACTGACCTCTGTCCTGATCTGAATTAACTACCCATTTGATCTAGCTCCCCTAGACATTGCCACTGTTATTGAAGGGAGGGTGGGTCGAAGGGGTAGGGGGGTTCGGGGATTATTTTCTTGTTATTATTTCTGTAATTGTTTTAATCTTTGCTGTTACCCTCCTCGATCCTCAACAGGGAGAGGTGGGATACAAATTGTTGTTGTTGTTGTTGTTGACATGGGAGTGCCAACACATCTGATGGTTCTGATGGGGAATCTGTACTCAGGACAAGAGGCTACTGTCAGAACAGAACAGGGAGAAATAGAATGGTTCCCAAATGGCAAAAGGGTCAGACAAGGCTGCATTTTATCACCCAACTTGTTCAATTTATATGCAGAACATATTATAAGAAAAGCAGGCTTGGACACAGAAGAAGGAGAAGTGAAAATAGGAGGAACAATCTTAGATATGCAGCTGATACCATAGTACTAGCATAAAACCTCACAGACCTGGAACACCTATTAAGGAAGATCAAAGAAGAAAGTGCAAAGGCAGGCTTAATGTTGAACATAAAGAAAACAAAACTAATGACCACTGATGACTTTCACAAGAAACAGAAATAGTAAAAGAATTCCCATACCCGGGATCAAACATTGATAGAAATGAGGACTGCAGTCAGGAAATCAGAAGAAGATTTAGAATGGGGAGGGTGGCTATGGAAAAACTAGAAAAGATTCTAAAATGCAAAGATATACAACTCAGCACAAAAATTAGAATCATACCAGCCATCATATTCCCTATTATCATGTATGAATGTGAGAACTGGACAGTTAAGAAAGATAATAGGAAGAAAATCAGTTCATTTGAGATGTGGTGTTGGAGAAGAGTGCTGAGGATCGCATGGACAGCCAAAAACAAACAAACAAGTGGGTCCTAGAGCAGATTAAGCTGAAAACCTCCTTGGAAGCCAAGATGACCAAACTGAGGATGTTGTACTTCGGACACATCATGAGAAGAGAGGACTCAGTGGAAAAGACAATAATGCTGGGAAAGGTGGAGGGAAGTAGGAAGAGAGGAAGGCCATATGCCAGATGGATGGACTCTATTAAGGAGGTTACAGGTATTAAGGGGTTGCAGGAATTAAGCAGAGCAGTGGAGGACAGAGGGTCTTGGAGATGTTTCATCTATAGGGTCATCATGAGTGAAGATCGACTTGAGGGCAGTTAACAACAATGACTTGCACCATATGACTACCTGAATATTGGAAGTGCTTTGGAAGGAACTTATCATACTCAGTCAATAGTAAAAAAGCAGTGTGATTGGGAGGTATTTAAGGATTTTACTTGTCAATGAAAAGAAACAATCCAGCAATGGAAGAACTAAAGACTAGCTACTTGACAGACACAGCATCGTGTGATAAGGTACAGCCACCAATGCTGTTATCCTGCTCTAATTCTACTTTTCAAGTCTGATGTGATAAAGTCCATAGACTACAGTCTACTTCAGCAGCTACATTAAATTAAATGACAACACACACATGGTGAGAGGAAGAAAGAATTGTGTGTGAGAGAGAGTGCATGTGGGCTTCTGCATGACCAGGCAAAGAAGGAAATTGTAAACAGTGGTGCCAATAGAAACGAAATGAAAAAAAAATTATAGTCAATGACAATTCTCTTGGTTGTGGATCCAGACCTGGGCCCTTTCAAATTATGAAATTATAACACAAAGCAATAATTCCACCTTAACTACCATGGCTTGTTCTGCTGTGTGCCTTCATGTTGTTTACAATTTCTAGCAATCCTAAAATGAACCTATCACAAGCTTTTGTTGGCAAGATTTGTTCAGAGTGGATTTGCCATTTCCTTCCTCTGAGGCGGAAAGAGCGTGACTTGTCCAAGATCACCCTACAGGTTTTCATGGCTGAGTGTAGTTGTAGTGAAAAACAATGACACTTTCCCAAACTTTTGGGGAGACTTCAAAGATATAGCCATGTTAGTCTGTAGAATCAGTATGTAGAGAGATCTTGTAGCACCTTTGATTGAAATCACTGGAACTTGACAGTGTCATGACTAATTTGCCTTTCCACTGATTTTAATATGCCTACTCTGTGATGAAATCTGGAGCCAGTCTTATATGCATGGTGGTCATTCACTGCAGAAGTAACATTTTATTTAGAAACTACTGGTTTAGAAACTATTGGCTGGGAACTGTGCAGCCTCCTAGATGTTGATTGACTGCAACTCCTGGCAGCCTTAGCCTAACCAATGCTGAGGAATACTAGGGTTTCAGCAGCATCTGAAGACCTCCTTAATTCTAATTCCCACCCCCAAGTGTCCACTGATAGGTATCACCACACTGACAGCATTCTCATAAAATGCTAAACCATGATAACAGCTCCCAAAATAGCATATAATTTGCATAATACAGTTATCCTAGCTCTGATAAACAATGCTAATTTCTGGCTCTTTGGAGCTGAAATGTCTGTCTTGATTTGAATCTAATCTGTCTCATTCTATATTTAAATAGATATTCATGAAGAAAAGAAATATGACAGTGGGATTTGGGGAGGAATTTACCAGTATACAAGTAGAGACAGCATGATGTAATGGTTTGAGTGTTGGACTATGACACTGGTGGCAAGGATGCAAATCCTCACTCAGCCGTGGAAACCTACTGGGTGACCTTGGGCAAGTCACATTCTCTCAGAAGAAGGCAAAGGAAAATCCCCTCTGAACAAATCTTGCCAAGAAAACCCCAAATCTTTCCAAGAAAACTCCACGCTTTAGGGCCACCATAAGTCAGAAATGACTTGAAGGCAGACAACAACAACTTGAGGAAATCCAATTAGGAGAAGCTCCAAAATTCCACAGTAAATTAATATACTGAGACTACCAAAAAGTCACATTTTAGTTATTCCAAATAGATTATTACACCACCACCATGGCTTTTGGTAATTTATAGCTGGGCAACTATGCTGTGCGTGTTGTATGCCTTCAAGTTGTTTCCAACTTATGGCAACCCTATGATGGGGTTTTCTTGACAAGATTTGTTCAGAGGAGGTTTTCCTTGGAGGCTGAGAGCATGTGACTTGCTCTAGGTCACCCAGTGGGTTTCACTGCCAATCTGGGAATTGAACCCTATTTTCAAGAGTCATCATCCAACACTCAAACCATTATGCCACACTGATTCTAATTTTATGCTACAGCTTCCCATTAAAGCTCTTTTGTTGAAAGATGGCAACGTTCAGGACAGCAGCTATAAAAGTAAGAAGTACTATGGAAAGGTTGGGGATGGAGGATAGGGATAAAAAAAATCCCTCAAAACTTTTTCAAGTGCAACCATGCTCTTACCATTTCATAACACACATACCCCTCTTTAACCCTTTGGTTTTAATAGAACTGCTAACAGGTGAGTCAAAGGGTCTAAGGCTGCTTCTAAAGGAAAATACCGTATTTTTCGCCATATAAGGCGCTCTGGCATATAAGGCGCACCCAATTTTAAAGGAAGAAAATCCAGGAAAAAAGGATTCCTCCCTTTAGCCGGAGGCCGGTTGTTCAATGGGCTGGTGCTGGGATCGGAGAACTTCTCCGATCCCAGCACCAGCCCATTGAACTGAGGTCGCGGGGGGAAGGAGGGCTCCTTCCCCCCGCGACCTCAGTCTTTGAATGGGCTGGTGCTGGGATCGAAGCGATCCCAGCGCCAGCCGATTCAAAGACTGAGGCCGCGGGGAGAAGGAGCCCTCCTTCTCCCGGCGGCCTCAGTCTTTCAATGGGCTGGCGCTGGGATCGCTTTGATCCCAGCACCAGCCGATTCAAAGACTGAGGTCGCGGGGGGAAAGAGGGCTCCTTCTCCCCGCGGCCTCAGTCTTTCAATGGGCTGGCGCTGGGATCGAAGCGATCCCAGCACCAGCCGATTCAAAGACTGAGGCCGCGGGGGGAAGGAGCCCTCCTTCTCCCCGCGGCCTCAGTCTTTCAATGGGCTGGCGCTGGGATCGCTTCGATCCCAGCACCAGCCGATTCAAAGACTGAGGTCGCGGGGGGAAGGAGCCCTCCTTCTCCCCACGGCCTCAGCCCTTCACCCTATAAGGCGCACTGACTTCCCCACGCACGTTTTGGGGAAGAAAAAGTGCATGTTATAGGGCGAAAAATACGGTAATGCTTGCAAATGGAGGCCTCATCTCTCTGCAGGCAAACTCAAGTCTGTTAGTATGTAGAGAGATCTTGTAGCACTAACCTTTTGAGACTAACTGAAAGAAAAATTGGCAGCATGAACCTTTGTAGACTTATGCCTACTTCCTCAGATGCATTTGGTGGAAGCAGGCTTAAGTCTATGAAAGCTCATGCTGCCAACTTCTTTCTTTCAGTTTGGGGGGGATGCAGACAGGCGGCTGTGGGCTGCCATGGGAAGTGGAGGATTGGGGCTAAGGCTGCCCCACGTCTCGGCCCCAATCCTCCCTTTTGGTGCCTGGGAAAGGAGTGCCAAAATAGCGCTCCTTTCCTCGGCAGCGAAAAGGGCGCCCAAAGAGCCACCATGTGGCTCTTTTGCACCTCTTCCAGCACAGCGTGTCCAGACACTGAGCTGGGAGGACATCATCAGAGCGCACGCCATGTACAATGGCGCACGCTCTGATGACTTCCTCAGGAAGGGGTTGGGGCGCCCGGCATGTGGCTGCCCTTCCCCTTCCCTGGCTCCAAGATGGCACTTTGCACCATCTGCGGAGCCCCTTTGTCTCAAAGGTGCTACAAGATCTCTCTACATACTGATTCTACAAACTTAACACAGCTATATTTGAATTCAAATGGCTTAGACTTGGTAGCGGTTACATGGGGAGCTCATGAACTATGCAGAAGAGCATAATGCTGTTAAAGACACAATCCTGCCTGAGAAGAATATGTGTGCTTCTAAGACACATGGAGTGTTGAAGTGTCATTTGAGAGAGAAAAGGATAGTGGAGGTGGGTAAAACGAGAGACCTAGCCTCTTCAATTTCATGTACGTGCTCTGTGAGCTCAGAAAAAAATAATAACCCTTCCTGTTCTAAACAGAGGTGTTTCAGTAGAAAAGGAAGGTGAGTAGGAAACATGTTCATTCTTGAGAACTTCTAAGTGGCCTGCTTTTCAGGGGAAAGTCCTGCTTTGAAAATCACATCTTTGAAGAACTGGCTATTCTAGGTCTGCCTTGAAGATAGAAGAACCATAAATGAGAGACCAGGTCCTGCCCATCCACATTTAGGATCAGGACAGCCCCCCCCCCCAACCTGTCATTTGTTTATTTTTCCCTGCTGAGGAAAGATGTACTATCTTTCTCTTTAAATAATGATAATTTGCAAATTTGCAACTTTAGATCTGTATATGTAAATTGTATGCATTGTATGGTCATGCATTTCTTTTAGATGGCTCTTTGTAAGCAGCCACCTTGAGAACTACCTCTCCTCCTATAGAACTGCCTTCCACCCTTTAGTTCTGTTTCAGGTGTGGGCTGATAGCTAGATGAAGCCTAAAGTATCTAGTATTTATATAGCACAGTAGGGGTAGCTCACAAGGGGTGGGAAAGAAAGAGGTGTCTTTCTTCTAGTCTCTCCCTCCCCTTCAACCCAAAAGATCTCAGTATGTCCAAAACCCCCTACTTTCTAGTCTAAGTGGATTGCCAAGCATAATCATAGTGCTATACTCCTCTTTGAAGCTATGGATAAACTTCAACATTTTGTTGCAGTTCCCACTTGTCACTAGCA
The DNA here is from genome assembly GCA_026167975.1 of Phrynosoma blainvillii. Taxonomy (NCBI): domain Eukaryota; kingdom Metazoa; phylum Chordata; class Lepidosauria; order Squamata; family Phrynosomatidae; genus Phrynosoma; species Phrynosoma blainvillii. Next base: position 40,160,104 of record JANUYF010000005.1, read on the forward strand.
AACAAAATCCAGATTTCTCCACCTCATACCTAGTGTTACATTATCCTGACCAGATGGTTATACTGGTTGAGGATACCAACTTTAAAAATTGGCTTGCTGAGCGCGCCTGGGAGCCCGGATGCAGCCAGGCTGTATTAGGCCAGCAGATTCGGCAGCAAAACTCATACAATAGGACCTGGCTACCTCCCGAATTAGAATTCAACTCGGGAGTGGTAAGCCGAGTTTTTTACAAGTATCTCCACAGATAGTTTTACAACTATCTCCACAGATAGTTACATGTTCTAGAAAGAAACCTTACACAATATGTCAACAGTGGAAAAACAGTTTTGAAAGCCATTTATGTCACTTCTGTAGAATGCAACAAACATTTTGTTGCAATAAGCACAGGTAATCAAAGAATGCACTTGGAGTGCTACTTGGCAAAATTAGAGGAAACCTTTGTTTTCATTTGGTAGAGTTGTATTCACTCTAATTCTAAATCTCATAAGCTAGGCAAATTATCATGGTTCCCCTGTCAGGACTGTTGATCTATAAGAGTATATTCGATATCCACTACCCAGTGCGACCAATGATAACAGAGCAACATCAGCAAGACTTTTAATTCCCTGGAAATATGTTCCCTTTAGTGCAATAGAGAAAGAGACTTATAGCTCTGCTATTGTGCTCAGTTTTTCAGAGATGAAGTACCTTGGGCATTGTAACAGTGTGCTTTGGTAACTGGGCCTGAGAGATACCGTTCTCTTTCTTAAAATCAGGAAGGAGGGAAAGTAGAAACTACTGGTACTGTGGTTGAAAATGACAGCTAAGAGAGACAACCTGATAAATAATAAAAAATACTGGATTTAATTTAAATTGGTTCTTGTCCCACATCAGGTTATACTACTCCCTGCCCTGACCCTAAGGTTAGAGCTAGGGTATGGTAGTAAGGAGAATTTAATGCATATGTGAAAGCATTAAAAGGTACTTTGGGTGCTGCTACTCTCATTATCCCCCAACAAGATGGCCTGACTCTGCTGATTGGGGTGTAGGAATTATTCCCCCCAAAGTAACTTCAAGTTCTGGTAGCAAGTTTGTTGTCCTCTTGCCAATCATCTATATAACAATCCTTCTGTGTGCAAGCCCCCCTTTTTTACCTATAAATAAATACACCACATTTTGAGTATTCAGTGAGCCCTTTCGGGTGATATTAGGGATTTCATCCTCACAGGTTTTCCCAGAGCACCATGTCTTTGGTCTTGTTTGATGAGTTTGGATTGTAAAATCAGGGTGCTCTTGGCTCAGCTCAGGCAACAGGGCAAACAGAGTGTGGTGCAGTGAAAATGTCCAAACAGCTCTTGGGCATTATAATGTATTAATATTGCAAAGCCTTCTATGACAAAAAGAGTCACACGTGTTATGTGAAAGCATTATTTGTAGGTGCATTCCCTGACAGGCATTTAAAATGAGGTGGTAGTAATAGCAAGCTAAGTATATGATTCCCTATACCAGTGATTCCCAGCCTTGTCTATGCCCCACAACCCTAGGAAATGTTTGGTTAATGTTTGTACCCCCTACAAAAGTAATATCACATTTGACAAAGAATATTGCATTTGACAAAGAAGTCCAGTTTCTAATTTTTGAACCACAAATTCAACCACATACAATACTGCAGGCGAACAAATTGAACTTAAAAAAATAAGCATTTAACTCAGTGCATAAAATGCAAATCTGAATTGTGCAATTAGATTCTAATTTATTCAGAAAAAATGAGGGATGACTCATGACTTATCACTCAATTTTGTACCCCCTGGGGATTGGGCACCCCAGGTTGGGAATCCCTGCCCTATACAGGGATTGGAATATTGAATATATTGGAAAAGTTCTTTTTCAGTACTATACCTACCAGAATCCTCCAGCCACCATGGCCACTGGCTAGGGGATTCTGGACATTATCATAAAAAAACTATGTATGTTATTTATTCATATAGTGCCATAAATGTACATAGCACTGTAAAAAATAAAACAATAAAAAACAGATTGCTGTAAATGGTTTAGCACCTAATAAGAAAGAACTATGGGCTAATGAAGCAGGTGTAAATAACCACTAAGCAACAATAAACATCACAATCAAACTTTCTTAGGCTGCAGTCTTTCACCTGCTTACTTGGGATTCAACCTTTCTAGACTCAGAAGTACTAACATAAAAAAAAAATCTCCCAGAAGATTGTGCTGTTAGACAACTGTACAAAACATTCAGAGATTATTGTGTACAAATGAATTGCTTCGCCCTTCCCCTGTACAGTCAATAATCAAAGTTGTTTGTTGCAATCATAGACCAAGAAATACACTACAGAAGTTAAATAGGAACAGAAAGCAAAATCTTAAAGCATTTGAACAGTTACATGCTTTGGCTGATACGCCAGCTGCGCCCTTTCCTGGAAACTAGGGATCTTGAAATTGTGGTACATGCGCTGGTAACCTCTTAACTTGACTTCTGTAATGCTCTCTACATGGGGCTACCCTTGTACTTGACATCTAGAAGAGACCATATTACACCTGTGTTAAAATCTCTCCACTGGCTGCCTATTAGTTTCCGGAGACAGTACAAGGTGTTGGTTATGACCTTTAAAGCCCTACATGGCTTGGGTCCAACCTATCTCTAAGACCTCCTCTTTCCATGTGATCCGCCCTGTGCACTTCGGTCCTCTGGGAGGAATTTGCTACAGCCTATGAAAATGAGGCTGTCGGCAACCTCCCAGAGGGCTTTCTCGGCTACCGCTCCCAGATTATGGAATAGCCTGCCAGATTATGGAACGGACAAGATTCATCTTATTACCACCTTAAAGAGCTTTAAAAAGGCTGTTAAGACAGATCTCTTCTGGGAGGCCTTTCCTGAATAAATATCCCGGCCCAAGAGTTAACTAATTCTTCTCCCTTCTACTCTGCTGCTGTTGTGCTGCTGTGATGCCTCTGTTTTATGTTATGATTCATTTTATAATGTTTTTAATTGTCTCCGTTTACTACTTTTTTAAGGGGTGGGTGAGTTTGGGGTTGTATGTATTGTATTGGAGTTTTACTTGTTGTAAGCCACCTTGATTGTGCTGCAGAGGGGCGGGATAGAAATAAATTTATTATTATTATTATTATTATTATTATTGATAAAACATTGGGGTCTGTACTTTTTCTGTTCCTAATCTCATTGATATTTTTAAAAACTAAAAAACTCATCCAGAAATTAAGAGAGATTAATCTTCACAATAGGAAACAATATTTATAGAAGAGTTTCCAGAAAATATTAACAGAGGGGAGACAAACATTCTATGCAATTTTTATACAGAACACACTGAACAATGGACTCAACTCCACACAGATGTTTTTGCTTGTTAGTTGGATTTTAATAAAGCTTCTAATAAAAGCTCATTCTAATAACGCTGATGGTAAGACACTGAAGCAGGTTATAGCAGATGCTTTTCTGTATTTAGAGACAGTTAGTAGATACAGAGAAGAAGCTGTATGAACCCTATAGCTTGAGTACCGTATTTAGTGTAAAATAGAACCACTGTGGTGTAGTGGTTTGAGCATTGGACTATGACTCTGGAGAGCAGGGTTTGAATCCCTGCTTGGCCATGAAATCCCAGTGAATGACCTTGGCCAAGTCACACTCTTTCAGCCAGAGAGGATGGCAAAAACCCCTCTGAAGAAACTTGCCAAGAAAACGTCATGATAGGTTTGCCTTAAGGTCGTCATAGGTCAGGAATGATTTGAATGCAGACAACACACACACAATGAATAACAAGGGTCCTTGGCTGCAGATCTTATATTTAGCAAATGTAGGTCAAATAATCTTTGGACCACATACAGTTGTGCTTTTGGTATAACATAGTTCTCCAGAGGTTCAACTGAAAAAACCAAGCTGGAAATTTTCTTCCTCATCTTCAACCAGTGAATGGTAAAGGAGTCTGAAAACATAAGAAAAAGGTAACTTCCAGGTATAGTTATGAGCAAAAGTAATCCTAGCCACCATGTTAGGGTGTCAAGCCATGGTTTACATTCAACAGACTGAATACCTTCTTCTAGATGGATAGCAACATGGGAACACATAAGGCCCAGTAATTTTCTAGAGAAGCTTGACTGAATTCTTTCAATTTTTGGTTGAACACTATCATGTTGTAGTGTGTTCATGAAAAGCCCTACATGAGTTATAAAGAAAGATGTTTTCTATTTATTCTTACTAGTTGGAGTTCCAATCTTGGCTCAGCCAAGTTTATCAAATGGCCTTAAGCAAGCCACAACATCTCTGCTTCAGCTTCCCCCATCTTTAATAAGTAGATAATAGCACTGGCATACTAAGACAAATTAAATTTAGCACTTTTGGGCCCCACAGAGAAAAATATTCCAGTAGAACATTAAAAAGTTTGGAACGGGTACACAAAGGTGCTTCTTTATAGCAGCACCCATCATCTACATCCAGGAAACTGCATAGCCCAGCTGTATTCATTTAAAACAGGGGTAGGCAACCTTTCCCCTTTAAGGGCCGAGGGACTTCAGCTCCCAGAAGCCTCAGCCATGTTGGCCAATATTCCCATGTTGGCCAATAGCTCCTGGGATTCTGGGAGCTGAAGTCCCTCGGCCCTTAAAGGGGAAAGGTTGCCTACCCCTGATTTAAAATATCAATCATAGTCCATAAACTTACTGTGGCTGTATTTTTTCAAGCATTTTAAAAATCCTGTTTGAACAGTCAGTCACTAGGGATGCCTATGCCTAACCTTAAAGCCTCATCAGTGTTGCTGTCTTGGAAATGGCTAATGGAACATTGTCATTTTTATCGTTGTTCTTCTGACTACCCAGAGTTGTTCCTGTTCTCTAAAGGCTGTGAAGGGGTGCATTTTATTCCATAGCATGTTAATTCTTGGGGAGACTCTGAGGACCAGGGATGGAAGTGTGCTGTCAGTTTCCCATCTGACAAATGGTGACCCCAATGTTTGGTATTAATGGTTGTCAGTGTGTGAGACCTGACATTTTGATGAGTCCACTGCTTCACTTTAACTTTGCGCCACTGTTTTGAAGTGATGAAACTGGTGGCAGAGGTAAAGTCTGACAGCTTGATGTATAATGAGTCTTTCAGTTCATCTTTCATATAACTGAGAAAGGAACTGTTTGCAAGTGTCCAGAAAAATGGTTAAACACTGCCTTTGGCCTACTACAGATGAACTATTTTTCATTCTCATTTCTTTGCATTATGGAAGGATTATTATATCCTCTACCTCCCCATCACAGCTTCATAGGACTAATGATGGGAAGCAGCATACTGTAAATAAAGGTGAAGCAATGTTACTATAAATACATGTGCAATGTGGATTTGCATGTTCCCTTCACTTCTCCCCATTGTATCTCCTCAAAGGTCTTTAGTTAAATACGGACAAGTCTTTTCCTTAGTGCAGGCTAAGCCCTTTTTATATATCAGACTGTTAATGATCAGTAATTTTGACATGTTTTAATCACTGTGTTTCTGTTAAATACGTGTCTATTTTCATAAGTGAGAAAAACATCTAGCCTCCCCTTCTGGTGTTAACACACCACTAAGAAATTAACCACTAAAACCAAGAATAAAATATAATAAAATTCCAATAAAAGAACAAAGTAATAAAAATAGACAGATGTGGCATATAAAACATTAGAAAAAATTATTGCCTTCTCTGCTGGTTTGAGCATCTTAAACAACAAACTATATTTTTTAATGTTGGTTTTGTTTTCCTCTTTTAATCAAATGTTTATACATACCTTGCATTTCTTTTTAATTTTAAAAGACATCTATTTAACCTGACACACAGTTTTTGTGCCAGTTTAGTTTTAATACAGCTGGGCTATGCAGCTTGAATTAAAATATTCTTAGGTCTTTTTATACTAGCTTTTATGAAAGCTGTACAGTTAGGGTAGGCAATTGTGGAGGGACCCAGTTTTCACACTGATGGGCTGTACCATCTATTTTTAGCTAAAAATCCATCCCAATAATAATAATAATAATAATAATAATAACTGGGTGTGAATTTTGGTTGCTGCTCCTTGTTTGAGTGTGGTGGATGAAGGGTATTGGGGAAGTGTTTTCTCCAAATCTACCACTCCTCCAACTACTTTTGTCTGGGGAAAAAATGGGTGTCAAGATGAGGATGAGGGACTAGACAAGGCTGGAGGACACACATAAAAAAAGGCCTTGAGAACCATGCCTTGCTGCATTTATTATTATTATTATTATTATTATTATTATTATTATTATGTATTTATATCCCGCTCTTCAGCTAAAAGGCTATCAGAGCGGTTTACAAATGGTTAATTAGGCTCTCAGGCTTACAATCTAAAAAGACAAGACACAAAAGGAGAAGGGAACGGTGGTGGGGAAGGGGAATATGTCCAGCAGATCTTCTCTCCCTCTAAAACCTGGACCAAAGCAAATGGACGAGGGAGGGCCCTTCTTCTTACTGTGGATAGGCCCAATGGAGCTGGCCTGTCTGCTCTCCCTCCATGATGGTGGATAGAGGGAGGGCCCTTCTTCTTGTTCAGGCTAGGCCTGATGGAGCTGCCTGCCTTCTAGGCCTGTGATAACATGTATGCACCTCAGAAGTAAAACCAGCAGAAGTAGTGAGATGGAGTTTGAAAGGATCAGGAATAGCAAAGCAAAAATGATACAGAATGGGAGTGGGAGGAGGAGGAAGAAGTTAAGCAAGGAGATGACAGTAGACCCACACCTCTCTAAAGAACGTATACCATGCCCACCATTTCACAACTGAAAACTGAAACACATGTAGCCAAGCACCATACAAATGTCAAATGAAACAACCCCTGCTCCATGGCCTATACATTACTTTTATATACGCTCTTGACTGTGTTTGTGCTGAGTAGGAGGCCCACATAGACATATCTCCTCAGAAGTAATTTCCACTGAGTTGAGTGAGGTTAAGTGCAGGTAAGTAGCTCTAACACTTCAGATGGACAGAGTAGTCTGGTGTTAGACATTCTCTGGCTATAAGAAGTACTGTATCCTAATGGCTTACCAGCTGTCCCAGGCCTTCAGCTGCCTCCAGAGAGGCAATTACAGAGGGGGAAATCATACTGTTTCAAATTCTTAAAATATTCCCTGTAGATGTATATGTGCCTGTGCTTCTGTGCAGAAATGGAAGCTTTAAAATAATGAGATGATGTGGCTGTTCAGAGTTCTGTAGGAGTGTGTTGAAAACTATTACCACATAGCTTAGTAGTCATTGGAAAAGCAATGAAGGACAAAGATGTCTTTGATTGGTCCAATGTTTAAGGTAGAGGGGGGCAGCACTTTCACACTACATATTTATAGCATTGTATGATTTGCCTTTTAGAGAGGGGAATTTAGAATTCTCTACCAGAGAGCTCTAGTTCCTCTCCAAACTATATAACACAAGATTCCATAGGTTCGTGATGGCGAATACATGGCACTGGTGCCACAGGTGGCACACTGAGCTGTCTCTGTGGGCATGGGGCTGGGCTGTCCCCACCCTGCCTCTTCCACGTTGTTGTTGTTGTTGTTGTTGTTGTTGTTGTTATTATTATTTAATTAATTAACCACTGGTCAGAGGGAGCCATCAATCACCTGATCCTCCTTCCTGGGTTATTGGTGATCCCTCTGATCAGTGGCTGATGAGAATGTGGAAGAGGCGGGGTGGAGACAGCCGCTGGTCAGAGGGAGGAAGAGCAGCGGCAGCAGTGGCAGGGAGGTAAGAGAAGGGAGGAGGAGGGGGGAACTGGGAGGCAGAGGGGAGCATAAAGGAAGAGGAAGAGGGAAGAGGAAGAGGAGGGAAAAGCAGCAACGGAAGGGATATAACTAGCAGATGTACTTATATTGTCATTTTTTTTAATTGTTGTTGTGTGCCTTCAAGTCATTTCTGATTCATGGCAACCCTATCATGGAGTTTTCTTGGCAAGATTTGTTCAGAGGGGGTTCCCATTGCCTTCTGAGGCTGAGAGAGTGTGATTTGCCCAGGGTTACCTGGTGGATTTCTGTGGCTTCATGGGGAATTGAACCCTGATCTCCCAGAGGACTAGTCCAACATTCAAACCACTATACCAGGCTGGTGTCCCAAACACAGCAAATCTGTTACAGGATTTTCTCAGCAAGATTTGTTCAGAGGGGGGTGCCATTGACATCCCCTGAGGCAGAGAAAGTGTGACTTGCCCAAAGTCACCCAGTTGGTTTCTTGCCCAAGCTCGGAATCAAATCTTGGACTCCTGAGCCATAGTCCAACATTCAAATTACTACATCATGCTGGCTCTTATTGGCCTTATTGCAAAGTACAATAATATCCAAAATCCACAAAATATTCAGCCACTGGTGTTAGGGCTGCATACGCACTGCAGAAATAATCCAGTTTGGTGTCACTTTAACTGCCAGGGCTGAATGCTATGGGATCCTGGGACTTGTAGGTTGGTGAGATATTTAGCCAGAGAGCTCTGGTGCCACAAACTACAATTCCCAGGATTCCCTAGCACTGAGTCAGGGCGGTTAAAGCAGTGCCAAAATGGATTATTACTGCAGGGTGTTACGGACCTCTGGCTTCAGCTGCCGTCCTGCCCCCTGGAAGTCCTGCCCCCAACACTCGGCACCCGATGACACCCAGTGTGAGAATGCCACTAAGTTTTGGCACTCGGTCTCTAAAAGGTTCACCATCACTACCATAGGATGTTGCCATTGCAATTAAAGTGGATTCATATGCTAAAAATGTGACGTGTCAAAGGATTTGGAGGAAAGCACTGCAAAATGAATTCTACAACTATGACACCCATTACTAAGAGCTATACCACCTCTAGATTGGAATACACATCGCTCCAGAGTGCATCCAAAATGCTGTCATGTAAATAACAATTCAAGAAATAGCATGGAGGACTTTTTTAGGGGGAGAGGGGTGTCAAGAAAACAAACCAAATAGCACAATACTGAGAGGAGCACCATCTTGTAGATGGCCAGGAGAACAACCAAGAATCTTAGTGGCCAAGCACAAGGGCTTGCTTGGGTTTGTTACATTTTCAGAAAGCAGCAAAGACATCAGAAAGAAGGACTTCCATTGAATAAATAAAAGAATCCCTTGTAGGTCTTCCTCCAGGTTTAGACTTTGTTCTGCAGTGAACCTCCTTGTCTCCATTGTATATACCTGCATTTTCATTTAGGCTTTAATCTAATGCCTTGTAATATTGATTCTGTCTGTAATGTTGTGCAGAACAAAGTTGGCTTCCCTCTCATGAGAAACTCTTTGGTGTCTGTTGCTAAAAGGGAGGAGAGAGAATCTCTCTGATCTTATTTAATTATTATGTATAGTTTCTACAGTGCTGTAGTTAAACTGTAATAATCCACTGGAAGGGTATTATCAAGCTGAGCTGAGTTTCTCTGAAAGAGGAGAATATTTATTTACATCTATGAGCCCATTCTTTTTCAGCTTTGTAGCTTCTCTTGTTCTTAAAAAACAAAACATTCAGACTCGCCGAGAGCAGACATGCCAATTTAGCAGGCTGCAGAATCATTTAATGATAAGTAATTTAGCAAAATAGAACTGTCATCGAATGATTCATCCTTTACGTTAGATGATTTGCCTACTGAGGTGGCTGTGTGACTGAGATTTATAGGTTTCTGGTTCTGGATTTATGAAGAGAAAACAAAAATTGAAGCAATAGCTCAATCTGGGTCAAAACCTGTGTTGTTTCCAGAGTGTCATAATGAAATGAAGTTGTGGTTCTTTGGGAAGACTTGGGCAATCAGGAAATGTCCCATAAGGATGGTATCCTAAGCCTTCAGGATAGGCTATGTTGCATTCAAGTAAATTTATTAAATGGGGTTTGGGGGGTATTTGGCCTTGCTTCTAACCCTTCCTTTGTTCTGCAGTCTGAAAACACTCCAGATTACAAGAAGAGAAATTGTAGGCAAACCAATTCCCATTATCCATTCAAAGCATCATTATACCAATAATGGCAAAGACTCTTGTTAAAGTTAACAATTCAATGATGGCATAAGACACTTCACTGATCATTAAGTCATTTGATCATTATGTCATAGTATATTTGCTAGTTGTTACGGTGTCACAAAACTCTACTTTGTTCCCAGTATAATAAAGTTCTGTAAAGGTGTATTTGCATGATACAGTTGTAAGCACTTTCATACTGCTTTAGCTGTCATGGTTCCATCCTGTGATGTTCTGGGATTTGTAGTTTCACGAGCTACTTAGAATTCTATGCCAAATAGATGTAGTTCAAGGGAAGTCAGTAGGGAACTCTATATTGGCAGAAGGTCCCAAAAATAAGGCAAGAATTCATTTGAGGACTCTTTTGAAAACAAATCCTGGTCATGGATGGGCACCCCTACTCTAATTTGGCTTATTATCTGCTTTGTAAAAGTTCTGAAACACTCCAGTGGAATGAAATATGGAAAGAAATCCCTCCTTATATGTCATAACTGTCCCTTATTTTTCATTAACTGCATTATTGGGCCAGTAACTTCTCAGCTCTTCTGTTGTTAAGCTCTTGACACTCATTTACTTATTCTAAAGGGCGTTGCAGACTGCCAGAAATAGTGCAAATTGAGTCCACTTTTAGGGTTAGGGTTAGTGCTAGGGAGTCATGGGAATTGTTTTTTTTTTCTTCTGAGACATTGAGCCTTCTCTGTCAGAGAGCTCTGGTGCCACAATAAAATACAGTTCCCATGATACCCTAACCCTAACCCTAAAAGTGGACTCAATTTGCACTATTTCTGGCAGTCTGCAGCCATATGAGCCTGAATTTCAAATACCAAACACCAAGCTAAAGTTCTTTTAAAAATAAAAGAAATTGTGATAAATTCCATGTTCTTTCATGCTTGCTTTATCTAGATAAATACACATATAGAGAGATACACACTAGAGAGAATGCAAAAGTGCAGGAACACTTTTGTAGATAACCTTTAACATGGTAATTGCAGTCTCCATGTTAGGGTTCATTGTTTCATGGTTTAAATGTATTTTGGCATTATCCCTTTAAGCTCCAGTGATCATATACACTGAAATATGTACTGACATGCCTATGTTTATTGCCAAGCAGAGACTAGTCTCATGCTATGTGCATTTTTCTGAACCCAACCAGCACACCAGTGATTCAACTGGATATATAAAAAAGATCACTGTCTGCTCAAAACCTTGCCTATCAGCTTTGTCTTGTTTGAATGTTTTTTAAAAAAAGTCATTGTATAAGTTACATAAGAAGTGAAAAAAATGTTTATACATCTTGAAATTCATTAGCATTACATAACTGGAATAAAACAAAATACTTTGGGGGGATTTATGTGTTTGTGTATGTGTGGAAAGAATGCAATTTAGCTTCAGTTCCTGTTTCTCTTGTTTTGGTGCACTTTATTGGAATTGCTCCGTGAAAACAAAGGAATGTTGAAAAACTTCTTGGGATAAGAACAAAAATTTAGATGTTCTAAGTTCTTAAAGTAGTACATATCGCTTTTGCTTTGGAAGATACAGTTGTTCCTCCATAGCCATGGATTCTGCAATCTACGGATTCAACCAACCACTGTTCAAAAATATTCACACACAAAAATTCCAAAAAACAAACCTGGATTTTGCCATTTTATATAAAGGAAGCCATTTTAGTAAGCCATTGTATATAAATGGACTTGAGCATCTATGGGTTTGGTATCACAGGGGTCCTGGAACCAAAACCCAGTGCATACTGAAGGTGCACTGTAAATACATTCTGTCTCATAGCTGCTCAGGTTGGTGAAACAGTAAGGCCTATATTTTCAAGCTATGGATGCAGAATTCATGGATATGGAGAGCGGACTGTATTGACTTGCCATTATTCGATTGCCAATCCAACTGGCTTCTCTATAGTGTGAGGAAGAGGCAACTTGTCTTCACCTCAAGTGTTAAAGTGGTTTGAGTTCCAACCAGAGTAAAGCCATTGCATCAATAGTAACTTGTTAAGTGAAAATAAGTGTAAGTTCCATTTAATAGGTCTACTCTAAATGGGGAGCTAACAATAGGATTTAGACTATTGTGGGCTGTAATTTGGGGATAGGAGGAGAGACAGAGAAGCAAATTAGAATCCGTTGTTTCAAAGTCTTGAGAATAAATCAGGACCCCCAGATGGAAACACACAGGTTTGCACAGGTACATAGAATATAGTGCTGGAGGAAAATTCTGCAGATACCACGGACCATCAAAAAGACAAATGAACCCAAGGGCAAATAAGACCAGAACTCTCACTAGAAGCCAAAATGAGGCTATCATACTTTGGACACATTGTGAAATGTCACGATTCACTGGAAAAGATGCTGCTGCTGTGTAAAGTGGAAAGTAGTAGAAAAGAAGACATTAAGGGAGGCAAGGCCCTGATTTTTCAAGATCCGAGTTGGGCTGCTGAGAACAGAGACTCATGGAGATCTCTCATTCATAGTTCAAGGTAGGTTGAAGCCATGTTGATGGCAAAAAACAACAAAAAGATAGAACCTAAGTGGCTTTCTGTCACCTTCACCTGAATGTTGGAATAGGAAGACAGAAAAGTCCAAGCAGTAACTAATGACTTCTATGAAAACAATACTGCTAGGCACAACTGTGCCAGCTTATCCACCTCTGAATTGCCAGTGGCTATTCAAAAATACCATATTTTAGCCAGCTTCAATGATAGGCTCCAAGAGGTAATGAATGACCAATTAAGCTGTTACTATTTTAAACTACTTTTTAAAAATAGGTATTTAATCTATTTGTATATCAACACCTCCATGTTTGTTCCTACAGGGAATGCTTCCAATTACTGTTGAAAATGAGTTAAAAGGAGTATTATCAAAGGATATGATGATTATAAAACAATAATTGAGAACATAAATTATTGCCTTGTGGAAAGATATGTGTCCCATACAGTGTTAGAGACGTGTGGATTCTTGTATTATTCCGAAAATATAAATGATTCCTTTCTCAAATCATCCATCACCACATTGTAGAAGTGCACAAAATGAAAAATTAAAAAGCATAAGTAATAATAAGTGAGTGCTACCAAAGTCTGAATTGCATGACCTGTCCAATGTGCCATAGTTTATTAATACTCTTTGAGCAGTCTGCCTCAGCCCAAGGAAAGTATCTCTGCTCTCATTGCTGCAACAGAAAACGAGAAAGCTATTTTAATCAATATGTTCTTTGAGTGAATGGGATAAACCAGTATTTTGTTTTAATCAGTGTTTCAGAAGTGAGGGAAATGTCTACTTTAAGATAAATGTCAAGAATTTAAAAAAAATAACTTTTTTTTTTTTAGTAATTATGATTATAACCAGAAGCCTCTACTAATCATTATGCAACCAAAGCAATAAGAACATAAAGATAACTAGCAAGGGGATGTTTGAACAGCTTGCATCAGTATGTTTTGTTTCAGGAAAGCCAGGCATAAAACTCTTGAAATACCAGTAGCTTTATTTTTTACTTGGCCTCTGTCACTTTGGATTCCCATTATATTAAGATACAATTGGCCAACCATTTTGCTTCACCTGTTTTGAGGCAATATGAGATTCCTGAAACAAAAGCTGCAAGTCATTATTAAAAAGAAAAGAGTGCCTTTAATATTTCCATTTTATTTCCTACAGTGCTAACACACTGGAACTCAAGGTGCCTTAAAAATAAGCAAACATGTCCTTAATTCTTTGCCCACTGATTAAAATGTGGTCTTGAACATCAAGATCCCTCCTACCTTAATCAATAAACAAATGAGTTGGAAATTTGTTGAGCAAAGTTTGCAACCCAAGTTCTTTCACATAACTATATAGTGAAAACTGATGTGAAATCCTTGTGTACCATCAGATGTATTAAAAATGCACCTAGCCCCCACCACCGTCACTGCTACTGGTTTTAAAACCACTTGCCTATGCCTTTCATTATAGATTTGCATTGTAAAAGAGAACAACCAGCTATGATAATTGCATTGCCCTTAGGAATTCAACTTGCCCAGAGAAGGGTGGAGCTGTGGGTGCGACATACTTTATAATGTGTTTGGAAGGATTTATTTTTAGCATCAGTATACCCGATGAAATGAAGCATGCAATATTGAGGTGCAGCAAATGACATATTGTTTTGTTGCCTAATAAATTAAGAATGCTACTTAACCTAATGAAAGTGACAAATTATTTATAACTCTAGCAGCAAGTAGTACTGATACTGAAGATCCACAATTAAGAAAGAAGACCTGAAAGGTGTTGAATGTAACTGATAAGAGAGATCAGTATGCAAGGGAATCTTGTAGCACCTTTGGGACTAAAGGCCTCTACAGACCGGCCCAAAAGGCCAGCCTGGAGGCAGGGATGGGGAGAGGCAGCCGCACGCTGGGTGCCCCAACCCCACACTGAGGACGTCGTGACGCCATGTGCCATTACACACGGTGCGCAACATCAAGATGTCCTTTCGGCGCAGTGTCCTGACGCGCTGTGCCAGAAGGGGCACTAAAGAGCCGCATGGCGGCTCTGAGGGTGCCCTTTTGCCAGCTCTGAAAGGAGTGGCATTTTGCCGCTCTTTTCCGGGCCGGCAAATAGGAGAATTGGGGCCGCTGCATGTGGTAGCAGAGGCCTCGATCCTCTGCTTCCGAGGGCGGTCCAGGGCTGCATGTCTGCATCCCCCCATCTGATCTAAAGAAGTTGTAGCATAACCTTGTCTACTTCCTCAGATGCATCTGGGGAAGCTGACCAAGTCTATGAAAACTTGTGCTACAACATATTTCACTCACATCATCTCAAAGGTGCTATAAAATCTCTTTGCATACTGATATTCCAGACTGACATGACTGTCTAGATTACCGCACTACATTCTTATAGTGCTGCTGTTCCACTTTAAAAGCTCTGGTTGCCTCCTGTTGCATTCTTGAATTTTCAGTTTAAGGAGAGGCATTTAGAATTCTCATCCGGCGAGCTCTTAGGCCCCACTGAACTACAAACCCCAAAATGCAACAGGAGGCAGCCAGAGCAGTCAAAGTGGAGTAGCAGCACTATAAGAGTGTAGTGCGGTAATGTGACAAGTGTCTGATAAGAGACTGAAGTCAAGCTTGTCCTTTATTGGAAAAGACTACTGTTCTTTTAAAACAGAGGTGAAGAAATCTGTAGTTTTCCAAACTATTGGATCACAGCTCCCATTATCCCTGACAATTGGCCATGTTGGCTGGAGCCAATGGAATCCAACAACAAGGTTCTCCACCCTTGCTTTAGTATCTTAAAGCTACGGTAGAAATGGTATAATGTATTTCCCTGCTTCCCATCTACTTCTCTTAATATTTCCTTTGCCCAGCTGCCATTCGCTCTCTTTCTTCCATCTCCTTGCAATGATGGGTGAAGCAGAAACAATTCACATGCCATTGTGAATATGTAGCAGCCACAGTATTTCAGAGCTCAACCAAAAATACTCCCTATTTTTTAAAAAAATCCTCTAAAAAGCCATCTTCTTTGGAGTATTTTTCATGGGTGAGCGTGCCAAAATATTTCAATGGGGGAAACTAATGCTTCAATCTATTTCCAAGGCAACTGTGCCAGTGCTGTGTATTTTACTATGATGCGGCAAGAAACAATGGAACTGCCAGAACAGAAGGGAAGGCAGGAAGTGTCAATCTAGTTTTCTCAGCAGATGGCTTACACACATTTCTTCTCATGGAAGTGCAGTGGCTTCCTTACAAAGCACATGCTTTTTACTAAAAAAAATCATCATCATCATCATCATCATCATCATCATCATCATCATCTACTTATATAGTGCCATTGATGTACATGGTTCTTTACTCAAACAATTTAAAATTGTTCATTTGACCGCTCCCAGTCCTCAGGCTTAGAATACAACCACACAAGAAAAGTGGGATTACAGTGGAGGAGGGGAGAAAGCAAGCAGATGCTGGGTACTGTTCTTTTCCTGTGGGACCACACTGATGGCAGTTGGGATGGAGGGAGGAACTTTCATCATTTGTTGGGCCTAGGCATAATGGGGCTGTGCCTGCCTGTTCTTCTCTCCTTCAGAGGCCACAGCAGAGGCAGTTGGGATGGAAGGAGGACCTTTCATCAGTTTCTGGATGTAGGAACAATGGAGCTGTGTCTCCTTCTTCTTCTCTCCCTCTGAGGCCACAGCAGTGGCAGCTGGGATGGATGAAGGGCCTTTCATCAGTTTCTGGGCCTGAGCACGATCCTCCAAAATCTTTTCCTGGCATTCCTAGATGGAGCTGAGAAGAATTTACCTTTGAAGTGCTAGAGAGCTGCTGCCAGTCAATGGAGACAGACAAAACCAGATATTCTGATTCAATATAAGACAGTTTATAGATAAGTCTGACTCAGGAGATTATCACTCTACACTCTTAAAATGGGGCCAGGTCATTTTAACTGCTCTGGCTGCCTCCTGTTGGATTCTGGAACTTGTAGTTTAGGAAGAGGCATTTAGAATATGCAGTCAGAGAGTCTTTAAGCCTCACGGAACTACAAACCCCAAAATGCAACAGGAGGCAGTCAAAGCTGTTAAAGTGAACTAGCCCTGTTTTAAGAGTGTGGTGTGATAAGGTTGTCAGTATAAAGCAGCTTCCTGTGTCCTTTCCTTGTCACCATTCAGGATAATGGTCACTGATGTCACTGTTTAGCCCAGGGGTAGGCAAACTGTCTCCTTTAAGGGCCGAAGGACTTCAGCTCCCAGAAGCCTCAGCCATGTTGGCCAATAGTCTGGGATTCTGGGAGCTGAAGTCCCTCGGCCCTTAAAGGGGACAGTTTGCCTACCCCTGGTTTAGCCAATCCAATTACCAATACAGTGGGACCTTGGTATCTGCAGAAGATCTGTTTAAGACTCCCCCCACGGTTACCAAAATCTGTGGATCCTCAAGTTCCATTGTCCCCAATAGTGGCACATGCACATGGCCACACCACCATTAGGGACAATGGCACGGGGGCTTACCTGAAGTCCCCTTGTCTATAATGGTGGCATGGCCATGTGCACGTGCTGCTACTGGGGACAATGGGAGCTGTCCCTAATGGCAATGTGGCAACGTGCACATGCCACCATTGGGGACAATGCAAGCTTGCCATCTGCAGATGCTGAAATCCGTCGATGGCAAATCCACAGATAGCAAGGCCCCATTGTATATTATTGTGGCATCATTCTACTGGCTTCCAGATTGGCTGAGATCACATAGCCAAGAGGGAGAAGGATATAATATAATATCAAAGTGGTGTTAAAAGAGCCAGAGTAGTATAGTGGTTTGAATGTGGGACTCTGGGAGACCAAGGTCCAAATCCCACCCAACCATGGAAATTTTGGGCCAAATCACAATTTTTCAGCTTTAGAGGAAAACAATGAAAAATCTCTTCTGAATAAATTGCTAGGAAAACTGTATGATATGGGGATTCTAAGACAGAGTTGCCATAAACTGAAGTGAACATCAAGCTGAAATAGCTGCTGGTATGGCAATGGCAACTCCAATCTGAAGAAACTTGCCAAGAAAATCCTATGATAGGTTCACTTCAGGGTTGCCATACATCAAAAATGACTTGGAAACACACAACAACAAAAAGCAAGGACAGTAAACAAGGGCAAAGAAAGAAAATATAAGCCTTGGGGTATTTTCAATTAACATAAAATGGACTATCAAAGCTTCCTTTATGGGTATTGTGTGTCCTTGCAGAGGTTATAGAACTGTACTTACATCATTCCTTCCTTCAGGGCTGTTGGGAGCAGTGGCATCACTAGGGAGTGCAGGGGTTGCAGACCGCACCAGGTGACACCCTAAAGGCGGGGGGGGGGGTGACACCACTTCTGCTCAAATACAAGAGGATATCATAAAGTTTAATTTGTTACCCCAAAATTATTATGGAATATTGATGAAATTTTGTCAGTGTCATCATTAGTCCCTAAGTGCATGATGTTGAGAAAATCAGTTCATTGTGTCCTGTATTTTTGTGACAGGTTGTGCCAGAAGTGATTAAAATGACTGAAGTGGGTTGCAAGGGGGTATTGTAAAGTTTTAATTATCACCTTTAAAAATTTCACAGAAAGTTTGTCTTGATTTCTACTTGTTACTTTTTCTCTACATAGTCACCATCCAGATTTACACATTTTTCCTAGCATTTCTTGACCCTCCGGATACTGTTATTGTAGAAGTCTGCAGATTGTGCTTTAAACCACTTCAGTCACTTTAGTCACTACCCATAACAACAACAACAACAACAACAACAACAACACAGGACACAATGAGCTGATTGTCTCAATATCATGCACTTAGGGACCAATGATGACACTGACAAAATTTCATCAATATACCATAATAACTTCCAGATGATAATTAAAACTTTACTATACCCTCCTCATACCTGTATTTTGCAGAAACATTGTGGCATTTGCCTATATCTCTTTGAAATGCCTTAAGAGGTGGTGGGAGTGAGGTGAACCTCAGTGGGAGAAGAAAGGAGGGGCCACAGAATTGTTTAAAATTAAAATTTCAAAATGTTGTTTTTAATTAAAATTTTGAATTGAAAAATTATTCTTGTAATTTTTTTAAAAAAACATTACATTTTAACCAAATCTTTACAATGTACATGTAAATACATTTAAGCTATGTGTATGATATAGTAATTTGAAGATATAATTTTAATTTTGCTAGGTGTTTATGTCATAACTATTAGCATTACATTCAGTGGTATATATGGGAATTATGATTTATGAGCAAAAGAAAAATATTAGTACATATTCTGTATGGTATGAAATTAGAGGAAGAGGTCAATGAGGGGGGTGACAACATGAGTTACTGAAGCGGGTGACACCAACCCTAGGAATGCCACTGGTTGGAAGCTCACAATCCAATGATGTCTGGAGGGCTGCACATTCCCCACCTGTGTTTTATGTTCTGAAAACAGTTGCTTCAGAATGATAGCACAAGATACCATCTGTCCTCAATGCCAAAGGCTGGTCTTGATGGATTGCTTTGTTGTTGTTGTTAGCTGCTCTTGAATTGACCTCAACTCATGCCGATTCTGTCAACCTCAATATCTCCAAGACTCCCTGTCCTCGACTGCTGTGCTCAGGACCTGTATGCTCAGCCCCCTGACCTCCTGATCAAGTCTAACCATCTGGTATATGGCCTTCTTCTCCTTTTCCTTCCCTCTGTCTTTCCCAGAATCATTGTCTTTTCTAATGATGCACTCCTTCTCATGATGTGACCAAAGCATGACATTCTCAATTTAGTAATCCTGGCTTCCAGGAAGAATTCTGGCTTGATATGTTCAAAGATCCATTTGTTTGTCTTCTTGACCATCCAAGAAAACAATCTATTGTGATAAAGAAAATGAATCCATTACAAGAAGACAATTGATTGCTATGTAGTGGCAAATAGCCTGATAAATTCCAAAACCTTTCTAATAATGGGACAGATAAGCAGTGCAGACAATAACTGTACAGCAAAGAAAGCAGCAGCCTTGGCAATGAGTCAATCAAAAACTGAAGTACTTTGGGATTAATATTTACTGCTCCCCCATTATTTACAGGAGTTATTTTGGCTCAGACAGATCAGACCAATGTCCTATCTAATCCAGTATTGTATAACTAGATCTCTTTGGGAAATCTACAATCAAACACCGATATAAAAGTACCCTCTCATTTCTGTTCCCTAGCAACTGGTATTAAGAAGTACACTGCCTCTGACAAATATTAGCTAGAAACAAATTTCTTCCCTGTTGGCCAGTTTCCGGTTAAGGAAAACTGGTCAGATCTTGAAAATATTACCTTCCATTAAGAAAGAGGCTGCCAAGAAGTATTACATTAGCCAGCAGGTTATGTTTTAACATTCTCTCAAGCTTTTTCTACGTTTATCAAAGCTTAGGAAAATCAGTGGGAAGTGTTAGTCATGACTTAAGTCCCATTGATTTCAATGGAAACTAAGTGCTACTAAACAGTGGAACCCTAATTCAAATATGTGCTGGCTGTAGGAGAGGGTAGGTCAGGATTAAGCATAAGCCTCTTTTCTGGCAGAAATGCTTTTCTGCTGATAAAATCTTCTGCCAACTTACAAAAAGCATACCAAAAAAAAGCAGGTTGAAGGAAAACACAAGATCCAAACCTCCAGTCCAGGGATACAGCTGCCGTGTTGGCACAAAGTTAGGTCAGGTCAGTGATTGTCCTAAGTCTTTTTCAGCACCTTTCAGCTTCAGCTGCCCTCACACCAGCTCAGCTGGTCCTTGGCCAACTTGGCCAGTGAGGATTGCACTTCTAGTCTATGGAGCAAATCAGCAACTCTATTTATGAATTTTATTTTTAAACATTTGGCATGGCTCCTGACCAATATGGAAATAAATGGGAACTTTTCTGAATTAGAGCATCCCTAGGAGGGAGGCAAGAAGTACTCTTTTTTGCATATCTGTTAAAACTACAGGCCTTTTTCTTCATTGCATCTGTGCAATGTATGTTAAACTAACCTCCTTCAAATGTGATTGCACCTATAACTAGCCTCTGTTTGTGTGTTTGTGTGTTTGTGTGTTTGTGTATGTGGGGGCTATAAAACAAACCATAAATTAAAAAAAAAACATTTTTAAATAACATGGCATAGTCTTCCTATATAATTTAGTTCCTACTATTCCTGGTTTACTACTATCCCTGTGACCTAGTGTGCTCTGTGAGACAGTGTAGTATAGTGGTTTAAGTGTTGGAGTAAGACTGAGAGTTGTACCTTTCACAACCAGTATGGAAATCCATTGGGTCACCCTAGGCAAATCACACTCTCAGCCCCAGAAGAAGGCAATAGCAAATCTCCTGTGAATAAATCTTGTTATGAAAACCCTACAATAGAGTCACCATAAATCAGAAGTGACTTGAAGACAAGTGCATAGACACTCAGATGGCTTCTTGAGCAATGTTACTGTTACTATAGAAAACATCTTGTGAAATTAGGTCAGGAAAGGCTGGCCATTTTAGGTTTGCACACTTGTACAATTATTTTATGCTGAGTCCAAGGAAGGCATGTATCTGTTGGTTTCAGGATTCCTCATTATTTCCTGGAGGTCATCTGAGTTATAGCTTGAAGCAATGCTAAATGTAACCATTAGCCAACAAGGAAGGAGGAGGAAATAGTGAAATTGTCCAGATGGAGTTGCTTCAGGGAAGAAAGGGTTGGGAAATCAGAATGTATACAACAGAGAAAAAGGACAGGGAAAATAGAGTGTTTGTGGCTTGGATTGTTTTGCAAGAAAAGATTCAGGGGAACTCAGGTGGGAAGAAGCAACAGGCCCACCCTAGATAAATATAGGGGGTAGGGTGGGAATCCAAAGCCATAGATTTTCTTCTAAAGTGTTTGCTATCTAGCTGAAGTGCTTGCCCAGAAATAAGCATCTGTGTGGCTTTGAAGTGTCTTTATTAACACAAATGGGGAAAGGGAGTTCACACTTGTCCCCCCACCCCTGCCATTGTTTGTTTAGGTTGGTCATGGATTTTCCTTCCAGGGAGACAATGCATCTATTTTGACAGAGTAGAAGCTATCTTTGTGGTACAAAAAGCCTTTGAAAAGTCATTGTTTGTTTTAAAAAGAAGCTTGGATTCAAGAAAAAGAGAGCAAAGTCCACCCATTTAAAACAATGCAGCCTCCCACCTCTACTAATCTTTCTTGTTTGCTTGCCTTTCTACTGAACTTGTACAATGGCACTGGTTCAGAAAGGCTCAAATATTCCTGAGATAAAAAAAAAGTGTGTCTTGTTTTCCCACTGGTTTAAAAAGAAAGCTGACAATCCTCTAGGCTGTCTGAAAATATTAATAGTTGTAAAATCAGGACTCCAGTGTTTGAACAATTACAGCACAATCCTATGTGTAAAAACTGGAATGTAGTGAAATTCCACTTTTGGTGAGTGTGCATAGGACTGCAGCCCTAGAGCAGAATATCAGTAGGTGAAGAAATTGCCAAGGCACACCTGGGCTGTCATTAGGCCAGCTGAAACTGTGTATACAAAAGAACAAAACTCATTTAATTTTTAAAATTGGTTCAGTCAACAGATCTTGCAATGAAAACTCATGCAAATTAAATATGGCACAACCAATGCCTCCATAACAGTGAAATATATAAGTGGATCATAATAAAATAAGGCCAACATTATTGCAGTTAGAGAAAATGTTAGCTAGTATCCTAGTGGCTCTTAATAAAAAAAATTGGCTATCATTTCTGTGGTGAACTCATTCATTTCCACTGATACTGTGCTGAATCCAACTCTTGCTCAGCTAAGGGGTGTGAGAAGTAAGGGGGGTTGCAGACTGCCAGAAATAGTGCAAATTGAGTCCACTTTTAAGGTTAGGCTTAGGCTTAGGGAATCATGGGAACTGTATTTTATTGTGGCACCAGAGCTCTCTGACAGGGAAGGCTCAATGTCTCAGAAGAAAAAACAATTCCCATGACTCCCTAGCACTAACCCTAACCCTAAAAGTGGACTCAATTTGCACTATTTCTGGCAGTCTGCAACCCCCCTTAGTTAAGACTACCCTCGCCTTGCTGACAGAAAGAACATCAACTCATTTGAAGTGTGCTGCTGCAGCAGAGTTCTAGAGATACCATGGGCTGTCAAAAAAGAAAAAGAAATAGCTCATACACACACAGTAGATTAAACTGAAAATCTCCCTTAAAGGCAAAAGGAATAATTTAGGGCTATTGTACTTGGGACACATCATGAAACAGCATGGATCATTAGAAAAGCAGATTATTATTGGGAAGGCAGAAGGCAGTAGGATGAGAGAAAGACAGATGGATTCTGTAAAGGAAGCCATGGCTCTGAGTTTGCAAGACCTGAGCAACGGTGAGGATCTTAGAGGTCTCTTATCCAAAGGGTCACCATAAGTCAAAAATGACTTGATGGTAAATAACAATGAAATATTATGTCCAGACTGAATGTTCTGTCAATATTGTCTCTGGGATGGAGGAGGTTTGGAGCCACTGTAACTTTGTCTCTCCTTTGTCTCATGCCTTCTCTGCCCCAATTTTTAGCTATTCGTCTTTCTTGTAAGTGGGAATGACGCAGAACAGGGTAACAACCTATTGCCTTCAGGTTACATGCAGCTCCCTCCCAAAGTGGGCTAGGGGCTGGTATTGAGAAGGCCCTCCACTCCCTGCTCCAGAGATCCTCATAAAGACCACACCTTTTTTTCCAGTGTCAACTGGTGGCTTCCATGTCATTGGGATGGTTCATCCATTATGGAGTTTAGTTTGAATCTGAAAGAACCAATCAAGATGATGAGCCCTCTCCCCCAAATAGGTTCAGCAACATAATTTATCGCTCGTCATTTCCAGACTGATCTGGGCATGGGCTGGGAACAGGACGAAATGGGACAGAATGGGCAAGAATGGTTTTACCGCTCAGGAAAACGCTGCCAATGCCACTGGGAGTCCCCAAGGCATTCCCCATTTGTGCTATGGCAGTCAATTTTGAAGAATGGTAGCTTTCTGTTCTTCAAAATCGGTGGCCATGGAATGGCTGGGGAATGACTTGGGGATTCCCGGTGGCATTGGTGGTGCTTTCCTGAGTGGTAAAACTCATTCTCACCCGTTCCGTCCCATTCCCAACCCATGCTCGGATCGGACGGGAAATGACGAGTGATAAATGGTCTGCATCCATACTGCAGAAATAATCCAGTTTGACACCACTTTAATTGCCATGGCTCAATGCTACGGAATTCTGGGAACTGTAGTTTTGTGAGAAATTTGGCCTCCTCTGTGAGAGAGCTCTGGTGCCACAACAAACAACAGTTCACAGAATTCCATAGCCTTCAGCCATGGCAGTTAAAGTAATATCAAACTCGATTACAGGTAGTTCTGCAATGTCCATATAACCATGGATGTTGTTTTGTTGTTGGTAACTGCCTTCGCATTGATCTCAACCCATGGCAACCTATGGATGAGACATCTCTAGGCTCCACTGTCCTGTACTGCTCTGCCCAGCTCCTGCAAACTCATATTTGTTGTCTCTAATAAAGTCATTCCATTTAGCATGTGGCCTTCCTCTCTTTCTACTTCCCTCCACCTTTCCGAACATTATTGTCTTTTCCAACGATTCATGCCTTCTCATAATGTGTCCAAAATATGACAGTCTAAGTCTTGTCATCTTGGCTACTAGGGATATTTCTGGCTTGATCTGCTCTAGGATCCATTTGTTTGTCCTTTGGCTGTCCATGCAATCCCCAGGACTCTTCTCCAGCACCATATCTCAAATGCGTTGATTTTCCTCCTATCTTCATTCTTGACTGTCCAGCTTTCACATCCATACATGGTAATAGGGAATACAATGGCTTGCATGATTCTGACTTTTGTGCTGAGTTGTATGTCTTTGCATTTTAGGATCTTTT
The DNA here is from genome assembly GCA_026167975.1 of Phrynosoma blainvillii. Taxonomy (NCBI): domain Eukaryota; kingdom Metazoa; phylum Chordata; class Lepidosauria; order Squamata; family Phrynosomatidae; genus Phrynosoma; species Phrynosoma blainvillii. The sequence goes on from JANUYF010000005.1 coordinate 40,184,430, forward strand.
CTAGTTCTTTCATAGCCGTCCTCCTCATTCTTAATCTTCTTCTGATTTCCTGGCAGCGGTCCCCATTCTGATCAATGTTTGATCCCAGGTATGGGAATTCTTTTACTATTGCTATTTCCGCATTGTCTAATTTGAATGTGTGTAAGTTCATTATTTTGGCATTCTTTATGTTCAATATGAAGCCTGCCTTTCCACTTTCTTCTTTGATCTTCCTTAGTAGTTGTTCCAGGTCTTGAGGTTCTCTGCTAGTATTATGGTGTCATCAGCATATCTCAGATTGCTAATATTTTTTCCTCCTATTTTCACTCCTCCCTCTTCCATGTCCAAGCCTGCTTTCATTGCAATATGTTCTGCATATAAGTTGAATAGGTAGGGTGATAGGATGCAGCCTTGTCTGACTCCTTTGCCAATTGGGAACCATTCTGTTTCTCCATGTTCTGTCCTGACAGTAGCCTCTTGTCCTGAGTACAGATTCCTCATTAGGACTATCAGATGTGTTGGCACTCCCATATGTTTAAGGGTGTTCCATAGCCTTTCATGATCTATGCAGTCAAAGGCTTTGCTAAAGTCTGTAAAGCACATCCTGGTGCCTCTTCCTTTCCTGAACCCTGCTTGGACTTCTGGGATTTCTCTCTCCATGTGTAGTTGGAGCCTATGTTGCAGTATTTTGAACATAATTTCGCTTGCATGGGAGATTAGTGCTATGATTTTGTAGTTCCTGCAGTCTCTTGTGTCTCCTTTTTTGTGGATGGGGATGTATATTGATCACTTCCAATCTGTTGGCCATCATTTTGTTTTCCATATCTGTTGACATATGTTGGTTAGCACTAGCGTTGACTCTGTCAGTGTGGATTGCAATAGTTTTATTGGTATATCATCTGTTCCTGGAGTCTTTTTTTTTTTGGCCATTTCTTTTATTGCAGCTTCCACCTCAGTTTTTTAGAATTTGGGGTTCATCTTCATATGGCCCTTCGCTTCATGTGTCCTTCATTTTGTCTTCTCTTTTGTATAGTTTTTCTGTGTATTGCATCCAATGTCTTTTTATTCCTTCCTTGAATTATGTTACCGGTATTTTTATTGTTGCAGAGTGTCCTGGTCCTTGGTTTGAACTCTCCCTTGGTTTCTTTAATCTTGTGGAATAGATCTTTCATTCTTCCCTTTTTATTGCAACCATAGATACCTTTTAAAAACTTTGGATTAAAACTTGAAGCAGATTCACTTCCTCACTGAGATGGTGGCCACTAGACACTACTGCTTTCACCCCACTGGAATTAGCAGTCTGTATCAGAATGTCTGCAAGAAGGCATGAAAAGAATATCCTGTACTCTCTTCTCAGGAAGGAAAGAAATATCACTAGGCTGTATGCACACAGACATATGCACAAATGCATGCATGTGAGCAGTAGAGTGTGGTGGCACTTGTGTCAATTGAGGTGGTGAATCTATCCTGTGTTTTAATCCAAACTTTAAAGGTGATATCATTGACACTGAACCTTTTTTTTAAGGGTAGCATTCATCACTTTGGATAGCTGTTTAAAGTTCAAATTAATTCTGGAGAGGCTTCATTGTCTCTATCACATTAATGTGCACACATAGCTCCCAGCATCATATATGAGATTTGCGACCAAAAAGGTAGTGTATCCCTAAGATACAATGATACGACAATTTGAGGAAAGCTCAGGGAAAGAGGGGGGAGTAATGGGTTCAATTTTTAAGGACTCAAAACATAGAGAAATAGAAGAAAAGAGAAAGTCTCTTGTTGTGGAGATCCTGAAAGGGAATTACCCACTATCTTATCAAGGAGAGAGGCAGATTCAAAGGTGAATCTATTATGTGAGCATGGTAAGAATTGTCGTTCTCTGATTGGAGGCAAATAATTTATATTAGTAACTGCTAATATTGGCCACATTTTTTCAAAGTGAATGTGTGGCTCACAGCTTACCTGCCATCTCCTCAGCATGTTTACCACATTTCTAAAAAAACAAACAGTATTCAATTTGCAGATGTAAATCTATTGCCAGAGATTAAATTTGCTAAGCAAAATGACAGAAGCAGTATATGCCATTGTATGTTGTATTGCAAGACTCCAGACCAGAGAGAGAGAGAGAGAGAGAGATGCTGTCCATGAAACATAAATCACTACAGCCTTTCTCTAGTGCTGTCTGGACACAGCAATGAATGTTTTATGACATTCTGCAGTCAGACCAATGTGGGGCAAATTTTCCCCTGTTCTTTTCAGTGTGAAGCAATAATGCTATAAATACTAGTACCTTGAGCCAGCATGGCATAGTGGTTTGAGTATTGGACTACGACTCAAGAGACCAGGGTTTGATTCCTAGCTCTGCCATGAAACCTACTGGGTGACACATTCTCTCAGCCTCAGGGGATGGGAATGGTAAACCCTCTCTGAAAAATCCTGCCAAGGAAACCTCATGATAGGTTCACCTTAGGGTTGCCATAAGTTGGAGATGACTTGAAGGCTCAGAACAACAACAAACCTTGCAATTGCACAAGTACTGTGCTTTCAAGTCACCCTAAATAGACATGATTGGATAAAAAACTGATTAGGATAGCTGACACTTCCTGGCTTCTAAGTAAAACCCGTTAGACCCAGGGTGTTTCAACACCTTCATACATCTCCTGGGCTGTTGACATTTAAATAATGGACCTTGCCTCATAAAACAAGACCAATTCTCACAAGTGGTTCCTGTTGGGAGTCCCAAAAATTGGCTCAATTAACTTATAAAGAGATTCTGGAGTCACTATCTCAAACCTGTCAAATATTATCTTTGCTGGCAATATCTGTTAATCTTATCTCTCCCCACCTATCTTTTCTTTCAGCCTAAGGAAGAGTGACCAGTAGTGGCTCGTGGCTTCCATTTCACTTGGGTGGTGAAGCTATTCCAGTTGTTAGCCTAAAAAAACAAACAAACCTGGAATGGATTCACTGCCCCATTGACATGGAAGCCGGGAACTGCCTCTGAGAGTGATACTTAAAGATTAACTCACTAGTTTTCAATAACACTTGATGGTTTTGTTTTGTCCTCTTCATGCTGAAGAAACTGAAAGACACTTTGCAGATAAAAATCATTCACATCTGCTCTGACCTGCATGTTGAAGTCGATACAGCCCCCGGGTTATAATCCTGCTAAGGATTGTCCTGTGTTATTGGATACATTTCAGTTTGTGCAGCTTCAGGATGTGGACAGGATTTGTGGAGAAATGAAGGCCAACACGTGCATGCTGGACTCGTACCTTCCCTATCTCATAAAAGCAGACGCGGGAGACAGGCTGAGTGGGTAGAGGGAGTGGTGGATGCCATACTACATCAAGGCAGGGTTTCATCCTATCTGAAAGAGGTGGTGGTGCAAGTTTTACTGAAAAACTTTCCCTGAACCACATCATATTTACCTGTCTCTAATATCCTGTTTTTGGGCAAGACTCTGTGGTGTATGGTGGCCTCCCCAGTTTCAGCAGTTCCTGGATGAAATGGATAATCTAGATCTGTGATGCCGAACCTATGGGATGCATGCCAGAGATGGCATGCAAAGCCATTTTCCCTGGCATGTGGAGGGTGGGGAGGAGAAGGAAGAGGCGCATGTCTGTTCCTCCCCCTTTTCGACCCTCCCTGGCTTTCAGCTGCCTCTCCAGAGGCAGCTGAAGGCCGGGGATGGTGCGAGGGGAGAAAGAGGTGCGCACCTGGTCCTCCTCCTTCCCGATTATCCCCCGGCTTCAGCTGCCGCTCCACAGGCAGCTGAAGACCGGGAATGGCGTGGGGGAAGGAGGAGGAACAGGCTTCAGGAGAGGCAGCTGAAGACCTGGGAGGGCAGGGGAAAGAAGTCCTACCCTGGAAGTCCTGCCCCTGGAGGGCAGAGGTCCTGCCTCCAGCACTGGGTAAAACTCGGTGCCAGAAGATCTTTTAGTTTGGGCACTCGACCCCTAAAAGTTTCACCATCACTGATCTAGATCCATTTCAGTCTGGTATCAGGCCTGGTTATGGAACAGTGACATCTTGAGTGACTCCCTATGCATTTTTGGGCACAATTCAGAGTTCTGGTTATGATCTATAAAGACACAGATGGCTTAGGTCCAGACTTTCTGAAAGACCATATATCTCCCAGTATGAGCCTGAGTCTTAAGATTCTCAGGGGAGGCTTTTCTTTGGGCTCACCACCCTCACAGGCCCATTTGGGGAGGACACAGGAGGCTCCTTCTTGGTGGCTTCTCTCTTCTATGTGAGGCTGGGCTGCCCTGCTCTCACTGGCAAACAGAGGTCTTTTCATTTAAACAAGCATGTGATGGACTGTATGGAATATATGGTGACATGCCAATTCCAGAGGTTCATTGATGAAATGGATTATCTTCTAGATCATTTTAGTCTGGCTTGAGGCCTGGTTATAGAACAGAGACAGCTTAGGTCACCTTGCCGGGAGAAAGGCAGGCTATCAATTAATTTAATAAATAAATGTGATACTTTAAAATGAGTTTGCATAGTTGCATGTCACACCTGCACATGCTAATTTTATATTAGAGACACAAAATTAGAATTTCTGACAAGACTACCTGTCTGTTTACAGTCTGCTGGCCAGGAATTTGTTACTTCAGGTCACCCTGATCTACTCCCCCCCCCCCATATTAAAACCAGGCCTCAATAGAGAGCAATGAGCAATAATTGACCTTCCAGGTGTTTTGAATTTCAGCTCTTGGAAGGCTCTAGTCTGCATGGCCAATAGTAAGAGATGCTGGGAGCTATAATCCAAAAAGTCCAGTCAGCCAAAATTTTCCCACTATTGAAGAAAAGATGCCTTCAAACAGAACATTGTTATCACACAGCTCTTCAAATGGAGGACTATTTCCTTGTGAAGTAGGGGATAAAGTAGATCTCCTTTTCTGTATTTGCTAACAGGCTAGCACAGTTTCTGTGTGTAATTTCTGAGTGGCATAAAGTCCTCAAATGACATACAATTTTAAAGAAAACACCAATAAAAGTTTCAACAATAAAACAATACGAGACACAGAACCAGCAGCATGCAAGCTTTCCTTCCTAAATCCTGACCAGTCATTACTTATTGGCATTATGTTAATTCTAAAAGGCTCTTGTTTCCTTTAAAGTGCAGCCAACGCCCAGTTGATCAAAACGAAAGTTGATAGCAAACGCTTGCCAAAGAGGTTCCCAAGAACAAAGTGTAGAAATCTTCCTTTGCAATCGGTCCTTTTGGACTCTAACCCTTGTCATGAGCATGTCAAAGTCTTGTAGCTATGACACCATTGACTAGTGTATACTTTGCTTGGTGGGGCTTGGATGCCAAGAACGCATTTCCTTTCCCACTGCTTTTTACACAGGGAGCATAGTTACAAGGGTTTTCCTGGTGGAAGTGAACTCCCTATGAGTGGATGTCTTTACAACTTGCAAAAGCTGGGCCCTGGTTTAAGATAAACAGAACACTTTATGTGTGCGTTGAACTTTGTCACTTACATCTGGCCCTCCTCTTATTTGACTTTTGCCTTTCAAAGCTGAGCATAACCAAAATGGTGTGGAAGCTTATGCCCAACATTTGACAGAAGAGCTGGGAAAAGTTACTTTTTTGGAGGGGATGTCTACAATCAGGTTCTTCTCTTTCTTTGAGTAGACATAGGCCTTTTTATTCTAATATGTCATTGAGAAAGAGTCTTTTAATGGGTGCTGTTGTAGTAGTTGTTGTACTTTCCCCTATTTCTTGTTATGTTTTTAAAAAATGATTTTAAGCTGCTGTCCTTCCAAGCTTGGTTCCAATATGACAACTTTCTTTTTCTTTTTTCTGTGAAATCTTTTATTATATAAGTGTATATTTACAATATATATAAATCATTGAACCTTCAATTAACAATAACAAAAATAATGAAACATCTAAATATACCTATCATCTTCTTTTCTTCTTTTCTACTATAAATATTTTACTTCCTTTGAATAAACATTTGTACACCGTGTTTGGTACTGATATATTTAAATTCACTTCCATTAATTGTCTAGTCAGTGTTAACTTCTGTGTTGTCACCAATACGACAACTTTCAAACTGTTTTTTAACATTCCTCTTTAATGTTATAACATGTTGGTTGTATTTGATTTTGGTTCATGTTGTACCCAACCTTTGGTCTTGTACTGGGAAGAAGGATATTAATAAAAGGATAAATAAATAAGGGATCATGAAGTTCATCCAATCCAGGGTTGGGCAAACCATAGTTCAGTGGACCCCACATCCGTGGACTGTGAATCCCCCTCCAGTCCCACAAAGTGCCCCAAACCTCAACCTTTAAAAAAAGTTAGCATGATTTTTGGACTAATTTGTTCCTAAACTATGTAGAAAGCACCCCAGACATATGAAAATACATGAAAATATTCTCACCACATTCCCAGATGTAGCCCATAACCCTGTGTTGTTGTGTGCCTTGAAGTCATTTCTGACTTATGGCAACTCTTAGGCAAATGTATCATGGCATTTTCTGAGGCTGAGAGTGTGTGGATTCACCCAAGGTCACCCAGTGAATTTCCATGGCTGAGTGGGTAATCAAACCATGATCTGCAGAGTTGTCATCTTCAAATCACAATACCAAATTGGATCTCAACATAACCCTGTACCAGGGGTAGGCAACCTTTTTGAGCTGGGGCCCGGGTTGCACACTCTCTCAGCCCTAGAAAAGACATGGCAAAACCCCTTTGGAGATTTTGCCAAGAAAACCCCAAGAACAAGTAATAACAACAATAATCAATACCACCATGGCGGGCGGTGGGGGGCGGTGGCAGGACCAGCCTGGGGCTGGTCCAAAGGCTTTGGGGGCCCACATCCGGCCCCTGGGCCTTAGGTTGCCTACCCCTGCCCTGTACTACCCCCAATTCCTTTGCTTTTCTCTACAGTCCCTCTCAAAATGGTGACACAAAATGACAGGAATCACTTCCTGACACCATTTAAAGAGACTGCAGAGGAAAACAGAGGAACTAGGGTTTGCTCTGTTTAGAATGGGTGCAGCATGGGGGCAACTGTGGTGAGAGTTGCCCCCCTGTCTCACCACAGTTGCCCATCTCTGATCTAATCCAATTCTCTGTCACCAGTACAACTAAATGGAAGAGCTTTCCTTGTAACAAGGTGAATGAGAGGAAAGATGGGAGAGAGGCTCATGAGCTGGTATCACATATGGAGATAGGATGGTGCTGTGCATTATTTTGCACATTAGATTTGGATTCTGGCAATCATTTTCTGTACCAGTACTGTAATACGCAAACTGTCAACCAAACTTAAACTCTGAACATGTGCAAATGAGACTTGCCTCCTCACTGTGTCATGGACATACTTTGTGGGGCAGGTTTTCAGATGAGAGAATATACCTTCCTTCTTTGCAAGATTCTGCCCCACTACATGAGATTTTTTTTAAAGTGCATAGCATCCCACATTTCACTGATGAAAACTAAGAGATATTTGGCCAAGCAATATCAGAGTGTGGTCAAGATGGCAAAAGTTATGAATGAGGAAGAACACACAAGCTAGGAGAAGCTGCAGCAGTTTGCTTTCATTTGAGCCTACTGCGAAGAATAGGAATTTACCCCTCCTTTTCCTCCATGCTGAGTTAATTGAGTATAACATCTGTATCGTGAACTCAGTTTGCAGGAACTGAAGTTAAGTTAAGGTCAAAGGGGGTAATTGGGAAGAGGAGAAAGAAGCTGGGACATTATAAAAGCAGCTGGAAAAGTGGGATGACAGAGGATTAATCTGGACTGTCCATGTCAAATTGGAAGAGTAGAGGGTATGACATCTACTTATTTTATATTCTTAAACTGAAGAACAGTTGAAGTGGAGGAATCAAGGAATAATGCACGTTCCTGTCCAAAGTATAAAACCTGAAGTGTTGGGGGGGGGGGGAAGGAAGAGAGATCTTGACATGTTTTCTCCTTTTTCATCATCCTTGAAGAAAAACCAATTATACTAAACAATCATAAGCATACAGTTTAGTAACATATTAATTTTACAATCATTTCCTGAGTAATAGATGTTTCAGGGACAACCTACACTCAGCATCAATGACCTTGTCAGAAGAGAGCTGCTGAGAGACCTATGGCATTTTTTTGTGATAGCTATTGATTTACGGAGAAACAACTTGTGCAAGGACTCCTACACTGTTTTGCAGATGCAGATAATTTATGTAATAATTCTTCTCCCAAGCCTGGTTTACATAAACTTAAGCATCTATGTGATCATTTCAGTACTGAGCCAGTGTACTTCTTTCTGGGTCCTATGGGAACATTATATTGAACATTGAATACATAATCACACTTTATGTTCATTTTTTTTACAACAATACAGCAATCTGTATAATAAACTGAGCACATATCCAATGTCATTACCAGCACAGGACTTGATTGTAGGATTTTTTTTTGTATGTTGCTCAGCAATATTGTAACCTTAATGCCCTAAATAAAATATACAAAACAGGTGCCACACTGCATAACAGAAATTCCATTTTTAGGAATTTTCTGCTGTCCCATCTTGAAAATCCTGCTACCTGCTACTGCAGTTCTTCTCCAACTTTCCCTCTCTTTCTGATCACAGCTTGTAATAAAAGCCCCTCTTGTAGGGTTTCCTCACCCACTGGACCAAATCAATAACTTACAGGGGCTACAACAGAATGGGACTCCAGACCTTGGAATCCAAAACATGCCAGCTGCAGTGTGAATCAATACATGTTCAGTCCAGCTAACCCAAAGGCTGAATTTAATTGGGGACCATGTTTCAGTAGTGGGTGAAGCCAAAGGGAAATGGGTCAGATAAAAAATTTGACCATATCTCAGCTTAAAAATCTTACTACCAATAACTACCAGGTGCTCAGAAAGAAAGGGAGACCATTACAAAAAGGAAGTGTCTGTCATCTATGACTATCGGGGAACAGGTTAGGACTTCAGCAAGGCCAGATTTGGTACCAGGGCCAGAGGTTTCCCACCCCTGTTCTAGCCCTGTTCCTTTCAGGAGGGCGGAGGAAATTTATCCTGCAAATTCAAACAGTTGGTCAGGAGATGTCGTGATAACTAATGTGGAAACTATGTGGAAACTAGGGACTCTGCTGCTGTTGTGTTGCCACAGTGGCTTGAACCATGGGCACTGTCTCTGAACTAGGAACCTAGAAAGGTTTGTATAGATAGCTACGATTTATTTGTCTAAATTCAGACTCTCACTTCTAGGGATGTGAAAATCTCATTGCATTTTGCCAATTTCTATCCATCTTCACCTGCATTCTTATCCAATCTTTGCATCATGTAGGTTATAAGACTTTATTCCTCCCCGCCCCCCACTGAAATTCATAGGACCATATTGTGTCCCATGTTGGGAGAAAGGGGAGACATTAAATAAGTAAGTAAGCAAGTAAGTAACTTCTCTCACAGGGCCAGTAAAGCACATTACTGCCAGGATAACAACTACCTTCAGTTGGGCATTACATTGTTGCTCTTCTACTGTTGTCATGTGGGATACCGTATTAAAAGCAACACTTTTTACTTACATGAAAAAAAAATGTTAATAACCTCCTTTACCGCTTCTGTTGCATATGATCTCCAGTGCAAAATTTTAATTGTGCTTTTCTGCTGATTTGGGGAGGTCCATGGGCATGGTTCAGGTAAGGAAATGGTAGTGACCAGGGAAGATCCAACTCCCTGCAAGAAACTGTCACTCTGTTGCTGTAATCTCTCTCACACACATATATACACGTGTGTATTTCCCTTGTCTCCCTTCTCTAGCGGTATGAGAGCAAAGAGGGTGATGTGAAGATGGTTTCCCCCTTTTGGTCTCCCCTCACATGCAGCCACACAAACTTTTCTCACCACTCCTGTATGCCCATGACATTTTGCTTTCCTCAAAGCCCCAACCCACCACTCAATGGGGAAATTCCACTAAAGGCAAGCCAAAGGCAGCCTCTCTCTCCAACCTGACAGGGTGGCAAGGAAGCACCCCTGGTGCTAACAGGTGCTGTAATCCTGAAATGGGTCTGAAAGTGCATCAGGTAAGACTACAGTCTCAATTGCATTCCATTTCTTCAAGAAACACAACTGCAGTGGTAGAGAGGCCTTGTGCAATAAGGCCCTAAGTGAGTAAATAAATAAATGGTGAGCACTGTTGCATTAAAAAGTAAATAAATTTTCAATGTGCCAGCATGGTGCAGTGGCTTGAGTGTTGGACTAGGACTTTGTGAGGCGTAGGTTCATATCCCTGCTCAGTCATGGAAACCTACTGGGTGATCTTGGGCAAGTCACACTCTCTCTCTCAGCCTCAGAGGAAGGCAATGGCAAATCTCCTCTGAACAAATTTCACCAAGAAATCCCCATGCTTGGTTCCCTTATGGTCACCATAAGTTAACACACACACACGCACATGCACACACACGAAGGCATATAACAAACAACAAATTTTGGATGAAACATTTTTGTTATGTTTTGTATATGTTTTTCTACTTTCTAAACTTTGGAGATTATCGCATGCCTTAAATAATACTCCTTACCTTTCCCAAATTTAACTCTAATCCATGCTGCAGCCATGTTTTATCGCATGACTTTTGCAGAGGAATCCAGCTTCAGAGTAGATCCCTGCTCCAGTGCACATTCGAAAACGTGTTCCGGCAGCCATTTTTCCAAGTTGGAAGGTTCCGACTTGGAAAAACGGCTGCTGGAGTGTGTTTCCCAATTCGTATTGGAGCAGGGATCTACTCTGAAGTTGGATTCTGCTGCAAAAAAGTGCGATAAAACATGGCTGCAGCGCAAATTAGAGTTAAATTCAGGAGAGGTAAGGAGTATTATTTAAGGCATGCGATAATCTCCTTTGTTTTATGTAAAATGTGTGCATTTTTTAGCTTCCTGCATTCCAAAAATGTTCACATTGTTTGGGGCATATTTTGTTTCTCCAAAATGCATGAGAAACCTTGTGAATGTGCTGATTATGAAGATGGGATAGACTTCTTACAAAGCCTCAGAAAGTACAAAATAGATACTTTGCTTGAGAATAAAATTGTTTTCTATTCCTAGTCAGCTCCTATTTCATGTCAACCCTTTTGTGATCTTTAGAGTTATGAAGTAGATGACTCCAAGTATTAAAACAACTTTTAACAGGCAAGTAAATGTGAAGCACCTTGTGATTTAGTGGATAAAAACACAGGGCAATATAAAAATCTCACTTGTTTGTGCTCTGTGTGTCAAAGCAGGAACTGGGATAAGACTGTTATTTTTGTCCTACACCATTTAATGACTGATCTCTCTCTCCCTCTCTCCCTTTCTTTTCCTTTTAAGAGGAAATATTTTCATTTGCTTTTTTGCTTTTTTTTTTTTTTTTTTACAATTTAAGGTTGGGTTTCCTTTGTAGCAACCACCACGCCTCCCCTAATGATGACATTAATTTGTCTTGGAAATGTTCCCTCTTGGAATACAATCTACAGTAAAATCAGTTGGTCCTCACTTCTAAAGTTCTGGGTGTGATGCCAGTTCTGTAATCAATCAATGAAATAACCCAAAAGCTTGATGTCATTGAATGGGAGTGATAACTTTTCACAGAGTTTAGAAATGTTCCTTTTTTAGGCAACAACTCCCAAAGGTTTCCTGCCAGCTTAACCAGTGGTCACGGCATTGGTGGGATTTAAAGTACAAAAGGGAACATTTCCAAAACTCTGCAACACTTTGTACCTTGCCTGGAAACTAACTGGCAGCTAGGGGAGCAATTTTAATATTGGTGTAATGCAGGGACCGGCAACCTACGGCCCGGGGGCCGGTTAAGGCCCCGGGCCCCGGACTTACCGGCCCCATCCGAAGGCTGCCGCCGTCGCTGCCGCCGTGCGCCACCCCCGCCGCCGTGCGCCGCTGCCGGGGAGCGTTTTCGGGCGCGCTTGTCGCGGCCGCCATTTTGGAAGCCAAAATGGCAGTCACGACGCGTTTGCGCATGCGCAATACTTTTGCGCATGCGCAAACGCGTTGCAACTGCCATTTTGGCTTCCAAAATGGCGGCCGCACATGCGTCATGGCAGCTGCGACGGTGCGCGCTACGGCGGCGGCCGCGGTAGTGGCCGTGCCGGCAGCGTGCGCGGGGGGTCGCGCGCGCAGGAGGAGGGTGTGCGCACGCATGTGCGTGCGCGCTCTGCCATTTCTCCCCCCCCCCTTGGCCCAGCCGAGCGGCAACCTTTTTGAGACCGGCCCAGGTCTCAAAAAGGTTGCCTGTCCCTGGTGTAATGTGATCACTCCTGGATGTCCTAATCATCAATCTGGCTGTCGTGTTTTGAGCTAACTGAAGTTTCCAAACTTGGTACAGAGGTAGCCCAATGTACAGCACATTGCAGAAGCCCAACCTTGAGGTTACGAGTGCGTGCACTACCATCTCTAGGGCCTTCAGCTCTAGCTGGGGGCACAGTTGGTGTTATCAGCTGAAGTTGATAGTAACCACTCCTGGCCCTCACATCTATCTGAGCTGTCATTTGGACCACCAGATCCAGAAGCACCTTCAAGCTGCAAACACAGTCTTTCAGGGGGAGTGTAATCCCATCCAGGACAGGTTGGCACACCTCCAAACCCAGGTTAGGACCTTTGACAATAAGCACCTCTGTCTTGTCTGGATTCAGCTTCAATTTGTTTTTCCTCATCTAGCCCATTACCTCATCCAGGCATTTATTCAGAGGAGACACACCGTTCTTAGCTGAAGCTGTATCTGAAGGCATAGAGAAATATATTTGGGTATCACCAGCATACTGATAGCAACTCATTCCATGCTTCCAGATGATCTCTCCCAACAATATCATGTAGATGTTGAATGACATTGGGTATAGAAGGCACTTTGTGATATGCCATATGACAGCTCCTTTTTTGAGCAGCTATCCCCAAGCACCACCATCTGGAACCTGCCTGAGAGATAGGATTGGAACCACTGAAGTACAGTGCCTCTGATTCCTCAGGTGTTCCAGAAAGGTACCATGGTCAATGATATTGAATGCCACTGAGAGGTCCAAAAGCATCAGCAGGGAACACTCCTCCTGTCAGTGCTCAAGCAAAGCAATAAACTGAGAATAGCAGGAACCTTCTATCTGGAAGCATGCAAAGGGAAATTGTAAACTAGTTATGTGGTGGCCATTGCTTTCCTCTGTCCAAGGCCCAGTAGATTTTCATGGATGAGCGGGGAATTGAAACCTGGTCTCCAAAGTCGTAGTCTAATGCTCAAACCATTATACTGTGCTGGCTCTACTTGTATACAGATAAATAAATTCCTCCCCAAATCCCACTATCATATGCCTTTAGTGATCTTTTCTCAAAAAATAAAATAAAATAAATAAAACCTAAGTAACACTGCCTCTTGAATGAGAGCTTGGAAAAGTTACCTTTCCCAATAGCTGGTCAGAGGATTCTGGGAGCTGTGGTCCAAAACCCCCACAATGCTTTGAAGCACTGCCTGCAATTTGTTTGAGGGAAATGTTCTGTGTGCACACATCACAATATTTGCAATGATGGATGCTGCTCAAGCTGACTGAATGACACGTTAGCTGGCATGGAGGTCTCCTTCCCACCATTCTTGCCCAGGCAGAAGGAAGGAACTCTTCTGCTTTCTCTGCTTTTCTACTAACAGCGGGAGGGGCTTATGTTAGAATTTCTCCTGGTCTACATGATCCTTTTGTGACTAGATAAGGTACAACAGTCAGCAAGAAGGACAATGTGCCAATAGTCAGAAGGCTCGCAGAGAGTTTGTTCTTTCCCCCTTGCTTGGACTGTCATTCTTTTAAAATACAAGCATTTCATTAAGTGATATGCAAACAAGAACAAGGAAGCAATAAAAGCTGGTATGTGGGTTCAATCGGCACACAGAGCCACAAATGAGTCGATGGACCTTGAACACTTTGTAAAAAGAGGCATTGCCTAGGAATCTAAGCCGGTTATTTCCATTTATATAACTCTAGGAGCTGTTTGAGTAGCTTGATTTGACTCAGGGCAGATTTAAATCCTAGGATCCAGCTTGCAGCAGCAAAGGAGTGAAACCAGGCCACTTTCTCTGAGCTGGAGGAATTGGATTTCATGGGGAGGGCACTGCCTGTAGTCTGCATCATCTAATTGCTTATCGGATGTGTCTGGCTGCTTCTAGCATTATGGCAGTGTAACCTGGAAGACTCATCCCTGCCTTGCAACTGAAGCCAAACAACAACGTGGGAGCGACCAAGTCAACACTAATTTGTGTCAGAGGCTGCAGAAGCAGTTTAAGCATTTTAAAACAGCAATCCATAAGGACAATGATGCAAACTAAGTGGAGTAAAGGTTTCAAAACACCAGCCAGTCCAACTGCAGCCTTGTCTGCATTGGCATCTATCACACCAGAAAGGAACAGTCTGCCTTTGAGCATGTTTGTGTTATTCTTTGTATATAGGACAAGGTTAGGAGTTATGCAACCTGTAGACCACATGTGGCCCCAAGGCCATTTTTATAGCCTTGAGGGGAATTTTTTTTAGCAATTTCTACCCCTCAAAAAATGGAAAAAAAAAGGGCCTCGGGGGCAAGGGGTGGTTGAGGCAGGATTCCTTTTAAAAACAAGCCATGCTTCCCCATGCAGTGAATGACTTGTGTAGCAACTGCAACTTCCATTGCATGACTGGTAGAGAGCAAGGGAGATTGGAGAAGTACCTGGCAATGTTCCCATGAGGACATCTTACATTCAGATCTGCTGGGGACCGTTGGAGGTCTCTGCAGATAATGTCAGTGGTTTGCATCTGGAAATAAAGCCATATGCTTCTCCAGTTCTTTCCACACATTTTTAATTTACTATTTCTGGGAGCCACCTTGGGACCCACTCTTGGAGAAAAGCAGCATATAAATGAAATAAATTAACGAAATAAATAAAAATAAATTATTTTCCCACTACTACTTTTTCCTCAGTATGCAGAGAGATCTTGTAGCACCTTTGAGAGTAACTGAAAGAAAGAACTTGGCAGCATGAGCTTTCATAGACTTAAGTCTACTTCCTCAAATGCATCTGAGGAAGTAGACTTAAGTCTACAAAAGCTTGTGCTGCCAACATTTTCTTTCAGTTACTCTCAAAGGTGCTACAAGATCTCTCTATGTACTGTTTGTTCCTCAGTTTTTTTTTTTAAATAAAAGCCCCCCACAAAAATCTCACTGGGAAATCTAGTTACCTTTTAATTGTTCATGTTATGAGTCTCCCCCTCCCAAAAAATCTGAGAGCACCCCTTGTTTCTTTTAATAGGGATATATTTTCCTCTTCAAGCTAGAAATTGTCCTCTTCCAGTCAGCTTTGCAGTAAAAGGACAAGCAACAAAATTCAAAGGCGGCTGTCTGGTGGGCTTCCTTTATTCAAGACAAAGGGAAGGGAGTAGAGCACAAGGGAAGTCTGGCTGTGAGCCGATTGTGTTGGAAGCGAACAGATTGGGATGTCTCCTCTGCTTAAAGATTGTCCCAGGGGTCAAAGGGAAGAGCTCTATCATGGA
The DNA here is from genome assembly GCA_026167975.1 of Phrynosoma blainvillii. Classification (NCBI taxonomy): domain Eukaryota; kingdom Metazoa; phylum Chordata; class Lepidosauria; order Squamata; family Phrynosomatidae; genus Phrynosoma; species Phrynosoma blainvillii. The sequence goes on from JANUYF010000005.1 coordinate 40,199,901, forward strand.
GGGGGCAGAAGGGTTTGCTAGGCAAACCCTAATCTTCTGAATGTGGTTGATCTTAAACATCCTTGACAGCCAGATTAGCTTAACCTGTGGCCACAATTCGGTGCAAATCACTCAGTCAATATCAGTGGTACAGAGAAGCTAATCTTCTTATACCATGTTTGCCCAGTTTTGTCTTGTCTTTTGCTTCATTTGTACCTGGATGTTTTGTGTGTGTGTTTAAATTTAGTATTAGCTGTAAGTCATTTTCTTTCTTTGGAAAACAAAAGCCTTGAATGAGCAGGGCAGCAATGGAGGTTGGTGGGTTTGACTGTCAGAGTTGTAATGAATCTACTCTGGGTTTAAAGTCTGAACTTTAAAGGAACTGCTGAAAGCCCTAAACATATGGTGGGGATAGGGTTCAGCACTTTGGATAGCTCAATTAATATTTTAGTTAGAACCTGGAGTGGATTCACCACCATACGGTCTTTGCTCTGTCTCTGGTCATCCTTTGCCAGCTAGGATTTTCTAGCTGGAAAGGGGAATGGGGCAGGGCAGGGCAGGCTTCTGCTAGACCACTCTGTGAACTCACAGTCAATAGGGAGAGGCTCTAGACCACTGAGACCCATGTAGGGTAGCTTCATAGAATTGGAAGAGACCTCAAGGGCCATCCAGTCCACCCCTGGCATGCAGGAAGATACAATAAAGGCACCTCTGACAGATGGCCATCCAGTCTCTGTTTAAAAACCTCCAAAGAAGGAGACTCCACCACACTCCAAGGGAATGTGTTCCTTTGTCAAACAGCTCTTACTGTCAGGAATTTCTTCTAACAGTTATTCCTCTCGTTTCCTATAGTTTGCATCCATTGCTCCGTGTCCTAGTCTCTGGAGTAGCAGAAAACATCGGTAAACATGTATATCATATTACCTCTTAACCTTAACCAGGATCAACATACACTGCTCCCTAATTTCCTCCTCATAAGGCAAGGTTTCCAGACCTTTCACCATTTTGGTCACCCTCCTCTGGATACACTCCAGCTTGTCAACATATTTTTGAATTGTGGAGCCCAGAACTGGACACAGTATTCCAGATGAGGTCCGATCAAAGCAGAATAGAGTAGCACTATTGCTTCTCTTACTCTAGACACTACACTTCTATTGATGCAGCCTAGAATCCCATTGGTGGAAGAAAAATTGCCCAATAGGATCATGTGACTCTCTATGAACATGTCTCATCGTCATGTACCAATAAGTAGAAGTCCTGAGGACCACAGAGGTTTCCCAGCCAATTAGAAGCAAACATTTATTATATATATCAGAGACCGCCTCCTCCCATACAATCCTCCCTGTGCACTCTGGTCCTCTGGGAGGAACTTGCTGGAGCCCCAAAAATCGAGGCTCTCAGCTACCTCCCAGAGGGCTTTCTCCGTTGTTGCCCCCAGGCTCTGGAATGCCCTGCCAGACGAGCTCCGTCAACTAACATCTTTGGACAGCTTTAAAAAGGCTGTCAAGACGGATTTCTTCCGGCAGGCCTTTCCGGACTAAATATCCCGGCCTTGGGCTCCCTCCCCCCTCAGTAGAACCTCTAGAACCCCTGTTCTTTTGGAAGAAAGTTACAGGGCTTATGATTGCACTGTATTAATTTTAATTCTTGTTTTAAATTGTTAATTATGGTTTTAACTATAATGTGGTTTAATAATGTTTTAAGGGTGGGAAGGCATATGTTGTTTTATGTTGTATGCAAAAAATTTTATGCTGTAAACCACCCGGATTGGGTTATCAATGGGTGGTATAAAAATAAAGTTTATTATTATTATTATTATTATTATTATTATTATTATCCAGAAATATTCAGAGAAGGGAATGTGAAGACATCAAACACTTCTGCAAGACCCACGTACCTGTATTTTTCTTTACCCCTTTTGCCCTTAAAAGCATAACCAGGAGGGGATCCAAGTAATACCTAGAAGCTTTCCATTTATCCCATCAAATACAGGATTTGTGGGTGTTTCTATGTCTCTTTCACCTTAGAATATTTAATCCAAACAAGAAGAAAAGAGCTGGATGAAGCCTACAAGCCTTTCATTACCTCAAACAGGTTCGAAAACTAGTCCCCAGAGAGGCGATATTGCTGGCCTTGCATAGCTGAAGAAGCAGAAGTAGCTGTTGTTCTCTGAATAGCAGGGTAGGCAGGCTGGCATGGATTTATGGAGAAATGAGCTAACATTCTGGCCTAACTCTTTACCACATTTGAGCTCTGTGTCTAGCTGTCAAATGATCACAGTGACATAAGTGCAGCCTCTCTTGAATTTCATACATATTGAGTTCATGTCGCTCTTTAGTTATTCAGTTCCTTGCATGAGATGGGCAACAAGTCTACAGCCCAAGTTGATCCTCTTAGATTCTGTCATGGGTCACCCCTGCCCTCATGTTGCTGCTGTGCAATGGGAACCAGAAAGAGTGGGGACCCCATGCCCAGTTGGAGGAGAATGGTATTGTTTTCAATAAAACAAGACATGCAGACCTCTGTGGTTTATTTGAGAGGAGTGCTATACTTTCTGGATCAGTGGTCCCCAAACTTTGGTCCTCCAGATTTTTTAAAAGATTTTTTCTTTTATTATAAACATACAAACAAACATACAAAAAAACAAAACTAAAACAAAGAAAATACAGGAAAAAACAATGACAACATACAGGCGTAACTTTACATACATACATACATACATACATACATTCAAAATTTCCCACCCTTACTCCCACTCACTGTGACTTCCCAAGCAAGCAAAGCTTTGTATAATAATAATAATAATAATAATAATGATAAGTTTTATTTTTAACCCGCCCCTCTGCAGCGCAATCGGGGCGGCTTACAGCAATTAAAATACAATAATTAAAAGACAATCCAATATCCCAATCCCTCCACCCACATCCCTCCCGCACCCCTTAAAACAGAATTAAACTTGAGAGTATATTAAAAGAATGACTATATAACAATAAAAAGTAAAAACAACAAAACAGCAAAAGGCTTGATGAGGAGAGTTCAGTGTTTCATTCTCTGAGGAGGGTTATTCCGGGAAGGCCTGCCGGAAGAGATCCGTCTTGACTGCTTTCTTAAAAGCAGTAAGTGTTGTAATAAGACGGATCTCGTCCGACAGGCCATTCCATAATTTAGGGGCCATGGCGGAAAATGCCCTCTGCGAAGTCTGTGTCGACTTCGACTTCGGTTGTTGCAGTAGGTTCTTTCCAGCTGACCGAAGGGCACGGGGGGGCTCATATGGGGAGAGGCGGTCCCTGAGATAAGTTGGACCCAAGCCATGTAGGGCTTTAAAGGTCAAAACCAACACCTTATACTGCGCCCGGAAACTAATTGGCAGCCAGTGGAGGGATTTCAGCACTGGTGTAATATGCTCCCTCCTGGATGTTCCGGTGATTAATCTGGCTGCCATATTTTGCACCAACTGAAGTTTCCGAGTTAGGCACAAGGGTAGCCCCATGTAGAGCGCGTTGCAGTAATCTAGACGTGAGGTTACCAGTGCGTGCACAACGGTTTCCAGGTCTTTCTTATCCAGGTATGGGCGCAGCTGGCGTATCAGCCGAAGCTGATAACAGGCACTCCTGACTGTCGCATTCACCTGACTAGTCATGTGAAGCGACGAGTCAAGAAGTACCCCCAGACTGCGCACACAGTCCTTGGAGGAGAGTGTGACCCCATCCAGGACTGGGGGCTGTAATCCCGGGCCTGGCTTCGGACCAGTAACCGTGAGCACCTCCGTTTTGTCTGGATTCAACTTCAATTTGTTTTTCCTCATCCAATCCATTACCGCTCCAAGGCAGTCATTGAGAGGAGAGATGCCATCAGAAGTCTGAGACGATGATTTGGTCATGGAGAAATAAATCTGGGTGTCGTCAGCGTACTGAAGACACCGCGCTCCATGCCTCCGAATGATCTCTCCCAGCGGTTTCATATAAATGTTAAATAACATCGGAGACAGGATGGCGCCCTGAGGGACGCCACAATTAAGCTCTATTTTAGAAGAGCAACTGTCCCCGAGCCTCACTCTCTGGGATCTGCCAGAGAGGAAGGAACGGAACCATTGCAAAGCAGTGCCTCCAATTCCTAGCTCTCTCAGCCGATCCAAGAGAATGGCGTGATCTATAGTATCAAAGGCCGCTGAGAGGTCCAAGAGTACCAACAGGGTCACACTACCCCTGTCGGTGCTCAAGCGGAGGTCATCGGTCAGAGCAACCAAGGCAGTCTCAACCCCAAATCCTGTCCTGAAGCCAGTTTGAAATGGATCGAGATAATCGGTTTCATCCAAGATAGCTTGGAGCTGGGAGGCAACTGCCCTCTCGATCACCTTGCTTAAAAATGGCAGCAAGGAGACTGGTCTATAGTTGTTTCTGTCCAGGGGATCCAGGGAAGGCTTTTTTAAGAGTGGCCTAACTGCCGCCTCTTTTAAGCAAGATGGTATACTGCCTTCCCTGAGGGACGCGTTGATTGTGTCTTGGAGGAACACCCTCAACGCGTCCCCACCCTGGACGACCAGCCATGATGGACAAGGATCGAGAGGGCAAGTTGTCTTCCTCATCCTACCAAGCAACTTGTCCACGTCCTCGGTACTCACAAATTGGAATTGATCCAGTAAAATGCCATCAACGGAGTTACTGGACGCCTCGTCCACAGATCCTGCCAAATTATTGGTGTCCAAGTCGGCTCTTATCCGAGAGATTTTATCTGCAAAGTGGATATTAAATGCCTCACAGCAGGCTGTCGTTGGGTTAAGTAGAGGGTTTGGCGCAGGAGATATCCGCGTCAAATCCCCCACCACCCTAAACAGCTCTGCCGGGCGAGACTCTGCAGACGCAATACATGCAGAACAGAAAGATTTCTGCGCTGCACGTAAAGCCTCCCTATAGGAGTCAAGATGCTTCCTAAGGCGAGTTCTGTCGGATAAGAGACGAATCTTTCGCCATTCGCACTCTAGTCGTTGTCCAACCCGCTTCATCCTTCTGAGATCTTCTGTATACCATGGTTTACGATTCGAAGTGGGTTGGAAAGGACGCTTGGGAGCGATCGTGTCGATAGCCTTGGTAAGATTGGTGTTCCACGTATTAACCAAAGCTTTGGCAGAATCACCGGCATTACTCACCATTAAACCCTCTAAGGCTTTCTGGAAACCAATTGGATCCATTAGCCTTCGAGGGCGGACCATTCTAATCGGTCCACCACCCCCGGGAGGGCGAACAGTAGCCTTTAGTTCCACCTTGATCAGAAAGTGATCCGTCCATGACAATGCGGAGGTTTTTATGACCTCCGCCCACGGATATTCCTGCTCCGTACTAAAGACCGCATCGAGGGTATGGCCAGCACAATGTGTGGGCCCATTGACCAACTGGGATAGGCCCATGTTTGTCATGGAATCCATGAACTCCCGAGCTGCGCCGGTTAAATCCTGTAAACTGGTTTCGAGTGGGATGTTGAAGTCGCCCAGAACTAAGAGTCTGGGCGACTCCAACAGCAACTCAGAAACCAGGGCGGTCAGCTCGGTCAGGGAGTCTGTTAAGCAACGGGGTGGCCGGTATACCAACAGAATCCCCAAACTATCCCTGGTCTTCAGGCTAAGGTACATACACTCGATGTGCGCCGTTTTCCGGATAGGCTTTCTGATCAAGGTCAAGGTGCTCTTATGGACCAAGGCTATGCCGCCCCCCCGGCCACTTTCTCTCACCTGCTCACAAACTGAGTACCCAGCCGGGAGAGCTTGCGCCCATGTTACAGAGCTAGCATCCCCCAGCCAGGTCTCAGTAAAACAAGCCAGGTCGGCCATCTCATCCACTAACAGATCATGGATTATATGGGTCTTATTCTTGACCGACCTGGCATTGCAGAGGAGCAGGTTGAGGGTCAGTGGAATGGTGAGTTTGCTCTCCAACTCATCATGGGAAACAGAAACAACTGAAGAAGGGATAGATGTAAGACATCGATCCCTTCTTCTTTTGCAACATTTGTTGAGACTGTTGCCGCCATATCTTCCCCGCCCCCATACAATCTGTATATCTGTCCCCAGCTTCAGTCAGCGTGCAATGCAAAAAACAATGAGAACCCACTAATATGTGACCCCCGGTTTATACAAACAATCCTCTCAGCTCCCGCAGTTAGCTCAGCTCAAGCTGGCTTGATTTATCTATTTTCTCTCTCTCTCTTTTCCCCTCCAGCTGTTCTTATCACCTTAACTATAGTACCTTATTTAATTCTACTAAATCCAAGGACTATCACATAGGATCAACATTATATATAAGATTCAAAATGTAGGTTATATAATTATTCGATACGCCTAAATATCTAATTCTATTGCTATATTCCATTGATCACTTATATACTTTATTGTCTGTTCCCAACCTTTCCCATATTTCGTCTGATTCTCATTTCTTATAATACAAGTTAATTTGTCCATTTCTGCCATATCAATTAACTTTATTAACCATTCTTCCACTGTTGGAACTTCATAATTTTTCCATTTTTGAGCCAAGAGCAACCTGGCAACTGCTATCATATAAAAAATAATCCTTGTGTTTCCAACTCTTATTTGGTCATCAGTCATACTTAGTAGGTAAGTTTTGGATTTCATTTGGAATTTAATACCTAGGATTTTTTCAATTAATTGATGTACCTTTATCCAAAATCTCTTAATATTTACACACGTTGGAATTAGCTCCCAGAATTCCTGTTGGCTATGGCTTCTGGGAGTTGAAATCCAAAACATCCGAAGGACTAAAGTTTGGAATTATTGTTCTGGAAGGTTCTGGAAGTGTAATTCCTCACTTGAGAATTCCACAACTGTTCAGACCCACCCCCCATCTAACACTGCATCACTGAAATTTGCAGAGGTAGGAGGGAAAGCTGTGAGTGCTGCTAGAGAGGTGACATGCATTCCAGTACTGAGCTGAATGGACCAAAGGATTGATTGGGGATATGACCTTTTGTTATGATTTATAACCACATTCCTATGGAACAGAAAGGCTCCCCATGAGCTGGCTTTCCAACTAGCATGCATAGTCAGGGAAACCCACTGGGTGACCTTGGGCAAGTCATTCTCCTAGGCTTAGAGGAAGGCAATGGCAAACCTCTGAATCTTGTAAAGAAAACTCTAGGAAGGGATTGCCATAGGTCAGAGTCGACTTGAAGGCACATAACAGTCACATGTTTTCAAGGAATTATCTTGACGAAAGCCTGATGTTTGCACATCACATCATGCCATTGCTCATCTCTTTAGGTTTACTAATATGATCAATATAAAAATTACAGTGTGGGAGAAAAATAAGTTTCTATCCAGTCTATGCAAGGAGAAATTTAAAAGATCCCACAATGCTTTCATGTAGTCATATTTGAAAGAAAAGGAGAGATTATGCAGACATTGTTACACTTAAAAGAAGGCTATGGTCCAGGTCCATGGTTATGAACCTATGGCACATGTGCCAGAGATGGCACACAAAGCCATTTTCCCTGGCACATGGAGGGCAGGGAAGAGGAAGAACAGGTGCACACCTATTCCTTCTTTTCCCAGCCATCCAGCTGCCTCCGGAGAGGCAGCTGAAGGCTCAGGGGAGTGGGGAAAGAGGAGAAACAGGTGCATGCCTGTTTCTCTTCTTCCACCCTCACCCTGGGCCCACCCTCACCCTCACCCCTGGTCCGGGAGGGCTGGGGGAAGAAGTCCTGCTCCAGTAGTCCCACCCCTGGAAGGTGGAAGCTCTGCCCCCATCTCGGAGGGTAGAAGTCCCACCCTGGAAGTCCTGTCCCATTCCAGAAGTCCCCCCCCCCCCAGAACCAGGTAACACCTGGTGCCAGGACGCCTTTTAGTTTGGGTACTCGGCCCCTAAAAGGTTCGCCATCACTGGTCTAGGTAATCACAAAGAAATACACTCTTTTAGCTCTGTGTCTGTTTTTAGAGATTAAGGTTCATTCTGGGATCTCTTTAAAGGGTTCTTCCAGTAACTGCTCTGGGTGTGTCATTCAATGTGTTCTTTGATAAAGTATCCCATTTCCCAGAATAGAAAGCAGATGTTACTGTTGCTTGGTGAAGAATTTGTATAATTACAAAGATTTCATTTTTATAAAGAGAAAAAAAACGCAGAAAGCCTCTCTGACTTACAGCTGTGAAACTGTTGTCTCCCTTGTCTAGATATGAAACACTGGGCTAGTGGCAGATGAGAGGACAGCATCACTTCTGGAAAGGAAGTCTGGGCCAACTTAAGAGAAGGCAGAAGTTCTCAATTTCCTCTTCCATTTGCACATTGTCCTTCCCTCTGATCTGCTGGAAGATAGTTCAGATGGATGTGGTAGGGAAAGTCCTCCCTGCTTCAAGCTTTGTGGTGGGTGGGACATACCAACTTTATACCCTCCGTGTGTTTTGAAGTACAAGTCCCAAAATCCTTGACCATTGGATATGTTGGTTAGGCTGTTGAGAATTGTAGTCCAAAAAATCTGGAGGCCCCAGGTTTCCCATCCCAGACTGCAGCAAACAGGTATGTTGTTCACATAGTGATATTGCTGGACTTTATCACGTGATCAGATGTCTTCCTTTTCCAGGACATGCCTTACATTCCAACCTTCTGTCCAGGAGGAATTTCAAAATGTCCTCCATTTTAAGCATGCCTAAGAAGCATTTATATTATTGTTTTTAGCTTTCATTTTGTAATATTCTACATTTTTCTTGAATGTCCTACATTTTCAGTGCCCTGTCCTCCTTTGCAGTTGTGACATCTGGTCACTCTGGACTTTATGACTGACTGGTGATTTGATCTACAGCTTCAAAATAATGAATTAGAAATAACATAGGCTGCCCCCACACTGCAGAAATAATCCAGTTTGACATCACTTTAGCTACCATGGCTGAGTACTACTGAATTCTGGGAACTGTAGTTTTGTGAGACATTTAGCCTTCTCTGTCAGAGAGCTCTAGTACCACAACAAACTACAGTTCCCAGAATTCCATAGCGTTGAGTCAGAGCAGTTAAAGTGATGTCAAACTGGATTATTTTGGCAATTTGCATGCAGCCTTAGGGGGGTTGCAGACTGTCAGAAATAGTGCAAATTGAGCCTACTTTAAGGGTTAGGGTTAGTGCTAGGGAAGCATGGGAATTGTTTTTTTTCTCCTGAGACATTGAGCCTTCTCTGTCAGAGAGCTCTGGTGCCACAATAAAATACAGTTCCCATGATTCCCTAACCCTAACCCTAACTCTAAAAGTGGACTTAATTTGCACTATTTCTGGCAGTCTGCAACCCCCTTTAGTTATTTACAATGAATTACCTTTTTTGGCAAGGAGAATCCAAGAAATTTCAAAGGCAATAAGAGGAATGCAGACACTTTTTAAACGTTATGAGTAACATTTCACAGCTACTTTCAAAAGTGACTTTTAAAGGACATTGTAAGGTGTTCTTTTTTAAAGTCTTACCCTTTTTCAAATTTTATGTCATTCTTTTATCAATCCCAAGTGTTCCTTCCTTAGAATATGAAAAGTAATGAAAAAGTAATGAGTGATGCAATGAGCAATGCAAGTTGCTTTGGAAGCATTCCAGTGTATAATGGCAGTGGATAACTTTTCAACACTGTAACAAGTAACCAAACAAAAAACAAACTGAATTACTTAATTTTCTTCTGCATTTGAATGTTGGGTTTCAGTGTGATCACTAGAATGTGGGGTACATGATTGCCTAGGGGCTCTGATATCAGTAGGATGTTGAACTTGTTCTGGGATTTAAGCTGCATCTGCACTGGAGAATTAATGCAGTTTAACAGTGCTTTAACTGCCATGGCTCAATACTATGGAATCCTGGGTTTTGTAGTTTGTTGTACCACCAGAGCTCTCTGGCAGAGGAGGCAAAATATCTCAAAGAACTACAAATCCTAGAATCCCATAGCACTGAGCCATGGCAATTAAAGTCGTCTCAAACTGCATTATTTCTGCAGAGCACATGCAACCTGAGTCCCAACTTTAAAGGGGCTATCCTGAGTGCAGGACCTACATGGCACAGAAATAGGATTCACCACTTTGGTTAACTCCTTTAATGTCAAGAGTAAACCCAGTGTCATCCCATTTACATTGGAACAACTAACTATCACTGGAGAAGGTTATTCTGGTCTCCCTCAGAAGGAATTCCAGAGTCTAGGGTCAGCCACCAAGAAGGCCCTATCTTGTATTCCCATCAACCATGCTTATGACAATGGTAGGCCTGAGGAAAGGGCCTCTCCTAAGGATCTCACATTGTGGACAGGCTCATAGGAGGAGATATAGGGGCTATGCAGACAGGTAGGAAAAGGGGACCTGAGGTTGCCTTTTCCCTAAGCTGCAACAACTGCACTGCCTGCCCTGAGGTTGCCCTAAATGGGGATGGAGCAACCGCACTGGGGGGAATCAATGCAGCTTTCCCAAGGCTGTATTGAAGCCCCAGCAACCACACTGCCAGCCCCAAGGATGCTGCAAAGGGAGACGGAGCAACTGCATGGGCTGGCAGTGGCTGCTTTAATTTTTTTGTTCTCAGAAAAAAATCTCTCCACACCTGCACATCTGTGCAGGAAAAGATCCCTGTGCACCTGCACAGGACCTGTCATAGGCTAGTATAGTCTGTCACACTGTGTAGCAAGGTGACTGAAGTTCGGCATCCCTGTGCACCTGCACAGGATCTGTCATACACCTACATATCATGCTAGGATTCGCTGACCTCTGCTTCCCTCCAAGGAGTGGGTGCAGTAGACAGGTGCCACTGTCTGATTGTGCCACTCTTGGGGTGAAGGAACAGGTTTGTCAACTGAAAAGACACTCCATCATCCTCCACAAAACATGTCCCACAGAGATCAGGGGAGAGGGGAGAAGTATATGCAAGGGTAATTTGTGTGGACAGACTTGATACATGCAGCTGGTAGTCATGCAAGGGACATGGTCAACAGGACACATGGACAAACGTTACTCCAGGAGCCCCCCCCCCCCCATCATGCCAGGAAATGGTGTGCAGGTCTTATGCACACCTACACACCTGCATAGAAGAGGTCACAAAAGCCTCTTTCATGCAAACTGCTGTGCGTGCTGACAGCAAGCGTACATCCAACAGAATGCATTTATTGTCATAACAGAGGACAATTGCTAGGGCACATGCATAGGGCTACAATTAGGGTTAGGGTTAGGGTTCTAATATTCAAGCGCACCTGCACCAGTGCATCCACACCTGGAAGCATAGGGCACTTTAAATTAAAGCTTGCATTGTAGGGCTCATGCTCTTGATCGCTGTCAATTTGTGCCGCACATGCGACCGTGCATTTATATGATTGTTTTCTGGTGTATCAGTGTCGCTGCATACATACACACATGCAAAGGTGTGCATCTCCACCGAAGGAGTGGAAAAAAGCGGCTCCTTTTTGGAGTGGCTTTTCTCGTCATATGATGGCTAGAGGGCACTTTCCTGGAGACTTATAGGCATGAGTCATCTAAAGGCCATGCCTACAAGTCACCCTCAAAGCACCCCTTTTTGCCTGTCTGCATAGCCTCATAATCTGCCAGATAGACAAGAGCCATACCCACCACTTTGAATTGTGTCTGGAAACAAACTGGCAGCCAGTGGAGCTGTTGTAGCAGGGGAGCTTTATGGTCCCTGTAACCTGCCCTGGTTAACACTCTGGCTACAGCTCTTTGTATTAACTGAAGTTTTCAAACACTCTTCAAAGGGAGCCCCATGCAGAATTCATTGCAGTAGTCCAAATGGAATGCAACTAAGGCATGTACCAGTATTGCTCATCTGCAATGGTTCTGCATGCAGACCTCTGCTTCCATCACCTTCAGCAGGATATGTCCATTTTGTACTATCCAGTAAAGTTACTCCACACACATAGTGCAATTTAACATTTGCATATGTCACCAACAAGATTTAGGCAAATGTATCACAGACACTGAGTTCATTCCTAAACACTAATAGAAAGATGAAATTCATTGGCATTTCTGCAGGACTCTGGGGAATCACATTGACAAGGTTCCAGGGAAGTTTCCTGGCCCATCCCCATCGCATAAAGAACATTCTATATTTAAAAGGACACCAAATTGAGCTGGTGAATACATATATATAGAGAGAGAGAGAGAAAGAGATTTTGCTTCCCCTTGATGGACCCAGTTTGCCCTGAAAATAGAAGCACTAAAGAGTATGTCAACTACAGCAGCCTGAACCTTGTTTGTCACTAGATTAACTAGAGAACTGACAAGAACAATGATTCAACCATTCATGCCCATTAGGCTCACTGTGAAAGGTTTCATTCACTTACCAGCTGGCAGGGTGGAACACAGTCGAAAGATGGGAACAAGCACAATGTTTCGAGCCAGACTGGCCTCCCTGCAATCTCAAACCAACGTGGCAATTAATTATGGATGGAAAGTGGCCAGACACTCCTGGTATTATCATTAAATGAGACCACACAGAGGAAAAGACAGGCCTTCCTCACATATTTGAGCACTTGGAAAGAGAGCTGGTGCAGAGGAAGGATTCCAAAGCTCCCATACTATTAAGAGCGTCAAATAAAAGATACTGGCTGAGACTTGTTTGTCCTGGCTTAAAGGGTACGCTCATAATTTGTAGCACTGTCCTTTGTATGTCTACTCAGCATACATCCACAGAGGTCAATGTTTCCAAATATATGGGAATAGGATTACAATCTGTGACCCAGTGGTTCCCAGACTTTGATCTTCCAGGTCTTTTGGACTTTAATGCCCAGAAGTCCAAGCCAGCTTGGCCAACATTCAGGAATTCTGGGAGCTGAAGTCCAAAACATCTGGAGGACCAACGTTTAAGAACCACTGCTGTAACCTGACCTATATCCATTTACCTATAACTAAGCCTCACTGGAATCAGAGTGGATTCCTTCTAAACAGACATCAGTATAATATGATACCAAGGAATCCCACTGGGTGACCTTGGGCAAGTCACATTCTAAGCCTCAGAGGATCGCAATGGCAAACCCCTTCTAAAAAACTTGCCAAGAAATCCCAATGATAGTTTCACCTTACTGTCACCATAACTTGAAATTAATTGAAGGCAACCACCAACAAATTTATGTATCTGAGAGCCAGCATAGTGGAGTGGTTTGAGCATTGGACTATGACTCTAGAGACTGCGATTTGAGTCCCTACTTGGCTATGGAAACCCACTTAGGCAAGTCACACACTCTCTGCCTCAGAGGAAAGCAAAGACAATCCCCCTCTGAATAAACTTTGTCAAGAAAACCCCGTGATAGGCTCACCTTAGGGTTATCATAAGTCAGAAACAACTTGAGGGCGCAGACCAACAACGACTTTGGTATATTTACCCCCCCCCCCCCGAATTATCTATATAATTTTTTTTTTCTTTCTGAAGGGCTTTTCCTTCAGTCACTAAATGCTGCCATCCACAAAAACATAAAAGAAGCCAAGGTGAATGCAGCTCTCTAGAAGATGCCACATAATTTAAAAATGTGGTGCCTGCCATATGCGACCCATAATATGACTCAAAGGTATTACTTTATGAGTCTAGAGGACACTCCCATGCTATAAATTATGTTGCCAGACAGTCATTCTCTCTCTACCTTAGTCACCCATCCATAAAATAAAATATAAAGCTAACCATAAGAAAAATTCCAAATCTGTGTCATGATTATAGTTTTATGTCTTTGCCAGACAAAGAGACTTGGAGGTCTTGAAAACTTGCACGCATTTTTATGCTTGGTTGGCTTAAAAAAGATATTACCTCCAAAGATGATGTTGCTGTGTGCCTTCAAGTCATTTTTGACTTATGATGGCTCTAAGGTGGCTCTATCATGGGGCCTTTTGGGCAGAATTTGTTCATAGAGGCTTTGTTATTGCCTTCCTCTAAGACTCTTCCAATGAATTAAAAGCAGCAGCAGAAGCACGGATTGAGTACAGGATACCTACTGCCTGGTCACAATATGTTGTGATAGGATCTGTCAATTACAGTTTCAATCCCACTTTTATCCCATTATTGTAGAATTGTGCAATAATTACAACCAAGACACCTTGATATTAATAGCCCTGCTCAGGTCTTGCAAACTCATTGCCATGGCTTCCTTAATTGAGTTAAGCTACCTGTAATGCAGTCTTCCTCTTTTCCTACTTTGTCACACCTTATTGTCTTTTCCAATGAGCCACATCAGTTTGTGATATTTGCAAAATACATACCAAACCAGGCTGGGTGACCAGAAATAACAGAAAAAAAACTGAATATGGAACTAAGACTTTGGGGAGAAACCTTGATTTGATTCAAAATAATAACTTAAAATCCAAGAATAATTACTGGTGCTGTACCAAGCCTATTCTTTTAGAGAGGAGAATAAACTGCTTCATAGTTTTAGGCTACAATTGTATACCCACTTACATGGAAATAAGTCCCATTGAACTGAATGGGATTTACCTCTGGGTAAATATATAGCCAATTGTATTGTTAAGTTGGCTTGGTCATCATCCCTGTGCACATTTACATAGGGGCTTAATATCACCCAGTGTGACTTACGTCTGAGTAAAAATGCACAGGACTGTGTATTAAATTAATTCAGTAATATGTCAGTGGACAAACAAGACTACAGATGATGGAATATATAACCAAAGAATCTGGTTATATACTCTGGTTGGAATCTGCTGCCTTCCCTGAATCCCTTGAGCCAACTTAAGATGTGCTGCAGCACACTATCCTACGGATCAAACTCTAGTTACCACTCCATTTATCCTCTGTTTGTGGGAACTGACTCTGGACTTCTATAGTTCTAATCAAAGCAATGACACTGGGAAAGGGGAACAATACTGTAACAGAGGCACCTGTAAGAAATGTAACGATACTATGCTTTGCCATAGAGGATCTCAGCTTTAAAGGAGGATTTATAACTGCTGCACTGATGTTCCAGTGATCTATCTGATCACCATCTTCTATATATCACACCTTGGCTTATTGTTATGCAAAGGACTCTTGTAGCATCTTTGAGACTGAAAAGAAGTTAGTAGCATGAGCTGTTGTCTTCCTCCTGCCTTTGTTCCCCAAAAGACCATTGTTAAAACTGAACTTGTCACCTCATCTCCATACCTACAAGATTTTGAATTTGAACTGAAATTCTCACACACAAACTTATATAAGTCTGTCTCTGAATTCTCCACTCCAAACATGCTTCTGAGAAAGTAGGCTCAAGTCTACAAAAGCTCATGCTCCCAGTTTCTTTCTTTCAGATTTATTTATTTATTTATTTGGAGTATTTATAAACCCCCCCCCCCCCCGCACTGCACTTCAGCCAAAAGGCTAACAGAGTGGCTTACAAATGGTTAATTAGTCTCAAAGATGCTACAAGGTCCCTTTGCATATTGATTTTCCAGACTAACATGGCCATGTCTTTGAATTCTACTGCCTTGGTTTATTATTGTTTGCCTTCAAGTCATTTCCAACTTATGGTGGTCCTGTCAAGCGGTTTTCTTGGCAAGATTTGTTCAGAGGGAAATTGCCTTTGCTTTCCTCTGAGAGAGTGTGACTTGCCCAAGGTCACCCAGTAGGTTTACATGGCTGAATGGTGATTCGAACCTTGTTCTTCAGAGTCCTAATCCAATGTTCAAACCATTATACCATGCTGGCTCACAGCTACACATCACTGTTTTTGAAGAAACCATATTTCAGTTTGAGCCATGAAAATATGAATTTCAAAGTTCTGCCTCCTGATGAGGGACCATAAGAAGTCTTATCCTTCTTTCACCAAAGAATGAAGCAACCTGGATGTCAATCCCCTTTGACAAAATGCAAGAAAGGCAGAACTAAGCAGAACCGACTAAGGATTACTCAAATCTTCTTCCTGGTTAGTTTAGCCTGAATCAACAGTTTCAGGCCAAACCCAAAGAGAAGGAAGAACAAGGCTCAAATTTTCTCCACCCACTTTCACTCAAAATAGCTTTTTTAAATATATATATATATAATTTTATTGGATTAAAAAACAAAAACAAACAAAACCCAAAATAGCTTTTAGTAAATAAAGCCACAGAAATCAGTAAAGACCTACAGACCAAACATTTCATCCTATGTAAAAAAGAGGCACAGTGTAAAAGCTATTTTTTAAAAGTAACATGCTACTTGTTTGCTTTTTTTTTTTTTTTAAAGTAACTTATAGCCATTGTTAATGTTTGCAGAAAAGTCCACATGATGTCAGTCATCAAATAGCAAGTTGGTTTTTTTAGTTGCTTTTCAGTTTAAATTTAAAAAAAATTAAAAATGGTCACAAATCTTGCACATTTTTACGACTAATGAATAAATGAAATGTAAATGCTTTCCAGTTGCTTTTCAGGAATGAAAAGTCTGGGAGTTTAAATTTTTAAAAATTAAAAGTGGTATTAAAATTCCATCTGTGTGTGTGTGTGTGTGTGTGCACGTGTGTGCATGCACACCTTCTAACTTTGCCAGTATGCTGTAGTGCTTTGAGTGTTAGACTGATGACTCAGGATACCAGAGTTGGAATCTCCACTCGGCCATGAAAACCCCCTGGGTGAGTTTGGGCAAGTCACAGTCTCTCAGGGCCTTTGCAGACTGCTAGAAATAGTGCAAATTGAGTCCACTTTAAGGGTTAGGGTTAGGGAATCGTGGGAACTGTATTTTATTGTGGCACCAGAGCTCTCTGACAGAGAAGGCTCAGTGTCTCAGAAAAAAAACAATTCCCATGATTCCCTAGCACTAACCCTAATCCTTAAAGTGGACTCAATTTGCACTATTTCTGGCAGTCTGCAAGGTCTCAGAGAATGGCAATGACAAGCCCCTTCTGAAAAAACATGCCAAGAAAACCCTGTGATAGGGTTACCTTAGGGCAGGGGTAGGCAACCTTTTTGAGCCGGGGGCTGGCCCCCAGACGTCGTCCCTTCCGCTGGGCCGGGGGAGGGAATGGCGGCGCACGTGCTCATGCGTGCGCATGCAACCCCCACTGCCACACCCCCCGTGCCACCGCCGCCACTACCGCCGCTGCGCGCACTGCCGCCGCCACCTCTGCGCATATTGCGCCCGCCATTTTGTTCTCCAAAATGGCAGCTGCGACGCATTTGCGCATGCGCAGTACTCCTGCGCATGCGCAAACGCATCGCGGCTGCCATTTTGGAAATTAAAATGGCAGCCGCGGCGCGCGTGGTGCATGCGGCGACCAAAACGCACGGCAGCAGTAGGAGGAGGCGGCGGCAGCAGGGGTCTGCCTGGGCCGGTAAGCGCGGGGCCCTGGGCAGGAACCGGCCCGCAGGCCGTAGGTTGCCGGCCCCTGCCTTAGGGTTCCAAGAAGTCAGAAATGATTTGAAGTCAAAACAACACACAGGCCTTCCAGTATTTGATTGTTGGTTTTTGAAATCACTCCATTGCTATAAGATTGCTTTCTATGAGAAAGAAGTATAACCAGCTATACATTGGGGACATATAAACTGGACAGCTTCAACAAAGTCCAGTTACTAGTCTCAACTAGAATCAAGTGCTGAAGATTAGGTTGATGCTTATGTAACTCTCATTGAGTCAACAGGTCTACCTTTGGGGTAGAAATAATTCATAAAGCTCTTTAGATACTGAACTGAAGCTCCCAGCCATCCACACGACTGGCTTTGCTGCCCATGGATGCTGTGGGTTGCAGTCCAGCATATATGAATGTATGAATGTAGGAGACCCAGCATGGTGTGGTGGTTTGAGCACTGGACCAGAACTCTGGAGACCAGGGTTCAAATCCCTGCTTAGCCATGGAAACCCACTGGCTGACCTTGTGCAAGCCACACTCTCTCAGCCCCAGAGGAAGGCAGTGACAAAACCCGTCTGAACAAATCATGCCAAGAAAACCAGTAATAATTTTGAAGTACCTTAGGGTCAACATAAGTATGATAGACTGCCTCACCTTAGAGATGCCATAAGTCAGAAACAACTTGAAGGCATATCACAACAAATGAATAAATATTGCTCATTTAAAAAGTAAAAAATGTTAATAGTAGTTACATTATTTAAAAAAATAACAACTTTGGTAAGATAGTTATGCAAAAAGTAACACAGTACAGGAAGTGCAGAAGAGTAAAATATTAATTTGTGAGGGGAACAGCTTCCTCTGGCTTTAGACTGTTAAATGGCAAATCTTTGCACTGATCAAATGGACCTGTCTCATCCTTTGTTTTGAAGGTATCTTCAGGGTTCTCTTTTGACAGCGTACTCCACAAACTATAGAGAAGCACACCTACATAATGCACATTTAACCACGAGTGTCCAAGATTCTCCATTGCACCCTTCATGAACAGACATGACACCTGCCAAAATGATCAGCCCAATATATTTTTCTGCGTAAGGCAAAAGGCTAAATGGCATCTCTCTCTATCCCATGTGTGAAAGCTTACCAAACTAAATTGTATACAAAGGGATCTTGTAGCACCTTTGAGACTAACTGAAAGAGAGAAGTTGTTAGCATGACCTTTTGTAGACTTGAGTCTACTTCCTCAGATAAAGATGATACAAAATCCCTTTGCATACTAATTTTTCAAACTAACACGGCTGTGTCTTTGAAAACTAAATTGTATCTTACTTCAAAACTGATGAAGTTATAGGATCCTACATATGCAGAGCTTAGAAAATGTACCTCTTTCCCACTACAACCCCTAGTAGAGTGTCCCAGCCAGCATGGTCAGTAGTCATGGGGATGGGGAGAGGTTGTGGTCAAAGAAATAACTTTTCTAATCTCTGCTTCCACTGTAT
Source organism: Phrynosoma blainvillii (assembly GCA_026167975.1). Lineage (NCBI taxonomy): Eukaryota > Metazoa > Chordata > Lepidosauria > Squamata > Phrynosomatidae > Phrynosoma > Phrynosoma blainvillii. The sequence continues at coordinate 40,218,624 of JANUYF010000005.1, forward strand.
CCGAGGACACCAGGTTAGCTTTCTGAGTGCAAACTGGACACTGTCTGCCCTTCATAACCTTCTGGTTGTTCTCTGTATGTCATCATCTGCCACCTGAGGCAATTACTTTACTTTACCTAATGCTAGGGTCAACTTTCTTGCCAACATTAGAAGGAAGCCTCATTAGAGTTTGCCTATCAACTGTTAATATCAAGACAGCTGATAGATCAGCCATACAGGTTGGCTGGTCATAGTCTCTATCATTCCACACTGGTGAGATGGAGCAACATGAATACCAGCAAATGGCAAGTGTGGAGAAGAGAAAGTTGAGAGGTGATATGATATTCATCTTTAAATATTTGAAAGGGTGGCATGTAGAAAAAGGAACAAGCTTGTCTTCTGCTGTTCCAGTGACTAGGATAGGAAACAATGGATTCAAATTACAAGAAAAAAAGATTCCAGCTAAACATTAGGAAAAACCTCTTGATGGTAAGTGGTATTCAACAGCGTGATAGACTGCCTCAGAGAGTGGTGGAGTCTCCTTCTTTTGTAGTCTTTGAAACATATGTTAGGTGGCCATCTTTCAGAAGTGATTTAAATGTGTGTTCCTACCTGGCAGTCCTGTCTATAATTCTATGATTTTAATTTTTTTTTAAGTTGCATATACATATGCATGTGCATATTTTATGCTAATGAGTATATTTTTTTGTCCTCTTTTGGGTGGGTATTCATTTCCTTTTTTAAATTAATGAATAAGTGAGCAACACAGCCGCCTACTCGTTTGAGCTACAAAACATGTCCTTAGCTGAACCAACATTCTTTGAACATCTCTCTCTCTGTACAAAATTCCCCTGTTTCACAGTAAGCATGCCATCTTCTCCCACTCTTTTGTTACTTCTAAGAAACAATGAAGGACACATGGAGCAAAGAGCCATGTGAAGATGGAACCCAAATTCTAAAAACTGAGGTGGAAGCTGCAATAAAAGAAATGGCAAAAATCAAGACTCCAGGAACAGATGATATACCAATAGAACTGTTGCAATCCACACTGACAGAGTCAACCCTAGTGCTAACTAACATATGTCAACAGATATGGAAAATAAAACAATGACCAACAGATTGGAAGCAATCAATATACATCCCCAACCACAAAAAAAGGAGACACAAAAGACTGCAGCAATTGTAGAACCATAGCACTAATCTCCCATGCAAGCAAAATCATGCTCAAAATTCTGAAACATAGACTTCAACCATACATGGAGAGAGAAATCCAAGAGGTCCAAGTGGGGTTCAGAAAACGAAGAGGCACTAGGGATCACACTGAAAACATATGATGGATAATGGAGTACACCAGAGAATTCCAAAAGAAAATCAGCAGGTGCTTTATAGACTATAGCAAAGCCTTTGACTGCATAGATCATAAAAGGCTATGGAACACCCTTAAAGACATGGGAGTGCCAACACATCTGATAGTCCTGATGAGGAATCTGTACTCAGGAAAAGAAGCTACTGTCAGTACAGAATATGGAGAAACAGAATGATTCCCAATTGGCAAAGGAGTCAGACAAGGCTGCATCCTATCATCCTACCTATTCAACTCGTAGGCAAAACATATTGTAAAGAAAGCAGGCTTGGACATGGAAGAGGGAGGAGTGAAAATAGGAGGAAGAAATATCAACAATCTGAGATATGCTGACAACACTATAATACTAGCAGAGAACTTCACAGACCTGGAACAACTACTAAGGAAGATCAAAAAAGAAAGTGCAAATGCAGGCTTACTGTTAAAGATAAAGAAAACAAAAATAATGACCACAGAGAATTTACACACATTCAAACTAGACAATGAGGAAATAAAAATAGTAAAAGAGTTCTCATATCTGGGATGAAACATTGATTGGAATGGGGACAGCTGCCAGGAAATCAGAAGATTAAGAAAGGGGAGGGTGGCTATGAAAGAACTAGAAAAGATCCTAAAATGCAAAGACATACAACTTAGCACAAGTCAGAATCATACAAGCCATTGTATTCCCTATTATCATGTATGGATGTGAGAGCTGGACAGTCAAGAAAGAAGATAGGAGGAAAATCAATGCATTTGAGATGTGGTGCTGGAGGAGAGTTTTGAGGATCCCATGGACAGCCGAAAGGACAAACAAATGGGTCCTAGAACAGATCAAGCCAGAGATATCCTTAGAAGCCAAGATGGCATGGCTTAGATTAGAGTGTAGTACTTTGGACACATCATGAGAAAGCATGAATTGTTGGAAAAGATAATAATGTTAGGAAAGGTAGAGGGAAGTAGAAAGAGAGGAAGGCCACTTGCTAGATGGATTGACTTTATTAAAGAGACCATGGATAGGAGTTTGCAGGAGCTGGGCAGAGCAGTAGAGGACAGGGGCCCCTGGAGATATCTCATCCATAGGATCACCATGGGTCGAGACTGACGCAAAGGCAGTTAACAACAACAATAACAAAGAACCTTCACTGGTGAAAATCTTGGAGCTGCAGATCTGAAGAAAAGCTAAAGTATTTGTGGCTGGAAACAGGATCACAGCCCTGGCTCATGAAGATCTGTTTAATTTCTGGTTAAGACTGAAAGGAATGCCATTTGTTTTCAGGAACACCTGGCTCTTACCTCCTCCAAAGAAAAATCCTGGTATCAAATCATTAAATCTTCCTCATAAATTTGAGCAAAGAAAGAATTCAAGTTATGTGCCAATGATGCATTCTTACAAGTCTTTGCACTGCTCACACATCAGTTCAATGCTCCACATGGCACAATTTACTTACTTACCAGGCCCAGAGGACTTCTTGTTTAAAACTGGAAACTTTCATTAAAGAAGGGAACTAACATTAGCTAAGTTTCAGCTAATGGCAACCACAATTCTGGGCTGCAAATTAGTTAAGTTCCCTTATAATGTTATGCTACTGTTGCTGTGGTCTGGATAAAGTTGAGAACCTGCCCTACTATTTGTATAGTTATTCCTTGTCAAAGGGAATTAGAGGAAAAATATCTTGTGAGGTTGTTATTAAAAAACAGTTGATCCATTTGCCAAATAATTAAAAATTGCTTTTTAATCAAGATTCTAGTAGCCCTGGAAGAGATGTAACTTTTTAAATGGCAATAGCTAAAGCCGGGGCAAATTGTTATAAGGCATTCACGAAGGTTTGAAGTCTTACTGCCCAATGGCATGATCTGAATGCCTATTGGTAAGCTTAGTAATATTAGAAATGGTGTTTGAAATTTTATATTTTATATGTTAACTTTTTGTTATTTGATATTTGTGTAGCCTCATTTTTTTTTTAACACTGTGATGACCTATGCTTGTATGCAATTAAAATTTGAACTGAAGTAAAGCTGCAGGTCCCATTCAACGATGGGCAGCCTTTCCATGTGAATTGAATTATAATGTTGACTTTTTGTCATTTGGCAGTGCCAAACTGCTGATACTAATGCTAAGCTACGTGATTGTAATAGCTGCCAGAGAAGAAAAGAAGTGCTAATGAGTACTCAGCTCATTGTCATCTTGGTTTTTCATGAATTTGGTTATTTGTCATTGGCTTCTATCTCTTGATTGAAGACAATCAGGCCAGCTGCTCTGTGAATGGGGACCTTCCAGCTACATTTAAATAGCCTGTTTGTCTTCATTAGTGTTTTGTAAAAATTCATTCACACTATGGTCAGGCAGGTCCAATCTAAAAGCACTATAGGCCTAAGCAGACTGCCAGAAATAGTGCACATTAAATTGAGGCACTGCCCTGGCTCAGTGCTAGGGAATCATGGGAACTGTATTTTTTTCTGGGACATTGAGCCTTCTCTGTCAGAGAGCTCTGGTGCCACAATAAATTACAGTTCCCATGATTCCTAGCACTGAGCCAGGGCAGTGCCTCAATTTAATGTGCACTATTTCTGGCAGTCTGCTTAGGCCCTATGTTACCATTTCAAACTGCTTGGACAGAACAGGATGGCTAATTTATGTCCCTTGAGTTGCTTTCCCCCTTGGGATGGATGAGAATGTCATTCTCTGTTTGTGTTTTGATCAGAAGTTTGCAAATTCATAAATGTCTTCATGACCAGAACAGAGAGAACTTGACTTTTTAACTATTCAAAATGACAGAAAGTGAAACTGCCAGATTTCTTCATGTAGGCAGAAGGTTTTGAGTGCCTGGAGTTCTTAAAAGTCTGGTTTTGAATTCCCACATATTCTACCATGCATTTATTGTTGAACTGGAGTTGCTATTTCTTTTTTCTTTCTTTTTTTCTTTGAGATGCCTCATGTATAATGTGTATAATGGTAGCAGGAATAATGATAGTATCCAGGCTATGGATAACGGGTTTAATATTGACAGGATGGTTGGGTGACCATTGTGTATGCGTTCATAAGTAATTACCATAACATTTCTTTAACAGAAAAGAAAAAAAAAGTGAGATTTTATAAAAATTGGGGGGGGGGGAAGGGGAAACACATAAAACTAACAAATTTGTATGTGCCTTGTTATAATTATCTGCTCTCAAGTGGACTGTGGGTAACAAACTCCACTGCACCATTACCATTACCATTATCAAACCTTCTCCCCAGGTATCCTGCTTTTGTATGTTGGTGGGACTTCATGCTACTTCTAACACCAGTATATGCAAATTTTATTTAAATAAATGTCTTCTGGTATACAAACAGTTGCTTTTTCTTGACACTGTGTAGGAGTCACCTGAATGTGAGTCTCACTGCCTTCTTCTAGCCAACAGAAGGAAATGTTCAAGAAGAGACTGAATGAGACAAAGAGGCTTGGCTGAAAAGAAGGAAAAGCACATGTAAACCTTCTGCAATCATCATATTTGGCTTGTAATATGCATTACATTTAAATGTGAAAAACCAGTTTGAGTCCTCAAATCACAGCTGCTTATTTTTTTTTTTCTGAAGGCATCTGGTTCAGCTGGTGTGAAAAGTGCTATTTTTTCCTTGACAGGAAATTATAATTACACTTTTGAAAAATGAGAATATATTTGGCATATTGGCAATAAAAGAGATAAAGGGATTGAATAGAGGAGGAAAAGTGAATTGAAAGAAAATGCTAATGAAGAATTATATTCACTATTGGAAACATTCAGTTCTTTAAGGATGCCACATGTGGCTATCTAGGGCTTTAGATTGCAGTTCTCAAACCATTTACTCTGAAGTAGCCACTCAAAAATCAATAGCATTGTTCCAGAAAATCGTTCAAGGAGAATTTTTATACCTTAAATCTGGATACAAAATGTGGGAGTCTGCAGAGAAAAAAAAAAGAGTTGTAAAACTGATCTTTAACCAATGCAATGAACAAGGAAGCATCAAAAGGACTTTGGCATATGTGTCACATATGTTAACAAAATATATGAGTAACAATATTTATATATACGAATCCGCCAGCACACATAGATCAATAACTCTCCCCTGTGTGTGTGTGTGTGTGTGTGTGTGTGAGAGAGAGAGAGAGAGAGAGAGAGAGATTTAAGGGTTAAAACACTAGAATGTTTTATTTTATTAGGAGGGATGATTACACCAACTGCCATTGTCTGAAGTTTCGCTGTCTCTTCTGAGTTTCACTGTAATCTTCACAGCCACTCTTGGGTGGCAGGGGGATATATTTTACTAGCAACAACATATTGCTGTTATATAAGTATAGCAGTTGTTGTGTGCTTTCAAGTCATTTCATGAGGCTATCATGGGGTTTTCTTGACAAGTTTCTTCAGAAGGGGTTTGCCATTGACGTCCTCTGAGGCTGAGAGTCTGTGACTTGCCCAGTGGATTTCCGTGGCTGAGCCAGGATTTGAATCAGAGTTAGTCAAACCACTACACCACACTGGCTCTGTAAACAGAGCAGTATATTTTTTGTATTATGGTTAAATCATAACATTGTTGTGAGTCATTCCATTCGTTTTTGAACTCTCACTCTTAACTATTCCATAGCTTGGCTCACATGCTATCTGGGAGGAATCTGGGATTTTGTAGTCTAAAAAGTAGCTTTCCCAAGCTCTCTCAGGTTATCCTCGTTGTACTATATTATGGGTGGCTTGGTGTTGGGTGGGCAATCAAGACTTATTAATTGTGCAAAAGACCAGCTGCTGGTGGAGAGGAAAACTGCTGGAACTGATTTGTTGATCTACATTGAAACAGCTGTTTGCACTTTTGTATTCTCCTTGGGAGAATGCTTATAGGGATGGTTATGTTGAGTGGCTACAATTCATAATACAGCTATACCGCTGGATATTTTTGTGTGTGGATGAGTCTGTGTGGATGTTGCTTTAGCCCTAGCTACTTTGACGTTGAGCCCCAGAGGTTACCCATGAAGGAATATAGGCTTCAGGGTGAGAAAGGTTTCCCAGTCACGGGTATATGGGAAGGCAGAATCTGATTTTTAACCCCAGAACTTTGGTTTCTTCATACACATTAGCTTAAATTTCACCATGTGTCTGTTGACCATCTTTGGATACAGGAATAGTTGTGGAGAATGTTATGTAAATTTGGGATACTTAGGTTAGATGTCTTGGGTAATGGGGTTCCTTTTTTGCCACAGTTTTCCTGATTTGACTTATCTGCAAGAAATGCTGCAGGCATGAAAATAACAACTGAGAAAATGACAGGGTCTAGTCCAGGGGTAGGCAACCTTTCCCCTTTAAGGGCTGAGGGACTTCAGCTCCCAGAATCCCAGGAGCTATTGGCCAACATGGGACTATTGGCCAACATGGCTGAGGTTTCTGGGAGCTGAAGTCCCTTGGCCCTTAAAGGGGAAAGGTTGCCTACCCCTGGTCTAGTCCATGTGGATGGGATCACAGACCAAGGGGGTGAGGGAGAGAGAAACCCAGGCCCACTTTCATGTTGACATTATTTCTTAATTTACACTTTAATTTTCATTAAAATTGTTCTAGGATAGGCTGAAGGACCTCTGCCCTCCCAGGTCATTTGAACTGCAACTTCCACATTCCCTTTCTACTGACTGTGCTGCCTGGAACTTATTGGATGTGAAGTCCAAAACATCTGGGGAGCCAACATTTTTCCATTCCTGCTCCTGGAGCTAATCCAAGCAGCATAGATTGTTAAAGAGAGCTAGATTTGGTGAGCAGCTGGAGGGGGAGACTACTCGCCAATGAACTACCCTCATTCCATATAAAAACCAAGCAAGATGTAACACAACTGCAGAACAATCAAATCTCCGTTTGTTTGGACTGTTTCCCCTTTACAGTTGCTATAGTACTTTATTTATTTTGTGTGCATTGTGCGGGCACATGCACACACACACAATCTTCCTTCAAAAATATGATGAACATATGCGGGGATATTTCGGATTATACCACCACTTATGTCAGGTTTAATTATATTGTCATAAAATCATTCTGAATTTATGAGAAAAGATATCTATGCAACAATGATGCATATAAAACAGGAAAAATATTTTGAGTTACTTGTGAAGCAGTTAAATGGGACTGCATGAGAATGGATAGGATGGTAGATAGTATGCATGACCAAAGAAGCCACAGCCTCATATCTGCAAGATCTGAGCAGGGCAATTGCTGAATGGGGATCTTGGTGGTCTCTCATTCATATGAGCCTCCACTATTCATGCCAGTCTATCTTTAATATATTGGGGAATATTGGCTTGGCTTGCAAGGAGGGGGGAATAACCATAGGACCAGAAGTACCAATGTCTACAAGTACTAGCTGACAGAGACTGCAGGCATGTATGAACTTGTTTGGGAGAAATATAAAAGAGCACACATATGAAAGTTGATGGATCCAGCATACAGAGCTAACCTAAATGGAAAGATGAAAGGGAGTTTAAGGGTTGGATTGAGGGGTATAGATATCTGTCTTGAAGAAGGGTCTACGGAAAGCAGGAACAATTCAATCCACAAGGTTTGAGAGCACCAGTCTTGGAGATGCTACCAAGAGAGTGGAACAGCAACTCAAACCAAAGCCTGAGGGTGACAGTCACTGGACAAAGCAGGGATGGGGGTTGAGTGTGTGACAAAGAGGCTAGGTTTTCCAGTCCTATATATAGCTTAAAACTAATTCCAAGGCAGGGTGATTCCATTAGAAAACCAACCAACCCCCCCCCCCCAAAAACCCCCCACCGTAATAGCCCTTCAGATGAGCCTAAGAGGTTTTCCAATTTGGTGGATTTGTTTTGATATCCAGGAGATGGGAAGGGTTAATTTTGATTGATAGCTGCTTCATTGACTTTACAGCACACTTACAAGACCTGGAGTTCCCCAAATTGAGTGGACAGGACAGGTGTTTAGGAACACAGCAAGGAATAAAAGGGAATCCAGTCTTGTCTGATCAATTGGCAAGAACTCATTTTTTGACTTTTGGTAAGAAATGCAGAGCTTTGACTGTTGATGGATGGACAGTAACATCTGAGCTCAGTAGCCTGGTGCACTGGTTTGAGTGTTGGGCTACAACTCTGAAGACCTGGGTTCAGTTTCCAGCTCGGCCGTGAAACCCACTGGGTGACTTTGTGCAAGTCAAATGCTCTCAGTCTCAGGGGAAGGCAATGGCAAACCCCTTCTGAACAAATCTTGCCAAGAAACCCCCATGATAGGGTCACCATGAGTTGGAAATGACTTGAAGGCCCACCGCACACACACATTCACATTGCCCATGTCAGCAAATACTCCATGCATCTGAAGAATAGGCTAGGTGACCAAGAAAGCTTGTTCTTCTTTTTTTTTTTTTAATCTCTTTAAGTCTTAAATTTGATTCAGGATTCTGTGTTGCCTTGCAGCAATAGAGCCATTTATGACTCCCTGGGCTCTGAGCGGTTCATTTTCTTTGATCTCAACGCATTAACAAAAGCCCATCAGAGGCAAAAAGATCACCCACATTCATAGTGCATGTACTGTATTCTGAAAGGCTAACACCCCAAGGAGCCAATAAATTTCATTGCACTGGCCAACAAACGTCTGTCAGTTAGCAAAAGCCATAAAAGTACCATAATCGCTTTTGTCATTTGGAGGAATGGCTTCTTTTCCTTCAAGGGATACCAAGCATAAAGACAAATTGCTAATTGGCCTTGTTAATGCCATAATGATAACATCCTCAGAGATGTGGAGCATTCCCCTCATGCTGTTTTCTGATTTTTGATCTTATTGTCAGTTGCAGATTCCCATTCAACTTTGAGTAGCAATGTATCAATTAAATAAAAGAAGCCTGATTTCTTCAACATCTTCATAACAGAATGGAGAAGAAAGTCATGAAAGAGAGCACATTTTCTGTTTCCCTGGAAAACTGATGTTTGAACCCATGGAAACTGACTCCTGGTAAGCAGATTTATCACTTTCACATATCATCACTAACTGACCACTTAAGATCTGAAAGATCTGTATCACTTCACTCAGCCCTTTGAAAAATTAGGGCAACAAACATGATTGGAATCTTTCTGGATCCTATTACATTCTGTTCCGTCCCACAACTGTATATGCTTCATACCTGGGGCCTTAATACCACTCAGTACTGCATCTGAAGAAGTGGATTTATATCAGTGAAAGCTCACACTAAAATAAAAACCAGTCTTAAAGGTGCTGCCACATTTTTTCTCCCCCACCCTTCCTTTTTTTATGCCGCAAGAGACTAACATGCTTCCTTTGCAGACTGCCAGAAATAGTGCACATTAAATTGAGGCACTGCCCTGGCTCAGTGCTAGGGAGTCATGGGAATTGTATTTTTTTCTGAGACATTGAGCCTTCTCTGTCAGAGAGCTCTGGTGCCACAATAAATTACAGTTCCCATGATTCCCTAGCACTGGGCCAGGGCAGTGCCTCAATGTAATGTGCACTATTTCTGGCAGTCTGCAAAGGCCCCATGGTCACTTCTTTGAAAATGGGGCGGGGAGAGATTAACGAATGATAAATAATTTTCAACTGTTCTCACTGAAAAGCAGAATGGGGGGCAATTCTTCATGGAATTCGTCAGATTTTCATGTTACCAACTGAGCTAAGTATGTAAAGAGTTCTTGTAGCACCTTTGAGACTAACTAAAAGAAAGAAGTTGGCAGCATGAGCTTTCATAGACTTAGGTCTACTTCCTCAGATTCATTTGATGGACAAATCAAAGATGCTACAAGATCCCATTACATGTGAAAATGCTATGTAACAGTCTTCCCCCAATTTGGTGTCCTTCTGGTGTGGTGGACTACAGTTCCCATCATTCCCACTATTCTGCTAGAAAACAAAGCTAATACAGTGGGCCTTTCCTATATGCGGGGGATCCATTCCAGACCCCCCCCATAAAGCAAATAATGCAGGACCTCAAGTCCCATTTGTTTTAATGGGCACACACTCCTGTGTGCACTGCGGGCACGCACCCCATTCACTCTACTAGGACTTGCTATCCGTGTGACCTTGAGTCTGCATATGGCGAGCTCGCGTATGGTGTGGGTGCCCTGTAAATAAACTCTGGAGTTTAGGAGCCCGTTCCACCACAGTGTTATGGTGATTGTTATGTCAAGATAGACATTTTCCATCCAACCCACTATACCCATTTAACATGTCCATACATTGGTTCTTTTATATTGCCATACAAGACATCTCTCTCATTCAAAGCTAGCATTGGGAGTATTTCAGTATTTTATCCAGATGAACAAAACAGAAAAATTCATTCCTACACGGGAAGGATGACATAAGCAGTATCCTCTTGAGCTAAGCCCCCAAAATTCCACAAAAAGGCCAATTCTGGATGTGAGTCCAGTAACTAAAAGATTAAGATTAAATTATTTGTAAAGGATGATCTGTATAGGATTATTTAACAGGGCAGAATAGACTCAAGAGTTCTTCCAAACGATAGTGTTTTTCTACTTCCACACATTCATCTGGGAAGTTCAGATCAGTTTAGCTTGCTTTTTGTTGCTATTGTTTATGAACCAGTCTGGGAAGCTGTAGAGACATTTCAGTTTCCCTGAGTGACTTGCACTCCACAGGGAATTTTCCCTCGGTTTTTCCACTTCATGCAAAATCTGTCACTTACTGGCTTGAAATATTTGGCCAGTGTGTTGCCTCCAGCTGAAGCCTCACATGAGGCTCTCCATCTGCCCTTTCCCTCTGTTTGACAGCCATTTATATTCAGGCAAGCAGAATTATTTAGCTGTTATATATAATAAGATGATTGAGAGGCTCAGAGACCCGTATTTTAGCAGGTCAGACACCGCCTTATGAGCAGGCCTACAAGTGGATTCACATGCAAATAACGAAAGGCTGAGTGCAAGAGGAAAGAGGCAGGAGTTGAATTGCTGTTGACACAGCAGAGTCCCACATGTCTGCCTATCCAGGAGAATAAAGGAGGTGGGAAAGTTTACACAGGCAAGGCAGACTGGAGCATTATTCATACCCATCACCTGTCTCCATTGTATTGAAGCATATCATAATCAGCAACTGCTCAGGCACTCTTGCCAGAGGCAAATGCAAGGAGCAGAGCAATACATTTCAATCCTCCTTTGCATTTGCAACTTTTAATGACAGGTTGGCTGTTATTCCAATCATAGGCTGCAAGCAAAAAATTCTAGCTCCTGTCCTGAGTCACTTTGGTCATTCCCAAGTCTGTGTTACTGTCTTTAAAGTAAGCACAGGTCCAATCCTCACTGGAGAAATAATCCAGTTTGACACCATTTTAACTACCCTAGCTCAGGGCTAGGGAATCCTGGGAATTGCAGTTTACTGTAGCACCAGAGCTCTCTGACAGATAAGGTGAAATGTTTCACAAAATGAAAGTTCCCAAAATTCCCTAGCATTGAGTCAGGGCAGTTAAAGCCGTGTCAAACTGGATTCTTTCTGCAGTGTGGATTGGACTGTAGGGCTTCAGAGGAATTTGGTGCATATAGTAATTCCTTTTTGCAATAATGGAGGAGTAACTAACTCCTATAACAGTGGCTCAAGTGGTTAAGACACTGACTCTGTTGATTGCAAGATTGGCAGGTTGGCAGTTCAAGGCTTGGGTGCTGCATGATGGGGTGAACTCCTGTCACTTGTCCCAACTTCTGCCAACCTAGCAGTTCAAAAGCATGCAAATGCAAGTACAGTCAGCCCTCCTTTTTTTGCAGGGGATCTGTTCCAGACCCACCTGCAAAAATGGAGATTCGCCATATTCAAGTCCCATAGGTTTGAATGGGGTGTGTATGAGCATGCACTCACAGGGGCGCACCCCATTGATTCTAATGAAGGTTGCCCCTCTGTGAATATTCAAAACCACGACTTCAAGTCTGTGAGAACAGAGAGGCAACTGTAGATAAATAGGTACCATTTCAATGGGAAGGTAAACAGCATTTTGTGCAATCATGCTGGCCACATGATCACAGAGTAGTCTCTGACAACACTGGCTCTTTGGCTTAGTAACGGAGATGAGCACTGCCTCCTATGGTCAGACATGACTTGACAACCTTGTCAATGGGGAATACCTTTACCTTTACCTAACATGTATTAAGACTGCAATTTAACATGGGATAATCTTTTACAATAACCGTAATCTTAGTTACTTTTAGATTTACAAAGTGGTGGCTTCACTGACTAGGAGAGGAGGCTGGCTCATGCTGCTACTTTCTGTTCTTTATCAATACTGAACAACAGCAAGACAGACAGAAAGAGAGTATGTTTTGTGCCATAGGCCTGTACCACATTATTCAGATATTTCAAAGGAACAAAAAGTGACGATTTACTTATTTTTAGAAATGGGAAGATAAAGAATTATTGTTTTAAATTGTAACTATAGAGGTTTAGAACTGTAAAAGTCACTAATTACTCTTTAACATAACTTTCCAAGCTCTAGGCCAGTGATGATGAACCTTTTAGAGACCGAGTGCCCAAACTTGGTGGCATTTCTGCACTGGGTGTCACTGGGTGCTGGGGATGGGGCTTCCAGGGGGCATGACTGCAGCTGAAGTCACACTTCCAAATCACCCTGCAGAAATAATCTGCCCTAGCTCAGTACTAGGGAATCCTGGGAATTGTAGTTTATTGTGGCACCAGAGCTCTCTGGCTAAACAGCTCACCAACCTACAAATCCTAGGATCCCATAGCATTCAGTCCTGGCAGTTAAAGTGGTGCCATACTAGATTATTTTTGCAGTGTGGATGCAGCCCTAATACCAGTGGCTGAATATCACTATTTTGTGGCTTTAGGATGTTACTGTACTTTGCTATATGGCCAGCAAGAACCAGCATGGTGTAATGGTTTGAATGTTGGACTATGGCTCAGGAGACCAGGGTTCGATTCCCTAATTGGGCAAGAAACCCACTGGGTGACTTTGGGCAGGTCACACTCTCTCAGCTTCAGGGGATGTCAATGGCACCCCCTTCTGAACAAATCTTGCTAAGAAAATCTTGTAACAGTTTTGTTGTGTTTGGGACACCAGTGTGGTGTTCCAGTTTGAGTTTGGACTAGACCTTTGGAAGATCAGAGTCCAATTCTCCATGAAACCACAGAAATCCACCAGGTAACCTTGGGCAAATCACACACTCTCAGCCTCAGAAGGCAATGGCAACACCTTCTAAATAAATCTTGCTAATAAAATCCTGCAACAGTTTGTCATGAGTAGTCCTTTGGGAGATCAGAGCTCAATTCTCTATGAAGCCACAGAAATCCACCAGGTAACCTTGGACAAATCACACTCTCTCAGCCTCAGAAGGCAATGGCAACCCCCTCTGAACAAATCTTGCCAAGAAAACTCTGTGATAGGGTTGCCAGAAGTCGAAAATGACTTGAAAGCACACAACAACAATAAAAAAAATGAAAATATATCTGCTAATTATGTCCCCCCACCTGCTGTCGGCTCCCCTCCCTCTTCCTCCTCCCTCCTCCTCCTCTATGCCCCCCACCGCCACTTCCCCCTCCTCTTCCTTCCTTCCTTCCTTCTCTATGCCTCCCCACTGCCTACTGGTTCCCCCTCCTCTTCCTTCCTCCTCCTCTGCCTTTATGCCCCCCTGCCACCTGCTGCTTCCCCCTCCTCTTCCTTCCTCCCTCCCTCCTTTCTCTTACCTCCTTGCCACTGCCACCGCTGCTGTCTCTGCCCCGCCTCTTCCACATTCTCATCAGCCACTGGTCAGAGGGAGCCATCAATCATCCAGGAAGGAGGACCAGGTGATTGATGGCTGCCTCTGACCAGTGGCTGATGAGAATGTGGAAGAGGCGGGCGGAGACAGCCCAGTCCAGCCCAGCTGTGTGCCCACAAAGACAGCTTGGCATGCCACCTGTGGCACCTGTGCCATGTGTGACCCTATCACGGTTTTCTTGTCAGATTTTGCTTAAAGGGGGCCTGCCCTTGCTTTCATCTAAGGCTGAGAGAGTATGACTTGTCATCCAGTAGGTTTCCATGGTTGAGCAGGGAATCAAACTCTGGTCTCCCAGTGTCCTAGCCCAACACCCAAACCACTACACCATGTTAGTTGGAAGTAAATTCTACATAATTCAACAGCACTTATTCCAAAAAAAGATTAAGCATGGGGGTGGAGCTAGGAAAGTAAACCACTGCCATTACATTATGTTGGGACTAGACACACAACTCTCATTAACAGTAATGAGAGAGAAGGCCTAATTTTTTATCCATCCACTGAGACCCTGCAGAAAAAGTTGAAGTTTGATATGTATTGAATCCTACATTTTTTCCTTTGCCTAATTAATAATGTATGGCTGCAACATACTCAAACAGACTCTGATGGAAAGGGCTTGTAAATATAAATGTCAGTGCATTTTCTCCATTGCTTCCAAATTGGAATAATTATAACATTGGTGTGGCTAAGATGTAACTTTTAAGAAGTAGCTGACTCTGAATTTGAACACTACAAGTGACAAAACCCTCGACATTTGTACATTTCCCTCGCCAGGCTTTCCTTTAAAAAAAGGAGAGGGGGAAGACAAAGCCACTTCACCCTTACTGTTAAAAAACTGGGTCATGGTTCTAATGTGAATTTGTTCAGCCTTTGTAAGCAGCAGGGTTTTTCTTTCCTTACAGTATCCTCAATATTAAAGCAGCCATGCCTGTTGGATTAATTTGAATTAGTCTGTGAAAATATTAGGTAGTCTACCTTTGCTAGAGATAGCACTTTCATAGTATCTTTCTGAAAGGGATGGTGATAAATGGTTTGTTGTTGCTGTGTACATTCAAATTAAATTTCCGACCTAAAGATGAACCTATAATGAGGTTTTCTTGGCAAGATTTATCCCTGACCTTCTTTGTATGTCCCTTACAAATAATTTGAGGGAGTTTGCCTTTGCCTTCCTCTGAGGCTGAGAGAATGTGACTTGCCGAAGGTCACCCAGTGGGTTTCCATGGCCGAGTGGGGATTCCAACCCTGGTTTCCCAGAGTTCTAGTCCAACACTCAAACCATTACACCACACAGCAGAGGGACATTGAGGATAACATGAGCTGTTTGCTTAAAAATAAGCAAGACATTTGCCCCGAGACTAAGGATTTCTTCACAGCTAAGCATTGTGGTTGCCTCTTGAGAAACCCAACAGTCTCTTCATGTTCAGAGGAATGGTTGGCCAGGGTTTTTAAAAAGGTGACTGCCACTCAATGCAGCAAAATGGCCAATAATGGCTTTGTGGGTACCATCAGTCATTTTGGGCAGTTTTGACCCTGGGTATTTCCTACAGGTGGTAGGGTAAGGAACTGTTGGTTTGCAAAAACATCCTTGAGGGTGACATGCAGCCTGCAGGTTGTACATTGTGTCCATCTATAGTGGGCAACATCTGAGAAACTTCGGAGGCTCTGCTTGGTATTTATGTTTCGATAAGTATGTGTAATTATTCCAATTCGGGGAGGCATGTGGAAGAGGCTGTTTTCAGCTGAGGCTCCATAGTTGTAGAAAGCCATCTTAGGTGTGGCATTCCAGCTGGTTCCCTCATTCACTTTTCAATAAATAGTGAGGGACTTCTGGGCGGGGGAAACTATGGAGTTTATCACACACAGTTTTCAGCCCGATCTGTGCATGGGACTGGATCGGGCAGGAATCGGGCAGAGGCCAGATCAGGGATGGGTGATGGTCAGTCGGCAGCGCAGCAGTAATTTCATGTGCAGTAAAACCCGTTTCCCCCCATTCCAGCCCGATTCCATCCCAGGCATGGGTTGGGCTGAAAACTGCGTGTGATAAACTCCTATGCCTCACCACTTGTTCTCTCTTGTATGTCTGTGTAGGCTATAATTCCCCAAGTTCCATAAACCAGTCAGGGGAATGAGAAGTTGCTTCAAATTTAGCTAGATTATAAAGTGACTTCAAGATCCTCCTATCCAATGATACAAAGGCCTTTTGGTAAACGCCACTAGGTGCCAGGCCTCAAGTTTTTTGTTTGTTATTGTGTGCCTTCAAATTGTTTACAACTGAAATTACCAACTCTTTAATGGTAACAGAATGCTACTAAACTATGAATGCTATCAGTATGTAAAGGGATCTTGAAGCACCTTTGAGACTAACTGTGCAAAAGAAGTTGTAGCATGAGCTACTGTAGACTTGGTCTACTTCCTCGGATGCATCTGCACCGGTAGTTTATGCTATACCTTCTTTCACACAGTTAGTCTCAAAGGTGCTGTAAGATTTCTTTGCATACTGATATTACAGACCATAACATAGCTATGTCTCTGAATCCTATGAATGCTATCATTATAGACAGAGCTGACATTGTTGCTGCTGTTTAATTACTTTGCATTTTACTAATTTATTCCCATGCTTCTCTTTCAAAAAGGTCAAAATGGTGTACCTGACTCTCCTTCTCTACACTTTACTCTTACAACCACCCTGCAAAGGTAAGACAGACTGTGAAAACACGACTGGCCAAAGGTGTCCTCCATTGATTTCTTAGCTCAATAGAATTTCAAACTGGATCGTCCAGGTTCCAGTTCAACACTATAGCTATGTAATACACCACCCTGTCTTTGGGAAGAAGATGTGATGCCTGGACTGGTAAAAAACTAATAAAGTTCTTACAATATATAGACCCAGAATCTGTTAACATTATGTATATGTGATACCCAGGTCATTCCAAGGCAACAAAATGAAAAGAGAACAAGAGAGATGCTAGAAGGAATGTACTAGTAAAGCCAAAGAATTCTCTAGAATGGAGTGGAACCACTTTCCTTCAGGGATTTTATATGATTTATTTTTTTCAAACAAACAATGATATGACTCTCCAGAAAACAAGAACCTTTGCAGTGCTGAAGCTGGTATATGTAACAGAGAAGTCTAAGAGTCATAGATTATTTTGAAACCAAAGGGGATTCTGTTGATAACTGAGTAGAAAGTGAATGAGAGCCCATGCATATACAGATGGAAAAATACAGCCTTCTATTATGAAAATCACTTTCACTACAGGAATGATAACTATGATTCCTTCAGAAAACAATTGTTCCATTGGAATCATTCCACTGGTGAACACTAACCCTTGCTTTTGGCAACATGACTGCATTAAATGCACTAATTGTATTTTAATTGAATTATGGAATGCTGTTTCATCTTAGTGTACCATGCGAAATGCCAGTGCAGTAGCAATTTTGTATGATAGATATGAAATCATTCTCTGAATGTGGATCATCATAAAAGCAAAACAGCACTGTCTGTACACAACAGTGGAAGATTAAAACAAATACCTTATTTTCCTGCGTATAAGACTACCTTTTTACCTGCAAAATCTGTGGCTAAAGTGGGGGGTCGTCTTATACGCCGGATATAAGGATAATGAGGATAGAGGTGCTAAAACTCTATATTTTGACTGGAAAAATGGGGGGGGGGGGTCGTCTTATACGCGGGTTGTCTTATACGCTGGAAAATACGGGTAATTAAAAATCCAGTCATTTTTGCAATCTATATTTTTAATTTTGTGTGGGAATTTAGGAACATAGGAATATAGGAATGTTTATTTCCTCTATATTCAGCACATAGAGAAAATAAACATTCCTATATTCCTATGTTCCAACACTTCTACACAGAATTAAAAATCTAGATTGCAAAAATGACTGGATTTTGAATTAAGCAGCCATAGAAACAGACCTTTTACAGAAGGTTTATAAAACTGTAATTGAATACATGTCATTCTTCAGAACATTCTGATCTTAGATGCAGTAATCTAGAAATAAAATAGGATTTTAAAGGGATTGATTTAAATATAATACAATAACATATTTGGTAAACAGGAAGGCAAATGGTTGTAAGCATTCTCATTTCATAATAGACACTAACAATCTTGTTAGATGCTGCCCTGTGGAAAAAAAAACTTTGAGAGGCTTCTGTACCGCAATAGAAATATTGCTTCAAGGAGGAAAGCTGTTGTGTGACTTCAAGCCATTTCCAACATGGTTACCCTATGGTGAGTCTATCACATGGTTTTCTTGGCAAGATTTGTTCAGAGGAGGCTTAACTTTGTCTTCCTGTAAGGCTGAAAGAATGTGACTTGACCCAAGGTCACTGAGCAGGATTGCATGGCTGAGGAGGGATTTGAATCCTGGTCCTGGTCCAGTGTTCAAACCATTACACCACACTGGCTCTCACAAAGAAGTAAGAATGTTTGTTAAATGTTAGTCAGAAAAAATGTATAGAGGAGAAGCATTAAATAATTAGGGTTTAATATTTGTCATTGATTCTGAACTTTGCTTTCCCAGATGCTGTTGAGCTACATGTTCACCAACACCAAAAGCAGTGATCATAGATGAGAGGATTTGTACTCCAACATCTGAGAATCCAAGACGGACAACCATCTGTTAATTACTTCGATAGTCAAACAATTTTAGTAAAACATAAACAATCCAGTGTTTGGAAGAGTTACTTTTCTGGACCAGTACTCCCAGTGTCCTCTTTCCAATGGCCTGCTGGCTGGCAGATTCTGGAGCTCCAAGTGCTTATTTCCTAATTTGGTAGAATTCAAATATATAGCTGTGTTAGTTTGGAAAATCAGTATGCAAAGGGATCTTGTAGCACCTTTGAGACTAACTGAAAGAAATAAGCTGGTATAATCAGCTTTTGTGGACTTGAGTTTACTTCCTCAGATGCATAGTTATACCTTGCAAAACTACAAATCCAAGGATTACATAGGATGGAGGTACAGCACTTAAAGTGGTGTCAAACCCCATCATTTTTACAGTGTAGATGCAACTATAGAAATGGTTTTATTGATATGCTTACATTTTTCGACTCAAAAATGAGTTTGTGGCTATGGGTGCGCTACACCATGCTAATATCTCAGCTAATGTCTCCTAATTCAAGTGAACAACTGATCCTTCCTTGCTTCTTTGCAAATTGGCTGTCATGTGGCTGGATATCTCCTTGGAGAAAGAAAACATCATTTCTGTATCTGAGGGAAAGTTCCTCATTTGTTGTATCGCTTTCGTTTCTTCCTTTCCCCCCTTTTTTCCTGGCTTTAAATAAGGTCAGAGTTTTGGAATTCCCTCAGCATATAAACAGCAAAAAGTTTTGCTCACTCATCACTGCTCCTGAGGGTTCAGGGAAGACAGAGCAAGACCAGCACTTAGAAGGGACAGAAGTAAGTAATGGAGAAGCCTTGTTTAGAGTCCTCCTAATTCAAGCAGATGGGTGTGGGACAAAGATATTATCTTCTGCTTAATTCAAAGCAAAAGAACTGCGTTGGTTAAAAACACAAGGAAGGGGAGGTGGGATTTTAAAAGCTTGTTTGGAAGGACATGTGTGTTGGGTAAGAGGGAATTCAACTGTGATCTTTATCATCCATATTTGGTAGTCATTCCCACTGGAACCAGTCAGGTTGACATTGGTATAAACTTGAAGATTCCTGATTGAGAACTGAGCTGCATGTAATTATCTGTCAATGGGCATTTGCATAGGATATATTTCATTTTGCTTTCAGGATCCTGGGACATTTTCATCTGAGGCTTCATTCCAGATGTGTATTTTTGTGAGAAGTATGGGACAGGAGAACACATATTTGTTTCTATCTATTTATCTATCCATCTATATTGGAATATAGTTAGTCTGAGGTATAACATAGAAAACAAACATTCTGAAATCTTGAAGTTATAATAGTGTTCAGGATCTCTGTGTTCATCTTCCTTATAAGATGTCCTTGTCAGATTTTTTTTTTAACTGAGGAAAAAAGTAGCACCCATGAGGTTTTCCTGATGGTGTGATCTCTCTGCAGTAGACTTAGTACAGGAGTGGGCAGCATTGGATTAAAATGTGTGTGCATATGTGTCTTCAAATCATCTGTCAGCTTATGGCAGCCCCATAAATTTCCATAGGGTTTTCTTAGGCAAATAATACTTAAGAGATGATTTTGCCAGCTCCTTCTTCTGAAATAATATACCTTTAGCAAAATTTAGTTGAGTATTTACAGGCTACTCAAGGAAGGTTGAATCCTATCAGTGGAACAAGTTTAGGGATCATTTTGTGGAAGTATCAAGAAGAGGCCACATCTAGTCAAAATGGGGTGTGTGTGTGAATCAACAACGATAATGAGGTAGATAATCTGAATGAACTTGGAAGATGGGGTAAAAATAACAAGTTCACCTTTGAAAATGTTGCACAGATGTAAATCTGGCAATCTCAGATCCTCATCTGTGCATTAACATTAGAGCAATCTACATCACAATTTTTGTGAAGAGGAACTGGATAAGTTATATTTAGCTTTTGAACACTAAGAGCTAGTTCTAGACTTAGGTTGCATCTGCACTGGAGAAATAATTCAGTTTGATACCATTTTAGGTGCTGTAGCTGCATCTTAAAGAATCCTGGGATTTGTAGTTTTGTGAGACCAGTACTGTTTGGCAGAGAAGACCTTGTAAAACTGCAAATCTTCCAGGATTCCATAGGATGGTGTTACAGCACTTAAAGTGGTGGCAAACTGCATTATTTCTACAGAGTAGATGCATCTTTAGTCATATATAGAACAGACCCATTGAAATCAAGGGAGTTAAATTCAGTCATTTTCATAAGCTAGTGGTTTCAGTTGGTCTACTCTATGACTAAATCTAAATCAGGTGTAAACCTTTGTAATGCATTAAAATACATGGTATTATGTGATTTTAACAAAAGGATGGATGAAGCTTGAAAAAAGGCAGCTTTTTCCCCAAGTAACAAATCTGTTTTTCATGTTCAAAGGAAATGGAAAATATGAAGTAATGAAAAAGAGAGATGTAGTGGGGAAAGTAATTTCCAGTACATAGCTGATAGTTTTCAAGATTGTACCTCAGCTGTGGGGAAGGGGACACAGGAGTTTGAATCTCTGTATTATGAGTTTTTCCATTTCTATCCTCTTGCTATTGGAGTAGATCCCGATACACTACCTCACAAGGTAATGGAATATGTAATGGCATATTCATTTCACAAGTAAATCTATGTCTTCACAGACAATTTATTTCCCGACCTCAATAGGAAAAAAGCCCAATTATTAAGGTTGTGGTTAGTCCAGATATCTTTCCTTGAGAAAGAGCTTGAGTATATACTTTCAGCAAACAAAACATTTTGTGTCCAGAAAAATGTGATCCCCTCCCCACAACTGGTATATCCTTTGCTATTTTGTGTGCTGTGTGTGGTGTAATTGTTCAAATTCCAGAGATCCCTACTAGATAGTGATGTGGCAAATTCAAGGAGGATGGACTTGATTTTGCCACTTGCATGGCTGTGAAATCTTGTGAATTATCAGTATTTATTTGTCCTGAAAATGCTCAAACATGGGTAGATTTCTCAATGCAAGAGAATTCTACACCCTTTTATTAAACTGAAAACTTCACTAAGCTGACTGATTTTCTCTTTCTCTTTTTCCCAAGGAGCTGTCATTGTTTGCATCTTAATTAATTTTCCAGGATTCACTGCCTACAGGTAACATTTTTAAAAATTTCATATCATTGTTATCTAGTGAGTCATACTTAAGACAGGGATGCAAATCCTTGACTATTGTTGAGCCAAATAATTATGGAACAATTCCTTCACAATACTATGGGACATTAGAATATCTAGAGAAGGCTACAGACAATTCTTCACTCCAGTGGGGTTTTCTAAGGACTTTATCACACGTGGGACAGTTTCGTTGTTAAAGAGATAATAAAGTGGAAATGAAGCATCCCAAAAAGAAAGCAAAAAAAGAGCTTAATTGCGCAAAAGCTTTTCACACGTAATTACAGTAATAACGAAATTAAGTTAAAAGCGAAAGAAAGACGTTTTTAACTTTCATACACAAGTGAAAAGAACCTGTACATGTACTGGAAATGGGTGTGTTTCGTGACCAGATTCCTCCTTTTTCCAGGGCGGGTCCTGCATTTCCCAGGAGGAAATGTCAGACTGTCCTACATTTGGGGTCATGTCCTCCTGCACAGGTTCTAACCCCCTTCCGTTGGGGTTAGGACCTCTCAAGAGAGCAGAGGAGGAGGAGGAGGAGGAGGAGGCTGGAAAGGCAAGGCAAGGCAAGCTGAGACAAGGGAGGGATTGAGATGGCTCAGCCTACCTTTTCTCTCTCTCCTTTCCTGGCATTGGAGGATGTCAGCTGCTGGGGAGATGAGCAAGGAGGGTAGGCTCACAAGCAGAGCTGGCAGGGAAGGAGGAGGAGGAGGAGGAGGAAAGGAAAGGAAAGGAAGGAAGGAAGGAAGGTAGGTCTGGGTGTTCCCTGGGGAGAGCCAGAGCCTTGGATGATGCCCAGGAGAGGGGGAAACTGGAGGTAGCTCCCATGCCCCCCCATAAGCCTTTCCCCTTTGTAGGACCTGCAGGACAGAACTTCATGGTGAGATGGATCTCCAAGTTGCTCCACAAGCACACCCCACACTTGCACCCACATCCACCCACAGCTGCTGTGAGGGAAGCCTTCTTTCCCCTCCTTTTCCCTCCATCTCAAATGCCAAACTTCTCCTCCATCCCAAACTTCCCTCTCCTTGCCTTGCCTTGCCTTCCCTTCCCTGCATGGCAGGAGCCCACGACTCTCCCTTCCTGGAGGCCCCTACTCCTCCTCCTCTTGGCCCTCCTCCAGGTTTTAAAAGAGAATTGTCCGTGCATATTTGCTTTTCACATTACAGCAGGGGTAGGCAACCTTTCCCCTTTAAGGGCCGAGGGACTTTAGCTCCCAGAATCCCAGGAGTTATTGGCCAACATGGGACTATTGGCCAACATGGCTGAGGCTTCTGGGAGCTGAAGTCCCTCGGCCCTTAAAGGGGAAAGGTTGCCTACCCCTGCATTACAGTAAATGCGAAATTACTATAATTTCGCAAATGCATTTCCTCTAAACTCCCGAAATTAAAAAGATCTCAGATAATACCAGTTTCTGTCCAGTTTCTGTGCGATGTCATGTGAAATCGTGAGGCGCAAATTCAGTTTTTGTTTGGGATTTGTGTGGATTAACCAACAGATTTCCCCTGTGTGATAACATCCTAAGTATTGGGCAGTCCTTTTTTTTTTTTGACCTGGAAACCAATGATTACAAATATTTGTTTCATCCCTAATGTAAAGCTCTCACTTGTGGGACCTGCTCTCAAGTCCCTACTTCTGTTCACATGCACTTATACATTGCTGAATTGTGGTTATCAGGTATTTACAGGGTTCACAAAAATGAGGAAAAGAGGACAAAGCTTGGAAAAATTAGTTTTTTGAACTACGGGGGGGGGGGGAATCTCCCATGCCAATTGGGTTGTAGGCCCCCAAATAACTTCCTCATTCTGTGAGTGAATTACAATTAGAGTGTGTTAGAAGTTCATGTTTTCAGATTCTCAGCTTACTGAGTGAGAGAGGAATTGATTTGAATGGTTACTTCACATTCAATAATAAAGGGTATTCATATATTGGCAAGTGCTGTCCATCCTTTGTCCCAGCTTAAGACTGGGATCCAAGGCCAGTCATGTTACTTTGGTTGCATCTACACTGCAGAATTAATGCATTTTTACACTGCTTTAACTGTCATGGTTCAATGGCATGGAATTCTGGGATTTGCAGTTTTGCAAGATGTTTAACCTTCCCTGTCAGAGTGCTCTGGTGACACAACAAACTACAATTCCCAGGATTCCATAGGATGGAGCCATGAGGGTTAAAGTGGTGTCAAACTGTTCTGCAATGTGGCAGTGGCCTTCATCCTTTGAGGCAGAAAACTGCATAAGCACTTTCCTGATAGTAAATATGCAACAGTAACTAACCACTTCCTCTCTTTTTATAGCATCCGAAATTAGCTGCCTAATGGTAGGACCAACAATGGGTCATTTAAAATAGGTTGAAACATCAGAAAATAAATCCATTACAAGCAAAGTTATGAACAAACAAAGAGACAGCATTAAGGATATTGTAGACTTGTTACAGACATTAAGGACATTGTAAGAAGGATACTACAGGATGAAACACAATATTGGAAGCATAGTTACCAGAACCCCACCCCCTTTTTTCATTTCAGATTATTAAGAAGATGATGAGTGTTCATGTAGCTTTCCTTGTACTCTTTTGTGTTCTGCCCTTCACTTTCTGCAGTTACGCCATTCATTATACAAGCTATGGGGGGATCTGTGGAGAGTCATGTGGGTATCATGGCTATGACTACACCTGGTGCAAGCAAAGTGGTGGCAGTGGGAAACCATGGGACTACTGTTCCTTAGAGGATGGCCTGAGCTCTTCAGGCCAAGCCTGCGCCTCATCTTGTGATCTTTGGGGAGGCTACTACCGCTACTGCTACTTAAAAAATGGAAAATGGAATTATTGCGGATTGGTTGGGCAGACTGATTTCCTTGAATATTCCCAGGAGAACAACATATGTATCAAGAACTGTCGGGCAACTGAAGGCTCTTTCCATTGTGAAACAATCCATGGTCCTCAACGTTGCTCTCCATTCCAAGATATCACTCCCACCGGTTTGCCTTGCCACAATAACTACCGTTGCGCCAAATATGGCCACTCCTCATATCGCTGCCTTATTGATGACAACAAATCCATGTGGGATGTTTGTGGACGGAAGGGCCTGGATGGGTGTGTTTGGGTCACCTATGAGAGCAATTCTTCCCAGGTAGAGATCTGCACACTTTCCAACACCCTAAAGGAAGGCAAGGTCATCTTCCGCAGGGAAATGCGAGCCAACATGCTCCCTCCTACCAAGGAGGAATTCAAAAATGCTGTCCACCTTATTGATAAAATCATATCAGTCACAAGTCACCCTGACCCTGGGCCTCAAGCAACCACACACTTCTATAAGCAGGAGGATATCTTCTGCAAGGGTGTTAATTATACCAGTGTGGAACTGCATATAAAAATCTCAGAAGAAACCGTTGAGCCCATTGCCCATGTTGTCTTTCCAGCATTCCTGAACTCTGCACATCTCTTGCGCTTAGCATTTTACACCAGCCTCCATAGCACTTTTTTCCCACCTGCCTATACCATTGCTGTGTCTTTTGATGAGCCAATGTTGTGTTCTACTGACCATCAGTAAGCAATTGGCTCAGTTCACTTGTTTGTACACATTGTAGTGATTTGTGTTTCACACCTATGCAGTTGCTGCTTTGCCACACTATCACCACTGTATTCACTTGCGGATGCTGTCCTCCCCCTCCCCTTATTGCAATATTATGTGAAGCTCTAAATCTTTTTGTTGTTGGGTTAGGTCCAACTATAATTGCCTTCTAGCAATAATATTACATTATGCTAATAAGCAGGCATTGCTGACAGCCGTAACTATGCTCAGAAGAGAGCATACAGTAAGACTTGTTTCAGATCAGTAGCATTTGGGGGTATTCTTTGTAATATTTTATAATCAAAAATATCTGTCATTAATGGAATTAATAAAGTATACAATTGCAACATAAAATGACTACTGAAAATGAAGTCACAATGCATTTTTAAAAATAAGTATCTGTACTCTATGTGCAATGTTCTTGATATGCTCTTCACTTTGAACACATTGACCATCCATGATTTTTAGTAGTACATCCACCAATGCATGTTGCAGCTATTCCACATCATTGTTGCGTTCATGGTGGCTGTGACCAATTCATCAACTGTATGGCTAACCTTCTGGTAGCAAGTTTTTGCATATCTCACCAGGCTGGTCCTTAAATGACAGTCCTCTACCAAGGCTGTACCTGGAGCTGTATTGCTTGATAGAAACTGCACAAACTTGCACCCCATTGGCATAGACTTGAAGAGCCCACCTCAATGGCATAAAAAGATGGTACACTCGAGAGTTTATTACATGAGGCTAGTAGAACACAATTACAGTAGGATTATAGTGTCTTTGGAAGGTACTTATCACACAACTTTGTGTCTTTCCTGAGCACCTTTTCATTGGGCTTTATCACACGGGGGGCCAGTTTCGTCTTTAAAAAGATAATAAAGTGGAAATAAACCATCCCGAAAATAAAGCGAAAATAGAGCTTGATCACGCAAATGAATTTCACACGTAATTAGAATAAATGCGAAATAACGCGAAAAACGATAAAAAGATGTTTTTACATTTCATACAGAAGTGAAAGAAATCCGTAAATGTACTAGAAATGGTATACTTGCACATGCGCAGAAAGAGAAAGCAGAAAGGCTCATGTCTGCCAGGCATGTTTGTCACCCAAGCAAAACAGAAAGTAAAAACAGCCCCACAGAACCATGGCAAAACCAGAAAAAAGAATTAAAGGAGGGTTATTGTGTGAATAAACCAAATTTGACTTTTACACTAGAGTAAATGCACAATTACAGTAATATTGAAAATGCATTTTCACTAAAATCCCAAAAGTAAAAAGATCTTGGATAACACCACTTACTGACCACTTTAATAGCAGTTTTTGTTCAACGTCATGTCAAATCGTTGCACGTAATTACACATTTTTTTTTCAGGATTTGTATGGGATAAACTATAGATTTCCCCCATGTGATGAAGTCCATTGATAGTTTCCCCCCATTTAGTTGTTTTTTACCAACTAAATATAGATGGTTTCACTTCATAGTCTATGCAACATGTTGCATGTTGTGTAATTTCATTTCTGTGCTAAAAGCCATGCATTTTTTAGGAAAGGTTGCACAGTTCTCAGGAGAGGCTGTGTGATCTCTGGAAAACAGTATGATCTCTGGACAAGTTGTGCAGCTTTCATTGGAAATCTACAGTTTCCCATCATTTTGGGGGAAAAATAATGAGTGTCCTGAAGCTATGAGGTGAAAGGATGATTCCTTGTTCACAGCATCTGTTGGGACTTGGAAAATCGAGATTGACCATGACTATTTTCCAGAGAATAACCCAATGTCCCCTTTATCCTCCTCTCTTCTGAGCACATAGCTTGGACAAATGCATTGGGAAGTGAAAGAAGAATACTTAGGATGTAACAATACATAGTCTTATCTACCAAACTGTTTATTGAGGGAAGAAAGAAAATTCTTAATACACTAAAATAAATACTAAATAATAGACACTAAAATAAATAAAATAGCAATTTTGGGACTCTCTTTAAAACTCAGGCATCCATTTTGATCCATATTAATACACAAATTCTAGCAGTTTTCATCTCCACCAGGAACAGGTCATTTGTTATTGTGTTTGGTCTTAACTAAACAGATGATACCATGCTGCTAGCAGAAAACATCACAGACCTAGAGCATCTACTGAGGAAAGTCAAGGAAGAAAGTAAAAAAGCAGACTTACTGTTAAACATAAAGAAAACAAAAATAATGACCACAGAAGATATCCATAAATTCAACCTATATAATGAGGAAATAGAAATAGTAAAAGAGTTCCTGTACCTTGGATCAAACATTGATCAGAATGGGGACTGCAGTCAAGAAATTAAAAGAAGACTAAGAATGGGGAGGGCAGAACTAGAAAAGGTCCTGGAGGGCCAATGCAGACTGGCACAAAGGGCCAGCCTGGGGGTGGAGCTGGGGTGGGGCAGCCTCACGCCAGCCACCCTGACTCCACCCCAATGCTGCACACCTGTCCACACAGCACGTGGCATCAGGATGCCCTCCTGGCACAGTGTGGACACACGCGCCAAAAGGGTGCAAAAGAGCTGCGCCTCTTGCTGCCCCTAAAAGGAGTGGCATTTTGCCGCTCTTTTTGGGGTGGCAAAAAGGAGGATCAGGGCTGCGGCGTGTGGTTGCCATGGCCCCAATCCCTGCTCGGTGCCGCCCCTTTCAGGCCGTCTGCATCGGTCCTGAAAGCAAAGACATACAACTAAGCACAACAGCCAGAATCGTACAAGCAACTGTGTTCCCCATTATCATGTATGGATGTGAGAGCTGGACAATTAAGAAAATGGATAAAAAGAAAATCGATTCATCTGAGATGTGGTGCTGGAGAAGAGTGCTGTGGATACCATGGACAGCCAAAAAGACAAACAAATGGGTCATAGAACAGATTACCATAATCTACAAAAGGTGGAAGGAAAGGGAAAGAGAAAAAGACTACAAGCTAGGTGGACGGACTCCACCAGGAAGGCCATGGTCATGAATCTACAAGAACTGAAGATAGTAGTAGAGGACAGGGAGTATTGGAGATACACATGGCATAGTGGTTCAAATGTTGGACTAGGACTCTGGAGACCAGGGTTCAAATCTGGTCTTGGCCATGTAAACCCACTGGGTGACCTTGGGCAAGGCACACTCTTTCACCCTCAGAGGATGGCAATGACAAACCCCCTCTGAAGAAACTTGCCAAGAAAACTCCGATAGGTTCACCTTAGGGTTGCCATAAGTTGGAAACAACTTGAAAGCACACAACAACAACAACAACAACAACAACAACAAGATGCACCATAAGACATAGGTAACCAGCTGTAATAGATTTATAGCCTCTGGAGTCCCCTGGCAGAGGAAGAATTATTGAATTATTGTTAAATATTTACAACTTACATCTGTAATGCAAATGTACAATTACTCTCTGTTGAGCCTTCATGAATTTCACACAATTTTTGATAGTTTAACAGGTTTATATGCATGTCCATCATAGGGACTTAACCACTAGGCCTGCAATAGGATCTCCCTTATTTGAAGTAAGAGACAAGGGATTCATTCCAGAGCAAGTTAGCTGCACTTGTGAAAAGGGACAACTTACTTTTCACACTGATTTCAGCAGGGCCTAAATGTGACGAATTTGGTCTGGATCCAATTCAAGGAGAGGAGAGTCTGGATTCCAAGCTGTACTTAAGGAGTCAGAGCACACTTAATTCATTCTAGAGACAAAACAACAGCCATTTTTCTTAGTATAGTTATTCCTAATTATATCACAAACTAAATACAGAAGCAGAACAGTTACATTTCCTTTAACAAAAAATTGTTCTAGCCTTTTCAAAGCTGATTTTGATTCTCCAGTCCCTGAGGTAATCCTGTTTGTGGTTCTCTAAATAGGAGGCAGGTGAAATCCCATTCCAGATGACTCACAACTTTGCTTTGCATTTTGAAATGTTTTCTTTCCTAAGAACAGTGTCAATTGGACATGGAAGGAAACCTTGCTACATCAGCAAGTTGCTTCCCCAGAGAGTTGCAAGAGACTGGTCAAATTATGTGGGTCTTTATTGTTTGGGATGCATAGATTTTGGCCAGTGTTTGTTCATAGGGCCCCACAATGAGAACAGGAGTTTATGAGCATCTCATTGCTTTATTTTATCCAGTTCCCTGATCTATCTCTGAAGCTAAAGAACCCATAATAAGTCTTGAAATGGCACATTCAGCCCATTCAAAGTAAGAACTGGAACTTGGAAGAGTTACTTTTTTTTTCTGGACATCTCCATTGGGCTACTGGTCATACCAGCTGGGGGATTCAGAAACTTGTAGTTCAAAACTAATCTTTCAAGCAGTGTGTGTGTGCATTTGTCTGTATACAAACACATACATACACACACATTAAAATCTCTGAAAATGTTTAGTTGCCTCTAAACCAGTGTGTAGTGGTTTGAGCATTGGACTATATGACTCTGGAAGCTCTAGCATGCTTGGGCAGAGAAGGCTAAAGACTTTGTAAAACTACAAATCCCAGGATTCCATAGGATGGGGCTAAAACACTTAAAAGTCATGTCAAATTGCATTATTTCTACAGTGCAGATGGAGGTGGCTTAGTGGTTTGGATGTTGGACTAGGGCTCTGGAGACCAGGGTTCAAATCCCGTCTTGGCCATGTAAACACCCTGGGTGACCTTGGGCAAGTCACACTCTCTCAGCTTCAGAGGATGGCAATGGTAAACCCCCTCTTAAGATATTTGCCAAGAAAACGCCATGTTGAGTTTGCCTTAGGGCCATGTTGTTGAACCTATGGCACGCATGCCAGAAATGGTATATGAAGCTGAAGGCCCAGGAAGCTATGCTTGGGGGAGGGGAGAAGTCCCACCCCTGAAATCCTGCCCCCATAGAGCGGATGTCCTGGCCCAGAAGTCCCATTCCCCCTGGAAGTCCTACCTCTGGCATGGGGTAACAACTGGTGCCAGAAGGCCATTTAGTTTGAGCACTCGGTTCCTAAAAGGTTCGCCATCACTGCCTTAAGGTCACCATAAGTAAGAAACAATTTAAACGCACATAACAACAAGAAGATCAGTTAGGTAGCTAGTAGAATACCTCAAGCATGAAAAAAAGGTAAAGATTACTCAAGAACAAGGTCAGGATTTGGGAAATCTCTAAAACAAGAGGCTGTTAAGGTCATTTAACCAGCAAATAATGCAGACCACATAAACTGAGAGCCAAGCTACATGTTTAATTATGATCAGAGCTAGTTCTGCTTTCCTTCCTCCTCAAACCTACTGTAGGAGAGGTGTGTTTTGATCAGTGCTGTGCCTGGCAAGTAGTGGGTTAAAAAATTCTCAGGGCTGATTTCCTGATGCAAATATGCAAATTACTTTTTATCGTGGCTTTCCTCAAATGAACTCAAAGTACAGTGAGCCCTTGGTATCTGCTGGGGTTTGGTTCCAGGACACCCCCCCCCATGGATCCATGCTCAAGTCTCATTAAATACAATGGCAGAGTAAAATGGTGTCCCTTAGATAAAATGGGAAAATGCAGGTTTCCTTTTTGAATTTCTACATTTTAAAAATGTTTTCATACTGTGGATGCTTGAATCCATGGATAAGAAATCCGTGGATACGAAGGGTTGACTGTAGTCTTTGTGGCTTCCCAACTCCTCACTTTAACCTCAGAAGAACATTATGATGTTAGGTCAGGCTGAAGAAGAGATACTGCATTATGGTAACCCAGTAATTTTCTTGGCTGAATGGCAAATTGAAAATCTTCCACATCTTGTCTCAACCAGCATGTGAACTGTTACCCAAAAAAATATGCTTTAGGGGAATCTGAATAGCTCAAATTATGTTTTGGCTGGGGCAACTGATGGCCTTGGGATCTTAACCC
The DNA here is from genome assembly GCA_026167975.1 of Phrynosoma blainvillii. NCBI lineage: Eukaryota > Metazoa > Chordata > Lepidosauria > Squamata > Phrynosomatidae > Phrynosoma > Phrynosoma blainvillii. Next base: position 40,249,845 of record JANUYF010000005.1, read on the forward strand.
TCTTCATACCAGTTCCAAATCACACAGAAACTCCAGAGGCAATTCCAAATAGGTTTTGTAGTTTGTTTAGGGGAATAATCAACACATACACACAAGCACACACTCAAGTTCACACACAAGAACTAACAAAGCAAATTTGGGAAAGGGGGAATAGAGGAGGCTTTACTAAATGTGACCTTACCAATTTTGAAGCTTGGTTGAAGTCAATGGGAAACCGGAATGGAAAAACCTCTATAGCCACCGAGGCAAGTGAGGGATCAGCTTATTGAAGTGCCTAATTAACAGCATGTCTAGTTACAAACTAGACCAACTTGCTAGGGTCCAAGCAGTGGTATAAATACCTAAAAATCATATCCGAGTCAGTGTTCTTCAGGATGAAAGGATGACCTCACAACCCAAACAATTTCCCAGGAAGATAAGAAGGGTCAGGAAATGTCGGACTATGGTGTGAAATATGTGCACATCCATCACCTTCAGCCAGACTCCCATTGTCACCTCTTGAGACCCAAGGAATTTTTATGGGTGTCTTGAGTGATCTTGTTGGGATGGGTCCCTTGCTTCCTCCCTTACTGGTGCCATCCTGATTTATGGCCGTGTTTCTGCCTTGGGGTTGCCTTTACAGGTCATTCACTGTCACTTAGCTCAGTGTTTAATAGTAAATCGATATCAAATATGTTGGCCCCAACCCAAAAGAACCACTACACTAAACTGTCTGTCTTGAGGAGAAATGATGACTAAACTGAATAGATGTAATATATTTGGTAGGCCTTGTTATCTTTGGACACAATTTCTTGAGAAGGTGTAAAAGGATCTTGTAGCACCTTTGAGACTAACTGAAAAAAGAATTTGGTAGCATGAGCTTCCTCAGATGCATGTTCGGAGCTCAAGTCCACGAAGGCTCATGCTACCAACTTTTTTCTTTCAGTTAGTTTCAAATGTGTTACAAGATCCCTTTGCATACTGATTTTCCAGACTAACAGGGCTATACCTTTGAGAGGGTGTGCAACTTTTATTATGAAACAAAGCAAAATACTCCACTTTGTCTTTGTTTGGATATACAGAACACAGTGGGTGTTTTCTAAAGGTTGTCACTATAAGATAAACTTTATGGTTCTTCATAAAAGTGTGTCAAAATGTATTATTTATACACTGTAGATACACATGGCATAGTGGTTCAAATGTTGAACTAGGACTCTGGAGACCAGGATTCAAATCCTGTCTGGGCCATGTAAATCCATTGGGTGTCCTTCAGCAAGTCATACTCTCTCAGCCTCACTGGATGGCAATGGCAAACCCCCTCTGAACAGGGCTGCCATAATTCTCCCACCTCTTCTAGCATCATTGTCTTTTCTAGTGATTTAATTTTCCTCATGATGTGACCCGGTCCACAAAATCAGGACAACATGTAGGACATTCAGGAAAAATGGAGGACATGACCAATTAAAAGCCAAAAACATTAATATAAATTCATGCTTCTCAGTCAATGCTCAAAATGGAGGAGATTTTGAGATTCTTTCTGGATAGAAGGTTGAAATGTAGCTTCTCCTCCTTTAGAGTTAGCCTAAATTATATATTTTTAATTTTATGTTGGATTATTTTAATGGGTCCTAGATTTATGTGCATGAGGCAGCATGGTTTGAGTGTTGGTCTATGATGATGGAGACCAAGGTTCAAATCCCTATTCAGCCATGGAAACCTACTAAGCCTCATAGGATGGGAAATGGCAAACCCTGTCTGAAGAAACCTGCCAAGAAAACCCTATGATAGTTTTGCCATATGGTCGGCATAAATCAGAAATGACATGGAGGCACATAATAACAGCTGTGTCTGCTTCAGAGTAGGATGGTGCCACCTTGTATCTTGGGAGCTCTTTACCGCTGGGACTGAAGGCTCATCAGCCCCCACACAGCTGGAAGGGGAACGGAGGGCAACCCAGGGTACTCCTTTCCCCGGATGCACCCTACATTTCCACCTCCCGTCCACAGGAGGAATTCCAAAACACCTTCCATTCTGAGCATGGCCAAGAACAGGGTGATGAGGTGCATCCTTCTTCCCCCAGATGCATCCTCCATTTCTTCTGTCCAGGAGGAATATCCAAAAGGCCCTCCATTTTTGAGCACGCCCAAGAAAGCATGGGTTTATATACATTTCATGCTTCCAGCTCCCCTCAGGCCACACATCCTCCATTTTGTCCAGAGGGTCATCCATCTGGGAACTGCTCCTTGCCACCTCCCTCCCTCTTCCCCCTGTGGGCCCTTTCTTTTTACTTCCTCCAGGAGGGCAGAGAGGTGGTCAAGAGGGGGCGGCGGCAGAGGCCGGGTCCCCACAGAGAAGGCTTCTGGGGGTGGGCGGCAAGGGCAAGTGCAGCAGGAAGAAGCCCTTCCCCGTAGAAGATGCTTAAGGGACCCTCTCTGCTGCCTTGAGTGCCACCTTCCCCTCTGGCCCCACCATGGCCACTAGCAACCTCTTGGCTGGGTCTCCCTGGAGGAAGACACAGAGCAGCGGCATGGCCTGGGCCTCCCACCACTCTGAGCCACTCCAGGCTCAGAGACATGCTCCCACAGCAGCTGGGCCCCAGGAAGGGTCCTCTCAGACTCAAGGGCTCCTCAGACTCTAAGTCCCCCATCACCCTCAGTGTTTCAGGAGCAAGAAGAGGTGGCAACATTGCTAAGGGGACAGGACGCTGACCCACCTCGCCTTGGAAAAGAAAGTGGGACAGAGAATTTGCTCCGAAACACACTGCAGAAATGATTCATCTTGAGGGCTGCTTTAACTTGCCCTGGCTCAATGCTAGGGAATTCTGGGAACTGTATTTTGAGAGAGTTCTTGTAGCACCTTTGAGACTAACTGAAAGAAATTGGCAGCAAGAGCTTTCGTAGACTTCACACAGGAATCCGGGGTTTGTGGTTTAAAACATGTCCAGTTTTTTACACCCTCCAATCCCGTGATTGTCCTGGTTTTCTGGGATGAATGGTAACCCTACCTCTGAAGAAACTTGCCAAGAAAACCCTGTGATAAGTTCCCCTTAGGGTCACCCTAAGTTGGAAATAACTTGAAGACACATAACAACTCCAGAGTTGTTGACCAACATTCACCCTACACCACATTGGCTCTCATTGGCAGTTCAGGGAGGGATATTTAGAATTCTCCGCAAGACAGCTCTATTGCCTCCCCAAACTACAAACCCCAGGATTTCATGAGATACAGCCATGACAGTTGAAGTGGAATCATAGTGGTATAATTGTGCACACATTATTCCATTTGTTGTGTTAATTACGCTATTGGTCCATATTTACCTGTTTACTAGTATGTATTTTGTTGAGTAATTTTAGTTTTCAAAAAGCTTAATAATGACTAATGGAGCAACAGAATATTATTAATCTTCCCTCTTCTTTAATTTGTCTTCCAAATATAGTGGTATGCATGGGAGTTAAAATATCTAATAAAGTTTAACTCAGGGGTCGGCAAGTTTTTCTTACCTGGGGCCGGTCCCCAGGTCTTCCGTGGGCCAAGGGTGGGTGGGGGGAAATGTCACCGCGCATGCTCTAGTGTGCGCATGCGCAGTATGCCGGAAGTCGTGGCTGCCATTTTGGAAGACAAAATGGCGGTTGTGGCATGTGCGGCGGCAGCATGGTGGCGGCACGCATGGCAGCAGTGGGGTTGGCAGGGGTCGCTGGCAGTGGCGGCAGGGGCTGGTCCAAAGGCCTCGGGGGGCTGGATCTGGCCCCCGGGCCATAGGTTGCCGACCCCTGGTTTAACTCCACCACCACATTACTATCAATTTTATAATAATAATAATAATAATAATAATAATAATAATAATTTTTATCCCACCCCTCTGCAAACGCAACCAGGGAGGCTGACAGCATTACAAATATAATAATAAAGAATACAATATAAATCCCAAGAATCCACCCACTCCTTAAAATAGTATTAAACAATTAAACTATTAAAACATACTAAAAGAATGCATCACATAACACAACAATAAAAACAATAATGACAATAGCTAGAGCAAAGACTGTAGGAAGGAGTTGGGCTGACTCTTGAGGCTGGGGTATCTATTCAGGAAAGGCCTGCTGGAAGAGATCTGTCTTAACAGCCTGTTTAAAGCTGGTTAAGTTGGTGATATGACGGATCTCATCCAGCAGGACCTGAGTGTGTGGGGTGGATTATACAGGAGGAGGCGGTCCTGAAGATAGGTTGGACCCAAGACATTTAGGGCTTTAAAGGTGATAATCAACACCTTGTACTGGGCCCGGGAACTAATGGGCAGCCAGTGAAGAGATTTTAAGACTGGCATTATATGGTCTTTTCTCAATGTTCCTGAGACCAGCCTGGCTGCCATATTCTGTACTAATTGAAGTTTCCGGACCAAGCACGAAGGTAGCCCAATGTAGAGTGCATTACAGAAATCAAGATGGGAGGTTACCAGTGTGTGCACCACAGTTTCAAGGTCCCTGGCTTCCAGGAAAGCCGAAGCTGATAACAGGCACTCCTGACAGTCGCATTTACCTGATTTTACCTAATACCTTTTATGGAGGTTAAATTGAGAATTACTCATTACAAGGTTGTCCCATGGGTTTCATATTGTCAGAATTTGATCTGTGATTCCAAAAACCCATACCTAATCACTATACTCTACCATCCTAGCTCAAATTAGACAACATCTGTATAGCTAGCATGATGTGTACTTGCTTAATGCCATTTTGGCTGTCAACGCCTGCCTTGACTCTTGGCAAAGTCATCTGGAAGCAAGCTGCAATCTGAGTCTCTTTCCCAGAGATCACATGTGGCAGCCAACACATTGTCACAGTTTTGAGCATCAAAAGGTCACATGGCAGACTTCCCAAGGTTGCATCTCGTGGCTTGGGAATATCTGGCTCCTTTTGGAGCCAGTATTCAGCTTTTTTGTTTTTATTCTTGTGTGTGTCACTGAACTCTGCTGGGCCTGAAGGCACCACAGGAATATTGTTAGTGTCTACAGCATCAGAGGTAATCCTTTTTGTCAGGAATAATAGCTAGAATTTTCAAGGCTTTTAGAGACTGGGACAATTTACAAGGCTAGGGCCTTCTGGGAGCTGTAGTCTAAGACAAGCTTTCACATCTACAAAATAACACTCCTGTTTTAACAAGACTTCCAGGGATACTTTTTACTCTGTTTTTTAAGCCTCTGACTGAAAGCAAAGAGAATGGCATGACATGGCTAACTAAAGTTGTTCTTTCTTCTTCTTTTTTGGGATTTCAATCAGGGAAATTTAATGCCTAATAAAGTTTCCAGAGGCCATGACAACTTTCAGAGAGGATCACAGAGTCTTAGCATTGAAGGGGCCCTTGTAGACCATCCAGTCCAGAGAAGTGAGCAACATGTGGATCTCCAGGTATTGGACTCCATCTCATAATCCCATCATCCCTCACTACTAGCTATCCTTGCTAGGAGTGATAGGAGTTGCAGTCCACAAACATCTGGGAAACCACATGTTACCCACCCCTGTTCTAGTGCAACCAATCCCTTTATTTCAAAACAACAACTATACTCCTGGTGTGTGGTGAAAATATCACATACACGAGAGGTGTGCAAAAGGTAGACCTGGATCTACTAATACATTTGAGGGTTGTTTGCCAGATGAGTAATGATTCCTGATTCTCAATTATTTTAGGTTTCAGTTATGTATTTTATTTATGTGAAAATATATGTCCCCCCTGTGTTGCTCATCCATCCACTAGTGTGGCCAACAATTACAACCAGTCAAAAGTACAATAAAATTCTAAACCGTATACAGAAAAAACAGTAGATGGGAATGGAATTAAGTGAAAAGCCACCTGTGAAACAAACAAGAAGGTTGTTGCCATACTGTATGGTAGTAAATGTAAAATTCCACAATTTAGTTGTGGTGACAATTAAATAAATTTGAATCCCTGCTCAGTTGTCAAAACTGACTGGGTGACCTTGGGCAAGTTACATTCTCTCATCCTAAAAGGAAGACAATGGCAATACTTCATCCTCAAAATCTTGCCAAGGAAACCCTTGGATAGAGTTGCCTTAAGTTGAAGTTGATGTGAATGCATATAACAACAACAAGAGCTCCTCTGATAAGGGCAACTGTATCAGCCAATTCACAATTACAGATACAGTTGTCAACAGCACCTTTCACATCATGGAAAGCAGGGATGGTATCAGGCAGCCCTCCAGATATGGTTGGATTGAAACTCCCAGCACTACTCACCTATGCTATGCTGACTAAACATCTGGAGGAATTAAACATCTGGAACTAAACATCTGGAGGAATTAAGCCAAGATGACTATTGAGGCTGTAGTACTTTGGCCACACCACGAGAAGGCATGGATCACTGGAAAAAACAATAATACTAGAAAAGGCAGCAGAAAGAGAGGAAGATTCCATGCCAGATGGATAGACTCAATCAGAGAGGTCACGGCTTGGATTTGCAGAACCTAAGCAGACCAGTGGAGGATAGGGAGGGTTGGAGATGTCTCATACACAAGGTTGCCATGAGTTGAGGTTAACTGGAGGGCAGCTAACAATAACAACAACCTTTGATGTAAAGCTATATAAAATACTGCCAGCACCCTTGGCATCCTCTATCACACTATAGTCTACCAGGCATAATCTGACATGTGATGTAGCCCAAGAAAAGTGCATGACAGCAGCTTTCCTCTGAGCAGAAAAATCTCCAGGCTGAAATGATAAGTCCCATGGGAAAGCATTTCTGCACACCATCTGGCAGATATTAATACTTGTAGTACTGTGCAAGACTGTGGCAAACTCTAGACATGGAATCCTTATTATCATGTTTATTTAAAAATCCTATTTAGATGTAACCCCCTCCACTCCCAAAACAATAAGATGTTTTTGTGCCCACAAAAGGAAGGAAAAAAAGGTTATCGGCCTTGTTCCAGGACCCACAGGATACAAAAATTTCTTCCTTGGATTAAAAGACAAACCTAGACTGTGCCAACAAACACTTTATTAACTCATCTTCTGAGTTGCTAGTGTCTTGGTTAACCAAGAACTAGAAATATCAATAGAAAGAGTTAAATCTTATGTGTTTCCTTGATTCTGTTGGGGATCAGCATGGAATTAAAACAGCCTGTCTGCAACTGTGCTGTACACTATAAATAAAGAGGATGGGCTGGTTGGAAAATTTTAAGCTGATAAAAAGTAAAGGCCACCCTATTTTAAGCTCTTTTATCCAGTTAGCCGACTAAAAGCATTTTATAGCTAGGTCAGAAGAACTCACTGGGATGCAGGGCATTCATTAGCTTCCCTCGAGCTGGGCGTTAAAAGGCAGAGGAACAGCGGAACGGCAGGCAAGGAAAATAGCCCAGTCAGCCAAGAACATCTGAAGAATTTTTAGCTAGAAGAGCCTCAAGGAGGGTATAGGGAGGGTAAGCCATTGAAGAGATTTGTGGTGGAAGGGGGGGGGGGAGGATATGCACAGTGTTTTCAGACAAGCCCATCCCTGTTCTAAATAAGACAACACATACTATACTTCCAGGCTTCCAGATGAGTCTTGCAACATAAAAAAGAGCAATGCAATCTGATCCTATTCTGCTTCAGTCTATTCCATTCACATCTTTCCTCCACTTTTCTTTTCTTTTTTGACACAAGCATTTTTATTTGGAAACTAAAACATTGCTGATGGAGGCAATGGATGCAAACACCTTATCGGGTGATGTCTTTACTTGTTTATTAATTATCCTTTTTTTTGGGAGGGGGAATCAGCTTTGATAGAATGTGGAAGTGGTAAAAAAATGGTCATCTGTGAATTTCTGCACCAAACACACCCCATTTCAAGGAAGGGATCATACCAAGCCCTCTGATTTCCCCATCTGTTGCACATTCAATCTAGACAAGCATTCCTCAGTCACAGAAACTCTAGACGAAATACAAACAAAATGCAGCTTTGTGAGTCCACACAGGCAAGTCATAATGGAGCCAGAGTTTTCAGGGTGAAAGTCCTGGAACATTTTCAGGACCAGGGACAAATATCATTTTACATTCTGCCCCAATTTCCTCATTCCCCCTGAGTTTAGATGTTATGCTCACAGTAGCTGCACGTGGGTGGGAGAAAAGTTATCTCATGAATAATCTGTTGTTGTGAACTATCCCTGTCATGTTCTTGGTGTGATCTGGTCTTGAATGGGCATTCAAGATAATTAGCTTTACCTGGCCCTGATGGGGATGATGAAAACTGTTAGGTCTGACTTATTTATATGGATCAACACCAGCTACTTGCACTTTTGGACTTTCCTTGAGGGTGTAGCAATGGGGACTGCCAAGATGAGTATCATGCCCTTTCAAAACTGACCTCTACATTATGAGGAACAACTAAGGGAGCTGAGTATGTTTAGCTTGGAAAAGAGCGGACTTTTCCAAGAGAGAAGGGATGTCATGTAGAATATGGAGAAAGCTTATTTTCTGCTGCTACAGAGAGTAGAACATGGACCATTAGATTCAAATTACAAGGAAAAAGATTCCATTGAATCATTAAGAAGAACTTTTTTTTTACTGTAAGAGCTGTTTGACAAAGGAACAAATTGTCTTGAAGGATGGTGGAATCTCTGTCTTTAAACAGCAGCTGAATGGACATCTTTCAGAAGTACTTACTTGTGTACTTGTGTATGGCAAGGGTTGGATTAGGTGGCCTTTACAACTCTAAGATTCTATGATTCTACACAATTCAGCCAGCTACATGTGTGAGCAGGACAGTGTGATGCTTCATGCCCTGGATTTCTGAATTTTCATATGAGTATGCAAGACACAACAGAGCCACTGAGATAGTGTGATTTGTTAATGGTCACCCAGGAGGTTTCCATGGTTGAGCAGGATCTCCCTGCGTCCAGGTTCAACACTCATACCACTACGCCACATTGGTTCTCAATGAATGGATATTAAGCCTAACATTTTATTTCCTCTCAGTCAGGACTGGGGAACCTGTAGCCTTCCAGATGTTGATGGACTCCAGTTTCTATTAACCTTGGCCTGCATGGACAGTGATGAGAAATGATGGGAGTACCAGTTCTTTATCATGTCGAGCAGAGCTTAGACATAATGAGGTACAAGTAACAATGTTACTTCTAACGAATTAATTTTTTTTGGTAATGAGCACATATAATATTAAAAAATAATATAACAAGTAGGAACACATTATTTGGTATAACAAGTAATGCTTTCTAACATTACAGCTTTAAGGACTTGATTACACATGGGAAACAATGGTCTGGCATTTTTACAGGAATTTTAAATGTTAATGTTACTTTCCTAAGGTTAAAAAAAAAGAACAAGAAATATAGTGAGAAATACAAGTAATCTGTAGGCACTGTAAAAAGCACTTACAATAAATTACTGTTTAAATGCGATATTGAGTAATAGGAACAACTTGTTTTTCAAAATTAACTTCCTCAAGCTCTGATCAGGAGAGTCAAAGGATCTTAGGGCCTGTTTTAAATACTGTTTACTTGTAAGTTTTAGCTTGAGCTTCAGAAATCAACCCTGGGAAAACTCAGAGACTTGGCATTAAACAGGCCAGCAAGCTGAGCCTCAAGGAATGCTCTACACACATCGTTTCCTTGTCAAGTTGTTCTTGTAAATGAGGCTGACAGAAGAGGCAGACTGCTGTTCCTTTCCAGCTCATCTAAACATTATGCTGCCGTCATAATATCTGCAGGGTGTAATGCTCCATTAAACAACGTGATGCATTGTTGACGTAGGCAGGTGGATCTGAAAGGTGGCCATAGATTTAATGGTACTTCAGCCAGCATCTACTGATGGAAGTGTAGTCATGGGAGCCACAGAGAAACAAGCACCACTGTATAAACAGTCTGATGGTATGACATCAAAAGTAAGATGAGAGAAAACAGAAGCTCACTCAGTTGTGTGCATTTACCTTGAAATATTTGCCCCTGCTGCTGTTACGTTATTCATCCAGTTTGCAAACTTCAGCAAACTCTTTTTTTTTTTAAGACCCAGATTTTAAGCCTGATTATTAATCCCATTTGCAGCTTGCTTACTGTCTGTTCCACAAGTAATGAATGCCTTGGGACAGCCTAATGTAAACTGTTTTTTTTTTTAAATGTTGCTGCCTGAAGAAAAGTGATCCACATAGGCTTTTTTTAAGCATGGCTATAACAGATATCAATTGGGGTCATGACTGGCCTGGATAGAAAAAAAAGGAACTCCTTAAGGACTTTATGAGATCATTAGAAATATCTGTCAATGTTTCAAAAAGCCATAGTTGACAGACTGTAGTTTCGATCCTATTGTTAGCTCTAGTGCCCATTACACAACTATAGCTTCGTTGTTCTACTTTTATTGCCGTGGTTCCATCCTATGGAATCCTGGGATGTGTAGTCTGGTGAGACACTGGAACTCTCTATCTGAGAATTCTAAAAGCCCCTTTCTAAATTACAGATCCCAGGATTCCATAAGATGAAACCATGAAACTTAAAGTGCAATAATACTGCTATAATTCTGTAGTGTGAATAGGACCCTCATTAGTTTAGACCAGGGATAGGCAACCTTTCCCCTTTAAGGGCCGAGGGACTTCAGCTCCCAGAATCCCAGGAGCTATTGGCCAACATGGGATTATTGGCCAACATGGCTGAGGCTTCTGGGAGCTGAAGTCCCTCGGCCCTTAAAGGGGAAAGGTTGCCTACCCCTGGTTTAGACCATTTCAGAGGTGGGGCTGTTATTTACCAAGTTACCCATTGCTTCAGTGGGTTTACTTTATTTGCTGCTAACAATAGGATTTCAGATCTGCTTTGATTCCCCGATCAACCATGGAAACCCACTGGGTGACCTTGGGCGAGCCACACCTTCTCAGCCCCAGAAAACTCCATGATAGCTTCACCTTAGGGTTGGCATAAGTCAGAAATGAATTGAAGGCACAACAACAACAAGGGGCAGTGAATCCACTCTAGGTTTTACTCCAAACAAGGACCTATCAAAGATGATAAAACACACCTCCAAATAGATTCCGCATATAGAATATGCAGATTAAAACCCAGAGGCAAATTATCACCTCATTGACATGGAACTCACCATGGATTAGAGTTAACCATCATGAAAGTCTTCAACGTCCTACTGTTACTAAGAACACAAATATTCTGATTACAAGGCAACCAAAATAAAATGAATTGGATCTATCAGTATGATCCAGTGACCAAAAGCATGAGCGTGGAGTGGAAGCATGCTGATTCCACTCTCCCCCAAAAGGCAAAGGTGCAAAAGTCAGCAGGAAAGGTCATGCTCTCAGTTTTTTGGGAGTGTCGTGGAGTCATTCTCACAGATTAACTTGCAAAGGGACAAACCATAACTGGCACATACTACAGCAATCTTCTGGACAAGTTGCAAGATGCTCTGAAAAAGAAATGACGTGGTATGCTCTCCAGAGGCATTCGTCTCTTAGCTGACAATGCACCAGCTCACTCATCTCAAGTTGCAGTTAACAAAGCAAGGGCATGTAGCTTTGAGATTTTGCAGCATCTGCTTTATTCTCACAGCAAGTGACTTTTTCTTATTCCCAGAAATGAAAAATCCATTGTGGGGTCACCAGTTTGACAACACAGATTACACCATTCATGATGTGGAAGAGTGGTTTAAGGTGCAATCTACAGACTTCTAAAACAATGGTATTCGGAGGGTCAAGAAACACTGGGAAAAATGTGTAAATCTGAATGGTGACTACGTAGAGAAAAGTTAACAACTACAAATCAAAACAAACTTTCTGTCAATTTTTTAAAAGGAGATAATTAAAACTTTAAGATACCCCCTCATACATAAAGACTTGTTTTTAAATAGAAAAGTAAGGGTCACAATAATTTTTGTCCCATTTCTGGTCCCTTGGAGTAATTGTGCTGTAGTCCACTTTCCTTGAGGCTTTGGCTGATGTCCTGAAGGCAGGAGAGACACAGTTGCTAATTGAAGAATAATCAACAGGGGCACTGAATGCAATTATAAGAGATGCTGGGAGATTCTGCAGTTCCATGCTGTCATCTTTTTGTACCTGTGACATCCCACGCTGTGTTTGCTCTTCTCTTCAGGGTTGCCAAGCTGCTCACTTGGGGAAAGAAAAAGTCATTTAACTGAAGGGGAGGGAATAATGTGTAGACTTGGGAGGAGGTAAGGAGGAGGAAGTTTTCTCAGGTAGTTATAGTATCATGATTAGCTGAACTCTTTTATTGGCAAGTATCCCTAAAAGAAGGTAGCTCGACAATGAAGTCAAGACATCTACAATTCTACAACAGCTTGACACAGAAAATAAATATTTGTTTGTTTGTTTATTTTATTTATACCCCACCTTTAAGTTTATTTATATCCCACTTTTCTCCTAATAAGGAACCCAAGATGGATTGCAATATAAGTTAAAGCAGAATATGGTTAAAACAAAGCATTATAAAAATATTGATAAAATAAAATTTGCCCACAAAATCACTTTTTCAAGCCTTACTACAAATTTAATTTCTTCTTGAAAATTAGGAGGGGAAAAACCCAATTGGTGAGGGTGGAATATTTCCTATTTTTTTTTTTAAACACAAATTTTGCTAATAAAAGATTTCTAATTCTGGTCTATCTGCCTGTGTTTCATCTGCTTTTGCTGTTGTTGCCTAGGATAACTTGAACAAGTGGCTCCTTTCTTTGATAAGGCTTTTCAGGCATAGCAAGATGGCTGTAAGTTAAAGTTACTTTAGCACTGAAATAATCTCCTAGGGGTTTATCGCGTTAAAAAATAAACTGTCTTACCCTTGCTGTTTTGAATTCTATTATGGGATGCAGCAGATGTTATTGCATGCAAAATGCCATCAATGCTGCCATCTGGCTGCATCCTGCCTAAACCCAGATTTTTTTGGTCATCTGGTAACAATGGATGAATCTTGGATCTATACAAGATAGATCCATCTTGGGGTTTAGGCGGGATGCAGCCTGAGTTTTAGATGGGATGCAGCTGGGCAGTGGCATTGGCGGCATTTTGCATGCAATAATAACTGGCTGCATCCCATAATAGAATTCAAAATGGCAGTGGTAAGATGGCCAGTGGTAAGATTGCATTTTTTAATGCAATAAACTCCCTAGACTTTACTTTGGTCTCAAACTCAATATGGTACTGTGGCAAAGATGACTTTTTTAAAACAACAATTCAGCAATGGATCTGAGGAAATAGGATAAGGATGGAACAACATTGATGCTCAAGGCACTATCTCCATTATGCTGGTAGCTGGGATGAGTGCCATTCATCCTTATACAAATACGTTGCATTCAGATCAGAAACATCCCAGCATAATTAATGTCTCCCTGAATGGGATGACCTGTTTTCTGCTGTAATTTGACTCCAGGACAGAACATCTTTTTATCAGTGTGCTGTGGGAAAATCCTCTCTGTGCAAAAGCTGTTCAAGTGCTTTCCAGCCTCAATAATCTAGTGTCTGTTGCAAAGCCCCAGGCTTTAAGAAAATAATAAAATAAAGAGCACTTGACATGGCTCAGCTTCCCTGTAGTATCTGTGAAACTCCCCTCCCACTTTGGAGGAAGTGGCACTTGGACAAAAGGAGCTGGCTAGGAGAAACCCCAATGAGCAATTCAAATGCTTTGATTTGTTTTTCATCACAATGGTATATCACTATGTTTAAGCAGCTCTTGTCAAAAGCAGTTCAGAACGTCACATCTGAAAATTAATTTGATAGTCTTAAATGTTGGAGGCTGGGAAAGTAATTCATTGGTATGTACACCAGGAATGGGGAAACTGCAGACTGTAGCTTGCATGTGGCAATGAGCCTGACCCTTGTGGTCTGTGGTCCCTCCAAAGATGCAGGCAAAATTGGTTTGGCGTAGAGATTAAAATGCTGGACTAGAATATGAAAGGTCTGGGTTCCCGTCACCTCACTGGAGGTGAGTTTCTCTCTCTCTCTCTGATCTTAACAGGATGGCCATGAGGACAAAGTGGGGGTGGGAGGCCCATGTATACCTCTTTGAGTTCATTGGTGGAAAAGACAGGATATAGATGAGAAAAGAAAAAAATAATAAAATATGGACATTTAATAAAGGGTGGGAAGAACTGTGATCTGAAGATATGTGTGTACAGATATGTAGTCTGGTGCTCATGATTGCAAGAAACAACATTTGTGAATGATATACACTCTGATAATTTAATTAATGATGTTGCAGAAGCAAAAGCCAAGAAAAGCAATTTCTAAGAAACTAATACAATTTTCTTTAAGGAAGAATAATAGTACAGAAGGACCTTAGGATCCACAGGGGTTCAATTCTGGAAACCCACATCATACAAAAAAGCATGGACAATCAGGTCCCATATTATTAAATGACAACAACGTGAATGCACACACTTCAGTGTGTCCACATTTACATTACCACCATTTATTGATATGAGGGGTAAAGATCTGCAGTCACTCTAATTTGTAGATCCAAAGCCCACAGATCTGGCAAGCCCACTATATTCTGAATGTCAAACATGTTTATTTTTTTCACATGCAGGTACACAGAATATCTAAATATGAGTGAGGTGTAATTCTATTATTTCTTTTATTTAGAAATATTTATTTTCTATGCCACTAATCCAATACCTCACTCACATGCTCAAAATAGGCCCAATTTTTGAAATTGCTCCAGGCTGCTAACCACATTAATCCAACACTGATGAAAAGCAGAATGGAAGAAGTGAAGAGGGGGAAGAAGGACAAAAAGCTAAAAGAGAAGACAACGGGTGTGGTGGTAAGGAAAGCTTTCAGTTTCTTTATTCAGTTATTTATTCAGTTGTTCAGCACTTTGTGAGCAACAATGAACACACCAAAGAGCTACTCTAATTGCAGCTTACTCTAAATAATAATATGCAATGTTGTATATAATCGGTAGTATATAGTACAACAGAAACTATAATAAATTCAACAGAAAAAGAACTGAAGAGAGTCACAATATATCCCCCAACCCACAGAAAGAAACACAGATCAATAGGTGGACAGGTGGGAATGTTAGCCTTACAAACTTAAAGAGCCTAACATTTTGAAAGCACCCTGAGGATTAAGCAAACAAATCTGTCCCTCACCTGATTCTATTCCATTCCTCACTTTTACTTCTTCCTTTTGCCTTAAATTGATATCTAATCCCACATCCTGTACTGAACCATGAAACTCATTGAGTGACCTTAAAACAGTCACAGACTCTCAGCCTCACCTGCCATAAAAGGTTGTGAAGATAAAGTGGGAAAAATGAGAGTTCTGTAATCTGCATAGGGTTTGTTGGAAGAATGGTGAGATATACATGCAAACAAACAAACAAACAAACATTATTTTCACAATAACCTTACATAGTGACTTAGGGGGGAGAGATGTTAGTTTGCCTAAGACCATCCAGTGACCATGGTAGTTGGCCGGGCAACTGGAAGCCAAGTTCTCCAGTCCAAAGGTAACACACCATTCCTTTAATTTTCTGTCTTTTTAAAAAAATAGGAAACCATTTTCACCTTGAGGATCTCATTGTTTTGTGTCTAATCTGCAGGGGGTGGGGAATGTATCAGAGCTGGGTGGTCCTCTGCAAAAAGCAGATGGAGCCATATGAAAAATAGGGAGGATCAAACCTGAGAGCAGGCAGAACTATGCCTCTCTCACATATTCTCTTACAACTATGCCCACACCATATATCCATATCAGCATCCAGACACAAAGTCTATTTTATTCTCATGTAGGGTTGCCATATCCTGATTTTGGGTGGGACAATCCCAATTTCCCAGGGTCTTTGAATGTCCCGGCCCAGTTTTAGAACCATGTCCTAGCTCCAGGCTCCTTGCCTCTCTCCCCCCCGCTTCTTCCCCTGCCTCTCCTTTTAGAAGGTAGTGGCTGGCTGGCTGATGCCTCAGCCAGCCAGCCAGCCAGCCAACAAACCAGCCCCCCAAAACATTCATAGAGTGAGGCCTCTCTGACATGTCCTGTGTGGGGCCTCCACCAGCTGGAGGAGGCCCAAAGAGACCTGGAGGCCTGGTCCATTGGCTGAGGTGGCATGGGCGGGCAGGCCTGGCTGGGGCTTCCAGGGGTGGCCTGGTGGTCTTGGGGGCCGCAGGTGGGGACTGAAGTCTGCTGCCACCCACTGCCTTCCCCATGCTTTTGCCGGCATGTGTGGGCAGGTAGGGAGGCCTGGTTGGGGCTTTCGGGGGTGGTTTGCTGGTCTTGGGGGCTGTGGGTGGGGACTGAAGGCTGCCACTGCCTTTAGTTGTTCGTGTCCCCCATTTTTCTTGGGTGTCTTACATTTTGTCCTATATTGTTTCCTACATTTAATCCTGATTTTGTGGAAGAGAATTATGCCAACCCTATTCTCATCCATCTATGGCACATTTTTTTTTGTTTTTTTGGGGACAATACAGCTGTGTTCTGGAAGAATTTGTTCCAGATGTTTTACCTGCATCAGATGCTAGCTACAGTTGCAGGTGAAACATCAGGAATAAATTCTTCCAGAACACAGCCACATAGCCCCCAAAACCCACAAACAACTATGGTTGCCAGCTGTGAAAGCCATCAAATTCACATAACACATGTTCATTCATTCACACCAAAGTTTATAACACACACATCATATAAATTCATATGCACAGAGATGCAGCACACAGTCATTCTCATATATAGCATGCACAATTGGCATGTGCATGCATACACATGTTTCTGTCCTATCTCCACTGTTTAGCTTGGAAAAGGCTCTGCACTGAAGTGAAGCTGATGAGGCTGCTTCCCCACATTTCACATACATATGTCACAATTGTAAACTAACCTGAGAGGCAGTGTTGAGTTCAAAAACCAGTAACTCCCTAATTCATGGAATTGTTAGCTATTCAATCCAGCTGGTGAATTACTAAATCATTTCTGTGCATCTTTTCCAAAAGACTCAGGTAGAGGATCTGATATTGGCCCCCAGGCAGCTTGGACACTGGACAAGCTGGTTGGAGAAAGTGAGGTGCTCAATCGAAACAAAACCAAATTTTCCAAGCTCTGGTATTGGCATCCTTTAGTCAGACATCTTGGTGTTTGGCTGTGCAGTTGAACTGGGCTCAAAACAATGCTTCCACCGGTTCCTAAGATAGGAAGAGTATCTACAAGAGCCACATCTAACTTCATTTGGATAAGCATACCCTTTGAGTCAAATTGCAGTCAGGGTTGTTGAATGTGGTGACTGGCTTGGTGTGCTTAGTCAAAAGGTCATGGAATGGTAAATAAAGGCAATCAGAAAAGCAAATACATTTTTTATTGGATTGGTTGATTTGATTTGTGTTGAATTTGGACAGGACTTGTTCTATTATTAAGCAAAGTGAGACACTCATCTCACATGGAAAATGCTTGGTGGCCATATAAAGGTGCTGGAAGACAAAAGTTGTGTGCCCTGCATTCCCAAACCTAGCCTGCTGCCTTCAGGTACATAATGGATGAAGTCCCATTGTCAGTGTTGAAGACAGAATCAGCTGCCAGTTCATCTGGTTTTTGTACATGGAATGGGAGGTGGAGACATCTTGTTTTACGTCTTGTGTGAAAAACAGAGTTTGTGCAATAAAGAAGATTATGGAAAGATGGCTGGGTAGGAAAACCCCAAGTGAACTCACTAAATATCCTCATATATAATTGTGCTGATTTCCATCAGGACTGAGAAGAGAGGATTTGTTCCCATGATGCCTATATGAACAGAAGAAGCAGACAGGAAATTATGTCAACTTTTAAAAAGTGTTTACACTTTACCCATGGCTTGTGTATCTGCCAAGTACTTGTCACCTGTGGGGGAGGCTTGACATGCAAAGTTGTTGTTACTAGATCTGATATTCTATTTTATGGATTATTTATTTAGGAAAGGCTGCCCCTATATTCAGCTGACAAGGACCTAACACTTACTGAATGACAAGTGGTTAAAAAAAACTTGCTGATGATACACATTGGCTTGTTTGGATTCTTGTTCCAGCATTGCTTCATGATTTTTCTGGCAAACTTGCCAAAAGTTTAATGACACAAACAATTTGCTGAAAATCCTTTGATTTATTTTCCAAACAGGAAAAAGCTGTGCAGTACAGCTAGTACTCTGAGGAACAGGTTTAATGGGACAGTTTTCCCCTCTTACTGTTTTCATTCAGTTTGATAGTACTTATAATGAAATACTTTTTTATTGTATTCAAATGGAAACAAAAACACTAAGGCTGCACACAAGGTATAGTTATGAAAGAATGGGGATGAATGAGGACATTGCCCTTCCAAATAGAGTTCTGTGCCCCAAAATGTAATGTTCTTTCAGTCCTCAAATTCCAGCATTAAACTGTTTTTCTAAATGCTCAGCTGAAGTTTTAAATTTGGGGACCGAAGGGAAGTTTCGAGATATTTTCAAGTCAAGTCTCAAGCAGGGAGCTAACTTTAACGACAACAACAACCATAACAACAACAAAAAGGAGGTGGGGCACATTTCTTGGAGGGGAATAGCAAATGTGTTAGGCAATGGACTGGAGGTAGATGTCAAGGTCTGCTCAGCAGCCTGTCCTGCTGCCCATTGGAGGAGCTTTCCAAAGTTTTTAAAAACCTTTAGAAAGATTCTTCTTTTTTATGCTCATTGCCTAACACATTGCTGTTCCCCTAAAAGAAATGCACCCCCATACTCTGCAGGGCAGCTCTTGCCTGCTGCTTGAAGTGAATGACACCAGCAAGTTAGCTGCTAAGAATATATAAATTATGAATCAAGTCGAGTTGAGTCAGTGTGTTATTTATTGCTAAGTCAAGTTCAAGTCAAGTCATTGAAGCTACTTGAGTCTGACTTGACTCCATGTCAATCAGCTCAAGTCTACATCACTGCCTCAACCTCTTCAGCTTTCTTTGTAAAGGAAGTATTTCAACCATGGGGAAAATTGGGGGTTTAAATGGGCATTATCCAGAGATAGTTGCACGATCGCGGTAAAGATTTTCACACACCATCACGACTAAAGATGATGTATCCTTGGAATAACCAGGGAATAACAAGCAACAAATCATTCATGGGGAAAATGACTGTCATATAGTAACTAGTACATTTCAGTAGGTTTTAAGGGTGTCTCAGTTAAGTTACAATGCCACCTGGGAGTAAGTCCCACTGAACTCATTGAGTAGACTCAGACTTGGTTGCTACCTGGGAAAAGTGGTTTTGGGCTTAGAGTACAAAAGCCTAGAAAACAGTCAGTTCATAAAGGACATACACACATCTAGAGTGCATGTATGTCACTAACAAGATGACAGTTGCAAACCCTTCCCTGTGTGTTATGTCTTACCTGTAGGAGGACTTCTCAGATGGGGGAGAGGAGAGCCAATATATTAAGCTCCAAGTGGCTCTAGAAGAGGCTGGCAGTCCTGCCCTGGAACTATTAGGAGTGGGACTGAACCATCCAATGCAGCTTCTGAAGATCATGAAGTAGATATAAGGCCACTTCATCCTGTGCAGAGGCATAGGGGTTGTCTGCATGAGCCACATAAAACATCCCCCCTCACTTTCCTATGGTGACTAGTCCAGATGATGTAGGTGCTTATCCCCAGTTCTGGTGCAAACTTTCTGGATTACATTTGACCAGTTCAGCATCAAACCCAAGATATAACACCCTTAAAACATTTTTTTTAAAAAAATCACCTTTTGCTCTGGGTCTTCCCAGATAATCCAGAGCCCTCCATTGTGACACTGAACAGCTATTTGTAATGTATCCCACTGTGCCACCTGCCACCACTACTGCTGGTGTAGATTGTTCACTCTGATGTCAGAATGAAGCACTGAGCCATGTGGTTGATGCTGGGAGACTTATTCTGATCTCAGAGCAAGCAACTAACATCAGTTGTGATGGCGCCACAGCAGGACACACATGCAAACAACCACCTGGCATTACAAGGGAGTGCCCATGGTAAAAAGGGGATGTCAGGAAAGCTCCAGGGTCTGAATATTTTGAGACGTCCCTGGAGTATTCTGACCTGTGCGAACTGAGTCCTAGACTGAAACACCAGTTGCAAAGAAACAGGAAATGCCCTGATCTTCCTTAAAGTGAAAATGCTGAGCTAATTAGGCCAGCTGTGCTGATTTTATGCTAACTACGAATTAATACAGTTAAGGCTATTTGTTTCCTACTAACAATGGCTCCAATAACCCCTTAGTTGACATTTCTCACTCTGTGAATTTTTGGACTTTGATGTGTACCTTGGAGTAATGTCTCTGTGAAATCCTGACTGACATTGTACCCTTCATGTTTAGACCCTGGAGTGCCTTGACCATACTCCTGCTTTTGCTGATAACCTTGGGCCACAGTGCTGAACAGTTCAGTGTAGTATGTAGGTCTATGCTAGGTTGTATCAGAATTCATATGCAAGGTTCTGTCATGTTGGCATAATGATATGATGGCATTAGGGGATGAAGATATGAAGGTATGGTGATATGGTGATTTAACACTGTATAATATGCTGGCTATTAAGAAGGGGATATCAATTATGTTAAATCCAAGCCTGGGAAACAAATGGGAGGGGAGATGGCCAGGAGTTGTAGTTTTATGAGCCCAATCTTCCTGCCATAGATCTGAGCTGTGAAACAGGATGATCTTCTTCCTGAAGGGAGATGAAATGATAACGCTGGAGAGGAAGGAGGGAAACATGAAGGGCCCTTTGATCCGTATCAAAGGGGAATGATGGGGGTTGGAAAGGGGGGCTGGAGGATGGGAATGTATTTGTGATGGTCCAAGGGGGGACTTTTTCAGTTCTGATGCTGAACCCAGGACAGGGAACTTTCTCTCTTGATATCCAGAATAAATCTCTAGTTTCTATTACACTACGATGCTGTCTTGGTTATTAGGAACTGGCTTCTCCGATCCTGAGAGTCTGCATGCTATAGATCACCCCCAACTTTTCCTTGCTTCATGCAGAACAGGCAGGATTGCAAGAGTGTCTAGTTATGTGCATACCATTTCTTTCTTGAAGCAAGCCTATGAAATGGACTGCATGAGTAAGAAGGATTTGAATCCAGGTCTCCCAATCCAAATAAAAAACTCTGCCTGCTGACAAATATGTATATATTTGCATGTGCAACATGATGTGTGCTTTTGGTAGCATGTGAACATTTGATATACAACTGGAAAAGAGCTTGGCAAGTATATCTCTGTGACTCAGGAATATAAAGAATACATTTTCTCAACTTTTAAGAAACACTGGGTTTATTGAAAAACTTTGTTTACAAAACTAAACATTGTGGGATTTTTTGCACAAATTATATATATATTTAAAGTCCGGAAGTGGGGAAAAGTACAAAATTCTCATACTCTTGTCTGGAAGAAAGAAAACATTTGAAATTATTCAGTTTTGCAGGAAAAATGTAATAAGCAAAGATTTACATCTGTCTGTCTATCCGACTATCTATCTGTCTATAAACAGGAGTCTTCTGATATGGTATCTGCTAAAGCTATCTGTATTGCACTGAAAACAAAGAAACATATACAATTTTGTGCAATGTGTGTAATTAGGCTACAAGAGCCTTCAGACTTCCATTGATTAATGTTCACACACATGTTTTGCATGTAAAACAGAGAACATGAGAACACATATTTCCCACTGGAATGAGAACCAGTTTGTTAACATGGGTAGTACTTAAGACCATACTGGAAACAAAACAGAAGTATTCAGTTAATTTTGTTAACATGGTATTATTCTACATTAACTGTCTTGTCAAGTATCTTAAAATGTTCTTTATCTAGTCAATGTCTGCCACTTCTTTCAGAGGGTACAATTAATGTGTCATGGTGGCATGGAAAATCTGAAACTGGTCAATTATTTACCATTCAGCTGGTGTGTTTTATTTAGCATAAGGGTTCTAAGCTTTGCATGATGTCTGTTCTTTTGCATGCTACAAGAAGAAGCAGAAGCAGCCAGTAATACACTGCCTTTCTAGGCAAGCAAAAATGGGTTTAGGTTGTGGTGTCAGTTAAAAACACATTCTAGATGTGTATGTGATGGAACAGAGGGTATGATAATTGTGAATTTTAGAGAAACCACTCTCTCCCATAATCTTCTAAACTGCCTTCCAAAGAGAGAGGTTTGTCACAGTGCCAGGGGAGGAGGGAACAATTAACAGTGATCAAAACTGTATGTACTCAGATGCTTAAAGACATTAAAACTAAGTGCTTGGACAACTGAAATTCAAGTAGGTGATCAAAGCTAAGGACGTTATCACACGGGGGCAAATCTGCTGGTTAATCCACACAAAACCTAAACAGAAACTGGATTAGTGCCCCGTGTTTTCACACGACGTCGCACAGAAACTGGACAGAAAGTGGACAGAAACTGGTGTTAACTGCGATCTTTTGAAATTTGGTTGATTGTAGGAAATGCAAATGCGCAATTAACGTAATTTCGCATTTACCGTAATGTGATAACCAAATGCGCATTTGGGAGCATTTCCCTGCTGTTGCCATGGTTCCAGTGAACATTCCTCTATCTGCGCATGTGCAAGAGGCTCATTTCTAGTACATTTACGGGTTTTTTTCGCTTGTATGTGGACGTTAAATGCGCTTACTGTAAATTCGCAATTAAGGTAATGACGTTTGCGGAATTAAGGTTTATTTCCCGTTTATTTTCGGAATGCCTCATTTCCACTTTATTTTCGCTTTCTGGCCCATGTGTGATAACGTCCTAAGTTTTGTGCTCCACTTGGATAGTCACCACAGAGGCTCCCATAGTTGCATTATATAAGTTTATGGATAGGGCTGCTACCATCATCAGACAGAAAGAGAAATATTTCAGGCAACAGATCCTAGGGCCTTGTTCCCACTATGATTTAAAACAAATTGCTGTTCAGATTATATGTCAGTCATTCCCACTTGAAACTGGTTCCGAACTGACTGCACTTGGTTTCAATTGCAATGCGCTCTTTCTTGACACTAGTTTTTGGGTGGTTCTTTTGAAAAGAAGCGATTAACAAGTGTGTTCAGTAAGTGGGAACAAAGGACCTGAATCACATCAAACTGAAGGGGAGGGATTACTGTGGCAGAAGGTTGGCACATCCCTCACCAGTTTTTTGGGAAATCCACCATTCCCCCCTCCCCTTTCCCAGGACACGTCCTACATTCCAACCTTCTGTTCCCCCCCCCCCCATTCTGAGCTTGATTAGGAAGCATGTCTTCCAAGTCTGCAAAGCTGGGAGGACACCACTTCAACTCCCCATGTCCTCCAAGTCCTGCAAAGCTGGCAGGGAAGCACCTCACCCAGGGAAGAGTCCTCCATATGACACCCATGGGTGCATGCATCCCAGTGGATTTGGAGGACATGGAGAGTTGAAGTGGTGTCCTCCCAGTATTGCAGGATTTGGAGGACATGCTTCCTAGTCAAGTTCAGAATGGAGGGCATTTTGGAATTTGTCCTAGGCAGAAGGTTGGAATGTAGGATGGGTCCTGGGAAAGGAGAGGGGGGGAAATGGTGTATTTCTCCAAAAACTGGTGAGGGGTGGGATACTAGTGAGAGATGAGATTCTGGCCACAGTACCCATGACTCCCTCCCGTGTTTTCTTGAATGTGTTGCCTGTTGTATCACCGATGACGGGTAGATGACTGGCAGGCATTTTGAAGGGGCACAAACTAGTGGGAATGACAATCATGCCAAAAAAGAAGCGAATAAAGAAAACACCCACTTCCATAATGGGAATGATGCATGGTCTGAACTCGATTCACCAACCCGGAGCAAAAGCAAATCACAGACCGGGTTAAATGTAAGTGGGAATGAGCCCTAGGAGGCTTATTGGCAGTATCCTGTCTGTTCTTCCTAACTATTTCCTGGCTGTGCATGTCACACAACCTGTCCTGAAGACCCTAAGCTAGTCTGCTGCCTTAGGTATGGCAGAGGACACCATGCCATCATTAACCGTACAATTGTTCAGCCACCCTCTGTACCAGAACTTGAGAGAGTGTAAAGTCCTTAATTTCAGGCATCAATACAGCTTGGGTGGCCTTCCTGGGGACCAGAGTTTTGTAAAATTCCATCTTAACCATAGATGCAGCATTTACATGCAAACAGTCTGTTTGCCTGCCATAAACATACTGAAATTTGGATGGTCAACTGTAGGTTAGGTACCCCCCCATAGCTTTGGTTTTTTGGGTGGGGCTATAATTCAGTGTCTCTGTGCTCATTCACAATAAGAGCATAAGGCTGTGTGAATAGTGTTCAGGCAAATCAGGGAAAGGTAATAATAATAATAATAATAATAATAATAATTTTTATCCCGCCCCTCTGCAATGCAATCGGAGCGGCTTACAGCATTTAAAAACATCCATAATACAACACTACCCTAACCAACCCTCCCCTTAAAAAAGTATTAAACAATTTTTAAAAACAACAAATACAGTAAAACCAAACAACAGGAAAAAAAAAAGAAAAAAGAAAAAGCACAGCGGATTAGGTGGTTCTGTGGCATCTCCCAGAGCTGGTAGCCGAATCTAAAGCTGGGAAAGCTAGTCAGGGAAGGCCTGCCGAAAGAGATCCATCTTAACAGCTTTTTTAAAGCTGTCTAGAGTGGTAATAAGACAGATCTCATCTGGCAGGCCATTCCATAATCTGGGAGCGATGGCAGAAAAGGCCTTCTCGGAGGTTGCCAACAGCCTGGTTTTTATAGGCTTCAGCAAATTCCTCCCAGAGGACCTAAGTGCGCCGGGGGGGGGGGGGGGAATCATACGGAAGGAGACGGTCCCGGACATAAGTTGGGCCTAAGCCATGTAGGGCTTTAAAGGTCAAAACCAACACCTTGTACTGTGCCCAGAAACTAATGGGCAGCCAATGGAGGGTTTTTAACACAGGTGTTATGTGTTCCCTTCTGGAAATACCAGAAACCAACCTGGCTGCCATGTTTTGAACTAGTTTCAGTTTCCGAGTTAAGCACAAGGGTAGCCCCATGTAGAGTGCATTACAGAAGTCCAAGCGAGAGGTTACCAAAGCATGTACCACAGTTTCTAGGTCCCTACTTTCCAGGAAAGGGTGCAGTTGGCATATCAGCCAAAGCTGATTGTAGGCACTCCTGACCGCCGCATTCACCTGATTAGTCATGTGAAGTGACGAATCTAGGAGTACCTCCAAACTGCGAACATAGTCCTTGGAGGAGAGTGTGACTCCATTCAGGACTGGAAGTTGTCTTCCCAGACCTGGTTTCGGTCCCGTGACTGTTAGTACCTCCGTTTTGTCTGGATTCAGTCTCAATCTGTTTTTCCTCATCCAGACCATTACCGCTTTAAGACAATCATTGAGAGGAGAGATGCCATCAGAAGTCTGAGCCGACAACCGGGTCATGGAGAAGTATATCTAGGTGTTATCTGCATACTGATGACACCACGCCTCATGCATCCGAATGATCTCTCCCAGCAACTTCATATAGATGTTAAATAACATCAGGGACAGGATGGTGCCCTGAGGGACACCACAATTAAGTTCTATTCTAGAAGAGCAACTGTCCCTGAGCCTCACCCTCTGGGATCTTCCCAAGAGGAAGGAATGGAACCTCCAATTCAATTCCAATTCAAAAGCAGTGCCTCCAATTCCTAACTCTCTCAGGCGATCCAAGAGGATGGAAAGATCTATAGTGTCAAAGGCCGCTGAGAGGTCCAAGAGCACCAACAGGGTCACACTACCCCTGTTGATACCCAAGTGGAGGTCTTCAACCAGAGCAACTATGGCAGTCTCAACTCCTCCTGTCCTAAAGCCAGTTTGAAATAGATCCAGATAATCGGTTTCATCCAAGACAGCTTGGAGTTGGGAAGCTACCACCCTCTCAATCACCTTGCTTAAAAAAGGGAGCAAGGAGACTGGTCTATAGTTATTCCTGTCCAGGGGGTCCAGGGAAGGCTTTTTCAGGAGGGGCTTGACAGCCGCTTCCTTTAAGCCAGATGGAACAAGTTTTTCCCTGAAAGACGCATTGATAATATCCCGAAGGAATATTCTCAGCGCACCTCCCCCCTGGGCGACCAGCCAAGATGGACAAGGATCAAGGGAACAGGTCGTCTTCCTCACTCTTCCAAGGAGCTTGTCCACATCATTGGTACTCACAGATTGAAGCTGATCCAGTAAAATTACATCAACGGAGTTGCTGAACACCTCTTCTATAGATTCTGTTATAACACTGGCATCTAAGTTGGCTCTTATCCGAGAGATTTTATCTGCAAAGTGGATGTTAAACACATCACAGAAGGCTGTTGTTGGGTTAAGTAGAGGGTTAGGCACAGGCAAAACATGTGTTAACTCCCCCACCACCCTAAACAGCTCTGCTGGATGGGACTCTGGAGACGCAATACGTGCAGATGAGAAGGATCTCTGCGCTGCATGTATTGCCTCCCAATAGGAATCAAGATGTTTCCTATGGTGAGTTCTGTTGGATGAGAGTCGAGTATTCAGCCATTCATGCTCTAGTCGTTGTCCATCCCACTTCATCTTCCTAAGCCTTTCTGTATACCAGGGCTTACAGTTCGAAGCAGGCTGGAAAGGATGCTTGGGAGCAATTGTGTCAATAGCCCTAGTGAGATTGTTGTTCCATGTCTCAACCAGGGCTTCAACAGAATCACCGGCATCACCAACCATTAAACCCTCTAAGGCTTTCTGGAATCCAGTTGGTTCCATTAGCCTTCGAGGGCAGACCATTCTAATGGATCCGGCACCCCCAGTGGGGCAGACAGTGGCGCTTAGTTCTGTCTTGACCAGGAAATGATCTGTCCATGACAGAGCGGCGGTTTTAATGACCTCTGCCCATGGATATTCCTGTTCTGTACTGAAGACCGCATCGAGGGTATGACCCACACAATGAGTAGGCCCGTCGACCAATTGGGATAGGCCCATGTTAGTCATGGATTCCATGAACTCCCGAGCTGCACCAGTTAGATTCGACAAACTGGTCTCGAGTGGAATATTGAAGTCACCCAAGACTAAAAGTCTGGGCGACTCTAATAGTAACAGAGACCAGTTGGGTCAGCTCAGTTAGGGAGTCTGTTAGACAACGGGGTGGCCTGTATACTAACAGAATCCCCAAGCTATCCCTGGTCTTCAGACTTAGGTACATGCACTCGATGTGGACTGTGTTCTGGATAGGTTTCCTGGACAAGTTAAGATTGTTTTTATGAACCAGAGCCACACCGTCCCCCCGGCCCACTTTCCCTTATCTGCTCAACAACTGAGTACCCGGCTGGGAGGGCTGGTAAAACAAGCCAGGTTGGCGGCCTTGTCTAACAAGAGGTCATAGATGATATGAGTTTTATTTTTGACTGACCTGGTATTGCAAAGGAGCAGAGTAAGGGTCTGTGGAATGGTTGGTATGCTCTCCAATTCATTCCAGGGAATGGAGTGAACTGAAGGTGGGATAGCTTTCAGCCATCGAAACAGGTGGAAATAGGTGTGCAATGAATTGACACGATCATAACATTTGGTTTGAACATATGTTCTCTTTCTGAAAGATAATGGCTCAGTGCAGTAAACTTCCGCAGAAACCACTTTTACCACCTTTTTGAAAGTCTGTCTTCAGCATAAGTTTTCATAGTACAATGCGATTTTTATTTCTTTGCCTTATTTTCCAGCCCTAGCCAAAAACAAACTGCTGAGGTTCACCTCTCTTGCTCCTGAGATTCCCAAAGGAACTTCTCATGTATTTACCATATCATGATAAACATATAATTTCAACCAAGATCAGTATACATGACTCTTTTTCATTGAAGGAAAAGATTTCCAGGAAAATGAATTTGATGCTAGTGCCTTTTCTATGCTTCTGAAGAACCACAACATAATGTATAGTTCTCTGACAGTAATATCCACACAGTGCACAACACAGAATGTACAACTGTCATTGTACACATGTTTATACTATATATATATAGTCATAAAACTGAACATATGTGTATACAAAAAACCAAATGCTTTTGGAATGATGATAATACCATTTCTCTGAAGATGCCAGCCACAGATGCTGGCGAAATGTCAGAAAGAAACTCTTCTAGAACATGGCCACACAGCCCGAAAAACCCACAAAAAACTATGATAATACCATTACTTGTACATATATTCCTTGGCTAACCATATGCTTGGGGAATATTTGAAACTTTGTTAGTGGCCTGTATAAAGTTATCTTCCCAGCCACTGAGAAGACAATAGGGAATAGTGCAATTTGTGTACCGGGTGTGATCCTGCTGTTGTGTTTGGAGATCTGAGTTCTCAAATTATAATCTCCTCAGATACTTAAAAGATGTAGGCTTTATATTTTTGTAACTCTTTTCCTGTCCAAGGCCACAGGTCAACTGTTCTAGCCTTCATGGATACACAGTAGAAATCCTGCAGCAGACTATCTACATTCAATTCAATATATTCTAACAAATTTTACCTGGATCAAGAAATGATCTGATGCAAACATTATACCTAACGTTAGGACAGCTATGCAGCATTTTTTTGGTTTCATTATTATTGTACTATCTAGTGAAGTATTTGTCAGGAATTTGCTTACCTCATGAGTACACTTAAATGACTGAGCAAACACACGAAGTGCAAATATACTGAATAGACTATAAATGTTATTCCATCATTTAAATTTAGGAGGAGGTCCCTAAACTTGAAGATAATAGGCTCTGTTTGATAATGTATTATCCAGAGTAATGATGTTGGCTGGGCTTTATTGGTCAAACATCTGTTACACAGAATATTGAAGCATACCCTCCAACTGTCCCAGTTTGGCAGGGACAGTCCTGATTAATACTCTGTTGTCCCACTTTTTCAGCTGTTTTTAAAGTGTCCTAGTTTCTTTGTTCTTCTCTCTCTTTCTGCTTTTGTCCTTGGCTTACTTCAGTTTCTGCAAAACTGTTCATAGTATAAAAGTAGATCACACTCAAGTGATAGTAGTGGGATGTCAGGAAGAGGCAGAATCTCCCCCTTCCCTGTAGACTCACACAAAACAAACTGCTGCAGCCTCTGCTACCTTGTCTGTTTGTTTTCATTAACACTTTTTACCATCTTGGCCACACTCTGATGTTGCTTAACAGGTATCCTGGCTTTTATCTGTGAAATATTGGAGGGTATGTTGAAGCCTTTTCAGATGTTCAAAAGTGAGTTTGGTAAACACAAGTAGGGGCAGCATTAAAGTGGCAGGCTCTTTCCTATCGGGAAAAAATTACATGTTGTTGTTGTTGTTGTTGTTGTTGTTGTTGTTGTTGCTGTTGTTGTTGTTGTGTGCCTTCAAGTCATCTCTGGCTTATGGCAATCCTTAGGCAAACCTATTACAAGGTCTTCTGGGGTTTTCTATATTTCTCAGTTATTCATTGTACTAATCAGTTACTCATTTACACCAGTGAGTTTCCATAGCCAAGTGGGAAACTGAACACTGATATCCAGCGTTGTAGTCTAATGCTCAAACCACTACCCCACACTCTTGACATGCATTTACATGCATGAATGTAATTTACAATTTATATGTATAAACTGAATGTCAGAACAGAACTCATACATACAAAGCTATAGGAATAGGGGCTCCATTCAAACATTCAATTAACATGCAGAAGGTGACTTCAAAGCTTGCCTGCCCCCATCCATGATTAAGTACATTTCAAGGGATCCAGTTCTGTGTGTTTATACAGTTGTCAATTAGACAGTGCAGCTTAGCAATAGCCTATTGGTATCAGAAATGATTTGTCTTGCTCTCCCAGTCTCACAATTGCGTGACCTCACACTTATTGAAGTATTTGTTTTCTGCCTGTGGCAGTGCGGTGGTTGATTACAGGCTGCTCTACCATAACATTAATTATTTGTTAAGGCTGTTTGGGGATGGAGGATGCATCTTGCTTCAGGAAAAGAGCTTGGCCTGAATGAACTCCTAATCTGGTGTTTCAGTGATTATATAGATGAATTTTTGCAATTAACCTGACTTGCTGCTATGATCAGGGATTCAAACCATTGCTTTTGTGGGTTCAGATCTGCCTGAGGTGTAGGCACAACTGAAGTTGTTCTGGTTTGGTTCTCATTCATGCTAATCAAGGTTTAATAATCAATGTGCCACACCTAACCAACTGGTTCAGTTCAAGGAGAATACCATTTACCAGGAGCATCAGCAGGATATTTGACAATGTAAAATTCCAGCAAAATGAGATGAGGGATGGAGAAAAAATTTTTGGATTAGCAATTTGAAACAATTGTGCCACTATCCCTTTTCAGAATTCCAAAATCCAAAATACTTTGAAATCCAAAGTTGTCCACATGGTTGTTTGAGATGGTGACACTTTTTCTTTCTGATGGTTCAGTATACACAAATTTTGTTTCATGCACAACATTATTAAAAATATTATGTATACAATTACCTTCAGGCTATGTGTATAAGTCCATGCTGGTGAACCTATGGCACGTGAAGCCATTTTGGAGGGCACACAGAGAGATGGGGGGGGGGGGGAGAGGAGGAACAGGCATGTGCCTCCTCCTCCTCTTCCCCCAGCCTCCTGTTGCTTCAACTTCCTCTCCAGAGACAGTTAAAGGCCTGGGAGGGCAGGGAAGAGGAGGAACAGATGTTCCTCCACTTCTGCCTGCCCTCTTGTGTCTTCAACTGCTTCCCCGGAGACCCAGGAGAACAAGGGGGGGGGGGGAAGAGGAGGAATAGGTGCATGTCTGTTCTCCCTCTTCCCTGTCGTCTTGGTCCTTTATCTGTCTCTGGAGAGGCAGCTGAAGGCTTGAGAGAGCAGAGGGAGAGGAGGAACAGGAGCATGCCTATTCCTCTTCTTCCCCCCTCACCACCCAGGCCTTCAGCTGTCTCCAGAGAGGCAGCTGAGGGCACATGCAGGGGGAAGACGAGGTCCTGCCCCCCTCTCAGAAGGCAGAAGTCCTGCCCCTGGCAGATGGAAGTTGCCCCCTGCACCGGATAACATCTGGTGCTGGAACACCTTTACATTTCAGCACTCCATCTCTAAAAGGTTTGCCACCACCAGTATAAGGTGTCTATGAAACATAAATGAATGTTGTGTTTAGACTTGAGTCCAGTCTCCAAGATTTCTCCTTATGTATGTATATGTAAATACAGGGATTCCAAAATAAATAAATAAAAATCTGAAATCCAAAAACTTGTGGTCCCAAGCATTTCAAATATGGGATATTCAGCCTGCATTGTAAATGTCCTCCCACCTGCCTTAACAGCCAGCAGCCACATAGAATAATGGAGGTCTGTTCTGGTGGCAACTGGGGAACAGCTGGATGATGCCTCCAATGTCTTCCCACCAGCAATCTCTGGAATTACAATCAAAAGAGGAATTCCTGCTTTAACTCCTTGTCACACTGCACTGGAAATGCAGTCCTGCTCCAAGTCATTCACCAGTCCTCCATTGGCTGTTGTGGCCACAGATTCTTAAGGTAGGTTTGTGGAGTCAGGTTTGGAGATGAGACATAGTTATGCATTCATAACTACATTGTTGATGCAAGATCTTAGCATGTGTATATTTTGAAAAACAAACAAACACCCCTACATTCATTTTTCAGCACACATCTTCCATGTGGGGGAATCTATTTTACAAGATGATATGCAAGTAGACATTGAACACAATGAGCCAAGAGATTCTTACATTTCTTAACTGAGACCTGATATATTCTAAAATAAGTTTAGCACAACACTTTAGGATGTCCCGATCAGGAAAAGATAAAATTTGTTATTGGTTGTTGTTGTTGTTGTTGTTGTTGTTGTTGTGTGCCTTCAACTCATTTCCAATGTATGGTGACACTAAGGCAACCCTATCATGGAGTTTTCTGGGCCTGAGAGTCTATGAGTCACCCAAGATTACCCAGTAGTTCTCTATGGCCAAGTGGGGAATCAAACCCTGATGTTCAGAGTCATAATCTAGTGCCCAAACCACTACACCATGCTGCATCTCAAAGACAAAATAGTAAGGGCTAAAACAAACAAACCTGAGTTCAAAATCTTGCCATTGTCTGTTTGATCACTGTGCAATAATCACTTCTGTCTTTACTGTGAAGTGATTGCAACAGTATTGACATCTAAAATGTCTCACATTTCTACCAGATTTTAAATGTCATATAATAGAAGTGATGTTTCAGAAGAGGAATACCTCTCAAGGTAAAAGAAATAAAAAAGATATGAAGAAACATAGTTACAACTTTAAAGTCAATAAATCTCAAAAATGGTAACTGTTTTGCAGTGACTCGAGGACCCTGAAGAGAAAACAGATTTAGTACTAAAATGTGCATCCCAATCACAGTGTTGTAGAGGATGTGAATAAATGCTGACTTTTGGTGTGAATTTTGGGCAAGGAGTGTTGTTTGTATGCTTTGGGCAGTGGCCTTGAAGTGTTGCACTGAAAGACTTGTCTCATCTCTATATTTCTCAGTTATTCATAGTACTGATCAGTTACTCATTTGGCACATTTGTAGCAGTTTAAGCACAGTGTGTTGTAGCAGTTTAAGCACAGAACCGTGACCATGAAGACCAGGGTTCAAATCTCTTCTCAGTCATGGAAATTTGCTGGGTCACCTTGGGCAAATGACACTCTCTCAGCCTCAGAGAAAGGCAAAGGCTATCCTCTTCTGAACAAATTTGCCAAACTTGCCTGAACAGCTTGCCAAGAAAACTCTATGGACGTTATCACACGGGGGCAAATCTGCTGGTTAATCCACACAAAACCGAAACAGAAACTGGATTAGTGCCCCATGTTTTCACATGACGTCGCACAGAAAATGGACAGAAAGTGGACAGAAACTGGTGTTAACCGTGATCTTTTGAAATTCGATTGTTTGGAGGAAATGCAAATGCGCAATTAAGGTAATTTCGCATTTACCGTAATGTGATAACCAAATGCGCATTTGGGAGCATTTCCCTGCTGTTGCCATGGTTCCAGCGAGCATTCCTCTATCTGCGCATGTGCAAGAGGCTCATTTCTAGTACATTTACAGGCTTTTTTTTTTGCTTGTGTGTGGATGTTTAATGCGATTACTGTAAATTCGCAATTAAGGTAATGACGTTTGCGGAATTAAGGTTTATTTTCCGTTTATTTTCGGAATGTCTCATTTCCACTTTATTTTCGCTTTCTGGCCCACATGTGATAACGTCCTATGATAGGTTCACCTTGGTTGGAAATAACTTGAAGGCACACAACAACACTCTCAACTTACACTGGGGAGATGGGTTTAAACCCTGGGCTGAATCTGGCAATCCTTTTGATTTTGCAGGTGATAACATTCCTTTCCCAGTGACACCTTTGTTTGATGGTTTTCAATCTGTGTTCAAAATCGTATTTCCTCTGGAACTGTTAAGTAAGTAGCTATGAATTGAGAAGCATTATGCATCACGAGTTGTTCAGGAATTCCGAACATGCAAAAGTATTCATTAACCTTTCTGTGACACAGTTATTCTACTTTTCAGATTCAGTATTTCAGAAATGGTCAATG
This sequence comes from Phrynosoma blainvillii, assembly GCA_026167975.1. Classification (NCBI taxonomy): domain Eukaryota; kingdom Metazoa; phylum Chordata; class Lepidosauria; order Squamata; family Phrynosomatidae; genus Phrynosoma; species Phrynosoma blainvillii. Next base: position 40,283,259 of record JANUYF010000005.1, read on the forward strand.
ACTGCCAAATAATATTGTCCCCCATGTACACATATATCTCCTGCTAGCCTCTTCTAGGATGTGTCAGAAAAAAGCCTCAAATGCTTCTCCTAAAGTTTAGTCACTGGCTTGAATTTTTGACCCAACTATTTAGACTTTGGCCCTACCCACCACTGGAAAGCTACCCCCCCTCCCCAAACTCTCTTTCCCTAATGCACATACAGTTAGCCCTCCATATCCACAGATTTTTTTTATCCACACATTCAAGCAGCCACAGCTTGAAAATATTTTTTAAAATATATACATTCCAAAAAGCAAACCTTGATTTTGCCATTTTATATGAGAGACACAATTTTACTCTGCCATTGTATATAATGGGACTTGAGCATCCAGGGATTTCAGTATTCATAGAGGGCCCTAGAACCAAACCCCAGCAGATACCAAGGATCCAATATACTCATATGTTCTATGAACTTGGAGGGGCACATGCAGAAGGAAGCAAAAACGCTCCAGCTGTGGCCATACTGCACAACCAGGTTTAGTCAGGCAACCATGGGGGGTTGCAGACTGTCAAAAATAGTGTGAATTCAGTTCACTTTTAGGGTTAGGGTTAGTGCTAGGGAATCATGGGAATTGTTATTTTTCTGAGACATTGAACCTTCTTTGTCAGAGAACTCTAGTGCCACAATAAAATTCAGTTCCCATGATTCCCTAACCTTAACCCTAACCCTAAAAGTGGACTGAATTCACACTATTTTTGACAGTCTGCAACCCCCCCATGTTTCTCTTCCACTGCTCACTTACTCTTTTTAAAAATTTGATTGAAGCTGCCAACCAGCTGCTAATTTTACAACTTTTTGCCCTTCCCAGAACAATGTGGTCATTGCATAATAAATCTAACTTAACAACATGGCAACATCTTTAAAGGCTAATTAACCCCTCATTAATGCTTAATAGCTTTATTTGTTCTCAGTGGTTGTCATCAAATAATCCAATTTGATTGAACATAAGACTTGTCAGAGCCAGAGCATGATTAGCTATATTGAAGAAATCACAACTCACAAACTAGGAATCAGGATTCAAGAGCAATTGGGATCAAAGGGCAAACCTATTTGCTTGGGTTTGAAAAGTGTAAAAAATTAAGTTTTTACATCAGAAACTATGGGGAAAATCATTTTATTGCTTAAAGGATATACATTTGCTTGAAACTGCTGAAGCAGATAATATTTGCCTATGAAACATTTTTAATTAATAGAACATTAATTAAATGTTCTATTTATTGGAAGAGAAAAAAAGTCATCTATACTTGCATTCTATTTTAGTAATTCACCCCTTTCTATATTTTTAAAATGCTATAAGAAAATCCAGTTCATCTTCATATATATCCCTGATGATCCCTAATTAAAATTTAATGTTAATAGTAATTAGAAGGTAGTGAAGGTAGTGAAGGTGAAAAATTAATCATAGCCTATCCAACGGAATTATCCTTAATTGTATTCCTTACCCCCATCAAAGCTGCTTCATTAGGTGGAATCTTCTCTTTCGGTCTGTGCTGTGTATCAACATTCTAGCTGATTAATTATGATTTTTCTGCACATAAATTTGTTGTGATTTGCTCATTTTAATGTGAGGTTCCCCCATGACCACACATTAAAATGAGCAAATCACAACAAATTCTTGACTAAGTATCTTGACTAAGGTTGAAGTGTGGCTGCTAGATTACTAACTAGGGACCTTATCACACGGGGGAAATCCCTTGCAGAAAAGGGGGCTTAAATAAATAAAAAACCCTGCAAAAGCGGGTAGATGACATCACTGTTAAGTGTGGTTAACCCGAATGGAAAGTAGTCAAAAGCCGCTTCTTTTTACTTTTTGAAAATCCTTGGTTAACCATGCTTTAACAGCGATGTGTGTGAAAATCTATCCAATTCATGGGTTTCCCCCACCTTTTAAATCCCATTTCTGCATGGGATTTCCCCCATGTGATAAGGTCCTAGGACTGTATATTATTAGCATATTATGCCCATATGCTGTGTCTATTACACTTGCTCACAATATGTTTGAACTCAGTTCAAATGCTATTGTTGCTATTGTTGTCAAACGTTGTGAGCCCCACAAACCTTAGCACCAGGAATCTGAAAGGACCAACTGTCTCATTGTGTGATTCTGTCTTTGTTAAAATAACTAAAATAAAACTAAATGAAGAGAGGGAGACAATTGTATGTCTACCTATGTGCTGAGTGTGCTGTTTAGGTCTTAGCTCAGTTGTTCCCAAACTTTGGTACTCCAGATATTTTGGACTTCATCTCCCAGAATTCCTGACTGCTGGCCAAGGTGTCTAGAAGTTCTGGGAAATGAAATCCAAAACACCCAAAGGACACAAGTTTGGGATCCAATGTGCTGAATGGGTACTTTCAAGGATTTGTCTTTCCTTTCTTATTTTATTTTTCTATTGGCTTAAACTTGATAGCCTTTCAAAGAGAAGATACCCTCAAACAAAGATCTCTGCTTTGACTACTAGAACTGTTGGTCTCAATGTGTCCCACAACTGGGACAGCACAACAGATATCATTATTTGTGTATCTGTGTGTCACATTTGGACATTAACGACTATAAACATGAATCACCAGCAGTTATAAGATTGCAATTCTAGTTTAGGATTACATAGCTACTGAACAAGTACAGGCCCATGTTTTTACTTGGTACCAGAATGGCAGCAGTGTTGGTGTCAATCTAAGGAGGGGGTATTCCATATCTAGGATGCCACAACAGACAAGGCTTTTCTCCATGTCTTACCACAGTATATTGCCCTCACTGATGGGACACAGATGATAGCTCACACACCCCTATAAATGATCAAAATAGATGTTCTTCAACAGATTATCATCATCTCAGGTCCCCAATGCAGACAGGATATTACCTGGTGGACCACTGAATTTGTCTAGGGTGGAATACACTTACATTAGTCTAGATCAAGGCTATGCTATTCTTTGCAAAAAAAGGGCCCTGAACTATCCAGCAAAGGAATGAAAGCTCCTTCCAGTTCCTGTGAAACAGGGAAAAACATCCTTATCTCAGAGCAACGTGGAAACTTGGCAGCTGTAAGAGTGTTTACATGTAGCTACTTGGTACCAATTATCTTATGGTAGAAGCCTTTTGGTTAACTAGATAATGCCCATTTTGCTAGTACACACTTAGAGAGCAATATAGATAGTGCCATGAACCTAGCATCATACCCCCAGGATAGAGGTGAATGGAATTGTTGGCACATTCTCCTTTTTTCCCCCTTGACAAACTGTGATCAAGCCCTTGTTTGGACACTGGTTTGCTTGTTATTTCCAAAATAGACATGTCTGTATTGTATAATGGCATAAGCAAATTAAACCACTAACTGTTCTGGAAGGATTACTATGTGTCATGTTTCCCTCTTTCATCTGAGTTTGTACAGGGGCTTAGTTGAATATTTAGTTAAGATTGTTCAAATCTGATATTGATGACTGTTATGTGTCAGGTAAAGTAGCTTTCTTACTCTTCAGTGCAAATAGTTTTGAATATACAGTCGTGCCTCTGTTTTTGTGGTCTTGGAGTCTGCATCCCTCACCTGTTTGTGGGCGGCAAATGGAGGGGGACAAAATGGGCACCCATGGGTGCATCCTGCCATTCAAGCCAATGGGGCTTGAATATTGGCGAATTTTCAGTTTTGTGGGGGGAGGGTTCTGGAATGGATCCCACACAAATACAGATGGGTGACTGTATTTCTTTTTTGTTAGTTAAATGCTGTTACAAAATAGACAGATATTTTTGAATATGGGAAATAACACTACACAAAAAATCTTCATTAAGAGTAATATATTAAAAACTGCAGCATAGAGCAATGTGTAATTTAAGAAACACAGGCCTAAATCCAGTTGGTAGTCCCAAATAAACAATGAGAATTTGGGAACTCAACACTTATATGCATTATTAATTCAGTGGGCTTTCTCTAGTTGGGGCTAACAAGTAGGTCCTTCAATCACACTTTGACTGAAGTAATGTGGGAAGGAGGCTATGTGTGTAAACGTATTTGTCATCACACCATTACATAGTAATAGAAGAGATTAATGACCAGGCTATAATTCAACCGAAGGCTACTGATAATATCATGAACTTTCAGAGAAAATCTTGTGCATATTGAGATACCATCAGATTATCTTGTGACTGAATTACAGTTTTAGCAATCAATCATCTGCTTTCTTTCCTTACTTTTCATCTATTATCTTTTAGGATATATGGAGAAAATGCAGTGATTTATTTTATTTTACTTTGTTTATATGTGTATATCCTGCCAAAATTTTCTAAAACAAGAAAGCATTGTCATTGTTCTTAATGTTCTGTATTATATATGACATAATGGTGACATTAATGAGGAAATATGATTTCATTATATTTTAGGAAATGCATGGTTTAGTGTATTTGACGAATTGAGGATGGATTTTTTTTTGGTAGAACTAGATTGCTTGAGACTTTCACTTTAACAAAACCAGAAATCTAATCCAAAAAGTATAATCTTCCCTCCATACTGCATCTATGATAATATTTATTTATTTCCAGGATTTAATATAGCATTTCTGCTTTTAGGAGAATTCAGATACATCTCTTCAATTCCTAGCTAGAGATGCTAGAGACTGAAACTTTTTATATGCAAAGTGTGCAGGATCCAAGCACAGGGAAACAACAATAACAACAACACTTTTATTAGGACAAAGAGATCTGGGAGGTGGGAGGCTGTCCAGGCTTCATTTCCATTGATGTTAGGAAAAATGGAGCCAAAAGAGGAAGGAACTGGCAAAAACACTGTGGTGTATTGCTTGCCTAAGAAAACTCTATGAAATACATGGGATCACCATTGGTTAGCAGGCAATTTGAAGGCACATACACACATTCATAAAGTGTAAATCACACACATGCCTGTTGTTCTTGTTAACTGCCTTTGTGTTGATCTAGACCCATGGCAACCCTGCTGATGAGACATCTCCAGGCTCCACTGTTCTCTACTGCTCTGCCCAGCTCCTGCAACTCATATTCATGGTCTCCTTAATAAAGTCCATCCATCTAGCATGTGGCCTTCCTCTCTTTCTACTTCCCTCCACCTTTCCTAACATTATTGTGTTTTCCAATGATTCATGCCTTCTCATGATGTGTCCAAAGTATGACAGTCTAAGGACGTTATCACACGGGGGAAATCTGTTGGTTAATCCACACAAATCCCAAACAAAACCTGAATTTGTGCCTCATGATTTCACACGACATCGCACAGAAACTGGTCAGAAACTGGACAGAAACTGGTATTATCCGAGATCTTTTTAATTTCGAGAGTTTAGAGGAAATGCATTTGTGAAATTACAGTAATTTTGCATTTACTGTAATGTGAAAAGCAAATACGCATGGACAATTCTCTTTTAAAACCTGGAGGAGGGCCAAGAGGAGGAGAAGGAGGGGCCTCCAGGGAGGGAGAGTCCTGGGCTCCTTCTCAGTGCCAGGGAAGGGAAGGGAAGGCAGCCCAGGAGAAAAAAGTTTGGGATGGAGGAGAAGTTTGGCATTTGGGATGGAGGGAAAAGGAGGGGAAAGAAGGCTTCCCTCGCAGCAGCTGTGGGTGGATGTGGGTGCAAGTGTGAAGTGTGCTTGTGGAGCAACTTGGAAATCCATCTCACCATGAAGTTCCGCCCTGCAGGTCCTACAAAGGAGAAAGGCTTATGGGGGAGGGGCATGGGAGCTACCTCCATTTCCCCCCTCTCAATCCCTCCCTTGCCTCGGCTTGCCTTGCCTTTCCAGCCTCCTCCTCCTCCTCCTCCTCCTCCTCTGCTCTCTTGGGAGGTCCTAACCCCAACGGAAGGGGGTTAGGACCTGTGCAGGAGGACATGACCCCAAATGTAGGATAGTCTGACATTTCCTCCTGGGAAATGCAGGACCCGCCCTGGAAAAAGGAGGAATCTGGTCACGAAACACACCCATTTCCAGTACATGTTTCACTTGTGTATGAAAGTAAAAAACGTTTTTTCCCCGCTTTTAACTTAATTCCATTATTACTGTAATTACGTGTGAAAAACTTTTGCATAATTAAGCTCTATTTTCACTTTCTTTTTGGGATGCTTCATTTCCACTTTATTATCTCTTTAACAACGAAATTGGCCCACGTGTGATAACATCCAGAGTCTTGTCATCTTGGCTTCTAAGGATATTTCTGGCTTGATCTGCTCTATGACCAATTTGTTTGTCCTTTTGGCTGTCCATGGAATCCTCAGTACTCTTCTCCAGCACCACATCTCAAATGAGTTGATTTTCCTCCTATCATCATTCTTAACCATCCAGCTCTCACATCCATACCTGGTAATAGGGAATACAATGGCTTGTATGATTCTGACTTTTGTGCTGAATTGTATGTCTTTGTATTTTAGGATCTTTTCTAGTTATTTCATAGCCACCCTCCCCATTCTTAATCTTTTGATTTCCTGCCTGCAGTGCCCATTCCGATCAATGTTTGATCCCAGATATGAGAACTCTTTTACTATTTCTATTTCCTCATTGTCTAGCTTGAATGTGTGTACATTCTCTGTGATCATTATTTCTGTTTTCTTCATGTTCAACAGTAAGTCTGCCTTTGCACTTTTTTCTTTGATCTTCCTTAGTAGTTGTTCCAGGTCTGTGAGGTTTTCTGCTAGTATTACGGTGTCATCATCATATCTCAGATTGTCAATATTTCTCCCTCCTATTTTCACTCCTCCCTCTTCCATGTCCAAGCTTGCTTTTCTTACAATATGTTCTGCATATAAGGTGAATAGGTAGGGTTAGGATGAAGCATTGTCGGACCACTTTGCCAATTGGGAACCATTCTGTTTTTCCCTGTTCTGTTCACACACATGGTAAGGTGATTGAAAAACAAATGAACAAAAGTTTTTGTGATCCCAGAAGGATGCTGTTAATAACTTAAAATATATGCCTGTTAGAGTGATTAAAAAAGCAAAAAACTCCAGAATTATTAAAATACATTAAAAATGTTCCAATTTCCACTTTCTTCAATTGCTCTATATAAAAATGCACCATGTCTGAAATGGCAGTTAAGACTGTTCCCCCCTCCCCATTTATTTGAGTCAAAACTTAAGTGAAATATACAAAGATAATTTCCCCCTTGATCTTATCACATATAATTCCCCACCCCATTCCCTTCCTTCTACTTTGCTGTATCAACACAGGAAATATTCACCTAGGGTAGATATTATCCAGAGATAACCATTTGATTCAGTGTTGCTTTCATGAAGATATAGTATTATGTTAAACTGGATGCCACTAGTAAGAATGCTGATGATGGAGTGTTCTAAAGAAGATGATGACATATTAATCTCAGGTCTGAGACCATGTGGAATGAAGGGATGAAAAATCCCAAAAGTACTTGGTGCAAATACTTACTTTGATGGAGAACATTTTTAAAGTTAAAAACCTAGACTTTTTCTTCTGGGACTGATGGACGATCAGCTAGAATACAGTTAAGTAAGAATACTCCAATATATGATCACAGCAACAAGGAGATTACATGCTCAGAAATGGAAAGGCAATGAATAGCCTACTAAAGAAAAATGGTTGTTAAAAAGGAGTGAATTGGCAGAGATGTATAAAAAGACTTAGGTGCTGAACAGATGGCCACTAAGGGAGGGCGTCCCGCTGCTCCTTTTCTTGCCAGATCGGGGCCACAGCAACCGCACTTTGCAGCCCCAGCCTGGTGGTTTGCCACTCTACAAAGAGCTGGCAAATGCCAGCCGCTGTGGTGGTGGTGGCCTTTTGGTGCTCCTTTGGTGCAGCATGTGTGAATACTGCACTAAGGGAGCACCTTGATGCCTCCTGCAGTGGGGCATGCAGCATGAGGATGATGTGGGGACAAAGTTGGGGCAGCTGGCGTGCAGTCATCACGCCCCCCTTCAACCCCAGGCCAGCCTAAAGTGAAAACCAGAACCTTCAGTGGACCAAATGCTGAATCAAAAGAGACTGGTGATCAGCAGTTGAATATTTATTTCATTCAAACAGTTCTAACTCACTTCATTTCTTCCTCATTTAATTTACCTTTTAAAATTACAAATAGAAAATTCCATACCTTACTGTCAAGCTGGCATAATGTTATCTGCCTTCCTTGGGAACTGCAGCTAAATATTTTCTATTACTTGGGTATATAGCATTTTGACAGTGAGATGTGAGGCAATAAAAATATAATAACATGTGACACTTTTTGGCTGAGAGCAAATGGGTCTTAAGGGATTCTTGCTGCATTGAATTTCCCATTATTGGTGCAGTGTTCACCACTATCCCTACTGTGTCTAAGAAACAAGGTAAATCCTCTTTGTATGACTTCAGTTCATGGCCATTATAATAAAAAGCCTGTATCCTAAGATGATGAAATTCTTCCTTGTTTGGTGCAGCTCAGAGTCCAAGATTCAGGTATGGCTCTTTACTAGTGTAAAGGCAATGAGTAGAGCAAAAACATAGGGAAACTTCCACAAAATCTGTCAATTACTATCAATCTATTTGTGTTTATTAAGTAAATACCTTTTCTTACAGCTTAAAACACAAAAGTAAATCAGATTCTGGGGAATCTGGAGTTACTATGAACAAGCTTTTCCTTTTAGCAAGAGCAGTTAAGGGCCCTTTCACTATATAATTATAACATTATGATTCCTCTTTAACTGCCATGGCTTCAGTCTTGTGGAATCCCAGAGTTTCTGGTTTGGCACAAGACCTCTCTGGCTGAGAATTCCAAATATTTCTCCTTAAACTACAAATCCCAGATTTTCATAGGATGGAGCCATGGCAGTTAAAACGGAACCATAGTGCTATAATTATGTAGCATGAAAGGGACATAAGCAAGGAGTGTACAACCTGTGAGTGTTCAGAGGCTTCTCTATATTGTTCAGAGCATGGATTCTCTTGATGCTAGCATTTATACAGACTTTTAAAAAAACTTTTACTGCAGATAGCAGAAGGAAGACCTGGTATTGTGAAAGCTTTTTACTTCTGTCATATATAGACAAGCGATTTATTATTATCCATTAGCCATTGAGGAGGACAAGTCATGTCAAAACACATTCAGCTTGGAAGAGATAATCTATTTTAAACAATGCATGTAAAGTGGTTTCAGACTTCGTGATATGTATTGACGTCTCCTTTGTTAGAATGGACATAGGAGGTGAAGCACATATACATCAGAGAACCTATGGATGACTGCTTTGGATTAATGTGTTTATAAATGCATGGCAACTCCAAATTATGGGAGATTGTTTTGGATTTATGTTGGAAAATATATAATTGTTTTTGTCACTTTTTAACTTATAAACAGACACTTTTTTGTATTACATAGTATATAGTTCTTTGTTTTTTTTCTTTGTTTTTTTCTGTAGCAATTTTTTAAGAGACAGCTGTGTTGATCTCAGTGTAAAAAGGAAAGTGTGAATGAAAGTGTCTAACATAAATTCTTTGTTGTGGGGGGTTAATATCTCTAGAATCAGGCTTGCCACGTTGTTGCTTGTGATCCCTGAAAGTAATTTTTGAGGTACCACTAAATATCCTCCAAAACTGGATCACTGAATTTTGTTGGCAAAACATGTCATTGCATTGCTTAAGTGGCATATTGGATATTGCCACTGAATTTTGACATAAACCACTGTTGTGGATTTGAAGCAAGTAAAATGCCCTCTTGTGTCTCACTTTTCTGTTGCTAAATTTTGGTAGTGTGTGATGAAGTGGGTCCAGCCCATAGCAGGTCCTGAGGGAACAAAAATGGTCCTCAGCCCCAGTGAAGAAAGTTGAAGATTACCATGATGCCTGACTCAGTGAACCTAATTTGTTTTTCTTAAGGAATTCAAGATTCACAAGCAAATAATAAATCCAGCTTTATGGTTTTGACTTGTTAAAGGCACAAGTGGGTCTTACTTAGACATCACAATAAACTTTCATTTTCTAGTTTTGCTGTTGCTCTGCTGAAAGAATAAACATAGGCAAACATGGCAAGTGTGATTAAGTTTGAAAATTACTACAAATACAGATGGTACCTGATATAAATCTCTAACAAGAATTTAATATCCATGTTTTACATATTTTGTGGCATTTAATTTTGTTTGGTCCAGAAATGACCTTAGCTCTACAAAATTCTGAATAATTTTGGGCTCATATTTCTGGGTATAACTCACTAATAAAACGTTACTTGCAATATTACGCAAAGGCAAAAGTGCAGTTGGAATACACACTTCAAGTGACTGTGGAGACAAGATCTAAAGGACAAGGCCATGCAAAATGATGATCACTTTCACAGCTGGGACTGCTGCTCCAACTGCTGTTGGGACCTTATCCCACGCTGCTGTAAAAGTGGCAAGAAAGCGATATAAGCATCATCCCACTACTATAGCGCTAGCAATCCCCAGAGATGGCAATGGCCAGCACACGCAACTGGCATCATCGCGCTATTGACGATATCGCGATGATGCCCCCCCACGGAAAGCGCATTTGCAGAGCACACTACAGCATGGTATAGTGGGATGATTCCGGCAAGCATATTCTTGCACATGCACTAACTTTTTGCTTTGGCGTCAACACATCACCAAAAGTACTACAAAACATGTTATCATTCACCCCTATGCTCTGCCTGCACCCACAAGCCTGCACCCAACAAGCCTGCACCCTACAACCCAGCACCCACACGACAGGAAAATGTCCACCGGCTGTGTTTGTGTCCCTATGCAAAAAGGAAACACGTCATAGGATGCTGCCAGAAAGAACGATGGGAAATAGCGCTAGGAACGATGGGTTATGAAGTGGAAATGCTCACGGGGAGGGAATTGCTGACCATACCTACAGCGCTAGCGCTTTCATAGCGCTAAGAATCAGCTCGCGCTATTGCAATGCCTGGTGAAACCGACATTCAAAAGAACGTGAATGATGCTGCATTCCGAGCGGTCTCTTGCCGGATTCTTAGCGGCGTCGTGGGATCAGTCGAAAAAATTTAGCGCTATAGCGCCGGATTCTTAGTGGCTTCTTAGCGACGTCGTGGGATCAGTCGGAAAAATTTAGCGCTATAGCGCTGGATTCTTGGTGGATTCTTGCTGCTTTTGGCCCCGTGGGATAACGTCCTTGGTCTGCAACTCCCATCAGGTCTAACCTGCATGGCTAAAAATAAGAGCAAGAGGAGTCAAGATTCAACATCTATGGGGCCACATGTTCCCTAGTCCTTTTATACTTGGACTCATGAACTAATGGCTCAGTTTATCATATCAAAGCATGCTTTGTGACAAAGTTTCTGCTTAATTTTTTTGTTTGCTCAGTGCCTCTTTTCATCAGTTCAGTCATTCCATCCAGCTACTGATAGCACAAACCATGCTTCACACTTTCCTGTGAATGTCTCCCTGAGTGAGTGGCTACAGGAGGAGAGGATCTTTTCAGTAGTGGCACACAGGACCACAGAAAAGCACTTTCTATTGGAAATAGAGCAGCAAATGCTTCCCCCCCCCCTTGACTAGCAAAGTACCCAAGGCCTGCTAAAAAAAATTGCCACCTGAAACGGAAAAATCCCAATGACCTCTCCCTCTCCCTGTGGAAAAATAAAACAATGATAAATTAAATAAGAATTTTCTGTCATTTCATGACATCTAAATAATCTGCCCTATAAAGCTTGGTTCTGTGGCATATTGGCTTTGGAATGTTCTCTCCATAGAGAGTCTCCTGGCATCTATTTTGGTGATAATTCGATGGCAAGCCAAACTCTTTTTCCTTTGCCAGGCCTTTTCATCTATCTTTGCTTTGAGCTGTTTAATTCTCTGTGACTCATGTAGCACACTATATGCTTTTATGCTGATTACTGCCATCAAATTTGAAATTGGTTCATTTATTGTCATGAGCCATCCTGAGAACTGGGATGAAAAAGAAATTGATATTAATCATTTAAGAAAATGAATTTATTCAGTTTATGGCCTGTGAAACTATTAGTGAACTGTGTGTGCATATCTTTCAACTTCCTAGTCTATCTTTAAGGAGAACCATCAGCAGCAGATGTTGGCTAAAATCCTACATTATGAGATGTAGCTCTGGAGACATAGTTGTATCTCTTTAGCAACATCCATCATCCAAAATCTACCTTTTAAGCAGTGCAGCTGCCCCCCCCCCCCCACAACTATTTCTACATTGCTGGAGAGCAGTGGGATGAGTGGGGATGCATCCAACAGATGTTATTGCATTCAGATGGAAACCAGCTGGACATGTCCCCACTCACTCTTCCAATCTCTGGCAACATGGAATGGCCATGTGGGGAGAGGACCTGTACCACTTAAAATATAGGTCAATGGGGGGACCTTTGCATGTTGTGTGGTCAGAAAAGCCTTTCTATTTGCACAATGACCATAAAAGTGAATTGTAATGGCATGAAGTCAACTTACACGATTGCAGTTTGTGAACAATATGCCATTTATTATTCCCCTCCCTTTTTGTGATAGCCAATGGGAAAATGCATACAAGATTCATAGATTAAGGAAAGGTTTGTGTCAAAGGTCTGAATCCCATTGGTTCATCTCAATTAGAAGAGACCCATTGAATCAACAGTTGAACAGAGAGCAGACACAATGGTAAACCCATTGATTCTATGGCTCCAGTCTAGTTGGGCAGAGGATTTCCAAGAAGATTCAAGCTATAATAGGCATGAACCACCACACCCAACCTGATACAAAATAAGGTTGGGAAGAAAATACAGTGGAATATGAAAAGCCACTGAGAGATTTTTACATTCTTGAGAACTTTATTAGAGCATACAGGCAAGCAGGCAAAACAGATTTAAAAAATAGGCCCATTTCAAATGATAGTTTACAATTCTAGTTTCTAGACTGATCACAAATCTTGATTTGTTTTATCAATATAATGAAAAGCCATAGCTTTTAAAAATTAATGCTTTTTACTTTTCAAACCTCTACATGAGCAAATAAAATGTTTGATTTGTTTGTGTGCTGAACCATAGTTAAGCACCCTCGCCACACATTGCAGTGAATTGAGCCTGTGTGACACTTGTCCTATCCTCTGCCTTTCAGTTTATATTTCTAAAATGTCAAAAGTCTCTTCGCAAGGCAGAGTGAATCCTTAACAATGTTTTCATTAACAGCACAGAGTCCTATTTTGAATTTGTATGCCATCCAGACAATGATGATCTGGGGAATCCTTGAGCTGAAGACCCAAATGAGAAAGGTCGAGCCCTCGTAGTATCAGACCACAGAACAAGTAATTGCTGCACAAATTGGGACAGATTGAGTGAGCTGAACTTTCGACTGCCCCATTAATCTGGGTAAGCATTAGTCATCAAACTAATTAAATGTAATTGCATTTTTTTCTTAGGGCCCTCAACCTTTCAACTATTATTCCTTCACTAACCTTTATTTAAAGGTTCTTAGCTCTTGATTGAATCAGGGAAGGAGAAGCCTGCAAAAGAAGAAAGCATTTTATTTCATCCCCCTCCCCCGTCCCTCTGATGAGGGACAGGCTCAAGTAATTGGCAGCCCATCTGAATCAGAAATGAATATCGTTCTGGCAAAACTTTGGGGAGATCAAGGCAGCTCATTTGATCTGTCAAGAAGGGCTCTCCTTAACACAGTGGTTAACTTAGTGATGCTGGTTGACCTCATAAAAATAATCAGGTGGTTTAATGTCTCATCTTTTTGTGGCTTGCAGGCCCTTAAGCAATTACTGTCAAGGCTGCCAGACAAGGGCACACTTTTGCTGAGGAAAGCAGGGTATGTCAGGATTGAAATAGCTTTTGTCTCTGCAAATTTTACTTGGTGAACACCCTTAGCTTTAAAAGGAATGAGAAATTTGTACTGAGAGGCAGATGGTGTGCCATTTTTGAGAGACATCCAAATTTCTGTATAAGATAAGATCATAGCACCAAATGAAAAATTCTTAAAGGAAGCCTGTGCTGCTGCATTCATGATCATGCTGTGAGTATGGCATGTAAAATTGAAATGATCAGGAACATATCATAGTCCTCCACTTTGACTTCTGTCATCTCAAAATTCTTGAATCACCAAAAAAAAAAAAAAGTTTATTCTAATCCTTTAAAATGCTATTATCAATTTATCTCCATATTTGGCAAAATGCTGCATTTATGTTAATGCTCACTACTTAATATTATTTTTTAATTCCCTATTCATCAAACCATAAGATTCAGGATGCCTCTTCCATTACAACATTCCACCTTAGGATACAGTATGCCAAATTGACATTATTATTGGTCCTCATGCAGGTAAAGCCACTTTCAAGTCCCATTTCAAACAGAATGAAAGGGCAACCACTTGACTTGAAACAGAGTTAAAATTTTGAACATTTGCTTGGATATGTCCATTGGACAAGTGATAAACTGTGCTAAAGATTCCTCAATCATCTACTGTGACTTTGAAATGGGTCTTTTGAAACAAGAGTCTTGCATTATTTTCTCTGATCTATGTGGATGCTTGAACTAACTAATAGTATAAAGGCCCTGAGCAGATATAGAGAATTCAGAGATAATGAGCACATGGAGAATAAAGGCAATAATATTGTTTCTGTTGTCACTGCTTCAGATAGGCTTTCTCAGTGTGAAGAGTGGTATCCACATTTTCAGTGGAGAACATATGATGTAGTGGTTTGAGTGCTGGACTAGGATTCCAGGAGTGGAGGCTTGAAATCACCACTCAGCAATGCAAACCACATTGGGTGACCTTGGGCAACTCAAGCACTCTTATCCTCAGAGAAAGGCAAGGGCAAAAAATTCTAGGATAGGTTCACTTGTGCATCACTATACATTGGAAGCAACTTGAAGGCACCCAATAACAACAAATGCACAGTTGTAGTCAGAGCTTGAAAATTTCAATCTCTCCTCCACCTCCTCTGGCTGTAAATTTCAGAATACCCCAGTCAGCATATAGGATTGGCCACATATACAGGGGAATTCTGGGACTTGTGTTTAAAAAAGTATATGTTCAAGATCTGGTTATACTCACATAGGTACAGTTCATCATTTTGGCTCAGGAGTAGATGACAGTTAACACAATCTCAATCTCTTCTTGTGTGCTCATTGAATGTTTGAAAAGTGCTAATGCCAAATCAGTCAAAAAGGTTCTTAGTGATTACAAATTTCCAGCAATTATGTAGCCATTGTGCATATTTCAAAAGGGAGGTGGAAGCTGCCAGAGGTTTGCCTCAGTCTCCCCTTTGACACAGTATCTTCCAAGTGCTGACCCTGCCCTTAGCCACAGTAAAACCTTAGACATCTCAAGCAGTTGTGGCTGATCATCATGAAAGTGCAGCAAATCACTAGTTATTTAATGTATCCTTAATATGATCTTTGTTTTGTATTTTTGCTTGTGCCAGGAAGGAGAGAGACACCTTCTGGGATTTGCTGTCTCAAATGTCAGAGTAACACTGCTACTATTGAGATAAATCCAGTTGTTAGGTCCAAATGGAGCAGACCTGTTGAATCAGTTGCTGTGTGGTATGTGGAACTAGACAAGACTAAATAGTAAAGATATATAATTGAGCACTAAAGTGTTCCCCACCACCATGTATGGATGTGAGAGCGGCACATTGAAAAAAGTGGATAAGGAGCTTATTGCATTATTTTACGTCTTCCAGCTTCAATCCTTGATCAGGGGTACAGCCGGATGTTATCAGACATAATTTGCATCAATTCTGCTGTGGCTGAATGCAACCCTGCTTGAAACCATGCTCAGTCAGCACTTTTTTGGAGACAGAAGTTTTCCAACTTGAGAAATTTGCTGGTTGAGAGGCCTTGGACCTGGGCTGCATTCAGCCTGTGACATTGTGGCAGAATCGGTGGCAAATTACGTCTGATAACTTCTGGTTGTATCCCCAATCAAGTATTGAAGCCAGAAAAGGTAAAACGCCTCTAGGGCATGCAATAAGCTCCTAAGAAGGAAATCAATTCATTTGAGATGTGATGCTGGAGAATAGTGCTAAGAATACTGTGGGCAGCCAAAAAGACAAACAAATGGGTCCTTGAACATATCAAGCCTGAACTCACCCTGGAAACCAAGGGCACATTCCCACTACAAAATAACCCATTTTGGAAACTGGGTTATTTGGTGACTGAATCTCTCTGGGGTCATTTACTTCCCTTTTACTCCCCTTTGTCATTCACACTTGAGGGGGAGAGAGGAAGAAGGGTTGCCACAGAGAGAGGAAGAAGAGGAGGAAGAAAGAAAAGGCAAACTCCTTCTGAACAAACCTTGCCAAGAAAACCCCACGACAGACTTGAAGACACACAACAACAACAACAATAGAGGAGGGGTGGTGGCATAGAGGGAAGGCTTGAGCCCCAGCAGCTCCTCCTCTGCCTACACAAGATGGGCTGCCCTCTGGTGTGCCCCTCACTTCACCGTTGCTCGCCCGAACCTTCTGGGGGACCCTTTCCATCCATGGCAGTGGTGGTGGCAGCAGCAGTGGCAGTGCTCCGTCTCCCTCTCCTCCTCCTTGCCCCAACCCACCCTCAGCTGCTTCAACCAGGGAGCCCAGTTGCCCCTCCACAGAAGTGAGAGTACTCTGGGGCCCCAATCCAGGCCTCTCCAGCCCCCCTGGGCCCAAACTGCCCTCAGCTACCTCAACTGGGGAGCCCAGCCAGAGTGCTCCTGTAGCCCTCCTCTGCCTCCTCCTCCTTGCTGGTGCAAAGGCTGGTGCGCCCTGGTGGCACAGTGGTTAAATGCCTGTACTTCAGCCACTCACTCATAAACCACAAGGTTGCGAGTTCAGTACTAGCCAGGGCTCAGGCTTGACTCAGGCCTGCATCTTTCTAAGGTTGCTAAAATGAGTACCCAGCTGTTGAGGGTCAATGAGCTTACAGTTGTAAACCGCTTAGACACTGCATAGCACGGTATGAAGTGGTATATAAATGAAGATGCTTTGCTTTGCTTTGCTGTCCCCTCTGGAGCCAACTCCAAGCCCATTAGAGCCCAGGAAGAAGCAGCCAAGAGAGCGCCATAGGAGAGGAGCCACCCAAGATGGTGCCCTGTGGCTGCGCCCCCCAAGAACAACACCAGAGCACCAGGGCTGGCTGAGAGAAGCTGGCAAGAGTCAGCACAAACCTCCCCCCCAATATGAAACAGGCCCTTTGTTCCTACTTATTGAACATGGTTTGGATTCAGGTCTTTTCAAAGGAACCACCCAAAAACTAGTGTCAGGAAAGAGTGGTTCTTTTGTGTTTGCCTTGCTTCATCACAATTGAAACCAAGCACCGTAGGATCGGAACCAGTTTCAAGTGGGAACGATGAACATATAACCCAATCAGCAATTAGCTTTAAACTCTAGTGAGGACGAGGCCCTGGATCATCAAACTGAGGCTGCTGTACTTTGGCAACATCATGAGAAGGCACGAATCACTGGAGAAGACAATAATGCTAGGAAAGATATACTCAATCAATCTCAATCACACCAGATGGATAGATTCAGGGAGATCATGGGACTGAATTTGCAGGACCTAAGCAGTTCAATGGAAGATAGGGGTCTTGGAGATGTCTCATCCACAGGGTTGCCACAGGTTGTCGATGTTGACTCGAGGGCAGTTATCGACAACAACAAATCAACACTTGTGAAAATCTAATTGATTCAATGGACACTACCCATTGGGATTTAGGCATATGCAGCTTGAATTAGGGCAGGGCAGGGCATGCTGTGGTGTGTGTATTTACATCTATAATAAATTAGTCCCCCTGAGTTTTGGTGCAGCAGTGATAACAAAAACATCTTTTCCCCTTTTAAAATAAAGCATGTGGAAAGGGTTTGGCTTGTTTATAAGCCAAACTGTGGTACTGTTTGCACAATGAAATAAAAAGATGTGTGCAAAGCATAAATGTGGTTTTAAAGCACAAATGTGGCAACAATTTCAAAGTACAAATGCTACTTTTTTGCTGATACCACAAAACTGGAAGAGGAGTGTATCACTCAAAGGTGCTACAAGTTTGGAAGCTGATATGGCAGGAATTTCTAAAAGAGATGGTGGATACATTACTCATCCCTTACCTATAAAGCATTCTTCTGTCTTAGGTGGGAAAATGTTTTAGGCCGACCTTGTATTTAGTGCAACTCTCTCTCTCTCTCTGTGCCTCTAGATTGCTTGTCAATATCTAGCAACCCTATGAATTTCACAGGGTTTTTTAAGGCAGGGTATACCCAGAGATGTTGCTCCAGTTCCTTCCTCTGAAATAGCCTACAGCACCTGGTATTTACTGGTGGTCTCTCCCATTCAAATATTAACCAGGACTGACCCTCCTTAGCTTCCAAGATCAGATAGAATCTGGTACCTTTAGGGTATTTTGGTCCAGTATGACCTATTTCACAAGATCCAGGAAATGAAAGGAAAATTCAAACCAAGGACCGGAATGCTCTATGACAATAAAAATAACATAATACAAGACCAGGAAGGAATAAAAAGATGTTGGATGCAATACATAGAAGAATTATACAAAAGATATAATAAAATGAAGGACAAATGGAATGAAGAGCCATATGAAGATGAACCCCAAATTCTAAAAAGTGAGGTGGAAACTGCAATAAGAGAAATAGCAAAAAACAAATTGCCAGGAACAGACAATATTCCTATTGAACTGCTACAAAACACACTGTTAGAGTCAACTCTAGTGCTAACCAACATATGTCAACAAATATGGAAAACAAAACGATGGCCAACAGATTGGAAGAGGTCAATATACATCCCCATCCACAGAAAAGGAGGTACAGAAGACTGCAACTCTACATGACCATAGCACTGATCTCCCATGTAAGCAAAATTATGCTCAAAATTCTGCAACATAGACTCCAACCATACATGGAGAGAAAGTCCAGAGGTCCAAGCAGGGTTCAGGAAAGGAAGAGGCACTAGGGACCCATTGCAAACATATGATGGCTAATGGAGCACACCAGGGAATTCCAAAATGTGCTTTATAGACTATAGCAAAGCCTTTGACATCATATGAATCATGAAAGGCTATAGAATGCCCTTAATGACATGGGACTATCAACACATCTGATAGTCCTGATGAGGAATCTGTACTCTGGCCAAGAGGCTACTGTCAGGACAAAACACAGAGAAACAGAATGGTTTCCAATTGTCAGACAAGGTTGCATACTTTCACCCTATCTGTTCAACTTGTATGCAGAACATATTATAAGAAAAACAGGCTTGGACACAGAAGACGGAGGAGTGAAAATAGGAGGAAGGAATATCAACAATCTAAGATATACAGATGACACCATAATACTAGCAGAAAAACTCATAGACCTGGAGCACCTACTAAGGAAGATCAAAGAAGAAAGTGCGTAGGCAGGCTTACTGTTGAACATAAAGAAAACAAAAATAATGATCACCGAGGACCTTCACAAGTTCAATCTAGACAATGAAGAAATAGAAATAGTTAAAGAATTCCCATACCTGGGATCAAACATTGGGGAATGTTTGGGGACTAGAAATGGGGACTGCAGTCAGGAAATCAGAAGAAGATTAAGAATGGGGAGGGCAGCCATGAGGGAACTAGAAAAGATTCTAAAATGCAAAGATATAGAACTCAGCACAAAAGTTAGAATCATACAAGCCATCATATTCCCTATTACTGTGAGAACTGGACAGTTAAGAAAGATGTTAGGAAGAAAACCAATTACTTTGGAATGTGGTGCTGGAGAAGAGTGCTGAGGATCCCATGGACAGCCAAAAGGACAAACAAATGGGTCTTAGAGCAGATCAAACTGGAAACCACCCTGGAAGCCAAGATGACCAAACTGAAACTGTCATACTTTGCACACATCATGAGAAGGAAGTACTCATTGGAAAAGACAATAATGGTAGGAAAGATGGAGGGAAGTAGGAAGAAAGGAAGGCCACATGCTATATGGATGGACTCTATTAAGGAGGTCATGGATATAGGTTTGCAGGATTTAAGCAGAGCAGTGAAGGACAGGGGGTCTTGGCGATGTCTCATCCATAGGTTTGCCACGGGTTGAGATCGACTTGAAGGTAGTTAACAACAACAATAAATAACCATAGTAGCTGAAAATTGAAATTTATACTTCTATCTCACAGCTCATGTTCCGTGCCATTCTCTTCTTGTTGTATGTCTTCAAATTGTTTCTGACTTACGGCAATCATAAGGTGGCCCTTGAGAACCAGCGTGGTGTAGTCATTTGGGTATTGGACTAGGACTCTGGGGACCAGAGTTTGAATCCGTGCTCAGCCATGGAAGCCCACTGGGAGACATTGGGTGAGTCACACTCTCTCAGCCTCAGAGAAACCCAATGGCAAAACCCTTCTGAACAAATCTTACCAACAAAACAAAACAAAACAACCCATGAAAAGTTTGCCCTAGGGCTGGCATAATTCGGAAATGACTTGAAGGCACTGAACAAAGGTGAGCCTATCATGGCAGCATAAGCTTTTGTAGATTGACTTTGATTAAGTAGATTAGTCTATGAAAGCTGATGCTATCAATTTCTTTCTTTTAGGGCCTCTGCAGACCAGCCCAAAGGGGTGGAGGCAGAGATGGGGAGGGGCAGCCGCCCCAACCCCAGCCAGATGATGTCCGGATGCCATGCACCATTACACACAGCACGCGGCATCAGGATATCCTCCTGGTGCAGCGTCCTGACGCGCTGAATTGGAAGGAGCACTGAAGAGCCGCACTCCAGCTCTTAGGGCACCCTTTTACTGCCCCTGAAAGGAGCAGCATTTTGCTGCTCTTTTCGGGGCAGCAAAAGGGAGGATTGGGTCATGTTGTGCAGTAGCCGCGGCCCCGATCCTCCGCTTCCCGGGGAGGCTCAGAGCCACCTGACTGCAGCCCCCCTTAGTTAGTCTCAAAAGTGCTCAAGATCCCTTTGTTTACTCTATAAGTTTCATTAAAGTCATTGTAGGCAAATCCAAAATGAGTAGTTTGATGACTGCAGCTATAGGCTGAAATCCTGTTGATTAATTGCAACTAGAGTAGACCCACTGAATTAATTATTAAGTTGTGAATCAAAAGGTAGGTAAATCCAATTGATTCAGTAGGCCTACTGTAGTCAGGAAGATTTAGGCCAGGGACAGGCAACCTTTTTGAGACCTGGGCCGGTCTCCCATTGCCCAGGTCTCGGCTGGGCCAAGGGGGTGATGGTGGCGCACGCGCTCACGTGCGCACGTGCACCCTCCTCCACCGCACGCCCCCCGTGCACGCTGCCGCCGTGGCCGCTACCACAGCCGCTGCCGTAGCGTGCGCGGCCACAGCCATGGCGCATGTCGAGGCCGCCATTTTGGAAGTCAAAATGGCGGTCGCGATGTGTTTGCGCATGTGCAAGAGTACTGCGCATGCACAAATGCGTCGCGACTGCCATTTTGACTTCCAAAATGGTGGCCGCAGCAAGCGCTGCCGAAAACGCCCCCTGACAGCGGCGTGCAGCAGCGGTGGTGGCGGCGGCGGCAGCCTACGGCCTGGGCCGGTAAGTCCGAGGCCCGGGGCCTTAACCGGTGCCCGGGCTGTAGGTTGCCAGTCCCTGATTTAGGCCATGGTGTACTGGATTATTTATGCCTTTGTTTGAGATACTCCAGTTTAAAATGTCTATTAATTATCTATCCATTCTGATCCACTTATCCACAAGAATAAGCCTTTTTTTTTTTTTTGCAAAGAGTTTATCAATGGTTTTAAAGACCTGTGCAGACTAGGAGGGAAAAAAGAGGGAGAGTCATTTTCCCAGTAATGTTTTTTTTTCTTTACTAACTGTGAGATGAGCTGAACATGAAACCCAACTGGTTATTGGTTTGGGCTAGTCAGAAACACAAAGGAGTTTATCACACGGGGGAAATCCCGTGCAGAAACGGGGCTTTAAATTAAACAAAACCCGCAAAAGAGGGTGTTTTTTCAGACGACGTCACTGTTAAAAGGAGGTTAATCTGAACGGAAATTAGACAAAAACTGCTTCTTTTTACTTTCGGAAATTCCCAAAAGTAAAAAGAAACAGTGTTTGTCTAATTTCCGTTCGGATTAAGCTCCTTTTAACAGTGCTTTCACTTTTCACACAGGGCAGAACGGGAGAAATCCCATTCATTAAAAGCTTCCACTTTTGCGTTTTTTTTTTAACTTTAAAGAACGATTTTGCACTGGGCTTCCCGTGTGATAAACTCCAAAGGCAGAGCTCAGGGAAACCACAGTTTGGAAAAGTTACTTTGCTTAAAACTGATATATTCCTGGAGTTATAATTGAAAAAAGTAAAATTTCTGAGCTCTGAAACTTATAAGCTATGAATTCACCTAATGTTTATGAGTTATGACAGTGAATTTTACGGTGGCTTTTATTTAAAAGGGTTGTGAACCAAGAAGCCTTGAAAGTAGCTACAGAGGAATTGTTTGCACACTTTAAGCTTCCCAGACCTCCTTTTTTGTTCCCAGAATCCCCAAAGCCAAGTACAGCAGACATATCCCAGTATACCTTTAAGCACATTCTGAGCCCTCCCAGATTTCCTGAACTGAACAATGACAGATCTTAACACAAGGCCGATAACTGATTATCCCAACCTTTCTTCCATCTAACATTATTTAGATGGAAAAGTTCATATTGGTGTCAATACCATTAAACAATTTTGTAGTTAGAAACCTTTTCAGATTCATAGCTTGCAAGGTTCTCTTTTCAAAGGCAATTTGTTTGCATTACTCATTATAATGTTTGAAAGTAACTCATTATGCTCTGTGTTTCATTTCTTGCTGCTTTTCAATATGTTTCAATTATTTTTTAAAAAAAATACTATTGATAAGATATGGCATAAAACTTAGAAAAAATCCAGTAAAATACCTCTAAAATGTCTTTAAAAGTAACTTTTAAAAGTAATTAAACCATTTACCAATTACAGTGTAATTACTGCATAAATGAACTAATTTTATTTCCACTTGTTACATTGCATTGATGTAACTACAGGTGTATCTACACTGTAGAAATAATGCAGTTTCACATGACTTTAACTGTCATGGCTCCATCCTACAGAATTTTGGGATTTGTGAGGCACCAGCAATCTTTGTAGAGAAGACTATTATTGTTGTGTGCCTTCAAGTCATTTCCAACTTACAGTGGCCCAATCATGGGGTTTTCTTGGTAAGATTTGTTCAGAGGAGGTTTGTCATTGCCTTCCCCTGAGGTTGAGAGCATGTGACTTGCCCAAAGTCACCCAGTAGGTTTCATGGCTGCATGAGGAATCAAAACCTAGTCTCTAGAGTTGTAATCCAACACTCAAACCATGATGCCACACTGGATCTCAGAGAAGGCTGGAGACCTTGTAAAACTACAAACCCCAGGAGTCCATAGGATGGAATTACAGCACTTAAAGAAGTGTCAAATTGCACCATTTTTACAGTGTAGATGCACCCTACATTTTACAGTGTAGATGCACCATTGCTACCAAAAGTAATGCATAACAGTTATTGGTGTTGCTTATTTGAAGCTCAGTACAGATCTACTACAAATTACAGAGAATTACTAGTAGACACTGGTCTGACTTACCTTTAAGACAGACTATTTCTGCAATTCACCAAGGAATTTTCAGAATTTTTGGTTGCTAGAGTAGAAGAGAAAGGAGAAAGTGTATTGTTAAAAAAAATCAGGGTCCTGGTTAAAGAAGGGTGAGCACCTGGTTAAAGAAGGGTGAGCTAAAATGATTACAGCAAAACATAATAAAGAATCAACTTGGGTACACTGCATAATGTGTCAAGGGCACTGTGATAAAGGCAATTGGAAAAGGTTAGAAGGTAGCATAATCAGGAGCGGTGTGCTGTTGCTTTCATTAGCTAGGAGATTTACTTCATTTGAGTGGAAATGGTGGTCATCCATCATACAACTGTCTGTTAGGATGACATTTAATGGAAATGGGATTAGCAGTCTTTCATGGGGAAAGATTAATAAAAGACTCCCCTTCTCAGAGTCTGCAAACAAAAGACTCTGAGGAGGACCAATAGGCTTGAGACAAACACCAGAGCCATCAGCCTAGCAATTGGTAGCACATCTTCATTTATCAAATTACATCTGCATCAATTTTTTGCTCACACTCAAACACACATCAGCAGCAGATGAAAAGAGAACAGATTGGAAAGGAGTCCACATTCTGGTATCTGGACTCTGGGGCACTGGCCAGGACCACAAGCATCTTGCTAACATCTCACAAACATTCAGTGTATATGTAACATTCCTTTTGATCTTTATTGGTAGTTTAAAATATGTTTAGGGCAGGAATGTTCTTCAGAATTCTTCAGAACATTCCTTTTTATTTCATTTAATGAAAATATTTTTCCCTTGCCAGTGTTGCAGCTGCCTTGACATTTGTGTCTGATCTGCCAGGTGGCCCAGTAAATAAAACAAGTATTTTATTTTCAGTGTTGGCCTTAGTCAAGATCTACTCTGCTTCCACTGAAGGATTCAGCCTGGAAAATACCAAAGTACTTCCTTGTAAGTTTTAGGAGAATGTAAAAAAAAGCACTGAAATAATCAATGTCCTTCTACTTCTTGTCTTTTTTCCTGTCTGCATTAGATAGACCAAGCTTATGGTTAGCTTCATTTGTTTGCCTAGTAGAAAGATACAGGTCAGCAGTGATTTTGAGGAACTGCATTCTCACCTTCCCTCAAAACCTGGAGCTCAGTCTCTTCCTCAGTTGACACTGCTGCCACCATGTTACTGCTGAAATTTGATGGCAACAACACCAAGGAGGATACCACAGTACACTGTTATAATGCTATTATTCCAGTATTACTGCTATATCTGCCTCTGGTGACATCCTCAAATTTGCAGTTTAGGAAGGGGCATTTAGCATTCTCAGACAGAGAGCTCTTAGACTACAGCAAACTACAAACCCCAGAATAACATAGGAAGCAGTCTTTGCAGTAAAAGTAGAATAATAGCACTGTAACAGTGTAGTGTGGTATTGTCCCAACTCTATGGGGTAGGAGGATGCTAAAGCATCCTTGAGTCATGGCTGATGGCTTCCATGTTATTGGCACTGTGAACATCTGCTGGGTTATTGTCCAGGATTGAAAGGAAATATCTGTGGTACCCAATCATATCCCCCAACTTTTTAAACTTGCAGACTAAGAAGATTATTGCACATAGTTTTTAAACTGTGATTACACCAGGAAAATCAGCTTTGGTGAGACTTATCACATCACAATGCCTCTGACCCATAGCTGCTTTGTCTACAACCTGTAGCTCCTGCATAATTTTTCATTGATGGGGGAAACCCATTAATAACTTCACAATCATGCAAGTCCCCAGGTGTGAAACATTGGTTTCAGTGTCATGTGGTATCAATATTCACTCCTCTCCCCCGTCCTCTCCTCTCCCTTACTACCCCCAAGCAGACTGATTCTCTGGGTTTTTTTTAATTTTCCTTTCTTTTTCTCTTTTTTAAACCTTAAAGTTGCAATGATTCACAGTAGCAGAACTCCAGAATTGTGTGAAAAATGTGGACAATATATAAATAAAAAAATTGAAAGGCACGACGATGCCTCCAACCCATAGCTGCTCAATCCCCAACCTGTAGCTGTCACATCACTTTTCACTGATGGGGAAGACCCACCAATTACCTCACAATCACACAAGTCCCCAGGTGCAAATTGTTGGTTCCAGTGTCAAGTGAAATCAGTATTCCCTCCTCTCTGTCATTGAGCCTGATCCCCTGTTGTTGTTTTCTTCAAACCTTAACTCACAGTGACTCACAGCATCAGAGCTCTGGAATTGTGTGAAAAAAGTGAAAATAAAATAAAATATAAAATAAAATAAAATAAAGGGCATGTTGGGTAGGGCATAAGGCAGGGAGGTGGCTTTAAGGAAGAATCAGAAAGGGAATCCAATGGTAGCAGCAACTTCAGTTGCATGATTCTGAAGATGTGCAGTATTGACTGCTCTGAATGCAGTATGTTCCCATTTTTTAAAAAATGATACAACTGCTGTGAGAACAGGGGTCATGCAATAAATTCCTAAAACTCAGACTAAAATCCAAAGCAGATTTATTGTCCCACTGAGATGAAAACCTCTAGACACCAATGACCTACATGAGCACATTGTGACACTGTAGACCAGAGTGCCTTGCAGGGTCCTTCTGCTGAAGAAGGAGATAGAAAGCCTGGAAGGTTGAGAGAAATTGCTACAATTTTGTTGCCAATTTCAACAGCACAGCTTGTAGTGGGAACAGATTCAATGGGGATGGTTGAACCTCCTAAAAAATGGGATTCCAAGGCAAACCCTTGATGTAAGCCTTCCCTTCAGCTCCACCCCCATATAGAAATGTTTGTGTGTGTTTTTGAAAAAGAGGGGACCCTTTCTTAAGGTCCAGAGCACCTCTTTCCTCTTAGTTGCATGCAAATGGGCTGGTGCTCCCCTTTCCTCCATTTGCCTCCCCTATAGTAATGAAGGGGGGGGAGCATATGGGCTCTGGAAGACAAACAGTGAAGTCCAGGAAATAACATTTGCAATAGGTCCGTTAGCAACACAATGAGAAACTTTCTTTTTCTCTCCTATGTGAAAATACCTGCCCCCCCCCTCCTTTGGCTGATAATACTGAATTTCTCAAGAAGTCTCTGTGTTGTTGTATCTGATTTTTTTTTTAAATGCTGCTTAGAACACATCAAACGTAGTCCCATTTTTAAACCCCCCCCCCCAACATTTGACTTTTGTTGCAGGTAAAGACCTCAAGAAGCTAAGTCTCAGCCCTTTGTTGCCTCTTGTTTAGGATTCCCCTGTTGTGTCTAAAATGCAGTATCCTGAAATCTAGAAATCATATCCAGGAGTAGCTGTATTGGCCACACTGCATACAATAACATCCCAAATCCACAAAACAGTGATACCTTTCTCCTGTTTGATTTTTAACACATTTGCCCAATGGAAGGGAAGGGGTCAGGCTCTGTTCTCCCTTGCATTGGATACTGTCAATACTTTGGCGACTCCTGGGGTTTCCTGTTCCTTTCCCCTCCCCTTTTATTTCCCTCCCCCACCCCTTTGCCAGGAGAATCCTGGAGGAGGAGAAGGAGGAGGAGAAGGGCAGTTCCAGGGACATTTCTTGCCAAGGGTTGCCCAGGCAGCCATGCAGCCTTTCCTTCCTCAGGTGGAAATCCTGCTAAGCTCATCTGCCTGCCCACCTGCCTGCCCTCTTCACCAGGCATCCCATTTGGGCAGTGTTGTTCCTTCCAAAGATGGGCCTCTCTCTTTCACTTTCCCTAGCCACTCTCCAGTCTCACTTTCCTTCCCCCAAATACAAACTTAAGGGGCTCCAGGCTCCCTTTGGAATTTGGACTTGCTAGAAGCAATTGTTATTATGTACCTTCAAGTTGTTTTGACTCATGGTGACCCTAAGAAGAACCTGTCATGGAGTTTTCTTGAAAGATTTTCTTCAGAGGAGGTTTGCTATTGCCTTCCCCTGTGGCTGGGAGAGTGTGACTTGTCCAGGGTCACCCAGTGGGGTTGCATGGCAAGAAGGATTTCATTTACTTCATGTGCAAAACTACCCCAAAGCAGCCACTTCCCATGCTTAGGATACTTTCTCCCTTCTCTCCCCTCCTCAGTAGAACAGTGGATCTAATACCAAGAGATTGGGGGGGGGGGGCACTAGGGTTGTCACTCAAGAAGGAAGGGAGCAGTAGCTTGAAAAAGTTTGGGGACCACTGGTATGATAGTACTTTTAAAAATCAGCCAAAAGCAATGAGTTGGATCCAGATTTCATTCTACTTAGAGAAGACCCATTAACATCAGTTATGTTTGTTGAGGATGACCTTTTTCATTCACTTCAGTGAGTGTACTCTAAGCATTGCTAGGTAAAGATCCAATTCTGAAGTTACAGTGAACTTTT
The DNA here is from genome assembly GCA_026167975.1 of Phrynosoma blainvillii. Classification (NCBI taxonomy): domain Eukaryota; kingdom Metazoa; phylum Chordata; class Lepidosauria; order Squamata; family Phrynosomatidae; genus Phrynosoma; species Phrynosoma blainvillii. The sequence goes on from JANUYF010000005.1 coordinate 40,311,109, forward strand.
TTTGCAAAAATTTGGAGGAGGCATTTGGAAGTTTGGAAAAAAACATTTGGACCCCCCCCCCCCCGAATATTAACACTGCCCAACTGAAACCTTGTCACATGCTTGGTTGCTGCTTTGGGCAGGGCTAGAAATAGACTTTATATTTGTCAAAGGCTTTTACTGGAAGTGAAGTGTGGCATGCATATTAATGATGACTGTTGCTGCAGATGTATTGCCTGGGATTTCTAAAATAATAATAATAAAAAAATAATAAAAAAATCTGAAATGGAGAGCATGTATACAGCACTGTAGTGGAAGCAATGTGAGTTATGGGAGAAATGACCTATTCCTAATTGTGTGCTCTGCCCAAACAATCCTAGCTATGCTTTTAAAATAGTAAATGTTAGCATGCTTTTTCTACTTTATTTTGCCTTAGATTCCTAGACAGTAATCAGAATTGCCTATTGATATGTTTAACATATCTTTATGCTCACCTGCTAAAGGCTACAATTGTCTTATGTGTCTCTTGATATTGTGTGCTTTCAAGTCGATTCTGACTTATGGTAACCCTAAGGCAAACCTATGGGGTTTTCTTGGCAAGATTTGTTCAGAGGGGTTTGCCTTTGCCTTCCTGAGGCTGATTGTGTGTGACTTGCCCAAGGTCACCTAGTGGGTTTCCATGGCTGAGCAGAGATTGAAACCCTGATCTCAAGAGTCACAGTTTTGACTCAAGCCACTAAACCATGCTGGTTCCCTTATGTGTCTTATCAGGCAGTAAATCCCATTGAACAAGAAATGTAAATCTTGACTTGGCATCTTCTCATGATGTAAATTAAAAAATCAACAACTTTTCTTCTTTGGAGATTATCACACCATGACGCTAACCCATTGGCAACCCCAAATAAATGAAATTGCTACCTTAGCATTGCAGTTGTGCATTAGATTACAATTTTCTCTGAAAACGGATGTATTCATAATAAGAGCAGCAGGAACTGACCACATTCTTGAGATTGCAACTATTTTTTTTTAAAAAAAAGCTGTGCATGAGTCATTGCACAGTTTGGATGTCACTTGAAGGGAGGGAGTTGTGGTCTTATGCTGATAAGCTTATGAGATCGCAGAACAGCACATCTAGTGATCACACTGGTTGCTGGATGCAGTATTATTGCATAATTGTGGTCATTCACAGGTTCTATCCATGAATGAGAAGTGGTGGTTTTAATGGAGGGTAACAATGGTTTGTGCACTACATCATATGGTCAGGACTGTTGCCAAATCAGAACTATGCAGATTGGTTTGTGCTCTAACTGATAGTGTGATAATCTCCAAACGGAGATGCCAAGATCTCTTTTTTTGCTCATTCTCTGAAAGATTTTGTGCATTTTTGAGACTCTTCCCCTTGCATCTTTCTCTAAAAGATGCATTATTGGAAGATGTGTTACCTTCTTCTCTGAACTAGGAAATACAATTGCTTTATTTTGCATGTTTGTGTCCTTTTGATTGTTTTGTGTTTGTGGTTATGAGCTTAGCATCACAAAAGGAAAAGTGGGTAATTTTGTGCTGAGTCGTTTTGCCCCAAATGCAGATAACACAACTAAAAATAATGCTTTGTCTCATTCTTGTGTTGGAGAGGAGATGGCATGATGATTGGTGACTCCTTGGCAGGCTGTCATTCCATGGTGAAACATGATGATTTCAACAAAATCAAGACATTGATTCCCGCCCCCCCCCGCCCCCCCAGTCCTACAGTGAATGCATGGGCACTTACGAAGCAGACATTTGTGGGATAATATTGCACTCCATATTTAACTGCTATGGCTTTTCCAAAGAGGCTTATCAGGGCTTGGGAAAGTTGCTTTTTGAAATAAAACTTGCAGAATCTCCCAGCCAACATGCTCCCCTGGTTGTTCTGGATGCTGGTAGTTGTAATCCAAAATGTTTCTGAGCTTTGCCAGAGATAAAAGCCATTTCCTGTGCATTTTACAATCCTTTCTTTTGGTAGCTTCTCAAGTGGAGACTTAACTAATACTATTTTTCTTTTTTAATGACTGTGGCTATTGAGAAGATAGGCTCAAATCCTGTATGCTAACTTAAAATTAGTTACACAAGCAATCACATTTTCTCAAGGGTTGCATAAATTCAGTCCCTCATGCAGCCAATTGTTATGTAAGCAAACACAAAGCTACACTTGACTTACTGGGTGGGGACCTTATCCACTGTCATTTAATGGGTGAGTTCGAGCTTGCTGTGCAATCTAATGTGGGATCTAGTGTAACTATGGACTGATGCACATGGCCCTTAAGGGGCGGCTCTGGGTTGCTCCTGGGAGCATGGATTGGGGCTGTGGCAACCACACGCCATGGCTCCAATCCTCCTTTTTGCCACCCCCCCCCCAAAAAGAGAGGGCAAATGCTCCTTTTGCATAATTCCAAAATTGCATGTAAAACATACACATGCACACAATGCAAGGCACAATGGATAGGTCTTAGGGCAGAGGGTAGGGTTAAGATTAATATGATCACAGTGAGAACAGAGTTGATTTGTTAAAGGTCCTTAGGATGCTCTATGAATGAAAGACTTCCATGAGCCCCATTCATCAATAGGGTGGCTTAGCTCTTGCAAATTCAGGGCCGTGGATTCCTTGATTGAATCAATTCATCTGTAAGATGGTCTTCCTTTTTTTCCTATTGGCTTTACTGAGCATAATCTTCACTTCCAATGAGTCGTGTTCTCTCTAGCATGCCATAAATACACACCAACATAGGGCCGATGCAACTGGCATTACAGGCCAGCCTGGGGGTGGAGTTGGGGCAGGACAACCGCACACCAGTTGCCCTGACTCCACCCCAACTCTGCCCATTGCCATGCACCCATCTGCACAGCGTGTGGCATCAGGGTGCCATGCTGCGCCAAAAGGGTGCAAAAGAGCCCCAGTGAACCTACCTGTGCAATTTTCCTTAACATCATTAAAATGAAAACATAACTATTGATAATTCAAACCAGTAGAAAGCAGAATTTGAGCCTTGCTTGATTCTGCCTCAGTTTAGTACTGGAAACCCCTTTTCCAGTTTAATGACCATCATTCCAGGGTAATTACAGAATAATAAATTTTTAAACTAAATCATAGAAGCAAAATTGATTGATTAAGGGCATTTCAAACAAGTGTTCATGATGCAGTGCACATTTCTGGCGTGTTTACAGTGTTCATAGTATGTTAAATAAAAAAGAAGAACATTACAGTATTGCTATTTGCTTACATGCTATGCTATAATTGTATTACATTGCACTAAGTCTAAAACAGTGAACCATAGCTGGTCTAAATAAAGAAGCAGCCATTTGGTCCTTGTGTCTAAGCTGAACAGAAATTGCTGTATGCTTTCCACACTCATGTGCCATGCTTTATAATGGAAAAAGTCACATTTTCTTTTATATAAATAACAGCATCCATCGTGTTATTTACTGCACTTTCTGACAAGCACACTCTCTAAAGAAATATATTGGATCTCAAATAGATCTGGCAAAAATAAAAACTGAACGGCAACTCTGATGACTCTGAGGGGAAGGAAAACAACCAAATATACTGGTGCAAATATGAGTATAGAAGCGGAATGTTGTGCCAAAATGTAGCAACATTTATGAACCAGCTGGGGCCTGTAATGCACCATGTTAATAAAGCTGATGCACATCCCAGCCAAAATGAGATGCATGTAGGAAAACAGTAGAGATCTTAAATGTCATGGCATTATTTAATTATTTATCCCACCCTTCCCCCAAAAACATTCTCATTGGCTTACAAATTGTTAATTTGAGAGTTCCCTGCCCTCAGGTTTACAATCTAAGGGCACACAAGGAAAAGGGGATGATAGTGGGGAAGGGGATTAAGTCTAAGGACGTTATCATACGTGGGCCAGTTTAGTTGTTAAAGTGATAATAAAGTGGAAATGAAGCATCCCGAAAAGAAAGCGAAAATAGAGCTTAATTGCGCAAATGCTTTTCACACGTAATTACAGTAATAACAGAATTAAGTTAAAAGCAAAAAAAGATGTTTTTAACTTTCATACACAAATGAAAAGAACCTGTACATGTACTGGAAATGGGTGTGTTTTGTGACCAGACTCCTCCTTTTCCAGGGCAAGTCCTGCATTTCCCAGGAGGAAATGTCAGACTGTCCTACATTTGGGGTCATGTCCTCCTGCACAGGTCCTAATCCCCTTCCGTTGGGGTTAGGACCTCTTGAGAGCAGAGGAGGAGGAGGAGGAGGAGGAGGAGGAGGCTGGAAAGGCAAGGCAAGCCAAGGCAAGGGAGGGATTGGGATGGCTCACCCTCCCTTTTCTCTCTCTCCTTTCCTGGCATTGGAGGCTGTCAGCTGCTGGGGAGATGGGCAAGGAGGGTAGGATCACAGACAGAGCTGGCAGGGAAGGAGGAGGAGGAGGAAAGGGAAGGAGAAGGAAGGAAGGAAGGAAGGAAGGAAGGGCGGGCTGGGTGTTCCCTGGGGAGAACCAGAGCCTTGGATGCCCAGGAGAGGGGGAAACTGGAGGTAGCTCCCATGCCCCCCCCAAGCCTTTCCCCTTTGTAGGACCTGCAGGGCAGAACTTCATTGTGAGATGGAGCTCCAAGTTGCTCCACAAGCACACCCCACACTTGCACCCACATCCATCCACAGCTGCTGTGAGGGAAGCCCTCTTTTCCCTCCTTTCCCCTCCATCCCAAATGCTAAACTTCTCCTCCGTCCCAAACTTCCCTCTCCTGGGCTGCCTTCCCTTCCCTTTCCTTCCCTGCATGGCACTGAGGAGGAGCCTGGGACTCTCCCTCCCTGGAGGCCCCTCCTCCTCCTCCTCTTGGCCCTCCTCCAGGTTTTAAAATAATAATAATAATAATAATAATAATAATAATAATAATAATAATAATTTTTATTCATAGCCCACCCCTCTGCACAATAATCGAGGTGGGTTACAACATTTAAAACAAACAAACAAACGAATTAAAACATTCCCTCATCCCCTAATCCTACACTCCCAACCCCTTAAAACAGGATTAAACTAGAAGAGATTAAAATACACTTATCCATTAAAACAATAACAGTAAAATCAGACTACAATGGGGACATAGTAATAATAAAAACTGAAATCTCATCTCCCTAAAGCAGATGCTATTCCGGGAGGGCCTGCCGGAAGAGCTCCGTCTTCACTGCCTTTTTAAAGGCAGTAAGCGTAATAATGAGATGGATCTTGTCCGGCAGGCCATTCCATAGCCTGGGAGCGGCCACAGAAAAGGTCCTCTGGGAGGTCTGAGACAGCTTAGTTTTTATTGGCTGTAACAGATTCCTCCCAGAGGACTGAAGGGCACAGGGGGGATCATATGGGGAGAGGCAGTCACTAAGATAAGATGGACCCAAGCCATGTAGAGCTTTAAAGGTCAAAACCAACACCTTGTACTGTGCCCGGAAACTAATCGGCAGCCAGTGGAGGGATTTAAGCACTGGAGTTATGTGCTCCCTCCTAGATGTTCTGGTAATTAACCTGGCTGCCATATTTTGCACTAATTGGAATTTCCGGGTTAGGCACAAGGGTAGCCCCATGTAGAGTGCGTTGCAGTAATCCAGATGTGAGGTTACCAGAGCATGTACCACAGTTTCCAAGTCCCTCATGTCCAGATAAGGGCGCAGTTGGTGTATCAGCCGAAGCTGATAACAGGCACTCCTGACCGCCACATTCACCTGACTAGTCATGTGAAGCAACGAATCACGGAGTACCCCCAAGCTGCGAACACAGTCCTTGGAGGAGAGTGTTACTCCATCCAGGACTGGAGACTGTATTCCCAGATCTGGTTTCGGGCCTGTGACTGTGAGTACCTCCGTTTTGTTTGGATTCAACTTCAATCTGTTTTTCCTCATCCAATCCATTACCGCTCTGAGACAGTCATTAAGAGGAGAGATGCGATCTGAAGTCTGAAACGATGATCTGGTCATGGAGAGATACATCTGGGTGTCATCAGCATGGACAATTAAAAGAGAATTGTCCATGCGTATTTGCTTTTCAGATTAAAGTAAATGAGAATTACTGTAATTTCGCAAATGCATTTCCTCTAAACTCCTGAAATTAAAAAGATCTCGGATAATACCACTTTCTGTCCGCTTTCTGGGCGACATTGTGTGAAATTGTCAGGCGGAGGTGTGGTTTTTTTTTTGGGATTTGTGTGGGATAATCTACAGCAGGGGTAGGCAACCTAAGGCCCGGGGGCCGGATGCAGCCCCTCGAGGCCTTCGGACCGGCCCAGGCCGGTCCTGCCACCGCCGCCACTGCCCACCATGATGATATTGTTTATTGTTGTTATTACTTGTTCTTCGGGTTTGCTTGGCAAAATCTCCACAGGGGTTTTGCCATCATGGCTTTTCTGGGGCTGAGAGAGTGTGCATGCATATTTTTTAATTTTTTAATTTTTTTTAATTATTTATTTATTTATTATTTTATTTTTTATTTTATTTTCGCTTCGGCCCCCCAATTGTTTGAGGGACAGCAACCCGGCCCCCAGCTCAGAAAGGTTGCCTACCCCTGACCTACAGATTCCCCCCGTGTGATAATGTTCTAAGAGATGTTGGCTGCTCTTCTCTCCCTCCAAGGCCACAGCAGTGATAAATGGGATCAATTAGCTTCTTTGTGAAGGAAACCAAAATATAAATAAAAATAAATAAAAACACATTTAAGAAGGGAGGAAGCTTCAAGGAACACAGATAGATTTACTTCCAAGTAAATAAATACAGGATTTCATGTATAACAGTTTAGGAATGCTCTTTGGCTATATCATATTATCTCATCTACATGTTTCAGATACCCAGAAGAGGCTGCCACAAGTCAAAGTAGACCACACCAGGCTAAATCAGAGCTTGGAATAGTTATATGATTGGACTACAACTCCCAGATTGTGGCCATAATGGTTGAAGGATTGTGGGAGTTGTAGCCCCCCAAAAGGACCTTCTACAGACCCTGGGCATAATAGGAGAAATTGTTTGATCTGGTATAAGGCATTTTCTACCTAGGATCTAGTGAAGTTAAAACAAGTGTGGGAATCATATGGTTCTCCTGATGTTGTTAGGCGGCAACTTGCCTGAGTCCTAACCAGCACATCCAATGGTGAGGAATGTTGGGAGCTGCAGTCCAAGAACATCTGGGGGCAAAGAATGGAAAAACATGTTTGCAATTATTTATTCCCGGACCAAAAAAGAGTTTTCTTACAGTTTGAAAACCCCATTGAGGAAAATAATAAACCAGCAAAAATATTACTCAATTTTCTCAGTGGGTTTACAGCACAGAAAACACTCTTTTTCTTCTCAAAATAATTCCTCTGCAACACTTTGGGATGTTCGAATATGGGGCGAAATACTGTGCAGGAATATTCATTTTCTCCTGTAGCAAAGGGAAAAAAACCCCACTTTCTATAAAAATTTGTTCTGGCATGCAATAAAAGAGTTGAATTTTGCAGAGTTAAAAGATGAGTTAACATGAGTTAAAAGATGGGTTTGTAACCCTTTAGTGCAGCTGTATGTAGGAATCTACCTTACAAATACAGGTAAAACTGTATTTTCCGAGAAGCCCTTCCTGCAAAAATCGGTCTCAGAGATCATTCCTAGCCACTTCTGTGGTTACCTGAGAAGCTATTGGAGATGTCCAATTCAATATCATTTTGCATTTATGTGCTATCAGTTGGGGTTAAGCAGGGAATCTATACGGTCTGCAATAAATGAGAAGTGGAAGATTCCTGTCATGGGGGAATGCTGTTGCTATACAGTGTTTAATCTCTTTAATGAGAATCCAGAAAGGAATACTCCAATTAGGAAACAAATTGCAGCCTCCACAAAGTTTGATTTTGTATTGTATGGGTCATAGGAGGCCTCAAGAGTCAAGAAAGAGCGAAGAATGAAATGAATAATCTAAGGTCTGTGTTTTCCTGATCTTTCTAAGGAGTAGTTTTCTATCTATATAGGGTAAGATAACAATTGGACACTTTGAAACTTAATATTTCTAAAATTAATGGGTCAGAGATTCATGCTTGCACCTATAGACATGGAGATGCTTTGTATGAGAGCTGTTTTGGGAGGGATAGGATTCAGCATAAAACCCAAAGTGGATGTATCATTCCACTGATATATAAAAAAACCATCACTGAGAACAGGCAACAGGTGATGCCCTTCACCGGCATCAGTGAAGAAGCCAATGTATTTGGGACTTTTCTGTATACACCAAGGCCAGCTTTCTGTTAGTGACTTATATTCATAAATATTTTTTTTGGATGGGACACAGATTGTTATTATCTTGCCCTTGTGCCCCACCCCAAAATTTCCCATGTCTGTCCAAGGCCAGATGTTAAGCCTTGAGAAAGACTGCTTTCATTTCTTCTTACCAGAGGGGAAGGACAGAGGAGGGGGAAAAGCACAATTCACACCATAAAGATCCAGTTGCTTTGAGCTTCCAGATTAATGAAAAAGTAGGGAGGGATTCCAGAGGTGCAAGCAAGGTTCAGGAAAGGAGGTGGCACTAGAGATCACACTGCAAACACATGGAAGATAACGGAGCACACCGGGGAATTTCAGAAGAAAACCAGAATGTGCTTTATAGACTACAGTAAATCATTTGATTGCGTAGATCATGAAAAACAATGGAGTGATGTTAAAGAAATGGGTGTACCATTGCATTTGGTTGTCCTGATGTGTAACCTGTATTTAGGACACTAATATGGAGAAACAGAATGGTTCTTAATTGGAAAGACAGTCAGACAAGGCTGCATTCTATCATCCTATCTATTCAACTTGTATACATAAAATATCATATGCTGAGCTGGTTTAGACATGAAGGAAGAAAGAGTGAAGACTGGAGGAAGAAATATCAACAATCTAAGATATGCAGACAACCCCATACTACTAGCAGAAAACACCAAAGACTTGAAACAATTACTAAAAAAAGTCAGAGAGGAACGTGCTAAGACAGGCTTGCTGTTGAACATTAAGAAAACAACAATAATCACCACAGAGGAGCCACAGGAATTCAGTGCAGATGACAAGGAAATTTCCCATACCCTAGATAAACAATTTTATTTATTTTATTTATTGGATTTATATCCTGCCTTTCTCCCAACATGGGATCCAAGGGGGCTAATGGGATTCAAGGCAGCAATAATTGATCAGAATGGGGATTGCAGTCAAGAAACCAGAAGACTAAGGCTGGGATGGGCAGCTATGAAAGAACTAGCAAGATCTTAAAGTGCAAAGATATCAAGCTGAATAATAAAGTTAGGATTATGCAAGCCATCATATTTTCAATTACCATGTATGAATGTGAAAACTGGATAGTGAAGAAAGCTGATAGAAAAATCAACTCACTTGAGATGTGGTGCTGGTGAAGAGTGCTGAGGATACTGTGGACAGACAAAAAAGACAAAAAAATTGGGACTTCCAGTTTGGAATGGCATCTAACTGAGTGGATTCTTAGAATAGCTGCTGAGAGTCCACTCACCAAATGTGGCAGGGGACTATTTTTTCTGAACTAAAATAACCTGAATATTTCCTTTGTTATAGGGAACTCAGAGGTGTTCTATGGAGGCCTGGATCCTGCTTTGGACAACAGCAAAAGAACATCTAAAACTGTAGTCCGGTAAGAAGCAGAGGGGGTCGAAGAACTTAACACAGCCACATGTGTGCCACTGGATGGCTCACAGACACCACCAACTAATAATAATTGAAACAGAAATCTACAGAAATATTTAAAACCTTTACTTCTGAAACATTTACTTTCAACTAGAAGAACACACTGGCTTATTTAAACAATAGAGACTGAACATTTAAGGTTTAAATATAAGAAGAATAGAGATGGAGACTGAAGGCCTTTGCAGACTGCCAGAAATAGTGAACATTAAATTGAGGCACTGCCCTGGCTCAGTGCTAGGGAATCATGGGAACTGTAATTTATTGTGGCACCAGAGCTCTCTGACAGAGAAGGCTCAATGTCCCAGAAAAAAATACAATTCCCATGACTCCCTAGCACTGAGCCAGGGCAGTGCCTCAATTTAATGTGCACTATTTCTGGCAGTCTGCAAAGGCCCTAAGACGAGGAAAGAATAGAATTGAGTAGGAGAGAGGAGCGGACTGGGAAGCTAAAGAAGGAGAAGTGTTCAGGGACAAAGAGTGGTCTGATCGGTCTCTGAGGACATAGTAAAAGAAGGAGTTTTGATTAAAGACGGTGAGGTGTTTGAAAGGGAGAAAAACAGATCAGGTCCAGAGAGATGAGTAAGAAGAAGGGGCCAAAATTGGAGAAGAGACTGTGAAGAAGGAAAGTGGAGCTGGACTAGAGAACAGAGACAGAGAAAGGGGAAAGATCCAGAGAAGGATAGAACCATGAGTTAAGAGTAGAGTAAATTCAATTTTAAAAGCAGAGTTAAAAGTGGGGAGAGAGAGCTCAAGGATGGAGAGGCGGCTGCCAACGGAAAGAGAAAGGTGACGATTTCAAGAGGGAGAATTTACTACAGACGGAGGAAGATCGAGCCGGGTGAAGAGCTGAACGGACTCAGAAGTTGGACCTGGAGAGGGAGAAGAACCCAGAGAGAAGGACAGAGGATTGAGATGGGAGGAGAGTGAAGCAGAGTGCAATTGGAGGTTGGAGTCCGGAGAGGAATCAGGCCGAATTAAAGAATAGAGCCCAAGAGGAAGAAGTGACTGAAGACGGAGGGGAGACCAAGAGGGAGGGAAACAGAAACAGACCTGGGGAGTAGAGATGGAGAGGGAGAAGGGAATAGAGACAAAAAGGAGATAAGAAAGGAGGAGGAAAGGAACAGAGATGGAGAGGGGTGCGAGGGAAAGATGGAGAGCAATGAAGACCAAGGAGTGAAAGTGCTGGGAAATAGAGATCAGAGACAAGAGACATAGAAGGGAAGGATGATGGAAGTCCAGTACATCAAGAGGAGGGGAAGATTTTTAGACACTGAGATAAAATCAAAATTGGAGTGCAGGAAAAAGATGGAGGTAAGGAGGAGAAAGGAAATGTGAAGGAAGGAATAAATAGAACTGGAGAAGGGAGCAGCCAAAATAAATTCCCTTCAAAGCAATTAGATAAGAAAAAAGGCGGAAATTATAGAAGAGACTAGGAGAGGGTGGACCAGAAATTAAATAAGAAAATCTAAGGTGGAAAGTTGCAAATTTAACTGATTTTGACTTTGGATAAACTCCCCCCCCCCCCTATATACATTCTTGGTGAGATCAGTGTTTTCAAGGTAAAAACAACAACAACAACACACGGGGGAGGGAGTGGTTTGACACAGGAAATAGAATCAGGAAGGACAGTCATCTGCTCAAAGACAGGTTTATTAAATATTAACAAGACTAAAGACACTGATAAGTGGCCTGGCCTGAAAGAGTGACATCTGTTGGTTAACTGGAAATCTGAATAAGAGAAGAAAGAAAGAAACAGAAGAAAGGGAGGCTGAAGAGGAAGAAAGAAGTTTAAGGAGCTGTAGAGAACGACTTTGATTATATCTTTGTTATCTGAATAATATTCTTTCTTGAAGAATATAAAAACTTCTTGGATTTAAAATATTAAGTGAAGTAATTGAATCCTAAAAAATATCTTGGTTGTTAAGAACATGATTGAGTAATAGAACTGAGACCAGGAATATAGTGTAAGCTAATATACAATATAAGTGCTCTTATCTATTAGTATAACTGTCTAATTGTAGTAATAGGGAATTGAAGAATTAAATGAAATATTGATCTGTGTAGATTCTTTTAAAATACTGAAAGATATCAACTGCAATAAGTTTATGTATTGATTAATATTGAGAAGTGCTTTATAAGTATTGTTTAAGCCTGCTACCATTTGTTTAAGTACTGTGTTAACAGTCTATTACTATCTGTTAAGCACTGAGTGATCTTTAATAATTCAATTTATATTAAGTGTGTAAAAGAATGTTGGTTACCACAAGACTACAAACAGCAAAGATGCAACAACAACAACAACAACAAACACAAAGAAGACCTTCAATAGAACAATCTAAAACACAAGAAATAAAAACAATACTCTTAGATGAATTAAGACAAATGAGGCAAGAAATGAAGAAAGATAAGGATGAATTAAAACAAGATATGGAAAAAAATGAAAGGAGAAATAAAACTTGAAATAAGATCAGATTTGAAAGAAATAACAGAAACAATAAGATCAATGTCTACAGATGTTAAATTAGTAAAATCAAAATTGAAAGAATTAGAAAAGAAAAATCAAGAATTAGAAGAAAAACTGAATGTGGAAATTGGAAAGAGGAAAGAGATGCAAGAAGAAAAATTAACTTGGGATTGTAAAATGAGAGAGAGATGCTTGAAGATAAGAGGTGTTCCACAAACAGAGAATGAAAATTTAAACAAGCTCATAACAACAGTGTTAGCAGAGTTTATTGGAAGGGACAAGGACATTATAGAACTAGAGATTGACAAATTATTTCGTGTTAACTCTTGGATAGAAAAACAAAAGAAATTGCCCAGAGATATTGTAATATACTTCGTGAGGACACAAACGAAGGAGCTAATACTACAACAACATTTTGTTACAATATTACAGGTAGAGGGAGTGGAAGTACAGCTCCTAAAAGATATCCCCGGGCTGATGTTGACGAAAAGGAAGGAATATGGTCTCCTCACCAAGAGGCTTTGTGAGTGGGGAATAAATTATAGATGGGAAAACCCTGAAGGATTATCTTTTAAATATAAACAAAAGAGGATTAAAGTAAGTACAACACAAAGTGCCAAAGAATTTTTTAAAAAAATCTCCTTAAAGATAAGGAACAAGAAAGGGAAGAGGAGCAAGATTCAAACCAGATGGACGGATTGTACCTAGAGAAGAATCTGGAAAGAAAAATGATGTCAGATCTAGTAGGTGAAGAAGAGGAACAACAACAAACAGAAGCAAAAGGAGATAATGACATTTAGGAACATAAGATGCCTCTCCTGGAATATAAAAGGACTAAATAGTCCACAAAAAAGAAAAAGAGTTTATCACTACCTCAGAAAACTGAAATATGATATCCTCTGTTTGCAAGAAACTCACATAAAGAAGAGTGAAACAAAATATTTATCCAGTGAAAAATTAGGCAAAGAATTTATATCTGCAGGAGAAAAAAGGGGTTGTAATATATGTTAATGACAAAATAGAAGCAAAAGAGCTGTTCAGTGACCCAAACAGACAATATTTAGGATTGGAAATTAATTGGCAGATGGAAAAAACATTATTAGTAGGAGTTTATACACCAACAGAGCAAAAGGACAAATTCTTTCAAAAGTTAAAAAAAATCTTATGCCAATACAAATATGAGCACACAATTTTATTAGGAGATTGGAATGGTGTTATAGACCCTGAAATCGATAGAAAATCAGAGAAACAAATTAGAAAGAAACAGGGTAAATTACCAATGACATTTTTTGAAATGAAAGAAGTACTGCTGGACATTTGGAGAGTGAAATATGGAGACACAAAAGATTACACATTTTACTCAGAAAGACATAATTCTTGGTCTAGGATTGATATGTTCCTGATTTCGACTTCATTAGCACAAAAAATTGTCAAATTGGACACCTTAACAAAAATCACATCAGATCATAATCCTATTACCATGGAGATTCAAAACAGAACAAAATTATTTAATTGGAGATTAAGTGAATCACTGTTAAAAATGAATAAATTTTGAAGCAAGCAGAAAAAAATCTAGAGTTATTTTTTCAAGAAAATCTAAACAAAGAAGTGAAGCTGCAAATGGTTTGGGATGCTTCAAAGGCAGTTATTTTTCATTAAAAATGTAAAAAAGAAAAAAGAAGAGGAGCAAAAATGGATCAGTTACTACAAGAAATAAAAAGTAAAGAAAAACAATTAAAAAGAGACCCTGGGAAAAAAACAATTGAGAGAAGAAATACAGATTTTGCAAAAACAGATCTCAATAATAATGGTTGAAGAGATGGAGAAAAAAATTAGATTTGCTAAGTAAAAACAATTCAAGTTTGCTAATAAACCTGGAAAATGGTTGTCATGGAAGTTAAAAAGTAACAGGAGGAAAAAAGCAATTTGGAAGATAAAAGAAGGAGACAAAATATATACAGAACGAAAACAACTTAAAAAATTATTCCACAGACATTTTAAACAATTGTTTGCAGAGGAAAAAATAAAGAAAGAAGAAATTAAAGAATATATTGATAAGCAATTAATACAGGCAATAAATGAGGAACAGAAAGATGAATTAAATAAAAAAATTACATTTACAGAAACGATACAGGCAATAAAAAAAGGCAAAAATTGGAAATACACCAGGACCAGATGGATTCCCAGCTCTATATTATAAAAAAATTATAAATTGTGTTGTTGCACCACTACAATTAACCATGAATTCAATTTTAGAAGGAGAGATGCCAGAAACTTGGAAAACCTTGTATATAACTCTAATCCCCAAAGAAGATAAGGAAATAGAAGTTAAATTTTTTAGACCAATTGCATTGCTTAATTCGACTATAAAATCTTTACTTCAATATTGGCGGAAAGACTTAAAAAATATTAATTAACTGGATAAATAAAGATCAATCTGGCTTTCTACCCAACAGACATATGAAGGAAAATATAAGAAATATAATAAATATTATTGAATATCATGATAAAAGGCCTGATAAACAGGCAGTACTTATATTTCTGGATGTGGAGAAAGCCTTTGATAATGTGCATTGGGAATTTCTAATAGAGACACTAAAGAAGACGGATATCGGTACAAATTTTCTAAATTGGATAAAAGAAATATATAGAAAACAGGAAGTTAAAATATTAATTAATGGAGAAAAGACAGAAGCATGCCAGATTCAAAAGGGTACCAGACAAGGTTGCCCATTGTCCCCTCTACTGTTTATAATAACATTAGAAGTTCTTATAAATAAAATTAGATTGGAAGAATCGATAATGGGAATAAAGATTAAAAGCTTTGAGTACAAAATTAGGGCATATGTAGATGATATGACAATAACATTATCAAATCCCATGGAGAGCATTCAACCAGTACTGGAGAAAATTAAGGAGTATGGAAAGTATGCTGTATTGAAAATTAATGAAAAGAAAACAAATATGTTACCTGCCCCACCGGGGGTGGTGGACCCATTAGAATGGTCCGCCCTCGAAGGCTAATGGAGCCAATTCGATTCCGGACAGCCTTAGAGGGTTTAATGGTTGGGAATGCCGGTGATCCTGTCGAAACTCTGGTTGACACTTGGAACATCGACCTCACCAGGGCCATCGACATGATCGCTCCCAAGCGCCCTTGCCACCCCGCTCCAAATCGTAAGCCTTGGTATACACTTGAGCTTAGGAAGATGAAGCGGGAAGGACAACGGCTAGAGTGTAAGTGGCGGAAATCTCGACTCTTGTCTGACAGAACTCGCCATAGGAAATTTCTTCATTCCTATCGGGAGGCGATACGTGCAGCGAGGAGAGCATTCTCCTCTGCACGTATTGCGTCTGCAGAGTCTCGTCCAGCAGAGCTGTTTAGGGTGGTAAGGGAGATGACGCAGGTACCTCCTGCGCCAAATCCCTTGCTTAACCCGACAACGGCCTGCTGTGACGCATTTAACAACTACTTTGCAGACAAAATCTCTCAGATAAGAGCCGACCTTGACGCAACTATTGAGACAGAGTCTATAGGCGAGGCATCCACCGACTCCGCCGATGTTATTTTACTGGATCAGTGGCAATCTGTGAGTACCGAGGACGTGGACAAGCTGCTTGGTAAGGTGAGGAAGACGACTTGTCCTCTCGACCCTTGCCCATCTTGGCTGGCCATCCAGGGGGGGGATGCAGTGATGAGATTCCTTACGGATATCATCAATGCATCCTTTAGGGAAGGACATGTTCCATCTTGTTTAAAGGAAGCGGCGGTTAGGCCGCTTCTGAAAAAACCTTCCCTGGACCCCCTGGACATGAAGAACTACAGGCCTGTGTCATTACTGCCATTTTTAAGCAAGGTGATCGAGAGGGCGGTCGCTCTTCAGCTCCAGGCAGTCTTGGATGAAACCGATTATCTAGACCCATTTCAAACCGGTTTCAGGACAGGCTTTGGGGTTGAGACTGCCATGGTTGCCTTGACCGACGATCTGCGTCTGAACATCGACAGGGGTAGCGTGACCCTGTTGGTGCTTTTAGACCTCTCAGCGGCTTTTGACACAATAGATCACGGCATCCTCTTGGGCCGCCTGAGGGAGTTAGGTATCGGGGGCACTGCTTTGCAGTGGTTCCGGTCCTTCCTCTCGGGTCGGTCCCAGAGGGTGCTGCTCGGGGACTGTAGCTCCAGTAAGAGAGACCTCACTTGTGGGGTCCCTCAGGGAGCTATTTTGTCCCCGATGTTGTTTAACATCTATATGAAGCCGCTGGGTGAGATTATACGGAGTTATGGTGCTGGGTGTTATCAGTACGCTGATGACACCCAAATCTATTTCTCCATATCTCGTCCGTCGGCCTCGAATTCCACTGGCACCTCTTCTCTCAATGAATGTCTTGGGGCGGTAATGGGCTGGATGAGGAAAAATAGATTGAAGCTGAATCCAGACAAGACGGAGGTGCTCACGGTAGCGGCCCCGAAACCAGGAATTGGGTTGCAACCTCCAGTCCTGGATGGGGTCACGCTCTCCTCCAGTGACTGTGTTCGCAGCTTGGGGGTGCTCCTTGATTCGTCGCTCCTGATGATAAATCAGGTTAATGCGACGGTCAGGAGCGCCTGTTATCAGCTTCGGCTGATACGCCAGCTGCGCCCATTTCTGGAAGTAAGGGACCTCGAGACTGTGGTGCATGCGTTGGTAACCTCACGCCTCGACTTCTGCAATGCACTCTACATGGGGCTACCCTTGTCCCTGGTTCGGAAATTACAGCTAGTACAGAATATGGCAGCCAGACTTGTATCAGGTACATCTCGGAGGGATCACATAACTCCAGTTTTGAAGTCCCTCCACTGGCTGCCTATTAGCTTCCGAGCCAGGTACAAGGTGTTGGTGATCACCTTTAAGGCCCTAAATGGCTTGGGTCCAAGCTATCTCAGGGACCGCCTGCTCCCATATAATCCTCCCCGCGCTCTTCGATCCTCCGGGAGGAATTTGCTCCAGCCACAGAAATCTAGGCTTGTAGCTACCTCCCGGGGGGCATTCTCTGTCATTGCGCCTAAGCTCTGGAACGGCCTGCCGGACGAGATCCGTCTTTTAACATCTTTAGACAGCTTTAAAAAGGCCGTCAAGACGGATCTCTTCCGGCAGGCCTTTCCAGACTAGGTATATTGAACTGAACTGATCTTACCCTTGATTAACAATCCTCCATGCGATGATCCTCACGTGGCCCCATCATGTGATGGGAGGATCGTCAAACCCAGGCATACCAGGCAAACCAGGCTCACGGAGTCTCTGGGCAGGAGGGCTTTATATATTTTAATTAGATTTAATTTGTTTTATTGTTTTTACACTGTCTTAAATTTAATTCTGTTTTAAGGGGGGGAGGGATTTTTATATTGTATGTTTTTGTAATGTGTATCTTTTAACTGTAAATGCCGCCCAGATTGGATTACCAAGGGGCGGGATACAAATAAACTTTATTATTATTATTATTATTAGTAATGAATATGGCAAAGATTGACAGAGATAAACTTCAACAAATTTCCAAATTCGAAATAAAGAAAAAAAATATATCTGGGGATCTTCCTTACAACTTAAAATTCAGAATTATATAAAAACAACTACGGTAAAGTCTGGCAGGAGATCAAAAAAGACTTACAAAGATGGTCTAAAATGAATCTTTCATGAATAGACAGAATTTCAACTATTAAGATGAATGTCACATCCAAAATGTTATTTCATTTTCAATTGTTACCAATAATTACAAATGATAAAACATTCAAGGAATGGGAAAAGGACTTGTCAACATTTATCTGGAGTAAAAAGAAATCTAGAATAAAATTGAAAGTACTACAAGATACAAGAGAAAGAGGAAGTCTGAGTATTCCACACTTACGAATATACTATCACGCCTGTTGCCTGGAATGGATCAGACAGTGGGTGAAGATCAAGGATGGAAGACTTCTTCATTTAGAAGGCTATGAGTTGCCTTTTGGTTGGCATGCCTATTTGATATATGTTAAAGTTAGTCAATAAAGAATTTAATAATCATTATATAAGAAAATTGTTATTCAGAGTCTGGCTAAGATACCAAAAAATATTTATACAAAAAAACCCCAAAAAACCCAAAATGGACATCAATAAATGAAGCCTTCAACAGAAGAGAAAGAATGAAAGAGGGACAATGGCTAACATACGATTTGCTGACATGGGAAGGAGGAAAATATAAAATGAAAACAATGGACAAACTTTTAAAGGAAGATTTAAAATGTAATTGGTGGTGCAATGGTTAAATGCCTGTACTGCAGCCACTCACTCATAAACCACAAGGTTGCAAGTTCAATACTAGCCAGGGCTCAGGCTTGACTCAGGCCTGCATCCTTCCGAGGTCACTAAAATGAGTACCCAGCTGTTGAGGGGCAATGAGCTTACAGTTGTAAATTGCTTAGACACTCCATAGCGTGGTATGAAGCAGTATATAAATGAAGCTGCTTTGTATAGACAAATTACAGAAAGATTCAAAATGGATGAAAAAATAAAACAAATTGAAAAGAAAGAAATGGAGTTTGGAAAACTGATGACAGAGGATACACAACATATAATTTCAAAATTATATAAGATGTTAATGAAGCTAGAAATGGAGGAGGAAACAGTGAAACAATTTATGATAAATTGGGTATAAGACCTGGGCAAATCTCTACTTTTAGAAGATTGAGAAAAAACTTGAAAAGACTGAAAATACTACTATTTAAAATTACTATAAAATGCATGTATTTCTCTAACCCTGGAGAAAATATCAAAGAGCTATAAAAAAAAGTAAAAATGAATGCCGGAATTGTATGGATGTTAGGGGTACATATATGCATATGTGGTGGGAATGTAAAAGAGTAAAAAAATATTGGAAACAAATCCATACAGAAATAGAAAAAAATTTAGATACCAAAATAAATATGGATCCCTCTATATTTTTACTAGAAATGGTGGACAAAGATAATGAAAGGAAATTTGGCAAGGTAATATTTTATATGACATATACAGCAAGAACCATACTTGCGAAAAAATGGAAATGTAAAGAAAATCCAACACTAGGTGAATGGCTGATCAAATTATATGATGTAATGGAGATGGATAAATTAACATGTCTGTTGAGGGACCAAACAAAAAATAGTTATGAAAGAGACTGGTCAGTGGTTACAAATTACTACAAAAGGGGGGAGAGAAGAGTGTAATTGCTTAAGAGAATAAGAATAAGAATAAGAATAAAAATATTTATGTATTGGAGAATATTTATGATACTGTCTTAGACTAAGAGTTAGAAATGTTCAGAAGTGGTATTCAGTGTGGGACTGTTAAAGAGAACTACTAAAGAAAATGGAAAAATGGAAATATAATAAGTAATAAGAATAAGAAATATAAACAAAAAAGATGTATAATTTAATTCTGTGAGGAATATAATGAAGAATTCAGAAAGTCAGATAATAGATACAATTAATATTCAATGTAAAGGAGGGGAAGTTAATTTTATGTTTGTTTTTAAGTTGTATGCTTATAAAGTTGAGTATGTATATGTTTGTAAAATGTTTTGTGTTTTAATAAAACAAAAGACAAAAAATAGGCCCAACAACAGATCAGGTCTGAACTTTCCGTGAACTGCACATGCAAAGGTATGTAGGATTCAAATTCACACCCATTGCAACCCCCTGATAATCTCTGTTTCATTGTGAACAGACTATTCCTAGATTGTAAGCTTGCAGGATTATTGCTAGAGTATGTCTTTGGTTCCTTGAGCAGCTAAACTGGTGCTTGGGTGGGAGTTCTGCAGTGCATGGACTTTGTGTCCAAGGCCTTTTATGAGACCCCATGAATCCTTCCATTACAAACTGAACCCTCCATGGACTGAATCCCCCAGAAACCTCCAGGGATCATGATTATCCTGTTTAATTCTATTTCACACACCCCTTTTCTAGGCCCTAAATAACACTTTTGAATTTTAAAAACAGTTTGTTAAAAGAAGGTGAGTGAGGTCCTTAGGGGTTAAACATGGGGAGAGAGTGCCTCCTGGATCCACCACAGTTGCTTACCTTGAGCCAAAGTTAGCTGTATTTTTAAGGCAAAATGGAGAACAAGGGGTAGAGGTGAAGACAGCAACATTCTAATGCATATGTTGGTTTTTCAATGGCTTTAAGTGGAGCCAGTAGCCATCTGGTTTTATAGGGATCCTAATTAATTAAAAGCTACCTAAGAGCATGTGTATTAGTATTAAAGGGTTAAGGCATCTGACCCAGCATGCTTGTCTAACAAAATTACTTCTCAGCAGGCACCATTCCATGTATATAGATAATAAATGGATGGTGAAATCATTTCCCCTCTTACTGACCTTCCAGATCACATTATTCTCTCATTGCTTTTCAACTCTTTAAAACAATGTTATTGTAGTTGAAGTTGAAGAGTTCAAAGTACACATTCTTCCTGTCCCCAAATTTTGAGTTTTAATTTTTGAAAACAAAATACCAATACCAATAACAATAACAATAATATATATTTTTATCCAACGCTACTCATGTGGTAGGTGCTGTGTTTACTTGCTGGAGCATTGTCCTCAGGGTTTGGGCCCCAGTTGTCAAGTTTTTCAAAAAGCAATATGGACAACCCTTTCTGTTTCTAGGCCATCAGAAGACTGACTGCTACCTACTTGAAGTCTGATGAAATGAAGGTCTCTCATGAGATTACCAGGCTCCCATGAGATTAGAGAACTTGGGGGAGCCATCTTGTCAATGGCACTTCTCTAGCAAGACTTGAGGCAGATTTTATGTAGACTACTCTCCTTGGTAACCTGGGCCTATAGGACTCAGAATAGGAAGAGTGGCTGCCAGCTGGCAACAAATTGACCCCTGTAGCATTTGGTATACAATTTGAGGCCACTTTGCTGAATATCAAATACTCTGGGAGGCGGTCAATCTGTTGTGATTGTGGCTGGGGCTTGTTCTTCCTGCAGTCACAGGATCAAAAATATGGGACTTTGGGATGTTCTGCCTGCAAAACAACCCCCCTCCACACAGAATGCAATATACTTTGGCCCTGGGTCCTTTTTCAGACCAACAGGCTCCACGAATTTCTACTGCCTTCCCCCTCCGTCAGTCCTGACTGCATGTAGTAAACTTACACAAGTCATTTCTACTAAAGTTATGAAGAGGGTTCTCCCTGCTTCCTCCCCCCACCAATGCTGAGCTCTTCATTTGTGCTATAACCCTTCTTTTTAAAGTGATCATTTTATTCTAGTGTGCCATGTAGCAAGAATGACTGACTGATCTGACTCAATTACTTCAAAAGGGGCATATAATTAACAACGTTGCTGCTATGAGTATGACAAATCTCTGACAGCTTTTCTTTCTTTCTTTCTTTCTTTCTTTCTTTCTTTCTTAAAAAACTCCTCTAACAATACCTAATTATTCTTCTAGTAATCTACTCATACGCATAGTATAAAATTAGGATTTAGTTTTCCAAACAGTTATCATTTTTAAAATGGAAAAAAACCTCAACAACAAAACAGCAACAATAAAAAGAGACAGCTAATGTTTCATTGCACCAGTGTTGAAGTTGGTTTTCCCCAGCAATATACACAGGGTTATTAAATTGTCCTCCCACCTCCATGGGGGGTTCAAAAGTTCATTTTATTTTAGATTTGATTCATGGAAAATATGTGATTATGCTGGAACTGATAAAAAGAAATGAATGATAGGATATTGAAAAACTGGAGCGTGTCCAGAGGAGGGCGACTAAAATGGTGAAGGGTCTGGAAACCATGCCTTATGAGGAATGACTTAAGGAACTGGGTATGTTTAGCCTGGAGAAGAAATGGTTAAGAGGAGATATTATAGCCCTCTTTAAATATTTGAACGGATGTCATATTGAGGGGGGAGCAGGCTTGTTTTCTGCTGCTCCAGAGAACAGGACCCGGAAGAACGGATGCAAGCTACAGGAAAAGAGATTCCACCTCAACATTAGGAAGAACTTCCTGACAGTGAGAGCTGTTCAAGAGTGAAACACACTCCCTCGGAATGTGGTGGAGTCTCCTTCATTGGAGGTCTTTAAGCAGAGGCTGGATGGCCATCTGTTGGGGATGGTTTGATTTTGAGTTTCTGAATGGCAGGGTTCTGAATGGCAGGGGGTTGAGCTGGATGGCCCTTGTGGTCTCTTCCAACTCTATGATTCTATGATTCTCTTCTTATGCAGTATGATCATGGCCAAGATCTTAGATCAGCTACTTTCAGTTAGATAAACTTAACTAAGTAGCATCTCCTGGCCTGACATCGTCCTTTTGAATGTGAAGTCATAGGCTTTCATGGCTGGCATCTATAGTTTTTTGTGGGTTTTTCGGGCTGTGTGGCCATGTTCTAGAAGAGTTTCTTTCTGACATTTCGCCAGCATCTGTGGCTGGCATCTTCAGAGGAAGATGCCAGCCACAGATGCTGGCAAAACGTCAGAAAGAAACTCTTCTAGAACGTGGCCCCACAGCCCAAAAAACCCACAAAAAGCTATCCTCCTTTTGCTTTACCAGGCAGTGGCCGCTATGAGTGACAGAAGTCATTTCTATCAATTGAGGCATGGCATCCCGATCCCCCACCACCACCAGTGATCTCCCGTGTAACAATCAGATGCAGAATCCCTGTTGCAATTCCTCCTTGTACCAGATATTGCTGGTAGGAGGATGGTGGAAACATCAGTATTCTGTGCCCCAATTGATAGGATAACAGATCTCCATTGCTCATAGCGGCTGCTGCCCAATAAAGTAGGACTGGAGGACTTTTATGATCATGGCAATAATGAAGAACCATGACTGTGAATCAGTCAATGATGCATAACTTTAGGTTATACATCCATAATTGCAATAGTGAATTCCAGTTCTGTGTTCTGTGTCAACAGATCTCAAACTTTGTGCCAGACAAGAGTGTGACTGGATTTCTTCAATTTTCTTCCATTATTATTTAATGGTGCTTCTAATCTGTGTTCTTGTTCCCAAATTTTCTTTTAACTGATAGGAGCATCTTCTCTTTTAAACTCTTGGAAATGGTATCTGAGACCCTGCTCTTTCATCCTTCAGGAGTAAAAAGTGGTGAGCACCATGGACAGGGGCTTTTCTGTGGTGTCCATTTCAGCTTGGAATAATATTCTTAAGGATGTATGTTAGCTTGTCTACTGGTCCTCAGGAGAATGCTAAAGACCTTTTTTAGTTTAGTGCCTAGCCAACTGTATTCAGTCATCATATTCACCTGCACTGAATGGCAACTATAGACCTTTCAATAGTTTCTATAAGTTAACCCCCCCCCAGCATACAGTTAAAACAAGCAATAGTACGAAAGTTACAAAACCACAATTAAATAAGCAGTTATGTTAAACAACATAATTTTGTACCAGTTAAAAACACAAATAAAATTTAATAATGATGATAAAAAATACAGTGCATCCCAATGGAAAGTCTTTCTGCAGTAACCAGTTAACAATCAGAGGCCTGTGTACACAAAAAGGTATTTGCCGGCTGAAAGAGACCATAGAGGGATCAATCTAATTTCAAGAGGCAGGGAATTCCACAGAACAGGAGCAGCCATTGAGAAGGATTTCTCCTGTGCCCTCACCTAAAAGTAAAAATTGTAATGGTGGTGATACCAAGAGAAAGCTCTCTCCTGAGTTTCTTAAAATTCAGAGATATTCATATTTAAGGATAGCTTTTTGTGGGACTAAATTAAAAGATCTGGTGGTTCAGGAGTATTGTAAATGAGACCACATTCATCCATTAGCATCAATAGTGCTTAAACACATTATTTTAGCAAAAGACTTCAAAATCTTGCTTTCACTTTATTACAACATGCATGTACACCCACCCACCCACCCACCCAACCACCTACTCATCCACCAGTTGTTTCTCTTTCATCTGAGAAATACATAATGACTCCATATTTCAAGTTACCATGGCATTTCAAGAGGGAATTCAAGAAAGAACAACCCTTTCCAACTTTCTTTTGCTTCACCTTTCAAGATCTTTTGTTTATTCACACTCACACACTTCATTTATCTGTAATAAACCTTGTGAAAGAAAACCTAAGGTTGTCATTGTGCAATTTTGAAATAATCCTCCCTATCTCAAAGCTATTAGTGCTTGTATTGGGTTGAATGCTTACAGAAATTAGAGGTGAAATGATGAAATAACAGGCTGCCATTATAGTATTCAATCCATATAGTATCTTTACAATGGCAGTTTTAAAGGTAGTGAAGAGTTAATTGAAACAGCAGTGCAGTTGTTGGACTGATAAGGCTATAGTCTTCTAGTTGCCCTAAAAGTACTTAGGGCAACCATAGAAGCCAAGAGACAACACAGTTCAGATATGTGGAGTGTGTTTAAACAGTTCCCTGAGAAAATGTAGAACTTAGAAAAGTTTGATTTTTTTGCATGACAACTCACACAGTTTTCCAGCCAATCTGTAAACAACAACAACAAAAACAACAACAGCAAGCATTTCCAAGATCTGTAAAAAAAAACAAAAAAAACCCTAAAAAAACTATAATTTTACTCTAAGCTTTTCTGGGAACTGTGATTCAAATACCTTGTACTGTATTTGAAGTTTTACCTCAATTGACAAATCTATATACATGATTTGGTGGGTGGTGGGAATGTAAATCGTGAGGAACAAAGGAACTGGAAGGCTAAACTACAAACAATGATAATTACTTTAACAGCTGTCATTAACAAAATAGTAGATGTGTGGTAACTCAGGCATCCTTGCATTGACAAGCTGATTAACATCTAGTAAAAAGACTTTGTATCTATTCAGCAACCTCCCTCTCAAAATATTAGCAAAGAGAAAAAACTGAGAAAAACAATCTACAGCTTTTTTACAAATATAAAAAGAGTCTTGTTGCACCTTTAAAGGCCAATAGATTTTTGTTGTTGTTAACTGCCCTCCAGTGAATCTCGACCCATGGTGACCCTATGGATGAGACATCTCCAAGACCCTCTGTCCTTCACTGCTCTGCTTAATTCCTGCAACCCTTTAATACCTGTGACCTCCATCTAGCATGTGGCCGTCCTCTCTTCCAATTTCCCTCCACCTTCCCAATCATTATTGTTTGTTTTTTTCCCAAAGGGTCATCTCTTCTCATGATGTATCTGGAATATGATAGTCTCAGTTTGGTCATCTTGGGTTCCAGGGAGGTTTTTGGTTTGATCTGTTCTAGGTCCCACTTGTTTGTCCTTTTGGCTGTCCATGGGATCCTTGGCACTCTTCTCCAGCACCACATCTCAAATGAATTGATTTTCTTCCTATCATCTTTCTTAACTGTCCAGCTCTCACATCCATACATGGTAATAGGGAATATGATGGCTTATATGATTCTAACTTTTGTGCTCATTTGTATATCTGCATTTTAGAATCTTTTCTAGTTCTTTCATGGCTGTCCTCCCCATTCTTAATCTTCTTCTGATTTCCTGACTGCAGTCCCCATTTCTATAATAATAATAATAATAATAATAATAATAATAATAATAATATTTATTTATTTATTTATTTATATCCTGCCCCTCTGTGTGGCAATCGGGGCGGGTTACAGCATTTTTAAAAACAGCAAAGTTAAAAAAATTCCCTCAATCCACAACCCTCCCCCCCTTAAAACCGAATTAAACTTAGAAAGAATTAAAATACAGCAATATACTAAACAACAACTAATGATACTAAAATTCGGCGAAAAAAATAGGGACAGAATAAAAAAAACTCAATTAAGACTCATCCCTCTGAAGCAAGTGTTATTCCGGGAAGGCCTGCCGGAAGAGATCCGTCTTTACTGCTTTTTTAAAAGCAGCAAGTGTAGTAATAAGACGGATTTCGTCTGGCAGGCCATTCCAAAGTCTAGGGGCGGTGGCCAAGAAGGCTCTCTGGGAGGTCTGCGAAAGCCTAGTCTTTATCGTCTGGAGCAGATTCCTCCCAGATGACCGAAGGGCACAGGGGGGAATCGTACGGGAAGAGGCGGTCCCTAAGGTAAGGTGGACTCAAACCATGTAGGGCTTTAAAGGTCAAAACCAACACCTTGTACCGTGCCCGGAAACTAATTGGCAGCCAGTGGAGGGATTTAAGCACAGGTGTTATGTGCTCCCTCCTAGAAGTTCCGGTGATTAACCTGGCTGCCATGTTTTGCACCAATTGAAGTTTCCGGGTTAGGCACAAGGGTAGCCCCATGTAGAGTGCATTGCAGTAGTCCAGACGTGAGGTTACCAGAGCATGTACCACAGTTTCCAAGTCCCTCATATCCAGATAAGGGCGCAGTTGGCGTATCAGCCGAAGCTGATAGCAGGCACTCCTGACCACTGCACTCACCTGATTAGTCATGTGGAGCGATGAGTCAAGGAGTACCCCCAAACTGCAAACATGGTCCTTGGAGGAGAGTGTGACTCCATCCAGGACTGGAGACTGTATTCCCAAATCTGGTTTCGGGCCTGTGACTGTAAGTACCTCCATTTTGTACCTCCGTTTGTCTGGATTCAATTTCAATCTGTTTTTCCTCATCCAATCCATTACCGCTCTGTAAGTACCTCCATTTTGTCTGGATTCAGTTTCAATCTGTTTTTCCTCATCCAATCCATTACCGCTCTAAGACAGTCATTAAGAGGAGAGACGCCATCTGAAGTCTGAGACGATGATCTGATCTCAGGTATGGGAATTCTTTAACTATTTCTATTTTTTCATTGTCTAGGCTGAACTTCTGAAAGTCCTCAGTGGTCATTATTATTGTTTTCTTTATGTTCAACATTAAGCCTGCCTTTGCACTTTCTTCTTTGATCTTCCTTAGCAGGTGTTCCAGATCTGTGAAGTTTTCTGCTTGTACTATGGCAGGGGTTGGCAACCTACGGCCCCTGGGCTGGTTCCGGCCCTGATCGCTGGACTTACCGGCCCAGGCAGACCCCTGCCACTGCCTCCGCGGGCCGCTGCTGCGGCGCATTTTTGCCTCCGTTCAGCTGCGTGCACCGTGGCCGCCATTTTGATTTTCAAAATGGCGGCCATGATGCATTTGTGCATGCGTTGCGGTTGCCATTTTGAAAATCAAAATGTCAGCCGTGACATGCCTGGCGGTGACGGTGGCAGCGCCAACACGTGCAGGGGGGGCGCGCGCGCTGCCATTCCCCCTCTGGCCCAGTGGAAAGGAGGACTTTGGGGGACCGGCCCAGACCTTAAAAAGGTTGCCTACCCCTGTACCATGGTGTCATCTGCATATCTTAGATTGTTGATATTCCTTCCTCCTATTTTCACTCTTCCTTCTTCTGTGTCATGGGACCCCCATGATATGCTTGCAAACAAGATAGTAAAATATGGGCTAGACAATACAACTGTTAGGTGGATTAGTAACTGGTTGATTAACCAAACCCAAAGGGTGCTCAGCAATGGCTCCTCTTCATCCTGGAGAGAAGTGACCAGTGGGGTGCCACAGGATTCTGTCCTGGACCCAGTGCTATTCAACATTTTTATCAATGATTTGGATGAAGGAATAGGGGGGCATGCTTCTCAAATTTGAGGATGACACCAAATTAGGAGGAATAGCTAATACCCCAGAAGACAGAATGAAAATTCAAAATGACCTTAATACATTAAAAAGCTGGGCCAAAGCTAACAAAATGAATTTTAACACAGAGAAATGTAAGGTACTGCACTCAGGGCAAAAAAATGAAATGGATAGATAGAAGATGGGGGACACCTGGCTTAACGAGACTACATGTGAAAGGGATCTAGGAGTCCTAGTAGACCACAAGTTGAACATGAGTCAACAGTGTGGTGCCGCAGCTAAAAAGGCCAATGCGATTTTAGGCTGCATTAATAGAAGTATAGTATCTAGAGCAAGGGAAGTAATAGTGCCACTGTATTCTGCATTGGTCAGCTCCCACCTGGAATATTGTGTCCATTTCTGGGCACCACAATTCAAAAAATGATGTTGAAAAACTGGAGCATGTCCAGAGGAGGGCGACTAAAATGGTGAAGGGTCTGGAAACTATATCCTATGTGGAACGACTTGGGGAACTGGGTATGTTTAGCCTGGAGAAGAGATGGTTAAGAGGGGATATGATAGCCCTCTTTAAAAATTGAAGGGAGGTCATATTGAGGAGGGTGCTAGCTTGTTTTCTACTGCTCCAGAGAACAGGACTCGGAACAACAGATACAGGAAAAGAGATTCCACCTCAACATTAGGAAGAACTTCCTGACAGTGAGAGCTGTTCAACAATGGAACACACTCCCTCAGAGTGTGGTGGAGTCTCCTTCTTTGGAGGTCTTTAAACAGAGGCTGGATGGCCATCTGTCAGGGATGGTTTGATTTTGAGTTCCTGCATGGTAGGGTGTTGGACTGGATGGCCCTTGTGGTCTCTTCCAACTCTATGATTCTATGATTCTATGTGTCCAAGCCTGTTTTTCTTATAATATGTTCTGCATACAAATTGAACAGGTAGGGTGAAAGGATACAGCCTTGTTTGACCCCTTTGCCAATTGGGAACCATTCTGTTCTGACAGTAGCCTCTTGTCCTGAGTATAGATTCCTCACCAGGACTATCAGATGTGTTGGCATTCCCATGTCTTTAAGGGCATTCCATAGCCTTTCATGATCTTTGCAGTCAAAGGCTGCTATAATCTATAAAGCACATGCTGATTTTCTTTTGGCATTCCCTGGTGTGTTCCATTAGCCATCATGTGTTTGAAGTGTGGTCCCTCGTGCCTCTTCCTTTCCTGAACCCCACTTAGACCTCTGGGATTTCTCTCTGGAGTCTATGTTGCAGAATTTTGAGCATAAGTTTGCTTGCATAGGAGATCAGTGCTCTGGTCCTGTAGTTGCAGTCTTTTTTATCTCCTTTTTTGTGGATGGGGATGCATATTGACCACTTCCAATCTGCTGGCCATCATTTTGTTTTCCATATCTGTTGACATATGTTGGTTAGCACTAAAGTTGACTCTGACAACGTGTTTTATAGCAGTTCAATTGGAATATTATCTGTTCCTGGTGATTTGTTTTTCGCTATTTCTTTTATTGCAGCTTCCACCTCAGTTTTTAGAATTTGGGATTCATCTTCATATGACTCTTCATTCCATGTGTCCTTCATTTTGTCATCTCTTTTGTATAATTCTTCTGTGTATTGCATCCAACATCTTTTTATTCCTTCCTGGTCTTGTATTATGTTATTTTTGTCATAGAGTCCCGGCCCTTGGTTTAAAATTTCCTTTGATTTCTCAGATCTTGTGAAACAGAATAGAATAGAATAGATTTACTGTGTGCTATTTCTTTATTATGGTTTTCTTATAGCACTTTAAACCTCTCCAAAAGAATTAGTGATTGTGGCCAGCTGTACTTCTACTCAACTATTATCTGCATTTGGATTTTATTCCCACTTATGACTATTTCCCAATAATCAATTTTATCTTTATTGCTCACTTTATTGTGTTAAAGCAAAACTTGAATTGCTTTTCTTTTTCCTGAAAACACTAGATTATTTAGGAAAGCCAGGACAGATTCTTTGCATTGAGTATTGAAGACATAAACAGAGGGGAGATATGGGGAAGAAAATGACTGTGGTCATAAACAGAGACATTTATGTAACATTTGGCTATATATATATATATATATATATATATATACTCGACCAAGAGTCAGTGTGATATAGCAGTTTGAGAGTTGGACTACAACTCTGGAGAGCAGGGTTCAATTCCCCACTTGAGCATAAAAACCCATTGGGTGACCTTGGGAAAGTCACACTCTCTCCACCCCAAAGGATGGTAATGTCAAACCCCCTCTGAAGAAACTTGCCAAGAAAGTCCTGTGATAAGTTTGCCTTAGGGCCACCATAAGTCAAAAATAACTTGGAGGCACACAACAAGAACATATGCTCGACTATATCACATATATGTCTATGGGAGATTTTGAGCCAGAATATTATGGCTTTTGATATGACCTGTGGATAAGTCAAGCATAAAATTTAGGGACATGTAACAAAGGATGTTAAGGACAAAGGGCCTTTGCAGATTGCTAGAAATAGTGCAAATTGAGCCCACTTTAAGGGTTAGGGTTAGGGTTAGGGTTAGGGTTAGGGAATCATGTGAACTGTATTTTATTGTGGCACCAGAGCTCTCTGACAGAGAAGGCTCAATGTCTCAGGAAAAAAACCAAACAATTCCCATGATTCCTTAGCACTAACCCTAACCTTTAAAGTGGACTCAATTTGCACTATTTTTGGCAGTCTGTAAAGGCCCAAAGTAAAGGAAAACAATGCCAAAATAATTCTGGCAGGCATAACTGTTTATGATCACCCTAAAGGCTGGATAGATGAGCTATGGTAAATCATGTCTGTGCGATGTGTGGTAGAGGTGACCAGGCACAGGTGGGGCTAAGAAAATGTGCACAAGTCAAAAAGGATGAAAATACAAAGCAAAGAAAATGGTGACTACCTTAGCTGTGATTATAGCCTTTAATGTGATAACTTTGCCTGATTTTAACCAGAAAAGCTGACAAACATATTCAAATGTCTTATTCAGATCCCCCAAAGCCTGTTTCCTTTCAGTGCTTCTTTGATGGAAAGTGCCAAAGAACTGCCACCACTGCCATTTTCCCACACAAGCATTCAAAAAGGTCAGATGCAGACAGAGTAAAGGGGGTTGGTTCTTCTATTCAGGGCTCCCGGGACAGACTAAGCTCTCGTCTTTTGCCACTCTAGGTAGGGGACAGATCCTTTTTTTGGATAAGAGTTAAAGTACAGTACTTAGAGTGACCCATGGATCAGTCGATTCAGTTTTTTTGGGGTCAATTTTTTGACTAAAATTTCTAGACTTATGTAAAAGAAGCATGCATATATACAGTACTCCTGTATATGTGGAATTCAGAGCCCATAAGAGACAATCAGCCCTGACAGAATAGAAGCCATACATGTGTTCCCAGTTTACACTCAGAGAACACTAAATGAAGAATTGTTTTCTCCCTTCATAAAGATTACCTTGGCTGGATTAGAATGAGTTGCATTACAACACAAATTTTCTTTTCACTATTCAAATGCTCCTTAAAAGTGGATTTCAGCACCTCTTAAACCCCATTGTCTAAGCAGACAAATCTGGCTCTGCTTGGAATTGAGAGCCTCTTGGTGAATTGGATGTGAGCTACACATCTTTGGTGGCAGAAGTAGCCTTTTGCCTCCTCTTACACTCTGCATCTCTATAATAATAGAAGAGTATGCATGCCCTTATGTCTTCATCATAGTTTTAAGACTATAAAACCAAGACATTTGAAACCTGACATTATGTGTGTTTTGGGGTTATTTTTGTTTAAAATAGATGAGTTAGTGTTACTCAAAATCTGCAGTTCTATCTTTAATCACTAGGTGGCAGAAATTTGTACTGCTCTTTACAGTCAAAATTGGGCGCAGGTTTCAGAAATTCATTTCAACACAGGCCCTTTGCAGTTCCATTTTCTGCTTCTCTCTGCAGGGCCCCAAACTCTTTAAATGGTTCAGAAAGATATTTAGGGTACAAGTGAGCAGAAGGAAAGGCTGAATGGGTACTGCAGACAGGGAGAAAGACACTAACAAGAGTAAGTGTGTGAACAAAAGAGAGAGAGGCAGAAGTGGGAAAGAGAAAATACACTAATCTTCCCCAAATATAAAGCTTCAGTCAAAGTTGGACTGTTAGGCAACTTCATGTGATACTTCCTTTTGTAAGGCCTCCAAACTTTTCAGACCATTAAATGGAGTATGACAGAAGGTACTGCTACCTAATAAGAACAGGAAATAATACTGAATAGAGGGAAAATCTGAAAGAGGATAAGAGTGGGCAGAGAAAAAGACCAACAGCCAGTGATCAAACAAAGGAAGAAAAAGAGGCAGGGGGAGAAAGCACAAAGAGAAAGAGCAATGGGAAGCAGGAGAAAGATAAGGGATTTCCAATTCCTGTGAAGCTGACCACTTCCATTAGTTGGTAAATAAAGCAAATGTTGCAAAAATGGCATTTGTGTCTAGTACTTTCTTATATGGATATATGAGACTGGATTATGAGACTGAATGAATTGGTCACCCCAGATGCTGGCAGATGTGGAGTAGGTCTCAGATCTTCCCTCTCTCGGTGAACAGAGCTATGTTCCAGGCAGCCTGTCCTTCTCCCTGACATCCATGTAGCTGCCTTCATAATATTTGGAGTTTGCTGTCCATCAATAGTGTCAAAGAAAGATTCACTTGCAGTTAGAATGTGAGAGACCAATATGTCCATCCCACATAGTAAAATCTTGGACCAGCCCATTCTAGTCTAGATACACATTTCCCTCTTAATTCCCCCACCCCCAAAGAAAAACAAGCACATAACATCATCTACAATTTGTATTGATGGTTCTAATGTTTTCTAGTTAAATGCAGTGGACACAAGTGGCTGTGCAGAAAGGATCATTATGTGTCTGGGTGTATCCTAACTCACAGGTTGCTGCTGAACCCATGACAACAATCTTGCAATCTTTTCCATGTAATAATTAGTCAGTTAAACCAAATATTGTCATTTTATTTAGAATAAAATCCTAAATTGTTATTACCAAAATACAAGGATGATGTTGAGGACACACACACTGGCATCCTATTAATCAGTTATGATGTCATTAATTAGACCTATGACTGCATAACTGTTCCCTACTCACAGGTATGATCATGGTACTATTGCTGCAACTGTAAATGTCTCTGAAATCCAACTTAAAGAAGAAAGGATACCAACTGAGGCTCTCCTGTGACAGAAGGTAGATAGGGAAAAGTTGTAATAGTTCCAATAGTCAGCCAGGGGAAGAACTGAATAAGGTTTTGGGGAACTGTGAATGATTAATGAATTCAGGGGTTAATGGTTGATCCAATTGTGTATTAATAAACTTCTGCTGGTTTATTTTATTTTATTTTTATTACTGTGTCTGACTGTTCCTGTTAATAGGAGTCAGGTCAATCTTACCACAGTGAACTCACTGAAGCCGCTGGTCCACATTCAGATGACCTCAAGGCCCAGATACTCAATCCAGGGGGGGGATGTAGAAGGGAAATGGGGCAAGGTGAGTGACAGGAGCCCAAGGGAGCCAGCCTAAGAAGGGAACTGTGGGGCTTGGCTAGAGAGGGGATCCATCACATCCATCACTTGAGATGGCTGACTGACTTTTATGGTGGGTTTCAGCAGCTGGATTAGGAGACGATGCAGGATGTCAGCCACTGTGTCTATATTTGCAGGCCTCCATCTGCCAAAGCAGTTGGAAGAACTTGTCTGCCTTTTCTGTCCCTGAAAAGTTCTTTTTACATTTCTATATTTAACCTCAATACTTCTTTTGCTTCCCCCCTCCTCCTGCTCCTGTTTCAAATCTCCCTTAGCAACAACTGCCCACACTTCCTTCGGGAGGACTGCTTCACAGTTGGCTAACCGTGGGCGACACCACTTCTTGAGGCAGGAAAAAAAAGTCATGCTAATTTCTGAAACTATTATTCCAACAGTTGTCATATAGTCATTCTATTGGGAAATCCCTAATGTTTTCTTCTGAGGCCAGAAATTCTCTGTGTAGGTGTGTGTGTGTTTAGAAGAGTTGTCCCTATGCTACTTCAGGCAACAGTTTTGGGGTGTCATAAAAAGGCAGCAATTTATTTAATTTATTATTATTGTATTCTTACTTCAAGGAAGTGGAAATATGTTTGTGGGGTTTTCTACTTTATGTGCCAAAATAACTGGCTTTGGATACTGTGGACCTTGGCTTGAGCACAGAAGTCTCCCTGCTGCTGGTGTCACCCAATGTGGGGTGGGTGGGGCTCTGGGTTTTAAGCTGAATCTATCACAGGCTTTTCTTGACAAGTTCCTTCAGACGAGGTTTACCACTGCCATCCTCTGAAGCTGAGAGAGTGTGACTTGCCCAAGATCACCCAGTGGGTTTCTGTGGCCCATTTGAACCCTTGTCTCCCAGTCCAACCCTCAACCATTACATTACACTGGCTCTCTTTTCCTTAAAAACCTGAAGCAGGTTTAATGTTCAACTGGCATGAGAGTCACAAGTCACCACTGATGTAATGTGTTATGTGTGTGACTGGTCAAAAACTGCAGGTAGCAAACAATTTAGGGACTGAGATATGAGGGGAGCATCACTTCCCCTTAATGAAAGCCTTCAAATCCTTCTGGTCCATTCCTGAACACAGCTCAATGTGTTAGTGCTGTAAGGCACTGTGTCTTAGGACCTAGGAACCTGAACAAATATTTGCTCCCATACCTGCCTGTACATGTACTGAAGTTGTGTTTGAAAGCTCTGTTCCAAGGTGATGAGTGGAAAAGCCTGCTCATTGGTGGCCCCTACTCTGTAAAATCTATAAACCCTGGTTTCACTACACCACTGTTCTGTATATCTTTGTATGTGTGCCAATACACATGTGCGTCCATACTGCTTCCAGTCAACAATGGATATATCCTCCAAACTGAAAAACTCACACACTCAACCTTAAAAGTAATGTTTATGTACACAGTATATCATATTCTACTCTTGCCTTGGAGCAATTACTAAGGAAAGTCAAAGAAGAAATTGCAAAGACAGGCTTACTGCTGAACATAAAGAAAACAAAAATGACCAAAGAGATCTACATAAATTCAAGCTAGATAATAAGGAAATTGAAAAAGTTAAATATTTCCCATACCTTGGATCAAACACTGATCAGAAGGGAGAGTGCGGTCAAGAAATAAGAAAAAGACTAGGATTGGGAAGGGCAGCAGTGAAAGAACTAGGCAAAACCTAAATAGTAAAGATATACAGCTGAGCACTAAAGTTAGAATCGTCCATTCCATTGTATTCCCCATCACTATGTAAGAATGTGAGAGTCAGACAGTGAAGAAAGCAGATAGGAAGAAAATTAACTCATTTGAGATGTGGTTCTGAGAATACCATGGATGACCAAAAAGACAAATAAATGGATCCTTGAACAGATCAACGCTGAACTCTCCCTAGAAACCAAGATTAAATGGAGGCTGTTGTACTTTGGCCATCATGAGAAGGTGGCACTCATTAGAATAATGCTATGAAAGGTAGAAGAGATGAAGACCGCATGCCAGATGGCTAGGCTCAATTAGGCAGGTCATGGGCCTGAATCTACAAGAACCAAGCAAAGCAGTGGACTATAGTGGGTCCTGGAGATATCTCATCCATAGGGTGGGCATGAGTAGAGGTCAACTCAAGGTCAGCTAACAACAAAAAACATTCTCTCTACCTTTTTCTAGCATTTACCAAATATGGTAAATCCATTGCTACTGGCAGCTTGAAGCTATCAATAACACTGCCACTGAGAAGAACAGAGGCAACAGGATTGCTACTTCATGCTGAGTTCTTTTTTGGAAGTTGCATCTGGAAATGAGACTTATTGTGTTTTCTAATATTTTCCAGCATGCAGACTTGGCCAAGGATTAGGAGATTTTAAAGTCTTAATCTGGAACCAAAGTCATTTTGGAAGTACATTTCTCCAAAGGATTACAATGTAGGCATGAGATCTGTAAATAGTTTTTAAAAAGCCAGCATAAACAGCAGATGCTTTAAACCTGCCTGGCTCAATACTGGTTAAGTGTATGAAATCTATATTAAGACTTCTCCATGATCCTTCTCATGTGTTTACATGCACACAAATATGTGAAGATCTCTTTTTCAAGTAAGAGCTTGTTTTAAGGCAATACAGTTGAGTTTCTCAACAGCTGAAATGTGATATGAAACCATGGTTTACTCTGCAAAAAAACAAACAAACAAACAAAAAAAAACAAACCAAAAAAACAAACAAACAACAACAAAAAAAAAACAACTTGAGCAGATGAGGTCTTTGCAACAAATACTCAAAACTTCATCCTTGTTGTAGACTGTGTACATCTAGAATTGCATGCATTCCTGTACACATAAAGGGATCTACATGAGTGGATGTCTCTCCACAAGATTGGCATTGCTATGAGTAGTCTTCTGGGGCCACCATCTGCAAACGTGGCCAAAGCTATATATTTCATGGTACTTTACATACAAGGATCCAGATATGAGACTAGAGCTGATGTATTTGTTGGTGAAAAGGTGAAAAGAGAAGCTAACTTGAGAGTGAGCAAAAAAATGACAGTCTACTAATTGAAACATTAAAGAAAGAAAACAGTGGAAAATTGTAATAAGAAGTTGGGATATATGGGGAAGATGAGAAAGTACAGAAAAGAGGGAATGGGTTTCAAGCCAATACTGAATATATTTTGTGGCATCTAGTGGATGCAGATACAAAGTTGAAACAAATTAACACATAATTAGATGAGATGGAATATGAACATGCATAAGACTTCTGATGGCAAAATTTTATGAGGCATTGGACATCCATGAACAAATCTTCCAATACTTTTTAAAAAGCAACTGGCTGGGTGGGACATTTTATCAAAAATTAGGACTGTGGGAATAGGGATTAATAAACTCTGTTTCCCTTATCAGGGCATATAGAAACTTTGGGAAAGGAACAATAACAGCTTTGAATAGGGAATGAAAAGGGGAATAAGTATTAAGCACCCATCCATAGTACCACTGTTCCAATCTCAATTAGACATGCACAATTTGGGCTTGGGGGATAAGACTCCATCCCATCTAGAACCTTGTATACAGCAGCTTTCCCACAGCTGGTGTCCTCCAGATTACAACCCTCATCGTTCCCCTGGTCAGCATGGACAGTGTAGCATTTACCATGGAATTTGCCAGAGGTGGAGATTTTGCAAAAATAACTCATTGAATTCTCTTCTCTCATATATATCACAAGGAGGTGCACAGGCATTACTAAGTTTGTCTCTCTTTATGTCTCCCAGAGAAGATGGAAAAGTGTTGATCTGATATCATCACATTTTAGGGCTATGCAGATGGGCAGGAAAAGGTGACCTGAAGTTGCCTTTTCCCTAAAATGCAGCAGTCGCACTGCCTGCCCTAAATGGGGACGGAGCAACTGAAGGGAGTCAATGCAGCTTTTCCGAGGCTGTATTGAAGCCTCAGCGACCGCACTGCCAACCCCAAGAATGCTGCAAAGGGAGATGGAACAACCGCATGGGCCAGTAGTGGCTGCTTTAATTTTTTTTGTTTGTTCTCAAACACATGTGCACATGTGCAGGAACATCTCTCCACACCTGTGCATCTGTGTAGGAAAAAAATCCCTGCGCAGCTGCACAGGACCTGTCATAGGCTAGTATACAGTCTGTCACTCTCTGTGTACAAAGGGGACTAAAGTTCGGCATCCCTGTGCACCTGCACATGACCTTGTATAGGGTGGTATACAGTCTGTCATTTTGTCTGTACAAAGGTGACTGAAGTTCGCCATCCCTGTGCACCTGCACAGGATCTGTCATACACCCACATATCATGCAAGGATTCGCTGACCTCCGCTTCCCCCAAGGAGTGGGTGCAGTAATCATGTGCCACTGTCTGATTGTGCCACCTTTGGGGTGAAGGAACGGGTTTGTCAACTGAAAAGACACCTACTCCCTCGTCCCCCACAAAACATGTCCCACATAGATTGGGGAGCGGGGACAGGTACATGCAAGGGAGGTTTGTGTGGACAGACTTGATACATGAAGCTGGTGGTCATGCAACACTTTCTCATCCACCTTTCCTCCACCATCTCATAGCTGTGAGATGGAAATAATTTTTAAAGCAGCATTTAAATCTGGACTATTTTTTAAAAAGTAAGGTCCAAAACACACTGCAGAAATAATAAAGGTCCAAAACACACTGGCTGCGAGGGGAGTGAGGGGGTGGTAGCATAGTGGAATGGAAGGCATCAGGAGGGTTTTTGTGCATTTATATTTATATATTTTGTTAATATATATTATTGTTTTTAGCTTTTATTTTGTAATGTCACCTACAGTTTTCTTGAATGTCCTACATTTTGTGGGTTCTTTTCCTCCATTCTAGTTATGACATTTGGTTACCCTGCTCAAAGTTCCGCCACTGCTTGGCCTTCTCCCAAGAAAGAGCAGGGTGGTGGTGGTGGCTGGAATTAATTAGTAATTAATAGTATGTAATTATTAATCATGGGATTAATCAAGGATCCAACCACTTGCACCCCATTAACTAGGTCTTCCCTGTTAGTTAGGATCAGATCCAAAATAGCTGACTCCCTTGTTGCCTCTTCCACCTTTTGGACAATGAAATTGTCTTCGAGGCAAGTGAGGAATTTGCTAGACCTTGAGGATTTTGCTGAGTTTGACTTCCAGCAAATATCAGGATAGTTGAAGTCACCCATCACTACTATATTTCTCCTTTCTGAGTGTGTGGTCATCTGTTCTAGAAAGGCATCATCCAATTCCTCAGTCTGACTTTGGGGTCTGTAGTGGATTCCCACAATAACATCCCTGTTGTTTCCGTTCCCTTTAGTTTTTTATCCCGATGCTCTCCACTTGGCTTCCAGGATTTAAGTTCTGGATCTCTTCACAGATGTAGACATCGCTGACATATAATGCCATTCCTTCTCCTTTCCTGTTTGACCTATTTCTCTTAAACAGGTTATACCCCTCTATTACTACATTCCAATCATGAGGCTCATCCGACCAGGTTTCAGTGATGCCTATTATATCACATTTGCTTTGTTGTGCTAGGAGTTCAAGTTCATCTTGATTATTCCTATGCTCTGTGCATTAGTGTAGAAACACTGAAGACTATGGGTTCTCCCTCTTAGCTGCCTGTGTAATGTTTTCTCCCTTCCACTGTTGGGTTCCTGCACTATTTGCCTTGTTTCCTCTATAACAGTTTGACTATTATCTCCAGCTCTTAATGAACTCCTGCCTTCCAAAGTACTCTCTCCCTCTCCCATGTAAATCAGTTTAAAGCCCTCCTGATCAATTTTTTGACTATTGGCAAAAACATATCTGCCAACTGGTGTGAGATGCAACCATCTCTTGCCAGAAGTCCCCCCTCGTGGAACCACAGTCTATGATCCAAGAATCCAAATTGTTCTTGGCGGCATCATCTGTGGAGCCTGTTGTTTATATCTGGCATTTTCCTCTCCCTTCCTGGACCATGTCCTTCAAGTGGGAGAAGAGATGAGATGACAACCTGTGCATCCAGCTCTTTCAGCTTCCTACCCAGAGCTTCATAATCCCTTATGATATTCTGAAGGCTGTACCTTGCAGTATCATTGGTTCTCACATGGAGCCAAAGGAACAGGTAATGGTCAGTAGGCTTGACAAGTCTTGTCAGCCTCTCTGTTACATCATGGATCTTTGCTCCAGGGAGACAACACACTCCCGAGACATTTTATCAGTCCCACAAACCACTGCTTCTGTACTTCTCAGCAAAGAGTCCCCCTCCACCACCATACGCCTCCTTGAGGCTTAGCAGCACCTATTCCCTGCGGTGGTACTCTCAGGGTCCCCTGCATTGCCCCTGAGGACCGTCCATACTGCTCTTCCTCGTTATCCCTGATAAGGGAGAGGTTAAAATCGATTCTGTAGCTGCAAGCTCACAGAACAATCCCTACTCCTGTATCTGACATTCCTCCAACTGTCTATCTCCTCTGTATGTAAAGTGACCTCTTCTGTAGAAACTTCCTGTGTGTGTTCTTCACCCAGGACTGTCCATTCCATTCTGTCCAGAAAAATCTCTTGCTCCATAATATGCTGAAGTGTTCCTACCAAGGCCTACAGCTGCTGGACCTTCTCTTCCAACAGGGCTACCAACTTGCACTTGGTGCAGGTGAAGTTACCTACATCCATAGGCAAGAAGATGAACATCCCACAACTGTTGCAGGTGACCGAAGCAGCTCCCTCACTGTCCATATTGAGAAGTCTAAAGTAGTCAGTGAAACAGGACTCTGGGCTTCCCCCTTCAAAAGTCCCCGGTTGAAAACCCACAAAAAAGACCCCTGTTGGCCTGGCCTTTTCACCAAGTGCTGCCCATGAGCTGAAGAGATTGAAGCTATAGCTATACAGAGAGTTATCGATTGCTAGTACCTTCCCCAAGCACGTATCTGACTCACTTGCTCTGAGCAAAAGCCCCCACTTAGCTCCTTAAAGAAAAACACTTGAAAAGTAATGGAGAACTCTGAAACACAGCTCCTAGGTCTACTTCTTCTCTGTGCTCTGATTCTTTCCTGACTGTGAAACTTTGTGCACAGTTAGGTGCGCACCTCTGAAACAGTTCTAAACAGCTAGGCTGTTAGCTCTGTCCCTACAACTCACCAAAGCCCCACCACTCAGGAATAAAAACACTCCAAGTTTGAAAAAACCCCTCACCTAATGAAAATGGCTTCTCAGCCTGCTGTGTAGGAAATGGAGTCTAAAGCCTCTGAAGCAGTTTTAAACAGCTAGGCTGTTAGCTCCACTCCTATGACTCATCAAAGCCCCACCACTCAGGAATAAAAACACTCCATGTATGAAATAACTCACCTGTTGATTCTTTCATGAAGGGAGAAGCAGACAAATAATAGGAAGAGTGGTGGCTTTGCTTAACATCACCTCTCAAGTACAACACATGAATAAATATTGGCTGAATCCCTAATCATTCTGCATCAAAGTGGCTTTTTCAAGGGTATAGAAAGAAGAAAGATACAAATGAACAGAAAAGGATGACCTGATGGGACAATCAAACCACAAGATGACTTCACAAGGAGGACAGTTTTACCTTAGGAAATGGGATTGTATCACAAATATGCCTGCTCAGCCAAGAAGAGGATGGCAATGGGCCTTCCCACTCTTTACTGTGTCCTTTGCATACAGAAGAGCATTTTGCAAATTCAGGCATCTCATTGGCCTACTTTTCTGCAACCCTCAGTTCCAAACGCTCCCAAACTGACAGTACTTTTACATAAAACCACAGGGAAGCTGATCCCAGAGAAAGAAGGCAGTAAGTGTTAAAAGTCTTTGAGGCCATGTTATAAGCCTGAAAACTTGCTAGAATTCTGGTAATCTTTCTGGTGGCATGAGGGAAAAGGTCTTTCAGTAAGTGCTGTCCAGGGGAAAAATAATAATCATAGGGACTCAAAGGAAAAGAATCTGTGTAAGTATTTGACAGGAGTAGCTGTGAGAGAAAATTTTTGTTTGGATTCTTTCTTCTTCCACTTAATGGAATTACTTCTTTAGTAATGAAGATTGATCTGTGTGTATATATGTGTATTTATCCACCTATCTATATTCCACTATAATTAAATGCATCCATTTTGGAATTGTAGTTCAAATTTTTCCCATTAGGAATATATGTTAATACAATGGTGACCGTTTGTATTATACCACTTCCCAGTAGCCTGTGATTCAAGAGTTTGATTCAGTGGGTAAAGTGAATTACCCCCCCCAAAAAAAATTGGGAAAAAAAGAAAAAGAAAAGAAAGAAGAAGCAGCAGCAACAGCAATCCAACAAAAACAGGTGATTGTTAACATGGGGGGGGGGGTGCAGACTGCCAGAAATAGTGCAAATTGAGTCCACTTTTAGGGTTAGGGTTAGTGCTAGGGAATCATGGGAATTGTTTTTTTTCTGAGACATTGAGCCTTCTCTGTCAGAGAGCTCTGGTGCCACAATAAACTACAGTTCCCACGATTCCCTAACCCTAACCCTAAAAGTGGACTCAATTTGCACTATTTCTGACAGTCTGCAACCCCCCATAGAATCACTTCTAAATCATCTTAGGCTGCTGCCACAATGCAGGATTAATATAGTTTGACAGTTCTTTAACTATCATGGCTCCATCAGACGGATCCCTGGGATTTGTAGTTTGTTGTGGGAACAGAGATATTTAGCTCTCTGACAGAGAAGGCTAAATATCTCACAAAACTACAAATCCCAAAATTCTATAGCAATGAGCCATGACAGTTAAAGCAGTGTTAAACTGAATTAATTCTGCAGTGTAGTGCAGCCTAGGAGAGTCCTTTAATACTATCATTGATAGGTTGAAAGCCTGTTGTTTTGCTGTGGTGTTGCCCCCACTTTCTTCTTTTAGAGCTCCTGTGACTTTATAGAAAAAAAATATATATCCAGAAATGTGAGAAGTGCAGTCATAACATAACCATAACAGAGGCTTAGCTTTGGGGAATTATATATTAGCTCAATAAATGGCTGGGTTACACAGCCCTCGGGATCTTCTCTCTATATAAATGGAGGTAGGAGGCAAAAAAAAACACAAAACCCAAAGAGGCAACTTCTCAATGTATTTTATTTAAAGGACAAAGTCAACACACATGTGTCACATGCACTCACACAAGCACACAAGAACTGAGAAACAAAGATGTTTGTGTGGAACAGAAGTAAGCCTTCTAATGGAGATATTATACCTACAATGATGCTGTTCCTCTTGAAAATCTTACTAGGAAAGGGCAGTGGGAACTCAATTGCTCCCAGGCCAGCATACGTTTGGCAAGCGAAAGGGGTCTAGCAAAGTGAAAACTGGCAGCACTTCTTCCTGCAAACAAAGCTAATCCAACAAACAAAGGAAAGGTCCCTAATTTATAGAGATTTTGTGCCTGGGGCAAAGTCCAGAGACTCAATGTGGCCAAATGGTCTAGATTTTTGATATGGATAGTGACACTTTGAAGTAGGATCTTCCAGAGGTGTAACATGGGAGTGTAAATGGGTCTATTCCGATAGATCACAATGACAGATAGATGGAGTTGTTTATGCCAACTGAACTAACTTATCTTATTGTTTTCTGGCCAGTCTTTTTCTCACCTCCTCCTGACATGTCTGGGGCATAAATCCTCTTTGGCGAATCCTAAGCTAGCTGATGTGATCTCCTTGCCTACACCTCATGGTCTCCACTTTAGGATCATAGAGGCTGAGTTTATAATGACTCTGATATCAAGGAGGGGTAGGTTCAAGCCCCTTGGATGGTAACAATAAGCAGCATGGAGACCCTTAGTTATGAGAAAGTTGTATTTCTCTTTTTATCATGAAGCTTTGATAAGTATAGTGGACCTTCAGGAGCAAGATAGTGGTGGTGGAGATGGACTTTTAGAGAATAGGTGGCTTTTTACTGTTCCACATTCCCAGTTTTTCTTCATGTTGAATATCTTCTTGGTTAACTATGGAGAGATAAGTGACATAATTGTTGGAGGGGAAATCTGAAGAGGTTGCCTGGACAGAGTAGAATGATATCACTGCAGTGCATGTGTTAACTTTCTATGTTTTTTCTTGAACTCAAGCACAGAATTGAGGCAATATTATGTCAACATAACATATGATGAACTGGTTATTAGTTACAGCAGGAGTGAGCAACATGTTGTCCTTGATGTAATGACTAGAGTATAT
Organism: Phrynosoma blainvillii; assembly: GCA_026167975.1. Taxonomy (NCBI): domain Eukaryota; kingdom Metazoa; phylum Chordata; class Lepidosauria; order Squamata; family Phrynosomatidae; genus Phrynosoma; species Phrynosoma blainvillii. Next base: position 40,354,502 of record JANUYF010000005.1, read on the forward strand.
GGTTTGGATTTTTTTCTGAGACATTGAGCCTTCTCTGTCAGAAAGCTCTAGTGCCACAATAAACTACAGTTCCCATGATTCCCTAGCACTGAGTCAGGGCAGTTAAAGTGGACTCAATTTGCACTATTTCTGGCAGTCTGCAAAGACCCTCAGTTTTTAAAAATCGTATTTCAGCCATGGACTTTGGCAATGATCCTGGGCAAGTCACTACCTCAGAACTGTGGTATGAGTCAACTCTGCATCTGTAATACAGTTACAGCTACGAAAGTTCTCCACTCTTTCTAAAGACAGAGAAATTGGGATGGTGAGAATCATTCTTCAAACTCCTCTATGTAGAAGAGAAAATTCTTAGCAGCTTCTTGGAGCAAATCTCAACAGTGCCAGTAGCAACAGTGTTTCCCCTGCATATTCTATGTTGATGGAAGTAGCAAGCAACAATAACTGTGTTGGCTGTCTAGGTACCTTTTTGCAACCCCCACATCCCCATGGAACTAATATAATTTCAAGTCATACTGGTGGTGGTGGTGGTGTGACTGACAGAAAGAAAAAGGCTAAAATTAAGAGAAAATTCTGCAGAGTGGCCTTCATTTTTACGTAGCTGGAAAAAAGAAATCTGAGAACTTTTCCCCAGATAATTATTTTCTAAGAAAAAATGGCACAACTCCTATTTAACCAGACTTCTTTTGAATAGTGTTTGGAAATGTCACCAGGTCCAAAAAGCTGTAGTCAGATCATTGACTGGATCTGGCTACAGGGAACACACAGCTCCATTATTAAAACAGTTCTGCTGGTTGTCAGTTCATCTCTGGGTGGAATTCAAAGTGCTGTTTATAATTCTATATAGCTCCCTATGGCTTTGGTCAAGCTTATCTGAAGGACTTTATTCCCCCATAATGAGGCTGCCCATGTTTGAGATCTTCTGAAGTGGTCCTTCTCACTTTCTCACCAGCTTCATAGGTACATCTGGTAAGAACATGTGAGAGACCCTTCTTGGTGGCTGCACTCAGGCTTTGGGGCTCCTTCCCAAGACTGGTTAAACTGGTGCCATCCTTGCTATCCTATCTCAGGCTGATGAAGACTTGTTTGTTTGTCTGTTTCAGAACTCACAACTGGAGAAGAAAGGCCTTTCTTATTTATTTCTTGTTCTTTTTAATGGTTATCCTTTTAATTGCTTTCAATTCTGTTGCTAGTTTATATTTTTAACTTTCATCTGATGAGATTTTTTTTAGCTTTATCTTTTTAAACAGCTGCTTTGAGTGTTGGACTATGACTCTTGAGATCAGGGTTTGAACCCCACTCCACCATGAAACCCACTGGGTGAACTTGGGCACGTCACACTCTCTCATCCTCAGAGAAAGGTAAAGGCAAACCCCCTCTGAACAAATTCTGCCAAGAAAACCCTATGATAGGGTCAACTTAGGGTGTCCATGTCAGAAATGACTAGAAGGCACACAACAAGAAGAACATACTTAGCGGTAAAGGAGAAACAAAGAAGTCCAGGATCAGTTACTCTTTGGACTATAACTCAGAGCTATAATAATAAAAAAAAACTGATAGGTTCACCTTAAGGTTGCCATAAGTCAGAAACAACTTGAAGGCACAAACAGCAGCAACAACAATCTGCTTTGAAATCTGGCTGGAAGAATGGTGCAATATGAATAAATATTATAATAATGCTAATATAAAACTCTAAACCTAGTACTAAAGCTGTGAGGAACATAAATGCTCATGTAAGCGAAAGCATTGTGTACAAGCGTGGTGTATTAATTGTAATACCTTTGCAGAAGTGGATTGCTGGAAGCATGATTTTTGATGGCAGAGCTGCTGAGAGGAACATGACAGTTTGAAAGGATTTGTTTTTGGAATCTTCTGTTAAATCTGTATATACCATCTTTACTATCAGACTTTAAAATCTTCATATCCTGCCAGAGCAGCTGAGTCATCCAAATCTGTTTTATTTTATTCTCTTGTGAAAAAATGGGGGGGGGGGGAGTCTTTGAAGCGGAGGCACTACAGAGCCGAGTGAAGTGAATCCAACCTTTTCCTCCCCTTCTCCTGTTATAGAGCCAGAATCTTTATCTGAAAAAGGGTTTTGTTTTTTTAAAGGGAAAGATAAGAAAAGAAACAAAAAGAAATTGAAGCATTCTGGAAAAGTTTGATGTGATTCTAGTTTGTGTTCTGTGCTTTAAACTTTCTTGATATAAATTGTGGAATGTGTGTGTGTGTGTGTATGATTCAATATATATATTCAGAGAATATTTCTAACTGTTGGTTTTTGAAGGAGTCACACAAATGTAAAGCTACTTTTCTTAATAACTATTTTGCAGAAACCACAAAAAAGAGGATGCTTTGCTCTTTCTCTGAGAGTCAGAATTTTTAATATACACAGGATGTTGTTAGCAACAAGGATTGCATAGAAATCCTTCCCTCTCTCAATAATCTCTCTCTTGGTCTCTGTTTGCAAAGCCACTTCCTTGTTCTCTTTTAAGCTCTTTCTTGGGACCCAGCATTTCCTGACACACCCTTGCCTTTTTACAATTTTCTCCACTCTACTAGAAAATGCATTCCTATTACTCATTGTCAGTCTCCAACTGCTGCCCTCGCACCCCCCTCATGTTCATACCAATGTGGATGGGCAGAATCCACACAATGGAGCTTACTTGCACGGAGACAAGTTGCTTAAATCCCGTGCAGAAATGGGATTTAAAAATCTGACACCCCCTCCCCGCAAAAGCAGGTTGTTTTTCAGACATATTTGTGTAAAGGAGAAATAACACAACATTAACCCGAACGGAAAGTCGCCAAAACCCGCTCCTTTTTACTTTTGGAAGTTCCCAAAATTAAAAAGGAGCTGGTTTTATTGGCTTTCTGCTTGAGTTATTTTTGCATTATTTCTCGTTCATGCAAACGTCGTCTGAAAAACAACCCACATTTGTGGATTTTGTCTTCTTTTTGTTCAGCTTATCCCCAAACGTCATGTGAAAAACAACCTTGTTTTCACTTTAAATCTAGTTTCTGCATGGGATTTGTCCTATGTGATAAACTCCAATGTTTAAGTTATGTACTGGAACTAGCACACTGTCGGCACTACAATAATACAGAATGTGGAAGTATCTGGCTACAAATAATGGCTGAGATTCTATACTGGGGAGATAGATTGTACCTTGTTACCCCAAAGGTCACTCCTCCACGCAGTATCCCCCCATTCAATATAAAATTAATATAAATGGGGCTATCTAAAGCCTCATAGCCTTGAGGGCACCCTAGTGCAGAGGATACTGCTTTATTGTATAAAGAAATACGGGCCCGTAAAAGGAGATCCTTTAGGCTCAGTAGGGGAGTGCCTAGCCTGCAGACAAGAGGGATCTGTCAGCAACTGGATCTGCATAAGCCCTCACTAATGGGAACAATTGTGTGTGTGATATCTATGTTTGCAAGTAAACAGAAATTCAACTGTTGACCTTTCCATGGGCTTGCCACCTGCAGATTGGATCATCTGTAGATGGTGCACTTGGCTGCAACAACACGGCTATACACACATTGTGCCACCATTGAAAAGAACTGGACTTGAGGTCCCATGATATTTGGCATCCATGAGGGAGGGATCTGGAATGGAATCCCTATGCAAACAAAGGGTTGACTGGTATCTCCTTCTGGGAGAGATATGCCTTTGTACAGGGACATCTGCATAGATGGGCAAGCCATCCTCAACTTCCTTGGTCATTCCTTCCTCCTGGGAAATCCACCCAGGTCCTGAATATTGCCCCAGGATAGGTTTTGCTCTATATATGTGCCCATTTGGGCAGAACCAATTCGGTCTTGTTTGGGATTCAGATTGTCAAGTATCTCGATTGACTCCTCAGCATTTGCTGGTAGCTGCTCAGCCAATTTCACTTCACGGAACCCCCTGACTGGAACCTTTGCTTCTGGAACAGTACAGTATTACTTTCTGCAATCCTTAAAATCACTATCTGCTGCCACCTTTTATATTGTTAGTTCTCGTGAGGTTTTGTGTGAGCGTAATTCACTTTTTCAGAAAAAAACCATTTGGAACTTGCATTTTGGAGTTCAGCTTTTCAGAACCATTATACACAGGTCTGATCGCTGCTTTTATTGCCTGAGCCCTCTCACTGATGTTAATTGAGCTAATAGAATTTTCTTATTTGAATATTGATTGTGGATACCCTCTTGGTACCCTTGCATTTTGGGTAACAAACTCTATACTCATGGAGTTATGCAATGTCAACTCATTAGTGATTTGCCACACCAAATGTGCAGACACATCTATATACACAATGTACAATGTGAACCCATGTGAAAAGCACGTCAGTGTGCACTAATGCATAACAAGTAATGAATATTCATGCACAATGGCACCATATGCAGAATTCTAGTTCTGGGACTTTAGTGGAGATGTTCAAAGGATAAATACTCTAAACTAGGATGAGTTATTTTCCACCTGTGCACTAACACACTGGTTATGCTGGCTGGGAGATTCTGGGAGCTGTAGTCCAAAATGCAATTTTTCTGAGCCCAGCTGGAAAAAATCCACTGAAGCTTGGCCCTGACCAAAGTTAGCAAATGGTCCCAGGTTCAATTCCCTGACATTTTCAGCTGGGCTGGGAAAGACTGATCTGAAACTCTGGACAGCTGCTATTAGCTGGATAAATCATTGGTCTGGCTCATTATTAAGCAGCTTCCATGGATTTTGTTCCAATCTAACATCAGTGGAATGGCTGGCTTGAGAATCATAGATATTGTGCAGTTGTTATAGTTTTGGTGGGAAGAGGGCCATGTTTCATTGAATCCATCCATGCTACACTACATCACACTGACTCTCTGTGTTCCTCTGTGCATGACTGTTTAAGCATTAGACAGTGACTCTGGAGACCAGGGTTCAAATTTCCACTCAGCCATGGAATCCCATGGGGTGACTTTGGCCAAGTTACACTCTCTTAGCCTCAGAGAAGGACAAAGGCAGCCCCCCTCTGAACAAACTTGCCAAGGAAATCCTATGTTTTAGGGTTGCCATAAATTGGAAATGATTTAAATGCACACAACAACAGTTAGAATTCCTTGGAAAACCAGCTGTAAGGGACATAAATGGGAGGGTGCTATTGTGCTTGTGCCTTGCTGCTTGTAGGCTTTCTGTAAGCATGTAGTTGGCCATTGGGAGCAGAATGCTAGACTTGAAAGTCTGACACCTCTTCTTATATTATTGTTTCCTCCACAAATCACTGTCACACACTTTAGATTAGGATTAAGGATTCCCTCAAAGGGTATGTGTGATAGTGTTTTATGCAAGTATTCTGAGCTCAAGTACTTCCAATCTTTGATGAACAAAGTTCATGAAAGACCCTAACAGTGATATGCATGTTTTAATTAAGATTATTCTCCTACTTCCAGAAACTTATTCCAATTAGACAGCTATTGTTTTTGCGTGCCTCCAAGTTGTTTGATTTATGGTGACCCTATCTACTACCTCTACTTTATTATTCACTTCTAGTATGAATGAACCTCCCCCCCCCCAGACATTAAGATCTAGCAGCACATGAAACTTTTAATCTTGGCCTTGATCCATAATGTATAATCATTTCCCAGTTTTCAGGTGAGAGAAATGAAGCTTTTTTTTTTTTTTAAGGCTGTGTAATTGCTTGAATTTTTTCTGTCATATAATCCTCTTTTTGAGGCATAATGTTAGGACCCTCATGGTTATACCATAAGACACTTCCTTTGAAGAATATCTGTGAGGTTTCCTAATGGCTTGGGGAAATCCTCCTTGCTTAAGACTTTTGGATGATTCATAAGCATTTTTGTGCAGTAATCCTGCTCTCTGTCAGTAGTATTATTTGGCCTAGATTATGAAGGCTGAAGTAGGTGGGATGTGGCATCTGAGGAAGAGATGGGCCTGGTTGCATGACAGAAGAGAAGAATGTATATACATTTTGGGTTTCTTTCAGTTATATATTTATAAGAGTAATTCTTCCTATGAATGGTAATATTTTTTGATATTTTGGGCCCATAAACATACCCTCTATTAAATAAAACAGGTCCACATAGCCAAAGCAGAAAGATACTGGTCTAAATCCCATTATCTCAACTACCGTAGACCCACTGAATGGTCTGAGTGGTGAGTCAACACATAGTTAAATTTAACTGTTTCAATTGGTCTACTCTAGTTGGAACTAACAGTAGGATTCAGGTCAGAATAAGCAGGTGAGAATGACATCCATGCTGCATATTCTTGGTTTGTTTCCAGATCAGCTAAAGATAACCATCCCTTTAATATATTATTCACTTGAAAAGGGTACACATTTGAAATGCAAACATTTTTTTTCAATATTGTAGCTGTTTGTAATGTATTTTTTGGGTACTGAATTTGGAAAACACAATAACAATGTTGTACTATACAGTTCTTTCAAAAATTCAATATTTTTTTATCAATTCAGTTGTTACTCAACTTTGATTAAGTGTGGAAGCTTATGATCCAGTGATTTCTTTTAATGCTTTTGAACACATTTTTTGTGTTCTATACCAGTGAATTAAAAAAGTTTTGAATGTCTATTAGAAGATCCCTTTCTTACTGTTTGCAGGATATTTCTTTGAAGGATCATTTCTTTCAGTCACACATTAAAGCATAGAAATGTCAAAACAAATTGTGGAAAAAACTTGTTCAAAACCTCAGTTTTGCAGGTTAATAATAATAATAATAATAATAATAATAATGTGTACTGCTGCAGACAAATTAACATGTGCATGTGGAGAGTGACAACATTTCTACTATTAATGCCTCCAAAGTTCATGTGCTCTCCATGCGCTCATGAAGTCCATCACAAGTTCACCAGCCATGAAGAAATGTAGTCCACAGGTTTGTTGGTGTGCAGGGCTAGTCTGTACAGTTCTAAGAACCTTTATATGTATTGACTGAACATGTGGAGAGGTTTATGTGAATCTCATCCAGTCACTGATAAAACCTCTGACTAGATACCATTTTTCCAGATATCCTTTTAACCTGAGAATTTACTACATCTGTCTTATTCATGGTTAAAAAGACAAGCGGTAGACTAATGACTCGCCTCAAGGAGAGATGTTTTCTCTCATGCTGCAAAAGCTGTAGAAGTGGTTTTCAAAATGGGGAGAAAATGGGCAAGCAGTGTGAAGTTCCTAGTGTGAACTGCACTTAATGCATAGCAATGTAGTCAATCAAAAATATCTCATGCTGCTTAAGCTCTTAAAATTCTTAAAGATAGCCCCAAGTGTCAAGCTCAAACACTAAATAAGTTGCATAAGTGGAAGACACCTTGCTTCAGCTGTACCTTGTGCTGCACTTTGTTTTATTAGCTTAAGAAAGCATGCTATGAAAAAACACTTAGCGCTTCACGGAATGCACAAAATCTTCAAGGACCTACGTAAGGAGGGGATGGCCATTAAAAAGAGAAACCCAGCCAAATGTGTATATGTAAGGTTTCCAAGGCAACAGGCTGCAGAGAATTTGTATTCTGGTAGGCAGTGTCAACCACATAAACTCTTTGACCTTCCCTCTAATCACGACACTTGTAATGGGAATATGTATTAAATGTCTCCAATGGCCAAGCCTAATTTGAACAACTGTGGAAACACTACTCATTGCAGAAAGGCTTTGGTGTTTTAAGCAGAGAATAACGTAAGTCTCCTTCTGGAAGGTGCAATGGGGCCGAGAATGAAGTTCAGTATTATAGGCCAAATGAGGAGTATACCATGGAGCAAAGAGATTTGCTCATTTGCATGCATTAGTGGCATGTTAGGAAGATACCTTGCATTTTATTCTTATCAGATATGCTCCCACAGAGGTGTGAGAGATTCTTGTAATGTCTAGAACTCTAGATGGAAGAAGTACATGAACAGGCAGGGCATATGATTTGTGCATATATGCATCTCTTTGTTAATTAGGATTAGACTTAATGAATTGCACTTCAGCCTCAAGATGAAAAATAATTAAGGGATTCATCCTGTACCTGAGAGCAAGGGTCACTGAATACAGATAACCTTACTGTTTGAGTAGACGTGTATAAGATTGCCCTGTACATCCTTTATGGGGAGGTGGGGGGAACTGGTTGTGGTTTGAATCTATATCCAATTCCTTCTCCTCCTTCTCCTTCTATCCTCCTCCTGCTCCTCCTCCACTTCCTCCTTCTCCTCTTCTTCTCCCACCTTTCTCCCCAAATTGGATCACAAGGCAGTTTACAATTTAAAAAAGAACAACACATTTCTTTTGTGAACATTAAAATGGAATGAAGCTATTCACAATATCAAAACAATTTAACATACACTTTAAGAGACAAAATGCAATTAGAAAAATGAAAAGCAATTGAAAACAGTTCAGTTTTGAACAATGAAATATCCTCAGCCCATTATTTGAAAAAACTTTCTGTTTTAAAAGGCCCTCAAAATAAAAAGTTCCTTGCCTGTTGAAAGAAGGTCAGGTCCCTGGGGGAGGGAGTTCCAGAGTCTAGCGGCAGCCACAGAGAAGGTCCTATCTTATGTCCCCACCAACTGTGCTTGTGCAGGTGGTGCAACCAAGAGAAGGGCTTTCCTGAGGCCAGGCAAGCTCACAGAGGGAGAGTCTGTCAGATAGCATGGACCTAAGCCTTTTCCTCTCAGTTTTTTTTTTTAAAAAAAGTCAAGACAAATGACTGAATAAAATAAATAAATATACACTACTAAAAGCAGAACAGCAGTCAAAGCTTATTTGAAAGCACCATCCAGACAAATCCCAGTAAAATAAAATAGTGTTTCCTGACATACCAAGGCTATCACTAGGGGGATGGGAATCCCTTTTGTAGCCTGTGAAACTGGCTGTAAGGGGTTAGGATTACACACAAGCCTCTTCTTCTTGCAGATTTCAGAGTTATACTGGCATAGTGATATGCAGGCAAACTGCTTTGCTGTCTAAAATATACTAGGGACAAAGGGGGGTTGCAGACTGTCAAAAATAGTGTGAATTCAGTTCACTTTTAGGGTTAGGGTTAGTGCTAGGGAATCATGGGAATTGTTATTTTTCTGAGACATTGAACCTTCTTTGTCAGAGAACTCTAGTGCCACAATAAAATTCAGTTCCCATGATTCCCTAACCTTAACCCTAACCCTAAAAGTGGACTGAATTCACACTATTTTTGACAGTCTGCAACCCCCCAAAGTCAAGATGTGGTACAGAAGGGGAGGGGATAAGGAAGGACCTGTGTTATGCCAGATCCAAGCCTCCTCCACCATGGTGATGCACAGCCACAATGCTGGCACAGTTAGGCAATGGCGAGGGAAGAATGAAGTAATTTTTTAATACCCCTAGAATGGGAAGGCTTTGGATACAGTAGTTTTTATTTGGCCTAATGTTTGAGAGCTAGCATGGTGTAGTGGTTTGAGCATTGGACTATGACCATGGAGACTAGGGTTCAAATTCCCACTCGGCCATGGAAACCCATTGGTTGGCTTTGGGTAAGTCCTATTCTCTCATTCTCAAAGGAAAGAAATGGAAAGGAAAGGAAAGGCAAAGTCCCTCTGAACAAATTATGCGAAGAAAACCTTGCAATGCGCCCACTTTAGGGTTGCCATCAGTCAAAAACAACCTGATAGCATACAAGAAGTGTTGATTCAGTTGCCTTTGGTGTTTCACCTTTTAAATAAGTTGCAGGAGTTTATTTCTTCAGTACGGCTTTAAAAAAGCAGTACTGACATGTTGGATAAGCAGAACAAGCTTTCTAATTGTAAATAACAGACCATTATGTGTGCCCAGTTGGATCTCTGATGTGCTGGATAATAAATTAAGCATGCTGATAGGAACCCACAGTGAATTTAATAGAAAAGATGACCAGTGACAAGGGTTCTTCTCCCTCTACTTTTAAGAAACAGGCTTTTCTTTCTTTTGAAATCTCTTCCCTTAACTACTTAGGGTGAGAATATCACAAAGCACATCACAAGAACAGACTTTCACACTCAATTTTGGCAGTTCTGCTTCAGGACCCATCTGTCCTGTTCTCAAAGCTAAGGGGAAAAAAAAAAGAGATTAGCCTGAGTTTATTTTAGTTTCTTTGGCAAAGATTCAAGGATTGCCAGTGGGAAAGCTGTGCCTCTCATTATATCCAAGTCATTTCACCCATCAATCTAACTTCTGATTTTTTTGAAAGGGGTTCAAAATAGGCCAGACAGCAGTTGTGAATTGGATGAAAATCCACTGATTTCAAGGGACTCGCTACATTTTGCACCATCTGCCCAGACAGTCCACAAGATTATTCACAACTTCTATATCAGGATGAACTAGTCTTTCTCCACCTTAATTCAGTTTCAAGAATCCGCCCCCCCAGGAATACTCTAATCAACTTTTCCAAGATCAGGCTTACCAAAAGAACCTGTCTTCTTCAAAACAAAAGTTCCTGCTTTTGTGTGGCTACATCTGAATCAGAGCAGTCCTATATAGTGATTTAGGTTTTTGCTTAAAGAGTTTGTGGTGCCTACACCATTTTCCCCTTGGGACGTTATGACACGGGGGAAATCTGTTGGTTAATCCACACAAATCCCAAACAAAAACTGAATTTGTGCCTCACGATTTCACACGACGTCGCACAGAAACTGGTATTATCCGAGATCTTTTTAATTTCGGGAGTTTAGAGGATATGCATTTGTGAAATTACAGTAATTTTGCATTTACTGTAATGTGAAAAGCAAATACGCACGGACAATTCTCTTTTAAAACCTGGAGGAGGGCCAAGAGGAGGAGGAGGAGGGGCCTCCAGGGAGGGAGAGTCCCAGGATCCTGCCATGCAGGGAAGGGAAGGCAAGGCAAGGAGAGGGAAGTTTGGGATGGAGGAGAAGTTTGGCATTTGGGATGGAGGGAAAAGGAGGGGAAAGAAGGCTTCCCTCGCAGCAGCTGTGGCTGGATGTGGGTGCAAGTGTGGGGTGTGCTTGTGGAGCAACTTGGAGCTGCATCTCACCATGAAGTTCTGCCCTGCAGGTCCTACAAAGGGGAAAGGCTTATGGGGGGGCATGGGAGCTACCTCCAGTTTCCCCCTCTCCTAGGCATCATCCAAGGCTCTGGCTCTCCCCACGGAACACCCAGCCCTTCCTTCCTTCCTTCCTTCCTTCCTTCCTTCCTTCCTTCCTTCCTTCCCTTTCCTCCTCCTCCTCCTCCTCCTCCTCCCCTGCCAGCTCTGCCTGTGATCCTACCCTCCTTGCTCATCTCCCCAGCAGCTGACAGCCTCCAATGCCAGGAAAGGAGAGAGAGAAAAGGGAGGCTGAGCCATCTCAATCCCTCCCTTGCCTCGGCTTTCCTTGCCTTTCCAGCCTCCTCCTCCTCCTCTGCTCTCTTGAGAGGTCCTAACCCCAACGGAAGGGGGTTAGGACCTGTGCAGGAGGACATGACCCCAAATGTAGGACAGTCTGACATTTCCTCCTGGGAAATGCAGGACCCGCCCTGGAAAAAGGAGGAGTCTGGTCACGAAACACACCCATTTCCAGTACATGTACAGGTTCTTTTCACTTGTGTATGAAAGTTAAAAATGTTTTTCACTTTTAACTTAATTCCGTTATTACTGTAATTACGTGTGAAAAGCTTTTGCGCAATTAAGCTCTTTTTTTCGCTTTCTTTTTGGGATGCTTCATTTCCACTTTATTATCTCTTTAACAATGAAATTGGCCCACATGTGATAACGTCCTTGGATGAGTAGAAAAAAAAGTAGAAAAGGATCCTGAAACATTGCAGTATAGAAAACCTACTAATCTGTTCTCAGGTATGCTGAGACCCTAAACTCCCAGGTTTTTCTTTGTTGTTAACTGCTTTTGAATCAAACTCAATTCATGGTGACCCTGTGGATGAAACATTTCCACACACCTCCCTTCCTCAACCACTCTGCTCAGCTCCTGCAGGTTCAGGCCCATGACCTCCCTGATGAGCATGTAGTGTTCTTCTATTTCTACTGCCTTCTATCTTTCCTAGCCTTATTGTCTTTTCTAATAACTCTAATAAATTCCAAAAAGCAAACTTTGAGTTTGCAATTTTATATAAGGAACACAATTTTATTATCCACTTTATTTTTTAAATATTTATTGTAAATTCTATCTATACACACTAAACATACAGATCAACTAAACATTACACCAACAAAACATTAATAAGACAAATACAAAATTAAAATATATCAACATTCTGAAATTACCATGTCTGTTTTTCGTTATAATGAGGATATATTTAATATTCAGAATCTTAACATATCTACTTTGCTTATGATTAGTGTGTCTAACTTCTTTCCTTCTTTCTCTCTTTTTCTTCTATCTTCAATTTCCTTGTTTATTTCCTCTCTCTTTTGCTCTTTCTGTATTCTTTCATCCTCTAATTCTATTCTATTCAATCCCTTCCATTTCCTTACTTTTCCCCTTAACAAGTCTCCCTTTATAACTTCCTTCTCCTTTCTTCCCTTTTTCCACTTTTTCCACTTCCTTCCTCACATTATCTTACCTTCTTATATCTACCTACTTAAACCTTTGGTTTTTATCTTTCCACTTAGCCTCTTCTATAACATATCTCTTCCTTGATCCTTTCTTCCATTCCTCTTCTCTCTTTCCTTTACCATCCAAGGCACACATAAAAATGTCCTCATTACTTATTTTAACATGAATAACCTTAAAAAACATAACCTTAAAAACCTTAAAAACATAACATTGATAACCTTAAAAAACAACAAATACATTCGTCATCCTTTACTTCCTTTCCTAGAGTTCTGATTTTCATTTTCCATTTTCGATTCCTCTTATTTCTCTCTTTATGCATCATTATTTTTGTATACTATAGTCTTTCCACTATACCTAATGGGACCTGAACATCCATGGAATTTGGTGGGAGTCTGGAATTATAGTCCCTTAAAGTGAATCTTCAAGTCTTGGTTTTGACCATTTGTTTTGTGCTGTTCAGCATTACAATTCCCATGGCTGTCATAAATAATCTGCACAGATCTCCAATTGCACAACAGATAAAGGGATTTGTGGCAGCATATGGGTGCAATTCATAGGCTGAGTACAGGATATTCCACCCTCACCCATCTTCTGCCCACATGCTAGATGGACTTTCATTTGCATGGACATCTCTTGTGAGCTGAAGGGCTCATCTCATTTGTTTGTATCCATCTGCCTCCTGGGCTACTAAGCCTTTTTGTCTTATTTGCAAGGCAAATTTGAAATGCAAGAAGTGCAGTCTCACTGTAGTCATATGATTTATCCCTATGTAATTACATAGATGTCAGGACACTTAGAATGTGAGCAGTTTCTGTTGGAGTGAGATTTGTACCATGCCCTCCAACTCCAAATGTATCCATTTAATGGGTGGTATATTTCTCAATAGGAATGCAGATTGCTTGCACTGTATTACTTGTTTTTAACTATCACTGTAGTTCACCTGTCAGCTATACTCATTTGGCTGAGTCAATAATGGCTTTTTCACTTGGAAACAAGTTTCTAATGCTTTGCCTCATGTGTACTGCATGTTGAAATTCTGCAGAAGTGAAGCTCTGAAGAGTTGGAAGCTTTTCTACAACATCAATATACAGAAAAATATTTAAAATGTTAATACCATTTCTATATTGTGGGAAAACAGCATCTTCCATAATTTTCCTGCCATAATTGCATTTGTCTAGGAATATATCCAGACGGCCACTTTTTTGAGATGTTCAGTAACAGAGTATGAACATCTTCACTTAAAAAAGGAGTGAACAAAGTGCAGTCCACATCTTATTTCTATCATACTTGGAGGACTCTTGGGTCCCTCACTGGTCAAACAAATGTTTGAATTTTTTTTAAAAAAATGTTTTTTGCACTAAAATGCTTTAGAGAGGATTGGGGGGGGGGCACATTTCCATTACAACCACCTCTGGGCAATGTAGAACTAGGAAAGTCCATTTTTTGAAACAAAAAATGAACAGGAAATGATTTCCTTTACTTCTTGTTATTAACCTCTCCTGGTCCTAAAACTGTCCAGGAAGGGCTAAAGACATGGTGAAAATTCCTCTCATGTCCTCAAGAGGGATGGACCTCCCCCCCAAGAGTAGGTGCAGGTGGATGAACCCCTCCAAAGTATCCTGGGCAGCAAATATTCCCCACTATACTTTCATAGTTACTCTGCCTTGATTTAGAACAAGGGTGTCAGTTTGGGCCCAAGTGTGGCTAAGGGACTTACTTTGTTGCAAATTGCAGCAACTGGAAAGGAAGTAGGAAATGCAATTGACAACTGCATGTAGATTATATAATTATTATATAGTCTGCAAATGTACAATTCTTTCGGGACTCGGGGACAAACTAAACATGGTACAATTAGTAATTGTACAGATGGCTGTTTGAAGGTAAATTCCAGGTGTATATGTATGTGTGGGAGGACACTTTAGTGGGGAGGGTGGGGAAGCCAGCACCAGATGTAAAACTGTGAAGAGTAAGCTGATTGGCTCAGATATCAGATAATGGAAGACAGCACTGAAAGCCTCCTGGTTGTTATTGTTGGATTCCAGAGTTGTTGTCATTGGCCACATGACTGGTTCTGGGCTTCCTAAATTCACTTGACAGTTTAGGTATCTTATTGGTGGGCATTTCCCCATCTCCATGGTTGAAGTGAGATTCAACTGCTAGTCCATCTAGCTTCCAAACCGGAATGGGGGAAGAGTATGCCATCTAGTCCTTTGCCTCTGGTAGAAAAAGGCCTTGGGTCAACCCTGTAGAGAACTTTAACCTCACATCATTACTAATTAAAAATGATCATCCACACATCAGCTGTTTGTGTTGAATGAAAAGCTCTCATACCTCAAAAGGATCTTCTGCTCCAGTACTTATACTTTGGACTAATACATGAGAAGGCATCACTCATTAGAGAAGACAACAATGCTAGGAAAGGAAGAGGATAGTAGAAAGAGAGGAAGACCACACGCCAGATGGGTAGACTCAATCAGGGAGGTCCTGAGTTTGCAGGACCTAAGTAGAGCAGTGGAGGATAGGGGGTCTTGGAGATGTCTCATCCACAGGGTCACCATGAATTGGGGTTGACTCGAGGACAGTTAACAACAACAAAGAAATATCAGCAATAATCCTTCTTACTATCAGGATACTTTTTGTACACTTTCATTAATTAAATAAAACAATTTAATAAGCAGAAAATTCTACCTTCTGTTATATTCAGGATACCAGTTTTTTTTCTTCACATTACCCCTCTTTCCCAATTTTTTGTGCCCATGAAACATTGGAAAATTAATAGAATTCTCTGTTCTATATTTGGTGCTCAAGGTGGTCATGTACTGTGCCATATTAAGTGTGCTGATAGTATTGGTTCTCATATTATTGCTGCTCAAATACTGAACTTTTCCCTCTACCAGTTACATAACATCTGCAAGATGATTTGCCTGATATGTACTTTCTTGCATGAATGGGCAGAATGCAACAACAATTAATATTGAATGCTAGGCAAAACCCAGACACTGTGTTATTCATTCACTGGATGTACATGACAGGATGGTTTTGCTTACACTTAGAGGGCTTTTAAACTTGTCATGCCTCTGCACATCTACTTCATTCTTACAGTGTGAATTTTGTGGAAAACATTGTTTTACTCTAGAGGGGAAAAACATTTTGCCTAGCTTTAGACAAGTGGTGGATGCCCCAGAAATTTTGCATAGGTTCATGTAAGCTAGGTTCAGATTCCTTTTAGCTAAGCAGATGAAAAATAGACTAGAACAGGTGTTTTGCCAGGAAGAAGAACATATTAAGAAAAGTGTCATGCTTCCCAATTTCTTACTATAGGCCGTCTTAGGACTAAATTAGATGTTATTTCAGTTGCACATCTCTCTCTCTCTTTTTATATGCATGATCAGAATGGGAATGGCCATCCATATGTTGTTGTGAGGAAAGCTGTGAGCTACAGTTCAGTTTTTAATGATTCTCCCTTCCTTCAGACAAAGATTGGAAAACCATGCTTGCTGTTTGTCAGTTATGTTACCCCTTCCCATGGATATCACAGAAATCTGATTATTGGGACCTGTCCAATGTTCCTTGTTGATTGTAGTATGTTGGCTGTGAAGGATATATTTAACTCTACAATGATGGATTATAGAATGTGATTTAAAATTGATCTCATCATTCAATTTGTTGCGTCTGTGTCTTTGTCAGTGGGAGGCAATGATACTTACCTCTAGGGTTGCAGGACCTCAAGGCTTGGAAGTGGGTGTTAGGCCCTGCACCCTCTTTTTCAGCCCTCAGGGCAAGGGGCAAAAATCTCAAAGTAAGAGCCTTGGAAAGTGTGTGTGTCTGTGTGCATACATTTTCTTCATTTGTTGGACTTGGTCTTTGTGCGACTATGATTACATCATTCTTATCAAACTTAATAGCCTCACCCTATATCACAAGGTTTTTTTTTATAGGTTTTGAGTTTTGTTCCTGAAATCTCAAGAGCTAATTTGGCAATCCTGTTTATTTCCATAAAATTTTCAAATATAGCTACAGCCAGAAAACACACAAAGTTTTATACCTTTTAGTTGCTGTCTAAGGGTGTAACCACACTGTAGAATTAAAGCACTAGAATATTTTAGGGTGTGTAGACACATTGTAGAATTAAAACAAATTGACACCACTTTAAATGCCATGCCTTATCTCACAGAATCCTGGGATTTGCAGTTTGGTGAGGCACCAGCGCTCTCTGACAGACCAAGCTGACTACCTCACCAAACTACAAATCCCAGGTTTCTGTAGGATAAGTCATGGCAGTTAAAGTGGTATCAAATTGCTTTAATTCTACAATGTGTCTACACACCCTAAAATATTCTAGAGCAAACCCAAGTATAAAGAAACACATCATAAAATTTTTAAAGTAGCAACTGAATAGCTTCCACCAAAACTCACAAATTCCATTGCCATTTATATTTAGTTCTGGGGGAAAACCCTTGTGCAGCATTTGGTGAAGTTTCCAAAGCATGTCACATTCTTATAACAGCTGCATGCATAACTCTAATACTCTAAAACTGAAACCCATTTGTGCAGACTTGACTGAATGATTGCATATTTCTGCATGTGTCAGATAGCTCCATGTCATTCAAATGCCTCTTCTGCCCACTCAAATCTAAAAGTAGAGTTAAATAAAGAAAACTATTTTCATTTCTAGGGACAGCCTGGCTTTATACCACCATTAGAATTCATCCATTGAAATGTTTTGGACCATAAAGATTTTAAGCTATGCACAGAATTACTAACTTAGCATAATGTGCAAAGAATATGTTGGAAAGAATATTTAAAATATTTTAAATATTTTAAAATGGTAAAAAATAGTGTTTCTCAAGCACCAGGAAACCCTGAAGAGGAGAATCTTGGAATCTTTGATGTTCAGGACTTATTCTGCACAAAATTCACATGAGGTATTCTTGTACAGAAATATTCTTTACAGAAAATGCTATTTACTGAACAAAAATACAATGCATGAATTTTTTATAGAATAAGTTCAAAACTGTGAATTGTCTTTGAAGATTGCAGTTTTCCAAGACTGCAGAAAGAAAATTGCTAAAATAAGTGAAGAATTATATACTTGTGTGTGTATATGTGCATTCAAAGTGCCTATCAGCTTATGGCGACCTCATGAATTTCATAGGGCTTACTTAGGCAAGGAAAACTCAGAGATGGTTTTGCCAGTTCCTTCCACTGAAATATACCCTACAGCATCTAGTAAGCATTGGCAATTTCTCATCAAGTACTAACCAAGGCTGACCATGCTTTAGGGTATTTAGGCCACTATCACATTCCTAGTAAAGAGTTATTAACATTTGCAATGATGCATTTGTGCTTGTTAAAAGAATAGATCAGAAGCTAATGTGTATAGTGATGTGCAAGCACACTGTCACTGTGTGGTTTCCCATGTTAATGAACATCAGTGTGCATGTACTCCTATGCATGTAAAAGCTATACCTACCATGAAACTGAAAGGGAAACAGGAGCTTTTACACCACAGCTGGGAATTGTTAAGTCCTCCAGATGTTGTTTGACTGAAGGTCCCAACTGTCTTAGCCGGCATAGCCAATGGTGAGAAAGACTGGGAGTTACAGTCCAAAAACATCTGAAGAGCAGCACAGTGGTTATCCCTGTTCAGCACCAACAAACAGCCACTGGGTTGTCACTGCTGTCTATGAAAGTGGTTAAGCTCATAGCATTCCAAATGTGAATATACATTCTAGTTGCTGTTGTTGTTAGCTGCCCTTGAGCCAAACTCAACTTTTGGTGACTCTGTGGATGAGACATCTCCAAGCTCCCCATCCTCCACTGAGCTCAGATCTTATAGATTCAGGCCCATGACCTCCCTGATTGAGTCTATCCATCTGGTGTGCAGTCTTCCTCTCTTTTTGCTGCCTTTTATCTTTCCTAGCATTCTTGTCTTTTCCAATGAATCATGACTTCTCATGATGTGGCCCTAAAGTATTACAGCCTCATTTTAATCATCTTGGCTTCCAGGGAGAGTTCAAGCTTGATCTGTTCAAGGACCTATTTGCTTGTCTTTTTGGCTGTCCACCATATTCTCAGCACTCTTCTCCAGCACCACATTTCAAATGGGTTGATTTTCTTTTTATCTGCTGTCTTCCAGCTTTCACATCTGCACATGGCGATGGAGAATATGATGGAATGGATATATAATCTATCTAGGTATAAAGGTTGTAAATTCAGTCTGAGTTCCTGTACAAGGCAGCTGCAAAAAACCAGACTGGTATTAAGCATACAAGAAATCACATACTGTATTCAACTGTCTTGTTCTTCCCTTGCAGTACGAAAATTATGATAGGTATGGATGATACAGTTTTTTCCTGTTTCTTTGGATTTTTGGTAAGATTTTACAAAAAAAATACCATATTTCTTCTCCCCCAACATATGGCTAGAAGTAATGTGAGACAAAAGAAACTTTCATTACATATTGTATTTTATTGTATGGATTGTTGGCTTTTATTATTGTTATGGTTTTTACATATTGTATCTTTGCACATTGTTTTATATTTTTGTTGTAATCCCACCTCGATCCGCAGGGAGAGGCGGGAAAATATAAATAAAAACTATTATTATTATTATTATTATCCTGCTTGGATTACTGTAATGCTGTCTACATGGGGATGACTTTGAAGAGTGTTCTGAAATTGGTACAAAGAGCTACAGCCATACTTTTAACTGGGGCTGGTTTCAGGGAGTATACAACTTCCTTGCCACAACAGCTCCATGAGCTGCTGGTCTGTTTAACAGTAAAATTCTGGATATGACACAGATGGCTTAGGTCCAGACTATTTGACAATATTTAAGTCGCAAATGATTTGAAGAAGCACAACACAGAGACACATTTTCAACTAGGTTGAATTTGTTTTGTTAAGGTGCTCTGAGTCCCAGTTCTGGGGGGAAAAGAAGAGTATAAATAAATGGAGGAGGAGGAGGAAGAGGAAAGTGGTTTAACCCCCCCCCCCCCCGACATGCTTAACTTTTAAAAGTTTGGTTTTCAGTGCTAGAGAGCATTCATTCAGCAGTATTTGCTTGCTGCATCCAGAGACTGAGAAACTGAAAAATTGATTTTGATCTACAGCCCCCAGAATCCCCTGAAAACATAGCAAGTGGCCATACTGCCTGTCTGGGGAATACTAGCAGTTTTCATCCAAACAAATAAATAAAATAAGTTTTTCAAGCTCTGGGTGTATCAGGATTGCCATTCCCCTCCCCTGCCTTCCATCTTTAAAAGTTCAGCTCAGGGAGATACAAGATAAGTGTTCTCCATGCAGCAAGCAGCTGGACCTAGTGTATTTGCTGGGTTCTTTTTGACAGGACTTTACTAAATTTACAAGTTATAATTCTAAGGCTCAGGCTCTGAAAGAAACTGTGCCAGGAATGCTGGCTTCATTTATTTCACTAAGGTTTCTGCCAATGCATCACTTCAAGAACTGAGCTATTAAGAGTGTAACGGCTGCTGCTGATTTGCCACGTGTATGTACGCATAGGCCATGTAGCCCAATTATTCCTCTATTCAGTTACTTTCAACTTTTAAAACAGAGAGAAGGAGTGAGCACAAATGAAAATGTAAGCCAAGAACAGTACAGCATAATTAATTATGTGATGCAGGCAATAGATCTTCTAGAACTTATTCTTTTTAGTGTTGTGACAGCTTTTAATTGCAATTCTTCTGGGAGCTTATCAAACCATATAATTATGAAGAGATATACTATATGCACATCTGCAAAGGGACATGGAATAAACACAGATGATATCTTATCAACTCTGCTTTTAAAAATATGTGTTCTGCAGGCTTTTAAAGATTTCCCAATATTTTTGCCTGTAGTAAATGTTCAGAGGAAAAATAAATCAGAGTTCAGTCCATGTTCTTATTAGGGTATAGATCCTCAACTCTTTCATCTTCACAGATAAGAATCATTATGGTGGTTTCTCTCCACAATGGGAGAAGATTCCTCTGCAGTATTCCTTCTGTATCTGACTATCCAAAGCATTGTGGAGGAATTATTCTGCAGAGAAAAACATTTGTGTGTGTGTGTGTGTGTGTGTGTGTGTGCAAAAGATCTTGTTTTCTGTGTAGGTTTCCTGTTTTCTATCTGTAGAGACAAAACCACATGTTTCCCCACCATGGATAAATTCCTCTGCAATACTTTGGAATGTTTGAATGGAAGGACAAAATTATGCTAAATTCTTGATGGTCTAACATTCTTTTCAACAGAGTTTCCTGACTATCAGGAAATGCACACACCCTTTTAAAACCTTGTAATTAATAATTTCAGTTATATTGTCCATCCATAATTCTTACATATCAAGTTTGTTGATGTCTTCAGGGAAAAAAGGATGCCTGCCTCAGGCAAGTAACAATAAAATGGTCCTTATTCAGCAGCCATGTTTGTTGGATTTATTTTGGTATTAATTGTGCTACAGTTTTTTTTTAACTGACCATTGAAAATATATTGGAAGATCTAAAAGTAATGTGGGTTGGATCCTGATATAACCCTACTTAGAGGAAATCCATTTACATCATTAGTTATGATTCACTCAAATCCCTTTAATTTCATTCAGTCTAAGTAATCTGGATCCAGCCTATTATCTTCTTAGCTTATTCAGTGTTTTTCTCCTCTTGTGAAGCCAATTCTCTTGCCATGCAGATTGAGATATTTCAACATATATCATAGACTCTGCACAAGACAGTAAGATTGCCCTGCATGAATTATTGCTCAGTTGGCAGCATGATGATAAAAGAGCACTTTATGCTCAAGTAGGCTAGACCTGTAGTGGTACTGCCCCATCCCCAGGTGTATCCTCAAACAACTTTTGGGAAAAGAAGAGTCCTGGACTGTATGTTCAAGAGCCTGCAAGAGAACCAGTGTGGAATAGCACTTGGAGTGTTGGACTGCATCTGCACTGCAGAAATAATGCTTGACACCAATTTAACTGCCCTACCGCTCAATGTGGAGTCAGACAAGGCTGTATGCTTTCACCCTATCTGTTCAATTTGTATGCAGAACATATTATAAGAAAAGCAGGCTTAGACACAGAAGAAGGAGGAGTGAAAGGAGGAGGAAGGAATATCCACAATCTAAGATAGGCAGATGACACCATAATACTAGCAGAAAACCTCACAGACCTGGAACACCTACTAAGGAAGATCAAAGAAAAAAGTGCAAATGCAGGATTTATGTTGAACATAAAGCAAACAAAAATAATCACCACCAAGGACCTTCACGAGTTCAACCTAGACAATGAAGAAATAGAAATAGTAAAAGAATTCTCATATCTAGGATCAAACATTGATAGAAATGGGGAATGCAGTCAGGAAATCAGAAGATTAAGATTGGGGAGGGCAGCCATGAAAGAACTAGAAAAGATTCTAAAATGCAAAGATATACAACTGAGCACAAACGAATCATACAAGCCATTGTATTCCCTACTACCATGTATGGATGTGAGAACTGAACAGTCAAGAAAGACGATAGGAAGAAAATCAAGTCCTTTGAGATGTGGTGCTAGAGAAGAGTGTTGAGGATCCTGTGGACAACTAAAAAGACAAACAAATGGGTCCTAGGCAGATCAAGCCAGAACCCTCCCTGGAAGCCAAACTGAGACTGCTGTACTTTGGACACATAATGAAAATAGAGGATTTTTTGGAAAAAAACAATAATACTGGGGAAAGTGGAGGGAAGTAGGAAGAGAGATATTCCACATGCTAGATGGATGGACTCTATTAAGGAGGTCACAGGTACTAAGGGGTTGCAGGAATTAAGCAGAGCAGTGGAGGATAGAGAGTCTTGGAGATGTCTCATCCATAGGGTCACCATGCGTCGAGATCGACTTGAGGGCAATTAACAACAACAACAAACTGCCCAATGCTATGGAATAGTGGGATTTGTAGTTTGTTGGGGAACTAGAACTCTGTGACAGAGAAAGCTAAATATTCTGCAAAACTACAAATCCCAGGATTCTATAGCATTGACCCATGTCAATTAAAGGGATGTCAAACAGTATTAATTCTACAGTGTAGATCTAGCCCTAGACAGGGATTTGGGAGATGGAGGTTCAAGTTATCAATGAAGTGATAACTCTCACTGGGCAATTGTCTCTGTCTACTTCATTGGGTTGTTGTGAAGATAAATGGGGAGGGAGAAGCCATGTACCTTGAACTTACTGAAAGAAAGGTAGGATTTGATACATGATAACAATAGTGATGATGTTCATGATGAATACAATTCTTTGGGTGTACATGTCAAGGTGGCCCTGTGCAAGCTGTTCTTTTGAACACAGGGAGATCAGAAGTGGGGCCAACTGTTAGTAAAACATCTCTCCCACATGTTCCAAACAGATATCTGAAAGAAGCTATGATGAGGAATTAGGAAACAATGTGGACAGGCCCTTCCACATTCTTGTTAAATGGGTATGCAGTATACGAATGACAGGAACAATTTCCTTTCCTAAGTTCTTTTCCTGAAGCTGTCACTCATCCAGTCAGAAGGGGTAGAGGTGAACAGGTTAACCTTTATCTTCCTAAACACAACATCATAAAATAAAAGTCTATCCAACCTGGAACAGAACAAAGAGATAACCATAGCAAGCCTACCCCTTATTTTCTTCTTTGGAACAAGGCAGAGGTGCAGATTTATGTAGTTCTCAGGGTCTCAGCTATAAAACATGGATAACAGTTTAAACACGGCTGTCCTCAAATGTCTGCAACAATGCACAGCCCATTCATTTTAACTGGATGAAAGCCAGCTTAGCTATTTGGATATCAAAATGAATATGATTTTTAAAAAACATTTGCTTCTAACAGACACTGTAAGGATAAATTCAGTAAAGATTACAAAGCACTCAACTGCAGTGGTAATATGAACTAAGTAATCCCGTGGATTAGATTTAAGGCTTCTCTTCAAGTCCTAGCAAGTGAAAGATTTAGCCTAAAAACATACTTCTAAGTCAAACTGGGGATAATTAAAGTGTTGAGGAAAGTATCATGAAGCCATTTATAGTTTGCATAGGACATAAGAATGCTGTAGTCACTCCAGCAGTTTTTCTCTAACTGTGAATGCTATGCTAGAGGGTTCGTATAATTCTAAAACAAATAAATACTAGTTAGATGGTTTCCAAGATATTTCCTGGTACTGCCAATAGAAAAAGCCTACATAATTTATGACGCACCAAACAAAGCACAGTCCATAATAAGCCTGCACTGTGACCCACTAAGTATTTTATAAATATGGTCTTCCTTGTGCATGTGTGTGTGTGTAATCCTATGAAAAGAACAAAACTGGAAGCCTTTTAAAGCATTCTTTTCCTCTGCTGAACTTCTTGCTTGGAAGACTGAACGTTTCATTGTGCCACCTCCATAACCACACACAGCAATACAATGTGTGGCTCCAGCACTTCTGTGCAAAGTCTTCTCTTTGCAGACTGTTGTTCTGTACTCATGGAGATAGGAGCAAACTGACATGGTGTGCATGATTCTTTTTTTAAAATAATCTTTATTAATTTATAAATATTTAAAAGAAAAACATACATACATACATACATACAGACAGACATGTATAACATTATCACAATAACACAGAAAAGAACACAGAAAAGAAAAACAAACTATAACATATATCTAAACTCACAAAAGTTATCATTTGTAATATCAACTACACAGTTAATTAAAATAAACTTCTACATATCTAAATTGTAGTTTATCATCAACGCCCCCCAAAAGAGAATTGACCTTTGCTTAAGGATTGTATATATATTTCTATGTTTCTAAGTATTGCACTCAAATATTATTATAAAACTTTTTTCTGTAAGTACTTATCATATTTCTTTAATTTTTCTTTAATTAATTTTTTATTATTTATTTTTATATTATTTATTTTTTATATTTACATATATACTCCTATTTCAAATATCTTTTATTACTTATTTTCCATTTACTGTCTTTTTCCTTATCTTTTCACTTCTTTTCTCCTTTTTGACTCAATCTGGATTGTATTTTTCCCTCCAGACATGGTGTGCATGATTCTAGTGGTGGTGCTATGCAGGGTGACCTCACAACCAATCTTCATGTTCAATAAAGGTTATATAAGAAAATTTGAATAGGGTTCAGAAATACCTGAATCGGGTTTAGGAGATTTGTTGATGCCATTGTAGGGAGCATTCTATGCTTCTAGTGCAATACATATTTTTAAAGCACCCCTTGAAACATTTCGGATTCCTACAAGCTTATGCCAAAATATTTCAGATTGTAGTTCTCTTTTGTACAGAGAAACTGCTCCTGCATATTAATTAGCAAACAACAATTAAATGCAGCTGCTACATTTAAAGATCTTCAATAACTGAAAATATTATTGTCATCTTTAAGATATAATTGAAGTTATAGAAGGAAAAGAAAAAAAGTTTCCTTTTAAAATATAAACTCCATCTGTTACTGAGGCAAGTGGTATACCACTACTAGATGATACTATTTATAACGTGAACAACGTATTTCCTGTCAAACCTTTTGAGAACACAGCTTTTGTCTCTTTGTCCAGTATGTGCTGTTCAATGAATTAATGTGTTTACAGACAGGGAGAATGTATTGATTAAGACCTTAGTGACCCTGAAATCACTTTCCAGTATGGTACAAGTCCATTACATCCATTCAGGTACATTTTTAGTTGTAGAGAAAGAACAAAGTGTTGCCTGTTGAATTGTACACTGAAATGCATCTCCCGGTCAAAGGTAACATGTTGAGTGGAATATAGGATTGGGAGCAATTATAGGAATGAGCAAGGCTCTGTCAGGTCTAAAGATGTATTACACACAATAGTTACTATTCTGAGTTCTTCTTCCATGGTAACCTCTTCATTAACTGTGGATGGTTGATATGGGCCTTTGCTGTTTTGTGCTTGCATGGAGGAAACTATGTTTGAACTTCCAGACTTTTTTTATTGTTTTGTAAGGGCCTTACCCAAAGGCTGTGAGTCTATGCCCCAATCCAGCATTCACCATACTCTCTGATCTACACAGCTCTGCCCCTACCATTGTAATGAGCAAGGATGCCTTTGCCCATGAATACAGTCAACAGTCTTTCTCCCTCTCTCTCTGTCTTCAAGAGGACTCTGGACTTAATAGCAACCCCATGAATTTCATGGAGTTTTATTAGGCAAGTAATACTCAGAAATTGTTTGCCATTTCATTCATCTGAAATATAGCCTACAGTACCAGGTAGTTTTTGGCAGTTCCCCATCCAAGTACTAACCAGGCCTGATCCTGCTTAGTTTCCAAGAACAGATGGGATCTAGTGCCTTCAGATTATTTAATCAGATAGTTAGGCTCAAACTAGATGCTAACACTGGTGTGGTGAAAGTACAGGCTAAAGGGATGCACGGGGTCTGAGTTCCACTTTTCTGGCCCAGAAAAACCCTCAGAAGACTTCCAAAGACCCCTTCACACACCAAAATTTTAAAGCTAATTTTGAGTAAATTTTCACCCTCCAATGATCCCAATGCACCAAAGCAGGACTTGTCCCAATGTATATTGTATCTCATTCTAAGATGCTAGGAGCCTGAAGAAGGCATCCCTGTCCTTATAGGACAATCATTTATCCACAATTAGTATTTCAAAGAATTAGTATTTCAAAGAAAGGGCAAGTATTAGCAGCTTCATATATATTAAAAAAAAAGTGTTGCATTGTGTCATGGTATTTTGTGCAGTAGTGGATGTTCTCATATAGAATCTAATATAGCTCATGAAATTCCCAGAGCACACATCAATTTCCAGCTGCATCAGACTGGACAACACTCTTTTAATGTGTTTTTAAAAATTTATGGGCAGGATCTGGCTGCAGGATCAGAATTCTGATGGGGTTTCCTTGTCACTTGTCTGAACATTAATGAGACATTAAAAGAAAGAAAAAACATGAATATCAAAGAGGGACTGATGTGAATTGAGACGTATTCTCTACAGTGGCAGGAATATTTAGTCTTATTGTTTCTTATTCTGACATCCATGGCAGTCTTGCAGAGCCAAATGATTATTATTTATTTAATTATCGTAAAGACATTTTTTATCCTGCTCTTCAGTTGAAAGGGCTCCCAGAGCGGCTTAGGAAGATCAGAAGTAGGTCAGCCATTGCCCACAGCTTTCAGGCTTACAGTCTAAAGCAGGGGTAGGCAACCTTTTTGAGCCGGGGACCAGGATGCTGTCCCTCAGACAATTGGGGGGCCGAAGCACCGAAAATAAAAAAAAATATATAAAAAAATATTTTTTAAAAAAATAAATAATTTTTTTTTTAAAAAAACGCATGCACACTGTCTCAGCTCCAGAAAAGCCATGGCAAAACCCCTGTGGAGATTTTGCCAAGAAAAACCCCAAGAACAAGTAATAACAACAATAATCAATATCATCATGGTGGGCGGTGTTGGCATCGGGGGGCGGTATCGGCAGCGGCAGCAGGACCGGCCTGGGGCCGGTCCAAAGGCCTTGGGGGGCTGCATCCAGCCCCCAGGCCTTAGGTTGCCTACCCCTGGTCTAAAGGGACACAAAAGGGAAAGGGATGGTGAATGGGATAGGATGGAAAGGGGAGGGAAAACAAAGAAGGGTGCTAGATTCTTAGTTACAAAGTTGAGCATATTAAATATTTCATTAGGTCATGGAGGTAGATCTAATAAAATAAAAGGGCTGTTGCTTTTTCTCTCTCTGGTGACTTCATTGATGGTTTCTGGTAGGGATGGAATGAGAATTCATTAATTTCCTGACTGAGGTTGAATGTGGAGTTTCCAGCCCTTGAGAAACTTGCAGGTGAAGAAAAATGGCACATTGAACATTCCTGTAACTTACAAGTATTTTGTGTTCCTGGCACAAAATAAACTGTGAAAACTGTGCAAGATTTTGAGATGATGTGCAGGAGTCTAAGAAATTGTGCAGCCTTGCAGTAAAACCCCCCAACAACAACTATCAGGCTTTGCAGGTGGCACAAAGCGCTGTCTTCGAGCCAAGGAAGGGGAGGGGTAGCTGGACGCCAGCACCCGAACCCCTTCCTGAAGATGTCATCGGAGCACCCATCATTGCTCCCATGATGTCCTTCCATCGCAGCGTCCGGACACACTACGCTACCTCTTCCGGCGCACGCTACCTCTTCCGGTGCCCTTTCCATGACTTTAGGAAGGAGCACTATTTTAGCACTCTTTCTGGGGCCGCCCAAGGAGTGGATTGGGGCCGAGGAGTGGGGCAGCCTTGGCCCCAATCCTATGCTTCTCGGAGCAGCCCACGGCTGCCCATCTGTAGAGGCCCTACATCCAGTCTTTTCACTACACACAGAAACTGCATAGCTTTCTGAGTTCCCCTCCCCACTTATGTTATTTTTTGCTATGAACTTGGAAAAAATGTGTAAAACCCCAAAATATATTGCATGTTATGTCTCTATACCAAGAAGGATGTGAAGTATTTAATGTCATGGCTGCAGCCTTTGCTAGTTTGAACATTGCACAATAGCAATAGCAAGTACTCCCTAAGTGGTTTACAATGTGTAAGCCAATTGCCCCCAACAAGCTGGGTACTCATTTTACCAGCCTACGGAAGGATGGAAGACTGAATGGACCCTGGAGCCCTGCCTGAGATTGAACCTCACAACCTTGTGGCTGTAGTACTAGCATTTAATCACTGAGCCATCAGGGCTCCCAAGTGTTACCCAAGTGAGCAGGAAAAGAAACACAGGCTGAGTGAAGTGACAGCCTTTGCTGGTCTGAATATTGTGTAATTTCATTTCTGTGATGAAAGCTGCACATTTTGCAGTTTTTAGAAAACTAGGCTTTTTCTTGGGCAAGTTGTGTAGCTTCATAGAGAAGTTGCACAGGTCCACATCATTGTGAGATGGGAAATCCACAGTGTCCCAAATGTACATGATGGAAAATTGTTCTCAACATCCATAAGGAAATGGAAAAATCAAGATTTGCTGTCCCTAGTAGCTGGAGAAAGAAGGGCTCTTAGCAGGAACCATATCCAGTAATGCTAAAGAGAGTCTTACTGCTGGTTCCTGTCCCTTTAATAAATGAATGGAGGCTGCCATGTTCATTTGCTTAAAACATTTGTGCTCCACTCTGGCTGGAAAGGCTCTCAGAGCAGCTTGCACACAAATAAAAACAAAGCAAGACAATCCATGCAGTCCCTCAGCTATACAGTCTAGCTAGCTATACAGTCTAGAAGGACACAACCCAAAAGGAAAAGGCAATAGGGTGAAAAAAAAGGAAAACTGAAAACTCAGGCACAAGTTCTTAAAGTTATGAGGTTCATATAACAATTACTATAAATTAATTTAAAGCAACTGTGTATTTCCCTCTAATGTAGCCAAAGTAACGTAAAGCTATGCTCAAAGAAAAAGAATCTTCAACTAAGATAAATGTTAGAAACTGTGGCGTTATTAAGTTCTTAGGAATCTCAAGGAAAAGCAGATTAAGCATTTTCATAACATTTTGACCTTACCATCAGCTAACTGGCGCTTTCTAACAATAGCAATAACAATCTGAAATGTAAGTGAACAGTTCAGAGTGAATAATTTTTATTTGGTGCTGCTTATCCATTTTCTGTTATGGCTAGTTGATGCTGGTTAAAGGTGGATTAAAATCTATCTAGTTTATGCTGTTATTTACTATATGTTGGTATATCCTGTTGCTGGGTAGATTTTGGTAAGGTGTGTGTTTGCTCCAGTGCCAGCTTGCTTAGTTTGAGTTCTGGACATCTGAATTAGCATGTTGTTAAATAAATTGTTGTCTTCTGTTCACTTATGCCTCCATTCATGAACTCAAACAGCAGGGTAAATTTCTCTACATCACTAGGAACAGAAAGAGTTCAAGCAAAAAATCTGTGAATAGATAGAACGATTCTGGTTTCTATTACTCCCTTTTCTACAGCCTGGTTGCATAGCTCCCGGGGCTTAATAGCAATTGGGGAGAGTCAAGACCTGATGATGTCTCTGATTTCCTCATCTCTTTCTTCTTCGGCCTAGTGAAATGCTACTGGGTGATAACTGAGGAGAGTCAAAGCCCTATAAATGGATACAGTCAGGTAACTGAGACCCATTTGTGAACATGCAGGAGTAGCTGTGTTGGCCATTTAGCATATGTGTAGAAACCTCTCCCCCATTAGAGAGATGGCTTTAGGCTCTGGCAGATCCCACTTGGTGATATGGGGGGGTTGCAGACTGCCAGAAATAGTGCAAATTGAGTCCACTTTTAGGGTTAAGGTTAGTGCTAGGGAATCATGGGAACTGTTTTTTTTGTGAGACATTGAACCTTCTCTGTCAGAGAGCTCTGGTGCCACAATAAACTACAGTTCCCATGATTCTCTAACCCTAACCCTAAAAGTGGACTCAATTTGCACTATTTCTGGCAGTCTGCAACCCCTCATGGCTGGGTCAAGAATAGCAATACCAGGGGGCCAAGACCAATTTCTTTTAAACCCAAGAGATTAAGTAGCTCTGGTTGTCCCTCTTACCTGTGTCCAGTTGGCATGGCTGAGGCTGGAATCTCAAAAGCAAAGAGACAAACCCACCACCCCTCTCTTTACCCAGTTGAAGCTGAGAAATGAAGTGGCAACCTTGAGGAAAAACAACCATTTACAGCCCTCCCTTTTCTCAGGAACATTTCTCTACTGACAACATCCCAGGGCAAAGAGACCTGCATGTGCATATGTGTAGCTCGCGAGGGACACTGGCTAAACTGTACTATTTGCTGCAAGTGCACCAGTAGTAATCCAGGCTTGTGGCCATGGAGCTCCATTCAGAAGTCATGTCCTAACAACACTATTGTCTTTGATGTTAGATTGCAATAGAATGAATCACAGAATTGTCCTTGGCCACAACGCCATATCCCAATGCAAACGTGGCACAGGAGGTCAAAAGAGAAGAAATGTAGGGAGGTGGGAAGGAATTAGTCTCCTTTTGCTCTGCATCTTCATTTTACTACTTTTTATCAAGATATTAAGGAATAAAGAGAAGATTGTTCTTCATCTTACTACCTGGCCTGTGGGTCAAGAAAGTCTGAAGGACTAGCCTTTTTCTTCAAAGAAGAATCTCAGAGAATTTGATCTCCCCCCTCTTCCCATTTTGTTATTGTCTGTTATATGCCTCTTTCTCTCTGTGTCCTTTCACCTTACAGTTGTGAAATTACTCTGGAGGATAACATAAAGGTTAGCTGCGCTGATAACACTCCCAATTACCATGAGTAATAAATATCAGTACTTGGTTGCCAACACACTATAAGACATTCAGAATCACCTTAAATGTGGCATTTCATTCAATAGAACTGAAATTTTTGATATTAAACAGAGATGTTGGTGTTGTAGAATGCATCACAGTACTTACAACACCAACATCTGCAAAACGACTCAGGGTTGGGGTAAAGGAGATGGAACAAGTCTGCTGTGTCTCTAGGGCCAATGAACTCTAGAGATGCCATTGGGTTCGAAACTGGCCTTATGAAGACTGCCTCCATTCAAATCTGGGATTTGGCTCTGCATTATGAATACAGATCACTGTGGAGATGAGGTGAGACTATTTTATTTGGACTGTGTAGATAATGATTGAGATAGTTCTGTCTCCTGTTCAACATAGATGCGCACAAGCTGATGGTTTTAAAATCTTCTGATATTCCAGTCCCTTATATCCTGAGCTCAACATTTACGAAGAGCACCTGGGACCCAGGATGCAGCCGGGTTACACTTGCCTGGCGGAATTGACGGCAACTTTAATAATACCTGCCTGCATCCTGCAACCTGACTGTATCCCTTTGGGGAGCAGTCAAGTTATTTGTTGGTGTAATATGGTCCTTAATCAAAACCACAAATAATTAAATCTGCAAAAGTCAAAGCTGAAAATGTGGAGGGCCAACTGTAGTCAGTTCAGGTGACAAATGCGGGGTGGTGGTGGCAGGCAGACAGAGCTGTGTGCCAGCTGCAATGAAAGATGTTATCCCATCACTATTATTGATATAAGTTCTATCAATGAAACCACCTGTGTGGTTGGCATTTTGTACAGGAAGGAGGGGGGAGGTGTCATTTCATCCTTCACATTAGTCAGCAAAATATATTGAGTTTGACCTGGCAGACTATATCTTTTCACCTCAGTTTTAAAGTCATGCACGATGGAATAAAAAAGGGTGATAAAGGCACTACAGAAAGGAGAACACATAAAAAAGGGGAGACCAACGTTATTTTCCTCTCCAAACAGAGTCTTTGCTTGTTTGTTATTGGATTATAATGTGATGTTCCCATTTTTCCAATCTACTTGTCAAAGGAGTGTGACAGGATGTATGTGTGTCTGAGTTTCTGAAAAGGAACGTCCTTCCTGGTGCAACTCCTTTTTAAAGAGCGTCTCTGGGGCTACTTGTTTGCTTAAATGCTGCTGTAGAGCAGCTGAATGTTCTGTACTCTCTGTAGTTCCAGGAGAGATGTGATTACAGGGCAGGCACGGTCTCATGGTGTAAATATTTGTGAACTGTCCTATGGCATTTTGAATATTGAAATATATTGATTTGTAATGCAGACACCATCCTTCCATCAGTAAGCACAAGTCAATAACACTGTATGTTTTCACTGAGGTTCAGTATGTTTTTGCTGAGGTTCAGTATTCCCAGGTAATTGTGCATAAAACTATTGCAGCTTAAATCCTTGTTTTGCAAGAATCAGAAAATACCACTTGCAAAAAAGAAATGAATATGGGGACTAGCATTATCTTCATTTCATAAAACTGGATTGAAGATATGTAAAACTTGCCTGTCAAGGTTATAGAACATGCCTACACAGTGCTTCCTTTGTGCCTGGCTTGAATCAGAGATTGTCTTCCTGTTCCACAACCATTTGCTTTCCTTCTATTCAAGAGTTTTCTATTACCTGCCAGACTATTGTATTACTGCTAGTAACACCAGTCCTTTGTTCAGGGAAAAAACACGTGCAAAAGTGAAGTCTTTTTCTTTATAAAAGGTGCAGTGAAATATAAACAGGTGGGACTTAGTGCTGTTTAACTGGCAAGGGTTTGAAAGCACTAAGAAGTCTTGCACTTGTTAGGGTCATTATCCATGTTACCTTACAGAAGACAGTGCTCTATCTGCCTGTTTTCTCTATAGGATATTTCTGTCTATAGGAAGGGGTATCTACTCTAGTGTAAACACACACACACACACACAGAGAGAGAGAGAGAGAGAGAGAGAGAGAGAGAGAGAGAAGGGAATATAACAACCTGGAAATTATCTGCCAGCAGTTAGCAACTAGATAGCTGTCTGAACAAGCGGGACGTTTGGTTCTAATCTTTCCTGGACACCACTGTCATGCAGTGTGTTCCATTTCAGTATATAGTAGTTAACCTTAAATTTGTATCTACAGACATGAATTAGTAGGTGCTATATTGTGCATATCAATGCCCTATCCTCTTTTTTTTTTTGAGTTGCAAGTATTGTAGCATTACTTGTAGTACAGCCCTCAAATTGCTGACTCTCCTTCTACAATGCTTGTCCTCCAGATTCATTTACTGTGGTTAAATTAATAACCACAGTAACATAGGGGAAATGAGCAGGAGGCAGTGGGTTGAGGTTTAATTATATTGAAAGCCAGAGGTAGAGAATTTCAGATTCAGAATCAGTCTCTTTATTCATACAGCTTTCCAGGACAATATCCTATAATAAAATCTGAAGAAGTGGCTGCTTCATGCAACCTACTCATGCACTGAGACTATTGAAGCTCTTTTTAGATGCTTCTGCCATCTGAGCTGGGGAGGGTGGCAACTAGAAATGGAATGCAGCCCTAACAAATAACTTACCATTTGCTAGTACTTTTTGGCTTGGTCAGATATTTAGTGCAAATGCTTGGCTATAAGTTTAAAGTCTAAGTGGCCCAAATGGAAGGAGAGGATGAAGCTTAAGCATTAGTTATAAAGGCCTTGTCTGCACTGGTCAGGATACTCTGGGGTAGCTCCAAATATCCTGGCCCAGAAGCTGCCCTGATCTCTCTCTCTTACGTGGCTCTCTATATCTTCATGGAGGTGGCTGTCTGCATGGGTGTCTCACAAGCCACCCAGTATGTCCACCACCACTGCGTGTCACTCACTTCTGAGATTAGGTGATCAAGGCAATGATATGGTTAGGCACCTTGTTCTAACCTCAGAGCGAGGACTGCTGTTAGTGGCAGACATGCCTAGTGACTTAGTGGAACACCTGTGTGGGAACAGAGTGCTCCCAATCTTCCTGGAAGATTCAAAGTAAGAGGTAAGTTT
Source organism: Phrynosoma blainvillii (assembly GCA_026167975.1). Classification (NCBI taxonomy): domain Eukaryota; kingdom Metazoa; phylum Chordata; class Lepidosauria; order Squamata; family Phrynosomatidae; genus Phrynosoma; species Phrynosoma blainvillii. Next base: position 40,388,256 of record JANUYF010000005.1, read on the forward strand.
TTAAGATTTGTGTTAAGGGTGTTATATCCTGATTCTGGTACTGAATGTGCTGGACGTTGTCCCCACTGTTTGCACCAGAACCAGGGTTTGGGCTGTGCATCAACTGCACAGGACACCACCAGAATGGGGAAGGGCCTTTTGGCTCATCCAGATAAGGCCACAGACAGGGCATGACCAACTGAAACCACAAAATTTACTATGCTTTCCTCAGATTACAGAAAGGATCTTAAATGGTATTACTGAAAAGAGTTATACAGAAAAGAGTTAAACAAAAATGAGAAGGGAGAACTGATGATGTTACAATGTATTGTCTCCTCCTGCTCAATTACAAATGCTTATCTGTGGTTTGTTGAGGAGGCAGTTCTACCTGTCATATCACATGTGATGCTTTGAGGTATCCCACCTCCCCATTCAACAAAGTATATTTAGAAAAGAAAAATATATGGCCTATCTATTTGTGTTGTTTGAGGCTGGAGATACACATACAAAAAATGCAACATCACCTATCAGCAATGTGATTAGATACATAATATTGTTAGGTAGCCTTGAGACATATCTCATTAGCTCAGCCAGTCAGGCTATTTTTCAGAAAACACAGTGAACCAGTTTGTGAGGACAGCAGGAATGTTACATCTGGTAACTACTAAACACACAGTGCCATATTTATTTCTATATTACTCTCCTTACAGGTCTTATTCTCAGGTGAATGTTCATATGTGTGCAGAAACATACATGCTTAAAATCTCCAGATCTTTTTCTGGCCTATGGCCTTGCCTCTCCAAATACACCCCTCCTACTAGGAGTAGAGTTGTCAAAATTATCCAAGGCCCAGAGATTTCAGGGTCAAAATCTATGATTTAGGAATGGACCCCTTGTAATGTCACAGGAGGTAGATCCTGGAGATATTACAAGGTGCAGCTCCTGGTGATATCACTAAGCATCAATCATGGTTGTACAGAATGAGCCATTCTACCATATACTAAAAGCAAACTTTGTAATAGTGGTACTGGATAAAAGTTTTGCTGCAGAAGAACCTGTCATAGACAATAAGGCAAGACAACTAACAGCACCCAAAAAAGCTCTAAATAAGTATTGTGCTCCAACAAGGGATGGAACTCAGGTGAAGCTTTTGTATCTTAAAAGCTCTAGGACTTCTCTGCCTAGGCTCTTTCCTTTCCTGGCTTGCTGACTCAGAGCAGAGGGGCAAAGAAGTGGAGAAGCTCCTTCACTCAAATAGCAGACAGCAGTAAACAGCTGGATGATAGATTTGTTTTCACCTCAGGTGATTATTGCATGTCTTAAAATCCCGGTTTACCTCTCCCGAATTCAAGTCTAATTCAGGCTGGAGCTTTCCCTCAAAAAACCACCATCTGAGTATAGTCAGGCTCCTTTAATTCACCCCAGCAGCCATTTTTCTAAAGTCAGAAGCTTTTGACTTTTGAAAAAGCAAGTTAAGTGAGCTAGGCTGCATTCGGATGGCAGTTTTTTGGGAAAAAGCCATGCAATAGGACCCAGCTCCAGACTGAATTAGACTTGAATTCAGGAGAGGTAAACTGGGATTTTAAGATGTGCAATAATGTCCTCAGAGATGTTTGCAAGGGATGCTGACCCCAATCCAAGACTTTACCTTTTTCTATCAGGAGAAGAATCTAGAAAAACTGAATGTGAAAAAGCTGAGAACCATAATAATACATGATGCAAACAATCAGCAGGAATCTAACCACATGAATTCCCTGCATGACGTTAACCAGGTTTCTCCAACTAGTTCAAGCCAGATCTATAAGGAAAACACTCCCCAGAGAGAAGGCATTGCTTATGCTTTTTAAATCTCTCTCTTAACACGAGGTGTTACTCATACAGGAGTTGCCCTTAGCATGTGTTTAATAAAAACCTTGTTTTTGAGTAAAACAAGGCAAGAGAGGACATGCATCCCTGAGAATTCCAGAAGCATTATTCCCCTTTTCATAGTGAAAAATGTTTTTGAGCAATGATATGACTCATTAGGAAAAGCAATGATGCTTGATAAGACTAGAAAGCAGTAGAAAAAGAGGAAGACTGCATTAGAGATGGAAAGATTTAATCAAGGAAACCATGGTCCTGAATCTGCATGATCTGAGAAGGGCTCTTAATGACATGATAGCTTGGAGGGCTCTCATTCATAAGGTCACCATAAATTGAAGTCAACTTGATGGCAATTAACAAGAATCTTCTGGAGGTTCCAGGGCCTACAGATTTTTTGGTTGGGGTAGGAGGAAAGCCATGAGCAGCCCTTACATCACATGCTGCCCACACTTATCTAAGGGAATCTGCAGACAGTGCAAAATGCTGTCTGGGAGCCAGGGAAGGGTAGGGGCAGCCAGACGCCGGATGTCCCAACCCCTTCCCGAGGTCATCATTGGAGCGCCCACCGTTGCACATGGTGAGCGCTCCGATGAAGTCCTTCCAGCTCAGTGTCCGGACATGCTGGGCTGGAAGGGATGCAGAAGAGATGCCCCAATCTTTAGCTTCTCGGGGTGGCCCATGGCTGCCCATCTGTAGAAGTCCTAAATTGTAGATTCTCTCTATGCATACTTTTTGCACACACACACTTATTTTTGTAATCCAACATTCCTGGCATGATGTGTAATCTTTAATGCATTCTCTCCACTCTAGGTGTGTGCTCGGAGAGAATGAAATGTCTTCTTGTCTGTTAGTCATGACTCATGAGTCAGTAGTTGGTTTGGGTTTTTTAAGGTTTTATTTACTAGATTTTGGATCTTGTAAATAATTCATATATGTCTGCCTCCAGTGATGCGACTGAATGCTGTGGGAATGAGAATGCTGAACTGAAGGCTTGGCTTGGTTCGATGCAGTTGTTCACATTTATTTTTATCACTTGCATTCAGTTTGAATGCAGAATGGGCAAAATTGTATATCAGATTTTTAGACACATGCTGATTTGATCCAGGGATTTTTTCCATTCCCTGTTACTGAGTAAGAACATAATGCTAAGAAGTGCTCTTATAATCCAGCAGAATGCATAGCACATACTGAACGGAAAGGATGTACTCGGTGCCACCCATACTAAGATTACCAAGTGTCCCTTATGGTAAGGTATGTCTCTTATTTAAGGTCCAGAAACCTTGTCACCTATAGGGTTACCAGGTGTCCATTATCATATTTGAGAGCTGGAAAGATTTTCCTTGTATATGGAGTGAACAAGATGCCATAACAACAATGATAACACACACACATACATCTTCTGTGTTTTGGGGTGTGAACCCTTCCTTTTTAAATACAAAAGTATGGGCATCATGTAATTTATGAATGTGGACAACCTGGCTGCATACATCCTCCAAGTCCTGAAAGGCTGGGGGTGTACCACTTCAACTCCTCATGTCCTCCAAGTCCCCTGGGATGCATCAGCCAAAGTGCATTTTTCTGAATTTTGGTGTGTATGAATTCCACATAACCCCAGATGTACACTGCAATGGACCCCAAGTGCCACCTAGGCAATGACAGGTAGGTCATACCAAGGTCACTTGGAAGACTATAAAAAACCCATCCCATAGGCCAGGCAGATAGTGTGGGAATTGCAAATGGACCATCATCACCTCTGTAATCAGAAGAATGGGCAATAATTCCCTAGATGTCCCACCTGATGGGCCAGTTAACAACTTAATCCTTTCCCATTCACCTTGAATATTGCCAGACCGGATTACCCCACCCATACAATCTAATACCTTTGCCCTGCAGCTAGTTTTATCCCTTTAAAACCCCTGGATTTTTCTCCTCAGTGTTGCTAGTTTGGAGTTCATGAGGACACTATGTCAGTGTGACCTCTGTTCAAATAAATGTTCTCAGAATGGCTGTGTCTCATGACACATCACCCAGTTGGATCCCAGAGAATGCCTCATCTATAGTAAGTATCACCCGTAGTTTTGCCTCAACATCTTTTCCAAGCTTCCTGAGCCTTGAAAGAGTGCGTCTGTGTAGGTGAATTGCTGTGTGATTTCCCTCTTTAATAAATAATACTTTAATGGGAGAATTCTATCTCTGCATCAATTCTTAGATCCCTCGCCCTCTTGGTATACATGTGGGAGATGGTCTCATAGGGTCCTTGTATCCGACCCCCTCTCAATTTAAGTTAAATAAAATTCCCCATAATAGACTTTTGGCTACAGTGTCATATGGAGGACTCTCTCCTGAGATGCATCAGCCATGGGTGTCATATGGAGGACTCTCCCCTGGGATGCATCAGCCATGGGTGTCATATGGAGGACTCTCCCCTGGGATGCATCAGCCATGGGTGTCATATGGAGGAATCTCCTCTGGGATGCATCAGCCTTGGGTGTCATATGGAGGAATCTCCCCTGGGTGAGGTGCTGCCCTCCCAGCCTTGCAGGACTTGGAGGACATGAGGAGTTGAAGTGGTGCCCTCCTAGCCTCGCAGACATGGAGGACATGCTTCCTAGTCAAGCTCAGAATGGAAGGTGTTTTGGAATTTCTCCTGGACAGAAGGTTGGAATGTAGGACAGAATGTAAATGGCTTGGGTCCAACCTATCTTTGGGACCGCCTCCTTCCATACAACCCAACCTGCACACTCTGGTCCTCTGGGAGGAATTTGCTTCACCCCGTTAGAACTAGGCTGTCTACAACCTCCCAGAGGGCCTTTTTGGCAACCACTCCCAGATTATGGAATGGCCTGCCAGACGAGATCCATCAGATTACCAGCTTAAACAGCTTTTACAAAGCTGTGAAGACAGATCTCTTCCGGCAGGCCTTTCCTAATTAGTTTTCCTGGCCTAAGGAGCAAGTTTATTCCTTCTCCCCTACCCGCTGCTACATTTATCGCTAGTGGTCTGCCTGCTATTGGGATGTTTTCACTGTTAATTGTCTATTGTTCATTTATTGTTTTAATTTTTGTGATGTTTAATTCTATTTTAAGGGGTGGGTGGGTTTGGGATTGTACATTGTGGTATTTTATTGTGGTAAGCCACCCCGATTGCTTCTGCAGAGGGGCGGGATAGAAATAACAACAACAACAACAGGTCTGGGGAAGGGGGGAAATGGCAGATTTCCCCCAAAACTGCTGAGGGATGTGCCAACCCTCTGCCACAGTAGTCCCTCCCCTTCAGTTTGATGCGATTCAGGTCGTTCGTTCCCACTTGCTGAACACACTTGCTAATCACTTATTTTCAAAAGCCCCAAAAACTAGTGTCAGGAAAGAGCAGTTCTTTTGCATCTGCCTCGCTTCATCACGATTAAAACCGAGTGCAGTCAGTTCAGAACCAGTTTCAAGTGGGAATGACAGACATATAACCTGATCAGCAATTTGTTTTAAATCATAGTGGGAATGAGGCCTTTATGTTACCATTAGTTAGAAATTACTTGAAAGCATAAAATAAGAATCATGTTGGGATTTCAAGTAGTAGGATAACTAAGAGGCTAAACAGATGGCCCCTAAGGGGTGGCGTCCCGCTGCCCCTTTCCTTGCCCGATCAGGTCCACAGCAACCGCACACCACAGCACTGATCCAACATTTTGCTACTCTAAAAAGAGCAGACAAATGCCGTTCTTTTTCAGAATGGCAAAAAGCCGCCCTTGCCACAGCAGCAATGGCTTTTCCATGCTCCTTTGGCATAGTGTGTCGGAATGCTGCACCAAGGGAGCATCCTGATGCTACCTGCTATGTGGTGGGGTGCACAGCTTGATAGTGGCATTGGGGTGGAGTTGGGGCAGCTGGCGTATGGTCACCATGTCCTGACTCCACCCCCAGGCCAGCCCTTTCGGCTGGCCTGTACAGGGCCTAAGTGACATAATATGGATTTTCACCAGACTTTGGCCCCATAACCTGAGTCTCATAATGACAGCCTGACCATATTTCCTTGAGGCAAAAATGGGACATTGGGATGGCAAAAATGGGACTGGGTTATGTCATATTCCGTACTCATGATAAAGTAAGACAATTACAAAAGTTTTATTACATGAACATATTAAGCTAACAATTATTGTTCAGTAACAGAACTCATACAAAAATTAGGTAGATGTCGAGTTGTATGTATGTATATTTTACAGGAATGTATGGTTGTACTGTAGGTATTTTAAACATTAAATACATGTATGCAGGGTTGTACGTATGTATACATTTTAGGTATGTATAGTAGTATTGTATATGTTGTATACCTCTGATGGTGTGTATTGTATGTATGTTGTTGCTTTTTTGTTTTGTTTTGTTTATGTTTTGTTTGTTTTAAATAAGAATAAAAAAATTATAATTTTTGTAGGTAGACGTAAAGTGGGATAGTATTTCACCATGATTGTACCATGAACATTTCTCTGATGAAGTAAATCTTACACAGTAAATTTCGGTCTTTCAACACCATATCATAAAACTTCTCACACTCCATGACACTTTTTTTTTACAAGCACAGTTTCAAAAATGGTTTCTTTAAATCATTTTTGCAATGTAACAAGCCAGGTTTTTTGAAAATGGGAAGAATTGACATTTATATTAAAATGAAGGGACATTCTGGAAATATTTTTTTAAAAAATGGCACCGTTCCATTTAAAATGGTACGTATGGTCAGCCTACAATAATGAATTTTTGAACATGTGATATGAAGTGAATGAGGGCTCCAGAAGCTTTATCTAAGATCAGAAAGTAGGTTTTAATGGCTGGCCAGCTAAAGACCAAATATGTGTTTATATATTTTGGATGAGATTATAGCACCCCCAATGGACTAAGTGCATAATTTGGGGTTTTCCAAGACCCTGCCACATTGATGGAATCTCAGGAAACAGATATGGGACTTTATCACATGAGTCCCATTCTTGCCACAATCACAGAAATAAATGAAAACACAAACATACCAGTTTCATGACCAGCCATTATTAAATGTCCTCTCCATCATGCAATGGAGGCTGTTGGTGCCATTGTGCTCTCTTCCTGACTCCCCCTTAACCCAGCCTCCATGCCAGCATGCCTTTCGTTTTCTTTTGTTTCCTTTTAGTTTTGCCTATTTAAATGCAATTCCTCAATCTGAAATGTGATTTATGTTTTAGAAAAGAAATGCATATAAACAAAACAAGAAATCAGACTGCTTGGGAATAGAAAGGGAGAGGGAAGACTACATTTGAGAGTCCATGACAAATCTATAATTAGGACAAGCATAGAAAAGTATATGGAGAAACAGAATGGTTCTCAATTGACAAAGGAGTCAGGTAAGGCTGCATTCTTTCACCCTATCTGTTCAACTTATATGCAGAAAATATAAGAAGAGCAGGTTTAGAGTCAAAAGAGGGAGGAGTGAAGATATAAGGAAGAAACATCAACAATCTAAGATATGTGGATGACACCATACTACTAGTGGAAAACATTGCAGACTTGGAGCATTTACTAAGGAAGGTAAAAGAAGCAAGTGCAAAGGCAGGTTTACTCCTGAACATAAAGAAAACAAAAATAATGACCATGGAGGATCTACTTAAGGTCAACCTAGATAATGAGGAAATCAAAATAGTCAAAGAGTTCCCATACCTTGGATTAAACATTGATCAGAAAAGAGATTGCAGTCAAGAAATCAGAACACTAGGAATGGGAAGGGCCACCACGAAAGAACTAGATGAAAACATAAAGTGTAAAGATATACAACTGAAGTAAAGATATGAGAGATGGACAGTAAAAAAAGCTGACAGTAAAGATGATGAAAAAGTTTCAGCTATTGGAGGTGGATGTAACTAGGGCTGCCAGGCAAAATGCAGTATAAGCAACACCTGCTACAATTCCCTCTTCTACACCATGTCCTGTATTTCATCTGTCAGCTCTGCATAGACTATGCCAGTGGGGGCCTAATGCTTCATCTTCACAGTAGTGGTGCCTTTACCACTCTACCAGTGGTAGATCTTTAAAAAGTTTCTTTTACTCATAACTCTCAGGATCTCCCAACCAGCCAGAGGCCATACTAGCTGGAGGTTTCTGGGGGCTGTAGTGAAAAAAGTAACTTTTCTGAGCTTGGAGCTTTGAGAATAGCATTTTATGTTCATGGAAGTTGTTTGGTATTGTGCTTTTCCTTTGCTGCTAGATACTTCATAATATTGTGTCAGTGCTTATTGATGTTGATTTTATGTTTGTTCCTGCCATTTATATTTTATTCATCTGCACAGCAATGCACTCCGGGTGGAAATTACCTTTCTTATAAGAAAAACTTTTTTTTCCTTCATAAGAAAATGCTGTCACCCTCCTGCTATGGACAATTATTTGATCATCAGATAAGTGCACTAAAAATTTTTAAACCCTAAAAGATGATGAGGAGGAAGAAAAAGGAAAAGGAAAAGGGGAAGGAAAATAAAAAACTTTTTGATACTACAGATGATTTCCCAACAATAAAAGGGAAAAAAACTACAGAGATGACATTCATAGCCTAAGGCTATCAGGGTCTAGAGATAAAATATAACATCATAAGAGAGATGGTAGAGCAAAAACGGATCCAAAAACTGGTTACAGTGCCCCGGGTTGTAAGTGAAATAGTTGCAAGCTTAGGGCAAGCTCTGGTTTTATTATAAAATTGATCTTTGCTTGAACTGAATGTAGCATGTGGATCTTAGCAAATGGGGCTATTATGTTTTGTCCTGGGGCCTTATTCACTCCAAAGTAAAAAATCATATATAAATCTTCTGTAAATATATCTTCTTCACCTGCAGAAGAGCTCTAAGAATACAACATACTACTGAGAACTTGATATCTATTTTCTGCTTAGCATATTGGGTCCTTCAGAATTGTTTTTGGATAAGATGAAAAAGGTGTTAATTAGGCTTATATTTAAATGAGAATATTGGTTGTTATCCACTCAAAGTTAAACACTTTTCAGCCCTATCAGAAAGTTCTTGATTGTGGCTGGATTATGCCCACTGCTAAGCATATATTTTCTTTGGTATTATATTTATTTTTTAATAAATGGCTAATTAATTATGTGCAGATAAGAAGTCTCAAGTAGGCAAAAATAGAGTGAGCTGAATTGTTTGTGAATTGGGGCATCTTAGAAAAAATCAACATAGAATCATAATCATAGAGTTGGAAGAGACCACAAGGGCCATCCAGTCCAACCCCCCTGCCATGCAGGAACTCCCAATCAAAGCATACCTGACAGATGACCATCCAGTCTCTGTTTAAAGACCTCCAAAGAAGGAGACTCCACCACTCTCCAAGGGAGTGTGTTCCACAGTCGAACAGCTCTCACTGTCAGGAAGTTCCTCCTAATGTTGAGGTGGAATCTCTTTTCCTGTAGCTTGCATCCAATATTCCGGGTCCTGTTCTCTTTAATGGCAGAGCAAACTTGCTCCCTCCTCAATATGACATCCTTTCAAATACTTAAACAGGGCTATCATATTACCTCTAACTGTCTGTTCTCCAAGTTAAATATACCCAGTTCCCTAAGTTGTTCTGCATAAGGCATGGTTTCCAGACCCTTCACCATTTTAGTCACCCTCCTTTGGACATGCTCCTTTTTGAATTGTGGTGCCCAGAACTGGACACAGTATTCCAGATGGGGCCTGACCAAAGCAGAATACAGTGGCACTATTACTTCCCTTGATCTAGACACTATACGTCTATTGATGCAGGCTAAAATTGCATTGGCCTTTTTATCTACCACATCACACTGTTGACTCATGTTCAACTTGTGGTCTACTAGGACTCCTAGATCCCTTTTACACATAGTCTCATTAAGCCGGGTGCCCCTCATCCTATGGCTACACATTTCATTTCATTTCTTTCTTTCTTTCTTTTTTTTTTTTTTGCCCTAAGTGCAGTACCTTACATTTCTCCATGTTGAATTTCATTTTGTTAGCTTTGACCCAGGTTTCTAATCTATTAAGGTCATTTTGAATTTTCATCCTGTTCTCTGGGGTATTAGCTAATCCTCCTAATTTGGTGTCACCTGTACATTTGATAAGTATGCCCCTATTCTTTCATGCAAGACATTGATAAAGATGTTGAACAGCACTGACCCAGGACAGGACCCTGTGGCACCCCACTGGTCACTTCTCTCCAGTATGAAGAGGAGCCATTGTTGAGCATCCTTTGGGTTTGGCTGATCAACCAATTACAGGTAACAGTTAATTTGTCTAGCCTACATTTTACTAGCTTGTTAGCCAGAATGTCATGGGAACCTTGTCAAAGGCCTTAGTGAAATCAAGATATGCTATATACACAGCATTCCCTTCATCTACCAAGCTGGTAATTCTATAAAAAAAGTGATCAGATTTGTTTGGCATGACTTGTTTCTCTGAAACCCATGTTGAATTTTTGGGATTATGGTATTCCCTTTGTTCACAGACTCTCTGTTTAATGATCTGCTCTAGAATCTTTCCTGGTATGGATGTCAGAATAACTAGATGATAATTGTTGGGATCGCCTTTCTTTCCCTTTTTGAAGATGGGGACAACATTTGCCCTCCTCCAGTCTGCTGGGACTTCCCCTGTTGTCCAGGAGTTCTCAAAGATTATTGCCAATGGCTCTGAGATTACATTTTCCAATTCTTTTAATACCCTTGGATGCAGTTCATCTGGTCTTGGAGACTTAGGGCCTTTACAGACTGCCAGAAATAATGCAGCTTGAGACCACTTTAACTGTCCTTGCCCAGTGCTGGGGAATCATGGGAATTGTATTTTTTTTTCTGGGACGTTTAGCCTTCTCTGACAGAGTGCTCTGGTGCCACAATAAACTACATTTCCCATGATTCCTTAGCACTGTGCCAGGACAGTTAAAGTGGCCTCAAGCTGGATTATTTCTGGCAGTCTGAAAAGGCCATTATATTCATTTAGATTAACCAGGTATTCCTGTGTTACCTCTTTACTTATTCTATGCGGCATTTTCCCTATTGTGTCCTCTACTCCATTTGCTTCAGGTTGAGCACCCTTTTCCTTTTGTGAAAAGACTGAGGCAAAGAAGGTGCTGAGTAGTTCTGCCTTGTCTCTGTCCCCTGTTCACATTTTGCCATCTTCTTTGCGCAGTGGTCCTACCATTTCCCTCTTTCTTTTGTTACAGAGATACCCCCAAAGCCCTTTTTGTTGTTCTTAACCTTTCTAGCAAGCTTGAGTTCATTCTGCACTTTAGCTTTCCTGACTTTACCCCTATATGTACTTACTATTTGTTTGAATTCCTCTTTAGAGATTTCCCTCTTTTTTTCCATTTCTTATACATGTTCCATTTAAAGCTTAGTTCAGTTGTAACTTCCTTAGTCATCCATCCCGGTTTCTTGAGACACCTCCAAATCTTCCTCCTCATTGGAACTGTTTTAAATTGCGCCTTCAGTATCTCCCTTTTGAGAGACTCCCATCCATCCTGTTCCTTTTTAATATTCCTGACCACGGGATCACCCCCGTATTTCCTAAATTTATTGAAATCAGCTCTCCTAGTCTAGAATGCATGTCTGATGATGCCTGGCTTCTCGTTTCCACTGTATAACAAACTCCAGGATAACATGATCACTCCCATCTAAGAATCCCACCACTTGCACCCCATTTACCAGGTCATCCCTGTTGGTTAGGATCAGATCTAAAATAGCAGATCCTCTTGTTGCCTCTTCCACCTTTTGGACAATGAAATTGTCTTCCAGGCAAGTGAGGAATTTGCTAGATCTTAAAGTTTTGGCTGAGTTCGACTTCCAGCAAATATCAGGATAACTGAAGTCACCCATCACTACTACATCTGTCCTTTCTGAGTGTGTAGTCATCTGTTCCAGAAAGGCATCATCCAATTCCTCAGTCTGACTTGGGCGTCTGAAGTAGACTCCCACAATAACATCCCTGTTGTTTCCATGCCCTTTAATTTTTATCCAGATGCTCCCCACTTGGCTTCCAGGATTGAAGACCTGGACTCCTTCAATGGTGTAGATATCCCTAACATACAATGCTATTCCACCTCCTTTCCTGTTTGGCCTATTTCTCTTAAAAAGGTTATACCCCTCTATTACTACATTCCAATCATGAGATTCATCCCACCAGGTTTCAGTGATGCCTAATGCAATAGTAATGAATAGTAATACAATAGATAATCACATGAATGTACAGAATTCTCACTTAAGAATGTATATGACTATGGTTTAAGGCAGTTGTCATATTTTTAAAAAGACATCATTCAACCTCTCTCCATCTCAGAAATTAAATGATAGATATTAATATCATATAATCAAATGTTGTATGAGTTTCTCATAACCTTTCAAGAAACCTCCTTGACTGGTTGAAAAACAGCCACATGAATATGTCGGTTTGATCTATTATCGCTTTATTAATATATTCATATGCATTTAGTTGTTGTTGTTGTTGTTGTTGTTGTTGTTGTTGTTTTTAAACAAACCCTTCAGAGCTGTTACAGAGATTGGACAATGAAGTGTTTTCCAAAATGGCACCACCAGTCTGAAAATTTTCTGTCTATTTGACTTCCTGACTTATTCTATTTAATGTGAAGTCAAAGGCTTTTACAGCTGGCATCCATAGATTTTTTGGTAGGTTTTTCGAGCTGTGAGGTTGTGTTCTAGAAGAATGTATTCCCGACGTTTCACCTGCATCTGTGGCTGGCATCTTCAGAGAATGGTGGCAGGGAGGTGTGTGAGTCTCCTGGAAACTGCAGCAAACCCAGGCTGTTTACAGACACACTCACACCTTACCTTGCCATGCTGTTGCTGGTACCAAAAAAGCCCCCCATTGCTGTGTCTGACACAGGAACTGGGTGCCTGGCCATGTGGCTTCAGCCAGGGCCCCGTTTCTGTATCAGACATGGCACCAGGGGGCTTATCAGTACCAGTGATGGCATGGCAAGGTAAGGAACGCCCTGGTAGTGGGTCTTGCGTCGGCATGGGGAATAGGTGTGTAAATACCCACCTATACCCACACTGACCCGGGGATCAACTTGGGTGAGCTCTGGGGCCAGGATAATATGGGCTCAGCCTCTGCTTAGCCCCTGAGCCATGGAAAAACCTGGGGAGAATAATCTTTAGGTCTTGTAATAAAACAACCATCTGTTGAGCATTTGAGACATGTTTTCACTTTCTTCTGCAGTTTCCCCAGTTTCTGCTTCTTTTGAGAAATGAAAAGGATTGCATCAGATAGCAGTGGAACAGCTTGTTTTCCTCAGAAGTAACCCAATAATAGGAACTGCTATTTAAGAATAAAGCTCCAGTGAGAAGAAAAACACTTCAGGATTCATTCAGAACTGTTTTCTAGTATTCCCCCCACCTCCCTCTTCACAAGTTCTGTTCTTACATGTTTGCAAGGAATCTCCTTCCAACCTATGCTCTAATTTCACCCAAAAAGGCAAGAGTTGAGATCTGTTAATGCAGTGATATTCCTCTCAACTGTCTATGTAATTAATTCAAGATGAAATGATTTACTTGCACTAACTTGCTGGTGACTTTTATATGTCATATAACATAGGCTTGCCAGGTCTAAAGGCTTGGTTCACACACAGTTGAATAGGCGTTTTTCTCTCTCCCCATTCCTGTCCCATTGCATAAACTGCTGTGTACAGGCTGCTGCACAAGCACATGTTTTGTGTGCCAATTGTACACATGATAATTTCTGATATCGCATTCCAGATAAGCTGTGTGTAAGCAGGTACAGTCATGACTGCATTATGGTGGGAAAAGATGCATTGGCTGAAATTGGTCCTTCACAGCTCCAATTAAAGGTATATGAGACCTTTGAGGACTAGATTGGGGAACCATACAGTTTGACACTGCTTTAACTGTCATGATTCCATCCTATGGAATCCTGGGAGTTGTAGTTTTTTATGACACTGTAGTTCACTGACAGAGAAGGCTAAATATTTCACAAAGCTACCCATCCCAGAATTCCATAGTATTGAGCCATGGCAATTAAAGTGGTGTCAAACTGCATTAATTCTGCAGTGTAGAGGCAGTGTAGGTGAGAGTGTTTGCACCTCCTAGCATCAGAAGGCCAGCCACAAAGTATTAGATTGACCAAACATTGTCCTGGTGGAGTGGTTATTGACCTGAGGTCCTCCAGACCTTTGACTTCAACTCCCATAACCCCTGACCATGTGCCATGCTGGCAGGGAATTAAAGTCCAAAACAAGTTCCATTGTTCTATCAGATATACATCTATCTATCTATCTATCTATCATCTATCTATCTATCTATCTATCTATCTATCTATCAATCTATCATAGATAGAATGTCTATCTATTTTCTTTTGAGAAGAAAATGTAGTACATGCACTGGTAACCTCATGACTCAACTTCTGCAATGCACTCTACATGGGGCTACCCTTATACCTAACTCAGAAACTACAACTAGTACAAAATATGGCAGCCAGGTTGATCACTGGAACATCAAGGAGTGATCATATTACGCCCATTTTGAAATCTCTCCACTGGCTGCCTATTGGTTTCCGAGCACAGTATAAGGTGTTGGTGATGACCTTTAAAGCCCTACATGGGTTGGGTCCAATTTACCTAGGAGATCGCCTTCTTCCATATAATCCGCCCTGCACCTTCAGGTCCTCTGGGAGGAAGTTGTCCAACCAATAAAAACCAGACTAATGGAACCTCCCAGAGGACATTCTCTGCCACAGCTCCCAGACTGTGGAACACCTTGCCAGAAGAGATCAGTCAGATAACCAGCTTAGATGGCTTTAAAAAAGCCATCAAGACAGATCTCTTCTGGTAGGCCTACCTGGAATAGATCACTCCATTTGCCTAATCTCCCTCCCATCAGAAATCTTTCTTATATCTTCACTGCGCCCCAGAGTGCCTATTGTTTTAATCTTATATTTTAATTTATATCTGTATTTAATATATTTTTAAGGGGAGGGCATTATCGTTATTTGTCACTATTGTTTTATTCTTTATTTTGGGGTAGTTTTATTTAATCTAATTTTAGATGTAAGCCACTTTGATTGCCAAGGCAAAAGGCGGGGTATTATTATTATTATTATTATTATTATTATATAAACCTACTTTACACTGAATCAGACCATTGGTTCATCTAGCCAGCATTGATCTGCTCTGATTCCTAACAATTTTCAAAGAGAGATATCCTCACTACCTAGTGCTTTAGAAAATATACTTTTTTTTGTTTGTAGCTCTCAGAATACCCCAACCAGTATGCCCACTATTCATGTAATCAGTACCTTTGTTCTGGTTGAATAATGCTTTGTGAACAGAAGATTCTATGTTTAATTGCTGGCCTCTCCAGTTAAGAAGATGGATTAGCAGGTGACAGGAAAGACTCTTGCCTGAGAGTCTAGAAAACCAGAGTAAACAATGCTGGATATGCTGGGGACTAAAACTGGGATCTTGCTGCACTAAAAATTTGTGTTTCTAACACAACCCCTTCCCAAATAATTTAATGCAGATGCCAAATCTGGCTTAGGTATATCACCACAAGCTTTGTGACTAAACTGAGAATGTACAAAATTGCACCTTTTGCTTGTAGCAGTAATACAATTTAATAGGGATGGCAAGAATATTTGATTTTTTAAAGGTTGAAAAACATGTTTCTTGAATGTTGCTAAATCCTAATGAGAAAAATTCTGGACTTCAGAACTTAATCGGTAGAAAATTCACACATTATTGTTTTCAACTTAAAACAGTATTTTCTGTGCAGGAGATAATATTTCTGCATTTTTATTCAAGGAAAAATCTATTTTCTGCATAAAAATGCTGCATAAGAGGTCCTTTTAATGCAAAATATGCACGTGGCTGCTTGGCATCTAAAACAGAATTTTCTGCTGAGAAAACAGGTTTTTCTGAGCAGAGCATAATACTTCTTCACAGAAATATTATTTTCTGCAAAGAAAATATGATTTCCACTCTCTCTCTCTTTCTTTCTGTGTGCTGTGCACAAAGCAACCAGGTGCAAATGTTATGCAGAATAAATCCTGAATTGCAAATAGGCTTTGAAAACTGCATGGTTTTAAAAAGCGTTCTTGCAGTGAGAAGAAAATTGGTAAAATTACTAATTGCTTCTTTTGAGAAGAAAATTAGTGAGGATTTACATTGGTACAGAACTACCCATCTGCCATTTGTTTGGTGCCATGCAGTAATCTTCCATTCCTCAAGCCCCTGTGAACTGGCATACATGTTTGGTAAGATAAAGAATCAACTTTATTTTTCTGATGATCCAATATGTATGTGTGTGAGAGAAATTACAGTATGTACATATCAGACCCCAATCAGCTGCTATTGTCTGATTATTTTCCTGCCCAATACAAATATTGCTTTTGCTTTTGGCATTGCTCAGCAATGTTTGAAAGGCAAATAACAAAGCACAGTAAACTTGGACACAGTCCCAAAGTAATTGTTGGCTTGAACCACTCAGCTGGAGAATCCCTTTAGCAGATATTAAATGTCAACCTGGGAGACATGTAGTCCCTACTGAAATCAATATCCAGTAGTGTGGCCACCATTTAGTGAGTATTCTTTAAAGCAGCAGGTCATTTTTCCCCTGGAGAATTAAAGTGCTTCAGAAAAATTCTGAACTGCAAAATCAAAGTGTATGTGGTGTTAGCTTGGCATTTTTGCAAAGTTAAGGCATGTTTATTAAATTCTGGTTTTTGGCATAGCTTCTTTTGTAAAGTGCTGAATTGGTAAAACAGGTTGTGTCTGAACAATGCTAGTTACACAAATAAGCTGAGCATCATGTTGCTGCATTTTAAGCCAGCAGCATAAGGATTAAAAAAAAAAGCAGTGAAAACTGAACAATGAGATGATCTTTAAACATAAAGAGATAAATGAAATTGTCAAAAAAGAAAAAAGAAAAGATAGCCCAGGTGATTTAGCTCCATGGTTGTAGTTGCTTGTAGTGAGATTTTGGCTTCACCCTCAGAATATTTTCAAACTTGGTGATTTCTGTGGGTAAAAGAGAATGGTGGGTTGCCCTGAGGCAATACATTGGAAGACTGGACAAAAGATTGTTCATAGCTCATAACATTCTGATGATATCAGTATGCAAAGAGATCTTGTAGCACCTTTGAAACTTACTGAAAAATAGAAGTTTTCTACTGTTTCATAGACTGGAGCCTACTTCCTAAGATGCATTTGACTCAAGTCTATGAAAGCTTATGCTATCAACTTCTATCCTTCAGTTAGGGCCTTTACAGATAGTGCTTTGCACCGTCTTGGAGACAGGGAAGGGGAGGGGCAGCCACATGCCGGGCGCCCCAACCTCTTCCTGAGGACATCATTACGGCACATACCGTTACACATGGTGCGTGCAGTCAAGATGTCCTCCTGGTGCAGCGTCTTAATGCGCTGCACGGAAGGGACGCAGAAGAGCCGCGCGGCAGCTCTTCGGGCGCCCTATTTGCTGGCTCTGGAAGGACCGGCATTTTAGTGCTCCTTTCAGGGCCGGCAAAAGGGTGGATTGGGGCCGAGGCATGAGGCAGCCTCGGCCCCAATCCTCCGCTTCTCAGGGCGGCCCAGGGCTACCCGTCTGCATCCCCCCCTTAGTCTCAAAGGTGCTGCATGATCCTTTGCATACTGATTTTCCAGAGTTATACAGTTATGTCTTTGAATTCTGGTGATATGTTTCAATGGGAGCTAAGATGACACTAGAAGGTCCATAATATTAAGGGGTGGGTGGGAAGGCATATCCTTGGACAAGCAAAATATGGAAAGGAAAAGGCTGTAGGTTTTGAGGTGAGACTAGAAGGAAGATAGACAAAGAATCTTATGGCATTGGCAGGTCGCTCTAGAAACCTAATGCTGTAGAAAGAAGTATTTGATGTGGTGTTAATGAGGTGAATCTCCACATGCTCAGCCTCTCTGCAAATCAACTAGGTATCATAATTATATCTCAGAACATATGTATGGGTATAAATGTAATATAATTATTTAACGACATGAATAATATGAACAAATGTCAGGAGAGATTGTCCCTGTGTCATGTGTCAAGTACTGCGCATGCCTCAGAACAAATGTCAGGAGAGATTGTCCCTATGTCAAGGCATACTGCGCATGTGCGAGCGAGTTACGGCTGCCATTTTGTTTTCCAAAATGGCGACCGCAACTCGTTTGTGCATGTGTCGGAGTACTGTGCATGCGCAAATGAGTCGGGGCCGCCATTTTGGAAAACAAAATGGCAGTAGTGGCATGTGTGGTGGCGGCGGCATGTGTGGCGGCAGCGTGCGTGGTGGTGGGTGGCGGTGGTGGGGGTTGGTGGCAGCGGTGGCAGGACCGGCCTGGGGCCAGTCCAAAGGCCTCAGGGGGCTGGATCCGGCCCCTGGGCCGGAGGTTGCCAACCCCTGTATTAGAGCATCATGGTCCTTGGTTTGAACTTTCCCTTGATTTTTTTGAATCTTGTAGAATAAGTCTCTCATTCTTCCCTTTGTGTTGTTGTCTTCTATTTCTCTACATTTGTCGTTGTAATAATTTCCCTTATTTTTACATACTAGCCGTTGTACTGTTGCATTTATGTTTCTTAGTTTATTCCTATCTCCTTTTTACTTTGTTTCTCTTCTTTCCTGTATTGCTTTTAATGTTTTATCTGTCATCCATGGTCTCTTCACTTTCCTTTTGTCTGTTGGAAGTGCCTTTATGCGTTTTTCTTTTGTTATGTCCCTGGCTTCAGACCAAAGCTCTTCCAGTTCATGATCTATTATACTTAGTACTGCATATCTGTTCCTTATATTGTCAATGAATACTGTGGAAATGTTGTTTAAATCATATTTTTGTATGATAACTGGTTTTGTTCTCTTCTTGAGTTTTACTTTTATTTTTGAAATGAGTAGTTGGTGATCTGTGCCCCAGTCAGCACCCGGTCTAGTCTTGGCCACCAGTATGGAGCTTCACCATCTTTTACTTCCAATTATGTAATCTACTTGGTTTTTCTGTTGGCCATCTGGTGATGTCCATGTGTATAATATTTTCTCTGGCTGTATGAAAAATGTGTTTGCAATGAATAGGTTATTGGCTTCACAAAAATCTATGAGATGTTCACCTGCTTTATTTGTTTTGCCTAGTCCAAATCTGCCTACCATTTTTTATTCCTCTTTACTTCCAACCTTTGCATTCCAACCTCCTATGATCAGCTTGACATTCTGTGTTGGTGTGTTGTCAATTTCTTCCTGTACTCCTTCAGAAAATCGATCAATTTCTTCTTGTTCTGCCTCAGTGGTTGGTGCATATACTTGAATTATGGTGATATTCATAGGTTTCCTGTGGAGCCTTATTGAGATGATTTGGTCTGATTTTGCATTGTAACCTCTGACTGCTTTTGTAACATCTTTTCTTAGTATAAAAGCCACCCCGTTTTTTCTTGTCTTTTCATTCCCTGAGTAGAACACTGTGTTGTTGTCTGATTCAAAGTGGCCCATTCCTGTCCATTTTAACTCACTCACCCCCAGTACTGCTATGTTCATACACTGCATTTCCATTTTCACTATGTCTAGCTTCCCTTGGCTCATGCTTCTCACATTCTATGTCCCTATTTTATGTGTGGTGCTGCTTCTGATGAGGTTTGTCTTTCTGAAAATGTTTTCTGCTTGTTTTGTCATTTTTGACTGCCTTTAGCTGCTCTTGCAAGAGTGTTTTCCTTTAGTTTCTACGTTTCTCTCTGTTAGTTGTCTTGTCCTGCCTATGTGACACTTTCACTCCTTTGTACAGGGTTAAAAGTAAGGATAGAAATGGTAAGAAAGCTGATTTTGGCTAAGCACTATTCAGAACCTCGTAATATCTACACTACACAGTTATAGCACTATATGGCTGCTATATCATGGCAGTTATAACTGTGTATGGGGAAAAGGCCCCAGATTGAGGCCAACTAGGGTTGGGAAGACTGGGGAAGAACCATTGTTAGTACTAGTGACTATGTTGTTGTGTGCATTCAAGTCATGTCTGACTGATGACAACCCTAAGACAAACATGTTGTGGGGTTTTCTTGACAGAATTTATTCAGAGGGAGTTTGTCCTTGCTTTCCCTTGAGGGTGAGAGAGTATGACTTGTCCAAGGTTACCCAGTAATTTTCATGGCTGAGCAAGTTATCAAACCCTGGTCATCCAGTGTCCTAGTCCAATGCTGTGGCATCACTGGGGGTGTGTGTACTGGCACCACTAGGAGGTTTAGACTATACCAGGTGACACCTGGTTGGGCTCTCTTCCCATTCCCCCTATCTTCTCTGCTGCTGTGGCTCTATTGGATGAGGGAGCCAAGGCACAGGCAATGGAAGGGAGAGCCCCCACCCAGCTTTTCCAGTATTGTGGTTCACTCACATGAGGCCAAGATACTGGAAAAGGAGGGGGAAACTACAACATGCTGACTCATTAGTACTAGAGATCATGCTTTGCATCTGATCTCAAAGTCAGTCATTATTTCTAGTTGAAAGCATCGGGTAACAGGAAAAACATTTGCCTGAAATTCTGGGGAACTTCTGTCAATCAGAGCAGACAGTACTGGGGTAGATGGACAAATATGCTCAAGTACAACTCAGATTGGTGAGTGTTGCCTCAGATTGGTGAGTGCTGCACAGTGATTCATCAATTGTATAGTGTAAAATTGGTGCACTGCTGTATAAACAATGTGCAATAGGCTATGGCTATGCACTCTTCTGTTTGATCAGCAATCATGCCAACTCCTCAACTCTGCTAAGAACTGCACTTTCTGAATGCCCTAGTGCAATCACTGACATCAGCAGGACAGAGTTTGTGCAACTTTGAATATGTAGGGTGATTTAGAATTCTCATCCAGCGATCTATAGTTCCTCACCAAACTACAAATCCCATCATTCTATAGGATGTTGCCTTGGCAGTTAAAGTGGAATACACTATATTCAAATAGACCAGGGGTGCATCTACACTGTAGGAATAATGTAGTTTGACACCTCTTTAACTGCCATGGATAAATCCTAGAGAATCCTTGGATTTGTAGTTTGGCAAGCACTAGTGCTCTTTTTTCAGAGAAGGCTAAAGATGTTTAAAACTACAAATCCCAAGATTCCATAGGATGACACTACAGCACTTAAAGTGGTGCCAAATTGCACTATTTCTACAGTGTAGATGAACCCCAGATGATCTCTGATCTACCTTTTCCTCTTTAAATAAATCTGTTTTATTCCCTGCTGAATAATACTGCACAGCAATGTGTTGTGTGCATCCTGTCTGTGGGCCAAAGGTTCCCATCTGCTATAGTAGACTGTAGCATTATAAAGAAGTAGCAGAACTGGAATGACTCTTGCAAAAGAGTCCTCCATAGGGGTACAAGAAGTACAAGATTCCCAAATAATACAGAACAAACAAACATTGAAGGTAGAACTTTCAAGAGCTCATTCATCAACTCAATAATAAAGTGGGTGGTCTTCCTGGATCCTTTTCCTGTTTTCCATTCCCTTTCAAGAAACACTTCTAAATGCGCTCACTCCTACTTCTAGAAGTATCCACTGTTTCTCTGCTTTTCTGGCAGCAAAATTTGATTTGTGGGAAGCTGCTATATTTGGAAAATAGATCTGTGAGTAATGAAGACTGCAGTATCCTTAACATAAAGAAACTCAAAAATAAGCATGGACAAACAGCTCATTGTCTCAGTAGGCCAGAGGATATCTAGGTTTATTTTGTGGTTTGAGGGCAGGTAGAAAAGAAATTAGGCACCAGGTTTCTTTTCACAATGCTTTTCTTTTGATTGGCATGCTTCCTAACTGACTTTCATCAGTACAATCTTGGATATGTTATATGTAGAGAAAACAACAAGGGAAGAAGAACTTAAATAGAAAGATGGAAAGAAGCATTTAACAACATGTCCCAAATCCACTGAAATGTGCAACAACCATACTAAAGTATAGCAGAAGAGGGAATTGTATGGCCCATGGCTCTCAAGTGGTTTGGATAGGGGGCTCTTCTGCATCCAACAGATTTCTACAAAATTTCATTTATTTGTTCAAAATGGCCTCAAATAAATTAAAATTTGTAGTTTCAGTTTCAAGGAGTACAGAAACAATTGTGTGAAATGGTGCAGATGTGGCCCAAATGTTGACCACCCAATTTAAAACATTTTAGAATCTCTACCTTCATTTTATAGTGATGGGCATATTTTAATGTTCTGCTACCACAACACTTCCAGCAATAGAGGCAAAGAGGATTATAAAAATCCACATAGATTTTCAGTCTTGCAATAACTTTTTCCAAAATACCAGCATGTGAATCAGTCAAATGTCCCCTGAAATCAAATGAAAATAGTAGATCAGAGAACCAACTCAAAATGTTTTCATATGGAATCTACTAGCTATGTACCATTTCCTTTGATCCCAACCATGTATTTCTAAGAATGAGGTGCATGGTGTTTCATCTTTAACTTAACACAAAGGCCCTTTGTCATGAGAGCTTAACTTATTTTGATAGTAAAGATACTTGATGAAACATTACTGAATTTACTAATGACATACAGTACATTCAGATAACTATGTCCGTTTTCAGTTAATTGTAGCCAGCGCTTGGAAAATCTACTTTTGGGGACTACAGCATCCAGATCCCCATCCCCAGTAAGGCTACTTGTTGTTTTGGCTCTGGCCTAACAACAAAAGTAGTCCAAAAGAGTAAAATTTTCATGCTCTCACTATAGTCTTATGCTATAGCAAGTCAATGAAGCTTTTTAGCTAGAGCTACTGGTAAGTATCTTTTTTATTATTATGTCTTCAGTCAAAGGCTTTGCTATAGTCTATAAAGCACATGCTGATTTTCTTTTGGAATTCCCTAGTGTGCTCCATTAGCCATTGTATATTTGCAATGTGATCCCTAGTGTCTCTTCCTTTCCTGAACCCTGCTTGGACCTCTGGGATCTCTCTTTCTATGTATGATTGGAGTCTATGTTGCAGAATTTTGAGCATAATTTTGCTTGCATGGGAGATCAGTGCTATGGTCCTATAGTTGCTGCAGTCTCTTGTGTCTCCCTTTTAATGGATGGGGATGTATATTGATTGCTTCCAATCTGTTGGCTATCGTTTTGTTTTCAATACCTGTTGACATATGTTGGTTAGCACTAGAGTTGACTCTGTCAATGTGGATTGCAGCAGTTCAATTGGAGTATCATCTGTTCCTGGTGATTTGATTTTTGCTATTTCTCTTATTGCAGTTTCCACCTCACTTTTTAGAATTTGGGATTCCTCTTCATATGGCTCTTCATTTCATGTGTCCTTCATTTTATCATGTCTTTTGTATAATTCTTATGTGTTAGTCCAGTATCATCACTTTTATACAATTTTCTGCAATATTGCAAACAACCTCCAAAACTTTTTGAATGAAGGTGACATTGGAGCAATCAATCTGTGTGTGTTTGTGTGCACGCGCGTGCATGCACATCAGGGTTGTCAACCGTGTTGCTCCAGAAAATTCTTGCTATCAGCTATGCTGGGTACAGCTGATGAGAGCTATAGACCAAAAAGCTATAGACCAAAAAGAGGGGGCGAGTTTTCCTGCCTCATGGGCTCTCATAGGACACAAGGTCTTTATCTTAGCTTTCAGCTTGCACATGAATATTGCAATTGCTGTTGCAATGACTGGAAATCTTTATGGCAGTAAATTCCAGTGGTTAAATGCCAACTAGTCACAGTTAGGTTGCCAGCAATAGCACTATTACTTACAAAGGTGCCATAGATTAACATGTGCTCTTCCAGAGCTATATCAGCATGCTACATTCATGCTTTTTGGTGTCGAACTCCAATTCCCATCAGACCCAGGTAGCATGACCAATGGTGAAGCATGATTGATTGTTCATCAATCCCCAGATGGCTGAAGGGTTCCAACCTCTCTTATTGTTAAGCCATCTTACATTTTGTGTTCTGCCTATTGTTCATTTATTTTTCACTTTGTTGCATCACCTAGAAAAGTGTTTATTGACTTTAGAAAGAGACTAATTTCATAAGAGCTCAAGGATGCTGCATAGCCTGTTCTTCAGCTAAATTTTAATCTATCTGCATAAGCCATGATAGAACTAAACAGGGCAGGGAAAATCAGTTATTCTCATAAAGCTTAGGTGTTTCATCCCTGGCTTTCATTGAAACCAAGATATAACTGAGCATCTGCAATCATTTTATATTACTGTCCTTGTTATTTTTACATTATTTGTACAGTTTAATCCACTGGATTTTTCTTTTATTGGCAGTTGAAATACTTTGCAAAAATGCTGCAATGTGCTCACAGCTCCACTCCTCCCCAAACTGCCAAGTAGGGGACCCTAAATTGCAAATGCAAAGATCAAATTTTGTATGCCTTTGGCTCTTTTGTATAGCACAGCTTTTGCTAAAAACTTTTAAATTTAATGTTGTTTTGACTGCTAATTAAAATTTGCAAATCAAAGTCTGATGATACAGCCCAGGGCTTTGACAACAATACAGTAGAAAGGGACTGAATAAGGAGTTTAAATTTGGGATGGACTGCTGAAAATACCAATTAAAAAGGATCCTGCTTCTGATCCTGTGTGGGGGATTTGCTCTATTGAGATATGTCAACAACTACTGTTTTCCTCATTGTCTTGCTATAGATAATTACACCATGCAGCTGACACTGTGTTCAACTAATATAGCAAAACCAACTCTTGCTTATTAAGATGAATATTCTGTGATAAGTGGCATTTATGCAATGTCCCAGTTGTCTTACATTTTAGGGCTATACAGTGATAGATGCCTAGAATCCAGTTTGCACACGTAGTTGGAATTAATGGATGGGGCCTAGAATTGTGGAATTGCAAGGACCCTAAGGGCGGGAATCCACTGATAAAGCATTTCTGAGAGGTGGCCATCTAACATTATTGTAAAAGCTTCAGTGAAGGAGAGTCAATTACCTTCCAAGGTGGACTATTCTATTCTTACTGGCTGTCAAGATGTTCTTCCTAATGTTTAGCTGGAATCTCCTTTCTTGTAAATTGAATCTGTTGGTTTCTGTTAGAATTTATGGGTTTTGGTTAATTTGTGGTTAAATAAATTTAGCAGCAGCAGCAGCAGCAGCAGCAGCAGGTTCAGGAAAGGAAGAGGCACTAGAGATCACATTGCAAACATACAATGGCTAATGGAGTGGACCAGGGAATTCCAAAAGAAAATCAGCATGTGCTTTATAGACTATAGCAAAGCCTTTGACTGCATAGACCATGAAAGGTTATGGAACACCCTTAAAGACATGGGAGTGCCAGAACATCTGATAGTCCTGATGGGGAATCTGTACTGAGGACATGAGGCTACTGTTAGAACAGAACACAGAGAAACAGAATTGCTCTCAATTGGCAAAAGGGTCAGACAAGGCTGAATCCTTTCACCCTATCTGTTCAACTTGTATGCAGAACATATTATAAGAAAAACAGACTTGGACACAAAAGAAGGCGGAGTGAAAATAGGAGGAAGGAATATTAACAATTTAAGATATACAGATGACACCATAATATTGGCTGAAAACCTCACAGACCTGGAACACTACTAAGGAAGATCAAAGAAGAAAGTGCAAAGGCACACTTAATGCTGAACATAAAGAAAACAAAAATAATTACCACTGACGACCTTCACAAGTTCAACCTATACAATGAAGAAATAGAAATAGTAAAATAATTCTCACACCTGGGATCAAACACTGATAGAAATGGGGACTGCAGTCAGGAAATCAGAAGAACACTAAGGGGTGAAACAGATGGAATTTAAGGGGTAGAATCTCGCTGCCCCTTTCCTTGCAGGATTAGGGCTGTGACAACCAAATGTTGTGGCCCCAATCCGGCACTTTTCCCCTCTAAAAAGAGCTGGCAAATGCTGCTCCTTTTTAGAGTGGCAAAAAGCTGTCCTTGCCATGGTGGCAGCTTTTCAGCACTCCTTTGGAGCAGCATGTGTGAACGCTGTGCCAAGGGAGCACCTTAACACCACCTGCCATCTGTTTGGGTGGGCAGCATGACGGCGGCATCGGGGCGGAGTCAGGGCAGCAGGCATGTGGTCACCACACCCCCACTCTACCCCCAGGTCAGTCCCTTTGGCTGGTCTGTACAGCCCCTAAGAATGCGGAGGGTGGCTATGAAAGAACTAGAAAAGATTCAAAAATGCAAAGATATACAACTCAGCACAAAAGTTAGAATCATACAAGCCATTGTATTCCCTGTTACCATGTACGGATGTGAGAGCTGGATAGTTAAGAAAGATGATAGGAAGAAAATCAATTCCTTTCAGATGTGGTACAGGAAAAGAGTGCTGAGGATCCCATGGACAACGAAAAGGACAAACAAGTGACTCCTAGTACAGATCAAACCAGAAACCTCCCTGGAAGCCAAGATGACCAAACTGAGACTATCATACTTTGGACACATCACTAGAAGAGGGGACTCTTTGGAAAAAAAATAATGCTGGAGAAGGTGGAGGGAAGTAGGAAGAGAGGAAGGCAACATGGATGGACTCTATTAAGGAGGTCATGGGTATGGGGTTGCAGGAATTAAGCAGAGCAGTGGAGGACAGAGGGTCTTGGAGATGTCTCATCCATAGGGTCACCATGGGTTGGGACCAACAAAAAGGCCTTTAACAGCAACAACAACAACAACAACAACAACAACAACAACAAGCACATCAACAAGCATGTCCTCCACAGGTATTTGGTAAAAACAACTAGATCTGAGCTTCTGGTAAATAAACAGGATACATAGGTAGATAAAAAGAAAACTTACTATATTTTTACATCTAGGTTCTACAAAAATAACTAATCAGTAGAGAAAACTATACTTTGGTACAGAGGTCCCTAGATAGCTGACCTCCATGTGTGCAGGTAAGAAGAAAAACATCTTTAGGAGCAAAGCCTGCTTTCTGCGTCCATGCGTGGCAAGAGCAGAGAGGAAAATGTGCTACCAAACAAAGAATCATAAAACTTTATTACCACCAGGAAGAGGAGGGGTATGGGAAGTGACCTCCTCACAAGCAACACTGACCAAATGACCATAGAGATATACATCAATGTTCCTGTGTAGAGCACCCTTCTTAAGGAAAACTACACACAAGCATTGATGCTAATGCTCCAACAGTTTCAATTGGAAGAAGGCCCATCTAGAACAAAGCAAATATATTTGCTCACTAACATATCACCATTGGTGTAACACAGCTGTTGGAGGCACAAGCTTACATTGTTCATTTGTCATTGTATTTTGACAGTCATCTCTGTCAAAACTGTGGATGGACAGGGGACTGCAAAAGGAAACTGCAGCCTGTGGTAATCAAGATGCACTGGTGAGCAGAGCAATCTGTCTTATACAGTGCCACATGATTGCTCCATCTACATTGGTATGGTCTACATTCCCCAATCTCGTGCCTCTAGATGTAGTGAAATACAATTCACATGGGCCACAGCCAGGAGAGCCAGTGTTTAGTGATAATGGCAGCTATAGCCCCAAAAATATGAGGGGGGGCACTCATTTGGAGGAAGAGACTGGCCAAGCTTTTGACTGGCCAAGTTTTCCAAGTTTTCAAAGTGTTTTTAAATTGTTTAAATGTGTTTTAATTTGTTATTGATTTAATACTGTTTTAAGGGGGTGGGTGGGAATGTTGTGATTTATTATGTATGATTTTATTTTTGTGAGCCGCCCTGATTGGGTTTCCCAAAGGGTGGGATACAAATAAATTTTATTATTATTATTATTATTATTCCCCAGCTCTTGCAAGATTTTGAACCTGGATCCTCCTGCACAGAAGCCTTGTATGCTTCCATTCAGCTGTATCCAGTAACTGCTGTGTACGGAGGCTATTCTGATTATTTACAAGAGAAACCCTGTTCTATGCAGCTATTTTCAAGGATGTACGTTTGCTTGAAAAGAAAGCAAAAGAACCATTTGAGTTGAGTGGTTGAGCCATTCCAGTTGAGCAGCCCAGATCAAAAGAAACAATTACCCTGCCTGCACTTGTCAAATAACATCTTTTCCCCCTGTTCCTATGATGACTAATCTAGATGACACAGGACTCAATCCCCAGTTCTGGTGCAAATTAAACCAAACCTGATGTATACCCCCATAAAACTGTGTAAAAAACACATAGTTTGTTCTGGATCTTCTTGGAAGATCTGGAGCTCTCCGGAACAACGCTGCATGGTTATTTACAATGTGTTCTGCTGTGCTTCCTGCCATCACTGTCACTGGTGCGAGTTGTTCCCTCTGAGGTCAGAACAAGGTGCCCAGTCATGTGACTGGTGCTGGGCACCTTGTTTCTACCCTCAGAGGAAGTGACTCATGCTGGTGGTGAAGGTGGCAGGTGGCACAATAGCATATGAACAGCTGCCCACCATCAGTCTGGAGTGCCAGGTAATGGGGGGGGGGGGGACACTGGAACAGCTTTAGGGACTAGAATACTTCAAGCTGCTCCTGGAGTATTCTGGCCTGTGAGGACCTGGCCAATGTCACCAAAGTCATCAATTTTTGGCAGCCAACTGCCAGCTCAAGACTGTTCTTTACTGCCCCTGGAGGCAAAGCTGTAGATTTTAGAGCAATTCTTGGCACAAAAGTGTAATGACCATTGATAACCATCAGAAATGTATAGCTTAAAAAAAAATAGAAGGCTGCTTATAATATTACTAAATATTTCCAAGAGCTCTGCTCGCAGATGGAGATGTGGGTGGGTTTACAGAGTATTGCCAGGAATGCTTACTGCAATAAAACTTTGCAGCCATGTACATCAAAGATGAGATTCTTCCCTATATAATTTTCTAGCATGTGCCAAAGGAAAACATCTGGCAGCTCTGATACAGGGAGAACAACAAATGCCTTTTTCATGGAGGGCTGCCTGTTCCTTTCTAATAAGAGTGAACTCATTAGTATCATTAAGTGTGGTGCATGTAATCCTGGCAATCAAAGGAAAACAAAGCAGGTGCAAGAACTGCTCCAGTGAAATGGAAAGGAGGATGGCATTTTTATTCATTGCCAACAATACCTCATTTTCAAGGCATAGTTTTTTTAAAAAAGTAATTGTAGTGTATTTAATGAGGTAGGGGAGGAGGAAACCCTCACCAGAAATACCAACTGGCTGTTGATTTTGTTGCAAGGGAAAGGGGTGGCATGGGGAAAAGCTGCCTTTCTTTCTATTCATTCACAGCTGATTTGCTGTGTTTGAACAAACCTTTTTTTTTGGTGGTGGTGGGGATGAGTTTGAATGTGATCCAAAGAAATATCTTTCTCTCTGTGTGTATGTGCCCAGTGTTAATTAACAAACACAATCTCAATAGGGATTTTGCACTTAAAAGTAAATAATTGTTGTATGGCTGACTAGGCTCATCTCTTCTGCTTTGATAGTTCCCAATAAAAAGAAATGCAATGGGAAATTGTGTAGTTCTCCCATTGCTAGGGAGAAGTCTCTTTTTATCATTGGAGTCAATCTGACTCATGAAATGGAAATATATTTAGAACCTGAAAGGAACCTAAGATAACAATTTGCTTCTGCCAGCTCCTAGCATTGTTGTACTCATATCATTTTGCACAGGCAACTAAGCAGCTTTCTTTCTTTCTCCCTGTCAATGGGTTTCTTATACTACATTTTCAGTTTGCTAAATCAAGACATGATCCCCAAAATGTTCTGCATTTTATAATGTCAAATTTGGCTAATGGTGGTAATGTGATATATGATACTCATCCATTACAGATTAGGACAGTGTTGAAAGTAGCAAGTTCAGGGATGGTGGGCAAGATTGTATATAGCAGTCCAACTGGGCAAGATTGTATATAGCAATCCTTCTAACAACAAAGTTGGGTGCTGAGTGCTGACACAACCACGACCAAAACAGAAGTGGATCCAAAGAAATGACAAGGAGTCAATTTCTCAACCAATGAAGGTGAATGGTAGGAGATTCAAAAAGATAAAAGGAAGTAGCTTTTAGATACTGCATACAGACTGGATGTAGTGATGGACCCGAAATTGGACAGCTTTAAAACAGAATTAAACAAATTCATTTATATGCAATGACCATTTATACAATAAAGAAGAAATGCATAACCAAAAGGCAAAAAAGAAGCAGGTTAGCCTAAAACGTACATCAGTAATAAGTTCTATAATTTAACTAGAAATACAAGACCAAGTGGCCCATACCATTGCTCAGCTGCCTGTCCAGGTGCTAATTTTTACTACACAATTTCAAAGCTCTTGATCTCTTTTCGTATGGTTCTTTATCTTTAAACCAGAATTATTTTATAGTCCTTCAAGTAGGCAACATCTACAATAGCGCATCATATAGAAGGCCATAAATAAAGACACAATGACTACGATTTTGTTGAGAGCTGATGTAACACCACTCCATGGGATTGAAACAATGCCATGGTATCCAGATGGTTGAAGTGACTGTTATGAAACCCAGAGGAATACTTGTGGAAGGAGATCTCAAAGGCTTCCTTATACAAGTGAAAAATCCAGTTGATTACATAATCGGCTGATGGTCACCAATAGAATTCTAAACGTTGTTACACTATGGCTATCTGATGTTTCCAGGATCAGAAGCATCATGCAGTAAGAATGTTTTTTGCCATGATGCCATGCTTTTGGGCCTTCTAGGATGTATCTACACTGTAGAAGTAATGCCATTTGACACCACATTTTAACTGTCATGGCTTCATCCTACTGATTCTTGGGATTCTTGGGATTCTTGGGATTTGTAGTTTTGTGAAGTACCAGCATTCTTTTGCAGAGAAGGCTAAGGACCTTGTAAAATTACAAATTTCAGAATTCTATAAGATGGAGCTACAGTACTTAAAGTAGTATCAAATTGCATTATTTCTACAGTGTAGATGCACCCCAGAGGCATCTGTTTGGTTAGCATGGGGAAACAGAACATTAGGTTATGTAGGCCTTCAGTCTGATCACACAGAGTCCTCATCAGAAAGGCAAACTCTGAAGCTTGCTGAAGGACAAAGTGGGTTGAATGAAAGAAAGAAAGAAGGAAAGAAAGAGAAAAAGGAAAGGAAGGGAAAGGAAAGGAAAGATCTTTCAAGTACGTCAACACTGACTAAACAGGTTCAATAATCACAAAATGTGGAGCATCAGTTGGAGAAGAAAAGTGTGTGTGTTTCATTGAGTATTTAGTTCCAACCAAAATTTGCAACAGTAATTTTCAAATTTTATCTATGTGGTTTTGTTGGATCAAAGCCCATGATAAAGTCTGTATGACTTAAAATAGGATTTTTCCTTCTGCAAGCATAACTAACACTGTGGACAGGCTACAGAGTCCTGTTCTATTAGTCTCTTTGTGTGTCAGCAAATTGATATTCAATAGTTACTTTTTGTAACATTGCCAGCCACAAACAGGACCTATTTATTATTGCTTAGGCAGCAAGTCCCTTATTTTCATCTGCAAATTACTTGATTAGATCCTGGGCACAGCTTTTGTTTTATTAAGAAAAATTCAAAAGGCCACAGCCAGGCGTGTACCTCTGATATGAATGCGCTAAGTGTGAAATGAACTTTCCTCTACTTGAGGATGTGAAGGGGCAGATTCTGACATTCTCACAGCTGGCAGACAAAGGAAGACTGTGTTTGCAAAGGGACTGGAATCACAAACGGTGGCGATTTGAATCAAAGAATTAAATGAGGCTTCCCAAAAGGACAGGATATTACTGACCTCACTATCAAATGAGTGAACGAGTACTACACGGAACATTGCAGTGCTTCTCCACTAATGATCCCGTTATTAAGACTTGGCATGCATCCTAGAATAGGGACAATAGCTTAGCAATAAGAGAATGCTTTCAAAATAGCAGGTGTGAGCTGCAGAATGTCAAATCCAAGGGGTTGGTTGGGTATTCAGGGGGGAAATAGGCCACAATAAGCATCTTATATTGATAAGTCTTTAAACTGGTTGATCAGAAAAGGCTATCATTTAATAGATAATACTGGTATTTCAAATATTTCAAAGAATATGTACAAGGAGACCTGGGGCTATGTGTATTGGCCCTGTGGCCCAGGGATCTTTGTGTATTGGAGGAAGGTCTGAAGAAGAGCTCTCTTCAGTGTGTTCATTTGTCTGTGCTTTCATTTCTCCATACAATTGAGAAACCTGATTGTGCAGGGTTCCAGATGGTGTAAAGGATTCTAAGGAGTTTATCACACGGGGAAAATCCCATGCAGAAACGGGGCTTTAAATTAAACAAAACCCACAAAAGCAGGTGTTTTTTCAGATGATGTCGCTGTTAAAAGGAGGTTAATCCGAATGGAAATTAGACAAAAACTGCTTCTTTTTACTTTCGGAAGATCCTGAAAGTAAAAAGAAGCAGTATTTGTCTAATTTCCATTTGGATTAACCTCCTTTTAACAGCGCTTTTACTTTTCACACTGGGCAGAACGGGAGAAATCCCATTCATTAAAAGCTTCTGCTTTTGCGTTTTTTGTTTGTTTGTTTTTTACTTTAAACAGCGATTTTGCATGGGGCTCCCTGTGTGATAAACTTCTTAGTGTGCTCATACAAACATGTCTGAAACAAAATCAAATGCACAGGTATAGGAGGGCAGAATACTCAGTTTAGCAGTAGTCCTTGTGCGAAGTACTTTGGGATTATTGTTAATCATAAATTGAAAAAGATTCAGGAGTGTGATGCTGTGTGATGCTGTAGCAAAGAAAGCAATTAATATTTTAGCCTACATTAATAAAACCATAGTTTCCAAAACAAAAGAGAAGTATAAGTCCCATTATATTCTGTGCTAGCTGGGCTTCATTTGTACCACTGCACCTCATTTTAAGAATGTTGTAGTCAAGTTGGAGTGGGTTCAGAGAAGAGGAACCAGGAGAATAAGAGGTATGGACAACAAAATATATGAGGACAGGTTGAAGGAGTTGAGCATATTTAGGTTAGGGAAGAGAAGACTGAGTAGTGAAATGATTTCACTCTTTAAATAATGATTGTCACAAGAGGAGGAGCAGGTTTGTTCATGCTTCCGAGGGTGGATCAAGTCTAATGGTTTTAAGTTATTGGAAGATAGATTTGGATTGAATGCTAGAAGGAACATCTTGATGGTAAGAACAGTTTGGCAATGAAAACAATTACCTAGAGAGGTGATGGGGTATCTTTTGATGGATGCCTTCAAAAAGAGGCTGGACAGCTACTTGCTGGAGATCCTGCACTGTGCACAGGGATTGGACCCAATGGCTTTTGGCCCCCTTCCAGTTCTATGATTCCATGTAAAGATCCCTGCTTCAGACTTTTCTCAGTGTGTTGGGAGGTAGAACCAGTGGGGATGGTGACCTTGGAGGATGGTTCTAGTGTACATAGCCCTGCCATAAATCAGAAATGATTTGAAGGCACATAGCAGCAGCAGAGGAAGCAACCAGAAATATTCAGCATCTGCTACTCTCACAGTTTCCTTATACAGCCTCTGTTTATAAAATATTATAGCTAAGTACACTTTCAATGACTTTCAAGCACACTTCCCAGAGTACCAAGAAGCTCTGTGATCCCTTGAAGACTAAATAGGTTATGGTTGCTTAAAGGGTGATAGTCAACAGTCTACTTTATCCACCAAACAGAGTTTTTGCATTTGGGAGAAAGAGAAGTGGTATAAAGTTGGTGCTTACTTTATGGTTCCCCCCCCCCCCCACTTTAATGGGCTGTTTTCAAGGGCTTTTTGTGTCCCTGGAGGAGGCAGACCTACTCAATCATTTATAGCACTGTTGTTCCCCACAGATCATCAAGCAGGAGCCTAACAATAAAGAGCATCTGTTGCTTCCTTCTTGGAAATGGAGTCAGATGCCTGCTTCTCCCAATCCTTCTTGTTTTGGCCTCTGAAGAAACAAGTCAGTTTCTAAATGAGTTTCTCCAGAGTGGATACTTAACCATCATAACTGCAGTGCAGTTGGCCATGCATATAGGTGTCTTCAATAGCAACAGGGATGATTCATTTGACTAAATGGCTAAATTTATGGGATTTATGTAGTCTGAGTGCTTTTAAGGAAATTAGTGATGAAAGACAGTCCTCTGCATGGCATCTTTGTTCAAAACATACATCTGATCAGCAGAGAAAGTGAAAAGTAGATAATGATGATCATGGTATTTCATCTGTAAGAGAACCACCTATTTAATTTAGAAGATATTTTCTGAAGGATAATTGTAAAATGGCAAGTTCATGATCTCAGACCTCTGGAAAGGTTTGTAGAAAGGAACATGTAGAAGCAAGGCATTTTGCAGGCAAGCATTGCTTTCAAAGGTAAATTTGCAACTCAAATTGGCAAAAGGTCATTTAACCAAGTATGGATTTAGAAGGCTATGTATAATTTTAATAGATATTATGTTGGAATTTGTCTGTATAGATTATGGTCAAAGCTGAAGCAACAGCTGTAATCATTTACAAATGCTGTGTCCTTTTTGGGGATAAGATGTTAAGAAAAATAAAAAAGAGTTCTTTTTACCTATCTATTATCTTACACCTGACGCTAAGATTTCTTTGTATGCACAATTATGGTTCTTCATCTAGGAAGGCATGATTGATTAGCTATTCCTTTCTTGGCAGGATAAGAAAGTGGTAGATTCATCTGGGATTGAGTCATGAAGGAACTTTTCTGTGTCATGAGAAAACTTTGGATTCTAGCATTAATATATAAAAAAATGAATATATGGCAAAACACTCTTAAGACATATGCTTGAAAACACTTGATAAAAACAAAAAAGTATCAAATTGAAGAGACAAATCTTGGATCTGAATGGCAGTTAGAAGAATAAAATAAGAAAAGTAAAGAGCATACCTGGGGATGGGGGCAGGGAAGGCTGTATGACGGAGTGGATAGAGGTGTCCAAAAAGATAAAATTTCCACTCTGGTACAGAGTGACTGTAGAGATATAATTGGCTTTTAAGATCATAAAGTGCTTGAGTGAGGATACAGGTAGTTCCTTAGAATGAGTCCAGGGGCAAGTATTGGTGACCCCTGTTTGTTCCACCAGCCCTCTGTGAATGTGTATGGGGAGCTGCTTTCTCTATAGGGGATCATGAGATGACCCCTTTGTGAGGTATCCTGAGAGGAAAAGGAAGGGAGGGAGTTCAATGTGTGTGTTGGGGGGGGGGGAAGAGGGGGAATATTTAATCTAACCACAATGGAGACAAGAGATTCTTGTCTTCAGATGGTATAAACCACTGTATTCCATTGCCTCTACTGACAGTAATTCATAACTAAATTAAACTTTAATACAAATGATTATCAAATAGTAGAAGGAAGCCTCCCCGACGCGTCGGGAGGGGTTCTCATTTGCGTCGGCCTAGAAGGGCCTCGACGCATATGATTGGCTGAGTAGCCCGCAAGACCCGCCTCTTCCGGGCTGCTCAGCCAATCAGGACAAGCGGGAATTGGAAATCTCGCGAGATTTCTGGTCTCGCGAGATTTTAGAATGGGATTTGGCCAGGCTATTTAAGCCTGGG
Organism: Phrynosoma blainvillii; assembly: GCA_026167975.1. NCBI lineage: Eukaryota > Metazoa > Chordata > Lepidosauria > Squamata > Phrynosomatidae > Phrynosoma > Phrynosoma blainvillii. Next base: position 40,423,554 of record JANUYF010000005.1, read on the forward strand.
CTGCCTCGTGGGCAGCAGCCATTTTGAAGGGACAAGCGAGCAAGTAGCTCGCGTCTCCACTCTTTGCCCAAGGATTGGGCCTACTCCAGGCTACAGGCATAGGAGTTTAGCGGGGAGTGTAGGGGAGAGACCGCCTAACCGGACAGCCACAAGTTAACACAGCGGCCTCGTCAGCGGTCCATTTGGAGGCAGTCTCGCCATTAGCGAGACTGTATTATTGTCGTGCAAAAAAAAAGGGCCGTTGCCGTGGCAACCGCGGCTTGAGTTTGAAAGGCATTTGCAGCCGCGATCTACTACTCGTGGCTTTCTCCGGTTAGTCCGGCTTCACCAGGCTCGCCTTACGCGAGACCGATGCCAAGGCCTTGATTGGGCCCTCATTCTCCTGCCGGCCTTGACCCTGGGCAGACCGTCAGCGGTGCTTCAGTGGTCGGCCGAGGAGAGAGAGGAGCGACAGAGAAGGAAGATTGAGCAAGGACAAGCATCCAACCGCAAGTTATATATATATATATATATATATAAAAAAAAGACGAATTGAGGCATATCAGGGGCCCAGTTCTCACAGCCTATTTGGGGCTTATTTGTCACCTCAGGCCTATTTGGGGCCTACGTTTGGGGCCTATTTGGGGCCTATGTTTGGGGCCTAATTGGGAGGCCTATGTTTGCGCTCTATTTGGGGGCCTAAATTTCAATCAGGCCTATTTGGGGCCTTTGAAAGCGGTCAGCCTAATTGAGGCCTGAATTTAACCGGCCTATTTGGGGCGTGGGGCAGTACACTTGACTATTGGAGCTTACAATTTTATGACATTGAGTGATTTGGATATTGTTGATACAAATTGCAGTGCTTATCTGTTAACATTGAATTAATAATAATAATAATAATAATAATAATACTGAATATATATAAAAAATTTTTTTCTCTTAGATATACACATATAGAAACATATACACGCACATATATATGTATATATATATATATATATATATATATATAGCATCTCTAGAATAACTCAATTTGGAGGTGTATTTTAATATTTACACTCCATCTGCGGGGTGCTAACATCAGGGATTGGTTTTTAGTTGTTGGGAGCAGCACTGTTCATTCGCATCAACATGCCGCGCAGTAAGGCCCAAGGCAAGAAACGCACAGCTCCACCTGGACATAAAGCAGACCAAGCACTGGCTAAACGTAGTAATCCTGAAAAAGACAAGGAGTTAGACATTCATACTCACCTGGCACAAATTGGCCGCACTATGCAAGCGTGTGCCACTGTATGCGAGCAACTGGCTCAGCAACATTTAGTAAGGACTTCACCTACTTCACAGGTTATGGCACATACAGCTGTAGCTCAGCCTTCTAATTCATTACAGCAATCTGCATCTATGGCTAATAGTCAAGTCTCCTTGTTTCAGGAGTCCAGTGAGACATCTACCACGGGGATGGGGCAGCCATCCATTTCTGATATAATGGAATTATTAAAGAAAGTTCCGGGGGTGGAACTCCCATCAAACTCAGCAGCAGAAGGCAATCAACCTACGCTGGCTGATTTGTTTAATATGGTTCAGAGGGCTATCGTTTCAGGTCAGAGCAACGTGCCTGTTTCAGAAGCATCAGTGTCTACCGACAGTTTTGGGCAAAACTTAGGAGGGAGACGCCACAACACCAGAGCCGCTACTGCTACGCTCTCGGTGGGAGCTCAACAAGCATCGGCTGATGCTTCAGGCCAAGGAACAAGCACAGGTGCGTCAACTGCTAATAATCTCCAGTCAACTTGGCCGGCTTCTGTGTGGTTGCCTAACAGTCAAGTAGAAATCTTTTCTGGTTTGGACAATGCTGTAGAAGCATCTTCATCAGCACCTATCCTAAATGCCACTGGCCCACAGGGCACAGAGGCACAGGTACAGGATGGCAGCACTCCACATAACAATTTAAGTTTGAATAAAGAAACGGTGGTAGTGAGTGCGTTGAATATTTCTGGGACTGACAGGACCAATGAGTGCAATCCATACACAGGTACGTCGACACCTCTGGGTTCGCACTTGCCAATGTCTACTAAGGAAAGGATTTGGAAAGGTGAGTTTATAGATTTATTCTCACTCACCTTCCGTGACCCTGAACCGAGGATCATGGTGAAAGATGGGGTGGTTTTTGCATTGCCCAAAGAATTCCAAGTACATAAACGCCCCAAATTGGAAAGAAACTTCGTAAATTGGATTATGGGTTTCACCATTTACAGGGGCATTATTGAGGAAAAAGACCCCAACAGGGCTCCAGAATTGTCTAAATACCAAGAGATCATAATTAAAGCCTACACAAATTGTCATTGTAATGCCAGGGGGTCAGCATGGCTGCAATATGACGAACAATTTAGAATGAGAGCAGCACTAGACCGTTCCCTTTCTTGGCGTCACGTGCAGTCAGAACTTTGGGCCGATGTGATGTTAGGTGCCTCCCCTATGAGCCGTTGTGACAATGGGTTTGTCCCCATGGTTACACAGCCGAGAGGGCAGAATACGAGGCCTAGCACGGGGGAAAAAAGGCAGGTTGGTCTCTGCTGGGACTTCAACGCAGGTAGGTGTCGGAGGCAGCCTTGCAGGTATGACCATAAATGCAACGCCTGCAGGGGGACTCACCCGGCCGCAACATGTAATAGAGGTAAAAAACCTGGGAGCGGGGCCTCATATTCACAACCTGCAGCAGCGGGAAAAAGCGCCAACACCAATTAAACTGAATGTCTTGGAGAGTTGGTTGTGAATCTACCCAAAAGTGGATTCTGCTCAATACTTATGGGAAGGTTTTGTACAAGGTTTTCATATCCCGTACTCAGGTGTTCGCGTGCACAGTTCGGCTCCTAATGCACGCTCAGTTAGAGAACTCCCAGGGATTGTAAGAGACAAGCTGGCTAAGGAAATTGCTGCAGGTAGAATCTCAGGCCCTCATGATCAGTTGCCATTGCCTAATTTGAGGCTATCGCCCCTGGGTGTCATCCCTAAGAAGGCACCGGGTGAATTTAGATTGATTCACAACTTATCATACCCAAAAGGTGAATCAGTCAATGATGCAATTGATCCACAGCTGACATCTGTTAAATATGCATCTTTCGATTCAGCTGTGAAAATGGTAAAGAATCTGGGTCCAGGCGCACTCTTAGCAAAATGTGACATTAAATCGGCTTTTAGGTTATTACCGGTACATCCTGAGGATTTCAATTTGTTAGGTTTTCAATTTGAAGGTAAGTTCTATTTTGACAAAGCAATGCCAATGGGTTGTTCTATTTCTTGTGCAGCTTTTGAGGCATTTAGTACATTTTTACACTGGTGTGCTGCTAAGAGGACAAATAACACAGCTATTACGCATTACCTAGATGATTTTTTGATTGCAGGGGCTAAGGGGACACCAATTTGCTTTAATACTTTATTGGCATTTCAAAAATTGATGGATGAAATGGGAGTTCCGCTAGCAGAAGAAAAAACTGAGGGTCCTGATACTAAAATAGTCTTCCTAGGAATAGAATTGGATACTATGGAGGGAGTATCGCGCCTTCCGTTGGATAAACTCATAGCCATGAGGTTCCAAGTTAAATTGATGAAAAGCAAATCTAAAGCCACGCTTAGAGAATTTCAATCCCTAACGGGTTTATTGAATTTTGCCTGCAAAGTTATTGTTCCTGGGCGGGCTTTTTGTTCGCGTTTATACAAAGCCACCAAGGGTATTAAAGCTCCACATCATCACATTAGGATTACATCGGGTATAAAAGAGGATTTGGAAGTATGGGAAATGTTTTTAGAAAATTATAACGGGGTGTTATTTTGGAGGTCAGATATGCTTTTAAGTGCCGATTTTCAAGTACAATCGGATGCTTCTGGGGCAAATGGTTTTGGTACCAACAGCCGCTGGAGGTACCAACACGACTTTGGAGCCTTGGCGAATAGAAATCGACCGGGCGATTACTCAGTCCATCGCTCCATCTACACGCAAGTCGTATCAGCTCGCATTGCGAGCATTCAGATCCTTTTTGTTAAATGCTGGGGAGATGGAACTTTGGCCGTTAAAGGTAGACTTAGTTCTTCAGTTTGTTGTTCACCTTCGCCAATTGGGTTTGGCGCCAGTAACCATAAGAGGCAGGATTGCGGCGCTATCATTTTACTCTAGAGCTTGGGGGTTCACAGACCCCACAGTTGATTTTAGAATTAGAAGGGCGTTAGATGGTTGGGCAAGAGAATCTGGAACAGTGAAGGACAGCAGATTGCCAATCACCGGTTCTGATTTGTTAAAGATTTGGGAAAGCCTTCCTGCTACATGTTTCTCACTTGAGGAAGTAATATTATTCAGGGCGGTATTCTCTCTGTAGTTTTTTGCGGCATTGAGAATTAGTGAAATTGTGCCAAGTTTGCGCTATGATGAATCTGGCAGGGCTCTTTCCGTTTTAGATATTCACATTTCAGAACAGGGCCTTCATGTGAGAATTCGATGGTCTAAAACTGACCAGATGGGAAAAGGCCAGTCTATAGTTTTGAATAGGGCACCTGGTGGACAAATTTGTCCGGTGTCTGCTTTAAGTGAATATCTAAAGATTAGACCAAAGGGTTTGGGTTATTTGTTTTTGCATAATACTGGTCTTCCGTTGACCCAGTTTCAGTTTAGGTCAGTTTTAAAAGAAGTGTTAAGGAAGGCAGGTCTGCCATATGCACACTTCGCATCTCATTCTTTTAGAATTGGAGCGGCCACAGCCGCGGCCACTCAGGGTTTAAGTGAAGCAGCTATTCGTAGGATTGGACGTTGGCGCTCGCGAGCGTTCAAGTCTTATGTGAGGAAATGATTTACCTATCCGTTAATTTGTTGCTCTATTCAATTTATTGCAGCACAACAGTCATCTGAAGGTGTCTGGATTATTGGTCACAGCCTTGTATTCTGGGCAGAACGACACTTGGTTCAACAGTGCAGCCATATTGATTGGGGATGCCAAGGCGCAGGACCTGTTAGATGGTTCGGACGCAAAGGAATGCTGTGGGGAGCATTACTCCCTAGAATTCTGGAGCTCCTCGAAACATTCAAGCAACCCAAGGGACTGATCGTCCATCTGGGAGAGAATGATTTAGGAAAAGTTACCTCTTTGAACTTGGCTAATATGATTTTGAACGATTTCCGCGAGATCAAGAGACTCTTGCCGGACTCTGTGCTGATTTGGACAAAGTTTCTGCCTAGAAGAATTTGGCAAGGTGTTCGAAATCAGACTGCCATTAACAAGACTAGACGCTTTTTGAATAGAAAGTTGGCAAAATCTTTGGGGGAATTAGGAGTGTTAATTTTGAAACATGATGGTATTCAAGCAGATAGGCCTGATTTGTACAGGGGCGATGGGGTGCACCTCTCCCCAAAAGGTATTGACATCTATTTGGATTCGTTAGAAATAAGTGTAAAAGGACTATTGAGGGGGGGGAGGGGATGTCTAGCTAAGCTGACCCCCTCCTGTGGCGGGCAGGGACCCCTCCCTCTCAGGGATGGAAATAGGTTAATCTGGAATGTAATATGCATACGATTTGAATAAAGTTGAATAATACATGATGTCATTAGATGTAATTAAATTGAATGACATAATAGTTAAATTTAATGACGTCATTTGATAATGAGTTAGATTATGACATCATATCCGGTTAGGGGGAGGGGGTTAGAATTGTTAAAGGATATGTAAGGAAGTTTTAACTTGGTGCATGCTAGAATAAGATGGTTTAAAATAATAGCGAGTAGCTTAATCGCTGGTACGCATGCGCCAAATAATATTTGATATAGATGTTTACTAATATTCTTAAAATGAAAATGGTTAATTTGTTACGACCCTGTACGAATAAAGTTGTGGCCTACATGTGTTTTACCCATAACAATGCGTACGAGTCCTTTGTGCCGATGCAATGGCAATTACTATCACAACATGTATACTGGATGTAATGAACAGTGACTTGTTTTCAGTTTTAATTGTAAAACACCATAGCCATCTGTAGATCATAAATGTGAAGCTGTTGAAAAAAACAACAAAAACCATCCCCTGTGTGTTTGAGGAGTGGTGATAGGAGAGAACTTGTATTGGGCACTGATGGATGGATGAAGGGAGAAGAGAGGAAGAATTTTTGCACATTAAAAAAGGACACATTTTCCAAACATGTGATTCAAATAGCATTTGGCCTTGTGCAGCCAGGATGTATTAAAACAAGAAAATACTAGGGAAAACAGCCACTGTCACTGAAAACAAGACTAGTATCTATAGAACAAAATTAGTGGTTATTTACCAAAAAGGAAATTATATTAACAAAAGCAATTATTATTTTTAAAAATATCTAAAAAGTATATGATAAGTCTCCATATAGAGTATTTTCCTATAATATTCCACATTGCAGTGTTTAGACTCTCCAAATCACTATAGTATGGCAGATGATTACCTTCAGCTTTGAAACTCTGAGGAAGTTCAGTGTGGTACAAAGTACTACTCAAGGGCAGGGAGGCAGGTCATTAAATCATCCCGAAAACATTACTTCTTTGATTTATCATGTCCGAGGCAGAGATCAAAGGAAGGCAAGTGCTGTGTGCTCAAGAAATATGGCTGTTGATTGTGAGGTACACATTTGGAATTTAGAAAGGTGGGTTCAGAGGTTAGAGGTCTAGCAATTTAATGTAGCCAACAGGGGTTTTAATTAACCTTGCTTACTGAAGAACAGCTTCAAAGTTCAAACATGATGATGCCATAGTGTTGTCAAGTCTGTAGATGAAGACTGAAGTTCTGTGATTGAGTACATTCAATAAAATCTACTATGCAACTGCAGAGTCACAACCTGTAGAAAGTGGTTTGCACACTAACAAAGACCAGGCTAAGAAAAATATGCTACTCTTGTCTGTTCCTCTCCTCTTTGCTCACTCTCCTCTTCCATTGGCTTCATATTATGCTGGGAGAAATGAGCCTCATTTTGGGAATGGATATAGAGGAATACTGAAATCAGTGCAAAATCAGTTGAATTAGTGGCAACATGAAGTCCAGATATTTACTGGAGGTAGAAGAGGTTGGTGAATGAAAGAATTAAGGAAAGCAGAGTTGTAGCAGTCACTTAATCATACATACTTGCATGTGCACATTCAAACATTAATGTACATTGTATGGAATACAAGCTGGTGGGTCTATGTGGTAGTATATTGATCTGGAAAACTATTGGTTCATCTGTAATGCTCCCATGAGTAAATGCATTTCCTCTAGCCCATGCCACATATACAGTCATTCCTCGTAACTCGTGGAGGATCCATTCCAGACCCCCTCCCCATGAGTTGCAAGGGTTGTGTATGGTATATTCAAGCCCCATTGGTTTGAATGGGGCACCTCCCTGCACATGAGTTACATGCCACAGGTGCTTGCCCCATTCATGCTAATGGCAGTTGCCCCTCTGTGGATTTCCAAGTCCGTGGATTTCAAGTCCGCGGACTTGGAGGGGCAACTGTATATTGATTGAACCTATCCCATTACCATAGTGTCAGAATATGATACTCCCAAGTCAGAAGGCACTCAACAGCTTACTGGGGAAGAGCAGAGGACAGTTATGAGTACCACTATGGCTAATGATGCAACTGGACACCACCTGAAAGCTGTTGATGAGCTCAGAGGTAAAAGGAAAGTCTGAGGCTGCACAACACATAGGAATATGGAATATAAGAGAAATGAATCAGGGGAAGCTAGATATTGTAATGAAATGTATAAATAATGCAGTACTTGAGATGAGTGAGCTAAAATGGACAGGAAAGGGTTTTGCTCAGGAAATGAAAATCCAGGACAAAAGCAATAGCAATAGCAATGGCATTTACATTTCTATACCACTTCATTATGAATTCAGCAGTCTCTAAGTAGTTTACAATTTGTAAGCCAATTGGCCTCAACTAACTGGGTACTCATTTTACCAACTATGAAAGGATGGAAGGCTGAATCAACCTGGGGCTCTCTGGGATCAAACTCACAATGTTGTGGCTGCAGTACTGCCATTTAACCATTGTGCCACCATGGGTCCCTGGCATTAATAGTGAGAAGTAATGTAGTCAAAGGACATAATGCAGAGTCTGACCAAATAATATCAAGAAGACTTCTGGGAAAACCCATCAATATAATAATAATAATAATAATAATAATAATAATAATAAATTTTATTTATAGCCCGCCCCTCTGCGCTGCGTGAGGGCGGACTGCAGCTCTCAGTTCCATCTTCATCAGGAAATGATGCGTCCATGACAAAGCAGAGGTCTTGTTGACCTCTGCCCATACAGGATATTCCTGTTCCGTACTAAAAACTGCATCGTGGGTATGACCTGCACAATGTGTGGGCCCATCAACCAATTGGGATAGGCCCATGTTAGTCATGGTATCCATGAACTCCCGAGCTGCGCCAGTTAGATCTTGTAAACTGGTTTCGAGTGGAATGTTGAAGTCGCCCAGAACCAAAAGTCTGGGAGACTCCAACAGCAAGTCGGAAACCAGGGCAGTCAGCTCGGTTAGGGAGTCTGTTAAGCAACAGGGTGGCCGGTATACCAACAGAATCCCTAAGTTATCCCTGGTTGTCAGGCTAAGGTACATACACTCGATGTAGGTTGTTTTCCGGATAGGCTTCCTGATCAAGGTTAAGGTGTTTCTATAAACCAAGGCTACGCCGCCCCCCCGCCCACTTTCCCTAGTCTGCTCACTGACTGAATAACCAGCTGGGAGAATTTGCGCCCATGTCGCCGCGCTGGTATCTCCCAGCCAGGTTTCAGTAAAACATGCCAGATCGGCCATCTCATCCACCAAAAGATCATGGATAAGATGGGTCTTATTTTTGACCAACCTGGCATTACAAAGGAGCAGGCTAAGGGATTGTGGAATGGTTGGTATGCTCTCCATGTTATCCTGGGCAACAGAGTGAACTGAAGAAGGGACAGATACCAAACATCTGTCCCTTCTTCTTTTGTAATATAACCACCATCCAAGTTTATGCTCCAACTACAGAGGCAGAAGAGGAAGTGGACATTGGAGAGGGAGTGTGCAAATTGGAGAAAGAAACATCAACAGTGTAAGATATGCAGATGCCACCATACAACTAGCAGAAAATAGTAAAGACTTTGGAGAACTACTGAAGAAAGTTATGGAAAAAAGTGGAAAGGCAGGTTTACAACTGACCACTCAAAAAAAAAATAGCAACCACATATGATTTATATAATTTTAAAGTAGACAGTGAAGACACTGAGATAGTGACAGATTTCCTATATCTTGGCTCAGTCAAAAAGGGGTCTGCAGTCAAGAAATGTGAAGAAGATTAGGACTTGGAAGGGCAGCTGTGAAGGAACTAGGCAAGATCCTGAAGTGTAAAGATATATCACTGAATAAAAGTCAGGATTGTCCACGCCATTGTATTTCTACATATATGGTTGTGAAAGCTGGACAGTGAGGGAAACTGATAGGAACAGAAGCTAATGTGGTGAACTTGCATTATTACTAAATGGCGGCTCCATTACACATTACTGATGGAACAAGCATACAGGGATGGCTCCATTACGCTTTAAACATAGGAGAAGGATGGGTGAAGCATGTGGGGATGTGAACCCCAGTTGCGTGATTAGGACGATTTAAACCTGATTTAATAATGAGAGGAGGATGCAAGCCTCCCGTGTGATATTCTCCTGTGTCTGATTGCACAGCTCCATGTCCAGATTGTTACTATCCCATCCTTCTCCTGTCCTTAGCTAAAAACACTTCTTTTTCGTAATGGGAGATGTTCTGATTGGGGACAGCATGGTGACGATCTGGGCATGGAGCTGTGCAATAAGACACAATCCTAGCTCAGTCTCAGTGCAATAATTTCCACTATTGTACTTTTGACATACTACAAGAAGACATGATTCATTAGAAAAGAGAACAATGCTTGGTAAAGTAGGGGGCAGTAGGAAAAGAGGAAGAGCCGTACAGGTAGATAGACTGTCAAGACTCAGACATGGCCCTGAGTTTGCAAGACCTGATTAGCGCTGTTGATGACAGGGTGACTTGGAGGCCTCTTATTCTTATGGTCACCATAACAACAACCCCATTACCTTGCCTCAGCGACCCTGGTGGGTTGAGAATCGGTAGCCAAATTCACTAAATAAATGCATAAAATAACTAAATCCCTTAATATGATATTATTTCATTCAAATGTGCTGGTCACATCCTTAAATGTAATGTGTGCTATTTGGGGAGTGAATGTTGCACATTTTGTGCCAAAATCAGCACATAAATGCTTGTTATCAATATTAAACAAGACTAATATGCACATTATTGATTTGCATTAAATGAAATGGCAAAAGAATGCAACAAACAAACTCTCAGGAAGTTTGATTAAGATTTCTGCATATAATGAAACCAATAGGCTATGAACTCCAGTGATTTTATTTTTAAAGGAATCCATTCACCATCACCAGCTGAACCAACATTAAAGGAAAAATCAAATGGCTCCTCCTTTTCTTTCATGTGTCTGCATTATTACTATTGGATGCCAGAAGAAATACAGATCAAAGAATCCCAGCTAATTTTGCATTCTGATTCACAGCCAGCATTATAATTTACTCATTGACATTCAATGTGGATGCCATATGGACTCACAAGTGTTCCAGCAAGTACAGATTGGTTCAGAAGGAGCAAATGGCATCTTTAAAACCATTACCATAATCAATACCAGTTGGGCTGCTCAGCGTCACTCTAGTCCTTAACTTATTCTGATTGCCACCATCTGCAAATCAAAATCTAATTTAAAATTAGAAATACCAATTAAAATGTTGTTTCACAAACACAGAGGGTAGATGGCAGGTTAGAAAAGTTTCTGACTCTTAGGAAAAGAAACTGTGTATCTATCTAAAAATAGAAGAAAAATCTATTTTCATTCTGTAGTTACTTATATTGGAAGACTTCTGGAGTGGCCAGCATTGTAGAAAAATAGATGAAAATGTGTCTGGAAAGGTAGTATTTGAATCCACTGTTGGACATGACTTTAAATAAATTTGAATGGTAGTGGTGCTGAATGGGAAAAAACCGTGCTGAGTGCTAGTATATTATCTTGATGAATCTGTAGTTTATCTGACGTTGTATCAGCCCCTTGCCCAATAGGTGCATCCCATAAATTATTTTATCATCTTTAGATTGCCTTTAAGGGTATAACTAAATAACAATTGTAAAAGAAGAGTAGTACTTCGTATAATGAAATTTTCCTCATGTACATATTTTTAGAATTCCTAGGCTTCCTTTTACCTGGGAGCAATATCACTTTACCTGGGAGTAAGTGGTGTTAAATGGAGACCAGAGTTCAAATCCCAGGTCGGCCATGAAAACCCACTATGTGACATTGGGTAAGTCACACTTTCTCAGCTTCAGAGGAAGGCAAAGACACACCCCATTGAATCTGTGCCAAGAAAACCCCATGATAGGGTCTCCATAGGTTGGAAATTATTTGAAGGCAGGCAACAAAAGAAGTGGTGTTGACATTGCTATCTCTTATTCTAAATACACACAGATTATTAGAATTGCACTATTAATTGATAAAAAATATTTAGGCCAAAGGGCCAGTATAAGGATGACTTTGTGATCTATAGTATGTGTCTTGCATATACAAACTCTCCTAATTTTGAAAACACAAACAGATCCTTCCTTCCTTATTTTATAAGTTATTGATTTATGAACAATTGCCAAATCCTGTATCGCATAGTTATGAATGCATAATTACATATTGTCTCCTGACCTTACTCTCCAAACCAGGGGTAGGCAACCTTTCCCCTTTAAGGGCTGAGGGACTTCAGCTCCCAGAATTCCAGGAGCTATTGGCCAACATGGGACTATTGGCCAACATGGCTGAGGCTTCTGGGAGCTGAAGTCCCTCGGCCCTTAAAGGGGAAAGGTTGCCTACCCCTGCTCCAAACCTACCTTAACGGCCAAAAGCCACACTGAATGATGGAGATCTGCTCTGGAGCCTGCAGGATGACATTTTCAGCCCTTTCTTGCTAGCAAGCTGTGCTTGGACAATTAAATGCTGATCCGCTTAAGCAATTCCTTGTCATTCCACACCCCGCTGGTAGAAGGAGGCCAGAAACGTCATCCTGTAGTGTCACAATCATCAGCAGAACAGATCTCCACTGCTTAGAGTGGCTGCTGCCTGTTAATGTAGGTATGGAGGGCATTTGTTATCTTGGCAATACTGGCACATTCATAAACATGAATACCAAACAGTTATGAATGTATAAATCTAGCATACACATTCATAATTGCTCAACAGGATTCTAGCCAATATTTGTATCCTGTCTCAACAGGATTCCAGCCAATATTTGTATCCAGAACTCAGGTGGCTCACAAACTGTTTCATGAACAAATTTTTAAAATGCAATAGGAATCAATGACATATTAAATAAAGACAAAAAATAATAACAAAGACAGACAGAAGCCAGTCATGCCAATTATCTGGAAGGCAGAAGTATGTTTTAAAACTTTTGATAATGCAAAATCTTGCTCAGATTTTCTTTTGAAAAAAATTTCAGGTTGTGCTAGAAAAGCATAAAGCATGTGTGGGTAACATGAATCACATGCAGCCCCTGATAGTTTTCCCCAATCTTTGATATCCCTCTGCCACACTATTGCTCCAGAATTTTGGGATCACACTAGTAACAAAATAGGAAAACTTTTGCTGGAAAACATGCTGTGGAGTAATCTTGTTTCCAAATGATTAATACTCCCAGATGTCTCTGGGAAGCACTTATATTTTTATATTCTTGAAAAAAAGTACATGTTCCCCATGCATTTTTGTTTTAATGGCAGGCTATGGCTTTTTGGAGTTGCCATGACACTGAAATCTGTTTGGAGGAGAGTAATATGCCCCCCAACTCACATAAATTGTCCACTCCTCCCATGTTCAGAATGATATACTAGAAACTGAACAATGTTCTGCATTGTGTTCAAATGAAACAAGCTTCTGTGCTAGTGGAACTCCTCAAGGGTCTAGGCTGATTTGCATAAAAAGAGGCAATCCTTCAGATACCTTGGTATTGGGTCATATATTCCAGGTGGGGGTATATCATATTGACAAAGTGCATCTCTCTAGATGTTGTTGGACTAGATCTCCCATTTGTTCTAGCCAACAAGGTAAATTGTGAGGGATGATGTAACTTGCATTGCAATAACATTTATATGGCCATAGATTGCACATAGACTCCAACATATATACTCCATATATACAACATACATACAACATGTTTACAACATAGACTCCAACCATACATGGAAAGAGAGATCCCAGAGGTCCAAGCAGGATTCAGGAAAGGAAGAGGCATGCGGGATCACATATAATGGCTAATGAAATGCACTAGGGAACTCCAAAACAAAATCAGCATGTGCTTTATAGACTATAGCAAAGCCTTTGACTGCATAGATCATGAAATATTATAAGAAAAACATGCTTGGACACAGAAGAAGGAGAAGTTAAAATAGGAGGAAGGAATATCAACAATCGAAGATATGCAGATGACACCATAGTACTAGCAGAAAACCTCACAGACTTGGAACACCTACTAAGGAAGATCAAAGAAGAAAGTGCAAAGGCAGGCTTAATGCTGAACATAAAGAAAACAAAAATAATGACCACCAAGGACATTCACAAGCTCAACCTAGACAATGAAGAAATAGAAGTAGTAAAAGAATTCCCATACCTGGGATCAAACATTGATAGAATTGGGGACTACAGTCAGGAAATTAGAAGAGGACTAAGAATGGGGAGGGTGGCTATGAAAGAACTAGAAAAGATTCAAAAATGCAAAGATATACAACTCAGCACAAAAGTTAGAATCATACAAGCCACTGTAGTCCCTGTTACCATGTATGGATGTAAGGGCTGGACAGTTAAGAAAGATGATAGCAAGAAAATCAATTCATTAGAGATGCGGTGCTGGAGAAGAGTGCTGAGGAAACCATGGACAGCCAAAAGGATAAACAAGTGGGTCCTAGAGCAGATCAAACCAGAAAGCTCCCTGGAAGCCAAGATGACCAAACTGACGCTGTCGTACTTTGGTCACATCATGAGAACAGAGGACTCTTTGGAAAAAACAATAATACTGGGGAAGGTGGAGGGAAGAAGGAAGAGAGGAAGGTCACATGCTAGATCAGGGGTAGGCAACCTGTCCCCTTTAAGGGCCGAAGGACTTCAGCTCCCAGAAGCCTCAGCCATGTTGGCCAATAGTCCCATGTTGGCCAATAGCTCCTGGGATTCTGGGAGCTGAAGTCCCTCGGCCCTTAAAGTGGACAGGTTGCCTACCCCTGTGCTAGATGGATGGACTCTATTAAGGAGGTCACGGGTATTAAGGGGTTGCAGGATTTAAATAGAGCAGTGGAGGATGTCTGATCCGTAGGGTCGCCATGAGTCGAGATTGACTCGAAGGCAGTTAACAAGAACAAAGATTGCACACTCCCCATTTAGACCCAGCATCACAACAGAGTAGGCTGCTATTTTACAATGATGGAACCAGAGCATCAGGCCTTTCAAAGCTGATGATGGCCAGACTTCACCAAGGCAGTTACAGATGCATAATCTAGAGTTACACATCCATGGCTGGTTTGCATTCATGATCGCTATTCACTAGTTTATTCACAGTCTCTATAAGTGAAGGGGTGTGTTTCATTGTTGATAAAGAAACCGCTGACTGATTTTTCTACACACATCCTTGCACAAGTCATCTCTTGTGCAAGGAGGAATTGTGACCTTGCTTCTGGCTGTGGTATTACAGATTGCTCACAGGATGGGTTGGGAACGTCAGTCTGATGCATGCAGATTGACAGGAGAACAGACTTTTGTCACTCACAGCTGCTGCTGCATAATGAGAATAGGGGACACTGGGATGAGAGATACTGCATAACTATGTAACTAAGATGGTTACATAGTTAAGTAGATGATACAGAATTACCAGCAACACATTCAGGAAGGTGTTTTGTGTGGGTTCTTTGGGGGGTGGGTGGGTGGGAGAGGAAGTTATTTCCCACTTCAATTCGTTTTTCCAGCATGAGATAATTCTCAGCATTTGTTGTTGTTTGCCTCCAAGTCATTTTCGACATATGGAGACCCTATCATAGGGTTTTCTAGGCAAGTTTCTTTGGATGGGGTTGCCATTGCTATTCTCTGAGATGGAGTGAATGTGACTAGCCCAAGATCACACAGGGATTTTTTATGCTTGAGACAGGAATCGAACCCTGATCTCCAAAGTTTCAGTGTAGTGATTAGGTTTTGTATGTTTGCAAAGCTGTGTGAAACTTCTCCTTTATTTAAGTAGGGAATATTTTTTTCTTGGAAGGAGGTACTTTTTGTTATTGTTCCTTTTCACTTTCTCAGGGTTTTAAACAAATCCATACAAACAAACACAATAATTGTGTCTACCATTACAAAACATGCAAAGAGGCAAAGGGTAAGTTTCATTTTCAGAAAGCAGAAAACAAGCCCCCTTCTTATCTTTGAGAAACAGCTGAGTATGCTGAAAGCAAATATTTTAGAACTTTGTCAGTACTGGCATATACTAGCATAGCGTGGCTGACCATTTTTTTCAGTCTGAGAGAATAATATAATATGTGTTGACTGGCTTCCCACTGCTTGCCTGCCTCCTCAGTCCTCCTCGCCCCCAACTATATATAGGAGGGAGCAGTCTTTTTCACAGGAAAGCATCTTCAAATTCCTTCAGTTTCTACTGCCTAAGTTCTCTAAATGTAACCAAGAGACTTTGATTTTATTTGTTTTCTGTTATGTATATTTCTGCATTCCTGCCTTAAGGCAGAGATCAAAGAGATTTGCCAAAATCCAGCTTCTAACTGAACATGTAAGAACCTCAGAAACACACTGAATATATGACAGCTAACTTTTAGATTTACAAATCTAAAATTTACAACTCATGCAGGGGAAAGGGTATGCTATGTATTTTTTTTCATTTCCATTTTGATGTGGAACTGCCGAAAAGGTAGCTGAGCCTTTAGCTTGATGTCAAAAAACCATGTCAAGTAAAACAAACATGCTTTAGAAATGTGTATTCAGAGATTTTAATGTATATTTTGAAAGATATAAGGAATGAATACACACACACACACACACACACACTGGTGTAGGTAGTAAATTTTCTGCCAGAATCCAATTGTCAGTCTCCATGAGAGTAAGCCTACTGAATCAATGGAATTTACATAATCTGGTGATTTGCTATTCAGCAATTGATTCAATGAATCTACTTTAGTTGGGTCTTGCAAATGGATTTAGGCCACACTGTCCAACTTTTGTGTGAAGCATGGATGTGCTTTAAGAATCTATCTTCCTCAGGCAACCAATACACTGAAATAAATGACAATTCATCAGGACCAAAGCAGATATGAGAAGGGACTAGGCATGTGAAGAATATTTGCAAAAAGTTTTCCAGTGCATCAGGATTGGTAAATCTTTTTGAATAATTTGTTTTAAACTGTTTTTAAATTTGATGTTGTTTAATAATTTTTTAAGGGTTGGGAGGGTCGGGGTTGAGGGTTGATTTTACTGTATTGTATTTTTTTTATGTTGGAAGCCGCCCCGATTGCTATGCAGAGGGGCGGGGTATAAATTATTATTATTATTATTATTATTATTACTATTATTATTATCCTGTTGAGAAAGCAACATTCCCTACCTCCCATGAGTGAATGAAACTATGAGCCCTTTATTTTCACCTAGCAATTCCCACAAGAGGTGTTGTTGTTGTTATTATTGTGTGCCTTCAGACCATTTCCAACTTATGGAGACCCTAAGATGGACCTATCACAGGATTTTCTTGGCAAGATTTATTCAGAGAGAGTTTGCCATTGCCTTCCTCTGAAGCTGAGAAAGTGTGACTCACCCAAGATCAGCCAATGGGTTTCTATAGCTGAACTAGGTTTTGAACCCTGGTACAACCTTAAAACCACTACATCAGTTATGGTGAATCTTTTAGGGGCCAAGTGCCCAAACTAAAAGGTGTCCCGGGACCTGATGTTACCTGGTGCCAGGGGGTGGGACCTCCGAGGCAAGATCGGACGTCTGGGGTGGGACTTCTTCCCCCTGCCCTCCTGGCCTTCAGCTACCTCTCCAAAAGCATTTGAAGGCCCGGAAAGAGGAGGAACAAGTGTGCACCTGTTCCTCCCCCCCAACCCCTCCCGGGCCTTCAACTGCCTCTCCAGAAGGCCCAGGATGGCCAGGAAGAGGAGGAACAAGTGCCTGTTCCTCCTCTTCCCTTCCCTCTGCATGCCAGGGAAAATAGCTTCACATGCCATCTCTGGCACGTATGCCATAGGTTTGCCACCATGGCGCTTTACCATGCCGGTTCCTTCCACAAGATATCTCTGTGAAAAACTGTCCAAAAGCTGCCTGACATTCCCACCCTCTTCTGTAAGGGACCACCAGTATGACAGGCAGAAAAATGACCCCTGTTGCAAATCCCCCTCAGAGCAGAGACTGCTCATGCAAGAGATGGAAACATTGGGCAGCCACTTCTCAATTGACAAAGGAACAGACCCCCACCAATTTTAGTGGTTGCTCACTGGTAAGTGGGGTTTGGGAGACTTTCACACTCCCTATGTAGCCCCTAAACAAGGAGTGTCATAAGGATCATGAATACATAGCAGTTACAAATGCGTAACTGTAGGCTATATATTTGTAACTGCCAAACAGGATTCTGGCCAATTTATTTTTGTGCATGTGGCAAACATATAAATGTTTGTGCATTTGTTTTTAATTCCATATTTTGAAGTTAAATTGTTTTAGCTGCTTTTAAACTGTCTTGTTTTAAGGGATAATTGGTTTAATATACCTTGAAGTCTATTTTTATTGTTTTTTCTTATATAATATTTTTATTACAGCAATACATATACATAAACATATATACATACACATACTTGCATACCAATACTAACATCAACTTCCAATTTAAATACAGTGGGTCATTGTTATCTGCTGGGGTTTGGTTTCAGGACCCCCTGTGGATAACAAAATTCATGGATACTCAAGTCTCATTAAATATAACGGCATAGCAAAATGGTGTCCCTCATACAAAATGGAAAATCAAGCTTTTCTATTTGGAATTTTTACTTTTCTTGGAATATTTTCAAGCCATGGATGTTTGAATCTGTTGATAAAAAAATCATGGATAAGGAAGGCCAACTGTATATCATTAACAATACTTTTTCTTTCCAATTTCAATTGTATACATTCATTCTAACCTCTTTCTCCTAACTCCCATTCTCAAACCTTCTTTTTATTTCCTCATTTTTCTCTCCCTTTCAACTCTACCATTCTCACCACACAACTTCCCTTTTCCTTTTCATTCATAAAACATCTCTTCCTTCCCTTCTTTCTTCTCCTTCTTCCTCTATTCCTTCTATATCATTTACTTAAATCTTCACTCTTACTTTCTTAAAACATTCTGATACACTTCATCCTTGCCTGTGCTGGCCCAATCTTTTGCTGAGTTTCTTACAATAACACAAATTATTGACACCTAATCTATATTTCTTTCTATCTTCCTTCATACTGAATTTTTACTTCTTACTGCTTACACCTATGCATATTACAGAATGTAACATTCTCCTTTTATCAATCTGAGTATGAGACAACCTAGAAGCTCAGTGTTGCTACTGCATCCCATTTTTTAACACATGTAAGTACAATAAGCCATTCCTCATTAAATTTTTCTACAGAATGATATTTTAATAATTGTGTTAATTTGTATATTTCCATTTTATTGTTCTAAGTTGTTTTAAACTGTTCAAATTGATTTTATTGTGTACTGCTCCAAGACTCTCAGATATAAATATAATATACATAATTTAATTAATAAATTCAATGAATATTTTGCACAACAAAAACTGAACAACACAAAAGGAATTTCATAGGGAGGATTGCAGGAAGACTGAATGAAGATTTGAAAAATAAACTGAATCTGAGGATCAAATTAAATAACATAATTTGTCGATTATATTCTACTTCAGAAGTTGCGATTATTATTATTAGCTTTATTTATTAAGCGCCGTAGATGTACACGGCGCTGTACAAAACCAAATAAAATCCAAAATATATAAAAGCCTGCCTGTGGCATACAATCTAAAAGTTAAAACAACAAATTAGAACATCATAAAAACAAGTTAAAACATCAAATATCCAATATTAAGTCACGCATCAAGAACAACCAGGTCACGATTGCAAACTCCCTGGGAACGCTTCCCTAAACAGTGTGGTCTTTAACTCGGCTTTGAAGCTGGTTAGGGACATGTTGAGTCGTACATGTAAGGGAAGGAGGTTCCAGGAGTGAGGGGCAGCGAGCGAGAAAGGACGGATCTGGAACGGGGCAGTGGAAATCTGGGGCTGGGACAGGAGACCTTGGCTACCAGAACGGAGGGAACGAGAGGGGGTGTAGGGAGAAAGAAGTTCAGAGAGATAGGGAGGGGCGAGGCCATGCAGGGCTTTGAAGGTGAGCAAGAGAAGCTTTTAGCAAATGTGGAAGGGAAAGGGGAGCCAGTGAAGGGATGACAAAAGGGGAGCGAGTGAGATAATACAGGCAGCTGAGTGCTGAACAGAAATCAATGGGTGGAGGTGAGAGAGAGGAAGCCCTGCCAAGAGAAGGTTACAGTAGTCAAGTCGCGAGACCACTAGGGCATGGACCAAAGTCTTTGCAGTAGAAGGAGAGAGATACGGATGGATTTTGGAAATATTATAAAGAAAAAATCTACAGGCCTTGGCTGTGGCCTGAATCTGAGGGATAAATGATAAAGAGGAGTCGAAAATGAAACTAAGACTGCGGGCTTCCTGGACTGGCTGAATAGAGATGTTGTTGATGGAGATAGAAAAGGAATATTCAAGAGTGGGCTTAGGAGGGAAAACAAGAAGCTCTGTCTTAGATATGTTGAGCTTCAAGCGCCGATGGCGCATCCAGTGGGAGACAGCTGTCAGGCAAGATGAAACTTGCTGCTCAAGCCCTGGCGAAAGGTCAGGGGTAGAAAGATAGAGCTGGGTGTCATCGGCGTACAGATGATAAGAGAAACCAAAAGAGCTGATAAGTTTACCCAAGGACAATGTATATAGAGAGAACAAGAGGGGACCCAAAACAGAACCCTGAGGAACTCCAACAGACAGGGGAACAGAAGATGAAGTCTGTCCACCCGAGACGACTGCAAAAGATCTATCTGACAGGTAAGATTTAAACCAATCGAGAACGGAGCCTGAGAAGCCAAGGTCAGAAAGTAAGTCAACTAAAAGACAGTGGTCAACGGTGTCGAAGGCCGCAGACAGATCGAGGAGGACAAGGATAGAGTAAAGGCCATTCGCCTTGGCCCGCAAGAGATCATTTGAGATCTTGGTGAGGGCCGTCTCTGTGGAGTGCCGTGGGCGGAATCCAGACTGGAAAGGGTCCAAAATGGAGTTGGTATTGAGAAACTCAAGACAGCGAGAGTAGACAACTTGTTCCAGAACCTTAGAAAGAAAAAGAAGAAGAGAAATTGGGTGATAGCTAGACAAGGAAGAAGAGTTGAGAGAAGGTTTTTTTCAGAATAGGGGAAACTAGAGCCTGTTTAAAGACTGAAGGGAAGGATCCAGTAGAAAGAGAGAGGTTAAAGATATAGAGGAGGGAGGGCAACAACGAAGGAGCTATGGAGATTAGAAGACGAGAAGGAATTGGGTCAAGAGAACAATTTGTGGGCTTAGAAGAGTTCAGCAGCGTAGAAAGTTCATCCAGAGAAATGGGAAAGAACGCAGAGAATTTGTTGGCAGGGGGAGTTAGGAGATTAGTGGTGAGAACCAAGTCAGAAGGAGTCACCTCCGATCGAATAGTAGTGATCTTTGTAATGAAGTAATTGGCAAAATCAGAGGGAGAAAATAATGAAGAAACAGGGGGATCAGAATGTTTTAGTAGAGAGTTGAAACAAGAGAACAAACGCTGTGGGCGCCTCTCGTTAGTGCAGATCAGTAGTTTATAATAATTCTGTTTTGCCATGGTTAAGGCGTGTGAGAAGGAAGAGAATGAACTTAAAATGGATAAAATCAGCCCACTCCCTGGACTTTCTCCAGAGATGTTCGGCCACACGAGAGCAAGACCGGAGAAACCTAACAATGGGAGTAATCCAGGGCTGAGGCCTAGTCACAGGAGAAGAGGAGGACACGCGCGTAATTACAGGGGCAAAGCTGTCAAGAGTTAAGGAAGGAGTAGAGTTAAGCAAGGACATAGCTGAATCTGTAGAGTCCCCAAGATTGAGAGAGGCAAGAGATAATTCCAGAGACTGAGTGAGAAGATTAGAGTTAACAGATTGGAGGTTACGGAACAGACGAAGGGCAGTATGGCGAGGGGGTGGGATATAAGTGAGAGTAAAAGAAATTAGATGGTGATCAGAAAGAGGAAAGTCAGATGCCAAGTAGTCAGAAATGAGACACCTGGCAGCAAGAACAAGGTCGAGACAGTGACCGAGAGAGTGAGTTAAAGAGTTAGAGTGAAGTAGAAGGTTGAAGGAAGCTAGGAGGGAATTGAAGCAAGAGGTTGAAGAATTTGTAGGATCATCAACATGAATATTGAAGTCACCGAGAATCAGGGAGCGAACAGAATCTGAGAGAAAAAATGTGAGCCAAGACTCGAAATCAGACAAAAATTGCTTGGCAGAACCAGGGGGGCCATAAATGACAGCAACACGGAGGTATAAGGGAAAGAAAAGTCAGATAGAATGAGATTCAAAGGAAGAAAAGCAGTAGCTAGGGGGTGGAGACAAGAGTTGAAACTGGCAAAAGTTGGACAATAAGATGCCGACCCCTCCTCTTCTGCCCTCAGCAATCCATGTAAATACATCCAGCACATATCAGATTTCCTTATCCATGAACATAAATCAAGATTGTCCAAATACATATCACTACTGTGTTCACTGTAGCAACTGAGACCTTTGTAGATGCAATTCAGTAATATTTTGAAATAGAAAGAGAGAAACTATTGGACAAAGGTACCCAATCTATTTGCCGATAATATATTATTATTTGAATTGGTGGGGGTCTGTTCCTTTGTCAACTTCTTCTGAACAAATCTTAGAAAACCCCACGACAGACTTGAAGGCACACAACAACAATAGAGGAGGGGTTGTGGCATGGCAGAAAGGCTTTTATGAGGGAAAGTGTGGGCTTATGGAGGAGTCTTTCCCTTCTTCTTCCTCCTCCTCCCCTCCTCCTCCTCCTCCTCTTCTCCCCTCATGGAGCCCTCGGCAGCCCTCAGTGAGGATGAAGAAAGGGCAGCGGTGGCAGTGGGGGCCTCCTCCTCCTCCTCCTCCTCCTCCTCCTCCTCCTCCTCCTCCTCCTCCAGGTCTTTCCCAGGGTCACCCAGTGAGTTTCCATGGCTGAGCTGGGAAAGGCAGAGGAAGCAAGAGAAGGAGTAGCCATGCTCAAGGACTCTGGTGAGGCTCCCGGCTTGCCTTGGCTCTAAGAAAGCCTCTCAACCAGCTCCTTGCAGTGGGGAGGATGGACTGCCCCGTCTGCCAGCCTTGGCTGAGGCCAAAATGGCATCAGAGCACCAAGGCTGGCTGAGAGAAGCTGGCAAGACCTGGCACAGCCCCGTGATGCAAATCCGACCTGTTGTTCCCACTTGTTGAACACAGTTCGGATTCAGGTCTTTTCAAAAGAACTGCCCAAAAACTAGTGTCAGCAAAGAATGATTCTTTTGCATTTGCCTCACTTCATCATGATTTAAACCGAGCACAGTAAGATCAGAACTGGTTTCAAGTGGGAACAATGGTCATATAACCCAATCAGCAATTCAGGTTAAATCCTAGTGGGAACGAGGCCAGAGAGGACTGCCCTCCACAGCTTACAGTGTCCAGAAAGATGATATGAATGGCAGTCTGGACAGAACTCTGAATAGTCCTGTTAGGGGATAAAGATTAGAGCCTGGAAAAGTTTCTTTTTTGAACTACAACTCCCAGAATCCCCCAGCCAGTATGGACACTGAGACTTAAATCCTATTGTTAGTCCTGAGTAGAGAAAAGCCCTTGAAATGCATTGGATTTACCTATGTGTTGACTCACCATTACACAATTGTTTCAATAAACTCTGCTCTAGTTGGGCTATTGAACAGGATTCCAGCCTAGTAAGTAGTCCAAAATGTAACTTTTCCATGCTCTGATGAAAACACAGTGCAATATTTGGTTGTGGATATTAACAGTTACAAAGAAGGGATGGTAAGGGTCTGCTCAGCTTTTCACTACATCATAGTCATAACATTTTGGCCTTAGCATACAGTCCTATGTTCATAAAATGCAATTAAAGGTTGACAATATGGAAACATGATTAAACCATGCTAGCCCTTTTTATGGGCCTGGATTAAATATTAGTCAGCCCTCTGTATCCATGGATTCTGCATCCACAGATTCAACCATCCATGACTTGAAAATATTTTTTGAAAATCGAAAAAGCCAATCTTGATTGTGCCATTTTATATAAGGGACACAATTTTCCAGGGCCATTGTATGCAATGAGACTTGAGCATCCACAGATTTTGATGTCCACATAGGGGTTGGGTTACTGGAACCAAATCCCAGGGGATAGTAAGGGCCTACTGTATTCATTTGGCACCCTCACAAAGCAACCTAGAGGCAAGAACAAGGGCAAAATAAAAAAATAAAAAATGAGGTACAGGTATGCAGAAATTTGCATTATCCCAATTAATGACAAGATTTCAAATTGACAAGATTTCACTAGAAAAATGAATAAATAAATAAATAAATAAATAAATGTCTTGCCCACAATGCACAGTAATTGAGTGAGATGAGAGAGCAAGGGATGAGAGATTTAGTTGCATGGAGTTTGGGCATTGAGATTTGAGCAGTAAAATAAGCTGATTAGACAGGATTTCTTTTACCGGCCTAGGGAGTGAGAAAAGGGAGAAAGTAACTGCAGTCTTGACTTTGCTAGAAAGAAAAGGTTTGTTTTAGCTGCTTAGAAGGGAGAACATGACATAGAGGAAGAAACTGGAATCTTGCCATGGTTGGAGAAATGTGTTTCCTTTGTCTTCTGGTTGGGAAATGAGAGGGAAGAAGAAGCTGGAATCTTACACTAGAGAAAGAGGTTTCCTTTGACTGCTTAAAACAGGGGTAGGCAACCTTTTTGAGCCGGGGGCCAGGTTGCTGTCCCTCAGACAATTGGGGGGCCGAAGCACCATAAAAAAAATAAAAAAAAATAAAAAAAATATGCATGCACACTCTCTGACCCAGAAAAGCCATGGCAAAACCCCTGTGGAGATTTTGCCAAGAAAAACCCAAGAACAAGTAATAACAACAATAATCAATATCATCATGGCGGGCGGCGGTGGCGGCAGGACCGGCCTGGGGCCAGTCCAAAGGCCTCGAGGGCCGCATCCGGCCCCTGGGTCTCAGGTTGCCTACCCCTGGCTTAAAAGGAGGGGCATACTGGGGATGAAGAAAATGGAATCTTGGAATTTTCATTTGTTTGGGATCTACTTTCTTAGATGGAAGTGAGCAACTTACTGTTTGGAAGCTGGGGAGTTTCTCTAGCCTGAAAACACCCGCACTAAGCTCTTTTAAAATGATAGCTGTTTGAGCAAAATTGCTAATTTTAGGCCTTAACAGACTGCCAGAAATAATGCAGCTTGAGGCCACTTTAATTGTCCTGGCTTAGTGCTAAGGAATCATGGGAATTGTATTTTTTTCTGAGACATTGAGCCTTCTCTGTCCGAGAGCTCTGGTGCCACAATAAACTACAGTTCCCATGATTCCTTAGCACTGAGCCAGGACAGTTAAAGTGGCCTCAAGCTGCATTATTTCTGGCAGTCTGTAAAGGCCCATAGTGGCTACTTTAGCTTCATCAGAACACATCCACCAGTCTCCACTGATTCTCTAGGAAACTGGCTCCTCCTATTTATGTCAGTTTCTATTTACATTGCAAGTTGAGGAACACAACCATGACACAAATTGAGACTTCCCTTTAATTGCCAGATTAGCAAACACACAGACTACAAGGAAAACTGCTCCAAAAGAAACAGGTAACTCCTGATCTCAGGCAAAGGCCTTTATTGTGCAACCTGGGGAACATAATCCCATCCTGGGGTTGACAATACATTGTCCTGAAAACACTTCCTTATTAAACACAGGACCAGACAGACACCAAGAAAGTAGGAATGACATGAAAGGCAATAGCTTGTCAGCATTGAGACAAGTTGCATAAAGTATTTACATAATGTCTTAATGTCTGTTTTACATTGCTGCCTTTGATGTCAGCATCAACTGCTAAGCAACCTGTTAAGATAATTATGTTCTAGTGAGCATTAATCTTGTATTTTCATGTTTTGCTGAATATGTTTAAATAGCTCATGATGCCTATAATTCTGCAAACAGAAAAGATATATAGAGAAAAAAAGAGTTGCCCCACTGGATTCGCAGCTTTGGCACTCGTGGTTTTGATCCTTCATGAAGCCAAGGCCGCAGCTCCCTCCCTCCTTTACCAGCATCTTTCCCCTGGTACTGGGGACTTTAATCAGAGCCCAGGCTTCCGGGGCTTGTAATTACCCCTGGCAGCCATCAGGACTCACATTCCCAGCAGCATTCAGTCCCACCCCCTCTTCCGCAGCCAATTGATGCATCATGCGCCCATTGACTGCAGTGGAGAGGATGGGCTGTGCTCACTCCAGGCTCCGAGCACTGCTAGGAAAGTGAGTCCTGATGGCTGCTGGGGTTGATTACAAGCCCCGGTGGTCTGGGTTCTGATTAAAGTCCCCAGTGCCAGGGGGAAGATGCCAATAAGGGAGGGAAGGAGGGAATTTCACAAATAGTCAAGTCTCATTGTCCCAAATGACACCATTGGGGACAATGGAACTTGACTATTTGTGAAATTTTGGATTCATGGTACCCCCCCCCCCCCAGAATGTATCCCCCGCAAATCTGGAGGAACTACTGTAGTCCAGCAAAATGACTCATCTTTTTGTCTCCTTTAAAGGTTTCACAGTTCACTTTGAAAGTCAAAATCAGAGCAGGCCATAGAAAACACAGAAGTAGCTGTATGTTCTAGTATTATGGAGAGAAGCACAAAGGACATATAGCAGAGATTCAATATATTTATTCTGGTTTGAATTAGACATTGGATTTAGATGAAATCATTTACCAAAATGTGCACATGTGCCTTCAAGTCACCTGTCAACTTACGGTAACTCCATGAATTACTCAGGGTTTTCATAGGCAAGAAATACTTAGGTTGTTTTGCTAATTCCTTCCTCTGAAATATAGCCTACAGCACCTAGTATTTGTTGGTAGTCTCCCATCCATGTACTAATCAAAGTTGATCCTACTTAGCTTCCAAGATCAAATGGGATCTAGTGCCTTTAGGGTATTTAGACCACACCTAAAATACATGGACATAAACAGGTTTTTGTTTATGAAATTTCATATTTTGTTTTTCTGTAAACTATTAAAGAAGATGTACACTGGACTTTTGTACACATTTACCTCAAAGAAAATCCTATTCTGAGTAGGTACATTAGCATAATGAAATGCAAAATTAAGTACAGCAAAAGGTGCTGGCATCCTGTTAGTGACATATTGACATTTTTTTTGTTTCTTAAATTTATTACCTCCATCATGAAATAACCAAAACCAGCACTGAACTCATCTTGCTCCTATAACCCCAGCCATATAGTGGCTGATGAAGATCAGGGGCATTAGAAAAGCATTTGGCTATGTCCCTATAGCTCAGGGATGGGCAGAGTGTAGTCACACTAGGGCCATTTTGTGGTTCTAGAGCCCTCTTGGGCCCTCATAAGACTTTGTTTCCTTTGGTTGCTCTTATGATGCCAGTTCTTGAAAACAAATGTCAGACATATGAAATAAGCAGCATGTGCATAAAGGTCTAGGTGTAAATCAAACCTAGAATTCACACATCTGAACAAAAGAGATTCATTACAGTACAAAGAAAACTACAATGCAGACAGGATGCAAATAACACAGCTAAGGAATACTGGGAAAGAATCCATGTACAAATTCAAAATATATTAAAAATTAAACTTGACAAGGATATTAAAAATTAAACTTGACAAGGACCCCATACCTTATTACAGATAAAGATGTAAGAAGGGGTTATGAAAAGATTTTGCTATATATGGTCACTGCAGCGAGGATTGTATTTGCTGCAAAATGGAAAAGTGAGTCCGGTCCAGAAATAAAAGATTGGTTTGTTAAGCTACACGATTATATAGTTAAGGATAAATTAACAGCATTATTATGAGGAAATATGTTGGATTCATTCAAAGAATATCGGGAACCATATATTAGCTATCTAATTGAATAGACAGTTCCTATATTTAATAAGGGATGGGACTAATAGAAAGATTATCACTGTTGGAGTAATAACATGACAGAGACTGCTTAGGTATTGTAATAGCAAAATTACAATAATTTTGTATTAAGAAAGTGTTACATTTAAGTAGTTTATATAAACAGAAGAAATCCAGGACAAGGAAGTCAATTTTTATCATTGTTTTTGCTTTGAAATGTGTGTATTGTATTTTGGTATGTGTTTGTGTATTCTGTAAAGTAGATATTAGTATATAAGGTATTTTTATGTTTTGTTTAAAATAAAGATTATTCTTAAAAAGTGTAAAAATTCTGTGAAAGGATTAAAAAGATGAAGAAAGTAGATCAAGAAGAAGAAAATACCACATAAATGAACTCATAAGCCATGCAAAAAAGAAACTGAAAGAAACAGAAACAGCAAGTGAGAAGGAGGAGCATGGAAAAGAGACAACAAAGAATCAAAGGAGAATAGAGAGGAAGAGGAGGAGGATATACAACAGAGAGAAGAAACAGACAATGAACAAGAAGACATAGAAGGGACTGATGAAGACCTGGGAAAAGAGGATACCAAAGATAGTCAAGAATAAATAGATAATAAACAACAACCAACATGAAATTCATATCTTGGAATATTAAAGGGATGAATTCTCTCTATAAAAGGAAACATATTTTTTATTTCATTAGAGAAGGAACTGTGATATATTATATGTATTCAGGAAATCCCAATAAGAAAAAATATATATAAAATACCTTAAAAATCTGAAACTGGGACAAAATTTCATAGTGGCAAGAGACATGAAAAAAGCAGAATTTAAATGAATGTTGTAAATCATATACCGGCCAAAGAAATATTGAATGATAAGGAAGGAAGGTACACTGCTGTTGAAATAATATTAAATGGAAAAAAACCCCTCTTGTAACAGGTGTTTATGGCCCAACAGAAAATAAAGCAAAATTCTACAAGTAACTTACAGAACAATTAAAGGAACTAGAGCAATACCACATACTTATGGGAGACTGGATTGGGGTAATGAACTCACTATTGGACAGACAATCAAACAAAATAAATAAATAAAAGAAAACCAAGGTAAACTACCTCAAACTTTTTATATATATATATGACAGATATATTATCACTAATAGACCTGTAGAGGTTCAAATCTGGAAATGTTAAAGTCTACAGTTTTCCCCCCAGAACCACATGGTTCTGCTTCAAAAGAAAATATTAAAACAAGAAATTACAAAGATGGAAATAAGAGAAGCCATAAGAGGAATGAAAAACAGGAAAGTACCTGGTCATGATGGCTATAAACAACTGTATTATAAAATATTTTAAGAGGTTCTGATGGACTTAATTTTTTTAGTCTCTTCACTAAGATAAAATACTAAATGAAATTAAACAAGAAAGAATCCTGAACACCTGGAAAACATCAAATATAACTCTGATTCCAAAAGAAGACAAAGATTTAATTCTACCCCAAAATGATAGACTAATATCACTTCTCAATGTGGACTACAAGATTTTTGCATTTATCTTAGTGAAGAGACTAAAAAAATGCATTGAAGGATTGGATAAAGGAAGACCAATGTGGTTTCTTACCTAATAGACAAATTAAACAAAATGTGAGAGTGATGATGGACATAATAGAATATTACAACAAAAATCTTCCGGTGGTAATGGCACCCCGTTAGGACGCAGTCAGTAACTCTCCTGGTGACCGTCCTACATAGCGGAAGATCGCGGGCCTGCGTATGACTTTTGGAGGCTCCACAAGTGCTCCCTTGTAATAGGGAACCCAGAGGAGGCTCGGAGCAAGTCCCGAATCCAGTGCAAGTCCCTTGAGATCGGGATCTTCCATCGATCCCAGATTGCAAGACTACCTGGATGGGCTGAAGTGCAAGACACGTCCCTGCTATGGATGGTCCGAAGACTACACAGCAGCGCCACCAACTTTTAACTTCAATGTAAGATATCATTTATAATAACGACAGCAGTGGCAAGTGGATTTCTTAATAACCGGAGGTAATAACATCCTGCCTTTGTTACGGATATTTTTGAAGTGGATCAAAGTCAGACCGCTTGGAGGCTTAATTTAAATTCTGGGACTTTTCTATTATTTGTTTGTCAAGTCTCCTATAGTTTTTAAAGGGGTATATTTTGCCATGGATTATATTCTGCAAAATTGATTATAATTGCTGGAATTAAATTGTTGGAAAGCGTCATACAACCGTCAAAACGCTAAATAGCTATTGTTGAAGTATTTAAAGCTTTGAAGTTGACTGAAGTGGAACTGAGTTTTGGCAGTGACGTCTCTATGGACTTTCACTCTCTCTGAAAGGATATTATTATTTTAGGAAAGACAACGGGATTTGAATTAGAGAATTGACCACCTTGGAATTTAATATTTGATCAAGACTATAATCTTTTGGCAATGTTTTTCTTCTTCTGACTAAGACTGTATGTCAAAACTGAACTAGCTAAAACTCAGTGTTCTAATCATTTGTGGGAGTACCTTTCTCATGAGCTGCAATAAACATCCGCTGTCTGGGTGACCTTGTCTGGAGTGTTGGCTGCAGAGATTATTGTTATCAACGTGGAGATATCTTTATAATCTATAATTTATAAGCTGTGATCTGGAAAGTGTGAAGGAACCTGGGAACAACACAGATTGAGTCAACCGCAAACAGAAGTTGGGGAAAATATATTTTATGATATTGCCTGGAATTGCTCCAATCCCTATTTTCTAAATGTATTCATTTGGGAGGTTCTCAAAGCAGCATAGGTGCTATGTGATTAACTTGACTATTATAATAACGTTGTTTGGATATTTCGTTAGCTTTGTGATTTATAGGTATCATAATAACTGAATCTTGTAATTTAAATTGTCAAATACTGATTGATTCATATTAACTGTATTTCTGTTATTAGTTGGCCATCAAACAGAAATAGTATATTGATTGATTGTTGATTGACTGATTGTTGATTGACCATGGACAAGATAGCAACAAGAGCACAGGTGCAAAAAAAATATCCCAACAACGCAAGCACAAAAGCGCCCCTCTATGGAAAAATCTAAAAACCCTGACATAAGCCAATTGATATTAGAAAAAGATTGATTCTTTAGCTGTGAATTTTACACAGCAACTATCAGAATTTAAAAAAGAGGTGAGGCAGGAAATAAGGTCTGACCTGTGGGAATTAAATCAAAAAGTAGACAAATTTCTGACTGAAGTTCAGCTAACAAAAAAAAGGGTTGATGTACTTGAAATTAAAAGTGATAGAACAGAACTGCAGGTATCAAAATTAGAAAACAAACGAGAAGAGGATTTAGATGAACTTGCAGTGTTAGATCAAAAAATTAGAGAAAAGGCTGTGAAAATCAGAGGTTTGATAGAGGAAAAAGATGAAAATTTATATGATAAGATAGTTCCAAAAATTGCTGAATTTTTAGGTAAAAATCTTGAATCAATACAGAATGACTTAGATAAGTTGTATCGTGTTAATTCGGTTGCTGCTAAACAAGGGCTTTCCTAGGGATGTGATTGTTCACTTTGTACATAGGCAAACTAAAGATCACTTACTGGTGCAACATAACGAAACTCCTATGACTATTGGTGGGCAGGAGCTTAAAATTCTGAAAGATATACCTGCTTGATTGTTGAAAAAGAGATGTAATTATGCTAACCTGACCTCCTTTTTGAGGAAGGAAAAAATACAATATCGTTTGGAGATGCCAGAAGGGGTAACGTTTTGGTGGAATAGGAGAAGAATAAAAATTGTAACTCCAGAGCAAGGTAACTCATTCTTGCGAGAATGTATGGGCAGAAGGAGAAAGGAGACAAAGAAGAAAGATGAAGACAGAATAGAGAAGATGAGGAAGAGCAAGATAATAATTCTTTAGGTGTTTGTGCTTTACAATCATCAGGAAACTTAAGAGAAAATGTATCAGAAGATTTAGATGAGGTAGATGAGGTACCTGACGAAGAATCAGAAGATGAACTCAAAGAAGGGGACGAATGTAGTCTTAAATTGACCTCCCCTGTAAGATTAGGACAGGAAGAATATTTTGACAATTAACGTACTTTCGGTCTTAATTGGGGATAGTAACTTTGAAAGTCTTTAATATTTGAAGGATACAGTATGGGTCACATCAAGCAATTGAAGTTCCTTACATGGAACGTACAAGGAATGAACACTCCCCAAAAATGCAAAAAATATTTCATTATTTATTAAAATTAAAATTAAATGTGTATTGTCTACAGGAAAGCAGAATTAAAAAAAGATATTAAATATCTCAGATGTCCCAAACTTGGAAATGAATATGTAGCAGCTTCACCATTTAAAAAAAGAGGAGTGGTTTTTTATGTGAACTCGAATTACAAATCAAGGTTAATTTTGGACGATACAAGGTTATTTCTTGTTAGTTGAAGTTATAATAGATGGGGAAAAATATCTTCGAATAGGCATTTATGGCCCCTTGGAAAATAAATTTTACAAAAGATTGAGAATGCATTTAGTAGATTTTTAATATGAAAATATAATAATGTGCGGGGACTTGAATGGAGTAATACATCCCAAATTAGATCACAAATCACTCAAGCCTATTCGGAAAACACAGGGCAGATTGCCAAGTGAATTCTTTTCTTTAACAGAAATCTTAAATCTAGCTGACGCCCATCGAGTTAAAAATGGAGATGAAAGAGACTTTATTTTCTATTCTAACCGGCATAAATCTCTATCTAGATTGGACATGATATGGTTATCCGAGCATTTAAATTCTAAAATTACAAAATTAAAAACGTTACCTAAAATATGGTCGGATCATAATCCAGTTATAATGGAGCTTACATATGGTCCATCAGTATTTAACTGGAAACTAAATTCGAATATATTGAATGATACCGAAGTATACGAACATGTGAAGAAACATATAACATATTACTTTAAAGAGAATCTAAACGGTGAAGTCCCTATACATACAATATGGGATGCTCATAAGGCAGTAATTAGGGGCATCATTATTCAAAAGACTAGTGAAATAAAGAAAAAGAGGAAGTAAAAGGAAGATTTATTAAATAAAGAATTGAGAAAATTGGAAACTATATTAAAACAGGAAACGGATTCTTGTGAAATTATTAATAAGATCAAATGTGTCCAAAAACAAATCTCAATTTTAACATTGGGACAAATTGGGAAAAAAAATCAAATATATGAAACAAAGATATTATGAAGGTGGTAATAAAAATAAAACAGTGATGCTTTTGTTAAACATTCCGGAAAATGAAGCCTGCAGAATTGTTGATATATCTGGTTACAAATTAGAAAACAAGGTTAAATACTTGGGAATTTGGCTTACCGCTAAAAATGTTAATTTATATAAGAATAACTATCTCAAAATATGGACAGAGATTAAAAATGATTTTAGAATATGGAGTAAACTGAAGTTATCTTGGATAGGTCGAATAGCTTTGATAAAGAGGAATGTTTTACCCAAAATGATGTATCTTTTTCAAAATATCCCAATCATTGATGGTGAGGTGCCATTTAAAATTTGGACTAGGGACATGTCAAAATTTATTTGGGAAAACAAAAAGCAGAGAACTAAATTGCTAAATTTACAGGACTCACAAGATAGAGGTGGATTAGCCCTGCTGAATTTACAATGGTACTACGAGGCCTCCGTTCTAAATTGGCTCCATGATTGGTTTTTATTAAAAGATAAAAGACTTCTAATCTTAGAAGGAGTAGATTTACAATTTGGAATTCACGCCTACTTATTTTATGGGGAAAATAAAGTTGATAAAAACTTTAAAAATCATCATATACAAAAAGCATGTTTACGAGTTTGGGAAAAATATAAACAAAAATGGTGTGTAAAAACGCCCTACTGGGCATCTCCAGCAGAAGCTGTATTAATGAAGAATTTATATAATGAAGAATCCTGGCTTCGCTATAAAGATTTGATTAAAATTGAAGGACTTAACATTACTTTTAAATCTCAGGAAGAACTAGTAAGAGCAGGTCATGATATTAATTGGTTTTCCCACAGACAATTATTGGAAAGATTTAAATTAGATTGTCAATTAAATCAGCTTGGCCCAGCTAATAAAAACTTTGAAAAATTGTAAACGGGGATACAAATAAATTAATATCAAAATATTATAATCTGATTAGAAATTGGGAACAAGAGGAGAATACAATTAAAAATTATATGATCAGATGGGCTCAAGATATAAATCAAAATATTAACTTGGAAGATTGGGAAAAAATTTGGAAGAAAGTAACAAAATACACTGTCAGCATGGATTTAAGAGAGAACTTATATAAATCAATGTTTAGGTGGTACTTAACTCCATTCAAATTATTAAAAAGGTATAAGGATTATAATTCATCTTGCTGGAAATGTGGAGAAGAAAGGGGTACCTATTTCCACATGTGGTGGAAATGCAGCAAAGCACAGAAATACTGGAAAGAAATCAACTAAGAATCTCGAAAGATTTTGGAGATATGACTACCACTTGATCCAAAATTGTATCATTTAAATATTTCAAATATAGACATAGAGGGGAGAAATTGGAAATTATTATTTTTTTAATAACCACAGCGAGAATACTCTACGCAAAGTATTGGAGAAAGAAAGAAACTCCTTCGGAGGATTGGAAATTGAAACTTTACGAAATTTACGAAATGGAAAGATTGACATATTTATCCAGGGACAGGTCTCTTGCAGAATTCCATAAAATTTGGCTCCCTTGGTATCGTTATTTGAAAAGGAATGATATTAACAACGAATTAAGTCACATAGCCTTTTTAGAATAATATATTCATCTCAGGAGAAGATAATGATACATTTAGATATAACATACACATTTAAGAAGCTATTTAGACACAAAGTTTACAGATACGCATATAGATACATTGTTTAAAGATACATATTATAAATTTTCAAGCATTACATATATATTAGTGAGTATTGGGTGTTACTGCTTAAATGATCTACTTTAATTACACAGAAGTTAACGTCAGTGATGTAAGGACAGAAATAAGTACAGGAAATAGGTTATTTGAAATGTATTCTCTTGATCCTCTTGCCACTTGCTAGGAAGTTAGTGTTAAGTGTTAATTGTTAGTGTTAGTTTGTGATTTTATGTATTTTTTCTTTTTTTTCTTTTTTCTTTTTGTATTTTCTATTTGTTTCCACTATTGTCTTGTCATGTTATGATTGTTTAGTTTGTATGTTGTCATTTTAATTTTTTTTTATACCAATAAAGAATATTAAAAAAATATTACAACAAAAATCCTGAAAGGAGGATGGCCATGCTCTTTTTAGATGTGGAAAAAGCCTTCAAAAACATAAAGTGGAAATTCATGGTAAATTTAATAGAGAAGCTTGAAATAGAAAATTTATGACAAGTTGGATAGAGGAGATACATTCATAATAATTAATGGGATAACGACAAAAAATAATAAAATCCAAAAAGGAAATAGACAAGGGTGTCCCCTATCTTCTCTTCTATTCATTATGACTTTAGAAATCCTAAATAATAAAATAAGAGAAGAAAACCAGATAAAAGGAATGTCTGTTAGAGGATCAAAATATAAGATAAGATCTTTTGCGGACGACATGGTTACCTTCATTGAAGAGCCTCAAGAAAATATTCCAAAAAATGTTAGAAATTATAAACAAATTTTGAAAATGTGCAGGGTTGAAAGTTAATAAAACAAAATCTGCAATTTTGGCTTTAATATGCTGAAAAACTTTATAAGATTCAAAAGAAATTCCAATTCAGAAAAAAGTCAAATACTTAGGAATTTATTTAACTAGTAAAAATGCAGAGCTCTTGGACAATAATTACAGAGCAACATGGCAAGAGATCAAGAAGGATTTGGAAAAATTGTCAAAATTGAGTTTATTATTAATGGGAAGATTTGCTGCAATAAAAATGGATTCATTAACAAATATGATGTTTCTATTTCAGAATTTACCTGTAATAGTAAATGATAAGACATTTGTCCAGTGGAAAAAAGACATAATAAAATTTGTCTGGGCAGGAAAAAGCCCAGAATAAAATGGAAAACTCTGGTAGATATAAAAGAAAGAGGAGGGCTGAGACTATCAGATTTCAAAATCTACTATCAATCAAACTTCCTAAACTGGTTGAGAGCCTGAACAAAACTTGAAGATGAAAGACTGTGAAATTTGGAAGGTTTCAATATCAGATATGGCTGGCATGGTACCCATATTTACAACTAAAAGAGAGAGTGAAAAAGGCATTAAAGAGTATGGAATTACAAAACAGAAAACAATTAGATGAAATATTAATGGTAAATTAACAAGGAACAATATCAAAATTATATATATTTTGCCTAAAAATAGAATTGGAACCAGAAACCATTAAATCTTCAATGATAAAATGGTCCCCAAATATAAGACACAATATACAATTGGAAAAGTGGGAAACAGCATGAGGCAGAGATTTGAGTTTTACAGTCTGCATGGACATAAAAGAAAACTTCTACAAAATGTTCTATAGATGGCACATTACACCACCAAAATTAGCAAAAAACAACAACACAAAAATGGAGAGGAAAGATGTTGGATATGTGGAGAAAAAGGAGCTAATTTTACCATGTGGTGGATGTATCAAAAAACAAACAAAAAAAATGGTAAGATATACACAAAACAATTCAAGAGATATTTAAATTGGATTTAAAGTTTGATCCAGAATTATTTTTATTAAATATAATTGAAGAAAAAGCACATAGAAACCACATAAAATAATTTGGTATATGGTAACCATAGCAAGAATGTTGTTCACAAAACAATGGAAAAATCCAGAGATACCATCTGTAGATGTTTGGTTATTAAGATCACTGGACATAATGGAAATGGACAGACTAACTACATATGTGAAAGACAAGTCAATCATAGAGCAGGAAGATATTTGGGAGTCACTAGTGAATTATTGTAAAGGAAAATGGTCATAGATAAAACAAAATATAGAGGATACAAAAACAAACACATTCATATAAACAGATGTAGCGACATGGAAAAAAATAGCAGAATGCAATTAGGGGGAAAAGCACAGTTGGAAAATAAACAATAAGAGTTTAAGGTGTTTTCAGATGGAGGTGGTAGAATAAGAATATGGACCTTCTGGAGAGAAGTACAACATAGATAGCTCTAAAGAACATTTAATCCAAAATGATTCAAGCAGAAGACCGAGGTGGGGGGGGGGGAGAGGGATTATAGATTTATTTATTTTTAACCTTTTATGTAAAAATGTATATGAAAACATGGAATGAAATATGGTAAGAACTTTTGTTAACAATATATATATATATATATAGAGAGAGAGAGAGAGAGAGAGTTTGGTATAATAGAAAAGTTCTGGATAGGAGGAGAACAAATATGGTTGTACGTAAACCAGACAAAGTTAAGATATTCACTTTAATTAAAAACTTTAAAAAAAGAAAGAAATGAGCCAGACTTATCCAGGACCAACAGACAGAGTTGGAGTCATCTGCATATCCCACAGATATAAATGGGAATGGTGCCTCGGACCTGTTGTGCTTGGTAGAACATGCCAGCAATGAAAAATGAAATTTGAGGGAAGCACAATTATTACGGTTGAAAGGCTGCAAGATTTAAACATATGTGAATATTCCCAAGAAATGCTACACAATTATTTATTCATATTATCCTAATGACCTATAAAATCCCCAATACATAGGTCTTCAGTTTTATATAGTGATTCAATAGAATATTTGCAGGAAATACATGCATAGTTAATGAGAATGCAGAGTGTTTATTGGCTAGGTACTCTGCATTTTACTGTTATGGTGATTCTGGACTAACGTACAGCCTTCTCTCCCTCAAGGATTTTCTTTAATATTGGTAAAAGCACTTTTATGAGGTCTTCGTGTAAGATAAAACTTCTGGTGCATAAACAATGTACAGAGTTTGGTGCCAAATTGTAGGTTCATGAAAAAGTACTTTATAAATATTCATATGTCCAAATGTATCCTGGTCCTTGAAATCATTCCTCCCTGTCTGCTATGCTGTCTGTATGCCTGGAAATATATGTCTCCCCAAGTCCCTTTATGGGATTGTTTTCCCTTTCAAACTTTTGCTCAAAACTCCTTTTATCCACAAAGTTTTTGAAATAATTTACTAGTCCCCATATCCATGTCTTAGGGCTGGCCCAAGACATTTGCTGCCTGAGGCAGAGGGCAAAATGGCATTCCTACTAATTCCATATACAGAAACTGTGGCTTTCCTTCACTACTGCCAGTGGGATAAGTTCCTCCCATACCCAAGGGCAGCAGACTGTTTAGGGAGTGCTTAGAGGGCTCAGAAGAATTGAACCTGTAGCATTTGCCTCCTGTTGTTGTCTCACTCTTCAAAATAGTTGGACTGACCCTGGCCAAAATACAGATTACATTGATTCTGTAGCATATGGGTAGCATTTTGTTTTCCATTTCATTACTTCTTTGTAGAGGGTAGATGTAGGGATTTTAGTGGCTGTGTGGGTTAGGTATGTGGAGCTGTACCTGGCTGCTATATACCAACTGTTACACTTCAGTGGGAACCACCTGCATAAGGAGGTATTGGAAACTCTTCTTATGCAAAGTTGGAATAATTAAAACTGCTGATGCAGGGATGGGAATTTTGCAGCCTACAGGCTGTATGCAGCCCTTTGTATGGGTTTGGTGAGGCCCTTTTGACACCCACCTAAAGGCCCCCAAAGGCCTTTAAGCCACCATTTTTTTATTTTGGCAAAAGACATTTGACTGAACTGCTCTCCCCACTTTTTAAAGTCTCTTGCAAGGCTTTAAAATGCTCCTCAGATCTTACTTTTTTGTAACTTCATTTGTTAATAAAGTTTATTTTAATTTTTTAAAAAATTAAATATTAAAGAATGCTCCTCAGGAGGGCCTCACCCAAACATCAGTCCCTCAAAACTGCACATCCCTGAAAGTCAACTGGAAATTATGTGCTACCACTTTTAATTTCTCCAAGTGGTAGCTGCTTCAATGGTATACTGTTGTCCTCTGGAGTGCGGAGCTCCAGAGGAGGTAAAGCTGGGAGAGTGTAGACCACTGGGCTCTGGTATGTGGCCACCCCTGTGCTTGTGAGAACTCCAGTTGCACTAGCATAGTTGTTCAACAGGATTCTTCCCTCTCCCTCTGAATATCACCCACCTCCAGAAATTCCCACAGATACATGGTTATAAGTGATCGAGGAACAGATCCTATCAAGACTAAAGAGAGTTGTTTTAATTATGAGTGCCATATAACATGTCTCTGTTGTATGGAGAACATCATTGTTTCAGAGAGAAGGAATAAACATTTTGCAGTTCTCTCTTCCCTGCCCAGTGACCCCAAGGTTTCAGAAATCAAAGTAATAAAGTCAGACTGTATGCTGTTAAGTGTAATGTGTAGTTGGCTCTATGATCCAATACAGAGGCCTGGAGGGAAGATATATTTAGATAAAACATTACTGAGATAGGTGGAGATGAAAATTATCCTTTGTGTGTGTGTGTGTGTGTGTGTGTGTGTGTGTGTGCACGCACATAGTATTAAACCTTTCAGTAGAGGTGTTTTTTTTCATTTTCATAATTCCACAATGTATGCCATTGACAAGATTGATAGTGACAGAGACCAATCTTTCTGGTCTTGTATCTTCCCACAATGCTCCACTTCTCAACATTTTGTCTGATGATTCTGTGACTGGCAATCATTCTCAAGAACTCTTTTTCTTAGTCTTAAATCTTCATGGCTACAAAGATATGGCCATAATAAAATGCCTGAAGAGCCTTGTAAAAACAGATCCATATCGCACTTGTTGCTCCACATTCTTTCTGGTGAAACTTGTTAAGAGGCAAAAGAAATTGATTTTTGATGATAGATATGGAGACTCTGCAATGAAGCTGCTTTTGTTAAGGATGGCCTGAACCTTGAAACATATTTTTGTCTGATGTTATGGAGAGAGAAATAGGACTGCTCGTATAAATGGTTACAGTGCCCCAGGACAAGAACATAAGAATTCCTCTCCTGGAACTGATTGAGGGACCATTCCATCCACCACTCTGTTCTGAACACTAGACAGGATAATACACCCACACAGTGCACAAGTATGCCATAATGGCAACTACCTTTCCCTCTTGTTTACCCATAATTTAGAATTCAGAGGTACATTTCCTTTGAACATACAGGTTCCAGTTAACTATGGTAGCTCCCAGAATAACTCCAAGAATCTCCAAGCCAGCATGGCCACTAATCAAGTTTGGAAGATTTGGGAGTTGTAGTCCAACAAAGCAACTTTTCCAAACTGCAGTTAATAATCACAGAAAAACCTGAGTTAGCCCGATCTTCCTTTAAGGTCATCCAGGATTAAACTTTTAGTTAGTGGTCATCAAAGCTGCAGAGAATTCCATAAGACAGCTGGGAACTGAGGGCCTTTTCATACTGCCAGAAATAGTGCAAATTGAGTCCACTTTAAATTGAGGCACTGCCCTGGTTCAGTGCTAGGGAATTATGGGAACTGTAATTTATTGTGGCACCAGAGCTCTCTGACAGAGAAGGCTCAATGTCTTAGAAAAAAAATACAATTCCCATGATTCCCTAGCACTGAGCCAGGGCAGTGCCTCGATTTAAAGTGGACTCAATTTGCACTATTTCTGGCAGTCTACAAAGGCCCTGACTCGTTCAGGAAAACTCTCACTTTTTGTTCTGTTTTTGCTGCATTGGCTCTCCGCACCCTAGAAATTCTACTTGTCTTCTCTGCCATGAATAACCCAGAATTGCTCCCTATCACTCTGTTGCTATTCAAAAGTTTAGCAAAAGTGAATGAGGGCTCTTCATATCCCTAAAGACATTTCCACATTGAAGTCTACATCTTTAGGTTTATTCTGGAGCTAGATTTTTATTGCTATGGGTCCTTAGCTCTGACTACAACAACACTATCTTTTCAGATTTTGTAAGTTTTTATGGCCCACAATCCACTGCATCAAATGCAAGTGAAATGTCCAGGAAAGGTTATGTCAAATAAAAGCTGTTATCCTTCTAGGGTGCCAAAAGTCTCCATTGTTTCAACTAGAAAAAGACTCTGAGCCCCACGTCTTTAGGAGACATGGGGGAGGGGAAACCTTGCATCTCACTTCTATCTGTCTGTCTATCTATCTATCTATCTATCTATCTATCTATTTCCATCTGAACTTAGGCAGGTCAAACTCTCTCAGCCTCAGAGGATGGCAGTGATAACCCCCCTCTTGAAACTTGCCAAGAGGTACTCATGATAGGTTCATCTTAGGGTCACTATAATTTGGAAATGTCAGGAAGGCACACAACAACAAGAACAACAAACTTCCCTTGCACGTTTGCATCAGGCAAGCTTTACAATAAAGGTGGGGGTTTTCACATGCTTTGGATCACTATTTGCTTGCTTTAAGAACATTGTGTTCTCATCTGCCAGATTCTTCAAATGTAGATCCAAAAGAATGAGTCATCTATGTGAATCACATACTAGAAGGTCATTTCAGGGAAGAAAATGGAAGTACCTAAAGTGCAGCTGCAGATGAAGGAAAACAACAAAAGGATAAATCAGGTGATCATGGAGGCATAGGGAGTAATCTTTTGCTTTACTTCATTTTTACAAGGTGACCTAACAGTACATCCAAGTAACACAGATTTACCTGGTGGAAGTTGTACCTGGATTTCATGGTCACTTAATAGTAAAGTATGGTTGTTTTAGGGCCTCTATACAGCCACACCAGTACTGCAATTCTATGATAGCGCATATGATTTGCTGGCAAGATGGTCAAGGATCAATTTCTGACATTAGGTATAGGAAAAACTCCACCCTAAAACACGAGAGAGAGCTGCTGTCACTCAGCACAGATAATACTGAGCTACATAGACCAACAATATGATCCAGTCTAAAGCAGCTTCCTCATTCCCCAAACAAAGTTTGGAAAAAAATACTTTTTAAAGATCAGAACACTAGAGATGGAAAAAATATTCAATTTTTAAAATATGGTTGTCAAACTTTTTTTGAGGTTGAGAAACCCTGATGACAGAAATTCTGGACTGATGATAATCTTCACAGTTCAGGACTTATTGTGTGCAAAATTCATATGTGGCTGTTTTATGCAAAACCCCCAGCATTGTTTTTGTTGTTTTTTCTCCCCACAGGAAACAGCAATATTATTTTTTGCATGGAAAAAAGCTACTTCCTGTGCTGTTTTCTATGCAAATAAACCATGTGCAATTCTATTTTTTTTATAATTAGTTCCCAATTATAGCATTTCCTAAAGTTTCTGCATAAGAGTATCATGTTCTGCGCAGAAAATGCTGTTTCCTGAATAGAAAATGTTTTCTGTGCAAAATTATTGTGTGTGAATTTTGTCCAGAATAAGCCTTGAATTGTGAATAGGCTCTGAAAACAGTGGTTTTTGATGACTTTATCACAGCAGAAAGAAAATTGCTACATTGCTTCCTTGAAGGAGAAAATTAGTAAAGAATTAGATCCCTACACAACACCTAGAATCTCTCAGTCAGAATGCCATAAATTACATCCACTTCCTGAGTTCTGTTTTGATGAAAATGTCTCTTTCTTTCATTTCTTTCCCCATCCTCTTTCCTGAACAGGGGAAGAGGATGCTGCTGTTGTTGTGGATTTCCCTTTAGTTTTCTGTGTGAAGCTGCTATTTTTACTGTGTATGACAGAGAGAAAATGGCATCAAAGGTTGTCTTCCAGAACATAAACCTGTAGTTGTCACCTGGAAGTAACAAGAACTCCCTGTTTTCAGTGGCCATGGCTGGGTTTGG
Organism: Phrynosoma blainvillii; assembly: GCA_026167975.1. Classification (NCBI taxonomy): domain Eukaryota; kingdom Metazoa; phylum Chordata; class Lepidosauria; order Squamata; family Phrynosomatidae; genus Phrynosoma; species Phrynosoma blainvillii. The sequence goes on from JANUYF010000005.1 coordinate 40,465,737, forward strand.
TTGTAGGTGGTGAACAGAGTGACCAGATGTCATAATGGCAAAGGAGGACAAGGGATTGCAAAATATGGGATGTTCAAGAAAAATGTAAGACATTACAAAATAAAAGCTAAAAACACTCAGATAAATACAAATTCATGCTTTTTAGTCATGCTCAAAATGGAAGATATTTTGGAATTTCTCCTGAATAGGAGGCTGAAATGTAGGACATGTCTTAGAAAAGGAGGACATCTGGTCAACCTATTGGTGAAGCACCCCATCTTGATTCATGAGGCCTAACTTGGATGTGTACAACCCTAGATAAATGTACAATCTTCTCTCACTTTAATTGCATAAAAGTGAGAAAAAGATTATGAAGTCTTTCAAGCATACTAACCATCTAGATGTGGTGACACTCAGTAGTTTAGAGCTGCTGACTATGAACAGCAGACCAGGGTGAAATCAGACTGTCCTGGCTATGCTGGGTGAGGTTGATAGGAATTGTAGTCCAACACATCTAGTGGTACCAGCTTGAGAGAGGTTGCTCTAGACCAGGGGTAGGCAACCTTTCCCCTTTAAGGGCCGAGGGACTTCAGCTCCCAGAATCCCAGGAGCTATTGGCCAACATGGGACTATTGGCCAACATGGCTGAGGCTTCTGGGGGCTGAAGTCCCTTGGCCCTTAAAGGGGACAGGTTGCCTACCCCTGCTCTAGACATTACCTGGAAAAAGGGAGAAATAAAAATTTCAGGTGCTTTTTTAAGTTGTTAGATAACTGTCCTTGAATTCTGACCAAGTTAAAATGGGCCAGCCTGTGGAATGTTCTCAGTGTTTACTTGACTATGGGAATCTTGAAAATGTGCTCCTTAAAATAAAGTGCAGCTTTATACCTTAATTCTTCTACAAGGGTTTTAAAAGAGCAAGAGTCACGGACTTGCATCAACAGAATTGTTGCATAACGTGGCTAAGCTGTACAGCTAAGCCAGGCAATCTTTTAGAGTGAAAGGAAAATAGAATGGCAACTTTGATCTTGTTTTCCATTCTGCCCTTTTTTGTTCTGAAGAGGTCAGGCAGAGAAGGCCAGTTTCTCCCAGTTGGTGCAAATTCTCAGTTCAAGTCAGGGCCAGCCCAAAACCTTTTGCTGCAAAGAATAACATCTTTATTCTGGGGGGAGGTTCTCCTCAGTATTCCACCAGTGGGGGCAACAACAACAATAACAACAATAATAATAATAAATTTTATTTATATCCCGCTTCTCTGCATAGCAATCGAAGCGGCGTACATCAATTAAAAAGAACAAGTTAAAATCACAACCCTGACCCCAACCCTCCCCCCCATAAAACAGAATTAAACTAAATTCGAGTTAAAACATGAATATAGCAGTTAAAACAAAAACAAACAAAATTTGACAGGGGGATACGTCATGGTGGTCAAGGATAATGCCAGAGTCACTATTTATAGATCTGGGAGATGTTCCGGGAAGGCCTGCTGGAAAAGATCCATCTTTACTGCCCTTTTAAAGGCAGCCAAGGTAGTAATATGACGGATCTCGTCCGGCAGGCCATTCCAATGTCTGGGAGCAGTTGCGGAAAAGGTCCTCTGGGAGGTCTGTGAGAGCCTGGTCTTTATTGGCTACAGTAGATTCCTCCCAGAGGACCAAATTGTGTGGAGAGGATCATACGAGGATCATATCCTGCAACATTTTACAGATGATAACCAAGATGCTGTGGCCAAACAACATCAGAATGTGATCAAGATAGTAAACGTTATGGGTGAAGAACACACAAGTTAGGAGAAGCTGCAACAGTTTGCTTTTATCTACCTGTATTGGAAAGGGCAAGAGTCCTGGTGGTGCAGTGATTAAATGTCAGTACTGCCACAACGTAGTGAGTTCGATCCCATAGGGCAGGAGTAGGCAACCTTTTTGAGCCGGGGGCCGGGTTGCTCTCCCTCAGACAATTGGGGGGCCGAAGTACCATAAATAAATAAATAAATAAATAAATATAAAAATATTTTTAAAAAAATAAAAAAAATATGCATGCACACTCTCTCAGCCCCAGAAAAGCCATGGCAAAACCCCTGTGGAGATTTTGCCAAGAAAACCCCAAGAACAAGTAATAACAACAATAATCAATATCATCATGGCAGGCAGCAGCGGCAACAGCGGAAGGGCTGGTCTGGGGCCGATCCAAAGGCCTCTGGGGGACGCATCTGGCCCCCGGACCTTAGGTTGCCTACCCCTGCCATAGGGCTTCAGGTTGACTCAGCCTTCCATCCTTTCATAGGTCAGTAAAATGAATACCCAGCTTTTGGGGGGCAATTGGCTTTCAGATTGTAAACCACTTAGAGCAGGGGTAGACAACCTTTCCCCTTTAAGGGCCGAGGGACTTCAACTCCCAGAATCCCAGGAGCTATTGGCCAACATGGGACTATTGGCCAACATGGCTGAGGCTTCTGGGAGCTGAAGTCCCTCGGCCCTTAAAGGGGAAAGGTTGCCTACCCCTGACTTAGGGCCTAAGCAGACGGCTTAAAAGGCTGTCTTGGGGGCAGGGAAGGGGAGGGACAGCTACACACTCGGCCCCCCATCCTCCTCCCTAGGTCGTCCTCGGAGCAGCCAGCCCTCTGCATGGCTGGCGCTCCAAGGAGGACCTCCTGCTGCAGCCTTTCCACGTGCTGCAGCGGAAAAGTCAGTGAAAGTGCACTGCAGCCTTTTGTGGCGCACTTTCACTGACTTGTGAAAGGAGCGCTAATTTAGCGCTCCTTTCAGGGGCAGCGAAGGTGCGCCGCAGGATCGAGGCATGGGGATGCCTCAGTCCAGTAGTGCAGCTTCCCAGGGCGGCCCACGGCCGCCTGTCTGCTTAACCCCTTAGAGAGTGCTGAGTTCCCAATGAAGTGGTATAGAAACGTAAATGCTATTTCTATTTCTATTGCTATGGCTAAGAGTCAGTTTCGTCCTCTCCCCTCTCTCCTCTGCCCCAGGTTAATTGCATGCAAACTACTTTTGCACTTTGTTACCCTCAATGTAGATGTGGGGAAGGAAAATCCAAATCCAATATGTATACTTAAGGGAATTATATTTATCTCATCTAATGGCTGGGGTTTGAAGTCACTTTGAAATGGTTTTTCAAGGTGGTAACACTGAGATATGAATGGGTGGCAATACATGCACATTTCCGAGTCAGAGAGGATTAGAGCACAAGATTGCTAGTGCTTTGTTTTATAGTCATAGATCTCCTTACCTCACCTCCTCCAGAATGTCTGAAATCAATCAATCAAACTGGGGCCCCATGCAACTCCTGCCTTGCTAACCTATGTGTAGGAGCTGTTCTCTGATCATGGCATCTGCATCGAAGGGTCACTCAGCCTACATTTTATTACATTTCTGATATCAAAAGAGGAGGGGTATCTAGAGACACCCATGGGCCTAACAACTTTGACCTTGATTTGCAGCATTTGAATTGATCAAAGGACAAAGGGAGAAAGTGAGAGGAGAGAAAATCTGGGACATTTTAAAAGCAGTGGAAAAAATAGGATGACATAGGATTCATGTGGGCTGTCCCTACCAAATTGGGCAATTTGGAGAGTAGGCTGGAAGAAGTGGGAGAGGGTGTTGTCTGCTGTAATATTCTCACAGTGGAATGCTCTCCTCTTAGAGATCTGGTTGGCACCAGTACTGGTGTCATTCTGGTGCCAAGTAACAATATTGTTTTTATAAACTAAGGTCTTTGGGGCCTAAATGATTTAATCCATTTGTATGTGGTTTTAAATTCTGTTAAGTGGCTTTAAACTGGCTTGTTTTAACTTGTTAAATTCTTCAGTGTATTTAAAATATTCTTCCTGTTTTAAGTTAAGATCACTGGAGATAGGGATGGACATAAATATTTTATTAAATCGTTAAACAAAATAATAAAAAAATCCACATAAAGAAGCGGGTGAGAATGTTGGCAGAATCTAAAAGAACCGTTTATGCTTCCCCCCTTTTTTCCCATTTTTCATTTGATTTTAAAAATGTACAAAAATTAGAATAAAGAGGAATTAAAATCATACAAAAACTTACAATTATCTCGCAATGTTACTAGAACTCACATATCGTGCATTGTTACAAAAATTACACATGTAGGAAACATCTCATATTTAAAATTCCATACAGTTTAATTTATTTGGAACAAATCAGACCACAGAGACTGCTGGCCAATTTTGGGGGGGGAGATTTCCATTAAATTAGCATTAACATAATCAATAAGAGGAAGCCATTTTTCCTGAAAAGATTTTTGATTTTGTTGTTCTGAGTTATATTTCATATTATCTGCTAATTTCTCCATAAGCCATTGGTCCCAAATTCTTTTCCACCAGTTATCCAAAGATACAAGACCTGTTTTCCAAACATTACTTTTAAATATGCTTTTAAACTGATATATGTTTTAACTGATGTTGTGTTCTTAACTGATATATATTTGTTGTTCTGTTGTTGTTCCCTGCCTCACTCCATGGGGGGAGGTGGGTAGTAATAATAATAATAATAATAATAATATTCATACACAGTGACCAAACTGCATTTGTTGTTGTTAACTGACTTTGTGTCGATCTCAACCCATGGCGACCCTATGGATGAGACGTCTCCAGCCCCCCCTGTCCTCTACTACTCTGCCCAGCTCCTACAAACTCATATTCATGGTCTCTTTAATAAAGTCCATCCATCTAGTGTGGCCTTCCTCTCTTTCTTCTTCCCTCCACCTTTCCTATCATTATTGTCTTTTCAACGATTCATGCCTTCTCATGATGTGTCCAAAGTATGACAAGTCTTGTCATCTTGGCTTCTAGGGATATCTCTGGCTTGATCTGCTCTAGGACTCATTTGCCTTTTATTTAGGATCTTTTCTAGTTCTTTCATAGCCACCCTCCTGATTTCCTGGCTGCAGTCCCCGTTTTGATCAATGTTTGATCCCAGATAAGAGAACTCTTACTATTTCTATTTCCTCATGTGTGTAAGTTCTCTGTGGTCATTATTATTGTTTTCTTTATGTTCAACAGTAAGCTTGCCTTTGCGCTTTCTTTTCCGATCATCCTTAGTAGGTCTGTGAGATGTTCTGCTACTGCATACTCTTCTACAAATTGGAATAGCAAGCTACATTAGGGGATGTGGGCTCTGGTTACATTGCATCCACTTCTGTAATGCTGAAGTGATTTGCTGCCCAATGCCTGCTACCTATGGTGGCGATTACATTCTACCTAATGGCAGGACCAGCCCTGAATTTAGTATGTGTTATTGTTATTTTATTTATTTATATCATGAAATAGGAGACTGGAAAGAAATTATGCCTATATGGAAAGATAAATGGGGAAGTTTAGCAGTCACATATTTTGATTGAAATTCTTGACTGAACCTCAGTCTCTCTTTTTCTCTCTAAATATATGAACGACGGCATCCATCCTTCTCTTTTACATATACAAGAAGGATAAAGTGAACCACCTTAATGCATTGAGATCACTGGCACTCTGTAATATTAAAAGTAAGCAAATATATTTAGAAGAAGCAATTAAATATAAGATTTAATTTAGGTAGTAATTATCTTGTAATCTACTGTTGTAAAGCTGGAGAATTTTAATTGAAAAGAAACACCTGACTCCTACGATTGGGAAGATATTTTATCAATATAATTACATTTTTCTTTTCTTTTAAGAATAGAAAATATTTCTTATTTATTTAGTAATAACAACAAAGTTCATTGTAAAGTTCATTTTATTTAATGACTGTAGTTTATACTATATATTAGGATTGGTGGTGGTGGTGTTACAAGTCTTTTCTCTGTTGATCTGCTTAATCTTTGGACTTTTTGTCATTTTCAAATATGTGGGTTTGTTTTGGCTTCTTAATAAAATGAAATAAAAAGACAGATTTTTATATTTGGTTTCACCAGGATTTTAAAGATGTCTTTTGCTCCTTGATACATTGCTAACTACATCACAGATAACATTGCTTAATATTTATTTTTATCCACTTGTGTGTAATAGTTCACAACATCATACTGGGATAGCCAAAGCAAGAAGTTAAAAATAATTTAAAAATATTTATTTATATCCTGCCTTTCCCCCAGCTGACTTACAACAGTTAAAAGAAATAAAACAATATACCAAATACAAAAGTTAAAAATATCATTAAACTACTCATAAAATTAAAATCAGTTTAAAAATTATAGCTACTAAAAACAGCAAATAAACAAAACACAGAGAGTACTGCACAGTTCTGCTAGGCCCAGTTCCCTTTTGAAATCATCATCATCATCATCATCATCTGCCTACAGAAAGATAGCAAGGAATATAACCAGTATAACCTCTCTGGGAAGGGATTTCCAGAGCTTGGGAACAGCCACTGAGAAGAACCTCTCCTAGGTTCTTACCAGATGTATCTGTGAAAGTGATGAGGCACAAAGAAGGCCCTCCAGAGGATTTCAAAGCACAGGAAGACAGATATAGCAGAATGCAGTCCTTCAGATAATCTAAGTCATATAGGGCTTAAAAAGTCATGACCATTACCTTGAATTGTGCCTGGAAACCCATCAACAACTAGTGGAGCTGTGGCAACAAGGGACTTGTGTGCTCCTTGTGGCCAGTACCAGTTAACAGTCTGGTTGCAGCTCTTTGGACAAGCTGAAGTTTCCAAATGATCTTCAAAGGCAGCTCCATATACAGTGTGTCACAGTTATCCAAACTAACTAAGATCTGTGTCACTATGGTCAGATTTGAGGTTCCAAGGATAAAGGACAAGCCTTAACTGTCCAAAGGCAACCCTGGCTACTGCTGAGACCTCAGCTCAAGGCTGAATCCAGAAGGATACTCTAGCTGTGAATCTGCATCTTCAGAGGAAGTGCAACCCCATCTAACACAAACTGAATCTGTATTTCCTGATCTGCCACTCAACTGATCAGGAACACTTCTGTCTTGTCTGGATTAATTTCCAATTCTTCGCCCTCATCCAATCCATTACTGACAGACACAGGTTTAAAACCAAGACAGCCTCCTAGGATCAAGGTGGAAAGGAGTAGTAAGCTATGTGTCATCCACGTACTCATGGCACCAGACTCTCAAAATCCAAACAGTCTCTCCCAGAGATTTAATGTATATGTTAAATGGTATGGAAGAACAGAACTGAATCCTGAAATACCCACAGTCCAGTAGCCAAGGGTTCAAATGGGATTCCTTCAGTAACACCATCTGGGTTCACCCCTCCAGGTATTTATGGGAACACTGCAAAACAGTGCCTCCCCATCCCATCCCAGAAAGGAGACCGAGTAGGATAACATGGTTGATGGTGCTGAAAGCTGCTGCGACATCTAGCAGAACTAATAGGAATATACTTGTCCATTTTCCTGTAGATGTCCACCAAGGTGACTGAACCTCTGTCCCATAGCCATGTTGAGGGGCAGGGCAGCCCAGGAGGACAAGCGGAGGACGAGTATCCTGCCCAACACCTTCCATCCTGTGAGCCCGGCATCAGCTGTGTCGGCGAGCCTCCCTGGAGAGCGGGCGGTAGCTTCAAAAGCCGCCCAGTTTCCACCTTCTCCAGGGGCAGGGCAGTTTCCACCTTTTGCCGGCACCACACGACGAGCGACGGCGTCCTATGGCCTCGGAGGACTGTTTTTGCCAACTTGCAGCCCTTGGAGGCCCACAATGGCAGGAACTATGTATTTTTAAATTGTAATTTTTTAATTAATCTTATTTAAATTGTTTAGTATGTTTTGGGGGGATGGGTGGGTGGGAGATGGAGAGATGGGATTTCATTGTGATTTATTGTTTTGAAATTTTATAATGATGTACGCTGCCCCGATTGCCTGGCAGAGGGGTGGGATATAAATAAAAATTATTATTATTATTATTATTATTATTATTATTATTATTGAAAAGGAGGTGGGGAAATTGTCTTCCCATGCAGATGGCCAAGGTATATGTTTTATGTGTGGGGGCAATGGTCATGCTTGCATATGCTGGCCTCCATGTGCTTGAGTTGTACATTGGATTTCTCAAGTCGCTGTCTAACACTCTAATCACTATATTACATTGCGAAGAGACCTCACATGAACATTAGATCTTGGTCCATGCCATTCTTTTTATTCTGAAAAGATGGGGAGGGGAGAGAGAAAGTACACTTACCTGTAATTTTCCTTCTTTCATGACCACACAGAGAGTAGTAACTCACAAGAGATTAGATTTCTGCCTGTTTGACCCCTGACCGCAGAAAGAAAAAGAAAAAGAAAAAAAGAGAGAGGCCGGAGGGATCACAGCTGGTCAGAAAGAAGAAATAACATCACTGAATGGCATAGCTGTAAACAAGAAAGTAATTGGCTTTTATGGTTTTGATTTTATGGAAAATTTAAATACTACAGGTATATCTCAGTTAACAAGGTAGATGTGTTCTTGGACATGACTTCTTTAACAGAAAATTTTGTTGCAGAGGTAGAAAATACATGGAAAGAATAGAAATAGGTTCCTAAATCCCAGCCACCCACCCACTACTTTTTGTGTGTGCAAACTCTTTGTTCAAAACTAAGAACATGGGCATGTGAAACAACCAGGTCAGGTAAGCCTTGCAAAAGTAAATAAAAACATTTTGAATGTTCTTGAGAACCGTTAAACATTTCTTCCACAATCCACTCAGGTATGATTTTTTCTTTCTTTCACCTTCCATCCATTACTTTATTTATATCCTGTCTTTTTTCCAGGCTGGGATGCAAGGCTGATTACAAAAAGATCTAAAATACAATGAAAAAACATACAAAATTAAATTCAGAACAGTATAATATAACAACAGAATGAAATCCATTTAGAATTTTAATTTAAATAAAAGATTAAAACAGTACAACACCATAAAAACTTTTTTGTTAAAATTCAAAAGCTTACTGAAAATGAAAAAGTATTTACCTGCTGCCAAAAGGACAACAAAGACTGCATCCACATTGCAGATATAATCCAGTTTGACACCACTTTAACTGCCATTGCTCAATGCTATGGAATTCTGGGAACTGTAGTTTTTTTCTGCACTGCAAATGCAGCCAAAGAAGAGCCATCCAAGCTTCCCTAGAGAGGAAATTCCAAAGTGTGGGAGCAGACACAGAGAAGGCCTTCTCCTGCATTCTCACAAACTTTTGCTTCATCTTCAAAGCAGAATTAATCCACTTTGACACCACTTTAACTGCTATGGCTCCATGCTATGGAATTTTGGGATGTGTAGTTTTGTGAGATATTTAACCTTCTCTGTCAGAGTGCTGTGGTGCTGTGGTGCCACAACAAACTACAAATCCCAGCATTCCATAGGATGGAATCTCTCTCCCCCCCTCTCATTCTCTTATACACACGCACACACACACACACACACTCCTACAAGAATCCTATGGCATCTTAAAGGCAAACACATTTATTGTGCCACAATACATTTATGTTCTAGAGTGCACATTGTCAGTATTCAGAGGTCACCCTAGGTGGGCTGTTATGTATGCACCTAGTTTATGCTATAGGAAGCCTGCTGAGAAAATATAAAAACTGAGGGCTTGGTGTTTGTTTTGTTTTGCTTTGTTTTGAAGTTCCTATATTTGGTCATTTTTTTGATTAAGAACACAAAACACTGAATTTAACTTCAGGGAGCAGCTGCCTAGACTTGTGAGAGATAAAACCACTAAAAAGATTATACATACACTGACAGAATTGTATAATAACAGAAGAGCAAACTATGCAGACAAATGCAAACAAGGAATTAGTACATTAGGCCTGTTGGTTACCTAGCTGTTTCTCATGCCCTTCAACATTTCATAGATAAAAACAAGGACATACATGGCCAATCAAAATCAGAGTGTGGTCAAGATGGCAAAAGTTATTAGGAGGACGACTACAAAATCTAGGAGATGTTGTAGCAGTTTACTTTTGCCTGAACCTACAGGGAAGGGCAAGATTCAACCTCTTTCTCTGTTTCCCAAAAGCTGGGGACCAGGAGGTCCCCACCAACTGTGTCAATATCTTCTTTAATGTTGGGGAAATTGCTTGGCTAAAGGAAGCTTGTGAGAGGCTGAGTAACTTGAGGTGTGTTTCCACCTATATATACAAGTACTAACTGCTAGAGGACTCCACATTTGGTGAATAAAGATGATTTTTATTTGGAAAATGTAACAGTGCAATCAAACACATGATAGTCATTTAAACAACAGCACCATGCAGAACTAACCAAAACAGAGGTATGGAAACTGGATAACGAAAGCTTAGGGTTGTAGAGGGGGTAATATTTACCTGTCCTGAAGAGGAAACCATGGAAAGTAGAGTGTGGCTTAGATGGTGTCTGAGGGCAACACATAGAGAGGAAGAGGCTCTCAGTACATGCATAGTCAGGGGCAGACTGTGAGCACAAACTGGGTGCTGGCTGTGTGCGGCTGTGTACAAGGAGGCTAGGTTTGGGACTGATATTTATATCTGAGATCTTAGCCTTGAGGGGTGCCAAGTGTTGTCTTTCAATGTAACAAAAGGCCTAAGCAGACGGTGCAAAGTGCCGTCTTCGAGACCAGGAAGGGGAGGGGAAGCCTCACGCTGGGCGCCCCCACCCCTTCCCCAAAACGTCTTTGGAGCAGCCGTCTGCACACGCTGCAGAGGAAGAGGCACCGAAGGTGCGCCGGACGCCTTTTGTGGTGCACCTTTGGCATCTTGCAGAAAGAGCGCTATTTTAGCACTCCTTCCTGGAGCAGAGACACTGCGCTGTGGGGCCGAGGAATGCGGATGCCTCGGCCCCGATCCGCAGCTTCCCGGGGCGGCCCCGTGCCGCCCGTCTGCTTCCCCCCAAAGACCTGATAGTCATTCCAGGGAATCAATGAGATTCTTGAATAACTGATGGCTTTAACTTTGGAGTAACAAAAATATTGATTGGATTAGGACAATCCCAAAATAGGTGGACAGGGAAGTTGGCTAGAAACATGGCAGGGGGTAGGCAGGCAGGCTTATTTGCCTTTGCCTTTGTTTTTAGTGTGAGAGGCTATGCAGAAATCCTGGGGGAGAACAGAGCAATTAGCAAACCCATTTAGCTTTTATCTTGGTATTACCTGGGACCTTCACATGTCTTTGGATTTCTGTGTCCTTCCCCTGGCAAATTCACCCAGTATTCTAAAGATCATCATGAACTCTTAAGAAGATGCCTGGCTCCAGATATGAAAATATGAAGATCCTATATATAGCACGGGGTATGTCGGGTATCCTAATGCCTCTTTCTTGCTGAGTAATTGAGTGCAAACTACTTTTGCACTTTAAACTTAGTTTGTAGTAATTCAAGTAAGCAGATGACAAAAGGGGAAATGGGAGGAGGGGAGAGAAACAGACATTTTAAAAGCTTTTGAAAAAAGGGAACAGAGGATTAATTGAGACTGTCACTACTAAATTGGGATAGTTGCAGGGTGTGTGTCGCTGGGCCCAGTTTAAAGCAGAATTTGGAAACAATATGCTAATACAGTGTTACATGGAGACATGGTGAGTCTCACTTTGTTTTTCCGAATCCACAACATTTCAAACTTACAACATTTCTTCACAAATAAATAAATAAAGAACTCACAATGCACAACTCTCCCAGTGTGCCTATGCAGTTGAGTGAAGTAGGAGAGAAATAAGGGAAAGGAGAGAGAATGAGGAAGGTGAGGTGAAGAGCATGGCTGTTTGGAGTTTTGCTGTGAAGTTTTGAGTAGTAGGAGAAGGTGACTGAGCTGGTTTTCTTTTGCTTGCCTAATGCCTAGTGCGGGGAGCAGGAGAAAGCAACTCATTTTGAAAGGGGAAGTATGAGTGAGAAGAAGAAACTGGAATCTTAGGGGTCATTCAGACATCTTTTTAAAGTGGAATGATGCAAGCAACCTCACTCATGCATTCTGGCTTTTGTTATTCACACTATAGAACTGCATCTCTCCAAAAACTGCATCCTTCCGTATCTCTGCAAGTTTGGTTACTCATGCACATCTCTGCGAGTTTGGTTGTCGGCACCTTTCCTTGTCTCTGCACCCCTCAGCTGGGGAGAGGCTCTTACTCCCACCACTGGAGGGGGTCAACATCTCTTTTTCTCCCCCTCCCCCTTTCCTCTTTCTTTCCCTCTTTTCTCCCTTCCTAGTTTCAGTGATGTCTGTTCTGTTGGGGAAGGTGTAGCACTTTATCAAATGTGGGGCTGTTGACAATATGCATGTATTTGAAACACAATTCAGGGCATGCAGAGCTTAATCCTGAATTATCCCAGGTCTATTTGCATTGGTTATTCACATTGCTGATGATATGGATCTTTAAAAAAAAATCTCAGACCTGCCCCCCAATATCAATTATCTCAGGGTAAGTGGGTTTTTGGCCGCCCTCCCTCCAGTTAATTGGGTGCATTCAAGGGGCATGTAAACAACAGATATTCAACTTAGGGGGGTTGCAGACTGCCAGAAATAGTGCAAATTGAGTCCACTTTTAGGGTTAGGATTAGTGCTAGGGAATCATGAGAACTGTATTTTATTGTGGCACCAGAACTCTCTGACAGAGAAGGCTCAATGTCTCAGAAAAAAATTCCCATGATTCCCTAGCACTAACCCTAACCCTAAAAGTGGACTCAATTTGCACTATTTCTGGCAGTCTGTAACCCCCCTTAGATTATTTTCACCATTTGAATAATCCTGTAGATGCCCCTTGTGGACTGCAAGCATCAATGATTACCTTGGTGTTGCCTTTTAGGGAACAATGTGCTAATCTGTTCACTTGGTTATTTCAGAAAACTTGCTGGCCGTTCATTAGCATTTACACATTTGGGGGGAATTATATTTCTCCTTTCCTTCATTTTATTTAGTCACTACCATGATATCATGTTAATATTTTATTGTGGCTGTCATACATGCCTGTTCTATTTGTGAGCAGAAATAGGACAAGATGGAATGTTGACATGTTCCATAATGGAATTATTCTGCACATCTAATCTATTTTGTTCATGAGTCAGCTTTGGTTGTGGGAAACAGAGGAATTCATGGAATAAGGCTATAAATGAATTTGTTTTTTGTCATTACTATTTCTTAATGTGTTCTTGACACTCTCTTCATGATGTGAAGCCTTTGTGATTTTAGGAGGAAAAAAAATTCTGTTATACATTTTATGTATTTTCCTAAATGTCATTTCTGTAATACCTATTATTTTTGGTTAGGCAAACAAGTGGTTTATAAAATAGTTAATTTATTTGTAATTCTCTTTCTCTTTTTTAATACTGGATAAGCCACAGTTTATGCCAACTCGCAATTACATTTTTTATGTGAGCTGATAACCTTATGCCACTCCATTCTTACCTTTAAGAAACCTTCTCTTGCACATTGCTATTTGTGTGCTAAGAGAAACCTTTGTGTGGGCAACTACAACTGTTTATTGAGAACTGAATAGTCAGTCACTTCAAATATGAACTGGATGGCTTTTGACTACTGTTGTAGTTAGTGAGTTGTACATGGAATGTTGGACTGGCAACAGAGAGCCAAAATCCACTTAACCGTGATGCTGGGTGACCTTGGCCCAGTCACTATCTCTCAGCCTAACCCACCTCATAGTATCAAATAGTGTGCATATGGGGGCAGGGTGGGGAAGACTCTTGGAGGAAAATAGGAAAATAAGCAAAGGGCCTTTGCAGACTGCTAGAAATAGTGCAAATTGAGTCCACTTGAACTGCCCTGGTTCAGTGCTAGGGAATCATGGGAACTGTATTTTTTTCTGAAACATTGAGCCTTCTCTGTCAGAGAGCTCTGGTGCCACAATAAAGTACAGTTTCCATGATTCCCTAGCACTGAGTCCGGGCAATTCAAGTGGACTCAATTTGCACTATTTCTGGCAGTCTGCAAAGTCCCATAACGGAATAAATAACTAAATATGTACATAGCAGTATCATGCAGTGGGGACTTGTGTGTTTCCTGTTATCTTAAAAGTACATCCTTTAAACCAGGGATGGACAAAGCATGTTTCCAGGGGACAATTTTCAGGGGGCATTTCTACCATGTTCACCCTCCTTGAGTCAAAAACAATTCTCCAATTTCTCCTCTCTAATTTTTTTCTCCCAAAAGCTCTCTAGGGATGTGGGTGCTCTTTGGGCCAATTTATATCAAGCAGGCCTTTAAAACAAAAACACAAACACACACACACAAACAAACAAAGGAATGGACTTCTCACTTTCTATTGTTAAAAAAAAATGTTCTCTTGGGTCTAAAATGGCCCAGAAAGCCATAAGAACAAGGGGAATTTTGGGGGCAAAACAATGCCTTAATTTTTTTCTTGGGTGTGTTGGGGTTGGAACCACAGTCTTTTGGGGAGCTACTGTGGCCCCTTAGCCTTCCACAGTAATTGATTCCTGAAGCAATGATTATTGCAACATTGTTTGGGGTTTAAAGGATGCGCTTGGGTTGAATATAGATGTGTTAGAAATGTAATGTTACGTTGACTTTAGTGGATCCAAACTGGATACAACCCACTGCACTGTCACCAACAACTGCATAGCTTTAGTACAGTGTATTAGGAGTCTTCTTTACATCATGGGTCAGGTGGGAAACTACTGGGGGCTAAGAGGCAGCATTTCACTGAAATTTCACTGCCAACATTTTTGACCAAGAATAACCGATAGCACCCCCTTCAAGCAGGAGAGACCAGCCATTTTGTCCCATTTTTTTGGCCTCCACTCACTTGATTTATATACATTTGTGCCTTTTGTTCTAAATGAGAAGTGACATTGCTCCCTATTTTGGAAAAAAAGGCATTTACAGCCTCAAACAGAGAGATAAAATTCTCACAAAAATGTATTCTAAGAAATTTTTATCTATGTTAATGGTGAATGCAGCTATATTGCTACATGGTTTTGAATTCCAATGAGGGCAGTTTGTCCATTACTTTCCTTTCCATTAGGCCCTAATGCTAACCTATTGTAGTTCTGTTTTTTCTATAGTGATCAACCTTACTTAACAAGCTTATCTTTTGGAAGCATAGCATGATGCTCTCCAGACACAGGTGTTTATTGTGCTACTGGGGAACCACTAAATAATAACACACTGATGTATCCTTTTAATCACCAATTAGATTAAATAAACATTTTCCCTAGCTTGCTGTTGGGACTAACTGGCAGAATTTAATAAGGCTCAGTGACAGAAATTCAAGGAAAGTGGGCCTGGTGAAAAGATTTGTCAGCTGTAATGCTTTGATATTGAACCTAAGCCAGTTCAAAAAGATGTGATCAAGAAGAGGCCTCGTGCAAAAGGTTTGTTGTAATCACGATGGCCACTTTTGTGAGATAATTTAGGATGTGCCACACTGAATGCTGTATTGAGACAGTGGCTCATGAGATCTGTCATAAGGTATTTTTTTTTTAAAAAAATATGGGACTTAGCAATGTGTAAGGCATGTACCTTCTTATAGGAGTTTTCAATCTAGAAAAGTGCACAAGGAAAGCAATAGAGGAAGGAGAAACAGCAGTTGCAGGCAAGAGGGAACAGATATGCAACTATTCCAGTTAAAAAAATGAAACACAAGTTGATGTGCAGGATTGGGGTGACCGTAAGGCATTTCATAGTAAAGGTTTTCTGTAGAAGGACAAAGGAAGCCAGGAGTTTCCTTTAAATGAAAAACAGTACATCAGGACAAACAGGGGGGGAAACACTTAGGATATGAAAAAAAGTGCATGTGCAGATGTGTGTGTGAGTGATATATATATATATATATATATATATATATATATGTATATATATATATATATTTGCAAAACCAAATAAGAACAGCTTTACTTTTCTACCAATCTTTTTTTGAATCTATATATGTAGAGAGAGAAAGAGAGAGAGAGCAATTTCTTTCAAAATCAGAAATAACAGTTACATTTAAACTTTGTCCAGGAATACACAGACACACACAGATTCAAAAAGAATGGTACAGAATCAAGTGAGAAAGAATGAATTTTTCCATCATTCATTTTCAATCTCCCTGTGTATGTGTGACCTGTGTGTGTGAGAGAGAGACCATATGACCTGTGTGCTTATTCAGCCTGCTGTCCATGCACTACGGTTGGCAGATCTCAAGGCCTGACCCTGAGTCTCCAGTTTTTGTGGATCATTGCCCAGTGGGATGCAAGAGGAAGGGATGATGTGCAAATAACCAGCTCAGCTAGTAGAGCATCAGCTTATTACAAATTTATAAGGCTTAATTAATTTGTTGCTGTAATTTGCAAAGATTCTCCAGTAGATCTATCGGTTTACAGTCAGAGTTCTATATCTACAGATCCCCTCCCCCCCCCCCCCCCCCCCAGGATTCAAGCATTCACAGATTGAAAATATTCCAAAAATGTAAATTCCAAAAAGCAAATCTTGATTTTGCCATTTTATATAAGGGACACAATTTTATTATGCCATTGTATTTCATGAGTCTTGAGCATCCATGGATTTTGGTATCCCTGGGGGGTCCTGGAACCAAACCCCAGTGGATAACAAGGGCCCACTATACTCCATAGTATTGAGCCATGGCAGTGTCAAACTGCATTATTTCTACAGTTCGATGCAGACTTAGCCTGATCTAATTTATTAGACTGTCATGGAATCAGGAAGTTTTCGAACTCATTGTCCTCCTTTTATCTTCACAGTCTTCCTAGTGTGAGTGTATGTGTGTGTATGTGTGTGTGTGGGTGTTTGCAGACCGCACTGGGTGACACACCGGGGGGGGGGTGATACCCGGTCACCCCCCCAACCTGCCCCTCCTTGCCACAGCCCAGTTTTCCTGTGATGAGAACTGGACCATGGCAAGGATGCTGGCTGAGCACGCACATGCCCCCCATAATACCTCCTTGCTGCAGCAAGCAGAAGGGGCAGGGCTTCTGCAAGGAGGTGTGGGGAGGCTGGGCTTAGTTTTGCCGAGTGTGTGCAAGCACTCCTCTGACCCTCCTTGTTGTGGCTTTCCCCTGAGGGAAGCCAAGCCACAGCAAGGAGGGCCGGGGGATGCTTGCGCACACATGCATGTGCTCGGCAAGGCTGAGCCCTGGCTCCCCGTCCCTCCTTTGCAGAAACCCCACCTCTTCTGCTTGCAAAGCTCTGCCCCCTGCACTGGGTGACACCAAAGGTAGGTACACCACTGGTGAGTGGCAGAAATAAGTTTTGCGTTTCTGGGCTAAAGGAGGTTTGGAGATCAGGTTTCCCTGAATATTGTCCAGCAAACACCACAATGGCAGCCAGTGAGATGAATATAGTTCAGGTCAGTTGCACAACTTAAAACAATCTGCCCTTGTACCAGATTGGGGGTGGTTTTTAAAAAATAATGATTCAAGAATCTTCTCCATGGATATAGCTGTTTTTCATTTATTTAAGACTTTTAAAGAGTTTGCTTGTTACTGTTTTTATTTTAATGAAGCTGGTGAAGCCACCATGATGGAATGTGGGCTGTCTAATGGAATCCCATCTTGCATGTATGACAGCTAGAATCAAAAATAGAAGGAGTGTGATGACTGCAATTCAACCTGACATCACTCATTCCTAGGTGCTAATAACATATTTTAAAAATCTCCAAATGCATTTTGCACCCACTCTGTTTTCATCCTGTGTTAGTAGTAGAACGAATACATTTCATAATGAGTTGAGGTATGAGGGTCAAAGTCATTAAGTCTTCAGCAAACATGTTCAAAAGGATTTGAAGACAATTTAGAGGAAGCATTTCTGAGAATTTTAAGTGTATAAAATTCTTTTCCTTCAGTGAGGGGTCCCACTGCTGAACTGCTAAATTCAGGGTGATCTTTGTTGTGTTTTGCCATGCTATGCAGACAAAACATAGCAATGGTGTTGTGGACACAATCTGTGATGCAAGGGGGAAATGGAACTGTTCCAGTTACTACAGATATTGCCCATCACATATTAATGGTTTGCAAGGGTTTCCAAGGACATCAAATGACCATATATATTTGTTTCACTTTGCATTTTTGAGATGGAATTTCTCCAGCAAAAGAAATTTAAAATCAGAGTATATCTTTCTGCTAAGCGTGGTCATCTGCAGCAGGGCACTTACAGATGAGTAGCCGAATGTTTATAAGCATTCCATATGACTGGGATTCATGTTTTTATAGTCCCACTTTTAGGGAAAAGGCATGATATAAATAAAGTGATCTTTTTGACTGATTATTTTAGATCACATGAGGAGACTACTCAAGTATACACACAATGCAAATGTTCAATCTCCAATATTAGAAAAGCTGTGAGAACAGTAATAAGAATATTTGTGTAGGCAATTCATTCTGTTCTCCCCTTTGTGTGATGATAATTGCCTGGTGTGTATGTGTGTGATTGCGGGAATGCTTGAATACGACTTCAGTAACAGTCTAATCCTACATATGTCTACTCAGAAGCAAGTCAAACTGAGTTAAATGGAGCTTAGTGACAAGTAACCATGTATAGAAGTATAGCCTCAATGGTACAGAGGGAGTACAATGCTGTCTTTGTTTAAATAAAGTATCACATTGCTAAATGCATGTGTAGGAGTTTAATTTTTTTAAAGTATTCTTTAAAATGAAAGATTATATATCCATGAAATGTTGCAAGAGATTTTTTTTTTAAAAATACAAAGTCTAACTTTATGAAGTCGTAGGCTTTCATGGGCGGCATCCATAGTTTTTGTGGGTTTTTTCGGGCTGTGTGGCCATGTTCTAGAAGAGTTTCTTTCTGACGTTTCGCCAGCATCTGTGGCTAGCGTCTACAGAGAAAATTTTTCTCTGAAGATGCTAGCCACAGATGCTGGCGAAACATCAGAAAGAAACTCTTCTAGAACATGGCCACAAAGTCTAACTTTAGTTTCTCACTATGACCAAAAATGAGTAGGCCACAGTCATAGTGGCACCTAAGGGCCTAAGCAGACTGCCAGAAATAGTGCACATTAAATTGAGGCACTGCCCTGGCTCAGTGCTAGGGAATCATGGGAACTGTATTTTTCTCTGAGACATTGAGCCTTCTCTGTCAGAGAGCTCTGGTGCCACAATAAATTACAGTTCCTATGATTCCTTAGCACTGAGCCAGGGCAAGAGATCATACTCTCTCTCTCACACACACACACTCCATCAGGCACAGAATATCCAGGGGAAAGGCCTACAGCAACTCTGTGATAGCTTCAGAGGTTGGTGAATGGCCCTCTGTAACATAGTTCTGCATTAGAAATTATTATGTTGCTGGACCATAAAGAATTGCAGCCTTAGTCTGGCAGAATCAGGGACTTATAGCATTGGACAGGAATCCAAGGTCCATCTGCTCCAGCCTGTACAAGAATCCACAGCTAAAGCATGCCTGACAGATATCCATCCAAGAGCCAATAGGGATCATATTGCAAACATACATTGGATAATGGAGAGCACCAAAGAACTTCAGAAGAAAATCAGCCTGTCCTATATAGATTATAGCAAAGTGTTTTTAGATTATGGAAAACTTGATTGCAAATAGGGAATGCATCCTCAACTGATTTGCCACCAAGTCAACTTTCACTTCGTCTTATGGTGACCTGATCAGTGGGAAACCTCCAAGAGTCCCAGTCACCAACTACCCAGTTCTTGTACAGACCAGACCTGTGGGTTCCTTGATTGAATTAATCCATCTGTAGTACAGTCTTCCTATTTTCCTTATGCTCTCCACTTTACCAGACATTACAGTCTTTCCCAATGAGTCCTGTCTCTCATGGTATGTCCAAAATATAACAGACTTAAAGTATAGTCCTCTTGATTTCTAGTGAGAATTCAGGCCTGATATGATTTAATGCCCATTCATTTATCTTTTTAGCAGTCCATGGCTGAAACAGTGACTCATTATTTCATTATTATGAAATAGGGACTCCATTTTCCATTATTATTTCATTCTTCTTGAGGGAAATGGCTCACTAAATATAACCATTACAATGACAGGGAGCAGATCTGACTATAAGCCCCAACAGTAAATTGTTAGTTTAGGGAGGACATCTAGGGAAAATCTCTAGAAAGGAGCAGTTTTTATCTGAAACTGGTATTTGTAAAACACTTCAAGTGTCACATATTCACACATCTTTAAGCCTAGGTAAGCCACCTTCTAACCTACTGTCTGCTTTCTAAAATTAATGTGAATTGGATCCTGGAGATTTCCTTTTTGTTGTAGTCTTCTTAATTCAAGTGAAATCATGTTGCAATAGCGCCCTCTGGCAGGCGATATGTGCAAAACTCTTTTTAATGTGAGGAGTTGCTTCTGTAAGTCTTTGAGTGATCTCTGAAAAAACTGTTCTGGTAAACATTTTAGCAGGCTTCACTGCATCTACACTTTCAAGACTGGTCATGGCCTGGACCTAATTAGTAGACCAGAATCCACATGTTGATGGATAAATGCATCACATTTGAAAAATGAACTTATAAAAATGCACTTTTTCAAACATCTGTAAAATTATGCTTAAATACTCTTCAACCAATGGCAGAAAACATTTGAGCAACATGTAGAATTTAAAATATCCACTGAAAACATGCTGCACTTGAAAGAAAATAAGCAAACAGACTGATTCTATTTAATAAACAAAATTATATCTGAAGGAGACAAGCAAAGACTAGAGGTAGGTAAAGAAAAAAAAAATATCTGTGGGTACAAACTGTACTTTCCCAAAGTTTTCTGTGCCCTGCCTGTACTTCTGTGACTATAGGCTAGTGATTACATTCACAAGATAATGCAGAGCTAATGGTATGCTGCTGCTAAATACAGAGGTGGGAAACTTCCACTTGCTCCAGCAGTAGCCCCTATGCTTTGTCTCTGCAACAGAGAATCTTAAAGGAAATTTGTAAGAAGTTGCCTTTAACAATTTCTTCAGTATAATTCATAGGGAGAGAGCATAAAGAATAAGCTCTGATGGTCAAATTGATTTTTACTTTTTCACTCTCTTTTTAAAATGCCATGAAATTACAGAATGACAACAGGGAACATAAAAGGCGAAACACATCTTTTAATAACCTTGGAAGACTTCTGTGTTTTCCCACTAGTTATCAGAAATTTTCTGTGTCATTTTAAAGCTTTGATACTACTATTTACCACCCTGAATAAATGAATTAAGCAACATTCTTCCTAAAGGAGAATCTTTCTCCCTATTTTGTTGTTAACTATTGTCAAGAAGATGACTTTGACTTGTGACGACCCTGTGAATAAGAGACCTTCAAGTCACCCTGTTATCAATTGTCTTGCTAAGGTCTTGCAGACTCAGGGCCATGGCTTCCCTGATTGAGTCTATCCATCTGTAATGTGTTCTTCCTCTTTTTCTACTGCTTTCCACCTTGCCAAGCATCATTACCGTTTCTGGTGCATCATGTCTTCTTATGATATATCCAAATATAACAGTCTCAGTTTAGTTATCTTAGCTTCTAGGGAGAGTTCAAGCTTGATTTGCTCTAAGACCTGCTTATTATCTTTTTAGCAGTCCATGGTATCTGTAAAACTCTTCTCCAGCACCACATTTCAAATGAGTTTATTTTCTTCTTATACGCTTTGTTCGCAAACATACATAGACATTGGAAATACAGTGGCATGGACAATCCTAACTTTATTATTCAGTGATATATCTTTACACTTCAGGATCTTGTCTAGGTTCTTCATAGTTGCCCTTCCAAGTACTGCTCTTCTTCTGATTTCTTGGCTGAAGTCTCCTTTTTGATTAATGACTGAGCCAAGGTGTTGAAAATCATCATGTTCAGTAACTGCGAACATTTCTTTGCATGTTTTTCCTTGACATTCCTCAGCAATTGTTCCAAGTCTACTATTTTCTGTTAGTAGTATAATATAATCTGCATATCTTAAACAGTTGGAAGTTTCTTTCTCCAGGTTTCATGCCTCTTTCCTTTGAGTCTTGCTTTAATCTTGCTTTACGTATAATATGTACAGTGTACACATTAAACAGATAGGGTGATAAAGTGCAGCCTTGCCTGACCCCTTGCAAATTGGAAACCATTGCATTTCTCTGTCTTGACTGTAGCCTCTTGTCTAGAGTACAGGTTACACATCAAGACAATAAAATGTTGTGGCATAACATGTTGTGACCCTTTTAAGGTAGATACCAGGAGTCAATTCTTTAGGTAATTTGTAGTTACAAAAATAATGTAGATCTCAACCATTGTTTTGGTTGCCATTCTTACAATTATCAGAGTTTTTTTTAAAAAAAATACCATGAGCTTCACATTACAGTGTAATGCCAATGGATCTTTTGTAGCACCACAGATCATAATATTCTGACTCACCTGTATGGAATTGGACCAGGAGGCACTGCCTTATGGTGGCTCTAGTCCTTCCAGATGGTGATGTTGAGAAACTCCTACTTGACAACCCATGATCCTGATGTCTAATGGTGTCTCTCAGAGTTCTCTCCAGCCCTCATGCTATTGAATATGACAAAGGCCTTTTTGATTAGGGGAGTTTGCTGGCACCCATGATGCTGATGACAGGAAATGCTCTCTCTCCTTTGTTTTGAAACAGAGGAGCATTAACACAGTAGATGAGAGTGAACACATTGAAGCGTAATGCACACAAAACAGAGGAGGCAGTCCTCATCAGATTGGAGAGTATTCAACCTGTGTTGCAGTGGCATCACTAGGGTGTGTGTGAGGGGGTAAGGACTGCACCATGTGACACCCTAAGGGGGGGTAACACCATTGCTCCCCAAACACCTGCCTTTGGGCAGAAACAGGCTGTGGCTTTCATCTGCTTCCTTTTAAAATGCTTTAGAGATGGTGGGAGTGGGGTAAAGCTCAACGGGAGGAAAAAAGAGAGGCCCTCGAATTTTTTAAAATTAAAATTTCAAATTTCAAAAATTTAATTTTTTAATTTTTTTAAAAAAAGTTTTGATTTTTTTTAAAAAATATTCTTTTAAAATTTTCTTTAAAAACACCACATTTTAACCCAATCTTCACTATGTATATGTAAATACATTTAGGTTGTGCATATGATATTGTAATTTGGAGATATAATTTTTAATTTGCCTAGTTGTTTGTGTCACAACTATTCCCATTACATTCAGTGGTATATGGACTTACAATTTACCAGTAACATTAGTGGTAAAAAGCATTCCTAAAGTTTCTGTATGGTGTGAAATAGGAGGTGGTCAATGGAGGTTACCTCACTGAGTGACATCAACCCTAGGGATATCACTGCTGTGTTGAATGGAGCTATACTTCCAAGTTTCAGGTGTACAGTTTGGATGTATACTTGGATTCAAACTGAATTTGAAGGCCTAGGTTTCAGTGGTGGCAAGAAGAATGTTTTCATATCTATAGCTGCTCGTGTGCCAGCTATTCAATTCAAAGTGCTGTTGATGGTCTTTAAAATCTATATGGCTCAGGTCCAGGATATTTGGCAGACCGTGGGGCTATACAGACCAGCCAAAAAGGCCAGACTGGGGGTGGAGTAAGGGTATGGCAACTGCATGCCGGCTGCCCAAACTCCACCCCAATGCCACCATCATGCCACCCACCCAATCAGACAGCGGGTGGCGTCAGGGTGCTCCCTTGGCACAGTGTTCAGACACACTGCACTAGAGGAGCACTGAGAAGACGCCACCACTCCGGTAAGGGCAGCTCTTTGCCGATCTAAAAAGGAGCGGCATTTGCCAGCTCTTTTTAGAATGGCAAAGTGCCGGATTGGGGCCATGGCGTGCTGTTGCCGCGGCCCCGATCCAGCACTCCCAGGGGTGGCATGGATCTGTCCCTTTCGGGCCATCTGCAGAGCCCTTGTATCTCCCTCTATGAGCTGGCTGAGGCGCTGAGATCCTCAGGTGAGGTCCTTCTCTCCATTCCACTCCTATCACAAGCACAGTTTGTGGGGACACGAGGGAGAGCCTTTTCTGTGGCTGTCCCTAGACTCTAGAATAGCCCTTTCTTGATGGACTTCTGTCGACAGATGAAAACCTTCCTTTTCAGACAGGCATTCACAACAGAAAGCTTTTAAAGAACGGCCTGGGGTACAGGTCAGCTCCATCAGAACTAGCCTAAATTAAGGAGAGCCCTCCCTCCAGTCCATCTGCTATGGTCCAGGCCTCAGAAGGAGAGAAGAACTGCTGGACCTGATCCTGTTCCAACTACCATTACCTTCTCCTTTTCCATCATGTCTTTTTAGGTTGTAAGCCTGAGGGCAGGGAACCGTCTAATTAACCATTTGTAAACCTCTCTGAGAGCCTTTGTAGCTGAAGAGTGGGGTATAAATATTCCAAATAAATAAATAAATAACTCTTTCCTGGAGGGGGTCATCTTGATTATGATACTGTCTGCCTTTGACACTTGCTCAGAAACATCAGAGGGTCCAAACTTTTTTTTTTTGAGTGCCAGTTACAGGCAATATGTGACTCCTTTGTTCACCATGTATGGGTCTGTTTCTGAGTGCAATATGGGCTGTATTTATGACCTATAAAGCCCATCATGACTTAGGACCAGGCTATTCTAAAGAGTATATTCTGTCATACAACTCTGCCTCAGTTTTAAGATATTTAAGGGAAAGCCTTTTTGTTTTGTTATCACTGGAGATAAACCTTGATGGGGATGTAAAGCTCTTCCCTAAGTGTGTCATAATGTAGTAAGTACACCTGACAATTTGTATCCCAAAGCTAATGTTTATTACAAAGCAGAGATAGGGTAAAAACAGGTGTGGGCAAAGGTGGCCCTCCAGATACTGTTGGGCTTTGCCTCCCATCACTCCTAGTCAATAATGAGGAATGATGGGTGTTGTGATCCAGCACCATCTGGAGGGCCACACTTTGTTCACCTCTGGTGCAAAGATATTTGTTAATCATTTGTGGGTGATTTTTTTCCATGGCAACAAAGGGGCACTCTTTCTGAGTGGGTTGCTCCTCATTCTGACAGTCCAAGTGGAGACACTATAGAAAATTATTTTATTCCTCTGATGGCTGACCTTTATCTCACCATGTGAGCCAGCAGGAGCAGCTGCAGGCTCTCCTGCTGCTGCTTCTAAGTCTAACACTTTCCAGGAGGCTCAGAAGGATGCGGGGCAGATGGGGTGAGTTGCCCTACTTTAGCACTGTTAGGCATATGTCACAGAGAAGATATATATCACGGTCTGTCTATATTCCTCTGGCTAGATGAATTAAAAAGGCAATTTTTTTCTTGTATAATTTGGCATAGAAGAATATTTGATGCAATGAGTGTAAAGGTTCTCATGCTTATAGCATCGGGGTGTGTGTATTATATATAAACCAGTCAAGGCTTCCTGCTGCTGTTGTGCTGAAGAACTGGGTGGGGGGAGATTATTATTGATTGTCGGTAAACAAGCCAAGCTGGTTTGGTTCCTGCAGCACCGGTGTCACCCCTTCTCCATGGCAAAAGCTGTGTTCCTGCATGTGTTCATTAATTATTGACAGGAGTGCTGTCTTGGGGATAGCACACCTGCCTGAGTGTGATTGTAACTGCCACCAAAAATAAGAATAAAATTGTGATGGGCACCTGCATTTTGTAATGACTATTGTGTCCCTCATGACAAGGAAAATAATAAGTTGCCAGAAAATATTATTGAAAGAATAAACCTTATACAATAATAATAATAATAATAATAATAATTTGTATCCTGCTTATTGGCAACAATCCAAGTGGCTTACAGTAAAAACCCCACATCATTTCATCCAACCAGCCCATCCCCCTTAAAACAGCATTAAATAACGCATAATTAAAATAACAATAAACATAGAATAAAAACATAAACAATATGAAACATTTTACAATTACATACATAAACAGTACCCTGGTCAAGCTCTACTGTGTTCCCCATCCATCAACAATGATGGGGCCATGGGAGGAATGCAGGAGTCAAAAAGCCCTAGGCCAGGATAATTAGTCTGGAAAGGCCTGCTGGGAGAGATCCGTCTTGACAGCTTTCTTGAAGCTGTCTAGTGATGTCAAGTGACGGATCTCATCCGGCAGGTCGTTCCAGAGTTTGGGGGCAACAACAGAGAAAGCCCTCTGGGAGGTCGCTGCAAGCCTAGATTTTTGAGGCTGCAGCAAGTTCCTCCCAGAGAACTGGAGAGCACGGGGAGGATTATATGGAAGGAGGCGGTCCCTGAGATAACTTGGACCCAAGCCATTTAGGGCTTTAAAGGTAATAACCAACACCTTATACTGGGCCCGGAAGCTAATAGGCAGCCAGTGGAGGGATTTCAAAACCAGAGTAATGTTGTCCCTCCTAGATGTTCCAGAAATAAGCCTGGCTGCCATGTTTTGAACCAACTGGAGCTTCCGAACCAAGCACAAGGGTAGCCCCATGTAGAGCACATTACAGAAGTCGAGGCGTGAGGTTACCAGTGCGTGCACAACGGTCTCGAGATCTCTTACTTCCAGAAAAGGGCACAGCTGGCGTATCAGCCGAAGCTGATAACAGGCGCTCCTGACCATCGCATTGACCTGATTTGTTATCAGGAGCAAGGAGACAAGGAACACCCCCAGACTGCGAACACAGTCACTGGAGGAGAGCGTGATCCCATCTAGGACTGGAGGTTGCAACCCAATTCTTGGTTTCGGGGCCACTACGGTGAGCACCTCCGTCTTGTCTGGATTCAGTTTCAATCTGTTTTTCCTCATCCAGCCCATTACCGCTCGAAGACATTCATTGAGAGAGGAGATGCCATTGGAATTCGAGGCCGATGAACGAGACACGGAGAAATAGATTTGGGTGTCATCAGCATACTGATAACACCCAGCACCATAACTCCATATGATCTCACCCAGCGGCTTCATATAGATATTAAATAACATTGGGGACAAAATAGCCCCCTGAGGGACCCCACAAGTGAGGTCCCTCTTACTGGAGCTACAGTCCCTGAGCAGCACCCTCTGGGACCTACCCAAGAGGAAGGACCGGAACCACTGCAAAGCAGTGCCTCCGATACCTAACCCCTTCAGGCAGTCGAAGAGGATGCCATGATCTATTGTATTGAAAGCCGCTGAGAGGTCTAGGAGCACCAACAGGGTCACACTACTCCTGTCGATGCTCAGACGCAGATCGTCGGTCAAGGCAACCATGGCAGTCTCAACCCCAAAGCCTGTCCTGAAGCCGGTTTGAAATGGGTCTAGATAATCGGCTTCATCCAAGACAACTTGGAGCTGAAGAGCAACTGCCCTCTCGATCACCTTGCTCAAAAATGGCAGCAATGACACAAGCCTATAGTTTCTCATATCCTGGGGGTCAAGGAAAGGTTTTTTCAGGAGCGGCCTAACAGCCGCTTCTTTCAAACAGAATGGAACATATCCTTCCCTAAAGGATGCATTGATGATATCCATAAGGAATCTCATCAATGCATCCCCCCCATGGACGGCCAGCCATGATGGGCAAGGGTCAAGAGGGCAGGTTGTCTTCCTCACCTTACCAAGCAGTTTGTCCACATCCTCGGTACTCACAGATTGGAGCCGATCCAGTATAACTACATCGGCGGAGTTGCTGGATGCCTCGCCTATGGACTCTGTTTCAACAGTGGCATCGAAGTCGGCTCTTATCTGAGAGATTTTATCTGCAAAGTAGTTGTTAAATGCATCACAGCAGGCTGTCACAGGGTTAAGTAAGGGGTTTGGTGCAGGGGGCACCTGCGTCATCTCCCTCACCACCTTAAACAGCTCCACTGGACAGGACTCTGCAGACACAATACGTGCAGAGGAGAAAGCTCTCTTCGCTGCATGTATTGCCTCCCAATAGGAACGAAGAAAATTCCTATGGCGAGTTCTGTCAGATAAGAGTCGAGTCTTCTGCCACCTGCTCTCTAGCCATTGTCCAACCCGCTTCATTCTCCTAAGCTCTGGCGTATACCAAGGCCTACGGTTTGAAGTGGATTGGCAAGGGCACTTGGGAGCGATCGTGTCGACAGCCCTGATAACAGCAGTGTTCCAAGTATAACCAGAGCTTTGACAGGATCACCGGCATTCCCAACCATTAAACCCTCTAAGGCTTTCTGGAATCCCACAGGATCCATTAGCCTTCGAGGGCGGACCATCCAAATGGGTCCACCACCCCCGGAGGGGCAGATATTGGCTTTAAGTTCCATCTTGACCAGGAAATGATCCATCCATGACAATGCGGAGGTTTTTATCACCTCCGCCCATGGATATTCCTGTTCCGTACTGAAGACCGCATCGAGTGTATGACCTGCACAATGTGTGGGCCCGTTGACCAATTGGGATAGACCCATGTTTGTCATGGTCTCCAT
This sequence comes from Phrynosoma blainvillii, assembly GCA_026167975.1. Lineage (NCBI taxonomy): Eukaryota > Metazoa > Chordata > Lepidosauria > Squamata > Phrynosomatidae > Phrynosoma > Phrynosoma blainvillii. The sequence goes on from JANUYF010000005.1 coordinate 40,493,900, forward strand.
GAACTCCCGATCCACACCTGTTAAGCTGGTCTCGAGTGGAATGTTGAAGTCCCCCAAGACTAAAAGCAGCAACTCTGAGATCAGCTGTGTCAGCTTGGTCAGGGAGTCTGCTAGACAACGGGGTGGTCGGTGACTAGCAGAATCCCCAAACTATTCCTGGTCTTCAGGCTAAGGTACATACACTCGAAGCGAACTGTGTTCCAGACAGGTATCCTGGTCAAGGTAAGGTTAGTTTTATGAACCAAAGCCACTCCACCCCCACCCCCCCGGCCCACTTCCCCTCACCTGCTCACTGACAGAGTACCCAGCTGGGAGGGACTGCGCCCATGTGACTGTGCTATCCTCTCCCTGCCAGGTCTCTGTTAAGCAAGCCAGGTCGGCATCCTCATCCAAGAGTAGATCATGGATGATATGAGTCTTGTTTTTGACCGACCTGGCATTGCAGAGGAGCAGAGTGAGGTTCTGTGGAATGGAAGGTCTGCTCTCCAAACCATTCTGGTAAACAGAGGGAACTGAAGACTGGATAGTTTTCAAACAGCGATCCCGTCTTCTTTTGTAACATATGTTCCCTCTGCTCCGCCCATACCTCCCGTTCCCCAGCACAACTCCAATAGCTGCCCCCCCCATCCTTCCCGGCCTCAGGTAAAACAGTGTCCCCTTCCATTTTGGTATTTCTGACAGCTCAGATTAATCCATATCGCCATTGGAAAGGGTCCAACTGGATAAGTTAGCAGGATACCGTTCCTATTAACACATGATGTCTTTATTAATAAATGGGAGGAGATTGTCTTTTAGCCTCCAGCAGCGTCAGCCACTGTTCTACCTGGAGGAGATGGAAACTGGGTGGTTTTTAAAACTAAAGCTGCCACCCGAACCTCTAGAGAGGCTTGCCACGCCACCACAGCCGGTGCCGGGCCCGCTGGAGGAGAGATTTTTAAAGCCTCCGCTGGCTGTCTCTACTCACTCTGCACTGGTGGAAGGGGTGGAGAGGCAGATTTTTGAAGCCTCCGCCAGCTGTCTCTACTCCCTCTGCGCTGGTGGAAGGGGTGGAGAGGCAGATTTTTGAAGCCTCCGCCTCAGCTAAGATGATGACATTTCAGTGAGTGTTATACCCAGAAACAGTTTGTTACTATATAGGAGATAGAAATCTGGAACTTTTTTTTTTTAAATTCAAAACAATGATTCCCTCTCCCTCTCTCCCCTAACTCTTGGTATGTCTTGGGCCATTGTTCCAAAAGTCCTGTGCACATATAGGGAGATTTTGACTTCTGGATTATGTGATCTTACCATGGATAATGACTTTATTACTTAATAAAGTATACTTTCAATGCCAGAAGCATTTGGAAGCAATACATTCAAATCCAGTGGGAAGGATGGTGGCCATTTGTAAGTGTGATGGTGAATTCATATATATGAAGACTAGAAGCATATTTTTAAAAACAAAACTAGAGATTCTAAACATTCCATCAAAAGTTTGTAAGACACACTGGAATATTTTAAGGATCTTATTTAACCCAAACGCTACGCTATGATGTCCATTCTAAGACTGAAATATCTTTCAAGTCTTTTGGCAAGCTAATTTTGGTGAAGAAAACATGCACTTGATGGAACAAACAAATCCATAGCTATGATCTTCATCCAGAAGAATGACTGATGAGATTTGTGTCTTAACATTCCAGCTTAATGACATACTATGTAAATACCCCAGTTAGTTGGGAGAATAAAAATACCCCTTTATTACTTTAAGCCACAATGTAAAATTTCATGCAACTGTGAGTTAATTCAATAATCAATCTGGAAAGAATGTTTAAACCACAATTGTCAGCTGTGAGGTAGGTCAAATCTCTTGTGAAATGTAATTAAATTCAGTTACATTTAAATTTGCTTAAGACCCAGTCCACATTCTGTATGAGCTCTTGAAAGTGTTGTTTTGTTAAAATACATTAAATCACACTTTAAGCTAGAGGATTACAGGTTTTCTCCTAGCCTATCTATCTAAACCTGTTAATTAATTTTCTCCCTTGGGAGATTTTTAGACGTTTTGACCATCTAAGGCCATGGTATCCTTCAGTTACCTATAGACATTGAATTAAACAAATCAAAGAGGTCATTACTGAAGAGGCACTGGAAAGGATATGTGGTTCAAGAACTAATCCTATTAGATAAAATTCCCCTTGCTTGAAAGATAAGTTATTTCTAAACTCTTCATGAGCCTTTATTAATAATTAGGAAAAGCAAGAAAATAAATTGGATGCTGACTTGGTTAAATTTTCCTAAATGAAGACACAAGGGATAAAAATCAATATGCTTTGTGTGTGTGTACGTGTGTGTGTGTGTGTGTATAGAAACATTGGTGGTTCACCTTCCAAAGCATTGAATACATATTCAACAAAACCTTGGGTATTATATGCTGCCCTCTCTCCCCACCCTCTTTCTCTCTTCTGTTCTGTGCCTGGATTGCATTTTGCCTCAAGCACTTTGGTTTTCTCCACATTCTGTCAGTGGCACATTTAAATATGTACATAGAAACATAATTCAAATGTTGATCAGTTTTATCTACCAGTTCAGAATCATAGGCAAAACTCCATTTGTTAATCTCAACAACAGCAGATCCACTGAATCAATGAGATTTGTGTATGGGTTGACTTATCATTCAGTAATTGATTGAATGGGTCTGATCTAGTTGGGGCCTACAATTGGATTTAGACCAGAAATGGGCATGCTCTAGAGCCTGAAAGTTTCACTGCCTTTTTCACAGACTTTTTTTGCATAGTACCAAACAGGAGGTTTACTCCACTAAATGAAAATTGTATATCATTGCATGTAAGAACATTAGCCTTTGATTTCCGGAGGTTCTTTGTTTTTTATATCAACCAAAACTTTATGAGGTAATCTCAGGCAATTTTGCTTTCACTTGCAATTTACTTTGTTGCTGCAATGTTTGCTTGTCAGTATTGCTTATTATTATTATTATTATTATTTGGTTTACATAAATGTTCTAAGCCTACCCATGTTATACAACCGTTAGGAAAAATCTGGAAGATTCTGGAACAGATGTACTGTTTACATTTTGCAAAACTGCACACTGATGCAAAGTACAGTGTTGTTGTAGATGTTTTAATAAGACCACATATCCAATCATCTAAGTTCCTCATATAGTTTGGGAAAAATTAGTTTGTTTGTTGGGCAGCTGAATTTGTTGGACAGGAACATGGCTGTTGTTTTTGAGCAGATTTTGGACATTTTCTTTTATTGTACTACAATGGCCAGTGGTCATGCTGACTGTTGATACCACAGCCAAGGCTTCACTATTAGATATTGGGAATTATGATTAGTTCAAATGGAACTGGCTGTGTTAAATTAGGAATCTTTTACCTGTGTATTCTGGTCAGAAATTATAAGAAATCCAGAAGCAACTCTAAGGACCTTATCCCACGCTGCTCTCAAAAGTGGCAAGAAAGCGATATGAGCATCATTCCAGTACTATAGCGCTAGTATAAATATGGCGCTAGCGCTATAATAGCGCTATGGATCACCTCGCGCTATTGCAATGCCCGCTGAAACCGACATTCAAAAGAATGCGAATGATGCTGCATTCCGAGCGGTTTCTTGCTGGATTCTGAGCGACGTCGTGGGATCACGCGGAAAACTATAGCGCTATAGCGCCTGATTCTTAGCGGATTCTGAGCGACGTCGTGGGATCACGCAGAAAACTATAGCGCTATAGCGCCTGATTCTTAGCGGATTCTGAGCGACGTCGTGGGATCACGCGGAAAACTATAGCGCTATAGCGCCTGATTCTTAGTGGATTCTTGCTGCTTTTGGCCCCGTGGGATAAGGTCCTAAGTTACAAGTTTTATTTAAAAAGGGAAAAACCCATGCATGCACACACGCACACACACACTAGGAATATAGAAGAAAGAGTTCAGTTGGAATAGGGGAGGCTTAAGGGGGAACATACGACCTGAATATTTATGGTTCCTTCTTCTGCGGTTGCAGAAAGGCAAAGAGGGGCAAAGCAAATCTGGCAGCACTTCTGCCTGGAAACAAACATAGGGGCATTGCAGACTGGCCTAAAGGGCCAGCTTGGGGGTGGAGTTGGGGCAGGACAGCCACACGCCAGCTGCCCCAACTCTTAGGGCAGCAAAAGGGAGGATTGGGGCTGTGGCATGGAGTTGCCAGCCCCGATCTGCCACTAGCAGGGGTGGCCCAGAGCCTCCCCAAACGGGCCATCTGTAGAGGCCCTAAGCCAACAAACAAAGGAAGGTCCAGAGTTTAAATAAAATTTCTGTGCAAAAGGGACCAGAGCTTGCATGAACTAGATCAAATAAACCTTTGATATGTATCTTATATGCTTTGAAATTCAATCTTCCCAGAAAGGGAGGTTGTAAATTAGACCTATTTCTGAGACAAGATGGCAAAATGGATGGAGTTGTTTACTCTTCCAGGCCAGATGCCATTCCCTTGGTTTTATTATCTCAACACCTCCTCTTTGTGTGTTTGTATGTGTGTGGGGGCATCTCTTGTTGGCAACTCCAGGGAAATGCTAGCCTTGTGTACATGAGCTGCTGTCTTGAGCCTATAGGTCACACCACAAGCACAAAGGCAGTGCGGGGGTGGTGGTGGTGGTGGCTGATTTCCCAAAAACTGATGGTAAACACTCCTTTGCCATTAGTCCCTCCCCTCCAGTATGAGGAGGAGGAGGAGCGGGCATTGAGGTTGTGTGGGGGCAGGGAAGGTATGGTGGCAACAGAGTGAAGAAATGTTACAAAAGAAGAAGGAATTGATGCTTAATACCTATCCCTTCTTCAGTTCACTCTGTTTCCCAGGATAACTTGGAGAGTGTACCAGTCACACCCAGACCCTTACTCTGCTCCTTTGCAATGCCAGGTTGGTCAAAAACAAGAGCCACACCATCCACGATCTTATAGTTGATGAGGCGGCTGACCTGGCTTGCTTTACCGAGACCTGGCTGGGAGATGCTAGCAGTGCCACTTGGGCGCAAGCTCTCCCAGCTGGATACACGGTCAGTGAGCAGACAAGGGAAAGTGGGCGGGGGGCGGTGTGGCATTAGTTCACAGAAACAACCTCATATTGACCAGGAAGCCTATCTGGAAAACAACTTGCATCGAGTGTATGTACCTTAGCCTGAAAATCAAGGATAGTTTGGGGATTCTGTTAGTATACCGGCCAACCCGTTGTCTAACAGACTCCCTAACCAAGCTGACCACCCTGGTCTCTGAGTTGCTGTTGGAGTTGCCCAGACTATTGGTTCTGGGCGATTTCAACATTCCACTCGAGACCAGCTTGCAAGATCTAACCGGTGCGGCTCAGGAGTTCATGGATACCATGACAAACATGGGCCTATCCCAATTCGTTGATGGGCCCACACATTGCGTGGGTCACACCCTCGATGCAGCTTTTAGTATGGAACATGAATATCCGTGGGCGGTGGTCATAAAAACCTCTGCATTGTCATGGATGGATCATTTCCTGGTCAAGATGGAACTAAAAGCCACTGTCTGCCCCCCCCAGGGGTGGCGGCCCCATTAGAATGGTCCGCCCTCGAAGTCTAATGGAATCAATTGGTTTCGAGAAGGCCTTAGAGGGTTTGATGGTTGGTAACACTGGTGATTCTGTTGAAGCCTTGGTGGACACTTGGAACTCCGATCTCACCAAGGCTATCGACACAATCGCTCCCAAGTGTCCTTTCCAGCCCGCTTCTAATCGTAAGCCCTGGTACACAGAGGAGCTTAGGAAGATGAAGCAGGCTGGACAATGACTAGAGTGCGAATGGCGAAGGATTCATCTCTCATCCGACAGAACTTGCCTTAGGAAGCATCTTGATTCCTATTGGGAGGCTTTACGTGCAGCGCAGAAATCCTTCTGTTCTGCACATATTACGTCTGCAGAGTCTTGCCCAGCAGGGTGGTGGGGTAGCTGACGAAGGTTTCACCTCTGCCAAATCCCCTACTCAACCCAACGACAGCCTGCTGTGAGGTGTTTAACACCCACTTTGTAGATAAAATCTCTCGAATAAGAGCCGACTTGGACGCCAGTGTTTTGGCAGAATCCGTAGACGAGGTATCCAGCAACTCCACTGATGGTAATTTACTGGATCAATTTCAATCTGTGAGTACGATGACGTGGACAAGCTCCTTGGAAGAGTGAGGAAGACGACTTGTCCTCTCAACCCATGTCCATCTTGGCTGGTCGCCGGGGAGGGGGGGATGCGTTGAGAGTATTCCTTTGGGATACAATCAATGCGTCCTTTAGGGAGGGTTTTGTACCATCTTGTTTGAAGGAGGCGGCGGTTAGGCCATTCCTGAAAAAAACTTCCCTGGATCCCCTGGATAGAAACAACTACAGGCCAGTTTCCTTGCTCCCTTTTTTGAGCAAGGTGATCGAGAGGGCAGTTGCTTCCCAACTCCAAGCAGTCTTGGATGAAACCGATTATCTTGATCCATTTCAAACTGGCTTCAGGACAGGATATGGAGTTGAGACAGCCATGGTTGCTCTGACCGATGACCTCCGCCTGGTCATTGACAGGGGTAGTGTGACCCTGCTGGTGCTCTTGGATCTCTCAGTGGCCTTCGATACAATAGATCATGCCATCCTCTTGGATCGCCTGAGAGAGTTAGAAATTGGAGGCACTGCTCTGCAGTGGTTCTGTTCCTTACTCTCGGGTAGATCCCAGAGGGTGAGGCTCAGGGATAGTTGCTCTTCCAAAATAGAGCTTAATTGTGGCATCCCTCAGGGCACCATCCTGTCCCCAATGCTATTTAATATCTATATGAAACCGCTGGGTGAGATCATCCAGAGGCATGGAGCGCGGTGTCATCAGTACGCTGATGACACCCAGATATATTTATCCATGACAAGACATCGGTTCAGACTTCAGATGGCATCTCTCCTCTCAATGACTGTCTTAGAGCGGTAATGGATTGAATGAGGAAAAACAGATTGAAGTTAAATCCAGACAAAACGGAGGTACTGACAGTAACAGGCCCGAAACCAGATTTGGGAATACAGTCTCCAGTCCTGGATGGTAATTTACTGGATTAAAAGGACTGTGTTTTAAAAGGACTGTGTTCGCAGTCTGGGGGTACTCTTAGATCTGTCGCTTCACATAACTTGTCAGGTGAATGCGGTGGTCAGGAGTGCCTGTTATCAGCTTCAGCTGATACGCCAGCTGCGCCCTTATCTGGATATGAGGGATCTGGAAACTGTTATACATGCTTTGGTAACCTCACGTCTGGATTACTGCAATGCACTCTACATAGGGCTACCCTTGTGCCTAACCCGGAAACTGCAAGTTGTGCAAACCATGGCAGCCAGGCTAATTACCGGAACATCAAGGAGGGAGCACATAACACCAGTGCTTAAAGCCCTCCACTGGCTGCCAATTAGTTTCTGGGCACAGTACAAGGTGTTGGTTTTAACCTTTAAAGCCCTACATGGCTTGGGTCCATCTTATCTCAGGGACCGCCTCTTCCCGTACAATCCCCCCTGCGCACTTCAGTCCTCTGGGAGGAATCTGTTGAAGCCCATGAAGACTAGGCTGGCACAGACCTCCCAGAGGACCTTCTCTGAGACCGCCCCCACACTATGGAATGGCCTGCTGGATGAGATAGGTCTTATTACTTCCCTGCTGCTTTCAAGAAAGCAGTAAAGACGGATCTCTTCTGGCAGGCTTTCCCAGAATAATCCCCTGGCTCTAGTGGAGGTTACCTTACGCCCCTTAACCTCCCATAGTACACGGACACACCCAAGTTGTTTAATTTGTTTCTATTTGTTTTTGTCTTTATTATTTTTTAAAGTATTGTTTTAATTCTGCTATTATATTTTAATTTAGTTTTAAGGGTGGGAGGATTAGGGTGTGGGATATAGGAATTTTACATTGTCTCTTGTTTTTAAATTATGCTGTACACTGCCCTGATTGCTGAGCAGAGGGGCGGCTTAGAAATAAAACTTATATTATTATTATTATTATTATTATTATTATTATTATCCAATTCAGATCTGTTGTTCCCACTTGTTGAATACGCTTCGGAATCGATTCTTTTCAAAAGAACCACCAAAACACTGGTTTTTTGTGTGTGTTTGCCTTGCTTCACCATGATTGAAACTGAGCTCAATATGATCAGAGCCAGTTTCAAGCAGGAACAACAGACATATAATCCGATCAGCAATTCGCTTTAAATCATAGTAGGCCACATGCCACAAAACTTTATTTTGACTGTTAAAGCATCTTTTAATAAATATAGATATTTACAGTTGGGTGCAAAATTTGTTCTGGGACCCTAGGGATCCCTGCTCCCAGCTTCCAAAATCTGCAATTCTTAGGAATGTTTTGGAAGACCAGATCAAGACTGCATTCCTGTTGGAGCTGGCCTTGCTACTAGGGTGAGTGAAGCAAATGACACAGCCAGAAGATGCTTAGAAACTCCCCCCAGGAGTTCCTTATGAGCCCCTGTACATTCCCCTTTCTTGAACAGGAAGACAGGTAACTTCCAGAAGTCTAGCTGAACTTCCCCTGCCTCCACAACTGTAACTCAGAAGTACTATCTGTTGAGAAATGTGTGAAAGAGTAGTGGATCTCACAAGGCAGAAGCTGAACAACTGGTCCCATACCCACCAACCCAACTACCCACAGAAGCTGCATCTGCACTGTAGAAATAATGCAGCTTTCCCTTTGGTTTCACAATGATTAGTTTAGTGTTCTTCTTTAACTTTACTCTAGTTTTTTTTTTAAATATCAGCAGTTGAGGGTCTGTGCTGCAATCTACTCCTGGTTTTGTTTTTGTAGAGACAACTCCAGCATAGTATCTTTCTATTTCTTTATCTTCTCCCTTTGTAGTTGGAGCATAAACTTGGATTGTGGTTATACTGATAGGTTTCCCCTGAAGTCTTATTGATTTTTTTTCACCTTAGATTTTTGCATTATATTCTTTGACTGCTTTTGTTTCATCTCATCTCATCTCACTATGAATGCCACCCCGTTTCTTGTTAAACAAATGGTAAAACATACTTGTTGCTGTTGTGTGCCTTCAAGTCATTTCCTCCTTATGGCAACCCTAAGGTGACCCTATCATAGGATTTTCTTGTCAAGTTTCTCAGAGGGGGTTAGCCATTGCCATCTTCTGAGGCTGAGAGTGTGTGACTTGTCTAAGATCACCCAGTGGGTTTACATGGCCAGTGTGGTGTAGTGATTTGAGAGCTGGACTATGACTGTGGGAAACAGGGTAAAATATAACAGTGTTTCATAAGAACAATTTGACAAATCAGCCACTGGTTCAGCAGATAAGCAAAGACATCAGATTAGAAATAGCTGCTTAGTGATGGAAATGCTTCAAAACATAGGTTGGAATCCTGTTCAGCAGTATAAAGTTACATACTTGTGACTCTTTACTATTTATTATCCTTATATAACCCTAGTTTAGGAGACATATAGGGACTGTGAAAGTCCCCTGGTCTACACATACTGAGCAGCAGCTCCTGCAATCAATGCGGGTCTATTCCCCTGTCAACTGAAAAGCAGACGACTGATGTTTCCACCTGCCTTGCACAAGCAGTATCCAGCACAAGGGGGAATTGTGTTGGGGTCCTTCTTTTGCCTGTTACATCAGAGATCACTCATGGGAGGGGATAGGAATGTCAATCAGCTGCTACCTGAAAGATAGGGGAATCAATCCATCACAGTAGCTGCCGCCTGGTAAGTGGTGATTGGAGAATTATTGGGATAGTAGTCACTGCATAGAACAATAACTACAGTTTTATGCATTCATGGCTCCCCAGCAAGATTCTGGCCAGTGTTTTACCATTGGGTGGACAATAAGAGATGGATCAATTCAGCCTCATAGAACAAAGAATTCCATAATTGGAGGGCTACTGCTGGAAAAAAAACTTTCCATGACATCATCAACAAAAGTTCACATTGGTCATTCTAGCCAATAGAATTAAATTTCCAATGTGGGCCAATGAGGCAAACAACAACTGAAATTGTGAGTAACAAATGTCAATGTGTTTGCAGTGAATGCCCCAATGTGAGGTAATTTTGGCACTCATAAAAAAGCACAAAGTTTTGGCTCAGGTTCATTATGGATTTGGGCAAGCATTTACTATGTAATTGTGGAAGACAGGTGGTGGGCAACTGAACAAAAATTATTTCAGCAGTTCCCTGTGGTGAAAAACACATATCTAGTGAAAGCAATATGGTTAGCACCACACTATATTATTAGTGGTAGGGTGGGAACTTTTCAACTGCTTTTTAAAAGTAATTCCTACTAAGTTATCATTCTTCTGTACAATAGCCATTGTTAATCCTCTTGCAATTAGTCTTTCTTTTGAATATATGCTGCCAATTTTAACTTCTCAGCAGATATAATTATACCACTCATGGAAAAGAAGGAGGCATTTTAGATTTTCCAAATTAAAATCATGCATGGAACAAAAGTATGAAAGCACAACCTTATGTTTCTGGGGTTATTTAACAAAAGAAAAAAATGTAACAAAACTTACCTCTTATATTAATTCAAGCATGGAGAGACTATTATTATGATACATTTATATGACAATTCTAATTTATCATGTGCTTTGTGGCTCTTGTTATAGTCCCCTTCATAATCATGCTGTAAAGAAAAGGTGGGCAAAGTACAGTCTTCTAGATGTAGTTAGAGTGCTACTGTCACATTCCCACCATTTTGAATCATTGTAAATTTCTTTCTCATGCACAGAAATGAATAATTTAACCATTTTTCTTCCTGTGAAAAATCCACATCTGGGTTTTTTGTTTGTTTGTTTGTTTGTTTTGCTTTTTCACAGAAGACAATGTTTTCTGTGAAGAAAAGTTGTTTTCTGCACAGGAAGCTAGCTTTCTAGAGGAAATTTGCTTTGTGATAATGATATTTCTGTGCAGGGAAATGCCATTTTCTGTGCTAAACATACAAAGACAAACACACTTTTCTTGTGCAGAATAAGTCCCAAGCTGTGAAGATGCTAATTCCTCTAGGAGTCTACATTTTTATCTGAAATCCAAATATTTATGAACATTATCTCCATCCCATTTCATGAGAATTCTGTCCAACAGCCTCATGAAGATTGCATGTTGTAAAGAAGGGCACTGTTAGCCCTGCTCACTGCTTGTACCTTCCAGTACTATCTGTCATGTAAGATGGAAAGGGGCAGTATGCTCACTGATCCAGTGCTATCTCCAAACCTTCTGATGGTTGCAGCCCCTCTTATTCAAGTCAGACTTTGAGAAAACAACATTTTTGGATTACAGCCCTCAGACTTTCTAAGCCGGCATGGGGAATCTGGCAGTATTTTTCTTGATTAGGCATGGTAAAAAGTTTGAAAAGCCTATACCAGTTTATATCCTTAGAATCACAAAACAAGAATGGTGTAGTGGTTTGAGTGTTGGACTTAAGAATCTGGGAGTATGAATCGTTCTTTGGCCATGGAAACACAATTGATGACCTAAGCTGAATTACACTCATCCTTGGCGGAAGGCAATGGTAACAAATCTTCCGAACAAATCTTACCAAACAACAATCTCCCCCCCAAAAAACACAATGTTTTTTTCATCTCAGGGTCACCATAAGTTGGAAATGAGTTAATAATAATAATAATAATAATAATAAATTTATTTAATACCCCGCCTATTGGAAAACCAATCCAGGCGGCTTACAAGTTAAAATCAAATACAAACCCCACAACAATCCCTCCCCCACTTAAAACAGTATTAAATCACAACAGCTTAAAAAAAATAACAATTAAAACTTTAAAATTATACGACACAATAGACATTCTACTATGGCCTGTAGCAGTGTTCCTATCCATCCAAGATGGGGCCAATTAAGGAACAGTGCACGTTAAGGCCGGAAATAATTAATCTGGAAAGGCCTGCCGGAAGAGATCCATCTTGACAGCTTTTTAAAAGCTGTCTAGCGATGTTAACTGACGGATCTCGTCTGGCAGGCCATTCCAGAGTTTGGGGGCGACAACAGAGAAAGCCCTCTGAGAGGTCACCGCAAGCCTCGATTTTTGGGGCTGCAGCAGGTTCCTCCCAGAGGACCGGGGAGTGCGGGGAGGTTTGTATGGAAGGACCCAAGCCATTTGGGGTATTAAAGGTGATAACCAACACCTTGTACTGGGCCCAGAAGCTGATTGGCAGCCAGTGGAGGGACCTCAGAACCGGAGTAATGTGGTCCCTCCTAGATGTTCACGACACTAACCTGGCTGCCATATTTTGTACCAGCTGTAATTTCCGAGCCAAGCACAAGGGTAGCCCCATGTAGAGCACATTACAGAAATCAAGGCATGAGGTTACTAGCACATGCACAACAGTCTCAAGATCCCTTACTTCCAGAAAAGGGTGCAGCTGGCGTATCAGACGAAGCTGATAACATGCTCCTGACCGTCGCATTTACCTGATTTGTCATCAGGAGCGATGAGTCAAGGAGCACCCCCAGACTGTGAACACAGTCACTGGAGGAGAGCATGATCCCATCCAGGACTGGAGGTTGCAACCCAATTCTTGGTTTCGGGGCTGCTACCATGAGCACCTCCATCTTGTCAGGATTCAGTTTTAATCTGTTTTTCCTCATCCAGCCCATTACCACTCGAAGACATTCATTAAGAGAAGAGATGCTATTAGAATTCGAAGCCGATGAACGAGACACGGAGAAATAGATTTGGGTGTCATCAGCGTTCTGATAACACCCAGCACCATAACTCCGTATAATCTCACCCAGCGGCTTCATATAGATGTTAAATAACATCGGGGACAAAATAGCTCCCTGAGGGACCCCACAAGTGAGCACCCTCTTACTGGAGCTACTGTCCCCGAGCAGCACCCTCTGGGACCTGCCCGAGAGGAAGGACCGGAACCACTGCAATGCAGTGCCCTCAATACCTAACCCCCTCAGGTGGCCCAAAAGGATGCCATGATCTATCGTATCAATAGCCACTGAGAGGTCTAAGAGCACCAACAGGGTCACGCTACCCCTGTTGATGCTCAGACGCAGATCGTTGGTCAAGGCAACCATGGCAGTCTCAACCCCAAAGCGTGTCCTGAAGCCAGTTTGAAATGGGTCTAGATAATCGTTTTCATCCAAGACGGCTTGGAGCTGAAGGGCAACCACCCTCTCGATCACCTTGCTCAAAAATGGCAGCCTGTAATTACTCATATCCAGGGGGTCCAGGGAAGGTTTTTTCAGAAGCGGCTTAACAGCCTCCTCCTTCAAACAAGATGGAACATGTCCTTCCCTGAAGGATGCATTGATGATATCTGTGAGGAATCTCCTCAATGCATCCCCCCCCCCCCGGACAGCCAGCCATGATAGGCAAGGGTTGAGAGGGCAAGTCGTCTTTGTCACCTTACCAAGCAGCTATTCCACATCCTTGGTACTCACAGATTGGCACTGATCCAGTATAACTACATCGGCAGAGTCGCTGGACACCTCGCCTATAGGCTCTGTTTCAATGGTAGCATCTAAGTCGGCTCTTATCTGAGAGATTTTATCTGCAAAGAAGTTGTTAAAAGCGTCACAGCAGGCCGTTGTCAGGTTAAGTAAGGGATTTGGCACCGGGAGCACTTGCGTCATCTCTCTCACCACCTTAAATAGCTCTACTGGACGAGACTCTGCAGACGCAATACATGCAGAGGAGAAAGCTCTCTTCACTGCACGCATTGCCTCCCGATAGGAACGAAGAAAGTTCCTATGGCTAGTTCTGTCAGATAAGAGTCGAGTCTTCTGCCACCTGTGCTCTAGTCATTGTCCAACCCGCTTCATCCTCCTAAGCTCTGACGTATCCCAAGGCCTCCAATTTGAAGCGTGATGGCAAGGACGCTTGGGAGCGATCGTGTTGATAGCCCTGGTAAGATCGGTGTTCCAGGTATTTACCAGAGCTTCGACAGGGTCACCGGCATTCCCAACCATTAAACCCTCTAAGGCTCTCTGGAAACCAATGGGCTCCATTAGCCTTCAAGGGCAGACCATTCTAATGGGTCCACCACCCCCCGCGGGGCAGATATTGGCTCTCAGTTCCATCTTGACCACAAAATGATCCATCCATGACAATGCGGAAGTACTTACGACCTCTGCCCATGGATATTCCTGTTCCGTACTGAAGACCGCATCGAGTGTATGACCTGCACAATGTGTGGGCCCATTGACCAATTGGGATAGGCCCATGTTTGTCATGGTCTCCATGAACTCCCAAGCCGTGCCTGTTAAACTGGTCTCTAGCGGGATGTTGAAGTCCCCCAGAACTAAGAGTCTGGGGGTCTCCAACAACAGCTCAGAGACCAGCTGTGTCAGCTCGGTCAGGGAGTCTGCTAGGCAACGGGGTGGTCAGTAGACTAGCAAAATCCCCAAACTATCCCTGGTCTTCAGGCTAAGGTACATACACTCGAAATGAACCGTGTTCTGGACAGGTATCCTGGTCAAGGTCAAGCTGTTCTTGTGAACTAGAGCCACTCCGCCCCCCCCTGCCCACTTCCCCTCACCTGCTCACTGACAGAGTACCCAGCTGGGAAGGCCTGCGCCCAGGTGACTGTGCTGTCCTCTCCCAGCCAGGTCTCTGTAAAGCAAGCCAGGTCGGCGTCCTCATCCAGGAGAAGATCCTGGATGATGTGAGTCTTATTTTTAACCGACCTGGCATTGCAGAGGAGCAGGGTGAGGTTCTGTGGAATGGCTGTTGAAGGCATACAGCAACATTCAGAAAGTGAAAGTAACCATGTGCACTGAGAGCAATACATACAGAATACAATTGTTACCACTAATTTTGCCATGGGTTTATATTGAGAACAGAAGGGCACTGCCATCCAGTGGGACAAAAAGGCAGGCTTGGGAGCCCAGGTACATCAGAGCCTCCCCCTTCCCATGAGACCAGAAGGGCACCACCATCCAGAGGGACAAATTGGGTGCCCAGGTACATCAGAGGCTCCCCCAAATGAGACCAGAAGGGTGCCGCCATCCACAGGGACAAAGAGGCAGGCTTGGGAGCCCAGCTACGTCAGAGCCTCCCCCCGAAGGCCGCTGATGTCACTGATGGGGACAAAGCAGGAGGTGGGGAGGAGGAGGGGAGGAGGGGGAAAACATCTAGGAGTGTAAAAAGGAAAGGGAAAAGAAAATTGAGGAATGGAAGAAGGGAATAACAGGCATAAAATATAGAAACAGCTATTGGGCTGCAGCAGTAGTGGTGGGTGACACTCTCACAGAAAGAACAACAGTGTAACCATAGCTGACACTTGTTAGCACTGCGGGAAAGGAGGCAAAAGGTGTCCCTCCTTATGAAAACCCTTTAGTGAAACAGCTCAAAAACCAACAACTAGAGAGGGGGAGACCAGACAGAAAACGTCCAATAAAGCAAGCATAGTTAGAAGCAACACTACATATGTAATTGGAACATGGAATGTGAGAAACATGAGCCTGGGAAAACTGGACATAGTGAAGAAGGAAGTGGAACACATGAAAATAGCAATACTAGGAGTGAGTGAGTTAAAATAGACAGGAATGGTTCACTTTGACTCAGACAACTATACAGTAATCTATTCAGGAAATGAAAAAAAAAGAAATGGGATGGCTTTCATACTAAGGAGAGATATAGCTAGAGCACTCAAAGGATACAACTCAAAGTCAGAGTGTATATTATCAGTAAGGCTTCAGGGTAAACCTATAAACATCACAATAATCCAGGTATATGCACCAACAACAGATGCAGATGAAGAGGAAATTGAGAGTGTCTATGGTGCAGTTCAGGAAGAAAATGACAACATACTACCAAAATATTTCAAACTAATCACTGGAGACTTGGATGCTAAAGTCGGCAACAAAAAGGAATAAAAAACAGTAGGAAAATTTGGATTGGGAACAAGAAATAAAGCAGGAGAGCATCTGATAGAATTCTGTGAAGCCAATAATCTATTCATTGCAAATACCTGCTTCATACAACCAGATAGGAGACTATACACCTGGACATTACCAGATACACAAAAACCAGATAGACTATATAATTGGAAGTAGAAGATGGAGAAACTCTATTCTTGTGGCCAAAACCAGACCAGGAGCTTATTGTGGCACAGACCATGAACTGCTCATAACAGAAATCAGAGTTATGCTGAAGAAGAAAGCAAAAACCCTCATTATACCAAAATATGACCTGAATAACATTTCAGATGAATTCAATGACAATGTAAGAAACAGATTTGAATTATTGACTATAATCAACTGGGAACCTGAGGAACTGTAGACAGAAGTCAAAGACATAATTAAGGAAGAATGCAAGAAAACACTAACAGTGGCCAAAAAGAAAGATAAGAAACAATGAATGACAAATGAAACACTTCATGCAATGAAAGAAGAAAAGCAAAAGCAAAGGGAGATAGCCAGAAGTATGAACACAATTGTGCAATGTCTGACATGCAGGGATAAGGATCAGATGAGACCTCTTCTTGGAAGCTAGGGGCCTTTGCAGACTGCCAGAAATAGTGCAAATTGAGTCCACTTTAAGGATTAGGGTTAGTGCTAGGGAATCATGGGAATTGTTTTTTCCCCCCTGAGACATTGAGCCTTCTCTGTCAGAGAGCTCTGGTGCCACAATAAAATACTGTTCCCATGATTCCCTAACCCTTAAAGTGGACTCAATTTGCACTATTTCTAGCAGTCTGCAAAGGCCCTAAGATGATCAAATTGAGACTATCGTACTTTGACCACATAATGAGAAGGCATGGATCACTAGCAAAAACAATAATGCTAGGAAAGGTAGAGGGTAGAAGAAAGAGAGGAAGACCACAAACCAGATGGATAGACTCGATCGGGGGTTTATGGGCAAGGGCTTGCAGGATCTGGACAAGGCAGTGGAAGATAGGGATTCTTGGAGATGTCTCATCCACAGGGTTACTATGAGTCAGAACCGGCTTGAGGGCAGTTAACAATAAGAAATATATTGGATGTTCAGAAACTCATATGTGAATACTTTCACTGTAATAAAGATCTCACTGGGCTTGAGCCAAATAGATGACAATGAAGGAAGATCTTCATTTTTTCACTGGTGAAGATGAAAATACTGATTCCATCATGCCATCAGCTTCCTGCTATGTTCTCAGGATGCCTGTATTTTTGCCTCTTTCTCTAGTGGTAGCAGGGGGCAGATGCTTCTAAAGTGGTTCTAGGCATATCTATGGAATGAAACTATAAGGTGCATTTGGTCTGTGGTGGTGCCATCTGGTCTATACTCTTGGAATGATGTGCATGTTCAGCAGCATCCTGAAGATGCACATTAGTCTACCACACCTTAGTGGAAGGCAAGAACAGCTCTGAGTACTATCTGAAATAATAAAAGTCTTGGATATGTGAGAGGAGAGAAGGGGGTGAAACAATAGGTGAAATTATAGCCATATCTGTTGTATATTTGATATAACCAATATGGATTTCTACAAAACCAAATCTACATATCAACATTATTATAATTATCATCACAAGAGCAATGAAAACTGGCCCATTTGTTTCCTATTTAGCATGAAGACTCTAAACTAGAACAAGGATGCTTCTATGCAAATATATTCTAGCATACCAAGAGTACTGCTTCTCTGAAGTTTGATTTCCCCTCACCCAGTGAGTTACCACACATCTTAGTAGCGCTGATGCTGTTGCTGATTATCTGCATTTATATTCCACCATTTCTCTGGTTAGCTCAAGGCAGCGTATATGGTGCTTTTCCATTTTATCCTATACGTCAGCCTTGAAGCTGAGAGATAGTGACTGGCCCACAGTTGTTTCAATGAGTTTTATGATGAATAAAAAAGTTGAAACGAGAGTCTCTGCACTACTAGTATAACACTCTTAAGCACTAAACACCAATTGCTTTCACTTTCTTCTCAACTAGTCACCAAATTTAAATCACCAGTTCTAATGCCTTCTTTGAGTCCTTTTTTTGTCTTCTCCCACCTTGCTCACCCCTTTCCTTTTTTAAAATGTTTAGTATTTCCACTATTCAGTTTCAGAAGAATAGACTGTACTCTCTGCTGCTGATCCTGGTTCACTACACCCAGCAAAGTAAAGCCCCCTTTTTTCCTAGTTCTCATTTGCAAACAGCACAAGCAACAATGTTGTACGCCTTTCCTGATTTTCTGCTGTGGGTTATTTGTCTACTGTCATTTTATGAAACACCATGTCAGGAAGACACAAAGGACCTATTTGAGAAAAAAATGTTAAAATTGTATGATTCATGTAATAGAACACTAGACATCAGGCATCACATTATTGTAAGAAGCATAATAGAAGCAAGAAAGGCACCCTGGATAATTACATTGTGCTTAGTCCAAGAATGATAGTTAAACCTGTTGGTAGCTAGCAATTTGCTATTGAAGCTGGCAATGGTAGGAACTGAGTCTTGCATTTAATGTTTAATGTTATTTGTTTTGTGTCTCATGAATGAGATGTTCATTTGTTTGTGCAAATATGTGCAGTATTTTCCCAATGGTTTAATTATGCAACTGATCAATAATTTTCTTTTTAAAATTGCATGTAATCACTCTCTCTAGAAACTGTCTCTCAATTCATTATATTAATTGCCAACTAATTTAAAACAAAAATGCTGTTTACTTCGACACAATATTCTGTTGAATTTACAAAAGGGAATTATAGCAGAAAGAGTTTTTTTTTTTAAAAAAAAATATAAGAAATACCATGCTTGTTAGGGGATTCTGGAGAATATTTGTGATCAAAATAATCACCAAAATTCTGCACCACGGCACAGTCTCTTTTCATTAATATAAATTTCTTAAATTTTCATTAGTACACTGAAATTTGATACTCATATCAGTTATCCAACAGAACTGTTTAATCTGTAGTGATGATGGTAATGGTAGTGGACAATGGACCTCCAAAGAATCTAAAGCCATGCCAAACTCTTTTGTCCCTAGGTAGAATTAAAAGAGTGGTGTTTTGAAACCTACCTCTCTGTTCCAGTATGCTTTTCCTTTGGTTTCAAAAGGAAAATGTTGGTTCCATATAAGACTAAATAATGGCTGGTATTCAATATTGCAGTTACAGATTTGTAACCTAGAGTAATAGAACTGCAAGTGGTCTGGTTTCAAAGTACAATAATCTCCAAAATCCATAAAACAGGGATACTTTTAATCGGTCAACCAAAATGCACAAAATACATGATGCAAGTTTTTGAAGCTCCACTGGCTTCTTCATCAAGCAAATGTGTTAAGTATCATACAGGAGAAAAAAATATATAATGAGAATGCTAGTCAGATGCTTGCATTTTTTCAAGGTGTTATGTTGTTCTTTGGAGGAATATTGATGAAAGCAGGTCCTTCCTCCTTATGGCCACGTGGCCCTGGGAACAAAGCAAAGTCCAGGAGATAAAATTTGAATTCTATAAGCAATGTAAAAAGGTACTTCTTCTGAGATCCCAGATGTCTCCATCCTTTCTGAGGTCACAGCCCCTTTTGTTAGGCAGGGGACATTGAATCTCAAAAGAAGCCTCCATGCTTTTGCATTAGGAAAATTTTAGGTGTTGTTTTGGTAAAACATGCCAAATGTAGTCCCATTTAAAAAAAAAAGTTTTACTTTCGTTGGAGGTAGAAACCTCAAGTTGTAAAGTCTCAGTCCATTGGCTCCCTCTTTAGGATCCCCTGTTGCAGTTGAAATACAGTATCTTCACATTCAGGAAGTATCTTCAGGGCTAACCATGTTTGCGATGATATCTTTAATAGGCCAACCAAAATGCACAAAATAGATGATGCAAGCTTTCAAAGTTTTACTCGCTTCTTTATTAGGCAAAGGTGTTAGTAATTTCAACAAGACTATATAGTCTTCTTGTAACCTGTATAAATGCCACTCCATCACACCTTAAAAGCAAACAGGTGGATCAGACAAAGTAGCTTCATTCAGCTTCTGACAGGGGGTCAAGGAGGATGTTTCCATTCTCCTCCCACCAGTGAGCAAGGCTGCAAGAATAAAAAGTAGGCCTGGTGGTGTCTCAAGTCCTTGTCACAACCTCACTTACTGTGGGGGAGGCCTGGAAACATTCTTCTCCTTGCATGCTGATAGGAAGGTGAATGGACTTCTTTTATTCGATCCAGTTACTGGCTGTTAAACCTTGTCATGGGGGTAGGGGTGGACCAGGAGATTTTACTTAGTTATGGAGACATAACTTAGGGGCTCTACAGATGGCACATAAGAGGTGGCCTCCGTGCCCTCCCAAAAAGGGCTGACAAATGCCGCTCCTTTTTGGAGTGGCAAAAAGCTGCCCTTACTGCCACCACTGCGGCTCTTCTGCTCTCCTTTGGTGCAGTGTTATCTGACGCTGCCCCAACTCTACCCCTAGGCCAGCCCTTTTGGCCAGTCTGTACAGGCCCTGAGTAGCCAATATAGGGTAACAGTGTATATATTTTTTAAAAAATTCTCATAACCCAAGTTTCATGCTCTGGTTACATACAAGACCTCAGCAAATAAAAGCAAATAAAAGTTTGCTGAAACATGGAATGCTGGCATTCTGTGGCAGTGAATAGTCAAAGACTTTAAAAATATCTGCTGTTTTTCATATTCAGGGAAAAAAGAAACTGAATTGCTCATTTTCAACACACACAGATGGATGCATATATGCACACAAAATGTTGCCATAAATTAATTTTTGGTGGGGTTTTCAGGCTGTGTGGCCATGTTCTAGAAGAGTTTCTTTTTGACGTTTTGCCAGCATCTGTGGCTGGCCTCATTTCTCTGAAGATGCCCGCCACAGACGCTGGCAAAACATCAGAAAGAAACTCTTCTAGAACATGGCCACAAAGCCTGAAAAACTCACAAAAACTATTGATGCTAGCCATGAAAGCCTTCAACTTTACATCACCATAAACTGTTTTACAGTATATTAATGGCAAGTTAATTCCCTTAAGGTTACTTAGAAGCAATTTTACTTACTTTTACTGTGATATATGCCACATTAATATGAGCTCTGCTCTGCTCTGCTCCCATGTTGCTTTATCATAACTTCCACCCATTAACTCACAGTCCACTATCAAATTTCATTGCTATTTGTCACACAGTCTTGCACAAGTATCTTATAGATTTCCTTGGTTAATCACAGGGACCTTAAAACTGTCTAAGACATAATTATAAATGAGTATCATAAAACAGAAAGCTAACAGTTGGAGCAAGTGTTTATGAAATGTTGTTCATTGGCTGACTACTATATGCAACTCAACAGACAATTCCACATGATAGACCACAATGCATGAGCCAGTATTCCTTTTGTTTTTCTCAGTGGTTCTCCCATTTGATCAGCTTTGTTTACAATACAGTCATATGTGTGAAGTTTAACTTCCTGTTAAAGCAATGTTGAATTCAAGCCCTGGGTGGTTTACATTGCAAAGTGAAACAATGGAAAACTCTTTATGGTACTGGCACAAGTTTATCCTCAAAAACATGGGTGTCTGGTGTCCCCCATGTCAGTGAGATATTGAGCTTGTTCTGGATTTTAATCTGAATTTTAAATGAGGTAGCCAAAATGATGGACTTATTTGGGAGACAAGATTCAGCACCTTTGATATCTCCTTTATAATTTGAGTTAAATCCTGGAGTGTATTCACTGACCCACTGACAGGGGAGACACTAGCTGGTGCTATTCCATTACTTCAGTATGTTTTTAAGTTACATATGAACACCACATACTTATCCATGAAAAACACTCAATGCAATGCTAACCTGAGTTTGCAAATTATAATTCTTATGTATGAATTTTTAAAGCAGGAGTGGGCCACTTTTGGTCAATGAGGACTGGTTTTTCTGAGGGGTAATCTCTTAGAGATCACATGTCAATGTAGAGAGGGACAGTGTTATACCCTGTTTTTCTCTTTCATGATGAGCATCACCTCTTGCTATAGCTTTCTATTTCTGTGATGTAAGGGATAATGTATGCATTTATGAGTGAATGAATGTGTATGGGGGCGTTATTATTTTGTCATCTACATTAAATTAATACTGTATGTGGCCTTGGGGCCACAAGTAGCCAATCTCTGTTTTAAAGTAATTCACAAGGGACCAATAGCCATGATAAGCTTAATCTTAACAGTAGTTCTGTTAACATGATAGTCACGGGTTGGATAAAGGAGGAGAAAACCTTTCAAACCCTGACTTCTCAAATTGAAACAGAACACATTTGTATCTCAAACGCCATTTTTTCAAAGTGCCCCCCCATGTGTACAAGAAACCCGTCCTTTGTAATAGGACACACAGAAAAAAATAGATTTGAAACAGTGTATAATTTGAAACATGATCACAAAAAGTATGCATTGTAACAAGTAAACACAGAATGTGGGCAATTTTGAAATTTACATGAAAAAATAAGTATGAATTTCCATGTGGATGATAAAATGTATTATACTCTGTCTCATGGATGGAAGACGTTTAACAGTAGAACAGTAGAAATATGAGAACCAATGTGGAACTGAATGTAACAGTAGAACAATGCAAACTTGTGTTGAAACAGGTGTGGAGAGATAAAGGGTCTTTTGCTGTTTGTCAGCTAATCTGTATCTGATTATAGGTCCGTTTATCACCTTCTGATTGCCTAGGTTTCCAATTCATAAAGGCCAAACAGGCAGAGTTCCTATCAACATTCCACTTAAGCACTTTTAAGTCTTGGTGCAACAAAGGAATAGAAATTACCTAGCCAGCCAAACATCTCAGCAGGCTTCTCTCAGCCAGTTTTATATCCTTCCTAGCCTTTTTCATCCATTCAGCTTACAGATCTTTCGTGGTTGTCACTTATGTAAATAATATTCTCCTCCAATAAGACTAAAAATCTTAGGACGTTATCACACAGGGAGTCGCGGGGAGAAAGTGGAAATAAACGGGTACGAGCGGAAGTCTTTAATTTACGGGATTTGTCCCGTTCTGCCTCGTCTGATAACTAAATTCGAATTTAAAAGGGGGTTGATTCGAACGAAAACCTGATCTTTTCATTTTCAGGATTTTTGAGGATTTGAAAAGATCAGGTTTTTGTTCGAATTAACCCCCTTTTAAATTCGAATTTGGTTATCAGACGAGGCGGAATGGGACAAATCCCGTAAATTAAAGTCTTCTGCTTGTCCCGTTTATTTCCACTTTCTCCCCGCAACTCCCCGTGTGATAACGTCCTTAGTGTTTCCCCCCCGCCCCCTGTGAACCACTTAGTTTGGGCTGCCTTCCATCAGGTTGCATCAGCCATTTGATTGCATCTGAGAGTAACACTTTAATGCAGTACCTTTTTGGGTTCATTATAAGTCAATTCACTCTTTATGTTCCTCTTTCAAGCCATTTCTCCCTTTATCAAATTGTTTGCTGTTAAGTTGGCTTCTTGCCCAGAATCCTGTTCTCTTAGTTTTACATGCCCATTCCACAATATACAGAGCTTTGTACTTTACATTTTACACTTCATTAACATACACTATTCAGGCTTCAGTGTCTCAACATTGCAAAATATAACCCAGATTGGTGCTCAGAGTGGAACCATATGAAACAGAACTTGTCAGATTCACCCATTCTTACCATAGAGCACTCATGGATTGAATATGACTGGCCCTATAAATAGCATCTCATGCCTAGTGCCAACTCTGACATCCATGCATTTGCCCTGTTTGTCTCATAAATTTACCACTTGCCTGTACTAAGATCTAAGTTCTTAAAACTGCTGTTTATTGCAGATCATAATGATAATGAACGAACATGTGACTCTGAATTCCAAATGTTTTCATTTTGGGGTGGATGGAGTAGATGGGCAGTTAGGCAGTATGTACATGATTCAGTATATGGTGAAACTGTAGTTCATCTACAGTACCAGTTCTCATCCTTTGGTTCCCCAGATGTTTTGGACCAGCTCCCAGAATCTCAGACCCTTTGTTAGTCATAGTAGTTGAGGCATCTCAGTTTGTGAAGTCCAAAACATCTGCAGGACCAAACGCTGAAAACTACTTACCTAGAGAACCTCTGAAAAGTTGGTATGCTCCACATCTGAGAACATATGCAAAAACTGCAGCAAATATTCCTGTAAAACAGTCAGAAGAATGGGTTCTGTTGAACAAATGAACGAACAAATGAACAAATTAATGAATGACTCTTTAAAATGTTTTTATTCTTTAGTGAATCAGCTTCTACTGGTAAATTAAAACCAAACAAACAATAGATGGCCTTGTTTGAAAAACAGGAAGAGGTTGGGCAGAAAGTAATTGTCGGGATCTAGTACCCATCTAGGAACATTTTAATTATGGAAGCATAATTCTATTTTTACAAACTAGTGGCAATATGGTATGAGAGCAGCCCTTTGTGAATTTGTGCTATTTCTCAATGTGACCCCTTCTACTTACCTCTTTAACTTCCCTAAATATACACAAGGAGGAATGCTAAAAATCACTGCATAATGTGCTCATGTGGCGGAACCAATAAGTGATGCTGTTCAAGCATGCAGTCAGGTTTATTATGCATACACGCAGTACCCTTGGCAAAAGATATGCTGAGTAAGTAAAGTAAGAGAGATCTGCTTGGAACTGTAAAGTTTGCATTTACATTGTGTGTGTGCATGCGTGCATGTGCATCCCTTATTTAAAGTCTGTGTGAAAACCTTTCTTCAGAAACCTGCTGAGCTGTTTGACTGGCTAAGTAATTTCTGTTCCTTTATCGCACAGTGTGATGACATTTTGGAGCCCACCAGAACAGCAATGCAGAGTTTCTCTGCTGCCTTTTATAGCCTTGCAAAATGTCATTTACACCACACCAGGAGGCTTTTTATGAACAAAAACATGACATCCAAATGGCTTGGGCTCCAACAGTCTTTTAGAAGAACATGTTCATAATTTTAAATTTGGAAGAAAGTGTATATGACAAGTACAAGTATAAAGAAAAGACTTAAGGTTTCAAGCAATCTTATCTGTTCTGACCTACTCAGTGCTGTTGGAGTGGGAGGAAGCATCGAGTCTATACTATTTCCCCCATATTTTTTTCATATCATAATATTTTTTCATATCTGCACGTTTGTCTTGATCAAGCAACTCTTTGTATTAACACTTTACCTTCATGTTCTGATACTCATGCTTCAATCAATCCATCATGATGGTGTTCCTTTGCTTTTATTTCCATCTACGAAGCTAATGTGGATACTGGAGCTCTGTGTATGAGCATCACTTGAAGTGTGCAAGGTCCAAAGCTCCTTAGATTTGCTATGTAAGTTGTTAGAGAGTCTCTAGAAATAAAATGCTGCAAACATTGCCACAAAAAGTAACTTATTGTATTAACTCCTTGCATTACTTTTTGCTTCTTTCCCCTTTAAAATACTTTTAAAAATAATTATTGCAATGTGTCACAATCTTAAGGTGTGTGTGTGTGTGTGTGACAACAAACCATTTCATTTTGCTTTTCTAAAACATGCATTTCATGTTACTTTCTAAAAGGGCACTTTTCAGAGGTATATTTTAATGCCATCCTCTTATTCTAAAAGGTAGTAATTATTCGAACATGTAGGTGAACAGATTTTGTACAGTAAGAAAAAGTGTGCTATAGGAAATAGGAGTTTTTTTGGTACAACTAGCAATATGAGGTCTAATTGGTACCAAGGTTATTTCTTAAAGCAAATCGATAAGACAAGGATAAAAAAATAAAAAATAAATAAATAAAAATACTACTGTTATTTTTCAGTACCTATAATCTTATTTTAATAATATATTTTGGGTTCAACTATCTGATTGCTGTACTTGTGACCAAGGAGGATACATGCATAAAGATCTGTCCCGATATTTAGGATCCAACTGTGTTGCTGCAAGGTTTGTTAACCGCATCCAGAACTCCTTTTGCACCATGATTGTGTGGTTCACTGGCACCTGGAAAGAACAGATTTTTTAAATCACCAGACTTTGTAATGATTTTCACCATTACATTAACTTTGTTAGTTTTGGTTCAGTCCACAGGGCTATTGCTCCTCAGCGAAAGTCACCATCTCAGTCAGGCTCTCTTTGTCACTGCATAGGAAACCATGATGAAATTGTTGTTGCTGTGTCTCTTAAAGTCATTTCTGACTTATGGAGACACTAAAGCAAATCTGTTAAAGGGTTTTATTGGCAAGATTTGTTCAGAAGGGTTTGCCTTTGTCTTTGCCTTTCTCTGAGGCCAGGAGAATATGATTTGCTGAATGTCACCTAGTGGGTTTCCAGGGCTAGGTGGAGAATTGAACTCTGGTCTCAAGAGTAGTAATCAGCACCCAAGTCACTACACCATGCTGACTCTCAGCAATGAGACACTTCTCCACAGTCTGCCTAGCTCCATGTGTTGTTTTGACTCTTCTATAATGCATTGCCTTGTTATGCAAAATAATGTGGTGCCAGGTGGATCAAGAAAAGTGTCTCCTTAGTAACTGCATTCCCTCTTCTTATGCAGATGAGAAAGAAGCTTAGAATAAACCATGATAAAAAGATGACACAGTAGCATCACTAGGGGGTGCGGGGGGGGGGGGGGAGGGATGTTACTAGATGCCAGAATGGTGTAGTGCTTTGATTGTTGAACTACAACACTTTAGACCAGGGTTTGAATCCTGACTTTGTCATGAAAACCCACTGGGTGACCTTGGGTAAGTCACATTCTTTCAGCTTCAGAGGAAGGCAAGGCAACCCCCCTCTGAACAAATCTTGCCAAGAAAACTCTTTGACAGGGTCACCTTAGGATCACCATAAGTCAGAAATGACTTGAAGGCATACAGCAACAAACAAGACATCTCTTAAGGGGAATGAACAACAAAGATAGCTGAGGAGACCATAGTGTGATGATTTCTTATGGAATATACTGAAGTCAATGTTTGTAGGAATCTGTAGCAAATCCTGTCTATTTTCTTTACTGATTTGAAAATAAGCACAGATTCAAATGAGTCTATAGATTGTAAGCCTGAGGGCAGGGAACCATCATTAATCCACTTGTAAGCTGCTCTGATAGCCTTTGGCTGAAGAGCGGGGTATAAATACTTCATATTATTATTATTATTATTATTAGATTCCAGAGAGTTTACCAATTGTACCCGCTGAGCTAAAATGGTAAATTTACTCTGCTTGATGAATATGTTGTGTTTGCAGGTGCTTAAGAAGATGAAAATTATTTCTGTAGCAGTTTTGTAAGCAAACAAATTTGAAATAGAAGCATGAAGTCAGTTATTGTTTTCCTCTGTATTCCCACTTTGAACTAGAGCACAAATATGACAGATGAATCTGGATACATTTTCTGGAAACCACAATGACAGCAAAACCAGGCTGAAATCTGTACAATCAAGGAATAATGTAAAGGTACCATTTGCCTCTTGGAGTCAAATAAATGTTTACTTCCTGAATTGGATCAAATAAATTTGTGCCTCCTGAATTAATTAGGTTCATGCAGGAGGTCAAGACAGTCACATGCAGGTAGAATAACTTTGAAAAAGATTTGTTTCTTGGAAACAGACTGCATTTCAAAACGTTTCCAGAGCTTTTCTAAGAACTGCAAATCTTCCAAGTGCTGATGTTGGTTGCATAATTGTACAAATCCAAAACGCTACTGCTGTACCTTTAACCATGCTGTGCGGTATGGCAGGATACCAAGTGGTAATGGGACATCAGTCTTGTTCTTCTCCTTTCTCTTTATATCAGGGTGGCCAGCGATGGCCTGTGGCCACATGTGACCTTTGGAACTTCAAAGACCAGAAGCCCCCATTGCCAATTTTGGAGCAACCTACTGTAGCTGTCTGTGCCTGCCTACAATGGGCAAGGTAAATAGCAACTTCCTCCAGAATTCCTTTCTCTACAAGTGTGAGCAGCAAAAAAAGGAGAAAGAGGAATATCAGATAACCCTGCCGCACTAGCTACCTTCAGGATGTTAAAAACAAACAAACATAGGTCTTTAAATGTAGCCATGACATTTCATACATCTGGTGAAAGGAAAAAATATCCCTGGATGCATTTTGGAAGGCACACACAAACACATGCACACACAAAGAGAAACAGCTTGCTTCTCTCCCTCTTCTTCCAGCCTTCCCCATTAGCTGGAGCTCTGAAGGGAACAGCTGGTGAGGAAGGCAGGGATGCAGCGAGAGAGAAGTTTTCTCTTTCCTTTCCTACTTCTTTTGGGTAATGTTCTGTTCTTTTTACTCAGGTTGGATACCATTTCTTGGAAAGTTAAGGGCAGTAAAATATATATTTTATAAAGAAAATTATGTAAATAAAATTGTTTATTTCTCTGGGTGATTTCTGGTAACACAACTACTGCTTCTGTGCGCATACGCAAAAATGTTATTTCCAAACTAGCAACGGA
Source organism: Phrynosoma blainvillii (assembly GCA_026167975.1). Classification (NCBI taxonomy): domain Eukaryota; kingdom Metazoa; phylum Chordata; class Lepidosauria; order Squamata; family Phrynosomatidae; genus Phrynosoma; species Phrynosoma blainvillii. The sequence continues at coordinate 40,522,213 of JANUYF010000005.1, forward strand.
TTTGTTCATATCTGTATGAAAACCAAATGTGCCTTTTACTCACTTTCTCTCATTAGTGATGTGCTTTTAACACATTGTTGTGCTCTGCGTGTGAAAATCATTTGCACATTTGAGTGCTTTTCTGGATGCGGGTGCTTTAACCATTTTTGGAATGGAAGCACATAGGTGTGATAAACTCCAAAAACCTGTTGTGTGTGTCGCTGGGTTGTGGGGCATGGGAGAGCTTGGGAGGGAGCCTGCTAGTGGCAAGGATCACCCAGCAAAACACACACGTACAGTGTGGGTCCAGTACAAGGGGAGGAGGGGGGAGGAGGGAGAGGTGTCACTGAAAGCCCAGAAGCTGCCCTTCCCAGATTCTTCTCTTCTCCATCTCTTACTAGCAGTAGCATTTTTGTCTGGCTGGGAGGAAATGCAACAGAAAAGTTTCTCCTTTCACTTTTGTGTTGAGAAAAAAGGGAAGGAAGGAAGAATGTAGAATGAAGAAGTGGTGAATAGCCATGCTTTCTGGCCCTTCAGAGCCTGCTGCTGACACACAGAGAGACAGAGACAGACAGACAGAGGAAGGTGCAATGGTGTTCCTCTTTCTCTTCCCCCTTTTCTCCCACTAGCTCCTTCCCTTCCTTCCAGCTTCAGCAACAGTCTGCTATGTTGGAGTAAGAGAGGGTGTGGTGCCCTCTCTTCAACAGCCATTTTTTTAAACCATCTTTATCTCCCAACCAGCAGAATGGCCAGAGCTGGGAAGCAATCTAGTCTTTCCCATGGCGCTGGTGGAAACAGGCTGCTCCTCCCACCCAGCAGCTTTCCTGGGTCTGATGGAGCTGCTGGCTGGAGGCAAAGGATTCTCTTTGCCACCCAGCCAGTACAAAAAGGTATTCCCTTCCCACCAGTGCACTGGGTAACACCCCCCTCTGGGGTATCTTGTAAAAATTAACAGTCTCTATAAATCACAGCTCAGAAGAAAAGGGAGGGCTAACAATACAATCCACTTGGCTAACTGTTCTCAGCTATCATAACATTTGAAAAATGCAACAGAATTCAGTCAGCTACATGAGACAGTTCAAAATGGAAACCCAAGGAAACCCAATGAAAACATGAAATTGCTGCCTGTTCACATGGATGTATCCAATAGCTAGCATCCTGTTAATAACACAGGCACATCTTATGCCTGTATGTGTTGTCTTTTTCTTTTTGTCATTACTCCACAATGACTAATGATCTCTGACTCATGGTCTTGTTGCAATAGGCCACCAGAATGGTCATTCCACAGCTGGTAGAGAATACACACAGCTGAAATGTGTCTGGCTGAAGAGTGAAAGAAAGGCATGTCAAAATTCTCAGTTCTTCCCATTTAGTTCAGCCCCAAATAAATTTGTTACCAGGTACAAAGTGCTGGATGTGAGAAAGTTTTTTTCTTACTTGAAGATAGGGTTGAAAACCCAAACAACTCAATGGTTTGAACATGTAAGAACATCCAGAGGCTCTCTGTTCCATGCTTTTAGTACTAATACAATAAATAACAATAGCATTTACATTTATACTATTTAATAATACACCATTGAATACTGACTATTTGCAATCAGTTTGGCTTGATGGTTTTAATAAAAATGCCGAAATGATTCAAAATTTGGCATAAATCAGGCCTCCAAAGCCACCACAGAAAAGGTCCTTTCCTATGTCCTCCTACAATGTATTTCCCCTGCTGATAGGACATGGAGGAGGGCCCCTCTAATAGATCTTAATTTGCAGGCAACCATATAGAGCCAAGGGTCTTACCTCAAGTATCATGGTCCCAAGTTGTTTTGGGCTTTAAACAGTATTGCCAGTACCTTGAAGTCAGAATGAAAATGTATTGGGAGCCAGTACAATCTCTTCAGAACTGGTGTTATATGATATCTGAATGAAATTCTAATGAGCATTCTTGCTGCTGCATTTTGCACTAGCTACAGTTTCTGAGTCATCTTCAAGGGCAGCCCCACATAGAGTGCATTGCAGTAGACTAAATTCCAGTACATGGACTATTATGGCCAGAAAAGGCCATAACTAGTGGACCAGTCAAAGCTGGCCCCAAGCACTTCTGAGTCACCACATTTATTGTTGGAATATGGATGGGATATACAGTCAAAGTAGAAATGTAGAGATGTGTGTGTGTGAGAATTTCTTATGGAAACAGTGTTTAATGAAAAACAAAGAGGACTAGGCTAGTAGGTGGTTTGAAGCCATAACGTGTGCCCTCAGTACAGAAAGTAAAAACACTTTGAGCCTGAGAACATGATATTAACAGATAAACATATGAGCTCATTCAGTTCTCATGAGAACTAGGTCACATGGAGGATGACACACAGCTAGAGGCTGTGTTACAGCAGATCATCCAATCACCATAAGGTTAACACCCAGAAGGTGGAGTATGGGGAGGGCCAGAAGTTCCTTTGTTCACTTTTTGTTTATATACTTGCTATGTGTTCTTTTGAACTAAAACTGTAACTATTTTATTGCTAATGCTGTAATTCTACAACAACATCTACAAGATGTGATCCTATAGTCTTTTGCCATCAGCAGGATGGATTGTATATTTTTCTTTCCCTGTTTTCTTTATGGAACAATAAAGCTTTAATTTGATCTACAAAATGTGTCTTCATGGAAATAGCATTTCCAGGATGGCTGGTGAAGGAAGCTGGCTCCTGAACTCTGCTGCATTTCAATCACATCACATCCAAATTCCACATTTATCTGGGCCTCCAGTGACAAGGATAGATCTAGGAATACTCCCAGATGATGTACCTGCTACTTCAGAAGGAGAGCAACTCCATTCAGTAGAGGTAACCTACTGAATTCCCAGACTTGAGAGCCACCAGTCCACAGAGCCTCCATCTTATTGGGATCAGCTGCAATTTATTTACCCTTATCCAGTCCATTACACCATCCAGGCACAGCTCCAGCATCTCAACTGCCCCAGACAACTCTGATGACAAGGAGGAAATATACTGATGGCATCCAGTCTTCAAATTCCTAATGATCTCTCCCAGCAGTCTCATATATATGATGTTGGGAGACAAAATTGAACCACAGCACAATGGCCACGGGGCTGAGCAAGAGTCCCCCAATACCACTCTTTGGAACTAACTTTACAGATAGGAGTGGAACCACTGTAAAACATTGCATCCTACTCCTATCTGCCAGAGTCAGTCCAGCAAGACACAGTAGGTTGTCAGTCAGAGCAACCAATACTGTCTTGGTACTATACCCTGGCCTGAAGGGGAAAAAACCTGAACATAAACCAGATAACCAAACCAGAGATCAGATAATCTATTTCCTCCAAGAATATCTGAAGCTGCCCAGCCACAACATGTTCAAGCCCCTTACCCAGATACAAAGTGATAAAGCAGTAGTTCTTACAAACCTCTGGCTCCAGGGAGGCCCTCTTCAAGAGAGAACACACAAAGCCTCCTTTTGGTGTTGACCCACTGCCAGTTACTGGTCTGCTTTATATCTCCTCACCAGCCAGGAAGGCAAAGGTCCTAGATATGGAAGAGCAGCTGGTCCTGATCAGGAATCAGTCCTGCTCTGGCAGCAGCAGCCAGTACAACCCCAATTCTGTGGGAAACAACAGCACCTCTGCAGGAGTAAAGACCAGCAGAGTCTAAACAGAACCCATTTCTCTTGTTCTATCCTCTTTCCAGTGTGATTTGAGCAGTGGACTATGACCCTGGAGACCAGGGTTTGGTTCCTCATTCGGCCATGGACCTTGGGCAAGTCACTCTCTCAGCCTTAGAGGACAACAACCTCTCTTAACAAATCTTGCCATGAAAACCTTTTGGGTCACCAAAGGTGAAATGACTTGAAGGCACACAACAACAACAACAACATCTTCTTTCCTTTTGACCTGGATGCAGACACCTGCAGTTGTTAAGTGATATTATATCATTTCCAGAACACTTATATATGATGGCAGAGGAAATGGCTCCTGTCCCTTCCACACCTGCTTTTTATCTTTAAGCAGATCAAACAATAAAAAAGGGGAAAGTGTCTGGGAGATAATGAACTAGCAGGGAGTCTCTTATGGGGATGGAAAAGGTTGCTTGCAAGGATGGACTTAGGGCCTTTGCAGACTGCCAGAAATAGTGCAAATTGAGTCCACTTTAAGGGTTAGGGAATCATGGGAACTGTATTTTATTGTGGCACCAGAGCTCTCTGACAGAGAAGGCTCAATGTCTCAGAAAAAAAATAAATTCCCATGACTCCCTAGCACTAACCCTAACCCTTAAAGTGGACTCAATTTGCACTATTTCTGACAGTCTGCAAAGGCCCTAATTTTCCAAGCCTCAAGTTAGCTCAGGAAATTATCTGAACCGCTCTTGATTTTTTTGGGGAAAAGGACTTGGATCATTTATGTGTAAGTTGTAGGTGAGTGCAGGTCAAATTTTCCCACCACCAGCCATATCCCATCCCTGACATCCCCTTGCATCTGATGGGTAATTTTCTATCTCTGTCTTATTTTCTCTCTAGTTGTCTAGATGTTTTTAACAGCCACTTTTGAACAAAGACAATTGGCTGAGATGGCTATAGAATTATATCAGTTATAAATTGCCCCAGGCGCTGGTGACCTCCTCTTATTCAGAGAACTCAGGAATCTGAGCTTCCAGTTTTGAACGTGGTTCCATATTTCTTCCTCCATATTTCAATGGTGTGCCAATGTCATGGTTCAGACAAGAATGCCTTTCAGGAAAGGTGTGTGCTTTTCTAATACCTTCCTAAATGCTTCTGCTAATAATTGTTGTCCTTGCATTTTTATTGGAAACCTCTGCTGTTCCTATACTTGAGATTCTGATGTTGTTTGTGACTTTTCTTATTCCATTTTAAAATGTTTCTTCCTTCCATGAACTACCTTGAAGTGGCTTGCCTCATACAGAAAATAAGATAATATTAATCCTTTCACAAATGAAAATAAAGCCCTTGTAATGTAAAAGGAATATATTTTTCTTCCTTTATAAACAATCTACTGGTATACTCTTTTTTTTTTTTTTTTTTTTGCTATTTTGATGATATTATGAAGGGGTAAAAAAGAAGATTGGTTTGTGAGTAACATATATAGAGAATTCTGCATTTATTTATTTTTTTGAAAAAGTATCACCAAATCTCTGGTTCCAAATATAGCTGTGTCCCAAGTGGATTAATTATCCTGATATTACTCATGTTGAATTCTGCACTGGGTTTTGGTTAGCACAGCCAAGCAGAGATGAAGGGTTCCCAGGAGCTTCCTTTGCACTTTGTGAGATATATTCCTGTGGCAAAATCTGATTTATTTATAGCATCTTCAGTCCATAGTGGAGCGAGAGCAGAGCAAACTCCTAAGGCATTAGTGGTGCAATAACATCTTCATTTCAATAACCATGAGAATACATAGAGTGAAGATACACTTCAGTGTCAATAGTGCATAGCTTTTCTGAGAAGATGTATAGCTGAGATTGCCCTGAGCTCCCAACAGAGAGCTTTCTTTGCTAAGAAAACCGGGGTATTCCAGACCCAGAAGGAGAACAGAGTTCAACAGTATTAGATGCCACATAGGGAAAGAAAGAGCTTACTTTCCCCATCAACATCTAATGGTTTCAGCCTTTTGCAATGGCATTCACTTTCATTACCACCTGCTTAACAAAAACCTCTATGATTCTATGTTGACATTATGATTTAGACTAAAATGCCTCTCAGGAAAGGTGTGTGCTTTGCTAAGATTTCTCCTTTATCCATGTATCAAAAAATAAAAATAAAAATGAGATAATGTTCACGTATGAAAGTCACAAAGTGGTTAGAAAAAAGTGCATTATCAAATGTCAGTTTTATGGATTTTAGTGTGATTGATCAGAGTCTAGAACAGGAATGTGAAACCAAAGAATTTTATACCTACCAACTTTTCACAGATGAAAACTGAGACATGTGCAGCCAGGCAACTTCAAAGTATGGGAAAGGTAGCAAAAGTTATTAAGGAGAAACTCACACAAGCTTGAGGAGGCTGCAGAAGTTTGCTTTACCTGAGCCTCCTGGGAAGGGCAAGATTAAGGGGGGTTGCAGACTGCCAGAAATAGTGCAAATTGAGTCCACTTTTGGGTTAGTGCTAGGGAATCATGGGAATTTTTTTCTGAGACATTGAGCCTTCTCTTTCAGAAAGCTCTGGTGCCACAATAAAATACAGTTCCCATGATTCCCTAACCCTAACCCTAACCCTAAAAGTGGACTCAATTTGCACTATTTCTGGCAGTCTGCAACCCCCCTAAATTTCTTCCTCATCTCGTTTCCCTGCTGAGTTTCTCACTTTGAACTCAGTTCACAGGATTTGAAGTAAGCCAAAGACACAGGGAGAAAGTGGGAGAAGGAGAGAGAAACTGGAACAATTTAAACATGGCTGAAAAAGTAGAACAGAGGATCATTGGGATTGTCCCTTCCAAATCGGGACAGTTGGAGGGTGTGGAATTTTAAAGGATTTTAAAAAATGCAGTAGTGTTAGTTTTACAGAGCTAGCATGGGGTAATAGTTTGGATGCTGGAATAGGACTGCAGGAGAATCTGTTTTGAATCCCTGCTCAGCCATGGAAATTCACTGGGTAACCTTAGACAAGTCCCACTTTCTCAGAGAAAGGCAATAATAAACCACCTCTGAACAAATCTTGACACCCTCTCTCCTCTCATGATACAGTTGCCAGAAGTCAGAGTTTAAGGTGTATTCATTACAGCAATAACAACGGGAATAACAATGGGAGCTTTATACTGGCTTTCAATCATATTCCCAGAATGGTATAAAGATGTAAATTCAGCAAGCAAACAAAAACACCTAACAGTCTAATAATGCTCTCCCAAACCCTCCACAGAGCAACGAAAACTTAATAGTATGTGAAAAACCTGGGGAAATGAAAAAGATCTTTGCCTGGAAGTAAGACAAGGCAAATCTTTGTGTATATCTCTGTGTGTATGTGTGTGGAAGAAGTGTTCTATAATGATACGAATTCTGAGGGTAATCTAGGCTATTTTGTCAGTGGATCTTGTGGCTCTGTTGTCAAAAGTCTGTTGATCCAACTTCAGATTTAAGCCTGGACTCTGTAAGGCTGCTTCTACACTGTAGAAATAATCAAGTTTGACACCACTTTAAGTGCTATAGCTCCATCCTATGGTATCCTGGGAACTGTAGTTTTACAAAGTCTAGGCTTCTCTGCCAAAGAGCAGTTGTGCCTCACAAAACTACAAATCCCAGGATTATGTAGGGTGGAGTCATGGCAGTTAAAGTGGTGTCAAACTGCATTATTTCTACAGTGTAGGTGCACCCTAGAGCCAGAGTGGCAGAGTGGTTTGAATATTGGACTATGACTCTGGAGACCAGGGTTCGATTCCCAACTTGGTCATGAAACCCAGAGTGACCACTGGGCAAGTCACACTCTCAGCCTCAGGGAAAGACAATGACAAACCTCCTCTAAAAACAAGCCAAGAAAACCCCATGATAGCCTTAGGCAAGCCTTAGGGTTGCCATAAGTCAGAAATGACTTGCACACAATAATAACAACAAAGATGCTCCCTAAAAGAGATCTCCAATATTTTGAACCTATTTGGGCAGATAGGGCTTAGCATCTTAAAATTCACACTCAAAGCTAGAGCAAATCCACCATTTCCACTGACACAGCTGTCATCACACTATTTAGTGTTGTCTTACATCTAATGTCTTTTTAAAATAATGATGATGATGATGATGATGATAAATTAAACTAAAGCATATTTTATTGTAAAACTAGTGATTTATTTAAAGCAAAAATAAAACTCAGAATGATATAAGGTTGTTAATTATTACTGGCTATTTTATTTAAAGCAAAAATGTAAGACTGTCACCAAGTGTTCATTCCTCCCCAACATGTTCTTATCCTTCTTGGCAGATTGTCAGCATACAAGACCCAACACTGTTGTCTTGTAATATATAATAAGAAAGGGGGAAATGAAGTAGAGTTATACTGCCACCCAGAGCATTGATGCTCATTAGGGAAAAAGAATGAAATTCTGTCTCTGCAATGTACATTTTCCTTACCCCTTTCCCATGGATGCCTAAATGCTGTACTGAGGTTTTAAGTTATTGCAATGCTAGAAATTTGGGGAATGAAGGGAAATTTCATTGTTTCATTCAAATTTCATTTTTTTCTTTCAAATGTTGAGATTATTGGCAATTTTTTTGCATGTGTAAAAGACCAAATTACAGGGACTGTCCTCAAATTCTTTAAGTGAAACTTCAACTGTAGTATATTCTTAATGTGGAGGGCTTGAACGGGGGCTGCTTATGATATGTGTGCTGAGCTGGTGACTTCTGTGTCAGTAGGGTGGTGAATCCACTCCTGGTTTCAGTGTTAACTTTAAAAAGGGTTGCTGAACTTATTGTGGGGACAGGGTCTAACAAATTGGAACACTTCTTTAAAGCTCACACTGAAACCCAGGGTAGATGCACTATCCTGCTGAAATGTAAGCCACCAGCTGCCACTTCTTCTAAGGAATCCAGCTATAGAGTTCATGCCATTCTACCATTTCAGACACTGTTGTGTAAGAGATTGCATTGCCTCTGTGTTTGCTTCCTCCAAACTTACTCCTACTGTCACAAGTTGATAAGGCCCTGTGTGTGTATGTGCCTCCATGTTGCCTGTCAATTTATAGTGGGCCCTTGAATTTCATAGGATTTTTTTAAGCAAGGAAAACTCAGGTCTTCCCTCTGAACTATAGCCTGCAACACCTGATATTCATTGGCAGTCTCTTATCCAATACTAAGCAAGGCTTTTTACTTACTTTTTTGGATTACAGCTCTCCAGATCCCCTAGCCAGCATGACCATTTGGGTTAGCAGTTAAAATGTGTACAAGAAGTGTGTGGAAGGGATGTGAGCTTTATTTCAGTCTGTTATTCCAGACCAATTCTTGGGATGAGAATACTTCAGTTTCAAATGTATGTCTTTTGCATCATGCTGTGGTTGGTGGAGTTCAGTATTCTTAGCAACTCCTACCCCAGTAGATTATTCATTTATGATCTACTATGCCATGAGTTCTGTAGGAAGTTCCAACAAGAGTACACCTATTAGCTTGGAAAAGAGGAGGTAGAGGGGTCATGATAGGCATGTTTTACCGTATTTTTCGGCATATAAGACGCACTTTTTCTTCCCCAAAACGAGGGTGGGGAAGTTGCTGCGCCTAATGAAGCGAATATAAAAGCTGAGGGCAAACTGCCGAGGCCTAGGCTAAAAGTAGGCCTCATTTCAACCTCAGCCTTGGTGCTCCAGTGGGCTCCTCCCATCCCAGGAAGAGCCCATTGGAGCAGCCAGGATGGGGGTGGAAAGAGTCCTCTTTTCCTGGCTGGTTGAATGTGCTCCTCCTCTTTCCACCCCCATCCTGGGTGCTTCAATGGACTCTTCCTGGGGTCAGAGGACATCCTCCCATCCCAGGAAGAGTCCATTGGAGCACCCAGGACGGGGGTGGAAAGAGTCCCCCCCTTGAAGAAATCTGCCAGGAAAACCCTCATGGTAGGATCCAAATGATCCAGAAATTACTCCAAGGCACTGGATTAGTACCCTGGCCAAGTTACACTGTCTCAGCCTCAGAGGGTGGAAATGGCAAACTCCCTCCTCTGAAGAAATCTGCCAGGAAACCCCTCATGGTAGGATCCAAATGAGCCAGAAATTACTCCAAGGCACTCCCACTGGATTAGTACCCTGGCCAAGTTACACTGTCTCAGTCTCAGAGGGTGGAAATGGCAAACTCCCTCCTCTGAAGAAATCTGCCAGGAAACCCCTCATGGTAGGATCCAAATGAGCCAGAAATTACTCCAAGGCACTGGATTAGTACCCTGGCCAAGTTACACTGTCTCAGCCTCAGAGGGTGGAAATGGCAAACTCCCTCCTCTGAAGAAATCTGCCAGGAAAACCCTCATGGTAGGATCAAAATGAGCCAGAAATTACTCCAAGGCACTGGATTAGTACCCTGGCCAAGTTACACTGTCTCAGCCTCAGAGGGTGGAAATGGCAAACTCCCTCCTCTGAAGAAATCTGCCAGGAAAACGCTCATGGTAGGATCAAAATGAGCCAGAAATTACTCCATGGCACTGGATTAGTACCCTGGCCAAGTTACACTGTCTCAGCCTCAGAGGGTGGAAATGGCAAACTCCCTCCTCTGAAGAAATCTGCCAGGAAAACCTCATGGTAGGATCAAAATGAGCCAGAAATTACTCCAAGGCACTGGATTAGTACCCTGGCCAAGTTACACTGTCTCAGCCTCAGAGGGTGGAAATGGCAAACTCCCTCCTCTGAGGAAATCTGCCAGGAAAACGCTCATGGTAGGATCAAAATGAGCCAGAAATTACTCCATGGCACTGGATTAGTACCCTGGCCAAGTTACACTGTCTCAGCCTCAGAGGGTGGAAATGGCAAACTCCCTCCTCTGAAGAAATCTGCCAGGAAAACCCTCATGGTAGGATCCAAATGATCCAGAAATTACTCCAAGGCACTGGATTAGTACCCTGGCCAAGTTACACTGTCTCAGCCTCAGAGGGTAGAAATTGCAAACTCCCTCCTCTGAAGAAATCTGCCAGGAAAACCCTCATGGTAGGATCCAAATGAGCCAGAAATTACTCCAAGGCACTGGATTAGTACCCTGGCCAAGTTACACTGTCTCAGCCTCAGAGGGTGGAAATGGCAAACTCCCTCCTCTGAAGAAATCTGCCAGGAAAACCCTCATGGTAGGATCAAAATGAGCCAGAAATTACTCCAAGGCACTGGATTAGTACCCTGGCCAAGTTGCACTGTCTCAGCCTCAGAGGGTGGAAATTGCAAACTCCCTCCTCTGAAGAAATCTGCCAAGAAAACCCTCATGGTAGTGTCAAAATGAGCCAGAAATTACTCCAAGGCACTGGATTACTCTGGCCAAATCACACTCTCTCAGCCTCAGAGGATGGAAATGGCAAACACCCCCCCCCCTTGAAGAAATCTGCCAAGAAAACCCTCATGGTAGGGTCAAAATAAGCCATAAATTACTCCATAAGACAATGGCCTAAAAACTCCAAAGGTACCAGTCCATCTGATCTTGGAAGCTAAGCAGGGTCAGCCCTGGATAGTCCTTGGATGAGAGACCGCCAAAGAATCCCAGGTGCTGCAGGCTGTATTTCAGAGGAAGGAACTGGCAAAACCTCTTCTCGAGTCTTCCTTGCCTAAGAAATCCCTAAGAAATTCATGGAGTCACCATAAGGCGACAGGAGACTTGCAAGAAAGTTGGGCAGGGAATTTGTGCAATACCTGGCCCTGCTGCTGGCTTAAACTTACATTTACAACTTAAAATTGTTCTTAAACTGCTGTTAACTTTATACAGTTGATATAAAATATTTTACCACAGTATTTGGTTAAGAATCTTTTTTTTCTAGATTTTCCTCCTTTAAAATTGGGTGCGTCTTATATGCCGGAGCGTCTTATATGCCGAAAAATACGGTAAGTATCTGTTGATGTCTTTTAGAAAGTGAAGCAAGCTTGTTTCTGCTGAATCAGAATAAGATAGGAACCAATGGATGCAGTTCATAAGAAAAGAGATTCCACCTAAAGTTTATGAAGAATTTACTCATAGTGAGAGCCAGTCAATAGTGGAATGGATTGTCTTGGAGAGTGGTGGACTCATCTCTGGAGGATGTCAGAGGTTAAATGGCTTGGGAGGTGTGTTGTCTCCCTGGGGCAAAGATCCAAGATGTGACAGAGAGAGGCTGATAAAACTGGTCAAGCCTACTGACCAATACCCCTTCCTTTTGGTCCATGTGGGAACGAATGACACAGCAAGACACAGCCTTCAGAACATCAAAAGGGATTACGAGGCTCTAGGTAAGATGCTGAAAGAAATGGAGGCACAGATTGTCATCTCGTCTCTTCTGCCAGTTGAAGGGCATGGTCCAGGAAGAGAGAGGAAAATAGCAGATGTCAACATTTGGCTCTGCAGATGGTGTCGTCAGGAACGATTTGGATTCTTAGACCATGGGCTGCGGTTCCATGAGGGCGGGCTCCTGGTAAGGGATGGGCTGCATCTCACACCAGTTGGAAGAAAGGTTTTTGCCAACAGTCTCAAGAATTTGATCAGGAGGACTTTAAACTGAATTATGTGGGGAAGGGAGACAGTGTCCTGGAAGACAAAAGGACTGGAAAAAATAGTCAAACTGTCATAGAGGAAACAAGGCAAACAGTACAGGGACCCAACAGTGGGAGGCAAAAAAAACGTGCACAGGCAGCAAGTAAGGGGGACATATGGTCTTAGATGTCTCTACACTAATGCACAGAGCATGGGAAATAAGCAAGATGAACTCGAACTCCTAGCACAACAAAGCAAATATGATATAATAGGCATCACTGAAACCTGGTGGGATGAGTCTCATGACTGGAATGTAGAAATACAAGGGTATAACCTTTTCAAGAGAAACAGGCCAAACAGGAAAGGAGGAGGAATAGCATTATATGTCAGGGATATTTAGATCAGTGAAAAAATCCAGGACATCAATCCTGGAAGCTAGGTGGAGAGCATCTGGGTAAAAATTAAAGGGGAGGGAAACAACAGGGATGTTAGTGTGGGAATCTACTACAGACCCCCAACTCAGGCAGAAGAATTGGATGATGCCTTTCTAGAACAGATGACCACACACTCAGAAAGGAGAAATATAGTAGTGATGGGTGAGTTCAACTATCCTGATATTTGCTGGAAGTCAAACTCAGCAAAATCCTCAAGGTCTAGCAAATTCCTCACTTGCCTCGAAGACAATTTCATTGTCCAAAAGGTGGAAGAGGCAACGAGGGAGTCAGCTATTTTGGATCGGATCCTAACTAACAGGGAAGACCTAATTAATGGGGTGCAAGTGGTTGGATCCTTAGGTGGGAGTGATCATGTCCTCCTGGAGTCTATTATACAGTGGAAAGGAGAAACCAGGCATAGTCAGACACACATTCTAGACTTTAGGAAAGCTGATTTTACTAAACTTAGAGAAATACTGGGGGTGATCCCATGGACAGGAATACTAAAAAAGAAGGGAGTTCAAGATGGATGGGAGTTTCTCAAAAGGGAGATACTGAAGGCACAATTGGAGGTGTCTCAAGAAACCAGGGTGGATGACTAAGGAACTTGCAACTGAACTAAGTTTTAAATGGAACATGTATAAGAAATGGAAAAATTGGGAAATCACCAAAGAGGAATTCAAACAAATAGCTAGCACGTGTAGGGGTAAAGTCAGAAAAGCTAAAGCGCAGAATGAACTCAGGCTTGCTAGAGAGGTTAAGAACAATAAAAGGGCTTTTTTTGGGTATGTCAGCAGCAAAAGGAAGAAGAAGGAAATGGTAGGGCCATTGTGTGGAGAAGATGGCAAAAAGTTAACAGGGGACAGAGAAAAGGCAGAATTACTCAACACCTTCTTTGCTTCAGTCTTCTCAGAGATAGTACAGGAATGCCTGGTTAATGTAAATGAATATAAGTCTCCAGGACCAGATGAATTACATCCAAGGGTATTAAAAGAACTGGCAAACGTAATATTGGAACCATTGGCAATAATCTTTGAGAACTCTTGGAAAACAGGAGAAGTCCCAGTGGACTGGAGGAGGGCAAATGTTGTCCCCATCTTCAAAAAGGGGGAAAAAGAGGATCCCAACAATTATCGTCCAGTTAGTCTGACATCAATACCAGGAAAGATTCTGGAGCAGATCATTAAACAGAGAGTCTGTGAACATCTGAAAGGTAATTTCATAATCACAAAAAGTCAACATGGGTTTCAGAGAAACAGGTCATGCCAGACAAATCTGATATCTTTTTTTGATAAAATTACCAGCTTGGTAGATGAAGGGAATGCTGTGGATATAGTATATCTTGATTTCAGTAAGGCCTTTGACAAGGTTCCCCATGACATTCTTGCAAACAAGTTGGTAAAATGTGGGCTAGACAAAGTAACTGTTAAATGGATTTGTAATTGGTAGACTGGCCAAACCCAAAGGGTGCTCAACAATGGCTCCTTTTCAACCTGGAAAAAAGTGAACAGTGGGGTGCCACAGGGCTCTGTCCTGGGCCCAGTGCTATTCAATATCTTTATTAATGACTTGGATGACGGTATTGGGGGCTTAGGGGGGAAGCAGATGGCACAAAGTGCCGTTTTCGGGGCCAGGAAGGGGAGGGGCAGCCACATGGTGGGCGCCCCAACCCCTTCCCCAAGACTAATGCACAGAGTCAATGCAGCTTTTACAAGGCTGTATTGAAGCCACAGCAACTGCAGCACCAGCCCCAAGGACGCCACAAAGGGAGACAGAGCAAACGCATGGGCCGGCAGTGGCTGCTTTAATTTTTTTTGTTCTCCAATGCATGCACATGTGTGCAGGAACATCTCTCCACACCTGCACATCTGTGCAGGAGAACATCGCTGTGCACCTGCACAGGATCTGTCATAGGCTAGTATACAGTCTGTCACTCTCTGTGTACAAAGGTAACTAAAGGGTCTTTGCAGATGGGCCCTTTGCAGCATCCTCAATGCTCCTTTCCGGGCTGGCAAAAGGGAGGATTGGGGTTGAGGCATGGGGCAGCCTCAGCTCAATCCTCCGCTTCCCAGGGTGGCCCAGTTCAGCATCCCAGGACCTGTTATAGGGTGGTATACAGTCTGTCACTCACTGTGTAGAAAGGTGACTGAAGTTTGGCATCCCTGTGCACCTGCACAGGATCTGTCATACACCCACATATCATGTAAGGATTCGCTGACCTCCGCTTCCCCCCAAGGAGTGGGTGCAGTAGACAGGTGTCACTGTCTGATTGTGCCACCCTTGGGGTGAAGGAACAGGTTTGTCAACTGAAAAGACACCTACTCCATCGTCCTCCACAAAACATGTCCTACACAGATCAGGGGGAGGGGAGAGGTACATGCAAGGGAGGTTTGTGTGGACAGACTTTATACATGCAGCTGATGGTCATGCAAGGGACATGGTCAACAGGACACACAGACAAACGTTACTCCAGGAGCCCCCCCCCCCCGCAAATCATGTCTTATGCACACCTGCACAGAAGTGGTCACAAAAGCTTCTTTCATGCAAACTGATGTGCATGCTGACAGCAAGCATACATGCAACAGAATGCATTTATTGTCATAACAGAGGACAGTTGCTAGGGCGCATGTGTAGGGTTACAATTAGGTTTAGGGTTAGCGTTACAATTAGGGTTAGGGTTCTGATATTCAAGCGCAACTGCGCCAGTGCATCCACACAGGACAGGGTGCTTTAAATTAAAGCTTGCATTGTAGGGCACATGCTCTGGATTGGCAAGTCAATTTCTGCCACACGTGCGACAGTGCATTTATATGGCCATTTACTGGTGCATCAGTGTTGCTGCATGCATACACACATGCGAAGGTGCACATCTTCACTGAAGGAGCAGAAAAAAGCGGCTCCTTTTTGGAGCGGCTTTTCTCAGCATATGATGGCTAGAGGGTGCTTTCCTGGAGACTTTTAGGCATGCATCTTCTAAAGGCCATGCCTACAAGTCATCCTCAAAGCCCCCCCCCCCCCCTTTTGCCTGTCTGCATAGCCTCTATGGTAGTTTCAGGTAGGGATAGAATGAATATTCAAAAATATTTGAAAAATGGTCAGAAACCATGTTTTTCTAATGTTAATAAACCTTGATGAGAATTGTGGACTTAGAAGAATCTTTGCAGTTGAGGAATTATTCTGTGGAAAATTCACACATAGTTGTTTTGGACGGAAAACAGCATTTTCTGTGCAGGCATTAATATTTGTGCAGCAAATTATGTTTTATACACAAAACAACCACATGAAGATTTTGCACAGATAAGTCCCAAATTATGACTAGCAATCAAAACTGTGTAGTTTTCAAAGACTTTATCACAATGGTAAGAATATTTCTGAAATTACTCATTGCTACCTTTGAGAACTTAATAGAGAATTACATCCCTAGTTTCAGGGCTGACTTTCAAAGCCATGTTTCCTCTGCTAGATTGCTTCTCTCCTACATTCACAACATTAAAAAAACAACAACATCTCATTATAGTTTGCTCATAGTGAAGCACCAAAGTTAGGTCACAGCTGTAAGTCATAAACCTGCCAGAAGTGCCAGTATGTTCAATAATAGAACCATGGTAGTAGCCTAGAGTAACTAGGAATACAGAGTGGGAAAAAGCATTATGGATAGACCAATTGAGATTGTTATTCAGAGATAACACCCAGTATTCCCAAAACTCATCAGACTGCTTCCAGAATCAACAGGCCTCTCCACCTGTTCTGTCTTTGGTCTTCTACTTTAATTTCCAGAACTTCTGACCTTTGGCCATCCTTGCTAGGAGCTGAAGTATAAACCATGCAGAGGACAAAAGACTACCAACCTCTACTCAAGAATTCTTTGCGAAAGTTTATGTAAACTTGGAGTAAATTCTACTTGCAAAAAGAACTTCAGACTGCTCTTGTAAAAGAGGGTTGTAAGTAACTTAAGTTTAGGGTTGTAAGTAGCTTAGTTATCTGTCACTAATTAATTTTTGAGACTACATCAAAGTTACATTTTGAAATCAATGTTACAAGCAAGAGCAAAGCAATTTTATGATTAATGTATTCTACTTATTTCAAGAATTTCTTTAAAGGACATTTTAGCAGCATCTTCACAGGATTTATTTCCTAAGTGTCAGGCCATTCTTTTATCAATTCTAAATTCTAATTCTAAAAGGTTTTTCTCTCATAATAAAGTGGAAAGCAACTGAAAAATGATGAACAGCACATCAAGCAATAATAAGTCACCTTTCCAACATTTCAATGAATAATGGCAGAAGGTCACTTACCAAACACTGTTATCGGTAATGGAGAAAAATTACTTCTAAAAAGTAACTTTCCAAACTCTGGATGACTAAAATCTCAAATTTCCAAATGCTCATCAGGGTAAAGAGGTCAAAGTGGTCACTATGAGTGCAAAATAAATATCAAGTAATGTAAAAAAAATGGCTGCAAACATCTCAGAGAGCTCAGGCATTTTCTCAGTGAGTTATCTTGATCTGTTTAGACCATCTTTCTCACTGAGGATGAGAAAAATTGTGACTAATCTTTTCCTTCTTCTTCTTGTTTGTTGTTGTTACTGTGTGCCTTCAAGTCATTTCTTATGTATGTCAACCCTAAGGAGAAACTATCACAGAGTTTTCTTGGCCACTTTCTTCAGAGAGGGTTTTCCATTGCCTTCCTCTGAGGCTGTGAGAGTGTGACTCACCAAAGGTCACCCAGTGGATTTCATACTTTGCTGAGAATTGAACCCTGGTCTTCAGAGTCATAGTCCAACAGTTAAAACCACTATGGCACACTGCTCTCTACTATCTTAAAACACCTGGCTGGTCCCTCTCAGGATCTGCTAAATTAGCTGCCCCCTCAGCAACCTAAGTGTTGGATAAATATACATAATTATTGAATTTTAATTTTGCCTACTGTTTTATATTGTATTTCTGATTATTATTCAACACCACTTTGACCTCTTCAGATTGAAGCAGTTTAGAAATATCTCTAAGATTGCACCTTCAAATAATAAGTCAATATGTAGGAAAAGTGAATTGTAAAAAGTAAAAAGTAATAAAATAGTAAGAAACAGGAATGATTTTTCCTACTTATATATCTAAAAAAATGCATAGGTGGGTAAGAAATAGCCTCTTGTGTTATCCTTGTTTCTTAAATTGGTCTGGTAACTTCCATTGTAGAGCCACTAGGTGGTGAAGTTGACTTAATGTTTCAGTTTTCTCAGCTCTAAAGAAAGAGCATCTTCCAACAAGCTGAAGAAATGCTGTTATTCTTAAGAACATAGGTAGAGTTAGTGGTGGATTTATTGCGTACCAACATTTTTTACCCAGCTAGATGCCTATGGGGAACACACAGGCAGTAGTCTCTACTTGTCTTCTGCAGCAACAAATATACAAGAAAACATACTAAAACTTTGAAACTTTCATTCATACAAAGATTCTCACAAAGATTCATTCATTCTTTGTAAGTTGTATGTGATTTTATAATGTTGGGGTTACTTAGAGTAAATGAAGATTTGTTAGGTGCTAAGTGTTAGGGATTAGGGATTGTTTTTTGGATTATGTATATATCCTCTTCTTTTTATGATATGGTTGGTTGATATGTTCTTTTAAATGTTTAACAATTTTTTTCAAATAAAAAAGAAACTTTCATTCGTTATAGACTTTTAGAAACTGACTGCAAGGGCTTTTAAGTGTACTGTTTTCCTGATTTTTATCTTTTGCCTTTTTAATGGATTTGTTTCTCCCCCTCCCCCTTAAAACTTTATTTTAATTTGCAAGAAATTGTAATAGAATAGATAGAGGTGAGACACAGGCAAAATACCACTAAGGAGGGATATACGAGGGTCAACAACAAACAATCAGATAAGTGTAAGTTGTCATCATCATTAGGCTTCTATAAAAGTCCTCTTCCAGCAATTCAAATGCTGATCCGGTGATTGTTAATGTACTTCAAAAAAGGACACATCTCTCCTCAAAAGAAGCACAATAGAGATTAGCCATCCTGTCTGACAATTTTACCACTAGTAAACTGTCCCATAGCCTATGCCACCAGTTGTTCATTGTTTAAACTGCCCATCTTCTAGTTCTTGGCTATTTCAGTTCTTGTGATGGCCAGGAGAAAGCAAATCAATGATTTATGTTTCAAGTCTTTGTTCTCCCCAGAAATAGAGAGAGTAATAAAAGACCTGGGCAGGGAGCTATCTCTTGAAGAGTGATCTCAGAAATAATAGATAGTACATTTGACCAAAACTGTATAACTTTATCACAATGTAACCACATATGGACGTACATTTCTTTGCAATTACAGCCTCTCTAACATTCTGCAGCTGATTGCTTAGAAACTCTAGCCAGTTGCACAGGGGTGAGGTACCATTTATAGAGTAATTTTAAGGAGCACTCTCTAAACAGGGTAGATCTTGATTTAAATGGGGGGAGACTCCAAATCTAATTCCAAGCAGCCTCTGAAATTGATATTTTCAAATCTAATTCCCATCTCATTTTATATGCCAGCCTATTACCATAAGTTTCCTCGAAAAGCCAATTGTAGAGTTCCCCTGCAATACCTTTAGGGAGTTGGGTGGAAGTCTTACAATAACTTTCAAACATGGTAGGTGAGTGCAAAGTCTCCCCTTCCCTAACCAAGTTTGCTAAAAGGGAGGTAATTTACCGTAGCTGAAGCCATGTGGGCTGAATGGGTGCTAAGATCTTGAGTAGCTCACTTGCTGATTTGGGCTTACCTTGGGCAAAAAAATAAAATAAAAAAATCTTGCAATGTATAGAGCCCTTTATTTTTCCATACTCCAAACTGGGAAATGTTGTCAGGACTTTTAAATTTAGGATGCAAAAGCAAAGGCCTAATTGGAGAGGGACAGGAAGCTATCACATAATTCCCTTTTCTCCATATCACAAGAGAAGAGTGGAGGAAAGGGTTTATGTTTTCATTAATTGATTTTGTCATGGAACTGGAAAATAATAAATCTAGTTCTGGAGAGAAGTCATTTTCAATTTCCAGTTGAGTCCATTTAGTAGAACTATTCTGTCTTGTTAGTTGAATTAGCTGACTTAACTGGAAGGCAGAAAAATAAAATTCAACATGAAGAATAGCCATCCCTTCCTCCTTAGAATTAATAAATCCAAAATATTTTGGCAATTGAGAATTCTGACTATTAAAAACAAGCATATTAATGGATACTTGTCAAAATTTAAAGTAAGTGGGAGGGTGTGTTAATAGTAGTGTCTGAAAGAGAAAAATTAATTTAGGAGTAAAAACATTTTCATAAGGAGAATACATCCTAAAAAGGATAGCTGTAGGCTTTTCCATGTTTCCAGGTTCTCTTTCATCCATGTATTGATGGGCCCATAATTGTTAGAGATCAGTTGAGAGAGATCATTTGAATAATTATTCCAAGATGCTTAATGCCTGAAGGATGTATTTGAAAACCAGAGATCTTTGCTATTTTTCTTGGGAATCAACACAGATATTAAGACATAGCATACTAGGTTTCCCGAAATTAATTTGTATTCCAGTAAATCTATCAAAACCTTCTAAGATTCTTATTAGGGGTGAAAGTGAAGAATCTGGATCTGATAGGAAAGCCAAAATATCATCTGTGTAAAGACTAATTTTTTTCTCAGCTTTGTTAACCATAATGCCCTTTATCATTGAGTTCTTTCTAATAAAGCAAGCTAATGGCTCAATTGCAATAGCAAACAAAAGAGGAGAGAGAGGGAATCCCTGTTTTGTACCTCTCTGTAACTTAATTAATAGGGAATCTTTCCTGTTAATTTGCTTGAGAATTTGTGTAGAGATTCCTAATCAGGGAGATAAATTTGTCTCCAGAATTCATGGTGTCAAGAAGACTGAAAAGATATTCCCACTCCAACCTATCAAAAGTCTTTAGGGCATCCAAAGATAGTAAAGTAACTGGGGTCTTTGACAGGTTAGAGTAGTGGACTGTATTCAGCATTCTTCAAATGGCATCTGTTAATTTTCATTGAGGCATGAAACTGACTTGATCCAAGTCAATATACTCTGTGATAAATGAATTGATTTTGTTAGCTAATATTGAAGTCAATATTTTGGAGTCCTGATTGATGCAGTCTCTAAGTGGTTTACAACTGTAAGCTAATTGCCTCCAACAAGCTAGGTACTCATTTTAGCGACTTCAGAAGGAAGCAAGCCTGAGTCAAGCTTGAACCCTGGCTGGTACTGAACTTGCAACCTTGTGGTTTGTAAATGAGTGGCTGCAGTACAGACATTTAACCACTATGCCACCAGGGCTCCTGTGGGACTGTCAGATGACATTTTAAGTAGGAGGGCAATCCTTGTCCACCAAACAAACAAACAAACAAACAGTTTTTACAGCTGTTGGGAGATGAGGAGCCTTACAATGCCTCATTATATAGCTTTAACATATAAGGCATCAAGTTATCTTGCAAAGCTTTATAAAAATCACTTGTAAACCCATCCGGGCCCAGAGACTTTCCATTCTTCATGTTTCTAATCACGTTTAATCCCATCTGATGATATAGGACCATTCAAAAAGGAGTTGTGTGCTTCACTAATTTTCTTAGGGTGAAGTGTATTGACAAAATTCTGTATGCCTAGATCCTGTGGCAATTCTAAGGCATAAAGAGTGGCATAGAAATGTTCAAACACATTTAAAATGTCTTCTAATTTAGATTTTACTTCTCCTTGTGAGTCTGGAGATACATGGGATCAAATGTTTAGCTGCTCTCTTTTTAACTGCACTAGCTAATAGTCCCAGATTCTTAGTATTATTCTCATAATAATATGCATTTGTAAACATTAATGAAGCTGTGTTGTTAATATTTTATTCATTATTCCAGCTGTGGTAATTCAGAACTTTTGGGCATGAAAACAGATATTCAACTGATGACCAGACTGCAGTCCCCATTTCCTATAGTTGTAATTTGCAGCTATCATATATTTAAGAGAAGTTATGCATTGGACAGGCAGTGCATGGTATAAATTGGGGGAGGGGAAGGAGATATTTTCCATGGTCAAATGTTAACAATATATCAGAAATAGTAATACATAGAACTAAGCAAAGTTAATTTTTTTGGACTCCCAGAACTCTGGAGTTGTAGTCCAAGAAAGGCAACTTTTCTGAGCTTTGGTTCTATATGACTGAACCAACCAAATTACTCCTTTAACACATTTTTGTTAACAATGTATACAAAGTGGGGCCATATCCAGCTTTTTTCAGAAATATATCTCTATAGTGTATTTCATTTGGTAAATACTTTCCAAAGATTTTTATTTTCAGAGGTAAGCTGCACTGAGTCCAGTGGGACTAATTCCAAGCTATGGGAAAGACTATAGCCTCAAGTTTTTTAAAATTCCCCAAATATGTCTCAATTTACTTCTACACAGAACTGTTACTATTTCTTTCTAGAATAGTTAACCACATTTTTATTATCGAGATATGGTGTTAGAAGTGTTTGCATCTCACTTGGGCTCAGGCACCCACAAATCTGTGTAAGAAAATACTGGCAAAGTCTGATGCTAATGAACTTGATAAATGTAGATATATGTTGAATGTCCTTTGTCTGACATTAGGCTGCACAGAACAGTGGAAAATGCATGTAGTCTTTTATGGTTCATTTCCCTCCTCCTTAGACTAGTTTATTAATGACTGTATTTTTCTCTCCATTCCAAATGGAATACAAAATGTGAACTTGATATTTTGATATTTTGTCAAGGTATTCTAGGCACACTGTATCCACTGGGTGGAGAAGTTGCCTTACAAATTGTCAAAATAGTAGGGGAAAAGTTCATCATCTCTGGAGTGGCAGAGCAAAATTTGTTAGTACAGATTATTCACTTCAAGTTCTCCTTCCCTGTGATAACATAGTTTGGTTTTTAACTAGAACAAAGTTTGATCAGTTGCCTAGAACTAAAATTACAGTCACAAGCATGGCATCACATACTTTAAAAATGTACTAAATTTAATTTCATTGAAATTCAAATACATTTGTTATACATACTGCACTGGGGGTGGGAAGTTCTTGAAGCCACAGAGCGGGGGTAGGCAACCTTTCCCCTTTAAGGGCCCAGGGACTTCAGCTCCCAGAAGCCTCAGCCATGTTGGCCAATAGTCCCATGTTGGCCAATAGCTCCTGGGTTTCTGGGAGCTGAAGTCCCTTGGCCCTTAAAGGGGAAAGGTTGCCTACCCCTGCTACAGAGTATATGTGCTATCCTTTCAGGGCAGGGGGGGAGGGGAGTCCCAGATACTAAAATATTTAAATTATACTCATTTTTAACCTCATTTATATGTAGATGACCACTTCAAAAGAATCTGCTCTTGGTAATCCAGTTAGTGGCTCCAACTATAGTAGACCCACTGAATGACAGAAGATGGTTGTCTGCAAAATATGAACACAAATACCAATAGTAAGGAATGTATTCCTGCATGTTGTGTATAGTTGCCATCTGTTCTGATTCATAAAGGCCCTCCCGTGGTTCAACTCAATCCAGCTCTAATTTATATATAAAAGAACAATAGGAAGGGAGACTGTGGTACACGTCAACCTTTAGCAACTAGACATCAGACTAACCAAGCACACAAGTCATCTGAGCTTGTAATCATTATTTGTTTTATTAATTTGTGAGATTCCCTTGTACATTTCCTGATAAACACTGAACTTAATCCTATACTTTAAATAATTATATTAGGTCATTAGAATTTGTTATAGGAGTGTGAGGTAGCAATTCTTCTGCCAGATTAAGTAAAACAGAGAGTAAAATAAAAAAAAAAAGATTAGGACTGGAGGAAATGCATCATATGGTCTTGTACTGGTTTGCTTATTGTTCTAATGAAATAAGAAAGAACAAATGGTGATGAATGGAGGAATAAAATGCATGTACATAGTGAAGAGATCTATTTGTTCAACAAGAAACCCTTAGGCAGACATCACCTTTTCAGAATGCCAGGCCCTTTATGGCTAAATGCTTGTGTTCTCTCTCCCCACCCCACCAACTTTATTGACCTGTATGGAAGTTGTTGGTACCTGTCTGGGTGATGTGTGGGTATGTGTGTGAGTTTTTTCAATTCTCCTCTAAAATTTACTGATTTTATTTTCTGATTTTATATATTCTTATTGTGTATTACATCTGTGAATGCTTCATTCAAACTAACAAAGGTACAAAGCAGAGCTAGCAAGAAACAGTGATTTGAAAAAAGCTGTTAAGAAATTAACCCAGTAAAGCAAGGATAAATTATTTCACAAAATGATTAACTTCTCCCCAGATTTGTTTTGCCAATTCATTTATTCTATTTGTCAGTGCATTTACTAAGGGGTAAGTCTACTGAGTTTAGCTGGGCATACTTTGGATTGATCTCTTCCCCCATGGATTGCTTTTTAAATGGAGCTATTTTCAAATTTTAAAATGGCTGGGTTTTTACAAAATCATTTATTAATTTCACACACTCACAAAAGCAAGGAATAAAAACAACCCATTTTTATGTGAGTGAAATGGCTTCAAAATGACTTGTCATTTCAAGCTAACCCTGTCTGCGATGATTGGGCTTGAGACCATGATACCATATTGCAAGATCAAGGATTTTGACTTTGTCCAGCAGAAAAAGTTTATTTAATATCACCTGCTATAATCGATCTCATACTTTATGAAGATGATTACTTTTGCAGATATTGCACAAAGAATGTTTTATCTGAAGTAAAAATCAGGAAAATGTGTCTGTTAACTGCATTTTGTCACAATCAATTTGGCTTTTGTTAGTGAACCTTATAGAAAACAACACTTGGAAAGTGAGTATTCTCTTCCTATACTATATGACCTATGAACTTGATGCAGAGTGAAACAGAAGTATGGAGTCTAATGCAATTTGTTGCAGCAACCTATTGAGGTGGCTAAAATGAAAATGAGAACTCTCTGCTTTAGTAAAGGAATCATTACAAAATGTAGGCTGCCTCAAGTAGATATAAATAAACATAGTCAATGTTCAAAGAAATGTATTGTGTTCAAAATGTATTTTGCATTTCACATTGGCTGGTACCTAAAAAGAAACCATATGTCCTGACTGCAGAACAGCCATTTACAATTATGGCAGTCACTTCTAATGTTTCCAAGTTGTTTTAATATTAAGATGATAATAAATGAGCTGAGTTTTGCTATTGTTGCAAAATGAGGAAGACTAACTTAATGTATATGTACAAGCACCTCAATTTCTTATTGTTGCTAACAGGAAAAAAATTGGTTCAGTGAATACCTTGGAGATAAGCAATTGTGATAAGGATGATCCTGCAGCAAATAAAGAGGAGACAAGCTCCACATGCTTTGAGATGGTCAACTGTTTACTCAATGTTTAAAAAAGACCATCCTTGGGGGATGAAAACAAATATAAATACACTTAAGATATAATATTTAAAAAGATAGGACAACACTCATCACACTGTGATACAAAAATATCCATATAGTTCTAAAGAAAGTTATACATACCCTTCAAAAGAAATCACTGGAGTTGTGAACACTCTCCTAAATACAGGTCTCCTCTTTGTTTCTTGTTTGGCTACATGCTTCCAATTCCTTACCTATACTGTTCTACAAACTGAATATGGAGGATGATTTTGGCCCACCAATAATGCTATAAAGACAATTATAACTCAAAGATGAGCCAGTTATGGAAGGTGAGGATTAGACACAATCCTAGGCTAGCAGAATTCTATTCCTCTGCCTGATCTCAAAGATCTGTTGACAAAGCAATGACATACCTACCCATATTTATTTCATAGATGAAAACTAGGACATGTGTGCCTGAACAACAGAGTATAGTCAAGGTAGCAAAAGTTACGGTATTGATGAGGAAGAACAGACAAGCCAGGAGAGGCTGTAGCTGTTTGCTTTCGCATGAGCTTCCTGGGAAGGGCAAAACACTGTTCCCTTCTCTAACTCAGCACAGCATGGAGCAGAGGTAAAGCAGAACATATGGAAGGACTCTCACCTGCATTGATGATACCTCACTGGATCAGAGGTGAGTCTCCGCCCTTGTCCACCAAACAAACAAACAAACAAACAAAAAAACAAAAAAACCAACTACACGCGTGTGTGTGTGCGTGTGTGCGCATGCGCGTGCGCACACACACACACACACACACACACCAGCTACAGCCCCAAGAAATTTCCAATGCACTGGTCTGAATGAGACTTAGCAATACTGGGTAGGAATCGGAATAAATTTGGCAGGTTTTTCTAGGGCCAGTGAAGCATTATCTGAAGGGAGACTGCTAACAGGAGAAAGTTGCCCTTGAGGAATGATCTCAAAAACAATCCTTTTAGAGTATCCAGAGCTTGGAAAAGAAACTTTGTTGTACTGCAGTTCCCAGAATTGCTCATACTGGCTGGGGTATTTGGAGAGTGGTAGTCTGAAACACTAAGGGGGGATGCAGACGGGTGGCCCTAGGCCGCCCTGGGAAGCAAAGGATCGAGGCCGAGGCTGCTGGACACCTTGGCCCCGATTATCCGTTTTGCTGCCTGCAAAAGGACTGCTAAAATAGCGCTCCTTCCGCAAGCCGTGAAAGGGTGCCACAAAATGCATGGTGCACCTCTTTGGCATCTCTTCCGGCTCAGCGTGTGCGGACGCTGAGCCGGAAGGCTGTCATTGGAGTGCCCGTCGTGTGGATGGGACGTCGCTCTGATGACGTCCTTAGGAAGGGGATGGGGCGCCCAGCGTCTGGCTGCCCCACCCCTTCCTTGCCTCCAACACGCCGCAAAGGGCCCGTCTGCAGAGGCCCTAACTTTCCCAGGCTCTGCAGATTTCTCAGTTTTGGACCAAAGATTGCCATTCAAAAGTGTGTCATAGGATCTGCTCCCATTGATGGGGATATCTGCAAAACAATAAAACTTGCAAAGAATGAACAAATTACTGTTTCAGTGTGTGTGTGTGTCTTTCTCAGCCTCTGGTGAACAAACTCAACAAAAAAATCCATGTCTTGAGTTATGGCAGAAACCACAGAAGGAGTCACAGAGAGAAGGAACATTCTCTCTCTCCTGCCAAGTCCTGTTGAGAAGCACTGAGCACCAACCCTTATGTGTGTTGCTTCAGTGCTGTGAGCACTTTATCATCTCTTGCCTCCACCTGCTTCAAGATTTTTTGTTTATTTTTTTTAAAAAAATGCATCAAATGCCATCATGCCTCTGGAAATTAAAATTAATTATTACAACAGAAATGCATTTTTCTTGAGATAAATTGAACAGAGAAACACAAAGTCTATCATGAAATTTCAATCCATCACTGTTATTGGCATAGATTCCATTTACTTTTCTAAACACTCTAACTTTCTCATAACATTATTTCTGGTGCTGTGATTACTCATGCTCATTCTCCAGGCATCATTCTGAAGTGCATATTCTTGGAAGGATTGATACAAAAAATCCCCCCTGTTCTTTCTGAATTTTCAGAATGTAGGAAGAACAAAACTTTCGCCAGCTGACATTTTCCAGATGGTTTTCCAAGTGCTTTAAAAAACACACCAGAAACCCGCCTTAGCTTATGCTGGCTAGTAGGAGGAATGAGATGACCTATGACATTATGTAATTTCTATATTTAACTTCTATGTTTCTGCAAAATGTATTTTAAGGATTTTATTGATAAAGAATTTGAATAGAGGTTCAGTCATTTTTACATTCTGGTTGCATGGCATACTGATTCAGTGTAAATTGATGCTGCTCCATAAAAAATCATGGAGTGATGGTCACTTTAATGTTGTCTGAGGATCTGGTACAGAACATCTGGTTGAATTAGTTTTCTGAAGACAGGAATCCATGTTCATTAAACTTGATTAGGTTAGTTTCAAATATAGATGAAAATGAACAGTATTTTGATCTTAGAAATTGAGAATCAATGAGCCTCTATCCTCGGAGGAGACAAGTAAGCATATAACCTACTCAGGCCCCATTCACACTAGTATTTTTGCAGCAAGGAGATCCGGGGTGAATCAATGTTGTAATTCCAAATCAAAGTTACCACTATGTTTACCTTGATCGAATCTCTCTGGTGCAATTTAGTCCTGTTGACATTCACATTACCATTTATATCAGGGGTAGGCAACCTAAGGCCCGGGGGCCGGATGCGGCCCCCCGAGGCCTTTGGACTGGCCCCAGGCTGGTCCTGCCGCCGCCGCTGCTGCCTGCCATGATGATATTGATTATTGTTGTTATTACTTGTTCTTGGGGTTTTCTTGGCAAAATCTCCACAGGAGGTTTGCCATGGCTTTTCTGGGGCTGAGAGAGTGTGCATGCATATTTTTTAATTTTGTAAATTTTTTAAAAATATATTTATTTATTTATTTATTTTTGATGCTTCGGCCCCCCAATTGTCTGAGGGACAGCAACCCGGCCCCCGGCTCAAAAAGGTTGCCTACCCCTGATTTATATTGATTCAAAATGGAGCCTCCATATCAATTGCATTCAATTATTTCCATTTTTTTAAAAAACAAACAAACAAGCACCTGTTAACCAAGTGACATGCATCTTCATCACTGTGACGTTTTCCAGATCTTGCCCTGAATAAATCCGTGGCAAGAAACTCCAATGAAACTCCCCTTTGGGGCAGGAACACTATCTCAGCCTCAGAGGATGGCTATGGCATGCTGGGGCTACTTCTCTGTTTCTGGGCAGGGATTCTCAGTTACTCCCTGCTGGAGACCTCACTCTCTTTCTCTCTCAGGAGACACTCGGGGGGGGGGTTGGGGGGGCTTTCTTGAGTTGCCATTGCCTCCCTGGCTCCTGGCGAGAACATGGGCCTTTGTGTGTGTATGTGTTTATGTATGTGTGTGTGAGAGAGATGCACACACTCCTCCTCCTCTTTCACTCCATGCCTGGCAATGGGCTGCTAGAATCAGAGAGAGATTGCAGCGGGATTTTCATTTCTATGGGAGCGAGCCACAGCTGATGCTGTCTCACACACACAACATCCTTCCCACTTTCCCTCCATGCCTGGGAATGGGTTTTAATTTCTATAGGAGCAACTAGAAGCATTGAGCCTTTCCTGTTAGACAGCTCTGGGTGCCACAAATCAACTACCATTCCCAGGATTCCCTAGCCCTGAGCCAGGGCAGTTAAAGCAGCCTCAAATTGGATTACTTCTGCAGTGTGTTTTGGACCCATGGGATTACTAGCCCTCTTTTCTCCCAAAATAGGATTTCAGGCAAAGTCCAGCCTCCTTTCAGGAAGTGCGGGGAAAGAAGAAGGATAGGGAAAGGGAAAGAGGGAGGCTCATGAATATTTTTTTTTAATTCCTTTTCCTTTTCCTTTTAAGAACCATTTTCTCCCTCCTTCCTATCCTCAGATAAGAAAATGAGACAGTCTTAAACTCAGTGTCTCACAAAACTACAGTATGTGTGCAAGAGCTTTGTTTGCACCAACTGTCAGTCACACCAACTTGGGAGCAGAGTCTGTTGTGGTTTTATTTCTGAGGAAAGAGCGGGAAAACTCCTTACCCCCACCCCTATTGATAGGGCTTTTCTTAAAAAAAAAAAAAGTCAATCAAATCATGTGTACCTTTGTCATATCAATGAAGTGAGTATTTAAAGGCATGGTCTACTGTGGCCATGCAATTGCAAAGGTGTGCATAAGCTCTCATTTTATTTTATTTTTAAAAGTACACTAATGATGTTCGTGGGAGAACTCCGTCCATGGCTTTGGCTTTGTCTGGCAGGGAGAGGGCAAAGGGGTGGGCATGATCAGCCCTTGTGCATTAACCCTTTCCTTCCTCTGCTCCAAATTGAATTGACAGCAAGTTCCCATTTGTGGCTGGTAGAAAAAGACTGGCTCATTTCAAAAGAACCACTAAAATCCTCGTTTCTGAAAAACCCTGGTTAGGGGCCCACCCCAATTTGGGTTGAAAAAACCCAATGCAAGTGTGAATGATTCAATTTTAAATCAGTTTGCAAACTGGTTTATAACACAGTGTGAACAACCCCACACTGTCTATAGCCCCTGTAGTTCTGCTTTGTTGATGCTTTAACATCATGCATGGCATCTGAGTAAAACTTTGGAAAAACATAGCTATATTGCCAGGAAGCACATTTTTCTTTTCATTATACCTCTGTGCTATGTTTCTTCACAGAAGGTGCATCTAATCTACTTCCTCACCCCATTTATTCCATCACCCAGTAACCAGAGTTCTCTGACCAACAGACATATTTCATTACATCTTCAATAAAATATAGTCAATGCTAGCGTAACCTCTCCTTTCCATGAAAAGCAAAAGATAAAAATTGTTACAATTTCAGCAACCATCTTATATATAAAAAAGAGCCATAAAACAATCTTGGCAAAACTTAAAACCACTGTGTCAAAACCAACATGAAATGAGCTATGATTATCTTATGTATGTATTGTTTTAAAATGCATGGGGAAATAAAAAAAATCTTTCCTTGCCATTGAAATGTCATAAAGGTAGGTATCAGGCAAACCTTTTTGGAGAAGATATTCCACAGCTGGCGGGAACTAAGGGCCTTTACAGACTGCCAGAAATAATGCAGCTTGGAGCCACTTTAACTGTCCTAGCTCAGTGCTAGGGAATCATGGGAACTGTAGTTTATTGTGGCACCAGAGCTTTCTGAAAGAGAAGGCTCCATGTCCCAGAAAAAATACAGTTCCCATGATTCCCTAGCAATGAACCAGGACAGTTAAAGTGGTCTCAAGGTGCATTATTTCTGGCAGTCTGTAAAGGCCCTAAGTCAAAAGTACCTGTCCTGTGTAGCCATAATCCATATCTCAGATTGTGAAGGCCCTCAGCCTTGTGAGAGTCTCAGATTGAGTGGTAAGGAATGACCCCAGCTCACTTCATGACTCAAAGGAGATTTGAAGCTGGATCTCTTACAGACTTGGTCTGACTCTTTAACCACTACACCAGCCTAGTTCTTAAACTTGTGATTCAAAGAGACTCTTTGGTAACTTCTTTTCCCCCACTCTCTGAAGGTTTGCTTCCTTCCTTTTCTTCTCTTCGCCTCTTCTTTTAATTATCATTTTACAAGTAAAAAAAAAAAGAATTAAATTTCCAAAGAATTATATTATTAATAGTTGCTTTTTATATACTCATGATAACATGAAAATAATGCTCGTAGTCTATAACCAAGACTCTCCCTTTTTTCTTTTGTTATCTAATATTTGATGTTTCACTTCCCCCTTTTTTTACCTGTCTCTTTGTTGTAAATTGTTATTTCCCCCCTTAGTTTCTCTTTCTATTATTTCTATCATTGGTTCCCATTCTTTTCCCTCATTTATCCATATTTTTGTTGTTTAATATTGCTGTCAGTCTACCCATTTCTTTCATTTCATAGATTTTTGTTTTCCAATCTTCTACTTTCAGAGTTTGCTCTTTTTTCCAGTATTTTTGCGATTAAGATCCTCACTGCAGTGATTAAATATAAAACGATTTTCCAATGTTTGTTTTCTTCGTCCCCCAACACTGAAGTTATATTCAATAAATACAATCTCAGATTTATATCATATTCTATTTTCAGCATTTCTTTTATATTTATGTGTATTTTTAACCAGTTTTTTTATTATTTTACAACTCCACCACATATGTATCAGTGAACCTTTTTTTTTACACTGCCAGCATCTATCATTGTTTAATTTGTAGATTTTGTCTAATATAAGTGGTGTATAATACCATCAGTTGACTATTTTGTAATAGTTTTCTTTTAACCTTTGTGATGTAGTGAATTTGTTGGTTTTTCTTCTTGCTTATTCCCATTTTTCTAGTTCTATTTTATGTCCTTGATCTATTGCCCAATTTATCATGCAGTCTTTTATTTCATCTCCTTCTAACTCCCTTTTCAATAATATCTTACAAATTTTGCTAATCTTTTTATTTTCTGGTGCCCATAATGCTTTGTCAAGTTCATCTTCATCTTCTTCAAAGCCTGTGTTTTAAGATCTTCCTTCACAAAGCAAGCTATAACTAATGTGGAGCTCCATTGTGAGGTGCATCACTTTTAATAGGTCTACTATAGCCCTGTGTGAGTGAACAAGATATTAACTTCAAGGATGCATTGCAGGGTAGAATTCACTACCCAAACACATGTGCTTTTTAACAATAATGTAGTCTAGGGGCTTGTTGTTGTTGTGTGCCTTCAAGTTGTTTCCAACTTATGATGATGCTAAGGCAAGCTTATCATGGGTTTTTCTTGGCAAGATTTGTTTGGAGGAGCTTTGCCATTGTCTTCCCCTGAGGCTGAGAGCATGTGACTTGCCCAAGATCATCCAGTGTGTTTCATGACTGAGCTGAGAATGGAACCCTGGTCTCCAGAATCTTAGTCCAATGCTCAAACCATTACACAGTACTGGCTTTCATCACTCTTCTTCTTTTTTCACTTGGAGCCAGTTGGGGGAGGAAACAGGGAAAAGGCGTTCAGTGAGGGGTTGTGGGAACGAATCAATAGACACCTTGAAGCAGATATGAGACATTTTTATAGGATGTGTGGGGCTTGACTTAGAGCAGGCAGTTAAAAAAATCTAGCCAAACTCTAAGGTAGGACTGTAGAAATTGTGGCCCACGATCCACATGTGGCCTCAGGAACTTGCCTGCACACCAGGTCCTCTCTCAGACCTTCCGTGCCGCTCTGTATTTGATGTGGGGAAATCATCCCAGATTGATCAATCCTTGCTCTTAGAGGCCTCCAGAGAGGCACACACTGCCTACCATTTCTATCTGGCAACAGTCAATGTGGAATGACATTTGTTTATATAAGCCTGAATTGGAATATTTGTCTCAACTAAAGTAGACCATTAAATTAATGGGATTTACCTATTCAGTTGGTCTACTCTAGTTGGTATTAACTGGTAGGTTTCCAGCCATGATATTTCTACCTTAGATGCTTTCCATTGCTTCAGAGTTTTAAAATGCCAGAGAACCTCTCATTTTCTTAATTTTGCCTTTCTTTAATTGCATACTGGGCCTAGGGGTTTTCATATTACTCTTACCTACTCCATACCTACCTGCCTCAATACATTGATAATATTGGGTTTTGTCTTTTTTAATGAGAGGATTTAAGGTGGGGAATAGGGAAAATTCATTCAGTCCACATTTTAATAGGACTGACCTAATTTACATTTCCCAAGCAATATATGAACTGAAATGCAGTTCTGCATTTTTTTTTTTTGGTGCTTCTCAGAATTTTACATTGTGGTGCTCCATTTTCAAAAATGTATAAAAATGCACACATTAGCAAACATGACACTACAAATGCATTCATTAGAGCAATTTGCTTACCAAGAATGCATATATTAAAGATAGTACAAACTTCATTTTTATTATGTTTATTGCAAGGCAGGCATACAAAATATGGTATGTTTTTGAGCAATCTTAATTTGTGGACTGAAACAGAAAGGGGATGGAATGAATTAGGATTTAAAATGGAGAAAACCAACATGGTATGGTATAGAAAAGTTTGGCCATTTACATTTAAAGGCACTCAATCAGCTGGTACAATTACTTGGTGGCAGATTTATCACACTCAGGCGAGGCGTGAATGTACTTTAGTATCTCAGCAAGGACCTCGAGATACTATCCAAATCACGAAGCAGAACCAGGCTGCTCAATGTGAAGGATTTATATACATAGGATAGGAGATAACTATATACAAATGCAGAGTAGAGTTCCAGGATGAAAGCAAACAACACAGGCTTCCTCCTTCTCAGCAGTCAGCAACACAGAGCAATACAGGAACTCTTCAGTATACTTACCAGCACAGACCAACTCACTGCACTGACTCTCCACAACTCACGACTCCACAACTATGACCCATCTTTGCTCAGTCTGGGCTGTGTCATTTATACTCTTGTCTGATGCATTCATCTGATGCATTTCATCATGTATATTTCATCATATAGATTACTCATTACTCATACAGTTACAGGTGCAATCCAATACACAACTAGTGGTCTGGCTCCTTCCAAGGGCATTTATCACCAGATGTCTTGACCTTGTCACACATTACACACACACATCATGATTCTGCAGTTCTTCAAGTATAATAATATAGCACTTGATGGTGACAAGATTATCATGGATTTGAGGATTCTTTGACTTTTTTGTTAGTGCAAGGAACTGAGGTCATGACCTCTGCCTCCTCTCATGCTGTACCAGTTCAGAGAACAGAGAACATGGTCATTGGTTGGGGTGATGGACATAATGGACCTTGTTGCCCAACATGTCTTGGGGGCACCACGTTAGGGGAGATTGCTCTGAGTTGTAAGATTTGCATGTAATTTTCACAATCAAGTTTTGGAAACATTTCAAGGTCTCTTATATCTCAGACATTATTAGGACAAAACTGTGGCTACTTCATAATTTATAAAAGAGTAGTGATTTGCAAATCAAACATAATCAACATGGTTAGGTGCTCTTGTGCTCTCCACTATCTGCAGAGCACTCCGTCTAGAATTTGTTTCATGCTAGTGGATTTGGAGTAGAATGTAATACACAAAATATTAACACATTTTTTCTATAAGGTGCTCTTATATGAAGCCACTTACATGTATTTCTATATGCAAAAATTTGCTTAATCTCCTTTCTTTTTTTATTGGTAGTTCTTTTGTCATTATCCATCACTTTTCAAATTATTTTCTACAGTATTTATTTATAGCAATAAATAACTCCATGAATTTCAAGGGGAGTGACTCTTTCTTGGCTCGCCACAGATTGTGTTGTTGTTTGCCTTCAAGTTGTTTCTGATTTATGGTGACCCTAAGACAAACCTACCATGGGGCTTCCTCAGCAAGTTTCTTCAGAGGGGGGTTGCCATTGCCATCCTCTGAGGTTGAGAGAAAGTTTACATGGCTGATTCAAGATTCAAACCCTACCCTCCAGAATCTCTCCGGAGTAATAGTCCAATGCTCAAACCACTACACCACACTGGGTCACAGGACACAGATTACATTGAGGCAAAGCAGTCTGACATCTTGAGGATGTCACACCTTTGGAGCAGGGAAAATCTGGTACCAGTGGACTCTGGTGAAATTTACAATTGCTTTACAATTGGGAAATGGTTAAGAGTTATTTTTAAAGTAGTAACATAAGGGGAACTGACTACCTTCCTTAAGAATGAAAACTAATTACTTTTAAAACTTGACTTTACAGTCTCTGGAAAGAGCTGATAATTATCCAGATTCCCTTTGCTCCCCCCCCCCCCTTTTGCTTTATACCCCTATCTATCCCTTGATTAAATAAATCAGATGTCATTGAAAAGGTTTCAAGAGAGCTGGTTGTGCAAAAAATCTTTACTTCATTCCAGGTATGCTTTGTTTTCCTGCAACTTTAAGTAGCTAATGAAAGGTTTTCATATGAAGCCCGATTTTCCAATACATTCTGTCCAGAGTTCTGGCACATATGATATAGTGGAATGACATCATATCCATTAAATCTCTTTGCCTTTCTTTTAGAAACTTAAGGTTAAGAGCTCAAACACTGTTCCAAGGATCTGGTGCGAAGAGGACTATGGCTCTCTAATTCATAACGTCTTTAAAACAATGAAAGGATAAGCAATAAGTAGGTCACTGAATTTGATACAAACCATCAGTGCTAACAATATCCTAATTTATATGTCACATATATATCTTTTTATAACTATCTATATATCTATATAGATATATCATTTCCTTCATATTTCCAAGGAATCAAATCTTTGTTTTGCTCTTTATAACATAATTTTGGTAGAGATTTTAATAAAGGCTGCTGATTTGACAAGACATAAATTAAATTAGTATGAAGTTGTATCTGTTAACTAACTGACTGATGGCAACTACTGAGTTCTCTACCATTAATATTTCACCTCCAAGCAAGCCATAAAGTCAGTAGGTAGGAAATTAAAATAAAATCAGATACTAAGAGGAATAAGAATAGAGAAAGAATGTTTAAGTTCAAGCCTTCAGAAAACCATCACACATATAACTCATTATACTTCTGTGCATTTCCATCCATGCACTATAAAAATAACCTTAACCAGTGTCTTCCACTGGAAAGCATCCATCTCAAATAGTTTAGTACTCAAGGTACATTTAAAAAGTAGAACATTCTGAAATATTATATTGGATTATAGAAGTCCAAAGATGGCTAATTTTTTCCTATATCCTTTCTATTATTGAATGGTATTTAAATTAACAATGTTTTTATTTATTTTATAAATGACATTTATCCCATAACACAAACAGGCCACAGCATTATCAAGATTTCTGGTTGGTAGGATTCCCTATATAGATCTTTGTTGCTTTCTGCAGAGTATGTGCAGGACACAATATCAACATGTATGGAGAACAGGAGATTTTTCCATGTCTCTCATATCTTCATCACATTCATAGAGTCATAGAATCATAGAGTTGGAAGAAGTCTCGTGGGCCATCAAGTTCAACCTTTTGCTCAGTTCAGGATCTCCAACTAAAGGATCTCCAGCAGATATCTGTCCAGCCTCTTTTTGAAGACATCCAAAGAAGGAAACCCTATCACCTCTCTAGGCAACTGATTCCATTGCTGAACCACTCTTACTGTCAAGAAGGTACTTCTAATGTTCTAAATGTTGGGAATGTGTGATTTAATAATATATCTCACAAGCAGCATAATTAGTATTCACAAGCAGAAAGTGAGTAACAACCAGTTCCACACTAGCAACCTAAATATACAGAGTCTACCAGAGAAATAAAGCTGACTTGGGGTGAAACACATGGTCAAAATGAAGCGGTTTCTAGCCACTTTGAAGGTGTGGTGTTTAGATGGCACACACTTCCAAAGCAGCCAGGGGCCACACCAAAGCCATGCTCCAGTCGTTAGGACCAGAGCAAAAAGCAGCCAGGATAATCCAGCTCCTGGTGGCATGGATCGGCCTCTCTGTGCATGGCCTGCCTTGGGAGCAGATCGTGAAGAGAGCAGGGTCTGACCACTTCTTGTCAGAGCAGACTTGGGCCACTCTTTCATGTCCATCTGCTCTGGTCCTTAGGTCCAAAACATACTGAAGAAATAATCCAGTTTGAAACTGCTATGCCTAATTTTTAAGGAGGCATGCAGACTAGCAACTATGAAGTATAGGTATGCTAAGGTTTTTACCTGTAATACAGGAGGGTATCATAAAGTTTTAATTATCACCTTTAAAATTTTTTGACAGAGAGTTTGATTTTATTTGCAGTTGTTAACTTATCTCTACATAATCACCATCCAGATTTACACATTTTCCCCAGCATTTCTTGACCCTCTGAATACCATTATTGTAGAAGTTTGCAGATTGTGCCTTAAACCACTCTTCCACTTCATGAATGATGTCATCCGTGTTGTCAAATCGGCGAGTCTGCAATGGATTTTTCATTTTGGGGAAAAGAAAAAGTTACTTGGTGATGATGACACTGACAAAGGGGGGTTGCAGACTGCCAGAAATAGTGCAAATTCAGTCCACTTTTAGGGTTAGGGTTAGTGCTAGGGAATCATGGGAATTGTTTTTTATCTGAGACATTGAGCCTTCTCTGTCAGAGAGCTCTGGTTCCACAATAAAATACACTTCCCATGATTCCCTAACCCTAACCCTAACCCTAAAAGTGGACTGAATTTGCACTATTTCTGGCAGTCTGCAACCCCCCCAAATTTCATCAATAATTTCATAATAACTTCTGGATGATAATTATTACTTTACGATACCCCCTTGTACTTCTCCGTCTTACACTTTAGTCACTTCTGGCACAACCTGTCACAAAAATAGAGGAGACAATGAGCTGCTCAACATCATGCACTTAGGGACCATTGATGACACTGACAACATTTCATCAATATCTGGGTGATAATTATTACTTTACATTACCCCCTCGTACTAGACCACTTTGAGGAGAGATCGTCCACCTGGGAAAAAGGACTGATGTGCTAATTTCTCTATGTTACACTCTTTGGAATAACGCACAGTATTTCTTAGACAGGAGAGCTAGTGTGGAGTAGTGATTTAGGTGTTGGACTAGGACTCTGGAGACCAGGCTCTGCTATGGAAACCCACAGGGTGATCTTGGGCAAGTTGCATACTCTCAGCCTCAGAAGAAGGCCATGGCAAACCCCCTCTGAATAAATATTGCCAAAAAAAAAGCCCCATGATAGGTTCACCTTAGGGTTGCCATAACTCAGAAATGACTTGAAGACACAACAACAATTTCTCTGATGAATGTCAGGAACCACCCACAAGCAATTCTACAGAATTTTCATTCTGTTTCAGAATGATTAATCCATTTTTTTCAAAATATGTTACATTGGCACCTGGTACAAAAGCAAGCAAATGTTTTAAATGTTTGAGGTATATATATATATATATATATATATATATATATATTGAAGTGGAAATCCATTTTCCTTCTACCTAAATGCATCCATACTTACTTTAAAAAAAACTCCAAAATTGCAATGATTACATCATTAAAAATAGCAGCATTTGGCAAGTTCTGTGAATGGATCAAATCAAACTGCAGTTTCCAAATACAGAATTCTTTGTTCAGTGTCTGACGGGGTAGTTATTCAGAAACATAATAGTGTGATTTTACTTTAGCAAGTGCTAATGCATGGTATTTTACAGTTCCCATGTTGAGCTGTTGTCTAAAGCCCTTTATGTGTACATTCTAGTCTATTTATATACCAAAATGCACTCCATTTTAAACTTTTACTGTCCCAGAAATAAAAGTCATGCAGAGAGCTTGTTTTAATCTGCACTGCATGGGCTCTCTGTTCTTTTTCTTCTTCTTTTTTTCATTTTCCAGATAGTTTCAGTCACCTAGCAGTTTTTTCCCAAGTGCATGCTATTCATATACTTTGAAAGTATGCTTTATCATACATGTAGAAATCAGCTTGGGTACATTTGGTCTGTTGGTTACACTCAAGTTTCATAACATTCAAAATGCCCAACAGAAGATTTGCTGTGCTTTAAAGATGAATGATCTTGTGTGCTTTTCTTTCTGTCATTTTTGGACATTTAAAATCCCAAGCAGAGAATATGAGGACTTCATCACATGAGGTTGTTCTCCCACTTAAAATAGCATAGTTTCTTAAAAACAAAAAAACAAAAAACTATACAAGCAGGATTGCTCTCTTTCCTATTGCACCTTGGCAATCTTTCTGGGATTGTAAACTTCATTCACCCTATTAGCTTTTCATACACAGCATTTTGGACTGCCAACCTAGTTCCTCCTATCCCTGCCCCCTTTCCAAATCTGGCTTCCTTTCCCTGAAGGTTGTCCTCACTTTCCTCCTCCCTGATTAGAATCTTTTTAGCGCTTATGGAAACTCTCACACATCACTTTTATGCAGAAACATATAAATGAAAGTAGTCTTATGTTTTAAAAGGCACTGATTTATACTAACCTTCTACCTTTTCCTTTCTGGGGGTCCGAGAGCTTTCTGAGTTAGGATAGATCAGCTGCTGGCTTTCATCTGCCAATGATTAATTAAGTCTGAAGCTAGAAGCTGCTGAAGACAGTTGAAATAAATGCTTTTTCTTTTTAACTGTAAGACTCTTTCCCACATACATTTCCAGGCATGTGTGAGTGTGTATGCATGTGATAGAGTATTGAGGTTTATCACACAAGGCAGGAGGTGGGGTGGGGTGGCAGTGAACAAAACTTTGCCTTCTCGTCTTCCCTGACAAGTCCCAGTTAAGGGCCATGATAATTTGCTACTGGATTGTTTTTGCTATAGAGGAAAAAAAATAAGTTTAAAAGTTTCTCAATTATTTTGTTCCTTGAAATAAAATCAAGTTGAAATGTCCACCCCTTCTCCTTCTTAGCTGAAGCAAAAGGCTCTTAAACCACACCCAAACCATGCCCACTGACCATCCTCATAGCACTCAAAATCAGCATTAAAGTGTAATTGAACTGTTGCAACTGAAACCATATCAGAACAATAGTGGAAAATAAGGTCATTGACAGATTTTGTGTGTGTGTGTGTGTGTGTGTTATTAAAAAGAAACACTTTTCCAATGGTCTCCCATAGGAGTACAACAGAAAAAGAACAATATCCATGCAATAAGCATCAACGAATACACTATTATCCTATTGTAATTGCAGTTTACCTGCCTCATGTGATAAAGTCCTGAGACACTGTCATTTTCATTATCATTGGTTTTCTCAGCATCCTGCCAACATTCCTACCACATCAGAATCTGGTACCTAGTAGCAAGGTTGCTGTTTTTTTTTGCATGGAAATCTGTGTAAATTCTAGTAAACATATTTCCACATTGAGTGAAATGAGTGTTCCAGCTGCATACATTTTTAGCTAGTCAAATTTCTTTCCAGATGTATACATGGTGCATAGTATATTTCACTGAAAAAG
Organism: Phrynosoma blainvillii; assembly: GCA_026167975.1. Lineage (NCBI taxonomy): Eukaryota > Metazoa > Chordata > Lepidosauria > Squamata > Phrynosomatidae > Phrynosoma > Phrynosoma blainvillii. The sequence goes on from JANUYF010000005.1 coordinate 40,562,095, forward strand.
AAATGTCTCAGAAATATGTGGATTTCCAAGGATGGTATATTTTGACTTACAAGAAGCCTTAGGAGATACAAAATTGATACTTTTGATAAACATTTCAATATTATTTTTTGTCTTAGTCTCAAGTCCTTTTTCCTCTCCCAAATATAAAGACATTTGCCAATTTTGTTAACTGAACTGGAGTGAAATGCTTGCCCCTGAGCACTAGTCAAATTCAAGAGGTAGAGGTAGTCCAGTATGATAGGAATATGATGTATCTGGTTGCCACATGATGGTTAAAGATGAGATCCATCATAATTTATCCTTTAAATGGCTGACTACTCAGGAACCCCAGACTTCAAACCCAGACTTTTAAAACTAAAACTCAGAACTCTGAGCCTGGATGGATAAAATAGTCAGATTAAGTTTCTTCTGCATTCATTATCTGAAATCTCAAACTTTTCCTATTCTAAATATGAAGAAATTTGTGAATACTGCCAAATATGTACCTAAAACAAACTGAAGTGAAAAATTTCATCTATCACTACCATGGTTTTACATTCAAGTATGACCAGATTGAGACTGAAAACAGTTCCAACTCATCCTGCAGTGGTAATGTGTGGATCACATCTGCATTATTGCTGAACTGGGACCCTTGGAAGAGTGTTGGGATTCCACTAACACATTCTTTGTGCTACACAAGTGGTTCCTGATTAAAAAGAATAGTGTGGAATAAATAATGGTGTTGATTTTACATCTGAATCCCCTGTATGTCAGAGGTAGCATGAAAGAGGATATGGTTCAGTCTGTGTGACTGTAGTGGGAAAAAGTAACATTTCTGTTGCCCCAGCCATTTGTCATCAATTACTGTGTTACTTCAACTTCTTAAATCTTTGGGGACTTCTCAACTCAAACACTTGCAGCTTTGAAGCTGAGTTTTTAAAAATCTGATTATTCACAGCTTGCTAATTTGTAATTGGACTTTTGCAACTTGAAAACCTCCAGATTTCAGGAGAAACTAATTTATTTTTTTCCTTGGGTTAATTGTGGTATTCACACTCAAAACAGTGAAGTGAGATGACTTCTAGTGGGCTGTGTGCAGTGTGCTGGAACTAATAAAATATATTATTGATTGCCTAATGAAAAACACCATGTTCGCACAAATTTAGTGTGACTGGGCATAGATACAACAGCTCCTCCTGATTCTGTCTGGGTGATCACCTACCATTTTGCTTTTATTGCTGCAGAGCAAGGGTGCTTTTAAATTAAATTCAGGTTACCTACAGGGCACTATATTGGGTGGCTCAATTATGGTGCCCTCATACCTTTTCACCCATGCAGGGCAACCCATTGGTTTTAATTTAGCTTAAAATTCTCAAAATTAATTATGACTGCAGTGTATTCAAAGTTGGAACAGGCAGCTACTCGGAAAGGTGACATGAAGTGAGCTGTATTTTGACTGCTTTGTGTTGCTTGTCTGTATGCCCTGTGATTCACCCTTCCCCCTATTCTGTCCACTTGCCCATAATTATACCTTACCCTTTAAATCAGATGTGACCACATGCAGTGTTCCATATATATTGCTGCACTGCAAGTCCCAGCATTGCACAACATTTTCTATGCCAGCTAGGACTGCTGGAACCTGCAGATCTCCCAACACCATAAGGGGCATGTGATTTGTATCCCAGATTTAGCTCTCTTGGAGTGCTAAACCCAAAGATGTTTTCAGGACCTGCCCTAACATTAGCAAGAGGCCACCTCAAGCAGTGGAAAATTGCTATCATGTCAAGCCAGAAAGTTACTAGTTGTTTAGTTGGGAATGGGGATAAGAAGAAGTGCCATGTGGGATTTTGTGCCACTGGTGCCAAAAATAACTTGAGTATTTTAGGATATATACTTTGACTTAAGTGGTTGGAGGCACCATTTGTTGCTCTGTTGTATCAGACATGCCATCCATCATATGGCTGAATTCTGGTATAAACTGACAGACAGCAGCATTCTGATGCTTCTTTACTTAAAATTAATATTTTATTATCTAAATCAAGGCTGAAGGGATGGTGGCCATCCGGATGTTGTTAAACCCCTATTCTAGGGGTGCCTATAACATGGTAAGGGGCTGTTCCCTATTTAAGGGTTGGAAAGCTTTTCCTTTCATATAGACTGAATGAACCCCCTGCTAAATTCCCATAATTTGGATGTGTGGGCCTTTCATATAGCATTATCATGGCAATAATCTAGTGAGATACTTTAGGCTGGCAAATAGTAACTGGCTAACATGTACATAGTGAATTTTAACCTGGTCTTCTACTTCCTAGTCTGAAACATGATAACATTCTGACCTCATTCAACTTCTTAGGCAAGAAGCAATGGAGGTTGATGGTTCCAAGATCAGTGAGATGGGCCTTTATCAGATGAGCCTTGTTCTCGCCACCATTGTGTTAGTCAAAGGTAATAGATACTAACCAGTTTTGGAGCTTTCCTTGTTGCACATCTCTTCACTAGCACAAAGGGGACTGTTCTATAATTGACAATCCCTCGTGTTCTCTTCTGCACCTCCTTCCTTAACCCTGCCTCCCAGTCCTATGACTTACCCAGCATGCCTTTCATTATTTTTATTTTTATTTAGAATGCAATTCCAGAATTTAGTGAAGTAAAGCTAAAAGAAAATAAAGTGAAGAAAAAAGAAAAGAAAACCAGTTTGCATGGAAACAGTGAAGGGAAGGGGGAGAGGAGGAGACTGACACCAAGTGACTGTCCAGTCTTGGAACTGCCAGGATTATCACACACCACAGGTCAGAAGCAACATCATGCAGTAAGTATCACCAAAGGTACTATTTCCCAACTTTAATTGTGGTTTAAAAACTGTGTAATAAAGTCAGTATTGAATCTTGCTGGGTTTTAGTACATATATTAATGGAGGCATCCAAGGTGCAGAGCCCTGTCCCCCAAATAAACTGGATAGCATCTTTGAAGTCTGTATTAAAAATCAGCATGGATTCACCGCCTCACTGATCCTTAAGCCCCCCACACCACACCCCGCCTTTAATGTTTCCCACTTCAGGAAACAGATTGTTATGTCAGATTTGAAACTGGGACAGCTGGACCAAATCCAACTCATTGATGGAGCCACCAGACCTCCATTGGATGAGAGTTTATTGAGCTGTTTTGTATTTATGCATGATAGTTCTGTGCAATCATGCTGGCCAAATGATCACAGAGTGGTCTCTGACAATGCTGGCTCTTCAGCTTAGTAACAGAGATGAGTACCGCCTCCTATAGTCGGACATGACTTGCCAACCTTGTCAACAGGGAATACCTTTACCTTTATGATAGTTTTTGCCCAATAATGTTCACAAAGCAGCTTCTAAATTGTGGAGTGGTACAAGTGGGGATTGTTGTTTTGAAAAAAAAGTGAGGAAGTTACTTTTTTGGATTTCCAATTCCTAGAAGCCAGTGTTCATGATGATGGGAGGATTTGGAGAGTTGTAGTACAAAACAGTGAGAGCCAGCATGGTGTAGTGGTTTAAACCATGACTGGAGACCAGGGTTCAAATTCCTATTTGGCCATTGAAAGCCAGTTACACTTTCTCTTGCCAAGAAAATCCCATCATAGGCACACCATAGGCTTGCTATAAGTCAGAACTGACTTGAAGACCCTCAACAACAAAGTACAAAAAAATCATTTACCCAAGGTCACAGTTGATCCAAAGGATGTAGAAAGCCCTCTCGACTCTAGCTATGCCCCTGATGTGAAATGATTTCCTTCACATTGCTTGCAGGGATTGGAAATGTCAGGTGTGCCAACCTGACAGCTGATTAAAGGATTGCTGCCTTGGAGCTTCATTGAAGAGCTGTAAAATATGAGTTTGCTCAGAAGTTGATATCCTCAGCAGAGTTATTGTTACATGCCCCCATGCTCCCCAAGAAGCTAGGTAGGTGAATGTCTGCAACATGACTTTTTCTGTACAGGTTGAGTCTTCCTTACACAAAATCAGTGGCATCATGGGTGTGTGTGTGCAGCCCACGCCAGGTGACACCCTAGAAGGTGGTGACACCCAGTCATCTGCCCCACACCATCCCCCATGCTCCATCTCCTGCACATGCTGCTCTGTCCTCCGCATGCTCCTTCACCCACTCTTCCCCCCATGCACCACTCCATTCTCTTGTGTGTGTTGCTCCATCTCCTGCATATGTGTGCCACTCTGCCCCCACTTGTGTGCTGCCCCTCCAAAGCAATTCATCCCCCACATGCTGTCCCATCCTTTTCTTCATCAGGAAGAGGACAGGCTGGCACAGGGAGAGGGAGTGCACGCCGTACCTGGAAGTCCTGTCCTTGGAAACCCTGCCCCCTGGAAGCCCCCCTGGAAGCCCCATCCCCCATACCAGGTGACACCCAGTACAGGAATACCATTGTCCAAAATGCTTGGCACCAGAAGTTTTTGGGATTTTTGGAATATTTGTCTACATAATGAGATACCTTGGAGATGAGACCCGAGTCTAAACATAAAATTCATAATAATCTTAATAATTTTGTGCATGAAACAATGGACTATTTTGGATTTTGGAGTATTTCAGATTTTGGAATTCTGCATAAGGAATGTGTGGAACTCTTTCCCATAGATGCTGGGGGGTGGGAAGGATACCTAGCCCTGCTGAGCTTCTATTGGACAGGCAAGACAGCCTTATGATACATGGATTTTGATCCTTAAAGCCAGGCTTAGCTTTTTCAGGGAATGTGTGCGTGATTTAAAACTGTTTTGCCTGTTTTCTTTAAAACTGTTTTAAAAGTTCTAAACTGTTTTAAAGAACATTTTATATCTACTGCTGATGCACTTCATGAACCCTGAATAGGCTAAGACACAATAAAACCATTACCAATCTCCTCTCTTTTTCTCCCTCCTCTGAATGATCTTTTGAATTCATTGTATTCAAAACTTTGTTGAGAACTGCATAATTGGTAATATGATGTGCTTTATTGGAATTCTTCATGTCTCAAGTCTAAACAAGATTTGGAGTATATTATATATAGGTAAAGGTATTCCCCATTGACAAGGTTGTCAAGTTGTGTCTGACAATAGGGGGCGGTGCTCATCTCCGTTACTAACCAAAGAGCCAGTGTTGTCAGAGACTACTCTGTGATTGTGTGGCCAGCATGATTGCACAGAATGCTGTTTACCTTCCCACCAAAGTGGTACCTATTTATCTACTTGCATTTGCATGCTTTTGAACTGCTGGTTTGGCAGAAATTGGGACTAGTGATAGGAGCTCACCCCATCATGCAGCACCTGGGCCTCAAACTGCCAACCTGCCAATATTGCAATTAACAGAGTCAGCGACTTAACCACTTGAGCCACTGCACCCTATATTATATATACCACAGTTGAAAAAAGCAGTAACAAAAGCAATGGAACCTGGTTTCCAGAAGAATGCTATAAAATGAAGTCAATTTAATAAAATTTAATACAATTATTGCAAACAGGTGTTTATAAAAGACTTCTACTATTTTAGCTTCCAGCTATTTCAGTGTCTATATTGTATATATAAATATAATGTAATCAGGCTTGTTTGTTATGCCTGAAATCTGTAGAGGCCTCAGGACATACAAGGAACTCTATGAAGCCTGGATGAAGAGCACAGTACAACTCAGAAGGCTGAATTGCTCAGGGATTATTATTATGTGCCCCTTTATCACACAGTCTCAGGCTATGATGAAAAAAACATAAACAAAATGAAGCCTTTATGGTTACCATTCAAATAGTAACCCCCTTTTTCTGTCACCAGTACTCTCTTGTTTTTGAAAATGTATGCTTAGCAAGCATGACTGAGTGTCAGAAGATGGCTATTTTTTCTCTTTGCTGCTAGGGGGTGCTAAACACTTTGTAGAGAAATGATCAGTTTAATTTATTAACATAACCAATACAAAAGTGTTAATAAATTGGGCTCAGCACTAAATGTAGTTCCAAGCTATGATAAAATGGGAGTATTTATACATTATTTACAGGCATTAGTTTAAAAACGTGTGTACTAAATGCTCCACTAATGTACCTCTATGCATCCAAGGTATAGGAGGCATAAAATGAAAAAACAGATGAGAATATTTTCCTTACCTACTAAAATAGACTTAGGAAATTGCTAAAAGCTGACAAAACATAGAGTTTCCTGATGATCATTAATTGAATATTGTTGCAATAGAGGTATAATGGAGCAATGCATAAAGAAGGTACCAAGGAACAGGTACTAAAGGCAACATTACTTATGCTGCTTAAATTCCTTTCACATTGCCAAAAAAGAGGGAAAGCTGCAATGGGGAAAAGGGGGGCACAGATATACATAATAATTGCACATGTAAGTTGTAAACATACTCATAATTTTCATGCATGATTGCAATCATTTGCATATATAGATAAAAAGATATATAGATAAATAGATATATAATAATAATTCCTATAATCCCACTAGAAATACACTGAGGATGATCCATATATGAGAGCGTCGAATATGGTTGGTGAAAGCAAACTGGGTGCATCTATGTAGAGATAATGCAGTTTGACACCACTTTAACTGCCATTGTTCCATCCTATAGAATCCTGGGATTTGTAGTTTTGTGATGCACCAGGACTCTGACAGAGAGGACTAAAGACCTTGTAAAACTAAAAATCTCATGATTCTATAGGACAGAGCTATAGCACTTAAGCACTGTGTCAAATGAAAATATTTCTACAGTGTAGATGCACCCTTTCCTGCCCCTTCTCTCTCCATGTTGTTGTTGTTGTGTACCTTCAAGTAATTTCTGACTTATGGAGACCTTAAATTGAATCTATCATGGGGGTTTCTGGGGCTGAGAGTATGCGACTTGTCCAACATCACCCAGTGGATTTCCATGGCTGAGTGGGGATTGAAACCCTGACCTGCAGAATTGTAGTAAAATACTTAAGCCACCACACCACACTGGCTCTCTCTCTCTCTCTCCATAGCACTCCCCTCACCTCCTGAAAATGCTAATTTGTAGTTGGGGAATTCTGCTGAGCTGTAGTAAGGTCTAATCCCTCCCAAATTAGGTAGAGCAGCTTCCATGAGTGGATCTTTTCTTCCTATAGGAAAAAAAAATCCTGGATCCAACTCAATACATCTCACCAGCCTGAGGAAAATGATGAGTAAATGATTATGTTCCTGCTCAATCTACTGTCCAGTTGCTAAGTATTGATGGATAACCTAAGGGAGATATTGTCCATGTTGCTGACTTTTGAGCTGGATATCATTCAAACAGAGGACCTACTCAAACATAGGACAGTTCTTTGTACAGTAGGGCACATGGCTGCCCTAGGTTGAAATGTCCTGCTTTGGGAGGTTGCTGTAATGCAGGAGAGCAGGATAGATGAAGGCAGGGGTTGATATGGTGCAGCAAGACTGCTTAAACCATTGGCCATAGTAACAGCTTTAAAAAGTCTTGCTCTGATACAGATAAGTAAATGAAGCTTATTCTGTAATGATTGGATTTAGGACTGCAGCCTGGAGCATTCAGGTTCTGTAATCACAAATAGATGAGTTTAATTAACCTAGTTCTAAGTGGAGAGATTTCTTTGAAAAAGTAGAGGAAGTGCTCTTGGAAGCTCATTGGATTATGCTGAGTGTCCCACAGATTGCCATATTAAGAGCCAAGAATAGTGTGGTAGTGCAATCAGGGTTCACAGGGCTGAATATTTTGTGTGCCAGGGACAATGATGACATCTGCCACTGGCCTTAGACTTCCTTGTTTCCTATAGCCTCAGCATGCAGATTTTCCTAGCAACAATATATTGTTTTGAGCTACCCCTAAAGTATTTTGGAGCAACTTGGACATGGTGTGTCTTTTGAGGTGTGCAAGAGAATTTCTGTGGCTGCATACATTCAGTCATATACAGGTCTTGTAACACTTTTGAGACTAACTGAAAGAAAGAAGTTAGTAGCATGATCTTTCAAAGGACGTTTTCATACTAGTCCTCCTAAAGCTGGGTGGAGCCATTCCGGAACGGGTCGTGCCGCCGATTCCGGAATGGCTCCACCGCCGAAAGGCTAATTCCTGTTCGACAGCCGGAATTACCTTTCCGCCGCTTCAGCCGGAGTTATCGTTGGTTTGGCCGGAGTGACGCCAGACTTAGGGCTCCGTGCATTTGAACACACGGAGCGAAAAGCCGGACGGACGCAGGGATGACACCAGAAGGGGCGGGGTTTGCCGCCGCGCGCATGTGAACTACGCGGAAATGGAGCAGGAGTGGGGCCGGACGGAGGCCGGCTAGCGTCCTCAAAAAGGCCAGTGTGAAAACGTCCAAAGACTTGAGCCTCCTTCCTCAGGTTCAAATTTATGAACGCTCATGCTGCCAATTTCTTTCTTTCAGTTAGTCTCAAAAGGTGCTGCAAGATCCCTTTGCATACTGATTTTGCAGACTAACAGGGCTATGTCTCTGAATTCATATACAAATGTTTTAGGTTTTGGTTTCTTCTTGAAGGTGTGGCTAGAGAGTAAGTGGGGAAAGTTTGACCCTACACACATATGTCTGCAAGCCTTGAAACTCCCCCATCTCCCAAAAGTATAAAAAAATTCCAGACTGATTTTCAGAGTGTATGAGTGCCCCTAAATCACTTCAAATAGCCTAAAACAATATACAAACAGTGGTTTCACTTGCTCACCCCAAAGTGCCCACCAAAACCTCCAAACAAAAAGAAAAAAAGGATGAAATTGGCTAAACATTGGGTAAAATGTGGCTAGACATGATGTCATGTCACTTTTGATACAGCTGGAAGGTGAAGATAGTGGCTTATTGCCAGGGTGCAGGGATGAAAACTGGCCCTCATCCTTCATGCTGGGAATACTGTGTCCCCCAGGTCAAATGGGGGACACAGCATCCTTCATGCTGGGAATCCTTCATGCTGGGAATACCCAGCATCCTTCATGCTGGGAATACTGTGTCCCCCCAGGTCAAACCTATTAGTTTCTGAACCCAGTACAAGGTGTTGGTTATTACCTTTAAAGCCCTAAATGGCTTCGGTCCAGGCTATCTTGAGGACCACCTCCTCCCGTATAATTCACCCCGCACCCTCCGGTCCTCTGGGAGGAATTTGTTACAGCCTCAAAAAACGAGGCTGGTGACGACCTCCCAGAGGGCATTTTCGGTAGTTGCCCCCAAATTGTGGAATGGCCTGCCGGAGGAGATCCGCCAATTGTCATCACTTGACAGCTTCAAGAAAGCTGTCAAGATGGATCTCTTCCGGCAGGCCTTCTTGGATTAATTTACCAGCTCTGGCTCCAGAATCTCCCTCCGAGATGCTCCCCCTTCTGTGACCAGATTCTCTTATGAGCCAGTAATTATACACCCACCAGCACTTCCCTTTTTTCCTTATGTATTGCTCTGTGTTTTTATATGGAGGAATCTACCTCTTTTATATTTTATTTAAATCTGTAATTGGTTTAATAATTTTTTTAAGGGGGGGGAGGGGGAGGAAATTGTTCTTAATCACTGTGTAATGATTTTATGATGTAAGCCACCCCGATTGTGCTCAGAGGGGCGGGGTATCAAATAAAAATTATTATTATTATTATTATTATTATTATTATTATTATTAAATGGAGCCCTCAGGGTCTTTTTTTGTGGCTGCCCCTCCTCTCTCAGCTGATAAAAAGCCCCATGTCAGGAAAGAGGAATAATGAATTTTTGAAAATTCTCCTTTAAACTTCCAATTTTGCTTTAAAGTAAAATGTAGGACTCCCTGCACCTTGTCTTTTTCCTCCTTAATAACCTTCAAAGGAGCTTTTAAAATTTGGAGGTGGAGTTTCAGCAACGTCCAGGACTTTTTCTCCATATTTTGGTATTTTTGAGGAATGGTGCAGAAGGGTGGAACTTCATATATATATATATATATATATATATATATATATATATATATATATGGGGTGTGTGGGAGGCCAAAAACAAAAGAGAAGACCCAAAATACCCACATATTTAAGCTTAGTGCTCTTACTGCCCTGATCCTTAGAAGAATCATTTAATCCTATTAGAGTTTAGGAAACATACCCGTACAAATGTAAAATGCCTCCAGACAATATCACTAGGAAGGCAATGGAAATCTGGAAAACTCTAGGAGGCTGGATAGGAACCCCTTGATTCTTCCTCTAGGGTTCTCCATGCCAGCTATAGAAACTTTCAAGGGTGACTAGTACACTTCAAAATTTACTGCTATTCTGATTTGGCAGAGGCAGTCCTATTAATCTTCTATCTTCCCACTTTTTCAGCTGCTTTTCAAATGTCCCAGTTTCTCTCTTCTCCTTCCACACTCTCTCTTTTCCCTCTGCTTTTTTAAGTTGCGACAAACTGCATATAAAATACAGAAGTAGTTGACATTCGATTAACTCAGTGGAGAGAAGAGAGCAGAGATGGGGCTGTCGTCTTGCCCCTCACAGTAGACTCAACCAAAAGCAAACTGCTGCAGCCTCTCCTAGTTTGTGTGTTATTAACAACTTTTTCCATGTTGACACTCTGATGTTGCTTGGCACATATGTCCCAGTTTTCATTTGTGATATGTTGGAGGGTATGTGCATGACTGGTCATGAATGTTCCCCCACCACATGTTTATGTAGCCAGAGACATGAAGGATTTATTCTTGCTCTCTTGCTCATAACATCTGTAATTTCTATCTCTTCAGGCACTTTGTTGCAGATCATTTTATCTTTGCTCATGGCATGTTGTAGATGAGCTATCCCAATGGTAAGTACAAAGTGACTGAGGGCCTCGGCAGACGGCTTAAAAAGCCGTCCTCGGCACAAGGAAGGGGAGGGGCAGCCGCACGCTCGGCGCCCCTTCCTCCTCCTGAGGTCGTCCTCGGAGCCGCTGGCCCTCCACACAGCCGGTGCTCCGAAGACAACTTCCCGCCACAGCGTCCGGACACGCTGCGGCGGAAGGGTTGCTGAAAGTGCGCCTCACGCTTTTGGGGTGCACTTTCGGCGGCGTATAAAAGGAGTGCTATTTTAGCGCTCCTTTCTTGGGGCGCCGACGGGGCGCCGCGGGATCGAGGCATGTGGATGCCTCGGTCCTGTGGCGCACCTTCCCGGGGCGGCGCAGAGCCGCCAGTCTGCTTCCCCCCCTAAATGTATAAATCATGCTTCGAAATGAGTTCTGCAAATGACAAATGTTTTACACATGATATTTGGAAAGTGCAACCATAAAGCATTCTAGGAGAAAACACAGTATATATTTCTTTTTATTTCACAGACAGCTGGGATTTATTTTTGATTCTCCACACTGTACACAGGACTTTGGTCCTAGTCTTCCATGGAGAACTCCAAAATTCTGTTCATTGCATCCTCTTTATTCTTCATTGATGTTGTGAATATCTTGAGTATTTGCTCAAGATATCTTGAGAGAGACAAGACTGTATTCATTGTATCCTATTTATACATCTATGATGCTGTGAATATTTTTAGTAAAGGACATTTATTTTTAGGAATGGAGAGTGGCTTGGATAAGCATTGTTATTTTAAAAAGTTAAAACCATTTAAAACATATTTGTTCAAGTACATGTATATTCTCCCTTAATATCCAGTTTACACTTGAGTTACAACCATTTGCTCTGTGGGATTGTAGAGGTGGGCATACATGTATGACAACATACAAGGAGTCCCATAAACAAACCTGCTGTCTCCCATGCAATATGGAGAATACTGTCCTGTTGCAGTTTTATTTTTATTTTTTAATTAAATGTTTATTAATTAAAATATTCCAAAAAAAAATACATTACAATACAGTACAACACATAGATAAATACAATCACATACAACATACAATAACAAATAACACCAAAAATTAACCACAACACAAAACACAAAAAGAATAACTTCCTGAACCCAGGCTTAGATCTTACATTAAATCCAAGAAAACTTTCCTTATAAGGATTAAAGCAGAGCGCCCTCTATCCAAACATCATCCGGTACATCCCTCAGTTTAAGCTTAACATAATTCAATACTAGAACAAAAAAATTGTAAAAAAAACTATCTCTATTATCGTTATTACTCCCCAATAATTCCTTTCAAATTTCCTCTTGCAAATTTTGAAGTAATTCTTCACTGCCAACCAGTTTCTGTACATGGGTTGGAGAGGATGTTACATGTTGTTGTTGTTGTTGTTGTTGTTGTTGTTGTTTACCTCAGATGACAAAATGTCTTGGACCAGCCCTGTAATACAACTGGCTGGTTTTGTGTGTGTGTGTGTGTGTGTCATTTTCCTCAGGGAAACCTGGCTATCAACTGTGTATTTTTCATTCTATTTCTTGGGGAGTACAGCAAAATCAAAATTGTAGCTGTGTGATTTCAAGTGTCAGAAGAAAAACAAGAAAAGTGAAACACTGCAGAAGTGATACATATGCTGTTCTTCAACCAGCTAGTGATAGAGGCTAAGTCCATACTGACAGAAAACCCTGGCTTAACCTCATGGCTTCTGGATGATCTGGACAAGCTGCTGGCACAAACCATGCCAACAGTGGGTCAAAATCAGCAGCACTGCCCACACATTCCCCCTTTGGTGCCACTAAAATGCAGTATGCATTGGAGAAACCATGAAAACTTGAAAGTGAGAGAATAATAATAATAATAATAATAATAATAATAAATTTTATCCCACCCCTCTGCGGATGTAAACGGGGTGGCTTGCAACATTAAAAATAAAGTAAAAGTATAATACAAATCCTGTAAACCCACCCACCCCTTAAAATAGTATAAGTATAATAGTAGAAGGACTTAAACGTGGGGAATTACTAAAGTCCAAGTCTTCAATGGTATCTTTTATCCTATGTTTATGAAGATGGCTAGGGAATAGACTGGTAGAGACAAAGTTTTCCAATGAACTGTAATTTATTTGAGGATTCAAACATACAAAGACACTCTACCATTCACTCATACACACAAGAACTCAGGAATAAAGTAGTTAGCTTGGAAAGGATACATAAGGCTTTCTAATGATGATAATTACCTGAAGGAGGCTGCTCCAACAATGAATGAAGATGGATAGACTCAACCGTTATGAAAGGGAAAAGACAACGGAAAGAGCCGGGACCCAAGTCAGAGTTCACAGTGGCACTGTGTCACCATGAAATCTAACCAGACTCAATGTGCCTGAGATTTTGGGGATCTTTTATACCCTTCAATCTAGTCTGAGGTGAAGAGTTGCTATTGTATATCAAAGGATTCTGGATTACTACTCTTTGAAGTAAACAATTTCCAAGGAGAGGAAATGGGATGTTAATGTTATCTCAGCTTCAGCCGGACACATCCTGACTGGTACCCATAAATCTCCTAAGTGCGAATGTCCTGTTTTGCAGCTCCTAGGCCTGGCCCTTTTGATCTGCAAATTGTTGTAGATGCAGATGTGACCTTTCAGGAGCCTACGTGATGTGCTCACCTTGAACCCATGGCAGTTGGGCTCCTCCAGTCCAGGGCCATGACAGGGATCCAGAAAAAGGTTTGTTTTTTGTTTGTTTTTTATATTAAATTGATTATTGTAACAGAGTGCTGTGTCAGAAGCTGGAATATCTAGGTGGGAAGAGGTCAGCAGCTCACTGAGCCCGTGGTGCTGCTTGACCTCTTTCTCCTGTTCACTGCCATTCCACCCCTGTCCCCCTACCTGCATGCAGTCTGCATACTCAGGAGATTCTCCAAAGTTTCTGGCCTGATTTGGAGCAAACAGAGACTCTTTTTCAGTCCGGAGCATCATACTGGAACATGGATTGGACCCGTGGTTTTCCCATTTTGGCTCCATGCATCAGCTAAACAGGTCAGTGTGTGAACATTTCTTTTCCTCTATGTGGACATGGCCATAGTCAAGACAGAGAAAGGAGAAGATGAAAGTACCCACCTATCCTTGGCTTTAGCTGTCTCTAAAAAATGACTTTTAGAACTGAAAAAGGCGAAGCACACAAAGAACTTTCTTCCTCTCCCTTTTAAATAGCACAATGGAAGCTTTTTCTGACATTAATATTTATATATTTATAACATAAATAAAATAGTGGCATGGTCTAGGAAGGTAACTATAAATAAAACAGTGGCACAGAAGGAAAGTGCCCAGAATAATCACTCTTAATATCAGTTCTTTAATTAACACAAAAGCCTGCATGGTGCTAATAGAACTGTGAATATAAGAGGAACAAATATGTGACATCCTTGAACTGAGGCTTCTCCGGGATCCAGAGAATGAATTTGACAGTTGCACCAGTGGTGCAGATTTCTTCCAGTGGTAGAATATTTCTCTTCTCTTTAAGAAGAACAGGAGGGCTTATCTCTGTTTCTTCCTGTCAGAAGGAACATTCACATTCTCACCAAAGTTTTAAAATATCCTGTCCCCCTTGAACTACCAGAATCTCCTGGGCCCCTTTCACACTACACAGTTTAAAAGTTATGATTCCACTTCAACAGCCATGGCAGTGTCCTATGGAAACCTAGAGTTTGTATTTTAGTAAGGCATTAAAGCTCTAGAGCTAAGAATTCTAAATAACCTTTTCTAAACTACAAATCCAAGGATGCCATAGGAAAGAACTGTGGGAGTTAAAGTGAAATCATAGCTCTATAATTGTTTAGCATCCAGGCAGTATGGCCATTCTCCAAGCTCTTTCTGGGATTGCCTATTGAAGAAAAGCCCACTTTGACCTCCTTCATTGATTAGAAGGAACTTCTTGGCAGTAAGAGAGGTTCAACAATGGAACCAATTGCCTAGAGAGGTAATGGGGCTCCTTCTTTGGATGTCTTCAAAAAGAGGCTCAACTATTGGGGATGTTTTAGTTAGAGATCCTGCACTGAGATGGCATTTAGGAAATTATTTATTGCATTAAGCTTCCCTCCCAATGCTGTTGCAGCTTTTTAGACACCCAAAACAGCAACAATTCTTTTCATATTACCACACAGCTGCAAATTGATAACAGGTTGGCCATGGATCTTATCGCACTACAGTTCTGTTTACTCATCAGCTATCCAAGATTAAGTAAATAGTCATGCTTTCATTTCTCTGGGGTGCAGAAAAACCTCTTTAAATCCCCTTCTCTGTGAATTACCCTGGAATGACCTATGACACATACTTCAATAATGGGTTAACTGTGTGATTGACACCTATTCATGAGATTTAACCCTTCATTAAAAGTTGTGGTGGTAGCACGGATTGGCTACAGGATAGCTACTGCCCAGCTACGAGGCTGTGTGATAGATCCTGACATTAGATTGAACACTGTGCTCCTATCCTGCTATTAAAGAGTAATGTGATAATCTCCTTAGACTTAATGGCCCATGAGACCCCTTCCAACTCTATGTCCTACAATTGGCCATAGGAATCAAGGGCTATTGGCTTCAAGGGAGCTGATCCTACCTTTAAGCAGAACAAGGTTGCCCCCTCATGCAACAGATTTGGGATGACATGACAAGGAAAATAACTTAACTGACTTTTTATAATTAAATAACAGTATGAGATAATTTCATATAGTTTTAGTTTTAGTGCCTGGGATGAGAAAAGAAGCCTGTGGGATTTTCTGTCTTCTATTCCACAATAACTTGACTGTGCACCTTGGCTTGGAGGAAACAGGGAAGTGCCATATGTTTTGCCTCCAACAGCAAAATAGCTAGTGTTCATCCTGGTTGGGTGGTAGGTGTTGTGGGTTTCTTTAGGAATACTGTTTATTGTAAGCCACCTGGATGATCAATCAATTGAATGATGGAATATCATTATTGAAAATGAATAAATATTTGCATGCCTTAGTTGTAATCCCCGATTAAATATCTAATTAGAAAAATCTTATTGCTTAAGGATGAGACGAACTTCTAAGACTTTAAGCAGGAATAGACAAATTTTAGACTTTTCTCCTAAAGCACAAATACCCATCCAAAGCTAAGCAAATGGGGTAGGAGAACATAGCAGACATACATTTAAAAGGAATAAACAGGGTGTCTACACACACACACACACACACACATACACACAGAGTCCAGGGAATTGTTTTTAGTATCTTAATGAAGTCACAGTCATTCCAAACAGGAATTAGCTCCTGGTTCATTCCAGAGCTTGGGAATTTACTTTTAAAAAAGTAATTTACTTCCATTGCTTGTTGCAGTGCTGGAGAATTCTCCTGTTGCTGTTATTCATTGTGATTCTGGAGAAGCAACCTGTTACAGTTGCACTGTCTATTACTTTTCTGTTACTTTTCATGGCATTTTTGAAAGGAAAAAAATTAAGTTTGGAAAAAGCATGGCATAAAATTTGAAAAAAAATATTTCAGAACACTTTTGAAAACACACTTAGTAACTTTTTAAAAAGTTTTTAAAATTATTATTATAAGTAAACAGCTATGTACAAAACATGTCACAACAATAAAGCAAAATAAAACAATTCATCTCACAACTTTGAATTATGTTGTGGGTGTCCTTCTTGAGTTTGGTTGCAAAAATGATGAAGTGAGGCAAATGCAAAAAACAAATAAAAAAGCATGCTATTTCTTGACACTAGTTCTTTGGCAGTCCTTTTGAAAAGAATTGATTCCAAGGCATGTTCAACAAGTGGGAATGATGGATCTGAATCACATCATTCTGGAGGGGAGGGACAGAGGGGTATTTACCATTCTGACTCAGTTTTTGGGAGATCTGCCATTCCCTGTCTCTCTCAGCACTTTTTTAAAAAGACAGTTCCCAAGCTGGACTGCTCAAAGGGGAAATGGTGAGCAGCCAAAGTCACCCCACTCTGGCCCCGTCTTCACCGTGTTGCTGCTTTCGTCACCAATGACACATAGATGATTGACATGCATTTTGAAATGGTACAAACTAGTGGGAACGACAATTGTGCCAAAAAAGAAGTGATTACAAGGGAATAATGAAAAGATCAGCTTTCATAGGGGGAACAACGGACCTTTTGGAATTGAT
The DNA here is from genome assembly GCA_026167975.1 of Phrynosoma blainvillii. Taxonomy (NCBI): domain Eukaryota; kingdom Metazoa; phylum Chordata; class Lepidosauria; order Squamata; family Phrynosomatidae; genus Phrynosoma; species Phrynosoma blainvillii. The sequence continues at coordinate 40,578,987 of JANUYF010000005.1, forward strand.
TCACTGATTCACCGACATGGAACAAAGGTGAATCGCCAACCAGTTTAAATGTAACTGAGAATGAGGCCCAATACTGTTATTTGTTACACCAATAAAGTAACATACATTATTCCATCATTTTAAAAATCTGAGTTCATTCCATCCTCATTATGCTCAAAAGTAACTAATCACAGGAAGCTAAGTTACTTGAATTCATTACTTTCAAGCTCTTCTTCCTTTGTTTTCATCATTTACTTCATCAATCTAACACCACATTTTCTTGTTTCTATAGCTAAGTGATCATCAGTCTTGTTTGTGTAGCTAAGTAGCTAAGTGATCCTCCTCTAAGTGGGGAAGCAGACGGGTGGCCGTGGGCCGCCCCGGGAAGCTGCGCTGTGGGGCTGAGGTATCCCCACACCTCGGCCCCGCAGCACAGCTTCACCGGCCCTGGAAGGAGCGCTAAATTAGTGCTCCTTCCACAAGTCTCTTCCGCTGCAGCGGGAGGTCATCCTCGGAGTGCCAGCCGTGCAGAGGGCCAGCTGCTCCGAGGACGACTTGGGGAAGGGATTGGGGCGCCCACCGTGCGGCTGCCCCTCCCCTTTCCTGCCCCCAAAACGGCACTTTTAGCTGTCTGCTTCCCCCCTAAATCATCAAGAGATCTACTAACAGGTCCCAATTTTTCTTTTTCCAGTTCCAGCATTAGAGCTTCTTGACCAATCAGGAGCCAATCCTGAATACAAAGATGATCCAATCATATTCCTTATTATGTAGCAACTCTGTGCACCCATTCCTTCAGTCTGAGCAAGAAAAGCATGCTTGATCGATTGCCTTAATGGGAGCCTGAGGGAAATCTTTAGTCATAAAATAAGTATTGCAGATGTCATGACTGTAAATTAAAGAGTGGGAGACAAAATTTGGATTATGGAACTTCTAATCAATGACTTTACAATTTAGTGCCATGATTTCATTTTGAGGAAAAGAAAAGTGCAAGGACATTCCCTCTGTTAGCAAGAAAAGTGAACATGAGAGAGAAAAAGGATATAATGCATTTTATAGGCCATCACGGCCACAGAGCATGGAAGTCTGTCTATACTTGAAATGTCTTTGCTGATTGCTGAAATTCTGTCACTCAAATAAAGAAAGCCTGGGGTAATCAGGAATAGATTTCAGTGTGGAAGGAAAGTTAGTCCAAACATATTCCTGGGCTTGGAATTCTTCCATTCTAAGTACATCTCTTTTGCACTAAGCCCATACCTTTTAGTATTACACTGATGGCTAAGCAACATCAAGATGGCAAAAGTTATTAATGAGGAAAACCAGACTGAAAAGAAGACCGAGAGGTGGCTTAGTTGCACTCTTTAAATACTTCAAGGGTTGTCATAGAGCAGAGGGAGATGCAGGCCTATTCTCTACTGTCTGAGAGGGTAGGACCAGGCCTGATGGTTTTAAGTTTACAAGAGAGTAGATTTCGACTGACCGTTAGAAGGAACATTTTTGACAGTAAGAGTAGTTCAGCAATAGAGCCAATTGCCTAGAGTTGTGGTCGGGTCTCCTTTGGATGTCTTCAAAAAGAGGCTGGACAATTACCTGCTGGGGATATTTTAGTTGGAGATCCTGCTCTAATAGCCCATGAGGCCCCTTCCAACTCTATGATTCTATGACAAGTTAGGAGAAGGGTACAATAGTTTGCTTTTGCCTAAGCCTATGAGAAAGGGCAAGATTTCATCCTGTTCTGTCCTCCTTTCCCAACTGAGTTGAGTTCAAACTACCTTTGCTCTTTGAACTCAGTCTGCAGCAACTGAAGTAAGCTAAAGACAAAGGGGGAAGTGGGTGGAGGAGAAAAAACCAGGACATTTTTAAAGCAGGTGGAAAAAATGGAATGACAAAGGATTAAGCAGGACTGTTCCTGCCAAATAAGGACAGTTGGAGGGTGTACAGATGACAGTGGCTGGATCTCATATTTTCAGTTAAAAAAAAGTAGACCCTGAATGGCTGAAATTTGCCCACTCTTATATGATCAAGAATAGGAGGATTTGAAGGACAGCAAATCATTTTCAGATCTGTTAGAACTGCATTGCAAAATGAGGAGCCCACCACAAATGCTATTTTGACATGTAATAGGGTTTCCAAGCATCACGGAAGCCAGATACAATTACTGAGGAACCCAGGGTGCCTTTTATGCTACACACTTACAGCACTGCATTCCACTTTAACTGCCACGAATCTTATGGAATCTCAAGGTTTGTCACTTTATCGAACATCCAAGGCTTTCTGGTTGAGAATTTGAAATACAGTCAGCCTTCTGTATCTATGTACAAATAGATCCACGGATTCAACTATCCACGGCTTGAAAATATCTTTTTTAATCTAAAAAAGCAATTTTGCTTGATTTTGCCATTTTATATAAAGACACAATTTTACTACACCATTGTATACAATGGGACTTGAGAATCCATGGATTGTAATACCCATGGTGGTGGTGGGGTCCTGGAACCAAACCCCAGCAGATACCAAGGGCCCACTGTACCACTCCCTAAACTGGAAATCCCATGATTGAATAGGATTTTGCCATGTCAATTAAAGTGAAATTGTAGTGCTATAATTGTGTAATGTAAAAGAGCTCCCACACCTCTGTCCTCCAACAGAGAGGATCAGCCAAAGAACTGCAGTCATTGCCCCCTGCACATCATCCAGCATGTGTCACTGAAGAAACCACCACAATCTGTCTAACAGCAGGGCCAGCACTGGTGGAAGCCGTCACTTCTGTCAGCAATTTGTGAGTTTCTTCTTCATTCTCCATGATAGCCTGTTAACATGAATGGCAATTCTGATATTATTTTTGCAATCATTCATGTAGAAAGAGATTACTATCATATTTTCCTGAAGACCAAGAAAAAAGAACTGTCATGTTAGTGGAGATATGAGGCATATTCAGAATGTTTATGTACAAGTGAACATTCCTTTAGCCAGCAATCCAATCTCAGTCCTTTCCAGTCCTCTACAGAGAGAAAAATCTTCTATTAGAGCTTTGCAAGCATTCTTTTCTTTTCTTTCTTTCCCCCACCTTCACTCTGCTCCCAAGTTGCACATTATTCCTGAGCTGACAAGAGATGACAGGTATCCACTTACAAGTCAATTGAATCACAAAATAGTGTACTTTAGAGCCATAATGATTCAAAACAATGGTCAGCCTTCACCATAATTTAGTATATGGGCATCTCAGATCCTCTCTGCCTTTTTGAGTTAACATGTCCTTTTGCATCCCTTGGAGGACACAGTGATGTAATTTGATAAACTGTGTTGTTTTTTCCTGGGGGGGAAAGCAGGTTTTCATGGGGGGGGGGAACCCTTTATAGTATCGTCTCTTAACAGAAACTTGGATACCATCGGCTTGAAACACCTTATCTCTGAATTTGAATTAGCACCTATTAATTATTCTGGTAAGTATTACTACTGCTTTCTTTTTATCTTTAGTTATCTTTATCTTTTTATCAAATATAACAAAGAATAAATAAACAAGGAAGGATACCACCAACAAGGTCCCACAATGGCATTTAAGAAGTAAGTACTGTTGTGAAAGGCAGCATGAGATAGTGGTTTTAGAGCTGGACTAGGACTTTTGGCGACCAGGGATTGAACCCTCAATCAGCCATACAAACCCAGGACTTGCCTGCACTGGTGGGAAACCCTGTACTCCCCCCCCCCTCAGGCTGTGACCCAGGCACATGACATTCCTCAGGATTTGCAGGCAATGCAGGACTTTCTCCAAAAAAATCTGGAGAAAAAAGAATTTGTTTTTACCCAACATTTACTTGGAAAATCCAGATTGGTGGTGAGAACATGGCTGTGTGGCCAAAAATACACCACACTATGGGATATGCGATCATTGTAGGGCCGCCCTTTTCTTCCAGGTTGCTCTCATCTCACCACAGTAACTGTGGTGTTTTCAGAGTTGTTACTGACCCCAGAAACTGCACTGCAGCTACAGAGTGAGTACAGGGTTTCTCACTGGTGTAGACAACTCCACTGAATGAACTTGAATAAGTCATGCTCTCTCAGTCTTAGAGGAAGGCAATGGCAAATCCCCTAAGAATAAATCTTGCCAAGAAAAGCCTATAATAGAGTTGCTATAAGTTGGAGTTGACTTCAAGGCATATAACAACAACAAAGTGCTATTGAATTCAGTGGTACTCACCTTTACATTGATAGGTTCAACTTGTAAAACACATTAAGATTTAAGAAGAGATCTTCAGCATAATACAACATATTAGTTGTCATTTAGCTACAAATGCAAACCATCTTGCAAAGAAGTTTACCATTTTAAAATTTTTATTTACAAAAGAAAAACATTATATTTATCATACATTCATTCTTGTCTCTCCCCCTTTAAATCCCCCTACCAAAACAACATATAACAACAAACACTGTTACAATTGTTACTTCCTTAATTATGACCTATGAGGAGTCCTTATTTGCACTCTTTGTTGTTTGTTTATCTTTTCCATTTACTTCTATTCTTGTTTTCTTCATTTTTAAATCTATTTTCCTTCATAGACTTCTAAATTCTACGTCTAAATTTTATCTCAACTTTCACTATTTTTATTTATTTTCTGCAGGTGGTGTTGTACATAAACCTAAAGAAATCTTTTTCACTTTTACTATTTTGAAACTTAATCCTGTATATACTTTTTGCACCCCCACTTAGTTGCAAAGCAGTTTACCATTTAAACTGATAGAGCAAAGTAGAAACTGCATCAAATAAAAGAAAATCCAGTGTCCAGCATTTCCTGATTAATTGACTTTGTCTATACTAATATGTTACAAATAGTAATAAAATTTGAAAGTCTTGTGAGCACTTCATTCACTTCTCAGTGAAAGATGGCCCATCCATTACCCAGGCATCCCAACAGTTTACATTATAACTCCTGCTTTGACAAAAGTGTCAGAACTGTCCTCCACTAAACACACTATTCAAGGTGATGCTTAAGCCAAACAGAAAAGAGTGATGCTGTTACTTAAGATGAGTACAGAGGCCTCTGAGGTAAGCTCTAAATTAATAAATTCTGGATTTTCCTTCTTTAGTACACAAACAATATAGGCAACCATGATGGAAGATCGCTGCTTGCACTTGCCTCTGTGGAGAGATAAAATTTGAAGAATAATTTCTCCATCTGCCTTTCTGCACAATATCAGCAGCACTGAATTTGTCCCCAAAGAGCCTTTCACAAGGAACATAACATCCTTATTTAGAGGCTCCTGAAAAGCTAAACAAAACATGAGCGGGGACAGGGAAGTGACATGTAATACATACATGGGACACCAAAGTTTCTATGGCAAATGGAAATGGAAAGAGGCACTGATTGGTGGGAAGTGATGTGAACAAGCTAATTATGGTCTACTCTGCACTGTAGAATTAATGCAGTTTGACACAGTTTTAACTGCCATGGCTCAATGTTATGGAATTCTGGGATTTGTAGTTTTGTGAGATAGTTAGCCTTCTCTGTGAGAGAGCTCTGGTACCACAGCAAGCTACATACCCCAAGATTTCATAGCACTGAGCAATGGCAGTTAAAGTAGTGTCAAACTGCATTATTTCTTTGGTGAAGATTTAGTGAAGAATTCTTTAATGATAATCTTCACCGAAGAAATAATGAAGTAGTGCTGGAGATCACTCATGTGGGGAGGATGGAAACATTAGTCAGCAGCTTCTTGAGCAACAGAAAAACAGACCCTTGTTATTCATAGCAGCTACTTCCTGGTAAGGGGGGGAATTGGGGTACTTTCACAGTACTTATGTGTTTCCTAAACTAGGGGCTATGTAGGGATTGTGAATGCCACACAGTTACAAATGTGTAACTTCACACATTCATAACTCCTCAACAAGATCCTGGCCTATATTCTTGTGAGCATCCTGAGTAGGTAAAGAAATCCATGTTGTTGGTCCCAACTCTGCTAAATCTGCCCACTTCAGAAGGTGCTGATGAGTAGTTTTTGATGGACTCTGAACTTCAACTCTGCTAAGTCAAAGTAAATGTCATAAAATATTCTGTTCTGCAGCAGCCATTGGCAAATAACTGGCATCTGTTTTCTGTTGTCTTGCTGCAGTTGTGCTTTTGAAAACAGAAGCTTCCATTTTCTCAATTATTTCCTTGTTGATTCAGATCCTATGGGGAATCAAAGAAGTTCTTAAATGGAGAAAAACATTCAAAAGATGATAATAATAAAAGGAAGAGAAGATCATAACCTCCAGTCTTTTAGCTTAGCTTTGTTTATATCCCGCTTTTCTACTAAAATAAAGTCATGTAAGGTAATGCAACACAGCAATATAATTAGAGAAAATAATAACATACAAAATAATACAAAATAATAACATATACATTCATTAAAAACAATGGACAACAACAATTGTTTTTATTTATTTATTGTTATTGTTTTCAGTGTACCTATGCTGCCTTTCAGTGTTCATCCTTGTAAGGCGGCTTAACGTCATACCAATTAAAACAGCAACTGTTGAAACACCAAGATGTAGCAGTATCAAAAATGCTTCACTGATTGAAGGCTGACATTAATTTTAAAAAGCTTTAATCACCCATTAAGGAATAAAAAGAAAGAAACCACACAATTTTCTACCAGAAGGAAGCCTTACAGTTGAAGAGTGACCATCAAAAAGACCCTTGACAAAATCCTCTATGACCATTACATACTATGTAGCACAGTAACCACAGTGCTACATATTGGATTCCAGACAGACCCTTCCAAATCCCACTTACCAGTAAGCAGCTGCTGGGATCAACTCCCCTGTCAATTGAGAATGGGCTGCTTGATGTTCCACCTCCTTCCGTGAATGATATCTGGCACGACAGGAGGAAAAAACCAAACCCTGTCACAAATCCTCTTCACACCAGATTGCTTGCTTTCTGATCGACAGAGGAACAGACGGATGCTTAAGTTGAATTTGGGGGGTCTTTTGTGATCCTTATGTAGCCCCTAAACTAGGTGCTATACTAGGGGTTATGTTTCAACGACAAAGGTGTAACTATGTATTCGTAACTGCCCAACCAGATTCCAGCCCCCTTTTCTTGTATTTCCCTACCAGTTATTACATAAAGAAGAGAGAGAGAATAGGATCTCCATAGCTCGTTTAAAGGACAGGTTGGTTCATTTGAGACAAGGTTGTTTCTATGATTAATTGGTCCTTGGATGTTTAAGGCTTTACAAGCCAATGTTATAAACACTTCAGATGGAATCCAAAAACAAATGGAGAGTGAATGGAGATAGAATAAAATCAGATATGGATGCTCCGAGTGTTCTTGGATTTTAAATTTTAAAATTAATATTGAAAACATGATTATTAACTATGCAAGGATTTGATTTAAAACAACTCCCCGCAAAAAACCAAGGACAAAACAACATATCCAATAGCTATTTCTCTTTTTCTCTCTTTGCATGCGTATCCACCAAGTTCCAGCATCAACAAAGCACAAATGCAAGAGATGACTAAGGAAGTGACCCACAAAAGAATTTTTTATTCCCCAAATTAAGAATATTATTGCCTACAAGAACCTTCTCTTGTAAATCCAGAATTTAAGAGGCCTGTTTTCAGTGATACCCTAAAAACTGTACATTTTCAGATTTAGCCCAAGGGTGATATCTGAAACAATTTTTGTGGCCAAGCAGTTGTGCAAGAGATTATGTGAGTGCACAAGCTCTTGCCCAACATATGAATGCTACTTTGTTAGGACAAAGAGCCTTACAATCGCAATAGAGAAAACCTTAAAGCTCTGCAATAAAATTGAAAGATAGTGTATAATGTAATTACAGAGAATGTGTTATTCCTTTCCTCCCAGCAAAAAGAAACTAAAATCCCATTAGTTTAATCAAGGTCATAAGGGCCTAAATTCCTGTTCCCTAGGCTAGGTAAAAGGTAAAGCTACTTTGTGAAGTCGAAGGCTTTCATGGCTGGCATCCATAGTTTGTTGTGGGTTTTTCAGGCTGTGTGGCCATGTTCTAGAAGAAACTCTTCTAGAACATGGCTACACAGCCCGAAAAACCCACAAAAAACTATACTTGCTACTTTCATTGTATGCCTTCAAGAGGACTGTAACTTATGGCAAACCCATCTTGGGTTTTTCTTGGCAAGATTTGTTCTAAGCAGATTTGCTATTAGGCTGAAAGAGTGTACTTGCCAAGATCACCCAGTAGGTTTCCACAGCTGAGCAAGAACCTTGGTCTTCCACAGTCCTAGTCCAGTAAACTGTACTTGCTCTTGTTACTGCTGCCAAAGCTGAGGGAGTTAGTTGGCTTTGTTGTTAATAATGTTTCTCAGCAATCCACAAAAGTTTCATTGAAAATAATTTTTTTAACTTATTCAGCAGTCTGTTTCAGCCAGCTAACCACATCTGCTGAATGCTGACTCTGCATGCCCAGAATCTCATTTTACATTCTGAGTTGAAGAGTGTTTTGGGGGAAATGCTTTTCAGTTCTTCATAGACCCAGACAGGTAAATTCAAATGATGAGGCCAATAATAATGATGCACTGAATAGTATAGGTACCTGGACCAGGACAGTGACAGGTGCTACAGCAGAGGGTACTCAGAGACTAGCAGGCTTAGTATGGGGCACATGTGGTAGGTCTTATCTTTAAAAAGGCTACCATTTGGCAGGTAGTGGGGAAAATTTAAGACTTTGGTATATGTCCTTGGCACACTTTTTGTGAAAGGTAGGACTCTGGAATAGTCTCTACCAGTCCTGTGACCTGTGGGTGGAGAAGGAGTCTAATGGGGGTTGCAGACTGCCAGAAATAGTGCAAATTGAGTCCACTTTTAGGGTTAGGGTTAGGATTAGGGAATCATGGGGACTGTAGTTTATTGTGACACCTGAGCTCTCTGACAGAGAAGGCTCAATGTCCCAGAAAAAAAACAATTCCCATGATTCCCTAGCGCTAACCCTAACCCTAAAAGTGGACTCAATTTGCACTATTTCTGGCAGTCTGCAACCCCCCTAACCCTGACCTGGGTTTTATGCTTTCACTGATAAACTCCTTTGAATTGGGTGGGAGTATCCTGGGTAAGTGGTTCTCCAACTTACTGTCAGTAAGTGGTTGGCAGGGGAGCAAACCAACCAACCATTGGATTGCCCTTGGGACTGAAGTCTTTTGCCCAAGGGAAGGCTGATTAGGTAGTCTAGGGTAGACACCTGGCATCAGCTGGACCCACATCAGGTGGCTCACCCTTCTGGACTCTTTCAGGTCACTTAAACAGGATATAGACCAAATAAAGTGGCCTTTATTTAACCCAGGGGTAGGCAACCTTTCCCCTTTAAGGGCCGAGGGACTTCAGCTCCCAGAAGCCTCAGCCATATTGGCCAATAGTACCATGTTGGCCAATAGCTCCTGGGATTCTGGGAGCTGAAGTCCCTCGGCCCTTAAAGGAGAAAGGTTGCCTACCCCTGATTTAACCCAACATTCTGTGTCTGACCTCATTATTCCAAGGCTGCTCATCAAAAAACACAGTGCTGAATTGTATGTTTTAACTGTGTTGTATTAGAAAGGGAGATAATGTTCCAGGGCTGGAGCAGACTGGTGTGAAAGAGCAGCCTGAGTCTGCTCTGGCTGCAAGTGAGTTAGGACCCTGCTGACCACACAGCCCACTCCCAAAATGGGCTGCAGATGCATGGCCCAACCCGTGCCTCCAGGAACTGGGTTATCCCGGCTCCTTTTTGCTCTGCTTTGGAGGCATGTGTCATTTGAATGCCATAGCTCCAAAGTGGTTGGAAGCTTTATTTGGCCCATCCATTCCAGGCCCCAGTTAGGAGATTCGGAAAAATTGCACTTTTCACCACTGGTGCTTTTCACAAAAGGGCAAGACTTGTTTGATTTGCAGTCACTCTAATTGGATGAAGCTAGAGGTTGACTTAGACCTTGTCTGTACTGGGTCAGGATACTCTGGGGGCATCCCTGAAGCTGCCTTGATCTTCCCGTGTTATTTGGCCCTCCATTTCCATGCCAGAACAGCTGTTGGCATGCATGTCCCACTAAGCCAGCCAAGCATCTGCTGTCACCATGAGCTGCTCATTTTTGAGATCAGAATGGGGCCAGAATGAGGTAGCCAGTACCAAACACATGGATTGTTCCAACCACAGACTGAGCAACTGATGACAGTGGTGGGTATACAGAGTGACTCAGTGGGACGCATGTGTAGACAGCCCAAAAACAAAACAAAGACCCAATGAGCTCTGGATATTCCTGGAAAATCTGGAGTAAGAGGTAAGTTTTTAAAGTTTTGTTTCAAGAGTGTTATACCCCAGTTCTTGTGATGAATGTGCCGAATGTTGGCTGGACTGTCTGGGGTTTGGGCTGTGTGTCATCTGAACAGGACACCAACAGAATGGGGAGGAGGCATGGAACATGCCTTTTGGCCCATCTAGACAAGGCCTTCAGAAATCCTGATTCATAGCAAATTTTGATTAAGTTGATGCATTTTGCTAGGTCTGAAGGGAGGAGAAGGTACTGTTTCAGATAAGAGACTCTGATGGCTAGCCCCCACCACCCCCAAATCAGTCTGACAATGAAACCACTATGCATGCTGGCTCTGAAGCTGTATGTTGCTATCTCTATGTTGCCATTTTGTTTCCAGCTTTGGCAAATGGCATTGGACTTTTGCAATTCACTGAGATATTACTACCAAGAAAGTTTTCTTCAAGGAGCCCCTTCTCTTGTTTTCAGTGTTATTGATGTGTTTTGTAGTGCTGGGTGTGTATGTGTGTGTTGTGTGCCTTCAAGTTATATCCCACCTATGATGACCCTAAGGTGAACCTGTCTTGAGATTTTCTTGGCAAGTTTCTTCAGAGGAGGTTTGCCACTATTATTCTCTGAGGCTGAGAGCATGTGACTTGCCCAAGGCCACTCAGTGGGTTTCATGGCTGAGCTGTGATTTGAATCCTGGTCTCCAGAGTAGTCTGACACTCAAACCACTGCACCATGCTGAGCCTGCAGACCCATCTGGATCCATCCATTCATAATGGTTTTCTTTTAAATCAATGTTGGCTCTGGCTTGACCTGAGACTTTCTCAAACCAATCCTGAAATGCTTTTTAAAAGCAGTCCTCAACCAATCAGTGTTCTTTCACTGCTTGTAATTCTTTTTCCCTATTGCATTTCATTACACCTTAAATGAAAGCTCAATTAATTAGGATTCATGTTTGTTTATGAAGCAAAAAAAAAAAAAACAAAAACAAAAAAACAAAAAAACAAAAAAAAACCAACCCACTCCCCTTGATACTGATTAAAAATATATCAGAATCTCTTTCTAATGCTGAAAATTAAGGGAAAATTGCTTTTATGGCTGACTTCAATAATTCTTTTGGCTAAGCAACAGGCTATTAATAGTCATTAGCACACTTTTCAACTGTATTGCTAGAACGGTAATAAAATCAACACCTCCTCATTTTTGGTATTGAATCATCGCCAAAGTGCATTTGATTTTGTCACTACATAGCAAGGCATGTGATGCTTAAGATATCAACAGAAACACTGAAATACTGAATAAAAACATAATTTATGTATTCTGCTGAGTGAGATATGTGGCAATTTGATAGGAAACCCACTTTAAATAATTCAGATTGGTAAAGCATTGCAACATGACAGGATTGAGAAGGAAAGACAAATATCACCCTTTCAAAAAGTAAACTCCACTTTTAGACTTCTGGTGGCATGGAGAAGTGTCCAGACCCTCTATGAGACAGCTCTCAGGGCTTTGACTTGCTGCAGTGAGCAGACTGGCTGGGGTGATTTGCCGACCAATTTTGGTCAATTTTTTTTTACCAACCCCCCCCCCCCAACTCTTAGAAAAGGTTCGAGAACTGGAGTATGAGAATATAATTGGCATGGGAAATTTTGATGGCATAATCAACCCCTACATAGATAGAAAACCTTTGAAGAATATCAAGAGCAATCAAGGGAAATTACCGAAATCTTTTTTTTTTTAAATGATGGAGGATATGTCTTTAGTAGACCTATAACATCATTTGAAAGGACCTGTGGAAGATTTCATCCCCCCCCCCGATAGACATATCTCTGTTGAGAACAGATGTATTTTTAGTTTCAAAAACATTGCTTAAAAGGGTGTACTCAATGGGAATAATGCCCAGAATGTTATTTGACCATAACCCCTTAGTACTTATATTAAAGGATAACAGACATCAATATACTTGGTGGTGAAAGATAGCTATTATTCAAACCTAGGATAATCCAAAAAGTGAAAGAAATAATTAAATGGTACTTTTAAAAAATTGGTCAAAAAGTTAAAACACCAATAGTTTGGGATGCATTCAAAGCTGTGGTAAGAAGGGTATTGATTTAACAGAATGTTGAGATTGTGAGGAATGAAAGAGAAAAAAATGGATTTAAAAGATAAAGATGATGAATTGAGAACAAATCCAGAAAACAAAAGTACTATTAAGGAAATTATGGCCCTGAAAAATCAAATTAGAATAGAACTTTCTAAAGATTTACACAAAAAGATAAAAGTGACCAAACAAAACAATTTCAAGCATTCTAATAAACCAGGCAAATGGTTGTCATATAGGTTGAGGAAAGAGAAAGAAAAGAAAGTAATTACAAAATAAAAAGCAAATGATAAAGTTTAAACAAACCAAAAAGATATAACAGAAATATTCTATAAATACTTTTCGAAATTATATAGAGCACAACCAATTGGAAGGAATAACATAAGGAAATACTTAGAAAAGAGTAATTTGAGTGAATTCCAGGATGAGCAGAGACAAATGCTGAATGGCCCTATAGGGCCTGATGGCTTCACAGCACTGTTTTATAAAATCTTTGAGAAGGATTTATGTGTCCACATGCAGTGTGTAATGAATGTAATCATAAATGGGACATGGGGGGAGGCAGACAATGCCCTGATTCCCAAAAACAATAAGGATTTATTGGAGCCTAAAATTTTTAGGCTTATTTCTTTTCTTTTCTTTTCTTTTCTTTTCTTTTCTTTGGCTTATTTCAATACTAAACACAGAATACATGATTTTTGCATTGATCTTGGCAAACCAACTTAAAAAATGCTTAAGAAATTTGATAGATGAGGACCAAAGGGGGGTCCTCCCAGGGAGACAAATGAGGGAAAATATAAGGATATTACTTGATGGATTGGAATTTTATGAATGACACAATGAGAAAAAAATAGCATTACTTTTTCTAGACCTAGAGAAGGCCTTTGATAACATTAATTGGCAAACTATATTTGAAATTATGAAAAAAAAATAATTTTATAAATTGGGTTAAGAAAATATATAATGATGAAAGGGTGAAAATTGGTGAATGGTGAGAAATGTGTGTGATTCGAAATGACCAAAGGTACAAGGCAGGATTTTCCCCTCTCCCCTTTGCTATTCCTAATGGTGATTGAAGTGCTGATCACAAATATCAAAAAGACAACATTATAAAGGGTATCAGAGTCAAAGAACACCATTGTAAATTAAGAGTCTTTGCAGATGATCTTATGATTTTGTTGAATAATCCCTTAAAGAGTATTGATCACCTAATGATTTTGTTGAAACAATTTGGAGCAGCTACAGGATGCAGATTAAATAAAGATAAATTGGCAATAATCAAGAAAAATCTAAATGGTCAGGAAAGCCAGGAGGTAGCAAGCAAATCAGGTATAAAGATAGCAAAGAAAGTTAAGTATTTAGGTGTGATAATTACAAACAAAACCTCAGAGTTACTTGAGAATAATTATACACAATTATGGAAGAAAATAAAGAATGATTTGGAAAAATGGGGAAGATTAAACCTTTCAATATTAGGTAGAATATTGACAATAAAAATGGAGATATTACCAAGAATTAACTTTTTATTTCAAATGATAACAATAGATAAAATTTTAAAAAATTGGCATAAAGATCTATGAAAATTTATATGGGGAGAGAGAAAAACGATGATAACACTTAAAACAATACAGGATGCATGAGAAAGAGGCATATTAAGAGTTCCCAACCTGAAGCTTTATTATGAAGCAAATTGCTTAACTTGATTAAAAGAATGGATACTCTTGAATATAGGAGATGGTTGGAAATAGAAGGTGAAGGACTCAAGTGGGGATGGCACGCTTATCTTGAATAAGATAAAGAGTAAATAAGAAATTTAATAACCATTGCATAAGAAGATCTCTCCTAAGAATATGGAAAAAATATAAACCAAGAATCACCCCGAAAATTCCTTTATGGGTTTCTCCAACAGAAGCATTCCAAAGAAGGGAGTCCCTGACTGAATATAAATGTCTTAGTGATATTTTAAAGAAACAAGATGAAAAATATACAATGAAATCAAGAGAGGAGTTGGAAAAAGAAGAAATAAATCTACAATGGTTCTTATACAGATAAATCTGTGAGAGAATGATGATGGATGGTAAGATCAGGTGTTTCTAGGAAGAAACAACAGAGATAAGCAAAATCTTATACAGAGAAGCTAATAAGATCACTGCAAAATTATATATAAGGCTCTTTTAAAGCTTGATATAGAAGAGGAAGTAGTTAAAGAACAGATGATAAACTGGGCAAAAAATATAGGTCATCCAATCTATATAACACAACGGGAAAGTGTTTGGATTAAAAATATAAAATATACAGCATCTCAACGTATAAGAGGAAACTTATACAAAATGTTTTACAAATGGTATATGACACCCAAAAATATCTAAAATGTATTTAAAAATCAGATAATAAATATTGGAAGTGTGAGGAAGTAGTAGGGATATTCTACCATTGTTGGTGGACTTGTCAGGAGACTAAAAAATACTGGATCATGGTTAATGATGCAGTCTGTGAGATTTTGGGGAGGACTGTTCAAATATTGCCTGAAGGATGTTTATTAGAAATCTTTGATGAGGAATTAGAAAAGAAATTCAGCAGAATACTGTTTTATTTGGTATCCATGGCTAGAATAGTATTTGCCCAAAAATTGAAGAACAAAATCATCCCAAAGGAAGATGATTGGCTTAATAAATTATATGAGGTGTTAGAACTTGAAAAATTAACTACCAGATTGGAAAATGAACTGAATAACAAGTATATTATAGATTTGAAACTAATAATAGAATGCTTAGAG
The DNA here is from genome assembly GCA_026167975.1 of Phrynosoma blainvillii. Classification (NCBI taxonomy): domain Eukaryota; kingdom Metazoa; phylum Chordata; class Lepidosauria; order Squamata; family Phrynosomatidae; genus Phrynosoma; species Phrynosoma blainvillii. Next base: position 40,594,086 of record JANUYF010000005.1, read on the forward strand.
AAAAAATTGGGTCCTTTGGTTAGAGTAGGGTTAAAAGATTAATATAAATATGTTAGTTTATAGACTGTTAGATAAGTATGAATATTTACAGCAGACCAGTCTGAAAAGAGGGGATATGGACTGAAGAGGAGTCTATTTGTAAATTCATGGATAAAAATAAAATTAATATTAGGCCGGAATTGATGTAAAGTATGGATTTAGAGTTCCACTGATCTGGCAGTATGAGGAGGCTAGTAAGTATTTAAAAATAGTTCAAGGAAAGAGAAGTAGGAAGTCAGGATGTATGAATGAAGGGTAGTATGAAGTAGAAGTTGTATAATGAGAAGAGTACAAAGATATGAATGAGGTAAAGTGAGGAAGAGAGGAAAGGAATGTAAAATTTCAGTGAATGTAAGTGTATAATTTGGTTAATTGTTTAGGATTGGAGGTTGATGTAAGGTTTATTTTTGTTAGATTCTTTTTTCTGTCTGGTATGGGTTTTATGTGTTTTGTTTTTGTTTTGTTTTTTGTATTTCTGGGTTTTTTTGCAGGACTGATGTTTGCTTATGTATTTTTTTATTTTATTTATATATATATATATTACGTCTTCTTGAAATTCAATAAAGCATGTGGGTTTTTTTCTTTTTAAGTAAACTCCACTTTTCAGTTTTTGGACTCCACTTTTCAGTTTTTGGAGCATTCTGCTATCTTTTTAAGAGAATGATAAACCTTGGAAAAGGAAGATAACTGGTGGAACAGGATAGGAAGGATAATAGCTGCCAGTGATCCTACCCTGGGAGAAAGGTGTAGTATAAACTATTCAGGTTGGTTCATCATCCAGGTTGACACCACTTTAACTGTCATGGCTCAATGCAATGGAATTAACACAACAGTAACCAAAATAAATAAATAAATAAATAATTACAACATCCATCCCGTTTAAATCTCCTACCGTTGTGGCTATTCATGGTAGAGTTTGGCTACCAAAGAACCCTGTTGGTAAAGAGATTCAATTATTCTTGGCCTATCAATATGTTGCAGTTTATCTCTGACAGATTCAAATAAAAGCTTGCAGTCCTATCTCAAAACCAGAGCTGTATGTATAAGTCATTTACCAACCAACAGTGTCTAAATGTGACCTGAGCAATCCTTGCTGCCTGTTAGTTTAATTGAAACTACACAAACATGTTTAAGAGTTACTGACCTTTGCTCTGTGTTCCTGTTGACTCTTTCATTATGATTCCACTTTGTTGAAGCTCTTATCAAGTGTTTGTGCCTTTGCAAACTCTGATTGCTTGATTTCTTCCCTTCTCCCTGCACTTCTCTTCCCCTGTATCTCCATTTATTATGTGGCATAGCTTGTTCTGAAGTCCCTGACATTTCAAGTGAGGGTCACTGTATTTATGCAGTGCCAGTATCTTGAGAATATATTCATATGTGTTGAGTATGCTCTTCACTATTGTTCTGCAAATTAGGTGACATGAAACCAAATAGCGATAATGTGTTGTTATGATTAAGGTTAATAAGCTACTGATTATCTCCATAGAATACAATTGGAGACACATTATTTAAATGGATTTTGCTCTGTTAAACTAAATGATAAAGAAGCTGTACTTATCTGCATTGATAAAAAGCTTGCAATATGTCCCATCAATATTAAACATCTCTAGCACAGGTTGTATTGTTTTCCTGCCAAAGTGCAGAGCATTTGACTTGATGACCCTGGTGATCTTTTACAGAACCCTGGCTCCATCCATAAAATCCAAACTTCATTAAAGTCATTAATGCTGCAGGACAGTGCTGTGACATAAGGTTGCTCTAAGATATGACCTTTGATCAAGATGTTTTCTAAGTATTCTGTCATTTATGGTTGGAGGCATGCTCAGTCTATATCATCCAGGAGAGAGCTCTAAGCAAGGTTGAAAAAGTAGGGGAGCACATGGTTTCTCTCCTAGCCTCTCTTCTGATTCCCTTTTAATTCTCATTTGAAAATAGCAGGCAAAGCCCTAGATTAGTGGTTCTCAATCTTTGGTCCTCCACTTGTTTTGGACTTGAGCTCCCAAAGGCCCCAGACAATGTGCCCATCTATCAGGGAGCTGAAGTCCAAACCATCTGGAGGACCAAATGTTGGGAACCACTGCTCTTCAGGAATGATGGGCAGCATGTGACAAGTTGGCAAACTGCAGTTCTCGTCAGGGTTGGCCACAAACCTAATGATGAAGGATGATAGGAGTAGCAGTCCAAAAGCATCTGCAGAGCTGCACATTGATTCTCCCTGCTCTGAAGTCTGTATTATTCTTTCCTCTGGGGTCAGGGAGAAACCCTGGAAGTCCTGGGTTTTGTATCTTTTTTCTGATTTTATTTTGGAGATCCACATGAGGTTTACTTCACTTAGAGGTATTTCCTGGGAGCACCTGACATTGCCAAAGACTTTTCATTTCCACTTTCCAGGTCAGTTTAAATTAATCCAGTATTTCAAAAATGAAATGTATCAACTTGCCTGTGTGTTTGTACTCTCTTGACACTAGCTAAGATGTCTGCCACCAGTAAACACAACTATTGTTTCCAGGACACAGATTCAACAGAGATCAAGCAAGGGAAAGAAAGATTCTAGCACTAAAACAAAATGATTGTAATAATTAACAATCTTTAAAAATGATTGTAACATTACTAGAACACTTTAACACTATGGCTTGTCTACACTGGCCAGAATACTTTGGACTGCTCCCCCGTTACCTCTGCACTCCAGATTGATGCCAAGCACTTATCTACACAGATGTCCCCACTGTGCCACCTGGCACCACCAGTGGCATGAATCACTCCCCCTGAGGTCTGAAATGAAGTGCCCAGTGTTGATCAAGTAGCACAGTGTGTAAATGACTGCCTGGCATTGGTCTGAAATGTTCCAGGTTTTTGTTCCAGGTTTTAGACAGGGATGGGATGGATTCAATGTGGAACTGGCCTCATGCCATGAAACAGTCTGCACTTGTCCTGAATTGTCCCTACATTGTGAAGACTGGGAACTGTGAGCATGCCCCTTAACATTATGAAGACTGAGAACTGTAGACATGCCCTTTAACTCAAAAATGATTTTTCTGCCTCTTCTGGAGGAACCCTGTGTTGGGTAAGATCGGTCATAGGACGTTATCACACGCGGTGGCAAGAAAGCGGCATGGAATCAATCCAGAACCATACCGGAATAGACCCCGTAGCTTCAGACAAGAAAGCAGCATCATTCTGGTATGGTTCTGGTCACGGCAGATGTAATTCCTCAAATGAAAGAGGAATTGCAAAGAACGGGGATGATGCTGCAATGCGCCGGGGATGGCACTGGATGGGGCGGGGTTTGCTGTGACGTCGTTTGAACACAGGGGCAAAGGATCCGGAATGGGACGGGGATGCGCCGGGGATGGCACTGGATGGGGTGGGGTTTGCTGGGACGTCGTTTGAACACAGGGGCAAAGGATCCGGAATGGGACTGGGATGGTACGGGGATGGGACTGCTTTAGACCCCGTGTGATAACGTCCATAGTCAGTAGATCAGGTGGATTAGCATTTTTTATCACTAAGGAGCAGCAAAGAGCTAAGGAGCTGACACATTCAAAGAGCTAAGCAAAAAATAAAATTAAAAATAAAATTAAAAAAAAACCTGAAGGATTGATTTAAACCAAAAGCTGGGCTGCATCTGCACTGCAGAATTAATGCAGGTTGGCACTGCTTTAACTGCCTTGGCTCAATGTTATAGAATTCTGGAATTTGTAGTTTTGTGAGATATTTAGCTTCTCTGTCAGAGAGCTCTGGTGCCACAAAAAAACCCTACAAATCCCAGGATTCCATAAGATGGAGCCATGACAGTTAAAGTGGTATCAAACCGCTTTAATTCTTCAGTGTGGCAGCAACTTTGACATCAAGTTAAACAAATTCCTTCCTCCTTTCCTCCTCTCCTTTCTTGGTTCAATAGTGCTTAAATTTGTAGTTAGAACTTAGTAGAACTGATTATTAGTAGTTTCAGGAAATCCAAAAAAGAAATATGAAATTTTGTTTCCAGAATTACAGTATATTCATTGTTATTATAAAATGAACTTAACATTTTCACCCACTGTACACTGTACTTATATGATATGATATTATATTAATACCTCACCTGTATTAGGCATACAGAGTCACATGTTTCAAAGACAAAGCTGTGTTAAGACTGGAAAATCAGTATGCAAAGGGATCTTGTAGCACTTTGATACTAATTGACAGAAAGATATTGGTAGCATGAGCTTTCGTAGACTTGATTTCCTAGACTCAAGTCTGCAGAAACTCATGCTACCAACTTCTTTCTTTCAGTTAGTCTCAAAGATGCTATAAGATCCCTTTGCACAGGGACAGGCAACCTTTTTGAGACCTGGGCCGGTCTCCCGTAGCCCAGGTCTTGGCTGGGCCAAGGTGGTGGTGGGGGAATGGCGGCGTGCGCGCACCCTCTGCCACCATGCGCAACTCCCCACGCACGCTGCCACCATGGCCTTTGTTGCTGGGGGGCCGGGGGGGAAATGGTGCAGGGGGGGAAATGGTGCAGGGGCCGGTTGTACCGGGGGTGGTGTGTGTGTGTGTGCGCACGCCCACATGCCCGCCCACCCCTCACAGCCGCCATGGGGCCGTTCCAAGCCCCCCCCCGCCCTGATCCTTTGGCAAATTCGCCTCAGGATCAAGCGAAGGCACCTTGGAGGACCGTTGCCAAGGTGCCTCTCCTTGATCCTGGGGTAAATTCACCCAAGGATCAAGAGGAGGAACCTTGGAAAGGTCCCCCCAAGGCCCCCCCGCCCCGATCCTTCGGTGAATTCGCCTCAGGATCGAGCGGGGAGGCCTTGGAAAGGTCCCTCCAAGGCCCCCCACCCCGATCCTTGGGCGAATTCACCCTGGAAGCCCATCGCCACCGATGGTCCCCCCGAGGAGGATTCCCTCGGTGGCGACAGGCTTCCAGGAGGCCCGTCCCCACCGAGGGAATCCCCCCCGGGGGGAACCTCGGTGGCGCTGGGCTTCCAGGGAGGAGGCCTGTCCCCGCCGAGGGAATCCTCCCCGGGGGGAACCTCGGTGGCGACGGGCTTCCAGGAGGGCCGTCGCCACCGAGGTTCCCCCCGAGGAGGCTTCCCTCAGTGGTGACGGGCCTCCTGGAAGCCCGTCACCACTGAGGGCCCCCCCGAGGAGGATTCTCTCGGCGGGGACAGGCCTCCTCCCGGGTGCCGCGTGCGCTCCCGGCGCTGCGGCCACCATTTTGGTCTCCAAAATGGCGGTCGCGACGCATTTGCGCATGCGCAGTAATCCTGTGCATGCGCAAACACGTTGTGGCCACCATTTTGGAGACCAAAATGGCAGTCACGGCGCGCGCGGCCGGGCAGCGGCCAAACCGGGTGGTGGTGACGGCGGCAGGGGTCTGCCTGGGCCCGTAAGTCCAGCGACCTGGGCCGGAACCAGCCCGCGGGCCGTAGGTTGCCGACCCCTGCCTTTGCATATAGTTACATTTTTGTTATAGAATGTAAACATTATTTGGAAAAGAAAAGAACACAGTGACTTGTAAGGGAAGGATGTTGCAATGAGGGCATAATCAAATTACAATTCAAATGCAATAAACAAGTGGAGACAACACTGTTGAAGATGTGTGTGTAAAGCCACTATTTCTTGTCACCCTTTAATTACCATACTTTTTAGGGATTATTTTTTTACATACTGAGCACTGGTTTTCATCTAGAGGCTTTTGTAATGAAATGTATAACAATTTTTTTTTAAATGAGAACTTATATTATTGTATAGCTAGTGAGATCAGATAGACAGATAGTCAAAGGAGGCTGGGAGGTGAATCAAACATGTTAAACCTGTACAAGAAATGAACTGAGAAAAAAAGGGCATGTCTGCCCACTAGGATTCTCTCTTGTTTTCTGTTTGTTAGGACAAATTCCTATCACAGTTCTCGAAGCTGGTGAATACTTCTGCTGGGGAGTATTACATTGAAGGAGCATTGCAAAGCATCAGAAGTGGCAACATTATCATACTGGGGGAAGATGAATGTAGTGGCACTTCTAATTTATTTAGCATTCAGGATTTTGACTTTAATTAGGATTCTTTTGTCACACCGTTCATCAAAAGCACTTGAAAGGAATGGAAATTAACACCAAAGTTTATGTTGCCTTAGGCACGCTTTTTATACTTTTACTCCTTTTAGGGTCGTTGCTGTTGTTGTTCAGTTGGGTAAAATGGTTTGCTTGTGATGATTTACTTGACTGCAATATTGCTTTATTTATTTTAAACTGAATACACACACACTTTAGAGGTGTTGTTTTTGCTAAAGTTGCATTGCAGAACCCTTCCCAAAGAGAGTTACATTTCCTCTTGATAGTTTACTGGCAAATATGAGAATATGAAAGCCTCTTTTTAAACAATTGACTGTAAGAAGTGTCCAGTATAGATGGCCTTTTCAGCTTCCTTTTTTATACTACTTGTAAATAAAGGGAACAAAGAGTTTCTATCTCTTGTGAAAAAGAGAAATTACTACTGTTGTATCTCCAGGATCAAAATAGCCAAATGAACAGACATCAAGCAAAGCTTGGTACATAAAAGGTATGCAAAGAGTTTTTTTGAGTTACAGAGAACAATTTGCCAAGCAGAATCAAAGCTTAATAATTCTGTTCTATGGTTTAAAATGGAATATTTGTCACTAGAAATAGTTAGTCATGTTGTATAGCTACTGGGGTAATTTTTTTTAATGGAACACATCAAAGTCATTTTTAAAGTATACTGACAAGCAGGGGAATATGCCTTGGTGAAGAGGGAGAGAGGGATTCTTGTCCTCCTCCTAGTCTCTGAATACCCTCCAGTAATTGTGACTAACATCTGCTGCACCAGTTCATTCTTTTTCTCTCCTTTAGAAGCTTCTTGCATACATAATCTTTCATTTTGAATAGGGTTCAATTTAGTTATCATTTTTAATTATCTGAATGATTCTTCTCCTCATCCCCAGTTGGCGCATCATTACCAACTGGTGCATCATCCTCACTCATTGTGACATGTCAAAAAGTATACATTGGAAATCCCTGGGGCTGAAAATAAACCACCTATGGGTTCTAGAAGATATTAGAAGCAAAATCTTCATGAGTGCTGTGCTGTGGCAATGTGACAACGTTTCATCCCTGTCTTTCTAAGTCCACTTGCCCTAACACAGGGAAGTGTATGTAAGATTGTGGTAGCACTGGAGTCATTAGGTGGGAAAGTTCATTTTCATGAAAGATCTTTGTGTGACCACACAGCACATACTATTGATTTGGTAGGGGCAGTCCTAATTAATCTTTTTTTTCTTTACACTTTTTTCAGCTACTTTTAAAATGCTCTAGTTTCTCTCCTCCCTCTTTCCTCCTTTAATCAAAGTGTGTATCACCAGTGACGCACCACATTTCTGCACTACAGAGTGCTGCTATTCCGCTATTAGTGCTCTGGCTGCCTCCTGTTGCATTCTGGGATTTGCAGTTGAGGGATGGGCATTCTTAGTCAGAGAGCTGTTAGGCCTCACTGAACTACAAGCCCCAGAATGCAACAGAAGGCAGACAGGGTAGTAATAGTGGAATAGCAGCACTATAAGAGTGTAGTGCGGAACTCAATTCAGACTCAAGTCAATTCAATGATTCAACTTGGAGTCTACTGCAATAAATGATGCCCTCACTTGACTGGATTCATGACTTGTATATTTTTAGCGACTGACTTGCTGGCCTTACTTCATCTAGAAATGTTATGGAACAGAAAACTTTTTTCTCTGATGAGCAATGCTACCATTTCACTGCTTTTTGCCTACAGGTCACATGATTGAAGCAGTGCTTTATGTCTGCCATACAGGAAGCACATATTTCCTGTAGACACCTGCCTCAAGCTCATTGCCCTAGTGCATTTGCTGTTCCCATTAGAGAAATTCACCCTGCACCATGGGGAGTGAGTCTTATCTGCTGCTCCTAGGAAAACCTTTAGAAAACTCCTTCTGTGGGCTGTGGGGACAGGCTGCTGAGTAGATCTCATTTTGCTAAAATGCAAAATTAATAAATTGTCTATGATCATTTAACATTTTCCAACCTAACTTTGTCCATATCTTCCTAATATTCTAGTTATTGAAACTCTACCCTTTCCACACACTCCATCACTCCCTCCTTTTTTTCTGTTAAAGTTGTCTCTCAGACTTGAGATTCAACTTGTAACTTGACCTAAAATTATCTTCCAAGAACTTTGAGACTTGACTGGAGACTTGACTTGAAACTTGGAGTAAAAGACTTGAATACATCACTGTGCAACACAGAGCATATACTACATATTCTCCAACTGTCCTGATTTGATGATGATCTAGCCTTAGAGGGAGAGAAAGGCTGGCCAGCTTCATGAGGCCTGACTGAAAGTAAGAAGAGCCACCCCCCTTTGCCAACTGACCTCATCCGGCCTCAAAGGGAGAGAAAGGCCAGCCAGTTTCATTGGGCCTGGCCTAAAGTAAGAAGAAGAGCCCCTCTTTGCCATCTGACCTTATCCAGCCTCAGAGGGAGGGAAAGGCTGTCCAGCTTCATCAGGCCTGGCCTAAAGTAAGAAGAAGAGCCCTCCCTCCATGCCTTCTGACACCATCTAGCTTCAGAGGGAGTGAAAGGCAGGCCCAGCTCCATCAGGTCTAGCCTAATGTAAGTAAAGCCCTCCCTCCATGCCATCTGCGATGGTACAGGCCTCAGAGGGAGAGAAGAACCTCTGGACTTACTCCCCTTTCCCATTGCCATTCCCTTCTCCTTTTGTGTCATGTCTTTTTAGATTGTAAGCATGAGAGCAGGGAAATGTCTAATTAACTATTTGTAAGCCGCTCTGAGAGCCTGTCTGGCTGAAGAGCGGGGTATAAATACAGTAAATAAATAAATAATAAATAAATAAATATTTGGCAGGGAGAGTCCTGATTAATTCTCTGCCCTCCCACTTTTCAGCTGGTTTTAATACGTATCACCTTCTCCCCCTTCTCTCTTTCTCCCTTTGTTCTTGGCTTACTTCAATTGCTGCAAACTGAGTGCAAAATGCAAAAATAGTTTGCATTCAGTTGACTCAGCAGGTAGAAGAGGAGAGGAAAGGAGAGAGGAGGCAGAATGTTGCCCTTCCCATTAAGCTCAGACAAAAGCAAACTGCAGAAGACTCATTAATAATCTTTGCCATTTTGACCACACTCTGATGTTTTTTGGCCACACATATCCTGACTTTCATCTATTAAGTGGTAGAAGGTTTGCTACTATTCTGGTCTGGAGCCCATGTATTTTGGATGACAAAACTTTCAAGAAAAGTTGTGAGTTATTCATTTCTTCTTTCATTTGTTCATTCTATACCCTGCTTCTCTTCCAATGTGGCATCCAAGGTGGATTACAAAATGAATATAGACAGAATATATATAAAACTTGGCCAGTTACAACACTGAAAAGCAAATAAGCTATCGTGTTTAAAAAAACAACAACCAAGCACCAGGTTAAGGTGGTTGAAAAAGCATTTTAAAATAGATCAAGAATGGGGGCAAACACTGGGGGGGGGGGGGAAATCACAAACTTACTTACAGCAGGAGATTTGTGCCTATAACTGAGTTTTTTCCAATGGGATTTGCATTTTTAAGATTCACAATGAAGGGCTTGAAAGTTTCAAATGAATTGCTTCCAGAACTCAGTGTTCTTAGTATATTATGACTCTCAATGTTGTAAAGATACAGCAAGCTTTGTTCTTGATTAGATACCAACGAAGCAGACGATAGGGGGTTGCAGACTGCCAGAAATAGTGCAAATTGAGTCCACTTTTAGGGTTAGGGTTAGTGCTAGGGAATCACGGGAATTGTTTTTTTTCTGACACATTGAGCCTTCTCTGTCAGAAAGCTCTGGTGCCACAATAAAATACAATTCCCATGATTCCCTAGCACTAACCCTAACCCTAAAAGTGGACTCAATTTGCACTATTTCTGGCAGTCTGCAACCCCCCTAAGGGGGGAAGCAGACAGCGCAAAGGGCCATTTTGGGGGCAAGGGAGGAGCAGCTGCACGGTGGGCGCCCCAACCCCTTCCCGAAGGCATCGTCGGAGTGCTGGCCCCTCTGCACGGCCGGGGCTCCGACGATGCCTTCCCGCAGCAGCGTCCACACACGCTGCGGCAGAAGAGTCGCCGAAGGTGCGCCACCAGCCTTTTGCAGTGCACCTTCGGCGACTTGTGGAAGGAGGCCTATTTTAGTGCTCCTTCCTGGGGCGGCGAAGCTGCGCCGCAGGGCTGAGGTGTGCGGATACCTCGGTCCCACGGTGCAGCTTCCCGGGGCGGCCCAGGACCGCCCATCTGCTTCCCCCCTAAAAGAACAAACATTGTGAAAAAGAAAATACTAAGAACCAGATGACTTCCAACTCTCCGGGAGTGTCCAAATGCAGTGTTGGTTTTGTTATTGTTATTGTTGTATACCTTCAAGTTATTTCCGAATTATGGTGACCCTAAGGGTTTCTTGGCAAAATTTGTTCAGAGGAGATTTGTCATTGCTATCCTCTGAGGCTGAGAGAGAGTTACTCACTCAAGGTCACCGAGTGGGTTTCATGGATGAGAAAGGAATCAAACCCTGCTGTCCAGATTCATAGTCCATTACTCAAACTACTACACCACAATGGCACTTGCTTTTACCCAAATACTTCAAAACAAAAAGGGGGAAGTCAGATTCCTGTATCCCAAAAAGGAAAAAATCCACCATAATTTGTGCAACAACACCACAAAGGCTGTATGCTGCATATCTACCACCATTTCTCAAATTGTGGAGGATATGGAACACAGACTGGACTGATGATGCAAGTATGTGAACCAGCTTATATGAAATGAGGCAATCTCAGAGCCTGGAACTTTAGTTTCAGTAACCATTACTGACCTTCAAAATAAAATCCATTTATGTTGACAATGGATGGGGACATTTCCTCATCATTCAAATTATGGTAAATTGATGCTAAAATTATAGGGCTGACAGACAAATTGCATATAACACTTTGATTGATACTGTTGTCCCCCAATGGCATATTGTTTGGTAGGTTCCAGCAGAAGTGGTCTTTGGGGAGTTTAAATTAACTTCTCAAACTTGACATTGGTCAGAGGCATTCACCACCCACAATCTAATTTCTGGCTGGGGATTGTGGGGTTTGTAGTCTGAAATACCTTGAAAGTTCACAAGAACATGCTACCATGATAACATACCTCTGTAGTGGTCCAACACATGCAGAGGCATACATACACATGCACATTTGTAAGTGTCTAAAGCTAACCTAGGCCATAAACAAACTGCAGCTTTGAGAATATTTTGCATGCCTTGTACTTCAGAGCTGTCAGTCAGTATTTTTGATCATTAACCATCTGTGATTATTTTAATTTTTGCCAGCAGGAGAAGGAACTCTTTTTCCATCAGGGAGCTCCATTATTACAATATAATTTATATGTAAAGAGCTCATGTCATCAGTGAAAATAACTTTTTAACATAGTTTCTTAAATTTAAGAAAGACTCATGGCACTTTACCTACCCCCTTCTTACAGCATCACTACCTGTTATTTCATGGATGCCTCTGTGGTTGTTCCATCTGCTTGTATAAAGTAACATTTCTGATCACTGAATGAAATACTTTGATAAAAAACAGTGACTTCTAGGTCTGGCTCCTCAGATGTCATTGGACTTCGGGGATCCCAGGACTTAGCCCAACAATATCTACGAAGGTGACTGTTTGGGAACCACTGGTTCCATTCTTAAATGCTCAGTCTTGGGTACAGTGGTTTCAGGGTGCCCAGGTAGTTTTCTCTGTTTATTTCAATTGTACAGGAAGTCCTTGGTGTTTTAGGTCCTACCTTTGACATTTGAATGCATGGGTATCTCTCTGTGGGTGGAACACATATTGCATCTAAGCCATTTCTGCTTTATATATGTTTTTGGTGCTTGTCATGTTTCTGGTTTTTCAGATAATTTTCCAGGGCAATTATTCCACAGTGTGTACTCTCACATGCTATATCTAGAGGGCTTTTGTCACTGTTCCCTCTTTGCCTCAGGGATGGGAATAATGCAGCCTTCCATATATTGCTGGACTGCAGCAGCCAGCACTCCTCACCATGGGCTACCTTGTCTAGGGCTACTGGCATTAAGTCTATACTACATGCCCCGAAGGCACCAGATCCTGTTTGGGCTTGGAAGCTAAGCAGGGTCATCCCAAATTGGATGGGAGATCTCCAATCAACACCAGGTGCTGTAGGCTTTATTTCAGATGAAGAAATTGGCAAAACCACCTCTGAGTCTTACTTGCCTAGGAAAATCCTATGAAATTCATGGGACTCATAAGTTGACAGGTGGCTTGAAGGCACATATGTTCACACTGGAGTTAATGTCCAACAACATCTGGAGGGCTACAAAATCCTTGTTTTACACAATTTGATTTTGATTCTGCATGCTTGCTAGCCTGATGCAGGCTTTTGTATAGGATTTCAACAACTGCTTCTTTTACCCTTTCCGCTGTTTTCCCCATTTATTGTTGCGGTGTGCCTTCAAGTCATTTTCAACTTATAATGACCCTAAAGAGAACCTATGATGGAGTTTTCTTGGCAAGATTTGTTCAGAGAGAGTTTGTCATTGCCTTTCTCTGAGGCTGAGAGAATGTGAGTTGCCCAAGGTGACCCACCGGGTTTCCATGGTTGAGCAGGGCTTCAAACCCTGGTCTCCAGAGTCATAGTTCAGTGCTCAAATCACTATACCATGCTGGCTCTCTATTCGCCTGTTTATACTTCTCTCTGTATTCCTCTTAACTTAATGTATCACAACTTACTTCACTTGCTTTATTGCCACCAAACAATGAAAGAATGCATGTTGTTCAGCAGCTATTTGTTGTTGTTGTTGTGTGCCTTCAAGTCATTTTCAACCTATGAGAACCTTATCCTTGATAAAATTTGGGATAGACCTGACAGGAGCCAGTGAAGTGATGTAATGAGCTACTTCTGTAAGGCATATTTGAGGAACTGCCAGAAGAATAATTTAAATCTGGCCATTCTGCCTTCAGAAAAAAAGCAGGGGGATGTTGACAACTTACAGAAGGTTGTAATAAATGCAAATAACATTTCAGTGTGTGAAGTCGTAGGCTTTCATGGCCAGCATCCATAGTTTTTTGTGGGTTTTTCGGGCTGTGTGGCCATGTTCTAGAAGAGTTTCTTTCTGATGTTTCACCAGCATCTGTGGCTGGCATCTTCAGAGAATACTGGAATGGAAGAGAGTGGGTCTCTATATATACTGAGACCCTGGGTAGGGAGGAGTGATTCCCATGTAAACTGTGTATTGTTCTGTGTTGAATAGGTATTGTTCTGTTGTTAATGGCATGGCTTCAGGGTGGGAGGATATGCGATCAAGGATATTGTCTGCTATTCATGGGAATAGCATGCCTTAACTGTGGCCACTGCTGAAACCTGAGCTTACAGGCTTACAGCTGAAGCCAGGAGTACAACCAAGCTGCAAACCTGTGTCTTATGGGAAATGTAAGCCCATCCAGCATATAAATGCTTAGTATATAATATATCTAGGAAAACTCAGGGACAAGCAACACCCAAGCATCTGCAAATGCTGAGCTAGAACACAAAGGGGAAAGGTGCCATTGATACTATTCTGATTCCCCTATAGAATCAGCTGCACTGCTTACTAGTCCATTTCTGAGCAGAATTCAAAGTGCTGATTTTTGCCATTAAAGCCCTAAACACTTGAGTCCAAATTATCTGAAGCCAAAGTGTTACGATAGGCAAGACAGGGCTTTCCCTGGCCTAAGATAGGCAAGACAGGGCTTTCCCTCAGTCCTACCGCCTTTGCAGATGTGATTGGTGAGGACTTGGGAGAAGCATCTCTTTGGCTGCTCTCAGACTGTGGAACTCCCTTCCATGTAAGGTCAGGTCGGCTTCCTCCCTGTTCTCTTTTTGCCAGCAACTAAAGACATTCTTATTTAGGCAGTCTTTGAAGTGTGAGTTTTACTTATGTAGTGTGTGCGTGCATATTTGATGTGCTGTTTTTAATGCTTTTATGGTTTTAATTTTTATTGAATTTTTTATTGAGTTTTACCTATGTTATGTTTTTAACAGTTATGTTTTAATACTAGTATTATTTAATTCTTTTTTAACTTTCATATTTTTTTAGTTGTATCCTTTAAAAAAAATTGTAAGCCATTTTGAAACCCATTTTGGGGGAATGGTAGGATTGAAATCTAGAAATAAATAAAATCCCCTCTTTTTGTGTTCTGTCCCTGAATCAAAAGGGAAACCTTTGATATACTGATTGTACTGGGAAGAAAAGACATGTAACCCTCTTCTCTTCATGGCACACAGGATCATCCCCCTTTATGTACCTGAAACCAAATAAAAAAGAAAAGGAGACATGGAACTGGACATCTTTTTTCCTTACTAGTATTTGTCTTTTTTAAAAAAAAGGTAGACAAACATAAAACTCAGACATGTTCACTTTGTGTCTATGCAAGAAAGGGCCTTTGCAGACTGCCAGAAATAGTGCACATTAAATTGAGGCAATGCCCTGGCTCAGTGCTAGGGAGTCATGGGAATTGTATTTTTTTCTGGGACATTGAGCCTTCTCTGTCAGAGAGCTCTGGTGCCAATAAATTACAGTTCCCATGATTCCCTAGCACTGAGCCAGGGCAGTGCCTCAATTTAATGTGCACTATTTCTGGCAGTCTGCAAAGGCAGAGAGCTAAATAGAAATGTGTTTCAGACACAAGAAATTCAACATGCATCATGTCCAATAACATTGACTTTGCAAAGTCCCAAAAGGGAGCTTAGGTACTTTTTATAATGGATACTAGTAATGTAAAAGGGTAAATCATAAGCCATGCTTGACATCATATAAACCTCAAGAGCAGTACAATGCAACGAAACAGCTGAGCATTGCAAGGAGATTGGGTGATACAAATGTTTAGAACTTGGGTGGAAGCAAAAGACAATTACTGACATGAGTAAGTGGTTCACAGTCTCACCCTCAGACTTTGTGACACTGTTTGTGCTAATCTGATGGCTACGGGAGCACTGTTAAATCTGCAGAGGTGAAAAAGAGCAACACCAGCTAAAGTAATTGAGAGGCAGCCTGCAAGGATAGATAAAAAGTACGTTATTAGTCAGATGCCACAGCAGGACTTTTACAAAGTCAACAATTTGCTGGGAAAGATTCTGTAAATGGTAAGAAAACTAAAAAGAAGGGATACAGAATCAGAAAGAAGTAAGAAGCAACAGTGATTGACAAACTGCAGAAAATATTTTATAGAGATAATGAGAAATACTTGAGTATCCAGAAATGTTGGAGGGAAATGGAAAGGTGTGGAAATGATCTGAAAGCAGGATGTTCATATATCTTCTTCTCTCAGTGACTGACATTACAAGGGGAAAACACACAAGTTGAAGATATTGCCACAAGATATAGCATCTCCTGAACTGGAGGATCAACTACTGGCTTTGCCACCTCCCCTATTCAAGATATTTTTTGGCAAGTAACTTCTTAAAAGTTATGGTATTGTTAATCTTGCTGATCACTACCCCACACTGTGGGATCCTTCCTCAGTGTGGGGCATCTTTGTTGAAATAGTCAACAGAGGCTGCCTCTGCTGTCGTTATTTTAAAGTTACTTGAAAATCATTCTCTGCTATTCACACTACAGAATTAAAGCAGTTTAACACCACTTTAACTGTCCTGACTCTATCCTAAAGACTCCTGGGATTTGTAGTTTGGTGAAGCACCAGAGTTCTCTTACAGACCAGGCTGAATATCTCACCAAACTACAGATCCCAGGATTTTGTAAGATAGCATCAGGGCAGTTAAAGTGGTGTCAACCTGCTTTAATTCTTTTTTTAAAAAAATTATTGAAAATACATAAAACAAAGAAAGCAAAACAAACAGACAACAACAACAAAAACAAAACAAAACCAAACAACAAACATAAAACACATCACACAATTAAAAACAAGGACAATTAACTAACTTCCTTCTAATATCCTTGATCGCATATCCTCCCACCCTGAGGCCCTGCCATTAACAGCAGAACAATACCTATTCAACACAGAACAATACACAGTTTACATGGGAATCACTCCTCCCTACCCAGGGTCTCACAGTATATATAGACCCACTCTCTTCCATTCTAGTATTCTCTGAAGATGCCAGCCACAGATGCTGGTGAAACGTCAGAAAGAAACTCTTCTAGAACATGGCCACACAGCCCAAAAACCCCACAAAAAACTGTAAGCTCAGGTTTCAGCAGTGGCCACAGTTAAGGCATGCTATTCCCATGAATAGCAGACAATATCCTTGATCGCATATCCTCCCATCCTGAAGCCATGTCATTAACAACAGAACAATACCTATTCAACACAGGACAATACACAGTTTACATGGGCATGAGCTCCAGCTATGTCTATTCCTAGAGATGTCAGATATGGTCACAGTGACACGTATCTTAGTTACATCCCATTTACAGCTCCACTTGCTGCCAGCCTGTTTTTGGACAGTTCCAAGTGCTGGTCATGATCTACAAAGATCATATGTGTCTCAGGTCCAGGTTGTAGGACACAGGAGAGGACCTGCTCTATGGCTGTTCCAGGTTCTAGAAGTCTCTTCTTAGCAGTTAGAATTGTGCCCTTCTTGATATCCTTTTGTAGACAAGTGAAAATCATTTTGCTTAGGCAGCCCTTTGACAGCTGTTTGTTCAAACCTTTCAGCATGTCTTGTACTGTTTATTCTTGTTGTTTAATGGTTGAGGGAAAGGTTTTAATGGTTACTGAGGAAAAAAGGTGGGATAACAACAATATGCAAAGGGATCTTGTAGTACCTTTGAGACTAAGGAGTTTATCGCACAGCATTTTTTGCCTGATCTGGGCACGGGCTGGGAACGAACTTGAATGGGTGAAAATGGGTGTTATTGCACACAAAAACACTGTTGATGCATCAGCCGACTACTTCCCATCTCCCAGCTGTGTTTAACCCACCAATTTTCAAGGACGGAAGCTTTCCATACTTCAAAATTGGCAGACTAAGCACAAGTGGGAGACAGGAGGTACTCACCCAGTGGCATTGGCAACATTGTACGATAACACCCGTTTTCATCTATTCAAGCCTGTTCCCAGCCCATGCCCAGATAGGGCAAAAAATGCTGTGTGATTAACTCCTAAGTGAAAGAAGACATTGGTAGCATGAGCTTTCATAGACTCAAGCCTACTTCCTCAGATGCATGGGCTGAAGCTGAGAAAGTTAGGCTCAAGTCTACAAAAGCTCATGCTGCCAGCTTCTTTCTTTCAATTCAAAGGCGCTAAAAAATCCTTTTGCATACTGATTTTCCAGACAACATGGCTATGTCTTTAAATTCTAACAACAACAATAGTAAAATAACAACCCCCAGGGAAGTAAAAGACATCTCAAAAGAGATAGGTAGTGAGGATCAATGCCAAAAAAGGATTGAGCTAGATATTATATTAATGACATAGCATGCCAATCAATCTCTTCTTTTCTTAAATCTAAAATAAGCATGTGAGCCTGGAATCTATTCCAGGTCTATTAAATCCATGAAGGGGATGTTTCAATTTTCCTTTCCTCAGCTGCTTGTCTTACCCCCAATCCACTGTAAGAATTAAAGGACAAATAAAATCCTCCATTGACACTATGATACACTTAATGTATCAGAACACTAATTGCACATTTCCACATATCAGCAAGCAGGTGAAAGAGGATGCATGTCAAATAATATGCCAACATCTCTCCTGATCAGACTGTATTGCTTAAATAGATCTTTGGACTATATGTGGGAATCACAAGCTCAGTTTTTATGATCAATTATAGAGAGGTCAGAAAAAGCACATCAGTTTCAAACAGCAACATTTCTAAATGTAAGGGAAGTTTTTAAGCACAGCTATGAAGACTTTTCTGGATACTGCTACAGGTACCTATTAAGGATCTCTTTCGAGATCAAGGTTTAGGGTAGAAATGCTTGCATTATTGATCTTGCTCAGATTCTTACATTCATTTTTGAAAAGAATTTTACCTCTCATCTTCATGTACTCAGTTCTTCTTCAGAACACATCATGTGAAACAATAGCTGAGTTTTATTACATCCTGCAAAATTACCAAGAGCAAAAGTACTGCACAGTATGGCAAATGATTTTAGACTTGGCCCTGACTGGGCCACAAACAAGGGAAATATTGAATAGAATACAGAATTTTTAAACTATAGTCTTTATTAATATTTTATGCAAATAGTCTTCTTCTGGGTGATATATTTCTTATTTTTGGGTGATACCAAAGTATCTTTCCAAAGGCAAGGAGATTCTTTTCTGGGTTTCAGAAACAATACAAAACATCTGTGGTGGTTGCAAACCCTTACGTTTATTACACACACTGTAAATTATATAACAGAATATGCAATATGCTTGTGTGGGGATACCTCGGCCCTGCAGCGCAGCTTCACTGCTCCTGGAAGGAGCACTAAAATAGCACTCCTTCCACAAGTCGCCGAAGTTGCGCCGCAAAAGGCTGCCGGCGCACCTTTGGTGACTCTTCCGCTGCAGCGTGTACGGGCCAGCTGCTCCGAGGACGTTTTGGGGAAGGGGTTCGGGCACCTACCGTGCGGCTGCCCCTCCCCTTCCTTGTCCCCAAAACAGCACTTTTTGCTGTCTGTTTCCCCCCATAGATACATCTACATCAGACTCTTTTTGCATGTGTGTGTGTATGGTCAAGGATGTGGAAATTAAACTCCTTGCATGTCTACCATTCTAAAGCCCTGTGGCAAAATGTGTGTGAATGGGTGTGTTAGGGATATCTACATAAAGGGCCTATAGAAAGGGCCAGGGCAGTGGCTCAATTTAAAGTGGAATCATAGAATCATAGAGTTGGAAGAGGCCACAAGGGCCATCCAGTCCAACCCCCTGCCATGCAGGAACTCCCAATCAAAGCATCCCCGACAGATGGCCATCCAGCCTCTGCTTAAAGACCTCCAAGGAAGGAGACTCCACTACTCTCTGAGGGAGTGTGTTCCACTGTCGAACCGCCCTTACTGTCAGGAAGTTCCTCCTAATGTGAGGTGGCATCTCTTTTCTTGAAGCTTACATCCATTGTTTCGGGTCCTAGTCTCTGGAGCAGCAGAAAACAAGTTTGTTCCCTCCTCAATATGACATCCCTTCAAATATTTAAACACGGCTATCATATCACCTCTTAACCTTCTCTTCTCCAGACTAAACATTCCCAGCTTCTTAAGTCGTTCCTCATAGGGCTTAGTTTCCAGACCCTTCACCATTTTAGTTGCCCTCCTTTGGACACGCTCCAGTTTCTCCACATCCTTTTTGAACTGTGGTGCCCAGAACTGGACACAGTATTCCAGGTGAGGCCTGACCAAAGCAGAATAGAGTGGCACTATTACTTCTCTTGATCTAGACACTATACTTCTACTGATGCAGCCTAAAATTGCATTGGCCTTTTTAGCTGCTGCATCACACTGTTGACTCATGTTCAACTTATGGTCCACCTGGATTCCTAGATCCCTTTCACACGTAGTCTCATTCAGCCAGGTGTCCCCATCGTATATCTGTACTTTTCGTTTTTCCGCCCTAAGTGCAGTACCTTACATTTCTCCGTGTTAATTTCATTTTGTTAGCTTTGGCCCAGCTTTCTAGTCTGTTCAAGTCGTTTTGAATTTTGATCCTGTCCTCTGGGGTATTAGCTACTCCTCCTAATTTGGTGTCGTCTGCAAATTTGATAACTATGCCCCCAATACCGTCATCCAAGTCATTAATAAAGATATTGAATAGCACTGGGCCCAGGACAGAGCCCTGTGGCACCCCACTGGTCACTTCTTTCCAGGTTGAAAAGGAGCCATTGTTGAGCACCCTTTGGGTTCGGCCAGTCAACCAATTACAAATCCATGTAACAGTTACTTTGTCTAGCCCGCATTTTACCAGCTTGTTTGCAAGAATGTCATAGGGAACCTTACTGAAATCAAGATATACTATATCCACAGCATTCCCTTCATCTACCAAGCTGGTAATTTTATGAAAAAAACAGATCAGATTTGTCTGGCATGACCTGTTTCTCTGAAACTCATGTTGACTTTTTGTGATTATGAAATTACCTTCCAGATGTTCACAGACTCTCTGTTTAATGATCTGCTCCAGAATCTTTCCTGGTATTGATGTCAGACTAACTGGATGATAATTGTTGGGATCCTCTTTTTCCCCCTTTTTGAAGATGGGGACAACATTTGCCCTCCTCCAGTCCACTGGGACTTCTCCTGTTTTCCAGGAGTTCTCAAAGATTATTGCCAATGGTTCCGATATTACGTTTGCCAGTTCTTTTAATACCCTTGGATGTAATTCATCTGGTCCTGGAGACTTATATTCATTTAGATTAACCAGGCATTCCTGTACTATCTCTTTACTTATTCTGTGCTGAAATTCTCCTATTCTGTCCTCTGCTCCATTATCCTCAGGTTGAGTACCCTTTGCCTTTTCTGAGAAGACTGAAACAAAGAAGGTGTTGAGTAATTCTGCCTTTTCTCTGTCCCCTGTTAACTTTTTGCCATCTTCTCCTCAAAGTGGCCCTACCATTTCCTTCTTTTTCCTTTTGCTGCTGACATACCCAAAAAAGACCTTTTTATTATTCTTAATCTCTCTAGCAAGCCTGAGTTCATTCTGCGCTTTAGCTTTTCTGACTTTACCCCTACCCGTGCTAGCTATTTGTTTGAATTCCTCTTTGGTGATTTCCCAATTTTTCCATTTCTTATACATGTTCCATTTAAAACATAGTTCAGTTGCAAGTTTCTTAGTCATCCATCCTGGTTTCTTGAGACACCTCCCATTTTTCCTCCTTGCTGGCACAGTTTGAAATTGTGCCTTCAGTATCTCCCTTTTGAGAAACTCCCATCCATCTTGAACTCCCTTCTCTTTTAGTATTCCTGTCCATGGGATCACCCCCAGTATTTCTCTAAGTTTAGTAAAATCAGCTTTCCTAAAGTCTAGAATGCGTGTCTGACTATGCCTGGCTTCTCCTTTCCACTGTATAATAAACTCCAGGAGGACATGATCACTCCCGCCTAAGGATCCAACCACTTGCACCCCATTAACTAGGTCTTCCCTGTTAGTTAGGATCAGATCCAAAATAGCTGACTCCCTCGTTGCCTCTTCCATCTTTTGGACAATGAAATTGTCTTTGAGGCAAGTGAGGAATTTGCTAGACCTTGAGGATTTTGCTGAGTTTGACTTCCAGCAAATATCAGGATAGTTGAAGTCACCCATCACTACTATATTTTTCCTTTCTGAGTGTGTAGTCATCTGTTCTAGAAAGGCATCATCCAATTCCTCTGCCTGAGTCGGGGGTCTGTAGTAGACTCCCACAATAACATCCCTGTTGTTTCCTTCCCCTTTAATTTTTATCCAAATGCTCTCCACCTGGCTTCCAGGACTGTTGTCCTGGATTTCTTCACTGACATAAATATCCCTGACATATAATGCTATTCCTCCTCCTCTCCTGTTTGGCCTGTTTCTCTTGAAGAGGTTATACCCCTGTATTTCTACATTCCAATCATGAGACTCATCCCACCAGGTTTCAGTGATGCCTATTATATCATATTTGCTTTGTTGTGCTAGGAGTTCGAGTTCATCTTGCTTATTTCCCATGCTCTGTGCATTAGTGTAGAGACATCTAAGACCATATGTCTCCTTTACTTGCTGCCTGTGCACTTTTTTTGCCTCCCACTGTTGGGTCCCTCTACTGTTTGCCTTGTTTCCTCTATGACAGTTTTACTATTTTTCCCCAGTCCTTTTGTCTTCGAGGGTGTTGTCTCCCTTCCCCACATAACTCAGTTTAAAGCCCTCCTGATCAAATTCTTGAGACTGTTGGACTCAATTTAAAGTGGACATCTTTTGATTATATATATATATATATATATATATATATGCGCACACATACTCAGGTGTACAAACACTTGCGAAAGACAACTCACACACACACACACACACACACACACACACTAAGTTGACATGTCATTTTAAAGTTAGATAGATACATGGGCCCACACATACCCTCATGCCCTGTTAATGACTTTGCTATGTTATTGTGTCCTAGTGCGTTCTTATGAGTGCTTTAAGTGTGTGTGTGTACATTATTATGTGGATTGGTACATGCCTTTGACTGATTAGATTGCAATTAAATAGAGGTATAGGTGTGTGGAGCAATAGTAAAGTACCTTAAATATACTGGACAGACAAACACCAACATATGGAGCTTTTAACCAGGCTGAAACACGTTTGGAGTGTTTTCAGCTCTAGCATACTGACAGGCAATTGACATCGCCGGTTTACCAGCTTTTAACTCGCTTTTCCCTGTTTATGTTGTCCACATTGCAGGTCATGGATGGATTTGAGCAACTCGGTTTCCCACAGTGTGTTGGCGCTCTGGATGGGACTCATATTCCAATAAAACCACCAAGGGCTAGGGCCGAAGAATACTTCAACCGGAAATACGGCTACTCCGTCATCCTGCAAGGGATGACATCGGCCACTGGAGTTTTTCTGAATATTGAGGCTGGATTTTCTGGCCACAATCATGATGCTTTCATATTCCGGCACTCCGCCTTGTGCCAGGCAATGGACGAAGGAGCATTTGTGCCTGGCAATCCAACCATAACAATCCATGGAGTGCAGGTGCCCCCCCCGGTAATCGCAGATGGAGCCTACCCCTTACGGAAGTGGCTCATGAAGCCATACAGTGGAGCACTGCAGTACAACCAACTGAAGTACAATATGACGCTCAGCAGGGCTTGCTGTGTGGTTGAAAGAGCGTTCGGCAGACTGAAAGGCAGATGGGGCTGCCTAGGATCAAGACTAACTGTTGGTGAAAATTATTTTGCAATAATAATGTCAGCCTGCGTGGTTCTACACAACATCTGTGAAACCAAGGGGCATGCTTTACACACTGAGCATACCATTGGTGAAATAGAGCTTGCATCAATGCCAGAGGAGTACCATGCGAGAGACCGGAGAAGGCAAACGGAAGGAGAACTTGTGCGTCGGGCAAATACGGCCATGATAGCAGAGCAGCAGTGACCAATGATGGCTACATCTTAAAGTGAATGGCGTTTTCTTATTAGTTTTGGCATATCATTACAATACTAATAAAATCTCACTTTACTGTTGTTATGACTGGTTCACTTTACCTCTCCATCACATGCTTCTCACATTTACTTTCACAGATTTTTCTGGGAATACCTTCAACACTTATAGGTGTATTCAGGAGTTTGGGGGTAAAATAGAAAGATCAGCTGAAGGAATTCATACCTGCCCATGTTCATATATATAACATTCACACCCACACAGATTAAGATCTGCTACTAAATGTGACTCCACATATATATATATATATATATATATATATATATATGCAATCATACATATATATACAGACACACAATCATACATATATATATACAGACACACAAAAACACACACATACATTCTTAATTTGGCCCATAGCGCATCCATGTGATCAGGAAAGATGACCTCATTACTGTGGGAAAGCTTAACAACACTTTAATCAACAATGAGAACAGCAAACAGTCAAACTTACTTAACAAAGTATGCAATGCTCGTGCATGACTGCTCCCAAGACAGCCTGGTTACAGATGCACTTATGATGGAGAGTAAATTTGTTTCTTTTTAATCACTCTTTTAGTTTTTTCCACCTACAGCCTCGGGCTGTGTTTGTTGTGGTGATTCTTGTGTTGGCTGTGTGCACAGCACCAGACTTGGAGCAGTACCCTCATCCTCAGTTTCCCCGAACAGTACCTGGCTTACTGTCATAGCAGGGGTGGGTGTACAGTTATTTGTTTTGGTTTTTTTCTTTCTACCTGCCAGTCCAGAAGAAGGGACACTTTTGCACCCCAAAGTCCTATCACAGCATTTGGGGGCCTGGTAATTATTTCTTTGCCGCTGCTCCTGCATCATCTCCTTGGCAAGATCCAAGAGTGAATCCATGCTCTCTAACAGCCGGCTTCGGTGTCTTTCTGTGTTTTCTATGTCCTCTATGTAGCTATTTGCCAATTTTTCAAGGACAGCAGAGTCTTTATCCATTCTTTTGAGCATGTCACAGTGCAGTCTTCTTAAAAGTTTCCAATTTAGTCGGCCTTCTCTTCTGGAATCCTCCATTAAGGTTAAGGCAATGAGTTCACCTCTCCTTGCTCTCCTCTCAGGAAAGATTTCATTGTCCTCCAGTGCAAGCCGACCACCTCTCCAAACAGGCCCTAAAGGAGAACAAATGTAGGTCACACTGAGCAGTTGCATACACAATTATCAGGTTAAGAATACCCTTGTAGTTAAAAAATTTCCAAATAGCTTTGCCATACATATATATACATCACTGGTCTCTCTCTATCTCGCTGCGGCTCTGCCTCTGTTTCACAATCTTTCTCTCTCTCTATAGCACTCTTTCCCCCTTTCTCAGACTAGCTATAGATGTCTATAGCCCTGCTTGGCCACATATATATATGTCTGTGTATACACACACACACACACACACACACAAATATATATATATATATATATATATATATATATATATATATACACACATACATATATATATATGAATATACACACATACATATAAATATATATACATATACATATATATACACACACACACACATATATATGCGTGTGTGTGTGTATATATATATATATATATATGTTTATTATGTATATATTTCTATATGTTTCTCTATTGATATATATCTATATCTATCTATCTATCTATCATTCTATCAATATATATCTATGTCTATATCTATATATCTATATCTATATCATCTATATCTATGTCATCTGGGAGAGAGACACTAGGCCCAGCACCATCGGGCCTAGGATAAGAAGTAGAGCCCTCCCTCCATTCCATCCGATGTCATCTGGGAGAGAGACACTAGGCCCAGCACCATCGGGCCTGGAATAAGAAGAGGAGCCCTCCCTCCATTCCATCCGATGTCATCTGGGAGAGAGACACTAGGCCCAGCACCATCGGGTCTAAAATAATAATAAGAGCCCTCCCTCCATTCCATCTGATGTCATCTGGGGGAGAGGCAACAGGCCCAGCACCATCGGGCCTGGAATAAGAAGAACCCTTACTCGGATTTGGGATTTTTATGTTGTTTAAATTGTATTAATATATATGTATGGAAATTTTAATGTTGTAAGCCGCCCCGATTGCTCTGCAGAGGGGCGGGATATAAATAAATATTATTATTATTATTATTATTATTATTATTATTATTATTATATAACTATATATACGGGTAGCAAGACATATATATAAATATGTATATGTGTGTCTATATATATCTTTATATATTTGTGTGCATGTCTATGTGGCCATTCGGTCTTCCCTTTGAGTGGATTGATGTGTATCCATATGGATGGTTCCACGCAATGACAACACACAAACACACACACAAATAGATGCTGATATATATAGACACACATACAGCTGGTTACTTACCCCCCCATCCATGGCTCCATGTTGTGAGTCATTTGCCAGGCTCTGATGAGAGGCATATCCCACACTAGCGGGTCCTGGTGCCCAACTTCAGCAGGGATCTGTGTTTCTAACAACAATAAAAAGAGGAGGAAATGTAAGCATTAACCTGTCTCTTTTCTTCGGTACTATACTGGGATATAATTATCTCAGTATCAGCATATGATTATCTGGGATGTGTTCTGTGCCAACTCCACCATCTTTGGGGTATCAATGCTGAATAGTATAACACAATTGGGCTCCATTAGACCATTCTAGTAAACATTGAAGTACAGCTGGGTCCAGACTAGAAATGGGCAATGTCTTTTACCATCACTGCTTGCTGGTGAAGCAGGAAAGTCCTGTGGCACATGTTGTTCTGGTGGGACCGGATCTTGCATGCATGGCTCTGGCACTGCCACAAGCTTCAGAATAATACTCTCCTCCTCCTCAAGGGCTTGAAGTGCTGCTGAACCCCCAAAAAAGTATGGATAGCCAGCATTAGCACAGGAAAGTAGGTCAATCTCATGTGGAAATAAAATACTAGCCACTACTCTTAGCTTCAAAACAGGAATGCTTTACACTGTGCTTAGTAAGTCCACAACTACAGTGAGAGTTAGGGTTAGGTTGTAAATGCATTTTGCAGACAGAACCGGAATCAGTCATTTAATACCTGTCTGTTTGATTATGCATACATATGGGTACATCGATATATATCTGTGATGTAGCTATTGAGATAAAGAGTAATACTACCTAGCCATATTAGCAGTATATCTATCTATCCTTATCCCTATATCTTTCTCCTTATCTATAATTACATTTGTATCGATATATATCTCATGATCTGCTGTAACAAAGAAAAAGAGAGACAGAGAGATTTCAAATTATATACACAATGTAGTTGCTATATATGTGTGTGTTTGTGAGTGTGTAGATGCATATATGCCATTGTATATGCTATTTCCCCCCAAAAAAGGATTTCCAGCACTGTGTGGTGCAACAAGTAACTGCTGTTCCCATGACCCCCCCCCCCCCCCCAGCATGTAGGGCTTTGGGAGGCAAAGGCAGGAAATAGCAATTCTTTGGGTGAGACATGCATGCAAGTTAAGGAAAGTACTAGAAATCCTACCTTCCACAGTGATCGAAGTGAGAGTAGTTGGTACCTGTTGTGAGGCTTCAGGACACTGAGAAGTGTTTTTATTTTGTGTGCTGCCCTTTGGTCTCCTGGTTATGTGAAGACTCTTGCTGAGCCTCTTAGGGAAAACAGTCCTGTCCGTATTTAGGAATTTGTCCATTTCATCAAAATAAGGGCAGGTCGCTGGAGCATTACCACTTATCTTGTTGTGGTTCTGCACTTTCTGGTAATCCAATTTCAAGTTTTTGCATTTGTTCCTGCACTCAAATGCAGTTCTATGTATTCCCTTTTCCAGCAATTGTGCGGCGATGGCCGCATATATATCATGATTCCGATGGCTTGCATTCAATTGCCTTTGGATTTTTTCCTCATCCCACAATGCAATTAAGGATAATACTTCCTCATGAGTCCATGCAAATCCTCTCCCTTGCTTTCTTCATTGGTCGCCAAACGTGGAAGAAGACATCGCAAAATAGAGCAAGCCGCTGAGAATTAATAAAGAGCTCTGGTGGAATGTTTAATCAAGTTCCACGGAATAGAATTGCAATTGCGCGATTACCGTTATTACGATATTACATTAATAACGATATCAAATAAATGATATAAGGCCACCGTGAGAGTAAAAAGCTGCCTTGATGATGCGCTCAACAAACTCCTTGTAGCTCCGTTTTGACCTCGCTGCAATATCTTTCCACGTGCTCATTGGTACGGAAGCAGGAAATGGCGATTTGGGTAAAGTTTAAGCCTGAGGAGTCCTGCGCATGCGTGCCAGTGCTCCTTCCGTGGCAAAGCTTATTTTTCTATCACGGCACCACCTAGTGCCGCAGGAAAAGTTTAGCGGTTTCCATGAGGGAGCAAAACATGGCTCAGAAGTGGGAACTGTGGAAAGAGGAGGAGGTTGAGGCCCTCTTGGGCCTGCTTGCTGAAAGCCCACACCTGGGCCTGTTAATGGGCTCCTTTTCACATCCCAACCAAGGGATGGATATACAGGAGTCTTACAAAGAACCTGGCTCAAGAAGACTTCCTCAGGAACACTGCACAGGTGTCATCAAAGGTCAAGGTCCTGAGGAATGCCTTCTATAGGGCCAGAAGAGACTTTGGTGGGGACCGTCCGCTCCATGTACAGCCCCCTTTTTATGCTCAGATGCGCAATCTGTGGCAGCTGGCTGGGAGCCCAGAGGCGAGGCGCACCAGAGGGGTGCCAGGTAAGTGTCTTGTCAGTATATATATGTGTGTGTGTGTATGTCTGTGTTTGCATGACTATTAAGGCAGAGGGTACCTACTGTTGACATATTACCCAATACAAGTACAAATATGATACCTTAGTTTCCATTGACCTGTGGGGCATCTGTTCATTGTATATTTTATTCTTGCCCT
Source organism: Phrynosoma blainvillii (assembly GCA_026167975.1). Taxonomy (NCBI): domain Eukaryota; kingdom Metazoa; phylum Chordata; class Lepidosauria; order Squamata; family Phrynosomatidae; genus Phrynosoma; species Phrynosoma blainvillii. Next base: position 40,622,159 of record JANUYF010000005.1, read on the forward strand.
ATTAAGTACTAGATATCTGAATCCATTTCTCATTTCAGCTACTTCCTTACAGGAGCACCCCTCCATTACCCATAGTGTATGTAATGTATACAATACCTGTACCAACAGATTAATTTTCCCCTCCTCTTACCCCTTACTCACAGGACTATCACAAGCACATCCTGGGACTCCACCTGCACCCGAGCCAGCAGCACGACCCAGGCCTCCTCCTGCACCACAGGAGGAGGAACATGTGCAAGAGGAGGAGGAGGCTCTGCCACCAGAGGAGAAGGAGGAGGAGCAGGGCCCTGAACCCTCCAGTAAGTGTGTTATATGTCCTTAAATTATGTTTAACCCTGGCTGCACATCTGCGTTGCAATGCTGGCTGAGTAGTAATCTTGCCTACTACCTCTTCTCTCCTCACAGTGGAACGACGGATGTCTTCGGTGGAGCGGCGCGTGGGCAAAATAGAAAAGCGGCTTGGGGATATTGAAAGGAAGCTGGACCACATAGAAATGTGGGTCCAGCACTTTAAGTCATCCCGCTCCCCACCACGCACTTAGGGTTTTTTTTAACTCCCCTTTTTTGTTTTCCTCTCCCCTCCCCTCCCACTGACCTGTGAATCAACAGGCAGTGGGATATTTTTAGTTGGCATCCCTTTGTGTACCCCCCTCTTTTTGTTATTTATTGAAAATAATTTATTTATATGTTCATTTATATAGATATTTTATTGTTAAAGAAAAATATTAAAGGAGGTAATTTATTGAAAAAAAACTGGTGGTTTGTCCATGTCCCTTACTTTGATAATCTTGGTAGCTAGGAGTCATTCTGTAGGCAATGTAGAAAGGAGGTGGAGACAGTACTTCCCAGGAGTGATGCACTTGTAAAAGGGGAAACCAAGCATAGCTAGCATTACCACAATGAATTGGTTCGATCTGTCAGTATCTATACATAGGTTCAGATGCAGATAAATAGATAATTTGGTATATAGAATTATTGAGATGGAAGAGACCAAAACTGTCACCCAACCCACTGTCGTGCAGGAACTCCCAATCACAGCTTCCCCAACAGATAGCCATCCCATGTATATTCTGAGGCCTACAGGGAAGGCGATTCCACAGCACTAAGAATCTTCCACCGTCAAACCACCCTTACCATCAGGAAGTTCCTCCAAAGGTTGTATGTTAATCTGCACTCCTGGAACCTCCAAGCATCTCTCTATGCCCTTCAATTCGGTCCAGCTGAAGATATGCTTGCCCCCACCTCAATGTGACATCCAGTCCAAAAAGGTGAACATGGGCAACACATCAACCATGCACCACCTGCACGCCAACATCCCCTTCTCATGCCATTCACATACAGCTGCCCCCCGGCCTAGATATGTGGCCATTGTTATCCCACCCTTAAGTGCCGTGCCTATGTGGAATCACATAAGGTTACCTGCAGCCGAGCTTTCAGGTGTGCTCAGGTCACCCGGAATCAACATCCAGTGTTTTGGGGTTACTGGAGACTCCTCCTGTGTGGTCTGCCAAAGAGAAAAGCAAGGGCCCAGTGCTGTCATCCAAGGCTATGATAGCTATGATGAAGAGGGCAAAGTGCACATGGAAGAGGAGATATGAGAAGATCACCCCTTTGGTTTGGCCTCCCAACCAATATATGTAACCAATATAGAGAGATGGATTGCTTGAAAGGTAGGTAGGTAGTTGTGAAGTTAGATAGATAGCTATAGGGTGTATATGTATGGCTATATGTCTATATCTCCACATATAGAAATAGGAATAGATATAGAGAAAGGGAAAAATATATAAATTGATGTAGATATAGATATAAGTAATGTCTGTCCTGCCTAAACAAGTTCATCACCAAATTTAACACACAGTTGATGATAACTTCAATCCTTTAGATATTCCAGGCACAATACATTAGACATTTCAGCCATACGTGTAGTTCCACACGCACACCCCCTCACACCACACGCACACCACCTCACACACACACACACACACACACACACACACATATGCATTCAGCCCTTTGTCATAACTCCTGCCACACACGCCCCCCAAAACACACACACACACACACAACACAACACATATATGTAGAATTATTTATGTTTATGTGTATGTGTATCTCTCTCTATAGATAGATAGATAGATAGATAGATAGATAGATAGATAGAGATATAGATATATACACACAAACAATTAGGTACTTACACATATGGACTGTAGAGTCTGATTGGCTGTACATGATAGATATTGTGTGAGAGAGAAAAGACACACACCCCTAAAGCATGGGCCTAGTAAACATAATTCACACGTACACACAAACACACACACACACACAGATGTACAGCACCTGAAGCCATAATAGCAGCACATGTGGCATGTCCTCATGGATGGTGGTGGCAGGCAGGTATCCAGTGCCTGAGGAAGACAAGCATGAACAAATATAATATAATTTCCCTCCCCCACCCCGCATACCATCTGACCCCAACACGAGCAATCACCTCTATTGTGTTCCATCACAAACCCCACATCAGCAATGGTCTGATACTTTTAGTACAAGATAGGGAACTTTAGAAAGACGAAGCGGAGAGGCTCATGTCTGGCCAGCATGTTTGTCGCCCAAGCACAACTGGAAATAAACATAAAGTAAACGCTGCCCCGCGGACCTATGGAAAACCCTGTGGACCCATGGGAAAAAGCTGGGAAATGATCCCAAATGCACATTTGATTTTCACATTACGGTAAATGCAAAATTAAGGCAATTTCGCAAATGTATTTCCTCTAAACTCACTAATTTAAAAAGATCTCAGATAACACCACTTTCTGTCTACTTTATGGTTAGTTTCTGTGCGACATCGTGTGAAAACATACAGCGCAAATCCGTTTTTTGTTTGGGATTTGTTTGAGATAACCAGCGGAATTGCCCCGTGTGATAACATCCTACATTAGGTGAAAATGGACAACAGATAGAAGTACTGCTGAGATTAAGTATACATTGTCTGATTTATCCTTCTGGGATTCAAAGGTTAACAAGATGACATGAGGGTAAAGGTAAATGAGTCTGTTGAGTTTCTGTTCTGCTCTGTACTCTGCCGGTAGGAATTGCAACTAGTGATGAATTTGATTTTGATTTGATTTTTTTAAAGTGTTTGGCTGAGTTTTGGGTATTTATTCAAAAGAGATGTTGCTGTATTTATTATCATGGACTGCCATTTCATATTTCATCATCATTACAGAGGAACTCTGTAAGCATTTGCTCAGTTTGCAGGCCAGAGTCTATACAATTATCAGTGTGAGATGTTTTGAATTCCTAAACCATTTATATTGAATATATTTGACATTCTGAACCATTGAGAGTTCTAAAGATCTATTAGCACACAAAAAGGAGGGGGGGGGAGAATAGTTAAATGAATAATAATAATAATAATAATAATAAACTGTTATCTCTAGGGAATTTATTGCACGCAGTTTTCAGCCCCAGTGCATGGGACGGAATCAGTCTGGAATGGGGAATAATGGGTTTTATTGCACATGAAATTGCTGCCGGCTGACCATCACCCATCCCCGATCCAGCCTTTGCTGGCCAATTTTGACCAGATCGGGAATGGGTGATGGTCGGCTGGCAGCGCAGCTGCAATTTCATGTGCAGTAAAACCCGTTTTCCCCGTTCCAGCCCGATCCCATCCCATGCACAGATTGGGGTGAAAGCTGCATGTGATGAACTGCTAGGTATCTAATTTCTGAAGCTTTAAATTAAGTAATTTGCAAAAAGATGCTAGTTTGAGTCAAAATTCAGTGGGGATGAAATAATTTTGATCACGTTATTGCTGACCAAACAGCTATTTAAATCGGATAGATAATAGTCTTTCCGATTTAGCAAGTTCCATACTGAATATTTGTGTGTTAAAAATTGTAATAAACAATAAAAGCAGCAACTAAAAAGAAACAAAATATGACAAAGCAAAATCTTCAGCAGAATTGACATACTCAAATATAGAGGGAAATGTGTTACATTACTACATGCTAAAAGCTGAGGACGTCAGCCCTGATTTTAGTATCTTTTTTGAGCTTAACATGGCTGAAGCCTGGTGAAAATAGAGACAAGAGGATTTAAAGAAGTGTGGCAATAACAGAGAAGGCCCTACTCCTTGTTGTCATCCAATACTTTTCAGTAGGTGGGGCACTTTGAGTAGCTCTTCAAATATTATTCTAATAGGCAGATGGCTTTTTGTGCATCTCAAATCCCTAGTAATTTAGGGCTTTAAAGGTTAAAACTAGAATCAATATAAAAGTGTCCATCCTAAATTCAGGGACCTGTATTTTGTATGTACGTATGCAGGCATGTGCCAAAATCAAAGGACATTTTTCTCATTTTCTAGTGATGGTACAATTTGCTGCCATTGTTGGGGTTGGAGGACAGCAAACCTTGCTTAGAAACAGTGGAAAAGATTTCCCCAATATAAGAGGCTATTATATATACGTTGGGCAGGATGTCAGCCATTCAGTTAAAAAAAAAATAGAGAATATTTAATAGCAATTAGAGAAATTTCACTGACCTCTCAAAGCTGCCAGCTCTGAATGCAACAGTTATGGCGGGCATGGAGGAAGCTGCTGCTTTGGTGAGGAGATGAATTGGAAAGTCCATTGTGACTGCAGTTGCAAATGCCTAAATCTTGGTCCAACCCTATGGTTATCATTCATTGACTTTGTATTTTCCCCTTTTAATTCTTGCTGTGTACTTTAACACAGCAGCAATACTGTAAAGACATAAACCACAGTGCAAATTATGGTTTCCTGTTACTCCTACTGTAATGTGAAGGCAATAGCATATAGCTGATTTGTTCACTCATTCACAACATTATTTTACCAGTCAATTTCTGGTCTGCTGAGAAAGCATTAAAGTAATATAGCAGTAGTATGCTATTATGGATCCTGGCCCAACTATTTCTTGATGCTCTTGTGAGTTTAAAAAGATTATAATTTGAATCATATTTTGCACAAAAATATGCATATCTCACCTCTTTGCCTTGCATTCATTTGCATGATATTTGCAATTTGTAATTAATTTTGTAGTCTATTTTCTCCCCAAGAACTTCTTAGTTTATTATTCTTATTATTGAATACTGCTTGTGGAACACTGCACCCTGATTAATCGTTGTATGCTTTCTTTTCTCTCTGAAGCATAAACTAACAAGTATTGTGAATCTGGCACTGTGTAATGTAGCATTTTGCTTGCTGTGCAGCACTAACAAACAACACATCAGTAATCATGCCTAGATCTCATTTAAATGCAACCTCACAGTCACACTGCATGTTACAAATATCTGGGAGCTGTGTGATTAGTTAACATCTTGCACATAACCCTTAAGATTCTAGCACATTCTCAGGAGATAATTAGCTTTCAGGGTACCTCCACTGAAATGAACTCTGGATCTCTGATGCTTAGCACTAGATGTTGCAACTGAGAGGAAAGGCAGCATGCATGTGCCTTTGAAAGCACATTAAAAATAAATAAATTAAACTTTGTATGGTCTGTCCATTATTGCCTTTTTCTGTTTCATTCCTACCAGCAGAGAAGACTATGAAATTGTTTGTACATGTGTTAATGTGCCTTAGCCACTTATTTTCTTTATTTCATCAATATCTAAGTACTTTTGACAAGGGGGCCACTGACGAATCCTTCTCAAAAGAGGACAATATCCTTAAACTAATTTAAAAATTATAGAATAGCATTTGGAAAGAGTTGCTATCACCTAAGTAGAAATGTAACTGGATTTCACCTCAGATCTATGGCCAGGAGTCCCATGTGCCACATCAGCTGGTCTGCTACTAAATACTGATAGGCATCTTCAAGGCTTTTAATGTTCTTTAGCTTGAACCTGGAAGTGGTTTGGGCAACTTTTCAAATAATGGTGGTCTAGGGCTTCCATATAAATCTGAGTCTGAAATTTAAAATCTACTGCAGTTTTTAGTCTGAAGTGTAAAGGAACTGCCCAAGGTGTTCAACATATTTTAGGGATATGGGTCATCACATTGAATAGCCTTCTAAAAGTTTATCCTAAAACTCATATACCTTCAAGTTGCCTGTTGATTTATGATGAACCCCCCCCCCCCCCCCGCCACCATTAATCTCATAGGATTTTCTGAGACAAAGAATCCTCAGGTAATGCCTGCATGTGCAAAAAAATAAAAATAAAAATCCTATTCTGACATTGGTGCTGCCTGATCACACAGCACATCACAATTTCTGGTGAAAGACCACTCAGCTTCCCCCTGCAAAGAGCCCAAGGAGAAAAGCTTCTTTGGGTAAGAGACACATTGGCTGGTTGTAAGGCGGAAGGGAAGGGGGCAGGTGTGAAAGACTGTGGGGTTCCACCAATAACCTGACCTTGCCCTGGAGTTGACATAGTTATGGGAAACCCCAATGTTTTCCCCAAACCCCAGGGTTAGTGCAGAGTTTTGTGGCTTGTGAACAGCTGGATCAGGTCTGAATAGAGTTGACCTGCTATTTGCATACAAGGTGCTGCACCATTCCCCTTCTCCATGCTGAGCAGTGCAGGGAAAGAGAATGGCCTAACCCAGAGTTGCCACTGTCACTTCTGTACCATGAGGAGCTCTGTGGACAAACTGCCCAGTACACCACTTCTACTGGGGGGGGGGAGGGGAGAAGAGAGTAAGTATCTTAAGCAAGGGAAGTGGCTGCTTTGGGGCAATTTTGCAAATGAAGTAAAGGAAATCCTGCTTGCCATGCAGCCCCACCAGGTGATCCTGGGCATGTCACACTCTTCCAGCCCCTCTATAGAAGGAACAACATTATCCAAATGGAGTGCCTGGCAAAGAAGGAGAGTGGGCAGGCAAACTCAGCAGGATTTGCACCTGAAGAAGGAAGGGCTGTGTGGCTGCATGGGTGGCCCATGCCAAGAAATGTCCCTGCAGCTGTCCTCCTCCTCCTCCTCCTCCTCCTCCTCCTCCTCCTCCTCCTCCTCCTCCAAGCTTTTCCTGGCAAAGGGCGGGAGAGAGGAACAAAAGTGGGAGGGGGTTAAAGAACAGGAAAACCCAGAAGTTGCCAGAGCATTGACAGTACCAATGCAAGGGAGAACAGAGGAAGATCCTGCCCCCTTCCTTTCCACCCTGACTAGCTGGCTTGAGCTAGCTAACCAAGGCAAAAGGGAAAGAAGAGTGCACGCCTGCCTTCTTCCCTTCTGCCTTGCAACTAGCTGGTGTCTCTCTTAACCAAAGAAGCTTTTTTCCTTGGGAGTTTATCACACGGGGGAAATTCCGTGCAGAAACGGGGGGTTTAAAGTAGGAAAAAAAACGCGAAAGCGGATGTTTTTTCAGACGATGTCACTGTTAAAAGGAGGTTAAACTGGGGTTAATCCAAATGGAAACCCCTCATTGACTGCTTCTTTTTACTTTTGGATTTTTCTGAAAGTAAAAAGAAGCAGTTTCCATTCGGATTAACCCCATTTTAACATCGCTTTCACTTTTCACACTGGGGAATCCCATTAATAAATTGCTTCCGCTTTTGGGTTGTTTTTTTTCTACTTAAAGCAGGGTTTCTGCACGGGACTCCCCGTGTGATAAACTCCTTGTTCTCTTTGCAGGGGAAGCTGAGCAGTTTCTGGGAAAAGGTGGGGATGGGAAGTATTTTGGTGCCCAAAGAGGGGAGGGAGCAAGGGAAGGACAGGGTCTATTTGCTCAGTTCCAAGGTGGGGCAAAGCTGAGGGAGTGACACTAGGTCTCTTGCCTCTCAGCTTGTACAGACACAGCTTGTTTCCTGCAGCTCTCCATTCGGCCTCCCTCTGTCCTGTCCCAGAATGGAGAACAAAAGAAGTTTCTTACAACTAGGATATAATTCTCTTCCACAAAACCTCATATGTAAGTCTACGAAAGCTTATGCTACAACCTTTTTCATACAGTAAGGGCCTGTGATTGTATTTTTTTCAAGGTGATTGTATTTTTTTCTAAGACATTGAACCTTCTCTGTCAGAGAGCTCTGGTGCCACAATAAATTACAGTTCCCATAATTCCCTAGCACTGAGCCAGGGCAGTGCCTCAATTTAAAGTGGACTCAATTTGCACTATTTCTGGCAGTCTGCAAAGGCCCTTAGTCTCAAAGGTGCTACAAGATCCCTTAGCATACTGATATTCTTGACTAACATGACTTATGGTTGAATATGCACTGCAGAATTAATGCAGTATGACACTGCTTTAACTGTCATGGCTCAATGCTATGGAATTCTGGAGTGTGTAGTTTGTTGTCACACCAGAGCTCGCCAAGAGAGGCTACGTAGCTCACAAAACTACAAATCCCAGATTTCCATAGAATTGAGCCATGGCAGTTAAAGCCATGTAGAAAGACACCCCCCGACGAGTTGGGAGGGGTTTCTTGTTGTGCTGGCCAAATAAGGACAGGAGACGCCTGATTGCCCAAGGCACGCAGGGGGATAAGCACACCTGCGCGCCTTGCCCAATAGGCTTGGTGTTTGGACCAAATCTCGCAGTATTTATGGTTCTGCAAGAATTGGGGTGAGAGTTTGTTATTTATAGCTCTGCGCTGCCATGTGGAGGCAGCCATTTTAGAGTTGAGATGGAGAGAGTAACATCGCTCTGCTCTTTGCTTTTGGCGTGCCTGGCTTTGGCCTAGCGCTCTTTTGGGCTTTTGCTATTTTAGTTCTTCCCCATTTAAATTTGTACTTTTGCTCGCTTGCTCCAGGGGCTCAGGTATTTCCTTGAGCAACCCGCAGGGGCAGGGAGTGAGTGAGGCCTTCGGGCCGGCTTTCTGGGCCTATAGCACCTCCGTGTCCCCAATTCTCGGGGGTGTACACCCGAAGAGGGCTCTGCGGGAGGCATCCTCACTGGTGCGTGGACCCGGTACCTGTTTCCAGGCCCAGAGACACCTGGTCACTCGATCTGGTAAGGTCGGAACCCATCGCTGGTACAGGAGGGTTAGTCGCACTTCTCCCCAGCGGTGAGTGTATGACGATGGCTGTGTTCTGGTGAGGGATCTGTGTAGGACCCTCGGTGGACACCTTTCCCACGGTGGTTGCCAGTGATGCTTCCTGGCTGTGGTGTCTCTTGTGAGACTTGGGAAAGGGTGGCCTGCTAAGGCCTGGTGGTAATCATCCACAGTTGGGTGATTTTGCTTGAGGCCCATGTCGTTTTTCACTGAATTCAGGATGCCACGCAGTAAAGCCCAATCCAAATGGTGCACGGCTTCTGCCACGCCTACCTCAGGTCACTCTGCTTCAAAAAGGCCTTCAAAGGGCCTCGGCAGACGACTAATAGAGTCGTCTTGGAGGCCAGGAAGAGGAGGACCCCACCCCACAGAGTAATGACCCCACCCCACAGAATAATTTAATTCAGCTAATTAAAATTGGGGGGAAAAATTGGCGTAAAACAAATTGACAGGAAATGACGTAGGCATTTAATGCTTGACATCATAAAATTACATGATGTCATATGACAAAATATGATGTCATTTCCGGGGGAGGGGTTTGTTTATTTGTTTACTTGTTGATGATTGCTTATTTGCTTTGTCACGTGTGGTGAAGGACCACTCTCTTGGGTGGATACACCTTCACTTACACACGTGACAAAATTTGTTATTATTTATTGTTATCAATAGACCCTGTACCGTTAAATAATTGTTGTGGCCTGTTTAAATCCAAAAGAGGCGTCTCGTGTCCTTTGTGCCAGTGCAACTGCATTATTTCTGTAATGCAAATCAAACCTATGTCTCTGAATTCTAGTTACTTGGAAGAGAACATAGCAAAGGTGGGTTCCCCCCACTTCTACTTGGGGGGAGAGAGGGGGGAGAAAAGCTTCCAAACAGCTATGAGATTAATAGGGACTCCTAATCTAGGAATCACATCCAGGGGTTGCTGTGATGGCCAATCCATACAGTAAAGCACAATAAAGTCCAAAATCCACATTTAATGGTTGATGAAAACATTCTAAAAGACCGTGAAACCTTGCTTCCTTGAAGGAAAAAAAATGCTGGCTCAGAAAAGGTATCACCCTGCTCTCCTTTTTAATTTTTTTTGGCTAAATTTCCTTTTAACAGTAGTTTGCAATTCCTAGTGACAGTTATGATTTCTGCAGGGTGTCTTGTTCCCTCTGTGTATGTGAAAGTATGAGTGTGAGAGAGGGAGGAAGCATATCATACCCTCCTTGCCAAAAAAGTAACGATTTCTGCTGATGCAATGGAGATGTCAGCTCTGGCCCAATTATGTAGAAGATGATTCATCACAAATATCTAATGATCACCTGCAGATACAAAAACATAGTTTTTGGAAGTGGAAGAAAATTGTAAAGAACAAGTATTCCAATTTTTGTGAAACTCTTTCATTCATTTCTTCATATTCCTCTGTGTATTCATCTCTTCATCTGCGCATTCTTCTCTCTCTTTATTCTGTTATGCATAGTTTGTGTGTCTATATAAAATCTGATATAGATTATCTATTCTTCAAGGGATGCCCTGAGTTCTTTAGCCAAACTTTCCCTTCAGATGTCAACTTTATAAGAAAGGGACCTTTTGTCACTACTTTCTCAGCATTTTGGAGGAGGGTATATTAATCATCTAAGAGAATTATTACTCAGTTCCCCCTCTGCTGCTTTCTTTCTGTTGTTCTTTTGTATGCTTCCCCCCCCCTGCTTAATTTCTATAAATTACTGTACAGTTTCCCATAAGGTATAATTAAGCAGAATTGCTAAAGTTTTAATTATTGTGTATTATAGATGTTGAAAGCAACATTAGCACTTAGCTTTTTAAAATGTGATAGTATATTTATAAGCAAGCATTTATAAACACATTTACATATAGTTAAGATGAAAAAGGTATTTGAATTGTAGTCATTAGCATTTCTTCAAACATATGGCATACCAGCGGAGGCCATGGGCCATGCCTTCATTAACTGAACACTGTTTCATCAGGATCGCGGCTTCCTGCTGAGCCATCCTGTGGCGTCCCCTTCTGTCCCTGAGGTTTCAGTGACAAGGGACAATATGTCCCCAAGGTGAAAATCTGGGAAATAAAGCAGATTAGCCCTCAGAGGCATTCTTATGATTATTTAATCACACTTAGAAAAGAATGACAGTGCCACTGATGGATTTTTTTTTCTAAGTCTGCCTACCAGAATTCTCTTTTTTGTTGTTGTTGTTGTTGGCTTTTTCAAATAAGTTTTTTCCACAAGTACAATGAAAGCAGAGGATGGTATCTATTTTATCTTGCACTTTATAAGGCTGACCTGTTTAAAATATGTTAGTGTAATGGCCAGAATGTTCACAAATACTAGTAAGAAAGCATAGGTCCATATTGTTCATTAGTTTATAATAGTTCCTCTTACCTACACCTCCAAATAAAACATTCTTTAATAGAAGCAGATGTGGGCTTTTCATTTAATGTCTCAGGGTTTTGCTTTTGCTCTCTCTTTTTTAATGGGAAAGGAATAAAAACATCATCCAATAAATGTCAGCACCATGTTTTATTTGTGAATTTCTTGAGTATATAAAGCGAGCTTAATATGACAAGCAAAAGCATTTGTCTTAAGGCATTAGTCTCTTTTCACACCCCACCTGCCACATACATCATTGTAATATGATACCCTTTGGAATGAAACATATAGACTTTGAACCATCAGAATAAATGTAGCACAAAAAACAATGCACATGTTTCATTTTTCATGATGATATTTTGAAAAGATGTAATGTTTTTAAGAGGCACTTCCCATTCAGTATTTTCCTTCACAGCTGTTATTCATTTGGGAACAGGTTACAAAGCAATTGAAATCTGCCAGAACATAACTGTTGCATTTGATTAGAGTGGACATTTATACTTTTCCAAAATTTAAGAGAGAGAGAGGGAGAGAGAGAGAAAACAGAGAGAGAGAGAGATCAAATGCATCAGCATAAAAGAGGACAAAAGGATACGCAGATTTACGAATCATTGGCATATGCGGACCTATATGCATATATGCACAGTTAGAAGGATTTGCTTTAAATAGAAATAAAATACAGTGGACCCTCCACATTTGCTGAGGTTAGGGACATAGAATCTTTGTGAAAGTGGAAAAACCACAAATAAAAACCCACTTTCAGAATTTCTCTCAGAATCTCTAGGTCCCCAGAACAACTCTATGATCCACATTTGCCAGAGGTTGACCATAGAATCGTGGTGGGGCACCAACACATACCAGAGAAGTGTTTTTCCTAGGAATCTCTAGGTTCTTCACTGTGACTCTATGGTCAGCTCCTGGCAGAGTCATGCTGGAGGACCTAGAGATTCCTAGAGAGAACATATTAATAAAATACGAATAATATTATAACTCATAATAATATTATGAATAATATAATAATGAATAATCAAAGCCACAAAAGTCAAAGCTGCAAATATGAAGGGTTGTCTGTACAGCATTGTTAACATAACAGCAGACCTGTACGAATATGGACAACACAATTGTGCAATTCTAATTCCTGCATACATAAGTCCATTTATAAAGATATAACTCCTCAACAGGCTTCCAGCCAACATTTCTAAAGGTTTTTCTTCAACATTCTCAAAAAGTTGGCTTTTATCCCTTCAGTTTCCCCCAGATTTCCCATTACTCTCCTCAGGTTCTGTAATCTTCCCTAAAATTCTTTTTGTGCTCTTTTACTCTTCCCTTTTACCATTCAGTTCCACTTTCTTAGTGACATCACAAGACCTTGCCTTGTCATGCTGGCTGGGTGAGACTGAAAACTGTGGTCCAAAACCTAACTTTTCCAAGCTCTTCTCAGCCCTGAAGCTCACTAGATGAAATTGGATCAGTCACTATCACTCAGGGCCTATACAGACTGCCAGAAATAATCCAGCTTGAGACCTCTTTTGTCAAGACCATGTGGCACCCTGGTCTGGAAAATGACATGGATATGGCCACTGAAAGGAACTGGAGCAATGGTAACAGGATTACTACAGTTCAAGTGGCAAGTGCATGAACCAGCATTTGGAAAGCTGTGCATCATGGGAGGTCTGATGCAACATGCACAGTGGGTGAGACCAGCCAGGTATGCATCATGGGAGGTCTGATTCAACGGGCACTGGGGATGAAACCAGCCAGTTTTCATTAGTGAATGGCTGTCACATGTTCCCAAGAAGACCACCTATATATGGGAGAGGATCAGAATCTCCATTGTTGGTTAGCTGTGGTTGGCAGATCACTTTGTTGGTCTGTATAGCTGTGAGTATTCAAGACTGATGTTTCGTAATCTATGTATCTTTGTAAATATTTGCAACAAAGATTAAAGCCCTCATTAAGTGAAGTCTTGCTGTCCAGCAATTCATTTCTCCATGCTGAAAGCAGCAGCCTGTGTGTGGGAGTAAGATTCTTCACAGAAGACCATTGTCTGGGCGTTTCTGCCTACGCACATCAACTCTGTGTGTGAGTATGCCAGATCCTGCCTGTCTGCATACCCCAACAACTTTAACTGTCCTGGCTCAGTGATAAGGAATAATGGGAACTGTAGTTTATTGTGGCACCAGAGCTCTCTGACAGAGAAGGCTCAATGTCTCAGAAAAAACTACAATTCCCATGATTCCATAGAACTGAGCCAGGACAGTTAAAGTGGTCTCAAGCTGGATTATTTCTGGAAGTCTGTACAAATCCCATAAAACTGTAGTAAAGATAAAATCAGGGTACCAAAAAAAAAAAAAATGCATGTTGCCTTGAGCTCCAAGGGAGAAAGTGGAAAATAAAGGTAGTAAACTTCAAAAAAAATCATTGGGAGTAGGTGAGAAATAAATGCCCTCTTTTGACTTTGGGGTTTCAATATGACAATGAACTTCCAAAATATAAATAGTGGAATATATATTTTTAAACATACACAGTCACCAGTCTTCTAGTTCCCATTCAGCACTAGAATCAAAGATGTTGGGCTAAAAGATGCACAGCATTTGCAATGCATCTTCAAGAATAGTGTCAATATTTATGGAGTTTTATATAGATTCCATACTTCTCTACAAGGGCATCCTGCTGTTTACAATATACCAACAAGGAACAGTAGGCTAGTACAGGCAGATATTTACTTTTGGGAATTCCCTTTGGACATTTTTTTTGTTTTGTTAAAAAGCTTGCTTTATGCACAGAGAATCACAAATCCCTAGAAATGTACCATGCTCCTATTGCCAGCTGAGTTCTTCCAAGCAAAGATGACATCAGCCATCTGTCATGTTGTACTAATCCTAGGAAGTAGAGCCAACTGTAGAGAGAATAAATACCTTTTATATCTATTAGCCAAATATTTACATTAAAAATGAAATGATTAGAATCTCACCAGCCAAGCTGATGATTCCCTCTGAGTAAGCTATACAATCAAAATGTATTTGTAAATGTGGTTTTAATCACTTTAAACAGCCTAAACAACTAGCATATTTTCAAATACATGTCGTCCTTGATTTTTTTTAAACAGCAAAAACCCTACTTCAGATTATGAATCCACCAATATAAACACACTTTTAAAAAATTGCCATAGTTATGCAGAAAAGTAAGGGTCTGGGACATCAATTAGGGTTAGACAACCAGGAACAGATGCTTGGGGAAGAGCTGAACTTGGAAAAGTTACTTTTTGGACAACTTTGACATTTCTACAGCCAACCTTCCCAGTAGTTATGCAGGCTGGGGGAACTCTATGATTTGTAGTTCAAAAAAGGAATGTTTCCAACCTCTGGAAAGTAGGGAGCAGCATGGAAGTAAATGTTTTAGTATAAAATTGGAAAGTAGATATTGTTCCTGTCCATTAGGTTTTAAAGTTTCATAATCATAAGAATTAGAAATAGGTGCTTTTAAAATGTAAGTTTTTTTAAAGGCTTTTAGATACAATCATCTTTTTCTTAGACATCACATGCATCTTCATCCACTGAAATGGAAAAATAATAAGCAGAAATAACTAACATAAAGATTTCTGGTTCTACAGATGCGCCATCCAAGTATGCTTGTCTCATGGGTTCAACTTCTCCTTATGATAAGAGTTCGTGCTAGACCATTGTACATTTGTTCTCATTTCAAAACACGCTGCCATGGATGGTGATCTCTCAGGCATTTAGTTAGTGATACTCTTTCATAGCAATTTCCTGTTTTTATAGCTTTTTGGTCTGATCCAGTAGGGCTCTTCTTATGTTCTTAAGGAGTTCAATCGGTTTTGCTAAACAGACTTGCATATACAGAGGTCTTACAAGCACTCTGTTAAATGACACTGATGTATCCCTTATCAGTTCAATGAGCTTCAAGCAAAACCCACATTTATTAATTTGTAATAGTGGTTCATCTGAGGACTGCCTCAGTCTGTGCTCTTGTAAGTAAAATTTGTAGTGTCGTTACAATGCACAGGTAGCAATGAATCATATAGATCTATCTTGGTCTCTGTATCTTGGCCTGTCATTCCCAATATTAAATCAGTTTTGACCTTTTTTTGCGCGCGCGCGCACACACACACACACACACACACAATCTCACAGGGGTCATCAGTTTCCTTGATGAGATGTTGAAGATGAGGAAAACATTTACATTTCTACCCAGAATCACAAGAAAGCCAGCACTAGGACTTGTAGCCTAAACAAGGAACTTTGCTGAGCTCTGGTATGGTTGTTTTATTGGTTTGTTTGACTGATGTTTTTAATTGTTTCCATGTTTTAAGTACATTTGGTTTTGCCTAAAATTTATTATTTTTATCTGCCTCAAGGACTTTTGGGGGGTACCAAGGGAGAAAATGTAGGTTATATAAATTTAATAAGTAAATACAGGTAATAAAGAAATAATGAGCAACAAAGGGGCTCTGCAGACGGGCTCTTTGTGGCCCCAACCCCTCCCCGAGGATGTCCTGACACCACACACCATTATGTATGGTGCGCACTGTCAGAACATCCTCCCAGCGCAGTGTCTTGACACGCTGCACCGGAAGGGGCGCAGAAGAGCCACGCGGCAGCTCTTGGGGCATCCTTTTTGCCAGCTCTGAAAGGAGCGGCATTTTGCCACTCTTTTCTATCCTGGCAAAAGGGAGGATTGGGGCTGACGTGTCCAACAGCCTCAGCCTCAATCCTCCACTTCCCAGGGCAGCCCAGGGCCGCCTGTCTGCATCCCCCCAAAGTTTATGTGACACAAGCTAACTTGAACCTACCTCCCACCTGGCAAAAAACCCAAGAGAATTGCATTTCAAGAAACCACACCTTAGAGGAGAACTTTGCCCCTTGTAGTCAAGTTTCTTTTGATTATTTAAAGGGGAGATGTGCCACTCCACACACACACACACACACACACATACACACACACACACACATACACACACTGGGTGTCACCTGATGTGGAGGAGCTTCGGGTGGGTGGGACTTCCTGTGTGGCTTCCAGTAGTGGGGGCACGTGGGACAGAGAGCATGCATGCACAGGCCACAGCAGTGGGCACGCAGGCGGACCAGAGTGGTGTGTGTGTGTGTGGAGTGGCACATCTCCATAGCCCCAGTCCAACATTCCAACCACTGTACCATGGTGGCTCCTCCAAAAAAAAAACCATGGCTCTCCCTCTCCTTCCCTCCCTTTTCCCTCCAGGCCCTTTAAAGAGGTGTAAAGCTGAGTTACAACAGGATCTTCTGTGTGGTGCCACAGGGACTCTACCTTCGAGGGGAGGGGAAGGCAGAGAGGTCCACTAAGCCCCACCCCTTGCGCCCTTTTCCTGGCTTCACTTGAGTGAACTACCTAAACAGCCATGGCCAGCCACGCTCCACAATCGGCTCCCTTTTGTACCCCCTGGCTGGGACAGCACCCTGTCTTGCTTCCTCTCACTCCTTTCTGGGATTTGAAGTCCCTTCAGGCTGCCTCAGGCCCATCTGCATGGCTAGATCCAGCCACTGTTAAGAAACTACAACCCCCATCAACCACCGCCATGCGGTACCTAACTTCACCCAGGTAAACACATTCCCGCCTGACCCACTATTCTCTTTCTGCCACTGTGCCTCTTGGGAAATGTAGTGGTGAGAAGGTGATGCTGGCATTAATAGCTGCGGTGGACTACAAGTGCCAGAGAGGCTTTTGGGGAGGAAGGCCATTTTGTGTGTTACTAGAGAATGGAGATGCCCCTGGAAGAAGTGGTGGGAGTTAAGGAGGAGGGCCTCTGTTATGAAATTACAACCCCCATCAACCAGAGTGGTGTGTGCAAGGGAGGTGGAATGGTGTGTGCATGTGAGGCCCGTAGTGCACAATGGGGGTAGTGGCATATGTACATGCAGATGTCACAGTGTGCAGGGATGACATGAGGGGAATGGTGCAGATGGGCTGACTGGGTGTGTCCCCCCCCGGGGTGTCCCCCCTTCTGAGATGTCACTCAGACAACCCACACACAAACACGCACATAGTGACACTACTGTATAAATATTCCCACTGGAGGATTCCAGTGACCATAAAATAAAACTGAGGCACTGAATGGCCTTCATGTTTGCAGCACTGTTGCTTCTTCTCAAAAGATAAACCTCAGGGAGAGGTGGGAAATATAAATTATTATTATTATTATTATTATTATTATTATTATTATTATTATTATTATGTTACTTGATTCCCACCCCTGCAGTACTGATCCACAGGGCCAAGATGTCAGTTCAGGAGATCTTTAAAATCTCATATAAGATACCTCATATAATAAGGTTCATGAGCCATCATTTCCTTCCTTCCTTCTTTCTTTTACAGTGTGATTCTGGAGAGACACTTGGGGTATAATTCAGTTACATTCTTCTCATGTTCTTATAGGAAGCTGCTGATAATGAGTTGTAAGCCAATGGATCCAGAAATGGCTTTCTTGGGGAAGGGTGTTCTGGTGTTCTGGTGCCTACAGTTTCATTTTTGTCCAATGAGTGCTTGTGTCCTGGAAAGCAGGCAGCAGGGCTGATAGCCAAAGTGAGGGAAGGTCCCAACAAAGTCCTAGTTACCAATCTGAGGGAGCAGCAAGCGAAGAGTCAAACACGGTCCGTAGGTTGAGGGTTGCAGAGAAGCTGAGAAACAAGGCAGTCCGAGGTCCAGGGACTCAGAGGTCCAAGAGTAGTCAGCAGTCTGAAGGTCAAGGATACGAGAGTCCAAGATAGTCAAGAGTCAAGGGTTCAAGGCAAGGAACAGGGAGAGACAAAGACAGAGGCTTTTGCCAGGAAGCTCAGATAATCTCTGGCACCGAGGCATCGTTTCCACACTAAATCCCCGAGCTGCCAGAGCTTAGCTGGGGCTGATCACTTTGACTACCTCAGCGTTTTTCATAAAGCCTCCTCGAGCACCTGAGGTCCACCCTTTTGGCTCAATGCTGACTAAAGGTAGGCACAGTCCCCTGATCCTCCTCCATGTCCGATAGTTCTGTTGTTGGAAGGCTTGGCTGTGAAGCGACTTCCTGAGATGCCATAGATTCTGCTGGAGACTCTACGGGAGTTGGCAAAGCAGGGCCAACTCTGCTGTAGGCTCATGGCCCAGAGGAAGTTCTGACTCGTCCTCTGAGTGGTCCTCCGAGTCCTTGTCCAAGCAGGGCATGACAGTGTGTGTGTGGGGAGGGGTTGCTGGGGTGTTTTAATCCATGCGAGGAGATCTTGGAAGTTTGTGGGTGCTTTGTGGTGTGCCTGAAACATTTTTGACTGCTTTTGTTGGGGGGGAGGAGGAATTCTAGCTGAATTCCTACATCATCAATGTAACTATGACAAAGTTCTGGTGAAGTGTGATGTTTCCATCACCATCTAATGTTTGGAGTATTGGAGAATGACAGCTGCAGTGCTTTCCCAGCTGTGGGACACATAAAGTAGTTGTGGCAGGACCCCAAGGGGTCTCTCCAGTTCCCCATCCTTGATGCACCCTATGACTGGGAGAATAGTGCAAAAATCATTCTCCAGTGCCTCAGAAATGCTCCAAACTTGCCTTTGCAGCATTTTTGAGACACTGGAAAATGATGTCTGTGCTGTTCTCTGAGTCATAGGATGACTCAAGAATGGGGAACTGGAGAGACCCCTTGGGGTCCTGCCATAACTGTTTGACTCAATGTGCCCCATAGCTGGGAAAACACTGGAGATGTCATTCCTCAGTGCTGCAAACATCAATGCTTCAGAAATGTTGGTTGGGTTGCTGACAGGCTGCAAATGTAGGTTTTGAGGGGAATCACACTTGATCATTCACTCAAACCCAGCCGTTACAAGATCACAAGTCCAGCTTATGTAACTGCTGAACCTGATGCCAGCTAGCATTTCATTTTTAAAAAATGTTGGGGGAATGTCTGGGAATTTTAGGAAGGTTTTGGAAGGGCTTCAGGGCCACAAAGCAGGGCTTTCAAGAGCTTCACTTTCCCCACCATAGCCTATAGGGAAGAGTCTTCTGGGTTCCTCTTCAGCTTTCTGTTTCAAACAGAGATGCATCAGCATGTCAGTTTCACTTTCCTCCCTGTTTTTATATTTAAAATCTCAAGGACTTTTTGTTGAATTTATAAGGGGAAAAACCCTGAGGATTTTAGAACGTTCTTCTCAAAAGATAAGCCATTTTAAAAAATTAATTAACCTCTTTATTATATTAGCTTCTTTAAACGCCTTCCTTATCTTCAGTGAACCCAAGGGGGCATCCATGGATATCTTCCTTACCATTTTAGACTTACAACGACCCTGCAGAGTAGTTGATGAGAGTGTGATGGTCCATGGTCACCCACTGACCTTCACGGCTCAGAGGGGCAATAATCTGGACCTCCTAAATCTAAATCTAATCTCACTTACTGTACTCTCAAGGAAATAGGAGAATGGGACCATCTTGAGTGTTGAAATTGAAATAAAAGGGCTTCTTGATTCTGAGCATGTCTTCCACAGGCAGTTTGGAACATATGAATGGCAGCTGCAAAGTGAGGCAACAGAAAATCTTCTCCCAAATGCCATCTGTTCAGCCTTCCCAGGAAGAAACTACTGTGAAACTCTAGTATGAATTACTTACACACACACACACACATAATTTACTTCATGCCAATCCTTTTGGTCCAGTAATTATACTTGGAAAAGACTCAGTGGAATGCATGTACCCTTACAATACACAGGGCCAATGGAGAATTTTGCACATCATATACCAAACCTTGTAAAACTATTAGGAATCAGACATAATAATGAAAGATGAGGACGCTTGCAAAATATAATCATTCCTTTTAGAAAGCGTCTATGAGGGTGAGGGGTGGGGAATTAGTTGAGAACTGTTTAGAATACACACAGACATATTTATAAAACAAAACCACATTGATACTGTTCTACATAACCAAGTGTCAACATAGATAAAATCATATTACCCAGGAACATGGGAACTTGAACTGATATAAATGTAAATAACATTCCTAACATCACTATGCAGAATCTCCAAAATAAAGCCAAACACAGATCTGAGTAGAGTTTCTTTCTTTCTTTCTTTCTTTCTTTCTTTCTTTCTTTCTTTCTTTCTGTGAATAAAATACTATCAGTGTCAGTTTCTCTGTGTGCATGCACACAGTAGTCTGTCAATTTATGGCAACCTCTTGAATTTCATAGGGTTTTCTGAAGCAAGGAATGATCAAAGGTGGTTTGCCATTGCCTCCCTCTGAAATATATCCCACAACATCTGGTATTCCTTAGCATTCTCCCATTCAAGTACTAACACATCCTGATCTTGCTTAGCTTTCAAGATCAGACAGGAATTGGTATCTTCAGATTTTACCATCAGTGCCACTGAGATCATTCTCTTTATTCTTTTAGTTCACCTACAGAAATAAAGTGATCAGTGCCCCTGAGACCAAACAAATTAGAAAAACAATCTTTCAGAACAGAAATGAAGATGATTTACACAGTAACTGAGCAAAAGATCAAGCTGAGGAAAAAAAAGCTTAGGAAGGGATAGTTTTACATTTTTTTAAACAAATGACACTTGAGTGGTAACTTTTAAACATTCAAGCTGGTTTTGGATCTACTAGAGCAGTGCATTGTACATCTGAATCTGGTTGCATTCCATATGTACATGATAGCATCATGAAGAGTCATTAGTTACTATAATCTAATGATAGAGGAGTAGAGGAGATTTGTATCTGCAATTTGATTTCAGACAATTATTGGCAATATTCATTATTTCACTTATTAATTTTTATATTTATAAATTTTATTTAGACTCTTATTCGGTGACTCAGGAAAGGCATCTCAAGAGCCATAGGATACATTCTTTCTCCCCACCAAGGGTGGAGGAAAAATTCATGGTTGGAAGGGAGAATTTTGACTTTGGAAATGCCCCATTCCAGTGACCCTGGATCATATCTTTTTTTAAATGAATTTTATTAATTAAAATACACATATACATCTAATCACTTAAAACATATCACCACGTTATACATTTGAAACATATATACTACCACACAGTACACACTAAACATTTAAAAAACATCTATACTAACATACTTTACACACTAGACACCTACATATGACATTACATATGTTACATCTATTATAACACATTACTTCCTAGTCCGTTTTACTGTCTTTGTTTCTGTTTTGATAAATATAAAAAAAGGCTCCTGCTTTTGTTTATATTCTGTATCTTATTTTAAGTAAGCTTCTGGCAAAACAACTAAACCATTATTTGTAGATACAACATTTTCATTTTCATTTCAATACCTCATGGGAATAAGATAGTCAAATTGAGTACCGGTACTTTACTATAAATCATTTCTTGTTCATAATTTTTTTCCATTTAATTTTTTAAACCCAGACTCTACTGTTTTCCCCATTTCTGTTCTATATAATCAATACAGGGCTTCCACACGTGTTCAAAGTCTTTGTATGGCTTTTTCTGCAAACTCTATGTTAATTTATCGCTTTGTAATAGATCATATACCTTCATAATCCATTCATTAATTTTTGGGATTGTTTTTTGTTTCCATTTTGCTGCAAATGTTAATCTAGCTGCTGTTGTTAAATAAAAAATGAGTCTGCCATGATTTCTCTCCATTGCTTCATCATGATTTATACTTAACAAATACATTGCTGGATATTTTTTTTTTTACACTTTAATATTATTTCAATTTCTTTATGAATTTCCTCCCAATATAGTTTTGACATCCTGCAATTCCACCACATATGATAAAATGTACCTATTTCTTTT
The DNA here is from genome assembly GCA_026167975.1 of Phrynosoma blainvillii. Classification (NCBI taxonomy): domain Eukaryota; kingdom Metazoa; phylum Chordata; class Lepidosauria; order Squamata; family Phrynosomatidae; genus Phrynosoma; species Phrynosoma blainvillii. The sequence goes on from JANUYF010000005.1 coordinate 40,644,279, forward strand.
TCACATTTCCAACATTTGGAGCTCTCTTTTTTATATATTTTGGCCAATTTGAAAGGTGTAAGATGCCACCTAAATTGCATTTTATAGAAATTTTCTCTCAAATTATAATTTAATGTATATTTCAGTCTTTTCTTCCATGTTGTTTCCCAATGTTCCAGATTTATTGGTTCTCCTATATTCTGAGCCTATTTTATCATTTGTGGTTTGACCACTTTGTCCTCCATATCCAATTTCAGTAATAGTTTGTAAAATTTCTTAATTCTATGTGTTTCACCTGATCTTATTATTTTATCAAATTCTGGATCTGGATCTATAATATTCTTTGATTTTTTTTTGTCTAATAAAAATCTTTCATTAATTTGATAATATGTAAACCATGTACAACTCCTACCTTCTGGCCTCATTTACTCCAATGTTTTCATTTCCAATTTATTTTTTTGCAATAGATCTTCAGAGGTTACCCATCTTTCCTTATCTAACTGAACTCTATTGAAAAAAGCTTTATTTATGGATGCCCATCTCGGAATGCCTTTACATAGCCTTGGTTTTAGTTTCAGCCACGTCTGTAACAATGGTTTTCTAATATAATGATCATAAAAGTCTCTATTAACTTTGTCTTTTCCATAAAAAAGATAGGCATGCCAGCCAAATCTTATGTCTGTGCCTTCCAATTGTAGTAATCTATGGTTTTCTAGATTAATCCACTCAACTATCCAGTCCATTATACTTGCATAATAATGTAGCTTGAAATTAGGTAATGCCATACCCCCTCTTGCTGTTTCATCATACAAAAGTTTGAATTTAACCCTTGGTTTTTTGCCTGACCATAAAAATTTTGAAATATCCTTTTGCCAATTTTATCGTTTCTTATAATCGGTAGGTTTTGAAATAAAAATATCATTTTAGGAAGAATCGTCATTTTTATTGTAGAAATTTTCCCCACCCAAAGCTGGCAATAAACCTCTGTGGAATCCCTCCAACCCCCCTGTGCCAATGAGGTATTCTGGCCACATAAAGCATAAACCAGCAGCCTCTAAGTTGCATCTAGCAGGTTAAGACTCAGTGAGTCTGCAGAGACCGCAGAGTTTCAACCCAGTTGTGCGCCATTACCAACAGGAAGTTGTAGCTTTGTGAAATATTTAGCTTTCTCTGTCAGAGAGTTCTGGTGCCACAACAAACTACAAATCCCAGGATTTCATAAGATGGAGCCATGACTGTTAAAGTGGTGTCTGATTGCATTAATTCTGCATAATGGCAGCAGCCTGAGTTTGGGATCTAGATGAAAACTAGATAGAAAATCTTATGACAGCAGTAAACTTTATATAACCAAACAGTCACATTGTAGCAGGGAACAAGAAATGTGAAGTGATATAATTTAATTTAGGTGATAACCCAAATACCAGAAGAACTGTAGTGGTGTTATTGCTTAGTAGTATAAATAGTTTCATTAAATGAGGAATGTCAGAAGTGAGATCTATGGTGTGGATACAAGGCTAACATTTTGCATGGCAGGTGAAACATGTCTGATCCATGCTCCATTTTCAAGAAGCATCTGTTCTGTCTAGATGCCTTCTGTGAACTTTAACAGGTTTAACAGAGGGACATTACTTCAGAACTACACTAGGCTGTTGATTATTTTTACATTAAAAGACCATTTGAACTTTCTGTTTAAGTCAATAACAGCTTGATATGCAAAACATTTAAGTTAAGATATCTAGGTTCTGCTGTTGAATCCCACTGAAGTTAATGGGAAGTAACAGCTTGATTCTCAGTTACTGCTGCTTACTTAGCTACAATGGCAAAAATAGAGGTGAGTGCTGCTGGAGTTAAATTGGTATTATGTGTTAAACAGATGGATAGGGCTGACTCTCCCACTAGGCACAGTGAAGCAGCTTTCCTGGGCAACAGATTTGGATCATCATGAAAGGGCAGAAATTTGTTTCTTCTGATTGTATTTCCAATGCTAGGTTAGGTGCGGGAAAGGCACTTGCAGGAACTTTCTTTCTCAACTGCCAACATAATTTGACTGGTTTAGGATACCTCATATGTTGAGGGAGGTGTCATGTGCTGTTTTGATTCAGGAATTCCCCTCCCCCAATGTGTATCCCTCCCCCTCTTTGTGTTGCCTAAAGATTTCTTTTTGGACCTGCAAAATCTGTGGTCTTCCTAAGCATGCTCCTGTACACAGACGTTGACATTTTCATTATGTAATTGTCCATGCTTAGAGAATGTATTGACTATTAGTATATATGATACATATATATGATAATACAATTCATTGATGCTAAGACACAGACATTTGGGCATGGCAACAGGATTATAAAACCTTGTGTTAAATATAAGAAATGTAGTAGTTATCTATTCAGTTCTCTTAAGATCTCTCTTTATGGCAATCCTGCCATAATAATATTTATTTTAAAATACAAATGTTGGGGCAAATATTCAACAAATATTGTAGAATGCTGGCTACATTTCTGGGCATGTCAAGTGATCATCATATGAACTGTGATAAATGCTGCCTTGTAAACATCGTGCATTCTTTTTTTGTGTTACTTTTGTACCCGACCTTTTCCTGAAGGAGCAATTTATATGTTTCCTCTCCATTATTTTACCCTAAAAATAACACTACAGACTAAGAGCAAGATAATGCCTAGCTAAAAGTCATCCACCAAGTTCTGTGGAGGTTTGGAGAAGTGACTTAAGCATCTCTAATTCTAATCCAACACCATCATACTTAGTGGATGTCACAGTGATGTCACAGCAGCTCAACCAATGTTTGCAGAGCAGGAAAGGACTACAAGGATGTGAAAAAGTTGCTCTAAGTGATTCCCAAAGTGGGCAGTATGCCCCCCATACAGCAGTTGAAAGATCCTGGAGGGTGGTGAGGAAAAAAGGGGAAGCAGGAGGGCCTTCAGTCAATATACTGGCATGCAAGAAAAACAAGGGGAACCAATGGTCTTTAGGAACATGGTGAGGATGATGCACCAGAGCATATGGTGGAAGGGGAGAATTGGTGGCAAAAAGGAGCTTTCACATTTGGGACCCTGCTTAAGTATTGTGAGCTTTGATGGGTCTTTGCTGGCAAGTTGGAGCTGCTACTCCTGCTTACTTTCATTGAACAGGCTAAGAGAAGATATAGCAGAAGAAACAATGGGGATGACTTGAAGCTGTGCGGGAAGGCACAGCTCTGGGGAAAGAAGGGGAGGAGTATCCAGGGTAAATTCTTCACCTCTCTTGGATTGAGAGCCCTTCCTCACTGGGGAGAAAAGTGATAAGCTGGTTGTGCCTCTCCCTGCCATGATGAAGAAGGATTAAAAGTCCTTCCTCGCCAGGGAGAAGCTTCTCCCTTTGCAACCAGTCACTTTGGGAGCAGCAACTGAGCAACCAATTGAGCAGTAACTGAGAAGCCTCTCATCAGTGTTGGCCTATGCAAGGCTGGCACAAGTGAGAGGCTTCTCAATCACTGCTCAGCTAGTTGCTCAGTTACTGCTCCCAGGGTGACCGGGTGCAAAGGGAGAAGTGAAGGAACATCCAGTCAAACAGTGACTGAGCAGCTGGTTGAGCCTTCCTATTGCTATAAACCATAGGCAAGACATAGAAACTGGGACTACTGCAGTTGCTGTATTCCCACATGAAAGGCTGAGACAGTAGAGGAAGCAGTGGCAAGATGGTCTGAGGTTGATGCTACTGGCCACCTAGCTGCTGCACAAACAGTAGAACATTGAGGGGATGGTAGTGTCAGAACCAGTGAACTCTGTTCCCAATAGACATCTTATTGTGATAGAAAACAAAAGACTTTTATTTAAGACATCAGGACAGTAAAGTGTCTGTGTGTCAGAACTAATGGGTTCCTTCACCCTACAGTGATATTAAAACTCAAACTATCCAGCCCTGCCCTTGAGCTATTGGCACACAAACTTTGTTCTTAAACAAAGCAAATTCTAACACTCCCCTTCCTACCCCATTTGTCCCCTTACACAGCATCTCTATCTCTACCATTATACTGCAAAATAATAATAATAATAATAATAATAATAATAATAATAATACATCCCCCACATGACTGAACCACTACAGGAAAAACAAGCACGCTCTCCAGAATCATAAAGCCATAAATCCCTTCACTCTACATATCATTTGGCCAGCCTGCCATTTGTCTGACCCCCCTTCTATCAGACCCACAACCCAGGCTTCTATGTTTCTCATACACTCAAGCCATACATGATCAATATATACATCCTCTCCAATATTCAATAACAATCATGACAGAACCATCTCCATGGATTCTGCAGGTAGCTCAAAAAAGTTGGGGACCACTGCTCTAACAACTGGCTGGTTTGGATGTAGTTACTACTTAATAACTGGTTGTTAGGCTTAGCAAACAAAGTGTGAAACCCAGCTCAGTGGTGTGTGATGGGATGGCCCTCTCGGTATAAGTTTTGACAGTTGGTCTTCAGTTAGATTCCAGTCAGAGATGACTGAGATTTAGGGCCAATGCAGACCGACACAAAGGGACAGCCTGAGGGTGGAGTTGGGGCAGGGCAGCCACACGTTGGCTGCCCCAACTCCACCCTGACATTGTCCTGATGCCGTGTGCCCATCTACATGGTGTGTGGCATCAGGACGCCCTCTTGATACAGTGTGCACACATGGTGTGCCAAAAGGGCACAAAGGAACAGCCGTGGCAGCTCTAAGGGTGGTCTTTTGCCGCTCCCAAAAGGAGTGGCATTTTGCCGCTCCCAAAAGGAGTGGCATTTTGCCACTCTTTTGGGGGCAGCAAACAGGAGGATTGGGACCGCAGCGTGTGGTTGCTGTGTCCCCGATCCGCTGCTTCCAGCTGCTGGGTTTAAAGGAAGAGTGTTAATTCAACATACCTGTCTTGTGATGGATTTTTCCCCTGTAAGAATACTGAACATGGAGTGAACTTATATAAGATATACTATTTCAGTTAGTTCTTCAATAAAAATTATTGTTGGTTTACAGCTGCTGACTCTGACTAAATTGGTTTTAGTCACTATACAGAAGATCGAATATGTTACCAAAAACACATAAACTGGAGTTGAAGGAACACTTGTGATCCAAGCTTTTATACGCATATAGATGGTGCTAAAAGGGTAGAAATAGGGCAAAGTATCAGTAGGCACCGAGATTGGAAGGCAGAATCAAACTAGAGCTGCATTCAAACTGCAAGAAATAATCCGGTTTGACACCACTTTAACTACCATGGCTCAACATTATGGAATTCTGGGAAGTGTAGTTTGTTGTAGTACCAGAACTCTCTGACAGAGAAGGCTAAGTGTCTCACAAAACTATACTTCCCAGAATCCCATAGCACTGAGCCAAGGCAGTTAAAGTGGTGTCATACCAGATTATTTCTGCAGTGCGGATGCAGCCTAGGTCTTAAAGAAGGTCACATCACAATGGATAAACAACAATGTTAGAGAGGGATGCAATTTAGATAGCCAAGAAAAAGGTTTGTATTGTTACATGTGTACACACCAGTTCCAAGGAGTGAGATGTCTGAGGAGTTCTAGTGTATAACCAGACTTCAGTTTCCTTTGAAGGAAGTCACTGGAGACATGGCATTTCTGTGATATATGTATAGGCTGAGCACAGAGTCAAATTCATAATTATCAATATGCCAACTCTTTTCCATGAAGTTTCCATTGTGCCACTGCATTTCCCATAGAAGCAAATCAGCTCATTGCCATTTTCAGTCTTGGTTCCAGCACAAAATAAATAACTTCCTATTGTCCACAGTCCTGACTTACTGTCTCTCCTTGTCTAGGAAAAGGGGACATGGAGAAAGAGAAGTAATCTTATCTCATCACCTTGCTTCCACAGAAACATATGATGTCTCAAGTCACAGGCTACTCACCTTCAGCTAAGAAGTGAAAAATTTTCTATCTTGTTGATATCACTGTGCTTCTCCTAATCACACTTGGATTTTTCTTCCCATCATTGTTTTGTATCAGGTTGTGAGAACTGGTAGAGCAGGGGGCTGCATGGTAATTTGTTTTTATTTGTATGCATAGGTTTTAACTTAAGTCCTAACATATTGTTTCCATCAATTCAAGTCTGCTTGTGCATGCTAGCCATTCCCATTTTAACATTGCTTATTGTTTTTGTGGACACTTCATTACATTGAAATGCCATAAGACTTGCCAATGTGTGAATTCTCAAAGTGGGCTGTGCATCTTATAATAAATATTGATAGACTTTTGCTGGGATCGTGAAACCTAACACAATTTGTATTTATCACTAAATTAGAATTAGACTTGAAAGGGATCTTGGGTCCCTTTGTAATCAGAGGATCTGGCTGTAAGGAATGTTTGGAAGGTTGTTCAGAACAATCCCTTAATTATGAATACTATGGAATTTGTGTTTTGTATTTCTGCCTTCCCTGCCACTTTTTAATTACTGTTTTTGGACTACCATGTTTGGGCTTAACAAGTTAAAGAAATGATTTTTTTCCCCCATGAGGGAAACTTGTCCACTACAGTTTTGTCATATACAGGGAACTATGGTTAACAGCTTAGGAAGAAACCAGAAAGTTAAACCATGGTTTGTTGTTGGATTAATAGCCTGCTTTGTCCCAAAGCTGTTAGATATCTACTTCTGATGAATCAGGAAACTATTCTTAATATAAAACCTTCCTGACTTGTGGTTGCTTATTCAGTGGAAGAGGAGTAAAGGAGCTCTCTGTGTAGTCAATATAATTATTTTTATGTCAGCTTACTGAGTCAAGAGATAATCAATTGAATTCTCTGTTACTTTAGAGCAATATGACTAAAGTAATGAGTATTTCAGAAAGTGCATTTTGCAGACCAGCTATTATACAATATTTTTGTGTTTCTCATTCACCCTGCCCTGGCTGTTCCCAAGCAAAGCAACAATAATTTTGACAGATCTAAGCTATGTGCAACTGTGTGTATGTGTGTGTGTACGCGCATACATATGCACATACACATACACATTTAGTATTAATTTGGTCTCCTGAATCAAACCCAACATTTGGGCAAAGACCCACAATAAACACAAATGTGTTCTATATGCGTGTATGCTTAAACTTTGCAGCCAATTTTAGCTGCAATCCAAATGCCAAAAGGCTTTCTCATAGTCAGAGAGAGAGACTGTGGTTTAATTCTGTGACATATTCCTGAAGTCACTCTCACATATCCTCCTTGCCAATGTAAACATTAGCTATTGCTACACACTGATTTCATTTTAACCTGAACTGTATTTACTATACCTAAGGACAATTCGCATAGAGCAAAGAGTCCCAATATTTGTAATTTAGAATAAATATTATGAATCTCTCTCTCTCAGGGGAAGAAAATGTTTAGATAACCTGCCTCTCACATCGGAAAGCTGGCTGTACTCTCCAATACTGAAACACTGCTGCTTATAAAAGTGCAGTGCCTTCTAGCCATAGTTAAAAGATGCCCCTATTTCTTTGCAAAGGGTAGAACGTATGGAAGCTGTAAATAAATTATGATTGCCAAAGATCAGAGGAATTTTTACACAAGACCAAAGCAACTTAAGCTCAAGCTTTGATACAAACCTGTTAATAATTCAGGACAATGTTAATCATCACAACTCCCAAATTCCTAACAATTGAATTGCCCTTTGGGGGTATTAGCAGATGATTAACTATTGTTTTAAGTCTTTACTGACTGACCTCTCTGGAGGTAACATAAGGTATAGTGTATTATTTAAGAAGGAAGTAAAACATCTCTCTCTGATTAAACAGGACCTGTAAATCTTAGAGCACAGACTCTTGTTTTACTGTCAACTGCCATTTGAGAACAAGAAAGTGTATCAGCTGTGTATAGAAAGACTTGTATTTTATTGAATAAGACCAATAGGTTCATTCAGAATTTCCTGTGCATGTATGGGTCCAGGCTTATTTATTTAACTTAGAGCATTTTTATTCCCACTCTTCAAACAAAAAAGGACTCCCAGAACAGGTTATGTTATGATAATTAAAACAGTATGATCCCTGCCCAGAGATTTACTCAAGAAAAAACAGATGGGAGGGAAGAAGAAAAGAAGCTATTATTAAGACACTACCACTATTGTAGTTTTAGTAATAATATTCCAGGTGGTAGCAATAATAGTAGTAGGCTTCTATGGAGCTGTTCTTTGTGTGGTCTGAATATACAAAATTTATTTACATATAGTTAGATTGCTCCTGCTAAGCAGGTCTAGAGCTGGCTAGTGCTTACATGGGAGATCAACTGGAAAGCTTATGTATTCCATTGAATCCCATTAGGAATTTGGGTATATCATGAGATGATATGACTTATTAGAAAAGACAATAATGCACAGTAAAGTTGAAGACAGTTAAAAAAGTGAAAGACCACAACATAGGTGGCGTGATTCAATCACAGAAGCTATGAATCTCAGTTTGTAAGACCAGGGCTGTTAACAACAGGGTTTTGAAGGTCTCTTATTCATAGGGTCACCATAAGTTGAGGCTGACTCCACAGCATTTGACAAGAAAAATTCACTTTCTCAAATTGTTCAGTTATAACCAGAAATTTCTGAGATAGAAATTCCAAACCCATTTATAGAAGAATGAAAACATGAATAAAGGCTGAACTTTTTAGTATCTTATGAGCAGATGGTAGAAAAAGTATATAGATAACATTCAAAGTAATATAACTGCATCTGGGTTAGAGATACATCGGTTTCAAGAGATTTTATACAGATCTCTGCAGCCCCTGATGATTTTAAGCTGATGGTTCCCATGTGACCAAGAATTCTAGACTGGCCCTTCGGTGCAGTAGAATTCAGGAATCATAGGCTATAGATTGTCTGTGAAAAATGGAAGAAGAAGGAGCCAAGTAAGTCAACCTGTGCTATTAGAGAGGCCATTGGCCTCTTTGGATGGCTACTTTTACTGGGCTGCCATGCTGCCATAACCATTTCAAGGGTGAAATGATCCTGAAGAGTGGCTTCTTTTGCAGTCAGAATGAGGGCAGGACAACCCTCCATTGGCTCATGGTTGAGGAAGAAGTCTAAAATTGGGATCTTCCAGATGATAAAAGAAGGAAACCAGGGAGAGACTGCTCCTTTGTTGGAATTAACATGTTCTCAGAGGACGTTATCACACGGGGAGCTCCGAACAGAAGCCGGCTTTAAAGTGAAAGTGCTACCGCAAAAGCGGAAGCAATTAATTAGCCAGCTTTCCCTGTGTGAAAACCTCCTGCGCATTTAAAAGGAGGTTACCCTGAATGGAAAGTAGGCAGAAACTGCTTCTTTTTATTTACGGAAGATCCCCAAAAATAAAAAGAAGCAGTTTCTGACTACTTTCTGTTCTGATTAACCTGCTTTTAAATGTGACGTCGTCTGAAAATATACCCACTTTTGTGGGTTATTTTCAGTTTAAACACCTGTTTCCTCACAGGATTTCCCCCGTGTGATAACGTCCAGAGTCTGGGGAGCACATCCTGCTCCCAGAAGTCACTATAAGATATTAGCAGCCCTAAAAATGAAACAGATATTGAAAAAAGAAATAGCTTAGTGGACTGTTCCAGTTCTTGTATGTGTGTGTGTGGTTTAACACTGTCATCCATGAAGGCTTCCAGAATTAAAAAAAATGACATTCTGGGGAAAAATATTAAAGTTGGGGAGTGTGTCTGGGAAATCCTGAGTGGTGAGGGGGAAAAAACCTGGTGGCTGCATGCACCTCATAGTCCACACTTTGCTCAAAACTACTGTTCTGTTGTGCAGTCAGGTTTTTTGTCCATGTAATAAGCTCCTTAAATATAAAGTAAAATTAGTCAGGTTCCTAAGCCTCCTCCAACCAGGGAAGAATTATTCTCTTAATAAAACACAAAAAGAGTACTTCCAGATGTGCTTTGCTTGTATTTTCCAGCTGTGTAAGTTAACAAAACCCTAAATTGTGCACTCTTCTTCCCAACTGCAGATGAAACTGTATCCTAGAAAAAGATCCAATTCATCCTAAAATGGTCATTATTAAGGAAACTCATTGTTCATGTATTTTAAATGCTTATTTTCTCCCCTCCATCTGGTACATGTGTTTGGTGTCATTGCTCAGTTCAGTGAAAGAAGAAATATTTTCCTCCGACTGCTCACAAATGCCTGAGTCTTTTATTCCAGAACAGTTCACAGAACAGTTCAGAACAGGTTAATGAAAGATTTCTAATAATGCTAGATCAGTCTTCTTAATAGAGAAGGGTCACAATAGTAATTACATAGGTGGTCCAACCAGAAGGAATTTTTATCTTAGAATTCAAGACACACCAAGTTTGACTAATCACCCACAGTGTGTTTGCAATTAAAATAACACTATATTAACCCTGACAATGTGAGGTATCAATATTTTATGTATGGTTTGACAGTTCTAAGCTGTGGTGCTTGAGTGAAAGAGTTCACTTTTAAAGAAAGAGTTCCTTAATCTTCTTCAGAACCATAAACAGAAAAATACAAAGCAGGGAATGCAAATGAACATTTTCAAAAGAAATCTGATCTTTAAGATATTTTACAGTCTCTTGACAAGAAAGGGAGATTATTTTTTTATTGTTTTACATCATAAGTACTTCCTTCCTGCAAAGTCAAAATCTAGGATGTTTATAGAATGTGCATTTTCTTTCACTGTTGTGTCAAGGGAAAACTCCTAAGACAATGTTATTTAACAATGTGATTTTATTGACACTTACATCAGAATACATCCCATTTAATCCAATGGGCTTTGCTTCTCAAGAGACATGCACACAAAATCAGCCTGAACTTTAACTTGGCTTTGTGAAAGTGCAATATTATTAACAACAAATAAAAATAAATAAAATATTATTTGGATGAATATGTGGAACAAGAAGACAATCATATGTTTTGGGAAGGATGTTTACATACTGTTTCTTAAAGTTAGTTACAGCTGCCCCTTGGAATCCACTGTGATTTGGTTCTAGGAGCCCCATGGATACCAAAGGCCATGAATGCCAAAGTCCCATTACATACAAAGGCATTGTAAAATATCATCCCTTGTATATAATAGAAAAATCAAGGTTCTTTTGGAATTGTTGTTGTTGTGTGAATATTTTCTAACTGTAGTTGATTGAATCCATGGATGCAATATCTGTGGCTATGAAGGGCTAACTATATATTCAGTGAAGGAATATAGGGTATGTCTGCATTGCAGACATTGTGGGACATGGTGGCTCAAGTAGTTAAGACACTGACTCTGTTGATTGCAAGATTGGCAGGTTGGCAGTTCGAGGCCCAGGTGCCGCTTGATGGGGTGAGCTCCCATCGCTAGTCCCAGCTTCTGCCAACCTAGCAGTTCGAAAGCATGCAAATTCATGTAGATAAATAGGAACCACTTCTCAGTGGGAAGGTAAACAGTGTTCTGTGCAATCATGCTGGCCACATGATCACAGTGTAGTTGCTGATTATGCTGGCTCTTCGGCTTAGTAATGGAGATGAGCACCGCCCCCTACGGTCAGACACAACTTGACAACCTTGTCAATGGGGAATACCTTTACCTTTACTGCATTACAGAAATAAAACAGTTTGACACCACTTTAACTGCCTTGACCCATTGCTACGGTATACTAGGATTTGTAGTTCTGTGAGATATTTAGCCTTCCCTGTGAGAGAGCTCTGATGCCCCATCAAACGACAAATCCCAAATTTCATAGCACAGAGCCATGGAGAGTTAAGGTGGTGTCAAACTGCTTTATTTCTGCAGTGTGGGAGCAGGCATAGACTATATAGTAGAACATCCATGATCTGTCTGTTAGAACTTCCATTACCTTGTCTTATTTATTTAACAGGCCATATCTGGCATTCTAACTCAGCAATAGCCAATGGCTCCAATTTCACCATGATAGAGAATTAATTCCAGGTTTTATTCCACACTTTAAAGGTTCTGTACCCTATGCTCCAAATATTTTCACCAACTTGGATAGCTATTTTAATTTGATCCAAGCTGCCCTGACATTCCCAATGTTCACTGGGCCCTCCAGACCAATGTTATGCAGCTGTTCACACATGCATCCTGTTATGCCACCTGCCACCACCAGCATGGGCCATTTCCTCTGAGGTCAGAGAATACTGGGGGGGGGGGGGTAGATCCCAAGGTCATTGCCTCTGAAGTCAGAACAAGGCACCTGGCATTGATCCCATGGCTATGCACCTCGTCCTGTCCTCACAGGAAGTGACTCACACCAGCATCAGCAGTGGGACAGCAGGACACATTGTAAACAGCCACCAGACATCACTCCATGGGGCTATGGATCTTCTGGGAAGATCCAAAGCAAAATGTGAGTTTATTTAATTTAAAGGAGACATACCATGGTGGTATATGTCATTGGGACAGCTCATACCAGAATTGCAGATTGGGCCTTGCGTTGTCTTGACTGATCACCATGGAGATTGGGTGACAAGTTCTTTGTCTCATACGGAAATGGCCCAAATGTTCTTGTAGGTTCTTGTCTAAGAAATAATGATTCTGATTTGCCCTCAGTTCTGTGCTCTGCACTGTTTGATTGCCGCTCGATAAAATAAGGATAGCTTAAGATGTACTGACACTTAAAGGCATAATTGAAAAATCATGAACCTGGTCACTGAAACTCACATTTATGGAATTTTCCATTATCTTAGGAGTTGATATATTTTTTAAAAATTGGATTTAATGGGACAGTTCATAATTCAATTCATTTTTTTTAATATGATGATTTTGCCAGCTGCAAAATTTACAGTCTGTTTAGGGGACCCTGAACTCATATTCAGTGCTGTAGCCAACTTAGTGAATTCCAAGTCAAAATTTTTTCACATTGCTTGCTGGTACTTTGTTACTAACATAGGATGAAATAACCAATACATAAAGGACCAAAGGTTACCAGCAGAGCACCTTCTGTAGAGCAATCCAATAAAAGTAATCCAGTAACAAATGAGACAGAATGCTGACTCTGAGAAACTGATGAAATGCTGCCATTTTAAAGACTGGGATGGACATAGTGTGGTCTACAAGCCACATGCGCTATGCTTTTGTGGTCCCTGAAGCCCCACTCTCCCAAAGTCTCACAAGTCCTCCCAAACTTTTTGTGGTGCAATTTTTCAAGTACTATTTGGCCCCAAACCATACAGAGAGCCCCCCCAAATGCACAACATGTGTGAAAAAACTTCCATCCCACTCTCAGAAGTACCCCAAAACCCTGCACCATCCTCAAAAACATCCATTTTCCTCTTCAGTCCCTCTCAGAATGGCAACAGATTGATGATGTGTTATTTCTTGTTGCCATTTTGACAGGAGGGCAGAGGAAACCATTGGGTTTGTTTTGGAGATTGAGACCTGTAGGGTGGTCTAAAGTGAATTGGCCACCCCTGAGTTAAAGGAATCCATTAGCAGATGAGAGGAAAGGGTGCTGCCTCTGAGACACTGCCATGTTATAGAGTAATCCTATCCATGGTATAGAGTCAGAGGCTCCCATCAGATGGAGGGGATGAATGTATACCACCTCATATGGATTCACAAACTTTCTAAGCAAGCTTCCTCCTTTTATTGTGTAAGAATTCTGACATCAGAGAAGGAATGGTCTCCAAGGGTCCCACAGTAGATGGGAAGAGGAATTCCAAGCCTGGACCTCTTTTCTGAAATTTGGTCTTACTCTCTCTCTGCCTTCAAATGGGGAGACAGGAAATCCAAAATATCCTTCAAATACCTTGTCAGAGACCATAGAACTGTAGCTTCAGTGTGTGACCTCTCTTTGTACAAATATAACATATGATTTAACAGTGACAGCCCATGGCCTTCATGTCAGTGAAGGGGCTAAACTTTTCCATGTTTTAATCTGAATTTTGAAGGCACTGATGCTTCCAAAAATAGGTTCCTAAAAAGTTCAGACTAAACCCTGGAACAGCATCATCACTCAACTGACATGGAAGCAACATCATGCCACTGTTGAATAATAAATGAGTGAATTTACCATCACAAAATATTTCAGGTTTTCTTATTTAAACAGGAGCCACAGAACTGACTAGCCCTCAAATTGACACATGTATATAGGAGGTAGGGATTTACTTTCATTTGCTAAATATACTTAGGCAGCTGAACTCCTGTAGCCACTGCCAGGCAGGGGAGATAACATGTGCAAGCCTGGAGCTAAAAAATTCAGTGTGGGACTGTTGATGATCTGATCACACTTGAAAGTGCCTGATGAATTAGGCATAAAATCAGCATGATGAACCAGGCTTATTAACATGAACTCTCTCTCCACTGTAGATCTATGCATCCATCTACATACACTTCATCCAAAGGGTAAAGGAGACCTGGGGCCCAGCCAAACTATTCTGCCAAGTTGGCTAGGTTGCAACAGAGCTGAGGTCTGTTTCCTCTGTGACCTTTCACTGAGTGGCAAGGGGTGGATTAGCACAGATGAAAAGACCTCACAATCTTTTTTTAAATGGGGTTTAATTGGAAACTGTGCATTGTAATAAAGTTGGAAGGAAGCTATCCAAAAGTTTAGATCGGAAGGGCTCACTAAAAAATGACCCAGAATTTAATCTACACAAAACATGTCAGTGTTGTGTCTCACTTACATAGTCATTGTCAGAAAAGATGGGGAACAAAGGAGACCCATTATCATAAAATTTACATTTGCTAATTTCCACTTGGAAATAATCACATTAATTTAAACAGAAAGACAGGATGTCATACCATAATAGAAAAGGCTGTAGCCAGGTGACCTGCATTGTGCCTGGTCAGTCTACTGCCCTGGTACTAACTGTTGACAGGCAACTTGAAGGCCTCTGCTCTCCTTTCTTATCCTTCCTTATCTGGGCTTGGACCAGACAGCACTTCATATGGTGGTCATCTTGAAAGAATCCTTCAAATAGAGCAGTAGTTCCCAACTGTTGGTCTTTCAAATGGTTTGGACTTCAGCTCCCATAATTCCCAACTTTTGGCCAAATTGTCTGGAGCTTCTGGGAGCTGAGGTCCAAAATAAATGGTGAACCAAAGCCACTGAAATAGGGGATTATATTATATTATAATGTAGAAGCACTGCTTGGATCAATATACAGTTGTCCCTCCCCATTCATGGACTTCGAGTCCATGGTCTCACTCTTCATGGGAGGGACAAATGGGGAGAGATAAAATGGCAGTGTACACCTGTGCACAGTCCTGCATGTGCGCCACAGGTGCATGTGCCATTATTTTCAATGGGGCTTGAATATTTGCAAGCTGCCATGGGGTGGGGGTGGGGGGGTGGAATGGATGCCCTGCAAATTGGGAGGGGCTACTGTACTGTAATATCTTGCTATATTCTTTAGTAGACCTATGCAAAAATGTATATTACGCTAGTCTGTATATTTAGCCTGCAGAAGAGAAGATTGAGAAGTGATATTATAGCCATCTTTAAATATCTGAGGGGCTTTCATGCAGAAGACAGAGCAAATTTGATTGTTTACTGCTTCAGAGGACAGCACCCAAACTAATGGATATAAATGACAATACAGAAAATTCCTGCTAAACATCAGAAACTTTTTCCTGATGCCCATAACTGTTTGGTAGTAGAATAGCAGACACCCGTAGGAAGGCAAATGGCATCCAAAGCAGCATTACACATAAAATAGAGATGTGGAATGTGAGAAGCATGAGCCAAGGGAAGTTAGACATAATAAAAATGGAAATGGAACACATGAGCATAGCAGTACTGGGGGTGAGTGAGTTAAAATGGACAGGAATGGGCCACTCTGAACCAGACAACCACACAGTGCTCTACTCAGACAATGAAAAGATAAGAAGAAATGGGGTGGCTTTCATACTAAGAAAAGATGTGGCAAAAGCAGTCAGAGGATACAATGGAAAATCAGACCAAATCATTTCAGTAAGGCTCCATGGGAAACCTATGAATACTAGTGTAATTCAAGTATATGCACCAACCGAAGAGGCAGAAGAGGAAGAAACTGATAGATTCTATGAAGGAATACAGCACACCAACACAGTATGTCAAGCTGATAATTGGAGATTGGAATGCAAAAGTTGGAAGCAAAGAAGAATCAAAATCAGTAGGCAGGTTTGGATTAGGTAAAAGAAATGAAGCAGGTGAGCATCTGATAGATTTTTATGAAGCCAAGAACTTATTCATTGCAAACACATTTTTCATACAACCAGAAAGAAGGCTATGCACATGGACATCACCAGATGGTCAATACAAAAATCAAATAGATTATATAATTGGAAGTAAAACATGGCGGAACTCTATACTGGTAGCCAAAACTAGACCAGGCACCAACTGTGGCACATATTATGAATTACTTAAAACAAAAATAAGAATAAGACTCAAGAAGAAAACAAAACCAGTGATTATACCAAAATATGATCTAAATAATATCTCAAAAGAATTTACTGACAATATAAGAAACTGATTTGCATTACTAAGCATAATAGACCGAGAAGTAGAGAAGCTATGGTCTGAAGCCAGGGACATAATAAAAGAAGAATGCAGACAGACACTTTCAATAAACAAAAGGAAAGAGAAGAAAACATGAATGACAGAAAAAAACACTACGAGCAATAAAGTAAAGAAGAAAAGACAAACAAAAGGGAGATAGGAACAAACTAAGAATTATGAATGCAACAGTACAATGGCTTGTACGGAAAGATAAAGAAAATTACTACAACAACCACTGCAGAGAAATAGAAGACAACAACAAACAGGGAAGAACAAGAGATCTATTTCACAAGATCTGGGAAATCAAAGGAAAATTCAAATCAAGGACTGGGACAATCTATGGGCCTTTGCAGACTGCCAGAAATAGTGCAAATTGAGTCCATTTTAAGGGTTAGGGTTAGTGCTAGAGAATCATAGAAACTGTATTTTTTTTTTATGAAACATTGAGCCTTCTCAGTCAAAGAGTTCTGGTGCCACAATAAAATACAGTTCCCATGATTCCCTAACCCTAACCCTAACCCTTAAAGTGGACTCAATTTGCACTATTTCTGGCAGTCTGCAAAGGCCCTATGACAATAAAAATAACATAATTCAAGACCAGTAAGGAATAAAAAGACATTGGATGCAATACACAGAAGAATTATACAAAAGAGATGACAAAATGAAGGACACATGGAAAGAAGAGCCATATGAAGATGAATCCCAAATTCTAAAAAGGGAGGTGGAAACTCCAATAAGAGAAATAGCAAAAAACAAATCACCAGGAACAGATGGTATTCCAATTGAACTGCTGCAATCCATATTGACAGAGTCAACTCTATGCTAACCAACATATGTCAATAGATGTGGAAAACAAAATGATGGCCAACAGATTGGAAACAATAAATATATATCCCATCCACAAAAAGGGAGACACAAGAAACTGCAGCAACTATAGGACCATAGCACTGATCTCCCATGCAAGCAAAATTATGGTCAAAATTCTGCAACATAGACACAAACCATACATGGAGAGAGAAATCCCAGAGATCCAAGCAGGGTTCAGGAAAGGAAGAGGCACTCGGCACCACATTGTAAATATACAATGGCTAATGGAGTACACCAGGGAATTAAAAAAAATCAGCATGTGCTTTATAGACAATAGCAAAGTCTTTGACTGCATAGATTATGAAAGGCTATGGAATGCCCTTAAAAACATGGAAGTGCCAACACATCTGATAGTCCTGATGAGTAATCTGTACTCAGAACAAGAGGCTACAGTTGGAATAGAACACAGAGAAACAGAATGGTTCCCAGTTAGCAAAGGGGTCAGACAAGGCTGCATCCTTTCACCCTATCTGTTCAACCTATATGCATAACATATTATAAGAAAAACAGGCTTGGACACAGAAGAAGGAGGAGTGAAAATAGGAGGAATGAATATCAACAATCTAAGAGATGCAGATGACATCATAGTACTAGCAGAAAACCTCACAGACCTGGAACACCTACTAAGGAAGATCAAAGAAGAAAGTGCTAAGGAAGGCTTAGTGTTGAACATAAAGAAAGCAAAAATAATAACCCCTAAGGACCTTCACAAGTTCAACCTAGACAATGAAGAAATAGAAATAGTAAAAGAATTCTCATATCTGAGATCAAACATTGATAGAAATGGGGACTGTAGTCATGAAATCAGAAGAAGATTAAGGATGGGGAGGGTGGCTATGAAAGAACTAGAAAAGATTCTAAAATGCAAAGATATACAACTCAGCACAAGAGTTAGAATCATACAAGCCATTGTATTCCCTGTTACCATGTATGGATGTGAGAGCTGGACAGTTAAAAAAGGTGATAGGAAGAAAAATAATTCATTGAGATTTGATGCTGGAGAAGAGTGCTGAGAATCCTATGGACAGCCAAAAGGATAAACAAATGGGTCCTAGAGTAGATCAAGCCAGAAACCTCCCTGGAAGCCAAGATGACCAAACTGAGGCTGTCGTACTTCGAACACATCATGAGAAGGGAGGACTCATTGGAAAAGACAATAATGCTGGGAAAGGTGGAGGGAAGTAGGAAGAGAGGAAGGTCACATGCTAGATGGATGGACTTTATTAAGGAGGTCACGGGTATGGAGTTGCAGGAATTAAGCAAAGCAGTGGAGGACAGAGGGTCTTGGAGATGTTTCATCCACAGGATCACCATGAATCACAATTGACTCGAGGGCAGTTAACAACAACAAGTAGAATAGACTTCCTCAGAAGGATTCTCTTTCACTGGTAGTAGATTTGATGGCTGTATCTGAGGGATGCTTTAGTGATAGATTTCTGGACTGCTTTAGTGATAGATTTCGGGACATTGAACCAAATGTTCCTTGAAGTCCTTTTGACCTGTGACTTCATGATTTCAGTTTCAAAATTGGGTATTTGTTTGGTTGATTTTACTCTACACCAAGTTATATAACACATTTGCTGTGGTTCCACAGATGTTTAATTTGCTTTTACCTATGTGAAAAGTGAAGTGGCTTGGGTTAA
Source organism: Phrynosoma blainvillii (assembly GCA_026167975.1). Lineage (NCBI taxonomy): Eukaryota > Metazoa > Chordata > Lepidosauria > Squamata > Phrynosomatidae > Phrynosoma > Phrynosoma blainvillii. Next base: position 40,663,213 of record JANUYF010000005.1, read on the forward strand.
AAAATTGACAACTAGTTCACATTCTCTCTCCATATGAGCTGAATTCATGCACATCTTTCTCTCGCCCCCAAATTGTGGAACGGTTTGACATCTTTTAAAAAGCTGTCAAGACGGATCTCTTCTGGCAAGCTTCTCCAGGATAGAATATCCCGGCCTCATTCCCCTCCTTTCCTTAGGGGAGCCCTATCTGTTTCCCCAAAAACTATTTATTATATTGCCGCAGTCCTATGTCACTTTATTGCACACCGGTGATTGTTGTTTTAACTCTGTTTATTTTTAACTTGTAATTGATTTAATAACTTTTTAAGGGGTGGGTGGGAGGTAATTTGTTTTTACTGTTGTACTGTATTTTTACTGTAAGCTGCCCCGATTGATCTCAAAGGGCTGGGTAATAATAATAATAATAATAATAATAATAATAATAATAATTTAACTGGAAGGCATATCCACAACCTCTGGTATGTTGAAGGAACGCATAGTGGTGGTATTTACAGAGTGCTAAAGAAGAATTCTTTTGTTTTTCATTTTCACACACTCTGTAAGGTCCTGTTGCAGCTGCCTGTCAGAAAGCAACTCACTGGAGGAAGAAGGCTGGATGTTTTTTCACTTCACCCCATTCCCCAGCATTGCAGAAATCTCTGTTGGTAGGACTGCCTGGTTTCTAAGGTAGGGTTATGGGTATTGCATCAGGAGACATGGTACAGTGATGGATCTCCATCATTATAGCTATGTCTCCTGATGAAGATTTTCAGTGAATGTTTGCAGAAATTTATCCCAGTAGGGTACAATTACCTGGCAAACTTCAGTCAAATAGGTGCAGGTAGTTGCAAATAGGTGCAGGGTTCTGTGTATTGCATGTTTATATTTTGATTTTTCCCCCCCTTTAAAAATGTAACTGTTAATATATATATATTAAAATTTCATGGAAGAATTGGATAGAATTTTCAGGGATAGCTTGCCCATCTAAAAAGATGAAGACTGACAGGTGTTAGATGAGTAATTCCAGGGAGTTTTGTGTAAAAGCAGTCTTTACCATCTGAATGGTTTAAAGAGACGGTGATTATCTCTCCAGGGTTTGCTATGCAAATGTTATGTGGCTGACATACAAGACAGATGTGACTTAGGTTAGAAACAGGCACAATCTCAGAAGTTTAAGTTGAGAATTTGGAACAGAAGAGAAGTTTTCAAATTTCTGAAAAAGTTATATGTGTACTGCTGTCTATATGTGTGCACATGTGTGTAAATAGGAGTAATTTGCATGAAAATTATATAAGTCTTAGATGTGTTTCTAGGCAAGAGAGCTACAAAATTTCAAAAAGATAGATGAAGAAGCTAGGAAGTTATGGTGAATGAAACACAGTTCAAGACTTTGTGTTTGTTTTCTGCTCAATTGGCATCAAAATCACAGAAAATGCAACAGGAAAGAGCCAGTGTGGCATTGTGGTTTGAGTGTTGGACTAAGGGGCATTGCAGACTGGCCCAAAGGGGTGAAGTTGGGGCAGGGCAGCTGCACACCGGCTGCCCCAACTGCACCCCGACGCCGTGCTGACACCTTGCGCCTGTTTGCATGGTGTGTGGCAACAGGACGCACTCCCAGCACAGCATGCACCAAAAGGGTACGGAAGAGCCACAGCACCGGCTTTTAGGGTGGCCTTTGGCTGCCCCTAAAAGGAGCAGCATTTTGCCGCAGTTTTAGGGGTGGCAAAAGGAAGGATCAGGGCCACAGCATGGGGTTGCAGTGGCCCTGATCTGCTGCTAGCAGGGGCGGCCCAGAGCCGTCCATCAGCATAGCCCCTAAGACTCTGGAGGCCAGGGTTCGAGTCCCAGCTCAGCCATGTAAACCCACTGGGTGACCTTCAGCAAGTCTCAGAGGAAGGTCATGTCAAAGCTCCTCTGAACAAACCTTGCCAAGAAAAGCCCATGATAAGTTTGCTTTACGGTCATCATAAGTTGGAAATAACTTGAAGGCACACAATAACAACAATAACAATAACAACAAACATGACAATACAACAACAATGATAGCTAATGGATATGCAGTATACAGTGGCTTAGCTGGAAGGCTGGACTTTTCAGTGTTTTCCAAATGAGTGTCTTATGCTACATCCTCCCAGGTTCAGAGACTCTACAAAAATTATTTTAACATCCTTGTTCTAGGGAGAGATAGACAGCTAGTAAAAAGCACTGAATGTTGAACCAGTCCTGCAGTGCATTATTTCAGTGTTCCTTCTCCACCTCATTGGGATTGAAAAGCCCTGGCACAGCCATTAACTTAATCAGAAGCTAGAGAAACCAGTCACAAAATTACATTCCATGTTTTCACATTGTTCTCCATATCTCCAGTATGGCATTTTCCTTATATGAAAAGCCTATAGAGAGGTGGTCCCCCCCCCCCAATTTTGAGAGAGAGAGAAGATCCATGTCTTAAAGACTTTTTGAATACACATTATTAACAAGAACGTTCAGATTCTGCTGCTGTTCAATATGCTTTGGACAAGTCCCACTTCAATATGGCTCTTTTCAAAAGTTAACTGAATCAGTTGGATTTAGTTTGGTATTCATCTGAATCCAAAGCACAGCAATATGTTCCTAAACCAAAGTACAAATGCATTTGGTATAGTATCCTAGCAGGGTTCATAAAACCAATAGCAGGATCAAAATGTATTGAAAAGCAATTCTGTTATAGTTTTGGAACATTTTGTATTTAAATCCATTGTGGTTGGAGTGTAGCTATGGAGAGCAGAATGAGATCTTGGTCTGCCTAGATAAAAATTCTAACCCCCCCCCATCAATTTTTCTTTTAATCCCCAAATGTCTAGCATTTAAGAGTGAAATACTGAAAAATTGTTCATATCTAGATCTGCTATTTTCAGTGCTTATTCCCTTAGTAGACTTGGCAGCCACTTTTCTTTCTATGCCTACAATGTTTTGGTGAATGTACATCTGAAATTTTAATTTATGTCACTGCTGGAAATTTGGAGACTGAAGGAAAAATTCATTGTGAAGTTTGAGTTCTTATGGGGGGGGGAGAGCAATGCCTTCATTTTGCCCCCACCAGCTGCATACCTTACTGTACTCAAGTAATATTAGAGCTATTGCTCAGTTTGAAAAACATCACTCTGAAATATTTCATAATGGAGAATATATAGTATCTATATAAGGGTTTTTCTATGGGTGTGCCCTTTGCCCTTTAAATCAATGGGGAATTCAGAAAGAAGCCCTCTTAGCTCAAAAGGTCCATCTGGGTCATAAGCATTTAAAAGCTATTGTGGTTGTGAAAATCTCTATCATTCACTTTGATACAAACTTAACAATGATGGCTCTGTAGATTAATGTCTCTCTATGTGTGCTTTTTATCACTCTGACAGCATTTACATATATCCTAAACTTACGTTTCCAAAAACTATGAAAAATTATTGCAAAGTATTGCATGAATCCATTTGGCATTATGTTCACATCTGGTTTGTTACAATAAAAGATGGATTTCATGGCTGTGCCTTATATAGTCATGTTCCTTTTTTTTGTTATTTGACAGTGATCTATTATTATAGACATGTTTGAGAGAAAGACTCAAATATACAGAGGTTGCTTGAGGAAAGTGATTTCTATTACCTTATAAAAGGATAATGTTTTGTGTGTCTGGAATGGGAGAATGAGGAGAAGCAGAAAATCTACCCCAAATTATTAGTTTTCTTAATTAGCTGATAATTTATTCTCAGTATTCCTGGATTGATCTGGTAACAATAGACAGAGTTCTCTCCTCTTGAATTAGTCTGAATGTGTTATGTTGCAAAGTTGGAACTACTCTGTTCCCTTGCATTTACTCCCAGCAAACTTCAAGATGCATCTACACTATAGAAATAATATAGTTTGACACCACTTTAGCAGCCATGTCTCCATCCTACAGGTTCCTGGGATGTCTAGGTTTGTGAAGCACCCACACTCTTTGACAGAGAAGACTAAAGACCTTGTAAAACTACAAATGCCAGGATTTCATAAGATGGAACTATAGCACTTAAAGTGGTGTCAAACTGCATTATTTCTACAGTGTAGATGCATTCTATAAATAACGGAAATGAATAGACAGACTACCTCAGGAGATTATCATGCAGCATTTTTTGCCCAATCCAGGCATGGGATGTGAACAGGCTTGAACAGGTGTTATTGTACACAAAAATGTGGACTTTGTCGCAGGGCGACTACAAGCTGTCCCCCAACTATGCTTAGCCAGACGATTTTGATGGATGGAAAGCTTCCATCCTTCAAAACTGGCCAGCTAAGCACAGCTGGGGGATGGCTTGTAGTCATCCTGTGACAAAGTCTGCGTTTTTCTGTGCGATAACACCTGTTCAAGCCCAATCCCATCCCATGTCCATATCAGGCAAAAGACACTGTGCGATAATCTCGTAACTGATCTAGCAGTCATCTCATGGCAGCTCTTTCTTTCTTTCTTTCTTTCTTTCTTTCTTCCTTCCTTCCTTCCTTCCTTCCTTCCTTCCCTTCTTCCTTTTTGTTTGTTCTACTTTTATATATTTATTTTTCAAAAAGTCTGATAGAAATATATCCTTCCCCCAAATCTCTTGCAATACTGTGGTTATGGACTGTCCTTGGAGTGTGGCCATGGGGACATTCAAGATGAAAGCTTGAATTTCTAAAGTTGCCACTTCACCTCTATACTGTAATCTGAATCCTGAAAGTGATACAAAATAACCCTAGAATTTGAAGAAAGGTGATTTTTTAAAATTCTAAGAGACATATTTCATTAAAGTAAAGTCCAACCATCTTCACATACAAGCCTGAGCTTAATACTGAGATTTTAGCAAGATTCAAGGGTATTATTTTGTGTTATCTCATAAAGCAAGGGTGTTAAGTGTAAATCTTCATTCTAACTCCGGGGTCTTACCAGGAAGGTATGCTTGGATTGGCTCTTGATCACTGATTGGTTCTCTGCACTTTGAAAATATATTCAACATACTTTTCTTCTCATAACTTAGTGTTGCAATTTTTAATGTGAAATTTTATTTTCTGCACTTATATAATGTCTATATAAGTTGGAGTGAACTTGAAGGCACATAACAGCAACAACAACATAGCTATATCATGTGACATTTCATGCTACAAGAAAATGTTGTAAAATTGAGTTCATTGATTAAATCCAATTGAATTCAAGAAGTCTACTCTAAATCTCGTTCTAGTGTAGTCTCAGGAATTTGTACAATCTGATTTATCTGAACATATAGCTGCAGCCCATAACTCACCATATACCTGTCTTTTAGCCTTGTATGCCTATACTGGCTACCATGCTCTGGGAGGAAACTGGTCATATTGGATACAGAATTCTGTGTGTTCCAAAAAAACCCCCTACAAACTAATGTTTGTAAGCTCTGAGGGATATGAATCCTGCTGCAGATAAATGGATTTCATAGATCAGTGATGGCGAACCTTTTAGAGACTGAGTGCAAAAACTGAAACCCCAAAAAATATTGCAAAGTGCCACGTTCCTCTGGCTTTCTAGTAATGAACTCTGGTGAACTCTGTGCTGGGGTGACAGTGTGCATGCCCACAGAGAGGGCTCTGAGTGCCACCTCTGGCACACATGCCAAAGGTTCACCACAACTGTCATAGATTGAGTGAGCCTATTGTACTATTCTTCCTCCTTATTGCAATCTTATTACTACTGTGCAATAAGTATTATTATATTATTGAACTACTAGTTTTATGGTGGTTTCAGTAACTTTCAAATAACCATTGTCTTGATATAATCCCCATTGCCATAAAATTCTAGTTCAACTGTAATTAGTGATTTGCAGTTTTTGCTATTGTAGCAGTTTTGAATCACACATTTTCAGCTGATAAAACATCTGATCCAGTTTGCTCAAGCATCACAAACTTGCAGATTGTGAAATGGTAGTGACTCAATGCACCACATTGCAAACAAGTCTTGCAAACCCAAGGCTGTGCCCCTGCCATATATTTATATATATTGTGGTGCTGCCTTATACTTTACCAAACATTATCATATTCTCAAATGAGTCGTGTTGTTTCATGATATCTCCAAAGTACGATAGCCTCAGTATAGTAATTTGGCTTCTAGGGAATTTTCAGACTTTACTTGCCCCTCTTATTTCTCCTTTCATAATCCATGGTATCCATAGAACACCTCTCTAGCACCAAACTGCAGATCAGTTGAATATCCTCCCGTCATCTTTCTGTCATTTTTGCATTTTTCAAAGCCATACATAGAAACTGGAAATACTATAGCATGAACAATTCTGACTTTGGTAATAAATAACTTTCAAATTCAATCATACGCTCAGCAACATGTATAAAAAGACTTTGTCAAAATATAAATATAACATTGCTGTTAACTGCCCTTGAGTCAACCCCAACTCATGGTGACCCTATGGATGAGACATTTCCAAGATCATGTCTTCCACTGCTGTGCTTGGGTCCTGTAAATTCAGGCCTGTGACTTCTGTGGTTGAGTCTATCCATCTGTCATGCAGTCTTCCTCTCTTTCTACTATCCTTTACCTTTCCTAGCATCATTGTCTTTTCTAATGACCCATGCCTTCTTATGATGTGGTCAAAATACAACAGCCTCAATTTGATCATCTTGCCTTCCAGGGAGATTTTAGGCTTGATCTGTTCAAGAATCCATTTGTTTGTCTTTTGACTGTCCACAGTATCCTCAGCACTCTTCTGCAACACCACATCTCAAATGAGTTGATTTGCTTCCTATCTGCTTTCTTCACTGTCCAGCTCTCACATCTGTACATAGTGATGGGGAATACAATGGACTGGATGATTCTAACTTTAGTATTACTCTTTAGGATCTTGTCTAGTTCTGTTATAGCTTCCCTTCTTCTGATTTCTTGATTGCAGTATGCATTCTGATTAATGTTGATCCCAGGTATGGGAATTCTTTTACTATTACTATTCAACAGCTCTCTGTGAAGAGTTTGCTCACCATTTTGCTGATAAAATCACTTGGATTCACTCTGACTTAGAAGACAGAGTTGATACAGTGTCGGTGGATGTAACCTTGGCTCCTGCTTGTCCAGTATCGATGGATACTTTTCAATTTGTGCAGCCTCATGATGTGGACAGGATTCTTGGAGAGGTGAGAGCCACCACATGTATACTAGACCCTTGCCCTTCCTAGCTTATTAAACAGGCCAGAGGAGGACTGGTGGAATGGGCAAGGGAAGTGATTCTCTTTACAGCAAGGAAGGGTCCCAACATGCCTAAAAGAGGCTGTGGTAAGACCTCTTTTGAAAAAAAACCTTCCCTGGATTCTACTTTACTAGATAATTACACGTCAGTCTCCAATCTTCCATTTCTGGGCAAAGTGCTGGAACGTGTGGTGGCTTCCCAACTCCAGATGTTCCTGCATGAGATGGATTATCTAGATACATGTCAGTCTGGTTTTAGGCTTTGTTTGCCTTGTTGGATGACCTACGTAGAGAACTGGACAGGGGGAGTGTGTCCCTGTTGGTTTTGCTGGATCTCTCGGCAGCTTTCGATACCATCGACCATGGTATCCTTCTGAGTCGCCTGTATGGAATGGGGCTTGGAGGTACTGTTCTACAGTGGCTCCGTTCTTGGAAGGTGGTGCCTATTGTTCTCGGAAGGTGGTGCCTATTTTCACTCCTCCTTCTTCTGTGTCCAAGCCTACTTTTTGTATGATATTTTCTGCATACAAACCGAACAAATAGGGTAAAAGGATGCAGCCTTGTCTGACCCCTTTGCCAACTGGGAACCATTCTGTTTCTCTTTATTTTGTTCTAACACTAGCCTCTTGTCCTAAGTAGAGATTTCTCATCAAGACTATCAGATGTGGTACCACTCTCATATCCCCTCCCAAAAAAGTCAAGTTATTCTGGGTCTTCAGCAATATCTTTTATAGACAAAACGTTTTGACAAAAAGGTGTCCTCAAAGGCCATAAGGAATATCTCAATTCCTTTTATTTTACTCCCCACAGAACCTCAACTATTGCCTCAATGCTATTCTATAATGAGACAGGTCAGGAAATCTTGCTAACTGCTTAATTACTGCCATGGAGTGAGAATTTTGTAATCTTCCATAGGCACTCATTCTCACACTTGCCTAATGCCTTGGGAGTTGTGGTCATCAGGCATCTGTTGGGATGCCTCTGGTGTCATCAGTCAGCAGGGGAGAAAATTGGAAGACTGCCTGCTACATAGGTGCCCATTATCTCTGCAAATTAATTAAAAAAATAGTTTTGTTAGTTTGCTTAGCTTTGAGGCTCTTATCCTGGGGTGATGGAAGTTGCAGTCCAATATATCTGGAGTGGACCCAGCTAGGGATGTCTAACACTGCTCTGTGTTCTTCTTGGTTTTAATGATCCACTCTTCTGCAGTTAGTTCATCAACATCTCTAACTATTTATTCATGCATTACATTTCATAGAATCATAGAATCATAGAGTTGGAAGAGACCACAAGGACCATCCAGTCCAACCCCCTGCCATGCAGGAACTCAAAATCAAACCATCCCCGACAGATGACCATCCAGCCTCTGTTTAAAGTCATCCAAAGAAGGAGATTCCAATACATTCCGAGGGAGTGTGTTCCACTGGCGAACAGCTCTCACTGTCAGGAAGTTCCTCCTAATGTTCAGGTTGAATCTCCTTTCCTGCAGCTTCCATCCATTGTTCTGAGTCCAATTCTCTGGAGCAGCAGAAAACAAGCTAGCACCCTCTTCAATATGACATCCCTTCAAATATTTAAACAGGGCTATCATATCCCCTCTTAGCCATCTCTTCTCCAGGCTAAACATACCCAGTTCCCTAAGTCATTCCTCGTAGAGCATGGTTTCCAGACTCTTCACCATTTTAGTCACCCTCCTCTGGATACGCTCCAGTTTTTCAACATCCTTTTTGAATTGTGGTGCCCAGAACTGGACACAGTATTCCAGGTGGGGCCTTACCAAAGCAGAATACAGTGGCACTATTACTTCCCTTGATCTAGATACTATACTTCTATTAATGCAGCCTAAAATTTCATCAGCCTTTTTAGCTGCAGCATCACACTGTTGACTCATGTTCAACTTGTGGTCTACTAGGACTCCTAGATCCCTTTCACACGTAGTCTCATGAAGCCAGGTGTCCCCCTTTTTATATCAATGCATTCCAATTTTTTTTTTTTTTTTTTTTCCCTAAGTGCAGTACCTTACATTTCTCTGTGTTGAAATTCATTTTGTTAGCTTTGGCCCAGCTTTCTAATCTATTAAGGTAATTTTGAATTTTCATCCTGTCTTCTGGGGTATTAGCTATTCCTCCTAATTTGGTGTCATCTGCAAATTTGATAAGCATGCCCCCTATTCCTTCATCCAAATCATTAATAAAGATGTTGAATAGCACTGGGCCCAGGACAGAACCCTGTGGCACTCCACTAGTCACTTCTCTCCAGGATGAAGAGGAGCCATTGCTGAGCACCCTTTGGGGTCGGTCAGTCAACCAGTTACTAATCCACCTTACAGTTGTATTGTCTAGCCCACATTTTACTATCTTGTTTGCAAGAATATTGTGGGGGACCTTGTCAAAACCTTACTGAAATCAAGATATGCTATGTCTACCGCATTTCCTTCATCTAGCAAACTGGTAATTTTATCAAGAAAAGAGATCAGATTAGTCTGGCATGACTTGTTTTTGAAAAACCCATATTGACTTTTAGTGATTATGGCATTCCTTTCTAAATGTTCACAGACTCTCTGTTTAATGAACTATTCTAGAATCTTTCCAAGTATTGATGTCAGACTAACTGGGCGATAGTTGTTGGTATCCTCTTTTTTCCCCTTTTTGAAGATGGGGACAATGTTTGCCCTCCTCCAGTCTGCTGGGACTTCTCTTGTTCTCCAGGAGTTCTCAAAGATTATTGCCAGTGGCTCTGAGATTACATTTGCCGGTTCTTTTAATATCCTTGGATGTAGTCTGGTCCTGGAGACTTAAATTCATTTAGGTTAACCAGGTATTCCTGTACTTCCCCTTTACTTATTTTGTGCAGCATTTCCCCTGTTGTGTCCTCTGCTCCATTTTCCTCAGGTTGAACACCCTTTTCCTTTTGTGAGAAGACTGAGGCAAAGAAAGTGTTGAGTAGTTCTGCCTTTTTTCTGTCTGCTGTTAGAATTTTTCCATCTTCTCCAAACAGTGGCCCTATGATTTCCTTCTTCTTTCTTTTGCTACGGACATACCCAAAAAATGTCTTTTTATTGTCCTGAACCCCTCTAGGAAGCCTAAGCTCATTCTGTGCTTTGGCTTTCCTGACTTTACCCCTGCATGTGCTTGCTATTTGTTTGAATTCCTCTTTAATGATTTCACCCCTTTTCCATTTCTTATAGATCTCCCATTTAAAACATAGTTCAGTTGAAAGTTCTGTTGTCATCCAACCCGGTTTCTTGAGACACTTTCCATTTTTCCTTCTCATTGGAACAATTTGTACCTTCAGCATCTCCGTTTTGCAAAACTCCCATCCATATTGAACTCCCTTCTCCTTTAGTATTCCTGGCCATGGGATCACTCTCAGTGTTTCTCTAAGTTTGTTGAAATCAGCTCTCCTAAAGTCTAGAATGTTTGACTATGTCTAGCTTCTCCTTTTCACTGTATAAGAAACTCCAGGAGAAAATGATCACTCCCACCTAATTATCCCATCATTTGCACCCCATTTACCAGGTCATCCCTGTTAGTTAGGATCAGATCTAAAATAGCTGATCCCCTTGTTGCCTCTTCCACCTTTTTGTATTGGTCCTTCTCCTCCAGTGATCACAAGTCAATGTACATGACTCTCCACCCACCCACCCCCGGCCATCTTTCTCTTCCAATGCAGGGAAAGAAAAGGTCTGGTTCACCCAATACGTTTCCTGATCCAGTGTGGGCTAGTATCTAGACCACCCAAGCCACAACCCAAGCACTCTGATCACTACATCATACTCATTCTCATTAGATGTTTTCTTACTAGTAAACACATTGACATGAAAGTTGTTTTTTCAACCCCCAAAATACAGGCCAGAAAAGGGCCAGGATTCTTTAGGGTCAAACTGCTCATGGAATGGAATCTTCCATTAGTGATTTGACATTCTCATTGCTCACAGAAGCAGGTATCCAAGATTCTCCTCTGTGAGCAGTAGTGGTGATGGCAATAAAGTACGCTGGATGAATGGTGGTGAGGGCCACTTCCAGAGGAGGTGGCTTGGCAAGCAACTCCCACCAGAAATTAGCTATATTGGGAGTTGTCCAGTGTGGTCACAGGTGACAAGGGTTGAGGGGATGGTGAATCACCTCTAAGAAAGGCAATTTCTCAAGTTGTCCTTCCACAGTACCCTGTCTAGAGCACCAACAGAGCCAGACATTAAGCATCAGGAGGCTCACAACAGAGTCGGCCTCTGCTGGGAGACATGGGCTTTGCAACTCAGCATAATAGAACAAGTGAAGCAGCTTGCCTCACCAAAACAGAACAGCATCTTGGCCTATATTGTGTTGTTTACTTGGATGATGTAGCTTTGTTAGTGAACAAAGGCCTCATGAACCCATGTGGATCCAAATGTTGAGAGAGCACTAGACAAAGCCCAGCCTTTGCCTCTTTGCTGTGAGCTACAGCAGTGGCACCAGCAGCCGAAAACCGTGTTATGAATTAGCATTTAGCTTGAATTTGTAGCAAACTGCTGCTTTTATCATAAACAATTGCCAGATGGTATAACATTATCTTTCTCTCCCCCCCACAACTGCTTCTTTCACAAAAGCGGCATTAATTGCAGAGCAGAGCAGGGCTCCACTCTGCTCATCAGTGTGATAACACTTCATGACCCTGATTAGCCGTCAGTCTACTCAATTAAAAAGATCATTTAGACATTCACCCAATCATTTGCCTATCGAGCCACCTGGGCCTTAACCAGGGGCTCCCCGTTTTTTAACATTCTCTTGCCCTCTCGCCTCTTGCCTGGCTTTTTTACATATCTCCAAAAGACGTAATTGAATTAAATAAAGCATCTCAGGGGCAGCTGCAACATCTGCTGTTTGTGGTATGTCAAGCCTTCAGCATTAAAAACAGTTACATATGCTCCAAATTAGCAGGTCGCAGAGATGAAACAGTCGATGATAGTGTTTTTGTGCCAGCATGAGAAGCAGCTCACAGCTGTGTGCAATTTACAATTAAAGGCTTTATCAGAGCTCAGTTGTACTAGTGAATCAAGTGGTGAGAGGTCAGTTAGTGAATTAGACCAATTAGAGCTTGTACAGTTAAATTATCTGTCTTATTACCTACTGATAAAGAGATGTGTCAGAGGATGAAGCTGGATGTACTTTACTAAGTGATGCTAGAAATTCCCCCCTCTCCCCCCACTACACCCCAGCCTGCCCTGCTGTAATAGAACTCTGCAGATCAGCAACATCAAGGTCCTGTTAACACAAAGAAATTACAGGTGACATTTCTATCAAAGTCACAGGGATATGTGCGCATGTGCACAGTTACAGGCAAGTTTCACATTGCAGGAGCCAATTCAGCTGGAGAATGCTGATGATACACATGCACAAGATTGTGAATGTTGGCCAAGCTCAAAAGACATTTATCTGCTTCACTAAGGAGAAACTCAGAAAGTTAAGGGGAGGCGGGAATGATACACATATTTAATTACCAGGAATCGTCCATTTCATATCTTTTTCACTTCGCCTGAGTTTCAGGAGGAGGAGGATGGAGAAAGAACAATAAAAGGGCATTGCCAGACTTGATGCTCCAAGCTAGTGCCAGCCCAGAACACTTTGACCATGGAAGTCTCACAGAGAAATATTTTCCTGAAGTTCTCATAGTCTCCCCTCAAAGAGAACTATTGTCCAAAACACATTGAGATCTGAATAAAAATATTTCTTTCTAAATGCCTGGAGTTTTCCCCCTCTATGCCTTCCTCTCAATATGTTTTACAGTCTGAGATGAAGCACAAGATGGCACCCACTACCCATTTCACATAAAAGAAACTGACTGGACTGCCAAGTTGAATTCTTACTTTGATGCTGGTGATGTGACCATGTTGTCCACTGCACTTGAGGCAGCAAACTAACAGGCTAAGCAGACCAGCAAAAAGAACCAGTGTTTTGGTGACTTGGAGGCATGGCAACTGCCCACCACCCACCTTGACTCCACCCCTGAACTGGCATCATGCCGCCAACCCAATCAAATGGTGGGCAGTGTGGGAACGCTCCTGTGGCACAGTAATTACATGGAGTAATGTAATTACATGGAGTAATGCAGAAGTGGAGAACAGCCACGGTGGTTGCAAAAGGGGCACCTTTTTGTGGTGCAAAAAGGAGCAGCATTTTGCTTCTTTTTGTGCCAGAAAAATGCCAGATGGGGGCCATGGCGTGTGGTTGCCATGGCCCTGATCTGGTGGACAAAGGGGTAGCACAGAGCTGCTCCTTTGGAATGGTCTGTTTCGTCCCTCACTTAGTAGGCCAAGAACAGGTTGTGTGACATTTATAGGTCTCTCCTCTAACAGAGGGGGACAGCTGGAAAGTTCCTGAGAAGAAGAGTTTATGGGAGGCTTTCACTGCTGGCCCTCTCTCAAACCTTTCAATAACATAAGCTAACCATTATGTTCCCAGAAGCTTCCAGAAACTTGTCATGTTATGAAAGAAAAATTCAAAAGGAAAACAGAATGTTATTTGAAACTCTTTTAAAGCTTTGATTGGAATGTAAAGATATATGAACAAGTAAAATTAGGTCTTTTAAAAATATTCATAGAAGCTAGATAGTACATCATATCCTGTCCCCACCAACAATAGTATGGAAGCATCTTGCTACCAAAGACTATGAGTGTCAGAGGTTTCCATGTGCTATAAGACCATTGGTCCACCTAGCTTGGCATTGTTTAACCTTACTGAAATTGCTCTCCAGGTCTTCAGACAAGAGGGTTTTCCAGCTGTCCCGGCAGATGCCAGGGATTGAATGTCTTCAATTGAAGCATGTTATCTTCCCACTGAGCAATAGATTCTCCAAAGACACTAGTTGAGAATTATATTTTCGGTTGAGCACTCCAAGAATGATATTGCTTAACAAGAGAGTGCACAGCCGGCAGCAATGAGGGGTGGGGAGGAAATAAAAGGTTACAAAATAGAGAGATAGAATGGGCTATGAAAGGATAACTTTCATATGTTTTCTCCCCAGCCTTGGCCCTAATCATCATTAACAACTCTGAGCCTGTAAAGATAATTTTATACCATCTTAAATGATAAGGCACAGTTGAAAATTCTATGATGAATTACCATTTTTCACTCTGGCCTTTGACAGAAATCTGACAATGTATATCCACAAGTTTACAATTAGTGCCTCATTCTGTTTCAGTGCAGTTTTGGCATAGTAACACTTAATTATTTGCACAAAGGCTTGCAAACAAATGGATGACACATCAGGCTTGGTGCCATATTATGCCATTCATTAACTTGGTATGGGATTTGCACCCTACTCTGTCATGTCATCAAAAGCAGGTGTTCCGATGCACCATTATAACCAAAAACTTGAATGTAAGTGAGGCACAAAAGCCAACTCCCAAGTTTCCTTCACACTTTAATGTGACCAAGAAATGAATTCAAAAAGGGGCTGTGGAAACAGTGACATTGGGAAAATATTAAGGAAGGGGCACAGGAGGGGAAAAGTATATTTTTAAAGGGAAAGGTGGAGCTCTGTCTACATGTCAGATGCCTGATAATGGAGTTATGTATTTTACATTCTCTCTAACATACATATACTCTTTTTCATTTATTTTGATGATGTTTACCTTCAACTGCTTTCTCATGTGTATGCTCCTTGTCAGATATCCAATGACTTTCCATAGTTTCTCTCCCCCCTCCCTCTCTCTGTGATGTATATCAGTGCACAACAAAGCAAGATGAGAAAAATGCAACAATAAAGAAGCAGGTAATTGTGCTAAATTATGAGTGGGACACAGTTATTACTGCAACTGCATTTAGAGCTGGGACATACTGAGAAACTGAACTGCTGAGTGTTGGCTTGGAGGCCATGTTAAACAAGCCAGTTCAAGCATGGGTCTTCAGTAACAGAAGTAGTGGGTGGGGAGTGAGGTGGCCAAATAACAAAGAGTTCATTTTTAAAACAGAAAATCCTTTGTACTGGCATGGATTTATACTTTCTGATAGAAGAAGTCTTCAAAGAGGAGTCCTTTGATAACACTTCAGTTAGAGCAGGGTACATCTGCATGGTTCTCCATTTCTGCAATAATAAAAGAAATGGCTCAAAGAATTAAAGAATAACCCCTGAAGCATCATCCCAGAAATAGGATTCCCATTATATCAGTGGGCCAGGGCCCCCATACCCCCTAAAGTAGCCTCAAACAACCCAGGATTAAAACTGAAGTGACCAGGGGGCCATTTACAGTACATAATTGTAGCATTATTATTCCACTTTAACTACCATGGTTCAATCCTACTGAATCTTGAAATTTGGATTTTTTTGAGGCACTATCTAAGAAATCAAAATGCACCCCTCCCCCAATTGTCAGTCCCAGGATTCTATAAAATGATAGACCCATCACAGTTAATGTGATATCAAAGTACTATTTTATTTATTTGTTTATTTGGAGTATTTATACCCCACTCTTCAGCTACAAAGGCTCTCAGAGCAGCTTATAAATGGTTAATTAGATGGTTTCCTGCCCCTAGGCTTACAATCTAAAAAGTACTATAGTGTAATGTGAATGGGCTACAGAATGTCAATTTCTGCTGAATGGTAATGATGGGGTACTGCCTACAAAACTGTGGGGATATTGAAAATGCAATGATGTGGTGTTTCAACTCTCACCTGCTTCCCATCCTTGAAACAAAGGATCATCACCTGCAAAATAAGACACATGGCCACCTTAACTCCCTTGCTTTTAATATCAATTATGAAGCAAACTATTTGAAGCCAATTTCAAAAAGAGTTTCTTTCAATACCTCTAAAAGTTTATCATAATGGTGAATGTCAGACCCAGTTCAGATGGATCTTGGCCTTCATGAAAGCATATCAGGGATATCCAAGAGTTGTTACCTACAAGAACTCAGTTGGAAGAATCATTTCTGAGAATTGTCCCTCTCCACATTGAGGTTGTCCACACTGAAACTGCCATATGTGCAATCATAACAGATTGAAAGGGGGAGCAATCCCTCTATGACTTTATGTTAATATTTAAATGCAATAGAATGCCATTTTGCTTCTTTTCCTTATTTTCATATGATTCACTATGAGTGTTGATTTTTCTTTCCTGTCTCTTTACTAATTTACATAAACACAGTTGTTTCTTTGTGGTAGGCCCATCTCCTGAGCTTCATACAGCTCATGAAAAATTAATCCTAGATCCATTATTATTTGCACACCATGTTAATAATGGATTAGATGTACACACTGCATTGCTGTGGATGGAATAGGTGGGCACACTTTGGTTAGACCAGTCAAAGGTGTTACTGAGTCTGCTCTTATATCATGTAAGATTCTAATGTTTATTGGTTTGTTCTTTTAAGATAGTGTATAAAACAGTTTTAAATGACTCGGTGCATAAAGCCATTGCATTCAAGAGAAACTCATCAAATGTGTTAGTGGGGTTATATTTTGAGTATTGATCAAAACATGCTCCCCTGGTGCATGGATGATTAATTCACTATTAACTCCTAAACTATGAAGAATACATTTTAATAAGTGGCAGTACTTCCTCTAAAGTGCAGGCTGTAATATAATGCTCAATATAAGTCAAGCTTTTGTAGCTCTTAGTATTTATATGATCTATGTGCATGGACATAAGGTTCATTCTAATATTTAGGCTATTTTCTTTAAAAATTCTCCATTTAAGAGTTCTTCTGTTTTGGGTTGGTTTCCATAACATCTGATTTGCTAACTACACAATGTGGTATAGTGGCTAGAGCTGGGCAACCCACATGTGGCATTCAGCCCTTGGGCCCAATTGTATATGTGCCAGTACACGCACTCTCATCACAGCTCCTGGATCTTTCTAGACCTTTTTCTGCCTCAAAGAATAATCTGATACATCTTCTCCTTCTCTAATAACCTCCCTATTATTTACATTATTATTGCCTTTTCCAGATAACCCTGTCACCACTCAGGGCTATAATGGCTGAATGGAAAGGAGGAGAAAAGGTAGACCATTCAGGAAGGGGCCATCCAGGCCAGGGGGAAAGTAATCTGTGGGTTTTGTGGGGGAGTACATCTCAGAAATGGTACAAAAGTAGTCTGCTTATTCATGGCCACTTTGGCTGTCAGAAATAAGCAGGGGCACTGGAGAATTTTGTTTGATACACATTTTAAAGTGAACTGATAGGACTGAGACTTGTAGATAATTGGAACACAATTAATTATCTTTTGGATTCCTTCCTCTGCAAACTTTGCAGTGCCATTTTCAGCTCAAAAGGTAGGTATAAAAATGCATGTTTTAGATCCTTTACCAAAATGCATATTTTAGGAATAAAATTAATAAAAAAATTGTGTATTGTGGAAAGTTATGTACACAATTCTGTTGCTAATAAAACCTTTGGAAAAGATATAATGTGCATATTTAGGAAGGTGGTGTATGAAAATGAATAGCCTAAAATATGAAGAATTTTGCCAAAAAAGAAACCCAACAAATATATTATTCCAGTCTTCTGTTAAATGTTTCTTTATCCTCAAGTGCATTAAGAGAAACCATCAAGAATGTGCCATCTAATACATTACATGTTTTAGGTTGGACATGTGAAAAGAGTGGTTAATGAATGTCTAGCAGAGCTTGGAAATAATGCCTAACAAGGTATCTGTAACATGTTACTTTAAAGAGTAATGAAGGGCTAATGATGTCCTCTCCCAGTATTGCAATGTTAAAACTAACATTATTTTGTGTGAGAGAGTATACCAAGCAATGTGTACTCATTACTCTTAAATTGCTACTCTTAAAGGGTCATTTGGAAACATTAAAATTAAAAAGAATTTAACAAATTAATAATGATGTTAATATTGTAATATTTTTAACATTTTAGACTTTTTAGACTTTAAAACTGAAATGCTAAACATCATAAACTGTTTATTGTAATAAATTTATTATTTTTAGAAATGAAAATATAATATAAAATAAAATTTAAAATAAAATGTATTAGTAATGCCATGTTTATAAAATAGCAACTAAAATATGCATGTTTTAAAACAAAGGACGATGAATAAATAGTAGATGAAAGCTTTAAATAACATGGTGAAGAGCAATGAACATGTCTAGTCAATTTAGTATTCTCTAAAGGAATTCTATTTTATGATGATAATCTTCAATAATGATGCTAACTTTTGAACCAATTCTTCATTTAGGTGGGATGGAGCTAGCCCATTGCTTTTGCATTATGACTGAAAACTGTGAGTAGCCTTAAATACTTTTAAGACTGATCTAACTGTGTTGTTAGTAACCTCTCTACTGGATTCATCTTTTCCAAAGGTTTTATTAGCAACAGAATATCCACAAGGGTGAATCCATAAAATGCTTAGGGACTGCCTCTTGCTACAGGTTCCTACATGGAACTTGAAGTCTTCATTAAAGGCCCTCTGTAATCGATCCTACAAATAAAATACAGCACAGGACAGCAGGAGAGGTAGGGCCCATTTACTGGTGGTACCTGAGTTGTGGAATACTCTTAGAAGCTCATGTGACATTGCCATCTCATTTCAGCACCAGGGAAAGATCTTTATATTTTACCTGAGTTTTCCATTTGTCTTAGGTTCTGGCTGTTTTACTCTGTGTGACTTGTATTTACAAATATGCTGCTTTATTATTTTGATGGTTAAGTAATTTAAAATAATTAAATAATTTTATTTCATCATGATTTATGTGCAATGAAAACATTCAGATAAAGAAACTGCTTTTCATTTTGTTTTCTAAATATAGAGGATGCCTGAATGCTAAGCACAGAATTATCATTCTTAGAAATTAATTAAACCAACAGATTTGTGACTTGATCTCTCATTATCTTCAGTAACCCATGTACTTCTCTTGAGCTAATGAGACATCAAGTGACCT
The DNA here is from genome assembly GCA_026167975.1 of Phrynosoma blainvillii. Classification (NCBI taxonomy): domain Eukaryota; kingdom Metazoa; phylum Chordata; class Lepidosauria; order Squamata; family Phrynosomatidae; genus Phrynosoma; species Phrynosoma blainvillii. The sequence goes on from JANUYF010000005.1 coordinate 40,682,259, forward strand.
TAATAATTCCCCCTATACAGTTTCACCATACACTCCACTTTGAAACTGAAAAGTAAATGTTATGTATGTTACCAGAAGATCAGATTGATGTGAGTTTGGGAAGAAATGTTACCACAGAATACAGTATTCACATTATTAGAGCTGAAGGATAACTCTTGTCATTTTTCTTCCCTGAAATAAATATGTTTGATCATTCCAACCCAATCCCTATTAAGACATTTTAGTTTTCTGTATGTAAACGACATGCACAATAGTTTTTTGTGGGTTTTCCGGGCTATATGGCCACGTTCTTGAAAGAGTTTATTCCTGACGTTTCACCAGCATCTGTGGCTAGCATCTTCAGAGAAGATGTCAGCCACAGATGTTGGCAAAATGTCAGGAATAAACTCTTCCAGTACACGGCCACATAGCGCGGAAAACTCACCAAAAAATATTGATGCTGGCTGTGAAAGCCTTCAACTTCACAACATGCACAGTGCATCACCATCATTATTAGAAAAGAGGTTCTTCCTAAAATTAGGAAGAGCTATTCCATGATGGAATAGACTGCCTTGGGGGCACTTCTTCTTTGGAGATTTTTTACATAGAGGTTAGGTGACTATCTTGCTAGAGTGCTTTAGTTGCATATTTCTGCATGGCAGTAGATTGGACTAAATGGCCCTTGCAGTCCTTTCCAATCCTTTGATTCTATGATTTTAGCCAACACTAGGACTTGAAAGTGCCTAGAATTCTTCCTCACTTTTTGCATCTAGAGTTTTTAGCAAAAAAATCTTAGTTAGGGTATTTGGAGGTAATTTTTTTTGGGGGGGGGTATTAGAGAATTAAAAAGCAAACCATCTTTCTAAATGGCATTTGGGAGCATGCTAGTGCCAGTTTTGCCTAAATATTTTTTAAAAAATATATTTTGGGAAGGTGTCTGGGCTGTTGAGGGATTAGAAACTTTGGATGGTACAAAAATACAGGCACCTTTGTGTGAGGAGGTTTAGAGGAGGAGTTTGGGTGTGTGTGTGTGTAAGCATGTTTTACCCATGCTAGTATCCCACTGCTATGCTTCTGATCTGAATTTACATTCCATACCCATCCATCCCATTATTGCATTTGACACACAAAAACTCTGTAGATCCAGAATCTCAATAAACCCATAATCTAGAAATACCATTGAGCATAACTGGAGCTATTTCCACACATGCAAAGCAAAAGCAAAAGCAAAGCAGCTTCATTTATATACCGCTTCATATCACGCATGGGATGTCTAAGCGGTTTACAACTGTGAGCTGATTGCCCCCCAACAATCTGGGTACTCATTTTAGCGACCTCGGAAGGATGCAGGCCTGAGTCGAGCCTCAGCCCTGGCTGGTATTGAACTCGCAACCTTGTGGTCTGTGAGTGAGTGGCTGCAGTACAGGCATTTAACCACTGCGCCACCATGCACAGAAGGGTTGCTGATGATATGGGTCATCACCATTTTGCATGCCTGTGTGATAATGTTCTACACAGTCAATTTTAAATCATGACTTCTTAATTGTATATGTACCCTTATGAGTATGTTTTAATGATTTGATAGTGTTGTATTTTAACTGTGGGTTTATCTGTTTTTAATTGTGTTTTGTATTTTAACATGTTGTACCCCATCTCGAGCCTTGAGGAGAGTCTAGAAAGAAATGATATGTATTACTACTACTACTACTACTACTACTATTGGCACAGTGGCCAATACCTGGTGGCACAGTGGTTAAATGCCTGTACTGCAGCCACAAGTACAGATTAACCATCTGTACTGCAGCCACAAGGTTGTGAGTTCAATCCCAGGGGCTCCAAGGTCCACTCAGCCTTTCATCCTTCTGTAGGTCACTAAAATGAGTACTCAAGCTTGTTGGGGGCAATTAGCTTACATATTCTAAACTACTTAGAGAGTGCTTAGTTCACTGATAAGTGGTATAGAAATGTATTTGCTATTTCTATTTCTATTGCTACCCCCATAAAAGGAACAGATCATAGTTCAATGATACAGCACATGATCTGCATACTAAAAGCCCCCATTCAGTCTCCAAAATTTTCAGGCAGAGTTAGAAATGACTTCTGACTGAAATCCTGAGTTACTGCCAGTCAGTGAAGACACTACTGAGCTAGGTGTGCAAATAATCTGATTTGTTTTTAAAAGAAAATATCTAAACAAATCCTGAACACCCATGGGTTCCATCAGCTCAGAAATGGCTTGCTTTTTAACGAGAACTCTTTTCATAAAGGGCTGTGGAATGACCTCCTTAAGCAAAGCAAACGACAACACTATTAAGGACCAATTATCCTACCATTATATCTCTAAATAAAGATCATGTTCCTTTTTTGTCTTACCCTGTGCACTCATCAAACATTTAGCAATTGACCCCTACCCTCCTCTTAACGTATTTTACACAGCAACCTTTTAAGAAGAAAGAACTGAAGAGGATGAGTCAGAGCTATATGTCTCAAAAACTTTAGCAGAAGCCAGATTTTCTAAAAGCAACAAATGTAGGTATCACAGGATTGCTAAAGTCTTGAAGATTACAACCAAACCACCCTCTTGCTCCTTATTTACAAGGGAAAATTTAAAATAATTTTAAATTGGCAACGTTTTCAAATAACAAACATCAGAGTTAAGCAGTGCGGATTTTGAGGCAAGCTATACAGCTCATTGTTTTGATTAGCTTGAAGTGACTGAAAGGAAGGGAAGCAAAATGCTTAGATGATTCAACTGGATTCAGCTGCTGAATGAAACATCATCCATTTCCAGGACAGCTGGAGCAAAGGCGTAGGACAAATTGAATGTTTTGTGGTGAGCCACGGGATTCCATGGATGACTTAGGCCAGTGCTTCCCAAGCTACCTGATGTAGCAAACTAGGATTCTTCCTCCCCATGTACCGGGGACTAATATCATGTTTGTGCCATATTATTATCATATTTGCATGGTTTCCTAGAAACTCACTGGAGACTGACATTGGTCCACAGACACCTTATGTATGACTATCTTAGAATGAGAGATCATCATACAAAAGCAATCATTCCAATATTTTTGAAAGCAATTGAAATAATGGAAAGGAAATAGCTAGCTTGTGGAAAATTTTAGATCTTTTATTTGCATTCCTGGAAAACAATTACATTTCCTACTTCAATCTAGAAGTGCATTTTTGGTCACTGAGCAGCAGCACAGCCTTTCAGGGGTGGAAAGTATGTATTCCTCCCAGAGGTAACTGAAATAAAACTCCCATCATCCCAGTCAACATGTCGAGGAATGATGGGGGTGGAACCACAACAACATCTGGAGATCAACATGTCTCCCATTCCTTGTTTACAGGAACGACCAGTTGTGTCTAGTAAATGACATTCAGATCTTCTAAAATCCTATAATGTATGGCTAGTGATGGGGGTGTCCACTTTAACTGTCCAGGCTTACTGCTAGGGAATCATGGGAACTGTAGTTTTTTTCTGAGACATTGAACCTTTCTGTCAAAGACCTCTGGTGCCACAATAAACTACAGTTCCCATGATTCCCACAGCACTGAGCCAGGGCAGTTAAAGTGGACTCAAGTTGCATTATTTCTGCCAGTTTGTAAAGGCCCTTTGTCACTTCAGTTTAGAGTGCTACATTGTTCTTAAATACCTATCTGTGCATATGGACTTCCTAATGCATTTCAGATGGTGATGCAATGTTGTAATTGACTTTTTGTGAGTTCAAGTCTGACCCTTCCATTAAATTGAACAGCTGGAACACCAAAGAATGTTGCAGCCTTTCTACTTAACAATTGATCTCTGAATCTCAGTGTGGAACAACTGAAAGCAGTAAGCAGATCAGTTAATTACAAATAATGAATTACTTGCTTTGGAGAAATGGGAAAGAGTTACTTTTCATTGTTTTAACAATGATGGCAACTAACCCACATTTTAGGCTTTGGAATCGTTACTGCAGATAATTACATTTTAAATATCACTTTCCACACCCTTCCTGTGACATCAGCTGTGAACAATGGCTGACATTCTGTATTGCAGTTACGGATTCATGACCAGGAGTAAGAGACTCATAACTGCTCTGTATTTTGTATGACCACATGCTCTTACTGTAAGACTATGTAAATGTCTCCCACTCACCCTTAACAGTCAGCAGCCAAATTGGACAAAGGAGGTCTGTTCAGCTGCCAGTTGCAGGGCAAGGAGGATGGTGCTTCTGGCCTGCTCAAACAAGGCTGAGACAATCAGAAGCAGAACCCCCTGATACAATTTTCTCCTGGCATTCAAATGTTCCAAAGTGTTGTGAACAAATTATTTCGCGCATAAAAACACATGGTTTTTCTTTGCATAAAACCCACTGTTTTCTGCACAGAAAACCCCCATGTGTTTTGTTTTCCTTTGCAGAATAATTCTTTTGTAACACTTTGAGACATTTGAATATTCATTTTATCCCACAGCAGGGAGAAAAGATGGGTAATTATCCATTCTCCCATGTGAGAATGAAATAGGCAAGGATTCACATGTCTAGGGTATGCTTAAAAGTGTGAATGGCTAAAACATACACAAAATGCTTTAGCCAATGTGGAGGGGGAGTAAGGTAAAGACATAAATAAATGCACAAACTATGAAAATGCATTAAAACATGGTAGATGTGTTTGCATGTGGAATCCTATCACCATCACCATCAAGTGTCATAGCTTGATATGAAACAAGGATGGGAAGAAAACATAACTGGGATTTGGAGAAAAGTAATGCAATTGAGATACAATTATGATCACATCCCTGGTGTCTCATTAATATATGAAATGTCAACCCCAGAGATGCATACCTCCAATGTCCTTTTAGCCCCAGCCAAAGATTATTCTGTGGCATTCCACCCTTTAAAAAAAATAACTGGTTCTTTGTTTCATAGTTTCCCTGGGTTGTAGTGTTTTGTTTGTTTGTTTGCATTTTCTTTGATTTTCAACTGCTTTTATGTGATTGATAATGAAGAGCCTCCTATGACACCGGAAGTTTTAGATCTATATAATAATAATAATAACTTTATTCTTATATCCCGGCTTTCTGCCAAGACAATCAAGGCGGCTCACATAGAATAAAATTAAATTTAAATAAAACATACCCTACATTAAAACAATAATAACAATAATAATAACAATTGAACCCCCCCCCCCCCCATAAGAACATAAGATTAAAATGGCAAGTTTTCTGGAACACCAGTGGATATATAAAGAGGAGAGAGAGCACAGATTAAATTGGAGTGATCTATTCAGGGAAGGCCTGCCCAAAGAGATCCATCTTGACAGCTTTTTAAAAGCTGTCTAAGGGCCTCGGCAGACGGGAGGCCGTGGGCCGCCCTGGGAAGGTGCGCCGCGGGACCGAGGCATCCTCATGCCTCGATCCCACGGTGCACCGTCGGCACCCCAAGAAAGGAGCGCTAAAATAGAGCTCCTTTCATATGTCACCGAAAGTGCACTGCAAAAGGTTGCGGCGCACTTTCGGTGACCCTTCCACCACAGCGTGTCCGGACGCTGCGGTGGGAGGTTGTCTTTGGAGGGCCGGCCGTGCGGAGGGCCGGCGGCTCCGAGGATGACCTCAGGAGGGGGAAGGGGCACCGAGCGTGCGGCTGCCCCTTCCCTTCCTTGCGCCGAGGACGGCTCTATTAGCCATCTGCCGAGGCCCAGCTGGTTATCTGACGGATCTCCTGGGAGGTTACTGTTAGTCTGGTTTTTATTGGTTGCAGTAAATTCCTCCCAGAGGACCTGCGGGTGCAGGGCAGATTGTATGGAAGGAGGTGATCCCTTAGATAGCTTGGACCCAGGCCATGTAGGGCTTTAAAGGTAATCACCAACACCTTATACTATGCTCAGAAACCAATAGGCAGCCAGTGAAGGGATTTCAAAATAGGTGTAATATGATCACTCCTAGATTTACCAGTGATCAGCCTGCCATATTTTGTAATAGTTGTAGTTTCTGGACTAAGTATAAGGGTAGCCCCATGTAGAGTGCATTGCAGAAATCGAGTCGTGAGGTTACCAGTGCATGCACTACAGTTTCTAGGTCCCTTATTTCCAGGAAAAGGCACAGTGTATCAGCCAAAGCTGATAATAGGCGCTTCTGACTGTCACATTCACTTGATCTATCATGTGAAGCGACGGGTCTAGGAGCACCCCCCAGACTGCGAACACAGTCCTTAGAGGAGAGCATGACCCCATCCAGGACTGGAGATTGTGACCCAATACCTGGTTTAGGGGCCCCTACTGTGATTGAGGGGAGAATTGCCATCTGCTGTTATGGTTGCTGACCAAGACATGGAGAAATATATTTGGGTGTCATCAGTGTATTGATAACACCCCACCCCATGTCTACGGATGATTTCCCCCAGCGGCTTCATATAAACATTGAATAGCATTGGGGACAGGATGGCACCTGAGGGATGCCACAATTAAGCTCTGTTTTTGAAGAGCAACTGTCCCCAAGCATCACCTTCTGGTATCTGCCTGAGAGGAAGGAACGGAACCACTGAAGTGCAGTGCCTCCAATTCCTAACTCTCCCAGGTGTTCCAAGAGGATGTTATGATCAATCATATCAAAAGCCGCTGAGAGGTCTAGAAGCACCAACTGGGTCATGCTTCCCCTGTCAATGCCTAGATGAAGGTCATCAGCCAGAGCAACCATGGCAGTCTCCACCCCATATCCTGTCCTGAAGCCAGTTTAAAATGGATCTAGATAATCAGTTTCATCCAAGATCGCTTGGAGTTGAAAGGTGATGGCCCGCTCAATCACCTTGCTCAAGAATGGCAGATGTGATAATGGCCTATAGTTTTTCAGATCCAGGGGGTCCAGGGAAAGCTTCTTCAGGTGCAGTCTAATGACCACTTCCTTTAGACATATTGGAGCAAAGCCTCCCTAAGGGATGCACTGATGACATCTTTGAGAAATGCCATCAAAGCATCACCTCCCTGGACGGCCAGCCATGATGGGCAGGGATCGAGGGGGCACGTCATCTTCTTCACTTTTCCAAGGATCTTGTCCATGTCATCAGTACTCACTGGTTCAAACCTCATCAATCAGTTCTGCTGTAATCCCGGCGTCCAAGTTGGCTCTTATCTGAGAGATTTTATCTGCAAAGTAGTTGTTAAAAGCATCACAGCAGGCTGTTGTCGTGTTAAGTAGAGGGTTCTGCACAGGTGGAATCTGTGTCAGTTCCGTTACCACCCTAAACAATTCTGCTGGATGTAACTCTGCAGATGCAGTACATGCAGAGGAGAAAGCATTTCACGGTGCACTTATTCCCTCTTTAAAGGAGCCAAGAAACTTCCTATGCCAAGTCCTGTCAGACAAGAGTCGAGATTTTTGCCAGGTGTGCTCTAGTCGTTGTCCAACCCACTTCATTTTCCTAAGCTCCTCTGTGAACCATGGTTGTCAGTTTAGAGTGGGTTGCAAAGGACACTTGGGAGCGATCGTGTCGATAGCCCTGGTGAGGGTATTAACTAGGGCTTCGACAGAATCACTGGTATTACCAACCAAGGAACCCTCCAAGTCTTTCTGGAGTCCGATTGGCTCCATTAGCCTCTGAGGGCGGACCATTCTAATAGGTCCTCCACCCCCAGTGGGGTGGACAGTGGCTCTTAATCCAACCCTGACCACGAAATGATCCGTCCATGACAGTGAGGTGGTACTTATTACCTCCACCAAAGGACATGCCTGCTCCATAACAAAGACTGCATCAAGAGTATGATCTGCACAGTGCGTTGGCCGGGAAACCAATTGGGATAGGCCCATGTCTGTCATGGAATCCATGAACTGCTGAGCCACACCTGTTAAACTGGTCTCGAGTGGGATGTTGAAGTCACCCAGAACTAAAAGTCTGGGGGACTCCAACAGCAGTTCTGAGACCAGCTGTGTCAGCTTGGATAGGGATTCTGTTAAGCAATGGGGTGGACGGTATACTAACAGAATCCCTATACTATCCCTGGTCTTCACGCTTTGGTACATACATTCGAAGCGGTCTGTTTTCCGGATAAGTATCCTAGTCAAGGTGAGGTTGTCTCTATGAACCAGAGCCACTCTACCCCCACCGCCCACCACCAACTTTCCCTTACCTGCTCACTAATAGAGTACCCGGCTGGGAGAGCTTGATTCCAGGTGATGGCACTATCTTCCCCCAGCCAAGTCTCTGTGAAACAGGCCAGGTTGGCTTCTTCATCCACAAGGAGATCGTGGACGATGTGAGTTTTGTTTTTTACCAACCTGGCATTGCAGAGGAGCAAGGTAAAGTTCTGTGGCGAGGTTGGTAAGCTCCCCAGCCTATTTTGGGTAATAGAGTGAACTGAAGGTGGGATCACTTTCAGACATTGAGCTCACCTTCTTTTGTAACAAAATTCCACACTCTTATTGCCATATCTTCCTCTGCTCTGCACAACCTCAATCGCCGCTCCCAGTGTTTCCTCTACTGGCTCTCCCCACATTACCTTCCATCTGAATGGTTCTTTTCTTTTATCTATAGTGGTATATAATTGGATATGGATCACCTTGAACATTTTGAAGACCCATGATTTTCCTGGTGCAGATCCTCTCTCTACTGATCAATGACATGGATCACAACTGCATCCCTGAATCCTATTGGTAGTCTCAACTAAAGTAGACAATTCATCCAACAAATGAATCAACGGATCTTCTTTAATGGGGGGTTAGCCAATAGGATTCAGATTGTTGTGTTCATAGTTGCTGTGGCCCATTCACCAGTCTTCATCTAATCGTAACCTGTTTGGTAACATTCCTATCTGTACTCACCCAACTTGATCCTGGGATAAAAATGCAAGTATACAATCAAAGGCTTAGTTGCTTATCCTTTATCATTCAGAAGCACATAGAGAGAAACAATGTACACATTTTCATGTTTGGAGATTAAGACATAAATGTTATCTAAAGGGAGTGGTTTCCATTTCAAGAAGAAGTAAAGGAATTATTTATTTCCATTTACCTTAGAAGACAGGATAAGGAACTAGCCTACTTATCTCTAACCAGAATATGGATGCAGAGCAGAGTGGAGAGTAAGCCCTAGTGCCAGGACAACTGGGAGGGAAGAAGGAAGCTCACAAAATACATAGACCACCTAGAGAGCCTTTGAAACTTGGAGCCACCAGTCATAAAGCTTCACAGATTGTGACCAGCAGATGCTCCCCTAACTGAGCTGTACTCTTGCCAGAATTTGAGCCCACCAAAACCAGAGAATGCCCACTCTCATTTCCCACATGGAGATGAACACTGGAAACTCAGGGCAGGGTCCTGAGACCTGGCAACCATAATCTTTTGTTTAGATGTGAATGAGTTCCTTCCTGAACCTGAATAGTATTTTGGCATAAACAGAACTAAAGTATGTAATGTTCTGGCTTTCCAAAAAGTTATTCCTTCATACTTTTCTCTCTGTGTTCCCCTCCCATTCCTTTAAAAACAAGTTTGACATCTTGCCAAGAGAGGGCAACAGTCAAGTTATGACAAATCCACATCTATCATTTTTGTGGCTTCTAATGAGTTAGAAGGACACATAGAAATCCTCATCTGCTTTTATGGATATGACTATGTAATTGCAATGTAATTATGGCAAACAACAGCATCAGAAAATTATCTTTGGAGAAAACAGCTGGTTCTCTTTAACAAACTGAGATGAAATCTTGTCACCTAAAATAAAATAAAACTCAAAGGGGAGGAAAAATACATATACTAGTTATAAACAAGCAAAAAAAGTGTGTGTGTGTCTGAGAGAGTGAGAGAGAGAGAGCAAAGTAACATTTTATAAAAAGAAAACAAATCCCAGGAGCCTATTCAGAAACCCACAAACTACTAAGGTCTTATCTTATGTTTTTATTTTGTAAAAAAATTAAATTCCTGATTTAGTAGCACATGGATGTTCCACTTGCACTGATAGGTCTACTACGGTAGTTAAAAAGTGAAAGATCTGAGCCAATAGCCCATTAATTATTTATTGTCCAAACCAATGTCTTATATTTTATATATTTAGAGCAGTCTCATTCCCCATTGAAGATGGGATGGCTAGTGTAGAGGATAATCAGCAGATCACACAGTATACAGCTCTGGGGACGTGCCAGATGTTGGCCATTAGATCATCATGACTGCTACCACTGTAATAACAAAGTAAATAGCTAACCATTTGCTGCATAATAGCTAACCTTTCATAGCACCTAAAACTTGCATCCTGGGGTGGCTGTCTCAACCTGCCTAATGATAGGGCCAACCCTACATTGTGTCTGTTTTTTACAGTAGTAGTTTTAATATTTCTGCAAACCACTCTGGAAACATTTTTAATACCTAAAAAACAGAGTATGAAATGCTTGAAAACATGCTGGAAGTCAATTGAAGGGGCATCTACCCTGTAGAAATAATGCTATTTGACACCACTTTAACTGTTGTGGCTCCATCCTACAGAATCCTGGGATTTTTAGTTTTGTGAGGCACCAGCACTCTTTGGCAGAGAAAGCTAAAGATCTTGTTAAACTACAGCTCCCAGGTTTCCATAGGATGGAGCTACAGCACTTAAAGTAGTGTCAAACTGCATTATTTCTACAGTGTAGATCAGGGGTCGGCAACCTTTGTTGCCAGTGGGCTGGTGGGGGGGGAACAGCTCGGGGGACAGGGCGGCGTGCACACACATTTGTCCCCACACGCGCGCATGCGTGACATGGGTGCCATTTTGGAAGCTACCCCAGCACAGAAAGCCCCCCCTGCACCTGCGGCGGGTGAATTCGCCTGCCGCGGCTGCGGGGGGGGGGCTTCCCTGGGCCTTGGAAAGGCCCCCCTGCGCCCGCGGCTGGCAAATTCGCACACCGCGGCTGTAAGGGGGGCTTCCCTGGGCCTTGGAAAGCCCCCCCCCATGCCCACGGCGGGCGAATTCACCCGCTACACCACGGTGTGGCCATCCCAAGGCCTAACAGGGGCTGTGCAGCCATGGTGGGGCCTTCCCAAATGGTGCCTGCGTCACACGCGCATGTTCACACGATGCGGGCATCACTTTGGAAGGCCCCCCACATGGGGGGGGGCTTCCCTGGGCCTTAGAAAGGCCCCCCCATGCCCGCAGTGGGCGAATTTGCCCAGCGCAGCCACGGCGTGGCCTTCCCAAGGCCCAGTGGCGGCTGCGCAGCCGCTGTGGGCCCTTCCAAAATGGTGCCTGCCACCATGCGCATGCGTGCATGAGCACGGGTGCCATTTTGGAAGCCTAAATAGCGCCCACACACACTTGTGGTGTGGCGGCGCGGCAGCGGCGGCGGGACCATAGGTTGCCGACCCCTGGTGTAGATGAACTAAAAACTGCTTCAGATTCTTATGGTATTATATATTTTTGAACAGCTGGGATTTGTTTTCTTATGCACAGCCTTCCAGATATGTTACAGCTATGGAGACTGATTGGAGATTCTGGGAGTTGTACGTGAACACATCTGAACTCTCCTTTGGAGAGAGGTGGGAGACATCCTGAAACAAAAATCTCAAGATGGTCAATATTATCAAAAGCTCAGTGAAGAAAGGGTGAAAAGCCAGTTCTAGAAATGTAAGATTCAGAGGAATGGTTGACTTGCATCTGTTTCTTCTGCACAAGGTCTATTTCTCTCCTTTTTCATCATGTAAGCAAGAGACTTTGTGTAGATGCAATTCTGTTGGCTTTCTAGTGATGAGAATGTCAACAACAGCTTGTTGTCAGTAACCTGACTTTATCTACTTTTCCAGATACTAATGTTCATTTAAAGATTGTGAGACACTGTTTCCCCCCCCTCCCACACACACACACTGCAAACCTCCTATTTTATTTCTGCTTGCCTGTAGTAACCTGTCAACTGTATAACTGCTCCCTTCATCCATACATATTTCAAAGTCATGCATTTTATGAGGTGTGTTGAGCAACAAGCAGAATAGAAATGTAAAACACCCAGCACTTTCAAGTTTAGATTCAGATAAATATTTAGTGGACCTTCATAAAAGGTCAAAATGGTGAGTTCTGAGGATCAACTTAGGGCCTTTGCAGACTGCCAGAAATAGTGTAATTTGAGTCCACTTTAACTGCCCTGACTCAGTGCTAGGGAATCATGGGAACTGTACTTTATTGTGGCACCAGAACTCTCTGACAGAGAAGGCTCAATGTCTCAGAAAAAAATACAATTCCCATGATTCCCTAGCACTGAGCCAGGGCAGTTAAAGTGGAGTCAATTTGCACTATTTCTAGCAGTCTGCAAAGGCCCAGTTATGATTAATAACCCAGTGAACTGCCAACAAGAAAGGAAGACTTCAGCCTGAGCGAGGTAACAGGTAACCTTCTAAAATTCAGGCCTTTTATCTGTGACATTGCAGTGTTTAAGGAAACAGAACTTGGTTTTAGACTATGAAAACTTCTTATTCTTCTGCAAGCTGTCTGCTTATGTGAACACTAAAAACAGAAGGGGGATACAGGCATGTATGGACACCCATTCCCAGTTTCCCCACCCCTACATGTTCAGCCCCTAAAGCTCCTATACTGAGGACTGAAGTTCACCTTTACTTGTGGAAGACCCAATATGCTACAGATCTCTGTTTTATCCTAGTTCTCCTATCTTGAATGGGTTTCCATGCATGTCTCAGCAAATACATGGAGAATACCTCTTCACACCTCCTACTCAACACTGGGAAGGGATGGGGGTGTGAAAGGTTAAGGCTTCTGCATGTGCCTACTTTGCCTGTAGTCCACATATAAGCAGGCTGACCACTTTGCCCAAGGTTCTGATTTTCCTAATTTTCTAGCCCTCTAAACTCCACTACCTGATCTATTCAGTTCTAATTGTATATTATCTCTGTTGCTGTTAATTGCTGTCATATTGACTTTGACTTATGGCAGATCTGTCAATGAAAGACCTCCAAGTCACCTTACCATCAACAGCCCTGCTCAGTTCTTGCAGACTCAGGGCTGTGGCTTCCATGATTCAGTCTATCCATCTGTAATGTGATCTTTTCCTATTGCCTTCTACCTTACCAAGCATTATTATCTTTTCTAGTGTGTCCTGTCCAAAGTATGACAGTTTCCGTTTAGTCATCTTGGATTCTAGAGACACCTTGGGCTTGAGTTGCTCTAGGACCTATTTCTTTGTCTTTTTAACAGTTCACAGAATTTGTAGATCTCTTATCCAGCACCACATTTCAAATATATATTTTTTTCCTTTCAGCTTTTTTCACTGTCCAGTTTTCACAACCATACATAGAAATGGGAAATATGATGCCATGAACAATCCTGACTTTAGTATTCAATGACATATCTTGACGCTTCAGGATCTTGTCTAGTTCCTTCATAGCTCCCCTTCTAAGGCCTAGTCTTCTGATTTCTTGACTGCAGCTGATTAATGACCGAGCCAAGGCACAGAAAATATTTACTTCATTGTCTTCACTGTCTACTTTAAAGTGAGGTAAACCATTTGTGGTCATTATTTTTGTTTTCTTAATGTTCATCTGTAAGTTTGCCTTTATACTATCTTTATTTACTTTTGACTTTTTGACTTTTGACTCTCGACTTTCTTCAGTAATGGTTCAAAATCATTGCTGTTTTCTGCTAGTGGTAAGGTGTCATCTACATATTTTAAATTGTTGATGTTCCTTCCTCCATTTTTCATGTCTCCTTTAGCATTAAGGGACATAGCAGTGTTAGTCTGGATTATCAGTATACCAAGGGATCTTGTAGCACCTTTGAGACTAACTGTTCAAAAGAAGTTGTAGCATAAGCTTGGGATTTTACCACACAAGAAAAGAAAGGAAAACTGATTGGGAGAATAGTGGCTTTCTCTGTGCCACTCTGCCTGCCTTCATAGTACTTCTGTTCTCAGTCTGAGGGGGAAAGGCCAGCAAAGGATACCTTTTGCCAAATGGGAAACATCAATTCAGCAAAAGTCTCAGTTTGAGAACCATCTCTCCTCAGGCTGAGTTCAGAAGTGCTATGAGGGCATGTGGAGTGACATGGAGAAAGCAGCTACTCTCCCTATCAGTTTTGCCTTTCTTTTCTCATGTGGTAAAGTCCTTTGTCTACTTCCTCAGACTTGTAAGCTTATCGCACTGTGTTCTTATAACGTAATGGGTACATAATGTGAATGGAACGGAACGTATTTTATTGCACGGTATGATCCTCATTGAGTTCTCATTCCGTGCTCTGACAGTCCCTAGCCTGTTCCAGCAGGAGAACTGTAAAAATGCGTCCTCAGCCAGAAGAACACTTACAGACCATTCTAGATGATGTGTGTGCAATAATCCTACCTAGTCTCAATCTGTCCTCGTGTTCTGATTGGCTAAGACAACCTCCTCCCCTCCTGTCCTTGAACATTCACAAACTCAACTCAACTCTTCTGATGTCGATGCAACGAAGGTGCCACAGGCAATTTAATTTTTTTTTAATTTTGTAGATTGAATTGCATCATGTTTACGAGAAAAAACAATGAATGCTCGCTACCTAAACCTCTCGGTAGCATTCTTTCCAATGCAGACATGGGGGTTTTCGCAACAGTGAGCATGCGCCAATGAGTGATGGCTGAGGAACTACTTTAGCGCTGGTTCCGGTACAGCAGTAAATGCAGTGTGATAATATGTGTTCTCATAATGTTACTATCATGTTATCAATAGTTTAATGTGGTAACACCAATTCCCATATTGTTACGTTCCAGGTAATTGGTGGGAACATTACAGGTACTGGTGTGAAAAGCTTATTGGTCTACTTCCTCCTTAAGCATAAGAACTTCAGCCAAATGCTTCTATCAAGGACTCTTCCCAGTTTTTTTTTCTGTGTACAGTTACCATGGGTACTATTAGTTCTTGGAAAACACCCTTTTAAAAAAAGCCTAAAACAAGCAAACCTTAAAAAAAAAGCCTAAAACAAGCAAACCTCACTTTTGACACTAGTTTAGACATCACTGCTGTTTATTGCTGATTATCAGTTTTAGTAATGAAAGATCATTACCATCCCATAGCTGTGCTCGAATGATTGTCTTGGCCTTTGGTCTTTTCAATGAGGTCTAATGAGGACCTCAGAGGTGATGGTATGAGTCATCCAATGAAGTCATTTTCCAATTAGTTTTCTGGCAAATGCATTACATGTAAAGAAATTAAAGATGCATCTGTGGAATAAGTAGAATTCACAGCTGGTGAAGGAACCAGGTAATACAATTGCTGCCCATGATGATATGATATAGTAAGTGGGTGTCGAGGGTTTATTGCATCTGATCTTGGCTAAACATATGTTTTTTACAATGGAAAATACTTGGTTCCCTATATATACCCCAGGCTCTATCTGCTTTACAACTTTCAGACCTTCACCTCAATCAGTTCAGAGAATGAGGTCTAATTGACAGTGTTGCCTTAGATTTTATGGGTGTCCTCCATATGTGTTGGCCTGCAACTCTCAACTCCTATCTACTGCTAGTATAACCATTAGCTTTTTGTCTGGGGATGGTGGAAGGTGTAGTCCAACCAGGTTGGTGAAGACTGCTGTAGGTCTAAATGTCCAGATTTCCATGCACTACAGTGCATTTTCCTTTGAAACTAGATGTCTTTGATTAAACTATTCATTTACATTTGTGTTTCAAAAACTTTCAGTGTGTTGAATGTAAACAGCAGCTTTTAGTGATGGTTTCTGAGAGCTGCAGCCAGATTGCTAACTGGGACTGGCTAACAGGAAGCACACATCTCCCTTGTTGCAACAGCTCCACTGGCTGTTTCCTGGCACAATTCATAGTGGTGATTTTGACCTGTAAAGCCCTCTATACAGCTCAGGTCCAGGTTCTTTAAAGGATTCTTCAATACAAACCTTCCCATGTTTTGAGATCTGCTGGGAAGGCCTTCCTATCACCCTCACAGGTACATCTGGTGACAACACAGGAGAGAACTTTCTCAATACCTGCACCCAGGCTCTGGAACTTCCTTTCCAGAAAGGTTAGACTAGAAACCTCCTTGGTCTCTTTTCATAAAAACATGAAGATCTTTAAGGATTGATTGCTCATGCAGGACTTGCTTTGTGCAATGTGCTGGATTTTCTATTTGTTATTTTTGTTGTGCTGTTGTGTGTGTGGTTTTTCATGGTTTGTGTTTTAACTGGTTTTATCTTTTTGATAGTTTATTCACTTTAACTTTTGTAGTTGGTCTGTTTTTAACTCTGCTTTTAAAAAATCTGTTGTAAGCTGCCTTCAATCCTGAACTGGGACTTCCATTGTTTTCTTTAATTTTCTTGTCTGTGGACATCTCTATGAATATTTTTTTTTAAAAATAAATAAATGACATATCTGATGTTGTTTACTCTGCAATGTATATAAGTTTATTCAGAAGTAAATCCCATTGAATTAAATAGCTTTTAGGCTGTAATCTTATACATCTGTTTGGGAATAGACCCAAACACCCATTGCACTCAACGGGGCTTACTTCTGATTTGAATGATATCAAACTGTGCCCTTATAGTGTAATTCTATTTATGTTTGTTCAGAGGCAGATCCCACATACTCTACGAGATGTAGTTGTTGTTGTTGTTGTTGTTGTTGTGTGCTTTCAAGGAGTTTCTGATTTATGGCAACATTTAGGCTTGGTGTTTTCTTGACAAGATTTCAGAGCGAGTTTGCCTTTGCCTTCTTCTGAGGCTGTGAGAATGTGACTTGCCCGAGGTCACCCAATGGGCTTCCATGGCCAAGAGGGGATTCAAACTCTGGTCTCCAGAATCATAGTCCATTTCTCAGACTACTACACAATTCTGGTTCTTGATGAGACTTACTTACAAACATATATATATATATATATATAGGATATAACCTTTAGCATATTTAGAATGGCGGCCTTAAAAATTGTGTGTTAATATCTGTAGCTGCTATTGCCATATAGACTTTTTGCCCTTCATTTCAATGGGGCATCGCATTCAACTGGGCATTGCAACTGGACATCACAGAAAAGACACTGTGGCTATAATAAAGCAGTGTTCGCAGGACAATGAAATGAAGCCAGAGCCTAAATTATTTGTACTCAACACAATCAGTCAAGATATAAGAGTTTGTATAAAGATTTTACAAACAAAGAAAAAATGTACTCATTGGGGGGGGGGGGCGGATAATTTATTCACCATGAATTATTCACCCATCTCTAATTGCACGGAAGCTGCATCAAAATTAAGCATTATTCTGAGATACTCATTGCAGACCTTGCGCAAGCTGCAAAGCTGTGTAGAAGCCTCCTTGCACTTTGGAAACTATTCCTAAAGGAAAGAAGTTCTGGCAAGAAGGTTTACTGCTTTCTTGCATTTTTATGTAATAATGCTTAACTATCTAGTGAGCAACTAAGCTGTAAGTTATTGACTTGTAGTGGAAGGAATGTAGGGACTGAGCCTGACTTCATAAACCACAACTGTTACACGGCAGATCCATCTTCCTATTGTTATTTTCATGTTATTTCTATGGTATTCCCCCCCCAACCTCCCAGGGTCAGCCCTAACATTAGGGAGAGTGAGGCAGCCACCACTAGCAATAGATGCTGGGGTGGGGGTGGGGGGAAGCAGTAGCCGCTCTTACAAGAAATTCCCCTTTATTGGCCAAGGGAGCTATGCTTGAGCCACGCAACCTGTCCTATGCTCACTTCAGTAGCCTATTCCCCTCAGCTGTTGTGAAGACACTGTCTTGTCACTAGCGATGAAGTGAAGATAAACTACCCACACAGTTGTATGTGAAAAGGGCTGGGGAAGAGATTCATACCTTCTTCTCTTCTTTGCCTCGGCCAGGAAAACATCTTGAGTTGCAGAACACAACTACACAACTACTATTTGATATACCCTCCAAATATCCTGAATTGGCAGGGACAGTCCTGATTAATCCTTTGTTGTCCCACTTTTTCAGCAGCTTTTAAAATGTCCCAGTTTCTCTCTCCTCATCCCTCATCACATTTTCCCTCTTTATCTGAGACTCACTCCAATTGCTGCAAACTGAGTTCAAAGGGCAAAAGTAGTTTGAATTAAACTCCAGCTTGGAGAGAGAACAGGCGGAAGCAGAATCTTGACCTTCCATATAGATTTAGGCAAAAGGAAACTGCTGCACTCTCCTCGCTTGAGTTTCTTTCTCATTAATAACTCTCCCCAGCAACTTTTCCCATGCTTGGCAACATATGTACTTATCTATGAAATTGTGGGAGGTATGCTTTGGTTCACTGAAAAGGTCTTTCCTTCTGGGGCTGCATCCACACTGCAGAAATAATCCAGGCTGACACCACTTTAATTTCCAAGGCTCAATAAAAGGGAATCCTAGGATTTGTATGTTGTGAGACCAGAGCTCTCTAACAGAGAAGGCTAAATATCTGACAAAACTACAAATCCCAGAATTCCATAGTATTGAGCCATGGCAGTTAAAGGAGTGTCAAACTGGATTATTTCTGCAGTGCAGATGCAGCCTCAGTCAGAAGTGACAGTTGTGATGACAAGGTGGGAAAGAACCAGGTAACTATACTTGTATGGCTGCATGTTATCAGTCCATGAAGAAATGGCAGATACACAGCAATTTGTGAAAACTGTTGGAAGACTGAGAGTTCACTTGCAAGTGAACTGCATACAACATTCAAGGAGGGAAAAGCAGAGTGGTGATGGATCCTACTTTATAAAGGAGAGATTTCTGCCTAAGTGGTAGTAATTATATCTAAATATAAACATGCAACTTTTGTTTGGTTAAATTTGTTTGGTAAATTTGATTATTTTACTGTAATTTTAGTAAAAGAAAGTTATATTCAAAGCACAACCCTTAATTTCCATATGGAAGAAAAAGCAAAGTACGAAATAGAATATCCCATTATTAATAGGGGGAAAAAACAAGGTAAAACACAATCTAGTTCAAAGAGGGGTGTCTCTATTGAAATCAGAATATAGAATCAGTTTTCAAATTCCACATGTCTTAGAACACTATTTCACTGCCAACAGAATAAGTAAGTACAATAGGTAAGTAAAACTTGAATACCCTAAAGCAGGGGTAGGCAACCTTTCCCCTTTAAGGGCCGAGAGACTTCAGCTCCCAGAAGCCTCAGCCATGTTGGCCAATAGCCCCATGTTGGCCAATAGCTCCTGGGATTCTGGGAGCTGAAGTCCCTCGGCCCTTAAAGGGGAAAGGTTGCCTACCCCTGCCCTAAAGTAACCAGGTCCAATTTGATCTTGGAAGCTAAGCAAAATCAGTTCTGGTTATTGCTTGGATGAGAGATGTCTAACAAATACCAGGTGCTGTAGGTAATATTTCTGAGGAAGGAACTGGCCAAACCATCTCTGACTATTCCTTGCCTAAGAAAATCCTATGAAATTCATGAGGTCACCATAAGTCGACTGGTGGTGATGATGATGATGTGTGTGTGTGTGTGTGCTTTAATCAGTAATCTTGTAAACATGCTAATTCATAAATATGTATAATTTGGCAGTGCTGACATGTTAGTCAATAAGCCAGTGTAGTGTAGGGATTACATTGTTTGATTAAAAAACATTCAGGGGTAGTTGTGTTGGCCATTTAGCAAATTCAAACAAAAATCCATCAGTGATACCTCCAATTGTTTTTCTCTTGTTTGGTTTGTAACATCTTACCATGGAGCTTCAAAAGCTTGCAACAAGTTTGCTGTTTGATTAGAGTCAGAGTTCTCACTGGGTTATTATGGACTAGTCACTAACTCTCAGGCTAATCTACTTTACAGGTTGTTGGGGGTGCTTTTGCCATTTTGAAATGGGATGACCATGTATACCATTCTGAACTCTTTGGAGAAAGAGTGGAATTCATAAATATTAGAAGCATAATCGAGGACATGTTTAATATCTGAATGACAATAAATGATTCATCTTTCTTGATGATGAATGAATATTGCACTCTAACCCTGTAAACTGTCCCTTTTCTAGATCTAAGATTTAAAATGCACCTTCCATAATATTATTCCTTAGATGGAGTTTAGCATACTTAAACTACTTCTGCTGGGTCCAGATAAATCTTTGACAGAGACAGGAACCTGCTGGAGACATTGAGCTGGGCAAAATAATGAGCTGGAACACTGTTACAGTGGAGTGAATGTTATATGATTCTAAGAGGGAGATGATATTCGATGATCTCATCTTGAAGGTTACTAAATAAATGAGTGTAAATGGCTGCTTGGTTCCCTTTATTTCAACATGCGGTGTAGACACTTCCTTCCTATACCTCTGTCCAGTATATTGCATCACATTAAGCTTGACAGTAAGGATTGACTTAGAGGCTTTCAGCTCTGTGTAGTAATTTTGATCCTTTCTTCCTATGCTTAAGTGATTAATGTAGGTTGCTGTTCTCTCACACACTCTTTCTTCTGAGTAAATCTCTTTGTACTGAATAGGTCTTCTGAGTAACACCTATCACATTGCTCTGTTGATATACTTGTTTGTCATAGTTTCTCATTAACATTTTTAGAAATAATTTTTTTACCATACTACTACTGCTGCAGCAGCAGCTTACTGTCATTTTAAAACAGCCATTAAATAAGACTGATTTTTGTCTTTTGTTTTTTGCCAACATTCCTATAAAGGTGCCACAGCAATGCTGAAGGCATGCAATACATATCACTGGTCCATTAAAGAAGATAGGCATTTTTGAATACTCCACTTGACTTAAAACAGGAATGCAACAATGCAAGGCTGTTGCAAATGCTCCCCCGTGTAAAGTAAAAGGACATGAAAGGAAATGAACACGAAGTGCTGTTTCAACAGCTCTCAATCAATGCTTAGAAAGGATGCTAGTGAAGGATAGTTCAGAGTTTGTGAAAACTGTTGTGTGTAATTATCAATTGATTTGTCTGATTTATTAACTATTGCTCAGGTCTTGGTTCAGTTTTGCATAGCCCCTAGAATCAGGGCTATTTAGTCAGCAAACATATAGGTGCAGCTGGAGCTCTATGAGGTTGGAATGTCAAATATTGTGCAAGTAATGGAAGGGCAATAATTCCCCATAACCAAACCAGGCCATCATGATGGATTAAGAGGGCTCTGGAGTGTTTAGACTGACCCATACAATACCCTTGACCTTCCCCACTCCTCAACATCAGTGAGGGCTGGGATTGAAGTCAAAGGCATGTCTTCAGCAGATCCATTCTTTCATATGATTCTTGGGATGCTATCCCTAGGGCCACAGGAATACATGGTTAACAAACTATTGCTTTCTATCGCCCCTGTTATTTTGGCACTTTCACACCACTGGCGGGAGGGAGAGGAGATATAACTTTAAGAATATAACTGAGGTCTGAGATTTCTGAATCTATCATTCTCCCATTTGAACATGCCCGTGGTTTGAGATCTGCTGGGAAGGCCCTTCTCTGTGTCCTACCACCCTCACAGATATTCCCACATTGGTTAGGAATACTGGAGAAGGTCTTCACAGTGGCTTTCCTAGGCTCTGAAACTCCCTTCCAAGTGAAGATAGGCTGGCATTCTCCATGGTATATTTCCACAAGTAGGTGAAGACCTCTGTGTCTCAGCAAGCTTTTGAGAACTGATTGCTTAGGGGGAATGGCTTTGTCTTTTTTCATGGTTTATGTTTTAACTAGTTTTCAATAGCTTTTTAATATTACATATTTAACTTTTGTATGTAGGGCCTCTGAAATACATTTATATGCAACCATTCATACCAGGTATGAGGTTTTGTTTTCTTTCCACATTCTGCTTGAGGGATAGATGTGGATATATGGGTGCACAGGTTTGATAGATGCTTAGGTTAAGATGAGACAGGATTATTGGATAGCTGCTGGTTAAACAGATTATGAAGTTATCAGTATGAAGCTGTCGGTAAACTAATACAAGATTTTTGGAAAGAATGAAAGACTCTGTTGGCATGTTATTTTGTCAAACTCCTCATAATCATCATCCACTTCTGCTTTTTTATTATTTTATTACTCTTATCTCCCTCAATTTGTTAATGATAGAACATTCACTTCTAAAAATTGGTTGACCTAAGTGGGGTTTAGCCATTTCTTCAAATGTATCTTTCTTCTGCTTCCGCTTTAATTAAAAGGTTGCTAGACTTAAGAAAAATCATTAGATCCAGCTTTATTTCAACCTTCAAATTTTTAATAGCAAAGCGAATCAATTTAGGGTTTTTATTATTAATATTGATTTCACTTCAGTATCCAAAAATATCAATGGGAAGAACAATGCAATGGTGTTGGTACATTAAGGGACTTAAATCCACGTTGTGAAGATATTTCAATCTTATTCAAGATTGTTTCAGCCTAAGTGGACTGATAATCAATATAGTGATAACAAAAAGGAGGCTGTCCTTTGGAGAAAAAAAATTGAAATGCAGTCTATATTCTTTAAAGTAACTTAAAAGTCTCTTCAGCTCATTTGGCTTTTGTGCATGGAACATGAGTGGGTGCCATTTTGTTCTTTGCCATTGGCAGAAAAATGTAGTAAGTCAGCCTTTCCCATATGGTGTATACCTTGGCCACAAATTATGCATAGACTGTCATTTTCTATTCTATTATTTTATGATTCCACTGTTAGAAAACATGATAAGACTATAACTTCCAACATTTCACAGATGAAAATTGGAAAACATGTGGTTAAGCAACATCAGGGTGTGATGATGTTTCATTAAGATGGCAACTAGTATTAATGAGGAAGAACAGACAAGCTAGGAGATGGTGTAACAGTTTGCTTTTGTCAAGTGAAGTATTCAAGTCTTTTAGTCCAAGTCTCCAGTCAAGTCTCAAGTCTCTACCTTCAAATCACATCAAGTCTAAAATCCTTGGAAGATACTTTCTTACAGGGGAATAGCAAATATGTTAAGCAATGGGTTTGAGATGGGGGGTTGAGGTCTGCTTGGCAGCCTGTCCCTACTGCATACCAGAGGAGCCTTCTAAAGCTTTTTAAAAGCTTCAGAAGGATCCTTCTCCACAAGCCCATTGCCTAATGCATTTGTTGTTCCCTTCTGAGAAATACAGCCTGCACATTGGAGTTGGATCTTGCCTGATGCTCAAAGTGAATAGCATCAGCAAGTCAGTCACTAAAAACATAAAGTCTCAAGTTAAGTCAAGTCAGTATGTCATTTTTGCCAAGTCATGTCATTGAAGTGACTCAAGTCTGACTTGCGTCTGAGCCAATTGATTCAAGTCTATATTACTGCTTTTGGCTGAGACTACTGGAAGGACAAGATTCTGTCTCCTCGTGTATTCTCCTCTATGAAGGGGTATTGTAAAGTTTTAATTATCATCTTTTTAAAAATTTGACAGACAGTTTTTGATTTGTAATTATTAACTTATCTCTACATAGTCACCATCCATATTTACACTTTTTCCCAGCGTTTCTTGACCCTCTGAATACCGTTATTGTAGAAGTCTGCAGATTGCACCTTAAACCACTCTTCCACTTCATGAATGACATCATCTATGTTGTCAATCGGTGACTCCACAACAGATTTTTCATTTTTGGGGGGGGGGGGGGGAAGTCACTTGGTGATGATGACACTGACAAAATTTCATCAATATAACATAGGAACTTCCGGGTGATAATGATTATTTTATGATAACCCCTCGTAGTTCTCCATCTTACACTTTAATCACTTCTGGTACAACCTCTAACAAAAATAAAGGAGACAATTAGCTGATTTTCTCAACATCATGCCCTTAGGGACCAATAATGACAAAATTTCATTAATATACCATAATAACTTCCAGGTGATAATTATTACTTTACGATACCGCCTCATAATGAGTTAACTGAATGCGAAATACTTCTGTACTTTGAACTGAGTGTGCAGCAACTGAAGTAAGCCAGTATAAAAGGGAAGGTGGGAGGAGAAGAGCAAAACTAGGACATTTTAAAAGCAGCTGAAAAAGTAGGACAACAGAAGAGTAATTGGGATTGTCCCTGACAAATCAGCACAGTTGGAAAATATCTAAGAATTTCATTTGCTGCCTGGGCAGAGACCTACTGAATCTCTCCTATATTCTCTGGAGGCTTTTAAAGTCAATTACCCAGAATCTGAAATAGTGAGTACTAACTGTCTGAGGGATTCTGGGAACTGTAGTCTAGAAAAGCAGTTTTCCAAACCCTGCAGTTACCACCTCTTTCTTCTTGTAGGCCCTTTCCTACTCAACTAGGGAAAGGTGAAAGGGAGAGGGAATATAGGTTGATGTGAGTGGAATGTAAACTAGTTCAAAGCAATCATGTTTAAAGGAATCCCTTTTCCACTTTTGATTTGGGATCACCATGATTTAAGCAGTATCTCCAAGGGGGCGAATCGTGATGTGTGTGTGTGTGTGTGTGTGTGTAAGACTCCCCTCCCCACCTGTACCAATAGTTTTTTAAAAGCCTGCAGATCATTTTCAAGGCCTCCTATGCACCAACTTTCCTTTCTCTCAAGCATAGAGCTATCACTGGACCCTGTTATCTCACCACCCCAAGGTACAATATGATAATGATACCACTTAACATTGGCACATACAGAGAGAAAATACTAGAGATGCTGCAAGCATCACAACTATAAAGAAAATCAAATTAAAATATTAATTTGCTGATTAATATAACATTAGGTGACCCATTTCTCTAGCTTGTTAAACAACAAAGACTTGTGAAGCTAAATAACTGCCTCAGAGATAAGTGTTTTTAGAATTCCCATGGAGATGTTTAGCTCCTTTTTAAACATCATTAAAAATACACTGTGCATGTAACAGGCAGCTTTATTTTCTGCTGCACTGACAAGTCCTGTTTGTGTTTATTAATACACACTTTAAAAGGGGGTCAGAGAGAGTTATAGAGTTTTTCAATTACAGAGTTTGAGCAAGTAGGGTGACTTTTGAAGTGCTAGAAATTCAGCATCACATATATTAGTATAAAAAGAGCTATCTGGCACAGAAAGGAAAGTTTTGTCATTAAAAGCATACACTGTGACACCAAAAAACCTAATGTAGGTTTTCATTCAGATAGAAAAATAAAGGCATCAAGTCTTTGAATGCTTAATTCTTCGGCCTCATTCCCACTACGTTATAACCCAGTTTGCTAACCAGTTTGAAGTGCTTTAAATGACCCTTGTTTACACGTGAGCTGAATCGCTGAAGTGATTTGGCGAGAGGGGCCCTGCGCTAGACCCATTTAACATGCATCTTTTTGACGCTCTTTTTCCTCACATCTTTTGCAATAAATCAGTTGAGCGCAAGTGTGAATGGGATGTGGATCGGAATCAATTTAAATTTGCCAGCCGGCTGAAGAGGATCCATTTTGAATCGATTCATTAGTCAATGTGAACAACAAGTGGGTTATTTTACAACAAGAAAATGCAATTGGGGCAAATATAGTGTGAACCATGCTCCACTCCTGAACCAATCCATTGATTTGTATCGCAAACTGATTTATTTGTAAGTGGGAATGAGGCCTTCAAATGCCAGTGTATTTGAACATGTTGGGTCTGAATTAGGGTTATTACCATTTTTTTTTTTTACAAAGATTTAACACTTATGGCAGGCAGATGCAACATACTCCTCTCAATGTTAAAATAGCTGTATTGGTTTAATTTGAGTAGTACAAATGGGAGAGAATTTCAGTCCAGTTCATTTTTGAAGAATTTTAATGTATTAAAAGGTGGGATGTGGGCAGAAACGAAATTCTCAGATTTCCATGTCCCTAGTCCAGAAAGTCCACTGTTGGCCAATAATCTTATCTCTGGCTGTTCCTTTGATATAGGAAGAAAGATGTAGCACCTAACTCCTATACCTTCTGATAACATCACATTTTACATATTGAAAGAGAATAGAACTTTACATCCACACAGTTCTCTGCCTCTATCAATTTTTCTAGGAAGTTATCCTCATTCAGAGGAACTGGTTCTGCCTCTGGTTCCACTATAACTTGGAAAGTTACTTTTTTGCATTACAACTCCCAGAATTCCTGGATTGCATCTCCTAGAATCAACATTGGTCAGGCTGAGAGATTCTGGGAATTAATCCAAAACTATGGGATCAGAGAATAGAGCTAATTTTTGTTCCCAAGGCATTAATGGAGATGGCAAATGTGAGCTAATTATGACTTGGTATCCAAGGAAAACAGCAACAGGGCCTGTCCTTTTAAAAGGAGATCTAATAATTTATCTCCTGATGTCATCTGTAGTTTGGCCTCTGGTTTTATTCCTGAAGGACTCAAGATCATTTCAGAAGAAGGTGTGTGGAGGAAGCAGTTTTTTCTGTGAGATACCAGGAGAGCATGGAAACCAAGGGCAACAACTGTTTGCACCCAGAAGAGGAAGTAAAGAGGCATGGCATTAAAAATTGAATTAAGTAGGGCAACATTTATTAAATGGCAATCAGTTCTCTGCAAAGTGTGTGTGGGGGATTTGTGTGGGAATTAAAATGTAAAACAGACAATAAGCCTGAAGGAGAATCAAGACTAGTCTACTCTTAACTGTAGCCCACCCCTCCCCAGACCCATGCCAATGCAGATATTGGGGGACCTCTCATTTTACCCCAAAGCCATTACCTTGGCACTCTGAAAAGATGACAAAACCTGACCCCCATAGGACAAAACCTTTTGTCCCCATAGATCCTTGAGGCCAGAGCTGCAGAACTCAGGACCCACAAATCACTTTAAAAGTATCTTTGGGTGCTCACCAACCTTAAGTTATTTACATTTCTACACATCTCTGCCAAACCAAATGGGAAAGAATCAGTTGTGTGAACAATCATCATCCCAGAGAAATCAAGCAAATGAGACTGAATTCATCGAAAAAAGGACCAGTGCTCAACTTTAAATGAGACATTCTGTTATTGTACTAACAATCTTGACACACATTGAAACATCTCCACTTGGATTGCCACTTACTTTTTTCCAAAAGTCAACTTTTCTGGGCCTTGGACAAAAGGAAATTGGTGGAAATGGTTGCTTTATGAACACTTCTGAGCTGTTGGAAAGTGTTCACAATGAACTGTTGCAAAGTCCTTAAGCTTTTGGAAATCATAGAATCATAGAATCATAGAGCTGGAAGAGACCACAAGGGCCATCCAGTCCAACCCCCTGCCATGCAGGAACTCCCAATCAAAGCATCCCCGACAGATGACCATCCAGCCGCTGCTTAAAGACCTCCAAGGAAGAAGACTCCACTACTCTCCGAGGGAGTGTGTTCCACTGTCGAACAGCCCTTACTGTCAGGAAGTTCCTCCTAATGTTGAGGTGGAATCTCTTTTCTTGGGAAATGCTCACCCAAAACTTCTACATAAACTTTTCAGGCTTTTCAACCATGGGATGCTTGTACTTACCTAGAAATAACCATTATTAGACCATCCCAATGTTATACACTGATAGCTCTCAAAACCTGAAATTCAGGAAAGACCTGCTGGCTTTTATTTTAAATTAGGTAGATATGACAGAAGAGGGAAGGGAAGGTGGCATAAACAAGATTCCAAAATTCTTCTATAGAAAGAGTAGTAAAGTGTAGCCCTTTTGTCGTCCTTCAGCTCTGCCCATGCTGACTGCAACTGATGGGAATTGAAGTCCAATAATATCTGTAGGGCCACACTTTCACAATCCCATAATCTATTGTGAAAGGTAGATTAGAACATTTTATAAAAACTATTAGATACTTCAACTCCAAGAATCTAAATATAGTTAAGAGTGCATCTACACTATAGAAATAATGCCATTTTAAAACACTTTAACTGCCATAGCTCCATCCTTCAGAATCCTGGAGTAATTTTATGAAGCACCAGAGTTCTTGGACAGAGAAGGCTGAAGATTTGTAAAACTACAAATCCCAGGATTCCATAAGATGAAGCTACAGCACTTAAGTGGTTTCAAACTGCATTGGTTCTACAGTGTAGAGATGCACCCTAATTTACTAATCTTCTAGAACTAACCATTTACAAGTGATTATAGCCGAGGCAATCAGTTAAAATTGTTGAGGTTCTAGCTAGGACAGAGATGGAAGAAGGAGAAGGAGCACACTGTGAGGATAGTGATGAACCAAAACATTTCATTATTCTATATCAGGGGTAGGCAACCTTTCCCCTTTAAGGGCCGAGGGACTTCAGCTCCCAGAAGCCTCAGCCATGTTGGCCAATAGCTCCTGGGATTCTGGGAGCTGAAGTCCCTCGGCCCTTAAAGGGGAAAGGTTGCCTATTCCTGTTCTATGTGCCAGTCTAAAAATTAAAATGGAAGAAATTTCTAACTCCAACTTGCAGGTAGAAGTTTGTATATCCTAAAAATCACTGGCTGGTATCCTGTTGGCGACCTACATCTTCATAAGTGGACTTACATATCTTCAGGAACAAAATTAGAAGGTTCCATAATGCCTGTATCCAGTAGAGGGCTGCTGTTACTTTACTAGATTGGAGAGCCTGCAAGAATGACCAATCTGTAATAGGAATGATGCACAATGGGACTCATGCACAATGGGACATGCATCACATCAGTCTTGATGCACATCACGTTAGTCCTAATGTGCATTGGGCACCAATATAGATCAGGCACTCTCACTATTGCCCTGTTACACATCTCCACAATTTGGTAAAGGGGTTTCTTAGTGCCTCTGCTACATAGCTAAGTATACATAAAGACATGATGTAACAGATCATATAGGATTCCATCAAACATTTTGCAGGAATAGGAAAAGAGAACAGAAGCACCTAAGAGTAAATGATGAAATGTCTTCTTTAAAAGTGGGAGGAAGAATTAGCAAAGCAGTTTCATTTATATACCGCTTCATACCATGCTATGCAGTGTCTAAGCGGATTACAACTGTAAGCTCATTGCCCTCCAACAGCTGGGTACTCATTTTAGCGACCTCGGAAGGATGCAGGCCTGAGTAAAGCCTGAGCCCTGGCTAGTACTGAACTTGCAACCTTTTGGTTTATGAGTGAGTGGCTGCAGTACAGGCATTTAACCACTGCACCACCAGGGCTCCTAATTATGAAGATGTAATTACTAATTAAGAAGGCTGTTTTAAAGATACAATAAATCATATAAACATGCTGAAGTTCATGGAAGAAACAAAATTTATACTTTTAGTTTTATACATACATACACATTTGTTCAAGCTCAAGTGGATTTCAGTGAACAGAAATGAATGCATCAATGTGCAGATGTGTATATATGATTATTTCCTTTACCAGTGTTCCACTGCTCTTTATGCCTTTGTAGTTAGCTATCTGGGATACCAAGATAATATAACTTCTTAACTTAAAAATAGCCCACATCCATATTGGGATAAGTCAACTGCACTTAAATTCCTCTGAATTGTTTTCATGATTCACTTCTTCCACCTAATTCACTCATAGTCTGAATCCTACCTATGAAATGTGTGAAAGTTTACTAGAAACCCACATGTTCTACTATACAAATATAGACTTAATTAGGAAAGTTTAGCTTTACCAGCGTTTTGAAATGCTCCATCTAATGCTGAACCTGAAAACTCATCAACAAAATGTGAGGAAAAGGTTCCAGAATTATCATTCTTCTGTTCTTGGCTGTCTCCTTTCTACACTGCAATGCACCCAGTGGCACAAAAGGCTCATTTGGACTGGTATGAAATTGCACCAACAAGCCAATAAAAGCTAACAATTTAGAAGCAATGGGCAGCCATGTGCTATTGCCAAAACTGAATATTTTCCATTGGAGAAGTTAGACTCAAATACTGGTGTCAGTAACTGACCTGAACACAAGGAGATGCACGATCTATTGTATAAAATGAACAACATAAACGATAAGAGGTTATAAATTAAATGTAAAAGATCTAAATATTTCATGTTTCAACCAATGTGTCTGGATTGTTTGAAAAGAAATACACTGTAAACCTATGGCTTAAATCCTGTTGGTTAGTCCCAACTAGAGTGGATCCACTGCAGGAATTATTAAATATTTAATCAACACATAGGTAACTCCTATTGAGTCAGGGGGGTCTACTTTAGCTGGGAATCTACTCTATCTGGGAATAAAAGCAGAACTGAATCCCATAGTCAAGATTTCTATGGTACTTGTACTTGTTAGCCCTCTAAAATTGTATGGTATTCCTTTAACCACAAAAACTTCAATACCTCTACAAAAAACTGGGTAAACATAATTTTCAATGAGTATGTAAAGATGAGAGCCAGTGTAGTGTAGTGGTTTGATGTTGGATTATAACTCTGCAGACCAGGGTTTGAATCCTGC
This sequence comes from Phrynosoma blainvillii, assembly GCA_026167975.1. Classification (NCBI taxonomy): domain Eukaryota; kingdom Metazoa; phylum Chordata; class Lepidosauria; order Squamata; family Phrynosomatidae; genus Phrynosoma; species Phrynosoma blainvillii. The sequence continues at coordinate 40,712,393 of JANUYF010000005.1, forward strand.
CTCAGCCATGTAAACCCTCTGGGTGACCTTGGGCAAGTCACACTCTCTAAGCATCAGAGGATGGCAATGGCAACCCCCCTCCCCCCAGAAGAAAGTTGCTAAAAAAACAACAACCCATCATAGATTCACCCTAGGGTTGCCTTAAGTCAGAAATGACTTGAAGGCACACAATAACAACAATGTAAATATAGTATAGGTTTTGTGTGAGTTTGAGATACAGCTGAAACAGTCTGGATCTCAAGGGAAGTTACTTTTTTCATTGCTAATAGAGTTGAAATCTTATTGCCTGGATCTTACAACTCTTTTTCTCCAAGAGCCAAATAGCCAAAGAGAGGAGCAGCTGCTGCCTGCATTCATATTGCTGTAGGGCTAGGCCATCTTGACAACAAAAACAACATCTTGACAAAATATGTGACCTTTTACATACCCCACAATTATAGCAGTTTGGTACCACTATAACAGTCAGGACTCCATCTTCTGGAATCCTGCAATCTGTAGTTTCATGAAGTATTGTGATTCTTCAGCCAGAATGCTCTAGTGCAGGGGTAGGCAACCTTTTTGAGCTGGGGGCCAGGTTGCTGTCCCTCAGACAATTGGGGGGCCGAAGCACCAAATATAAATAAATAAAAATAAAAATAATTTTTTTAAAAAATATGCATGCACACTCTCTCAGCCCCAGAAAAGCCATGGCAAAAACCCTGTGGAGATTTTGCCAAGAAAACCCCAAGAACAAATAATAACAACAATAATCAATATCATCATGGCGGGTGGCAGCGGCGGCGGCAGGACCAGCCGGGGGCCGGTGCAAAGGCCTCGTGGGGCCGCATCCGGCCCCCGGTCCTTAGGTTGCTTACCTCTGCTCTAGTGCATCACCAGACTACAAATTGCAGGATTCCAGAGGTTGGACCAATGAGAGTTTTGTTATAATTTTATAAAATGGGAAAGACTGCTGCCATTGAAATTGTCCTAAGCCTTCTTGTTTACAGCATCCTGGCTTCCAGGATCAACTCAAATAATACATCTGTAATTGCCATCTGATCCTACTTATTAATGTTTAGACTTCATATAATCTTCTCAGAATTGCTTACAGATATTCAGCAAGATATGCTGTTGTTGTTGTGTGCCTTCAAGCCATTTCTGACTTATGGCTAGAGATATGAAGGCCTGAAAAGAAAAAAAACACTGGAAAAATGGGGGGACTCCCTCATCCCCCCTCCCTCAAATCATGCTAAAATAAAACATTCCATAATTTATTTTCTTCCTTTTTTTTCATTTTTTAAATTTTTCTCATCCCCTCCCTGCTTTTTTCCATTTCTCCCCCAATTTTTTCCACGTCTTCACATCTCTACTTATGGCAGCTTTAAGGCAAACCTTAGCAAAATTTGTTCAAAGGGGGTTTGTTATTGCCTTCCTTTGAGACCGAGAGATTATGACTTGTCTAAAGTCTCCCTGGGTGTTTTCATGGCCAAGCAGAGATTCAAGTCCTGTTCTCCCAGAGTCCTAGTCCATTATACCATGCTGTCTCACATGCATCTTTCCTCACCCTTAGAGTTGCCAGACTGAAAATTGGAGAGGACTCCTATACCTTTAATGCTGCTTAGAAGAGGAAATTTCAACATGTGTAACAAGCAACACTTATTCAAATGTCCTCTTCTACATAACCATTAAAGATACAGGGGCCTTCTCCTGTTTTCAGTCTGACAACCCTACTCCAGATGAGACTGGAACCCACAGTTCCTGATTTAAAAAGCCAGTGCCTCTGCAAGATATATCAGTATTAAAATCAATAATAATAATAATAATAATAATAATAATAATTTATACCCCGCCCCTCTGTTAAAACAATCGGGGCGGCTTACAACAATTAAAATTACACCAAAAGTACAGACTAAACCCCACAACCCCACCCTCCTCCATTATAAAGATATTAAACTACACATATTAAACATTAACATAAATCTCAAGAAAAATTAGAATAATTAAAATGATTGCAGACAAATACAAGCCGTGAGCAAGCCAAGAGCAGAAAGAGGCAAAGAGACACAGCTCCAGAGGCTGGGATCTGATCAGGAAGCTAATCAGGAAAGGCCTGCCGGAAGAGATCCTTCTTCACAGCTTTTTTGAAGCTCCTTAGGCTTGTAATCTGATGGATCTCATCCAGCAGGCGGTTCCATAATCTGGGGGCGGTTACTGAAAATGCCCTCTGGGAGGTTGCCGACAGCCTAGATTTTAATGGCTGGAGCAAATTCCTCCCAGAGGACCAGAGTGCGCGGAGAGGATTATAGGAGAGGAGGCAGTCCCAGAGATAAGATGGACCCAAGCCATTTAGGGCTTTAAAGGTGATAACCAACACCTTATACTGGGCCCGGAAACTAATAGGCAGCCAGTGGAGAGATTTTAATACCAGAGTTATGTGGTCTCTCCTAGATGTTCCAGAGACCACTCTGGCTGCCATATTTTGTACTAATTGAAGTTTCCAGACCAAGCATGAGAGTAGCCCCATGTAGAGCACATTACAGAAATCCAGACGGGAGGTTACCAGCACATGCACCACAGTCTCAAGGTCCCTTACTTCCAGGAAAGGGCACAGCTGGCATATCAGCCAAAGCTGATAGCAGGCACTCCTGACCATCGCATTTACCTGATTAGTCATCAGGAGTGACGAGTCAAGGAGCACCCCCAGTCTGTGAACAGAGTCCTTTACGGAGAGTGTGACCCCGTCCAGGACTGGAGGTTGCAACCCAATTCCTGCTTTTGGAGTAGCTACTGTTAGCACCTCTATTTTACTTGGATTCACTCTCAATCTGTTTTTCCTCATCCAGCCCATTACTGCCTTAAGACATTCATTGAGAGGAGAGATGCCATCGGGAGTCGAGGCCGACGATCGAGACATGGAGAAATAGATCTGGGTGTCATCAGCGTACTGATAACACCCAGCCGCATGGCTCCAGATAATCTCACCCAGTGGCTTCATATAGATGTTAAACAGCATTGGGGACAGAATGGCACCTTGAGGGATGCTGCACGAGAGCTCCCTTTTAGCGGAGCAACTTTCCCCGAGCAGCACTCTCTGGGACCTGCCTGAGAGGAAGGAACAGAACCACTGCAATGCAGTGCCTCCAATTCCTAATCCACTCAGGCGGTCCAAGAGGATGCTGTGATCTATTGTATCAAAAGCCGCTGAGAGGTCTAAGAGCACCAACAGGGTCACACTATCCCTGTCAATGCTCAACGCAGATCGTTGGCCAAGGCAACCATGGCAGTCTCAACTCCAAATCCCGTCCTAAAGCCAGTTTGAAATGAGTCTAGATAATCGGTTTCATCCAAGACAGCTTGGAGCTGAAGAGCAACTGCCTTCTCGATTACCTTGCTCAAGAATGGTAACAACGAGACTGGCCTATAATTATTCATATCCAGGGGATCCAGGGAAGGTTTTTTCAGAAGCGGCCTAACCACCGCTTCCTTTAAGCAAGGTGGAACAGAGCCTTCCCTGAGGGATGCATTGATGATGTCAATAAGGAACATCCTCAATGCATCCCCTCCCTGGATGGCCAGCCATGATGGGCAAGGGTCGAGAAGGCAGGTCGTTTTCCTCACTCTGCCAAGGAGCTTGTCCATGTCATCGGTACTCACAGGTTGGGACATAGAAAATGTGGCTGAACCAAAGCTAGCAACTCCAAAGGAATGCACAGCTTGTGTAAGATTTAAATCAAATCACTCAATTGTTATAAAGGAGGGACTGAAGGCTTCAGGTAAAAACAGATAAAACCAGGAACCCTTCAGCAACTTTCTCAAAACTGAAGTTTCTTCATAAATAGGATGAGAAACATTTGAGGTGTGTGTGTGGTTTTTTATATATATGACTTTCCAAGAAAGCAAACCTCACAGGTGAGGTTATCACACAGGAGGCAAAGTGCCCGAATCCTGTGCAGAAATGGGATTTAAAACCCAGGAAAAACCCGCAAGAGCAGGTTGATTTTCAGACACATTGGGGTTAATGAGCATTAATGCGACATTAACCCAGACAGAAAGTTGACAAAATGCAACACTTTTTACTTTTGGGATTTTCCAAAAATAAAAAGCAGCACATTTTGTCAAACTTCTGTCCAGATTAATGTCACGTTAATGATTATTATCCCTGATGTCATCTGAAAATCAATCCACTTTTGCAGGTTTTCCCCACTTTCTGTCCGAAATAACGTCAGACATCATCTGAAAATCAATCCGCTTTTGCGGCTTTTTTCCAGTTTAAATCCTGTTTTTGCATGTGATTCCTCCCGTGTGATAAACTTCCTCGTTGTCTTTCCCCATATTAGGGATGCACAAATAATTCTACATCTGGACCATGTCAGTTTTGTATGTTTTCAGTGAAAAATCCATTCTATTCAATTTCTTCATCATTCTGAGAATTGTAAATATAATAGATTGATCTGTTGCAGACGTAAAAGCAATGGAATGTCAATTTATTAATTAAAAGTGCATTTTATGTATTATGATGTGATAAAATGTACAATTATGATCATTAAAACTTTTCCTAAACAGATGAATTTTAGACATTTTATAGTCTTCTTTCCTTTGAGGTATCTTTCCTTAATATGTTCATTCTTGTGGGCAGCTTTTGCTAATATACACATTGTGTACACTGTTGTTGAACTGTAGTTCTCTATATTGCAAAACCTAGAGAAATGCAGACTTTGAAGGAAAACTGCTTTGATTTTCATATTAGTTTGGGAAGAAGGTTGGCTGACCTAGAAATGGAGCCCAAATCACCCTAGACATTCATCCACTTAGATAAGAGGTGAAGAGAAATCACACTAAGAAATGTTGAGTGTTCATCTGCAGTTGCCCTTTCTTCCTTACTGACAAATTAGTAAGAGCAGCTTTATGTCTGTTGTAGCTACATACAGGTATCCAATCCTTGCACATCCCCAAAGAAAATACAGTCTACCTGTGAAGGAAAAACGATCTATCAAGGCTAGTAAGCAGTAGTGCATAATTTATCAGTCTTAATAGCCTTTGGGGCATTTCTAAAGGAATTAATCTAAACAGTCAAAACAATTTATCACTTCATAATACATAAAATGCACTTTTAATTAATAAATGGACATTCCATTGCTTTTACAGCTGCAACAGATCAATCCATTTTTTTAACCTTCTGACTATAGTTTGGGTTTCTTTAATGGGTTTTAATGGGTTCTGCTCACTGATCTAAGCTTCTGCATTTGTTTCCTGGAAGACGTTCTGTACTTTGTGGCATAATCTCACAGCCTCTTTGAAAAACTTCCACCAAGATATTGCCACACAAACAATCATTGTCTTTGTTACTGTAAGGATCATTCATTACTCTTGAGTTGACCTTTCTGGCCCAACTCTATAAAGTAATAATGTTACTGTAATGTAAAGAAGTTCTCATCAATAGATTATGTTAGGGCTTCTTATTTAAAACCATTTGACTTGTTAAAATAAAGTATATACATTGGCTATGGAATATTACATTGGCTTTTAGGCAGTGCTGCTATCCATAAATTTCAAAGCATTTTACCATGCACAAAATGTTTTGATGTCTTATTTGAATGATTAGTTTGTGATAAAGATGCATTTGTGATTAATATAAGACTCTAATTTTATATTGGATAATATTTTATTAGATGCACTCAGGCATTCTTTTTGAAAATATAAATTTATACAATATAATTTTCTAAAGCAATTTGTATATAGTCGCCCCTCTGTTTTCATGGGGGAATCTGTTCTGGAACACCCCCCCCCCCATGAAAATGAAATATCACACATATTCAAGCCCTATAGGCTTGAATGGGTGCATGCTCCATACACAGCTGTGTGCATGCCATTTTAAGTCTCCCCTCGTGCCTGTCTATGTAAAGTGTGGACTGTGGACTTCAAATCCACAAAAATGGAGGGGCGACTGTAGTTACAACAGTAACCCTCAAACCAGTTCAGGATTAATCCTTTGGATTTCAGTGGCATTTCACCAAATAAAACAGGTGAAAATCTAATAATTATATTTAAAAACCCAACCTAAAATTTTCAATAAAAATACTAACCAGGACTGACTTGTCCTAACTGAAGACAGTAGGTGCAAACAGTGAAAAGTATAGTGTTTAATTGCCTTTCAAATGGGTTAAGATGTAATATTTAACAGGAAGTTGGGTGTCACATTGATTTCTACCATTGATTCCTATTTATTACTTAAAACTATTTATTGCAAAGTCAATGCCATTGATCACAGGGCAGGGGGTAGGAATAACACAACCTCTGGTTGTTGTTGACTACAGCATTCAGCATTCCTCACCATTAGCAATGCTAACTAGGTTTGCTGGGAGATGCAGTTCAACAACTTCTCAGGGCCACATGATTCCCACCCCAGTTATTTACTTACATTGAGGCCACAATACTGTAACTTCATATTTGTTGTTTCAGGAGTAAGACCTGAGCACTGACTCCCAGTTTAGTGGATTAGACATTGTGATCTACAGTCTGAAGATACATAACTTTATATGTTTTTTCTCTAATGTACACGATGTTCTAATATGTGGAGCATTTGCCATTGGTTCCAGTGCCATTAATTAAAAGGTAAAGGTAATCTCTGTTGACAAGGTTGTGTGACAAGGGCGGTGCTCATCTCCATTACTAAGCCAAAGAGACTACTCTGTGATAATATGGCCAGCATGATTGCACAGAACGCTGTTTACCTTCCCACCAACTGGTACCTATTTATCTACTTGTATTTGCATGCTTTTGAACTGCTAGATTGGCAGAAGCTGGGACCAGTGACAGGAGCTCACCCCATTATGCAGCACCTGGGCCTTGAAGTGCCAACCTGCTGATCTTGCAATCAACAGAGTCAGCATCTTAAGCACTTGAGCCACTGCATCCCATATAATTAATCCCATTAATTGCTCCCATATAATTAAGCTTGGCCAAGCACAGCTACATGTCACATGGTCCAGGTCTGCCTGGAGGTTCCAGTTTCAGGGTCAAAGGACCAGAGGCAGATTACATGACCAAAGACAATCTGGAAGTTGCATTATAGAGGAGCCAAGCACGTATCCAAGGGTTGGGAAAGAATTAAGATGTTCAAAGGCAGGCAAGAGGAAACAAGGATGCAAACCAAGATGGTATCTTCCGCCACATTTATACAGAACTAAGGAGCTGTACAGACTGACCAAAAGGGCTGGCCTGGGGTCAGAGCGCGGGCATGGTGACTGCACGCCAGATGCCCCAACTCTGCCCCAATGCCATCATCATGCTGCCCACCCAAACAGATGGCGGGTGGCATCAGGGCACTCCCTTGGTGCAGCATTCATACATGCTGTGCCAAAGGAGCACCGAAAAGCTGCTACCATGGCAATGGTGGCTTTTTGCTGCTCTAAAAAAGAGCAGCATTTGCCAGCTCTTTTTAGAGGGGGAAAGTACTGGATTGAGAGCACAGTGTACGGTTGCCACGGCCCCGATCTGGCAAGGAAAGGGGCAGGGGGACGCCACCACTTTGGGGCCATCTGTTGAGCCCCTAATTCAGCCCCTATTAGTTCTTAAGATCATCTGGTTTGGCTGAGATGAAAAGATGGTTTGGCTGACCAGTGCATAGGTGGTGCTGTAGCATCACAGAAGCTAGTCTAATAGTTCATTTTGCCTGATAGCAGTTGATTCAGAAACAAAGGACTTTATCACACATGGCTTTTAAATTGCTATAAAAGTTGGAAAATAGCACCTTTGGCAATAGCCATCACACAATGCCATCTCCATCTCATTGCTGCCTTGTCCTCGAAACATTGTTAAAGTGCACCTTGCCACTGATGGGGACAATTTATCAATAAGCAGGTATAGTAGTATTTATTTATATTTATTTATTTATTATTTAGAATATTTATACTCTGCTCTTCAGCCACCAAGGCTCTCAGAGTGGTTTACAGATTGTTAATTTGATAGTTTCCTGCCCTCAGGCTTACAATCTAAAAAGACATGACACAAAAAAAGAAGGGAATGGCAATGGGGAAGGGGACCAAGTCTAGCGTTAGTTCTTAGGTGCAATAATTTACTGTTGCATGGGCAGTTATGTAGTGTCAGTGTTGCCTCCTCTTCCCTAATCCTCCTTACAATTCCAGAACAGCTTGTTTTTGATTTTTTAAAAAACTTTATTTTATTTCTTTTATTTTTTGTTATTTTGCATTAGTGTAACTCCAGACTTGGGTTTAAACTCATTCCCCCCCCCCCCCCCCAATATCCCCCATTCTACCATCCAATGTCATCTGGGGGAGAAACACTAGGCCCAGTACCATCCGGCCTAAAATAAGAAGAAGAGCCCTCCCTCCATTACCATCCGATGTCATCTGGGGGAGAGACACTAGGCCGAGCACCATCGGACCTAAAATAAGAAGAGGAGCCCTCCCTCCATTACCATCCAATGTCATCTGGGGGAGAGACACTAGGCCCAGTACCACCCGGCCTGGAATAAGAAGAAGAGCCCTCCCTCCATTACCATCCGATGTCATCTGGGGGAGAGATGATAGGCCCAGCACCATTGGGCCTAAAATAATAATAAGAGCCCTCCCTCCATTACCATCCGATGTCATCTGGGGGAGAGACACTAGGCCCAGCACCATTGGGCCTAAAATAATAATAAGAGCCCTCCCTCCATTACCATCCAGTGTCATCTGGGGGAGAGATGATAGGCCCAGCACCATCCGGCCTGGAATAAGAAGAACCCTTACTTCTTAAAGGACAGGTGGGATTTGGGATTTCTATGTTCTGTTTAAATTGTATTAATATATATGTATGGAAATGTTAATGTTGTAAGCCGCCCTGATTGCTCTGCAGAGGGGCGGGATATATTATTATTATTATTATTATTATTATTATTGGGCAGGAAGGTGGGGTTAAGCACACGCAGGGTCAGCAACAGCATGGTCATGCTATGGAAGAGATGTGTGACAGGGAGTGCTCCCAAACCAGTATGTATGCATTTCTTTTCATTAAAGCAATCATGGCGAGAACATGGGCAGTTAGATAAAGTCCCAAGGGCTCTTTCACACCACATAGTTATAGTGCTATGATTCCACTTTAAATGCTATGGCAACATCCTATGGAATCCTAGGATTTTCACTTTAGGGCAAGGCATTTAGAATTTTCTATGCCTAGCAAACTCAGGAAAAACCATATAGGTACCAATTATAATATTAAAAAAAGTAACTGAAGAACATTCAACATTCAAAAAATATTAAGAAAGTAACTAACAATTATGTATTCATACACAGATATACTGAGTACATTGTGTTATTATTTGTTAATGTCTGTATGCTCTTTGGTTACTTTTCTGTTCATTTTTTAATATTATATTTGGTACCTATATGGTGTTCCCTCTTGGTATTTAGAATTTTCTCCCAAAGAAATCTGTGCCACACCAAACTACAAACCCCAGAATTTCATAGGATGCAGCCGTATCAGGTAAAGTGGAATCATAGTGGTATAATTGTGTTGTGTAAAAAGGTCACTAAGGTATTTGGGCAGTGTAATCAGAACCCAAAACTTAAGATTCCTTCTAAGCCATTGCACTACATTAGTAGATGATTTTTTTCCTGGGATCACACAGCAGAAATGAAGGAAGGCAAACAAGTCCACTCATTGACCATAGTTGTTTTCCCTGCCACTATGCTGTTATTACTTCTCTAGAAAAAAAAACATAAAGAAGTAACATGGACTATATTCAAGGTTAATCCTGCCTAAAGTAAATCTACTCAAATAAATGGAGTGTATATTTTGATTAACAAGTCTCATTCATTTCAATGGATCTAGTCTAGCTAAGGCTACATCTGCACTGTAGAAATAATGCAGTCTGGTACTGCTTTAACTGCCATGGCTCAATGATATGGAATTCTGGGATTTATAGTTTGTCGTGGCACCAGTGTTCTCTGATTGAGAAAGCTAAATATCTCTCAAAACTACTGTATTATTTCTGCAGTGCAGATATAGCCTAGGACCAACAGTAGATTTAGCATCTTATTTTTTTAAAAAAACAAACAAACAAAACATAAAACATTGCAGATTTCTTCATAATTCTTCTAGTGATGTACTAACACCTTTAGATGAATCATTCTTTAAAAATCATTATTAATTAAAAATAAGTATGATCAGGCAACCAAACAAAAGGCTCATGATATAAAACAAAAGGGTATGCCCGAGTGACAGGTCTCTGTAACAACCTCTTGTACCATTGGGTGATATTTGCCATATGTCCCATGATTGATAGTAAGATTTAATGAGTTCTTACAAGCAATTAAATAATCAAGGGTTCCTGCTGTTATATGGCAGAGCTTGATAGAACAATGACAAATGAGAGAATATCTACAACCTAATCAAAGGGACATATTTCCTTGGGAACAAAATAATATTATCTACCAGTGCAATCAAAGGACAAAAGGATCCAGAGAGGACACAACAGAGCATGATAAGTTTGGTGTTCTTTTCATTAGCTGGTCCTACTGTTTCCATTTAATGGATCCTATTAAATCTGAAAGGGAGTTAAACAAGTCAAATTTCCTTGAATTTTCATGACCTACTGATTTTTATCCAGTAGGTTTTGATATATTGTTTATATTATATGACTAGTCAGCTTAACTCTTTCTCTTCTCCTGGTAGTTGTATTTCCTTCTTCTTGGTACTTTCTTAAACATATCGGGTTAGTGTTCTATATAAATCTGTTCGCTTTTCGTTCTCAACCATAAAAATACAGCTTGAAATGTGCTATTTTATGGCAGGCATGTTAAGCTTTTGGATCAACCAATTGTACATTTCCTATTATATGTGAACTGCACACATGTATGTTTATTGGAAAATAATAACCCAAATTAAGACACGCCTGAAGTACCTGCAATTTCATCCAAAAATAATGCACCAGGTTTAATCTCAAATTTTATGTCAGATCAGCCAGAGAGAAAGTGAACATTTCTACTGATTCCTTTTTAAATTTCCTGATTTTGGGTGCAAAATGTTTAGCAATAAACATCTTCTGTGTTAAATCAGAGAGAAAATCTCTTTATTTCATCTGCTCCTTCAATTAAATCAACATTGTATATCTTAGCCATGATTAGGACTCCTAAAAGAGCTCTCATTTAGTCATCAAAATGTTTGCTTTCTAGTTAAAAAAAAAAAGCAAATTAGGGAATGAGGCCTTATCAGCAGATGCAAAATCTATAAACAATCTTAAATGCCTATGCATGTCTACTCAGACATATGTCAACTGAGTTCAATGGGACATACTCCCAAGTCAGTACACCTAATTAGAAGAAAACTGCACTACACAATTATGCCAGTTTGATACCACTTAACACCCATGGCTTCTTTCTTAGAAATCAAGGATTTGTAGTTTAGCAAGATAAGAACAACTGTTATTTAGAGGAACACAATAAAGTTTTCTAAGAGAAAATTCCAAGGAACTCTCTAAACATTTTCTAGGGCTCCTTATGATGGAGCAACAGCAGAGGAAGGTTAAGTTGGTGTCAAACTGATATAGCTTTGTATTGCAGACATACCTAGTTTCATATAGGTTTTACTTCTGCTTAAGCATGTATAGGTTTAAACTGTAAATATTTTAAACCTCTGTCAGTTATGGATTTTGTGTATGTGTTATGTTGTGTATTTTAAAGCCAACTCGAATTTATGGTAATCTTCTCATCGGGTTTTCTTGGCAAGATTTATTCTTGGTTTTCCACTGACTTCCTCTAAGTGTGAGAAAGTGTGATTGTCTAAGGTTGCTCAGTAGGTGTCTGTGGCTGAGCAGAGATTTGAATCCTGGGGGCTGTCCTAATGGACCCAAACACATGTGTTCCCCCCTGACCTTGCATTGTCCTGTTCTGATGACACTGTCCAGTACCCCTGGATTGGGATTGGGCAGACTAGATACCAATCCAGGGTCCTAGTCCAATCCAGGTTCAAAGGGGCCTTAGCATAAGTCAAAAAGACCTGTTTTTTGCTATGGAGTTTTGGGGGGTTTTTTTGGAAACTGTGGGAACATTTGGCAAACTGGACAGCCCCACGCTTACCTTCCTCTGCTGTCACTACTACTGAGAGGAGTCCCGTCACCATGTCTGATGCCTGGAGTGCCTGAACATGTGGGTGCAGACAGGTGCCTTTCTTGCACATCAGATATAGCAATTGGAGTCTTTTTAGTAGGGGCAATGGTAGAGGAAGGTAAGGGGCACAGGGTGATAGGGGTCGTGGCATGCCAGCAGGTGTGCAAACACCCACCCTTCCCCGCACCAGTACAGGGACTGGATAGTATGGGCTTGGCCCATGGTATCCTGGCCCATCTGATCAGCCTCTTGGTCTCCTAAAGCCCTAGTTCAACATTCAAAATGCCATACTTCACTTATGCTGCTCATTTTATTCCATCATCTACTATTGGTATTTTTCATTTCTGAAAATTGCCTTGAAAATATTGTGACTACCATACAAAAGCAATGTGCAAGTGCTTGAAATAAACAATAAACAATGAAAATATGCCACCACACATATACCCTTGCAGAATTCAAAATTCAACCTCTCTGTGTGTGGTGCTTAAATAATGAAATGCATGGTATACTTCTATCCAGTGTCACAAGTCACGAGTTCAGTGGAAATAAGCACAGCTTATTCTGTGTCTGTATTGCACTCTATAAGTAGGCATTATGAATATTCTGCAGAAAATGTATCTATGAGTTAATTGCAATCTATTGTAGCATTCTTTCAGTAGCTAAAACCAGAACTACCTTAAGAAAAATATGATATAAATTTACAGTGCGACTACTCACTTAATATCAGATTTGAAAAACCTGACAAAAATACATTAAAATGTTCAAGACTTTGCAAAATTGTTTCTAGACAGATCTGTACCTGTCAGGAAATATAAGTGCTAGCTATAGAAGTTCCATAGCTATCACACATAATGTCATAAGGTGTTGGATGGTGTACAGATTGCAGATGAAAAGACCAGAGAAATATTACAGAGATAATAGATCAATCATAAACTGCAAAATCATGTAACTATCTGCTGACAGTGGGTTACTTCTTTGAATACTTATTTTTAGGTTTATTGTAGCAATATGCCATAAGCACAGGAAGAAAATAGTTGTAACTGATTTAGAAAAGGCTTTATATGGTCTGTTTGTCTGTGTCTGCATGTGTGCGCACACGTTTGCATGCACACGTGTGTTTCCTTTATATTTTATATTTGTGACAATTGAGATAATTTGTTAAACTAAATGGACTGCTGATTTTAGCCTGTGTATCATTCCTCAAATATATAAGATTTTAGTTGTGGAACTAATGGGTATATTTCTGATTCCTCTACTTCATGATTTCTGCCAAATTTGAATATAACTAGCATATGTGGAATATATATTACAAACATTATTTATTTATTTAAATATTCATGTCCCACACTATCTCAAAAGTTGTCAGGATAATCTACAATAAAAGCACTTTGAAGAACTGAAAACAATTTCAAATTGAAAACTGTAAAGATAATTGAAATGGTCTAAAAACACACCAAACAACATTAAACAATATGTGCAATGTGGACAAAATTATTAGATCCCAAAGGCTTTAAGATGACATTTTTACTTGGCTCTGGAATGAAACCAATGTTAGCACCAATTTGATCTCTAAGGAAAGGACACACATCCTATCACAGTGTATTGACTTCTCTGAAGGAATATAGAGATCTGTCCCTCCAACAGACCTCAGTTTTGAGACAGCAATACATAGGGACAGACACTCAAAATATCAACGCCCCAGTCCTTTAATTTAATTTTTAAGTCTTATCACCAGCACTTTGTATTCAGGCTGAAAACATACTGACAGCCAGTGCAACTTCTTTAAAATTGGCATAGTATGTTTTCTATGTGATGTTCCTATCAGCAATGTAACTGGTCAAGGAAGCAATCTCAATATACAGTCCACCCTCCATATCCACAGATTTCTGTATCCATGGATTCAACCATCCATAGCTTGAAAATATTTTTTTTTTTAAAAAAAATATATACATTCCAAAAAGCAACCTTGATTTATATAAGGCACAACATTTCACAGTGACATTGTATTTAATGGGACTTGAGCATCCACAGATTTCTGTATCCATGGATTCAACTATCTACAGCTTGAAAATATTTTTTAAAAAATATATAAATATATAAAAATATATAAATTCCAAAAAGCAACCTTGATTTGTATAAGGCACAACATTTCACAATGACGCTTCGATCCCGGCACCAGCCCATTCCAAGGGCTCCTTCTCCCCCCGGCCTCAGTCTTTCAATGGGCTGGTGCCGGGATCGCTTCGATCCCGGCACCAGCCCATTCCAAGACTGAGGCCGGGGGGGGGGGGGGGGGGAAGGAGGGCTCCTTCTCCCCCCGGCCTCAGTCTTTCAATGGGCTGGTGCCGGGATCGCTTCGATCCCGGCACCAGCCCATTCCAAGACTGAGGCCGGGGGGGAAGGAGGGCTCCTTCTCCCCCTGGCCTCAGTCTTTCAATGGGCTGGTGCCGGGATCGCTTCAATCCCGGCACCAGCCCATTCCAAGACTGAGGCCGGGGGGGGGGGGAAGGAGGGCTCCTTCTCCCCCCGGCCTCAGTCTTTCAATGGGCTGGTGCCGGGATCGCTTCGATCCCGGCACCAGCCCATTCCAAGACTGAGGCCGGGGGGGGAAGGAGGGCTCCTTCTCCCCGCAACCTCAGTCTTTCAATGGGCTGGCGCCGGGATCGCTTCGATCCCAGCACCAGCCCATTCAAAGACTGAGGTCGCGGGGGGAAGGAGCCCTCCTTCCCCCCGCGACCTCAGTTCAATGGGCTGGTGCTGGGATCGGAGAAGTTCTCCGATCCCAGCACCAGCCCATTGAACAACCGGCCTCCGGCTAAAGGGAGGAATCCTTTTTTCTTGGATTTTCTTCCTTTAAAATTGGGTGCGCCTAATATGCCGGAGTGCCTTATATGGCGAAAAATTCGGTACTTTGCAAATTGAAGTCCAAGGACCAAATCCTGTTGTTCACTCCCATCAGAATATACCCAGAAAATCAATTATACCATAGTAAATCCACACTTATATAAACTGTTGATCCAGTGAGTTCTTTCTAGTCAAGATTAGCAGTTCAATTTTGGCCCAAGGCTTACTGTTTACAGTTAAACAGTCACTTATGTCACTCAAAAATTGGAAATGTGTCACCAATTTAAAAAAAAAAAAAGGGGGGGAGAAAATGCAGGATGCAAGATGCAGGCCAGATTAATGTTTCTATATGAGTGTGTGTGTGTGTGTGTGTGTACAAATTTGGGAAAATATTACCATAATTGAAAAAGAAATAAAATACATATCACTGTAACAGGAAAGGCCTACAGCTACAAAGATGACTTGTATGATGCTAGTGACTGATGGGTACTATAAAGGCACCTGCTTACTACCTTTTGGTCAAGAGAAGAACAACCAAAATAGTAGAAGTTCTAGAAAATAATCCCTATGAGAAGTGGTTGCGGGAGGTGGCTATGTTTAACTTGGAGAAGAGAAGACTGAGAGGTGGTAGGATAGCCATATTTAAATATCTGAATCTAAATATCTGAAAGTCTGTCATGTAGAAGATAAAGTGAGTTTGTTTTCCAACAGAACCAACAGAGTCAAATGAGAAGAAAGGAGATTCTGATCAAAAATTAGAAAGAATATTTTTATGGTAAGAGCTGTTTAACAATAGAGTACCAGGCTCTCTTTCACTGGAGGTTTTTAGGGAGAGGTTAAACAACTACCTCTCATAAGTACTTTACTAATGGATTCCTACACTGGCAGTAGGTTGAACTTGATGATCCTTGGAAGTCACTTCTGACTCTATGATACTATGATTATCTTTAAAGAGGACTTGATTGGACAACCCATCAAAATGTGGGCACTAAAAAAAAAAAAAAAGCCATCCTCTGATAGCCCTGCAAAGAAAAGACTGAGCCATGTTAAATAACACTCATGGTCTTATTTTTCTTGTGATTGGGTCTTACTGCACAAATTTCTTAAAAACAATAAAAAAAATAAATGCCTTGATCAACATGCCAGAAAAAGGAGTTCTATTCATGTCATGTGTTTGCTGTAATGAATGTAAGATAACATTTTGATTATCATTTCCTCAGTTTTAGCCTCAGAACAACATCACTAGGAGAGGAGTCAGATTAAGGCTTTGTCTGCATTGGCCAGAATATTCCAGAGGCAGCCCAGAGTATCCTGGTCCCACAGCTGACCCAATCGACATGAGAGAAATAATCTGGTTTGACACTGCTCTGGAGTCACAACAATTTACCATTCCCAGACTTCCATAGCATGGAGCCAAGGCAGTTAAAGCAGTGTCAAACCAGATTATTTCTTCAATGTGGGTGCAGCCTCTGTTACCTGGCCTTCTGTCCCCCCAGTGCAGCAGTGGTGGACATGCCAGGCAGCTCGGCAGGACATCTGTGCAGATACCCACTGCAATGTGGGAAGGGAGGGCTCCAGATCTTCCTGGAAGATCCAGAGTAACAGGTAAGTTTTTAAAATGCTTTTAAAGGCTATTATACCCTGTTCTGGTGAGGAACTTGCTGGACATCATCTGGACTGCTCACACCAGAGCCAGGGGTTAGGATGTGTATCATCCAAACAAGATGATGCCAGAATGGAGTGGGGTGGGGCTTTTGGCCAATGCAGAAAAGTCCTAAGGGAGACTAAGGGGCTGAACAGACTGCCCCAAAGGAGTGGCTGTGTGCCGCCCCTTTGCTCACTGGATTTGGGCCATGATAACTGCATGCCACAGCCCCAATCCAGTGCTTTGCCACTCTAAAAAGAGCTGACAAATGCTGCTCCTTCTTAAAGCAGCAAAAAACTGCCCTTGCCACCGCCGCTACTGCTTTTCAGTGTTTCTTTGGTGCAGCGTGTGTGGAGTGTGTGTGAAGCCGGCATGAGATCAGAATTGGGGCGGCCAGCATGTGGTCGCTACACACTCACTCTGCCCCCAGGATGGCTCTTTATGCCAGTCTGCTCAGCCCCTAACTACACCAGAATTAATCAGTTTAATGGCTCAATTGGGACTAGGATCTCTCTCTCTCAAGGACAGCTGATCGCTCTAACCACTGTGCTACATAGGCTCTCATTTGGCTCCCTTATCTATGAGGATCTATGCAAGCCTAACATCAAATAATATATATATATATATATATATATATATATATCAAGAAAGAAAGCTAGCAAACTCGAGAGCAAGGCACATCCATCTATATGGGTATGGCAACTAGGAATCTAATTCTTCACTAATTTTCTTTTAAAAGAATGCAATGGGTAATTTTAGCAATTTTCTTCCTGCTTTGAGAAAGTCTTCCAACACCATGCAGTTTTTGAAACCGAGTTGCAATTCAGGACTTATTCTGTGCAAAATTCACACGTGGTTGTTTTGTTCATAAAACAGCATTTTCCATGCAGGAAACAGCTTTTTCTGTTTAATTGTTTACTGTGTAGAAAATGCTGTTTTATGAATCCTGGACTGTGATGATTCTTATCAGTTCAAGATTCTTTTCATTGGGGTTACTGACAAACATATTTCAATTTTTTCCCCCAAATGTTTCTATATTCTTTCCATCCTTAGTGCCAACAGCTGCAAGGTATCTGTACTGGATGTACTAATGGTGATTTTGCCTGCTTTTCAAAGCCCAATCAATGAAATAAGAGCAAGATATTTATTTAACATGACTGATTCAAAATCAGAAAAATGAATCTCACATACAACAGCAAAAGTCAACAGCCGATAGTAAAAGAGTTCATTTTTAAAGAACTATGTGAGAAAAGTGCTCACAAACTGTCAATGTTAAATTGTTGCTTCTATTTGCAATCCATAAATTCACAAAAATTACACACCTCATTAGGTTCTACACAGATTGCAAAGCTAGCTATAATGTAAAAACAGGCAGACAGTCTGTCTCAATATTATTACAGGAAGAGTTGGTTAAATTAATAGCTACTCATTGATTAAAAAATCTTGCATTTTGCATGTCCTTAGGTTGGTTCCCACCATTACCTTTCAATAAGGGAATATGTGTCTGTGGAGAAATGTGGTTATATCGAACTACTGAATTGAAATACAAAGGTAGGCAAAATAAGTTGTTTACATTAGTGTGCTAAGGCTTCCTGTCATAAACTTCTGCTTACCTGAAAGCAGATATGCCCCACCCAGTCAAAGGAATAATCATCTTAAAATGGTCATTATGCATAAATAATACAAGTCCATGCAGTCATTATTATAAGCAAAAAAAAAATCATTATGTCCACCTTAGGTTATTTTGCATTTTAGCTCTATCTGTTCTTCTTTCACTAAAAGAACAGAGCAGCAGAAAAGTTTAAAAATATTCCCAGTCTTAGTTCCTACATAAATTAATGGCCTTTACAGACTGCCAAAAATAATGCAGCTTGAGGCTACTTTAACTGTCCTGGCTCAGTGCTAAGGAATCATGGGAACTGTAGTTTATTGTGGCACCAGAGCTCTCTGACAAAGAAGGCTCAATGCCCCCCCCCCAAAAAAACCCCCTACAATTCCCATGATTCCCTAGCACTGAGCCAGGACAGTTAAAGTGGCCTCAAGCTGCATTATTTCTGGCAGTCTGTAAAGGCCCTAAATCAGAAAGTGAGGGTATAGTGAGCCTTGAACAGGTCACATGAAGATTCAAACTTTAAGCTATTAAATGACTACGCATAAGCAAGGCTCATGGAGATCAATTGGCTCTTCTCATGTGTTAGTGGGTGTAGAATGGCAACTTCAGTCTGTGATTCCTACTCAGATCTAGGGTGGTCACTTACAAATCACACACACACATCCAGAAGAGGACAGGGATCTATGTAAAGTCACAGGTGGAGTAGTCAGGGACCAGGTTGCCTCTATGTCTGCTCAATTTGTTGTTTAGGTGTTCACTGTGAATGGTAACCTCAAGATCACAAGTGGACAACTTGTGGCCTTGCAGATTTAGGGCCTAAGCAGACTGCCAGAAATAGTGCACATTAAATTGAGGCACTGCCCTGGCTGAGTGCTAGGGAATCATGGGAACTGTAATTTATTGTGGCACCAGAGCTCTCTCACAGAGAAGGCTCAATATCCCAGAAAAAAATACAGTTCCCATGATTCCCTAGCACTGAGCCAGGACAGTGCCTCAATTTAATGTGCACTATTTCTGGCAGTCTGCTTAGGCCTTTAGTCAGACAGTGGGCCTATACAAACTGCCAGAAATAATCCAGCTTGAGACCATTTTAGCTACCCTGGCTCAGTGCTAGGAAAACATGGGAAGTGTAGTTTATTGTGGCACCAATGTGAGCTCTCTGACAGAGAAGGCTCAATGTCTCAGAAAAAACTACGGGCCTCTGCAAACCGGCCCAAAGGGCCAGCCTGGGGGTAGAGTTGGAGTGGGGCAGCCGACCGCCGACTGCCCCAACCCCACACTGATGCCATCCTGATGCTGCACGCCATTATGCACGGCTCGTGGTGTCAGGATGCCCTCCCAGCACAGCATTTAAGCATGCTGCGCTGAAAGGGTGAGGCTCTTAGGGCAGCCTTTTGCTGCCCCTAAAAGGAGTGGCATTTTGCCGTTCTTTTTGGGGCAGTGAAAGGATCGGGGCCAAGGCATGGGGTTGCTGCGGCCCCGATTTGCTGCCTCCTAGGACGGCTCTGTGCCGCCCGTCTGCAGAGGCCCTACAATTCCTATTATTCTGTAGCACTGAGCCAGGACAGTTAAAGTGGTCTCAAGCTGGATTATTTCTGGCAGTCTGTATAGGCCCACCTCTCATCAACCCTGCCCAATAGAGCTATTTTATCTGCAGTTGAACAGAAACTGGGACCACACATTGCCTACCCTGCTTATGGTTCTTGCTTTCCCTTCTTATGGTTTTTTATGATTTTATCTTCAAACTGGAATTTGACTGAACAGCTCATCTAAGAGAAGGTTGCCTTCAAATAAAGGAGGACCCTTCTGCATAAAGTGGGGCATATGTCCACTTTACCCCCTCAGCTTGTAAAAGTCACATTTTTGAAGTATGACTCCCAAGAATCCTCTAGCAGCATTGACAAATTTGTCCCACATCTCTGTGTATGAATGAAACTATTTCAGTTTGCTAGCCTCTTTTCCTCTGCCTTGACCTCCTGCTGCTATTTCACTCTGTCAAGAATGTAAGCTCCTTGGAGCTAGGATCTGCTTTCTACTCTGTAAAATGCTATTCTCATTAATGGTGAAAAGGAGGAGAATTAAATAGCTTGCATCCTATTGTTTAGTTCAAGTACAGTAGGCCCACTCTATTAATTCTTAAATGGTGAGTGCATGCAGAGATAAATGCAATTAGTTCAGTGATTATACCCTACTCAGGACTAAAAATAGGATTTTAGGTCCATGTGTTCTAGAATGATCCAGCAAGTGAATGTTTCTCTATTAAGTTCTAAACATGTAAGTTTTACAAGTTTACCAATATTTATGAAACATGCACTGCAATTTATGTGTATGGCCTGTCAAATCTACCTCCTTGGCTGTGGTCCCACATTGACCTGTTTAGATGATGCATGGGGCCAAGATTGGTGAAATATGGTTCCAATCCATACTCCAGGGCAATTTGGGCTGGTAGTCTACCTCTCACTTCGCAGCTCTTCCTTTCCTTTTGCAGCCTACTCTACTTGAACTAAAGGAACTAAAAGGAAGAGGAAAAATGGCCCTAAATCTCAATACATTTCTGCTGATTACCCAACCTCACCTTCAAAACAGTGAAAAGGGATAACATTTTCACTGCCCTAAAACAGAGTTATAAATGATAGTTGGTCTATTCAGCACATCCCCCTCTTTTCCCCCTGTGTCTCTTTTATTAATGACTGAGAGGCCCCTGTAGTTCACTGAAAAGCTACTGCCTGCTTTACAGTGATCTCTCATTCAAGACCAAAATGAAAGAGTAGGCATCTACCACTTGGAATAATAATAGTAAATCTAGCCTATTAATAGTAAGAGTTTTGGGAAGTAGTTGTAATTTATCTGCCATGCTGAGGCATAGAAAACCACTGAGGTGATAAACAGCATCTCTATAAGAAGAACTTTCCTAGGCCAACTGCAAAGAGTTGTGTGGCATTAGATGACATATGGATCCTTATGTAGCCAAAATATCTCCATCCTCACCCAAGAGGAAGGTATTGGTAGGTTTGAGAAGGTGCTTAAAATTTGTGGAAGTAGAAAAGACAGCAAACACAGTGCAGCTCTATGCGAAATGAAAATGACCACAGAATGCTAACTATTGCAAGGGGAGATGAAAAAACAGGGGAAAGGGAACTAGACCAGAATATCTTTCAAGAAGGCTTTATGGTAGCCATAAAGCTCTGCCAGCCCTTCTGAATAGCAGAGCTGAGCATTTTGCTTCCCTTAGTCTAATTTCACAATTATTCAGCCTAATTTTGAATGTCTACTGTAAGCAATCAGTTTGGCCATCTAGCCATAGTTACCCGCTTCCTTCAGTAGCAACCCACTGAAGAGAAAAAGAGAGAAGCAGAGAAAAATAGAAGAGAGGGTGTGCAAATGGGAAGGAGGGAAGAGAGAGAGAGAGAGAATGGATGTGATAGAAAAAAGGGGAGTAGTCCAGGTCACTTGGCTTCAGCTCTTAGTGGGGAGGCATGGAGCTCCTAAAAGGGGAATGAGGCTCTTGATAAGCAAAGTTTACCTACATCTGCAATATACTTTGCTACTAGACTAGAAGCTACTGAGCTAGAAGCGGTAAGTTGTTAGTTAAATCCAGATATTTTGCTCCATTTTGAAGGTGAAGATTCCAAACTACTGTAGTCACAGTTCAGGAATCATAAATCAATCTAGCATGGATGAAGAAGATCAAGCTGCCCATTATAATGGAAAAGAATATTTTCTTTCTCTTTCTGCTCTCTAATCATTATACCAATTCCAGAGATTTTGCTTCTGTTTACTCCTCTTTAAAAACTGTTTTGAATGTACCTGTTTTGACAAAAGAGCAAAAACTGTCATAGTAGTCTTATATCTCTGCAGTTTTGAATACGTGTTTGAAATATAAGTAGTGTTTTATTTATCACTCTTAAGCATATATTTGCTCTGATAATACAGCCTTTATACTTTGTCACTTTAACTCCCATCATGGTTGACTTTTTATATATTTAATAACTGGCACTTCTTCATAAAGAAAACTCAGCCAGGACCCACGTCTACAAGCAACGTAAAACAAAGGTTATCTCAATAGCAGCCCAGAAGATAGTTGGAGGAAGCTAACATTTCTTTCCTGAGAAAAAGAAGCACCAGGTGGTTTCTGGACAGGAACAAAGATGGGTGAAGTTCATTAATGCAGCATGTGATTCAGTGTGGTGTGGGGCTTGAAAACCCATGTTGGTATCTGTACTCATCCACACAATCTACCTGCTATCTGTCTCTCAGCTTAATGCAGTGGTGGTGTGAGACCCAGGTATCACCAAAAATATTGTGCCTGACACTGTGGAAGAAAGGCAACTAGTTGAGAAACTACAGGATCCACACATTTAAACAAAGGCATCTGTTACTCTAGCATCAAACTGTTGTAGCAGCCCCCCCCCCCATTCCTCACAAAGGGTTCCTTGACAAAATGAATAAAGAAAGCTTCTCTATGATACTGAGTCAGAGCAGTGGTGCATCCAGTTTAGTGTTGTCTATCCTGACTGATAGCTTAAACTCTCCAGAAGTGTGAGAATTAACTTTCCTCTCTGGAGATACTCGAAACTGAAGCTGGGATTTTTGGCCTGCAACACAAATCATATGCTCTCCGATTAAGTTATAGTAGCCAGAGATTCCCAGTCACAAACTTAAACAGCAGAGGAGGACATCTGACCAGCTGCTGTTTTACTGCCATGTATGGAGTTGTGTTATCATGTGCAAGCACCCCCTACCAAATAAGCCAGTCTTCTGCTTCACCCAGGCATCCTCCCAACAATTAAGCTGTAGCATCTTTAGCTGAGAAGCCTTTTCTGACTCCTTTTATCTTCAAGTAAGGGTGGATGATAATTGTATTTGGTTTGCATTTCTTAATCAAAATATACAAAAGTGTCTGTTTCAGATGTGCTAGCATGCATGATTCAATGGGAAGACATCATACAAGCCTGCATACATTTAAAGTAATACAAAAATGCATACATCTTTAATATAGAAAGAAAAGGACTGATTCTTCTGCAAGAAAAAACATTCTCACAGAATGATAAGAACAAAGGATGGAATGAGAATGCAGGTGAGATCTGGAGAAATATAATGAAATGGAGACTGAAAGATTGTCATATCCCTCCCGTGAACCCCTGAAAAAGATGTACACCATTTTTTCCTAATGGAAAGGAATCACTGTATATATACATTGAAAGAGCTCTTGATCTAGTTATTTCTCTCTCTCTCTCTCTCTCCCTCCCTCTTTCCACAACAACAATAATGCACCGCAAACCCTATTGAACTAGTCCAATACCACTTTTGGTAAACGGGGGAAAGCTGCTTAAGGATTTTTTAAAAAAAATGTTATGTGTGGATAAACCCTGAAGGATGTGATTGATTTTGATTTAGTTATTATACTCATATCCCTGTACTCAGCGCAGCTTACATCAGAGTCATTTCCTACTAGAAGCAAGGCTAAAGCTTTAGGGCCTTTTAGTTTAGGGGAGAAAAGGACAATTAAGGGGACACTGATAGAGGCTTACAAAATTATGCTAGGGATAGGTGAATCTATCTATTTCCGATCTGTCTAACTTTTCCACATTATTGTCAATAATTCCATCCTGTTCTCTTCCTGCATTAAGAACGTAAGAACTTAAGAACATAAGAAGAGCCATGGTGGATCAGACCAAAGGCCTATCTACTGTAGCATTCTGCTTGCACAGAGACCAACCAATTGCCTATGGGAAGCTGACGAATAGCCCACTCATGTTCGTGTTCCTCAGCAGCTGGTATTCAGAGACATTGCCTCTGAGGAAATATATATCTGAAAGTAATGGTGTCTGTGTATGTGTGCATACACATACATACATGTGACTAGCCAAGTACATCTTGGTTAGCAGTTATATAGTGTGGCTAGTAGTTGTATAGTATGTATACTAGTCAAATATATCTTTACTAGAAGGCATTGATTGTGCCATTTTGCATGAATGAGTCTAAGCTTTTTAACAAGCCAGCCTAGTGGGTTATGACTAACATAATTTCCATTCCTTTCCAATGGGCCTGCTCTAGTTGCAAGAAACATCATTTTGGAGTCATTTTTGGTCTTTAAGCAGAGGCTGGATGGCCATCTGTCAGGGATGCTTTGATTGGGAGTTCCTGCATGGCAGGCGGGTTGGACTGGATGGCCCTTGTGGTCTCTTCCAACTCTATGATTCTATGATCATACACACCAACATCTCACAGATGAAAACTGGGATGTGTGGCCAAGCAACATCAGAAAGTGGTCAAGATGGCAAAAGTATTAATGTGTGGTTGCCTTCATTAATAACTTTTATTATTTTGACCACATTCTGATGTTGCTTGGCCACACATCCCAAGCTAGGAGAGGCTACAGCAGTTTGCTTTTGCTTGAGCCAAATGGGAAGGGTTAGACTCTGCCCTCTTCTCTCCCCAGTGAAAACTATTTTTGCACTTCATTTGTACCAATTGAAGTCATCAGAGGACGAAGTGAGAAACTGGGACTTTTTAAAAGCAGGTGAAAAAGTTGGACAACACAGGTTTAATCGGGACTTTCCATGCCAAATTGGGACAGTTGAAAGATAACTTTGGATTTAGTCATGGTGAATAGTAGGAGGAGGAATATCACATGGTTGAAATGTTGTTCTGCATCCCATGCTCCTACCATGTTATTTGCTGAAGCTTTTGAGGCAACAACAGGGTGGATGTGATCAGAAGGTGTTTTGTACCACAGACCAGTTACATGTAACATTCAGATTATTTTAAAATATAACTTTAATTTTTTAGAAATGGGAAACCAAAGAGTAGGGTTTGGTGTTTGGTGTTTTTTTTAAAAAAAAATAACAAAAGGTTACTATTTTGGGGGCTTGGAAATAGAACTCTTAAGTATTTATTTTAAAAAAGAAACTTTCAATGCTCTGGCAGGGCCTGAGTGCAATAGCACCCTTTGGTCCAATCCAGTAGGATTTAGGTAATCTCACAGTTTATCTGTGATTTAGCTTTAACAACATGAATGTGTGTTTTCTAACCATTTTCTGAGCCCCATTTGATGGTGGGCTATATATAAGTACTATCTATTGGATTTATATGTCTATATTTGATGCACTTGTTTTAGTACATTCCTAATGTGTAAGCTGCTTTGGTTGTGAGATGAAGGATACTTGTGTAAACTCCACTCTCTGTACCAAGCATCCTTAAAAAGAAAAAAAAGAAAGTGGGGAAGAAACATCCTTGGGTTGAGAGATGATATCTGCCCTCTAAGATCTGCATCTTTGTGTTTGTTTCTGTGAAAGATTGATTGTTAGCAGCAGAAGCCATGTTATTACTGCCTGCAAGAAGTCGAGATTCCTTTGTCTGTCTGCCTTGCCATTCTGTTGGGTAGTTTGCATAGAGAAAGCATGAACTGCTGATTTAAGGATGGAAGTGGCAATTAGGGAAGCCGGGCTATAGTTTTATTTTTTTATTTTTTTTTGACAGGACTGCTGAGTTTAAAAGGATAACGGACACAGGGAAGTGGAAGGAGGTGTCAGAATCTCTGTAAGCATCACATGAGGTTTTATTCAATAAATGCCTGTTTTAGTCTAGTTTCTGCAATGAAGAAGAGACCTAGAGATACCTTTTTTTTTTTTTTTGGATGTGTTTAAGTGAAACCACAAGTCCTGGGCCCACAAATAGGGGGTCATCTTGCGTTTTGTGTGTGTGTGTGTGTAATATTTATTAGAATGATAAACAAACAGAAATTAATTAATAAATCAGCAAAGCATTTTGGGTTTTGTCTTTTTCCTGTTGCTGAAAACAAAAGTAAACTGCATGACAGAAAGAGAGAAAAAGTGCTAGTTTTATGTAATAAAGTAGGTGCATCTTCAATCCAATAGTTTCTCTTCTTTGAGAGCTATGTTTTGGCAGCATGAAGTTAAGAAGCAACAATTCATGTTTAATGAAAAGTGCTGCTTCTGATCCAAAACTAGGATATTATTTATACCATTTATCTGAATTTAACAAACCTTGTTACATAATCTTAAAAGGCCTTGCAGATTTTAAAAGGACTCACTGTGAACCATCCAATCTGTATCTAACCACAGAGCCCAGCAAACATTCTAATGTGTTTTTAATTAAAATATGAGGACAAATTAGTTCTTAGACACATATTCTTAAATAATAGTCCTTGAAAGAGGAAAGAGGGGGAGGGGAGGGGAGGGGAGGGGACAGGCCCGTCAGCTGGTTGTTTTGGGAGTAGTATTAAAAAATGTAATGTTCCCAAGTTCAATAGCAAGACATTCAGGCCCCTAGCAAGAACAAGCTGCTGTTCAGAAAAGAATGGGGGACAAACAGAAAGGCAGAGGAAAGGCTGTCTGTAAAAGAGGGTGCATTCCTCATTGACTGTTGCCAATGTCCATTTCAAGCATTTTGCTCTTAAAAGAAAAATAAATCTTTTAAGATATGTCTCAAATTAGTATTGGGGGGGGGGGGGAATTGCTGTTTGGCTCCTGGTTGAAAAATAGGTGAGGGAGAATAACACAAGACAAAAATTTGGAACAGTTTTCACCCAGCACTCACTCATCCTGAAGTGTTTCAGGATACTGTTTTGCAAAGAAATACATGTGGGTTCTTTTGCTTAAAAACGGGGGGGTTTTGTGCAAAACCCATGTTTTTCAAAAGAAAAAAACCTTTGGCTGTGATTCTGCATTGCCTACTTGGCTATGTAACCACCTTAGTTATGTAGCTAAGTAGTGTCTCCCAGGCCAAGCCCTGCAATCCTCACTTTCCAGACAGCAGCTGCTGCTAGTGATAGAGGTCTGTTCTCCTATCAATCAGGAAGCAGCTAACTGACATGTCCACTCCCTCCCATGAGCAATCTCTGCTATGACAATCAGAAGCAGGGTCACTGTTGCAATTCCCACTCAAATAGGAGGTTGTATCATGGTCAGCCCTGAGGAGGACGAGGAGGACAAGGAGGAGGATGGGTCTCCTCCAGAGAAGGAAGAGATGCAGGCTCCACCTGGTTCTCATTCTGCTCTCCCAGCCCCAGAGCAGGAAGAGATACAGGCTCCACCTGGATCTCATTCTGCTCTGTCTGAGCCAAGCCCGGTTCTCCCAACCCCAGAGCAGCCAGGTCCTAGTGCTCCTTCCTTGGAGGCTCAGCTGCCTAGTGGGGAGAAGCAGGAGGATACAGCAGAGCCAGTGCCTTCCTTTAGGCAGAGGAGAGCTGAGAGTGCTGGCAGTCGCAGGTCCAGGAGACTAGCTGAAAAGCAGCTGCTGAACAAGCCTCAGCTGGCACTGAGGTAGGATTTGACTATTTAAACAGTTGCAAGAGGCTTCCTCAGTGTCAAGACTTATTGTAGTTTCCTTGGGAGACTATGGTCAGTGTGGCTCCTTGTTTCCTGCTTTGTGCCTCTCGCTCTTGCCTTGTGGAACTCTGTTGCCTTGACCTTGGACCGGACTGGACCTTTGCTGATTACTGCCTGCCCTGACCTTAGACTGACTGACGCTGATTTCTGGACTCTGCTTTGCTGGTGCTTCAACTACAGGAAGGTTTGTGGCTGGCCTTGCTGTTTGCAGCTCATCCTTTCCATCCCTAGCAGCTGTGGGAACTGAGGCTGGCTGTAGTTGAGGACAGGTTGCTCATGAGTGTTGGCGTGAAAATGTCCAGCAGCTATTAACCTATTGACAGAGGAACAGACCTGTGTTATGCACACTACCTGCTGCCCTATATGTGAAGATTAGGGGACTTTCACAGTCCCTACACATTCCCTAAACTAGTAAATATGTATGGACCATGAATATGATCCAGTTACAAATATCTAAATCTAAATTGCACATTCATAAGTACCTTGCTGAATTCTATCCACTGTATTTAGATGGCTTTTTTTAGTAAAAATGGCTATGGGAGAAAACAGTAATCTTGCACATGGACAGCCACATGGTTATTTGGAAACTGAGTTTTGCATTAAAATGTGTTTCATGTGTGTGTGAGAGAGAGAGAGAGAGAGAAACAGATTTTGCATGCAATTTCCTATTATCCAGATAGCCACATTTTATTTTGTTGGTTTTTTTAACAGAATTGCACTGCAGAAATAATGTCATGCCTCTGTTTGTAGTGCATCAGAAACCATTTGGCTGGAGGAGGGGACAGCTCCCTGGATGAAAAGGTAGCTTTGAAGGAAAGAACTATTGTGACATATAGCAACAACGATGGAGCTCTGTTGTAGTAGGTACATCTGATGATGCAGGATATTGGCCATAATTTATAATGCAGTAATAATTCCAAGAAAGGTGAATAATTTAAAATGCTGGATATGTGAGGAAATTGAATCAAAGTGAATTATTTCCATTTATTGTTAGTTTTTCATGTTTATTTCCATTGCTCCCTATATGGATGCATACATAGAATAACCCAAGATCCAATGTGTTGATCGGATGGTGCATTCCAGTGATTTTAAAACCTATAACTTCAAAGTTTGTCTATTCTACAGAGTTTTTCTGTTCCTGATTTAGAAGAAGTCCATGAAAAGAACTTTTATGAAAGGAAGAGATATGCTTTTATCTCAGAAAGCAATGGGGGGGGGGGTTGGAGGGCTTTGCTGATTAACAAAGCTGTCCATGAAATTCATGATGCCACTGCAGAATCAGCTCAAAACAAGGGAGGAAAAAAGTAAATCTGGAGTTCAGAAACTGCACATTTTGGCTAAAGGGATGCTTGCTTTCAATAAAAGGAAAGACATTATGAAATCTATTAAATCTGATTAATGTTCTGCAGACACTGGCTTTTTCTTGTAACAATTAGTATTTCATTTTAATAGCATGTTTTACATTTTACTCCTTGAGAAACCATAATTTATGGTCAGACAAATTCACCAAAAAAAAATAACATCTTGCAGGAACACCCCCCTTTGACAGAAGTACTAATTAGAGAAGGAGTACTTGCATGTTACATGCAAACATAGTCAAGAGGAGAAGGAGCAAGTAGAAGGGGTGCACAATGGTTTTGCTACCTGCCATTTTCCTGCTCCAAATTGCCTCTGCCATGTAGCTTCCCTGCTCCCATAATTGGAGTCTTGGAGCAAAAAGCACCAAACCCATGCAAACAGTAGTCTTCTAATGCTTGAAAATTTAATGTACATCTTGTGATCCCTATGCCAAGCAGCTTCATTTATATACCACTTCATACCATGCTATGCAGTGTCTAAATGGTTTACAACTGTAAGCTCATTGCCCCCCAACAGCTGGGTACTCATTTTAGCAACCTCGGAAGGATGCAGGCCTGAGTCTAGCCTGAGCCCTGGCTAGTATTGAACTCGCAACCTTGTGGTTTATGAGTGAGTGGCTGCAGTACAGGCATTTAACCACTGCACCACCAGGGCTCACCTGTCCACTTCTTTGATATGTGGATGATCAATATCAAAACCACCAATATTTCACAGATCACAACTGGGGCTTGTGTAGCCAAGCAATATTGGAGTATGTTCAAGAAGACAAAAGTTATGACAGACAAATTAATAGAGACTACAGCAGTTTGCTTTTGCCTAAATACACAGGCAACCCTCCATATCAGCTGCAGCTTGGTTCTGGACCCCCTTTCTGCAAATACAAAATAGCATGGAACCTCAATTCCCATTACCGTCAATGGATACTGATGTGTGCATGACCACATCAGTGTGGCTGTATGCATGCACCATTATTGATGATCATAGGTTGAAGCTATCTGCAGATGCTATCATCTAGCCATCTGTGGATGGCTAGTTCACTAATACAGAGGGCTGACTGTTCTAGGAAGGGCAAGATTCCTCCCCTTCTTCCCTCACCCCAATGAGTTACTTGAATACAAATTACTTTTGCCAACGTGTTTCAGATTGCAATCCCATAGCACATACTAAGACAGTTACAGGATTGTGCTGCCCATGTGGTTAGTCTTGCATGAGTGTGGTGTAGAGCATGTTCCTCCAAATGTTGTTGGCCTGCAGATCTCTTCATCCTTAGTCAGAATAGCCAATTTCATAGGAATCATGTGAGTTGCAGTCCAACAACTTTTGGAGGACCACCTATTTCCCACAATTGGTGGATGTCTACAAGGAAAAACATAAGATTTGTTGCAGTCTTGTTGTATATTCCAAGATGAAAAAGAGGTTAATGACAAAAATGTGGGATAATTTAAGTTTCCTAAGGCTTCAGCCTTTTTATCAAAGTATGAAAGCCCATATCAGTATCAAAAATATCAAGGTATGAAAGCCAAGCCTGTTAGAGTGTGGCTTTAAATTAGCAGAGTAGCAGAAATGTGGCTTTGCCTAACTATGGGGCTAAGCAGACCGCCCCTTTCATCTCCGGATTGGGGCCACAGCAACCACACACCGCAGCCCCGATCCAGCATTTTTTGTGCCCAAAAAGGAGCAGCAAAATGCCAATCTTTTTTCAAACAGGGAAAGTGCACCTTTGCCACTATGGTGGCATTTTTTCAGAGTTTTTGTGGCACAACGTGTCTAAATGCTGTGCCACAGAAACAGAGAAATGCCACCCCCCATGCAGTCACTCGGGTGGCATGACACCAGCGTTGTGGTGGTGTTTGGGTGTGTAGTGTGTGCTTGCCACACCCCCACTCTGCTCTGATGCCAGCAGAAAGTGCCAGTCTACACATCCCCTATACTTCCCTAAGAACTGAGGCTGGCTCCAAAAAAACAAAAAACATGTAGTTTGTAGTTTAAAATAATGGCTTTAAGCTATATTTACAATAGAGGCTATATCCTAATCTAACTAGTGAATAGTTCAGGTAAAGAGAAATATTTATCTCACAATCTTTCCACAAAGTTGAGAGAGCAGGAAAATGGGAACAGCTCAGCTGAAAATCTTCAGAGAGAGGTAGGTTAATCCCAAAGTTAGTTTGAAAGAGAGAGAGAGAGAGAGGACTTTGAAAGCAGGAAATCCCTATCTATCTAAGGAGGGGGGGAAAGAATGCAAAATTCTCCCAACAAAAACAGAACCCAGTTCATGATACAGGTGGGAGCTGAGAAGGAAAATTTCACATTCTGAATCAAACCAATGCAAACTTGAGCAGAATTACTGGTTTTTAAGAACTTCTACTGTATTCACAAGATGACAGCTGGATTGTGCTGTAAGCCTTTTGTCTTGAAGATTGTGTTTCTTTTGGTTTTTCTAGTAATCTTGTAAACAAAACAAATGCTCACAGTGGATAAACAAAAAAAAATGGTTTAACATATTGAGCTCAATGGCAATGTCTGTTCCCTAGAATTTTATTTAATCAGCATGAAGATGAAAAAAATTGCAAATGCATTATTTTCTATTAACTCAATCTGGGCATGTCATTAACAGCAAACTTTACCAAATGCATTGAGAGTAGAAAATAAAAAGGAAAAAGAAGAAGCTAGAAAAGCCTAGGCATCAAGGATGGGTGCAACAAAGAGAACAATATCATTTGGTTGTAATTTTAACATTAGGAATATGTTATACTGAAAATTTTAATGCTTATATTGTATTTTAATAGGGAGAAAATAGTTCATAGGTCAAAAATATTCTTGTATACGTATGAGTGTGAATGTCTGGCTTATCACAATTTCAGTTGCAAATCCCAGGAAATGCAGAATATGAAAATTTAATTAGGAAGGACGCACTGGATTACAGGGTAGCAAATTTTATTCAATTTCTTTGCAAAATATCATTTAGACTATAATTTAATAGACTGATGTATGTGGTTTGCTAAGTATCGCTGAGACAAGTTTGAAACTCTTTGTTGAGATGCAGAATATTTTTTCTCTGTTATCAAGCATACAGTTTGAATCCAATTCTGGTTTAAATCAATGGAATTGAATTAATTTATGTTAAACATATGTCTATAGTTTTACTTACATTTCTAACAGATTCACAATTAAAATAGATTTCCATAGCATTGTTTTGTTAGAAAAAACAGCACAACTATCTATTGTCAGTGTCACTCGGTGCACGGGGGGGGGAGTGGAAGGGGCAGGGCTTCTGCACTGAGGGAAGGAGTATGTGTGCACGTGTGCATATGCCCCATTCCTGTTGATTTCGGCCCAGCTTTCCTCAGGGAAAAGCCAGGCTGAAGCAAGGAGCCAGCTGGAAATGGCCACCCAGGCCGGAGGCCCCTTCCTTGAGGCCTGAACCAGTGCACAGGCCTGGAAAAGTGCCCATGCAGCTGGGGAAATAATCCCCTGCCCAGGCCAGAGACCCCTGTGGGGGGCAAGGGACCAACCAGGTGTCACCCCGCTTCTGGGATGTCACCCAGTGTGGTCCTCACACCCCGCACCCCCACCCCCCAGTGATGCTACAGTCTGTCCTGGCAAATACCTGGACTGTTTACAACTTACCTATGGTTCCTTCAAAAATCTGTCAATGCTGAAGTCCCATTACATACAGTGGAATAGTAAAATGAGCCAGTGAGGTGTAGTGGTTTGAGTGCTGTACTATGACTCTGAAGACCAGGGTTCAAATCCCAGTTTGGCACATATCCTGTACTATGACTCTGGAGACAAGGGTTCAAATCCCAGTTTGGCACGTATCCTGTACTATGACTCTGGAGACCAGGGTTCAAATCCCAGTTTGGCACATATCCTGGCATGTAAATACCAACATGTACATGTACACTTTCTCAGCCTCAGAGGATGGCAACAGCAAACACAGTTTAATTAGGGAATATGGGTGTGGTAATCCCTATCACATATCCATATCAAGTACGACTCAAAAACTCTATATTTTGGAGACAGGCCTATGGCAGTGTGGTTACAAATGCCACCCCACCCCCCAAGCTTAAACTACCTGAATTTATCAACTCCAACAGCACTTTTTGATGCTCTTGTTCTTGGCTTACAAACAGCTTGGGTCATTCCCACACCCGACCCTTTGTTAATCACTAGATGATATTCTGAAATATATGGAATGGCTTAATATTCCTGTGATCAGTAGAGTGTAAAGGAAAGCTTTTATTTTACCCCATATTTCACTCAATATCCCTGAACTAACTAAGATCTTTCATGCTATTTTGGCTGATTATTGAAAAAAAAGGTTGTTGTTGCTGTTGTTTTATTCATTTTTATGCCGCCTTTCTCCCAACAAGGGGACTCAAGGCAGATAGCAACATATATAAAACAATACAAATTAAAACCAATAAAAACATTAATAAAAGTATGAATATAACATTTAAAAGCTAATTAATTTGTGAAGTTAAAACATTAAAGATTAAAAATATTAAAATTCATTAAAAGACTGTATACACACTCTTAAAACAGCACCAAACAGCATCCAACCCTAGTTAGTTTGTGAAAGCCTGATGGTACAATTTTTTTGACCTGCCAACAGAAGGAGAACAAGAATGGGGCCATCCTGGTCTCCCTAAGGAGGGAGTTCCAAAGTGTGGGAGCAGCCACCAAGAGGGCCTTATCCCTTGTTCTCATCAAATGAGCCTGAGAAGTTGGTGGGACAGACAAAAGGGCTACTCCAGACAAACTCAGAGGTCTAATGAGCTCATAAAGGGAGATATGGTACTTCAAATTACCTGGACCCAAGCCATGTAGGGCTTTATAAGTAATCACCAGCACTTTGAATTGTGCCTGTATTATGCATATAGAGCACATTACAGTAATCAAAGCAGGATGTAACCAAGGGATATACCATTGTGGCCAGCTCTGACTTCTCTGGGAATGGGCAAAGTTGGCACAATAGCTTTAACCAAGCAAAAGTACTTCTGATCACTGCTGGAACCTGGGCCTCCAGGCCCAGAGTTAAATCCAGGAGTATCCCAAACTGCACACCTGTGTTTTCAGGGGAGATGTAGCCCTATCTAATACAGGCTGAATTCCTATTCCAAGATCTGTTTTATCACTAACCAGGAGCACCTCTGTCTTTTGTGGATTAAGATTCAATTTATTTGCCCTCATTCAATCCATTACAGTGGCCAGTCAACAGTTTAGCACAGAAACAGATTCCTGGGATTTAGGAAGGAGCAATATACCTAGATTCCATCAGCAGAGTGGTGAAACCTGACTCCCAAATTCCACACAACCTCTTCCATCAGGTTCAAGTAGATGTTAAATAGCATAGGGGAGAAGACTGGATCCTGAGAGACTCCACAGACCAATGCCCAAGGGGCTGAGCAGGAATCCTGCACCACCATCCTCTGAGAGTGCTGCTCCAGGAAAGAATAGAACCACTATAAAACAGTACCTCCAAGCCCCATCCCAGAGAGGTGACTCTGAGACTTTGCAGACTGTGCAAAGTGCCATCTTTGAGCCAAGGAAGGGGAGGGGCAGCCGGACGCTGGGTGGCCCAACCCCTTCCTGAGGACATCATCGGAGGGCCCACCGTTGCACACATCCTTCTGTCACAGTGTCTGGTCACGCTGCGATGGAAGAGATGTGGAAGAGCTGTGCGCCGCATCTTCCAGTGCCCTTTCTGCACCTTGAGGAATATTTTAGCGCTCCTTCTAGGGCCGCCCAAAGAGTGGATTGGGGCCGGGGAGTGGGGCAGCCTTGGCCCCAATCCTCGGCTTCTCAGGGCAGCCCATGGCCACCTGTCTGTAGAGGTCCTCTGAAGGATATCATAGTTGGTGGTACTGAAAGCCACTGATGGTTCAGGCCTGGTTATGGGACAGAAACAGCCTTTGTCACCTTGGTGAATGACCTACACCAGGAGGTTGACAGGGGAAGTGTGCCCCTGTTGATTCTGCTGGCCCTTTCAGTGTATTTTGATACCATCAACTATTATATCCTTCTGAGTCAACTTGCTGGAATGGGGCTTGGAGTTACTGTTCTATAGTGGTTCTGTTATTTCTCGAGGTGCGCTCTCAGAGGTTTCTGGTCACCAATATAGCCAAAAATGTCTCTTTCCCATAAACATAACCAGAAACCAGACTGAAATGGATCTAGAAGATAATCCGCCTTATCCAGGAACCCCTGGAGTTAAGTTATCAAACACTTTAATACTTTGCCTAAAAATGGAAAGCTAGAGATTGGCCAGTATTTATCTAACATAGTAGGGCCTAGGGAAAGGTTGTTTTTTTCTGGAGACATCTTACCACAGTCTTCATTTGTGTTTGGACCCTTCCTTGTTGTAAGGAGGCATTAATAACTTCCCTTACTCACTCGGCCAGTCTTACTCTGCCCTGGTTAAATAGCCAGGAAGGGCAAGGGTCTAGTATACATGTGGCTCTCAGCTTTTCAAAGATCCTGTCTATATCCTCAGGATGCACAAATTGAAAAGTGTCCATCAATACTGGACAAGCAGGGGCCAAGGTTACATTCATTTGGAAATGTATCAACTCTGGTGTCTAAGAAGATTACCACACCAGTCCCTTTCTCGCTGCAGTCACAAAAGTAAAATAAAATGGTAACATACCATTTGTAGAGCAGCCACCACTGCATTGCTTTTATTCACATGACCAGGGCTGCTGCCCCCATGGCACTCTTCCTGCCCTCGCCTCCCTCATACCCAGCCTGCCTTTAGGATTTTTTTAAAAAATCCCCAACTTGTTTTGTGCAATTCCGGAGCTCTCCAGCTATGATTTAAGGTTTAAAAAGTTTCATTTTAAATTAAATTGAGGTTGCAGAGCTGCAGAGCTCCAGAATTGTGCAAAAAACTGGAAAAAAAATAAAATAAAAAGACTAGCAAGGGAAAGGGGGAGGAGGGAACACTGACAATGAGACTGACAATCACGCAACTGCCCTGGGAATGCCTTTTTGCAAATGGGTCATTGTGGGATTGCCATGGGTTTCCTCCATGAATGAAAGGGGATGGGTGGGGGACAAGGCAGCTGAGGTGGGAGGTGGAGCTATGCGATCACCAGAGGAACTGCAGTTTAAAAATCATGTGTGGTAATCTCCAAAATCAAAGCAAATCTGAGTGATTTTCTCTGCAAAATGGTGGGCAAATTCTTCACAGTGGGCTATTGAGTGGCTTACATTCTCCTTTGGACCAGATTGTAACAGACCCCTGACCACTCAATACAGCTCAAAACACTTACTTGAAATAAATGTTGTGGACACTGTTGCTAATTCACTCTATGGCTGCAATCCTTTATGCTCAGCACAGTGTAGTCCTTCTGTGTGTTGACCTATACTAGGCTGAGCCATATACCCCCTAGACTTACTGTGCAGCCTCATACACACACACATACACATGGTAATTCAGATGCAAAAATATTGCATCAGTGCTGAGATCTTCTGGGGTCATTCGGAGATCCCAGCACTGTTGTAATCATTTCATGCCTGGCTATGTGAACATAGCCACATGCTTCTTTGATCCTGATCAGTCTTCACAAGACATAGGACGTTATCACACGTGGGCCAGAAAGCGATAATAAAGTGGAAATGAGGCATTCCGAAAATAAACCGAAAATAAACCTTGATTCCGCAAATGGCTTTCACACGTAATTACCTTAATTGCGAAATTACAGTAAGCACATTTAACATTCACACACAAGTGAGAAAAGCCCATAAATGTACTAGAAATTATCTTCTTGCACATGCGCAGATAGAGGAATGCTCGCCGTGGAAACATGGGAAAAGCAGGGAAATGCTCCCAAATGCGCATTTGCTTTTCACATTATGGTAAATGCGAAATTACTGTAATTTCGCAAATGCATTTCCTCAAAACTACTGAATTTCAAAAGATCTCGGATAACACCAGTTTCTGTCCAGTTTCTGTGCGACGTCGTGTGAAATCGTGAGGCACAAATCCAGTTTCTGTTTGGGATTTGTGTGGATTAACCAGCAGATTTCCCCCGTGTGATAACGTCCATAGAGTGGCTTCAGAGGCTCTATAATAAACCTAGGGATACTTTGGGCACTGCAGAGGAAGGAAGGGAATGCCAATGTCCACAGCACTCCAAGAAGAATATATGCAGGCATATGCCAGTAATAGGATGTCAGCCAATAATTGTTATACCAATCTTCACCTTTTCCATATTTTATAATGCCCATATTTTTCCACAGCTGGGCAGCCAATGTATTGTATGCTATGTGTGTTGTAGCAGAAGGACTGATGTTCTTCAAAGTGAAAGAGTAGCCTATTGATTTAATTACGAAGAATTGACCAGGCATCTAAAGAGGAAATATTCCTGATTCTCTTGTGCCCCACATGTTTACTTCCATACACCATCTAAGAGCTTGTCAATATCCCATTTGTCAATATCCATATAACACTTGACCTGAATTGGTCAGGATGTTGTGAATGAAGATGTCAGATTTCATTCTTGGAAGGCAGAGGCAAGCAAAATGAAGCACAATAAGATAAGGCTCTGGCACAGCAGGAGCACAAAGGGAATTGCCAGGTGATTTAGGCTAAGCATGGTATGGAATGTTATGTAATCAAAAGCTTTCTAGTCAATCACCACTCAAAAATTTTGGACCAGTCAGGGGTTACTAACAAGAACACCCCTTAATTCTTCACTCAGCTAATAGAAGTCTTGGTACTTAGGATTGGAATCGATTTCCGATTCTGTAGGCTGTATAATTTCCAATACACGTGGCGCTCCAGATGTTTATGGACTGCAATTATCCTCAACACTCACTATTACATAGGCTGCTATGGCTGATGGTAGTTGCAGGCTAAAAAATTTGGAGAGCTACATATTCCCTATCCTGATTTGTATGGATTCATACGTTTTTTGTAAACATGAGTGGCATAGGGATTTGGGCATGTTTAGCCTAGGGAAGAGAATGTTAAGAGGTGACATGATAGCCGTGTTTAAATATTTGAAAAGGTGTCATATTGAAGATGAAGCAAGCTTGTTTTCTGCTGCTCCAGAGACTAGGACATGGAGTAATGCATTCAAACCACAGGTAAAGAGATCAGCATTAGGAAGAACTTCCTGACAGTAAGTAAGAGCTGTTCAGTAGTGGAATATCACTGCCTCAAAGTGTGGTGGAGTCTCCATCTTTAGAGGTTTTTAAACAGAGACTGGATGGCCATCTCTCGGGAGTGCTTTGATTCTGCGTTGTAGGGTGTTGGATGGCCCTTGTGGTCTGTTTATTTTTAAACAGGTTTCTTTTTAAACTTATGTTACACAAACAGCTTTTGCAAAAGAATGTAGAAGTGAAAATACCATTACTGAGTTTTGCAAACAGTAAGGGTTGCACAACATGAACTTTGAAACAATAGTTCTCAACTTCAGTTGCCTTAGATATTATTGGACTTCAGTTTCCAAAAGCTCCAGCCTCCAAGATCAAGGACAAGGAATTATAGTAGTAGTAGTCCAATAACACTTGGGGATTCAACCTTGGAAACTGCCCTTCTAATGGAAATAAGATTCTGGAGCAACCTCAGACTCATGTTTATACTGGCTCTAGTCAGGATTAACTTTTCTTGTGGTTGGCAATTGCATAAAAATGTAGGGTTGTACCCATTGCCACAGAGTGGGATTCATGTGGACTTTCAGATGTTGTTGGACTGGAAGTGTCAGGAGCCCAGCATAGTCAGTGGTGTGGAATGAGGAAACTGCACTCTACCAACATCTGGAGAGCCCCCTGATTCCCACCCTGTGTTAGCCCTGTCTTTAGTCTATTGTTGCATCGCAGGGAGAGTCTATACATGTTAACAGCAGAATTTGACCTAAATATGTGGATGATTGAATAGCAAAACAGAGGTTAGATTGTAGGTGTATCCCAACTTCCAACTAGTCAGGTGAATGCGATGGTCAGGAGTGCCTGTTATCAGCTTCGGCTGATACGCCAACTGAGCCCTTATCTGGATCTGGAAACTTGTGGTGCACACTCTGGTAACCTCACGTCTGGATTACTGTAATGTGCTGTACATGGGGCTACCCTTGTGCCTAACCCGGAAACTGCAATTGGTACAAAATATGGTGGCCAGGCTTATTGCTAGAATATCAAGGAGAGAGCATATAACACCTGTGTTTAAATCTCTCCATTGGCTGCCGATTAGTTTCCGGGCACAGTACAAGGTGTTGGTTTTAACCTTTAAAGCCCTACATGGCTTGGGGCCATCTTATCTATGGGACCGCCTCTCCCTGTATGATCCCCCCTGCACACTTCGGTCCTCTGGGAGGAATCTGCTGCAGCCTGTGAAGACCAGCCTCTCGCAGACCTCCCAGAGGGCCTTCTCTGCGACCGCTCCAAGACTGTGGAATAGCCTGCCAGACGAGATCCGTCTTATTACCACTCTTGCTGCCTTTAAAAAGGCAGTAAAGATGGATCTCTTCTGGCAGGCCTTCCCGGAATAACTGCCCAGCCAAATGGAGGTGATCTGCCGTTCTCACCCCTCCGGCTGCCACAATATGTTTGCCATCTGGTTTTGTGTTTTATGATTAAATTGATTTTAATTTTACAATAGTTTAATTTAGTTTTAAGGGGTGGGAGGGTTTGGGTGTGGAGGGCGTGGGATGTTGGGATGTTTTAACTTGTATTTTTTAACTTGCTGTAAGCCACTCAAATTGCCGAGCAGAACGGCGGGTTATAAATAAAACTTATTATTATTATTAACTCCTTTCATTTCTCACACAGTTTTACTACTTCTGCCCTTAGTTTAAGTTGCAAAGCACCCAAAGCCCACAAGCACGTGCTCCCATCCCTGTCAAAAAAATTACATTGCTTATCTTCTCCTGCCCTTTCATGTGGTGACACCTGATCTCTTCCATATCAGTGGAGCAGTGAATCCTCACAGAACAAGAAAAGAACTATCCCTCGAATACTTTCAGTTAAAGAGGCTGGAGATATTTTTGGCATAGATTTCAGTATCTTAGATGTCTCCTCTAAAGTTCAGACTAGACCATAGGTCAAATTTGCTGCTCCATCCACTAGATCCAGATGTGTTCAACAAAAGCTAGATCTACTGCTTGAGGTGGCTGCCTTACCCCAATGGTCAGATGAACCCTATAATCCTATAAAACAGAGGTGGGGGAAGTGTGGTTTATGGGTTACATGAGCTCTCCCTCGCATGCAATTTAAAGAATTGTTTGGTTCAGATGCCTTCTGGGGAAACGTGCCATTTTCACCCTGTTTTGCCTTTGCCTTTTAGGCCCAGAGGAGGCATTTCTTTCTTAGAGGATGTGAATAGAAAGTTAATTTCCAGGTCATATAATTTTTTTTTTAAATCTTCTTGTTGTTCAGGTTAAAATAAATGCTTGAGTGCTTGAGTAGTTAAATATAATTTTAGGTGTGGACCAAATCATATCATCAACTCCCTTTTTCATCATGTTCCTGAAAGGGAGACACCTCAAATTTGTAAGAAAAACACATGGCAAACTTTTATTCAAAACAAGTTTCAT
The DNA here is from genome assembly GCA_026167975.1 of Phrynosoma blainvillii. Lineage (NCBI taxonomy): Eukaryota > Metazoa > Chordata > Lepidosauria > Squamata > Phrynosomatidae > Phrynosoma > Phrynosoma blainvillii. The sequence continues at coordinate 40,752,829 of JANUYF010000005.1, forward strand.
TTTTAAAATGAAAAATTTGGAATAACTTTGGCTGATTTCTAATAATTTTAAATGCCATATCTACCAACTGTCCTATTTGGCAGGGACAGTTCCAATTAATCCTCTGCCATCTCACTTTATTCAGCTGCTATTAAAATGTGCCAGTTTCTCTCTCCTCCTCCCTTTGTCCTCAGCTTACTTCTATTGGTAGAAACTGAGTTCATTTGCACTTAGCAGTGGGGAGAACAGAGTAGAGAGTACATCCTTGGCCTTCCTAGGTAAAAGCAAACTGTTTCAGCCTTTCCAAGTTTGTGTGTTCTTCCTCATTAATAACTTTTGCCATCTTGACCACACTCTGTTGTTGTTTGGCCATACACAACCTGATTTTCATCTGTGAAATGTTGAAGGGTATGAAATGTGTGTAATATATTTACTAGGTACCTTGTGGCAAACCAACAGCAATTTTTTAGCAATTCTGAACATGACACTCATCTATTTTTGGCAGGTGTTGTTGTAACCTGGAGATAATATGACAATCTGCCACCAGCTGACCATAAACAGGGTATAGTGCTATGGAACCAGAAACAGAATTTGCCATTCATATATCTCTAGCAAGAACGATAGTGATATGTCCTTGAGATACTTTTGAAATAAAAAATATTCCACTCTGAAATAATAAATAATACCAACTTTTTGTTTTGTTGTTTTCAAAATCTGGCACATGATTAATCGTGAACAGTTAAATATTAGTCCATTGAAAATGTGTTTTAATCACTGAATCTTTGTTTTAAAAATAACAATGGTTAAACAGTGAAGGGCTGCACATATATTAAGTACATACACTGAATGTATGCATTTCTAGGGGAAATAGTAAATAGATTGGTGGGGAAAAAACAAGGAAAATGGCAACTTCTAGAAAATGATAAAAGCTTTTCAAATCTCTCTTTCTTTCTCTCTCACACACAGTTGTTGAGTGGGGAGTGAAATACAGAGGACCCTTGTTATACACAGGGGATCCATTCTAAACACACACACACACACACACACCATAAGCGAAATACTGTGAGATCTCAAGTCCCGTTTATTTTAATGGTAGTGTGCCCTGGGCATATGCACTATTAAAAGAGCCAGGGCTCACTGTCTGCATGACCTTGAGTCCATGTATGGTGAGCCCGTGTATGGCGTAGGCGTGCTGTATGCCCTCCAACAAATAAAATAATTGTAAATAACTCTTACTACTGTTAATATTAATATTCCACCTTTTCCCAAGTTTGGGACTCAAGGCAGCTTACAACTGGTAAAACAAACTTAGATGAAGAATGCACATACAAAAGTTTAAAATACAATTATACTATAAAATTAAAAGCATAAGCTATTAAAAAGGAAAACAGCAAATAGAAAATCAGGCACATTCCATCCCATTAAGTAATCAGTGTTCAGAGGCCTGCCAGAAACAAAACAAAAAACTCTTTACCTACCCGGGGAAAGATAGAAAAGAGGGTGGTAGCCTGATCTCTTGTGTTCCCATCAGCCACTGTAGCAGATCTCAAAATGTAGGCAGGTTAGTGTGGGACAATGAAAGTAGAATAAAGATACAGGTATTGAAAATTGTGTTGGCCACTTTCTTTGCCTTCTGTTTTAATGAAGAAATGCTTTTGCTCTTTTAAAATTTGTATAACTTTTCCTTGGTTGTGCTGGTCTGTTTATGTGTTGGTAGTAGTATGGTAACATGCAGATATACATGAAATGGAAAGGAGGCATCCATTTCAGTGGTTACATTGGCTTCAGCTAAATTACAGAAGTTACACTGGCTTCAACTAAGCTTTGGAAATATTTTTTCCCCTTGGGGTCTTTATAGGAAACAAAGGATGGGGAAGAACTGGACCTTCAGAAATTGTTGGACTGAAGCTCTCATCATCCACTATCATTGGCTGTGATTTTTAAATGGGAGCTGCAATCCAATGGCATCTAGTGGGCTACACATTTCCCAGTAGTATCTCCGGGTGAAAGCAGCACATGGACAAAACAGCCTAATGGGATAACTGAGGGTGTGTATACTGTAAAAAATAATGCAGTTTGACTCTGCTTTAACTGCCATGATTCCATCCTACAAAATCCTGGGATTTGTAGTTTGGTGATGCACCAGTACTCTTTGGTAAACAAGGCTAAACACCTTGTAAAACAACCAATTCCACGATTCCATAGGATGGAGTTACTGCACTTAAAGAGATGTCAAACTGCATTATTTCTACAGTGTAGATGCACCCCTAAGATGGAATCTATGGTATCCTGAACAGCAGCGTTCCATACTGCAACATTTTACTGCCAGTCTCATCATTTTAAATATCTCAAATACTCCCTTATTTCTGCTGCAAAAGTCTATTCTACCTTGCATCTCCACTTTGACTGACACTCTCTAAACATGTTCTTTAAATGTTAATTGACCCACCATTGCAAATATCTGGCTTTGGACTACTGCTGCCTCTTAAAAGTGGAGGGAAAGACATCTCTTTGCATAAGCTGGGAACTATGCACTCCCCTTGTGATTCTCTTTTGTTTCTTATCATTCATCCCCTTTTCTATTCTGGGCTGATACTTGAATCAAATGCATAGTGTTTATGGAATGATGCTATTCTGCTGATAAAGTATTACAGAATGCTGTGGCAACAATCTTGGACTCAGCAGGGAAGCTGTAAAGAGAGCTATTTTTGTGATGTTTAAAATTATACTAAATTAATAAAAATAAAATCTCCTGCTGGGCTTCCAGCTTTAAAATAGCATATTGTCGTTGTATAATTGATCAGAGAATCAGGACTCTGTTAATTTGCTACACATTATAATGGTGAAGATCATAGCATTTTTCATTACAGTTTGAAAATTTAGCAAATAGTTTGAAGCAACATGTGATTAGAGTTAGTGAAATAACCATAAGAACAAAAAGCACTGTATTTCAAAGTAACTCTAGGATTTCTGTTATATACTTTCTTAATATTTTAGAATGATATAGCACATATACTACACAGCATATACCAAGGCATTAGCCTGCATTGTATTGTTAATTCCAAGTTACAATATTGGTTGAATCAATGGGATTTGATTCATTGATTTGTGAAACATTGATTTGCCATTCAACAATCAGTTCAATACATCTACTCAAGTTGAGACTAGCCAATTGGATTGAGACCATTGTTTTCCAAAATTATAATTGATATCCCTGCCCTGCTTGTGAACAATTCAGTTTTGCTGGTATAAGAAGAGGGATTTTTGATGTAGTTCCCCCCACCAAATGTTACTGTTGGTACACAATTTTTGAGTGCTGGTTGTTCCCTGAAGACTAGGGTTCGAATTGCCACTTGATGAAGCATTTCTTCATTATAACAGAAGGCAAAAAAAAAAAAAAAAAAAAATATGAGGCCTCAATGTGTGAGCCTCATTTTACACCCATTATGTTTGGATTGGTTCAGCATACAGATCGTAATTGCTAGATTGTTCCAGCAAAATGGAGCATGGATCTAGTAATAATCAATAATCATTTATATGACCTTTCACCCATTGTAAATTTGTGTACACTTAACTACATAGCAGAGACACTAAGGTACCCTGTTAGTGAGTTGCAAAGATGCATAGCAGGACAACAGCAAGAGTGCCCAGTGCATATTGGTGCCCAATCCAGACAAGGGGTTTGGAATTTAGTAAAGATGTTGGGTGTCCAGGAAACTGCATAACCTGGGCTTCCTTACAGTTGGTTCTCACACTGTCCCAGGCACAAGGGATTCTAAGATATGTGATTTTCACAGTGTACTAGGTATTAAGCAGCCCTAAAAATGTATGTGTGCCACAGTTCCTGGGCCTTGAATGTCTGCTAGTTCTGCATTCTTTGATGGATTGATCAGTCACATCCCAATTGGCAGGGACATGAAGGTTAGATGAGTTGCTTGAAGCAACAGGGAGTGATGGCACTGGCATGTCCACATCAAAGGTAGCAAAGTTTAAATGTTTTGTTATAAGCCTTCCATTTTCAGATGTCAGTGTTCTTGCAACAGAAATAATGGAGAAAATGGTTGAGCATGATTATCAAAGGGGCAGTCATGTTAGTCTGTTGCAACAAAACGAGAGTTCAAGCATCTTTAAGACTTAACAAATTTGTTATAGCAGTAACTTTCCTAGATTACAATCCACTCCCCCAGATATATAATTAGACACAAATATATAAATGGCCAGGGTCAACCAAGTACTCCATAGCAGAGCACACAAAATTCCTTGCATGAAAATCCCATGTATTTACACTGTTCTTCTTCATTTCAATAGATGAGTAACACTTCAGGCCTGACATGGTATTCCACTGAACACATGCTGGTCAGGGATATAACACCTTTCATGCATCTCAACAAATCATACTTTGCCTATTCTGCATATCCTGTCAATTAGGCATTCTGTCCATGTTCCTTGACTAGCACAGGAGCAAAGAGTAATAAAGGGTTTTCAAGGGTGCATCTGCATTGTAGTAATACTGCAGTTTGACACCACTATATTTTTTTATAAAATGTTCTAATCCACCTTTCATAATAGATTAGGAGATTGTAAATGTGTGGCTCTACAGATATTGTTGGACTTCAATTCCCATCAGTCACAGTCAGCATGGCCAGAGATGAAGGATGATGAAAGGGCTGCACTTTGCCTTGCTTACTATAGAATTTTTTTGGGAATTTTTGGAATTTTTGGAATCAATGGAAGTGTTGTCAAACTACATTATTTCTACAGTGCAGGTACACCCCAGGTCAAATCTGACAAGACAAATTCTAATTACTTTACATTTCCTTTCAGCCAGGGGTAGGAACTGTGTAGCCCTCCAGATGTTGTTGAACTGCATCTCCCAGAATCCCTAACCAGCATAGCCAATGGTAGCAAATGCTAGGAAGAGTAGTTCAATCCCTTATTTCTGAAGGGTTTTCTTACTCCCATCCCTGATTTAACCAATGCTTGATTGACAAACACTGTGGCTTGATTGCATCTTATGCAAAGAGCTGATGGGAAAGCATTAAAATGTGGGTGTTCAGAAAATTAGAAGAATATGTACTGATTAATGTAGGAGGCTCCTCCATATCTCCCTGGAAAAATAGGTAAGAATACCTCACTAATCTTTAAGTCTTCTAATTGGTAGGTGAGTCCTATTAATAACAGAAGTGCCAGCTTGCTACCAGGTTTTTCTCTGCCTGGAACACCAATGAGTCATATGTCATTACGGTAATTATAGGATATAAACACTTCAGAAGTTGTTATCTAGGCATCTGCTATCAACAAGTAAAATGGGGAACTAGTTGTGTTACTCTGTGTCCCTTGTTCTACTGGTCTCTGCACACAGACAATAATCAGTCCGAATGGAAGAGCCTCTCTTACATTACATTACATTATATTGGTGGTACATTAAAATCAGACCCCAGCTGTGGAGAGTGTCCACACACATATGGGGAACCTCTCTAGTTCAGACCCAGTGCTCTTCACATGAAGAGAGCGATGGAATTGGAGCAGAAGGGAGCAAAGCTAGTGTTTTTCTCCTTTTCACTTGTTGACAGAGCACGCTTCGATAATGACAGCTCAGAGTGACTTAAAATGGAATACGCATCCAGTTGTACCAACTAAATCATTTCCCCTTGAAGCTTTAAGAGTGGGGGTGGGGATGAGGGTGGGTGGGAACCACAATGATCTTTTTTCATCCAACCTACAAAATAGTACAGGAAAATACTCCCTACAGAATGTAACAACTGGAATAGTTTGCTCAGCAACTCAGTTAAAATCTCTTCAAATGTGATTAAGAGTGTCAAAAAGGCTTTGATTAGTGATGTTCCTCCATCCTCTCTAATTAATCCACTAGAATTAGGGAAGGAGAATGTGATGTTTGTATAGCAACAGATCTTGCAATTGGCTACAACTGTTATTGTTGAAATCAACCATTGGAAACCATTCTGCTGCCTTATATTGTACTTTCCCACACATATCTTCGTTTTGACGATGCCACTTAAGTCTAAACCCAAGCAAGCTTGGTGTACAGTTTTTATTCCCTCCAAGCAAGAACTGAAGCTGCAGCCCTATTGGCCATTCCTTCAGTCTACATCTAAGGACTTTATCACATGGGGAAAATCCCATGCAGAAATAGGATTTAAAAGCAGGGGGAAACCCACAAAAGCGGGTTGATTTTCACACACATCGCTATTAAACTCTCGTTAACCCAAATGGAAAGTAGTCAAAAGCCGCTCCTTTTTACTTTTGGGATTTTTCCAAAAGTAAAAAGAAGCGGCTTTTGACTACTTTCCATTTGGGTTAACAATCTCATGTGAAAATCTACCCACTTTTGTGGGTTTTAAAAATTTAAAACCCCATTTCTGCACAGGATTTCCCACGTGTGATAACGTCCTAAGCCAGTGTCAATTAATACAGCATGTTCATATCATTCTTCCCCACTCTAGTTCTTGTTGCTACTTTCTTGGAAGGGAGATGGAATAATTTAAATTGTTTGAGGAGCATGTCACAGACTAATTAAGTCAAACTTGGGTGCTCTGGGCAGTCTAATACTATTGGTTACTCAGACATAAGTCCACTAGTGTTCAGTAAGATTTACTTCCTAATCAATTTAAGATTGAAGATTAAGGCTATGCATGTTTCCTGGTGTAGTGGTTTGAGCACTGGACCATGACCCTGAAGACTACGGTTCAAATTGCCACTAATAATAATACAGTGGTACCTTTACTTACGAATGCTTCTTCTAATGAAAAATGCGACTTACGAAACGGGCCTCCTGAAAAAATTTGCTTTGAATTACGAAAGCATTCTAACTTACGAAATTCCAGCCGAGGCCGCGGCTGGAAGGAGGCGCTGCGGCCTCGGACGTTCTATGGGCTGGTCCTGGAAGTGGAGGAGTCCTCTGCTTGCAGAGCCAGCCTAAGGAAAGGCTGAGGCCGCAGCTGAAAGGAGGCCTCCTTTCAGCCGCGGCCTCGGCCGTTCTATGGGCTGGTCCTGGAAGTGGAGGAATCCTCTGCTTCCAGGATCAGCCCAAGAAATGGCTGTGGCTCCAACCCTTCAAGTCAGAGCCACAGCCGTTTCTTGAGCTGAACCTGGAAGTGGAGGAATCCCCCGCTTCCAGGATCAGCCCAAGAAATGGCTGTGGCTCCGACCCTTCAAGTCAGAGCCACAGCCATTTCTTGAGCTGAACCTGGAAGTGGAGGAATCTTCCGCTTCCAGAGCCAGCCTAAGAAACAGCCGAAGCCGTGGCTGAAAGGAGGCCTCCTTTCAGCCATGGCCTTGGTCGTTCTATGGGCTGGTCCTGGAAGTTGAGGCAGGACCAGCCCATAGAATGGCCGAGGCTGAAAGGGGGCCTCCTAACAGCCGCAGCCTCGGCTGTTCCTTGGGCTGGCTCTGGAAGCGGAGGATTCCTCCACTTCCAGGTTCAGCTCAAGAAACGGCTGTGGCTCTGACTTGAAGGGTCGGAGCCACAGCCATTTCTTGGGCTGATCCTGAAAGTGGAGGATTCCTCCACTTCCAGGATCAGCCCAAGGAATAGCTGAGGCTCTGACTTGAAGGAGGCCTCCTTCAAGTCGGAGCCACAGCTGTTTCTTGGGCTGGTTCTGGAAGCGGAGGATTCCTCCACTTTCAGGATCAGCCCATAGAATAGCCGAGGCTGCGGCTGGAAGGGGCTGGAAGGAGGTGGCCTTCTAGCCGCAGCCTCGGATATTCTATGGGCTTGGAACGGATTAGGGCATTTCAATGTTAAATTTGCTTCTACTTACGAAATTTTCTACTTACGAAATGGCTGTCAGAATGAATTAATTTCGTAAGTAGAGGTACCACTGTAATAATAATAATAATAATAATAATAATAATAAATATTTTTATCCCACCCATCTGCAAACGCAACCGGGGCAGCTGACAGCATTAAAAATATAATAATAAAGAATACAATATAAATCCCAAGAATCCACCCACCCTGAAAATAGTATTAAACAATTAAACTATTAAAACATACTAAAAGAATGCATCACATAACACAACAATACAAACAAAAATGACAATAGCTAGAGCAAAGATTGTGGGAAGGAGATGGGCTGACTCTTGAGGCCAGGGTATCTATTCGGGAAAGGCCTACCAGAAGAGATCCATCTTAACAGCCTTTTTAAAGCTGGTTAAGTTGGTGATATGACGGATCTCATCCGGCAGGCCATTCCATAATCTGGGAGCAGTTGCAGAGAAGGCCCTCTGGGCAGTTGCAGACAGCCTAGTTTTTATTGGCTGCAACAAATTCCTCCCAGAGGACCTAAGTGTATGGGGTGGATTATACGGAAGGAGGTGGTCCCGAAGATAGGTTGGACCCAAGCCATTTAGGGCTTTAAAGGTGATAACCAACACCTTGTACTGTGCCCAGAAACTAATGGGCAGCCAATGAAGAGATTTTAAGACTGGCATTATATGGTTTCTTCTCGATATTCCTGAGACCAGCCTAGCTGTCATATTCTGTACTAAGTGAAGTTTCCGGAACAAGCACGAGGGTAGCCCCATGTAGAGTGCATTACAGAAATCAAGACAGGAGGTTATCAGAGCATGCACCATAGTTTCAAGGTCCCTAACTTCCAGGAAAGGGTGCAGCTGGCGTATCACCCGAAGCTGATAACAGGCACTCCTGACCGTCGCATTTACCTGGAACCATGGAAATCACTGGGTGATCTTGGGTAAGTCACACTCTCCCACCCAGAGAGCAAGGCAAAGGTAAACCCACCTCCAAACAACTGTTGCCAAGAAAACCCTGTGACAAGTTCATCTTACGGTCACCATAAGTTGGAAAACTTGAGGGTAAATGACAATGAGGGACTGGTGGCGCAGTGGTTAAATGCCTGTACTGCAGCCACTCACTCATAGACCACAAGGTTGCGAGTTCAATACCAGCCAGGGCTGAGGCTCGACTCAGGCCTGCATCCTTCTGAGGTCGCTAAAATGAGTACCCAGCTTGTTGGGGGGCAATCAGCTCACAGTTGTAAACCGCTTAGACATCCCATAGCGTGATATGAAGCGGTATATAAATGAAGCTGCTTTGCTTTGAAGCTGCTTTGACTGAGAAATCTTGGGATTCAATAGATGAAGATTCTCTCCTTTGCTGATTAGTGTCACATTTCCCAGTCACTTCTCTCTTCCTCACTCCAAGGTTGGAGTTTCAACATGGGGTGGAAAAGAAGGGCTACTGCAGAAAACTTTCTGTTAGCTGAGAAAGGCCAGGAATTGGGCATTCATCATTTGATTTCTCCCTTAGTGGCTATTAATCCAAAGCATCCATAAGGAACTCAGAAGACAGCACTACAGGTGGATTGATTCAATCAATGAGGCCATGGCCGTGCATTTGCAAGACCTGAGCAGCTCAGTGGATGACCAGGGATCTCAGAGGTCTATCATTCCTGGGGTTGTCATAAGTCAACTAGGTAGCAAATAACAACAACAAAGATTTATGCCACATTGGCCACAGATTGCCAGAGATTCTCCTGAAAAGCAGTGGCTATAGTCCACTTCTGGGTTTGGAAAACAGACATTTATGGATATTTTATGCAGGGAGTGAAAGATAATTAAAAGGTAAATCACCACTCTGGAATGTTTCCAGGGTTCCAGAGTCCCTTTGGTACTACACAGTTATAGTGGTATGATTTCATTTCAGCTGCTGTAGTTCCATCCTATAAAATTGCTGGATTTGTAATTTGAGGAGAGTTGTTTTAGAATTATTAGCCAAAGAGCTCCAGGACCTGTGTGTATGTGTGCCTTCAAGTCGCCTGTTGACCTGGGGTGACCTCATGAATTTCATAGGGTTTTCTTTCACAAGGAATACTCTGAGGTAGTTTTGCCATTCCCCCCCCCTCTGAAATATGGCCTACAGCACCTCATATTCATTGGTGGTCTCCCATCCAAATACTAACCAGGGCTGAGCCTGCTTAGCTTCAAAGATCAGGTTGGATCTGGTGCCTTAAGGATACAAACTACCAATCTCAGGATTTCATAGGATGCAGCCGTGACAGTTAAAGTGAAATTATAAAGCTATAATTGTGCAGTGTGAAAGGGCCCCAGAAGAGGCAATTTACTCCTTTTCTCCAGGACAGTATGGGAGAGTCTTGCGGAGAGACAGGGATCACAAAAAAAGGGCTGCCTTCTCTTCCTCATCCTTTACTCCTGTTCTGCTTCCCATCTCACTTTTTATCTTGCACGTAATCTGCCACAACATCAAGTATTTTAAAACAAAATTGCTGTTTAAAAAGAATGAGAGTGCAAGAGGAAGCATTTGCCTTGCAACAAAATGTGTAAAATGAACAGACAGGCAAATAAACTATACGTAATGACAGAGCCTGCTGTTAGCACTTCTCAGAAAAATCTGTACTTGTGGGTATACAAATACACATGCTGTAAATAGCAAAAACAAATAAAGAAATGTTCAGCCTGTCTTAGGACCTGAGCTCTAAAAATACAAATTCTGTTAAGAAGCTGAATTGTCAATTATAAATTATAAATTCGACTCTGAATCTTGTGATTTCAAGATGCACAAAAAGTCTCTAGGTTATGAGTAACAATGCCCCATTTTATTCAATGGGTCTACTCTAAGTATGACTAAATCTAAATCCATTCCAAGGTGGCTGCTCTTTAATATCATTCCAAAATGTTGGATGATTTACAGTGTTACCAATCACACTTATTTTAAGGTAATAATCTATAATTTCCAATAAAAGGATAATTAAATTTCAAGGACTGTTTAAAGGCCCAGCTGATAATAGCTCAAAGCCATACTTTCTTGCCCTATTTGTATTTTGCACTGACAGCATATATGCCTGAAAAGAGAGGAGAAACAGCAGAACTGACATGCAGATTTGAATCAAGGAGGCTTAGTGGTAAGGAGAAAAAAATAATGTTTCTTTGTAAATAATACAATATCAGTAATATAAACAAGAATTGTTCAAATGTCAAAAATGCATTTCTAATAGCCCTCTGTATTGGGAATTTGAAGTACGGTTTATTACAAATCCAAGTGCCATTGATCTTAGTCAATTTATTTTTTCATATACTTTAATGCAGTTATTTTATGTGCTGTCATCTCTACAGATGGTATAACATCTTCTTAGAACACCAGTGTATTAGACTGGGCGGTAAACACTCTTAATACTGGATTTCAATTTCATATTTGTGCATTCACTGAGGTTCATATGTGAAGATACTAATAGAGCAAATACAGAAGACAAAATTTGGTGATTACCGTACCTACTCAGATAATATGCCTCAACAGGGATAGGAGTGACTCTCTAGAAGTTGCTTCATACATTCTGTCTTTGATACATATTCAAGATGAGTCAAAGTTTGGAAATCTTGGGTAGAGGATGTTAGACTACAACCCTTAGCACATTATTAAACCAACCCAGCAGGCAAACGAAAAGACACATTTTTTCCTGCCTCCCCATGATGTCGATCTCTTCCTGTTGTAAAATCGTGGGAAAGAGTCGTAAAAGTGTCATAAAAGTGTCCCACTTGCCAAGCTGAAATAATCTGTTTGGCAAAAATCATGCTTATACCACACTCTCCCATGCTTTTGGAATCTGAAGAGAATGAGAGTCATGCAGAGGAAGAAAAAAAGTATTTTTGTTTGCTTAATAATGTGATAAGGCTGTTTGTTTAATAATGCGATAAGGCTGAACATTTCATAAATTGTCCCAGCCAGTGTGACCATACTAGCTGGGGGTGGGTTCTTGGAGTTGTAGTTCAAAAAGTATTTTTTTCTAAGCTCTAGGATCAACCATATCATAAAGTATAGTGAAGCAGTGGGCTCAGCTGCAAATGCTGGGGTACAGCAGCAGCGACCACCTACTATTCCTTGTGAATATTCAGACTTTCTCCACTGTTTTCTTGGGTTGTCACTGTGATTTTGTCATAACAATTTGTTCAGGTGGTTTGGTGCCTCATTATATTCCATTTTCCATTACATAATGGATAAAAGAAGGAAAGGATTTTCAGCAGAGGGTTGTATTATAACCCCTTAGAATAGAATCTAAAGTCTCTGACTATGACTCAAAAAATTCTGATGGCTGGGAATTGTATTAAAAAAAATATTTTCCTATCATCCATAGCATTCAACTGTAGCTATTCAAATATGATACTAATAAAGAAGATAGCAATCAACCAATATGCAAAAGAAGCTGAGCTTGATTGGCATTGTAAATTGAGATAAAGAATATGGCAACAAGGCCTATTTAATTAATTAATTAATATCTCCCTTTCTCCTGGCATGGAGCCCAAGGCGACTTATCACAAATTAAAACAAAATGCAGGTAAAATTTTATAGTAGAAAAGTTAATTTAAAAATTAAACAATTCCGTTAAAAGCACAAAGTTTAAACAATTAAAAACACATTTTAAGACATAATATAAAAGCTAAATGTACAGCACAGCACATTTAAAAAACACTTCCATCCCACGTGTTAAGAACTGAAGTCCAGCATGAATAAAAAGGTATTTGCCAATCAGTGAAAAGGAGCAGAGAGTGGGCCAGCTGAACCTCCCATGGGAGAGAAGTCCACAGCCTGGGAGCAGCCACTGAGAAGGCTGCTCTTGTGTTCTTTCCAAACAGGACTGTGATGGTGGTGGGACCTAGAAAAGGCCATCCTGATCTTAAAACTTTAGCAGAGCCATATGGGGACATCTGGGCTGCATCCACACTGCAGAAATAATCCAGGTTGACACCACTTTAACTGCCATGGCTCAATGCTATGGAATTCTGGGAACTGTAGTTTGCTGTGGCACCAGAGCTCTCTGACAGAGAAGGCTACATGTCTCACAAAACTAGTTCCCAGAATTGGCATTGAGCCATGGCAGTTCAAGTGGTGTCAACTTGGATTATTTCTGCAATGCAGATGCAGCCCTGGTTAGTCTTTGAGGACAGAGCTTTCAAAGTCATAACCAGTACTTGGAATTCTGCCAGAAACAGACCAATAGTCAGTAAAGCTATTTTATGAAGGGAATTATATGTTCTCTCTTGATAGCCTGGCTGCAGCATTTTTTAAAAAATAATTTTATTAATGCAGTACATAATTCATAATATGCTTTTTCCCCCTCTCCCCCCCTCCCACAAACAGCATCGGGGAAATATACATTCCATTTAAATTAACAATCATTTGATTAACAAAATTTAACAATCATTTTCAGAGATGTGCAAAATATCATTAATTATATTTTTTACTTCTTCATACCCCATTTTACCTTCCACTTTCTTAATCACAATTTCCCATTTATCTCTCCATGATTCTTTATTGCTTTCCCTATTATATTTAAGTCTTCTTTCCCTAAGAAAATCAAATAATATATATTCTTTTATATATTTAAACAAATAAATTTTATTCCAATTCGATTTCTTTCCCCCCCCCAAAAGCAATCACTGCATGGGCAGCTTTTAGAATTTGTTTTATTACATATCTTTGGTTACTATTCAGTTCTAATTCTCCTAAATTAAGAGTAAAACAATTTTCTTTACTTAATTGTATCTCCATCCCTATTATTGTATTTATCTGTTTCTTAACTTCTATCCAAAATTCTTGAACAAATGGGCATTCCCACCACATATGTATATATACTCCCTTACCTCCACGTCCATGCCAACATTTTGACTGAAATTTATCATTCATAAATGCTAATTGATATGGTGTCCTATACCATTTTCCAATAATCTTCAATTGTTGTTCTTTTACATTTGTATTTTTAATTTTAACAATTTCTTGTAATCAGATTTTAATTTTGTCTGCATCAATCAATAAATCTTTTTCCCAGTTCATTGTCAATCCCTCTACCATTCTAAATTGGGTAGTTAACATAATCCTATAAATTTTCCCTATTAATCATTTTCTACCTTCTAATTTTTTAAATTATATCTTCTAACAATTCATTCTGGTTTAAAATATTCACTTTTATTTCATCTAATAATTTTATCCCTTTTATTTGAAACCAATACTGATTTCCAATTAATATAATTAATTCTTCTTCCTCTATCCGTACCCCTGTTGAATCATATAAGTCTCCAATTATTTTAAATCCCTTGGTCTTTAATTTTTTTAATATCTTCCCAAAATCTTCATTGTTACTCTTATTTAAATATTCTATTGGTAACCATTTCCAGCTTTTTATTCCCAATCTTTTACGCCACTTCTCCCATATTTTATAATTTACCATCATAGGACCAATTATTATTTTCTTTCTTTCCCCATGTTTCTTCCTGGAAGATAGAAATATATTCCATTTGATTGCTCTGTCTTTCTAATTTAACCCACTTGTATTTTGATTATATTCTACCTCTACCATTCTTAGTAATTGAATTGCCTCAAAATATAATTCAAGTGATGAAACCCCCCATTCTCCTTCTTTTTGTTGCTCACATAATAATGCCTTAGATAATCTTACTTTTTTATTTCCTGATATCCATTTTAATATTGATCTATCCCATTTCTTCAAAACTTTACTAGGAATGATTTCTGGAATAGTTTCAAATAAATATAAAAACTTTGGTAATATCATCATTTTAAACATCCTCATTTTCATTAGCATTTTCAACGTTAGCATTATTTTCAACATTAGCATCATTTTCGTTAGCATTATTACTAACCCATTTGGAGATTTGATTATTAACCTTTTTCCATAATTGATTATACTTACCTTGTACAATATTTTCTAACTTAGGGCCTTTGCAGACTGCTAGAAATAGTGCAAACTGAGTCCACTTTAACTGCCCTGGCTCAGTGCTAGGAAATCATGGGCATTGTAATTTTTTTCTGAGACATTGAGCCTTCTCTGTCAGAGAGCTCTGGTGCCACAATAAACTACAGTTCCCATGATTCTCTAGCACTGAGTCAGGGCAGTTAAAGTGGACTCAATTTGCACTATTTCTGGTAGTCTGCAAAGGCCCTTAATTGATAAATTTACACCTAAATTATGTTAGTTACTGTATGACTATAACAGAGCCAGCAGAACACAAATAAATATATATTTTTTATCCCCAATTTCAATCCTGATACAGTTTGAATTTCTTTTTGTTCACGCCAATCAGTTTTCATAAACATTATATCAGCTTTCTCAATGTTAAATTTAAGCCCAGAAATATTTTGAAATTTCTGAAATACTTCCAATAATTTAATCATGGCTTGACATGGTTTCTGTGTCATTATCAAAGCATCATCCGCAAATAAATTTAACTTTATCTCTTCTTTCCCTATTTTATATCCCTTTATCTCTTCTGCTTCCCTAATCATATTTGCAAAAGGTTCCATTGCTAATATAAATAATAGAGGGGAAAGTGGGCAACCCTGTCTTACTCCACTTTTAATTCTAAATTTTCTTGATTTCTCTCCATTTACCATAATTTGTGCTTCTGTATCTTTATATATTTCCATTATGGTTTCACTAAACCTTTCCCCTAGTCCATAATCCCTACAAATTTTATAAAGATATTTGTAATTTATTGAATCAAATGTTTTGTAAACATCTAATTTAATCAAAGCTAATTTATTTTTATATTGTTTAGCATGATGTAATATATTAAATATATTCCTTATCGGTTCCTGGATATACCTTCCTTTTACAAATCCATATTGTTCTTCAATTAAAATAAGTAAATATTATTCTATTAAAATTTTCATTAAAATTTTATAATCTTGATTGCTTAATGTGATGGGATGATATGATTCAGGATTGACTGGGTCTTTATAAGGTTTAAGTATTAATATAATTTCAGATAATTTCCATGATTCTGAGATTATATTATTATCTAATATATCATTGTAAATTTTAGTCATATACTCACTCAAATCATTTTTAAAGGTTTTATAAAATATAGATGTAAATCCATCTGGGCCAGGTGATTTAATCCCTTTTAAATAATGTATTACTCTTTCTACCTCTTGTTTAGTTGTTGGGGAATTTATATAATTTCTCTGTATGTCAGTTAATTTGATTTTTATATTTGTTTTCTGATCCTCCACTTTCTTCTCTCCATACAATCTTTCATAAAATTTAACTAAAATTTCTTTTATTCTCTCATTCTCAGTTGTTATTTCACCTTTGTCCCCTTTTATTTTACTAATCATCTTTTTCTCTCTTCTTTTTTAAAGAAATTGGGACTAACTCTTAATACTTGTAGTATCCCATGCCTTAAATTTGTTCCTAATATACATTTGGTTTCTTAATATAGTTGTCTGGTCCAATTCTTTAATTTCTTCTCATTTTTTCTCCCATTTTTTTTTTTTTTTTTTTTGTAGATATACTCTTATATTTATTATATTCTTTTTGTAACATTTCCACTTCTTCTATCAATTTCTTTCTGTATATTTTTTTAAATTCCTATTTCCATACTTACACATTTCCTTCTTATAACTGCAGCATTTTTGACCTACTGAATTTTCCAAACCATTTCCAAAGCCAGCCCCCACACTCTCAAATGTATTACAGTTATCCAAACAGAATGCAATCAATGCATGTGTCACTGTGGCGATATTTGACATTTCCAGGAACAGACACACATGGCACACTCATTTTAGCTGTGGAAATGCACTCCTGGCCATTAACAAAACCTGGGCATCCAGGCTCATATATCTGAGTCCAGCAGTACAATCAAGCTGCAAATTTGAGATTTCAGGGTAGTGTAACTCCATGCAGCATGGCTGAATTGCTGTTCCTTGGTCTGCCTTCCAACTAACCAGGAACACCTCTATCTTCTCTGGAGTAAGTTTCAATTTATTCACTTTGATCCTATGTGTTACTAACAGCAGATATTTGTTTCACAGCAAAACAACTTCCATGTAGTTAGAGACTAGAACTGCAGCTAGAAGGGTCACTGACTGCTCATCCAAGTCAATGACTGGACTGGTCATCCTCTCTCTCCTTCCCTCTCTCTGGCCATGGCAGTATCCCCAAAGACTGACAACTCTTGGGGGTGGGGTATGGAGATGTATAAGTAGTGTATTATGTTCTAAATACTTTGATCTAGGATTGAGGCCATTATTTTAGTAAATATTTGGTCAAAAATTTAGTAAGAGTTTGGTTTAAAAAACCAATTTTCCTATTGTTTGCTGTTTAAAATAATAACATGACAATGCTTTACACATCAGCTCAATAGTAAGCCCTACTTCAAGTGTGTGTGCAACTGAGTCCAGGTGCATATACATGGGACTGTAACTACTGTGGGGCCAAATGAAAGCACTGGCCCTCCAAATAAGAATCCCCTCTCCCATGGAAATTTTCTATTTGTTCCCAAATTTCTAGCATTGCAGAGTTTGAGAAATTGAAAATCATTCACACATATCTTCTATTTGCTGTGTTCCCTCTGGAACTTTGCCTGTTCCTTTTCTTGGGATGCTTAAATTGTTTTTCTAAGGGGCTGTACAGATGGCCCCTAAGGGGCAGCTCTGTGCCGCCCTGGGAGCGCCAGATCGGGGCCGTAGCAGCCACAGGCTGCAGCCCTGATCCAACTTTTTGCCACTCCAAAAAGAGCAGGCAAATGGCACTCCTTTTTGGGGTGGCAGAAAGCCACACTTAGAGCTGCCACCGCAGCTCTTTTACGCTCCTTTGGCTCAGCGTGCCTACACGCTGCACAAACGGGGCACCCTGATGTTGTGCGTCATGCGGTGGGGTGCGTGGTGTGAGGGCGGCATCCGGGCGGAGTCAGGGCAGAGTCAGGGTGGAGTTGGGGCGGCCAGCGTGTGGTCGCCCTGCCCCAACTCCACCTCCAGGCTGGCCCTTTAGGCCAGTCTGCACAGGCTGTAACTGTTCAAATGAAGTTTTAGGTTATTGCAATGCTTTTTGAGGATGGAATGAAAATGTCATTTGGGGAGGCAGAATTCTTATTTGCAGGAGCAATGTCTTCATCCTCCTCTCCACATTTGTAGCCACATCCTTGTTGCAATTTGAAGCCATAATCCTGTGATGCACCATGCCAGCATAACCTCACCAGCATAGTTGGTATCAGCAGAAGGAAACAGCATCACTAAAAGACATCTGGTATGGGAGAAATAGGCTACCTGAAGCTAGGAGAACATTGTATTCTATTGGTTAGTCCTAGCTGGAGACCTGTTGAATTAATTGTTGGATGATGAATCAACATGTAGGTTAATCTAACAAATTTCATGGCTCTCCTCTAATATAAGATTCAGATCTTTGGCTACAGTCTTTACCACTGCTACACAACCATGAAGAAATGTACAATTGCTAGTCTAGTGCACCAGCAGTATTCCAGCCTGAAAAACATAAATCTAAATATGACATATCTTCTTTCTTGTCACTCAAAGATTTCCATGGCTAACTACAGCTGCAATTCTGTGTATTTAGGAGTAAGCCCCAATTAACCCATCTGGGTTTACTTTTGCGTACACAGGGATAGAATCTTATTTTCTGAATGGAGGTTAAACAGAAGGTACTTAACAGAAAACTTTAGAAGGCCCATCTGGTATAAAACTAACATTGAGGAAAAATTCTTTTCAGGACATCCACAAGGCCTGGACTCATTATTGTCTACCTTTTCCATCACTGTGTCTAAAATGTCAATGTAGGATCATCATGTGCATTCTTTCTGGTTTACTTTGAACCTTCTTCATTTAGGCTACTGCTGAATCAATTTTTCATGAATATCTGCCCTAGAAGATTGCACCTCAAGCCAGTTCAGATCTCCAGAGAATTTTTAAAAAAAAGATTTATCAAGTAACAAGTAACACCTCAGGAAAAAGAAACAGGGATTTTAATTGCTTTGTGTGCTCTATAATTGAAGGCAGGCACCTTCTTGAGGCACTCGCTGCCAGGGGGAGTGTGACTCCACTTGGCCTTGCCTAATTAATCCTGTGATACAAACCTTCTGGCTTCAATTTTCACATTTCTGACTCTTTTTAGAGGTGATAATAAAACTAAAAAATTATGTTAGTTACTGTATGACTATAACGGTGCCAGCAGAACACAAATAAAACCATATGGATTGAGACTTTGTCTTCATGCTTTGGGTTTCTCTGAGGTAACAAGGGACACTTTTTTTGACCAACAAGGTAGGATGGAGTGAAAATTCAGTACCACTAAGGAAATACAGGCCCACTCCTCCTCGTGGTAGTATTATTGCTGTGCAAAAAGAGCACACAGGAAACATACGTCTTATTTGTCTCTTGACAAAATTTCAAAACAGAAAACTCAACTGTGCTGGCTGCAAGTCACAGAGCCATGGAAAAGCTCCTAATGAAAGACAAATTGGGCACCTTAGGGCTTTAAAAAGAAGTCAGAGATACTCAAGCAGATGCCTCCCATATTAATAGCTTATGCACTGTGAGCAGAACAGAATCTTCTGCAGCACCCTCCAGAATGAAATAAAAGCATACATATTTCAACTTAATGTAATTGTTCCTCTATTCTCTTTTGAATGGTTTACTGTTCAGCATTTTAACTTTTGTAGGATGGCTTTGCAGTTGTAAAATAGCTCTCTAACCCAAAGGAGCCCTGGTGGCACAGTGGTTAAATCCCTGTACTTCAGCCACTCACTCACGAACCACAAGGTTGTGACTTCAATTCCAGCCAGGGGTTCAGGGTCAGCTCAGCCTGGCATCCTCCCAAGGTCACTAAAATGAGTACCCAGCTTGTTGGGGGCACTAAAATGAGTACCCAGCTTGTTGGGGACAATTATCTTATAGTTGTAAACTGCTTAGAGACTGCTTAGTGCAGTATGAAGTGGTATATAAATGAAACTGCTATTACTATAAAATATGCAAGGTCAAAATGTGCTTTAAGTCACATTGTCTGGAATGGAATGGCTCCAAATTCATACACATATTATTTAGTATTTGAAGCCATTTTGATAGGCATTTAAGGAACAAATAAAGCTACCTTTTAGTACTGTAACAGACTTTTGGTCCAACTTAGGGCCTTCACAGACTGCCAGAAATAGTGCAAATTGAGGCCACTTTAACTGTCCTGGCTCAGTGCTAAGGAATCATGGGAACTGTAGTTTATTGTGGCACCAGAGCTCTCTGGCAGAGAAGGCTCAATGTCCAGAAAAAAATCCAATTCCCATGATTCCCTAGCACTGAGCCAGAACAGTTAAAGTGACCTCAATTTGCACTATTTTTGGCAGTCTGTAAAGGCCCATACTCAGTAATGTCTACACCAGAGGCAAGAAACTGTTTTTCACTTGGGGATCAAGTCAGCATGTCACGGGCTGCTCATTGGGCAAGAACACACCTTCTGTAGCCCTGCCAACATGTTCTGGATCTGATTTTGCTTTTCTAGACCTTATATATAAACTTATCCTGAAGGGCATGGTACCTATCATTTCAAGGCACCAGGAGAACCATTAAGTTGCAATTCCAGACTGAACTGCTTTTCAATAGCAAAGCAGACTGAGATGAATAATCTGGAAAGGTGAGAGGGGTAGTAGAGTTGCTCCAGACTTAGCTGCTAAAGAAAAGAGGAAGTGACTAAGGGCCTCAGCAGACGGCTTATTGAGCCGTCTTGGAGGCCCAGAAGAGGAGGAGCCACCGCACGAGTGGCGCTCCTTCCTCTTCCTGAGGTTGCCCTCGGAGTCGCTGGCCCTCCTCACGGCCGGGGCTCCGGGGATGACCTCACGCCGCAGCGACCGCATGCGCTGCAGCGGAAGAGTCAGGGAAAGTGCGCCCGCCGCTTTTAGGGCGCACTTTCCCTGACATCTAAAAGGAGCGCCAATTTGGAGCTCCTTTTAGGGACGCCGCAGGAGCGCCGTGGTGCAGAGGCTCCGCCCCACCGGCGCTCCGTCCGGCGGCGTCCCGGAAGCAGTCGGCTGCTTCCCCCCTAAGATACCCTCTGACTGAGGATGCAGAGGTGGGGCAAGATGGTGACAGCCTTACAATTTCTGAATTAGCCTCCCAACATTATGGTATCTGACCTTATCACTTCGAAGCAACTAAAAATGCTACCCAAAGGGAAAAAAGAAACCAAACCAGTTCTCACAACAAGACTGAAAACCAGGAATTCTTTAAAGCAGAGAAGCAGATGAGCATTGACTATGAAATCCAAATATAAACTACTCCAAAGAGCAGGCAGAAATGATTCTGTAAATAAGATGGAGAAACTCCAGAAATTCCAGCAAGACTTTTTTAAACAAAACTCCCATGGCAAACAGGGAGTTAAAGAGGAAGCTAATTGTGATCACATCGAGGAAGATTGCTCAGCATAATTAGAAAATCCACATGTCTTACAGAAAAAGCATCTCCTTCTTGAAATTGACCACAAAGGACATATTTGGAATTCAAGAAAAGCAATCATCAGATTCCTTTCGCAGATACTAAGTTGTCACATCAGGGATATTGATCCAAAAGATTACCACTATTTACCCAGCCTTAGATCAACCAAGCACATATTTATGACTTTCAATCAGGCATCTATCCCAAACAGACTAACTCAAATGAGTAAATTCCTTTGGCAAGCACATTATATCAAAAATAACAGGGTTTTCAAAGATGAAGTGATCCATGACCTTTTTACAAGGAAAACAGTAAGCACACATAACCTTGCAAATAAAAGATGCATGAAGATAGATATTAACCACATCCAGGATGGAGGATTTACCCCAAGGGGGGAACCTCAAGACACAAAACAAGAATCAATTAAATTGAGAGGAAAACTTACAGATATTTGGATGCACACTCCCACAAAACAGCAAATAGCAACCCAGATCTTCTGAATATATCCCCACACAGGAAACTGTCAGTCCACTATTCAGATTTTCTTGATACAGGAAGTGGAAGTGGAAGTGAAAGTGATGGCTCTGTATCAGAGCTCATAGAATCTATGAAATCCTGAGCAGCAAATAGCACTCTCAAAAAGACTGGTAATGATTATGTATTTTCATCTACACTCAAAGTCCAGGGACCACAAACCCTAAGTAAGCCCTGCCTACAGAAAAGCAACCCTCACCACCATTTATTGCATCTCCTATCTCACTGGATATGCCAGATGAAATGTTCCCCACAAAATGAGTGGGATCCTTGCTGGCCTCAGATCCACATTTTATTGCCCACACTGCACTGGTGCACCCAGCCCCCCCCCCCCCCAGAACAATGGAAGCAGGTAATTCAGCAAGGTGAGGTGCTACAGCAACAACCAGAGAAAAAGACACTGGTACAGACATTCCAGCAATCGGCTAATGTGAACCAACTGTCCCTGGAGTATTTACCCATCCCGTCTACTGCCTGCAGTGCAAGTGCTTGACAAACAACTGACTAGCATAAGGTTGCCCTTATGACATGGAACATCACTGGGTGGTACACTTCTAACAGAGATCCCTGTTTTACAGACTTCTTTGCCTAATATGATAGAAACATGGGTTACTAAAGATTTGGAACTAAATGGCTTTCACACATTTTTCAGTGGCAGCAGAGCTTGCAAAAAAGCATGGAAGTGCAAGAGGAGGCTTGGGAGTCCTAGTTTCCATGTCCTGACATGCCATAACAAAGCCTCTTCCCACATATAAAACATATGCCATGGCAGTGTTAACCCAATTTAACCACTGCACTCTACTGATAATAAATGTTTACATGCCTCCAATGTAGAAGAAATCCCAAATCAGAAACCTGTGGACTGATCTGGAATCATATACTGCCAACTTCATACTCCAGAATCCAAATGCATTTGTAGTCCTGGGTGGAGATTTGAATTCTAGACTGGGCCCAATGACCATGCCTTATACACCCAGCACAAATGTCCTCCTCCTAACCTCAAGGATGACAGAACCCATCTCATCCAATACTCAAAAGAGAAGAAATCAAATTTTGCAGGCCTATGTCTGGCTCAATCTGTCTTCAGGGTAAACCTTTGCATCCTCAACAGTGCTGTGAAAAGTGACTGTCCAGATCAGGGGTAGGCAACCTTTTTGAGCCGGGGGCCGGGTTGCTCTCCCTCAGACAATTGGGGGGGCAAAGCACCAAGAATAAATAAATAAATAAATAAATAAATAATTTTTTTTTTTTAAAAAAAATAAAAATTTAAAAAAATATGCATGCACACTCTCTCAGCCCCAGAAAAGCCAAGGCAAAACCCCTGTGGAGATTTTGCCAAGAAAACTCCAAGAACAAGTAATAACAACAATAATCAATATCATCATGGCGGGGGGCGGCGGGGGCAGCGGCGGCAGGACCGGCCTGGGGCCAGTCCAAAGGCCTCCGAGGGCCGCATCTGGCCCCCGGCCCTTAGGTTGCCTAACCCTGGTCCAGATGAATTCACTTATCTCTCTGGATCCAGAATGAGCACAATTAATTACATAATAATTTCAAAGGACCTGTTCCCCTATGCCAAGGAATTAGAAGGTATGCTATAAGTTTGAAAGTGATCATCTTCCCATTCAGCTACAACTAAGCAACTTTACTCAGAAGACACACACCAAGGATTGCTACCAACTCTCTCTAATGCCATCAGGAAGAACTTATAGGCGACCTAAATGGGCTCCACAGCTAAATTAAACAATAAGTGAGGTATTGGCCTCAGACTTTATTTTGGCATATTATATCAAGCTCCCAATGCAATGCACCAACTATAGTGGATTGTCACATCCTCCAGGGATCTGGGAGGAACACTTCCAAGCACTTTATAAGGACACTTATGTTGAAAATGGGCCTGCAAGCCAAAATATAAAGAATCTCCCAAGGTGGGCAATGGTATCTGAGGCAGAGATCAAGAACCTTGTAGACCAACTGAGAATGGGGAAGGCTCCAGGGGAAGATTTAATATCTTCAGAAGCCATCAAAAATAATTTGGAATTTTGGGCCCCTATTTTGGCATCCCTCTTTACCTGCATTGACAACTATGGTAGAGCACCTAAGGACTGGGGGCTTGCTATATTGTTTCCATATATAAAAAAGGAAAGAAGAATGATCCTGGCAACTGTAGAACAATTAGTCTCCTCAACATGATCAGCAAGCTGTATGCAAGACACTTACAGTGGAAACTCGAAGATTGGTTGGAACAAGAAAACATACTTGAAGAGGAACAAGCTGGCTTTAGGGAAGGCTGATCCACCATAGACCAGTGCCTTGTACTCCAACACCTCATCAAAAAAAGCATGCCACCTACAACACAGTCACTCTCTATGGGCCTGTACAGACCGGCACTTTGAGCCAGCATCGGGGCAGAGTGGGGTGTGGTGACTGCACACTGCATGCCCAAATGCTACCTGATGCTGGCATCACACCAATTACCCAACCAGATGGCGGGCGACATCACAATGTGCTGAAGAATCAGTGAAAAACCACCACCACAGAGGCAAAGGCGCCCTTTTGCCACTCTAAAAAAGGAGCAGCATTTTGCCAGTTCTTTTTAAAGTGGCAAACTTCCGGATTGGGACCATGGTATGTAGTTGCTGCAGGCCCGATTCAGTGCTGAAAGTGGCGCCGGGATGCCGCTCTTTTTGGGCTGTCTCTTCAGCCCCTACATTGCCTTTATAGACTTTAAAGCAGATTTTGACTATATATCTAGAACCAAACTATGGAAGAAACCGGAGGCTTCCTCGATTGACTGATGTCTACTATACCAAATTCATATGCTGCATAAAGGGACCTCACTCAAAGTAAGATGCAACCCCCAGGGTCATCTCACTAATGTAATTGCTGCTAAGAAGGGTGTCAAGCAAGAATGCATTCTAGCTCCACTCCTGTTCAACTTTTATATCGATGACATGGTGGGTCATAGAATCATAGAATCATAGAGTTGGAAGAGACCACAAGGGCCATCCAGTCCAACCCCCTGCCATGCAGGAACTCCCAATCAAAGCATCCCTGACAGATGGCCATCCAGCCTCTGCTTAAAGACCTCCAAGGAAGGAGACTCCACTACTCTCCGAGGGAGTGTGTTCCACTCTCGAACCGCCCTTACTTTCATTTCAACAACACAAATTTCCATCCTCCAAAGCTAGAAGGAAGGCATATCTCTGCTCTGTTTTATGCAGATGATGCAGCAGTAATTTCAAGAACACCTATTGGTATAAAAAACGCATTAAGAATAATAAATATTGCAAAGAGGATCAGCTAGAACTTAACTACAAAAAACCCAAAATCATGGCATTTGCTAAAAGGCCCAAAAACCAAAACTGGATTATAGGTGGCCACAAGATTGAACAGGTATTCTGCTTCAAATATCTGGAGGTAATCTTTCATGCTACTGGTAGTAGGAAAGTGCATTGGGACTACGCTGCCAGTAACATGCAGAGGAGTTCAACAGCCATCCTCAAATTTCTTATGACAAGAGGAGGCCATTATATTTCAGTAGCACTCAAACTCTTTGAAGCCAAATCGGTTGCACAACTGCTTTATGGATCCCAACTGGGACACCACCCCAAATCTGCACCATTAGAACTTGTGCAATCCAAATTTCTAAGATCAGCATTCCAAGCTCAAAAGTGTATCGCTAGTGCAATTCTGAGACTGGAGTCACGCTTTATTAAAATGGAGGCCAGAGTATGGGTGACTATGCTCAGCTACTGGCTCAGACTATCCTTCTTTCCCACCGGCCTTGCTCCACTTACCCTGATTGATGAATTCCATTCCACATGGAAACAGATAGTGATGACTAAAATTTCTTCACTGGGTTCTTCTCCAGATCTTTTGCTCAGCATGGGATATGAAAAGGCCAAAGCATCCATTAAACAACGGGTGATAGACATAGAGCAATAGCTAGGCCTACCTAGCACCCCAACTTTTATTGTCAGTGACTCCAATAGATTTTTGGCATCACCTATGGCATATTTAGCAAAACTTGAAGTACCTAAACACTGGAGAGCTTTTACTTTGGCATGATGCCATGCCCTCCTTCAGGTGGCCAATATAAGAAGATCCTTTCTCAAACAGACTATGCCCCTGTGACTCTGGCCAAATAGCAACAACAGAGCATGCATTATTCCAGTGCTCATACTACAGGGACATCCACCTCAGCCTTATCTCTCCTCTATTGTATAAACACCAAGGACACACCAGTCAATTCTACACTTCCTTACTGCTTTTGGCCGCCAATCCGGATATAACATATAATGTGCCAGATTCTGTGCAGCTGCAATTAAAATCTACCAGGCAAGGACCTCCGCAGTAGACTAGAATTAATCTTGCCTTGCCACACCAGATTTTAAAAGGAATTATTTTTTTCCTGACTGTTATCTTGTTTTTACCTTACTTTTACTTCTTTTATTCTGTATCCCCAATAGCAAATGGCAGGAATCCTGTTTAGGCTATACTGTTTTTAATCTGTGTTTTTACCTGGTTTTTACCCTATTTTTACCTTGATTTTATCATCATTTTTAATATTACCTTCTTTTATTCTGTATCCCTCTTTTTACCTGTGCTGGTCTATGACCATAATAAAGATGAACTGAATTGACTGAGGGTGCATTTGCACTGCTGTAATAATGCAGATTGATGCCACTTTAATTGCCATGGCTCCATCCTACTAAATCCTGTGATTTGTAGTTTTGTGAAGCACCAGCAGTCTTTGGCAGAGAAGGCTAAACAATTTGTCATAGTACTAATCCGAGGATTCCATAGGATGGAGCTACAGCACTTAAAGTGGTGTCAAAGGGGCTATGCAGATGGGCAGCTCTGGGCCACCCCTGCTAGCCACGGATCGGAGCCACGGCAACTGCACACCGTGACCCCGATCCTCCCTTTTGCTGCCCCTGAAAGAGCGGCAAAAGGTTACCCTAAGAGCTGGTGCTCGGCTCTTCAGTGCCTTTTCCAGCGCAGCGTGTTTGAAAGCTGTGCTGGAAGGGTGTCCTGATGCCGTGCACCATGTGTAATGGCATTGGCGTGGGGTTGGGGCAGCCTGTGTGTGGCTGCCCCACCCCATCTCTGGGCCTTTGCCGACTGCCAGAAATAGTGCACATTAAATTGAGGCACTGCCCTGACTCAGTGCTAGGGAATCATGGGAACTGTAATTTATTGTGGCACCAGAGCTCTCTGACAGAGAAGGCTCAATGTCTCAGAAATAAAATACAATTCCCATGATTCCCTAGCACTGAGCCAGGGCAGTGCCTCAATTTAATGTGCACTATTTCTGGCAGTCTGCAAAGGCCCTCTGCCTCCACGCCGGCCCTTTGGGCCAGTCTGCAGAGGCCCAAACCGCATTATTTCTACAGTGTAGATGCACCCTAAGTCCCACAGACCAAATACAACAGCTGCCTCTCCTTGTCTCTCAGGAGGGAGACCAGATGACACACTACCCAAAGTCCTGTTCTGATGTAAGCAGAGTGGACAACATCCAGCCCTTCCCACCCTGGATTTTAAATATTCACTCATTGATCCAGATCTTCTGGGAGGATCCAGAACTCTCCATTCTGATGCCAGCTGACTATTTGACGTGCACCCTGTTGAACTGCTAACAGTCACTCACTCTGAGGTCAGAATATATTTCCTTGTGTTTGTACCCTTTTATAATTGTCAATATTTTGCTATGTTTGGTTTGTAGATTGTACACCGTCTGGCAGGTTTTATGTCTATTTTATCTCCTGTATATAAAGCACTGTGTAAAATTTTACATACTGAGAATTAGCCCTCAGACCTTTTGCATTCAAAACATGCAAAATACCACTGAGATATAACACTTTCATATTTTCTCACTTTATATTTTTCATTGTGGAATTTTCTCACTTTATATTTTTTATTGTGGAAACAGAACAGAAGTACCATTAGGCATAGAAAAGAAGTAGGATGAGATGATACCTCTGTTGATTTCCAAAGGCAGGCCTCCCAAGTCACCTCTTGCTGTAAAAGGGTCTACAGGTACTGGTTGAGCTAGACTCACCTTGGTAGTTAAAAGACTTACCTTTTGTTGTGGTCTCATGGAAGAACTGACACAACAGGTTCACACCTCAAGAAATGAACTCCACAATCTCCTTTATTATAGATTGGTTTCCGTTTATTTCTTTTATTAATAGAAGGAAAGGTAATGTAGATCCACGGTCCAGCTCATGTTGGTCTTTTCAATGTCATCTTATCTTGAAGGCTACATTGAATTTTCCCTTTCATTTGCTTAGGCAAATTTGTGTTAGGCAATTTTATTGACTGATGACTTAAGTTGCCTTTTGCAGACATATTTCCTCAGGACACAAACCATGAGAAACTTAAAATTCACTTCAAACATGGGAAATGTTTAAGAATGTTTACACAGTGCTTTGTCCAACTGGGATCCAATTCTGATTGAGGCCGGTAGGCTGTACTGCAGTACAGACAATAAATAACACATGTGCTTTGGCTCTGTGCCTTTCATAATAAAATTAAGTTCCATCAAAGAAGAGCTGAGCTACACTCAAACTTCAGCTGTGTTTTTGAACTTCTGGTTAGGAGGCATAATATATTAATGTCCTGCAACTTTCATTGGGCGTACTTTAAAATTTATATTAAGTAGATTGCTGCATTATGGTAATGCACTAAATTACCTAAAGCAAAGTAATACAATGATTAACTGACCATAAACATTGGTTTATGGTCAATTTATAAAGTATTGCAGAGATTAACATTATGCATTTTCATAACAGAGAAAATTTGTGGGAATGAAATATTTGTGGACCAACTCACTGCTATTAAGAATAATAAAACAGTGGTATCGCTGCCAGTGGTCTCAGGTTACAGCTTGCAAGTAAACTTTGTTTTAAATCATCTTTGAAAATGTCAGAGATATTCATCATTTAAAAAATGTCCAGTGCTTTCCAAGCATAGAATAATGATTTCCAGTATATGTTTCTAATGTATAATGTATAACAAAATGTTTTTTTCCCCTCCTCAGTAAAGTTAACCATCCAGGACCAAACTGGGAAGTAACACAACCACACTGAATTTTAGGGAAACAGAACAGAAAAGTTTAAAGGCTGGATTCAGTAATATACCTTGCTGAAATCAGTTTGAAAAAGACAATCATTTCTTACTTAAATTGCATCTATTTTAAAGCGATCTGGGTGTGGTGTTAAAATAAATAATGGGACCCAGCAGAGTGAGTGTATGAGTGTGTGTATGTGCCTTCATGTTGTCTGTTGACTTGTGGCAGTATCATGAATTTCATAGGGTTTACTTAGGCAAGGAATACTCAAAGGTGGTTTGACATTGCTTTCCTCTGAAATAGGAGTCTACAGCACCTGGTATTTGCTGGCAGTCTTCCATCCATGTACTAACCAGGGATGACCCTGCTTAGCTTTCAAGATCAAATGAGATCTGGTGCTTTTAGGATATTTAGGCTATCACTGGGGTATCGCTTTGCAAATGCATCTACAGATGCCACTACCATCTTCTGAAAATATTTGATTTATTCAGTAATGAAGCAATATAAGAAAATGTTAGTATAATCACAACAGTGAAATTAGCTGAAAATATTGCAGGCAGAAATTCAAATCTCTGAAACAACAGATGAGAATCATATCACTTACATAGAGGTTTTTTTTTTTAAATAGTACCACCAAAATAGTCCTGCAGGTAATTCATCAATAGAATGAACACTTATTTGCCCCCCTCATGTCAGTGAATTTGTGGATGGCACCAAGTGATATATAACAGCATAATTTCTACTTGTTCCTTAGGTTATCTTTCATCAATTTTTTCATAGATTGAATATCTTTTGAAACCTCATTACAGTCAGGTTGCTCAGTAGGATTTCTGTGGATTTCATGGTCCCAGAAAAAGTAGTATGGTGATCCCTTATGCATTCAAGGTTTTAGAAGGATCTTGTTGAACAAAAGATCATTTCAAAGCATCACTCTAAAAATTTTCATCCCTGTGCATTTAGCAATAGCAGAAAACATACAATTGCCAAAATTCTCAGCAAGACTGGACATTTCAGCATTGGCAAGACACCATTTCAAAAGTTCTCCAGCCTTCCTGAGATTTTTCTGTTTTAGCAAGTTAGATTAAAGAGACCCCCTAAAAAAAATTCCTTGTTTCTGCAATTTCTGCTAATTATACTTAGCACAGAACTCCGTGCAGAACTCTGTGCAGAACTAGTGGTTCCTCCCTCTCTTTCCTGAAGTTAAGAGTACACAAACCCCACTCCAAGCAACAAGACCAAGTGTTTTAGTCACAAAGATACATACAACCTATCAAATACCACTATTTTTACTACAAGGCAGTAAATTATCACATTTTCCAGTCCTGTACATTTCAGTGGATTCTGAAACATGCAAAAAACACTGGTAGAAATGCATAAATTTTTTCCAAGAGAAATAATAATAATGCACTGGCTCCTATTTTGGTGATGCAACAAATCCATTCCATAGTTGAAAGAGTTGTCGATGATACTGACCCCTACCTTGGGGATAAGGCCCACCACCTTGGAAAGCTCATTTAAAGCTTGAAATTAAATCCAGAATCCACTGATATGGGAGCCAATAATCACTGCCAAGGTTTCCTCAGAAATCCCAATGTGTTCAGTAAGTTCCTCCTCAGTAAGTGAGTTTACCATTGAGCTCTTAGACCAGGGGTAGGCAACCTTTTTGAGCCGGGGGCCAGGTTGCTGTCCCTCAGACAATTGGGGGGCCGAAGCACCAAAAATAAATAAATAAATAAATATAAAAAATTAAAAAAATTAAAAAATATATATGCAGGCACACTCTCTCAGCCCCGGAAAAGCCATGGCAAACCCCTGTGGAGATTTTGCCACGAAAACCCCCAAGAACAAGTAATAACAACAATAATCAATATTATCATGGTGGGGGGTGGTAGTGGCAGCGGCAGGACCGGCCCCCCAAAGGCCTCGGGGGGCCACATCTGGCTCCCGGACCTTAGGTTGCCTACCCCTGTCTTAGACAGCAACATAATTATGATACAGCTGACTTATTTGTCTGAGTGTTCCAGGTCCTTTGGTACAAATTTATCTTAACATTGGTGTGTTCTTCCAGCAACTCCTCTTCTTCTATTATCACCAATTTCATTCAGTCAGAAGGTCTGACTATTTTCATGGCTTGTCCAGGACATTTGGGACTCCATTGTGCCCATATGCTCCACATGGCCCTACAACTTCTGGGAATTACGATGAGTCAGTGGATTGGGTAATATACAGCAATATGCAGTGAAACAAATTTCATTAAGGACTATAAAATCAAACAAAAGAACAACAACAACAACAAAAAGACCTCAGTGAATAAAGTAATATACTTTCTAGGGAGTAGAAATGTAGAAGCTACATATTTTAGAGACAGTGCAACAGCTATGGAAGCTACGTATTTTAGAAACAGTGCAACAACTATGGTGACTGGGGAAAGCCTAGGAATTGTAATCCAAGATATTAACTTATCCAGGCTCTGATTCAGATGGTTTCCCGAAATGTATGGGGGGAGGGCTATACTTGCTATACGTGAGTCCATGCTGCCCCTTCCAACAACACCCATGTCTCGTGTTCCCCACACATCCCTTTCCCTCCAGGCCCTGATTTCCCCACCACTGAGCACTTCATTTGAGCATATTTGTGATCTTCCTGCTCAATTGGGGAGCTCAGGGACGAAGAGAAAAGAGATGCGTGGGTGCAGCAGGTCAGTGCTCATCAATTGCATCTTTTATACATTCAAGAAAACACTGAAGTGGGATTTTGTATTGCTAGGACAAACTCTCAGTTGAGACCACAGCTTCCCATAAACAGAACTGGTAAACAAATAGCATGAAATGACTCACTGAAGTGAGCCAGCTTAAACAATGAGGTAAAACAGGATAAAAACAGAGCCACTGGTCAATACAACCTGGAGGAAAATTACTTTTTGACCCTATAGAGTACAAAACATCTCACCCTAAGCATGTGTGATTGCAAATCCATGGATGTGGGAATATCTCCTTATGGCCGATATTTCTGTACTTGGTTGTTGTTGCCATTGCTGATGCCTCAGAAGGAATCATATGTTTGAGTATTAGATTGGTGGTTCTTAACCTTGTAACTGTGCTATAGAAGCAGCAGCTATGCAAATAGAATTTGGCAGAGTGAGTTCATGGTTTCAATGATGGGCAGGGCCTTTAAAAAAAACAGCTTTTTCTGTTCAACATTATTTTGTATATTATTTTACTAGGAGCAGCTTTATGTGTAAGATCTTTACAAATGGGATGTAGGTCAGCAAAAGGCTAGCTGTGTTTGAAGAGATTCTAGGCAACAAGTCCTCTACTGTGTCCTTTTATCATCAGCATGCCATAACACATTTGCCAGTACTGGTTGAGTCTACCTTATCTGAAATGCTTGGGACCAGAAGTGTATTGGGGTTTGGATTTATTTATTTGGATTTTGGAATACCTGTGTTTGCATATACATACAAAATGAAATATCTTGGGGATGGGACCCAAGCCTAGCACAAAATTCATTTATGATTCATATGTACCTTATACACATATTCTGAAGGTAATTTTAATTTTCCACAATGCCTCTGATATTGTGCAGCTGTGCATCAATGTGGGAAATTTAAATATTGACCAAGGCAAGAAGAAAAATTAAAGGGGATGAGGTTTAAGCATCTGTAATAGCCACTAGTTGGGTTTTGGGGCTCCAGAAAATGTGCAAGGATGCCAGACACTGAAGTTGGTCCTGGTATTATTATTATTATTATTACAAAAGGCCTCTGGTTCAGTGCCTCAGGAATTATTTCCAATAAAGTCTGCGAAAGACCTCTGTCTAAATTATGGAAAGCTGCTGTCAGTCAGTACAGACAATACTGATCTAGATGGACTAGAAACCTGATTTGTTGAGAGGCTGTTTCCTGTGATATTTTCTTTCTTGAGAAATTCCAGATTAGTTTAATTAATCCCTCTGGATAGTGCATCCAACAACCTTATTGACTGAATTTATACCATGTCTTTCTCCTGTGATGGGACCCAAGGCAGTTTCAAATCATTATCAAATTGCACAATCAAAAAGAAATGAACACAACATTTTACAAAACAAAATAGATCCATGGAAAATACATTTTCTCCTGCCCTTTGAGTTCACAGTAACATCATTTTCACTTGGTCAGAACATGAAAATGTTGCAACTCCTAAGGTTTGGGTTTTTCAAAAATCTAAGTTATGCTCTTAATTATCAAAGTATGTATTGAATTAATGAATGGCATCTTTGTAGATAAAATTTGTGTTTTATTTTACATTTTATGTTGTTGACAGATGATATGAAATGTAGACATGCAGTATGGGAGAAACATGCTTTATCATATGAAATGATTCCGCCTGCATTAAATGGCACAGCTGTTTCCAACTATAGATGGAAAGAAAGCAATTTACAATTTCTACAAAGAATCACTTTGGCTCACTGCTGTATTTCTTGCCTCTTGAGTCTATGTTTTATTAGAAAATGACCACCATTCCTTGGGTACACCAATGAGAGAGAGACAGAGAGAGAGATAACTAAAATGCATCTTCTCCAACTCTTTATTTTCATTCTAATATCAGTAGGATCTTGTTGGGAATGCATGTCTCCATAAATGGACTTATGTCTATGGTATTAAAATTGGGTGGTTCCATAACATCCATATCCAGTAAGGGGTTTCTCTTATGTTACAATGTAGGAGAGCTCACAAAGTGACTGAAGTGCATCAGGATCAATGCACAACGGGATTGATGTGGATCAGGGCTGATATACATTGGAACCAAGAGATACAAAAATTAATGTTTAGCCAGCTATAACATAGGAAAATTAACAAACTAAAAAAGTAATGGACTAACAATAGTTATGGGTTGTTGGTTTTTCTAATGATCCCATAAGCTATTCCTCAGGAAGTTAGTTGTTACTCTTTGCTTCATTTCATTTCTGCAAGCAAGAACAAATCATTTCCAAAGTCTGCTGTCCACTGAAGATGTTCATGTGAAGTTTGGAGTATATTTCAATTATTTTTTCACATTTTCAGATGTTTTGTGAAAAAATATTTATACAAAAATCATGCTTTCATACAAAATTGAAACAGGTCCAGTGGATTTAACTCACCCTATATTACTGGATATGTTTCAGTTTGTGCAGCCTGAGGATGTGAAGAGGAACCTTGGAGAG
Organism: Phrynosoma blainvillii; assembly: GCA_026167975.1. NCBI lineage: Eukaryota > Metazoa > Chordata > Lepidosauria > Squamata > Phrynosomatidae > Phrynosoma > Phrynosoma blainvillii. The sequence continues at coordinate 40,786,821 of JANUYF010000005.1, forward strand.
ATGATAGCCACCACATCTAGACTGGATGCTTGCCCTTCTTGGCTTTTGAAAGCAGTTAAATGTGGTCTGGCAAGTGAGTAGGGGGAGTGGTGAATGCCTCACTGCAGCAAGGGATGTTTCCATCCTGCCTAAAAGAGGCTGTGGTGAGACCGTTACTAAAAAAAGGCCTCCCTGAATCCCACCCTTATCATCTACTCTCTAACATTTCATTTTTGGGCAATGTTGCAGCATATGGCCTCCCAGCTCCAGAAGTTTCTGAATGAGACAGATTATACAGATCCATGTCAGAATTCTAAGATCTACAGGAGAAGGTTTTCTCTTGGTCCTACCACCAGAGGCTCGCTTGGTGAGGACACGAGAGAGAGTCTTTTCAATGGTTGCCCCCACCATCTGGAATGCCCTTCCACTGGAGGCTAAGATGGCCCCTGCTTTCCTTTCACCAGCAAACAAAGACCTTTTTGTTTAAGCAGGCTTGCAATGTGTAATCAGGGGAGCTTCTCATTGGAATGCTTCATTTAGCGTTTTAATTTTTTTCTGTCTTTTAAATGACTTTGTACTGTTTCATGTGGTGATTAAAAAAAACTGTTGTGAAAGTTTTTAATTGACTCTCTCTAGGAGCCACTTTGGGACCCACTCTGGAAGAAATGCTGTTGGGTTTTGTGTGTGTGTGTGTGTGCAAAATCACAAGTATTTTACACAAATAAATTATTCACAAAAAAAGTCCCAAAGCATCAAGTATCTTGTATGGCGGTTGACCATTTTCTTAATAGAACGTGTGGCTATTCTTTATATCTCTCCTCAAGAGTTGCACTAGCACATACACAACAAAAAGAGTTACTTTGGGGCTCATTCCTTGTGGACTATGGTTGTAAATGCAGTTGTGCTTTAGAAGTGTAAATAGCTTTCATGTGGTGACTCCAAACTTGCAGTTAATACATAATTGAGCTGACAGAAGCAAGAGAGAATAAAAGAATATTCTTAAGTATAGACATCCATTCTTATGAAAAGAGGTTTATTTAATGTAAATGTAAACAATTACTTTCCCCTCAGACTATTTGAGCAGCACAGAGGATACTTTGGGAAAACAAATAGACATGGCAATTGAGTAGTGAGGAGAGTACAAATCTATATGTAGATAACAGAGATGAGTATAGTAAAAAGCATACCTATAAATAGGCATGCAAGATATCTGCCCTAGTTTCTAATTCTTTGTCTCCTTGATATTCTTGCTTCCTTTCTCCTCTTCCATCCCCTTCAGGTTATAGTTTTACCATTTTATTATTCCTGTTGTGTTCAAGGAGGCAGACAAACCATGGAAACAATAGACTCAGAGCAACAGAGTTCAAGAAAATAAAAGGCTTGCTGAATCACATCAAAGATTTATCTAGTCCAGATATTGTGAATCTCTAGCCCATAGGCTGAATCCAGCCATAGATTCCCAACTTCCCACAAGCTACTTTTGCTGTTATTTCTGATCCATGATTGAAGATAACAAGGTACTTTTAAAAGCAAAGCAAAGCAAAGCAGCTTCATTTATATACCGCTTCATACTGCGCTATGGGGTACTCATTTTAGTGACCTCAGAAGGATGCATGCCTGAGTCAAGCCTGAGCCCTGGCTAGTATTGAACTCGCAACCTTGTGGTTCATGAGTGAGTGGCTGCAGTACAGGCATTTAACCACTGCGCCACCAGGGCTCCTTTTATTTTATACTGCATGAACTGAGCTGTGATATTCAGGCTATTGCATAGTCTTGAACTTCTGTTTTGAAGGCAATAGACTCTTCAATAGATTTGAGCTGTGCTTTGGAGGCCTGAAAGATATTGCACTGGTGTTTAAACTTGAGTTGACATCTAGCCACCATTTTTTTTAGACCCCACCTCTTCCACCATGGTTCTGTTCTTAGATCCATTCATTGGAGTTCAAAGTAAAACTGATGGAATCAACAGAAAATTAAGGGGGAATACAGACCGGCCAAGAGGGCCAGCCTGGGGGTGGAGTCGGGGCATAGTGACCGCATGGAAAAGCCGTAGCATTTGCCAGCTCTTTTTAGAGTGGCAAAGTGCTGCGGTGTGTAGTTGCTGCAGCCCCAATCTGGCAAGGAAAGGGACAGTGGGACTCTGCCCCTTAGGGGCTGTCTGTACAGCCCCCTAAATTTGATTTTTGCTTTTCATGTAATCTTTAACTCTAGCTATCCCATTTCCATAAGAAGATAATGTAGCTACTGATACCTGGCTAAAACCTCTCTCTGTGTGTGTATATCATGCTCAGTGTTGTAAGACTGACTTTTTCAGTTCCACAAACCATTAATGCAGAGAAACACAGAAATACGGTATATACTCATATATGAGTCTAGAAATATTAGTCAAAAATTTTACCCCAAAACCCTGAGTCGACTTATCCATGGGTCAATGTAAGTAGTGTACTTTAACTGTTATAAAATAAAGGAACCATCCTCTGTTGAAAGGCAAAAACATAATCTGTCTTGTAAGCACTGATCCACTCCAGTCCACTCTCTCATCCATTCAGCCTTTAGGGTGAGCACTAACAGTGATATCTGGGGGAAATTTGAAAAGTTTTTGGCATTGTTTTCCTTTGCTTCATCCTTTGGATCTTTTGTTACATGCCCCTAGGTCAGTGATGGGCAACCTTTTGAGCTTGGTGTGTCAAACTTCGCTCAAAAACTGAGCATAACTCGAGTGGTGTGTCACTTTGAGGAAAAAACATTATTTCCCCACCGGGAGAAGGAGGGACTGGCCTAAATACCTCAGCCTGGGTCTGGGCCTCTTCCCGGCCCCGCGCTGGTGGTGCCACTGAGCCCAAAGTCCCAGAACTAGATGCTCTGTGCCGGACTTCTGTTGTTTTGGCCTACAGACCTCCAGCACAGAGTGTCTAATGAGGAGGATGAAACATTTGCGACTAGAGTCTTAGAGTTACAGTCTAACTCTAAGACTCTAGTCGCAAATGTTTCATTCTTAGGAGCAGCAAATGTTTCATCCTCGGCTACTGCACTTGGCTGTGCAGGAGCTGAGAATGAAACATCCTTCTCGGCATGCAGCTGCCAGCAGCCCCGTGTCATCATAAATGGCTATGTGCGTCAGTGCTGACATGCGTGTCATAGGTTCGCCATCACTGCCCTAGGTTTTACCCTTGACTTATTCACAGATCATATCAAAATCTGTAATTTTGGCTCCCAAAACTGCCGTCAACTTAAACATAAGGTCGAATTATAGTCGTGTATATATAGTATGCAACAAACTAGCCAATCGGTTGAATGCAAATTATTGTAAATTCTCACATGGCAATTAGCAACTATTTACCAAGGGATCATAGATTCAATTACTCTGCTGTGATTCTTCTGGTTACCAATTGTCCATGTGAAGCAAATTCATACCAAAAACAAAACATAACAGGATAATCCACCATAGAGCTATGGAGAATAGTGGTTAGAGTGATTCTACTATTCTTGCCTTAAAATCCATGATGTTTAAAAGGAAATTGATAAGGAGAGTTATATATAATTTTCTCCCTGATGCTTTGATATCAGCCCTGTGCACAGGAGGTAAAGTAACAGTTGAGTCCTTCTAAACTTTTGCATCAAATGAACATGTAAAATGAACTAATATTCCCTGCCTTGCCTGGATTGTTTGCCTTTGCTGAAGACCAACAGAGATAATCCCCTCTACTTTGTACGTTTCTTGTCAAAACTTTTAATAGTTCCATTTAAGTTGTTTCCTCTGTTGGTCAGTTTTGGCCAAGAAGAACTAGTGTTACATAAGCTGTCTGAAAATTACCACTCATTCTCAGAAAAGTTTTCACTTTGAATCAGAGCTTACTCTGACAATCAAGCTGTTCCAATTACTCTCTGAAATGCAAATAAACACATTTCTTGGAGAGTCACAACAGAAACTTTTTTTCTTAATCCAAAAAGGGCTTCTATGGTTCCCCCTCCTCTTTTTTGCATAATAAAAGGGCTAATAGAACATAACAAACACTAGATAGTTTTATGCACAGTGTAAAGATGTGTCAAACTATATCTCTGCCTTGCTTCCTTCTGTTCACAACGTATCTAACTACAACAAATGGTGTTCTTGCTCTTTCTGTCTGTTGCTCAATCTGTTTGGAAAGTATCCATCACTCTACAGCCAACCATAATATTTGACACTTCCTGACATCACGAAAGCCACCATCTGTCTGTCACTAAAGCCTGGTACTTCTTCAAGATTGCTTGCCCTGATCTTTAATCAAGGATGAATGCAAGGAGCACTTTAGACTGAACATTTGAGAAGATCTGACAGAGGGAATCTGCGTAAAAAATCATCATCATGTTTTATTTAAGTTCAGGCTGAAAGATATATATGCAGGGCCTTTTGGAAAAGCTTAGGTTTCTCTTTCAATTAACCAAATCTTCCATTTGCCCCTGAAAGTTTAACTAATGAAGTCAGACTCCTCATAAACTAATCGGAACTCCAGTCTAACTTACAACATTCCATTAACTAGCTGCACTCTTCCACATTAATCAAATATTAAAAACAGTAAGTGCTTGAAAAATAGACAATGTAAGACATATAACATGTATGTGGGGAGTGGGTACACAGACAAGACAGGAGTTAGCAAAGCCAAATAAGAGGGATCTTAAGACTTCCCAAAACAACCAGCAACTGAAAATCCACCTTCTGCATTTCTCTTTTCAGGTCTATGAATATTAGGCTGGCATTAGTAGTCGACTGTTACATTCTGCTCTGTGAAACCTAAATCCTGTCTTTAAAGTGCTCTTGGAAGTAGGAACCTTTCTTTTGCCAGCCTGGGCCTCTCACTGGTGTCCTCCTAACCACTTAGCTCACCAGCTTTCCCTCACTCAGGGGCCACTCTTACTTTGCATTCTTAGGCCTTGTTTCTACTATGATTTAAAGCAAATTGCTGATCGGGTTATATGACTGTTGTTCCCACTTGAAACTGGTTCTGATTCTATTGAGCTCAGTTTCAATTGTGATGAAGCGAGGCAAACGCAAAAAAACCCCACTGTTTCCTTACAGTTGTTTTTTGGCGGTTCTTTTAAAAACAAATCAATTCCGAAGCATATTCAACAAGTAGGAACGATGGATCTGAATCGCATCATTCTGGAGGGGAGGGACTCATAGCAGAGGGGTGTTTACCATCCCTCCTCAGTTTTTGGGGAATCAGTTATTTCCCCCCTCTCAGTGCTGCCTTTGTGCTTGTGGTGTGACCTATGGGTGCATGATATATTTTTTTAAAATAAAAAATTGACATAATATGTGATCCATTGTATTTGCAACTACTTGCAATTACAGTCAGACTGCAGCTCAGAGAGGCAAGTAGTTGCAAAACCAATGGATCGCATATCCTGTCAATATATATTAAAAAAAATAGTTCTCAAGCTGGACTGCTCAAAGGGGAAATAGTGTGCTTGAGCAGCCTGGGATGCTGAGGGGCAGAGGAGGGCTCAGTTGCTGAAGTCGCCCTGCTTGGCACCTGGAATGGCCCTGACCTCACCATGTTGTCACTTGCGTCATCAATGACATGTAGATGATTGATATGCATTTTGCAGTGGCACAAACTAGTGGGAATGACAGTCATGCCAAAAAAGAAATGGTTACAAGGGAATAATGAAAAGATCTGCTTTCATAGTGAGAATGATGGACATTTTGGAATCAATTCACCAACACAGAGCAAAGGTGAATTGCAAACTGGTTTAAATGTAAGTGGGAATGAGCCCCCAGTATAAGGATAACAGCAGCATGAAGTGATACATTCTGCCTGACAAACAACAACCAAAATGTCACTCACTACATGTTCTACCTCCCAGACAAACCTTGAGATTAGAGGTTCAGCTGGGCTAGACTAGCTTTTCCCCTAGGGGCTGTTCACACTACATTATAAATGTCAGTGAGAATTTGCCTCGGACTGTAAAATGTCCCAGATGCATGCAATATGGAACAAAGGTGAAAAGTGCTGAGCTCAATATGTACAAAGGTGAGTGTGCACAAAGGTGAAAAGCTAACTCAGAAGAATTTCATGAAACTTCAGTTCAAAACTGCACAGTCACTGTGGACGTGTGACAGGAAAATGATGAAACACTGGCAGGAGGTTGGGTCAGAATCCTAGCCAGAGTTTGTGTATATAAGGAAGAATGTTTCAATGCATTGTGGTTAGGTGGATGTTGAATGGTGGTGGAGCATTATGTCAAATGCTGTAAATATTGCTGTATTGTGCTTGTAAATATTTGCTGCAATGATTAAAAGCCTCTTCAGAAGAACCTCAGCTGTGTGAATAAAACTCTGTTTGGATGAAGGAGTTTTTGCCTACAACTACTTCCAGAATTTCCAGTGGCATTTGTTACCTGTCTGTCTGTCTTCTGCATATGGACTCAGTTTTCCACCTGCGCTAACAATAAACTGGTTTGCAAACTGGTTTAAAAGGGGGTCATTCACACTTCCACCAGTTTTCCCAACCCGAATTCAAGGAGGGCCAGTACAAATTCCCCTTAACTCATTTTTTCCAAGACTTAGTTTTCTCCCATTTCTTTTTCAAAACACTGGGTTTTATCATGGTGCTGCCAATGGGAACTTGCTCCCAATCCTATTTGGGGCATCCAGGAGGGAGGGGTTAATGAGCAGGGGTGGATCATGCCCACCCCTTTGCTCTCTTCCTGACAGCCAAATGCCATTGTTTTTCCCTCTCGGAACTCAGTTGCTGGAGTGAAAAAAGCAGCTCCAGAAATACGGCGGATTCAAATTTCCCGTGCTTTGGAAAGTAGTCTCTTTAAAGTGCAGCCCAATTTTTCTCTTCTGCTATTGATTTTAGTCCCCTTTTCTGCACTGATGTCTGATTCCCAGAATTCACCAAATCCAGGGAGGGAGTTCTCCTGGGAACATCATTAGACGGTTTTTGTTTGGTGTGGTTTTTTTTTAAATTGACAGCTTACGCACATATTTGCTATTGCATCGCTACAGTAGACTGCACTTTTAAATACTCACAACATCAATATGATAAAGGTGTGCATGATTTGCTTGACATTTTTTTTTAAAAAAACCCTGCAGCTCAGGAGTTCATGGAATCCATGACAAACATGGGCCTATCCCAATTGGTCATCAGGTCCACTCATTGTGCGGGTCATAACCTTGATGCAGTCTTCAGTACGGAACAGGAATATCCATGGGCAGAGGTTATTAAAACCACCGCATTGTCATAGACGGATCATTTCCTGATCAAAGATGAACTAAGAACCCCTGTCCACCCCACCGGGGGTGGTGGACCCATTAGAATGGTCCACCCTTGAAGACTAATGGAAACAATTGGATTCCAGAAAGCCTTAGAGGGTTTGATAGTTGGTAACGCCGGTGATTCTGTTGAAGCCTTGGTTGATACCTGAAACACCGATCTCACCAAGGCTATCGACACAATCGCTCCCAAGCGTTCTTTCCAGCCCACTCCTAATCGTAGGCCTTGGTATACAGAGGAGCATAAGAGGATGAAGCGAGCTGGACAATGACTAGAGTGCAAATGGTGGAAGACTCGGCTCTTATCCGACAGAACTCGCCATAGGAAACATCTTGATTCCTATCGGGAGGCACTGCCTGCAGCGCAGAGACTTTTCTCCTCTGCACGCATTGCGTCTGCGGAGTCTCGTCCAGCAGAGCTGTTTAGGGTGGTGGGGGAACTGACACAGGTACCTCCTGTGCAGAACCCTCTACTTAACCCTACAGCGGCCTGCTGTGATGCTTTTAACATCTACTTCACAGATAAAATCTCTCGAATAAGAGCCGACCTGGACGCCAGTGTTTTGACAGAATCCACAGGTGGGGTATCCAGCAACTCTGTTGATGATATTTTACTGGATCAGCTTCAATCTGTGAGTACCAATGATGTGGACAAGCTCCTTGGTAAGGTGAGGAAGACGACTTGCCCTCTCGATCCATGTCCATCTTGGCTGGTCATCTGGGGGGGAGACGTGTTGAGGGTATTCCTTCGGGATACCATTAACACGTCATTCAGGGAGGGCACTGTTCCATCCTATTTAAAGGAGGCGGCGGTTAAACCCCTCCTGAAAAAGCCTTCCCTGGATCCCCTGGTCAGGAATAACTATAGACTGGTCTCCCTGTTGCCTTTCTTAAGCAAGGTGATCGAGAGGGCAGTTGCTTCCCAGCTCCAAGCTGTCTTGGATGAAACCGATTATCTCGATCCATTTCAAACCGGCTTTAGGGCAGGATATGGAGTTGAGATCGCCATGGTTGCTCTGGCTGATGACCTCTGCCTGGGCATCGACAGGGGTAGTGTGACCCTGCTGGTGCTCTTGGACCTCTCAGCGGCCTTTGATACAATAGATCATTCCATCCTCTTGGATCGCCTGAGAGAGTTAGGAATTGGAGGCATTGCTCTGCAGTGGTTCCGTTCCTTCCTCTTGAGCAGACCCCAGAGGGTGAGGCTCGGGGACAGTTGCTCTTCTAAAATAGAGCTTAATTGTGGCTTCCCTCAGGGCACCATTCTGTCCCCGATGCTATTTAATATCTATATGAAGCCGCTGGGAGAGATCATTCGGAGGCATGGAGCATGGTGTCTTCAGTACGCTGATGACACCCAGATATATCTCTCCATGACCCGATCGTCTGCCCAGACCTCAGATAGCGTCTCTACTCTCAATGATTGTCTTAAGGCGGTAATGGATTGGATGAGGAAAAACAGATTGAGACTGAATCCAGACAAAACGGAGGTACTAACAGTGACGGGCCAGAAACCAGGCTTGGGAATACACCTTCCAGTCCTGGATGGAGTCACACTCTCCTCTAAGGACTGTGTTCGCAGTCTGGGGGTGCTCCTAGATTTGTCACTTCACATGACTAGTCAGGTGAATGTGGCGGTCAGGAGTGCCTGTTATCAGCTTCGGCTGATACATCAGCTGCACCCTTTCCTGGAGATTAGGGATCTTGAAACTGTGGTACATGCTTTGGTAACCTCATGTTTGAATTTCTGTAATGCTCTTTACATGGGGCTACCCTTGTGCCTAACCCGTAAACTTCAATTGGTCCAAAATATGGCAGCCAGGCTGGTCATGGGAACATCTAGGAGAGAACACAAAGCTCCAGTTCTGAAGTCTCTCCACTGGCTGCTGATTAGTTTCTGGGCACAGTACAAGGTGTTGGTTTTGACCTTTAAAGCCCTACATGGTTTGGGTCCAACTTATCTTTGGGACCGCCTCTTCCCATACGATCCCCCCCGCGCACTTCAATGGGAGGAACCTGCTACTGCCTATGAGAACTAGATTGTCGCAGACCTCCCAGAGGGCCTTCTCTGTCACCACTCCGAGATTATGGAATGGCCTGTCGGATGAGATCCGTCTTATTACCACGCTCAAATGCTTTAAAAAAAGCAGTAAAGACGGATCTTTTCCGACAGGCCTTCCCGGAATAACTTCTCCGACCAATTTGAGAATGATTGTTCTTTTGCTCCCATCCTCCATTATTTGTTTGTTTGTTTAATGGTTTTAAATTACTGCTGGTTATTTTTACTTTATAATACAGTTTAATTTGATTTTATGGGGGGGGTGGGTTAGGGATTGAGGGTGAGATGGAATTGTTTTAACTTTGTTCTTTTTAATTTTGTTTGCCGCTCCAATTGCCCAGCAGAGTAGCGGGATATAAATAAAACATATTATTATTATTATTATTATTATTATTAACAACTTGCCCTCTTGGTCCTTGCCCTTCATGGCTGCCTCTTGAGGATGTTTCTTAGAGACATCATCAATGCATCCCTTAGGAAAGGCCACATTCCATCCTGTTTGAAGGAAGCAGTGGTTAGGTCACTCTTGAAAAGACATTCCCCGGACCCTCTGGACATGAACAGTTTTGCTCCTACCTTTTTTGAGCAAAGTGATCGAGAGGGAGGTTGCTCTTTAACTCCAAGCTGTCTTGGAAGAAACTGATTATCTAGATCCATTTCAAACTGGCTTTAGGACAGGATATGGCATTGAGACTGCCATGGTCGCCTTAACTGATGACCTTCGTCTGGGCATCGACAGGGATAGTGTGACCCTGCTGGTGCTACTGGACCTCTCAGTGGCTTTTGATACAACAGATCATGGCATCCTCTTGGATCACCTGAGGAGGTTAGGAATTGGAGGCATTGCACTGCAATGCTTCCGTTCCTTCCTTTCGGGCAGATTTCAGAGGATGATGCTCGGGGACAGTCGCTCTACAAGGAAAGAGCTTGATTGTGGTGTCCCTCAAGGCACCATCCTGTCCCCGATGCTATTCAATATATATATGAAGCCGCTGGGAGAGATCATCCGGAGACATGGGTTGGGGTGTTATCAGTACGCTGATGACACCCAGATATATTTCTCCATGTGACAGTCAGGAGTGCCTGTTATCAGGTTTGGCTGATATGCCAGCTGCACCCTTTCCTGGAAGTTAGGGACCTTGAAACTGTGGTGCATGCACTGGTAACCTCTCGTCTTACACTCTACATGGGGCTACTCTTGTACTTGGTTCGGAAACTTCAACTTGTACAGAATATGGCAGCCAGGCTGGTCTCAGGAACATCGAGAAGAGACCATATAACACCTATCTTAAGATCACTTCACTGGTTGCCCATTAGTTTCTGGGCTCAGCATAAGGTGTTGGTTATCACCTTTAAAGCTCTAGATGGCTTGGGTCCAACCTATCTTCGGGACTGTCTCCTCCTGTACAATCCACCCCGCACACTCAGGTCCTCTGGGAGGAATCTGCTGCAGCCTATAAAAACTAGGCTGTCTGCAACCGCCCAGAGGACCTTTTCGGCAACCACTCTCAGATTATGGAATGGCCCGACAGATGAGATCCATCATATTATCACCTTGAACAGCTTTAAAAAGGCTGTTAAGATGGATCTCTTCTGGCAGGCCTTTCCTAAATAGATATCCCGGCCATCAAGAGACAGCCAAACCTGCTCCCCTGATTCTGCTGCAGTTTTTGTTTATTTGTTTATTTGTATTATTATTTTAAGTATGTTTTTAAATTGTCATTGTTTAATAATCTTTTAAGGGGTTTGTGGGATTGTGGGATATGTAATGTATATTTTACTGTTGTAAGCCGCTCTGGTTGCATTACGCAGAAGGGCGGGATAATAACAACAACAACAACAACAATAATAATTTTAAAAAATGTGTATTAATTTTATGCATTTAATTTTAGGTCATCAAAAATGGCTAAATGACATATGATAAGCCAAAGCTAAGAAACATATACTTTACTAAAGTATAGTTCTTATGAGAGTACATAGCACTGAACAGCTTTTAAAATGACATATTATAGTACTAAAATCCTTAAAGAATATAGAATAAAGACTAAGCCACAATTTTCTGTTAGAAACTGTTGTAATGGCTTAATATTGACATCTTCATAAGGGAGAGTTTCATGCAGGAGAACTCTAACCTTGCTTCCTGTTTGGTGTTCTCATAACAGGAAACCACCATGTGGAATTATGTCAGGTTGATGGAAAATAAAATTTGAAAGCTCTCTTATTCATAGACTTCAACTCTTGCTTTTGCACTTAACCTTCTCATCTAATTCTTGAGTTCAATGCAACAGCATAAAATCACACACTGCAGGACATGCTGTAGAAATCAGAAGTGTATACACAGAAAAAAGAAGTGTCTCTTTTTCTGTGTACCAAAAAATCACAAATCCATCTAGGAAAAGGCTGTGTCTCCTGCCAGTGGCATCACTAGAGGGTGCTGGGAGTATGGACCACACTGGGTGACATTAAGAAGACCCTATAAGTTATCCTGTCTGAACTGAACAGATGAAATAAACTGTTGCTATTAGACCTGATTAATGAATCTAATGTCTAAAGCCTTGTCTGCATGGGTAAAAATAATAATAAAATAAAAAAAATAAAAAAAATCCCATATTGATGCCAGTTCTGTCTGATTGCATGATATACAGCAACTTCTGGTGAAATACCACTAGTCTTCCCCTTTAACCCAGTTTTACTCCAGAGTTGTCAAAGTCATGGGAAACCCTGGTGTTTTCCCCAAACCCCAGAGTTAAGGCAGGGTTAAGACATGCAACCAGCTGGATTGGGCCCAAATCAGGGCATCCCACTATTTGCATGTCCCAATCACATGGTCACATGTGTGACAGGGAATGGGTCAACCATGCTGATGTAGTTTCGGCCTGACAAACAATGCTGAGATGCCACAACAGGTGTGGCCTAGTACATGCGGCTGACATCATAATGCTCCTGATTGGCCCCTGACCTGTACTTAGGCTTGTGCAGACTGGGCCTAAGACAGTGACTGCCTGTTTGATTCCCCATAACTCTATAATCCATTGCATGGTGAGAGTTCCAGTTAAACACCATCTTGGAGCCAAGGAGATTATCACACATAGATGGGATAGGGATGGGATCACTTCCCTGTCCTTATCCCATCCATTACAGTGATCATGTGAAAGCCTTTTATAATGTAGCTTTGATCCTGTCATTATCCTGCCACTGAGGTGGCATTGCATTAACGCGAGCTCCCATTAATGCAAAATGCGGGGTTTCACAACTGCTTATGTTTTGAAAACTATTTTTCGTATGACAGCACCACAGGCCTTTCAACCCCACTGTTGTCCCACTCTGACGGTGACACCCTCAGTCACATACCTTATTTCCACTCAATGGCACCTATGGGTGGAATGGATTTGCCACTCCAGCCTTCTCAAGGGATTTAACCCCAAACTATCCTTTTAAATGTTAGTAGCATGTTTCTTTATTCGAATTCTAGACAAGCCTTTATTAAAACAAGTTAGAAGTTTATTTGAGATTTAACTTGAATAATGTATCACTTGTATGAGATGGTTACTACAGTTGATACTTCAAGGTCTTGCTATTACACATTGTTACAGTTATGATTTCTTGTACTTATACTTTGTAATTGCTTTAACTCCACAATAAAGCCAACTCTTTGGGATAATATATTTCATACGTGTGCTTATTGTTTGTGCTTCACTTTTTACTCTAAACACTTCTCTTCAAAGAACATTCCTTAGTTACCTCAGGACCTCTCAATCATCCTTTGGATACTTTGTATAACCTATTCCTAAACCAGCCACCAAGGCTCTTTCTATCTCCCAGGATACTTTATAACCATAACTCCCCCTCGGAGTTCTTCTCTTTACAGAGTCCCTCACTAACAGACTCTAACAGACACTAACTCTAACTGCCACTAACTAACTCCAGCTGTCCTATTTATCCCTGCTTAGCTTCAATCTGATTGGCTGGTGCCTGCCCCATTCCAACTGGATGTTGCCAGGGCTTCTCTCACCTTGTCAAACTCTGCCTTTTCTCCACACTGGGCAATGCCACTTCAATGACAGGACAATGACTGGACAATGACAAGATCAGTGTGATGTCATATGAAAGTCTTTCACACGATCACTGTCACTCACACTTTCCAGATGGGATAATGTCTGGATAAGTGCGACATCATCTGAAAGTCCTTTCACGTGGGAGGGACAGGACAGGGACAGGACAATGACATCTCATCCCATGTGTGATAATCTCCAAAGACTTGAGAACCATTGCTTCAAGGTATTAACCCATGAACCAGGAAACAGGTCCAAGATCTTTGTGTGACATTCTCAGGCAAGCTGCAGTGGTCACAGAACCCTACCATTGAACTGCATTGTATTGCATGCTCTGGCTAGGGCAACATGAAGGTGCCATTTCAAGTTCTAGATAAACCCACTGATATTCCAAACATAACACAATCCCTACCAGAGGATATATATTACTGTTCCTCCAAGAAGCCAGGGTCTAAGACATTGTTCTTGGCTTCCAAGAAGAAGAGCTACATGTACCCTCTGGTAGACATTGTCTTGCCCTCAGGAATATCAGGAAGTTTATCTGGAACATGAAATGGTGTCTCCAAGTTGTCCTCTGGCAAACTCCAACCCCACCACTACCAGCACACACTCAACTACACATTGTCTGCATTTTCATAAAACTCTAGATCTGCTGCCTGTGATGACAGCCTCATTCTGCCTAATTGTAGGCCGGTCCCTTGCAAAAGTGGTCATATCTCACTTCAGCTGTGAATTTAGTGGGTGGCCATAGGCATGCAAAGGCTCGGTGGTTAAGACACCAGTTCTGATTATCAGAAGATCAGAAGGTTGGCAGCTTGAGGCCTGAGTGCTGCATGATGGGGTGAGCTCCTGTCACTAGTCCCAGTTTCTGCCAACCTAGTGGTTCTAAAGCATGCAAATGCAAGTAGATAGATAGGTACCACTTCTCAGTGGGAAGGTAGCAGTGTTCAGTGCAGTCATGCTGGCCACATGACCACTGGAATAGTCTTCAGACAACGCTGCCCCATCAGCTTAGAAACAGAGATGAGCACTGCCCCCTACTGTCAATTTTGATTAGATGTTCAGGTCACGGAACTACCTTTACCTTTTACCTTAGGTAAACAACTTCTTCTTAGCCTAATCATATGCATGTTTACTTGGAAGAAAGTCGTCTTTTCATTCAGTAGAACTTATTTGCAGCTCTGTGTGCTTAAGATGACTGTTCTACATTTTTTGTGCCTAATCCAGAATGTTGAGGAGGGAGAGGACAAGAGGAGAGAAAATAGCAACTGTTTAAGGAAGGATGGAATAACCATTGCAAGCAATTTCATAAAGTGAAGGAAAGAAGGACAGCCACTGTTTGTATTTTCACAAACAAGATGTGATTTTATAAAGTAGCTGCTTTGCTTGAAGATAACTCACTGATTTACATATGGCAGTAGTGGTTTCTAAAAAGTAAACCTTTCAGAAGATGAAACCAGATTGGTTAAATAAGGATAAATTATTCTGAACATCTGTATTGTTTTGGAGTAAGCTATTTCAATATTGATTAAGCTTCTCATTTTGTGTATGGCAGCAGTGGGGGGATGGGGAGGAACCCAGCCTAATTGGTATTGGTCATTTATTGCCACTTCTCATAGACTATTTTTCAACTCAGAGATAAAAACTGAATGAGACATTCCTGTCAATGAGTCAAATTTCATTACGCTTAGGGCCTCTGCAGATGGCACAAAGTGCCGTCTTGGAGGCAGGGAAGAGAAGGGACAGCTGCACGCTGGCCGCCTCAACTCCTCCCCAAGGACGTCATCAGGGTGCGTGCCATTATGCACAGCACGCGCCCTGAATACTTCCTCCTGGCGCAGCGTCTTCACGCACTGCATCGGAAGAGACACAGAAGAGCCGCACGTCAGTTCTTCTGACACCCTTTCTGCGGCCTGAGAAAGGAGCACTATTTTGGCGCTCCTTTCCCAGGTGCCAAAAGGGTGGATTGGGGTTGAGGCATGGGGCAGCCTCAGCCCCAATCCTCCACTTCCCAGGCCGTCTGTCTGCATCCCCCCTAAGTACTTGTCAGTAGAGTAGAGAGGAGACTTTCACAAATCTACCCATAACCCTGATGAAAAGATCTAGTAATGGACCCAGCTGCCAAGTGAAAACTCCTCTCTTCCAACAGTCTTACTACAATGACCAATACAGAGAAATAGAAGACAACAACAAAAAGGGAAGACATAGAGATTCCTAGAGAGAACATATTAATCAAAACTGCAAATAATCAAATCAGCAAAAGTCAAAGCCACCAATGTGGAGGGCCAACAGTAATATGATTCCACTCTAATGCCATTGCTGAATTGTGTGGAATCCTGGGCCTTGCATGTGAGGGAGGAATATTTAGTGAGGCTTCCAGACAGCTCTAGTGCTGCACCAAATTACAAACCCCAAAATTGGATAGGATGGTGCTATGGCAGTTAAAGTAGCATCATATTACTTTAATTGTGTAGTGTGAACGGGCCCTGATGAGGTTCAAGCCTTGTCTGAACTGGTCAGAACTGCAGAAGATTAATGAGAAAGGTTGAAGGGTACATTGTTCTGAGCTCTCCCATTCATCTTGTCTGTACAGTCTAAACATAGCAAGTGGAAGCACCTCTGCCACAAAACATAACAGAAAAACCAAAACAATTTTTTTTAAAAAAAAATCATTAGCTGTGATGCATACTATAGTCTTAGCATGGCTGGAGCTAGTTAATTCAGATTTCTATACCTTACATCAACTTGTTTCTTGCCTCATCAACTATTCGCCTTCTTTCCAAGCCTTCTTAGCAGATAGATTTGTCTGACCTGTTCTTTGAAAAATGTCTCTCAGCTGCGAACCTGTTTTGCCAAAAATATTCCTTCTGCAGATTTTTTTTCTACTTGTCCCATACAACTCATAGACTGGTGTAGAAACTGGCTACAGATCCCATCATCTCCAAAGAGCATGGCCAAAAATCAAGGCTGGTGAATTTTATAGCCCAGGAAAACATGGAGGATTACAAGCTTCCCCTCCCAGCTGTATTTGCTTCCCAGCTGATCATCTGACCTGCAAATGACATCTTTACTCTTTTCCCCTTTTTGGCTGGAATGACTATAGGCTTGCCTTTGTAAATATATAGCTTATTATTTTGGCACTGACCTCACCAGTGGAGAAGATTATACCTTTCAATGCAGCTAGATCTTTTGCTTGGATTATATCTTTCAGTGCAGCTAGATCTTCCTGCAGCTCAGCTCCATCTATAGTAGAACCATTGTTTCATTGTTCCTTGTTTATACACAACAGAACAGGCCCCTTTGGCAGTTTGCCTGTTAAGACACTAGGCTTTTGAGCAAAGATTCTGTCTTAAAGTAAGATCTCTGCCACCCCATATCTTGGGGGGAAATCAGTGTAATAATACTCTTTTGTTTCTTTCTAACCCTTCAACAGCTGTTAAAGAAAGCTAATAGGTTTTTAAAACAAAACAAAACAAAACCAAAAACAGATAAATCTGTTCTATCCACTTTAAGGACTAGACTTTCATGAAATCTAGGGATCACTGCCTTGAACTAGGTGCCAACCCATGGAAATGATGGTGTACATCAGTGCATGCTAGTACATAAGTTAATCATTTACTGTCTGGTTCCTCTCAGATGTTTTAGACTTCATCTCCCATTGGCTTCATCTATCATGCTTAATATTAAGGAATTCTGGAGGCTATAAAAAAAATGACAGAGGTACCAGGTTGGGTGTATGGCCTAGATACAGCATACAGACTAGGATTGTTTCACAGCTCCCACAAAATGCCTGGGGATTCAGGGCAATGGAAATCATGTGGGCAATGGAAATCCCACAAAATCATTGGAGATTCAGGGCAATGGAAATGGAAGAAATGCAACATAATTGACTGAGCATTATTTTGATTTGAGTTTTCAGAGTATTCAGCCTGGTATCTAGCCAATACCCTCAAATTATCCCAATTTGGCAGGGACAATTCCAGTTTATCCTCTGTCATCCTACCTATTTAGCTGCTTTTAAAATGTCAGAACGTCTCTTTCTAGTCCCAGTTTCCCCCATTGTCCTCAGCTTGCTTCAGTTATTGCAGACAGAATTCAAAGTGAAAAAGGAGTTTTTACTCAATTAACCCAGCAAAGGGGGATGAGAGTACAGACAGAATTTTTCCCTTTCCAGTAGAATCAGGCAAAAGCAATCTGTTGTAGCATCTCCTAGCTTGTGTGTTCTTTTGCCACCCTTTGCCTTTTCTTCCATTCCTGAGAGAGGATGAGTTGTACGAGATCATCCAGTGGGTTTCCACAGCTGAGCAGGGAGGGATTCAAACCCTGATCTCCAAAGTCATAGTCCAAATCATTCAAATCACTACACTGTGCTGGCTCTTCTGATATATACAGTGGTTCAATCTCAAGATGGAATGGATCCCCTGCAAAAACGGAGGGCCAACTGTACTTCCAATTGGAATGGGAGCTGTGCTGGTTCTGAACTAGGGTCCAGCTCTTCTAGATGCCCTGTTCAACCTGAAAACAGTAGGGAGACAAGCTCCACATGGTCTGAGATGGTCAACTGTTGTTGTTGTTGTTGTTGTGTGCCTTTAAGTCCATTCCAATTTAAGGTGACCCTAAGGCAAACCTATCATGTTTTTTCGAGGGGTAAAAATTGTTCAGAGGAGGTTTGCCATTGCCTTCCCCTGAGGCTGAGAGTATGTGACTTGCCCAAGGTCACCTGTTTACTTGTTATTTTTTAAAAGCTCAACAAGTTTTGGTCTCTATGAGACTTCTTTGGAGGACTTCAGCAGAAATCACTGGAGTTGAGAACATTCTCCAAAACACAGGACTATTGAGTATGAACAACTTAAAATAAAACAATAACAACAGATAAACAGTTGACCATCTCAGAGCATGTGGAGCTTGTCTCCTTACTGTTTTCTGCTTTTAAAATGCTTTGCAGTGCTCTCGTTACTTGTTCAACCAGAACAAGTTGTTGTAAGAATAGTAGTGAGATCAAGGATAAATTTGCCACTCATATAGTGGCAGATCCATCAGCCACCCTGATTAACCCATCGCTAGCAGAAACAATCAACACAAAGTTTAGGAACAACACTATCTCTAGGTTGATAAATAATGATGGCATCAAGGCTTAAGAGAACAGAGTGAGGCCTGGAAAAATTCTTCATGCATTTCTTTTTATTTATCTTTCTGGTTTGTGGATCTGTGTGGTTGAGACCATGCTAATAGCATTTTCATCCACACCTACTACATTCATTCACTTTGTGTTATGCTTCATCAAAGGTCATCGTCTTTTTTCCCTCCCCCAAGAACAGTAGTTTCTAATATCAAATACCTGTTCAAAGACAAGTCAGATAATTAGTGGATGGGGTGAGCACCAGGTTTTTATCTCTAGAGAATCCACTCCTCACAGATCTCTAATTAAACCAGGAGAAGTTGCATGACGCGTGTATGCTGCTAGGCATTAAAAACGCAAGCCAAGCTTGAAGTGGGCTGGTACAAAGTAGAAGAGTAGACTGGCAGGGGTTTTGCTTCTTTCTTTACTTCATCAGACTTGACTGAAGTACTTATATATGCCTCTCTCTTCTGCAACCTTCTCATTAATGTTTGTCTCAGATTCACGATGCTACACTGACTTATCTTGCGGTAACATATTTGACCCTTTTACACAGGGGGAGCTTGTAATTTGAACTGCATGCATCTTCAACACAAGGAACTCTAACCTGGTATGCTGGTTTCACCTCTATTCAGTTTAGAACAGCAGACCTTCACTCCAAATTATATGAAACCCATGGCTCAGCAGCTAGGCAGGACAAATTCAGTTTTGAATTCTTACTGTTTTTCATTTTTCCAGTCTTAAATTCAGGTCTCCCAAACTTTGAGGGGTTTTGCTAAAGGAAAGACTTGCTTAAACATTTATATGTGCATTGAGTGCCTTTCTCCTACCTAAAGCATGCATTTTATTCAAATATATACACTTTTGGAAGCAATTTTGTTAATATGATGCATTCTGAATATAATCTTCATTTCTATAAATCAGTTTTGTGCTCACTTTTCCTTAATATGTGCATTTCTATGGGCATTTTTGGATGGGAGAACAGCATTGCAAAAATGAAATAGGTACAAATTTCAAAGAATTATTAAGAGGCAACTCACATATTGATTTCAGAGGCAAAACTATGTACCATATATGCAAAACTATAAGTCAACCTATGTATAGGTCAAGGGCAGGTTTGGAAGCCAAAATTATGGATTTTGTTATGAACCATATCAAAACCATATTGAGGGTAAAACTTAGCAGGAGCAGGCAGAGCTAAGAAAATGCACACAGGTAAAAAAAAGTGGTAGAATTCAAAGACATAGCTGTGCTAGTCTGTAGAATCAGTACTTAGAGAGATTTTGTAGCACCTTTGAGACTAATCTTTGCTTGAACAATTTCCATTACAAAGGTGCTACAAGCTCTCTCTGTGTACATGTCAAAAAGGATGAAAAGGCAAAGCAAAGCAAATGACTATAGCAGTGATTACACCCTTTAACTTTAATGTAATAACTTTGTCTAATTTTAACCCAGAAAAGATGACAAACATACACAAATGTCTTAGTCAAATCCTTCAAAGCCCAGTTCCTTTGAGGTGAAGCACCAAACAGCAGTCACCACCATTTTCCCATCCAAGCATTTAAAAAAGGACAGAAGTGGTGCCATGGTGAAGAGAGTAGAAGGGGTCAGTGGGTTTTTTTTTTTAGTGTTCCTCAGATGGACTAAGCTCTCACCTTTTGATCAACTCCTTTGATCAGTTAAACTACAATACTTACACTAACCTGCAGATAAGTCATCTGAGTGTTTTTGGGGTCTAATCTCTCTTTATCATGCTTTAATATTAATGAAATATTTGCGGAATTCCATGATTGGGGTATATTCCCTAACACTATATTATTCATGGTGGCAAGTAAAGGTGATATTAGCTCCGGTGCAAATGACTTGTAATACTCATTTGGGAAACCATCTGGTCCTGGAGATTTGGAGAATTTAATTTGCCCAATTGCCTGTTCCAACTCTTTATATGTAATGGGATGGTTAAGTACCTCTTGTTGCTCCTTGGTTATTTTAAAAAATTCCATATTGTCTAAATATTTCTTAACTTCTACCTCTGGAATTGGAAGGGCTTTATATAGGTTTCCAAAAAAATCTGTAAAGATTTTTTTGATCTTTGCTTGTGTTGAAAAAAATTCAGAACCTTTCCTGATTTTTGTGATGGTTCTTTTAGCTCTTTCTTTTCTGACCATATATGACAATAATCTCCCTGGTTTGTTCCCTGATTCATAATATTTTTGTTTAATAAATTTAATTTTCTTTTCAATTTGCTCCATATTTAGAATTGACAATTGTTTCTGGGTATTTTTAATTTTATCATTTATCTCAACTAAACTTGGATCCTCTTTCAATTTTGCTTCTAGTTCTCTCAGTTCTTTAATAAGGTTTTCTTCCTTCTGTTGTCTTTGCCTTTTCCACTCTACTGTTTTCTGTATAATAATTCCCCTTACTACGGCTTTATGAGCATCCCAAACTGTATGTATTGGTACTCCTTTGTCCAAATTCTCTTTAAAATAATAAATAATTTGTTTTTTAATTTCTTCACAAATTGTGTTATTCTTTAATATATTCAAATTTAATTTCCAATGAAAAGTAGAATGCCCAAATTTTAATTCTGTTATTATTGGGTTATGATCCGACCAGATTTTAGGTAACGTCTTAATTTTTGTTACTTTGTGCAGTAGATGTTCTGACATCCAAATCATATCTAATCTGGAAAAGGTTTGATGCCTATTAGAGTAGAAAGTATAATCCTTTTCCTTACCTCTCTTTGTTCTGAACACATCCCTCAAAATAAACATTTCCGTTAAGTTGAAAAACTCTTTTGGTAGACGCCCCTGGGTCTTCCTACTTAATTTTTTAACAGTTCGATCAATCATTGGGTCAACAACCCCATTGAAATCACCTAACATTATGATATTTTCCTGAACCAAATCAAACATCTTTTCTTTCAAATTTTTATAAAACTTGCTCTTATTTTCTAATGGACCATACACTCCTATTATCAAAAAATGTTTGCCCTCCAGCGAGATATCAACCATTAGACAATATCCTTCAGGATCACTATACACCAGTCTGGGATCGAATACCGAATTTATATATAAAACCACACCTCTTTTCTTAAATGGACAAGCTGCCACAAATTCTAATCCTAATTTTGGATTCCTCAAGTATTTCACATCTTTCTTTTTGATCCTGCACTCCTGCAGGCAGCAGATGTCCAGTTTTAATTTATATAAATAGTGAAAAAAAAATTCCGTTTTTGGGGTGTATTTAGTCCTTGTACATTTAAAGACAAGACTCTAAGTTGCCTAAACTGTGACATATCTTACACTTAATCAAAAATCAATATATAAATACCACCACTTAACCACACTAATCATCAAAATATTCCTCAACTCCAATTGGTGATGGTAAAGACAAACAATAATTATCAGTTTTTCCAAATTCTTCTATGCCACCTCTGAAATCTTCAATTCCAGCCACACTCTGTAGAGTCTCCTCATTTTCTTCTTCCTCATCCACACCCTCTTCTTCTTCATCATCATCGTCATCATCGCCATCCTCGTTGTCCTCTTCCCCCCGTGGCAGGTCACCCCGGTCACCACGACTTTCAAACTCCTTGAGAACAGTGCCAATCGCACTTGACGTCACTTTCAGCCTGTATTTTTGAATGTCCTTCAGGTTTTCTACAATTCCGTTCTTGGCGTTATCTTCCTCATCGTTATCCTTATCCTCAGGTTTTTGATCTTTCTTTTTGTCTTTATTTCGCCTCATCTTATTGCCAAAAACTTGTTTCAAAAAATCAGTCGCTTGATCTACCGTTGAAATTCTAACTCTTTACCTTCCCCACCAAAATGTCAGTCCTTCTGGAGTCTCCCATCGATACTGGATTTTTTCTCTCCTCAGGAAGGCAGTCAAATTAGAGTAGTTTCTGCGCTTTTTCAATAATCGTCCCGGTACATCTTTTAAAATTCTCAACGATTGCCCTTCAATAATAAACGGATCTTGATTGTGTTTCGCCAAGAAAGAATCTCTGACATTTTTCCTGACAAAGTTGACCACCACATCTCTTGGCAGCCCTCTTTGTTTTGCCACCACTGAGTTAACGCGAAACAAAGTATCGATTTCCGCGTACATCTCCTGAGTGTTTTTTTCCAAGAATTCTGACATTTTTGGTAATAATCTTTGTGATAAATTTTCGTTTCTCTCTTCTGTCAGACCTCTGATTTTAATTGCTTTCTCTCTAATTTTTTGTTCAATAGCTGCCATCTCATCCAAATCTTGATCTCTATTATTTTCCATTTTAGTTATCTGGCGCTCTGATCTCTCCGACGTGTATTCTAGTGTTTCTACCCTCTTTTTTATATTTTTCATTTCTCCAAGCAAAACATCCACCTTCTGGTTTATTTCCTTTAGGTCAGACCTAATCTCGTGTCGCACCTCTTTTTTAAAGTCAATAAACTGTGTAGTAAATTTATTAGACAAAGAGTCTATTTTATCCAAGATTAACTGGCTCATGTCCACATGTTTTAACTTATCCACCGATGATCTCCTTTGGGTATTGTGAAGCTTGAGAGGCCATTTTTTGGGCTTGGGATCTTGTTGTCATTATGTCCTTGTTCTTTTCTCAATTCTCTGACAGGCGTGTTCAAGGCCAAAGATTGTTTATATTGAGCTCTTATTGTTTAGGCTCACTCTCAGCTCAAGGTCAAAAGGCAAAATCAATTATTGTATTCCAACAAAAAGAGGAGTAAGTATTTTCCCAACTTTCAACTTCACTTTCAAGAGTCTTCAGGAGTCTCAAAAATAGACAAAAGGGAAGCAAAGGACTAGAATTGCATCAAACAGTGACAATCCTCTTTAAAAGGGAGACTTTCCAAAACAAAAGTCTTATTCCACAACAATAGTAGTAGCCCAATATCAAAGTATGAAAAGATAACTACTAAGTCTTGAAGGAATTATCTATTATATTGTAGTTAGCCAAAGGGGAAAAAAAAAAGATAAAAGTTCCTCATATACTATTAACAGGAGCCCAATCTGAAGAGGCTCTTTCAACTCGAAAGCCTAGGAAGGAGTTAAATAGACTCCGTTGCCAAAATTGTTTTTACAGCTTACAGCTTACAGCTCCGGATAGTGATCTCATTCAGTTTCACTTTCTTCTCTCTCTTTCTCCTTCTCCTTCTGCCGTTTCTCCTTCTGCCGTTCATGCACCCAAGCAGATTTACTACAAGACTAGATATAGTCACAATCCAGGTCTTCAATTCAATCCACCACCAAAGTCATCGTCGTTATTAACTTTATGTCTTTAAAATTATTAAAATTGGTGGCTCCTCTGCGGCTTTCTAACAGCAAAGCCGAATTGCTGCGGATCCGTGGCTTGCTCTTGAATCCCTCTGACTCTACTTCATGCCGGGTGAAGAGAGAAGGGTTCGTAAACTCTCCCTTTCTTCCTGATTCGAGTCAGTATGACTTGCTCCGAGCCCCCTCTGAGCTCTCTATTGCGAGAGAGCAATTTCTGGACCTCAAAATGGATAGTTTAAGATCCAGGGACCCCCACAGCACAGAACGGGCACAGGAGAACTATCTATGCACGTCCTATCGAGGAGCCATAACCAACCGGAAGTCTCATCTGAGTGTTTTTGAGTCAATTTTTTGACTAAAATTTCTAGACTTATACAATAAGTTCACATTCAGATTCAAAGCAAACAAATATCTCCCCTATCTACTCAGTGGTCACCACTTTCCAACTTTGTACAGGCTACTGCCCACCAGAAAAAAACCCTGACCACATTGGGAAACAGGTGTGTGCCTTGTCCTCCGATAAATTCAGGGTGCGACTGAAATGGAAGGCAAGTAAAGACCAACTTTATCAAAATCAGTTGCAAGACTTATCAAACCTCTTTCTTGTTTGAATGGGGACAAAAGAGAAGAGGAGTTTGGAGACAGCTTTTCTAGACATCTCCAGTATGATACACAACATTTCACTCCTTCGCATGCTGTTGGTAATGTGCTGAGTTATACAATATCATTTTGAGATGTGTTGAGTTTGTTTTGTGAATTAACATTTTCACTGTTACTGCATTGGAAGGTGCCAAGAGAAGGCTGCCAATGCTTATATATCCCAGAGAATGAAACAGACAGACAGACCAGAGGGAAATTGCTTTAAGCATATCTTGAATCTTCACTTGTCAAAATCTGGGGGTAAATATTCACATATACAACACAGTCTCTGCTATCAGTTAGGGACTGTTCTCCACAAGTCAAAAGAGGTGTGTGTGTGTGTGTGTGTGTGTGTTTGGTAAAGCCTAATTTTGCATGAAAAGAAAGAAAGAAAGCATGTATGTACAAGGCCAACTGAGATTGTGACAGTGTCCAAGTGCCATACTGCTGGAAGCATAGCCCTTACCTGTGGCAATAATTCACAGGAGATGCTGTAACATTTAAGATGCAATAGCTTACCAGGACAGTCAGCATTTTGGCCATGTGTCATAGGCAAAAAAACTACTGCACACATATGGTCCAAAACCTTTGAATATGAACAAATAAAATGTCCATTTGTGAGCTTAGACTAGAACTTGGAAAATTACTTTTTTATATATTTACAATGTCCAGAATCCAGTAGCCCAATGTGGTTGATTCCAAGTATAATGCATTGACCTTCAGTGCAACTTGGTTGCACAGGCCCCATCAGAAATGTAACCCAAAGGATCTTAAATCTGTACAATATGAAGTGAAAAAACTTTGGGGGAGGATTCCCCCAGTCTTCTAGCAAAACCAGAAGAATAAAATAGGAAATGGCAAGAAGCACATTTAACTTTCATAAAATTTTTGGAGTGGGGATTGGAGTACACCAAGGTGTAGATTGGGATCAAACATTGTTTTGAAAAAGAATTTCCAGGGCTCATGTGATTCCCACCCTGGCTGTAAATACATCACAACTACACACACACACTTGGATTAACATTACAGAAGTTGATCAGGTTGCATCCATAAGGATGCAAATTTTGGGATGGATGATGATGATGATGATCCTGTAGATCAAGGCAACTTTCATTTTTGCAAGCAAGAATGAAGTATTTTAAAAAAAGATTTTCCCATACAGCAAGATTACAAGAGTGTCTTAACATGTTTCAGTGATTCTCCCCACCATCACCACCACAATTTGGAGACTTCTTTGAAAATGGAGCTGGGGAGCAAACAATTGTTTCATTAAAAAATCCTAAAATTCTGAAATATGGAAAATCTCACAGCAGTTGGCCATTTTTCTAACAAGATATCTCTCTAGGCATGTCACTCCATGTAAGCGCAAAGCAAGAAAAAGCAAAGCAAAGCCAGAACTCATTCTACCAGTGCAACCAAGTTGCACTGAAGGTCAATGTTGATTCTGGACATTGTAAATATAATTTAGTTCTTCTGAATGGTGAGTGTCATAGAAAAGTGCTCTGTCTCATATATGTTGATCTGAATTCCCCCAACTTGAATGACAGCCTACACTGCTAATGGGGCCATCCCGGTCTCAAATGAATGTGATTAAAAAAAAATCTGTCTGGTAGCTAGTAGCTGAAAGGATTGTCTGAATAATTACCCAAAGATGAAAACATGTGAGAGGTGCACCACCAGCATGACATAAAAACACCTCAGTGTACATTCTTCTAAGTTGCACAAATGCACACACACACTAATGATACTGGGCAGAGCTCTTTGCATTACACCCAGAGAAAAAATTACGGGATGGGGGAAACAGGTCTGATCTGGTTGCTTTTAGACTTCCAAATTTCTATCCATGAACCTACACTCTCTGTCCTTATATCTGCCATAGAGATGGCCCTAGCAGACCTGTCTCCCTTGACTGTTGAAATTTCAGTTGCAAAAAAAGACCAGTAAAAAGCAAATAGTACAGCAGCCTTATAAAGGGGAAGCTCATAATAAAACAAATGCATACATTTGAATTAATTAATGATAAGTCTGGGATCTGAAGATGTAATTGTCTTATGCTTGCCAAATAATGGTGGTGCCAACTCTGCCACCTTCCAGGATTTTCCTGATTCTAATAGCTCCTATAGAATTCTCAACATCCCAAACCTTAGAATGAGAAGGTAAACAAGCCAAAGCCACATTTAGAGATCTTAAACCCAATCCTTTCCTCTTCAGATAAACCCAGAATTGAATCAAATATCTACAGGGATACATCAAACCTATTCCAACTTTTGGATCAAACTGTTGCATACTTTCCATATGTCCAGGTGCTAATGTGGCAGAAAAGCCATGGTGGCACCAAGTCTGGCTGAAATCTTGCAAATAGAGCCAGAATTCTGAAGCAATCTATCTGAAACCATGCATCAGCAATTTTGTTTTTGAATCTGAAGGCATGGTGAGCAATGGTTAATTTTCCATGTCTTATTTTTAGGTCTAAAGAATCTGAATGTAACAGCTATGACTGCAATCTGTGGACAATGTGGACTGGGTACAGAGGCATGACAGCAACATCAGATTTTACACCAAGATGGTTTTAGGCCTATGAACAACAAGGTGGCTTTATATGTATGGGATAGGGAAGCAGTATATGCTTTCAGGGTGGGGAAATTATCCTAGCATCCCCTATTGCAAGAATATTAGTGCCTTGCCTAACATTCTCATTGTACCATTTGGGAGAAATGACTTTGTGCAACATTCAGGTTTGGAATTGCATCACTGAATACTTAAAGATTTGTCAGAACAAAATGTTTAGCTCCAGAGTTATTGTTTATGGGGTGTTAGAAAGATGATTAGGGGCTATACACTCCAAACAGAGCCTGGAAATGAGTCAACAGGAAAGTAAGAAAATGAATACTGGAGGTTGCTGACATTTTGACACCACATTAAAGTGGTTAAGTATTCAGAGCAGCATCTTTTTTGTTCCAATGGTGTGCAGCTCTTTTCTATTGGATGTGATCTTTTACTTTCAGACTTGCAACAGACAGTTCAGTTCCTAATTATTAGTACAGTGAGCCCTTTGTATCATTGGGATTTTGGTTTTCCAGGTCACTCCCTGGATACCGAAATCTGTGATTTCTCAAGTCCCATGATAAAATTTTAATGTTGTAAGCTGCCCCGATTGCTCCGCAGAGGGGCGGGGTATAAATAAATAAAAGAGGCTGATCAGTTTTCTCAACATCATTTCTCAGTACATCCTGCTGAAATTTGTAATTGATCTTTACATCATTAGTCAGATAGTTAAGAGTCCAACAGGATGTAAGGAGCATGGATAGGTATATTTAGTGCATAAGAGTCAAATTACACATGATCTTTTCAAAAATTTAATCCTGGCAATACATGCTGGAGGGATTTTCACTGTGACTACAATGTGCAAAAAAAAAAAAAAAGGAGAGGTTTAACTCTCTAGACCCTAGCCATAATCCTAATGGAAATTGTTCAAAAATGGAGCTAGACATTTTCCTGAGACAAAGGACAAGATGACATCTCCCTCAGTCCTGCTACAAAAGTTGGATTATATGTACTTCATGTACTTAAAGTACATGAAAATTTATAAATATTTATGCATTTGGCTTGGTGGGTGAACATCATTTTTATATTGCACTGTACTTGTAATCGGAATTAGAGAATAGTACTTTTGTTTTTGTTTGTGCTGATGGTTGTCTTTTCTGTATGACACGTGTAAATGTATACATGATTTTTGTGTGTGTTGTGTGCCCTCAAGTCTTTTCTGACTTATGGCAACTCATGGGTTTTCTTGGCAAGATTTATTCAGAGGAGATTTGCTATTGCCTTCCCCTGAGGCTGAGAGCATGTAACTTGCCTAAGGTCTTCCAGTGGGTTTCAAGGCCAAACAGTAATCAAACACTGGTCTCCAGAGTCATGGTCCAATGCTTAATAGTTTGCTATCACTCCCTGCCCATCAGTATCTGGCACTCCCATTCCAAGTAGAATTGAGCCAACAGGGCAAGACCAAGATCACTGACATTTACTCATCAATACTACAGCAAGTTTTGAAAGTACTCAGAAGCAGAGTCCAGTCTAATGCCTACTTGGTTGCTTTGCCTAATTTACTCTTCTTCTTTTTGTCATATCTTAACTTCTGGCTTTTAATGTTTCCTTTATATTGTAGTGCTGAAAACAAGTGCTGGAAAGCTAAAGTGCAGGGAAATCAATGAAGCTTTTTAGATGGTGGCTGAAAAATGTGATAAATCTTTCCTCCAGTTTGTTCTATAATAGGCACAATATTTAGCAAAGTAGTTAAAGCAATTTCAGGTTCCTGTAAATCTGACTTAAACTCTGCTAGCATTAGCTAGGGATGGAATATTAAACCATTACTGGTATCTGTTTAAGAAACTTTGATCTGTATTGCTTGAATAATTCCTTTCAGTCACTTTTTCTGTATATATTCCACAGTCCACTGATTTGTGGGATTAAATAGTATACCCAATCATTCCAATCCAGTGCTGTTTACCATTCAAAATATATTTACACATGATTAGTTGCATCCACCAGAATGCAGGCACACTTGAATGCACATCCCATTGAAAGCAATGCCGTGTGGATCAATGACCTCAGCATTTGGATGCATCCTCAAATGTATACACCTGAGGTTCCTACTTAGTCCGGCAAAGGAAATCCTGTATGGAAAATGATCACATAAGGCCATGCTTATGTTAATCATGAAGGTTAGGGAAATTATGGGATTTGGAATAACCCAAACTCCAAGCACTGATGTCCATGCTTCATTTTTCAGTCTGTATAAATGTTTGTTGGAAGATTTTTGTATTCTCTTTCTCCTCTCTTTGTGTAGATAGGGATTTCCTGGATGCAAACCCCTCCCCCTCTCTCTCCTCTCATTCAAACTAACCATGGGACTTAGGTCACTCTCCATTTTGGGACTCACACTCTTAAACATTTTTCTCCTGAACTGTTGGGTCCTCTATCTTCCTCCTCTCTCAACTTTCTTTAGAAAATGGGGAGATAAATATTTCTTCTTAACCTGAACTTTTCACTAGCTAGATTACTATATAGCCTGTATGTATATAAAGATTAAATCCATTAGTAAACTTTTGTTTGAACTGCAAACTACTTGTGTTGTTTTTGAGTCAGTCTCAGTTCTTAGGGAAGCATAGGGCCTGTACAGACCAGCCTCAAGGGCCAGCCTCGGCATGGAGTTGGGGTGGGGCGACTGCATGTTGGCCACCCCAATTCCACCCCGACACCACCCCGACACTGCCCTCATGCCTCACCACACCTTCTACTCTGCTGATTTAGAGCTAGAGTCTAACAGGCTTGGCTTTGATTTTTTATTTTTTTTTGATATTTCAATATTTTTGTTTCTTTAACAAAGGCTAAAGCCTTAGGAAACTTAAATTGCCCTACAATGGGGGGAAGCAGACGGGCGGCCATGGGCCACCCCAGGAAGCTGCGCCACGGAGCCGAGGTATCCTCACACCTCGGCCCCGCGGCGCAGCTTCGCCGCCCCTGGAAGGAGTGCTAAAATAGCACTCCTTCCACAAGTTGCTGAAGGTGCACCACAAAAGGCTGGCGGCGCACCTTCGGCGACTCTTCCACCACAGCATGTGTGAACGCTGCGGTGGGAAGGCATCGTCGGAGCCCCGGCCATGCGGAGGGGCCAGCACTCCGACGATGACTTCGGGAAGGGGTTGGGGCGCCCACCGTGCAGCTGCCCCTCCCCTTCCTTGCCCCCAAAACGGCCCTTTTAGCCGTCTGCTTCCCCCCAATGTTGTCATATATAATGTGAATTGCAGTAAGGCCAGTGATGGTATATCATTGCATATGTAATCATATTAGGTAATTTAAGGCAAGTGGAGACTGGTCAGAATGTTGGGGCTGATTGGTGATTGAATGTTTAAACTAGAATTTTTGAAACCTGGTGGATGATAATTGGGAGTAGATAATCCTTTACTATTTTATCGTCCCCTGTAAGGATAAATAATTACTACGGTTTTATCCCTCTTTGGGAAAATAACAAGTATTATACACAATAATGTCTCCACATTTGTGCTTCCCAAAGTGTAGGATTTTTTTCGTTGCACAAAAACACATTTCCTGTGCAAACATTTTATTAAAAAATAACAAACATATTTCCACATATATATATTTTTTTGCACAAAAAAGCTACATGTTTCTCTTTGCAAAAAAAATCACCCAGAACACTGCAGGAAGTTTGAATACTGGGGGAAAACTGCATAAAATCATTACTACTCTAGTATTCTTCCTAACAGGGCTTCCTGACTGTTGGTAGACCCATCTTTGACTAGGAAACAAATAACAGAAAATATTAATTGTTTGACTGTTGGACTGTGACTCTGGAAACCAGGGTTTGGATCCCTGCCTGGCCATGCAAACCCATTAGGAGACCTTTTGGCAAGTCATACTCTTTCAGCCTTAGAAGAAGGCAATGGCAAAACCCACTGAACAAATCTTGGCAAGAAAATCCCATGATAGGTCCATCTTATGGTTGCCATAATTTGGAAACAATTTGAAGGAACACAACAACAACAATTGTTTCACTCCCTAGTTCTGAGTGGTAGTAGCAGTTGAAGGGGGAGTTGGACTGTGGTTGCTGAAGGGTGTGGAAAACACAGAGAGAGTATGCTGCTGCTGCTGCTGCTGCTGCTGTTGCCTTCAAGTTGTTTCTGGTTTACAGTGACCCTAAACACAACCTATCATAGGGTTTTCTGGGTCTGAGAGTGTGTGACTTTCCAAATATCACCCCGTGGATTTCCATTAGAGTGTGTGATCAGCATTTTCTATTGTTTTGGTTAGATGGTGAGGCTAGGTTTAGAAGAAGTAGAATCAGTGTGTAGGTTAGACAGATAGTTGTTTATATGACCAATAATAACATATAAGAATGTGCTTTTTTGCTCTGTATACTAATTACTCTATATTATTCTGTACACTAATTACTCTTAAGCCTCTTGTATTCATTCTCCTCATAATAAAGTTAGTGTTTTACACCCCTCTTTTTAATAGCTGTGAGGGAGTATTGCAAAGTAATAATTATCGACTGGACATTATTATGGTATATTGATGAAATTTTGTCAGTGTCATCATTGGTCCCTAAGTACATGATGTTGAGAAAATCAGTTGATTGTGTCCTTTAGTTTTGTTATAGGTTGTGCCAGAAATGACTAAAATGTAAAACGGAGAAGTGTGAGGGGAGATCGTAAAATAATAATTATCACCAGGAAGTTATTATTGATGAAACAAAAGTGTCATCATCACCAAGTGACTTTTTCTTTCCCCCAAAATGAAAAATCTGTTGCAGGCTTGCCGATTTGACAGCACAGATTACATCATTCATGAAGTGGAAAAGTGGTTTAAGGTCCAATCTGCAGAATTCTACAATAATGGTATTTGGAGGCTCAAGAAACATTGGGGAAAACCATCATCTGGATGGTGACTACATAGAGATAAGTCAACAACTACAAATCAAAACAAACTTTCTGTCAATTTTTAAAAAGGTGATAATTAAAACTTTACGATACCCCCTTGTATGCTGGTGACAAAGGTTTTCATATACACTTGTTTCTCTTGTGGCTGCAATACAATAGGAATGTGAAAAACATTGTGCAGGAACCCAATTGTAACTGTAAGCTTCTAAGTGAGAGAAAGCATTAAAGGAGCACTGAGGTTAGACCTGAGGTTTAAGACTGAGAACCACGTAGCTGTTATGAGAGCTGGACAGTGAAGAAGGTGGACAGGAAGAAACTAAACTCATCAAATTCTGTAGATACCATGTTAAAAAGATGAATAAGTCCTACACCATAACATGTCTGAGCTCTCATCACCTTCCGCTAGCCCCCCAACACAGCCATGAAACAACCAAAGATTGTTCAGTTCTAATGTCCAGATTCATAGTAACCTCCCAGAGGTTGGCTGTAGTAGATCCCAGAGGATGACGTTATCATTGTATGTTCCACTATAGAGACTTAACCGGATGCTCCTCAGTCACCTTCTGCTCTCCACCAGCCACAGGGTGGGGGTGGGGTAGAACAGGAGACAAATGAACTTTGAGAGTGGTGGAGCTGTTGCACAAAGATGTTGAATACCTTTATCCACAGCAATGTAAAAGGACACATAACAGGATGCCAGTCATAATTTTCCAGAGAGAGTACTACCCTGTCCAGAACAGGCTGTAATCTCAGACCCAGATTAGCTTTCCTACTGATTATCAGAATGCTTGTCTTGTCTGGATTCAGCATCACTTTATTCACTCACATCCAATCCTGAACTGCAGCCAACAGAAAACAATTCAGGAATTCCATACCCTCCTTGGCATCAGTAGCAAAAGAAATAATAGATTTGAGTATCATCAGCATACTAATAACTCTTGACCCCAAAACTAAATGGCCAGTTTCATGTAGATGTTAAAAACCATAGCTTTGTGGAACCTTACAAGCTAATGGCCCAGAGGCTGATCAACAGTCTTTCAGCACCATTCTTGGGGAACTGTCCACTAAGAAGAACTAGAACCACTGTGAAACAGTGCCTGCAAGTTCTGTGTCAGCCAAATAGTCTGTAACACCATGATTGATAATTTCAAATACTGCTGCAAAATCCAATAGAACCAAATGGGTTGTACTCCCCCTGCTCAGCTCTCAGAAAAAGTCATCCAGCAAGTCAACTAGAGGCCTTTACAGACTGCCAGAAATAATGCAACTTGAGTCCACTTTAACTGCCCTGGCTCAGTGCTAGGGAATCATGGGAACTGTGGTTTATTGTGGCACCAGAGCTCTCTGACAGAAAAGGCTCAATGTCTCAGAAAAAATTACAATTCCCATGATTCCCTAGCAATGAACCGGGACAGTTAAAGTGGACTCAAGTTACATTATTTCTGGCAGTCTATAAAGGCCCTAAGGCTGTTTCGAGGCTTGAATCCAGACTGGAATGTATCCAAGTAATCAGCTTCATCCAAGAAAGTCCTCAGTTTTGTTGCTGCCTTTCACTTAAGAAACTGAACAATAATTGTCTAGGATAATGGGGTTCAGTGTGTCTCTCCAGCAGTAGTCTTATCCTTTCAGAGTTTCAACATCTGGAGGACCAGATGTTGCCAACTTCTGCTTTAAGGACCATAGGTTTAAGTTATCTAAGTAGCATCTTCTTCTGTATCATTATCCTATAGACAATCTTCAGAAGTTTTGTTCTAAGTGTTTCCTTGCTTGAAATTAGACTGAGTTTCAGAGGATAAGTTTTCTAATCAAGACTTCTTTAGAGCTTTATTTCTAGAGAAACCCATCAGGCTGATATTGTCCTTAGCTCAGCTTTCAGAATAATTTCTATTCCAGGAAATATTTGAAGGGGGATGACAATATAATTAAGCAAACAGATAGTCTGTGCTCCTGCTGCAGTTAGAAAACTGTGTTCTGATTGTATGTTTTGTACAAAATGTGGAATACTAGTTTCAAATCAAAACTAGTTACATTACAGAGAACTGTAGTCTAACATATCAAGGAACAAAGCAAGGAAGGAAGAATAAAGGAAAGCCCAACTTACTTGGCAGGGGAGGGAATAATGGCTTGAGAAGCAGTAAAGGAAAGGCTACCTGCAACCCAAGTTTATATTTACTTACTGAACAGTAAATCTCTCTCAATTCAGTGTGGTTTGCTTCCAAGTCAGAATGTCAGCCAAAAATCCAAAAATACAATTAATTAAAATGTTAACAAATTTGCTGCTTTTTCATGGATTCCAAACCAGCTGAATGAAGTGGTGACTTTATCCTCCTTAAGGTAAGACAGAGTAGAGGGAAGCAATAAAAAAAGAGATTACACTGTAGCCACCACAATTTTTAATCGGAAGCTCAAAAGCCGCCAAATCAGGGTTTACTAATCTCACTGTTTGTTACATCTTCTGTAATATCTGTGTCATGTTGGTAGTATTTGTCAGCTATTTCTGCTTTGGCTGCACACATGGGCCTAAATCCAATTGCTAGTCCCAACTAGAGTAAATCCACTGACTGAATTACTAAACAGTAAGTCCACAGTTAAATTCTATTGATTCAATAGTAATAGCAATTGGATTTAGGCCATGAACAATTGCCACTCAGCACCATGGATAAAAAACATATTTTCCACTGTTGTTGGACATTCTCTGTAACATTCTGTAACTCTACCAAAATAACAACAATTTTAGTAACATATTTTACTACATATTTCAAATTAGATTAGATGCATTTTAATGTTTTAAAATAAACTAGGCATACACACACACACACCATAGTACCACAGCAGGAAAGGTTTGGGAGAAACCTGTAAAAGAAAAAGCAGCCTTCTATTCTGGAAGTTGTCTGCCTCCTTGCCACTGTGTGAAACCAGTGAAGCTGTTGCTTTCTGTTGATCTCTGTTACTCAGTGTTTTCCAAGCTTGGGAACAGATGGTGCACCACCTGACTTTGAACAGTCTAATGTAAGATTCATTGTGCTTCACAGGAAATCAAAGATCAAGCAACGTTGCAGAAGGTGAAGCAGCACCTCGGTAACCAGCCACACAGTATGATACAGTCATTGTGGTGAAAAGAGAAAGTAAGAGAGAAAAAGAAATCGAAAAGCAGAAAGTGAAAGAACTGGGAAGTGGAAGGTGGGTGACTTAATTCTGACTTTAATTTCCAAATGTTAGGAGATCAGTCCCAACATCCAAAGACTAGAAAAGAAGTGCTTGTGATATTTATTTTTTGTTTCGATGCATACAGATATTAAAAATAGGTTCACTTGCTTTGTAATGTTTTTTCTTGTCCATGTACTTAAGCATGCAAGCACACACAAAATCAACTCTTTCATTTTGACTTCTTGCCCCCTCCCATCAGGCCAAACCTTACTCTGTAGCCCTTTCACACAATATTATATTCCATTTTAACTGTCTTGACAATATCCTGTGGAATCCTGGGGCCCTTTCACAGTATACAGTTATAGGACTGTGGTTCTGTTTTAACTGCCATGGCTACAGGCAAAGAATCCTGTGGAATCTTGGGGTTTGTAATTTGGTAAGTCACTAGACTCTCCAGATGGGGGACAAGATCTACAACCAGCTCCTTAGTTAAGTATACAGTCCAACCTCCACATCTGTGGGGTTGGTAATTGCAGTATCACTTAGCCATTCTGGAATAAAAGGTCTGTCTAGGTACCTAGAAGTCCACCAAGGCAGCTCTGCCAAAAGTTGACTATACTCCACACTGGAGGACCTCCAGATGTCTAGGAAGACTACCTTTCTAGGCCTCTGGAGGCCTTCAGTACAATTCTATGGTCAACCTCTGGCAAAAATATAGCATTCACCATTAGCCATAGCTCTCGCTATGTGCTGTAAGTTTGGGACTGTATACCCCGTGGCTACATGGGTTAGACTGAACTAAGTAGTAGCTCCTTGACCAATCCCCCCATCCTTTTCACAGTCTCTGTGAGCAATGTTCTCCTCTTGATCAGGGTGCAGCAGATGTTTCCACCCAGTAGCAATCTCCTGTGTGACAATCAGAAGCAGGATCTGGTCACAATTCTTCCTTGCACTAGAGATCACTCACAGAAGCATGGGGGACCCTCAATCTGCTGCAGTCCACGTGACAGAAGGACAGGCCCCCATTGCTTACAGTAGTTGATGTCCACTAAAGCAGGACTGGAGATTTTTATGATTGTGGCAATAGTGGCATAATTGTGAATACATAGGCATTGAGAACTCTAGGTTAAGAATCCATACCTGCAATATTGAATTCCAGCCAAGAATTCAAAAGGCTTCTTGTGTGTTGCAGCCAGATAAACTTCATAGGGTTTTCTTACATAAGGAATGCTCAGAGATGGCTTGCCATTGCCTTCCTCTGAAATATAACCTACAGCACCTGGTATTCATTGGTGGTCTCTCATTCAAGTACTAACCAAAGCTGATCCTGCTTAGCTTCCAAGATCAGACAGGATCTGGTGCCTTCAGGGTATTTAGGCATTGTAAACTGCAAATCCCAAGATTCGATAGGATAGAATAATGACAATTAAAGTGGAATCATTTTTGGATTAAGGGTGGGGTATAAATTCTCTAAATAAATAAATAAAATTAGTTACAGTAAACCCAGGTCCAAGCTCAATTTAGTACTGCCTGCTTCTTCCTGAAATGGCCTGTGGTTTTATCAGGTAGCCCCTGATAAAACCAATGGCTCTATGGTGGGATCATCTGGAATGATAAAAAGATTAAAGATTAAGCAAGAGTTGATCAATATGTGGGTTCAAGACTCTTGTTGTGTGCTCTTTATAGTTTCCTCATTTACTAGGCCAGAGAGCACAACAAGCCATATGATGTCATAGCCTGGATGATACCAAGGGTCAGAGATTAGACGGTAAGGCAGATGCTATCACATGCTCGATTCAGCCTATTAGCTTTAATCAGTGATGCCAGACATCAAATCCATATAAAACATATTGGTTTGACCACTGATTCATGTCCCTTTTCAATTCATTAATTAAAACACCCTGAAATAAACGATCCCATGCCCTGTTTAGTTTTTAAATGACCACTGCACGTAGCTTAGCAGATGGAAAGAGGCAGCCAGTTTCTCACTAACAGCAAATCCAGAATTTTATGGAGGAGACAATGGATTTCCCTTTTTCCTACAACCTCAATAGAACAGACTTTATGCAATCTTTTATTGCCAGGTTGCATTGGTTTCCTGAACAAGAGAAAGTGCTAGGGTAAACAAGTACCTGCTATTCACTGAATGGGAACAAGTCAAGTTCTAAGGATAGTGAAGCAAAGTGTAATTTCCCATGTTGTCCAGAGCCTGCCCCAACAACCTTACGTGTGCAGAACAACACAGCCAGCCAAGCAAGCCAAAGAGGAGGAGAATAGGAGTGGTGGAGGTAGCACCTCTGCATCCAATACCATGGAAGGAAGAGGCATGAAGGGGTGTTGAACAGTTTTAGTGTCCTCTAAATGCTGCCAAAAAGGAAGTGGTAGCCAGTTATTATTTTTTAAAGTCTTGGTCCACAGGAGAATTGCCTATGCACAGGCAATTTTCCCAAACTACCTTCCCAGAGTGCCTTGGATCCCAGGACCTTTGTAAGCCACTTTTAAAAAAATATAGCCAACTGTTGTGTACCTCCTCCTCATTTCCTGGTAGCATGTAAGAGACACTGTTACAACTATTTCATCTTCCCCTCATCTTCTTTCCATGGCAGTGAGGGCACAGAGGTTACACTTCTTCTACCTCCAGCATCACAAGAGACTTGCAGGGAGGCCTGTAGTTGTTACTCTGCAAAACAGGTATTCCTGTGGCTGGGGGACCTGAGTGGTGCATTTCCTGGTCTATTCCTGATAGTGTTGGCCATGGATCAAATAATTAGGAGCAGAGTTTCTAAAATGGTCTAGCCATGCTGGCTGAAGGGTTCTGGAAACTGTCATCCAAAAAAGCAACTCTTCTAAGCTCTGTGATAGGTAGGTAGGGTTGGCAGGTTTGTACCTTAACCAGTCTTGAAATTGTCAGACCAAAATGCAAGACTAGTGATTATGCCACAGGATTCATGTCCTAGTTATGTCATTTAGCATAATAGATTAAGCAGAGTCACTCAGAGTATGCCATTCAAATGGGGGGCAAATAGAATACACAAACACACTGTTCAAGGTAGTCCTGTCATCATGAGATCTTCCCTCAAATCCTCAGGACTGGTGAAGAAGGTTCAGGCCCTGAGAATCAGGACTAGGCTTGGATAGTTTCAAATTTTAGGATTAGATGTTTTCGTGGAAAGACAAGGGATGCTCTGCAGGCCTAAGTTGGCAAGGGAAGGAACTCTATAAATCACTTAGTAAAGTCCTGGTGTGTTCCTAAGGGAACTCAATCTAATTCACCAGGTGGTGGCAGCTTTGGAAAAAGGTGGTCTCAAGGGGTCCCATTCAGCTCCTCAGGGGTGGGG
Organism: Phrynosoma blainvillii; assembly: GCA_026167975.1. Classification (NCBI taxonomy): domain Eukaryota; kingdom Metazoa; phylum Chordata; class Lepidosauria; order Squamata; family Phrynosomatidae; genus Phrynosoma; species Phrynosoma blainvillii. The sequence continues at coordinate 40,825,152 of JANUYF010000005.1, forward strand.
AGGGGGACTCAGAAGACCTGCAGTAATGATTTTCTGTGTGCAAAGAACCAGAAGAGAGGTGCAGTGTTTGGCTCTGAGCCACAGAAGATCATACAACAAGCAAATTAGGGAGAAGCTGAAAGTTTTAAGTCTTTGAGTTTTACTGGAACAGTCAGGTGGCTTCTCAGCTTTCTAAGACTCTAATGGTGGATCACTGTTCTTGCTGCCTATTGAAGGAGTCCTTGATTCTAATATGCTCTGCCTGCAGCCTAAATCCAATTTCTGGTTCCAACTAGAGTACACCTGAATGGTAAGTCAACATTTATATACATCTCATTGATTCAGTGGGTCTACTCTTGTAGGGACAAGTAGATCTGTGTGTTTTTAAATGAATATAGATTTAGGCATCTGTGTTTTTAAACAAATGAGATATTACCAAAACAGCATAAGTTTCTCGTTTTCTGCTCCATTCAAAGATGGCTAAATGCTGGAACACTAGCCTGCACTTCCTTCACTTCATGGAGCACTTAATATAAAAACATTTACAAACTCAAGAATTTCATTTTTACAATCACAAATAACTTGATACATTTTCAACATAATGTATTAAAGCCTGATTATGTGTGATTTCAGAACTGTGAAAATGTCTAATGAATCATGCCACGCGCTCTTAACTCCTTTTCTGCAGAAAATCTGAGGATATTAAAGGGATACCAGTGGATCAAAGATGGATTCACAGTTCATAAATCATCTTCCTGGAAATAACAGCGTTCACCAAACTGTTCTATCAGCCCAGCTTGCTCAATCACTAACCTCAATGCTTAGGTGTAAATTCATTGATGTTTTTCCTCCTTTCTGATCAAGAACATATTTATTACCACTGCAAAGCAATTTGCACATATCATCTTGGAGGCTAGGCACTGAGCAGACTAGACTTGCCAAAAGGCACTTGGGTAATTGTCATGATAGACATACCTGTCAGTTGGCTCTTTGGTCTCTTTTCTACCCTATTGTATATTTATTTGGAGAGCAAATTTAAACAGTGTGTTGCTTTGAAAGAAAGTATGCTGTGGGTATAACAGCTATCAAACTCTCTTGTCACAGATGTGGTAATATATGAATTAAAACCAGCTTTCTATTGATTTAGGAACTGAATTTGGGAAATAACACTGGAACTAAGATGCCAAATTCTGGTTGGTTTGTGTAGCAGTCATATAACATCCATTTTGAAGGAGCTACATTGGCTTTTCACCCACTATTTAATCTAATTCAAGGTGTTGCAGTTTACCTTTCAGTTTTGGTAACCTTTTGAGATGTGTAAGAATGTTTCAGTTCAGTTTGGTGGGGGGGGGAATGTAAGAAATTAGCAATATTTGCATTCCATTCTCTGTTTATGTTTAGATTTTAAATCACAAATCTAATTCCATGTTTACTCCTTAGGTTTAGATTTTAAGTTCTCTTATTGCTCTCCATCCCCCCCTCCATATTGAAGATAGAAAGAATTGCAGACCTGGGGGAAAATGAATGTGGGAAATTAAGGTTTTAAGGTAAAGATTAAGGTAAAGGATTAAGATAAAGGAGATTCATTTATAACCCTGTCTTGGTCTGCCATTGTTTCTTCCATCTTTTTCTTATCATTGACAATCCTTGAAGGAAGGAAAGACAGTAGCACAGTGCCTTTTTATTTGCAAAGATGGCTCTTTGTTCTCTTGTCCAGGGCCAGGCCTTTGAAAAATCTGGTTTTGTGTCTTGTATATTCAACCAAATTAGTGGTAAATTAAGATATTTTAAAGGCCTGACGCCTTTAAAACATATATTGTGGCCAAAATTGTCCTCTCCTGGCAGTAGGTGTACCTAAATAATTAAATTTAGTTGGTACAAATAGGGAAGAATTTTCATTCTGTTATTATATGGTGGGGGTGGGGGGAAGGAAATTGCCCAAATTAACCAATTTCTCCTTGCTCAGGAATTTTTTTGTAGCTTTAAGAAATTAAATGCAAGAGGAAGCAAACCCAAAATATTTCCCCATCCTTACTTATAGCTCCAAATGGATTGCAAGACAATTTTCAAAGTTACAGTAGGGCATTCTCCCATATCAATCTGTCAGTGCATTAAGATAGCTGGCGGAGCCATTTCTCAGTGTGTTTTTTCTCTCTCTCTCTATATATATATAAAGTGCATTTGACATCTGCAAAATACAGGGCTTTCTCTATGGTGGTATTCAAATTCTGAAACGCCCACCCATAAAAGTTTCTTTCAATGCTATTTTTCCCATGTCAGGTCAAACCCTTTTTTATTATTATTATTATTTGCTGAATTTTTTTAAACTTGTATTTGTGAACATATATTTCTTTATAATACTAATAATACTAATATTACTACTACTACTAAAAATAATAAACACTTTCAAGCCATTTCCTGTTTAGGTTTAGATTTTAAATCTCAAATCTAATTCCATGTTTACTGCTTAGGTTTAGATTTTAAGTTCTCTTATTGCACTGAATATTTTATTTTATCCCCTGAGGTCCTTTCTGGAATAAAAAACAAGATGTATACAGTTTTTAAATAAATATGATGGGGCATTTACTGAAACTCTGACAATGCTAATATTGGCTATCAAAATCTGTTACAGTGCAAAGATACCTGGAATATCAAATACTTTTGAAATTAAAAAATGGCAGTACACTTAGAAATTTACTGTAACTTTGAAAATTAGGAGAGACTCTAAGAGATTCCTAGTCAGAAAATGGTCCAGACCATGCAACAATGTACCTATTGTCTCTATGCACTATGCACTATCAGCTAACAAGTCAGCTGACTTTTCCCCAGTTGAAGCTTCAATATTTAGTCTTTCTACATATTTTCTGTAGATGCCCCTTCCAACTTTTATTTCTTTATTAAGTCTTGTGTGATGAATGGAATCATGAACTGCATGCATTTTTAACAAAAGGTTTTCGAAAACTTCCCCCACTGGAATATATGGCATTGATAGGTTTAAATGCCAATCTACTTTTTTCTGCCTGTAAAAGCAACTGCAGAGATATCACCAAGATATTTTCATGTTGGATTAAACTAGGGGTGGGAATCATATTGCACCATGGACCATATGCCACTTTTGGGGTGCTCATGAAGGTCTTGGTTCCTCAGTGGCACAATTGGAATTTTTTAAAAATCAGGCGAACAATCTCCCCTTTTTTGGCTACAAATAGCCTCTCGTGTATGTGTTTTAGCCTGTAAATATTTTTTTCAGGGGCTCCCATCCCAAACAGAAAAAGTAGAGGAAGCATCTAAAAGTTTTCAGTCTTTAGACTAAGTTCATGTGCACTCAAAGACACAATGTCTCTCATTAACTGCTGCTAGGGCAAAATTAACAATGATGTTTGACCTGACTTCCTGCCCTACTTGGACTTCTAAAGACTAGCCATTTCCCCAAAATGTGGAGTAAATCTAAAGACTAGCCATTTCCCCAAAATGTGGAGTAAAAATACCATACTTTGTTGATTTGAGGATTAAATTCAGAGGTGGGCTTGTATGGAAGGTCAAAGGGCCATTTTGGCATCTCCTGTTCATCATCCAGCCACAATGAGAGCATTGGCAGCAACTGGAAGAGAATTTATCATGACCAGAAATATGATGTGCTACTGACGAGACCACGTTTAGCCATATACTCACAGAGTTACTCACAGAAGGGTGTGCCCTAGTTGAACAACTCCACTTGTTTGTGAATCACAACAATTCACAACTGAATGTGCAGCCAAAATTGCATGGACAACAGCACCACATGCACAACTACACTTCTAAAGCTTCGAACTGAATATGGCCATTCTACATCAGTCAAAAATGTCCAACTGCATCACAGTACATGTGTAAGACACCAACAGGATCCCATCCATATGTTTAGAAGTTATAATTTAAATTTAAATCTTCAATTTTTGAGGTCAAGCACAATTGCATATAACCTAGGCAGCAATCAAACAGTCAAGCATGACACTCCATTCAATCCTGTTGCTCGGCCTAGTAAAAAAACGCCAGAATGAGTTTCTAAATGCAGAGTAAACTCAAATGTTGTAATATTTTGCCCTGGAGGACTGAGGCAAGTGCTCTCAGGGGGATTCCCACCTTTGCTACAAATGGTAGCTTTATCAGGCCAACAATGTATAATAAAGAAACACTGACATGTCGTTCCACCTATATTATTTTTACATATAACTCTCATTACACCTCTTTAGTCATATTCCCAACAGCTTTCTTTAGCACCATTACCCTAATCCCCCACTGACTAAGTAAACATACAGTAGATTAGACAGTTGTAACGATTACTGAGTGCAGGGCTCCTGCTGATACAATCCAATGATGAGCTCATCCGGAGCTCATGTTTCTGATGTTTGGCTCCTTTTCTTCATTATTCTCCAAGAAGGCAAGTAGGCAAGTCTCTGTTCAGTTCTGACAACCTAACTAGCAAAAAGTCAAGATTGAAACTGTGATTCTCAGCATCAGCTGTGATGCTAGCAGCTGAACAGCTTTCTAAGTCCCCTTATTGAGAGGCATTTCCATTCCTGAATCTTTACTGTGAAAACTTGAAACTGTAACTTGGTAAAACCCCAAGAAAAAGTTGTCATAGTAGATCAACTTTTGCTATAAAATCTGTCATTTCTGGCACTGAAGTTAGATATGCAATCCTAAACAGTAGTGCTCCATCTCAGAATCCATGGAAGTAGACTTTTTCTTTCTGAATTATTTCAGAATGTAATGGATTCAGGAAGTCTTTGCATAACTTAAAAAGTTTGTGTGAAAACATGCAAGCTGCAATTCTATGCCCATTTACTAGAGCAAAAATCCATTTTTTCTTCAAAGAACATACAGCCTTGCTGCCATTTTAAGTATATGTAACAGATCTAGTGGCAGGGCCAGCATTATTGGTCACCTGCCAAGGTCCACACATTTAGCTGAGTTTTGAGCCTTGGTGTCCTCCTGCATTTTTAACAGAGGCCTGTTCACATGGGACCCTTGCACGACACATTTATGGCATTACGATTCCACTTTAACTGCCATGATAGCATACTTTGCAAACTTGTGGTGTGTAGTTTAGTGAGCCATTAGAGTTCTGTGTCTGAAAATTCTAAATACTCCTCCCAAATCCCAGGATTGCATGGGATGGGATGGCAGTTAAAATGGAATCATATAGTGGAATAATTGTCTTATGTGAAAAGGCCTTTATTGCACAAGCAATCACATTAGCAAAAAAAAAAAAAAAAAAAAAAAAGGGAACATACTGCTTTCAAAGCAGCCATCACTACACATCTTCTCAATTGCATGACTGGGGCTCCTGCCCCATCACACTCTCTTCTGGACTTTCCCTTAACCCTGCCTCCCCGCCTTATGCTCTACCTAGCATGTGTTTTGGTTGTATTTATTTATTTATTTGGTCATCCTCAGTTGTTTTTAAACTGACTGACTTTATGGTTGTGATTTTACTACATTCAATGCAGTTTTATTAAATGATTTCGTTTTTGTTGTCTTTGGGAGCTCTGACTATATATATATATATATATATATATATATATAAGTGAAATATAAATGTTTAAATAAACCAAAATATATGCATATATTCATACATGTATACACAGAGATTTCTTGTTTTTAGCAAATGAAAAAGGTGCATCTAAGTCCACAAGTGTAGTGATAATTGTGGAATTGTAGCTTTGGTTATTCATTTAGATTCTGAGGGCCCTTTCACACTGTGTTTCCACTTTAACTGCTATGGCCACACCTATGGAATCTTGAGGTTTGTAATTTGGTGAGGCACTAGAGGGTTTTTTTGCTGGATAGTTCTAAATATTCCTCTCAAAGTTACAGATCCCAGGATTCCATAGGATGTTGCTGTGCTAGTTAAGTGGAATAGTGAGACAGGGCCTTGAGAGTTCACAACCACCATAGCAACTCATAGCAACTCAAGTGCAGAGACAGCCCAAAACCTTTTCTTTTCTTTTCTTTTCTTTTTCTTTTTCTTTTTCTTTTTCTTTTTCTTTTCGCCTGAGAGAAAGGAGAAGATAGTATCCCCTCCCCATTTCATGTGCAAATGCTAGCTGGACAAATTATTAACATACAAATAGGCAAATTTTAGTGGTAGCTGTACTTCTACAATAACAATGACACAGTGTCCTCCAACACACTTGTAGCAGCAGGAGAATACTTCAGGACAGGAGGATACTTCATACACCCCTGCATTCACTGACACTGGGAAACAGCCAAGGAGACCAGAAGGAAGAGCAAAATGGTTGTCCTGCCTCTGTTCCACAGCATCTGTCATCTAACTCTGGCAGAGCCAAACTGGAAGAGTGGCTGGGATAATTTATATCTGTGATACTGGATTATCCAACAAGGCATCTTATTGGGCCCACTCATATGTGTAATGCATTAGATGACCTCTAGCCATTGCCTATTCTTTTGGGAAGAGTTATCAGCCATATATGTCTAGGCAAGGTGTGATCATCCCAGCCTCAAATGATTTGAAATAGATTATACAGATGTGCCCATGGGTAATAAACTATGTTTTGACTCCCTTTAAACATTGGATAAGCTGAAATATTACAAGAGAAGAGAATTTTGAGATTGTGCATAGCTGTTTGCTGTTATCTGGAAATGGTACACTCATTAGACCTCTTTAAGGGTAATGGCATGAACTTTCCAAGGCAATGTTCTTGCCTGAGAGAAATATCTTTTATGGTAAACTAAAATTTGCCTATTTGTATGTTAATAATTTGTTGCAGAGCATCCAGATATATGCTATCTATGGACGAGAGTTGAGGCCATTGTGCCATCTTTTTCCCCCTTAGCATGTTATTTATGAAGTGCTTTCATGTTGCTTCTCTTATCTCATCAGCTTGTACATGAATTATTCACAGAAGCTCTAGCTATATGATCTCAGCTGTGCTCAAATGCATGTTAAAATTAGCTATGAATCCATTTTTTTCAGTGTAGCTCCCAGTATTGAAATTCATGCACTGAGAGATCAGATTACCTGCAATGGTGCTACTTTACTGGTAGAGAAGTTCCTGGAGCCATTGCTATTCAAACAGCATGGAGCTTAGAATAGTTTACTTTTTGAACTCTCAGAATCAACTAGCTATGTCCTCTAACAGTTTGCTCTGGGCATTCCTGTGTGTAGAGAAATGTGTCACCCTATATATTCTCTTTTAGTGTTGCTCCATATGCAGAATTCAAAAGAGAACAAAGTAGCCTATCCATGTGTGTTTTGGAGCCCCAGCAGACTCCTGGATTATGCTCCATATATTTCACTGCTCACTCAAACATTTCAGTCAAAAGATCTTCCAAGACCTGAAGAATACCTTGTGTAAAATAAGTTTACACTCATGCCAATCATAATGCCTGCTACCACCTTAGCATTAAGAGTAATGGAATATAAGGCTAATATATTCTAATATTTCTTTCTGCTGTTAACACCACATTCATCTCTTTCCTTTCCAATGAAATTGAATCTCAAGTTGAAAATTATTTTCTTATATAAACTTTTCTGAATATTCACCTCTGCTGTTGTTTCTTGCATCATGCCAGATAGCTGATATGATTGCTGTTATTGGGGAATTTCACAACTGTGCATGCACTGGCTTGCTACTGCTCTTTCATGACAATTGTCATGATGAGATGTTACATCTCAAAACAGGCTGAATAAATATGTTTTTACAATGGACTCTGTCTTGTCTGCTTTTGAAACGGAAACACAGAGCCCTTATACATCCTCCTGTCTGAAAATCACTCACTGCTGTAGTTACAGCTGGTCCATAGCAGCTGTTTCATACTAGGCAAAAATGAAAACTTAAGGTATTTCCACGTGTAATAGAAAGGATTAGATCCTTGCAAACATATTCCCATGGTTGTTTTTTTGTAGTGTGGGGTTACCCGATCCTTCCTGCATATGTTGGTCTATTGTAATGCTGTGCACAACAAAGGAAAACTGCTACACATAGGCACATTCTGTCATTGACAGAGAGCAAAAATACATTTTGTCTGCATCAAGATAAGACAACAGTTTATCTGGGATTCCTCTAATCTAAGATTCGACTAAACCATGTCACTCTTCAAATGTTCTGCTTTCAGTCAGCTACACAAAGCTGTGATAAACAACCACTTTGTTTCCCCCTTTCTGGGAAGACAGAAGAATCTGTTTGAGATTTCACAGGTACTACTGAAGGGCAGTCAGTCAAAATTGCACAGAAAGGAGAACAAGAACTTTCTGTAAGGAGGGTTTTGTTTTTTAAAATACCAATTCAATACACTGGAGAACCACAAGCCACAGAGCTTGTATAGCCTGCATAGATCACCTGCCAGTCCTCACAACAGTGGCAGAGTAAGGTGCACTCTGCTCTGCTGATAATGTCTCTATAAAGGAAACAGAGCTTTTAATATACAAATTCCCCCACCTCCAAATATGCCACTTCCCCACATGTATGCTACACTATTTACTACATTTCAAATTCTGAACCAGGAACAAGGAAAAAGTCAGAACCTAATTGGGCTCGGTTCTGTCATGATGGGTTGGTTTGGAGAAATGTAATAATTTAACTCCATGTTGTTTGTACTGGATAAAGATTTAAGTTTTGATGTGGGAAGGGGAGGATGGGCATTGTATGTGTTATATTCACCTGACAACAGTTCAGGAGAGAAGGGGAGTTTTACTACAGTTACTGAGTAAAAAATAAAATGTTACATTGCGAACAGGTGGGGCTAGTTGACTAGTCTATATATTGTGACAAGAAGGTGGGAACAGATAGTACTGACCTAAATCTTGCTGGTCATTGTTGTCCCTAATCTACAATAAAAGTCTTTTGCTGTTTCATTGCACTAACCACTAGATTATGGCTTGTAGAACTTTTTTTAACCTCACAGGCTGTATTCCTTCAAAGACAACCCACTGTGAAAAGGGCCAAACCAACATTGGGTCAGATCCAAACCCCAAACTTGATGAGACAGTCCTCTTATCCCCTCCCTCCTTCTGATACCCTTCTTTTCTCCTTCCCCACCAAGCACACTTGTGCGAAAAGGGCAACACAGTCATGCCAGAGTTCTCAAGATGTCACTCACAAAGGTCTTTTGTAATTAGATCAAGGACTGAAGATTGGCAATATCTATCTTAGAGCAGTAGTCCAAAGAAAGATGGTGACACTACTGAGAATGTCTGTATCATTCAAATCCAACTCCTCCTTAGAATGTTTCTCCTCAGTGTCTTCTTCTTCTTCTTCCTCTTCTTCTTCTTCCTCCTCTTCTTCTTCTTCTTTATAGCCCACTTTCCCCCCACAATTAAGGCACAAAGCAGCTTACAAATTTAAAAAAGTACAATTAAAAACATACAAAAGGGGGTGAAAATAGAATTAAACTAGTATAATATTAAAATAAATCACTCATTAAAAAATAAAATGCAATTTAAAGATAAAAGTGCTTAAAAACTATACATGTTAAAACAGTTAAAATACCCAAACATTAAGACAATAAAACATTAAGACAATAAAAATAAAACTATGTACAAATACTTAAACCTTCAAATCCAGCACCACAGAGCATTAAAAACCCAACTTCAAATTTCTGTAAAGGCCTGACAGCACAAAGATGCTTGAACCTGCTACCAGAAGGTCAGCAAGGAAGGGGCCATCTTGGCTTCTTTGGGAAGGGAGTTCCAAAGTCTAAACAACAGCTTAAAATAAGTTGTTACAATTCATGCTGATCTTAAGAAAACCATGGAACCATACTGGGAAATTGTAACATAAGCATCAATAGAAACAGATGCACACTAACATTTTTGTAATGGAATTATGTTGCAAGGCTGTGTTCAAATAACAGAATGAATTATAAATTAAGTATTAAGACAACAATTGTTTCATATATCATTTTCTTTCAGGTCATGTCCTGCAGAACCTTATGAAGCACTCTGAAAACAACAACACTACAGACTGTCCATCAGGTACACCAAGGCAACTTTCTTCTTAATTTAATCCAACTTTCAATTTTATTGTTTATAATTTCTGTTCAAAATTGGGAACATCTACAACCCCAAGCATCAATGCTCTTCAATATCTAATTTCACAGTTTTCTTAACACATATCTTGTGTTATTTATTATAGTCAATGTCATCCCAACACCTTTGCCTATGCCTGTGACATTTTAAATGGTATAGTTGGCAAGCCATCAATCATAAATCAAGAGACATATTTTAACTTCAAGTAAGATCAGTTCTGAAAGAAAGCAAGTCCTGTATAGCCTAATTGAATACATTACTCACATCTATATGTGATAAATGCCTCTTCTGGGGATGTGAAAAAACTTTTACTCCATTTCTTAATACAGTAGTACAATATAGGCAGCATTTCAAACTTGAAGTTCCCATGCAGCCTGCAGCTACTAAGACTTATGCTCATGATGGGAGGAAAGAGTCTTTTTAACTTGCATTTCAGAAAAAAGAGAAACCCATTTTGCCCCAATGCAGTGGCTTACTGCATGCGTGAGAGCTCAGTCTCATGTATGCAGCAACTTCCTTGTTTACATTACTGGAGAAAGCAGATTCTTGTGAATGCCTTTTTGGTGAGTATGGAACTACCCTGTCCAGTACTGTTGATGGAATGACTTCAAATGAATTCTCATGCTCTGTGCTGAGTGAACAATAACTTCAACTAATACACAATCATTTGGTTGCAACTAGTATGCTATCATCAGAACCTTCTGGCATGTAGTTATTGTGGATTCAGCCCTTTGGTCATGAAAGCCCTATTCATCAGTGGGAAACAAAGCTTTCCTATAAAAAGTTTATCTCATTACTAATTGATATGTTCACAAGAATCTATCCTTATTTGATCAAAATTGTCCAGGGAACAAACAAATAATTAGAAAAGAGTGCTATTAGCAGATTTAGCACTGGGATACATAGGATACAAACTGCTAATTTGTATAAAAATATGATTCTGCTAAATGAGATTCAGATAATTGGAGTCCTACTGTACATCACATTTTTGTAATTAGATCTGCTCTGGACTTATTTCAGTCCAAATCAATTTAATACTATTATTAGGTTATTAGTACAGGGAATAAGCATGTGGTATTCCCTGAGTGTCCTGACATCTCATCAGCAACATTAATAATACATTAATTAAACTGGTAAAAAAGGAGGGATAGGAAAAAAAGAAGAGTAGACAAAAGGAAGACACAAACAGAAACAGGCTACATTTGACAAGGAGATAAACTACACCCATAATGCCACCTTAATGCAGAAGAAAATGACCGAATAAAAAAATCAGAAGAAAATCCATCTTCTATGGATTCAATTGCACTAACCATATTATCCAGGTGATATTCATTTTACTTTACAGGTAATTTATTGTGCCAGCAACACTGACTCTGAGGTGGTTCACACAAATCATTTCCCTTAAACAAACACCATTTGTTGCTAATGACAGGGCAAAGCAAACTTCAGGAGCATTTATGAACAGTAATGCCTCTCTCTTGCTGTACACATTTGCAAACCGATCTCTGTTATTTGCAGATGAATTAACGATGGCTTGAAAAAAATCATTAAAGCCATCTGCTTGGATGAAAAAGAAGGGGAAAGAGAAAACCTGCTGGATCATTTATTTGCTGTAGACCAGCTAAAATATCTCCGACCTTTTTAGCATAATTTCCCCTAAATTTGACAATGATGTTTAAAAAATGAGTAGTATTATCAGAGTTTGTTATGCTTCTTTGGAAGTGTATTTGCAGGAAAAAAAAATGGCTCATACAGGTACCTTGAGGTATTTGTTCTGCTGGCCCCTGTCAAGGAAGAAGCCCATTACAGTTTCAACAATTAAAAACGGTAGTTACATCAGACAAAAAATCTTAAGCTCTGCAGCGAAGCTTTAATCATCCCTGAAATTATATGATCTAATCAGCATAAAAGTGTATCATCAGTGTTTCCTCAAATTAGTTCCTTTGCTCTAGGAGAGTACATTTTAAAGAGTCTTTACACCCAGCTGCTATATGACAAATTCACATTTTTTTAAGGCTATATAAATGTATATCTAATGAAACTGAAGTTATAAAAGCTGAACTTCCAAGATTGGTATATCCTGTTGGATTATTATTGTGATCCTGTGCTTTCTTACTCATGGGGGATCAAGGACAAGGACACAGATTGCTCCCTCGTTTCCTCTTTTATTTCAGTGGAATAAATGGCATCAGGCATTCAAAAGTGTGTTCATACATGGATATCCCTCCACCAGACACACATAGTGAAGCAAACGAGGAAAGCCATACAGTATGAATAAGGAGTGTTCAGCCCTTCAGATGTTGGACTACAACTCCCTTCAGTCCTATCTAGTACATCCAAAGATAAGAGATTAGAACCCCATAAGGCACTAATATTTGGAAGGCCACATGCTCCTTCCTCCTTCTTTAAATAAAAACATTTATTGGGACATTTCAGTAAGAGACAGTAAGGTATGGGCCAAAGCAAATGTCCAGCTAGCTATGTAGGCCATGTCTTCTGGCCTCCACAAGTGTAAACATAGCTGAAATTTAAATATGGTAGCTATTCCCCCCCCCCCCATAGAAGCCAAATCCAATTTTCAGCTCAGCTATGAAATCCACAGGTAACCTTGGGCAAGTCACATGCTCTCAGTTTGTGCACATTGAACCATCAGAAAACAAATGTGCCACTATCTCAGGAAAGGTGCCACTAGTTTTGATTTTTGGAATATTTTAGATCTCAGAATTCTGGGTAAGAGAGACTCAACCTATAGTCAGAAGGGTGCTCTCACTGTCCCCATCATCTGCTATCATCTGCTGCCTGAGGCAGTTATGTCACTCTGCCTCATGGTATAACTGGCCCTAGAATCAGCCTCAAGCTGGTGGAACATAGGGCCTTTACAGACAGGCAGAAATAATGCAGCTTGAGTCCACTTTAACTGCCCTGGCTCAGTGCTAGGGAATCATGGGAACTGTAGTTTTTCTGAGACATTGAGCCTTCTCTGTCCGAGAGGTCTGGTGCGACAATAAATGACAGTTCCCATGATTCCTTAGCACTGACCCAGGGCAGTTACAGTGGACTCAAGTTGCATTATTTCTGCCAGTCTGTAAAGGTCCATACTCAGTCTTGCTCACTCCAGGGTGTACCTGCTCTATGCTTGCATTGTGGTCTAGATTGCATAACAACAGATGGCTTGTGCTTCTCTGCAGTTGTGCTTCAGCCTGCCTCCTCCTACCTCCTTCTCTCTCACTCAAATGCTGTGCGTCACTTTATTCTGGATGTTCTGGGGGAAGGATGTCTTGCATTTTTAAACCAAGAAAGAAGTTTGATTATCTCTTAAAATATTTATTTCATCTGTGCTGCAATTAAAATAATTGTCCTCTTTCCCTCTATCCTGAGTCTCTTCCTGAGGTGCCCTTTACTACCATGCAATCAAGTGTTGCGTTTCAAGCTCCTGTTTGGACAGGCTGGGTCTTGCATTCCATAAGAGCAATTGGGACTTATGTTTTGTCTCCTGCACAGAGATGCCTGTCATTGTTTCCATGAGAATAATTTGCTATTATTGTAAATGGAAGGGAATTGCTTTGCTAATGCCACCAGGGGATCGATCATGTGTCACTTGTGTTCTGTGAAGCTGGTTTGATTTTGATTTTTGAATGAGCAACATATTTTCCACCTATAACTGGATGCTAATAAGAAGAGAAAAGTCATGTAAAAAGTGGGAAGGAGTTCATAAATATAAACTATAGTGCATGAATGATAGAATCAGAGCACACAAAACCATATCTGAACACCAGGTATAAGGTGACAAATGTATTTCATTTTATTTATGTATCACAGGAATACAGGGGAATAATGTAATTCATTAACAAAAAATTCAGAGGGAGTCACATCAGTCTACACTTTGGAGAGGAAGACCTATCTTTTGGGTACCTGTGGCTAGTGTAAGCTGTACCAGCAATGGACTGGTGGCAGAAGTCAAAAGGTGGCAGGGAGAGCAGACACACAAGAAACAGAAGTTGGATTTGCTGTGGTCTTTCTTGGGAGAAGAGAGCTGCCTGCTCCATTAGCTTATTTCTACAATGCTTAAGTGAGGTGTCCTTGGATATGAACATGCTTTGGGATGAAAATTGCCTTTTGCATGGCACAAGCTATTTTGAGAGCCCTCCCAGGGGACATTTAGCTTTGAGAAGCCCAATCCCAACCCCCAGGAAGGCCAGATCTAGAAAACTTGACCAATTGCTCAGGTAACCTTCTCAGGTACTGTGAGTCTTCCTTCCTTCCTTTATGGACACATTAAGCCCTGGTTTAAAAAAAGCACTGTGCTAGCATAACAAATTTATGTTTACATAATTCACTTACAGGATTCCAACCTAACAAATTTATTGTGGCATAAGTCACTTACTTATGGAAGCTTCTTCTATATATGACTACTGCTTTTTATTTTTAAGCAACATAAATATTGGGTTGGACAAATGAAGCTCCAGCATAATATAAACTATCAGGGAAAACATCATTAAAAGCAATTAGGAAACAACTTTAAAGGATGATAAAACTGTTTGCCAAAGGGGTAACAGGAATGGTATAAGGAAGTCTCCCTTCATGAATGTCACAAACAGAGGGACATGTTACGATAGCCAGAAGTCTTCCATTTTTAATATAAAATGTGGTGAAGTTTGTCCCTCAATGACCCTAAATGTACCCTCAATGCACCCACCATGAGCTTTAAAGCAATAGACCACATAGGCAGTTTGGGAGTTACGATAAGGGAAAAATTCACACTCACATCTCAGGAAACAAGATGTTTGGCACCCAAGCTGGAGTGTGCCCCTTTACAACCCCAATTCCCACTTCAAAGGCCTCCATCTTGAGTGACCAATCCCATGCCTATTTGGACCCTTTGATGTAGGACACCTAGTTTTTGCCTCAGGCTACTTTTGCCTTTAAAAAGATCCCAAATTTCCTTTGTTCCCTAGGCTAGTTTGGATTTCAGGTTGACTCCACATCACTCTGGATTCCGCTAATTCCGACTCACCTCTGCAACGCTCCGAGTGCTCTGGAACCGCTGGGTCCCATGGTCCCACTATAAGATCTCATCTTCAGGAGCAAACACGTTTATGGTAATCATCACCATTGGTGAAGCCTCTTAATCTATCCCAAAGCTCACCTCTTTATTTCCTAGCTCGTGTGTGTGTGTGTGTGTGTGTGCATTTAGTGTATGTTCCCCTTAATAAAATACAATTGATTGAAGAATCCTGCTTCTGCAATCCTTTATCTTCCCACCTCCGTAAATGTTGGGAAGTATCCTGGGACTGCTTGTAACTCAGCCTATTTATTGAGCTAAATTAATATTCCCCCCCAGACCCCCTAGTTATAGGCACCACAAGGAACGCCATTTCCTCAGCCTCCCTCTTCATCTGAAATGGTGGAGATTCCCAATACTATGTATAGATAAGCACTAGTGATGGAAAGAGATTTCACTGGATCTAACAGTCTTGTTTAACCCTTTTTGCACCTCTCAAGAACTGTTGTGAAAATAACTGCATCTTGCTTGGAGAATTTACACAACTGCAAGACTCATGCAGAGGAACAAAATGTGCCCTTTAAAAAAATGCAAACAGTTAAAATGTGCCTGACTGAAAAAATGCTTCTCCCCTGTTTTTGTGATCAGGGAGGAGCGTTTGCTGGCCTCTCAGTGGCCATTAAAAGTAAATGGTGAGCTTTTACTGGCTGTTATGAGAGATGGGGGCCTACTTAAGGTTGCCCGCCCTGCCCTGCCTTCTCTCCTGAAATGCTGACTGACCCTCCCACCTCAACATCAGTGTGAGGAATATTGCTGGTCGCTTTGGGGCCAGGTATGAATTTTCTCCCCTTTCCAAGGGTTTTTTGCCTACCCCACATTGTTGGTTGGGGACTTTGACAATTGGCTTGGCTGAGGTCATAAATAGGTTTCATGCATAGGTGGGGGGAGATAGAGGTTCAGATGAACACCTTGGCACCCTCCTAAAGGGTGAAGGTACCGTAAGTCTCTGACTTTTAGATCTCATGACTAAACATGAAGGGGAAAAGTCTTGCCTTGGGGCAGGCCTGAGATTTAAACCCTCACTTAAGTCTTGTGAGCTAAGTTGGGAAGTCTTAGATTGGCTTTACGGATGCGGGTCAGATGGGGAGCAACCCACTTCTGGATTACCCTTGGGACTCAGGTGTTTTTGTCCAGGGGAAGCTGGGGATTTGGTCTGGGAGCAGACCATCCAGCAGCTGTTCCCGCATGAGGTTCTCCTCCCTTGTTTTTTCAGATCTTGAAGAAGTAAAGTTAAATAAGTTGATTTAAATAAAGTTGCCCATTTTATAACCCAGTTCTTTGTGTCTGGTCTCATTATTCACTGGGTTGGTCAGCAATAAACACACACACACAAACACACTTGAGTCAAAATATGCAAGTTAGGCAAAATGATCAAATGTTCACATTTGGATTAGATAGATAGATAGATAGATAGATAAGATCCCCATGTTAGGAACATGGGGTGGAATTTCACAATTTAATTCAAAACAAGGACATGCAAAATTGAAGTCATGGATTTGAAGAACTGCAACAAAATCCATATGGAGAGATTCTTCCATCAATAGTAAGCGCCAGTATCCTGAATTGTGTTCAGAAACATATGAGGAGACTGTGGGCTTCTCATGACTCCTGTGCAATGTGTTCTCAATTACAGGTCCCAGTTGCTTCCCCAAGCAGCTGCATCCTAACTTTTGTACGATTTTAATCAGTTTTATAGTGTTTTAACGTGGTGTTTTAAAGTTGGTTTTAATACTTTTTGCAAATTTTTTGTTGTAGAACCACATTGGATCCCATCCTAGGAAAAAGGTGGCATATAGATGAAGGAAATAAATAGTAAATAAACAAGCTAATTGCATGCAGTTAGTAGGGTAGTTCTAAACCAACAGAATTTTTCAGGCAGTATTCAAAGGCAGTGTGGCATGTACAGTGTGGAACAAGAATCTAATGGGGAGGTTGCCAGAACCTGCATAGCAGTGGCTAGATAATCTCCATCCAGGTAATTATGTAGATGGTAAACCAATGTGAATTGGTGAAAATCACTCTATACTATTGAGCTTACTTCTGCCCAGTGACAAAGCTGGATCAAAAGCACAACCAATTGGTATAAAGCTAAAGATAAAGGTAGTCCCTTGACATGAATGTCTAGTTGTAACTGATCGTAGAGGGCGGTGCTCATCTCTGTTACTAAGCCAGCGTTGTCTGAGGACTTCTCTGGTGGTCATGTGACCAGCATGACTGCACCAAATGCTGTTTACCTTCCCACTGAAGTGGTACCTATTTATCTACTTGCTATTGCATGCTTTCGAACTGCTAGGTTGTCAGAAGCTGGGACTAGTGACAGTAGCTCACCCCATCAAGCAGCACTCTGATTTTTTTATCATCAGAACTGGTGTCTTAACCACTAAGCCACCACATCCTTAGCCAATTGGTAAGCTTATTAATTTAGTACTGTTCTGTCCAAAACAGGTTGATCACTGTCTCCTTGAAAATGCACTTATGGAACATACATCTTATCAGCATTGAATTTTACTAAGTTTATTGGTCTTTCTCCAATGCATTACTGATTCCATACACTAGTTCAACATTTTCAGTACTGTAGGTGCCTCATGACCCCTTGCCTCCAGATCTGGAAGAATGGCTCCCTTGACACTTTTGTGCAGATGCTTAAAAGCATGGGGGATAAATGAGGACTTTGAATAACCCCATAGTACAAATGCCATGGAGCCAAGTAGCAACTGATAAGATGATAATAGAATAAATACCAATATATCAGATTCTGCTTTTTGCATTTGTCTTTGTCCACTGGGTATAGAATTATCTTCTACCAGATCCTTCAGAAAAGCCTCTTCCTATGCCAGGTAATGCAGGTGGAAAGCATACAACCTGAGGGCTGATTTTTGTTCTGAGGAGCTCTTATAAGGAGACAATGAAATTATGCTCCTATTTGACCCTGACAAGTAGCAGTTTCAGATGATAAACCTGATCTATCCAACTTCCCTTTCCCCTCTGGGCTCTACTTTAGTGATATTATGTCCCTTCCATATCATAGGGTAACAAAAACCTTTTAAATGGCTAAATCTTTGAGTTGTTTATGCATTCAATTTGTAGCCTGACCTTTTACATACATGATAACCCAGCCATCACATCTTTCTATCTGACCACTAAAAGCCAACTGATTGACAACTCTTGTAGGGACAAGTGTAATCCTCACATAAGGTGTACAGACATAGAATCATATCAGTATATGAGACTTTCCTTAGTACATTGCATGTCATAGATGATGGACTCTCAGTGGTGAGCTGATGGTGGCTTACCAGTTTCTGAATGCCTCTAAATAGGGGAGAGTGATTCAGAGCTTTTACTGCAGAACTGTGCAGTGAAGCAACAGAGATATGAAACCTTCTGTTTCAGCACCATATAAGTGCATGATTACTAAAGAGATAAATATGCCCAGCATGGACATGAAACAGCATGGCTTGTCCTAGTCCTACCAGCTTAGCAATTGCATGCGTACATGTTGCTGACATACAATCCTACTAACTCATTGTATTTAATAGCACACATTTCAAGTAGGCTTTCCCCATTCAAGGTCCCAAACTGGAAGCATACTGGCAAAGTTGCACATAGGACCTGCTACTGGACATTGTGGGTGTTGCTGACAGATGGAGGTTACAATGGAAACAGTCTTTAAATTCCCTTTTGAATTTTATATACAAACATGCTGAATGGAAAAGAAAAAAGGAAACAACATTACATGGCATAAGCAACATCTAGAACAAGACAGAGAAGCTGTCTTGGAGTCCAGACATGCAGTGGCGTTTATTGTTTCCAAATCATCTGCAACATATGCAAGTGAAGGCTCATTTCTCAAATCCTTAATGGTGCAGAGGAAGAGGAGAGCTTATGTGGTCTTTTGTTGTGATTGGCTGCCCCAGCTCTTTGTGTGTGTGTGTGTGTGTGTGTGTGTGTGTGCATGTAGGTGGAAACTAGGTTCCAAAAGACACATAATTGTCACTGTCATTTAAATCTGTCATCATCAAGCTGTCATCTTAATACAAACAATCTTCATCCCCAACACTCTAATATCAATGTATTCTTACATAGATATTGACAACTATGTTTACTTGTTATCTTTTATTTCCCAACTCCTCTATTATATGTTGATCTAGCAGCAATTTGGATTGATGTGCTCTTTGATTTATTTTGTCCTATTTTTCTTTGTCCTCTTTCAAGGCACCTCTTGCAGTTAATCATCCCCCATGTGCTTGTTTTATTCCTATTTTTCTTATTTCTCCATTGCTATGCTACCCTAGTAATATGAAAGGTTGCATTCCTCTACCAACATAAATGTTTGTTTTGTGTAAGAAACGACAGCTAACAAAGAGATGCATTTCTGAACTGATTTGCCCTAAACAACTACTTTGAGAGCTTATTTATTTTCTACCCACAATGCCTTTTCTTTGTCAGTAAAGGATCAAATGTAAGAATGGAAAAAGACATTAGGTGCTCCACAGTAAAACTTAGATGCATGATTAGCATATTGCCACAAATTATATTTCAGAAGTGCCTGCCTCTTTTCCATATTCAATATTCCATATTCATATGAGATCAGAAAAAGAGAAAGACACATTCAAATCTAAAATAAACACAAAAAAGATTGTGAAATCCTGCAGTCTTAATTAACACTTAACATTTACTTGAGAGTAAGACCAAATGAATTTAATGAAATGGAAGTTTTAATGACACGTATAGCATGACATTATAAATCATACATGATGCCATGAACAATCCATGCTAGAGACTTTATTGGAGAGTATTTTAAAAGTTGGTTACATATTTATGTCTCATCTTTTAATTCATATCATCTGATTACCTGTTCAAAATCTGCATCTTTCTTTTTTCTAATAGACCAAATTTGCATTTTTCTAATAGGCCAACAACAGCCATCCAGCTATAAAGATGTAGAATGCTAAAAAGCAAGCATGGAAGTAACATACAATAAGAACAGTACCTGTGACATGTTACTTTTGGAGATTTTGTTGTTGTAAATTGCCTTTGAGTCAATCTCAACTCATGGCGACCCTATGGATGAGACATCTCCAAGATCCTCTGTCCTCCACTGCTCTGCTTATTTCCTGCAACCCCATACCTGTGAACTCCTTAATAGAATCTGTCCATCTAGCATGTGGCCTTCCTCTCTTCCTACTTTCCTCCACCTTTCCCAGCATTATTGTTTTTTCCAAAGAGTCCTTCCTTCTCATGATGTGTCTGAAGTACTACAGTCTCAGGACGTTTTCACACAGGGCTCCCTAAAGCCGGCTGGAGCCCTTCCCCTAAAGCCGGCTGGACCCCGTGCCGCTGACACCGGAATGACTCTGGCGGTGGCAGGCTAATTCCTTTTGCCACCCAGAATTACCTGAAGCCGGAGTTAGCCAGGAATTAGCCTGCCGCTGCCGGAGTGAGGCCGGACTTAGGGCTCCGTGTGTTGAACACACGGAGCGAAAAGCCGGCCGGACGCAGGGATGACACCGGAAGGGGCAGGGTTTGCCGCCACGTGTGTGTGAACACACGGGAAATGGAGCCGGAGTGAGGCTGGCGGGAGGCCGACTAGCGTCCTCCTTTTGTCCAGTGTGAAAACGTCCTCAGTTTGGTCATCTTGGCTTCCAGGGAAGTTTCTGGCTTGATCTGCTCTAGGATCCACTTGTTTGTCCTTTTGGCTGTCCGTGGGATCTTCAGCGTCTTCTCCAGCACTACATCTCAAATGAATTGATTTTCTTCCTATCATCTTTCTTAACTGTCCAGCTCTCACATTCATACATGGTAATAGAGAATACAATGGCTTGTATGATTCTAACTTTTATGTTATATCTTTGCATATCTTTGCATTTTAGAATCTTTTCAAGTTCTTTCATAGCCACCCTCCCCATTCTTAGCCTTCTTCTGATTTCCTGACTGCAGTCCCCATTTCTATCAATGGAATAAAAAAGTGTTAAAATACTATCTTTTGGGGATAGTGAGGTAATAATGATGTTCCTTATGCAAAACAATAGAATGACTTAATAGTGTTCCTTTTTCAAGCTATCATTACTTTTTCTAGTAGCTTTTAGAGGGCTAAAATGTTTTGGAGGTATTTGAGCAGAATTTTTGTTCCTCAGTTTTGGACTATTTCTTATTATTTAAAATGGTTGACAACTTTTTAAAATAACAGGAATGTAACAGGAAGTTAGTGAGCAATGCAACAAATTATTCTTTTCTTGACAAAGATAATTGCAATCAATTACTTATTAGGCCTTGTGACAAGTAAAATAAAAACATTTACCTAACTTTCCAAATTCTGATTAAAAAGCCAAATCAATGGGTAGGAGATAATATGGAGAAAAGGTTGGATCTCAGATCAATTAATATAATCCAGATCAATTACATTATTTTTTCTTAAAATTATATTGGTTAACAGAAGCAAAGTCCATAGCTCATTTACTTGATATTTTTAACACTTTTTGACAATTGTTACTTTGCCTTTAAGCATCATGGTTACTACCCATATTCCAAGGTTTTGTTTTGAAAAGAGGCTGGCTGAGCCTGGCTTCTACCTGCAAGTTGGTGGCAGCATCAGCAGTGTTTTTGTGTGTGATAATACTCGAATTTATCCCAAAAGAGAATTCAATGCGGAAGAGGTAAGTTGGGTTTTTAAGACATGTGATAAACTACTAAGGGGATGTTTAAATAGAACATGTTCTATAAAAAAAGAGGGGTGTCCTTTGCAAAGTGGGACACATAGCCATTCTGTTTTCCAAAGTAATCTTTAGTGGGTAAAACAGTCTTGATGTAACTTCTCATTACGAGAGCTAAAGCCAAATTTTTTTCAAGAATAGTCCAAATGTTGGACAATATTTGTATCTCCCTGTCCATCTCAGGCTTCACTTCTCTTTTGGTTTTAATTTTTTTATTTAAATGAAACAGTTCCAGGTCATTCCCATTCTTTTACCTTTGGAGTGAAACTGTATATGTTTGAAGTGAAATTGTGTATGTTACAGATGTAAACACTTTGGATTGCAGACCTGGCATCAAGCTCTTCCATGTGCAAAGTTCCTATTAAATCCCCATACCTTCCAACATTATACAGATGAAAACCAGGACATATGCGGCCAAGCAACATTAGAGTGTGGTCAAATCTGCAAAAGTTATTAATAAGGAAGAACACACAAGCTAGGAGGGGCTGTATCAGTTTACTTTCCCTGAGCCCACTGAGAAGGACAAGAATGCCCTCTGCTTTCCTTTGCCCCCACCTGAGTACAAACTTTTACATTTATATAATGTTGTAAGGTATGAGGATATTAATGGAAATTTTGCACATGGAAGAGCATGATGCCAGGTCTGCAGTCCAAAGTGTTAACATCTGTAACATATACAATTTAACTCCAAACATATACAGTTCAGCTTTCAGCAATTGAAGTAAGCTGGAGACAAAGAAGACTGTGGGAGGAAGAGAGAAACTGGGACATTTTAAAAGAAACTGAGTAAGTGAGATGACAGAGGGTTATTTGGCACAGTCCTTGCCAAATTCCTGCCAGGAAGGAGAAGGAAAGAAGTTCTTGGCAGCCATTTTGAGGGGGGGGTTGCTCAGAGGAAAAGAGTCAGAGACTTGCCGCCGGAATAAGGTAACATCCAGGAGCCCTCTGTAGAGTTAGAAACCCGGTTGATTGAGCTCACTGACAGAGCCTGGTGAAAAGGCCAAGAGAACAGGGGCCCTTTACATGGGTCTTTACCAGGAGACTTTTTGAGGGAGAAGGCCACAGTCCTGTTTCAGTGCTTACTTAAGATTCTCAATATGGACACTGAGGGAGTTGCTGCAGTCACCTGCAACACTTGTGAGATGTTTGTCTTCTTGCCAAGTGATGTGGGGAACTTCACCTGCACCAAGTGCAAGTTGCAGAACGAACAGTCCTGGATGAGGACCACACAGAGGAAGTTGTTGAAGAGGAGGTCACTTCATGAACACAGGAGGTAGACAGTTGGAGGTATGTCACACACAGAAGTAGGGAAACCAGGGATTGTTCTGGGAGCTTGCAGCTACAGAATCGATTTGAAGCTCTCTCCCTTATCAAAGATGAAGAGGAAGAGCAGCAGGGACAGTGCAGGGGACCCTAAGAGTACCACCACAGGGAAAAACCACTGCTAAGCCTCAGAGGAGGTGTTTGGTGGTGGGGGCACTCCTTGTTGAGGGATACAGAAGCAGTGGTTTGTGGGCCTGACAAGATGTCCCGGGAGGTGTGTTGTCTCCCTGAGGCAAAAATTTGTGATGTGACAGCGAGGCTGACAAGACTTGTCAAGCCTACTGACCATTACCCCTTCCTCTTGGTCCATGTGGGAACCAATGATACTGCAAGGCATAGTCTTCAGAATATCAGAAATATTATGAGGCTTTGGGTAGGAAGCTGAAAGATCTGGATGCACAGGTTGTTATCTCATCTCTTCTCCCAGTTGAAGGGCATGGTCCAGGAAGGGAGAGGAAGATAGCAGACGTGAATAATTGGCTCCGTAGATGATTCCACCAAGAACGATTTGGATGCTTGCATCATGGCTGCGGTTCCATGAGGGTGGACTTCTAGCAAGAGATGGGCTGCACCTCACATCAGGTGGCAGAAACATTTTTGCCAGTAGTCTCAAACATTTGTTCAGGAGGGCTTTAAACTGACTCATGTGGGGGAGGGAGACAGTATCTCGGAAGGTATCTTGGAAGGCAGGAGTACATCATGGGCTGGAGATAATAGTCAAAATATTATAGAAGGAAAAAGGCAAATGATGCAAGGGCCCAACAGTGAGAGGCAAAAAATCTCACACAGGCACCAAGTGGGGAGGACCCAGGCTCTTAGATGTCTCTACACTAATGCACAGAGCATGAGAAATAAACAAGATGAACTTGAACTCCTAGCACAACAAAGCAAATACGATATAATAGGCATCACTGAAACCTGGTGGGATGAGTCTCATGATTGGAATGTAGGAATAGAGGGATATAGCCTTTTTAAGATAAATAGGCTAAACATGAAAGGAGGAGGAATAGCATTATACATCAGTGATGTTTACACCTGTGAAGAGATCCAGGACATAAATCCTGGAAATCAGGTGGAGAGCATCTGGATAAAAATTGAAGGGGAAGGAAACAACAGGTATGTTATAGTGGGAGTCTACTACAGAGCTCCAAGTCAGACTGAGGAATTGGATGATGCCTTTCTAGAACAGATGACCACACAATCAGAAAGGAGAGATGTAGTAATGATGGGTGACTTCAACTATCCTGATATTTGCTCAAAGTCAAACTTACCCAATACTTCAAGTCTAGCAAATCCCTCACTTGCCTTGAAGACAGTTTCTTTGTCCAAAAGGTGGAAGAGGCAACAAGGGGATCTGTTATTTTAGATCTGATCCTAACCAACAGGGATGACATGGTAAATGGGATGCAAATGGTGGGATTCTTAGAGGGGAGTGATCATGGTCTCCTGGAGTTCTTTATACAGTGGAAAGGAGAAGCTATGTATAGTCAAACACTCATTCTAGACTTTAGGAGAGCTGATTTCAACAAACTTAGGGCCTAAGCAGACGACTAAAACAGTCGTCTTGGAGGCCCGGAAGAGGAGGAGCCACCGCACGCGCGGCGGCCCTTCCTCTTCCTGAGGTCGCCCTGAGCGCTTCCGGGCCACCGCACGCCGGACGCGTTCAGGGCGACCTCCCTCCACAGCGTCCGGACGCGCTGTGGAGGATAAGTCGCAAAAAGGGCGCCCGCCGCTTTTAGGGCGCTCTTTTTGCGACTTATGAAAGGAGTGCCTTTTTGGCGCTCCTTTCAGGGTCGCCGGGGAGGCGCCGCGGTGAGGCTGCCATAGCCCCGCAGCGCTCCGGACCAGGGCGCTCCAAACGCCCTGGTCTGCATCCCCCCTTAGGGAAACACTGGGAGTGATCTTCTGGTCAGTAATACTAAATGAGAAGGGAGTTCAGGGTGGATAGAAGTTTCTCAAAAGGGAGATACTGAAGTCCCAATCTCAAACTGTTCCAATGAGAAGGAAAAATGGGAGATATCTCAAGAAACTGGGTTGGATGACTAAAGAACTTTCAACTGAACTAAGTTTTAAATGGAAGATGTATAAGAAATGGAAAAGGGACAAAATCACTAAAGAGGAATTCAAACAAATAGCTAGCACATGTAGGGGTAAAGTCAGGAAAGCTAAAGCACAGAATGAGCTCAAGCTTGCTAGAGGGGTTAAGGGCAATAAAAAGGGCATTTTGGGGTATGTCTGTAGCAAAAGAAAGAAGAAGGAAATGGTAGGGCCACTGCACAGAGAAAATGAAGAAATTCTAACAGCGGACAGAGAAAAGGCAGAACTACTGAATACCTTCTTTGCCTCAGTCTTCTCACAAAAGGAAAAGGGTGTTCAACCTGAGGAAAATGGAGCAGAGGACACAATAGGGGAAATGCAACACAAAATAAGTAAAGAGGAGGTACAGGAATACCTGGTTAACCTAAATGAATTTAAGTCTCCAGGACCAGATGAACTACATTATTGCCACTGGCAATAATCTTTGATAAATCCTGAAGAACAGAAGTCCCAGCAGACTGGAGGAGGGCAAGCATTGTCCCCATCTTCAAAAAGGGGGAAAAGATGATCCCAGCAATTATTGCCCAGTTAGTCTGACATCAATACCAGGAAAGATTCTAGAACAGTTCATTAAACAGAGAGTCTGTGAACATTTAGAAGGGAATGTCATAATTACTAAAAGTCAACATGGGTTTCTCAAAAACAAGTCATGCCAGACTAAGGGCCTGCAAAGACTGGTAGAAATAGTGCAAATTGAGTCCACTTTAAGGGTTAGGGAATCATGGGAACTGTATTTTATTGTGGCACCAGAGCTCCCTGACAGAGAAGGCTCAATGTCTCAGAAAAAAAAATCCCATGATTCCCTAGCATTAACCCTAACTCTTAAAGTGGACTCAATTTGCACTATTTCTACCAGTCTGCAAAGGCCCCATATCTGATGTATTTTTTTGATAAAATTACCAGCTTGATAGATGAAGAGAATGCGGTAGACATAGCATATCTTGATTGCATTAAGGCCTTTGACAAGGTCCCCCACAATATTCTTGCAAAAAGATAATAAAATGTGGGCAAGACAATACAACTGTAAAGTGGATTAGTAACTGGTTGACTGACCGACCCCAAAGGGTGCTCAGCAATGGCTCCCCTTCATCCTGGAGAGAAGTGACCAGTGGGGTGCCACATGGTTCTGTCCTGGACCCAGTGCTATTCAACATCTTCACCAATGACTTGGATGAAAGAATAGGGGGCATGCTTATCAAATTTGCAGACACCAAATTAGGAGGAATAGTTAATAACCCAGAAGACAGGATGAAAATTCAAAATGACCTTAATAGATTAGAAGGCTGGGTCAAAGCTAACAAAATGAATTTCAACACAGAGAAATGTAAGGTTCTTAGTGCAAAAAAAATGAAATGCATAGATATAAGATGGGGGACACCTGGCTTAACAAGACTACGTGTGAAAGGGATCTAGGAGTCCTAGTACACCATAAGTTGAACATGAGTCAACAGTGTGATGCTGCAGCTAAAAAGGCCAATGAAATTTTAGGCTGCATCAATAGAAGTATAGTATCTAGATCAAGCGAAATAATAGTGCCACTATGTTCTCCATAGGTCAGGCCCCACCTGGAATATTGTGTCCAGTTCTGGGCACCACAATTCAAAAAGGATGTTGAAAAACTGGAGCCTGTCCAGAGGAGGGTGACTAAAATGGTGAAGGGTCTATAAACCATGCCCTGTGAGGAACGACTTAGGGAGCTGGGTATGTTTAGCCTGGAGAAGAGACTGTTAAGAGGGGATATGATAGCCCTGTTTAAATATTTGAAGGGATGTCATATTGAGGAGGGTGCTAGTTTGTTTTCTGCTGCTCCAGAGAATAGGACTTGGAACAACGGATGCAAGCTATAGGAAAAGAGATTCCACTTCAACATTAGGAAGCACTTCCTGACAGTGAGAACTGTTCAACAATGGAACACACTCCCTCAGAGTGTGGTGGAGTCTCCTTCTTTAGCTGTCTTTAAACGGAGGCTGGATGGCCATCTGTCAGGGATGGTTTGATTTTGAGTTGCTGCATGGCAGAGGGTTGGACTGGATGGCCCTTGTGGTCTCTTCCAACTCTATGATTCTATGAAATCAGGACAGTTGGAGATATGATGACTGAAGACAACCCAAGTTGCTACCATAACATACTATCCACAACAGTGTCTAGATATTTAGCAGTTTGCACATCCTGAGGCTAAGTCCAAACACCTTGAGTGCATCTACACTGTAGAAATAATGCAGTTTAGCAACACTTTAAGTGGTGTAGTTCCATCCTATGGAATCCTAGTATTTGTAGCTTTACAAAGTCTTTAGCCTTCTCTGTCAGAGTGTTGGTACCTCACAAAACTATAAATGTCAGCATAGCAGTTGAAGTCGTGTCAAACTGAATAATTTCTACAGTGTAGATGCATCTCTTGTTTTATTTTGCTTCTTTTCTTCCAAGAATGAACTCAGGAGACTCTTATGGTCAAACATTTACCTAGGCCCTTTCACTACGATTCCATTTTAACTGCCATGGGTGCATTCCAAGGATACCTGGGGCTGGCAATTTAAGGAAGGGCATTTAAAATGATCAGTCAGATTGCTCTAGTGCCTCACCAGACTACAAGTTGCAGGATTCCATAAGATACAGCCATGGCAGGTAAAATGAAATCACAGTGCTAAAACTGTGTAGAGTAAAAGAGACACTGCTCTGTTTACTAGTCCTTCCATTCTTTAGATATTTATGTGGGTTTGTGTGTCTGTTCCTGCAAAAGAAGAGAAAGGGGAAGATAATAGATGCCTACTAAATATATGTTGTAGCCCAGGTCTCCCACTCACTTGCTTGGTGATTTGCTTATCTTTGATCATGAAGATCATGGCAGATGCTTAACTCAGGCAGACTTCTGCCAAGGAGTTGCTATATCAGAACAGGGATATAAGAGCAATTGCATATGAGAGAAAAAGAGAGAGAGAGAAGAGATGGAAGACTCAGGCCATGTTCCTTCTTGAGAAATATGAGCCAGATACTTCCAGAATAGCAATGGAAGCAGTGCTCATTTATCTCTGGGATAGAGGACTACAAAACTTTCTCACCACAGCCCATAAACAACTTGCCCTGCCAGTATGCCATTACTTTGGCCTACTGCCTTCTGAATAAGGTGCTTGTCAGTTGATTCATTCCATTATGTTTCTCATGTCTAAAATATTTACCTGCAACTTTATTCTTTTTTAAAGAAAGGAAATCTGCAGGTCATTTAAATAACCTAAATGAGGTTGTTTTCTGAGGTCCTAGCCCAATATGACTGTTTTCTGTCACTGTGATACATTCATTTCTTACCCTGATCAAACGCTGGAAGGTCTTTATGTGTGATGACTAGATGCACTGTTGTCTGATCATACAAAAGTATATCCCATTTATTCTTGCAATTCCACATCCAACAAGTGGTCCAATGGTCCTTTAACTTCAACTGGCCAAAAATTTTTTCTTAAATGAAATTGTACCGTCTGTCAGAATTGTTAGCACACCTGACACCTCTTTTGCTGTATATGGGATTCTCATATTTTTATATTTTCATATCTGGACCCAGGCATGTTCTTAAGAGGTCATGATGACCTTTGGAAACACCAGGAAGCTTTCCTGTGGGACGGGCATGTACACCCAAAGACATGTGAAGGACCCCAGTAACACCTGATAAAAGCTAAACAGCTTTGCTGATCACTCCTTCCTTTCCCCACCCCTGGATTTCCACATATCCTCTTGCACTGGAGACAAAAGAGGTTTATTTCTCCTACCTACCTCCTGCCTTTTTCCCAGACAACTTCCTTGGGATTGTCCTATATCAAATTAGTATTGTAAATGTGAAGTCTACCAAAATAACCCTTTTTGTTAGTTCTGTGATAAAGTACCCATGCTCTTTGTACTTCATGTGGGAACTTTAAGTATTCCCTCAAGCCTAGGATATCAGCCTCAGCTCAAGCCTCGTGTGTGCAGAGAGAGCTTCCACTCACTGTGTTTCCCTCAGACATCGTTTATGCCACACAGCTTTTTGTGGATTCCTCTTCAAGACTTGCAAATATTACCTCCTCTACCAACCTAAGGCTCCTCTATCCAATTTCCATACCTCTATTTTGGCTTGTTCTGTATGGTCTATCGGTTTGAATTATTATTGTGTGTTTGGTTGCACTCTTGCATATTTCCCCCCAAAAACCCTTCTTATATTCACCAGACTTGGAGTCTTCCCACAGTTAGTAGTGGTATATATAGCTAAAAATGATCCTAAAGTTACTCAGACTCTTATAAGGCTCCTTCAGCTAAGCAATTCCAGGAAAAGAAATAACTGTAAGCAATGTGGACAAATATTGTGCCATCCCTGGCACATTGGGGGAAAATTGTTGGTCACTCACATCTGATACTCTGAGAAGCACTACTCTGGCATCCAATCAAAACCAAATCAAAAAGCACTTTATGAACCCATGGCATGATCACCATTGTAGATTTTCCATTCAAAGATATAGCTGTGTTAGCCTGTAATATCAGTATATACGGTAAATAGATCTTGTAGCACCTTTGAAATTAACTGAAATAAAGAAGTTGGCAGCATGAGTTTTCATAACTGAAAAGCTCATGCTGGTAAGTTTTCAGTTAATCTCAAAGGTGCTACAAGTTCACTTAACATATAGATTTTCTGTGAGGCAGCCCTGAGTTCTAGAACCATGATGGGTTATTTATGCAAATATTTCATTTTTGCACCTCTTTGTTCCATCTCATGTTGAGGTTTTAAACAACACTATATTCAAAACAAGATTCCCCCGTTCACCCTGTGGTGAGATAAACTGGGGCGGGGTGGGTGGGTGGAGTTCTATAAATTTTCTGCCTAGACATGATCTAAATTTGGGAGGAGCTGATTTTTTTTCTGAAATTGATTGCATTATAGTTTCAATGTATGTCCATTGGTTAGTACCTGTAACACTACCAACACTTTCCTTCCTGTATGTGAAGAGGGGAATGCAAGATGTTATACTTAGAGGAGAGGAACAGGTCTATAGTATTCTAAGTGTAACTATGGCCTGAAATGCACCCTGCTTTGGGGGTGTGGTGTTTAGATGACACACGACCCCAAAGTAGCCAGAAGTTGTGCCATGACCACACTTACAGGACAAGAGGCAGACCTTTAAGGAGCAGATTAAATTTGCTCCTGCTGGAAGCCCATTTGGGACCACAGCAGCAGCCCGCTTTGGGAGCAATCCATAAAGTCACGATGACACTGGCCCGATTGCAGCCACAGCACTCCTTCTGGGCCATCAGTTCCAGGCCTAGGTCTGGATACAAGGCCAGCCAGGATAACGTAGTGGTTTGAGCATTGGACTGTAGCTCTGGAGATCAGGTTTCAATCTTGGAAACCCACTTGGTGATCTTGAGTAACACATTTCAGCTCCAGAATGCCCCCCCCCCCCCGATAGGTTTGCTGTAGGATTACCATAAGTCTGAAATGACTTGAAGGCACATAACAACTGTATACAACCCAGTGTATATTACTAAGTGCTTCTAATATTAAAGTCATGAATAACTGACACACCATATAGTAGGACTAAATCTTAACTATTGCACCAATCCAGTATTTGCTTCTGGTGTACCACCAGCAGCAAAATCAAAGTGTACAGAATGAAGAATCTGTTATGAGTGTTCAAATTAGTCTTACATTGTCTTCACCCACAGCTGAACAAATTTATTAGCCATTTTCCCACTAGGCAAAGCACCATGGGTTATGACCAAATAATCTCTATCATGCTATGCATCCTTGTATTTTGAAAATACTGCCAACATTGAGCCCTACCCGAAATTTCACCCACTACCATTTTCTATAGTGACTTATGTACCATAAAAATGATACACCATTGGAAAATGGTAGTCTTTTACTTCCTATGCTGTTCTGGATAAAACAATGGAAGTGATTTTTGCTTTCCCCTAGCAAATGTTTTACTTATTGTGAATGAATAAATGAACAAAAACATTAGAAATCCAAACCACCACTTTTCAGAAATCAGCTGCCAGATTTATTTATCTACCTGGAAAAATGTGAAATTTGAACAGAACTTAAACTCTTTAAAAAGATACAATTTCAAAAGGGTTAAACAATTCCATATAACAACTTGTCATACAACTTTTTTTTGCCCTGGGAATTCATTCAATGGTGGGTGAATTGCCTGCTTTTTTAAAACAGTGAATTACTACCTTATACAGTATATATAATTTATTTTAAAATATTCTTTAAACAGTTGAACCAGTTTTTTTTAATCATCCACTGCATTCACCAGATATACTTGTCCTACCAAGACACACTGTCCTAACAAGACACACTGTGCCAGTATTGATGAGCCAAAAGCAATTGCAGAACTTCATTAAAGGGAGATGGGTTTGTACATTCAGGACTCTAATTCAATGAAAAAAGCAGCATATAGTTTTCTAAATCTGGATTTCTCCAGTGGTTTCCTTCTAGGCATGCACCAGAAATTTGCACATTAAAATAAAATGTTCATTGAATACTTTCCAGATTAACTTGCCCACCAAAAATGCCTAGGTGCTAAAAAAAACAAAAACCCTAACATTCCAGGTGCACACCCAATGGATGCAAGATATTAATAAGGACCACTGGGTCCTGATATCATTCTATGGATTTGTAAAACATCCCAGTAACAGATTGAAAATCAGGAGACCAAACCAGGCATTTGTCCATTTGCTATAAAGCAAGGTGGGTAAATGGTTTATAGTAGAAGAGGTAAGGCTGAGAAAGGAAGCAAAATCTGACACATTGAAATCTGACGTTTCTGTAAATTCTGGTCAAAAATAAACTGAAGTTCTTCCCCATTGCTACCAGGCAAGGTTCCAAGGAAGAGCAAATTTCCAAGAAACAGATTAAAACCACCTGTTTACATCAATGGGTGCTTTTATTCCATTCACTTTTATGCTGATGGTAGCATATGTGCTATTGATTAGAGGTGGGAATATTTAAAGGGCATTCTATTGAGTCTATTTTGTTTGGAAGGGTAGCATACCCTAAACTTATATACATGCACCTGTTGAGTCATCTTATGCTTCTTGGTGTATTCTAGATGCATAACCAGTGTGCTTTTTCTACAGCTGTGTGGTTTATAGTGGCTTACACTCGTTAGACTGAAATGAATTGCATAATAAATCATTTATAGCTTTACTGGTTTCCTGATCGACAATGAGTGCAAAGTAAATCACCACCTCAAGGCATCTTTGATATCATGTCATTTACAATGAAATATTATTTCTGTGGCTAATGATTATGGACTCCTATTCCTGCCTTCCTTCTTCTAGAGTTGATAACAATTGCCAAAGTGTGTGTGTGTTTGCATGTGTGTAGGCTATTTTGAAGAATCACTGTTTAAAATACTCACTGGACAGCTCAAGCCATATTTCTATTCTTTTCAAACTAGGAAACACAATGTTTCAAGAAAAGGTGTTCATAAATATTTAAATCTTTTTTTCTCTTTTAATTTTATAAGTAGAATAAGGTATGCGTCTTGTTTTCAACATTAGCCTCCTCGAATTTAAAAAATAAAAACCATTTTAAAACATAAAATAAAAAAGAACCTTGCAATGGTCTTCCAAACATCTGATCACATGTACATTTAGTGTCCAAAACAAAGTTGATTGATAAACATCAGTGCCAGCACTACAAGATTATACAGCAATTTCATCGTATTCTCTTGACGGTTTGTAGAGTCTGCGCTTCACTGAAAGTTATAAAAAAAGTTCTGCAGAGCTCCTCTTAGCAACAGGCTTACTGTTCATTTCTCGATGCGCATAAAAGCTGCTTATAGCACAGCTGTGGCATAAGCTTTTGTTTCTAAGCAATAAATGGTTCAAGTCATCTATTTTGTCCTGATATGCTACCTGTAGTTACAGCATTGCTTATAAATGGGCATAGTAAAGTCAGCAAAGATAATATTACAGAAATAAGACAGCAGCAGAAGCATTAGCATTATCTAGTATGTATATATGTTTGTCAACATAACACAGCAGTAAAAGGTTTAAATGCATATTAATGGGTACCATGTCTAAAAATTACTAAAGTACCTATGTTGTATATTGGATATTTTGCTCAAGGAGTGTGCACTGTGGTCTAAACAGCATAATGAGATATGAGAACTAGTACAGTTAATTCCTATTGATTAAATAACTTATTTATGCACCAAAGCAAATGGAAGGACGCAATAGATCTTCTTCTCTGTGATCATAATCCTGTATTTAATGTTGAAATGATATTCAAAATGTTTCAGCACATGTAATTATTATACTCAGGTGGGTATTGAAAGGTCTAAAAAGATCAAATGTGCTGTTCTTGCATAGCAAAATGGCACCAGATACAAGAAGCAAAGCTGCCACCCTGCAATTTGCAGTTTCAAGCCAGGAACTGTGCTCTTCAGTCCAGAGTGAATACTTTCCTTAATGACCCATTAACAAACACAAAGCAGCATGATGGATTATGCAGAAGTTTTTTTAAAAGGGCAAAATACAAAAACCTGGCTTTTAGAACAAAATCAGAAAGGTACAGTGATATGCTGGCTCCTAAACCTGCAATCATTGGCTCATAGTTCAGTACACAGGGCACACTTTGAATATACAGGGTTCTAGGTCATTCCTTCACCACATACTTGAATTTTTTAAAAGTAAGTTCTTTTTGTTCGTAATATGGGAGGGGAGAATTTTGCAAAAAAATTCAAAGCAAACAAATTAAATTCTCTCCTATTTGCATGGGTCAAATTCAATACAGACAATTATTTACTAGGTTAAGAAAACAATATTGTTTGTGCCTGTCATATTGATGTTAAATCTGAGGAGCCTCCTAGAAAAAAAGAGATGGTAGTGCCAATTCAGCACCAACATGGTTGAATACATAGATAATCAAACTCAAGACTTATAAAAATTAAACACACAAAACCCTGGATGGAGTAAACTCTCAATTTTGGCTTCTCTCACATTCAGCGTTGTTTATAAGTCCAACGTCTGTCTTTCTAAAGAATTCCTTTGCCCAGTACTTATGAAAACCAAACCCAAAACCTACAATTGGGAATCTTTGCACTGCAGGATGTATTCTGCACAAGTTTATTCAAAAGTTTTTTTCCCCATAGAAAACAACATTTTCTGTACATGAAATAATATTTCTGCAAAGGATAAGTCTCCAACTACAGCATCTTTTGCACAAAAAATTAATATTTCTGCATAGAAATATGAATGCTGTTTCCTATGGAGAATTGGAATTTTGTATGGAAATTTTGTGCAGAACAACTCCCAAACTCTGAATAGTTTTCAAAAACTGCAGTTTTTAAAGATTTTCTCACAGCAGGAAAACATTTGCTAACATTATTAGTTTCCTTGAAGAATAAAATTAGTAAAGAATGGCATCCATAATTTCCTGATAATGCCGGGAAAGACATCTGTTTTTAACCCTTAGAGAGTCATTCCAGCCTGTGTAGACATCACTGCACTAGATGGATCAATTTAGTCAAGTTATCTCCCTGTTTGTTTTTCAAAATGCAGAAAATAAGGTGAGGCAATAGGAGCAGGAAAAGTGTCCATGGCAGACAGCTCCCTAAATAATGTACAAATGGTTATTGACCACACTTAGAATTAACTGTACTATACTCAGAAAACATGTAGAATAGTCTTCAAGCCAATATGAAACACAAAAGAACAAAAACAAAATAACCCAACAAAAATAGACATGATACAGCTTTGTACTTAAAATCTGTATGTTCCATGCCCAACCTTAAAAGAGGGAAAGAAAAAAAGACAAGCAGACCCATTCTTTTTCTTCTTGTTCCAAAGAATAAATCATTAGATCCAAATCCTCCCCTTTCAAATAAAGTGCACTGTCCATGGCAGACCATAGGAGTAATGCAACAGGAGAAGCCCCTTTATAGTACTATTTTATTATTATTATTATTTTAAAAAAACAAACTTTTTTCATTATTATTTTTTACAAAACCAACTGAAGGGGATTCAGCTTTCCTCTTGGTCTCATAAAAGAGGAGAAGCTTTGAAGGGCAGGGGGGAATGGGCCAGAGGAAAAGGGATTCTTTAGTGTCACTGTGGTTAATACACATAGCCTTCATTATAAGGGTGGGTGTTACAGCAGCCTCCTTCTTGCATATAGACCATGCTCTCGTCAAAGTGGGACAGAGGCACAGTGTCCTCTTCATTGATATGACGTTCCATGTCAGTCTTCAGCAAAGGGCGCTGGTTGTCCGGAAAGGCCATGGAGAAGAGGGCCTCAGGATCACAAACAAACTTGTAGACGTATCTCTCCCCAGCAACCTTAGAAGCAACATTAGAGAAGCACACAGGAGAAGGGAAAAGATGAATTATGTAGAAAAATGATTAATCAGACTGAAATATACTGAAAGGTGCCCTCTCCTCACAGAATTGGCAACTTGAAAACAGGGCATTCTGGAGAAGCAACAAACATTCCTGATAAAGGAACATGATAAAGATTCACTAATTTTGCTGTTGCCATTATCTTGTAGGGTCATTTTATAATTACACTTGGGGCTGACCTGACAAAACATGTGGAGCAATACTGTGCTTGGAATCACAGAAAGCTAGCTGCCTTATACAGAGGCAGAACACTGTTTTGCCATGCTGAATACTGCCTACACTGAGTGGTAGCAGCACTCTTGTGTTTCAAGAGAAGAGGTTTTCCCAGTCCAAACAGATGCTAGGGACCGAACCAAGGACTCCCTTCATGCAAAGCATATGTCCTACCATTAGTCATGGCACTATCACTATCTGGACAACCAGCGCCCTTTAAATAAATCAAACAGTAGTACTTTCCAGAGTGTTGTGCCTTCCTCACAGCCAATCATTCACTTTGCCCACCCTTCAGCATCTCTATGCAGCAGAAGAGAATTTGTTTATTCTTGGAGGGGAACAGGCTGAGAAGATCAAGGGTACTCCAATCACCTGGCCAAATACTTGCTATTGTGCTATAATAAAAAATCTTCACAAACAGGTTATCAGCCTGGCTATGGTTCATACAATGCTCATATATGAGCAGCAAACATATGTGGTACACTCAGAGTTGAAAATCTACTTTTTGATCTCACAGAATCCTCCAATAACTCTGGAAGCTGTTATCCAGAAAGTTAACAACAAAAGCCCTTTCTAAGCTCTGGGTGCATTTTACAAGTTAAAAAGCCCCCTAAACAGATAGAAACCTTGTCCATTTTATATTCTTAAGGGACTCCTGCCCCACAATTATTCATGAGAAACTTCTTCAAATTTCTTCCTTTCACCCTCACCTGATCCACTGTTGATAATAAAGGGGCAGAAATGTTTGGTACAACTGTGGAATGTAACAGGTGGTTAGGGTGTTATTCTCTGTGCTGATTATTTAAAGCACAATTTTAATCAAATTTACCATTAAGAAGAGCAGTACCAAAATGTTTTAATAAATATAAGTGTGCCAAATGAAGGCATGCTCTTCTATCATGTGTGAAAAACTGTGTTGTGGTGGTTACAGTGCTGATGTAGGATGGTGTGATCCATGTTCATCGGGTGAGCTTCAAGTAGTCACTCTAACCTCTTAACCAATTTATTTTGTGGCTTTTCATAAAGAAAAAATCAAGGTGAATAAACTTACCTAGAGTTCCTAATAGGAAAAGTGAGATAAAAAACATTACATCTACTAAATAAATAAAATGTTTGGGCTAATCTGTTGAGGGATGTTCAAACATATTCAAAGGAGTTGGACATAAATTCCACTCCAAGTATTAGATTTTATAATTTCCTCAAATGTGAGGTCTACATGTGAATAAAATAAAATTAACTTTTTTGGACACCATCTCCCAGAATACCCTACCTGAATACCTTCCAGTACCAGGAAGATTCTGGATGGAGCTGGAGTCCAAATTATTTTTCCCCACATTCTAATTTGAACCCACAGATTTAGAACTAACAGAGAGGAGATTAAATAGAAGTAAAATTATAATCTTCTGCAATAAGTTTGTATATTTGGCAAAAACCATTTGGAGCAATGAAATTTATAACTGCTTGCCATTATCAACCAGTTTATAGACTCACATACAGCATTCCAATGAAATTTGATGCCACATTAACAGCTCACCTTTTGCATGATTCCCTTCTCATAATAATAGCGAAGTGAACGGCTAAGTTTATCATAGTTCATGGCTGGCCTGTTTTTCTGAATCCCCCAGCGACGTGCCACCTGCCACAGAAAGAGATTAGCATTGATTTGTTAAAATTCATTTGACAAGCAGTTCTTATTGTCAGCTACATTTTTTAAAAAGAAAAGGCAGATCTGGGGTCAAAAATATAAACAAAAGGTTTTCTAATCCAGTCATCTCACATTAAAGCATAGGATTTATTCCATAACACATATGCAGTTGACAATAAAATGTTTCTGTGTGAAGTGCTTTGGCTCAGATTTCCAGCCAGCCAGGATACTCAATTTCACCCCCCCTCGCCCAGTAACAGTCAATATCCCAAGCCCAGTAAGCATACTCTGTCCTCACTGAGCTATTTTACAATTTTCTCCTTTATGCTTTCTCCCCTTACTTTTCCCCCACTATCATTCTGGTATCTTTCTCTTGTGAGTAGATGGTACTTTTTCTGAATCAGAACCCCCAATCCTATTACAAGCATAGCCTAACCAATCTCTGCAATTCAGACCTGCAATAGCCTCAATCTTCCTTGATGCTTCTTCCGTTGTACACTTTGTCATGTTGCTAGATAAACATATTGCCTGGGCTTCGACTATTTAGTGCTGAGACAGCCATCCTTGATTCCAGGACAAATGGAAGCAAAGTGTATGCACATCATATAATTATATCAAGTTTGGTATCACTTTAACTCTCATGGCTCTATGCTGAAGGTTCTTGAATTTTGTACTTCAGTGAGACATGTAAATTTTTCTGCTTGGACACTTTACTACACTCCTCAATACTATAATACTAAAATCCTAAATTCTAAGCACCTTACTTAGCTACAAATTCCAGGATTTAGTATCAAATGACTACAGCAATGCATATATTGTATATACTCAGGTATAAGTCTAGAAATTCGAGTTAAAAAGTTAACCCCAAAAAACCCTCAGTTGACTTATTCACAGGTCAATGTATGTACTGAACTTTAATTCCTATATAAAAAAGGAACCATCCCCTGGTGAAAGGCAAGAGTGTAATCTGTCCTGGTAGCACTGACACCTCTCTATAGTTTCATCCATCTATCCCTTGGTGTGAGCACAAAAAACTATGCCTGTAGACATTTTGCACATTCTTTGGCATTGTTTTACTCTGCTTTGTCCTTTAGATCCTTTGTTATATGCCCCTAAGTCTCAACCTTGACTTATTCATATCAACATCCATAATTTTGGCCCAAAAACCTGCCCTCAACTTATACATGAGGTCAACTTATAGTCAGGTATATACAATAGATACATTCTTTGTTTCCCCGAGTTCTAGTATCCAGAATGCTGCAAGCATGTTCACAACAGTATCCTGGATACAAAGGCCTCTGGGAGACACATATTCATAGTACAGTGCACCCATGCCATAAGTGGGCTTACCATACATGGCTTTGAGCTTATGCATACGGCAACCCTGGGGGAACAAAAGGGCGCATGCGACCATTATTTTCTATGAGGCTTGAACATATGCGCTTTTTCCTTTATGCAGAGGGGTCCGGAATGGATCCCTCACATATGGTAAGGGCCCACTGTATTGTTGTATTTCTTATTGATCACAATGCTATGATAGCATTCTTGGGCTTAACAGAGATTGAACTGTCAGGTCTCCACATTATAAGCCTCCAATACTGCCACTACCATCAGATAAGTATGTTCTTTTCACAGAAATGGAAAAGTGGTTTCACAGGTGGATTCAAATGTAGTGGACAGGTAGACTCAAAAGTGTATGAACGTTGCATGAATATGTATTTGTTTGTTGTTGTTAACTGCCTTCATGTCGGTCTCGACCCATGGTGACCCTATGGATGAGACATCTCCAGGCCCCCCGTCCTCTACTGCTCTGCCCAGCTCCTGCAAACTCATATTTGTGGCCTCTTTAATAAAATTCATATGGCCTTCTTGTCATGGCCAGCCAAGAGCAGGTCTCGGAGGATGAGGAGGAGGATGGGGCTCTTCCAGAGCAAGAGGTAATTGAGGCTACACCAAGGACTAATCCTGCTCCAGAGCAAGAGGTAATTGAGGCTACACCAGGTGTTAATCCTGCTCTGCCAGAGCCCAGCCCTGATCTCCCAGCCCCAGAGGAGGTGGCTCAGCCAGGTCCTAGTGCTCATGGGATTCCTCTGGTAGTACAGCAGCCTAGTGGTGACTCTAGGGAGGAATCAGGCTTGAAGGTTCCCTCCTTCAGGCAGCACAGGGCTGAAAGTGCTGGCAGACGCAGATCCCAGAGAATTGCTGTGAGGCAATTAGCTAATCAGCCTCATCTGGTACAGGGGAGGGCATCCCCTATTTAGGAAGCAGAGAGATGCCAACTCAATGTCAGAGTTTATTGCATGATCCTTTGGTGTGATTGCTGCTTGCACTGGCTCCCTGTACCTCGACTCTTTGTGGCCTTGACTCTTGACTTTGGAATGGACTGGACTATTGCTACCCTCTGGCTGACCTGATCTTGGACTGAACTGACTATTGTGACCCCTGTGTTCCTGACTTCAGCTCTGGCTTTTGGTTTGCTCTTTCTCTCACTTCCTGCAAGGTTGGTGGACTATTTCCAGCTGCATAGCCAGTTACCTTGTTAAGCCATCCTTATCGGCGTTGGTTTGTGTGTGCTGGCCGCAATCCAGGACACTTCTTCTCTTACTACTTCCCTCCACCTTTCCTAACATTATTGTCTTTTCCAATGATTCATGCCTTCTCATGATATGTCCAAAGTATGACAGTCTAATTCTTGTCATCTTGGCTTCTAGGGATATCTCTGGCTTGATGTGTTCTAGGACCGATTTGTTTGTCCTTTTGGCTGTCCATGGAATCCTCAGCACTCTTCTCCAGCACCAGTATTTGTCGCTTCACCATATTTGTGCTACCAAGTCACCACATATGTGACCAAGTCTGAATATGTAGACATTTCAAGAGTCATAAGCTTATTTTCCAGCTGTGTGGACCATTTTATATGGGCCTGTTCTAAACTGGAATGGGGATGCAGATGAGGGAATCTCACACATAGGATGGAAATAGCTATGCAGGTGGTCATGAGAAAATATGGCTATCATCTTGAGAAAATATGGCCAATACCAGCAAAGAGGTAAGTCAGGGAAACTGAAAGGGGAAATATAGACAAAGGTCAGTGTTTAGGGTTTATGGGAGAATTAGACTGCTGTGCATGGCAGAGGTTAAGTCCTGAGTAAGCTGGGTAGCTGCCAAATACAAATATGCATAAGGGTATTCATGATTCCCCCCCCCCACACACACACACACATAGCAACATGAAAGGAAAAAGGACAACACTGATAAAGTAGATCACAGGCCCAAATCAATTGGCTTTTACAAGACTTTGTACAGGGCTGGGCATCTGTTCTCAAATGCCAGGCTGGCTAAGGGCGAAGGCATCTAAAGGGGGTAAAATGC
Source organism: Phrynosoma blainvillii (assembly GCA_026167975.1). Lineage (NCBI taxonomy): Eukaryota > Metazoa > Chordata > Lepidosauria > Squamata > Phrynosomatidae > Phrynosoma > Phrynosoma blainvillii. The sequence goes on from JANUYF010000005.1 coordinate 40,865,948, forward strand.
CCCCAGCACTGGAAGAAATGATTTGTCAGTTTTAAAGATTAAAATATGGAAAGTAAAATGGCCTTAAACTAAAACAATTAAATAATAGTCTTTCATCAACATGCCAACAGATATTCAGGTTCTTACTGCTCACCTCTTCTGGTTCAATCAGCTTAAATTCCATTCCTCGTCCAGTCCAAGCAATGAAGTGAGAGTTTGATGGATCATCCAGAAGGGCAACCAAGAACTGCCATAGCTGAAGAGAGCCCCTCCGCTGGTATGTGGGGCCCTCTCGGTACATTCCTGGCTCCTGCTTGATATCTCCTATAAAAGACAAAACACTGCTCAGTGAAACTCAGTTCATTTGACCAATCACCAGCACAAGTTAACATCAATAGGGAAGAAGAGGTGAAGCTCATTATTTTGGCTGCAAATTGGTATTCAATGTCTACCCTTCCTTTTGGAGAAAGTTTAGCACAGACAATACCTGGGAAAATCACTATCAATTCAGCAAAATGCAATTCTTAAGAAGATGGTTCAGTCCAGTCTTTTTTCACTACAGTGTCATTTGTTTGTCCTGATCTATGCAAAATTTACTTGCAAAGGACACGCAAGACCTAGTCTTGAAAAAGCATGACCCATTTTTATAACAGCTTGTGTATCTGAAGGACTCTATTTGTATACAATTCTTTGTACAATCCCTCATTTGGAAATAAAGTGTATGTTTTATATATCTGCAAAACGCCATTGACTAAAACATCTTTAGCATGCAAATTCTTCTAAGAGAAATTTGACAAGAGTATTTGACTAGGACTTAAAGAGCATGAGCTTTATGTATGGGTATGCAAATCCTGTGGATAGATGAGTTCCTTTTTGGCATATTGGACTTGCATATGAGAGAAGTTCATATTTAGCATGGTTTAGTTGTGCATTAGCAATTCTTCTGAAAGCACAATATCAATTGCAAAGGAGGAAAAAAAGCCTCACAAAACCATCCCACACAGCCAATCTAAAAATTTATAAGTTGTCCCCCAACATCCAACCAAACTCAAATGCTTAACACAAGACAGTTTTTAAGATAATCTCACTGAGCAGCAGACAGAATTGTCAGATGAAAAGCTCAGAAGTGAGATTACAGGTTTTTTCCTGCTAATGATGGCTGCAATGCTTGATCTTTGAGCAAAAATGCATCATATCACACTTTGACGCAAAGCAGAGGATCTTTATAGAAAACACCCTGAAGTCCTACATTACAGCACATAACATTAAATTAAATCTGTATTGTATTAAATCTGTTCTCAGAGCAATCACCTCTAATTCTGGAGGGAAAAGGCTACTTAAAGACATACCTACCAGTCAACAATCATTTTAAGGCAAACAGAAACTATTGCTATTTAGATATAGGTCTTAACCTTTAGAGCAGCCTTCCCCAAACCTGTGCCCCTCCAGATGTGTTGGATTACAACACTTTCTGAGCAAGTACTACCAACACATCTGGAGGGCATCAAGCTGGGGAACACTGTTTTCAATTCTCCTCTTTCATTTAGATTCTTGCATGTAAGTAATCTGTAAATGGTAAGTCAAGCATGGATGAAAACCAGATTGTTAAGTGAAGAGATGTTTGATACTGCTATTAGGTCAACCTTTTGTTGCGCTCTTCTTTCCTCTGTCAAATTTCCTTGGGAAATATACAAATGGTGTGACAAGAGGCTGCATGATATGTGTAAGGACTCCATAAAGTGTTGTGTTTTATTGCACTATGCCTTGAAATATATGCATGAACATATATGCTCATACCCAAACACAATTTAGGAATGAGGTAGGGGTAAAAAGAGCCAGCCTAGTCTGGTGATTTGAGCATTGGGAAATATACAAATGGTGTGACAAGAGGCTGCATGATATGTGTAAGGACTCCATAAAGTGTTGTGTTTTATTGCACTATGCCTTGAAATATATGCATGAACATATATGCTCATACCCAAACACAATTTAGGAATGAGGTAGGGGTAAAAAGAGCCAGCCTAGTCTGGTGATTTGAGCATTGGACTATGATGCTGGAATTCCTGCTCAGCTTCTTGGGCAGGTCACATTCTCTCAGGCTCAGAGGAAGGAAAAGGTCAACCCCCTCTGAAAAAATATTGCCACCCCCCTCCCATGATAGGCTTGCTTTAGTGTCACCATAAGTCAGAAATGACTTGAAGGCACACAACAACACAAGGGTAGGAAACAATGAATATTTTCAAAGACTAACTACAACAACCTCACCCATTTTTATGTAATTACAGACAGATATTTGTTCTGCAGCTATTCAACTGTAAATCTATATGTATTGCCAAACCATATCTTTATTGCTAAATGGGAAATTTGCCACAGAAACTAAAGAAAGCAAAGAACTAGGACTCCAGAGTCAGGTACCCCAGGAAAAAAAAAGGAGATGCTAAATAAAACCATGGCTAACATATGTTCCAACTCCCAGAGTACCACACTGACTTTCAGAAAAATCATCTGTGTATGGATACATCAACCGTATACTTGGTGAAATCTACAAATCAGTTCTAAGATGGATAAAAAGATTAAGTTCTAAATTATACAAAAAATTGCCACCATCATTAATTGAACCAGGTATCATTTTTGGAAGCATGCAAATCAGTTTCCAATAGTTTTATAGCTTAAAAATGGATGACATATATCTCAAACATTCCAACTGTAAGAAAAATCTATGAATAGATTAATGAAAAAAGACAATATTCAGAGACCCCACATATAGATTTAAGAACAGAAGAACCATGTTAAGGCAAAACAAAGGACTAACTAATCCAACATTCTGTTCATATGTTGGTCAACCAGTTGCCTAACTTATGGAAGTTCACCAGCATCTTGCATTCCCCAGTAAATGACACACAGAGGCAGACTCATCCTGATACAGAGGTAATATATAACTATCCTGATCAGTAGCCACTGATGGACCCCCCTTCTCAGTAAATCTATCCAAAACCATTTTAAAGCCATACATTGCGGCAGTGAATCCCACATTTAACGATGCACTGTGTGATGAAATACTGCCTTTTTTCTGTCAACCACCATTTAGGTTCAGAGGACAACCACAGGTCACTTCTGCTTTTATGAGATATCGAGAAGAATTACTTATCTGCTTTCTTGTTCTCTCTCTTCAGGTTAAGTGAATAAATAACTTTGGAACAGTGTAACAAATATATACAAATATTCTTCCCTGCCCTTCTAATGCACATTTTAGCTGCTGATGGCAAAAAACCCACAGTATTGTAATAATACAATGCAGAACAACAACAAAAGCAGCAGCAACCAGCATAACAGATATTTATTTGTACAAAAATAAAAAAACCTATGCCACAGTGAAGGGAAGAGGTTGGCAATTCAACAAGGATGATAGGGCTGACTTCAGTCTTGTGTGAAATGCCTCTAACTGAAATCCTTAACAATGTGTCCTAAATATATAAAATAGAAAGAGGATCTCCTCAATAGCTGAGTAAAACTAAACTTGCCTTCTTCGGTCTTGTGCCCTGGAGCTAGACTTTGTTATTAATTGCCATTAAGTTGACTTTGATTTATGGTTATTTTAATTATTTATATTTCATTATTTATTTAACACTGGGAGAATGAATGAGACACATCCAAGTCATGCTATCATCAACAGCACTGCTCATATCTTGCTGACCTAGGGCCTTGGATTTCTTGGTTGTATCTATCAATTTCTAATGCTAGACTATAACTCCCATTATCCTCATTGACCATCTATCCATTTCTAATGCTAGACTATAACTCCCATTATCCTCATTGACCATTCTGGTTGGGTTATAGTCCAACACATCTGGAGGACACCAGGTCAGAAAAGCCTGAATGAATGAACAAAACTATGAAACAAAAGTGTATACTCACAGAATCATTTAAAGACACATGAAGTACCTTGACAGATTATTGTTCTTTGCAAGATTCTCAGCAAACAGCCAGTGCTCCACCAGAGACCAACATGTACCTTCTCATTCCCACTGAACTGCAGAAATCTAGACATGAGGTTACCAGCGTGTGCACAACAGTCTCGAGATCCCTTACTTCCAGAAAAGGGCACAGCTGGCATATCAGCGGAGCTGATAACAGGCGCTCCTGACTGTCACATTTACCTGATTTGTCATCAGGAGCGACGAGTCAAGGAGCACCCCCAGACTGTGAACACTGGAGGAGAGTGTGACCCCATCTAGGACTGGAGGTTGCAACCCAATTCTTGGTTTCGGGGCCGTTACCGTGAGCACCTCCATCTTGTCTGGATTCAGTTTCAATCTGTTTTTCCTCATCCAGCCCATTACTGCCCGAAGACATTCATTGAGAGAAGAGACGCCATTGGAATTCGAGGCCGACGGACGAGACACGGAAAAATAGACCTGGGTGTCATCAGCATAGTGATAACATCCAACTCCATAACTCTGTATAATCTCACCCAGCGGCTTCATACAGATGTTGAGTAACATACTTTAGCCCTTGTTTCTATGATTTTCCCTAATACAAGGTAGTGGGACAACATTGCAGCACTTTTTCATTTTGGTGTTTGTTGTTCACACCAAAAGTTATATGCACAGGGGAATGTAGGGCCATGTATAACATGACCTCATGTATAGGTCAAGGGTAGGTTTGGAGACAAAATTATGAATTTTGATATGACTCGTGGATAGGTTGAGAGTAAAATCTAGGGCATGTAACAAAGATATAAAGTACGAAGCAAAGAGAAACAATGCCAAAGCACTTACAAAATTCTGGCATGCATAACTGTTTGTGCCCACCCTAAAGGCTGGATGGATGAGGAGGGAACTACAATAAATGGTGGCTGTGTGATGTGTGGAACATGTAACAAGGAGTGGGCAAGATTAAGAAAATATACACATGTGAAAAAGGATGTAAAGGCAAAGCAAAGAAAATGGTGACTACGGCTGCATCGCTGAAATAATGCAGCCTAACACCACAACTGCCATGGTTCAATGCGATGGAATTCTGGGATTTGTAGTTTTATGAAATATTTAGCCTTCTGTCAGAGAGCTCTGGTGCCACAAGAAACTACAAATCCCAGGGTTCCATAGCATTGAACCATAGTAGTCAAAGCAGTGTCAAACTGCATTATTTCTGTAGTCCAGTTGAGACCTACATTAGTAGTGATTACAGCCTTTAACTGTAATATAATACCTTTGCCTGATTTTAATTCAGAAAGTCTGACAGACATACACAAATGTCTTATTCAAATTCTTCAAAGCCTGATTTATCATTGCTGGAATAACATCGCTGGAATCCCTTTCTCTTAGTAGAGTGAAAAGTGAGAGTTTAGTCCATCTTGGGAGAATGTCGCTTCCCAGGGCGGCCCATGGCCCATGCCCCCCCGTCTGCATCCCCCCCAAGTCAACCTAGTTTGTTTGGGTTGATTTTTTGACAAAAATAGTACATATAGTAAGCCCCATTTGCACAGAATTTGAGGAACTGCTATCAGAAATCTACATAATGGTACAGAGCAACACAATTGTTACTCTACCTATTTTTGTGTGAAATATAATTTTTAGATTTCATATCATTTTGATTTTTAATGAGGTTTTAATCTGTCCTGTGTGGGATTTAGTCTTGAAAAGCAAACTGCAAATCATGCCACTGACAGTGGTTCAGTTCACTGATATGCACGTTCAGCTTTTCTGTTGTAAAGCTGGAAAGAAGAGTTGCAAGTCCTCTGTTTTACTACCTAATGCTGTATAATTTTTTTTGGTTCCACACTTCCGTGGAGATTGTACCAAATCAGCAACTAAATCAATTAACTTGTCTGTTTTGCAAACCAACTCCTCCAAAAGCCAGAGAGTAGTGCAATTATTGTGACATGGAATACCAGTCCAAATTCTGTTGGCTACAAAAGCAATATTAGCCTCGTTAGCAATTCTCCCCACAGAATACATGCTAAAATTTATATCCAGTAATGAGAAGAATATGGTTCATTTCATAAGATATTTGATACCAGTTAGCCATCCGCAAAAACATTTTTGGAAAATAACAGATATTATACATTTTACATTTTCAGCAACAGCTTCATTAGACAAACTAATACAATGTTCAGCAAAGCACAGCTTTTTCTAAAACACACAGAAACCCTTGAATAGCTCTGTTGCACTTGTGTTCCATAATTCATCTCTCCATGGATTAAAAAAAAAAGACAAGAGTTTGCATTAGTCATCAGTAAATTCAGAGTAGCTGCTTTCTGTTCTACTTCGTTAATTACAGGATCAGGTTTCAATAAATCTCTAGTAACAAGCTGTATGTGATCACTGAGTGCAAAGGAAATCCACCTATGACTCCCCAGAACAGCTAGAACTACAGCACTTTGTCTTGTCTCTAGGTACAGAATCTCTTGCTTGCAAAAATAGAACGACAGTCTATTGAAAAGCAGGCTTTGGTTTCTGGAGGCAAAGGTCAACCTTTGGTTGGGCACACAGTAAATGGTCTATTAAACCCTCTTGAATTGGAAGGCTGTGGACCCTTTTTTAACCAAGAAAAGAAAAAGAAAAGACCCGTATCCTTTTCCTCTTTCAGTTCTTCATGCTGGGAAAAATACTGTCTACCCCCACATGCCTGAAACACATATATGTGTAACATACCATCAAACTTCTCTGGAACAACACAGGTGTCATCATAAAACTGTCTCGGTCCCTTTTCATACATGCAACCTGTAATTTTAGAGGGAAAAAAAATCTTATTTACCAAATGGATTGGAGGGAAAAGAGGTACAATAACTTTGAGGAAACAGCTGTTAAGATTACATGTTAACAAGTATAGTGTTAAAACAGACAAGCATGGCAAACGTATATGTTGAATTGGTCATATTGTTCCACACTAGTGCACTAGTTAGTAACAGAATATGTTGCTGGAGAAGTAAATGCCATCCTGCATTATGAGATATATAACATAGTAGTTTTTCTAGGCAAAATAGAAAACCTCCAAACAATTATCATGGATTATTTTTTTGCTATCAAAAATTACCAGAAGAAGCTCAAGTAGAGAAGTATACATTTAAAAAGAAAGAAAGAAGGGATGGTATTCTTATTCACACATAATGCTAATCCATGATTTCACACCATATGGGTAGGTTTCTGAGAACTCAAGTGCTTGGATTCTCCCATCTCTTTTTGTCTTCTGCTTCGTTTCCTGTCCCTGTCTTCTGACTTGGTTTTATGTAGGGAACAGGAATCATGGTTTAAAACAAATGCTAGTCAGTTGCTAAACAGGCAAATTACAAACTTTGGTTTGTTTAGCTAGCTTGTCCAACTAGAATACCTGGTGTAACAACAGGAGTAATAATAAACCTGGAATTTTAAAACAAAGTTAAACTAAACTTGCCATGCATGAGGAGGCGAGAATGTGCAAACTGTGAACTTTATTCAGGTTCACAAAGGCAATTCTGTTTATTGCTACACTGAAATATTCTGCTGAAAGTCCAATGTAAGAAAAAGACATTCTTCTGTTTTAGGGCCTCGGCAGACGACTAATAGAGTCGTCTTGGAGGCTTGGAAGAGGAGGGGCAGCCGCACGAGCGGCGCCCCTTCCTCTCCCTGAGGTCGCCCTCGGAGTCGCCGGCCCTCCGCACGGCCGGCGCTCCGAGGATGACCTCACGCTGCGGCGACTGGACGCGCCGTGGCGGAAAAGACAGCGAAAGTGTGCCCGCCGCTTTTAGAGCGCACTTTCGCTGTCTTGAGGAAGGAACGCTGATTTAGCGCTCCTTCCAGGGGCGCCACCGGTGCGCCGAGGTGCGGAGGCTGCAGCCCCGCGGCGCGCCGGCCCAGGGCGTCCTGGACGCCCTTGTCTGCTTCCCCCCTTAGAAAAGATACTGAAGGCCTTTGCAGACTGCTAGAAATAGGGCAAATTGAGTCCACTTTAAGGGTTAGGGAATCATGGGAACTGTATTTTATTGTGGCACCAGAGCTCTCTGACAGAGAAGGCTCAATGTCTCAGAAAAAAAAATTCCCATGATTCCCTAGCATTAACCCTAACCCTTAAAGTGGACTCCATTTGCACTATTTCTGGCAGTCTGCAAAGGCCCTAAGACTTAAGTATTTCTCTGAGCTCACACTCATCTATTCTGCTGAAGAGAAATGTGTGGCCAGTTTCTCTTTAAACTTTGGTAATTATGAAAATTCTACTTTTAGACAGAGAGAATGAACAACCATACACCCAAACCTGAATACTTAACTTCTGTTCTGTTTGGGTGAGCCAGGAAGCCTTCTTGCCTCATGTAAATGGAATGGCAGCTAGGCACTTCTGGAAAAAGAAGAAGACAATGCATATTAGGAGAGTGCCTGGAATTACAAAGGGCTAACAAATAAAGAAGGCTAGATAGAACAACAACAGATAAAGGAGAAAGGGAGGGAGAACATATCAACACACAGTTAGCATTTCAGAATAACATTCATGATATGAAGAACAGCGCATTTACTCAAGACAATTCAATGAACAAAAGTCTTGGGAATATGCTATTTGCTTCTGTCATTTTGGACTGACAGTGAGTATCCCTGGTGTACACAACTCCACCACATCTGGATTCTTGAACCCTGATGGTTCTTGTTGTCTAGAAAGCATTCATAACTTGATTCCTCTCCCCTTGATCAATTTACTGTTTACCTCACTATTTAATACAGTTTTATACAGCCTTTCCTAACAGATTCCAGGAGACCAGCTCCTTTGTGCACAGCACACCTTCATTTTATTTGAATTATTCTTTCTATACCATCTTCCAACTAAAAGCCACCAAAGTGACTCAGAGCAAATTAGATCAATAAAGTAATAAAACCACAATAAAACACTAAGGTTAGTTTGAAAGGCTTGGACCTTACATGCACCGAACTTTAAATTTCTGAAAGCCTCCTAAATACATTAACTATATTTTAGTCATTTCTTTTAACTTTTGTATATTTTAATATAATTTTATACTGTTTTTAGATGATTTTGACTGTTTTAAATGTTATTGCAATGTTGTTCTTTTAAATGTTTTTATCTGTGAGCTGCCTTGGGTACCTTCTGGGAGAAAGGGAGTATACAAATGAAATAAATAAAAAGTAAATATATACATTTTGCAAAAGTATATACTCTTGCTTCATACTTTAACTTTTATTAAAATATTTTGCTAATACGCTTCTGGTCTGAATTCAAGGTGCTTGTGATGGCAGTTAAAACCCTAAATGGCTTGGGGCCTCAAGACATGAAGGATTGCCTATCCTTATATACAATTATCCAATGACTAGGATCTATTGGAGGGGCTCTCCTCTGTGCCCCCCCTCCAGTAACCTGGTTGTGAAATGTCCCCCGCCCCCGCCCCCGCCCCGAGACTCAATAACACTTACGCTGGCTTCATTTCGGTATCAAGTGGAAAACATGGTTGTTTATTAAAATCTGTTTGTGTGTGTGCTTTCAAGTCATCTTTTCAACTTACAGTGATACCATGAATTTCATAGGGGTTTCTTTGGCAAGAAATGCTCAGAGATGGCTTTCACCAGTTCCTTCCTCTGAAATATAGTCTACAGCACCTGGCATTCATTGGAGCTTTTCCCACTACCAGGGCTGACTCTGCTTAACTTCCAAGATCATATGGATTTAAGAGCTTAGTTGATTTATTCTAATTGTTCATGTACACAGCTTTAAAACTTTTAACCTTTTACACTCTTTTAACTTGTCAAATGGTTTAATCTGTTTTTAGTCTGTTTGATTTTTTGTTTTAAGTTTTTTTAACTGCTTAAATTGATTTTATCTGTATGCTGTCCTGACATCTCATGATATAGACATGACACAAATAAATTAGCCACCCATATACATGGAATCATACATGTTCTGCTAAACTGCAATTCTGTCCACATGAACCTGAGAATAAGTGTCACTGAACATAGTACGTAAAGCCTTCATGACTTTTCAAGTCAGTTTCCTTATTTCTCCCCAACTCCAAAACTGCAAATACAAGTTTTAATGTGCAAAAAAGGAGACACTACAAGCAGCACAAACATATGAAGGTTTACACCAAAGTAAAGCTAAGCCTCCCAGGTAAGCAAGCACAGAGTTGCTTTCCCTGACATAGCGAAAATGTTGTTCAGGACTGCAATTGGTTCTTCAATTAACCTCTGAAAATTCACAAAACAAAACGAAAAGAAAAGAAACATCAGGAAGATAGGAGCAAACATAATTTGCCCAGTGTTGTGTGTAAGCCTTTTCCAAAATGCAATCCCAAATTTCACTGTTCACTGACAAGTGATGAGTATCAAGGGCTTGGATGGAGAAGAAAATGAGATTTTACACTGAATTCACTAAGCAAGTGCAGCTGCTGATAAACAATGAGAGTTAATTTGTCCATGGTCTTATTCCAAACACCTTTATTACTTATTTTCACTATGAAGTGTGTTGGCAATATTTCAATATTTCATGGGGGGGGGTTGGAGGTTGTTCAAACAAGCAAGCAAAAGTCACATAACTTGGGAGAGGACTAGAAGAAACACAACTATGCAGTGTCTTCTGTCAAATCTTTCCCCATTTCCTTTATAGTAATATCATGATGTGTTGCATTGCTTCCCTTCAACCCCAAATTAAATGCAGGGAAACGGTATGGAAGCATCTACCTGAACATGAACAGGAGTTTGGGGACCACCTGCTACACATAATCTCTGGAATCCTGTTCAGGCATTATTTACCCAGTATCCATGGATGTGTTTGAAGAAGAGATGATCTTGCCTATATCAAGAGTCTCCACATAAGCAAGAACCCCACCTTCCAGCATTCTTGCTCATATAAACAGGATTTTTTTTTCAAGCTTGTTGCTTTCCATTTTGTGTGCTGACTGAAACCAGGTAAGTAACCTGTTCTCAAATCAATTCAAGGGTATGTAGCTTGGCGGGGTGGAGAGGTTGCACAAAATCAGCCAAACAAGAAATTAAGAGGTTAAGTTAATAGAGGGGAAAGTGTACACATGTACACAGATGCATGAGGTTGGAAGGCCAGGAAAGAAAGGATGGTATGATAGTTTATTTGAAGGGAAATCATATTGAGGGTGGAGCAAGCTTGTTTTCTGCTGATCAAGAGATTAGTACACAGAGCGATGGATTCAAACTACAGGAAAACAGATTCCACCTAAACATTAGGAAGAACTTCTAGACAGTAAGATCTGTTTGGCAGTGGAATATGATGCCTCAGAGTGTGATGGAATGTCCTTTGGAGTTACTTTGGATAGATGTATTCCCTCTTTGGAGGTTTTAAAAAAGAGACTGTATGGCCATCTGTAGGGAGTACTTTGATTGTGCATTCTTGCATGGCAGGGGGTTGGACTGGATGGCCCTTATGGTCTCTTCCAATTCTGTGTTTCTATGAGTGTGTAATACTTGCCCAGAATTACAGCATAGGTCAGATCCTGATTTTACAATCCAGCAGATAGTCCCAGGTTTTCCCAGCATGGGGATAATATCGTTCAAGTCCTGCATCATGACATGCAAAAGAAGTGGGGGGAGAGAAGAGGGAGCACATGGACACAACATTTATACTGTGATAGTTACATTGCACATTTGCATAAGGGGGCTGCAGAAATAAGCTGACTGATAGCAAGAGATTCCAGAAACCAATAGATAGATGCTTCTGCAATGAGGTATATATTAGCCCTGTTTCTCAAATGCAAAGTACAAGCTAGGCCTTTGCAGAAATTCAAAGTCACTCAAAAATGCATGATCAAAACAAGAACAACAACACACACCCATTTTTACAGATACCATGGCTAGACACATGCTATGGTTTTAAACACAATAAACAAGGATCCAAAACTTGCCCAAAGGCCATATATTATGCATGATTGCCTTAGGATATAGAAGTATGAATATGTGCCTAGTCCAGATGCACTTGAACCTTTCCCTTGGTTATCTCTGTAGAACATATTTTACTGCAGGGGTGTCCACTCATATTCTGGACTGCGACTCCCATCAGAGCCAGCTAACATGATCAGTGTTGAAGTCGTAGGCTTTCATGGCTGGCATCCATAGTTTTTTGTGGGTTTTTCGCCAGCGTCGGAAAGAAACTCTTCTAGAACATGGCCACACAGCCCGAAAAACCCACAAAAAACTATGGTCAGTGTTGATGAATATACTTGAACCCGTGAGAGATACACTTGAACATGGCTAACGCTGAGGGCTATACAGTATTAAAACTTTTGCTTGGGTGTCTCTTTAGAACAGCTTTTACTGTAAGGGTTCTCCCACCCATGTTATGGACTGCAACTCCCATCAGTCCCAGCTAACATGGCTCAGTGTCCCAGCTAACATCCCAGCTAACATGGTTCAGAGATTATGGGTGCTGACATTAAAAATATTTGAACAAGGGAAAGTGGCTCTAGAAATTCTAATGCCAGTTGCATTTTATGTAGCAACAGTCTATTTTTTAAAGTTGCAATTTGCACATGCTAAACTACAGTATAACCATGTGATTAAGCAACCCACAGAGAACTGAGTAAGGAGGGGGGATATGCCTGAGAAGACTTTGTTTCTTGCAAAGTACCTAAAGTCTTATAATTCTAAAGTGCTATTGGTTAATTTATGACTATCAGAATGGGTCAAACTCTAATCAAATTGTAGAAACATTTCCAAAGTGATTATTCAATCAAATAACTAACATGGTTAATTAGGAGCCATAAACATTGCTCTGAAGTTCATCAAAGTAATGACTTGCCCAGAAAGAAATATTACTGCCAATTAAATTGCCTGGTGCTTTCATTTCTACCTTATCTAATAAAAAGGCCAACCAATGAAATTTAACATTGCAGTTTTAAATTGTGCTAAATGCTTGACTAAGACCCAGATGCAGTTTAACTAGTTAAATGGGGTTACATTTTAGAACAGCAGATGAAAATCAGGAACTTCGTGTGTGCTGCTATGTGTATTTTTATATATCTAAAGGCCAGTGATGGGAGAAAGGTGTGAGGGAGATACCATACGACAATGCTGAGATGGAACAAAGCAGCTGGGCCAGAACAGTTGCGTCAGTTTAAACTTTTAATTATTATTTATGTATATTTTATCCAGCATAATTAAGGGGCTCACATTATAAATGTTGCAATGATTTCTCATGCACCAGATCTGTTACTGTACACCAGCTTATAAGGACTATAACTCTGCAAATGGTCAATATGAATAAGGTTCCCAATTTAGTTCTTCAAATCTTTCCACTGGGTTGGAAAAGACTCTCCTCTGAATTTCTACAAAGGGGCCTATATACCCTAAAGGCACCAGATCCCATCTGATCTTGGAAGCTAAGCACAGTCATCCCCGGTTAGTATTTGCATGGGAAACTGCCAATCAATATCAGGTGCTGTCGGCTATATTTAAGAAGGAACTGGTAAAACCATCTATGAAATTAATGGGATTGCCATAAGTTGACAGGCAACTTGAAGGTGTGTGTATGCACACACATACACACAGAGACACAAAGAGCATGTCAGTGTAGACCGAGAGGGAAAAACTATAGACCTTGCAGTCAAATCTGGCCCTCTGAGGTTCAACAGAAGGCCACATCCCCCTCTCTGTGGCAGTATCACCTGGCAGTCCCGTCCCCCCATTCTAAAAGGTTGAAATCTTAAATGTTAGCAACTAGCATTAAGAACTTTAAGACAAAATCTGTTGGATTTCTTTTTATCCCAGCTCTCTCCATTTCACCTCAACCACAACTTGGATTAGAACTTCTGAGACTGAATCTAGCTCTTGGGCTGAAAGAAGTTCTGTGTCTTTCGAACAGACGGTACCAAGGTGGATGGACCAATGGTCTGGTTCAGAATAAGCCAGCTTCTTAAATGAGATGAAGAGGAAGGGTTAGTCAGACTAAAAAAAAATACACAATTCACAGTCTTACAAATTCAGGCTGCAAAACAAGTTCTTTTTAGACACAAGCTTTATTTGTGAACAAGATGATATTTCTTCATTATTCATTTTTTAAGGCTGAGCATTTCTAAAGAACTTAATTTTTTAAAGGAGTCTACTCTTTCAATTCCTGGTTACTGGAGGCTGCTTCTATATAAAGAGTTCTCAGGGGACAATGGGATGAAAGTGGAAATGGAAGAACGGCAAAGGAAGAATGAGCCCAAACAAACAACAAACAAGTCCTTGCAGCCCTGTTTATTCATGGCCTTAAGTGTAGAACTGGAAAGAATATTTGGATATATTCAAAAATAGTTGTAAAGCATGTCTCCTAATTGTTTGGAAACCCTGATAAGGAGAATCCAATACCTAAGAAAATCTTTGCAGTTACGGACATGTTTCTTGTGCAAAAACTCCATCATCTCTATGCAGGGGGGAAAAAAACAGGTTTTCTACACAGAAATAACATTTTCTTTGCAGGAATGTTAGGAAACATGTTTTATCTGCCAAAGAAGTGTGGGTTTGTTTTTTGTATTTTTTTTTTGCACATAAGTCCCAAACTATGAATGTTCTTCAGAAATTATGCTGTCTTCAACAAGTCTTCTGAAACAAGAAGCAAATGGTAGCATTATTCATTTGTGCCTGCAAGAATTAAATTTAAGATGAATTACATCCCTAGGTAACAATTTAGCCCTAGCCTGAGACAAGTTGTAACTAAGACATTCAGATGTTGTGATGAAAAAATTTAAATGGGTAACGTGGTGGGAATTTGCTGCCTTGGGGGAGAAATGGCTTGCTAACTTAGAAAGTCATTTAATCAATGTTTCCAATCCCACAACATGGAAAGGGGAAAATTCCTCCCTCCAATAACTGCTTTACAAATTTGAGGAGTCAATATTCCTCTGCAACTATTGTTGGAAGTGGATTTGAACTTATAGACAGTTTGTGCAAAAGGATTGTTTTCCTCTTTGAACCACTTTTTTTCTTCTCCCTCTGAGCAGAGTGGAAGAGGACTTCAGTCTTTTTCACTCCATAAGAGATAGAGCACTGGAGTGGGAGTTCTTCTTCTGTCGGGGGGGGGCATGACAGTAGTGGGCAGGGTAGAAGGGAGCAATCATACCAGAGAATCATACAATCATAGAGTTGAAAGGGTATATAAGGCTCATCTAGTCAACCTTCAATAATAAATCCATCCTCAGTTCAAAAGAACTCCAAAGGAAAATCCAACACCCTCTGAAGCAAAGCAAAGCAGCTTCATTTATATACCGCTTCATATCGCGCTATGGGATGTCTAAGCGGTTTACAACTGTGAGATGATTGCCCCCCCAATAAGCAGTCTATTGCAGGTTCTTCCCACCTGAAAGGTCCTCCTAATGTTTAGGCAGAATCTCTTTTCTTGCAATTTGAATCCACTGGCTTGTGTCCTTGTATCGGTAGCAAAAGAAAACAAGCTTGCTCCATCTTCTCATCTACTACATCAGTGATTCCCAAACTTTGGTCCTCTAGATGTTTTGGACTTCAACTCCCATAATTCCTGACTGTTAGCCAAACTGGTTGGTGATACTGGGAGATGAAGTCCAAAACATCTGGAGGACCAAAGTTTGGAAATCACTGTTCTACATTATATCCTTTCAGATATTTAACGATAGCTGTCATGTCACCTCTCAATCCTTTTTTCTCTAAGCTAAACATACACTGTTTCTGAAGCCATTCCTCATATTGTTTGGTTTCCAGATCATTTACCATCTTAGTTGCCTTTCTCTGAACACGCTTCAACTTTGACCAGAAGTCAAAGCAAGCACGTCCTGTTTTCTGTCTTCCTCTGCCACTTCTCCTCCTACCCAACACAGAGGGCTATAGATTGTTCTTGCCAGAAATCTGAACTGATGATCACTTTGCAGAGAGCTTTTGAAATTAGGCTGGGAAGGGGGCACATGCATCCATAACACCACAAATTGAAACTCCTGCTTTAAAATACTAATTTTGCAGTTACTCTGAAAGGAGGGACAATGTTCTACTGACTCAGAAGTATTTCTAGAAAGCATATTGAATCATACTCTATCTCCAGAGCTCTATTGTTTTGGCTGAGCTCATATAAGCTAGCACAAGTTTTCCTTCTGTAATTCAACAAGCTAATATTCCTGCACTCTCTATTCCTTTTGAGGTATTCTGCAGTGGCAGAAGAAAATGTACATGGTCATTCAACCCACCTTACAGTCAACAGTTTTTTTTTCCTTCTTCTTCTTTTAAACCTGAGAGGCAAGAGGGAGAGAGTTTTCTTCCCCAATACAGGATTTTCCTATCTATATGTACTTAATTTGACACCTTCCCCTTTTGTTGTTTGGGTGCCTACTTCATTCACATGCCAAAGACCCATTATACTCATAGGAGTTTGGAAATATTACTTTTTGGAACTACAGTAACTCCTAGAACCCCTGGCCAGCACAGCCATAGTGCAAAAAAGTACTTTCCCCCAGTCCTGATATTGATAAGAATAATTCTAGGGGAGGATAACAGATGTAGAGAGTGGGGATAAGAAGAATATTATAAATATTTTTTACATTTTTTTAATAAACGTGTTTGAGTGTAGAGAAATACTTCTGAGAGGAATCCTGGACTGACGAGAAACATTGCACTTTGAGACATTTCTATATAAAATTTATACATGGTTATTTTGCACAGAAAACAGAAAAATGCACATATGCAAAACATCTGCATGCAAAATTTATGCAGAATAAGTACAGCACTGTGAACAGTCTGCATTTTTCAAAGACTTTCTTGCAGTAAGAACAAAATTGAATTGTTCGTTGTTACCTTAGAGAAGAGAATTATCACCCTTACTAGAGAGCAGGAAGAGTATTTAGGGAAGAAAACTAGACAGGCCTTGTATTTAAAGCACTAGTTCAGTCACCACCAAGGACCAGGAATTGCATGTGTTCATCATAGAAAATGAATAGGTGTCTAGAGTTGGGAAGGCCCTTCTAAACCCAGCATAGAAATACAGCTCTCCGTCCCTGCTCTGCCAGTCCCTAGGAGGCTAGTAACAGCAGCCTTTTCTAAAAAACAATGGTGTTGCAAAGTAGGCCAGTTCCTAATTTGTTTTTAGCTTGGCAGTTGTGCTGTATTGGTTTGGTTGAACTGGAAATTATTAAGTTAGATGTAAAAAAAATTAAACAGGGTGAAAATATATGGCTTCTGTTAAGCAGAGCTGAACTGCAGCAACCTTCCAGACCATAAACATGTGAAAGTGTAAGAAGCAATCTGCTGCTCAGGGAGCACATATAACTGGAGATGTAACAAATCAAGTTCCTTACAAAGTTAGAGGAAGGAAAAAGAAGCAAGTGACAGCAAGCTGTAACAAGTAAAACACAGGGTTTGGAAATGATTGAAATGGTCTTTTTTGGGACTACACTAAACATTTCCTTCCAAACTCTGCAACATTAGAATGCAAGAATCAAGAGGATGAGTCAGAGCAGAGGGCCATTATGGACTACGGGCCTTTACAGACTGCCAGAAATAGTGCAAATTGAGGCCACTTTAACTGTCCTGCTAGGGAATCATGGGAATTGTATTTTTTTCTGGGACATTAAACCTTCTCTGCCAGAGAGCTCTGGTGGCACAATAAACTACAGTTCCCATGATTCCTTAGCACTGAGCCAGGACAGTTAAAGTGGCCTCAATTTGCGCTATTTCTGGCAGTCTGTAAAGGCCCAAAATTACCTATGCTGGCCAAGCTGCCTGGGATATTCTGGGAACTGTCATTCAAAAAAGTAACTTTTCCAAGCTCTGGGCAAATGTGATATCTCATTGCTATTTTTGTATCCTGCATAACTGTGATTAAGCACTTCATTTTTTTGTTATTTAACTGGGACAGATGAGCTGTACAGAAGAACAATATAATTTAGACTAGGGACCACCTTCACAGCAATGATAGGCCCTTGGTAATAAAGAGATGAAGGAAAATCTATAGGATATATTTATCAATGATGCAGTTTATTGACTAAGTTGTTAAATCTATTAACTGGAAAACTAGTTGCCTATTATTGTACTGATGACTGAGTTTTTATAGTTTTCTTGCTCAGTTGGCCTGTTTGTTTTATTATGTTTATAATGTAATTAAAGTTCACTGTCCACAATGCATATTCATTCACATAATGTCTTAGATGTTCCAACCTATCAACAGAGGATCAAATTGGGATGATGATTTCTTATCACATTAGCACAGGTTAACTGGTTTATCTAGTGCAGGATGTTTTGTTATCAGCAACAATATTGTGAACGGACTGTGTTACCATAATTGTCACTGTCAGTACTTCATGTATTTCAATGTATGTATATCCTCCTGCACCTGAAATTTTATATTTAAAATGCTTTATCTCGTGGGCTGTTCTGTTGTCCACAAAAAAATAAATAAAAAAAATTACAAATTTGTTAGGCCAATTCAATGCTGTCATTGAACCAAAGAAACCAGATTTCATGGGCACAAGCAGGAGGGAACTCAATATCACTAAGAGATGTGAAGCGCCCTCACCTCCTCTCTCAACAGAAAGATTTTCAAAAATCTCTTCTTCCCCCCCTCCCCCCCAAAAATTTCAAAATATGGATAATGGATTTTTTTATTTTTATTTTTGGAAGGATGAATAAAATGTCCACATGCTTACTGCCTCAAATCATTCCTAAAAAACTTTATGTAAGACTATGTACAGATCATTAAAATTCCTGGTCCTATTTTCCTTTTCTCAGTTCTTTTCATTGAAGTGAGTGGGTTATATCTGCTTGACACTATGAAGAACCAGTAGAGACAAAGTAATTTTCTGTTTAATGTTTTCTTCTGTTTTTATTGGGTATTTTGCCTGCTACTCAAATTGATACAATGAAAGTAGTTGCTTACAGTTCAGGTGTTTCTTACAGTTCAGGATTCTATAGCTCCATTTGTATATTAAACCACCCTGTCTTTTTTCCCTTTTTTAAAAAAGTAAGTTTAATTTCTAATTAAACTCTGAATACACTGTACTTTTAATGTATTAAATATGATCATTTTATGCCAAAGTTACATATGCAGTTGGCCCTCCATTTCTGCTGGGGATCCATTCCGCCGTGACCCTTGTGAAAATGGAGATTCAGCGATATTCAAGCCCGATAGGCTTGAATGGGGTATGACCCCATGGGCGCGCCCCATTGATTTTCACGGAGGTCACCTCTCAGTGAATATGCAAATCTGTGGACTTTAAGTCTGCGAGAAAAGAGAGGCAACTGTAATTATTTTTAAGTCCCTAAACTGGAGGGGGGGGGAATTACTTTCACTCTGTAAAGGAGAGTGTGAATACTGCATTTTCCCCAATTTTTCCCCAAAAAATCTGGATAAAAAATAGGAGGGAAATTTCTCTAATAATATTGTCCTCATGTTCCTCTCACCACCACCCCCTCGCCAGCTTACACTACAAACCTTTAAACTTTCTTCAGAAGGATCAAAAGCCTTCTGAAACAGGTTTTCAGTGCTGAAAGGGCTGGAGAGGGAAAAGCAGAAAATCCTAAAGCTATTATATGCATTAAGTTGGATTTATTATATAAGGTGCCATAGAATTCTTTCTGTTCATTAAATAATAATGAGTGCAATTAAACATAATAAGACACAATTAGAAAATAACAGAAAGGGTATGGAGTTGCGGGGAAATAATTTTCTGGATATCCCGTATCCTTGGAGGAAAGTCTGCATGACATGTAGACAAATTTAAACTACTCAATGATAGAACACATGCTTTGAATACAAAGGAGCCAGGTTCAAGTCTTGGCATTTCCACATTAATGTGGGGACAGGTCTGAAACCTTGGAGAGGTGGTGCCAGGCAGTTTTGACAATGCTGTGCTTCTTAGACAAGTGACAGAAGACACTGTCACAGATTCCAATGCACACCCCCTCCCCCCAAGTCACCCAGGACTTACAGAATTTAAGACAATGAACAAAATAGAACTGAATGCATCATGTCAGTGACAGAGAAAAACGTGTGAGAGAGCAAGAGAGGGAGAGAAGAAACAGATAAGCAAGCATTTGGTGTCTACTGAAATTAAACTGGGTACTTCCTGTTTCATACATTTAGCCAATGATACAAACAAAGGACCACAGGTATGGATTTCCTGCACCCATACAAAAAAGTCCTATTAGATATTACACTTGTCCCTCCACATTTGCTGGGGTCAGGGGCACAGGACCCCCTGAATGTGGAAAAACTGCAAAAAACAAAAACACTATGTTTTTACCTGAGAAAACCCCTCTCTGGGAATCTCTAGGTCCTCCAGTGCAACTCTGTGGTCAACATCTGTCAGACACTGACCACAGAATTGTGCTGGAGGAGCTACAAATGCCTAATGGAGTGTTCTTTCTAGGAACCTATAGGTCGTTCAGTGAGACTTTTGGTAAAAGTTGACCATAGAGTTGTGCTGGAGGACCCAGATATTCCTAGAGAGAACATATTAATAAAATTTGTGAATAATCAAATCCACAAAAGTTAAAGCTGTAAATGTGGAGGGATGAGTGTATATGTAGTTATATTATCCTACAGCAGAAAACTCTGAAACATCTACATACACATATGCAGTCAGCTTTCCTTGCCTATCCTCCTAATGTTCAAGCAGGGACATGAGGATCACATTAAAGGAGGATACCAAAAATAAAATCTCTGCAAAATTAAATCAAAACTTAAAATTAATTTGGAGTAACAGAAACTCTGCATCATGACAGATGCCAATAAATACAAAAGCCAGGCTTCTTAGAAAGAGAACTTAATCCCTACCTCTCATCTGGCAACGACCTACAAGTTGTAATCTAATTTGGCTAAAGCAATTCCAAAAAGAAACCAAAGCACACGCAAAAAAAAGGCCACAGTTTTCCTCCCTGAAATACACCAGATTGCTTTGATAGTGAGCTGCTGGTTTACTCTGGCATCTTCACAACATCTGGTTTTCAAAAAACACATTAGGCAACAACAGCCTCCATGGGGGAGGGGGTGACTTCTTGTAGCTCTTGTTGGCACCAGAACCAAGCACACACAAAAAGGGTCTTGTGTTTTTCTGGGGAAATGGTTGCAAAATTGTTGCATCCCTATTTTAATGTTACATTCATTGCCGTCATATGGGAATCACTTTTTAAATGGTGTGCAGGCTATGTTGCACTTTATAAGGAACTACACAAAAAATGAGAGAGAAAGAGAGAGAGGGAGATTCCTCTCCCTTTTGTGAGCCTTGGCTGCAAAAAACAAAACAAAACAAACAAACAAAAAAACTCTCTTTAACTTCTTCCCCCACCCTGTTCTCTGTCTATAAAAAATTAAGTTCTACAAACACAGTTTGGCTGAAGTGACATATTTGAATGGAATTCAGACCAACCGGTTCCTGTTTATGTTTCTGATTGGAGAATGTAGCCTTCTCATTCACCATACATTAGAAACACACCAAGGCCATAAATGGTGTCACGTTACATGCAGAGGAGGCCAGGGAACATTAATCATTGCTTCAAGTCAACCAGCGAGAGCAGCAGCTGAGGGAACACTACACCCTTCAGCTTTGTATAAATGGACATTCCAACGTGTGCATTTCTTTCCCCTCCCCTCCAGCATCCATTTTATGAATGAAACTCCAGGCTCCATTCATATAAAAGCTTTGCTTACTGGGCTTAGCCTCTAGGGATCAGTCAGTCTTTGGTAAGGCTGATGTGATTGGTTTAAGACAAGCTTCAGCCTTCCATTACTGATTTAAAATGCAGCCGATGTCCGTTTGACCTGCGTTAATGCACAAAGAGTAAATCCAGACTGTATTCTCAATTCTCAAATCAAATCATTAGCCACTGCCACTTACTGTAACAGTAGATTCAAAGGATATTTTATCCATCTCTTTCAGTTGGTGGAACGAAAGACAAAAAAAAATGAGAGCAAGACAAAACTTCATAGTTATTGCCTGTTAGATATGATGTAGCACTCTGAGCAGGAGAGTCAGATTTCATACAGAGTTATACCTCTGTATAAAAAGCAAAGAATGAGCTTAGTAACATCAACTTTTAAACTTTGTTTCTAGATGGAGAATTGGAGTGGGGAGGGGTAAAGCAAAGACATCAGCCCAGAGAGGCCAGTTTGAAGATAAAAATAAGCAATGCTAAACTCCATGTACAGTTTGCAACACTCTCACTGAACCATGGGCACATGAAATCCCTGTAGACTGTGCAAGCTTATTTACTGGAGATGTTAAACAACTCATCAAGAAAACTATCAGCTGCCATGAGATTATTCACATTGCACATTGCAGTTATTTGGAAAACAGAATTTTTCACTAAAAGTCCTGAAATCAGAAAAATAAAAAATGGGCAAAAATTCTCAGACCATTTCAGTGGGCCAAAAAATGATTGAAACAATCTCTTCTTGCATGTGTGAATGAAATAAACCAATACTTATCCCGATTATTTACACTGACAACTATAAGCAATCTCTGCTTTCTAAGTTCCTTCCTTCTTCTAGCATCAGAAAGAACCTGTTATCAGCAAGCTTAGTGTAGACAAGAGGCTATAAAGTCAACAGAATTTTACTGAAATCTATGTTCTGTTTCTTTGACATTATGAGAGTGAGACCACATTAGTCTTGAGTCCTCAAAGCATGAAGTAAGCCTTTTTGAGGAGGTGTAGGCAGTGCCTATGTGAGTTGCAAGTGCCTCTATGAGCACTCCTTCAACTTCATTTTGTATTGCTTTGGCCAAATGATTTACAGCTGTGTAGGCTTTAAGCCAACAGGATGTCCTCAGAGTTTTTCCATGGCTCTGCCTCCACCCTGATTAAAGGCACCTGTGGGCCTGTTGTCTCATCCTCCATTTGTCATTTTCTTCACAGATGAGAAATAAGAAAAGAGTTAAGAGCCACCCAGCCTGCCCTTTCAAAATTCTTTCTTAATATGAGGAAACAGCCACATAACATGTGTTACTGAACTCCATACATATCCCTACACTAGGATCTAACTCAGTGGCCCTTGTGTGGTTGTTGTCTGCCTTCAAGTCATTTCCAATGTATGGCAACCCTAAGGCACCATATAATGGGCTTTTCTTGGCTAGATTTGTTCAGAGAAGGTTTGCTATTGTCTTCCCCTTAGGTTGAGAGCATGTGATTTGCCCATGGTCACCCAATGGGTTTCATGGTCGAGCAGGGAATCAAATCTTGGTCTCCAGAGTCAAAGTCACACTGGCTCTATATGGGTGTTGTTGCTGTTAGTTGCCCTCAAGTTGACTTTGGCTCATAGCAACCTTGGGGATGAGATATCTCCAAGGTTCCCTGTCCTCCACTGCTCTGTTCATTTCCTGGAGACACATGCCTGTCTCCTTCCTAATTGAGTCTAGCTATCTAGTGTGCGGTCTTCCTCTCGTTCTTCTCCCCTCAACCTTTTCTAGCATTATTGTCTTTTCTAATGAGTTGTGCCTTCTCATGAAGGGGCCAAAGTATGATGGCCTCAATTTAATCATCTTGGCCATCGTGGGTATTTACAGCTTGATCTGTTCAAGGACCCATTTTTTGTGTTTTTGGCTCTCCATGGTATTCTCAATACTCTTCACCACCACCACATCTCAAATTAGTTGATTTTCTTTTTATCTGCTTTTTTCACTGTCCAGCTCTCACATCCATATATAGTGATTGGGAATACCATGGCTTGGCTGATTCTAACTTTAGTGCTCAGTTGTGTATCTCTACTCTTTAGGATTTTCTCTAGCTCCTTCATGGCTGCCCTTCCCATTCCTAGTCTTCTTCTAATCTCTTGACTGCAGTCTCCATTCTAGACAAAGTTTGATTCCAGGTACAAGACTTTGACTATTTCAATTTCCTCACTGTCTAATTCAGATTTATGTACATCCTCCATGGTAATTACTTTCTCTCCTTTATGTTCAGCAGCAAGCCTTCCTTTGCACTTTCTTCCTTGACCTTCCTTAGTAATTGTTCCAAATAAATTATGTTTTCTGCTAGTAATATTATGTTGTCCACATATCTTAGGTTGTTGATATTCCTTCTTCTTATCTTCACTCATCCTCCTCCTGAGTCTAGCCCTGCTCGTTGTATGATATTTTCTGCTTACAAGTTGAACAAGTTATGGTGATAATATGCAGCCTTGCCTGACTCCTTTTCCTATTGGGAACCATTCTGTTTCTCCATATTCTGTTCTGACAGTGGCTTCTTGTCCTGAGTATAGATTTCTCAACAGACCTATCAAGTGTATTGGCACTCCTATGTCTTTGAGAGCATTATTTAAGCAATAAAGAAAACTGAAGTGTTTTCACCATAAGGCCAGATTTCAACAAAACTATTACATTATATAGCATGGGCTGACCTAGGAATGACTCATAATGACAAAGTTAAGAACCAGAATCCTATGTTATGAATTCAACCTGAGCTTGGAAAAGTTATACTTTTGAACAACAACTGCTAGAATCCCCCAGTTAGCATGGACATGGAGGGTTTACTTTTTAGGAGCAATTACAAAACAAAGCGAAAAGTTTTTTTTGTTATGACTGTCAACCACTTAATGAGCGTAGTGCCTTATTGCAAGATATGTGGAAAGTCATTTTATTAACAGGGGCTCAAAAAGCAAAACTAAAGGACTTCACTAGAAACTGGGGAAGGGTGAAATCTTGATTTCAATTTATTTTCAATAAGCACTGGCCAAAATTTACACTTTTCTTCATTTTAATTTTCAGGAGATTTGGTTTTCTTTTATTTCATTTATAAATAAAAAAACATACTGTATGCTATTTTCCAAACCATAATTCTGAATTCTGGGAAGATATTTTAATAATAATAATAATAATAATAATAATAATAATAATTTTTATTTAATACCCCGCCCCTCTGAGCGCAATCGGGGCGGCTTACATCATAAAATCACAACAAACAATTAAGAATAATTTCCTCCCCCTCCCCCCATTAAAAAATTATTAAACCAATTCCAAATTAAAATAAAGTATAAAAGAGATGGATTCCTCCATACAAAAAGACAACAATACAAACAAAACAAAACAAAACAAAAATGCTGGCGATGTATAAGCACTGGCTCATATGAGCCTGGTCACATAAAGGGGAGAATCTCGGAGAGATTTTAGTTGCTCCTTGGCTGAAAAGACATAAGGAAGAAATAAATCTAATATGTGTAAGCCTCAAAACAAATTTGTACCATATAATTTTGTCATAAGTTGGAAGCTGAAGGCATATAACAACCACCACACATGAATCTGGGCAAAGTCTGATGTACAGAAGTAGTGTATACTTCTATATATCATACAGGCTAGGACAACATGGTTCTCCAGGTTTATTAGACTTCAACTCTCAGGAACCCCAGCCGGTGTGGTCACTGGTATGAGATTACAGGAGTTGCAATATAAAACATGTGGAGGACCAAAGGTTCTCCAACCTTAGTGTAGTCTCTGGTATCAACTTAGCCAGAAAGGGTATGGAAAAACCCTTCTCTGCTCATATTTAAATAGCACTCCTGCCAGTTAATAGGCAACAGCTTCATCATATTGGAGGTATTTGTGAACATTTTATAAATAATGAACTGTATTCACTCATAACCTTATAAAAAGGCACCATAGCTTAGTGACAGAGCATATGGTTTAGCATGTAGAAGCAATCTCTGGCATCTCCAACTTTTGTTTTTAAAAGAAACAGGTAGCAGCTGTTGGATGTCAAAGCACATAATACTGAACTAGGTGGACAGATAGTCTGATATAAGCGAACTGCCAATGCTACAGAAACATAGGAAGCCTAGTATAGTCTACTAAGAATGGCAATAGTTCTGCAGCATTTATATCAGAAATCTTTCCCACCACTAGATTCCTTCACCTGGAGATGTCAGGACTAAACTGGGACCTTTTGCATGCAAAACACGAGATCGACCACTAACCTATTGTCTCTACATGAGTATATTGACATATTATCTATATTTTTTTATTCAAGGGAGCTTCTCTCATACCAAAAATTTTGATGGCTCTGGCTGACATTCTGGGAGCACTGTAAAGTCTGGAGATTCTTATTTACCTTCCAAAATAGTTTTCAGATATCCTAGTCTTCCTTCGACCCACAATCCCAGTTATCCATCTGCGCACAACATTTAAAACTGTCAGACTGTTGTCATATTTGTGTCTTATTTTATAATTATATTTCAAACAGAAAAGGGCAGACAGTGTTATTTTATCCATGTACTTTGGTCTGGCACCCATATTGGGAGAATATTTTAAAATAAATAAATATCCTAAGACTGTAAATACTCTTTTGATACAAAGATTTCTATTTCATAAATAAAGAACTGTATTTACTGTTACACTTAGATACAACTGTATCACCTTAGGATGCCTTTTTCTTGTGAAGCTCATAAAGAAACAGGACTTTTTTAAAATAAATGTTTGCCAAATATTTTACAGGTCAACTGACCTGTCATATTTTGTCAAATAATGCCCAAGTATTTTTATTTTAAATATACTAACTTCAATGGTAAAAAAAAAAAAGCAAGCTACTGAACTAGAATGCTGCAACACACAGAATTCTGTGTAACTTAAAAAAAAATGTGTTCCTTCTCCAGTAGAAATTAGCCAAATCAAAGATGCTTCCTTATTTTATATTTCTTAATTTTTCCTGCTGCATGGCTCCTCAGATGGGTGGAAAAATAAAGCAGCTTCTACTCTGTTGACATTTCTCTTTCTTTCCATGTTCCATTATCTCAACATTCTGCAATAGAAATTGCATACCTGCAATTACAATTACAACTAATTGATCTGCCATTTCCGATGCCATAATTAATGTCATGTTTTAATAGAGTTATAATCATTCCATAATAATGGTTTTCATTCACCAGATTTCCAAAACCGGTAAGAATACAGTGCTCAAAAGCAATCAGCAGTTATGAGCCTCTTTCAAAATATCCCAGAAGGAACATCTTAGTGTAATGATCTTTCAAAACAGATTTCTTGAGTTTTTATCTGGACACAAAGTAATAATATGCAAGCTCTTTTTCAGTGCAACTTATCCCCAAACATCCATAAGCACAATAAAATCAATGGTTCAATGGCAAATGCATTATGTCTCCAAAAGAGTTATTTAATGTACACTTACTGCAAGGACAAGGAAAAAGATGTTTTTTGAAGAACAGATGGCAACAAGACAAAATACCATCAAAACATAGTTGTTGACTACAATGTATGTTGTGTACAGATGTTGCAACTTAAATGCAGGGTTTCTGATGCCAATAAAAAGTACTTTGAGGCCACAAATTAATTTTTCATGGCCACTACGGTAGTTGCACTGCTGGTTCATTTTTAGAACTAATTCTTTTCCTGCAAGAGCACAAGACCAACTCCTGAACTTAACAGCAAAAGAGAAAAATGAAAAGGAAACAAACAAAACATATTGGAATGAATGTCCACCATATTCCCAAGAAGGAAGAAAGATTGAACATGGAGACCCTTTTATAGCAAAGGGGATCACAATACAACTCGACTGAGTCTTATCCATCAGTTCTGATGCTTGGAATGGGAAGCCAAGACAAACTTTCAGCCCTGCAAAGGAATTACTTTAAACTCAAAATGAATTCTAGGCAAAACCACGGGTCAGAGACAGAAAACTGGAGAGGAATATATCTATATCAATGAACATAACAGTAGACCTTCCATATTCATGGATTCTTTATCTGTGGTTTCAGCCATCCACAGCTTGAAAATATTTTAAAAATATATAATTTTTTTTTTAAAAAAGATTGATTTTGTCATTTCATATAAGGTACACCATTGTACTGTGCCATGGTATATAATGGGACTTGAACATCCAAAGATTTTCATATCCACAGGGGGTTCTGGATACACCAGTGGATACCAAGGGTCCACTGTACATGTACACACGTGTAGTCACACACTCACACATGAATTTGCCAATGGAAGTACAGACAGAGAGAAATGACACAACCAGTGTCATATCATCAAATAGGTATTTTTTTCATTGTAACAGACAATTCTACTTAACATCTAACAGATCATGGCTATGTGTGAATGTATGTATCTATTTATCCCTCCCTCCCTCCTCCCTCCCTATATAGCTCTTTTGATATTCCCCCCATTCCAGATAATGACCAAGATGACCAAGATGTTGTTGTTTGTTGTATGGGTGGCTTATATGACATCAACAGAGACTATGCCCTAAGTCAAATTGAAATGACATCTTCTGAAAAAAACACTGAGTAAACAGGCATCAATTAGACTTAAACACAATAGATAATTAATGGACTGTACTAATTAGAGTGACATAGGGCTTCTACAGAGAAGCCATGGATTGGGACTGAGGCTGCCCCACGCCTTGGCCCCGATCCACCCTTATGGCACCTCTGAAAAGGAGCGCTAAAATAGCGCTCCTTTCAGAGGAGCCAAAAGGGGTGCTGGAAGAGGCGCCGGGCACCTATTCCGCGCTCCTTCCGGCTCAGCGTGTCTGGACGCTGAGCCAGAAGGACGTCATCAGAGCACCTGCCATGTGCAATGGGGGGCGCTCTGATGACGTCCTCAGGAAAGGGTTGGGGTGCCTGGTGTCCGGCTGCTCCTCCCCTTCCTGGGCTTGAAGACGGTGCTTTTTACCGTCTGCATCCCCCCATACTGAGATATCCATGCTGCAGTCCCCAATTTAACTAGAAATGTCATTGGGTGAGCTTCCATTTAACCAACTTCAGGCTTATCTCACAGGGCTGTTCTGAGGATAAAAAAAGGACTGAGAACTTTATACACTGCCCTGACGTTCTCCGATTACAGAAATTTTAATTTATTTTTTTTTTTAATTTTAGTATGATGGTAATCAAGGACTTTCTCCCAAGAAGCTAAGAGAGAAGAACCATTTAAATCAGTAAACTCTTGTTTAGCAGGGCCAATTTTGGCAATCAGGGATACTTTGTAGGCATGAAAGACAAATATTTGTATTTGCACAAACTGAAAAAAAGGTCTTGTGGGCAGTGAGAAAGGAGCGCTATTCAACAGTTTCTGTAAATCTAGGGAAGAGGCTGTGAGTTCCTCTACACTCGGCTCTCAGAACAAATTATCTTATAACCACATCAGGCAATAACCCATCTTGAGAGCTTTAACCTGTAACACATTGCCTATTCCTTAGACTGAGCAAATGGGCACATCTATTATGTTTTCTTAAGTGGAATAAACATATCATACTAATTAACTAGTACTGAGATCACTGGTCAAATTAGAAGATTGTTCATTCACCTCAACTATCTTGACAGACATCCAAAAGCGTCAGGGTAACTGCAAATTCAAATAAACAATAGTGGGATTTATGAAAAATTACACCAATAACTTTGGGAATAGAGATGATATATTAACCCTGTGTGTTCTATCTGACCAGGGGCCCTTTTACACTGCACAGTTATACCACTGCAAGTCCATTTTAACTGCCATTGCATAATCCAATGAAATCCTAGGATCTGGACTTTCAAGAGGTACCGTATTTAGAATTCTCTGCCAGAGAGCTCTAGTTGCACCCTAAACTACAAATCCCAGGACTCCAAGGGATGGAGACATGGTGATATCAAAATGCTGTGCCTATGTGGTATGTAAGGGCTCCAGGAGTTCTGTTGCCTTCCCTCACAATGTCTAAGTTCCAATCCTGTTCCTAAAACTGACAAAGAGGGAGCTGCTAAAACAAAACTGTGTAAAGTATAACTTTCATGACCTACAGATTCAATTCCAACAATGATCTTTCTTCTTCAAATAGGTGTAATGCTTTGCTTCCAGTATGTAATTAATTATACAGAACGTATGATTGTAAGGTATGAAATTTAGACTAAAGTCAGACAGAAAGAATTAGACAGAGGTCCTGGGCACTACTGCTGGGAGAGCCCTCCAAGTACAGGCCCCTCTCCTGCTCATACTCAAATGCTTGCTCTCATCTTAACCAGTGATCTGTTTTCTTCTCTCATGCACCCTGATCAGAACCAGTTCACAATCTCCTATTGCTATTCTTGCTCTTTCTACCTAGATAGTATTTTTTCTTTTTTTCTTTCCTCTCTAAAACTTTCGGAATATGTTGAGCTTGGTGCAGAAGGAACTACGTCTTCATGATTCTACATGGACTTCAAATGGGCATGCATGTCCAGAGGCATGCTGCAGAAGAAGACAAGTTGGCAGAGGCTTCCTTTATACTACATTAAATTTGTTCTAGTTTGGGGGAGGAGGATATGGATAAAGAAAAGGGGAAAGAGCGCAGGAACAAAAATGCTCATCTGCTTGGAGGAGTAGGCTGTGGTGGCAGGAAACACCATAGTCGAGGACAGAAAGAAATAGAATGGGTGGAAGAAGAAAGAGTAGAGAGAAAACAAAACAACATGTAGAAGAGCAAAGAGAAGAGTGAGCAAATGAGTGGATTATTTAGAGAGAACAAAAGTAGAAGGAGCAGCCAAAATTTTTGTGGGGGAAGGTAGGCAACATTTTATCCACTGAACCTTCAATCCTGGTAGCATAGCAAGGTACCTGGTCTACCTTTGGTTGTTTTTTTTTAATTTATTGAAAATTAAAAGCACTCTTCATTCTTGCAGATACAGCACCATAATTGGTGTACAAATATGATTAAAATGACATATAATACAATAAATTAAATGATCTGCAAAACCACTGAATCAGAACAGAAGCGGCAACAACATAATGGACTGATTGAAATGGCTGCATAAATGAAAAGAGTTTGAGCTGGTGCAAAAACCACTGCAGTGTTGTAATAAGTCACATCTCCCTGTGGCAATTTATCCATAATTGAGGCACCACAACCAAACAGACTTACTTCAGTGTTGCCTTAAAATATAATACATTATCCTATATATTATGAAAAATAGTACCGGTATTATAATCTAGAAATCTATCTTTACTTAACATGTTATTTGTGGAGGGTGACAGAAAATGATACAAATCTAACAAAACTACATCTCAGGTGTGTTTTTTAAACAAAAATAATCAAAAGTTAGCATATTTAGACACACACACATACACACACACACCACTATGTAAACTAAAGCAGACTCCAGATCTGAGATGTTTGCCATATATTTGTTTGCTTTGTCATTTGGCAGGGGAGTGAGCACAGAGATGAATGATGGCCCAGAAGGAATCACAATTTGAGATAAAAGATTGCATTAAACTTCTACCCAGAATTATGATAGATTCATAGTAATGGCATCACATCATCTGTGGAAGCCTACCTTCTTCTGGATTTAAAATTCCACCCTAATAGAAAGATAATGTGAATATAGTTTTATCTTGTTTGATGAGCCAGTGCTAATGACATGGATTTTAATATGATAAAGTCCTTTTTAGCAATCAATTTAACATGGTAACTCAAAACAATATTTAGATTTATCTAAAAATTATCCCTCTTTACATGGATTTTTGATGAGGCACATCCTCTTCAATAAGTACAATCCTGTAGTAAAAAAAAGAAAGAAAGCCAGTGTGGTTTAAGTGCTCAACTAGGACTCAGGGAGACCAGGGTTCAAATCCTCACTCAGACATGGAAACACTCTGGGTGATCTTGGGTAAGTCATAAGCTTTCAGGGGAAAGCAATGTCAAGAAAAGCATATGAGTATCAATTTGAAGGAATGTAACAATAACTATGGCTATGAAAGAACTCGAAAAGATTCTAAAATGCAAAGATATACAACTC
Source organism: Phrynosoma blainvillii (assembly GCA_026167975.1). Lineage (NCBI taxonomy): Eukaryota > Metazoa > Chordata > Lepidosauria > Squamata > Phrynosomatidae > Phrynosoma > Phrynosoma blainvillii. Next base: position 40,897,544 of record JANUYF010000005.1, read on the forward strand.
AGCACAAAAGTCAGAATGATACCAATGGGGGATACCATTGCATTCCCTATTACCATGTATGGGTGTGAGAGCTGGACAGTTAAGAAAGATGATAGCAAGAAAATCAATTCATTTGAGTTGTGCTGCTGGAGAAGAGTGCTGGGGATGCCATGGACAGCCAAAAGGACTAACAAGTGGATCCTAGAGCAGATTAAGCTGGAAACCTCCCTAGAAGCCAAGATGACCAAACTGAGGCTGTTGTACTTCAGACACATCATGAGAAGGGAGGACTCATTGGAAAAGACAGTAATGCTGAGAAAGATGACGGGAAGTAGGAAGAGAGGAAGGCCACATGCCAGATGGATGGACTCTATTAAGGAGGTCAGGGGTATATGGTTGCAGGAATTAAGCAGAGTAGTGGAGGACAGAGGGTCTTGGAGATATCTCATCCATAGGGTTGCCATGAATCAAGATCAACTTGAGGGCAGTTAACAACAACAAAACAATAACAATAACAACAACAACAACAACAACAACAGAATGAAATAATGCCTTCCACTTACCTGAATCGTATGCAAAATCTCTAGGCTCCTGTTTAATCATCAAAGGAGGGGGGAAGTTCTGATTGACTGAACTGGCAACCATGGCATTGTGTTCATACACTGGATCATGGTACTCCTGCTTAAACCCTTGAGGTGGGAAAGGTATGTTTGGCTCAGACATCTGCCGTTGGTACATTGGGCGCCCTTCCCTTGGTATGGCAGGCAAAGGAGGAAATGAATTGCAAGGTTCTGAGAGCTGACGGCGGAATCTAAGGTATCAAACACAGAGAATTCAGTTTGAAATAGAGCAATTCTAACAGAAGAAAAAATCATGGGGTTGGAGGAAACAAAGGAGTGTCAAAAGCAACATGTGTAGCATCTGAGGAGAGAAAAAAGAAAGGACTTTCATAACAAGTTAGGAAACAGGAATGTGGTGAACATGGTGCATGTGAACCCTTCTGAAGAGAAATAGTCACTTATATTATTCTTACATGGTAATGTCTTGACTAGTCAATCTATCAGACAGTATAAAAGCACCATTTGGCTGGAACTAAATAAGCAGAATTGCCCCCAGAGAAGAGTTTTATGATAAACTATTTTCCTAGCACCAGTTGACAGCTTTTCCCCCCACTCACTTTCCCCAAAATAATAAAAAGAAAAATATATATAAAGTAAAACTAACTCAACTATTATAGACTCAGTGTTGAAACTTCAGATGAAGCATGAGAACCATGGTTAAATTTGAGAATTCAACTCTTATATCAGGTGTACCAGAAAAAAATAGGAATTAAAGGGCTGAGTGCATAGAAAAGCATGGTAGACCCTTCCACAAACACACCTCCAGGAACACATTGGCTTGTTTGTTTCTCAGTTTATAAAGCCAAGAAACAATTCTCCAAATATGGCCATTCTGAAGGTTGGTCTACATGTACTTGACAAGGCATTGTTTGGCTATGAAGAAAAGGTACTGAATATGCTTTTGGGTTTACACAGGCAATCACTGGCTCCCTCCCCTCAAGGATTCTCTTCTCCAGGGTTTGCCAGTTCAGAAACTAAGTATGATTTAGTCAAATCAGTTTGGGGGATTCAGACATATCAGGAAACTATCGTTTACCTGAACTGTAAAGTGAAGGAGAAAAGCTGACACCATTAAAAAGCATGAAAGACAGTCCTTAAAAAGTATGGGCCTGTACAGACCGGCCGCAAGGGCCGGCCTGAGGGTGGAGTCGGGGTGGTGGCAACTGCACACTGGCTGCCCCGCCTCCACCCCCACATCGTCCTCATGCCACCTGCCCAAACAGTTGGTGGGCAGCATCAGGGTGCTCCCTTGGCACAGTATTTAGACACACTGCTCCAAAGGAGCACAGAAAAGCCACCGCTGTGGCAAGGGAGGCTTTTTGCAACTCCAAAAAGAAGCAGTATTTGCCAGTTCTTTTTGGAGTAACAAAGAGGCGGATTGGGGCTGCGACGTGTGGTTGCCACAGCCCCGATCTGGTGCTCCCAGGGGTGGCACAGAGCCACCCCTTAGGGGCCATCTGTAGAGCTCCCATGACTGCAAGCTTACAATATATAACAACTCATACTGTTTTAAGCTCTCATGTGCTAGAAGATTCAATGTAAATCATGAGAAGAACTTTAAAAAAAAAAGCCAATGAATTATTAGGACAGTTACACTGAGTGGTTATACTTTGGGAAGTAAAATTAGATGAAGGTGGGACAGAGTAATCCTCTGATGCAAAATAATTCTTTTAATAGGGAGCTACACAGCCTTGTGTGAAACATGTAGTTCATACAAATCTGCATATGCCTGGAGCAGCTATATTTATTGTTAAAAATGATCATTATTTGCTTGGATTCAGTTAAATCTACAGATTCATTCACAGTAATGTTGCAATCACTGATTCCAAAGGATGAAAATAACACAGTCTGAAAGCAAATCTAAAAATTTTCCATGCCATTGTAAAAGGAGTGATACCTTTGTAGTTCGCTAACATATTTAGAAAAGAAAAAAACCTCATGACATTAGGAAACAGCTAAGTATATTGGCAATGAATTCATTTTTACCACCCCTTCCCTTTTAGTTAAGAAATGAAGTTGAAATTATCATTAAAAACTGTCAAGGAGTGAATTTAAAATAAGGAAAAGTCTCACTTGTAAAACCTCAAAGGAAGTTAATAATACTTGCACTGGAAGCTTTCAATGGAACCAAGCCATATGTTTATACAAGTGGCTTTGATTCCTGTTGATGCTTGTTAAGGCCATTTATATTCCACATACTTGTGTGTTTTTTTATAAACTGTGTTACTGGAGCTGTAGGTCTGCTAGGCCAGTGGTTCACAAAATTTTGCTAACTGTTTGGAGTTATCCCATCTTCTGATATCACTGCCCACGTGACCTTCCCACATTCCCACTATTATACAATTGCAGAAGAGTTGAAATGCTAAATAAAATCATTGCAGCAGTTGCTACTTCCAACAGAAATCTATGAAGAAGACTCCCAATGAGCAAAACCTACTGAATCAGACCTACAAAGTATGGTTATGCAGTTATTATCCACATAGTTGGGGGGGAACATACTACATGCATTCTGCATGTTCCTGCCATTGGAAAGTATTTGAAAGTTACAGCTTGTGCAAAATGCAGCAGCCAGGTCAGGTATGTGTTTGAGACCTCATTGATCTTGAACCAACTAACTGATTCTCAACTGTGCTTCCAAGCTCAACTCAATGTGCTGTTTATGACCTATGAAGCCTTAAATGGCTTATAGGCCAGTACCAACAAAAGACTATCCCCTCCTATATAAGCGTGCCAGGAATCTGAGATCTTCAGTGCACCCTGTTGCATGTCCCATCACACAGAGAGGATATCTTGGTAAGTACATATGACAGAGCCTTCTCTTTAGTGGTACCCTAGCAGTGGAACTCTCTGCCAAGTGATGGTTCCATTCCCCATGAGCTTCTGGCAGGCAGCTAAGACTGCACAATTTTACTTCACATGGCCTTCAGTCCAAAGTAGTAAAGTGGTATCTTCATGGGATATTTAGTAACAGTATGGATTTTCTAGATAATCCCCTGTGATATTCAGTAATTGGAATGATGCCCATTCATTTGGATGACTTTAAAACAAGCTGAAAAATTCATGGAGGATATGTCTATGAATACTACTAGTTGCAATGGTTATTCATTACATTAGAAGAATTGTGGCTCTCACTCCACTATGCATGGCTGAAGGACTCAATACCAGTTGCTTGTATGCTACTGAGTTCATGTGTGCTCTACAGGCTCCTCATACATCTGTTTGGCCATTGTGGCAGAGAATGCTAGGCTCGATAGGACTTGATCTTCTCATGTTCTTAAGTACACATGGGGACTATAACTCACGATTACAGGGTCCATGATGGCATAAGTATATAAATAAATATATCCATTAACAATATGCTAGTTGGGGGGGGGGGCTGTGCACCTCTACATGCTGGGAGATGAGCAGGAAGGGGGAACACACAGTATTACATCAGAATTGGCTCCCTCAGTATGTTCTGGGAAGGTTAGAAAATAACCAAATAAGTAAATATTTGATCATGCTTACATAAACAATTATAATCACAATTCAAACATAGCCACAGCAAAAGTTAAGCAAAATAGATTGAGTTCAATCAATGAATGCTTTGCCTTAGGACCTCAAATACAAAAACTAAGCAGGGTGATTTAGGGACGACGCTGAAGCTTCAATTCAGTTTTCTAGCTTTTACGGTTTCACTCAGGCTAAAGTTATTTGAACATAGTTTGTTTTGGCAGCTTAACTTCCTTTTCCTAAGCTGTTGCATTTCAAAAGGCTCAAAGGGGGAAAAACACACACCCTTTCAATGGATACTATGCAAATTTTTAGAACAAGTAGTAATGTCTATAGCACATGTCTATAAAGAATTTAAAAAAACGAGTATATTTATAACATCCTGCTAACGGATGCACTGTACTGGACAATATAAGTACGTTAATGATCAATCTGGTTCCAAGCAAATACGCTGTGCGTGTCCATACACTCAGTTGCTTCTGCCTCACTTCCATTAGTCCACAGAATCTGTAGAATATGACACCACATTAATTAAAGTGGAACTTCACAACTAACACAAATGAGGGATTGCTTCATCATAAAATCTGACCTCGCTAGTCTCCCACATTCCTTAAAGACTTTCCTTCTTGATTCATCACTTTCCCTTGACATCCAGAGACACAGAAAGCCACTAAAGTCTCAGATGTGGGAGACATCAACACAGAATAAGCAATAAGTCAATGAAACTGTTTTTCTGACATGTGTACTCTCCCCAGGGCTCTTCACATCTCTCCCTCTGTTGTGCCTACTGTATCTGTACATACAGTCTCAAGGTTTAGATGCAAATATGGTACAAATATTTATGTGCGACTAATTGCAAATAATGGATGATGGTGACTTTATCAATAATGAACACTAAGGGGGAGGGGGAAGCAGCACACCCACCAAAGACTCATATCCTGCAAGAAACTGGAGAGAACTCTCTCTTACCTGTGGTCCATGGGAAAGCTGTTGTCTGGAATGGGTTGGGATGGAGGCAGGTGAGCAGGAAAAACCCGGTCAGGTTTTGGATTCTGAGCCAAGTTTGGGGATGCATGATGCAATGGCGACACTGGAGTGCTTGATGGAGTTGGTGGGTTGGAGGGCCTCATTCCCACTTGTGGCTTCTGATCATAGGCACTGCCAGTTCAATAAAGGGAGATATAAGGCTCTCTGGTCAGTACCAGTGTATATTATTTGAATGAAACAGGTCCCTAGGCTCAATGCTTGGCATCTCCATGAATGACTAGGCAAACATCCTGGATTAAACCTGGAAAAGTGTTCCCAGTCAGTTCAGACACTACTGAATGAGACAGGCTAATGGTGTAAAACAGCTTCCTACAGTCCAATGCCTGATGCTGGTCTTGGGAAACCTGGGTATTACTATGGGAAACCTGAGTATTACTAACAGTGTATCAAAGAACTAATAATTCTCTGTCCACTGTGATTCATAATCCCTGGCTAAGAGTTACGAGTTTATCACATTCCCTTTTTGGCCCAATCTGTGCACGGGCTGGGGATACACGTGAACAAGGGGAAACAGATTTTATCGCACTCAAAATAATTGGCAAACCATCGCCATGCTGTCGTCCAACCACCACCTGTCCCCAAGCTGTGATGAGCTGGCCGATTTTTCAAGGACAGAAGCTTTCCAGTTGAGCAAAAATGGCTGGCTCAGTGCGGCTTGGGAATGGGTAGTGGTCAGGCGACAGCATGGCAATGGCTTTCTAACTGTTTTGAGTGCGATAAAATCCATTTCCCCTCATTCACATGCATCCCCAGTGCCCAAATCAGGCAAAAAGGGAATGCGATAAACACCTTAGAGACAAAACAAGTCATATACTTAACAAGTAAATATTTATTATTTGTTCTGCTAGCTAGATATTTTTTTTTTTAGATTTTCATATTTTTCTTACTTTTAAACTATGTGGAATAAGATGTTGCATCATAGTAAAATAAAATAACTGAGGTGTTAAAGAATAACTTCCCCGAGATTTTGGAAAGGACAAGCTGAACTTTCTGAGAGAAATTACTCATCAAAGATGTTGATTATGATTAAATTAGTCAAAATTACAGCTTTTAAGAAATTATATGTTAACATGTTGACAATAAAGTCAGGTTGTTGAGTGTACAACTGCAGAATATTATATTGAAAACAAGCTGTCATACATTTGCTATTAAATGGTCACAAGTTATTCATGCATGATTTTAAAATTCAATGACTCTCCAATAGTTAGAAGTGGAGGCACCCCACATAGTGTAGGAATTTACTCAACTTTCAGGACTTACACAGAAGTTAACTTTACCTATTTGGCCCTATTTTCTCTTGCTACAACTGTGACATCAGTACATTAGGAAAATTTTATAGTTTATTTTTATGTAGTGTGTGTAGTTATAGCTTCTTTAAAGTGATAACATAGGCAAATATAGGTAATATGCATTTGAACAGATAAATCTTAATATTGCTCTGACCTTTTAAAAAGTATTTTGTTGTGACTTTATTATATTGAATATTGATCTAGTGATTTATAGGCTTCTTCTTCTTCTTCATTTATTTATTTCTCACCTTTTCACCAGTTTGGGACTGAAAGATCTTACAATGGGTAGAGGTCGCCCCAGCCATGATCAGCCCCCAATCAGCCCAGGATTGCAGTGACTCGACACAGCAGTCTTGAAGCTGGCCCTTGCTGCAGTCCTGAATAAGCTGCTGACAAGAGTGGCTTTTTGCCATTCCCTTTCTGGCCAGCTTTGGGCCACCTCAGGTGGCCTCAGAGCGGCTTCCGGTTATGTCAGGGGCATGCATTGCCTGCACACCATGCCCTTGAAGCAGTTGGAAACCACACTTTTTTGGCCCGTCTGTTTCACGCCATAGTTTGAAATTCACATTAGATCAAAAAACATGGGTATGTTTGTAAGGGAGAATGCAGTCCTTTGGATAAACTGGACCAGATGGGCAGATGGGAGCAGCATCCAGCTGCTCTGGGGTTGTTGCATTTACACAACACATGCCCCCCAGAGCATACCCTGGGGCTGCCTAAAGCAGCTCAAAACTGGCTCCAAAAAACTTTTTTCTGGCAAATGTTGACCGTAGAGTTGTGCTGTAGGATCTAGAAATTCCTAATGTCCTCTCAGATGAAAAAAATAAGTGTTTTTATTATTTGCATTCTTCCCACTTTCACTGGAGTCCTGAGCCCTAACCCCAGTGAGTGTGGAGGGCCCACTGTAGTGCTTGAATGCCAGACAGTACTACTAGAGATGCTTCAAACTGCATCCCTGCACTTACAAGAAAGACGCTATATGCCTGTTACAATGCATGAGGGCACTTCTATTGTTCAGGAGGCTTGCCTAGTGCTCACATACTGTCTTGCCAGGATCAGGGCTCAAGAACTGGCTAAGGTGCCTTGCAAACAGGCAGCATTTGGTAACTTGGCACAGGTGACTCTGCAATGGCAGTGAGTGAAAAAGATCATAGGAAACAACTGCATAGATACAGGTACACTGAAGAGTGGAAAGGATTCCTGTTAGAGTACATTGCCCAGCTCAAAGGCATTCCAAACAATCTACATAGGCATAGAACAATCCATATGTGTGAGAATTATAGAGAATACGAATGTTACAGAGACGACAAAGTAGAATGGTCTATTTCTGATCTGTGTCATTTTTTATTTTATTTTTTTATGTGTTCATTTGTAAGTCTATTTTGTCTCTTTTCCACATCAAACTAGAGGATGTCCTTTCTCAACAGTTGCACAGAATTTCACATTATTTGGGGATATATTTTTCATAAAATACTCATTTTTGTATAAATGCTACCATACAATATGCAGTTTTGTATACATTTTAACTTAAAAAAATTGTATGCTTTTGGAACATCTATATTGTAGAAATCAGCATTGCTAAAATCTAAATAACTACGTCACAATGTACATATTAATTCAGAATGCACAACTTAAATACTTTTTTTAAAAGGGAGAATCAAACAAAATCCTTCTCAATAAAAAGAACAGAAAACACATTGATTCACTGGATGTTTTGCTCTAAACATCATGGATCTTTGGTTCAATTTTCAAAGATGAGATCTCAGAAGGTGACTGTCCTGCCAATTATTGAAATACTATTCAGAACGGTGAATCTGGTGACATTTTAAACTGCTGTAGCTAACATGTACCCACAGATATGGAAGCAGTTAAAGTTAGGAAAGTATGTGGATATTCCCAAGTATTCTTTAGTTCTGGAGATTTTGTTCACAATATTTTTGAGAAAAACATGCTAGAGAAAAACTGAGTTTGTTTTCTGACTGCCTTATATAAGAGGATTGTTATTCTTCAGCAGGACAAAAAATGGTGACTATGGGCCTTTGCAGACTGCCAGAAATAGTGCAAATTGAGTCTACTTTAAGGGTTAGAGTTAGTGCTAGGGAATCATGGGAATTGTTGTTGTTTTTCTGAGACATTGAGCCTTCTCTGTCAGAGAGCTCTGGTGCCACAATAAAATACAGTTCCCATGATTCCCTAACACTAAAAGTGGACTCAATTTGCACTATTTCTGGCAGTCTGCAACCCTCCTAAATTGTAGAATGAGGGTGGATGAAGTGCAGCCCTCCAGATATTGCTGGGTTATACTATCCAACATTCCTCACCATTGGCTATACAGGTTAAATATTCCTTTCCCAGATATTCGAAATTCTCCAAAATCAAAAATTGTCTACATGGGTGACTGAGGGCCTTTGCAGACTGCCAGAAATAGTGCAAATTGAGTCCACTTTAAGGGTTAGGGTTAGTGCTAGGGAATCATGGGATATTTTTTTCTGAGACATTGAGCCTTCTCTGTCAGAGAGCTCTGGTGCCACAATAAAATACAGTTCCCATGATTCCCTAACGCTTAAAGTGGACTCAATTTGCACTATTTCCCTGAGACAGTGAAATCTTTGCCTTCTGATGGACCAACATACACAAATCTTGCTTTGTGCACAAAACTTTTGAAAATATTGTGTATAAAATTATCTTCAGGCTACATGTATAAAGTTTATCAGAAACTTACATTAATTTCTTGTTTAGAATTGGGCCTCTCTCCAAGGTATTTCATTATGTACATATATGCAAATATAGGTATTCCAAAATAAAATTAAAAAAATCCAAAATTCAAAACACCTCTGGTTCCAGGCATTTTGGATAAAGGATACTCAAGCTGTATTGTTTAAGGTTCATGGGAACTGTAGTCCAATAATTACCTGTATTTTGCCTGTCCTTGAAGATTGCAAAGCAAAGCAGCTTCATTTTATATATACTGCTTCATATCATGCTATGGTATGTCTAAGCAGTTTACAACTGTAAGCTCATTGCCCCCCAACAGTTGGGAACTCATTTTAGCGACCTCGGAAGGATGCAGGCCTGAATCTAGCCTGAGCCCCAGTTAGTACTGAACTCGCAGCCTTGTGGTCTATGAGTGAGAACCACTGCGTCACCATAGAATTTATTTATTTGTTCATTCATTCATTTATATCCTGCCTTTCTCCCAACATGAGACCCAAAGTGGCTTAGGAATTAAGTATCAAGTATAATTCCTGCTTCTAACATATGCAGAAATTTCAAACCGTCAAACTAAGGCTTTCAAAAGAAAAAGCTATTAAAGAGCATAATGCTATCACACCAATTAAAAAAATATCATAGAAGCCATTTAAAAAGTTTTGCTTTCCACTCAACATTCCCGAAGGGAAGCAACCTGCTCGTGAAGAGATAAAAGTATCTGTAAAGGCTAATAAAAAGTGATTTTTAATAATCACCCATGAACACACATACGTATCAACTGTAAAGTTGTTGAAATAGCTGAAGTGTTGCTTAAGCCAGCCTCTACCAAGAAGGTCTCTTTCAATCTAAAGCACGTAAAGCATATTTAAAAAAAAAAAAATTGCACAAAATGAAATTTAAAACTACACAGACACACCCACCCACCCCAAACTCATGCAAGCAGGGCTCACATGCGTTGAAACTTTAGGCTGCTTTCATAAAAATACAAATGAATTGCAGCTATTTAAAGTGATATTAAAAGAGATAAGTGTTGTTTTAAAATGATTTTAAACATGCTAGATCAGGGGTAGGCAACCTTTCCCCTTTAAGGGCCGAGGGACTTCAGCTCCCAGAATCCCAGGAGCTATTGGCCAACATGGGACTATTGGCCAACATGGCTGAGGCTTCTGGGAGCTGAAGTCCCTCGGCCCTTAAAGGGGAAAGGTTGCCTACCCCTGTGCTAGATAGAAGTGTAAATCTACATATCACTCTTCAACTAAATTTATTCTCATCAGCTTAAGAATTGGTTCTGCAACAAGTTGAGTATCATTTATGTGAAATGCTTTGGACCACAAGTGTTTTGGATTCTGGAATATTTTTATATGTACCTAATGAGATACCTTGGAGATGAGACCCAAGTCTAAACACAAAATTTATTTAGGTTTCACATATACCTTATACACATGACCTGAAGGTAATTTTATTTACAATATTTTCAATAATTTTGTACATGAAACAAACTTCATGTACATTGATCCATCAAAAAGCAAAGATGTCACTATCTCAATGACTCATGAAAACAGTTGTTGGGTTTGTTTGTTTTTAGTATTTTGGATCTTGGAATTTCAGATAAGGGAGACTAATCTTGCAATATGTGATGTTTGTTCTCTCTTTTGTGGCCTGTATTTTAAAGTTTTGTGGCATTTTAATTTTAAAAAACTGAGGCAGTAGGATGGACTGCCCTAAAACTACAAGTGCAACATCTCTGTAACATTACACAGAAAAAATCTTGTCTACGCTCCACCCCTGTTCTAGTTTCCTTAAGAGGTAAAGATTATAATATTTTATTCTAACCCCTCCACCCATTCAATATAGGATGGAATACAATAGGCCCTTAGTATCCACTCGGGTTTGGTTCCAGGACCCACCCAGGCCACATGGCTACCAAACTCTGTGGATGCTCAAATCCCATCAAATACAATAGTATAGTAAAAGAGTATCACTTATATAAAATGGAATATTTTAAAGTTTTGGAATATTTTAAAGTTCAAGCAGTGGATGGTTGAATCCATGGATAAAGAATCCATGGAAATGGAGGGCTGACTGTAATTCATTCTACCACCTCAAGACTTTCACTCCTCATTTTGCTGCATATTTATACCAAGCCTACCAGCAGTGGATTCCACAAGATTTGTTTGGTCTAGTCACCACCATGCCTTTATTACTCTATTGTTTCCAGTCAAAACAGTCCTGCAAAAACACTAGCTACATTACCTGACATTGTACAGGCACTTTTCCCCATAACTGAATTTGAATGGTTGTTCTTGACTACACGCCGAGCTGAGTTCAGAACATGGACTGTGGGGTTCTTTCTTGATTTTCAATGGAATACCATGAAAAGCCACTGGAAAGAGAGAGAAAATACAGAAAGCAAGCTAAGCAAGTTCAAGCACTTGAGACAGATGAGAAAATCAGGCAAAAGCACAATACTCATAGAATCATAAACTCACAGGACTGAAGGTCACCCCAAAAGGCATTTAGTTCAATTGCCTGCCGGTACAAGAATCCACAGCTAAAAAAACCTTGAAAAGTGGACAACCAACCTCTATTTAAAACCTTACAAATGAATGAGTGTTGGTTACTGTCCATGGTAATACTACTCCATGACCAAATCAGCCTTTACAATGTAGACTCATTTTAAATATAACAATTTCAGGAGGGCAGAAATTGTTGGTCTATATAACATTTTACAGAGTCCATTTTGTTTTTTAAATCAGAGTGCTAATGTGCTAGATGTGGTTTCAGCATGGCACGTGCCTGTGGTCTCCATCAGTATGTCAACAGCATGTTAATGCTACATACATTGTGGCCAAGAGCTGAATTTCAACATGAACTTGGTCACACACAATAGCATAGGGAGAAGCAAACTTTCAGCCTCACACACAAACTGGGCATCAAAAGGCACTGTGTTCTACAGATATTTGGAAATAATGAGAATATACATTTCCAGTTTTGTCAGGAATAAATGACAGTAAAAATGCTTAAAGATCAGCAATGTGGTAGAGGAAAACAAACTGAGATTTATTCTGAGGTACCTCTATCTCTCCCAATGCCCAAATCTATCTTCAGCTCTCAAGGAGTCTGTCATCTGTTTCTCCATCCATGCTGGAGGAAAATGGGCATAACCGAGACACCCCATCCTAAACCACATACACAGGAAGCTCTTGTTCTATTCTACAAAGGTACCTCCTTCCACTCCATATGTCTGCATAGTAATTCTTTATTGCAAGCCCTGGGCATTCAGAAAGAAAGGACAGGTGCATCGAAACCACTCGTCCAACAACTTGTTCAACACCTTCCAGAATCCATGCAAATGGTATACAAATCCAGTGTTCATAGTAAATCCCCATACCAAAAAAATAAACAAATTGGCTCTTCACAATTTTGCATTCAAAGTGGGACAAGTAAGCCCACACACACACACACACCTTGGTTCAGTGATTCTCGGTGTGCTTAATTAAATCATTAAGTAAAAAATGCAAGGTCATGGAGAAAGAGAAAAGGGAGGGGAGAGAATTATTAAAAGTATCTTGAAGTTCAGGAGTTTGGAGACACCAGGGATTCTTTGTACTACTAGGGTTCCTATCATTTATAGTAGCAGCATGGCTCAGATCTCAGTTCATAAGCAAAGGAACAATGACCCATTTGTATGAGTTTTTAGTTGCCATAAATTATCAAGTACCATCCTTAGCAGAGAGATCCACCACAGTGTAGTTGTTTGAGTGTTGGACTAAGACTATGGGAGTTCAAATCCCTCCCCAACCATGGAAACCCACAGGATGACCTTGGTTAGGTCACTCAGTCGTACAGGAAGGCAATGGCAAACCTTCTCTGAGTAAGAAAGGATATTCTGGGTTATCCTTACTTTCTCTAGAAAGAACAAGTTACTTACAACCATTAGGATTACTTAAATTTATTTATTAAATATATTGATTTTTAAAAACCAAATGCCTTAACATACTGAGATTACCTGCTGACTTTCCAAAGGTCTGTCTGGGCACTCATTTACACTACCCATTTCTAATGAGATATTGCACTTTAATTCCCATGAGTGCATCCTGTGAATCCTGGAGTTTGTAGCTTAGTAAGGCACTATGACTCTCTCTAGCTGATAATTCTAAATACCCCTCCCTAAATTACCAATTTTAGGATTCCAGAAGACTGAACCATGACAGTTACCATAGCACTATAATGATGTAATGTGGATTATATAGCACATGCTGAGGGCTGTGAGAGCAAAAGAATTTCACTCTTCGATATTTGTATGTTATGTATGTGTAATCTTAATGAAAATATTGTGAATGTGACTGTTTAGTAATCATCATCACAGTTTTAGTCTTTGAGGAATAATAATAGTCTACATGTAGAACTAAAGATCAAAACCAAAACCAGCATCTAACCCTCATTTTAGATGGTCAGATGCTCGCTCATCTAAATTCTGAATTTGGAATGTATTACTTTATTAGGACTCCAACTCTCAGAATTCTCTAGGCAGCATGATCACTGAAGTTTCCAATCCTATTTTTTTAAAATAAAAAATGGCCTCCAAAGATATGTTACCTTGTTCGGTTTTCACCCCAGCCCCAGCCTCTACAGAAGTACCTGAACATGAAAAGAAACTATTACAGGAAACTGCAGCCAAATATTACTGGAAACAGTAACCAGAAGTCACTTCTGATTGAAATTTTCAGATTATTTTTCACCCGTGTGCCAGGGTGAAAATTGTCCCCATCACAGTTGTCCCTTGGCTAAAATAAAAATCATTCCAAATTTGAGAGAGTTCTTGGGCAAGAAACCCTCCTTCTTAGATGCTGTTGCTGCCCTCCATTCCCTCTCGTGCCAATCTACACCACCATACAGAGAAGAAAATGGCAAGCAAAGGATGAAACAGCTCCCTCTCTCAATGGTGCCCTGAGAAGAATTAGCAAGGCCATGGGCTTCCTCAGGAATACAGATGACCAAAGATTCAGGAGAGCTTAAAACTTTGCACTGCACTGACTATGGGTATACAAGTCTATGGGCAAGCCACAGTGCATTTATGTGAAAAACTGGTGATGAATGAATGACAACATGAATCCTATGTATATGACTCTTTTATCACCACGCCTCCAGAAAATGGGACAACAGCCGTTAGCCATGCCCCAATGCTAGTGTGCCAGTTTTTCACAACTGGCTTTCTGTGCTACTTCTCATTTCACAAGTGGGTGGTGGCAGGATAATGCTGTGACATCCTTCTTCTGATCATTTCAGCACACCATTTTATTGAGTCTTCTTAAAAGATGCAAAGAATCAAACCTGGCAATAAAAAGCACACCTTTTTGTCAGAATTAGCAATTTAAAAAACAACACTCTAGCTAGCTAAAAAAACATATTCCAAACATCTTCCATTTTTAAACACCAACATCACACATTCCCCCATACAGAACTGCACACTGGTCCTGTTCTCATTCCCAACTTTCTTGTTCCTGTTTCCTTTCTTGCAGCTCATCTTTTATAAGAAATCCCCCATTTGGATTCTGAAACAATGAAGAGCACAGAAACCCCTACATCACTGTAGACCTATGTGGAGAAATGCTTGGGATATCACAATAGGGAGAGCCTAGGCAGCTGCTAACAGCCAGTTTTCTAGTGCTCTGGCACAGGCACGAACAAACGTAGCACATTCATTTTGTGCAATTTGCTTTACCTTCCCACATGGAGTTGGTGCATGTAAAAGGCTGTTAAGTACTAAATTATTCCTTATCAAATCACCATCATCTGGAGTCATGATCAACACTAATTAAATTACTTTCACTGAACACGGCTCCTGCCTGCTGCCTCGGCTGCAAGGTACATTTTCTTTTGCTCATGATACAGGGCTAGCTGGGTTCAAAGTACAGAGCTAGAAGGCTGCTGCACTGGAGTTTTAATTGAAAAGTGCATCTTACCTACTTTGGGTTCTTTGAGATGCACTTTCTCACATCAGAGAGGTTAACTCTTTCATGTCATTGTCTGTGCATGTGGGGAAAGTTTCATATTCCAAGGGGCATTCCACCAAGATTTATTTCTCTATCATCTCCATGAAGCCATAAAGCCAGAGCAGTGCTTCACAATGCATCTTATGTGGAGAACCAAGAGTATTCCTCTGTGCAAGGGCCCACATCACATTTGTGGCTGCTGGCTACAACTGTCTTTCTTTTCTAGGAGCTTTCCAGGACCTAGTGGCTAATGGCTTGGGGGCTATAGTGCAGGTACTGGTCCAGGGACCACCAGTTTGAGTAGCACTATATTTCAGGATCTCATCTGAAGTTTTCATCTTCACTGTTGCCAGAATAGATGGCAGAGTTACAATCTGGATAAATCTTCAAAGTTTCCACAGGTAAGTTTACCATGTAACACATATCTATCATTTTGTAAAATGGATATAAAACATCAGTTTTGAATTGTAGCTATTAAATATTGACCATATTTAATCTTTCTTGTTGAATTATAATATACATTATTCAAAATACTAAAACATTTCTTATTTTTTGATGTTAGAAATAAGTTTTCTATCTTCAATTTTTCCCATTTCTAATAAACTAAAATTGTATACTGTACTGGAAATCTTTGGAATTTATTTGAACAGCCTCAGTGCAAGTTGGATACATTCATTATCTTTGATCAGCATCAATATGGAAAACAGTTTTTAAAGCAGTATATTCAGAAAAAGCAATCAAACCATCTGGTTCTCTATCCCTGAGACCATGGAGTGAAAAACCTTAATAAGTTCCTCAAGTGATTTCTAGACTTCAAAAATCCCTGTTATCACCTAGGAAAGATTAAATGTGTACAAGTTATACAGACTTTCCCCCTTTTTTGGGAGGAATAATTCTAGTACTCATAATGCTCTATATAATTAGAGAGTTGATATTGTCCACATCTCTGAAATATAATGCTCAACAAGAAGCAGCTTCATTTATATACCGCGTCATATCGCGCATGGGATGTCTAAGCGGTTTACAACTGTGAGCTGATTGCCCCCCAACAATCTGGGTACTCATTTTAGCGACCTCGGAAGGATGCAGGCCTGAGTCGAGCCTCAGCTCTGGCTGGTATTGAACTCGCAACCTTGTGGTCTATGAGTGAGTGGCTGCAGTACAGGCATTAACCACTGCGCCACCAGGGCTGTCAAGAAAGTTGCAGAAGTATCTAATTCATAGTAGCTTAGTATGAAATATGAGATTGCTTAATCTAACTCACATGCTCAAGGTTTGCTGTTTGCACTCTAAGAATAAACTGTTACTTTCAGAACTGGATTGATTGTTGCAAGATGGAGAAAGAAAAATACAGATGATGCTATCATTGGATATTATTACCTTAGGACATCTTAAACCCTACAGTCTAGAACAGGGGTAGGCAACCTTTCCCCTTTAAGGGCTGAGGGACTTCAGCTCCCAGAAGCCTCAGCCATGTTGGGCAATAGTCCCATGTTGGCCAATAGCTCCTGGGATTCTGGGAGCTGAAGTCCCTCGGCCCTTAAAGGGGAAAGGTTGCCTACCCCTGGTCTAGAAAGTTTCAGCATTATACCTTTCCATATGGAATACATAAACCGAAGTGCGTATCATGGGCAGGTGCTGTATGTTCAGCTATATGCCTAACTTTCAACAGTAAAAGACTGTTTAAACCAGGGGTAGGCAACCTTTCCCCTTTAAGGGCCGAGGGACTTCAGCTCCCAGAATCCCAGGAGCTATTGGCCAACATGGGACTACTGGCCAACATGGCTGAGGCTTCTGGGAGCTGAAGTCCCTCGGCCCTTAAAGGGGAAAGGTTGCCTACCCCTGGTTTAAACTATTCCCACCCCACCCCAATATGGCTTGTTTGATAACTTCCTAAATGTCATGTTCACCTGAAGAAGCTTGTACAAAGAGAACTGGCCAGAGGTAAACACCTGAAACCAAGTACAAGTTCAAATAAAGCTTCTGCAAATTACTTTCAATGATCCAATAAGATTTTTAAAAAGCAATTAAAAGATGCAGAGAAGGCCTCATCAGTGTCTCAGGGAGCTAAGTGTACAAGGGTCATAAGGATGCTGACAGCAGATACAAATCACAATGATCTACAGGAGAGCAACTTGGGAAAGACAGGCATAATAATAATAATAAAATTTATTTTTATCCCGCCCCTCTGCGTAACGCAACCGGGGTAGCTTACAACATTAAAATATACATTTCATATCCCACAATCCCACCCACCCCTTAAAATACTATTAAATAATGAGAGTTTAAAAACACACTTAAAATAATAATACAAGGCAAACCTTGAACAAAGGAAACGGTCTTGATGAATGCTTTTGAATGAAAAGCTAAAAAATAAAATGTATTGTATTTATAGCCTACTATAAGCTGGCACTCAAAAACAAAAAACCTCACTGGGACTCAAGGAGGCATCTGTGAGTTCCAGAGCAGCGTCTCTCCCAAAGAAAACATGGGACAGAATGATCAGATGCATCAAGTGATGACCTGCATACCAAACCCTGAGGTCCCCTGGGATCCCCTCCATGACCCAGGCAATGACATGTACTCATGCATGTCTACACACAAACAGAAAGCAAACTGTGGAGCCCATGCTATTTGCAAATATACCCCTTGACAAACTAAGACTATCAAATTCAGAAAATGTGTAGAAACCACAGAGCAAAAGGTAGCTCTGTATTAACTCAATTAACATACAGATATATATATGCACTCAGCAGGTGCCAATAGTAGGTCACTGACATCACAAACTTGCTTGCAAAAGACACGTAATCAACACTAGACCCCAAAGTGTACACTAGACAATTTTTCACTCTACCAGCAAAGGAAGTAACAGAAGACACAATTGAGACTTGCCAAGAAAAGAATACAAAAACAAACAAACAAATAAACAAACAAAAAACAACACTAGAGAGGGGTGTATTGGTTTGACAAACATGCTAATTTTAAAAAAAAACATGTTAAAGTTATGTCTTCAAGAAGGCTTTACTCACTTTTGGCCCAAATCAAGGATTTTTTATTTTTTATTTTTTTAAGAAGTGCTATGGAAGAAAGTCTTATTACAAAGAAACATGTAGAGGGCACATTTTTTTTCCTGAGCATGAACAGAAAAGATGGGCCAACCATAGTCCTATCTCAGCCGATTTCGCTCGGTCTCCAGGTGATGAACTGATAGGGCTGACCTCAATTAATATGCAGTTAAATTCCAGAGGCAAAAAGGATACTGATAAAAAAAACCCCATTGAAGACTCGTTAAACCCATCTACCTGCCCATGCATAAAACTTAGAATAGCAGGCACTTCAGATACATCAGCACTGCCTCTCAAAGATTCTTTTCCAGTACATTTCCCTCTGCCAAGCCCTTCCTCCCCCTCTTTCTCCAGCACGCAAAAATCCATTACTAAAGGGTCTAATCTCAGCTATCAGTGCAGAGTGCCTTTTAGGGAGCCATTAAACCATTTCTCTTGTTTACAGTGCCTGAAGAAAGATGTGAATTATGTCTGTGACAAAGTGGGTGATAACATTTCCAAACTGCAATCAAAATGCAAACTGAAATACATTTAAAGGACAGAGTCCCCAATTTTGGTGAGGCTTTTTGTTTTGCTTTGTTTTTGCAATTTTCTTCACCTACTCTGAGTTGAGCAAACATCTCTGCAGAAGACTTGTTGCTGCTGTTGTTGGTTAAAGGCAGACCTTACAGGGAAGGGAGGATGGGACAGTGTGGTTGTTTTGTTTGTTTAATCATAGCAAGGGATTTTATCATCTCAAGCTTCTTTAGTTAATACAAAATGTTGTTTAAAAAATGCTTCCACCACCACTGTCAAAACATTACTTTCATGGAGTCTGTTGGCAGTACTTTTGATGACAAAAAAAGAAGAAGCAAAAATGAGTCAAGAATTTCTGATGCAACTGTCACTTGCATCACTGTGATCTCTCTTGCTCACTTTCTCAGTTTGTCAATAGGATATAAGACTGGACACTTGGTGGATGACTTCTAATCTGCTATACTCACTACAAGTATGGGGAAGGGGGAGAAAATACATTGAGACCAGAAAATGCATTGAGACCCAAAGCACTGTGATTACCCGTAACTACTGTTGTTCAAGCAGCTCTTGCAATAACTGTAATCTATGTAAGTGTATGCAAAAGCATGGAAATGCCCCAGGCTTTGGAGTATGAATCACTCTGTCTTCCTGCCCACAACACACCACATGCACCCATGGTTGAGGAGTGCCTTTTGTCATCAAGGAGTATAGCCAAAGGGCAGAATGAATGTCTTAACCACTTAATTCCATCCAGACCCCACAGATGAAAATCCATGAAGGCCACTACACCAAAGAGGGTGTACCATATGCCTGTGTGAAACCCACTTGAAGAAGCAGTCATTAAAAGAGAGTGCAATCTGCTTTATTTTTTACAATCTTGTGCAATCCACAGATAAAAGAAAACTGGGTTTGAATATGGAAGGTCTGGGGATACACAAACAGTCCATAGGAGTGCTTTCCCTACAGTACAATCCTTTTAGGCTTCAATGTCTATGGAGTTGTGTTTCACAATGTTAAAGAAGACTGGACAAGCAAGTAACCAAGTGTATAATTTCCACTGGAAAGTCTTCTACAAATGTGTTGATGAAGCATTCTCCCTCAAAGGGCAGGGATGAATCCTGATGACTTGAAACAATGACACTGATAATTAGCTACTGTTAGATCTGTGCTTCCCCATATACACACACACACACTGAAAACCCTCTCTCTCTAGCTAAAAACTAAGGTCAATGAATACATACAAAAAGTGTAAAGCAGATTTGCATTATGGGAAAAATTGACCATATTGTATGCTTGGTAATATGAAACACTGAAACAGAGTGAAGAGGCACAGTTACAGAGACAGAAATTTGAAGTAAGTTTGTTAAACAAATTGTCTATCTGTCTTTAGGAAACTGAGCTTCACAATCAAAGGCTTCTTGATCAACATTTCTTTGAAAAGAAATAACTGAATCTAAATGCAAATATCTCAAGGGTAACAAATGATGTTACCTTCTCCTGCTGTTTACTGGCAAGAATTCAGGTAATAATCTGATCCCTGATTTTCAAATGCACACACAAAGTGAATTGGACGGAGGGAAGTATTTCACAATGAGGACTACAATGATTTAATTTTTGGTGATCCAGGATGACCTTTCTGCATCCCTGAAAATTGTATTCATTCTCACAGATCATTACTGAGGTCCCCTGGTAAAAAAATTACTGCAGCCAGAAAAAACTAGGCTGCCAGCGGTACCTAGAGGACTTTTTCTTCTGCCACTCCCAAGTTATGGAACAGCCGGCAGTCAAGACATATCTCTTCCAGCAGGCCTCCCCAGACTAGTCTCTCATCAGGGAAGCAGACCAGGGCGTCGGGGATGCCCTGGGACGGTGCGCCGTGGGACCGCGGCAGCCGCACCGCAGCGCACCGTCGGCGCCTCTGAAAGGAGCGCAAAATCAGCGCTCCTTTCAGAAGACAGGGAAAGTGCGCACTAAACGCGTCGGGCGCACTTTCCCTGGCTTTTCCGCCGCAGCGTGTGAGGACGCTGCAGCGGGAGGTTGCCCTCGGTGCGCCAGCCGTGCAGAGGGCCGGCAGCTCCGAGGGCAACCTCGGGAGGAGGAAGGGGCACCGCTCATGCGGCTGCCCCTCCTCTTCCTTGCCTCGGAGACGACCCAATTAGTCGTCTGCCGAGGCCCTCAGTCACCTCCCATCAATTGTCCTTTAATTGCCCCTGCTTTGTTTTAATCATTAAAATGTACTTTTTATTATGGATGGGAGGGTTTATGGGCTATGATGTTTTACTGTATTTTAATGCTGTTTTATTATTATTAGCTGCTTCAATCTGTTTGGAGAGGCGGGATAAAATAATAATAATAATAATAATAATAATAATAATAATCTGGGAAGGATTTACAGTATACCAATGCACTGGTCACCAAAATACTAGTGGCTACTGAGTTAACCCTACCTTGCTCACAAGTACAGAATGCCTTGTTTAATGCACTGTTAATAAAAGCATGAATACTTCCTACATTACAATGTGCATCACAGAATTGGAGGGGCACTCATGTGAACAGAAACATTAATACTGAAAGCAGCCTTCAGTTATCTGTTCCAAAACAGCAAAGTTGAAAAACTTGACAATACTTTGGCAAGGATATTAGATGTAATCCAATCCTATCTGGTTTTGCCTTGGCTTCAGATCAGATCCTTCCAACCCACACTAGATTAGTGGATGGAAACAGCATGGCATCTCATTTTTGGAAACTAATTCAGTGTGATGAGTCCAAGCACTGGATGGCTGAGCCAACTGGCAAAAATGGACCATGTGGGCGAGATGGAACCATGTGGGACATTTATCTAACAAAACAAAAAAAAAGTACAGCTATGCAGTAGAAGTTGTCACCTTTCCTAGAAAATAAAACATTCAAATTAAACGTAAGAATACTATCTGTTAGAAACCTATCTTCCAGCCAACATGCCCTACACATGTAAAAGAATGCATGAAGATTGTAACAGAGAAAGGAAGGCCTCATTCATACTATGATTTAAACCGCTTTGCAGATCTGCTTAAACTGGTTTATGTGTGCCTTGTTCACACTTGAATCAATTTCAGATCCAACTGTGTTTGTTCTGAATTGGGTTGAATCAGCGCAAGTCCAAAAGAATTGGTTCTTTTGGAAATGGAAAATCTAGAGGTTCATTTGAAAAGAACCAGTCTGCAACAGCTGTGAACAAATATGAATGAGTTTCTGATCCCATTCAGGAGGGAGCGACAATGGGCAGAGGGGTGGTACCCATCCTACCACAGGTCTTGGCAAACTATATTTCCCCCCACTCTCAGTGCTGCCATGGGGCTGTCGGGGGGGGGGGCATGGTGAAGTGTGGTTTTGGGGAAAAAAAAGTCAGTTTCTGCAAACTGTTGCATTTGCATGGGTTCATGGGAGGGAGTCATGGGTGTCATGGTGGGAATTATCCTCTGGGATGCATAGATCCATGGGTGTGATAGGGGATTCTTCCGTGGGATGCATGGATCCATGGGTGTCATAGGGGATTTGTCCCTGGGATGCATGGCTGGTATTGGGGGTTTAAAGGGGCTAAAGAGTCAGTTGGGGGGGAGCCAAATATAAAAGGAGCTAAGGCTGGGAGTGTGTGTGTGTGTGTGTGTATGCTGGACTAGGGAAAGTTGGGAGGAAGGTGTGCATGTGTTTCTGACTGGATCAGCTGTTTGCTCCCATAGAAATAAAATCCTGCTTCTAGCAGCCCATTCTCAGGCACAGAGGGAAAGTTGGGGGGGAAGAGGAGGAGGAGTTAGTGCATCTTACACACATATATGAACACATACACACAGAGAGGCTCATGGACATAGCGACAGCTGTTGTGCGCAACCACACCTCTGAGTGTTTGCGTCACTGGAAACATGTCCATGCACATCATATTATTGACCTTTTAAAAAAAAAAATCTCTCATGAGATTGAGAATCCATGTTGCTGGGGTGCAAAAGTAAGGGTGAACTTGAACTGTATTAAATGGACACAGAGGCATTCGGTAATGGAAAATGTAGTGTGAACTTTGTTCTGTTTCAGATCAATTCTGCAGCCCCAGATCGATGTGACTCAAAAACTTTTTTGCAAATGTGAATAAGCCTGAAGTGTCTATGTCATGAATTCAATACAATATTAAAACAGATACATGACATAGAACAATATAACAAGCAGTTTTATTGCCAAATAATTCATCTCACTATATTCACTTCAAAATAAGCACCTTATAAACTTATAAACTCATAAGCAAATAAGGTTTAAAATTATCAGAGCTAAAACAAAGCATTGCTTCCATCCCCCAATAAAAAAGCTGGTTAGGTACCTTCACTACTGTTAACAAAAATCCATTAGTGATACCTTTATTGGCCAACCGAAATGCACAATATACCGTACTTGTTGCAAGCTTTCGAAGCTCCATGGGCTTCTTCATCAGGCAAGATGTTACAAACCAAACAGGAGAAAAACAATTTGGAGATGTTAGTCAGATGCCTGCATGTTGCTTCAGTCTTTAGTTAAGATGCTATGGTGGGGAGGATATCTTTTGCAGGCAGGCTCTTCCTCCTTTTGGCCATGTGGCATAGGGAGATTTTCAAAGTCCAGGAAATTTAAAGTCCATCTGCATCTCAACAGGGACCCCTCATTTGCAATCCAACATGTCTCTATTCAGGTGAGATCACAGGCCTCTTTGCAGACAGAGAACACTAATGTTAGATACTTCACTAATGTTAACTACTCTGAAAATTTCAGTATGTGCTGAACCATATATCATCTTAAACAAGAGGTGAGCAGCTATGATATATCCAAGGGCCACTCGGAAAATGCAAAACAGAACAGTCTACTTCTGATGTCTACTTTATGATGTTAAATGCTGCAGATGTCTTGTAAGCATGGCAAAGCACCTCTCTCTCCATCTGTCTGTTAAGAAAAAGGACTGTTGGGGTGTCCAGAGGAAGATGTATAACAACTCTGAAGACTGCATGTGGACTCTGGACCCATTTTTGCCCAGCCCTGTCCTCAAAGCATTAAGTGCAGTATAACAATCAACACACAACTGAATCTCTTCCCAAGTCAAAAATATAATTCAAAGGAACTACACATCATGGATAAACCTGGTAGACAAGCATTAATTTATAGCCACTTTCAAGTCCATTCCCATTGTGAGAGCATAAGTGACTCTCTCAGGAATTTTGAGGGAGCTTTTCCAACCTGTCCTGAGGGAGAAGCTGGTTGTAACAGCAGTGACCCACTGTGAAGTGCTGATGAGACATTCTCAAAAGAAAGTTAGTATATTGCATGACTTTGACCTCAAAGAGATCCAGAACTCTTTCTAGTCTAGTTATGTTGGATGATTTCAATTTACTGAGGCTTCACAATACACACAAGGTAGCTGGGCAAGTTTGGTTAACCACTTGAAGGTTCAGTCTTTACTCTTCATGGCTTATTACCAGGGACAGAGCTGTCCACCTGTGCTAGGGAGCTTGTAAAATGCTTTCTGAATATGGAAGCTAATGTGCTGACTTACAGTTTTAAAAATTAGACTCATGTTCCTTGAGAAGCATAAAGTTTTACCAAAAGAGAGTCATGAATTTACACACACACACTAAGAGTGAAAAGATCTGAAATGAAATTCAGTACATCAGAGGCACGAACTGATGTATATTTTATTGTGATAGTCTTTATTTTACCCATAAAAATTCATCTTTAAGGGGAACCTGCTATTCTAACTTGGAAAAAAAATGTTTCTTTGATTTTTCTGCTGCACAAACCAAATGGCTTTGCTATTCTTAAAACCGCTGGTATAACCCTAGATACTGTCAATCACATCTGACCCTTATCTAGTGAGACAACTGTAACAAACAAAACAATATCTAATTTTGGTAACAAGCCATATGCTCCATATGGTAGTGTACCTGAAATATATAAAGAAGATGCTTATTTATGATTACACACTGTCACTATGACACTAAGGAAATATGAGTCAGTCTTTCTATTAACTGAATTCCACTTGGGGAATTCTAATGGTGCAATTCCAATGAAGACATGATGGAAGCCCAACCAAGTGTTATTTAGTGAATTCTTGTCGAAAAAGACACCATTCATTAACAATCACAATTGCAAATATGTTTTAAATATCACAAAATAAATTATTGTCCCATCCCTTAATTCATTTTTTAAAGCACTGAAAGCCAACTTTGCTAGAGTCAGAAAGTTTTCAACTAAATGCCAAGGATAGTTAACCTGCTTCCAAAACAGCAAAGACAAAGCAATTACGAAGAAAACTTCTCAATGCACTGCCAGTAAACACCTTGTTAGGCCAAACGACTGATAGTGTCCTAAATTGTTTCAGCTCTTAATAGGCTGGAAATCCACATGAGTTAGGAGAAGATTCTGTCAACAGACTGGGAAAAGAGAAGAGCATGCACGCACATTCACCAAATTACTATTTTGGCTCACTTTGACAAGCTCATTCATGAACACTCTGCCCTCCACTATGCCTGAAAGCTTTAGCATCTGGTTACAAATGCTGTGAAATATTTTACACTCTTCAGTTTATGCCATTCAAAGAGTTTATACAGTTAATACAGAAATGCAATCTTAGGCAGATATTTTAAACTCAAACAAAATCAGCCCTTACTCTTTTTATAGTGTGGTATTTCTTTAATTTCAATTCTAGGCATTTGACTCTTTGCCACTGAAAATGGCCATAATTACCATATATACTCGACTATAAACTGACCTCATGTATAAGTTAAGGGCAAGTTTTGGGGCCAAAACTATGGATTTTGCTATGACCCGTGGATAAGTAGAGGGTAAAACTTAGGGGCATATAGCAAAGGATCTAAAGGATGAAGGAAAGGGAAAAAATGTCAAAGAACTTAGAAAATTTCCAGCAGACATCTCTTTGTGCTTATTCTTAAGGCTGGATGGATGAGAGAGTAGAGATGATTGGTGTTTCCAGGACTATTGCTTTTCACACGGGGGTGCTGCCTTCTTTTAAATAAAGAGTTAAAGATACAGTACTTACATTGACCCATGGATAAGTCGACTTAGTTTTTTGGGGTAAATTTTTAGATCTAAATTTATAGATTTATACTTGAATATATACAGTATATGTGCTTCCCATCAAATACAAACAGATTAGAAGAAAGGAAGCATCCTGAAGTAATAAGGGATGTAGCTTCAAAATAACCAAAGCTTATCAGCAACTAAAACACCCCAAAGGAACTTGCATCATAATAGTGCAAGAATAGCCAAAAGAAAAAAGAAAAGCTAGAGACAAATCTACAGCACTTGTTGCACTAAGCTGGAAGATGCCACTAAACGATGATGCCTCCCATCTCTTACAGAAATGACCCATTTTAAGGAACACAAAGAACTACAGAATGGATGATTTAGATGGCTGAATCTGTTTGTATTCAGAATCACACTGCTCTTCACACACACAAACTCACACATACAAACATACATGCTTTAAAGTTCGCCAGTTATATTGTTTTCCTCCCATGATTATCCTTGCTCCTTCTTCCTCAGTGAATTAGTTGTACAGTCATCCCTCCGTATTTGCGGACTTGGGATTCACAAATTTTATTATTCGCAATTTCAATATGAGCTCGGCCACCTCCCCCCCCCCACACCCCCGTGCTTGGGACAGCTGGCAGCAGCTATCCCAAAGTGGGAGAAGGTGGGCAGAGCCGGTGCTCGGCTGCCTTGGCCTCTTCTCTTCTCCTTGGGATAGCTGGCAGCAGCCATCCCAAGGAAGGAGAAGGTGGGTGGGGCCGGCGCTATTCGAATTTTCTGTATTGGCAGGGGTCCTGCTCCTCTAACCCCCGTGAATGTGGAGGGAAAACTATGTATAATCCACTTCTCCTGTCAAAATCAAAACTGTAAGCTACTTAGAGAAGGGACCTTTCTGTTTTGCTCATATTATTCCAAAAAGTACCATGGCTACAAGATGGTCAAATCTATGGCACTGTGTACTGCCGCTACACCACTGCCATATTGGTTGAACCACACTATGAAGAACCATGAGTATGAGTAAACTGATCTACATTCCACCCACAGCTCTACTGTGTTCTTTGTCGGGTCCATCAGTGCCAATGCCAAAGAAGTCTATCTTAGCTACAGTATCTAGCCCAGCATTTGGAAATTTGCTTTTTTGAAAGTAATTTGTTGAAGTTACAGTTTGATGCTCCTCTCCCCCAAATGACTACCACTGCAATCTTGTTTTCCCTGAGTTTGATAAAGCATGTATTAACACAGTACATGGTTATAACTCACTGGAGGAGGGGGGTTGAACAAGCAGCTAAGGAAAATGTAATGGATTAAGCAGATTAACAATTTCCAGGTATCTCAAGCATTCCCAATGAACAAAATAGTCTGTGTTCCATCCTGTTCTTGTTCTGTTGTCACACTTTTACCTCTTCACTTAAGGTGAGCTACACCTCTCTTCCAGGAAAAAAAATCTATCAAAGTGGCCCTCACCTCTTGCTCAAATGGAGGTCACAATAAAAGACAATCTACTGTTCTTACAACTTGAGTGAGACAGCTTGCAGTTGATGGTTCTTTTTTCTATTTAAAGCAAGAGATTCAGTGAATAAAGGGCTGCCAAAAAAGTTTGAAACTAACTGTTCATGAACTAATAATTATTTTTTAGTGCAATCAACCAATACAATTTCAGACCATTATGCTAAAATGAGTGTTTCTCCCAACCCCCAGAAAAGGGGGGAGGGAAGCTATGAGGGATTGTTGAGAATTGCTAAAATGACCCAAATTAGGCAATTAAAATTATTAAATTAAGAGATTTCTCTACTTACTTTATTTGTTATCCATTGTCAATACTGTTAGCACTACACATATATCACTCAAATGAATTAAACACTTTTGCCAACAGATCCAATAATTAAATACAAAGCTGGAACATAATATGAGTTTTAAAAACACACTTTTTAAAGATTATCAGCATGGAGGGAGACACAGCACCTACAAATTGCACTTCTAGTTTTATATGGAACCATAAAAAGTCACAGATTAGGCTTTCAACTCTGTTAACCTTGCTGAATCATACACCGTACTTCCAAGAATTCCTGAAACATTTCATACCTCATTTAATTGGTATGTGATCCTGTCCCCAACACACACACAAACACAGAACAAAAAAGACATTGCTTAAAAGAAATATATGCTTTATCCACTGACTCTAATTCAGGTTCTGCTTTTCTTGTTATGTAAGCTAGTGTTTTCAATACATAATAGTCCAAGTGTAATGATAATAAGGTCCACAATAACAGTGATTAATTAGGTGCATTGCTCCAGAAATTTGACTTGAGTTTAAAGCACTGGTTCTCATCCTTTGGCCCTCCAGATGGCTGGAACTTCTCAGAATCCCTGTGCATTGGCCATATTGGATGGAAACTCTGAAGTCCAAACAATCTACAGGCTCAAAAGTTGAGAAAACCTGGTTTAGAGAAACCACAGTGACAATGGGCTTACAATTTGATTCCTTGTAGGAGGGATCAAAGTCAGTGTATAGGCTTTATGGGGTTTTCACTCAAGGTCAGCACCTACAAGTTACATTTTTATGGGAAATCTCTCCCAAAGCTCAATTTTGCATTGGTTCAAAATAAGTTGTGCTAGCCCCCATTTCCTGACAAAAGCCAAGAAATAGCTTAACTTATTTCTGACCCACATGCAATCAAACATGTAATAAAATCTAGCCTCTCTCCAACTGCTGCAAATTCCCAGGCTTCCTGTATGAAAAGCAGAAAGGAGAAGCTACAGATAGAAATTGTTAAACGTTTCAAACTCTCATTCCTGCAAAGCTGAAGACTGTAATATTGGCAAGGAAAATAAGGTACATTCTATAGTGCAGTGTTATTTCAAGTGGTGGTCCATGGACCAATGCTGGTCTATAAGCTACTGGCTGCTGGACCACTGTATATTTCTAGGAAAAAAAGAAACAGTTGCAGCCAACAGACACAGATACAGCCTTAGTCCTTGGCACACTGTGGGGGGACACTCTGGTCCCCAACACTGGGTAACTTGAGATGCACTGCTGTAGTTAATGAGAAGGAAACTGCAGCAGGAAAATGAGTATGTTAAATAGTATTTCTCTAAAAAAAAAAAAAAAAAAAAATAGGAATCAGTCCGAACATAACAGAGGAAGAGAAAAAACAGAAACCTTATATGCAGTAGAGATGGAAGATAACGGCAGCAACCAAAGTGGGACTCATGACTACTACAGAATGCAACACAAGTGCACCTTGACCTAATCCTGGTTTTCCTAAGCGTTACTACAGATGAAATTTCCCAAGTCCCACCTTGAGCCCAAAAACAAAAGGGGATGAACGAAGTACAAATCTTCCATGCTTCTTGAAGCTTAATTTGTCAGTAGCCACCTAAAAGGCATGGCTGCAAATTCAATTACATATGAGAATAACAAATCAGATTTCAAATTAATGACTTCTATGAAACACTGACTCTAACATCAGTCTATTGGTTTCAAGAAGACTCAATATGACTAAAGTCTGGATCGAATCCCATGTTTGTTTATGTTGCAGTAACCCAATAATGAGATATAGGAGCTTATACCTTTTAACCCTGCTATTTTATTATTAATGCTTTTGATTTATTGGTGTAATGCTGCTATTTTATGGTATTTTGTATAACTTTTGTATTCTATATTTTGTATTTGTATTTTGTATATTCATTTTTACTGTTGTAATCCCGCCTCGATCCACGGGGAGAGGCAGGAAATAATAATAATAATAATAATAATAATAATAATAATAATAACAACTATTATTATCCTTATAGCTCACCTTTTTAAATCAGCTTACCTATCCCAGCTTAAAATTGAATGTGGGTGGTATCCTGATATTATTGCAGTAATTTTGCTGCTGAATCTGCTGCCTGGGTCCGTCCTGGGTCCATCCCTGCTCCCAGGGATGCTCCAGCAGCCATTTTCTTAAACCAGAAAACTCCCGGCTTTGAAAAGAGGCAAACTGAGTGCCCCGGGGATGGACCTGGGATGGATCTGGAGAGCAGATTTGGTGGCAAAATTGCTGCGATAATATCAGGATGCCACTCAAATTAAATTTTAAGCTGGGAGAAGTAAGCCGGTTTAAAAAGGGAAGTGATAAGCTCCATACAGCACCTTAAATAAGTATCTAATATGTCTGAATTTCTGGCTGGAACCTTTCAGTGAAAACAACTGCTGGATCAAATACAGCATTCTGAATCCCAAATCCATAGTATTTCATCTTTGAGTTAATATACATATCAGCTACTTACATATTAGTACCTAGGACATGGGCTTAAATACCCTAAAGGCACCAGATCCTGTCTGATCTTGGAAAATAAAACAGAGTTAGCCCTGATTAGTACTTGGATGGGAGACCTCCAATGAAAACCAGGTGCTGTAGGCTATATTTTAGATGAAGGAACTGCCAAAATCACATCTGAGTCTTCCTTGCCTAAGAAAACCCTATGAAATTAATGGGTTCACCATAAGTAGATAGGAGATTTGAAGGTGTGCATGTGTATACACACACAGAGCCACAGGATTTACTACTACAGACTCAAGCATACATATTAATCACCAAAATTTGCAAGAAGACTAGAAACTGGCAATTATTTGAGTAACTTATCAATTTAATTGGAATTTGCAACACATACAAACACACCAGAAAGATATAGAAGCAGCCACCATACTGTGAGCACATGCATTTTTTAACAGAAAGATCTCTGCATTTCAAGTTGGACAGTATAAAGGAAGCATGAGGAATATAAAATGAGAATCAGTCATCAGTCATCTCCCTCACTTTTCTGTAATACCCAAAAGATACCTTAACTTCAAACACTTGAAAATCAGTCCACTTAGCTTCAGAACTGTTCCCTAATTAATCAAATTTAAACAAAACAAATTTAGTCGTGTTTTCACCTATTCACTAAAACAGTGACCAATGTCTGGATTTCCAGTGGGAGAGAACAAAATTTAACTATGTAAATATTAAAAACTACAGTAGCCCTTTCCAATTCATGGGCAATCCATTTCAGACCCCCTTGCGAATTGGAAAAATCGCAAATATTGGGGGCTTGTTGTTTTCAATGGCCACGTTTGCACCATGTGCCATTTTATCCCTCCCCACTTGCCAATCTGTCAAGGATCAAGACCACAGACTCCAAGTCTGTGAACAGGGAGGGATGAGTGTACACACAAGGCACATAATGGGATTACAAAGAAACCTGTATGTTCAATCTCAATTTAATTTGACAGGTTGCTTCTCTTTATTGATCTCAGATTAAGTCACATGAGTGGCTGAGTTGGTGACACTTTGCTTTCTGATGGTTCAATTTACATAAACTTTGTTTCGTGCTCAAAGATATTTAAAATATTGTGTATAAAATTACTTCAGGCTATGTGTGTACACAACATAAATGAATTTCATGTTTAGACTTGGGTCCAATCTCCAAGAAGTCTCATTAGGCATATGCAAATGTTCCAAAATACAAAAAACTGTGAAAACCAAACTTTTGTTCCCAAGTATATCTGATAAGAGAGACTCGACCTGTAAATTCATAAACAATAATATGAAGAAATCAAACATGAAACAAAAGTTGCTAATGCAGGTGCAAAGAGGATTGAGACATTACATATATGGTTGTTGTTTTTTTCATATCGAACCAGATGCATTAGAAGGTAATTGGGTAAACTACAGCTCATGTACTTTTGTATTTTCAATTTCATAAGGACATTCACCACTAGCTGATTACTCCATTTTTAACTAAATTTCTGGGACACACTGAATTTTTTTATTTATGCCATCTGTTAATAATCAGAACCAAATTATTATACTTAAAGCAGAAATTTTTTTTGCTACATTATGTGTAAGACATGCCTTCAAATGGTTACTAGTCATTGATATTAGATGTCAAAGTATAACACTGACATCTACAAGGATTGCTATATTTATATATATATATATCAGTGACCGAAATAAATTGTTGTTGTTGCTGCTGAGACATGTGTTTTTTTCATATCCAACCAGATGTATTAGAAGGCAACCATGTAAATGATGATGAAAATATATGAATTTGGGAGAATGAAGAGCCCTTTTCTGTTGGCATGAGACAGTATTGGCAGGGTGGACAGATGATGCCATGTTTTGGATCAAGCAAATATTACATAAATGAAAGAATTCATGCTGTTTGCTATTTTATTCACGTCACACTTTAGGGCTGAGGGTTACTTAACTTTGAAGTGCAAAGTGACAGATGGCCATCCAGCCTCTGTTTGAAATGTTAAGGAAAAAGCAACATGGGATATACAGTAATAGAAATAAAAATATGTATGTGAATGTCAAAGTGACTAAGCAGGAGCAATCAGGAAAATACACAGGTGAAAAAGATAATATAATTAAGAAGCCTTGAGAACCAAGGACAAAGTTATAGAAGGTATATTGAGAACACCTGTGATAGATTGCAAACACCTGAGACTCATTAAGTGGTCAAGGTAAAGTGATGAAACACTTGGGTTGGTCTTAGGTATGGGATGATCTATGTGGACCAATCAAGATGTATGTACACTCCCACTGGGTGGAAACTGACTGGTGGGTGGTGTCTAACAATGGCTATAAATTGCAATGTTTGCTAATGTACATTGTGGAGTAGTTTGGTGTATTGTGGAGGTATTGTGAAGTGTAGGGCATATAGTATTTATATATAGTAGAATAAAGTAGATCTTTTATATAAGACTACTGAGTTGTCTGGTGTCTTGAGGGAAGATACAAGAACCAGAAGAATCCTGGAGAGGTTTGGAGACATCTCAGGAAGAAGAGTGAGAAGGCTTGGAGAGTTTGTCAGGGTCTTCAGCCTATTCTCTGAAACTCTGCTGCTTGGGAAAGAAGCATCAACCACTGATCAAAGCTGGTCAGCTCTGCTGCATAACAAGGTGGTGAGTTAGAGCCAGAGGTGAAGAGCTACAACTCCCATCATCCCTGACATGAAAACCTCCAAAGAAGGAGACCACCACACTCTGAGGCAGCATATTATACTGTTAAACAGTTCTCACGATCAGGGAGTTCCTCCTAATGTTTAGGCAGAATCTCTTTTCCTGTAGTTTGAATCTACTGTTTCTTGTCCTAGTCTCTGGAGCAGCAGAAAATAAGCTTGCTCCTTCTTCAATATGACACTTTCAAATATTTAAACAGGGCTATCATGTGGCCTCTTGACCTTCTCTTCCCCAGGGATATATACCCAGCTCTCTAAGCTGTTCCTCATAGTACATACTTTACAAACATTTCACCACTGTTGTTGCCCTCCTCTGGACAATGTCCTTCTTAAACTGCGTTGTTGTCCTAAATTGGACACGGTATTCCAGGCAAGGTCTGACCAAAGCAGAATAGAGTGGCACTATTACTTCTCTCAATTATTTCCTTCATACATTTCTCACATTTCCCTTCCACATT
This sequence comes from Phrynosoma blainvillii, assembly GCA_026167975.1. Lineage (NCBI taxonomy): Eukaryota > Metazoa > Chordata > Lepidosauria > Squamata > Phrynosomatidae > Phrynosoma > Phrynosoma blainvillii. The sequence goes on from JANUYF010000005.1 coordinate 40,930,746, forward strand.
TCCTGTTGACTGGACAACAACTAGAGGCAACAAAAAGGAGCTGCTCCAACCAAAGTGCTATAATGGCACATCAAGAGGAAAGCAATTCTCTGAGGACTAGAGGGCATAAAATGGATGAGGGATAGGGGTGGCAGGCTAGTAAGACTTCTGTTCAACTGTTTAACTTGTACACTAAACATATCATATATAAAGCAGGATTAGACCCAGAGGAAGGAGGTGTGAAAATTGGAGGAAGGAACATCAACAGTTTAAGATATGAAAATAACACCATACTACTAGTAGTAAATGGCAAAGAGACAGATTACTGAAGAAAGTCAATGAAGAAAGTGCAAAGGCAGGTTGACAGTTGACAGAAGAAAGCAAAATAATGGTCACAGATAATTCACACAATTTTAAAGTAGATGAGGAAGACACTGAAATAGTTATAAGATTTTCTATACCTTGGCTTAGTCATTAATTAGATTTGAGATTGCAGGCAAGAAATCAGAAGAAGACTAGGCCTTGGAAGGACAGCTATGAAGGAACTAGACAAGATCCTAAAGCAGGGTTAGGCAACCTTTTTGAGCCAGGGGCTGGGTTGCTGTCCCTCAGACAATTGGGGGGGCAGAAGCACCAAAAATAAATAAATAAATAAATAAATAAATAAAATTAAAAAAATATGCATGCACACTCTCTCAGCCCCAGAAAAATCATGGCAAAACCCCTGTTGAGATTTTGCCAAGAAAACCCCAAGAACAAGTAATAACAATAATCAATATCATCATGACGGGTGGTGGCGGCGGTGGCGGGACCAGCCTGGGGCCGGTCCAAAGGCCTCGGGGGGGGGGGGCGCATGCGGCCCCCGGGCCTTAGGTTGCCTAACCCTGTCCTAAAGTGTCAAGATATATAATTGAATACAGAAGTTTCAGTTTTTATGTATGGTTGTGAAATCTGTGAAATCTGGATGGTGAAGAAAGCTGATAGGAAGAAAAACTCACTTGAAATGTGGTGATGGAGAAGAGTTCTGCAGATACTGTGGACTGCTGAAAAGACAAATGAATGAGTCCTAGAGCAAATCAAGACTGAACTCTGTTTAGAAGCCAAGCTGACTACACTCAGACTGTTGTACTTTGGACATATCAGGAGAAGACATGACTCACTGGAAAAGACAATAATGCTTGGTAAGGCAGTAGGAAAAGAGGAAGACCACATCCCAGGTCAGGGGTAGGCAACCTTTTTGAGCTGAGGGCCGACCCCCCGAAGTTGTCCCTTACGGCGGGGCGGGGGGGGGATGGCGGCGCGCGCACTCATGCATGCGCATGCAACCCCCGCCACTGCGCTTAATCCCCCCGCGCGCACTGCCGCCGCCGCCAAAAATCTCCAAAATGGCGGCTGTGAAGCACGCGGCCGCACGGCAACCAAAATGCGTGGCGGCGGTGGCAGGGGTCCGCCTGGGCCGGTAAGCGCGGGGGCCTGGGTGGTTGCCGGCCCCTGTTCCAGGTGAATAGACTCAAATCAAGGAAGTCATGGCTTTCAGTCTGCAAGACTTGAGCAGGTCTGTTGATGATAGGGAGACTTAGGGCCTTTGCAGACTGCTAGAAATAGTGCAAATTGATTCCACTTTAACTGCCCTGGCTCAGTGCTAGGGAATCATGGGAATTGTATTTTTTTTCTGAGACATTGAGCCTTCTCTGTCAGAGAGCTCTGGTGCCACAATAAACTACAGTTCCCATGATTCCCTAGCACTGAGCCAGGGCAGTTAAAGTGGACTCAATTTGCACTATTTCTAGCAGTCTGCAAAGGCCCATAGAGGTCTCTCCTTCATAGGGTCACTATAAGTTGAAGTTGACTTCAGGACTGTTAACAACAAAACACATGGGATGTAAGTCTCTGCTAGTATATCAGCAGTATAAAGAAGAGGAGAGACACTCAGATTCTTTGATGGTGACCATTCTACAGCTACCAAATGCAAAGAGCATTCAAAAACTATCATCACTGCCCTGAAAGTACAGTCCTTTCCCTGTCTGTTTACTGAAGGAGCTAACGGTAGGTTGCTGCTGCTGTCGGTATATGCCTTTAAATCAGCTTTGAATTATAGTAAACTTATCATAGGGCTTTTTGGGCAAGATTAATTCTGAAGAGGTTTGCTATTGCCTTTCTCTTATGGTGACAGTATGGGACTTGTCCAAAGTCACCCTGTGAGTTTCCAAGACAGAACAGGGATACGTTTTCCATATTGCTCACTTATAAGAAGCATGCTTGCCTATTGATCTGGAAATTAATTAAAGTACGATGGGGGGGGGGGGGGTAAAGAATATTCACAAACTTTCTTATCCAACACATCAGGACCCTGTAGCTACATAACTGCTACAAAATTCCCTACTGCAAGAATGAAAAGACCACTATCTTCTTGTTTTATTTCTTTCCATAAAAATGACATTTTTGCCCCCTAATATCATTTTTCCTTGTGCAAAATAAAATATTTTAAAAAGGTTTGCTCCCAAAGAAGTTTTGAAATGCAAAAAAGGCATTAAAATGTGCAAAATCCAGTGTGTAAGGATTAAGAGGGAGAGTTTGAAATGTTTGTGTAGAAATGGAAATATTTAGGAATGATTTTATTATATACATTTTATGGTATTGTTGAGCATAAAATCAATGAATAAAGGGGGGAAGTAATCCCACCTAGTGAAGAGAAACCCTTTTACATTTTTTATGCCAGAATAATGTTTATGCCCATTTCCTATGCTTATCAGAGAAGACAGAGTCCGCCACCCTGTAAGAATATAAAAGGAAACGGTGGGGAGGAGAGCTCCAGCAACATTTTTAAAACTAACATATTTTTAAAAGAATGTGTCTTTCTAAGAGGCTTATCGCATAGTGAATTTAATTTTAAATCGGGCTGCATCCAGAGCCTATCACAAAGATTTTCCCTCCAAAATCACCGCCCGAATTCAGCCCGGGCCCATCCCTGTTCCCAGGAGCCTCTTTTCAAAACTGGGAGTTTTCCACTTTGAAAAATGGCCTCCGGAGCACTCCTGGAATCAGGGATGGACCTGGGCTGCATTCAGGCAGTGATTTCGGTGGCAAAATCTTTGTGATAGGATCCAGATGCAGCCTGATTTAAAATTAAATTCAGTTCAGATAAAATGTTTTATTTAGCCATTCAATAAACTCCAAAGCATAGAAGTAACTCATACCAATCATGTTAATCCAGAAAACAAGTCCCAAATGTTTGTTGTTTCTTACATTTACATCTCACATTTTCCCCAGTGAATTCAAGAAGGTTTACATCATTCTCCTCTCCAGTAACCCTTATCTTTAGCTTCACAGCAACCCTGTGAGGTAAGACAGGCGGTGAGAAAGGGAAAATAAGTGTTTTCCCATTCTCACTCTCTCTATGTATGTATACACACACACTCACATGCACACTCATCTATTAGAGACAGTATAGAAAAATATCCTTTTAAAAAACGTTCAGTGCTCTTTGGCAAAGTTCCATTTGTGGAATGTAAAATAATATTCAAGCTTTCACCTTTAGGCACACTTGCAATCAAACTGTAGGTTATTTTATTTAAAAGCAGTCATGATTTCCGAAGTCAAACCCCAATTAATTACACTGCTCTTCCAAATGTAAGTACTAACCATGTCTAATCTAATGAACAGCATATGCTTAGTTCATGTTATGACAGAGCCATTACTTATGTCGATAAACTGCGTACACTTCCCACTGCTGTAATAAGGGACAGGAAAATACTCCAATTAAAGGATACTGAAGACTTTGAAGGGGGAAAAAGGAAAAGCAATCTGTTGTTCGCATAAGGGCATATAATAGAGGTATTAAAAGGTTAGCTTTCAAAGCCAGAATTGCATGATCCATCTCTTTTTCAATTCAATATAGCTAAGGAATATCAAACCCTCTTTATGATTTCTTATAACCTAGCACAAGTGGACTGTGGTGCAGGTACTAAGTAGGTGTAGTAGCAAGACTGAAGATTAAAAGGTGATTTCATTTATAAAAGTACAGATGCATACACACACACCAACAGAAAATATAAGTGCAAGATTTTAAACCTCAAATAGACACTTCACATTCTTCTTTGCTTTAAGTTACTACAAGTACAAGACAATGCCTGCTCTCTTTTTTTAAAGAAATGGTTTATCCCATTAAATTCTTCATTAAAACCTTTTCCAAAAAGGCTTGTTTTTATGCTTTTACCCTATTTTATTTTTTATTCTGCTTAATATTCTTAATATTCCATATTCTAGAACAGGTAACACAGACAGATGCATTTTATTTTCACTGCTTGTATAAATAGTTTCATTCGCATTTTTGTAAAACACCTTGGAATTGTGATATTGAGACAAGTTCTTCCTGGTTCCCTATCCGTCTTTTGCTGATCCCCTCTTCTTTTTCTTTTTTACACTGCCATTACCTAGTATTCACCAGTGATTTTAGTGAACAAATCAGAACTTGGGCAAGTTGTTTTTTTGAATTACAACTGGATGTGCTTGGCTGAGGGGTGTGGGAAGCTACAGTCCAAAAAAAGGAACTTTTCCAAACTCTGGGGGAAATACAGGACTAAAACATTGTATTGAGGAACCCTCTGCACTGTATTTTGCCAAATTAAGCTGATTCTGATCTTCTATTTCTCTTGTTCTCCCATGTTGGAAGAAAGGGAGGGTTCCCTTTGCCCACAGTCTCCTTTGGTCAATCGGTTGTGAAGATTTTTGAAAGGCTGAAAAACCTGTTTGCTGATGGTAGAAGTATATACGCAACACAAACAGGAAGCTCTCCTGAAAAGTGCTGTCAACACACTAAAAAGGCCATTTCCCCCCCTTTAGCTTAAAAAATGCCCACACAACATGTAGAGATAGCAGTGGGAAAATGTGATAATAAATGAGAAACAGATTAATTTCATGGGATGGTACAGAAAGAGATAGGGTAAAAGGATGCCTTCGTACTTGGGTCCCCACCTCCATACCTTCAAAATTTTGTGTCTGGCATAAGAGTAAATTTAAACTGAATTGTCAGAATAATTCTGTAAAGAACTCCTAATTTCCTGCTGAAAAGTACTCACGCTAAGATGGAATGCTGTTTATCATCTTTAAACTTTATTTCAAAGAAACCAAGAGTGAGAAACAGTTACAATTGAAACAAAGAATACTTTTGCAGCATATGTAAACATGTTTTGCACTGATAAATAAATGTGATGGCAAGTGTTTGGCTTGCAAACAGATGTAGTTAAATCTGACTCGCCACGGCATAAGTAAATTACATCTGCTTTATACAACATTTTGTATAACTAAAAAGTTAGATAAACTAAAGATTACTAATTATTAGCCATGTGCAGGAGAAACTGTTTCTGTTAGTGGGAACTTCACTTGCCACAGGTACTTTGAATCAGACAGACCCACATACACATTTTCTGTGGCAACTAATATGACAAAATATGAGCAAGGTAATGCAAGGTAAAAAAGACTTGATCTTGTAGCACCTTTGATACTAACTAAAGAAAGAAGTTGGCAGCGTGAGCTTTTGCAGACTTAGATTTATTTCAAATGCATCTGAAGAAGAAGACTTAAGCCTATGAAAGTTCATGCTGCCAACTGCTTTCTTTAGTTAGTCTCAAAGGTGCTACAAGATCTCTCTACATAATATTCTACAATACGGCTATATCTTTGAATTCTACCTAAATGAGACTTGTGAGCATTAACATGTAATTCAGTTGACTATATCTTTCCTACCATAAGTTTCTCCTCCATACACTGAATCCCTTCAAAAGGAAAGAAAAAATAAGTCTTTAAAAATAGCTAGACCCATAAAACTGCTTTAAAGAAACAGGGGTAACTAGTGATTCCCCGGCCCGTCGAGGCCTTCTTTCCGGCCCACAGCTGGTTCTGCTGCTGCCGCCTGCGCACACTGCCGGGCACCATTTTGTCTTCCAAAATGGTGTCCGGAGTTGTGCGCATGCGCCCAGTGTTGTGCATGCATGCGCATGACTCTGGGTGCCATTTTGGAAGACAAAACGGCGCCAGAGTAGTGCGCATGCACGTGTGATGCAGGGCACCATTTTGTATTCCAAAATGGCGTCCGGAGTCATGCGCATGCGCTTGGCGTTGTGCACGAATTTGCATGACTCCGGGCACTATTCTGGAATACAAAATGGTGCCCGGCGTTGCGTGTGCATGCGCACTACTCCGGCGCTGTTTTGTCTTCCAAAATGGCAGCCGAGCCATGCGCATGCGTGCGCACCTCCAGCCCCCTGAATATCTGGGGGCCAGCGAACCGGCCCCCAGATCAAAAAGTGTGGGGACCCCTGATCTATCCTGTAATGGCAAGGTAGCAATTTCAGTGAACAGAGCATGTTCACCCCATAGTAACAAGGTCACATTTTTAAAAAAATAAAGTTTCCAAAACAATTAAGCATCAGTGTTGTCTATATACATTGGCAGGGAGCAGCCATTAGTTTTATAGTAGTATTCTGCCAGTTGTGCATGAAATCAATATTGAAGCTAAATATATCAAGGTCTTTCTACCCTTCAGAGTTAGGAATTACATATTAAAAAAAAACTCCACAGTCTGCAGGGGAAAAAAAAAACAAGAATTACTTATTAAAACCAAAATAAAGCTTTCAAGTTGCTACTACAACCACAGATTAAAGGCATTATTGACTAGAAGGAGCCTACTGGCAAGCCCTCTCTCTTGCTATAATCATGAGGAATAGGCTTCATCAAATTTAAGTAAGCTCCCCCCCCCCAAAAAAAAAAGATTCTCTAGAGAAGAGAAAAATACTCCTACTAAATACAGACTAATGCTTGGGGCTAACCACAAAATGAAACCATAGAGGTCAGAAGACGAGGGAAAAGGCAACTGAGTTATTAGAATTATTTTTCTCTGCTGAAATGAGGACAGAAAGAGTCAACAAGGACTTCTCATGTCAGTAAAAACTGAATCAAGAAAAATGTTCCTAACTAGGATGCATCCACACTGGATGACATGCATCAAACAAGTACCATGATATTTAAATAACTCTCATGTGCATTGAGCTAGAATATCAGGTGAGGACTTGCAGATTCAGATTCACAGATCAGGGTGGGCTTGATGACTTGGGCCCGGTTCCTTTCCCTTAGCTTGGTCTTTTCATGGGACTCTTGGGAGGATCAAGGAGGGAGGGGGTTGCTTTGAGCTCACTAGAGAAAAGTATATACGCGTAATTAAAACAACAACAACAACTAACAAAAACAACTGTGCTCATATTTCAGAACAAGATAAAGAAAGTGGGGGAGTGTGTGGATAGGGGCACATGGAGGGAGAGAATTTTTGTAAGGTCAAGGAGCTGATAAGTACCGTAATAGACTGAGCCTGAAATAAAGTAGACAATAGATGCACATAATCCCTTTTTCCAGGAATGAATGACATTATGAAGGGGATGAGGGAATCACATATACAAACTACCCTCAGTGGCCCATCTCTGAAAGGCAGTGAGGCAAACCTTCTCACATTGAAGTGAATGTGCTTATGAGCATTTATGTAATCAAGATTTGTGCATTCCTCCTCCATTACCTCCCTCCATTACCATCCGATGTCATCTGGGGGAAAGACACTAGGCCGAGCACCATCGGGCCTAAAATAATAATAAGAGCCCTCCCTCCATTACCATCCGATGTCATCTGGGGGAGAGACACTAAGCCCAGCACCATCCAGCCTAGAATAAGAAGAACCCTTACTTCTTAAAAAGGATGGGTGGGATTTGGGATTTTATGTTCTATTTAATATATCTGTATGGAAATTGTAATGTTGTAAGCCACCCCAATTGCTCTGCAGAGGGGCGGGATATAAATAATAATAATAATAATAATTTTTATTATTATTATTACTCCTTATAACACAAAAGCTTCTAGTGATTGTAGAAGTTCCTTCAAATCTTTTGCACTCAGTGCACAAGGACAGGATGTTGTGTGTGAGGCAGTCATGCATGAACCTGTTGTGGCCCCTCTTCATGCAAACATTTTGAATATCTGACTAGGCCTACCATACTGGGTGACCTTGGCCAAGTCACATGCTCTCAGCCTCAGTAGAAGACAATGTCAAACCTTTGAAAAAGTCTTGCAAAGAAAATCCTATGATAGTTGGATAAGTTGGAAACAACCTGAAGGCCCACAACAACATACACACATCCACTGCTAAAGGCAGCTTCGCCTGTTCCTAAAATATCCCTTCCTTGCAGAGCTCAGAAAAGTTACTTTTTTTTAAATACAACTCCTTGAATTCTTTTCCCCAGGTAGCATAGCTAGCAATGTGTTTTCAACGCTCTGTTCATTTCTGTTTCCTAATATTTAATAACTGGCTTGCTCAAAGTTATATTAACCAAACAGTCTCAAAGAGGACAGAGCAGCAAATGGGGAATACACTGCCAACACTACTCTGGTCTTCTGCAGATGGTAGCAATGAGATCACAGCAGTATAATGTCAGCCATGCATGAGTGCTTCCTGCAACTCCCAAAGATGGCTCCAGCTCAGAGCCATGAGAGAGTAAGTGTCCTATGGTGACTGCAAACTCAATGAGTGGCAACCTCAGAAGAATATGCCTACACAAGAGCACCCTCTGAAACACTTTACTAGAAAGGCCTTCCATCTGATTTAGCTAGGCTCTTCTTCTCAACTGTTTTTACATTTTCCCCAGTACTCATAAACACATGAAATCTGTACACCAAACTGTAGCAGTGACAGAGTCGATGACTCTGAACTGCAAGATTCTGGAATCCGACAGCAACAATGAGTCAAAGTCAAAATAGAGATTTTCCAGGTTTCCTTCCTTCCAGCCTCCCAGGTTAGCTGGGGAAGAGGGTGTGTTCTTTCTGTGGATGTTATACTACCAGGGCAGCTTGAATGTTCGCAAAAATAAAGTTCATGCTATTTTAGCTCAACAGCAAGAGAGGTTTTGCCAAAATCTATTCCTGCTAATGACAACTCCATACAGGAAGGGATTTTGGCTGCAATCCTACATCTACTTACTTGGGAGTAAGCTCCACTGAACTCAGTGGAAATTTAAAAAGAGCAGATTTATACAGGACCCCGCCCTTAAGAAATTCCTTGCAATACATTGTTGAAAAAATACAGAAGGTACTGATACTTGTTGGTTTAAATAAATACTTGCTGCACTGTTGTCATGTTTATTTACCATTTTACTTCTCCCCCCCTCCCGACCACAAAAGTGCTATCTCAAAGATATCCAACGGCATTAACATCAATATTAAAGGGGAATCCCCTGAAAAGCTGAGGTGATGTCTCTCTTCAGGATAGGTCCTAAAAGACTTTAAGGGAATCTGGGAAAAAAAATCATCCTCTTATCCTCTACCCCAGGGGTAGGCAACCTGTCCCCTTTAAGGGCCGAGGGACTTCAGCTCCCAGAAGCCTCAGTCATGTTGGCCAATAGTCCCATGTTGGCCAATAGCTCCTGGGATTCTGGGAGCTGAAGTCCCTCGGCCCTTAAAGGGGACAGGTTGCCTACCCCTGCTCTACCCCACTGATTGTCCCCTTGCTTTTTTTGTTTTGCTTAGCTGAAGTATCTAACACAGGGGTAGGCAACCTTTCCCCTTTAAGGACCGAGGGACTTCAGCTCCCAGAATCCCAGGAACTATTGGCCAAAATGGGACTATTGGCCAACATGGCTGAGGCTTCTGGGAGCTGAAGTCCCTCGGCCCTTAAAGGGGAAAGGTTGCCTACCCCTGATCTAACATGTCAAACTATTTAAACCACTATGAATAACAAGAAACAATCTGCATGTGTGAAAGATAGATCATAAATCCAATGACACAAACAAGGCTTCTGCATCCCCTAACATTACCACAAATCTTATATTTTACAATGGAAGCAGTTCAGCAAGAGAATACTAATTTTTCCACATGGGAAAAAATATCTGACTAACTCAGTCCTCAGACACTATCAAAAAGAGGGTTCTGTGCAGAAGTCAAAACGTGTAAAAACAAACACAGGCAACTGGCCTGATGATGATATGAAACACAGAAAAGTCACCAGGAACCTTCACCCCATTTTTGCAGTCAGTTCCATCTTATGTGCCAACCATTAGGCCAATGCAGAATTGTATTCCACTGTCATGATTAAAAGAGGCACTTTTTTACAGAAGAGGAAATTATTAAAAGGCCAGCATGGCATAGTGGTTTGAGTGTTGGACTAGGACACTGGGAGATCAGAGTTTGAGTCTCGGCTTACCCATGGGAAGTAAATGTAATAATAATATTACCCTTGGCAAGTCATATTTTCTCATACTCACAGAATGGCAATGGCAAACCTCCTCTGAAATTATTGCTAAGTAAACCCTATGACAGGTTCACCTTAGGGTCACCATAAGTAGAAATTGCTTAAAGTCACACAACAACAACAACCTTTTCAGTCAGAGAAGGAAGCACCATGTAGCTTATTCTCCACATAAAGAAATACACTAATAGGCACTCTCCCTTATGATTTGCTTCAGCCTGTGCCATTTTGAACTACAAAGTACTTCTAAGAATTTAATTTTAGTTTTCCCCAACATTCTTGATCCTGTCAAGCTTTGAAGTTTTACTGAGACTGTCGTACTTTGGGCATACCATAAAAAGACATGATTCAGTAGAAAATACAATAAGTCTTGATAAGGTAGACGGCAGTAGGAAAAGAGAAAGACAGCATTCCAGATGGATAGACCCAATCAAGGAAGCCATGGCCCTAAATCTTCAAGACCTGAGCAGGGCTGTTGAGGATAGGGTGACTTGGGGAGGTCTCCCATTCATAGGGTCATCATAAGTGAAAATTGACTTTACAACAATTAACAATAACAGACAAAAAGAAAATAGCATGAGATCTGTTTGGCAACCCAAGAATGGCACATTCTCCTGTCCATCCACTCAGCACAGTTTTACACTTCTTTTCTAGACAGAGCTGCTATTTCTTTTTGGCCAAGCATGTTTTGTGATTTTAACTACACAATGTGAAAATGTATGTCTTCGTTTAGAAAACAAATCTATAAAATATACCAGTAGGTATGTCCTGGGTTTGCCACAGAAAATTACTCAGCAGCTTTGGTTATGACTGATATTTTTACAGAACTCACGGGTGTAATCTACATAACTAAATCTATGTTGGAAATTCTGTAACCTTTGCCAGATTGACTCCACAGGAAGCTTGCTTGACCTTTACCTCAGAAAGCGAGCACAAGGAAAACAAACAAATAGATGTTCATTTAACAGTACTGAATAAATTGTAGCTAAAGAGATTTGAGCTACAATAATATTAAGAAAATATCCAAGTCCCAGTCCAAAGACAGTGTGTGTCAGTGTCTTCATGTACCTGTATCTGTGTACATACATGCTCATGGGGATATGCAAAGCTCATGGGGATATGCATGTCAAGCCCTTCCAAAGAAGTTCAAATCTCACCAATGGGGAATGGGACTGGAAGCTATCTGTGCAAAATATCTTTTAATAAGTCAGAGCATTTATGTTAAAGGGGAAGCATTGACTCAAGAAACCCTGCCAATATGTGGCAGGATTTTTTATTCACAGTTCATAGCATTTTCCTAAGAATCATTGACTTTTTTTGTAACAATTATTGGCAAAGTAGAGAGTATAGTACTGCAAGATGAGGTTTCACTATCAGTGGCCTCGTTCACCAAATTTTACAGCAGTCCAGACAACTCCATCTTCCATTTGCAAAAGGATCTTGTTGTAGCACCTTTGAGACTAAGGTGAGGTGCACACGGGAGGCTCTGGGCCACCCTGGGAAACGAGGGATCGGGGCCGCAGCTACCCCACGCCATGGCCCCAATCCTCCCTTTTGCCACCCCTAAAAGAGTGGCAAAAGGCCACTCCTTTTAGGGTTGGCAAAAGGCCACCCTAAGAGCCGGCGCACAGCTCTTCTTCGCCCTTTCCAACGCAGCACGTCAGAACGCTGCATCAGGACGGCATCGGCGTGGGGTTGGGCGACTGGCGTTCGGCTGCCCCACCCCATCTCTGCCTCCAGGCCAGTCCTTTGGGCTGTTCTGCAGAGGCCCTAACTGAAAGAAAGAAGCTGGTAGCATGAGCTTTTGTCAACTGAAGAAGCAGACTCAAGTCTGCAGAAGCTCATGCTACCAGCTTCTTTCTTTCAGTTAGTGTCAAAGGTGGAACAAGATCCCTTTGCATGATGTTTTTCTGGAATAACATGGCTATGTCTTTGAATTCTAACATCTTCCATTTGTAACCTTTCCACAACAGCAGAAAACCTATGGGAGTGGGGAGAGTGACTAACTTTGCAATGTCTTTTTCTTCTAGAATGAGAAGCCTTTTGTCCGAAAGCACACCAGAGTACCAGCAGAATTTGCACTCCAGGAGAAATATTTTAAGAATGCCCCAAATCACATTTTCACCCCAACAGAAGACACTGAATTGAGTGGTTTCAATGCTCCAGCGCCATAAAAGATCACATATAGCATGAATTTTTTTTTTTTTTTTTTTACACATACTGCAAGAGTGGCCTTGAAATAAATAAACATATGAAGTGGTAATTAAAACATCTTGCTTGGAAGGTTATCCTATAACACACACACACACACACACACACACACACACACACACCCTAAAGTCTACTTCATGTTAAAAAGATTTAATACATTGAATGTGCATAACAAGGGCTCAAAAGCTGTTATTTAACCTTACTGCATAACATGGCATGGCACATTTTTCCCCGATGTTATCTGTTTAAAATCATTTTTAACAATGGCTTAATATTAAAATTAACATGTACATGACATTTTTAAATCAATAACTTATGTAATGAAATGAAAAATTGTTTATATTGTCTGCTGAAACAGTGGAAAATTACCAGTGATGTTGATTTAGAAAAAGACCAGGTTAACTGACTGGAATTGTCCTGTCTGCTTTATGGAGTGATCCCTGCAAGTGACTTGGAGGTCTCTCATTTATAGAGTTGTCATTAAGTCAAAGTCAACTTGACAGCCACTAACAATAAAAACTTGACAAGAGACTATGTATCCCATAGAATCATAGTCCACTTATTGCTGAAATATTGTATTTTCATTTTGATAAAACATACAATCAATAACTTTCAAAGACCAGCAAATCAAAAATAAAATGACACATAAAATAACAAGCTACTCTGGTTTAAAAAAAATGGGGGGGGGGGGAAACTTGCCAACTAGCAGATTAAAATAACTACATTTACACTACTATAAGAATATCATATAAAATAGCAAAAGAGCAATCACATTTAGGCAAGTAATAAGAATACAGATGACATACTAGCAGACATATTGAGAAAACATGCACTGTTTCAAAAAAACAATGCCAGCTTTTGATACGGAAGTCTACTTTTTGCCATGTCACAGTGATCTGGTGTAGCACACATACACAAACAAAAATATCACATTAAAATGTACTGAAAAGACCATTTGTAGCTATCTTCAGTACCTAGTAATTTGTGAATTCACTGCAAGAGGGTATATTCATAAAACCCTGTCATCACATGAAGTGGAAAAAAACCACTAGTAATGACTCTTACCACAAAAATCAGTCAAAAAATAAAAATAGCAACAGAATTTGCTTGTGATCATAGAAGATTGAGAGGACCCCAAGCTGTTGTATCAACAGTGGTCCTCAAGAACTAGACATGAACTGTTTTGGCACAAAATGTTACTTTTTTTTTTTTTTTTTTTTTTGGTATTCCAACTGTCAGAATCCCCCAGCCATTATAGGGGCGATGCTAGATGGGGGTTCTGAGAATTGTAATCCTAGAAGTAACTTTTTGAATGCCCTAGACTTCTCTTTGCAATTGCATCATACAAGTAGAACTGATGTGCTCACTACACCCTTTCCCAGATATCAATAAATAAGTGTTATGATTTTTCCTATTTTTAAAAACTTATTCTCAAGGTCAAAGCTCATTTTAGCCTATAATGAGAATGAATCAACTTATCTGGCTCTGTAAGCTGCATTTTGTAGGACATCTTGTAGATAAAATTCTAGATTTTCTTCCTTTTGGGATTAATGCTACACAAGCAAATGTACATGTTTGACATAATACAACTGGCAGTGACTTATTTCAGGAAGAATTATTCTACTCAGTCAAAATTCAGCCCCAAATCATAAATGTGAATGTTCTGAAAACATTGAAAGAAAGGCCTTGACACATTTACTGTCAGTACGTGTTCTCTATTATGGCTTATTATGCTTTGACATAATATTATTGCTTCCTGGAGGAATGGTTAGCACTTCAGGTAATAAAATAAGTAAGCCCCTAATTGGGAAATGAGGGAGGAGGGAATCTGCTTCACTTTCTCCCACACTAGATTTTTTTAACGCCTCAGATTCTTTCAAAGAAGAAATTTCTGATTTTTGATAAATTCTACAAAAACAAGCAGAAATTAAAATCTCCCCCATTTTGATGCCAAAATTCAACAGGTATAGCTATTAACTACATGAAAGGACCATACTGTATCCACCCTGCCACAGAAATGCCAAAAATGAGCAATTTTTCAGATAAAAAGTGGTTCACCCTAATTCAGCACTAACATGGCTGAGTGTACATATGTTCCAGGCTAGACTTTTAGGAACTAAGAACTCAAATCTTTGGCTTGGTTGGATTATTCTTTCCATTTCAGATTCTCCCATATTCAGATTTTTAAAATCTCAGTTTTCTTCTATCATGAGTAAGGATAAATGTATGTATTTTGTTAAATTCCTATAACGAACAAATTGAAATGACATTTTCACCCATCTATACTGAAATGTTTCCACTCTTTTATTGATGTTGGGGTTAATAAGAAACACAGATGAATGAAAGGCCTAAGTTTTAATATCATATAATCCAAGATGGAGGGACTAGAAATTGGTAAAGTGATCTAGGAAGAACTTGTATGCAGGTTGGCAAAGAGATCCTAGAAATTCAGGGTTATAGGTACAGATAGCGAACACCCGTTTCATTTTACAGCAGGTGCTGTGATGAAAAAACAATGGATTCATGCATAAGCACAAGTAAACTGCTGCAGCATGGACCAATTTGTAATTCCTGATTCACATGTCAGTTCATGCATTCCATTTATCCCAGTTTTGATCACACTATCATCATATGGCAGTTTTGCCAACCTGTATAAGCAGTGATAAAGGATATAAACATGAGAAGGATTAAATCAATGGGCATGTGAACTAGCCTTACCATGTGTGGCAAATTCATTAAATTAAAAAAAAAATAACCATATTCTTCAGAAATAAAATAAACATGACACTCACCAAGATACTGAGTCCATTATAAAAGGTGGTTATGTCCTACAGCCCAAACCCATCTACAATTTTAGCAGCTGCATTTGCAGTGTGACAGCAACCACGAAAACCTATAAGATGCAGCAGCTAAAGCCAATATAATCCTAGGCTGCATCACTAGGGGGTATAGTGTCTACATCAAGGAAAGTAATAGTGTCACCCTATTCTGCTTTGGCCAGACCTCACCTGGAATACTGTGTCCAGTTCGGGGCACCACAATTCAAAAAGGATGTTGACAAGCTAGAGCGTGTTGGGAGGACAGCAACCCAAATGGAGGTTGGATTGGATGGCCCTTGAGTTCTCTTCCAGCGCTATGATTCTATAATTCTGAGAGGCTGAAAGCCAGCCCTACAATGAGGCAAAGTGAAGCAGAACTATGTACAGAACACAGCCCATCCTCATTAGTTTTAAAAAATAATAACACCAGTATTGCAAGTGTTTCTGTTTCTGTACATTAAATTTGGGGGGAGTGAATATAATTCTTTCCTTTATCTCAGCAGCAAAATGCTTGGCAATGGCAAGGCCCCAGTTGTTATTTTAGATTCTGCCTCAACATCTGACTTTCAACAATAGGACTTCATGACTCTTAAAATAATGCCATGACCATGGATGTCTTCCACAACATTATTTCCCCACTTTTCTCCATTCCCACCCCACTCCAGCAGCCCCCCCCAGCTTGCCATACAATGAACAGAGACATGCCTTGAGAAAACAGGACTGATGATGTTCCTATTAAAATGACGGGAGTCACCAGAGCAGTCGTGGACAACTGGGGCCTTCCAGATGCTGTAAGACTGCAACATACAGAGTTACCATCTAAGAACACCTGGAGCACCACAGTTGTCCTCCTCTGTTTTATGAAACCAGGTCAAGTTTCCAAATCATGCTTCTCATTTTGTTAAAAGAACGTGCCATTTACTTCAACCTGCTGAAAACCCACCTCTCACCACCAGACACTACGCACATGCACATACACAGGGGAAAAAATCAAGAGTACCAGCTTCAGCCAAACCACTTTTCCTGGCTGCAATTCAGCAATTATTTTCTTCATGTGTTTTTATGGTGATGTCATGGACTGTTAGCTACAACAGTCATGTGACCGCCAGCTAAACAAAGGTAGACATTGAAAACGTTTTCCTTGAAAAAGAAAAAAAAAAGAGTAAAGAAAGGTGGTGAGTCATACTATACTTACAACTTTCAGCCTGGTAGTCTGGTACAAACTGCTCATCATTGTCAGGTACCTGAGCTGAAAATTGGGTGGGGGAGAAAGAAACAAAAAGAAAGAAAAAATTAACACACACAAACCACTAAAACATACAGTGACCTTAATACTTAGGACTAGCTGAAGGTGGATTCAGAAGAGGACTATCATTCAATAAGAATTTAAGTTACACAAGAAAGCCAACCATGTATACATCATATTTGGAAATTCTGCACATGGAGCATATTTTTTACTACTGAACACTGGTACCAAATGGGCTCACATCAGAACATTATTTATCTTAATAAATAAGAGGATAGATTCATTACTATCTTCATTTTAAAACTACCAGAACACAGCAGTTGCCCATATTAGAATTGTAATTGCATTAACCAACAATTAGAAAGTATAACTGCATTCGATGCCACTAAGAATAGCAATGAAGTCAATAATAATACATGGAAAAGTAACAAATGCATTTAAAGTTATTTCCTTTGAACAACAGTAACATTTTATGGAAAAGAGCAAGGATGGGATGGGATGGGATGGGATGGGATGGGGTATTAGAAGACTAAGGAAGATGCATTTCCCATCAACTGTCTGAAATTGTACGGCCTATCTAAACTGTGTTGTACAAAGAACTCCACATCGTTCATTCAAATTATGGAGTTCATCACACGGGAGGGAAGTGCTGAAATCCTGTGAATAAACGGGGTTTAAATCTGTGAATATCATGCAAAAGCAGGATTATTTTCAGATAACATCGGATGACTTCGGCATAATCCCGACCCTAACCCATGAATAAAGCAGCAAAATTGTGCCACTTTTTATTTTTGGATTTTCCTGAAAATAAAAAGCAGTGCAATTTTGCTATTTTATTCACAGATTAATGTTGGGATAATGCCGAAGTCACCCAACTTGTCTGAAAACAATCTCGCTTTTGTGAGATATTCATAGGATTTAAATTATTCATGGGATTTGACAGTGTTTTGCCTCCTGTATGATAAACTTCATAGTTTCTCTTATTACTAGTTTTATTCTATAATAATATTAGTACAGATGGGAATTTCGCTACATATGTATTAAAACAGGTACATCTTTTTAACATTGAGAAGGTTTCTACAAAGATACATGATGATATTAGAATGAACAAGGAATCATTATGAATCCATCTTTGGGGCTAAAAATAATCTGAAAAGGAAATGTTTTGCTATATATCACATATACACACCTTCTACAGCAAAACTTTGCTTCTCCTTATTTTAAGGTTTTCTTCTTATGTAAGTTATTGCTTACTCAAATGTTAAGTCCTATGGGACCAATGAAACTTACTTGTGGTAACTGTGATGAAATTCACAACTGTGTGGCCCAATCCTATGCATGTTTTCAAGAAAAAGTGTATTTCACTATTTTACCTAGAATCCTCTTTCAGGAACTTATTATTCAACCAATCATTTATAATGGTATGAGTTTATTTAATGAGCAGAACCCATTACAAGTATATCTCACTTAATGAAGTACATGTGTTCCTGTGTATTACTTTTTTAACAGAGCCTTTAGTATCAGAGGCAGAAGTAACATGAAAAGATAGGTTCATGCACCACAAAAAATTAAGAGCAGCTTGAACATGTTTTAGCAGACTTTTTATTCAGAACTCAAAATATACATATGTGAAATGAAACAACTAGGTTAGGCAAGCACTGCATGAGTAAGTAAAACTATTTGGAATCTTCTAGAGAACATTGCAAGGCTTCTTCCAAAATGCATCCAGGATTTTTTTTTTTCATTCACCACCCACTACATTTCCAATAAGTTCCATTATGGTGGCCAAACTTAAGATTTATGGGGTTTTTGAACATGTTGGGGAGAGCTGGTGAGGCTTCTCTACCCTTCCCATGTCTCTCCATTTTGCTGTTTGTGCATGCTCCGTAAAGGCAGTTGCAGTTTACTTTGCCTGCTGTAAGGAGGCACACATGGCTACAGTTGGATTGGCTAAGCAGAATCCTGCTCCTCCGCTACTCAGGCATTATTGCATTGTTTACTACAGATGTGCTTCTGCAGCCCAACACCGACAGTTTGTATTTTTCCAGCTTTCGTTCTCCATCCTCCCAATAATGCTGCTGCTAAAAAGACCTTCTAGCTAAGCAGAGAAAGGAGGTAAGGATAGCAGGGCAATCATAAAAAGATTTTGTAAAAATACCTTTCTCAGAGGATGTGTTAACTGAGGTATGCCTGTACTGGTAAATACTTTTGGTAAAATTCAAGTGGGTAAATTAACTGGGCACACAATCTTAATGCTAAAATAAATCCTAGATCAAGTTTGTTTTAAAATACGATACTATCATAAACTATGCCTGAGGGGGAAGAGAGAGAGAGAGAGAACATGCACAGACAAATAGAAGAAACTGAAATTCGTTAGTGGACTATTATAGAACCAATGAATGAACATAGCATAATGACAATTTAAACAGCCTATTTTGGTGTCATTAACAGTTTTGATCACACCAAGTACACATAAATGCACAGCCCCTACTGAGGATATTGAGAAATCATGACTGTGATATGAGTTCACAGAGTCTGAAAGAAGAAAAAAATTGGTTGTTTACTGAACTGTTGGTCCAAAGAGTTTAGACTTAAGCAAGGGGCTTCCACTAGCCCTGCTCTCCTTGAACAACTTGATTCCACACTATAATATGAGCTCTTTTTCAAATCCTACCTCGGTTCCAAGAACATTAACCATGTAATATAAAGGGTTGATGCATGCAAATACATGGTGTCTAAAGACCTTTTGGCATATAAGATAACTTCCTTTATTGCCTACATCTCACCCTCTGTTTCCAATTCATATCCATACCATCATCTCTGCTTACTCGTCTTTTTATTAACTGGACATAATTAGATTATATTTGATTTTTTGGGGAAAAATAATATCAACTGTGCAACAGCTACAACATATATGTCCAGTATATGTAAGCATTTGTTATTCACAACTTACAAATCAAACCACAACTATCTGATGTGTAAACAGTTTATGGTGTCAAGCCAACAGCCACACAATATGCACAATAGATTAGAGGTGGACATATAGGAATGTGACTATATTTATATCCTTGCTAACTATGAAGAAACATCAATTAACTATAGGCTACACGTAATCCTTTCCATTATTCTTGGTTATTTCATAGAACATGACACACTGGAATTCTAAAAATCCTGTATTTTAATAAATTCAATTTCCAATATAATATGTGATTTCTTAACCTTCTTTTCCTCGTCAAAAGAAAACACAATGTGCTCAGTGTTGACAGAGCATATGTTGCTTTTCCTTCAAGAAACCCAGGGTAGCATATTCACCTCATATTGTATAAGTACAATTTGTATTTATACAGTACAGCAAGTGTATATTACAGTTTGTGAGACCGTGTTCTGATCAAGTTAAGGGGATATTTGAAAGCAGATTTTCTCACATCAGTTTTCAACATTTAACCATTGCAGTGTGATGGTTCACAAACCCAGGAGAGTGAACTTAGCTTCAGCATTCTACAAGTTGTTTGACATCTCTCCATTCCCTGCCACTGCCACCAATTCATTGCATAGTTTGACAATGGTGGATTGGAGGATGTACTGATTCAACAATGTTGAATGCATTGATCATAAATCATAAATCATTTCCAAAAGCTTGTTTAGCTTTATAACAGGTTTACTAGTCATCATCATAACTTTGCAGAATATTGTACAGCACAATATCTATAACTAGTAAATAATATTCAATGCACAGGACAAACATAGCATGTTCCTTTTCTAAATCAATAGACTTACTTTTAAAGCACACACCCTTCTGCTATTGCAGGCATCTGGACCAAACACAGTGTATAGTCACTGCAGCTGGTTTATAGCTTACATCTGTACAATCTACTAATTTTGTTTCTATAGACGCAGAACAGTAAAGTATCATGCAGTATACTGCTTGGACACATTTTGGTAGCACGACAAACCAAAAAAAAACCAGAGGAAAAGCTTCAGAAGGCACAAAATCTACAAATCATGAGTAGCAATTTTTATTGCTACCTTTAATATCTGCCTGAATTCACTGACTTCACATTCATAATGAAAGGGGTAGTCATTGCTGTTACTCTTATTTTAAAAATTTGAGGAATAAAACTATTATGAATCATTTTTATAAATATACAAAAATGGCAATCATTTTTAAAAAGTTACATTACATTTTGGGTTAATACCTGTATCAGTTTACAAAGTCTTGCAAAATGGGTGTCTGAAATCTAATTATTATTTTTCTCACCCTTTTCAAATAAAATGTGCTTGGGCACCTGTTCTGACATTTGATGCTTCTTCTTATGTATAAGCTCTATTCCCTGAACACATACCCAATGCCATATTTATGAAATACTCATACTTGTCTTTCACATTACAAATAATGAAAATACTGATGGAATATGAAGTAGACTTCAGAATTAATGCTGCATACCAAGACTTAAAATTCACTTTAAAATAAGATTTAAACTCCAGTGTTCAGCCAACTCCCCCTCACCCCCTCCATCACAGCAAGATCACAATTCATCCACATATTTTAAACAAAAAAAAGTAAGATCTGTGCTAATGCAAATATGACAGGAGTGCTTTTACAGAACCTCCCCAAAGATTTCTGTATCAAAAACTTCAAGGACTTACAAGTCAGACCAGCAATCAGACAGTTAACCAGAACTAAAACTTGGATGGCTGAAAAGAAAAATATGACTTTTCAGTGCTGTAACTGCAGGCATATTTATATATCATTCATTTCCTCTTTTCTTGTCATTGCCAATGCTGCAATTCTGTGAGGCTGTCATAAAAGCTACAGTGGTTTTGAATATGGTGACAGTGGTGTAGGCGAAGGAAAGAAAAGGGCATATCAATATAACCATTCATTGAACATAACATGAGGAAATGGAGGATGTTTAAATGTCTTCAAGATGGAGACTAATCAATTAATGATACTTCGGGAGGAGAAATAAATATTACAAGGGTTTTGATGAGATTAAGCATGTGGCAATATTGACAATAATGGAAACAGTTCTATCAGGTTGATTCCACATTAACAGAAAAGTTGCTGCCAATTCGCTGACTCTTTCTTGACTGAACAACATCTGTTCTTAGCTCAAGTCTGATTATTACCAAATGTTTCTCCTTTGCCAGTCCCCTCCCCTGCGGTCCAGTTTCTCACCATCTCCCATGGGTGGAAGTAATGGCAAGAAAGTGTTAATTATGATCTTTACAAGGAAATCTCTGTTTAGATGTTGAGATTTCTCAAACTCATTGGCTTAATTAAAACTGAAACTACTTAGCAGCATCGTCCCACATATATTTACTCAGAAGTAAGTCCCATCGTGCACAACGGGCTTAACTCTGGTGCATGCAAAGGCTTGTGCTGTTTGAGCATTTGATATTTTAAATTAGTTATAGAAATAATTTAGAGATCCATTGTTTAATATGAAAAGGAAAAGAACTGAACATATTATTTGAGGAGGGCAGACACTCACACATAGCATATCCAGCAAATTAAATATATAGCCAGTAGCAAGCTGTAAAGTAAGAGCAATAAACCGAGGGTCAATTTACTTCCTTTTCTGGCACCTCCTTTTTTTAAAAATAAATATGTGTGCAGAAGAGGGGGGGGATGGAAAACCAGGCACCAGCCCATACAAAAGAAGTTGATATTTAATTAAAACCAGCTCTATCCACTGTAACAATGACCTGGAGCCAAACAAGGCAAAAAAGATGTATGAGTCATTCTTTCTGCCAGTGAATGAGACAGCTGATCTCCTAAGCAATTCTTCAAGACAAGCAGTCAGAACTGGAGCGCTGCCTCCATTCACAAAAACAGAATCCAGCAAGAAACATGTGGCCTAAACCACAATCTTTCTTGTCACACCCCGACAGAAAAGGAGAGAGAGAGAAAGGAAAACCAAGTAAACTTGAACTTTTTACATAAACACATCAATTTCAATGCATTGTCTCAGATACAGCACAGACCCAGCTAGAGGAACAAACTGAATAAATGAAGCATCAAGCAAAGTAGCTGGCGCAACAGCTCCCAAAAGGAGAGTTAAAGAATCCACACTATATGCAGTGGCATTCAGTGAAGAGAGAAAAAGAGTAGACAAGGCAGATCATAGGGGAAACAGCTGTATTAATTCTTGTTTAAACAACTTTCTACAGAGCATGGCAATATTTCTAGTAGCACTTCCTCTTCACATTTTGGCAGCCCATTTTATGGCTAGATATCAATGGTTTTGGATTACCAAGGTGTTACAGATTTCCTGTAAGGAGCAAACCCTCACCCCCCAAAAAGTAACAGGGCAGAGATTATACTTATTCCAATCTTGGCATAAATGCTATGGTACTTTAAATATTCTAAAAACAAGAATACAGTCAGTGGCTAAACTTTACATATGCCCAACAGATATTATAAAAACAAAAGTCCTCTAAGTCGTCTATGAGAACATTTTAAGGGGGGAAAAGCACTTTTTGTCTTCAGCAAAAGTTACCAGTAACACAAGCATCTCTGAATGTTTTGCCTGATATAATTTCAAGAAATTTTCCCCACTTACTCACTTTGTAGATCTTTAGAATCTAACTAGCCACCTGTCATCCAGTGATTTCCCAAACTGCTGTGATGCCTTCTATAATTCTGTTTATGTAGATTTTAAAAATTGGATTTTTTTTTTTAAAAAGCTTCCAAATTGAAGAAAAGCATATCAAATTCAGAAAGCATATCAAATTGAAGAAGAGTGTATCAAATCTGGATGCTGAACTAGGATCCTGGAGACCAGGGTTCAAATTTTCACTCGGCCAGGGAAACCCACTGGGTAACCTTGGGCAAGTCACATTTTCGCCTTAGGATTCCAATTGGAAACCACTTGAAAGTACAAAACAACAACTATCAAATGCAAGTTAGTTTTGACAGTACTGTCCAAATCTTAAAACTGTCAAATCTTTAAAACACTCCCAGAAAGCAGTCACCGAAGACAAGAGAAATGGATTGTCAGTCCCAGTTTAGCCGTAACACAAAATTATTATATCCATTCCCAATGAACCAAAAGGCTCTTAAGATACTACTTTCTGTGCTCTTAAAATATTTAAAAGTGCCATAAACATTTCCCCACAAATCCTAGCATTGCACTTTTGGAACACCCATTGTGACACCTACCTCCCCCATCCCATCCTGGTCAAGTTCAGGAACTTGCAAACTGCAAAATCCCTAAAATTACACATATTAGGTATAACATTTCAACATCATCTTTCAAATACTTCTGGGTTTTTAGCTGTGCTAGGGGCATTCTAAGATCTCATTAATTCACTATGTTGAGAATTAATTTCCTACATGAAATGTTGCCTTCCTTTCCTTTGTTTTTTTTTAAGAGATTTTAAAATCAAAAAGATACAGAATCAGAGCATTTGATATTAACAGATACTCCAACTTTGTTTCTCATGGTAGAGGAAAGATGCACCTGGATATCTGAACTGTCAGATTTACTTTCTAATTGAAATGAGAAGTGATGGGTGGACTAATGACCAGCAAGTACTTTCATTCTAAAGAAAAGCAAAAGTCAAACTTGCCACAGTGCCCATAACATACCAGCTTTCCCTGTAGCAGGATACTTGAGGTGCATTTCATTCCAAAAGTTCATCCACCAAAGCTGACCATTTCTCAGGGGCATAAATATATTTTAAAGAAATCAATTTCTTATTATCTGAATATCCTGTGCCATCTTGAGGAGGGAAGAAAGAAACAATTCCTCCACTTGTCCCTTTGAGCAATAACAAATTAGACTATGTTAAAATTCCAGGTATTAGTTTGGCAAATCAATATTTGTGTCAACATAAATAGGGGCTTATCATCTCTCTTATAATATTCCCACTGCAGTTTATCATATTTTTAAAAACATTTTTCCAATACATATTTAAACAAGTAACTTCCCTTTTCACTTGTTTTTCTTTCAACCACAAAGTGTTTCTGCCACAACCCAGCAGGTTTCCAGTTATTTTCATTCCGTTGTTGTTACAGAATAAACAGCAGGAACATTTCATAATGAAAAATACATTACATTTAATATTTGAATTAATTATCTCAAGTCAGTGATTAAGTTCTATTTGTCATGAGGAACAATGCAATACATCCAAATTCAATACAGGTGTTGTATAGTATGCTGGGTTAAAATGGGGCCACAGTGGCATCACACAACACAGAAAACTAGCGGACAGTGATAGTCCAGTCCTAAAATGTTAAGTCAAAAGTAAGTTCCAGCTACTGAGGGAACTTTTACATCCATGCCCAAAGAATGTCTGCCATATGAATACAGTATTTCACTTTGGGGAGGTGATATTAACACTTTTATCAAGTTAGAAAATTACTTTTATTTTAAACCACTCCATAACAACTAATAAGACACAGATGTTTTTCACTGGAGGTGGGAGGCATTTATTTAATTCTCTTCCTTATATGTAAAACAGGGGGGGGGACGTTTTTTGTCAAATACTTTCCAGCTTTTCTTGCACCACAGGATACAACATATTTCTGAATGTCACATTCTGGATTTGGCACAATGTATACACATCAGACAAGAGCAAGAAAACAAAACGGCCCCCGTCTCCATTCACCACTTTGAATTATTTTTCCACCTCCAATACATATGTAAATCCCATTGTTTCCAATGGCACTTTTGTGCACATGCTGAAAAGAGAATAGACTGTTTATGATTACTCATTTTAAGCAACATTCTCCCCAGAAGAATAGGGACACTGATAAATATGCAGCTGAAGCGCCACAACTATTGAGGACAATTCTTCCTCTTGCTCACCCCCCTCAGTCCTTCATATCCAAAGAGCTAAGCATGTTGTGGTGGAACAGGCAGATTTTTATGACCTGGTTACTACCCAGTGAGAACTCTGAACTCCTGGGAGAGTGCTGTCAATTACTATTGTGCTACCTTTTAAACAAAAAGGAAAGGGAGGGGGATCAAAATGTCATGGACAGTTCCTGGCTACAAAACATCATGAAATAAATATGTAAACAAACAGCACAGCTGCCAATTTGGCAAGGGCTCTGACTTTAGATAAGAACCAGAAGGACATAAATGGACAAAATCAAGCATTGGGTTAAAGACAGCAGTAATTTGAAAAGCATCTTTGCAACAGAAAGGTCATCTCTGGTGGAATTGCAGATGGTTTTGACCCTTAGGAACCTCAAAAGACCCACAACCGTCACCCTCCAAAGCAGAGAAAGAAGAACAGAATGATCATGAAGTTGTGGTTGTCAAGTTCTGGCTCTAAAAACTTTCCTCTTCCAACATACTAGTCCCCTCCTCACATTCTCTCTATCAGTATGTATACCATCTAGGATATTCTGGAATAATGAGACCTATGTCATCTTTAGAAGTTTATTGAAACATATTTCCAAAAGCCATGGTTGCAATTCTAGAGCCTAAATATTTCTCAACAGGATTTTATTTGAAATAAGCATATTTCAGTAACAGCAGCAATAGAGTTCAACTTCCTTATTTTAGCTGAGTAACAGAACACAATAATCTATTGCTTTTACTGGAACTTAGAAATATATAACTGCAGTCTATATTCTTAATTTACCAGTGAATATTCATGTAAATAAACATACACAGAGAAGTGACAGGAAATGCCACAAAAAAGTATTTCCAAATTATTTCTTCACATACAGAATTGTTTTAGAATACTGCTGTATCAAATGTGAAAATATTAAAATGATATTTTAAAAATTAAATAAGATGATTATTGCATCCAGTCACAATTTCTCCAGTTACTTTTTCTTCAGGTAAAAGTTTCAACTTACAGTTACCATCAAATACATCCTAAATTTATTTTAAAAGCTTGGCTCTCTTAAGAGTTGCATATCTTAAGATTTGGAATCAGCAGCCTCACCCCAGTGTTAAGGATTTCTAACAACCTTCTGGTTTATTAAAAGAAATAAAAAGCCAAACATATTCATAGCTCTTTACTGAAGTTATCCCTAATATAATGAGAAAGTACTGCAACTTATGGTGCATCAGTTCAGTAAGTGCCCTTCAATTTAAAGTTTACTGTCTCTTGCAGATACACATAATAGAATACCAGGCTTTATTTTACTAAAACTGGTTATAAAAAGCATGCATAAGAACAAGGAATAAGAACAAAAATGGCACACACTTTATAGTGATTACTTGGCAAACTATCTGGGGAGATAGCAAAAAGCTAGTCAGTCTATAGCATCATAGCATTTCCTCCCTTCCATGTTAAGCAATCACATTAAGCTCTCCCTTCAGCCTCTCCTCTCCAAAAGAAACAGAATGTCCATTCAAGAAACAAACATGCACATTCAGTAAGAGAGAGAAAGTGGAAAAAATAAGAACTTCTATGAATACTGAAAGTACACAAGTCAGACTACATATACAATATTAGCTATGTCTGAATGAGATTTAATTCAAAGGCTTGTGTGTTTGGACAAAAGTAAAATGCATACTACATACACACACACACACAGTTAAAAACAACATAAAACATATATACTAAGTCATCGTTATGCTGGAAATAAACAAGTTTTTTTTTTTTAAAAAAAAAGAACCAAACATGTCACAAAATAAAGCTTCAGGGTTTCAGTTAAAAATATCTCTCACTTAAAAGCAACTTTCCTTGCCTTTGCAAAACTTCTCTCAAATTCTCATTCCCCTATAGTAAAAATTCACATCTATTCAACTTCACCATTACACCTATTTCCATAAAAACTGTCAGCACAGCTTGAGTAACAGTATCAGATTTCAAGAGCAAAAGAGAGAAGGGAGGAGAAAAATCCAAGTTCTCTTTTTAAAAGCCTTGCAAAAGAAAATGAAAAATAAAATAAACCTCCCTGCTCCTTAAGCCTTTGATACACACCTAATGTTCTGTGTTGCGAGCAAGGTGGAAAGAAGACACTTGCACTTAAATCTTGAAGCATCCCGTCCTGATGAACCCAGAGAAACTATATTCTGCCATCAGAAAAGTACTTCCACCAGAACACCAAACAATTGTATGCACTGCTCTAAAGGAAAAGAGCAAGCCCAGTTCTGGCTGTATGCAGTCTCCTGAGGTACAATAATATAAACCTGATCAATTGCAATTAAAATCTGAACAGAGGCTTGGAACTTGAAGTCTTGGTGCATTAGTTCTTGCCAAAAGCAGATGTGATTGTGAGCTGGAAGCAATTTCTCCTGGTAATTTGTGATGACATTGGGTAGAGCAGCCCCAGAGTCCCTAAAGACAAACTCATCAGAGGCTCTAATGTATGCATGACACATGAGGTGGCTCTTTTAGAGCTCAATTAATTGGGCTGAACATTAAGACAGCAAGTTCAGGACATTTTCCTCTTTCTCCCCCCTCCCCTTTTCTTCCAGAGTTGTCCCTCCCTTTTTTTTCCTTTTTTTTTTTTTTTACAAAAGACTTTCCTCCTTACCTTCTGCAAGCCATGTCTCCTGTAATTGGCTCAGATCTTGAAACAGTTCTAAGGGGAGGAAAAAAAAAAGGAAGAGATGGATAAAGGACCAGCACTTTTTCTTCAAGCTGAATTAAATGCTCTCTTTCTTAGCCGCCCAAAAGACAATATGCTAATTCGATTTTGCCTAATTTTGCACAGATCTTGACCACAATGAATTACTCTTGAATTGTTATCTTTATCCTCATTTTGGATTCCATACGAAACAGATGGGCAATCTTCTTTTTCTGAGCAATGACAATCAGGACCATTTTCAGCTCACCTGCACCCAGGCTGTCTGTTTAAACTGCAGTTCTAGGCAGACTTACTTGGCAGTAAGATCCACTGAAATCAATAGGACTTCTGAGTTGACAGAATAGGATGGCACACTCCAACACAATTTAAGCACCACTTCATGCGTGTGTATCTACTTAGAAGTAAAACCCACTCAGTTCAGCAAGCCTACTCCCCAGCAAGTGTTCAGAAGTGTTCAGCCTACTTTTTCTTTTACATTCTCCCTTAATGCTCCAAAGCACCCCCCCACAGCTATATTGTTTTACTCCTATTTTTAATTTACAGTACTACAAATGGCAAAGTAAAATCCATCCCCTCACTTTTTTTAAGGCAATGCACACCAATGCAATGACAAAACAAGGGTTTATAAACTTTGTGTATTGAATATACTTGGGGAAACCCTTGTCAGTATATCTGAGACAATATGCACCCACCCAATGTTTTCATTCTTCAAGACTTAAAAGTCATGCTGGTTTCCATCAGTTGTTTGAAAGACTTAAGCTGTCTTTTAAAAGAATCAAGACATTCACGCTGGACACAACAGTACTTTGATAGAGCATTTTGGATATCTATCAGCTTTCCAAATGATTATAGATCATGCGCTGAAAGCTGGTGGTGGATGGTTAGGACATTTTTCAGTGAACACCCAAATGGGTAGGCAAGGGGTGTAGGATATGTAAATTATAAAGGGGGTGCATCTTTTGCAGGTGTCCAGAATGAGTGGACCTGGTCTTAATTTCTGTGCACAATTCTATGAACTCAGTAAAATGTGAGCAAATTCAGGCAGGTGTCTAAACATCCACCTTTACCCAACAGCGGGCATTACAGGGACAATCCAGCAAAATACTGCTGCTAGAGAACAACCACTCTGTTCACTGAAGTGGCATCTGCAGAAGTATCTCCCTCCCACACAGCACACGAAAAGGGGGACTTCAATAGCATTGCTGTAAACTCAAGGTTACAACACAGTGTAGTGGTTTGAGTGTTGGACTATGACTCTGGAGACCAGGGTGTGAATCTGCAGTCTGCCATGAGACCCACTGGGTGACCTTGGGCAAATCACACTCTCTCAGCCTCAGGGGAAGGCAATAGCAAACCTCTTCTGAAGAAACTTGCCACGAAAGCCCCATGATGGGTTTGCCTTAGGGATACCATAAGTTGGAAATGACTTGAAGCCACACAACAACAACAACAACAACAACCTCAAGGTGTTAGCTCTGTGAAACTTAGTGGGATGGCATAACGCTTTAAGACACAACTGGCAAAGTGTACTTATCCCCCTCAGACCCAATGCATCTAAGGAAGTAGACTTAAGTCTACAAAGGCTCATGCTGCCAACTTCTTTCTTTCAGTTAGTTCTCAAAAGGCTCAAGATCTCGCTACATACTTATTTCCCTCCTGGAATTCACCGTGCTACTATTACAACTGAAAGAACAGAGACAGAAAAGGTAACACACACACACACACACACACATATATATATATATATATATATATATATATATATATTTGCCATCGCCAGGTGTACCACACCTTGTGTCACTGAGGTGGCTTGCATCCAAATACTGGCAAAGGGTCAATGCAAAAAGTTCCTGATCTTTCCAAAATTCAACAGAAGCAGCAGGGTAAGGACACTTTGCTGGGACTGAGGCTGAGAAGGCCTAAAAAGAAGGAGCTGTCACACTGAAGCTTAGCAAAGTCTCACCTCAGGTGTGTATGATATGATTTATGTCCCTTTGGTGCAAAGATACCTAACACACAAAGAGGGTGAGTCATGGAAGGTACAGCAGCTTAGCAGTGCATTGCTTTTGTCAGCTTGTGTTGCATCATTAAATTTGGGGGTGTTTTTTTTTTTCCTTGTCTCACTTCTATAAATAGAGGTAGACAGAATTGGGAGGTTGGGAATAAGGTATATACACATGCACACCAAAATATAAAAATCACATTGGAGGTTATCACGATATTAAGAGTGACTTAGCTCCAAGCTCAATATGACTTAGCTCCCCTTCGCTCACAATACATAGCCTCACCTTCTGAGTCATGAGCCAGATCTCGGTTAATGAATTTTCTTTTCCTGACATTTGTCGGTCGCTCATTACAGTTTCTCCCACAGGGGTTCTACAAACAGAAAAAAAAAACACTGGTTACTTTGAAGGAAAAAGGAGGAAATACTAGATGTCCTTTTAAAAAAGTATTAAGTAGAGAAGAAAAAGAAAAGTTTGCTATTAACCTAAGTGGTCATTTCAAACTCTGCTTATCAATAAGATGACGATGATGATGATGATGATGATGGTGATGATGATTCTCCAGGGCAGTTTTACATCTCCAACCACCTACCCCAAAGCCATCTTTGCACACACCTATGCTTTCCCAAGCAATCCAGCAGTAAACCCTGGAAATATTTTTTAAGGCATTTGCAGGGGGAACACCTAGACAAAACTTTTTCTTCTTTTGAAAAGAAGTCCAGCCATTGATTTCGGAAGAAAGGTGGGGGGGGGGGAGGCGATCACAACGAGCCACTTCATTTTCAAGGCTGATTTAACCAAATGATTTCAAAAGTCCTTTTAAAATGGACAGGGTTAAAAAAAAATAGAAAAAGAAGAGGGAAAGGTAGGTTGGTCCCATTTCATCCTCCCTAAGATGGAAGGCAAAGATAGTGAGAAAGTTTGCAAACAGGGGCTCTCATTTTACCAATATGGGGTGGTGGTGGCAGGGGCAGGGGGGAGTTTGGTTATTCCGAGTTAGAAAAAGAATTGATTAAAACAAAATTTTAAAAAATCATCATGTCAGCAAACCCCATAGCAGACCTAATAATTCCTCCCCACACATGCAAATAAAATAAAATAAAATAAAATAAAATAAAATAAAATAAAAGACCCTTTGCCCCCCCCCTCCCCCCCATTCCAGAGAAACCCCACTTTAAAAACCAAGATCAACTTTGGAACTGATCACTCACATTGGTGACCATGAAAGGCACTTGCTGGTCATAAAATCCATCCATCCTGCAAACTTTAATTTATATATATATATATATATATATATATATGTTTGCTGGTAAGAAAAAGGATGAGGGTTATGCTTTTCTGGACATTGGACTTAAAAGAGCTTTCCTCCAGATGTGATCTCCCAGCAGCCTACAAGAAAAAAAAAGGGGGGGGGACAAACACAAGAACAAGATGGCTTTTAGAGTTAGAGATATAGTTTCTCCCCTCCCCTCCTCCTTTTAAAGAAAAGGGAGGAAGAAAAAAAAAGTCATGAATGAACCGCTTACATTTGCATAGCTAATGATCCTCCAAGAGATCCATTCATAAACCCAGAGAACGAGAGAAAGAGAGAGAGAGAGAGAGACCTCCTTCTTCTCCCTCCAGGGTTACAAGCAAGAGATGGAAAAGGAAAGGGATCGGATGCCAGCGAGGCGAAGCAGTGAAATAAGGGACAAAACGGGGGTGCATCTGCACTGGAGGGATAATCCGGTTTGAGAGCGCTTTCACTGCCCTGGCTCAAGGCGATGGAATTTTGGGTTGTTGGGGGGGGGTTGCTTATTTCAAATAAAATCCTGCTGAGAAATATTTAGGCTCTAGAGTTGCAACCACGGCTTTTGGAACTATGTTTCAATAAACTTCTAAAGATGACCTAGGTCTCATTATCCCAGAATATCCTAGATGGTACACCTTCAAACCGGATTATCCCTCCAGTGCAGATGCAGATGTCCTTTTTCTTTTTCTTTTTTGGAAAGGGCAAATCCCTAGCTCTCCCTTCATCCTGGTGCAGCAGCAGAAAGAAAGGAAGGGAGAAAGAGAAAGAAAGAAGGAAAGAAAGAAAGAAACCACAACCACATAAACCATGGACCACAAAAAAAGTTGCATGGAGGGAAGGGGGAGGGAAGACCCACCTGAAGGTCCTGCAAAGGTGATCGGCGCCCCCAAATAAATAAATATATATATAAATATATAAATAAAGCCCAAGCGCCTCCCAATGGAAGGCAGATCTGAATGTGATCCGCCTTGGAAGCGCCCCTGTCAGCGCTGGATTCCGCGGCTGGGCTTCTCCTCCGAGGCTGGATCGCCTCCTCCCCATTGGCTCGCCTCGGCTGGCCCGGGATCGGATTTCGCCCTGTCAATCCGCTTGCCTTTCACACATGCACACACTCAACACCGGGGGAAAAAGGGAAAAGATGGATCCTGCCGGATTCTGCAAGGGATTCCTCTCCAGCAGCCTTCCCGACCCTGCCCTGCGAAGAGGCTGCGTCCACACTGCAGAAAGCATCCAGGCTGACACCGCTTTCACAGTCCTGGCTCCATGGTGCTCCATATGGGATTCTGGGGGGGTCGGAGTTTGGTGAGGCACCTGGCTTTCTCTGTGCCCCTGCAAACTCCAGCCCCCACAATATGCCATAGCATTGAGTTAAAGTGGAGTCCAATATCATGGGAGGGTTGGACAATGTTTTTAACTTTGGGCCTAAGCAGACTGCCAGAAATAGTGCACATTAAATTGAGGCACTGCCCTGGCTCAGTGCTAGGGAATCATGGGAACTGTAATTTATTGCGGCACCAGAGCTCTCTGACAGAGAAGGCTCAATGTCCCAGAAAAAAATACAGTTCCCATGATTCCCTAGCACTGAGCCAGGGCAGTGCCTCAATTTAATGTGCACTATTTCTGGCAGTCTGCAAAGGCCCTTTGTCTGTTTTAACTGTTGTTACCCGCCCCGGGCGGGCTATAAATAAAAATTTATCATCATCATCATCATCATCATCATCATCATCATCATCTAGTGCTGTATAGTGCTGAGGATCCCATGGACAGCCATAAAGACAAACAAATGGGTCCTAGATCAGATCAAGCCAGAAACCTCCCTGGAAGCCAAGATGACCAAAGACTGTCATACTTTGGACACATCATGAGAAGAGAGGACTCTTTGGAAAAGACAATAATGCAATAAAGGTGGAGGGAAGTAGGAAGAGAGGAAGGCCACATGCCAAATGGATGGACTCTATTAAGAAGGTTACGGGTATTAAGGGGTTGCAGGAATTAAGCAGAGCAGTGGAGGACAGAGGGTCTTGGAGATGTCTCATCCATAGGGTGGCCATGAGTGAGATTGACTGGAGGACAGCTAACAACAACAAATAGGGTCATAAATTTACATTGCCCTTTACAGAAAAAAAGCAAGTCCAAACATTAAAAGCTGCCAGAGGCATACAATCTAAAGAGAATAAAATATAAGCCTCCAGGAATTATAAACAAATTGTGCAGATAAAAGACGATACTAAAAAAAAAAAAAAATGCATCTGACACTTGAGTTTATCACACGGGACGGATCACATGCAGAAACTGGATTTAAAGTGAAAACAAGCCACAAAAGCAAAATAATGTGTCATTAACCCAAACAGAAAGTTGCCAAAACCCGCTCCTTTTTACTTTTGGGAACTTCTGAAAGCAAAAAGGAAGGGGCTTTGGAGACTTTCTGTTTGAGTTAATGTGTTATTTCCTCTTTACACAAAGATGTCTGAAAAACAACCTATTTTTGCAGGGATTTTCGGATTTTTAAATCCCATTTCTGCACGGGATTTAAGCAATTTGCCTGCCGGTGATAAACTTGATTGTTTCTGTTGGCCTCCCTACAGCCTCCCTATGCTTCTGGAGGAGACATCTGGAAAAGAACGAGGGGCACCAGAGATCCTCCTTGCCAAGACGGTGGAGGAGAAGGCACCCCCCCCCCAACAGAGGACCTTCCAGAACAAGGGAGAACCTGCCTAAATCAAAGATCCAAACAGTCCTAGAAAGAATTTTTGGGATTCCTCCTGAATAGAAATGGTGGATATGGCCTGGAAAAGGAAGATGGCCAGTCATCCTGTGCAGGAAGCTTCCTAAAAAGAGCAGGGTGACCAGACATCCTCCTTTTCCAGAACCTGTCCTCCATTTCTGCCCAGGAGGAACCCCCAAAAGTCCTCAGAAGAAGTCAGAACGAAGCTAGGAGGAAGGAACATCAACAGTCAAAGTCACAGTGCATCCCAGACGTTGGTCCTCTAGATCAGAGGTAGGCAACCTAAGGCCTGGGGGCCGGATGCGGCCCCACGAGGCCTTTGGACCGGCCCCAAGCCGGTCCTGCCGCTGCCACCCACCACCCGCCACGATGATATTGATTATTGTTGTTATTACTTGTTCTTGGGGTTTTCTTGGCAAAATCTCCAAAATGGTTTTGCCATGGCTTTTCTGGGGCTGAGAGAATGTGCATGCATATTTATTTATTTATTTATTTTTAGTGCTTCGGTCCCCCAATTGTCTGGGGGACAGCAACCTGGCCCCTGCCTCAAAAAGGTTGCCTACCCCTGCTCTAGATGTTTTGGACTTCAGACTCATCACTCCTGGTTGGACATCACCCATCATTCCTAGGCCCACAGTTATTCCCAAACTTTGGTCCTCCAGGTGTCTTGGACTTCAGCACCCATCATTCATGACTGCTGGGTAAACTGGCTAGTGATTCCCAAATTTTAGTCCTCTGGTGTTTTGGACCTCTACTCCCAAATGTCCCAGCCAGCTTGGGAATTCTGGGAGATGAAGTCCCAAACATCTGGAGGGCCCAAGTTTGGGAACCACTGGTAGGGCTTCTGGGAGTTGATGTTCAAAATATCTGGAGGACCAATGTTTGAGAAATGTTGCGATATGCAGATGACACCATACTACTAGTGGAAAACATCACAGACTTGTAACATTTACTAAGGAAAGTTGAAGAGGAAAGTGCAAAGGCAGGCTTACTGTGGAACATAAAGAAAACAAAAATACAGTTGCCCCTCCCAATTTGTGTAGGATGCGTTCCAGACTGCCCCCCCCCCAATGAAAATGGCAGCTCACTAATATTTGAGCCCCTTGAAACAAATGGTGTGTGCGCCCATGGTGCATGAATGGACATTTTACATATAGCCACTTGTCCCTCCCCATGAAGAGTGAGACCGCAGACTCGAACGGGGAGGGACAAATGTAATGACCACAAAGGAACTACAGAAATTCAACCTAGTTAATGAAATCAAAATAGTTAAAAGATTTCTTCTACCTTGGATAAAATATTGACCAAAATGGAGGCTACAGTCAAGAAATCAGAAGATGACTAGGAATGGGATGGGCAGCTATGAAAGAATTAGACAAGATCCCAAAGTGCAAAGATATACAACTCAGCACTAAAGTTAGAATCATCCAAGCCATTGTATTCCCCATCATCATGTATGGATGTGAGAGTCTGGCAGTGTAGAAAGCAGATAGGAAGAAAATAAACTCATTTGAGCTGTGGTGCTGGAGACGAGTGCTGAGGATATCATGGACCGCGACTGCCAAAAAACAGACAAATGGATCCTTGAACAGATGAAACCTGAATTATTCCTAGAAGCCACGATGACAAAACTGAGACCGTTGTACTTTGGCCACATCATGAGAAGGTGATGGACATTAGACATTAGAAAATTTTAAGACAATAAAGCTAGAAATGGTAGAAGATAGTCAAAAGAGGAGACTGCATACTGGATGGATAGACTCAAGTAGGGAGGTCATAGGCCTGAATCTATAGGGACTTTTGGAGATGTCTCCTCTATAGGACTGCAGTGAGTTTGGGTCCATTCAAAGACATTAACAACAGCAACAACAACTGGTTATGCCAAAGACTCTGGAACCTGTACACCTTTGCCTGGGTCACCAATGGTCTCTTCTCACAGCCATGTACATGCTCCCAAGCAAACAATTTGTGGGGGTAGGGGAAGGCTTTTCCCTTCTGAAAGCCTTCATGGGATTTCTTTTGGTTTTCAGCAGTCACCAAGTGCAGCCCCATCTCCAACACGATGCAAACATCAGCGAAGTTTTCACACCCAAGAAGCCTATCCAGGACTAGCCAAGTTGGCCATCTAGCAAAGTACAATGACATCCAAAATCCACAAAACAGTGATACCTTTATTGGGCCAACCAAAATGCACAATATATATTTTATGCATTTCAGTTGGCTCAATAAAAGTATCACTGTTTTGTGGATTTTTGATGTTATTGTACTTCAACAATGTTGGTCTATATATCTTGCCACCAAGTTCACAGTTATTTATTACTTTATTTATTTAGAGTATTTATAGCAGGGGTAGGCAACCTTTTTGAGCCAGGGGCCGGGTTGCTGTCCCTCAGACAATTGGGGGGCCGAAGCACCAAAAATAAATAAATAAATAAATAAATTAAAATTAAAAAAAACCTTTAAAAATTAAAAAAATATGCATGCACACTCTCTCAGCCCCAGAAAAGCCATGGCAAAATCCCTGTGGAGATTTTGCCAAGAAAACCCCAAGATCAAGTAACAATAATAATCAATATCATCATGGCGGGCAGCGGCGGGACTGGCCTGGGGCCGGTCCAAAGGCCTCGGGGGGGGGGCGCATCCAGCCCCCGGGCCTTAGGTTGCCTACCCCTGATTTATATCCTGCTCTTCAGCCACAAAAGTTCTCAGATAAGCGTAGGGGCAAGGGGGTAGTACAAATCCTTCCCTGTTTTGTACAGTAACATTGCAAATTGCATTGCATTAAAAGTAGACATTTAGCACATGGACTGGGGATCATTTAATCTGGTAAGAGAAACTCACTCCCAAGTTCAGCATTGCTTACAAAAGTTAAAAAGTGTACAGAACATGGAATGAAAATGGCAAATGGGAGAGATGCATTGATGCTATTAGCTTTAGCCAAAATACGTTAGATTTGTGCAAGAATAGTATTATATTACAGATATAGTTTTGATCTGACCAAGGGTGTATCCACCTTGCAGAGTTAAAGCAGTTTGACACACTTTAATTGCCATGACTCTGTTTTACAGAATCCTGGGATTTGTAGTTTGGTGAGGTATTCAGCCTGGCCTGTCAGAGAGGTCTGGTGCCTCGTGCTGTTGTCGTCATGTGCCTTCAAGCCGTTCCTGACTTATGGTGACCCTAAAGCAAACCTATCATGGGGTTTTCTTGGCAAAATTTGTTCAGAAGAGGTTTGCCAATCCATTGCCTTCTTCTGAGGCTGAGAGCATGTGACTTGCCCAAGGTAACCCAGTGGGTTTCATGGCTGAGCTGAGAATCAAACCTTGGTCTACAGAGTTGTAAGCCAACACTCAAACCACTATGCCATGCTAGATCTCACTAAACTACAAATCCCAGGATTCTAAAGGATAGTGTTAAAGTCATGTCAAGATACTTTATTCTGGAGTGTGGATATACCCCAAGACTGAATAGCAAGATAACTTGAGCCAACTCAGGTTTGGTGGCAAACTGGAATGGTTTGGTGCCATATGGGAATTTTTAAACACAAAACTGCAAAATGACCCCACCTTCAACAAGACCATCACAATTTACAAAATATATTTTTTTAAAAAAATTAAGTGTTCTATGTTATCTTTGGGCCTGTGAATGTCCTTTGACTCTTATAGAAAGTTACTTAAAATGCAGTAGTAATTCATGAAACAGTTTTGTATGACAGCATTTGAAATGTTGAGCTGTTGTCCATATTGAAGCATGCAATTCAATAGGAAAGAGATAGGGTGTCTAGGTAGATAGATTCTGCTTTTCTGTTATTTGTATCCCCAAAAGCTAAACTCTTGCTAAAAATTTCATAGTAGAACAAAGACATTAAAAAGTCTACTAATCAAACCTAACAGTTAGGCTTATGAACTGTGACCACACTCTTATGTAGTATAAATGCTGCCTACCTCTGACAGCATAGCTTAAACTTGCAAAACACACTGAGGTTTGTTTTTTTAATATATATATATATATCTTCAGCCTGTTGAAATGCAGCCTTTAGCAATTAATTAGAAAAACCAATATTTTTGCAAATTGCATTACCATTAAAACTGCAAGTATA
Organism: Phrynosoma blainvillii; assembly: GCA_026167975.1. Lineage (NCBI taxonomy): Eukaryota > Metazoa > Chordata > Lepidosauria > Squamata > Phrynosomatidae > Phrynosoma > Phrynosoma blainvillii. Next base: position 40,968,904 of record JANUYF010000005.1, read on the forward strand.
ACATGGGAATTCTATCAAAGGAAAAGAAAGAAATGCGTGCTCTCGGCTTGCTGATTTTGTGCAGTGTTTGACTTCACTTTCATCTGTCACAAAGAAAATTAAAACTTGAAAGCCTTGTCATCACCTCATTCACTTACCAATGTAGAAGGCACTGGAGTGTGTGAGGGGTTGCAGACCGCATCAGGTGACACCCTAAAAGAGTTGGTCTTGGCTCAGCAGGAGGAGAAATGAGAGACCCTATTTTTTTAAAATTAAAAAATTAAAATTTCAAATCTATTTTATAAAATAATAATAATAACAACAATAATTATTATTATTATTTTATTTATATTTCCCACCTCTCCCAATGGATCGATATTATTTTAAATGTTGCTTTAAAAACACCAAATTTTACAAATTTTTCACTTTAACCACATGCAATGATCCATATGTAAATACATTTAGGCTGTGCATATGCGATTGTAATTTAAAGGTATAACTTTAATTTTGCTAGTTGTTTGTGTTACAACTGTTGATATTACAGTCAATGATATAAAAGAATAATGATTTATGAGTAACATTAGTACAAAAACAAACATTCCTAAGGATTCTGTATAGTGTAGGGGAGAAGGTCCATGGGGTTTGTGTGACACCATGAGTTACCACATTGGGTGACACCAACCCTAGAGATACCATTGGTAGATAGTCTGTCAATTACACTTGCAATCTAGAAAATGGCATCCATCTTTTTTTAAAAAAAAACAAAATTATAGCTGCACTGCTTTGTCTTCCCTCTTCACTATAACACTGTGCTGGATCAAACAAAAAGACCCATTTTGTTCCACAGTCAGTATGCCAGCCAGATACCTAGGGCCTTATCAAACGCTGGCCAGGAAGCGAAAAATAAGCGAAGGCTAACCGAAGCGGCTAACCTCCGCGGTCTTTCCATGGCCTTTCCGTGGCCTTTCCGTGGCCATTCTGGAGGAGGCAGAGGTGGCGGCGGCGGGGGTTCCCTCTCGCACCTCGCCCTCCCTCCGACACTTGTCAGGCCTCCAGCCAGCCAAGACACCGGCTGAGAGGCGGCTCTGGCCATGGAGGCGGCGGCGGCGGAGGCTCCCTTCCGCACCTCGCCCTCCTCCGACACTTGCCAGGCCTCCAGCCAGCCCAAAGCACCGGCTGAGAGGTGGCTCTGGCCATGGAGGAGGCAGAGGCAGCGGCTCCCTTCCGCACCTCGCCTTCCTCCCAGCTGTACTTCCCCAAAAAAACGAATGTCAAAAGATCCCCTTTGACTTCGGTTCAGGGGGAGAAAAAACGTTTTAGCTTTGGATTGCCTTCAGATATTGTGTGGACACAAGGAAAGGAAAAACGTTTTAGCTTTGGATTGCCTTTGGATATGTGTGGACACAAGGTAAGGAAAAACGTTTTAGCTTTGGATTGCCTTTGGATATCTTATGCTTGGGACCCCGTGTGATAAGGTCCCTAGAGTCTGCCCAACACATTTTGTTGCCTAATGCAGAGCAACAAATGGGCCCACCCTCTCCCTAAATCAAAATAAACAATATTATAAAGCCACTCAAGTTATTGTGGCACATGAGCCAGGAAATCCCACAAATTCTTCACCCCGATCCCTGACAATACAAATACAGTATTGAGAAATAAGAAGAATTTAAAAAAAAAAAACCTGTATGTTCACTATTAACATACTACATGCTGCTGTTCTGTGACACCCAAAATCAGGTGCCTGAACTGACTGCCTCATTCTGCCCAAAAGTAGGGATGGCTCTGCAGATATTTCTGTGAAATTCACATTCCAGGGGTAGGCAAAACATGGCCTCTAGGCTCCTTTTTTGTTGCCACCGAGTTTCTATGTCAGCTCCCTAAAGACCTCCAAGATCCCCAAAATTATTTTATAAAAAATCTTTGGCACAATTTTAAAGCATTTTAAACCTGAAAACCAAATAGAAAGCCTCAAATAACATCCCCAGTCACATACAAAACAGCAACACCCTAGTTTCCCCAAATTTTCATCAGAATTCATCCCAGGATGGTGGCCGTAGGTGCCATTTCGTCACTTATTGTCACCATTTTGAGAAAGGTCTTGACATTTGGGAGCATTGTAGGAAGCATAGTCCACAGGGGGCTGGAAGGCATTGGCCCCAATCCCTGGCCCCTGCACAGTTGCCCATCCTTCCTATAAGTCTCCCCTATTTGTTTTGAGCACGTTGCTTCTGGATATAGTGGCTCCATCCCAATACAGTAGCCAATGGATAGCCATTAACCAGTCAAACCTTCTTTTAAAATTAAAGTTTAATTTCAATTTTGAACCCACCCTTAAAGTTCTTATTCTTACCTCACACAGCTGTAAGGTAAACTTAAGAGGGATATATCAGATAAAATAATATCAGAGTCATTGAATTACAGTTTTCATGATGACATAAGGAAGATAAAAAAACAAAATCAGAGCTTGGAAGAGTTGCTTTTTTGGACAAATTCCCAAATCTACCCAGGAGAAGGCTGTCCGTTTTTCCCGGTTGTGTAGTGTACCGGATAGTATTTGGGAAATCCTTCCCAAAACTACCACTAGATTGTGGGGTTGCCCACCAAGTGAGGGCAACCTGGCTTTACAGAAGGCATTGTCACTGCAAAAGTAGGCCCTGGATCCCTCTTTCCACAACCAAAAAAGTACAGGTTGAGTCTCCCTTATCCAAAATGCTTGGAATCAGGAGTGTTTTGGATTTCAGATTTTTTTGGATTTTGGAATATTTGCATCTACGTGATGAGAAATCTTGGAGATGGGATTCAAATGTAAACATAAAATTCATTTATTTTCATATACACCTTATACACATAGCCTAAAAGTAATTTTATACACAGTATTTTTAAATAATTTTGTGCATGAAAGAAAGTTTGTGTCCACTGAACCATCAGAAAGCAAAAGTGTCCCTATCTCAGCTACCCATGTGGATGATTTTGGAGGATTTCAGAATTCCAGATAAGGGATAGCCAACCTGTAAATATACTGGTGTGATGAGATATCAGGCTAGCATATGCCACCTACAAGATTTCAGCAACACTGTCCTTACCCTCCACCCTTCAAATCCGGAAAAGATAATCCTGGTGCTAGTCAGTGGCAGATGGTGGCTTCCAAAGGGACAGAGACTCCACCCCATGTTTTAGCCTGAGCTTTACGGGAGTTCTCCCTGTGTTCATCAGCTAGTCTAACTCCTTTAAACATCAGGCTAGCATTCAAAATAAAACCTGCATTGGATTCACCAATCCACTGACACAGAACTTACCATCCAACACTGGAGCTAGGCTTAATCACCTTCCCTTTCACAGAAACCCAGTGACTGTTTAGTTCTGCTAGTTGTTAATCCCTTGGCGTGAGAGAGCAAAATAGAAGAAACCTTCAGGCATACAATACTTGTGGCTGGAATGTGGAGCCATGCATACATATCTCTCCCACTTTGCCTCCCAAAAACCTGAGCTACGGGATCACCACAGACCTTCTCTGAGCATGCTTCCTCTACCTCCTAGAGATATGATAGGAACCATGTTTTGATACACTTAAAAGATTGCAAATCCTTTCTTTGTAAACTTCAAGCACTGCTGTTGATTCCTGGCAGGTGAGTGTGTTAAGGCCCATATACATTAACTTCTGCACAACTTTGGCTATCACAGATGTTGCAGGATTCATGACAATAATGATGAACTCAACCAAAACGGTGGGGGGGGGGGATACCACTGTTTATCTTGAAGGGAGAAGGTTAAATACAACTTTTGATTTCTGATTTGAGAGCTGATATAGGGGACTCATGGAACAGATTTTTTTTTCTTAAGTGGCCTGAGGTTCTCTTTCTGATTTTTTCCTGCATTATGGTAAGGCATCTGATTTCAAAGCAGTAATAATAAAACTGTATGAGTCTTACAAAATTGCCACTACTTGTGTGTGTTGCAAAGGTAATATCAGCAAATGCCAGTCATTCAGAATGGAAATTTTTAATTTGGTAGAATTTCAGAACAGGAATGGAAGAAGTGAGAAATGATAGAATTGACATCTATTTGCTTTTATTTTGAAATCACATCTTGATTGAGAAAGAGAATTGAAAGGGAATGAGTAAACATTCCTAATAAGACCAACAGTTTCAAGGTGAATTCACGGTCATAGAGAATCTTTAGGAGTTTATCACATGGAGGACAAATGGCAGTATAAACGATGATTAACCCATGATAATCCTGCAATTGTGCTAATGGTTTTCACATGAAGTTGCATTCAAAGTGATATTATCCCATGAATAACCCGTTATTATCATGCAATTGCCCTAATTGTTTTCGCATGACATCGAGGTGAAATGTGATTAAAGTGCCATTAAACTGTGAATAACCAGGCAAGGAACAGCAGCAAATCATTCACGGGATTGTCCTGTGAATGGCTTTTTGCTGTTTATTCCCTGCTTATTCACAGGATAATGACTCTTGTGTTAACCTCATTTTAATCATGTTTTAATGTCAATTACATGATTTTCTCGGGTTAATCACTGTTTAAAGCAGGGGTCGGCAACCTACGGCCTGCGGGTCGCATCCAGCCCACGGACCTCCGCTTACCGGCCCCTGCTGACCCCCCTGCCAACCCCTGCTGCTGCCGCGTGTTCTGGCCGCCGTGCGGCCGTGCAAGTGGTGGCCGCCATTTTGGCAAACAAAATGGCGGCTGCGCCATGTGCGGCGGCGGTGGCAACAGCGGTGCACGTAGTGGTGGGGGCCATGTGTGCGCGCGTAAGCACGCACACCACCATTCCCCGTCCCCGGCCCGCTGGTAAGGGAAGATTGCCAACCCCTGGTTTAAAGTCTCAATTTCCTCCGTGTGATAAACTAGTATGAGTGGTTCTAGGCTTAACACATAATCATTATCTGAAGGCTCTTTCCTGATGTTAGTGGGGTAAAGTGGTCTCAGAAGATGCCAGCCACAGATGCTGGCGAAATGTCATAAAGAAACTGTTCTAGAACATGGCCACACAGCCCGAAAAACCCACAAAAAAACTATGGATGCCGGCCATGAAAGCCTACGACTTCACATTGGTCTCAGAGTGTTCAGGAAATCCAGGTTCTAGTCCCTACTCATCCACAAAGCTAACTGGATGACCTTGAGCCAGTCACTGATTCTCAGCCTAAACTTTCAAAGTTGTTGTGAAAATAAAATGGAGAGGAGCAACCTTGTTTTCCTTGAAGAAAATCCATGAGTATGGTTGTGTCAGATTGCATTATTAGCACTGCCTGTGGCTGCAACCATCCTGCCGTACTTTGCAAAGAATGGAAAACTCCCATTCTTTCAAAAAGTGGTGGAGAAATACGGATCAGGTATAGGATGCCAAGATTAGGTCTGCAATGTCTCCAGACTGGGCAGGGAGGTGTGGAATAACACCCGTTTTTTAAAAGTTTTCAAAAGATTCTGCCTAAGCTGAGGCTGGAAAGAAAGGCAGTGCAATAATCTCCTTTGATTTGTGACTTTGCCCTCATTATGTTGATGGAGTTCATGTTACTGTAGATTGAGGGAATGTCTTTTAACTCTGTTGTTTTTTAAATGTTGTAACCCGCCCCGATTGCCAAGCAGAGAGGAGGGCTATAAATAAAAATTTATTATTATTATTATTATTATTATTATTGGGATTCTGAAAGAAAGAAATGGGCAGCAGTGCCAATGCTGATGTAGTTTCCTCATATGTGAGAGTCGGGGCAATTGTTCCCTTGGCCCCCACATCTTAAAAACCTCTTTAAAGTGTGGTTTACACTGAGACCCAAGGCTCTAAAACAGGATCTTGTACCCACCTACCTGGATTCCAGGGTCAGTAGCAGATTGCCACCTAATACCAGTTGCTGGAAATACTCACAGCAAAAGCTAATGCTTTCCGTGCTGTTTGAGAGTTTTACAGAGACATATAGTGAACCCAATGGAAGGGCCAGTTACACAATTAAAATACTCCTCATTCCAACCACATGCAATTTGCAGGAGTTCATGCTTTTTTTTTTGGGGGGGGGGTCTTAAACTTCATGGAAAAACAACTTCACTGTTTTTACTGGAGTAGCAATAGCAACAGCAATAGTAATAGCAAGTACATTTCTATACTGCTTATCAGTGCACTTAAGCACTCTCTAAGTCAGGGGTAGGCAACCTTTCCCCTTTAAGGGCCGAGGGACTTCAGCTCCCAGAATCCCAGGAGCTATTGGCCAACATGGGACTATTGGCCAACATGGCTGAGGCTTCTGGGAGCTGAAGTCCCTCGGCCCTTAAAGGGGAAAGGTTGCCTACCCCTGCTCTAAGTGGTTTACAATGTGTAAGCTAATTGCCTGCAACAAGCTTGGTACTCATTTTAGCAACCTCGGAAGAATGCCAGGCTGAGTCAACCATGGAGCCCCTGGCTGGGATTGAACTCACAACCTTGTGGCATGTGAATGAGTGGCTGTAATACCAGCATTTAACCACTACTTCACCAAGGCCCTACTGAAATTCACAGAAATCAGCATTATTGCACATGGGTCCATCTGTTAGCTTTACATACATTCAGATAGCTGACCACTTTTGGCAGAGGGCGGGTGAACAGATGCATTTGCACAGGAAAGTGAATACATTTCAAATGTGCAAAAATGTGCACTGCTTAACACAGTACACATATGTGTAGACAAGCCCGAAAACACTGCTGAAATAGATAACTCTTTGGTCTGATCTAGCAGAGGTCTTCTTAGATTATTCAGATATAAGGATTAGGTTCTGGTTCTGGTCCAGTAGCCCCTGAGTTCACCTATGGCTCCTCCAAGTGGACCAGTGTCTCTGTTTATTAAAGCAGAGTAACCAATCTATGTACCAGTGGTGTCACCCAGTTGGCCCCCTCACCCCTGCAGGCACTCCTTGCCTTGCCTGAGCGGGTGCCACTCCAGGCCTCAGGGGGGTTACAGTCTGAGCGGGCAGCATGCAGTGGGCAGCCATTTTCATGGACTGCGCAGCTGTCTTTCACTGGCCATGCAGCTGTTTCCCCACCCCAGAAGCATCACCCAGAAATCTCATCCCCTAGAAGTCCTGCCCCCCATGCAATATCCCCACTGCCATGTTTTGCACATGCAGATTAGGCAATAATTAATCATTTTTCTGATCTTTCTTTTCCCTGTTCCTCCTCTCTTGCTGCCACCACTAGACAACCCTTCCTGATAATGTTCAGAAGTGCAAACATGCACTTCACAAGGTGTGCTGTTCTTAAAGATCTGTGGAGGAAAGTATCAACTTCCAGCACAGGTCCCAAGCAGTCTTTGTTGTTACCAGCAGAAGCAAGGTATTAATGGCAACCTCCTGAAATGGAGGCAACTACATATTTATTATCAGAAGTATATATCCTGCCAAGATGGCATCTCCTTGTGATTTAATTTTTTAAACACTACTTTCAAGACCAGAGTCATGATTAGCATGTATGGGCTACCATGCTATATATGGTTGTTGTTGTTGTTGTTGTTGTTGTGTGCGTTCAGATTGTTTATGACTTACCAGTGGCCCTAAGACAAACCTATGGGGTTTTCTTGGCAAGTTTCTTCAAAGGGGAGTTGCCATTGCTATCCTCTGAGGTTGAAAGAGCGTGACATGCCCAAGGCCATCCAGTGGGTCTCATGGCTCAGCTGGGATTTGAACTTTGGTCTCCAGAGTCATATCCCAACATTCAAACCACTACACCACATATTTATCTGAATATAAGCCCTATTGTATACAATGAGACTTAATGTGTTGTAAACTATATGAAGAAAGTGGTGGAAGAGTGTGCAAAATGGCAGTGGTACATAGGAGGGCATCCACCACAGAGTAGTTGTCTTCAGACATAAATTCATCTGAGAAATTCTTGTGCACATGCCAAACAGATCTTGCACTTTAAAGCTGTATTGTAGGCATAGTCAATGGTCAGAGTCTGAATCATGGGTTTGGCATTGCTGGCACCTATCAAGGCCCTCACACCTTGGTATGGGCTCCATTGCCAATCTCTGGAACCCCCGCTATTCCTCCTTCTTGTCCATTCAGCTGTTCACACAAGCAGTGGTAACAGCAGGAAGAATAATAAGAAACCCCCAAGCTTTTTGTCCTCATTCTCTCAATGTGATAAGATGTCGGTTGAGTAAGAAATGAGAAGAGAGGGAATAGGCAAAGAAGAGAGGTGGGCATATTCAGGAAGGAATACCCATTGAGAACATCATAGCTAGTCCCCTCCCAGATCAGAGCTTGGATATGTTACTTTTTTGGACTGTAACTCCCAGAATCTGTACCTGTGTCCTATGTAAATGTGCTTTGTTACTCATTTCCCCAATTTTTTTTACTAGCTCTGTTTTTAACACCTTTGTAGATACTGCTTTTAAAAACACATGAGAACATTAGTCCAACCTAAGAATTTTTTCCAAACCCCATTTTGATTTTAAAAAACCAAAAACAGCATACAGCAGCCACTCCAATGAAATCTGCAGCAGCCGCAGACCAGGAATGCACAATAATATGTATACACATAATTTTCAAGACAATGCAATTGCCCAAAGTTTCTTCTCTCCCCCTGAGGACTAGGGAAGAGAGTCCAGGCCTCAACATCTGGTAACCCTATACAGAAGTTCCCAATTCCATAGCAGAGCTATACATACTACTATATTCATGCTTAACCCCTTTTAGATATGTATTGGATGATGAGATGATGAGAAATAGGACTAGTTGAAACATCTCATTTCTCCTCTGTCATGCCTTGTTCCCAGGACCTAGATTCAGATTAACACAGAAAGGGAAACAGAAGGCCAGGCGGACATACCAGTGCTCAAGACAGACAGTGACACTCCTCAGCAGCCATGACACAGAGACATGGACTCAGTAACACTGACCAACCATTCAGACGCTCAGAACATTTATATAGGAAATGCTCATCAATCAGACAACAACTGTGAGAGGCTGTTAGACCATAAATAATTCAACATCAAGAAGTTTTTGCTGACAACCGACCTTTCAAGAGGAAGCAGCACTCTCGTCTTTTGATTCCTGGTTTGTGTTTCTCAAGAACCTTGGACCTTGCATTATAAGTTGACCACAGTACCAGATGCTCCCCTGGACTGACACCTTGACTTTTTTGCTGCACCTTACTGGATTGTCTGACTCTGAGAACTGTAACTGGCTAGTAAGCTTCTGTACACAACTGTGTTTGCTATTGTTTCATGTCTAACAGACTTTGCTAAGTACTTCTGCCCCTGATTGGCCTCCAAAACAGGACACTGTATGCAGGGGATGGGCTTGGATGTATGCTCTAAAACATACATGCGCACAAGACTCTCCTGAGGTTGTATATTGCAAATTAATACTATGGCACAATCTGTGTTTCGGGGAAACCTTTCCACTATTATTAATTTTCTGCTCAGTGAGAAACCCTTGCAAAATTTCCAGGGAATCCCAAGATTTCAGGAATCTCCCTTTGTGGGATCTCTACTTCATTCTGGCAATTAACATATACCCTATGAACCATCTGTGGTGGTTCATTAAAGGAAAATGACAGTTTCTCTTTGGTGTCCTAGGGGAATTATAACTTCACATGGAACATTAGTTATATTTAATAATAATAATAATAATTTTTATTTATAACCCGCCCCTCTGCATGGCAATCGGAGTGGGGAACAACAAGTATAAAAACCGAACAAAGTTAAAAATCAAACCCTCATCCCAAAATCCTACCCTCCATCCCCTTAAAATAGAATTAAACAACAGAGAAAGTTAAAAATGCCACATTAGTTAAAACAAATAAGAACATATAATAAAAAATAAAGGAATCGGAGGCAACAAATTAAAGCTCATTTCCCAGCTGAGAGTTATTCTGGGAAGGCCTGCCGGAAGAGATCCGTCTTTACTGCTTTCTTAAAAGCAGCAAGAGTGGTAATCAGACGGATCTCATCTGGCAGGCCATTCCAAAGTCTGGGAGCGGTTGCGGAGAAGGCCCTCTGGGAGGTCTGGGACAGCCTAGTTCTTATTGGCTGTAACAGATTCCTCCCAGAGGACCGCAGGGCGCGGGGGGGGATCATATGGGGAGAGGCGGTCCCTAAGATAAGATGGACTCAAGCCATGTAGGGCTTTAAAGGTCAAAACCAACACCTTGTACTGCTCCCGGAAACTAATCGGCAGCCAGTGGAGGGATTTAAGCACCGGTGTTATGTGCTCCCTCCGTGATGTTCCTGTAATTACCCTGGCTGCCATATTTTGTACCAGTTGTAGTTTCTGGGTTAGGCACAAGGGTAGCCCCATGTAGAGTGCATTACAGTAATCCAAACGTGAGGTTACCAGGGCATGTACCATAGTTTCCAGATCCCTCATGTCCAGATAAGGGCGCAGTTGGCGTATCAGCTGAAGCTGATAACATGCATTCCTGACCACCGCATTCACCTGACTGGTCATGTGAAGCGATGAGTCAAGGAGCACCCCCAAGCTGCAAACACAGTCCTTAGAGGAGAGTGTGACTCCATCCAGGACTGGAGACTGTATTCCCAGATCTGGTTTCGGGCCTGTGACTGCAAGTACCTCCGTTTTGTCTGGATTCAACTTCAATCTGTTTTTCCTCATCCAACCCATTACCGCTCTGAGACAGTCATTAAGAGGTGAGACGCCATCTGAAGTCTGAGACGATGATCTGGTCATGGAGAGATTTATCTGGGTGTCATCAGCGTACTGAAGACACCGAGCTCCATGCCTCCGAATGATCTCCCCCAGCGGCTTCATATAAATATTAAACAACATCGGGGATAGGATGGCGCCCTGAGGGACACCACAATTAAGCTCAATTTTGGATGAGCAACTGTCCCTGAGCCTCACCCTCTGAGATCTGCCCGAGAGGAAGGAACGGAACCACTGCAAAGCAGTGCCTCCAATTCCTAACTCTCTCAGGCGATCTAAGAGGATGGCATGATCTATGGTGTCAAAGGCCGCTGAGAGGTCCAAGAGCACCAGCAGGGTCACACTACCCCTGTCAATGCTCAAGCGGAGGTCATCGGTCAGAGCAACCATGGCAGTCTCAACCCCAAATCCTGTCCTGAAGCCGGTTTGAAATGGGTCAAGATAATCGGTTTCATCCAAGACTGCTTGGAGTTGGGAAGCAACTGCCCTCTCAATCACCTTGCTCAAAAAAGGGAGCAGGGAGACTGGTCTATAGTTGTTTCTGTCCAGGGGATCCAGGGAAGGCTGGGTTTCTTCAAATACAAAGAATGATAATGTATTGTTTCATATTTTAAGACAGGGAAAGTGCTGTTTTTGCCACAAGTGACACTACAAAGGACAGCAACAAGGACTTAATTAAGGCAAGTCTAACTATCACTGCTCTATGCCACATCTGACCGAATGAATTCTAGACCATGAAAACTTATGCCACAATACATTTGTTAATGTTTAAGGTGCCACAAAAGTGAATATGTTTGTGTTCTTGTTGCAGCAGAATAATCCAGCTACATCTCTGGAAAATATATAGTGTAGTTCCCACGTTTGGGATCCCAGAAGTTGTTGGCCTCCAAATCCCAGAAGCCCAGCCAGAATGGCCAATGGTTAGGAATTCTGGGAACTATGGTCCAACCTCTGGGGGTCCAAGGTTGAGATATAGTGAAATTCCTTGTATCAGTTGAGGCAATGAAAGGGGTTTGAGAGATACCACTTCCATCCACTTTTCTCAGAGCTATTCTGAGTGAAAGAACACCTACTGCTTTTCAGAAAATCACGTTTCCCCCTCTCCTTCTTTTATTAGAATTGTGCCAGTACACACTAAGCATTAGAACACAGTGTACAAACCAACCAAGAACACAGTCTACATTTCAAAGAGTCATGTAAAGCCATGGTAAGCACTGCATACAAAATTCTTGCTGCTGCCAATCCACAGCTCCTTTCTTATAAATCAGTTAATATGCTGCTAGCAGCACCTGTTCGCCACCATTTAAAATATACTTTAATTTTTTTCTAGACAAAAACAGTGAGGGGGATTCAGAAACAAATAACATTTTCTCAACTTTCCCCCTTTATGATCACCATTCTCCCTTTACACACACACACACACACACACACACACACACACTGTTTTCTTGTTTGCCTTCAAGTCATTTGAATGTCATTTCTGACTTATGGAGACCTTAAGGTAAACCCATCACAGAGTTTTCTTGACAAGATTTGTTAAGAGGGGTGTTGCCTTTGCTTTCTTCTGAAGCTGAGAGAGTGTAACTTGCCCAAGGTCACTCAGAGAATTTTCCATGGGATTCGAACCCTGGTCTCCAGAGTTCTATTCTAACACTCATACCACTATACCACTTTGGCTCTCTATACATAGAAGTTTGATATTTCTCTCCCATTACACAATCTGAATTGATTGTATGGAAGTGTAATTTAATCTGTAATCTCTTTGCACAAACTTTCCAGTGCTTGATCAGATCAAATTTAGATCTTGTCTGGGTTGGAAAAGACAGCTCATTCATTAGACAAAGTCTTGCATTTTTTGTGCAGTTGTCATGTCATGGTGGTCACTTTCTCAATATCTACACACCAAGATCTTGAGTAAAATAACTGACTACAGTAACTTGGTGTTTTCAAGCATTAGTTTCTTCAGCTTGACTCTTATTGAGACTGAAAATCAATACTGTCTCTTTGTAGAGATTGAAAGTCATTGCTGATTCAATGGAAATGAGCACTCAAGAGCAATTATATTGTTTCACAGTGCTTACCACAATATCCTAGGGTTCTGTATAAGGAGCACTTACCGTTGCTGCTTCTAAAGTCATGCAAGATTGCCTTGGTGCTTGAAACAGTGGTTCCTATGCAAAGAAAAAGGCAATGAAATGATTTAGGATGCATATTACAGGTATGCAGCTCCACAAAAATGGGCATGACACGATATGAAAATTATCAAAGGCTCTTGTGTAAGCTTCTAGTCTTCTGCTTTCCCTAGAAAAGTCAAATTTAGCATGCAGCCAAAGCTGTATGCAAATCAGAGGTAACACATTGCAAAGTATAATGAAAATGTTTCATTTATGTATACTCCTGCTCATATTATATATCATGATGTAGGAGTGTTATAGTTGGCATTCTCTCTCACATGCAGAAAAAGCCAAAATTTACCCACTTGCAAGTGGGATGTGAACAAGACCTATGGTGAGTCTTGCTGGGCAGCCATTATTTTTTATCATTTGAGAAATTATTTGTCATAATTTTCAAGATGAGCATGAACCACAAATGTACAATATTCTAGGAAGTATTATCTAGCTTTAAAAAAAAAACCTTGAAGAGCCAGTGTGGCATAGTGATTTGAATGTTGGACTAACACACTGGGAGATCAGGGTTTGAATTCCTGTTCAGCCATAGAAAGTCAGTGGATAACCTTGGGCAAGTCACAATCTCTCAACCTCAGAGAAAGGCAAAGGTAAACACCAAATGAACAAATCTTGCCAAGAAAATTCTGTGATAAATTTGCTTTAGGGTCAGCATAAGTTGGAAACAATTTGAAAGCACACAACAACAATTGTTGATTTGGCACATGGTGCTATCATGTGCCACCCAACTCCACTGGTGGCTGGGCAGAGGCTTCTTAGCCTGCCCCAACCCTCCAGAGGCAGTCTGCGCCGCCCAATTCTACCAGTGGTCAAGCGGAGGCTTACATGCTGGCCCCAACCCTCCAGAGGCAGTCTGCGCTGCCCAACTCCACTGGCGGCCGAGCGGAGGCTTCCCAGCCCACCCAAACTCTCCAGAGGCAGCAGTGACCACCCCAACTCTACCAGTTGCTGGACAGAGCCTATAAAGCTCAGCATTGGACGTTGGAACTAGCCACGGCCATGCCTGCCAGTGCCAGGAGGAAAGGAGAGATGCCGGTGGGAGCAGCACCTTCCAAAAGCCGGTTCATCGGTCAAGTCCTGAGTGTTGGAAAGAAGGGTGCCGGTAAGAGAGGCACCTTCCCAGGGCTGGTTCACTGGTTGAATCCTGAGTGCGGGACAATTGTGCTTGCTAGTGCCAGCACCAGGAGGGGAAAGGGGAAGGTACCAGTGGGAGCAGCACCTTTGGGAGGTGACTGCTAGTGCCAGCACCAGGAGGGGAGAGGGCGAGGTGCCAGTGGGAGCGGCACCTTCTAGAGACTGGTCTACTGGTCGAGCCTTGAGTGATGGTTGCCGGAACAACTGTGCCTATTAGTGCCTGCGTTTGGGTAGGGGGAAGGGGAGGTGCCAGTGGGAGCGACACCTTCTAAAAGGCCAGTCTGTCTGTGAGGGAGACTAATGATGTAGATGCTGGCCGTGGCGAGTCAATTGGAGTAGTGTGGGGCAAGGGGAGTGTCATGGCCAGCCAGGCTGAGGACTCAGAGGACAAGGAGGTTGAGCTAGGCCCTAGCTTTACTCTACCAGCCTGGACCTAGCTCTGTTGTACCAACTGCAGCACATCCCATGTCTCAGCAGCCTAGCCTCCCCCCAGCAGAAAGCCTCCTCCCAGCAGAGGTTCCAGGCCTAGGAGATATAGAGGAGCAGGACGAGGAGGTACCTATCTTTAGACAAAGAAGGACTGAAAGGGCGTGCCTCCGCCGTTCTCTGAGATTATATGGGAAATGCTTGGCTAAGACCAAACAGTTGTGATTGGGAGCTGGACCAATATAAACAGCTGGGCGATGCTGAGCTTTTTGTCAGAGTCTATCTGTGTTCTCTGGTGAAAGCATCTGACTCTGACTCCCTGACTGCATAGACCTCAGATTGTCTTGAAACCCCTGACCTTTGGACTAGGCTTGATGACCTGCTTGCTATAACCCTTGACCCTGGACTGAACTTACTGACTTGCTCTCTGGACTCTTGAACCCTTGGCTTGCCCCTGGTTTTGCTTCTTGGAACAATTTGGACTGGTATTGTACTTTTGGAACTGCTTTTGTGCTTCAGACTTGCATTGCTCTTATCAGCTACTCCATTGGCTGCTTTCCCGGACAGGGAGATACAGCGTTAACAGGGTGGGGATGAAACAAAAGGGAAGACGAGATCATTACTTGAAATCTATCCTGTCTTCCACTCTCCCTGTTAGCCCAAAAGAACCGAGCTCATCCCAAATATACTGCAGACCCTCACCTTGCTCCTTTGCAATGCCAGGTCGGTGAGGAACAAATCTCACATAATCTACAATTTGTTAGAGAAGAACACCAACCTGGCTTGTTTCACAGAAACCTGGCTGGGGGAGGATAATAGTGCAACCTGGGTTAACATTCTCCCAGCTGGATATACTATTAAGGAGCGGGTTAAGGAAAGTGGGCGAGGGGAGGGGAGTTGCCTTGGTCCATAAAAGTACTATCACTTGGACCAGGAGACCTATCCGGAAAATGAATCACATCGAGTGTATTTACTTGACCCTGAAGGCTAGGGACAGTCTGGGGATTCTGTTAGTTTACTGTCCACCCTGTTGCTTAACAGACTCCCTGGCCGAGTTAACACAGCTGGTCTCAGAGCTGGTGTTGGAGTCTCCCAGGCTTCTTGTCCTGGGGGACCTCAGCATCCCCTCGGAGTCTGGCTCGTTAGATCTGAAAGGTGCAACTCAGGAGTTCATGACTTCCATGACAGTCATGGGCCTGTCCCAACTAGTCTCAGGTCCAACACATTGTGCTGGTAATGCACTCAATGTGGTCTTTAGTACGGATCAGGAATATCCGTGGGCAGAGGTTATCCAGACTTCTGCCCTGTCATGGATGGATCATTTTCTGGTTAAAGTGGAATTAAAGGCTATTACCCATTAAAATGGTCCGCCCTAGAAGGCTGATGGAACCCAAAAGGTTCCAGGAAGCCTTGGAGGGTTCTATGGTTGGGGAAAATGGCGATTCTGTCGAAGCCTTGGTTGATACCTGGAATAACAATCTTACCACGGCTATAGACATTATCACTCCTGAGCGTGCTTTCCAACTCGCTTCAAATAAAAAACCATGGTATACAGGAAATCTTCATCAAATGAAGCGGACTGGGCAATGACTAGAGCACCTCTGGCAGAAACATAGATGTTTATCTGACAAGACACTCCATAGAACCATGTTGGATTCTTATGGACTGGCAATAGATGCAGCAAAGAATTCTTTCTATGCTGCACGCATTGCATCTGCAAAGTCTTATCCAGCAGAGCTGTTCAGGGTCATTAAAAAATTAACTCAATTGCCACCCACCCTGAATGCATTATTGGAATAAACTAAAGCCTGCTGTGATGCTTTTAATGACTTTTTTGTAGATAAAATCTCTCAGATAAGGGTTGATCTGGATGCGGGCATTGTAACAGAACCAATAAGAGAGATGTCCAGGGACTCTGTGGACTGTGTTAAACTGGATCATTTTGAGCGTGTTAATACCAATGAAGTGGACAAGCTTCTTGGAAGTGTAAGGAGGATAACATGCCCTCTCTATCCTTGCCCATCATGGCTGACCATCCAGGGAGGTGATGCAGTAAAAACACTACTACAACTAATAATTAATGCATCCTTTAAGGAGGGAAAATTTCCATCTAATTTAAAATTAGTGGTGGTTAAACTGCTTTTGAAAAAAACCCTCCCTAGACCCGCTGGTGGAAAATAATTATAGGCTGGTCTCCCTTTTACCATTCTTGGGTAAAGTGATCGAGAGGGCAGTTGCCTTCCAGCTTCAAGCTGTCTTGGAAGAAGCCAATTATCTGGACCCATTTCAAACCGGCTTCAGGGCAGGATACGGAGTTGAGACTGCCATGGTCGCCTTAGTCAATGATCTCCATCTGGGCATCAACAGGGGAAGTGTGACCCTGTTGGTGCTCTTGGACATCTCAGCGGCATTCAATATCATAGACCATGGTATCCTTCTGGAACACCTGAGGGAGTTAGGCATTGAGGACACTGTGCTTCAGTAGCTCCAGTCCTACCTCTCGGGTAGATTCCAGGTGATGATGCTGGGGGGTAGTTGCTCTTCCAAAAGAGAGCTGATATCTGGTGCCCCACAGGGTGCCATTCTATTCCCCGTGCTGTTTAACATTTACATGAAGCTGCTGGGTGAGATCATCTGGAGACATGGGGTGCGGTGCTATCAGTATGCTGATGACACCCAACTCTATTTCTCTATGTCTCCAACTGTTGCAATGACTAAGGATGGCATCGCTCCTCTGGATTCCTGTCTAGGATCAGTAATGCGCTGGATGAGAGATAACAAACTCAAGCTGAATCCAGAGAAAACTGAGGTGCTCATGACAGGTACCCCTAGTCTGGGGAGGTAGTTTTGTCAACTGGTCCTGGACGGGGTCACACTTCCCCTAAAGGACAAAGTTTGCAGTTTGGGAGTACTCCTGGATTCATCTCTACAGTTGTCATCACAAGTGAATGTGATGGCCAGGAGTGCTTGGTATCAACTTTGGTTGATTCACCAACTGTGTCCCTACCTGGACCAGAAGGACCTTGAAGCAGTAGTATCTGCCCTAGTAATCTCTTGTTTAGATTTCTGCAATGCGCTCTACATGGGGCTACCTCTGTACCAAGTTTGGAAGCTTCAACTAGTTCAAAACGCAGCAGTCAGATTGGTCACCAGAACATCTAGGTTGGAACATATAACTCCTGTATTAAAATCTCTTCATTGGCTGCTGATTATCTTCTGGGTGCAGTACAAAGTGTTGGTCATTACCTTTAAAGCCCTACATGGCTTGGGCCCAAGTTACTTGAAGGAACGCCTCTCCCCACATAATCCGCCCCCACACTCTGAGAACATCTGGGAAGAACTTATTAGAACATCATAAAACCAGGCTGAGTACAACTTCCCACAGATCGTTCACGGCTGCAGCACCCAAGTTGTGGAACAGCCTTCAGGAAGAGATCCATCTTATTACTACTTTAGATGCCTTTAAGAAGGCACTTAAGACGGAGCTCTTCCGGTGGGCCTATCCTCTTGATCTCCTTTAATGGACCTTTAAGATAAATAGTATTACTTCTAATTCAATCGCATGGCTTTTTGGGTGTTAATGACAATTGTCTATTTTATTGAATTATTAATACTGTTGCTATTTCATTGATTGTATGTTGTATATTGTTTTATATTTTTATTGATGTAATCCCACCTCAATCTGTAGGGAGAGGTGGGAAATATAATTAAAAAAAATATTATCATCATATGTGTCAGGGCTTGATTGATTGACTGAAATATTTATACTCCATCCTATGTCAAAAAATCTCAGGGCAGCGTACAAATAAAATTAATGCAAACAAGTTAGAACAATTTTAAAAATATAATTGAAATAGACTAATAAGGAAGAGGCTCTAGGGACCACATTGCAAACATACGATGGATAATGGAGAGCACCACGGAATTCCAAAAGAAAATCAGCATGTGCTTTATAGACTATAGCAAAGCCTTTGACTGAATAGATCATGAAAGGCTATGGAATGCCCTTAAGACATGGGAGTGCCAACATATCTGATATTTCTGATGCAGGATCTGTACTCAGGACAAGAGGCTACTGTCAGAACAGAATATGGAGAAACAGAATGGTTCCCAATTAGCAAAGGAGTTAGACAAGGTTGCATCCTTTCACCCTATCTGTTCAACTTGTATGCAGAACATATTATAAGAAAAACAGGATTGGACACAAACAAAGGAGCAGTGAAAATAGGAAGAAGGAATATAAACAATCTAAGATATGCAGATGTCAGCATAGTACTAGCAGAAAACCTCACAGACCTGAAACACCTACTAAGGAAGATCAAAGAAGAAAGTGCAAAGGCAGGTTTAATGTTGAACATAAAGAAAACAAAAATAATGACCACCCAGAACCTTCACAAGTTCCACCTAGACAATGAAGAAAAAGAAATAATAAAAATTCCCATACCTAGGATCAAACATTGATTGAAATGGGGACTGCAGTCAGGAAATCAGAAGAAGATTAAGAATGGGGAGGGTGGCTATGAAAGAACTAGAAAAGATTCTAAAATGCAAAGATATACAACTCAGCACAAAAATTAGAATCATACATATAGTAATTATAATGCTATGGTTCTATTTTAACTGTTGTGGTTCCATTCTATCAAATCCTACAATTTAGGGAGAGGTATTTAGAATTATCAGAGAACTCTAATGTCTCAACAAATTACAAACCCCTTTCTCTCACAGGATGCCATCATGGAAGTAGAACCATATCTTATAACCATGTGGAAGGGCCACAGGCTTCAAATAATAAAACACTTGTCATTAATGAGCAGTTCAACACCAGACAGTAATCCGCAGAGGGTACGGACATATTCCATATTCCACACTCTACATATCACAGATCAAGACCATTACATTTAATACCGTGTGTCTATGTCATCAATGGGGTAGGTAGAAGCAGCCCCCTCTTTATGTAATCCATACTTGGGATTCTTCTTATCAAAAGGGGAGATGGAATGCTACTAAAGCTAGACACAGGGTAGTCATTAATATGTTGGCAATTTATCTCCCACTTACACCAACAGAAAAGATCTTACAGCAGGTCTGGGCAACCCATGACGTTGTTGGGTAGCAACCCACCTACTATGCCTCACCACTGGCTAGGCTGGATAGGGCTGGTGAGAGAGGCTTCTGAAAAGTCAGAGGATGATGGGCCAACTTGCCTGTCATTATTTAACCTTAGCTTGGAAGAAATGAGTTACAAATAATGTAATCAGCTCTAACTAAACAGTTTCTTGGGGGGTGTTGTTGTTAACAATCAAGTTAAATTTCAAATGCAATGCATAGGTAAAATCAGCTACTTTATTGGTGTAACAAACAATGGTTTCTACTTACTTTCAAAGATTTATTTTTAAAGACATTTTGACAAGAAACCATTTTACACCATTGTCTTATAAATCCTAACTCCCCCCACACTAAAAAAAAAAAAAAAAAAAAAAAAAAAAAAATAGTAGTAGAAAGTAACAGAAAAGGAACAGGCTCCCAAAGTAACACACCAAGTTATTCTTCCCCAAGATTGTAAAAAAGTATTGACAGCAAATAACAGGAACACATTTGGGTTTTTTTTAAAGTAACTGTCCAAACTCTGTCTTTAATTTTATGTGAATTGCTTTTTTAAACAATAACATTTCCCCTGCATTTCTGTTAACAAATTAAAACTGAAACCTTCAAAAACTGATTCAAAAAATAAGCATATATGAAGGAAAAGCCAACTGCTGCTGTTTTCTATCTTTGCCTCACTTCTGTTCTGCAAGAAGTGAAACCTTCATGACAATTTAGGTCTGCACTTGTCTGTGGATACTGCCAAGAAGATACCAGCAAACCTAGAGAACGCAGAAATGATAAAAAGCTTACAACTATCTGAGATGATTCTCCACCTGCTCGCTAACACACCAACTGGTTTTAAGTTCTCTCTTTTCTTTGGCAATGCTTCACAACTGCTACCCGTATTTTCCGGCGTATAAGACTGGGCGTATAAGACGAACCCCAACTTTTCCAGTTAAAATATAGAATTTGGGATATGCTTGCTGTATAAGACTACCCCTCTTCCAACAGGGAGAAAGTGTTGGGGGGAAAGACTGCCAATACACTAGGTGATGCATTCTGGAGTATGTACAATTTGCAGCCAAGTAAGTGACTCTGGGCATGTCACACACTCTCAGCCTCAGAGGATGGTAATGGCAACCCCTATTTGAAGAAACATGCCAAGAAAACCCCATGATAAGGTTGCCTTAGGGTCGCCAAAAGACGGAAAGGACTTGAAGACACACAAGAACAACAAAAAGTCTGCAGTTGTTTCATTGGTAGTACATGGGAATAGGAGCCAGCATGGTGTAATGGTTTGAGTGTTGGACTACCACTCTGGAGACCTGGGTTTGATTCCCCACTCTGCCATGAAACCCACTGGATGAACTTGGACAAGTCACTCACTCTCAGACTCAGGGGAAAGCAATGGCAAACCTCCTCTGAACCAGTCTTGCCAAGAAAACCCCAGGATAGGGGTTCATCTCTTGCCCGCTGTTGCCTCCTTCACCTCTTATCCATTGCTGCTTCCTCCTCCTGCCTCACACCACACCATGCCACGCCACCCCCTCCTCCTCCTCTAACCTAGACTTCCTCTCTTCCTCCTCCTCCCGCCTCATGCCACGCCACCCCTTCTTCCTCCTCCTCCTTCACCCGACATATAAGACGACCCCCAACTTTGGAGAAGAGTTTCCTAGGTTAAAAAGTAGTCTTATACACCAGAAAATACAGTATTTTTGTATCTAAACAGTCCCATGCATTCATAGCCGATTCTTTATAATTAATTTAATAATTGTAATGTAAGCATCAATTCTTATGTTGGAGCATTTGATTTAAAAGTACAGAAGCTGCAAACACAATATGTTATCAGCATACTTAAAGGACCCCATTTAGGTTCTTTGTTGCTTGTTTTACAATTATAGAATCATAGCATTGGAAGAGACCTCAAGGGACATTTAGTCCAACCTCCTGCCATGCAGGAATACACAATCCAGGCACTCCCTACAGATGGCCATCCAGCCTCTATTTAAAACCTTCCAAAGAAGTGGACTGAACCACACTCCAAGGCAGTATATTCCACTGTCAAACAGCAATTACTATCAGAAAGTTCTTCCTAAAATATACCCAGAATAACTCTTGTCCTTCCAGGTGCCAAAAATTCATCCAGGATGATTAAGTACACACCAGAAAGTAAATAAAAGAATGTAAACAATTTGTCTAATCTTCTTAATTCACATTGTTCTCCCATATGATGCCTTCTAGAACCTTTTGTCACATGAAACAGACAACGGGGCCACATCTATCAGTAGATTTCACAGAATATATCAGTTCACTCCATTGCAGACTGCAACCACATCCTGAACCTGTATTTCTTCCTTTGCCCACAGAAATTTCCACAATCAATTCCCAAAGTTGCTTTTCTATTGAGAAGGCAGGAAAAGAGAGTACTTCCAGCTAATATATGGTTTCAGTTAGGGGTGATCAGCCACTGCAGGAGTTGGCATCAATTTTGTCCACCACAGTGCCATTTTGAGCCCAAATTCCCAACTGGAAGTTACTTTAAATTGCAAGTTTCAGTGATCTGTACCTTTTGGGAGGTATAGATACTTATGGTGTAGCTTGGATTTATTGCAAAGCATCCAACAATCTCGACAATCCTGCAGAAGCAGAGAGTCTGAATATGGGAGTGAAAAAAACTCAGATATTGTGTCTGAAATTGAGATTCATGGCCTTTTGAGATGATATGAGGAAAGTTTAGTTACCACAAAAAGCTTCTGTGAGCCATAAGCGGCCCATGGGCCACAACACACTCATCCCTGATTTCAATGAAACTTTTGGCTATAGAATCTCAAGGAGAAAGATAGGTTAGGGCCTCAGAGCAGCAGAAAATTCTTTTTATCATTGAACAACTCAGGCCTCACTTTCTGCTAAAACATTTTTCTTGTTACTCATTTCCCCCCCCCCCCCATGCCTTCATTCTTATTTCCACAGTGGGCCATGCTGGTGCCGAAGCCAGCATTCCCCAAATGGAAGTCATCTTCAAGTTGCAATTTCCAGGATCTGTAGCTGTTAGGAATGGGGATGGAGTCAGCTTTTAGCACTGAGCCAGTCAGTGTGGTGTAGTGGTTTGAGCACTGGACAAGACTCTTGAGACTAGGGTTTAACCCCCTATTGTGTCATGGAAACCCACTAGGCAAATCACACTCTCTCAGCTTCAGAAGAAGGCTGTGGCAAACCCACCTCAACAAATCTTGCCAAGAAAAAACCCATTATAGGTTTGACCTAGGTTGCCATAAGTCAGAAACAACCTGGATGGAGTCACACTCTCCTCCAGTGACTGTGTTCGCAGTCTGGGGGTGCTCCTTGACTCGTCGCTCCTGATGGCTAATCAGGTTAATGCGACGGTCAGGAGCACCTGTTATCAGCTTCGGCTGATACGTCAGCTGCGCCCTTTTCTGGAAGTAAGGGATCTCGAGACTGTGGTGCACGCGTTGGTAACCTCCCGCCTCGACCTCTGCAATGCACTCTACATGGGGCTACCCTCATGCTTGGTTCGGAAACTTCAATTAGTACAGAACATGGCGGCCAGGTTTATATCAGGGTCATCTCGGAGGGACCACATTACTCCGGTTCTGAGGTCCCTCCACTGGCTGCCTATGAGTTTCCGGACCCAGTACAAGGTGTTGGTTATTACCTTTAAAGCCCTAAATGGCTTGGGTCCAAACTATATCAGGGACCGCCTTCTCCCATATAATCCTCCCCGCGCACTTCGGTCCTCCGGGAGGAAACTGCTGCAGCCTCAAAAATCAAGGCTGGCAGCTACCTCCCGGAGGGCTTTTTCAGTTGTTGCACCCAGACTCTGGAACGGCCTGCCGGACGATATCCATCTATTAACATCTTTAGACAGCTTCAAAAAGGCTGTCAAGACAGATCTCTTCCGGCAGGCCTTTCCAGATTAGTCATCCTTTATAGATGTGTTACCCCCCTCGGACAACTGATCCTGTAAATCGATGCTCCTCACGTGGCCCATCTTTGATGGAAGGAGCACCGAGTCAGGCTTCAGTTAATCTGGGTACTAGGTTTTAAATTTTTGTGATGTTTTTAAATGATTTGATTTAATACTGTTTTAAGGAGGGTGGGGGGTAACTTTTGTATTATAAGTTTTATTGTATGGTATATTTTAAGATTGTTAGCCGCCCAGATTGGTGTTCCAAAGGGCGGGATATAAATAAATTTTATTATTATTATTATTATTATTATTATTATAAACAACATATATAATGAAACAATCATCCATACAATGAAGTTTGTTGTGTGCCTTCAAGTTCTTTCTGACTTCCGGCAACTCTGAGATGAACCTATCACAGAGTTTTCTTGGCATGTTTCTTTAGTGGGGGTTTGCCATTGCCATCCTCTGAGTCTGAGAGAGTGTGACTTGGCCAATATCACCCAGTGGGTTTACATGGCCCAGCTGGGATTCGAACTCTGGTTTCCAGAGTCATAGTCCAATGTTCAAACCACACCATACTGATACTTCCACTGAAGTACTAAAAAATTATAATGCCAAAAGACTTGTAGGGATTTTACTAGGAACAATAATATTTTTGTATGCACATGTCTGTGTGTGTATACACATAATGCTATAAAGATACAGGTGCACATATACATAGATAGATATATCTGGGCAGAGTGAGAGAACGCCTGCTAATTCTCAAAAGAAAGTAAAAAATGAACAGTAAGAATAGCTATGAAGCCTAATGTTACTTCTGAGGCAGGCAGTGGGAAGTAGAAAGTACTTATTAATGCAATACAAGTATTTGTATAATGTAGTAAATTGCCTTGGGAGATCATTTGATCAGGAACTTCAGACAGATTTATATATATTATAGACTCTTTTTTAAAAAGGCCCCTGAAAACTCCCCATTTACTGCTGTGTACACAGATGGCTTTTCTTTTTTTTTTTTCTTTTAGAAACAGAAAGAAACACCTGAGATAAAAATTATTCCAAGAAGCCTACATTCTTTGCAAACCAGAAGGTCTGACATCTGTTCAAAACAAGCCTTTGTGTTAAGGAGGCTATAAGGTAATACATGTGTTTTCTGGTTCAGAGTGTTTGGATATTGTGAAATACCTCTAATTTTGCACCCACAAGCACACCTGAGGACATTGAGAATTTTTATTATTGAGGTCAGATAATATCCCAGATTAATGGAAAGATTATCTGCTTCGATAAGGATTTAAATAGATGCATACTAACCTATACTAAACTAAAAGATAGCATACAGTGTGCAATCCCAAATTAATTTTTGTCTTGATGATATAACATGGATTTATTGCAAGGCAGCCAAATGTGAGGTACGTGACTAGTGGCAGACTCCAGTGCATTTTTAAATTCTACCACCACCACCACCACCACCCCATGTCTCTTCCCTTTTCTTTTCTCCCTTTCCATTTTTTTTTAAAAAAATAAAATTATTTGATGCTCTCTATCCCACTGTTGCTTCATGCCTCTGGGTTTGACCCTCGACCTTCTTGTGTACAGAAGTAGCTAGACTCAAATGAGTAGCACATTTTAATTCACCAGGACAACATCTATGAGCCAAGTTACTTGTATTCTAAGTGTTTCCAGGACTCAGCCACCAGTAATTAAAAACAAAAGTGTTGAGAGGCAGCCAAAGCATTGCATAACTACAGCACATGCACTTTTTATTAGTCTTTCACAGATTCTTCCATTGCCAAAGACATAAAGGAACAATGACACTGGCTCAAGGCCATCTCTACAAGTATCCCATACATGTCAATGAACGTATTTCACACTTGCATAAAGTGACTTCTCAGCTTCCACTGAGTACTGCCAATTGCAGCATCTCATATGCTTCCATTGATAGTATAATGGATTAGTGTCTCCTGCACTTCCTTTGACTTTTGAGCCATTCTGATGTCAATGGAAAAAATCTAATACAAATTCTCCTACTTAAAAATGGCATTTTAACACTGCATTTTAGATTTATACATGTATTTATGCTAGTGCTTTCCAATCTGCAATAGATATGTTTTACTGTAGCAATTGACAGGTTATGACCTCTTTGAAGATGAAATCTCTCAACCATTCTGGGATTCTTTCACAGACAGTAAAGGCCTTTGCAGACTGCTAGAAATAGTGCAAATTGAGTCCACTTTAACTGCCCTGACTCAGTGCTAGGGGATCATGGGAACTGTAGTTTATTGTGGCACCATCTCTGACAGAGAAGGCTCAATGTCTCAGAAAAAAATACAACTCCCATGATTCCCTAGCACTGGGCCAGGGCAGTTAAAGTGGACTCAATTTGCACTATAAGTATTAATTACCGAGACTGTTCCATTTGGCAAAACAAAACAAAAAATTCAGTTCCATGGGTTTTAACTAAGGGCCATTTTAGCAAGAGTGTCCTGATTTAAGTAGGGAATTATGCTAATTGCTGTCTTGTTATATCAGCTGTGTTACTCCAACCCCTAAACAAAGATATGACTTAATCAAATCAGAATATTAGTGAGTATAATGCAGCCACATTTTGGCTGAAATCGTTCTTCCATTTACCCAGGTGTAAGCATCAGTGAATTAAGCAAAAATCTCCAGAATTACCAGTTTAAGCACTGTAATTCTCATTGATCTCGGTGTGTAAAGGATAAGCATATAATGACGAACTCTTTGAAATGAATAGGAAGGAAAGTGGCTGAATCATGGTGTGTATTACTGAAATGTTGCCTTGTAAGGTATTGTCTAATTATTGTAAAAAGGGGGCAGTAGTTTTCAAATTCCATGCATATTATTAGTCATAGAGTATCACAAAAAACTTGAGAAGCAGGATTTAGTTATATGTGTAGATGACCAATGTTAATAAAGAACAGAAGTAAGGGCCAAATACAGGTAAAATGTCTGAACTTGCAAAAGGCTGTTTTTTGGACCATGGTAGCTGAAATGTTAGTCTTAAGAAAGAGAGAGAGAAGAAAAACAGAACTTGGAAATATTACTTTTAGACTACAACTCCCAGAATCCCCCAGTGGCTGGGGGAAATCTAGGATTTGTGCCCCCCACCCAAAAAAAACCCTTTTCCAAACTCTCCTTTGGCATATAATGTACCAGTTGATGTAATTCAATAATTCATGTTATAGTGATGGTAATTAGCTTACAAGGTTTGTTTCCTTGTTTGTGGTAAAGATTAGAGAAATCAGTGAGAAATACAGCTCTCCCAGCTTTGTATTCTGAGACTAGCACTTCTCTAATCTCTAGCAACTGACCATGCTTTCTGTGGATAATAAGAACTGTAGTCCAACAACTTCTAGGGAATTCAAGACCGAAGGTGAGCTCTGAGTAGTTACTGGAGATGAAAGCTAAGGAAAGTTGCAAGGTACAGAAGCCATCTGCTTCTGAGCAAACTACAGTTCATGTCCAACTAGAGGCATGTCTAGACCTGTGTTTCCTACCTTTGGTTTTTCAGATGTTGGAGAATACCAGCATGGTGGATGTTACAGTCCAATGTCATAACAGGGAGGAAGGGTTGAAAACCACTGGGCTAGAACCTGTTGAACACACATAGTGAGTACTGTTTCATTATTATTGTTGGTGATGGTTGTCACTGATGATTAGTATCATGCTCTTTATTCATACCAAGCCTTTATCCCTAAATTTGCATTCAAGGCAGCTTACAAATTAAAATAGAGACAATGTAGTTTAAAAAGATCAACATTAAAATAAAATGAAACTATTAATAAGTCCTGTAACCATTTACGGGAGTCCCCAACCTATGCTCCGAGGAGCCCTTAGGACTCTGCGTGCACTTACCAGGTGCTCCGCGGCCACCCCAGGAAAATGAAAGAAATAAAAATTGAATGAAATTAAACAATAAGAATATATTCTTATATATACTTCTAAACACCATTAACCTGTAAAGCATAGGGTAGGCTTCTTAGGGGCTCCGTCATAGAAATAAGGGCTCTGCAAGTCAAAAAGGTTGGGCACTACTGCTTTAAAACATACAAGTAAAATGCTAAAAGCAGTTTAAAACAGTAGAATGATTATAAAACAGCACATTTTTAAAAGCCTTTCCTTTAAAAAAAAATGGTTTTCACAGGTTTGTCAGAATAAAGTTTTTCTCTGCCAAGTGAAGGACAGCAAAGGGGAGGGGGAATCAGAACTTTTTTTAAAAAAAATAAAAAATCTTAGGCCCGCTATTTTTTTTTAAAAAAAAGAAATGCTCTTGATTCCCTCCCACACTATCTCCTTCCCACATACACACTATTTGTAAAGGAGGGTGAAAGGTCTATGCTACGCTGTCCCCTTACACTATGCTTGGAAACAAGTGATTTAGCACAATTGCATAGATACAAAAAGAACTTAGATTGAGGATATTTTGATGAAGATCTAACACATGAGCCATTTATTGCCTGCTTTTCACAATGTCTTGGGGAAACAGGATTGGGAAAAGTGTTACAATAATGTCTTTTCATTGTAGAGAATTTGGGACAACTTTGTGCATTTGTACCTCTAACACTTTATAGATACAACCAGATTGTAGATATTACAACCAGAGGCCTGAATCCTCTTGGTTAGTTCCAACCAGAATAGACACATTGAAGCAACTGGTGAATGGTACATTCTGCTTAATGGTTCATTAATGCGTGTAAGTCCCATTGATTCAGAGAATCTGTTTTAGTTAGGACTACCAATAGGATTCAGTCTAGAAACCAATGAAGTTAAGTGATTGCAGGACTTACCAGTCCTCAATTGCCATCATTTGGTGTGTTGTTATCACTGTTGTTGTGTACTTTTAAGTTGTTTCCAACTTATGACAACCCTAAGGTGAACCTGTCATGGGACTTTCTTAGCAAGTTTTGTTCAGAGGGGGTTTGCCTTTGCCTTCCTCTGAGGCTGAGAGAGTGTAATGCCCATGGTGCATATCAGCTATTTGAAGCTGCTAACGTTCAAATTTTAGCATGGCTGGACACTCTGAAATCCAGAATAGCCATTTAGACCAGAAGTGTATGATAGTTTGACATCACTTTCACAATCATGGCTCTATTCTAAAGAGATTATAAGGAAGCTTTGGGTTTGTTAGGCACTTTGCTAGAGTTTATAAAATGCCTTGATTTATTCCTTAAACCTAGTCTGAATTTATTTTATTTTATTTATATCCCACCTTTCGTCTTGCACAGGTTTCAAGGTGGTTAGCCAAACCTCCAATAATACATAAACACACATACAAAAATGACACCAGTCCCTGTTTGCCTATTTTTAGAAGCCTAATTTTGGGTGGAATAGAATATTAAACTTATTAACACAACAATAATGCAAGGCAATGTAATGGGGACAAGGAAACTTTTGGCTTGAAGTTCCCATAAGCCTTAATATATAATGGTTTGTGTTGTAGTCCAACAGGTCTAGAGGACCAAAGCCTCCTTGCTCCTGTATAGTGCGTTCTGTTATTTACTTATATATCAGTTCCTTGTATAATTTGCAAGACCTAAGAAGAGCAGTTCATGACCAGGGTACGTTGAGGTCTTGCATTCATAGATCACCATGACTTAATGTCAACTTGATGGCAAATAACAACAGACTTAAATTAAACAGCAAGACAAAGTTATATAGTGATTTTTGGCCACAATTCACCTTTAGATGTTAGTTGCTAATAGCCCCACTTCAGCTCTTTCTTGATTTTCACTTGCTTGAAACACTTTGAGGGAACATGACAACATACATGGAGACAGAGGTA
Organism: Phrynosoma blainvillii; assembly: GCA_026167975.1. NCBI lineage: Eukaryota > Metazoa > Chordata > Lepidosauria > Squamata > Phrynosomatidae > Phrynosoma > Phrynosoma blainvillii. Next base: position 40,998,096 of record JANUYF010000005.1, read on the forward strand.
AGGCTGAAACTTGACCTGCAGTATGGATTTGTCTCCTTCCTCTGTACCTTATTGTTCACTTTCACGTCTTTCTTCTCTCCTGTGCAGTCTTGGTTGTTGCTAGACTTATACTTTCCTTGTATTGATGGAGCTTTGCAAAACCAAAAGCCACTATCAAGGCAGGAAATGCAAAGTGTGGTCACTTTCTCAACTCTGTTATAAAAAGAAAATGGCTTGCTATCCTTTGCATAACATGAGGTTTGAGTTATTGATTCAGAATATGCATCCCCATCCCAGCCAATATATTTTATATCTTTTAACTCTCACATAGAAAAAATAAGAAAGAGGGAAAGTGGTAGGGCTCTTTCCCCCCTGAAAAACCTCTGCTATCAAGAAGTAGTTATTTTTTATTTAGTATTTTCTTTATAAAAAATAGATATGCAAGTTGGATTTTTTTAAAAAGTCAAACCCTCACAAAAACCCAAAATTAAATCTTCCCCACCAAATATACCTTTCCTATGGGACTCATAGATTTGGGGTGTAGCTAATGAGTAGGATATTTGCTTGAGTCAAAAAGGAGAGGGGTACGCATATGGCTTCTCTTCCATCCCCAGAAAAGGAAGAAACCTGGGTCCTTAGCCCTAACCTTCAAGGCATATAATGGCTTCATCAATTCCATGCTGCCAAACAACCTTTTGAAGAACCTAATGTGAAATAATGTTAATCAGAAAACAGTGCCCTTCAGCATGTGCAGAGTGCTTTGTTGTACCAGTACAGAATCACTACAATTTTCACTACCATCAAATCATTTAAAAAAAAAAAAATAGATTTTCTCTGCATTTTTTTCAAACACCCCCTCCATCCCTTTTGGGCTGCTGCCAGACTGCAGAAATAAAACAGTTTGATACCACAGTTAATAAACAAACTGCAGTAATAAATTTACTTTGATTCTAGTTTCACCATTATCAAATAGAATCCAGTTGATTCCATCTTGCCTCTTAATTCATTGTGTACCTAAGTACAAGATTTGTCTGTTCATTGGAACATACATAGAGCCTATTCAACTGAAGCTGTCATGCAATTGAAGTGATCTGCATTCTGCATTTCAGGCTAAATGCATTAAATGTTGAAGTCTTTTGAAGTCTTTTGGGGGTAATATCACAATGAGCATAAACTATCCATGGACTTTGGAGTCTGCAGAATTTTTAAGTGTGAGATTTGCTTCCCCTTAGTGCCTCTGTATGTTTTTAGGGGTGGGAGGGTGTTATTTGGCTAAAAATTGCACATTTCCTTAAGGTATGCCTAGGCAAGAAACCTACAAAATCTTAGGAGGGCAGGCATACAGCCATGGAGTGCAATGATGAAAAATAGTTTAGGGCCCAGTTGGCACCAAAGTCACTTGTGTGGCTGAACAATGTGGTGCAGAAGAACCCAAACATCTAATATTTTCCAGTTAACATCCTCCACCAGGACTCCACTAACAGTTCTAATCCCAGAGGAAGAAATTAATTATTCTGTTCCACGGTGGACGGGACACAACAGCAAGGTCATACCCTCCAACATTTCACAGATGAAAATGGGGACACATGTGGTCAAACATCAGAATATGGTCAAGATGGCAAAAGTGATTAATTAAAAAGAAGACAAAAGCTAGAAGGGGTTGGAGCAGTTTACTTTTGCCTGAGTCCACAGGGAAAGGCAAACTTATGCCTCTCCCCTCTTCTCCCCCTGCTGAATTTATTGAGTGCAAACTACTTTTGCAGTTTCAACTCAGATTACAGCATTTTACAGAGCTTTCCTATCTTTAATGAAATTCTTATAACAAAGAACTTTGGGGGTTGCAGACTGCCAGAAATAGTGCAAATTGAGTCCACTTTTAGGGCTAGGGTTAGTGCTAGGGAATCATGGGAACTGTATTTTATTGTGGCACCAGAGCTCTCTGACAGAGAAGGCTCAATGTCTCAGAAAAAAACAAACAATTCCGATGATTCCCTAGCACTAACTCTAACCCTAAAAGTGGACTCAATTTGCACTATTTCTGGCAGTCTGCAACCCCCCCCCCCTTTGTTTCATTAGCCATTGGCTCCTTCAATCCTAAATTAGCCACTGAACACATACTATCACTCCCAAACCTGAACCATTAACTAAACTATCAGAGGAACCTCACTTTGATTCCCCTCAGATATCTCTAAATCAACCTGATTCTAACAGGTGTCAGTTCTATTATGAAGTGCATTCCTACCACAGACTGTTCCCTGGACCTGGTGCTTAGACTCTTACCTTCAACCACATTTTAGCTGGAGTCCTGGTTAGACACTCTGAACTAGACAAGTTCCGTTAAATCAATTGTGGTGAGTCAACATTTAGGTAAATCACATATCTCCACTCTAGTCAAGAACAATAGGATTCAGGCCTTTGCTTATAGTTCTTAATATTTGAAGGTCTCTGGTATTGTATAGTTTTCATCTAACTTCCAGAATATATTGAAAAGAAGCAATATCTCTTTCATTACTGGATGTTATAAGGATTCTTTCCAATCAGATAATGCTATTCACTTGGTCAGTAGCCTTTTAAACTAAAGGCATCTGACCTTTAAAGTGAAAAGGGTTCCTAAATTGTTTCCTGTTTTGCAAAGGCTGGGCATGCATTCTGAAGCCAACAAGCGGTGTAGGATGAATGTTTCCAAAGTGAATGCCTCAGCAGCTGTTTGTACTGGAGAGAAGAAACAAGATTTTCTGCTAAGAAAGGGTTGAAAGATCAGGAAATCTGAACAAAATAAGAGCTCAAACGAGCATATCAACAGATCAAACAGCATTGCTTTGGTATTTGTAGCTTGGCTGAAAATGGCATCCTGAAGAATGATTTTTCACAAAACATTACAAAAAGCAACATAAAAAATTGACAAACACTCCTCCTTAAACACATATTAAACTCTTTCAAAATTTATAGAAACCATTTTTATAAGTTTATTAGGTATAAAACTATTTAGGAAATTTATAATGATCAGAACCTTCTAGAGTATAGATTCATCTTCCCTTAGCCTTCTATTTTAACCTATACTAATGCTTTGGTTTAACACTTCTTTCCCCAATAGATGATGATCTTCTGCACATAGAAATGTGTTCCATGCAGAATTTGGATTAAAACCTGGGGCAGTTGCACCAGTCCAATGATATGGAAGCTCTCAGGAGTCATTTGCTCAACAGATTGTCTGTTCCTGGTTTGAATGGATTGCTTGACTGGCCAGCCTCCTCCTTCAATATCAGTAGCATTTCTGTCTTGTCTTTCATGGTTGTGTGACATGCACCCAACCTTGGAGCTAGATTCATTTTGATAAGTAATTAACAATAAAATGCTTTGATCAATTAAAATAAATCATTAATTGATCCAAACATTACAGCCTTACACTTGCAAGTTCTCAAATATAAAAAAGTTATATTTTGGAATTATGACATCCACAATCCTAGACATCTTTTGGGACAACTGCCAGACTTCATTCTGGCTTGGCAGAATTCTTGCAACTATTGTTCAAAAAAGTAACTTTTCTAATCTGTACTTAAAAATTCACAGGGATGAAAGGTTATGTCCTTCTCTTGTCCCACAAATACTTCAAGTATATGCAGTCTTGGAGCATGAACATTCATGAAAATATATGATCTCTGGAGCTTATAGTTGAAGTATACTGCAATTTTAAAATCCATGTAATCTTCTATAAACTGTTACCCCATGCAAGTTCCATTTTCAGGCTAGAAAATAATCATACAGAACTAAATACTGATTTGAGATTGATGTAAATTTTTAAAAAGAAACTTCTGTTGATTTCTTTCACATAGAAGATGTTTAACACCAAAGTGCCTGTCTGCTATAGGAGCTCTATTTGTGCTTCTCTTTACATATTGGTAAAGGCAAGTTCTCTTTTTTATTTCTCAGTAAAAGAATGTGGCATCTAATATAATAGCTAAGCGGACTCCAGAGTTTGGTTTCTAGCAATGAGGGAGGAAGACATTTAGAGCAGACGCAAGAGTGATTCATACTATAAACAAACTGATTAACATATTTCATAAAGGTTGTTGAAAGAGAAAAAAAGATGTAATTGGTATTTTAAACAAAGGACAAGAGAACAGAGATGAAATAAATGTCTGGATATTACTGATGAGAAAAATCATCTTTTTTTTTTTTTTTTTAAATGAAGTGTCAAAGAACCGAAGTACATATGCAACTTGGAGGTATGCAGTTTAAAATAAGAACATACCCTTGGTTCAAATCTTCTGTCTCTGCAGATCCCAGAAAAAAATGCCTGGTTGCTCTGATTTCTCCTTGCCTGAGATCAGCTGCCAGGACACCCTATCTTTGATCTAAACCTAGATCTGAGATGGTCAACAGTGTTCTCTAGTAGTCCTGTCCTCTGCCAGTGGACACTGGTGTGGGTCATGGTAGGGCCCAGTAACAATGCTATGAAAATCACCAGGCAACTGGGCCTGGCTATCTTTTAATCTCCTACTGCATGTCCAATGGAGCATTGTTCCAGGACAGTGGTAAATTGAAATGGTTGCTAGACCTAGCCCTTAAAGCCATCACATTATGGTGCCTGAGGCTTCTTCACTAGACATTTAATCCAGGGCCAGTCTAGAGCATTATGCCTCAAACTGGCCCTGGACCAACCATGATGATGACCATGTGCACTGGCCCAAATCTGATGTGACACTGTTGTTGTGCATATAGGCCAGTTGGGTCCCACATTGCATTAGCCCCACTGGCATGTTCCTTTCATGCTGCCACTTCGTTGTGGGCAGGAGCTCTGTGTAAAGCCTGCCTGGAACACTTATGTTTCTGCTGAGGTCAAAATGGGTCACCCCTGAAATCAACAAGGGTAGAATGACCCTTTTCTTGTTGATCATATGTCCTGGTGCCCATTCTTGTCCTTAATAGAAGAAGTGGTACTTCAGGCAGACTTTACATGGAGCTCCTGCCCATGAGGAAGCAGTGGCACCTGTGAAAACAGGTCACCCCTTTTGCTGCACTAGTCAGTGCAGGGAAAGGGTATGGAGCAGGTTTTGCTGTATGGACAACCGATTAGGCTAAATCGAACCTGATCCAGCTCTCCACATGCCCAAAGAACCTTACGTCACTTCACTCCAGGGTTTCTGGGAAACACGACTAGGCTTTTCCCTGACTTTCCTTAGTTCAGAGCAAAGCTGGATTAAGAACCAGAAACCACTGTATCTCCCTGGAAATAGCTGCACATTGTGAAAACTGTCAGTCCAGGCTTTGGGGTGAATTTGGCATTCCCCACCACCATCACCCTGGTGTAGAGAAGCCCTTAGGCAAATGACAGTTTCCCCTCCCAGCTCTACCATTGGGCAGGGTGGGTGGCTGCTTCAGGCAGCACATTTTGGGTGTTGAGGAAAGGCATCCGATTCTTAGTTATTTGATCTGTTATGTCTTTGGTGCTTGTGGGGCAACTCATGTGTCAAAATAACTTGACTAGTACTTTAATTATGGTGGGGTGGGAGGTGAGGCAGTTCCTCAAAATATTTTGGGAGCTATGCCTCTTTTCTCTAGTTCAAGACACAGAGGCAGATTGCATTTGAGTGTAGGAGTTGGAGGGAGCAGGACAGGCATACACAGCACTGTTCTTATCATCACATCATGCCCCAGATTTTCTGCCTGTGGCATCTGCCTCACTCTGCCTAATGAGAGGGCCAGCCCTGTTACCTTTCTGCCTGCTCAGATTTCCTGGTTGGGACCCATTCTTTATCTTATTTTCTAGGGGCACATTTAGAATGCCAGGTATGAATGCCCAGTCCTCTCCAAATTTACATAACACCATCTTGGCCAATGGTAATCAGAATAACCAGGGTATGTTTGTGACAGCCCTTTGTTTATACAACATCACATCCAACCATGAATATATGTAGAGAAGCCTGTTCCACAACAGTCACTGTCTGTGTGATTATATGTGTGTTTTTTAATTAAATGCATTTTCATTAAGAATGTACAACTGTTCAGCATTACCCATGCCATGGTACAAGTGCTTTTCTAATCTATGGCCTTGTAAACACCAGTTGGTCCTGGCTTTGTCAACCCCAAAAAATATTATGTACTGTTTTTATCTTTTGCTTTTTTCAAAATAAAAAAAAGAGGTGTAGTTGTTGAGATACCTTTGAAACAGACAGAAATGAAGCATCCTCTCTGTGGCAGATGATAACAGTGTTGTCATATAAAGACTATTCCAAAGTTCAGGGATACATGGAAAAGATCATCCACAAGGTCTGGGTATATTATGGGTGACAAATCAAATCTTGCTCTTGCTACGGTCTGTAAAGTCAGCTCTTGTTCTCAAACTGTATTTTTCTTCAATACAATTGGAAAAAAATCTACTACCTTTGTATTATCCCAAGAGATCAATCACAGTTTCCTTGAGGAACAACAATGGTTGAGATGAAAATGGTAAAACACACAAGAGCATGAAATGCCAGTCTTCATTTCCTCAGAAATCAATGATCTACCCATAAAGTTGTCAGCTGTAGGATTTGGGCCCACTTCAGCACATAGCCAACAAAACTCATCTGGACTGTTTTTGTAACAGTACTTGTAGGATTTTTAAGAGCTGTAGCTCCAGCCTGTGGAATCCTGCAATTTGTAGTTTTACAAGTTCTATAGCCTTTTCTGCCAAAGAGTGCAGGTGCCTCACAAAAAAATCCCAGGATTCTGTAGGATGGAGCCAAGCCACTTAAACTGGTGTCAAACTGCATTATTTATACAGTGTGGATGTGTCCTTTGTTTTATGGCTGCCTGTCCACAACTGCCAGGTTGTACAGGAGATTTCCCGATGCTGAACATCTGTCAGTAATACAACCTGGCATTCATATAGCTCCCATACAACTGAAAAGCAGCTGTAAAAGTCTGCATAGATTCACTGTCTTTATGGCAACAGATTCACCAGACACTTGCGGTATGTGCCATTTGCCCATCTAAGGAATTTATCGCACTTACTTTTCTGGCTGATCCAGGCATGGGACAGGATTGGGTTTGAACGAGGGAAAGCACACAAAAATGTGGCTGATGCTGCCGGCCTACCACCACCCATCCCTGAGCCACACTCAGCAGCCCAATTTTCAAGGATGGAAGCTCTCTGACCTTGAAAATCAGACAGCTGAGTGTGGCTCAGGGATGGGTGGTGGTCGGCCAGTGGCAGCAGCAGTGTTTTTGTGTGTGATAAAACTTGTTTCCCCCCATTCAACCCCAACCCCGTCCCATGGCTGGATCAGCCAGAAAAGTAAGTGTGATAAACTCCTAACACCTCTATAAGGGAACATAAGAGATAAGCAACACCTGACATGTGCAAGATAACCTAGTGAATGCCATCGCTGGAAAAGTGAATCCAAAACTCTCCAGCTCCATTCACGATATCCAACATGACAGCCATGGTCCTTTTGCTCCCCCATGATTAAAACATATTGCTGGATCACAGAGATAAGCCCTGTATGATGCCACCTTAAATACCATGTCTCCATCCTGTAGAATCCTGGGATTTGTAGTTTGGGAAGGGGGTTGGACTGGATGGCCCTTGTGGTCTTCCAACTCTATGATTCTATTATTCTAAGGCACTACAGTTCTCCAGCTAAGAATTCTAAGAACACTTTTGTGAATTTCAGATCCCAGGTTTCCATAGGATGTTGCCATGGCAGTTAAAGTGGAATCACAATAATACAACTGTGTATTGTGAAAGGAGTCAAGATGTGGTGGTCTTTGTAAATAGACATGCCATTTTTTTGCTTGTAACATTTCTATTCCATTTTCCCTTCCAGTGGGTTCCTGACAATATATATGCCTCTTCTCCTCCCCACTTCAATTTCCCAACAACCCTGTGAGGTTGCTTCAACTGAAAAAGGTGAGTGACTAGGCCAGGGTTTCTTAAATAGAGAGGTCCCTGGAACTCTAGGGTTTCACAAGAGGTCACTAGGGGTCTCAAGGAAGATTATGATTGCAAAAAAACCCTAACCATTGTGGTGGCTGTAACTATCATAACTTTTACGCAGGAGTTCTCTGAGACCTGGAAATTATTTCAAAGGTTTCTTCAAGGTGGAAAGGTTGAAAAAGGCTGATCACCTGTGGTTATTGTAGTTTGTGGATCGGTGTAAGCTTGGATCTGGATCTGGATCTAACCCAGGGTTGCCAGGTCGGGACTATCTCAGGGATTGAGATTTCAGGGTCCAAAATCTGAGACCTATGGAACTCCCTTTGTGTTGCCACAAGAGGCAGGCCTTGGTAATATTGCAAAGGTGATGTTACAAGGGGCAGTCCTTGGTGATGCCCCAAAGGATGATTCCTTAAGCATGAACCACAGTTGCGCAGAAGGTGCCATTGAGATGAAAAGCATCAAGTCTAATAAGTGGAGCATTTGTGCGCGCACACACACACAGAGTTTTCAAGATAGTACTCTCACCCTGAGATTCCTCACCCTCACCCTGACAACTTGCAAAGAGAATCCAGTCCCAGAGAACTGGCAACTGAAACCCTTTCTGCATTCTCACAATCTCCCCTTCACCTTAGGGATGAAAGAGCGGCTGCAAAAGGGTCTCTCGTGTGTAAAACTGATATTTTCAAACCATGAATGTGTCTTTAAGCACTGGAGATATTTAGAAGGGCCTCTTCAGCGTTAATATTCCTCATGGTAATCTGAGCCTGATTTCTTGCCAATCCCAAAGGTCAATTCGTAATGGAGAAATAAGCGTGTCCTAAACTTCTTATCCAAACTGTTACAAACTGCTGCATCTGTCACTTGCTATATCTTTTGGCACAGTTTACAGACAAATGAGGCTGCTTTGCCATGAGAGGAGTAAGAAATTTGTTCCAATCTAGCAGACTGGTGTTCTCGTTCTGTCTCTCTCTCTCTCTCTCTCTCTCTCTCTCTCATGCCTTTCTATTCAGTGGGACATGACTGGCACAGCAAATCTAGAAGATTTGGATCTGATTACTTATGGGGGAATGAGATGTTTTGTCTACATTTCTCACAATGAAGATTTACTTAAATTGTTAAACTTTGCAGGGAGGAGAGGGGGCAATGTGTATTCCTTTCTTTTCCTTTTCCTTCATTTTAGTGGATACATATGGGCCCTGCTTTCTAGGACTCTTAAATTAGACTGAGTGAGATTTGGGTTTCATGGAAGGGTAGCAAATAGTGTCTGAATTTGTTCTTAACTGAACTCATCAGGAGTAGATTTTGGCTGACAAAGTTGCAAGCCATTTTGTGTCTTTTTCAGATGGGATATTGTCCTTGTTATCACATCTGCTTCCAAACATTTCTTGAGTGCATGGTGAATGGATTGGAGGCAATTGGGGTAATCTCTTCCAGATCTCTTCCTCTTCTCTTTGATAGCCATTCTTTCCTCTTCTTTGATTCCAAACTCTCTATTTGAAAGTGGAGCAGATAAACATTCAGATTTCATAATGCAACAGCCATTTAGCCAATCATAGATCTTTTCTATGTTTTTGTTCACTGTCAGCTCTGGGGATCTGGATGGGCATGCCTTATTTTTAAAAAGTTTGTTGTTGCTTTCCGGCAGGCCTTTCCTGACTAGTTTCCCAGCCAAGGAGCGAGTTTATTCTCTCCTCCACCCACTACCACATTCATTGCTGGTGGTCTGCCTGCTATATTGCCTTTCCTTTATTGTTTTATTGTTTATTATTTATTGTTAATTGTTAATTTTTGCTTTAATTGTTTTAAATGTTATCATGTTTAATACCATTTTATGGGGTGGGTGGGTTTGGGAGGGTGCATTGTAATATTTTATTGATGTAAGCCACCCCGATTGCTTCGGCAGAGGGCCAGGATAGAAATAATAATAATAATAATAATAATAATAATAATAATAATAATAATAATAAATTGCTGCATGCCCAAATCATTTCCAATTTATGTTGACACTAAAGCAACCCTATCATGGGGTTTTCTGGGGCTGAAAGTGTGTGATGTTCCCAAGGACACTCAGTGGGTTATCGTGGCCAAGCAGGGAATCGAACCCTGATCTCCACAGTTGTTAGTCCCTAGTGTAACAGCCATGTGATCCCTCTCCCATCCTGTGAAGAACTCTAACTGAAACTAGGCAACCACACATCCTTTTCAAAGTGGCTTTTCTTTCTACTGCAGTTCATAAAGGTAACCTGCTGAGTTACTAATTACTATCAAGCAACCATTATTGTTGCTATTGCATCATTGGAACACACCAGAAAGGATTCTCTGGTTTCCCCAAAAGGCCAGTTTAGATATTGTATACTGGAAATTCTAAAAAAATGCAGAAGACATTATAAATCAAACGCATCTGGCTGCAGCCATTCATGAGATCCTCATTCACTTCCCATTGCTCAAAGTGAGTCAGCACACATATCTAGTAATGAATAATCATCAGATAACTCATTCAAGTTCCAGTGAAACATAGTGAAGCCATGGGTGTTACAGTCAAAAAAATTAATTCAGTTCCAGCTGGTTATTGCAGAAAGTAACTGATTTACAAGTAACTAATTAGAAGAATGCATTATTTCCCAGTTGTAGCCCAGGTCTGATGGGAGTTCCATATGGAGAAGCACATAATCCCCATCCAAGGTGTAAAAGATACCAAAGCTGATGGGATGAGACACTGCAAGGAAGTCATCAACAGACTCCTTTGCCTCTGTCCCTCTTCCAATATCATGGGGGCATGACAGCTCAGGCAGAGCTTAGAAATAAACTGGGGTATTTCTGAGTATTGAGCAAAACAGTGTTGTCCTAGGAGATTATCACATCATAATTTAAAGCGGCTTACCTGAGCCGGTTTAAAATTAGAAGTGGGTGGCATCTTGATATTATCAGATGCATTTAGTTACCAAAATCACCGCCTGGGTGAAGCCCGGCTTCATCGCTGCTCAGAGGGGCGCTCCAGCGGCCATTTTTTCAAGCTAGAAAATTCCCAGCTTCCAAAAGAGGTGCAAGGAGCACCCCTTCAAGTAGTGATGGAGTCGGGCTGCACCTGGGTGGCGATTTTGGCAGCTATGATAATCTTCCTAGTCTAGTTTCAGACCAACTGAGAGAGTTTGCTCTATCACCAGCTTTCATAGTAAAATGAATATACAGTTGAATATGCATACAATGTAGATAGATAGATAGATAGATAGATGAATATACATCACTCCTAGAAAGCCTAATAACCTTAAAGCCACCAGATCTCATCTGATCTTGGAAGGGAAACAGGGTCAACCCTGGTTAATACTTGGATGGGAGATCCCCAATGAATACCAGCTGCTGTAGGCTATATTTCAGAGGATGGAACTGGCAAAACCACTTCTGAGTATTCCTTGCCTAAGAAAACCATGTGAAATTCAGAGGATCAACATAAGCCAATAGATAACTTGAAGGCACATGCACACATGCACACAGACTTCCTCACATTTATTGCTTTGTATCCACACAGCTGCTCCATCCAGATGGATTGAGACATGTGGCAATGCAGAGGACTGCCACATGTGCATCAGAAGACACTTAAACCTTGTTGGGCATCACTTTTAGAAATCAAACATAAATAAGAAAATAACAAAAGCCAAGAAAAGCAAGCTGCATTAACTAATTTGACTCAGGTGATGATTGCAATAAGGCAGGGATAGGCAACCTTTCCCCTTTAAGGGCCAAGGGACTTCAGTTCCCAGAATCCCAGGAGCTACTGGCCAACATGGGACTATTGGCCAACATAGCTGAGGCTTCTGGGAGCTGAAGTCCCTCGGCCCTTAAAGGGGAAAGGTTGCCTACCCCTGCAATAAGGTCTCGAATTGGGTTGCGTTAGAAATGCAGTTTTCTGTCTGGCTTTAGACAAACCATTAGAAGATGCTTCCTCCCTCTCCTGCACAGAACTCTATGCAAATGTGAAGAGTAGCACTCTGCAAATATTTAGCTTCTTTTTGATACCAGTGTCAAAACACTTATGCGTAATTCCAAAAAAATGTGCTTAACTTACCATGTTTAACCATATATTGCAAGTTTTTTTAAAATCCATTCAAAGTTTAAATGTTCCTGGAAACTGTCTTGTTTTGAAGGCATTCACTGATGTTTGTCTCCTGCCCCTCCCTCTCCCTCTCATTCTATTAAGTGAGACTGCTTCTCAAAGTAATCTCAGGAGGCAACCAAAGTTAATAGGAATGGATTTGTTTGGCCTAAAGGAGGTTACTGAGCCAACTTTTAAAAACAGCCTTGCAGATTCATAGGATAAGCATTTGTTGCTGTTAACTGTCATCAAGTTACCTTGTGAATGTGAGACCTCCAAGTCACTCTATCTTCAACCACCCTGCCCAGGTCTTGCAGACTCATAGCCAGATTGAGTCTACCCATCTGGAATGTGGTCTCCGTCTTTTCCTGCTGACCTCCATTTTACCAAAGATTATTGTCATATAGTGAGTCATGTCTTCTCATGATATGGCCAAAGTACGACAGCCTCAATTTAGTCATCATGGCTTTTAGGGAGAGTTCAGGCTTGATTTGCTTTAGAATCCATTTCTTTGTCTTTTTAGCAGTCCATAGTATTCATAGAAATAGTCTCCAGTACCACATGTCAAATGCGTTGATTTTCTTTCTATCAAGTTTCTCCACTGTCCAGCTTTCACAACCATACAGAGAAATGGGAAACGTGATAAAATGCAAAATCCTAACTGTAGAATTCAGTGATATGTCTTTACACATCAGGATCTTGTCTAGTTCTTTCAAAGCTGCCCTTCCAAGTCCTAGTCTTCTGATTTCTTGACTGCAACCTCCATTCTGATTAATGATTGAGCCAAGGTATGGAAAACCTTCAAATAATTCATTTCTTACCGTATTTTACGGTGTATAAGACAACTTTTCCAGTTGAAATATAGAGTTTGGGATATATTTGCCGTATAAGATGATCCCTCTTCCAACGCACACCAAATAAATTTTTTAAAAAAATCAGATTTGATTTCAACATGGTAATTTTAATTCAAATGCTTATGATATGCAGGTACTTAGCAGGAAAGCTGTCACTAATAAACACAACAAACTACAGGTCCCATGTACCCTAGCATTTATTTCTGCAGTGTGTTTTGGACCTTACTTTTTTAAAAAATACTCCAGATTTAAATGCTGCTTTAAAAATTATTTCCATCTTCCAGCTATGAGATGGTTGGGGGGAAATGAGAAAGTGTTGGGGGGAAGGAGTACCAATATACTAGGTGATGCATTCTGGGGTATGTACAATTTGCAGCTAAGTAAGTGACCCTGGGCATGTCACACACTCTCAGCCTCAGAGGATGGTAATGGCAACCCCCATTTGAAGAAACATGCCAAGAAACCCCCATGATAAGGTTGCCTTAGGGTCGCCATAAGTCGGAAAGGACTTGAAGACCCACAAGAACAACATAAACATCTGCAATTGTTTCATAGGTAGTACGTGGGAATAGGAGCCAGCATGATGTAGTGGTTTGAGTGTTGGACTACCACTCTGGAGACCTGGGTTTGATTCCCCACTCTGCCATGAAACCCACTGGGTGAACTTGGACAAGTCACACACTCTCAGCCTCAGGGGAAGGCAATGGCAAACCTCCTCTGAACCAGTCTTGCTGAGAAAACCCCAGGAGAGGATCACCTTAGGGTTCCTCTTGTCCTCCTCCTCTCCCAAGGCTTCTTGCAGCCCCCACCACTGTCCTCCTTGTCCTCTTCTCATCCCATAGCTTCTTCCCACCCCCACCTCTGTCCTCCTTGTCCTCTTCTTTTCCCAAGGCTTCTTGCCTCTCCCATCTGTGTCCTCCTTGTCTCCTTCTTTTCCCAAGCCTTTTTCCTGCCCCCACCTCCCCCTCCTCCCCCTCCCCCCTCCTCCTCCTCATACCCGGAGTATAAGATGACCCCCGACTTTAACCCAGATTTTCCTGGGTTAAAAAGTCATCTTATATGCCAGAAAATATGGTACTTTAAAATTATCTAAATCATATGTGATAATTATTTTTGTTTTGTTCAACTATAATCTTGACTTTGTACATTCTTCCTTGATCTTCTTCAATAATCAAGTTTATGCTATTTTCTACTTTTAGTATGGTATCATCTGCAAATCTTAAATTGTTGTCATTCTTTTCTCCAATTTTCATCCCTCCTTCTTCCAACTCTAGTCCTGCTTTATACATGATATTTCCTGCACACATGTTAAACAGCTAGGGTGGTAAGATGCAATCTTGCCTGACCTCATTGCCAATTGGAAACCATTCTATTTCTCCATATTCTTCCCAACAGTAGCCTCTTGTCTTGAATACATTAATTTTACATTAGGACAATAAAATGTTACATCACCCCCATTTCTTTAAGAGTGATCCAGAATTTTTCATGATCAACACAATCAAAGGCTTTGCTAAAATCTATAAAGCATAGACTGTCTTTCTTTTGAAATTCTTTGGTATGCTCCATTATCCATCATATGGTAGCAATATGATCCTTAGTGGCTCTTTCTTTCCTGAATTCAGGTTGGACATCTGGCATTTCTTGCTCCATATATGGCTTTGTTATAGGATTTTGAGCATCACTTTGTTCGCAAGGGAAATTAATCCAATGATTCTGTGGTTACTGCAATTCTTGGTGTCCTCTTTCTCGGGGATTTGAATGTATATTATTTCCAATCTGTGGGTCTTCATTTTTGTTTCCATATTTGTTGAAATATTTTAGTTAGAATTGGAGTAGATTCTGTCTCTGTAGATTGTTCTATTGGTATGCCATCTGTTCTTTTTTATTTATTTCTCCCAAGAATTCTGAGTGCAGCTTCCATGTCACATTCTAAAATAGAGGTTTATCTTCATACGGTGCTTTAAAAAAAGATGTTTTCACAGGTGTTTGGAAGTTGTAAAAGTGAGCATTTTTAACTTAAGAAGTGTTGTGATTTTAAGAGTTTGTGTAAATATTCCCTGAAGGCACCAGTTCTTATCAGATCTCAAAATCTATGTAGAGTCAGGACTGGTTAGTACTGGAAAGGTTTCCACCAGGGAATACTTGGTGTTGTGGGCTATATTCAGAGAAAGGAAATGGCAAGCCATCTTAGAGTATTTGCCTAAGAAAACCCAATGAAATTCATGGGAAGCAGTTCAGCATACTAGTGTAAAGAAACCCAATGGAATTCATAAGATGACAAGAATTTGAAGGAACAGTCAGCCCTCCTTATACACAGATTCTGCATCCACAGATTTAATAATCCATGGCTTGAAAATATATTTTTAAAATAAATTCCATGGCTTAAAAATATTTTTTAAATAAATTCCAAAAAGCTAACCTTGATTTTGCCATTTTATGTAAGGGATATCATTTTACTACACCATTGTATACAATGGGATTTGAGCATTGATGGATTTTGGTGTCCATGGGGGAATCCTGGAACCAAACCTCAGTGAATACCAAGGGCCCACTGTATTTTACTTTTCTTTTAATGGATTGCAGCTATTTTAGTTTGCTGTATTTATGTTGAATATTTTTTCCCTTAAAAAGGAATACAATAATTTTTTTTATGTATCTGATTACTTCCTTGCCCACCGTGGGGACACAAATTTTTGTAAGAGTTGCAGAATATCAGCTGTGTAAATGAACAGACTGTGGTGAATAAAATTTTCAGCTGGCCATTCAGGAGGCAGCTGAGGACCAACCAATAGAATTCAAGCTGGGAGCACTTGAAAATTCCAAGTTGACAGTTGGAGTGGAGAGCTGGGAATCAGACAGTTAAATGGAGTTGTCAGGGAGTGAAGCCAGAGAGACGGTTGTGTTTTGGGGAGTTCCTGAGGGAATTGTAATTTGGTTAGTTAGAGTCTAGACAAGAGGGACTCGAAACACATACAGAACTCTAAAGAAGAGAGTTGCTCTTCTGAGATATATTGTTAGCCAGTGTGGCTGAAGTATTAAAAGTGAAGTGGAAACAAACGTTGTTATATGTAACCAAGCAAGCCTACAGTAACAAGCTTTGATACAAGTTATAGTTATTCCATGTTGTTTTAAAATAAACTCTTGTTCTTATTTAAACATCACTTGGCCTACATTTTTAAAACAAACCACGCTACTAACAGTTTAAATGTGGAACATCATACAAAGAATAGTGTAGGTCCTTTACACATAAATTGGAGGTAGGGGTGGGATAACGAGTTCCCACAGGACTGTCATCCAAAAATTCAGTGCTAAAGGTGAATAGTGTCAGGAGTGATCGCCACGTAACACAGACAAACAAATAGCACAACCTATGTCCTTGAATCTTCAACTAAGCAACATTGACCAGTTGTACAGTTAAACTCTTCCAAACCCACAACTTGTTCTCTTGACCCAATCCCTTCTCGTTTTCCAATCTCTATAGTCCCTTCTTTTCTGCCCTCGCTTCTCCATATCTTTAATCTCTCTCTTTCTACTGGCTCTTTCCCTTCGGTCTTTAAACACGCTCTAGTTTCCCCAATTCTGAAAAAAACCTTCTCTTGACCCCTCTTCTCTGTCTAGCTATCGTCCAATTTCTCTTCTTCCTTTTATTTCCAAGGTTTTGGAACGGATTGTTTTTTCTCGCTGTATTGAGTTTCTTGAAGCCAACTCCATTCTTGATCCCTTTCAGTCCAGTTTCCACCCATGGCATTCTACAGAGACGGCTCTAACAAAGATCTTGGATGATCTTTTGTGGACCAAGGCTAATGGCCTTTTCTCTGTTCTCATTCTTCTCGATTTGTCTGAGGCCTTTGACACTGTTGATCACTGTCTTTTAATTGATATACTTTTTGACCTTGGGTTCTCAGATTCTGTCCTTGATTGGTTTAAATCTCATCTGTCAGACAGATCTTTTGCAGTGGTCACGGGTGGTCAGGCTTTGTCCTCTGTTCCGTTATCTGTTGGAGTTCCCCAGGGCTCTCTTTTGGGTCCCCTACTGTTTTCCCTTTACACATTGTCTCTAGGAAAACTCATCAGTTCTTTTGGCTTCTCCTATCATCTGTACGCCAATAACACTCAGCTGTATCTCTCCACCCCCGACCTTTTTCGGATCTTGAACAGCAAGTTTCATCTTGTCTTACAGATGTCTCTCAGTGGATGCACCATCAGCTCAATATGTCTAAAACGGAGCTTCTTGTTTTACCACCAAAGCCTACTGTTCAATACTCTTTTTCTGTTTCTGTTGATGATATTTCTATTCGACCTGTCCAGGAAGCCCACAGTCTTGGTTTTATTTTTGATTCCTCTCTGTCATGTATCCCCCAGATTCAGGCCACAGCCAAGGCATGTCAATTCTTTTTGCGTAATATTGCTAAAATCTGACCATTTCTCTCAGCCTCTACTGCCAAGATTTTGGTCCATGCTTTAGTAGTCTCATGACTAGATTATTGTAACCTTCTCCTGGCAGGGCTCCCTCTTTCTCACCTCCGTCCTTTAATTTTGGTCCAGCATTCTGTTGCACCCATTATCACATCTGCTCACCATTTCAACCATATTTTTCCTTTATTATCATCCCTTCACTAGCTTCCCTGCCCTTTCCATATTCAGTATAAGCTTCTGCTGTTGACTTTTAAAGCCCTGCATGGGTTGGCCCCTCCTTATTTATTAGGGCTTCTTTTCCCTTACTGTCCCACCCATGCCCTTCGCTCTGGTAGTCAAGGTCTGCTGTCTCAGCCTAGGATTTTTACTGCTCCATCCCGGATCCATCCCTTTTCACTTGGTGCCCCTCATTCCTGGAACCTCCTTCCCCCACGAGTACTGGACATCACTTCTTTGACCAGCTTCAAAGCTGAGTTAAGGACTATACTGTTCAGGGAAGTGTTCACAGGCATTGTATGATGATTATTTGATGTTTTTAATTTGTTGCTTTCTTTGTATTAATATGTATTTCATTATTTTGTAGAATGTATGCCATCAGCAGACTTTTTTATCTATTTTATTTATTTTATTAACTGTATGGACAGTGCTATGTAAATCTACAGTGCTATATAAATAAACTGTAATAAATAATAATAATAATAATAATAATAATTGTACATGGAATTGTCAGAATTTTTTCAAAAATAGCTTTGTAGACTATTGCTGAGTATGCTTTTGTTCTTGTTTTTTCATCTTCATTGACCCCCCACAACATGAATAAACTTTGCATTCTTCATCATGTCATACTAGGGTTTTATCCTTGGGATTCTCCAGTAAAAATGATCCAAAAGAAATGAAGCTGCCCTCTAGGTGACAGTGACAAATTGAAATTTGCTAAAGAGTGGAGGAAGGGAAGGACTCCTCTCAGCAAAGTCAGATGGCTCTGGTATTGTAAAACTCCAAAGTCCTCACACTGTTTTTTCTATGGAACTGGTGACTGATGAACAACCTGCTCTGTTTCTAGAGAACTCCTGCCAATCAGAGCAGATCAACACAAATGAAGATTGACCAGTCCTGATTAAAAACTTGCTGTGTTTAAAATGTGTTTAACTTATGATATTCTATGAATGAAAGACCTCCAAATCACCTTCTTATCAACAGCCCTCAGCACATTACTTTACTTAATATCCCACCTTTCCCTCAGCACAGGACCAAAGGTGGATCTATTTTCCCTGCTCTATTACTCTCTCAGCCACAAGAACCCAGTTCTGGAACTCGAGAAAGAGCCAAGTGTCAGAGAGGTGGTGAAAGGGAATATAAGGGCAACTGTACGAAATCCCCTTGCATTCATAGTTGACTCTCCATCCCCTTCTGACAGCTCCTTGGAAGCAAATATGGCTATGTAAGGTCCATGCCACTCAGCCCCTCAGAGACACTTTTAAAACAAGGGAACTACAAATTGCCTTTTTCTCTGCTTCCACGTGGACTTCAGCTGTCATTATTTCCGAAATAAGTTTTAATTAAAGCTGCCCTCCGTACAATGTGCTGCACTTCAGCTGTGTAGCAAATAACACATTAATTTCCCCTGGCTCCCAGTAATCTTGCTCTGTTTTATCCTGTTAACATCTTGTTCTAGCAAACACCAGTGGGAAATAACAGGTGTTAGCAGAGAAACAATACAGAGGAGGGTTATCGGGTTTTAATGAAAGCAGTCATCTTATTTCCCACTTTTTAATATTTTTGGTTTCTTGGGATACTTTCTCTTACTTGCATTATGATGGCCCTTAGTCCATTCACTTAGGTTGTACATGATGCCACCCAGAACATTACCAAGTTGAGGCATGTCTTTATTCAGTATGACTTCTTGGTACTTCAGGTAGAATTTCAATGGCTATGACTTTTCTTGCCCTAGAGGTTTCAGCAGATGCATCTGTTGAATATCAGGCTCTTGTGCATCAATGCTTCAAAACACACTGTAGAAATAATCCAGTTTGAGACCACTTTAACTGTCCTGGCTCAGTGCCAGGGAATTCTGGAAACTGTAATTTTGTGAGACATTTAGCCTTCTCTGTCAGAGAACTCTGGTACCACAACAACCTCTAATTCCCAGGATCCTTTATCACTGAGTCAATGTTGGTGTCTCTAATTTGGTCAGGGCTGGGCTAGGCATGTCTGTGTCATCTCTGTGCCTGGAAATAGTGTGACAGGTGGCTTCATTTCAGTGGTATGATGAATCTGCTGTGGGTTTTAGCCTGTGTTATCCAAGTTGCTGAGAGTCAGCATGGTGTAGTAATTTGAATGTTGGACTACGATTCTATAAAAAAGGGTTCAATGCACCAATTGACCATGGAAACCCACTGGGTGACCTTGGGCAAGTCGCATAATTTTACCCCCAGAAAACCCTATGATAGGTTCACCTTAGTGTCACCATAAGTTGGAAATAAATTGAAGGCACGCAACAACAACATCCACAGAGCCATCCAAGGTGTTGAGCATGGAAAATTGATAGTTAGGAGGACAATCCTCCAAGGAAAGGAAGGGTGCCCAGGCACCACCAAGAAGCTTGTGCAAATCAAATTGGACAGGCAGGAGGTTCCTCTTGGCCTCCGAAAGGGCTAGATCAAAGTGAGTTCACCAAGGCAAATTTAAACCCAATCCCTCCTTCCTACTTAAGTCCCCCCCACTTTCCCCTTCTTTGGAATCCAGGTGTGGTTCTCCCCATCCACCAGCCCCAAGTTGGAATTCACAAGGACTCTTTAAGAAAGAGTCCAAATGGATGGTAGATCAATAGAGATGCTCTTCTGAACTAACAGTGAAATGTTAGATGGCTTGCCCAGAAGGGAAACAATCCATGGGAAGTGGACAGGTTCTGCACTCTGAACCCATTAGAGACTCTCAAGGTTGAATACTATATCTGATAAGGAGAGGTCATTTTTTGGTCCTTTCAAGGATGCCCTGGCGGGTTGGGGACTGTGATCCACTCTGCAGGCAGCTGTAGGAATAATTCAAGACCTCAATGATGTCAATAAAGCCCACAAGGATACCATTGAAAAGCAATCCTTTGAGCTAGAAAACCTGAAAAAGGAGAATGAGGGCTTAGTGATAGAGAATTTAGATTTGTCCATTGCCACTCAAGAGGCCATAGCTAAGGCAGCAGAAGCCTCTGTAAAACAAGAAACCCCGCAACAGGAGTTAGACTAGGTGCAGCAGAAACTGGCCCAAGCCAAAGTGCCACAGCACAGTGCTAGCTGGATTCACCCCAGAAATTTCCCCAAAACCTAGGTAATAGAGCCGCTCCCCACCAACTGCTAACTGGATGTCTGGCAGAGGACTAACACTCAAGTTCCCAAGGCATCGACCCCCAGACTAGATAGCTTGCCCAAAACTGGCTCTCTTAGCCCCCCCCCAACTCCATTTTTAGTCAGCCAGTACCGAACTGGCCAGTTAACACTGAGGCCACAGTTCAGACTACTGCCTAGGAACAGACAGGGGAAAGGAGTGAGATGTGAGTAACACTTGAAAATCGTGTAGTGACAGAAATTCAGGAAGAAAACCAGGTAATGGTAGAGCAGATTCGCCTCCTCGACTACAGGTTTGGGATCAGGGAATCCACTACCAATTCACAGGGTGATCAAGAGAAAACCCCCCAGAGATCATCCATCTCAACCCCAGAAGCACAAAAACTAGGGTCCTAGAGAGACGGGCCCAGGAAAGAGAGTCAATATTACCAACTCTGAGGCTCCAGTCATACCAAGAAACCTCCTGATCTGCCACAGACCCAATATAGCAAGGATAGGAGACTCATTTGGGCTGCTCTTAAAGAATGCAGAGGTGACATGACCCAATTAAATGGGAAACCTCCTGAGGTGCAGGTTAGCCCACACCAATCCAGAGGGTTTGAGGGGTTCAAATTCTGAACCAGGTAACATTGCCTCAGCCTCAACTCCCCCAGCCCTCACCATGCGGTGCGGAACAAAAGTTAATTCTGTGAGGGAGCCAAAGAGATGATCTTTTAAAGAAATATATAGAGCCCAGGAATCTGCAGAAAACCATGATAGAGATCATTGGAATTTTAAAAGACACATCTTGGTGTAATCTTAGAGTTCTTCTGGTAACAAAACCTGTTTCTCCCCACTGTCGGACCCATATTTTAAAAGTTTGTGTTTTGGGGATTTTCTCCTTTATTACACTTTTGTTCTTTTCTTTGTGCCCATCAGGCGAGTGGATAAGACCTTTCGATAGGAGGTTCCCTAAATTGACTTCTATAAATAACACTAGTTCTGGTCCTCCACTTAGATTTTAAGAGACATCATTTAGATCTATCCACCTCCCCTTATCTGTCCTTCCGATCATGTTAACCAAAGGCTCCCTGTAGTTCTCTGAGGCTAAAAGTATTGTCTTTAAAAGTTCTGCTTTTCATCTTCTGCTCTGAAAGGGAATGATACTGTGCCACTCCAAATTAGGCTTAGCTCTTTCTCTTCCTAAATACCAAAGCCTCTATTTTTGTTTTGTGAGAAACCCCCATAGATGACAATGTCGGGTTTGTGACTTCCGTTCTGCCCTAATGACTACAACAGCGTTTTAATTCGGGTGTTAAATCTGAATGTTAAGTGAGCCCACTTGTTAAAAATCCTGCTTCTAGCTACCTTCAAACCTGTCTTTCCCTGTTGATCTTAACAATTTTGCTATGTCCGGGGGTGGGGGGGTGGGGAGAGTTTAGAGTCCCTCCTCCTTATGAGGACAGTAGTTTAGAGTTTTGCTTCATTTCAAGTTTGTTTTACAGCCTAACATGTGGCTAAAAATTAAAAGACTGTACTTGGTTAAACTAGAAATCCCTCCTTCCAGCTTGGAATCTATGTTTTACTCCCACATACTGGATAGTGTTGCCTGTATAAAAGAAAACCTTTGTTCCAAGTGTTGGGACTCCCAGAGGCAAAAGTTTATAGTCTCTTTCTCTGACTCTGTATCCTTGCTGTTTTGTTGTTGGAGTTGCAATGTGCTTCTTCCGTGTATAAGTTTTGCAAATAACCTTCATCCTTAGTGGCTGGTACTTGGAGGAAAACTAGGTTTTCCAATACAGTCAGATTTCTATGTCTCATTTTTCCATGTGGCTGGTTGGCTCAGCTTGCCTGAGCTTAAAAGGGAATTTATTTGTCCCCCCCCCCCCCCCCCATAGGCTTGATTTCCTTAACATTTCAGCCTCCCAGGGTCATTAAGATTTGGGCTGGTAGAAATCAGCGACCAGCATGGTAATGACTGCATATCCCATCTCCCTTCAACATAATGTATGTTTAGAGCAGTTTACAATCTCTTACACCTAGGAATTGTTGTTTGTGTGCTTGTCTGTTTGTTTTGGGAATCTTTGATATAAACCATTACTGGAGCCTCTTGATCTATTCCAACACTCAACCCTTTATTCCTTAGCTCTTGTGTACGTATGTGTGTGTACTCCCCTTGAATAAAATACAATTAATAGAAAGAATTCTGCCTCTGGGAATTCCCTATTCCCTACTCGGTCCATTAATTGAGCTAATTTAAAAATTCCCCTAGAGGTTCATAGTTACACCAGCATGCTTCCTTGAAATCCATCTAAGAATAGGAAGATAAGAAATAAAACCATCATATAATGCAGAGTCTGTGTGGGACAGCTGGATGTCTTCTTATTATGGAGGAGTTCTAGCTTCCTCAAGTGAGTGAACTTGTTTAACCCAAGGATTTATAAAAAAAATATATATATATTGGTGGATTGATGCTTTCTGCACACTTTTGTCAAAGAGGAATTGCCTTCCTCCTTCCTTTTCATATTGACTAAGAAGAAACGATTGGTGCTTAATTGATTGCTTAGGCAAAAGGCGGGATATAAGAAATACATTATTATTATTATTATTATTATTATTATTTGATCAAGAGAAAATCTAGGGGTCCAACCTCATGCAGAGCAATCCTACCCATGCACATTTATACTGATGTCCATGTTTAATGACTTTTGATGAATGAAGAGTCCTGGGATAGTTTCTTCTCATGAGCCCTTACAGTAGAGATAAGGAACTTTATTTCTGTTGACAACTACATTCCCTCAGGAGTAATCCGTCATGGAATAAGACCAAAGCTATTCAGGATCAGAGTAAAAACTCAGTGGTGCCACATTCTTCCAGGGAAACGGACCACTCTTTCCAATGGCTTGATCATTTGCAGCTTCATTTAGCAGCTTCATTTAGCAGCTTCATTTATATACCGCTTCATATCACGCTATGGGATGTAAGTAGTTTTGCAGTTGGATTGAGGGCTGCAGGTTGTGATTTGTAAGTAGTTTTGCAGTTGGATTGAAGGCTGCAGGTTGTCTATCTGCCTTGCAGCCATACTGACCTGAAGGCTCATCAAGAGAGGAACTGATTGTATTAACTGGGCCATCTTGTCATACTTGGGCCAGCATCTTGTTAATGATGTATGCAAGCATAAGTCCACCTTACACCTGCACATATCTTTTGTTGCTTATTGTGGAGTCTGGCATTCTCTTCCACACTCCTCAACAAACAAAGCTGCCTCTCAGGATAGCTGGATGTCATAGTTTTGCTACAATAACATAATAGCCATTCTGTAGCTGATGGAAAGTATGACAGATTGTAGAAGTGTCTTTCTATGCCACATAGCATAGTCCCCCATCCAGGGAATGATAGGGGGGTTGCAGACTGCCAGAAATAGTGTGAATTCAGTCCACTTTTAGGGTTAGGGTTAGTGCTAGGGAATCATGGGAACTGTTATTTTTCTGAGACATTGAGCCTTCTCTGTCAGACAACTCTGATGCCACAATAAAATACAGTTCCCATGGTTCCCTAACTCTAACCCTAACCCTAAAAGTGGACTGAATTCACACTATTTCTGGCAGTCTGCAACCCCCCATAGTATCATCTGATGAAACCCTGATGGACCTTGGTGGAAGATTCCATTGATCTGCATCTCTCCATGGAGCATAACCTAACATTTCTCTGATTCCCCCTGCACTTCCCCACTGCAGAATGGCCATTTGGGAGTCTATTGCAGAAAACTGTGAGACCTGGGGATGGTGAGTGGTGAGCCATAGTGGAGTTCTGCCTGAGGCAATGTAGGTTCTTGACTATTTAGTACTCATCTGAGTAACAACTGTTGTTGGTGTGTGCCTTCAGGTCATTTCTGACTTGTGGTGGCCCTAAAGTGACCCTATTGTGGGGTTTTCTTGGAAGCTTCTTCAGAGGGGGGTTGCCATTGCCATCCTCTGAGACTGAGAGTGTGTGACTTGCACAGGGTCATTCAGTGGATTTCCATGGCTGAACAGGAAATCAGACCCTCGTCTCCAGAGCCATAGTCCAGTGCTCATAGTCTAATGCTAATGGGAAGAGCCCACAGTATACCCTCCAGTACTGTTCTGAAATACTATAGAAATGGTTGGAGAAGTTTATTTAGCACAGTAAACTTATGTGAAAGGTTTTGAAGCATGACACCTTTGAAGTATGCCCCCACCCTAATATTTGTCAACAAAGCCTTTTTCATCATTGGTGTTTCCTTTTCGAAAGGTATGTTGCATCACAAAGAATTTAAGCAAGCTCAAGAGAATAAAGAATAAATAAGTGTTCTTTTATACAATGCTATTAGTGTATTGGTGTAAGGAATCAGCATCTGCCATTTAATTATTAATTTTTTTTGCCAAAAAGTAGTCATGCCAAAGAGCTGTTTTGAGTCCTCTTACAATGATGAACAGTCTGTATCATTTGCAGAGGGTGGGGGAGTTTACTAGCAGAAAAGAACAGAATCATGTCTTTTAGTCAAAAGCCAGAAATTTTATTTAATGTTTTTAAATCTAGTCTTGTATATATAGTATTCTGGAGTTGTATGTTAATAAATAATATATTGTAATGAATCATTACAAATATCCAATAATAAATTATCACTGTTGAATGATCAATACTTGCCTTCTTCTCAAATCCAGGAGAGTGGTCAATCTTTGTCCCAGAATCTAAAAGCCCCCTTCTCTGTATATAAAGCCTCTCCTTCAAAAAACAACCCATGAAAAAGAGCCCATTTCAGTTTAGGGAAAATGTCTCCTAGCATTCAGATGTATTTTTCAGTTTAGCATGCATTCTAAAATTGTGAGCGTTCTGTTCAGGTTACATATAAAGCATGCTCTTAAATTGCACATCAGCCTCTTCCAACATATTGACCTCCAAATGTGTTGGGTTATGATCTATGTCATTCCAGCCAGCATGGCAGTGGTCACACTAGATGAGAATGATGGGAATGTAGTCTAACACATTTCATCCAACATATGTTGAAGAGGAAATTATTGCATTTATTCTATGCTACAATTGTTTTGTAGCACTAAAAATGCCACAGATAGTTTGACTAGCAAATAATCATTCATGAGATTATTTTACTTTGACATTCAAAACATTATGTTTTCAGTAGTTATTGGAATTATTATATCAGATGTGGATAATGATGAAGTAGATTTAAAAAAAAAAAAAGGACAGCATGCTTCAGTTTGCTTCTGGAATTATTTTGTGGACCTTATCTTCTCCACAGTGTTCAAGATGGATACAGTACCACTTTTTTTTAAAAAAAAGTTAGGCTCTGTTTCCGGTCCGATTGCATATTTTTGCCTCATTGCTATTCTCCCCCTATTTATTAGATTGGCTTCATTCTGCATCCCTTTCCATTTAAAGAAGTAGGTGAACTATGTATGGCTTTCATCAGATTGCCCAGGATATAAGCTGTTTTCAAAAAAGGCTGTGGGGCACAGGGATGCACTTGATTTTGTTCATGTAGAAAGCAACAAATAATTTTATATTTTTTTTCTTTTGCACAAAAGTTCTTGAAAACTGCAATTTTCAAAAATTCAAGAAAATCATAGTTTACCTCACAAAAATCATGTTTACCCCACATAGAGGTCCTCATGCAGAGAACTCCCTAACTGCTATTGTTGATGCCACTGATGCGGAGGAATTTGGAAACCCCAATTTTGACCATTGATCGAATATTTTCAAATATTTGTTCTATTCTCACTTGGGGGATATAGTTCAGTTCTGAGGAATACATTCCAGATTTGGTCCTGAGAATCTCTTACAAGCTCGGAAACCTCATCTCTAAGAAGACCCATCCAACCCTCTTCCATTTCATTTAACTTGATCTCCAAACCTTCATTATGGCCAGCTCTGTTCTCTGTAAAATGCAACATTACTTAAGGTGGGTGATTGGATTCTCCTTCCTTACTGACACTGATGCACTGTGCAAGAGCTGATCAAAAGGGCCAACTGGAAGATGATGTTTTCTTCCCCAAAATGAAGGGATCCTTGTGTAGTAGCAATCTGTAGTGCATTTCATCAGGTTCCAAAGATGTGAGACAAACCTTAGGCTTCCCTTTCCCCATAGAAGCCTGGGGGCTACTGCCACTTCAGTCAGAAAAGTGAAATGAAAATAGAAAAGGATGGGTGGGTGGGATCAGAGTATGGCTCATTTTGAGGAAACTCCATTTTGAGACTGCTTGATGACTTTGGATTGGAAATCTTCAGATCATCTTTAAATGCATGCAGGGGCATCAGGGTGAATGGAGGATGCAGGCTGAACTAGATGACACCCTGAGAGGGTGATACCACTGCTCCCTAAACATCTGCCTTTGGGTAGAAATGGGCTGCAGTGTTCACCTGTGTCCTTTTAAAACACTGAAGAGTTGGTGTGAGTGGGGCAAGACTCAGTGGGGAAAAAAGAAGAGGCCCCATTTTTTTTAAAGAAATACATTTTAAATTAAATTTTTAATTTTAAAGTAATTTTTAATTTTTGTAAAAAAAAAAAAAATTCTTTTAAATTTTCTTCTAAAACATCACTTTTTACCAAATTTTCACTTTACCCACATGAAACAATGTACATGTAAATACATTTAGGCTGTGATATACTGGCCTAATGGCTGTAATAAAAATGAATGAATGATTTAGGCTGTGAATATGATATTGTAATTTATAGGTATAATTTTAATTTTACTAGTTTTTTTATGCCACAACTATTGCCATTATATTTATACAGGAATTATTATTTATGAGTCACAGTAGCACCAAAGATATTACTAAGGATTCTGTATGGTGTGGTATGAGAGGAGGAAAATGGGGATGGGTGGGTTTGGATACCATGAGTTACAGCACTGGGTGGCATCAGCCCTAGTGACACTACTAAACCCAAGTCAAAGATATTTGCCTTTTCTGAAGGATGAACCTTTCTAGATTCTCAAATTCATATTAAGGTCTTTGTTCAATTCATTTCATTTCAGTTTACTTCACTTTATTTCATTCATCTCTGATGTATGCATCTAATGAATATCATATCCTCCCCCAACTCCACTTTCTAACTTTTATCTGTTACTGCATCATATGCCTTCATTCACTTTCAAAATCTCTCAGTGCTTCACAAATCACTGAACAAAAAATTGTCCCTTCTTCAGAACTGTTATTGCTTTCAGTGTTTACTAATGAAAACAAGACACTGCATTTTCGTTGCTGTTGGCCAGGATTGAGATTGCCAGGACTTGGAAAACTGGGAGGGTCAATATGAGTGATAGGTGGTCTCAATTTTGGAATTTTTGGCTCATGGAAAAGCTCACTGATTACCCTATAAGGTTGCAGGGTTGTAATCCTCCTCTGCTTTTTGAAGAACAATGGTCTCCACTTATAGTTTATCTCAATGACGTTGGATCAGAAGTGGGTCTTCCTTTGTAACATGGCTCCCTTTGGATGGACATGTTGGCACAAAGGTGGTGTCTCTCTGCTTTGAGTCCATCCCTTTTTTTATGTAATGTTGCCCTTTTACATCCCATGTGACCTTGAATTCCTGTTGTTGGTTTTTAAATGTCTGCACTTTATCTTGTTTTTGCCTGCATTTGTTTCTGTTTCTTGCCTTTTATTTATTTTATTTTTTTGGTTTTTATTCATATTCCTAGTTTGTAACTTTTTAAAATATTTTTTTAAAAAAGCCTCTCAATGTTCCTCTCACTCACTGCCTCTTATTCAGATAATCTGCCCACAAAGCTGTCTTTTCAAGTGTTTCTGCTCCTGCTAAAAAGGTTTGTTGTGACTGCCCACAATGTCCATAACTTGTTCTTTTTGTTTCTAAAGTTGTAGTTAAGCTGCCTGTTCATAGACAATCTCAGAGCCAGAGAACATGTGCTGTGGGATTGCTGAGCTATATCATTCAACATTTGGTTTGCTTTCTTCAAAGCAGCAGAAAAAAGACTATGGACTTTATCACATGGCGATAAAAAGACAGGAGCATAATGCTATGCTCCCATCAATATCATACAAGATTTTCACATGATGTCATGTGACGTCATGATTACTGCACAATTATCCCATGAATAAAGCAGCAAAATCACTTCACTTTTTATTCATGGGGAAATCCTGTGAATAAAAGGCAGTGCAATTTTGCCACTTTATTCACAGGATAATTGTGCAATTATGGTGATGTCGTTTGAAAATTGATATATTGATGAGAGCATAGCGCTATGCTCCTGTCTTTTCCCCTCATGTGATAAAGTCCTGAATAAGTACTTGTATAGTTCCCTCTGCAACTATTAAGAGCTCCTGGCTGGAGGATTTCCATTAGAAAACTTGAGTAGGGAGTTAACTACCTTATTTTTCACCCCAAATTCAAGTTTCCACCATGGTTGCTTATACAAAAAGAACAAAAAGATATTGGAAAGTATGGTGATTGCTCTCTTGAATTACACGTAGTTTGGCCCTCAGTGACAATAAATAATAATAATAATAATAATAATAATAATAATTATACCCCGCCTTTTGCTGAAGCAATCAAGGCGGCTTATAGCTAAAATTACATTAGATAAAACTCGCCCAGAATAAACAATAAAACAATATTACAAATAACAATAACCCCCCATTAAAAATATATTAAATACAAATATCAATTAAAAGGATGAATCAAAACATAAAATTAAAACATAGACTCTCTGGGATACAATAAAGAATGGGAGGGATATGTAACGGGAGGGAGACCAGGTAGGCCCGCTGGAAGAGATCCATCTAAGCTGGTTATCTGATGGATCTCCTCCAGCAAAGCATTCCAGAGTTTGGGGGCGGTGGCAGAGAATGTCCTCTGGGAGGTTGCTGCTAGTCTAGTTTTTAACGGTTGTAGCAGCTTCCTCCCAGAGGACCCGAGGGTGTGGGGCGGATTATATGGAAGAAGGCGATCTCCTAGGTAAGTTGGACCCAAGCCATGTAGGGCTTTAAAGGTAATCACCAACACCTTATACTGCGCTCGGAAACCAATAGGCAGCCAGTGAAGAGATTTCAAGATGGATGTAATATGATCACTTCTCAATGTTCTGGTGATCAGCCTGGTTGCCATATTTTGTACTAGTTGTAGTTTCTGAGTTAGGTATAAGGGTAGCCCCATGTAGAATGCATTGCAGAAGTCCAGTCGTGAAGTTACCAGTGCATGTACTACAGTTTCTAGGTCTCTTACTTCCAGGAAAGGGGGCAGCTGGCGTATCAGCCAAAACTGATAACAGGTGCTCCTGACTGTCGCATTCACCTGTTCTGTCATGAGAAGCGACGAGTCTAGGAGCACCCCCAGACTGTGAACACAGTCCTTAGTGGAGAGCATGACCCCGCCCAGGACTGGAGGTTGCAACCCAATGCCTGGTTTGGGGGCCCCTGCTGTGAGTACCTCTGTTTTGTCTGGATTCAATTTGAGTACGTTTTTCCTCATCCAGTCCATTACCGCTTCAAGACATTGACTGAGGGGAGAACTGCCATCTGCCATCATAGCAGCTGACCGAGACATGGAGAAATATATTTGGGTGTCATCAGCGTACTGATAACACCCCGCCCCATGTCTCCTGATGATCTCCCCCAGTGGCTTCATATAGATAATGAAAAACATTGGGGACAGGATGGCACCTTGTGGGATGCCACATTTTAGCTCCGTTTTTGAGGAGTAACTGTCCCTGAGTGACACCCTCTGGAACCTGCCCGAGAGAAAGGAACGGAACCACTGGAGTACAGTGCCCCCCTTTCCCAATTCTCTCAGGCATTCCAGGAGGATGCCATGATCTATAGTATCAAAAGCTTCTGAGAGGTCCAAAAGCACCAACTGGGTCACACTTCCCATTAATGCTAAGGCGCAGGTCATCTACCAGAGCGACCATGGCAGTCTCCACCCCAAATCCAGGTCTGAAGCTGTTTCTGATCTTGTCTCCCCCTTTACTACAATAGTAGTTCATAGTCTCCAAAGAGACTTATACCAACTTTAATCCTGTAAAGCTGGGGTAGATAAGGCCCTTGAGAGGTCTTTAAATATTTGAAGAGATGTCATGTAGAAGATGGAAGGATCCTGTTTTTTGCTGCTCCAGAGACTAGAACACAAACCAATGGATTCAAATTGCAAGAAA
The DNA here is from genome assembly GCA_026167975.1 of Phrynosoma blainvillii. NCBI lineage: Eukaryota > Metazoa > Chordata > Lepidosauria > Squamata > Phrynosomatidae > Phrynosoma > Phrynosoma blainvillii. The sequence continues at coordinate 41,028,824 of JANUYF010000005.1, forward strand.
AGATATTCTCCTTAAGCATTAGGAAGAACTTATTTACTGTAATAATGATTTGACTATAAAATAGACTGCCTTGGAAGGTGGTGAACTCTCCTTCTTTTGAGGTCTTTAAACAGAGATTAGATCAAAATCTTTCAGCAATGCTTTGGCTGTTTATTTCTGCATGGTAGAGGATTGGATTAGGTGTCCCTTGTAGCCTCTTCCAATTCTGAGCTTCTGTGTTTGCATGAACTACAATTCCCATTACCCCTAGTTATTGTAGCTATTGGTGAGGAATGATGGGCAACAACATCTGGAGGGCCACAGGTTGCTTCTTCTGGTGTAAAACACCATGAAGCTTGATGAAACTGTACATGTAAGAAGACAAACAATACAAATGATTTACTCAGCTCCAGGGCTGTTTCATCCCAGCTGGTGAGTGCTTATGCCAAATTGCTTCATTGTGAGAAAGAAATTCTCTTATCCCTTAGTAACTTACAAACTGAAGCGCTAGGATGAATGGCAGCCAGCATCAACTGGAATGGTTGCTCCTTCTTTAAGCATATTCTCAGACTGGGATAATCCAAATGGTCTCATCCAGGACATACAAGAAGGACTTGTGCTTCATATGTTTGAAAAATGCAAGACAAGGCATGCAGAGTTGTGTTCCATTTGTTGTTAGATAAAAGAGAAATTACCCTTTCCTGAAACTTCTGGGACGGCATATGAATTTGAGTTAATTTTGTTACCCTGTGTATATGCCCAGCAGGGCACAGCCACAAACTCCTAGACAGACAGGGACAAGCCAGTTAGTCTGTATTTTGATCTCAGTTCCTGGGTCTCGCATTTTCTGTGAATAACACTCTGTGTTTATTTGAAGGCAGCACTCGGTAAATATTGAATTGTATAGCCTATCATCAACACAGGTGTTGTTTTTTCTGTAAATACCCAAAAGCTGTGGTTACTCTTTCATATGACTCACTCCTGCAAAGCTTCCCAAGGTGCATCTTTAGCAAACTCTGATTCACAGAAAGAAAACATATGCAATGCCTGGATGCCAGTAGTGTCTTGTAATACACAAAGAAATAGTTAAAGAAAGGGAAAAATGGTTTCTCTAGTACTGGGGGCATTTTCACAATTCAGGAGATGAACCATGTCTCTGCTGCTTAGAAAAGAAACCTATCGCTTCTTATTTGATTAACAGGGGCAGTCTCACTTATGTATGAGTGTGGAAAATAACCAGCATGGTGCACTGATTCTAGTGTTGGACTAGGAGTCTGATACCAGAATCCAAATCCTTACTCAGCTATGGAAACTCATTGGGTGACGTTGGGCAAGTCACTCTCACAGCCTTAGAGGAAAACAATGGTAAACTTCATCTGAGTAAATCTTGCCGATAACAGTCCTCTGTTATGGTCACCATAAATTGTGTTTTTCTTTACTTACAGACTCAGGAACAAGGTAGGAAGAACTTCAACCTAAATCTCCCTAGCTCTACTGCTGCTCAAAGAGTTTGCCCTTGCTTTCTCTGAGACTGAAATAATGTGACTTGCCCAAGGCCACCTAGTGTCAGAATCTGCCATGATGAAATGCCAGAATCTGACATGATGAGAAATATGAGGGGATATAGTGATGCAATCATAGTTCAATATGGTAAAATTGGAGTAATGGGGATAAAGGGGACAGAGAAACAGTGCTATGGGTTACTAGAGGAAAGTGCGGGAGGGGAAGGCAAAATTTCAATTGAAGTGCAAAATGGAGACAGATTTGCAAGGGCTGGAGTAGTTAAGATGTATGGCCTTGTTAGTTCCTTAGTGAAGTGTTTGATGGTCAACAAAGCCTTGGGAGAGGTGGGTTGATAAGGAGTTAGGAAGTGGAGCGGCCAGTTTGATATGTTAGAAGGGGCGCGGGCTGGGTGCTGGACAAAGGGGGGGGGGGTCTGGAAAGAAAATCTTTAAAGGTGGGATGTTTTGGGGCACAACTTAGATTTGACTCTAACTGGTCTGAAACAGATCTTTGTTTTGTAATCCAAATAAACTGTCAGTTGACTTCACTGCAATGTTCTCTTGGCTTTTCAAATCTTGGTTCGTGAACCAGTGGGTTTCCATGGTTGAGCAGGGATTCAAATCCTGGTCTCCCAGTGCTCAAATGCATTGCTCAAACCACTACACCACACCAGCTTTCACAAAATAGACATGTGACATGTGCAACATATTTATTTTGAACTAAAGAGGAGAGCTCTCCAGATACAATGGGCTATTAAAAAACCAAACAAATGCATCCTAGAACAAATAAAATTTTAACTCTTACTGGAAACCAAAAACACTAAAATGAGGCTTTCATAATGGGCACATCATGAGATGACACAATTATTTGGCAAAGATGACAATGCTCATCAAAATGGGAAACAATAGGGGAAAATAGAAAACCACATTACAGGTGGATTGATTTAGGGCTTATCTACATGGGTGACTTACCCCGAATTCCGCCGGGCTAACTGCATCCTGCCTATATGACACAGACCCAACCCCCAAATTGTGTTTGGACTGTCTTCGTGATGGCTGCACCCGATCTGGGCTTCCCCAGCATAATTGTACAGAATGCCATTTACCCTCCCACTAAGAAGTGGTACCTATTTATTTACTTGTATTTGCATGCTTTTGAACTGCTAGGTTGGCAGAAGCTGGGACTAGTGACAGGAGCTCACCCCATCATGCAGCACTCAGGCCTCAAACTGCCAACCTGCCGATCTTGCAATCAACAAAGTCAGTGTCTTAACCACTTGAGCCACCACATCCCACCTCCTCTTAACCCACATTTAAATAATGCACCATTTGCTGCGGGGTTTCAGTAGTTTCTCAGTGACAGCAGTGGCTGCCTTCTCACTCATGCTGCCTGCTGCTGCCTGCTGCTGCCTGCTGCTGCTGCTGTGGGCATGGGTCTATCTGAGGTTAAAAAGAAAAGAAAGACATCCAGCATTGATACTGTGGCTGGTGACTCATTCTAAGCTCAACAGTGCCACTGGGCAATGAATGAGGACTGCATGGGAGGACATTTGCCTGTTGTTGCTAGGAAGACAGCTGAAAGCCTGCAAGGTAAGGTGTAAATTTGGGGGAGGGGATTTGGGACTGAATTACTCTGGGGACAGCCCAGACTATTCTGACATGTGTAGACAGGGACTCAGTAGAGGATGCCAGACCCGAGTTTGTAAGCTTTCAGCAGGGCTGTTGATGGCCGAGGCTCATGGAGGGTTCTCATTGTCATCACCATATGAACCTGCGAGAGCCCTAAGATCTGCAGAAGGCTTTCTCTTGGTCCCACCCAGATCACAGGCTCACCTGGTGAGGACAGAAGAGAGAGCCGTTTAGTGGCTGCTCCCACTCTCTGGAATGCCCTTCCTTGGGAGATTAGGTTGGCCCCCTCCCTGTTGGCTGTTCACCAGCAAGTAAAAAAAAAAGAAAAAGCCCTTCTCAGCACCATCAGAGGAGGAGCCAGAGGCAGAGCTTCTGAAGGCAAGCCTGGCACCAACTGCCCTTCTCAGCACCATCAGAGGAGGAGTACACTGCTCTATTTTATTTTGAAGAAGAAATTTAAAATGCACACTCTTGTACATTCAACACAAGATGAAAAGAGAGATGATATAAAACAGACCACTCGTTATTTTAATGTTGTAAGCTGCTCCGATTGCTCCACAGAGGGCCGGGATACAAATTATTATTATTATTATTATTATTATTATTATTATTATTAACCAGCAGGCTTTCTGTATATAATGCATAGCAGGGTGGCTTTATGGAGCAAGTGGGTTTTTAGTCTGTTTTTAACTTGTATATATTTTATGTGATTTTATAATATATTCTGTATTGTGTATATCTTATGTGATTTTATATGTGATTTTATATATAGACATTTTAATTGTTTTGAATTTTATTGCAATTTTAATGGTTTTATCTGTGAGTTATCTTGGGTCCCTTTGGGGAGAAAGGTGGCATATAATAATAATAATACTTAATAATACTTTTTATTTGATATCCCGCCCCTCTGAGATCAATCGGGGTGGCTTACATAATAAAATCATAATACAACATTTAAGAACTATTTCCCCCCCCCTCCCACCCCTTAAAAAGTTATTAAATCCAACAATTTAAAAAACAACATATAAAAAGAGGATATGTGCCTCTATATAAACATAAAAAAAACAATACTAGAACAAGAAAAGAAGCGCTGGTGTCAGAGAATAAAATCTCGACTCTGAAGAAGGCCTGGTCATAAAAGGGGAGGGAACATCTCCAGAATATTCTGGGGCTATGAGCCGGTAATTATTCCTGGAAGGCCTGCCGGAAGAGATCCGTCTTGACAGCTTTTTTAATTGACTGTCAAGAGATGTCAATTGATGGATCTCTCCCGGCAGGCCATTCCATAGTTTGGGGGCGACAACAGAAAAGGCCCTCTGGGAGGTAGTCACCAGCCTCGTTTTTTGAGGCTGTAACAAATTCCTCCCAGAGGACCGGATGAAATGAAATAACTGAATAAATAAATAAATCAAAGCTGCCTTGACAGCAAATGACAACAACAATTGCAAGATGATTATTAAAAACAGTGGTTCTCTTCTTATTAATGAAAAGGGCTGAAGGTATGACCCCCTCCATATCTGCATAATGTGCACTACTGGAAAATATGCCTTGAAATCTTAAAAGTTCACAAGTTTGTTAGGGATTTTAAAAAATCTTCTCCATCAAGTATCTCCAGCTTCTCCATTATGTATCTGTTGATGCAAGCTGCTACCTATAAAAATACATACCAAATTAAGCTATTATGACAGCATCTCCCCATACTTACATATCCTGCAGTATTTATTCATAACGACATGGGAGGTATCTCTCTGTGACTTCTTTCCACATTGTACACAGAATGTGTGGTTGAAGGATTGACATGGGAGGCACTTTATTTATAACAGTGTCTATCCACATACTTACATGCACACACAAGTTGGGAGTAAACAATCTATCATGCACTTTCCATGTTTTGTTTTGTTTTTTTATGACAAGGTACCAAAGCAATATGGGGAGAAGCTCCAAAGAAGCAGCTGCCACTATAAAAAAAGAAATTAAGAACCATCTTGCATTTCCTGAATCCATTGTAAGAGTGTACAGTTTACAATTAAATCATTGCAAGAGTGTACAATTTTCAGGGATATTTTGTCATTCCAATTATCATATAGGAGACACCAAAGGAGAGGTTTTAATATTTTCCAGCTAAATGACATGGGTAGAAAGCTGTATCAGCAAGTGAAAATATTTATTACTAGTCATCACAATTGCATAAAGGCAATGTACACATCATATGGTATAGATTCAACAAGATATATTTGGTTTAGACTCATGAATATCTAAAGTAGCCATTGCATCAAATATAGCTTACATGAAAATGATGTTTCTTAAACAACTGGACATATATGTTAATATCACTGAGTCATACATAGCTAAGCTATACAATCCTAGCTTGAGTGACAGATATCTCACTTCTTAGCCTAATGTTGAATTTATCACATCAATTGGTATTTCTCTGCTAATGTTTACTGAACATTATGTGTAATTTTGATGTACATTGTTTTTACCAGTAATTTAATGCTTCTGTATTCATCTTCAATTATATACAGAAAAAACAATTAACCAAACCATATAATAAATCAAAATGCATCTAATGCACTTTATGTTCATGCACAATTCCATGCACAACAGAAAGATTAAATATTTGTATTTGATAAGAATGAATGAATCATTAGGAAAGTGATTTGATAAATCATTTGCAATATATGGAACAGATTAAAAAGAGGGATAGTAATAAAAAATCATGCATTTCAAGCAGACTACTTTTCTTGATGGAGAAAGTAAAACATGGAAGGATGAAACACAAGCAAAGCTCCACTAAAGAGAGAAAAATCACTTCAGGTTGGATCCTGTTTACTGTCATAGTCATAGTTAGAAATCAGTAGGACTTGTTCATGTCTACCTGGCATTCCATTGACTAAACTTGGATCCACCCAATGAGCATTTCCTGGAGGCATTTTATTATCCAAGTATAAGTATATGTTTAAAATTTATATACAGCATTGAAACTGTTGGTTGGCTTGGCCTTCATCATAAGACAATGGCAGCTAAATCACACAAAACATGCCACTTTGCATGTTAATGAATTTTCCAGGGGACCAGAGATGAAGAGAAATCATAAAAGAAGAAATTATTGAATTCAAGAAAGCAATAAAAAGACAGCGACTTGATCAAATGCTTTGCCTTTATAGAAGCAAGGAAGGAAGGAAGGAAGGATCCACATGATAGTCATAAATATGTAACATTGAATCTTTCAGATCCAGTGTTTCCATTGTACATGCAGATACTCTCATGTGCACATGGAAGCAAACCACTAAGAGACAACTAAATTGTTGCTAATTCTTACAGGAACATTCTGTAACTTAGATACAAGATATAATAAGTACTAAGGCCCATGCCAACATCGCATCCCATCTGAGTTGGGCAGCCTAACAATTTTTAATTGATGGACAGTTGTGAAATATGAAGTAAACATATGAAATAAATAAGGGACCAATTTTACCACCTTCTTCCAGCAGGCATTTAGCTACTGCCAAAGTGATCCAAAATGATCCAGAATGCTAGATTTATGTATGCATGAATGTATTTCCTTAAAGCCTTAGTAATTTTTTTTGGTGGAAAAATATGCTTTATGCACATGGTTTGGTCATCTTTCTGCAAACTTACTGCACCGACTGTAGACTAATATGTAACATTTCAAGAAGTTTGAAATGTTGCAAAGATACTGTGAAATCAGTGCATGTGCAAGTATGCACATACACATAGGTATATATAATCATTGGGAATTTTTCATGCATTACATCTGGATGCCCATTTTTATGTGTATATTTAAAAATATTGAAATGTGAATGTGACACATTCCTGCCAGGCATCAGCCCAACCACCCTTCCTGGTTTGTTGGTTTATGTCTCCTTACCTTCTTTCTTGTCACAACTACCAGGGCAGAGCATGGGATTTGGATCCAGGAAGGTGGTCATTACCCTGGAAAGGGTATGGATGGGAGGTCCCCTTAAAGGACCAGGAGTGGGTGGTGGTGGCAAAAATTGGCAGCTCAGGTGGGATCTGACACATTTCCAACAACCTCACTCAAGAGAAGGCAGGGGCTCTTGCCTGGGAAGACATCCTGACAGGCAAGTCTCTATTGCTACAGTCCCGGTATCTGGTGGAGGCCAGATGTTTATTCTCATTGGACAGTAGGCAGGCTGCCCAATGCCTGGATCCAATCCCATGCTTGCACCAAGTATAGGCAACTGCAATTAATAAATAGTTGTGACCATTTTTCTCCAAATTCTGTGTTTGTGTCATTATTGGTAGAGTGGACTCAATGACTTTTTATACCTGGGGCATTGCACGATTGCCAGGTCATTTACAAATTTCCCACATGAATGAAAAAGGATAAGTGGGGGGGGGGCAGGGCAGCTATGGATGGGAAGTAGCATGTGATCAGTATCACCAAAGCCACTTCCTTCCCAATGAAATCATGATTTAAAAGCCACATGTGGCAATCTTCTTAGACTGCTTACTATTAGATGTGTTTTTTTGGAAGTAAATTTCACTCCCACCCCCATGAAGGGATGACCTTTATTTTTAATTTTTCTTCTCAGTGAAGCCTAGCAGAACAAGATAAATTAATCTTTCACATTTTAAGTTTGCAATGATGGATCGGATCCCCCATGATCTGAACTGGTTAGTTTGAAAAGGAATAACTGGACAATACTAGGATGGAGTGTGACTCATTCATCATTATTAAGCAAAAGGGGTATCAAACCAAAGCTGCCATAAACCTCATGGTGCTTTCTTCAGAAATGAGTTAAATATGTCACGTATGAGTTAAATATGTCACTGGAAAGACCAATCTGATGCAAGCATGTTGAGGATCATATCCCAAGAAAATATCTTCTGCAGTGTTGCACTTCCCCCCTATTTCACAGCATATATTTATCCTATAAATTAGTACTGGTAATGCATGCAACAAAAATATGCTTTATCACTTTATGTAAACATTAGCTTTCTTCATGCAAAATGCCTACAAAACTGTGGCAATAAATTATTCTAATAGCATCATTTTATATTAGCTCAGTCACAGAAACTGTTCTTCCAGATTCCATGATTATGCAGTAGAGAACAATTTTAAAGCCCTCTGAAAGGTTTCCAGCATACATATTCCAAATCCCTGCTAATTTGATTTTGTAAGGATTTAACCAAAGAAGCTTATTCTTTGCTGCAGTTCCGTGTTCTGTTAATGATGGAAGAGAAGAGGCCAGTTTTGGGTGGTGGTCCCATCAGAATTGGAGCTTGGTTCTTGTGGGTGATATTTATCTGGTGAAAGAAAAATAACAATTATATGTTGTATTACATAATCACAGGGTGAAATGACTTCAAGGTTCATTATTGCTAGTTCATACACTTTTAAAGGAATTCTTTTTAAGACATTGAATGCTGTACTGCTAAATTTGTGTTTGGATGACTGGGTATTTTTAAAAAGTTGAGTAGCTCTGTCTCCCCCATTTTGGCACATAGAAGATGTTTGTTCCTGATGTTAATTTCCATCTAGTCTTCTTTTATTTATGACACCCTATGAATGAAGACTTCCAGATCACCCTATTATCTATAACTCTGCTCATATTCTTGGAGACTCAGGACCGTGGCTTCCTTAAGTCTATCACCTGTAATGCAGCCTTCCTCTTTTCCTACTAACTTTTACTTTACCACACATTAGTATTTTTTATAATGAATAATTTCTTCTCATGAAATGTCTAAAGCATGACAATCTCAGTTTAGTCATTCTGGCTTCTAGGGAAAGTTCAGCCTTGATTGGCTTTTGGACTGATTTATTTGCCTTTCTGGCAATCCATGGTATTCTCTTCCAGCACCACATTTCAAACTGTTGATTTTCTTCCTATCAGTTTCCTTCACTGTAGATTATACAGATGAATCAGATTACAATAGGCAGAGTGGGATGATGGGAATTAGGTTCCATTTTGTCTTGGGGTCCCATAAATCAGAAATGGCTTGAAGACACATAACGACAACAAAATCTAGGAGGTGCTATGGTAGGAAAGGTAAGATTAGCCAGTTTTCATTGGGCCATTATCAGAGTAAGGAAAAAACAAAACAAAAAACAGTTCACATAGTAATATTTATTAATCATCCATCTTATATAAAATTTCATCTTACTCCTTTTAAAACATTTTAAATCACAGTGTCAAAAAAGTACAAAGCAAAACATAACCTTTACATAAAGCAGCAAATTCTTGGAAGGCAACAGCCTTGCCAGAATAAAAATGTCAACCAATGGATGAAAGACAGCCCAAAAGGGGCTTGTCTATGCTTTATGGGGCAAGGCGTTCTACAGTACCAAACAGTTACTGAGAAGACATATTTCTTGTTGATATCATCTGTGCCTTCCTAGATGAATTCTCAAACACCATACATAATTATAAATATAAAGGCCACTTGGTAACAAGCAGTATTGTCAAAGATGGCAACATTTTCTTTTTGGATGATTACATGGTTAGCCAGAAAGATCTAATCTGTTGCATGTATTTGCTATTTACAGAGCTGTAAGTCAAGGGCACTTTGATGCTGTTCTTGTCTACAGGTTAAAAACCTGTAGCCCCCTGAAAACATATGAACCATATCTTCTGACCCAAGGAATTGTGAATGCCACAGACCCATACATGTCTGTGGCTGAACTCAGGGCTCCTTGAGAATAGGTCTACTGCACAGAAATCCAAACAGTCCTAAGCTTAGTGCCACATGCTATACAATTGCAGCTTGTGGATTTTTCCTCTCTCTGTCACCTGTTATGTCTCCATATGGCAATTCTGTGAGTAGGAACTGTTTCTCTTATAATTTGCTGTTGCAAGATGAGGGTAATAAAAATTTTTGTACACATCATGTATTAAAAATAGGCACTTAATTATAGTAGCATGTCTTATTTATACTTCCCTTAATCACATTGTTCATTGCTCTTAACATGAACTTCAGTGCTCCATTTCAAAATAACCACTAGAAATTAAAGTCAAAATCTAATGCACTAAAAAGGTCAAAAATGATGAAGTAGCATTCCAATTTGTTAATTAATTGATAGTAAAATCAAATCAAATATGGAAAGGCTTGTTTAAAACACTGCAAAAGAGTACTTTATAGCTATCCAGTTTGAATTCTTTGATATAAAACTAGAAATCACCTTAAATGAGACAACCTTAGCGTAGATTATGTCTCCAATTTTCTCTAATTCAAGTCTAAATTAGAGAAGACATTTTATGAATGTATGCTATGCTCAAAGCTAATTGAAAGCAATTATCAAAGTGGCATTTTGTCTGTGACTTCAAGATACATTGTAAGATAATAAATGATTCTCATTATGTAATAAAAAGGTCACATCTTGCCTTTAGGCTAGTGACGTTAGCAGTTTTTCAAAAGCAATCTGAGACATTTTCTTTAGTGAACTACGACTAATACAAGAGCCATCACTTATTAAATATCAGTTGTCATCTGCACAGTATCCACATCACAAATGAGTATTTCTTTCAAAAAGAAACACCATCTCATTAAAACTGGCAAAAAATATATCTTTTAACGTGCATACCTGACATTTTCAAGCTAAAATGAATATCCTTCACTTGTCATTCACTAATAGTAATAAAACCAAAAAAAAAGTGTACACGAAGAAGAGAGGCTCATTAAAATTAGGAACAGTCTACTTTTTGGAGTGGATTTTTTTTTTTTACAATCAAAAGAGACAGAAATATAAAGATCTCAACAGGATAAGTGGTTTTCATATAATTATCCTGGCATCTTAGCATATTCCTCCATAGAATAACTGATGTAGCACATACCAGGAACTGTTTGCAGTATCACTTTATCTAAGACTTTGATTTTATTTTCCCTTATCAGGGAATAAACCCCCTTGAATTCAGTGGAGTGTGCTTCTGAGTAAACATGGATTGGACAGCCTTGCAAAATGAGGCTTTAGAGTGAAATCATCAGTGTCCAAATCAGTCAGCAATTTCTTCAGATTTGACCAATTGGGATATTACTGGGATGCATTTCTTTTTTAAAAAAAGACCTAGTTGCAAAAGCTCAGTGTTTCACATCAGTCGAATTAATTTTGATATTAGGAATTTGCATCACCATCTTTTGTACCTTTGCATGTTATGAATAAAAACTGTCTTGGTAATTCATCCACATCAATAATTGACTGTGAATTAAAAGACTACTTCTAAACTACTCTAAGCATCTGTGAGTTTCTCAGTGAAACAAGAAAGTACAGTTAAACCTGAAAATATAATTAAAATCTAAAGTAGAAATTATTTATTATATGTCATCTGGCATCTTATTCAGCAGTTGTTGTTGTTGTTAACTTCCCTCCAGTCGATCTCAACTCATGGTGGCCCTATGGATGAGACATCTCCAAGACCCTCTGTCCTCCACTGCTCTGCTTAATTCCTGCAACCCCTTAATACCTGTAACCTCCTTAATAGAGTCCATCCATATATTATGTGGCCTTCCTCTCTTCCTATTTCCATCCACCTTTCCCAGCATTATTGTCTCTTCCAAAAAGTCCTCCCTTTTCATGATGTGTCCAAAGTATGACAGCCTCAGTTTGGTCATCTTGGCTTCCAGGGAGGTTTCTAGCTTGATCTGCTCTAGGTCCCATTTGTTGTCTTTTGGCTGTCCATGGGATCCTCAGCACTCTTCTTGAACACCACATCCCAAAAGAATTGATTTTCTTCCTATTAATCCCAAAAGAATTGATTTTCTTCCTATTGTCTTTCTTAACTGTCCAGCTCTCAAATCCACACATGGTAATAGGGAATGCAATGGCTTGTATGATTCTAATTTTTGTGCTGAGTTGTATCTCTTTGCATTTTAGGATCTTTTCTAGTTCTTTCATAGCCTCTCTTCTCCAAATCTTCTTTGGATTTCCTGACTGCAGTCCCCATTTCTAACAATGTTTGATACCAGGTATGGGAATTCTTTTACTTTCTTTCTTCATTGTCTAGGCTGATCTTGTGAAGGTCCTCGGTGGTCATTATTTTTGTTTTCTTTATGTTCAACATTAAGCCTGCCTTTGCACTTTTTTCCTTGATCTTCCTTAGTAGGTATTCCAGGTCTGTGATGCTTTCTGCTAGTATTAGGGTGTCATCTGCATATCTTAGATTATTGATATTCCTTCCTCCTATTTTCACTCCTCCTTCTTCTGTGTCCAAGCCTGCTTTTCTTATAATATGTTCTGCATACAAGTTGAACAGATAGGGTAAAAGGATACAGCCTTGTCTGACACCTTTGCCAATTGGGAACCATTCTGTTTCTCTGTGTTCTGTTCTGACAGCCTGTTGTCCTGAGTACAGATTCCTCATCAGGACTATCAGATGTGTTGGCACTCCCATGTCTTTAAGGGCATTCCATAGCCTTACATGATCTATGCAGTTAAAGGCTTTGCTATAATCTATAAAGCACATACTGATTTTCTTTTGGAACTCTCTGGTGTGCTCCATTAGCCATTGTATTTTTGTAATGTGGTCCCTAGTGCCTCTTCCTTTCCTGAACCCTACTTGAATCTCTGGGATTCTCTCTTCATGTATGGTTGGAGTCTATGTTGCAAAATTTTGACTACGATTTTGCTTGCATGGTTGATCAGTGCTATGGTTCTATAGTTGCTGCACTCTCTTGCGTCTCCCTTTTTGTGGATAGGGATGTATATTGATCACGAACAATCTGTTGCTCATCATTTTGTTTTCCATATCTGTTGACATATGTTGGTTAGCACTAGGGTGGATTGCAGCAGTTCAATTGGAATATCATCTGTTCCTGATGATTTGTTTTTTGCTATTTCTCTTATTGCATAGTTTTTTGTGGATTTTTCGGGCTGTGTGACCATGTTCTAGAAGAGTTTCTTTCTGACGTTTCGCCAGCATCTGTGGCTGGCATCTTCAGAGAATACTGGAATGGAAGAGAATGGGTCTATATATACTGTGAGACCCTGGGTAGGGAGTAGGGACCCTGGGTATTGTCCTGTGTTGAATAGGTTTTGTTCTGTTGTTAATGGCATGGCTTCGACTTCAGTGTGGGAGGATATGCAAACAAGGATATTGCCTGCTATTTTCTACTGGGAAAGCCCCTGACCCTGGTTGGTTTCCCATTTGCATTTGCTGAGTGCTGATTTTCTTATTTTGTAGGACTGGTAGCCAAACCTTGTTTACTTTAAGGGTTTCTTCCTTCCTGTTGAAGTTGTCCAAGTGTTTGTGGATTTCGATGGCTTCCCTGTGCATTCTGACCTGATAGTTGTTGGCATGGTCCAGAATTTCAGTGTTTTCAAACAGCATTTTATGCCCAGGATGCTTTATAATATGTTCTGCTACTGCTGATTTTTCTGGCTGGCCCAGTCTGCAGTGTCTCTCATGTTCCTTGACTCATGTTTGGACACTGCATTTGGTGGTCCCTATGTAGACTTGTCCGCAGCTGCAGGGCATGCGGTAAACTCCTGCGGCTGTGAGATGGTCTCTCCTGTCCTTCGCTGAGCGCAGCATTTGTTGTATTTTCTTGGTTGGTTTGTAAACCATTTGGAGGTTGTGTTTCCTGACCACTTTCCCTATTCTGTCTGTGACTCCTTTGATATATGGTAAAAATACCTTCCCTTTGGGTGCTTGCTCGTCTTCACTCAACTGGGTTTTCCTGGGTCTGGCAGCCCTTCTGATGTCTGAGCTGGGGTAACCATTTGCCTGTAGAGCCTGGTCTAGGTGCTTCAATTCGTCTTCCAAGAAGTGGGGTTCACAGATGTGTTTTGCCCGGTCTACCAGTGTTTTTATTGTGCTTCTTTTTTGTCCTGGGTGATGGTTGGAATTCTTGTGCAGGTATCTGTCTGTACATGTAGGTTTTCTATATACTGTGTGACCCAGGCGTTGATTTGGTTTGCGGATGACTAGGACATCCAGGAATGGCAGTGTTCCTTCCTTTTCTTTTTCCATAGTGAATTGGATGTTAGGGTGGATGTTGTTCAGGTGGTTGAGGAACACAGCCAGATCTTCTTCTCCATGGCTCCAAATGGTGAAAGTGTCATCCACGTATTGGAACCAAGTTGTGGGCTTTTTCGGTGCTGTTTCCAGGGCTTGTTTTTCAAAGTGTTCCATGTAAAAGTTTGCTATCCCTGGGCTTAGAGGGCTTCCCATTGCTACCTCATCTCTCTGTTCGTAGAATCCATTGTCCCACTGGAAATAGCTTGTGGTGAGGCAATGTTCAAACAAGGCTGTGATGTCTCTTATTGCAGTTTCCACCTCACTTTTTAGAATTTGGGGTTCATCTTCATATGGCTCTTCATTCCAGGTGTCCTTCATTTTGTCATCTCTTTTGTATAATTCTTTTGTGTATTGCATCCAATGTTTTTTTATTCCTCCCTGGTCTTGAATTATGTTTATTTTTATTGTCATAGATCGTCTCAGTCCTTGGTTTGAATTTTCCTTTGATTTTCCAGATCTTGTGAAACAGATATCTTGTTCTTCCCTTTTTGTATTTAGTCCACTTTACTATTTATTTTGTTGTCGTCTTCTAATTAGTTCAGTTTACTGTTATACTACAGTAATCTGGACTAACTGCTGTGGATTCACATTTGCAGTCATGAATGATTGAACATTAACCCAAGAAATCTATCTTCACATTTCTGAGGCACTGGAGATTAGTGTTGGTAAATGACATCCACAGCACACTATTAGATGCAGGATCTCCCTAGCTGCCTGTTCTCAAGACACCCCATGACCAGGATTGTGCTGAGGACACCATTTTCCAGAGCTCTGATCTGCAACACTTTGGAAATATTTCTGTTGGGGTTCTGTCAAGCTGCCAAGTTTGGTTGGGGGGGGGGCATCATCAGTTATAACTACAATGACAAAGCTTTGTCATCATAGTTACAGTGATGATGCAGGAATTCAGCCATCATTTATATAACACAGCTAAAGCCCTATTGAAACATGTAATATGCCTGAATGAGATCCACCTCATACATAAAAGGAACTTATGTTGTCATTGCTCCCCACATCCTTTTCCCTACCAGCTCCATCCTCTAAAGATGCATCTACACTGCAGACTTAATATAGTTTGACACTGTGTTAACTGCCATGGTTCAATATAATGGAGCTCTGTTATTTGTCGTTTTGTAAAATATTTAGCCTTCTCTGTCAGAGCACTCTGGTGTCACAGCAAACTGCAAATTCCAGGATTCCATAGGATGGAGCTATGACAGTCAAAGTTGTATCAAACTGCATTAATTCTGCAGTGTGGCAGTAGCCAAAGTCTGCCACTTACGTTTGCTTTAACATAAGTAGAACCCTTTGTATGTCTGGATACCCTGATAAAGCTCTATCTACCGTGGGACAACTATAGATCTCATATGCACAGAAAGGTATAGATCAAAAAGGTAAATATTTAACCCCACAAGTGTTGATGAATATCCCTCTCTTCTAAACATTTCCACCTCAAAACTCTCACGGGACAGATTATTTCATGGAATTCTGATGCTTTGTTTTGTCTACTCTTCAAGAGTTGAGTTTCCTAAGTTGTTGCATTTAACATTGCATCTTTTTTTTTTATCTTTAATCCTCAGGCATCAGGACTAGAAATGCTAGTTCCTCAGAATCATGTTTTTCTTGCAGAATTCACAAAGATACAGTGAATTGTGGACCTCCTGAGGCATAATCTCCTGAACAATTTCAAACAGTTTCCCATAATTCCATCCACTTGCAAAGTACAAAGTGTTCTTGTCTTGCTTTTACAAAATTAATAATAATAATAATAATAATAATAATAATACCCTTCACCAAAAAAAGAAAAAAAAGAAAGTCAGTACAAATAATATATCCCATCAATTCTATTACTTTTTCCATTAGATTACTTTTATGTAACTTACTGGAACAAAAAAGTCTCATTATGATTTCTAATGAACCATGGTCCAGCAAAGAAGAAATGACATATCATTTGGCTAGATTCAAGGGGATGAGAAGAGCAATAATAGTCTCATTGGGGTCAGGAAATATAAGTGTACGTTATACTCTAGCAACTATTCTAACCCTAACCCTGATCCTAAATAAATGGGACTTCACACTACTATCAGAAAAGAACCCACAACCTACTCAAGGTCTTTGTATTTAATCATTGTGGAGGAAGGTTAATTGAGAAGACTTTCCTTTTACTGATCATAGGAATTATCACATACTTTAAATGTCCAAAGCCCAAAGCTAAAAGTCAATGGCTCAACCTAGACACCATAAACCATATTTTGACCTTCTAAATTTGAAGGTAAGTCATGGTTTAGAGTTGCTTGTCTCCTTTCATTTTGCATTTTTTTAGTCCCTAGGTAGAACGTCATCTATTGGAAGAACAACAGTTAAAACTCTAATTAAATGTGCCAACTTGACAATAGAATGCATATACTATACCCTATGCATCTATTCTGACTTAACTGAAGAGGATTTTTCCTTTAGTTATTAGAAAAGCATATTCATGGAGCTGTCAATATATACACAATTTGTTCAACATCTTCTGATGCCAGTAACCCTTTTATATAGCAAAATAATTTATTAAGAGATTCAACAGCAAAATGTAGTAGTCATGTTTTCTATTTCTTTCAGAACAGAAAGCCACATTCCACTTATCAGCATGCATGTCCAAAATATGTGATCAATATCTGTGGCTCTACCTATTCTGCAATTATCTGTGACTCTTGGGTAGATTTTATTCATTTTTTCTGGAGGCAGATGACATCAACACTGTACTTGGTTTTTATAAATAACAACAACTTTGCCTTAGTTTCTGGCACACTGTAACTGAAGTACGATATGTCTATTTACAAACTATCTGAAAATACACTGTTTTGAAAATCATTTTTCCCACATAGTCTGATAGTTGTTGTTTCTTCCAGTTTCCCCAATAATGTATACAAGATACTCAGCTAGACATTCCTGTGAAGTATCTTTACATATTCTGTACAATCTGTTTTCTGAATAACTGAAGAATCATAAATTATACCTGAAGATACTAATGGAAGGTTATTTGTCCATCAGAAACTTGGCACTGAATCTGAGAAAAGGTTTTCACCATTCCATCCTTAACAAGATCTTGTAATGTTGTTATTCCTGCTTCCCTACAGAGCATAATATGTATTTGAGATATTTCTGCTTCGTAACCTCTGCAGCATAGCAGGAGAAAACTAAATTAATTCTAATTTTCCCAGTGTTTTTTTTTTAAAAAAACTTTATTAACTTTGGGATTCCTTCTATGAAATTGTTAATCTTCAACTCTACAACTCCAAATATTATTTCTCTCTCTCTGTCCCTCTCCCTCCCTCCCTCCCTCTCTCTCTTTTTTGGAAGAGAGCTTCTTACTCTAAATTTGTCAGACAGTCACTTTAAGGCCACTACATGGCTGGTCAATATCCTTCTACATTTGGAAATGCAAACCTTCTTGTAATGTTTTTTTGGTAAAGTGTTTTAACACTCCCACCTAATTTCTTTCCCACAAAAAAATTCAAAATAAGTTTTTGCCATTTTAGAATTACTGATTTTAGGAAATAAATCTATCTAGATACTGGAAAATAACAATAACAATGAGGAAAGTACAATCACTTTAATGTTTGATATTTGGCTCATGCAAGATTCATTTTTTTAAAAAGATGCTCACTTTATCAAATCTTTGTAAATTGTTTTAAAATAACTTATAATGGCTGCATTTCACCACATCCAATAATGATAGGTTATCCAAATTTCAAATAACGTATTGGGATGTCCTTCCAAGGAACTTCATGTAAACGTACAATTTCAGTTGTACCATCAATATTCATATTAAATGCTATCCATTCTGATTTTATAACATTTTATAACATCTTATAAATGGAAATGGGACTGAATTGTGATACTGAATCAAATGATCATTGGTGTGTCCCCCCCCCCAGAATTATGTGCTAAAAAATATTTTAAAATAAGACAGCTACAGTTCATACTCAAGCCTTTGTTGTTGTTGTTAGTTGCCCTTGAATCGATTCTGACTCATACTAGCCCTGAGGATGAGACAACTCCAAATATCCCTATCTTCCACTGCCATGCTGAGTTCCTGCAAGCCCATGCCCATAACCTCCCTGATTACCTCTGAATACACAGAGCTAATTTTAGCAAAAGATTTTATTATGAAGGAAAAAGTGATAGTGGTTGTAAAAAGGCACCCCGCTCAAATATCTAAATTAATTTGGAATGTTTACTATCTTTAATAGAGATTGGTAACACAAAATTTGATAATGCTTGATCAAAATTCTCTCACTCAACACTATCAAAAGCCTTTTTGGAAGCTAAAAATAATAACTCATGTGGCTGAGTTTTTGTAAATCAGATGGCAGTTTTGGGAATATTTGATGTTGTTGTTTGTCCTCAAATTGTTTTTGACTTATGTCAACACTAAAGTGAACTATCAAAGGGGTTTCTTGGAAATATTACAAAAAATAAAAAATAAATGTGCAAATATTAAAAACAGAAAGGTTTTTGTTCCCAATAAACCCTTATTAATATCTTCTAATACATTTACAGTACTTAAGATATTATTCAAACTTGTTGTCTGTATTTTGGTCTATATTTCAGTATCTTAATTTAACAAGGTTTTCTTTTGACATTTTTATTTTATTAAATTCTCTCTTGGGTTCCATTACAGAAAACAATAATTTTCATTCAACATTAGAATCTCAACAAAACAAAGAAAACCAATCAGCATCACCTAATCACATATTACAATAGCAGAGCATTGCATGGTCCCATTCAAGAAAGAATTTTGCCAAAATCTCATAGAGGTGAGCAGAGGACACCCATGCAGAGGCTTCCCCGTAGGCATATACAATAAAATTAAGCCACATGTGTTCAAAATTGTCTTTCATCTATAGTCCTTTGGTTCATTTTGAATTGTAGGTGAGTTTCTTGGGCAGTGCAATTGACCAGATTTGGTCCAGAGAAGAAGGTATGGACAAATTATTCAACCTCTTTCAGTGTTGGCATATTTTCATGTGTGCTGCCAAGGGCACTAACTCACTCTGTAAAGGAAATTAACTCACTCTGGTGCAAGTTCACATTTTCATCCCAGAAGATAGATAAAAGGAATAAGGCACTACACCACTTGAGGGTTAAGTATAATGGTGATTATACATTCTTCCAATATTTTGTGGTTGGCATTAAACTGCACCATTTCATTGCCCATATTCACTAATGGTGGACTGCTAGGGAATGTACAACACATATTTATGTGCATGAGTGCCAGAATGATGCAGTGATTTCTGCATTAGAGTATGATTCTAGAGAAGGCTTGAATCCCTGCTTAGACAAGGAAACCCACTGGGTGACCTTGGGTAAGTCACACTCTCCCAGCCTCAGAGGAACTCAAAGGCAAATCCCCTCTGAACAAGTCTTGTAAAAAAACAGCAACACACCTGTGATAGGTTCACCTCAGGGCTACCACAGGTTGCAAACTACTTGAAGGCACATAACAACTATATATCTATATCTCTGTATCTATATCTCTCTCTATGGTGCATAGCTTCTGATTTGTTCTCTATGTATTGCTGGCCTTGCTTTGTAATCCAGCACAAAGTTTTAAAATATAGATTTTTGCGATAGTTCACTTAAAATAATTTCTTAGCAATGCCATTGCATCAACAGATATTAAATCTAATTACTTTGGCATTAATTAAGCTCTAATAATATACTCTAGTATCACTCCTAAATAGTTTGATCCATTTCCCCTTCACAGAGGTAAATTGGAAAACATGGTAGTGTCATCATAATTTGTAAACATACTGAGAAAATGACAAAGCTGCAAAATTAAAATAAATGATTAATGGCATTTTTCATGTTTTATACTAATAGGTATTGCTGAGTCTTTAAATTAATAAAGCTGTCAAGCCTGGGGTTGCTACAGGATCCAGCAAAGAACCAAAATGGAAATTATGTATTCCACAGACACCTAAAGATGACACTTTGGAATATTTTAAATTTTAATTAGTAGGTGCAATTGTTTTGCCCCTCCTCCACCTTTAAACCACCGCAAATTAATTGGCAATTAGTCACAACTAATTCTTTTCTTAACAATCTGAACTGGAAAGATAGGTGATTACGCCTCAGCACAGTTGTCTAAGGTGCAGAAAGCACACATGCAGTAAATTGCATTGTCAATTATACAAAGAAGAAGAAGAACCTGTTGTGTAATTACGTCAAAAATATATATGCATAGGTAAACAAAAATAATATATGCACACTGTAGTGGAGGGTGTGCAAAAATAATACCTGCCTATCCAGTAGTGTGTCAAGCTTCAAATGTATGCAAATAAGAGATGTTCCTACAAAGCTAAACAAGACATAGGCAAGTTTGTATATTAACTGTTTATGAGCAATTAGATATATATATATATATATATATATATATATATATTTACGCTATACAACTCCTTTCTAGGAATAGGGCTTAATCCTACCAATTCTGGGCAGGTTTGATTTGAGAAGGTGCGTGCATTGTAGCAGGCACTATGCCAGAGTCTTCAAACTTTGTCAAAATAGTATCACCAAAGAGTTCCATGATTAATGGGAGCTCAAGGGTAACACCCCAGTTTTGACATATGCAAAAGATTCTCAGTTCAGATGATTAGATGTGGCCACATTACACTTGTCTCTGCTCAAGCCTGCGAATATCCCATATTGTCCTATGGAGAATGCTAAAATTCTAGATAGGAAGATGAGTTTTGGATCTTTTGTTGTGGACTTTAGTCAGAGAATAAAGTAACAAGGTGTCTTTCTTTCTGCCCCTATCCAGCATTGGAATGCATTCTGAAACATCTACCTGGATTATCACCCACAATACTATTAAGTGCAAGCAGCATTCTACCTGGTTATGGCATTCCACTGATCTCCCTTGAGCATATCCAAGTGCCCAGGACATTTGTCCTCATTACTCAACATTATACCTACAATAGTCCAACCAGACTGATAGAAGAAAATTTTATTTCAGCACAGACTGTGCTCTTTACCTTCCTCCCCCATTGCCAGTACTGAGAAGACCCTCGTCACCACATTTGACATTGAAGAGGGGCAACTGGCCATGAAGTGTAGCCAAATGCCCTGTTTTTATGTTAGATGCAGTGATGAAGATCTTCTCAGTAGCAGTGATAGCAGAAGAAGGTAAGGGGTGTGTGGCGGTAGTGGATCTATGGCACAGTGGTGAGGGGATATACCAGTCTGGGGATAACATTAGCAATAGCAAGTGCATTTTCTATACTGTTTATCAGTGCACTTAAGCACTCCCTAAGCAGTTTACAATGTGTAAGCTAATTTCCTCCAACAAGCTGGGTACTCATTTTATCAATCTACGGAAGGATGCAAGGCTGAGTTGACCCTGCAGCCCTGCCTGGGATCGAACTTACAACCTTGTGGCTGTGAGAGGCTGCAGTACTGGAATTTAACCACTGCATCACCAGGGCAGTAGGGATCAACCCAAGTTAGGACTGGGTCAGGATAGCATGGGCCAAGCCCATGCTATCCTGACCCAGTCCTAACTTGGGTTGATCCCTATTGCCCTGGTGATGCAGTGGTTAAATTCCAGTACTGCAGCCTCTCACAGCCACAAGGTTGTAAGTTCGATCCCAGGTTATGGCATTCCACTGATCTCCCTTGAGCATATCCAAGTGCCCAGGGCATTGTCCTCATTATACTCAACATTATACCTACAATAGCCCAACCAGACTGATAGAAGAAAATTTTATTTCAGCACAGACTGTGCTCTTTACCTTCCTCCCCCATTGCCAAGCTCATGCTATTCTGGCCCGTCTGCTCATCCCATCAATATTCTATCTTACAGCAGCTCACCCGGACCAATAGAAGACAATTCAGTTTCAGCACAGACTGTATCCATGTAATACAGGAGTCCCTGAAACTCTGACTCATGTAGCTCTGTACTGTAATTTGTATTGTGATCTGAGATGTCATTTATTCATTGTCTTATTAATCTACCAGGGCATTCCAATGAGAGATAGGTCAGGTACTGTCTGTCAGAGAAGCTTTCTTATGTTACTCAGTAAGTGGATTTACTTTGTGTTGCTGTGCATATTAGAGCTCAGCTGTGCTAGCTGAACTGGGAAAATACACTTTCATTTCATTGTTCTCTGCTATTGAAGTTTTGTGATTTTATTTTGAAGAGGGCATACATATTAAGTAAAACTATTTGTTTATTTTAGTTTTAACTACAATAACATAACAAGCTAAGATCAATCAAGTCCTGGCACTCTGCACCTTGGGAATGAGCAACCTATGGCTTCCTAGATGTTGGACTCTTAACTTCCACCATTTATCACTACTGGCTATGCCACTAGAGTTGCTGTCTATGTGATTAAAATACCCCTCATCCCAGTCAAATAGAATGTGATCTGACCACATGCAATTTGAAGGAGTTTGGGCTTTTTGTGTACGTGTGTGTGTGTGTGTGTGTGTGTGTGTAGGAACTCCACAGAAAAAGGCTTTGTGGTTTTCCCCAGAGTATCTATGGGAATCTGCAGAAATGTGCATTATCACACATGTAGCTTTCTGTCTGATTCACGTGGAGTTGGATAGCTGCATATTTTTGGCAGAGGGGAGGGTGAATAGATCCAAGTAGGTGAGAATTTGTGCAGGAAAATGAAGACAATTAGTCATCACCGCAAATGTGTGAAAATCTGCACCTATTCGCATAATACACTTACATGTAGACCGACTCTAGATTAGTCAGTCAATACAGCAACATGCATATTCTCTAGAAGTATTTCTTAAGCTTTTGTTTATCAGAAAATATAGCAGGAGAATGAGTTGCAGCTTTCTAATTATTATTTATTCTCTTAACAAAGATGACACAGATAAACATGCTATACTCAACAGCATACCTCACATAGACCTTATGCAATCTAGGTGCACTTCATATAGGAAGACTTTTACCTCTTTAGAACCATGGCATAATGTTACAAACACCTTCCTGGGGTGTATATTATCTCTGTTTCTACATCAAGAAAAATATTTTCATTCTTTAAGGACAGGTCATAGGTTCTGTACCTGTGAAATAAGAGGACAGTTGCCTGTTTGTCCATCTTGCCCTGATATCTGCTAAAGATGGGAATAATTTTTTTAAAAAAAATATCCTATCAGTAATAGAAAAAGGGGTTTCTGGGTGTTGGGGAAATCCCAATGAGAAAAGTTCTTCCATGTAGAGAAACTTTGCTGTTTGGGGCTTTTCTGTCTGAGAACCCTCACTGTGTTTTCTGCACATTTTATTTTCTGCACTACAAAGTGTGTGTGTGTGTGTGTGTGTGTGTGTGTGTTGTCAGAGTTTATACAGAGAAGTCCTGAACTGCAAATAGTCTTTTGTTTGGATTGAATCCCAGATTGATCACTTTCCCAATGGTATGGAAGCCACCAGCAGTCACTGCTAGTTGCACCCTGACAAGAACTGTGCCTCCTAAGGAAAATCTTCCTGTCATCTTGAATACTGTACATTATTATTATTATTATTATTATTATTATTATTATTATTATTATTATCACACTCTTTCCAGAACGGGGACCCGGAGTGGCTCGCAACATTAAACAACACAATTCAAAACATAGAAAAGTGATACATAAAAACAGAATTAAATTGTTACAATATTAAAATAGATTGCTTATTAAAAAATTAAAACACAGCTAAAAAGATAAAATTATTTAAAACACCAAAAACGATATATCCTAAGTTAGGGGGGATGCAGACGAGGGCGTCCAAGACGCCCTGGTCCACAGCGCCACGGGGCCAAGGCAGCCTCACCGTGGCGCATCCCCGCCGAATCTAAAAGGAGCGCCAAATTGGCGCTCCTTTTAGATTTAAGGGAAACTGCACCCTAAAAGCGGCGGGCGCACTTTCCCTGACTCAAACGCTGTGGCGAGTGCGGTCGCCGCGGCGTGAGGCCAACCCGGAAGCGCCGGCCGTGCGGATGGCCGGCGCTTCCGGGGGTGACCTCAGGAAGAGGAAGGGGCGCCGAACGTGCGGCTGCCCCTCCTCTTCCGGGCCCGGAAGACGACTCTATTAGTCGTCTGCCGAGGCCCTTAGTCCTTTAAAAATATTATTGTTTTAAAAGCTCACCTACCTGCCTGCATAAGAAGGTTTTAATGTGCCGGTGGAAGGACAACAAGGAACAGGCCATTCTGATCTCCCTAGGAAGGGAATTCCACAGTCCAGGGGCAGCCACGGAAAAGGCCCTCTCTTGTGTCTCCACTAACCATGCTTGTTTTGGGAGTGGGACTAAGAGAAGTGCCTCTCCAGAGGATCTCAAGGCCCAGGCCAGCTCATAGATGGAGGTAAAGGTAAAGGTAAAGGTAAAGGTATTCCCTGTTGACAAGGTTGTCAAGTCATGTCCGACCATAGAGGGTGGTGCTCATCTCCATTACTAAGTTGAAGAGCCAGTGTTGTCAGAAATTACTCTGTGATCATGTGGCCAGAATGATTGCACAGAACACTGTTTACCTTCCCACTGAAATGGTACCTATTTATCTACTTGCATTTGCATGCTTTCCAACTGCTAGGTTGGCAGAAACTGGGAATAGTGACAGGAGCTCACCCCATCATGCAGCACCCGGGCCTCAAACTGCCAACCTGCCGATCTAGTAATCAACAGAGTCAGTGTCTTAACTACTTGAGCCACCGAATCCCTTAGACAGAGATATGGTCTGCCAAATAGCCCGGACCTGAGCCATATAGGGCTTTAAAGGTCATAACCTTCACTTTAAATTGTGCCCGGAAACAAACTAACAGCCAGTGGAGCTGTTTCAGCAGGGGCATTGTATGGTCTCTCTAACCTCCCCCTGTTAACAATCTGGCAGCAGCTCTTTGGACCAGTTGCAGTCTCTGAACACTTTTCAAAGGCAGCCCCAAGCAGAGTGCGTGACAGTAGTCCAAACAGGATGTAACCAAGGAATGTAGCACCATTTTGATAGTTTAAATTACTAGTTTGTTTCCCTGTACCTGGCTAACCTATTCAGTCTGAAAATGATTTATTGCTGTTTGAATTAGCTAATTGCTGCTATTGTCTGTTGTTTTGCTGAAATGTGTTGTTTGCTATTTCCTTTGTACATGCTTTTTAATGGAATTTTGCTAATCTGCCTTAAATGCTAATTGACAGAAATCTGGGGGAACGGGACAGAACACTGGCACTTGGCCTTCCAAATTATTTTTTTTTAAAATATCAGATCCACTGTCTGTGTTTGAAGTGTTTATTAGCTGTCCCTATTTTTTCAAATATTTTTAATTGTTGAATGTTTGATAATGTCAATAGATGTTTTGTGACTTTGTCTAATAATCCTGGCTACCTTAAGAGGTCCCCATTGCAGAGTAACACAGAGGCCAGAGTAGATCTATTGAATCAAAAGGATTTACCTATGTGTTGACTCACCATTCAACAGTTGAGTCAATTATTTTACTCTAATTCAGACTAACCAATAGGATTCAGAACAATAATGATGGGGATATTGCTGACAATGACAGTGACAATAAGAACATTAATCAGGTATTGGCTTCAACGCCCTGTTAAGTCTACAGTTGGTAAATTTGGTGGTAAATAGGTGAAATGGCACTAAAGGACTTAAACTGGTTTGTCTTCTTTCTTTCCAAGTGGCCACACTAGGAGAGAGAAACATCTCCCCATCATTATCCTCTGCATCATGCATAACTTTCAATCACTTAATCAAAGCCTGCAAAAGTCTCTCCTGTGCCTTAAATGAATTTGCAAAAAATCAATAAAATGTTCAAACAACCATATATATCTAGTTTAATTGCATTTACCATTGTATATTTTGTTTTGTTTTTTGTTTCAAAGTATGTGTAGCTCAAACCTTGGTTCTGGTGCAGGCAGTCTGGATGACACCTGGCAAGTTTTGCACCAGAACTGGTGTTTAAGACATTTAAAATGGAGTAAATAACTTTACCTGTTCCATTTTGCAGCAGCTTTCATCATGGGGGTCCCACTGGACTGCCTGGTACACTCATATCTGCTGCAGGTCACTTATTCTGAGGTCAGAATGAAGCACCTAGACCATCACTGGGCACCTTGTTCTGCTCTCAGAAGTGAGCGACCCACAGCAATGGCAGATGTGCTAGGTGGCCTAGCCTGATGCCCATGCAGACAGCTGTCCTGCCACAGGAGCAGGGACCATGGTAAATGGGACAGGTCGGATAAGCTGTGGGGTCAGAATACTCATTGGGCAGCTTGGAGTCAGTGTTATCACTAGAGGTGTGTGGGGTGTGTTGACCACACCAGGTGACACCCTAAGCGGGGGGTGACACCACTGCTCCTCAAACAATTACCTTTTGGCAAAAACGGGATGTGACATTCATCTGCTTCCCTTTAAAATGCTTTAAGATGGTGGGAGTGGAGTGGAGCTCAGTGGGAGGAGAAAAGAGAGGCCCCATAATTTTTTAAAATTAAAAATTAAAATTTCATAATTTATTTAAAAATAAAAATAAAAATATGTTTTATTCTTTTTACATTTTCTTTTTAAAAAAACATTTTATGAATTTTCATTTTACCCTTTTCTGCATTTGCAGATCCTTTAGTGGGGTAAATGTTACCCTTTTAGTAATTTGCCTTTTTTTGAACTACAAGTGTGCTTTTTACGGGCATTGTTATTCTTTTATAAATTTGGCCCTTGATTTTTTGTGCCTTTTATTACATTTTCATTATTGGCATGTGATTTAGTGGTGTACTTTTACCCTTTTAGTAAGGGCTTTTCTGCTCCAGGGTGTAGCTAATCCTTTCTATATATCTTACACCATTGATTTTGAAGTTGGGTGGGACATTGTTGTTTTTATTCTTTTTTTAAAAAAACCCTTCTTTGGTTTTTGGTATACATCTTGGTTTTTTGCCTTTGGGACTTTTGTTGGTTTTTTTACATTTTCTTTAAAACATCACATTTTAACAAAACCTTCAGTACTTATATGCAAATACATTTAGGTTGTGCATACTATATTGTACTTTGAAGGTATAATTTTAATTTTGCTAGTTGTTTAAGTCACAACTATTAGCATTACATTCGGTGGTATATGGGAATTATGATTTATGAGTAACATTAGCGCAAAAAAGCAATACTAAGGATTTTGTATGGGGTGAAATGGGAGGAGTATCCTGGCCAGTGCAGACAAGGCCACAGTCATACCATCCCACTTTTAACAGTTGTGGCTATATCATACTGAATTCTAAGGTCTGTAGTTTGGTGGGACACTAGAGCTCTGACAGAGAATTCTACCCCCCCCCCCTTCCTAAGCTGAAAAAAAAAACAGGAGTCCATAGGACGGTACAGCTGCAATTACAGTGAAATCATTGCTATATATTGCTATAATTTTACAGCATGAAAGGGTCCCAAAAGACCAAGAAGATAATTTGATATTTTACTTCATACAATATAACAAAAATGTCATTATGATACTTTCTTTTTTTAAAACAAAATTGCTTTGACAAATTTTATTGGTCATGTTGTTCAAGATATACTTACTGTGCAAGGTGTTTGCATCCATGGCTCCCCATCAATTTGCATAGGCAGAGCCTTGCTGGTCCTAGAGAAAAAAACAACAATTAAAAGGAGAACAGTCTCTGAAGAAAATGAAGTTCCAGTTCTAAACAGAAAGCAGATTATCACATCCCACCTGAAAATACCCTGAAGTGTGCATCCGGTGAACTTCAGGTGTAAAATTAAGGCCTGAACTACTAAATTTAGAAATCTACCTTACCCCACCATAATAATTATTATGCATGCATCTGGAAAGACAGCTTGAAAAAAGCTACTGTTTACAACTCCCAGAGTCACCCATCTAACATACTCGTTGGCAACCCATTTACAAACATTAACAGTCAAATGGAAGAATGCCTGATGTGTTCTTCTATTTGTTCAGTTCCAGCTTTAGTCACCCTTTGTGGTGAATTGCCCATTGGATTGTCCCAATATATCTTTATACCATGAATCAGAGAGCCAGCATGGTGTAGTGATATGAGTGTTGGACTATGGGAGTTGAAACCCTGTTTATCCTTCTTGGGCAAGTCACACACTCTCAGCCTCAGAGGAAGACAATGGTGAACTTCCACTGCACAAATCATATGAAGAAAACCCTGTGACAGGTTCACCTTCAACTCCTTTCTCACTTGAAGGCACAGAATGGTGATTTGATGAAAATAATGAAATAAAATGCGACCATTTCAAACTATTACTGAAAATGTTTTATTGATAAGGATATCCTAGCAGAGGTATATTATACCAGCATATGACTGAATAACTATCAACTCCCTTAAATTCAAAGCTTTAAATTAGAAGCACTGCACTTTATGAAATCCTTGAAGCTGGAGGGACACAAATTTAGCCACAGGCCAACTGTATGACAATGTGTATGTCTGTGTGAGCACAAAGTCCTCACCCTCTCTCTGTGTACAATTTAAGAATATAATTAGAAAGACAGAAAGCAATTCCCCTCTCACCTGGAATGATGATGTCAGACAATTGACTTGGGTATCATTGCCCACAATCTCTTTTGGAATGGAACACAGAATGTGATCTTTTGCTTCTCAGTCAACCCTAGATGTGGTCTTTGGGCCTGCAAATGTTGTGCCCCTCTTAATGTGGACAAGTAACTATCTATAAAAATTTCTACGGGTGCTATTTTGAGGTTATTAGAAAAAGCCACTTCTGTGGTAGTTAGGAAAAAAAAATAGTAGGACCTGACATAAAATGTTGCCACATGAAGAGTTCCTGATCAGGGTTTCAGTTGGGCAGCTGCGCGTTATTCCCGAATACTCTGTTCTGTTCCACCAGCTTTTATTCACTATTTCTATTCATCAATTCAATATTCAATGCCCACTAAAACATGCTCAGTCCTCACTAGTCTGTTTTTGGTTACCCATCTCCAAGAAAATGCATGATGTTGTTTTGGCTATAAAAAAGACAGGCAAAAAAAGAATACATTTTCTATTACAATCACCCCTTTGTTTTTGCAGGGATCCGTTCCAGACCCACCCACCCCGCGAAAACAGAAAGCCACCAATATTCAAGCCCCATTGGATTGAATGGTGGTGTGCACCCGTGAGTGTATGCCCCATTTTGTCCCCCTCCGTTTGCCACCTGCGAACAGGTGAGGGATGCAGACTCCAAGTCCACGAAAACAGAGGGCCGACTGTATTACATAATATAAGAAAGATTGGAAAGAAAAAGCTTGACTGTAAAACACAGTATTAAACTTATCCAAAGTATAGATATCTGAGTTCTGTTATTTCAACCTTTTAAATCAATTACCAATTTGCATTGTCTCTTACATCTGGATGGAAGATAATTTAATATTCAGTTTTAGAACTAGAGTCCATTTATGCACCTAGTTTACAGAGGACTGCTGAAGGCAGGATCTCTCAAATACTGTTCAGAGATATAGCCATGTTAGTCTGGAATATCAGTATGCAAAGGAATCGTGTAGCACCTTTGAAAATAACTGTGCAAAAGAAGTTGTAGCATAAATATCTGTAGACTTGGTCTCTCAAATACTATACAATGTAAATCTATACAACTTTTAAATCCTATACCATGACAATGAACTTACTTTTCAAGTGCCTGTCTAATGTAGCCAAAACAGAACCATGCATGCACAAAAATAAGTCAGCTTTAGGTAAATATGGAAGTTTGCAGAAATGTAAAAAATCTTGCTGGTGGGGGGAGGGGTGAAAGGCTCAGTGGGTAATGAAATGTTGGTCTCGGTTGATCCAACATGAGTTTTCTTATGGTTCTTATGATGGTTGGAAATTCAGTGTGCAAGATATTTTGCCATTTTTAATATGACAATTCAATTTGTCATTGTCATATGGGAGATATGAGAATGACTCAGGGCTTTGCAGACAGAGCCATCCCTGGGAGCAGCAGATTTGGGCCATGGCAACCGCATGTGCCCCGATCCTCCCTTTTGCCGCCCTCAAAAGAGCGGCAAAATGCCGTTCCTTTTAGGGGTGGCAAAAGGCCACTCTAAGCTGGCGCCACAGATTTTTGCGCCCTTTTGGTGCAGCATGTGTACACATTGCGCCAGGAGGGTGTCCTGATGCTGTATGTTGTGTAGACGGGTGCGCAGCATCAGGAAGGCATCAGGGTGGAGTCGGGGTAGCCAGTATGCGGCTGTGCCCCCCCCCCAACTCCACCTCCAGGTCAGCCCTTTAGGCTGGTCTGGAAAGCCCCTCAATATACTTATTTGAGACAAATGCCTGCTGCTATGCACTGTTTTGTACTTATATCTCAGTGGAACTGTGTCTAGAAAGCCCTCAACAGGGCATCCATTGCTTCTCCTCAGTCCTTAGAATTTAATGGTTTATTGCCTATGAAATTTTGATGATGTATTCCTGCATGGTAGGGGGTTAGACTGTAGGGCCCTTGTGGTCTCTTCCAACTCTATGATTCTATGATTCTAAACTGGAGGTTACATATGGTCCTTATGAAGCTAGAAGCCATTGATAGCCTTAATCTTTATGAATTTGCCTCAAGTACCACAATTCAAGTACCACAATTTGTGGTAGCAAACTCCACAAATTAATGATATGATGTATGAAGGAGTCTTCCTTCTTTTGTCAGCTTTGAAGATCCTGGTAATATATTTGTATTGTAATATCCCAGCATCACTTTGCCTGACCAACTGGACAGCTCCAGTTATACAGGGGAATATTCATAGATTCATACCTGATGATAACAGATGTACACTGAGCAAGACGTCTTCCAGCACTTTTCAGCCCAGTGTATATTTGGCCCATCTCCATAGCACCCTCCAGACCAACCACTTCTACCAGCTGATCACTGAGATCTGAAAATAAAACACACAGTTCTTAGGCCAAAACTGGAAGCCAGAGAAATTGTGGTTGCTACTGAAATCAACAGCTATTTATCTCCTTTTCTGCATCCTCCCAGTCAATATCTAATAATAAAAATGTACAATACAAAACATGCTTTTAATTATTGAAGTTGCATGGAACAGAGGGAGAAGAGGAGGAAAAAAAGTAGACAGTTGCGTATTCCCTGTAATATCTAGTTTTGGCTCCAGAGTCAGGTTGAAATTCTTACATAGGCTCAAATTCTTTAATATAATTAATGTAAAACTAAAATTGAGAAAGCTATCATTTGGCATTCAAGTGAAAAACCACACCATGCCAGATTAATGGAACCTGTTCTTTCTCCATTCATGTTTCAGTTCTTCATTCTTCAGCTTACTCAGTATCCAAATGTCTCTTAATCTATTGATATGTGCAACAACACCCAACATTTCTTTAAATGATGTGTCGGGAAGGGGGATCCTCAGGATTCACACTGACACACCTAAATACAAAGAACAAAAGCCCATTATTGGGGGGGGGGGAGGGGTTGAAACACTCCTGCATGGTTGATGTCATTGTTTCAAGGGGCCAGTGTCATGCCCTGCCTTCAGGGCTGTGAGATGGACTCTGTGTCAGAGAATGAAGGCTCTGATAGAGAACCTGAGAGCCCAGAGGACATACCAGGCATGTAGCCACAAGATCAGAGTCTCCAGCAGCCACAGCCCTCAGAGGAAGATGCAGACTGACTTATACCTACCCTAGCCAAGAGATGTCAAGACAAAGAAAGTTGCAGACATTCAGAATGCTTATATAGGAGCCCCTGTATGACCCAGGCAAACTATAAATAACCCAGCACCTCCACTTCTGACAACCAACCATTCATGGTTGAAGCAATACTGGTGCTGTGTTCTGTGACCACTTCCCTGTTTGCCTTAAACTCTGCTTGGACTCTTGACTACTCTATAGGACTACCCTTCAGATAGACTGCCTGGACTGTTTACTGAACAACCATGGACAACTTGGACCAGGGAATGGACTACCTCTGCTTTTCAGCCAACATCTTGGTGAACTCTGACTTTCTCCTTGTAACTCATGGGATGCTGTTCTTTCATGCTAATTGATTTATTTTTTTCAAGGATTTATATCCCACCTTTCTCTCACAGTGGGAAAAAGTGCTAAGAGTCTTGTTTGTTTCCCAAGAGAAAAACAGGACAGACTTACCCAAATCAGAACCTTGAAACCCACACAAATCAACAAAGAAAGATGTAACATCATTTCTGATTGCCCAAAATGACAGCCAAAGCAATGTGCTGCCACTCTCTGAACCCTGGAGTATGCCTATCACTGGAATAAAAGAAACAACAGTAACAGCAACAGTGGATTATGGTCTGAATCTTATTGGTAGTCCCAACCAGAATACACACAATGAATCTATCTTTTGACTCATCATTCAGCAATAGATTCTGTAGGCTTTCTCTAGCACAGACTATCCAATAGGATTCAGGCCAATGTTTTTGATAAGTAGAAATATGGGTTTGTAACAGTATCAGATCTTAACAAACTGGACTGCTCAGCAGTTCATATCAACATTTTATGGCTATAACATTTCTTAGTAACTGCAGTCTGTAAGAATAATATACTATAATATTCTTGAATGGTTTATCAGCAGTATTATTTTCATGGAATGGTATAACATATCATTTGAAAGAGAAAACCAAGAGTAAAAAATAGAAATGGGGCTGACAAGCAATGGCTTTGGCTATACAGTATATATATATATATATATATATATACGGTATATAGGATACTTGTACAGAATATATACCATGTAAATGTAGTATATAATAACATAAAAACATAATACAGGATGAGTATCCATTCTCTGAAATTTCAAAATCTGAAGTATTCCAAAATCCCAAAATCTTTCAGCTACAACAGAAGTAGCGTAATACATACCTGCACTTTGTGAGGCTGGAGAGAGACACGGGTGGAGAGAGAACGAGGGTTTGTGAAATAATGGGAATCCACATTTCCTACTATTTCACAGATCCCCAGTCTTTCTCCAGCTTCATTATGTACCATACATATGCAACAACTATAAGTAGACCTCATGTATGAGTTGAGGACAGGTTTGAAGCCAAAATTATGAATTTTGATCAAAACCATGGATAAGCTGAGGGCAAAACTTAGGGGCATGCACCAAATGATGAAGCAAAGAAAAACAATGCCCAAGAATGTACAAAATTCTAGCAGGCATAATTGTGCTCATATTAAAGTCTGGGTGGATAAGACAGGAGAGGAGAGGAGAGGAGAGGAGAGGAGAGGAGAGGAGAGGTCAGTGCTTTCAGGACAGATTATGCTCTTGCCTTTCACCAGGGGATGGTTCCTTTTTAAATAAGAGTTAAAATATAGTACTTACATTGACCTGTGGATAAGTTAACTCCATTTTTGGGTCAGTTTTTTGACTAAAATTTCTATACTTATACATGAGTATACACAGTATATGCAAATACAAGTATTCCAAAATCTGAAGAGAAATTGCCTGAAGTGGATGGGAGAAAGAAAGGGTTAATTTGGACACATTTCTCCCCATTTCAATAAACCATAGCTTATTGAATTCAAAATGTGCAATTGGCCCAGATGCTTCCCTTCAGCTGTGGGCTACAGAGCTTTAGTCGCTTTAACCTATTGTTCCCGTTAACAATGTTATGCTGTCTAAAATTTGAAACTGTAATCTAATGTTGGTCCACTATCCAGGGGCCCTTCACACTACACACTTAAAGCATTATCATTCCACTTTCATTGTCATGGCTGGGGCTTGTTATTTGGGGAGACACTAGACAGATCTGCATATGAATTCTAAATATCCCTCCCTAGACATTGGGTGAGTCACACACTCTCTGTCCCAGAAAATGCTGTGATAGGTTCACCTTAAAGTTGCCATAACAACTTGAAGACACATAGCAACAACAACAGCAACAACAACAGCAACCTGCAAATTGGCCTAAATACTCTGAATGCACCAGATGCTAGTTGATTTTTGAAGCTAAGCTGGGCCAGCCCTGGTTAATATTTGGATGGGGACTGCCAAGGGATCCCAGATACTAAAGGCTATATTTTAGAGGAAAGCAGCAGCAACCCATCTCCGAATATTCCTTGCCTAAGAAAACTCTATGAAATTCACAGGATTGCCATAGGTGTACAGGTGACTTGTAGGCACATACACACAAACTGCAAACCCTAGGATTCTGTAGGATAGAAACATGAGAGGCCACAGTGCTACAATTGTGTGGTGTGGAAATGTCCCAGGACTGAAAAATAGAATTATATAATTGTTACAGATTCTAGCTAGCAAATTGCCATTCAATCATAGTGGACATAATAGGAAGCTGTTTCCTATGATGTCCCCACTGTGGTTGATGACATGCAGAAGGAAGAAAAGAAGGAGATAGTGAGTAATGTTCGTTAAAGAATAATAACCTGTGGTTTGTTAACACAGAAATATGACATCTGATGAGATCTGCACTTGTGCAAAGAGCTGATACATCTAGTGAAAGAGGCACTTGCTTCTGGTAGCTGATGATAGAATAATAGACTTGGAAGAGGCCCTATGGTCCATCAGGTCAAGCCCCCTGTTTAGTGCAGGATCTTTACCTACAGCATCCCAGCAGATAGCTGCCCAGCGTCCTTTTAAAGACATCCAGAGAAAGAGACCACACTACCTCTCTAGACAATTGGTTCCACTCTTGAACCACTCACTATCAATGAGTTCTTTCTAATATTCTTCTAGGTTTCCAAGGAGAGGCAATTCACCATTTTTTGACCAAAAGGGTGGTAAACTGGAGACTTTGGATGGGTCAAGGCCACAAGAACAGCCTTGGAGGGTCACACATCCCCCTCCACATGATTTACAGTTTTAAGTAAAAGCCAACTTCATTTTTTTAAAAAACACCTCATTCTGCATTGAATTTGTCATAAACACAGATGGATAACAAACAGAAACACTTTACTTCATTTCCCAACTTTATATGTTCATGCTTTACAGAGTTTTCACCAAGTTTTTGTTTAAGGTGGGATACAAAATAAAAAAGTAATGAAATAAAGTAAAGTAATGAAATGAAAATTTAAAAAGTAACAAAAAAAGTAATGAAATATAGGTAAAAATTATCACTATAAGACCAGCCCTTGAACAGGAAGCTGATAGAACTTTATTCTTTACAGCTTTCTGTTTGTTTTTTTTTAATGTAAAAACCTGTTAACGAAATGTTAGGTTTAAAATTTAACGTATAGACCAGTGGTTCCCAACCTTTGGTCCTCCAAATCTAGTTGGTTTGTACTTCAGTTCCTGTCATTCCTGACTGTTGGCCAAGTTTGCACGGGCTTCTTATCCAAAACAAATGGAGGCTCAAATTCTGTCATATATTATATGATATGACCGCTTTCAGAAAAGGAGAGAAAGACTGAATTAGACACAGAAACCACTCAAATGCTTGGGCAGTCCTAACAGGTATCTTCTGGTAACTGTTTCATATTCCACTTTTTCAGAGATAAAAGCACATGCTTTTTTATTTTACATAAAATGCAACATACTGTATATATTCATAAATGAATCTAGTAATTTTAGTAAAAAAAATTGACCCAAAAAACCTGAGTCGACTTACAAACAGGTCAATGTAAGTACTATACTTTAACTCTGATTTTTAAAAAAGGAACCATCCCCTGGTGAAAGGAAAGAGTGTAATTTGTCCTGGAAGCACTGACCCACTCTTACTCTCTCATCCATCCAGCCTTTAGTGTGAGCACAAATAGTTATGTCTGCTGAAATTTTGTAAGTTCTTTGGCATTATTTTCCTTTGTTTCATCCTTTAGATCCTTTGTTACATGCCCTAAATTTTACCCTCAACTTTCCATGAGTCATATCAAAATCCATAATTTTTGGTCTCAAAATCTGCCCTCAACATATACATGAAGTCACCTTATAAATCAAGTATATGTGATAGATGAAGTGTAAAACCTAGCACATCTTACTACTATAGCATGTATCCAAATGACATGAGCTTTATGTAAGCTTGAACAGAATTACCCAACTCAGGCAAACACCCCACTCCCACCACCACCAATTATTATTTTATGGTGCCCCTGGGTTCTTGAGAGCCTGTTGGCTCTACACTGAACTTTGTCCATGACATGAAGACTTTCACTTGTTTTCAGTGCAAATGACCTATCAGACCGTGTGGGAATGTTTGTACAGCATCATGCTGCTTCTGCCCTCTTCCATAAACCAAACTACTTCACAAATCTTTTCGAATTAGCACTGTCAGTAAACATAGGGAGCTCTCATGAGTGACTGCTGATCTCAGCAGCTTGTGAATGGCATGTTGAGGGGCATCTGACCTTTTGCCCTCATTCCAAAAGTGCGTACAAGGCATGGTGTAGGGGGGAATGCAGCCCCCAGGGAGATTTCTCTTCCATTTCCTTCCATCAGGCTGCTTGAACAATTAAAGAGACACAGTGAAATCTGCAATGCTGTGTTTGAAAAGGCTGTCATCTTATTGTACTGTCCAATTTTAGGTGAGGATGGGACACTTAAAGAGACCCAGGAGCTTTTGAGAACCCTCTGCTACAAGAGCCTGGCCTTTTTCAACAGAATGGCTATATTTAAAAACCTCTCTGAGAATATAAATCACGGAAAATAAAGAAGGGCAGGGGTGGAGAGGAACCCACTAGTACTCTGATTAGAAATGGTGATTTACACTTGGAGAATTGTTCCTCTATAATGGAGCTGTTTTGTAAATACCCAATTCATCTTGGTCATATATAAATACTGCAGACCTGCCAAGAGATAGAATGTCTCTATTAAAATTTGGGGTTGCTGCACTTAGTCAAGTACATTTACATAAAAAACATCATTGGTCGGTGGTAAATCTCTCTCTCTTGGCAGTTTGTCTTTAAAGCAATGAGGATACATGATTGCCTAAATATAATTAAAACATGGTAATCATCACCGTGGGGGGGGAAAGTTTGAGTTCCAGTTAAAATATAGCACAGGATTTTGAGATGTGGCTGATGGCCAGAGAGCCCTCAAAAAACATGTGGAGTTCAGAGCTCTGCATCACATCCTGTTCACTACAGTGTTTGCTTAGTGTTGCATCATTTTTTTTAATAAAAAAATTAATAACATAGTTTTGCAATGTGCAGGAAGGTAAGGACATTTTCATACAGACTCAGGAACTGATTTTGCTCTAAGTGCCAAAGACATGCTTTATGTCACAGGCTCATATGTTTTCAGCTAAATTCTTGATAAGTGTAATAAAATGTCTCAATGCTTGGATATAAAAATAAATGGCCAAATGATGTTGCACTGTCAACTGTCCAATTCAAGAAGGGAACAGTTTCAATCTGTTTTATTCACATGATGATAAGTAGTGCATGCTGATAGTTGTTCCCCACATTTGTTGTTGTTAATTGCCCTCATGTCGACCCCGACTCATGGTGACCCTATGAATGAGATATCTCCAAGACTAATCTGTTTAGGTCCTGCAAATTCAGGCCTGTGACCTCCTTGATTGAATCCATACATCTGGCATGTGGCCTGCCTCTCTTTCTACTATCGTCTATCTTTCCTAGCACTATTGTCTTTTCTAATGAGTTCTGCCTTCTCATGATGTGGCCAAAGTATGACAGCCTCAGTTTCATCAAGAATGCAGCCTTGCCTGTCCTCTTTGCCAATTGGAAACCATTCTGTTTCCTCCATATTCTGTTCTTACAGTAGCTTCCTGTCCTAAGTAAAGATTCCACATCAGAACTATTAAGTGTTGTAGTGGCACTCCCATTTCTTTAAGGGCATCCCATAGCTTTTCATGGTCTATGCAGGCAAAGGCTTTGCTGTAATCTATAAAACACGTGCTGATTGTTTTCTGGAATTCATTGGTGTGTTCCATTAACCATCATATGTTCACAATGTGGTCCCTAGTGCCTCTTCCTTTTCTAACCCTGCTTGCACATTTGTGATTTTTCTCTCCAAATATGGTTTGAATCTATGCTGCAGAATTTTGAGCATGGTTTTGTTTGTGTGGGAAATTAATGCTATGGTCTTATAGTTGTTGCAGTCTTTTGTGTCTCCTTTATGTCTCCTTTTTTGTGTGGATGGGGATGTATATTGATTGTCTCCAAACCATTGGCCACCATTTGTTTTCCATACTTGTTGGCATATTTTTGTTAACACTAGAGTTGATTGTGTCTGTAGCAAGTAGCAAGTACATTGCTATACCACTTATTAGTGCACTTAAGCACTCCCTAAGCCAGGGGTAGGCAACCTTTCCCCTTTAAGGGCCAATGGACTTCAGCTCCCAGAATCCCAGGAGCTATTGGCCAACATGGGACTATTGGCCAACATGGCTGAGGCTTCTGGGAGCTGAAGTGCCTCGGCCCTTAAAGGGGAAAGGTTGCCTACCCCTGCCCTAAGCAGTTTACAAAGTGTAAGCTAATTGCCCGAAAAAAGCTGGGTACTTGTGAGTGAGTGGCTGCAGTACAGGTATTTAATTACTGCACCACCATACTCTGTGTAGATTATAGCATTTCAGTTTGGATATCATCTGTTCCTGGTGATTTATTCTTCCCAGTTTCTCTTAGTGCAGCTTCCACTTTGCTTTCAAGAATTTGGGTTCATCTTCATATGGTTCTTCATTCCATGTAACATTAATTTTATCATCTCTTTTATATAGCTCTTCAGTATATTGCTTCCACTGTCTTTTTATATATTCTTGATTGTGTTGTATGTTGTTCTAGTGATCATATAACATCCCTGCCCTTGGTCTGAACTTCCCTTTGAGTTCCCAGATTTAGTGGAAGAGATCTCTTGTTCGTCTTTTTGATGTTGTCTTCTATTTCTCTGCATTGATTATTATAGTAATTCTCTTTATCACTGCACACTAGTCATTGAACAGTTGCACTCACGGTTCTGATTTTATTCCTATCTCCATTTACTTTTGCTTCTCATCTTCCTTTTACTGCTTGAAATGTTCCATATGTTATCCATTATTCCTTATTTTTCATTTTTGCCACTTATAGTGTTTTTTCTACATTCTTCCCTGGCTTCTGAACATAGTTCTTCTGGTTCCTGGCTGATTATGCTTAATAATGCAAATCTATTTCTTAAATTTTTTGTAAATTCTGTTGAGATGTTCAGCTCCCACTTTGGTATGATGGCTGGTTTTGTGTTTTTCTTCAGCTTTACTCATATATATATAGTTCATTATGTGTGCCACAGTCAGCACCTGGTCTAGAATGGTGCATCTCCATCTATTACTTCCAATTATCTGATTTTTGTATTGGCCATTTGGTGATATCCATGTGTATAGTCTCCTCTCTGGTTTATTGAAGAAAGTATTTGTAATGAATAGATCGTGTATCTCACACAAGTCTATCAGTTACTCTCCTGCTTTATTTCTTGTATGTAAAATGAATCTTCCTACAGCTTTTTATTCTTCTTTGCTTCCCATTTTAGCATTTCAGTCACCTATTATTAGCTAGCAATCCTGATTTGGAGTGTTGTCAGTTTCTTCCTGGACTCCATGATAGAATCGATCATTTCTGTTGAAGACATCATCAGTAATCAAGGAAAGGGGAATTAGAACCTTCCTATCTGAAACACTGAAGGTAATTTATTTTTTAATTCAATATCCCACCTTTTTCCTCAGATGAGATTCAAGGGGGCTTGTGTGCGCGTTGTGTGTTCAAGTCATTTCCAACTTATGGCAACCGTAAGGTAAACCTATCATAGAGTTTTATTGGCAAGATTTGTTCAGAGGAGGTTTACCATTGCCTTCTCCTGAGGCTGAGAGAGTGTGACTTGCCCAAGGTCATCCAGGGGGTTTCATGGCTAACTCGGAATTGAACCCTGGTCTCCAGAGTTGTAGACCAATACTCAAACCACTATGCTACATTGGCCCCTACTCAAGGAGACTTTCAATAACTTTTAAAAGATTAAGTTAAAACATCAGTTTAAAAAGGTTAAAAAATAATTAAATAGCAATATTTTTTAATGATTAAAAGACATAACACTTATTTAAAACATATTTTCCAGTAAAAGGTTTTAAAAAGCACACAACTTCATACACATACAACCACTCCATAATTAAAATTCAAAGTTCTCCCTGAATAAAAATGTCTTTACTTGCCAGTAGAAAGACAGCAGAGAGGGAGCCAAGCAGACTTCCTCTGGAAGGGAGTTCCACACCCTCGGAGAAGCCACTGAGAAGGCTCTCTCCCAAGTCCTCACCAGACATGCCTGTCAAGGGGGTGGAACTGAGAGAAAGCCACCCCCTGCAGATACTGAAACTCAGCTTTGCACACTGATAGAAATAGTGCAAATTGAGTCCACTTTAACTGCCCTGGCTCAGTGCTAGGGAATCATGGGAACTGTATTTTTTTTCTGAGACATTGAGCCTTCTCTGTCAGAGAGCTCTGGTGTCACAATAAAAAGTATTTGCACTATTTCTGGCAGTCTGCAAAGGCCCTCAAACTGACTTGTATAAGGAGATACAGGCCCTTTACAGACTGCCAGAAATAATGCAGCTTGAGACCACTTTAACTGCCCTGGCTCAGTGCTTGGGAATCATGGGAATTGTAATTATTGTGGCACCAGAGCTCCTTGACAGAGAAGGTGCAATGTCTCAGAAAAAACTACAATTCCCATGATTCCCTAGCATTGGGCCAGGGTAGTTAAAGTGGTCTCAAGCTGCATTATTTCTGGCAGTCTGTAAAGGCTTGCAGTCTTTCAGACAGTGTGGATCCAAGCCATGTAGGGCTTTAAAAGTCAAGACCAGCACCTTGAATTCTCCCTAGAAATGGATCGGTAGCCAATAAAGCTGTTTAAACAGGAGAGTCATATGGTCCCTGTTATCAACACCAGTCAACAGTCTGGTTGCAACATTTTGGACCTACTAAAGTTTTTGTTTCCAAGTTTCCAAAGGCAGCTCCATGTAGACTGTGTGTTACAGTAGTCCAAATAGTGGTATATAATCATAGCATGTGTTACTGTAACCAGATTTGACTTGCCAAGAAACAGGCACAGCCGGTGCCTCAGGACATAAGCAATTGCCTGGGGATAGGCTCAGATCTATGTCCAGGAGTACACCCAAGCTGCAAACCTGAGGATTTCAGGGGGAGTGCAACCCATCCAGCAAAATATGAATGCCTTTCCCTGATCTGCCTTCTGACTGACAAGGAGCACCTCTGTCTTGTATGGATTATGTTTCAACTTGTTCACCCTCAGCCAATTTACTGACAGCAGACACTGGTTTAATACAGTAACTGCTTCTTTAAAATTGGAAGGGAAAGAAAGGTAAGAGTTGTGCATCATCAGCATATTGATGATTCTGAACCACAAAACTTTGGATGACCTCTCCCAGTGTAAATATTAAACAGGATGGGGGACAGAATCAAGCCCTGAAGGACATCAAAGGCTAGCATCAAATAGGCATCCCCCAACACTTCTTTCTGAGTTTATCCCCCACAAGAAATACTGGAGACACCATGAAACAGTGCCCCTGAGCCCCATGCCTGGTTGATG
The DNA here is from genome assembly GCA_026167975.1 of Phrynosoma blainvillii. Classification (NCBI taxonomy): domain Eukaryota; kingdom Metazoa; phylum Chordata; class Lepidosauria; order Squamata; family Phrynosomatidae; genus Phrynosoma; species Phrynosoma blainvillii. Next base: position 41,070,369 of record JANUYF010000005.1, read on the forward strand.
GTATCAACATGGTTGATGGTATCAAAAGCCACTGAGAGGTCCAGCTGACTCTACAGGAACATGCTTACCAAAGCTGTTTCTGATTCATAATCAGGTCTGAAACCAGATTGAAATGGATCTGTTTCACCCAGGAATCCTAGAGCTAGGAGGCCACTACACACTGTAGAATCTTGCACTTAAAAGGATTATTTGAGATTAATCAATAGTTCTCCAGTATGGTGGAGTCCAGGGAGGATTTAAAAAAAAAAAACACCCCAAAAATCCTGTAGATTTTATCAGAGTAGCTGCATAGAAATGTTCACCTAGACTTAAGCACTATTTCTAGCAGTCTGCAAAGGCCCTTAATTCACCTGGATCTGCTAGAAGGCACAGAATAGAAAAGTTGTGGGCTTTATAATTTAAATACTATAGCATTCCTTCCTGAATAGCATGCCTGACCTTTTACTGCTAACCTTTCACCATCCAGCAAGAAGAAACTTGCTGGACGGTGAACTACAGAAAACAATGGCAGCCTATTGACTTTGTAGACTGATGGATAATGAGGGGAGGCTGTCTCCCTCTTGTGGCCAACAGAGAGATTATCACACATGGCCTTTAAACTGCAATTAAAGTTGTAAAATAACACCTTCTGTGATACTTACCCCATGACGTCCCAGCTGATTCATAGCCTCTGTGTCTGAGAAGCATAGTTAGGGGGGCCCTTTCCATAATGGAGGAGACCCATCAATAAGCTCCCAATCATGTGGCAGTCCCATTAGACTGCTGTGGCAGTTGTAACATTGACAGTAACATGGTATCAGGGTCTCCTCCTCTCCCCCATCTTTCCTCCCCATCGCTATGCCCAAGCAGCCTGATTCCCTTTATTTTTTTCTATTTTTCTTCTTCTTTTAATTTAAATTGCATTAATAGAACTCCAGAACTGTATTAAAAAGTTAAACATTAAATTAAATAAAAAACCTAGAAAGGCATGCTGGGTGGGACATAAGGCAGGAAAATGGGTTAAGGGGGGTGGTCTGGAAGAGAGCATGATGGAAGAAGCAGCCCCAGTCATGCAATTGTGAAGATGTGTGATAATAGCTGCTCTTAAACAAGTATATTTCATTTTTGTTATTCAGCATGATTGCAGCAAGGGCATAGCTCATGTGATAACATCCAGAGAAATGAAGTAGATTGGCAGAGACAGTGTGGTGTGCCTCGGAAATCAAGCCACCATGAGCATCCTCATGACCCTCAAAAGCATGCCCCTGCCTCACCACTGAGGGATTTAAAGGTTTTCATGAACACAGTTCATTTAAGGACAAAGGGCCTTTGCAGACTGCTAGAAATAGTGCAAATTGAGTCCACTTTAACTGCCCTGGCTCAGTGCTAGGGAATAATGGGAATTGTATTTTTTTCTGAGACATTGAGCCTTCTCTGTCAGGAGCTCTGGTGCCACAATAAACTACAGTTCCCATGATTCCCTAGCACTGAGTCAGGGCAGTTAAAGTGGACTCAATTTGCACTATTTCTGGCAGTCTGCAAAGGCCCAAAGAGTGGAATACTCATGCCTGTATCCTTATTGTTGTTGTTAGCTGCCCTCGAGTCGGTTCCAGCTCATAGCTACCCTGTGGATGTGACATCTCCAAGAATCCCTATCTTCCACTGCCTTGCCCACATTCTTGCCCATAACCCCCCTGATTGAGTCAATCCTTCTGGTTTGTGGTCTTCCTCTCTTTCTTCTATCCTCTACCTTCCGTAGCATAATTGTTTTTTCTAGTGATCCATGCCTTCTCATTGTGTGGCCAAAGTACAATAGTCTCAACTTGATCATCTTTGCTTCCAAGGAGAGCCCTGGTCTGATCTGTTCAAGAACCCATTTGTTTGTCTTCTTGGCTGTCCATGGTATCCTACATACTCTTTTCCAGCACCACATTTCAAATGAGTTGATTTTATTTCTGTCTGCTTCCTTCACTGTCCAGCTCTTTCATCCGTAGATGGTAATTGGGAATACAATGGTTTTTGTATTTTGACTTTAGTGTTCCGTTGTATGTCTTTGCTCTTCAGTATCTTTCCCAATTCTTTCATAGCTGCCCTTCCCAATTCTTTCATAGCTGCCCTCCTAATCTTTTTCTTATTTCTTGACTGCAGTCTCAATTCTGATCAACATTTAATCCTAGGTATGGGAATTCTTTAAATATTTCAATTTCCCCGTTGTCTACATTAAATTTATGTATGTCTTATGTGGTCATTATTTTTGTTTTATTTATGTTCAACATCAGACCTGCCTTTGCACTTTCATCTTTGACCTTCCTTAATAACTGTTCCAATTCCTGAATGCCTTCTGCTAATAATATGGTGTCGTCCACATATCTTAGGTTGTTAATTTTGTTTCCTCCTATCTTAATTCTTCCTTTTTCTGATTTTAATTCGGCTTTTCTTATGATGTTTTCAGTACATAAGTTAAACAAGTAGGGTAATAGGATGCAACCTTGCCTAACCCCTTTGCCTACTGGGAACCACTCTGTTTCCCTGAATTCTGTTCTGATGGTGGCCTCTTGTCCTTGGAACAGATTCCTCATCAGGACCATCAGATGTAGTGACACTCTCATGTTTTTGAGTGCATTCCATAGCTTTTCATGATCTATACAATCAAATGCTTTGTTGTAGTCTATGAAACACATGCTGATTCTCTTTTGGAATTCTTTGGTGTGCTCCATTAGCCATAATATGTTTGCAATGTGGTCCCTAGTGCCCCTTCCTTTTTTGAATCCTTCTTGCACCTCTGGAATTTCTCCCTCCATGTATGGTTGGAGTGTACGCTGCAGAACTTTGAGCATTATTTTGCTTGCATGTGAGATTAGTGCTATTGTCCTATAGTTGCTGCAGTGGGTATCACCTTTCTTGTGAATTGGTATGTATATCGAGCATTTCCAGTCTGTTGGCCACCACTTTGTTTTCCATATTTGTTGGCATATTTCAGTTAGCACTGAATTTGCATCTGTCTGTAGGCACTGTATCAGTTTAATTGGGATATCATCTGTTTCCAGTGATTTATTTCCCGCCCCCATTTCCTTTATTGCAGATTCCACTTCACTTCTTAGAATTTGGGGTTCGTCTTCATATGGCTCCTCATTCCAAATCTCATTCATTCCCTCATCTCTTTTGTAAACCTCTTCTGTGTATTGCCTCCAGTGTCCTTTTATTTCTTTTCATATTATGTTCTTTTTTTCTCCATAAAGCATCCTTGTCCTTGGTTTGAGCTTGGCTTTATTTTTGATTTTTTGAAAGAGGTCTCTCATTCTTCCCTTATTGTCGTATTCTATTTCTCTGCATTGGTCATTGTAGTATTTCTCCTTATCCTGCATGTCAGACATTGGACAGTTGTGTTCATACTTCTGGCTTTGTTCCTATTTCCCTTTATTTTCACTTTTCTTCTTTCTTTTATTGCATGAAGTGTTTCATCTGTCATCAATTGTTTCTTATATTTCTTTTTGGCCACTGTTAGTGTTTTTTGCATTCTTGTATTCTTGCATTCTTATATCCTTAATGACTGAAAATTATGGAGTTTGCCACCACTGGATGTGATGAAGTTTTTAGCTTAGAAGGATTTTAGGAGATTAGATGAATTCATAGAAGACAATGCTATCAGTGGCTACTAGTCATCATGATGGAACCTGTTTCACGGGTAGTACACTTCTGAACACCAACTGCATGGGGGGAAATGGCTATTGGCTTCAGTCCTGCTTGTGGGCTTCGCAGAGGCATCTGGAGGACTACTACAGGAAGCAGGATGCTGGATGAATATACAGGGATGATCTTAAATTTACATGAAACAGAAAAAATATCACAGCAAGATTGAAATGTGACAGTAAGTCCTCTTTCCTGTATGGCTATCAGCCAATTAAAAAAACACACACACTAAAATATGCAGATTTAAAACTAAATTCCATTTTTGCACATGCATAACAACAGTTGGAAACAGGCACAAAAGTGCTTTTAATTGGCACATGTGCAATCTAAATGTAATCATCTCCTTATTCCTGTTAACTAAAATCTGAGGATGGAAGTGGGTGTGGATAGGAAAGAAGATTTTTCTTAATTTAATATTACTTTGCAAATTGTTTTAATGCACACAAAGGGTCTTTTCAAGAAGCATTCTCCTCCAGCAATGTGTTTTCCTATCTTTAAAAAAGGAGAAATAGAAAAGGAAGAGTACAATTTCTGATTAATATTAAAGAACCAAACAAGACAAAGAGTTTCAGCACTCAAAGGGCCACCCTCTCTCCCTCCATGTGTTACATTAAGGACAAATACCAACTTCCACAGTGTTAACATTCTGAAAAAAAAGTTTCATCTTCCACTTTTGGGAGATCATTATGGAAAAAATTTGGTATGCCTTGAGAAAAATGTATTCGTGTTTGATGCTCATTCTTTTAATACTTGGAAGCACAATGGCTTTAAAGCCAGCCAAGCCAGCAAAAAGGTGGCCATTGTTTTATGCAGTATTTTAAAAAGAAAATTATTTATTTTAAAAGGATATTCACCATATTAGTTTTCTATCCTTCGTGGAGCAGAATAAAAGCTGTCCTCTGGAAGGATCTGAACTTGAACAAAGTGTAAAAAAAATCAGGGGAGAGGGTGAGGAAAGATTTTTTGGGGATGGGAAAGCAAAGTTCTTCTCTGTTTTTATCAAATTTGATTGCTGCAGCTGTTCCCAGTTTCTATATTTTAAAAATAGCCTTATTCAGTGCCTTGTTGGCTAAAGGCCAGAGTATCATTAGAACATGATGTGCAGAAAAACCTCTATTCAGTTACAGATACAGAAATATATTTAAGATCAGTGGGGGTCATCTGAAGCAAACACTTGTAAAGGGAAAATTGAATTTTAATGTTCTCAGACCATTCGCTGCTTTTAGCTGGATATTTAAGAAATTCAAACCTGATATCTTCCTGTTTGTCCAAGCAATATCAGATTGCTGCACATCAGGCACAAAACAATATGAACAAATCAGAATGGTTTCCACTAGCAGAAATAGATCTTGTTCTCAGATTACGTCTAACAGTTTTGGCATTTACTTCAAATGGTTTCTAGTAACATTATATATTTCAGTGGTCTATAAACAAGACCTTACCTAGAAAAGAATAATGCTGGAACTGAAGAAGCTGGATCAATGTAATCCATATTTGAACTGTGCATCTTGTTAAACTGTACGTTTCAGACATGATTCACATGGATAAAAGTCAAACCACATTTAAGGATTTCTATGAGCATCTCCACCATCCCTCTCAACACTTACACACTGTTAATTCCATTTATGGGTGTTATTTTCTCACCCTGAATCATATAACAAAAGGAAAATATCTTAGTATGTGAGATATTCCAAGGATGTACCTACACTGTAGAATTAATGCAGTTTGACACTGCTTTACTTACCATGGTGGAATTCTTGGATTTGTAATTTTGTGAGAAATTTAGCCTTGTCTGTCAAATAGCTCTGGTGCCACCACAAACTACAAATCACAGGATTCCATAGCACTGAGCCCTGCCAGTTAAAATGGTGTCAAACCACATTATTTCTGCAGTGCAGATCTATCCCAAGTCTTCTTTGAGTGTATTGTGACCACACTCAGTTCATGCAACAAAAGCAGCCACCATAGAGTAGTAGAGCAGAATAGTACCCATTTCTGTTGTAAGGAAAACTTTCATCATTTGTTTCACACCTCCAGTATAGCAGTATTTACAGTTTATAGGGAAGTATGTACACCTGATCTCTCAATTAGGATAAAAAGCCAGGCAGGTTGTTAACAGAAAGACATTAAGTAGTCCCTGTGTGAAAGTGTTACTTTGGAAGTGTGAACCTTAGAAAGCTTATTTTTTTAATTGCTTCCAAAACCACCCAGCCAGCACGGTCACTGGCTATACTGGCTGGGGAATTCTAGGAACAGTAGTGTTAAAAAAGATATCTTTTCCTATCTCTGGGTGTGCTCTTGCTCATGGCTCAAGCCAGTCAGCTGCTTTATCCTCTAACTTGCCATCACATAAAACTGTTGGGACTACAATCATTTGTCACTGCCAGATAACATGGTCATCACCTCTGGGGGCACCAGGAAAGAAAAGAATAAGCTATCAGTGCTATGGGCAAAACATTGCCCCGCTTCTTCTGCAGTTTCCTGTTTTCATTCAGTTGTCCTCATTGGGCCATTTTAAAGGGTTTTGGTTTTTTTAGGGGGAGGGAGGTTTACTTCTACAAGACTCTTAATTCTTCCACAAATGCTACTACTTCATCTTGTTTCTCAATGGCTCTGTTTTGAATCCATTTCTTTTGATACTCATCATTTGATTTTCTAATAGAATGATGAAAGGCAGCTGTGCCATTTGAAATTGGAATAATAAAAGGTTGGACATTTAGGAAGGAAAAATCAGATGCATGAATACAGGATGGATGGCAGTAAATGTATAAAGTAGCAATCACTTTTCTATACCGCTTATCAGTGCATTTAAGCATTCCCTAAGCAGTTTACAATATGTAAGCTAATTGAACCCAACAAGCTGGGTATTAATTTTAGTGACCTATGGAAGGATGCCAGGCTGAGTGGACCCTGGAGCCCTGCCTGGGATCGAACTCATAACCTTGTGGCTGTGAATGGTTGCAGTACAAGCATTTAACCACTGCGCCACCAGAGCTCCTCCAAAATATTTAGTAGAAAATATTTTAGAAGTATTTGTGGTCTTAGTAGACCACAAGCTAAACGTAAGTCAACAATTTGATGCAGTGGTAAATAACCCCTATGGTTATGCCAGGCTGGACATATAGTGTCCAGATCAAGGGAAGTAATAGTCCCATTCTGCTCTACTTTCCTAAGTCCCAACCTGGAATATTGTGTCCAGTTCCAGTTACCATGGTGGAACAAGGATGTCAGTAAGTTGGAACATGTCCAGAAGGGGATCAAGATGGCAAATGGTCTGGAAACGAACTCCTATGAAGGTTGAGGGAGTTGAAAATGTTCAACATGGAGAAAAGCAGACTGAGAAGTGATACAATGGCATCTTCACATATCTGAAGGGCTGTCATAAGGAAAATGGAGTGAGCTTGCTTGCTTTTCTGGAAACTCTCAAGAAACTGGCAAATGATAACTCAGGGGCCCCACACTGGTCCATGGACTGCCACTTTGAGTAACACTGGATTAGATGATCCTTGGTGTTTCTTCTAAATCTACAATTCTATGAGTCTATGATAAACTGAAAAGTACAAATGTCTAAAATCAAATGGAGAGAAGCTAGAGACTTTGTAAAATTATTCAAGAGTTCATTAACTAGTAAGTGAGACCACGTGTCACACTTGTTATGGGGATCAGTATCCCCATGATGAATTGCACTGTTGAATTCTACACGATCAAATCATACAGATGCTACTGTTACATAATTCTAAATGCAATGGAGAGAATATAAGAAGGCATGCCAAATGAAAAAGGTAAGATTCCCAGTACATATTTCAGTTGTAAAACATGCTTCCTCTGTATTTATATTTCAGGATGTTAAACTATTTCATAACATATGGACTGTATGATAATATTGATTTAAGCAATAATAATTTCTCAATATACATACTTAGTGAATTCTACCAACTTAAAAGAACAGTGTATAGTGGTGGGCAAAACCAGCTTTCAATTTTGAAACAGTTACCATAGTTTGGTTGAAGCCACATTTATACCTTAACCATGAGAAATAGTAAAGCCTCCAATAGGCAGGTTTCTTCCCACCCTACAATGAACCACACATAGACACAACCACAAATATACATATACACACAAAACCCCAGAGAAAATTTACCATAAAGTATTTTGGAAAGGGAAATGTGGAAAATGTCACTTCAGCTGGCTACATTCTACATTCATAGATTTTATCCACAGATTCAATCATCCATGGCTTGAAAATATTCCAACAAAAAACAAAAACAAAAAGCAAAAAGCAAAAAAGCAAGCTTTGATTTTGCCATTTTATACAAGGGACATCATTTACTATGTCATTGTATATAATGGGACTTGAGCATCCACAGATTTTGGTATCTATGGGGGTTCCTGAAACCAAATCCCAATAGATACCACGGGTCCACTGTATTTAAACCTTTTCAGATGATTTGGCCAAGAAAAAATGAGCATCAAGTTGCTATGAATACAAAACTGGCATCCTCCCCACTTCTGATAAAAGAAGGAATTGTACAGAGAGGGGGAAAATAGGGCACATGAAACACCCATACAAAGTCACCCTAAAAGATGCTGATGAGCAAGGTCTGGGTGAAATGGTCTAATTTGCATATTTATTCTCATAAAGGGGGAAAATGTGGTAGCAGGATTCTGTAACCCCCTGCTGATAACTGTGAATGGAAAAAGATTGCTTGATAATATTTGGCAAGATTCCTTTTCTGTGAAATATTGAAATAATTGACACTGAGGGCTATACTCTAGGTTTAAATACACACTTCAATGGGGCTATTTATGTGCTTAAAGTTAAGTATGTGGACAAGTGCTTTTCTGCACCATATTTGTATTTCAAGTGCTCAGATCAGAGAACAGCAACCTTTAAAATAATGTTTCTTATAAATCAAGACAACAAATCATGTAATTGCAACAGTAAAAGTGTGCTTTTCAACATGCACCCTGACTACATATGTTATACATAGCAGAATAATGTTTCTGAACAGGAAGACCCTTTCAAGAGTACATTAAGTTATCCACACACGGAAAAGCCATGGGGACATTTTTACCTCTCCTTTTTAAAAATAAGATGGTTTTCGACACTAAGTCCAGAAGTGCAGGAGGCAACTTGCAATACTTTGAAAAGAATGAAAGGAAGTCAATGATGCAGGTGCACTAATAAATGGGTGGTCTTTGAATTACAGTATTTATGTGTGCTGTGCTGAGCTAAATATCAAGCTAAATGTTACACATACAAAGTAGCACAACAAGAACATCTGTGTTGGGGGGACTAAGCTGGCATGGCCAACACCTCCAGTGCCAGGTGCAAAGGAAATGTCAGGACAGCTTGAAAAATTTTGACTTGCAAGCATCTGTGTGCATCAGATTTTCTCCTATACGCCTGGTTGCCCTCTACAACCTAGAATATATTTATATTCTTACATCTGGTCTGGTAAAGGGATAAGTTTCACTCATTCCAGTACTCATTCTTCATTTGAAGCTAAAACATAGTTCCAAGGTTATGGCAAAAAGAATTACTTTTTTTAAAAAAAGGATTATACTTTCAGAAAGTGTCACTGTCACTAGTCTTTTCTAATGCACAACCTATATTAAAGATATGCAGTACTAATGATGTTCTGAAAGTAATATAAATCCATATGCACTATTTGTTAGCATATGGCCATACCCAAATGCAAGTCAAGAGAAGCTGGAAGCAGAGGAAAGTAGTCAGAAGTCTAGTAGTTTCTTACTGCTTTTTAAACTAATTTCTTGAAGAATCTATATTTCCTGCTCCCTAGGACAGTGTGTTTAAAGCCTTCTCTTTAGCAACCCCTTCTTTGTCCTAACCTTGAATGATCAAGGAATGTTTGTAAATCTTGTCCTTTTTATTATCCTGCTTGTGGAGGGAAGCATCCTATTCCAAAAAACAGAAACTTGAGTTGACCATAAACACTAGTTCTTCACTAGCACTCAAATCCAGTATCTTGATACAATGCCTTTCCCTTGCTGAATTTAAATGATTACCCATTCTCAGATAATTTGGCTTCTGAACATCTTTATGCATGTTTGCCTTTGTGCACTGTTTTAACTGATATTGTGAAACAACCAGTGTCCACAGCATGATACACTATTTGAATTAAATCAAGTCCATCAGATTGAAATGTAAAAGGTCTTCCCTTGGTATAGTCCCTTGGTATAGTCTCTTAGCAGACATCCTCCATTTTTTTCTTGTATATTTTAGCCATGTGGAGTTCCCTATGACCCCAGCCTGACCCCTGGGAGATGGCAGCCATAATCCCCTAGATGTGAGGTCAGGTAAGCAAGCTAAAAATTGCTTAAGACCACTAAAGATTTCCTGGACAGGCAGGTTTTGCCTTGGGGAATATCCCATTATGTTGGAAAAGATACCTAATGGTGTTTGTCATAGGGCCTAAGCAGACTGCCTAGCACTGCCCTGGCTCAGTGCTAGGGAATCATGGGAACTGTAATTTATTCTGGCACCAGAGCTCTCTGACAGAGAAGGCTCAATGTCCCAGAAAAAAATAAAATTCCCATGACTCCCTAGCACTGAGCCAGGGCAGTGCCTCAATTTAATGTGCACTATTTCTGGCAGTCTGCAAAGGCCCTTAGTCTCACACTTGATGAGACAGTGATTAGATTTGATCGCACCTCTTTTCTCTAGCTTCCCTTCCTTGATAGTTTTGAAACCAAATGCATTGTTTAGACTATGCCCAGACTTAAGTAAACAATAGTAAACCACTCAAGCCTATGTCCACCTATTGTCTAACTCATGGCTAGAAGGCAGAAATTGCCCTTAAAACCCCCTGGATTTTAGCAGACCTTGTGCTACCTTGGAAGTGCATGCTGAAACTCTGTTGGTCTGTGCTCTGAGATAGTTCCCGTGACCCCCTTTCTTGCCGGTCATGCCCCTTCCACGATACTCATCCTCATTCACTGCCAGAAGCCCAGAGGAGTCGCTCGGGTGTGAGTATATCTCCCTCTATCCTGGTTTTCCTCTTTGCCTCCCCCGCTCTCGCTCTTCCCCGCTCATTCTTCTAGTGTGTGTGTGTGTGCTGCATTTGGATGTTTGCCTATTTTGTCAAATAAATATTTTAGACTTTAATTGGAGCTTGGTCCATTCCAGTGTCTTTCCTAGCCAGAATTCTTACGTCTCCCGTAGACAATTGGATAAGATCTTAGAAGCGAAATTGGGTGCTTCCCTCTCATTTGAGCTAATTATAAATTCCCCAAAATTAGGTCTTGGTTTCCCAACAAGTCACTACAGAATGAGAATACCATCCTACATATGATTGACAGTACAATCCAATATATGCATACTCAGAAGTAAGTCTTTTCAGCTTCAATGTGAGTTACTTTCTATCAAATTATCTCTCTCTCTCTCATCTCTCTCTCTCTCTCTCTCTCTCTCTCTCTCTCTCTCTATCTCACTTTTCTGCCCACTGGGGCTCCCAAAATGATGCATAGCAAAAAACCAAACCAAACCAAAAGCAACAAAAGATAAATACATTGTTCAAACACATTTGAGATCACAACCTGAGGAGATTTATAAGTGGAATCAAGAACATAATTCCTTTTAAGTAGCAAACTCAGCTACTGAGCGCTGAAAAAAATGGAACAAAAATCAAGCTACTGGGAAACTAGATAGAAATATTGACTAGCTTGATGAAGTTCCAAAGTATGAACAAGTACTTAAAAAAAGAAGTAAACCTAACAGTCCAGTGTAAACAGAACATACTCAGCATCCATTTTATTTTATTTTCAATTTTTAATCCTTTTATTTTATAACAACATAAAACAACATCATCTTCAGTTATATACAATGGGTGGTTATACACAATAACTCCAAACAGAATTTTCTCTTTACTTTGACTTCCCACATCACTACAATAATGGGCCGCTTATTGACCCATCATCTTATTGACCTATTTTACACAATAAAGAAAAAAAAGAACAGAAGAACTTTCAAAAAGTCATACCTTTCTGAGAACAATCTTCTTGGGGTCTAAATACTGTCTTATAGTTCTTTCTTATTAAATTGCCTTAAATTGTTAATCTTATTTCCTCATCCTTCATTTTAGCTCCATCTCAATCTACAATATTCTATGATTGGGAACTACTCTTCCTCTATTTGATTTATATCTTTATTATTCAGGCAACAGGTCAATTTATCAATTTCTATCATTTCTGATGTTTTCATTAGCCAATCAGCCATCATTGGCATTTCTTGATTTTTCCAATTTTGTTAGCACCCATTTTATTACAGATTCCAAAATCAAGATCCACAAGGCAACTGTGTGGAATTATTGGGATCCATTTTTAATCTCCAAGGTCTTTTTAAAACAAAAACTTCTGAGGATTAAAAAAAGGTTCATTTTTTGAAAAAATAAAATAAAATTCATTTTGGTAAGAAGCTGATGTCTGTTACCCTTTTTGCCTCCCTGAAATATGTAAAAGGGTAGAAAATTTCATTTAAATAAATTATTGGGGAGAATGGTCATCCCAGAAACTTCAAAGATTCAGAGCCAACTTATGCAGACCAACTATACTAAAAGCACTATGAAATTTATTCAAGGTTGTTGAAGTTGATGTTCCTAATTACAATTATGATTTGAATTAAATAGAAGTTTAATTATAACATCATACTGTCCTTAAAATTTATTTTGTATAAAATTCCATACAAAGTGGATTTTTAAAAGGGGATTTCCCTCCAAAAGCCAACATTTGCTGTTTAGTCCTGAACTTGTATAAAATGTTTGGGATGCCAACTTAAGTGTAAACAGAGTTTGGTCAAAATTGATTCATAATTGTGCATTCTATAGCATATATACAGACACAGAGACAGAATGAGGGGGGGGGAGAAAGAGGGAGAGGGGAGGGAGGAAGGGAGAGGGAGGGAGAGATTGAGATTGAGATTGAGATCAAGAGAGATCTGATGTGTTTGTTGGTGGTACTCAAATCAGTTAATGGATTCATTTAATGCTTTGGGACCATGGTCTTTATTCTGATTCTATTAGATAAAAACAACAACAGTTTGGCATTTCTGAGATCAAGCATATGAAATTTGGACAGCATTACAAACTATAGCCTAGATACGAACTGAGTGAATCCAGGTAGTGCATGAAAGTGCCACTACCACTGCTATGGCCTCGGAGTGAGAAAAGAACATGAAGGCACAGCTGCTTCATGCCTAGGGCCAGCAGTTGAGGAAATATCTTCCCTACATCCCAAGTACCACTGCTTTGGCCTCAGAGGGAGAGAAGAGTAGACAGTATCTGCCAATTCCTTTTCCTCTGCCATTCTCTTTTCCTTGTGTGTCCCTTAGATTGTGAGACGAAAGGCAGGGAAATGCCAAATTGATTATTTTGTAAGTTGCCCTGGGACCCTTTTTGGTTCAAATGTGGATATAAATACTCTAAATAAATAAATAAGGTGAAGCAGCAATTCAGTTTCTTCACAATAAGCCGAGTCCAGCTTGATTGAGTCCAGCCATCTGGCATGTGGTCTTCCTTTCTTTCTACTACCGTACACCTTTTTTTAATGAGACATGCCTTCTCATGACATGGCCAAAGTACAACAGCCTCAGTTTCATCACCTTGGCATCCAGGGAGAGTTCAGGCTTTATCTATTCTTGGACCCAATTGTTTGCCTTTTTGGCTATCCATGGTATCTTCAGCACTATTCTCCAGCACCACATCTTAAATAAATTTATTTTCTTTCTGTCTGCTTTCATTATTGTCTAGCTATGACATCCATACATGATTATGGGGAATACAATGGCTTGGACAATTTAGTGTCAGTTGTGTATCTTTACACTTTATGATCTTGTCTAGTTCTTTCATAGCTGCCCTTCCCATTCTTAGTCTTTTTATTATTTCTTGACTGCAGTCTCCATTCGGGTCAATGTCTGGGCATCGACAGGGGTAGCGTGACCCTGTTGGTGCTCCTAGACCTCTCAGCGGCTTTCGATACAATAGATCACGGCATCCTCTTGGACTGCCTGAGGGGGTTAGGTATTGGAGGCACTGCTTTACAGTGATTCCGGTCCTTCCTCTCGGGTCGGTCCCAGAGGGTGCTGCTCGGGGACTGTAGCTCCAGTAAGAGGGACCTCACTTGTGGGGTCCCTCAGGGAGCTATTTTGTCCCCGATGTTGTTCAACATCTATATGAAGCCGCTGGGTGAGATTATATGGAGTTATGGTGCTGGGTGTTATCAGTACGCTGATGACACCCAAATCTATCTCTCCATATCTCGTTTGTCGGCCTCGAATTCCAATGGCATCTCTTCTCTCAATGAATGTCTTGGGGCGGTAATGGGCTCGATGAGGAAAAACAGATTGAAGCTGAATCCAGACAAGATGGAGGTGCTCACGGTAGCGGCCTCGAAACCAGGAATTGGGTTGCAACCTCCAGTCCTGGATGGGGTCACGCTCTCCTCCAGTGACTGTGTTCGCAGCTTGGGGGTGCTCCTTGACTCGTCGCTCCTGATGACGAATCAGGTTAATGCGACGGTCAGGAGCGCCTGTTATCAGCTTTGGCTGATACGCCAGCTGCGCCCGTTTCTGGAAGTAAGGGATCTTGAAACTGTGGTGCACACGTTGGTAACCTCACGCCTCAACTTCTGCAATGCACTCTACATGGGGCTACCCTCGTGCCTGGTTCGGAAATTACAGCTGGTACAGAACATGGCAGCCAGACTTGCTTCGGGAACATCTCGGAGGGATCACATCACCCCGGCTTTGAGGTCCCTCCACTGGCTGCCTATCAGCTTCTGGGCCAGGTACAAGGTGTTGGTTATCACCTTTAAAGCCCTAAATGGCTTGGGTCCAAGCTATCTCAGGGACCGCCTTCTCCCGTATAATCCTCCCCGCGCTCTTCGATCCTCCGGGAGGAATTTGCTACAGCCTCAGAAATCGAGGCTTGTGGCTACCTCCCGGGGCGCGTTCTCTGTTATCGCGCCTAAGCTCTGGAACGGCCTGCCAGACGAGATCCATCTTTTAACATCTTTAGACAGCTTTAAAAAGGCTGTCAAGACGGATCTCTTCCGGCAGGCCTTTCCAGACTAGTATACTAGATCAGTCCTTCCAGCCTTAGATTAATAGTTATCCAAGAGACGATCCTCACGTGGCCCCATCAAGTGATGGGAGGATCATCGTGCCAGGCTTATGGAGTCATTGGGTTGGATGGTTTTTATATTTTAATTTCAACTGTTGTTTTATATTGTTTTGATTTAATTCTGTTTTAAGGGGGGGGAGGGTTCGCTTATATTGTATGTTTTATTTTGTATTGCATGTTTTAATTGTAAGCCGCCCGGATTGGATTACCAATGGGCGGGATAGAAATAAATTTATTATTATTATTATTATTATTATTATTATTATTGATCCTAGATATGGGAATTCTTTAAATATTTCGTTGTCTTAATTGAATTTATGTATGTCTTCTGTGGTCATTATTTTTGTTTTCTTTATGTTCAGCATCAGACCTGCCTTTGCACTTTCATCTTTTACCTTCCTTATTAACTGTTCCAATTCCTGAATGCCTTCTGCTAATAATATGGTGTCGGCCACATATCTTAGGTTGTTAATTTTGTTTCCTCCTATCTTAATTCTTCCTTTTTCTGATTTTCTTATGATGTTTTCAGCATATAAGTTAAACAAGTAGGGTGAAAGGATGCAGCCTTGCCTGACCCCTTTGCCTATTGGGAACCACTCTGTTTCCTGAATTCTGTTCTGATAGTGGCCTCTTGTCCACGGTACGGATTCCTCATTCTTTCATAGCCACCCTTCCCATTCTTAGTCTTCTTCTGATTTTTGACTGCAGTCTTTTTTCTGGTCAATATTTGATCTGAGGTACAGAAAATCTTTGATTTCCTCATTATTTAGGGTGAATTTCTGTAGATCCTCAGTGGTTATTTTTGTTTTCTTTTTGTTCAGATCTCAGCTTGCCTTTGCACTTCTTCTTTAATTTTTCTTAGTAATTGCTCCAAGTCTCAGATATTTTCTAGTAGTGGTATGGAGTCATCTGCATATCTTAGTTTGTTAATGTTACTTCCTCCTGTCTTCACTCCTCCTCCTTCTGAGTCTAAATCTGCTTTTCATATATTTTTTTTTTGCCTACAAGTTGAACAAATAGACTGATAGAATGCAGCCTTGTCAACATTGGGGTGAAGTAGATGAGTAGTTTGGAGTGGCCTCTGGCAGCTCCAGCTGTGACCAAGCCCCGATCAGCACAGGACTGCGATGACTGGATGTCGTGGGCCCAAGGCCTGCCGTTGCCATGGTCTGGAACAGGCCGCTGATAAGGAGTGGTTTTTCTCTGCTCCTTTCATGGCAGGGTTTGGGCCACCTTAGGCAGACTCATCGCTGCTTCCGGCTGATATTAGGTCATGCATCATCTGCACGCCACACCCCCAAAGTGGCACAAAGCTGGTGCTTTTTGCCTGTGTGTTTTGGGCCCTTGTCACCCTTTGCCATTTGGGAACCATTCTGTTTCCTCTATATTTTGTTCTAACAGTAGCCTCTTGTCCTAAGTACAGATTCCTCATTAGAGCTATCAATTGTAGTGACACTGCCATTTCTTTAAGAACATTCCATAGCTTTTTGTGATCTGTGCAGTTAAAGGCTTTGTGATAGTCTATAAAGCATAGGCTGATTTTCTACACTTTTCTAAAGAACAACCACAGCAGCAGTGTCTAGTAAATATTTACTCAGAACTTTCCACTGAGTTCAGTGGACACACTGCTTGATAAATATATCCTGGATGATAGCCCCAAAAGATAAAGATCAAAGTACAAGAACATACTGAAACTCTTGAATCTAGTGATATGTTTTGTAAATAATCTGAATATTTAATATTATAATCTTAATGCATACATATTAAAAATAAATGTATTAAAGCTAAATAATGGTATAAGAGAAATTTTGGGAGGCTGATCTTAAATGGAACCAGCTATTACAATTTCTAGTCCTTGTTATTCATTTTCTTCTTGTTACTTCAATTTTAAAAGCCAGATTCCTCCATTATTTTCTGACCTAAAATGAAACACCATCTGGTGTTGAACATGTTGAGATTTGACATAAAAGGAATGAAATTATTTTTCTTAATATGACTTTAAAACTAAACTTAAAGATAATAAAATAAAAGGATATAAAATTTGAAATATGGAAAGAACAAATAAACTTCACTCTATCACAAAAGTTAATCTTTTAGTACCAGAAATCTCACATTTAATATTGAATCTGACACTCGCAATATCATCAAATCTACTTTATAAATCCACTCCTATGTCATCAAATCTAAACCCACAAAAACCAGGATAGTATAATGCTATATTTGGACCTGGGAAGACCAGAATTTAAACCTCAATTGCGCCCTGAAGCTCTTTGAGTAAAGGTAGGCTAGCCAAGACCTCTGACTCCACCCTGAGTCTTTTCACACTACACAGTAATAGCAGTATGATTTCATTTTAACAGCTGTAGCAACTTTCTGTGGAATCCTGGCATTTGTAGTTCAGGGGGCACTGAACATCACTGGCTGAGAAATCTCTCCCTAAACTGCAAATTCCAGATTGCCACAGGATGGAAATAGGGCAGTTAAAGAGGAAGTACAGTGCTATAATTGTATAGTGTGAAAGGGTCCTTGATCACAAAAGGATGCTCTTGGTGCAGTTATATATATGCATGCATGCATTGTATTTATACCTTACCTTTCAGCTAGAAAAATTCTCAGAGGCTTAAATATAATAATAAAAACTTATTGAGTGTGGTTGCTGCCTTGAGGCTTGCAATCCAAATAGATCTGACACAAAAAGAAGAATGGATAGGGAGGGAAAAGGAAAACCATATATATTTCCTTGATCTACCTGAAGGAAAAATAAATGGACTGAGATATACTGAACTACACACAATCAGACTAGTTAATATGTGTATTAACACCCCCACACACAAATATCTATCTGCTGCTGTTATTTTAAAAAAAAATCTGTGACTCTAAGCAAAGTACAAACACAGTGGCTTTTACTTAGGGACCTTAAAGACAACAGAGATTAGTTTAAATATTGCACTGTGTTTCTGTTGTATGCTGTCAGTATTGGGATTTGTGTCACTGTATACCATTGTGCATATTGCATTGTATATCTACTGTCTCCAGTTTTATTGCCTGAGTTGTGCACTTGTTACATGTAGGTTATGTATGCATAAAAATCTAGCTCTCTATGCATTAAAGGAAGTAAGTCCTTGTCCATAAGGCTTATGCTTTAATCAATTAGTTTCTAAGGTGCCATGAGAACTGCTGTTATCTTTGTTAAAACAGGCCAACATGACAATTCCTCTGGATTGTAGTAGAAGTTGATCATTAAAGATGATTATTATCTTTTTTTAAAAAATAGTTTTCAATTTGTCTCTTTCTTTCAGGAGAGGGAAGCAATGGTAACAATACTATTAACAATCCATGGCATCTTCCATCTGGGGAACTCAGTGTTCTTTATTTTGCAGAAAATGTTGAAATTCTAGGCATGTTGCCAAGACAGAGCCTTGATACCATTGATGCTTCTAGTTTTCTCTTTGAAAACAACCACCATCTAATTGCTGCATAATGTCCACAAAATGATTCTGCACAGTCTCACTTTCAGAACTCATTCATCTTCTTTTCTCACTCTTTGTTGATAACTCATTATGGTCATCTTCTTATGGTCACAAATACAGAGGAATTTGGGCATGACTTTAAATGAATGGGCCTTGCAATTGCTTTGTCATGGTGTCCTTCTCACTCAGTTCAACCATGTCATGCCAAGATTTCTGAACTGTGGTCAGCAGTAGTACCATGGTAAAATATCAGTTGACTGTGATAAATGTGGAAATGAGACAAGCTAATTAACTGTTTCACCATGAGTTCCGTTTCAGTACAACCCATAATTCCATTAATTCATCCAAGATGAATCCCAGCTTGGTCTGTGATTTTGTAAGAGTGTGTCTTCTTATTCCTTCACTTTTATTGTCCTTCATGGGTTGTTGTTTGGAAGGAGATGATGTCAAAATCCCAGAAGACATTCTCTTGTCTATGAAGTCTTCTTCAGAGACAAAGGAACTGAGTCAAATGGATGACACTTGTTACCTCTGTTCTGCCTTACTGTATGGTGCATCATCTGTTCTTAATGAATATCCAGAAATCTAATTTTTGGGTGCTACATTTTATCTGACAGTTATCAAGGAGCTATGCTTTCATGTTTTGTGACTCTCGTAATTTTCATATATCCTCAGTCCTCTCAGGTATCCTCTGTTCACTTAGGAAATCTTTCCATTTCCTTGTGCATGCCTCTCAAAATCCTACTCAATAGAACTCCACAAACATGATTCTTTTGTGTGTCTTCAACGTGCCTTGTTATGTGCCTTCAAAGTGCACTCCGAAGACATATGGCAGCCTTGTCCTAGGGTTTTCTTGGCAAATTTTGTTCAGAGAAAGCTTACCATTGCTTTCTTCTTAGGCTTAGAGAGTGTGACTTACCCAAAGTCACCAAATGGGGATCTGTGACTGAGCAGAAGTTTGAATCCTAGTCTCTGTGAGTAGTACTCCAACACTAAAAACTATTACATCATGCTGGCATGAATCTTAGAGTAGGATTAATTTCTGTTTTAATTTAATAGCTTATAATGGTTTGGATATTTGACAGAAAAACTACATTGGTACAACTGGACTTCGCCACTGCAAATCCAGATAAAATAAGCCCATAGAACAAAATGATTGTGGACTTTTACATAGAAACTCACATTCTGTCATGAAATACACACTTCTTTTCATTTAGCTGTGACATTTTCCCTATAGCATAAGTTGTTATTGACTAAAACACTGTATCATCATGATGACCCAAAGATAATGTCACTCATTTTTCATTTACAAAATCGTCTTTTGGAATAGATCCATGTTGAAAATGTGCTACTGATGTAAAAGATATATGGAAGGGAGAATCACACTGTTAAAACATCATAAACTTGTTGTGCCCATAATCAATGCTTTTGTCCTGTCAAACAGCCTTTTCCCTAAATAAATATTAGGGATTTTTTTCAACCTATGGGTAAAAATTTATTTAATAAGACAGACACCAGCTCATGAAGAACACCTACTTCTGTTCAGGCATAGTCAAACTATGTAACAGTTTTACAGGGTGTATCTGAAATTATGTGTTCCCCCATACCCTAAAGCTGCTGGACACATCACATTTTGATGGCCACGTATGGCAAAACTGTGTTTATAGAGCTGTATTTTCTTTTTTAAAAACTTCCACCACCATCACCATCATCATATTTATTTCCTTTCCCTCCAACATAATGATGTGAGGTTGCTTTCAAATCTAAAACAAATACAGGTTAAAATACAATCAAAAGCATTATTTTAAAATGTAATTAAACAATCCATAGAATTTAAACCATTTAAAAATCCAGTAAAACAGAGAAGATACAAAGACTTTTTAATGGAAATCTCTCAAGTGTATCCATAATGGCTTCAGAATTTTGAGTTTCATTGCTTTATAACATGAGTTGGTAACATTATGCTCATTAAAACGATCAAATCTGAAGTGTCCTTGAAGTGTCCTGTTGCAAGAGAGTAAGTGAAATTTTTGATTGTGAGGATGTTGTGTGATGGAAAGATGAGATAGAAAGCCAGTGATGCAGAATATAACACTCACTCACTCACTCTCTCTCACATACATGCACACATTACAGAAATAAAGATATTTAAATGCCTGTGAGTTAACTTCAGCATTCTATGTTGAGGAAAGCAATATTCTTTTCAGTGTGTGTTGTAGGTGTAATAGAAATCTCCAATGCTAATTACTATGATGATATATGAATTGCTAAAGGTTTTAGGTAGATTGATATATGAATGATCTCTTCATCCACCTGTATTAGAGTTACAGCAACCCAATTATCTCCAGCCTTCATGTTTAAGTGAGTGACACAGAGTATAAAGTCTCATTAATTTAGCACCCAAGTCTGTACAAACAATATCAGGGTCAGAAATATCATGTAGGCAAACCTAAGTAAGGTTGAAAAACTGGAGCAACCTCAGTACAACCTGCAATTGACCCTGAAACTGAGCAAAAGAGTCTGATGCAACCTGAGGATCTCTGAAAGGTTATTAACTTTGGATAAAGCCACTACTTAATGTCAGGTAAATCCACCAGTAATTATGATAATTCAAACAAAGCCTAAAGAAAGACATGCCAAAGACTTACCTTTCAGGTCATGAAGACTTTCTCATTATAAAGGGACAATGTATATGTGTCACAGACATCAGTGTCTTGCTAATTCCAGTTACTGCAAGCTGCTTTTGTGGATTTGATTTTGCAGCTGAAAATGTCTGACTGCCAGACAAAGGGACAGAAGCGGCTGCAGCTGTTATTATTGATTATTTCCTCAATTTGAAGGAAGCAGACCAGAGACAAACAACATGGGAAGACAAAGGCTAAGTTGTTTGACTGTTTCTCTGGCATAGCATAGCTACTGGTAACTATACTATGCAGCAAACCAATTCATAGAATGGATGTATCATCACTGCATTGTTTGAGGTTTTTTTTCAGAAGTCACAATACCTTGTTTGTGGTGATGCAGAATATTTAGTTTGTCATTTTAATAAACTAGAAAACTGTAGAGGAAAAGGCACTAAATTCAATATAAATGCCATGAATGCCAATATCACTGTAGAAGTAAACAGTGTAAGAATCAGCAGCATTAGTACTAGTAGTTCTAGGGGCACCTTTCAGGTGATATTATCTGCACAAAGGAAGAAAACATTGCTTTTGTAGTTCATGAAATATGTTCCTATCACATAAGCAGAAATGTGAGTATTTCTCAAATTGTACAAAGACTAGACAAGATTGTTGCAGATTCTTTGCTGAGACATAGGGCTAAATAATCAAATCAAGGTAGGAGATTTATGCAAACTTAAAAACAAATTATGCTTGTCTTTTGTGTCATGGTTCTTTAATTTCCCTCCACCGCTCCATTGTTTTCTGTTACTAAGAGCTCTAAATAAGGATTTGCATGCTGGAAGCAGATCAAAGCCAATAGCAAACTTAATTTGTAAGCCACACAGGAGCTATGAGCTATTCTAAACCTTTCTGAGTTCTGTTATGTGTTAAGTATTACATGCTACAACCTGCTCATCTCAGGTTCTACAGCAAATCCCTCACTCTCCCGTTCAAATAGATCTGCTACTATTTAGTCATTTTTATAGTATCAGTATTGATATGAATCTTCAGATTCCCTCACCCATCCACTCCAGGATCCATGATCCAAGCCATGCCAGTTATTTTAGTGAAACTTCAGTTCAGTTCATTTTTATTTCGGTCATAGACCAGCATGGATAAAAAGGGGATATAGAATAAAAGAAGGTAAAAACAAGGTTAAAACAAGTTAAATTCAAGGTAAACAAGGTTAGTGAAACTTCATTGCATGTTAACAAAAACATACAGGTTTTGGGAGATGAAGAAACTTTTTGAGATAGGTGGTTTTCTTTTATAATTGATTAATGAAAATCACTCTGAAAAGCCACCCAAATCCAACCAACCTTTTTGAGAGAGATTTTCTGACAACCATGAGCCTCTCTGCCATGCCATGATTTCCTGGAGAACTGTTCTCCTAAAGGAATCCTTAAGACTTAAGTCAAAAATATTTGTATGATACAGGTTGCAGATATTTCTGATTGGCATTAAGGCTGCATCTGCACTGCAGAAATAATCCATGTTGACACTTTAACTAGCATGGCTCAATGCTATGGAATTCTGGGAATTGTACTTTTGTGGGACATTTAGCCTTCTCTGTCATAAAGCTCTGGTGCCACAACAATCTACAATTCCTAGAATTCCATAGCACTGAACTATAGCAATTAAACTGTTGTTAACCTGGATTATTTCTGCAGTGCCAATGAAGCCTCGGTTGCTGTGATGGTCTGTGTTTTCTTTTTCGTTTTGCTGGTTCAAGTTTATGTTTTGCCCTGTTAAACCAATAATTTCAGAGCACTTATTTTGGGAATACAGTCGCCAGTCCTGGATGGAGTCACACTCTCCTCTAAGGACTGTGTTCACAGCTTGGGGGTACTCCTAGATTCGTCTCTTCACATGACTAGTCAGGTGAATGCAGCGGTCAGGAGTGCCTGTTATCAGCTTCGGCTGATACGCTAACTGCACCCTTATCTGGATATGAGGGATCTGGAAACTGTAGTACACGCTCTGGTAACCTCACGTCTGGATTACTGTAATGCACTCTACATGGGGCTACCCTTGTGCCTAACCTGGAAACTTCAATTGGTACAAAACATGGCAGCCAGGCTAATTAGTTGAACATCTAGGAGGGAGCATATAACACCTGTGCTTAAATCCCTCCACTGGCTGCCAATTAGTTTCCGGGCACAGTACAAGGTGTTGGTTTTAACCTTTAAAGCCCTACATGGCTTGGGTCCATCTTATCTCAGGGACCGCCTCTCCCCGTATGATCCCCTCCCGCACGCACTTCAGTCCTCTGGGAGGAATCTGCTGCAGCCCATGAAAACTAGGCTCTCACAGACCTCCCAGAGGGCCTTTTCTGTGACTGCTCCCAGACTATGGAATGGCCTGCCGGACGAGATCCGTCTTATTACCACCTTTCTGCCTTTAAAAAGGCAGTAAAGACGGATCTCTTCTGGCAGGCCTTCCCGGAATAACTCCCCTGCTAAGTGGAGGTAATTGGAGGTGATCTGCCTCTCATCCCCCTGCCGCCATGGCATGTTTGCCAAAAATTGTTTTTATTGTATTTTAATGTTGATTAACCTGGTTTTAATTCTATCGTAGTTTAATATAGTTGTAAGGGGTGGGAGGGCTAAGGTGTGGGATGGAGGAATGTTTTAACTGCTGTCTTTTTAACCTTGTTGTACGCTGCCCCGATTGCCGTGCAGAGGGGCAGGTTACAAATAATAATAATAATAATAATAATAATAATAATAATTGTCAAACTTCATGAAAATTGATGGTGCTGACTTAATGGCAAAACTGCAAGTTCACTTCCACTTGTCTTTTTATTGTGTGGTTACATTCCTTTTTTACTCCAGCAATGCTCTACCTCTGTCGTCTTGGTGGATGATCTATGCATGGAACTGGACAGGAGGAGTGTGTCCTTGTTGGTTCTACTGGACCTCTCAGCAGCTTTCGATACCATCAACCATGGTATCCTTCTGGGTTGCCTCTCTGGGATGAGGCTTGGAGGCACTGTTCTACAGTGGCTCTGTTCTTTCTTGAAAGGGTGTTCTCTGAAAGTGATGCAGGGGGATTCCTGTTTGACTCCTTGGCCATTGGCTTGTGGGGTCCCTCAGGGCTCAGTGTTGTTCCCTATGCTTTTTAACATCTACATGAAACTGCTAGGAGAGGCTGTCCATAGTTTTGGAGTAAGGTGTCACCTGTTTGCAGATGATACCCAGCTCTATTACTCCTTTCCAACCAATTCCAAGGAAGCTGTTTCTGCCCTAAACTGGTGTCTGGCCACTGTAATGGACTGGATGAGGGCAAACAAATTGAAGCTTAATCCAGACAAGACAGAGGTGCTCCTGGTCAGTCAAAAGACAGATCCAGGAATAGGGATTCAGCCTGTGTTAGATGGGGTCACACTCCCCTGAAAACTTGTAGTTTGGGGGTACTTCTGGATTCAGTGCTGAGCCTGTAAGCCCAGGTATTGGCGGTGACCAGGAGTACTTTTGCACAGCTAAAACTTGTGTGCCCGCTGCACCCGTTCCTGGAGAAGTCAGATCTGGCCACGGTGATACATGCCTTGGTTACATCTGGATTACTGTAATGCACTCTACCTGGAGCTGCCTTTGAAAAGTGCTCAGAAACTTCTGCTGGTTCAAAGAGCTGCAGCCAGGCTGTTAACTGGAACTGGTTACAGGGAGCATACAACTCTCTTATTGCAACAGCTCCATTGGCTGCCAGTCCATTTCGGGGCACAATTCAAAGTGCTGGTTTTAACCTATGAAGCCCTATATGGCTTGGGTCCAGGCTATTTGAAGGACTGTTTCTCCCTGTATGAAACCCCCCCCCCCGAGTATTGAGATCATCAGGAGAGGCCCTTCCCTCTGTCCCACCACCCTCTCAGGTGTATTTGGTGGGAACAAGAGAGAGGGCCTTGTCAATGGCTCCTCCCAAGCTTTGGAAATCTCTCCCTAGGGAGGCCAGAATGGCATCATCTCTACTGTCCTTTGCAGCAGGCCTTTGCAAACTGATAAGAACTGAGTTTTTAATGTTGTACAATATAAATTTTAATGATTTGTCTTTTAACATGTTATATTTTAATTTATAACTGTTTTAACTCTTAAAATTGTTTAATTGTTTTTTAAAATTTTGTATTTATATATTTTATATTGTATTGTTTTTAAATTGTATTGTTTTCTACTTCTTGTTCACTGCCTTGAGTCCCTATATTGGGAGAAAGGTGGGATATAATAATAATAATAATAATAATAATAATTTAAAAAGTAGTGCTATGCACAAGTGACTGGCACTAAGGGACATGGATACCAAGTGGATGTATTTAGCTCTACTCCATGGTCAGATGGCTCATTCTGACCCCTTGTGTTATAAATCTTGTTGGAAAGCAATATGGATAGAAAAGGCTCCTTACTACACATACTCTACACAGGGAAGAGCCACACAGCCTTGGTGAATTGAGTAAATATGCAGCACTTTGGTATCCAGTATTGGCCTTCGATGCAAATAATGTTTCTGAACATGTCTCACCTTTTTTCTTTAGTTTATGTGTGCAGAATGTGTTCTTTTATTTTTGCAGCTGGCGTTTACCTCTGATTTTTTAAAAAATAATTGTTGCAGGCTTTCTTATGGATCCACTGGGGATACAATGGAAAGGTAAACCTTTTCTGAAATAAATATTAGTTTTTTACCCAAGGATCATTTTTGAGTTCATTGTGGAAAACCACAACCTGTACATGTATCACATCAGTTCTTGTGGGTTTGCTGGAATGAACACAGGCTGATTCAAGCACATCAAGCGTCCACACTGCAGCAGATGGAAGCTATAATGTCCACCAAAGACTTATTCTGTGGGGAATATTCTCTGAAAACTATCAGACAATAAAACGAATGCACTGGCTCTGCTTGTGAAAAATGGGCCTATGCACTACTATGTATTTAGTATGTTGCAGGCAATAGGATGACCACTGTGTGAACAGAATGCTGGACTAGAAAGATGTTCATATGTTCTTATTTGTGTTGGGAGGGAAATCCCAAAAAAATATTTAGGTATGTCTCTATAAGGGTTGTTTCCTCTATATACATTCCAGAACTGGAATAGGGCAGAATGCCAGCTAGTCATTTATTTGCCCCAAAGAGTCATCTGTCTACCCATCCAAACCCACACACGCTATAAACCTAAGCAATTCAGTTGCTAGAACCACAGAAAAATGCTTGAAGTGCACATCATTCTGCATACCTAAAAGAGATGTTCTAACTTACCTTAGGATCAGACTAAGGTCCAGATCATTAAGCCTTCACTACAAATGGGAGGAATACCCTGCCTTAATGCAGAGTACCAGTACCACACTAGCTAAATGGAGGACAGGGGATTCTGCTCCTAAGTATTTACAAATCCCAATAGTCAAAATAATGCACATAGGAAGATTAAAACAAATTACTGATTAGTTTAAATGGACAGGCTTAATTTTGCCTTTATTGGAATAATTAGAAGGCTCCCATTGAGTTTGGTAAGGAAAAGATGGTGTTCTGTGAATTAAAACATGCCTGCACAGGCTCTCTGCTTTCCACTGCCTAATATTGTTTGTCTAAATCGTCTCTTGGAAAGATTTAATCTATTCTTGCATACTTAAAGAGGGCTTCATTAATGTTTAGCTTCCTGTAGCTAATTTGACTATGTACAGCCATAAAATTTTATGACAGCAGACATGAGACTTGTGCCTAAATTGCACAAGAATGTTATTTGAATGCTCCTCTTGTTTTATATCTATATTATTGATGTCACAGCTATATTTCACAATGTGAAATACTGTATTTCTTAAAGTGCAATTTTAAAGAAAGCCTAATTTTGAAAGTATCGGGATGATACATATACTTAGTTGGCTATTATTACTACCTGTCTCTTGTTTGTTTGTATGGCACCTGATTTAGAGATCTGAGCCATAAAAATGCTGTGGAATAGTATTTTCAGATGGAGACATAAAAAGCCAGTAATGACAGCAAGACATAAGTGAAATGTGATTTTAATTGTTTACATATATGCTGCCTGTTCACAGAGCAATGCATTTCAATTTGCTTCTAGAAATTATTTCTCTAAAAAGGCAAGAGGGAAAATAATACAATGGTGTACTGAATATTGTACTTCCCAGGCCAGTAACGAAACAACAACAACCAACCAAATATAGTCAATAGACTTTTGTGAAAAAGAAAGCAGACCAATGGCAGATCCAAAGAATGAGTTGAAGAACTACCAATAAGTTCAAAACAAATCTAGTTTAGGGTGCTTAATTTCCTATGATACTGGAACAAGGATTAATACCAGGGGCAGATAGAAAATAATACTGACTTTATATCAGGAATATAAGTCAGGTAGCCCACCCCATGGCTGTTATTGTGGTCTTGTGCTATCCTTCCATGAACAGGAAGGTGTGCCCTATCATATCTTGTTCTAGCAAAAACAAAACAAAATAAAACACTTTAAAAAACTGGAATAATCCAGTTTTTCCTGAATAAGTAGAGAGTCTGGTATGGCCCCTGAAGAATGTGAGTATACATGCCTTCAAGTTGCTTATTCACTTATTTTGTCTCCATTCCATTCTTAGGCATTCTTAGGCATGGGATAGTAAGAGATGGTTTGCTGCATCCTCCCTCTGAAATGCAGTCTACAGTACCTGGTATTCCTTAGTAGTTCCAAGATACTATTTGTTTAAGTATATGTAGGCCTAACCTTGCTTAGCTTACAAGATTAGATTGGGATCTGGTGCCTTCAGAGTATTTAGACATCTGGCTGGAGTGCCTTGAGGCTTTAAAAAAAGGCCCAAAGACTGTGCATATTTCTACTCTAGATAAATGGTAGTTAAGTGAAAGAGGAGAGCTAAAAAAACCTAGTCAGATCAGGGGCTATATTTCCCCTTTTCTTGCCTATTACATTAGAGGAGAATAAAGTGGTCAAGATATATTCAGACTAACATTCTGATTAGTGAATGAATGAATGAATGAATTACCATATATACTCAACTATCAGTCAAGAAATTTATGACCCAAAATTGACCCTAAAATCCTGGGTTGACTTATATATGGGTCAATACACTAATACTACTTAGAAAGTTCCTGAAACGCCAAGCCTGATGCCCCACTCTTCATGCCTTGAGACATGTGTTTTTGTGTGTGTGAGAGAGACAGTCTGTGAAAAGATTCCCAGTCCGATTAGCAAGCCTTCTCTTCCCATGCAAGAAACTCCCCATTTAACACCACTTGCTTCTCTCCCCAGTCCGTTTTGAAAGCCTTGTCTTCTCATGGAAGAAACTCCCCATTTAACAGCACTTGCTTCTCTCTCTGCAAGGCTTCTCTTCCCATGGAAGAGAAGAGACTGGTGAAACACGCAAGCCTGGTGCCCCACTCTTCGTGCCTTGAGACACGTGTTTTTCTGTGTGTGTGAGAGAGAGACAGTGTGTGAAAGAGATTCCAGTCTGATTTGCAAGCCTTCTCTTACCACGGAAGGAACTCCCCATTTAACACCACTTGGTTCTCTCCCCAGTCCGATCTACAAGGCTTCTCTCTCCATGGAAGAAACTCTCCATTTAACACCACTTGCTTCCCTTCTCAATCTGATGTAAAAACCTCTTCTCCAGCACTTGGGAATCAGTGTTACATTTAGTTTCATTATTGGAAGCTACTGAAGCTGCTGCCTAGTTTTGATCTCTTTGATAGGTACTGCAGTGGGCAGGTGTATAGGATTTAGAAAAATACCAATTCTCCAGTTGAAATTGGTTCATTTGGATAGAGCTGAGATAAGTCCTAAAATCAAAGTATAGAAAAACTGTTTTTCTGGATGACAACACCCAGAATCCCTTAGCCATCATAGATAGGAATGATACCAGCTGATAATTCAGGGAATTATCATCCCCCCCCCCCCCCAAAAATCACTTTTTCAAGCTCTGGCAAGGTTCCCAAGAGTAATCCTAAAGCAAACTTTGGTTCTCTAAGTACCTTTAAGAGTGAATCAGAAAATTTGAAAAAACCGAAATTATGTATCTGCAAAAAGTACATTTTCCATTAACCATTTCATGGATGGAGTGGAAGGTCCATCCACAGAGGTTCTTGTTTGATGGTAGTAAAATTTTATATTTCTCTGGCTACCCTCTATTATCAGTAGGGGAGGAAAGGGAGGCAACCAGGGACCTGTTTCCTGGACATGCTCCCAGAATGAAAAGGGGCTATGCAAGCAATGGAGCTGCTCTAATGTATTTTCCTCCAACTGGAGACCCTGGGAGGGAGATTTTCAAAACCATGCAACATCAGGACAGGAAAAAGCTGTTCTTCCCATCCTTCTACCATGGCTGAAGTGACACCAGAGGAACTCAAGATATTTAGTTCTTCCTTCATGGATACTTACTGTCCCATACCTACTGAATTGCCTCACCTATCTTAACAATCTATTCCAAAAACAGCATTTGCTATTAGCAATTGTTGAAATGACACATACAGTGGTGCTTGTGGACTAAGGAGGTGCAGAACTTGGGTTGTTGCTATGGGGTGGGAGAAAAATGGGGGATTTCTCCTCCCAAATAAGATTTTTGTCCTCTTGAAATGAGTTTTTCCTTCAGTCTCCAAACTTCTAAAATTACAGTGAGTAAAACTTTGAAATTTGTTCATACCTAGACCCCTTATATTTGCTGTGCTCACATTCCCCTGGTAACTTTGCCTGTCCCTTTTCTGAATTGCTCTGTATTTCTGAATTTATAAATTTTCAGTATTTTTGAAGCTTTAAATTACTGCATTGGGCATAGTTCATAGATGGGGCAATACCTATATTTTACCACCAACCCATACCAACACCCTTGGGCAGGGCCTGCTTCTGTCTGCTCACAAGCTGGTTAAGTATCAGCCTCTAGAATCTCACAGAAGTTCCTCTTCCATGGCACACACTTAAAAATATTGAATCAAACCGCTGTCTAGTTTAGGATGCCAGTTTTGCCTGGGTATGCCATTCCCTGAGCTGTACCAGGATTTCATTCATCTAGAGCAGGGGTAGGCAACCTTTTTGAGCCAGGGGCCGGGTTGCTGTCCCTCAGACAATTGGGGGGCCGAAGTACCAAAATAAATAAATAAATAAATATAAAAACAAAAAATTAAAAAAATTAAAAATATATGCATGCACACTCTCTCATCCCCAGAAAAGCCATGGCAAACCCCCTGTGGAGATTTTGCCAAGAAAACCCCAAGAACAAGTAATAACAACAATAATCAATATCATCATGGCAGGGGGTGGGGGTGGCAGCGGTGGCAGGACTGGCCTTGGGCCGGTCCAAAGGCCTTGGAGGGCCGCATTCGGCCCCCGGGCCTTAGGTTGCCTACCTCTGATCTAGAGATTATTTTATATGACTTGGACACAGGTGCTACAGTGTGATAGCAATGATGGCTGCACAGTGTTTTAGATAATATAATCATGAGAATTGCTCCTCAAAGACAATGCTTGTGGAGAACCTAAATTCATGCAAGACATTCTTTGCATGAATGCACCCTTTGGGGAATCTTGCTTGGAGGCAAGATTGACAGTGCAAACTAGTCCTGGATGTCCTAATCAAAGGAAAGAAAAAGCATTAAGAAGAAGGGGAAGTATGGAGTGAAACTTTTCTACAACCAGCAGATACACTATAAAGCTAGGATGGATGATATAATGTATTGCAGTGGGTACTGAACTTTTGTAATGTATATGTTTCAACATTCATCTACATAAAAAGGCCAAGAGCAGGGCAAATCTAGATGGCTTTGTTTTTATTTATGTGCCAGTCTATAAACAGATATAAATATGCTACTCTTAATCCAGTCAGTCAAATTATCAGCCAGGAAGATGGCACAACTTTCCTACATGGTTCCACTTCACTGTTAATTCATTCTCCTAGAGCCAGCTCTGAATTCATCTATCATATGACTCACTGAACAATACAGATGTGAATTTTAAGTTGAATAAATCAACCCCCTAAAGAAAAGGTAATATAGTGCAAAGAAACAGAACAGCACTTATAATTTTATCCAGACAATAGCCTTGAATTATGCTCTGTGAATGGGAGGATTGTACTGGATCAAGAGATGTATGCCATCTAGAATACAAAACTATCCCTGAATTTAACACATCACAAGAAAATGAAATGAATGTCCATTTTATTCTGACACCATCTTTCTCTTTTCCCAATAGTTTACAACAGTGGCGTCCTCGCCTGGGGACCCAGTGTGGGGAGGCAGGGCCTTTGGGGGCAGGAAATCTGGGCAGGACTTCCGGGGGATGGGGTCACATGCAAATGGCCATGTGGTCTACACAAACGGCCACCTGCCGCCTGCCCAGGTCTGAGATTTCTCCCCTCAAGGCCCAGAGAGCCCAACCAAGCCCTGAAGAAACAGCAGCGTGGCGATGAAGCAGCCACCTGCCACCCGCCCGGGTCCAAGACTCTTCCCCTGAAGCCCGGAGAGGCCCCCAAGTCCCAAGGAAATGGTGGTGGGGTGAGGAAACAGCCGCCCACCGCCCACTCAGACCCTTCTGGGGTGTCACCCAGTGCAGTCTGTGTCCCCCACACCCCCTAATGACACTACTGGTTTACAATAAAGAATACAATGGTAATAAATATCAGTGGTGCTTATTTTTTCCCCATGGTATAATATAATTACTACTATTGGAAAATCCAAAATGCCTTAGATCACAAGAACTGCATCTGCACCGCAGAAATAATCCAGTTTGACTGTCATGGCTCAATGCTATGGAATTCTGGGAACTGTAGCTTGTTGTACCACCAGAACCCTCTGATAGAGAAGGTTAAATGTATCACAAAAATAAAGTTCCCAGAATTTCATAGCTCTGGGCTGTGGCAGTTACAATGGTGTCAAACTGGATTATTTCTACAGAGTGGATGCAGCTAAGGAAATCTCTATCTGAATCCATTTTGAACATTCTTCAGACATTCAGAACTATGAATAATCAACATATTCCAAGTTGAGGAATAAACCTGCTGTCCTCTCTCCTTAATGTTGACTGGTTTTATGTTTACAGTCCCTAGTTCCATGGTAAGTATACACAATGGGGATTCAGAAAAATTTCACTGAAATAAGGATCAGATCTGAAGACATGTTATCTCTCCAGTGCCATTGACTAACTACAATTTTGATATTCCGAAAACCTATGGACAATGATATTTGCGCAGAGGTCCTGATAAATGTCAGAAGCACTAAGGAACCTACATTTCTCAGTGTTTCTGGCACCTGGTTTGCTTACAGATGTGAAATCTCCCCGAAAAGCTGCCCCCCCCACAAAAAAAGAAAAACTTCAAGAAGGTTGTTATTAGTTGTCATCCTCTCATAGATTTTTTTCTTAGTATTTTACATTGGTTTATTTAAATTTTGTTGACCATTAGTTGGAAGTTTTAGGGTGGTACTTTTTGGGGTCGGAGACCATCCCATATTTCTTGTTATTTTCTTGCATCCATACTAATGCAGATGACAGAAAAGGTAGAACACTCCTTTCTCCCTCCTACTGGAGGTGCAGCAACAGGGAGCTAATGTATGGTCCTTGACTTGCATGTAATACTATCAATATAACCTCCCACGGTTCTGTTTCCAAGTCATGGAAATCATAAACCTTGGTGAATTTTTTATACAGTATAAGTTACAGATATTTCACTCTGTGCAGTTTTGTCATTTTTTATATCAGAAGAATATGTACACTGATTACTTTGAATGTCTTGAACTTAGCCATACACCTGTTCATTTGTGGCCACTGTCCTGGCCTTGGAGGGAGAGAAGAGGCAGTATCTGCTGGACTTAATCCCCATTCCCTTGTGTGTCATGTTTTATTTACACTGTAAGGCTTAGGACAGGGGACTATCAAACTAACAATTTGTAAGCTGCTCAAAAAGCCTTTGTGGCTGAGGAGTGGGGTATAAATAGCTAAAGAAATAAGTAAACTCCGTTTTTGTTGATGCATATGTTGTATTTTAAGAGATATTGAAATGAATGGATGTTGGAGGCCCCCTAGCCAGTGGGACAATGAATTTGCCCTGTTTTAGGCTAAACTTTAAAAGAATTATCCAAAGTGTTTACCCTATTTGGGGGATAGGGTTCAGCATCTCAGATGACTCCTTTACTTTTTTAAAAAAACGATTTCTTTATAACCTTTCCATACTAGGTTGTTAGATTTCAGAATTTCAGTAACTGATGTTCCTATTGATGTTTTGACTCTGAAAGCATAACAAAAACCTAGCCTGCCCACCAACCCACCCCAATGCTTAAGGGAAAAATACAGAATTAATAATTTAGCTTTGGATAGTTTGAATTGTAGTATTTTAGAAGCTGCCTGCTAACAGATGGTTGGCATTTAGAGAGTACACAGTAGCTGGCTTCAATCCTAAGAACACTTTCTTGGAAGCAAGTCCCATTGAACTCAGTAGATCTTATATCGAAGTCAATATGGATATGGCTGTGCTGTCTAATTTTTCAAGCATATAACTAGTATTCTATGCACATTTATTCTTAGCATTTAAATGTATATTCTCTCATGTATCTCATGATCTTATTCAAGAAAAACTGCTCTTAACTACTGTCCTTGCTTTCAACTTTATGCACCCAAATGGTGGCTTGAAACATTTGCTTAAGAAGCAGGTGCAATAACAATTATAGTATCTAATAGAAATACAGGCTGCTAATCACAATATGCTGCAAAACTATTGGTTTGAGCTTATCTTTAATATCACAGGCTGCATCTGTATTGCAGAATTAGTGCACTTCAATACTGGGTTAACTGCCATGGCCCCTTCCTATGGAAGCCTGGGATTTGTAGTTTGGTAAGTCACCAGTATGCCTGGGCAGAGAAGGTGAAAGATATTGTAAAACTACAAATCCCAAGATTCCATGGCATTGAGCCATGGCAATTGAAGTGGCGTCAAACTGCATTATTTCTGCAGTGCATATTAGACCACAGTTATAAGGGAAGGAGGAATCAATATTGAAAAGAGGAACATGCAACAAAATGTTGCAGTAGTACTGTCCATAATTCCAACCATTCCCTTCCCTTCCCTCTCTCTCCCTAATAGTTATCTACACCCACTCAAGTCAACCTTGTCCATAAAACAAGTTCAGTCATCATTGTTGATTTTTTTGGTGATTTATGAGTTAGCACAGATCAGTTTGCTGAAATGTCTGGCTGCTGTTCCACAGCCATATTCCTCACCATCCTGGAACGTAGCAACTCCATGCATTTTCCCAGGCTAAAGACACTTTACTTTACTCAGAAAAGATTTTCACACATCTGTACATTTCCAGTTTTAACTGCATATCCCATCCATATTCCAACAATCATTTGGTGTTTCCTCCTCAGGGGCATGGTCTTCCACTGAGTATTCACACTGATATACACTTATACAATTCTGGAAAGTGATTACTGTTGTCTTGGCTACATAATAGGTAACATTCAGAGATCAGTGATTACTTATCTATGTATGTATAATGATAAAACCAAAGCTAAAATGTATGTGAACACTGCTAATTTCTGTAATGTTGAAATCTACATATACACATCATACTTTGGTATTACACCATTTTATTTTTAGTGAGACCTTGTTAAGCAAACGCCAGTACTTATCATTTGTGAGGTTATGATTAAACCTCACTCCAAGTCTGTAAAATGTAAAGATACTAACTTTCAGTAAGTGCTGCCATAAATCTTTCTAGTCCAGCCTTACTAGATTTAATGTTTAATCTTCTCCTGTGCTGATGAAGCATCACCTAGGAGTGTATCTAATTCTCTTCTAAAAGGATGTGGGTAACCATAGAACCAAGTGTG
Organism: Phrynosoma blainvillii; assembly: GCA_026167975.1. Lineage (NCBI taxonomy): Eukaryota > Metazoa > Chordata > Lepidosauria > Squamata > Phrynosomatidae > Phrynosoma > Phrynosoma blainvillii. The sequence goes on from JANUYF010000005.1 coordinate 41,105,119, forward strand.
AGAAAGATGTAACATAACCTTAGGTATAGTAAAAAGTCTGAGGAACTAAGACTTCAGCAACCTTTCATCACAAAGAATCAGCAAAAGGCCCACCAAATATAGCCCACAGGTTGTTACACTAGGGTGCACATCTCCATAAGCACTGGTCAAATATTCTGTATCAGTATAAGAACCTTAACTGTAAAAAAAAATCAATTACCTTTCCTGAAGCAATGTTGTCTGTACTATAGTTTAGCATAGGTCATTCAACTAGGTAGGTTTTTGATCATTCTAATAAAAGGAGAATATAGAAATTAAAATAGCTAAGCTTCTTCTTATGCTTGTTTAGAATATCTGATGCAAATCCTGTACATCTGCTTCTATGGGAAGATTCATGTTCCCTCAAAGGGGAATGCCAGAAGAATAACTAATGCAGATCACTTATGCTTCTTCTCCATGTTTTGAACAGCCAATTATGAGAATATGGGAAACTTTGAGCATGTGTGTTGGTATATGTAACCGTGCATTTAATTTTTTTTATGGTTTGCGAATAAAACATTACTTATTTGAGAACTTGAAATATGCCTCCTGTAAAAACAAAAGCTCTTATCAATCAGATCAATCTTTTGTTTTTCAAATTCTAGGAGAACTGAATGACAATATTTTTAATTGACTTTAGACCACCAAGAGAACTCTGATGCTATCAGACAATCAATTTGAGATATGTAGGATACAGTAAATGGAAAAATAATGGTGATAGAAATTTCCATGGCATGCATTGCCAAAACATTGGGTCCAGTGCCAAATAAGAAAACTGCAATTATTCCTTCAAATAATTATGAACTTTTCACACAGATTTCAATTGGATCTGAATGTGATTAACATAATCTGGATCAAATTCACAATACTGAAAACAGATAGCTGATCTATAGATTCAAAAGAGCTGCATTATTCATTGGTACATTATTTGCTTTGTTGTTTTTATTGGTCATTTATTCTGTTGTTCTGGGGAAAAATCTAGGTATATATTATCTGGTACAATTACTGTTCTTCCAAATACTGCTAAAAGAAGCCACTAATTAACTTAATAACTACAGATTTTTTTTTACTGAAACAATACTACATATGATTATTATGACTTAGCATACTGAATTAAAACAGTATTGATATGCTATGAAAACATTTGCTACTCATAACAAATCAGTCCTGAGGTGCAAATAAAAGATAATTTTGAGGTAGCTCTGCAATAGGGGCTTTTCAAGGAGGTGAATAATTACAACTTTAAAAAAGATTTTTTTAACATTAAAAGAAATCATTTTCATATGATAAAGTGTTTGAATTTGGATTTGGTTAAGATTCACAGTTTTATCTTGTAATACCAAATGGATGGTTTCTCCTGCTGACCTTTATATGAGGAGGCAGCAAAATCTGTCATCACTATTCAATTTGTTTAACAGCAGACACATGTTCCCTAGAGATGCCTGATACTATATTATCCATTTAACCCTGCCCTGGACACCTGGATAGTTTTCCAAAATACAAATGAGATATTCCCTGCATATTCTCATTTGAATGCTGTGAAATATAACCAGTTTAGAAGAAAGCTTAGTATAAAGTGTATAGTTCTTGGAATAATTTGCAAAGGATGTTATTGACAGGAATGTAATTGAGTGCAGACTATTTTAAACATAGTTATTATGGTCACTTAAGCAAAAGACTGAAATAATGACAAAAATAATTGTCACAATTCTCCTACTATTAGGATTAACAACAAGGATTAACAAAGCTTTCTCCACTGAAGTGCTTCAGTTAAAGTTACTGAACATTTGTAATAATGTTCAAATTATTAACAAGAAATATAGAACACTTGTAATTCAAAACAAAAATATCAATGCACATGTATACTTTAGATATAACCAGTGTACTACTGCTATACCAAGAAGATTACTCTCTTGGGGATGTGTTCACATGAAGCAAGCATATTTCTTAATTATGGCTTAATCTGCCCTGGAAAAATAATACAGTTTGACACTGTTTTAACTGCCATAACTCAATACTATGGAATTCTGGTATTTGTAGTTTTGTGAGATATTTTAGCCTTCTTTGTCAGAGAGTTCTGGTGCCACAACAAACTATAAGTCCCAATATACCATAGTATTGAGCCATGGCAGTTAAAGCAGTGTCAAACTGCATTATTTCTTTAGTGCAGATTAGACACATAAGGGAATAAGCTTCAGTTAGCTTGAGAGAGTTAGGAATCGGAGGCACTGCTTTGCGGTGGTTCCATTCCTTCCTCTCGGGCAGATCCCAGAGGGTGAGGCTCAGGGACAGTTGCTCATCTAAAATCAAGCTTAATTGTGGTGTCCCTCAGGGCGCCATCCTGTCCCCGATGTTATTTAATATTTACATGAAGCTGCTGGGTGAGATCATTCGGAGGCATGGAGCGCCGTGCCATCAGTACGCTGATGACACCCAGATATACTTCTCCAGACTATGGAATGGCTCAGATCATCGGCTCAGACTTCAGATGGCGTCTCTCCTCTTAATGACTGTCTCAGACTGGTAATGGATTGGATGAGGAAAAACAGATTGAAGTTAAATCCAGACAAAATGGAGATACTGACAGCCACAGGCCTGAAACCAGATCTGGGAATAGAGTCTCCAGTCCTGGATGGAGTCACACTCTCCTCTAAGGACTGTGTTTGCAGCTTGGGGGTACTCTTAGACCCATTGCTTCACATGACTAGTCAGGTGAGTGCGGTGGTCAGGAGTGCCTGCTATCAGCTTCGGCTGATACGACAACTGTGCCCTTATCTGGACATGAGGGATCTGGAAACTGTGGTACATGCTTTGGTAACCTCACGTCTGGATTACTGCAACGCACTCTACATCGGGCTACCCTTGTGCTTAACCCGGGAACTTCAATTAGTTCAAAATATGGCAGCCAGGTTAATTACCGGAACATCCAGGAGGGAGCACATAACACCGGTGCTTAAATCCCTCCACTGGCTGCCAATTAGTTTCTGGGCACAGTACAAGGTGTTGGTTTTAACCTTTAAAGCCCTACATGGCTTGGGTCTATCTTATCTCAGGGACCACCTCTCCCCGTATGAACTCCCCCCCCACACACACACCCTTCGGTCCTCTGGAAGGAACCTGCTCCAACCCATGAAGACTAGGTTGACACAGACCTCCCAGAGGGCTTTTTCTACAACCGCTCCCAGACTATGGAATGGCCTGCCGGACGAGATCCGTCATATCTCCACTCTTGCTGCCTTTAAAAAGGCAGTAAAGACGGATCTCTTCCGGCAGGCCTTCCCGGAATAACATCACCAGCAATGACGGGGTTTTATTATGCATCTCCCACCCTGTCCTACTATATACAGATCGGCCAAGGGGCTGTTTTGTATTGTGTTTTAATGTATGGTTTTAATTTCTTCATAATTTAATTCTTTTTTAAGGGGTGGGAGGGTTACAGCATGCGATTTGGGTATATTTTAACTGTTCCTTGTTTTAATATGTTGTTCACCACCCCGATTGCCAAGCAGAGGGGAGGCTTATGAATAAAAAAATTATTATTATTATTATTATTATTATTATTATTATTATTACATTGTAATGCTATACGGGTGAAAAAAGTCCACTAGTATAGTTGTGCTAGATTTCTCTGTTACACATATCTTGTCCAACAAGTTGTGCAAAGGAAAACTTCTGGATTTGCATTAAGTTTTTATATGTGCAATAAGTCTTTATATGTATACAGGCAAATGAGATTTACTTCTGAGTAGACATGCATAGGACTGCACTGTTTATGTGACTTTCTGGGGCACTAGGATTTATCAATGAAAGAAATTAATGGAAACAATCTCAGCAGAATACTGTCCTATTTGGGTATATATTTCTAAGTCTCTTGAGTCTACTTTTCTTCTGGGGAAGGACTGTAAATTCTCTTAAATAATTTTTAGTTATCCATCTTGTAGACACTTCCTAATTTTTTGCTATTTCTATCTCTGCAATGATCTATGGGAGTGTGCACATATCTTTGTGGAATATATTTGTCAGTAATGCTTTATGAAAGACAAAACAAAAGAGCTATATGATATAAATGTGATGCAATATTTCTGAGATTTCAGCCCAATGTTGACTTTGAAAACATTTTTACAAAGGGTCACCAAATCTTAATTAGAATGACATGACACTTATTTCCTCTCCAACACAGTGAGGTGAGTTTTTTTTTTGATATTAATGTTAGCTTTCATTCTAGGATCTGAATGGACTGTCTGTCTTCCCAAGGAAACTGTAATCCTACCTATTTTTTTTTAAAAAACCAAAAATTATCTGCTTCTCCCTGCTAGCCCAGAGGTAGAAGTGGGAATGTTCACTGTAAAAAAGAAGATAATAAGAAAAGATGCAATTTTGTTCTGACTCCTTTGGGACCCAATGAATGGTTAAGAATAAATCCAGGAGGTTCAAAGCCTTTACATGTAAGTGTGATCCTTCAGATGTTGTTGAACATGAATTGCCATTATCCTTGGCTATGCTGGATAGAAATAATGGGAGCATGTGATCTCCTCTTTCTGTTGCCTTCCACCTTTCCTAGCATCATTGTCTTTTCTAATTATTCATATTTCTTCATGATGTAGCCAAAGTATGACAGCCTCAATTTAGTTATCTTGGATTCTAGAGAGGGCTCAGGCTCAATCCATTCTAGAACCCATTTGTTTGTCTTTTTGACCATCCATGGTTTCCTCAGCACTCTTCTCCAGCACCACATCTCAAATGATTTGGGTTTTTTCCTATCAGTGTTTTTTACTGTCCAGCTCTCACATCCATACATGGTGATGGGGAATGCAATGTCTTGTATTATCCTAACTTTAGTATTCAGAGTCATGTCTTTACACTTTATGATCTTGTCCATTTCTTTCACAGCTGCCTTTCCCAATCCTAGTCTTTTGATTTCTTGACTGCACTCTCCATTCTGATCAATATTTGAACCAACAAAGCATATGTAAATTATGTTCTAGAATTCTTTGGTACACTCTATTATCCAATGTATGTTTGCAATGTGATCTCTAGTGCCTCTTTCTTACAGGGATTTCCCATTCCATTTATATATCTCTATCTATCTATCTATCTATCTATCTATCTATCTATCTAAGTATGGGAACTTTTTGGCTATTTCAATTTTTTTCTTGTTGTCTAGGATGAATTCTTATAGATCTGTGGTCATTTTTTTAATGTTCAACATCAATCCAAATTTGGCAGTTTCTTTGACCTTCTTCAGTAATCAATCCAGGTCTTCATTTGTTTATGATACTAGTACTCTGTTTTTGATTCTTAGGTTGTTAATGTTCCTCCCTCCTATCTTCACTCCTCCTACCTCTCAATTTAAACCTGCTCTGTATATGATATTTTCTGCACATAGGTTGAATAAATAGGTTGATATGCAATCTTACTTGACCCCTTGACCGACTGGGAACCATTTGGTTTCTCTGTACCTGTAAAGAGCAGGTTACACATCAGGACAATCAGATGTTGTGGCACTCCCATTCCTCTAAGCACAAGCCGTAGTTTTTCATGATCTATGCAGTCAAAGACTTTGCTGTAGTCCATAAAGCACATTCAGATTTTCTTCTGGAATTCCCTGGAGTGCAATATAATCTCTAGTGCCTCTTCCTTTCCTGAATCAAGCTTGCACCTCACACTCTGTTTCTCTAGATAGATAGATAGATAGATAGATAGAGAAGATAGATACTCCTCTTTGAAAGGCACAACTGAAGTTTGAATGTGTCTTTCCTTCCTTGAATGTGCTCTTGTCTTGAATGTACTCGAATTATCAATTGTCCACAGCAGATAGTTCCATCTAATTTAAAGATGTGATGGCAGAGGTGAGGAATGTGTGGGCCTCTAGAAGGTCTTAAACAGTCTTATCAATCTTAGCCACCATAGCTAATGGTAACGGATGGTAAGTGGTGGAGCCCAATCTCTGAAAGGTCATGCATTCCCCCATCCTGTTCTCATATCCACTCTCCAGACTCCTTTATTTTAAATTAAATACAACCCTCATAAGAACATAAGCAGAGCCATTCTGGATTTGTTGTTAATTGTCCTCGGGTTGATCTCAAAACATGGCAGCCCTATGGATGAGACATCTCCAAGACCCTCTGTCCTCCACTGCTCTGCTTAATTCCTGCAAACCCATACTCATGAGCTCCTTAATAGAGTCCATCCATCTGGCATGTGTCCTTCCTCTCTTCCTACTTCCCTCCACCTTTCCCAGCATTATTTTTTCCCCAAAAAGATCTTTCTTAACTGTCCAGCTATTACATCCATACATGGTAATAGGGAATACGATGGCTTGTGTGATTCTAACTTTTGTTCTGAGTTGTAGAACTTTGCATTTTAGAATCTTTTCAAGTTCCTTCATAGCCACCCACCCCATTCTTAGTGCAGAAAGATAAAGAAAATTACTATAATGACCAATGCAGAGAAATAGAAGACAACAACAAAAAGGGAAGAACAAGAGATCTATTTCACAAGATCTGGGAAATCAAAGGAAAATTCAAACCAAGGACTGGAACAATCTATGATCATAAAAATAACATAATTCAAGACCAGGAAAGAATAAAATGATGTTGGATGCAATACACAGAAGAATTATATTAAAGAGATGACAAAAAGAAGGACACATAGAATGAAGAGAAACAAATCACCAGGAACAGATGTTATTCCAATTGAACTGCTGCAATCCACACTGACAGAGTCAACTCTAGTGCTAACCAACATATGTCAATATATATGGAAAACAAAACAATAACCAATAGATTGGAAGTGATCAATATACATCCCCATCCACAAAAAGGGAGACACAAGAGACTGCAGCAATTATAGAACCATAGCACTGATCTCCCATGCAAGCAAAATCATACTCAAAATTCTGCAACATAGACTCCAACCACACATGGAGAAAATCCCAGAAGTCCAAGTGGAGTTCAGGAAAGTAAGAGGCATGAGGGGCCACAATGCAAACATACGATGGCTAATGGAGCACACCAGGGAATTCCAAAAGAAAATCAGCATGTGCTTTATAGACCAGGGGTAGGCAACCTTTCCCCTTTAAGGGCTGAGGGACTTCAGCTCCCAGAAGCCTCAGCCATGTTGGCCAATAGTCCCATGTTGGCCAATAGCTCCTGGGATTCTGGGAGCTGAAGTCCCTCAGCCCTTAAAGGGGAAAGGTTGCCTACCCCTCGCATATACCATGAAAGTCTATGGAATGCCCTTAAAGACATGAGAGGCCAACATGAGAGGCCAACACATCTGATAGTACTGATGAGGAATCTGTACTCAGGACAAGAGCCTACTGTCAGAACAGAATATGGAGAAATAGAATGGTTTGCAATTCGCAAAGGGGTCAACAAGGCTGTATCCTTTCACCCTATCTGTTCAACTTGTATACAGAACATATTATAAGAAAAGCAGGCTTGGACACAGAAGAAGGAGGAGTGACAATAGGAGGAAGGAATGTTAGCAATCTAAGACATACTGATAACACCACAGAACCAGCAGAAAACCTCACAGACCTAGAACACCTACTAAGGAAGATCAAAGAAGAAAGTGTTAAGGCAGGCTTAATGTTGAACATAAAGAAAACAAAAATAATGACCACCGAGGACCTTCACAAGATCAGCCTAGACAATGAAGAAATAGAAATAGTAAAAGAATTCCCATACTTGGGATCAAACATTCTGGATTACTAATGGCTAATTCAATAAAACAGCATATTTAGGTAGTAGCAGCTTTTTTTTTTTAACAGATCCATGATTTAGGAGGCAAATGTGGTACTTGGGTACCTGCTTGGCTGATTCCCATTTCTTCCATTGCTTTTAAATTGTGCCTCTTTTTTAATAAATGTAATGCATTGGCAGTAAATGACTTGGGTTGTTTACATGAGCATATTGTAAACAGGCTGGATTGGACAGCACGAGCTGCCTTACAAATTAATGGCATTGTGAGCTGGTGCCTGCTGGGGTGAAAATAAATTGTCAGAAAATATAGGGAGACAGGTAATGGGCCCCAGCAATGCTGCACAACACTTTTCAAGTAGCTGTTGACTGTGTGCCAATAGATATGGCAATAACTGTCAACAGGATTTATAGTACTTTCATATTTATGCAGTCAGAGTGGAAAGGCTGAAAGAGTTCTACAGTTTTATTTAAAGTTGAGTGCCAACTGTTTCTGTACCAGCCATTTCCAAGTAACTGGGTCACAAACACTCTGGCTGTCATTCATATGTGTTGCTAAAGCACTTAATTTTTTTGGTCTTGGTTATCATAGGTCCTTGAAACATGTTTTCAGAATCTTTATGGTGATGTCAAGGCATATGCTATCTTAACAAAATTCTAGCAAGGGTATTTCACCATCTGTTGCAAATACCACCAACTTTGGTTGCCCTAAATTGATCCTAGATGCTCTGTGTTGCTTAAAGAGAGCTGTTCATCAGTGCTTACTACATTGATAGTAAAAAAAATAAAAAATGCAACACAGCAATTGTGGCTTCTGAATAAAACCATTCTCACCACACTTTGACTGACCAGCAACGTCCACAATGGTTAACACACTAGAGGTCTATTCTTTTTATTGTCAGCAATCTACAAAATCTGAACTAAATTGAAAACTTCCTGGAGATTCAAAAACTTCACTTCCACAAGGTTCGTAGCATCATGCAGGAAGAGCTGGCTTTCAGAAAGCAAGGAAGAAAACAGACACTAATTTACAGATATGCCTGCAGCTTTTCTGAATCCCAGTTTTTGTATTTCAGTTGAATTTCAGTTTCCACATTCTGGTACTATCTGTGAAGTTGTTATAAGATTTTGAAATTTATGTCCCTAGTAAAATGGGTTGCATCCTTTGGACACAAGCCAATTTTATATGTCTGCCAAAATCAGGAATTGCTCTCCCTCTTCCAGCCCTCATTGCATCCTAAAAATCTACTCCTGAGAGGTGGGAGATACCATGAAACAGTCTCAAAGAGGGCTGCAGTGGAAGGGGAAGGAAGTTCTTATTCTGTTGACATTGGACACAGAATGATGCCACTGAATAGGAAAATGAACAACAGTATTGTGCCCTTTGTCCATTACACCAACACTGAAAATCTGTACACTGTTGTTAATGAATAGCAACTAAGATTTAGCACTTAGGCTGTCATCAAAACATTTTCCACTACTGATCTTTGAATATATTCCAAATTTTATTTTGATTTTTAAAAATTCTAAATCTGATGTCTACTTCCCTCACAATGTCTAAATTTTAACCCTGGCAAGAGTTTTTATCCCTGACAAAAGTTTCCTAAAGTTGGCTTACATGGCTTTGGCTTTATGTTTTTGTTTTTTAGTGTGTGGCACTCTTGCTCCTACATAAAGTGATATACAGGATTATGTGAAATATGTTCTTCTAAGCTGAGCCTTAGAGTAGCACATCTTTTGAAATTCTATAACTCTCAAACATTTCTTTAGAGTAGCCCTGTCAAGAGTAGCCCTGTCAGTTGTAGCCTAGGTTCATAGCTGAGATGGTAAAAACCTTTCACTTAGCAAACTGGCACATGAGAAAAGCAGATCTCTTCTTTTGGAAATGAATGGATTCTACTAAAACAAAAGATGAAAGAAAATAAAGAAGGAACTACTTGCAACAACTTGAAAGAAAGGGTGACACCGTGACCACTGAATTTATAACTGCTGAATTCAGGAACCAGATTCTTTTAATGGCACATGCATCAGATCTCTTTTGGTCTGGGACACATGTTTGATTTCTGTAGTGAGACAGGGTTCTTTAAAACATATATTCCATCATTATATGAATCTGACAGAACTATTCAGTTTATGGCAAGTTTGATAATGTGAGCTGCTAGATAACTGACAAAAATGTTGCTAGATAATTGAAAAAGAAAGAATCCATTTAACTAGCATGAACAGCATGGAAAATGGCATTGTTATATAGCTGTCAAAAAAGAAAGATATAAAATGTTGGAACCTGCTTTTGTTGGAGTGATAAGGTGTCCAACAAGTTTTTGTTTCTGAAAAAGAAATAATAAAGTCTAAAAACTGGCAAATTCCACCTTCTTTTTCATTAAGATTGATCTGCATAAGAGTCACACTGAAAGATGCTGAGTTGTAAAGCACAAAAGCTGTGGTGCAAATTCATCCTTCGATAATAAATTGTATGTTTCTCATTGTATGGCTTTGGAACTTGCTTGTAGTAACTAGAAGTTAAACTAATTTAACTGGTTTAAATGGCAGATTAATTGATAGACACCAGTTTTACTCTGAGAGGCTAAGACACAATTGCTTGTGTTAGGGCCAGGGTCAACCTCTTGCATTTCTCAGTTGGAAACATGGGCCGAATTTGAAATCTTCTGCATGCAAATGATAGCAAATGATATGAAAGAACTCTGTCATAAGAGATTATCACATGAGCTCTCATTCTTTCCATAATCACATTAATGGGGGAGGGGGAATGCAAACATGCATATCAGTTTGGAAGTAGTGCTCATTACATGTGTCTGCAATCACTGTAGCAGCCATTGCTGGTCTGGGACTCTTCTTTCCCATCATGCTCCTGAACCCTGCCTCTCTCTCCTACTGCTTTACCAGCATGTTTTTCAGTTTTTTTAAATTTGTTTTCTCTTTTTAAAATAATTTGGGCATTATGGCAATGCGATATGGGGGGGGGGGAGATTTTTTTTTAAAAAAAAAAGTCTGTGTGAGAATAGCGGGAAGAGTGGGGAGGGAGAAAAGGAAATTCACACCATGTGCTTGGCCAATGCCTAGACTGAAACCCAGATATTATTGCACACAAATCTAATGCTTTGTTGCTGCTGTCAATTGCCTTCAAATTGACCCCAACTCATGGTAGACCTGTGGATGAAACATCTCCAATACTCCCTATCCTCTACTACTCTGCTTAGGTCCTGCAACTACATACCTGTAACCTGTCCAATAGATCCTATCCATTTAGCATGTAGTCTTCCTCTTTTTCTACTTCATTCCACCTTTCCTAGCACTATTACCTTTTCTAATGAGTCATGCCTTCTCATGATATGGCCAAAGTATGAAAGCCTCAGTTTGATCATCTTGGCTTCCAGGGAGATTTCAGGCATGATTTAAAGACCCATTTGTTTGTATTTTTGGCTGTCCATAGTATCCTCAGCACTTTTCTCTAGCACCTCAATATTGGCAGAAATTGACAGAGAAAGCCTGTCAGTGAAAAGAAGTGAAATAGCACAGAGGACAGACCAACTATAGCTCAGCCACAGCGTAATCTTATAAGGTTCAACCATAGGCATGTATATTCTGCTTTAACTTGCTTTTTAGATTCATTTGATAATCTCTTAAAACCTTGAAAAGACCCTGGCCAATGAGAATAAATAGCCCGATGAGAGTAAATAGCTCGGTGCCAGATGGATAAGTAGTCTGACCTGTTGTAACATACCTTTCCTAAATAAGTGTCCAGTGTGGGAGAAAAATAGATGATTTTTGAGGGAAGCTTTGAAGATTACTGAAAACTGAAAATACTGTTTTGACAACAATGAAAGAGAAAGGAAAAAAATAAATGCCCATTTTGGCTCACCTCTACCAAACATTTCCTTTCTACAGTTGGGAACATTATTTTACTATGATGCTTAACTTTCGTTGGTCTAAATGTGTTGTGGGGTATCAGACACTACTTAAGAGCTAATGTGAACAAGCCTTCATTATTATTTAAGAATGTACTGAATTTTGATAAAAAATGAACTGTCTGAGAAGCAAGGCTGTTTAATAGCGTATGTGTAAATTACCTAAATAGCTACAGTGATAACTTGACAGAATCCATCACTGCAGAACATTGCAAAAATCCATCGAATTCAGAGCTGAAGTTTTGTTTGTTTTCATATTAAATCCCCTTTAGTGCCACTGAGGCACCCTGTAACAAGCTAAAAGTGGAATCAATACAGCACTCAGTACTGTTCTATATTATTCATATAATACATGTGAATAAACATTATACATGGAAGTCACATTCAGTAAATGTCCTTTCAAGTGTTAATTATTTCCTGTTTGCATTTCCTGCCCATTTTATTGTTTCCTATTGGTCATAGATTAGTGTGTGTGTGTGTGTGTGTGTGTGTGCATTCATTTCCCAATATCAGTTCCTGTTCACATATGGAAGGAGAGACTTACATAATCTTTGTTTTCTCTTTGTACAGAAAAATACAGATATTTGGACATTTTTTGTTTAAAAAATTAAAGAAAAATGTAAAGCAGTTAGGTAACACAGTAAGTATCCCTTCCTCCATGGGAATAGAAATTAACACTGGAACAATTGGGGAAAAATAAAAATATGGTTACAATTGTGCATCACAAATCCCCCTGTCAAATATGCTTTGTACACACAGCAATAATATTTTGATGTGTAGTGGTCAGCATCTGGAGAAGGGATGGAATAGGGTTATGAAGGCCAATTTATAGGGAAGAAGTTTATCCATTATCTCAGTAATATTCCCAAGTGCACCCATTTATTCTTTTTGATATAAGTGGCAATTATTAATTCCCATGAGCAAAAGTAGATCTTCGCTCTAAAACAGAGGTGGAGTGGGAAAAATATTATCTCACCCTTCTTGACAAAGGGCATACTATACTTCCTAACATGAAGGGATGTCATGTATCTCTCTGTAAAGAAGATACATAGGCAAACTATATTCTCAGAGTCCTTTCCTTATATAAGTTCTCATTCCATGCATAAACACACACACAAACACACAGAGCACCTGCCACGATGGAGATTTTGTTGACTATAACATAATTTTCAGTTTTTTATCTCAACCATTTTTTGTTCCCAGAATAAAATGTATTACATTTGCAATGTAAGAATGCCACAATACACACAAAATAATATTTGTCTAAAGCTTTCTCCTCTTATTTCTATCCAGAGCCTGGATCCAAAGCTATAGGAATAGGTCTCTCTTTCAGAACATGGACAGTTAGGAAAATAACAATCCTTACTTCAGTCTCTGTTCTCTTCTCTCTTGCTTTTTTTTTATAGTGAGAACTGTCTGTTAGTGTTTAGGTTTTTTATTTTTATTTTTTGAAAAAGTACATTGTAACATCCTCTGCTGCTTGCTGAATTTGTTTTGGCATGCAGAGACTCTAATGCACCTGCGGAGAGAATGTTTTCAGTAATGGGTGACATCTGGTCTGAAGACAAAAGTAGAATGTCAGTAGTTATAGTAAAGGGTATGACAGTGGTTAGAGCCAATCTAGCTGGCAACTGCTGTGAGGTCTCTGAACAACTATTTGGAAATGCAAAGCTTCTTTAGAAAACTGAAGAATTCTTACATACTATAAGACTCCAAAGATAGCTTTGGTTCATCTACTATACATTTAGCATAAACACTTTTCAGTACCATGACCATTAGCATATTAAAATTGCTCTTTGGAAGTATTTAATTTGCAAGTGTACATGCTAGAGAAATAAAAGAGAAGGAGAGAAAGAGAGGGAAGAAAAAGAAAGGAGATGGTGGGGACAGAAGGAAAAAAATGAGAAAGATTGTTAGTTTTAGGCATTCTCCCACATGAAGTGAAAAATAAAACCCCTTGCTCTAAACTCGAATTCACATTTTGAAAATGAGACTGATTGGGGAGAAATATGAAGACTGATAACTGAAGATAGCACTTCTTTTTTGAGGCTGCTGCCCATAGCAACTGCTTCAGTATAGTTCATGGTAAAGGCTGGCATGGGGAGATGATAGAAATTCATATACTGAATATAAGACATTAGTGCTTACTAGGGATTGCATTTAAGTGCTTGTCAAAAGAAGACAGAAAAAGGTGGAATTTTATTTAATATATTTATGTTTGTACCACTCTAGCCTAACATCTCTGGGTACAAAGCAGCAATTTCACACCAATTGATTGATTCTTAGATATGCATGGATCACACACTATGTGGCACAGGAAATGCAGAAAGAAAGGAAAGGCAATGAAGCAAGATGGTATGTTCACCTGAGAAGATGTATTAAATTAATCTGCAAACTGGGACACACATTGAGAGATGCCAGAAAATAACAGCAAAATGTGCCCCTGCATGACGGGGGGGGGGGGGGGGGGGGTGACATAGGCCCTGAGCAGACATGCCAGGATAGCATGGGCCAAGCTTGCTATCCTGGCCCAGGTCCCTACCTGGATCAGTCCCTGGGCTAGTGAGGGGATGGGTGGGTGTTTACATGGCTGCTGGTCCACACACCATTGACCTGCTTTTGCTGTGTGCCTCTTACTTTACTCAGCCATTGCTGCCAGTGATCCCCCACCCCCACCCCATCCCGTCACTATGTCTGATGGAGAACTGGGACATCTGGCCACATGGTTGGAGACAGCCAGCCAATTCCATGTCAGATATGGTGAAGGAAGGCTTCTCACTAGCAGCAACAGCTGAGTAAGGAAAGGGGCAAACAGGGCTGTCTGTTCTGATGGGATTTACCGTGGAGTTCCCATGATTTTTATCACTACTATGCTGTCCTGATTCTTGAAGTTTGGGTCCACTAAACATGACAAAAGGTTTCAACCTGTGTCTAGGTCAGGAAGAAAGGCAGTGCAATAATCTCTAAAGTCCATGTGTGATAAAGTTGTTAGTCAAGTTCCCACTTTGCAATCAGCCATGGGGTTTCTTCTCTTCCAGCATTCTCCATTATGGCAACTCTTCCAATTTTACTTTCCATTTTTCCATTTCCTTACTTGCCTATAAAACATTTTCTATTTCTACAACCTGTGTGATGTTGTAAAGCAAAGGATGACTGCTAGTCCAATAAACTGATTTTAGAATCCTTGTGACATTTTAATTCACCTCCCTCACAGAAAGTAAACTGTTTTCTAACAGTATTGTTGACATGGTCATTCCCTAGAACAGGGGTAGGCAACCTTTTTGAGCCGGTGGCCATTCCCCCGAAGTCATCCTTTCCAGCAGGCCTGGGGGGGGGGGAATGGAGGCACAACCCCAGACATCACGCACTGCCGCCACTGCCGCCGCCACCACTGCGTGCGCTGCCACCACTGCCTCCGCAAATGTTGCGGCCGCCATTTTGTTTTCCAAAATGGCAGCCGTGACACGTTTGTGCATGCGCAGTACTCCTGCGCATGCGCAAACGCGTCAAGGCCGCCATTTTGGAAAACAAAATGCTGGTTGCGGCACGCACGGCCGCGCGGCGACCAAAACGTGCGGCGGCGGTGGCAGGCGGTGGCGGCAGGGGTCCTCCTGGACCGGTAAGCGCGGGGCCCTGGGCCGGAAATGGCCCGTGGGCCATAGGTTGCCGGCCCCTGCCCTAGAATGTCTGAGAACGGTCCATGATAATGCAATAGTTCTATTAATGCATACCAGTCTTCAGCTCACAAAATCCCTTATTACATTATAAATATACAAGAAAGATCCAAGCACCACACATAAAGTACCCATTTATTTGGAACAGTTGACTTGGGATTGCACAAAGAACAGCAAAATATGAATATCTTTCAGTGATATATCAATACCCTTGAAGTGGAAGCCACATTTGAACATGTATTCCCAAGTCCCTTTAAGAGAACTAAAGTATTAGTAAGATTAGAAACATGAATGATTAAAGACATGAATGCATGATCAAGTCTGAGGTTTAGTTATGTTAGGCCTAGTAATCACTGCTCCATTCTGGAAATGAAACCATCTGATAGGATATTTATTCAATATAAGTAAATAAGGGAACAGAGATTAACAAGCAAATATATATTTGTCTCAGTTCTCAACCTAACAGAACAAATATTCCACAAGCCTTGTCATGTTGTAAAATGCACAAATTTAAAAATACGCAAACACATCTCTATTAAAATAACAACATTTTTATATAGGTTGAGAAAAGATATTATTCTGGAAACAGAAATCCTTTTCTGAACCTGTCAAGAAGTTACAAAACCTGAGCCCAGACAGGAAGCATGGTGTTTAGATAGCTGATAGATTTAAACTTTTCACCTGACCTAGTTAGAACTCTTCTATAAATTCCCCACCTTTGGGTATCCCAGCCAGAGATTATTTCATACATCATTCATACATTAAACAGTTCATTTGTTATTTGTAAGGTACACATAAAATGTGAAAGTTTAAATCTAGAACCAAGTGTTTATTTCCACTTGGAAGCTCACCTTGACATGCAAACTTCAGTTCCTTAGCATCTGTAACAGTGGTTCTTTTATCAGACCTGTTTTTTTCATATCGACGATGGCTTCGCCTTTTCTTGGTCTCACCCCAAAGATTTGATCCGCCATGCATACTTGGAATGTTCAAAATGGCAATGCCTTCCAGAGAAATATTGTTCAAGTCTATCTGAATTCCATCACACTTGTCAGCAAAAGTAAATGAAAGAAAAAGGAAGGAAGGAAGGAAGGAGGGAGGGAGGGAGGGAGGGAGGGAGGGAGGGAGGGAGGGAAGGAAGGAAGGAAGGAAGGAAGGAAGGAAGGAAGGAAGGAAGGATGGAAGGAAGGAAGGTCAGTAAAAGATTAAAAAGGTGTCAGAATTAACTTACTATTTCAGTTATGGTAATATATATATATATATATATATATATATATATATATATATGAGTTATATTTCAGTGCATAGTAGAAGTAGCACAGAAGCCACAGACTGGATTTTGTTGCTAATCTCTTCTGCCCAACCCACACTTGAACCACAGGACCTTTTTGTAACTGAAAACACAACTATATGATAACAAGAGAACCAATGCCTATATAGGGATAAGTTTTGAAGTTACTCACAATAACATCACAGAGGGGCTATACAAACTGGCAGTAAGCACCGGTATGGGGGAGGCATGGGGGTGTGGTGTTTAATCGCTGAATCCTCCTACTCCGTCCTGGTGCCAGTGTTACAGCACTCCTTTGGCATAGCATTTAGATGCCGCACACCAAAGGATGCCAAAAAGTGCCACCACCATGGCAAGGGTACCTTTTTACCGGCTCTAAAAGGAGCGACATTTTCCTGTTATTTTAGAGCTGGCAAAGTGCCCGATCAAGGCCCTGTTCTGGTGCTGAAAGGGCGGCGGGACGCTGCTCTATTAGGACGGTCTGTTCAGCCTCAGAAACTAATGGACAAATAGTGACATTACTCAAGCTATCTTCACAGTCCACATTAATCAACACTACTTTTCCTTGATAGAGGTAGTAAGAGTTAATTCACTAAAAGTCATTGCCTCCTATAATTTCTACTCTTCCCTAGGCTTTTGGGAAAAAATTGTACAATTGTCTAACTAGATCATACACACACTCTAAAATCCTTGAATTTTGATGGATTTATGTAAATGAGTTTGTAGACCAGTGGTTGTCAGTCTTTGGTCCTCCAAATGTTTTGAATTTCATCTCCCAAAAGTACCAGCCAGTATTATCAATGTCAAGAATTCTGGGAGAAGTCCAAAACATCTGGAAAACAAAGGGTGAAATCTACTGTCATAGAGTATTTTTTTACAGATTCAAATGATAAAAAAAAATCCATAAATGTCTGAATGGACATGAAACTGTCAAATCTTCTTTTAATTTGTCTTGTTCCTCCCTGCCCTCAAAATGATCAGAGTTATTAAACAATGGGTATGATCCAACTCTCTGCATGTGTTGGGCAGTATCAAGAATTTCTAGTGACCAAGCAAGAGGTTGCTGAGAAACAAGGAGTTCCAGGCACACTAGCTGTGACAAAGGTCTCCATACCTCACCTTGATGTGATCAGTGACTGATGCCCATGTGTGGAGATATTCCTGCTTATGAGAAGAATAATGCAGGAGAGATTGTGCATACCAAGGTGAAGAACAGAGGACCTTTGCACCAGCTCTAAGCAACAATTAAGAGGAAAGGGGATGGATCATAAACTGACAACCCCTTCCCTTCCTCTCTTTAGCCTTCTCCAGTCCTTGCTCATCAGCATTCTATTCTATTCTCTACACATAAAGCCCCTTGTGAAAGAGAAATTAAAAGAGACTATTTTTAGTATTAGTGTTTGCTGTAGTAACAAGGGTAATTGATAAAGCATAGGAACAGATGCAGAATCTTGGAAAACAGACAATAGCCCAAACATCATTCCAGTAAAGAAATGAGTGAACCTGCCCCTATTTTGCAAGGTAACCTAATTTTATTTCATGTTGTATGGTTATTTAGACAACCAGCTCATTTAACATATTGGAGAGTGTTGTAAATTAATACAGCCATTTCTTATCCATGAAGAGCACCACAGTGTCATTAAAACTATGATGCAGAAAGAAAGCAATAAATCCATATATGAATCTTTCCAAAATCTTTAATATTTATTTCATCTGTATGAGTTAATGGCAACTAGTTCTACATCAAAATGGAAGATGAATGCTAACCATTATTATTATATCAGGGCTCCACCTTATCACTGGTCTCTTTGCTAAGAGAATCTGAGATGATTACTGTATATACTTGACTGTAAGTTGACCTTATGTATAATATGAGGACAGATTTTGGGGCCAAAATTATGGATTTTGATATGATCCATGGATGGTAAAATTTAGGGGCGTGTAATGAAGGATGAAAAGGACAAAGCAAGGGAAAACGATGCCAATGAACTTACAAAATTTCAGTAGGTGTAACTATTTGTGCTCATACTAAAGGCTGGATGGATGAGAGAGTAGAAGGGGATTTGTGCTCATACTAAAGGCTGGAAGGATGAGAGAGTAGAAGGGGATCAGTGCTTCCAGGGCAAATTAAACTCTTGCCTTTCACCAAGGGATGGATATATAAGTACAGTACTTACATTGACCTGTGGATAAGTCAACTCAGCTTTTTTTGGGTCAATTTTTAACCTAAATTTCTAGACTTATACATGAGTATATACTGTATTTATGTGTACTTAAACCTTGATGTGGAACATCTGATTTTACAACAATCTATATCAGGGGTAGGCAACCTTTCCCCTTTAAGGGCCGAGGGACTTCAGCTCCCAGAATCCCAGGAGCTATTGGCCAACATGGCTGAGGCTTCTGGGAGCTGAAGTCCCTCGGCCCTTAAAGGGGAAAGGTTGCCTACCCTTGATCTATATTAAAGGATTTTAGTTTGCTTTGTTGAGATGGCAATGCTGTTTTAATCTTTACTGAGGTTCTTTTAAATCTTTCTGTTTTAACTGTTGAGCTTTGGTGCAAGCAAGTCTCTGGTTTGTGATCTTGATTATGTTTGTTCATGATATTTTATTAATTTAACTGGATTTTATAATATTTTTTTTAGTTGAGTTCAGGAACAATTGCTCTAGAGGATGTGACTAAAACATTTTAAAAATCCAATAAAGGATTATGTTACCTTTTATAACATTATCTAGCCTACTCTGTTCTATTAGAATCCAGTGGTGGCTGATGGCATTCCATTCATGGAACAGAAGAATCCAGCAGAGGGTTAATTCCCTTGCAGTTCCTATCTGCCCTCCAAATTGACTCTGGATGTCTGGGAAGCCCTCTAGAATGAATTTTCAGATGACATGGAAGTAGGGATGGATATTCTCCATTCTCCCATTTTTTGACAGATGTTGAGGAAAAGACATTAGTATTTCTTCCTGTTGTGTCAAAACACGTGGGACCCCCTCCACCCCCACATTATAAAGGACAGGCAGTACATCGCTCACCACACTTTAAAAAGTACAATTTTTGAGAAAGTCATGCAGTTGCACTTGGAACTGCAAGACTTGAAGAACAAGTATGCAGTTGTATGTCTACTATCTTAATTGTGAAAACTATGACTATGGTCCAAAGCACACTACAGAAATAATCCATCTTGGACCACTTTAACTAACCTGGCTCAGTGCTAGGGAATCCTGGGAACTGTAATTTGTTGTGGCATCAGAGCTTTCGGACAGAGAACAATAATGTCTTATAATACTAATGTTCCCAGAATTCTCCATTATTGAGCCAGGACAGTTAAAGCAGACTCAAACTGGATTATTTCTGCAGTGTGTTTTGGACCATAGTCATAGTTTTCATAATTAAGATGCATAACTTTAGGGCTCAGCATTCAAGGAATGTTCTACTCTGTTCTATGCTTTTCATTGTTGAACCATGCAGAAACATATAAAAACTGTGCAGTTTTAGACAGTATAGGTGTACAAATTTACCTTGGAGAGCTGTGTTGTATTCCAACTGTGTAGCTTTTAAGGCTGCATAGATCTGACAAATTTGAGTGGTTTTACTGTGCTGAGAACAACAATAAGTTCCTGCAATTTGCGGGAAGTTTATGAGAGCTGTTTTAATTCTCACCAGTGTTTCCTGAGTGATTGGGGACACCATATATCCACCACATTCAGGAAATTGTCAGATACTCATTCCATCCCTACATGGGAGACTGGAGGGAAGATGAGGCAGGGGAGAAAAGTCTGGAAAGTTCCACTAGTGAAATACTGGATTTTGTGCCCAAAAGTTATGAGGTTCACTCATGACCATTTAGTTTGAGACTACTTTCATGGAATCTGCAAAGTTAGCACCTATGAAAGTGTCATGTCTAATGGACAGGCATCTACCATTAACTATAAAGACTTAAATTGATGTAATGTGCTTTGGGTTCTGAGCAAGAAGAAAGGTGAGATATACATTTAATAAATGAATGAAGTTAGTAAAAGTATTCAATTGGTAGTGGTGGTTAATAAAAGTTAACTCCTCTGTTACACATGCACTGCGTTACCCTACACTTTATTCAAAATTATTCAAACATAGCAGCAGCAGCAGCAGCTTCTCTTTCTCTCCTTCTTCCCATTCCTATATTCCCTTCAAAAAGCCAACCCTGCATTGAATCATGTAATCTTGCCATTTCTATATCTTACCCCTTCATAACCTGCCTCCAATAGCTTAATAAAAATACTCTGCTTTTTTCTTGTTCCTGTCTTTTCTTTCTACTCTGGATTGTAAAATTCTTTCTACTCTGGATTGTATCTGATATGGAGTCATTTCTAAGTTGTATACAGGTGATACTTCTTCCATACATTGCCTTTAGATTGGGGAAAAACATCAATCACAAGCATTAGGCTTCCTTTCTGCATTTTTTTTTTAAGTATCAAAGTTTAAAGCTGCATACAATACTTATAGTTGGAACCTTACAATGTTGGAATCTATTTCTACACACTAAGAGGCTGTGATGGTAACAAAATGGGCATATTTTGTGGTGAGTATCTTTTGGTGAGTGGACAGAACTGGCTTTACTTTTCTAGGAGAATCAAAGTTTCATTCTTATTTTTAACATCTCATATATGTGTTAAACAGTGACTTCTTTTTACTAAATATTCCGCTCGTGTGTATACTCACTTACTGCTATACATTCCTGATAAACAGATATTAATTTCATAATTAAAAGTAATCTTGTGTAAATACCCTGCAGGCCTCAATGAATCAAACACATACTGTGTGTCAGGCCTCCCACTGTCTTCAAGTGGAATGTACTGGCTGGATAATTAGATAGTACATATTTTTTAACCTTATTTGCATGCATATTATATCTTTTGCACACTGACAAGCAGCAGTAACAACAAAAGTCAGATTACCACAGGGAATTCCCACAAAGAAGTCTTCATTCTTTATAATTTGCAGCCTAAATTAAAATAATTTGATCTTTGACAAGGATGAAATGTCAAGCAGAAGGGGGTCCTCTCCAAGCCACAGCCTGTGGCTTCTGAAATCTGCCTAATTTATGTCAGTCACTTCTTAATACATATTTAAGTATTACACGAAAAAGATGATAAATATGCAATCTGACACCTTTGGTATTTCCCTGCTGTTAATTTATAAAGGTCTTGCACCCCCCCAAACTGACTAAAATTATTTAAATAAAGGGAGAATTGTGATATAAGATGGTGAAGGGAGCATTTTCACTCAATATCAAACACAGCAGGCAGTACACTAAGACAATTATTTCACTAGGTCTCAGAATCCTGCTGGGATGGGTTACTTTCTGAATTAGTAAAAGAGAAATTCTTTTGTTCAGACAGCAAGGAATTTTCAATACAGGTCTATTTCTACTATGCTAGCATATATAACTTGAGTGTGTGTGTGTGTGTGTGTGTGTGTGTGATTTT
Organism: Phrynosoma blainvillii; assembly: GCA_026167975.1. NCBI lineage: Eukaryota > Metazoa > Chordata > Lepidosauria > Squamata > Phrynosomatidae > Phrynosoma > Phrynosoma blainvillii. Next base: position 41,127,199 of record JANUYF010000005.1, read on the forward strand.
TATACATTTGTTTCTCATATAAAATGGTGGTTGGACTTCATTGTTAGTACATAGCAGGATGTGTGTACATATGACAGTATTGCTTAATATGTATAGTCGGCCCTTAGTATCCACTGAGGTTTGGTTCCAGGGCTCTCCTACATACACACCATGGATATCAAAAACTGTGGAGGCTCAACTCCCATTATATACAATGGAATAGTAAAATGCTGTCCACTGTGTAAAATGGCAAAATCAAAGATTGCTTTTTGAATTTATTTTTTAATATTTTCAAGCTTTGGATGTCTGAATCTGTGGACGTAGAATTGTACGGCTGACTGTACATGTATATACATCACCTACCTACCTATCTGTCTGTCCATCCATCCATCCAATTAGAAAAAATGATTAGCAGATGTGAAAGAGTTAGTTGTAGGGCAAACCCATTTCCAACTCATTCACACTCATCTGAGTCGGGCTCAACCTGGAGTGTCCTTTTTAAAATATGGGAGTTTGCCAGTGGTACCTGATAGCTTTCATGTCAGTGGGGCAGTGAATCTGATGTGTTTTAGTATGAACTACAGAAGAACTATCCAAGGTGTTCAACAGATTTTAGAAATGAAATTCAGCACCTTTGATAGCTCTTTGAGTTTGTACGAAAACCAGGGGTGGAATCACCATCTCACTGGCAAGGGAGCCACTAACTGAACTTGAGTTTTTCTTTCAAGTGGTCTCTCCCCATTCCATAAGCCTCTCCAAAATTTGCAACATGTAAACAAAGACCTAGAGCAGGGGTCGCCAACCTACGGCCCCCGGGCCGGGTCCGCCCCCCCCGAGGCCTTTGGACCAGCCCCCGCCGACCCCTGCTGACACTGACGCTGACCCCCGCTGATGTCGCGCATGCTGCCGCCGCACCACCACCGCACACGTCGCGACCGCCATTTGGTTTTCCAAAATGGCGGCCGCAACTCGTTTGCCCATGTGTAGTACTCCTGCGCATGCGCAAACAAGCCGCGGCTGCCATTTTGGAAAACAAAATGGTGGCCGTGACTCGCCGCATGCACAAACCCTCATGTCTTTGAATGCATTCCATAGCATTTCGTGATCTATACACTCAAATGCTTTGCTGTAGTCTATGAAACACATACTGATTTTCTTTTGGAATTCTGTGGTGCACTCCATTAGCCATAGTATGTAGCGGCACCGCCGTGTTTTTGAGTACCTTCCTCACCCCAAAATGTCTTCAGCTGCAGACTGCAGCTATTGCAGAAGAGTGAAGCACAGTGAGATAAGATGGGAAGTAGAATAACCCACCAGCATTCTATTTGTCCACTTTCTACCCATTTTGACATTTTTTTAAAAATCATTATTCAAAATAAAATAGTTTCAATCCATCTTGACATTGTTGTGTGCCTTCAAGTAGCATCTGAGTTATGGTGATCTTAAGGTGAGCCTTTATCATGGGGTTTTCTTGAGAAGCTTTGTTCAGAGGGATTTTTCTTTTGCCTTCCTGAGAATGTGAGACTTGCCCAAGGTGGGTTTCCGTGGCTGAGCCAGGATTCAAACTCTTGTCTCCAGAGTCATAGTCAAATGCAGTCCACCACACCATGCTGGCTCTTGTTCAACCCATATCTAAGGGCCTCGGCAGATGACCAAAAAGGTCGTCCTGGAGACCCGGAAGAGGAGGAGCCACCGCACGAGCGGCGCTCCTTCCTCTTCCTGAGGTCGCCCTGGGAGCTGCCGGCCCTCCGCACAGCCGGCGCTTCCGGGGCAACCTCCCGCCGCAGCGACCAACGTACTGCGGCAGAAAAGACAGGGAAAGTGCGCCCTACGCATTTAGGGCGCACTTTCCCTGTCTTGTAAAAGGAGCGGCAAACATCCCCCCTTAGTCTTTTTAAATTGATTGTATGTAAACTGGTTTGGGAGCCTTTTTGTCTCCAGAGGAGTGGGATGGAAATGTTTTAAATAAATATATAATAATATTTGTTACATTTCTAAACACAAGGCTCACCCTTATTAGATTGGAATGTATGTGGTCATAATTTTGATCAAGTATTTTGATGTTAAGTGCTTAATAGTGCTATATCTCTGGTGTGTGTGGGGGAGAACCCACTGATATGAGCCTCCTCTACAAATCAGTTTATAATTATTCCATGAATCCTTTTGTCTCTCTTTCTATCAAGCTCTTTCCCGGCTACCTTAAATACTTAATGACAAACTGGTCCACTGTACAAAGCCATTTAATGATGAGGAATACTTTCCCAAAAATGCATTCCTTAACCTTTAGTTCAGGAAAGTAAGTACAGTTTTTTGTGAACTGAGCTGTAAAGGTTAAAAACTCAGAATTTAGAAGTTAATTTTTCAAATTCATACCCCAGACCAATTGTCTTAATTTTACTCCTTCTTTATCAACTGTGCTCTAGACTTGGTAACTTCCCTGTTAGTTTCTAACATTAAGGGGGTTAAACTGTTTCAGTCTTTGCCCTTCTGAGATGTTTTATCATGTGTTATTAGACTGTTATTGTTAAATCATATTTTAAATGTCCTAGCAGCTTTCTGGATTAGGAAATTGGTGGACAAGCATGGTACAGAATATGGCTAATTAAAGTATGAGTTGTATCCACACTGCAGAATTAAAGCAGTTTGGTATCACATTAACTGCCACGAGTCTGTCTTAAAGAATCCTGGGATTTGTAGTTTGGTGAGGCACTAGAGCTCTGACAAACCAGACTAAATACCTCACCAAACTACAAATCTGAGGATTTGGCAGATTAGTCGTGGCAGCTAAAGTGATGTCAAACTGCTTTAATTCTGGTGTGTGGCCTTAAAGTTGGCTAATCAATATGCTGAAATATCGGCAAGGCTACAACAAAAGTATAAAGTAACAATTAAATCGGGGGGGGGGGATTGGACTTCATAAATAAATGTGTTGCATTATCTAACTGAATTCCTTTAACTTGGCATCCCTCTCACATTCTTACATTTAATAAGACCTTTCCTAATGTACATTTAGAAGGGATGTCTCACAGGTTTAGATTAACATATAGCTTTGCTTTAGCTAGAATAACACACAATTAGTTTCTTACTTCTATCTCTATAGATTCATGCAGCTTCTTGCAGGTTGCCGAGAAAGTTTCAGACGTGCCAAATTCGAAGTACCAAAATTTATTCTTCATTCTGAAACATGAAGATTGGAAAAAGAAAGGTAACATCAATATTGGAACATTTTTAAAGAAGAAAGTTAGCATCCTGACTTCCATCATAAAGGATTATAACATCTGACATCCAGTTTGAAATAGATGAGCTCATAATTTTCAAAAAATTAAATGTGGCTGTCAAAAGATATAATATCCCCTACAGCTATAACAGGAAAGTCCTGCAACAGAGATAGATTATAGGTAACTCTTAGGGATTTTTGGCAATTGCCACTTAACCAGAGACATGTCTTGAAAACTACTCTGTGCCATGTTATGTATTGTACTTAATTTAAATTCTGATATTGTTCAAAATCCTCTTCCATCCTAATGAAGCAAGGTGGGAAAAGGAAAAGAAGAAAAAAGAAAGCTTCCCCAAGCTAATGTCTCATTGTTCTTTATGACAGGTATTTAAAAAAAAACAACACAAACATTCCACATATTCCATATTCTTCAATCCTTTGGCTTTAAGGCATCTCTGTGGAGAGGAAATTAGAATTCACTGACTAATACTTTTTTTAAAAAATGGAGTGCAAAAGTGGAAGTTTAAAAAGTCAGGAGGATTCTATTGCTTCTTAATAATGGAAATATATTGAATATTGTTAATATGTGTAGTTTTGACAGAAACACCATACTAGGTCATACTAATAAATGTGTTACGTATTTTACATACCTATATAGAACAACTTTACATAAAAAGGTGTAAATAAGTGCTGTGGGTCTGGGCTAATTGGCAGTCTGTCTGCCCCCCCCCATTTTATCCTTAGTGTTAAAATGCAACGTAGGGGATTGGGAAGAACATTACTGAAATTCTTTAAGCATGCATAACAATGTTGTATCACTACTGCGAGGACAATGAAACTAGTGATAATACTCTATTCAACATTTGATTTGTAGAATTAAGAACATTTCATGTATTACAATTTTAATGGAAGCACATTATAGACATGTGAAAAATGCACTGAAATACATAATCAATCTGGTACACTATTTCTAATAAACTATTTTACAAGTGCAAATGAGCCGGCCCTCTTCCTCCACCTTGTGATCCTTGGGCAACTGACCCAAAACTTGGACCTTTCCACTTAACTGATTCACAACATTTTTCCAATTTGCTGTTCTTAATTTAAACTTTATGATGCTGAATTTAGGATTTTTCTGAGAACCCAGAAAGCTATAAATCAATGGAACCTGCATACAATTCATAGATGTAAAGGGTTTTCAGTGTCCCCATGAATGTCTTGCCTTACTTCTCTGAAGATCAGAATTTACATTCTCATTTACAGAAGGAGCCCCTACATATTATTACAGAGGACTGAACAACCTTTAGCCTGCTATCTTTTCTGTCACTGAACTTGGAAAATAAACCTAACTAAAAAATATGTGTCTATTTGAGTAATAAAAGTTTTGCAATGGTTATGAGGTGTTTTTTTAAAAAGCAGCTTTTATTCCTCCCTCAATACTCTTTATCTTATTTTGTATAATTGATAAAATAGCCTAAGTTATCTACAAGTATATATAAACTGCTGTCATTGTCTCCTTAACAGAATACTAAGATAAATCTTTCCTCATGAAAAAATCAGAAAGATACATGAACACAAAACACTCACATCATTGTGTTCAAATGGTGATAAAATACATTGGCCAACAGAAAGTTTTATTTCTGCCTTGTTGGAAAGAAAGCATCTCCTAACCTGTAAGCATATGGTGACCATTTTTCTTGCAAATATCCCCACTTTGATAGTTTTCCTTAAGCTGGTAGTTATTCTGTTTATGACACGGAAGCTAAATGTTATTTGTAAAGCATTACAAGCAACAAAATTGTCATGGCCCACAGAAGTGTGACAACATCTTACTATATAGATAGATCTATCAAAAATGTTTCAAGGGATAATAGGAGTGATGGAGAAGATTTCACTTTTGAGATTTCACCTAACATTCTCTTCTTTAACGTAACTTTTTATTTATGATACTCAACATTTTAAAACCCAACCTCCCTCAAAGTAGTTCATCACCAGAGAATAATGTATATAAATGTATGCCTGCTTCTGTTGCAGTAGTTAAGGCAAAAATACAGGGATGCAATACTATACCAAACAAGTTTATACACTGGGCACTCGGATGTCAATGGTATGTATTCATTGCAGAATTACAATTATTTTATTTAAATTAAGTTAATTAAAATATGCAGGTTTCCAGATTCAGAATAATCTATACCTCTTTTATCACACATGCCAACACCAGCAAAAGTGAAAAGAAAAAAAAATCAGTGGAGTATAGAACAAAAGTTGCATATTGCACACATCCAGGAATGAGAGGGACACTAACAATTCTATAATTCTAGCTGCCTTTGGTCCCACTTTGGGTGAAAGAAGGGATAAAAATAAAATAAAATAAAATAAAATTCATTCCAGTGCTTGTGACATCTATGTAAAGTAGGTAACATTGGCTGAGATCCAGAAAGCACGCTGGTGGAGTCCAAGTCTCTACCAACCTAATGACACCAAAATAAGGTGCTACTTCTTTCCTACTTATACCACAGTATTGGGGGTATAGTACACCCCCACTGTTCATTCACTTTGCTAGTACACCCCCACTGCTAGTACACCCCCACTGTTCATTCACTTTACAGAAGGAGCCCCTACATATTATTACAGAGGACTGAGCAACCTTTAGCCTGCTATCTTTTCTGTCACTGAACTTGGAAAATAAACCTAGTACACCCCCACTGTTCATTCACTTTGCTATCAATCAGCTGGGAGTGTGCGCTATTGTGGTGGTCCCTATGAACTTAGGGAAGAAGGAGCAGTCTCTTCTTTTCTTCCCTGGGTGCATAAGGAAGTGCCTATGTGCCACTGCAGGACAAATCTGGAACTACCCTTGTTGCTATTGTACATCCAAGACAAGTAACATTCTGAAATGTTCAGAGTGTTGACTGGTTGTAGCCTGGAAAGAGACAGCACACAGCCCCCTGGTTGTAAGAACTCCATTGGTTGTCAGTCTGTTTCCAGACACAATTCGAAGTGCTGGTTGTAACCTATAAAGCCCCATACAGCTGAGGTCCAGGCCATCTGTACCTTGCCACAATAGCCTGTTTGACCTCTAAGAAATTCAAAGGTGCTAATTGAGTCCCAGTCTAGAAAAAAGGCACAGTATAAAAAGGGATGGATGGATTTTCAAATAAGTACATGCACAGGCATAAATGTGGCTTATAGCTACGTGTAACACCAACAGGATTCTAACCATTGTCTGACCAAATATATACTAAAATGCTTGAACTGTCATTATTTCTACCAGTCCTATACAATCTTTGGCACTGAGCCCTCAATTTCGTGTTTTAGTCCTATGTCAAACTATAGAATTTGTTTTTACATGATTTATTGTAAGGCATAAAGTTTATGGAACTTTGTGAGAATTAAATCCATTTTAATACACCATATACATCTACATTTAAAAAACATGTTACTTCATATTTATAATACTTTATAGTATTTCAGGGGCTGGCATTTCTGGTGGGTCCACGGAATGATTTTCAGATGGGAAACTAGGAAAACTAAGAAAAGTCACCATAAAAAGCATTTCTTACTTGTTTTAAGAACTTCATGTGATTTGCTACTGAAATTTGATGGCAAGGGGTTGGTGTATAATCTGGGATGGAAGAGGTCCCCAGATTTACTGAAGTTGCTCACACCCATCCTCAAGTATAATATTTGTAACTTGCAGGTGCTTGTAGGTGCATTCTTTTTTCTGCTATATAGGCAAGCATCTCCACCAATTTAGGCTGGTATGCTTGCTATGACCCTACTTGGATAGAACCATTCTGCTTCAGTGATCCATGGACTGGAACCTCCTGGTTTAAGTTCTACAATGTATGGCATATACAGAGTGACCAGATTCTAAACAGCAAAGGAGGACAAGGCTGCAAAATGTAGGACATTCAAGAAAAATAGAGGGCATTTCCAAAATAAAAGCTAAAAACCCTCATAGAAATGTAAAGTCATGTTTCTTAGTCATGCTCAAAATAGATGACATTTTGAAATTCCTCCTGGACAGAACGCTGAAATTTAGGACATGTCTTGGAAAAGGAGGATGCCGAGTTACCTTTTGAATATATGACTACTTTTCAAAACAGTTCAATAATTTCAAAACAGAGGAGCAAGAGTATTGATTGGAATCACAATACTATTACAGCAGTACTGTACTACCTTCATTAGCTCAGATCAACTCTCTGGGCCTAATTCAAAGTGCTGGTATTAACCTATGATGCCTATATTAGTTTAGGGCAATGATATGTGAAGGACAGCAATGCTTCATACATTCCCACTTGATCCCTTTGATGATATCAGAGGCCTAGTTTAGACTGAGTTATAGTGGGTAACCACTTGAGATGGGGCATTTCAGTCAGCCTGTTCCTGTCAGCTAGATAGGTTTTATTTGGAAAGTTCTTATTCTCATAGTTTTTTTTTTTAATTCTCTGGATAATTCTTAGAGGTTTTCTTTTAATTCTGCTGCTGTGTCGTGTCAATGTTGTTTAATTGTGCAACATCTTTCAGTTCTCTATCTTTTTTTTTTTGATTGACTGCCATATCAAAATGATCAACCATATGGAAGTACCCCTCAAATTCCAAACTTTCCCCATCAGATACTCCTTCGCTGGATGGAAAGAACAGGAAAGCAATTTAATCCCCCATTTAGATGAATGCAGTCCATCAGCCTTGTACTATCTGGAAGAGGCAACTCTTGAGAAGTTATCTGACTACAACCTCAGTTAGCAAACATAAACATAATGAGATCTGTACTACAATAGGAACTGGAGGGCCACAAGTTATTTATTTCTGTACTATGTGGAGTTCAGTGGTACAGAACATAGTCTGCAGGCAAAAGATGCTTGACAATTCCCAGGTAGGGTTGGTAAAGTAAGTCCTGCCTGGATCCCAGAACAGGCTTTGTCATCAGTGTTGACAATACTGGTTTAGATGGACCAGTGGTCCAAGTGGAAGAAGGCAATTCCTTCCATTCTATGATAGTCTGATATGATAGTTTTTTAAAAAAAATAATAATAATAATTTCCCATCCCTGTTGCTTCCCTTCCTTTTTGACATTCCACAAATCCTCCTTCCATCACAGCAGAAAAACCTGTGTGATCACCTAAGCAAATAAGCATTATTTCATCAGTGGTTGGCTCTTTAAATCTGACCCAAAAGAAAAAAGAAAAAAAGACAACAAGAGAGTTACAGTCAGCAAAGTTTCTTGTCATTTCAGTTAAGGGGAATAACTTGGGGTAAAATTAAGCTGCTTTGGTTATCAATACAAAAATAGGCTGTGGTGCAGTTTTGCATTATGATGTTAATTAAAAAGCCCCCTACTGTTAAAACTATTTTATATAACCTTTCTGATTAAGCAATTAGATAGCATATTATCAGAAAAATTGCTCTGAGTCTAAATATGGAAATAATAAATGTTTTATTATACATCAGATGAACATGTGAGCCATGCACATTTACACTCATCCCTCCACAGTTGTGGCTTTGACTTTTGCAGATTTGATTATTCATGGATGGTATTAATATCTTCCCTCTAGGAATATCTAGATCCTCCAGTGCAACTCTATGGTCAACTTTAATCAAAAGTCACACTGAAGGACCTAGAGATTCCTAGAGAGAACAGTACACTAGGCATTTGTAGCTCTTTCAGTGCAATTCTGTGGTCAATGTCTGGCAGATGTTGAGCACAGACTTGTCCTGGAGGACCTAGAGATTCCTAGAGATATGTTCTCTCCAGTAAAAACATAGTGTTTTTGTTATTTGCAGTTTTTCCACATTAATGGGGGTCCTGTGCCCCAAACCCCAGTGAATGTGGAGAGACAAGTGTAGTTACAGTTTATTCACAGAAAAAAAAAACTTGACCAATGTAGAACATTTTTTAAAAAAACACCTCATTCTTTTGATCTCAAAGGTAGCCCACACAAAGCATAGCACATAATTTACAGAGCCCTGAATTTATCATTCTTTAGAGGGAGTATATTTATAATTTTTCATGTCTGCACACTTGGGCCTTGATCCAGGGATTAATAATCAAAGGAACAGGTTGTGAATGTGGTCTGTTTCATATGAGAGCTCTCAATGCTGTGGAATGACAGTAACTGAATACCACAACAGGCATTAGATATAGCCAGTGGTGTCATAGGGGGCATACGAGGAATGTGGACTGTACCAGGTGATACCCCAGTGGAGAGGTTACAACTGGTTTGGCCATCCCCACCTTTTGGTGCAGGAGGGGCAATTGCATGTCCTTTATAGGTGACACTTTCCACAGTGGGTGACACCCTAGATGAGTGACACCACTGGATGTACTATGGCTTATGAACAGGACTAATTTCGACTGCTTATTGATGAACTACCACATCTGAAGTGTTGGCAGATTTTTGGGGCAATCTCTTCAGTTTAGTACTTTTAAACATGTAACTTGTCTTATTTTGACATTTGCATTATCTATTTATAATACTAAAATTGTGTGTCAGTCTGTCTGTTAGAGACATAACCCCAAGACCATGAAATACTGAGAGCAGAAATTAGTGTATATATTCAGTCGACTCAGTGTGGTGTAGGGGTTTGAGTGCTGGACTACAACTCCAGAGACCAGGGTTCAAATCTACACTCAGCCATGGAAATCCACTGGATGATGTTGGCTAAGTCACACTCTCTCACCCTCAGAGGAAGGCAAAGACAATCCCCCTCTGAACAAATCTTGCCAAGAAAACCATGTGATAGGTTCACCTTGTGGTTGCCATTATTCAGAAATGACTTGAGGGCAAACAATGTCAACAATGACAAGAAGAAGTGTGCATATTAAGGGACATGAGAAGTGTGCACTTTGGGTGTATTTGATTTTTAGAATGTATCCATTTCACTTAATTTAACATTTTCTCTGCATTTGAAATATTCAGAGACAATTTCAGACTGAGTTCTAGGGCTGTTGTTGGCACCTCCAAAAAGGCATAGAATGGGGAGCTACCTTCATCTGGGGTCTGTCCCAGTGACACATGCTGCACTCAAATGTGTGTGTACAATATGTGCAACACTGGCAGCTATATAACTTTGATTCAAGGTTTTGATGTATCAAACAAATAGCTATTCTAATTAATACTTTCATTAGTTAAGATATGAAGGAATGTTGGTTCTAAAATTCATTATCAGCAGCAATCTGTTCAGTTCAGGATAATATTTTAAAAATTCAATCTTCTCATTTTTATACTGGACATTTCAGTGCTTCATTTATTCAATTTTAAAATAAAATCTGATATAAATTAACTTTTCTACAAATTGCCACACCCTCTCAGCCTCAGTGGATGGCAATGGACAAGCTCTTCTGAAGAAGCATGCCAAAAAACTCAAAGTGTCATGATAGGCTTACCTTAGGGTCATCATAAGTCAAAAACAATTTGAAGGCACACAGCAAATGTAATTTGTAAAAAAAGAAGAATAAACCCTTCAAATTCACTATTTATTCATTTCTTTAAATTATACCCTGTCTTTCTGCTGAATGGGAACCAAGATGACTCCTACATGAATTAAAACAAAGTGCATGAATTGAAAATTAGTAATAAAAATAAATAAAACACAACTAAACAAGATATCATTTTAAAAAATCAATCTGCCCTCCCTCCCATCTTTCCAGCAGCAGGCAAAGATCTTTCTTTTAAAACAGGCCTCCAGTATAGAGTGCAATGAAATTAGGTGTGCCTTTTTTTAGTACATAATAAGTATTTTAAATGGTTTAATTCTTTTAATGTTAACCTCTTGAAAGTAGTGTTTTAATTGGATGTATGGTTTACTACGATCCTTTAAAACTTTGGAACTCCATCTTGTTCTAGATGTTCTTTTTCCATTTCTATTGTAAGCTACTTTGCCTCCCTCCAGGACAAAAGTAGAATATGAATCAAACCAAATAAATAAAAGAAATGGTAAAAAACCATTTCATGAATACATATAACATATTTCAAAGTGGATTAATTCACCTATTGCTAGGTTTTAATGTTGCAAACAGTATTTTTCATATCTATGATATCTGCACTCATACAATATAAAGTTGCCCCTCCGTTTTTGCAGAAGTTCGGTCTGCAGCCTCGCTGTTTGCAGACCAGCAAGAGGGGAGGGCTATAATTGTACGCACACCGATGGCACATGTACAGGGCTGCACATGGGAGCACGTGCCGATTCAAGCCAATGGGGCTTGAATATTTGTGGTCTTTCGTTTTCACGGGTGTGTGTGTGTCCAGAACGGATTCCCTGCGAAAATGGAAGAGCGACTATACTCTTTTACACCTAAACCAGCTTCTATAACTTTATCCAAAATAGATTTTTCTGGAGTAATATTTGCTTGTCATAATGTCTTTCTTAATTCTTCTTTTTAAAATGATTGATCCTCAACTCACTGGGTTTATCCAAACAAGGAAAAAAGAAATAGGAATACTACAAATCCATGATGTAATATAATCCTGAGTGAAATACACCTAAAAGTAATTCTCTCCCCCCCCATACACACACTTTTTAAAAACATAATTGGTAAGGTAATCATGTGTGAAAATACATTTATATCATCTCCCAGGGCCTACAATAAACCAACAACTGATAATCCAGACTGAATGAGTTTCAAATCACCAACAAAAGTTTCAGGAAAAAATGCATAAATTATCTCACCTCCAATAAAAATGATTATGGTGTCTTTTTGAAAATGAAAACAAAACAAAATAAAATCCCCATAGTTTGACACAACAAATATTTAGGTAATATGGATAACTGAGTATTAATTTTAATGAATTTTTATAACATAATACTTCTCATTGAAAAACAGCCAACCTTTTCTCATTGCTCATAAATCTATTACCCAGGTAATTTTGTACTTAGGTAAAATGATTTCATTGTGGCATATAATATATATTAATAAGATTGTATGACTTCTTTTAATGTTCTCCTTCTCTTTTCTGTCCTGTCTTGGTTATCATATAATCCCCATTCTGTTTTATAATGAATCATATGAAAAAGATAAGGAAATGGTCAGTAGTCACGCATATCCAGAAGAATTTTATATGTCTGTAGAAAGATTTATAATAGGCTCCATTTTACCATTTTTTATTTCCAATAACTAACCCTTAGAATGGCAAGTCAGAGGTATTCACTTTCTAGATAAAGGTTAAAATTTCACTTTTGCAAAAACCTGGAACCTACATACCTTAAAGCAGGGGTAGGCAACCTTTCCCCTTTAAGGGCCGAAGGACTTCAGCTCCCATAATCCCAGGAGCTATTGGCCAACATGGGACTATTGGCCAACATGGCTGAGGCTTCTGGGAGCTGAAGTCCTTCGGCCCTTAAAGGGGAAAGGTTGCCTACCCCTGCCTTAAAGCCTATCACTATAAATCTTTATGGTCAGTCAACTTTAAATATCTTGCTCATGTTGTTAATGTGGCAAGCACAAAGTGTTAGCCCACAAGGGGAGCAGGAAATAAGAAAGAGCAATAAAAACAAGCCATAACATTATTGCTAACAACCTCAGCAAGGCTGGCAAATATATGGCCTGGACCCAGTGCTAAGAAACAGGGAGGATTTGCACAAAGCAGAGGTCATTGTAGGCTGATGCCCCACCGATACTTCCATGGATAGATGGAACATCATGTAGTCTTCTCCTTTGGAACTGTATATTGCATCGACACAAAAATGACACCACACTCAACTTTATGGTTGTAAAACTTGGCCACAACTTTATTTGTACAGGGTAATCGCTAATTTTTTAACAGTTCAATTTAACAAAATTTTATTGTTCTTGACACATGTGTTCCTTTACATATCTAATTTAACCAACTGTGTCAATCTATCCCTTTAATTCATGTGTCAAGAACATCAAGTTCCAAATAAACCCCACATCGAATAAATCATCTCCCCCCAAACAAAATTACATCATAATTCAGCTCATGATGTAACTTGTCCATGCCGTCATCAATTTGTTTGGTGACGACATATCAATTGATTAACCCCATGACGCATACTCTTTGTCCACTTAAATTTGAACCAATTTCATAATTTCAATTAACTAACTTATCCCGGGGGGGGGGGGGATCCTGCCCGCCATAACATTAAAACAGTTTGGTATAACATAACATAACCAGAACCCTGACACTCAGTTGTGACAGATTAACTTCACTTGTCGACAATGCAACATAAACACAATAACAATTGCACATAGGGCCTTGGCAGACGGCTTATTGAGCCGTCTTGGAGGCCCGGAAGAGGAGGAGCAGCCACACGCGCGGCGCTCCTTCCTCTTCCTGAGGTCGTCCTGGGAGCTGCCGGCCCTCCGCACGGCTGGCACGCTGAGGGCAACCTCCCCCCGCAGCGTCCGGACACGCTGTGGCGGAACAGACAGGGAAAGTGTGCCCTACGCTTTTAGGGCGCACTTTCCCTGTCTTGTGGAAGGAGCGCTATTTTTGCGCTCCTTCCAGGGACGCCGCAGGAGCGTCGGGGTGCGGAGGCTGCGGTCCCGCGGCGCTCTGTCCGGCGGCATCTCCGGCGCCTCCGTCTGCTTCCCCCCATAGTCATGGCAAATATGCTATCAAATACAAGCATAACCCAATTTATTCTCAGGGAGGGCGACAATCCCAGGTCACAATAACTCTGGGAAAATTCCCTCCCAGCCCCATAAGGCGACCAGCCGCAGCCTAAGAATAAATACGTTAAACCACTTATTAATGAAGGGTGGGTGGGATGGGTTGCTTGTCTGCTTCTTTAAAATGGCTGCCACCACGAGGCAGCCTTGGGGCTTTATAGCCCCTTGTGATCTCGTTGGTAGTCTCGCGATAAGTGAGACCATCATTGAGACGGGATCCTAGAGGATCCCTCTCTCGATTGGCCGAGCGATTAAGGAAGGGGCGGGACTTCCCCACCGCCCAGCCAATCAAGCGTCCGGCATCATTTAATGGCCGGCGCAATGAAGAACCCCTCCCCAACGCGTCGGGGGGGGGTCTTTTTTGCTGGTGAAGTACAAGTGTACACCTCACCATGTTTAGAATTTCATGGCTGGATCTAGACAGTGTGCATCCACACTGCAGAATTAAAGCAGTTTGACAAGGCTTTAAGTGCCACCCTGGAAGTTGTAGTTTGGTGAGGCACCAGAGCTCTTGAGAGACCAGGTTCAATACCTCACCAAACTACAAATCTCAGGATTCTGTAGGATTGTCATAGCAGTTAAAGCGGTATCAAACTGTTTTAATACTACAGTGCTGATATACCCTCAGACATGCTAAGTTCCTATTGAAATAAATATTACTGAAGTTAGTTCTGACTAGTTTCAGGCACTGATTTTAACAAGACTCAGTTTAGGTTGGCTTCAACCTCATGGCTGTCATAATCCCATGTGACTATTTTTTACATGCATTATTACTCTAAATAATTTATAAAACTGAAAACATATTTTAAAAATACCAAGAGAACCTCTGCTTGCAGACTTATAATTTCTAAGTTATGACATAAAAGGGTGTGTGAGTGGTGGTGGTGGTACATAGATGTCATATTCTCTTGGCCAACTCACTGAACCCACTCAGATATACAGTATTCCAATATATTTTATTTCAAGAACCAGCTCCCTAGTGTCACTTTTTTCATCATCCATATGCTTCTCATTTGTGTTCTGTTTGCCTGAAAAAATGGCAAGCCCTCTCAGTGGAGACCCTGCTATGATTTTCCACCTTATTCTTTATAAAGTTGATGCACTGATAACTAAAATGTGTCTTGAAGGTAAAGATGAATTTAGGAGCATAGACCTCAGGATGCACCTGTGTTATCCCGATAAGCATCAGGGAACAAGGGTTGCTTTGTTAAACACCCTAAAGGTTATATGCTTTATCAGGATTATATAAATGTGATATTCTGAAGTGGCATAAATTAAAAAGAGGTTAACCTCAAGCACCTGGTATAAAACCAGCACCTGGTTCAAAACTAGCAATTACACAGCAGTGTGATATCCGAATGATAATAATTTACAAGAGACTTCCCGCTTAACTGAACAGACTTTCTGATCCATGATGCTTTATCTTCAAAAGCAAATGCCAGTATTCATAATCACAGTAAGATGCTTATTAGTGTCTTAGGGGAAAATGTGATCCACATGGTGGGGAAAAATGCTAGACGTAAGGGGAAAAATGTGATATGGGGTGAAAAAAGCCCTCCTCATTTTTGTCCTTTGCATTTGATTATGTAGATGCTTTCTTTAAACATACATTTCTATTTTTCTCAGCAGTTTTGTTTGCTTTCTCAGCTTGACAGTTCTAAAAGCAGCAACTGACATAGCAGTGGTACATTAATGTGTGTGTGTGTGTGTGTGTGTGTGTGTGTAAAATACAATTCCCATGATTCCCTAGTACTGAGCCAGGACAGTTAAAGTGACCTCGAGCTGCATTATTTCTGGCAGTCTGTAAAGGCCCATTGACTATCTTTATCACTACAGTTTGCACAGTTTCCAAATAATCCTCCCCCTTGAGAAAAATTTCTAGGTTTTGATCCATTGGACAAGATAATGAAAAAATGCAGATTTTAAATGATGTTTGATTACATTTAGGGATTTTTGAAGAGTCTTTTGTTAAGTTTTTATTTTTATTTTTTGAAAATATTTCAAAAATGCTCAAAATCCTTGGAAATGAATTAAAAGAGTGCCCATCTTTTAAACTCCCATGAAGGAAGAAAAAAATCTAAATACATTTGGCAGCTTTTCTGATGGGACATTTCAACATTTCAAGGCATCCTTTCTTTTCAAAGATGAGAAAATTTGTATCATTTGTATACTTAATCCATATAAAGTTTTTCCATTTTCTTGGACATTGTATATACTGACCAGGTAATGTGCCAAGAGCATTTGCTTATGTTGTTACTAATTACATAGATCCATGCCTTCATATGAACACACAGAAACATTTGTGCTCATGGCTGTTACTTTCAACTCAGGTTTACTACATATCAACAAAACAAAAATATTAAAATTCTATGGCAGGACATTTGAACTTCTGTCTTCTTCAGCTGCTCTAAAGGACACTGTACCCAGGGTGGAAGTTATAGAATAAACAAGATTTTTTGTAGGGCAAAGTGAAGCTAGGTGTTATCTTCTAGGCTGAGACTTGTTTGAAATGCTTTTTGATGGTTTAAAAACCAGAGACTTTTTGATTGCACTGAAAGTCTGTAAACAGCTTTGGATTTATCGTTTATCATCTATTTTGCAGAATCAGCAAAGCCCTGTATGAAAATCTCTGTAATTGTGTGACTTATAACCAAGAACCTTATTAACTTTATAGCAAGGTCATAGAACTTCACACTTCAATTTTAAATTATGTCAGAGGAATAAAACAATTTTCCTTGTCTTTACCTCTAATATCCTGCTATGCTAACGTAGATTTGACATAGACTTTTACTTAAATTAATGAAGCTATTATTATAATTCTCCATAGGGCTATGATCAGTTTTCTATGAAGCAAATCCTGGCTGCCGGATCCTACTGCATAATTCTTACTGTATTTTAGAATCAAAAACGTACAGAGCATTTTTATGAATTGCCTTCATGTATAGCAGGCCCACATGGAACTCGTTAATCTGCCTGTGCACCAGGCAGTTTTTAACTCTTACTGGAAAACTAAAGACAATATGTTCAGGAGCAAAAATAGATCTTCCACATCCAATTCAAAACTATAAAACTATAACACTGATATTAGATTTAGTTATTCTCAAGTGATGTTATAAAGAGACTCGTTTGACATGTTTACCTATCATAGGACAGGACAAAATATTAGTAACATATTCCCTCTGTGCTGAAAAGTCTACTCTCCCAATTGTGGCATTGGGATGAATGGGGCAGGACCATCTGTGGCTGCTCAAATCTGTGGATTGCAAGCTCACAGTTGGGACAGACCAACTGTACTTTTCAAGTGAACTGAGTCCTTGATAACTTATGTGAGAAATTTCTTCATCACACTTCACCTCAAAAGTGCTCCTGGATACCTTTATGTCTTTTTATGCTAAACAGACTACATGGCTATCTCTTTGAATCCTCTGGTCTCAACATTCCCACCTTATCAAGGTATGTTCAGCTTTTCTACCTTGAGAAGCCTGCAAAAGGCAATCTTCTTAAGAAATCCAGTTTGATTCCTAAATGTCTGCTAAAACATTTCTTCTAAACTATTCAGATTAGTTGTACACCTCCATTATTTGTGCATACATTTAATTATTTATGCATTTTTTCCCTACAGTTAAACTGGTGTGTGTGTGTGTGAGAGAGGAACAAAAATTTCACCAAGCTTCTGGTGCGCCAAACATAATTGACATATTTCCAGGAAAATGTGAATTATTTCAAAGATCAGTCTTCAGATGTGCTCTGAGTAAGATTTACATGGCCAAGTTAAGGCTTCTTACAAAAATCACCAGGATGTGATTCATATAAACGGTTTATGAAACTTTTCAGGAGCATAGGGTCTTATGCAGTTCGGTTACATTCTTGGCTGCTCTCTGGAAAAAGTGTCTGACACTATGCTCAAGCTCAGATGGCATATATTACCTGTTCCCCATTGATTTGCAACAAAATTATTTCTCAGTAAGTATTTCTCTTTAACATTTACTCTCAGGGAACCTGTGCATTGGGAGATATTTATGAGTTGCTTTCAGCTTAAAAATAAATCACCTCTAATTCCTCTAAGCGAAATCAATCAAAAGTCTGTAAAAAATGGGCTGGTTGTTTGGTCGATTCTGGCAGAAAAGTAAACAGCACTTCAGCTTTTCTCTACCATTAAGGCCTAAATGGCCTAGAAAGTAAATCAATATTTCCAGTCAGCCTTCTGGCGATTGCTTAGCCAGTAGATATGGATTTTCATTGGCTTACTACACTCCTTTGGGACTAACCTATACTCCTCAGAGGGTAATAATAAGTTTGTTATCTAGTTCAGCTCTTTGTTGTACATTTAAATGGGCCACATCCATCAGCTGCACTTGTTGAAGTTAAGAGATGATGACATCCCATTCCACCTATTTCATAATGAAACAGTTGCAATATATTGCAGCAGAAACTGTTATAAAAGTCCTATTTGTTGATAGATTATAGAGATGCGGAAATGTGGGGGAAGGGGAGTTGTGGGTTGAAATCCCAATTTCTGTATGGGATTACTTCCACATTAATGAGCAAAAATTTTGGTGCTGTTTATTTCTGTCACACATACATCATACAAATTGTTCATTATTCATATCAATCTGTTTCAAATATTTCCGGTTAAACACTGCTGCAAAGCAGACAGCTGTCAGAACCAATCAGTGCTCTTTGAGTTTAGCTACCAGATGTTTGCTGGACCAAAATGATTTCCCTTCCTTCCCCCACCCCACCTTGGACAGAGAGGAAAGCACTCATATGGTTAGACACCCAGTGTCTTCAGACAGAGATAGTGATAGGCCGTGACACTGAGTACCCCTTTCCACTGTGCATATACATTCCCTATAAACAAAAGTTGTTTTGTGCCACTTGAAGAATCTAGAATGCATTTACTGACATTAGTTTCTCTTTATTCTAAAGGTTATGCAGTAGCTAAAGAGCTGTTAATCACTCATCTTTTTATAGTTCCAAGCAGCCATTATCTCTGTAAACTTTTAAGGTGTTTTTAAAACAGCGGCCTTTTAGCAAGGAAACATGACTTCTGCTGCTTCAAAACTCATCCAAGTTCTCCTGATTTGGAATGAGAACATTGTAAAGCTGCTCCTTCTGTTAATTAAAATCAAGTTTCAAGTAGAGGAAGGACAGCATATTGAAATCTATTCAGCCGTATTTCTTTTTTTTACTTGTGCCATGAATAATGACAGCCATCCTCTAAATAGGTATTATAACATCAGTATGTTCTACCTTTGTGTATAAATAGAAAGCTCTGGGGACTTGAAAATGTCCGGCCTTGCCCACCCCTGGTTGTTGTTATAGCTATGTGCCTTCAAGTCAATTTTGACTTATGGTGACCGTTAGGCAACCTTATCACATTTTTTTTTCCTGGGACTGAGAGTTTGTGACTTGTCTAAGTTCACCCATAGGTTTCCACTGCCAAGCAGAAAATTGAACCCTGGTCTCCAAAGTTGTAGTCCGACATTCAAATCACTACACCGAGCTGTCTCCCAACCCAGTGCTCCCCTGCCAGTGAGAGGTGATCCATAAATGACTTACGTTAGTAAGTAAAACAATATTTTTACTTGGAATTTTAACATTATAAATAAATAAATAAATTTTGAATTTTGTACAGCAACTTTGAAGATGCTTTAAATCTCTCTCTCCTTGTGTTCCTGAGAGGCTGAAGGGGATATTAATTATAATTCTGGAGGTTTATGACATGAAAAAGCATGCAACAAAACAGACACAGATCTAAAGGAGACCAGAGGAAGATAATAGATCGGGAGTACTTATAGACTAAAGAATTATAGCACTATAGGATTCCATTTTAAGTGCCACGGTCCCATTCAATGGAATTGTGGCATTTCTATCATTTTGTAAACTATCAGTTCCCTGTCAGAGAGTTCTTGTACATCGCCAAACCACAAACCCTAGGAATCCATAGGATACAGTCATATTAGTTAAAGTGGAATTATACTACTATGATTATGTAGTAGGAAAGGGCCTAAGGATGGGCAAAGACCCAAAGGGCTCATTCCCACTTACATTTAAACTGTAATTTTACGATTCACCTTTGCTCTGTGTTGGTGAATCAATTCCAAAAGGTCCATCGTCCCCACCAGGAAAGCAGATGTTTTCATTATTCACTTGTAATCACTTCTTTTTTGGCACGATTGTTGTTCCCACTAGTTTGCGCCACTTCAAAATGAATGTCAATCATCTGTGCATCATCGGTGACGCAAGCGACATCACAGTGAGGATGGGGTCATTCCAGGCATCAAGTGGGACGACTTTAGCAACTGAGCTTTCCTCTGCCCCTCAGCATCCCAGTCTGCTCAAGCACACCATTTCCCCTTTGAGAAGCCTGCTTGGGAACTATATATACATATATATTTTTAAAATTTCTCAAGATATGTGATCCATTGATTTTGCAACTACTTGCCTTGCTGAGCTGCAGTCTGCCCATAACTGCATGTAGTTCCAAATACAATGGATCACATATTCGGTCATATATATATATATATATATATATATATATATATAATGAGCCCACAGGTCACACCACAAGCACAAAGGCAGCACTGGGGGGGGGGGGGGATGGCTGATTTTCCAAAAACTGAGGAGTGATGGTAAACACTCCTCTGCCATTAGTCCCTGATGCAATTCAGATCCATTGTTCCCACTTGTTGAACATTCTTTGGAATCGATTCTTTTGAAAAGAACCACCAAAAAACTAGTGTCAGGAAACAGCAGGTTTTTTGTGTTTGCCTTGCTTCAATGCAATTGCATCTGAGCTCAACTGAGCTCAGTTTCAAGTGGGAGCAAGAGTCATATAACCTGATCAGCGATCACTTTAAATCATAGTGGGAATGAGGCCAAAGTCAGGTAGGCTGCATCCACACTGCACAAATAATCCAGTGTGACATCACTTTAACTGCCAAAGCTCAATGCTATGGAATTCTGGGAACTGTAGCTTGTGGCACCAGAGCTCTAACACAGAGAAGGCTAAATATCTCACAAAACTACAATTCCCAGAATTCTACAGAATTGAGCTATAGCAGTTAAAGTGGTGTCAAACTGGATTATTTCTGCATTGTGGATAAAACTGAAGAGACAAAGATGGGAAAGAAGTCAATTTTCCGGACTGTCAGAGCAGGTTAGTATAATTCATAAGTGGACAACTACAGAAGGGGCAGGAGCCGCCCCCCCTTTCCCCCCTGTAGGCTGCATCATAATTTCCAGTACAATTGGAAGTTGTAGTCATATTACTTCTGGTTCCAGGAATTGTCCCAAATATGGCCATTTCTGTGGGAGAGGAGGACCCAAACTGCCAGATTTTCGTGTTGGGTTAGGTAGGAGGGGTTTTTGTTGTTGTTGTTGTGCTGCAACATTTTCTTAAAGGTCTTTGTTTCTCCAGTCCTTCTTTATTTTTGCAATGCCAACTCGGCTAAAAACAAAACAAAGGCACTCTTCCACCTAGACAGAAGACATGGGGAAAAGGGGTGGTGTTGGGCACTTGTAAAAAAGAGCTTCTTTGTCATGTTTCTTTGGGGCTAAACAGTTGGCTCCAAAGGAATGGCTTGCCACTGCCCTTTTGAGTGCCAGATCGGGGCCATGGCAACTGCATGACATGGCCCCAATCCAGTGTTTTTCCAGCCCCAAAAGGAGTGGCAAAATGCCACTCCTTTTTGGAATGGAAAAAAATTGTTCTTGCGGCGGCAGCTTTTCCATGTTTCTGTAATGCAGCATGCCTAAATGTTGCACCACAGAAATGTCATGATGCTGCCCATCATCTGATCAGGCAGGCGGCATAATGTTGGCTTGGATGTGGAGTTGTGATGTGCGGCATGTGGTTGCCACACTTCCACTCCACCCCCAAGCCAGCTCTTACTACCCATCTGCTTTCCCCCTTTGTTGACTGAGGTATGTCTGTACTTTCACTCACACTTTTGCAATATACTTGCAAAAGTAGGGCAGAGGATAACATTTTTATTTATTTATTTATTTTCTTCCTAATATTTTGTTATATATGTCATCCAATACAAATGTATTAATTGAGACAGCCCTAGATATGACTAATAAAGATGTAGAAATCTCAGTCTAATTCTTGATGTACAGTGGTCCCTCTTTTTTTGTAGGGCATCCGTTCTGGACATCTCTGTGCAAGAATGAAATATTGCACATATTCAAGCCCCATAGGCTTGAATGGGTGTATGCTCCCACACAGGTGTGTGTGCCATTTTAAGACTCCCCTCTTGCCGGCCTATGTAAAGCACAGACTGCAGACTTAAAGTCCGTGAAAACAGTGGGACGACTGTATTTCTGAATAACCAATCAGCATTCTTGAGCCATACTACTTCCATACTGCAACAACAATAACAACATAAAAGGACAGTAAATTCATATATATAAATCCAAGTCTTTAAGTAAAAAGAAAAAAACACATGCTTGCACTAATTGTCAGAATAGACTAATATATATTCCACATAAACTACTGTCCTCGCCAAGCTATGTGTGTAGTCACCATGTGCACATGTTACTTCCACACATTCTTTATACTGGAAGGACTGTACACAAGCAAAACAAAAGATGTATGCAACGTCTCTCCTCCACTAGCATTATTAATGAAGATAGTCACCTGTTCTTTGTCCCACCACCATGGGATGCTAAGTTGATGAGTACATGATAAGTTTTCATTTTTCTGTAGCAAGCACCTTTGTTGTAAATTCCATCCCACGAGAAGTATGGCAGGCATTTAGAAGGAGTAGTCTCACCAGGCTTTTGGTCTTTAAAACTAGTTCTAAAACTGGCTTCTTTTAAATCTATTTTTAATTTTTTGTAAAGTTCTCATTTCTTTTGTTGTACATCATTCTCCAAGTGCTTGCAGGTAGAAAAGCAATAAATAAAATAAGTATTTCTTGTCGGACAAAAAGTTCATTCTGAACAAAGAATGTGCAAGAACAATGGAAGTTTATAGTGGCTGCACTATGCCTTCTCAACATGACTATCACTAGTTTTGACTTTTTACAGAGTATTTTCCTAACTTTTGTGCAAGTCCCCAAGATAAGTTATTCCCTGCATCATTGTTACTAGCAAGTTGTTATCATCCTCAGCACTGAATCCGCAGAGTCCCTGAGCAGTAGTGGCTCCAAGAAGGAAATGTGGATCCACTCTTAAGGTTGTCTTGTGAAAACCCATCAGTTCTAATTCTGTACCTCTCTGAGCAGGTTTGTCTATGAGGAATAGACTCTAAGGAGGGGGAAATCTCTTCAGAACTTCCACTGAACAAGTCCTCATTGTTTGAAATCTGAATTCTAAATGGAGCCAATAGATGCCCCCCAAAAGGCCCCCCTTTCAGCCATGGCAGTGGCTTTTTCATGCCCTTTTCGTGCAGCGTGTGTGCATGCTGTGCCAAGAGGGCGTCCTGATGCTGCGCACCGTGCAAACAGGCACACAGCCTCAGGATGGGGTTAGGGTGGAATTGGGGTGGCCGGCGTGTGGCTGTCCCACCCCAACTCCATCCCCGGTCTGCAAAGCCCCTATGTCCATACTCACACTTATTTGTTTCAAAGTTAAAACAAAATGAGACTAACAAATCTTGGGTTTGGTGAATATTTCCTGTTTATTCAAGTCAGTCATAGGGAGTTGGCAGTAATTTATTAAATTTAAATCAACAGGTCACACTGGCATAAGAATCTATTTCATGAAGCCCAACAATTTATTTCCTCTCAATAACAGGCTTGATGAATATTCCTACAGGATAACCTTGAGACCAAAAAGAGAATAGATTAAAGATGCACAAAGAAAATCCATACAGATAGCTGAGTGAATCCATCAGTGTTAAACTGAGCAGGATTAGCCATTTATGGAAAGGAGCATAACCAGGAGGTAGTAGTGACCTTCAACCTCTTCCAGAATTGCAACAGGAAAAAGTAACGACAGGGGAAACATCCAATATTACAGCAAACAGACTGCTAATCAACACATTATTGATTCCTCATTTTTGTCAAGGTCATTTAGTGTCTTAAAAAATGATCTCACACTAAACCTTTAGAGAAAAACAGTAAAATGCTATTAATTATGGAAGACAGTCAATAAAAAAGCTGATTCTCTTAAACACAAAGGCAAATCTTGTGTTGTTGTTGATTTATAGTGACAATTATAATGATAAAACATATGCAGTTCTCAACAGTCCCTCATTTAAGTTAGGCTAATAACACAGCTAAGAAGGTATGCACAGTATATACTAAAAAGTTTGCTACTTTTAAGGTAATATAGTTCAACAAAGTAAAAACAATGATAATATTCCAGCTTAAACTAATCTTATGCTATTACTCTTTGTATCTCTTATTCACTGCCACATATATTTTCATACAGTTATAACCAAAGTGTACCTGGGTAGAACAGAAGATGACACATAATAAAAACCAAAACTAAAAAGCATTGATGCCATCCACAGTGTGGCTTGAAAAATAAAAAGTTTGAAGCATGTTATTGTATTATATTAATCGAATGTCCATTACTGGATAAAAGCAGTGAGCTGTAATAGAAGGGAAAGGTTTACATATTTTCCCACTAGCACATTCTGTGCATCACATTGCATGGTGTTCTCCCAATCTCAAAGTGCTTTGTAATCCCAAGGAATGGTTTTCTGAATCTTATGTGAAAGGGGGCAAAAAGTCTTGTGATTGTACAATCCTGCACACCATCCTTTGGATCTCAGCCTGTACTTTTAACTATTATTAAAACTACTGAACTGTTGTTCCTTTTAGTCTATTGTAACTTTTGTAGTGCAGTGCAGAAGATATCTGGTGCACCTTCCTGTTGTTATGTGAAACATTTCTGACCCAACTAGTCAGCTCAGCCAATGCTCAAGGATGATGGGAGTTAACATCTGATGGGCCATAGCCCCTGTTGTATCCCATTTTTTGAAGTCCTTATAAGAATTTAAATACTGTCTTCCATATTTCACATGTTTTATGTGTTAAAAATAACAAATTGCCCCTCTCTAAATAACCATATTAATTTTACATGAAGTATAATTATTTTCAGATGGCTTATAGAAAGCAGCAGTAATAGCCAATCACTTTTCTTTCCCAACTCATCAAACATCAGATATACGATTAAAATGTGTGCTGCATGCTACAAGATGGACCTCCTTACACTGTCTTGCATCAGCACTGACTAAAAGCTTACATGTTTTGCTACATTATCCTGTGTTTTTTTTTTTCTCCAGATGGACAATTATTTGGGCAGCACGTGATTAACATATATTTGGAAAATGTAGGCAACAGGTCTTGAACTGAAGACCTTGCTATCATCAAAAGCTTTCACAATGTTTGTTTTGTTGTTACCTGAATGACATGACACTTAATTCTGACAATCTGTCATATTCCAAGCAACTTTAGAAAGGGCAGTACTCATCTTTTCTATCAAAAGCTTTATGGTGCAGAACTGCCCATCTTAATGTCATGTCAATCTAGCAAACATGTCAGCTTTCTGTCATATTGCTTTCAGACTATCAGCAAAAAAAAGATACAGGAGCTATAGGTTTCTATCAGCATCTACTGTCTGTTGATTGCATTAATACTTTATTATACATCATTAAGTATTAGTAATAATTGCCTGTAGCCTGCTGGGCTCCTGAGTCAATATATAAGAGATGGAAAATATCCTAAAAACAAAACTGTAAAACTATTATTTTAAATACACACACACACACACACAAATTAAAACAGTCTCCCAGAACAACTTTGATTTTAAGGATGAAAGACCATATGGAACAACACAGCCTGGTTGCCTGCTGGAAGCTCAATAAGGATGTAGCCTGCCTGATATGTCTGGAAAGGGACTAGCACACCCATGGTGTTGCTACTATGAAAGTCCTGTCTCATGTACTCACCAACCTAAACTCTTGTGATGATGATGCATACAACAAGGCTTATGAGGATATCAAATTCTGGGTAAGGGATCTGAGAGGAGATATTTCAGATAGCACTAAAAACTGCTGCTTGCAAGAGCCAATTAAAGAGTGATTGAAACAATACTGGGCATAACCCAGCCAAATTTAAGGACATTCACACACCAGGTTTAAACAACAGCCACTTAAGCAGATGCTTCAAAACATTCCTGTTTTGAGTCTATGAGACTGGAAGGTATTTTACTATGGTCAAACTGCTCCCAGAAAACCACTACCTTGACTGTCCTTCAACAATAGGGTTGACAGGTGATATAAGGGACAAGATTGTCATCGACTTAATGCAGGGGTAGGCAACCTTTCCCCTTTAAGGGCCGAGGGACTTCATCTCCCAGAAGCCTCAGCCATGTTGGCCAATAGTCCCATGTTGGCCAATAGCTCCTGGGATTCTGGGAGCTGAAGTCCCTTGGCCCTTAAAGCGGAAAGGTTGCCTACCCCTGGACTTAATGGTTATGTAAAAGAGGGAAATTTAGCAGGTGTTGCTTGCCACCTAGCAACTCTTAGTGTAATTCCTTTTTCTACACAGCCTTATACACTCCTATCCTTTATTTCACCCTGTTCAACAATTGTGCATTTTCCTACAAAATGGTATGCAACTAAAGCACAATAACTTTAAAATATATAACTTATCCAGTCTGATGGTTATGCTTTTCTCTCTCTGCCACCTGGACACTATTTTGCTTATGAGGCAGGCCACACACAAGTACATGTCACTAGTGTGGAGACCATTTATCTATAGCAGCCATTAAATATCCCAGAACCTGGATTTTTTTTTTTCCAGGAGCAACCTCCGGAATCCTAGTGGGCATGATCTGGAAATTATAGGAAAATAACCTTTCGTAGGCAGAGAATTCTGTTGCAACACCACTGCAAACTTAGGGGTTGTTCACACTATGTTTTAAACTGGTTTGCAAACAGGTTTAAATTGAGGTCATTCACACTTGCACCAGGTTTTCTGACCCAAATTCAGGGGATCCCAGTGCAAATCCCCCTTAATCTGGATTTTTTTCGGAATCAGGGATTTCTTTTGAGAAGAACCAGTCTTTTTCTACCAGTTGCAAATGGGAATTTGCTGTAGATTCAATTCAGTGCTGAGGAAGGGAGGAATTAATGCATAGGGGACGGATCATGCCCACTCCTTTGATCTCTCCCTGCCAGCCAAAGCCAAGGCCAGGGAGGAGGTTCTCCCAGGAACATCATTAGTGTACTTGGGGGGGGAAAAGCCAGTTTATGGACACCTTTTCTATTGCATGGCCGCCATAGACAGTACCTTTAAATACTCACATTGCCAATATGAAAAAAGGTGAACATGATTTGTTTGATTTAAAAAAAAAAAAAAAAAAAAGCAATGATCAGTGGGGGTGAGGGTTAGGGGTCATTTTTCCCTCTTTCTCCAGAAATAAAACCACATCAGACTCCGCTTTGCCCTCCTTCTCTTCCTCTCGTTCTCCCCTTCCTTTGCCTCTGCCACCATGTCCTCCTTCCTTCTCTTTCTACTTCTCCCTATTACTCCTTCCTCCTCCTCACATCCATCTTTTCTCCTCTTCCTCCCCCTCACATCTGCTGTGTGTCTGTACTCTCTTCTCTTCTCTCCTCTTCCTTTCTCCTTTTCTTCCCACTGTACCTGCCATGTGTCTCTATCCCCTCCTCTCCTCTTCCACCTCTTCCTCTCTCCTCTTTCTCTCCCCCCCCAGACCTGCCGTGTGACCCAGACACTATGCCGAGCCTCTCTCTTGCACAAGAATGGGACAGATTTTCAGGATCAGGAGATGGATGAGTGTCAGTACTCTGTGATTTCGGGTGTGAAATAGGTGCACATCATTTGATTGGCAGTTTAAAAAAACCCTGAGAATGATTGAAATGATGGCTCCATTTTAAATCGATACAAATGGCAGTGTGAACTCCAACATGGTGAAAATGCCATGGAGAGATTTGATTGGGGTAAACATAGTGGGAACTTTGATTCGGTACTGCATCATCAAATCTTCCCAGATCTACCCGGCACAAAAAACGCAAATGTGAATAGGGCCTCTCACATGGTACATGATAAAGACGGTCTATTGCTGACTTACCACTAGCTAGGAGACTGTGCTTTGAAATTCAATTTTAGGAAGGCCATCTCCAGCTTCCTTCTATCTCTACCACACTTGGTAAAGGCAAGATTACAAATCACCATAACTAAATAAAACCTGCAATGGCCTGTTTATATGTTGCTTCTAATTTATCAATATTGGATAGTCAAACTGAGCAAGAAACAATACAAATGATATTTTCAGCATGTAAATCCACAGCAAATTTGACCAATGGCAACATATTCCTTTAACTGACACATGTCTCTTCATATCATAATATTACCCCTCTGCCACAGCCTTTTGATTGCACAGAAATATTCTTTTTTCTTTCTTTCTAGTTACTAGAAAGCACTTTAAGTGGAGACAAAGCTTTCCTTGAAAATAATTCCACTATTAGTAAAATGCCTAAAACCATAAAATGATCTTACATTATTTATCTAAATAATTGAAGGATTTTCTGGCACACATACAGAACTGTTCTGTTTTGTTTGTTTTTTGCTCACTAGAACACAATCATTAAAATTGAAACATATAAATATTTTTTCTAGTATTAAATCTCTGTGAAAAGCATTTAATGTGCAAGTGATACTTTAAACTCAATCAAACTAGAACAAACATCAAACATTGAATCTTTCTGAACTACTGCCCATTGGTATCCATCATCTGATGGAGATTCATTCCTGTAACAAGCAAATAGGTGGAGTAGAATGGAAAGCATTCAGCTTCTTACAGTTGCACAAGGCTCCAGTACCCAAGATGTCGCCAAAAAAGATGACCACACACACATTTCTCACAGTATTCATCACCTATGTGTGTTGCAGTGGAGGGACAGAGAGAGATCTGAAAATATTGATCATCCATGTATGGGAGGGGGAGGGCAACATCTCAATTCAGACATCCTTTCCCCCCCAAAATGTCAATTTGCTATGATTCTTTGGTGATTAAAACTTCATGTTTGGAAGATAACAGTAACTTTTGCATTAATTTCAGTTCAATGCAATGTAATGGCTGGTACTGTGGGAGCAAAAAGAATATTGTTTCAATAATTCACAATTACCATGGTGGGACAGAACTTGTTCATTTACTCTTCTCATTTGACTTAACTCTATTTAAAAGGTTTTAACATGGGCTTGATTGTATAAATGGTCATCAAAGCAGAAAATGGAGATTCAGCTCACAGAGCTTATTTTGAAAATTGTAACAAGGCTTATCAAGAACACATGAAAAGCAGTAATATATTAATAGTTGTATTCATCTGAAGATACCATTTTCTCTAATGGTATGTAGAATTCACAGTTTTAATATTGTTGAAAAATAACCAGAAATTGCTACAGTAAAAACAAAAAACAACCCTCCCCCAAAATTAAAAAACCAAAATAAAAATCTGAATGTTATCATTTACCCTACTCTGAGTCCTTCAGGATGGACTGGACTTATATCAGCAGTGAGGTCAACACATTGTGTCAGGACATTGGAGAAGGCCTTCTCAGTTGTCGCACCACAATTGTGGAATACTCTCTGTCTCTGGAGGCCTGACTAGTGCAAACACTTTCTCTGATCATTTAGGCATGATGTTAAAACTTGGCTGTTCACCAAAGACTTTCAGCCTCATTATTTCAATTCAAAGACTTTATATATAGTTTTAAAAACTGTTAAAATTTTAAATCTATTTTAACTAATTATATTGTTTAGTAATTTTTAACTTATTTAATTATCTTACACTTTTTAGCCTGTTTAACCTATTGTAAGCCACCCTGAGATCTCATAATATAGGGTGGGAGTATCAACATTTTAATATATAAATAATAAATACAAAACAAGAAAACACATCAATAGTGTTGAGTTCATTCAGCTTCTTAAACATAACAAGAAAAAAAACCCTACAAACATTCCTACCATCAGCATTGTATTAATTATTCTCATTGTCTCTTTAATAATAATAATAATAATAATAATAATAATAATAATTTATTTATTTATAACTCTCCCCTCTGCTCAGCAATCGGGGCAGCGTACAACAATTAAAAAGGCAACAGTTAAAACATTCCTTTATCACGCACCCCAACCCTCCCACCCCTTAAAACTAAATTACAATAGAATTAAACTACAATAGAATTTAGTGGTCTGTTAATGAGGTATGGCAGACAATAATGCAACTGGCAATGCCACTGCTTGATACTGACAGTTTTTCATTACAGGCACTATCAGGGACATGAAACTGATGTTTAAAATAACTAGCAGAAGAGCAATGATGCAGGACTATCATGGACCTACACCCTTTCCAAATATACCTGTTTGTTGTTTTTTTCAGGGGGAAAACTCCACACTTTCTATTTTCCTTCTCTAGCCTCAGCCCCCACAAGAAAAGTCAAAGGAGCTTATTGCATGGGGTAAAAAAGCCTGCTTGTTTTTTCTGGCTTCAATTCTGGATGCAGCCAGGTACTATCATACTATCATATGTAAATTGCCACCTGGGTAATATTCGGCCAGTGGATTTGGTGGCAATTTACATATGATAGTATGCATTGCATCCCGGAAGAGAATTGAAGTTGGAAAAGGTAAGCTGGCTTTTTTACCCCATACGATAAGCTCCTAAGTCTTCGCATGCTGTACATAGTAGATATGTGCACTGACCACAAGAATAAATTCAGACCCCAGTTTGGCAGTTTGAAAAATAGTCTTCTGCAGCTTGGACTCCACTTTCAGTACACTTTGCTTTGGGCTATAAACCCAGCGGTGAGACACTGAGCTGGCCACATTTGCTTTGGTTTCACTGGATGCTACATTATTCATACTGGATATTTGTCTCTGGCATACATCTATGCCTCTGGTCTTTTCACAGGATTAGATCCTTATCTTTTATACAGTTAAGTTACTCTGGTAAACTGGGTCTGACCATTGGCTGTGGCTTGTAGGCCTCCCATAGTTAAGTACTACAGCTAAGTATTTGTTCCTGACAGATTAAGCCTTTTCTATGTTTCTTTTTTAGTCAATTCCTATTCAGGCTTTTCCACTCCACCACCTCCCTTGCCCAGCTGTGGCCTTTGCCATGAAGGACAGCTGCATCTTCTCCACCACAAGATACAGGCAGCATCCTCAGTGGAACCCCTAGAATGAAGCAAACCTAATGCATAGGCAGGTGGGTAGTATGGTACCTTTTCCCTAACCTAAGTATCTGCTTCTTCAGCACAGTCTCTCCCCTTGCTATAATGTCTCTGTCTTCCATGACCAGCAGAGCTTTCTTTTCCCAACTTCCTCTTGCTGCCACCTGCCTTCTTAGATTCATTCATCCCTCCTGTGGTCAATTCCCACTTCGGTATTTTCCCACTTGCCCTTGTTCCTGTCCATTCCTTCTTCTCTGTCCACTCTCCCTTTTGTCACTATGCTTTAATTTCCCTCGTTCTGCCTATCTCTCTTCCTTTGGTGTCCCTCCTCCTCTTTTTCCTGACTTTGCCCCAAATCACTTGACTTTCTCCTCTTCATCATCACTTCAACCCATGGCTGCACTGTAAGCCTATTTTGCAACCTGGGGAATGTTTGTGACATGTAGTACCCATCTGTGACATCATTACTGGGTGCCACCATCATTCAAGATCCATAGTCAGCTTCTGCTATAGAGAAAGGATCTTCACACTGTGACATATACTTTGATTAAAAAAAAAAGAATACTGTGTATTGTATGTGCTGTTTTTAAATCACAAAAGCTGCTTTAAGAGATTTTTAAGAACTGGGAAGAAATTGAAACTAAAACATTTCAATAACAATAAAATAATAAAACAATAAAAACATCATTAATAGCAACTTTTTTTGGAACTTCAAATCTGCATGGAAGATTAGGGACAAAAACGTACATTGAGCCTAATTTCATTAGATTAGAAAAATTGTTTTAATATGAGTATATATAATAGTGTATTCATAGTAATAATAAAGAATAGATGAGCCCCTATAAATGCACACTATGACTGGATGCATTATTTACAAATGTTATATTTTGCATCGTCTTGACATTTGACAGACTCTAAGGGCTATGTCATCTCTGCTTCAGTGAGTATTAAAAGCACTCCTGAACCACTGAAAGAACTGCAAAGGCTTAGGAAAACTTCCTAAATTGAATATTTTTCAGCTGTTCAGAGCAGTTCATACATATTTCCATTAGAATAGGTGGGGAAATGTCCATTAATGCCCCATTTGTCACCAGATCAGATCAATGGATTTTTTATTTTAAAGGCATATACCATTCAGTCCATACAGGCAACTTTGAGTGATTTATAACAAGATGATAGACAGACTAATATATTGTTCTTTTACCAGAAATGGATGCAGTTCTAGGCTTCACCAAGAGTTCATTTGGTACCAAACATGGCACACACTTCTGCTGTAAGATAGACTTTATTACTGGTAAATGATGCAGCAAGACAGTATATAGCAGAGAAACATTCTAGCTCTTTTGCTGGTGTGGTCCAACATCCCTTCACAGTAAATGATAGAACTGGCCCCCTAAATAAAATCTACCCAGACTATCCCTTGGATGACAATCAAATTCAACAATTGCTGGACATGTGGGGAGCCATTGGGCTGGGATGCAACCCTCCAGGGCAAAGCTTATAGAAGATGGACTTCCAAGGGTTTATAGAGAAGAAGTAAACAAACAAAATAAAAGATTGCAAACAGAACCCATCTCTCCTCCACTCCCATAGCTATGAGAACTGTGGAAACAGGTCAGGAATATTCACTTTCCTGTTCTATCCCCAGCCTCATAATGTTTCCTATCCTCAAACTGCAAAGTGAATTCAAAAAAGATCCAAGATGTTAAGTAATATGAATTAACACTCTCTGCACCACTGTACAGCTGTTCATATTTGGCAATGTTACTAACAAGGACTTCAAAACCCATCTGCATGACAGTAAAAGCCCAACTTACTACATGTGTGTACACAAAACCATACACAAGGGGAGTGGGTTCCTACATGTTTGCCAAATATGCTTCAGAAGAGGATGGTTTATGGATCTAGTTTACAAAAGTTTATTTTATAAACACTGTATGCAGAAAATATCTTACCAAATCCACACTACACTTGCCCTTCCACAGTCTCTGGAGTTAGGGGCACTGGACCCCCATGAATGTGGAAAAACCACAAATAACAAAAACACTGTGTTTTTACCTGAGAGAACACCTCTCTAGAAATCTCTAGGTCCTTGAATGCAACTCTGTGGTCAACATCTGCCAGACATTGACCATAGAATTGCACTGGAGGAGCTACAAATGCCTAGTGGAGTGTTCTATCTGGGAATCTCTAGGTTCTTCAATGTGACCTTTGGTTAAAGTTGACCATAGAGTTGTGCTGGAGGACCTTGATATTCCTAGAGAGCACATATTAATAAAATCTGTGAATAATTAAATCCACAAAAATCAAAGTTGCAAATGGAAAGGGATGAGTGTATAAACTCCGAAACAAACAAAATAATTTTACACACCCACTTTCTAGCTTATATGACTTATATGACTTAATATGACATAGAAGATGGACAGAAAAAAAGCAAGATGATTTTTGCTTGTTCATACATCAGAAGGGATGTTACTTAATCAGTAGCAAAACTGCAGCAAGAAGAGAGATGTTTTACTGTTTTAAATGGGATGTAAAAAGACAATGGTGACTGTCAGCTGAGTTGACGAAACAATGATTACAAGTAAAAGACATTTGTTGTTAGAAGCTTAGCACAGCAAAACTGAACATTAAGACAAAGACAGTGTTTGTTGTTTCAGAGTATACATAGTATAGTGATTAGCAATTGTGGCAGAGGAACTGTAATTTCATACATTTCTTCAATACATTTATTTATGAAGACAGAGAGAGAGAGAGAGATTATCTATGTATCTATATCTATCTACATGTAATGAAAATAGACTGCATTTATATGGCATGGCCCTCTATAGTTGTTGTTGTTGTTGTTAACTGAATATACAGCAGGTGCTAGGATTTGGTTCCAGGCCCCCCTGTGGATACCATATTTCATGGATGTTCAAGAACCATTATATACAGTGGTGTAGTACAGTTGGCCCTCTGTATTCACAGTTTTTGCCATCCATGGTTTGAAAATATTCCACCAAAAAATAAAAATCCAAATAAACAAACTTTGATTTTGCCATTTTATATAAGGGAAACCATTTCACTATGCCACTGTATATAATGGGACTTGATCATCCACAGAGTTTGGTATCCATGAGGTGTGGGGTCCTGGAACCAAACAACAGCAGATACCAAGGGGCCACTGTAAAATGATGTTCCATATATAAAATTATGAACTCCTCAAATGTTTGCCTTTTGGGATTTTTTAAAAAAATATTTTGAGCTGTGGTTGGTTAAATCCATGCATGCAGAATCTGTGGATATGGAAAGCCAACAGCATATGAAAGAATTCCTTTCATAATTCCCTTTTTAAGAATTTTTTAAAAGGCTCAGTTATTTTGTACTATGATATTATGATATTATATTCCCACTTAATTGCCACAGAAAAGCATTGGGTATGATTACACAATTTGTTGTTGTGTGCCTTTGAGTTATTTCCAAATTATGACAATCCCAGGGCAAACCTATAATGAGGCTTTCTTAGCAACTTTTGTTCAGAGGGGGCCTCCAAAAGTCGTGTTCTAATACTCAAACTACTACACTTTGCTGTTTTTTCTAATTACAATATAATAAAACATACATTTAAAAATATATTACAAAATTATATTATCAAATAGTAAGCCACAAAAAATATACTATGATATAAACGAATGAGTTCATGAAGAAAATGGGAACTGGAGACTGGAAGCATATCTTCCTCTTTCCAAGTAACCATAGTCTGTAATCTTGTCTAAGTGTGGACAAAAATATGGTTATTTCAAACAGGCCAACTTCAAATTATGGTTTATGACAGTTGTTCCCAAACTTTGGGAATTCCTGACTGTTTTGTCTAAACTGATTGAGGCTTCTGAGAGTTGAAGTTCAAAACACCTGGAGGACCAAATTTTGGGAATCACTGGTTTATGATCTCAGATTGTATGAATAAACCATGCTAAATTTAACCACAGTTTCCAGTCAGGATGAAATTGCAAAAGACATTTAGGAAGTGGTTACTTCCAATCTCTTCTCATGACTGCTGGAGAAGTAATGGAGGGAAGAGAACAAGCTTTTGTTTGTAACACTAACCAATTGTTAACCAGGTTAAAGTTTTGGGTAGTGGTAATGGAAAAACTCAAAGAAAAGATCATGAAGAAAATCTTTAGTATGGAAACAACAATAAGAAGAGATCAAAGGCAGCAGACTACAATATACCAACTGAATTAAAAACAAATACCCACCATAACAAATCCTTAAAATTCCTTTATTAGAAAATTGTAATCAATTTGCCAAATATGATTCCACAGGCAATCTTTATTTGACTAACTTTATTATCATGATTGCATACCTCCTAAATATGTTTTCCAGTGAGATAATTGTCTTAATTTACATCCTGAAAGAACATCTCTGAAATACAGGGAAATGTGGGGAAAGGAAAGAGATAATCCGGCATTTATTTAGTTATTTATTTTGCTGAAGGGTAGATCATTCTTTTGAAACCTGGAAAAGAAAAATGATGACGCAAAAATATTGTTCCAAGATAATAATAAAAAAAGCCCCTAAGTCTTGCATAGCTAATTAGAAAGGAGTTTGGAAAAAACAACAACATTTGAGTTCCCATATCTATGCAGTATCCCAAGCTCTTAAACAACTAGGTAAACATGATAATGAGGACATCACTGCAAGTGTTAAGACGCTGGGGGTTTTTTACTCTTAAATAACAGGCCATTTTAAAAGTCTAATGGGTAAGGGGATCCAAACTGGGCCAATGGCATAAAAATGGAAGGGGAAGCTTAGCATTTTCTTTTTCTGCTTTAGGGCCTTTGCAGACTGCAAATTGAGTCCACTTTAACTGCCCTGGCTCAGTGCTAGGGAATCATGGGAATTGTATTTTTTCTGAGACATTGAGCCTTCTCTGTCAGAGAGCTCTGGTGCCACAATAAAATACAGTTCCCATGATTCCCTAGCACTGAGTCAGGGCAGTTAAAGTCGTCTCAATTTGCACTATTTCTGGCAGTTTGCAAAGGCCTTAGTCCATGGGTAGGCAACCTTTCCCCTTTAAGGGCCGAGGGACTTCAGCTCCCAGAATCCCAGGAGCTATTGGCCAACATGGGACTATTGGTCAACATGGCTGAGGCTTCTGGGAGCTGAAGTCCCTCGGCCCTTAAAGGGGAAAGGTTGCCTACCCCTGCCTTAGTCTAAATGTAATCTGCCCTCCCAAAACTTCTGCAGTAGGCCCTTCTTTTCCATTTGGGTTTGGTTCCAGAATACCCCACCCCATGGATGCTGGAATGCATGAATGCCCAAGTCCTATTAAATACAATGCTGTAGTGAAATTGTGTTCCTTATATAAAATAGCAAAATCAAAGTTTGCTTTTTGGAAATTATATTGTTTGGGAGTATTTTCAAGCCATGGATGGTTGAATCAGTGTGAAAAGAATCCATGGATATGGAGACTGACTGTACTAGCCTTTGGAGGAAATCTCCCAAGTGTAAAAGAGTTTGAAGGAGGATTTTTGTTGGGACTTCAACATGTGGTTGGGAACCTACTGTGTCTGCTGTTTAGAGTACAAGAAGGGAAGGAGTGGGTCAGTAGTGATATATTTAGTGCCAAGTATTGTTTAGGTGCCAGTTGGAAAGACTCAGTGATGGGGACCAAACTTGACAAAGATGTGTTATATCCTTTCACCAGCTATCTGTTGATGTCAATACTGATGGTCAAACTGTGTGTGCTATGCAGATAAACAAGAGCTCATTTAGTGTCAGAGGAGTCTTGGAAATGCAACATATGAACATGCCCCAAAGTAGTAACCATGAACAATACTCAACTTTTTGGTTAATTATGCAGGTATGCAGATCATAACAATTTACACCATCTGCCCTTGTGACCTAGATTAATTCACATTACTTCAAATTGCTGATCGGACCTGCCCATGATATGCCTGCACAGAGGATATTAAGAATACAGGGATCAAACAGCATGCCTTGTTATCAGTGTGCATGTTGTCACAGCTTCTCAGCGAACTGTGACTGAGAAGTATTAGTAGGTCAAAAGGGAAAAGCTCTTCAATTTTTTAGAGCCCTAGAAAACAGCTGACATTTGAAGAAGAGCTTAGGCTTAGCAGGAGACTAACTCAATTGTTTTTCCACCACACCCCCCATTTTCCAAAAATGAGGAAAAGGAAATATAAAAATGAATTCTTTTATTAAACAACTCAGGTTTATGCTAGATGCCTGCCCTCTATTTGTTTTGTATGATTTACTCTCCATACCCCCTATAAAGCTCACATAATGATTTGGATAAAACCGTAAAGAAATGTGTTATGAATCTTGCTTCCTGGAGTTGCAGAGGTTGGGCCAGAGGTGAAATTTCAATGAATTACACTCATAAGTGCCCATGAATTATAGATGACAGTATAGCGAGATGCATTATTTTATCTCAAATTATGGCTGTGCAATAGGATAGTTAGAAGAACTCTCTCTGTCTCTTGGCAGCTTTATGAAAATGTTGGCAGCTTAAAGAGGTCGGACCAGACTATATCTACCTTAAAGAAACAGATAATTAAGTATCTGCTATTTCCTAATCACCTAGCATTTCTTTCTGGCTTTTCAAAAGGTTAATATTGGAATGCTTTAAAATTCAAGTACTCAGAAAGAGACGTAGTGACCTGATAGAGCCTCCAACCTTTACTATTCCTGAACCTATTTTTCAAACATTTAAATAATTCTATGCTCTATTGCTTCTTCCTCTCCCTCTTTTCTGGACAATATACGCTCTCTATCCACCACAGAAAACAAGCTACAGAGCAAAAAACAATACTTTACACTGATGGGCTTTACTTATTTATTTCTAAAAATTACTTTTTCATTTTTCTGTCTCATCTTTGAGACTGGTAGCTCCAAACCACCCAGTTCAAAAAAGAACAGCAAATCAAATCCACTTTTTAAAAAGTAAAGGGATAACAGGTTAGGAATCTCAGGCTACTGGCCTTCAAGTACAGTAAGTCTTCAAGTACAATCAGTTTAACATTATAGCCAGATTTCATACATTCATACATACATACATACATACAATAAGACAGTAGTTAAATACTGGGTTAAAAATTAAGGCAATTTAGTGTCAGAATGTTGGAAGTATGATAAGAAAATTGTACCTTTTGTTTTCTCATATTTATGTAATACAATGTGAAATGACTTATAAATCATGAATTTTATGTATATAATGAAAATTTTGATTTGATTACTGTAAGCTTTGTATTGATATAAATAATAAAAATATTTTTTTAAAAAAATAGATAAATTGCACAAATAAATGGGCATACTTAGAAATATATTTATAAAAATGTGCAAATCTCAGTGCAGGAAAGTCATGCATCCCAACTCATACCAAGGTTGGGAAGAAATCAAATGGGATTTGTAAGAAGAAAACCAAAATGAAGAGATTTCTATATCCCTACTTCTTTGTTACCACTAGCCACAGCTTTAAAGACAGGGAGACACTGAACATATTTGAATGGTCAGACATATGAAGAAAGACAGTTCTTTCAATTCCTGGGCCAAAGATGTTCAACATTCAAAAAACTAACAGCTAGCACTCTGAACTGGCCATGGATATGAACTGGAGGTCAGTGAAGCTGTTACAACCTGGAGTCACATGAACTCTGGGCAGATGCAGAGATATTCCACTTTGTATTTCAACTATCCAAAAGTTTGGAACATATTTAAAGGCTTCCCATGTAGTGGCAGTCTTGCCAGATCAAGTCATGCCCAACAAGCATGTTGTCTGAATCAGTAGCCCAGAGTATTCTGGCCCCAGTGCTGTCCTGACTCCCCCCCCCCTTATTTGGCACTCCGTTGCAATACCAGGTGGCTGTTCACATGCACATCCCACTGTGCTACCTGGCACCACTGCTGTGCATCACTCACTCTGTCTGAATGAGGCACCCAGCATTGATCACATGACTGGGTGCTCGTTCTGAGCTCAGATCAAGTGACACTCAACAGTGGCGGAAAAGCAGGATGCATTGTCAGCAGCTGCCTAGCATTGTAATGAAAGCTCCAGATCTTCCAGAAAGATCTGGAGCAAAAGGTGAGTTATTATAAACCATTTGAAGCAAGTTATATATTGTGTTTGGTGCTGAACATACTGAACATTGTCCAGACTCCTTAGGGTTTTGTTTTTTGTTTGTTTGTTTGTTGTTGTTGGTTTTTTGTTGTTGTTGTTTTGCTCGTGCAGACAGGGCCAAGGACTAAATATGCTTCCTGCATTAGAAACATGGGCTATAGCTGGATGTGCCTGACCAATGCTATAATCTAAACGTTCAGATGTAAGGCCTTGACCAACACCTAAATTGCATTCCTGATTTTTCAAGGAAAGTGCAACTCTGTTCAAAACAAGCACTACATCTATCTCTGGATGAGCAGTCCTATTGAAC
This sequence comes from Phrynosoma blainvillii, assembly GCA_026167975.1. Lineage (NCBI taxonomy): Eukaryota > Metazoa > Chordata > Lepidosauria > Squamata > Phrynosomatidae > Phrynosoma > Phrynosoma blainvillii. The sequence continues at coordinate 41,166,625 of JANUYF010000005.1, forward strand.
AAGAGCATTTCACCCTTGTCTATTCTCAGTCTGTTAGCCTATTTCCAATTCAACATCGCTTTCAGACACTGAATCCAAGACCTCTATGGCCCCCTTGGAAAACAACAGAAGCTTTCTTGTTACAATTTTAACAACAGAATGTGAACTTGGTGACTTCATTTTAAAAAAAAAAAAATGCTAGCATACTTGGAAGAATCTCTCCACTAAAAAGTATTTCCTGTCAACAAATTTCCTTTTGTGGGAAACTAATTTCATGTCTCTTCCAAATAAAGCAACACTTATCTGTAGGTACTCAAAGTACACAAAACTATTCACTGAAGTGAACTGAGATTGTCGACTTCACACTTTAAAAAAACACACACACCTTCCTGGACTGAACTATAGAGGTATTCCATGATGTGAAAACACCAAGTATAGGAAATTGACTTGAGTTTCTTTTTCAAGAAATCCAGAAACCAGAAGATGAAGGTCTGATTCTGTTAGAAAGAGAGGAACCTTCAATTGTTTAGACTTGAACTACTCATTACACACTCATTGTTATTTTATCTGTTGGCTTTATTTGTAATGTGCTCTGCTGTACTAACTGCACTGGACTGATCATGGAAAGATACATTGGCAGTATCTTTCAGATTTTTTTAAAATTAGAAAATTGTTAAAATATACTGACACAATAGTTTGCATTTTCAGTGGCATCAGAAAATGAGTGTTAATTTATTCATGTGAGATAATTTTATGCCATTTTTTTAAAAAAACAGGGTTAAGTAGAACAACTAATAATGGCAGCAAAAGAAATTAAATCAGGATATGAATGAGTACTGTTTTATTTTGTGGGTGCTCCACCATTCTAATTGCAATGGCTAAACTTATCACTTAATCATTTCCCATATCCCCTCCCCCAAATATTAACCTTTTAAAGAGTTTTATAAGCTGAAGAATGACACAACATACTATTAGGGGTTTTTTTGTTTTGTTCTAAAAATGATGCTGAGGATGAATGACTTTTAAACATTGGTTTTAATTATCAAAAGGCTTATATGAAGGGGAAAATGTATTTTAACAAGCATCTAGACAAGTGGTCTGATTACACTATTCTAATCTGCAAACCTAATTATCACCTTCTTGGAGAGTGCAAGGCACAGTTATAAAAGCAAATTAATGTACCCTACCGTGGGACAGCTTGTCGTTTATTAAATAATCTTTTTCTCTGCAAATAAAATTGTTAAAATTCATTATATTAAGGAGGAAACCCCCACCCCTGCGCCTCTAGAGCCCCTCATACCATTCCATGTTAAAATTAGCACCCCAGCTTTTTCAATGGTTTATTAACTATTACTTTTAAATGCAATTTAGCACATGCTAAAAATATAGCTTGCTGTAGTGTACAGTCCAACTTTCTTCATTGGATAGTGCATTTTGAAAATGCTCTCTAAATAATATTTTGAACATGTGAAGGCCAAAATTAACAACATTAGCATAATGGTTGCAGTGTTGATGGCAACAGCAATTTTGAGTCAGTAAGGAACTGGTCAAAGCACCTCTGAGGATTCTTTGCCTAAGATAACCCTATGAAATTCATGGCATAACAATAAGTTGACAGACAACCTGAAGGTGCGTGCACATACACAGAGAGATATCGCTATCCTCAGCCATCTATGAGGAATTTTCACAGCACAGTTCTCATTTAACTTCACAACAATAGAGAGGAAATAGGTTCATAAGATCATCCAGTTAATTTCATAGCTCCCACATTAAAACCCAACAATGTTCAGTCTACAAGATCAAGCTTAGCTGACAAGAATACGTCAAGTTAGAAACATACTCTACATTTTCAACATGGCAAAAACAAATACAAGCAATTCTAGCCAACTCAGCACTTTTGGCATAGGTATCTTTAAAACACTTCACAAACAAAAGCCTATCTGGGTCCCCATTTCCAGCTATAAAATATCACATAGGTTTCCCTGTACATGTCCAATAGTTCTTAATGGAAATGTGGGGTACAAGAAAAGCTAACAAAAAGTGGAAATTTAAGATTGTAATCAAACTGGTCCAGGTGACCAAGAGCAAACTGAACTGACACTAGGCTAGCTGAATACAAGCTCAAGATGATGGAAATTTCTTAGGACTAGTCTTGTCCTGCTTGAACTTTGTGCCAATATTGTAGTTATATCCCTAAACTGGAGGAGCTTTGGATCTGGTATAATTGTCCTTTTTTGCCAGCAGATCTTATCCACTACAGAATGGTCTGACTGCAAATCCCTGAAGTCAGGTGGCAGAAGAGGGCTCTGCTAGCAAAAGAAACTTGTGCCTTGTCCTAACTGGCACATATTTTTTTACAGTGGGTTTTGTAGAAGCCTGGAGCAGATGGGCACAAAAGAGTGGCCTGAGTCCACTCTAGATACCAAAAAGTCAGAACCTCTTGGCCTGCTTCCAAGGTGGGCTGTGAATGCAGGGGCCAACCATCAGACCTAGTCTAAAGTAAGAAGAAGGGCCCTCCCTCCATATCATCTGACGTCATCCCACCTCAGAGGGAGCAAAAGCAGGCCCAGCTCCATCAGGCCTAGCCTAAAGTAAGCAGAAGGGCCCTCCCTCCATGCCATCTACTATGGTCCAGGCCTCAGAGGAGAGAAGAACCACTGGACTTATTCTCCTTTTCCACCGCCATTCCCTTCTCCTTTTGTGTCATGTCGTTTTAGATCATAAGCCTGAGGGCAGGGAAATGCCTAATTAACTATCTATAAGCTGCTCTGAGTGCCTTTGCAGCTGAAGAGCAGGGTATAACTACAATAAATAAATAAATAAATAAATAAATAAATAAAATAAAATAAACAGGTGCTGCCAGGAGTCAGTTTATTCAGGCTCCTTTTTTGCTCAGGTCTTAAGGATCAGTATACAGCTTTGGCATGGTTTCCAGCCACTTTGGAGGCATGCATCATCTAAAACACATGTCTTCAAAGCAGCCAGAAGCTGCTTCATTTTGACTATCTGTTTCATCCCTTAAGATTGCTTTCTATATTATATTTCTTCTTGGGTTAGAATACGTGATTATGAAATACATTCAACTCCTTTCTGAGGCATGGACATCATGTCTGAAACCCTTTTAAGAGTGCAAACATAACCAACTATATGTATGTTAAAATGGTATTACATCAAGTTTACAAAAACATTTTACACCTGAAATTGTATCCATCCTTTCTCTGCAAACACAAATTGTATTGATAATCCTACACCAGGGGTAGGCAACCTTTCTTCTTTAAGGGCTGAGGGACTTCAGCTCCCAGAATCCCAGGGGCTATTGGCCAACATGGGACTATTGGCCAACATGGCTGAGGCTTCTGGGAGCTGAAGTCCCTCGGCCCTTAAAGGGGAAAGGTTGCCTACCCCTGTCCTACACTGTTACCCATTTAGTCATTCTGCTGTCACTGTATCAGGCACCATCTAATGGTTTCATTTCTTCTATGTTTTATATTTTTAACACCACAGTACTAAATGCAACCATCTACATTTTAAGATAAAATTCTTTGTTTTAATCAACATAATCACACTAGTTATCATTTCCGACTTCTCTACTGAACGTTAATACTTGATGCATTGGTTCTCAGGACTGTAAAAGACCAGTTCTCTGTTATTTCTAGAAATCCTGTCCTTGACGCAGACAAATAGCTTAAGTGATATAATAATGTAAATGTAAATCATTAAACACATACAGTGTTTTCTAGGACATCAGAATACCAGTATTTTCAGTTTTCAGTTATTCATTATCTAAATAAAAAACTTTTCTAGAATATTCATATTACAACATATACAAAGTTATAGAGTCTGCAAAATGTAAATTACTTAAGAGTTCATTTTTATAGAACTGTACAAGATGAGACCTGTCCCAAAAGAAACACATCTTAAAGTACGTGTTTTTGCGAGTGACATTTCTTTGTACCTGCCACATCTTCACATTTTCCCACAAATATGCAAAATACAAAAGATTATTGCCACATCTTCACATTTTTACAAGGTGAAAAATACAAAACTCAGAATTAATCAGGAATTCCATTGAAAGAGAAGGATGTTTCATTAGAGCCAATTACTTTACAACAGGTATAGGCATATTCTTCAAAGTTACAAGTTACACTGATTATTATTGTCTAATTTAAATTCTCAAAATATATCAGGATGAACATGGCACATCAGAGAACTCACTTTCATTCTTGCAATTGATAGCACCAAACTCTGTCACTGAAATTTTATGGACCTCACACTGGGCCTTCTTAAGCTCTGCTCTGTAATTTCTTTAGTACTGTACTTTTCTCCTGCCTGATAAGGAAAAACACAAGTATGAGCATGGAAAGTTATTGTTTTGGAATATAACTCCTAGAATTTACCATCTCACATGACTACTTTTCCAAGTTCTTCTAGTCACCTATGTCTTTTCTTGTCCTACTCCAGGTGTTAACAGTACATTAGTGCAGTATCTCAAACTTTTTACACAAACAATATCCCTTCTTAAAAGAACATTAAAAAAAAAACCTGCCACTGTTGGCCACATATCTGAAATAATTCTAAAGATTCTCTTCATGAAAGCCCATGTGAAAAATATGGATAGCTGACTGTAGCGGTTGAAATGCAAATATGCAAATATGAGGCAAACTATTGGCTATGAAAAGTCATGCCTGATCGAATACAAGGCAAAATGTTGACCTCTCTTTTCCAACTTTCTGTTCACACAGTAACCAGCTAGTTACCTTTGGGAAACCAGCAAGCAGGAAATGAGTGCAACAGAACATTCATAGTATTATCGAGGCATAGTACATATGGTACTGGAGATAAGGTACAGCCAACATTGACAGCTCTACTGTACATGAATTTGTCCTATTCCCCTTTAAAGCTGTTTAAATAGACAGCTGTCACTGTTTCCTGTAATAACAAATTCTATAATCTATGCACAGTATGATGTAGTACTTCCCTTTATCCTGAATGTCCATGAACAATCAACAGATGGGTGATGTTTTTACTTTGGGGATCAGAAAAAGCTGTACACGGTAATTTTGCCCCCTACTGAGAGAGGCTTTTATTGATGGCAGCTTCTCCAAGAAACCAAATAGTGATACAGGCTACATACAATTGCTAGTCACAACTAGAGTAAACTTACTGAATCACTTGATATACCATAAATTAACATTTATACAGATCCCATTGATTCAATAGAGGATATTCTGACTGGGATTTTTAGGCCAACAATCTCATCTGCTCCTCAAATTACTCCTGAATAGACCTGGGGCATGTGTTCTTGTTGCACTGGCACAAAGGACACGAGACGCCTCTTTTTGGGTTTAAACAGGCCACAACTTTTATTTAGCTGTACAGGGTCTATTTACAAACCAATAAACATTAACAAATTTGTCACGTGTGTAAGTGAAGGTGTAACCCCCCAAATGGGTGGTCCTTCACCACACGTGACAAAATAAGTAAACAATAATATCAACAAATTTACAAGCTCCTCCCCTCCGGAAATGACATCATATTACGTCATATGACGTCATGCGTTTAACTGCATACATCATTTCCTTTAAATCTGTCTTATGCCAATTTTACCCCAATTAATTTAAATCGCCAGATTAATTTTCCCGTGGGGTGGGGGCCATTACCCCCCCCCCCCCCGCAGATCGCTTTTTCAATTTGAACAGAGAGTACTGTGACGTACATCTCCGATCCTTCTGGAGAGAGGTGGACCCCATCCCCCCTGTACAGCTGCGGCCGGTCAAGTTTAATACCATGCTCAAGTAAAAAGATGCCCATTTTAGAGAACTGCTTAGCCACGTAACGGTTAAGCCAGCACCGAGCATTATTAATTGCCGCGTCCTTCTGCGCTCCAGGCCAGCAACGCCTTGGCAAAAGTTTGGTCCAAAGGATCACAGCCCGATAAAATCTTTGGACTTCTTGCATGTCCTTGACTACCTGTTTTGCCATCTGTAAGCACGGAATCCAAACCCAGTCATTTTCCCCCAGGTGTACTACCAAAACCCGAGGTTGTGAGCGGGAACGTGCCAACTCCATGATAAAGAAAGGAGTGATCCCCACATCATGCTCCTTTGCCCGAACCACTAAGTGATTCCAATGTGCAAAAGGCCCAACGTATTGTCACGGCGATTCTCCAAAATGTGGCGTTCCGCCCAGAAGACCAGGCAGTGGCTTGTGATCCATATATTGCCATGGTAAAAGCCAGCTGAAACAAAACAAAACAAGATAACGTGGCTTATCAGGAGTCCGGTTACCTGACTGCCTGACAAAGGACTTAAATGCACGTGAACGCCACCTGCCAATTCTGCAAATATTGGCTTCACTTAAACTGTGAGTGGCCCTAGCTGTTGCTGCTCCAATACGAAAGGAGTGCGAGGAGAAACATTCCTGAGCAACTCAGCCCTCCTTAAAGTCTCCTTTAACACAGCCCTAAATTGAAATTGCATTAAGGGCAAACCAGACAAGTGAATAAATAGGTAGCCGGCCAAATTAGGCCTAATGTTCAAGTAGTTAATCATCGCTATCACTGGGCAAATTTGACCTTGCGGTGTTTTAACCAAGCAAATAGACTGACCCTTTGCTAACTGGTCAGTCTCAAAGTGCCTAAGGTGGATTTGAATCCCCTGTTCTGTTAAAATTAATATCAGAAATTGATAGAGCCCTGCCAGATTTATCATTACTGGATAGAGGCACAATCTCACTGATTCTTAAAGCAGCAAAAGAAAGGCCATAGCAAATACCACTTTGAATAAAGCCTCTTCCCCATGTGAATAACATGTATGGGCTAATTGATCCCATAACTTAGCCAGGATAGGGCCAGTTATTGGCCATCGTGAATCTTTTGTGACAGGGGATTCTTTGGACCAACCCTCAACCCCACTTTTGACCCTAAAGTCCGTAGCAAGATCAAAACACCCCTTTGCCCTAGAGTAAAATGCCAGGGCGGCTAACCTGCCCCTGATAGTGACAGGTGAAAAGTCCTGCGTGCTTAAAATAAACTATAAAACGAAGGACCAAGTCAACTTCAATTGGCCACTTTAGATTCTCCCCCAATTTCCAGTAAGAATTGATTAAACAAATTCAAAGCTGTTTGATAGGACTTGCATGTAAACGGGGCAATGGAGTTCAAAATTAGCCTATGAACTTCTAATCTCCGAAGCAAGAATAAAAGTAGGCAGAAGCCAAAAATAGCCGAAGCTAAAGAAAGCGCTAGGCCGAAAGCCAAGCAAAGCCAGAGCAGAGAGCGGAACGATGTTACTCACTCAGTTCAAACTTGAAAATGGCTGCCTCCACATGGCAGCACAGGGCTATAAAGAACAAACTCTCGTCCCAAGTCTCGTGAGACCAGTAGCACCGCAAGACTTGGAATAGTAACCAAACAACCCGATTGGACAAGGCACGCAGGTGTTCCCATTCCCCTGTGTGCCCTGACCAACCAGGCTTCTCATGTCCTTATTTGGCCAGCACAACAAGAAACCCTTCCCGACTCGTCGGGGGGTGTCTTTCTATCATTTTTAAACCAATGTGAATCCAAGTTTTTGGTTTTTCAGGATGGGGGGGGGGTACTCTATTGACAAATGTTCAAGAACACAGCTAGAAAAATGACATTCAAATTGTGAAGCTCACTGACTTCAGTGGAAATTCTTTAAAGTTTATACTAGGCAGATCTCTGTCCTAAGTTGTCGAAGGACATAATGTACTAGGAAAAATACTATTCAAATAGAGAGAGAGAGAGACCTTAAATTTCAAACGATAGACATGGTTTAACAGCATTTTCCTGCACGTCTGTCAGTTTGTCATTTTTTATTTTATTTTATTAAAACACTAAACCAAGGGCATTAAGTAGCTATTGATTTAACTTTATAATAAAATCTGAAATCCTGGCTCATTCTTGAAACCTTCAGCCTTTATTATTTCTTATGACACTATAGCCTATTAAAAGAAAAGGGAAAATCAGAGGAACAAGAAAAGGGGAAAACCAGAAGAAAATGGGAGTGCAATGAACCATACTTCAGAAGTGCATTGACACAATGTTGTATTTACAAGGTACTGGATCAAGAATTAGGTCTAAACCTCATTGTACTCTCCTTCCCACTGCAGCCCCTTCAAAATAGTGACACAGAGTATAAGAGGACTTTGTTTGTAGGCTAGCAGGACCTCCAGACCACTTTCTACTTCTGCAGCTCTATGACTGCTCTTCCTGGCTGGTGTTGCCTTTTCACCTGCCCTATCTGAGTGTATAGTGACAATAGCAAGAAGAACTGGAACCTGTTTGACTCTCTCACAGGCATGTAGATTGGATCTGGGGGGAAAGGATCACCAAAGAGTCCAACAAGTGTCCACTCAATGAACTTAAGCAACTTGAGGGCATTTTAACCCAGTGCTCTCACAAGTGTGTCTAATCCCAAAAACAGGCAGAAGGTGACAAAAATGCTTCCATAGGACCATTTTTTCACATGACTGGCATTTTGTTGGTTAGTTCTAGCTACAGTAGACCTATTAAATAAACTCTTAAATGCGAGTCAAACATATTCTGCATCAGTGCTGTTTGACACTGCTTTAACTGCCATGGTTGAGTACTATTTAATCCTAGGATTTATAGTTTGTTATGGCACTAGAGCTTTCTGACAGAGAAGGCTGAATATTGCACAAAACTACAAATCACAGAATTTCAAAGCATTGAGCCATGGCATTAAAGTGGTGTCAGCCCTAGATAAATTAAATTGCTTCATTGGCTGCATTCTAGTCAAGAGTAACAGCAGCATTTAGGCCAACATGTCTATGATGGCAAAGAAAATCTCCCTGCTACTCAGTATGAAACTATCTATGTGATTTCCTGGACTTTACAGACATGTTATAATTGTTACACAGAACAGCAATTTGCAGACATTTCCCAGTGATTTACAAAGTGCAACTTGTAACATCCAAATCTGTAACATCCACCCCGATTGTTCGACAGAGGGGTGGAGTAGAAATAAAGTATTATTATTATTATTATTATTATTATTATTATTATTATGTTCAGAGTATTATCCACAACACAGCATAACTTTGTTAGAACTACCATCAAGGTACTGAAAGAGATTGTGTTTGAGAATTTATCTTTCATTCATAAAATATTTAGGAAAATCAATAATAAAACAAAGGAAAAGACAAAAAAAAGTTGGTGTGTTTTATACATTGAAGATTTGATGTGGTTATCTGAATGTTATTATTTGTGCCCAAATATCTACATTGTGTAAAAAGATGTTAAAGATAAAGATATAATATTCCAGCATTATATAAGAAGTATCTCATGTAATTTCACCACTGGGAGTGTGTGAAACAGACAGGCCAAATAATGTGGTTTCCACCCTCTTTGAAGGCAAGGCATTTAGATGACAGGGCATTTAGATGATGCTTGCCTCCAAAACAGGCAGAAGGTGGATTGAAGCCGTACTCTGGAGCTAAAAACACGGAGCAAAAAGAAGCTGTGATAGTCTGACTCAAGGCAGAAAAAGTGCACCTTCGACCCTGCATACAAACGCCCTGGCACGACAGTGGTTTTGAAGGAGCGATCCACCATAACCCTAAAGCTGCATATAAATGCACTGGTGGAGTTGCACATTACAAAAGGATGGAGTTGGCGTATCCAAGCGGTCAGGGTGGCAATGCATAAAAGTTAAAGTCTTACACCTCCAATGGATATAACTACAACATATACAAACCAGACAGTCCAAAATAGGGCATGGGGTGAAGGGGCATGACGGGGGCATGTTCCCTTCCCTGTTTTCATACTTTACTGTTTTAAGGTCCAAACTACTGAATAAAACATATTCAGACAATAAAAATGCAACACAGTACTTTCTTATATAAAATGCTGTTTGATTGGGTGCAATGGTAAAAGGGTAGGTCTAGGGGGTAAGCATTAACTCCTGGCACTGGACTTCACTGCAACATGTGTGCAATATAAATACTGTCCCCAGAATATAAATACTACTTCTAAACTTCCAATGATAATAGAAGCAAACTGTTCCTCTGATCTAGTTCCGTGACTCAGCTTTGTTTTTGTTCTGTCCCTTTAATGACTGGCAATGTTCCACTGGCAAAACACAGCAAGAAGCAACTAAAGGGGCAAAGCTGGACAGTTCCATCACAGAGATAAGATTTGTAGCTGTTGCAGTGTAAACTTTTGTTTCTGCCACAGCAGTTACATCAGCAACAGAAGAGAACATATTTTCAAGGGAATAAGCCAGCTTAAATGTTAGTACAATGGTTTGGGGAAATTGCATATTACATTGGAAGTCTGCAGTCTTGACAATGTTCTACAGCACAAGCACAATTCTGTTCAATGGAGCTTTCCACTTTGAAGAATGAGATGTAAATGTGTTTAGTTATGCGAACATCCTAATGCAAAGGCATGAAAAACAATATGACTGAATGATGCTACTTCTTAAAATGCAAACTGTGATCAAGTCAAAACAGTTTTTATTTGCATAAAAGTGCTACATGTTTAGAAACAACATAAGCAATTCAAATGAATTGTCATACAAGCAAGAACTGCTTTTTTTTGGTTAAATGTTTCAGATATAATTTTATATAGTGTTTCTGTGTGTACTGGTCTGGTTAAGAGTCACACATACTCCGGCATGAATTATAGCATGCTAGAGAAATAGTACACCTTTTCCCTATTTTGACAGGTTTATAAGCAAAAGCAAAGCAAAAGCAAAGCAGCTTCATTTACATACCGCTTCATATTGCGCTATGGGATGTCTAAGTGGTTTACAATTGTAAGCTCATTGCCCCCCAACAGTTGGGTACTCATTTTAGCGACCTCGGAAGGATGTAGGCCTGGGTCTGGCTAGTATTGAACTCGCAACCTTGTGGTTTATGAGTGAGTGGCTGCAGTACAGGCATTTAACCATTGTGCCACCAAGGCTCTTAAGCAAGAATATTTGCACAAATATTCTCTATCCTTATGGAACCAACAAACAAATCTAGAACTATCCATAACAGGGGGTCAGTAGAAATCTGAACAAACTTGAGAAATTCCTAGTTTGTTTTTTTCTAGATCCCACACTTCTAGTCTAGGCTGCATATAAACTAAACATTTGTAGTCTGAAAGTGAGATCTTCAACAGAGCAAGTCAAACAAGTCTGCTGGTCCAGTAAAGGATGAGGATTGTTTATTGTTCATAATGCATGGTTATACCAAAACTTGAGCCTTCTGATTGCACTCACACTTCTCTATTTAATGATATAGCCATGTTAGTCTGTAGAATCAGTATATAGAGAGATCTTGTAGTACCTTTATTTATTTAATTTATATTCCACCTTTCTCCCCACAGGGATCCAAGGCAGCTCACAGATAAAAGCTTTAAAATTGCAATAGAATTCAAATAATTAAAACATCTCTATATAAAATCACATAAAATATACACAAGTTAAAAACAGACTAAAACCCCACCTGCTCCATAAAACCACCCTTCTATGCATTATATACAGAAAGTCTGCTAGCATAAAAATGTTTTTACTTGCCGGTGAAAGGCCAGAAGGGAGGGGGCCAGCCTAGCTCCCGTGGCAGGGCATTCCAGAGGGTGGGAGCAGCCACCAAGAAGGCTCTCTCTCATGCCCTCACCAGATGAGCCTGCGATCTTGGTGGGACTGAGAGAAAGCCTTCTCCTGCAGATCCTAGGGCTCTCTGAGACTAACTGAAAGAAATAATTTGTCAACATGAGATTTTGTAGACTTCAGTCTACTTCCTCATTTAATAAACATGAAACTCTAGTAATGATAGACAGGTTTCTCTATTTTTGAATTGGATTGGAATATACCAATTCATTTCCTAAAAACTGGGCATCAGTGCTGACTTATTTCTGACCCAGTAAGTAAGACTCAAATAGAATGGGTTGAAGGTCTGAATCAATCCATGTTCACCCTCCTCCACCCCACAAAAACCAGTATAAAATGTTTTTCTGCTTCTACAAGTGTTCATGAAGAATGTTTTTGTAACAATATAGGATGCATGGAGTGGCCTTCTATCCCCCACCCACGTAAAACATGGAAGTAGATTTCTGCTTACTTCCAGTTTTGATTTGTCTTATGGATTTTTAGGTCTGATTTGGTTGTTATATAAAAAAAGGCCTCCTGATATTCTGCCCAGCTGTGATGTAAAGGTAAAGGTAAAGGTTTTCTCTTGACATGAATGTATAGTTGTAACCAACTGTAGGGGGTGGTGCTCATCTTCATTACTAAGCTGAAGAGACAGCGTTGTCAGAAGGTGACTCTAGTGGTCATGTGGCCAGCATGACTGCACAGAATGCTGTTACCTTCCCACCAAAGTGGTACCTATTTCTCTACTTGCACTTTTAAGTTTATTTATCTTTTAAACTTTTGGTTGTCTTAAAATAATTTTAATGTATTTTATGTTATTTTAATTGTTTTAAAATTTTATTGTAAACATTTTAATTTAATATTTCTGGAAGCTGCCTTGAGTCCCATTTTGGGAGGAAGGCAGCATATAAATAAATAAATAAATAAATAAATAAATAAATTTTAAATGCTTACCTTTCAAAGATCTGTGTTTGACTTTCTACACATGCAGCCAACTGTTTTCTTCTAAGAGGCTCCAAATCTTAACACCTATATGACAGGCAGGTACAACTCTGTGTCCTGCATACTGCAAACAGTTATTTCTATGTAACTGAGCTGGTTCAAGCTGGGAAGCATTTTGCTTCAGTTTGTTTTCTGGGAATTACTTGACAATTGCAAACCTTTTCACAGTGGTGATGGAAAGAAATTCAGGTTTACATAATCTAAGTTAAGGAGAAAGTGAAAAATATTCTCATCCCTGTTTCTGATACCAGAGATAATATACAGCCATCAAGAGCAATGTCCATTGAAAATGTCTACCCCCCATTTTAAAACTACCTCACTTGGTGACCCCAATTACATCATGTGGTTGTGAATTCCACAAGCACCATGTCATTCAGCATTCATTCAGTTTGCCTGAGATACTACAGTTCACTCGAAGTTATTAAACATTATTTTAAATTGCTAATATTAGAGTTAAAAACTAATAGACATTTAATGGGTATTGTTTTAAAATATAAAACAATCAATAGTTGACACTTTAGTATCCAGGGCAGGGGAGACTCACTGAACTACTCAAAGCAACAGAATAACCCAAGTAATGAAAATATGTTGCCTGCTTGACATCATTTGAAGAAAATTAGATTTTATTGACATTGGCCTATAGCATATGTATCTGTTATGAATCAACAGTTTGTACTTGCAGAGTATATACTAGGCAATTTTTCAGCTCAGCAGGGAAAGTTGCTTAACATTAAAGAGTGTTTGGATTTGTCAGCCTGTGGTGCAGACTATGATTCTCTCATGTTGACAGCAGAACCCTGTCAAACTGACATCTATTATTTCGAGGGTACACTGAAAGGCAATCACTAACAATAATTAAATCCTATTCTAGTGGGTAAGAAGTATCATTATTACCCCAAGGAATACTAGATTAAAGCTATATATTTAATTTTCTATCACTTCTGATGTTTTACAAGTAACTCCTAAAGTTAAGGGGAACAAAAATGAAGAGTCTAGAATTGTATCATGAACTGAAGCTGATGCAATTTCTGATGCAATATTCAATGGTTTGAGACATCAGAAGTCAGCATCATAAATCAGCTTCACTTCATGATACAATTCTAGTCTCTTCATTTTTGAAAGAACTAGATGTCTCCTGCTATTTACATGTGTTACATCAGTGTCTCTCAGTTTTTGGCTGTCCATATGTTTTTCCATCTTCAAAAGAGGAAAAAAAAGAGAATCCCAATAGTTATTGTCCAGTCAGTCTGACATCAATACCAGGAAAGGTTCTAGAACAGATCATTAACAGAGAGTCTGTGAACATTTAGAAAGCAACACCATTATCACAAAAATGGATTTCTGAGAACAACATGCATTTCTGAGAAACAAGTCATATCAGACTAATCTGATCTCCTTTTTTGAGAAAATCACAGTTTGGTAGACAAAGAGAATGCTATAGATATAGCATATCTCGATTTCAGAAAGGCCTTTGACAAGGTTCCTCATGACATTCTTGCAAACAAGCTTGTGTGGTCTAGACAAGGCAACTGTTCCATGGATTTGTAATTGGTTGACTGGCTGAACCCAAAGGGTGTTCAGCCATGACTGCTCTTTTTCTGGAAAGAAGTGACCAGTGGGGTGGCACAGTGTTTTGTCCTGAACCCAGTGCTATTCAACATCTTTACCAATGACTTGGATGAAGGAATAGAAGACATGCTTATCAAATTTGCAGATGACACCAACTTAAGAGGAGTAGCTAATACTCCAGAGGACAGGATCAACATTCAAAATGACAATAGATTGGAAGATTAGGCCAAATAGATTGGGCCAAAGCTAACAAAATGATTTTCAACAGGGAGAAATGTAAGGCACTGCATTTAGGGCAGAAAAATGAAGTGCATAGCTATAGGATGGGAGACTTGGCTTAACAAGACTACGTGTGAAAGGGATCTAAGAGTCATAGTTGACCACAAGTTGAACATGAGTCAAGAGTGTGATGCAGCAGCTAAAAAGGCCAATGTAATTTTAGGCTGCAACAATAGAAGTATAGTGTCTAGATCAGGGGTAGGCAACCTTTCCCCTTTAAGGGCTGAGGGACTTCAGCTCCCAGAATCCCAGGAACTATTGGCCAACATGGGACTATTGGCCAACATGGCTGAGGCTTCTGGGAGCTGAAGTCCCTCGGCCCTTAAAGGGGAAAGGTTGCCTACCCCTGGTCTAAATTAAGGGAAGTAATAGTGCCACTCTATTCTGCTTTGGTCAGGCCCTGCCTGGAATAATGTGTCTAGTTTTGGGCACCACAATTCAAAAAGGATGTTGACAAATTGGAGAGTGTCCAGAGGAGAGTGACCAAAATAGTGAAGGGTCTGGAAACCATGTCCTATGAGGAAAGACTTAGCGAGCTGGGTATGTTTAGCCTGGAGAAGAGATGGTTAAGGGGTGATATGATAGCCCTGTCTAAGTATTTGAAGGGGTGTCACATTGAGGATGGAGCAAGCTTGTTTTCTGCTGCTCCAGAGACTAGAACACGGAACAATGGATGCAAGCTAGAGGAAAAGAGATTCCACCTCAACAATGGGAGAAACTTCCTGACAGTGGAACACACTCCCTTGGAGTGTGGTGAAGTCTCCTTCCTTTTGTCAGGGATGATGGGAGTTGTAGCTCTTCACCTCTGGCTCTAACTCACCACCTTGTTATGCAGCAGAGCTGACCAGCTTTGATCAGTGGTTAATGCTTTTCTCCAAAGCAGCAGAGTTTCAGAGAATAGGCTGAAGACCCTGACAAACTCTCCAAGCCTTCTCACTCTTCTTCCCCAGATGTCTCCAAACTTTTCCAGGATTCTGCTGGCTCTTGTATCTTCACTCAAGACACCAGACAACTCAGTAGTCTTATATAAAAGATCTACTTTATTCTACTATATACAAGTACTATATGCCCAACAAATCACAATCTCTACAAATCTCCTCAACTACCCACAATATCTCCAAAACTACTCCACAAAAATACATTTGCGAACATTGCAATTATTATAGCCATTGTTAATCACCACCCACTAGTTAGTTTCCACCCAGTGGGTGTGTATATTTATTTTGATTGGTTCACATAGTTCCACCCATACTTAAGACCAACCCAAGTATTTCATCATTTTACCTTGTACACTTAATGAATCTCAGGTGTTTCCAATATGCATTCTATAACTCTGTCCTTGGCTCTCAAGACTTCTAAATTACATTAGCTTTTGCACCTGCGTAGCTTCATAATTGCTCTTGCTTAGTCATTGTGACTTTCACATACATATTTTATTTCTATCACTGTATGTCCCATGTTGCATTTTCCTTAACATCTTTGAGGTCTTTAAAGCCATCTGTCAGGGATGCTTTGATTGCGATTTCCTGCGTGGCAGGGGAGTTGGACAGGATGGCCCTTTTGGTCTCTTCCAACTCTATGATTCCATATTGGCTAGAATTTCTGGAACATGAAGTCTAAAACATTTGAAGAGTCCAGAGTTGAAAAACACTGTTTTATACAACTTAACATGAGAATTTGGATGACTAGTACATCAACATATATGGGACATATTCACTTCTTCACTTTCTTACAAAATTAAACCTGGGCTATGGTGTTAACCCCACAGCATATTTGGCACATTTTTAAAAAGACATGAGCCTTTTGTCCCGGGGATTTCACTACAAGGCAAGAGTTGTAACAGAACCAAGCATCTTTGTACTGTATAATACATGCTCCCCAAAATGCATTCACATTTGTAAATTATGAAAGGCACATTTATGCTCTGATTTTTTTCCACATTTCTGAAATCACACATGAACCATAGAGGTCTTTTCTTCCACATCCCCAAACACACTATGCTCCCCCCCAAAAATGTTTGTTTAACATAATGATTTAACTTTAAAACAAATCGTAAAAACCCTGCTAATCACGTTGACACTTTATGTTTGGTCCCAGTACATGTACTATTCTGTTGATATTTTGATTCCACCCCCTCTAATGGGTCAATGTGGCTGCAAACACTTTACAAACATATAAATTGATTTTAAACCATTTATTTATTTATTTAAGATTTGCTTAGTGCCTCTTAGCATAGTAGGGTTCCTTAAGTGATGTACAGAAAAAAGAGAGGTGAAAACACTATTTAAAAATCAATTTAAAAACTTTTTAAAGTAGTTTTTAAATATATATATATATTCTAATTTAGTATGTGCTGTAAAGATGCCTGTTGATATATGGTGACCACAAAATTTCATATGGTTTCCTTAGGCAAGAAATACTCAGAGATGGTTTGCCACTGCTTTCCTCTGAATATAGCCAACAACATACAGTAGTCCTTGCTGGCTCCCTCATCCAAGTACTAACCAAGCCTGACCCTGCTTAGCTTCTGAGATTGGAACAAGTCTGGTGCACTGAAATACACACAATTAAAACAATTAGAAGAGCTATCCCTGGTTTTAAATCTTGCTTACCTGTAGGAAGTTCAAAAGGAATAGAGCTTTTGAACTTTTAGCAGAGATTTCCACAACAAGGGTGCCACTTCAAAGAAAGTCCTGACACATCAGCTCATCAACCTATGGTGTCTGCATGGGCCAGGATACTCTGGGAACAGCCTGGACTATCCTCACCCCAGAGCCACCTTGATCTCCTCCCATTACCTGGGGCCCTCCATTCTGATGCTGTTGCTGCTGCACATCGCTTGCTCGGAGGTCAGAACAAGGCATCCTTGATATCCATACAAATAGGAGTTGGTTGCCCCAGTACAAATAAATTCAGATGTCCACAACAGGAAGGAAGAGAATCAAAATTTTATTTGCTGCAGTGACTAGGTACCAGTGGTCTAATGACCCAAACACTGACCCAAAGAAGAAGAAAAAAACCATACTTCTAAGCATATATAGATTTGCATATGATAATAAAAAAGCATCCTATCTCTAAGTAGGTATAGTGCCACTAATTAGCAGTTAACATTTCTAGACCATGTGTACTAGACAGGTCATGTATTGCTATCCTATAATAACCCTATATTGCCTGGAAAAGTCACAAAGAGAGGAGAGTACCTTCTGGCAGAGAAGTGTGTTTTAGGACTTGTGACATCAATAAAGCACCCAGAGTTCGGGAACTCTGTACAACCTTGGGAAGCCTCCAAGTGGTGACAGGCATCATCTAAACACTTCCACCTGTTATCTATTCTGTTTCTATCTAGGCCTTGCAGTTCTGTACCTATCAGCTACTCACAGCATTCCATTCCAGCCTGACATTAACAGGTTTGTTGGCTATATCTTAAAGAACTATAGGAAGGAGGAGGGGGACACACAGATATTTTCCCACTCATTGTTGTTGTTTTTAGCTGCCCTCAAGTCAGCCCAGACTCATGGCGACCCTGTGGATAAGTCATCTTCAATACCCCCTGTCCTCCACTGATTTGTTCAGGTCCTGTAAATCCATGCCCATGATTGAGCTATCCATCCAACGTGTGATCTTCCTCTTTTTCTGCTGCCTTCTACCTTTCCTAGCATTATTGACTTTTCTAGTGAGTCATGCCTTCGCATTATGTGATCATAGAATCACAGAGTTGAAAGAAACCACAAGGGCCATCCAGTCCAACCTCCTGCCATGCATGATATTTTCTACTGATATCTCATACTGGTTTATCATTTACTCCCAGTATGCCTTATCACCCATCCACCATCACTTATTTCACACTGAAAGCAACAAATCTGAAGTGGAAAGGTTTGCATTTGCATGCAGAGTTTCCATGCAAGCAAGTTTCCTGATTATCCAATGTTCTTGTTTGCATGGAGGGTTTCCAGCTGAACAAGAACTTCTCCAATGTGAGCAAATGAATGAGGGTGAGAATAAGAAGTTCCCTTTGTACGGTACTGATTTGAACTGGGTAAGTAAAATCACAAGTCCTAATTTAACTCCCAAAACACATTTTATGTTTTAGAGAATAGCTTAGGCCAAAATTATTCACAGTGTTGCTGATTCTTTTCTAACATTGCCTTTAATTAGCTTCAGCAAAGCTCACAGTTTCTTGACAACTGATACCAAGTTACAAAGAATACATTTCCATAACAATCTTGTAGCTCCTCTTGATATCCAGATGTTAGTTATGTATATTGCCCTGTGCCATGCTTAAGCCATGCATAATGATAACAACATCAACACAGCATCTAGAGATAAGGTTACCCTCACCAGTCCTATCATACCATTCGTAATGGGTTTTTTAGCCTTACCTTACCGGTCTTTATCTATCACATAATTATGTATTGTTGTCGTTACTATTATTTATACTCCATTCTTCCTCATAAGAACTGTAGACAGCTAGCTATTTACATAAAAAATATTAAATTCACTGATTACTCATATATAGAATTACAATTGCAGTATCTATCATCACAAATTACAAATTCCTGCTAAAATATAATAAAAGCTATATGAACTATCAGCAGTTAAAGACAAGCTAAATTCTATATTTCCTCATTAGTAGAGACCATCTTGGGAGGTCACAAACATAAAGTGAATAGTGTCACTAAATGATGCTTTCAGCTGAGGCTAAGTGCACAATTACAAGTATCGATGCCAAATAGAGTCATAATTACCAAACAAACAGAAAATGTCTAAACACAATTTCAACAAAACCACAACAAAAATATGCTTGTTTTTCAACTATGAGAACAAGCACATTAAAACAAAATGCAAAGATCTAACAGTACATTTCTATTTCTGTCTCTTCAATGGGACTTACTTCCAGAATTACAACTTAGGGGGGTTGCAGACTGCCAGAAATAGTGCAAATTGAGTCCACTTTTAGGGTTAGGGTTAGTGCTAGGGAATCATGGGAATTGTTTTTGTTCTGAGACATTGAGCCTTCTCTGTCAGAGAGCTCTGGTGCCACAATAAAATATAGTTCCCATGATTCCCTAACCCTAACCCTAACCCTAAAAGTGGACTCAGTTTGCACTATTTCTGGCAGTCTGCAACCCCCCTTAGTAATGAGGGCTATTGAATAAACAAGACTGACTTCCAAGTAAATTCATTTAAGTTTATGGCTCTGGGTTTCTTAATCTTAGGGGTCTAAACCTAGAAAAGTATTCTGTAAAGTTACAATCTTCTAGATCATTCAGCAAGAGACACTGATGGGCCTCTCCTCAGTATGAAGGCTCATCTATGACATCTATGAGAAAGTGTGCATGGAAAGCATTCTGTGCTCTGTTCTCAGTGCACATGAACAACAGCACCGTGCCCTATTAGTGGACAAACTCCTTGTATTTTTAAAAATGCTTTATAATTTCTAATTTCTAATTATAATTTCTAATTATAAATGAGCAAACACAGAGGCAAAACAGATGGCCCCAAAGGAGCACCTTGCTCCCGCCCCTTTAATCACCAGGTTGGGGCTGCAGCAACCACATGCCATGTCCCCACCCCAGTATTTTCCCCATGCAAAAAGAAGTGGCAGAAAGCTGGGGAAAAGGCCCCTTTGCTGCCATGGCAGTGTTTTTTCTGGGCTTCAGCAGAATGTGGCGTGTAAATGACGCAATGCTGCTGCCATGTGGTTGCTTTGGGTGGCTTCATGGCATGTTCCTGGTGTCTTGGGGGTGTGCATCAAACATTCACCATGCCCCCAAGCCACCAGGAAGCCACTTCTTTTTGCCCGTCTGTACTGGCCGCATGATGGGGTGAGCTCCTGTCATTAGTCCTTACTTCTGCCAACTTAGCAGTTCGAAAGCATGTAAATGCAAGTAGATATATAGGTGGGAAAGTAAACAGCGTTCTGTGCAATCATGCTGGCCACATGATCACAGAGTAGGCTCTGACAACGCTGGCTCTTTGGCTTAGAAACGGAGATGAGCACTTTCCCCTATGGACAGACATGACTTGACAACCTTGTCAACAGGGGAATACCTTTATCTTTTTTTAACCGCCCATAGTAGGTTTAATGGGATTTTATATAAAATTAATTCCTATACTTATTCTACACTACCTGTGGAAATGAAAATTGTCCTAGGACTTGTTATTTCCCTACTAATTCTTTTAATATCTATATAGCAAAGGCTACAAGGGTGAGACCTATATTTTTTCCTTAAGATAATGTTAGAAGGATCAGGTTCTTTAAAATATAGATGAATTTCAAGGTGAGCCAGCTAGCCGATGTTATTAATGGCATATGATTTATTGGGAAATGAAATCTGAGCTGAAACCATATGATTAGCTGAGCCTTTTATGAATTATAATTGCTAACTGCTGAAAATATGCAGCAGATTCCTAATAAACCAGATTTGCCATTAGAGTCTAGGAATTCTGCATCTGCTAAATGTTCAGTAGCTCTTCTTATTTGTCTTTGGAAACTCACAAAAGACCTTGGCTAACATCCTTGTTATGATATTATTTTTGATCTTGTTTTATTTGTATTATAATTCTTTTATGGAACCACCACTACAAAATTGGGTATTATGTGCTATATTGAAATATAAACAGTATCCAATTGCAAGGGACATGTTCTTATGATACCAAAATCTTGTATCACCATCACAACTTCAGCTTCATCTACTCTGCACAAATCCCTAAGTTACTGCCCTGCCCTCAGCCCATGAATATACCAAATTATCCTGTTTTAAGTCAAAAATTTGTCCACTTAACTTTTTCAAATGCCATGCAAAATGTGTGTGTGTCATTTGTTGACTTATGGCAACCCCATTGATTTCATAGGGTTTTCTCAGGCAAGGAATACTCAGAGGTGATTTTGCCCATTCCTTCCTCTTAAATATAACCAATAGCACTAAGTATTCATTGGTCATCTCCCTTCCAGGTACTAATAAGGGCTGACCCTGCTTAGATTCCAAGATCAGATAGGATCTGATGCCTTCAGGGTTTTTATGCAAATATAATGTATTAATTTTATGTATGTATATATGCTTTTTTCCTGCCTGGACACAAGCCTCAAATAAAACAGCATCCAAAATGCAATCCAATTCAACAGTGAGAAAATGTTTAAGAACACAAAAGACACAGTAAAAAGCCACTTGAATATTAGTATGTAATATTTAAAATGTTAGTAGAAAAGGAAGACTTCATAGCCCAGTGGTACTCAAACATTTTACCCTTGGGATCCCACTTTATATTTACATGTGGATGTTGTGCACCTGACCACTTGAAGTAGTATAAGAACAAAAATGTTTTGTTTGTTTAGTGTATGTATTTTCATTTGCACCTTCATGTTTACAGTCGACCATCCATATTGGCAGGAGTTCGCTTCTGTCTCCACTCTCATAGACACAAAAGTTCACAGTACCTCAAGTTCCATTATCATCAATGGATGCCACCATGCACATGGCCGTGTCAGCATAGCTGCAGGCATGTGCTGCCGTTGACAACAATGGGATGAGGCCATCCACATATGTTATCTATTGATAGCTAGTCTGCCTATAAGGAGGGCTGACTGTACTCATATTTTAACATTTTATAAGGAAATAACATTGTTCAAATTGGAATAGTTTTATTTAAGTAAATTCAATATTTAACTCAATGCATGTGTAAATTTTACACATAAAAAGGTTTGGGAAGAGGAGCAGGAGGAGGGATCAGAGCGCTCTCCTGAGCAACTCATTTGATTACCACTGACATAATCCATAGGCAAATAAAACTTTGAGATTTTCCTTTAAAAGAGAGAGAGGGGAGGACAGTCAAGAGAGAACCACCAGGGCACCTTTAGAGCTTGTTGTTATGTGCCTTCAAGCTGACTCCAACTTATGTCACACTTATCATAGGCTTTTTGTTACAAGATTTACTAATCAAGACAAGTTTGCCATTACATTTCTCTTAGGCCAAGAGAGTGTGACTTGTTCAAAGTCATCTAGTGGGATTTCCATGGCTGAGTGGAGATTTGAACCCTGGTCACTTAGAATGCTGGTCCAACATTCCAGTCACTACAACAAGATGCCCACCATAAAGGTTAACATTGGGCCATTGCAGAGTCAATGCAATGAGTCTGGGGGTAGAGTTGGGGTGGGGAAGCCGCACATCAGCTGACCCACCCCCACCCCGATGCTGTCCTGACACTGTGCAGCCGTATGCATGGCACACGGTGTCAGGATGCCCTCCCAGCACAGCGTTTAAACACATTGCACCAAAAGGGCACTGAAGAGCTGCAGCGCCGGCTCTTAGGGCGGCCTTTTGCCACCCCTAAATGGAGCAGAATTTTGCCACGCTTTTCGGGGCAGCAAAAGGGAGGATCAGGGCCATGGTGTGGGGTTGCTGCCCCGAACTACCGCTTCCCGGGGCGGCTCTGTGCCGTCCCAAATGGCCAGTCTGCATAAGCCCATTAACACTTTAAAATGAGCCATACAATGAAATAGAACCCAGTATGTCTGGGATGGGGAATGTGTTCTTTGTTATGAAGAACCAGAAAGCCTAGCTTTCTGGACTAACTGTAATCTATGAATATTTTTAGCAACCCCATGTATCAGCATATGATATCAAAAGCCACTAAGAGCTCTAAGAAAATCACTGAGTTTTCATTCTGTCTTTCTAGTTCTCAGCAAAGAACATCAGACAGGGTGAGAAAAGGCTATTTCATCCCCCAAATCAGGTCAACTAAAGTGACCTGATTTTTTTCTAGGAAGACCCCCCAGTAATGGAAATGTTATGTAATTTGCTGGTTTTTCACCATCTTAACAAATGGATTCAGGGCCACTTTTGCCCTTCAAGACATTAGGGATTGTTTGCTCTCAAGAGGGACACCTCTATCTGCATGACTCAGAATATCTCCAGAATGGTGAAGCCCATCAGTTCTACTCAGCCATAGTTCAAGTCAACATAGATATAGTGGGATCACACACTTAGCCTTGCTATTTTGCGGCCAAGTAGCTTGCAGGGTAAATTTATGCAATAAGAAGAATATTTTATCTGCCAAGACTTCCTGACAATATACAATTGTTCCCCTGTATCCACGGATTCTGCATCCACAGATTCAACTATCCATGGCTTGAAAATAGCCCATAAATAAATAAATAAATAAATAAAACCACAAAACCAAGCCTTGATTTTGCCATGTTATATAAGGGACACCATTTTACTATGCCATCATATATAATGGGACTTGAGCATCCACAGATTTTGGTATCCATGGGGTTCCTGGAACCAAACCCCAGTGGATACCAAGGGCCTATGGTAGAATGCTGAATTTCCAGGGTTCTAATCATGTATGGAGCTTCCAGAGATACAGTTAAATTTTCCATTACTGGATATATTGAATGTATGAGAGATGTAATGTAGAATCTCTCAGAGAGGTTAAATGTGTAGTTCCAGGATCACCACATCTATGTTGACTGAGGGTGATTATCTTATGTCCACCTAACTGGACATAACTGGGAATCCTCCATTTTTGTTAAAAAACACACAACAAACCTTATTTATAAACCCTATTTACCACAATCATGGTGCAAATAGTATTTGTATCATATTTTCCATTATTGAATTTGCTTTGATTTTCATGCCCAAAAGTTAAAAGATAAGCAAACCCAAAATGTGTAAACATATTTTTGTTTTCTGAACATTATGTGAAATCCAAAACAAAACATACAGAACATGGATAAAGTTTCAATTTTTTTTTGAAGATTTTACAATTTCCCCCCAATCTTGCTACTGATAAGAAACCTGAAAGCAGCATTCAGTTGCTCTTACTTTTGATGAGTATGAATGAGGCTCCTGTCAGCACACAAGTATGCAAGTGGAAGCACAACATAAGGATTCACAGCTGCAGCTGTCTAATAAGTGTTCTGCAGTGCCTAATGGCAAAGTATCAACTCAGGGATCTTCAAATACCACACAGTGCATCAACATCTCTATCATGCTGGTCTTAAGAGTCAAGCATTTTACATGCCAAAACAGTTTCTTTTTGAAAATAGTATCTACTTCACTTACAATATCAGATAATAACTGATTGTACTAGAAGATGAAAAATCTAAAGATACATCTAGACTGATGGGTTTGGGGTTTTGCTTTTGCCTTTTTGCGTAATTTGCTACCGATATTGACATAAAATTTTGTCATCAACAAACTGTGGACCTATACCCTATGTGCTTTATAATTTACTCTTCATTTTTCTATCTATCTATCTATCTATCTATGAATAGTTGTTTTCTCAATAGAGATTAAAGTCTCATACTACTTCTTTCCTTGTCTGTTTTCTCAATACTTTAACTTTTATTTATTAATTTTTTTTTGAGGAATTCTGTTTCACTGCACCAGGAATAGCATTCATTTACATTCCTTGATTGACACTTCACTTCTTATAGAAAAAAGATAAATACAGCTACTTAAGAGTTTTACTAATTTAAAATTTTACCACAAACTCCACTCTTCTGTTTCTTTATGGATTTGATCAAATATATCATGTGGTGTTTTCAGTGCAATTTGGAAAGTATAGCATTTGCTAGCAACAGAAATATCTGAAACCATAGTTCCAAAAGTAAATTGAAGCACTTGGTAGATATTTATTGAAGGAAACGTGAAAGGATTTGTTTCATGACAGTGAAGAACAAAGTTAAAATGAAAAATGACAGCCTTGGTGACAACACGCCTTAACATACCATTAAGTCATAGTGATAATATGCAAGTGTTATTATTTCACTTTCATGTGCAATCGTAACTCAAAGACGTAATGCAGGGGTAGGCAACCTTTCCCCTTTAAGGGCCGAGGGAATTCAGCTCCCAGAATCCCAGGAGCTATTGGCCAACATAGGACTATTGGCCAACATGTCTGAGGCTTCTGGGAGCTGAAGTCCCTCGACCCTTAAATGGGAAAGATTGCTTACCCCTGATGTAACGGGTGCAGGTGCTTAGGCAGAGTCTCTTTTGATGGCTTGCCTTCTGCTGGTTGAATAGCCCTTACTTATAACACAAGCTCCTTTGCTAGCTAATCTCAAATATCAGCTGGCTGAGACATCTGTTGGTGCACCACTGCTCCACTGGCTGATCTCAGCCAGCAAAAAAGCCAAAACAAGAGCAAGACAGAGAAGGGGTGGAGTGATGAAATTGCTGGGTTATACCAGATCTAAATCTCAAGCCCAGGGACACAAGCACAATGCTGTCACAAAGTCACCATGAGAAAAGATAGTCCCAAGTAATTTTAAATGATGATGATGATGATGATGATGATGATGATGATGATGATGATGATATCCTGCTTTTCCTCCAAAATTGGGACTAAAAGCAGCTCACAATTTAAAAGAATACAATTAAAAACAAAAAATAAATATTAAAACAGAATTAAACTATTATCATACACATTTCACATTAAAAGAATAAATGTATTTTTAAAAGATAATGTACTTAAGGGGTTTGCATTCAGAACAGCTTCAGCTGGCCTTGGGGTTCTCTGCACTGTCAAAATTAAGCAGTTTCAATCTGGCTTGAAACCCACCTGTTTATATGATGCATGGGGTCAAACTGTGAAGAAACTGATATGAAGCTGCACTCCACACTAAAAACTGGGGCAATATGAAGCCCTGATACTCTAAAGCAGAAAATGCCCACCATTGCACTGATGTATAAAGATGATAGGAATGCAGGAAAGCCCAGGTAGCATATGGAAGCGATCTGGAGCATACAGTTTTTTTGTTTGAGCGTACAGATGCACAAGTGATCAGCCATACCAATGATCCTTTGCACCATCGAGCTGATGTGAAAGTACGACAAACACTGCAGGTCACCAGGAATGCAATGGATATAATTAAAACATGCACAAACTAGACAGTTCAACAGAGAACCATGGGGTGAAGGGAGAGAAAGTGGGCATGTACGGGGGCCTCCATTATTATGCTTTGCCAATGTGTCATGGGGCACACCAATGCACTGACAGGGTGGTGTATCAGTTGTGCAACTGTGTGGCCAGTCACATAGGGCATTCAATGGCATGGCAGCTGGGCAGGAAGAGATAGGTAATTCTGGTCTTAGGTGGTATGTTCTTGCAATGGTGCACATATATGATGGGGAGGTGGAAAAAATAAACCAAGCAGTGTGGCATGACGCCGCATGGTGCAGACTGCCTGTGGGTGTTTGGCCCACCTTGGAATCATGCCATGCAGACTGTATGGTTTCCAACAGTTTGGGAAAAACCAGGATTGACCCAGTTTTTCCTCTCCATCTGCTCAGGCTCCTTGTATCATCTCAGTTAACCATCAGCCATCTTGGTGAGTTAGGACTGCACCCTAAAACAATAATTTCCTTTTCATGGTGCATGGACCTTTGTCACCTGACAATAATTCTCTCTTCCTAGATCCTTTTTAAAAAATTGTACTCTCTCACCTGCTGTTGAACTTCTCGGGATGTTTTTCTCGCATGATATGAAATCTGTGAGCAATTGAAGCATCCTGAAAGAAATGATAGTAAAAAAAAGGAAATGTAATTCTTGGGTGCCAGACAAAATGTGAAATATATTTATAAAAATTGCTAACAAAAAAATGAAATCCTAACTGTCCAAGAGGGCTAAGGGCCAGATGAATCAGGTGAAGTTTTGCTGAATCCAAACCTTTCCCAATGTTTTAATTACATTGCAAGAGAGGGGTCCTTATGAGATGCAAATGGACTTTATATTTCCTGAGCTTTGTAGATCTCCCAGTATCCACATGGCCAGAAGGAGGAGGGGCCAGCTTGCAAAAAATACCCTCCACTTACCATCTTAACTAAGGACAGAAACATCAAAGTGCAGGCATCTGACTAACATCTCCAATATTTTCTCCTGTTCAGTTTGTAACATCTTGCCTGATGAAGAAGCCAGTGGAGCTTCAAAAACTTGCAACAAAAATATTGTACATTTTGGTTGGCCAATAAAGGGATCACTGTTTGCTGGATTTTTAATCAAACCTTTTCCAGTTTAGGATGTTGGAAATTACTTAAAATTAGCCTCATTTTGTCCCATGTTTCTCCTGGAATTGTAACTGTATCCCTGAATGGGAGGACATTTGGATCTGACATAATTTGGGTCCTAACTCACTTCACCCATTTTTGTTGTTTTGGTTTGATTTTCCTGTGGGCAGCTCTTAGCCAGAAAAGCAGTTTTGCCAGCAGATTACTCTGTTGACAAATAAGAGCATCTGACATAAAGTTACTCTTAATCCTAATCCCCTATAACCAGTGTATCCTTGGGTTAGATTGCACTGCCCAATAATTACTCTCTAGTGCATATTTATCTTGAGAATTATATATTAAATCTATAAAATTAAAATAACTAATTGAAAGTTTAGAAAATTTAAATAACCAGTATATAACTTTATCAAAAGACTATTTATATCAATATTGCTACCAATAAACAGAGAAGCAGCCAAAGCACTATCACAAACCACACACACACACAAAAGCACTACAAAGCAGCAATGCTCCCTCTCACCCCACAAATTAAATTAAAAATAGAAACATATGAACACTGTTTTCAACTGGTATACCTAATATTCAGCACTATTAGCACTATGTGGAGGAACTGGAGCTCTCTGGCTTGAACAGTTTAAATGCTGTTCCCTAAAAGGATCACCCTCGGATTCTATAGGATGGAATGATGGAGGTTAAAGTGGAATCATAGCACTATAATTCTGTCGTGTGAATGGGCCTTTGTTTGTTGACTCGTTATAGCTATATTGGCATTATGAGTTTCTGGGCAAAAATACAAAAATATAAACAAATACAAAGATAGCCAAACTCAAAGCCGTGCAGGCTTTTACAAGTCAATGGCTTTATAGTGTGTCAAGAAACAGGTAAGACTGCCCTATAATACTGATGAGGAAGCTTCAAACTTACATCATCTACTTTGTATTTGAATAGAATGCTAAGGTCCATGAACTACAAAATAATGGCTATGTGGTGAGACACATACTTTTAAAATTAAAAAAGAAAAGTGACTCTGAACACAAGTTCAGCCCCAGAACAATTTCCAGTAAAAGAACTGAGTTCACTATTCAATCACATAATAATTGTTTTAGTATGTGCTATATTCGATACAGCTAGCTAAACATTTTAGTCTGTATTTCTTAATCATATTGTCAAATAACTATCATAAAATCCAGTGTGATGCAGACAAGTTGAACAGCTGCAAACTGCATTTTCCAGAAAGGAAGAAAAATGTTCCAAGAGATGAAAGTGTTAGCAAAGTTCAAATGTTGATAGTTTGAGCTCCTTTTTTAACACTAGACATTGCATTAATAAGGGTGCTTTTCCATCCTTCTGGTAGCAAGAACAGTTCTCCTCCTTGTTTACCAGTGGATAATTCTATAATTGTTTGAAAATCAATTATTCCACTGTCAGATTTATTTATTCATGTATATTTACACTCTTGAATTTGAAATAATAGTGTCATTCTATTTGTTTTTAAAAGTTGAATGTTCAGTACCATTTTTAGAGTAAAAAGGTATTGGTTTGAGAGCTTCACCATCATATCCTCTCACCATTTGTTGTCAACACATTGTTCTGTTAATGCAATTTATTTACAGAAAAGAGTGGTATAATTTTTGACAACTATAAACAGATGTACACTATAAGAGATTGGTTTTATAGGAAGGCACTATGCAGCATATATCAGGAAACTCCTAGTAGCTATGCTGCTGTTGTTCTTGTGTGTCTCCAAGTTGTTCTGATTTATGGTGACCCCAACATGACTCTACCATGGGGCTTTCTTGGGCTGAGAATATGTGACTTATCCATGTCCAACCAGTAAGTTCCCATGACTGTGGGGAATTGAACCCTGGTCTCCAAAGTCATAATCCAATGCTCAGACCACACCACACTGGCTTCTTACTGTAGAATATTTCTGGATATGTATAGGTACATGCATAGAAATGGAACAGCTAGTACTACATCAATGTTTCAGCAAGGTTAATTTCCACCTTTGTAGTGTGTGCTTTTCTAGTTCTGCTTTAAGTATTACCTAAATTTATAACAAATACTATAGAAATTCCACCTAAGCATTAGGAAGAACTTCTTTACTGTTGACAGCAGTTTGATAGTGCCTTGGAGGGTGGTGGGTTCTGCTTCTTTGGAGGTCTGTACATACAAGTTTACAATCCCTTCCAGAACTAAGATGCTAATATTCTATTAGTCTAACTGTGTTCATATTGGTGAAAAAGTCCAAGATCCATGAGAATATTATTATTAGTGTTAAACAAAGCAAAGCAGCTTCATTGATATACTGCTTCATATCTCGCTATGGGATGTCTAAGCGGGTTTACAACTGTAAGCTCATTGCCCCCCAACAGTCGGGTATTCATTTTAGCGACCTCAGAAGGTTGCAGGCCTGAGTCTAGCCTGAGCCCTGGCTAGTATTGAACTCACAACCTTGTGGTCTATGAGTGAGTGGCTGCAGTACAGGCATTTAACCACTGCACCACCAGGGCTCTTTTTTTAAAAGAAGTATTATCTATTACTGTAGTAGTAGCAATGAAAATGCTGGATGCAGCAATTGGAATCCCATTAGTTATGATGTCTTAAGTTAGGTGTATGCCATTGTAACTCACTTTTTGGGTTACTTCAGAGGTTGGAGTTCTCTACTGACTGCACAATGACCAACCTACCCAAAGGAATATTTTCTAAGATGTAGCCCATTACTGCAAAACAGCCATTTCTTAGCTGGTGGGGAGTGACAGCAGAGAAGCGCTTAGCTATTTTCCTATAACAGCATGCACAGGAATGACATCATCTCCAACGATCTCTGAAGAACCCTAGAACATTTCTGAAGATGCCTATTGGTATGCATTTAGCAATAGGAAGACAGCTAGATTTCACTACACATCTTCATTTAGTTTAATATGCATTTAACTTGTTTTCTGATAATAAAAGACACTATTCTCATTGTAGTGGGCTACCAGCATCAGTTTTTTAGATAGGTGAGTGGAGCTTAGGGCCCCCACCTGCATCAACAGATCCAAATAAGTTCATTTTCCAGCTGATATACTAATCAACAGTTGTCCTGTCCAGGACTGTGCATATTTGCTCATTTCTATTTTGATAGTACTT
The DNA here is from genome assembly GCA_026167975.1 of Phrynosoma blainvillii. NCBI lineage: Eukaryota > Metazoa > Chordata > Lepidosauria > Squamata > Phrynosomatidae > Phrynosoma > Phrynosoma blainvillii. The sequence goes on from JANUYF010000005.1 coordinate 41,197,224, forward strand.
TGAAAGTACTTGCTTTAAACATGCAAAACAGGTGGAGGAATGGTTTCTAAAAATAAACATACAAAAAAGGCACAGGAGAATGTTTTGCTTGAAAAAATGATATAATTTTATTTTATTTGTATTGCATTGGGGGTTAACTACAGTTATTTAATATATGGATTTTATAAAATCATAACATATAATTTTGTAAGACCATAACCTTTTGTACATTAAAGCCTATGCAAATACAAATATTTACTTTCCTTTAATCTTTTTGGTAAATTTTGTAAGCACCAATAACAAAATGTTGCAAGTAGCAGCAAGAGCAACAAAAGCAAAGGCTTAACTTAGTCTGTGAGTATTTAAATAAAATATGCAAAAAGTGATAATTCTTTAGTTAACTTAAGAAATATTATTGAACAATGAAAATGTTAAAATATTTGGTAAGACATAGTAAAAGCCTGGAGAATGGACAAGGTGAAACATGTTCAGGGGAGAGTGACCAAGATGGTCAAAGAAAGTAAACCATATGAGTAACTACATAGGAAGCTGGAAATGTTTAGTTTAGAGAAGAGAAGATTGAGAGATTATGATAGTCATATTTAAATATTTTAAGGGATGTCATAAAGAAGATGGAGCAAGTTTGCTTTCTATCGCTCCAGAGACTAAAGCATGAATCAATGGATCCCACTTAATCATTAGGAAGAACTCTTTTTTTTACTGTAAGAGCTGTTTGACATAGCATTGACTATCTCAGAAGGTGGTGGGCTCTCTTTTTTGGAGGTCTTCAAACTGAGCATGAATGGCTATTTGCTGAGACTACTGTAGTTGTGTATTCCTGCATGTCAAGGGGCTAAATGATCCTTGCAGTCCTTTCCACCTCTATGATTATAGGATCCCCTTCTCTCTTCCCCACTCCCAACATCCTAGCAGGAGGGGGAAATAACTCCTTTGGGGCAGCCAAAGTATTTTTTTTTCCCAATGGGAAAGGCATACAGGAGTGGCAGGGAAGAAATTCTTGTCAGATGCTTGACAAGGCCTTCCAGCCACTAGGGGCTTCCCAAAAGCTCAGATTAATATTTCTACAAATATTATATTTCTACAAACCACATTTAAGTCCTTGCATTGCAAAATGAAATAAAACACCTACGTCATAACAAGCAGCTACCAAGATTTGCAAGTCAATTCCCATGTGTATCCCTCCCCCCATACAATGGCTTTTGCTTTTGCTTGTTGTGTCATGCATTTTTATTTATTTGTTCTGTGGAAATATGCTTGCTATTTTTATTGTGCTTTAGATTTCTATTTTGTTCTTATCGTGCTGTGTTTTCTTGTAAATTCAGTATGAGGATTCTTTGTCATTCTATTAAGAATGAACCCCTAGTTCATATGAGGTAATAGTGAGCTTGCTGAATATTGCATTAATTTGTTTCTATGCATAGATTTGAAGGGAGGAGTTACGAGTGCTCTCTTTTTCAGATGAAGAGTTGACTTCTAACTGTTAGTAATTATGTATGGTGCAAATAATAATAATAATAATAATAATAATAATAATTTATGCTGCATTTTCTAAATTCAGCTAACATCTAGTTTGCAATTTACCATGCAGCTCTGAATATATAAGTTTTGTTTATTTAATGATTGTCATGCATGTGGTTTATAATAAGAAGCCCTGGTTGCACAGTGGTTAAATGCCTGTACTGCAGCCACTCACTCACTAATCACCAGCCAGGGGCTCCAGATCAACTCAGATTGGCATCCTTCCAAGATCACTAAAATGGGTACCCAGCTTGTTGGGTGCAATTAGCTTACACTTTATAAACTGCTTAGTACATCAGTAAGTGGTATAGAAATGTACTTGCTAATGCTATTTATAATTCAGAGGAATTTAAAAAACTGGCCACAAATGGGAGTTGGGGCATGTAACAAAGCATGTAAGGAATGAAGCAAAGGAAAATGATGCCGAAGAACTTATAAAATTAAAGCAGGCTTAACTATCTGTGCTCACCCTAAAAGCTGGATGGATGAGAGAGCAGAGGGGTGGTCAGTACTTCCAGGGCAGATTACATGCTTGCCTTTCACCAGGGGATGGTTCCTTTTTAAAAATAACTGTTAAAGTACAGTACTTTCATTGGCCCATGGATAAGTCAACTCAGGGATTTGGGGTTATTTTTGACTAAAATTTCTAGACTCATGCATGAGTATATGCAGTAGTTCCTTCACCCTGAAGACATGCTCCCATTTCCTTTTCTGTAACTGAAGAATGGTGTGTACAAAAGGATTAATGTGTTGCTAAAAAAGAACTGAAAATATGTTTTTCTTTTCCTTCCCACTCTCTCCATTGTTGGGTTGTGTTCAATAATAGAACATATAAGAAAAGAGGCCATTTATAGATATATTTCACATCATCGCGGCACTATAATTCACTTTAAGTGCCATGTCTATATTCTATGGAATCCTGGTGTTTGCAGTATGGGCAGGCACTAGAGCTCTCTGGCTGGGAATTCTAAATACCTCCCCCCATACTGCAAATCTCAAGATTCCACAGAACTATGGCTGAAATGATAGTGCTGTAACTGTGCCATGTGAAAGGGCCCAAGGATCATACTGTTTTCCTGGGTGATCATTCATTATCTGATATTTGGCATTTGCATCCAGAGACACGGTTTCCATCCAGAGATACTATTGTTACTCAAAAAGAAAGAAAAATAAAAAAGAGGAGTTTAAAACAAAAAATCCAAAGCATTCTTTCTATATTCTTTCTAAATCTTCTTCCCTCATACTTGGCAAAATGCTGGTTGAGATAGCAGGGGAGATTGTGTTCCTTTAAATGGTTCTGCCCAAAAAAGGGGAAGGACAGGCATCAGAAACCAACATTTTGAAGGAGGAAAGGATTTTTATTTTTGTTTGTTTGTCAAAAGATCTCTGAGATGGGAGTCGCTTTTTGTACAACCCAGGACATTTTCTGGAATGGGGCTACTGTAGAAATCCAGCACTAGAAAATATTGGCTATTAGTATAATTATTCAACCTTGCCTCTTTTTTTTTTTTTCATTTTTGCCTTTAATGGCAGGTGAAGATTAAAATTACGGACACCAGATGTTTAGGTTGTCTAATAAAAGTAGCTCTTCCCCATATCAATGATTTGCATGTATCTTCCTGTTGAAACACATTTCTGAATGTATGTTTTGAGTAAATAATTTAGATAGGCAAAAACATTTTCCATTCACAATATTCAGTTTACAGCATTCAAAAGAGACACTAATTATTTTTGTCATCCTTTGACAGTGGAACATTTAGATGTAAATTTCCACTTCTATTTTATTGAGCATGCAGGTTCTATTATGTCACACAAAAGCACTAATTCACAAGTTATTAGTTGAACATATCTTTCAAAAGCATGTATTCTCAAAAGCTTTTGCTTTCCTGAAGCCTCAAAATAACATGATTTAAAAGCATTTTGCAATGAAATCTATTGCCTCCAGTGATATGATTGATCCAAAGGGAAGAAAAATATCTTCAGTAGATTAATCCTATATTTATACTGTCACCATTTCCTTATTAATATTATTCTGATAAATTCTCTTAAAGCTAATCTGGGCCTAAATTCACTAAGAAGCAAACTTTAACTAGAAAAAAAATCTAGTCTTTGCTGTGCACTGCTAACATTTCATCCCAAACCTCCCAGAAATTTCAAAATATCAAAAACATAAGAGGCCTCAGTTTTTTCTCCCCATCTTTCATTTTCATGAATGATTTGAAAGGAGAGAAAGAGAATATACACTTGAAGAGCTAGTCCTATCCACTGAAACAGGCAAGAAGAAAGAACAGACTTATTGTGGGGGGCAGGAAATCTTCAGATGTTTGAAGGTCATGTATTAGAACTGGAAAAGTGAAAAATACAAGTGCTGCCAATCCTCTCATGAGATGTTTTGAGCACAATGTCTCAGGTAAAGGTTTAGAGAGGCATGGAGATAAGCACTTCTTTGGTATTTGCTGGAAAAAACTCACTGCCACCTAAACCAGTATGGTCTTGACCAGTTTGGATTCAAGTTGTTCCAAACCCGGTTACCATCCTGCTCATCTTGGAATACTAATTGAGAACTGGTATTGAAGCCAGCCCACATCAACAAAGTCCTTACATAGGCCTTCCCCCAATGGCTGAATCATGGCCAAATCTTGCATGACTAGGAACAGTTTTCTTTGGTCAGTAGCGTCTGGTTCAATCCTTGCCTTACTTAGGAAACAGAATGGCTTGGGATTTACAGTGGGTGTGATTGGTCGATAGTATAATGAGAGGTTCTGTCCCTCCCTCCAATAGAGAGAGCTTTTCCTTTGAATGCCACTCAAGATTTGGAACTGGAAAGCCAGCCACAGGTCCCTCCTCTGCCATTACCACCAATCTCTGAAGCAGAGATGGAATCATGAAGCTCTCCAGACAGAAATCATAGAATTGGAAGGTAGTCTAAATGAGATGTTCCTGAGAATCAAATGTATTGGACTGCAACTCCTAGCAGCCCTAGCCAATATAGTCACAACATCTGTTGCTGTCCAGCAACATCTAGAGGGCTGCACAGTTCCCATATCTACTCTAAAGAATATTCAGCCCCCTTTCCTTTGTCATTGTTAGGCACAGTCAATGGCAAGTTTGAACTCCAACTCCCATCAGCTTTAGACAGGATAACCAACAGTTAAAGATGATGGGAACTGTAGTTCAACAATGCCTAGTGTGACAGACACCTCTTCCCCAGTTTAGTTTAGCTACATTCTCACTAACTACATTTTCCAGATAATCCAGAACCTGAAACCACAATTTGCTGTTCATTTGCAAGTAATGGTTTCCAAGGAAACTTGGTTAATGTTAATAATAATAATAATAATAATTATTATTATTATTATTATTATTATTTTTTATTTCTATCCTGGCCAAAGCAATCACAGTTAGCCCTGTGAAACAATGAAATAATTTACCATGGCCAACACTGGCAAACTCAAGGGAAGAAAGTGTTTTGGAGAGGAAAGAAGACAACAGTCTGGCTGCTATTTGGACCACACCCATTGGCTAGCCTTATTGTATTGGACCACACCCTTTGGCTAGCCTTAGACAAATATTCCCTATAGCTTTATAGTCATTTTAATTTGTTCCTCATAATCACCTAGCTTTCTATATTGATTAATGAAATAGAGTCTGTAAACCACTTTGCATGCTTGAAGTGCTATATAATATTAATAGCCACGCAGAGCTTCAGTTACCATAACAAAGTGTAATGTTCTACACACAAATAATTTATAATTGATATACTTTTGATACTTGCAACAAGACAGGCCCAGCCTATAAATTTACACAGTTTGTAGAGTATGGATCTGAAATTCAGATCTCAGGGTTCAACAGCGAGTGAATAATGTATTGTATAGAATCATTTTAGAGCCCAATTTCACTTTCATTTTTATATATCTTCACACCAATAGTTGGTGGTAGATCACTACTATAAGTTTTCAGAATGGGAACTATGACTAGAAGATTAATTATGATGTCTCTCTGTGCTGCAATGCCATTGCCCTCCATATGAAGAGCATGAAGAAAGTGATGAGAGAGAGTGAATCCTTCCTCAAGTATTTACTATACTTTCTTAAGGAATGACTGAATAGGGCTACTGTGCCCTACTGTTTCACTCATAATTTCACTCCAGAGCTGGAAATTTTCTCATTTAAGTTTACCTCTTCAGATTATAAGGAGATATAGGGGGGAAGCAGATGGGCGTCCGTGGGCCGCCCTGGGAAGCTGCGCCGTGAGGCCGAGGTATCCACACACCTCGGCCCCGCGGCGCAGCTTCGCCGCCCCTGGAAGGAGCGCTAAAATAGCGCTCGTTCCACAAGTCGCCGAAGGTGCGCTGCAAAAGACTGCCGGCGCACCTTCAGCAACTCTTCCGCCGCAGCGTGTGCGAACGCTGCGGCGGGAATGCATCGTCGGAGCGCCGGCTATGCGGAGGGGGCGGCGCTCCGGCGATGTCTTTGAGAAGGGGTTGGGGCACCCACCGTGCGGCTGCCCCTCCCCTTCCTTGCCCCCAAAACAGCCCTTTTAGCCGTCTGCTTCCCCCCATAGATTCCTCCATCATATCAGTGTAAAACATCAGCCCAGAACAAAGATCTCTGAGGTGTTAATGTTACTTTGATATGGAGAACAGATATGGTCAGAAGCCAACCCCAAATTCTAATACAAAGATTACAGCAACAAAGGAGCAATACGCAAGCAGAGTAAAAGGAGCCATCCAAGCTCACCACAGATAGATTTTTGGACTAAATAGCAAAATAGTACTTGACAGACTTTTGGGAAGAGATTTAGGGGATTATCACACTACAGTTAAACCAAATTAAAAACAGACTTACCTTGCCCGAATTGAAGTAAAATTCAGGCTGCATCCAGACACTACTGCAAAGATTTTGCCCCCAAAACCGCCATCCAGGTGCAGCTTGAATTCATCCAGGCTGACTTAACTTACTCCAGTGGCCATTTTTTAAAGCTGGAATGCTTCCGACTTAGAAAAATGGTTGCCAGAGCGAGTTAAGTCAGCCCGGCTGAATTCAGGCTGCATCCAGATGGCGGTTTGGGGGGCAAAATCCATGCAATAGCATCCGGATGCAGCCTGAATTTTACTTCAATTCAGGCAAGGCAAGTCTGTTTTTAATTCAGTTTTACTGTACTGTGATAATCTCCAGAAAACGTCCCAATGCATTCTCAACACTAGTGAAACAGAAACTTCCACCATTTAAATTTCTTACTCTGATAGGAAGGTAAACAGAGAAGTATAGCTAACGCTACTCTCCCAACTGTGACTTGCAGAGATCCTCAAGGAAAGAAATTCCTCAAAGAAAATAAATGAGTTGTGCAATGGGAGGACTAATTGTTTCCTTCTTTTACAGGTACTTCCTTTTTTCCTGAAGGAAAACACTTGGCCCCTATAGGCAGGGTAATCTTCAATCCAAACTAGAGGTCACAGGGTACAGTTTTAGTGCTCAAAGACTTTCCTACCCCCACTTCCAAATTTAAATATAACTTTCCACTTGAAAGCATCAGATCCTGTCTGATCTTGGAAGCTAAGCAGAGTCAGGTCTGGTTATTATTTGGATGAAGGACCACCAAGGAATACCAGATGCAATAAGCCAGTGGTTCCCAAACTTCGGTCCTCCTGCTTTGGACCTCATCTGTCAGAATTCCTGACTGTTGGCCAAGCTGTCTGAGGCTTCTGCAAGTTGAATGAGGTCAAAAACACTTGGAGGACCTAAGTTTAGGAACCATTGTTCTAAGCTATATTTGAGAGAGAGGAAGGTAAAGGCAAATCACCTCTGAGTATTCCTTGCCTAAGAAAACCCTATGAAATTAATGATGTTGCCATCATTGGCAGGTGATTTAAAGTGTGTGTGTGTGTGTATGTGTATGCGCATGCATGCGTGCATGCATATACACACAATTATTTTTAAATCTATCTGAGGGGAAATCATCCATCTATCCATCCAACTTCCAAGGCATGTTTTCCTATTCTGCAGGCATGGATTCCACATGGAGATCATAAACTAAACTGTTGTTTCCAGAAGATGAGAGATTTCAGTGAAGACTCTTGGGAAACTGACAGTGTTGCTCAGATATTTTTGGAATTTAGCAGTCCCTGATTATTCTCACATAATAAAATAACTGTATAATTCAATACAGTGACTATATGTTTGAACTGCATAGAGGACCCTTTTTTCTCTTTCCCCACTGCCTCTCCCCTGTCTCTAACTGTCTTTTGATCCTAAAGGCAAAGGTTCCCTAACAAGTTAATAAATTAAAGTGTCTTTCCAGAAGGTCAGAGGCTATGATATCATTTGAAAATTGGCAGCTTTGTTCTGGCAGTCTTAGAATTTATTTGCCCATGGCTGTTTTTCAGAAGGTGCAATAGAAAGAAAAATGCACTATACCAAAAGCTTTCTCAACAAACAGTTTCAGGCTATTGACAATGCTACATCTTAAGTATAATAACCTGTTATGATTACATAAGACTAGTTCAGGTTTTTTTTTAGAAGAATCATATAAAAATTAAAGTGATTTTGACTCAATTATGAAGTGAAAATTGAACAAAATGTTGTCTTCACCTATTTATCAACTAAAGGGCCATATTCTCCCATAAAAGACTATCTAGACTTTGAGGTCTTAAAGAAAGCTGTGAGATACATCAGGAGTCCTTATACATGACACAATTATAAGACTACAATTCAGCTTTAACTGACATGTTCTCCTGCAATTTAATCTTGAGATTTGCACTTTAGAAAAGGGATTTAGAATTCATAACCAAAGAGCTCTAATGCCTCACCAAACTACAAGCCCTAGGTCAGGGGTAGGCAACCTTTTTGAGCCGGGGGCCGGTCCCCCAAAGTCCTCCCCTCTGCCAGGCTGAGGGGGGGGATGGCGCAAACGAGTCGCGGCGAAAACAAAATGGTGGTTGCGGCGCATGCGGCTGCACAGCAGCCAAAACACGCGGCGGCGGTGGCGCGCAGCGGTGGCAGGGGCCACCTGGGCTGGTAAGTGCCGGGACCTGGGCCGGAACCAGCTCGCGGACCGTAGGTTGCCGGCCCCTGCCCTAGGTTATCATAGGGATGCAGCCTATGTGACATCATAGTGCAATAACTGTGTTTTATGAAAGGGACTCTGGTGGAAACAGGAAGAAGAATTTTCTTCTGTTGTCCACACTTCAAAATTATGGTGCTAGTATTCCACTTTAAAAATCATGGTTCCATCCTGTGGAATCCTGGGGTTTGTACTTTGGGGAGGGAATAGCATACACTGACAGAAAATTCTAAAAAATTCCTAAAGTGCTAATTCCATAGGATAGAACCATGGTAGTCATGGTTAATAGTGCTATAATTTTGTAGTATGAATTCCACTCCCCATCTGCTTCCAAGAAATGATAGCCTGGCCCCTTCCCTCTTGTTCTACTATCTCTTTATTCATGCAGACTTTTAGTAATCGAATAGTTAATGAGTGAGTACTGTATATTCTATTGTACCGATTTTTTAAAAAAATATCTTTTTAATTTAATGCTTGTTTTAATATGAGAAGTTTTTTTTTATGTTTTATTAGTTTTTACTCAGTCTTTCTGTGTGCTGCCCTCAGGTTCATTTTTGGCAGAAAGCTAGGTTATAATTTTGATGAATAAAAAAAGATAATATTTAAAAGTAAATTTAAAAAGATAATATTTTCACTATTGCCTCTTCAGACCCTTCATAATTTGCCACCTTTAAAACCAAACCAAACCAAACCATGGTGACTTGTTTTCATACAGAAAGGCAGGATACAAACATTTTAAATAAGTATGAATTTGTTTTTGGAAGGGTGCTGCCATCCAGAGGAACAAAGAGGCAGGCTTGGGAGCCCAGCTACATCAGAGCCTACACACACACACACACACACACACCATGAGACCAGAAGGGTGCTGCCATCCAGAGGGACAAAGAGGCAGGCTTGGGAGCCCAGGTACATCAGAGCCTCCCCTGTGAGACCAAAGCCTCCCCCCCACCCTCTGTGAGATCAGAAGGGTGCTGCCATCCAGAGGGATGAAGAGGCAGGCTTGGGAGCCCAGGTACATCAGAGCCTTCCCCTCCCACCCAAGACCAGAAGGGTGCTGCCATCCACAGGAAGAAGCAGGCTTGGGAGCACAGCTACCTCAGAGCCTCCCCCCGTGAGATCAGAAGGGCACTAACATCCAGAGGGACAAAGAAGCAGGCTTGGGAGCCCAGCTACATCAGAACCTCCCCCATGAGACCACAAGGGTGCTGCCGTCTACAGGGACAAAGACACAGGCTTGGGAGCCCAGCTACATCAGAGCCTCCCCCTGAAACCAGAAGGGTGCCACCATTGACTTCAATGCTGCAGCCAAAGAACATAAGAACCCTCCCCAACATGAAGACCAGACAGCTATTGATACTGCCAATGGGGACAAAGCGGGAGGTGGGGAGGAGGATGGGAGGGTGGGGAAAACATCTAGGAGTGTAAAAAGGAAAGGGAAAAGAGAACTGAGGGAGGGAAGAAGGGAATAACAGGCATAAAATGTAAGAACAGCTACTGGGCTGCAGCAGTAGTGGTGAATGACAATGAAGTCAACTATCACAGAAAGAACAGCAGTGTCACTATAACTGACACTTGTCAGCACTGTATGAAAGGAGGCAAAAGGTGCCCTCCTTGTGAGACCATTTCACCAAGAAAACCCTTTAGGTGAGACAGCTCAAAAACCAACAACTAGAGAGGGGGAGACCAGACAGAAAACATGTCCAATAAAACAAGCATGGTTAGAAGCAACACTACACATGTAATTGGAACATGGAATGTGAGAAGCATGAGCCAGGGAAAACTAGACATAGTAAAGATGGAAATGGAATGCATGAATATGGCAATACTAGGAATTAATGAGTTAAAATGGACAGGAATGGGTCACTTTGACTTAGGGGGAATACAGACTGGCCTGGGGGTGGAGTTGGCGTGTGGCGACTGCACACCAGTCACCCCGACTCCACCCTGATGCCACTGTCATGGTGTGCACTCCACCAAATGGTGAACAGCGACAGGGCGCTCCCTTGGTGTAGCATTCATACATGCTGCGCCGAAGGAGTGCTTTAAAGTGGAAAATCCCTGGATTGGGGCCATGGCATGTGGTTGCCACAGCCCTGATCTGGCAAGGAAAGGGGCAGCGGGACACTTCCCTTTAGGGGCTGTCTGTACAACCCCTCAGACAATTATACAGTAATATATTCAGGAAATGAAAAAAACAAGAAGAAACATGGTGGCTTTCATACTAAGGAAAGATATAGCTAGAGCACTTAAAGGATACAACTCAAAGTCAGACCGTATATTATCAATAAGGCTTCAGTGTAAACCTATAAACATCACAATAATGCAGGTATATGCACCAACCACAGATGCAGATGATGAGGAGATTGAGAGATTCTATGATGCAATACAACAAAGACTAATGCAGAGAAATAGAAGACAACAACAAAAAAGGAAGAACAAGAGACCTCTATCAAAAATCTGAAAAATTAAAGTCAAGTTCAAACAGAGGGTAGGGATGCTCTATCAAGCAAAAAAGAATATAATACAGGAACAAGAGGAAATAAAAAGACATTGGAGGCAATACACAGAAGACCTGTACAAAAGAGATGAGGGAATCAATGATATTTGGAATAAGGAGCCATACGAAGAAGAACCCCAAATTCTAAATTGAAGTGGAATCTGCAATAAATAAAATGGGGAAAAATAAATCAATGGGAACAGATGATATCCCAATTGAACTGCTACAATGCCTATAGACAGATGCATGTTTAGTGCTAAGTGAAATATGCCAACAAATATGGAAAACAAAGTGGTAGCCAACAGAGTGGGAATGCTCGATATACATACTAATCCACAAGGAAGGAGATACAAAAGACTGCAGCAACTATAGGATAATAGCACTAAACTCACATGCTAGCAAATTAATGATCAGAATTCAGCAACACAGAGTCCAATCATACATGGAGAGAGAAATGCAATTGGTGCAACCAGAATTCAGAAAAGGAAGAGGCACTAGAGACCATATCAAAGACATGGGGGTGCCACTACATCTGATAGTCCTGATGAGTAATCTGTACCAAGGACAAGAGGCCACCGTCAGAACAGAATTCAGGGAAACAGAGTGGCTCCCAACTGGGATAGGGGGCAGGCAAGGCTGCATCCTATCACACGACTTGTTTAACTTATAAGCTGAAAACATCATAAGAAAAGCAGAATTAGAATCAGAAAAAGGAGGAGTTAAGATAGGAGAAGCAACATTAACAACTTAAGATATGCAGATGACACCATATTATTAGCAAAAGACATTCAGGAATTGGAACAGTTAATAAGGAAAGTCAAAGATGAAAGATGAAAAATAATGAGCACAGAAGAAATGAAGAAATATACAAATTCAATCTAGACAACAAGGAAGATGAAACAGTTAAAGAATTACCATATCTAGGATCAAACATTGACCAGAAAGGAGACTGTAGTCAAGAAATAATAGGAAGAGTAGGAATGGGAAGGACAGCTATGAAAGAACTGGAAAAGATACTGAAGAGCAAAGACATACAACTGAGCACTAAAGTCAGAATTGTCTGGGCCAACGTATTCCCAATTACCTCGTATGGATGCGAGATGTGGACAGTGAAAGAAGCAGACAGAAAGAAAACCAACTCATTAAAATGTGGTGCTGGAGAAGAGTACTTTAGATACCATGGACAGCCAATAAGACAAACAAATGGGTTCTTGAACATATCAGACCAGACCTTTCCTTGGAAGCTAAGATGATCAAGTTGAGACCATTGTACTTTGGCCACATAATGAGAAGGCACGGATCACAAGGGAAAAAAAAAACAATAATGCTAGGAAAAGGAGAGGGTAGGAGAGGAAGACCACAAACCAGATGGATACACTCAATCAGGTGGGTTATGGGCAAGGGCTTGCAGTATCTGGGGAAGGCAGTGGATGATAGGGACTCTTGGAGATGTCTCATCCACAGGATCACCATGAGTTAGAACCAACTCAAGGGCAGCTAACAACAACAACAACAACTGAATTTATTTATTTATTTACTCTGAAGCCAATAGTATCACAACAGTGTAAATGTCTCTTTAACTATTTAAAAATCTAGATATATTATCAGTTTTCAGCCATTTTCTTATTATTGTCTAAACTGGAAGTTAGAGGGGAAATTCATCTTTCATGCTCCCATTTCTGTATTTTTGAAAGAATAATGAAATCTGTTAAACTGTGCAAGATTACAGTTTCAGCATCTGAAACCTGCACAGGGTAATTCTAACAAATGTTATGACATTTAAGATAATGAAACTCTTCACTAATGCCGAAGTGTCCAACTTCACGTATTAGAAGTCAACAGATGTCCACAGACAGAAATGCCAAAAGAAAGTTAGTGCCTATTTTGATTAATACGCCGAACCAGTCCATGGTGTCTCTTTAAAACTGGCATACATTACTTCAAAACATCTATTCAAAATCCATTCTAGGAAACATAGCAAGACAAAATGTTCCCAAGACAAAAGGAAAACAATAAAGCACTGTATAACCCTTTTAGCAGTGTGAGCTGCACATTATTGACAGAGCATTCATTGCAATCAGCAAATGATTAATTGCAAACTTGTTACTAAATTGACCACCAACAAAAAGAAGAAGAAGAAGAAGAAGAGAGACAAGCTTCAGTGTAATGTTAAAGAGTGCGGGGGATCTTCTGTTAAGAATGATTGGACTCTTCTTGTAGTGAATTAAATTCTAATCAATACCCTTGTTGACTACACTGTGGCATAATTACTTCCTTAAATAGCATAGGTACCCATTATTGAGGACATTTAAATTAATATTTAACTTAAATGTATTTTTCCAACTACTGAATCAGCATTTTGAACTTTCAACTTTCACAATTAAATGTTCTGCTTATTATCAACTGCATGAGGCAAAAGTTCTCTTCCCCCTTCCCAATATCACTCAGTTTAAGAGGAATAACATATCTAGCAACATTTAAAGTGCAACAGAGCATACAGAGATATTTAATTATTTTAATGTAATTTGCTTTGTGGGTTTGCCTATGAGGATGCTAATGAAGAAAATTGGACTGAAGCTGTACACATAGGATATGATTTTTCTTCACATAAATTCTTTAATTAAATTGTATATACTTATATAATATAAAGTTATCAGTTATCGAGATGTTTTTAAAAAACCCAGTATTACTCCCCATAAGATACCGTTTCAGAGGAGTTCAGCAACAAACCTGAAATTCTCAATTCTATAATTAATTTGTTGTTGTTGCTTTTGGCCACTTCAAGTCAATCTCAACTCATGGCGACCCTGTGGGTGAGACATCTCCAATAACCCCTATACTCCACGCCTCTTCTTAGTTCCTGTAAATTCATACCTGTGACCTCCCTAATAGAGTTCATCTAACACGTGGCCTTCCTCACCTTCTACTTATCTCCTCTACTAGCATTATTGGTTTTTCCAATAATCATGCCTTCTCACAGCATGGCCAAAGTAAAACAGCTTCAGTTTAATCTTATTGGCTTCCAGTGAGATTTCAGGCTTGATCTTTTCTAGGAGCCATTTGTTTGTCTTTTTGGCTGTACACAGTAGTTGTATATCTTTGCTCTTTAGAATCTTTTCTAGTTCTTTTATAGATGCCCTCCCCATTTTTAGTCGTCCCCCGCCCCCCGATCTTTTGACTGCAGTCCCTGTTCTGATCAATGTTTGACCCAAGATATGGAAACTCTTTTACTATTTTTATTTCCTCATTGTATAGGCTGAATTTGTGTAGATCCTCCATGATAATTATTTTTGTTTTCTTTATGTTCAGCAGTAAGCCTGCCCTTGCACTTTCTTCCTTAATCTTCCATAGTTGATGTTCTAGATCTGTGATATTTTCTGCTAGTTTGCATATCTTAAATTTCTGATATTCCTTCCTCCTATTTTTGGCACTGTTGTTCCTTATCTGGAGAGGCTCCTTCAGATGAAGAAAGAGAGAGGAATCCCAGCAAGACAATCTCAGCCTACAAAAGAGGAGGCTCATAACCCTATTTTAAAGCTCAGTCCATTGCATCCCAGGTAGCACCTGCAGATTTGGAGGAGATGGAAGCTCTGTACCCTGTCATGTATTGACAGTTAAAACACAGGGAACAGAAACACCAGAGGTACTTTTCCCTGCCTTAAGTAAAAAAAAAAAATGTTGAACTACTTAAGACAGCTGGGCTAATTTATTGTTGGCTATATATTAGCTCCAGCAAGTCTATTCTGATGTTGCTGACAACATGCTTCCTGGTAACTTTCTATGATATCCTCAGCTTTATGGATCTCAGATCTTTTGCTTAAATCTGGACTAATATCTTTGGCAACTCCTTTCTCAGTTTGGATTAAAATGAGGACTGTTTGCTTCGTTTGATTTCTAACCTATATATTATGCTTCTGCTTCTACAGACATTGATATCACCTTAATACTGCACATATAATAAAAGGAACCTTTCATTTTCTCCTCCCTTCTTCCTTTTTACCCAGAAGATAAGAAGTGGAGAGGATGAGTGCAAGAGCATTTCTGAGCATTTGTGCCCAACTGAGTAACCACATCTTGTAGCTACACACACAAACAGGGTTTCCACATAGATTCTGAAAAAATATATGATGGGGGCCTGCCATACCACTTTTTGAGAACTGAGTATAAACTGATCTTACCAACAGTATAAATTGATCTTAACAAGCTTCATAAAATTACCAAAAATGAGGTGGCAGTTTAATGCTCTGTAAAGCAAAGATGTGTTTTTGTCAGGATATTATATTGTGCAGGAATGTGTGAAATCTATATTAATGCAAATCTGAATATGTCTCCATTCAATGAGGGACTGAAACATAACATACAGTGATGCAGTAGAAAAACTACCCCGTGGTAAAATACTCTGGTTCTGGCAAAGTAATGATAGAGCTTTAAAACTATGCCTTGATCAAGACAGTATTTTCTACTTATTTTCTTTCCATGGGATCCTCTTATAATTCTGATACATAAACCAACAAACTGACATGCTATGTATATTGAGTAGCCTCTCTGGATACCAGCTGGCTTGGCTGTATGCCTTTCTAATGGTAATGAAGTCACACAGCTGCTAGGACATAATCAGCTGGAGTTCAGATCATCTCTAGCTGAATGCAAAACTACCAACTGGTTTCATATCAGGGACCATTTAGGTTGGTCTCAACAAAACTGTAGGGTAGACAGGTTTACATGGTTACAGCAAAGTGCCTTTAAAAATGAACTAGAGTTTAGAAAACACACACCCTTTTTGCTTATAAATGTTACTTTGTGCTAATCAACTCAAAGGATCCAATCCTGCTTTCAAAAGAAAGAAAGACGAAAAGAAAGAGCTTTCACTTGAATGAGAAAATACATATCAGTTTCCGAATGTTTAAAGATCTCTGAAGAATACAACCATTCAGATTTTTCTTATGAATAATGAGCCAGGAAGAATTGGAATCATCTATACAACTACCATATTCTTTCAGGGCTCAGTTTGTTTATGTGATGTTGAAGCATAATTGATGAAAAATAACTTGCTTGGCCATACAGAATACAAATTCCACAATTTAGGTTTTTTTTTAAAGCAGAACACCAAAGTGGGTTGTATTCAAATAGTTTCTCCACTGGTGAAATACTCTCATCCAGCAGAGACTTCCACCAAAACGATGGGGAAGAGCACAATTTTCAGCAACACACCTTCTACCATATATCCCTCCACACCACCCAAAATTGCTCCGGAAAGTTGAGGAAACTAGAACAGTGCAGAAGGTCCCACCTGCCACCCACCACCCACCCAAAAAAAGCCTGGTTATTGCATCATATATATAGTAACTGATATTCTCAGATTTTTCCAGAGAGACTGTGAATTTATGTAGAAAACTGTTAAAAACCATACTACAGGTCTACCCAAGGTCTGTTTGCTCATTGGTGGAACATTACCATTTGTGACATTAAATTACTTTGGCAGCCACTACCTTGGATCTTGACTGTATTTGTCATCAAACAGATTTAGCTTTAACTGTTATTTCAGTTTATAGCTCATTAATCCAGACTGTGAAAGAAAGATTTGTTAGAAATAATTCTTAATTGTCTTGGGGTTCAGTACAAAGTCTGTAGTTCTTTCATATTTCAGATGTATACATTAAAGTCCAGCTACTGTCTTTATCATTTTCTTGTTTTAAATACTACCTTAGATATTTAAATAATTTCAGTACTACCTTTTAAAAATACTACTTATTTTCCAACTGAATTGAAACTATAAATTCTTTAAAGAATAGAAAGATTTATCAGCATTGCTTCTTCAGTTCTTAAAATAAAGGACACTGGCACTCTCTTAAGAAAAATATCAAACCTCCCACAAAACCAAAATATGATTATTCACCCACATAAATGATATCATACTGACTCAACAAGACATGCTCAGACTGTTGCCTGACATTCACATTTAGAGAGGAGGACTGTAAAGAACAATAATAATAACATAGCCATTAACCCTTAATGGTAAAGGACAACACAAACTGTGTCACATCTTGGAGCTTTCTAGATGTAACAAAACATTTTTGCAATGCTGTGAATTTCTGCCAAATTCTGCTAGTAAGATTTGATTTGCAAGGGCTACTACAGTAAAATTAATGGAATAAAACTCAAAGCATTCTTCATGCCAGTTTGGCCCTTTGCCTCTCTGTGGACAGCCTACAATTCTATAGTAGCCAATAATCTAATGGTGAAATATTATTATTTCTTTATCACTCAACAAAAATCATCCACCATTTCCAGCCCATACTCTATATCAGCTAGGGGAGAGAGAGAAAAATCTTCCGGTTGCAATTCTCTCTCTCTCTCTCTCTCTCTCTCTCTATATATATATATATATATATGGAGGATCCTATTTCTATAGTTCTGTGGGCAAACTCTGATGCACATACTCTCACTAGAACAGGCCTCCCTACTTCTTCAATGAAGGAAAAAAACTTAGATTGAATACTTAAACAGAGGCAGAAGGAGGGAGCCCACAAATGCTGCAAAAACACTACGGACTTAATTGTCATATTAATGTTATTGTTGACCACATCATTATTTCTACGCACTTATCCATAACTACTGGATTATCACTGGTTCTCTCCTCATCCTCCTCCAGGTGAAGAGCACAGTCTGTCAAAGCTCAATGCTTGAGATATAAGCAAAGCAAACACCTCAGCTGTGGGTGTTCAGCTATGGACTGCTCTGGAGGCACTGCACCAGTAAGGACCAGGTAGATAAAGGTGTGGTAAGGGGCAAGAACGACATTCTGGTAAAATAGAGACTAAGGGCCTCGGCAGACGACTAATAGAGTCGTCTTGGAGGCCCGGAAGAGGAGGAGCAGCCACACGCACGGCGCTCCTTCCTCTTCCTGAGGTTGCCCTCGGTGCTGCTGGCCCTCTGCACGGCCGGCGCGCCGAGGGCAACCTCCCGCCGCAGCGTCCGGACACGCT
Organism: Phrynosoma blainvillii; assembly: GCA_026167975.1. Lineage (NCBI taxonomy): Eukaryota > Metazoa > Chordata > Lepidosauria > Squamata > Phrynosomatidae > Phrynosoma > Phrynosoma blainvillii. Next base: position 41,215,287 of record JANUYF010000005.1, read on the forward strand.
GCGGCGTAAAAATCAGGGAAAGTGCACCCTACGCGTTTAGGGTGCACTTTCCCTGTCTTCTAAAAGGAGCACCAATTTGGAGCTCCTTTTAGGGTCGCCGCAGGAGCGCCGCAGTGCGGAGGCTGCGGTCCCACGGCGCTCCGGACCAGGGCGTCCCCGACGCCCTGGTCTGCATCCCCCCAAGGGCCTTTGCAGACTGCCAGAAATAGTGTAAATTGAGTCCACTTTAAATTGAGACACTGTCCTGGCTCAGTGTTAGGGAATCATGGAAATTGTATTTTTTCTAAGACATTGAACCTTCTCTATCAGAGAGCTCTGGTGCCACAATAAATTGCAGTTCCCATGATTCCCTAGCACTGAGCCAGGGCAGTGCCTCAATTTAAAGTGGACTCAATTTGCACTATTTCTGGCAGTCTGCAAAGGCCCTAAGACTGCATTTAAAAAATGGTGACATCCCTTTTTCTATCATATCTATCAGTAGCCTAAGAAATCATGATTTGAACATTCAGATTTTAATTCTTAAACAACTAAGAAGTTTTTCTATGATGGATTCATGGCTCCACCAAGTACAGATTTAGAACCACGTTACACCAGGGGCCACAAGAAAATCTTGTTCCAGAAGATGGCACATGTAATCTTTTGTATTTATAACTACATCAATTACTGTTGGCACAGGTCTAACCAATTTGTAAGCCGGCACAACGCCATGTGAACAGATGGGATGAGGTAGACAGCCAAATAGCCATGTATGTGCATCACTTGTGGGTAGAGATGGCACTGTTCCCAGCTATGAAGTTCTAAACAGTTGTCCATCCTAATCTATGAAGCTTATGCTTATAATGAATAATCATATAAACTGGATTAACTTTCAAATTATATATATTAAATATGTTCCTGTCAGGGGAATATTTTCTTGTAAAAATGAAAATATAATTAACTTTTTATCAGTTGCAGAAAAAATTTGTAGCAGTTCTTCAGTCTCACTTTTTATTACCCTTCAGAATAATGAAATCAGCCAAAAATCAATGAGTCCTATCACCTGAGAATTTCCCTGCTGTGAGGGAATCCACAGCCTGAATAACTAGCACTGCAAGCTTTCTTCTGCTTCCCAACTCCTAGAGCAAAGGATATAATCAGTTTAACAGAGGCAAACCCCTCAAGATTATGTTCATTTTGTTCTCCATGTCTATATACATCTGTTTTATTGACTTTACTGTATATAATACCTTCCCAGCCAGAAATTCTTAGGATTCAAACTGGAATTTGTTGGGCCCTATCATTTCCTTCTTGTCTCTTTCACATCATGCTCATACAGCACTTGAATCCATTAGTCATAGGTTTGCAATCTCTCTTCTCTCTTACTCTCCTCTGGTATACCACACTTTCTTTTGGGTTCTCAGAAAACCACAGTTCAATCAAATCATTGTTTTCTCAGTTCAAAGTGAGAAAGTATCTTATATGCTATTAAAGAGTTGTATTCTACATAAAAAGTACCAAAAGTAGTGTTACATCAAAAGGCAGTGCATTGCACTAGATCAGCATTCCCTAACATGGTCCCTTTCAGATGTTCTCGAATTCAGCTCCCATCACTCCCAGGTATTATTGGCAATATTCAAGGATAATGAAAGTTCTAGTCAAAAATATCTGAAGAATGGAGAAGGCTGCATGAGTGCTTGTACAAGCATTAATCATCACCATCATCTAGTACAAACAACAGATAAGCCAACCATGTTGTAATAAATTGGGCAGGGCTTGTGAAACAATCCATGCAGTGGGTTGTGAAACTGAATCTGGAACTGGAGCAATGGCTTCTCAAATAGCTGCTGCACTAACTACTGCAATTTCACTCACAATGACTAGCACAAGTTCAATCAAACTGAGGACATTGTGCAAGTATAGTGAAGCTTGCACAAGAATGACATTCTTTAAACCAGGGGTAGGCAACCTTCTTGAGCCGGGGGCCGGGTTGCTGTCCCTCAGACAATTGGGGGTCTGAAGCACCAAAAATAAATAAATAAATAAATAAATAAAAATTATTTTTTTTAAAAAAAATATGCATGCACACTCTCTCAGCCCCAGAAAAGCCATGGCAAACCCCCTGTGGAGATTTTGCCAAGAAAACCCCAAGAACAAGTAATAACAACAATAATCAATATCATCATGGCAGGCGGCAGTGGCAGGACCAGCCTGGGGCTGGTCCAAAGGCCTCGGGGGGCCGCATCCGGCCCCCGGGCCTTAGGTTGCCTACCCTGCTTTAAACAGTTAAAGCTTTGCACTATCAGAATGAGAATAATGGATATATGTGCAAGATAATTAATGCATCCATAAAAGAAATCAGGCAACTATAATAATAATAATAATAATAATAATAATAATAATAATAATTTTTTATTTATATCCCGCCCCTCTGCATAGCAATCGGGGCGGCTCACAACAATTAAAATACAGTAATTAAGATACATTCTAAAAACCCAATCCCTCCACCCATCCCACCCACCCCTTAAAACAGAATTAAACTTAGAAATTTAAAAAAATCAATAAAATAGAACAAAATTATCAAATGATAGTGGCAAAACAACAGAGAGCATAGGGAGGGGATTCAATATTTCTTCCTATGAGGGAATCAATCCGGGAAGGCCTGCTGAAAGAGATCCGTCTTAACTGCTTTCTTGAAAGCAGTGAGTGTTGTGATAAGACGGATCTCATCCGGCAGGCCGTTCCATAATTTAGGGGCGGTAATAGAGAATGCCCTCTGCGAGGTCTGTTTAAGTTTAGAGAGAAAGACACTGTAGCTGTGTACAGAGAAAGACACTGTAGCTGTGTAGGGCTCATCATCAATAAAAAGAATGGCAAACAATATGTACAAAGTAGGCATATCTCTCTTTGTTACTGCTGAGTGCCTTTGGTACTGCTGCTGACCCTAAGATGAACCTATCACAGGGTTTTCTTGGCAAGATTTGTTTAGTTGCCTTTCTCTTCCTCCAAAACTGAGACAGAGTCCAAGATCACCAAGTGGGTTTCCATGACTAAACAAGAATTCAAACCCTAGTGTTGTAGAATCCCAATCCAGCAATCCAACCAATATGCTACACTGGTTTAGTCCAGTATTATTTTGTTGTTGTGTACCTTCAAATTCTTTTTGACCTATTGTGACCCTAAGCTGAACTTATTACAGAGTCTTCTGGGGCTGAATGTGTGTGACTTGCCAAAGGTCACCCAGTGGGCTTCTGTGGCCAAACAAGGAATCTCCAGAGTCATAATCCAATGCTCAATCTACTATACTACACTGGGTCTCCCAGTTTTATTAGTCCAGTATTTTTTTAAAAAAATAAGGGTTGCTATACTGTCTTTAGGGTTTAATTAAGTCTATGAGTTTATAGGCTATACAGCATACATGTTTTGGAGATATCTGCCTTGGCTATAGGATAGGGAAAAAGAATACCCTTCTAGTCTCTCAGTACAGCCTGGCAACAAGAGGGTTAATTAAGGCCCTTACACATCTGCTTGTGTGATTAGTATTTGATAGGAAATTAGTGGTTCTCCTGAATGGCATAAAATGACATGCATTTTAACAGGTATAGCTAATGACAGCATATTAATATTTAATAAGGACCAGTGATTAAGACTGTCTGTACTTTATTATCCTATCTTCCATACATGTCAAAACAGTTTGAACACTTTTTTACCTAATATATTTAATTAAAAGTACATTTTCTCTCATTCAGATGAGATGTAGCTAAAGATCACACTAAATTTCTTAGATAGGCCATTTAAAAAAAAAAATCCACATTTTTTTGTGGCTACACTTTCTCTAAGTTCTATAAATACACCTAAGGTGTAAAAACATACAAAATGAATGCCCATGATTAAACATCACTATGTGAATGTAAAATTAAATTGTTTACAAGAATACTTTCACTACAATTTATTTCCACAATACCTAACAGAAATTTTTAGATTAGGATTTTTTTTTTTTACTTTTTTAGCTGAAATTGCTTCTCTTTAATGTTTCTAATTCTTGACACATCTCAGGCTGCTTCTAAATAAGAGTAAACATATGACATAGGCTGCAGACATTGAAAGGAAAGCACAAGGAGTTTGTAAAATTAATGGTACCTAAACTGCTGAATGAGACACAGTGTGAATTAAAGATTCTGCATATAAAAAGACTAGCATATGAAATGGTCCTATGACAAAGAGCCAAGATGACACAATATTATCAAGAAATAGTGCAGTCATATTTAAAACCCACAGATGGTTTTTGAACACAGAAGATACATCTATAGAATTCCAGGGCTGAACAGGAACGCCAATATTATGTGCTGCATTTTCCATGTGGTATATGCAAAATGACTACATTTAACTCCAATGACACTGGTGGATTAAAGTTCTCTCTGGAGTAGATCTTGTAGTCTAAAAGATTTTGGCATGTCTTTTCAAAAGCACCAGGTTTGTTTTTTTTACCAGCTGCAAATGGGAACATGTGGTTGATTCAATTTGGAACACAGGAAGGGAAGGGTTATTGTGCAATGGGTGGATCATGCCCATCCCTTTGCTCTCTCCCTGCCAGCCAAAGCCAAAGCCAAAGCCAGAGAAGGGGTTCTCCCAGGAACATCATTAGACTGTTGTTGTTTTTTTAAAATTGATAGCTTATGCACATCTTTGCTATTGAATGCAGTAGATGGAATCTTTAAATACTCTCATCATCGATATGACAAAGGTCCACTTGATTTGATTGACATTGGGAGTGGGAGTTAGGGGGCTGAAAAACCAAGGGTTCTTCAGAGGGGCTTGCCATCACCATCCTCCAAGGCTGATGGAGGGGGAATCCCCTCCAGGAGAAGCTACCATGGGGGTTTCTTGGCAAGGGGTTCACAGAGGGACTTGCCATCCCCATCCTCCAAGGTGGATAAGGGGGTAATTCCCCCCAAGGAGAAGCTATCATGGGGGTTTCTTGGCAAGGGATCCTCAGAGGGGCTTGGATGGAAGGAACAGGGATATATGTGATGTGGAGGAGGATGGGGAAAGGAAGGTTTTCCATGGGACTGGGATGGAATGGAAGGAACGGGGATAAAGTATACCATCTTGTTTAAAAGAGGCGGCAGTCAGGCCACTCTTAAAAAAGCCTTCCCTGGATCCCCTGGACAGAAACAACTATAGACCAGTCTCCTTGCTGCCATTTTTAAGCAAGGTGATCGAGAGGGCAGTTGCTTCCCAGCTTCAAGCTATCTTGGATGAAACCGATTATCTCGATCCATTTCAAACCGGCTTTAGGACGGGATTTGGAGTTGAGACTGCCTTGGTTGCTCTGACCGATGACCTCCGCTTGAGCACCGACAGGGGAAGTGTGACCCTACTGGTGCTCTTGGACCTCTCAGCGGCCTTTGACACTATAGATCATGCCATCCTCTTGGATCGGCTGAGAGAGTTAGGAATTGGAGGCACTGCTCTGCGGTGGTTCCGTTCCTTCCTCTCTGGCAGATCCCAGAGGGTGAGGCTCGGGGACAGTTGCTCTTCTAAAATAGAGCTTAATTGTGGCGTCCCCCAGGGCGCCATCCTGTCTCCGATGTTATTTAACATTTATATGAAGCTGCTGGGAAAGATCATTCGGAGGCATGGAGCGCGGTGTCTTCAGTACGCTGATGACACCCAGATCTACTTCTCCATGACCAAATCATCGTCTCAGACCTCTGATGGCATCTCTCCTCTCAATGACTGTCTTAGAGCGGTAATGGATTGGATGAGGAAAAACAAATTGAGGCTGAATCCAGACAAAACGGAGGTGTTCACGGTTACAGGTCCGAATCCAGGCCCGGGATTACAGCCCCCAGTCCTGGATGGGGTCACACTCTCCTCCAAGGACTGTGTGCGCAGTTTGGGGGTACTCCTTGACTCGTCGCTTCACATGACTAGTCAGGTGAACGCGACAGTCAGGAGTGCTTGCTATCAGCTTCGGCTGATACGCCAGCTGCGCCTATTCCTGTATAAGAAAGACCTGGAAACCGTTGTGCATGCACTGGTAATCTCACGCCTGGATTATTGCAACGCACTCTACATGGGGCTACCCTTGTGCCTAACTCGGAAACTTCAGTTGGTACAAAATATGGCAGCCAGATTAATTACCAGCACATCTAAGAGGGAGCACATTACACCTGTGCTGAAATCCCTCCACTGGCTGCCAATTAGTTTCCGAACGCAGTACAAGGTGTTGGTTTTGACCTTTAAAGCCCTACATGGCTTGGGTCCAACTTATCTTAGGGACCGCCTCTCCCCATATGAGCCCCCCCGTGCCCTTCGGTCAACCGGGAAAAACCTACTCCAACAACCGAAATCCAAATTTAAACAGACCTCACAGAGGGCATTCTCCATCATTGCCCCTAAACTATGGAATGGCCTGCCGGACGAGATCCGTCTTATCACAACACTCACTGCTTTTAAGAAAGCAGTTAAGACAGATCTCTTCCGGCAGGCCTTCCCAGATTGATCCTCCCCAGAGGAATGAACACCGAATCTCCTCCTTATCCTCTCTGTTGTCCTGCCACCATTATCTTAAAACTTTATTTTCATTTATTGATTCCTTGTTTTAAAATTTTGAAGTTTAATTCTGTCTTAAGGGGTGGGAGGGATGGGGGGAGGGATTGGGACATTAGAATGTATTTTAACTATTGTATTTTAATTGATGTGAGTCGCCCCGATTGCTTAGCAGAGGGGCGGGATAGAAATAAAATTTATTATTATTATTTATTATTATTATTAAATGTGCGGATGAGAAGAAGGAGAGGAAGGTTCTTCATGGGACTGGGATGGAAGGAAAGGAGATAAATATGGTGGTGCTGCTGCTGAGGAGAGGGAGGAGAGAAATTTTTTTCCATGGGACTGGGAAGGAAGGTGAATTAGCCTCCTTTACTTTATCTGCACCACCGATGGCCGATTCCCAGAGCACTCAAAAATGGGGGGGGGGGGGGTTCTCTTGGGAGCATGAGAGGATGGATTTTTTATAAAAAAAAAAATAAATTTTGACAGCTTATGCACACTGTTGCTTTTGTGTAGTTGCCACCGGGTGTTTGGGTTAGGCCATCGTCCTTGGCTGAGACAGTGTGCCTCCCCCAATCCCCCTATCATGGGGGTTTCTTGGCAAGGGTTCTTCAGAGGTGTTTGCCTCTGGCATCCTCCAAGGCTGAGGGGGGATTTCCCCCTAAGAGTGTGACATAGATGCACATCATTTGATTGGCAGTTTAAAAAAAAACCCCAAGGACGATCAAAATGGTGGGTCCATTTTAAATCGCTACAAATGGTAATGTGAACTTCAGCAAGGTTAAATTGCCACAGAGAGATTTGATCGGGGTAAACATAGTGGGAACTTTGATTCGGTATTGCATCATTGAATATCCCCAGATTTACTCAGCACATAAATGCTAGTGTGAATGGGGCCAAAGCGATACAATAGCTGGCTCTGCTTGGCTAGAAAACAGTGGTAATGATTGATCTGGGATTGATATTGGTGCCAGAGCAGAAACCACAGTGATACCAGGCAAGTACCTTAAAAATTAAGAAAGAAAGAAAGCAAACACTTTTTTTTAATTTCATCATGTTTTTGAGTGCATTTTAACATATTTTATTTTTTAAATATGTTGTAGCTATATTTTATGCAGGCAATGTCCCGTTTTTGTTAACCATCCTCAAAGCTCTGCTGAAAACTGATACGTAACGTTCCTAAATAAAACACAAGTAAATAATAAAAAAAGAACACAAGAAAGCACAGTACTTTTAAACAGCTTCAGTGGAGACATGTTTTGACAGAAAATCATTGTTGAGCCCACAGTTAAATTCTTCACACCAATTACAAATTATGACATTTTCTCATAATTATTAATATTTTCTAATCAGTAGATACAAATTATTATTTTTATTATGTCCAGACATGACTTTGAATTTGGCTTTTCTGAAGCTATAAATCATCTCAGATGTTCAAACAGAAATGACATATTGCAGACTTTCCACATTCATATTTTTATTAATTTTTAAATAATAATTGCTAAAATCTATCAAAGGCTTTTGTGATCTGGACAAAAGATCTGCTCTGATATAACCTTAGTACTGTTTTTTTAAAAAAATATGGGCAGGAATCATATGGGCTTGGACTGCAACTTTCAGAAGAGATAGCTGGAATAGCCAATGGTCAGGGTTTTGGGGAGCTGTACATCTGAGGAGGATGTATCATTCCCACCACTGGTGGCCATAGTAGAGAAGGCAGTTGTGAGTGCTATCTATAATCTTTGTGTACTCTTAAATAGGAAGGAAAATGTAGGCCCTCTGGGAAAAGACTGTAGTGTAGTGTGCATCTGTTCATAGTTTCAGTTGGTCAGCCATGCTTCCCATGCCTCCCAACAGTTTGTGTACTTTCTCCTCATGCATTCAAAATCATACATGAACACAGGAAATTAGAACAAATGGAACCTGTAACAAAATGTTTCAGGTGGATAGAAGGGTTCCAGCCACTATATTTCACAAACTCTCAGGGGAGGGGGATCAGGCTTTCCTTTCCCTTCCTCCTCACCAAAAGTGTTTTTATTGTTGTTGTTGTTGTTGTTTTGCATTAGCAAGATATTGCTAGTTGGCCTTTGAGATCACATTCAACTCTACTGTTTTATGTTTTTAGAAAAACATTTAAGCTCATATGACAAAACTGAGAGGAATAAAAACCTCTGACTGGTCAAGTTAGATTTATTAACCTGGTGCCAGCTTAGGAGGGCATTCCAAAGTCCAATTGCCTCCACAAAGAAATGTTACTTATAAAAGTCACTGCTTTGGTCAGCATTGTTAACATTTTTATTGTTTGTACCCTTTGCATCTTAAAAAAAAAATACATGTAAAGCAAATGTCTAAAATGGAGCTCCAAGAAACTTAATTTTTGTAAAAGCCACATTTGGATGTCTTACATGGAATACACAAGAATAAATACATTCAAAAATCATCTCAGTTTCACAGTGTTGCTTGCCAACATTTACTGTTGCATAATGGTTTCCTTGAGCACAAAATTTGAAGACTAAAATGTTTTTTTTAAAGGTGGGGGCTGAATCATATGATATCCAATGTATGTGTCCAATCCATCTTTTTCTATTGGCTTAATGTCCTGAGGATCTAAAAAGTAGCCCTAAAGAGTATTTAAAAGCAACCTATGTCATTCAATCAGTTTCTTTGAAGAGGCAGCTGTGAAACTTGATTTGTGTTCAACAAATATTGTTTGCCATGTGGATAGCTGCCTAAGAAGGAGCTAGAATAGGCTACTTAATTAAAGCCATATGTTCCCACTAGTTATGTGCCATGTAGTGAGGAGCTAATCTCCAACAACTTACATATAAAAGCAACAGTTAAATCTTTATGTGGGGAATTAGTAAGTTAGTGGAGACACTCATAGAAATGCTATCAATCAAGGCAGTTGCTCAGTTATAAGTTAGAAAGATTCATTATAGTTAGTATAAAAAGCAGAGCCTGAAAAAGTTACTTGCTGGATTGTACCTCCCAGAATCCCCCAGCAAGTAGGTGACTGAAAAACACTTTTTAAAAGATTTGATAGGAAGCACTCCTGGCCAGCACTGCAAATTCTTGTTGAACTACCATGGGGGTACACCAGTGTCTAAAGCAGAAGTGGGGAATGTACAGCTCTCCAGTTTCTGATGAAGTACCAATCCCATTATTGTTAAGGAAAATGCAACATGGGACTTACAGTAATAGAAATAAAAATATGTATGTGAATGTCAAAGTGACTAAGCAGGAGCAGTCAGGAAGATACACAGGTAAAAAAGATAATATAATTAAGAAGCCTTGAGAGCCAAGGACAAAGTTATAGAGTGTATAATTGAAAACACCTGTTATAGATTGCAAACACCTGAGATTCATTAAGTAGTCAAGGTAAAATGATGAAATACTTGGGTTGGTCTTAGGTATGGGATGATCTATGTGGACCAATCAAGATGTATGTACACTCCCACTGGGTGGAAAATGACTGGTGGGTGGTGTCTAACAATGGCTATAAATTGCAATGTTTGCTAATGTACATTGTGGAGTAGTGTTGGAGATATTGTGAAGTGTAGAGATTGTGATTTGTAGGGCATATAGTATTTATGTATATAGTAGAATAAAGTAGATCTTTTATATAAGACTACTGAGTTGTCTGGTGTCTTGAGGGAAGATACAAGAACCAGAAGAATCCTGGAGAAGTTTGGAGACATCTCAAGAAGAAGAGAGAGAAGGCTTGGAGAGTTTGTCAGGGTCTTCAGCCTATTCTCTGAAACTCTGCTGCTTGGGAAAAAAGCATCAACCACTGATCAAAGCTGGTCAGCTCTGCTGCATAACAAGGTGGTGAGTTAGAGCCAGAGGTGAAGAGCTACAACTCCCATCATCCCTGACAATTATACCTTACCACCAGCTAAGCTGAGGTTTGGTTGTAGCTCGTCTCCTTATGGTGATTCTACATGTAGCATAACCATAAGGGGGAGAAGCTACAATCAAGCCCTCATGAGACTGGCTAAAACTTCCTTCAGCTTGGCTGGTGGTGAAGTATGATGGGAATGGTAGTTCATCAGAACCTGGAGGGCCATAGGTTCCCCACCCTCTGGTCTAAAGCAATAGTGGCCTCAGTATCTGTAGGGAAATGAATCAACTTTGTTTTCATCTAAATTTAAAAGGAGCTATCCGAGTCCTAAAATCTAGCCACCCCACCCCTCCACAGGTTAAGAAACTTGGACAGCTCTTTCAAAGTGTGGGTTCAAATTTTCCTTGCCTCGGTGAAACCAGAATTCACAAACTATAACACTAGTATCCAAGCTGTTTGAAATCCAAGGCTTTAAACAGGCTGCAGGTGATCAGCAAACACTCAGGCAACTTGGGGGAAGAATGCATGTGTGTATCCTTCACTGTGAAGACTACATTTAGCCTGGTAACCTCAGCATTCTGACAATGCCAGTGATGTACATGTTGTACCACAGCATATCACCAAGGCTCCACATAACTGACTATGCCTAACAATTACAGATGAGAAAATCCAACCATTTATATTTGTTATGGTATATATCTGGTATATATATCATGGTACATATTCCCTTTGCTCTTGGGAAGCAGGACATAAGAACACATGAAAGAGTGTATGCACAACTTAGAGCCATTTTCAAAAGGCTACTTCTGTTGTTGTTAGCTCCCCTTGAGTCAGTTCCAACTCATGGCGACCCTGTGGATGACACATCTCCAAGAATCTGTATCCTCCACTGCCCTGCCCAGATACTGCAAGCCCTTGCCCATAACCCCCAATTGAATCTATGCATCTGATTTGTGGTCTTCCTCTCTTTCTTCTCCCCTCTACCTTTCCTAGCATTATTGGTTTTTCTAGTGATCTGTGCCTTCTCATTATGTGGCCAAAGTATGATAGTCTCAACTTGATCATCTTAGCTTCCAAGGAGACGTCTGATCTGATCTGTTCAAGAACCTATTTGTTTGTCTTCTTGGCTGTCCACGGTATCCTAAGTACTCTTCTCCAGCACCATATTTCAAATGAGTTGATTTTCTTTCTGTCTGCTTCCTTCGCTGTCCACCTGTCGTGTCTGTACATGGTAGTTGGAAACACAATGGCCTGGACTATTCTGACTTCAGTGCTCAGCTGTATTTCCTTGCTCTTTAGTATCTTTTCCACTTCTTTCATAGCTGCCCTTTCCATTCCTATCTTCTTATTTCTTGACCGCAATCTCCATTCTGGTCAATGTTTGATCCTAGAGATGGGAATTCTTTAACTAGTTCAATTTCTTCATTGTCTACATTGAATTTGTGTATTTCTTCTGTGGTCATTATTTTTGTTTTCTTTATGTTTAGCATCAGACCTGCCTTTGCACATTCATCTTTGACCTTCCTTATTAATTGTTCCAATTCCTGAATTTATTTTCCTAATAATAAGGTGTAATCTGCATATCCTAGGTCAGGGGTAGGCAACCTTTTTGAGCCAGGGGCCGGGTTGCTGTCCCTCAGACAATTGGGGGGCTGAAGCACCATAAATAAATAAATATTAAAATTTATTTTACTTCCACCCATTATTGTTGCTGCTATTTGTTTGATGATTTTAGTATTTGATGTTTACTATCTGTTGTTTTTAATATTATCTCCGTTTATTTTTAAGGGGTGGGAGGGTTAGGGGGTGACTTGGTGATGTGTTTTACTTCTGTATTGTTTTAACTTGTTGTATGCCGCCCCGGTTGCCTAGCAGAGGGGTGGGTTAAAAATTAAATTTATTATTATTATATTATTATTATAAATGTATTAAAAAATTAAAAATATATATGCATGCACACTCTCTCAGCCCCAGAAAAAGCCATGGCAAAACCCCTGTGGAGATTTTGCCAAGAAAACCCCAGGAACAAGTAATAACAATAATCAATATCATCATGGCAGGCGGCAGCAGGGGGCAGCAGTGGCGGCAGCAGGACCAGCCTGGGGCCAGTCCAAAGGCCTTGGGGGGCTGCATCCGGCCCCCGGGCCTTAGATTGCCTACCCTTGTCCTAGGTTGTTAATGCGCCTTTACAGGTGGCCCGTTTCTGGCAGCTCTGGGCCGCCCCTGCTAGCAGCAGATCGGGGCTGCAGCAACCCCATGCCATGGCCCCTATCCTCCCTTTTGCTCCCCCCAAAAGAGTGACAAAATGCCACTCCTTTTAGGGGCAGCAAAAGCCCTAAGAGCTGGTGCTGCGCTGAGAGGGCGTCCTGACGTCGCACTCTTTGAAAACGAGTGCACGGCATCCGGACGGTGTTGGGATGGATTTGGGGTGGCTGGCGTGTGGCTGCCCCACCCCAACTCCACCCCAGGCTGGCCCTTTAAACCAGTCTGCAATGCACCAATGTTGCTTCCTCCTATCTTAACTCCTCCTTTTTCTGATTCTAACTCTACTTTTCTTATGATGTTTTCGGGATATAAGTTAAACAAATCGGATGATAGGATGCAGTCTTGTCTGACCCCTTTCCCAATTGGGAACCACTCTGTTTCCCTGAATTCTGTTCTGACGGTGGCCTCTTGTCCTTAGTACAGATTCTCCATCAGGACTATCAGATGTCTTTGATGTGGTCCCTAGTGCCCCTTCCTTTTCTGAGTCCTGCTTGCACCACTTGAATTTCTCTCTCCATGTATGATCGGAGTCCATGCTGCAGAAGTCTGATCATTAATTTGCTAGCATGTGAGTTTAGTGCTATTATCCTATAGATGCTGCAGTCTTTTGTATCTCCTTTCTTGTGAATTGGTATGTATATTGAGCATTTCCAGACTGTTGGCCATCACTTTGTTTTCCATATTTGTTGGCATATTTCAGTTAGTACTGAAGTTGCAACTTTTTGTAGGCACTACAGCAGTTCAAAAGGCTACTAAGTACCAAAATACACAGTATAAATCAAGTAATTTTTTTACAATTTAAAAATGATATAAATGATATCAAGATGGCAATACACACCTCTTCTCCTATGGAGATGTTTCATATAAATGAATGGAAAAAACATAAATCTATAAACACATTTTGGTTAAGAAAATAAGTTGCACACAAGTGACTCCTAGTTGTGATTACATGCAGAGCTTTCTTCATTGGATAGATAGGCCAATTTGTGAAATGGCTGAATATTGTCTTTTCAATTTAGTATACATACATTTCCAACATAGCCAATGATATGTGGAACTTTCATCCTGAGCAACAAAGCAGGAATAACAGACCAAGCAATGTGTGAGAGAACTGGAGTTTGAGACATGGCATGGATTGACACTCAATGTCCATTTCTAGGCACCTCTGTTCACTTGTTTTCTGGATTGTTTTGCTTCATTCTCATGGATTTAATATAATAATAATAATAATAATAATAATAATAATAATATTTATACCCCGCCCCTTTGGGATCAATCGGGGCAGCTCACAATAAAATACAGTACAATAGTAAAAACAAATTACATCCCACCCACCCCTTAAAAGGTTATTAAATCTATTACAATGTAAAATAGACAAAGTTAAAACAACAATCACAAATATACAGTAAAACAGATTATTTTTTTTAATTATTTATCCTATTTTGCATGACTAGAAGTATGTCAGTCATGTCAAAATTTAATAGATGTTAACTATTTTAAACCATTCTGAATGTCAATACAAGGTTACGGTTCTTTAACAAGATGGATGATGTAGATAATTAATTTAAATCAATATAGCTTTCTAGAATCTCATATGGGAACACAGGTGAGCAAAACTGTGGTGAAACATGCAGTGAGAAAGACAAATAATGACACAAGCTAAAGGAAAGGGTGGTAAGGAGAAATGACAAGATAGTTATTCTTGGCACCAATTAATGTAGGCTTTAGCTTTATAAGGAAGCTGTGATCAACTATAAAGACATTCTATTAGATGGGTGAGATTTTCTGGATACCTGTTTTTCTTATGGCACATTAAACGCCTATGCAAGGTTTTATGCAAGAACTATGTGTATACATAAATGAATTTGATTTAGTATTAACATCCTAATGGAAAACAATTACAATGATGTATCTGACAGTGACACTGTCTTATGACCCAGGAGCATTATATAGCAACATATGGTCAGCTGACATGGTTTTTGCTTTTGTGCCAATTCTATGCCATTGTTTTAAAACATCTTGAATGAAACTCTGCTGTGCCCACACAGGGAAGCAGAGTGTGGAGAGGAGACATTATTGTAACATACATTTTCAATTTATAATTTACAAGATCTTTGTATTTGTTATATGCCACCTTTCTCCTGGAATAAGACCCAAGGTGGCTCACAAAAGGAACATATAAAAAAATATTTTTTTAAAAAAAAATTAAACTCATAATATTAAAATAGTATGAAATTATTTTAAAAGCATACAAAAAGTAAAAAGTAAAGGGCACACCTCAATAAGAAGCCTTCTTGCAAGTGATTACATATTAAAAGACTGCTTAAACAAAGAGGTATTTGCCTGCTGAGATGGGGACAGCCTAGGCTTCCACAGGAGAGAATTCCTGAAGGTGGGAACAGTCACTTATGTCCAAAACACACTACAGAAATAATTCAGTTTGAGATGGCTTTAACTGCCCTGGCTCAATGCTAGGGAATTCTGGGAATGGTACTTTTGTGAGGCATTTAGCTTTCTCTGTCAGAGAGCGCTGGTGCCACAATAAACTACAATTCCCAGTATTCCCTAGCACTGAGCCAGGGCAGTTAAAGTGGTCTCAAACGAGATTATTTTTGCAGTGTGTTTTGAACCTCAGAAGGCCCTCACACACATCCTCACCAAGTGATCCTTTGAGGGCCAAGAGAATATTAAAATGACTAGAGGAGAAATGACCATGTTCAGTAAAATATAATTACAAGCATTGAGGAAATTCAAGAGTCTTTCTGAAATACAAGATCTTTCTATGTTTCCTAGGAGACAACAGTGCAACATTTTCTGAAAAGCATTACGAGGAATGGTGGCTTTGAGGCCTTGTAATTGGAGAAATAGACCTATATGTCTCCTTGTGTTACAAGGTCCCTTGGAAATGACACTCCTTCTGGTTATTTTTGGGAAACTGCATAAGTCTTTAGGAAATCTCAGCACCCCACACAGAGTAAGCATCCTTAAGTATTCATATATTCTCACGTATTCTCTTCATATTCACATATTCTCTGTTCATATACTCCTGCTCTTCCATGTACCTTTTCATGACATCTTTTGTTTCTTTCTATCGTTAAAGACATTGGCAGAGTGCAGATCTTTACAGGACAAAGAGAACCATAAAACAGGCTATGTTTGGGGTATGCGTTGTGTAAACAGCACACCTCCAACAAAGGCTGAAGTTGCATCATTTTGCTCATCTGTTTTGGTCTTTGCCAAATAAGAAAAACCTCTGTACCAAAACGCTATAATACAATGTATCTTACCAAAGATTTGTGCTAACTTAACATAACTCAAACAAATAAACAAGCAAAGACTGTGCACTTTAACAAGGGATGGTTAGGCTACACAGAAGCTTAGGAATAATGATTTATTATTTTCAAAGAAAGAAAAGGTAGGTGGAAGGCAGTCATGTTAATGTTTTTCCCATCTCATTTTTTTAAAAAAAACACAACCTTCTCACTTTTCAGTATATAATCAAGTGTGATTTGTATAAATTTACTTATTCTTGCCATGTATCAAATCACTAATTTTTCTTCAAGAAAGTATGCTTATTATTATCTTTCACTAAGATGCCAGGTGGCAATACTTAAAAACCATTTCCTATGGAGGTGAGAAACAGTTTATTTTTTCAATTCATTGCTGCACTCCCTCCTTTCTTTTAAAGGAACAGAAAAAATATACAAATCTAAATCTGAGGGTCAAACTAATAGGCATCATATCAAATACATAACTGGTTTACAAAAGTTATCCCTCATGTTTCTTTATAACTTCTCAGATGTAACACTTGTTATGAGAGTACAATATTCTGTCCACGTCAATGTATCTTCACCTCATTTTTTTTTTTAAAAACCCCCAATACTAATGGCATGGTAGGCCAGCCCTTGTTGAACAAGTCAGACTCAAATGATGAAGTCTAGTACTGTGATGATTTCTCTTATTATTGTACCTGCTTAATGTGTTCTCACAAAAGTGGCACAGAAGTCCACCAATTACTGTGAGAAGCCTGAAAATTCCAGAGAAAACTTTATTCCCTGGTTCCAAATCAGCTTTCACTTTCTCACACTCTCTTTTTCCCATTTGCAGGAGCTGCTTTCTTGGGGCAAGATCACACATAGCTTTGTTTTTATTGCAAAAATGTTTGTGAAAACAATCAATGAGTTTCTTACTATCTATTACCTTCTCTCCAGGCTGAAAATCAGTGAAGTGCAAAAATGTCTTAATTTTATCACTCTGTCTGTTGTTCCACTAGCCTCAGGCTAGGATTTTGTCTTCAGAGATTTTGAAATCACTCAACCAGGGCTTAAAGTGTACTGAATATAACCACACTATTGAACACTGTACATTTAATGCTGGCAGCAATTATTAATACCTGGTGTGGTAAGTATCTTTTTCCCAGGGAATCTGTCTCGATGATGGATTAAGTTACATTGTTAAATTCAGCTTCAAACATTATCTCATACAATTAGCCAGACATAATTAGGCACTAAAGTGAGAGAGTATTAGTAGTCAATCATGATCTTGTTAATCTTGTGGCCTGTGCCGATTCCCATAAGGTGAGGCCAAATTGGACTACAGCATTTTTATTTGACTAGTATTTATGAATTCATGTATCATTATCTAAATATTACCTTTGATTGAGATCTCATTAAAGCTCTCTCTGTCTCATATCAAAATGTCAATAACCCTCCTAAAATGGGAAATGTCATTGACTAAGCCTGTTCTTACTAATCTAATAACATCAGAAATGATCACAGATGCCTTTCAAAAATGATTTCTTCTCATTAGAAAATTCTCATTGTCAAGTTTATTTTTTTCTCTTTAAACATTAGCATTCAAAAATAGATAATGAAAGAAGAATGAAAAAGTTAGTTTCACACAAAATGCTACAATCCTCTTGAGTGATGTCTTTAAATTGGATTAACATTTTCATCAGTGGGAAAGGTTCTATTTCTGGCCCTCCAGATACTTTAGCTTCAGCTCCCAGAATCTTTTACCATTGGCCACTCTTGCTGGGCCTTCTGAAAACTGGAAGTCCTCTGGAGGCTTAACATTCAGGGACCTCTAATCTGTAATTTAATGTTACATTGCCAATTTATTTATTCTTCTTATAAATGTAAAGGTCTTTTTTGTACTAAAATAATAAACTCAAATAAGGATTTGCTTTACAACTTTCACCTGTAATTGTCAACTTTCTCTAAAATGAATAAATAAAAAATTAATTTACTGGGCTACAAATTTATCCTTTCTGGGTGAACCAACATATATTCAACATATATTCATTTCATTAGTTCAGATATGAATAAACTGAAACAAGACATCTCAGTCCAGGCTTTGTAAGTGCATTATTGTGTTCTTGTGCAAATGAGCATTGCCGTTAAGTTCAATGGAAAGGATATGTTATTTTGTAAATGTAGACAAAATAATGGGAAACACTTTGTAATTACCATCACCATGGATATTAGAAAAGCTGTGCATTAGAAATCATCTCTAATTACTCTTATTACATCTCCATAATAACTGCCCTTTTATATTTGATTCATAGAACTATACTCTTTTAAGTACAATCATTTGACCGTTCCATTAGATACTTGAAGTGACAGCATTCCAAACACATATAAATGGCATCAAGGTAGAAGCAAAGAGAGGAGGTGATGCTAATAAGTTGAGAATATGAAAAATCTTGAGATAATAAATATAAAAAGGTGCATTCATTTTCAATGAGTACTTGTTTTGGCTTTAAACTAGCCACATTGTATTTGGCATGAAAAACTGTATAACCAGCAATTTACTAACAAATCCTATGAACAAAAGTGAAATATAATCAGTTAAAGATACAGGATGTGAATTGACTGTTATTCTTTATCTCAATAGAAACTAAAAAATATCCACTTAGGAGATGATACATTTCATGTTACTTTCAGTGAATACAAAAATGTTATCAATATGAGAATACATCAAAATTATTCCGAGATATTAATAGTCCAGTACTGTGATAAACTGTTAATCATTACCTAGTACATTATAAATGATACAGCAAATAATGAATATTATGTATTGATTAGTACAGATATAAGTTAATTATACACCATATAGATGACAGTTACATTTATCTAAGCTTTTATATCTTTATACATTTCTGAAAATAAAATTAATAATTTGTTTGGGACTGGTTTGTTTCCTCTGTGGATCTCTTTGCACTCCCCCAACTCCCTGTGAAAATGTGGAATGATTAAGACTGCATTTCATAATTCTTTTTTAATGAAATGTTGAACAATTTACAAGTTGATCCTATACAGAATGGACTGGTCTCACGGTTTTCTAACCTATTGGGTTTTGATAGCTCATTTCAAAATCATAACATTACTACGCTATAGAAAAGACACTAGAAACAAGCCCTTCAAATTTAATTCTTCTGCAGGGAGCAAAGTAACCTGATCTTAAGAAGTTTAGTATTTTAAAAGTTAAAACTGGCACTTTGAATTGAGCCTAAATGCCTACATGAAGTATTTGAATTGACAGAGACCTGAATTATATATTTTGATCTGTGAGTGCCAGAAGCTTTGGACTGACCAGCAATAAACATATTACAATAATTCAGTGTATGGGTCGGAAGAGCATGTAACATTGAAGGCAAGCCTTGATAAGCAGAAGCTGATAAAAGTCACATAGGTCTGCTTCCCATATAACACATTTATTATTACTACATTGCTGTAGTATTGGTTTTACAATGCTTGGACTACTAATAATACCTTTTATTACAGCCTTTTTTTAGTGTTATGTTATGATAACACTACATATATTATTTAAAAAGTATTATTAAGAACTTTGAGAATCTTTAGACAGAACAATGGGATCTAATTTTTTTAATACATAAACAGAAGCCCAAAACACACTGCAGAAATAATCCAGTTTGAAACCGTTTTAACTGCCCTGGCTCAGTGCTAGGGACGCCTGGGAATTGCAGTTTATTGTGGCACCAGAGCTCTCTGACAGAGAAGGCTCAATGTTTCAGGGGAAAAAAAACAGTTAAAGCAGTCTCAAATTGGGTTATTTCTGCAATGTGTTTTGGATCATACTTTAAAAGCTAATCTTCAGTAATTATAAAAGACTAGCTGTTGGCTCCAAAGTTTTGATCATTTCTTTTATTCCATATTTATACTAGTTATCACTTTGATTTACTAACGTGTGCTGGTTAACATCAATTACACATCCATTTTGCCATTTTAGTATCAAAAACATCAGTGCATTTGCTGGTAGCCAATGTGGATTTCAAAATCCTTATATGACACAAAACAAAAATATTATCCTGAGCTGCTATAACTCAAATTCTTCTTTTGCTTTATTAAAGATATAGAAAGAAACACTAGAATAAAAATTTAGAGGATTAAGATGGGGATAAAGATTCATAACAACTCCAAAATTTACGATTATGAGAACTAAGCAGTCATATTTTTTTCCTATTGGCAGAATAAGAGGCTCTTAGTGACTGGCTAGAGTTGAAGGATATTAAATCATGGTCATGCAAATTTCTATTTGATAGTGCATTTGGATGGTAATATATTAGGTGTAATAAAAGTACACTTGTCTTTGTCGTGGACCTTTGCTACCATATGATAATAATGTTGAAGGGAATACATACTCATTTCTATTCATCAGTAATACTAATATGAACAAAAGTCTCTCAGTATGATGGACCCATGTTAATATGAAATGTTAAAATTTACAACATGTGTTTCATAGAAAATTTTTCAAGAGCATTCTGATTTTTTCTCATATTACCTCTACTGTTAGTTTTATTTTATTTAACTAGCTCTACTATCTCAGTGTTATCTAACCCCACCCTAGTTTATATAAAATTTGAATGGAATTAACTTTATACATAGTGGTAGAATATGACCACCCTCTTCTCACAGGACAAGTAGTTTGAAATGACCTCATCTATTAAGTGATTGCAATGCTTATCCATGAGAAACGACATCCCCCTCAGCCCCTCCAGAAAATGAGGGGAGGCATATGGATGGATTATTGGAACAGGTGGCAAACGTATGTTCAACACAATTCACACACAAGCTCATTTAAAGTGGTGAAGGTAAATGAGAATTTAGAGTTAGTTCTATGATTAGTTGTAACCCTATCAGTAAATTATTATTTTTATAATTGGCTAAGTAAAGTAGGGGATATTCTGTTCACTGCCATTATACATACCAGAGCTGAGAATGGCACATATTGAACATTTTCTTAATAATTATAATTGCCTATTGAAGTTTCAGTGGGTGGGGAATCTGTGGCCCTCCAGATATTCACAAAATACTGTTTCCTTCATCTGTCACTACTGGCCATGCTGATGGACCTAATAGAAATTGGAGTCTAAAAACTTGTAAAGGGCAACACATTCCTCAGTCCTGCCATACTGGAATAATAAATTCAAATAACACAAAATTGAAGTTTAATTTTCTTTTTAAATATTTTTCATCAGTGATTCTTATTTCATTGATAAAGATATACTTTTTATTTTGGTTATTATACATCTCTGTTTTTTCTTTCTCTACTTTCTGTATTGATTTACATTTATAGCAAAAAAGTAAGAAAAGGGAATTGATATTCATCATCACCACTGGCTTAGAAAGCATTGCTGATCCCTTAGACAACACTGAGCAATCTACAAAGGGGGGAGATTTCATAACTAGAGTTCTCTTGCAGTCTTAATTTCATACAATGTTGATATCATTAAGACTAGCAGTGAACTTAGACATTATCACACGGGGCAAATCCGCTGGTTAATCCACATAAATCCCAAACAAAAACTGGATTTGTGCCTCACGTTTTCACACGACGTCGCACAGAAACTGGACAGAAAGTGGACAGAAACTGGTGTTATCCGAGATCTTTTGAAATTCGATAGTTTTGAGGAAATGCAAATGCGAAATTAAGGTAATTTTGCATTTACCGTAATGTGAAAAGCAAATGCCCATTTGGAAGCATTTCCCCGCATTTTCCCATGGTTCTGTGGGGTTTCCCATGGGTCATCGAGGCAGCGTCTCCTTATTACGTTTACTTCCTATACAGGTTTTGCTTGGGCGACAAACCTGCCAGCCAGACATGAGCCTCTCTGCTTCGTCTTTCTAAATATATCTGTCTTTTACTAGAGATATCGGGCCGTGTTTGATGTGGGGTTTGTGAAGGAACACAATTGGGGAACCAAAACACGCGGCCAAACCAATGATGAAATGGGGAAAAGGAAGTGACGAAAACAACATCCGCCAGCCGCGGCGAGGGCTTTTCTTACTTGTGTGTGAACGTTAAATGCGCTTACTGTAATTTCGCATTTAAGGTAATTACATGTGAAAGCCATTTGCAGAATCAAGGTTTATTTTTGGTTTATTTTCAGGATTTCTCATTTCCACTTTATTATCGCTTTGTGGCCCACGTGTGATAACGTCCTTAGCAATATGATAGCACAATACATGAGAAGAGGCAGCTTCTAAGGTATGCTGTGTCTAAACCATGTAAATTTTTACAGGACTTAACATATCTTCAATTATTGGGCATGGTGTCAGAGTTCTAGTTTAATATTAAGTCATTTTACAAGATGAGCTCTGTACAGGATAGGCCAGCATACATTTCTTGTATTAATTTGTATTGATACATATTTCAAAATTGCTATCATTTCATCCCAACTAATGATTATTTTTGTTTTAAAGGATTTTCATTTTTATATTTTCATTCAACTTTTTTATAGTTTCATTCACCCTAATAAAAGATGTGGTGCCCATTCTCCATTATTTGAAGAACAGAAGAGGGATTTTTACCAAGAAAGTGGTTGGATTTGGGGAGCCATAGACATCCTACCAAATACTCTTGTCAAGCCCCCAGGTCTTCACCCGAACACCTCCCAAATGCACAGAAAAAGTAACCCAAAGGTTCTCCAAGGGGATGAGATACCTGACTTAATCTATTTCAGTCCCCCAAATCAAGGGTGGAGGGATGGCATTTTGAAAAATGCAAGCTGCTTTCCAGTCACTTCCTATTTTTTTTTTTAAAGGATGAGTGAGGGCCAGAAGATGAGGGAAAAGTCAAGTGTGCCCCTGTGCTTGCAAGAGTAGTCCAGCTCTGGGCTATACTGCTTGACTGCCTGTTCACCACATCTTCAGCCCTAGGGAAGGCTCCTGCCATAGAATTATTACCTTTATCCCAATGCCACCACTGCCTATTCTGTTTCTATGTCATCTGGAAGATCATTACTGTAATGGATGCAGGAAGGAAATAAGTAAATTGATTTTCTTTATCAAGAAACATATGTTAGCAAGCCTAATTCCGTCCATTTAAAAAAAGTATATTTAAAAAACATTCTTCAGCAGTGTGCCTCTAAAAGTCTGAATATTTACCAACATGACAGTTAAGAGGTGTTAATGAATGCTTCATCATTTATATTTGTATAGGCACCACTAATTTAGTGCTACAGCTCTTCATATAAACCATTAGGAACAGGGTGATTATATTGCCCATGCATGAACAGGTGGAAGAGCTTGAGAAAATAATTCTATTTTGATGAGGTAAGTAGAGTTATGCAAATTATTTCCTCTATGTATTCCTTGTACTAGAAAAATTGTATACAAAATAAGCTATGTTCAGTCATCCCTCACTCTGAGCAACAGCTCTGAACAGTTATTTAGAAAAGTGTGGTGCCCCATATCAAGTAACCACATAAGAATAAGCACAAATCTTACCACTCCAATAGAAAAGTAATTATTGATGATGCTATAAGGCACTGGATCTCCTTTCTCATCTTTATCATTAGGTATGACTTCAAATTTCCACCTGTCCAGCAATATTTCTGTGCTGTTTTCAATATCTTTTAAGATTTTCAGAAGACTTTCACCTTCGTATCCTGCCAAAAAAAATTGAAATTATCAAATATGACAAACTTTGCTGATATTGCACTTTCTCATGCATGTTTTGAGACAACAATCCCATCACACAGCACTGAACACACAGATTTTGTCTGTGAGTCACCTTGGGTCCCTTCTGGGAAAAAGGCAGCATACTAAATAAATAAATAAATAAATATCACTAACTGGTATGTTTAGACAGCTACCAGGAGCCTGGCTGATGCATTTCCTGTACCCCTACTTCCACCCCCCTTGGTAATATTGCCAACATCTACTGCTACTTGGGTAGACTGAGTGATGGTTATGGCAGCAACATAGTTGCCAACCATCCTTTGTCCCAAGACATTCTCTAGTTGTTGCAAACTGTGGGCTACTGGTCATTTTGCCATATTCCAAATGCGGGGAACTCAACTGCATATTTTGTGGTGATGAGTGAAAAAATATGAGGCCCAGGGTTTTTGTTTGTTTGTTTGTTTTGGGGGGGTTGGAGGATGGGTATGAAGGCCACAGAGAGCTGAAGTGTATACAAACACAGTCTTGAACAAATCCATGTTACCTAGTCATCTATGAGACACAGTTTTCTCACCACTGCCATCAGATTTTAAAATCTCTCTCAAACGATACAAAATTTAGCAACTCAATATCAAAATACTATAGGAGCACAAAGAATTACACAAAGAAACTATGGGCCTTTACAGACTGCCAGAAATAGTGCAAATTGAGTCCACTTTAACTGCCCTGACTCAGTGCTAGGGAATCATGGGGACTGTAGTTTATTGTGGCACCAGAGCTCTCTAACAGACAAGGCTCAATGTCTCAGAAAAAAATACAATTCCCATGATTCCCTAGCACTGAGCCAGGGCAGTTAAAGTGGACTCAATTTGCACTATTTCTGGTAGTCTGCAAAGGCCCTATGTCTGCTTGTCTGTTCATGATTGATAATACAGGCCATCAGCTTTGCAATAATAGGAATCAGACATGTGTGGTATGGTCTTTCATTTATCTATGAAACAACCTTGCTAAGACATGGTTTTCTATTACTCCCATTTAAAACAGAACCAAGAGAGAAAAAGACACTAACATCAAGAACAGGCTCTAAAAATCACAAAAATACAACTGTGTGCCTGGAAGGACAGAACATTTGAATGCCTCTAAACTTCTAAACAAGAACTCCTGCTCCTTTCCCTGTTCCACATGGTAAACCAATCTTAAACTAAGGAGGCCTTTCCAAGTAGTTTCTGTTACAGCAAGGAGATCCACTAATTGAAAAAAAGAGTACCAGTGATAAGCCCCAAAGTAGTTGACTGTATCCTACTTTCACATTCCCCAGAAGATCTATCTCATGTCCCAGCAGTATCGCCCAGAATGGGTGCAGTATGACCCACAATGTCTCTCTATGGCCTTATGCCATTTTATTAAATCCATTTTATTTGTTTTGAAAGATAGCTTTGAGAGATGATTTATGTGGAGCTGAACGTTTTCTGAAATGAGTTTAATTTCCATTTTAGTAATGGCTTGTTCAGTAATACCTGAGAAAATCTTAAAGTTAGGTGATGAAATACTTTACACTGGTATATTATTTTATAGGGAGTTACACATAGATGTCCTTCTGCCATAACATCCTTAATATTATATGACTGTTTTCAAACTCCTATCCAACATCTATTATATTTGTACTTGCAACTTGTGATCAAATTTGCAACACTGACACTTTTTTCAGTCTGGGCATGAAACAGTACTGTGTCAATCATCTTCCCTTGTGATGTTTGATTACGGCTGGTGGGGGGGGGGTAATTCTACTTCATCCAATAGGACTGTGATCTTATCATTCCACTGTAAACTACTGAATTAGTACCAAGCAAAGTAGTCATGGGAGCTGACCCCATGAATGATTAAAGTTTATTTAGTAAGTCACAATCCATGCCAGATAGTGGCACCATTGAGAAGGAAATTACTCACCAGCAAATAAATTTGTTGGCATCCCTTCTGTTCTCCAATCCTATGAAAGAGTTTCAGAAAGAAAAAAAAATCAGTGTTGTGGCATCAGCTACCGTGGCAAAGGAGGCAAAGAATAGTGAAAGTGAAAGTGAAAGGGCTTATTCTTCTGGTTTTGACAGTTGGCTTGTAAAGTGATTAAGCACTAGTTCAAAGTGGGCATTTCATAAGGTAAGAAGTAACAAGATTCCAATAACAGGGCCAGAGAAGAAACTCTCTGATAAAATGAATTACTATTTAGTAATCTTCCATTAGTAGGTTTCCTCAATTTCTTCCATTCTGCATAACATTCCAGACAATCAGACAAAGCAGAAAGATGCTCCAGAGAAAAGGAGTGTGCCACTGAGGCACCTTATGAAATGTTTCAGTGTTTCAGCTGCTGTCATCTTGTTGTTGGCACATCCATGTGGGAAAACAATTCATATGGCATATTAATGTAGCAGTATAAGGCCTTAAAACATGGCCACATGCATGAAACTTTATGACAATAAAGTCATAATTTAAAGAGAGGCACTGTACTGCACATAGATATTTGTAATCCAGTAGAAAAGGTGAAGTATTTATTGCTTGAGTTGCAATGATATCTGTGAGTAAAAAAAAAAAAAAGAGAGAGAGGGGGGGAATGGAGATGTAACTGTGTGTGTTCAGCAAATAAACTTAGTTCTTCTAAATATATATATATATTTGAAGCTTG
Source organism: Phrynosoma blainvillii (assembly GCA_026167975.1). Lineage (NCBI taxonomy): Eukaryota > Metazoa > Chordata > Lepidosauria > Squamata > Phrynosomatidae > Phrynosoma > Phrynosoma blainvillii. Next base: position 41,241,529 of record JANUYF010000005.1, read on the forward strand.
CACAGAAGTCAAATATTCTTTTTATAAGCAGAATATAAAGAGGTGAGATATTTTAGAAGAGGATGACAGGATGTCTTTTTCATGTCATATCTATGTCCTTGAAAATGTTTGGTTGCTTCATTTTGCAAGCTGCCCAGGACTCAAAGACTTTTAAGAGAAGAATACAAGAAAGGCCTCCCAGGTATGCCTGTAGATCCTGCAATTCTTAATATACTGTCAAAAAGGTAAAGGTAAAGGTATTCCACTTTGACAAGGTTGTCAAGTTGTGTCTGACTGTAGGGTGTGGTGCTCATTTCCATTACTAAGCTGAAGAGCTAGCGTTGTCAAAGACTACTCTGTAAGTCATGTGGCCAGCATGACTGCACAGAATGCTGTTTACCTTCCTACTGAAGTGGTACCTATTTATCTACTTGCACCACAGAAAGCCAATCACATTTAAGGCTGACTGGAATGATAAGAAAACTTAATGGTGCCCCAATGGTTTCATTAGGACTTAAAACAATCAGCTCTTTTTTAGATGGAACCAAATCTTCAGAACTTACATTTCCAAAGGAAAATCCTTAAAGAAATGAGTTTTAAGCTAGCAACATGTGAAGCAAAATGTGACAGATGTAGCTAAAATATGATTAAACCTTTAGCAGAAGGAAATGATAGGACCAAGATAAACTCCAGTTCACTAAAACACACACACCCAAGAATACATAATTTTGTGGGGGTTTTTTAACAACAATGTTAGTATACTAGTGCACCAATCAATTAATAATTCATGATAAAGCTTCCTGCCTCAGCCACTATGTTTGACATCTCTAGAATATTTTTTTTTTTTAGCTTCCATGGATTTTCTAGAATTTGGTTTGTTTTAAAGAACATAATTTGGGACAAAGCTATTAGGAAGAGAAAGAATAAGAGGAATAATGAAGAACAAGTTCCAAAGAATATGCTTCAAGCCCAGCTGAAGGCGACCGAGAGAAGAGAGACTTTTATCTTCCAGACTGGCCACCCATGATCAATAGTTATCGGAACATCAGGAAGACTACATTCCTTTTAGTATTCCAGTGATTAATTATTTAAATGTCAAAACCTCTACTATGGGATTTTAGAACAGTTCTGTGCCCCTTCAAAGTCACCTGGCAACTTATGGCAAATTCACAAATTCTAAGGGGTTTTCTTAGGTAAGGAATACTCAGAGGTGGTTTTACTGCTTTCTTCCTTGGAAATATTGCCTCCAGCAACTGATATTTATTGACAATCCCTCATCTAAGTACTAACCAGGGCTGATCCTGCTTAGCTTCCGCGACCGTACCTTTAGGGTATTTAGGTATATTGTGCAGAGGCAAAAACAGAGTTTTGAACATTGAAGGCAGACTAGAGCATATTTATAAAGGAAAGATTAGAGAGACCACAAAAACTATGCTCTTGATCAAAAGCTCCAGAAAAGTGTCAAAGAGACACTAGTTCCATTTATTTAGAAATCTTGCACCACAGAGATTGAGAAAGGAGGAAAGGGCTCAAAAGTAAAGAGCTTGTTTATATTCAGTTATGATACTATAGTGGTGGCATTAAAGAGAATAAAGATAAAGGTGCAGGGTTCCTCAGTGAATGTAAATAAGTGAATTATAAAGGAGCTCCATAACTGGGACCATCAAAAAAGAAGACCTCATTTCTGGTGCTCACCAAGTTATTCTATTTTTCTGATGGGCACATTAGCAAGCTGGATAGACCTCAAACAGATATGAATGTATAGGGAAGATCATACAAAGAGGCCCTTCAGTTAATTAATTCCTAATTTTTTTAGGTCTGCATGTTATTCTGTTTATCATTCAGAAAGCTCAGAGCAGTTTATACAGATATCTTGGTTTCTCATGCAGGATCTAATCAGATTCGCATTTGCTTAATTTCAACAATGAAACATTGTCAGGTGTTTCTTCACAAATCACTGGAAGAAGCACATGACAAATGGAAGGACTGATAGACACCAAGCTTCATTCACTGGGATCAGATTGTAAGACAGCTATAAATTAGTCTTCTTCAGGCTGAAAATTCGACAGCCACAGCTAGGACCATTTAAAAACTGTGCTGGCACTTTAAAGTGCCATTAACTTACATAATCACAAGGCCTCCTGTTTCCTTGACTAAATCTTTTCATTGTGTCTTTCCTCTCCTTTTAATCCCTCAAAAACTAGGTGCTGGATCTAAAGAAATAGCCTGGTCACATGTTTTCCTGAAAGGAGGCAAGGTACAAGAGGCTTGATATTATATGAATCTTCTTCTGCTCTTTATTTATTCTTTATTCTTTGCCTCCATGGATCCTGGTAGATAGCACCATAAGACTGATTGTCTGAAATCTAGTGCAGGATAAGAGAAGAAGGAAAGAACTATAAAGGCATCCAAGATTATTAACACTGTGTGACTTAAAAGTTGGTAACATTCCTAAACATTTACTATCCCCACCCCCCCACACACATTCAAATATTAAACTTGATATGTTTTTTAAAAAGCCAACAGTAAAGACAAATAAACGTGTTTTTAGAAGAATGAGATAATCCCACATTAAAAGGGCAAAAAGAATTGTTATTTGGATATCCGTGATTATTAGCATCTTCATTAAATTCATAGAAATTAAAAAATTTAGCCCTGTGCAATTTTCTGTACGGAAACTTTGGCTGTATCTGCACTGCAGAAATAATCTGGTTTGACATGGCTTTAACTGCCATGGCTCTGGTGCTGCAGCAAAAAAGATTCCCAGAATTCCATAGCCTAGAGCTGTGGGAGTTAAAGTGGTGTCAAACCAGATTATTTCTGTAGTGTGGATGTACACAGAATGTATGCAGTAGATTGGATGAATACACAGAATTAAGAAGATCAACCAAATCCACACCCCTCTACCAGCCTGGTTTTACATCCAGCAGTTTAAAGTGCTCACTTGTTACATTGAAAGATAAATTGGATGTTGAGTGAACAAAGTGAGTGGAAAGTTAGCTAGTTTTTACCCCAATTAGCAAGGGAAATGTATATAATAATAATAAAATATAATAATAAATTTTATTTTTAACCCGCCCCTCTGCATCGCAATCGGGGCGGCTTACAACAATTAAAAAATACAATAGTTAAAAGACAATCCAATATCCCAATCCCTCCACCCACATCCCTCCCACACCCCTTAAAACAAAATTAAACTTGAATTTTTTTAAAAAACAAATAAATGCATAACAATATAAAATTACAAGCAAACAGAAAGCTTGGGGATGAGAAATCTATATGTCTATCTTCCAATCACAGCTTCATAAAATAATGCTAGGCATGCTTGGCAATACACGGTCTCCCTAGTAAACAGGAAAGAGTTCATTGGTTGGCATGGATATGCTGTGTAGGTGCTAAACAAGAAACACCATCACAGCAATGTAAGGACCACTGTCCTAGTATCCTATTAACTTTGACAGCTGCCATTATCTTAAAAATGAGGTCAAAAACAAATTTTATTTCACACACTTAACAGATATGCAGTGCTTAAAAGATTACATCTAAGATGTATCAGTTGCAAAATATATAATTCACCTGCAAAATAACTTTTAGCTTGTGAGATAATGTGTATTTACCTCCTCCCCATCTCAGACACCTGGCTAAGTCATTTCCAGTTCCAAGAGGGAGAATAGCAACAGGAGGATGCTTAGTCAAATTTGCTTTCTCTGTGAACAGAAGAAGTAGAGATAGTAAAATGCTAAAAGCAAGTTAACCAATATAGATATAGATATAGATATATTTTTAAGCATATGATGAGGCAAAAATTTGACTCAATAACTATTCCAGCCTGGAATTATTCCAATAATTCAAACATATATTCTATTATTCCAAACACTTTTATCAAATGAGTTATCAGTTTCTCTTCAATAACTAGTCTTATAAACAATGGCATTGACTAAACTCCCTCATTGCAGCATCTTCACTGGCTGTTCCATTTCTGGGCACAATTCAAAGTGCTGTTTTTGACTTAGAAAGCCCTACATGGTACAGGTACAGGTTATTTGAATGATTCTGTTCTCCCTTACAAATCTGCCCATATTTTGAGATCTGCTAGGGAGATCCTTCCCTCATGTCTGGAGGGCCTTCTCAGTGGCTGCCTCCAGGCTCCGAAACTCCCTTTCCAGATAAGCTAGACTGGAATCCTCCCTACTCTCATCCCACAGACAGGTGAAGACCTTTATGTTTCAACAGGGCTGATAAAATTCTTGTCTCACATAAATAATGTGTGAGATTTTATTTTTGTTATCATTGTTGTGCTGTGTTTGTTTTCTTTAATAGTTTGTGCTTTTTAACTGGTTTTAATTTTTTGATAGTTTAATCACTTTTTCACTTTTGTATTTTGTGAATTTTTTTAAAAAAATTAATCTGTTGTAAGCCACATTGAGTGCCAAAATGGAAGGCAGGAACAACAAGAACACTTCTTGACACAAAACCTAATAGGTACTGACCCAGTGTTCAATATTTTAGACAGAGTACTAAACCAGTCTAGAACTTCAGGATTTCCTGGGTCCAGTTCTCTTCAAAAGAAGCAAAATAGCTTTCATTCAAATGGTCAAATCATTTTAAAAAATAAATGAATTCTGATTCTGATTCTGATTTTTAAAAATGTCATCCTGCATGGAATAAAGTGCAGAGGAAGATCTTTCCAACAGCAATTTCCAACATTTGTGATGAATTAAATGTCATTAAATTTGCCAGAAACAGATACATTTGGTGAAACAACAAATGCAAGTCAATAAGAAATTGCCTGCTGATTTTGATATTCCAGAATATAACACTTGCTTAGGCTCATCAGCTTGTAGCCCAAGCAGCTCAAAACAGTCCACTATGTACCCTGGTCTGCTCACTGCTTGATAGCTTTTTGCAGATAACCAATTATAGTACTTTATCATACACAGTTCTTGGGTCAACTTTAAGCTCCCCAGGTTACGCAGCTATGTAAAATTATCCACAGCAAAATATATCTGCTTTTGTGATTGAAAAGTAATGTCCTGACATAATAATAATAATAATAATAATAATAATAAATTTCTTATATCCTGCCTTTTGCCTGAGCAATCAAGGCAGCTTACAAACATATGATACAAATTAAAAACATATATTACAACAATAACACTAATACAATTCCCCCCCTTAAAAGACTAACATTAAGTTTCTGTTGCAATTTCAATGTGCAGAAAATAAAAATATGCAAGTATGAAAGTTATACTTGTTAAGTTCAGCTTTCATCAGGAGAAAGCAAAAATGTGGATCAGACTATTTCTTCTAAATCAGCCTTCCTAAAGAATAAAAGACTTACTCCAAAAAACCACAAACATGCAATTTATAGTTTAAAAACAAATAATAATGACATTAATAAATAAATACATAACAAACTAAATCCTATCCTAACTGGTGATGGTTTGGGTATAGCAGGAAGAGACTTCTATCCTCACTCAGAGGAGACTGTTTAGAATCTTGAGAGAAAGATTCTGTTAAACAGCCTCCAACAGTGAGTGACAGGAGTCACATATATAGATAAAATGTGATAGATAGAGGGAAGTCCCTGTCTATCTAAGGAGGGAAAGGAGAATGCAATACATAAATTTTCTAATAATCCCCTTCTCATTCTCTTGGACCAACGTCGAGGATTTTCATTCCTTCATGTAGTCTCTGGAATTGATCTTTGAGCAGAGGTTTAGTGAGGATGTCTGCAACCATTATTTCAGTGTTACAGTATTCTAGCTGGACAAGTCTATTCTGACACATTTCTTGCACTTTATGAAATGCAATATCAATGTTCTTCTTGAGTAGCTTTTCACTCTGAGAGATCTTGATGAAGCTCTGATTATCTTGCATCAAAGTGGTTGGTTTGGGTTCTGTAATCCTAAAGTCCAGTAGTTTGTTCAGCCATTTGGTTTTGTCACATGCTGCTTTTGCTGAAACACACTCAGCTCCAATACAAGAATCAGTTTATCAACATTTATCAACAGTGCCTGGAGTGAACCCCTCTTTGATAAGAAGCTGGTTCATTTTCTCATTCCATGCTCTGGTGGCCTGTTTTAAACCATAAATGCTTTTTTGTAATTCACATACAAGATGTTCTTGATCAGATATTTGAAATCCTGGAGGTTGTTCCATATAAAGTTGTTCAGTGAGATCACCATACAGAAAAGCTGTGCAAACGTCCAGATATTGACCATTTATTTTCTTGTAAGCTGCTGATAGTTGTGTGTGTGTGTAATCCATCAAAAGTTTCATTGTAGTTCTGAGTACAACCTTTAGCAACAAGTCATTTTGTATCTCTGAATCTCCCCTTCTGCATCTAGCTTTGTACTAAAGACTCATCTACTGCCAATTGCCCTTTTTCCTTCTGGCAATTCTGACAAAGTTGATGTCTTATTTTTATATAAAGATTGTATTTCCTCACTAGCGGCTTGCACCCACTTCTCAGATTCTGCCTTTGGAATTCCCTTGATCTTCTTCCAATCATAAGGTTTTGGAATTATTTCCTCTGTGGCTTGGTAAGAGAATCTGTCACGTGGCATACCTTTATTGAAGCCTTCTGACCTTCTCACCTGGATTTGAATACTTGGCTCCGCTTCTTGTGTGCTGTCCATTTCCTCATCATTAGGCTTGTCCACTGCAGGTGTAGCCCCTGGATGCAAGGCCTTTAGAGGATGGAAGAACTCCACTTGCCCTGGTTGCTGGTGGGAGTCTTCTTCTACTGCAAATAAATCTTGATAAGCATCTTCATTTTGATTAGAATTAGACTGTAGTCTTTCATCAATATAAACAGCACTTATTAATTTTATTGTGTAGCCATTTGGATTTAGACTTCTATAACTATTTCTAGCAGAGCTAACAAAAATTCCCTTTGCTTCTGCAGTCAAGTTTGTCTCTTTTCTGCTTGGGAATACAGTTGCCCCTCCGTTTTGTTTTGTTTTGTTTTTTGGGGGGTCCATTCTGGACCCCTCACAAAAATGGAAAACCAAGTATTCAAGCCCCATAGGCATAATTGGTTATTGGATAGGCTTGAGTGGGAGATAAGGGATGTGGATTTGAAGTCCGCGAAAATAGAAGGACAACTGTATAGGTAAATGCTTTGCTTTCAAAAACTTTCAGATGGTTTAATTTTGGCATAACTCCATGCCATAACTGGAATGGGGTTACATCTTTGGATCTAGTTGGAAGTCGGTTACAGAGCAATCAAGATTGCTTCAGACCAATAGCGTTTAGGCATATTAGCCTTCAAAATCATGGTTACTGCCATCTCCTTGAGAGTTCTGTTCATTCTCTCTGCCACACCATTTTGTTCTGGAGAATAAGCCTGTGTAGTCTGATGCTCAATGCCATGTTCATTTAAAAATTCATCAAATTCAGCATGGACAAATTCAGTTCCATCGTCTCTGTGCAGGCTCTTTGGTTTGTAGCCAAATTTGTTTCAGACCCGATTAAAGTACTCTTTGAATTTCTGAAAAGCTTGACTCTTCTTTCTGAGAAGATAAGTGTATGAGTATCTGCTGAAATCATCAATAATAGTCATAAAATAATAGTTACCTCCTGCTGACTTTAGACTCATTAGTACAGAAAGATCAGCATGTAAAAGATCCAATGCCTTGCTGGATTGTCTCTCAGTAACTGGAGGATGTGACGCTCTTGTGGCCTTTGCTTTTGAGCATTCTACACATTTTTCATTATTAGAGCATGCTTTGAATTTAAAGTCTCTTGCAGTCTCTTAATTTGCCAATCTCAATATTATCAACACTTTGATCAAATTTGTGATGCCATAAAGTTGAACAATCTTTGTGATTGCATCTGATTACACTGTTCACACGAGTGTAAAATCTGCATCTGATAACATCCATGAGATGCTAAATCTGCTCTAAACATTAACCAAAACCAAAAACCAAAATAGGTTTGCTTTCTGAAACTGACACGGTTGCCTCTTGATGGTGTGATTTGGTCAGAACCAGTGGATTCAGTTCCTAATAACCAGGAAAACATCTTAGTGTGATAGAAAACAGAAGACTTTTATCACCAGTAGAGGGTTTTTTTCCGAAACGGAGGGTTTTTTTCACATACCATAACATTAGAACTCAAACTATTCACACACACCCCTTTCCTGGCTGTTGACACTCAGCCTTTGATTCCAATCAAAGCAAATTCCAAGAGCTTTTTCTTCCTCTACATCCCAGGATTATTGCAGGAAGGACAGAGTCATAAAACCATAAACCCCTTCACTCTACTTACCATTTGCCCACTTTGCTACTTCCTATACACTAGGCCTATACATGATTCATGCATATAATTCAGTATTCAATACCCATCAATATTCGATACATACATCCTTTCCAATAACCCACACCAATCATGACAGAACCATGCCCATGGATTATGACAAGTTTGCACACTGTAAAAGGAGGCTTGCAAATCCAGCACAGAGTAAGTATCTGGGATTTTTAAGGTTTCTATTCTGTCAAGGCCAAGTTTTGTTTGCAAAATAACAGTTTCTTTTCCCTGTGCAAAAACTCCTTGACCATTAGCAAGATAGACAGGAAAAGTTACATTTGCATCAAAATCAGTAAACCATTCTTTACCTTTGAAGTAATGTGCACTTGCTCCACAATTAATAAAAAGTTGGTTTCCATATTTATCTCTAGCAATTTGAAATAACTGTTGTTGAATCAAACCAATATCAACATAACTGGAAGATTTCTGTTTAGGATTAAAAGCTTCTTTCTTAAAATTGCTTTTGCTTTTAGTAATCATTCCTTGATTTTGCAGTTCAGCTCTAATCTTTGATTCGTTAACATTGTTTCTATTTAATTTAGGAGAAAAAGTCTTTTTCAAATCCTCTTCGGCAAATTGTCTGTCTGTTGCTTTTGGATTATAGTTGTCTTCCATCAAGTTCTGCCTATTTTGAAATTCAACAATTTGAGCAATAGCATCTTGCATAGAAAATCTCCTTCACCTTGCAAAGCATTTATTACTGGAAAGTATTATTTTGACAAAAACAGTCCGAGTTTTGCAAGTTCTGGAAAGGATTCTCCAGCTGCTGTAATTCCAGACAAAGTTTTCATAAACCCATTAATATGCTGATTTAAATATTGAGGATGATGCAACTTGGTGTTAACAAGTTTGACCTTAACCATGAGAACTGTTTCATTAGAAGTACATAGAGAATTAAATACTTTCTTTAGTTTGTCCCATATTTGCTTTGCATCAGTTAACCTTGAATATGGTAAGCAATGCTTGGATCTACAGATGAGCAAATATAAGCTGCTGCTTTCTCTGCATTTTCATCAAACTGTTGTCGATATTTTCCTGTTTTTGTGGGTCTCTGCCCATTTATTGTTTTAAATAGTCCCATAGTAGTCAGATACATTTCCATTTTCCATGATCATGTTTTATAGTTTGTTCCAGTTAAAAATTCAGTAATCATCATTGAATTAGGATTAGTTGAAGCCATTCTCTATTATTTGAGTAGGGGGAAAAATCTTGAAGTCAGTATCTTTAGAAGAAGCAGTTTAAAAATAATCTGGAACTGGGTCTAGTCTGGAACAACTTCTGGGTCCATAACCCTAAAAATATGGGGTGCAATTTGCGTTTCCTAGGGTGTGAGCCCTTTTAAAGGGAAACAAAAATATGAAAGTTAAACCTGTTAGAGTTCAGCTTTCATCAGGAGAAACAGCAAATGTGTGGGTCAGACTATTAAATTGCCTTCCTAAAGAATAGACTTACTCCAAAAATCAACAAACATACAGTTTAAGTTTAAAAACAAATAATAATGACTTTAATAAATAAATACATAACAAACTAAAACCTATCCTAACTGGTTATGGTTTGTGTATAGCAGGAAGAGACTCTTAACCTCACTCAGAGGGGATTGTTACTCCAACCTGAGACTGAGAGGAGAGGGTTTGAATCTTGAGAGAAAGATTCTGTTAAACAGACTCCAAGAGTGAGTGGAGTCACATATATAGATAGAATGAGATAGATAGCAGGAAGTCCTTGACTATGTAAGGAGGGAATGCTATACATAAATTTTCCAACAGTTTCATATAAAAAAAATAAGAAAGATAAAATAGTATACAAAAACAATTCTAAACAAAAGATAGGAATGCTGGTTCATGAAAAAAAGGAAAATGGAAAATCTAGTTGGATGTCATTATTAAAAAAAAAATACCACAAAAATATGTGCACAAGTATATAATCATTGAAGTTCTCTGAGTCTTTTTCAGGCGTGGTGATACTGAGAATAGTTTAGCCCCAGGATCAGAATGGAGATTTGAAGCCTGCATAATCCATGATAGATACTGCATCTAGCAATGTCTCCAGCAAAAGGTGAATCAAGCCAGAGATAGGAGTCAAGTAAATCTATATTTTTCATCTATTATATATGATTTCCTATTTTTAAAACTCCAAAGCAGCCAACAAAGGCTTTATCGAGGATCTTGCTGTCCATATATGACTTATGGTCTTTCTTTTATTCGATTGGTTAAACATTATACAGATCAGTTCCAATATATGTAGGGCTTCACTACTACTGTTCTCTTCCATTTATGGAAGGGCTTTTGAGATAAGATAGGCCTCTACTAATGGAAGGCAATAGAGGCAATTTTCCCAAATGTTCCCTTCCTCTTGAAACTTGTACTGATTCTAGTCTACCCAAATCTGTGCCTGAGGTTTGGGAGCATTTGGAATAGCACTGGTGGTCATATAGAGGAGCTGCAAAAAGGGAAATTGCAAAATTGAGCTCTTTCTATTAGTAGATTAGGCATTACATTAAAAATCCTTCCATGAATATATATGTTCATCTGTATAGTTTATAATCCATGAATATTTGTTTATGAAAAAAGGAGGGTTACATGAAACCCATGTTACATCAGTTATATAGATAATATGTAACACAGCATGTCAACCATGTATAAAGGAGTTTTGTCTCCTGATCCTGGAACTGCCTTCCACTTACCCAAAACATCTTCTGGAAGCAACACTAGACTGTCTTCTTTTGGGGAATGTAGAAATAAATGTACCCTAGTGCAGCAGTTATATTTTTAAAATGTTATTATTTTTATACATTTATCTTTCATAAGATTAACATCATCTTTGTAGAAAGAGTAGGTTATAAATTTAGTGAACACATCAATAGATACACAACTGAAAATAATACCCTTCTTTTTCAAGGTGAAGAAATACAGAGGAAGTCCACACTCTATAATCCCATCTGCTAAAACAGTATTACTAGAATTATGTAGGAGATATCCTATAGCCTCACTGAAAAGGAAAATCATATCATTCTTATTGTTGTACCTCATACATTTTATTTGATAGATACTTTCACGGTCTATTCTAAGCTAGCCTTCCCTGAGGTGGTAGCAAAATACCATTTACAGAAGGCGAATAATAAACCCTGAAGCAGGCATTTCAAGTGTGTGTGTGGGGGGGGGAACAGAGGAACAGATCAGGCTCCTGCTCAAGAGGGGAACTGCAGATATCTCAAGTTAATTGTTTAGTTCCTATGAGAGAACCCAAATAATTAAACCAAACGGTCTGACAACTGAAGGTGGTTCTGTATCTTTCTAAGACAACACAGAAAGCAAAACAGAAACCATAATCTCACTTCTGCTCCACATACCACTTCAACTGTCTTTTGTCCCCCAACTCTCATAAACCTACTTCCTTTCTGCATCCTCCCTTCTTTGGATTACTTTAAAGATGGAGCAGTGGTTTTCCTTTCCTTAGCAAATCCCAAAATCAACTGTATTCAAAATTCAGAAAGCTGATGAATATGTTTCCCATACCACAAAAAAAATATATATATATAAAAATTATATATACTGAGAAAAAAAAAGAACGCCACCATGTTAACTATGCTATCTATCTATTTATCTATGAGAAGGGGAATGAATGAAGAATGCCACCATGTTACCTATGCAGTCCAAAATCCAACCCACAGTCCCATCGCCACCACATGCCAATACTCGAAAGTCTGGAACATCTCGAAAAAAATTTAATCTGAAAAAGAAAATAAACACAATAAGTTAGGCTCCCAACCTTGTCTAATTTGGCACACTATCAACAGAATACTAACACAGCAGTTCTCTTTGCTCATATTTGGGGAGGAAACTGGCTGAAGTCAGCTTGTTGCAGGACAGCACATATTTCTTAGTGATTATAATTCTCAAACACAATGGGCTATACTATGAGGGCACTAGTCATAAGATGCTAATTACTGCAAAGTGATCCAATAAAATTAGTTTCATTATAACATGCCGTTTATTATGGTGAGCAGCATGATATTCATCTCTTGGGAACTATATTTTAATATATAAAGATTAACTAGTATGTAGATGCCAAGGAGCTGTAAAGAACATCATTTATCAGACAGAGATCTATGCAATCTATGGCTGACTGTAACAGTTTTCAAACACAGGCTAGAATCAGATTAAACTTTGTGTTATAAAAGAAATATGCTGTGCTCAGAAAGCATGGTGAAGTAAAATGATCTTCAATGAAATCATGTTTTGACTTCATGGAAAGGGGGAGGAGGTAGCATTTTACACTTGGCTGAGGATGCGAAGTTCCAACCTGAAAATTCACAGCAATAATTGACATGTTATGTAAAAATGTGTACATATATTCCAGCATATGAGTTCATGTGCATATTACAGCTAAAAGTGAATTGCATGTTTTCATCAGTATGTTTCAGAAGTACCTATACATTCACAAAATAGAAATGATATTTGCAGTGAAGATATCCAGTGGAAGAAAAATATATGACAGAACTTGTGGTTTTCATTTAGGTGAATTTATACAGACTGATCAAATTCTAAGTAAAATATACTAGATGTGTTACATAAGCCACCAGCTCTACATTGTGTATATTTTTAGTTAATGACAAAACACCATAGGATATAGAAAGAAATCTGTAGCAGTGACAGGGGGAATAAAGAGGTGGCATTGCTACTTGTTCAGGGAGAGAGAAAAAGAGTCAAGCTATGAACACAAAGTAGGTCACCACCTGTTTAGCCATTATTCACAGACAGTATTTTGCAGGCATAAAATAGAAATGCATTTTAAAGGACAACTGCAGTTAAACTGGCCATAGCTTACAATTCCGTGAACAAATGTGTGGCACACACTGAAGTCCAACAGAGATAACTATTGAAAAAGTAAGTAATGGAGTGGCTAATGTGGCATTATTACATCTAAGGCCGTAATCAATATATGAATCCCAAAGGCATTAGTTGAAGTCTTTGTTCAGTGAAGAGAAAATATTTAAATAATGAGTGAAAAATAATCTAACAAATTTAGTTGAGGGAGGGAGGAACCTTCAGCTCTGGCAGTTGATGACAAGGAGGACTACAAAGTGGTAATTCATCACCACCAGCCTCCAGCTAAGACATTACTTGAAAGTTTCCAAATTGCCCTTCTTGCAGTTCAGTAAGTGCACAACAATGCAATAGAGTGTGAAGGTCAATCCACCCTCTGCTGGCCCCTCTTTCCACTCCCCCTACCCCAAATTGCTCCAGGATATGAGGAAAGCCTTCAGCGCATTTTCAGGCAGCTCCAAGAGCTTGTGAGGGAAGGCAAATGACTCTGTTTTCACATAGATGTTTCACATCCAGGCGGCCTACAAAGACCAAGGATTCTTATCTTCAGCTGCATGCCTTATATGCATTCAGACTTCTTTGGTTCATGTATGATTTGAATGTCAGTCATATTTTTAACCTGACCAATGTCTTGCTGTTTTGGTATTTCTAGAGCATCCTTTCCATGATACTGAGTGATTTGGTAACAATAAGATGGCACTAGATAGACAAAATGAAATTATAGTGTTCAGCAACAAAATAGAAACACTAATTTCTAGTGTCCCATCAGCTACTGCCATTTCAATTAACAGAATACTGGGCTTGCTCCTGGACTACACATTGTTTCTAAATTATTATAGCAGTGACCACTAGAGATAAAAAAACAGTTCATAGCAGGGATGATTATAAATGCAAGCACCTCAACCTAACACTTCATTTCAGCAGACCTTCTGCTGTAGTTCTGCTTACCCCTAACCCAGTTATCTAGTACCAATATTCTCCCTCTTCCTCTCTCAAGGAAAAACAAACCTATCTTGGGAAGTCTAGGGAAGTCAATGATGAAGGAGGAACTAAGCAAAGAATTTTTACTTTCATAAGCAACTGTGTCTCTCTATAGCAGGGGTCGGCAACCTACGGCCCCCGGGCCGGTTCCGGCCCAGAACGCCGTATTTGCAGGCCCAGGCGGACCCCAGCCGCCACCGCCGCCGCGGCACCTCCGCCGCTTGTTTTGGACGGCGCGCGACCGCGCGTGCCGCGGCCGACATTTTTTTCTCCAAAATGGCAGCCGCGACGCGTTTGCGCATGCGCAGGATTTGCGCATGTGCAAACACGTCGCGGCCGGCATTTTGGAGAAAAAAATGCCGGCCGCGGCGTGCGCAGTCGCGCGCCACCCAACACCGGCAGTTGGTGGAGGCAGCGGCGGTGGAAGCAGTGGAGGCGGCGGCAGAGGCGCTGCCACCTCCGATGCCGCCTCTGGCTCCGCCGCCGCTGGATCCTCCTCCTCCTCCTCCTCCTCCTCCCCCACCGCCACCACCTCTGCCTCCTCCTCCTCCTCCTCCACCGCCACCGCTGCCGCCGCCACCGCCATCACCGCCGCCACCTCTGCCTCCTCCTCCTCCTCCTCCTCCTCCACCACCACCGCTGCCGCCGCCACCGCCATCACCGCCGCCACCTCTGCCTCCCCCTCCTCCTCCTCCACCGCCGCCACCACCACCGCCGCCACCTCTGCTTCCTCCTCCTCCTCCTCCGCCACCTCTGCCTCCTCCTCCTCCTCCGCGACCGCCGTTTCCACCGCTGCCGCGGAGCCCGCTTTTGGCAGAGCGGGACGCGGCTTGCATTTTGGTCCAAAATGCAGGCCGCGTCGCGTTTGCGCATGCGCAAATCCTGCGCATGCGCAAACGCGACGCGGCCTGCATTTTGGACCAAAATGCAGGCCGCGTCCCGCTCTGCCAAAAGCGGTTCCGCGGCAGCGGTGGAAGCGGCGGTCGCGGAGGAGGCGGCAGCGGCGGCGGAGGATGAGGATGAGGGGCCAGCGGCGGCGGCGGAGGAGGAGGAGGAGGATGAGGAGCCAGCGGCGGCGGCGGTCGCGGAGGAGGAGGAGGAGCCAGCGGCAGCGGAGGAGGAGGAGGAGGAGGCGGTGGCAGGAGTCCGCCCTGGGTAAGGGGACTCGTGGGGGGTGCGCCCGGGGGTTAGTGGAGGGAGCGCACGCGCGCAAGCGCACACGCGCCATCATTACCCCCCCCCCTTGGCCCAGCCGAGACCTGGGCTGGTGGAGACCGGCCCAGGTCTCAAAAAGGTTGCCGGTCCCTGCTCTATAGGATATAGCACAAGTACTCAGGGTTCCTCATGTTTTTTTGTCTTGTTTGGCCAATTTGTTCCTTACTGGTAGAGCAAGGGTGGGATGTGTATGAGCAATATTTGACCCCAAGGACATCTGTTGCTGTTCTGAAGGCTTCCCAAGACCTCCATCCAAAACAGGCTAAATGTAGCAACATAACGCTATGCCATCTCCTCTGGAAAAAAATACAGAATGCTAATTTTGGCCTAAAATGAGTCTGTGCAACCCATTGTTTAGGGGTGAAAATTTACCTACACACCCATGCCAGTTGCCCTCCGCTGCTATAGACTGAGCAGTCTTTGTTCTAGCCATGCATCTGTAGCCAGCAGAAAAGACTTTCTGTACCTATCAGATTTGAAAATGTAATTTTTCATTGGAACCATATTTCACAAAAGGGGACAAGTTTATAGTTGAGCCTCATCAAATAAAGTCAAACACACACACGCATGCACATATGTACACCAAGGTTCACAAAGAAAAACTCAGCTTGACTCAAATAGTGGAGGCCATACTCCTCTGTATCCTTTCATTGCATACACACAATATTTTGGCTGATATGTGCTAAACTTCATAAATATTACACCAGATTGTTATAGATAGCACAGATCCACAGGTAATACACATTTAACAACTGTGGGGAAACAATTGCTAGAGACAGTTAAATATTTCCAGTACAAAAGTGAGTGGACTAGAGAAAACTACCAGGAAAAAGCAGGTAAAATTGTGATCACTCCATAATTTCATAATGTTCTACAGATCAACCGCTATTTGCACATCTGTTATTTACATATAAAATGATTTTTCAAAATTCTTTAGTATACCTAAATCAACAGTAACAGTTGTTAACAGAATTAGATGCCTCCTATAGTGAAGTAACCACTGAACACTGATAGTCTTCAGGGTAAAAAATGTGCATATTATAAATTGTATATTGCATGGGAATGGCAATTTTCATATCACTTAGTTACCTATGACTGTAAAATACACACTTTCTCCAACTTACGCTTACTTTCTTATGGCTCGGTTTTCAATGTCAACTCTTACTGTGTCAACTGAACAGTTGACTTTTATCATACAAATTATTTTTTAAAAATTCAAGCCATCAAAAGCTAAACCCTTAACATGCTGGGGAGAAGGACATATTTGAAAGAGAAAAAACAGGTGTTGCAAAGAAATATAACTGTGCCCCTCAGAAGAATGTATTCAGGACAATCTGAGGGTGTATCAACACTGAAGAAATAAAGCTGTTTGACACCACTTTCACTACGATGATTCTATCCTACATAATTCTAAGGCCATGGCAGTGAAAGTGATGTCAAACTGCATTATTTCTACAATGTGCAATTGTTGCTAGTTGTCAAAGTTGAGTTATAGCCTGGTCCGATATAGCACAAATATTTTAAATCTACATTAAACAGGTTGGGATTTGAGTACACCGATTATTTGTTACAGAGTTAATGTTATACCTCATCCTTGTAAATATATATAAAACAAGCTAGACATCACAGTTCAAAGTTATTATTTGCATATCATATCAGATGATATATTGCCTAGCAATGGGTTTCTTTGGTTAAAGGAAAACAAAATTTCTTCTTCTTCTTCTTCTTCTTCTTCTTCTACTACTACTACTACTACTACTACCACCACCGCTATTATTCCTCCAAAGGAACAAGACTAAAGAGCTGCTGAGCCTTGCATTAAATCCATTTCAATTTTTACACAATTTGTTAAAAACTAGGAAAGATATGGTCAATATTACAAACTGCCTCTCAACACTACTCTGATTTTCAAAAAGAGCTTTCCATAGACATGGATAGGATGCTTTCAATATGAGAAACATAATTAACAGAACTATTTTAATCAAACATTGAGGTCCATTTAAGCAGAAGCTGGCATAGACCAAAGGAATTGATTGGGTTTTTTTCCCATTCTGAAAGCTTAGCATAGTCATGGAAGCTGCCTTTCAATTGGGATAGGGGGGTTGCAGACTGTCAAAAATAGTGTGAATTCAGTCCACTTTTAGGGTTAGGGTTAGTGCTAGGGAATCATGGGAATTGTTATTTTTCTGAGACATTGAACTTTCTTTGTCAGAGAATTCTAGTGCCACAATAAAATACAGTCCCCATGATTCCCTAACCTTAACCCTAACCCTAAAAGTGGACTGAATTCACACTATTTCTGACAGTCTGCAACCCCCCATAGAGTCCAAATATAGTACTCTTATGGTAGACAGCAATAGGTTGAGGCCAACGCCACAGCAGTGTGGGTGACTTGCACCTATCTTTTGACTGCCTATTTGTAAAACTGAAATAAACAGATTTATAAGTCATACTGTAAAAGGGGATAACCTTTATGAAGATAATTATATAGCCAAAATAAATGCTGAAAACTAAATGTACATCTAGACACACATATACACTGGAAAATTAGAATTGAATTAAATTTTGACACGAAAAGCATAAACTAAATAAAGACTTAAATAACATTTTCTATATAGTTAATTAGAAATTTCTGGAATCAGTTAAACTTTAGACACTTTTAGATAAGCAAAAAGTGAAATGACTTAAAAATTAGCCTTTGCTGAAAACTGCCCTCTTGTGGCTGTATACTACAGCTGAATTTTCCTGTCGTCACTATATATTTTTAAAACATATTCACACTGCAAACATCATAAGCTAATTATATATATGCCACAGTTTTTACTCCTGAGTATGTCCTTATAGATTTGCAATCTAAAACCCTAAGTTAATTTTAAAAATTTAGGAAATCTTTAAGAACAGTCTTAAAACTTTCCATTAAGTCATAGTGAGGTTTATAGTGAAATCCTTGCTGGACTCGGAAGGTGTGGGGTGGAGAACTTGGGGTGGGAAGACTGCCTCTGAGTCTCTGCTGGACCTGGAAGGCAAGGGGTGGGCTGGGGAGGCTGCCTCCAAGTCTCTGCTGGACCTGAAAGATCAGACCAAGGAAAATTATGTGGGATGAAGTATTCCTCTGGGTATTCTGGACCCATGTTACAGGGAAGTGAAGAAAAATTGTTAATATTCACATCCTTGATGAAAAAGTATGTCCTAACACTCAAGACATATTACATAGGAAAAAGGAAAATAGCTGCAACTTTATTCAGACTTTGGGACTTCTATCTGGAAAATTTGTGCAAACATACTTTTTTTCTGCAGAAAAAAATTTGGTTTGAGAGGAGGGAATGTGCTTTTTTTGCACACAAAGCAATATTTTTTGCATGCAACAGTATATTTTCCAGAAAAATAAGATGATTCCTATGAATGCTTCCTATGAATCATTTTGCACAGAAAACTTTTTTCTTCCTTTAAAAGCATGTTACCTGCACATGAATAAGTGTATTTGACATATATTTATGTCAACTGTGAAAATCTTGGTGCAAAGAAACATGCTTCTCTGAGTAGAAAACATGGTTTCTATGGGAAAAGGATAGTAATTTTCTGCAACAATCAGAGTCACTTGCATAAAAGCATTGCTTTTTGTCCAAAAAACCCCAAACACATTATCTGTTGCAAAATATATTTGCATGATTGGGACAAGTTCTGCTTCATCAACAAAACATGAATTGAGAGAAATAAAGCCACAACTATTTATTGATTACAGCTACAGTTGATGGGATCAGATCCTGGCACCAATGTCTGGCATTTGGTGCAAAATGGAAGTAGGCCGGTACAGGCTCACCTGAATGGGTGCCCATCCCTGGCCAGAATTTCTTGCCTCCTTGGAAATACATCAGTCCCCTGGCTGGGCAACAATTTCAGCCCCAAACTCTAGAGATCTGTTGCCAGTCCAACAGTAGGTATAAATCAGCTTTCCATGTTCCTGCATACTACATGGATGAGCATTCAGTGATTTTAGGTTATGATGCATTTTATTTGATAAGGTCAAGCACACTATAGTGATATTTAACCTTAGACTTACCCTGGCATTGGTCCATTTGCAGCAAGGTCATAAACTTGACGAGGATTCAACAGATACTGATATCTTCTATAAATTCTGCAGTTGTAGAAAGAAATATTTATTTAAGTTTTATTCACCATCCAGTTACATTATCAGTAATTACCAATTAAATTCATGTTTTTAGACTAAGAAAATTTGATTGTTAAATGCATCATGCACTTATTAGTGCTAAAGTTTAAAGCTTATCCTTGAGGGACAGAGTTCCATGGTAAATAAAGGAAGCAAAGCCAATTAAAACGAACTCCTAAGGTTAAGATGAATAGCTAAACACAACCTCTTGCCATGGAAGACTGCAGACACTGATATTTGCTTCCAGGACCCTGCGTGGATGCCAAAATCCATGGATGCTTAAGACCCATTAAATACAGTGGGACAGTAAAATGGTGTCTCTTGTATAAAATGGGAAAATCAAGATTTGCTTTTTGGAATTTATATATTTTTAAAATATTTTCAAGCTGTGGATAATTGAATCCATGGCTAAAGAATCAATGGAAATAGAGGGCTGTCTATTTAAAATAGCCAGGATCTAGCCCAATGATATTTTCATTTACTTTTTTTTCCAAACATATTTTGAAGCTCCATCAAAAACAGTTTTTCCAACTCTCCTCCATATTAAAAGGCATTTATCATGTGGCATGGTGAGCTAACTAGTTGCTGAGCTCTTAAGATCTTGGCCATTGTTTCTATGTACAATAAGAAAGACAGAGTATATCTAAAAAATCAATAAATAACAAACTAGATATATAGCAGCAACTACAGTTCACATATTTGCCATCTATATATGAAACCTCCAAGTGTGCAATCATTTCAATCACTTTTCTCTTAGCCCTTCTTCAATGTGGGCTGTCCAAGAAACATAGCTGAATACTCTGCCAGGGAAAGCCGGGAAGTTCTAGCCTAACAGTGTCCATTTTGCAAGATTTCCTTATCTGATGGCTTACTGCAAAAGCAGAGTCAGATTGCTTATCACAATCTCTATTTGCTGTTTTGTCAGCTAAACACACACCAAAAACAAAACAAACAAACAAACAAAAAACCCCACAAGTTCAACCTAGATAATAAAGAAACAGAAATAGTAAAAGAATTCTCAACCCTGGGATCAAACATTGATAGAAATGGGGACTGCAGTCAGGAACTCAGAAGATTAAGAATGAGGAGGGTGCTATGAAAGAACTAGAAAAGATTCTAAAATACAAAGATATACAACTCAACGCAAAAGTTAGAATCATACAAACCATTGTATTCCCTATTACCATGTGGATGTGAGAGCTGGTCAGTTAAGAAAGATGATAGGAAGAAAATCAATCCATTTGAATTGTGGTGCTGGAGAACAGTGTGAGGATCCCAAAAGGATAAACAAGTGGGTCCTAGAGCAGATCAAGCTGGAAACCTTCCTGGGAGTAAGATGACCAAACTGAAACTGTCATACTTCAGACACATCATGAGAAGAGAAGACTCACTAGAAGAGACAATAATGATGGGAAAGGTGGGGGGAAGCAGGAAGAGAGGAAGGCCACATGACAGATAGGTGGACTCTATTACAGAGGTCCTGGGTATGGGTTTTCAGGATTTAATTAAAGCAGTGGGTCTTGGAGATGTCTCATTCATAAGGTCACCATGGATCGAGATCGACTCGAGGGGAGTTAACAAAAAATATATATTCATTCTTTTCCCCATAACTATTATCTATGGAAATGAAGGTTGCTGTTTATGGCCTCAAACAGACAGTACAAAAAAAATGTGGTGGGGCTGCTCTGGTGCCATTCAGGTCCCAATCCCGGCTGCCGCTGCAGTTTTAAACTGAGATGACAAAAAGAGTAGGTTTTGTCCATTCTTTGTTCTTTGTAAAAGACATGGCCTCAGCATGGTTTCTGGCCACAGTCAGGGCATGTGGCATCTAAACATTACACTACAAACTTGGCTGGAAACTGGTTTATTTGGCCTGTATGTTTCAGGCTGTAGTTTGCTTGGGGGGAATAAGAAGTCAGGTGGTCGATTATCAGTCCTAGGTTTGAGAGCCAGGTGAGAAGCTGGAGTACCAAAATCAATGGGGGTGGCATACAGAAGTGTAGTCTGGATTCAGGAACAAGGCCAAGTCTTTCAGATGACAGATGTCTCTCACCGAGTGGGTGATCAATGTTTTTTTACAGCAGATGCTAAGCATTTGCTGCCTGTCTTATCTTGTGAGGCTGGGGCCACACCAACTGACCTGCAGGTTAGCCAAGCCTCTCCTCAAACACGCTGGTGTTTCTATGATCTCTAAGGGACACCCAAAAGTTGTTATTATTTAATTTATCCCACCCACATCTGAGTTATACCAAGAAATGTACGATTTCTCTGTATGTGTGCTTTTTACATAGAAATATGGATGGTAGAAAGCAGAGACAGGGGTATAGCTGCATCTCTTACTAAAGTCACACCCATGTGTATATTTGCCACATTGGAATAGTGTGATAATTTACCAAATGTTAATTAATTACAGTCAAAGGCCTGAAAAACCAAATATATGTACTATACTGGAGGTGCTCCAACCTCCCCCCCCCCCAAAAAAAAACAGCATATGGGAGGGGCATCCGATAGCAGATGAGTTTGTAGCAAAGATGAATAAAGTGCTTCTAAAATTACTAGGGATGCAGTGGCTTAGTGGTTAAGATACCAATTCTGATGATCGTAAGGTCAGAAGGCTGACATTTCAAGGCCCAAGCATCGCATGATGGAGTGAGCTCCCGTCACTGGTCCTAGTTTCTGCCAATCTAGCAGTTCAAAAGAATGCAAATGCAAGTTGATAAATAGGTACCACTTCAGTGGGAAGGTAACAGCATTCTGTGCAGTCATGCTGACCACATGACCACTTGAGTTGTGTTTGGACAATGCTGGCTCTTCAGACCCCTACAGTCGGTTACGACTAGTTATTCATGTCAAGCAGAAACCCTTACCTTTAAGATTACTAAACAGGACATGAAATTTAGATATTTCTGAAGCTGCTCTATGTCTTTTACAAATTCAAAGCCAAGTCTTCCCAGCTCCCCTTTTAATGTTTTTTAGGGGTAACGTGCAAGAAAGTTATTAATTTCTTCAGTTAAGTTGCTCTGCTTCTCCTTTTTAAGGGGGCAAGCATACGGGCAGCCCTGGGCCGCCCCCAAAAGTGGAAGATCGAGGCCGAGGCTGCCAGACACCTTGACCTTGATCCTCCCTTTTACTGCCTGCGAAAGAAGCGCTAAAATAGCACTCCTACAAGCCACGAAAGGGGCACCACAAAAGGTGTGGCACTCCTCTTCGGCATCTCTTCCGGCTCAGCATGTCCGGATGCTGAGCCGAAAGGACGTCATCGGAGTGCCTGTCGTGTGGACAGGCCGTTGCTCTGATGACGTCCTCAGGAAGGGGATGGGGCGCTCAGCATCCGGCTGCCCCTCCCCTTCCTGGGATTGAAGATGGCATTTTTTGCCATCTGCATCCCCCCAAAGTTCTCCAAGCCTAGGGAGTGAACACTGATAAGCCTAGTGGACAGAAAAGTCCATTTTGATTCTTGTACAGTACAACCTGCAATTTTTGAAGTACTGTATACAATGAGTTGTGGGGAAAACACAGTTAAGAAGCCAGAAAGCAGTCCGATGCTCAACAGCAGGTGTCCAGCTCAACAGCTTAACCCAAGGCAGGCAGAGCATTCAGCAAAGAATACAAGGTAGAAGGAAACCAAGTCTAGAGGAAGGGAAACAGTGGGCAGAAAAAATAAAGGAAATAGCAGGAAAGAAGAGAACAGAAAGGAGGAAAAAGGATGAAGCATGTGAAGCACTACCAAGGGGTTGTGTGCCAAAGAGCGGTATGACAAGTGCAGGAATTCATAGGCCTCTGATATATTAACAGAAGAGATGAACTGGGGGTTGCTAGAGCAGAGAAACTTGTAACGATATCTACGCTGGGAAGACTAGGAGAAGGTCCAAAGACAGAAGTCTGCAATCTGCAGCAAACAGTGCAGCAAATATTGGAAGGGACTCCAAGGGCATCCCAGTTCAGAGCCCTGAAAGATTGCAAACATGGATAAAAGTGATACTGCTCTCAAGCAGAGCAGGTTAAGACCAATAAAACACACATTGAAATAATTTTGCCTATCACATTAACTGTTAAACCGGCTTACCTGAGCTGGCTTAAAATTTAAAATGGGCAGCATATTGATGTTATCAGAAGGATTTAGCCACTGAATCTGCCATTCGAGTCCAGTCCGGGTTCATCCCTGATCCTAGGGCCACTCCAGTGGCCATTTCCTTAAGTCGGAAAACTCATGGCTTCTATAAGAGGCGTGCTGAATGCTCCTGTGAGCAGGGATGGACCCGGGTGGTGATTTTGGCAGCTAAATCCTTCTGATAACATTTCAAATTTTAAGCCGGCTCAGGTAAGCCGATTTAATAGTTAATGTGATAAGTGTCTTATGACACTTGCAGCGTACCAAGAGTCTTTCTTATGATGCTAACCTCTGTAATGGAGACACCCTTGTTTATCACAGAGGCTGCAAACTTCATTTGATGAAATGCAACAAATTAGCATTATTATTAGCAATTACAGTGATAAGTGATTTTTCAAAGTGAAACTCCCTCAGAATGATGTTAAAGAAAGTGAAATACTGTAAAAATACATGAAAGTTGACATGAAATCTTAGTATTTAATATCTAAATTGCAATGTGCTGAGTCTGGATCATGTATTCAGTTCTGTATTAACAACTGAGCATCCTGCAGATGAATCCTAAAGCAAAGCAGACCCATTAAATCAATGTGAATTTAACAAGTCATCAAGTAAGCGCCACTAATTCAATGGATCTACTCAAATATGGGACTAACAACTGGATATAAGCCAAAATCTTTATGAATGCATTGGTCATGGCGATGGAGTGTGAGTTTTGCAATGAGATCTTTAAACCCTCCAGTGAAGAAGACATAATTGTTTGCCCTTACAAAAGGAAAATTTAGTGGTTATGTGAATTTGTCTGTACTGGCATAGATGGACCTTTCTGTTTGCCAGGAGCAGTTTGCTGTTTGCTGATTCTTGTATCAGCTTAATGAGAAAAGGCCAGTGATTCAGTAGCAATGCTAGCAAGCACCTCAAATTTACATTCTATGAAAGACATTTCATCAGCATTGTTTGTAACTAATGATGATGAGTCTCATCAAAGAATAATTACAAACATTCTGAGAGACTCTCTACATTTTTAATAACATACACTGCCTATAGTACAAGAAAATATACTATCCCAATTTTAACAGCTCTTCTGGGCATATCTGATAACTTTTATTGTACCCTGCTTCTTTTAATTTCTATTAATGAAATTTCAGGGTACCATGTACGTACCAATTGAATAAACACTCTTAGTAATTTCACCAGAGATAGCAGCTCCCACTAGGTTCCTAATGATGATATTTATGGTTTGCATTCTATGTACAGATGTTGGAATTTCTGTAGCCCTGTAATTAGTTTAGGAAAACAAAGGTCCAAAACACACTGCAGAAATAATTCATCTTGAGAGTGCTTTAACTACCCTGGCTCAGTGCTAGGGAATTCTGGGAACTGTAGTTTTGTGAGACATTTAGCCTTCTCTGTCAGAGAGCTCTGGGCCACAACAAACTACAATTCCCCGGATTCCCAGGGCAGTTAAAGCGGTCTCAAACTGGATTATTTCTGCAGTATGTTTTGGGCCCAAGTTTAAGATTGCCAAAGCTTCCAAGAACCATGTTTGCTCCCAGTGCCATTATCTGGCTGTAATTAGGAAATCATTTGGTACTGAAAATGTAGAATAAGAGTTCCTTTGTCACCATGTCATTGATCATACAACTTCATTCTGTGAACTAAGGCTTTTCTATATGAAAATTATCACAGAATCCAAAATCCATATAGTGAACATAGTTCCAGTTCATTTTTATTGCTTTTAATGGACTTGTTTTTCTTGTGTGTCTTCAAGTCATTTCAAACTTATGGCAACACTAAGGTGACCCTGTCATGGAGCTTTCTTGGCAAGTTTCTTCAGAGGAGGGTTGCCATTGCCATCCTGTGAATCTGAGAGTGTGCGACTTGCCCAAGGTCACACAGTAGGTTTTATATGAGCCAGAATTTGAACCCTGATCTCCATATTCCTAGTCCAACACTCAAATGACTAATCCACACTGCTTCATTTAATGTGCTTATTTCATGTTAAATGTAACGGGGGGGGGGGATGCAATATACACTCAATTATTTTGTTCCAGAGATAATAACAAGAAGTGGTTACTTCCTCAAAACACTGAAGCACAACTGTGTGCCCCAATTACAGTCATTCCATTGAGGCAATGCAATTCACAGCAGTACTGATTTACCATTCATTTGTGTCTATTCTGGTTGGGAATAGTAACTAAATTTACATTAACACAAAATGTCAATAAAATCAAGGATAATCAGCAACAAATACTTACCTTTCTCCCTGTTTCCCGCCACTTTTAGGATTGACAAAAACTAGAAGGGGATGAGTACCTGGAAGAGGTGTAATCTAAATTAAGAGAATACCACAGAAACTCATTACTTATTCACTCTTTTTCATTCAGCTTTTTATTATATATACATAGAAAGATGATTAGGAAAACCTCTGACTTTTTTGTGTGGAATTCATTGTAGCATCCTTAAAATAATTAGCTGAAATATAAATGAACTAGCTAAACAGATAAATAGATAGATACGATTAAAAATATTCATTTCTAAATTAGTGGACTAGAATTACTACAATTTCAGTGCATATTTATGACATTAACCACTACAGAAAATGCACAGGAATTAAGACATGAATTTTGCAACTGGTGCTGATGGACAAATTTTCAACAGCAGCAAAGCCATTCAAGAAAATTATGAATACCAAAGACATTAAGCAAACATATTTTAAACAAAGCATTCCTCATATTTTGAAACTAGAGTAACTAGAGTTTTGTTTTGCTTATATGTCATCACTCATCTCATACCATCTCAATGCTAATTTCCTGGGTAGAAAGGTGAAGTAATTTTATACTGTTTTCATCAAACAGAGGACCCAGATAGAACTTCCTAGGCCAAATTCAGGAAATGGCAAAGCACCCCTTTATTTATTTTATTACTTAAAAAGGCACAACCAACACACATTTCCAGAATAATTTCACCTTAGAAACAAAGGAGACATCAGATGGTATACAGAGAGCCTTACATAATTTTGGCCCTGTGGTAACTCCAAAATGGCTGCATCTGCTTAGAACGGGTTACTGCCTCCTTGACTTCTGAATCTGTTGTTATGTGTCTTCAAGGCATTCCTAATTTATGGCAGCCCTAAAGTGAACCAATCATGGGGTTTTCTGGGGCTGAGAGTGTGTGACTCACCCAAGAGTGAGAACAGTATCTATTTAATCTAATAAATGTTTAATAATAATAATAATAATAATAATAATAATAATAATAATAACAATAATAATAATTTTTATTTATATACCGCCCAGTGGCAGACCAATCTGGGCGGTTTACAACATTAAAATACATATGACTTAAAACAGTATAATGCCCTCTCCCCTCCTTAAAAATTTATTAAACCATATCTCAATTAAAACCAAATAACTTGGTTAGGTAAACTTGTTTAATGTTATTTTTATACATTTTAATACTTTTGCATTGTTTTTAAATTGTATTGTTTTACATTTGCTTTCACCATCTTGAGTCCCTATATTGGAAGAAAAGCAAGATATAAGTAAATAAAACAACAACAACAACAACAACAAAATGTGGCTCTAAAGATGCTGGACTGCAGTTCCCATTAGCCATAGCCAGGATAGCCAATAGTGAAGAATGAAAGGAGCTGCTGTTCAAAAATGGGAAAGAGTATATATATATATATATATATATATTCCATTCCTGTCCTAGTAGATAAAATAACCTGATAAGTACACGAGAAGAGAACAACAGGCATATTCCCCCCACCACCTATTTTTGCTTATCCATCCCACAGTAGGAATGGAAAGAATATTAAAAAAATATTTGCAAAATTGTTGAAAAATGTTTTTTGAATGTCGAATGAAAATGTTGTAATTGGGGACTTAGGACCAGTACAGAATGGTCAAAATGGCCAGCCTGGGGGTGGAGTCGGGGTGTGGCAACTGCACGCCAGCTGCCCCAACTCCACCCCCACATCATCTTCATGCTGCCCATCCAAACAGATGGCATGTAGCGTTGGGGCGCTCCCTCGGCACAGTGTTTAGACATGCAAAGTGACGGATCGAGTCCGCAGCATGCAGTTGCCACAGCCCGATCCGGCACTCCCAGGGGTGCCATCTGTACAGCCCCTTACTCTCTACAAAATCCACATATAGTTGATTTGTAAAGAAAAAAATTGTAAAGATTTGTAAAGAAAAAAAAATGTTTTGTTTTTTCCACACAAACATAAAAAGGAGTTTCTGCGCGCGCGCGCACGCACACACACACACACAACCCTGTTTCCTGTACAAGAATTTTTTTTTCTATGCAAAACAGCCACATGCAAATGTTGCACAAAGTGAGCCCTGAATTATAAATAAGCTTCAAAAACTACATGATTTTCAAAAGACTTTTTCACAGCAGGAAGAAAATTTATAAAATTAATTGTTGTTCTTCAAGAAGAAATTTAGTGAAGAATTACATCCCTATACAACAGAAACCCAAAAGATTCTTTAGAGTAAAATAATCCACAGGAAAAACTAATCCAAATAAAGCAGAAGCACTTTTAGGGCAAACAAGGAAATGAGAGACAAGAAAATCAGCCCCCTTCTACAAGCTTCCCTCTTGGGCTTTTCAAAATCTAAGCAATGCACTTTTTTTTTACTCCAATGGCTTTCTGCTGACGGGTGATCCTGTGATACAATTTTAAAATAATTCAGCAATATAACTAATGTAAATTTTAATAAGGATGTAGTCTGTATTTGCATGAAAGAAATAATGTAGTTTGATGCTGCTTTAACTGCCATGCCTCAATGTTATGAAATCATGGGATTTGTAGTTTGTTGTGAGACAAGAGTGCTCTGACAGAGAAGGCTAAATATCTCACAAAACTAAAAATCACAATATTACATAGCATTGAGCCATGACATGTAAAGTGGCGTCAAACTGCATAATTTCTTCAGTGCAGATGCAGCCATAATCATAGTTTAAACACAATTAAAGCTGAATCCTTAGCTCATCTGTTATTAAAGGTAGAGAGTATAGTTCAGGGTCTTGTTCACCTCAGTAGACAGCCATTCAGTTAGTGGAAGAAAGATTTATGAATTGAGGCACATATGTTTCTGCCAAGGCAACATTACAGACTGTATCAAAGATTGTCACGTCTTTAATGCTTATCTAGAGATTTAATCAATTCTACTTATTTAGTCTAATTCCAGGGTTGTTTGTTCCTGTGAATCAAGCATAAACCAACGTTTCTCATTGTGACAAAGATGGACTGCCTCTTAGATGTCCCTACAGATTCAGGTTAATTAATGAGGCTCATCTTAAGGTTATACATGATATATTACTTCCTCTAATTAGAAATAATAATCCTGATCATTATGCTGGTTAAGCTAGAAAGAAATAAGATGAATGTGCTTAACTATGATTAATAATAGTTGTACCTAAGTAGCAGTCTCCTCTGCCACTGAACTGCCTCCACAGTCCTGTATGTCTGTGTTTTTTTTTAACTTTAGTAATTTTCTATTAGTAATAGAAAATATTAATGGATGAATATTTGAAGACTATACTTTTTACAATATGTATTGTGTAAAGGAGGAAAAAAGTTTCCGAACCATCAAAACCCAATTACCATTTTTTTCATGAAGAATGGGAGGGGGTTTTATAGCACTCAATTAATGCATTACAAGGTGTTTTAATTATGTAAATAATTAGATATATTACAAAAACACTAATTAGCAGACCTCTCAAATTTCACCAGTTGCTGTCCTGCTACAAGTATAGGCAGACCTTCTTTTAAATAAAAATCTTGCTGTTATATTTCATCTGCTGAAATACAAACCATCATGAGAACATTCTATATTCCTACTTTCCAATTTTACTCCTTTCTGATGGCTTCTATACTTTAGATATGTTAGCTGCAAGCCATTAATTAGACACCCAAGCATTCTTTGTTGATGCGTCAGAAGATATAAACAGCTGCACAGATATATATTTTAATTGTATACGAACATTCTAGCATACTCCACATACCTCTAGTTCACCTTGAAATATATGGAAAGTGAATACTGAGTTATTTTATGGATTATTTTAGGAAGTTACTTATACCATCATATGAGTCATTGAACAGGATCATACTACTTCATTGACATACCAAACTTAAGAAAAATAATATATACACCTGGGAACACAAATTTAGGTTTTCATCATCAGCCTCTGATGAAGTCAGATTTTAAACAAAAAGTTCGGCATCCACACAATTGAAATTGATAGTCATTTACTGAAAATGTAAATCACTATCAGCAAATAACTTCCCCTTTTACCTATTGATTAGACTTGGTATACCCTTTTGGTGTAACATTTAAATATAAAATGTTACACCAATTTTGAAAAGCAGGCATGAAAGTCCTGTGCAGATGGTATTCCTAGAAAAGGAACTGGAGAAACTGCCAGCTCTGTATCAGTGTACAACATTTATGTCCTATTAGAGAAAATGTTCTCTTGAATGTTACTGTTCTGTTGATTTCTACACATGCATCAGAAGATACATGGAGACACCTGGAGGTTATTTCATTTTGTTGTACTGCACCATTGGGGAACAATGTAATTTCATAAACCATATCATGGCTAGAGATAGTGGCACTACTGTTTTGTGTCTGGGAGACATCTTGACCTATGATTATTGATCATGCTTAAGACATATGTAACCAATTAAAAAGTGGCCCTTGCTTTGCAGTAACAAAAGCTTTTTGGTTTTATTTTATGCCCTGTAATTGCAAACTATGGGGCAAAGCAGACTGCCCTGAAGGGGCAGCATCACACCACCCCTGGAAAAGCCAGGTGGGCGCCATGGCAACCGTGCACTGTGGCCCCACTCTGGCATTTTTCCAGCACCACGACTTTTCAGTGCTCCTGAGGCATGTGGTGTCTAAACGCTGCACCGCTGAAGCACCGAAAAGCTGCCCACCAAGTGGTTGGGCAGGCGGTGTGACACCAGCTTGAGAGCAGCATCAGAGCATGCCGTGTCTGAACACTGCACTCAGATGCCATCCCCAAGCCAGAGTAAAGGGGCAGTTTGCTTCGCCACTATGAAATATACAATTCAATGATTAGGTGCAATAATTTTTATCTAGGACTACTGAATGTGGTCAAGCTTGACTTCATTCTGCAGCCAAGAAAAATACTGTGATTGTTGCTAATTTTCAAAACAAACAAACAAAAAAACCAGAAGTGAGTCAAACCTGAAGGCCTTGTCCATCCACAGTAACAGAATTTGCTCTCTGCATCTTGTTCCGATCACCTAGCTTGTCTGACTGCTGAGAACTACTTCTTTCTTTTTTCATAGTTGTTTGTCGTTCCTAAAAGGGAGGTGGGGGGAAAAGATTAACAAGTTTTAAATTTCTATGGTCAAAATGGAAGGCTCTCAGCCTGGCATGACACGTTCAAATACTGCTTCAGTTATAATGAGTTCAGTGATTGCAATCAAATCATTAAATGAAGCCCAACTTGACATACATCTATTTATGTATCTACACATAATAAGTCATTAGATAATAGATAGATGGTAATTATTTTGTCACAATAAGGAGTAATGCAATGGCATGAAGTTGGTAATACACTGTGAGGGCATCTAACTGCATTATCAAGCTTCTCAAATAAGGAGGTTAATTAGAAGAGGTTTGCCTTCTGTCTCTTGAAAAAAGAGAAGCCACTGAAGACCACAACTGTCTTCATAAACTGGGTCACATAGAATCTGAAATGGTCCTTTCTGGCTTTGAATAAAGCCTGTTCCAGGAAGAAATCAAGCCAATCACATGCCTTAGAATATTGTGTGGGTTCAATCTGTAAATGCTTTGAGCAACCCCACCACCACCACAACAGGGACATGAGATAGGCTGAAAACATGGCCTTAGTGACCATATGAATCCTGTCCATACAGGCCCTTGATCTACTTCCACAAATGCAATGCCATTTTGAAATTAAAAAAAACAACTTTCAGATTTGAAAGTGAAACTAATAGGAAAGCTGAATTAAACAGTTTTTAAAATAAATTTAGATAATAGACATGCAAACGTTATAGAATCATAGAGTCATAGAATCATAGAGTTGGAAGGGCCATCCAGTCCAACCTCCCTCCCAATCCTAAGTGAACTATATGCAAATTCTTCTAGTTTATCTCTCCCTTTCTTCTGCTGACACCCATGAAGGAATTGTAGACTGAAAACCATTAGGGACCAGGACCTGCTATCTTGCCCTTTCTAACACACCATGCACATTGATAATGCATTAACAACAACCTACCAATGGTAATTCAGTAGAAGAAAGTATTTAAGAACAGATTGCTACTGATGTCATAGTTTTATCAGTTACTGTGATAAAAACTTATTAAGATCAGCTATTCTTTTTTGTTGCTCAAAAAGGGGTAGAAATGTACAATTTCAAGACTTGTTGCAACCATAGGTGGGAGTTTCTCTTCAGGTAAATAACAGCAATTTGAGTGGGAGTAACTGAAATATATAGTATTTACATTTTTCACAACCTTGTCTTCCCATACTACTTTTAGCATCAACTAATAAATAAGCTGTAATGCATAATTCATACTATATGAATTTATGAAATTTGAACTACAATCCTGCAAATATCTGCTCAGAGATAAGGCACACTATGTTTAGGTGAGCTGTTACTATTATAGGATAACAGAGGGGACTGTGGACTATTGGATATGCTTGCAGGGTCTGAATTTAGAATCCAACATCAGGAAGGCCAAATAATATTATATTAAATATTGATCAATAGTGTCACCAAAACTACTTTCCATCTCCTAACTCCATATATTATGAGAGTCTGAAGCACTATAATGAAGACCCTATGAAGTGCACATTTTTTTAAAAAAACTGAAATAATTTTAATAATATTATGCAGAAAATGGCTAATTTTATTGTACAGAGATAAAAATATCTCCAAGTGAAAAATCACTACTTCTAGCTATGGAGTTTGGCTCTTTCCTGACATATTGGAAACTCTGTCTCCATTAACACTGGCAGAAATGCATCAAGTACTGCTGCTTGGAGGTTTAAATTCAAGGCCAATCCCATCCCTGGGAAATAGCATTAGTCTTATAGCCACAGAGAATTCTTGAGATGCTACTAGGAGTACAGGAAGCTTCCTTACAGCAAGTCAGTCCATTTAGCATAGTACTGTCAATGCTGAATGGCAGCACCTCTTCAGGATGAAGGCACAACAAAAGGAGAATTTCCTTCTTAAATTTCATAATTCCAGAAAATACAATGAAATATAAAACATCCCCCTCATAGTCCACAGCTA
Organism: Phrynosoma blainvillii; assembly: GCA_026167975.1. Taxonomy (NCBI): domain Eukaryota; kingdom Metazoa; phylum Chordata; class Lepidosauria; order Squamata; family Phrynosomatidae; genus Phrynosoma; species Phrynosoma blainvillii. The sequence continues at coordinate 41,274,431 of JANUYF010000005.1, forward strand.
AGAGAACACTATAATTTGCAAGCAACTCTCCTCTTTCTGTGTCATCATGAACAGCATTTCTAACCATATTATTATACTACACAATTATAACACTATAATTCCATTTTAATTGATATGGGTGCATCTATGTAATTCTGAGATTTGCAGTTTAGGAATGGGTATTTAGAATTCTCAGCTAGAGCTCTAGAGCTTCCCCAAACCTCTGATCCCAGGACTCCACAGAATGAGACCTGTGGCAATTACAGAGGGATAATAGTAGTGAGTAGTGTGAGAGAGCCCATAGCCTTCAACAACAATGCTTCACAAGATTGTAGTCTGCACATACTGTATATACTCATGTATAAGTCTAGAAATTTAGGTGAAAAAAAATGACCCCCAAAAACTGAGTTGACTTATCCACAGATCAATTTAAGTACTGTATCTTAACACTTATTTAAAAGAAGGAACCATCCCCTGGTGAAAGGCAAGAGTATAATCTGTCCTGGAAGCACCAATCTCCTCTATTCTCTCATCCACCCAGCCTTAAGAGCGAGCACAAAGAGCTATGTCTGCTGGAATATTGCAAGTTGTTTGACATTGTTTTGCTTTGCTTCATCCTTTCGACCCTTTGCTATATGCCCTTAAGTTTTACCCTCGACTTACCTATGGGTCATATCAAAATCCATAATTTGAGACCCAAAACTTGCCTTCGACTTATACATGAGGTCAACTTATAGTCGAGTATATATGGTAGTTAAATTGGACAGCAAACTGATGACTTGATTTTGCCCATTTTATTTGAGGCTTCTGTTTAGAATCTGGCCCTTATTCTGACCAGGACTGGGGGAACTTTTTTTGGGTAGAACTAGAAGAAAACAATGATTGGTGGAAATTCTGCAGAACCAATTCATGCTCAAGAACACCTTTTCCATTATCACTCAAACACTGTTTCAGGATTAGTTCAACAAGAAGGAAAATAAACAGCCAACACTGGATATTCTGCAACATTTAATGATAACAGTAATCTCTCTCACTTTGAACATTCCTTCCTTTTACTAGCACTTTTTAAATTAACTATCATACTGGTCAGAAGCCAGGTTACTGCTGGGCAGAGTAATGCCAGGTCATTGCCATTTTCTGAGCCTTTCTACAACAACTAGCTATAAAGCCAGGTTTTCACAGGTGATGGGAGAAGGGCATTTTTGCCTACTTTTCTTCTGATTGACAACAGTCCATTTCTACCACTCTCCATCAATAACTCACTGGAGATCTTGTTAGGGTAAAACACCTAACCTCACCTCATCCTACCTCCAGGAACATGGCTAACATCAACTCTATGCTTACAGAATGTCCCCAAATGTTATGAGGAACATCTGAAGCTGCCTTATACCAAGTCAGAGCATTGGTTCACCTAGTACAGCACTGTCAATTCTTGACTGGCAACAACTTTGCAGAATTTCAAAGCAAGATACTTTCCCTACTCTACTTAGTGGTCTCTAGTGGTCTCATATCCAAGTACTAACTAGGCCAGACGCTGTTTAATGCCTGACATCAGACAACATCAGGTAGGTGCCACATGAAACAAGGGACAGAGCTCTTGTACCTTTAATAGTTTTGCAGAAGAGGCAATTTCAGCAAGTATTGTTTGTTGCCCCAGCAACACCTACTAAACTTTTCTGTTTTACATAACTATTAATGGAAAAAGAGCAGTGTCCCTTATTTTACTTGACAATTTTAGTCAGGGTATTATGGTACTAAGCTAATGGGCCTACTACAGTAGACAGTCTCTCTCCCCCTTGTGAAACTCCTGTTCACTGGTGGAAAGGGACCTCTGTAGCAACCTAACTACCTTTAGACAGTGGATGTGGGTGTTACAATTATAACACTACTTGGTTATAAAGATGTCATCCCCACACCCCTAAACTTCCTTAAACTGTACTCTGTGTTGTTAGGGAAAACATTCTTGCAAGCACTATCTCAAGGAAAGGCTACTGATGCTCTAAGCTATTGTTGAAATGTAGATAGAAATGGTGAGATTTCTGATTTTTGCTTTGTTTTTTTATATAAGTAATTACACAGTAATTATTGTTTGTTAGTAAGACAACGGGGGGGGGGATCCCTCTCTGAAATAATATTGGTTATTATGTGAACCATGTGAAGTTCTTCAAATGGGCTCTTGGGGACAACCTCCAAAGACAAGACCTATCATGCAAGCTAGATAATGAATGATGACAGGTCTTTTGCTGCTATGCTAAAATCAGGGAATCCCAGAAAGCAAATAGAGTAGACCAGTCATCAGTGAGAACTTAATAAATCTGTCTTTATATAAATTCCATGGATTTAATAGGTCTAGTCAGAACTAAGAGATGGATGTAGCTTAGGTCCAAAACACATGCAGAAATAATCCAGTTTGAGACTGCTTTAACTGCCTTGGCTCAATGCTGGGGATTTCTGGAAATTGTAGTTTCGTGAGATATTCAGTCTTTTCTGTCAAAGAGCTCTGCTGCCACAATAAACTAAAATTCCCAGGATTTCCTAGCACTGAGCCAGGGCAGTTAAAGCAGTCTCAGACAGGATTGTTTCTGCAGTGTGTTTTAGACCTTAATGGTTGGAACTGGGCTGATACCAAATTGTAACTCCCAGTATTTTGCATCATTGGACATGCTGTCTAGAATGCCTTAGAAGTTTAGAGCAGAAATAATTTGAGATCCACACAATTCCTACCCCAGTTAAGCAAAAGAATCTACCAGAAAATTAAAAAGAATTAGGAAGGATGTTGTGGATTCTACCTAAATAAAAGGTGTTTTATTTGTTATTAAATTTAAGTATTTAGAAGTACTACAGAACTGTAATATCAGAAGATCAAAACACATTTGGCACTTTCTTCAAAAACATCAACTAAACAAAATCTCACAATAATTGTGTGACATTCTTATATCAAAATGGATGTGAGGCTGACGCTTATTGAAAATAAATGACACTGCAAAATGCAGATATTTATTTTCTGGGTGACATATATGTTCTAGTTATGACTATTTTATTAAGGCATACAAAATGATTGATGCAGCTGTAATCATTTTGTCTCTTGGATGCAGGCATAGCTGAGTGAAAGTTACTTAATAAAAAAACACTGAAAAGCTAATGCACATTTTGATGGGTGGAACATCAAGTTGCTCTGCTCTTCCATCAACTTTTAGACAAACAAAAACTCCAGAAACAATTGCTTGTTCCCAACAGGGCACTGGATTCCTGGTTGTCATCCTTACAAGCTGAACTTGCAGCACTTACATTTCTCCTGTTATCCTACAGGCTATCACATATTTTATAAGAAAATGCATAAACAGAATTCCTTTCTGCTCAGGATTCTCTTAATTTCAATCCCAACCTTCATCAAGATTTTATTTAGGGAGCACAAGGTAAACTCAAAATATCTCTGTACACTGCATCACAAAAATTCTCATCCACCACTTCTGTGTCTCTGTTCCTCATGCTTATATGTTCAAGGAAAGTGACTGCCCAGCCCACTTCCTGCAGCTACAATTACTAGTGTTAGCACATCATTTTGTTAAGGTAAAAGAATATAAGGCATTTCCAAAGTTAGGTTTGATTTGATTTTATAGCTTCCACAGACTTCTAATGTTGTGAATGTTATCCAGTAAGAGTGTGCATACCTTCCCCCCCCCCCTTGGGAATCCATGCCATACAAATGCTCTTGTTACAGCCTACTGCTACAACAATTAAAATTGCACTGAAATCTGATTGCCAGACAACCTTTTGTGGAGCAATTTCACAGATGACCTCACTGTTTCTGCCTCTCTCATTTATAAAATTATCTCAATCTCATTCATCTAAAGAAACAAAACAAAAATTGTGATGCATTTCATGTACCCTCAGAAACTAGAGGAAATGTTTTCAATATGGTGGTGGCAAAGTTGTGAAGTCCACTATTGTACCCCATCTGTTATCTGTGTGTTGCCTGAGGAAAGGCCAAAATTTTACCCAAACCAGAATCCAGGGTTTCTTGTTGGATTATATTTGCTGGGGTAGGTCCATGACTCTTTCTTGTACTGGGAGCCTGGATGGTGCCCATAATACACAAGAGATGGTGGAATACAGTTTTGTGCTACACCCACCTCCCAGTCTCAATTTTTTAAAGACCACTGGAGGCAGCAGTGCAGACAAGGCAAAGTAAAATGAGGCTGGACAGTAACTGGTTTAGCTCTGCCCAAGTCTACTAAGAGCCAGGGGTGTATCTTTGGTGGAGGGGGGGAGTGAGAGTACTGCCCCTCAATAAGAATTCTGTCCCTCCCATGAAATTTTCCTTCAGTCCCCACATTTCCAGTATTACAGTAAATTAAAACTTCACTTTAAGAAATACAATTTAGGCACTTTAAGAAAAGGGTAAGAAAAAGTTACCAGGGGATCCAAACAGAGCAAATATCTAGTTCTAGTTAGCATCACTAAATCTTGGCACAAGATAGGTCTTAAAGGCATACCTAACTATAAAATACCTAACTATTCTTATTTTCTTAGCACATGACTGAACCATATATCAGAACTGTATTCTCTAGAGTCAGATAAAGCAAGGAATTACTTGCAAGGAAATAATACTTTTTAAAAGGAACTATTTTAGTAATGTGTGTGCCCATCCCTAGGTTTTATAAGTGTTATACAGAGTACAGATTGTCTCAACTAAAGCCCCTAAAGCACTTTAATTGCAAACAGAAAATCACAACACTCAAAAACATTTTTAGCTACATCTGTGAATATTTTTACATTACGCACCTCAGGAAGCGAGACTCCTAAAGGGGGTAGAGTCTGTTGGAGAAAAAAAGTTTCAGCCACAATATTAAAACTGTAAGAACATACAAAACTAATTAAAACACAATCCTATTGAACAAGTAAGCAATTTTGACCCTACTTTTCCATTACAAATTAAAGTCATCAAAAAAAAAAAAAACTTATCTGGGGTTATTTTGTACTAAACGTATGCACTTGTATCATACTTTTCAAAATATCTGATATGAGAACTACATTGTAAAATGTTAAAAGAAATAACACTATGCAAATAGCAGAAAGAATCAAAATATTCATATAAATTCCAAGATTTCTGCATAAAATAATCAAAAATCAGTTAAAAAAATACTTCTACAACAACAAAAAACATTTTTACAGTCCATCTAAAAATGGCAATATTGGGTATTTGATAGAGATGGTGAAGTGTTGCATACAAAAGAGTTCTAACAGTTAAATTCCTGTTCTTAACAGGCCAAACAACAGGCTTTCTGGTGCACAGCTCAAAGCTTGAGTAGGTTTCAAAGGAATGGAAATGGTTTTAAAGATTACCTTTACAGGCTTAGGAACAAGTTAATGTCTGAACTTTAGAATGGCCTTGTAAACAAACTGGTCACTAAAGTAATGTGTACTATCTGTCTTGCTCCCACCAGCATCCTAGTGGATGCCGCATTTTGAACCACATTACATTTATGAATTGTCTTTAAAGGCAACTTCACACAGAGTGCATTACAACAGTCTAGTGTGAATATAATGAGTGTTTATGTAACCAAACCCAGATCTGCCTCCTTCCAGTTCAGTTGCAAGTGAATTAAGAAAACACTATTTCCAGTAGAACCCTCAAAACCATGGTTCTAGTGTCAGCTCCACCTAGAGTAGCATATATTCCAGCCAACATTATCTCCATTTTGTCTGAATTAAGTTTCACTTTGCTCATTTTAAGTGAGCCCAACATAGCTGCAAGCATTGCCTCAGAATTTCTACCATCTCAGAATTGACCACCATTACCATACTGATGACATTTCAATCCAAATGTCCAGATAAACTAATACAGAAAATGAGGAAGCTACTGAATAGCATGGGGACAAGATGTAACAGCAAGACACCCCACAAGCCATGGTGAGAACAAGAGTTATTCCAGCACTGCCTTATGGAAATCAACTTTCAAAAAGGACAGAAATCACCACAAAATAGTGCTTTCCAGCTCTACTGTGGCACCAGAATGATTCCACCCAATCAGTGGTATCAAAGGTCAATGAGCTATAGTAGAATCAACCACATCACTACCTAGATAAATCTTTCAGATCTGTCTCCAGAAAGAATGAATCCAAACAGTCACCCTTGTGCATAATGACCTGAAGCTGGAACACCACCAATCACTCCAGACTTTGCCAAAGAATATTGAGCAATAGCTTCTCAAGCCTATCATTTCTGAAGAAGAGAGATTCTTCAGAAAGGATAGCACTATTGCTTCCTTTAGATCAAAACAGAATATGCTATATTTGAAAATGTTTTAGCCTCTTCCTAGACTCCTAAAAGGATACAAATCAAGAATGTAGCTAAACAATTTGTAAGTAAACAATTTGTCCACATCCCCAAGCTGCACAAAATATGAACTATCCATAACAATTTAATAAGATTTTTTCTCTCCACCCCCCCCCCCCAACAAGGTGTTTAATGTTGATAATTGTTGTGGGCTCCTTTAACTTCCCCATTATTCTTTTCTTTTGGACCAGACAAACTATAATTGATTTCTTTTACCTTTTTTTGTGCACATTTCTGTTTGTACAGACTTATTTAGGATTTTTTTTTCTGTTTGGGGCATTATTTTTACACTAGAGTTTGAGGGATCCAAGCAAACCCAATAATATAATGGACAGGCATGTTCACATTTCATAAATCACAATGTTTGCTAACGCAAATAGTTATCTTCAAATAACTAATATTATGACACACTGTAAGTTTTGTAACCATGATAATATGTTTAACTTAGATATAACTCTGAAGAAATCTAGGCATGTTTACATGATCTTTGTGGTTCCTTTGGACAGATATATGTAGATGTGTATGAGAGAGCTGACTAGGGCAGTGGTGGTGAACCTATGGCACAGGTGCCAGAGGGGCACTCAGAGCCCTCTCTGTGGCCATGTGCGCCATTGCCCCAATACAGAGTTTGACAGAGTTCATTACTAGAAAGCCAAAGGGATGCAGCACTTTGCGATAAATAAGTGGGCTTTGGGTTGCAGTTTGGGCACTCGGTCTAAAAGATTCATCATAGCAGCTGTATCACTATTTCAGTGACAAATGGCTCAAACCTCATTTTAGTGTATCCCAGCAGTTCTTCATTCGCACAGAATTAGGGCCAAAAGCTCACACCAGAAAGATATCACATGGTTAATTATATACAGAACTGCTGAAGTTTGGAACCATCTTTACCTGTATGTGCACTGAAGATCACCACGCCATAATTCTTGTCAACATGTTGGGTTTGTTTCTATTAATAACTGTTACTTGCAGAACTGACAACCCCGGTAAAATTTAGGATGAATGAAGTGTGCAGGCTACAATTTATCACCTTTTCTTTCCAAAACTGAGTGGCACTCAACTATGATGATAATTAACTGAAATATGCATCTTCCCCTGGGGCAGTTATTAATTTCAATCTGACATTAAAAGAAACAAAAATAGCTCTTGCTGTATATAATAACACTATTATACTCACTGCACAGTTTTGACTAGAAAGAAACTACTCAAATAAGAACTAAATAGTTCATTTTTGTGTTTTTATATTATGCAAAACTATTAAATTGTTTATGAGAAATGTAGTAGTCAACAGTAGCATGCATTTCAGTACAGCGTCCTAGGTTTCCTGGTTACTACGTGAATCAATTAGCAAGATTTCTATTTTCTTGGCAAAATTCCCAAAGTGTTACATTTCTATTTTGTATTTCTTTTAGGGCTATTCAATACATTACAACTTATGAAGGCTATGGGAACAACATCTGCATAGCAAAAGCTCTATGCAGAAGCCACATAGAAAGCAGTTCACTATGTGGACTACTACTACATGGAGATTTTTCATATCATCTCCATCTAGGAAAGCTGGTAAACATTCAGAGGCTGTCCACATGATGGAAGTGACCAATACAACATATTAAAATTGCCACTTCACACAACAGAGCCACGTTGAAGGCAAGCCTGAGTTTTAAGCTGCTCCCCACAGTACTTTTGGGTCAGTTGTTCATTACCATCAATTCATGGTGTCAAAACTTTAAAATAATAATAATAATAATAATAATACCGGTAATAATAATAAAATTTATGTTTATCCCGTCCCTCTGTTAAAAACAATCAAAGCATCTTACAGCAGTTAAAAATTACATCAATACAATCTAAAAGCCCCAAACCCCCACCTTCCCCCATAAAAACATATTAAACTAACATTCATTAAAATCCAACTGAATCTTAAAATAACATAGACTAAAACAAATAAAATGAATCAAACAGAAGGCCAATCAGAGAAACAAAAGGCCAAGAGCGCAACTCCTGAGGCTGGGATCTAGTCAGGAAAGGCCTGCCAAAAAAGATCTGTCTTTAGTGCCTTTTTGAAGCTACTCAAGCTCGTAATCTGACGGATCTTGTCCATAATCTGGGGGCGATTACCAAAAAGGCCCTCTGGGAGGTTGCAGACAGCCTAAATTTTTGTGGCCGAAGCAAATTCCTCCTAGAGGACCAGAGTGCATGGGGAGGATTATATGGGAGGAGGCGGTTCCAAAGATAAGTTGGACCCAAGCCATTTAGAGCTATAAAGGTGATAACCAACACCTTATAGTGGGCCTGGAAACTGATAGGCAGCCAATGGAGAGATTTTAACACCGGAGTGATGTGGTCTCTCCAAGATGTTCCTGAGACCACTCTGGCTGTCATATTTTGTACCAACTGAAGTTTCCGGACCAAGCACGAGGGTAGCCCCATGTAGAGTGCATTACAGAAATCCAGATGAGAGGTTAATGATGTTATCTATAATATCTTAACTCTGAGTAACAGCAGGAATTCTTTCTACATAGCTCCTACACATTCCTAGGGAGGTGCACCACTGTGGTGTTTTTTATTTCTTTTTTTAAAAAAAATAGATTAACAATAATATATACAGTAGTGTATTAAAGCTTATTTTTAAATTACATTCACCTGTCCCTCCCCCAATCACCCAACCCAACACCTGTGACAAATCTGTTCTTATAGTGATCTAATATTTTCTTCCTTTAAGTGATCGATTCATTGTGATTTTTCTTTTAACTCTTTGCACTTCATTTAAATTATGTTTACATTACTTCAATTTTTCATTTGTTTTATTTTGTATAAATTTTGCCCAATAGGCTGTTAATTGAAATTTATTAATCTTTAGAAGTTTATTTCTTTCTTAAACAACTCCATTTTCTTTGCAATATTTTAGAAGATAATTCCATACTTTTCCATCATTGTAAATTCCATCTAATGCTAAAGTCAGTTGGTCCATTTCTTCTGCTTCAAACATCTTAATCAGCCAATCTTCAATCGTAGGGATTTCTGTAGATTTCCATTTCTGGGTTATAAGGATTCTTGTCAGTGAGATCACATACAAAATGGTTTTCCAGTATTTATTTCTGTCATGTATTTGAATTTTATTAACCATGTTGAGTAAGTATATTTCAGGAGTTAAATTATATGTTATATTAAGCATTTTACCAATGGCTTTATGAAGTTTAGGGATGCAGTAGCTCAAGTGGTTAAGACAGTGACTCTGTTGATTCCAAGATTGGCAGGTTGGCAGTTCAAGGCCTGAGTGCTGCATGATGGAGTGAGCTTCTGTCACTAGTCCCAGCTTCTGTCAACCTAGCAGTTCAAAGGTATGCAAATGCAAGTAGATAAATAGATACCACTTTGGTGGAAAGGTAAACAGCATTCTGTGCAATCATGCTGGCCACATGATCACAGAGTAGTCTCTGACAATGCTGGCTTTTCGGCTTAGTAACAGAGATGAGCACTGCCCCCTATGGTTGGACATGGCTTGTCAACCTTGTCAACAGGGAATACCTTTACCTTTACCTCATGAAGTTTATTCCAAAAGTATCTAATTGCCAGGCATGTCCACCACATATGGAACCAAGATCCAATATTTTTTTGGCATTTCCAACATACTGGTTGTTGATGTTTATATATTTTTGCAAGTTTTACCAGAGTAAGATGCCATCTATGTTCCATTTTGTGTTAGTTGTCCCTGGGTATTTGTTCAGTCTCATTTACCCAGCTGTTGTGTAAAAAGTGCAAATGCTAAAAAACAGATTCTCCAACTACAAGTGCATCGGAGGGTGTCTGCATGGGCCAAATAAAGTAGTCTCACCTATTTTTCACAGTGCACTGTCCAAATGACATACAGCATGATTTGGGCCAAATCTGGGGGGTTTCATTGCCTTAGAGCTGTAATGCAGGGGTGGGAAGTAGGGATTTATTCCAGTTTTGAGTGTGTGCATGTGGTCTGCACTCCATAGCAACATCAGTGTGAGGCTGGGGGGAAGAGTTCAAATGCGTACATTCACATGCGTGGGGGAAAAGGGGAAAAACCAGAGTAGCCACACGTAATGTGACATGAAACTGGGGTGGATTCAAATGGGATTGTGTGGCCAATGCTTCCAAACTCACCTCGGTGTGTGTGGTGGTTATGAGGACAAGCACGATCATGGTAACCCAGAGGTGAGCTGATTTTTCCTGTGTGGGCACATCGCTCAAAACTGATATATTCTGTGGGGTTCAAAGACTGATTCTGTGCTATGGAATACAAATTGTGTATTTAATTTCTTTGTCTACTGGGAAACTGGGTGATTTGTAGCTGGTCATAACAAATATGACAGGCATTTGAGAGAGTACCCATGACCTACTCTCAAAATTAGAAACAAGCTCATCAATCTAAATAGGTTAGAGACATCTGACCATGTATATAAGATTTAAACTTTGGTTAAAGCATTTCTTCTTATATGATTATTGTAAAGTATAAAAGGTTGCTTGCTTTATATCCTTATTGTGATTTTTTTATACCGCTTTTATCACTTTATTCTGACAAAACACACTAGGGCTTGAGTGTTCCATTCATGGCTTAAATCAAATTACCTAGAGATCTTGTTTAATGATGGCTCATCCAAATTTGGGTCTTGTGAGAATAAGCATCTTAATTTTTGAAGTATTTATCCATATTAATTTTGAATAAGATTAAACCAGTTACGATCAATAATGTCAACCTAACTGAAATTGAGTATATTCTTTCTTTTTACCACTATTTTTATCCCTCCACAGTTTTAAAATGTAGATGCTGATGATGTATAGTGGTGTATAACTGCTGAAAGTAACTTGTTTTAGCATATAATTGTTAACTAGCCTCACAACACTTATTTTGCACTTCAAAGTGTCCTGATCTTTGTCTTTACTACTATCTAAATTTATTATATAATATTACTTTTGAAAACGAAATGGGAAAGCTAGCCTCACTTTATCTCCATTCCCTCTTTTCAATATTGATATGATCTACAAACCAGGTGTGCAAAAGTAATAACATTCATTACATAATATGGATCACAATGGAAAGGTCACAGTTCCTGGACTAGAAAATGGCTGTATCCTCACTGCAGAACTAATCCAGTTTAACACCACTTTTACTGCCCCAGCTCCATACTATAGGATTCTGGGAATTGCAATTTGTTGGGGCACCAGAATGGAGCTCTGCTCTGGTGCCCCAACAAACTACAGTTCCCAGAATTCCACAGCATGAAGTCAGGGCAGTTAAAATTGTGTCAAACCATATTAGTTCTGCACTGATGATGCAGCCAATTTGAAATATTTACAAGCCAGTCAACTGGCCAGTTTTTTCTTTCAGCACTTTACGTCAACCTTTCCTAACCTAGAAAATGGCTGTGCCAGCAGTAGATGATGGGGACTACAGTCCAACACAACTACAAAGCCTCAGGCTGAAAAAATTGTTGACATATTGCAGTTGCATTTGTTTTTCAAAGTGGTCATATTGTACTGAATGCAATAAATGGTTTTTGAAAAGCAATAAAATTAGAAAAACAACATTTTTATCTACTTAATTTATAGTAAAAGAATGAAGTAAAGAATGTATTCAGTGCCTGATTCTCTGTTTTTCCAAGAAATGGTTGCTTGTTGTTATAGTAGAATTTGGATGGGAGAAGAGGTATAATTTATTCCCTTGCTGTTTTTAAAAAAATTAACTTTTGGGTTTGTTTTTTTTACAGCACAGAGCCAGAATGCATGAAATAATCTGCTAGTAGTTACAAAAAGGAAAGTGGCATCACAAACTGGGAGAAAACCACTATATGAAAAATGCCATTTTATAAAATAAAGGGGACTTGGACTTCTAGTTTCTAAGTCCCCTTCACCATAATATAGTAGTGCTTTTTGTCTTCTATAATTATCTATCTCATCCAATATTCAGTTTCTAACCTTGTTACAATCTAATTCTATTGCAATACAAAAGATAGGATTAAATTGAGTTAAAGGTTTCCTTAAACTCACTGCCAGTCAACCTTGTTGTGAACTTTCATTATGTGCATGCAATTAATTGGATCCAATGAACAATTTTAGAACTGAGTTATAGCCTTCCCCTTACCATATAATTAGAATATAATTACCAACAGGATATCAGAAAGATGCAAAACCTTTCTTCTAAATGCACCCTCATTAGGAAACAAATCTCAATGTACATTTATTTGATCAGTGTGAATTAATTAAAATGTTACAGAAATAAGAAGAGGACAGTAATAAACTAAATTTGACATCTATTAAGACTATCACTTGAAATCTGCATACAGTTTGTAACTGAAATCATTTCATTTCATTCACGAGCTTCACCATAAAACACCTTATTGGAAATATGTACAGTTCCCTTTTCAATAAGTTTGTTTTTACAAATCATATCCTCGTTTTAGATTTCCTTGTAGCATTCATAGGAAATGATATATCATTGTATTCTGGATGGAGAGGACAGGGAGAAACCAGGCTAAGTGGATGCACTCACCTTGTCAAGATTATCGTTTTATTTTACGCTTTACTTTACTCTGAAAAACTGCAACATGTTTGTTAGGGAAAGTAAAGGCAAAAAGTAACCCCCAAGAAACAACACTCCTAGACAATTATTGAATCTATAACTGAACATATTTTAAAAAGCAACAGGTAGCACAATTTCAAAATCACCAAGACTGCAGGGGGGAATCATTCTGCTTGTACAGAAAAGCAATGCACTGAAAAAATTGAATTCAGCAAGAACAAATTTAAGATTTTATGTAGAAGAAAATTTAAATTGGTAAAGGTAACATATGGTAACAAATTTGACACTGCTGTTGCAACATTTGAGGCGTTAGAAAGAGAAGAGTAAAAAGCAATAGAGGCAGAAGCAAGACATCCAGAAAGATAAAGTTTGTTGTCTCTTCTTCTCCATTTTAGCAAATCTTCAGAGAAGAGAAGAAAAGAAAAGAGAAGGGAAGAGATTGTCTACAAGGAAGCAAAGGTGATGAGTGGCTGGCTGGCTGGCTGGCTGACTGACTGAAAGGCAGTAACAATGACTATAGAAAACCCCAAAGTCAATTCCAGGGCTGGCCCATATTTAGAAGGATCTGGGCTACCCATATTGAACTTTATGACATCACTAATCAGATCTCAGATCAAAGATCAATGTTGTGACATTGAAAGTGGATACCTTTGGGAAATATAATAACACTTCAGTCTCAGAAAAGTATTCTTCTACTGCGAACATTATTTAAAAGCTTGACATTCACAGATTAACAAACTGAAGGCCTGAATTAATTAACCCCAGAAGACAAATAACACAATCAAAGGCCAAAAGCACTTCATGTTTATAGCTTACCCATAAATATGAAGAGGTTGAACATTTTGAGAAATCAGAATGGCGACAAATGGTACAACTGTTACCTGTAAAAATGCTGCAGCACATTCTCACTCTTAAAAAGAATGGCTCCTATTCAAGCCTCTGTGTGAGTGTGCCTTCAAGTTGTCTGTCGACTTATCATCATCCAATGAATTTCTTAGGGTTTTCAGAGGCAAGGAATACTCAGAAGTGGTTTTGACAGCTCCTTCCTCTGAAATATAGTCTACAGCACCTAGTATTCATTGGCAATCTCCCAACCAAGTTCTAATCAGAGATGACCCTGCTTAGCTTCCAAGATCAGACAGGATCTGCTGCCTTTCATGTATTTAGACCAAATTCAAGCCTAGAAGTGGCATTTCCCCAGGTCTTCATTCACCTCTCACCTTTCTCAATTCACCCTAGTCAGCAGCTGCCTATTCAACACACCTAGCAATTCAAAGCTCTGGCTTGTGGACCTTTTGCCTGTCTGGGAAGCCTATTAAAATGGAGTTCCCAATCCCATGGAAGAAATTTACTTTTGTTCAAGTGAATGCTCCCTGCAGTGGCAGGGTAAGAAATAGAAAGGACAGAGAAGGCTGGAGCAGGATTTGAGTGTACAAGCTTGCACACACCAGCCTTTTAATCCACTGTCTGTATGCAGAGTAAAGATCTACAGACGACTTAATTGTTGTAGCAAAATAAATCACATTAGGCAACCATGCAAAAGGAAATGCAATATCAATGATATACATTGTGTAGTATGAGTGTACACAATGGCCTCAATCCAAAGATACATTCAGTCAGGGGATCTAATTTGATCTGGAACTAACAATCGGAATTAGGACAAAATTATGCTCCTTTTACTTGAAATACTGTTTCAGTCATTAAATTATTATTCAGAAAAGGTACCGTAAATACAATAACAAATACATTACAAACATAGCTACACATATCCACTGTAAATAAATTAGATAAAGGTATAGTTTTATATACACAGCACAATGGAATGGTACATTGGGAAACAGTTGTTTAATTCATTAAATAACATTATCTATACTGAAAATTATCAGTAGCAGAACAATTCTAACTTGAAGTTTCACTGGCTGGGGTCGATTAACATAAGGGGAAACCTAGGCATATACTGCCAAAATGGTGCCATGAGACAACTGGAATTCTGCTAGGGCTCCACAGAGACACAGGGCAATATTAATTCAAGAATGTGCTGGCCCCAAAATAGGAGAAAGATCCACAGCAACATTGCAAAAGTCTTATTTCTTACCTTTTAACCTCATATAAGACATAAACATTCATACTTTAAATCAGGGGTAGGCAACCTTTTTGAGCCGGGGGTCGGGTTACTGTCACTCAGACAATTGGGGGACCGAAACACCATAAATAAATATAAAAATTAAAATAAAATTTAAAAAAATGGGAGCTGCAGGAACTGGAGTCTTTCCCTCATCTTCGCTTTCCCACATCAGATTTCTGACAATGCTGGTGCAAAGGCAGATTGACAAAAAAACAAAAAACAAAAACAAAACCACTCAGCGGGTGCTGGACAACATGTGACTGATCCCTTCCCCTCCCCCAAAACATGTATGTATGTAACTATGTCTGTATATGTGCAAATACAAGTGTTCAAAATAATAATAATAATAATAAAAAATCTGAAACACAAAATGCTTCTGGTACCAAGCATTTTGGATAAGGGAGGCTCAGCGTGTACTGTTGTTTCTGAACACCAGCTCCCCACTCCCCTTTCACTCTGAAAACTCTTAGGAAACTGTATTTATAATAACTTATTAAGGCTATTAATGACTAAAGGATGTTAGAGCTTTAAATGGGTGTATCAGCTTGATATATGATCTGCCAGTGTTATTCCGTACCTCTGTAAATCTGCACTAAAAGTACAGAATGTACTATTTGGTGGTCTTAAAATCATCAACTTGCTGTTGCTTAAGATACAGAGGACAAAACTGGAACTCAACTCTGGAGCAATTCTCAGAGTAAAAAAAAAATGCTGGTCAGGGAGGGATCCCATATGAGGGGCGATGGACATCGTAATTTTACACAGTCTTCCTCCTATGGCAAGGATAGATAACTTTGGTGGAGTCCAAAGTCATGTCTCTAGTTGGCTAAGTGATTGAGAGATATACTTTTTGGGTTTGGTTTAAATAATTTTATTAAAATTAAAGATACATAAACATTAGGCAGATACATAAACACAGACACATAAATACTGAAGAAGCATAACATACGTAAAATAAATTTTATATACTGCTTAAATTAATTAAAAATTAACTGTTTATTAAATAAGTTTAAATTCATAAAAATTAACCCATATATTAACAAATGAAATTACTGCATTCATACTTGTTTAATTATAATTATACATATATTGGTATAAATGAACCTTAAATGTCCTTAAATTGACACTATGGGCCTTTGCAGACTGCCAGAAATAGTGCACATTAAATTGAGGCACTGCCCTGGCTCAGTGCTAGGGAGTCATGGGAATTGTATTTTTTTCTGGGACATTGAGCCTTCTCTGTCAAAGAGCTCTGGTGCCACAATAAAATACAGTTCCCATGATTCCCTAGCACTGAGCCAGGGCAGTGCCTCAATTTAATGTGCACTATTTCTGGCAGTCTGCAAAGGCCCTATGATATTGACTGTTGATAGTGAACTAAAAAGAACTATGCTGACCATGATAATATTGACTATAATGCACCTTGTTTCTTTTTCCAGTGACTACAGAGACTCTAGTGACAAATTAAATCATTTGCTTTGAATATTTTTAACAATAAAAATTCTAGGGAGCACGGTAAGCTTGGGATGGTGATTGTGACCTGGAGGCCATCATTTTCTTACTGCTCTGCTGCTGATACTATACTTCCATCTTTTTATGATTGTGCCACAGATATGTACATAATCTGTACATCTGTTCATGAATTACATTTGAAGGTGTCTACCAAATAAGCCCTTTACACTACTCTTCAGAGTATGCATTTCTATTAATATTTTCACTAATTGTTTGTAGTCAGGGAAAATTTACTGCTCACTTCTGCAACAGAAAACATAATGTTGATGCATTACTTGCTGCAAGGTGAATACCATCATTCTATGGAGTTTATCACACAGGAAAAATCAGTGGTTTAAAGAACCATTATCCTGTTAAAATGGTGTGATTGCCATAACGATTTTCACACGACCTCACCATTACAGACCCATTATCCCGGGAATAAACAGACAATAAACAATTTATTAAATAAACTGTTTATTAATAAACTGTTTATTGCCTGTTTATTCCTGGGATAATGGCTCTTTAATAGCAATGTGTGTGAAAATCTTTATCATGATCGCGTGATTTTAACAGGATAATGGCTCTTTAAACCCCATATTTCCCACTTGATTTTCCCCATGTGATAAAAGTCCTATGTAATCTCTGGCTGAAATCAAAGTCCTCAATACAGCAAATATATAATGTGCATCCCAAGCAATACATGTCCATAAGGATAACTTCATTATTTTGGGAAGCTATGTCCATAAAGAATGTAAGACATACAAGTATTCTGCATTCGGTTTCTAGTAAATTCCCCATGACTCCAGAATCCACTTCCATTACAGTTTATATCCTAGTGAACAGTCAGAGCCATATAAAGAAAAAGCACAACATGCTGAAAATGTTGAGTGACTACCTCTTGTTCATACTGTGAGGTTGGCAAAACTACAGGGTATAATAATAGCAATCTTCAAATATTCATCCATGATTAAAAGCTCTCCAGAAAAAGGGAGGAGCTTCTTAGAAACAGATGAACAAGAGTAACTTACCAATACTGCTGGGCAGATTGAGGTGGGTGGTAGTACATGATCCTTCAGAGAGCCACAATCACATTCAGGTTTTAGGTGTGAGGCACATTTGTTATGCAGCTATAATGAAAAGGGGAAATATCACTGAGAAACTGACTGATTCCATGAATGTAAGTGCACTGAAACACCACCACAAAAAAGTTTAGGAAATCTCTAAAAGTGACAAAATTGAAACGCAAATTGATCTGATTTCATTTTGAGGAGAAAGTATGATATAGGATACCAGCACATGTTACATTATGAACATTTATGAAGTGGGTGGAACATTACAATATTGACAATGTGAAAAAGAAGAGTGACAAAAAAAATTTCTAGGGTTGGTCACATTAGGCTCAAAGACCACATCCTATGCCAGGGGTAGGAAACCTGTCCCCTTTAAGGGCCGAGGGACTTCAGCTCCCAGAAGCCTCAGCCATGTTGGCCAATAGTCCCATGTTAGCCAATAGCTCCTGAGATTCTGGGAGTTGAAGTCCCTTGGCCCTTAAAGGGGACAGGTTGCCTACCCCTGTCCTATGCTATGGGGCTTTTCTTTTACTCTACACCAGGGGTAGGCAACCTAAGGCCCGGGGGCCAGATGTGGCCCCCCGAGGCCTTTGGACCAGCCCCAGGCCAGTCCTGCCACCAAGGCCTCCGCCCACCATGATGATTTGATTATTGTTGTTATTACTTGTTCTTGGGGTTTTCTTGGCAAAATCTCCACAGGGGTTTTGCCATGGCTTTTCTGGGGCTTAAAAAGTGTGCATGCATATTTTTTAATTTAAAATATTTATTTATTTATTTATTTATTTATTTATTTATTTATGGTGCTTCAGCCCCCCAATTGTCTGAGGGACAGCAATCTAGCTCCCGGCTCAAAAAGGTTGCCTACCCCTGCTCTACACAGCCGTGAAACTAAGGGGAGATGCAGACGGGCGGCCCTGGGCCGCCACCAGAAGTGGAGGATTGAGGCCGAGGCTGCTGGACACCTCGGCCCCAATCCTCCCTTTCACCGCCTGCGAAAGGAGCACTAAAATAGCACTCCTCTGCAAGCTGCGGAAGGAGCACTGCAAGAGGCATGGCGCGCCTCTTTGGCGTCTTCTTCCGGCTCAGCATGTCTGGACGCTGAGCTGGAAGGATGTCATTGGAGCACCCATCATGCAGACAGGCCATCGCTCTGATGACGTCCTCAGGAAGAGGATGAGGCGCCCAGCGTCTGGCTGCCCCTCCCCTTCCTAGGATTTAAGACAGCGTTTTTCACCGTCTGCATCCCCCCACAGTTATGGGCATAGCTTTGATCTTTGAGTAAAATGTTGGGAAGAAGATTCATTGATCAAATGGGACCTATATTTCTTACATTTACACTCTAACGCATAGCACTCTGTGTATTTTGGTTGGATATATCCCCCCTACACACACAAGGAATTATTATTATTTATCTTTCCCATTTTCCAGGAGCACATATATGACCTCTCATATGAATATCACCCCTCTGCAAAATACCTTTGTATTTCCAGCATGGTAGGGTATGTGTATACACCAGTAAATTGACATGCATGTGTAAACAAGGATATTTGGCAGCATAGCTGTATCATAATAAAAACTGAATTTTCCTATAGATGGCTTATAAAAGTGATGGAAAAACATTTTTAAAGCTATTAAGCTCCTATAGATGGTTTATAAAATAAAAGTGATGGAAAAACATTTCAAAAGCTATTAAATGAACAATAATCTGACATGGTACTAAACTGGTGATTACCTTAAATATAAATCCCACTAAGGTCAATAAAAGTTACTCCCTACTGTGCTCAGCTTGCAGCACTACATCACACTCCTACACGTTTTCTTAAAGTATGTTCCATTAAACACAATGTACCTGGGAGTAACCCACTAAACTCAAAGTGTGTCTTCTGTGTAGACATGCACATGGATGTGCTGTAAGATGTTTAAGCTATTGGAGAAAGAGAGATCTTGGAAAGTTACTTTTAAGAAGGATAAATATAATGACTTCCTGAAAGCCATCCATAACTGAGTAGTGGCAAAATGCTAATCTGTGCCCTGAACATTGCCCTACCACTATTCAGTCATGGATGAGTTAACAACATTAGATCCATTCTTCTTAAAATTATCCTTTCAAGCTGTGGGCAAAGGTAAATTGAGGACATGTGATATTAGTGAACTAGCAAGTATGTCATCTTTCTCCAAAACAAAATTAACTTGAAGTAAGACTAGTTTACTAACATGAGTTGAATCATTTTTTGTGGTTTTTTTCAGGCTGTGTGGTCATGTCCTATAAGAGTTTCTTTCTGACGTTTCGCCAGCATCTATGACTGGCATCTGTGGCTGGCATCATCTGAGTTGGATAATTTATCTAATACATAATTTCCCATAGAATTAGCATAGATTCATATTATTTTTTTCTATCTTGTGTGGCTGTTTTAATTAATGAGAATTGTTCTAACAAATTAATGTATTCTAACACATTAGATGTCTTTGGTTTGTACAGCATGGCTTAATAAGGAGTATTTGGTTCAGCAGGTGATCTTATCCAATGAGAATAGTAATATATCTAGTCTAGAAGCTGGTTCAATAAATCTCTGGTCTCTGGTTTGATTTAAAGTTTCATTTTTCTATAGCTAATTCATCCATGTTAGTGTGAACAGTATCAAAGTTCTATCAGTCCAACTACATAATGTATACCTTTTTCGAGCCACATGTTCTAGAAAGAAATATCTAGGAAACAATAAATTTTATTTCTGTATTTCAAAATGATGTGGCACCTAATAGCACCCTGTTTATGTTAAACATCACTGCAAAAACACCTTTTGTCAGTTTCCTAGCAACAGAAAATAAAAGGGTAGCAAATTTTTATTTTTTCCAAGTCCTGAAGCTTTATTGTGAGAGCATTTGGATGGCCTATAATCTAAAATATTTGTCATGCTAATTCCCCGTCTCTGAGGTAGAGCCACTTTTACCATAATTAATGCACACTAGGTCATGCTATATTCAACAGATGTATCTTCACATATTTGGTGATAATTCAGTTACTCTGTGACATGCAATCAATAGCTTAATCTCCTTATTAAACTAAACTGATCTTTGACGAGTTGAGTGAGATGTAAAAAGGAGCACTTTTTAGTACGAGACATTTAAAAATTGAATAGGGAAAGAACAATATTACTTTTAAAAAAAAACTCTCTAAAATGTGTTTTATAAGGATTTAAACTTACCTTCTATCATACTACATAACAAAACAATAAAAATTAGTTATTACAATGAAAACTCAGAATAATAAGCAGTTTAATATAGGGGAAGAGAATAATAAAAAATACAGTAGAATAGTAGAGCAGGGTGGGGAATCTGTTTCTCTGTTTCTCTGGAAGGAACACTAACTGGGAGAACTTAGATGAACATTGCACGAAAAACTAAGATGAAATATGCCTTGTCTATATATATAACCGGTGTTTATTGAAACAGATTTGATGCAAAGCTAACCTCCAGTGTTCTACATTAAAAGCATCTTGGAATCAATGCAGATTGAGTAGAAATCTGTCCTATCAAGGTTCAAAGTGGATCAGCTATATATGAGATAGGAGAAAGCAAGTATTCCTTTCATTACATCACAAATCCTGATTTATCACCAATAATATCAAATTAATTAATTAATTAATTAACTGCCATATATGACATAGCAATTAGGCACTTATTTACCTTTCTACCACCCCAACTGTGTCATTCAGCTTTTCCCAAGTTTAAAAAATGCAGCGCAGATATCCAATTGCCCTTATCTGTTATCAGGTTTCACTGCAAAAAGGAAGTTGGGATTTGGGTTGATAGTTATTCCATTTCTTCTAGCTTGCACCAACATTTTGTTTCGGTAAGGACATGGGAAAAAGTCTTCTGAGTGACTGTTCCTCCCTGTGAATTCCCTTCCATTGGAGGCTAGGCTGGCCCCCTCCCTGCTCTCCTTTTGCTGGCAGACAAAGCCCTTCTTCTTCAAGCAGGCTATGACTAATTGCTTGCAGGAAGACTTCTTATTGGGCTGGGTTGTTTTAACTTTATGCATTTTTAAAAATAATTGTATGTTTATTTTATGATTCTAAAATTGGCAATGTTTTGAGTTTTAGTTTTATTCCTGTATTTTTAGCTAATTTTGTTTTATTTTTTGTGAGTCTTCTTGGGTCCCACACTGGGAGAAAGATGTCATATACCGTATTTTTCGCCATATAAGGCACTCCGGCATATTAGGCGCACCCAACTTTAAAGGAAGAAAATCGAAGAAAAAAGGATTCCTCCCTTTAGCCGGAGGCCAGTTGTTCAATGGGCTGGTGCTGGGATCGGAGAACTTCTCCGATCCCAGCACCAGCCCATTGAACTGAGGTCGCGGGGGGAAGGAGGGCTCCTTCCCCCCGTGACCTCAGTCTTTGAATGGGCTGGTGCTGGGATCGAAGCGATCCCGGCGCCAGCCCATTGAAAGACTGAGGTTGTGGGGAGAAGGACCCCTCCTTCCCCACCGGCCTCAGTCTTGGAATGGGCTGGTGCCGGGATCGAAGCGATCCCGGCACCAGCCCACTGAAAGACTGAGGCCGGGGGGAGAAGGAGCCCTCTCCCCCCCCCCCCCCCCGGCCTCAGTCTTGGAATGGGCTGGTGCCGGGATCGAAGCGATCCCGGCACCAGCCCACTGAAAGACTGAGGTCGGGGGGAGAAGGAGCCCTCCTTCCCCCCCCCCCCCCCCCGGCCTCAGTCTTGGAATGGGCTGGTGCCGGGATCGAAGCGATCCCGGCACCAGCCCACTGAAAGACTGAGGCCGGGGGGAGAAGGAGCCCTCCTTCCCCCCCCCCCCCCGGCCTCAGTCTTGGAATGGGCTGGTGCTGGGATCGAAGCGATCCCGGCACCAGCCCATTGAAAGACTGAGGCCGGGGGGAGAAGGAGCCCTCCTTCCCCCCCGGCCTCAGTCTTGGAATGGGCTGGTGCCGGGATCGAAGCGATCCCGGCACCAGCCCATTGAAAGACTGAGGCCGGGGGGAGAAGGAGCCCTCCTTCCCCCCCCCCCGGCCTCAGTCTTGGAATGGGCTGGTGCCGGGATCGAAGCGATCCCGGCACCAGCCCATTGAAAGACTGAGGCCGGGGGGAGAAGGAGCCCTCCTTCCCCCCCGGCCTCAGTCTTGGAATGGGCTGGTGCCGGGATCAAAGCGATCCCGGCACCAGCCCATTGAAAGACTGAGGCCGGGGGGAGAAGGAGCCCTCCTTCCCCCCCGGCCTCAGTCTTGGAATGGGCTGGTGCCGGGATCAAAGCGATCCCGGCACCAGCCCATTGAAAGACTGAGGCCGGGGGGAGAAGGAGCCTTTCAATCGCTTCGATCCCGGCACCCGCCGATTCCAAGACTGAGGCCGGGGGGGGAAGGAGGGCTCCTTCTCCCCCCGGCCTCAGTCTTTCAATGGGCTGGTGCCGGGATCGCTTCGATCCCGGCACCAGCCCATTCCAAGACTGAGGCCGGGGGGGAAGGAGGGCTCCTTCTCCCCCCCCCCGGCCTCAGTCTTTCAATCGGCTGGTGCCGGGATCGCTTCGATCCCGGCACCAGCCGATTCCAAGACTCAGGCCGGGGGGGGGGGGGGGGGGAAGGAGGGCTCCTTCTCCCCCCAGCCTCAGTCTTTCAATCGGCTGGTGCCGGGATCGCTTCGATCCCGGCACCAGCCGATTCCAAGACTCAGGCCGCGGGGAGAAGGAGCCCTCCTTCTCCCCGCGGCCTCGGCCCTTCGCCCTATAGGGCGCACTCACTTCCCCACGCACATTTAGGGGAAGAAAAAGTGCGTGTTATAGGGCGAAAAATACGGTAAATGCAATAAATAAATAGATAGATAATCAAAATAAGCAAATTGGAAGGAAAATACACAGGAGAGGGAAGGAAAAGGGCATGTAAAGGTACTGACAACAATACCACTCTGTAGTACGTGAAATGTGAAAAAGAATGTCTGAAGAACTTGCATATATCTCAAATGGAGAAGATTGTGAGCTGCTACTCACTGCTAATTCTACTCTGAACCACAACTAGGAACAGCATTTTGTAACCTGCTTTTGTAAGGTGCATCTGCACAGCAGTTACATCAGTTTTGACACTACTTTAGCTGTCATGATTTCATCCTGGGTTTTTAGCTAGACAAGGAACTTAAAATTTTCTACTAGAAAATTCTACAAGTTTCAGCACATTCCACAGAACTACAATTCTCAAAACAACCTGAGAAGAGGGATTTAATTCTTTCTAATTCTGTAGCAACTACAGAATGCTACAGAACAGGAAAATGGACTAGAACTCTCCAGCAGAATTCTAAGGACTTCACTAAAGATCCCATGATTCCTAGGATGGAGCTATGATGGTTAAAATCAGATCAAACTAATAACAGCTGTGAAGTGCAGCTATAACTTTAAAGTAGCATTGAGTAACCCGTGGCCCTTCAGATATAGTTGGACCAAAGCTCTCATCAGGCTGAGCCATAACGGCAAAGAAAATGTACAAGAAATAAGATTCAGGTCAGAGCAGAGATTCCTGTCTTTGCTGCTAATATTTTTTTCAGCCTCCACAGATACAAATTCACATAATGCACACAGTTTGTTGAGGAGCTGTGCTTGTTCCTACAAAGGTGAGATTTGAAAACATCTTTGTAAACAATGAGCATAAGCAATGCTGCAATAGGTCAGCCTATGCAATTACTGATATCATTGTAAAGTACTGACCGTGATCTGACACCAGACACAATGTAACCCAGTCAACCCTTGGTAGCATTTAATAGTTTTGTGACACTTATCACATTTTGTTGTACAATTTCCTTCTACCCAGAAGTGATGCAGAACCTAGAAAAGAAAATTCAGCCATAAGTCAAGTTAAATTATTTATTCTTTTACATTTAATTTTTCTCCCACTTGAGAGCCACTTTTGAAGCAATGTATCTGAAGCAATATACAAATATAATTACCGTAGAAATTGCATGCTAACAAAATAAAACACCCAAAATGCCAAATTAACAAACACTAAGAATAGGTAACTGGTAAGCAGTGATTAGTGGTAAGCAGTCATTGAAAGCATATAAAAACTAGAAAAATAGCAAACAAAGGTTTTAATATGGCATCTAAATAACATCAGTGAAGGCACATTTGAAATCTGTTTGGGGAATGCATTAAGTAGATGAAGCATCTTCAGAATTAAGTGTCTTCTTTGTCCTATTAGCCGTCTATTTTCTCCATGAAGTGAGGGCATATGGAGAATTGAGAAAACAGGCATATAAATGAATCCATAGATGTCACTCATTTACTTGCCCTTCAAACCATTAAGAACACCAGTCATGTCAAAAGGAAAGTTAGAGGGGTCTCAAGCAATCACTAAAATTAATCACTCCCTCGGTACAGACTACTTTTCAGATGCATAGAGGTATTGCACATTAGATATGCCCATGGCAAGGGAATTTGTAAAAGGTACACACATAAATACACACGCCTTTGTTAAATTGTCCACTCCAGGCTATCATAGGTAGATTGTGATCTACTATATACCTGGGACTGATAATATTCTTAGAGATCTACAAATTAATCCTGACCTGCCTGCAGCAAGAAAGCCTGATTATAAATGTTCAGTTCTACCACAACCAAAGCCCAGTAGTCCTCACCAACATGTTCAAGATGCTGTCCAATACAGTTTAGGCATTCAGAACATTAAGCAACTTCCCTAGGACATTATCTGTCAGCATACTGATGGCTTCCTATCTGACACCAGACTCGTCTCTCCCAGCTATTACTAGTATGAACTACCCATATACATCCAAATGGTGTAAACACAAGCATTTGCCTACCTCAGCATTCTTTTTCGATTTCACATAGGTTTTGATACAAGAAGCTGGAGCTCTTGAAACACAGCGTTCATGAACTGTATACTTACAAACTGAAAGAAAATCAAATATATGTGTTGTTGGCACTTTTCTAGTATTTTTTGCTAAACAAAGAATTAGTAAATGTCCATTCTCCTTACAGCTTTTAATAATCTCTGTGACTGAACTATGAAAATGAAATTCTAGACATACACTCCAAAAGGCCATCTAATAATGGAACTACTTGTATAACCAGGGAATGGGAAAAGTCTAAGAATATTCTTCTACAGCTGAGCAGGACATGCTTAATTAACTCACAAAAATGCTCATAGTGATCTCTAAATTATTTTTATATATTGAAGACAAACTAGTGAATGCCAAATGCTTTTGTGTTATTTGCCAAGAGGAAGAAATCTATATTTTACAAGGTATCAGCAGCAAATCTGAAAACAAAATACACTGTGGGCCTCTACAGACCAGCACAAAGGGCCGACATTGGGGTGGAGTGGGGGCATGGTGACTGCACGCTGCACACCCTGACTTTGCACCGATGCTGGCGTCAAGCCACCCGCCTGATCAGACAGTGGGCAGTGTCATGTCATTTCTGCAGCACAGCGTTTAGATGCGCTGTACTGAAGAAATGGCAAAAAAAAACTTCTGTAGTGGCAAAGGCAGCTTTTTGCCATTCTAAAAATAGCATTCTATTTGCAAGCCCTTTTTGGGCTGACAAATCACTGGATTGGGGCTGAGGCATGCAGTTGCTGCAGCCCCAATCTGGTGTTGAAAGGTGTGGCAGGAAGCCATTCCTTTGGGGCCATCTGTTAAGCCTCTGAGTTTATGTTATTCACTCTAGTGATTTATCAGCCTTAAATTGATTGATTAGCCTTGGTTCAAGATAGTAATTGTTGCCAATCTCTTTGTTTCACCATGGAAATTTGAGCTATCACAAATCAACTCCTTTCTATATAACAGAAAATGTTCTCTTCCAAGATTTTCATTTCAGCTAACATTGTTTTTATCTAAATTTCTTTCTTGGCAAGCCTTGTATGATTTCATGGAACACTGGTGTCATACTTTTATGATGACCAAAGAATTAGAATTTAGTGTTTCCATACAACAAGGAGAAACAGGGTTGCTTTTAAAAATAAATAAATAATAAAGGACAGTATTGGAAAGCTTATCTACGCTGAAAATAAGATAAATATTTTTCTCACATTTTTTAGTATGCCTCCTGGTTTTGTCTTTTGTGACCACCAAGTACATGACTGCCTGAACACCATGCTTGCATATGAAAATGCAGGCCCAGTGGGAGGGACAGCTATTAATCAAACACCCTTTAGGGAGTAACATGGTTGACTGACCACAGAAAGTGGTACGGCTTCCACCGTAGTTTCCCAAACCCATTTTCTCTTCCAGACTTTAAGAAATGTTCCACTAAATCATAAAAAAAAAAAATCAAGGAACACACAAATGACAATTTTGGGGGGTCGGGGAATTTGAAGTCATCTACCCTAAGCTAGGGATGGATGTAAGCCCATGGGAGTGCTTTATGGACAGGTGCTTAATAGACTAATTGTATTATTTAAAATGGAGATGGCAGTTAAGATGTATAGATGGGTGTACAATAAATGATTACTATAATCTGTACAACAACAAAGCACTTGTGCCCATTAGAAACATGGGTCTAATACACTATATTCAGGGGGAAACACAGCTGGAAATGCATTTGTAAAGTGTGAATGACTAAGTGTAAAAGAGGATGAATAAAGCAAACAGACGTTAATAATCAGTCACAAACGTATTTGAAAATGTGCTAACAAATAATGATAAGGAGAAAAACATACAAAATTACCTTATAGTCAGAATAAATGAGACATAAGCAACACTTGTACATCAGTGTGAATAATAAAGTCTGGCAATAAGGTTGTATACTGTAGAAATGCTTGCCAGATACACACAATCCAACCTAAATAATTTTAAATATGCACACATTATTTTCTAGACTAGACGTGAAGTCTCCTTACCACAGGAATCAATGAGCATATAGTACTACCCCTGTATCTGTGGGACCAGTACCCATGATTTGACTTTACCCATGTCTGAAAAAAAGTATGTTCTCTCAAGGCATTTTCCAGTCTTCCAGCATGATTCTATGGTATACTTCTGGCAGTAGTCTCTCTAGGAATCTCTAGGTTCTCCAGCGTGACTCTAGGGCCATTTCCACCAGAGGTCATTTATTTCAATAGGATTCAATATTATCTGTAGTTTCATATTTCTGTGGTAAGGAATGTATCCTGCATGGATACAGGGTTGCACTTTATTCTTTGTCTCATCCTAGGCTAGACCTGTCCCAACACCATTCCCTTCTCCTTTTGTGTCATGTCTTTTTAGATTGTAAGCCTGGGGGCAGGGAACTGTCTATTTTTTTTTAAATTGTAAGCTGCTCTGAGAGCCTTTGTGGCTGAAAAGCTGGGTATAAATACTCCAAACAAAATAAATAAACAATAAATAGCTTGCCAAAAAGTCTTATCTAAATCTCAGAATATTAGAGGATGCTATCAGATTGTAGTGACTGGTAAATCACTTTCTCCATAGACAAGAGTCACTTGTCCTTGAGATGGGTAAGTGACATGAACCAATATTGGCTACACATGAATGTTTACCATTATGAGAATGGGCTTTTGGTTTAGCATGATAAGAATAGGCCTCAGGAAGTCTTCAGCTCACACAGCACCTTCCATTCTCCTCCTCCAGCATGTCTAAAAGCGGAGCTTTAAACCTTGAAAAACTCAGATATTTATGTGGGGTTTTTTTCTGATTACATGTTGCTTGATCCATAGCTAATTTTAGCTATATTTACTCCCTTTATATTAATTTGTTTAGCTTATTTAATTCATCTTATTTAATTCATTTACCAATGTTGAATGAATTTTCTTTGAAAACATCACATTTTAACCAAAGGGCACAATAATATACAGTTAATAGAAAATGGAAGCAAAAGATTCCAAATTCCACCTTGCAGCCATACTAGAATCTGAGGGAAACAGACTGTGTAAATTTAAAAGCTGCTGGAATTAATTCTCATAATGTTCAATGGATGGCAATGGATTTTTTTTTCTGATAGTCTTGAAACAGAAGCACATTTTTATTATTTTTGTTCCTTTCTTCTGTTAAGAAGGAAACTTATTAAAAGGAAAAATTTGAGGACTCCTGTGCTCAGATTAAATTAGATCCAGACAATATTTAGACATGAGCCAGAGCTAAACATGGTTTATACTCACATGAACAAGAGAGGCCCTGCTTCCCTACTCCTATTAGCATGTTCAAGCAAAGATTACAGTAGGCAGGTTTGTTGAAGTGTTTCAGTCTCCATACATGCTGCCCATCATCTTTCACATTCTGAAGAAGGCATAAAAAGAAATGGATCTCATTTAATGACATAAACAGTGAAACCCGTAAGTGCCAATAAAAAACTGAAATTGTCTCAGAAACATAAAAGACAATCTGCTTCTACATTTATTAATTTTCAGGAGATCACAATGTAACGCTTCACAACAGACATATACTGATATGGTAACAGGAGAACTCCTTGCTCCCCATGCATTCACCTCACAATTCTATTATCAAAACTTTTTCACCTATGGCTAAGACTGTATCATAGTCTTTTCAGTTGGATAAAATGTATTATGACCTGCCCAGACAATATGCATTAATGAATTATGTATTACAGCCTTCACTGAATTATTGGGCCAGGAATAATAAAAGTACAGCACCTATTTACATACATGACTTTTCATTCTGCTAGAATTATGAAACCATACACTCTTGCCTATGAATTGGGCCATTTTTCTTTAAATGCTATTCTTCTTTGTTGACCTTGCAATTTCTCCAACAGATTAGTCAACTAACGAACACTGATTATCAGATGAATACATCTGAATTAATAATAAAATTGAAACTTTTAACTCAAGAGACATGAAAATAGTCACAAAAAAGAAAGCAAGGGTAGGAATTTCCTAAATAAATTATTGTTGTTGTTTAAAAATCAGTATGAAATACTTAATGAAGATATATTTATAGTTTCACA
Organism: Phrynosoma blainvillii; assembly: GCA_026167975.1. Classification (NCBI taxonomy): domain Eukaryota; kingdom Metazoa; phylum Chordata; class Lepidosauria; order Squamata; family Phrynosomatidae; genus Phrynosoma; species Phrynosoma blainvillii. Next base: position 41,303,905 of record JANUYF010000005.1, read on the forward strand.
GTAGCTTTTTCCTCCTCAATTTATTCAGAAGAATAGCCACTACATGTGATTTCGCCTCCATTTGAACAGAACATATGGACCGACTTAGCTGGCATTTTCCTTACCGGAGAAACAAACAAGTCTTGAATGTGGGTGTTCTGCCAATTAAAATACTTAAGTAAGTTGCTAGCTGCAACTGATCTACAAAATCCATTATATAAATACAATACACTTTGAAAATGGCTAATTAGACTTTTCCTCTGATTATATTGACAAATATTGTGTTCAATGCCAGTGGCATCACTAGGGGGTGCGGACTACACTAGGTGACATCCTAAGGGAGGTGACACCACTGTTCCTCAAACACCTACCTTTGGGCAGAAATGGGCTCTTACATTCATCTGCTTCCATTTAAAATGCTTTAAGAAATGGTGGGAATGGGGTGAAGCTCAGTGGAAGGAGAAAGGAGACACCCCCCCCCCAAAATCAAATTTCAAAATTTTATCTTTTTTAAAAAAAAATGAATTTTACTAAAAAATGTTCTTTAAATTTTCTTTGAAAACATCACATTTTAAGCAAATATTCACTAAGTATATATAAATTGCATGTAGGTTGTGCCAACCCTAGGGACGCCACTGTTCAGTGCTACAATTATATGAACTAAGTTGTAAATATTATTATATTTATTAAGGTTGGCCCTCCATAGATTTCTCCTTAGATTCAACCATCCACAGCTTGAAACTATTGAAAAAGTACACATTCCTAAAAGCAAATCTTGATTTTGCCATTTTTATATAGGGGAAACTATTTTACTACACCACTGTATTTAATGGGACCTAAGCATCCATGGATTTTGGTATCTATGGGGGGTCCTGGAACCAAACTCCAGTGGATATCAGATTTCTCAGCCGCAGAGTTGGCAATCCTCTCTTTACCATCTCCTACATGTAATAAACTCAACTGGCCATGTTTAGATTATATGTAAATCACACTATTATTTATTAATTGCTATCTTAACCCTTATGACTCTTTATCACACATGCACAAGGATTGAGTCAACATTTTCATACTGCTGAAAGGTCTTCTGAACCAGGGGAAGTGGGAGGAGGGAGTTGTAGATATCAGTTTCACTCAGATGTTAAATTGCAATACTAATCTGAATTGCAATGGAAGAATATCACTTAATTGGGAAAAAATCCTTATAATCTTAGAAATCATTTGAATGTTGTAAATAAGTAACATAGCTGTAACATTTTTGCTATCTTGTAGTTTCATGATGTACTGCAGGATTGCTAAGGTTTTTCCCCTTTTGTCCACAACTTATTCCTTATTTTCATGTAGCATGTATGTTTAATAGATAATTTAATGAGTGAATACTTCTATTACTACATGTTAGGGAGGAAGCACTCCAAAACATAAAACTTGTATGTCTATAGATTTTCAGTCACTCCCTAGAACAGCTTCTGTAACACAATTTTCCAAAAAAATTAAAGCTGCTCCCTCCAGTGGAAAATCCAAGGAACAACAATAAAGCTGTATGCTCTGCCTTAAAGCATTTTTTTTAGAAAACATATCAATCCTTTCAATTAACCCTCACTGAAACTGACAGAATGAATTTGGAGAAGCAGCCCACAATTTGTTAATGTAATGTGCAGTCTTTCAGTCTTTTGTTGTCTTACAAAGATTCATTTTGAAGTTGGGAGTTTTTTAAAAAGCACATAATCTACTCCCAACACTTACTAAGGGAAGGATTCCAAATGTGAAAGTTAATTTACAACCATTAGATAGCTGTATCCAATATGTGCATGCTCCTACTACTTCAAATATATTTCCTGCCAAAGAAGGTCAGGCTATTTACCATGCTAGCCAAGTTTATGATCTAATAGAGACCACTGCTGAGTGTTCTAGAGTGAACACGCACTGACAATCACACTTATTTATCTCATCAACTCTCTGTATTATTAATCCTATTTTTTTCATAAAAGACTAATAAATTTAAGAGAGTTGACCATAGGATTACTTGTTGCAAATACAAATGTTATAAGGCTTTGAAGTTTCCTTTTTTTTTTGGAAATACAAAAGCAATAGCTACAGTGCAACTCTGACATCTAGTGGTTAGAATGAAAACAAGAATCACAAATGTTGAATTTATATAGATTACTAATGTTAAACACTGTATTTGTGTGCAAAGTTCTCTTGGCAGTACCACTGTGTACATATTTTTAAATATGCAAACACCTGTACACACTATATAGGGGGAAAAACATATTAGATTATAGGCCTTCAAGTTGATTCCAATATATGGTGATCCTATCATAGGATTTTCTTGGCAAAATTTAGTCAGAGGTGGTTTGCCATTACCTTCCTCTTAAGCTAAAAGGATCCCCAACATCACCTAGTAAATTTCCATGGCTGAGTAGAGATTGTGTTCCTGGTGTCCTGTAATCCAGGTTGAACACTCATAAGCATTATAATACTATAATACGTCTGAAATCTCTACAAATATTATATTATTTCAAATTAATGTACAAATTAATATAATGTAGTATCTACTACAATATATAAATACTATAATACTATAAAGCATATTTCAAATAACTGTAATATTTCCAACATTCTTTAGAATATTCTGTGGCTCATCATCCAAAAGAGTGGGAGAGATAGGCTTTGCTGCTTGGTCCACAAGGCACCTGTGCTGGACATATGGATCTAAATTATATTGATAGTACTGACTTAGTAAGAGTCATTAAACCACTTCCATTTAATTCTGTGTTTACTCAACAAATGAATGAATGAGTCTATTCTAATTAGAACTAACCAACAGAATTCTAGCCCCAGTTTATTAAATTACTACGTCACACATTGCTAGTCTCAGGCAATTGCCTAAGCTAGAAACAGGTTTGAAAAATACAAATCTTTGAAAATACAAATGTTCTAGCCCAATGTCCCATTAGGCTCACCTGTCAATGGATGTGCTGCACTGTTGTTGTTGTTAACTGCCTTCAAATTAACCTCGATTTATGGTGACCCTGTGGATGAAACACCTCCAAGATCCCCTTTCCTCCTCAGGTCCTGGAGGCCCTTGCCTGTGGCCTCTTTGACTGAGTCTAACCATCTGCCATGTAATCATCTTCTCTTTCTATTGTCCTCTATTTTTCCTAGCATTTCCTAGCATTGCCTTTTCCAATGATTCATGCCTTCTGTGATGTGGCCAAAGTATGGCACCCTCAATTTAGTCTTGATTTCCAAGGGAGAGTTTGGGCTTGATCTGTTCTAGGCCATCCACGGTCTCAGCACTCCTCTCTAACACCACATTTCAAATGAGTTGATTTTCCTTCTATTCGCTTTCTTCACTGTCCAACTCTCACATCCATAAATGGTGATGGGGAATACAATGGTTTGAACCATCCACACTTTAGTGTTCAGAGTTATATCTTTACACATTAGGATCTTGTCCAGATCTTTTATAGCTGCCCTTCCCAATCCTGGCCTTCTTCTAATTTCTTGACTCTAGTCACCCTTCTGGTCAGTACTTGATCCAGGTATGGGAATTCTTTGACTATTTTTGTTTTCCCATTATTTAGGATGAATTATTGTAGATCTCTTAGCAGTGACAATTAATATCTATAACAACAGTGCTGTAATGAAGCAATACCAGATAGCTGATCCCAGACAGCACTTAAATTCCCCTCAATGGTCCTGAGATAGAAGGGGGGTTGCAGACTGCCAGAAATAGTGCAAATTGAGTCCACTTTCAGGGTTAGGGTTAGTGCTAGGGAATCACGGGAATTGTGTTTTGTTTTGTTTTTTCTGAGACATTGAGCCTTCTCTATCAGAGAGCTCTGGTGCCACAATAAAATACAGTTCCCATGATTCCCTAACCCTAACCCTAAAAGTGGACTCAATTTGCACTATTTCTGGCAGTGTGCAACCCCCTAGAATTACACCAGGATAATGCAGAAAAAAGATGGCAACTTATCCCCTTCCACCCATAATAGTGGGTCCAAGACAGACTCTGGCAGAGCCCCATTTTGGTATATGTAATTAAGCCTAACTCACATGAAAATGCCACCTGCAATTAAACCAATGCCTCAATGAGAGTGGCATATTTGACCATCAATCACTTTTCATAATGCTGATTCCACTTTAGGTAGCTGAGGTTATCACACTTTGGACATATTATGAGATGACATGACTCATTGAGAGGGAGGGGTAATGCTCAGGGAAATGGAAGTCAGTAAGAAAAAAGTAAGGCCACATTACAGATGTATTGATTCAGTCAAGGAAGCCACAGCCCTTGACCTGCAGGTCATGTGCAAGGCTGTTGATGACCAGGCTAACAAATGTTAATCATTCATAGGGCTGCCATAAGTCAAAGGCAACTTCATAATAAACATTTATACCCACAGTAAAGATAAAATGCATATGCACATGTGTGGTCAAATAGTTAAGAAACTTCATAGCTCTGACAGAAACCCTACAAGAAACCTAATTTCTTTCAAATCACTCACATGATTTTGATTACAAGAAAAAGATCCAAGTGTTGCTTATACTTGGTATGACTAGTATCTTATTGGTGACACTGCATGTTTTATAGTGTTTTATTATGTTATTGCATATGTGTTCTCTGAACTACTGAAAAACATGTTTGTCATAACACATGTGTTTTCCTTATCTACACATTCTATAGGCATACTGTTTTGTGATTGGCACTGGAAGTTAAATATGGACTTAATTTTAATTTACCTTGATGTGTAGTTTGACCCACAGGTAGGAACAGTGGCTGTTCTTACCTGAGGTCCATCTCAAATGACTGACAAACTTCTTAAGCCTTCAAATTCTTCTCTGGTTGAAATTTAAAATATAATCTTGGCTTCCTTCCACCTTCTCTTACCCAGAAAGCATGAGGATCAAGGGGAAAGGTATTTCCCCCAAGAGCTTCTTTTGCAGCAATCTATGGCAGCCCAAGCCACTACTAATCAGTATGAGAGAAATGAAAATAGAAAGCAGAACAAGATGAACATTTCTCAATCCGTCTCCATGCCTACTGATGTTGTCTCCCATCTACCTTTAAATATTTGCTTATTTCATACCAAGTAGTAATAATGAAGAATTTCAAATGTTTTCTCCCAGTATTGAGGTATATGAGAGTTTTTAAACATTCTCAATGTCTATCTGATTTTACAGAATATTTCTATTTCAGGACATTTTCCACAAGGGGAAAAAATATTTTAAAAAAATCATAATTTGTTCAGAGGAGGTTTGCTATTGCCTTCCCCTGAGGCTGAGAGCATGTGATTTCCCAAGGTCACCTAATGGGTTCTATGGTTGAGCCTGGTCTCCAGAGTTGTAATCCAACACTCAAACCATTACACCACTCTGGCCCATACTGTATACATATCTTTGTAAACAAGAATAACAGAAACCTATATGTATAATTACAGCACAGTTTATTCCCAAGAAAGGATTTTTCTGTTCTGTGCAAAGGACACTGCACAAAGTAGGGAAAATGAGCAACTTAAACATCCTCCTGTTCTTCAAGTTTAGAACTGGAAATTGTGACACCCTCAAAGATAAAGGAAAACAAATTTCACAACTAGATATAACACCAGAAAATACTTTTATGATTATAAGGAGACACTTAAATTAAGAAACAACAGTTCATGAAAAGTGAATGATCAAACAGTTGATTTGAATGTAATCATTAGATGAGCAAGACTGAGCAGGAACCAAATACAAATATTACTTATGACAATAGTACAAATGTATCCTCTATCATTATGCATGAATTTGCATGGTAACTATATTACAGTTAGGAATAGGAAATGCTTCAAATAGAAATAGGTACTTCTAACTACTGTTTGATATAACTCAGTGGTGTGTCTACAATGATTGGCAGTAGCTCTAGGGTTTCAGACCTAAGATCTCATGCATGCAAAGCACCTGCTGTACCACTGAGTAGGAGTGCCCTATATATAAGACCATCTAACTTGGGGTAGGCAACCTAAGGCCTGGGGGCCGGATGCGGCCTCCCAAGGCCTTAGGACCGGCCCCAGGCCATTCCTGCCGCAGCCGCCATGATGATATTGATTATTGTTGTTATTACTTGTTCTTGGGGTTTTCTTGGCAAAATCTCCACAGGGGTTTTGCCATGGCTTTTTCTGGGGCTGAGAGAGTGTGCATGCATATTTTTTATTTTTTATTTTTTAAAAAATTATTTTTATTTTTATTTATTTATTTATTTATTTTTGGTGCTTCGGCCCCCCAATTGTCTGAGGGACAGCAACCCGGCCCCCGGCTCAAAAAGGTTGCCTATCCCTGATCTAACTCATGGATAGAAATCATGCAGGTCTCCAGATGCTATGGAACTCCCAACAGTCTTAGATGGCATAGCCAATGATATAGTCTGTTGAGAGTTACAGTAGCAAAATCTACAGGGTCACATGATTCTCAACCATGAACTAACTGAAGGGGGGCCCCTGATGTAACTAAATAAGGACAGATAATGGAAGGTAGCAATTCATATTTAAGTGAATATGAAGAAAAAGTAATGAATGTAATTAAGTGTATATGTTTTGATCTGCTTGTTTTCTAATGACTTTTTACAAATAGCGCAGTAAAAAAAACAATTTAAGAAAGCAGTTACGTTATGTAAATATGACCTAGTTAATTAATCAATTAAAGTGTAATTGCATTGTATTTTAATTGTTTTATTCAACATCATAATTGCAGTAGTCAGGGTGGCATATAAATGCAATTATAATTATAATTATTACTATTATTAGCCAATTTTGCAGCTGTTCAGCAGGCAGATTTTCCAGTTATACCAATAAGAACTTTGCCTGCAACGAAACTGCAAAAGGATGAAAAATGAAAAGCAGTTGAGTATGAGAATAAATTTATTATTATTAATTCACAATTAGACAAATTTTATTCTTTATGGCACTTTAATTTGTTACTTCCATCTATTTATATTGGTTTCTCCAAGAAAAAACCCTGCTGAATCAGTAAAAAAATACCATTTTAAAACATTATAGAGCAATGAGAATGCTAGCTTTCCAAAGACAGGGGGGAAAAGGAGAGAGGCTATAGCTATAATGGTTCCAAATATAAACAGTGCCATCACACAAAAGTCTTCCATTGCAAAAAAACATGAAAGAGTTTGTGTGGAATTTAGGGAATCGGGAACCAGGCATACTAACATAACCTTTATTTCCATCACCCGATTCAAGGAGAAAAAAGACAAAAGCTGCTGCTGTGCCTCACTCCGAGCCCTTACATCAATTCATCCAGCTGCTATTGTTCAAAGAAGGCATTTTCTGCTGCAGCAAGCAATCTGCTTCTTTCCAGAGTTACCTATTATGGTTGAAGATTATGCGGTAGAGTTTCTTCTATTTTTCTGCTCTAGAGACATAGGTAAGCAAAGGTACCCCACTTGAGGCATATGCAAGGGAGACAGAGCATGCAGGAAGAAACAATGGCTGCAAAATAGCGATGTAAATCTTCACTTAAATTTCCAATTGCTAAAATTAAAAATTTCAACAATGAACAATTTCAAAACTTTCCCCCCATAAAATGGAGTGTTGTGCAACATTTTGACAACTTTTCACATTTTAGTAAAATTTTGCAAAACTTTTGAGAAAAGTTTGGCACCAAAAAAAATGATGTTGGCAAGGAAAAACATGTTTTTTGCACAAAATATGAGTGTTGTGCAAAATGTTGGGGGAGGTATGCAAACAAAAAAATGTTCAAAAGAAAAAGTAGAAATTGACTGTAGAAAGTCCCACCATGTGGAGAATCTCACAGCAGTTGCAGTTCTTACAACATGCTAAGAAATCATCTCTTACTGAAGACAAGAAATTTTTCCAATACCCTCTACATGCATAATGAAGACAAAAGAATGGGCAAAGTATGAGGCTGCCAGGGAAATTTTATCCAGCACGCAAACCCATGCCTTTATTAATTTACTAGTTACATTTATATTGTGCCTTTTCTCCACTGAGCTAAAGCATCACTGGATGGTTCTCCTGTCGTTCACTTTATCCACACAAGCCTGTAAGACGCATCAAGCTGACAGAGAATGGCTGGCCAAGGTCATTTTGTACATTTCATATCTCAGTAGTTCCAAATCTGGATCTCCAGAGTCCCAGCACAATACTCTAACCCAGTGTTGGGCAACTGTGGAGGACTAAGGGGCCATATTAATCCTCTAGGAGACCTTGGGGGGCCGCATCCCCTGAGCTTGCTCCCGCAAAATAAAATAAAATGTTATGCCCCTATGTGGGCAGGTTTGGGATCCTTCCTGGGGAGATTATTTTGGTGGCATTTTAGAACAAGAACGGGTTTCGTTGTAGTTGCTTTCCCCTGCAAAACAATTTTTGAACCTAGGGCTACATTTTGCCCTGATGTTGGTTCTTTCTAAGTGTGCATATAAGCCCCTCAGTTTTACTGGGCCAAGACACTCTGTCTGCTAGTGTTACTTATGCCCAAACTTTCTAGGAATTGTTTCTTTTGCTTGTAACACTGTATATTTCTTGGAAGTATACTCCATAAAGTCAAAGGGATGTACACATTTTCGGAAATACTGATATTCTGCCTTTTAACCAGCAAAGTAATCCACACTGCTAGTCCCAACAATGCTTTTCACTTGGTCAGAAATTATAGCTACCTGCTAATATACAGCATCCTATATGAAGGCAGGGAGATTTCTAATGGGAAATATTCACAATCAGATCTCTCTTATGGCTTTCTAGGGCTGGCTTTCCATCTTTCCTAATAATCAGATTTCTTGGGACCAGAGAAATATGACTCCTTTAGCCTAAGAATGGCAACTCTTAGAGAATCGTTACCAAACAAGCCATGTTCTAGGAGGAGCATTCCTAATCATGGTAATTCTTAATCGTAGTCATTCCTAATAAAGGTATACAAGGTGAGGATCCACCACCCAAGACAGAAGAAATCTAGAGAATGGGTAAAGTTTCCCCACTGCTGTTGAGATTTATCTTTTGATTATCATTGTGGTGGCTCTTACACTCTCCAGTCCAAGCAATACTAAGAGTGGGATTGTAGTCATTCCTCCCTGGATCCATTCCTCCAAGGAAACAGTGCCATCATGGTCATAGTCAATTTCTTCCATCATTTCATGAAGAATCTTTTGAATAAAAAGAAGAAAAATGAAGCACAGATTATATGAAACTGCATGAAATTAGAAATAATATGTAATTACATATTGGATGTTGTGAGAGAATATTACGTGGCATTACAAAGAGTATGCACAAGATAGTTATTATTTAGGAAACAGAAAGTGTGATACTGCATCTTACATAGCTTCTTTGGAGTGACACTAAAATATTTTTGCACATACAGGGAAGTACAATGAAATACAGGGAAAGAAAATGAAACAACATAGAATCATAGAGTTGGAAGAGACCACAAGGGCCATCCAGTCCAACCCCCCTGCCATGCAGGAACTCCCAATTAAAGCATCCCCGACAGACGGCCATCCAGCCTCTGCTTAACATGTTTTGTAACTGTTACTGTTTCCCCCTTTCAATAAATATTTTACAGTGTAATGCATGTCTGCTCAAGAACAAACCCCGTTAAAATCAGCATGACTTGGGGTGCATCTACACTGTACAAATAATGCAGTTTGACACCATGCTATGTGCTGTAGCTCCATCCTACGAAATCCTGGGATTTATAGTTTAACAAGGTCTTTAAGCCTTCTCTGCCAAAAAGTGCTGGTGCCTCAGAAAACCAGAAATCCCAGCATGTATCATGACCAAAGTTTTCCTTTTTTTTTTCTCCTGCAAGGGTCATATCTCTTTAATCTGAATGTAGCTTCTATTTATTCCATCCCTTTTGATCTCGAGTAGCAAATGCTAAACAATTTAAGTGCCCTTTTCATTTACTCTGCTATGCCACATGGAACCAATTCACCTGGCTCTAACAAGATCAATAAAAGTATTCAAAATAGTCCTTACATATTGGCATTTTTAATTAAATCATTGACCTTCGGAAATGCTTACAGGTCTGAGTTCAGTGATATCCCATTCAAGATATTCTGCAACATGCATCATTTGAGCGATGATGTTTTCCAGCTCCTAGGTATGAAAGCAAGATGCAAAAAGCATTTTAACTAAACATAATTATACATAACTTCTATCGCCATTCTGAAATTTGAGTGTATTCTTTAAATACAAATTAAAAGCGGCATTTTATACTTGGGAATGACTTTGTCTTATAAAACTATTATTTTAAAATTCATCTTCTCTTACTGAAATCTCAGAAAGGAATAAAGAAAAGGGGGCTACAGAATCAAACAAGATTAAACAGCTGGAAAAAATAAAAGGTTTGGATGTAACTGTAGTTTAACAATATCTGGAGAGCTGCAGCTTATACAGCTCTGCTCTGGAGTCAGCACTTAGTACAAATTTGATTCACTGTTAATTGTATAAATGCAAGCCTAATCTGCACTGCAGAAATAATGCAGTTTGACACTGCTTTAACTGCCATGGCAAACTAAACTAAATTAAGGGGTCATTCAGACATCGTGGGGTTTTTTGGGTTTTGTTTTGTTTTTTGTTTTTTGTTTTTTAGTGGAATGATGTGAAAAGCCAACTCATGTGTTCAAGTATTCATACCAATTTTTTATCTGAACCACATCTCTTCACATCTTTCCATGTTCTATACTATGCTCTCCAGCCCTGTGCCCCCCTCCCCAGTGTGCCAGTGACCCTAGGAGAAATTGTCTCCAGCTGGGTCTCTTGAGGCAGCAGCAGCAGCAGCTATGTCTCTCACTGTTCCCTGGAACTGCCGGCTACCAAGATACAGTAGGAGCAGGGGGGAAACAAGAGAAGGAGGGTCCTCCTCTCCCTTCATTGGAGAGGAAATACACAGCCAGCCATGCAGGGTTAATTCCTGGGTCTATTTGGATCGTTATTTACACTGCCAATGATAGAAATCTTTTTTAAAAAAAAATAAAAACAAAAAACTGGTACCAATTATCTTGGGTTAAGTGAGGGGGTTAGCAGTCTGCATTGACTGCATTTGGGATGCATATGAACCATTGACTGCATTTGGGATGCATATGAACAACAAAGATTCAACTCGGATTCATCCTAGATTATTTTCACAGTGTTAATAAACCCTAAATTAGCTTAGGTCTTCAGTAAAATCAGGGGGAGAGGAGAATCAGTCTCACCAAATGATGCTGATTTAAACAAAAACTAAGTTTAAGTAATTTAAAAGCAAAAAGCAGAGCAGCTTATTTATATACCGCTTCATATCACGCTATGGGATGTCTAAGCGGTTTACAACTGTGAGCTGATTGCCCCCCAACAATCTGGGTACTCATTTTAGCGACCTCGGAAGGATGCAGGCCTGAGTCGAGCCTCAGCCCTGGCTGGTATTGAACTCGCAACCTTGTGGTCTATGAGTGAGTGGCTGCAGTACAGGCATTTAACCACTGCGCCACCAGGGCTGATCCAACTCAATTGCTTTGATTAAATTGTCTTTGTGTGACATGAACACCTGCAGATTTTTTACAAGCTTAGTTTTTGTGTTGAATTTGCTATGTTGCTATTAATGAATAAAATTACCGAGCTGTCCAGGAAACCATTCCCATCTGTGTCATACAAGCGAAACATAACTAGGAAGAAAGAAATATTAAAAACATTATCTAAGAAAAAATGGATATGTATTTTTAATTTTGTAATAAGCAATAGATCATAAAATCCTGGTTATTCTCAAAATTAGATAATACTAAACTAAATCATAGATTATTATCCTTTTGCATACCACTCCTACTTCAGTACTGTTACAATTACCATTTGAAGCAACTCATCATCTTTCTTGGGTCAAGGTCTTTGACAACAGCCACAAATATACATTTTAACGTCTGCACTTTCAGCAATATATTGAAAGTCCATCGTTATTTCACAATTAAATAGCAAATACCTAACTGGTGAATGCTGCCCCTTTAGCCATATTTTCCTCTAAAAAATTATTACTGCAGTTGGCTACTATATATGTGGCAGAGACATCTATGCATGTATCTTCTCTTCAGAATATACACTCTAACCAAGAACAACAAAACATGTGTCAATATTATGTGAAGAAAGTGATCACTAATAAAGCTACAATCAGTCCCTAACTCGCAGAGTGCTTATGTGACAACTGTGTATCTCTGATTGACTAGTTCACATATTTTACCTTCACAATTGTATACAGTCAGCCCTCCGTTTTCATGGTAGATCTGTTCCGGACCCATCCCAGTGAAAACAGAAAATCATCAATATTCAAGCCCTACAAGTTTGAATAGGGTGCGCCTATTCAATTGATTTTAACAGAGGTCACCCCTCCGTGAATATTCAAAACCACAGACCTCAAGTCCATGAGAAAAGAGAGGCGACTGTATATAGGCACAATGTGGCCTACATATGGGGAAGAAAAATAACTTGCATTGTAACAGAAATAACAGGCTATGGGCTAATAAACCCACAGCACCTCTGGTTCTTGCAAAGCAAGACTAACTGGGGATGCAGACCAGGGCGTCGGGGATGCCCTGGTCCGGAACACCGCGGGACCGCAGCAGCTGGACCACGGCGACCCTGCGGCGACCCTAAAAGGAGCAGCAAATTGCCGCTCCTTTTACAAGACAGGGAAAGTGCGCCCTAAACGCGTAGGGCGCACTTTCCCTGACTTATCCTCCGCAGCGCATCCAGTCGCTGCGGAGGGAGGTCATCCCCGGAGCGCCGGCTGTCCAGAGGGCCGGAAGCTCCGAAGACGACCTCAGGAAGAGGAAGGGACGCCGCGCGTGCGGCTGCCCCTCCTCTTCCGGGTCTCGGAGACGGCCCTATTAGCCGTCTGCCGAGGCCCTAAGAGAGGAGACCTTGATCAATTTGTAAACACAGGTTTATTTATGTCGACAGTACCAAAGGAATTAGCATGCCAAAGTTTTGGGTGAAGCACAGATTAAAATAGCTTCGTTTTATACACCATTAGTCAAAGAAATCCAAATCTCACATTTCATTGGGCATTTCAAACTCTAAACATATAGATTTTCAAGCAATAAGAGTAAAGATTTCAGAATACATTATAATCTACTTAATGCCCAATATCATCCTTTGTCCTCCTTATCAGCAGAAGAGATGGTGTGTACCAGGAGGCCCTCTGCACAGAGTGCTAGTAGTAAATTATTTTGGCTTTGCCATGCTACTCTGTTGGCTTCTAATGCATTCAGGGTCCTTCTAAAGGTCATCTGCCTGTAAACATCTTGCACATGCCTGCTGCTAAAATCTTCCAACATTACATTCTTTCAACACCTCAACTCCCAGAATCCTCTCTGCATGTGGCCAAATTGACATCTATTTTTACATTTCTAACACAGATGGCTAAAATATATTGATTATTGAAACTTTTCCACTTCAGCATGAATCTACCTCAGTTTGCCAATGAGGCAATAACTTCCACATGAATTAAATGCTTCACAATACTGCTCTTTCGCTTGCTCACTTTAATTTATAAAAATAGAGTACTGGAGACACACAGTGCAATCACTATGAAATAAATCAGCTGAATAAACCCCACCACTGTCTACACCTTTGGAAGATAAACTGTTTTACATACCTCAATAATTCCTCTCTCTATTAAAAGCCACATATATTTTTTTTAAAAAAGGTGGGGGATGTGCGTCTGATCTCTCAACTTGTAATGAATCTGATTCACCAGCAGATAGAGCCTATTGTCTGCATTTCCACAGCAGAGTTTAATAATAATCTATATTGCTACTATCAAAGTTCTTCAAACCCTATAAAAGATTATTGAATATAGGCTGGATACAATCAAATAATGATACATTTCTTTAAAACACATAAAGTATGTATATTTTGGAACAGAGATTTTCACAATATAAGAAATACACTCAGAAATTCTTCTCATTATTACATTAATAATATGGATCTATTATACTGGTCATCTTTCTCATTGTTTCTTACTGGTGTTGTGTTTTCTCTTGTATTTCCTTCAATAAAAGGAATTCAATAATTCAACAGAATAATATATTTTTGTACTTTTATCTTCTCAATATAGAGCTACACAGGACCAGAAAATGCTCCTTTCCTTCCTTCATCCCTCCCACAAGCAATTCCACCCCAAAAAGCTTCACCTCCACTTTTCCCAAAAATTTCAAGCTACTTTTTGTCTCTTCTCCATCCAACACATCCCTAGCAACTGAGGCCAGTGTTGTTGTTTTTTAAAGGTATCACTTCTATCAGCTGCATATAGACATAACACAAAATCTGCTTTTCTCAGTTATGGTTTCTAACATGCTGAACTACAAATCCACATTAGCTCTGACCATCAATCATTCTGTCTGGGGGTTATGGGAACTAAAATACTATAGCATCTAGGACACTTAGAAATGAGTGTGCTTAAAAAAAAATTATGTAGCATTATTGGTGTGAGCCTCAGGATGCCTGAGTTCTCCAGGAAGCATTCCGCTCCTGCTCAAAAGCTTCCACTACCATTTGAGCCTAACTTCCTTTCAAACCCTCAAGCAAAAGTGTTCAACCTATGTCTCCCTCTAGCTTTAAGTATGACCTAATTCCAATGCTATTGCATTCTATCCCAATACCAATTTCATATAGATTCCCTATACACAGATTCCCAGCGGGTGCTAGCAGTGAAGATCTCTAGGCAGAGAATAAAGAGGAAAACTCTATTATCTCTCCCAGAGAGCCTCATACAAACTGTTCCTTGATGCCCTTCACTCCCTCCTAGGAAAGAAACAAGGATTGCTCAGATATGTGCATGTATGTCTGTGCACATATGTGAATGCCTGCATCACATGCGATACTAAGAGCTGAAAAGACTTTGCCTCCCTGCCCTAATCTGTGATCAACCATCATAATTTTTCATGAAAATAATGTAGCTTCATATATTGTGGTTTGCAGTTGGCTTGGTTCTGTCTATCACATTTAAAATTGATAGGATTTTGGCCCAGTTCAGGCAACACAAGAAGCTGAAATTAATCAAAATGGAAACAAAATTTTCCAAACTCTTTCCTACAAGCAAAAGAATGGGATGGGATAACACATGAGCTGAGTGAGAAAACATTAAAATATGATTTGGTATTACATCTGAACCATCCCAAAGTGTCATTGATAGAGAAAGCTTCATAAGCCAATTATGATTCATTGCATTATACACTGAATTACACTCCACTAAATTTTGGGGCTGCAAACTGCATAGTTTTAGGCCCAAAATGGCAGTGATAAATTAGTTAACTTGTCATTCTTTTATTCTATAATGCCAAACTCTGTAACAACTGATAGGTATACACAACCCATTTGCTTTCTGTTTTTATTATTCCCTCATGAATCTACTTATAATGGTAAGTCATGTGTATGAACAATGTCAGTTTGCATATGATTACATCAAAATGCCTTTTAGTTAATGAAAAGCATACATGTGCATAACAACCGTAGAGGTTCCTATGTCTACTTTCCAACAGTGTATGTGCATTACTGAATCAGAATGACAACAGAAATCTGTAACAATCCAAGAGCAGTTTCCAGTGTTTAAGGAAACTCTGCCAGCTAATTCATGAATCACTTGCAAATCTGGCTGACCAAACCTTTTGTATATCCCGGACACACTGTCTCGAAGTAACAACCCACAATGAGTATTCAATAATTTAACTAATGCAGTAGGGTCTCAAATGGTGGGGCACAACCCCAGGGGGAACATGAGAATTGCTCAAGGGGGGCATGAGAATTGGAGACCCTGATCCCTCCTCATGCTCCTCTTCCCAAAGCTTCTTATGTGTAAAATTTAAACATGTGTTGAGTTAAAAATTGGATTTATTTAAATAAAACTGTTCTTATTTACACTGTTATTTGCTTATAAAATGTGAAAATATGAATATACATGAATATAAAACAAAAATAGGCATGTGAAAACACAAAATATTTTTATTCACATACTACACTATAGTTTGGGGACCCCGGTCTAGTGTGTACACACAAACATCTGTGTGTAGATGTAAAAAGAGTTACAAAATGTTTGAGAACCATTGGTCTAGTGCAGGAGTCCTCAGACTTTTTGATCTGGGGGCTGGTTTGCTGGGCCCCAGATCTTCTGGGGAGGCAGAGGCGCGTGCGCGCATGCCCACCACTCTGGCGCCATTTTGTGTGCCAAAATGGCACCCAGAGTCGTGCGCATGCACATGGCGTCGGGTGCACATGCATGTAACACCGGGTGCCATTTTGGAACACAACATGGTGCCGGTGTAGTGCGCATGCATGCGCAACACCACATGCATGAGCATGACCCTGGTGCCATTTTGGAACACAAAATGGTGTCCGGAGTCGTGCACATGTGCCCAGCGTAGTGTGCGCATGTGCACGCTGCTAGACCCCATTTTGGAATCCAAAATGGCACAGGAGTCATGCACATGCACGTACGACACCGGGCGCATGTGCACGACTCCAGATGCCATTTTGGAATACAAAATGGTGTGCGGTGGCACGCACGAGTGGTGGCGGCACAGCAGCGGTGGCGGCAGGAGGCCTCACGGGCTGGGTCCGCCCTGTGGGCCATAGTTTGGGGACCCCTGGTCTAGTGTGTCAAAGGGGCTTCGTGGGTCATTTCATACAGCTATTAAAGATAAGTTCATTATCTTATTAAAGATAAGTTGTAGTTCATTTATGAATTATTTCATCTTGAATGAAAAAATACATTTGTTAACATATGACAGAAATTTAGCTGAGAGGATCTTTAAAACAGTATTTAGTCTATTGACATAAAATACGTACATTCTAGTTTATCTTCAGGTCTTCCTCTTTCAAGAAGGGAAAGATAACAAACAATATCTTTCAACTGGATTGCATCTGGTATATGTAAAGTTGAAGGAGTTATGGGTCGAGATGTCACACTTTTAGTAATCCTCAAACCTGAAATGATAATGACAGTGTAGATATTTGACTTCTTATGCAGAGAATCCTCTTTTGTACCTGTAGTATTTGTTGAAACCCATTTTTTTGTATTAAATCAATTAAAAGTACAACACGATACTCATTTATTTATGAGAAATTTAAGTTTTACTGACACATTCACACATGACAGCAAATCATGATATAGTTTCTTGAAATCGTGATGAAGAAATCCACCTCTGCTAACAAGATTTTTAACTAGCCACAAATCTCAATTATAAGTCATGGTTTATAAACTCTAGCTTCTTCAAAGCTATTTTGTTGTGATATCAGAACTCACAACAATCACTTTTCCCTTATTGTTTTCCCTACTAACCAGCCTGAAACCAGAGGTGACAAAAGAGTGTAAGAGAAACAAACCAGAACTGGAGAAGAGATGACTTTCTTGGCAACTTCACATATCATAATGGGGCTATTTCATAATTCCCAATAAAATTGTCACCTCCGATGCCATTCTATTGTTTCAAGAAATTCACTTTTAATAAAAAGATTTTTTTAAAAAAAATTCACAACACTGGGATGAAGAGTTTTTATAAATGAAAACCTTTGCTCAGTTTCAAAACTGCTGTAAAAAGTGTGACACTACTTTTTTTGTTGTTTCTACAATTAGCTTTGCAATAATTTATGTAACATACTTTTATTTTCATGTGACTACCTACCTTTTTTATTTTTAGTCACCACAATCTAATTTAAATACAAGAGAGGGGATTAGTGATGTGGGTTGTGGGGTTCTTTTTTTGTTTTTTGTTTTTTGTTTACATTTTAAAGTCCATTGGGCCACTGAAACCACCAATTTAGATTCTATCCAAATGCACCTAGCCAACATAATAGGGTCTTGGCCAAATGCACCAAGATCCTGATGGCTCCTTTCCCCACCCCCACCCCCCTCCAATGCACCACTTGAATTTGAGAATGAACACAAATGGCATGGGAATACTTAAGCTTTCCTCTGCCTGCTGTTAATCTAGTCCAGCTCTTTGCCCTATATACATGGTGTTATGAACATAGCAGTTGTTAAGACAACATTCAGTTCATCTGACAGCAGCTAGATTCTTATGTCTCTCTCTCTCTCTCTGAATCTGGGGTTGTCCACACTGGCCAAATAAAGCGGTTTCAAACTGACCTGAATCTAAGCTGTTTAGATAACATACAAAGAAGGTGGAAATGGATGTGAAGCCATGCTCTGGGGCCAAAAACTGAAGCAAAAAGAGCTCTGGTGCTCTGACTTAATGCAAAAAAAAAAAAAAAATGCATATAATCTCACCTACATGTAAGCAGCATGGCACCAATATGAGATTGTAGGAAAGCAGACACGGACATACAATAAGCAGGGCAGATCGCCAATAATGTAATGGATGTACGTAATTATAACATATACAAACCAGACAGTCCAATAGATAGCATAGGGTGAAGGGGGCATTTATGGGGGCCTCCATGTTTGTACTCTGCCAATGTGTCACTGAACACACTGATACACCAATACAATGTATGTGCAGGGTATTGCTTGTGCAACTGTGTCTGGCCACAATGTGATGGCAGCTGAGCAGGAGAAAGGAGGCAAATGGGGGTCACAGGAAGTGAGTTTGTGCAATGGTGCACATGCATGGTGGGGAAGTGGGAAAAAAATAACCAAGGAGCACAGCTAGATGCCACATGGTGCAGACTGCCCAAGGGAGTCTGACATGCCTTGGGAATGGGCTATGCAGTCAGCAGGTTTCCACCCAGTTTCAGAAAACCCAGGAATGAGCCTGTTAGGGCCTTTGCAGACTGCCAGAAATAATGCAAATTGAGTCCACTTTAACTGTCCTGGCTCAGTGCTAGGGAATCACAGGAATTGTAGTTTTTTTTCTGAGACATTGAGCCTTCTCTGTCAGAGAGCTCTGGTGCCACAATAAACTACAGTTTCCATGATTCCTTAGCACTGAGCCAGGACAGTTAAAGTGGTCTCAAGCTACATTATTGCTGGAAGTCTGTTTGCCCTCTCTCTCTCTCTGTGTCCAAACTAAACTGAATTTCCTCTTCCAACACTTTCCCACTAGCTGAATAGTGAAGCATTTCAAAAAGACAGAGACATTGTGGAGCAATAAAGGGTTTTGTTTTTTTTATTAAGTCCTATAACAGAGGACAAATTATGCAGTTTGGCAAAAAGTATTCAAGATAGTCAAACTCACCACCAAACGTGACCATGTTTTACCTGGCTACTTACCTCCTGGAAGGAGCGGAGGCTTAGTCTTTACAACAGGACTACTATGAGGGGCCTTGTTGCCAAAGGACATAAAGAGATGTTCACAAAACTCTTCTGGCAGATCAGCCTCCAGGAAAGTCTTCATAAATAACTTGAAACCTTCTAAGTCAATTGTCTGTAGAGGCAGACAGGTAATTAGCTATGTTTGTTTATCCGAGGATTAAGAAATAATATTTTAACATGTGCATATAGGCAGTATCAGAAACATTAAAAATGTTATAATGGAAATGGAGCCACAGGCCTATGTTAGGTTTTACACATCTCTTGTTCTTAATGTGTGTGGCAACATTTTCAGGTATCACAGTTCATGCCAACCTCTTCAAACCATGGCCAGGTTCACAAGCTATAATTTCAATTAGGCTAATAAAAGCATCATTCATAAGCAAAATGACAGAGCAGGGTAATGCACATGTCATTTGGATGCTCCCTGTGGTAATACGGAATTTGGCTATTTGGACAGGATTATTCTTAGGTTTGTTTTCATTAAAAAAAAAACAAAAAAACTACATCTATCTATCTATCTGTGTATGTTCTTTCAGTATTTTAACAGAGCAAACAAATGCCCCCAGAAATAATCCTAAAATCAAGATTAACCACTAAACAAAGGGGGGTTGCAGACTGCCAGAAACAGTGCAAATTGAGTCCACTTTTAGGGTTAGGGTTAGTGCTAGGGAATCATGGGAATTGTTTTTTTTTCTGAGACATTGAGCCTTCTCTGTCAGAGAGCTCTGGTGCCACAAAAAAATACAGTTCCCATGATTCCCTAACTCTAACCCTAACCCTAAAAGTGGACTCAATTTGCACTATTTCTGGCAGTCTGCAACCCCCCAAAGACATCAAAGACTTAACTCAATTAGGAATATGCAAACTGTCCTTTCTGAAGCATACATCTAAATGCATAAAACATCCAGTGTGGTGTAGTGGCTTGAGCACTCCACCAGGACCCTGGAGACTAGGGTTCAAATCCCCACTTGGCTAAGGAAATCCACTGTGTAATGTGAAGTTGAAGGCTTTCATGGCTGACATCCATAGGTTTTTGTGGGTTCTTCGGGCTTTGATGCAGTGTTCTAGAAGAATATATTCCTAACATTTTGCCTGCATCTGTGGCTGGAATCTTCAGATAATCTTCAGAGAGTCTCTGAAGATGCCAACCACAGATGCAGGTGAAACAGCAGGAATATATTCTTCTAGAACACGGCCTCACAGCCTGAAAAACCCACAAAAACCTACCACTGTGTAACCTTGGGCAGATCACTCTCTTAGGTCTAATATGCACTGCAGAAATAATGTAGTTCAACACTGTTTTAAATGCCATTGCTCAATGCCATGAAATTCTGGGACTCATAGTTTGTGGTGGCACCAGAGCTCTCATTTCCCAGAATTCCATAGCACCAAGCTATGCCAGTCAAAGGAGTGTTGAACTGCATTATTTCTGCAGTATAGATTAGACTTCAGTCTCAGAGGAAAGTCATGGCAAGTGTTTCTTGCCAAGAAAACCCCATGATACTGGGTCGCCATAAGTCAGAATCAACTTGCAGGAACACAACAATAGCACAATGCACAGAAACATGCCATTTTGGATATACTTGTTCTGCTTCTTTTTATCCTCAGCCAAACTCTCTGAATGAACTGTGGCAATGCTGATATGGATGGAAAAGATACAGTACTTATCATATATATCAACTTCCACATTATCCGTCAGAATAATAATTTTAGGAAGATATAGAAATGTTTTATAAGCAGACTTTCAATTGGAAACTACAATTTCTGTCAGACTAGTCAGTAACAGCTTTTCATTACTCCAAAGCCTGTACTCCAAAGTGTTCTATGCTAGAATACGAAAGCACTGAAGTGGTAGGTTTGAGACACCTTTTTGTTATGAGGACAAGCATCATTATTATTTATTTATATCCAGTCTTTTCCAAAAAATGGGAGTCAGAGCAGTACAATTAAAAACATACAAAACATACAAAAGTGATACCTTAAAATAGAATTAAATTATTACAATATTAAAACAGATGGCATGCTAAAAGAATAAAATACAGTTTAAAAAAGATATGTGTTTAAAATACTTTAAAACAATACAGCAGCCCACCCCATTCTTTAAAAACTGTGTTTTAAATGCCTGTCTGAACAGGAGGTATTAGCCTGCCGGTGGAAGGACAAGAAAAGGGGGGGGGCAATCTGTTCTCCATGAGAAGTGAGTTTCAGAGTGTAAAGAAGCCACAGAAAAGGTCCTTTCTCATGTCCCCACCAACCGTATTTGTAATGGTGGTGAGACCAAGAGAAGGACTTCTCCTGATGATCTCAGAGTCCAGGCCAGCTCATACAGGGAGATACAGTCTGCCGAATAGCCTGGACGTGAGCCATATAGGGCTTTATAGATCATAAACAGCACTTTGAATTGTGCCTGGAAAGAAACTGACAGCCAGTGAAAGAATTCAAGATATAGCTATGTTAGTCTGTAGAATCAGTACTGCAGAAACCTGGGCCTCCAGGTTCAAAGCTGAATCCAAGAGATCTCTCTACATACTGTTTCAGCAGGACGTTGTGTCGTCTCTGTAACATGCCCTAGTTAACAGCCTGGGTGCAGCTCTTTGGACCAGCTGAAGTTTCTGAACAAAGGCAGCCCCATGTAGAGTGCATTACAATAGTCCAAATGGGATATAACTAAGGTATGTACCACCTTGGCCATATCCAACGCCTCAAGGAACAGGCACAATTGGTGCACAAGCTTTAAATGTGCAAAAGCACTCCTGGTCACTGCAGAAACCTGGGCTTCCAGGTTCAAAGATGAATCCAGGAATACTCTCAAACTTCAAACCTTGCATCTTCAGGGGGAGTGTAACCCCATCTAACACAGGATGTATCCCTATTCCCTGATCTGCCTCCTGACTGACCAGGAGCACCTCTGTCTTGTCTGGATTAAGTTTCAATTTGTTTGTCCTCATCCACTCCATTACTGAGGACTGACACTGGTTTAAAACCAGGACAGCCTCCTTGGATTGGGATGAAAAGGAATAGTAAAGTTGAGTGTCATCTGCATATTGATGGTACTACACTCCAAAACTCCAGATGACCTCTTCCAACGGTTTCATGTATATGTTAAATAGCATAGGGGTCAACACAGGCCAATGGCCAGGAGGTCAAGCAGGAATCCCACAGCACCACCTTCTGGGTTCAACCTACAGAAAGGAATGAAGCCATTGTAAAGCAGCACCTCCAAGTCTCATCCCAGAGAGGGGGCCCAGAAGGCTACCATGGTTGATAGTATCGAAAGCCACAGAGAAGTCCAGAAGAACAGGGACAAATACACACACACACCCCATTCCAGTTCCCTGCATAGGTCATCCACCAAGGCAATCGAGGCTGCCTCTGTTCCACAGCCAGGGCCTGAAACCAGATTGAAATGGATCTAGATAATCTCTTTCATCCAGAAACCCCGGAGCTGGGAAGCAGTAGTATTCAACCCTGTATGCAGTTTTACATAATGAAAAAATTGTTTTGTAATTTGTGTTTTTAAAAACACAAATAAATTTACATGTACATGCCAACTCAATCAATTCTGGCCCACAGCCTGGCCTCCCTCTACAATGTATTCCTGCCACTATCTTCATACTGAAAACTGTAACTCTCCTAAAATTCTTCAATCCATATTTAACATTCCATCTCACTCCATTGTTTTGTTTTGCTTTTATCAGCAGGGCAATGAATCTGTTTTGGGTTTCGGTACAAGCTTTAAAGAAAACATCTCTAGTACTGAACCTATTTTGAAGGTAGGGTTCATCATCCTGAATAGTTCCTTTTAAAGTTAAGAATAAAATCTAATCAAATGTAATTTGATACCATTTGATGCAGAAGCTACCAGCTCAAGTGTTATCAGGGCATTCTTATTGCTGTCCCAGTTTTGCCCAAATTCACTCCTCAAAGTTATAGGCTCATTTTCTTCACATGCAAGCAACAGACCTTCATTACACAAGATAATCAGCAACTGGTACATGGAAAGAACTACAGAAAACAAAAATGTTGGCCAAAATTGGAGTAGGGTGGTTGTGGTGACAGGAACGAAATCATCTTAATCTCTTTCACATTTTCAGGGGTTCAATATGAAGGTTTATTTGAGTTCTTCAGTGCATTGTAGGAATGACAGTTGCCAATAACATCTTCCAAGAGCTAGTGAAGGGGAATAGGAACAGTCACAAAAATAAAGTGATAGTCAGTCCTCATCAGCAACTGTCATGTTCTTTACCAAACCAAAGCATTCCAGGAAATCCAGAATGGCACCCATTAACCAAATGGAGATTTGCAGAGCACCAGTAATTGGATGGAGGGGGGTGAAACTGCCCAGTTCATCAAGGAGAATCCCAAGAGCAGCAAAGGGCATGAATTCCTTTTGAAGCTAAAAATCCACAACTGAATTGTCAAAGAGCCTCATGTCATTCCCAAGCCTTTCCTACAATTTATATATTTTGTGAAGTTTTTCCAATGAGGTTAGTTAATACCTTCATTTTAAATAACTATACTGTATTATTTTTTATAAAACTTTTTCTGGCTAGAAAAAAACCCATAAATGATATTATTAAGTAGTTTACCATCAAAATCCAATAAAGCCAGACAAATCAATAGCATTCTTCAAATATCCCAGGAAAAAAAAAACCCAAATCATCCAGGTGCTTACTTGTTTAAGAATATCTTGCTTCTGGAGTGCATGCAAAGAACGAAAATATAGATACATATTATTAATATAATATAATAATAATAAAATTTATTTATATACCGCCCAATGGTTGCCCAATCAGGGCGGTTTACAGCATAAAACACAATTACAATAAAGTACAATTCCCCCCCCCTTAAAACATTATTAAACAAATAACATGATTAAAATCCAATTAACAATTAAAACAGAATATAATCATAATAATTAAATGATTAAAACATTCCACAATACCCCCTTATTACGCTTCCAGGGGAACCATGGTTCAAAATAATGTCGCTGAGGGAAGAGGGGGCAGCCTGGTGCCGGGACAATTTAATGCAGTCATATCAATTCCCAACTACATTCTTGCAATATTTTTAACTGAAAGTTCAGTTTCATCACTAAGCACACTAGAAAGCAAATAAGCACTGGAAAAACAGTGTTTGTAACTAATGTAACTGCAAAGCCACAGTTCAAAAACAAATTAACAAAATAGGACAAAAGTCTGATAACCTTTCTTGCTATGCAACAATGTAAAAAAGTTGCTATTTAATTTCACAAGTCACAAGACTCTCCTGTTTTACTTGTCTTAAGGCAAAGACAGTGAATTGTTAAGGACTATTAATAAAGTTAATTCCTATAGTGAGCATACAGATTCATTATTAGATCTGCTGAAATCAAATACACAGAGCCAAACAAATTGTTACTGAGCACAAAATAGAAACTATGCACTGAGGGCTCAGTCAAAATCCTTCTCCTCTACGTGTTCAGTACTCCCTGATTGCAAATGTAGTGCAATAGCCTAATTTGTGTTGTTGTTAAATGCCTTCGAGTAGACCTTGACCCATGGTGACCCTATTTATGAGAGACCAAGGGCCAGAGCAGATAGGTAGGAAAGAGTAGCCCAAGTAGATTGGGACTCATGCTGGGGCTGACTGGCACTGCATATCTTAGATTGTTGACGTTCATTCCTCCAATTGTCACACCTTTTTCCTCTAAGTCCAATTCTGCTTTTTGTCCAGCTGATGTCCAGCTCTACTTTACCAGCTCTACTAGAGGAAAATGTTTCTAGAGGATGAAAAAAATACTGAAACCTCTAAACCCATAGAACACAGAGCATTACTTTCTAGCAAGAAGTGCAATTGATTAAAGTTAAAAAATGGGAGAAAATTACCCCATCAGGATTGTACTTTGCTAACACACCACTGCCATGGAATTCTTCCAAAACATCCTTAATTTTCTTTGTAGAATCTGTAAAAACAATAAAAGACCATCTTTTTATTTAACCAAATTTATTTAACCAAACCAAGCAGCATTTCCTATTAAACTACTCTGAGATTTTCATCAGAATCCTTGCACAATACCAGTTGGAATAAACCTCATGAATTTACCTCGCCGTTACTATCTCTTCATTGGTGGCCTATTTCTTTTAGTATTCAGTAATTCATGGGGATGTCATATGTCAGCAGGCAACTTGAAGACACATACACTCAGACATGCAACTGTCCTTGCCTTGAAAGCCCTTGTGGGCTTGGAGGTAATAAAGAAATATAATAAATAAATATCTTAAAATATTTTGAATATCTTCTTGTTTTAACTTTTAAAGCCCAACATGACGAAGCTCTCTCCTATCTTTCAGCCTTTATTTCTTTTGAGAAGCCTGCTCAGAATCTGTGTTGTAGAAACTCTAGACTTATCACAAAAATGTTAAGACTTACATGGGTTACAAGCATTACAAGGGTTTAATCTTCCTTGGATTGTCTTCATCTTGTTTTCACTTGCTGCTCCATACTCCTGGAATTGCCTCCCTGAATCTGTGGACCACTCCCTCCCCTCATTTTTAAATCTCAATTTACAATCTCCTTGTTTTCAAAGTTTTTGGAATTTTGGTTTAAAATTGCTTTATAATTGCTTTATAATCTTGTATATTTTAGGTATGTGCATTTGCCAGTTTGCTTTATATTATATTTTATCTGGATATTTTTTTCCACAATTGTATTACATAGTTTTATATTTGTACTCCTTCCTTCCTTCATGTGTGTGTGTGTGTGTGTGTGTATAAGATTGTACTTTACTTGTACTCAATGGTACAATATAAACAACAACAGCAATAACCATAGCAGCCCCTTTGGGTCCCGGTTTTGGGAGAAAAGCAGAATACAAATTAATATAATAGATAAATAAATAGATAAATAGATAAATAAATAATACATTTTTAAAAAGCAGCAAACACAGTATAATAATCCAAGAATGAATAAAACTGTGTTGTGAAAATCTGAGTATCAATCACACTTAAGTTAAAAATCAGTTAAGTAGTTTTATTTTACATACAAATGCATGCACACACACAGGCACACAGAATATTTCTAAACTAATCAGTAAACACAGAATTTGCTGTTTTAATTTGGCTCCTGGGCAGCACAGCTTGGGATCACAGGCGATGGCCCGCTTTCAGAGTGGCCATGCAGGTGCTATGGTCCTGGCCTGATTGTGGCCAGAGCAGACAGCGGCTGCTCCTTCCTGGCTATCTGCTTCACCTCATAAGGAAACAGGTCTATAAAATAATATTCAGTTTATTATTTTCTTCACAAACCACAGCTGGATTATTGCACCATTTTAAAAATAAGCACAAAAGGAAAGCATATAATTTAAAAATGTAAACAGCTAAATCAGCGCTCCTTTCAGAAGTCAGTGAAAGTGCGCCCCAAAAGCGTAGGGCGCACTTTCACTGACTTTTCCGCCACAGCGTGTCCGGACGCTGCGGCGGGAGGTTGCCCTGGGAGCGCCGGCCGTGCGGAGGGCCGGCTGCTCCGAGGGCAACCTCGGGAGGAGGAAGGGGTACCGAGCGTGCGGCTGCCCCTCCTCTTCCCTGCCTCGGAGATGGCTCTATTAGTCGTCTGCCGAGGCCCTAAGTAACTAGAATGACCAGAAACAACCCTATTTTCCAGTATCTTTGGCTGAATATGACTTTTTAAATCAATAAATCTGGCTTCTCTACTCAGACCAATGTATATTAATAGAGACAAATTTCAGCCTCGTCTGCACTGCAGAAATAAATAAAGCAGTTTGGCAACACTTTAACTGCCAGGGCCTAATGCTATATAATTCTGGGAACTGTAGTTGAGATATTTAGCATTCTCTGTCAGAAAGCTCTGGTGCCACAACAAACTACAAATTCCAGGATACCATAGTATTGAGCCATAGTAATTAAAGAGATGTCAAACTGCATTATTGCTCCAGATGAAGTGTCTGAGCTTTAAAACAAAATAGGTGACTGGATTTGCCTGCGTATGCAATTTTTTTTCAAAAACAGGAATAATTTATGAAAATTGGTAGGTATTGTGCATAAAAATTAGTTATAAATATGACAATTCTATCAGACCAAAGACACAAGGTGGAAAATTCCTTATGTTGAGGTAAAGTATTATGTGACCTCAAGAATGTCTCTGCATTAATTCAAAGCTTCAGAGATAGTCCAGGAATTTACAGCCTGATCATCTCTATGAAGTGACTGAAAATAGGAACTGGGTCATATTTTAAATCCCTAAGATTTCTGTTTTCACTTGCTAGTTTTAAATGGAAAAATATATCCCATTCCACAAAATGTTTAAGGAACTAAGCAGATGTAACATTAAATATGCTTCTTCTTTTGGCATGTACAATTTTAGATGCAAAGCCAATGCTAATGACAATTGCTCGGAGAGGAAATAGAGCTGGAATAAAGCAAATAGTGATGAGGAATTTAACCCCATTTCCACTTGCTACACTCCTACCAAAATCCATTCCTCCACATTGTGCTAATGGATGGACATCCGCCCAATGCAAGCAACAGTTTTACAGCAGACATTTTTTATCATGACTGGAGGAGTTATTCCTACCAATGTAAAATAAGAGGCCAGAGGGCTGATATTACATTATAGCAAGTCAGATTCCTTAATTCTTCCTCTTGAGTAGAAATAGAAAGAACATTCAAGAATATTCAAAAATGGTAGAAAAACATCTTTCTTGAGTGTCAGGAAACCCTGATAAAGAGTATCCTAGACTGATGAGAATCACTGCAGTTTAGCACTTATTCTGCATAAAATTCACCCATAGGATTTTGGCACAGGAAATGGTATTCAAACCCTGGTCTTCAGGGTTACAGTCCAATACTCAAACCACTACCCTAAGGGTAATTCTTTTAATGTCAGAATCTGGCATATTCTGCCATAAGATGATTGTTGCTGTAATCTATAAACATGTTTCACTGGGTGTTTTAGATATGTAGAAGAATTATATGAACGTTAGAGTATATTGGGACACGATGAGAATGATGGGAGGCATAATAATAGTAGAAATAATTGGTGGTGGTTCAAAAGGGTGTTTATTGCCTGGTGCAGGAATGTGCAGATGTGTGGGGGAGAAATTTTCTCAGAATCTTTTGGTGGGAAACAGAAAGTAGAGATGAGACCAGGATAAAATTTTAAATTTTAAATATACTTTTATTCAGGGGACTGAGGGGCTAAGCAGATGGGCGGCACGGGGCCGCCCTGGGAAGCTGCGGATCGGGGCTGAGGTATCCGCACACCTCGGCCCCGCAACGCAGCGTCCCAGCCCCAGGAAGGAGTGCTAAAATAGCGCTTCTTCCACAAGACACCAAAGGTGCACTGCAAAAGGCTGCCGGCGCACCTTCGGCGCCTCTTCCACTGCAGCGTGTGCGGACGCTGCGGCGGACAGGCATCCTCGGAGCGCCAGCCGTGCGGAGGGTCCAGCGCTCCGACGATGTCTTCAGGAAGGGGTTGGGGCGCCCAGCGTGTGGCTGCTCCTCCCCTTCCTTGCCCTGTGAATGAAGCTGCTATGGAAGAGAGGGTTGGTATGTTATAATTAGTAAAAGAATTAAGATGAATCCTATAAAGTTTTGAGGCAGGACACTGTTAATGTTATACCAATGTTAGTGGATGTGGCATTTCTGTCTGCCTGCTAACATCTATGGTTTTTCCTGGAATAAAGTTTTACTGTTTGCAATATAGAACACTTGTTTACTGAACACCTGGGAGAAAAGAAGTTTTAGACATCTAAGGGAAATCTTGATGGGGATTGGATATGGGAGGGAAGGAAGCATACCCCAGCAATAATTCACTTTTGCTAAATTTATCCATAATTATTCTAAGCAGGTATGTCTACTTTTTGAAGTTTCTAGCTTGTTAAAACATTGCATATTTTTGACATACAAAATGATAAAGTGTCCTATATAACAACCTGACTTTACAATAGAATTTGTAACAAGAGATGACTATAATCCTATAGTTCTCTCTATTCCACCAAATTTACAATGTGTCTAATATTCTCTTTTAAAACCAAGAATTCTAGTAGGCTCAGATTAGGACAGAAACATCTATACACAGTGCCTCTCTCCAAATGTCTCTGGTGTGGGCAATTTTCAATATGGCCCTCTGGCCTCGTTTACTGGTTATTATATTATACTGTATGTTTTTATGAAATGGTTTTGAAACGAGAAGAGAGGCGTCAGAAGTGAGAAAAGTGGTGCCACCCAGGAGTAGAATCTACTATTGGGGGGAAAACTTGCCTAGAAAAGACCAAGTTTAAGAAACCTATGGTCTCTGGTACTCTCACCACAGAGGGTGCAAAAAGGCTTCCATGTCCTTATTTTCTATGAATAATTAGGTATCTTCAAGCCCAGCCTACTCCAGGAAAAAAATCAAGGAAACTCCTCCAAAGAAAACATCCACACCAAATTTTGTTTACTTTGCATGAGATTGGGTTGTAAGCTTCACAATACACAGTCATCTGGTCCCTGATCATTCTTGCCAGATTTTTAAGTTTAAAAAATCCAACTTGCTCAGTGGGCACAAGCAGATAAAGACATGCTTAGATGTTTTTTCTTCCTTTTAAAATTCAGTGAGGGTCAATACATTACATTGGGGCCTCTTGCAGTCAAACAAGAAGTCAATACCAATAATGCAGTAACAGAAAAGAATATGGTGCACTCTATGGCCATGGCCAGGTTTTGGGGTTTTACATTAATTGATATCTAAGATTAGTAGTGTTGCCAGTGCTGAAAACCTTTTTGTTTTAAGCATTCTATTACTGAAACCAGAAAACAATTTTAACTAAATAATTGCTTTTTTTTTTAAAAAAAAAAAATCTTAGTTGCAAACTTTATTACACCAGCAAGTAGTATCTGGAGATTTTTATCGATTGGACTTTTTCATGCACCTAAGTAAAGAAAAATAAACATTTCCAAAGCAAGTACTTACATTCTGCATACTTCTGAAGCTGAGAAAATTCTGAAGGACTGAGGTTAGCCCATTTCTCCTGATTCATCATAATGACTCTGCACTTCAGTTTTACATACCAAACAGTCCTGTTGCTTCAACTGGTGGTAATGAAAATACCCCCAACAATTTATCTTAAAATCACTGTTAAGAGAAAAAGTAAAAGAAAACAATTAGGAAATGAAGAAGTCAACAGATAATAGGATTTCTGCATACCACATAAGACTGCAGAATGACAGAAAAGCCTTTCTTACAGATGTCATTTTTGTAATATACGCTGCAACACATACTAGTTGCAGCAAAAGTAAGAGTCTTTGGATACCTCTTTAAGGAGACACAAGACACTTTCTTATTTTGACTTTCACATAATTATCAGTTTTTAACTTTTACACTGTAAAATTACAGTCACATAGTAATATAAAAATTACGGTTTTACATACAAATGAATATGGGTTGGAAAATGCTGCAGAGCCAGATGAAAAGCAAAGATAACATACAAACAGACCAGTTGTTTGGATTTTTTTCTTTGTTTTTAAGAATCAAAAAGCTATATACATTATCTGATCCCTTTTCCAGGGTTATGGATCTCATGCTCTTTATTGCTAGTATTTCATCAAATATTTCTAGTCATCAGGAACTATTTTATCCCTTAAAGCCAAAATCGTGCATATCTGACTGGACACATTTCATATTCTTTAATTATAGTCTTTTTCTATTGTTTTGCTAAAACAAGATTCTCTCCCCCCCCCCACTCGAAGTCACTAATTACTGAATGAATCCTTTTGAGAATTGACACTTTTGTAGTCAATATTTAAACCAGGCATTAATTAGTTGGCAAACAGAATACAGCACTTACTTAGCTCAGCTGACACCCTAGCTTACTAAATCATGTTTTCCTCCATCTGCCAAGTTGGTAATTATTTTGAGACATAAAAATTGCAACATATAAATGAATAAGCTATAGTAGTTACGGGGAGAGGGACTGTGATAAAGAATGTCATTGTTTTTGTTGTTAGCTGCCTTCAAGTAAACTTTGCCTTATAGTGATCCCAGGAATAAGACAACTCCAAGGGGGGTTGCAGACTGCCAGAAATAGTGCAAATTGAGTCCACTTTTAGGGTTAGGGTTAGTGCTAGGGAATCATGGGAATTGGTTTTTTTCTGAGACATTGAGCCTTCTCTGTCAGAGAGCTCTGGTGCCACAATAAAATACAGTTCCCATGATTCCCTAACCTTAACCCTAACCCTAAAAGTGGACTCAATTTGCACTATTTCTGGCAGTCTGCAACCCCCCGTTACCCTATCCTCAACAGCCCTGCGCAGTTCTTGCAGACTTAAGGCCGTGGCTTCCTTGATTGAGTCTATCCATCTGGAATGCAGTCTTCCTCTTTTCCTATTGGCCTCCACCTTACCAAGCATTCTCTTGTCTAGTGAGTCATGTCTTTTCATAATATGGCCAAACTATGACTGCTTCAGTTTTGTTATATTGACTTCTAGGCAGAGCTATGGCATGATCTGCTTTAGGACCTATTTATTTTTATTTTTAGCATTTGTTTTTTAATAATAATAATAATAATTTATTTCTTATATCCCGCCTTTTGCCTGAGCAATCAAGGCGGCTTACAAATATAAGATACAAATTAAAAACATACATTACAACAATAACAGTAATACAATACCCCCCCCCCCAAAAAAAAAGACTAAATACAATATTTTTCAGGCTAGGCCTGATGGAGTTGGCCAGCCCTTCTCTCCCTCAGTCCAGATGATGGTGGATGGAGGGAGGGCCTTCTTCTTTTCAAGGAGCGGGATCTAAAGTCTTTGTTTCTCTCCCAGCTGCAGGTGATGTACTTGCTGCTGCTGTGCTGCACTTTTAGCACTTTTTTTTTAGCACAGTATCCCCAGAACCCTTCTCCAGCACCATATAATCCATTTTCTTCACTGCCCAACTCTCACATCTGTACATGGTGATAGGGAATACAATGGCTTAGATAATTCTAACTTTAGTATTCAGTGATATATCTTTACACTTCAGTATCTTGTCCAGTTCCTTCATTGTTGCCCTTCCAAGTCCTAGCCTTCTGATTTCATGACTGCATTCTCCAGTCTGATTAATTATTGAGCCAAGGTATGGAAAATCTCAAACTATTTCAATTTTTAATCATCTCCTTTAAAATTATGTAAATCATCTGTGGTCATTATTTTTGCTTTCTTCAAGTTCAACTGTAAACCTAACTGTGCTCTTTTCCCCTTTACTTTCTTCAATAACCGTTGCAAATCTTGACTATTTTCTGATACTAGCATGGTGTCATTTGCATATCTTAAATTGTTCATGTTCCTTCTTCCAATTTTCATGTCTCCTTCCTCAGAATCTAATCCTGCTTTACATATGATAGTCATATATAAGCATACAAGTTCAGCACATAAGTTAAACAGGTAGAATTATGCCAATTGGAAACCATTCTGTTTCTCAATATTCTGTCCTAAGAGCAGCCTCTTGTCCTGAGTACAGGTTATGCATAAGGATAACCAAATGTTATGACACACCTATTTCTTTAAGAGTGATACATTGCTTTTTGTGAACATTATGCAAAGATGAAATAATTTCTCCTTTC
Organism: Phrynosoma blainvillii; assembly: GCA_026167975.1. NCBI lineage: Eukaryota > Metazoa > Chordata > Lepidosauria > Squamata > Phrynosomatidae > Phrynosoma > Phrynosoma blainvillii. Next base: position 41,336,708 of record JANUYF010000005.1, read on the forward strand.
TGCACTATGGGTCAGCAAGCTATCCACTAGGGATCTGAATAAAACAGAGTGTATAGACAGAGCAAGACAGCCCCTGCCTTTGCAAAAGCTCAGGTCCCGGCTATCTTAAGGACCCTGTCTTCTCAAAATGTATTTATTTATTTATTTATTTACTTACTTACTTACTTACTATAGAGCCTTTCTCCCAAAAAGGGACCTAAGGTGGTTCACAATATAGAAACACATTAAAACAATTTTTTTAAAGACAATTGAAATAACCTACGGTAATTCAAACACTACAAAGTTCACATTTAAAACATACAAAAATTAAAAACATAATCTAAAACAAACCACCACCACCCCAATAAAACCAGGCTTGCATGATATTAAAAAGCCTACCTGCATAGGAATGTTTTTACCTGCTGGCATAAGTCCAGCAGGGAGGGAGACAGTCCCTCCCTGGACTCTAAGGGTGTATCTACACTGCAGAATTGAAGCAATTTGATATCACTTTAACTGCCATGACTCTATCATACAGAACCCTGGGATTTGTAATTTGGTGAAGCACCAAAGCTTTCTGACAGACCAGACTGAATACCTCACCAAATACAAATCCAAGGATTCTGCAAGATAGAGTCACAGCAATTAAAGTGGTGTCAAATTACTTTAAATCTGCAGTATAGATACAAAATAAGGCCCTTCTTTCAGTCTTACCAGGCACCTAAAGTGGGAAGAGGTCTTTTCAGTGGCTGCTCCCAGGTATTGGAGCTCTCTGCTTATGGAAGCTAGGATGCCTCCATCTTCTGTGTCCTTCCACCAGCAAATGAAAATCTTTCTGTTCCCACAGGCTTTTAGGAATTGAGTGCAATGGGCTTTTAATCATATGCAGTTTGCTTCATTTTTATCTTCTGACTTTTAATGGATTTTAATAGTTTAAGTTCTATGCATTGCTTAATTGTATTTTAACAATAGTTCTGTAAGTTTTACTCATGTCTTTTTAATATGATTTTGTTTTAATTTTTGTAAGTCATCTTTAGGGACATTATTGGGGAAAAGCCAAGATATAAACTGATACACCAACAATAACAAGAGTAATAATAATAAGCAGAAATTCAACCTGTGCTGTATTCCATACCATACAGACTTAACTTCTGAACAAAGATTCCCCAGCAATATTTTTGTCTATAATGCAATTATAAGTATTTGTGGGGTTTTCTGGTTGTGAGGGTGTGTTCTAGAAGAATGTATTCCTGATGTTTCACCTACATCTCTAGCTGGCATCTTCAGAGAATAGTGGCAAGGAAGTGTGTGGGGTATATATACTGTTTGATCCTTAGTTGTGAGGATTACCATGTAAATCTGTGTATTGTTCTGTGGAGGCAAGGCCTCAGGGTGGGAGGATATGCGAAGAGTGTCTATCTCGGCTTTTTAACTTCATGATGGTTTAATTCTGTTTTAAGGGGTGGGTGGGTAATGAGGTGGGAGGTAGGAATTGTTTTATCTGTTGTATTTTAATTTGTTGTACGCCGCCCCGATTGCCGAGCAGAGGGGCGGGTTATAAATAAAATTTATTATTATTATTATTATTATTATTATTATTATTATTATTTAATGATCCATTGTTTGCTGGGAAACCCCATGATCCTGGGTGAAGTTCATTTGTATTTGCTGAGTCCTGATTTTGGTGGTTTTGAGGACTGGGAGCCAAACTTTGTTTACTTTCAGAGTTTCTTCTTTCCTGTTGAAATTGTCCAGGTGTTTGTGGATTTCAATGGCTTCCCTGTGTATTCTGACCCGATAGTTGTTGGCATGTTTTCAAATAGCATTTTGTGTCCAGGACAGTTTATAACATGTTCTGCTACTGCAGATTTTTCAGCCTGGCCCAGTCTGCAGCGTCTCTCATGTTCCTTGATTTGCATTTGAACACTGCATTTTGTGGTCACTATGTACACTTGTCCATAGCAGCATGGTATGTGGTAAATTCCTGCGGTCCTGAGAGCTGGATTTTCTTGGTTGGTCTATAGATCATTTCCTGGATTTTCTTGGTTGGTCTATAGATCATTTGGAGGTTGTATTTCCCTATTCTGTCTGTGACTCCTTTGATGTATGGTAAAAATATCGTACCTTTGGGTGGTTATTTTTCTTCATTTATGTGGTTTTTTTCTGGGTCTGGCCGCTCTTCGGATGTCTGAGCTGGAGTAACTATTAACCGGTAGAGCCCAGTATAGGTGCTTCAGTTCATCTTCCAGGTAGTGGGGTCCACAGATCTTTGCATCGTCTACCAGTGTTTTTATTGTGCTTCTTTTTTGCCCTGGATGATGATTAGAGTTTTTGTGTAGGTATCTGTCTCTGTGTGTAGGTTTTCTGTATACCATGTGGCCCAATCGTTGGTTTGATTTGTGGATGACCAGGACACCCAAGAATGCCAATGTCCCTTCCTTTTCTTATTCCATTGTGAATTGGATGTTCGGGTGGATGTTGTTCAGATGGTTCAAAAACACAATCAAATCTTCTTCTCTGTGGCTCCAAATGGTAAAAGTGTCATCCACATATCGGAACCATGTTGTGGGCTTTTTTGGTGCTGTCTCCAGGGCTTGCCTTTCCAAGCGCTCCATGGCTACTCCATCTCTCTGCTCATAGAATCCATTGTCCCACTGGAAGTAGCTTGTTGTGAGGCAATGTTTGAACAGGGTTGTGGTGCCTTCTGGAAAAATTGTTGGACAAATGCCATAGTGTCCATTATGGTCACTTTGGTGAACAGGCAGACTACATCAAAGCTGATTAGTCTGTCTCCAGGTTTGAGTCTGAGGTTGTTGATTTTTTTCTATGAAGTGAGCTGAGTCCTTGATGTAGTGGGGGGTTTCATTGCACTATGGAAGTTCTGTTCAGTAGATGCAATGAAAATGGGGTCTCTTCTGGATGCCTGTATAAACAGGGAACACCAAAAAAATGGGTTATATGGGTTTGTAATTATATGGCCAGAAACTTGGCCAAGTCATACATGGTGGATCCAATGATGCTCACTATGGGTTGGAGTGGAATGGAATCCTTGTGGATCTTGGGAAGTCCATACAGTCTTGGTGGGGGAGCCTCAGATTTGTATAGACTCTGGTGTGTATTGCATAGACTTTGGCTGAATTGACAAGTTCTTGATCAAGGTATTTTTGTTGGTCAGGTCTTGTTTGAGTTTTTTGTATATTGCAGGATCTAAGAGTTCCTTGATTTTCTGCTTGTATTGTTTCCATGATTACCATGGCATTGCCTTTGTCTGCTGGGAGAATGATGATTTCTGGGTCCGAACTGAGATCCTTGATGGCTCTTCTTTCTTTTTTGGTTGATCCATGCTACTGGAAAGTTCCTGAGAGTAGCAGTTCAAAAAAGGAAACTTTTCTGCTCAAGTAAGCCTGCTTCATCCTTTTAAATGTGCACATGTACTGATGCATTTATCTGCAGCTTTAGGGTTAGGGTTAAGATGGATCGCTCCTTCAGAACCACTGTGGCATTGGGGCATTTATATGCAGGGTTGAAGGAAGCATTTTCTGGCCTAAGTTGGATATCCTGGCTTCTTTCTGTTCTGTTTTTTAGCCCTGGAACACAGCTTCAATCTGGTTTCCACCCACTTCAAAGCAGGTGAAAACCTCTTTATTTGACCCACCAGTTTCATCCTATGAGGAGGGGAAGGACAAGCTCCTTGATCCTGCCCTTGTCACTAGCTTTGTCCATCTGTTGGAGAAGTAAATTCTACAATGGGGAGCCTTGCTTAATCAGGAAAATTAAAAACCACATGGGAGGCCCTCTATAAGCAGACTTACCAAACACACACATCCAACCTCCCATGAATGGACAGCTGTGTGACTGGAAGCAATGGACACCACCACTGTCCCTCAAGGAGGCAAATAATGAAGGGGCATTATTTTTTGGCTGTTCCCTGTTTATACAGGCATCCAGAAGAGACCCCATTTTCATTGCATCTACTGAACAGAACTTCCATAGTGCATCCCTAAGGAAGAGATAACCATGCATCCCTAAGGAAGAGATAATACAAGTGACATCCTCTTTCTGCTAATGCACTCTGATATTGCCGAGCATGGAGAGAACCTACCTATCACCCATGGTCAAAGTCTTGCAAAAACAGCTACACTCTTGAGGGAAGAAAGTACTTATGGAAATGATTCCTGCAGTTGTCTAAAAAGCAATGGGTTGTTGCCCTAGATCCTGGCAGAGCCAGAAAGCAGGTAAATGTGACAGGAAAAGAGAGAGAAGGATATTTGAGGTGTGAGCAGAGCTCAAAAACAAATCCAAAACCATTGATGAACAATATAACATACAATCAGCTTTCTGTATCCACAAATTCCTTATCCACAGATTCAACTATCCACTGTTTGAAAATATTAATATATATATAGTCATCCCTCCCAATTTGTGGGAGATCCGTTCTGGAATCCACCCACCCCGTGAATCGGAAATACTGCAAATGTTGAAGTCCCATAGGATATAATGGCCACATGCAGCTTCATGCCTCATTTTGTCCCTTGATACTTGCCATCTGCAAAAGACCAAGGGACGCAAACAGCAAGTCCACATACGGTGAGGGATGAGTGTATTCCATATACATATGTGTATGTGTGTGTGTGTGTATGTATATATATATATATATATATATTCCAAAAAGCAAGCACTGATTTTATCATTTTATATAATGGGCACCATTTTACTATGACACATGGGACTTGAGCATCCATGGATTTTGGTATCCTGGGGGATCCTTGAACCAAACCTCAGTGGATGCCAAGGGCCCACTGTCCATATATGTGTATTAATTAGAGAACAGAGAATAAAGAAAATAACAGTTGGTCAACTAAAGTGGGGAATTGCCTATATGTCAAGGGAAAAAAGGAGTCTCTGGGGAACATCTAGTCTTTGATTTTTCATTTCATATTACGGTGAATTACATTTTTCTGCAGATCATCTCATTTTTAGTTGGCTGTTTCTGTTGTTAAATATTATCAATGTCTTAGCAGTTAATGCTACTGAAACTACTATAGGAATTGTTAATTATATTACATTCATTGCTTTAATGTCAGTTCATGGCGCACAGTGACAGCCTGCATTGGCAATGTAATAAGAGACATTTCATTTCAACAGATCAACATCAACATTAATGTCAATGGCTAAGTAAGGGGGGTTGCAGACTGCCAGAAATAGTGCACATTAAATTGAGGCACTGCCCTGGCTCAGTGCTAGGGAGTCATGGGAATTGTATTTTTTTCTGAGACATTGAGCCTTCTCTGTCAGAAGCTCTGGTGCCACAATAAAATACAGTTCCCATGATTTCCTAGCACTAACCCTAACCCTAAAAGTGGACTCAATTTGCACTATTTCTGGCAGTCTGCAACCCCCCTAAGAAGCAATGGGGCAGAGCACAAAAAGAGAAGGATACAGGAAAGGACATCTTGTTTTAGTCTTGTGAATACCATTGTCTAACTTTGGAATTAAAATTTAATGACATCTGATGCACTATTTTCTGCTCATATTTCCCTTTTATTATTCCCCCAACCTCTCTCAGAAATACAGCAGAAATCTCACAATTAAAATCATCAGTCATATGAATACAAAAGGACAATGAAATGACAACAAAAATGGGAAACCTAAAAAGATCCAGAGCTCAGGTCAATTAGCTGAGCACAGAGGAATTGATTTTTCTTTTCTTTTGAAAACAAAACAATCATGAATATGATTAATTTTAACATCAGCATGGGACTTAATTAAGTGGAAAATATAGTGGGTATCCACTGGGGTTTGGTTCTAGAACCCCCCGAGAATACCAAAATCCAATGCTTACATCACATTAAATACTATAGTGTCCCTTATACAAAATGGCAAAATCAAGGGTTGCTTTTGGAAACTTATATATTTTTGATATTTTCAAGCTGTGGATATTCAAATCCGTGGATAAAGAATCTGTGGATATGGAGGGCTGACTGTATATTTAATATTGAAAGAGAATGGAATGATGGCTATCATGCCATCAAAAAGAGAAGCAACTTAACACTGTGTTTAAAATACTGCTGAGCATATTTCAATTGATGTTTCACATTTTTGGCCCTTCACCTGAAAAAAAATCTACAACTTCTAGTCTATTCTTTTAGAATACTAAAATATGTCACTTAGATTCTGGATTCCCAAAGAATTTTTTTCTTTTCCAGATGAGAATGTCTTTGGGGAACAAAGTTTAATCAAATTATCTTTCAGATTTGATATTACTATTGATATTGCAAGTGAACAATATTTAATTCAGGTGCTTCCTACTAAATGTCTCAAGGACCCATCTTTTCAGAATTCTAAATCCTGTATTAAAATATGAGATCACTGTCTGATTTTTTAAAAAAATAAAAATAAAGCAGCAAAACTCTTACATTTCTATCTGTATGCATGACCATACATAATAATGAAATCCTAAGGCTCTCAAAATCTCTCCCCTCTGTGTAAATGACAAAAAGCATTGTTTAAATGCTGTTATTATGTTAAAAGTGTACTCTTGATACCATTTCTCTTTTTTGATCTTTTCATTATACATATATTTTTTATTTGGAATGACATGTAACAGTTTGTTCATCACAAAAACATTCTTCAAGCAACCCAAGAAGTAACTTTATATATGGATATCGCCTGATGACCAATATAGAAATGAAATAGTCTACATAATTGGAAGCAGAAGATGGAAAAGAAGACAAGGAGCAGACTGTAGCACAGACCATGAACTACTAGTATCAAAAATTAGAATACAGCTAAAAAAACAATTAAACCAACCTTCACACTGGAATGCAACCTAAAGAACATCCCTATTGACTATAAAGACAATATGAAAAACAGATTTGCACTATTAAGCCCAATTGACTTGAAGCCAGATGAACTCTGGAATGAAGCCAGGGACAGTGTCAGGGAGGAATGCAAGCAAACAAACAACCACTATCTGCAGTCAAAAGGAAGAGAAGCCTCAATGGATAACAAATGAAACTCTTCAAACAGTTAAGGACAGTCAAGAAACACAAGTAAAAGATAACAGTCAGAATCCTAAACGGAACCATTCAATGAATGTGCACAGGGATAAAGAGATCTACTATAAAAATCAATGCAGAAAAATAGAATGTGACAACAAGAAATGTTAGGCCCATGGGAGGGGTCTCCCATCACCCCTCCATTTTTGTTATCATAAACTTAATAAAGCATAGGCTGGGTGACACTTCCACAACCTTGATGTGGATGCCATTACTGTAAAGCAGCCTCAGCCCGTAAACTAGCATAAGGAGCTGCATGTAGGCCCCCCGGGGTTTGCTTGATTGATTCCAGACATTTGGAGGAGGTGAGGAAGAAACATATAAAAGAAATGGTGGGATGAAAGATTCGAGGAAGAACTATATGAAGGTGAACCTCCAGTTTTAGAAAGTGAAGTGGAAGCTGCACTCAATGCACTTGGAAAAACTAAATCATCAGGAATAGATGGCATAGCAATAGACCTTTTTCAGTTTACAAAAGAAGAATCTACTGTAGTTCTAACTAAAGGTAAAAGTAAAGGTTTGCCCTTTGACAAGGTTGTCAAGTCATGTTCAACTGTAGGGGGTGGTGCTCCTCTCCATTACTAAGGGCCTTTACAGACTGCCAGAAATAATGCAGCTTGAGACCACTTTAACTGTCTTGGTTCAGTGCTAAGGAATCATGGAAAGTATAGTTTATTGTGGCACCAGAGCTCTCTGACAGAGAAGGTTCAATGTCCCAGAAAAAAACTACAATTCCCATGATTCCCTAGCACTGAGCCAGGTCAGTTAAAGTGACCTCAAGCTGCATTATTTCTGGCAGTCTGTAAAGGCCCTAAGTTAAAGAACCAGCATTCTATGCTGAGATTTTTAGCCCAACAATATCTGGAAGGCAAAATGATTTCCACCCCTCCCCTAAGTTTAAAGCACTCAACTTGTATCATTTTAGGTACATTCTAAACCTAATAACTGGGCAACCATGTTCATCTGCCAATTCATCACAACAGCAGGCTATTTTATTTTGTGATTCACACTGCTATAGTTATTGCTCTTATTACAGATGTTATATAACTGATCTATAAATTCATGAAATAAGAACAAAGCATTTCAAAAGTTAAATTATCACACTACTTAAAATATATATTTTTACAATGATTTCAGTAGAAAATTTCAACTTAGCCAATAGGGCTTTGTTTTGTTTTTGTTTTATTTTATTTTCACGTAACTTCTGATTTTTAAACTGGCATGTACAATTGACTGTATCAGGCAGAAACAAATATAGAACAATGGAAGACTTAAACCAGTTTACAGCAGCTTTAATAATATTTTTGCACCCTTTTGGTGCACCATCAGGTTCCTAAAGATGGTTTTTAGCACAGCAAGAGGAATTTCTGGATCCACTCTCTTAAAAAGTGCATCCTCACATCATACCTCAAAATTCATTTGAAACCTTCAAAAGAGGAAGATCACAAAAGGAGGAACATGTATTCCTATTCATCAGACATCCAACAAGACACACTGGAAATGAAGAAATTTTCCCCTTAATAGTTTTCTTAAATGAATTTAACTGAAAGGGACCAGAGGTCGTGTCTATCTGCACAATTATAGAACTGTATTCAACTTTAAAAGTCATGGCTGGCAATATCCAATGAAGTCCCAGGAATTGCAATTTGGGCAGACAATTATTTAGAAGTCACGGCCAGAAACCAATATTGTCTCATTAATCTACCATCCCCAGGATTATATCACATGCAGTTACAGCAGTGTAGTGTGTAGTGTGAAAGAGTCCTGTATCACTAGGCACAATGAATCAGCAACTTCAAGGAACAAATTCTAGCACAGAGGTGAGAGATGGCCATGTAACCCAAGTCGCCAAACCATCCTGCTCTTTTGGACAACAGAATTGCTTGTACCACATGGGCTGCTCTATGTCTCCTCAAATAGTTTGCAGTTCTCAGGTGCTGTGGAGGACACAGTCATCAATGCTGAAGCAGAATTCAACTGCCAGTGTAGTCACTGCCAATATGTGTAAGATGGGAAGAGGGCTTCACTGTCCTGCTTTCATTAAACTCAGGTATCTGTGAGACATGGCAAGACACAATGTCAGCAGCAGGTCAGGAATGCCATTCGGAGAGCTAGAAGTTCAGGGGCTAGACATAGTCAAGTGGCTCAGTAATCCAGGTATCATAAATCTAGCAGGAACAAGGGAACCATGCCAAGAGCTGAGAGACAGGAATGATGCAGCTCTCAGAAATGAGCTGATCTTCTTGACTTTTATAGGCAGAGATGTCTGACCATGCCTAGATCCATGCCTGTATTTAATGGCAATATCCTTCAGCTGTGTTCTGCCTGAGACCTTGACTGCAGCATAATACCTCAACCAAAGAGAAGTGTCTGTGCCAGATGCTTGAGACTCCATCTTTCCCTAGCACTCTAGGGTCTATCTTCTTCCTCTGGCTCTGAACTTGAACTAATCTATAGGGGAAAGGAGGACTTGCTTGTTCTTCAGTCATCTGCTGAGTTTCCACTAATGGTAAGTCTGCTTCCTCTTCTTCAAAAGAATTCTTGGGAGGGGGTATAAAATGCACATGTCATGTAACAAAAAGTCTTCAGGTGGATCATCCAGTTGTCTTACACAAAATCAAAGCTGAAACTGTATTATCTCCAGTTGTGTAGAGCACATTAAACATAAGAGCTGTGTGGATTCCAGAAAAATTTCAAAAACAGCTATAGGAATGTGCTTTGTAAAATCATTGGACCTTTGACTTACAATATTCAAGTGGCAAATTTCAGCAACCGTTTGTGCACATATTTGAAAACTTAACTACATTAAGGAACTGCAAAAAAAAAAACACACACACACACACACACACACACACACCAAACAAACAAACCAAGTTCAAAATTTTTACATGGAATATCTAAGGAGATTATTGCACAGCAAAGTCCCACTGGGATAGACACAGAATCTAAAACTCAAAGACAAATCCTATCACACTGCCCTGTGGCTGGGCAGTAGGCAGCCTGTATGCAATCCAAGCTTCTCCAAGCTTCTCGCACAGCTTTTCAAAAATGGGAAAATACATTTTTCACTGTGCAATAATCTCCACACTGCCAAAACATAAGTAGAACATGTAAAAATGCAGCTACTATTGATTGCTGGTTCTAGTCTAATAAAACTTATTTAAAACATTAGCTTACCTATTACCAATTCCACAAAATGCAAATTATTATTGTACTATGGTTGCAGCCTTCCTTTTTCAATTCTTCCTCTGTATCATTTTGTATGTGTGTATCCAATGTTTAGTCTGAAAAAATGATTGTTTCAATCACAAGCTTTAAAAACCCATTTAGAAGGCTCTCAAAATCTCTCCCCTCTGTGTAAATGACAAAAAGCATGCCAATGACCTTAAGTTCATTCAACCTGAAATAAGAATTCACACAATTCACTCTTCTGTATTTCAAATATTAAGTCACCTGTCAGGTTTACTTTTCTCATAACAGAGACAAGTAAAGATGACTAAACTATAATGGTATGTTGAGTAATATGAATGAACAAAGAAGGAAATATATCTTGATCCACCATGATATGCCCTCTCTGTAAATCTCTTATCTCAATAAATCCAATGTGATTTTGTACTTCTAGTCTTTATGAATAGAAAACATTTAACAATAAATAGTTCAAAATTCCACAAAATACAAACTGATTATGGCTGCAATCCTATCCCTATTTACTGAGAATAAACTTTATTTATCACATACTTATATAGGGTCTTTGCAGACTGCCAGAAATAGTGCAAATTGAGTCCACTTTTAGGGTTAGGGTTAGGGAATCATGGGGACTGTATTTTATTGTGGCACCAGAGCTCTCTGACAGAGAAGGCTCAATGTCTCAGAAAAAACAACAACAATTCCCATGACTCCCTAGCACTAACCCTAACCCTTAAAGTAGACTCAATTTGCACTATTTCTGGTAGTCTGCAAAGGCCCTTAGTTAGTTCCAAGTAAACAGGTATAAGACCCCCATACCTGTCATCCAGCAGCCATTCCCAGACTAAGGAAGAGAGAAATCAGGAAAATACAAGAATCACTTACTAGCCTTCCTTAAAAGATAAATCTGTTTGGGTTTGTCTAGCACTTTACTAACATGGAGAAGAGGGAGAGATAAGAATCAGGACTCTTTCAACTGATGTCACCAATTTTCAGCTTCTCCTGTTTAAGCTGTTTTAAATTCTAGGTGGCCATGAGGTGACGTTATCTATCTGTAACTGCAGAACCCATCTGAGTTCTCATGGGTTCTGTGCCTGCGCAGAATTTTTCTCTGAACATTTTGGATCAAAACACAATTCTAAAGAGGGAGGCAACCAGATTCAACTTATGCTCAAAGGATGTGGTTCTTGTTTCCTTTCTCTGTTCCAATCTATCGACTTTATTACTTGGCATGTTAAAATGACTCAAGCCTCCTAGGCTGCAACCTGGAATCGGGATGGAGGCGGGGATTATCACAAGCTAAATCACCACTCAATTGCCGGCTGCCATCAGCCTAGGTCCCAGCTGGGCTCAGCTGAGACAGTGTCTCAGTTTCTAAAAAGCACCGGCTGAGCCCAGCTGGGACTTGAGCTGATAGTGGCTGGTCATTCAGCTTGTGATAATCCCCACCTCTATCCCACCTCCTGGCTGCAACCCAGGAGGCTTGAGTCGTTTTGAAATGCCAAGTGATAAAGTCGTATTATAGCAGATAAATAACCAGACAGAAAGGTAAATGGGGGAAGAGTAAGCTGTGTAAATACAAAGATTAATACTCCCTAAAATTATAATTACAGGCAAGCAACCTGCTTTTTTTATTCATGGTATTTATGACTCACATATATGGCCATACGAGCAAATAAAACTACTGAAGAAGTGAAGATAGATCAGAAGAGAAAAGAGTATAGCCTTTTCAAAGGTGGCATCCAGTCTAGCCCTGGAGTGTTTGACAAACATAGGTAAGACTACATGACAGCTCAGCAGTGGTCTAGCAGGGACTTCTCAGAAGTCCTCAAGGGACTTCTCCTGTAGGTCATACCCTACAGGAAGAGGAAGATGAATCAGGCTATAGGATAGTGCAGTTGTCAATATCATCCATTTGAGAAAGCACTGCAAGCAACTTGGTCCTCCACAATAGATATGAGAAGAAACTGAAGACAGATCTCAAGGTGCTCAGTTGCTCTTTTTTATCAATAAAACTCCCATCAATTGACCACTTTGAGATGCATATCTAATTTCTTCTGCAAATGTCATTGGGTGCTTTCCCTCTATAATTAACAAACAGTCTGAGTGAAGTGTTGAAAGAAGCAGTGCTGCTAGATAAAAAGTAAATGCCTGATAAGGCCACCAATGTATGGTACAAATGCAGTCTCCATAGTCTACACCAGAGGTGTTAGGGGGCATGTTCCCCTCCAGAGCACTTGGAGAGTTGCATCCCTGGGGGGAAAAATGGACCCTGAATGCCCCTGGGATCAATTTCCAGGTCATGCCCTGTTGGAAAAAAAATAGTCTCTCATGAACCTAAAGTGACCTAGTAGAGCCAAAAACATGGTAAAATTGCCCCCCTCCTTGGGGGATTAGAAGAATTTGGGGTAGGTTTTTTAAAATCCTGGGCTTGTGGAGGGACCATTTATTTCATTCTACTACACACATTTTCACTATCACCCATATGAGGAATGGAAATAAAGAACAGGACCAATACATACATCCCTGAGTGATGAGGTATAAGCTTAATGCCATGGGCAACAATGGTTGTCCCAGCTGACAAAGAACACAGTGGCTAGGATTGCCCAACTGTGGACAATTCTCTGAACTTAGAAGGCAAGACTTGAACAAATGAATAGAAATTTCAGGGAAGTAGATTCCACTTAAATATCGGGAAAATGCCTGATAGTTGTTGAGCAGTTGAATAAACTCCCTCAAGAAATGTGTTGGTTCTACTTTTCTGGACAAAATTAAGCAGAAACTCGATAACCACCTGCCAGGAGCTGCACTGACAGGTAGACTGGATTATCTTCTAAGGGCCTTTGCAGACTGCTAGCAAATTGAGTCCACTTTAACTGTCCTGGCTCAGTGCTAGGGAATCATGGGAATTATATTTTTTTCTGAGACATTGAGCCTTCTCTGTCAGAGAGCTCTGGTGCCACAATAAACTACAGTTCCCATGATTCCCTAGCAATTAATCAGGGCAGTTAAAGTGGACTTAATTTGCACTATTTTTGGCAGTCTGCAAAGCCCCGAAGCTCTATCTATGATTCTATTTTTTTAACTTCTTCACCTGATAGTAGTGAAAGAGCTAGGATTAGTCATTTTCCACTAGCATTAACATTCAAATGATGTACAATAAATGATCAGGAGAGTATAATGATTTCCCCATGGCAACTATTTCCATGTGAAAATGAGCACTGTACTAGAGTGTTTTATGCTCATATAAGGTGACTGATGGCTGAGATATGGTAATTTTCAGGGGAAAATATAAATGATGTGGTGTTGCATTTGTTCCACAATTCTACTAGTTCTCCTCTTAACATTCCCCATCTTTTATTATACCAAAATCTCCTTATACTGGCTTATATGCTGCACCCCATCCCATATCTCAGCCATCAGTCGCCTTAAATGAAACTAATGAAGGAATGATGAGTTATTAGGAATTATGGACAGCTATAAAGAATTGCTACCAGTTTATGTATGGGTGAATTTATTTTCAGCTATGTCACTTTTGCATGTCTTTACTCATAAATCATCTCTGCTTCCATTTAGAAACATATTTCCCTAACATCCCTAAAAGTGTATAGTTCAATGCATATTACAGATGTTCAAATGATTTAAGATCTGTGTTGCAATATTTGGAGAACTGCAAAAAAATGGTGGCTAATTAAGATGGTACTAGCAGTCCTCATGGCGTACAGCTACTTCCATGGAGATACTGCACGTTTTGGCCCTTAACCCAACTTTGCTGTGAAATAAGCAAGGTTGGGGGGAAGCCTGGTGTTTCCTGGTATCCCCAGAATGACCTCAAATTATTCTGGCATATGAACATCAGGATCAGGTCTGATCTGACCCAATCCATTGTCCACATGCAAAGAGCCATGCCATCACCCCCCCCCCCCCCACTAAGCAGCACAGGGAAAGGGGATGGCCACTTTTTAGAGTCACAGCCACCACTTCTTCATGAGCAGGAGGTCTGTGTAAAGCCTGACTGGCATGACAGAGCTTCTGATGAGGTCAGAATGGGTCCTCCATGTGATCAAGAGGAAGGCATAAATGACTCCCTCCTCACTGATCACATGGCATGGTGATCTGTTCTGAAATCAGCAGAAGTGATGGCACACCAGGTAGGCCCTCGTAGGGAGTTGCTTGGCCAGCAAGGCTGCAGAGATGGAAGCAATAATGAGGAAGAGCCAACTGGGCCAGTGCGGTGTCAGCTTGGCTGGTATGTATGCACAATGATACAGCATCAGACTAGATCCTGCCCAGTGCATCCAGTCACCATGATGGTTGATCTGGAGCCAGTCTGAGGCATAATGCTCCAGACTGTTCCCAGATTAAGTTGCCAATGTAGCCATACCCTCACTTATAATCTATAGCAGGGTAATGTTGATCTGGTCATTTTTAATATGAATTAACAAAGAAATAATTCCTCAAGCATACATAACAACCTTTGAGCATGGCTTGCATAATTTAAGAGTGGATTTTTGTTAATCATCACCATGTGGTAACAAAAACCTCACAGTTGCTTCTCCATATTCCAATATGGAAAAATAAGCACATTGGAAATCCCCTAAAATCTGTCCATTGCAAATTAGTGGCAGCTTTTCTGTACTCACATCCTTATCCCACTATATGCATGGTAGTACATTCATAAGAACAACCATGGAACATTTTCACATCCAAGTCTATGGAAAGATTATTTCATTAAAAACATGGACTCATGATTTCTAATGTGCCGTCTTATTTGATTTACAAAACACACTCTAAATAGTGTTCCTTTGTCAACCAAGTTCTTTAAACTTTCTCTTAACCCAGAAGTTGCTGGAGTTCAAGTGTAGCACTTCTAGGCTGCACAGCCAGTGATAAGGATGAAGCCATCTGGAGGGCTTCATCATTCCCAGTCATGCCCCTAACCATATGCTACCAGTATGTAGAGAGATCTTGTAGCACCTTTGAGACTAACTGAAAGAAGGAAATTGGCAGCATGAGCTTTTGTAGCCTTCAGTCTACTTCCTCAGACTAACAAGCTATATCTTTGAATTCTACCATATGCTACCATTTCACTATGTGACTATGGTAACATTTCAATGTCCATATGAAATTGAATTAATATTCTCATCTCTTCCTGATAGACATTGTTTTGGCGAATAAGGCAGCATATCCCATTGGCCCTCACAATGTTCTGGAAGTTCTGGAAAATGCATATTAATACCTCTGTCATTAATCAAGAGAATCCTTCAAGACAACATGGCTGTTCTTGTTCTCTGCCACCTGATTTGGTTATAATTGTAATTATTATTGTTCTGCTGTATACAGATGAGCTTCATTCCTCTCAGTTTGAACTGAACTTGATTTCACAGCTGTATGTAATTTTTTTCAGATTTCTTTTTAAATAATTCATTACCTACAGAAATCATGCTGAATTTCTTTTTCTTTTAATGGTGTTAAATTGCACTTGCTTCAATATTTTTAAAGTAATTTTCTGAAACTACACCAAATGAAAAGGACATGTGGGAGGGTAACATATCACTCAATGCTAGTGACTCCATGGGTACTATCTGACAGATATTTACAACATTCACAACTCTCTTTTCATATAATACCAATTCTAACAAAAGATTCAATAACTGAGAAATGTATCCATCATATTTTATCAGTAACAATGAAGCTAACTCAGAAAATAAAAAATATAAGAATTCCATTTTGAGAGTCACAGAAACAGCACAACTGTGCTAAAAAAATAATCCAGAAAGGCATTTGCTTAGTTACTGAATTACATTACATATCATCCCAAATTCTTACTAAAAAAAACCCAAGTTCAACGTGGCTAAAATCACTAAGAGAGCCAGTGTGGCATAGCGGTTTGAGTATCGGACTATGACTCTGGAGATCAGGGTTCAATTCCCAGCTTTGCCATAAAATCCACTGGGTGATCTTGGGCAAGTCACAAGTCAGGGGAAGGCAATGGCAAACCTCCTCTGAAGAAATCTTGCCAAGAAAACCCCATAATAGGTTTGACTTAGAGTCACCATAACTAAGAATCAACCTGAAGGCTCAACAACAACCAGATCCCTAAACATAAGGTAAAGAATAACATCATTAAAATCATAACTAAAAACAAATTAAACAATAAAAATATTAAAGTCAAACATAGTTTAAACATAGTTCAAAAGGCCAGTTTGAAGAGATGTGCCCTCACATTCTTTTTTCATAGACCCCAGTTTACCAACACTGAGTGTGACACAAAAAATGAATGCTACTTGAGACTGCATGGAGCCCAGATTTGTGCATCCTGATGGAGGTGGCTGATAGGATCTGCATGCATTTGTCCTGCATTGTTGTTGTTATAAACCACATGGAGATGCAGCTTCTATAGTACATGAACCCAGCCAACCCATGTAACCTACCAACTGTCATGGATAGTGACACTCTATGAAAGCTGCCAGCTGTATGAACTGGGCCAAAATGTTGCTTCACCTTGCTTTCAGTGTACATTCCATTGTCTCTGCAATAAGACAAGCTGGGACAAATATAAGATCTGAATGGCAGGACCCATTTTTAATAACATATTCACAAATTCACTGTTGACCAGTTTTAGGGACAGAGGTATGTATTATTATGGCTGCACTGCTGTCAACACTGCTGCTTTAATTATTTCACAGTCTGCTTAAGTAGTCAGCATGCTGTCAGTACAGCTGTGGAAGTAAAATATTAAAACAACAATCTGAGCTGCTGGAAACCCTGGATAAAATTAGTCACATTTACTCATGTACATTTAAAGATCACAGATTCCATTACTCAAGTCTATGAAAGTGCATGCTACCAACTTCTCTCTTTCTGTTAGTCCCAAAGGTGCTACCAGATTCCTTTAAAAACAGTATGTTATTAATACACATGAAAAATGTCTATAAAAATCAAAAGCCATTTAACCACAAGTTTTTGCTTTAAAGCAACTGCATCAGAACAACGAACAGTCAAGATCTTACATGGAGAAAATGGGTTGTAAAGTTCTACCTAGTCAGAATAGCCTATCTCCCTATTCACTGTCTGCAGGACTCACCTGTTTCTTGCTGTCCCCGCTGACATAGACATTTAGTGGAGGGTATGGGGAGTCGGCAGAGGAGTTTCCAGATATGTCCCTAAATGGCCCACATGTTCCTACACCACCCCCCCATTCTCTATCAGCCACTAAATGGCTGTCGGGGTGGGGATCAGCAAGAGATAGGTGAATTTTGATGAGGTTGGGGGTCATTGTGTGAGGGAGGTGTTGAATTCCTCCCTCAGCAACAACAAAAGGGACACATGCCAGCATTTTTCTTGCATATGTCACTAACAGGCTCTCAACTCATATATGAAAACAAAGCCTCTAAGTTTCTCCCAACATAACAGGATTTTCCTCTGATTAATAATGGAACAGGGGCATTCATGTCCAGAATAATAAAGAGCAACACTGTACTAACAACTAGCTTTCTGAATACTAACAGAAATGAGGGCGGGGGCAGGGGGATAATATAGATGTAAGCTCCTTTCCATTTCTGATTAATGTCCTATGTCACCCTTATATAAGGGAATGAAATAAATATATGGTCTTGAAAATGTTACATTTGTTTAGACTTCTAATGCCTTCAAGACTTTAAAGGCCTTCAAATTAACAAAATAGTGTTAAGCAGCCAGCTCACATCTATAATTCTTCAATAGTAATAAAAACTGAAATATTGTTCTTTTTTTAATTCTGCAAAATAAAAAATACATGGGGTTATGCACTTTTTAAAAAATGACAGTTTACTTCTCCACCAGTTAAACTGTTCATGTAATACCACTCAGTAATTCTTTTGACGTCAAAGCTCCATTAGAAATTACTAAAAAGCAGATGACATATTTGAAAATCAATAAAATAAAACCATCAGTCTCAATAGCCGATTTATGACATTTTTAACAGTTGACATCTCACCTTCATTCATTTTGAAAAAAGAAAATGGAAACCTCTTCCTACACATAGTATACTATATCAGTGAAAAATGAATGCAATGCACAAATTGCATTGAGGCACACTCTCCATTGAGTACCTCATGTCAATCCTACTTACACTTCCATTAACACTCATCATCTCTTCCCCTTTCCTCAGTGCAAAGAGCTGGGTTTGGGGAAGGAAAAAGAGGAGGTCGCAATGCGGGCTTCCATATATGTCCTCCTTTGGGACCTCTTCCTTGAAAGTAAATGATCTATGAATCCCATGATGATTCCTCACAGTTGTCACAAGTATGGGGAAAGCACAACACAACCCTTCATCTTTATTTGAAGTCTCTGTTTACAAATGACAAGGGTGAAGGGAGTGAGTAAGGATGAATGTTTAAGGGATTTTTCAAGTGTACAATAAGCATTAAAAAAAAAAGCACAATACACTTTGAGGGCAAGTAAGAGAACCACCACATATTACTAATATATCTTATGTAATCTGTTATTTATTAAAACATTATAAAACTACCCTTCATCCTCATAGACACTAACATGGCACACAAATAAAACTTAAGCAAGAAAATGTTGAAAACCAATCTTGATGCCAAAAAACTTCATACCTTATTTTCTGCTTATTTTACAGCAGATCCTGTAAAATAAATAGAATCATCCAATTAAAACACACGGATGATCAAAAAAGCTTTGAACTGATACTGAAACAATGGTACAGTTGGTACCTGCTGTACCTATATAGAGTGTTTCATTTGATGCTCTACAAACAAGAATGCTTTATCCCTCAGTGATACATTACAGTCAGCATGGCATAGTGGTTTAGTGCTAGACTCTGAAGACCAGGATTCAAATCCCTGCTCAGCCATAGAAACCCACTGGGCAAGTCAGACTCTCTCAGCCTCAGAGGAAGGCAAAGGCAAACCCCCTCTAAACAACTCTTGCCCAGAAACCCCATTGACCAAATGTATCTGAGGAAGTAGACTATAGGGCCTTTACAGACTGCCAGAAATAATGCAGCTTGAGGCCACTTTAACTGCCCTGGCTCAGTGCTAGGAATCATGGGAACTGTAGTTTTTTTCTGAGACATTGAGCCTTCTCTGTCAGAGAGTTCTGGTGCCACAATAAACTACAGTTCCCATGATTCTTTAGCACTGAGCCAGAACAGTTAAAGTGGCCTCAAGCTCCATTATTTCTGGCAGTCTGTAAAGGCCCTTTAGTCTACAAAAGCTCAGGCTTCCAACTTCTTTCTTTCACTTACTCTCAAAGGTGCTACAAGCCCTCTCTATATACTGATCTACAGACTAAGGGCCTCGGCAGACGACTAAAAGAGTCGTCTGCGAGACCCGGAAGAGGAGGAGCCACCGTACAAGCGGCGCTCCTTTTCCTGAGGTCGCCCTGGGAGCTGCCGGCCCTCCGCACGGCCGGCGCTTCCAGGGCAACCTCCCGCCGCAGCGTCCTCACACGCTGCGGCAGAAAAGACAGGGAAAGTGCGCCCTACGCGTTTAGGGCGCACTTTCCCTGTCTTGTGGAAGGAGTGCTGATTTTGCGCTCCTTCCAGGGACGCCGCAGGAGCGCCACGGTCCGGCTGCCGAGGTTCCGCGGCGCTCCGGACCAGGGCGTCCCCGACACCCTGGTCTGCATCCCCCCTAACACAGCTATATCTTTGAACTCAAGAACCTCCATGATAGCTTCACCTTAGGGTCACCCCAAACAACTTCAAGGTACACAACAACAAAAGCCTTTTTGATAACTAAAGTAGAACAGTTCTCTGTCTAACTCACTTTTGCATTGTCCTATTTTGTGCAATATAAACCATTATTATCCATTATTATGATGGAAGCCCACTATCCCAACATTTTACAGATGAAAATTGGGACATGTAAGGCCAAGTAATATTAGAGTATGGTCAAGAAGGTAAAGGATATTAATGAGGAAGAACTCACAAGCTAGGAGAGGCTGTGACAGTTTGCTTTTGAGTGAGCCTACAGGGAAGAGTAATCTGAATGTATTAGGTGCACATTATAAAAAGTCAGTTTGCAGCAATTGAAATAAGCTAAGGACAAAAGGGGAAAGTGGGGAAGAAGAGAAAAACAGACATTTTAAACATAGCTGAAAAGGTGGGATGACAGAAAATTAATCAGGACTGTCCTTCCCAAATCGAGACAGTTGGAAGGTATGATATAAACAGTGCAGCACGCTGTATGATGCAAGCCAGTGATGTTCCTCTCTCCTTCACAGAAACACACACACACTTAGCAGCAGCATTCATTCCTAGTGGGCTCACACTATTGACCTGTATAGATACAGTAATGCTGGTTGTTAAAAAAAAACCCCTTTCCTAATGAAATTCCCTTTTCAACATGAAATTCCTCTTTTTTCCAGCTGCTGTAAACTGGGTTGACATTTTCATTTGGCTACTTCTATGGCAGTGAGAATCTGTCAGTTTCATTCTTGTTGTGTTTCTTACTATTTCAGCAGCATTCTCATTACCTTCCAGTGCCGTATTGGGTTGTAAGAGTTTTTCTCTCTGCTTGGAAATGTTTGTGCACCTTTCCCCGAAAGCTATGCATTTCCCCCATATTATAATATACAGTTGTTCCTCCCCATTTACAGACTTCTGAGTCTGTGAGCTGACTCTTCGTTGGGAGGGACAAGCAACTATACTTAAAATGGCTGTGTGTACACCATTAGTTTCAATGGGGCTTGAATAATTGCGAGCCGCCATTTTCACAGGGAGTCCGAAATGGATCCCCTGCAAATTGGGAGGGGCAACTGTACTTGCAAATATTTTAGTTAGTCACATTTTTCAAAGGTATACATAACTTTATGGCTTGTCTCTTCGAACTGACATAATCTTCACAAATGTGAGATAAAGTGAGCTCTAAGGTAAGGCACAGACCTATAATCTTGACAGTCTTGTGAGGTACAAAATGGACATTTCTATAAAGGACGGGTGGGATTTGGGATTTTTATGTTCTGTTTAGATTGTATTAATATATCTGTATGGAAATTTTAATGTTGTAAGCCGCCCCGATTGCTCTGCAGAGGGGCGGGATATATTTATTATTATTATTATTATTATTATTATTATTATTATTAATCCAGTATTTTTTTTTCATCCCTAGCTATCCATGAAAACCCAAGATCCTTTTCTTGGTCAGTTATTCTCAGCTTTGAATGAATCAATGTATATCTGAAGTCTGGAAATATTCTGGTCCTCTATTCCATTTTTGACCCCAAAGATACTGATTGCATTATTTTTACACTGAACTGCATTTCCTATTTCAATGCCTTCTCAGTCTGTTACGATTATTCCTGAGCAATTTACTATCGGTTCTGTTTTCACCCTCCCAAATAATTTGGTGTCATCAGCAAACTTGGAGATTGTCAGTGGCACCCCTAGGGCTGGTATCACCCAGTTCAGTAACTCATGTTGTCACACACCCCATTGATCTCCTCCCATTTCACACTATACAGAATCCTTAGTAATGCTTTTTTGCACTAATGTTACTTGTAAATTGCAATTCCCATATACCACTGAATGTAATGCTAATAGTGTTGGAATACATTCTTGATACCGGTTAAGATTATCAAGAAAGAAGAAAAGATTGTTTAATCTCTTCAGCAGAGCAACCCACTGCAGAAGATGGCGAGCAGGAACACACACTAGGTCCACCTAAATTCTCCACACCCACGTGTCTATAAAAACAAGTCAGACATTTTTGAGTAGAGTAATAAAAATGAACTTTACTTACAAAGAATCATGTATAAAAAATATACAGGTTCATCTTCAGTTGCAAAAACAAGAGAGAGAATAAGTAGCTCTGCATGCTTGCTGGTCAGCCATGTTAGAAGAAAAAAAAGAGCGGGAACAGCAGAGTAAAGAAGGATTTTAAACTTAGGCCAGTAGGGGAAGTGAGCTCAGTTAACAGACAGGAAAAGAGGAGGGGCTACGAGTGGGTGACAAAACAACCACAGACATGCATAAAATACATTCCTAGAGAGACCAGCATGCGAGGTTGCTATATCCCAACACCCCTTCTCAACCGAGCATGCACCCCAGGCCCAACTTGACTCGTAGTCTCTGGAAACCATCCCTCGGCAACGGTTTAGTCAAGATATCAGCTGTCATCTCAGTGGTTGGACAATAGGTCATCTTGATCAGGCCTTTCTTTATCAACTCACGCACATGATGAATCTTCATATCAATGTGTTTACTTCGTCCTGATATATTTTCTGTTTGAGAAAGTCTAATGCAGCTTTGGTTGTCTTCAAAGACTTCAATTGGTTTCTTTTCATTAATTCCAAAATCGAGGAACAGTTGATCAATCCACTGTAGCTCTCTACAGGCTTCTGATGCAGCTATGTATTCTGACTCTGTGGAGGATAAGGCCAATATCTCTTGTTTTCGACTGGCCCAAGAAATAGGTCCATTGCCATATAAAAATAGATATCCACTGGTAGAATGGCGATCTTTAACATCATTGCCCCAGTCTGCATCGGTGTAGCATACAAGGCTCGGGTTATTGTTGGCTGGCAACTTCAACTGAAGATCCATAGTTCCTTTTAAGTACCTTGCTACTCTCTTTACTGCAGTCCAGTCTTTTTGGGTAGGTGCACTGACCTTTCTACAAAGAATTGTAACAGCAGCAGCTATATCTGGTCTGGTATTTGTGGTCAAGTACAGTAGTTTTCCTATTGCTGTTCTGTACAAGTCATTATCTTTTAGAGGTTCTTCTTGTTCATTGTTCTTAATAAAATCTGTCACCATGGGCGTTGCTACAGGATGTGCATCCTGAAGTCCTAGTGTTTCTAACAGATCAATAATCTTTTGTTTTTGACTCAGTAGGAAGGATCCATCTTGTTCTCTTTGAATTTGAATCCCCAAGTAGTATGTGGCATTTCCAAGTTCCTTCAGTTCAACTTCTTTATTCAGGTGATTCACAATTTCAGTGTAGTCTGTGTCTCTTTGTGTAGCTATGATTAGGTCATCAACATATGTCAGAATATATGCTAAATGTCCATCCTTGGTTCTTGTGTATAGACATTTGTCTGCTTTTCCTTGTTGAAAGTCCAACTGTTTTAGCATCTCATCCAATTTTTCATTCCAAGCTCTGGCAGCCTGTTTAAGTCCATATAGCCCCTTCTGAAGCTTACAAACGTGGTGTGGTCTTTGTTTGTCTATAAAACCTGGAGGCTGTTTCATAAAAATGTCTTCTGTAATCACTCCATGTAGAAATGCTGTCTTTACATCAACATGTCTGACGTCCATCTGTTTTGAAGCTGCTAGGCTAAGAAGTAATCTTATAGTAGTATGTTTTACCACTGGTGAAAAGGTCTCGTCAAAGTCTTCTCCATATTTTTGTGAGAAGCCTTGTGCAACAAGTCTTGCCTTGTAGCGTTCAATTTTTCCTTCTCCATCTTGTTTTAGTTTGAACACCCATCTGGATCCTATAGCTTTCTTTCCTGGTGGGAGTTCTGTAAGTGTCCATGTTCTATTTTTGTGTAGTGCCTCTATTTCTTCTTCAGCAGCTTTTCTCCATTTAACTGCTTCATCAGCAGGCATTCTTTCAATTTCTTCTATGTTTGATGGTTCTCTAGGCAATTCTAACTTTGTAAGATAAGAAAGTCGGGTAGGTGGTTTACCTCTGTTGGGTCGCAGTAAGTATCTGGAATCTTGCTCTGGAACCTTGCTTGTCTCTGCAGCATTCTCCGGTCCAGGCATCTCATCTGCTTCATCTGCATCCCCTTCTGAAGATGTAGAGTCTGCTTGTGCATCTTTTCTGATAGGGACAACAATCGGCTGAGGGTTGAACCTTGATGTTGCATCTTTCTCGTTTGAGAAGTCCAATGCACCATCTTGGTCATCTAAGGATTCAAGAATAGTTCCTTTCTTGTTTATTCTGCTTCGTTCATCAAAGTAAACCACATGCCTGATGAACACTTCTCCAGTCTTTAAATTCATCACTTTGTATCCTTTTGATGCAGACGCATATCCAATGAAAATAGTTTGTTCTGATCTGGCGTCCAACTTGTCTCTCTTTTGTGAGGGTATGTAGGAGTAGGCAAGACTTCCAAAAGTCTTGATATGCTTCATGTTTGGCACTTTGCCATGCCACAGCTGGAAAGGTGTCTGTGTAGTGCCCTTGGTTGGCAATCTATTCTGAAGGTATGTGGCTGTCATGATGGCATCTCCCCAGAACTGGTTAGGAAGACCTGCATCTGCCAACATGCACTTTGTCATCTCCAAGAGAGATCTTAGCTTTCTTTCAGCTGAACCATTCTGAGCCGGTGTGTATGGGACACTTCTTCTGTGTTGAATTCCACGTTCTTCCAAGAAGGATTGAGTATATTTTGACAGATACTCGCTCCCACAGTCCGTTTGAATGGCTTTGGGTCTTTTTTTAAATTTCGTTGTCACCATTTCAACATATTTCTTTAGCATCTCTTGAGCTTCACTCTTTTGCTTTAGAAGGTAGGTGACACAGTATTTCGAAAAATCATCCATGAATATTAGTATATATCTGTTTCCACCCATTGAGGGAAGAGAAAATGGACCACAGATATCTGAATGGATCAAATCCAGTACTTGATAGCTTCTTTGTTCAGTACTTGCTCTAAAGGAAGGACTCACTGCCTTTTGTTCAATGCAAACTCTGCACCTTTCAGAGTTTTCATAGCCTTGGGACTTTATCTTGATCCCAGTAGCTAAATTTTGTTTTTGTAATTGAAGAACTGCTTTGGTATCACGATGGGCAAAGCGTCTGTGCCATAGCTCAAGGCTGTCCTCATCCATGTGTCCTTGAAGTGCATTCACTTGTGGAGCTGAAAGGTTCACTTCATATAAACCATCATATTCAAATGCTTGTGCATATATGACATTGTCTTTAGAAACTGTACATTGTCCATCTTTGAAGTTGATTTCAAATCCCTTTTTGTCTAAAACTGACACACTAAGCATATTTCCTCTCAAATTTGGAACATACAATGCATTTGTGATAGTATTTTCCATGACTCTATTACCAGGCACCTTGAAAGGCAGTTTAAAGTCTCCTTTTCCTTCAACAATCAAATGCTGATCTCCTGCAGTCTCAATGTGTCCATTAACATTTTTATCAATTTTATCAAAATAAGATTCACAGTGTGTGGAATGTTGTGTACAGCCTGAATCGATAATCCAGAAATTTGAATTATCTCTGTTAATGCCAGTGGACAAAGCTTGTGCCTTTGTGCAAAAGGTCTTTCCTCTCTCTTCCTTCCTTGAGGAATTGTCCTGTCTTTGTCTCCTAAAATCAGCTTGAAGATGGTCATCCTGTCTCTGTGTCCTAGAATCAGCTTGAGAATAGGTTGAAGAATTCTTAGGAAGCAAGCAATTTCTTGAGATATGCCCCTTTTTATTACATCTATAGCAGGTAACCTCTGATTGGCCAGTAGGAATGGTTCTTCTTCTCCCTGGATTTGCAAAATAGTGAAGTGAAGCAGAAGCTTCTTGGCTTTCATAGTGGTAACTTCCTGTTTCTGTGATGCATTCCTCTCTCAATTTACTTAAAACTTGGTTGTATCCCATTTCTGGCAAAGCATTAATGACTGTACAAAAGGCATCAAATTCTTTTCCCAATGTTCCCAGTAAATAGGCAATTTTAAGGTTATCACAAGGTGTAAAATCACAAAGAGTCATTTTTTCAAACAGTTCTGTTACATGGGAGATATGTCTTTCACAGTGTTGTTTAGAATTCAGCCTAAGATTCATAAGATCTTTCATGATAAAAGAGAGTGATTTAGTGGTCTTCTTTCCAAAATTTTCCTCAAGTTTTAAAAGCATCTCTCTGACAGTCTTGCAATTATGTACTAAGCAAATTAAGTCTCTAGACAGAGATTCTTGCACAATGTGTCTTGCAATTGCATCTTCTTTCAACCAAACTAATCTTTCTTTTTCTGTAATTGGGATCTGAGAGTCCACACAGTGAAATACCCCATGGGCTTGAAGAAAAACTTCTAACCTTGTTTTCCACTCAGAGTAATTATCTGGGGTGAGCTTTAATCTTGAAGATTGTAGGGACATCTTTGCAAAAATAGTCAGCCAAAAATCAAAGCTCAAAAACACAGTATCAATAAAAAGCATCAACTGCTCAAAAGCAAAAATTAAAACTCTCTCTGGTAGACACGGGTTATTAAGGGAGAGTGGACAAAACTGCAATAATCAATTACTCAGCTAAGTAAACCAGCAGCATCCAAAAACAGCAAAAGGCAAAATACCGGAACAATCTAGTTTTAAATTGTTCCCTTCTGCTCAGCGCACCTGGGCCCCATAACCTGTTGGAATACATTCTTGATACCGGTTAAGATTATCAAGAAAGAAGAAAAGATTGTTTAATCTCTTCAGCAGAGCAACCCACTGCAGAAGATGGCGAGCAGGAACACACACTAGGTCCACCTAAATTCTCCACACCCACGTGTCTATAAAAACAAGTCAGACATTTTTGAGTAGAGTAATAAAAATGAACTTTACTTACAAAGAATCATGTATAAAAAATATACAGGTTCATCTTCAGTTGCAAAAACAAGAGAGAGAATAAGTAGCTCTGCATGCTTGCTGGTCAGCCATGTTAGAAGAAAAAAAAGAGCGGGAACAGCAGAGTAAAGAAGGATTTTAAACTTAGGCCAGTAGGGGAAGTGAGCTCAGTTAACAGACAGGAAAAGAGGAGGGGCTACGAGTGGGTGACAAAACAACCACAGACATGCATAAAATACATTCCTAGAGAGACCAGCATGCGAGGTTGCTATATCCCAACAAATAGTTGTGACATAAACAACTAGCAAAATTAAAATCCTTCAAATTACAATATCATAAGCACAACCTACATGTATTTAGATATGCATAGTGAATATCTGGTTAAAATGTGATGTTTTCAAAGAAACAATATTTTTAAAAAATTCAAAAAAGTAAACATTTTTTAAATTTTAAATTTTGAAATTTTAAATTTTAATTTTTGGGAGGGCCTCTCCTTTCTCCTTCCACTGAACTTCACCCCACTCCCACCATCTCTTAAAGTATTTTAAAGGGAAGCAGATGAATGTCAAGAGTCCATTTCCACCCAAATGTAGGTGTTTGAGGAATAGTGGCGTCACCCCCCACTTAGGGTGTCACCTGGTGCAGTCCGCACCCCCTAGTGATGCCACTGCTGCTCATCCTTAATTTCAGATTACATAGGTCTGCTATGAAAACAGCTTTTTTAAATATTGTAGCTGTTTTAAATGTATTTGGGGGTGCTGAATCTGGAAAAACACAATAAAAATGTTGTACCACACACAGTCTTTCACAAATTTGATAGTTTTATTAATTCAGTTATTACTCAGCTTTGATTAAGAGTGGACACTGATGTTCCAGTGCAATTTCTTTTAGTGCTTTTGAACAGATTTTTTTGTTTTATATCAGCAAATAAAAGTGTGTTGTAACTCTGTTAGAAGACTTTAACTCCTTTCTTACTCTTTGCAGGATAATAATTTGCAGGATCATTTCATTCAGTAACATATTACAGCATTAAAACATCAAAGCACGTTGTGAAAAAACTATATATGATAGAGCAGATCTGAGGTCATTATTGGATTAACAATGCCAAATTCATATAAAACCAACATACATTTTTTTAAAATTATGAGCCTCAATTTTGCAGGTCTGTATTATTTATGAGTAAGCTTTAAAACAACATCAATACTCTATAAAGATATGAGGGACTACAATTGTTCAAGCTCCACTGTGTAATCTGTCTTTATTCTTACTTTCTGCAGTTATTAATCTACAAAAGAACCTCTCTTCATACCTTCTGACTCCTAAGTTTGCTAGACATCCTTGGTGAAGGACTTTGTCATACTCCTTTTGAAAGTCCAAGTATGCAGTGTCTATTGATCACACTAATTCTTGTTGATACTCTCATTGAATTCTTTTAAAAATTAGACAAACAAACTCATTTTAGCAAAATCCACATTGACTTTTCATTATGAAGAATTTAAAGTATAAAATTAGCTTTAACACTAGAAGTATTTAATGTTAAGTGACTGTGATTGGAACCATTGGTCTTACTAGCACAGCAAAACAAAAATAATTTTAAAGAAGAGACATTTGTCTCAAGGCTGCTGTCAGTTTACATATGTTATGTTTTTAAGACTGTGCTAGAATACTTGACGTGGCATTTCACAAATGAAACAGTGCACTGCCATTTTATAAAGAAATGCAGTGAACAGAGACTCTTGTTAATAAAGCTCTAAGAACACACATCACTAACCTACCATTGCTTTTTTAAAGTTTTTAAAATTATTATTATAAGTAAACAACTATGTACAAAACATGTCACAACAATAAAGGTAAAGGTTTTCCCCATTGACAAAGTTGTCAAGTCAGCAAAATAAAACAATTCGTCTCTCAGCTTTGAATTACATTGTGGGTCTCCTTCTTGGGTTCTGTTCAATGTAAGTGGCCATTTTAAAGTCCAGTGCTGTCTTTGCGTAAACCTAGTCCAGAATGTCCGACCAAAGGTTCAGATGAGATGGAGGTTGTCTTCTCTTGTTTCTGTCTTTGTTTACAAAGTCAATGAGTGAGAACCATTTGTCTATGAAAGTCCTGATTTTGGTCGTCCTGTGTAACTTGCCATTCTGACTATGAAAGAACTACAAAATATTCTAAAATGCTAAAACATACAACTCAGCACAAAAGTTAGAATCAAACAAGCCATTGTATTTCCTATTACCATGTATGGATGTGAGACCTGGATAGTTAAGAAAGATGTTAGGAAGAAAATCAACTCCTTTGAGATGTGGTGCTGGAGAAGAGTGTTGAGGATCCCATGGACAGCCAAAAGGACAAACAAATGGGTCCTAGAGCAGATCAAACCAGACACCTCCCTGGAAGCCAAGATGACCAAACTGAGACTGTTGTACTTTGGACACATCATGAGAAGAGAGGACTCTTTGGGGGAAAAAATCAATAATGCTGGGGAAGGTGGTGGGAAGTAGGAAGAGAGGAAGGCCACATGCCAGATGGATGGACTCTATTAAGGAGGTCACAATGGGTATTAAGGGTTTGCAGGAATTAAGCAGAGGAGTGAAGGACAGAGGGTCTTGGAAATATCTCATCAATAGGGCCACCATGAGCTGAAACCGACTTGAGGGCAGTTAAGAACAAAAATAATTTTCAAGACATTTGGTGCTGATCTGAATTTAAAATGGGTGGAAGACCAAACTGTACTTCATTTTGAAATGGGAATTGAAAGATTCAGATCTGTTTCCCAGGTTAGTTCTATGCCACAGAAATTTTGGTAAGAGTGGTCAATCAAACAGTTGTAGATTAAAGATGTTAGTCCTTTGGTGCTTTGGCAGGGGGGAAATATATTGTGCCTCAAAGTAAATGATGTAGGTGGTCCTCCTATTTCCTTTGTGTGTAAAAGCAATTATCAGATGGAGATTAAACCAACTAGCCTTTAATGGCTCTAAATCTAAAATTAGTTTGTCAATTGTTTTTGGTCTGCAATTACGAAAATGGTCTCGGACAAATCATACACCTTTTTGTTCCCATCCCTTGAATTGATTCAATTTATCAAGGGAATAGAAAGATTCATTCTGGGGTGACTTTATTATCTACCTATGTGTATAAATACAATCCTTTTGTAATTAAGCCGATCTTAAAGGAATTCTCATCTATTGTGCCAAATGCTTGTAAGTTTCACACTAAAGAGACTGTTGTTGTTGTTATATCTTCTTATGGCAACCCTAAGGAGAACCTATCATGGGTTTTTCTTGACAAGATTTGGTCAGAGGAGGTTTGCCATTGCCTTTCCCCTGAAGCTGAGAGAGAGTGATTTGCCCAAGGTCACCCAGTACTTTCAGTTTATTTCCTCAAATGATGACTGGAACATTGGGCTAGATCCAGATGTAGTTTGCCATCCTAACACACTTACTTGGGAGTAAATTCCACAGATCCCCCATGGACCATATGTTGGTCGAAAGGGGATTCAAACTTTGGTCTCCAGAGTAGTAGTCCAACGCTCAAGCCATTACACCACAGTGGGTTCTTAGGGATTTCTTGGGCACCTAGCAGTATTCATTAGTGGTCTTCCATCCAAATACTAACCAGAGCAGACCCTGCTTAACTGTCAAGATCAGGCGAGATCTGGTGTGTTTAAGTGATTTTAGCACAAAGGACCATTTACAGGTGCTTATTTACCCAGAAACTTTTAAAGAAAAAATATCAGACATAAGTCTACTGCCTTTGTCTTAAGATGATGAATGTGAACTTATCACTATAAAGTACAAATTGTCAATAGGATGACTTATAGTCCAATCATACTTGTGTCTCCTCAGAAGTGCCTTTCAATAAGATTTCTTTCCAGACAAGTGCATTTAGCACCATTGCCTGAGTCTCCATGAGGCTGGCTTTTTAGCAAACATCTACTGGACAGTTGTTGGACTACCTATGTACTCTTACCAGAGAGTAAGCCTCAATGAACCCAATAGGGCCCACTTCTCAGTAAAAACACACAGGACTGTGCTGGAAACTTGCAAGCTAGAGTAAGATCTTTTTTCGGGGGGGGGGGGGATCATTTAGAGCCAAAAACTACCACCTCAGATGAAATAAACTTCCAAAAGGCCAATCACTATGGATTAAATTTCAATCTACACTGTCCCCAAAACAAAAACAAAACGTATTATTACACTTGCTTCGCCAAACAACATTAATCTAGTTGTTGGAAAGAAAGATGAGACATGACATCATCATCACACAAACCCCAAACCATCAAATTCTTACTGAACTGGGCTTAGGAAAGCCAGTATGGTGTAGTGGTTTGAGAGTTGGCCTATGACTCTGGAGACCAGGATTTGAATCCTGCTCAGCTTGCTAACCTTGGGCAAGTCACACTTTCTCAGCCTCAGGTCAGCAATCCCAAACCCCTCTGAGGAAACTTGCCAAGAAAACCCTATGACAGAGTGACCACATGTCCTATTCACAATGGAGGACTGGTCAGTGTAAAACGTAGGGTGTTCAAGAAAAAATGTAGGACATGTACCACATAAATGTAAAAAGACTAATATAAATATCATGCTTCTTAGTCATGCTCCAAATGGAAGACGCTTTGGAATTCCTCCTGGACAGTAGACTGAAATGTAGGGCATGTCCTGGAAAAGGAGGATGTCTGGACACCATATTAGATGATAGGGTCGCCAACACGTTCTCAGCCTCAAGGGCAGTCCATGGCAATCCTCCTCTGAAGAAATCTTGCCAAGAAAACCCCAGGATAGGTTTGCCTTAGGGCCGCCCTAAGTCAGAAACGACTTCAAGGCACACACACACACAGAGTAACAGAGTAATAGTCCAACTTGAAGGTACACATCATCATCATCAACAACAACAACAACAACAACAACAACAAGGAAAGCAGCTCGGGGAGGGAGGGAGATCATCCGAGAAACGAAAGGCAGCAGATGGTGGTGGCTACAACTTTCTACCTAACCTTTTCTCGGCCTTTAGGCGTATAGACACAGAGAATCAGAGACCAAAGCAAGCAAAGAGGGACAGTCTCTGCCTACGCTCCCTATGCTGAGGTTGATGCTGCTGCTGCTGCTGCAAAACAAACCCGGGGGAAATGGGAACTTGCTGCAGTGCGATGCGGAGCAGGGAGATAGATTCTGGCCATCTGTGAATAGGACAACACGGAGGACCGGGGATGGAGGTATAACACCAACGAGGCAGAAACACCACAACCTCCTCCCTTCCAGGTCGGGTTACTCGGGGTGGGCTTCAGGTAACCCCGCGGCAACGTGGTTTGAGTGTTGGACTACAACTCTGGAGACCTGGGTTCAAATCCCCACTCGGCCATGAAACCCACTGGGGGGGGGGGGGGCTTGGGCAGGTCACACGCTCTCAGCCTCAGGGGAAGAAGGCCATGGCAAACCTCCCTCTGAACCAATCTTGCCAAGAAAACTCCATGATAGGGTCCGCCATAAGCCGGAAACGACTTGAAGGCACACGAGACACACAACCACGACAACGACAACCCGCGTGCGTAACACACGCACCCCCCTACACACACACACACACACACACACACACTACCTGCACTGCCTACATCGCAAGCAGCTGGAGGAGGCTGGAAACCCCAGAGAAACCAGCCCTCCGAAAAGAGACGAGGTGGGGGTCCAGGAGCTATTCCCCTCTCTCTGTTCGGGACTGAGCAAAAGGAGCCCTGCCTCCGTCCCTCAGCTACCAGCAGCTACTATTGTTGTGTGCCTTCAAGTCACTTCGGATTTATGGCGACCCTATCCTGGGCTTTTCTTGGCCAGGTGTGTTCAGAGGAGGGTTGCCATTGCCTTCCCCTGAGGCGGAGAGCCTGTGACTTGTGCCCATGGTCACCCACTGGGTTTCCACGGCCGAACTGGGAACCAAAGAGAGTCCCACGCTCAAACCACTACGCCTCGCTGCCTTCTCTGGAAAGAAACAGCCCCAGCCATTCCTTCCCCCCCCCCCCCCTCCGCCAAAAAGAGACTCGTTGCGTTACCTGTTGTGAGGATGCTGCGGGTTCCCTTTTTCTGGCGCTCTCAGTCCCTTCACAGCTCTTGGGCTGCTTTGGTTTGCTTTGAGAGGCTTCTTCGCCCTAGGCAGCGGTCTCTGTGCTTGTTTGTGTTTGTGTATGTGTGCAGTGGGTGTCCCTCTCTCTCTTTCTGCGCAAGGAAAGGTGGAGGGGAGCCCTGCTGTCGCCTTTAAAAGCCCCCTCGGAGTGTCCCTCCTGAGGAGATGCGGAGAGGGATAAGCTAAGCCCAATTGTCGGGTGGAGGCTCTCTGTCTGGAAGGAAGGTAAGTCCCGCCTATAGCTCTGGAGAAGGAAAGATGTGCTCCCGCGCCTCAAGTTTAACACGGTTCCTTCCCTCACACACACACACACACACACGAGCACTCCTGTCCCTTCTTCTGAACGGGGGTGGCTGTGTGGATTGGTGCCCCTTCCCTCCTTTCCTTTGCCAGATGGTGCTCGTCGCCCCCTCCGTCTCCATCTCATGAGAGAAGCCTTACGTTCCTCCTTGGAGGAGAAGGAGGCCACTTGGCCCTGGGTGCAGAGCTTCGAAGCCAGTTCACATATAGGGTTGCCATAATTCTCTTCCACAAAATTGGGACGAAATGTAGGAAACAATGAAGGCCAAAATGCAAGACATTCAAGAAGAATGGAGGACACGACCAACTAAAGATGGCGGTGGCCTTCAGTCCCCACTTGCACCCCCCAAGACCACCGGGTTGCCCTTGGAGGTCCCAGCCAGGCCAGCTGGGCCTCTGGCTCTCTCTGGGCTTCCTCAGGCCATTGGAGGCCCTGTGCCAACGATGCCAAGGAGGTCTGACCTCCTGGATGTTTTGGGGGCAGGTTTGTTGGCCAGCTAGCGGAGGCCCTGCACAGCTGCGCCAGGAAGGCCTCACCCCCTGGATGTCTTGGGGCTTGCTTGGCTGGCTGGTCAAAGCCTTAGCCAGCTGACCATTCCCTCCTGAGAGGAGAGGCAGGGGGGAAGGGGGAAGGGCAAGGAACCCAGAGCCGAGATATGGTCCTAAAACCAGGCTGGGACATTCAAAGACCTTGAAAAATCAGGATTGTCCCACCCAAAATTGGGATATGGCAACCCTGAATTCCCTGAATTCCACCCCAGCAAGACCTTGCGCTCAGGGAGCCGTGAAGCCTTTAGACCTGCCTTGAAAGGCTGTCCAGGAAGAAACCCTTGGATCATGTAACTGCCTTGGTGGTGGTTGTTGTTATGTGCCTTCAAGTCATTCCCAACTTAGGGCAACCCTAAGGCAAACCGATCATGGGCTTTCTTGGTAAGTTGACCATGAGAAAATTGGAAGAGTTGAAGATTTTGTTTAGCTTGGATCACTGAAAGGAGGTGCTGCAGCCAAGAAATCAGAAGAATCATAGAGAATCTGTTTTAATATTGTAATAATTTAATTCGGTTTTAATGTACCATTTTTGGATGATTTTGGAGATTATCGCATGCCCTAAATAATACTCCTTACCTCTCCCAAATTTACCTCTAATTTGCGCTGCAGCCATGTTTATTACACAGCTTTTGCAGCAGAACCCAACTTCAAAGTAGACCCCTGCTCCAATGCAAATTGGTAAATGCGCTCCAGTGTTTCCAAGTCAGAACCCCCTGACTTGGAAAAATGGCCACCAGAGCGCATTTTCGGATGCACATTGGAGTGGGGAATCTACTCTGAAGTCAGATCCCACTGCAAAAGCCTTGCAATAAAACAACTTTAGTGTGAATTAGAGGTAAATTTGGGAGAGGTAAGTATTATTTAAGGCATGCGATAATCTTCTTAACTTGTACTGTCTTTTTGATATTTAAGCTGCTCTGAGTCCAATTTTGAGGAAAGGGCAGGAGGAGGAGGAGGAGACCACAAGGGCCATGAGTCCAACCTCCTGCCATGCAGGAATATACAATCAAAGCACCTCCAACAGTTGGCCATCTGGCCTCTGTTTAAAAACTTCCAAAGGAGGAGATTCCACCAAGGCAGCATATTCCACCGTCAAACTGCTCTTACCATCAAGAATTTATTCCTAATGTTTAAGAGGAATCTCTTTTCCTGTAGCTTGCATCCATTGCTCCACATCCTTGTCTTTGGAGCATCAGAAAACAAGTTTGCTACATCCTCAATATGATACCACTTCAAATATTAAAAAAGAGCTTTCATATCCTACCATAGAGGGCTAGGAATGGGAAGGACAAGTATGAAAGAACTTGAGAAGACCCTAAAATGCAAAGATATACAACTGAGCATGAAGATTAGAATCATCCGAGCTGCTGTATTCCCCATCGCCATGGATGGATGCAAGAGCTGGACAATGAAGAATATCAACTCATTTGAGATGTGGTACTGGAGACGAGTACTGAGAATACCGTGAATGGCCAAAAAGACAAACAAATGGTTCCTAGAATAGATCGAGCATAAACTCTCACTGGAAGCCAAAGTGATAAAACTGAAGCTGTCGTACTTTGGGCATATCAGGTAAAGGCATGACTCACTGGAAAAGACAATAATGCTAGGGAAGGTTTGTTGTTGTTAATCGCCCTCGACTTGATTTCGAACCATGGAGACTCTGTGGATGAGATATTTCCAAGAATTCCTATCCTCCACTGTTCTCAGTTCTAGCAAAGTCATACCCATCACCTCCTTAATAGAGCCCATCCATCAAGTATGTGGCCTTCCTCTGTTTCTACTTCCCTCCACCTTTCCTAGCATTATTTTCTTTTCCAATGAGTTGTGCCTTCCCATGATGTGATCAAACACAAGTTGGTGGTGGTCTCTATGATACAGACACAGACAGTGGTTTCTGGGATGCATATGGTCTATATGTACAATGCTAAACACAGGTAGGTGTAATTTCCAAAAAAAAGGGGATTACTTTAGTGTAACTCTGGATAGAATGTATGCTACACAAGTGTGTGTGTCAACTTTATTCAATACAACTTTGTAGCCTGACAAGCAGAATCCTATTCAGTGATTCCCAACTTTTGTTCTCCAGATGGTTGGAGGTCACAGAATTCCAGAATGTTGGCCACATTGGTTGGGACTTCTGGGATCTGACATCCAAAACACCTGGAGGACTAAAGTTCAGACATCACTGCATACATAATTACTTGTGAATAAATTCCATTGAGATCAATGGAATTTACTCTCAAATAAGTATGTATAAGCAAGGGTAGGAATCATGTGACCTTCCAGATGGTTTTGCAATTCCCAGCATCTGTTACCATTGGCTATGCTGGCTAGAGCTGCTGGGATTTGCAAGCCAAAAATTTGTGGAGGGCTG
This sequence comes from Phrynosoma blainvillii, assembly GCA_026167975.1. Taxonomy (NCBI): domain Eukaryota; kingdom Metazoa; phylum Chordata; class Lepidosauria; order Squamata; family Phrynosomatidae; genus Phrynosoma; species Phrynosoma blainvillii. The sequence goes on from JANUYF010000005.1 coordinate 41,372,769, forward strand.
CATGATTCCTATTCCTAACAACCACCACAATCAGAACAACTTTCTCATATGTTGAATGTAACATGGATCTGGTAAACCCACACTCAAACACCAGTCAGTTATATAAATTGACCTTCATATGCTTCTTATGAAAGTTGTTACTGCACAATGACCTTGATAATATTCTTACAAGTTGGTTACCATACTCTGGTTTGTACTATCTGCCTTTATTTAGGGTTGCTAAATCAATAGAGTGCAATATAGCTAAAGTTCAGCACTTTTAAATCCATTTAATCTCAGAAAGAAAAGCAAATGAATGCTGAGTTCTTTCTTTGAAATCAGTGTGACTGTAGAGCTTCATTTTAGTTGGATCTGCCCACTCACTGTTTAAACTATAGTTCACAAAGGCGATTGTTCTAAACCAGCCAATAGCACTTGCATAATAATCTTTTACATGAACAGTGTTGTACATTTTGAAAAGCTTATTTCACAACTGGAACACAGCAGTCAAGGCACCTCTATGCTGCAGATGTGTCTGATTCATGAGGAGCTTAGGCGTAGAAAATGTAGTAGTTAGTCAACTTAGTATTCTTCATGAACCAGCACAGATTCAAGTTTAAGATGAATTTTAGCAACACTTTGAGTGCAGGTCATAAAATCATCTATAGATCATTAGTTTAACATTTTGACTGCCTGGAAATATACAGCATTTGGGATCCCACAAACTTTTTTTAAAATAAAAAACTTAATATTTTGGAAACATGTTCTAAAACAGAAGATAGTTTGTCTTGTGATAAGGGAAAATGATAATTTGTCTCGTAGTGCAAACATGGGTCAAAAGTTAAAATAAGGACCTTCAGTGGTCTGATATACCAAGGGTGGCTGCAAGATAAAGGATCTTTTCAGCTTTAGAAACCCCTATCCACAGAGGGCCAACCTGATTACTTTAGTCTGTTTTCAGCAGGTAAATACATTTTTATGCATGCATACTACAGTTAGCAAAGCCTTTGACCAGTGACGGCACTAGATAGGATGTCACCTGGTGCAGAGGGTGTCACCTGGGAAGGGAACCCGTTCACTCCTCTTGCACCACAGAGTGTCATCTGGTGTGGTTTAAATCCCACACATTCCCCAGTTGGTGTCATTGCCTTTGACAAAGAAGCTCATTTTTAATATCTGTCTATTCCCAGCTCCACTTTTTCTTCCTTGTCCTCTGTCTAGTAGGAAGTAGCATTAGCATTAGAAGAATGGAGGAGAGTTGGAGAATCACAGACTTAGTATCAGATTGCAGCAGTGTGTCTGCAATAAACAATGAATAAAAGCTTGAGCTGGGTAATGATGAGATTCTGTTGTAGTTTGTCCTGTCATCTACTAGGGAGTGTGTGTGGATGGGTTGCACCAGGTGACACCAGATGACCCAAACCATCACCAGTTCAGATAGGATTTAGTTTGTTGTATATTTATTTAGTAAAGTAATTATTATTTGTTTTTTTTTAAACTACCAACTGCATGTTTGTCATTTGTTTGGAGTAAGTGTTCTTTAGAAAGGCAGGTTTAGAATAAATAGTCTGACCCACACTTTTGCTGTTTCTGTTGATGAAAGCTGAACTCTAACAAGTTTAACTTTTATACTTGCATATTTTTTTTTCCTTTAAAAGGGTTAACACCCTGGGAAACTAAAATTGCACCCCACCTTTTTTGGGTTATGGGCCCAGAAGGGGTCCTAGTCTAGACCCATTGAGGTCTCAGAAGAGGTTCCAGATTGTTTTTAAATTGCTTTTCCTGAAGATACTGGTTCTAAGAAATATTTTTTTCTACTCAAACAATAGGAAATGATTCCTACTAATCTTAATCCAGCAATGATTACTGAATTACTAAATGGAACAAATGACAAAATATGGTCATGGAAAATGGAAATGTACCTGACTACTATGGAAATATTTAAAACAATAAATGGGCAGAGACCCACAGAAGCAGGAATACATCAACAATATTTTGATGAAAATGCAGAGAAAGCAGCAGCTTATATTTGCTTATCTGTAGATCCCAGCATTGCTTACCATATTCAAGCTTTAACTGATGCAAAACAAATATGGGAAAAACTACAGAATGTTTTTAATTCTCCAAGTACTTCTAATCAAATAGCTCTTATGATTAAACTTGTTAACGCCAAACTGCATAATCCTCAATATTTAAATGAGCATATTAATAGTTTTATGACAACTTTGTCTGGAGTTACAGCAGCTGGAGAATCCTTTCCAGAACATGCAAAACTTGGATTGTTTTTGGTAAGTCTTCCAAAATATTACTTTCCAATAATCAAATTAAAGGAGATGTTTCTTCACAAGATGCTATTGCTCAAATTGTTGAATTTCAAAATAGGCAAAACTTGATGGAAGACAACTATATAACAAAAATAACAGAGAATTTGCTGCAGAGGATTTGAAAAATACTTCCTTTTCTTCTAAATCAAATAGAAGCAAAGACTAGAGCTGAGCTGCAAAAGTTGCAAAGCCAGGGACTGAATATCTAAAGCAAAAACAACTTTAAGAAAGAAGCTTTTAACAGAAATCTTCCAGTCATGTTGATATCAGTTTGATTCAACAACAGTTATTTCAAATTCCTGTTGATAAATATAAAAACCACGTTTTAATTGATAGTGGAGCAAGTGGGCATTACTTCAACAAGAAAGAATGGTTTGTTTATTTTGATGTAAAAGTAACTTTTCCTGTCTGTCTTGCAAATGGTTGAGAAGTTTTTGCCCAAGGAAAAGGGTCTGCTCTCTCTCAGGGATTCAAAATATTTTTCTTTACTTATGCAAGGCTTATTTGGCCTGGCTGTTTCATTTCAGATATGAATGTTTGTCAGAACCAATGAACTCTGTTCCCAATGGACAGGAAAAATCTTATTGTGATAGAAAACCAAAGACTTTTATTTAAGGCATCAGGACAGAGGTTACCAGTAAAGTGTCTGTGTTGGAACTAACCAGTTCCTTCTCCCTACAGTGATATTAAACTCCAACTATCCAGCCCAACTCCACCCCCGTCTACTAGCACACAAACTTTGTTTTCAAGCTCCTTTATCAACCATTTGTCCCTCTACATCTTACTTCCCTCTATCATGCTACAACAACAAAGGAAAGGAAAAATAAATATCCTCCACAGATCTGAATCACTACAGGAAAAGCAGCTTCCCCTGGATCTGAATCATTACAGGAAGAGCAGCTCCAGAATCATCAAGCTATAAATCCCTTCTCTCTGCAGTCCATTTGGCCAGCCTGCCATTTGTCTAACCCCTCTTATACCAACATACCTACAGGCTTGTTTATCGTGCACAAAACCAATACATAAAATCAATGCACAGAATCCATACATACATCCAATAATAACAATCATGACAGAATCATACCCATGACTTCTGACAATATTGTTAGATTTGGATGCTAAGGCTGCTGAAGCATATTGAACTACTTTTTTTCCCTTTTTTTGGTGGAGGAATGTATCCCTGTTCTTTCCATGTCATTTCTGCCTCTGGTACCAAATTTTATGTTAAAGAAGTAATGCCAGGAACACATCTATTTCATTAACTGAGATATAGCTGCTTTTTTTTTTAATTACCTACAGTCCTATACACACCTAGTGAAGTAAGCTCCATTTAGGGCACATGCCCACTTGCATTTAAACTGTTTGTGAGTCACATTGATACCGGGTTGCTGAATCAATTTGTACCAATGCGTAGTTCTCACTATGGAAGCGAATTATTTTAATAATTCCATGCATTTGTATCTTTTTTGACACACTTGTCATTCCCACTAGCCACTTTTTTGAAAAAATATCAATCATCGGGCATTGGTGGCAATGGTCAACATCCTTGGCAGAGAGGAAGCCGAGGGAGGGTGCCTTCCACCTCCCACCTTTCTCTCCCTCCTCAGAATCCTCCTTTTCCAGGGCAGGTCCTCCATCAGAGCGGGGGAATCTGGGAGGCACAGTGTGCAACTGAGTGCCTGAATCCAAGGGTGCTTTCTACAGTCCTGCGGTGCAGGCCCTCCAAGGGTCTGACAACACAGAAGCAGCAGGAGGAGGAGGAAGGGAGGTGGCAGGCCTGGAGCCCCTAAAGGTCCCATGGTGGCAGGAGTGGGGCTGCCTGGAGCATCCGCTGACCCTGCCTCCCACCAGCCATGGCTTTGTTGTTGCTGTGGGGCTGGGCAGGGAGGGCAGCGCTGCCGGGCAGGGGCTCTGGAAGGGATGGGTGGGCGGCAGAGCTTGGCACAGGCACAAGAGGTACTCCAGGAAGAGATGCCTGGCCTTGGAGGGACCCTGCTGCTTAGAGGATTGGGCTGTCAACTCCAGGGGAAGCCAATGGAAGATCCCGCTGAGCAGCCTGGGGTGGGGGAGAGGCGCCGACTGGTGGTGCCTCTCTGGGCTGAGGCCAACCCTCATCCATATAGTCCCTTCCCTCCAGTATGATGTGATTGATCCGAATGTCATTCACACTTGTTGGACATGGTTGCAAATTGCTTCTTTTCAAAAGAACCACTTTTTGATCTGTCTTCAAATAGAGTGATTTTTTTTTTCGTTTGCCTCACTTTAACTCAACTTCAATCGAATGCAGTCAGGTCTGAAATGGTTTCAAGCATGAACGATATACTTATAAATTGCTCAGCGATTTGGTTTATATCATAGTGGGAATGAGGCCTCAGTGCACTTTATTCATGAGTAGATATGTATAAAATCACTTTGTGAAACTTTTATAAAATTTAGTCTTTTTAACATGACTATGAAATTTATCTTATTGGGTTTCTGTTTTGTTGTTGCTGTGTTCTGGGTCATCCCAACCATTTCACAGATCAAGGAGCTGCTACAGACATGAAATGTAGAGTGTACGACATTATCAAACAGAGTTGTGTACTTGCAAAACTAAATTGTGGTTCCCAGCTTTAGTAAATGACTCTGGGCCATTGCTAGCATGGTCAACTTCTTAATATCCTGTTCTTCAAGCAGCAAAATATCTTGGAACAGCCATGGCTGTGATATTATTCTCTATATAACACTGCTTTGGATCAGTAGGTCAGGGGAATCCTAAACAAGAGGGAAACAAAGGACTGGTATTTATTTATTTATTTATTTGAGATTTTCTACCTCCAGCAAAGATAAAACTCTTTCACTGGACTACAATTTGGGACTACAATTTGACAAGTGTTATTTATACAGCATCTAAAAATTGTTTTCCAGGTGTAACAGCACAGAGACACCTTGAGAAATTAAATGTTCTCTGCCTAAGAAAGGAACAGTTAGCTTTGCCTAGGACAGGAGCATCTGGATCACAAGAGAAGTTACTTTGAAATTTTACTTTGAAATAAAAGATGAATTTTATTACCTGTCTTTTATTGCTCTTTGTCTTTAGTACTCACATGTACTCACTGGGATTCTGTTCTCTTATTTTACATTGTGGTACTGAAATTAGCATAGATTTGTAGTTTAGTGGAGTATTTAGAACTCTGTGCTAGAGAGCTCTAGTGTTCTACTCCAACACAGTGAATTATAGTTCTCTAACACAGAACTGTCCACAAATTTCAAATGCCAGAATTCTGTAGGATGGAACCATAACAATTAATGTGCTATCATACTACAGTGCAGATGAACTCAAAGGCTATTGTATGAATTTAATGGCAAAGAACCTCTCCATCTATATAATATTATATCTACTTATATAATAGAACCCTGGTAATGAAGTGGTTAAATGCCTTGACTGCAGCCACTCACTCACAAACCCCAAGGTTGTGAGTTCAGTACTAGTCAGGGGCTCAGGGTCAACTCAGGCTTGCATCCTTCCGAGGTTGCTAAAATGAGTACCCAGTTTGTTGGGGGCAATTAGTTTACAAATTGTAAACCACTTAGGAAGCGCTTAAGTGCACAAATAAGTAGTATAGAAATGTACTTGCTATTGCTACTTTCTAATATTGCTTAACCCATTTCCAAAGTTAGAAGTTTGTGAGCCTGGAGATTCCTGGATTTCCATTTCTGTGGAAACTTTGTATGCCATCCCAGTACAAGCTGCCCTTGTACGGGCTTACAGAATAGAGGAAGTAGGCCTCTCTGTACATGTTAAGTACCACTCTATTATTACTCTAGATCAGGGGTCCCCAAACTACAGCCTGTGGGCCGGCCCTGGCCCGTCGAGGCCTTCCTACCGGCCCGCGGCCAGTCCTGCCTCTGCTGTTCATGCCTGCCGCCGGACACCATTTTGTCTTTCAAAATGGCATCTGGAGTCGTGCGCATGCGCCCGGCATTGTGCGCACATGCGCACTACTCGGGCACCATTTTGTGTTTCAAAATGGCACCCGGACTTGTGCGCATGCATGCGTGTGCGCCTCCAGCCCCCCGGAAGATCTGGGGGCCAGCGAACCGGCCCCCGGATCAAAAAGTCCGGGGACCCCTGCTCTAGATAGTCTAAAGCTGAATCATGGTCTCTTACTGAAAACAATTGCCAAATCCAGACTGTGGTGAATGATGATTCAGATCTTGCACATTTCTGATGGATTTGTGAATACCACAGCCACATTCAGTTATGCATATTCTACTGAAATTATTTCAGCTTGTCTCCACAAAGTGCCCAGTAAGAGTAATTTGTTACAACATTTTGATAGAAAGCTTCTATTTGTTCATGATGAATCCCTTGACAATTGGCTTCAATTAAAAGTACAAACTGGTTACTTTGACAAGACAGTTTATTCTGTCATTGTTGAAAGATCCCACTTTCCTTTCTGATTAATCAGACTGTAAGAAATTCCAAAAAGAAAGGAAAAAAACTTTTCAATGAAGTTTTCTTAAATGTCGCTACACAATTGTAGATCTGTTCAGATAGTATGGTGTATACAATGGACTGCAAGGTCAAAAGTACTCCCATTTGTCTAACCCCTGCCATTTGTCTAACCCCTCTTATACCAACATACCTACAGGCTTGTTTCTTGTGCACAAAACCAATACATAAAATCAATGCACAGAATCCATCCATCCATCCAATAATAACAATCATGACAGAATCATACCCATGACTTCTGACAATATTGTTAGATTTGGATGCTAAGCCTGCTGAAGCATATTGAACTACTTTTTTTCCTTTTTGTGGGCTGTGGGCTTCCTGACCTCAACACATTTATCAGAAAATCTAGTAAATATGCTATTCTCAGTTTGTACCTGAACAATGAGGAAAGTGCATTGTATGGATAGAAGCAGCGCACTTCCAACTTGCATCCATCTAAGCTTTTATCAGATATATTGATAAGTTTGTGGGAGTTAGACCAAGCAGGTACAATCCTGGTTTGTTCCTGTATGCCAGGCATTGACAACTGAAGCTCTCCAGATGTTTCTGGACCCATTAATCTAGCCAGCACAACCAATAGTGAGTGATATTGGTAGTCATTTTCCAATAACATCTGGAAGGCTGCATGATTCCCACCCTGAGTTTATGCTTCCCTTATATGCAGCAGGCCAAATAAAGAGGAAATTTATATGGCACAAACAACTCTATTCACTAATGATCTGTAGATATTTATATTTAAAATAATGTATTCTTGGCCATCTTTGTCTTGCTTAAAATTGTTTTGTTTTGTTTTTAAAAAAACCCTTTTAACTTCAAGTGTATTAACCAGGCACCAAGAATGGACTTTATTTTATGGGAAGTTACCATACTAGCCTTCCTGACTTAATTTGTGATAGTGACTGTGTAATGGTAGTACATATGCTGGTAACATCAAGGCTGGACTTCTGCAATGTGTTGTACAATTGGCCTTCTGTATCCACAAATTCTTTATCAAAGGATTCAACCATCCACAGCTTGAAAATAATAGATATAAATGATGTTCCATATATATTCCAAACAACAAAGGTTGATTTTACCATTTTATATAAGGAACAGCATTTTACTATGCCATTGTATTTAATGAGACTTCAGCATCCACATATTTTGGTATCCACAGGGGGTCCTGGAACCAACCCTCATTGGATACCAATGGGCCACTGTACTGCTGTACCAAATTCAGAAATTTTAATCAGTGCAAAACATGGCAGCCAGACTGGTTACTGGTGCATCTAGGAATTATCACATTACACCTATATTAAAATCATTCTACTGGCTGGCAATTAGTTTCCAGGCAAAGTACCAAGTGTTGGTTGTTATCTTTAAAGCTCTACATGGTTTAGGTCCAGAATTGCGTTCTCTTGTATAATCCATCCCATACATTCAGGTCCCTTGGAGGACACTTACTTAAGCCAGCCAGGACTAGGCTGACTACTGTTGCCCAGAGGACGTTTTCTTCAGCCACCCCATATTATGGAAAGACTTGCCAGAAGAGATTTGACACCTGTATATGCTGTCTGAGTTTAAAACCGCACTAAAGACTAATCTCTTCTGGTGGCCTATCCAAATTATTTTTATATTATGAGTTTTTAAATTATGATTTGATTGTTTTAATATGTATGCTGTTTGAAATGGTTATATATTTTAATTGGTATTTTGTGATTTTAGGTGGTATCTATCTGTTGTTGTATTTTAATCTGTTCTTTCATACATTGATCCATAGAAAAAGGTGGGAGAATAATAATAATAATAATAATAATAATAATAATAGGTTTTAAAAACACAGCTATTGACCTTGTAATATTTAAAGAAAATTGGTACATCCTGGACAACCAGAAAAGCTATAGAACTATCTTCATTTTGAGAATATTGTCCTATAAACTGCTGTCAAGAAACCTCCCTGTACTATACATAATGAAGCTATAAATAGCCTTCCTACCCAGAATGGCTTCACTAACTCCATTGATTTGTTTGTATAGGATGTGCCTTGTAGGTAAAAAGTGGGGAAAGGGGCAGAGAGAGTAAGATGGAAATAGAACGAGAAAATCAACAATTGCTTTATAATAGTTTGTGCCAATATTTATATTAGCACAAGGGCTCCAGTTTAGTGAGGGCAGTATATTTATGAGCTACAAATGTGCAAATTTGCTTCCTCTGGGAAAAAACCTCCTGTAATAATTATGGTGATGGAAACATGATTATCTTTAGAAGTGGAAAGTGATTAGTGTACTTAATTATGTGCTTTATGATCTTGGATTCCCATCTAAAATCGGGCATCTGTTGATGAGCATGTGATCAGTATGTTACCAGGTCCTGTTAAGAGATAAGTCCTCTGGGGTGAAAAAAATGATTCAGCGTTTCTATTGCTTCATAAAATCAGGCTGTGAATTAAGGAAATTAGCACGCAATACATTACAAATCCATATTATATTGAATTGGTCTGCACTATCTAGCACAAGCTCTTTTTGAGTTTCATGTAGGTATGTTTCCAGGCCCTATGTGGAGATACCAGAGAATGAATGTGGGACCTTCTACACTGAAAACATGTGTTCCACTGCTGAGCTATGACTCTACCGATAAAGATTTCTATGACAAAGGGTTTTCTGTAATGAATAATTACCTTGTTTAAAGTACTATTCCTGTTATGTGCTTTCAGATTGACTCCAGCCTATGGTAACCTTAGAGTTTTATTGGCAAGAGTTGTGCAGAGGTAAGGCTGAGATAATGTTTCTTGTCCCTGCTGTGAGGAGACTATCACACCGAGCCATTATGCTGGGTTATAGTATTCAAAAACCACTTCAATGAAAGCTAATTGTTGAAAATGTGTTTCACATCCTTGTCATATTTGCACTGTAATAGTATGATTTGAACTTTTAAAAGTCTGCACTAATGCCATTATTGTGCTTTGTGACTGGTTTGCTTCAATTTCAGCATGATATCATTGTGGGATCCATCATAGCCCAAGTGAGTCATTGTGAGAGGAGGCACAGGAAGAGAAATGGGCCACACCACCCCTGCAATTTTTGGTATCTTTCTCCTGTAAAAAAAAAAAATACTGATCACACTAGTAATCTGTTCCAGGTTGCCCTGTTCAAAACTGCTTCAACCATACTCATTAAGCCATAATAACACTATTACAGAACAATGTCATTACAGTATACCCATCATTTCCCAAATCTTCAATTGTAAGAGGTGATGCAGAAAGGAAAAGAGACTGCACCTTTCCCCATCATTATTATATCTTTCTCCTCTGAAAAACAAAAGTTCTTATCACACTAGTCAGTTTTTTTAAGTTGGGTGTTCAAAGACTACTTCACCCATATTTCAAACAGTAATAATACTATTATAGCATGACATCATAGTACAATTGTTCACAGAAGCAACTCTGTGGTGTGTGGTATCACAGGAAAGCAATAGAAAGAGCTTTGGAAAACACTCCTATGCAGTAAGGGCATTGGAATAGTGACTTTAATAGTTAACAGGTCAAAAACACACTGTTATTGCAGTATAACAGAAAACCATTTACATAAGAAAAATAGAAAAGGATTGAAAAAGATTTGAAGAGCACAAAGCATAGAAAACACAGATATTCCCAAGCACCAGAAGTAGTCAGAACCTGTTGGATATTTCCTTGGAGACCTCCAAGGGAGCGACAACCAGACAACATCCACTATGAAATGGAATGAGACATCCGCACCCAGACTAGTTACTAAATTGTAGCAGGAAAGAGGGTCATTAACAAATTATTTCCAGCATGGAAAAAATTGCATTCCCAACAACTGTACAGCACAACAACACTGGGAGAGATATTATGTCCTGAGATAAAGCTGAACCAAAAGCAAGACTAAAATATAGCAATATGGTGTGATAAGGTTCTGTGGCTGAATGGGGATTGAAACCTGGGTCTTTTAGAGTCCTAGCCCAGCAGTGAAACCATGTAGAGATTCTCTCTTAAGATAGGTCACAAGATTTTTTCTCATACTTTTCCAAAAACAATCATTCCCCCCACCCCCAAACCACTTCTGATCTTGTTTTTAAAGAAAATTGGCACTTTTATCTCAACTTTCTGTACAACCTGTATTCTCAACCTATTTGCCAGGCTATTGGAATGGGTGGCAGTTTGGGTATTAAAAAACAAAACAAAACAAAATGCTTTCTCATAGCAAGAGAGTATTTCAACTGGACAAAAATCTCTATTCTTATTCTTGAGCTATTTTTGCTTCTGACCTGAAAAGCTCTCATCCACCTGCATTAAATGGAATGGTAATTGTGATCAAAATATTAACATAGTCTGTATTAAGGATTCACTTCCATTTGCTTGATGGAATTCTGCTCCACTTTGCTCTTATGGTGATTTCACTGAGGCAGATCAGTCTCCGGTTGAAACACTCAAATTCCAAGGTCACTGTCATACCATTTCTACTCAATAGCTATGAGGTTAAGAGACCAAAATAAAATAATAAATAGGGTTAGACCCATGTGATAAATTGCACCCTTTCTGTGGACTCTAAATATTGTTCCTCTTGAGCTGCTATTTTGTCATTTTGCTATGTTTGCTATCCAGTTTTTTCTTACAATGGCACAGTGCTGATGTCAGATGTTATCATTTTTTCCAATATAAAATAGCTCATGTCAGTGTAAAACTCTAAGCAATATTTATATGCTGCGCTCAGCGAAGGACAGGAGAGACCCTCTCACAGCCGCAGGAGTTTCCCGCATAACATGCAGCTGCGGACAAGTCTACATAGGGACCACCAAACGCAGTGTACAAACACGAGTCAAGGAACATGAGAGACACTGCAGACTGGGCCAGCCAGAAAAATCAGCAGTAGCAGAACACATTATAAACCATCCTGGGCATAAAATGCTGTTTGAAAACACTGAAATTCTGGACCATGCCAACAACTATCAGGTCAGAATGCACAGGGAAGCCATCGAAATCCACAAACACTTGGATAACTTCAACAGGAAAGAAGAAACTCTTAAAGTAAACAAGATATGGCTACCAGTCCTACAAAATAAGAAAATGAGCACTCAGCAAATGCAAATGGGAAACCAACCAGGGTCAGGGGCTTTCCTAGCAGACAATCTCCTTGATTTCATATCCTCACCTGGAAGCCATGCCATTAACAGAACAATACCTATTCTACACAGAACAATGCACAGTTTACATGGGATTAGCAGACAATAACCTTGAGTGCATTTCCTCCCACCCTGGAGCCATGCCATTAACAACAGAACAATACCTATTCAACATAGAACAACACACAGTTCACCTGGGAACCACTCCTCCCTACCCAGGGTCTCACAGTATATATATATACTCATTCTCTTCCATTCCAGTTTTCTCTGAAGATGCCAGCCACAGATGCTGGCGAAACGTCAGAAAGAAACTCTTCTAGAACATGGCCACACAGCCCGAAAAACCCACAAAAAACTATGGATGCTGGCCATGAAAGCCTACGACTTCACAATATTTAGACTGATTAGTTTCAAATAACTTACAAAATGTTCTTGACCAAAAATTATGATGTGCAAGTAGTAATGTTTGAGAATGTTGCACAGTTAAAACTGGGTGACTTCCTCCTGGTTTATCAATGTGTAAGAAACAACAGACATCTTTACTGCATACATTGCTGTTTTTGTTCTGTATCTTCAAGTCATTTCTGAGTCATTGTAACCCTCAGGCCATAATTGGGTTTTCTTGGCAAAATTGGGTGGCTGATTTTCTCTGAGGCTGAGAGAGTATGATTTGCCTAAGGTTACCCAGTGGGTTTCAATAGCCAAGTGGGGATTTGAACCCTTGTTTCCAGTGCCATAGTCCAATGCTCAAACAACTACACCATGCTGCTACTATTAATAGCAGTGGAAACAAGTGGGGGAAGATTTAAACTTCCCTATACTTGCACAGTGGTCCCAGTCCAGATGAGGCCACTTGTGCTTACTTGTAAGTAAGCACAGGCTACGTAGTTCTCATATTGTGTTGCTTGGCCATGAGACAGTCCAATGCTGCCTTTTCTGGAGGACACAGAATAGTCCCATTTTTGCCTATCATACACTGACAATCAACTCATGTCTAATTTAATGCAAATGCCAAGATGAGGTGGGCAACCTCTTGACCCTCCAGATTTGTTGAACTTCATCTTCTTCATCCATGACTTGCTCACACTGGCAGGAGTGATGGGATTTGGAATCCAACAAAATCTGGAGAGCTTCAGGTTGTCCTCTCAACTCTAAGAAGTGATGGATATTTTTGTTTTTGATTAAAGGCCATGCAAATGTACCACGAATTTAGGAAAAATATAAAGTGGCAGGCAATCAATCCATTAGTCATCCCCTTCTGTAACTATTCTCTTTATTTAAAGCTTTTGAATTTGGTATCGGGAAGAGAAAATGTCACAAATTCCCAAGAGCATAAAACAGACTGATTATTTGACTCTCTGCTATTTATAGAAATCTAACCTTTTTTAGTCCCAAAGACAGGCAAACAGAAAGGCAGACTGTTGTCATAAATTTAAGCCCCAAATTATAGTAATTTTGTGCTCTTATATTTTAATGACCAGAGAATATTGGAAAAAGCTTTCCAGTGAATCACTGTACTGTGGACAAAGCTGTGCAGTTGTTCTTGGTTTTGGGAGAAATACAATGTGTCTAAACTCTGGCAATTAATTCCTGGTTTGTTTGTTTTTTCATATAAATGCTATAGTTTCTTCCACTAGCATATTTACAAATGTTGGTTCTGAAAAAAATTAAGATACTTACTGTTTCTTTGGATTCATACCTTATCCTCAATGTAAATATTTATACTTTTAAATGAATTATACTAGAAAGATTGACTATTCTTCTATCTTTACCCAGAAGCAGAGGTTCTAAGAATGAAATTACACCAGGTGTCTTTTGCTGAAAAAAACACACAAAAAAACTTCATCCTGATTCAGATCAAAGCTGGGGGAAAAGTTCCCTTTTGGGGGGAGTGGGGATCACCATCCCCAGAATATCTCCACCAGTCAAGCCGGTGGCTTTGCTTTGGAGAGGGAATGGAATTCAGAGAGTTCTGCTAAAAAAGGAACTTCTCGAAACTCTGGTGTAGACTGCACCATATCTAAGTCTTGCCAGTGAAAATGAAATAAGTACCTCATTGTAAGAGATGCCATATTTCCCATTATTGGACAAGCACTGTGTGAGGCTTCTTGCTACCAGCAATCTTTATAATTAATTAATTAATTAGAATTAATCAATGTTTTTACTTAATGGTAATTAAGTAGTTTACTTACAGGTAGTTCTCTTCAAGCACAATTAAATGAAATTAAATTAAATTAATTGTAATTAGCTACAATGAATTAATTAAAATGAATGAATTAATTTAATTAATTTACTTGATTCTATTTGTAGAGAATTACCTGCAAGTAAACTCACCAGAGTCTTGCTCTAATGCGGTTACATAGAGACTACATTGCTGGAGAATGGGAAAGAAATAAGCATGGATCAGGAGAAAATGTATGTAGACTTTTTTTCACATCTTCAAGAAACAGTACTAAATATTAATTTCAAGAATTGTAATAATGCACACATTTTATATATAATGTATATGTCACAGTTCATGAAGCTCTTCTTTCTACAGAGATATTTTATATAACCATGTTTTTGTGTTATGCTGAACCACTTTAAATTGTGTTTTCCCCTTCATACCACCTTTCTCCCTTTTCATCCCCCCATTGTCATTAGAGTGTTTACAGAATGAATAAATGTGTGAATCTTTACTGTATACGTTGCTGTTTTTGTTCTGTATCTTCTGAGTTTGGCTTGTTGCTATGACTGGACAGTTATAAAATGGAGGAAGGAAAGATTCCTCTCAAAATTTTTCAATAGTAAATGTTATAAGCAGTAAATACAAAGGCAAACAAGCAAAGCTGGTCCTGCCATTAAACAGAGAAAATTTGTACTTAGACACACAAGGTGCGTTGGATAACAGTTGCACTCTGAATATGTCAGAACATTTATTCACAAAGAACACAAAACTATGATCCACAGATATCTGGGAATTATTGTCAGTGCCTAGAGACCTTATATAAATAATAAAGAGGCCACATAGCAACATGCATGAGAACTTATCAACTTGGATGTCACATCCAATATAACATTTTTTAAAGGTTCCTTCCCACAAACGACAGATGCAGAATGTGAGATACCACATAAATACTGTAATTTACAAGAAGTGTATGTCTGTTGCTGTAATCCTGAGGGATGTCATTAGATGGAAGGACTGTAAAAAGGAGGACAAAGTTAATAGGTGTTCAATGTGAATTTAGATAGAAAATAGATTATTAGCTCTTCTGCCCCTGTGCCTCTCAGGAGAAGGAGTATAATACACCTTTTTCCTAAGCTTTTTCTAGTTCTTAGGAGCTATGAAACCAGATGATCAAAGTGCCTTGGGATAAATTCTCCAACCCATGGTAGCATGGCTATTTGTATAATGAAACAACCTGAGACCTAAATATTCAAAGAAGGGATTAATATAGGTGTTTGGGACTTCTCTATGTCCCAGCATGGTTTGGCTTTTGGTCTGATAAATTTGTGGGTTTATTTTTGTTTGGGTTGTTAAGTGTTTTGAAGTATTTGAATTGTTTTGTATTGTTTACAGGTGATTCCATTAATTTTGCCCTGTTCTGAGATCTGCCAGTTGAGGGTGGGTTAGAAATAAACAAATACTCATTCCAAATGTTAAACAGAATTTTACCATACTTGACCTGAAGACGTATGGTAAAATGTACAGTAAAATGGGCAGACCATTTTAGCTACATAGTACCAGAGAAAGGATGAGTACTCACATTCTAAAAGCATTTTTATTGTTGTTTGTTGTTGTGTGCCTTCACTTTGACTCTGATTTACAGCAACCATGTCATAGGTTTTCTTGTCAAATATTTATTAAGACAAAAATTATTCTGCCTCTAAGGGTGAAAGTGTGTCACCCAATGACCCACCAAAGGACATCCAGCTAAGTGGGGAGTCGAATCCTGGTATCCCAGAGTCCTAGTCCAAAACTCAAACCACCACACTAGAAGAGCCTTTTCACCAAAGTATTCTTCAGACATCTCTTCCATGCAATTGTAGCCACTTCTGTGCCCCACTGTGCCTACACTCCTCACAGGAAGTCCTGCCTTTGTAGGACAAGCTTCCCTTTACAAATATTCCTCCCCCCCATATATGGCCTGTGTATAGTGCCAGATGTGTGGTATCTCAGGAGAAGGGAGCTGCTAGATTAACCTCAACCTACTCCATCATGCAATTACAAGTGTGTGAAAGGAATGCCAGAATAAAGTTTTCCACAGTAATGACTTGACACTCATTAGGGTTGCAGTCAAATGGAGAACATGGTGTGTGATCTGGTCAGTGATGGCTACATTCTTCAATGTCAGTGGGAGTGGTGAACCCACCATGGGTTTTAGTCCAGGTTTTAGCAGAACTATTCAAAGTGTTGAACCTATTCTGAGAATAGACAAGAGAATGCTGATCTAGATAGGCCCTTGGTGTCATCCAGCTTATCCCTTATCTTCTTATATTACAAATGTAAGAACAGTAATGCTGATTCAGAATAAAGCCCTACCTTTATTTAGATTCTGCTTTCCAATAGCCCATATTTTAGGCAGAATACATTTATAGTTACAACTGGTTTGTCATTGATTTAAAGGTCTTTTCCAATTCAGCAGCACTGGAAATCCTGTTTAGATGAACAATTGGAAGTTGTTCCATGATGAACAAGAAAAAGTCTAAGTTCAAAGAAGCCTAAAACCAGGTGTTTTTCACAGAGATATAACAGGACTGATCACCACAAGTAATCTAACTGGCTCCTAGAACAGATCACGTCTGAACTCTCCAGGAGCCACAACATCCAAACTGAGATTTTCATACTTTGGGCATATCACAAGATGACATGACTCATTAGAAAAGATGCTCATGCTTGGTAAATAAACACCATTACAGGTGAATATAACCAGTTGAGAAAGCCACAATCCTGAGTTGTAGTTGATGACTGGGCTCTTTGAGGTCTCATTCATAGGATCACCATAAGTTGAAGCCACCTTGCAAGAAAGAGAGGTGAGGAGAAAGACAAACAGACTTTGAAGATATAAATAGTATACTCACAACAAGGAAAACTAGCTTGCCTAGCATTTCAGCTGACATATCATTGCAGAACAACATGTCAGGATAAAAATTTCCCCTTTAAAACAGTGCTAGTTTTGTGAACTTAATAAAGTCAGCAAAAAATAAAGAAATAAGATGACAATAAGGTCAGTGGAAGATAAGATACATATATCTCAAAATGATCCATTCTGTATTCCAGTTATTTGGGAGAGAAAGCTGCCCCTATGCAATTGCAATATTTGCTGCATATCATTCAGAGTTAGGAATCATTTGGATCTTTAGATGTTGGTGTACTGGAACTACTAACAGCCTTAACAAATGCAGCCAATGATGAGGAGTGCTGTGAGTTGTAATCAAACAATATCTGCAGGGCTACATGATTCCCACTCCTGTTAAAAATATTCCACCTTGGTTTAGCAGGGAAACCAAACAACACCAAAACAGCAGTCATGCATCGAGCCTCCATGGAAATGCCACCAGACCCAGTCAGAGGCCATGCATCGATGCAAGGAAGGAGTCAATGAAATGAGGTTGCATGGGACATGTGTCCATCACACCACACTGCATTGTCACAAACACAGCTTATACAAAGATATTACAGTACTCTTCCTCCATAAACT
Source organism: Phrynosoma blainvillii (assembly GCA_026167975.1). Taxonomy (NCBI): domain Eukaryota; kingdom Metazoa; phylum Chordata; class Lepidosauria; order Squamata; family Phrynosomatidae; genus Phrynosoma; species Phrynosoma blainvillii. The sequence goes on from JANUYF010000005.1 coordinate 41,390,369, forward strand.
ACAGTGGTTTCTGTCCAAGTGGATTCTCAAATCTGCCATCCTAGTGGTACCAAGCAGCCAGTATAGGTGAATAGATTCCCATCTGCTGGTAGGGAATGGGTTTCCTTCAACCAGCAAGTGTGTTGAATGATGCTTGGATCAGACCCCTGCTGTGGGCCAAGCCTATTCACCTGTTAATGAAGCAGTGACCTTTTCCATTCCCAGAAAATGTGGCCTGTATTCATTTCCAGTAAAACACAAAGCCTCACATCCACCACTGGGTCTGCCATCAGGTGTATGACAAGCTGCTTTATACACTAACTGGAACTTTAGTTCTCTCTCTCCCTTCCCCCCTTCTGCTGTCCCATTGTGTCACGAGATATAGGGGATGGATTTTACTGTACCTGTTCTATTTTCCATTCTAGGAGCTTTGAGAAAGACCAGGGGATATATAAAAATCCAACCCTAATGAGGAATGTGTCTCCTGCATCCAGGGGGACATTTGTGATCTTAATGGAACCATCCCGCCATGATATGGAAACTGGTGATTCATCATCTGCATTCATGGAGTCAATGAAATATACTTTCATATAGTATATTTCATTGACTTGTTCCAGATTCGGCTATTTATAAATCCCCCTAAGGAGCCCTGAGGAAGTCAGGCTTCAGATTAACACACATACCTGACAGACAACAATCAACAAACCTAATTCCACACTGCAAAGACCACAAGAACTTAGGGCCTTTGCAGGCTGCCAGAAATAGTGCACATTAAATTGAGGCACTGCCCTGGCTCAGTGCTAGGGAGTTATAGGAACTGTAATTTATTGTGGCACCAGAGCTCTCTGACAGAGAAGGCTCAATGTCCCAGAAAAAAAATACAATTCCCATGACTCCCTAGCACTGAGCCAGGGCAGTGCCTCAATTTAATGTGCACTATTTCTGGCAGTCTGCAAAGGCCTTTAGTTCCCCAGCCACTCCATCACAGCAATAGATATGGACCTGAATTCTGTCACTAGCTGCAGTGAGAATCAGTGGGATTTACATAATCAGCACTAGATTCAGTGGCTAGCACTTACTCAGATTATGAATCCCACCTCTTTTGATAGCCTTAAAACATATTGGAGCACTAGAAGTAACAACTTTCTGCAACTCACCCGAGAAGAGTTTCAGGTGATGGTTTTAATTCTTTTTAGAGATTTGGGTAGGAGAAAATATTCTCCTGGGTTTTAAGGACACATATTTGGGCCTGTACATTATATATTCCATGCAGGTTATCCCAGTCAGTAATCCAAAGCTATCTGTTGCTGGAGGCATTTCATTTACTGAGGTGTGAGAATGGCTCCATTCATCTTGTCTGTTTTCCATGTTTTATTTATATCCACCCTCACCCCCTAGTTAGGCACAAATATGGGGAAATTAATTATTTGGATGCTTTGTTCTTTTTAATTATACTTGGATGATGGGGAGGCAGCATTTTAAAAGCAATAGCATTTTAATATCCTGTCACCTTTTTTCAAGAGCACAACAGATCAAAGAATTAGGTTCAGTTTAATATCTTTGATTGAAAATAACAATGTTTAGCATTTAATTGAGCTAGTCTGTAGGTGTGAGTGTCATATTTTTTTCTCACTGCAATGCCTTTAAAAAGGGGTAATAGATGGTAACAAAGGTAACAAAATGGTATTTTGCTCAAACAAGCCTTGGCAGGAAGGAGGGAAGCTAGATAGAATTCATTTTAGATCTTAAAAGAAGTCCATGTTTCCTAACCGACCCACATTAAAAAAACAACCACCATCTTTTCTTCCATAAAAATTGGTTAGTTTAGACTAAACATTTCTGCCTTCTTTGCGATATTCCATAGGAAAGAACACCAGTTATATGCAGAAACAAATGAACATTGATAGAATCCTACAGAGCTTTGAATATGCAAAGACAACAGTCTCATAACACCTTCATTACTGTGGTCTCAATCTCTCTCTCTCTCTATCTTTTTAAGATGTATGTTTTAAATTGTTTTCATATGGTTAATAGTTTAATTTGCATATCCTAGAGTTATGTTTTTAAGTATATTGTAATCATTTTTGTTTGTAAGCCACCTAGAGTCCCAGTCTTGGGGCAAAAGATAAATAAAGATATATAAATAAAGATAATAGCAACAAGAAGCAGCAACAACAGCATCAGTGATGACTGTGCACAAAGTTGTGTTGATCAAAATTCTGATGTATTAATTAGTACCAAGCACTTTTTGAGTTCTGGCTTCTTTTATAACAATCATACGAAGCAAGCAATGGCAGTGTCTTTCAATGTGCTTAATTGTGCATTTCAATTCATTTCAATAGGAATCTAGTACCCCCACCACCACCCACAAAAATAGCCCTTGGATGTCTTTGTGCCTGCAACAGCTCCTTGGTTTGCATTTGTTCTAAAGGAAGGAACTGTTGATATGTCAGCGAGGGAAATAAATGTTAGCTTACATACAAAATATCTTCAGTAAACAACCCAAAAGGAACAAGGAAGCTTATCACATTACCTTTTAACTCGAAATCAGACTTCTGGGATACAGCCAGTATGCGCCATGGAGGCAGGAATTGTTGCATTGTAATTCGCCGCTGAATCACCAGGCAACTGCAGCCCGGCTCCCAGGTGCATCAGCCAGCTCTTTTTTTGAAAATGGAAAGCCCCCAAGGTTTAATGGTGGTCGGCTGTGATAATTTCTGCCTCCACACTGTGTCCCAGCTGCATTCTGGAAGGCTGATTTCAAGTTAAAAGGTAATGTGATAAGCTCCAAGGAGAAAAAATACCAATATAATTAAACTTGGGTTTTTTCTTTCTTTCTTTTTCTTCTTCTTCTGTTGATCACTTAAATAAACACACACAAGCCTCCTAGGATAACAAATTCTATTGCCAAAGCATGAAACAAACAAACAAAAAAATTACTGTGGCCAAAAATTTGAACATTTTCTGATTTCTTTGATTTTGAAGCTCTTTAAAATGTTGTTTTGGGTTTTTTAAAATTTAACTTCATCTTGATTTTCAAAGCATCAACCTCTCCCAACTCTGTTTCTATTTATAATTAATGGTACATTTTTAAATAATTCTCAGCAGCCGGCACTAGCAGTGTCCAAGCCAAGAACTTGTCAGATCAATGTAACACCTGGTATTTGTGTTATCTAAATCGTGTTTGCTAGCAGGAACATTAGAAACTTCAATAGTGGTTCATGGTGGGTACACTTGCTTTAAGTCTTAAAAACAACATATAAAGCTTCTGTGCACATATTAAAAGCATGTAGAAATATGCTCCCTCTAGTGGACAGGAAGCCTTAACCATAGATCAGGACTCAAAATCCAGAACAAATTGCCAGATATGGAAAAAAGATCTTGTTGCACCTTTGAGACTAAGAAAGAAGTTGGTAGCACAGGCTTTTGTAGACTTGATTCAACTTCCCCAGATGCATTTAGTGTAGTGGAAAGCCCAGGGACAGACCTATATAAGTCATTTGTGTGCAAGAATGTCAATTCAGATTCAAAATCATGTGGATATGGGAGTGACCCCAGGAAGGCCACAAAACATGGTGAAAATGCACCCCTCACCCATCATGTAGACAGTATTTGGGGACAATATTATCCCGGGGGGCCATGAAGGTTACATAAAGGGCCCTGGGGACAGCATGTAACCCATGGGCTGCACATTGCCTAGACTTACTTAAGACTTTTGTTTATTAGTTATTTATTAACTACATGTATATCAACCCTTTCCAGTGAGTCCATGGTGAAACATACAGTGCTTCTGCTCCCCATATTATAGGCAATGAGCTTGTGAGGAGGGTTAAGGTGTGTGTGAGAGAGAGAGAGAGAGAGAGAGAGAGACAGACAGACAGACAAACAGACAGAGAGACACAGAGACAGAGAGACAGAGAGAGATTGGTCCAAGATATTATTATCTGATTATTGTTATGGCTCAATGGGGACCCCTTGAGAGATCTTGCCTCCAACATGAGACCAAATATTGTTTTAATTGTTGCTGGTGTGGTTTCTGCAATTTGCACAAAAATGCTTTGAAGAAATCCTATCACTGTGAAAAGTAAACTGTATTTTATTCCCTTTGTGGGATTAAATACACAGTGGTGCACACACACACTCACACACACAGAGGGAGAGAATGAGAATGAGTGCAAGCCAGGACAAGCTGATTGATGTCTATAGTCACAAACAGCCCATCTTCTATTACAAAACAACATTTGCTACATTTTACAGTACTGCACATTTTACAATAATGTGCAAAAAGAAATAATGAAAATGTGCAAATTTTCTCTGGGACCAATCCCCCCCCCCCCCAAAAAGAAAAACAGCCAAACAATGCTCACTATCTTATGGTGGCTTGCACTGAAGGCTAAAATGGCCTCTTTTACCATATTAAGATAAAACAAGTAAGAACTTGTTTCTCTATCCAAAGGCTTTTCTTCTCCCGAGCTATCCTCATAGCAATTTTTGTGTGCTTTGTCAAGCTGAGAGAGAAAGAGAGAGAGAGAGACTGGCCTGATATAACTCACTGGTTTTCAAGGCTCAAAGGAAACTTGAACCTGGATCTCACAAGCCCTATTCCTAAGCAACATTATTATATTTATTTACAATAACGTCCCAAGCAAGTTGAGAAAGCAACTAGCATAGGATCTAAGTAGTTCCAGACTGCATTCTGTATGCTCACAGCTCCTTCTTCCAATAAGCAGCTACATATACCTCTGAAAAGTTCCTTTGAAACAGAGCTTTGCAGAGCACCATTTCATGATGTCCAAAAATCTGATGTATATAGGAAGAAGAATGGCGAAAAAGATACAGTAGTTCTCTTAGAAATTTTCAGCTAAAAAGAGACAGATAAGGATATGGTCGAAAATAAGGTGAAATCAACCGGGGAGGAGTCATTTATAAGAAACATTAATATAACAATTAGAAAATAATTAGGCTTTGTGTTTATGTATGTTTGTATTTGTACTGTTATGAATTTATGTTTGTAGGGGTGGGTGGTTATTTGTTTAATGTATGTATGTGTTTTTAATCTAATACAAAAAATTAAAATCTGATGGTCTGACATGCAGATGAGTGCATTGTGAGCAAAAACAATCCCCATTTTTCCTTCTAACACAAGGGTGGGAAATGTGTAACCCCAGGACTGCTTTGGGGGCCCTTGGGATTCTTACTGACCTCCCAAAAGGCCCTGCCAACTTTCCAATATTTCTTCCATAAAAAAAGGATCATTTTTGGCCCCTAATGCCACATTTCAATGTCAACCCCTCCCTTTTTGCAAGACTCTTACCTGTGAACTCATTCCAAAACTGTCAGATGAAACAGAATATGGTCCAAAAGGCAACCAGAAGTGCCCCATGTGGCAGGACTGACAACACATTGTGGGTCTCCAGAACTCAAGAGGAACTGAACATGGGACAGCCCAGCCTTCTGGGCACCAGAGTGTGGTCACCCCTATTCCAAAGGGTGGGCATAAGTGCATACATTTATAGTTGCCACAAAGACATGCAAGCCAAAAAAAAAAAAGCTCTAAAAGATTTTAGAGTAAAATATCACAGTAAAATATGTGCCACCGTTGCTAACTAAAAAAAGGTCCAACCAATGCAGGGGTATGGAAAGTGAGAAGTGCTCTTTGCAGTGGCTTGGAGAGATTAGTCGACATAGTGAACTATTGCATGCTTAGAAACAATTAGCAAGCTGCCACCTAGGGTCCTTTCACACTACAGAGGTATAGCAGAATTGTTTCACTTTAACTTCCATCCTATGAAATCCTGGGTTTGTAGTCTTTTGAGACACTAAAACACTGTGGCTCAGAATTCTAAGTACACCTCCATGAATCCCAGGATTCCACAGAATTTTTCTATGGCAGTTAAAATAGACTGATAGCACTAAAGTTGCCCCCCCTTTTTTACAGGGGATCCGTTCTGGATCCCCTGCGCAAAAACGGAAAACTGAAAATATTCAAGCCCCATGGGTATTCACCCTATTTCACCCCCCTCCATTTACCTCTCACAAATGGGTAAGGGACATGGACTGGAAGTCCACGAAAACAGAGGGGCAACTGTATTCTTATGTAGCGTGAAATGGTCCATAGAACCAGAACCTTGAAAGGCTGTGAGGTTTTTTGGGGGCTGCGGGATATTGATTTATTTGATTTATATCCCACTTTTCTCCTACTAAAGGACCTAAGATGGTTTATCATCTAAGATAAAACAATACGTGGTATAAGAAAGTTACTTTTAAAGTATTAAATAATTAACCCAATCAAAACTTTAAAGATATTAATTTTAAAACAATTTAAAACACACAAAACATTTGATTCTACAGTTCCCAGAACACCTCAGCCAATATGACCAGATAGCTAGAAGATTCTGGGAGCTGTAATCTAACAATGTAATTTTTTCTTCTGCGTATAATATTACCCCCCTCCAGTTTCCTTATCTCTGAATGGCAAGGGCAGTCTTCTCTGGTTGCTTTTTTGTGGTGATTCAGTTGTTTTGCAATTGAACATGCCAGATAGGTCAAGCACCTTTAGAGTATACGTTGTCCCCACCCACCCATCAACCTGTACCCACACACACACAAAACGTCTCCACAAAGATGAAAAAATAAATAAAACGAGCTCAGAGGAAGCATCAAATTCATTCAAAATAAAATTACATATTATTTCTAAAGACATTAGAATTATTCCTGGGTCAATCCTATCCATACTGTCCTGACAATAAATAACATGGAACAAGATGATGCCTAGTTAAGAGTTAATTTAACCATTTCAAAATCTACACCCCAGCTTTTGTTTCTGATTTTCAAGAGATTGTCGCAACAGAAAACAAAAGTCCCGCATGGACACTCAGCTGTCAGTCAATTGAAGGTGCAAGATCAGAGCCTGAAAAGGTTACTTTTGGGAGTCCAGCCAGCATAGCCTGAGAGCCTTTGAGAGTCCAAAAAAGTAACTTTTCTGGACTCTGCTTTCTTTTGGCACTGGAGATCAAGCTGTTGCAGAACAGTATTCTTTCTGACAAGCAGAAGGAAAGCAAACTCTCCCACAGCTCCCCAACTGATTGATGGTTTGAGTCAACTATTTTTTCAGTTGCCATGTTGCCTTCATAAGACTTTCTTGCTGGTTCTTAGGTCCTGTTGCCAATAGATGCAGAGTCTGTTTCCCCTGGGGGTATATTTTGGATGATAACAAGACAAGTGCTTGATTCTTCATTGACAAATCTTCTTGTAACAAGGTGTGATGGTAAAGCAAACTAGCACACAGTGGCTATATTTAAGTAATTATGCTTGCATAGCAAAGAGACAGCCAAAGCAGAGAGACATAAACAGCTCTTTCTAAGTATTTTGGCTGGGACTCAGATCAAATTCACTATGAATTCAAGTGGTGCCAGGGAAAACTGCATTTATATAAGCATTCTCCCATACCACAAATCATGTTCCATTTTCCTGAAAAGCAAATGCCCTTATGTTGGCAGACCACAATCGAGAAGAGAAATAACAGCAAGATGAAAATCTACTTGGAACAGAATATGCTTTTCTAATACAATTATCAACTTGTCAACACAGAGAAAATGTGACTTTTTTAAAAGAGAAAGAATGCTGAAATGAATTTAAATTAGAGCTGTTCATCAGAAACTAATGTGATCCAGCACATTGTGAGTTAACAATGTGACAGCCCACAAATTATAATAGTAAGAGTACTAGTAGCAATAGTACTAGCATCAGTAGTAGAAAATGAAAGGATTAGAAGTTGGATTCTGATTTTAATAGAAGTGAAAATAAGATTATTTAAAAGATTGACAGATCTGCAGTTACTTCAAATGACATTATGACAATAAGCTATATATCTTAAAGCATGAACATCACTTGTAACATGAATATAAGCAACACTGAAGAAACTTATATGTAGGTAGGCTTATTTTTAAATTGAAAAATGTGCATCTAACAGTATGACAATAATCTTTACTGGTTTTCTAATTATTTTAAAATAAGAAAAAAATATCAATTTTGAATAGATCCTTACCTGTTAGGAAAAGTGTCTGAGATGCTCAGCACCCACTGCTGCAATGTTTCTGGCAAATCACCTTACACTATTTATGCCTATAAGCTCTATGTGCTGAGGGTCTTATCATCATTTCCTTTTATGCAAAAAGTGTAGATGACAAATCCTTTTGCTACGTAGCTTAGTGTGACTAGTTCTTATCGTGATGTTGTCATAGTGACAGTGACATCAAGGGGCAAAGCAATTTGGCTATAAATAAATAAATAAAGGGTTGATTTTAAAGTGAATTTACACAATGGGATGGATCATATGTAGAGCAGAGTGACTTTAGGCAGCCATTTAATGATTAACTTAACTCTTGTTGATTCCTCTGGCCCTCGAGGAGCTTAGCACAGGTGGTTCAAGACCAACAAAAGAAATAGTATGAAAAGTGCCTTCTGTTGCCCCCCTGCCCATAAATGGCAACTTCTCTCACACCAGCAGGGATGGATCTCTGCTGGGCAGATAATTAAGACCACCACAGACTCCCCCTCCAATCCCTCCCATGGAAGGAAGATATATTAATTATCAACCACAGTGGCACAAAATATGCTATTTAAACTTTAAAAAAACAAACACCAAGCCCAACAATCAGGAACACATACACACACACATACATTTTGAGGCAGTGTTCTTGCATTAAGATTCCTCCCCTTCCCCCTGAGAAATAAAGAAATGTGAGACTTTGGGCCAGGCCCTGAGATTTGGCAACCCAGATAAATCTTCCATCCTGGAATTTGCACATCACTGGACCACTATGGGCATGTCTGATGAACTACAGATGACTGACAAGTGTGCACACAAATGCACACAACACCTCAGCACAGAAAGTGTATAAGCAATGTGTACAATCTGAAAAAAATGCATACTAAAACTCCCCCCCCCCAAAAAAAAATTAAAAAGTGGGATGGGTGGGTTTGTCTTCCTTTTCTTTTTCCTCTCCAAATTTTGAAAATAGATGAAAGAAGGCATAGATGTGGAGGTAAGATAATGGGGAGGTCTGTAGATGTGAATCTGATCATTGTGCATCTCTGTACCTGCAAACCATAAGATCTTTACACATCTACAGCAGGTATCTATTCAAAGTGATTTCCATTCCTTTGGGAAAGGAGATGTTTAGTCAACTTGAGGCATCCCTTCAAATGCTGCATTGCTCATTTTAGACTCTTAAAAGAAAAAATAATAGGACCCAGCATGTTTTGGAAGTGGTGGAAAAGCTCCCCTCATCCCATTTGCAAAATCATATTGAATCTTCCTGAGTACCTAAAGGCTGAAGCAGAAAAATTGCATAATGAGCTTATTTTCTTTGTAATTAGGCAGAACTGGTAAGCAATAAACAAGGAAATGTATTATTTGTGATAAAGAATGCTATGTAAAGTGGCTTTCCATTAAAGAACTAGTTGAAATTGCTTTTCATCTAAATCATGGTTTTCCTTTTCCATAAATCTCTTCATTTCCATTTCTTCCATTTGTCAGTGTTTCAAGAAATGTGCCTGGTTTATTAGCACTCAGAGTGAGTGGTCAATCCTCTTTTACACTGTCACCAGCATTTGTTGTAAACTGCCCTCGAGTCAAGCTCAACCCATGGCGACCCTATGGATGAGACATTTCCAAGACCCCCTGTCCTCCACTGCTCTGCTTAAATCTTGCAAACCCATACCCAGGACCTCCTTAAGAGAGTTTATCCACATGGCATGTGGCCTTCCTCTCTTCCTCCATCCCTTCACCTTTCCCAGCATTATTCTCTTTTCCAATGAGTTCTCCCTTCTCATGATGTGTCCAAAGTACGACAGTCTCAGTTTAGTCATCTTGGCTTTCAGGGAGGTTTCTGGTTTGATCTGCTCTAGGACCCATTTGTTTGTCTTTTTGGCTGTCCACAGGATCCTCAACAGTCTTTTCCAGCACCACATCTCAAATGCATTTGATTTTCTTCCTATCATTTTTCTTAACTGTCCAGCTCTCACATCCATAAATGGTAATAGGGAATACAATGGCTTGTATGATTCTAACTTTTGTGCTGAGTTGTATATCTTTGCATTTTAGGATCTTTTCTAGTTCTTTCATAGCCACCCTTCCCATTCTTAATCTCCTGATTTCCTGACTGTAGTCCCCATTTCTATCAATGTTTGATCCCAGGTATGAGAATTCTTTCACTATTTCTATTTCTTCATTGTCTAGGTTGAACTTGCGAAGGTCCTCAGTGGTCACTATTTTGTTTGTTTTTATGTTCAACATTAAGCCTGCCTTTGCACTTTCTTCTTTGATCTTCCTTAGTAGGTGTTCCAGGTCTGTGAGGTTTTCTGCTAGTATTATGGTCTCATCTGTATATCGTTCCTATTTTCACTCCTCCTTCTTTTGTGTCCAAGCCTGCTTTTCTTATAATATGTTCTGCATACAAGTTGAACAGATAGGGTGAAAGTTTGCAGCCTTGTCTGACTCCCTTGCCAATTGGGAAACATTTTGTTTTTCCATGTTCTGTTCTGACAGTAGCCTCTTGTCCTGAGTACAGATTCCTCATCAGGACGATCAGATGTGTTGGCACTCCCATGTCTTTAAGAGCATGTCATAGCCTTTCATGATCTATGCAGTCAAGGGCTTTGCTATAGTCTATAAAGCACATACTGATTTTCTTTTGGAATTCCCTGGTGCACTCCATTTGACATTGTATGTTTGCAGTGCCTCTTCCTTTCCTAAGCCCTCTTGAACTTCTGGGATTTCTCTCTCCATGTATGGTTGGAGTCTATGTTGTAGAATTTGAGCATACTTTTGCTTGCATGGGAGATAAGTGCTATGGTCCTATAGTTGCTGCAGTCTCTTGTGTGGATGGGGATGTATATTGAGTGCTTCCAATCTGTTGGCCATTGTTTTGTTTTCCATACCTGTTGACATATGTTGGCTAGCACTAAAGTTGACTGTGTCAATGTGGATTGCAGTACCATACTGTAAAATATTCAGTTTTGTAAAATATACAACAGCATACTGTAAAATATTCAGCAATAGATCTTAAGATGAGCCTGTGCAGTATGATGAACATCAGTTTCGTGGCTAAATTTCAGCCTGAGACCATGATTTATGAAATAACACCAAATAATTCTTGCATTAAGCTAATAAATAACATAGCAAAATTTTAAAGTACAACACCCAAAGAAAAAATAGACAATTTTTAAACTGGATTTAAGAAATAAGCTATTTTCCTCTAAATTTTGTCTTTGAAATTCTTTTAATTATCTAATTATAATTGTACAGAAATTGCATTACATGATAGTAATAATCTGTTATTATCTATATATTTTTCTTAATCCCTTTTATTATATTTTCTTATTACTTTTTTTCTTCTTTCATTTATAGCCACTTTCATTGTGAATATTATTTATTTTACATGCTAAGAAATGACACTGGACTGTCTTCAAAGTATATGGTCAGATCCCAAAGAGCTCCTATGTCAGGCTCACAATCATATAGCCGTTTGAGTACATCAATTCATTATTAATGCAGCATGAAAACTGTTAGTTATGCAGATTTTATTCTTCTGTGAAAAGTGTATGTGGATCCATGTGTATTTTGTTAAAATGTGTACTTGTGTATTAAAAAAATATTTTTCAAAGCACCATGCCTGCACACAAGTAGATGAAGAACAGGTATCTATACGCAGTAAAGACTTTCCTTTTGTCACCACCACTGGGATTAGGCAATTTTAATGGCAAAATCACACCACTGGGTAAGCTTTTCCTGAGCAGCCATGAATCTTGTTGAAATTTGGGCCTGTTCATAAATGACATGGAGGTGAACATATACATGTGCCATAATTAATCCTCTACCCCCACCCAACCTTGGAGAATGGTATCCCAATCCACATCTCCTACTAGATTCTATAGGATCCTGGATTACTGGTCCCATCATGCAGTCATTTTTATGAATCAAAAACTCTGAACAAGGAAAACAAACCATGTTAGTATGCTCTGTACATTTAATTGCAAATCAAGAGTAACTATTGGGGTGGTTACTCAACCTCTTGACCCTGTCTTCTCAATTATGTACAATTCATTGATGATTCCTTCCAGCCCTTCCCCTGTTTGTCCAGCACTTCGTATTACCACTGTTTCACAAGACTTTGTTTTTTTCAGAGACTTTATGGCTTTTACTGATTGTAGCAAACTAGAATGTTTTCCATTGCCTACCTTCTATCCAAAGCATCTCTCAAAATCATGTTCAGACAGTTTTGCCATCCGTCACTCCTTAGGAACTGCATGAGAACTAACTTATTATATCTTAATGTCTGTGTCAAAGATTTACTGGTCTATTTTTCCAGCGTCTCTGCTTGGACATTTCTATCATCATGATGAGATCATTAGTTGTTGTTTTCTTTAAATCTAACTATGTGAGATACTATCCTTGGAAGCATTAGCCATTCTGGAAGTCGAATGAGAGAGAGAGAGAGAAAGACATAAAGAAAGAGAAGGAGAAGAGAGAGAAGGAGGGAGAAAAAAGCAAGCAAGCAAGTTAGCCATCTACTTTGGTATCTTGCTGTTTTCAAGTGTAGTTGGCATATATTACAACAGCCTGCTAACATGATGGTCTGGCTTCTGTTCAGAAGTTGGCAGCAAATAAATATGCAATTAATTCTAGAGAAGTGGGGACAGGTTGTTTGTATAATACCAACTGACTGGTGTAGTAACAGTTTCAAATGCAAACTGCCTAATAGTTTGGATTGTTGTGGTTTTAAAACCTCAGGTTATTGCTGATGCAAGCCGAACAAATTAAAGACAATTCCTCATTTTAAAATGACAACAACAACCCTCTATGGGATTAGAAGAAGGATGTTTATTATAAATCTGATAAAATATTTACAAGTTTTTCTTTATCTCTTTCAAATGCAGGAAACATGATAGTTCTATAAATATCTTCTGCTTGAAGAAACAGCACATGAATTTTATCTTTATGAAGTCCCTTCCCCTTATGGAACATAAGACATCAGTCTTACCCCCCAAATGGGTGCTTCTAAGGCAAATGTAATCCAAGAAACATGGTATCCTAGGTTAAATTGATATGGTTTCACAACACCAATAGTATACCCTATATACTTTCTTGAAGAAAGTGAAAACTAAATAATCTCATTTAATACATAATAAGATAATCAGCAGAAACTATTGTTGACACACTCCTTTAGAGATGTTTGTATCAGCAGCTGGATTCCATGAAAACCAATTGTCATGGTCATATGCCCTTATCACTGGTAATTACTTTCATGATCTCCCATGGATGGCATTAATAATAACTCTAGTGCTCCTTAAACATGTACACATGCTTAACCAAAGTCTTCTGTTTAGAATTTTTGGGTGATTTTTTTTGTCTATATAGAATAAGGAGTGTTTCCAGAATGCAAAAGGACAAGTAGCACCTTTCACACTAACAGAAGGGCTTTGCAGACAGTGCAAAGTGCCATCTTCGAGCCAAGGAAGGAGAGAGCCGGATACCAGGTGCCCCAACCCCTTCTGAGGATGTCATCGGAGCGCCCGCCATTGCACATGGCAAGCGCTCTGATGATGTCCTTCTGTCACAGTGTCTGGACATGCTGCGACAGAAGAGACGCAGAAGAGGCGTGCACCGCCTCTTCTGGTGCCCTTTCCACGCCTTCAGGAAGGAGCACTTGAGGAATGAGTGGATTGGGGCCTAGGAGTAGGGTCCAAAACACACTGCTGAAATAATCCAGTTTATGACCACTTTAATTGCCCTGGCTCAATCCTAGGGAATTCTGGGAACTGTAGTTTTGTGAGACAAAACTTCTCTGTAAGAGAGCTCTGATGCCAAGAATAAACTACAGTTCCTAGGATTTCCTAGCACTGAGCCAGGGCAGTTAAAGCAGTTTCACACTGGATTATTTCTACAGTGTGTTTTGGATTTTAATCTATGAAAGCTAATACTACAACTTTTGCTCAGTCTCAAAGGTGCTACAAGATCCCTTTGCATATTGATATTCCAAATTAGCATGGCTATGTTTCTGAATTCTACCTTCAGTGTTTCCAGGGTGCTACCTCACCATGGCTAATACAAGTTTCTTCCACAGCTTGATTTTTTCTTTACTTGTTCATTGAATTCACTGTGTAAGCCTTCTTACAGCAGGAAGAAACTTTTGCTTTTTTCACAGAATTTTTCAAAATTCACACATTTATAAATTCCACAAAAAGAACTTATGATTTAAGAAATTTTAGTGTGAAAGAACCTGAAACTGATGGATTGTATTTTTTTTTCTCCACAGAGGATTTTGATCCAGATTTTGTTAGCAAGTTTGCTAGTTAAATTCCCCTTCATCTTTAATAACTACAGGACAGGCAAGTGCAACATGGCTTTCTCCATGCTGTACCTGCTACATTTGGCCAGTGCAAATGGTTGAGAATTTTGTTCAGTATTTTTTTAAAAAATGAATCTAGAAATTCCTTCATAAATTCAGCAGAAGGTAAAACTTATAATAGAGTATCTGTGAAAGCAAAACTGGCAGGAAGGAATCTATAGATCTCTACTACTGTCCAGTCTATATGTTTACAAGTGGAGCTGGGACAGCTGTTAGGGAGATTCTTTGTCTTGTGAGGACACATGTGACTAAAGAAGAAAAGTCCCTGTCCATCTTACTCTACAGTTTAATTTCTGGCCAGAATTGTATCATACACCCTTCTGCACTATACTTTTTAGTTTTAGGGTGCATCTATACTGGAGAAATAATTTAATCTGACACCATATTAAGTGTTGTAGTGCAAGCCTATGGAATCAAGGATTGTGTAGGATGGAGCCATGGCAGTTAAAGTAGTCTCATAGTGCATTATTTCTACAGTGTTGATGCACAGTTAATCACACCAACAAAGTTATGTTGCTTCAGCATGATCAGATCACTTATTTCAGTACTAAGCTTTCATCAATATAAATCCATTTACAAGGCTCTGCCTGGACAATCGAACAGACAATGAATTGCAGAAATCAAATAGCATAATCAAAGAGGAAATGGCTTAAGGAAAAACACTTAGCTATTAATCAGCAATACAGAGATGTGACCGCTGAATAACTTCCTGACACACACAGAGACAATTATGGTGTTTCTCTCTCAGAGACAGAACCTGGATACACACATATCTACAAACAACCAGAAACAACTGTGCAATTTTCACTGGCAGCCATATATAGCTAGTAAAACATAAAAGCAGCATTTACATTCTGCCAATTAACCCCAGAAGGGCCTTTAGAAAAGCAGGAGAACTAAGCTCATTCAAAAAAGAACAACTAAAGCCTCTGAACAACAAGTACATATTCAAGAACAAAGATCTAGTCAGGGAGTTTCTTCATCTAGTTTTATGGCACAATAACACCCAGGGAAGAACCACCTTCCAATATCTTTAACTGGTCTCAATCTATGAAGCGTTTAACTCCCACGTACCACAGAGTCATACGGTCATTTAACCTTTATTAATGGTAGGTTGCCTGAAGAACAGAATTTCACAGGGAAAACTTTTCCACTTCATAACCTCTAGGATAATTATGAGCTAAGCACTAGTAGTTCAGCCTTGATGCCTAATTACCATCAAGTGAGATGGCTGTAGTATAGTGGCATTCAAGATACTAAGAAAGCTAGGCAATTAAACTTTCAGTCCTTGCTCCTTGTTCATTAAATTCAGTAGGAAATGCAAAGAAGGCCTAGAGAATCACCATCTGTGCACTAGATCCCAGCCCCAAATTGTTGGATCAAGGCATTAGTTTATAAGACACATTGCTTTACCTATATCTGGGAGATACATAATAAAACAGGTTTGTGCATTAGCAGTCATCAAAGCAACATATGCAAAGAGGCAATAGTCTGTTTATCCATTTATTATTTTCTAAGAGAATAGAAATATTTGTGTCAACTAAGATGTTCAATATATGTAAATTTACAGACTGGAATAAGAAAGAAGCTAAGCAATCAATAATCCCTTGCAAATCAATAGGCGACAAAGCTACAAAAATAGACATTGAAGTACAGTAACAACATTCCGTTTTCCTGAAGAAGAAACTTTTTAATTACAGCAATCAAACATATTTACAATGACTAAAGATAAGCAACTTTAAATTAACCAATGGAAAAAACAACATGTGTTTAAAGACAGGTGCTCTTGTCTTATGCAAGAGCAGCAGTTGTAACACTAAGGGGTATAACTGGGCAGCCCCTCATGTCCAGCTCTACTGCCTTACTACCATCTCCCCAGAAGTGATAGCTTTACTGCTTCCTAGATTGATCAGTCAATTCTGGTTGCTTGTTTTCATTTTACAGTATCTAATGACCTTTGTAGCATTGCTTTAACTTCATGTTTAGATGTACTTTCTGAAGCTTTCTAATGGCCTGTTCAACTACTCAGGCCATTTTAAAGTAAATCTAACTACCATACAAAGTAAAGAATGCTCCAGACATTATCACTGCCAAGTTGTAATACCGGAGCAAGAAGGAATAGAAAATAAGCTGTTGAGACACTTTAAAATCCAAATAGATCTAGTGGCGATACAATATTTTCCTGTTATTTTGAACAAATGCAGCCTCAAAAATGCACATTATCATTTGCAAATTTTACTTTTTACTCTTCCAGAAATGATAATTTAACTTTAGCCTTTGTCCTGGCATTTGACTACTTTAACATAAGGAGATGAAGGTCATAGGGTATATGACTCTGGCCTTGTCTACATCAATGGAAAAAATCTGTACCCCTCTTGATTGTAGTTCTACAGGAACATACGATGTAGGACCATCTTAGCACTGAAAGTGCTACTTTTAGGCTTTAATGCAATGTTTACCTCTTGCTGTATAGTTTCCAGGAAAATCTGGTCTTTTTTGCATGTGTCCATCTGTATTGGTGGTTTCTACACAGAAAACCAGTTTCCTGCAGAAGAAACAGTGTTTTCTGCACACACAAAAAATCCAGTTTTGATTTTTGCCAGTTTGAGGTTTTGCAAGGAGGGTTGGATGTAATCTGTTTGAAGCAGAAACCACAGCTCCTATACACTTCCACAATGTAAAAATTATAAAAGAAAAATATCCCCCCCCCATCAATAGTGGGGGACTTTACCCATCCTTGTTCCAAGAACAGGAAAATGTTGGTGGAATAGAGTGGGAGAAGTAATAAATGACTCACATTTTATTGTTAGTCCCAAACAGAGTAAACCATTAGTTAGTGTGATTCACATATGTTTTCACTTGCCATTCAACAATTAACTTGGTGGGGCTACTGTAATTGGGACTAACCAACA
Source organism: Phrynosoma blainvillii (assembly GCA_026167975.1). Taxonomy (NCBI): domain Eukaryota; kingdom Metazoa; phylum Chordata; class Lepidosauria; order Squamata; family Phrynosomatidae; genus Phrynosoma; species Phrynosoma blainvillii. Next base: position 41,407,674 of record JANUYF010000005.1, read on the forward strand.
GGATTCATTCAAATTAATGCATAATAAACATTGGTTTAAAATGCCTCTTCGAAATTGTTGTCAGGCTGTTTTTTGTGAGGAAGGAGACAATTATGGAACTGAGAAACTACAGTGAACAATGGGCTACTATTTCTGAGGTCACACAAAGGCTAACGTAGGGGGGGTTGCAGACTGCCAGAAATAGTGCAAATTCAGTCCACTTTTAGGGTTACGGTTAATGCTAGGGAATCATGGGGATTGTTTTTTTTCTGAGACATTGAGCCTTCTCTGTCAGAGAGCTCTGGTGCCACAATAAAATACAGTTCCTATGAATCCCTAACCCTAACCCTAACCCCCAAAGATGGACTCAATTTGCACTATATCTGGCAGTCTGCAACCCCCCAAAGTAATTACAGAGTAATTCAGTTGTTGCATAGGAATGGTAAGGAATGGACAATTCTGATTTTTTTTAAAAAAAAAGAATTGAGGTGGTATTTGAGTTCATCTCTATTTTAGAAAAAAAAAAAACCAGCATAAAAACGTTGTAAATTTTACAATTCCAAAAATTCATAGTCACATGAGCTTCTGTGGATTATAGCCTACTTTTGTCAGGAACATGAAATATAATCCAGCATATCAATGTCTGTGCTTCTACATTGGAATATATATGTCCATATATGTATCACTCTACCTATTTGTCTATCCAGGGTTACTAGAATTTCCTATAAAGAGAGACAAAGTTTTTAATAGTATGAAAACTCATACTATAGTAGATGTATTAATTTTTAAGATAACACAAGCTTCTTTGTTGGCTTTGCTACAACAGTTTGGTACAGCTACCCATTCAACACAGCTATGCTTCACTGTCTCTGGACCTGACTTTAGGGGGAAATCATCATCACATAAATGTTATTGAAACAGAAGTTTGATTGAAGATAAGGTAGTCCTTAGCTATTTGGTATTTGTCCAAGGAAGAAAAGAATGGCTTTCAGACCAAATAGAAGCAAAAAGACAGACTGACAGTCACATGATCATTTTTAAAATGGTTTAGGATAATATGGTTAATGTTCAATGCAGAGAAAAGGTGTAATTTTAAAAAAATAAGCTTTATATTTTGCAGTGTAACAGATGGTTTTATATCAATTAATTAGAAAGTCAAAGAGGTGGAAAATAGAATCCCAAATGAATGAATAGTGAAGTAAAGACAGTATTCCATCTAGGAACAGCAATCAATAAATGTCACAGATGGAAAGTACAGAGGCCTCTTGAAATTACAATGGAATTTTACTGAAAAACAGTGCACACTTTGAGAGACAAGGAAAGAAAATTCTGTAATGAATGTAAGTAACTGTCACATATCTTTAAGATACTAATAAATAAGAGACCTTTTCAAATAGCACATTTATTTATATTCTGTTTGTTTCATCTAATGCAACTGAGAAGAGAAAGAACACTTGGGTCTTTTTTCCATAAGAGAAGGGAGCACGTATATATACCTAGCCAATGGATTTTTTTTTTCAAAATTAAGGATATTTTTGCATTCCTTACCACCACATCACCCTGAAATTATCTGAGCTCATTTGGTTTTGGAAATTTAAGAGAGCTGGACCTGATAAATTCCTGGCAATACCAGACAAAGCTAGGAAAGAATTCTGAACAAAACCTGGGATAACCCAGAGTTGATCACACTAAGCTAGGTGGACCAATGTTTTGATTCAGAGCATGGACAGATTAGTATATTCTAAAATAAAGGAATTTATGAATAACCATTTTTGCTTTCACAGGAAAAAAAAGTCTTGCACTTTAAGGAATAACCCTTTTACTACTATAGCTTAAGCTCTTGTAGATTAAAGTCAATGTCATCACATGGCAGTGATGTGTTGGCATTATGTCTTCTGCAAGGCCCTGGTCCCTACAGGTCACTGGACAAGTCATTCAACTTGTCAACTGACTCCAAATGTTGCATTGGCACAAAGGACACTGCACACGATTATTTTGGGTAAATCATTGGCCACAACTTTTATTTGTACAGGGTCTTGATATCAATCAAGTAAACATTTAAATAAACAATTTTTCTTAAATAAGAATTTGTTCTTGATGCAGGTGTTCGTGTAGTTAAGCGCAAGTGCTATTGAGTAATTGCTTCTAACACGGCATGCGTCAAGGCCATTAGTTTATGCAATATATAACAATCATAACTAATCCCTCCCCCAACCGAATCTGACGTCATAAGTATTCTTATGACACCATAGCATTATGACATCATCCAAGGTTAAAATGACATCATATGAATTTGGTTAACCTAATGACATATACCGAATTTAGAATTTTTTATTAACCCAATTAGTATTTTTCAATTAACCTAATTATTCCCCGAGGGGGGGGGGGTCTCTGCCTGCCAGCAAAATTTCACATAACATTAAACCCAATAGACCCTGAACCTCAGTTGTGACTAAAATTAAACATTACTAAACTGAAACTTCTCACCACAAACAATTCAACAATTATTTATGCCAGCACCCCTACTAACTCCGAACCATCATATTACTAAAACTTTTTTATCCAACTTATTATTGGTAATATTATTATTCTCAGGGAGGGTGAAAAACCCAAATTACCACTCTGGGAAAATTCCCTCCCAGCCCCCGAAGGTGACCAGCCAAAGCCTGAGAGTAAATAATATGTTTACCAATGGTTTAAGGGTGGGAGGGATGGGTTGCTCGTCTGCAATTTTAAAATGGCTGCCGACACATGCCAGCTTGGAGCTAAATAGCCCCAGAAATCCCACTCATAGTCTTGCGAGATTTGAACTCTCGCGAGACCAGTGAGCGAGATCTCCATCCAATTGGTCAAGCAGACCGGCAAGGGTGGGCCTTCCGGTCTGCTCAGCAAATCACGCATCAATGCCCTTTTATGGGGCCGACGCAACAGAAGACCCCTCCCGATGTGTCGGGGGGGGTGTCTTTGCATCGGCACAAAGGACACTGCACGCAATTATTTTGGGTAAATCATTGGCCACAACTTTTATTTGTACAGGGTCTTGATATCAATCAAGTAAACATTTAAATAAACAATTTTTCTTAAACAAGAATCTGTTCTTGACGCATGCGTTCGTGTAGTTAAGTGCAAGCGCTATTGAGTAATTGCTTCTAACACGGCATGCGTCAAGGCCATTAGTTTATGCAATATATAACAATCATAACTAATCCCTCCCCCAACTGAATCTGACATCATAAGTATTCTTATGACACCATAGCATTATGACATCATCCAAGGTTAAAATGACGTCATACGAATTTGGTTAACCTAATGACATATACCGAATTTAGAGTTTCTTATTAACCCAATTAGTATTTTTCAATTAACCTAATCATTCCCCGAGGAGGGGGGTCCCTGCTTGCCACAGGAGGGGGCCAGCCTAGCTTGGCATCCCCTCCCCCCCCAAAAAAAATCATTTTTTTAATGTATGATTCCAAGGAAGTCAAGTATATGTCATTCCCCTCTGGGGAGAGATGTACGCCATCCCCCCTGTACAAATGTGGCAATGAAACCTGAATTCCTTCATGCTCCACAATAACAACTCCCAATCCCCCCAAAGTCTTGTCCACAGATCTGTTCAGCCAATGTCAAGCTCCATTGATGGCCGTATCACTCCGAGCACCATACTAAGATCTCCGAGGCAGCAACTTTGTCCACATGAGCACAGTATTTGGCATCCTTCGCTTAACTTCTTGCATGTCATTAACAATTCTTTTAGCTAACTTCAAAGAAGTCAGTTTTGCCAGATCATTTTCTCCTAAATGAATTGTCAAGATCTTGAGATGTGTGAAAGACACCAGCAATTGAATAATTCTAGGTAGTAGAGCTCCCCAAAGCATTCCTCTACGACCGAACCACCTTACAGTTCCTGCATCTCTCACTCCCATGGTCGAATCCCGTCGATGCTCGATGAGGTACCGCTCGGCCCAAAAACCAGGCTGTGGCCAAGTATCCCTACATCTCCACCATTCAGTTCTGCTAAATATAATTGGAACAAATCAAAGAGTTAGCAATACAGATTTTTCTTAGGTGCGAATATAAGATTTAAACACCCTGGAACGCCAGCGGCCAATCTTGCGAATGGCAGTATCACTTAAACCGTGTGCTGCTGCAGCTGTCACCACCCCAATTCTGAAAGAATGAGAAGAAAATTGAGCCGTTGGCCAACCAGCATGTCTCAAAACCACTTGCAGCACAGCCCGACATTGAAACTGCATCAACGGAAGGCCAGATAGATGTAAAAATAAATATCCTGTTACTCTCGGCCTTATTCTGAGGTAATCAAATAATGCCAGGACTGGGCAGATATGGCCGTCAGGTGCCCTAGCCAAAATTACTGATTGTCCTTTCCACAATTGATTGGTCTTTGACCGCCTAATTGTCATTTGTATTCCCTGTTCGGAAATATGGATATCAGAAAATAACAGAGCCCGGCCAGATTCATCAGTACGGGAACAAGGAACAATTTTGCTTATTCTCAAGCCAGCAAAAAAGTCCAACAAATATACTGCTCTAAACAATATCACCTCTTCGGGTGTGAAACATGTAGATGGAAGGTTTTGCCAAATTTTAATCAAGATAGGACCTGTTATTGGCAACCAAGTATTCTATACTGTTATGGACTCCCTAGCCCATCCTTCCAAAGCCCTACGAACTCTAAAATCAACTGTAGGGTCGTTAAAACCTCCGGCTCTAGAATAAAAAGACAGCGCTGCCATTCTGCCCCTGATGGTGACTGGAGATAAACCTGATTGCCTAAGGTGGACTGCAAAATGGAGGATAACCTGCACCTTCAGTGGCCAGACCTCTACCTCCCCGACATTTAACAAGAAACATCTAAATGCTTGCAACGCAAGCTGATATGACTTGCGTGTCGACGGGGCGATGGACTGGAGAATCGCCTTGTCGATTTCTATTCTCCAAGGCTCCAAAGATGTTTCGGTACCTCCAATGGTTGGGCTGCTGCCTCTGGCGCCAGTTGCTGGAACCTGCAAAACTGAAAACACAAAAGGGCGTCCGCCAATGGATTTAGTAAACCTGGAATGTGCTGAGCTTGAAACAAAACATTAAACTTCAAACATTGAGCCACCATCTCCCTAACTAAACCGCAACCACAACAGGAAAAAGTTCTAAAAAGGTGAGGTCCCGTGTCCACCCTTTTTCACCCAAGATTGCGGCCATCCTTCAGCTGCCCACTGACCATTAAAATAAACCCCAAAACCGTGAGCCCCTGAAGCATCAGAGTGTACCTGAAAGTCTGCTCTTAGGAGCATTTCAGATCTCCAAAAGGAAACACCATTAAATTGTTCCAAAAATGACTCCCAGATCCTTAAATCTTCCCTTATTCTAACATTAATTCTAATGTGGTGATGAGGGGCCTTCACACCCCTGGTGGCGTTATATAACCGTGAACAAAATGCCTGCCCGCCTCTATGACCTTGCAAGCAAAGTTTAATAAACCTGTCAGGGATTGAAATTCACGTAGCGTGGCCTTAGATTTGTTTCTCATCATCCTCAACTGTAGCCTCATATAAATGAGCTTTTCGGATGGGAGGCGAGATATACCTTCCATAGTATCCAATTCAATTCCAAGGAAAGTAAGACGGGTATCAGGGCCCTCCGTCTTTTCTCTTTTTCTTTTTTTTTCTTTTTTATTAAAAAGAGAAAAGAAAATACATATGTGTGTAAATATATACGTCATTCCTTCAAACATATGATTCTTTAGTCTAAAGATTTACAACAAGTTTTGAGAAATCAAAATAATAAATCAAAATCAATTTTCGTACCGTGTACTTACTTTCAAACACAATTTCTAACATAATTTCAAACCAAACGTCCTTATATTATGTATTTTATTCATTAAAGCCTTATAGTATTATATATCCTATTCCTATCATCCTATTACATCCAGATAATTTTCTATTTTAGCCCATTTCCTGGCGTGTTGCGTAGCCTGTTTATCATTAATCAACATCGTCAGTTTGTCCATCAACATCATGTCCTTTAGCTTCTTTTTCCACTCTTCTATTATGTACTCATTCTCTTTTTTCCAATATCTAGCAAAAATTATCCGTGCCGCAGTTATCATGTATAAGACTACCCCTATCTCCTCTTTGTTCAGTTTGCCTTTACAATCTTCGGTTATATTCAGCAAAAATAATTTTTACTATTAAAATAGAGGGCCCTCCGTCTTTTCCTCAGCCAAAGGTACCCCCATTTCCATCATTAGCCCCTGGAATGCCAACAATGTATCTACACAACCAGTCGCCCCAGAGGCCCCAGCAAATAAGAAATTGTTGAGATAATGGGTAATCGCTTGATTACCCGACCTCTTAGTGGCACACCAATGTAAAAAAGTGCTGAACATCTCAAATGCTGAGCAAGAAATGGAACACCCCATTGGCATAGCTTTATCGAAGTAATATTTCCTTTCAAACTGAAAACCCAAGAGATTAAAATCTTCTGGGTGAACTGGTAATAACCTAAAAGCGGATTTAATGTCACATTTTGCCAATAAAGCTCCTTTACCCAATTTCTTAACCATTTTATTGCTGAATCAAATGAGGTGTATTTAACTGACGTTAACTGTGGATCAATAGCGTCATTTACTGATTCTCCCCTAAGGTAAGATAGGTTATGGATTAATCTGTATTCCCCTGGTGCTTTCTTAGGGATGACACCCAGGGGGGACAATTGCAAAGTTGGCATTGGCAATTGATCGTGGAGGCCTGAAATCCTACCTGCCACTATTTCCTTAGCCACCTTGTCCTTTACAATCCCTGGCAAATCCCTGACCGAGCAAGCATTAGGTGCATAATGGTGCTCCCTTAAACCAGCATAAGGAATGCGAAAACCTTGTGAGAAACCCTCAAACAAATACTGTGCGGCATCCCTTTTAGGGTATATCCGCAACCAAGCAGCCAACACATCTAACTTAATTGGTGTTGGTGCTCTTTCCCCCCACTGCTGACTGCTGGGAGGGGCCCCCTCCTCCTGCTTTCTTACCTTTAAGGCATGATGACCCAGGGTGATTTCCTCTGCAGGTATTACATTTATGGTCAAACCTGCAGGGCTGTCTCTTGCACTTACATTAAAGTCCCAGCACAGTCCAAATTGTTTTCTCTCCCCCATGCCAGGCCTCGTATATTGCCGTCTCGGCTGTGTGACCATAGGTACAAACCCATTGTCACATCAGCTCGAAGGGGAGGCCCCCACCATAACATCCGCCCACAGTTCAGACTGCCACTGATGCCAAGACAAGGAGCGGTCTAAGGCTGCCCTCATCCTGAATTGTTCGTCATATTGAAGCCAAGCGGACCCCCTAGAATTAAAATGGCAATTAGTATATGCCTTGATCATTATCTCCTGGTATTTGGAGAATTCCAGAGACCTAGAAGGGTCTTTTTCTTCAATAACGCCCCTGTATATTGTAAAGCCCATGATCCAATTCACAAAATTTCTTTCCAGCTTAGGGCGTTTGTGTGACTGAAATTCTTTTGGAAGGTTAAAAACCACCCCATCCTTAACCATGATCCTCGGCTCAGGATCACGGAAGGTGAGCGAAAATAAATCAATATACTCACCTTTCCATATTCTCTCCTTAGTAGCCAGGGGAAGGTGCGACCCAAGGGGAGTGGACATTCCTGCATATGTATTGCAGTCAACTGTCCTATCTGCCCCAGCAATGCCCAATGCTCCCACCACAGCCATTCCCCTGCCATCACCTACCGTATTAGTCACATTCAGGTTCTCCCACACCCCCGAGTCCATAACCTGAGCAAACCCAGTATTTGTCACAGGTGCCGCCACTGATGCAGACATAGGGTGCTCACTTCCGGAGCATAACCCTGACTGCCCACTTGTAGCCCATACAGATGAAGGCCATGTTGCCTGTGTATTGGAAGCATGAGACAAACCTGAGCTCGTCGCTTGACTTGAAGCATCAGACGATGCTTGCAGAGCTCCCACCGAGAACGTCACAGTAGCTGCTTGGGTGTTGTGTTGTCTCACATACACACTTGGCATATCTCTGCTGTAAGCCTCCGCGGTCTCAGGAGTCGATGCATTGCTCTGACCTGAAACAACCACTTTTTGAATAAAGTTAAAAAGATCAGCCAAAGTGGGTTGATTTGACACAGGGGCAGCTGCAACCTGTTGTCCCACCCCCGGAACTTTTTTCAAAAGCTCCATTACATCAGCTACAGTTGGATGCCCAACCTCCATAGCTGTTGTACCTGTGGAACCTGATGTACCTGGAGAACCACGTGCCATGTCCACTAAAGAAGGTGAATGCACCGAAGCCGGCTGTACCTGACTCAGCTGTGCACTTATATCTCGGCCTACTGTAGCAGAAGTGCCAACTTGAGACTCTAAACTGTCCCTCTGTAAACGCTGTTGAGCTAACTGCTCACACACTGCTTCACATGCTTGCATTGTGTGACCTATCTGCTCCAAATGTGCAGTAATCTCATAATTCCTACTTTGATTATTAGTAGCCCGCTTAGGTGCAGACTGGCCTGTTTTAGGGCCAGCTGAGGCTGCACGTTGCTTGGACTGGGCCTTACTTCGTGGCAAGTTTGCCAAAAATTATGGAAATGCCAATTCACCCTACTTAATACAGGATATAGTGTTCCTGTTAAGGCTATACCTGCGTCACAATTTTATAAAAGTAATAATGTCAATTAAATACTGATAACATGAATAACCAACCTTCCAGTACTGTATAACTTTGCTTTTATTGAGTTATAATCATCAAATTTTTTTAATAGCAGTTTTTAATAGCTAAAACCAATTCCCAATTGTGGAAATTGCATGCACGCACAACTGTGCAGTCACTTAATGGCACGTGCCCCAAATCAGTATTGCCACTTGAATTTAGGTTAGCCACCAACCCAGAGGAGGCCCTTGTCCCAGCTCCCAATGGGGGGGGGGGGGGGAAACGGACCCTGTACCCAAGGGCCGTCTGCTCCAGTCAGGGCCTGTCCCTCTTGGTTTTATTTTTAAATGCGCTAATTAGCGCCACACAACAGGCCTCCCAATAGGCCACCTAGGCCTCAGGCCCACAGCCGCTTGAGGCTGCGCCTAGGCCCAAATCCAAGCGGAGCAGCCTTGGCTTTTTTTTTTAATTAACACCATGCTCCACTCCGCTTCAACGCTCCGTTCTCAGGCACCCCTGAGGAGGGCTAGGCTGCCACTGCCACCCACTGCAGCCTGCCACAAGCCACGGCCTGGATTCCATGGCCGTGCTCCAATCCTCTTCGCTCCCCGCCCTTCTGGCTCCTTTCTCCAAGGGCTAGGCCACTTTTAAAGCCCGAAAAAAGCCCTGGAGCCACAATGAGCAAACGAGCGCATTGCTCGTCTGCAATTTTAAAATGGTTGCCGACACATGGCAGCTTGAGGCTAAATAGCCCCCAAAATTCCGCTCATAGTCTCGCAAGATTTGAACTCTCACGAGACCAGTGAGCGAGATCTCCATCCAATTGGCCAAGCAGACCAGCAAGGGCGGGCCTTCCGGTCTGCTCAGCCAATCATGCGTCAATGCCCTTTTATGGGGCCGATGCAACAGAAGACCCCTCCCAATGCATCAGGGGGGGTGTCTTTCCACCAAAATAATCTCCTGCTACTACCTACTGATTTACAGACATCTGTAACATACTTCCCTTTTATATATTTAATGGTATATATCCAAATCACCACATAAAATGGAATAATCACTTTATAATCATAGCATCATACAGTTGGAAAGAATTGAAAGAGGTATCTAATACAACTCATTACCATGACTCCTAAAAAGAGGGTCATCCCACCTCTGTTTAAAGACCTCCAAAGAAGAAAAGTCTACTCATCCCTCAGCCACTCTTTTCCACTATCATACAGCTCTTAAATCAAGAATCTATAAATGGAATCCTCTCTAATCCATCCAAATCAGGGAGCTGTGCATTAAACAGATGCACTAATAAATACATAAACATATGTATTTATTGAATACAAACATGCAGGACAAATAATCATTTGATGAAGAATAGCAAATAATGTTTCTGTCTAATGACTTTACACATCCCACTAACTGTTCTGTCTTATCCCTAACCCACTTTAGTCTTCCTGATCAGCCCATAACTTATCTTACCTTCTATTTCTAACTTACACAGATGACTCCTAACTCTTTCCATCATGCTATTTTACCCCATGTTGTCAATCATTTTGCACTCACCTGTCTTCTTTGGGGAACTGAAGAGATAATATTTTTGACATATTGAAAGATCACATTGATAGGGATGCATGGTTAGCCCCACTCACTGCCTGTGTTATGTATCATCTGTCCTCTTCCCTGAGAAACATCAGATATTCTGGAGAATGGGGTTGTGTGTGGAAAATTCTCACAAATAACACCCCAACACAGATAATCCCCTACCTGCTCACCAGCAACAACAAATCACATAATGAAGATGCAAATATAAGGGAGTTTATCACACAGAGGCATACCATCCATAAAACGTCCCTAAATTTTCCAGCAAGCATGAAGGTATGATTGTCAGTTGCACTTGTCCCCGTGATTAAATCATCATGGAGGCATCCCCTTGCCTCTCCCATCATTAAAGCATTTGCAGAGCTGCCATTTGTTAATAACAGAAGTTTCCTTTATTAACAAATGGCAGGCTCTATGATGCTTTAATGATGGGAGAAGTGAGGGGATGCCTCCATGATGACTTAATCACAGGGACAAGCATGACCCACTATCACACCTTTGTGCTTGCCAGACAATTTAGGGACCTTTTATGGATGGTATGCCTCCGTGTGATAATCTTCAAGGAATCAGATCCTGCTCCACACAAAGATATCTTCTTTGTTCCCATGACCACTCTTGCATAACTATTACAAGAAATAATACTGCCATGCTGTACATCAAGAAGTGAAAACAAACAAACGTTTGTTCATCTTCGAATGTAATGCATGCCATTACTGCAAAGTCCTTTTGCATTCTAGATAGGGTCAATCTCTATATGAACAAATAGAGATCAATTTGATGTCAGAAATAGTAACATTTAAAAAAAAAGATGGGAAAACGTTAGAACCAAAATATTGCTACTCATCTTCAAATGGTGCTTTGGGGGAAAAGAACTTAGTTGCATTCTTTAAAAAGGTAGATAGGGTTCCCACTTTATCTCCTGTGGCCAGAGATCAATATGCACTCACAATTATTCAACAATGGAAAGATGTCTTTCCCCAATATCCTATGTAAAGCCGACAGAGCAAAAAGCTCTGGCATCATACCTAGATGTGAGTGTGGGCTGTCAGAAATGGAGAACAGGATGCAGCCAGCCTGACAACAGCATGAGCACTTCCAGCATTTGGCTGGAAGCTTCTTGATATAGCCTACAGGCCAGTCAATTGTTATCTTGATCATACAGGATGGAGCTTTGGCTAGGCACTGGATTCATATATAACATGGCTGTTTCATTGGCAAGTGAATGGACAGAATTACTTTTAAAAGGCCATTTTGGATACTTCCTTACATAAGCTTGGGAAAAGTGTATCTGGTAACACAGCCACTAGGTGTACTAATGTAGTATCCTAATACAATTGTTTTGTGGACAGGCTCACCCATCGAAGTAATTATCATTGTCTATATTTTCTTGATTTTATTTCCCTGAGTTTATTGGGTACCTGTAACATGCATTTGGTATAGCTGACTTATTGTTACCTGCTGTCAAACTGACTTTCACTTATGCTGACCTGTGAATGAGAGCCCTACAAGTTACCCTATCATTAACAGCCTTGCTCAGGTTTTGCAGACTCAGATCTGTGGCTTCCCTCATTGAGTCTATCCATCTGGAATGTGGCCTTCCTCTTTTCCTACTGCCTTCTAAGTTAACAAGCTATATGTTTTCCAGTGAGTCATGTCTTCTCACATGTCCAAATTATGACAGTCTCAGTTTAATTATCTTGGCTTCTAGGGAAACTCCAGGCTTGATTTGCTCTAGAACCCATTTATTTGTCTTTTTGGCAGTCCACAGTAACTGTAGAACACTTCTCCAGCACCACATTTCAAATTAGATTTTTTTTCTTCTTCCTATCAGCTTTTTCTACTGTGCATTTTTCACAACCATATATAGAATCATATATAGACAGCATGGACAAACCTAATTTTAGTATTTAATAATATATAATTATATTTCAGAATCTTGTCTAGTTCCTTCATAGCTAGCCTTCCAAAACTCAGTCTTCTGATTATTATTTTTTACTTCAGTCTCCATTTTGATTAATGATTGAACAAAGTATAGAAAATATTTATTTATTTCAATGTCTTTATCATCTATTTAAAGTTATGTAAATCATCTGTGGTTATTATTTTTGTTTCTTTAATGTTCACCTGTAAATCTACCTTTGCTCTTCCTTGAATTTCTTCAGTAATTGTTCCAAGTCTTTGCTATAATCTGCTAGAAGTATAGTGTAATTTGCATACCTTAAATTGTAGATTTTCTTTCCCCCAATTTACATGCCTCATTCCAAAATGCAGCCTTGCCTGACTCCCTTGCCAATTGAAGACCATTCTATTTCTGAGTACAGGTTACACATCAAGACAACCAAATGTTCTGGCACACCATTTCTTAAAGAGTGATCCATTGTTTTCCATGACTTATATAATTAATGGCTTTGCTATGATCTATAAAGCACAGGCTGATTTTTATACTGATTTGTGTGTGTGTGTGTGTGTGTGTGTGTGTGTGCTCCATTATCCAACATATGTTTGTAATATGATAACAGACACCTGTTCTTCTCTTGAACCCAGCTTAGACATCTGGCATTTCCCACTGCCAATATGGTTAAAGACCTTGTTGTAGAATTTTGAGCATCAGTTAGTTCATATGGGAAATTAATGCAGTGTTCCTGAAGTTACTACAAACTGTGACATCCCCCTTCTTGGGGACTGGAATATATATTGAGTGTTTTCAATCTGTGAGTCATTCTTTTATTTTCCATGTTTGTTGATAATTTTTTAGTTACAACTAGAGTAGATTCTGTCTCTGTAGTCTGAATAGGTCTCTTGATATGCCACATGTTCCTGGTGATTTATTTTCCCCAAGTGCTTAGAGTGCTTCCACTTCACTTTTTAATACTGAAGATTTATCTTCATATGGTTCTTCCTTGAGTGAATCTTTCATCCTGTTATCTCTTTTATATAGTTCTTCTGTGTATTGTTTCCATCATGTTTTTATTTCTACTTGATCATGTAATGTGCTCCCCTGTTGGTTGTAGAGCATCCCCACTCTTGGTTTAAATTTCCATTTGAATTATCAGATCTTGTGGAAGAGTTCTTGTTCTTCCCTTGTTGTTGTCACATTCTATTTCTCTGCATTGATTGTTATAGTAATTCTTCACAAGTCATTGAATAGTTGCATTCATGGTTCTGACTCTATGTTTCTCACATTTTACTTTTGCTTCCTGTCTGTCCTAACTGCTCGAACAGAGCCCTGGTGGCACAGTGGTTAAATGCCTGTACTGCAGCCACTCACTCATAGACCACAAGGTTGTGAGTTCAATACTAGCCAGGGCTCAGGCTAGACTCAGGGCTGCATCCTTCTGAGGTCGCTAAAATGAGTACCCAACTGTTGGGGGGCAATGAGCTTATAGTTGTAAACCGCTTAGACATCCCATAGTGTGATATGAAGCGGTATTTAAATGAAGCTGCTTTTTGTACTTTGGTCTTTGTTCATCCTTTTTTTGTTGTTGTCATCCATCTACAAAAGCTTGTTGTTAAATGCCACCAAGTTTGCTACAATTTATAGTGACTCCTTGAATGAGAGACACCCTCAAGACACCCTGTTATTAACAGCCCTACTAAGATCTTGTAAACTCAGGCCTGTAGTTCCTTTGATTGAGAATATCCACCTGTAATGTGGTCTTCCTCTTTTCTTACCTTCATATGTACCAAGCAGAATTGTCTTTTTTAATTAGTCATATTGTCTTATGATATGTTCAAAACACAACTGTCTCAGTTTAGTCATTTTGGCTTCCAGGGAGACTTCAGGATTGATGTGCTCAAGACCCATTTATTTGCCTTTTTTGCCTGCCATGGTACTTGCACAACTCTCCTCCAACACCACATTTCTAATGAGTTTATTTTCTTCCTGTTAGCTTTTTTCCACTGTTCATGCATGCCACAATAAATGTATTAGTCTTTAAGTTATCATATGACTCTGCTCTATTTTTGTTGCAACACATGAACACCACTATCTTGCAGGAAATTGAAAGTGTGGTGCTTTATCTGTGTTTGCATCAATAAACATCCATTGTAGCTATGACAATTTCACTCTTTCTGGCTCTGTAACCCAAAGGTGTTGGGGGCAACATGAAGAAAATAAAAGAACTGCACAGAGGATCTCACTGTCTGATTTTTATTTTCATATCTAAATGACAGAATGTATGCAAAAATGTACTTTGATTCACTACCTCTTAATCAACTCTGGGGCTTCTGTTTTGAAGTAAAGGACACTGTGAAAATGGAGAAGAGGAAGATCAGAGAGATTGATGAGCATGAGGAAAATGAGATATTAGGAGGGCAGATAATCACACTGTCTCTTCCTACCTGCTGTCACCATTAATGATAACAAATATATTCAGCATGCATACATGGCCAGCATTTTTAATTATACCAGTTCCATTTGCTCATGTCTATTGGTCTCATGGCTTCATTAGCCAGCTTGATCAGAGACAAAGCAAATCAATGTGATAGAATTCATGACTCACTTCTCCTAACACTAAAGACCCAAACCATAAATTTTAACATTTATTTTATCTCTAAATGGGACAAGCCATTTCTCTTATCCATTGCCATTAGCTGTAAATTCCCCTGACCCCCTCCTCTTCTCACTTGTTTTGCTTTTTCTAACTACCAGGTACTAAATTTAGATGTCCAAATGGTCAAAAGTCAGAAACTGCATATTCCATTATCACCCATCACTCTAATTTTCTTCTTTGAGGGTACAAGAGGCTATTTCGCAGAGGGAATGTAGCTGTTAAGAAAATGAACAAAGCCTATGTTAATAACTAAGGTGATGAAAGAAGCAACCAGTCAGACAAGGTCAAAAGCTCCAGGGTGGAAAGAATGGGAAACTTAAACAAAATAACTGTGTGTAAGCATTTTCAATCAAACTTGTAGAACTTAATTCTTTGTCTTTTTCTTCATTCTGACTTCCACTTTTCCTCTTTATTTTCTATTTTGCCATTCCTAGGCCCACATTTTCCATGGCTTTATGGAAATTTTGAGGTTCAAAGACAATGGATGCCATTTTATTGCTCATAGTAGTCTGGATCTATCAAACTGAGAACATGAATCTGTCCAAGGAACAAGGGCTCCTGATTTTAGCTCCTTCTCTCTACAGTTCTGGAGAGCTTTTGTAACAATGTGGAATATGACAAAGATGGCCACAAGGAGAAGCTGCATAACTCACCTACCCCCACCTGCCTCCTTAACAAATTCCATGCATGAAAGCCTAGTGAATTCAAGAGCTTCCTATTAATGGAAATTAATTTAATCTCTTCTTTAATGAAAAGACATCTTTAGATCCAACCCATTTTCATTAAAAAAAAAAAAAGAATGACAGTGGATTTTAAGAGAAATAAAATAATGTTATCTGTCTTTAATCTTTATATTTTTCTATTTCCCCCCTAAAGAATATGAAATGAGAATTCAAATGATCACCCACCATTTTCTCTTCCCAGCACTTCCCTCCCCACCTCTGGAGTCTCTAATAAGACGTTTAAAAGGGAATTGCCACTAGAGACACTGGAAATATTTTTCTTTAAAAATATTAGAAAAGAATTCAGGAATTTGTTAAAGCCCAACACAAAGGAAAAGCAAGCAAAAAAATGCAAGCAGTCAACTCTAGTTCAGACTGAACTAACAACCACAAATGAACTGCAAGCTTCATGTCTGGATGCATCACAGCCAATCTACTCTGAGCGAATGGAGCAGATTTGATATATCAGTTTGAAAACCAATGAAAAATTGGGGGAGGGGTGCCCTCTGCAGTGGGATGACTCCCCACCTTCAGATTTCAGTCCACCTCACCTTTTCAAGTAAATCCATTCCATCTGTTTATGGGAACATACATAAATTTTTCTGAGCCCTTGGGCTGGCTTAGAAAAACTATGTGAGATCTTCTAATTCTGGGAAATTTCCAAACTAATCTTCAAAGAGTTCATCCATCACTAGTATCTCCTTTTGCACAGCATCACTGTAATCTCTACTTAATGCACCTTTTGTGAGATGGGTGAGATCCTAGGAAATGGAGTGAGAATGTACTTATCAACTACATCTCATCAAGTTCAAACATATAACCATGTATCAGTGCATACCGTTTTAAGACTTAAGTTTAATGTAAGGGGGAAATGAAGGCCACACATTTATACTTCTTTGAGTTTCCATTAGATACTATAAGCATATAGTCTAATGAAATGCCTTGATCCAATTACTTGATCCAAATCACAAATGGATGTCGTACCCTAGAAAAAAAATGAGTATTATATGATGTTTTATTCATTCATTTTAACTCATTCAAAGATTTATATCTGACACTTAGATGTTCAATGGTGGTAGCAGGAAACAAATAATGAAAACGTACTAAAATACTTGCATTAGTGTATAATAGTTGAAACAGCACTATCAGGGCATCTTCACTTCATCACACAATTTTATCTCTATTGAAACGAAGGAGTCAGTTTGGCTTCTAAAAGAGGAGAACTACAGTCTGGCTGTAGTTATTTAGAGGTCCCTGCCCTGCTTTATAAATAATCATAGGAAAGAGACTAGCATAGATTATTATTTCCCCCCCTTTTTTTAATGTAGAAAAACAATGTGCCTTCCTTTCACTTCTGTAATCCCCTGAAATATTTGGGAATATTTTATTGATGTTTTGCTTATCTCTATTTATCTAGTGTAAGGTCCTAGCCCTCCCCAAAAGCATCCTCCCCCCCCCCCCAAAAAAAGCAAGACTAGTTTTAAATGAATTTTCAGATACCCAGTACAAGCAGCTGGATTGCTTCCAGTGTGTTCTGGATAAGAAGATACATTTTTCAGACAGATTTCTCCAAGTATATTGTGCTCAAAGGCTTGTATTTCTCTGACTCTTCAACTGCATATAGCTAAAGTCAGTTGTTCCAATGCCAATAAAGTTCTTTCTTACTATTTTGTGATATTTGAATTTTCCTTGTTATGAGAAAGGGAGACACACAAACTATGCAGTAAAAAAATGGCTCTGTGGAGTGGCCACACTTTAAAAATGGAATTTTTTAACCCAAAGTGATTGGACAGCTAGTTGAGGCAGTGATCTTGAGCTGCACCAGTGTTAATGATGAGGATACCTTCAGTGGATTGATTCAGGACTTCATGGTCTCTATGAATGTGTGAAGTTGTCATTGACCCAATTTATAGAGGAAACTATATCCTTTAGTTTTTGTCTCAGGTTGTGAGACAGATCGTCTGAAGATTGAGGAACTCCAACAGATTCCATTATCATGGTCAGAATGTTACCTGATGAGCTTTAGAGTCATAACACCAGTTTCTCTCTGCAGGGGTGGAGGACTAGGATGTTCTATCCTGGAGATTAATGGTATGAATGGATTCCTGAATGCTCTGAATGCCTTCTCCAGGACTGTGGTACATGTTCTACTTCCTTGTACACAGGGGCTGCAAATAATAAGAAAGGCTACATAATAGCTAGAGTATAAATGTCTCCAGACTTCCTTTGAAGCTCACCAAACACACATGTTAAGACAGATAACCATGGCTATTATATGGCAAGTGAGAGCAACAAAACAGAGGGGAAGAGAGAGATTGCCTCTATGTCTGTGCCTATGAGAGGAAGAGAGAACATTTATTTTGTTTCTTCCTTTGTTTCTTCCTCAAGCAGCTGTACACTGTTCAAACTACTTAAGACAGTGATCAACACTCACCCTTGTGAATGGAAGCCTAGGTCCTTCAGAGACCTGCTGTGACCTTTTTGTTAAGCTCTTTGAGGATAAAAAAACTACTCCTTTCTGCTGTCATCTTGACATTATTATGGCATGATCAATGCTTTCTCTATCCCAGTTGCTTGGAATCAGTTTCATTTAATGTAGACTGAGGATGTGGGTCACAAGCTTGCAGTAATGTGTCCAGTATCACATGCTCTTGACCTGTGCTCTTCATGACTAATTATAATTAACCAACTTAGTTCAGGGTGTTGTGAAATCTCTTGCCCTAAACTGATAGTGGTTCAGTTACTCCCACTTTGTACCCCATAATCTTTGCCAACTGATGGCCAGTTGCAAATGCTGTCTTGGATGGAAGGTCTCAAGTTTTGGTGGTGCAATTGAAGCCATGATGCCAGTTATCCAAACCCATTTCAATCTGGATTCAGAACTGGTTACAGGATTAAACTGATACTGATTATTTCAGTGCATTACTCTTTTCATCACAGAGATGGAGGAGTGCAACTTTGTTGTTCTTCCTTGATTTTCCAGTGGCTTTTGTTACTATTGACTATGCAAGCCTTCTGGATTGGCTTTACTGGGATGTGAGGCTGTACCTTGAGCAGCAAAATATCTTGGGATGACCCTGGCTCAAGAAGATCATCTTTGGCCTCCAATTAGACAAATTCATTGTCTATGCATATGAATTTAAAGGACTAGATTTTTTTTTGTAGGTATTGTAGTCCATGAATTTTTCTCTCTCCCATAATTCTGACAGTGTAAAGGAAGCAACAACATGATTAATCATCATGAAGAAGTGTGTGGGCAAGAGTACAGGAGTAGGGAGAGCTTACAGTGTGGCAGCTTTATGTTTCATGTTGCTACAGCAACCCTTCTTTCTTTTGATAAATAGCTAGGTAGGTAGGCTCACAATGAAAGATTTTTCATCTAGGCACTGCCTCAAATTTCCAAAGATCAGGGAGGAGTTTGTAGAAAGTGGCAAACCTATTCAAAAGACTTCACAGTCATGAGACACTTGCCAGTATCTACTAGTAAGGCCTATTTCCAAAGAAGCAAGACTGGAACACTACACCTGTAACTGCACTTTTTCCAAGGTCAAGTAGCAGCGGTGAGGGAAGACAATTATTTTTCAGCTAGAGTTGTTAGATCAGGACTATTCCAGGCCCTGACAGTTTAGGACCAAAATATGAGACGTAAAAATGACTTCTTGCGATGTCACAGGAAGCATGCCCAAGTGATGTTACAAGGATTAGGTTATATGAGACAGGACCTGATGATGCCATTAAGCATGATACATTAAGTATCTAAGATATTTGTATACAGTATGGTATTTAAAACCATCAGGTCTAACAAAGGAGGGTTACACACACACACACAAACACACCTTTCAAGGCAGTGTTCTAGCCCTGACATTCCTTTCCTTAGCCCTGAGGTTGGGGAGAAGAATTCAGTTACTGCGACTCAGAGCAAAGCAATAAGATCTGGCAGCCCTCTGAACTCTGGAGCTAAGCCGCTTGTTTCTCCAGGCTTTACACTGCTGAGCTTGTCATCTTTTTATTCCTGCAGCCACCTCCTATCCTGACATAGTTACACTGGCATAAGGTGCCAATGTGATTCTGGCCAATATGTTACATATGCAGCTGCCCCTCTATTATTTTTTATTTACTACAATTCATGGAGTCACCACAAATCAACAGGCACACGTGCACGTGCACCCACACACACACACACATCAGGTTAAAGATAAGCAAAATGTGGCCTTCCAGATGTTGCTAGACTGTAACTCCCATCAGTCTTAGCCAGACAATGTAGAGGAATGTTGGGAGCTGAAGTTCAACAACACCAGGAGTTGTGCAGTTTGTTAGTTGCACAGACTTTTGTTTCAGACTTAGACCACCATACATAGAAAGGTGATGTTTAATTGCCCCCTCTTCAGATGTTTTGTCTGTTCCTGTCCTGTGCAATTCTCCCAAAACTTTCATGATGTACTTCTGCATTTTGGTTGGCCAACAAAGGTATCATTCTTTTGTGGATTTTGGGTTTTCTTGTATATTGCTGCACAGCCAACACGGCTACCCCTAAATTTTTCTCCAGATATCAGAAATTTTGAAGGAATAAGGGTGTTAAATTCCCTCTCTAGGGCTACTCTGATCCCTAATTGTCACACTTTCCCCAAATTTGCATTTTAAACATCCTGCTTATTCAATGGAAAGATGCATTTAATGTCAAATCTGCTTTGACCTTATTCAACAACTCTCCAAGGCACACAGGCAGAAGGGGGTTGAGATCCTTGTTAAATATGATTATACTACAGCCTCTTAGAATCCCAAGGGTAGCAATTTCAGAGTTATTTACAAAGTTACAGGTCTACTGCAGTCAAAACTCTAATTCATCCTCAAGAATATTATCAAAAACATGTGCTAGTGGATCCCCTGAATATTTCTGTTCTATTAGTATAGATTCTATTAATGCCATCGGTTATATTGAGAGACTGGCCCAGAGCCAGTTTTTCCACTCTGCAAGATTAAAAATTGCTTTTGTTATGGTTGCTAGAAGGCAACAACCTTGCTATTTCTGGCCAGAAATACATTACAGTACTTAATGAAACTGTATAACTGGACTACCAGTTCACAGGCATATATAGCATGCTACTAGAATAGCAAACAAACAAACAAAAAGGACTAGGGCAAACTAAAAATCCCATTAAAATGCAAATATTGTGCATAAACACCCCCCCATTAGTCCTAAGTGTTTTTATGGGAACATAGTTAATTTTGGTGCTCACTTCAGCAGTACATAAACTAAAATTGGAACAATACAGAAAAATTAACATGACCCCTGTGCGAGGGGGCATGCATATTCCATATTTTTTTGAGAGCCAGTATGATGTGAGAGCTAGCATAGTATAGTGGTTTGATTGTTGGAATACAACTCCTCGAGAACAGTGTTAAATCCCCGCTAAGCCATGGAAACCTATTATGTGACCTCAGCTTCAGAGAAAGACAAAGACAAACCCCCTCTGAACAAATCTTTCCAAGAAAGACTCTGTGGCAGCTTTGCTTTAGGGTTGCCATAAATAGGAAATGACTTGAAGGCACACAATAAGTTAATTTGGGCTAGATCATATGGTGTAAAACAATCCTACATTAAGGATATTATCATGTACATACTTTTCTAGATACTGAGCCCCCCTAAACACTATGGAATTTATTTCCAAGGACCCATTCACATTAAATGATTATAGTGTTGTTATTTCACTATCTACTATGATTCCATCTTATGGAATCCTCGGGTTGTCGGTTTGGTGAGGCACTGGACCACTCTGGCTGAGAATTGTTAGGGGCATCCCTATACATATGATTACCTTGTTATTGTCATCATTGTTGTTGCTGTTGTGTGCCTTTAAGTCGTTACCAACTTATGGTGACCCTAAGGCAAGCCTATCATGGCTGTTCAGGGTCATAGTCCAACGCTCAAACTACTACACCACACTGGCTCTCAATGTGGATGTGCTTTTTTGAGCACTGAAAGGGTTAATGCAATTTCCCTCCCTCCGTTTCCATTGCCATCTCCCCCCACCAAACGTATCACAGGTGCATTCTCTGCTATACCGTGAGCAGTTTCAGAGAAGCATCTGGCTTCATTTCCATAGCCAGATGTGAAATGATGACATCAGTGCTGAGAGCCAGCAGAGTGTTGCTGTCACTATTTCTTGTCTGGCTATGGGGATGTAGTCAGATGCAATCACCTATGGAATCCTAGGAGTCACAATTTAGGGAAGGGAATTTACAATGCTGTCAATTCTACATCTTCTGAATTGCAAGAGGAGCTATGATATGCTGAGCCATATACCCTCCTCCTGGATTACTGATAATCCCCAGAAGTTGCCCCAGACCAACCATTCCATGTTTCAAAGTGAGAAGGCAGTCTTGGAGAAGCATCTGACTACATCCCCTTAGCCAGACAAGAAATAGTGACAGCAGCACTCTGGTGGATTTCAGCACTGATGTCATCATTTCCCATCTGGCTATGGAAATGTAGCCAGATGTTTCTCTAAACCTGCCTGCTCACTGTAAAACATGGAATGGCTGTGTGGGGCAACTTCTGGTGCTTATCAGTAATCCAGGGGTAGGGTATATAGCTCAACATATCATAACTCTGCCTGCAGATATTTTCACTATGCTGAGAAGATGTAGGATTGACAGCTCTGTCTCAACATTGTAAATTTCTCTCCCTAAGCTGTGGCTCCTAGGATTTCATGGGATGTTGCCATGGCAGTTAAAGTTGAATATAACACTATAATTGTGTAGTTTGTAGTTGCTGTGGAACCAGTAACATTCCACTGAGCTGACAAAACCCTGGAAACTTCTTGTATAATTTAAAAAAAAAACAACCACGAGAATCTAAACCTCATACACAAAATTCATTAGATTATTCAAAACACACTTTAATTTTATTTTTGTCCTACCTTTCTGTGTAGGAGGTCTGGATGGCAAACAGGCTACACTGAGACAACCTCTGACATTAAAATCTTTTCCTATCAAGATCACAGTTAAAAACCAGAATACAAACAAGCAGCATAATGAATAAAACTCTTGCTCACACCCTAAAAATAGGTAAATTTCAGTTGCGACCTCAAAACCAAAAGTGTTGGACACCACCTTAAACAGAAGGAAGTTCCATGGCTGGGGTGCTTCCATCATGTGGCAGCCCTACAGGCCACTCTAAAGAGTACTAAAAGCAGAGCCTCCCAGGGAAAGTCTGTCCTAGCACAAGCGGTGCTCCAAGTATATGGGGTTTGAGCCATTTAGGGCTTTGTATATTACTACTGTCTCCAGGTATTAGGCCCATTTCAGAGCTGTGATACCCTTTCTTCTTGCAGCTTCTGTCAGTATATGTCCAGTGGGATGATGGTGGTGGTGATACTCCACCTTTTTCCAGATTAGGTCTCAAAGTGACTTACAACAATTTAAAAGTTTTGCTAAAAATGCAAAAATACAAAAGTTATAAAGCAATTATATAATAAGAAAAATTTAAATCATGTTAAAACATATTAAAAGACACCCACCCACCAGCACAGCAATTAGCAATAGCCAGTGCATTGTGTAAAATTGTCTTTTTATCATTACTCATCAAATGCCTATCAGAATAGGAAAGGCTTTGCTTATCTACAAAAAGAACATAGGGAGGGTCTAACTTGTCTAGGAAGGGAGTTCCAGAACCTGGGTATAGCCACTGAAAAGGCCCTCTCCCATCTTCCCACCAGATGCTTTTTCACCAGCTGCAGTTTCCAGACTGTTTTCAAGGGAACCACCCTGCAGAGTGGATCACAACTGTGAATCAGAAAGCTATCATAATTTCAGCTACTTTTATTTTTACTTTATTTATTTTTTACTATATTTGCAAATCAAACTGCACCCACTTTTATTGATATAGTTTCCCATATATAAAAATAGCAACAGGAATTGAATAAAGCCCATCAACTTAAAATGATTTCCCCCCAGATTATCCCAAATATGGTTGTAGAAATCAACTAGATTGTTTAAAACAGGGACCGGCAACCTACGGCCCGGGGGCCGGTTAAGGCCCCGGGCCCCAGACTTACCGGCCCCTTCCAAAGGCTGCCGCCGTGCGCCACCCCCGCTGCTGCGCGCCACTGCCGGGGAGCGTTTTCGGGCGTGCTTGTCGCGGCCACCATTTTGGCTTCCAAAATGGCGGCCGCGCATGCGCCATGGCAGCTGCGGCGGTGCGCGCTACGGCGGCGGCTGCATTAGTGGCCGCGCCGGCAGCATGCGCGGGGGGTCGCGCACGCAGGAAGAGGGTGCGCGCGCGCTCCGCCATTTCCCCCCCCCTTGGCCCAGCAGAGCGGCAACCTTTTTGAGACCGGCCCAGGTCTCAAAAAGGTTGCCTGTCCCTGGTTTAAGAAGTGGTGAATCATAATCATGGTATCTGCCCTGCCAGGTGAATGGGGTTTCAAAAATCTATCCCAGCTTATTCAAATAGAACTGAACTGGGTATGAAGAAGATTTCTCGGCTAATGTATATAAGGAGGTAAACCCTTGGTGCAGAATACAGAATTTAAGAAAATCTTCCTGAGATCTATCTGGAGAAACAAAGTACATTGCCCCGAGGACATTTTTGGCATCATAAACTTTTAAACGTACTTCCAAACTTTGGATTCTTTGCTCAAAGATAATGATACTAAAGATAGTGATACTGAAGCAGAATGAAATGGCTTTTTAGAAAATTTTTATTAGTTATTGATGTTAGTGAACTCTGAACAGGCTGTGCTGAAAAGACAGTGTTCAGCTGATAGCATTGTTCTGACCAGGATGTCCTGATAAGGCCTTCTTGGTGGACTCTGCCCAGAACTGTTTGGTAACTGATTTCCAATGATGTAAAACAACATTGCAGAAGTGCATCAATGGGGGGGGGGGGGGGGAGAATGATGTTTCTGCATGTGTCACAAAGCCAATTAACTGTCTATAAAAGTGTTCAAGATCTGTCACTCAGGGCTCTTGGTATTTGGAACAGACACTTCCACTAGAGCCCGCACGTTACTTGGAAATAAAGGCTCCTTTCCGAAGATCTCTGTTTTGGTCTTTTATCTGAGTTTCTGCTACAATACTAAAAAGATCCTTAAACAAAGAGTGTCCAGTGTGGGTGCACAAACTTTAAAAAGGCTGCCTTTTCCACCTGGGGCAGCGAGGAGGAACCCTTTAAAAAGGCTGCCTTTTCCACCTGGGGCAGCGAGGAGAGACCCTTTAAAAAGGCTGCCTTTTCCACCTGGGGCAGCGAGGAGAGACCCTTTAAAAAGGCTGCCTTTTCCACCTGGGGCAGCGAGGAGAGACCCTTTAAAAAGGCTGCCTTTTCCACCTTGGGCAGCGAGGAGGAACCCCTTAAAAAGGCTGCCTTTTCCACCTTGGGCAGCGAGGAGGGACCCTTTAAAAAGGCTGCCTTTTCCACCTGGGGCAGCGAGGAGAGACCCTTTAAAAAGGCTGCCTTTTCCACCTTGGGCAGCGAGGAGGGACCCTTTAAAAAGGCTGCCTTTTCCACCTTGGGCAGCGAGGAGGGACCCTTTAAAAAGGCTGCCTTTTCCACCTTGGGCAGTGAGGAGGGACCCCTTAAAAAGGCTGCCTTTTCCACCTTGGGCAGCGAGGAGAGACCCTTTAAAAAGGCTGCCTTTTCCACCTGGGGCAGCGAGGAGGGACCCTTTAAAAAGGCTGCCTTTTCCACCTTGGGCAGCGAGGAGGAACCCCTTAAAAAGGCTGCCTTTTCCACCTTGGGCAGCGAGGAGAGACCTTTTAAAAAGGCTGCCTTTTCCACCTGGGGCAGCGAGGAGGAACCCCTTAAAAAGGCTGCCTTTTCCACCTGGGGCAGCGAGGAGAGACCCTTTAAAAAGGCTGCCTTTTCCACCTGGGGAAGCGAGGAGGGACCCTTCAAAAATTGCATTTAAATTGTATTTGCATTTTATATTGTATTTTGTATATTTTTAAAAATTGTTTTAATTTGCTTTGTTTGTTTTGTTTTTGAGGGGTGGGTATGGGTGGGGTTGGGAAGAAGGGATGGGCTCTGTATTGATGCTATTTGTTATTGTGATTGTTGTACGCCGCCCCGATTGCTTGGCAGAGGGGCGGGATATAAATAAAAACTATTATTATTATTATTATTATTATTATTATTATTATTATTATTATTATAGTATAACTGCCCTAACAACAGTAGTAACAGTGAATGGTTAGCCAGTGTGAAATGTGAACACAAATGTGAAAAATATCTGACACTATGTCTGCTGATGTTATAAAGTAAACTATTTACACAGTTAAGTTTTGAACAGATGGACACAGGGATAAAATGGGGAAGATTTTATGGTATCTCAGTTCAAGATAAGCTGTGTATCTGTGGAGAGCCAGCACTGGAGGAATTGGTTCATTATATACTTGAGTGCCAGATAAATACTGAAAGTTATTTAGACCCTTTCCTAAAGAAAATGAAATACTAGGTTCTGAAAGAGAGACTTTGGGGTGAAACAGACTGCCAAAAATGCTGGATTGCGGCCGCTGCAAAGCTGTGCACAGTGGAACCTCAACAACCACACACTGCAGCCCCAATCCAGCTATTTGCTGGTACAAAAAGAAGCCTCCTAGAATATGCACTCCTACAGCATGCTGCATCTAAATGCTGCACCACCAAAGCACTGTAAAGCAGCCAACGTGTAAATGGCTGTGCAGTGTGACACCAGCTTCCGGATTGCTTGGAGGTGTGTGCCATGAGTATGCCACACATCCCAAGCCGTCAGGAAGCCAGCATTTTTGCTGATCTATTCCAGCCCTTAGTTTCTTGTCACAACCAACAAATCAATTTGTGATTCAGAGGCTCTCTGTTTGCAGCAAAGGCTGCCAGGTGTAGAGAAAAGTTCTGGAAGGCCATCTTAACTGCCATAGAAACTTAAAGATATGAGTGCATAAAATGTTTTTAGTTATGACACCAATGGTTAACTCTTTCTTTGTTACTTCAGTGTGATCTGTTTTATGATACAAGGTATTTATCTTAAGTTCAGGCATATATTTTATTTAGTTAACTTAAATTATGAGCTTGGAGTTGCATGACAGCTTAGATGTTTTGTTTGCAATGGTTTTTGGACTAAGCAATAAATAATCTTATCTTTATTACAACAGGTGAATCAAAAGTTCTGTAAACCAAAGTGTCCATCATTAAACTTAGAATTTCAGTTAAGAATCCAATTCTTCAGCAAGATCAATGTGATTTCTGCACTGATACTTTAAGGGGTTTTACTTGCAAATTACTGTTTATATTTGCTTGCCATTTATATTTAGATAGATTTCATTAGTTTGATTGGCTTCATTATATTTCTGTGGTATGTCTGAGCACAGATACATTGCTTCTGGACTGAATAAACATATTTAGGATTATACTACATGTTTCATAAGGCAGACATAGTAACGGACCTGAGGAGGTTGCACAGAAAATGCAAGCTTAATATGTTAGAATATGTGAAGGCTTACCTTTGAAGCAGTCTTCTGGGTGTTGTAACACCCTTTCTTGTGTCATTTTGACAACATTTTCCATGCTTGAGGGCAAATTATTCATAATTATTGGCAGTAAAGCCCAAGAGGTGGGACTGTGAGGACGTAGGAGTTTGTGGAGGTGGCAAAATTACATCTCCACATTATAGCTTCTGAGAATTTGTTCCAAGAAAAATATATTCTCTGTGGCATGTGGTGTAAAGAGGGCCAGAAGTGATTATATAAGAAAATGGATCTCAGTGAATACAGATTAGTAGCATTAACTTTAACCACAGAAAACAGGGGGAGGGCAAAGGGTAGGAGAACAAAACCATCACACAGAGCTTGTTTTCCAGACTTGTGGGCATACATTAATGAAGAGGGATTATGAATGAATGTCTGTGCATGCATGCATGTTAATCAGCTCTAGTTTGGACAGAGGTACTATTAAAAGGTACTTGAATTGACATCTGGTACTGAACCTCATTTTACCAGTCTCCTTTATGTTAATTGTGAATAGATTCACAATACTGATAGTCGTGTTGATGTTGTTTTTATTGATGATGATGATTGGTGATGGTGGTAATTTAAGATTCTGAAAATAATTGTATGGGATATTTGCAAACTGGGGCTCATTATCAAAATAAGATACAAGTACATTTTAGTAGAGGACCAGTGTGGTGTAGTTTTGGACTAGTACCTTGGAGGCCAGGATTCGAATCCTCATTCTGCCATGGAAACCCACTGGGTGCCCTTAGGCCTCAGAGGGAAGCAAAGCAATCTTGACAGGAACACCCTGTGATAGGTTTGCCTTAGGGTCATCATAAGTCAGAAATGACTTGAAGGCACACAGCAACAACAACATTTTAGTAACAGCAATGAATAAATAGTTAGAGCAGAGAAATCTTGGTATCTTGGTGTTTTTCACTTAGATTACAGTACCCTAAGATAACCCTTTCACAGGGTTTCCTTGTGGCAAGATTTGTTCAGAGGAGGTTTACCTTTGCCTTCCTCTGAAGCTGAGAGGATGGAATTTGCCCAAGGTCATACACACATAGTGAGCATCAATAGGTGAACAGGGATTTGAACCCTGGTCTCCCAGAGTTCTGGTCTAACAGTCAAGCCACTACACTATGCTGGTTCTCTAAATATACCTATGTACAGGTAGAACTGTGGCAATATTGCAGGAGTATCTTGTGTACTAGTGGGATACCCAGGGAGGCACAATAGTTCTCAAGTACAGCAAGTGTGAAAAAGAACAAATCTCTCTCTCTCTCTCTCTCTCTCTCTCTGTACTGTTGAAGATTGATTGGTTCTTGCAAAAGAGTGGTGTTAAGTATTTTCTCCCAGTATGCCTTCCTCCAGTTTCAGATACAGCAAAAATCAGTTTCCCTTTTTTATGCATTTCCTGATCAGCTTCTCCAAATGTGCTGACATTGACATAGCAGTTGCATGCCCCTTAGTAACCATGAGATGCACCAAGGCCAGCTTGCCAGTCTCAGAGGAGAAGGGAGGAGGAAGAAGAGGCAATTGAAAAAGCCCTACAGCCCCCCTGAATGACTTAAACCAGGAGGACTTTACTGTGTGGCTTTTGAAGAATATGATCCTTCATCCTTGGCCCACCTCACCCAGCAGCATGGCTCCCCTGGAAAACCATCCAGACAATAATCTTCTATATCTTTGAATTCTACCGTTAGACTGAATGTGAGAGTTCACTTCAGTGTATTTATGACCTTGAGAAATGGAAGAGGTTCCATCTTCACTACTTTCTTCTTGTGTGGACAACAGTGGGTGTGGAGCCTGATACCCCAGGTACCAATCAGCTGTTCCAGTATACCCCAAAGTATTCTGGTTGGCCTCGCTTATCAAGGAAAGACACAACACTTCCCCTTAAAATATCTTAGGCTATATTTTTAAAAAAATTGAGGGCAAACTATGTGACATATATTATCTTGATGAGTTTGATGGGATGAAATGTATTTAACCTCACCTCCCAGATTGAGCAATTATGATACTTTTGAATGAGGTTATAGAAAAATCTACATGGAGTTGGGTAATCACAAGAAAGAGAGCCAATGGTTTGACTGTTGGACTATGACTCTGGGACACCAGGGTTCAAATCCCTACTTGGCCATGGAACCTACCCCACCCACCACCCACCCCTGAAGAAACTTGCCAATAAAACGTCATGATAGCATCACCTTAGGGTGGCCATAAGTCAGAAACCTTGAAGGCATGCAACAACCACAACCACAAGAAGATATAGAATTTTGCCTGCACAAAATGTTATGGACTCTCAGTTCAGCAACTGAACTGGCAAATTAAGTCTTGTAAAGTCTTTTTCCTTTGGAGTTCAGCCCTGGTGGCGCAGTGGTTAAATGCCTGTACTGCAGCCACTCACTCATAGACCACAAGGTTGCGAGTTCAATACCAGCCAGGGCTGAGGCTCGACTCAAGCCTGCATCCTTCCGAGGTGGCTAAAATGAGTACCCAGCTTGTTGGGGGGCAATCAGCTCACAGTTGTAAACTGCTTAGACATCCCATAGCGCGATATGAAGCGGTATATAAATGAAGCTGCTTTTTGCTTTGCTTTGGAGTTTTCATTTGTTCCAGCTCCCTCTTAAACTCAGCAAGGAAAAAAGGAGGAGAATAAATCAGATACCCCTTCTCCCACGCCTCTAAACAACAGCACCATTGATACCAACCAGAGAATTTATACTTTCTGACCTCTAAGGCGTATAAAGTGCAGGCACTGAAAATAAAGTAATTCTCATTCAAAGTGTGTCCAAGTCTGCAGACAAACCTCAATTGCACTGCATGAAAATTTCTCCAATGCCAGGCTTCAAAAATGCCAAGTAAAAGCCTACAACTGATGTTCCAGGAAAAGGACCCAGCTGTATATGGATATCTAAAATCTGTCTGCCAAGCAGAGCCTTAAAAATGAATGCAACTCAGGAGATGTTGTTAGGGAAGGGATATCTACTTTATCACACATAATGAAAATTATTTTGTCATTTTACTTCTTTGGCAAACAAAATGGCAGGGCATTTCCCTGACCAATGTTTCTCTTTTTATTTTCTCACTTTCTCCTTCCCTAAAATCCATTATGTTTCACCAAAAAAAAAAAAATGATCACGAAGAATACATCTGGCAGCTTTCCCTTCACTAGAACCACAAGTTGCTATCTTATGAATCCACCAAAGGCAGCCTGTGCTTCAATATTAAATAAGGCTCTACTGACAGCATGACCAATTATTTCATAAGCTAACAAGGCTATTCCTCCCACCCCATCCTGCAGGCCTGAAGTCTCACAGAAAAGTACTTTGTCAGAAACTGTCAATTCTGAAGCAAATGAGAACTCACTTGCCATGCAAATGGTTCACAGAGGAAAGCATTTACACATCAGTTAAGCCATAATGTCAGAGTCAAAGACCATTTTCTCATGAATTAATAGAAAACTGATGGACAGTTTTGAAATACAGATGGGCATCCATTGCTACTAAGAATATACTCCATGTGGGATCTGTGTTATGTGCTATTATCTGGGGTTTTTAAATGCAAAGGGATATTGTAGCAAGGGGATATTGTAGGACCTTTGCAATTAACTGAGAAAAAGATATATTGATAGCATAAGCTTTCATAGGGTGCATTTACATTGAAGAAATAATGCAGTTTGACACTGCTTTAAATACTGTAGCTCCATTCTATTTTACTGCTGGGATTTGTAGTTTTACAAGGTCTTTTAGCCTTCTCTGTCCAAGAGGGCTAGTGCCTTGCAAAACTGCAAATCCCAGGATTCTGTAGGATTGAGCCATGACAGTTAAGGTGGTGCCAAACTGCATTATTTCATAGATGCACATGTAGACTTCAGCCTACTTCCTCAGATGCATGACGTGAAGGGTCCAGGAACACACCTTTATAAGCAGGCTAAACTAGAGGGTGTTGTGATGGGGTGACAAGTTCAGTTCTAACTATGGTTTTTTTGGGGACAAAGGCAAGAGGAAGAATTTTTGTGATCTGCTTTTTAATTTTTTTGTAACCTGCCTGATATTTCACCTTTGGGGAAATTTGGGATGTTTATGAAAATCATTGTCATCATGATTGCCATCTTCATCATCTTAAGCCCACAAATGCTTAAATTTTAGATCACTTCCATTTAGCCACCATGTATATTTCCAGGTAACATTTAATGTTTGTTTTGATTGAGAGCAA
Source organism: Phrynosoma blainvillii (assembly GCA_026167975.1). Taxonomy (NCBI): domain Eukaryota; kingdom Metazoa; phylum Chordata; class Lepidosauria; order Squamata; family Phrynosomatidae; genus Phrynosoma; species Phrynosoma blainvillii. The sequence continues at coordinate 41,438,903 of JANUYF010000005.1, forward strand.
CTCTTCTTTCAGTTGGTTTGATTCATTTTTCACTTTCTGTGGCTCTTATCTGAGCAATGTTAGGACAAGCATGCCAATGCTGCCTGATACACAATGCCCATGGGCTTTAACAAATTGATAAGTGATACCACAAGACAAAATTGTATCCTGTAAGAAAAAACAACCCACTAACAAGAAATACCAATTCTTAACGTGATTCTAAAATAACATGTAGAAAAATAACCACCCTACAGAACTCAGTAGTATAGTTTGCTAAAGCTGCTGATTTTTTAAAAAAAGAAGTTATAAGCTAGAAGATGCTTTATATTCTATTTGATCTTCCCACAAGTTTGAGAAACTGATCTGCTAAATTTTATAAATGAATAATTTTCTCCCTAGGCAGAATATAATGTCAACTATTCTCACAGAATAGAACACTAATGTAGTCGGATCTCCCAAGCTTGGAAAGTTAATTTTTAAAAATACAGTAAAAATGTCAAGGCTCCTAGTATTAACCTATATATATATATATATATATATATATACACACACACACTTTTTTTTAATGCTCTGAAGTAGGTAAATAATTATTTCCATTATATGAAAAAATACATCTGAATGTTACTTGCTATAAATTGGTGCTCTGTCTTATGAAATCAGAAACACCAGGAAGGTCAGGTACTGAACAATATTACTATATACCTATGAACCAAGAATAGCATATCTTTACTGTGGTATGACTAGGGCATACAAAAATAATTACACAGTAAATGCAAAGTATAACAAGGCACCAAAAGGGAAATCAATAAATGTACATCAGGGGTAGGCAACCTGTCCCCTTTAAGGGCCGAGGGACTTCAGCTCCCAGAAGCCTCAGCCATGTTGGCCAATAGTCCCATGTTAGCCAAAAGCTCCTGGGATTCTGGGAGCTGAAGTCCCTCAGCCCTTAAAGGGGAAAGGTTGCCTACCCCTGATGTACATGATAAAGTCCAGTAAGACTTACTGTGTGTAGAGTATATACTCCTTCCCTCTTCTCTGTTATGAAATACCATCCTTTCTCCCGTCTATTGCATTGTTGTCTCAACATCTACAATAGAACATGGAGCCCAATGTAAGCCAGCATTTCAACTGAGATATTTCTCTGCTATCATTTAGTAACTATAAACATTATTTAAAGTTAATTATGCCACAGAAGGTGTGAAATTATCTCTTGCTCATTTGAAATTGTAATGTGACTCAGTTACACCACCATTACTGGGAAATGAACTAATTACAAGTAACTACTGATTCATAACTAGATGCATAAAGTTCTGCCCATCTCATATTTGTTACTAGGGCCAAAATAATGTTTTCTGGATATGACAGCACAGTAGGTAGTAACTACAACTGGGATTTTTCCAACTACAGTCAGACATATGCCTGAAAATGTGACCAAATTCCAGACCAAAATGTTGAAAGCACTGGAAACTATGCCCTAGGAGGAACAGTTTAGGGAGCTAATATATCTAGCCTGGGAAGAGAAGGTTAGGAGATGACATGATAGTCATGCTTAAATATTTGAAGCGGTATCATATTGAGGATGGAGCAAGCTTGTTTTCTATTGCTCCAGAAACTAGGACACAAAAAATTCAAACAACAGGAAAAGAGATTCCACAACATTAGGAAGGACTTCTTGACAGTAAGAGCTGTTCAACAGTGGAATACACTGCCTCAGAGTGTGGTGGTGTCTCCTTTTTTCGAGGTTTTTAAATAGGCTGGATGGTCATCTGTTAGGAGTGCCTTTGATTGTAACGTACAAAATGGCCTTCAATAAAAGTGAAGCAACATTTTAAGAAAATGGGGATGACAACATGAAAAGAGTTTTCAGTATGTGGAGTATTGTAACGTGCAGCACCTTGGAGACTAAGGATCTTATTGCTTTGCTCAAATAACCTGGCTTACCACTTCCAAATTGAAGTTTAATTCAGGAGGCAGCTGGGTCCTACCGCAAGGATTTTGCTACTGAAGTTGCCAGGCAAGTCCAGCCTAGCTGTAGCCTGGGTCCCAGATGTGCTTCGGCAGCCTTATTTCGAAACCGGGAGCTTTCTGACTTCAAAAAATGGCTGCTGAAGTTCACCGAAGCTGCTGGCTTCGGCGGCAAAATCCTTGTGATAGGACCCAGCGGCCTCCCAAATTAAACTTCAGTTTAATAATCACGGAGTGATAAGGTCCTAACTGAAAGAAAGAGGTTTGCAGTTTAACACTGCTTTAACTGCCATGGCTATATGCTATGGAATCCTGGGATTTGTAGTGTTTCGTGGCACCCGAGCTCTCTAACAGAAAAGGCTAACTATATAAATAAATAAAGCTACAATTCCCGACATTCCATCGCATTAAGTCATGGCATTTAAAGTGGTATCAAACCAGATTGTTTCTGCAGTGCAGATGTGGTCTCAGATGCATCTTGAAACTCTGGAATGATACAGATACTGAGGCCTCAAACAGATGGCCCAAAAGGGCTGCTGTTGGGCTGATCCGGAGGTGGGGCGTGCACATAACGCACAGCTCCGAATCACACAGAGGCCACATGGAGACCACACTGGGGCCGCCTAACGCAGCTCAAACCCAGCCACCACTCCTTTTTGCAGCCTGTTCAGGACCATAGCAGTAGCAGCCCTCGGAACTATGGCATCTGGTTACTACAGTCCCACTGCGGTCCATTTTACCCCATCTGCTTCACCCCTGAGTTGTTGCACTAGTGCAATAGTCTAACTACACCAGTTTAAATGGGTTTGCATGTTTTACCCAGCTCAGTACTCCTCAAAACTGATCCATGAAAATTATCTCCAAGCCACCAACATGTGCCTGGTAATTTTCTCCCTTTAACTATATTAGCAGAATGAATATACAGTGCTATTCTGTAGCAGGTCTTTTGGCCTTTGCAGATCAACATTTGCTCATCAGTTGTGGCTTCAATAAGCATGTTCTTTTCATAGTGTTAACCCCAATAATTCATTCTGATGTCCCTCTTCTATATTTCCATTCCTGCTTCTGCTGAGTTTAGGACATAGTGATGTACACAGGTAAATGTTTTCATGGATTCAGTCGACACATAGGGGTACAGACTGTTCATACATATGCATAACATCTGCTACAAACACCAGCTAGGCTCATGTTATTTATCAACAGTTCTAACAGCAGCATCCCAGATGAATGATTCATAAGTTTATTTATGATCCAGACAGCGTTTACTGATTCATGTAAAATCCGGATGACTTTTCAAATGTTGATACCCAGAACACACATGTTTCAATCAATGAGGTCATGTAGTCCACTTGAAGCTTATTTTACTGAAGACTTTAAATCTGTTGATCTGGAGAAAAACAGATTGTGTGGTTTTACAATGCAGTTATATGTTCTTTAGAAAATGTATTCACGTTTTGTTATTCTTGCACTGTATGTGGTTTCTTTAATTTTTATGTACCAGATTCTAGTATTGACTTATTTTTTTATGTCAGTTGATAGCATATGATGTATGGCTTTTGAAGGACGGTGGCTAACTATATAAATAAAAACTTTGAGCTTCAGTGTCAGGCTATAGGTGATGTGTTTGGTGAACAGACTGTAGTTGTGCAAGTATTTTAGTGTGAGCTAGTGTAGTGTAATGCTTTGAGCATTGGACTAGGACTTTGGGAGACTGGGGTTCAAATCCTCACTCAGCAACTGGGTCAACTTGGGCAAGTCACACTTTCTCACCCTCAGAAGAAGGCAATGGCAAACCCTCTCTGAATAAATCTTACCAAGAAAATTTCACAATGGGTTTAGCCTAGGGTTGCCATAAGTCAAAAATCTCTAGAAGCCAGCACACAACAACAATATGTATTTACTATTGTTGTGTATCTATTTAGCATTATTGTGCTATAGTTTTGGAACTAATACTTCAGGCTCTAGCTGGTAAAAAGAAACAGAAGATAAAAAGGACCGGTCTTCAGTGTGTCTAAATATGTCTGGGCCATTATTATATTGCTTGTTTGTTTACACTAATGATAATTAATCTTCCTACAGTGGAAAGATTCATGCATATAAGGCCTGACACTCACTTCCTCAAATAACATGATGTTAATTATATTTGTTAAAATACTGGATATATAAAAAGAGCTATGTTTCAAAAATGAGTAAAAACAAACTCCCTAGTAAGCAATTTTATAAGCTTCTGTAAACATAGGAGCATTTGATTTGTGTTTGCAGATAGCAAACTGGTACATACTACATGATGCAGCATCAAAAATAAGTCACTACTTGTTATGGAGACACAGGCACACAAGACGTGGAAAATACTCAGGTGAACAATTCATGCATTTGTTCATACGGTTAGGGTTATGTGCATGCATTAAAAGCAAGTGTGTGTGTGTGTATGTGTATTAGAATGTGTCAGTAGTAAGGATGTAAATAATCACTTGTCTCTTTGCATACAAAAATGATATTTTCCCCCCTCTGCCTAAGAGACAGTGTGATATTTGCTGTCAGCCAGAAGAAAGATTTGCATTTGTGAGATATATTCAGGGGCACTGCATAAATTATACAAAATACCTAAACTGGGCACATTGTATAAACTGCACATATTTATGCAGAATAAGTTACAATAGCTGCTCCTTTGTTGCTTTGACTTTTAATATGGGTGAAATCTTTTTGATTATTCACCTTCTGTACTTTCTGAAAAAGAGCCAAGTTGTCAAAAAGAAATTTTGTGCAAACTGAGGAAAACGTGACAAGAGAACCCCCACCTCCACTCATCCTGCTCTTGGACTGGAGGTGAGAAATCTTGTGGGGATTTGTAAACTTTTAACAACTGAAACAGTCCATCTGGTTGGAAATGGGTATTCTTGTGAAGTTTTTTTTAAAAAAGAAAACTGATCTTACATTCAGTAACCTGCATGGATCTCAGATTAAATTTGGAATTTCAATGCTGCAGCATACTATTTATTTAATTTATATTTCTATCCTGAATTTCTCCAGCATGGGATTCAAGGTGACAGAAATATTTTAAAAATACAATACAATTTTAAAACTTCTTAGTACAAATGTTTGAAAATGTTAAATTAAACTTTGATTTAAAAGTCACAAGTTGAAAACAGCATTTAAAAATATTTAAAACACAATAAAATAAAAACACTACACCCTACTATTAAAATCTCTATCTGCTGCCACATACTAAATACTAAATGCCTCTTTAAATAGAAAGGTCTTTACCTGCTAGTGGAAAGACAGCAGGAAGGAGGTCAACTGGACTTCTTGAGGAAGGGAGTTCCTCAACTCCGTCATGTTGGCCAAATTTAAGAGGAAGAAATTTGAAAATCATTTTATCAGCATCTGAAGGAAAAGTGCCTAGATGGATATGCTCCTTGGGGTGCAAATTTCTGATGGACACATGTGTTTTCAATGTGGACAGAAAGCTCACATGCAAATCCCATTTATTTAAAAGGCTAATCCAGCAAAAAATAAAATAAAATGAATAAAGCAAAAAAAAAAAAAAAAAAAAAAAAAACTAAGCCAAGCCACACCCCACACCTGAAACAAACAAACCACATAACTCCAATGATGTTGTCTTTTCTCTTTTAGCAGTCTTCAGGAAAATGACTAAGAGAAGACCTGTTGGCAGGTAACTGGCCTATTAGTGGCATTTCTTCTCAAAATGTCAAGGGTCTCATGTGTGTTGAAAGAAGGGTTCTTTCCTCCAGCAACATGAATTCATTTGATCAATTTTCTGAGGTACTTCTCAATATTATTTTGTCAAGAGCAAGGCCTATCTATGCATTGTGCCCTCATTCTCACTATATATTTTGGGTGAAGATGACCTATTTTTTTTAAAATGCCAAGATGTCACCTATCTGAAAACTGGGATTGGAATGTGTGACTCCTGCCCCACAAGATGTTACTGGACTTATCCTTCCTCACCACTGGATCTTCTAGATAGAGCTGATGGAGGCACTGTCAAGCAACCTCTATAGGATGCATGTTCCCTAAGCCACCCACCCCCCAAATTAGGGACATAATCTTGCCCTCACCTTTTCTCCAATGCTGATCCCTAGTATATAGAAATGGAGCATGTCTGACTCAAAAATAGGCAATAACAAAGAGTATGTTGAGAAATACAGTGACAAATGCTGTTGTAAAGGAGAACTAAACCAGATTCCCCAAGAGACCAGCCACTTTTACCCTACAGATCTCATGTTGTCTAGTGGCTGCTCATGCACATGGCAAACACAGAGGAAGAAATTGGGTGCAAGTCTCTAAAGCACTGGGCTATCCATTTAAGACTTTCCATTCTTCAAATAGGGAGTGAAATGTAGGAGTGAAAGGGAGTGGAGTATTAGATGCCAGTCTAGTAATTTGTCTGCTAGGAACTGCCCAAGGTCCTGAAACTCTAGCCTGAACCTGCTTGCAAACTTAACTAAATCACCTCAGGAATTGTTTATGCTTTCATGATCAAAACAGAAGAGGGCTCAAGCAAGATGTTACTTGAACATACTTCCCTCTGTATTTTGGAAATTAGTTCCTCAGCAGAAAACAATTTGCTTTCTTTAGGGCTGACACTGTCATTGATCCTCCCCCCACCCCAAAGTCTTCCTTCTTCCATAAGTGTACATTTCAACCAAAACAATACTTGATGATACTTGATTTATTTCTTAAAAAAGGTATCCTGAAGTTTGCACATACTTCAGTTTTATGTTTAAATTTTGCACTGATACAATTATGAAAGAGCTTGGCTTTTTCTTGTAAATATTTAAAAGGTTGTGTCAAATGGTAGAACTGGAGTAAAATTCAAGCTGTACATTTCCATGTAAAAGCTAGGTCTCAACAGAGTTTTTAACCAAACATTGAAATTTAGATTTCAGATGTTTTTAGTTCAACATTTTTCTTTCAGAAATCTAAGGCCTAAATCCAATTGTTAACCCCAATTGGAGTGGACTTGTTGAATCAACTGAAGTTACAAACATGTTGACTTAGCATTCAACAATTCTATCTGGAGATAGCATTAGATTTCAGTGCAGGCAAGACAACACCAACAAATAAGACAGCTAACACAAGATGGGTAGATAATTCCAAAGATCAATACAGTTGAAAATTAGCCAGCTTACTGATATTTCTGTGTGGCTGTTTGTTGTGTTGTATATTTAAAAGCATTACAACATGACAATTACTACATGAATTTTAAAATATATAGTATATCCAGTCCACTAGATGACCTTGAGCAAGTCACACACTTTTAGCCTCAGAGAGAACAATGCCTAATCCCCTTTGAAGAAATTGTGCTGAGAAAACCCTGTGATAGGCTCATTATGGGTCAGAAATAACTTAAAGGCACACAACAACAAATATATCTAAGAGTCTTCATATTTGCCTTGGCAATCTTTGTGGCTAACATTTACAAATGCAAACTATTGCCCCCCCCCCCAACAAGTGATGCTATCTGTGTAACAAAGTGATTTGTGTATGTTGAAATATTAAGAGGGAAGAGAGTAGTTTCTTATTCAGGTGCATTATACTGTGAAGACTGACACTTGTACGTTCTGACCTCCAGTTTAGGAACATATCTGCTATAGAACTGGATAGTCATAACCAGCCCTAACTTGTTTGGCAGTTACTTTTAAAGTACACAATGAATGTAACATCATCATCATAGTTCATGCTAGAGAAAGCTTTCAGCAAATTTAAACTAAAGCCAATTTCTGGATTCTATATGCATCCAGATCCCTCTTATTATAAAATGCATTTGCTAGTTTCACATCCCTAAATAAATGCTGTCTGAGATTATGAAAGTACAGTTGTAGAAACCTGTCTTTGGGAGAAACCATGAAAATGTACACATAATGATAAACACCACAGAATCATCGCATAGACAAACTGATAGACTCAAGTTATGATTTTGACCCTTGTTCAAAGTTGCCAAAAATAACTCACCAACATATTATCAAGCATTACCCCAGGTAATAATAATAATAATAATAATAATAATATTTATTTATTTATATCCCGCCCCTCTGCAGAGCAATCGGGGCGGCTTACAACATTAAATTTACATAAAGATATGTTAATACAATGTAAACAGAACCTACATAAAGATATGTTAATACAATGTAAACAGAAACCCACCTGCCCCTTAAAAGGTAAGTTTTAAAAGATAGTCTAGGCTGGTTGGTGCTGGGCCTGTTGCCTCTCCCCCAGATGACATCAGATGGAATGGAGGAAGGGCTCTTCTTATTATTCTAGGCCCGATGGTGCTGGGCCTGTTGTCTCTCTCCCAGATGATATCGGATAGAATGGAGGGAGGGCTCTTCTTATCCTAGGCCCGATGGTGCTGGGCCTGGTGTCTCTCTCCCAGATGAGATCGGATGGAATGGAGGGAGGGCTCTTCTTCTTATCCTAGGCCCGATGGTGCTGGGCCTGCTGTCTCTCTCCCAGATGACATCGGATAGAATGGAGGGAGGGCTCTTCTTCTTATCCTAGGCCCGATGGTGCTGGGCCTGGTGTCTCTCTCCCAGATGACATCAGATGGAATGGAGGGAGGGCTCTTCTTCTTATCCTAGGCCCGATGGTGCTGGGCCTGGTGTCTCTCTCCCAGATGACATCAGATGGAATGGAGGGAGGGCTCTTCTTCTTATCCTAGGCCCGATGGTGCTGGGCCTGGTGTCTCTCTCCCAGATGACATCAGATGGAATGGAGGGAGGGCTCTTCTTATCCTAGGCCCGATGGTGCTGGGCCTGGTGTCTCTCTCCCAGATGACATCAGATGGAATGGAGGGAGGGCTCTTCTTATCCTAGGCCCGATGGTGCTGGGCCTGGTGTCTCTCTCCCAGATGACATCAGATGGAATGGAGGGAGGGCTCTTCTTATCCTAGGCCCGATGGTGCTGGGCCTGGTGTCTCTCTCCCAGATGACATCAGATGGAATGGAGGGAGGGCTCTTCTTATCCTAGGCCCGATGGTGCTGGGCCTGGTGTCTCTCTCCCAGATGACATCGGATAGAATGGAGGGAGGGCTCTTCTTCTTATCCTAGGCCCGATGGTGCTGGGCCTGGTGTCTCTCTCCCAGATGACATCAGATGGAATGGAGGGAGGGCTCTTCTTCTTATCCTAGGCCCGATGGTGCTGGGCCTGGTGTCTCTCTCCCAGATGACATCAGATGGAATGGAGGGAGGGCTCTTCTTATCCTAGGCCCGATGGTGCTGGGCCTGGTGTCTCTCTCCCAGATGACATTGGATAGAATGGAGGGGGGGCTCTTCTTCTTATCCTAGGCCCGATGGTGCTGGGCCTGGTGTCTCTCTCCCAGATGACATCGGATGGAATGGAGGGAGGGCTCTTCTTATCCTTGGCCCGATGGTGCTGTACTCTTATTCATCACAACACTGATAACAAAGATATTTGCACCACATTGGATCCAGTAAATTCCCTTTACTGGACTGAATGAGCTTTTTGCAAAAAGAAGGGGCTTCTTCTGTCTAATAAAATAAACTTTTAGGACCCATTCTATTATTTCCATTTATATTCATATTTCTTTGATAGGATTAAAAAAAACTTTTAGGGTCTTCATTTCCTGTTTATCTTTTTCAAAGAAATCAAAATGGTCTACAATAGAGTTTAGGTAATAATCTTAGTTCAGCAAGGTAAGTTTATCTTGTGCTTCTTCAGCATAACAACTATAACTTATGGGGTCACATAATTCCTAGAAACCAAGGAATTGAATGAATGAGGACCTATTTGTTCATTAACATCAAGATGAACCATCTATGAACATTGGACCAAATTCAGTATCCTGGCAATAGAAGTTTAGCCTGGTTGCTTCCTTGCTGTTTTGGGGCTAGCAGGTGAAGATCTTTTTATTCCAGTGGTTTTTGGAGAACAAAGAATTGTACAAGAGCTTTTCTTAGTATATTGTATGAGTTGTTTTCTTTGTTTTTTAAATCACTGGTTTTTAATGGTTTTAATACCACAGACAGTTTAATACTATTAATCAGGGGTAGGCAACCTGTCCCCTTTAAGGGCCGAGGAACTTCAGCTCCCAGAATCCCAGGAACTATTGGCCAACATGGGACTATTGGCCAACATGGCTGAAGCTTCTGGGAGCTGAAGTCCTTCGGCCCTTAAAGGGGAAAGGTTGCCTACCCCTGCTATTAATAATAGCTTTTTGTAGTTTTAACATTACACACAGTTTAACTTGCATTTGTTTCTCTCTCTCTTGAAAACTGCTTTGAATCATCTCTAGAGAAATGAAGGTTTATAAATATTACAAAACAACTCTCTTTTTCTCCCCCTTTACAGCTGTCCACTCTGCCCTAAAACCAGCTTTCCAAAGTTGATTTTTTGGAGCCCATGATAGTGCAGCACTGGGGAGAGGGAATCAGTCCTCTCCAAATTCTTTTAAATTGTGCTGTTCCACCAGCAAAAATCTACTGCTGGGTCCTATCCATAAATAACTCATTAAAATGTACCTAACATGTGAGCTTTAGAGAGCATAACACTAGACCACCTTAGAAATGATGCTGTAAAGCAAGTGTGTACCCTAAATAAATACCCAAACTACACATTAAGTAAATATATACATCCTATCAGTGAATAAAATAAAGATAGTGGCAATCTGAGGAATTCTCAACCTTCTTGTTTTCAAACTCCATCAGAAAGAAGCAGGCAGCATCACCATCCTACAAGCTTTGTCACTTCCCGACAACCAGAACTGCAAGTACTCTCAATTCTGTAATTATACCCCTTTTTATCACTGGCAAAGTGTTATATAAAAAGAATAAAATTGCTTCCTGGGAAAACAGAATTTCTATTGAGAAGAACTCATTATAGGAGGCAGCAATTTTTCTGAGCTTACAAATTACATATTATTGTTGAAGTCTATTTCAAATAATTTATTCAGAGAGAAGGGAAGATTGATTCAAAGAACATGAATACCAAAGCCTTATCCAGAAGCTGACACAATAAGTGCTTTCCTTAAGGGCCTGTTGACCTAATCATTTATCCTGAGTTAACCACCTTTGCCTCATTTCAGTTTTTGATTGTATGTCCAAAAGTCAAGCTAAAGAAAGCCCAGAATTCTTGGCTGAATTGGAGAGTCTTGAATCACATTTGCAATAAGAGGGTTGTCACTACTAGTATGCAGAAGGTGGGTGGAGACAGAGTTCACAAAATTTAAGGCTAGTCATTCCTAAACTAAATCTTATTTCAATGGATCATTTAAATATCTGGATCAAACCCACAGAACTTTAGAGCAGGACAAGATGGGGAGGGGCTCTTGTAAACTAAGCCCCCGTTCAATGCAGGATACGCAATGAAGGTTCCAACATGCAGACACACAGTGGCTGTCCAGCCTTGACTTACCTTCAGCAACAGACAACTTTCTGAAGACAGTCCATTCAATCATTAAAGACCTCTTACTGTTCAGAAATTCTGTTTCCACAGCAAAGATTGTCATCAGGATAACTCATTGGGAAACCTAAAAACAAAGTTGAAACAATCTGTAAATATGTTCTAGTAAACTGTTAGATACATTTAGTTGCAGATTGTATGTCTAGTTAACCAAATCTTTTTTTAAAGGTCTTTTAACTGTTTCTTACTATTGTACTTAGTAATGCTTTTGAAATTCTTTTTGTCCAGGTTTCTTCTCAGATAATGATATGGGGTCCATTCACAATTATAGCTCTATTTTTCCACTTTAACCACCATGGTTCCATCCTAGGGAAACCTGGGATTTATATTTTGGTAAGTCCCTGGAGGGCTGTGGCTGAAAATTCTAAATGACCCTCCCTAAACTGCTAATCCCAGTATTTGATAGGAAAGAACCATGGCAGTTAAAATGTAATAAGCACTACAGTTCTGTATCATGAATTGGCCCCATTGTTTTGTTTCCACAACTTAATGAAGCATTGGGCTCTCAATCATTACTGAAGCCAGGGAGAAGTGAGTAGGCAAGGCGGAATATCTTGTAAGCCTCGTCCTTTTACAAGTCGCTGTTTCCATTCACTCTAGCCAGTACAGCCAATGGTGATGGGTGAGAGGAGGTTCCATCCACAATACCTTCAGGTCTGCACATAGTACACACCTCTAGGGAATGTGGACACATTATGAGCTTTCCAATAACATGGCTTTCTTCCAGAGAGATGAGAAAACTGCCGAAGAAAGCTGCACTGTAATATTTCACAGGCCATCATTCTTTCACACCTCCTGCTGCTCTTGTAAAGAGTACAGCAATGCAGAAACAGGGGAAACAACATAGCATTCTTAACAACCGTCTGCTTGTACTCTAATTGTTAATTCGTGTATATTTCATTTCAATCTTTCTTGGAATACAGCCATCTTGGAACTGAGAACTGTCATTATGATGAGATAAATCCATTGTAAAGTACATTTCTTTTCTCTGGTGTTTTTGCTTTGATAATCAGACATCTTTAATTGGGAGTAGTAAGCTTGTTTCATCAGGGAAACAGAAAGAATTAAATAAAAATATGAAGAATTATTTGGGTTATTATTTCATTTCATACATCACATTAAACTTGCTTTTCAACATGTAAAACTTCCATGTTGAGCTGAGGATTGAAACTGATCCCTACTGGAAAATAAATGGGAGGATTTTATATTGCATCAGGTGCTCATAATGGCATTTGTGAACTTGGTTTTATTTAGCTTTGAAAACTCATTATGTCCCTACTACTTTAAAGGGAAATGTATATAGACAATATTGTTTTCACTTTTGCTTGCTATATAAATAAATCTAAATTATTTACAAGAGGATACAAGAGTAAATTAAGTAATGGGAAAATGTCTTGCTTGCATGGTGCTACAGTTATGGGGTGGTATGGTTTCAGTGACCAATAACCATTCCAACCAAATTGTATGATTTTAATGGGATAGAAAAATGAAGACTCCAATTTCTGCTTAATTGTGGTTTGTCTCGATACTGCATAGAACTTTACCCATACTATCAGACCCAAATTAATTGACTTTATGGATGACGAATAGTACACCAGAACAAAACATTTATAATGTTTTGCCTGAATACATTACTTTAATTTCTATTTTGCTAACAATATTAATCAGTTTTGAAAAATATTAGACATGCCATTTTGATGAATTAGGCCATCCATTGCACTAAGAAATGATTCAGAGCAGAATTGGTCAAGCTGTGTAAGCTGCAATTGCTTCTCCCAATGCCTTTTGGCAAAAGGAATAAATAGTTCTCTTTTCAAGACAATACATTGCTTGGAAACTAAGAAATTACTAAGCAATTTAAAATGCACTGGACCCTTACAGGCTTTCCCTGTGGATTGATAGCAGTAATGTATTTTGCTAGACCAGGGGTCGGCAACCTACAGCCCGGGGGCCGGGTCTGCCCCCCCGAGGCCTTTGGACTGGCCCCCGCCGCCAGCCGCCGCCACCCCCCGCTGACCCCTGCCACCGCTGCGTGCGGTGCTGCACTCACCACCGCCACACGCATTGTGGCTGCCATTTTGTTTTCCAAAATGGCAGCTGCGGCTCGTTTGCACATGCGCAGTACTCCTGCGCATGCGCGAATGAGCCGTGGCTGCCATTTTGGAAAACTAGTCGTGTCCACCATTTTGTGTTCCAAAATGGCGGCCATGACTCATTCGCGCATGCGCAGGAGTATTGTGCATGCGCAAATGAGTCATGGCCGCCATTTTGGAAAACAAAATGGTGGCCACGACGTGCGCAGCGGCAGAGCGCGCAGTGGCGGCGGAGGCAGTGGTAGTCGGCAGGGGCCACGCACGTGCATGTGAGCATGTGTGCCGCCATTTCCCACCCCCACCCTCGGCCCGTGGAAGACCTGGAGGCCAGCGGACCGGCCCCTGGTAAGAAAAACTTTCCGACCCCTGTGCTAGACTATACTTTTATCCCAGTTACATTACACAGAGAATGGATTTATTTATTTTTTGCCTACTGCAATGTGTGTATCAATTTCCCACTCTCTGACTTGAGTTGGATCCAGACTGTCATCCTTCAAAAGAAATCAATGGGACTCAAGTTAATTATGATTTAAATCTGGATCCAAATCAATATACATCAGTGATGGAGAACCTTTGAGAGACTGTCAAGTACGCAAACTGCAACCCAAAACCCATTTATTTATCACAAAGTGCCACACCCCTCTAGCTTTCTAGTAATGAACTCTGGAAAACTCTGTTCCGGGGCGACGTTGCACGTACCCACAAAGAGGGCTCTGAGTGCTACCTCTGGCATGCATGCCATAGGTTCACCACCACTGATATATATGAATAGTAGGTTTCACAGTTATAGGAAACATATACTCTTTCTTGCAAGGACTTAAGTATGTGTCAGGGGAAGGAATGAATAGCAAATTTAAGGCAAATACAATACATTGCACAAAATATTTCACAAGAATATTTTTATTGATAAAGAATCATGGCAGCAAAATCCACAGAAAAATATTATATCCAACTGCTCTACCTAAAGAAGAACATACAATGACTGATCTCATGTGGATCCACCATATACTATCATCTATTTTTATGTTTTTATTTTAAACATATCAGCTTATCTTTGCATGCTCTTTGAACCCAGCCTGCAAAAATATTTTTTCCTTAGGCCTCATCTGCACTGCAGAAATGATGACATTTGACACTGCTTTAACTTCCATGACTCAATGCTATTGAATTCTGAGATTTGTAGTTTTGTGAGCTATTTAGCCTTCCCTATCAGAGAGCTCTGGTGCCACAAAATAAATAAATAAATAAATAAATAAATAAATAAATAAATTCCAGGATTCCATAGCACTGAGCCATGGCAGTTAAAGCAGTGTCAATCTGCATTATTTTTGCACTGCAGATGAAGGCTTAGAGTACAACCAGCTTTTGATTTGATAGTATGGGAACAATTTCCTCTTTTATTCAGAAGGAAGAATTGTGTTTGGTCCCAGGTGTGAGAACTCTTTTACTGTTTTTATTTCCTCATTGTCTAGGCTGAATTTGTGTAGATTCTCCATGATCATTATTTTTGTGTTCTTTATGTTCAACAGTAAGCCTGCCTTTGCACTTTCTTCCTTGGTCTTCCTTAGTACTTCCAGATCTATGACATTTTCTGCCAGTACTGTGGTTTCATCTACATATCTTAGAGTATTCACATTCCTTCTTCCTATTTTCACTCCTCCTTCTTCTGTGTCCGAGCCTGCTTTTTTTACAATCATCATATAAGCTGAACAGGTAGGGTGAAAAAATACAGCCTTGTCTGACACCTATTCCAATTGAGAACCATTCTGTTTCTCTGTGTTTTGTTCTGACAGTAGCTTCTTGTCCTGAGCACAGATTCCTCATAAGGACTATCAGATGTGTTGGCACTCAAATGTCTTTAAGGAATTCCATAGCCTTTCATGATCTAGCAGTTAAAGGCTTTGCTATAGTCTATAAAGCACATGCTGATTTTCTTTTGGGATTCCCTGGTGAGCTTCATTAGCCCTCATATGTTTGCAATATGGTCCCTATTGCTGTTTCCTTTCCTGGCCCCACTTGGACATCTGGGATTTCTCTCCATGTATGGTTGGAGTCTATGTTGCATAATTTTGAGCATAATATTGTTTGCATGAGAGATTAGTGCCATGGTCCTATAGTTGCTGCAGTCTTTTGTGTCTCCTTTTTTTGTGGATGGGGATGTATATTGATCATTTCCAGTCTGTTGTCCATCATTTGTTTTCCATATTTGTTGACATTTGTTGGTTAGCACTAGAGATGACTCTGTCAATGTGGATTGCAGCAGTTCGATTAGAATATCTGTTCCTGGTGATTTGTTTTTCACCGTTTCTCTAATTGCTGCTCCCACCTCTCTTTTTAGAATTTCAGGTTCATCTTCATATGGGTTTCATTTTCAACCCCAAACTTAATATAGGAAATAGTTCTTATTACCTCTTCCTTTCCTGCCCCCATTTGGACCTCTGGGATTTCTCTCTCCATGTATGGTTGGAGTCTATGTTGCAGAATTTTGAGCATAATTTTGCTTGCATGGGAGATTAGTGCTATGGTCCTATAGTTGCTGCAGTTTTTGTGAATAAGATTAAGAATGGGGAGGGTGACTATGAAAGAACTAGAAAAGATAATAAAATGCAAAGATATACAACTGAGCACAAAAGTTAGAATAATACGAGCTATTGCATTACCCATTACCATGTATGGATGTGAGAGTGGACAGTTAAGAAAGAAGATAGGAAGAAAATCAATTCATTTGAGAAGTGGTGCTGGAGAAGAGTGCTGAAGAATCTGTGGACAGCAAAGAAGACAAACAAATGGATCCTAGAACAGATCAAGTCAGAAATGGAAGCTAAGATGACAAAACTGAGGTTGTCGTACTTTGGACACATCATGAGGAGGCATGACCTACTGGAAAAAGCTATAATGCTGGGAAAAGTAGAGGGTAGCAGAAAGAGGGGAAGGCCTCATTCTAGATGGATGGACTTTATTAAGGAGGTCACAGTTATAGGTTTGCAGGAACTAAGCAGTGCAATGGAGCATAGGACTCTTTGACCTGTCTCATCTACAGGGTCACCATGGGTTGAGATTGACTTGAGGGTGGTTAACAACAACAAACAAAAAATAATTGTATAATTCTCCAGTTGTCATTGATAAATACTAGACCAAATTCTAAAACTGATGTTTGTTTATTGAACCAGTGGGTGAGTGGTCAGGTTCAAAAACTAAGGGCCTTTGCAGACTGCCAGAAATAGTGCACATTAAATTGAGGCACTGCCCTGGCTCAGTGCCAGGGAGTCATGGGAATTGTATTTTTTTCTGGGACATTGAGCCTTCTCTGTCAGAGAGCTCTGGTGCCACAATAAATTACAGTTCCCATGATTCCCTAGCACTGAGCCAGGGCAGTGCCTCAATTTAATGTGCACTATTTCTGGCAGTCTGCTTAGGCCCTAAGATAAGTTGAAGGACACCATTCTGTTCTGTTACTGATATTATAAGTTTCTATCATTATTTGGTGTTCTGTAGCAAACAAGTAGAATAAAATTAAGCTGTTAATGGAAAGGATTGTGCTTGTAACATTTAAAACTAAATCAATTTATCCTTCTGATTTAATTCAATTTCCATTGTGCAGGCATACAAATGCCTCAGAGTGCTTTATGCAATTTAATAAAAATTGATCTTATAGCTAAGAAAAGAGAAATCTTTTTAATGCATCATGTCTTTAAAGAGGCTGCACTTTGCACAATTCTAAATTAGCAATTCAACAGTTCTGTGATACTGAAATGAAGGCACCTCCAATATGAACACAGGTTGAATTTGAATATTGAATTTAGAATAGTAAATGGTAATCCAGTTGTGGCTCAGAGCTATTGCCAAGAGACACTGCAGAATAAGGCTAATCTCAAAGTCTCAAATCAAGCAGTACTTATCAGAAAGCCTATTTAATGATGAGGATTCAGTTTTGAAATTTCAAAATCGGAAAATTATTTCACAGAAATGTACAGATCAGGACTGAGGGTCCAATGCATAGGAGTAGAACATATATTTTGCATTAATATTCGTCCAAATTCAGTTCAACTTGGTAAAGACCTCTGGGTGATCCCTACATAGCCCCCCCCCCCCCCCGGTTATGAAAAAGTACTGCTACAGTTGATCAGGTGGCATTTAGTTTCCTTCCTTTAGAATATATTTTCTCAGATAACAGCCTTAGGATGTCCTTCTGAAAATGCCAGTTTTGAGTTCAGCTTTAGACTGTTCTCTACTTCCCACTGTCATTGACTTTTACACACCTTATAATTTATAATTTTAAGAGGGGGAGGGGTCGTTGGGTCTGAGTATTGTATATGTTTTTATGGTTGTAAGCTGCCCTGATTGGGTTTCCAAAGGGCGGGATATAAATAAATTATTATTATTATTATTATTATTTTATTTATTATGCAAAACACTGGAGTCACAATTATTGTTCCTTCCAATATCTGTGTTCTTTCATATAGGCAGGCTCTGTCCTGCATAGAGTCCTTGGCCATTTTCCATGCAGATCACTGTGGACCAGGGAGCCACTGCCATTAAACCTTCATATATGTGTGGAGGGCGGGAGAGGAATCACTCCTGATTCTACACTCCTATGAGCAGCGTAGGGATAGTGTTTTTCAACATGATTGGTGAGCAGGTGAGGTTTTTAACTCTTCCTCCCCCCCAAAAAGCAATTCTGATGCAACCAAAATCCAGACCATATATTATGGTTGTATAGATGACTACACTGCATCCCATAAACAATTGAGACTTGCTCATATGAATTTTGAAGAGCCTAAACTTCACATACCATTGCCATAGTCCTAATGTTTCTTATGGTCTTTGAAAGGCATTTATAAATCTTCTATGTTTCCCAAATGAAGGTTTATAAATCTTCTAAGTTCCCAAGAAGCTTTGAGGAAGCATCTGGAGCTAAACATGAGGCCTTGTGCATGCACAGCATGCAGTCTTGTACTGAGCTAAAGCCCCACAATGACACTTTTTGTCCCATACTAAGGGCCTCGGCAGACGGAGGCCCTGGAGCCGCCGCCGGACGGAGCGCCGGCGGAGCGGAGCCTCCGCACCGCGGCGCACCGTCGGCGCATCTAAAAGGAGCACCAAATTGGCGCTCCTTTTAGATCTAAGGGAAAGTGCGCCCCAAAAGCGGCGGGCGCACTTTCCCTGGCTCAAACGGCGCAGCGCATGTGGGCGCTGCGCCGTGAGGTCATCCCCGGTGCGCCGGCCGTGCGGATGGCCGGCGCTTCTGGGGGCGACCTCGGGGAGAGGAAGGGGCGCCGCTCGTGCGGCTGCCCCTCCTCTTCCCTGCCCAGAAGACGACTTTATTAGTCGTCTGCTTAGGGCCTAAATTTATTACTTTTAGTACCTACCTCTCAATACTTACATTCTTTTGAAGGGGCAATGACTGAAACACTCTTATCATCCCACTCTAATTATGTTCTGCAAATACACCAATCTATTTTTCACTGAAGTACTCCTCCAAAGTTAGTGTTTGATTGAAAAATGTCTATGCTTTGCAAGAATTAAAACACATCTTTAGACTGAGTTATTACTTGACAATTTCATGTTATCTGGGAAAAAGTGCAGTAATATGCAATGAACACCAATTTTAAAATCATTATCAGTCCCAGAAATTACCACAAAGTACCAGCACCATGGACAGTAACAAAAGGGAAAGATTCAGATTATTAGTTGTGCTTTGGAAAGATTTCAACAAGGTTTTTTTTTTTTCTGTATTCAGCCAACAGCAGCCTTTGATGGAGGTTTCACCTTATAAACAAATTATTCTCTTTGGATTTAAAGAACACAATGAAAATAATTACAAAACAGACTGAGATTTAGACTTCCAGAAAAACCACATCTCATTAAAACTTTCTAAATGACTTTCTGTTCTTTTTGCTGGCAGAATTTTCCAGTAAAATTCCCCTGTAGACCTTGCATTGTTACTTTTGTCAGGTTTTAAAAATGTCATGTTCAGTGGCAAACATGCTGTGCCTATTAGAACACAAACTTGCTAAAAAAATTAATTGGAAGCAATGAAAAGGCATATGCAATTATCTTGATTTGCAGCTACACATATTTACCTATTCATCTTGGTGTGTCTATGGACACCAAGCTGAGTGCTCACTGGGAATCCATATCTGCATGGTCTCTTATCTCATCTCCCAGAAGTACACATATACAACAGGTTAATGTGCACCTGCTAAAGCAGATCAGTGTGCAGAATCCAAATAGAGGGAGGGTATTCAAAGAAACCTCTATACAGTCAATAATGCTTTTAAAAATACTATTAGGAGATGTCTTGGTTTGCTTTCCATAGCTTCACTGAACCCACAGACAAGAACCAGTACATTAGAGATATTCCTATATATCAGTAGGTTGCTTCACATATGTACATGCCTTAAAAACCAGTCTATCTGAAAAGATTTGCCAGCCTCCAAAACTTTCTGGTGAATGAAAGGATTCAATGCTCCCTTCCAGTAATTTGTACCAGTACTCTACATCAGGGGTAGGCAACCTTTCCCCTTTAAGGGCCGAGGGACCTCAGCTCCCAGAAGCCTCAGCCATGTTGGCCAATAGTCTCATGTTGGCCAATAGCTCCTGGGTTTCTGGGAGCTGAAGTCCCTCGGCCCTTAAAGGGGAAAGGTTGCCCACCCCTGCTCTACATCATTAAAGCTTAGAGATCTCATTAAGTTGGTGCTATAATGCTAAAATATTCGTTAATTCAAGGAGTAATGCAATTGGAATTCAACGAGTAATGCAATTGGGTTATTTCTGAATGTCACTCGCTACAAATCCTCTTTAAAACCAATGGAGTCTTTTGTGTTAATAAATAGTGGAATACAGGAAATTGCCTCATCCATCTAGTTTGCTATTGTCTATGATGGTGGGCAGAAGCTCTCCAGGATTTTAGTCAGGAGGTTTTTTTTTTCCCAGCGCTACCTGGAGGTTGTGAATACTGAGCCTTAGAAATTTTTAATGCAAATTCTGTGCTTTGCTACTAAGATAGGTAGCCTACATAGAATGTCTCTTCAGCACCTGGTTTCCCATTCTGCTTTCCTAGCTGCTCTAACTTTGTTCGATTTCCAAGACTATATGCTGTTTTGAGCTTTCAAGGACATGTCATTGTTTGACAAACAGATACAGATCAGAGGTTGCCAAATTATGCCTTGGAAACCAAAATGGAGCTCAGTTGTGCCTCTTGAATTGGCAAATTTGTCCATGCTTTTTGTGTTTCCTGACATCCCGCCTGGGAAACTGACAGGCAGGCAGCCCATGCTCTCTTAAACCATTTGAGCTGCAGATGCCTCTGAATGCCAAGGGGAAGCAACCAACATGCCAGAGAAAGGAAACCAAAGACACTTAATTATCATGCAAGGATAAGAAGACAGAGGAGATTGCTGAAAAAATGAAGACTGAATTAGCTTTCTGAGAGATGAAGACAGCATGGAAAGTGTCCAGGTCACAAAAAGCACTGAAGAGGTGAGCCTCATGGAGAGAGGACAGCCCAGACTCAGTTAAAAAAGAATATCCACAAAATCCTGAAAAAGGAAAGAAGGGAGGGGAATACCTGGACCTGGAGAAGCCAAGAGAACAGAGGTATTGGGGGCCAGACCGTTAAAACTCTCTCCTTTGGTCAGTCTCTACATATCCCACCTAGGAAGAGAAAGTTGTCTGTATCTTGTGGCTCTTGAAATTTTTAACTTTTGTGTAGACTATTGCTGAAATCTGTGCAAACTGCGGGCCCAATCCCATTTATCCAACACTCCATCATAGCTGACAATCACCAAGAAGGAAAGAATGCAAGGTAAAGCTGCAGAAATGAAAACATGAAGATTAAATGTGAATTTATACTAGCCATATGCAGTGTTTTTCCCAAACATATCACTGTGCTTTCTCCTACAGAAACAAACTCTTACCATTCAGTCCTTTCTCCTACAGAAACAAACTCTTACCATTCAGTCTTTTCTGATAGTTGTGTTGTTGTTGTTTAAAAAAAAAACCTGTGCTAAGTGATAATATTGCAATGACAGCAAATCTAATCCTTCCATCCCTGGGCCTCACTGACAAGAAAATACCAGAGGAATCCAATACATCTCTATGTGCTGAATGCACAGACACATGCTCATTTTTTAAATATGTGACCCTTCTGCCACACTTATAATGACAGGCATTTTGACAACCCTTAATAAATAACACAACAAAAGCACATGTACCCATATAAGTATCTACTAAAGCCATTAGTTCTGAGAACATAAATGGAGAAGCAATTATATTTTATCTATGAATAGCACCTTTGCACACCAGATCTCTTTGAAGCAATGCACTGCGTGTAACCAGCCTCTCCCTGCTTGCAATTGCAGAGAAATACAGAAAGATGAGAGGTTGTGTTGCAAAGCTGAGAGTGCGTGGGCAGTGGAATCAGTCACGTTCAACATCAGCAGAGCTAAAAATAGCCTAAATGGACTAGACATTCCCAGAAGTGCAAAGTAAGAATAATAACAACAATAATACCAAAAAAAGGAAGAGAAGAGGAAAAAAGAAAGTATGGTAACTTCTAATGCCTGCCATATCTTCAGTGAATCTTGTGCATGACTTGATAATAAAAGAACTCGAGCCAAAAAGGAATAAATATTATTCCATGAGATTTCACAGCACTGTTAATACATTGAAGCCTCACTTGAATTGTTTTGGCTGTTTTGTTAAAAAAAAATAGAAGCAGCCTCTTACATGAAAATGTTGCATTTATACTTCCAGCCCCCTACTTTATCCTTCATCAGGACAGCAGCTTAACTATTTATTAAAATATAAACACATCAAAATGTAGAATTGTCAACATGTGACCAAGAAGACTGCTTATGTCAGACTTTAGGTCTGCTTTGATCTTTAAGATCCCAGGAACAATTTATCAGAGATCATGGGGGTAGGGATAAAGTCAACTGTTGTCTGCATGAAGTAGTCTAAAATTGCAATAAGATATTTCAAAACTTTGAGTAGGATACAAATTGATCAAATGATCTTCTACCTGAATTATGAATCATATTACTGCAAATCACTTTATTCTCCAAATCTGAAAGAGAATGGATAATTCTGTTGACAACTTAAAGGTAAAGGTAACGGTTTTCCCTTGGCAAGATTGTTGAATTATGACTGACTGTAAGGGGTGGTGCTCATCTTTGTTACTAAGCCAAAGAGCTAGCATTGTTAAAGATGACTCTGTGATCATGTGGACAGCATGACTGCACAGAACATTGTTACCTTTTCACCAAAGTGGTACTATTTATCTACTTGCACATACTTTTGAACTGCTAAGTTGGCAGAAACTGGGACTAGTGACAGGAGCTCACTCCGTCATGCAGTGCTTGGGCCTCGAACTGCCAATCTGTTGATCTTGCAATCATCAGAGTCATCATCTTAACTGCTGAGCCATATTAGTGTTATATTAAATTGGGTGGTGGTTATCATGTGCCTTCCACAATTTGTGCAGATCTGACACACCTCTCCCAATTCTAGGGTCCAAAATTCACAACTCCTGGAAGCCTTCAAAATGAACAATTCTCCTTTCAAACAAGATGCATTACCCCTCTCAGATTTAAAAGTCAAAAACAGCCCTTTTCTACCTTAAGCTTCTCTCCATTACTGCTTTTTTAAAAAAAAAAAATCCTGGAGGGATCAGTGTGGCCCCAGGTGTGCTGTAGTAGAAAAAAATTGACTTCCAAATCTTGCCCACCCCTTTCTTTAAATAGTGAGACTGGATGTTTTCAAAGATGTGCAGCAGAACCTGGCAGCACCTTGGGGATTTCTCAAACACAATATTGTATAAAGGTGGTTTCTAGGAGCTATCCCATTTCTTCATCCCATCCTTTGTTCTTTCAATGCTCTGGGAAAATAGGCCACTTCTCATTGTCTGAATATTTTGTGCAGGAAAATTAGATCTTACTTTAAATGCTTGTGATTTCTGCCACTTTAAATTTAGAATAGCTGCGGGATGTTTCTTTTTAACTGCACTGCCATGAATATTATATTTAGCTGTGGAAGACACACACATCTAAAACCTGTTGAGGTCAATGACTAGAAAATTAGTTAAAGCCATTTCCCCATCCTTACAGATCGCTGATATGTGTAACAGTAAGTTTAAAAGCACCTGATTTTAAATATATGTTATTCTAATCAATAAAATAGCAATACTGAAACAGAGAGCCACAAAGAACAACTTGATAAAAATGAGAGAAAAATAATGTGTTACCATTACCCTGTATCACAGAATTCCATAAACTGAGAAATGAGAACTCCAAATGAGAATGCTATGCCTGATATTAGTATTGCTACATTTATTTATTTCTGTTACTGAAATCATTTTTAAAGCAGATTAATTTTTAATTAATTTTATAGCACAAAGAATCATGGAACTGAGATACTTCTTCTGGTGTTACCAGGGGTATGCCCTCAAAGCATATGGATAAAGCATATGTTCTGAATACATATGCCTCTCAGGGATTTTGTAACTTTGATATCTGGTGCATCAGGCAAATGGACTCAAAACCCTGCATTCACACAGAATTCTCAAAAAGGGGGATTTTATTGAACATACAACAATCAAGATATATATACAATAGTTGCATTGGAAATCACAAATATTATGGTAGAGAGTAAAGCTTCACAAATGGCAAAGGTGCATGGATAATAGAAAATTTACAAGGCTGTGTGTGTTTGGAATAAAGAGCACTCTGTAAGGGTTGCTAATGGAAGGAGTGATGTTCAAAAGTAGCAGCAATGTAATACAGTAGGCCCTTGGTATCCTCTGGGGTTTGGTTCCAGGACCCCCCATGGATACCAAAATCTGTGGCTGTTCAAGTCCTATTAAAAACAATTGAATAGTAAAATGGTATCCCTTATATAAAATGGCACAAACAGGTTTGCTTTTGGTAATGGCTCAGACAAACATCCACTAAATGTAATGCTTTGTTAAAGAGCTAGGTCATTTTATCCCACATCCCTCTAAACTTTCCAAATGGCCTAAGCTCTATAGGGCTAATGGTGTTTATTTTTCAGAGAAAGGGAATATGTTGTTCATGGGGAATCTGCAAGAAGGGGGTGAGAGCTGTTTTGATACGCCTAGTGTACTGCAGCCACTCACTCATAAAACCACAAGGTTGCGAGTTCAATACCAGCCAGGGCTGAGGCTCGACTCAGGCCTGCATCCTTCCGAGGTCGCTAAAATGAGTACCCAACTGTTGGGGGGGGGGGCAATCAGCTCACAGTTGTAAACCGCTTAGACATCCCATAGTGCGATATGAAGCTGCTTTGCTTTGCTTTGCAGATGACACCAAATTAGGAGGAATAGCTAATACCCAAGAGGATAGGATGAAAATTCAAAATGATCTTAATAGATTAGAAAGCTGGGCCATAGCTAAGAAAATGAACTTCAGCACAGAGAAATGTAAGGTACTGCACTTAGGGGAAAAAATAAAAATGAAAATGAAATGCATAGATATAAGATGGGGGACACCTGGCTTAACAAGACTACATGTGAAAGAGATCTAGGAGTCCTAGTAGGCCACAAGTTGAACATGATTCAACAGTGTGATGCCACAGCTAAAAAGGCCAATGCAATTTTAGGCTGTATTAGTAGAAGTATAGTATCTAGATCAAGGGAAGTAATAGTGCCACTGTATTCTGCTTTGGTCAGGCCCCACCTAGAATACTGTGTCCAGTTCTGGGCACCACAATTCAAAAAGGATGTTGAAAAACTGCAGCATGTCCAGAGGAAGGCGACTAAAATGGTGAAGGGTCTGGAAACCATGCCCTATGAGTTAGCAGATTTTACTTTTGGGATCTTGTTCCTGATGTTCTTGTATAATATGCTGTTTATATCCAAGCCAATGTGGTGTAGTGGTCTAAATGTTGATTAGGACTCTGGAAATCAGCATTTCAACAAAACAAAAAAGCTGAGTGTATATAGCTTTCTCTGTCAATGTTGCTTTGCTAGACTAGTGCACATTGGGCCAAAAAACCCTATTTACATTTACATTAATGGGGAATTGAATTCATGGTGACTTGATAATGCAGGTGATTATGGTCATAAATATCATTTTAGTAACAAAAAGGTAGTTATACAAATCAGTAAAATACTGGCACATTTTGAATCCTGTTATTAATCTCTTCTAGCCTAGACTCATTTGATCAATGACATTTATTTACATTCTGACTTGCCATTCAACATTTGATTCAATGGTTGCACTCTAGTTGGGATGAATCAATTGGATTCAAGCCTTTGAACACTATGCCCAGTCTTGATAGTCCCTTTTCAAAGCATAATATGCAACATATTGAAAATGGCACTGCAGATGATCGAAGGTGATTCGGCTTCAGATGAGAAACGGCAGTATTATTTAAGATTTCTCCATTTATATATATAAAAAGGGGGAGGGATATGATAGATGTTTTTCAAATTACACATGGTACAGAGATAGCAGTTAGAGATATTTTTTCTATCACACTGCTATCAGTACAGATCATTCAGTCAATGTGATGGACAAGTGATTCAGGGTCAACATAAGAAAGGACTTGTCTAGACAACACATAATTAATTTATGGAACTGACTGCTGGAGGATTTGGTAATTCCCACTTGCATAGAGGCCAAAACAGGAATGAATAATCTCCTCAACATATAAAACTTAGAACATATCATGAAATGATGTGATTTCACTGGAAAACATGTTAATGCTTGATAAAGTGGAAGGCAGTAGGAAAAGACTGTGCTACAACTGGATTGATTCAATCAAGGAGGTCACAGCCTTGAATTTACAAGACCTACTCAAGCCAGGATCAGCATACATTGAAGTTAAGAATAACTTGCATAGGTGATTTCAAACTTAGGAATTATAAATATTCAAGAAGGATAAATCTACAAATGGCTATTAATCCAAGTTCAAGGGATTGTCAATGAGTATCAGTTGCTGAAGAGCAACAATAGGAGAGGCTATTGTTTGCATGCCTTTCTCACTGGATTTCCTGAAGCATATTGTTGAATGCTGAATCAGATGGCTCTTTAGAC
Source organism: Phrynosoma blainvillii (assembly GCA_026167975.1). Lineage (NCBI taxonomy): Eukaryota > Metazoa > Chordata > Lepidosauria > Squamata > Phrynosomatidae > Phrynosoma > Phrynosoma blainvillii. The sequence continues at coordinate 41,465,439 of JANUYF010000005.1, forward strand.
TGGTATAGGAGGAGTCCTATGATCTTATGACAACATCCTGCAAAGCATAGTTTTTCCAGAGAATATGTATGTGATATAGTGTGAGAACATTCCATGAAGTGCTGAAAGGAGACTTCAGGGCCTTTGCAGACTGCCAGAAATAGTGAAAATTGAGTCCACTTTAACTGCCCTGACTCAGTGCTAGGGAATCATGGGAAATGTAGTTTATTGTGGCACCAGAGTTCTCCGACAGAGACGGCTCAATGTCTCAGAAAAAAAAAATACAATTCCCAAGATTTCCTAGCACTGAGCCAGGACAGTTAAAGTGGACTCAATTTGCACTATTTCTAGCAGTTTGCAAAGGCCCTTAGCTATCCAACCATGTAATCCTGATTTATATACACAAGGTAAATTATTACAAGCCAACATAAAACCTTCCAGATATGATAAGGATTTTTTTCTCTTAAAGGAGATAATTTCCCAATGCAAATAATGGGTAAATCCAGTAGCCAATATTACAGTTGCCATCTTTCAGACAAATAGGGTGCCCTTTCACATTACCTAATTATGTCACAATGATTCCACTTTAACTGTAATAGCAACTTCCTATAGAATCCTGGGTTCTATAGTATGTGGAGGCACTAAAGCTCTCTGGCTAAGAAAATTCTACATGCTTTTCCCTAAACTGAAATCCCAGAATTCCAGATGGCATTCATAGCACTATAATTATGTACATGTATACCTCAATTAAGAAAGTCTCTGACAAAACAGCTCCTCTATTACAAATTATTTTTATGCTTGCCCATCTCCTCCTTTTTCTTCTTGTCCATTGGAGGTTTTTTTAAAGCACAATTGGCATTTGGAGAATGATGGAGGGTTACTAGGGATGGGGAATTACTAGAATGTAGCTGCAGCATGTCTGCAGCACACAATTCAATAAAGCTTGAGCTGGAAAAGAGTGGGATTCTGTTCTAGCCAATCCTACTATAGCTGTGTGTGTTTGCTTATCAAAGGCAAGTAGTCAGGATCCATAACTGAGCATGAGTGAACAGAAAAACAGAGAATAAAGGAAAATAGGTGAGCCTCCCTCACCAGCTATAGGCAAGTAGTCAGGATCCATAACTGAGCATTAGTGAACAGAAAAACAGAGAATAAGGGAAAATAGGTGAGCCTCCCTCACCAGCTATCCTCAGATTCAAAAACTACATGTCTATAAGTTTGGCCACCAAAATGGAACTCATAAAAAAGCAGTGTGAGAACACAAGAGGAGCAACTAAATATGCTCCTCAGAAAACTTTTTATTGAAAACTAATAATACAGTGGGTCCTTGTTATCCACTGGGGTTTGGTTCCAAAAAACCCTGTGGACACGAAAATCCCTGGATGCTCAAGTCCCATCAAATACGGTGGCATAGTAAAATGGCACCTCTTATATTAAATGGCAAAATCAAGCTTTACTTTGGGGGATTCATATATATTTTAAAAATATTTTCAAGCTGTGAATGGTTGAATCCTTGGATAAGAAATTGTGGATACAGAGGGCCGCTCGTATGCAGATGTGAAATGAAACAATCAGGTCAGGTATGCCTGGGGAAAGGAAAAGACATACATCCCTGTATACATTTTGGAAGAAGACGTAGAACAGTCCCTTTTAAAAAAATTAAAATATTTTGTTATTTATGCATTTAAGCAACATGTGTTGCTGAGAATCACTACTATAGACCATTTCTAGAAACATTTCCCCCAAAAGCTACAGAAGAAAGAAATAAAAATCCATACATTCTGGCAATGTATGGATGCCACTGCTTCATAAGGTATAAGACCCAGCTTAATTTCACATAATCAATATTTCTGTATGATTAATCAGGCTGTTTACTTCAGAAAGTACAATTATCTTCCACAGACATGAGTTATCCTACTAGAATGTATTATTTAATTTTCAGTTACAATCACCCACAAGATGTGTGGAGAAAATACATCACTACTGAATGACTGTAATTGCCTTTGTTCAACAACAATGAAGAATTCATCCACTCTCCTAGCTGCTTCTGGTTTTGTTAACACACTGTATTTCTGGTCTATATATTTTCAGAGGCTACTGTGGCCACAATGGTTGAATGGGTTTTAATTATTATTTAATAGAAAGTCCTCTATCAGTCATGATTGAGAACAGGCATCTTATCCTGTGATATGCTGTTCACTTGATTTGAATGCTGTTGATAGCAGAACTTTAATTATGGAAAAAGTTCATTTTGTCCTTTGTAGAGTTTGTTTAGTGACATACTTCCACAAAGTGTATATTTTACAGGAATCATTTCAGGGACTCTCTGTATTGTAAATAAATGCTTAGCTGATAAACATGCATGGACAGATCTTCGAGACCCATCTCAAACATTTTGCCATTCTTGTGCTTATTCTAGCCCAGTTCCATGTGTCCTCTGAAGCCCATATGTATTATTGGCCACGCTTTCCAATTATATACATTTCATTACTTTTATTTTATTTATATCCACCTTTTCATACCCTACCTACAACATTTCACAGCTGAAAGCTGAGGCATCTAAGTCCAACCAGCAGCAAAGTGTGGTCAAGGTAAAAAGAGTTATTAATGAGGAAGAACAGAACAGGCAAGCTGGAAGAGCCTTCTGCAGTTTGCTTTTGCCTGAGTCTATTGATTCCATCTTCTCCTCTTCACCTGATGAGTTACTTGGGACAAACTACTTTTGCATTTTTAACTCAGTTTGCAATAATTAAAGTAAAGCTGAAGTCAAAATTGGAAAGTAAGGCACGAAAGACACTGTACATTTTTAAAGGAGCTTAAAATGTGGGATAGCTAAGAATTAATCATGATTCTTCCTGCCAAAGCCTCATCCAAAAATGGAGATAGGGTCTTTTAGAAAGCCTGGATCAAAGATGTATTTTTAAATGCACACATTTCTAAGTAAAACATACTGGTATGCATATTGAAATATGGACATTTTTCTTTGTGTCTTTTAATAGCCGAGATCCTACATTATGGTCTACATTTTATAACTTTATGATTCTGTAGCTACATTGCAGAAATGCAATGAAACCTTATTATTAAAATATTTTCATTGAATTGTAGTGAAGCTGAAAATATTGCAGTACTCAAAATGGCAAGGTGGTCATGGATTATCAGATTTGAAATTATCTGATTTGAAAATATGTTGTTTAGTATGATTAAAAGAATGGATAATTCTGAGAAATAAATGTAGGCAATAGAAGGATATGATTTAAGAATTGGATAGCATGACTATTTATAGTTTGTTAAAACTAAGGTTAATGTGGATTTTAGAAATCACTATATGAGGCTTGCTCTATTGAGAATATGGACAAAATATAGACCTTGGTTATGCCAGAAAATGCCATTATGGATTTCTCTGCAAGAAAGTTTTTTTTTATAGAAACAAAACAATGGGGGAAAATAGTTAAGGTGCTAAGACATGTTGGAGATTTGTGAAAGAGACTTTGAAATCAAAATATCATTTATTGAGGGAGGTTTTCTCATTTACAATTGTTTGAAAGCTTTAGATATAAAAGTTTTCATTTTGAATGGAAGAATTTTGAATCTGAAATATGTCTATGTACAAATGATGAACAAATGATTGCTACAATATATATTTTTTTGTTAAGATTTGAGATGGAAGATAGACAGGTAGAAGGGTTGTATGGTTAAGTGGACTAGAAAATTCTGGGTATAACATACAAATGGACCAGTGGAAAAGAATGTGGTTGAAAGGTTTAAAATTATGCTTAAAGAGCATTTTTATATAAGGATGTATAATTAATACACAACATGTTGCTTTTTTTACATAGAGAAGAGCAAATTAGTGCTACAAGTATGTTGTATAAAATCAGCAACGTTTCATAAAAATAGTCATTTTTAGTGCAACATTGTTGATTTTGTGAAATATTTTTGTTCCGTACATTGGTTTACTATGTTAAAAAAACAGTGTTGCAGAAAACACACGCATGGCTGCCTGAAAGCAGTGTTTTCTATATTGAAATCTGCCTTGTTTTCATGAAAGGCAGCACAGTTCTGAGGAAGAGCTGTATTTTGTTGTTAACTGCCCTCGAGTCAATTTCAACTCATGGCGACCCTATGGATGAGATGTCTCCAATACCCTTTGTCTTCCACTGCTCTGCTTAAATCCTGCAACCATATACCCATGACCTCCTTAATAGAGTCCATCCATCTAGCATGTGGTCTTCCTACTTCCCTCCACCTTCTCCAGCATTATTGGGTTTTTTTTCAAAGAGTCCCCTCTTCTAGTGATGTGTCCGAAGTATGATAGTCTCAGTTTGGTCGTCTTGGCTTCCAGGGAGGTTTCTGGTTTGATCTGCTCTAGGACTCACTTGTATGTCCTTTTGGCTGTCCATGGGATCCTCAGCACTCTTCTCCAGCACCACATCTCAAATGAATTGATTTTATTCCTATCATCTTTCTTAACTGTCCAGCTCTCACATCCATACATGGTAATAAGGAATACAATGGTTTGTATTATTCTAACTTTTTAGAATATTTTCTAGTTCTTTCATAGCCACCCTCCCCATTCTTAGTCTTCCGATTTCCTGGCTGCAGTCCTCATTTCTATCAATATTGTTTTATGCTGGTCACTGACTGTAATAATAAAATTTCATTTCTATCAATGTTTGATCCCAAGTATGGAAATTCTTTTACTATTTCTATTTCTTCATTATCTAGGTTGAACTTGTGAAGGTCCTCAGTGGTCATTATTTTTGTTTTCTTTATGTTCAACATTAAGCCTGCCTTTGCACTTTCTGCTTAGATCTTCCTTAAATAGTTGTTCCAGGCCTGTGAAGTTTTCTGCTAGTATTATGGTGTCATCTGCATATCTTAGATTGTTGATATTCCTTCCTCCTATTTTCACTCCTCCTTCTTCTGTGACCAAGCCTGCTTTTCTTATAATATGTTCTGCATACGAGTTGAACAGATTGGGTGAAAGGATGCAGCCTTCTCTGACTCCTTTGCCAATTGGGAATCATTCTGTTTCTCCATGTTCTGTTCTGACAGTAATCTCTTGTCCTGAGTACAGATTCCTCATCAAGACTATCAACTGTATAGCATCTGGAAAACTGCAGTTTTCTGGGGAATCTGGGGAATTCTGGTTACAGTTTTCCTTCATTGGTAGAGGTGATTCCCAAGTGTCTCAAAAATATGGGATAAAAAGCTGCTTCATTGTGTTTTACATCCATTGGGACTTGGAGCAACAGAAAGACACCCCCCCGACGTGTCGGGAGGGGCCTTCTGTTGCGACGGCCCCATAAAAGGGCACCGATGCACGATTGGCTGAGCAGACCAGAAGGCCCGCCCTTGCCGGCCTGCTTAGCCAATCAAACGGAAGTCTCGCTCCTGGGTCTCACAAGACTTCAAATCTCGCAAGACTATGAGCAAGATTTCAGGAGGCAGCCATGCATATTTTTATCTTTGACATTTTTATTAAATTTTTTACAAATATATACACATAAAATTTTGACAAGATTAAGAAAAGAAGCAGAGAAAAAAGGGGGAAAAAGGGAAAATAAGAGAAAGGAACAAAAACAAAGAGATACAAATGAGACATACTATCTAAATAAAAAGAGAGAGAGAGAGAAACCATTACATTGAGTCTACAAACAACCTAACAAACACATTTGAACAACAGCTCTTCCGAGGATCTTCTCCAGCTATTTGAGCATTTTGTAACTATTCGAATATTTTTAACAACCTAATTTTTGTAGCACTTCCTGTTAATCTAATGTTTTTGTACTCCTTTTATGAAGCATATTACATTTATCAATAAATTTTCACATTAATACTTCACTTTTCTTGATTCTGGTATTTTCAGTTTTCAATGATAACAATCTAGAAAGCAACAAATAATAAAAAACTATTATTCATACCTCATCATAGTCAATAGTTCTTATTTATGCAAATAATAATTATATATTTCCATTATATATATATATATTAACTATCGTGTATATTTTACAAATATCAACAATAATATTACATGACCTATCAACACAGATAGTAATTTTCTATTTTATTTCATTAAGCTTGTGGCCCAATTACCCAATTTTTGTTCTAGAAAAGTAAGAACTTTATCCCAGTCTTTCACAAATTTTTTCAGATGTTTCCTCCCTTAGATTTCTTGTCATCTTATCTAAGTCCAAGACCTCATGAAGTTTTAAAAACCATTCTTCCATATTGGGTGCTTTTTTATTCTACCAGTTTTTAGCAAACACCATTCTAGCTGTGGAAATCATATAAAATAAAACACAGCCATGCTTTATTTCTAGATGCTTGTCTAACATATTTAACAAAAAATATTTCTGGTTTAAGCCTTATTTTTATTTCTAGGATTTTATTTATTATAGAACAGATTTTCCTGCAGAACTTTTTGGCTTCTTTGCATTTCCACCAAATATGGAAGAGAGTTCTCTTTTTTTTACCACATTTCCAACATTTATTACTAATATTTCCATATATTCTGCTTATTTTGTTTGGAGTCAGATACCATCTATAATAGATTTTATTAAAAAAATCTCTTATATTGCCTCTTCTATGCATATTGACATCTCTGTCAATCAACAGTCCTGATTCCTTACGCAGTTAGCCAATAAATGTGATTAACACTTCAAAGGATATATACACTGGACTCAGAAACCAAAGGTGGATGGGATTGAAACAATCCTCCAGTTCAGTGTCAGCCGAAGATAATTCACTGCCTTAGGCAGAACAGCAAATCACACACACACACACACACACACACACTCAATGACAAGTGCTCAAAACCAGTCAAACAAGAGTACTTATCCCAAACCCTAGCACTAAAATAGCAAATTAGGAAGCCTTACAATTTGCTTTCCTTTGACACTGAAACCAAGGTCTCATTACCTTATGGGAGGGCTGGCCTTGCCTCAGTGTGCAATTGTGACTGGAAGTGAATTCTAAATATGGTTTGTAGCACCTGTGGAATATGGATGGAATTGAGATAAGATTTGTTTCTTTTAATTAGGTTATATCTTAGTTCCCAATGCTAATATTTTCTTTACTGTGTGGAACATGTGGCCTGCCATATGTTACTGGGTTGCAATTCCCATCAGCCCTAACCAGCAGAGTCAATAATGAGGGGTGATGCAGGCCCAAAAGCTCTGGTGGGACACAGTTGCCCACCCCTGCTGTATGGGAATATTTCATTCCCTGCCTCCCCAAATTCTATTTCTTCAATGTTTTTGCTTATGAAATACAATATGGAAAAGTGAGGCACCATTTAACATGCAAATGAGAAAAAGGAACTGGAGTTAGCAGTGAAGCGGAGTGAGTCATTGAGGAGTGATGTCCCACAGGGCTCCTGATTAACTCTAACTCTTTAATATTTTATGCGAGGATTTAGACAAAGCTCTTACATGCATGATCATTAAATTTGCAAATGGTACAGAAATAGGGGGAGTTCTTAAGACTCTGAGGACTGTCACTATTTTACTCACTAATCTTGACAGATTTGGCAAGTGGGAGCAGCGTAGGAACAGGACACATAATGAGTATTAATTTAATATAATGAAAATATAATTATATTAAATTATATTATTATTTCATTAATATAATGAAAATATTAAATTTAATATAATTTAATATAATGAAAAGCAACGTTCTTGAATAGAAATAACGCCCCAAGACACATGTAGCCTGAACGATATCAGATTAGAATTGCAATGACATTAAATTAGCCAACGATTAAAAAGATCTGATTTCCTTAGTGCCTAGGATGACTGGTGTGAGAAAGGCAGGGGTCTTGACATCACTGATAAGACCTTATGACAGGAACTCCCCGGCTGCATGGTTCAACACAGATAAAATAAGTGCTTCTTCACACAGTGCACAGCATGAAATTCTCTTCCACAAGAAGTGATGAGGGTGGCTGCCAACTTGGATAGCTTTCAAAGGAGCCTGGACAAATTCATAGAGAATGGGACTATCACTGGCTTTTGCTCATACATGCTAATCATGATTTATTTCCTACTGAACCAAAAAATAATGTGCCTCTAGATATCAATTACTGAAGAGCATAAGGAGAAGGGTGCACTTGTTCTCGCATCCTTTGCATACCTTTTAATATTTCATAGATGAAAACTGGGACATGTTTGGCCAAGCAACCTCATTGTGTGGTCAAGATGGCAAACGTTATTAAAGAGGAAAAACACACAAGCTAGGAGGGACTGCATCAGTCTGCTTTTGCCTGAGACTACTGGGAAGGGCAAAATTCTGCCACCTGCTCTCCTCTTCTCTGTCCCCTTTTTCTGGGTTAACTGAGTGCAAACTACTTTTGCACTTTGAATTTAGTTTGCAGCAACTTAAGTAAGCTGAGGACAAAGTGAGAGAAGGAAAAAAACTAGAAGATTTTAAAAACCTTGGATCTAATACTGGGAGAAAGGCAGAGACTAAATGCAATCCATCCATCCATCCATCCATTAATCTACCCAGCCTAGCATATGTGCATTTTCATACAAGGCTGACTTTTCCTAGCAGATTTCAAAATCAGTCCCACCTATAGTAATTGCACTAATCTAGCCTAGTGATGATCATTACAAGAGCATAAATAATCATGGAGCAATGGATGCAAATGACAAGAAAAGCGATTCCACCTAAACATTAGGAAGAACTTCCTGACAATAAGAGACATTCCATAATGGAACATACTCCCTTGGAGTGTGGTAGAGTCATTATTATTATTATTATTATTATTATTTATATCCCGCCCCTCTGCCAGGCAATCGGGGCGGCGTACAACATCACAAAACTTCAAAGCAATACATAGAGTCTCCTGCTTTGGAAACTTTTAAACAGAGGCTGTGTGGCCATCTGTTAGGAGTGCTTTGATTGTGTATTCCTGCATGACAGGGGTTGGACTGGAAGCTCCTTGAGGTATTTTCCAACTCTATGCTCAGACTTTTTCAGGGAATGACAAGAGTGGGGAAAGTGTGGCCCATGGGCTGCATGGAGCCCCCTCTGGCTATTTTTGCTGCCTATGCATTCATTGGAGACCCCAACACCACCCAATTCCCCAGTCTCTTGATTTTTTAGCTCCAACAGACCTCCAGGACAGCAGTTATGAGTTTAAGTCATCTCCTCAAGAAAAACCAAAACAAAAATGGAAGTGGACTGGTAGCCATTTCCAAATGGGCTCCCCTCTATTTCCAGGTATAGTGTGGGCCACAGTAAGTCCAGGTGCAAAAGACTAGCATCCAGAACATTCACTGTTGCCCATACCTGTTCTAGATGGAGTCACAGCTGTTCACCAACTTCAGCTGGAGAAAGGTACTAGAGGAAAATCCCAATGCTTGTTTGTTTATTATTTCATTTCTCTAAGGCTGGGGTCCAAGGCATCTTCCATAAACAGGAAATCAAAAACATTTACAATAAAATTTAAAAACAATTACAATCACCTTATAAAATATATTAAAACCATTTAAAACAACCAAAAGTTTAAAAGATAAACAAAACACCCCCAGTAACCCCCATCCATACTTATACATTAAAGGCTTGCTTAAACAAAAATATCTTAGCTTGCTGATGAAGTCAACCAGGGAGGGGGCCAGCCTATCTTCCCATGGAAATGAGATCCAGAAGGTGGGAGCAGCTACCAAGAAGGCTCTCTCTCGTTTCCTCACCAAGCAAGACTGTGACTATATCCCACTCTCTATCTAAAGATCTCAGGGCAGTGGACAAAATCAGCTTGATCAATTTTAAACAATGTAAAGCATACAAGATATTAAAAAACACTAAAATAATAATAATAAACAATTTAGCAATTTAAAAGATGACAGGCTGAAACTGAGTAAAATATTCTAAAACTATTTTTATCAGATCCGGCTGATACGCCAGCTGCACTCTTTCCTGGAAGTCAGGGACCTTGAAACTGGTACATGTGCTGGTAACCTCTTGTCTCGATTTCTGTAATGCACTCTACATAGGGCTACTCTTCAGAAACTTCAATTGGTACAGAATATGGCAGCCAGGCTGGTCTCATGTAAAACTAGAAGAGACCATATAACACCTATTTTACGATTGCCCCACTGGTTGCCTATCGGTTTCTGGGCCAGTACAAGGTGTTGGTCATCACCTTTACAGACCTAAATGGCTTGGGTCCAACCTATCTTGGGACCGCCTCCTTCCGTATAATCCACCCCGTGCACTCAAGTCCTCTGGGAGGAATTTATTGCAACCTATAAAAACTAGATTGTCTGCAACTGCCCAGGCGACCTTTTCTGTTATCGCTTCCAGATTATGGAATGGTCTGCCAGATGAGATCTGTCACATTACCACCTTAAGCAGCTTTAAAAAAGCTGTTAAGATGGATCTCTTCTGGCAGGCCTTTCCTGAGTAGACAACCAGCTGCCAAAAAAGTTATTCCTGACCCTGATTTCTGTTACAGTTTATAAATTTATTTGTCATCTGTTGTTTATCTGTTATTTTAAGTATGTTTAAAATTATGATTTTTTAATTGTATTTTTGGGGGGTGGGCTATTGAGAGACAGGACTGTGTTTTATTGTGTAAGCAGCCCTGGTTGTGTTATACAGAGAGGTGAGATACAAATAACTATTATTATTATTATTATTATTATTATTATTATTAAAATAATGTAAAGTCATGTATGCATGTGGATTTGTAAGAAATCATTTAGACTCCAAAGGTTTTAAGCAAACATGTTTTTTTCTTGGCACTGGTGTTCTAAAAGGAGAGTATTCCATAACTGGGTTTCACAGCAGACAGGTCCACTCCTGTGTCCCAGACCCTCCAAAATTTCACAGATGAAAACCAAGACATATGAGAAGCAAGTGACATTACAGTGTGGTTAAGATGGCAAAAGTTATTAATGAGGAGGAACAGATAAGCCAGGAGATGCTGTAGCAGTTTGCTTTTGCCTGGGCCTATTGGGAAGAGCAAGATTCCAATCTTTCCACCACCCCCTTCACCTTGTTAAATGAGTGGAAACTAATTTTGCACTCTGACTTAATTTGCAGCAATTGAAGTAAATTGAGGACAAAGGAAGGAGAGCAAAACTTGGAAATTTTAAAAACAGTTGAAAGGTGGGACAACAAAGGATTAATCAGGACTGTTCCTGTCAAACTGAGACAGTTGGAGAGTATGTGTCCTCCCACAGCACATTGCCCTAGAATCATTGAATCATAGAGCTGGAAGAGACCACAAAGGCCATCCGGTCCAACTCACAATAAAAGCACCCCTGACAGATGGTCATCCAGCCTCTGTTTAAAGACCCCCAAAGAAGGATACTCCAACCACTCTCTGAGGCAGTGTTTTCCACTGCTGAACAGCTCTTACTGTCAGGAAGTTCCTCCTAATGTTTAGGTGGAATCTCTTTCCTGTAGCTTGCATCCATTGTTCTGGGCTCTATTCTCTCGAGCAGCAGAAAACAAGCTTGATCTAGCCTCAATATGACATCCCTTCAAATATTTAAACTAGGCTGTCATATCACCTCTTAACCGTCTCTTCTCCAGGCTAAATATACTCAGCTCCTCAAGTCTTTCCCCATAAGGCATGGTTTCCAACAGCCCTGATAGATGGGTACAGAGGAGGAGACCTCTACTTTAAACCAAGAATGATTTCTTTCTCCCACTCACTACCATCATGTTAAAGAATATGATAGGGCACAAGATGGAACCCTGCTCCCTAATAAGGAAATTTTCCATTGAGCCAGGGTGTTAAGTCTAGCACAGGGGTAGGCAACTTAAGTCCCGGGGGCCGGATGCGGCCACCCAAGGCCTTTGGACCGGCCCCAGGCCAGTCCTGCTGCCGCCGCCCCCCGCTGCCATCTGCTATGATGATATTGATTATTGTTGTTATTACTTGTTCTTGGGGTTTTCTTGGCAAAATCTTCACAGGGGTTTTGCCATGGCTTTTCTGGGGCTGAGAGAGTGTGCATGCATATATTTTATTTATTTATTTATTTATTTTTAAATTATTTATTTATTTATGGTGCTTCGGGCCCCCAATTGTCTGAGGGACAGCAACCCAGCCCTCGGCTCAAAAAGGTTGCCTACCCCTGGTCTAGCAGATAGCTAAGTTCAGAAATTCAGGCTTCAGTAGTTAAAACTAAGCAAACCTTTATTCTGCACTATACTTCTGTACCAGACATTCATTGTCAGAACTAAACAGCAACATTAACATTGCCTAATTAAACTACACTCTTACCTCAACATCCAGCCTTCTTTCACTCCTCTCTTTTCTGATATCAAGGTGATATTAAAAAGGGAAATTTAAGGCACATAGCTGTGAGGGTGCCCCAGTGAAGGAAAAATAGCCTTAATATATAAGGAGATGGGAGGTTAATCATGGGGGTGCTCTAGAGCCAAGGACAGATCAGTAAGACTGGAGTCAGTATAATCTCTCCACCAATAAGAGTGATGGTGGATGCTAGACCTTGTGCTTATAAGTGAACAGAAATCCAAGTGCACTTCCCTCTGGGAGTGATAGTCCTTTGTCCAAGGACATTTATACTGATTGTCTGTCCATTCACAACTCCTTTTTTTCTTCTCTCTTGGAAGAAGGTTTATTTAAAACCTTCTCTCTTTCTCTTAATCCTGAATTCAGCCCTGGGACAGATTTTGCCCTATAAATAAAGGCAGTAATGGGCTGGATGAGGAAAAACAGATTGAAACTGAGGGGGTTGCAGACTGCCAGAAATAGTGCAAATTGAGTCCACTTTTAGGGTTAGGGTTAGTGCTAGGGAGTCATGGGAATTGTTGTTTTTTCTGAGACATTGAGCCTTCTCTTTCAGAGAGCTCTGGTGCCACAATAAAATACAATTCCCATGATTCCCTAACCCTAACCCTAAAAGTGGACTCAATTTGTACTATTTCTGGCAGTCTGCACCCCCCTGAATCCAGACAAAAGGGAGGTGCTCACAGTAGCGGCCCCGAAACCGGGAATTGGGTTGCAACCTCCAGTCCTGGACGGGATCATACTCTCCATGAAGGACTGTGTTCGCAGTCTGGGGGTGCTCCTGGACTCATCGCTCCTGATGACTAATCAGGTAAATGCGATGATCAGGAACACCTGTTATCAGCTTTGGCTGATACGCCAGCTGTGCCCTTTCCTGGAAGTAAACGACCTTGAGACTGTTGTGCACGTGCTGGTAACCTCCTGTCTGGATTTCTGTAATGCGCTCTACATGGGCTACCCTAAGCTTGGTCCCGAAACTTCAATTAGTGCAGAACATGGCAGCCAAAGTGGTCTCGGGGACATCTAGAAGAGACCACACAACACCGGTACTGAATTCTCTTCACTGTCTGTCTATCAGTTTCTGGGCCCAGTATAAGGTGTTGGTTATGACCTTTAAAGCCCTAAATGGCTTGGGTCCAAACTATATTCAGGACCACCTCCTCCATACAATCCACCCCACACACTCCGGTCCTCTGGGACTAATTTGCTGCAGACAAACAAACAAACAAACAAAAAATGCTCTCTGCAACCTCCCAGAGGACATTTTCGGCAGTTGCCCCCAGACTTTGGAATGGCCTGCTGGACAAGATCTATCAGATAACAACCTTAAGCAGCTTTTAAAAAGCTGTGAAAATGGATCTCTTCCAGCAGGCCTTTCCTGACTAGATTTTCCCGGCCTCAGGAGTTGTTTAGTGATTTTGCTTTGGCTCTTGTTACTGCCCTGCTTGTTTTGTAATTTGTTTGTCTTATATTTATGTGATGTTTTCACATGTTTTAACTGATATATGATTTAATACTTTTTTAGGGGCGGGTGGGTTCTGGGGTTTTTAGCTTGTATTTTAGGTTGTGTTTATATTGTATGGAATTTTAATTGATGTAAGCTGCCCTGATTGGTTGACAGAGGGGTGGGGTATAAATAAATTTTATTTATTTATTTATTTATTTATTATGGCGGCTTAGGCATATTCAGTCTCACTTAAGGTCAGACAGACATTCTATCCATGTCTCATTTGACTTCTCAGCATTGTTGGCCACACCACAGTCCCTAGGCATCTTGATGAAGTACTCCTCTTCCCAGTATCTCCTGACTGGTGTTCTGCTTCTGGAATTGGTACAATATCACTCTCTGAAAACCCTTATGTCATTCTATGCTACCAATTTTCATTTCTTAGTTCTTGATTGTGTGTGTGTCTTTTTGTGTGAAGGTGATTACCTTTGACTCATAAAAAAAACCTACTTTGGAACTTGTGTTTTGGAGTTGTATTTCTCAGAACCAGTATATACAAGCTTGAGCCTTCTTTAAGCCCTCTCAGCTGATTGATTGTGGATGCCCTCCGTTGAGCCTGGCATTTTGGGTAACAACACAGAATTTAAAACTCATAATCATCTCAGTTCTTATTAATTCTAATTAATAAACACATTCCCCCTCTCATTCCCATACTGTCCCCTTTTTTGTTCATTCAACCAGACGCCTTTCACAGTAAAACACTTGAACAAGCTGTGAAAATGCTCACCTCCTATCAGTCATTATATCACCACCTGTGACTGAAATCACCATGCCTCTGCAATAACTGTTCTACGATCTCGACTCAAGATGGCACTATGGATGAGACTTCTCCAAAACTCTCTGTCCTCCACTGCTCTGCTTAATTCCTGCAACCCCATACCCGTGAACTCCTTAATAGAGTCCATCCATCTGGCATGTGGCCTTCCTCTCTTCCTACTTCCCTCCACCTTCCCCAGCATTATTGTTTTTTCCCCAAAGAGTCCTCTCTTTTCATGATGTGTCTGAAGTACAACAGCCTCAGTTTGGTCATCTTGGCTTCCGGGGAGGTTTCAGGTTTGATCTGCTGTAGGACCCACTTGTTTGTCCTTTTGACTGTCCATGGGATCCTCAGCACCCTTCTCCAGCACCACATCTCAAATGTACTGATTTTCTTCCTGTCATCTTTCTTAACTATCCAGCTCTCACATCCATACATGGTAATAGGAAATACAATGGCTTGTATGATTCTAGCTTTTGTGCTGATCTTTGCATTTTAGAATCTTTTCTAGTTCTTTCATAGCCACCCTCCCCATTCTTAGTCTTCTTCAGATTTCCTGACTGCAGTCTCAATTTCTATCAATGTTTGACCCCAAGTATAGGAATTCTTTTACTATTTCTATTTCTTCATTTTCTTGGTTGAACTTGTGAAGGTCCTTGCTGGTCATTATTTTTGTTTTCTTTATGTTCAGCATTAAGCCTGCCTTTGCACTTTCTTCTTTGATCTTCTTTAGTAGGTGTTCCAGGTCTGTGAGGTTTACTACTAGTATTATGGTGTCATCTGCATATCTTAGAATGGATTGTTGATATTCCCTCCTCCTATTTTCACTCTTCCTTCTTCTGTGTCCAAGCCTGCTTTTCTTATATGTTCTGCATACAAGTTGAAAAGATTAGGTGAAAGGATGCAGCCTTGTCTGATTCATTTGCCAACTGGGAACCATTCTGTTTCTCCGTGTTCTGTTCTGACAGTAGGCTCTTGTCCTGAGTACAGATTCCTCATTGGAAGGATCAGATGTGCTGGCACTCGCAGGTCTTTAAGGGCATTCCATAGCCTTTCATGGTCTGTGTAGTCAAAGGCTTTGCTATCGTCTATAAAGCACATGTTGATTTTCTTTTGGAATTCCCTTGTGTGCTCCATTAGCCATCATATGTTTTCAATTTGGTCCCTCATGCCTCTTCCTTTCCTGAACCCCACTTGGACCACTGGCATTTCTCTCTCCATGTATGATTGGAATCTATGTTGCAGAATGTTGAGCATGATTTTGCTTGCATGGGAGATCAGTCCTATGGTCCTATAGTTGCTGCAGTCTCTTGTGTCTCCCTTTTTGTGCATGGTGATGTATATTGATCACTTCCAATCTGTTGGCCATCATTTTGTTTTCCATATCTGTTGACATATGTTGGTTAGCACTAGAGTTGACTCTGCCAATATGGATTGCAACAGTTCAACTGGAATATCATCTGCTCCTGGTGATTTGTGCTTTTTTTTTTTTTAACTATTTCTCTTATTGCAGTTTCCACCTCACTTTTTAGAATTTGAGGTTCATCTTCATATAGCTCTTCATTCCATGTGTCTTCATTTTGTCATTATTTTGTATAATTCTTCTGTGTATTGCATTCAATGTCTTTTTATTCCTTCCTGGTCTTGAATTATATTATTTTTATTGTCATAGTTTGTCCCAGTCCTTGGTTTGAATTTTCCTTTGATTTCCTGGATCTTGTGAAATAGATCTCTTGTTCTTCCTTTTTTGTTGTTGACTTCTATTTCTCTGTATTGGTCATTGTAGTAATTTTCTTTAGCTTTCCACACAAGCCATTGTACCACTGCATTCATAATTCTTAGTTTGTTCCTTTTGTTTTTCTTCTCTTCTTTTTTGTTTGTAGTGTTTTTTCTGTCATCCATGGTTTTTCCTCTTTCTTTCTGTTTATTAAAAGTGTGTGTCTGCATTCTTCTTTTATTATGTCCCTGGCTTTTACCATAGTTCCTCTGGTTCTCGGTCTATTATGCTTAGTAGTGTGAATATGTTTCTTATGTTATCAGTAAATTCTGTTGATATATTATTTAGATCATATTTTGGAATAATCACTGTTTTTGTTTTCTTCTTGAGTCTTACTCTTATTTTTTTTATAATTGATGATCTGTGCCACAGTCAGCACCTGGTTTAGTCTTGGCCACCAGTATAGAGTTCCGCCATCTTTTACTTCCAGTTATATAATCTATTTGATTTTTGTGTTGACCATCTCTCATGTGTGATGTCCATGTGTGTAGACTTCTTTTTGGTTGTATGAAAAATGTGTTTGCAATGAATAGGTTGTTGGCTTCACAAAAATCTATCAGAAATCTGCTTCATTTCTTTTGCCTAATCCAAATCTGCCTACTGATTTTGATTTTTCTTTGCTTCCAACTTTTACGTTCCAATCTCCAATGTTCAGCTTGACATCTTGTATTGGTGTGCTGTCAATTTCTTCCTGTACTCCTTCATAGAATCTATCAATCTATCTTCCTGTTCTGCTTCTGTGGTTGGTGCATATACTTGGATTATGGTGATATTCCTAAATATCACCTTACTGAATTGATTTGGTCTGATTTTGCATTGTATCCTCTGACTGCTTTTGCCACATCTTTTCTTAGTATGAAAGCTACTCTGTTTCTTCATGTCTTTTCATTGCCTGAGTAGAACAGTGTGTGGTTGTTTGATTCAAAGTGGCCCTTTCCTGTTCATTTTAACTCACTCACCCCTAGTACTGCTATGTTCATACGTTGCATTTCCATTTTTACTATGTCCAGCTTCCCTTGGCTCATTCTCCTCACTACTGTATAATCCATCACTAATACTAACCAGTATTTATGGCTGCACTGTTGCATTTTCAACTCCTAGCACAGCAGAACTTGGGGGGAAATTAGAAACCCAGGGAAATTCAGGGAGTTGTAGTACAAAAAAAGTAACATTACTAAACTCTAATCAGAGAAAGCAGTAACTCTCAAGTGGGTGAAATTTACACACAGTGGGAGAGTGAAGAATGCCTCCCCTTTTAATCTGGGAAAAAATGATCCTCATCTCTCAAAAGTTTGGGAAGCACTGCTGCATATTTTAGTTCAGATCCAGCATGTCCCCGTCATTGTACAAACAAAAACAAAGTTGTTTTTTTTAAAGACCTCATGAAATAAAAAAATACTCCATATGAAAATATTACTTGTCTTTTGGGAAACTCAATAACTCATATAGGGCTGAGGTAGTATTATATTCCTCTACTTGGGAGTGGGTTGAACAGTTGGTTGAACGGTTGGTTGAAAACTAGCATTCCAATGTGTTTTTATATATCACTTGCTCTGTTTCTTACATTGAATCTACATCTCCCATACTGCATAATAGTGCACATTTCAAAGAAATGTTCTTCAAAGTTCCAATAGATGTCACTATGGAAATAAAGAAATGGAACAGAGTAATGTTATCAAGGAGGCAGGCAGCTGGAAGCCCTTATTTTCACTGCATAACCTGGTATGACTGGAAAATGATTTGGTCAATTATAAAAGAAAAATTGGGGAAAATGCAACTGAGCAGAGTCTTCATCTTTAAACTGCAATTTTGTCTAAATTAGAGCAATGAACACTCTTTCACAAGCACACACTTGAGAATAACTTGACCTTATTTTCTTATGAAGTTGCAGTCCATAGCTCCTTTAATGGAAATATACTTCTTTAAAATGAAAATATAATACTAATTATATTTATATGGTTTGCTAAAACTTTTGGGCTACTTTATTTTATTAACATGGAAACTACAGTGTCATTTAAAGGCCAGTCAGAGTGAGCAGGGATTATTTTGCTGTCAAATGATAAGAGTCTTGCTAATATTTCTGTCCATTTAGTATTGGTTATTTATTGTACTATTTCATGTTAAGCTTCACATGCTTCTGAAATTACTGGCCTCAGTCATGTAGTAGAGAATTGCAATTATGGATTTCTGTGCACAGAGCTTGTAAAAGTTACTATGGGCCTTTGCAGACTGCCAGAAATAGTGCAAATTGAGTCCACTTTTAGGGTTAGGGTTAGGGAATCATGGGAACTGTATTTTATTGTGGCACCAGAGCTCTCTGACAGAGAAGGCCCAATGTCTCAGAAAAAAATACAGTTCCCATGATCCCCTAGCACTGAGCCAGGGCAGTTAAAGTGGACTCAATATGCACTATTTCTAGCAGTCTGCTAAGCCCCTATGACTCTCAGATTCTCCTGGACTTCTGGGCAGTGGCATTACTGGGTAGGTGCAGGGGGGGTGCAGGACACATCGGGTGACACCCCAAAAGAGGGGGTTGACACCCGGTTGGCTCCCTGCCCCCGCAGGCACTCATTGGGGCTGTGCGGGTGCCATGCCAGACCTTGGGGAGGTCTCCAGCCCGGGCAGGCAGTGGGCAGCCATTTCCACGGCTCATGCAGCCATTTCTCCCAGCTGTACAGCTATTTCCCTGGCCAGTGCGGCCATTTCCCTGCCCCAGATGTCCCATCTAGAAGTCCCTCCCCCAGAAGTCCCACTCTCCCTGCACTGGGTGCCACCCAGTGAGGATCCCCACTGATTCTGGAAGCTTTAGTGCAAAAAGTAATTATTCCATCTTGTGGCAGTGGATACATGTAACATATGACCTAACTAACAAATCTAACAAATGAGATCTGTATGAGCTTGGGCCTAGTTTGAGTACAAATGCCTGTTCAGGGGGCAGGAAGAAAGTGGGCTGGACCAAGTCTAATTTCCTTGCTTTCTGCTCTTTTCCTTAGTTCTACCTCCAGTAGATTGAGGAAAGTATTTGGCATTGCTCAAAGCTTCATAATAACAGGAACTGCCCATGCATGCAAGAGTTGCTGTGTATATAGCTGGTTCTCATTCAGTTAGAGAAAGACATGTTGAACCCTGGTTTTTTGTAATAAAGACCTAGGTGGAAAGAATTTAAAAGATGTTCATACAGTCAGCCCTCCACACCCACAGATTCTTTATCCATGGATTCAGTGAGCCACAGTTTGAAAATATTCCAAAAAATATATAAATTCCAAAAAGCAAACTTTGATTTTTTTTTATTTTATATGTTACTATTTCATTACACTATTATATTTAATGGGACTTGAACATCTACAGATTTTGGTATCCACATGGGTCCTTGAACCAAAACCCAGAAAATACCAAAGGCTCACTGTACTATATTACTGTGTACCAATTTGCAGCCTACTTGATTGGATTCAGGTCTAAACCCAAATTAAGGTTCAGAAAATTAACCTGTGTAACTTTCATTAATAGCAGTAGAAATTAAAAAGTACTTTAATTTCTTTTGTGACAGAACTATAATGAATTGCTGGAGGAAATTAAATTCAAAAAGTTCCAGAGAAATAGATACAAGTTTTGGGGGTTTTTTTAGTGAGGGGTTGGTTTTTTTGTTTTTGTTTTGCTACATGGTTTTAAATTTTGATTTTGTTTAAAAAAAAAGGGTGGGGGTGGGGAAGATGGCCAATAGCTTTATCCCAAGGCAAAATGGGATGAAATTTACAGGGGCATATGTTTTCTAAAGACTGGCTGAATTTGAATTTGATTAAGTTGTTTGCCATACAAATATCAGGACCTGGAGTTCAAAAACAGACACTTAGGAAGTCTCACCTTGGTAATATCCCACATGTAGATGAAATTACCAACTTGCATTAAGGTGAAGTAAATATGTTAATACAATTATTTTGTGCATCCAGTTTAAATGCACTCACATATGCTGCAGCATCAGGTCACTTTACTTTAAAACTTACTTTATGGCTATTAAAACACAGTTCAGCAATTCCAAGAAGCCGTATACTTCAGCCAAATGAAGTAGTGAGAACCAAGAATGATTCAGCATATTTAGACCATCAATCAGAGAAAAGAATTAATATGAATACTGTTGGATGAAATAAAGGACACAAAAGAGTCAGAACTAGGATTGAACACTTGACAGGAATTCACAGACAAGATATACACTGGGCAAAATTGAAGAGTTACACCAAAATGTGGCAGACTGAGGGCAAAAGATAAATGTATCTTTTTCCACTTCTGGAACACAGCAATTAATTGTCACAACCATACAATATTTATTTGTTATCCGCAAAGATTAGTTTGAGATATCCCATACAACCCAATAAACCCATTACCAACTTAATACCAAGCCTACCTCCAGATTTCAGGTGAAGGTGGAGAGCTATGACCATGCAAGTCAACCTTGGTGGTAGGGATGCAATCCTTCACTAATTTTCTTCTCAAAGGAAGCAGCAAATAAATTTAGCTGTCTTCCACCCATGTGAGAAAGTCTTCAAAAATAACTCAATTTTTGAAACTCATTCACATTGACAATTTGGGGCTTATTTTGCACAACATTTGCATGTGGTTGAGTTGCACAGAACATGATTTTTGCAGAGAAATGGTATTTTATATGCAGAAAATGCTGTTTCCTGTGCAGATATTTGTGCAAAACAACTACATGTGAATTTTGTGCAGCTTAAGTTCTGAACTGCAAGATTCTCATCAGTCCAGGATTCTTCTCATGAGGCCTTTTTTGACATATGAAAAAAACATTATTTTTAAAAAATAATATTTGGATTATTTTCAAATATTCTTTCCATCTCTACTTGGTGAGCCTTCTGAATGTCAACTCTCCTCTCCCATATCAACCATCTTGATGGTGTTGGCACTGTTACTTACCTGATGTCATTATTTGTATTATTATTATTAATAATAATAATAATAATAATTATTATTATTATTTATATCCCGCCCCTCTGCAGAGCAATCGGAGCAATTACCTTTCTCCCAATAATGGGACTACTCAAGGAGGCACACAGCAAATTTGAAACAATACAATTTAAAACAATACAAAATCATTGCAAATGTATAAACATAAAATTTAAAAAAAACACAATTGCACAATTTTAAATGTTAAAACAATTATGCATCAAAATTTAAACTGTATTAAAAACTCTAATCAAATCTTAGCATTTAGGTAGCATTTAAACCCTTGTCAGTCTGACACCTGGATAAGGCCACGCCCTGGTGGCACAGTGGTTAAATGTCTGTCTTGCAGCCACTCACAGTTCAATACCAGCCAGGGGCTCAGGGTTAATTCAGCCTGGCATCCTTCCAAGGTTGCTAAAATGTGTACCCATCTTGTTAGGGACAATTAGTTTACACTTTGTAAACTGCTTAGGGAGATCTTAAGTACACTGATAAGTGATATAGAAATGTGTTTTTGTGGGCTTTTTGGACTGTGAGGCTGTGTTCTAGAAGAATTTCTTCCTGATGTTTCCCCTGCATATGTGGCTGGCATCTTCAGAGAACGGTGGCATGGAAGTGAGTGGACTATACATAGACTGTGTGACCTTTGGTATAGAAATGTATATTGGTATTTATCTTCCTAGAATAGCCATAGGCCAAACCTAAGCAGCCAGGCAGCCTTAGGGCCTGTACAGACTGGCCAAAAGGGCTGGCCTGGGGGTGGAGTTGGGGTGGGGCGATTGCACACCGGCTACCCCGCCGCCGCCATCATGCCACACACCCCACTGCATGGTGCGCAGCATCAGGGCGCTCCCCTGGCACAGCGTTTAGACACTCTGCACCAAAGGAGTGCAAAAGAGCATGGCAGCGGCACTGAGGGCAGCTTTTTGATGCTCCAAAAGGGAGCAGCATTTGTCAGCTCTTTTTGGAGTGGCAAAGAGCTGGATCAAGGCCGAGGCATGTGGTTGCCGCAACCTTGATCCGGTGCCCCCAGGGGCGACACAGAGCCACTCCTTAAGGGCCATCTGTAGAGCCCTCTAGTCAGCCTGAAAAGAGATCACTTCATGCTATTGTGAAGATTATTTTCCCTCTTTCACTGTGAAACAGGTAAGCACTGTGGTTTACCTGCTGGTAGGGTAGACTGTTCCTTCAAGAAGTTTGTTGTTGTATGCCTTCAAGTCATTTCCAACTTATTACAATCCTAAGGTGAACCTATCATGGGGTTTTCTTGGCAAGATTTGTTCAGAGATTTCCCAGTGCCTTCCCCTGAGGCTGAGAACATGTGACTTGCCCAAGTATATCTAGTTGGTTTCATAGCTAGGTGCGGAATTGAACCCTGATCTCCAGAGTTGTAGTGCAACACTCAAACCACTGTGCCAAATTGGCTCCCTTTCTACAAGTGCCTTTTCCCAATAATTAACAAGGGCAATACAGGACCAGCTTTTACATGTATGGAGTATCTTCTCCCTCCACATCTTTTCAGCCCAACTAAAAAATCTGAAATGGCAATTTTTCTGCAGCAATCTAGGTTCTATTATGCATTGATTGTTGTTGCTAAAGTATTAGAGCATTTTCATGTCTCTAGCATGGTGTAGTGGTTTGAGTATTGGACTATAACTCCAGAGATGAGGGTTCAAATTCCCACTCAGCCAGAGAAACCCACTCGGTAACCTTGGGCAAATCACAAAGTCTCAGCCTTAGAGGAAGTCAATGGCAAACCCCTTCTCAACAATTTTTATCAAGAAAACCCTGTGATAGATTTGCCTTAGTGTCGCCATAAATCAGAAATGACTTGAAGGCACACAGCAACAAAAACAAGAAATAAGGATAGGTTTAATAAGGGTAGGTCAGAAGCAAAGTTTCTGGGATTTGCATAGCAGTACACTCCCCCCCCCAGTAGTTTATAGTTCTAAAACATCTTTGGATAAGGTGATTGAACTGGGAATTAAAACAAAAATCCATAACACCATGATAGAATCCACTGAGGAAACTAGAGATGAGTCTGCATACTGAAAACTTGATTTCAATCTCCCAAATCTAAACAGAATTCTATACTCCTGTAGCTGTCACCTCCCACGTCCAGCTCTCCCACATTCAGTTCACACTCAGATCCTCTCCAAAGACATTACTGGTGGTCTTGCTGTACATGATACAGCTGTTTCTCCCACACTTCCTAGACATCCTCGCCAGAAATCCTTTTCCAAAATCCAATCTCCTCCTTCCATGTTGGGCTTGGATTTATTTGGATGCTATTTGAAACAGTGCCACACCAGCTGCCAGTTCTTTTCACCTACACAAGTTGCAAGTAACTTGTGGTTTTAATTCAGACTTAAAAAAAACAAAAATAAAAAGTGTTTCTTTTGAATTGTTGTCCTTTGATTTTGTTTTTAAAAAGGCCGTTTGTACTGTGGAAAGGCCAAGATATCACTTTAAAAGGGTAGGATGGGTGTGTACATGATCCATTTACAACAGTAGGAATATATATATATGTTACACAGTTACAAAAGATTGGTATCACTTTCACTGTCCGGGCACCCTCCTACAGACTCCTGGGATTTGCAATTTGGTAGGGTACTTTGACTTCTCTGTTAAATTTTTCTAGTGTACTTCCCTGAACAAAAAACCCTAGCTATGATCTAGAAGAGGATGCTAAGGAACTCATTAAACCAATCCCAGGATTTCAAAGTGATGGAGTCATGGAAGCTGAAGCATTATTAAATTATAATATGAATATGAATATGAATCCAGTGTATTAATATATTTGCAGTTGGTTCAGGTGATGAAAAGCTTATTTCACGAAAGTTTCTAAGGGGAGGTCCAAAGCACATATATCAAGTGCCCAGTCTCCAGAGTGTTAGGGAGGGTGGAGGACAGCAACAAGATTATTCCAGAATATACATGGAAATAGCATTTGTAATGGCACTGAGCAAAATCAGATTCATTATGTTGGCATCTCAACTATCATCCAGGTGTGCAACTGCCCATAAAGCTACATCTGAAGAGAGAAGAACCTGGACAAAGTGTGCAAAAGTTATCTACAACTCCCCTTGCTCTCTTCATTATTTACTCAGATAAGAAAGGTGAGCAAGAAAGCAAGATAAGTTGTTTGCTCCAGGGATTGACAAAGGCCCAATAATGCCAACCTCTAGCTAGCTACATCCCCACCAGGAAAATGGGAAAAAGAAGGAGGCTGCAATGTGTCTTGCCCTCTGCCTGATAAGATCATTCTCCTTTCCTAGAAGGTTAAAAAAAAAAAAACCTTTTAGACCAGGTTACATTTTTCCAGTTGAATATCTTATCCATTCACTATTTCTTCCAAGTGGTTTGGATTTGCAACAAAACTGTGGCATTTCTTTATCCCAGACTCATGTGCAACTCTCTTGGCAACCCTGTTTCCCCGCTCCAGGCAAAGTAGAAGAATATGGCTGGGTTTTCTATAGGAATCCTATTAAATCATGATCAAAAGGGAGAATGTTGGCCTGGCAGACTTGAAAATAGCAGCCTGTACTTCCTTGAGCAAAAACAGCAACATGATTGATTGCGTCTATGATTCTAGCAAGCTCTTTTCCTCAACACAAGCCAGACACCAGAGGGAGATGTGGTGACACGGAGTGAGATAGTAGTTTGCCCCAGGGTCTGAGTGTCAATTTATGGTTCAGCTTTTTAAAATATGGCTTTGTTTCTGGTGAGCCCTCTTGGCAATTTATATGCTGGCAAAATGTTCCCATTGAAAAGTTGTGTGAAATCCTGTGATAATAAAAAATCAGACTTTGCTGCGGTCCAGTGTATGAACTGATCCATGAGGGTTTCTCCTTTCTCTCCTTTTAATTTAAATTGATCTGATGCTACTGATCTTCGAGTTGGCTGTTGCCTCTCGACTCACTCAGCATGTCATCTTGTGAAATGAGCAAAGTACATTTTGAGACTTAAACAGCTTGTGAATGACTGACAGAACAAAGTAGCAAAATGCAAGGAAGATTAAGTCAGAAAGATGAAAGGGACTGAAGGCCAGTATTGAAATAGAAAATACAGTGGATGGATACACATGAAAGGAATTATGTGTGTCACATGTAAGGATGGATGAATCAGTCTATTTCTGGCCTTTGACAGCTATGTCATTCATAAGTTTGTTCCATTTTGTTTCCACTATCATATGAATTGTTAAAAAATCAGAAGATTTTGTATTTACTTTTCTCGGAAAATACACATAGACATTTACATTATTAAAATGTGTAGGTTTTGGCACGTTTTTTACACTTGTAAATGTGATGTCCTAGTATGTGTTGTAGTAGGGGAAAATGCTTTCTTGTTGTTGAAAGGGGGTAGCATTTCCCTATAGGCCTTTACATTTCTAGCTGTGAACTGCATAGCAAACTTTGGAGAGTGGTAAAATCCAAATTTTTACCACTCTCCACCAATCTGGAACTTGGCGATAAGTTGGGCTTCCTTCTGAGATGATTTTGGGTACTGCTGTCCAAAAAAGTAACTTTATCACCCTTTTAAGGTGTGTAAGCAGATAGCCTGCATAGGGTTAATGTTATAGTTTTATGAAAACTAAACATTAAATTTTCCTTTTAAAGCAGTAAGACAATACATACTTTGCTTAATCTAAAACAAAACATTATTTCACTAAACCTCAGTGATGCATCTCAGAGTGCAATCTTCTACTTGTCTGTTCAGACATAAAGTCAGGCAGGATCTACACTGTGGAATTAATGCAGC
Organism: Phrynosoma blainvillii; assembly: GCA_026167975.1. Lineage (NCBI taxonomy): Eukaryota > Metazoa > Chordata > Lepidosauria > Squamata > Phrynosomatidae > Phrynosoma > Phrynosoma blainvillii. The sequence goes on from JANUYF010000005.1 coordinate 41,491,444, forward strand.
TTGACACCACTTTAACTGCCAATGCTCTGGAATTCTGGATTTGTGGTTGTGTGAAATATTTAGCCTTGCTTTGGTGCCACAAAAACTACAAATCCCAAGATTCCATAGGATAGAGTCAAGACAGTTAAAACGGTGTCATTAATTCTGCAGTGTGGCAGCAGCCTCAGTTAAGTTCAAGGAGATTTGTGGAATGTATAGACACATATTCTCAACATTTTAGTTAGCTTTGCATTCCAGTACGATGATCTATCTTTTGTTGTTGTTGTTGCTGTTAGCTGCCCTCAAGTCAGTTCTGAATCAGGATGAACCTGTGGATGAGACATCTCCAAGAATCCCTATCTTCTACTGCCTTAACCAGATTGCTCATTGCTCATAACTCCCCTGATTGAGTCTATCCATCTGGTTTGTGGTCTTCCTCTCTTTCTTCTACCCTCTATCTTTCCTAGCATTATTGTTTTTTCTAGTGATCTGTACCTTCTCATTATGTGGCCAAAGTACGACAGTCTCAATTTGATCATCTTTGCTTCCAAGGAGAGCCCTGGTCTGATCTGTTCACGAACCCATTTGTTTGTCTTCTTGGCTGTCCATGGTATCCTAAGTACTCTTCTTCAGCACCACATTTCAAATGAGTTGATTTTATTTCTGTCTGCTTCCTTCACTGTCCAGCTCTCACATCTGTACATGGTAATTGGGAATACAATGGCCTGAAAAATTCTGACTTTATGCTCAGTTATATGTCTTTGCTCTTCAGTATCTTTTCCAATTCTTTCATAGCTGCCCTTCCCATTCCTAGTATTTCTTGACTGCAGTCTCCATTCTGGTCAGTGTTTGATCCTAGGTATGGGAATTCTTTAACTATTTCACTTTCCTCATTGTCTAGATTGAATTTGTGTATGTCTTCTGTGATCATTATTTTTGTTTTCTTTATGTTCAGCATCAGATCTACCTTTGCACTTTCATCTTTGACCTTCCTTATTAACTGTTCCTGAATGTGTTCTGCTAATAATAAGGTGTCATCTGTATATCTTAGGTTGTTAATGTTGTTTCCTCCTATCTTAACTCTTCCTTTTCTGTTTCGAATTCTGCTTTTCTTATGTTTTTAGCATATAAGTAGGGTGATAGGATGCACCCTTGCCTGACCATTTTGTCTATTGGGAACCACTCTGTTTCCCCAAATTCTCTTCTGGTGGTGGCCTCTTGTCCTTGGTACAGATTCCTCATCAGGACTATCAGATGTAGTGGCACCCCATGTATTTGAGTGTGTTCCATAACTTTTCGCGATCTATCCAATCAAATGCTTTGCTGTAGTCTATGAAACACATGCTAATTCTTTTTTTTTTTAATTCTTTGGTGTGCTCCATTAGCTATCGTATGTTTGCAATGTAGTCCCTAGTGCACCTTCTTTTTCTGAATCCTGCTTGCACCTATGGAATTTCTCTCTCCATGTATGGTTGGGGTCTATGCTGCAGAATTTTGAGCATTATTTTGCTTGTATGTGAGATTAGTGCTATTGTCCTATAGTTGCTACAGTCTTTGGTATCTCCTTTCTTATGGATTGATATGCTTATCTCTGGCTAATTCTGATTAAATTTTCTTTCATTTTAACTCATGAAGTAAGAAAGAAGTGATAATTCACAAAGTCACATTCTCACTTTGGCTTCTGAGGAGGTTGCTCCCCATGTGGTGCTCAGAAACAAACACACAGTTTCTCTTGAAATATGATAGGGTCCACACTGGATTGAAGGCAATGCAGAGAAAGGATTGAGGCATTCCTCTTTCTAAGACAGAATCCCAATATGTAATACAAATCAGCCTACAGGTGAAAGAAAGACAGAGACCTAAGGATCTGAAATGTGAGAAAGATGAAATGAGTAATCTCAAAGTCAGCCACAAAGTTCATGTGGGCTGGGGATGGGTGAGACAACAGCCTAATTATCTATCACTTCTCAGCATGGTTCCAAATCATAAATTATGTGCACAAGGCCTGTCATCAGTCTGTAGTCTGTTTCCACACTTTCCTGCTGAGTACAGATGACAGGAGCGGGAGCCAAGCTTTCCATTGGTAATATGAAAGAAATGTCTTACTTTAGCATTTGCCTTTCCACGTTTGTATTAAGTTTTATGCTTCCTGCAGGAATGCCGAATCCTCAAGACTTCAGGCACTTTCTCATTCACACTCCCAGAAATAGCTAAAGTGCCAACCAAATGTGATTCTGTCAGCTTGTGACATCTTTTCCTGGCACTTTCTGTGAAGATGGCACAATGTATGCCAGGGTGCTGCTGAGATTCAAAATGTATTCAGTGGCACGTGGATTCCTGCACAGCAAAGCTGTCTCTGCTTTCATAGCTCCGTTAAAAATGAACACAGTGCAGAATTATTCCATACTGCCATTTCCTAGCTCCCTGTTTTGCATATATGAATATACCAAATTTGTAAAAGTGGTTTTGTAAAGAGTCTGTGAATACAACCCAGAGTTTGGGGTCCAAGGATCCTTTTTTTGGATTACCACTCTAAGAATTCCCCAGCTGGTGGTCATGATGTTAGGGGATTCTGAGAGTTGTCATCTCAAAAAGGAACTTTTCCCAGCACTGTTCCTTATCATACAACACTGTTCAATTTGTCCATCTTTGTATCACTGGCTGTGTTCCAGACTTGTAATAAAAGAGCACTTGAGTAAGGATGATGAAGAAGGTTTATGGGTATTATTACAAAGGCCAGAAATCATGCCACTTCTGAAAAGCACAAGTGCTGTTAACCATTCCTTTTTGGCCAAGGATGGAAATTTGAAACAGTGCATAATGAAACAGAAAAATCAAATTGATATGGCAACCCAGTGTATGAAGGAACAATTTTGAAAACTACTGTTGGCAGATCTTTTCTTTCCCAGTTTATTCTTAGCTGAAAATAAACACTGCAAAAACAGAGTTGAGGGTGAAATGAGGAAACAGCTTATTAGTTGTTATTAGGTAATCATGGAATCTGTCATGTGTCTAAAAAGTAGATACACACTCTCTCAGCCTTAGAGGGGGGCAAGGGCAAAGCCACTTGGAAAAAATTCTGCCAAAAAGCCCCTCTAATAGGCATGCTTTGTTTCCTTTGTTTTAAAAGGAAAAGGCCAATGATAATAATACCATAATAAAACAATAAAATGGAACAAATTACTAAACAATAAGCAAGTCATAAAAATAGCTTTCATATCACATTAGATATTAGAATGTCTTGGAAAATAAAAATGGCACTCGAGTGATTGTGTGGTCATCTCTGGATAGATAGGCAGGATACACATTTAATAAAATAAAAAAATCCTGTGCTTGTTGCTCCAAATTCATAAACATATATTCCTAGGGACAGAATCTCTTCCATAAACCGCCAATGCCTTCACTTCAGTCTCTCCAGGCTCCAAAAGGACTCATAAGCAGAATGAATTAAAGTGAAAGCTGATGTACAGATAAAGGCTGGAAGGAATGGATGTTTGAATGGTACTTTGTAAAGCGATGGGCTCAGGCTGGGGTTTTGGAACTGAGGGTCTCTAAAAGATGATCACTAAGGATGATGAATAAGGTAATGATAAGAGTAGATTTTCTTTAGATACTTAATTTGTTTGTTTTCAACAGAATCTCTTGATCCTTGGAATGGTGTCTTATGAGACAAATGGAAAATCAGACAGAGGTGTTTGACCTTAAAAGAGAAGATCTAATTTCATCCTACCTTCCACTCCCCATGGGAAGATCTGCTTTTCTTTCCTCCTGGATGTCAGAGGTTCAACATTTGAAGAGGGCAGATTGGGCAAAGTATTTATATAATGAGTACTGAAACCTTTTGATATGCTCCCAAACATGCAGCAAAGTATTTATATATATGAATACTCATATATGAGTCCTCAATCCTTCTGATTGGCCCCCCAAAATAAGGAAACATTTAGACCATTTAGACACAGAGAGGATCTGTGTTTTTCTAAAAAATTCAGGAAGAGCAGCAAATATGTTCCATCTTCAATTCCATCCTGGTAGCAGGCGGCCAGAATATGATGCTGAAGTGCTCCTACCCAAACACAAGATTGTATTGTTCAACAGGTGGATTTATGGAATGATGTCCTCTCTAGCTATTATGTATACATATCCAGGCGGGAAGCAATTGCATGTGTATCCACACTACAGACTTATATCAGTTTCATACTTTTTAATTGTCCTGGCACCATCCTATGGAATCTTGGGATTTGTAGTTCAGTTAGGGGGGTTGCAGACTGCCAGAAATAGTGTGAATTCAGTCCACTTTTAGGGTTAGGGTTAGTGCTAGGGAATCATGGGAACTGTTATTTTTCTGAGACATTGAGCCTTCTCTGTCAGACAACTCTGATGCCACAATAAAATACAGTTCCCATGGTTCCCTAACTCTAACCCTAACCCTAAAAGTGGACTGAATTCACACTATTTCTGGCAGTCTGCAACCCCCCTTAGATACTTAGAATTCTCTACCAGAGAGCTGTAATGCTGCAGTTCAAGGGACTGCCCTAGAGATTTCTAAGTCCACCCATCAGACTACGTATTCCCGGATTCTATAGGATGAAGACATGACAGCTAAAGTGGAATAAAGGTGCTATAATTCTGCAGTGTGAGTGCACCCTGCATTTTCACATTTAAATATGACAGAGTGTGAAATCCTCATTTAGGGCCTTTGCAGACTGCCAGAAATAGTGCACATTAAATTGAGGCACTGCCCTGGCTCAGTGCTAGGGAGTCATGGGAATGGTATTTTTTTTCTGGGACATTGAGCCTTCTCTGTCAGAGAGCTCTGGTGCCACAATAAATTACAGTTCCCATGATTCCCTAGCACTGAGCCAGGGCAGTGCCTCAATTTAATGTGCACTATTTCTGGCAGTCTGCAAAGGCCCTTAGTCATCTCTAAGGCTAGCTCAAATAAGTGGAATTTACCCCTAACTGGCAGGAAGAATGCTGTCATCATATCTATTTCTAAAAAGAATAATTAAATAGCTTTTCCCTCTCTCCTGTCAAGGAGCTCATTTGTCATTAAAAAGATTAACATAAACAGTGTTGCTTCCACATGAATAAAACTGTTGCAAAACATACATTTTAGATTATATAGTTTTGTAATTTCCTGAATAAACAAAAAATGAAATTATCCTAACATTAATTTTAAGCAATGATTCAAGAATTAAAACTGAAGGGGGTGAACTTAAACTGACAAATAAAAGCCACGTCACATCCCTGTCAGAGGGATGTATTTTATCTGTAATTAAAATAACAATTTTCTCAGGCTTTTTTTCAGTGATGATTTGCTGCAGTTGAGGTGAGTTGCTTCATAATTTGTATCCCCCAAAAAGCAATGAAGAGTGAAAATAACACCTGTAAAATGAGAGAAAGAAGCAGAGAGAAAAATAGAGAAAAATATTACATCAAATTTAGTTATAGTATATATTTTTCTTTCATTGCAAATTGAACCATGGAATTAGTACAGATGCATTGTGAAATCATGAAAGTAAAATACAAGTCTCTTTGATATAGAAGTCTATTAAAAATATCTGATATGGAAGTCTATAGCAAATCCTTTAAAACCTGGCAGTCCATGGAAATAACCTCTGTGTGAATGCCACAAAACCTGATCAATGTTGCTCGTGCTCCTTCAGCACTGTCCTTTAGGTGCACTGCAAAGGGTCTACAAATCATATTGAAGAAGTCTGTAACATTTGGATGGGGAGCTATGCTGTCCCCAAAGTTTAATAAAATTGCTGATGAGAAACCATTAACTTGGAACATTATCACATGGGAGACGGGATGTCATTGTCCTGTCCCTGTCCCATGCTTGTCCCATGCTTATCCTGTGATCGTGGGAAGGACTTACACACAAAATCGTGCTTATCAGGACATTTTCCCATCCAGAAAGTGCAATGATCCCATGAATGTCCCATGAATGAAGTAAAATTGTCCCCTCATTTCTCCTAATTCTGTATTATTGGAAGATCCTGATAATACAATTCCATTTCATTGGGTGGGACATTTACGGGATCAGCACAATGTAGTGAGAAAGCCTTTCGCGCAATCACATTCAGTCATGGATGGGATAAAGATGCACATCCCCGTGTGATAAAGTCCTTGGTTAATAAGAAGGCTACACACACACTTACTGGACAGCAATTCACATGAAACTTGGTGGTTCTGACTTTTGAGCAGGCCTGCATAGGATTGCAGGACACATCTCCAGATTAATACAGTGGGCCCTCCATATTTGCTGGGGTTAGGGGTGCAGGACCCCTGTGTGAATGGAACCCCCCCCCAAAAAAAAACAAAACTTTTTTCACTGAGAGAACCTCTCTCTAAGAATCTCTAGGTCCTCCAGTGCATCTCTATGGTCAACATAGACCTACAAATGCCTAGATAAGTGTTTTCTTTAGGAATCTCTAGGTCGTCCAGTGCGACTCTATGATCAACATCCGACAAATTTCCGCTGGTGGATCTAGACAGAATCTAGACAGATCTAGATAGCAATATTAATCAAATTGGCAAAAATCAAAGCCGCAAATGTGAGAAGGTCAACTGTGTTTCTAGACTTTTTGGTTCTTCAGAAATCAATAATCACTTTTCTTCCTTCCTCTTTGTTTGCTTCTAGAAGGGTTACCCAGCATATACCCAATCCAGAAGTATAATTCATGTCAGCCAGAAAGGTGCAGACAATCAAGAAAAGGGAATATCAACCGTCCTTTTTTGTGGTGGACCATGATGAATATCATGAATATCACAGTACACTGTTATAGCACTATTATTCCACTTTAACTGCTGTGGCTGCCTCCTGTGGAGTCTTGGGATTTGCAGTTTATAGAGGGGCATTTAGAATTCTCAGCCAGAGAGCTCTTAGTACTCAGTAAATTACAAACCCCAGAATTCCATAGGAATAGCAGTTAAAGTGGAATAACAATGGTATAGTGTGATTGTGTCCAGCCTAGAAAGGTACATGTGGGCCTTTTTGGAATCCAGCCATTTCCTATTTTCCTCCAGTTGAAGAAACAGATTAGATTTCAGTGTGACTACTGTTATGCACAGTTAGACATATAAACCTCTACTTATTTAATCATGCAAGCTAAATGAATAATTTCACCAGTTTGCTCCCCACTCTAGAAGAATGCAATGGTTTCCCATTGTTCATGGAAATTTTCTTGTATATATTGTCTTGGCACAGAAAACATGTTTTAGCAGTATTGAAATGCAGGAATCAGTGTATTTATGCAATCTGCTATGCAGACAGTTTAAATATATTTTTGTCAAGCATTCAGATATTACCAAGTGTTTGAATATATCCCAATTATATACATAAGTCATCCCTAATTGTCTGTCATTATCTATAGCAAGGCTAGGGACAAAAGCAAGGTTCATCTGCTTATTGCTTAATGCTTACTGTGATGATCTGTCAACATCTGATTCTGCAATCACTCCTTGTAACAGAAAGATCACATCCAAACTCAGAAAGATGCATTAATCAATATAATATGATAAATATTATATGATAAATATAAGAAGGCTTACAAGCAAAGGTTTCCTTTTTAAAAGAACATTTCAACAATACAGTTGTTGAGGAGTAATGACTGTATGTAGGTGGCCCTAGCATAGCTGTGGATCATTAAATGTCAGGAAATGTTCTGAGCTGGGATTGCTACAGCTGTTATTATGTGCAGGGAAATTTTTTAACATTTGTATTTCTTTTCACAATACAGTGATGCAATCGCTTTCTGTTACTCCCTGCCACCTTCTTATATGTTTAAACATGCAGTAAACATTTGGAAAGGAAAGATATACCGTATTTTTCGGCATATTACAAGCACTTTTTCTTCCCCAAAATGACGGTGGGGAAGTTGGTGCGCCTAATAGGCCGAATGTAGCTCCCGTCCTCGGTGGTTCAATGGGCTGCTCCTGGGATCGGAGGCTGAGCAGCCCATTGAACCACCGAGGATGCAGGGGGACTTCCCTGGGACCATGCTGGGGTCGGAGCACTCCTCCGACCCCAGGATCACCCCAAGGAAAAAAAGGTTGCTTTCCATGGGGCAATGCTGGAGTCGGACGACGCCTCTGACTCCAGCATCGCCCCATGGAAAGCTTCCTTGGGGCGATCCTGGGGTCGGAGCACTCCTCCGACCCCAGGATCACCCCAAGGAAAAAAACGTTGCTTTCCATGGGGCAATGCTGGAGTCGGACGATGCCTCTGACTCCAGCATCGCCCCATGGAAAGCTTCCTTGGGGCGATCCTGGGGTCGGAGCACTCCTCCGACCCCAGGATCACCCCAAGGAAAAAAAGGTTGCTTTCCATGGGGCAATGCTGGGGTCGGACGACGCCTCTGACTCCAGCATCGCCCCATGGAAAGCTTCCTTGGGGCGATCCTGGGGTCGGAGCACTCCTCCGACCCCAGGATCACCCCAAGGAAAAAAAGGTTGCTTTCCATGGGGCAATGCTGGAGTCGGACGACGCCTCTGACTCCAGCATCGCCCCATGGAAAGCTTCCTTGGGGCGATCCTGGGGTCGGAGCACTCCTCCGACCCCAGGATCACCCCAAGGAAAAAAAGGTTGCTTTCCATGGGGCAATGCTGGAGTCGGACGACGCCTCTGACTCCAGCATCGCCCCATGGAAAGCTTCCTTGGGGCGATCCTGGGGTCGGAGCACTCCTCCGACCCCAGGATCACCCCAAGGAAAAAAAGGTTGCTTTCCATGGGGCAATGCTGGGGTCGGACGACGCCTCTGACTCCAGCATCGCCCCATGGAAAGCTTCCTTGGGGCGATCCTGGGGTCGGAGCACTCCTCCGACCCCAGGATCACCCCAAGGAAAAAAAGGTTGCTTTCCATGGGGCAATGCTGGAGTCGGACTACGCCTCTGACTCCAGCATCGCCCCATGGAAAGCTTCCTTGGGGCGATCCTGGGGTCGGTGGGTGCCTCCAACCCCAGCATTGCCCCAAGGAAAGCAATGTTGCTTTCCTTGGGCGGATGCTTGGGTCGGAGGACGCCTCCGACCCAGGCATCCACCCAAGGAAAGCAACCAGGCTTTCCCTGGAGGGATCCTAGGGTCTGAGGCGTCCTCCGTGGGCCGGAGGACGCCTCAGACCCCAGGGTCCCTCCAAGGAAAGCCTGGCTGCTTTCCTTGCAGGGATCCTAGGGTCTGAGGCGTCCTCCGTGGGCCGGAGGACGCCTCAGAGCCCAGGGTCCCTCCAAGGAAAGCCTGGCTGCTTTCCTTCCAGGGATCCTAGGGTCTGAGTCGTCCTCCGTGGGCCGGAGGACGCCTCAGAGCCCAGGGTCCCTCCAAGGAAAGCCTGGTTGCTTTCCCTGGAGGGATCCTAGGGTCTGAGTCGCCCTCCGTGGGCCGGAGGACGCCTCAGACCCCAGGGTCCCTCCAAGGAAAACCTGGTTGCTTTCCCTGCAGGGATCCTAGGGTCTGAGTTGTCCTCTGTGGGCCGGAGGACGCCTCAGACCCCAAGGTCCCTCCAAGGAAAGCCTGGTTGCTTTCCCTGGAGGGATCCTAGGGTCTGAGGCATCCTCCGTGGGTCGGAGGACGCCTCAGAACCCAGGGTCCCTCCAAGGAAAGCCTGGTTGCTTTCCTTGCAGAGATCCTAGGGTCTGAGGCGTCCTCCGTGGGTCGGAGGACGCCTCAGAACCCAGGGTCCCTCCAAGGAAAGCCTGGTTGCTTTCCCTGCAGGGATCCTAGGGTCTGAGGCGTCCTCCGTGGGTCGGAGGACGCCTCAGACCCCAGGGTCCCTCCAAGGAAAGCCTGGTTGATTTCCCTGGAGGGATCCTAGGGTCTGAGGCGTCCTCCGTGGGTTGGAGGACGCCTCAGACCCCAGGGTCCCTCCAAGGAAAGCCTGGTTGCTTTCCTTGCAGGGATCCTAGGGTCTGAGACGTCCTCCGTGGGTCGGAGGACACCTCAGACACCAGGGTCCCTCCAAGGAAAGCCTGGTTGCTTTCCCTGGGTGGATGCCGTGGGTCTGAGGCGTCCTCCGTGGGTCGGAGGACGCCTCAAACCCCAGGATCCCTCCAAGGAAAGCCTGGTTGCTTTCCTTGGGCGGATGCCTGGGTCGGAGGCATCCTCTGACTGTATTTTATTAAGAATCTTTTTTTCCTAGATTTTTCTCCTTTAAAATTGGGTGCGTCTTATATGCTGGAGCGTCTTATATGCCGAAAAATACGGTACATTTAAAGAATAAAAAAGCACATAGTGTACACTGCATACTGCCATTGATTTCCATTTTAAAAGGGGGAAAAAGTGGGACAAATTTAAAGCTAAGCACATTCTAGTTTTTGTTTTGGTTGTTTCCGTCCAGTATTGAAGGCACAATATACTAGTTATAAGTCAATATCATACTGGAAAATAAGCTTTGCTTTCTAGTTTTTAAAATGGATCTTGGCTCTAATTTGGCATGGCATGCCAATCTTGAAGCAACTTAAAAGCAAAGCTTGGGAAAACAGCATCAGGGTGTATGAAATCATCTGTCATTCATGCTCCTGTAATCTCAGGGCTGCCCTGGAAGGCTGGTTAATGGCAAAAGCTGAAGCAGAACTCAACAGCACATTCCCCTGAACGTAGTATTCTGATGAAGTATATTATACCAAGCATGTTCCAGGTCTGCACTGCCTTTTCCAGGATCAGTTGGAGGGCTGATTTTGGCTGGCAGAGCTTTACATAGCTTGAGCCAGCAAACATTCTCTGTCATGTCTAGTTGCAATACTGATCACAAACAGGACAGCCAGTGGGGCTCCTGATGTAACACAGTGCATTTTGCAGTCAAATCACAGTACAATCATGGATTTAGCAGATGTCCTCGGATAACTGTAAACAGCCTTCTTTTCTATATCACAACAGTATCATTAAGAGCAACTGAAAATGCGCTTGAAGACAAAGATGTGTTCGTCTATGAGAAACATGAAACAAAATATGGTTGATGTTCAACAAAAATGCCACAAAGTGTTCAAGGCCTTATTCTCTAGACCTTTTCAGACCTTTACCAAAACAAACAAACAAAACATAGATGATCCAATAACATCCAAACAATGATACCTTTATCGGGCCAACCAAAATGCACAATACAAGCAAGCTTTTCATCAGGCAAACAGGAGAAAAAAAATTGAAGATGTTAGTCATAGGACTGCATTTTCTGTTTCTGATCTAAGTTCAGATGATGGGGGGGGGGCTATCTGCAGGGTGGCACCTCCCCCTTTGGCCATGAAGTCACTGGGAGATTCTCAAAGTCAAAGAAGCTCCTGGCTTTGCAAATTGGCTGGACGAGCCCAGATTCAACCCGGAGGTTACCTGGGGTACACCGGGGGAAGGCAATGGCAAAGCCCCTCTGAAATCTTCCCAAGAAAACCCCATTATAGGTTCACCTTAGGGTCACCATAAATCAGAAATGACATGTAGACACACAACAGCAACAACAGCAGCAGCAACAACAACATAGGAGAAGATCACACTACCAGAACCAAGCAACAGTACAGTACAGTGATCTTCTCCTCCTGTCTAGGCATACATTATCCTGGTTTGGCCTCCCAGTTTGAGTGAAATAAACATGTTTTTGAGTGATTGTGTGTGCATTTATGTTTAAGTGTGTCTCCTTCTATGCTACTTGCTATCTGGAACTAAAGCTCAGTCTCTTTGTCTCTTTCCTCTTTGCCTCTGGTTGGTTCCATTCTTTACCACAATTTCACTTCTACATAAATTCTATCTCTTCACTGAACCTTTCCCTCCCCTTTTTATATCAACAACTTGTCACACTCCCCTTTTGCCCTCATTTGACATTTCTCCAATCCATCTCAAAGGTCAATGCCTTTTCTTTCCTCCACCACCTCAACTGTATCTGTGAAGAAAATTCTTAGGTTAAGTTATATTCTTATTATTGTTCTACCCATTTATGATCTGCTCCAGTGTTATATAATAAAGTATATTTACTTCACTTTAACTGGCACATTAGTCTCCTTGAATAGGTGGGCCATACACCATTTAGACACAAGCAAAAATACCCCATACCTGTGAATAGGGATTAAAGTCCTCTCTTGAGGCAGTACACACTTTAATGTGGAAATCTTTCTCTTCAACAAGTTCATATCAGGTAAAATCCCTGCCTAAGCTAGTAAATAAAGGTGTTTTATTTGCTCTCCAACAGAATGTTATTAATGGTAAGAGAAAAATTAAGTTTGACATACGGTATTTCTAATTTACAGGCAAGGAAAGCGGGTCTGCTGCTCCAAAGAGTTGTCCACAAAAATTCCCAAGTAACCAATATATGAAATAATTTACTTTAGGCAACCTGTGTATATATGCTTTAGATGCACTTTTTAATGGTTTAGAGAGAAAAAATCAGATATTATGCCACCAGTCATCTACAAATAATGGTGATTCTAACCTATCTGAGTCAATCAGAAATGGCAGTTTTCAGGATACATGATACAAAAGAAAATGACCCAAAGTTCTTTTAAAAACATATTCATACAAGAGCTCTGGTGGGATAGTTTATTCTACAACATCAGTCTGTAGGAATTCTGTTTTTATGTAAAGATCCTGAGGATACAAACCATGGCCAGTAAAGCTGCATCTACACTGTAGAATTAATACAGCTTGACACCACTTTAAGTATCATGGGTCAATGCTATGTAATTCTGGAATTTGTATTTTTGTGAGATATTTAGCCTTCTCTATCAGAAGCTATGGTGCCACAACAAACTACAAATTTCAGGTTTCCATAGGATGAAATCATGACAGTTAAAGCACTGTAAAACTATATTAATTCTGTAGTGTGGCAGCAGCCAATGATTCATGGCCCTGTAGAATAGGGATGGTAATATGCAGGGGTAGCTATGTTGGCCATTTAGCAAATTCAAACAAAAATCCTACCAAACAGTGATACCTTTATTGGCCAATTGAAATGCACAATATACTTGTTGCAAGCTTTCGAAGTTTCACTGGCTTCTTCATCAGGCAAGATGTTACAAACCAAACAGGAGAAAAACAATTGGAAATGTTAGTCCAATGCCTGCATTATTAGTCAGATGCCTGCCTTGTTTCTATCTTTAGTTAAGATGGTATGGGGAGGGTATCTTTTGCAGGCTGGCTCCTCCTGCTTCTGGCCATGTGGCAATTGGGAAAGTTTCAAAGTCCCGGAAATTTAAAGTCCATTTGCATCTCAACAAGGATTCCTCTCTTGCAATTCAATGTAACCAGGCCTCTTTTGAAGACAATGAATTTCTCAAGAAGGCTCCATGTTTTAGCATCGGGTACATTTTGGTAGGTGTTGAGGTAAAACATGTCAATCCATCCCAAATGTAAGAAGAAAAAAATGTTTTACCTTGGTTGAAGGTCCCAGTCCACTGGATCACCCTTCAGGGTTCCCCAGTTGCAGCTACAATGTGGTATCTCACAATCCAGAAAACATGCAGGGGTAGCTGTGTTGGCCATTTGGCAAATTCAAACAAAAATTCACCAAACAGTGATTTTGGCCAACCGAAATGAACAATATATTTGTTGCAAGCTTTTGAAGCTACTTGGCCAATAAAGATATCACCTTTCAGGCCAGATTTGCTCTAGAACACATGCCTTGGTCTTTTTAACAGTTCAAGGAATATTTAAAACTCTCTCCCTGTACATTTTAGATGAGTTGATTTTCTTCCTGTCACTATTCTTCACTGTCCAGCTTTCACACAGAGAAACTGGAAATATGATGGCAGTAATGATTCTGACTTTGATATCTATTAATATACCGTATTTTTCGGCATATAAGACACATTTTTTCTTCCCCAAAACGAGGGTGGGGAAGTTGCTGCGTCTAATAAAGTGAATATACAGGCTGAGGGCAAACTAAAGAAGTACCGTAACTGCCGAGGCCACAGCTAAAAGTAGGCCTCATTTCAGCCTCAGCCTCGGTGCTCCAGTGGGCTCCTCCCATCCCAGGAAGAGCCCATTGGAGCACCCAAGATGGGGGTGGAAAGAGTCCCCTTTTCCTGGGTAGTTGAATGGGCTCATCCTCTTTCCACCCCCGTCCTGGGTGCTTCAATGGACTCTTCCTGGGGTCAGAGGACATCCTCCCATCCCAGGAAGAGCCCATTGGAGCACCCAGGACGGGGGTGCAAAGAGTCCCCCTTTCCTGGGTAGTTGAATGGGCTCCTCCTCTTTCCACCCCCATCCTGGGTGGTTGAACCTCTCAGCCTCAGAGGGTGGAAATTGCAAACCCCCTCCTCTGAAGAAATCTGCCAGGAAAACCCTCATGGTAGGGTCAAAATGAGCCACAAAATTACTCCAAAGCACTGGATTACCCTGGCCAAGTTACACTCTCTCAGCCTCAGAGGGTGGAAATGGCAAACCCCCTCCTCTGAAGAAATCTGCCAGGAAAACCCTCATGGTAGGGTCAAAATGAGCCAGAAATTACTCCAAAGCACTGGATTACCCTGGCCAAGTTACACTCTCTCAGCCTCAGAGGGTGGAAATGGCAAACCCCCTCCTCTGAAGAAATCCGCCAGGAAAACCCTCATGGTAGGGTCAAAATGAGCCAGAAATTACTCCAAAGCACTGGATTACCCTGGCCAAGTTACACTCTCTCAGCCTCAGAGGGTGGAAATTGCAAACCCCCTCCTCTGAAGAAATCTGCCAGGAAAACCCTCATGGTAGGGTGGAAATGAGCCAGAAATTACTCCAAAGCACTGGATTACCCTGGCCAAGTTACACTCTCTCAGCTTCAGAGGGTGGAAATGGCAAACCCCCTCCTCTGAAGAAATCTGCCAGGAAAACCCTCATGGTAGGGTCAAAATGAGCCAGAAATTACTCCAAAGCACTGGATTACCCTGGCCAAGTTACACTCTCTCAGCCTCAGAGGGTGGAAATGGCAAACCCCCTCCTCTGAAGAAATCCGCCAGGAAAAACCTCATGGTAGGGTCAAAATGAGCCAGAAATTACTCCAAAGCACTGGATTACCCTGGCCAAGTTACACTCTCTCAGCCTCAGAGGATGGAAATTGCAAACCCCCTCCCCTGAAGAAATCTGCCAGGAAAACCTCATAGTAGGGTCAAAATGAGCCAGAAATTACTCCAAAGCACTGGATTACCCTGGCTAAGTTACACTCTCTCAGCCTCAGAGGGTGGAAACTGCAAACCCCCTCCTCTGAAGAAATCTGCCAGGAAAACCCTCATAGTAGGGTCAAAATGAGCCAGAAATTACTCCAAAGCACTGGATTACCCTGGCCAAGTTACACTCTCTCAGCCTCAGAGGGTGGAAATGGCAAACCCACTCCTCTGAAGAAATTCGCCAGGAAAACCCTCATGGTAGGGTCGAAATGAGCCAGAAATTACTCCAAAGCACTGGATTACCCTGGCCAAGTTACACTCTCTAAGCCTCAGAGGGTGGAAATTGCAAACCCCCTCCTCTGAAGAAATCTGCCAGGAAAACCCTCATGGTAGGGTCAAAATGAGCCAGAAATTACTCCAAAGCACTGGATTACCCTGGCTAAGTTACACTCTCTCAGCCTCAGAGGGTGGAAATTGCAAACCCCCTCCCCTGAAGAAATCTGCCAGGAAAACCTCATAGTAGGGTCAAAATGAGCCAGAAATTACTCCAAAGCACTGGATTACCCTGGCTAAGTTACACTCTCTCAGCCTCAGAGGGTGGAAATTGCAAACCCCCTCCTCTGAAGAAATCTGCCAGGAAAACCCTCATGGTAGGGTCAAAATGAGCCAGAAATTACTCCAAAGCACTGGATTACCCTGGCCAAGTTACATTCTCTCAGCCTCAGAGGGAGGAAATGGCAAACCCCCTCCTCTGAAGAAATCTGCCAGGAAAACCCTCATGGTAGGGTCAAAATGAGCCAGTAATTACTCCAAAGCACTGGATTACCCTGGCCAAGTTACACTCTCTCAGCCTCAGAGGGTGGAAATTGCAAACCCCCTCCTCTGAAGAAATCTGCCAGGAAAACCCTCGTGGTAGGGTCAAAATGAGCCAGAAATTACTCCAAGGCACTGGATTACTCTGGCCAAGACACATTATCTCAGCCTCAGAGGGTGGAAATGGCAAAAAAAAAAAAAACAACCCTTGAAGAAATCTGCCAAGAAAACCCTCATGGTAGGGTCAAAATGAGACAGAAATTACTCCAAGGTACTGGATTACTCTCGCCAAATCACACTCTCTCAGCCTCAGAGGATGGAAATGGCACCCCCCCTTGAAGAAATCTGCCAAGAAAACCCTCATGGTAGGGTCAAAATAAGCCATAAATTACTCCATAAGACAATGGCCTAAAAACTCCAAAGGTACCAGTCCATCTGATCTTGGAAGCTAAGCAGGGTCAGCCCTGGATAGTCCTTGGATGAGAGATCGCCAAAGAATCCCAGGTGCTGCAGGCTGTATTTCAGAGGAAGGAACTGGCAAAGCCACTTCTCGAGTCTTCCTTGCCTAAGAAAACCCTAAGAAATTCATGGAGTCACCATAAGGCGACAGGAGACTTGCAAGAAAGTTGGGCAGGGAATTTGTGCAATACCTGGCTCTGCTGCTGGCTTAAATTTAAATTTACAACTTAAAATTGTTCTTAAACTGCTGTTAACTTTATACAGTTGATATAAAATATTTTACTACAGTATTTGGTTAAGAATCTTTTTTTTTTTTCTAGATTTTCCTCCTGTAAAATTGGGTGCGTCTTATATGCTGGAGCGTCTTATATGCCAAAAATACTACCTATCAGAATGTCTTTTTAATGTGTCCTCTGGTAGAGCAGTAAACAAGATCACTCCATGATGGTCTTCAGATATTGAAATGTCTATCATATCAGGTCTTAATCTTCTCCTCTCCACGTTAAACTCTCAATTATCCTTCATAATGCTTGATTTCCAGATCCTTTATGTTGTGATTGCCCTCATTTGTACATGGCTCAGTGCCTGGTTCTGGTATGAGGAGACTGGGCAATGGCTGGCCTGCTCAGCACCAAAACTGGATTTTATCCCCTTGCCCTAGATTAAAAAAACCCTCACCATTTGCTCTGGATCCTCAAGGAAGATCCAGAACCCTCCATTCTGATGCACAGTGGCTATCTGAAATGTTTCCCACTGAGTCACCTGGCATGCCTGCCACTGCTGACAGTCACTCATTCTGAGGTCAGAAGAAGGTGCACAGCCATGTGACCATAACTGGGAGCCTCATTCTGATCTCAGAACAAAGTGACCCATGGTGGCAGTGGATGTGCAGTTGGCTCAGTGGGACATGCATGTGATCAACCAGCATCAGAACAGAGGGCTTTGCAATGGGCAAATTCTGAGTGCAGGCAGTGGCATCACTAGGGAGTGCAGGGAATGCAGACCACATCAGGTGACACCCTAAGGGGAGGTGACACCACTGCTCCTCAAACACCTACTTTTTGGCAGAAATGGGCTGAGGCACTCTCATGCTTCCCTTTAAAATGCTTTAAGAAATGGTGGGAGTGGAATGAAGCTCAGTGGGAGGAGAAAGGAGAGACCCAATAATTTTTTAAATTAAAATTTCAAATTTTGAATTTTTTATTTTTCTTTTTTTAAAAATGATAAAATATTCCTTTAAAATTTTATTTAACATCACATTTTAACTAAGGGCCTTTACAGACTGCCAGAAATAATGCAGCTTGAGGCCACTTTAACTGTCCAGGCTCAGTGCTAGAGAATCATGGGAACTGTAGTTTACAGTGGCAACAGAGCTCTCTGACAGAGAAGGCTCAATGTCCCCAAAAAAATACAATTCCCACGATTCCCTAGCACTGAGCCAGGACAGTTAAAGTGGCCTCAAGCTGCATTATTTCTGGCAGTCTGTAAAGGCCCTAAATCTTCACTATGTATATGTAAATACATTTAGGTTGGGCGTAAGATATTGTAATTTTAATTTTGCTAGTTGTTATGTTACAACTATTAGCATTGCATTCAGTGGTATATGGGAATTACGATTTATGAGTAACATTAGTGCAAAAAAGCATTACTAAAGATTCTGTATGGTGTGAAATGGGAGGAGGTCAATGGGGGAGCGACACCATGAGTTACCACACCAGGTGACACCAACCCTAGGGATGCCACTGGGGACAGAATACTTTGGGCTGCCCTGCATCGGTCCAAACATGGCTCAAATTGTAGGACTGTATTCTGATTCTGTGCATTTAACTTCATCATTTATTTATTTATTGTTTTTTTGTTTATATGGTACTTAAATATAGAAAGAAATACTTTGCACTTCCTGAACTAGGGCAAGGCCTGGAAAATAATATTTCCATCAAAATGCATACTTCTTCAAATTGTACAGTACAGTTCTCAGCTCAAAAATTATACACAAAATATAAAAGACACTATATGAGACAACTGATACTACATTGATATGTAAATCATAAAAAGAGTTATACACACATTATACATTAGTATATACTGTGTGAAAAACATGCACAAGAAGTAGGGAAAATATCAGATTGATGCAGTGATTGGATAGAAAGGATTTAAGATTAACTACAATAGGTTTGCTCCTAATACTGACCCCAAATATAACGGTAAGAGGTGGGGGAACTCAGTAGCAGCAGCAGTTTCTCCTGTGATGTTAAATGCTGCCCTCTTCTGGCACTGAAAAAGATTAACAAGCCAACACTTCCCAATGAACTACAAAATAAAGCATTCATATACTCACATTGCTCTTAAACAATGTGACATGATAATGATGCTAGACTTAAAAGACCATTACTATGGAAAGAATATTACCTGAGATACTTCTTCTCATTTACAGTGGCACAATACTAACAAAAAAGGAATACATTAATATTATTAGCCCAAGATCAAACCCCCAACCAGTCCACAATTGTGATTATCAATTTTATATTAAAAGAGATGCAGAAGTGGGTAACCTGGAAAGGCAATCCCACTGTGGAGACCTGGCCATACCATATTTGGAAATCCAAATGGCTGCAGCATGGGAGAAAGCAAGAGCACCCACCACAATGAGTTCACCTAAAGATATCAGCATAATCCCTTTGTCTGTTGAAGGTGATGATGGGATTCTGGCCAAAGAAGGTGGTTGTTCATACACAGACAAAGGACTCTTCTCCAGTCATAGTAGTTTCTTTTGTCTGAGATATTCATGCCGATTATTCAGTCATTTCTCTTTTTTGTGAAAACCATTTAGAAGTAAGGTTATCCATTCATCCTGAAATGGCTGCCCTGGGACATGATTTTTGAGTATATACACACCTACCTAGGCAGTAGCAAATTGGTCTAGTCTGAAGCAGGATAGAAACTCTATTCAACTTCTACTAGATTCCTCAATAAGCCAGCCACCACACTTGCCGCAATGGCTATTGAGCCATCTCCGTTCTGGACACCCCTTGATTGGAACCTGGCTTCAAGATTGGTACAGCATTACTTTTAGCAAGGCCTCCCCTTTTCACTTTCTCCTACCATTGCTTCATTCGTTCTTGTGTTTGTGCATGAGTATGTTGATTATTTCATTAATAAAACTGCAAAACCTATTTGGAATTGCCTCTGGAGTTCAGTGGAACTGATATACACAGGGTTGATCCTAGGCTGAATGTTGCCCCAGTCAAGCTATTTTTTTAGCTATGAAAGTTCCCCTAAAACATATTAATTTTTAGGCACCCTTCCAGGAGCCCCAGCTTTTGGGGTAAAAATATTGTGCTTACTGAACAGAAGCACCTACCAGTCGAGTTGCACCCTTGGCTACAATCTTCAGTCCACCACCATGTGGATAATTGCATTTCTTTGGGACTGAGAGGGGAAAGAATTAGAAAGCAGGGAAGAAACTATTTTCATTCCCTAGTGCCTCACTTTTTGGCTTACAGAAGAGAGTTACAGAAAAAGACCAATTTGGAAATAAATGCTGAAAGAGAAAAAAAAATGGTCTCCAAAAATTCTCTACTCTGTTCTCAGATGGCGAAACTCTGCTGATTATTTTTGAGCCAGATTATCTATTAGTTTAACTCTACTAGGTAGTAAGTATTGTTTTACCCATTTCAAAAAGTATTTCTGTGCCATCTCTTTTAAATAATTGAGAAGTCATTTTTAGTTAGTTTTTAGAAAATCTGAATGCTAAGAGCTGCTGGTGCATGCAATAAAGCACATCCTCTTTCCATCCACTTTCCCACTGCTTTGATATCCCACAGGACAGCACAAGACAGCACCACAATGCACAGCATGAGTCAGCGCTTAAACCCTGTGATATTCTTCCCTACCATGTCCCCATTGCTCTCAGAGTAAATGAAAGGTTACACTTACACCACAAAAGGAGTGAACTCATCTCACATTAAGTTACAATCAGAACATAATACAGTTATAGCCTGGGAAAAGGAATTACATTCAAACCCTGTCCAAGGAGATGGAGGGGGAGATTCACCACTAATAGTAGCAGCAGTGCAATTCTTTTTCTCTCTTTTTTTTTTTTGCTTTTTTGGAGGGTAGGAGTGAGTCATTACCATTACACTTTGGTAAAAAGCTTCCCAATCCTGTACTCTGTACTCAGGATAGCAGAACAGAATATGGAGAAACAGAATGGTTCCCAACTGGAAAGGGGATCAGATAAGGCTGCATTCTATCACCCCATCTATTCAACAAGTATGCAAAAAATATCATATCCAGAACAAGCACAGAAATAGATACAGGGGAAAGAGAAGTGAAGATTGGAGGAAGAAATATCAACAATTTAAGATATGCAGATAGCATAAAAATCAGAAAGGAAAGTGCTAAGGTAGGCTTGCTGTTGAACATTAAAAAAACAAAACAAAAATAATGACCACAGAGGAGGTACAGGAATTAAATATAGGCAATGAGTTAATTGGAATAGTTAAATATTTCCCATACCTTGGATCAATCAGTGATCAGAAGAGGGACTTCAGTCAAGAAATAAGAAGACTAGTACTGGGAAGGGCAGCTGTAAAAGAACTAGACAAGATTTCCTGTCACTATGTATGGATGTGAGAGCTGGACAGTGAAGAAAGTGGCTAGAAAGAAAATCAACTCATTTTAGATATGGTGCTGGAGAAGAGTTGTAAAGATGCCATAAATAGCCAAAAAGACAAACAAATGGGTCCTAGCACAGATCAAGCCAGAAATCTCCCTGGGAGCCAAAATGACTAAATTGATGCTGTCATACTTTGGCCACATCATGAGAAGAGATGACTCATTAGAAAAGACAATAATGCTAGGGGAAGTGAAGAACAATAGAGAGAAAGGCCACATACCAGATGGAGGCCATGGCCTGCAGCGACCTGCAAAACCTAAGCAAAGGAGTTAAGGATGGGGGGCTTGGAGATGTCTCATTCTATGGGATTGCTATGAGTTGAAGTCAACTCAAGGGGAATTAACAACACACAATAACAGGAAGTCATCCACTGTACATGACAATAACAGAAGAGTTACTATGTTGAAAGCTGAGCCACCATGTTGTATCCCCCACAATAACTTGGCCATAGCATAAATATTGTATAAAACTGTGTCTGTCTGTATGTTGGGGGCTTAATTCTGAGAATATTATTTTTGTGACAATGAACTCAGCTTTTGAACTTGCTCAGATCTCTCCATCCTTCATTTATACAAGCTGCTGGAGTGGTTACGTTGATGCATTCCTTGTTTGTTTAAAAGAAGCTACAGGATCATGTTAGCTCAGGTGCTCTCCATTATGTACTTGCTGTGTACCTTCAAGTCATTTCTGACTTATGGTAACCCTAAAGTGAAACTATCATGGTGTTTTCTTGGCTAGATTTGTTCAGAGGGGGTTTGATTTTGCCCTTCTCTGAGGCTGAGAGAGTGTAACTTCCACAAGGTCAACCAATGGGTTTCTATGGCCAATTTGAACCCTGATCTCCAGAGTTATAGTCCAACATCAAATCACTACAACATGCTGGCTCTCTTGTTGGCTCAGGTGCTCTCCATATCATTTTCTAAATGTCAGTGACTGATGAATCACAATAACATATTGACATGAGAAATTATCTTTCTTTTGGGGGCTATCAATAATCAATACAAATAAAAGAATGAACCATTTGAACTGGGTTTGCTAGTCTATTCTTTTTCTTATAATAAATCGGTGTTACATTTCTTCATTTTGAAATGATGTAATTATTGCAAATTACATTGTCTCCCAAGCCTAATCCTGCTGTGTGTATGTGTGTGTGTGTGCACATCTTGAAGCATATAGTTGCATCCTGGCAAAACACGTTATTGTTTTGCTTCTATGTCAAAGGGATGCCTGAAGTCTCAACAATTGTTAACCTCTCCCATGGTGTGCTAACAAGAGGTCAGATGCTCACATGTGGCTCGCAGCTTGGGGAATTGCTCTGTGTTCTGCCAGGGAACAGGACCGCCGGAATGCTTTCTCTCATAAGTTTGAAGCCATAAACTGCATCCTACTTGATGAGCTGTGCCAAAACTGGACCCAAGGGGATGCAGGGGCTTGGCTGATGGGAAAAATGAATGCTTCCTATGGAAGCTACAGCTGCTTTCCTGAGAGGTTTGAGGGAACAAACATGCAGATGCTGGATTTTTCCTCCCATACTTTCCGTTTCTGACTACCTGTTCTGGCAAGAGTTCCAACAATGGGGGGATAGAACAGCAGGCATCCAGCTGTTTTAAATAAGCCTTTAAAACACAAGTAATGGCTGCAAAAATAGTCAAAAATGTGAAAAGCATTTCCCCCCCTGGCACTTAAGGGTTTTTTTAAAGGTGAAAGTATACACAAACATTCTCTATCTCAAGCAGAAATTTTATGACCAGGCAAAAGCCTTTGATTATGAAATCAGGCCCACTTCAAACTAATAATGATGGCTGCTTAAAATCCCAGTAATATAGAAATAGTTTCATCTAGCAAGTGGTCAGTAGCTGTAATAGGTGGGGGATTCTGGGAGCTGTAATCCAAAATAGGAACTTTCTCAAACTCTGATCTTAATTGTATAATGACACAGCACCTCACATGTGCCTGCCTATGTGAAATAGGCATTATTATTTGAGAAAGAATATACCATTTCTCATTATTATTCCTCTTCTTCCCTTACCCAAACCATTCAAAACTGTCCCCACAGGGAAATATCCTGTAGTAAATAAAGTTAGTGCTAGGTATGTAACTCTTGATCAATTTCATTCATGTTTGTATGAACTAATACTTTTCCTTAGTTTTCTCCCCATTGCAGGATAAAAGGAATAATTTTGCACAGGATTCTTCCAATGTTCTCATATCCCAAAGTGCATCAGGGAATTATTCTGCACAGAAGTACATATGGTTTTTCTTTAGAAAAAAATCTCTCAGGTTTTATATTAGCCTCAGCCTTTTTTCACTGTGCAGAAAACCATATGGAAGAATGTGGAGTTTGCACAGAAAAATCATGTGAACCTCTGCACAAAATAAGTCCTCTGAAATACACTGGAATGTGCACATATCAGGAGGAAACTGTACAAAGTTTTGCTGCCACATCATTCTTCCCAACATGGGTTCCTGAAGGGATGGGAAACCCTTTTCTCAGTAGGGAAACAAATAACAATTAATATTCTTTCCACCCTTAGTTTGCTTTCTGCTTCCTTTTCAGATTCTGTACCAGCAAAGTCTGCTCAAAAATTCAAATTTAGCTTGCTCTTAATTCTTGCTTCTCACAGAAGACTGAATTCTTTAGGAAGGCAGAGAGAGGGTGAGTGTGCTTGCATATGTGTCTTTAAGTGGCCTCTCAAGTTATAGTGATCCCGTGAATATCACAGGGTCTTCACAGGCAAGGTTTTGCCTGTTCTGTCCTCTGAAATATAGCCTACAGCACCTAATATTTGTTGGTAGTCCCCCATCTAAGTACCATCTAAGGGTGATCCTGCTTAGTTTCCAAGATCAGGCAAGATCTGGTGCCTTTAGGATATTTAGGCCTAACAGCAAGAGGGGTACATCCCCTTTATATAAAAATCTATATTTTCATGGGCCATTCTAGATTTCATTAAGAGCCATCAGTACAATGTTATCAGGTGCCACCTGTCTACTGTCAAATTACTCCAAGTTGCCTTGGCATCCATACTGATAACTCTACTAAAATCTTTGAAACAAGGCTTACATAATTGGAAGCAATCTCCCTGCAATCAGAGGCACTTGGGTGTAACAGACTTCTCAAAGGTTATTCAGACCCCTTCCAATACATAAAAATATGTTAATGCAATGTAGGTGTGAGAATGAGAATATTTTTCATATTCATTCATTCCATAATTGCTGTGCAGCCATTAAATCAATTTCTTGGTTTAAGAATAAAGACAGAATATTTTCTACTGTGTAGGTGCATTTTGAAATGTGAAAGTCAGCAAGACAAGTATGAATAAATCTCTGTTATATTTTACAAAGCTTATTATTATTTGGGTTTTTGTTTACCTAATTAAAAATGTATAATGTATTGAATAATGTATTTAAGCAGATGGAGTTTTAAATGGGAGGGTGTAGTGCTTCTATTTTATTATGTATGGTGTAGTGGTTTCAGAGTTGGATTACAACTCAGCTCATCCCTGGAAACCCACTAGGTGACCTTGGATAAGTGACACACTCTTAGCCCCAGAAAACCCTTAGGGTTGCCATAAGTCAGAAATGAGTTGGAGCACACAACAACAACAATGTGTTTTTAAAACATTGTACATGGCCTTGAATCCCATGTTTGCAGAAAGGTGGGATATAAATTAAATAAATATAAATTTAAAAATATAAAGAGATCTAACACACATCATGGTTTTAAGTATGGGCCATCTTATTTACAGTGAAATTTGTACCAGGATTATGTTACAGTGTAAGCTTCATCCTGACCTCATCTCAGACTGCCATGAGTGAACTATCCAAGACCAGGATGGTGAATACAACAGCAACATGTATTCATACATTACAAAATTTGTATGCTTCCTTTTCCCTATGAATACAACTCATGATGGCAATCAACAGGTAAAACGGCCATATATGGCATTTTGGCATGTTATTCAGGTAAAATTGTTAAGTGCTCGTGAGGTTAGCCTATAGAAACTGAACTAGCAGCAACTGAACAGTGGTGGGTGTGTGGGAAATCATTTTGGTGTAAAGGTAAAGATAAAGGTTTCCCTTGACATGAATGTCTAGTTGCAGCCGATTCTAGGGGGTGGTGCTCATCTTTGTTACTAAGCTGAAGAGCCAGCGTTGTCTGAAGATGACTCTGGTGGTCATGTTGCTAGCATGACTGCATGGAACACTGTTACCTTCCCACTGAAGTGGTACCTATTTATCTACTTGCATTTGCATACTTTCAAACTGCTAAGTTGGCAAAAGCTGGGACTAGTGGGAGGAGCTCACTCCATTATGCAGCACTTGGACCTCTAACTGCTGACCTTCTGACTGTTAGAATTAGCATCTTAACCACTAAGCCAGTGCATTTGGTAGCTAACTTGAAATTCAATGACTATAGGAAATATAGGAGACAAGCAAATTATTAAGTGACACACATTTATAGAAATGCATTTGTCTGTTTTAGATAAAGTGATAAATAATAACCTAGGAGTATCTGTGATTTTTAACTCCCAAGCTTTTTTCAATTTAATGTAACAATTTAACATAAGTTTAGAGTGCAAGAATGCAAATCCAAACACCTTCTTTCAAGCAATTACATTCATTCTTATCTTGGTTTAACTATCCTGCCATATTTTTTAAAATAAATATATTTCCTTAAAATGGCTATCCTCCCACCCTGAAGTGGACTGTCGATCATGGTGATTTGCTCACATGACTCCAGTATCTGAATGGTATAGTTATATTTTTAAAAAACCCAGGACTTGAACAACTGGACATAAAATGCCATTTATGGCTGTTATCTAGTCTTGCTAGGCTTCAGGTTTTCCTCTGGTGTATTTGACGATGGTGCCTAGAATTGAGAGTGAGGAATTGAAACTGCAGGACTTCATCTGCAATACTCATTTAAACTGTGGATTTCCAAACCTGTTTGTAGATTGGAATATATCTTAATAAAGATATTGCTTGCTTGCTCATTTAGTGAACTTGGCAGCTGGAAGTAGAAGAGACAAGTATTAGATCAACTCATCCTCTATTACTTTCAAGGCCAAATATTAAGTGCAATGTGATGCTTCATAAAAAATGGTTTTATAAAGAAAACACAGCCTAGCTGTATCAATCTGCAACCACTACAACAAAATCCTTAAGAGATCTAAATGTAGCTATTGTGGTAAAAAGGAACAAGTTGCCCTGTGCATAGTTCAAAACATCAGAGGAGGAAGTTTTGGATGCCACTCTAGTGTATTTCATTTGGAATAACTTTTCTTCATGGGAATTTGAAGCTGGTACCTATTCTCTGTCTCACAGAAAGTTACTGTCCCCAAAAGAAAGCTAATAAGTTAACATTACAAGGAAACAAGTTATGAACTTGTTTATAAAGAGGCATAATTTGTTGAATGTTGTCCAATGGTATTTGTCATAAGGCATAATACCTTTCAGAGTAGTAAAGGCAAAAATGTACTAATAACCTGGATCCCTAAATAAAAAGAAAGATTAAGTATTAATATAGAATGAAGGATAACAAGCCAGAGGAACAGAAGCAAATGGGTCACAGAAAGGACAGAATGGAACATGACATATAAAGAAAGTGAACAATATGTAAGGGAAACCACAATAATATAGCTAATACTTCATAAACAAGCGGGGGAATACAAAGAGAAAAATGTGATGAACCAATTCCAGAGGTGATGGTTGAGTAAATGCACCTGATAAAAAAGAGTTAAGGGAAATGAGGTAAAAAATATTTCTTATTCGTGCTGGTTGTTGTTGTTGCTGTTAATTATTATTATTAATTTCATCTCTATGCCGCCTTTCTCCCAGAAAGGGACCCAAGGCAGCTCACAGATAAAATTGGTTTAAATTTTAAACCTTGAGAGAGCATGCCTTTACCAACTGACTGAGAACATGCACTGTCTATGAATTAATAAATGTTAGGGTGGGAGGAGTGTGTATAAATATCATGTACATCAATCTAAGTCAGACAATCCCAAACATACCAAATTTGTTGAAAATCCAGTGAAAAACAATTGGGCTGTCCCCCCAAAGTCAATTTTATGTATGTCACATACATAAACACAATGTCTAGGTTTTACCATCCCCAAAATACCCTCTGAAAAGGGTGAAAAATCCATCCAGCCATTTTGCATGAACTGGTAATAAACAGCCAGCCAGAAAGTTAATATTGGGCCTTTGCAGACTGCCAGAAATAGTGCAAATTGAGTCCACTTTAAGGGTTAGGCTTGGTGCTAGGGAATCATGGGAATTGTTTTTTCTTTTTCTTTTCTGAGACATTGAGCCTTCTCTGTCAGAGAGCTCTGGTGCCACAATAAAATACAGTTCCCATGATTCCCTAACCCTAACCCTTGAAGTGGACTCAATTTGCACTATTTCTGGCAGTCTGCAAAGGCCCATTGTTTATCACACTTCTGTGTTAAAATTCCAGGATGTCCTCAGAATAAAAATATTTTTTTTTCAGAGACACATGGCAACAGAGTAGCCAAGCAAAGAAATTTAAGGTGCATTCTTAGAGCAAGAATGAATGTGGGGTCCTCCTAACACTCCCCCCCCCTGCATCCACCAAATTGTTTGGCTACTATTGCATAAATTACTAGATTCCTTTTTTTTTGTTGTTGTTAAGAAAAAGGGTTAAATTTAATACAGCTGGACAACTGAACAGCTGCTTTCATGATTTAAATAAAAACAAGCTGAAATCCTTGCTGTCAAATGGGTGATATATGACTTGTAATGGGATGTTTCCAACCTTTTCTTCCATATGGCTGCCTATGTTAGGAAATACACACAGCCTACAGTCAGCCAGGTTCCCAGAAAACATCTGGCTCTCATTCCTACTCTGTTAGTTCCAAAGTTGCCTCCCACAAACATAAAATGATTCATAGGGCAACATCCCTTTGCTTAAGGATCCAATTAGGATGTTTCATTGATAATTTTATCATATGCCACAAACAGAGATATGGGAAAATGGAACACATTCAAAAATGGGTCTTCCACATATATCTGATTCTGCATTATCTGCACATAATATAGTTAGCATTACAAGCAATATTTCCGTAGGTGAATTTGGGAAATAACCTGAGATGGATTTTATCTCTTGTTGGAATTAATGATCCCTTTGCTTTCCAAAATGGCAGCCGCAACTCATTTGTGCATGCGCAGTACTCCTGCGCATGCGCAAACGCGTCACGGCCGCCATTGTGAAAATCAAAATGCTGGCCGCGGCTTTTTATCCAATCCTCCAGATCAACATTTTGTTTTAGATCTTTCGCCCAGTTTATCATATAATTTTTGACTGTGTTCTCTTTGATTGTTATAAAGCTGGGGGGAAAAAATGCCGGCCGCGGTGCGCGCGGCCGCACAGCGGCCAAACGTGCGGCGGCGACAACCTTCCGCCTGTGCCGGTAAGTACGGGGACCTGGGCCTTAACAGGTGCTGGTCCCTGGCCTAGATTATCACATGCCCCCCCCTCTCCACAGTCCTGAAAGAACAGTGAAATGGTAATGCAAGACACCATGGCCTCTTGCACTGCCAACTTATTTCAATGGATTCCTCTGTAAGCCGAGTGGGGCAAAACCAAGGAAAACTGGTAGGCTTCTGAGATATTTCCAACCTAGTTAAATTCTTATATAAATTTAGTTCTTCAAATATATATACATTTGAGTGATGTCTGCTAGTTACCCATGGATGCTGATTCCTGACTGATGTTATAGTAAGATAGCTAATCTTCACATACAAGCTTTAGATCAGGGGTAGGCAACCTTTCCCCTTTAAGGGCCGAGGGATTTCAGCTCCCAGAAGCCTCAGCCATGTTGGCCAATAGTCTCATGTTGGCCAATAGCTCATGGGATTCTGGGAGCTGAAGTCTCTCGGCCCTTAAAGGGGAAAGGTTGCCTACCCCTGCTTTAGATGATTGAAAACTGCACACAACTGCTCTTTGCATTTTTACTCTTAATGTTTCTGGCATCACATCTGAACCATAAGCAATCATGGAAAGTTTTCATCCACTAAGTCATCTTTGCCAACAGCAATAACTTAGGATATCTCAACATTCTTTCTGCAATAGTAAACTTTTAATTTTACTGGTGTCTATATTGTTGCATTGAAAGAGTTTAATGGATGAGAATCAATATGGTTTTTAAGAGAATCTCATTATTTTGACAAATATAGAGAATGAAGCATGGACGCTCACACTGCACGCTTAATAACAAAGAATATCAAAGGCAGAACAGTGTATACACTATGGATTTATTTCATGCTCTGATGGAGTTGTAACAAAAGAACAGTTACGCAGGAGCATTTTTTTCCCTATTGTAAAAGCCCAATTTAATACAAAAAGGGGCCCATTTATGAACTCGGCCGTACAGCCACACACTCATTTCCTGTATTTCCAGTTTTCTCTCAAACATATGCCTCCTGAAATTTGTCTTTTAAAGGAATAAACTGCTGTTGAAAAACCATGGGAGTTGAAAAGGTACACTTCCTCCAATGTACTTGTGAATTTCATTATATGTTAAAGACGTTTTTACTTGTAAAGACCAATATTTCAGGGAGGAAGTAGAACAGAGGGGCAAGGGAAGGTGAAACATTAGTTTATACTTTCTGTGACCTATAAATCTGAATCTTACCCAGATGATACACAACAATTATTCTCCTATGGAGAAGGGAATGAAGCAGGTGGGAGGTTATACTGGTGTCAAGTGGAATCCTACAGGGGCTGGGCTGAAAACATTTCTAAGGAACTGGCATAGTTATTCAAAGAGATTTATTTCTCATTACTCTTCTTTTACAAAATAGTTCAAAGGTTCCTTTCACCCTCCATCAACTCCTACAAATACTTTTTCTTTCTTTTTTTTCTGAAAACAGGGAGGGGGAATCTAATTTCTGCAAGAAACTTCTTTTTAAAAAGCAAGAGGCCAATTTAGATGTCAAAGTAAACAAAACAACTGTTAACTAGTAACCCACTCCTTCTAGTAACTCCAAGGGATAATTCACATTACCCATCCATCCTGAGGACAAACTTACTTATTTTCACATCTTCCAATAGCTCTGCATGACATTACATGCATGATATAGTCTCCTACTGCCTGGTTTTGAACAATCTGCCTGAGCTAGATTGAATTGGAATATCCCAAATAAAGCCAATGGCAGACAGAAATTGTTAACTCAACTGACTTCATGTATAAGCAAAGCCCACTCTAAGGGTTCTTTTCCTAAATGGAAATGTTATCTGACTTGACAATGAAATACAACATACCTTACACCTGTTATAGGCAACTCAGCCCTCCAAAGTTTTTGAACTGCAGTTCCCATCACCCCTTACTAGGGTTGCCAAGTCAAGAACACCCCAGGCCCTGAGATTTTAAGACCAAAACAAGACCTGGAGATGGCCCCTTGTGATGTCACAAGAAATATATTCTGGTGATTTTATAAGAATAATGATACAAGGACAGCCTCAGGTTATCTCATTAAGCCTAGTAAATTAACCATCAAAGCATGGCTTCCAAAACAGTACTCTGAGATTCTTCCCTCCCACCCTAGGGGGGTCTAGGCTCTGAGACTTAAGGCTAGGTGCTGAGATTTGGGAAACCTATCCTTCTCCAGTGTCCATGATGGTTAGGGATGACGGGAGCTGTAAACTGGCAATGCAAAGTGGTGGTTATGATGTCCAGTTTATATGTAGGACCATGTTCTCTCGTGTGAGCTTGCTTAGCTTTCGAGATCTTTGGGGGAGGCCCTTCTCTCCATCTCACCACCCTCCCAGGTACATCTAGGGGAAATTATGAGAGAGAGAGAGTCTTCTCAGCGAAAGCTCCCATGCTTTGGAACATCATTGCTAGACAGGAATGTTTGTTACATGTCCCACAACAGGCAAAAACATATTTCTCAAATTTCAACAGGATCTTTGGAGATGTCTGTCTATTGGGAAAAAAGCTTTTAATAATGTGCTATATTATTCATATTTCTTACTTCTTAATGGACATAACTCCCTTGTTGAAGCAGCTCCACTAGCTTCTGGTTTGTTCCTGGACACAATTCAAACTGCTGGTAATGACCTATAATGACCTACACAGCCAGACTATCTGCAAGATTGTATCTTCCCATATGAGCCTGCAAGGGTCCTAAGAACTAGAGGGAAGGGTTTCTCTCACTCCTGCCACCATCTCAGGCTCATTGGTGAAGACATGGCACAAGCGAGAACCTT
Source organism: Phrynosoma blainvillii (assembly GCA_026167975.1). Classification (NCBI taxonomy): domain Eukaryota; kingdom Metazoa; phylum Chordata; class Lepidosauria; order Squamata; family Phrynosomatidae; genus Phrynosoma; species Phrynosoma blainvillii. The sequence goes on from JANUYF010000005.1 coordinate 41,522,664, forward strand.
TTCAGTGGCTGCTCCCACCCTCTGCAATGACCTTCCACAGGAGGCTAGATTGCCCCCTCCCTGATTTCCTTTTGCCAGTAGGCAAATACATTTTTATTCAATCAGGCTTTTAATATATAATGATGTCTGGGAGGCTTTTATACAGGGTGTGTGCTTTATATATGTTTTTTTTTTTAAATTATGGCACTTCATACTGTTTTTAGCTAGATTACTTTTAAATTGTTTTTAAATTTTTATAATTTTTAAACAATTTTGTCTGTGAACCATTTTGAGTCCCTTTTGGGGAGAAAGGTGGCATAGAAATTAATTAAATAAATAAACATAATGGGTTTTTTTTTAAAAAAATTAAAACATTCTCTTGACAGTGTAATATGTTAAACATTTGTATGTTCTTAGAGATGTGAATTATTTGTTTCTGTTTTAATTTTGTAAGCCACCTTGAGTCTCAGAGTCTCAGGAAAAAGCAAGATATAAATCAACAACAACAACACCTGATGGGTCACAAGTTGGTCATCCTTAGAACCCACAGTTTGCAGGGTTTAATATTGTGAGATTCTACATAACTGGCAACTCTTCTAAATGGCTCAAAATACAGGGTGAGGGCAGGAGTGGCCTTTTTCTTGTCACTGACTTTTACCATTAAGGAATAATATCACATCCCTCTGTATCTTTTGCATTTTATTTTAGTATAGCACATATACATGAAGCCTCTTCTTTGATGATCTGGTCATTTCCAGTGTAATTTTTCTATGGCTAGTCTACAAATGTTTTTTTTTTTAAATTACCTAATTATATTTTGGGAGCACCAGAGCAGTGCTTGTGTCATACATCTCTATATGCATGACTTAAACGGTCATATCAACAACTCACACCTCAGTCTTATGCATGCCTATTTAATCCTACTGAATTCAATGAAATGAACCCCAGGAAAGTGTGCATAGGCTTGGCAGCTAACTGGTTCCACTTCATTACCAATGAAATCAATGAGAACTTAATTTAGACAAAGCCCAGCAAATGAATGCTACAAATATACCAAAAGAATAATTAGACTCAGAATTTGGGATTTTATATTTCAATGTGTTTAATGTTACAAGGCAAATAATATCCAACTGATGTTTTTCTATTCTTATTCTTCCAAATGCCTGTTCCAGTATTCTATTATATTGCATTAGAGCACTACTAATAACAAGGGTACGTAGGTGGAAATCAGAGGAATGTGTAGGAGGTATGGGAGATGTGTGAATTCTGTCTATCTTAGCTTTTAAAAACAAGGAACAAAGATAATAATCCAGCCCTTGACTTCAGGAGGAGTTATGAGCAATCAAATATGCAGGGAATAGAGCCAAGTACCTGTGATTCATACTTTTATGGGAGATGTACTTTGTTCTGCATTTGCAGACTCACTAACTGCAAATATAAGTGAAATAGTTCAACAACTTAGAATCAGAAATGGATATGTGATGGGGTGAGGCCTTCTTCTAACAGAGGGCTCATGCCTCATGTGCATTCATTAAACTAATTCCTCAACTAATTCCAGGTACTATAAGATATCAGGGCAAGAAAGCTGTGGTCCTTCAATTGGTACTTCCATGAGCCCCACTTTGTATAGGTAACAATCAGGAATTATGCTACTTGAAATTCAACAAGACCTGGAGGGCCACAGATTCCCTATCCACCATCCCTTCCCTTCCCTAGGAGGTTCAGTTGCCCCCCTCTTTGTTCTTTTTGTATGCAGATAAAGATCTTTTTATTTAGATAAACCTTTGGTGTTTGCTTGTATGAAGATAGGTAAATTTATGTCCTTTGATGTCTGGATTCCAGCTTTTATACAACCAAACCAGCATGGTCAATGATCATGGATTATGGGGATTACAATCAAAAATATCTGGACAGCTCCAGGTTGTCTACAGCAATGCTCATGGATACCTCGCTATAGAATATCTTTTGTTCCTAATTCTTTAATAGTCAACAAAGGAACTTGACCACATTCACAGTTCTCTGGATCACAGCCAATATGTATGGCATACTTGATTTTGCTGTTTAAGAAGAAGAGCCCTCCCTCCATTCCATCCGATGCCATCTGGGAGAGAGACACGAGGCCCAGCACCATCGGGCCTGGAATAAGAAGAAGAGCCCTCCCTCCATTACCATCCGATGCCATCTGGGAGAGAGACACGAGGCCCAGCACCATCGGGCCTAAAATAATAAGAAGAGCCCTCCCTCCATTCCATCCGATGTCATCTGGGAGAGAGACACTAGGCCCAGCACCATCGGGCCTGGAATAAGAAGAAGAGCCCTCCCTCCATTACCATCCGATGCCATCTGGGAGAGAGACACTAGGCCCAGCACCATCGGGCCTGGAATAAGAAGAAGAGCCCTCCCTCCATTCCATCCGATGTCATCTGGGAGAGAGAGACTAGGCCCAGCACCATCGGGCCTGGAATAAGAAGAAGAGCCCTCCCTCCATTCCATCCGATGTCATCTGGGGGAGAGACACTAGGCCCAGCACCATCGGGCCTGGAATAAGAATCCTTAAAGGACAGGTGGGAATTGGGATTTTTATGTTCTATTTAAATTGTATTAATATATATGTATGGTAATTTTAATGTTGTAAGCCGCCCCGATTGCTCTGCAGAGGGGCGGGATATAAATAATAATAATAATAAAATTATGGAGTACAAGATTCCCTGACAATACATTTTGTTCACTCTACATCTTACTTGTTATCAGGGACAGGACTAATTAATCAACCCATGAAAAATGGTTATTCATAAATGATTCATTGCAAAGGTGTCTTAAGTTGGAATGACTTTTCTTCAAAGAATATTTTGACTGCTTCTACTTTTGATCAATTCCAGTTGTATTATTAATGCTTATATGCATGTCTGATGTCTTTATGATTCACTTTTTCCATCCGCTCACTTTCAGGTAACTTGAAAACAGATGAGGTGAAATAAAGGCTATTCCTTGTGGAGCACCAGGATTGTGGAAATGTTCAAGATTGTTTTATTAATTAAGTTGAAATTTTCAAGAGAGCAGAGACTGTTCTTATTGTGGATATCCAAGCCAACTGTACTTAGTTGTTTGGCTACATTGACCAAAGATATATGATTTGGAGACAAGGGACCAGAGCAGAATTTATTTTGTTGTGTGGATAAGATGTTGTGAAAATTCACTTTGACTTTCATTTGAGCAAAACAACACAGAGTTTGTATACCCAGTGCATAAAATGTTTAAAATAAGGCCAAAAGTATCAGGTAATATGGCATCAACACACTTAACAGATTTCTGACTACTCTTTTTTGGGCCAGCTCCCAGCTTGAAATGTTGGATGAAATTCATCTTTACTTTGCCAAAGTGATGGAAACTTTAAAAATGAACACTAAACTTTAGTATAAACATGAAAGCACCATTCATTTAGAACAATATATTTAGCTGATCAGTAAATTCTCAAAGCATATGAATTCTGAAGTAGCTCTTACTCTTGTTTTAAATAAACAAATACAAAAAATTACAGTGGTAATGGAAAATAAATTGTCTCAAGATGTAGAACAGCGAAATGACATCTCCACCTCCTTATGCACAAAAACGTATTTTTCTTTTCTTTTTTAAAGATGCTGTTCATCTTAAAGATATTAGTGTATATATATCCACTATCTGGAGGCATAGGGTTGGATTTGAATTAGGATGGTGGCCTTTATATGGGAACTAACAGTGCATGCTTATGTATTTTTTGTTGCTGTGTGCCTTTAAGTCATTTCCAAATTATGGCAACCCTAAGGCAAACCTATCATGGGGTTTTCTGAGGCTGCGAGTACATGACTTGCCAATTTCATCCAGTGGATTTCTATGGCTGAGAGGGGCCAAGTAGAATAGAACAATTGATTCAATGGGATTTCCCTAATTTTTACTTCAGCATTTATAATTGGATTCAGTGGGTTTATTCTAGTTGGGACTTATCAATTAGATTCAAGCCAAATTGTGTGTCAGAAGTGTATCTGTAAGATATCTTCTGGCATGAATTTAGTATGAGTTGGGGATATGATGTTGATGGAATTTATAGTATAAGGTTGTATTGGGTTGTATAAACTATGGTGGACAAAGATGGACTCAAAACAGCACTGGGACAGTGGATCTGGCCAGGCCAATTTTGCCGAACCAGGGATGTTGGGTTATATTAAATTATTTTAAATTATATGTTATTTGTAATTAAAGTATGTTTTTATATTTTGTCTGTTTAATTGCATTTTAGGGGGTCAGCTATTGGGGGATGGGATTGTTTGTTTTATCATGTAAGCTGCCTCAGTTGTATTTTACAGAGAGGCAGGATACAAATAATTGTATTGTTGTTGTCGTTATTATTATTATTATTATTATTATTATTATTATTATATTGTAAATGTATTGATAGTGGTTAAACCACAGTGCCTATAAAGGGTTAATGTGCTTTTCACTATCTTAGTTGCTGCAATGGAATGAACAGGGAGAATTTTACTGTGGGAGCTACGGACAAGCTTGGAGAGGTTTAGGCGGGGGATAGATGTAGCTGTTAGACATGGGATTAGAAATATATAAATGTATAAGTACAATATAAGATGTCTGTTTGCTGATCATCAAAATGGATATAAATGTAGAGCATTCTCATGTATGTATTGTTAAATTTATAGATGGTTCATGATTGATGTGCTTCATAATATGAGAGGGCATCATAAAATTTTAATTATCACCTTTAAAAAATTGACAGAAAGTTTGTTTTGATTTGTAGTTGTTAACTTATCTCTATGTAGCCACCATCCAGATTTACACATTTCCCCCAGCATTTTTTGACCCTCTAAATACCGTTATTGTAGAAGTCTGCAGATTGTGCCTTATGAGGATTTTACATTTTAGTTATTTCTGGCACAACCTGTCACAAAAATAAAGGACATCATGTGCTGATTTTCTCAGTATCATGCACTTAGGGACCAATGATGACACTGACAAAATTTCATCAATATATAATAATATCTTCCGGGTGATAATTATTACTTTACAATACCCCCTCGTAAGGCGCAATCTGCAGACTTCTAAAATATCAGGTATTTAGGGGATCAAGAAATGCTGAGGAAAATGTGTAAATCTGGATGGCGACTAGGTAGAGATAAGTTAACAACTACAAATCAAAACAAACTTTGTCAATTTTTTTCAAAGGTGATAATTAAAACTTTTTATGATACCCCATTGTATAAACTTTAAAGTGATCTTAAGTGATATATATATATATATATATATATATCTCACTAAAGTATATGAACGGACACTTATATATTGTAGAACAAGTTAAAGGGTTAGAGGAACGCATAAGATATAGCCATATATGTTTTGGAGAATAAAGATATATAATACGTAGAGACTGTTTAAAATATTGTTAATGGGTTTGTTATTGATATTTGGCTGTTGACTGATCATGTGGGTGGAGAACATGGTTAATAGGTTTCTATTGATATGATTGTTAGAGGAACACATAGATGAACACTTTGTTTATGGGGGATAGAGATACATACATATGCATATGCACATATATAGAAACTAAGTGCACAAATAAAATGTGATGATTAATAAGACTGTTAATGATGAGAATGTTATATTGTTAGTGGATGGAAAACTACCAGGGTGTGAATGGAGCCATGCTTATCTGTTTCTTTTTTTTTAATTTTTTTTAAATAATTTTATTTATAAAAATACAAAAAAAACATATAACATAGTACAATACACATACAATCTACAAACAACATTTACACACACATGTAAAAAAAGAAAGAAAAAATACACAATAACAAAAGAAAAGAAAAAGGAAAGAAAAGAACAAACAAAAGAAAAAAGAAAAAAAGACATTTAAAATTAAACATACACTAACAATCACACTACATTGAATCTAAAAAAGAAGTTTTCTCACCACCTATATATTCTCTTATATTTAAATAATCTTCCTTTTCCCAAACTACCAGATTTCTCATTAACATTGTTTCACTGTTGTTCCCGTACAATTTTAGTATATATTGTCTATATTTCTTATTTCTTATCTGTAATATCACTCTAGAAAAGAAAAAGAAAAAACCCTATATATACATATATATATATATATATATATGTATATATATTTACCTATATATATATTTATAGATTCTTATTTAAAAAACTTAAATTACTTATTAATCTACCGTCTATAATACATTTATACCTATAGCTTAATAATATATATATACAACCATATTGTTTCTATAATATATACCCGCAAAAGAAAAATTACAACCACATAGCTATTTTCAATTCATTACCTCCCTTTTTAACCCTGAGAGGTTATTCCTACAATTTCTTATTACTTTGGAATTCAACTTCGTAATCCTATTATCCATTGTTTCCCCCAATTCGCTTCCATGCAATCTATGAAAGGCTTCCATTTTTTTTCAAATTCTTCTATAGGGTTTTTTTGTAGCAGTTGAGTTAATTTATCATTTTCTATCAAGTCATATATTTTCAAAATCCAATCTTTTAGATCTGGAATTCTCTTTTGTTTCCATTTAGATGCATATATTAATCTTGCAGCTGTGGTTAAATTAAAGAGGAAAGGTCCATATTCTTGTTCTAATTGATCCTCCTGATTAATACTTAATAAATACCTCATCAGATCTTTTTTTAGTTTAATCTTTAATATCTTTTCCATTGTTCCGTGTATCTCCCTCCAAAATTGTTTTGCTTTAATACATTTCCACCATATGTGGTAATATGTGCCAATATTGTTTTCACATTTCCAACAAATTTTGTTTTCATTTTTGTATATTTTAGATAGTTTATAAGGGGTGAGATGCCACCTATAAAACATTTTGTAAAATTTTTCTTTCAAATAATAACTTGAGGAGTATTTTAGTCTTTTCAGCCATGTTCTTTCCCATTGATCGAGGCTTATACTTTGTTCAAAATCTTGTGCCCATTGTACCATCTGTGGTTTTACTATTTCATCTTCTAATTCCATTTTTAATAGTATTTCGTAAATTTTTTAAATTCTATGGTTACCATTTGACCTAATTATTTTTTCAAATTCTGGGTCCGCATCTTGTATATTTTTTAATTTTTTATCTAAATTGAATTTTTCTTTTAATTGATAATAAGTAAACCATGTACATTTCATTCCATCTTTTCTTAATTGATCCAATGTCTTTAATTCTTTTTCTTTCTTTACTAATAAGTCTTCATATGTTACCCATTTGGTTTCATCTAATGGAGTCATCCTAAAGAAGGCTTCGTTTATTGAGGCCCACATGGGTACCTCTTTACATAACCTAGGTTTGAGTTTTAAAACTCGTATCAAGGATTTCCGAATGTAGTGGTCTTTAAATCCATTATTCACCGCTAATTTATTGTAAAATAAGTATCCATGCCAGCCAAATCTAATATTGTCTCCTTCCAATTGTAATAATTTTATATTTTCCAGTTTTATCCACTCTATAAGCCAATCTAATACGCTGGCATAATAGTAAATTTTTAAATTTGGGAGCGCCAATCCACCTCTGCCAATTGAATCTTGAAGTATTTTAAGCACAAAAATATTTTAAGCACAAAAATAATGCTTGCATTATTTCCATTGTTGGTCCAATACTTTCGGCCGGATTTGCTAATGATATTAGCAGGTCGTCGGCGAATGCTCTAATCTTAAAAGTTGCCTTCTTAATTTTGACCCCCTCCACTCGGGGATTTTCTCTAATTGTGTTGTTCAAAATTTCTAAAATAGCTATGAACAAGAGTGGTGACAACGGGCATCCTTGTCTCACCCCTTTTTCAATTTTATATTTTTTTGTTACTCCTCCATTAATTATCAAAGCCGCATTTTGCTTACTATGTATCTTTTTAATCCATTCAATATAATTACTACCCACTTTCATTCTTTCTAAAAATTTTATCATGAATTTCCAATTCAGTTTATCGAAAGCCTTTTCCATATCCAAAAAAATTAAGGCCAATTTTTTATCAATGTTTTTATCATGATGTTCAATATTCTTATATTATCTTTTAAATATCTTTGGGGTAGGAAACCTGCCTGATCCTCTTTAATCCAATTTGCTAATACTTTTTAAAGTCTTTCCGCCAAAATATTTGCAAAAATTTTATAATCACTATTTAACAAAGCTATTGGCCTATAATTTTTAGGGTCCAAAAGATCTTTATTTTCCTTAGGAATCAACACCACGTGTGCAAATGACCATGATTCTGGTATTTTCCCTTTTAAAATCTCATTAAATACTCTCTGTAATGGGTCAATCAATTGTTCTTTAAAATTTTTATAAAATTCTGCTCCTAAACCATCTGCTCCCGGGGTTTTCCCTGTTTTAGATTTTTTTATACTTTCTAAGATCTCCTCTTTTGTTATTAATTTATTTAGAATTTCTCTCTGCTGTTCTGATAGTTCATTAACTTTTTGCTTTTTCAAATAATCCTCCATATTTTCTTCTTTAATTCCTTTTTCAGTCGACAAATTCGAAAAGAAACTCAAAAAGATATCTTCTTTCTTTAGTTTGTATGCCAATAGTTTCCCTGGTTTATTAGCTTGTTCAAAATTTTTCTGTCTTATATATTTGTACTCTTTTTCTACTTCCTCCATCATGATTATTGATATTTGTTTTTGTAATCCTTCTATCTCTCTTATCTTATTTTTATCCCCTGGATTGTTTTTCAAATTAATCTCCCTTTCTTTAATTTCTTCCTCTAATTTCTTTAATTTCTCTTGTTTTCTTTTCTTTTTTTCTATATTTTTTTTGTATAAAAAAGCCTCTAATATATGCTTTAGCTGCGTCCCACACTATATGTGTAGGAACTTCTTTATCCATGTTTTCAGGGGAAAAAAAATTTAAGTTGTTTTTTTGCTTCGTTTACAATGTTTTCGTCCTGCAGCAGATACTCATTCAATTGCCATCTATAAGATTTGGTTCTATTTTTTAATGTCAGTACTACTGGGTTTTGGTCGGAGCAGATTTTTGGAATAACTTCTATTTTTTCCACTAAATTAATTAACGGAGTTGAGGGGAAGAACATATCTAGTCTGGCCCATGAACTATGTACATTTGAGAAGAAGGTAAATTCTTTCTTATTTTGGTATTTGATTCTCCAGATATCGTTCAGGTCCAGCCTATCCACGAATTCAAAAAAGCTTTCTGGTAATTTGCCCTGATTTGTTTTAATTCTCTTTTCTGAATGTCTGTCCATAATGGGGTTAATTACCCCATTCCAATCTCCCATAGCAATTATATTTTTGTAATTTAATTCCTCTATCTGTGATAATAGTTTTTTTATAGAATTTATTATTTTTGTTAAATGGTGCATATACTCCTACTATTAAGATCTTTCCAAAAAACCCCTGTATTTCTACTATTATATATCTACCTTTGGGATCGTTCAATATTTCTTTCGTCTCTAAATTTTTATTGATATATAAAACCACTCCATTTTTCTTTTTATCTTTCATCGATGAAACAAATTCATTTCCTAGTTTATAGTTTTTCAAATATTTTTTTATCTTTTTCTTTGATGCATATTTCCTGAAGGCAAATAACATCTAATCTTTTCTTCCTAAGATAATGGAAGATTTTCTTTCTCTTCTGAGCCGAATTTAATCCTTTTACATTCCATGTCAAAAAATCAATTTGGTTAAACATTTTAATTTAGTTGTTTTCCTTATCTTTTTTTTCCCCCTACTAGTTTTCCTACTGTACTTTCCCTAACCTTCTAAATTTCCTCTCAATTTATATCTCTCTGGATCCCATTCTAGATCTTCTCTTATCTGTTTCAAGGTTCCTGACATTGTGTAGGATTTACTCCCAGTACATTAGCCAGGCAAGACAGCATCCCATCACCCAACCTGTTCAACTTGTATGCAGAAAATATCATACAGCAGGTTTAGACTCAGAAGAAGGAAAAGAGAAGATTGGAAGAAGGAACATCAATAATCTAAGGCAGTGATTCCCAAATTCTAGCCTTCCAGGTATTTTGGACTTTGGCTCCCATAATCCCAGACCATTGGTGAAGATGGCTGAGGCTTCTGGGAGCTGAAGTCCAAAATACCTAGAAGACCAGAGTTTGGGAAATCATTGATCTAAGGTATGTGGAAGACACCATACTGCTAGTGGAAAACTTCACAGACTTGGAACTAAGGAAGGTCAAAGAAGAAAGTGTAAAGGCAGGCTTACTGCTGAACATAAAAAACAAAACAAAAATAATGACCATGGAGGATCTACATACGTTCAACCTAGATAATGAACAAATTGAAATAGTTAAAGAATTCCCATACAAACATTGATAAGTATGGAAACTGCAGTCAAAAAAACAGAAGAACACTAGGACTAAGAAGGTCAGCCATGAAGGAACTAGACAAGATCCTAACGTGTGCAACTGAGCACTAAAGTCAGAATGTTCCAAACCAATGTATTCCCCATCACCATGTACAGCTGTGAGAGCTGGACAGTAAACAAAGCTGACAAAAAAAAAATTAAGTTCATTTGTGGTGTTGTGCTGGAGAAGAATGCTGAAGGTACCGTGGACAGCCAAAAAGACAAACAAATGGATCCTTGACCAGATCAAGTCTGAATTTTCCCTGGAAGCAAAAATGAAAAAAATAGAGGTTGTCATACTTTGGCCACTTCATCAAAAGGCATGGCTCATTAGAAAAGATGATAATGCCAGGGAAAGTAGAAGGTAACAAGAAGAAAGGAAGACTGAACACCAGATGGATCGACTCAATCAGAGAGTTCCCAGACCTGAACCTGCAGGAGATAAAAAGAGCAGTGGAGGACAGGGGTTCTTGGAGATGTTTCATCTACAAGGTCATAATGAGTTGGGGCCAACTCGAGAACAGTTAATAACAATGGCAACAAGTTAGTACAGGGTTTTTTCCAATTTAAGTTAGGAATTAGTAATTTTTCACATTGATTACAATGTGATTTAAAGGTAATTTAGTATAGCTCAAACCCAATGATTTGAATCAAACTTGTGAGCACAGAACAAACTGTTTGCATATGGAACTGGAGATTCCAATTCCCTCCTTCCCTCCCAAGATCTGCTGGTCCCCAAGGCAGACTGATCTTGCATGTGTGGGGGTTTATCACATTACAAAATAAAGCTACTTACCTCTGCCAAATTAGTTGATTTCGGGATGCACTCGGGAATGACCACATTAAAAATACCACCGATGCTGCTGGGAGACTGCATCCTGGCTAAAAATGCCACACTCAGCTGGCCGATTTTTAAAAATGGGAGCTTCCCATTTTTGAAAATCGGCTGGTCGGAGTGACTGGGAGCCGGGATTTAGCCGAGATGAAGTCGTCCAGTGGTATCGGCAGCATTTTTAATGTGATAATTCCTGAGGGCATCCCAAAATCGACTGTAATTCAACAGGGGTAAGTAGCTTTATTTTGCAATGTGATAAGCCCCTGGGTCAACATCTGGAGTAACTGCTCTGGGAGCATAAAGTGTTGCTGCTAAGCAGAAGGATATGAACAACCCTTCTATTCATGACCAGAAGTGATTGTACTAACACAAATGGCTATTTGGTCTTCAGCCATTTTCTAGTTCACACTTCTACCAAACCCATAATGACTTGATGTAGTTTTAATTCAAGATCTAATGTTCTGAAAATTTGAAGTCTTAGTTCATTAGCTGGAGAACTTGTGCTCCTAGCAACAGAGTCCTCCTAGAAAATCAGATACAAATTAAATTGAGTATGTTTCCCATAGTATAATATAAAGGTTATCCGCAAAGTGGTAACAGTCTCACTTAAAAAAAAAAGACCTCTCTAATATATATAAATTTAATGGAATTGTAAAATTAAATTGATTTTTTAATTGTTAAAATATTGATACTTTACTTTTGCTATTCTACATAAATTTAAGAAATTGCAAAACAGAACAAATACTAGGGGGGTCAAACATCTGTGGTCATTCTAATCCTAACAAGAAATGCCTGTCATAAAGAAGGCAAGTGCTCCGGTATTTAACTATAATGCATGTTTCTTGTTAAGAAGTATATAGAGAATATGTAGTGCCAGAGACTTGTGAAGGAACAATGATGAAAATTTAAAAAATGGAATATTACTTGGAAAATCAATATGTGAAGAAACCAGGATATGAAAATTTTGTTGAATATAAGATGTTCTGTACAAGAAGAAAAATGGGAAAGAATGAATTATTTATGGCTTCACAAGTTTATTTTTGGCCAACATTCTTTATTCTAAGTCTTCTCTGAAAAGAAGTACAAACTTTTGCACTATTTATAACAAGATTAAGAGACTTGGAGAAAAGAAATGAAAACTGGAGGGAAAGGGATGCTTTCTGGTTCAGGGGTAAAAAGGTTACCTCCATTTTCCAGTATTTCCACCACCACCCCTGGCCCTTCAGGTGTCTAGTTATAATGAATAGAGTTTCTTCCTAACAGAATGTTTAAACGTCATACAAGAGTCTGATTAAACTTTATTCTCATTTAGTGTTCATCTATTAGTCTATTATTCTTTTTATTCAGGCAAACCTGTTCTTCTCTCTGTATTTGAATGTATATGCTATTGGCCTAAACATCTTTGGCTATTTACTTCAATATCTATATTGCAGATACCAGTGCATATGTTTAAATATTTGTTATCCTTGCCCCCATCATATTGAACTGATATAGTTTTCCAATTTTGTCTAGTTGGAGTATCATTATGTCTTCTCTCATTCTTTGTATCATCACCTTGATTTTCTTTTAATATGTAAAATATAACAAATACATGCAATGAAGATGAAGATGTAAAATCAGCCAAGCAGGAAATAGAAAATCAGCCATACGGAGCCAGCCATGCATATATTGGACATTTTAGCCCAATTGAGCCTTAATGAAACACCAGAGAGCTTCAGAGTAGGAAACCAAACTTCCTACCCTTTCTGTTTCCAGCACAGGTAGGAATATTTGCTTGGAAAAACTGTGAGGGTTCACTTCATATTGGCTGAAGCACCCATGTTATGTTGTGCAAATGAGTAGACTTTTTTCACCCATTTTATGGTTTACACAATCTCTTAGACTGGTTAGTCTGGCATCATTTTCATTGGCACTTCTGGCATTCACAGTGTGCAGGTAACTTAAGTCTTCCCCAGAATGCTGCATCTAGCTGTTGCATTACAATTTGTCAAGACTTCTCAGTGTATCAGTTAGGAAGTTGTGATTAGGGCATGATATTTTCACCCTTTAAAGCATGAGAATGGGAGGAAATCCCTACTGTCACCTGTAGAACGTGTAGCTTGCTTACTTCATGTTAGCCTCCTCACTGCAATTTAATAAGGTTTATTTGGGATAGCTTTTAACACTTTCTGTAACCCAACATTTCAACATTTTCTGTGACTTAGGGCCTTTCCAGACTGCCAAAAATAATCCAGCTTGAGGCTAATTTAACTGTCCTGGCTCAGTGCTAAGGAATCATGAGAACTGTAGTTTATTGTGGTACTAGAGCTCTCTGACAGAGAAGGCTCAATGTCCCAGAAAAAAATACAATTCCCATGATTCCCTAGAACTGAGCCAGGACAGTTAAAGTAGCCTCAAGCTGCATTATCTCTGGCAGTCTGTAAATGATGTTAGTGGGTTTGCACATGTGCATGCATGAATTTGTGGGAGTGGAGGGATTGTACAAATTGTAATTGTTAGCCGCCTCGATTGTGCTCAGAGGGGCGGGGTATAAATATTATTATTATTATTATTATTATTATTATTATTATTATTATTATTTTATTAAAAAATTAAAGAAAGATAAGCAAGCAAGCCAGCCACTCAGCCAATCCAGTCTAATTGCCAATAGCCAAAAACAGCAGCCACAACTCTTCTTCAAAGTCATTTCCCCCCCTTCAAAGCATAAAAGGTAAAGGTTTTCCCTTTGAGAAGGTTGTCAAGTCATGTCCGATTGTAGGGGACAGTGTTCATCTCTGTTATTAAGCTGAGGAGCCAGCGTTGTCAAAGACAACTCTGTGATCATGTGGTCAGCATGACTGCACAGAATGCTGTTACCTTCACACTAAAGTGGTACCTATTTATCTACTTATACTTTTACATGCTTCTGAACTGCTAGGTTGGCAGGAGCTGGGACTAGTGATGAGAGATCACTATGTCATGTGGTGCCTGGACCTCGAACTGGAGGTTCATGTGGTGCCTGGACCTGCCAACTTTGCAATCATCAGAGTCAGCGTCTTAACAGCTGACCACGGCATCCCTCAAAGCATACCACCATAATATAAGTTCTGTGTTCTACCTATCCTGGTTTTGAAGCCTATCCCAAATCAACTTGGTCATCCTGAGCCTAAGGTTGATTTTAAAAGAAAAGTGATCACATGGTGACTGTTAAGAAATATATGTCCATGTAAAGCACCAATATTAGTTAGTACTTGACATTGTCCATTATGACAGCAGCCATCATGTGTTAAGCCCACCACAAGTCCTATTCAGGCCACTGCCAGAGAAATCCTTAGCTGCTATTTTATACCTTTAGTTTTTGAGAGAGACAGGAACAAATAAGACTTCTATGGCAACAGATTAACCTGCTCCAGGCAGTGAAAACAATTGGGTTGGTGTGAAGTAGGGATGGCAATTCTCAATTTTCCCTGTCCAGATGGGTGTCAGGAAAAATGCATCTATTTTTCTTCCTGGGCTTTCAAGGAGGTGTGGGAAATCTCCCTGAGATGATAGGAAGCTGCACAGCTTTCTCTGGAAACTGCTCAGCTTTTGTTGAAAACTGCAATGCTTTTCTAGCGGTCATCTGGAAAAACAGTACCAAGTATGTGTTAGCTGTACAAGCTTTTCAATGAACGTTGTGCTGATTTGTGTCAGGAAGAAGAAGAAAAAATCCCAGCAAAGCTGTGGGAACTTCGTGGCCCCCCCCTCCCAATTTCTGAAAGGGTAAACAATTCTGACTCCATTTGACAAACTGGTTAATTCCCATCCCATCCCATTAAACTGGTTAATTCTCATCCCATCCCATCCCTAGCATGAAGCCTGCATAGGAATGCAATCAAGATCTGGAGTTCAGGCCAAAGCAAAAAAATTCATGTGGAAGTTCTGATATGAGCAGGAATTAGGATTGCTGGAAGTGGCTTTCAAGATAGGTCAGGCTTGATGCTGGATCACATACAGATCAGTTGTTGCTTCAGCAGTGACCTGAAGCTTAGTGCTGAGCTGAAGAATTAAGCTTTTAATTGTTTAGCCTATATGTAGAGTGGGATGGGAAAAGATTTGAGAGGAAAATTTAGGTATCACAAAACATTGATTGGGCCAACTACAAATCACAAAATACATCCTGCAAGCTTCTGAAGCTTCATCCTTCCAGACCATCTCAGTTGACAACACAAATAATACCTGAGACAAAATTTAGGTCTGTGGCTGTAACATTGTCACTTTTTTTTCCTCCTGAATGATTTTTAACATCTTTGGCTGGCTTTGAAGAACACAGTGAAGTTTCCAAAGCTTTTGTGGTGCATTTTGTGCATTATAGTTGGCTCAATAAAAGTATCACTGTTTTGTGGATTTGGGATTTTGTTTTTGCTGCTGATATGGTTTTAATAGTAATTCTCTCATCCATTTCAAGTGGATACCAGCAGTTTCCATACAAGTATCTCTGTGACTTGAAAAACAAACAAACCCTGTGTCATGATATAGCACAGTTCCAGATGCACCATGTGTGTGGATGGGTGGGGTGGGTTTTTTCATTTTCCTTCCCAACCCACAAAGATGTGCCTGAGGATGGTGGAAACAATTGTCACTGCTACAAGAAATGATGTAGTAAATTACTAAGGAATGCAACATGGCTGCATAGCCAAGTGATACATAGAAGTTGTGGCAAAGCCTCTTTTTCCTTAGTCACTTTGTCTTTATAGTAGGTTCATCTCTATCCAAAAATGATTTCATTGTTGCGCCCTCTGAAAGTCACCAATACTCTTGGCACAAAATTTTGTTAGGAACAAATGGTATTATAAAAGTGAAGGGGACTATTAGGGTCAACTTTAATTTAAATAAAGCACTATGTACAAAGCATAGCAATCTCTCTCTCTCTCTCCCTCTGAAAATAATGTATTTCTTCCAAGATGAGAAGGGAACCTGTGCCAGAAGCTGTTCACTGTTTTCCAGATGATCCTGCTAACACTGCACCAGGTGCGCCCAAACTAAAGGCCTAAGCAGACTGCCAGAAATAGTGCACATTAAATTGAGGCACTGCCCTGGCTCAGTGCTAGGGAGTCATGGGAATTGTATTATTTTCTGGGACATTGAGCCTTCTCTGTCAGAGAGCTCTGGTGCCACAATAAATTACAGTTCCCATGATTCCCTAGCACTGAGCCAGGGCAGTGCCTCAATTTAATGTGCACTATTTCTGGCAGTCTGCTTAGGCCCTAAATCGGAGCCAAGA
The DNA here is from genome assembly GCA_026167975.1 of Phrynosoma blainvillii. Lineage (NCBI taxonomy): Eukaryota > Metazoa > Chordata > Lepidosauria > Squamata > Phrynosomatidae > Phrynosoma > Phrynosoma blainvillii. Next base: position 41,539,099 of record JANUYF010000005.1, read on the forward strand.
GGTGGGAAGAAATGCCACAATCCCTCCCCTCATTTTATAAAGCAGTATGCCAGAAAGGGAATGATCATGCAGATGATCTGACTGATAACAGACTTTCTCTCAAGATTTTCAACTGAGCTGTTCCCATCTCCTGCTTTCTTAACTTTCTTTTGAAAGATGGTGAGATAAATATTTCTCTTTACCTGAACGAGATTAGGATATAGCCTTTTAAGTAAAAATAGATTAAAGTTTTTTTTAAATAATTTTTATTAATTTTAAAATATACATATATACAAGTAATTCAATACACGTTATGAACAGTAATATTCATAACGTGTATTGAATTACTTGTATATATGTATATTTTATTTTAAAGAAAATAAAGTATAAAAAGAGTTATTACATGATTTAAGGCAACCACAGTTAATCAAGGAATATTATTTACAATCTTCATATTGTTCCCCATACCCACATAGCATTCTATATATTATTCTACTTATTACATAATTATATCTACTAGATTAAAGTTTTAAACCACAAACTATGTGTTTGTTGCTTTTGGAGTCAGTCTCAGTTCTTAGGGAAGTGGGTTGCAGACTGCCAGAAATAGTGCAAATTGAGTCCACTTTTAGGGTTAGGGTTAGTGCTATGGAATCATGGGAATTGTTTTTTTTTTCTGAGACATTGAGCTTTCTCTGTCAGAGAGCTCTGGTGCCACAATAAAATACAGTTTCCATGATTCCCTAGCCCTAACCCTAACCCTAAAGGTGGACTCAATTTGCACTATTTCTGGCAGTCTGCAACCCCCCATAGTTAGCTAAAAGCACATTTTTGCTACTCTGCTAATTTAAAGCCAGACTCTAACAGGCTTGCTTTCATATTTTGATATTTAAATGTTTTTGTTTCCTTAAAAAGGCTGAAGCCTTAGGAAATGTAAATTACCCTACATAGCATGCCACAGAAAAACACCATAAACATGAACAAGGAGCATAAATGGCAGCAAAAGTGGCATAACAGTTTACAGGGTTATTTTTTATCTATAGGATTATAAGAATAAATCTAAATGGCAATAAAGCCAATGATAATGTGGTATTTCCAATCTCTATATTGTAATGACCAAAATGCCTTTTTAAAAAACCTGATCAATATTGAGAAATTACTCATTTATGTATAGCAGGGGTAGGCAACCTTTCCCCTTTAAGGGCCGAGGGACTTCAGCTCCCAGAAGCCTCAGCCATGTTGGCCAATAGTCCCCATGTTGGCCAATAGCTCCTGGGATTCTGGGAACTGAAGTCCCTCGGCCCTTAAAGGGGAAAGGTTGCCTACCCCTGATGTATAGCTTATATCATGAAAATGGAAAGGATGTTTAATTAACTGCATTTTTGTAGAGAGATTCTGCTCTGACACTTAACTGAATTCAAGTCCTGTTGTTACAATTACCGTATTTTTCGCCATATAAGGCGCTCCGGCATATAAGGCGCACCCAATTTTAAAGGAAGAAAATCCAAGAAAAAAGGATTCCTCCCTTTAGCCGGAGGCCGGTTGTTCAATGGGCTGGTGCTGGGATCGGAGAACCTCTCCGATCCCAGCACCAGCCCATTGAACTGAGGTCGCGGGGGGAAGGAGGGCTCCTTCCCCCCGCGACCTCAGTCTTTGAATGGGCTGGTGCTGGGATCGAAGCGATCCCAGCGCCAGCCCATTGAAAGACTGAGGCCGCCGGGAGAAGGAGGGATCCTTCTCCCCGCGGCCTCAGTCTTTGAATCGGCTGGCGCTGGGATCGAAGCGATCCCAGCGCCAGCCCATTGAAAGACTGAGGCCGCGGGGAGAAGGAGCCCTCTTTCCCCCCGCGACCTCAGTCTTTGAATGGGCTGGTGCTGGGATCGAAGCGATCCCAGCGCCAGCTCATTGAAAGACTGAGGCCGCCGGGAGAAGGAGGGCTCCTTCCCCCTGCGGCCTCAGTCTTTGAATGGGCTGGTGCTGGGATTGAAGCGATCCCAGCGCCAGCCCATTGAAAGACTGAGGCTGCCGGGAGAAGGAGGGCTCCTTCTCCCCGTGGCCTCAGTCTTTGAATCGGCTGGCGCTGGGATCGAAGCAATCCCAGCGCCAGCCCATTGAAAGACTGAGGCCACGGGGAGAAGGAGCCCTCCTTCCCCCGCGGCCTCAGTCTTGGAATGGGCTGGTGCCGGGATCGAAGCGATCCCGGCACCAGCCCATTGAAAGACTGAGGCCACGGGGAGAAGGAGCCCTCCTTCCCCCACGGCCTCAATCTTGGAATGGGCTGGTGCCGGGATCGAAGCGATCCCGGTGCCAGCCCATTGAAAGACTGAGGCTGCCAGGAGAAGGAGGGCTCCTTCCCCCCGCGGCCTCAGTCTATGAATGGGCTGGTGCCGGGATCGAAGCGATCCCAGCGCCAGCCCATTGAAAGACTGAGGTCGCGGGGAGAAAGAGGGCTCCTTCTCCCCGCGGCCTCAGTCTTTGAATGGGCTGGTGCCGGGATCGCTTCGATCCCAGCACCAGCCCATTCCAAGACTGAGGTCGCGGGGGGAAAGAGGGCTCCCAGCGCCATCTTCGATCCCGGCACCAGCCCATTCCAAGACTGGGGCCGCGGGGGAAGGAGGGCTCCTTCTCCCCGCGGCCTCAGTCTTTCAATGGGCTGGCGCCGGGATCGCTTCGATCCCAGCACCAGCCCATTCCAAGACTGGGGCCGCAGGAGAAGGAGGGCTCCTTCCCCCCGCGGCCTCAGTCTTTCAATGGGCTGGCGCCGGGATCGCTTCGATCCCGGCACCAGCCCATTCCAAGACTGGGGCCGCGGGGCAAGGAGGGCTCTTTCCCCCCGCGGCCTCAGTCTTTCAATGGGCTGGCGCCGGGATCGCTTCGATCCCGGCACCAGCCCATTCCAAGACTGGGGCCGCGGGGGAAGGAGGGCTCCTTCCCCCCGCGGCCTCAGTCTTTCAATGGGCTGGCGCCGGGATCGCTTCGCTCCCAGCACCAGCCCATTCCAAGACTGGGGCCGCGAGGGAAGGAGGGCTCCTTCTCCCCGCGGCCTCAGTCTTTCAATGGGCTGGCGCCGGGATCGCTTCGATCCCGGCACCAGCCCATTCTAAGACTGAGGCCGCGGGGGAAGGAGGGCTCCTTCTCCCCGCGGCCTCAGTCTTTCAATGGGCTGGCGCCGGGATCGCTTCGATCCCGGCACCAGCCCATTCAAAGACTGAGGCCGCGGGAGAAGGAGGGCTCCTTCTCCCCGCGGCCTCAGTCTTTCAATGGGCTGGTGCCGGGATCGCTTCGATCCCGGCACCAGCCGATTCAAAGTCTGAGGCCACGGGGAGAAGAAGCCCTCCTTCTCCCCGCGGCCTCAGTCTTTCAATGGGCTGGTGCCGGGATCGCTTCGATCCCAGCACCAGCCCATTCAAAGACTGAGGTCGCGGGGGGAAGGAGGGCTCCTTCTCCCCGCGGCCTCGGCCCTTCGCCCTATAAGGCGCACTCACTTCCCCACGCACGTTTTGGGGAAGAAAAAGTGCGTGTTATAGGGCGAAAAATACGGTACTATTAGTACTTGCTCTGATGCAACAATTCCTAATTTGCATCAATCAGTCAAAAATCCAGTCCTAACAATACATTTCTATTAAATATTATTTTAAATGTGTTAAATATCCTGTTAGCCAGGGCTGAGTGAAAACCCTTCCCTGCCTATATTGGAATGGCTTCAACCCTTGGGATGCTTGTCCACTCAGAAGCCAGTCTACTTAAGAAATTATCTAATATATCATGGAAACTGTAATCCCATTTTCACTTATTTGGGAGTCAGTCGTACTGAACTCTAAGTAGCTCAGTTTTCAGATGAAATATAAGCTTTCATTGATAAGAAGCATCTTTTGTAAGACTGGGGTAGGAGTAATCTGGCTGTCCAGATGTTGTTGGCCTACAATTCATCTTGTTTTGATTAGACCTGCTGCGTCTTGCTATACAACATGTGATGCACTGCATGAAGCTTACCCCAATATAAGAGTTCATTTGTTCTTCTTTTGGTTAGCTACCTTCAAGTCAACTTCGACTTTTGGTGATTTTATGAATGAGAGATCTCCAAGTTACCCTGCTCAGGTCTTGCAGACTCAAGGCCATGGCTTTCTTGGTTTAATCTTCTCTATGAAGTGAAGCAGATGGGGCAGAAGGAGGGGCCACAGACCACTCTCACCCTGATTGCCCCGGAACTGTGGCAACCAGACATTGTGGGTCCCAAGGGCAGCTGCTGTTGCAGTCCCAAATGAGCCATGAAAAGGAGTGGTAAGAAACTGCTCCTTTTGTGGCCTGGTTAGGGCTGCGTTAAGTGGCCCCAGCATGACCTCCACACAATCCAGGAGTGTGCATCATGTGCATGCCCCACCCCCAGATTGGCCTGATGGTGGACCTTTTGAGCCATCTGTTTGAGGCCTGTAAGTCTATGAAAGCTTATGCTTTTGCACAGTTTATCACAAAGGTGTTATACAATCTCTTTGCATAGAGTAGATTGCATTTCTGTAGACTGAAGCAGCCCTTTTGATATGCCACCTGTTCCTGGTCATTTATTTCTCCCAACTGCTCTGAGTGCAGCTTCCAATTCACTTTCCAAAATTGGAGGCTTGTCTTCATATGATTCTTCTTCAAATGAATTTGTCCTTTCATCTTCTGTATATAGCTGTTCCGTGTATTGTTTCCATCATCTATTTATTTCTCTTTGGTCATGTAATGTGTTCCCCTGTAGGTCCTAGACCATCCCCACTATTAATCTAAATTTCCCTTTGATTTCTTGGATCTTATGGAAAGGTTTCTTTTTCTCCCCTTTTAGCTGTCACAGTCTACTTCTCTGATTCTTATAGGAGTTCTCCTTATATCTGCACACAAGACATTGAACGATTGCATTCAGGGCTCTGGTTCTATTTCTGTCATCATTCATTTTGCTTCTCTTCTGTCCTTGACTGTTTGAAGAGTTTCATCTGTCATACATTGAGGGTTTTCTTTTCTTTTCTTTTCTTTCTTTTGGCTGTTGAGAGTGTCTTTTTGCATTCCTCCCTGACAAAGCCTCTGGCTTCAAGCCATAGTTCATCAAGTTCCCAGTCAGGCTTAATAATGCAAATCTATTTTTCATTTTATTTTAAAATTTTATAGGGATGTTCTTTAAGTTGTATTTCAGCATTATGTTTAGTTTAGTGTTTTTTAGATTTATTCTAACCTTTGTTATTAGGAGTTCATGCTCTATGCTGCAATATGCTCCTGGTCTTGTTTCTGCAGATAGTGGAACTTCTCTATCTTCTACTTCTGATTATGTAGTCTATTTGATTTCTGTATTGGCCATCAGGTAATGACCTTGAATACAGTTGCTTCTTGAATTATTTGAATAATATGCTTGCAATGAAAAAACTGTTGGCCTCACAAAATTCAGTCAGTTGGTCTCCTGCCTCATTTCTGGAGTTTTGGTCAAATTTTCCTACAGCCTTTAATTCTGCTGTTTCCTGTTTTTCCATTCTAGTCTCTTATTATTAACAGGAAGTCCTGTTTTGGTGGATAATCAGTTTCCTCTTGAATTCCTGAATACAATATTTCAATTTCTTCTTCTTTTGCACCTGTGCTTGGAGTTATGTATTATGATTATATTATTGGATCTTCTGCAAAGTCTTATTGACATGATTTAGTCAGACTCTGCATTATCCTTTGTTTTTGCAACATCTCCCTTCACTATAAATGGCACCCCATTTCTTCTTAACTTTTCATTTCCTGGGTAAAACACTGTGTAAATGTCTGGCTCAAAATGTTCTATTCCTGTCCACTTTAGATCATTCACTCCAAGTATAGCAATGTTTATACATTCCACTTCCTGTATTACTATGTCTAGCTTGCACTGATTCATGCTTCTCACATTCCATGTTCCTATAATATATGTTGTGCAGCTTCAGACTTTCCTTTCACCTCTGAGCACTTCAACAGCTGCATGTCCTTTCGGTTTGAGTCCAGTTGCATCATTAGCCACAGTGCTACTCATAGTTGTCCTCTGCTTTATCTCAGTAGCTCACTGAGTAGCATCCTGACATTATCACTTTTTTCACTTGGATTGTCTCATGATAGGGTTTCTGTGGTAAAAAAAAAAATCTTCAAAAGGGGGTTTACCATGCTGTGCAGTATTAACAAGCATTAGCTATGATGACACTGTTGTTGTCTCTGAGAAATCCTCTAAGAGATTCTCCACTAGTGTCATTCTTCACTTCTGCAGCTGCCCAGTACCTGCTCGGCACATTTAGTCTACCTCATGCTTACTCATGTGTGAATCCACATATAGCAACAATGAAACTATGCTGTCTTTGGGATAGGGTAGTATGTGGTGTTCAGTGGTGGTGGCAATGGTGGTGCTGCTTCTCTTTCAGCTAGTGGCACCCTGGGGCCACTGGCCAGGTAGTGATCATGGTTCCCCTGTTCCTAGAATCAATCCATGAAGTCTGCCAGGTGCTGTGGTCATTATAGATTTGCTCAGTATATCTCTTACCTCATCCTGGCCTGAAGGAAAAGGCAATCCCAAGCACCACCAGCCTTGTGGCCCACTGCTGCCTTGGTGGCTAGGGTCACAATTGGATGTCCCATCCCTTGTCCCATAGTGACCTCTAACTGCTGCTGCTGTTGTAACTGTATCTGCCACTTCTATCTACTTGCTCAGCCTGGAGCAACACTTCATAGAGCGCCAGCGCCTCATATCAACACAACCCATGTGCAGTGCCATCTTGGGAGTAACAGGTACCTTTTGGGCACCATCATTCCACCATTACTGCCACCAGTCAATTAGGCCTATTTTTACATGACAAATAAAAGAAAAGGTGGACATGAGCTTGATTTTCTGGCACTGTTTGTCCAGTGAGATGACATAGGTCTTCAGAGTTACTGGTGGTGATCTTTGAAGTAGTTTGTTAGTACTGATGTGTTAGTATTTAATATTTAGCAGCTTATAATGGCTGCTAATGAAAAAGTTGCTCTTCAGAATTTAAATAAATTCTAATATAAAAGAAATATACTATACAAAAAATATAGCTAAGGCTGCAATCCCAAATGCCCTCACTAAGGAGAATGTCCCACTAAACCTGAAGGATTTATAGAACAATCCTAAGGAAGTTCATTTATAAGTGTAACACTTGTTAGTATATATATGTGTCATTCACCCAGAAAACATTAACTGACCTTCTACTAAAAATATATAGAAAAAATAGCCATATTTTCCACCAAATATCCTGTCCAAGTGCTACCAGAAAACAATTTCAAGGCATTGGAATGGAAGGCAATTCTGACAGCTCTGTAAATGAAAATCATTCTTATTAATTCAGAAACTGACAAGAAGTTAAACAAAACAATATCAGCTTCTTTAAGACCCCCCCCCCCCCAAAAAAAGACTGTTCACCTTATTTTAAAATCAGGTTGAATTTAAAGCAACAACAATTTAACCAGTCAGATTGTTTTTAATTGACAGTCATACCAAAAATGGGGAAATGGGCAGTTCAAAAAGAACATTTGGCAGTTTAAAAATTCAAGTCATGCAAAAATTGTGTTATGTCTGGGGATATAAAATGTGCCTGATAAGATGGTAAATTGAGAAGTACAAGGCCATCCCAGACCCAATCAAGATCTTTTTCCTTCCCTACCATTGGTAAACCATTGGTAATCCCCACAGAACACTTGCCAAAGTTTCTAATCATCATCATCATCATCATCATCATCTAGAACATGGAGACCCTGTTTCATGTACATGGAATTAAAATCAGCTGTCCCCCTTATAAGGTCTAAATAGGTTTTGTCTTGATGTAGAACATATTCTATACAAAATAAGGAACTAAAGCACTAAAATAGTATTACTATTAGTATTTTAATTTAGTATGTGATTATTGTGTGTGTTATTTTAAAAATTATCTGATTTAATACTGTTTTAAGGGGGGGAGGGGGTTGTTGCATATATATGTTTCATGGATATGTATATGTTTTAATCTGTAAACCGCCCAGATTGGTATTCCAGAGGGCGGGGTATAAATAAATTTTATTATTATTATTATTATTATTATTATTATTATTATTATTATTATAAAATTAGAATCGTCCAAGCCATTATATTCCCCATTGCTATGTACGGATGTGAAAGCTGGAGAGTGAAGAAAGCAGATAAAAAGAAAATCAACTCAATGTGGTGCTGGAGAAGAGTGATAAATATACAGTGGACATCCAAAAAGACAAACCAATGGGTCCTTGAACGGGTTAAGCCTGAAATTTCCCTGGAAGCCAAGATGATGAAAGTGACACTGTCATACTTTGGCCACATCCTGAGAAGACATGCTTCTTAGAAAAGACAATTAGAAAAGACAATAATGCTAAGAAAGGCAGAAGGTAGCAGAAAGAGAGGAATGCCACATGCCAGATGGATGGACTCAACAGAAAGGGCACGGGCCTAAGTCTGCAGGACATAAGCAGAGCAGTGGAGGTCTTCAAGAGGTCTCATCCACAGGGTCACCATAGGATAAGGTTGGGTTCAGGGCAATTATCAACAAATAAAGAATATATATCTCTTTGCTTATTCCATCCACTCCATTTCTAAGGGCCTGTTCACTCCGAATGTACTCTCCTGTTCTGCTAAAGAAGTGGGGATTATACTTTCACTATGCTATCAAGATTATACTGTTCCTAACACTTCACTTTAGGTCCAAAGTTCTTTACAGCTGTTCCTGCTTCAGTTCTCTCATCCTGGGGACAATTTGGAATTGCTATAACCAGCATCCTCCCCCACACATTTCCTGATCCTTCGTGCTTATTTGCCAGTTTCCTGCTCTTAAAAAGTTTATTTACTACCTGCATTATGAAACATCCATTTTTTTGCTCTTTTTTTAAAAAAAATCACAGTCAAATGTGTGCTAGTGCAACATCTTTATTATTCTTTTGAAAAGGGCATTATCGTAAATGCACTAATGGGATCTCCCAGCAAAGAATACACACGCACACACAGAGAGAGTACCCAGTTGGCTAACACATTGTAAACCACTTAGAGAGTGCTTAGCACTATGTATATATAATGTGACCCAAAAGGGTCCACTGTATTCATGAGATTTGAAGAGGAAAGTGTCTCTGAATGCCAGCAGAGTTCATTTAGCAATAAGCGGAACCAACTTGTCCAGTTTTCAAAGATCACTGCTACCACATCCATAGTGGCATGTTCTACTCAGCTATGTCTCATTCTCAACTTCACTTCTTTTTAGAATTCCATAGCATCATAGTTGGGAACACTTGTGGCAAGTGGGCATGACATAGTTCTCTACTTACCAAATTGCAAGGAGTAACAGCTTCCACTTTCCATTTCATTCTGAATTCTCCAGGACCCAGAAGATATACATGGCTGTCTTGCCAGGTGAATTTTAGCTAAGTAAGTTTATTTGTATTTGTGCAGGAGAAAGCTTTGTGGATTTTCAGGCATCCTTGGAAACTAGGTATTATCTTATGGGACCAAATTTACAAAGCAGGCAACAGAACCGCAAAAGATTTTGGGGTGCAGCAAAGCAATTGTTTAGGGAATTATAGTCAAAAAGGAACAGCCAGTGCATGTGAACGTGTGCATATATCATCATCTTGTACCACTGCTTCTCTTAACAGCACACCAGAGAATACAGTACTAGTGAAACTATGCACTGGCAAGCCATACACATAAACACACATAGGGGGTCTATATTTCCACCACAGGTTAAGAATAATTTCCATGGAAGTCATGACTGTCAGCATGGTTACATTGAACAACTGGATCTTGGTTTTGAATGCACACAGAAATATATAGAGCCATATGTAGCCTTTTGGGTCGAAAACATAAATCATGTACTGCTGTGAAATAAGTCATCACTCATCAGCTACATTTCATACTAATGCTATCATTGCACTCTCTCTGGGCAATCTGCTCAGGAGCAACAGCTGCCGAGATCTGATATGCAGGCCTGGAACTGAGCAACTTGGCTCACGTGAATTGAGCTGAACGTGGTTTTCATCTTTCTCCCCCCGCCCCCCTCTGATCTTTCATTTAAACAAATGTTCAACTTTCAAACAGAGTCAGCTGAAGTAAGTCCTGAAAATTAGGCTTGTTATCATATGTATAGAAAGCAGTATAAACAGCAGCTTGGCACTTATACCACAAAGGACAGGAGGCACTGTGTTGCTTCAGTCATTCCTTCTGGGAGTAAATGTCTAATAATGGGGGGTGGGGGGTGGGGAGAGAACAGGGCTGGAGATTGAGGGTGCATCTATGCTGCAGAAATAATGCTGAAGTTGAAGGCTTTCACAGCCGGCATCCATAGGTTTTTCTGATTTTTTGGGTCTATGAGGCCATGTTCTAGGTCTAGGAGAATGTATTCTTGACATTTCGCCTGCATCTGTAGCTGCCATCTCTGAAGGCACAGATGCAGGCAAAATGTTAGGAATACATTCTTCTAGAACATGGCCTCACAACCCGAAAAACCCACAAAAACCTATAGAAATAATGCCATTTGCCACCACATTAACAGCCATGGCTCCATCCTAAAGACCTTGTGAAACTACATATGCCAAGATTCCATAGGATGGAGCTACAGCACTTAAAGTGGTGTCAAACTGGATTATTTCTACAGTCTAGAAGCATCCCCAGACAACTGAGCAGCAATGCCTCCCTACACAAGAAGAATCTCTTATCTTATGCTCAAGCCCCTTGTATCTCACAAAATAAACTGTTCCTGAGCTTGGTTGGGGGAGCTCAGGAATAGTGTGGGATATGGTAGAGAGGACTGCAAATAGAAAGGGAATCAGTGGAAACTGGAGAGTTAAAGGGCAACCAAAATGCTTTTGCTCACAAATGGAGTTCTGGGTTTCCCAGTAATCTGACCCAGTCTTGCTTGCTCAGGGATAAGAATATGACTGGCTAAATTAACAAGTGATTCCATATTCAGTTCATATTCAAGAAGAAAAGAATGATTAAATTTAGGACAAATTAAAAATAATTATGAGATAATACAGGTGCATCTACACTGTAGAAATAATGCAGTTTGACACAATTTTAAATGAAACCCTGGGATTTGTAGCTTTACAAGGTCTTTAGCCTTCTCTGCCAAAGAGTGCTGGTGCCTCACAAAACTACAAATCCCAGGATTCTGTGGGATGGAGCCATGGCAGTTAAAGTTAGTGTCAAACTGCATTATTTCTACAGTGTAGATTCACCCCAAAAGTATATCCGTTAAGACACTATTTCTATTCCTTATATCACATTAGAAAGCCACAACAATTACAAAAATGCCAAATGCTTTATAAGTTTCATGACAATTACAGTATTTTCAATTGCTTTAATTGCTGAATTTCTATATAATAATTTTGATCATATATCAATCTAAGAGCTCATTCCCACTTACTGGTTTGCAATTCATTTTTGCTCCGGGCTGGTGAATCAATTCCAGTCGATGTGTCGTTCCCACTATGGAAGCAGTTTTTTTTCCTTTATTTGCTTCTTTTTTGGCATGATTGACATTCCCACTAGTTTGTGCCCCTTCAAAATGCCTGTCAATCATCTACATGTCATCGATGACGCAAACAGCAACACATTCAAGAAAACATGGGAGGGAGTCATGGGTGCTGAGGCCAGAAACCCATCCCTCACTAGTTTTTGGGGAAATCCGCCATTTCCCCCCCTCCTTTTCCAGGACCTGTCCTACATTCCAACTTTCTGTCCAGGAGGAATTCCAAAACACGCTCTATTCTGAGCTTGACTAGGAAGCATGTCCTCCAAATCCTGTAAGGTTGGAAGTTACCCCCTCAACTCCCCATGTCCTCAAAAGTCCCCTGGATGCATGCAGCCATGGGTGTCATATGGAGGACTCTTCCCTGGGTGAGGTGGTGACCTCCCAGCCTTGTAGGACTTGGAAGACAAGGGGAGTTGAGGTGGTGACTTCCCAGCCTTGCAGGACTTGGAGGTCATGCTTCCTAGTCAAGTTCAGAATGGAGGGCATTTTTAAATTCCTCCTGGACAGAAGGTTGGAATGTAGAACAGGTCCTGTGAAAGGCGGGGGGGAATGGCAGATTTCCCCAAAAACTAGTGAGGGATGTGCTAACCTTCTGCCACAGTAATCCCTCCCCTTCATTTTGATGTGATTCAAGTCCATCATTCCCACCTGCTGAACACCCTTGCTAATCACTTCTTTTCAAAAGAACTGCCAAAAAACTAGTGTGAAGAAAGAGTGGTTCTTTTGTGTTTGAAACAGAGTAAAGTCGGTTCGGAACCGGTTTCAAGTGGGAACAACAAGCCTATAACCTGATCATCAATTCGATTTAAGTTATAGTGGGATCAAGGCCTAAATATAGATCTGGATAGTATCACAACTTTGTATTGCTTTGAACTGTGGAAGCAAATGCAAAATACTCAAGTGTATATGATACTGATTGACTGATAGGGCAACTTCTTCTGCATACCTTTGAAGCTTGCTATCCTGTGTTATGTTATTTAGTCTTTCCAATGGATTAAAGATCATGTTACAAGAGGCACATTCCTGTCAAAGTACCCTTCCTCAGTTTTCCAGATGCAACATTTATACTGACTCATGTCTGTTGATTTCTAATTTTAAACAGCCATCATTCTTTTGAAAGCAAGAAATATTAAGAATATCTTGAATTCATCATATAAAAGAGCAATCAATAGGGAGGAATTCCTCTCTCCTTAGGACCATCTATTCCCTGTAAAAGTGATCTTTTTATTTTGTGTACATTAGTGCATTAATACAGTATACTAGTGTGGAATACTGGTGACTTGTAGGTGTATGTATGTGTGGAGGATGTGTGTGTGTGGTTGGATGAAAATGAAGGAGGGATTTTGAATGGGTGTCAGCCATCTTTCTTAGACTGGCCAGGTATAATCCAGATTAAGTACTTTTCCAAGCAGTGATCTTTCTCCCCATGATGTTATGCCATGGTATAGCCAATAGCCCATGGCCATTTAAGGCTAAGATCATGGCTGGGTTGGGCAGCTAACAAAAAGATTGGAAAAAAGAGTGCAACATCTTACATAAGGCAAAAAGATCTTGTACCAAGACGTACTGTGACTGTTTCTCCCCTAAAAGTTCAATCTTTATTATTATTATTTAAAAGAAATAGCATTTATATCATTTAAAATAATTATTTAAAATAAACCCACCAGTTTACATTAATGAAATTGTTGTAACACATAACAACTTGTTTATAAATAACACACGTACCTAGTTCTCAATATACTGAAACAAAATACTGTACAGTGGGACCTTGGTATCTGCTGATTTGCCATCTGTGGATTTGAGCATCTGCTCAAAAGCAAGCACACAGCCTTCGGGGGTGGTTCAGGCTGAAGCCCTGTTGGCCAGGGGGAGCCAGAACCGAGGCCAGGGCTTGGGTCTTGGAACCTGGATATTCTGTCCTGGGTGTTGGGCCGGGGGCGGGGGGAGGCTGAGATCCAAGTCCCAACCCTAGCATCAGCTCTGGCTCCCTCCAGCCAATGAGGCTCCATCTCCACACCAAAAGCCAAGTCCAGAGCAGAAACCTCAGAGGGGAAGGAAGGAAGGAAGGAAGGAAGGAAGGAAGGAAGGAAGGAAGGAAGATAGGTTGAGCTAGCAAGAGATAGGGAAAAGAAAGAAGGGAGGGAGGGAGGGCCTCAGTGCAGTTGTCCCTAAAGGCAGTGCAGCCATGTGCCTGCACAATGGGACTTGAGCATCAATGGATTTTGGTGTCTGTGGGTGGGGTGGGGGATCAGGAATGGATCCCTGTAGATACTGAGGGCTGAATGTATGTATAACCTGTTCCTCAGTAAAAAGTACCCAGAATTATGGGCAGCATAAACCAAAATGTAATTCAACAAACCCTTCAAAACAGGACAAAAACTTAGCAACACCAAATCTTAGGGGCTGCGTAGGTGGGCCAAATAAAGTGGTTTCAAAATGCTTTGAAGATGGGGCATTTAGATGATGCACACTTCCAAAGTGGGCAGAAACCAGACTGAAGCCACACTCCAGCTCTAAAAACTGGAACAAGCAGAACCTGGGACAGTTTGGCTTAGCACAGAAGACATGCATCTTCGCCCTGCATTTAAACATCCTGTCGCAAGTGTGGGGCTGCAGCAAAGCAAAGAAATGGAAGTGTGACAACTCCAGTGCATGTAGATAGTCCAATTGCGGGGCATGAGGTTAAAGGGGGGGCATGAAGGGCATGAATGGGGGCCTCCACAACCGATCAAAGGGGCTGCTATCCAATGAGACGGCATTTGGGTGGATGTGGGAGGCACTTGGGGGTCTCCAGCAGTGTGTTCATGTGATGGTGCACATGTATGATGGGGAGGCAACAAAAAAAAATTATGCAGTGGCGCAACTTGGTGCTGTACTGTGCGGTTGGGCCGTGCACATGCGGCCCACCTTCGGAGTGGGCTGTGCCGGCAGTAGGGTTTGGACCTGCTTTGGGAAAAAGCAGGATCAAGACATTTTCCTGCCCATCTGCTCAGTCCCTTAATTAACTAAACACACTTTTAAAACATGCAGTTTAGAACACCTAGCAACAAAACTAAGTGTTATCTTACAACCTTTTGGAGGGAGGGAATAATAGGGGTCTTTGGTTTCTTATTAAACAGACCCAAAGGAGAATCTGAAAAAAATTAAATGGAAGAACATTCCTGACTTCTAGCATCATAGAAATGATTCTGTCCTTCCTGTTAACTCACTAGATCAGGGGTAGGCAACCCAAGGCCCGGATGCGGCCCCCCGAGGCCTTTGGATTGGCCCCAGGGTGGTCCCGCCACCGCTGCCCACCATGATGATATTGATTATTGTTGTTATTACTTGTTCTTGGGGTTTTCTTGGCAAAATCTCCACAGGGGTTTTGCCATGGCTTTTCTGGAGCTGAGAGAGTGTGCATGCATATTTTCTTAATTTTTTTAAAAAAAATATTTATTTATTTATTTATTTTTGGTGCTTCAGCCCCCCAATTGTCTGAGGGAAAGCAACCCAGTCCCCGGCTCAAAAAGGTTGCCCACCCCTGCACTAGATTGATGAAAATTGCACTGAAAGCCTCTGACATTTCCTGGGAAGACCTATATGGATGCAAGCATTATATAGGGTATGCTAAACATGAGAATTGAATTGATTGGAGTTATGATATGAACTAAGGATTACTTCTGAATTCTTCAACTGCTTGGAATAAGAGACATTTTTAATCTCAGTCCCAGGCACTAAATTGTGTTAATCATAAACTATTAATCAATAACACATCTACATACACATATACACAGGAATGGCAGAATACAATATACCATTACTGCCACAATACGCACATTGGATGTATCATAACATAGCATAAATATCTTCATGTAAAGAGACGCCACTCCAGCACTATGCAACCCCCAAGAGCACCATTGTTCGACATGTCAAAGACAAGTGCAATGTGCAATCACAATGCACAACTGCAATGCACAACATTGCTGTTTATGCAATTATGCTTCCACTGCTGCTGCCATGTAACAAGGTATGATTAGTAAATATGAATATTAGACTTTGATTCATGGGACAGGAAAGCTGTCCATTGCCAAAGCCTGCACAAATTGTTAAAAATTCATAATTTTTCCTAACAGGGCTGCTGATGCTAGCCGGGATTCTTTGTTCATCTTGAAAATCCAAGCCTCATTTTAAAACTGCAAGACAGGAAATTCCCTCACTGCCCCCCAGGTCCCAGTGGAAAGGGAATGGTTTCACTGATGGAGAACAATCAGTACTTAACTATTTTGTCCACCTCCACTGAACGATGACTTGCCAAGCTGGCTCAGACTGGTATACCCTCACTGTAAAGTAAACATCTATATTGATTAGCTTTGTTCTATGCATGCCCAACCCCACTGTATGGCATTGCTCAGACCTCATAAGTGCCATTCTCCAAACCTGAAGGACACCTCTGCCCTTTGCAATCCCATGTTGAGGTCATGTTTGTTCCACTCAGAGATTTCCCCTTCCCTCTTAGGAGTCCACACCTGAAGTTAGAAAGGTCACAGAAACATACCCAAGAGAATCTCTCTCTCTGACCTGTGTCCCTTTTACTTGACCTGCCCTCTCTTTGACCTGCCTCTCTGACCTTCCCCAATCACTGAATCATCTTCTCCATGTCTGAGGGTGAGAAAATCCATGTGTGTGTTTTAGTCTGTTAGCCCCTTAAGCTTAGCTACACTCTTCCAGCACTCCTTAGATTGGTTGGGATTGGTTGGCTTGTAGGCTTCATGCTGTTTTGCCCTCTTTTACTTTGAGAAACAGCTTGCATTGAGTATAGATGTGTCTGGTGGTTTCTGCTGCTATCTTTTTCTGTCTTTTTAATGAAGAAATAATTATTTTTGCTGCACAATCAGCTTGCCCTTCTACTTCATTTTTACTTGGAGACACTTTGGTTAACTGTCCACTTTTAGAACCTTCTGCCTGTAAGATCCTGCAGGGAGCTAGTGCCTAAAAGCTCCCTCTCACCCCCCAAACCCCAGTGCACTGCTCTTAAGAGTCAGCAGAATATGTCTGTTGTGACATAACAAATAATTCACTCCTGCATGCATAACATGACACACATGTGTGGGTCACTAACAGGATACCGGTCATTCAAAGCCAGATAAAACAATGAATGTTTTAAAGCATTTTATGAAGGCAGAACAGAAACTAATGCTCTCTCTCTCTCTCTCTTTGAAACTTGATTATTCAGTTTCTTGCATGCCCAATTTTGTTTTATTCTGTGTTAGTTAACGTTTAGTCTGTTATTTCCTGGCAAAGATTACTTAGTGGCTTGGTTCCACTGAATACAACTCCTTTCCATCAATAAGCAAAAAAGGTCTGCATTTTGGCAGACTTGTTACTGAATCACAGCTCTCTTTAACATGCACACTAGATATGAAAACACACAATAGGAAAAAATGTAACTGCTAAAAAAATGGGGGCTTCTCATAACCCCATAGTTTGGATTCTGCCAAGCGTACTGTACCAGCTGGGTCTTTAAATCATATACAGATGG
Organism: Phrynosoma blainvillii; assembly: GCA_026167975.1. Lineage (NCBI taxonomy): Eukaryota > Metazoa > Chordata > Lepidosauria > Squamata > Phrynosomatidae > Phrynosoma > Phrynosoma blainvillii. The sequence continues at coordinate 41,556,115 of JANUYF010000005.1, forward strand.
CACTTATTCATGCCTTGGAAAGACATCCCTCAGCAGATATAGAGAGTATTCAGGGTGCCCAGAGAGAAAGAGAAAGCTCAGAAATATTACTTAGAGTTGAGCTCAAAGAGGGTATGTGAATTTGTATTTGTATTTTATTTATTTTTTAAAAATAAAGCTCTGATAGTATTCTCAATAATGGGAAGTACTGAACAGGAACAAACATGCTTGCCTGTTTTGCATGAAAAACAATGCTTTCTGCCATCACTCTGCTCTGGTTTTATGCAATCATTATGTAACTAAACTTGACAAATGCCTGTGGCATTATTTGGAGGTCAGTTCAGAATCAGAGGCAAGGGTCACTACCCCTACCTTGGCATTATCTCATAAACCAGACTTATCACTTGGGTGTTAACCTGATGTCATTTGTGCTGACCCACAACAGGGTGGAATTATACAGGCAATGTGAGAAAAGAAATGCCATTTTAAAATATGACTCTGAAGCAACAGTTAGCCACATAGCTATTGCTATTCAAAGGGGAGAGCTGTGGTCTTCGGCAGAATATTTGGAATAAAAGAAAGGAGATTTCAAATAAATAGTACGGAGATCTTCCTCAGGCTATGAGCAGTTGAATGGACTGCCTTGGAAAGTGGTAGACTCTCTTTGGTTGGGTGGTCATCTCTCAGGGATGCTTTGATTTCTGCAGTGTTAGACTGATCCTTGGGATATCTTTCTCCTCTATATTTCTTTGACTTATAAAACCAACGATACTGAGGAGCCACTTCCTGCCACAGCTCCTGACCTCAGAGGTTGCATCTACACTTGACATTACTTTAACTGCCATGGCTCAATGCTGTGGAATTCTGGGTACTTTAGCTTGTTGTAGCACCAGAACTCTTTGACAGGGAAGTCTAAATATCTCACAAAATTACAATTCCCAAATTCCACAGCACTGAGCCGTGACAGTTGAAGTGGTGTCAACCTGGATTATTTCTGCAGTGTGGATGGAATCTGAGAGGTAAACAAACAAACAAACAAACAGTTGTCATTTATCAGGGTCTCAGCAGTGTTGGTGCTGTTTTCTTTCATTTTAACTATTTTCTGGGAAACTCTGAGATGTATTTGATATCCCAGCTCTATATTCTGTGAATAATCCTAACCCCTTATTATGTTTTATATCCTCAGTCATTTGCTATTGCCATTTCTCCCTGCCCATCTCTAGCTGCAATGTGGAAGTGAATGTAGAAGAGAACCTGGGGAAATTACTAGAGGAACACAAACACAAGTGGGGGAATGTGAATGTAACCCCTGTGAATTATTGGCTTGCCTGAGTGGGGAAACACTAAGGTCTGTGCTTGCTAGCTGAGTTCAAAAAGAGAGTGAGGCCTGGAGTTGGAGAGGAGCTGTAGTTACCAAGACTCTCTCCTTGAATAAACTAGTGATATTTTCAATTATGTATTTTGGAGGGAGCAAAGGGTATACATTCTTTGTAGTATAATTTTTATATTGCATCTTTTTTTAAAAGAAAATTAGAGCTTTACCATCCAAATGGTGCAATACTACTGAGCAGAATGGGCAGAAAAGTCCTGAAAGCTATCAACACACTAGATGAATGGAACTTTTGAGATGAGCTTATGTGTTCAATTTAATATACAATTCACTGGAGAAAGAAAGAGAGATTTAAATTTTGATAGTGTTTGGAATAATCAATTTTATTCAATTATGAGAGCCCTTTGTGTCAATTCTCTTGGCAACCTATTCCAGAAGGGAAGAATTCAGCCTTGGGAAACTCTTAACTCATTAAAACAAAGGAGTTAGCTTTTGTCTTTTAGTAGCCTTGACAGTTGTTTAAAATGCACTTTCATCCCTTTTCTTCCAAGTATATTTCCCATGAGAGGCTCAGTAGCATTTTGTTCTGATTTATTTTAGGATTGCACACTATGAACACATTTTATGGTTTCCATCAGAGAGTAAAAAGCATGATGGCTACAAGAGGAAGAAAATTATAAATATTCCATATTAGTTGGAGCTGTTAGCCATACTGAAGGGCAGACCCACTGAAATCAACAGGTCTAAAGTTAATCCCATTGATTTGAATGGATCAACTCCAAGTCTGATTTTAGCTAGATCCAAGCCATCATGTTATAAAAATATCTGTAAAATGTTGACTATCAGTAGTAATAATTAGAATGGAAACAGCATGGCATAGTCATTTGAGTGTTGGAAATCTGACTCTGGAAATAAGGTGCAGGGTCATGGAAAACCACTGGCTGCCCTTGGGCAAATCACACACTCTCAGCCTCCAAAAAACCCATACCTTAGGGTCACCATAAGTTGGAAACAACTTCAAAGCACACAACAAAATAATCAGAACATCTTTTCATCACTTCTATCTATAGAGACAGATGCATCATTTACTATAAAATTTGGATCAAGCATTCCCCCCCATGTGAAGATTACAAGGTTATATTGAAATATATGAGAAAAGTGTATAGTACAGAGGAAGAATGCATGCATTACAATAAGAATATCATAAGTTCCATTTTTGTGACCTTCAATAAAAAGGAATATCAGGTAGCAAGTTATTTGCCTGAAGACATAGAACAGGGATAGGCAATCGCATTCTGGGTGGATGATAATTTTTATCTTTGGTGCTCCCCTAGTAGACTGCATTGACATGTTGAATGAGAGTCATGTTATTTCCAGTTCCTTTTGGGGTTGGTTTTAGGAAATTTTTCAAGTATTTGGGAAGACAGAAGAGATGCAATCAACTCACTGTGGTTTCTGGGAGCTTTAGGGTATTTGGAGTCATTTGAATTTTTTTTAAAAAAATTCCCATGTGGATCTATCATGGGGTTTTCTTGGGGGAAATTGTTCAGAGGGTTTTTTGATTTAAAGCTGTATGTGCCTTGTTCAAGGTCACCTAGTAGGTCAATCATTTGAACCCTGGTCTTCAGAGTCATAGTCCAATACTCGGAACACTGCACCACACTGGCTGATACAATTTTGATATAATTGTGTAAATTCAGAATGCTTCCTGATGTAAGTATGCAATCAACAAATATGCAAGATAATGTATAAATTGCTGTTGTGTGCCTTCAAGTCATTCTGACTTCTGGTTATCCTAATGCAAACCTATTACAAAGTTTTCTTGCAAGATTTGTTCAGAGGGAGTTTGCCTTTGCCTTACTCTGAAGATGAGAGAGTGTGACTTATACTTTGGTGAAAGCATGAAATATCTGCTTAACAAGATGCTGAATAGGTGGAGCAGCAATATTTGTCTGAAATTATGTTGTTGTATATTTCATAGATCCAGTTGTGTCTAAGATATATACGACACAATTGTTGTTTTTTGTTGCTATTTTAATACAGGAACATAATTTAAGAATCTTTAGCAATGAATAAAGAGAGGATGTCCTATTATTTTCATACATTATTATCCACAAGGACAGAATATATAAAATATTAATGTGTGGTATTCAACTAGCTTAAATAATTCATCCCCTACACATTTTCCCCCCAAAAGTTTATTTTTAGAATGTTAGAAAAGATTGCTAACTTCTCTGTTCCAGGGAAAGTCTCACCAGAATATTAGTGCCTGGGCCAAAATAATCTGCTGTACTCAAGGATACAGTGTAAGATGATAAAAGTAGTATTAAAGTCTCTTCAGGTGTTAAACCTCCTACTCTAATCATTCAATCTCCCTGTGTAAATAGAGACAGATATTCAGTAAATATGGAATTTATGGTGAAATGCAGAGTGCAATTCCATGTACACTTAGCTGGTCCAGCAGAAGGTGTCTGCTTTATTTACAACTGAAATTATGAGCAAATTTCCCTTCCATACTGTGATTACAATTCCATAGAGCTACAGGTATCCAGACAATATTTTTATACTAATATTTTTAGGGCTCGCCCCTGTTTTAATTTTTATAACTTAGGCTGTTTATTTTTTTAAAAAATATCTATGCATCTTCAAAAGGCTTATTCCATTTTGTGTCACATTTTGAAGATTTTAGGATAATTCCTTCTCCACTCCCAAGTCTCCAAATACCAGTAACATGCAAAGAAGCAATGATACAAATATTTCCCCAGCAACTCAGTATTTTAAAAATTTAAAATTTCATAAATTTTAATTTAAATAGGAAACTTCCAAACTCAACTGTAGTACTATAGGGCCTCTGCAGACAGGCAGCACAGAGCCACCCCGGGGAGTGGCAGATCAGGGCTGAGGCAAACCCACACCGTGGCCCCGATCCTCCCTTTTACCACCCCGAAAAGAGTGGCAAAAGGCTGCCCTAAGAGCCGGCGCTGAGGCTCTTGCTTGCCTTTTCGGCGCAGCATGTTTAAATGCTGTGCCAGGAGGGTATCCTGACACCATGCACCTGATTTAACATCAGGACAGCGTTGGCGTGGGGTTGGGGTGGCCGGTGTGCATCTGCCCCACCCCAACTCTACCCTCAGGCCAGCTCTTTGGGCCAGTCTGCTGAGGCCCATAGTCTACTAAAGTGAAAATTGGTGGGTTTTATTTTTGTTTTTTTTTTTTTACAAATAAGGAATTTCCCCTCTGCTGTCCCACTCCATTGTCTGTTTCACATAGAAATCCTACACAGATGTGATTCATGCAAAAGAGCAAGACAAGCAGAAGAGGCCATAGAGCTCTGCATTTAATCAGATCCTCAAGGTTGTTTGACTACTTCCAGCTCCTCTTTAGTAATGTACACCATCCACAGTATGGAGCCATTTTCATCTAGAGATGCTTCCCTGGAGATTCAGAGTTTATCATACAAGGCTAGTAAAGCACAACTACAGTAGAATAACAGAGGTTTTGGCAGGTGTTTTTCACACGATATAGACATCATGTCTCTCCTGTTGCTGCTATAAATTTCAATATTTGGTGGAGTGCACCTTTTCACCATCAATGAAAAAGTGCTCTCCACCAATGATTGAAATGCAAGTTGAAGTGATAATGAAGTTGTTTGATAAGTACCTGCCAAAAATGCTCTGGCCTACTGTAACTGCACTTTGCTAGCCCTGTCTGATGAACTCTTTAGAACAGGGGTCTTGGTCTCCAGGCAGTCTTGGATGAAGCCGATTATCTAGACCCATTTCAAACCGGCTTTAGGACAGGCTTTGGGGTTGAGACTGCCATGGTTGCCTTGACCGACGATCTGTGTCTGAGCATCGACAGGGGTAGTGTGACCCTGTTGGTGCTCCTAGACCTCTCAGCGGCTTTCGATACTATAGATCACGGCATCCTCTTGGACCGCCTGAGGGGGTTAGGTATCGGGGGCACTGCTTTGCAGTGGTTCCGGTCCTTCCTCTCAGGTCGGTCCCAGAGGGTGCTGCTTGGGGACTGTAGCTCCAGTAAGAGGAACCTCACTTGTGGGGTTCCTCAGGGGGCTATTTTGTCCCCGATGTTATTTAACATCTATATGAAGCCGCTGGGTGAGATAATACGGAGTTATGGTGCTGGGTGTTATCAGTATGCTGATGACACCCAAATCTATTTCTCCGTGTCTCGTTTATCGGCCTCGAATTCCAATGGCATCTCTTCTCTCAATGAATGTCTTCAGGCGGTAATGGGCTGGATGAGGAAAAACAGATTGAAACTGAATCCAGACAAGACGGTGGTGCTCACGGTAGCGGCCCCGAAACCAAGAATTGGGTTGCAACCTCCAGTCCTGGATGGGGTCACACTCTCCTCCAGTGACTGTGTTCGCAGTCTGGGGGTACTCCTTGACTCGTCGCTCCTGATGACAAATCAGGTAAATGCGACGGTTAGGAGTGCCTGCTATCAGCTTCGGCTGATACGCCAGCTGCGCCCTTTTCTGGAAGTAAGGGATCTCGAAACTGTTGTGCACGCACTGGTAACCTCACGCCTGGACTTCTGTAATGCGCTCTACTTGGGGCTACCCTTGTGCTTGGTTCGGAAGCTTCAGTTGGTACAAAATATGGCAGCCAGGCTTGTTTCTGGTACATCTAGGAGGGACCACATTACTCCGGTTCTGAGGTCCCTCCACTGGCTGCCTATCAGCTTCCGGGCCCAGTACAAGGTGTTGGTTATTACCTTTAAAGCCCTAAATGGCTTGGGTCCAAGCTATATCAGGGACCGCCTCCTCCCGTACAATCCTCCCCGCGCTCTCCAGTCCTCTGGGAGGAACTTACTGCAGCCTTTAAAATCTAGGCTTGCGGCGACCTCCCAGAAGGCGTTCTCTGCTGTCACCCCCAAACTGTGGAATGATCTGCCGGATGAGATCCGTCAGTTGACATCATTAGACAGCTTTAAAAAAGCTGTCAAGACGGATCTCTTCCGGCAGGCCTTTCCAGATTAACCATCCCGGCCCAGGCTTCCTGATCCCCCCATTCCTCCCGTGGCCCCATCTTCAGTGATGGTTGAGGATCTCCAGAGGGACATCAGGGTTTTTAGGTGGTTTTAATTATGGTTTTATGTTCTTATATTGTGCTTTTAATTTGTTATATTGTTATTATTATTATTATTATAGGGGTAGGCAACCTTTCCCCTTTAAGGGCTGAGGGACTTCAGTTCCCAGAAGCCTCAGCCATGTTGGCCAATAGTCCCATGTTGGCCAATAGCTCCTGGGATTCTGGGAGCTGAAGTCCCTCGGCCCTTAAAGGGGAAAGGTTGCCTACCCCTGCTTTAGAACCTTGATTTTCAAGGGTTTTAAACTGCACACATAACCTTTATGGATAGAAAATGTGGAAGTTATACCTTGATGTGGAAGTTATACCTCAACATGTGAGGGGTCAGGAAGACCTGGGGGCCTTTAGTGGTAGGACTGGATGTACAACCTAGCAGCCCTTTACAGTGAATGTTGTACTTTCATGCTTTTAATACTGCAACAGAATTCAGGCAAGGGATTGCATTATCAAATCCTGCATTAGAAAGTGATACTGATTTCAACATCTTTCATCAACATCTGACAACAGTTCATGCAGACTATTAGAGTGACAAGTCTTGTCTGACATACTTCTATTGAACCTGGATGCTCCATTTATGTGTCAGAGAATCACAGTTCACTTTTCAGGGTTATGACCTGCAGAATGCAAAACATGATTCTATTCTGCACATCTACTAACCAGAATGGCCAGAAAGGGGGGACTGATTCATGTAATAAACCTTACACAGATACCAGACAGCAACATTTGTCTAATAACAATTGACTTATGGTCAGCATTTTAAAAGAAGAACTTATATAACTGATATTCTAATTCTTTAAAACAGTGGAATTACTAGTTAGATTTTGCAAATAAACAAAAATATTTCAGGGTTTAAATACAAAAATCGCATCTGTGCAATTGTATTTTCAGTGCTGATGGTGCAACCTGGAAACCAAGCTCCAGAAGACCTTTGTCTCCATTGCTTCTCTCTAACATTAGTTCAAAGGATTCCAAGGAATATGGGAAGATTTATTAATCCCCAAAGACTCGTAAAGCAGTTGTTTTTCCTTTCTCCAACCTCCTTCCAGGCAGAGTTCTTTATATTCTCAAATCCTCCTAAGAGCTGAGGCAGCGGAATTTTAGGCTTCAGCTTTAACACAGGAATTCTTTTTCCCTTGGGCTGGGAAGCAGTAATGTATAATAACATATACAATGTGCAATAAAGTTCAAACCTTTAAAATCCTTTTATTCAGGTAAAGAGAGAAACCTCAGAAATAGCTGATAGCAGCTGCATTATAAATATGTTTCTGCATGTATGCTAATGGGAGTGTATAATTTATCTCAACAGGCTTAGTTTCATATTGCCAAAATGTAATGTAAAAGTTTATTTATATGCTTAATTAACCTTAACTTCAACAAACACACAAGTGTCAGGATCAGGTTTGATACTGAAAGATCAGTATCAAAATCAAACTTTTCTTTAACTCTATTGAAGTTAATTCCTACAAACATGTAATTCCTACAAACATGCATGTCAGCCTCATCTTGACTACCATTAAAAAAATAGACTCTGAGAAAGCCAACACAAATAGGAGTTTTATCCATGGGCCACCAGAAGTGACATTAAAGGGCTTCCTAAATATATCCTGCCTTTTTATCCTAGTACATTAAGGCCTTACACAGAATTTATTAAATCTTTAATCCCCTATGAATGCTTCTTGCCAGGTTTTCTTAGAATCATCCCTGCTGATCTTCAGCACAAGTAGTTGCCTCCATCTTATGAACTGATACAATAGCAATTAAGGGTTTATGACAGCCTTCCATCTTATGAATTGATACAATAGCAATTAAGTGCCTTTCAGTTCAGACTACAACATACACCCCATTGCTGGCAATTCAATACACTGACTGGGGCTGACAGCAGGTAGTAGGCTTAGGGGAAAATAAGATGAGGTATATAACCATGGCAGGCCTGAGGGTTAACTTTGTGGCAATGCCACAACTACAGTAGAGATAGAAAGAATAATCCTGGAGACACTGAATTTAGGTCATCTGGCATATGCAGAATCTTTAAATGCTTTATCAACTGATGTACAGTTGATAACTTAATAGGAAGCCATTAAAATGTAAGTTCTATTGACAGGTAGCACTGTAGGACAATATGCATAGGTAAGGGTCAAAGACTGAAAGAATCTTAAGTCTGTAATATAAAATTAGAAGATGTGTCATCTAAGATATTGAATGAATAACAGACTTAACTGAGATGATCGACTATACTTCTTTAACATAATACATAGAAGATATCAACAATTCTAATAGTGGAGGAAAATGAAGCATTTTGTAAAATGGGTTCCTCTCCTAACCTAGCATTACAGATCCTGTTGGGATGTGGTCAAGCTAAAAAGCATATAAGTGACCTTTATAGGAAGGGAAGTGTGGTGTAAAAGTACAACAAATCCGGCTGGGAGGTAGATACAGGAAGAAATTAGTTGAGCAGAAAACAAGACTACAGAGTTTGAGGATTACCACAAATCAGAAAGAAAGAACAATTAGCCTGGAAAATGCAGTCCCATAAACATTAATAATCTCTAATAAAGAAAAGTGAGATTGAAAAAAGGCATGGAAGCAAAACGGAAATAAGGGACTACAGTGGGGAAAAACTGGTACAGACAAGTGTTGGAAAATTAAAGTTATGACAAATTGGGTGCAATAATTAGGGGGGAAATTGTAAAACCCTTTGTGAAAATGGGTTTCATTGTGAAAATGGGTTTCATTCAGCTTTGTTTACAAGTTTGCTTTCTTGCTGCTCTCCATGAGTTAATTAACATATAAAGATTAATAGCAATTCATTCATAGTTCCTACAGTTGAACTGGTAACAAGTGTAATTTAAGGACAGTGAATACCAGTTTAGTGTAAACCTGGCCCATTTCCAAAGAGGAAATAATAATAAAACAACAATTCTGCTTAGAATCAACTATAATGCATAATCTCATTACATAATGTTGCCACTCCAATTAAATATTGCTTAGCTCTGTGCATTCAGCTCTATTGATATCCAGGGACATTGTTTATATACACAGAAATTAGGAATACTAAAAAAATTAGCACCAGAGGAAAAAATTGTAAATTAAGAAGTACAAAGATATTTTTTTTTAATTCCCACAGCTGCACCAACATTCTCTGGGTACTAGGCAAAAACATCCTCTGAACAAATCTTGCCAAAAACCCATGTGATATGTTCACCTTAGGGTGGCCATAAGTCAGAAACAACTTGAAGACATATGTAGGCATGAAGGGGGTACATACATATGCATACATGTGTGTATATAAAGATTTATGAAGAAATGTTATACATAAGAAGTGTGAAATTCAGCTGAGAAAGTTAATTATTTTAAAAGAAAATGTTCCCAGCAGTTGTTTAACAAAATGCATAAAACATGATACAATTATGGCAACCACTACCTCAGGATGTAATTTTCGGTTATTAGTATTAAAAGACTGGATATTATTTTAACCGTATGTGGAGAGCTATTTTTGAGTTAAAAAAAAAAATCCATAGATGGAAAAATTGTTTCCAGATAATTTCCATATCAAGATAATTTAGCATGAAATGCAAAGATTATTTCACTCCCCCATCCCCTTTAAAGTTGCATTCATTCAGTCAGTGCATGCTTATTTTTGATCAATAAAGGATCAAAGCATATGTATGTTTATCTGTACATAGATATAGAATAGAATTATGAATCAGGATTTATCTATTCACATTTGCAACAGGCCCCAATTGTCCGTGTCAGACAAGTTCTGCCACTGAATAAGACGTATACCATAATAAGTATATATATGACGAGTTAGAGATTGTGAATATAGTCTGGACAAGACAGGCCAAAAGAAGTGGCTTCCAGCTGCTTTGGGGTCATGGAGTTTACATGATGCACACCCTCAAAGTGAAGCCACTCTGACACTGTTATCTGGACCTTTGGACCGGAGCAAAAAGGTTCCAGGATAATCCAGCTCCTAGTGGCATAGGGTGGGGCTGGTGGCGGCGGCCTGCTTCGGGAGTGGCTGTGCGGTCGCTGTGGTCCCAGCCCACTTGCGGCTCGAGCGGCATTGGGCCACTCCTTCCTGCCTGTCTGCTCTGAGCCTGAGTCAACTCCTAAGGGTCTTCTACTATAGGATCATATGTAAGTATTTGTACTGAGAAGAGGCGGTAAAACCAATCAACCAACCCATCCAACCTTCCTTAAGACAAATTAGATGGGAGGTACTGTATCTGTTCCAAGATATACAGTAAGGATAGTGTAAAAATAAGAAAAAGGGGTATATTTTGGAAATGAATAACTATATTTGAAGATGCTTTTGTTATCAGAACATTTTTGTGAAATTTATGAGGAACTTTTTATTCTAATATTTGTAAGATTTTGGATCAATATGAATCTGCAAGAAGAGTTTCAGTTTCTCCCAAAGTAGTGACACATCCCCAGATTTTAGAAAAAGTGTTAAACATAAAGGCTGAAGGATACATTTAACTATTTTGTTCTAGGTGTAAAGCTGCAGCTAGGCTTGACATAAAAAGAATGTTTGCTACACCTTGGACATGGGCTGTCTGGCCTTTTCAGCAAAGTACCTGAGGTCTTCTAGAGTTGTGCATTTCCCCCTCTAGTACGCTATGGACCAGGGGTGGGCAACCTACAGCCCGCGGGCCGGTTCCGGCCCAGGTCGCCGGACTTACGGGCCCAGGCGGACCCCTGCCGCCGCCGCCGCTGCCCGGTTCGGCCGCCACATGGCCGCGCTCACTGTGACCGCCATTTGGTCTCCAAAATGGTGCCCACAACGTGTTTGCGCATGCACAGGATTACTGCGCATGCGCAAACGCATTGCGACCGCCATTTTGGAGACCAAAATGGCGCCCGCGGTGCCCGGGAGGAGGCCCGTCCCTGCCAAGGGAATCCTTCCCTGGGGGACCCTCAGTGACAACAGGCTTCCAGGAGGCCTGTCGCCGCCAAGGGAAGCCTCCTCGGGGGGAACCTCAGTGGCAACAGGCTTCCAGGAGGCCCTTCGCCACCGAGGGAAGCCTCCTCGGAGGGAACCTCGGTGGCGACAGGCTTCCAGGAGGCCCGTCGCCACCGAGGGAAGCCTCCCGGGGGGGACCCTTGGTGGTAACGGGCTTCCAGGAGGCCCTTCGCCACCGAGGGAAGCCTCCTCGGGGGGAAACTCGGTGGCGACGGGCTTCCAGGGTGAATTCGCCCAAGGATCGGGGCGGGGGGGGCCTTGGAGGGACCTTTCCAAGGTTCCTCCTCTTGATCCTCGGGTGAATTTACCCCAGGATCAAGGAGAGGCACCTTGGCAATGGTCCTCCAAGGTGCCTTCTCTTGATCCTGAGGCGAATTCGCCAAAGGATCAGGGTGGGGGGGGCTTGGAACGGTCCCATGGCGGCTGTGAGGGGTGGGCGGGCGTGCGCACACATGCACACACACACCCCCAACCCTAGTACAACCAGCCCCCGCACCATTTCCCCCCCATCCCCCGGCAACAAAGCCCGCGGTGGCAGTGTGCGCGGGGGGGTCGCGCACAGCGGCGGAGGGTGCGCGCACACCGCCATTCCCCCCCCCCCCCCACCTTGGCCCAGCCGAGACCTGGGCTACGGGAGACTGGCCCAGGTCTCAAAAAGGTTGCCTGTCCCTGCTATGTACCAATAACATATTTGTGCTCATTGGCTACAATTGTTTATTTTCTAGAAAGTTCTTGTGGACTGGCAGCCAATGGCTTGTAGACCAGCACTGGTCCATGGACTACCCTTTGAATAAAATTGCTCTAGAGCAGGGGTAGGCAACCTAAGACCTGGGGACCGGATGCGCCCTCCCGAGGCCTTTGGACCGGCCCCAGGCCGGTCCTGCTGCTGCCGCCGCTGCCACCGCCCACCATGTTGATATTGATTATTGTTGTTATTACTTGTTCTTGGGATTTTCTTGGCAAAATCTCCACAGGGGTTTTGCCATGGCTTTTCTGGGGCTGAGAGAGTGTGTATGCATATTTTTTTAATTTTTTTATTTTTTTTAAAACATTTTATATTTATTTATTTATTTATTTATGGTGCTTCGGCCCCCCCAATTGTCTGAGGGACAGCAACCTGGCCCCCGGCTCAAAAAGGTTGCCTACCCCTGATCTAGAGTTCAGATTCTGCAAGATCTATTAAGCTCTACAGAGAGCTTCACATTTTATTTTATTTTTTTGAAGTAACACATTAGATATTGTTCCTTTTTTTAAAAAAGTATTTATGTTATCCATCACTTTAAGATAAACATTTGGGAGTCTAAAAGTTGACATTACTCATGACACAGAAGAATGTAGCTTTTGTATTACCTTTAAAATGTAACAGGATTAATAATGGTGTTATCAAAAAACCAACGGATTACAAGCAAAGCTACCACTTTCAGATTTCCAGTTCTAAGAGTAAAACTTGCAAGCTCAATGAGATCCTATTTGTAATGCAACATTGTTTGCAGGCTAAACATGATGCTAATCAGGTTCCAAACATCCTGTATTGTCACTCAGTGTATTACATTGTATTCTAGAAAGCTCAGTTCTTAGACAGATAGCACTCAGGAAAGTTCAATTCACATGAAGTTCAGAATGAAAAGAAGTTAGAGCCACCATAAAATCAGATATCTCCTGGCTATTTATTTATTTATTTATTTATGTACTGTCTTTTCCCCAGTGCAAGATTCAGGGCAGCTTCCAACATTTAAAAGTGAAATTGTTAAAAATTCATAGCATAAAAAATTAAAAAGTGATTACCCCATAAAAAAAGAAAAAGAAAAAAGAAAATGAAAACATTAAACATTAAAAATAAAATAAAAATCTAGCACATTATGCAGGACCCATTTTCTCTTTAAAAATCAATTCCCAAAGGTTAGCTTGAAGAAACAAGTGTTCACTTGGGTGTGGAAAGACAGTAAGGACCCTACCACTCAAATCCTTCTGGGAAGGGAGTTCTAGAGATCCTATGTTTCCAACAAGGTGTACCTGTGAGAGAAGAGCCTCCCCAGAAGATCTCAAAACATGGGCAAGGCCTTTAAATATTCTAGATCTGAGCCATATATGGCTTTACAGGCCATAAGATGCACTTTGAATTGTGCCATGAAATGGACTTGTATTCAGTGGAATTGTTGCAATAGGGGAGAAATGTGCTCCCTGTAACCAACACAGTTAACAATCTGGTTACAGCTTCAATCTTCAAATGCAGTCCCACATAAAATGAGTTAGAGTAATTCAAAAGGGATATAGCAAAGACGTGTCACCATGGCCAGATTTGACATCTCGAGGAATATGTGCAGGTGGCGCACAAGCCTTAACTGTACAAAATCACTCCTGGGCACCATCGAAATGTGAAGTTCCAGGCTCAGGGTTGAACCAAGAATACATCTAAGCTGTGGAGGTAAGTCTTCAGGGGCAGAGGAACCTGATCCGTTCAGTGATCTGCCTTTTGAATGACTAGGAGCTCCTCTTTGTTATCTGGATTAAATTTCAATTTGACCACCTTTATCCAGTTCATGATGGATGACAGACATTAATTCAGGTCTGAAAGAGCTTCTTGGGATTGAGACGGAAAAGAGTAATAGAGTTGGGTGTCACCTGCTTACTGGTGACACTGGATTCCAAAATTTCAGATGAACTCTACCAGTGCTTTTATGTACATATTAAATAGCATGGGGAACAGAACTTAGCCCCGAGGGACCGCACAGGCCAAGGGGCTAAACAGAAGCCCCACAGCACCTCTGTCAAGGCCTAAATGGCAGATGTTTTCTCACATAATGGGCATGCGTAAACATTTACTATCTGTATTTATTATTTTTAAATAAAATTCAAAAGAGGCAACAGAATATAGTTGAAGCACACTAAAGCTGCAATACACACTAGATGTCAAACACAGATTACATGGTACCATACTGTAATGAGGGGACCAGTAATTTGTTCCAAATTACCTTGTTGATCTAACAAACAAGCAAGCTTGAATCTGAATACGATTTCCACATTAATTTCACATTAATTCCAACTATCTTGTCCTGAAGTACTGACCAGTAATGATTTATTATTAATATATAAATAATTTATTTAGTAGTAGTTTTTGTTTATTATATTCACGGTAGTTTAGGTAAGGTTCCCAAGGACTCTCTTATTCTGGAACTTATCTGCCTTGTTTTGAAAAGACCGCTGTACCATGTGCCTTCAGAACATTTTAGACACACTAAAAGTCCAATGCACACCACTGACAAAAATATTAAAATTCCCTAAACTTATCAGCTATAAACTATATCTCACAAACTATAAGCAGTTTTTCCATATATTCTTAACTTTATAGCTAACACCCTTCTATTTTTTATCACCACCTCATTATTTTATTCTTCACTCAGATTGTCATGGTGATGAGAAAATAGCAGGATTTTTTTGTACTGTATTACAAATCCCTGCAGTTCCCTGAGGGTCTGGATTACTGCATCATAATACCAGTATCTGTTAGTTAATACCACAGACTTCACCCAACTTCAAAGCAAAGATGTTAAAGTCTCATTTTCCACCATAAGGCAGGTGCATTTTTATTAGTTTTCCCCCCTTTTGCAAATTGCTATGACTTCACTTGTGGATATCCCGCCAGCAGCCATTATTGAAGGCTGGGCTGTAATTGCTATGGAACATGCAGTGTCTGAAGCACTAAACTAACACTATCACAGCCTTCTAACAATTGACTGCAACCAAGTGTTGCATCATTAAAACTGAATTACAACACAAACATAACATGTTTTCCATGTGTGTTATATATTAAGCAATAGTACCAGAAGACACAGAGAGAGAAGGGTTATAATTTATAGAACCCTCATTTACTCAACATTCATAAAAAATGAGGAAAAGGCCCGACAGTTACTGCTGGCTCTAATTTAGTCCAAAGTGTTGTGCATCATGCCTGTTTTTTATTGGAAATACAGTCTTTTCTACATTTAAACAGCCTGTCAGAAAGGAGAGAGTCTACATTTGTAAAACAGATTTGAAAATGCTTGAGGGAAGATAAGCAAAAACCATTTTGTTCTCTTAATTGATTTCTTAAAGCATTTTTTCCATTACATCTGGTTTGGTCTGAGAATTGCTGGCTTCCTGAGAAGTGATCAGAGGCTATTAGCTATATCGCTGCAACTGGTCATCAAGAAGAGATTAATTGAAAAGGAAGAGGCATTTTATCATCTTGTCAAAATGATATAATTTTTAATATAAAAAAAGTATCACTGATTGGTGGCAACACAATACTACTATTTTAAAATACCAGTAAAACACTACCAAGAGAAATGGCCTGTTCAATTTATTGCCTTTCATCACAGTGTACTCTAGCTGGAAATATTTCACCATCACACTGGTATGCAAAGGGAGGTGGGGGTTAGCAAGCTCTGCAATCTTTCGACTTAGTTCCGGAAATTTTATAGTGCCCAGATTCCACTGGAAAATATTTGGTCACTCATATGCTGTCTTGGACAGAAACTTGTCTCCTGGAATAGAAATCACACTAAAACTGCCAGTATCCTTGCATAGACAGTCTATGAGAATATATATTAGGCAAGTCTTCTGCCAAATCACTTGCACTTTAGGCCAAGAGTACCTTTCAAGTACATTCCAAATGCCAGCTGCCAAGCAAGAATTCATTATACCATGAATAGTTAAATATTATTTTAGCTTTCACATCTGCAGTTTTAAGCATATACAGTAGCAATTCATTTGCACTTTGCATTATACCTGTCCACAGGTTTAGGCACAGTGGCCAATCACAATATTCACACTTCTCACTGGTAGCTTAACAATCTTCTTTTCTTTACTTAAAATAGATGGCTACACTGAATGCAAGAATTTCCAAAATATTTTTTTACTAATCCACAGAGAAACCGCTACAGCTATTTTAATGGGTCCACATCATAGGAAAAACATCATACTAAATGTTTAAAATAATCCAATACATCTGGTGGTGCTGCAACGTCTAATAAGCAGCTAATAAATTTAGACATTTTAAAAAATATTAAACTTGCCCTGATTAAATCAACCAGTATTCTTTTATATATCCTTAATTTTTGTTGTTGTTGTTAACTGCCATCAAGTTGACTTTGATTTATCGGGATACTATGAATGAAATATTGCCAAGCCATCCTATCATCAACAGCCCTGCTCAGGTCTTGCAGACTTGGGGCAGAATTTTTACATCTACAGTGGGCTCTTCCTCTTTTCCTACTGCCTGGTATCTTCTCATGATATGGCCAAAGTACGACAGTTACAGTTTGCCAGGGAAAGCTCATGCTTGAGTTGCTCTAGGATTTATATATATATATATATATTTGGCATTTCAATGTATCCACAGAACTCTCCTACAGCACTACATCTCAAATTAGTTGATTCTCTCCTATCAGCCTTCTTCACTGTGCAGATTTCACAACCATACATAAAAATGGGAAACACAATAGCAGGGACAATCTTGATGTAGCTTTATACTTGAGGGTCTTGCCTAGTTTCTTCATAGCTGCTCCAAGTAGAATCATAGTGATGGAAGAGACCTCAAGGGCCATCCAGTCCAACCCCCACCATACAGGAGTACACAATCAAAGCATCCCTGAAGAAGGCCATCCAGCCTCTGTTTAAAAACATCCACAAACCTCTCTGTAGCCATTTTGGCTGGGTGAGTTCTTAAACTTTTAAAACTGTGAGTCACTTCTGTGGGTCATGGGGGTGGAGCCAGAAGCCTAATTTTATAGAACTACTGGCAGAGGATTTCCAGATCATTCCTTGCTTAAAGGAAAGAAGAAAAGACTGGTTCTCTGTGGCCTTTTTGGCTGGGTGAGGTCTTAAACTTTTTAAACTGTGAGTCACCTAACTGCGCATACATTTTTACAGTTAAGGAGGATTTAGAGTACAGAGGAGAAGGTGACCTAGTAGCAGTGTTTGAGGGGTTCTCCTTAAATTTTTCACTTTTTCTTATACACTTTTTTCCTTAAGGGCTCATGGGGACTTTTGTTCAGAGGAAGTGAGTCAGAGACTTGCCTCCAGAACAAGGTAGCAGCCATGAGCTGTCAATAGAGTTATAACTTGTGTTGCCTGAGCTCACTGACAGAGCTTGGGGACAAATGCCAAGCCAACAGGGATCTTTTACATGGGTATTTAACAGGGGACCTTTTGAGGGGGAAGCCCACAGTCTTGTTTCAGTGTCTCCTTAAGACTTCTACACTGAGGGACCTGCTGCAGTCACCTACAACACTTGTGGGATGTTTGTCTTCTTACCTATGGATGTGGGGAACTTCACCTGCACCAAATGCAAGTTGGTAGCCCTGTTGGAAGAGAAGGTCCAGCCCCTGAAGGCCCAGGTAGCTGCACTTCAGCATATTAGAGAGCAAGAGGTTTTCCTGGATAGAACAGAATGAATGGAGGAAGTTGTTGGGGAGGAGGTCACTTCACAAACACAGGAGGTAGATAACTGGACGAACGTCACACACAGAAGTAAGGAAACCAGAGATCATTCTGGGAATTTGCAGCTACAGAATCGATTTGAAGCTCTCTCCCTTATCAAGGATGAAGAGGAGGAGCAGCAGGGACAGTCCTTAGGGACAGTGCAGGGGATCCCGAGAGTACCAACGCAGTGAACAGCCACTGCTAAGCCTCAGAGGAGGTGTGTGGTGGTGGTGAGGAGACTCCTTATTGAGGGGTACAGAAGCAGTGGTTTGTGGGCCTGACAAGATGTCCCGGGAGGTGTGTTGTCTCCCTGGGGCAAAAATCTGTGATGTGACAGTGAGGCTGATGAGATTTGTCAAACTACTGACCAATGCCGCATCCTCTTGGTCCATGTGGGAACCAATGATACTGCAAGACATGGCCTTCAGAATATCAGAAGGGATTATCAGGCTTTGGGTAGGAAGTTGAAAGAGCTGGATGCACAGGTTGTTATCTCATCTCTTCTCCCAGTTGAAGGACATGGTCCAGGAAGGGAGAGGAAATAGCAGATGTAAATAACTTGCTCCATAGATGGTGCCACTAAGAATGATTTGGATTCTTGGATCATGGGCTGTGGTTCCATGAGGGTAGACATATAGCATTATATGTCAGGAATATTTAAAGCAGTGAAGAAGTCCAGAACTTCAATCCTGGAAATCAGGTGGAGAACATCTGGATAAAAATTAAAGGGGTGGGAAACAACAGGGATGTTATTGTGGGTGCCTACTACAGACCCCCAAGTCTGACTGAGGAACTGGATGATGCCTTTATAGAACAGGGGACCACACACTCAGAAAGGAGAGATGTTGTAGTGATGTTGACTTCAACTATCTTAATATTTGCTGGAAGTCAAACTCAGTCAATACTTCAAGGTCTAACAAATTTCTCACTTGCCTCGAAGACAATTTCTTTGTCCACAAGGCAGAAGAGGCAACAAAGGGATCAGCTATTTTAGATCTGATTCTAACCAAGAGGGATGATCTGGTAAATGGGGTACAAGTGGTAGGATTCTTAAGTGGGAGTGATCATGTTCTCCTGGAGTTTCTTATACAGTGGAAAGGAGAAGCTAGGCATAGCCAGACACTCATTCTAGACTTTAAGAAAGCTGATTTCAATAAACTTAGGGAAACACTGCGAGTGATCCCATGGTACGGATTACCAAAGGAGAAGGGAGTTCAGGATGGATGGGAGTTTCAGGATGGATACTGAGGGCACAATCTTAAACTGCTCCAATGAGGAGAAAAAATGGGAGGTGTCTCAAGAAACTGGATTGGATGACAAAAGACCTTTAAACTGAACTAAGTTTTAAATGGGAGATATATAAGAAATGGGAAAGGGGCAAAATCACTAAAGAGGAATTTAAACAAATAGCAAGCACATGTAGGGGTAAAAAGCTAAAGCACAGAATGAACTCAGGCTTGCTAGAGAGGTTAAGAACAACAAAAAGGGCTTTTTGGGGTATGTCCATAGCAAAATGAAGAAGAACAAAATGGTAGGGCCACTGCACAGAGAAGATTGCCAAATGCTAACAGGGGACAGAGAAAAGGCAGAACTACTCAATACCTTCTTTGCCTCAGTCTTTTCAGAAAAAATAAATGGTGCTCAACCTGAGGGAAATGAGGACACAATATGTGAAATGCAGCACAGAATAAGTAAAGAGGTAGTACAGGAATACCTGGTTAATCTAAATGAATATAACTCTCCAGGAACAGATGAACTGCATGCAAGGGTATTAAAAGAATTGGCAAATGTAATATTGGAGCCACTGGCAATAATATTTGATAAATCCTGGAGAACAGGAGAAGTCTCCCCATCTTCAAAAAGGAGAACGAGGTGGATCGCAACAATTATTGTCCAGTTAGTCTGACATCAATACCAGTAAAGATTCTAGAGCAGATCATTAAACAGAAAGTCTGTAAAAATTTAGAAAGGAATGACATTATCACAAAAAGTCAACAGGGGTTTCAGAGAAACAAGTTATGTCAGACAAATCTGACCTCTCTCTCTTTTTTTGATATAATTACCAGCTTGGTAGATGAAGGGAATGCTGTGCATACAGCATATCATGATTTCAGTAAGACCGTTGACAAGGTTCCCATGACATTATGGCAAACAAGCCAGTAAAATGTAGACTACACAAGGGATGCAGTGCCTCAAGTGGTTAAGACGCTGACTCTGATTACAATATTGGCAGGTTGGCAGTTCGAAGCCTGGGTGCTACATGATAGGGTGAGCTCCTATCACTAGTCCCAGCTTCTGTCAACCTAGCAGTTTGAAAGCATGCAAATGCAAGCAGATAAATAGGTACTACTTTGGTGGGAAAGTAAACAGCGTCCTGTGCGATCATGCTGGCCACATGATCACAGACAGTCTCTGACATAGTCTCTTTGGCTTAGTAATGGAGATGAGCACCACCCCCTATAGTTGGACGTGACCTGACAACCTTGTCAACGGGGAATTCCTTTACCTTTAGACAAGGTAACTGTTACCTGGATTTGTAATTGGTCGACCGGCCGAACCCAAAGGGTGCTCAACAATGGCTCCTTTTCATCCTGGAGAGAAGTGACCAGTGGGGTGCCACAGGGTTCTGTCCTGGGCCCAGTGCTATCCAACATCTTTATCAATGATTTGGATGAAAGAATAGGGGACATACTTATCAAATTTGCAGATGACACCAAATTAGGAGGATTAGCTAATACCCCAAAGGACAGGATGGAAATTCAAAATGATCTTAATAGATTAGAAAGCTGGGCCAAAGCTAACAAAATGAATTTCAATAAAGAGAAATGTAAGGTACTGCACTTAGGGCGGAAAAATGAAATGCACAGATATAGGATGGGGGAAATCTGGTTTAACGTGACTACATGCAAAAGGAATCTAGGAGTCCTAGTAGAGCACAAGTTGATCATGAGTCAACATTGTGATGCAGCAGCTAAAAAGGCCAATGTAATTTTAGGCTGCATCAATAGAAGTATAGTGTCTGGATCAAGGGAAGTAATAGTGCCACTGTATTCTACTCTGATTAGGCCTCACCTGGAATACTGTGTCCAGTTCTGGGCACCACAATTCAAAAAGAATACTGAGAAACTGTAGCATGTCCAAAGGAGGGTAACTAAAATGGTGAAGGGTCTGGAAACCATATCCTATGATGAATGACTTAGGGAACTGGGAACTGGAGAAGAGATGGTTAAGAGGTGATATGATAGTCCTGTTTAAGTAGCTGAAGAGGTATCATTTTGAGGAGGAAGCAGGCTTGTTTTCTGCTGTTCCAGAGAACAGGACCCGGAGCAATGGATGCAAGCTACAGGAAAAGAGATTCCACCTCAATATTAGGAGGCACTTCCTGGCAGTGAGAGTTGTTCAACAATGGAACACACTCTCTCAGAAAGTGGTGGAGTCTCCTTCTTTGGATGTCTTTAAACAGAGGTTGGATGGTCATCTGTCTTGTATGCTTTGATTGAGAGTTCCTGCATGGCAGAGGGTTGGACTGGATGGCCCTTGTGGTCTCTTCCAACACTATGGTTCTATGATTCTATGAAAGAAGGAGACTCTACCACATTCTGAAGGACTGTGTTCCACTGACAAAAATCTCTTATGGTCAGGACCTTCCTCCTTATGTTGAGGTGGAATATCTTTTCCTGTAGTTTGAATCCATTGCTCTCTGGAGCTGCAGAAAACAAATCTGCTCCATCTTCAGTATGACATCCTTTCAAATATTTAAACAGGAATATAATATCACCTTTTAACCTTCTCTACTCCAGGCTAAACATACCCAGCTCTCTAAGTCTCTCCTCATAGGGCAGGGCTTCCAAACCTTTCACAACACAAGGCCAGTTATGCACCAAATCTGCTCTATCCCTCGCTTAAACCAGTTGTTGTTTTTTTAAAAAAAAACTTAGCTTTTGCTCTGGAGTTTGCAGGAAAACCCAGAGCACTCCATAGTAATGTCAGGTGGCTGTCTACATATACATCCCACTGTGTCACTTTGTGCTACTGCCAGTGGCATGAGTTGCTTCCTCTGAAGAGTCATGTTTCTGACTTCAGAGGCAGCAACCTGTGCCAGTGACAGCAGCACTGGGTGACACAGTAAGAATATGTGTTTAGACAGGTGCCTGGCATCTTTATGGAGTACAGAGGAGAATCCAAAGCAGCTCCAGGGTCAGAATACTCTGGAAATAGTCTGGATTATTATGTTTGGTGTAGGTAAGCCCTTAGTATATGAAACAGTAGGGGGGAAAGTTATTTGCAAAAACATACTTTTCACTGAACTTCAATTATCCGAGCATAGTATCTCATAGTCTATTGAAGTTCAGTAATGGAATATATTTTGGACTAAATGTCAGAATCCCCCAACACTGGCCAGGCTAGCTGGGGCTTTTAGGAGTTCAAACCCAAAACAACTGGAATGTCAAATGTTGAATGCTAGTGCTCGAATGTAGACTAAGGCCAGGAACAGACTGGCATGAAGGGATGGCTCGAAGCCGCCCCCACTGAAGATGGACTGGGGCCATAGCAAACACATGATGTGGCCCCAATCCCCCTTGAACCCACTCGAAAAGGAGAGGAAAAGATCCGCTCTACTTTGGGCCAGGAAAGAGCTGGCTTTCCCAGCCCAGTCAAAGCCCAAAGCTGGCTTCAAGATGGTCCAGCAGCATGCGGCAACTAAATGCCACACTGCTGGAATATCTTGAAGCTGCCAGGGTGGCCACCCAACTTCAGGCGGTTTCATGGTGTGTGGAGTATGACAGCCATAATCCCAATCTGCCCAGATGGTGGTTTTAAAGGGCTGTTCCAGGCCTAAATTATAACTCTTTATGTAAGTCTCTATTAAAATCTTTATCAGGGTGTTACAGAAAAACAAATAATAAATGGATAACCACAATACTCTTTGCCTAAGTGCTAATCTTTGGTGCCTCCTTTCACCAGGAATGGTCACAATAGATGTGGAATTAAAAACCATAGAAAGCTTGGAATTTCTAAACGAAGCCCAAGCCCCCTGGTTTGTATCTCCTATAAAACTACTGAGTTTGAAGCTAGGGTTTGTAGCTGGCCTTTAGAGCTTGGGTTTTTGAGGAGTGGCAAGTGCTAAATTTTCTATTCCTAGTATCTTGCTGGTTATGAGTAGTATGTTTCCAGTTTCTTTCAACCTGAAGGCAACACTATGCAGAAACAATCAGACAGTGTGCACCTGCACACTTTCTTGTTATTGACAAGCTAAAATTCTCACCTTACCTCACACCTCTGGCATAGGTTATGTCAAGTTTATATGCTCTTTATGTGTTCTGTTACAAATTGATTAGTGAAAGATGTTCTTTATCCTTGGCTCTACACTGGTTTTCTCTCTATTTTCTTGAGTCTTGAATAGTCTATATACAAACCAATAGGCTGGGAGTAACTCAGGGGAATTTGCTTTTCAGTCAACATAGAATAGCAATATATATTTCCACACATCACTAAATACTGCATGGGAAAACAAAAACCCTTCTACAGTTTTAAGAAAAGTCTTCCTCGGTTTGAAGATTTATGGCCTCTACAGACCGGCCCAAATGGCCGGACTGGAGGAAGAGATGGGGAGGGGCAGCCACATGCCGGTCACTTCAACCCCACACTGAGGACGTCCTGACGCCACACGCCATTACTCAGGCGTGTGGTGTCAGGACATCCTTCTGGCACAGAATTTTGACACGCTGCACCGGAAGGGGTGCTAAAGAGCCATGCGCTGGCTCTTAGGGTGGCCTTTTGCCACCTGTAAAAGGAGCAGCATTTTGCCGCTCTTTTCCGGGCGGCAAAAAGAAGGATCGGGGCCGCACAGTCTGGCAGCCTCAGCCCCAATCTGCCACTTCCCAGGGCGGCTCTCCACTGCCCCTTTGGGCCTGTCTGTAGAGACCCAGTCTGGGAAATAATGGAAAATGCAGCCCCAAGTTAACTTTGCCAAACTGCTAGAGCAGCAACCTCAAAAGCCTAAGATTAACTTAGGCTCATCTGCACGTACCACAAACAACACATACCCTATATACTTGACTATATGTTTAGCTCATGAAGGCAGATTTTGGAGCCCAAATTATGGATTGTGATATGATAAGTCAATAGTAAAACCTAGGGGCATGTAAAAGATGAGACAAAAGAAAACAATGCCAAAGAAATTTCAAAATGCTGGCAGGCATAACTGTTTGTATTCACCCTAAGGGTTAGATGGATGATGAGGAAACTATGCTACATGGTGCCTGTGTGATGTGTGGGGGAAGCAATGATGCATGGGTAGGGCTAAGAATATGCACACATGTCAAAAAGGATGAAAAATCAAAGCAAAGAAAATGGTGACTACGTTAGCAGTAATTTCAGCCTTTAACTTGAATGGGATATCTTTGCCTGATTTTAACCCAGAAAAGCTGACAAACATACACAGATATATTATTCATATTCTTTAAACCCCAATTCTTCTTGGAGCTCCTTTGGAGGGAAGAGCTGCTACCACTGTCATTTTCCTATCAAGGCATTCAAAAATGTCAGAAGTGGCATGGTGGTGGACAGAATAGAGTGCTTATTTTAGGTGCTCCCAGGACAGACTAAGCTCATGCCTTTCACCTCTACTAAGAGAGGAAATTGTTTCTTCCCCCCCACCAATAAGAATTACAATACAGTACTTACCTTGACACATGGACAAGTTGACCCAGGCTTGCAGCACCTTTGAGACTAACTAAAGAAAGAAGTTGGCAGCATGCGCTTTTGTAGACTTAAGTCTACTTTCTCAGATGCATTTGGTGAAGTGGTAAGCCAGGGACAGACTTATATATGCCCTGCCCTGCATATATGAGTCTGTCCTTGGGTTACCACTCCACCAAATGCATCTGAGGAAGTAGACTGAAGTCTATGAAAGCTCATGCTGCCACCTTCTTTCTTTAGTTAGTCTCAAAAGTGCTGCAAGATCTCTCTACATACAGATTCTACACATAACAAGACTAAAGCTTTGAATACTATGAGTATATACTGTAAATGAGGGGGAAAGGCCACAATTTTTATAGCTTGGCCTAGTGTGGAATGGATCCAGGCAGTGGGAACCCATTCTCTTCATCTTAATTGCTAGGAGAAACATGAAAAAAACAGAAGTGACATTCCATATTGGTGCAAGCCTCTATGTGGTTTCCCTATCACCTGAAAGTGAGGAACATTCACCCCCAACCCCTTGAAGGTGTATATGATCCATCCCGATGGAACTATTTATGACAAAAGGAGAGCAATGCAATAAAGAAATTATAGGCTTCAACCCCCTCCCCAAAATACTGCATGCATTTTAGAGCTGGTGGTGAGGGTAGAAGGAAAACCCAAACACAAATGCAGGCAGCAAATAGCTTTGAGCTAACATTCTTCTTTAGGACTGCCTGGACTAAATGCCAACCAGGGTGACTTCTGTCTTGTCAGGATCTCCTGCTCATGCAGGAAGCCCACAAAAACTACATGGGCTCCTAGGAAAGAGCTGCTGATCTGCTAGAGATAAGATGATACACTGTTTCTTACTGGTGCCCCTTTGATCCCACACACACATAAAGGAGCTAGGAACTGTTTCTCCTTGAATGTGCTTGTAGTGTAGGCCTTGTGTTCGTGATATAGTCTAGATCAGGGGTCGGCAACTTTTTTTGCCAATGGGCCGGGGGGGGGGGGGGGAGAATGGCGCTGGGGGTCGGCGCGCATGTGCGCTTACCCCCTGGGCGCGCACACATGCACGTGTGCCGCCATTTTGAAAAACAAAATGGCTTCTCCCTGCATGTCACGTGTGCATGAGCACGACGGCGCCCCCCCCCCAGGAGGGCTCCCTCACCAGGCGAGGAAAGGTCGCGTGAGACTCCGGGCACCATTTTGGAGTCCAAAATGGCACCCCGGAGGACCCCCGCAGCCGCGAAAGGCAGCAGCGGCAGCGGCAGGACCGGGCAGGGGCTGGTCTGAAGGCCTCCGCGGGCCGCACCCAGGCCACAGGCCGTATGTTACCGACCCCTGGTCTAGATGGACTATAATAGATGGACTAGTATGATTGAGGAGGCAGCCTGCTAATCTCATTGCAACTACTATTCTATGAAAGAGGAGGGATAATGGAATGACTAAATAGAATTCATTCCAGTGTCCTTCATCCTTTACAGCCAAATACATATATCTGCTTCTCCATGTCTTGAATATCTACATTTTCCAGTTTATATGCACTTCAGCATTTAGGTAAATACAATACCAGAAACAATCAGACATTTACATTTCATAACCTGAAGGAAATTATTTAAATGGCAACTACTGTATATGACCTTTCACAATAAGCATAAAACATGACCTGAAAGTGTTACAAATTTTTCCAGATTTCAAGAAGATCCAGTTATGATAGCTAAGGGAAAATGCAGATCTCAAGGAGAATGTTTCCTTTTCAAGATAGGGTCAAAAGAAAGTCACCAGAGAGCTTGCCAAATGGATGCATATGAGATAGATCTTCTGAGAGTAAATACAAGTCTAGGAATTTTGAAAAAAAAAAACAGATAGGAGAAAACTGAGTTCAGGGAGATAAGTGGGAAATATAGCAACTAATGATTTGCATTGTATAGTTTGCATTTTGGGTCAAGGAAACCCAAAATTTTCTCAACCCTAGCCCATCACTCTGCAGCTTCAAGTGTGACAAAGCAATTACATATTCTTAAACAAGCTTCAGGCTTCGTTTTTAGATTTAGATTAAAAATTTGCATGCAGTTCTGCTCTTCTGAGAGTACAAGTGGAGAGGAAGTTAGAAATTCTTATGCAATTTTTATTATTAAAATATTTTACACTGTCATTTTATTATATCTCGTACAAAAAGAAGTATAAATTATAATCAATACATAATTTAAATAAGATAAAAACATACTGAACAATTCAAACAAACTAAAAGATCTTTAAAAGGATGAAAGAGCTAAAATGATGTGGATATTTAAAAGTAAATTAGATCCTAAAGTCTATAATAAAAAGCCATGCCTTGAGCTGCTGCCAAAAAGAAACTAAACTAGTGCCAGTCAGGCCTCCAAGGGGAAGACATTTCACAGCCAAAATGATGTAACAAGAGGGATCTGATTTATTAGATTCTCACCTACTTTCCCAAGTCCATTAAACTCTAGTTTGTGCGGTCCTTAGTACCAAAAGAGACTACAAATATCTTAAAAACTGATACTTTGGGTTCGAACTCTCCATTTTGATTCTTCGTTAGCTAGATGGGATGTTTTTACAAAGAAAAAACAAAACAAAACTGTAATAAACAGATTTCCCTATGTTAAAATATCACTAAACACATTAAAAGATTATCTTTACTTTTGTCCATAAATATCTGTCAAATATGCAGTGTATTCCATCTGGAGAATACTGCAGGAATTGTTCATATAGTAGATGGCTTTTTCCCCCAAGCTTCAAGCTTTTTGAATATCTTGCACAAGATTAAATCGTAACAGAATTTTCATACCTGGGCAATTACAGTGAAGAGTGAAGAGTTACATGTGCAGAATGATATAATTACACTTGATGGCAGTAATAGCACACACAGGAGGCTATTAATAGCATGCAGAACTCTCACAAGTCTCACAAATGAAACATCTCTTGAGTGCAGAAGTAACTTGACAAAACACCGGCATAACTTGCCCATTTCATGGTGATCTGTTTGCACAAAGAATGGACTGAAATCTCAATGGCATAATTTATGTTCTGAGTAAATTTATGCTTCTGAGAGAAGAATGCAATTTCTTTTTGTGTAGGTGTTTTTATTTAACTGCTTATCTTTCTGAATACTGATGACTTCAGTGGGTAAATTCAGGTGAAACAAGAAGCCAGGGTTTTGCTAGCACCTTAGCTTCATAAAGGAGCAATGTGCTGGTGGACATGGTTTGCACTTGCACTGGAAGCAGCTAGTATGTTGTCTAGCATTGAACAGTTTTCCTTCTTTTGAATATTCTATATATACTGCAGAAAGAATCCAGAGTTTGGTGTGACTTTGTTCTTTTGTTTGTTGGAAGGGAACAGAGACTCCTGAATTCACCCAATGAGTGGTTCAGATGATAAAACCTTAATAATAGAATACAAGTATTTTAAAAAAACCTAAAAACCAAAATTTAAGTACAATAAAATAGAGAAGTCCCTGACAATCAAAAACACAGCTCTCTGTAAAATCTAGGCATAACAATAATTACTAAAGTTTTGGCAAAACACTTTAGTTTTTAAAAACAGGTCAAAGCACCAGAAAAGAAAAGAAAAGAAAAAAAAGCCTTTATAATGCCTGATATATCTCCAAAGCTATAAGAGTATTGCATTAATGCTTTGTATAACTAGCAAACTAGACTTTTTAAAAAATGACATTTAATAGATGTAAAAGATAGACATTCTACATTTTCAAAAAAAAGTTTGAGGAAAACAGGTGGAGGGAAAAAAATGATTTGGAACTGTATAATCTAACAGGAAAGAAAAATGTTCTTCAAGGTGGGGAGAAAACCCAAGACATGTCATAAATTGAAAACAGAAACTAATATTCAGCTTTACCTGTTCAAACAATGTCACTCTGAAATTACAACAATTATGTTGTAATGAGCCTATGAGGCCTGATCACTGCCTTCTATGGTGCAGTTCAGATGTTCACATTTGATGTGGTCAAGTTATCACAAGGTGATTTTGCTTCATTAATTTCACAGTGTGAAAAGACTTACCCAAGCATCCCCATGTGGTGATAGACGATACTTTGTACAGCTTGACAACTGACAGGATGACTGACATGGAAGGTTCCAGCTGTCATCATATGGAGAGGCACCCATATTAGGCACTGTATGAAACTGATGAGGTAAAATAATCTCATCACAACTGTACCACATCAAAAGCAAACAAGGGAATTGGACCTAAATTCCACTCTTTTAGGGATAGGAGTACAAGTTAAAATGATGGAAAGTGGTGAGGCATGTGGTGGAATTTTTAGTGTGACCCTACCAATTTATACAGCTGAGGGCAAAAGGAAAAATGTGGGCATGTTCAGTGAGAAACAAATGGGATACTTAACAGATGGGATACTTCACTGCAGTATGAAAATTATTTTAAGGGAAGGTAGGATCAGTACTTTAAAAACTGACATATTTATTATGGCATAAATGCACTGCAATAGACTTACCTACCACCTGAATTCATAATACCTATTCATTCCAATCCCTCTGGAGGTTGGCAGCAAATATCGGTTGTGCATGGTTGTACAGAAACAGCATTTAACCCACTCCAACTATTAGAATGCCATTCAAATCAGAATGGCACACTACTTCTCTATCTGGTTTTGTAGTACATAACTCTCAGGGCCAAAATACATATGCAACATGCATATGGCTACATTTGCACTGCAGAAATAATGCAGGTTTTCACCACTTTAACTGCCATGGCCCAGTGCTATGGAATTCTGGGATTTGTAGTCTGGCAGAGAAGGCTAAATATCTCACAAAACTATACATCTCAAAATTCCATAGTATTGGAGTGCAGATACAGTCCATGATTTCTGAAGTGCAGATGCAGCCTATGTAAATGTTGCTTGCTTTTACTCAAAAGTAAGCATGGAGGACCTGATGTAAATCAGAACCATAGGGGGAGTTTTGCTCCCCGTTGTGATATGGGACTCTAGATTTGCGGTTCTTCACTTGCAGTTTTCACAGAAAAACAAAACAAAACAAAACTATTCACTTTAATGGGAGACTTCAGTGCTCCAGGTATAGCATGCCCCTCTCTGGATTGATACAAAGGCTGCATGCTATATACATACTAAAGGTTTCCAACAGGTGGTAATCTTTTTTTTTTTTCATCTCGTGTGCAAGAATGAAAGCTAACAATGTTTTCTCCCTAGTGGACAAGATTCCAAGAGTTTTGTGAATTTTAAGTAATTTTTTTTTGGGGGGGGGGATCTTAGAACTATCTTTTACAGAAGACACTGCTTTGTGTTTTCAGTATAATACTTCAATATTTTATGAAATTCTTTTATGTAACTGTAGTTAATTTTCACAATCTTTTACCAGTTGACAGCTCTTTCCAATGGCTTGTCCTGAAATATCAAAGTTTCTTGCTGACAGTGAGAAAACTTTTGAGTGTTCTCCCATAAGCAAGCAGTTCAGTGGAAATGAGAAATCCAAGGCAGCTCAGTCTTAACATTTCACCTAACTGTGTGCAGTATTTCTCTCACAGGCTGCATTTCTTTTAGGACAATTTATTGAGGGACACATTACATAGCTAAATGGAGCTAAAGCCAATTTCTCTGATTCTGCTATTCTTTTCATTTTAATCTTTATCTTCTTATTTTCTCTCACTTCCCCCCCTCCTTCCAGTTAGCTGGTTTCAGGGACAGTTCACTCTTACAGAGTGTTTTTGAAATTTGACCAAGGGCCACCTAAAATTGAGCCAAAGGTACAAATTGTGCTATATAATACTGGTATTACAATATGGAAGACTCCATCAATTCTATCCTATATCAACTTACTATACTGGTGGAGAGAGTATATTGATTCTACTGCAGAGTGCCTGCCTGCTTCAAGACCAGTGTGCATGATATTATGTGTACATGATTGCGCTGTGTACTTACTGGTGTTTCCAAGACTAGCCCAGAGGCATGATAAAGCAGCTATTCAGAGTAACAATGCTGTATGGCCAGTAGGCATTATTTCATCATTTTCTAAAATATTTGCACATTGCTTCAGAAGTTTCTGCAATCAAACTGTTTGAGTCTTAGATTTTCCTTTATTCTGCATGGACCCAAGAAACAGACAAAGGTGTTATGAAACTGATTGATTCAGGGGTAGGCAACCTTTCCCCTTTAAGGGCCGAGGGACTTCAGCTCCCAGAATCCCAGGAGCTATTGGCCAACATGGAACTATTGGCCAACATGGCTGAGGCTTCTGGGAGCTGAAGTCCCTCGGCCCTTAAAGGGGAAAGGTTGCCTAGCCCTGGATTGAGTGATCTATTTAATTGTCTAATTCAGAGCATGCTTTAGAGCAGGGGTAGGCAACCTTTCCCCTTTAAGGGCCGAGGGACTTCAGCTCCCAGAATCCCAGGAGCTATTGGCCAATATGGCTGAGGCTTCTGGGAGCTGAAGGGGAAAGGTTGCCTACCCCTGCTTTAGAGGAAGGTGAAAGGTAATTTATTGGGCCATTATGAATATGCTTTGGGGCAATTTTCGCAAACATGAAACTGAACCACCAGTTGTATTATAAACATAACAACACGGGTTAATTAACAAATCTTATAATCTAACCCAAACTTAACAGAGAAATGAAGCATTTTCACAGGTCACATATTCAGTTAACACACTTAACTCCATTCTGTGTTGTCTCATTCGCTTATACAAATGCTTGCTTTAAAAAATAAATAAATTCCTGTCTTCTGAATTTAGAGCAGTGCTGGGACTTATACAGACCACCAGATGTTGCTGAATGCAACTTCCAGCATTCCCTACCATTAGCTATGCTGTCTTGGGCAGCTGGAAATTGAAGTTGAACATCATCTAGAGCATGGGTAGGCAACCTTTCCTCTTTAAGGGCCGAGGGACTTCAGCTCCCAGAAGCCTCAGCCATGTTGGCCAATAGTCCCATGTTGGCCAATAGCTCCTGGGATTCTGGGAGCTGAAGTCCCTCAGCCCTTAAAGGGGAAAGGTTGCCTATCCCTGATCTAGAGTAATGGTGGGCAACTGTAGAAGGTTGTGTGGAGGTGCATTATCCTCCTAAGAGATCTTGGAGGGTCACTTCTCTGTAGATCCACTCCACAATAAATAAATAAATAAATAAATTGCCCCCAAATTCTCGCAAAGGGCGCCTTTTAGCCCAGTAGAGGCCCTTTTTAATGATAATAAATTATGCAGCAGTAATTTTCTGTTTCAAAGTAAGATCTTCTCTAGGCCTAAATGGTCCTGAGACCCTCCAAAATGGGGCACTCTCAAAACACACCCATGCCCCTAGAAAGCATTTGGGGTCTTTTGGGTACTTGAAGAGATCTAGGAGGCATCAAATCCAGCCCTGGGGGCCACAGCCCACACTTTGGCCAGCCCTGATCTAGAGGGCTGCTATATTCCCCGAAATAGAGTATGACTAATAAATTAACAACTTGCCAGGAAGACACTTCTTCCTCCACAGTTCATACAAATCCCTAGCAATTTGAAGTATTTGAGGGTCACATATTTGAGAAGCCCACAATCCAGCATGCAGGTGTCTGGTAAGAAATTAGCCCTACTGCAAAAAAGCTTTTGTTAGAAATTAACAAGCTAGTTTCAGTGCCCCCCTCTCCGTTTTACTATAAGAAATTAGCACTGAGTTTTGACAATATCTTCCTAGTTTAATGTATTTTTGAAAGAGATGCTACATCCTGAAAAGCTCTGGGAGGCTTTGTAAAGGCATTTTAAATTTTCTGGGAGAACTGAAATAGTATTTTTTCCCCAATACTATTCTCTCATCTGGAAAGCAGATTATATGTGCAAATTTTTTACTACTTATTAAAAATGTTATGAGAAACAGTGGATGCTGATTTTTCAGGATGTGAAAGTGGGAAAGCTTATACTTTTATGTGGAAGTATGTATGAAATATCCGTTTTTCAGAATACATATAGAATTGTTGCTTCCTTTCACACTGTTGTTATTTAAGGCAATTATGACAAGATAGGAAGCTCTCAATAATCATGAAAATCATTTGCAAAACAGAGTAACTTCTATTATTTCTTACTTATTGTAAATGTAAAATTAATTAAAATCTATCTTTAAATGCTAGAAATGCTGGAAAAATACTAGTATCAGATTACTGCATTTATCTAGGAAAGTTTGTGTCTTGAATTTCTACAACAGGTTACATCTCCTTTTACTATTGCTGTGATTCATCAAACAGGAACGACATGAATATTGTCAGATGTTTCTTTTGTAGCAATATCTACAGACAACATCATAATTTCTAGTTTCATATAACCACTTGATGAAATCTCAGAACTATGAAATCCAAACAAGAGATGCTTTGCTTATTTTTCCTGTGGTGAAACAGATTTTTAGGTCTCAACTTGAATGATACGCTTGACAGTTTGCAAACTGACTTGTTTTTGTCTTCCTCAAATAGTTATAAATATATACTTTCTGATTGTAATTAAGTCCTGTAAAAATTCTTCCCTTGATTTTACCACCTGAAATTGCAGCTGTTGGCTGACTCTATCAAAGCCTCACAATTCCAAACTCACGTGCAAATCTCATCATGGGCAGACATTTATAATTGATTCCAGAAGGCTTTCTTTTGCTCAGATCAGGGGGCAGGAGAAGAATAATGAGCAGCTTCCAAACAGTGGGTTCTGAACTTCAGGCAGGGCTATTTTAAAAGCTCTAACTTGGCTGCCCTGCCAGAAATGCATAGCAATTTTATGGTCAATTGGCAAGAGCATCTGGAACTATACATCATCATCTTTAGTTGTTGTTGGTGAAGCCAGCTCACACACCAACCAAGGCTAACGTTGGTAATGACTCTGTCAGACCTAAGTGGAAACGAACGTACAGCACTGAATGCAAGCTTTAAATATGACTTTTTCCAAGGGCATTATTACCCCAGGGTTCTTGACAAGGCCAGAAAGTCCACCTTATGAATTAGCTATGGCAGATTATTTTTTTAATCTAAAATAACCTCAAAAATTAATACTAGGAATTCAACTTGATTTTGTTTAAATCTATGCATACTAACATAGCTATTCCGCATAAAGCTTTGTGAGAGGTTCTTGTTATCATGTCTTCTCTCCATTTCAGAGAATATTCTCTCTCCATTTTATATGATGTAGCATGACAGATAGGCCTGGCTATGGAGTGGCATGAAATTCTTCTACTTCACAGTCAAAGTTTACTGCAAGGTTCAGGCAATGCTCAGATATGCTACACCAGGGGTAGGCAATCTTTCCCCTTTAAGGGCCGAGGGGCTTCAGCTCCCAGAATCCCAGGAGCTATTGGCCATCATGGGACTATTGGCCAACATGGCTGAGGCTTCTGGGAGCTGAAGTCCCTCGGCCCTTAAAAGGGAAAGGTTGCCTACCCCTGCGCTACACAGATAAGCAAGAATGCAGATGTGCCCTCAAGGTATTTTCATTTCTGAGCAAAGCCGCAAACAGCAGCCTCTTCCTGGTCCCAAGTCTAGGTGCATAGTGCCAACCAAGTCATTTTAAAAGAAGAGGCTGAAAATTCTGCAACTGCCTCTCCCTATCCCTGTTAGCAAAAAATACAATAAAACTAAAGTAAATAGCTAACTATTTGTTGTCTTTTTATGACACTTTAAATCGGTTGCCTGAGGAGTTGATTAATTCTGCCTAATGAAAGGTTTGGTCCTAGTAGAATGTGTGCAGAAGACACTAATCCTGAGATTCGAACGTGGTAATAGAATCACTGTTGTTCATATCACATATTCAATTTTCTTTTCTTACACTGATGACTGTTCTCTAATTCAGTATGTTTATGACACACACCACAGGTACCTGTGGTTCCAATGTACTTCTTTCCCATTTCAATAGCAGTATAATTTGTATTTCATGTGAACATTTGTTGTAAGAGCTGTGAAAAATACAGCTGCTATATCTTGGACACAATGAAACTGTCCCTGCTTCAGTGGCACATAGTTTCCTGTTGGCTGTGTTGAAAGTAGAGGAAAACATCTTATGATATGATCAAGTTCCTAGACATGGAAAAATACCTAACAGACAAATTAGATGTAATGAGTTAAACAAACAAAGGTTAACTGCACTTTGGTTAATTTCACATCAACTGAAGGCTAACCAGTGTGTTTTAATGGTTAGAGTAGCCTTCCTCAACTTGTTCCTCCAACTGTAATAGTTATAAATGATGTAAGTTGTAATCCAGCACATATGAAGGGCACTGGAAAGGCTTGGCAAGAGTACTAGAGTCAGCCCGGGGAGATTCTTGTTCAAATTTCCACTCAGCTGTTAAATTCAATGGGTGACCTACAGCCAGTAACAAACAATCCTTCAATATGAAGTCAAATACTTTCACAGCTGGCATCCATAGGTTTTTGTGGGTTTTCCAGACTGTGAAGTTGTGTTCTAGAAGAATGTATTCCTCACAGACCAAAAAACCCACAAAAACCAATCCTTCAATTCTTCTCATGGTTGATGTGAGGATAAAATGAGGGAGGGATGAAGGAAGAGAAGAACAAACCTGTACACTGAATTGAGTCCATTAGGAGAAAGATGAAAAATAAATTTTCTACCATCACATGTAAGTTGTAAGGCTGAATTATGCAAGAGACAGAGAGAATATATACAATCTGTGTGCATTCCTGTGAGTATATGTGCATTTCCAGCATAAACAGGGGAAACAGAAAATGAAAAAGTGAAAAGGAGACAAGAATATAAACAAAAACAATTTAATGAAAATAATATAGCTGTGCTTTCACAGTCAACACAACAACTATAATACAGTGTAATTTTTGGGCTACGATGTCAGGTTCAAACTTTTAAAAGAACAAGCCCTCATAATATGAGGAACTCTGGAGAAAACTGCCAAACCAGTTCGAATCTATCTAGATCAATAATCTGTATCTTTTTCCTTAGGGTACAGATACAACATCATTACAGAGCTTACTGCTAGGGTGCTTACAGATGAAGATTTTAATGTTATACCACTGTCCCATTCACAGAAATTTACAGGAGATTTAGGGACAAAATTTTCCATTTGCAGAGTTTTGTATATATAACCATGGCATGCAAAAATATAAATCATACATATGACAAAATTTGAAAAAAATACACACAGAAATGGCAACAATCCCCCCCCCCCCGTAAATACAAAGCGGGTGGCATGACATCTGGTTCACAATTATCACTAATATTCCTAACTTCTATTGTCCTGAAACATCTCACCTTCAATCACCATACACATAAACTATTACAAGAAAAATAACTTACTTAAAAACGAAGTGCTATGATAAATCAAGTTACTTACCTCATATGTGATTGACAAAAGGGTGATATAAGTTTTCAAATAGCCAAGTCTGTGCAGAGCAAGAAAAGCAGAACAGCGAGCAAATTCCAAGAAAGCAGCTTCAGATCTAAAATAATTAAGTGAAATTAGTCAGGCCTGTTTTCTGTCCTTTACTGCACTTTTACCTCCCCAAACCATCCTTTGTCAGTGGGTGAAAGCAAAGCAAAGCAACTTCATTTATATACCGCTTCATACTGCACTATGGGGTGACCTCGGAAGGATGCAGGCCTGAGTCTAGCCTGAGCCCTGGCTAGTATTGAACTCGCAACCTTGTGGTCTATGAGTGAGTGGCTGCAGTACAGGCATTTAACCACTGCGCCACCAGGGCTCTACTTTAAAAGACTGCTATATTCCCAACCCAATTTCTTTATAGAACTATAGGTACAAATGGGTCTTTGAAAAAAAAATATGTTCCAGAGACCATGGATTATATTCTTCTACCAGTGCTGAAATCTCATTTTCATTCTTGCACAAGAGTCAAATCCAATACCCAGCTTGCACAAGCTGTTGTGCAAGGTGTTATACAAATACCTTTGCAACTCATCACAATTTAATTATGTTAAGTAAAAACAAATAAGAAGCTAAAAACTAACAAATTCCACCTATAGGTTTTTGTGGACTGCAACTCATTGCATCAGATGCTTTATGCAAGGTGGCACACTAGTTGTTATGGTAATGAAAACATGTAATTTAGAAGTACAGAAAAACTCTCGTCTAGTATTTTCTCTCTGCAATGTATTCCATTACTTCCCAATAATTATCGCTTTTAAGTTTCAAGAAATATTTAAAAGTTTTAAAGTTTTATTAAGCACTTAAATTCACTAAATGTTTTTGTTTGTCTTAACTGTGTTTTGTTTTTCATTCAGTAATAGTTCATTCGTTTTTTGCTTTTTGCTCATTTTAACTGGGAGAACCAATCAGTTTTCAGTTGCTTACCACTGGGTTGTTTTCAACTCACTTGGAAATGAATGAAAAGGATAATGGGCTCTTTCTGCACACAATTGAAAGGTATACAAAGCAGCCTATCTGCTACTTAAGGATTGGGCTGTGATTTGAATTCTGGTACTGAAAATATATTCCTGGGTTGAACCTGTGCTGAGGGGTTCTTTTACTTAGTGCCCTTAGGCCATTATTTTATAATAATAATAATAATAATAATAATAATAATTTATAGCCCGCCCCTCTGCAGAGCAATCGGGGTGGGTTACAACATATTAAAACTGACAGGTTAAAACATCTCTCATCTCATAATTTTGTATTTGGCAACTTTAAAATTCTCATTTTTTAAAACTTTTTACAGGAACTTAATCTTTAATTTCATCACCCCACATGTCCATTACTTGCTGCATTTCAGTGCAGAAAGGTAACTCACTGAGTTACTCATTACAATCAAGATATCAATGATGATTTTATGGTGCCATTGGGGGGGAAATGTTTAAAAATGCTCCTTGATGCCCTAAAGTGGCCAGATCAGATGTTGCATATTTGAAATTCTGAGAAAAAAATGCAAATGGCATTACAAAGTAATCTTTTCCAGCTGTAGACAGCCACACACATGACCCTGTCTCCTCACTTTCCCTTTAGTCACCAGACATATCCCAGTAATGATTAATAGGCAGATCACCTGTTCCTATTCAAGAGAAAAGTAACAAATTATAGCCTTACATCGTACAGGCAAAAAGTAACCCCACTTCAGCTCATTACTGCAAAAAAATAATTAAAGTAACTTGTTAGAAAAACAAGTTATCTCCTAACTTTGGTTATATTAAAAAAATTACAGACTCTGGATAATACCACACTACACAACACACTACACTCCAGTGCTATTATTTCATATTATCTGCAATTGATGTCTATTGTGGAATGTTTGAGTTAGTAGTTTAGTGAGTCCAAAGAATTCTCTGGCTGAGAATTCTAAATGTGCATCCCTAAACTGCAAATCCCACAGGCAGCCATAGCAGTTAAAGTTGAATAATAATGCTATAACAGTGATATTGTCCTCTGTCTCAAAATTGCCTATCACTATTCTACACCACTGTATTCTTGAAACAAAACCTTTCAGAGCTAAAGGAAATAAACTCTTTGTCCAGTTTCAGAAGAGAAAAAGCAAACACTTGCCAGTTTGTTAGTAACCAACAGTACTTTTCTCACCACATTAGATAAAACAGAAATATGAAAATGCTAGGATCCTAGCAATAGGATTAATTGGTAATTGACATGTTCCTATGGGGAAGGGTAACTCTTCATGGGATGCTTTCCCCAAATTTCAGTACGATGTTCTTGTTCTAGACAGGGAAGGAGCTTTGGAAGATTCAAGGTCCAATTTTGGGCCTTTGGGACACTTTCCATGGGACACTTTTGACCCCAAATGATAACAAATTAAAGCCAAGAGTGGCTTCTGGTCCATTGTAAAGGGGTTAGCAAGTGGAAAAGTGGTCTTGAGTCCCCATGTGACCAAAGGCCTTGCCTCACCCATCCCTATTCTAAACAGTAGGGTTCCCTTATCCATTGCATTTAACATAATATACCATCCATCATTTGCTATATAGATGATAATTTATAATTTTTTAAAAAGATGTTAAACCTCCATCACTGTCATATTCAGCTTTCGTGAAACATGTATGATAGCACTCCAGTTATAAAGATCTCTTTGCCATGAGCATTAATATATTTTTAAAGAGTATGAAAAAGTAGCATTTCTGAAAATGTTATGTACACTGAATTTACACAGTATCATTTTGGCATCTGTCCCTTGTGAAAATTCAGCTTTGTAAGAGAGAATTTTGCCAGTCAAGATGCTTAATTTTAGATTGAAAGGATACCAAAAAAAGAGAAATGCTCAATTACCTACCTTTGCTCCACCAGAAAACCAATGGAGGTCAATGTCAGGATAATGTAGCCAACTCTCATGAGTAGAGTTACCTGTGATAATGTCTGTTAAACCAACAAGCAGACAAATTACTCATTTACGTTAGTTCTCTGGAGGGAGATTGTATTCTAAATTTGCCAGTGAGGCCATCTGAACTTTCTCTCTCAATTATAGTTCTTTGTTACTGCCTGCTTTTAGAGTAGTTTGATACTTCAAACTTTACAGCTAAAAACCCACTACAGATTCTCCATTCCCCCTTAATGTAATTATGTTTCAAGGCTGAAGGTTACAAAAATTGGATATTTCCCCCCAAATCATTCTTCACACAATGTTAGTCTTGAAAATAATTCATTCACTCTTATTATGGTTTCCTCTCCTGACATTTGTTGAACCCTTGATGACCTGAACCAAAGGGATAGACCTGTTTTCTAAATAAATATCATATCACATATCTGCTCTATTTCTCCCCAGCTCTTAATAGCATTACATCTTTGTATTTTCCAGTCTTGGCTCTCTAGAGGGTAGTGGCAACTGAAAACATTATCCTGTTAAAGAAAAGAAAAAACCTCAAAAAAGAAAATAAGACAAGAAGTTTGATAATTTATCACAGTTTTAACATGATCTCCCATTTATCCCTTTGCTTCTTAGCAATTCAATATATTACCCTAGAATCAGTAGAACATTTGAAGTACTTTGCATGTATATTTGATTCCAATGGAACATTAACCTTGGCATATTCTGTTCAGTTCTGATGCATGGATTCTAGATTTAAATTCTCAACAGAGATTAAACAAATGGAGTAAAATGAAAAAGTAAAATTTGACTCAGTGCCCCCCTGTATATCTGGGGGCATATTTTTCAACCTTCCTGGGCAAGATAGGAACAGCAGTGACAGCATTTAAGAACAACTTTGCCAAAAAAAGGGACTTTTATTAGAGATGTATCAAGGAAGTGAATGGAGACAGACACTATAAAAATAAATCTTTTTGAAATTTAATGCCCCAGTGCTCTCAAACAGAACTGCACATCTCATCACTACAAGAGCCACATTTACATTTTGATTAACTGAAGAGGGCCATACTTACATATTAATTACATAAAGGCATTTTACTCACAGTTTCCTCCTTATAAGTATGTCTGTCCCTTTTGTTAAACTTTTATCCCTTTCTCCTCTACTTTCTCCACACCTTACAGTATACATCCCTTTCTTTTGCCTCCCCAGTTACTCATTTTTCTCTGTCTCCACGTGCCCCACATATTCTGTACCCCCACTTCACCCCCATTCTTTTTAACCCCAAATCTTTCTGAATCCTCTCTTCCTTTTTCTGCTGCATACTCCATAGCACTTTCCCTGCACCTTACTTTCTATGCATACCCTTCCTGGCTGACTTCAACAGTAGCACACATGGCTTTCATTCCACCAATTCTTATGGTTAGATAAGCCCTGGTGGCACACTGCTTAAATGCCTGCACTACAGCCACTCATTCGCAAACCACAAGGTTGTGATCCAATTCAAAGATATAACCATGTTAGTGTGTGGAATCCTTGAACAAAAGAACTACAAAGGTAGATTGGAAAGAGAAACAGCAGAATTGGAGTTCATCCACAAACTACAGTCCTTCAGCAATAGATTCAACAAAGATTATGGCTTCCTGGCTCAATACATACATTTCAACACTATCTGACCCCATCCTTATGGGAGCATCCTATACTCATCTATTTTCTTCACCACAGGCTAGTTCCTATGCCAAACTGGATTAGCCACTTCATTTCCACACACAAAGGGTAGTTTTCAATGTCTTTGTCCACAAATGACCATTGTTATATACTTCATTTCCATATACAAAGGATTTTGAATTTGAACTGACATTCTCACATACCAATAGCATATATACGTCTGTCCCTGGCTTCCACTCCACCAAATGCATCTGGGAAAGTAGACTGAAGTCTACGAAAGCTCATGCTGTCAACTTCGTTCTTTCAGTTAGGTCTCAAAGGTGCTACAGAATCTCTCTACACAAGGTTGTGAGTTCAGTACCAGCCAGGGGCTCAGGGTCAAATCAGCCTAGCATCCTTCTGAGGTGGGGGCAACTAGCTTACACATTCTAAACTGCTTAGGGAATGTTTAAGTACATTGATAAGCATTATAGAAATGTACTTGCTATTGGTATTGTTATGGGTCACCCAGTATCTGGCTGGATGCAAGACTCTTGAAAACAACAATTCTAGAATATACTTCTAAGTCCATGGAAAGGAGTAGTAAAACTGTACTGCTGAAATCCTTTTCCCTATTTGTGGGATTTTTGTGAAGCCAATAACCTATTCATTGCAAACACATTCTTCATACAATCAGAAAAAAGGCTACACACATGGACATCACCAGATGGTCAACACAAAAATCAAATAGACTATATAATTGGAAGCAAAAGATGTTGAAATTCAATACTTGTGGCCAAGACTAGACCAGGTGCTGCCTGTGGCACAGATCATGAACTACTGATATAAAAAATAAGAGTAAGACTCAAGAAGAAAACAAAACCAGTGATTATACCAAAATATGATCTAAATAACATCTCAACAGAATTTACTGACAACATAAGAAACAGATTTGCATTACTAAGCATAATAGACCGCGAACAAGAGGAACTATGGTCTGAATCCAGGGACATAATAAAAGAAGAATGCAGACAGATACTTTCATTAAACAACAAAAAAGAGAAAAAAACATGGATGACAGTAAAAACACTATAAGCAATAAAGAAAAGAAGAGAAGAAAAACAAAAGGGAGATAGGAACAAAATAAGAATGATAAATGCAACAGTACAACAGCTTGTGAGTAAGAAAGAAGAAAGAAAATTACTACAATGACCAATACAGAGAAATAGAAGACAACAACAATAAGTGAAGAACAAGAGATCTATTTCACAAGATCTGGGAAATCAAAGGACAGTTCAAACCAAGGACTGGGACGATCTATGAGAATAAAAATAACATAATTCAAGACCAGGAAGGAATTAAAAAACACACACAATTCACCAGGAACATATGATATTCCAATTGAACTGCTGCAATCCACATTGACAGAGTCAACTCTAGTACTAACCAACATATGTCAACAGATACAGAAAACAAAACTATGGCCAACAGATTGGAGCGATCAATATACCCCATTCACAAAAAGGGAGATACAAGAGTCTACAGCAACTATAGAATCATAGAACTGATCTCCCATGCAAGCAAAATCTTGCTCAAAAATCTGCAACATAGATTCAAACCATACATGGAGAGAGAAATTCCATAGGTCCAAGTGGGGTTCAGGAAAGGAAGAGGCACGAGGGACCACACTGCAAATGTACGATGGCTAATGGAGCGCACCAGGGAATTCTACAAGAAAATCAGCATGTGCTTTATAGACTATAGTAAAGCCTTTGACTGCATAGATCATGAAAAGCTATGGAATGCCCTTAAAGACATGGGAGTGCCAACACATATGATAGTCCTGATGAGGAATCTGTACTCAGGACAAGAGGCTATTGTCAGAACAGAACATGGAGAAACAGAATGGTTCCCAGTTGGCAAGGGAGTCAGACAAGGCTGCATTCTTTCACCCTATCTCAGGGGGAGGCAACCTTTCCCCTTTAAGGGCCGAGGGACTTCACCTCCCAGAAGCCTCAGCCATGTTGGCCAATAGTCCCATGTTGGCCAATAGCTCCTGGGATTCTGGGAGCTGAAGTCCCTCAGCCCTTAAAGGGAAAAGGTTGCCTACCCCTGCCCTATCTGTTCAACTGGTATGCAGAACATATTATAAGAGAAGCAGGCTTGGACACAGAAGAAGGAGGAGTGAAAATAAGAGGAAGGAATATCAACAATCTAAGATATGCAGATGACACCATGAAATCTGTGAGAAAACCTCACAGACCTGGAACAACTACTAAGGAAGATCAAAGAAGAAAGTGCTAAGGCAGGCTTAATGTTGAACATAAAGAAAACAAAAATAATGACCACTAAGGACCTTCACAAGTTCAAGCTAGACAATGAAGAAATATAAATAGTAAAAGAATTCCCATACCTGCGATCAAACATCGATAGAAATGGGGAGTGCAGTCAGGAAATCAGAAGAAGACTGAGAATGGGGAAGGTGGCTATGAAAGAACTAGAAAAGATTCTAAAATGCAGATATACAACTGAGCACAAAAGTTAGACTCATATAAGCCATTGTGTTCTCTATGTATGGATGTGAGAGCTGAACAGTTAAGGAAGATGATAGGAAGAAAATCAATTCATTTGAGATGTGGTGCTGAAGAAGAGTACTGAGGATCCCATGGACAAACAAGTGGGTCCTAGAGCAGAGGGCAGTTAACAACAACAACAGCAATTGTTGTTTTTACTCGTTCAATTAGTTTTGGTATGCCTTAGCTATTGTAAGCAATACATGTATCTTGAGGTCTTGTAGACAGCAGCAAAGTCTTGGGGAAG
The DNA here is from genome assembly GCA_026167975.1 of Phrynosoma blainvillii. NCBI lineage: Eukaryota > Metazoa > Chordata > Lepidosauria > Squamata > Phrynosomatidae > Phrynosoma > Phrynosoma blainvillii. Next base: position 41,599,356 of record JANUYF010000005.1, read on the forward strand.
GGACTACATTTGACCTGTTAGTGTTTTTCCACCTGCCAGCCTGTTCTAAAGCAAAGGTGGACAGATTGTTTGAAATGTATCTGTTCCATTGGTTCAGCACATTAATTATCTGTTTGATGCTTTGCTTATTTCTGACATCTAGCCTGGCACACTGTGAGGTCATAAGGTCACTGTATTGGAAGCTAGCTGAAAAAGGACAATTTAAAGACCAGCACTGTGGGGGGGAGGGGGAGGGGGGAGAGAACTATTAGAAATCTTTAACTCTTTGTGTAGTTGAAAGAAGAACAGAAAGAAAGGACAGATTGAAAGGAAAGCTAAAAATTGTATCACATCACTCAAGATAATGTTCCTGGTAATCAAGATGATGCCGTCTTTGAGTCTTAAATGCCACAATGAGTGGAATGATCTCTCCTCCACTACATCTTCTGATAGAACCAGCTCAACATTTGAGGTACCCACTGGATGTGGAAAAGCAGAAAGAATGTGCAAATATCAGAGACCTCCATCTCTGCAAACTACTTAAGGATATATGCCATTAAAATAGGCCTAAGGAGCCCTGGTGGCGCAGTGGTTAAATGCTGGTAGTGAAGCCACAATGTTGTGAATTCAATCCCAGGGGCTCCAAAGTTGACTCAACCTTCCATCCTTTCGTAGGTCAGAAAAATGAGTACCCAGCTTGTTGGCAGCAATTAGCTTACAGACTGTAAAACACTTAGAGAGCACTGAGTTCACTGTTAAGCAGCATATAAATATACATGCTATTGCTATTGCCTTCTTAATGTTCAAATTCTGGCTTTGACACCAGCAAGATTTGAGGTAAAGATAAAAGGAAAACCAAACAATTATTTTGAGAAGTCATTTAAAACGTGTATTTTACTATTTTAAAAATATTATTTGATCAATGAATCATTGACTTTTTGTTTCTGGTCTTTTGCTAGAGAGAGTTTTGAATCAAATGGGACTGGACTGAATTACATATTATTCCGGTTTAGCATTTAAACATTGTTGACAAACAGGCAGTTGGGTGATTGTTTGTTGTGCTTATTATTGTTGCTTTTTCCTACCAAAGTCTGTGAGCTCTAATATCTACTTCAAACTGTATGGATTGATAGCAAAGGAAATGAAGATGAAGTTGCTGGATTTTTTTGACCTCAATAAAATTAATAGAAAACATGAAAAAGCATTACACCCCAGCCAGCAGCTCCTTCACAAATGCTTTTGAAGAATGGATGCTGCTGGACAGGATTCTCAAACTGAATAGTGGTGTGAACTTCTTTTGCCTGTGTTTGGAGAACTCATCAAACCATGAGATCTAGGTTTCTGAGTGGGTTTTGTTTTACTAAAAAGTCAAAAAGAACCTCTAGGGATTTTTAACCCAACATTTTAACTCCTATTAAACTAAGAAAACAGATTCACCACTATAACCTCCTTTTCCAAAAAATACAACTGAGCCAGTTTACAAGCCAGCACATATTTCTCCAAACTAATGACCAAACCACAAATTTACTTTTCTGTTTGAGATAAATAGATGCAAATGCTGAACTTTAATATAACAATATATTTCATTGTGTTTACTTCAAAAAACATTTTGCCAATGGGCAAGTCTTTCAATGATGAGTGAATATGGTATTATAAAACAGAAGTGTCTTCAATATGATTTCAACTTATTACCCTTTTCTCTTAACACATGAAAACATCTTGTGTGAGATTTTTTAGCCCAGGATTGGGGGGAGGGGGTTGATACTATTCTTTTAGTGCACTGCTATGCTATTTCACCATTTCTTAATGACTTTACTGCCTCACATGTGTGCATTTTTTGTGCTACAAGCCATATTGAGGTCCATTGATATGGAAGGACAGGATAAGATTGGGGGGGGGGGGGGAATAAACAGAAAAGTTATCCATTTCTTTAAAACATTGAAAGAATGCTGTACTTTAAAATATATTTCATTAAATCCATTTTTGATTTGCCCCATGTGGCTTATATGACTTTCTTTGGGTAAGAATGATGAACACAGCTGAGAGCTATGGCATGTGTAAGAGCTGGCTCTTGATGTCGATATTTTGGTTCCAACAAATCATTTCAAAGCCAGAAGAATTGCTTCCCTACCTAAAACTGCAATCCTGTGGCTAGTAAAGTATACAAAGTTCACATTTAACTGAGTTACTCTGCAATCCAAGCAGTATTATCCTAGATTCAATAGTGACTGGATTAAAGTAAAACAAAACTATCCAATGCTACTGTAACTATCTGGAAGAAAAGCTATAGTAGTCCTGACTGCCAGAATATCACAGACAAGCAATTCTGTACTTTCACAGATAAATATCCAATTTTACATCAGTTGTACAACCACATTGTGATCATACTGAGATATGGATGAACAGGCACAGGTGGTTAAATAATATTTTAAATAATCATTCTTACAGCTTGATACAATGGTGTATCTTATTTTATAATATTGCACTTTCTTACAGCAGCACAAAATTTACACTATTTGTGAATCAAATATACAGCAATCATTTTTATATATTGGGACCAAAACTATTATACAGGTTGAGTCTCCCTTATCTGAAATGCTTGAAACCAGAAACGTTTTGGATTTTTTTTTTTTTTGTAATATTTGCATATACATAATGAGATATCTTGGACATGGAACTCAAATCCAAACATGAAATTAATATTTGTTTGTTTGTTTGCAAATAGCTTAAAGGTAATTTTATACTCAATATTATTAATAATTTTGTGCATGAAACAAAGTTTGTGTAAACTAAACCATCAGAAAGCAAAGGATATTCAAACCTGTATTCATAGTTTGCTAAGGCAGAGATCATAACATCCATCTCAAGCAGACACATAGCTGCAGGCAGATCCATGTTTGGGAGAAATTCAGAGCTGGAAGGACCTTAATTAGAGAGCAAATTCTTGTCTCGTGTTTCCTCCTTCCTTTGCTAAGAGATGTCTTCTTATGGATATCACATTTGTCTTCTTGTGGACAAATGGATATCAGAAGACTGCAACTGTCAAAGCAAATGTCTTATTCAGTGCTCTGAAAGAGATAAAGGTAAAGATAGTCCCTTGACATGAATGTCATAACCAACTGTACAGGATGGTGCTGATCTCCATTACTAAGCCAAAGAGCCAGCATTGTCTGAGGACTGCTCTGGTGGTCATGTGGCCAGCATGACTTCACCAAAGTTGTTACCTTCCCACTGAAGTGGTACCTATCTATCTACTTGCATTTGCATGCTTTCAAACTGCTAGGTTGGCAGAAGCTGGGACTAGTGACAGGAGCTCACCCATCATGCAGCACCGAGGCCTTGAACTGCCAACCTTCCAATCTTCTGATCATCAGAATTGGCATCTTAACCACTAAGGGCCTTTGTAGACTGCCAGAAATAGTGCAAATTGAGTCCACTTTAATTGCCCTTAGTCAGTGCTAGGGAATCATGGGAACGGTAGTTTATTGTGGCAACAGAACTCTCTGATAGAGAAGGCTCAATGTCTCAGAAAAAAAATACAATTCCCATGATTCCCTAGCACTGAGCAAGGGCAGTTAAAGTGGACTCAATTTGCCCTATTTCTAGCAGTCTGCAAAGGCCCTAAGCAATCACATCCCCTTGTGAAAGAGACTAACCATCAAATAAGTTCAAAACCTGAAATACCAATAACTATATTCAAACCTCTGTGAGCATGTGCTAGGTGAGTAGCACAGACATATACTTTCATGTCTGTACATGTGTACATGTTATGTCATATTTCTAACAATTATTATTCAATTAGTGTTTAAAACTATTCTGTATTTTAATGATGTTACAAAGTGTGGTCATATTATCATGTTTACGCAGACACACACTTCATACTCAAAGGAAGATTATTTCCATTGGATGCACAGGTTATATGCCACTACATAGGTTTCCTATAATATGTTTAAACATGAGGTCATGCAAATGGAAATTAGGTTAAGGAGAGAGACCACATGATGCTATGTTTTCCTCCTTTTAAAATAACATTGGTAACTTTCTGTGAAAAAGCATGAAACTGATACACAGTGTTTTATGCCATGATGTTTTATACCTGGTACTATTAGTATACATATACACAGCAATATCCCTGTATACAAAAAATATTAGTATATATTAGTGCCCAATTGTTTTACTGAATCCAGAATCACTGGGAAAAACTAAGCTTTGCTGCCACAGCATGTGCCATTTCTTAGCAAGGAGGAAAATATACAGTTGCATTGCTGTTGTTAGCTGCCCCTGAGTTGATCTTGACTCATGGCGAAAGTGTGGATGAGAAATCTTCAAGCTCCTCTATTCTCTACTGCTCTGTTTAGGTCTTGCAGATTCAGACTTGTGACCTCCCAAATTGAGTCCATCTATCTGGCTTATGGTCTTCCTCTCTTTCTACTACCCTCTACCTTTCCTAGCATTATTGTTTTTCCTAATAAGTAATGCCTTCTCATAATGTGGCCAAAGTACAACAGCTTCAAATGGATTACCTTGGCTTCCAGGGAAAGCTAAGGGTCCATCCATTTGTTCAAGGGCCCATCCATTTGTCTTTTTGGCTGTCCATGGTACTCTCAGCACTTTATTTATTTTTTTTATTGTATTTATACCCTGCTCTTCAGCCATAAAGGCTCTCAGAGCATGTTAGAAATCACTAATTTATCATTTCCCAACTCTGACTTACAATCTAAAAAGACTTTGCCCAGACTTCAAAGGTAAAGAACGGGTGAAGGAGGGATATTCCATGTGCTAACACTACATGAAAACTTTTAAAATACTTTGACATTAAATACTTGAACTTAAACTTGAAATATGTCTCCCAATATAGGTTATTCAAATAGAAATATTTGACTGAGACACTTCAGTGTCTTGAATTCAAGTATTTCATAATTTGTATGCTTAATTCTTGCAACATTCCTGTAAAGGTAGACCAGTATTATTTATTCCAGTAGCAGACTTATGGAGATACTGAGACTAAGAATATCAAAGTTATGTTTCTTGCCTACACAAGATCTGATTCAGGTATGTCATGACTCACAAGCTAGATTCTTACACCTAAATCCAATTACAAGGCCTAACTACTGTAGTAATTGTTTGTGCTAATTCTTTGTGCTACCTTCTTCTCTTTATTTCTCCATTCTCTCTCTTCTTCACTTCTCTTTTCATCTACAGGGTGGCTGAGGAACAGATCATTGTACAGGACTTTTGAAGTCAATCCAAGAGTCATATGAGATCAGGCTGCGCGGTGCATGTGGGCCACACACTGCTAACCCTTACTATAAGACAGATACATCACTGTTACTTCTGTATTTATATCTCATTCATATTTGTAAAGCATGAACTGCAAAGTGGGTATTGGCAGGTGAAACATGTTTTTTTAGGTATTACTTCAAAATGAGAAACAAAGTAACTTCAAGCACTAATATAAATGTCATAACTTAAATGTACAGTGGCAAGCTGCAGAGAAAAAGCAATATGACTGTTACACTTCAGTGTCAGTGCAATAATCCTCTTTCCAACCTAAACATTATACACACAAAGTATGAACATAAAAAATAAATGGAAATGTATATATTATAGTATCTGTATGTATCTGCATGTATCTGTATAAATAGAAAAGCCTGCAGAACCACAGTGGGATCCCTACTTATATGTTAGCCACAGTTTTTAAAATGTGGTTATTGGCAACAATCAAATGAAAAATAATATTTCTATTGTACTTTGACCTGACCATATCATAAATGATTTACTCCAGAGAAATATGTATACATGTTTGTATGCATGCATGTGAGTGCATATTTGATGTACAACAGGTTACTACAGAGTATTAGGAAAATGCAAAATGCTTCAGGCTACATAAATATCTCATTCAAATGCGCTTACACAAAAGATAACTTTCAAATTTACAAAATTTCAACTAAACTTCAATTATTTTATAATTACAAAATATGCTATTTAAGAGTATTATCACCCCATTTTCACAACATGTGGTATACTCTAAACACTCTTGCATCTTCCTTAACATGTTGGGTTGGAGCCAGAGAAGATTCCTACAATGCATTCAGGTATTTACTCCACTGGGAAAAGCTTTTCCTCGATAGATTCTGTATTTCATTTAGTAAAATATCAATATTAAAACTACAAATTATTCAATTCTTTCAGACAATGTGGATACAATATTTACAACATTTACCATTCTCTTGGACAGGAAGACTTTTCAAATTTAAAAATGAAAATATGTGGACAATGATTTTCACACACACAAAAAAGAAAAAGAAACCTATAAACAAGAAAAGTCAGGAAACCTTTAGTGTAACCAGCTAATTTCTAGTGCTGCAGTGGGGTGTTTGTTGGAGGTTGGGAAATGACCGCATACCATGCAGCTGCGGACAAGTCTACATAGGGACCACCAAACACAGTGTACAAACACGAGTCAAGGAACATGAGAGACACTGCAGACTGGGCCAACCGGAAAAATCAGCAGTAGCAGAACACATTATAAACCATCCTGGGCATAAAATGCTGTTTGAAAACACTGAAATTCTGGACCATGCCAACAACTATCAGGTCAGAATGCACAGGGGAGCCATCAAAATCCACAAACACTTGGATAACTTCAACAGGAAAGAAAAAACCCTTAAAGTAAACAAGATATGGCTACCAGTCCTACAAAATAAGAAAATGAGCACTCAGCAAATTCAAATGGGAAACCAACCAGGGTCAGGGGCTTTCCCAGCAGACAATAGCAGACAATCTCCTTGATTGCATATCCTCACCTGGAAGCCATGCCATTAACAACAGAACAATACCTATTCAACACAGAACGATACACAGTTTACATGGGATTAGCAGACTATAACCTTGAGTGCATTTCCTCCCACCCTGGAGCTATGCCATTAACAATAGAACAATACCTATTCAACACAGAACAACACACAGTTCACCTGAGAACCACTCCTCCCTACCCAGGGTCTCACAGTATATAGAGACCCATTCTCTTCCATTCCAGTTTTCTCTGAAGATGCCAGCCACAGATGCTGGCGAAACGTCAGAAAGAAACTCTTCTAGAACACACAGCCTGAAAAACCCACAAAAAACTATGTTGGGAAATGAATTTATGAAAAAGAAAAGATGCCAAAGTGAATGTGATACTATAGTGGAAAAGAGATAGAACTGGATCTAAACAGGCTGAACTGACAAGCTGTTGCTTTCTTAGTGTCTTACAGTTCAAGGCATTTCCCACAAATACAGTCTGAGTTGAATCCAATGAAGATGATTTCACTGGACTTCAATGTTCATGAAAGTATAACCTAACTAAATACTTTCTTGTCAGGGCATTTTATTTGGTTATTTCTCAACCTCTCCAAGAAAAGCATTCCATACCAAGAAGAATTCAATACAAGAAGAAAACTTTTATGTCCTTGTGTGCGCAACACCCAAGTGTGACCATAATAATTTGAGAATAATAAAACTGTGTATTGCCTCAAGTACATTATTGCTATTATGGAGTGGAACATATATCTAAAGATGAGAAAAACAGTTGTGTCTCTTTATGGACCAATGCCACATTTGTGACATAGCCAAGAAAAAAGTTCCAGTTGTTTCTCTGGGCATTTCATAATTCAATGTAGTTGAAAACTGATACTGAAGTTATATGCCAAGTTATATTATTTCACATACATGCTTTCTTCTTATGATAGTTCCTTCTGGATTTACAGAGAGTGGCCTTCTATCTACCTCTTAGTTTCTATATCATGTCTGGGATTTGGATCTTTAAATGTGGGCTTATACACTGTTTTCCATTGTCTTGTAATACTATTCACTGAAGATAATTTTATTCATGATGTTGAAATACACAATAACTCTTTTTCAGAATTCTGGGACAAAAGTAAATTTTAGAAAAAATAGTACCAATGCTTCTATACTTACTTATCCAATTACATTCTGCCTTTGGTATCTGCTGGAGTTTAGTTTCAGGACCCTTCATGGATACAAAAATTTGTGGATACTAAAGTCCCATTATATACAGTGGAATACTAAAATTGTGTCCCTTATATAAAATGGCAAAAATCAAGGCCTGCTCTTTGGATGATGGTAGTGGTGATGATGATGGTTGTTGTTGTTGTTGCTGCTGCTGCTGCTGATTATGATGATGATGATGATTAAGGAATATTTTCAAATCGCGGATGGTTGAATTTATGAATGGCAAACTGTATTATGTGACCTGAGATGTTTAAACTGGTAAGGAATTAGTTAAAGATTAAACCAGAAGATGAAAATAGTGTTGGAGAGACAAAACAGTGAAACTAAACATTCTCTTGCAATTTTACAATTATGCCCATTTTAAGAAAATCTGGCTCGATCACCATTCTCAAAATAGGTTACTATAACTAGCCTACTCCCATACAGTTTTCAGTTTTACACTTCAAACTTTAATAGATCTCCAAATTTCAATTTGGAGAACTAGTAGGATTCAAAATGAATCAGGATAAAACTGTGATGATAACAAAAAATATGATCAAAATAGAGGAAGAATATCTTATAGAAAAAACAAAATTTAAGGTAGTGAAAAAACCCAAAATACCTCGGGATAACTATAACTAAAAGAAATGCAGATCTCTTTGAAAATAATTATAACAAAATATGGAAGGAAATACAAAAAGACTTGACTAAATGGTCAAAGTTACAAATATCCTTTTTGGGAAGAATATCTTTAATAAAAATGAATGTTCTACCAAAAATGATATTCTTGTTCCAAACAATACCCATAATTCACAATGAGCAATGTTTTGATATATGGCAGAAAGAAATACCCAAATTCCTATGGCAAGGCAAAAAGCTAAGGATTATCAGGGGTAGGCAACCTAAGGCCTGGGGGCCGGATGCGCCCCCCCCCCGAGGCCTTTGCACCGGCCCCAGGCCGGTCCTCCTGCCGCCCCCTGCCGCCGCCCCCCGCCATGATGATATTGATCGTTATTACTTGTTCTTGGGGTTTTCTTGTCAAAATCTCCACAGGGGTTTTGCCATGGCTTTTCTGGGGCTGAGAGAGTGTGCATGCATATTTTTTTAAATTTTTTAATTTTTTTTAAAAATATTTTTATTTGTTTGTTTGTTTGTTTATTTATTTATTTATTTTTGTTGCTTCGCCCCCCCAATTGTCTGAGGGACAGCAACCCGGCCCCTGGCTCAAAAAGATTGCCTACCCCTGGATTAGATGGTCCAGCCTAGTAGAAGTGAAAGCAAAAGGAGGATGCAGCCTATCAGATCTGAAATTATATTAGTTTCCAGGCACAGTACAAGGTGTTGGTTTTAACCTTTAAAGCCCTACATGGCTTGGGTCCATCTTATCTCAGGGACCGCTTCTTCCTGTATGATCCTCCCCGTGCACTTTGGTCCTCTGGGAGGAACCTGTTGCAGCCTATGAAAACTAGGCTGTCTCAGACCTCCCAGAGGGCCTTTTCTGCGACCGCTCCCAGACTATGGAATGGCCTGCCGGATGACATCCATCTTATTACCACTCTTGCTGCCTTTAGAAAGGCAGTAAAGACGGATCTCTTTCGGCAGGTCTTCCTGGAATAACCACCCGGCTAAACTAGAGGTGATCCGCCTCTTACCCTCCCCCCCGCTCCGTTTTGAGATGTATGCCAGATTTGGTTATAGTATTCTATTTGTGAATTTGATTTTAACTTTATCTTAGTTTAATCCTGTTTTAAGGGGTGGGAGGGTTAGGGGTGGGATGATGGAATGTTTTAAACTGCTGTCTTTTAATTTGTTGTACGCCGCCCCGATTGCTGAGCACAGGGGCGGGTTATAAATAAATAAAAATTATTATTATTATTATTATTATTATTATTATTATGCAAGTTGCATGAGTTGGATTGAAGACTGGATAAAGCTAGAAGAGGAGAAAACATTATGTATAGAGGGTAGCAACAACAATCTCCCCAAGAAGTCCTATTTAACAGGAGCAAGAATGATGAAATGGACTGGATTAAATACCAGGATATTGTAACTAGGAAAGAAAATAGAGAGTATAAGATAAAATCAAAGGAACAAGAAGAAGAAGAAGAAGGGATTAAAATTAATTGGTTCTTGCACTTACAGTTGAAGGAAAGATTTAATTTGGACAAGAAAATAAAGGGTTTTGAAGAGGAGCAGACAGAACTAGACAAGATAATTATGGATAAAGAAGGCCATCATATAATAAAATAAAACAAACAAGTTCACATGATGTCAAGATTTCAAGGAAAACTATGTCAAAATGTTACATTGCTGGTATCTTTCACCAAGCAGGATAAATGCAATGTATAATACAGGAAAAGACAAATTCTGGAGATGCAGAAAAAGCAGAGGCACATTTTACCATATGTGGTGGAGTTGTAGTAAAGCAAGGAAATATTGGAAGAGAATTCATAAGACAATAATTGAACTACTACAATTAAAAATACCACTGTATCCTCAACTATTCTTATTAAATATGACACACGAAATTGAAAAGGATATGGAGAAAAAACATAATCAGATACTAATGTATATGGTCTTTACGGCGAGAATAATATATGTGAGACATTGGAAAAAGCCAGAAACTCCAAAAACTGAAGTATGGTTAATAAAATTAAGAGAGGTAATGAGCATGGATATTCTCATAGTTCTAATTCAAGATAAATCAATAGATAAAATAGAAAAACAATGGGAACCAGTCAAAAGGTATGAAATAAAATTAGGACAGACTTTAAACGAAGAAGCATAAGAGCAGGGGTAGGCAACCTTTTTGAGATGGGGGCCGGGTTGCTGTCCCTCAGACAATTGGGGGGCCGAAGCACCAAAAATAATAATAATAAAAAAACAATATTTTATATATATATATATATATATATATATATATACATGCACACTCTCTCAGCCCCAGAAAAGCCATGGCAAAACCCCAAGAACAAGTAATAACAACAATAATCAATATCATCATGGTGGGCAGCGGCTGGAGGCGGTGGCGGCGGCAGGACTGGCCTGGGGCTGGTCCAAAGGCCTCGGGGGGCCACATCTGGCCCCCGGGCCTTAGGTTGCCTACCCCTGCATAAGAGCAAGGAACATAGTAAATGATAAGAATAATAAAAGAATCTCCATTGCTTTTAGATATCAACAATAATAAAGTGGAGAAGAGAAAAATATGTAGAAACAAAGACGTAGAAGTAAATTGATATAAGGGTATAAATATATATGTTCATATATTGAATAAATTAACATAAGCATGCAAAGATATTGCTGATCTCAAATGAAACATCAACAAGAAAGAGAAAGAAAAATCAATGTAAATAAAATGTAATGTGATCCGGATCGGGAAGTTTAAGAATCAACATTAGCAAATGATAATAGAAGATCTCATAAATTTGTATTGTATTGTTGTTTGTTTGTTTGTAGATTTATGTTTATATGTAAATATGTTATGTAACTATGTTTTGTTTGTTAACTTTATTGGATATGTGTCTTTTAATTAAATAAAGTTAAAAAAAATAGAAAATTAGTACATAGCACACCCTTTCAAGACAGAAAATCATGTTACATCACCCATCATGAAGCAGTCTGCTGCCCATGTGCCTCAATTTCCCACTTGCACCAGGAACAGTTAAACAAATCATTTTTCTCTGTGAACAGTTTATTGTATTATCTACAGTGGGCAGTTTCCTTTCTGTTGATTATTTCTTCCAAAAAACAGAGAAAGAAGCCAAGAAGAAAACTTGGATGTTTCCTCTGGTTTGTTGCAAGGGAATAAGCCAGAGAAAGGAAGCTGTCCACTGTTTGACTGCTCCCATGGCAGGCATGATCAATCAAGAATACTCATTTGTAACATTCCTACAGATCTGGTTTTGCACAGCATGCAGATGTGCCTAATATTAACACTATACTTGTTACATTTTTCCAGCAACAAAAAAGCACTTTCAAAAAGATATATTTTACTTACAGATTTGGAAGCAAACAAATCAATATAAAATCCCAGCATCAATATAAAGTGAATTACAGCATAGACAGAAAGGTAGCTTGGCAATTTGGGACTGAAGGGAACTTCCTTTCCAGTAATCTACATAGAATACAATAGACAAAAGACTTTATCTCATCACCTGGATATTACCAGTTGTTAGAAGGAACTATTCATCTTAAATACTTTATGACTACAGATTGTGTCTCCCTTAGCCAAAATGCTTGGGACAAAGGTGCTTTGGATTTCAGTGGGGGTTTTTTTGGGGGGGGACACACCTGTATTTGCATATGTGTACATAATGAAATATCTTGGAGATGGTATCCAAGTTTAAACACAAAATTCATTTATATTTCATATACATCTTATACACATAGTCTGAAGGTAATTTTATACACAATATTTTAAATATTTTTGTGCTTGAAACAAACTTTGTGTACATTTGAACCATCAGAAAGCAAAGGTGTCATTATCTCAGCTGCCCATGGGAAAAAAAACTGGATTTTCGAATTCTGTATAAGAGAAACTATCTGTAGTTCCTTTTTTAACAGACGTTTCACCAAAGCCTTTCACCTGTTTATTTGCATACACTTCAACTGTTCGAACTTGACATGGATAGTCCCAATTAATCTTCTTTCATCCCACTTTTTCAACTGCTTTTAAACTGTCCCAGTCTCATTTTCCTCCTCCCACTTTCTTCTTGTCCTTGGCTTACTTCCATTGCTGCAAACTTAGTTCAAAATGTAAAAGTACCTTGTACTCAATAAAATCAGTGTGGGGAGGGGAGGGATGGAATATTGCTTTTTCCATTTGGTTCAGGCAAAAGCAAATTGCTGCAGCCTCTTTTCCAGTAATAACGTTTTCCATTTTGATTACACTCTGATGTTCCTTGACCACATGTATCATGGTTTTTATCTGTGAAATGTTGGCAAGTATGCAGTTGATTTACTTAAATGGAATGCTGCTTTGGTATATACAGCCTTAAAAGTAAAGGTAAAGGTATTCCCCGTTGACAAGGTTGTCAAGTTGTGTCTGACCATAGGGGGCAGTGCTCATCTCCGTAACTAAGCCGAAGAGCCAGCATTGTCAGAGACTACTCTGTAATCATGTGGCCAGCATGATTGCACAGTACACTGTTTACCTTCCCACCAAAGTGGTACCTATTTATCTACTTGCATTTGCATGCTTTCAAACTGCTTGGTTGGCAGAACCTGGGACTAGTGACAGGAGCTCACCCCATCATGCAGCATCTGGGCCTTGAACTGCCAACTTGCCAATTGTGCACTCAACAGAGTCAGCATCTTAGCCATTTGAGCCACTGCCTCCCTGAGATATATAGCCTTATTACCTCCCAGTTCCCCTAAGTTTGTAACATGAGCTTTAGTTTCCATAGAACAAATATTTCAAGTTTCCAACAACAGAAATTGTGTTCTCCTCTTACAATGTGTAGACCTAGTGTACTTAACAGCACACACATATAGCCCTATTTATCAAAAAATGAAATTATGAAAATGAAAAAAATGAAATTATCTGATATTTTAACTTTCTTTTCCACAGAGCTTCAAGTTTGTGCTATTACAGTAGTTCATCCTTATCTCAGACCCTTAATGGATGCTTGAAACAGATAGTACCAAACCTATACTAGTAATGTTTTTGGACCATGGCTAACTGCAAGTAACTAAAACTGTGGAAAGTGAAACCAAGATAAGCAACAAATACGGTATATGTATATTTGGAAATGTACATACACATGGAAATAAGTTTCACTGCGATCAGTGGAACTTAATTTCAAGTAAATACATTGAATCAAATAAATACATTTAATATTAAAATGCAAAGAGTTAGGATTGCCATTGGCCCAATTAGACTTACAAATTAATCCTATGTCTTGCTGATGCAGAAATACATGGTTTGTTTTCAGGTGAGCATGAGCAGGACTTTATCCTTACTTTATTTACCAAGAAACTGTATAAAATTTAAAGCTATGTTATACTTGCCTTGGGTATGTCCTCAAGAAGGCCAAGTCTTGGCTTGCCAGGCTCCCATCCTGGCCCCTTGAATATAACAAAGAATTTATTGCAGAAACCGGGTGTATTCCAAAATGTCTTCCATATATAAATGCAATGATGAAACTGAAAAGATGGAAAAATCAGCTATTGATATTGTTCACTTTCAAGTGTTTCTGATAGAAAAGATGCGTTCATCTTGATACATTTTCAGAAAATGTTATTATGAAGACACACAATTGTGCAGGACCAACACACTGATATGTATGCAGCTGTTAAAAAACAATGAAAAACAATGGTACTAGGGCTTTGTATCATATGCTCATTCATGCTGTTTCTTTTTTTCTGTGTGGCCACAAGATGAAAGTTTTCCTTCTGCTTTCAGCTAACTCTTCTCATTCATTTTGGATGAAAACCCACATTTTGGATTGGCCATCTCATCGGAGGCTTTGGGATCATGAAGTCTAGAACTTCTGGAAAAGCAAATTTCACATTCCTGCTACAGAAAGTATCTGCATGAAGGTAGGCAAGTGTTTTTTGCCTACAACTGTCAACAGCCATGGCTATTATTGTACGTAGTAAGTTACTGGGGGAGTTGGAGTTCCAAAATATCTAGAGGCTTGCAATTGCCCACCGCAGCATTACATTAAGGATTGTTCAAATCATGGGTGGGTGGCAGACAACCAGAATGAAAGCCACAAAAACATAACACTGTACATTTGACTCATAAGTAAATTGATTACAAAAATGACCTATGTTATATATATATTTTTAAAAAATAGCATAAAATATACTCATTAGGAGAGGGAGCTTTTGTGGTCACTTCTTGTATCTGAACCCAAATGCTGCTCATTGACTGGCACAACAATAAAGAAACATGTAATTAACCTAATCATCCACATAACATGTAAATGAAGCCCAGTGACAGTGGAGAATATTTGCCTTGTGAGATTAATGTCAGTTAAAAGAGGCTTGTGAAAAGCAGAATCTTCACCACAGGAGAGGAGAGAATTGCTATCAAAGGATGCTAGAATATGATATTTTGTTACTGATGATTTGGTACCCGAATACATAGTCTGTCATGTGCCACATTCTGCATTAAATATGGTCATCTATGTGTAGTTCCTCATAAGTTAGATTTTGCTTGATAAATTATAAATCAATATGAATACAAATGTTTCCTACTGAAATCTGTTCTCAAACTTTCAGTAGAATGTGGCAGAATGGTTATGGGGTCATTTTCAGAAGAATGGCAGGTTAAATTACAATGATAACATGAAAAGATTGTGATCAGAGCGTTCATATTATATTATAGGAGATTATCACACAGTGCTTTTTGCCCGATCCAGGCATGGGACGCGATTGAACAGGTGTTATTGCACATAAAAATGTGAACTTTGTTGCAGGGTGACTACACGCTGTCCCCAGCTGTGCTTAGCCGGGCAATTTTGAATGATGGAAGCCCAGATCAGGCAAAAAACACTGTGTGATAATCTCTTTAGTGAATAGAGCAGTATTCTAGTAAACAAACAAACACAATACTTGAGATTCAAGAATATTTATAATAATAATAATAATAATAATAATAATAATAATAAATTTTATTTGTAACCCGCCCCTCTGCTTGGCAATCGGGGCGGCGTACATCAATTAAAATATTACAGTTATACTACTGACTAATCAAAATTAGCTTGATTCTTATCTTAGGAAATGAACCAAAAATAACCAAATTAAAAAAAACAACCAAGCAATAAGCAACACAATGTAATTTGACTCACTATAGCATTTTCTATATTTAAACATACAAATAGCTTAACAAAACAGCTAAATAAAGCCTACCTGGATCTTGAAAGGTTCGAAGGTGTTTATAGGGTGTGTTAGGCCATATACAACTTTATCATTTTCTGCAGCAAATGTTCCTACATGGAAGAAAGCACTAAGTTCTTAATAAAATCACTATTTGAAACATCGGTTCAGGAAAAAGAATGTAAGTACACGTACCAAAAATTCTGTCCCAAATAATCAGCGTGCCACCATAGTTTTTATCAATGCAATATGGATTTCTGCCTATATAAGGGAAACAAATACAAAACAACTTTGTCACTTACTTCTAGATTATATACTCAGCCTGGATCCATACTCAGCCTCACTTATATTTAGGTGTCGATGAATCTCTCCCTTTTCCTTTCCAGAGAGTTCCCTTTTTGACTCCAGGTTTGTTGATCCTGTTTCCACATCAATTTGAAGAAGTCTTTTTCTATAATAGTCTTCACTAAAATTAATGTGCATGTTTGCGGAGAGGAAAATTCACACACATTTTTGTGTATATGGTTTCTGATATATTTAAGGCTGGAATCAAGAGGCCCCAAACAACTGTCAAGGATAATTGTGACTCACTTCTATTTCAGCTGTAAAACCCTCGTGTGGGGGAAAAAAAATCTAAACTTTTGCAAACTGCCATTAAGATGACAATAGAAAGATGACACTTCAGTTACAGCAATTTTTCCTTCCATGCATGTAACAGGCCTTCAAGTTGCCTGTTGACTTGTGGTGACTCTATGAATAGGCAAGAAATACTCAGAGGTGTATTTTCCTTCCTCTGAAATATAGCCTACAGCACCTGGTATTTGTTGGCAGTCTCCCATCCAAGTACTAACTAAGGTAGGCCCTGCTTAATGTCCAAGATCAGACAGCACTTCTGTACTATTCTCCCATACAAAATAATTTCAAAGAATCAACATCACATACTTGGACTCTTAAGATTTAGCATTACCTACCATGATGTACTCTGTGGTGACTGGGGGTGTTGAGAAGAAACTCCAAAGGACCAAGATTGCTAATAACCTTTCAGAAACAAACAAACAAACAAACAAACAAATGTAATCATCTTGTTATTCACTACTGAGCTGGGCTAAATGAAAACAAAATTAGAAAAAAGACTACAGATGATACAGTAAGACAAATCTCAAGGAAAGCAATGTTATTTTATAACAAGCACAGATGAGAAGATGCTATGATTGATATATATATATATATATATATATATATATATATATATAATCTTCATGTTATTATCTTTATTATCTTTTTATCAGGGCAGCATACATTTCATTCACACATCTTATTTTATCTTTAGAACAAACCCATGGAATAAGATGGGCTGAAAGTTGACCCAAAACTGTCCCAAAGTCATCCAGCACATGTCATGGTCTTGCTGGAGTTCTAGTTCAATTTTCTAACTATTACACCTGTCTACAACATTTTTACAGCTTCAATTAAATGTAACTCTTAAAACTCAAAAAGAACAAGTCCCAGAAATGGTGGATTCCTTAATAAAAAGAAAGGGTGGAATTGTGTCATTCAAATTGTGCACATGGCACTATTGAACTAAAAATTACTTTAATGAAATTAAGAAAGGCATATTTTATATGTTCTGAAAGGAGAGTTGAGCAATAATCTCTAAATATGCTTTGCTCAATAGGTAAGACACTATGTAATACAAACCAGAGAAGGGAGAGATAACCACATAAACTTGCTAATTTTCCCAAGGAAATCTTAGGGGCGAAACAGACTGCCCTGAAGAAGCGGCATCATGTTGCCCCTTGATCGTCAGGTTGGGGCTATAGCAACCACACACCACACACCCAATCTGGCATTTTGCTGGCTCAAAAAGAAGTGGCAGAAAGCTATTCCTTTTTGAGCCGGGAAAAAGCTGGCTTTTCTGCCACAGTGGCATTTTCTCAGGGCTCCTGCCATGTGCGGCGTCTAAACACTGTACCGCCAGAGTACTGAAAAGCTGTTGCCATGTGGTTGGGCGGCTGGCTTCACGGTGACCTTACGGTGGCTTGGAGGCATGCACCATCTAAACAACACGCCCCCAAGCTGCTGGGAAGTGGCCTCAAAGCGGCTGTCTGTTTCACCCCTTAGTTGTATTCAAATTATATCTGTCTTGCTCATATTCTTATTTATGCTTCTTATTTAAACACATTTGTACAGGTGATTGCCAAAAAATCTGGTAAGTATGGATAGTATTTATTTACACTCCTATTATTCAAAAGCCAAAGATAATACAAGTATTCACATTTGAATTTCACAAAACTGTTAGCAAATATCTTCAAACCCGAGAAGTCTACCAAAGAGAGAGAAAAAAGTTCATCTTTTATGCTAGCTGAGCTTCCATTTTCTATCAAGCAAAAGTGTTCTATTGGTTTAGGTAATGTGAAATGTGACAGTTATGTGAATGTAGCTGTAATCCAGCACTTATTAGCTGGTAGTAATGAAATCATTACTTCATTACTAAATAAATAAATAAATAAATCATTGAAATCATTACTTGCTGAAATCAGTAGAGTTTCCTTCTGTATGGGACTGCAGGTTAATACATTAAAAACAGCTCTCCCTGTTGAAACCACAGCCCCAAACCTGAAAACACCAGTAGTTTACAGCACACACACATCTAACGGAGACCCACTTGTTTTTAAAATAAATATTGAAAGTTTTGCAATAATATATTCTATTTAGATTCCCAACATGAGGAGTATGATGGACCAAGTTATACATTTTGGCTTGGCCTAAAAGTGGCTAGAATTGAACATTTGGATCAAAGTAGATACTTTTAACATTTTTTCTCCTCCCACCCTGCTAACATTGCTTATAGTATTAATCCTTTGAAGAATTTCATATTATGCTCAGCATAACAGTGGCCTGTGGTTCACCATCAGTCAACAGAAGTAACCCCCCCCCCCACCTGCTGGAGGAGGGAAAGGGATATGGAAGTGATCCCACCGAAACAGGTGATTGATAACTCTGAACTAACAATGCTGACCATCTGTTTGTAAGTGTGCTCTTTTAGTGCTGGATATACATACTTCCTCCAGCACAGCACCTTTTTACAAATGTTGGACAGCAGCTATGGAAAAGAGCTGTGATCAGAAGTTTGTTTCCATAGACAGACTGTTCTTTAATGTACTGAGTCCATAATTAGTAGAGCACCCCTTTGGTATCTTTGAAATATTAAAGCACGTAAGCACAGAAAAGAAATTCAGTGGCAAACATTTCACGCTAGAATGATAAAACAATGATTAGTTGTTTGCCAACTGATTTTTTAAAAGCCCTACAAGTCACTAATTTTGTTTCCCCCACGAATTTGTAAATTACATCACCAATGTCAATGTAATATAAAAGACAACTGTTTAGAATATGAATCCATATTTTAGACCATCTGGTGAGGAAACATAAAAATAAAAGCATGATTTGCTTTCTCTACTAAAGCTGTTGTGTTAATTCAAGACAACCCACACATATATTTATACAGATGGACCTGGTGGCCACATTTGCCATGTAAATTCTCTACAGGGAAGCAGGAGTAAGGCAGAACCCCTAGGATATATACTTGTCTCCCTGCTTTCGTACTTTGAAATTTTCGGCAAACCCTGATTTATTCACTGCCAACTGTTTTCCTATCTTATTAGGCAGTTTTCTACTCCAGTAAGCATGTAATATGGAGGTAGCCAAATTTCCAGATTGAGGAGTGAAACAATAATATTTTTGGTTTGGAAGTAAAACAAGCTAAAGGAGCCAGCCTGTTGGGATCATAAAGGGATTCATGGGGGTCTGAATTTCTGATATAACTGTACTTTAGGAATAAAGGAGTGAAAGCTTAACTTTCATGGATAGTCAGCATTAGAAACTGTTTATACAATAAATAGAAGGGCATTGAGCAATGTTATGTATAATAAATTACCTTGAAGGCAAAATGTTGTTACTCAGACTTGCTTTTAATTCCTGAACCAAGATGTGAGTGATCTTGGCATTTACAGAAATATTTCTCCTATCATTTTCAACAGAGGTTTCTACTTCCCACCAGGCAAATCCAAGGGCTTTAATTCAGACAGAATGTATGTGCAGCCTCATATTTATATTTAATCTGATGTCTTTTAAAATATGTATCAACAATCTACTTAGTGAAACATTTATACATTTCTAAGGAAAACTGCAGCACAATCCTATGCATGATTAACGAGAAGGATACACTGTTGAATTAAAAGAGACTTATTGTGCAAAGTAGAGATGATAACTTTTGTTTATTTTGTTGTAGAATAGAAGGAGAATAATTTCAAAAGTTTTCTTCCTGGTGGATAAGATTATTTATGTATTTAGGGTTTTTTCCCCATAGCTTTTCGGCAAAAACAAAATCATAGAATCATAGAATCATAGAGTTGGAAGAGACCACATGGGCCATCCAGTCCAACCCCCTGCCATGCAGGAACTCAAAATCAAACCATCCCTGACAGATGGCCATCCAGCGTCTGTTTAAAGACCTCCAAAGAAGGACACTCCACCACACTCCAAGGGAGTATGTTCCACTGTTGAACAGCTCTCACTGTCAGGAAATTCCTCCTAATGTTGAGGTGGAATCTCTTTTCCTGTAGCTTGCATCCGTTGTTCCAAGTCCTATTCTTTGGAGCAGCAGAAAACAAACTAGCACCCTCCTCAATATGACATCCCTTCAAATATTTAAACAGGGCTATCATATCCTCTCTTAACAGTCTCTTCAACAGGCTAAACATCTCCAGCTCCCTAAGTCGTTCCTCATAGGTCTTAGTTTCCAGACCCTTCACCATTTTAGTTGCCCTCCTTTGGACACGCTCCAGTTTCTCCACATCCTTTTTGAATTGTGGTGCCCAGAACTGGACACAGTATTCCAGGTGAGGCCTGATCAAAGCAGAATAGAGTGGCACTATTACTTCTCTTGATCTATTCTAGACACTATACTTCTACTGATGCAGCCTAAAATTGCATTGGCCTTTTTAGCTGCTGCATCGCACTGTTGACTCATGTTCAACTTGTGGTCCACCTGGATTCCTAGATCCCTTTCACATGTAGTCTCATTCAGCCAGGTGTAAATTCATTTTGTTAGCTTTGGCCCAGCTTTCTAATCTATTAAGGTCATTTTGAATTTCCATCCTGTCCGCTGGGGTATTAGCTACTCCTCCTAATTTGGTGTTGTCTGCAAATTTGATAACTATGCCCCCAATACCGTTATCCAAGTCATTAATAAAGATATTGAATAGCACTGGGCCCAGGACATTTTACAGAAAAAAAGGTGTGGGTTCTTCATGTGTATTCTATAAGACATATATGTATGATTGCAGCCCTAATTATTTTCAGAAGTTTAAATTTATGTATCTTTACAAAGTACTGAAGGAAGTCTGTATACTTCATGAACACTTAAAATCCAAGTAGGGAAATATACAGGCTTTCTTCAGTGCATTTTGAATTATTTTATCCATGATCAGTGCAGGGAAGGAGAATATGTTGCCCTCTGGATGTTGCTGTACTTTAGCTGTCATACATTGCCTTTGCTGGTTAATGTTGATAGGAGTTATAGTTCAAGTTCTGGAGGACTCCATATTCCTCAGCCTTGACCTACAGCAACCAAAGTCTTAAGCCAGAATACCTCTTTATCGCACTGAACATATATATCATTAGAGAAAGGGCTAAAGTATTAATTAATCTTAATTTTTTAAGAGTTTAGATTTGCCCCAGACCTTTAGCATGTGCGCGTTTTAAAATCACAAAGCAGCTATAGTCAGCAATGGATGCATCAAGCACAGCAAACATCACAACATGAAAATGTCATGTACACTGCATGTTTATATAATAGTTACAAAATTGTTCATATTTTCATCATTTTTTCATTTACCTCATGGATTTCATTAAAATATTTTTCCTCAGAGCTGTAATCTAAAATTATTTTGACTGGTATTTATGTGCATCGAATATCATTAAGGCCAATACTTCTATCATTTTATGAACAAAAATGTGTGCAAACATTTGATATCTTTATCTGTATTGGCCTGACACAAAAGCAATGAAGTATGGAACTACCAACCACAATGACATCACCAACAAAAAGTCTGCAAACAGAATAGGTGTGAAACTAGTCCCACATTTACTGTATTCTTCACAGTCCTGATGCATTTCAGAAAACATTTTATATAAGATGCATAAACTAAATCCATATTGATGTATATTAGGTTCATGAAGCATTATTTCAACTTATATTTATACAGTTCCTGTGTGAGCATAAATTGTGAAGTTGAAGGCTTTCACAGCCGGCATCCATAGTTTTTTGTTGTTGTTGTTGCTGTTGGTTTTTCAAGCTACGAGGCTGTATTCTAGAAGAGTTTATTCCTGAAGTTTTGCCAGCAGCTGTAGCTGGCATCTTCAGATATAAGCTGAAGATGCCAGCCACCACTGCTGGCTAAATGTCAGGAATAAACTCTTCTAGAATACAGCCTCGTAGCTTGAAAAACCAACAAAAAACTATGAGCATAAATTGATGATTCAGTTTTTGCCTCTGCACTATAGATCAGGGATAGGCAACCTTTCCCCTTTAAGGGCCGAGGGACTTCAGCTCCCAGAATCCCAGGAGCTATTGGCCAACATGGCTGAGGCTTCTGAGAGCTGAAGTCCCTCGGCCCTTAAAGGGGAAAGGTTGCCTACCCCTGCTATAGATGGATAACAAAGACAAATAGTTCTGGACCAGTGGTCTTGGATTTCATATTTATTCCATCTACATCCTTTTTCCAAGTCAAATTAAAGTTTTTGAAAAGTGCCCTAACTAGCACTAGACACATCAGTATGCCACCAGGGAAAGCAAGCACAAACCTCCAGTTACAAGTAATGGCTGGCATACTCTAGCATAAGTGCATAACCCTCCAACATTTCACAGATGAAAACTGGGACACAAGGGGTGGGCAAGATGGCAAAGGTTATTAAGGAGGAAGAATGCATAAACTACCAGAGGCTGCAGCAGATTGTTTTCAGTTGACTGGGAAGGGCAAGATTCTATCTCTCGTCTCCTCACCTCTCTTCTTCTTCTTCCTTCTGCTGAGTTAACTATGTCTGCACTTTGAATTCAGTTTGCAGCAATGGAAATAAACTGAGGACAAAGGGGGAAAGTAATAGTAGGCGAGAAAAACTAAGCTGCTAAAAAAGTGTGATGATGGATAATTAAACAGGACTGTTCCTGCCAAATTGGGACAGTTGGAAGGTATGTAAGTACAGCTGGATAACAACTAACAGCAGAAACAGGTAAAAGACTGTATTGAATCTAGACAATCACCTCCTACTTTTGTCTCTTGTAGTTTTTTTCCTACATTAAGTAATATAATTCACCTTTTTTAGATGACTGACAAACAGTGCTTTCTGTTAGTCTTTTAGGATGTGATCTATTGCCTAATAATTTTATATCAAAGGCAGCCCTCTTATGTTTGAGGTTTTTCCACTAACTTAGATAGGAACAACTGAAAACCACTTATTTTATGAACTTAGGACCATCATTTATCTAGCATAAAAATGATTTTTGGAGATTCATGTGCAGCACAGTTATTTATGATTTAATGTTGCAATATAGGTAGCTACAAGATGAGAGAGTCATTTTTATAATGGAAGCACACATAATTAAATATAAATATACAATTCGCATCTGTCAGACAGCAACATCTGAACAAAATTACATTTATTTCTGTCACTGTAACACCTGGACCCTTTTCTTTATACAAAGCAGGACTGTTTTATTTGCCCTAACAGCCCATTGTGATTTGGGTCTTTTATTATAACTACCAGAGCAGTGTAGTATAACCTTCAGATTTATAATAATTTTAAGCTGGATTGTACATAAAAGGCCAAGTGTAAGTGCACAGCATGTAAACCAAAGCAATATGCACAGGAAATCTGAAAACAGCATTTTTATAATTAAGATGCAAAGATGTGGGCCTCTTCATGGCAATATGTGGGCTACTTAACTAAAAGTAACTAAAAAGCTACTATTAAATATTAAAACAACAGCAGCATACCTTAAAGCTAGTGTAGCAGATAATCATTTGTTCTAGTAATAATAATAATAATAATAATAATAATAATAACAACAGCAGCAGCAATTTTATAATTATTTATAAAATTATATTGTTGTTGTTGTTGTTGTTGTTATTATTATTATTATCCCACCCCTCTGCATAATGCAACTGGGTTACAACATTAAAATATAATTCATATTCCACGATCCCACCCCGTTTAAAATACTATTAAACAGTGACAATTCAAAACACAGTTAAAATAGTAACATAAATAAACAAATAACAATAACTACAGCCAAATCAGGGATATGCAGGATGGCTGTCTTTTAATGTTTCATAATATATGGTTGTTCAAAATTATATGTCATGGGCAGCAACCTCAAACATTATGAAAATGCTATCTACATTCATTTTCAGTATGTGTCAGTAATGCCATCTGCAATCCTGTCTTTCCATCTCTTCATCAGAAAATAAAAGGAATAAAATACTTTTAAAGCCATTTATGCTGTGCACTGGAATCCCATTATTGTTATTTGGGAGCCACTCCCATAGAGGCCAGTCAGTTGACTCCAAGCACTCATAAGTCAATATCTGATCAGATTCCTCTATGCTGACTGAGATAAAGGCAGTGGCAAGTTGAGAAAGGCCACAGGGACAGAGGCAAGAAGGAAAAGAAAACAAAGGCAATGCCAGTGGAATTTGCCTGGGGCTACAGGACATGAATCTAATTTCCCATAGCACTTTTAGCTCTGAGGACCACAACCCTGCAGAAGCAAAGCATTTGGAAACAAACCACTCAGAACCAGCTCCTCTTTCTTCCCATGGTACCAGTGTTGCCATTCCCTCTTCCTCCTTGCATGAGTGGGGAGAAAGTACAGCTTCTAGAGCAGGGGTAGGCAACCTAAGGCCCGGATGCGCCCCCCCCCCGAGGACTTTGGACCGGCCCTGGGCCAGTCCTGCCGCTGCTGCCCCCCTGCCGCCACCGCCCGCCATGATGATATTGATTATTGTTGTTATTACTTGTTCTTGTGGTTTTCTTGGCAAAATCTCCACAGGGGTTTTGCCATGGCTTTTCTGGGGCTGAGAATGTGTGCATGCATATATTTTTTTTTTTTTAAAAAATATTTTATTTATTTATTTATTTTTGGTGCTTCGGCCCCCCCAAACTCCAGCTCAAAAGGTTGCCTACCCGTGTTCTAGAGCAATGGACTATTATGACTATCTGGCCATAAATAACAAAAGGCCAGAGAAATCTGAAGCATCCTACTTTAGTCTCATATAAAATAGTGACATGAGGGGATTGCATCATTCTGTGCTAGTTCACAATATCATGTGGTCTTCCAGATAATGCTGGACTGAAGTTCCCACCATTCCACTTCCAGTAGTGGAATGGATTTTGAATCTACAGTCCAATAACTTATGGAAGACTATCTAATTTCCACCACAATAATAGATATACACTGCATTGTTACTTAGTCTAACCAATGTATTAAGACCTAGACTTTAGCATGTTATGGAGGATCTAGACTGTGTGAACCAAGCTGGCCAGTTGGCCCTCTGTATCCATGGATTCAACCATTCACGGCTTGAAAATATTTTTTAAAATATATGTATTTCAAAAAGCAAACCTTGATTTTGCCATATTACATAAGGGACACCATTTTACTATCCCACTGTATTTAATGGAACTTAAGAATCCACAGATTTTGATATCAATGGGAAGACCTGGAACCAAATCCCAGTAGATACCAAGGGCCCACTGTATAGTGGTTTGAGCACTGGACTACAACTCTGGAGACCAGAGTTAGAATCTCTGCTTGGCCATGGAAATCCACTGGGTGACCTTCGGCAAGTCACACTCTCACAGCCTCAGAGGAAGGCAAAGGCAAACCCCCTCTGAACAAATCTTGCAATGAAAACTCTGTGATAGACTGATTTTAGTATCTCCATAAGTTGGAAATGACTTGAAGGCACACAACAACAAACAACTCCAGATTTGCCAACCACTTTCAGGAACAGAGGAATTCTTAGTCTACTATGTCTGCCTGACATAACATCTTTGGCTTTTACAAAGGAAAGTTGGCTTCTAAGAAGCAGGTTAGCTTTAATTCATCCTAGACTATACTGTATACTACTATACTAAAACATAGTTTTACAACAGCTACTGAAACTCATCATTTATGGTCAAAGATAATTGTATGAATGTAAAAAAAAAAAAAGTCACTGCTATGAAATCAAAAGAGAAACCCATTGTATACAGTTCCTGTCTTGAAACCAGGTTTACCTAAAAGTAAGAGAAAAGATGCTAACTAATGAGTAATCAGGGCAGAATATTAGTGCATAAATGCACAAATACACAAAAAGACATGATAGTCACATGCAGTTATTCTGAGCAGGTAATCATTTAAGAAATGGGAGACTGCAACGAAACTTGGTTGTGACTGCTACTTTAAAATAATCTAAACAATGTATTGTTTCTTTCTTAAAACAGCTTTCTAATGTTTCAAGGCATTGTATCTGTGTTGAAGCGATTTTAATATACAGTTGTATAAAAAAGAAAAAGAAATACAGCATAGTACCATAGAAATACACTTTTTGGATTTGTTATAGTTAAAAATGTTTTCAACTAATTGGGACCAACTGGCTTCATTGCTTCTTATAAATATAGCTCTCCTGCTCTCTCTCTCTACTTATTCTATTCCTTATATAACCTAAAATCAGGAATAAAATGAGCATATGTTTCTCTTTAAAGAGGTCAGAAAAAGATTTTTCTTACACAATAAATCAGCTACTAGTAGTTTTCCAAAACATGGTTACAAACTAACAGTTTATGCATTGCTTAAAATTCCAGATTACCTCTGTGTGTATCCAGAATTGGTAAAGCAGATTAAACTGGAGATGAACCACATACAATGAAGGTGGAATAAAGAAAGCCATAGGCAAATAGAATATCTGAAAATAAGAAGGGAAAATGAACCAAAAGGATTATAAATAAAATTGCCAAATTTCAGATATTATTTAAACTTTCTCATTATTTGCATGAAGAAAAGTATTTTATTAATTTGATAATGGAATCATGGAAAACAAAAAAGAGAGAGCCTGTACACTGGTGGCATGCCTAATACAACAACAAAGATGAAAGCCAGAATAAGAAGAATATACTCATTCCAAATGTTGGCTGCTACTCTGGTTATTAGATACATACCATCCTACTCTGACATTCTGAAAAATGCTTCTTGGAAACCTAGCACTGATAAAGACGTGCTAGAACTAGAATGGTTGCCATGTGTCATTATTTAACATTGCTTAGCTCAATTGTTCCACTCACATTCTGATACAGAATGCCTAAATGCCGGATGGATGGATGCCTAGTGGATTGGATATGTGTCCATAATATTTTTGCAAATATGCATGTGGCTCCATTCAATAAATGTCATTAGGTTAAGAATCTGAAACCCCGGTGACAAAAATGTTAGCATTTTTTCAAAAATGAATTCGTATCCAGCTGACTCTTATTCATTACTAGTCAATACTTTCATCACAAAGGTTTCCAAGCAAAGAATTTGGAATTGCAATATGGTGGAAATGGGATGATGATGAATTTA
Organism: Phrynosoma blainvillii; assembly: GCA_026167975.1. Taxonomy (NCBI): domain Eukaryota; kingdom Metazoa; phylum Chordata; class Lepidosauria; order Squamata; family Phrynosomatidae; genus Phrynosoma; species Phrynosoma blainvillii. Next base: position 41,626,813 of record JANUYF010000005.1, read on the forward strand.
GAGTGTGCTACCTTTTATGAAAGCACTGAAGAGAGAGGATTATATTTATTTTCAGTTTTGCCACACACACAACTTTAAATAGGTCAATCCATTGCTTCTTCACTCAGTCCAACTGAAAATGGGTAATATGTTGCCACTGGAGACTATAAGCTTCTGCAATGGAACACAAGTTGGAGATTCACTATTGGGTATAATTTTGTCTCTTTACTATCATTTTTGCAAGATGTTACATTGCACATGAATACATGTGTTCCAGTCTCAAAATTCCTGAATTCTGATGCAGCCAGACATCCCACTCTTCTTACAAGAACATCTCAGTAACATCTGACAAAAGAACAGCCCCATAAACACTTGTAAGCAACACTAATACAATACCTACTTGTTCCTCTTTTAAAGTGAATGGAGACATTACATGTGAAAAAGGCAACTGATCCATTTATGAATTTGGCTATGATTGTTAAAAAATACTTAGCAGTGTTATTATTTGTTAGAGAAAATAATACAAAATTAGTTCAATTTTTTTGTAAATTTAATTTTTAAAAATTTAAATTGTCAAAAGAAATCTGCTGAGGTCCAAAACACACTGCAGAAAAAATCCATTTGAGACTGCTTTTAACTGCCCTGCCTCAATGCTAGGGAATTCTGGGAACTGTAGTTTTGTGAGACATTTAGCCTTCTCTGTCAGAGAGCTCTGACAACAAACTATAATTCCCAGAATTCCATAGCAATGAGCTAGGGCAGTTAAAGTGATCTTAACTGGATTATTTCTGCAGTGTGTTTTGGCCTGAATTATAATAATTAGCAAAATTGCAAACTTACTTCCGGGACGCCGCCGGACGGAGCGCCGGCGGAGCGGAGCCTCCTCACCGCGGCGCTCCTGCGGCATCCCTAAAAGGAGCTCCAAATTGGTGCTCCTTTTAGATGTCAGGGAAAGTGCGCCCTAAAAGTGGCGGGCGCACTTTCCCTGACTCTTCCGCCGCAGCGCGTCCGGTCGCTGCGGCGGGAGGTTGCCCCGGAAGCGCCGGCCATGCGGAGGGCCAGCAGCTCCCAGGGTGACCTCAGGAAGAGGAAGGAGTGCCGCTCGTGCGGTGGCTCCTCCTCTTCCGGGCCTCCAAGACGGCTCAATAAGCCATCTGCCGAGGCCCTTAATTCTAGTAAAAAAAATGCTCAGGCAATTTTACCTGAGAGTAAGTACTGCTGAATGTGTGGGAAGAGATATCCAGATAAATCTGCAGAAGATCATCCTGCATATCTTTGCATAACCTTTCATAACTAAATGCATAAAGTCTAACTAAGGGCCTTTGCAGACTGCCAGAAATAGCGCACATTAAATTGAGGCACTGCCCTGGCTCAGTGCTAGGGAGTCATGGGAAATGTACTTTTTTCTGGGACATTGAGCTTTCACTGTCAGAGAGCTCTGGTGCCACAATAAATTACAGTTCCCATGATTCCCTAGCACTGGGCCAGGGCAGTGCCTCAATTTAATGTGCACTATTTCTGGCAGTCTGCAAAGGCCCTGAAGTCTCCTCACAGGTGTTAAGATCAAAATCCTCTCCATCCCCTTTTTGACTTCTGACAGAATAACCCTCAAGAATAGTTCTTGCTCACCTAGTTCTAAGAAGCAGATGGCAACTGGATGGCCCATTTAGAGTCTGGCATGGCTGTTTGCTCTCCAGTCACATCAAACCCTAAAGAGAAGGTATCTCCCCCAGCAGCAGCTGAGGGATGGTGCCACAACCTCCAGAAAGCCTGTTTAGAGTTTGGCATAGCTGCTGAGTGAGTGACAAAGGAAGGCAACACCCTTGCTTGCTCATCTGGCAGCTGCGTCAGTCCCACTGGGTGTACCACTTCATGGGGTATACACCTCCTCTCAGGTTATCACGTAGTGTGATCTGCACCCCTATCCCCCCTAATGACAACCCTAGTGCTATTATCTTATCAGTCATGAAAACCCACAATTAATATTCATATTAAATTTTAGCTCAAGCTATAGCAAATTAAACAGAACTCAAAATTCCTTAGTCTTTTTTCTTCTGTTTTGCTTTCCCACCTTCAGTCACACCAGTTCAGTATGGTTGGTCATATGGGGGGGAAGCACACGAGTGCTTCCAGGACGCCGCCGGACGTCCATTCATAAGTCAGGGAAAGTGCGCCCTAAACGCGTAGGGCGTACTTTCCCTGACTTATCTGCCGCAGCGTGTGCGGACGCTGCGGCGGGAGGTTGCCCTGGGAGCACCGGCCGTGCAGAGGGCCGGCAGCTCCGAGGGCAACCTCAGGAAGAGGAAGGAGCGCCGCGCGTGTGGCTGCTCCTCCTCTTCCTGGCCTCCAAGACGACTCTATTAGTTGTCTGCCGAGGCCCTTAGTCTGGCATCAGGAGCTTCCAGAGGGTGGGAAGCACTTCCCTGCCCTGTGTTTTCATTTCCATCCTTTGAGAGCATGTAATCTCTAACCATACAATCAAGCAATTAGGGATACTTCCCATTATGAGCTTGTCTTTGGTCCAGAAGGGTTTTTCCCCACCAAAATTGGAAATGACTGAAGTAGAGATCTTACACAATCTACAATGAAGCTCAGAGAGGTTCAGACCCCATAGCTTTTTCATTTTACCTGTTACAGAAGTGTCTCCCCAAGCAGCAGCTGAAAACCAGAGGTTGGTTAAAGAAGCTTACTATCAGTTTAAATTTTCAGAGAATGTAATGACAGGTAAGACCCCTCAATTCCAATTACAAATTGTTACCAGCTACCATGTTCTCTCCTCCAGTACAAAAACACAGTACAAAAACATGGGTGACTATTATTTATAGGGGATTTTAATCCCCTTCCCCCAAAAAACTATTCTACCAACCAGTGTCCCCCTCCCTCTGCTAGCATTCTGAGTCTCCATGCTGGCTGTAGCCAAAGAGACTTTCCTTCTTCCTTAGATAGCAGAGAAAGAATTCCTCCTTTCTAGCTTGTGCACTCACCTGCGTGGAAATAGATGTATTCATCTGTCTGTAATATTGGATCATTTATAGCTTCGGCAGTATATATGGCTGTGACATAATGATTGATCCAATGTGAGGCACTATACATGCTAACCTGGCTGCTAGACACAATTGCACAAGGCACCTTCCGCTGCAAAAATTTCATTTAATCATAAGAACCTTTCAGCAGAAGTCCCCTTCTAAATGCAGATATTATTTCTTGGACTGGTGCAAAAAATATGAAAGGTTTTGTGCAGAAGTAGGGCAATTTCAACAATTAATTTTATTATGGAAAACTTCCATAGTTTTCATGTATGATTTATCTTGTGAGCTGCCTTGGGTCCCAGCACAGAAGTGAAATAAATAAATAAACAAAATGATTCAAGATTCTGAGGTGATTTTTTAAAAAAAATACAGTTATTCACATACTAATTGATTAAATTAAATCCTAGGAATCGTTATCAATGGACATAAATGACAACTTCCTACAATACTACTCCAGCATAACAGCTGTACTTTATTATTGATCTGATTTGATTTTTTTTTAAATGTAAATAAAATAAAAACTTTAAGATATGGAAAGAGCAAAATCTTTTTTAAAAGTTTAAAGTAAATTGAAAATCTGCCATAACATTTCTATTTTTCATATAAGGCTGTGAAAGCCAGATAGTGAAGAAAGCTGTCATGAAGAAAATCAACTCATCTGAAATATGGTGCTGGAGGAGAGTTTGACAGATACAATGGACTGCCAAAAAAGAGAAATACCGTATTTACTCAACTACACTTGTCCCTCCACATTTGTGGTTTTGTCTTTTGTGGATTTGATTATTCATGAATTTTATTAATATGTTCTCTCTAGGAATATCTAGGTCAGTAATGGTGAACCTTTTAGAGACCGAGTGCCAAATGTAAAGGTGTTCCAGCATCAGGTGTTACCCAGTGCCAGGGGATGGGATTTCTAGGGTGAGGGGGCAGACCGGGACCACCTCTTCCCCCTGTCTGGGCCCTCAGCTGTCCCTCTGGAGACAGCTCAAGGCCCAAGATGGTGGGGAAGAGGAGGAACAGGTGACTTGATGGCAATTAACAACACAACAAACTGAAACTGTATTGAACAAGGCATACGATCAATGGTACAAAAAATATTGATAACTGGCACATTTGTTAATTAATTACTTATTGCATAACAGTATGCATTTTGTTTAACCTACCCAAGATGTGTATTTCTGCAAAACAGATTGCCTTAATGCTGTGAATAAATTATAATCCTCTGAACTATGATGAGCTTGGTGTCCTGCCCATAGTAGATTAATCTCTGAAAACAACAACAACAAAAACAGAAATTAAGTGAGCCTTGGAAAAATAAAGTAATACATATATCTTTATCATCAAGGAAATTAACACAGAAGCCCGCCCCCCCTTCTCGCCATGATCGTGTTAATGAAAGAAAACACATACATATCAGCTTGGGAGCAGTCCATATCACACATGTCTGCAGTCACTGCAGAAGCCATTGCCAATCTGGGACTCTTTTTTCCCAGCTGGGAATGAAGCCCAGACATTATCACACACAAATATAATGCTACAGAAGAAACACTGGCAGCAATTGATGGGAGACACCCACCAATGAAAAAGTACATGATAGTCATGGACGGAGGACAAACCAGCTACTGCTCAGCCATGGCATCATCTGATAAGGTTCAGCCATAGATGCATCTATTCTGCTTTAATTCCACTTTTTAGGCTTGTGTGATAATCTCCCACATTACTACTAATATGTATTTCTTAAGATGTTAATGAATGAAGTTCATCATAGTCATGTATGAAACATTGGAATTTAGGGTCCATTTATTTTAGATTGGGATGGGAATTGTGTGGCTCTCCAGATGTTTTTGGATTGTACTCTCAGCATTCTGCAACATACTGTGTGCTATAAATTGCAACCCAACAATATTTGGAGAGATATATAGATCCAATCCCTGGTTTGCATATTCTCTGAAGTGCACAGATGTTGAGCAACTATACACAATATTGCTGTTTTGTGCACATTTACCCACAATTCAGTCCCATCAAACACAGTAGGATTTACTTCTAGGAAAAATATCCATAGTCTTGTACTGTGAATGATTCAACCATTGAGAGGTTCCCTATACATAGGAAAGATCAGAGTGGCCACCACACCTACTCAAATCATTTTAATGAATCCAACATGAGCAAATCCTAGAAAAGTGCCTCCCACACGACTGGGGAAATTATTTAAAGTAGACATCAGTAAGGTTGGCTGAAGTATTATAAAATTACTATTTATGAGGTAGAGAAAGCCTAAAGAAATAATACTGTGAAAGAGGAAATGGGGAGGTTGCTGAAGTACATGTGTTAATAGAAACCACGTAAAAGTGAAAAAATAAGGATTAGTTTTCTATTTTGTTGCAATAGGCTCTAAACAACACACGCCCTAATTTGTTTAGAGCCTATTGCAACATAATAATATTATTATTTAAGTGGTACTCCTTCATTAATAGGGATATTATTTAGGTTATACTCTGTTAATTTTTAAAGAAGATCTGCATATCAAAAAATGAAGGAGTATTTCAAACTTTTTTGCTCAAAAGTCAAATCTCTTGTTTCTTTCATCAAGTCTGATGGATGTTATAATGTGAGAATCCTTTAAAAAGGAGAAGCTCTTGTCAATGAAGGGAAATATATGCATATGGAGAGCTGCATGAAGAAAATCCCTTCTGTCCAGTCACAAACAGAATGTATAGTTTTTAAAAAGCCCTGTGGTTTAAGAGAAGAGGTTAGAACTCATAAAATCACCCATGAAACAAAAAGGATAGAAACCGTAAGTGAATATTCTTGTGTAAATTCTGCACTATGGAAGCAATAAATATGTTTTACAATCCAGCATGCCGTGCTTGCTTTCTGCTTTGTGCATTTCAACCCGAGTCCCTCTTCTCTGCAGGGTATGGGAAACAGAATACCTCAGACCACCATGAGGGTCTAGGTGTCTGTATGTTCATCTTGTTGTTGTTGTTGTTGTTGTTGTTGTTATCGTTATCATTGTGGGCCTTCAAGTCATTTCCAGCATATGGCAACCCTAAAGCAAACCTATTACGAGGTTTTCTTGGCAGGTTTCTTCTGAGATTTGCCATTGCCATCCTCTGAGACTAAAGAAATTATCACACTAGGGCCAATTCAGCAGTAATTACACTAGTGAAAAGAAAAGATAACAGCAGTGCTATATTGCTTCATATTTTCACACTGTTTCCCACAATTGGTTTTTGCACATACCAGGGAATTATTCAATATTATTTGGGAATTGGTCGTTGTGCATGTGTTTCAATTTTGAATTTCCCGGGCTGCTTCCTGCAGCCCTTTAAATGTTAAATATTCCTGACAGCCACTTCAAAAATGAGCAATCCCCGGCCAGTTCCCTTTAAAGATTAAATGTCCCTGCCTGCAGCCCACAGCTGCAGCTGCATCAGTGAAAGTTCCCTGGCCAGTTCCCTTTAACTTTTACATGTCCCTGGCTGCTTCCACAGCCACCTCTACTTTGAAAGATCTCTAGCTGGTGCTGCCCCTTTCAAATGCCTGGGTTTTTCCACCAATACCACAATTGATGCGTAATTAGCTTTTACACCCTGCCAATCATGCTTCAATTATGGTATTGAGAAGGCTATTCATGGGATAGCTCATGAACAGTTTGTTCTAATTCCTGGCTCTTCCCAGGATAATTCCTGATTGAGTGTGAGATCATCTGAAAATCTGACACATGATCACACAATTATCCTGGGATTTTGCCGTTTTCTTCCCCCTTTTCCCCGTGTGATAATTTCTTAATAGAGTATGATTTGCCCAAGGTTACCCAGTGGGTTTCCATGGCCAAATTGGGATTCGAACCCTGGTCTCCATAGTCATAGTCCAATGCTCAAACTACTACACTACCTCCATAATTATCCATTACTTTTCTCATGATCTTTGATCTGAGATAAAAAGAATGCCATAGTAATGCAGCTATGGAATGGAAAATAAGACTGTATTAAAAATCTAGTTTTTTTAAAAAGAAAGGATTGAATTTTTTATGTTTTTACTGCCATAGCCCACATAACCTTGAACTGAGAAGACCTCCAAAGACCTCCAAAGGGCTGGTGCCTTCCCTCTAGATTGTGGTTACAGTTCCTGATCCTACATATCACACTGGGAGCCAAGATCACAGGTAATAGCAAACAAGGTCAGGGGCTCAGAGCCAATAATGACATGTCAGTGAATTGCTTGAGCAGTTCATGATAATAGTCTTGATCAGGACAAGGTTAGCATGATACAAGGTAGTAATCCTGTGCTTGTGTGTGTAAATGAATTCAAAGACCTTTGTGTCACTAGTCACTCAATGCCAAGTATACTGTTCACTAGTGGCAATAGATATATCTTTCTATTGGAAGATACAGAAGCTTTCTCCTATTTTGATGTAATATTGCTACTTGATTAACTTTCATCCTTTCCTGTGTCATAATTCCTCTTAAGTGAAAATCCCCTGGGTGTGTCAAAAAGCCCAGAATGTTAATGTAATTGAAAACTGGTAATGTGCAAAGGCAGACAATAGAAAGGTTCCTTGTTTTCTTTAACAATAGTCTGGGTGGTCAGACTTCTGTGAATTTTACAAATCTATGTCTATTTTGACAGTTATGAGTAAGAATTTGGCAAACAGAACTGAAGAGACAAAATCTTTCATAGCCATCAGATGTATAGCCTGAGGGTCTTAGAATGTCTTGAGTACATCATACTGTGAAGGTGGGTGGTGCAGTCCAGTAGTTGGCTTGTTTTATCTAAATTAATGATAGGTCACCTGTGTTAAAAGAATTAGGTTTGCATTAAGCCTCTGTTGCTAATGTGAAATTCATTGGCAGCCATGTGAATCCTTCTCTAAAACAATGGGAAAGTTAAAATTTCAATGCAACCATTAAGCAAGCTACCCTTGGCAGAAATTAGTATTTCAGTCGCTATGTGACATTATAACAGTTAATGTCTTGGTATTCTCCACTGCCAAAATTATATCAGAGCTGATGATTAACACCTAAGTATAAACATGCCAAATCAAATACATTAATGTACCCTCAGGTCGACCATTCTAAGCCACAAGAGGAACTGCACACTATTTTTAAGCTTGATATTAACATATGATAACTAACAAATTATGACCTGTTAGTAACATTGGAAGCAACTTAATCATTCCTAGATGTACGCTGAGCCTCTAAAAATCCTTACAACAGCTAAACTGAAAAACAATAATTTAACCAACCCATCAGGAAAAAATCCCTAACATGCAATCTGAGAAATCCGTTTTGAAAAATCATCTTCTCCTGAAGTACACAGTATCTTAAAGTTCAATTCTGCTGGGAAATGAGTATCTTAATCCACCTTTCTAATGAGTTCACAAGGGGATGAGTGATTCGTTCAAGCTATGATTCTGTGCAATAATTTGTATTTGAAATACTTCCTAGGACTATGACAGAAGCTAAATGAGTGAACAAAAAAATCTGGAAGAGGTGGAGGTTAAAGATCCGTCTCCTTGGTTGTTTTAAAAGCATATACTTCCTATCACAAACTGTGTGTAACACAAACCTCAAGTCAATGAGGTACAGCTGTACAAACACAGTACAGTAACTGGATCTTTTTTCATTCTCTCAGTTGCTTTTTAGTATTGTGAAAAGTTCAAGGAAGAAAATCTGTGATGATTTTTTCATTCCACATTCATTCAAATCAAGCTGAAATAGTATTCAAAAAGAATTATTAAAAGTCCATTTTATTACTAGTCAGAATTCAATTAAAGAGCTTCCTAATCTGGGGAAAACAATGGTAAATTATGTTCTTCATCTTAAATATATCAGAGAGTCATTTTTTATGCTAAGCACAGTCTAGAAATCCTTGCATAGGTGGAAACTAAAACCTGGTATTTAATGCAACTGTTGTTGCCAAGCAGAAATCTTCTGAACAGGAAAATACCCAGCAGAAACTTCTATTGATGCACCTTTGTTAGAATCCAATGATGCAGTTCAATGCTCTTCAAGAAGAAGTGCAGACAACAGTACAATCATATGCATATCTTCTTAGAAGTAAGTCTGACAGAGTTCAGTGCAATTTCCTTCACATTCTCCCCTTTAAAGCAAGTGAGAACCATACTATCTATCAGACATTAAACACATCCAACGTCCAAATATATAATCCAATCCTGATTTATTCACAGCTAGCAAGAGCAGAAATCCAGAGTGGTAGGTGGTTCATTCTCACATGGAAATGAGACAACACATAGGACTTTATCACACAGGGGCCAGTTTCATCTTTAAAAAGATAATAAAGCACAAATAAACCATCCCAAAAATAAAGCGAAAATAGAGCTTGATCACGCAAATAAATTTCACACGTAATTAGAATAAATGCAAAATAACACAAAAAGCGATAAAAATGCTTTTTTACATGTCATACAGAAGTGAAAGAAATCCGTAAATGTACTAGAAATGGTATACTTGCACATGCGCAGAAAGAGAAAGCAGAGAGGCTCATGTCTGCCTGGCATGTTTGTCGCCCAAGCAAAACAGGAAGTAAAAGGGTTATTGTGTGAATAAACCGTATTTGACTTTCACACTAGAGTAAATGCGCAATTACAGTAAAATCGAAAATGCATTTTCACTAAAATCCCGAAAGTATAAAGATCTGGGATAACACCGCTTTCTGACCACTTTAATAGCAGTTTTTGTGTGACGTTGTGTGAAATCGTTGTGCGTAACTACGCATTTTTTTGGGATTTGTATGGGATAAACTATAGATTTCCCTTGTGATAAAGTCCATACACACACAAATCTCCTTGCTGAAAAACAATGATTATATTATTTGTTGATATCTAATAGACTTTGGCTACATGTTACATTGCAGAAATCATCCAGTTTGACACCACTTTAACTGTCATGGCTCAATGCTATGGAATCCTGGGAACTGTAGTTTTTCAGCCATTTAGCCTTCTCTGTCAGAAACAACTGCCACAACAAACTACAGTTCCTAGAATTCCACAGCACTGAGCCATGGCAATTGAAGTGGTGTCAAACTGGATTATTTCTGCAGTGCAGATAGCCACTCAGTGCATTTCAGTGAATGGGACTCTTTTTTCCCCAGTCCTTTTGTACTTGCTGTATTCGGCTTCACAAACAAAAAGACAACAGTTTTGCACTGAAACCTTTTTGCAAAAAATGGCCTCTGATTCTCATGCTGGAAGCAAGATCTCTTACAGGGGCTGATGAATCCTCAACAAGCTGTCTCACTGTGCCAAAATGGTTTGTCTCAGTCAAAATCTCTGCAACAGTAAGATATTCCACATCTCTGGTTTCAGTTTTCCAAGCAGTTTGTCTTCTTCTTCAGGCTGCACAAACTGAAAGGTAATGCAACTCCAAAACACAAGCCAATTAGGTATTAGAAAGAATTACCACATTAAGCAGCTTCATTTATATACCGCTTTATATCGCGCTATGGGATGTCTAAGCGGTTTACAACTGTAAGCTCATTGCCCCCCAGCAGTTGGGTACTTATTTTAGCAACCTCGGAAGGATGCAGGCCTGAGTCTAGCCTGAGCCCCGGCTAGTATTGAACTCGCAACCTTGTGGTCTATGAGTGAGTGGCTGCAGTACAGGCATTTAACCACTGCACCACCAGGGCATTACTTTGGCATAAGGTACAGAAAATTCCTCAAGTGAGTCTTTGGGTATATACACAGAAATAGTAAGTCCCCCTTGCTTCCCCATTTCCCTCTCTACCCAACCACTTGATTTAAATTTCATGGATGAGCCAGCTTCAAAGTACAAACACTCATCCCCTTCTCATCTCATTGCTCTCATGCCAGCCAGTACAAGTGCATGCCCTATGCCTCTTTTCTGAGCAATCAGCTTGGCCAGGAAGCTGTCCTCAAGCCTCCATTTCCCAATATTCACATTAACACTTTCTCTTTGTGGCAGCACAAGCATCTCACATTTTGGAACAATGGAAGAAAACAGATAAGGCAGGCTAACTTTTTTAGAAGTCTTTTTTTAAAAAAAAATCCCAACTCACCAGCTTCTAGATCAGCTCACATTCTCATTCTGCCTCTCTTTACTCTTTCCCCCCTTCCAGTTGTTAGTGATCATGGAAAATAGTTGTTACCTGTTTGAATTTCTTTACCTCTAATTCAGTGGAAGGTAACAGGTTTCTTTCTACCAGTTACTTTCTGACGGGGTTTCTACATTTCCCCATATCCTGGCCATTAGTGATATCAAGCCCTTATTTAGAACCAAAAATGTATCCTTAGGATTTAAATTTAAACAGGAAGGATAAACAGAATTTTAATCAAGCTTAAACACATCTAGATAAAAAAAAATGCTTTGCCTGATAGTAGAGCAGGGTGGGATTGAAGCAATCCTCCAGATATTGTTGGACTGCAATTCCCAGCAGTCTTAGCCAGCAATATGGCTCCCACTTTGGAGCAGCAGCCTGATGGTTGCACAAATCCTACCCATGCTTTGAATGGTCATCCAAGATGTAGCTAACCAGGCTTTATTTGACACAGAGTTTCAGTGTTGGAGAGCAAACTTCAAGAAGTACCTCTATTGTTTTCACATTAAATGTGCTTCTCATACTGAGAAGAAAGAGATAAAGGACAACTTTGGGATTTCCTTTTTACTAAGAGTTCAAGTATGTGTCTACTGCCTATTGTTTAATCTATGTTTTGGTGACTGCTGCTTTACTAATGTTCTCAGCCGCTTGCTGTTTACACTACTGTCAATTGTGGTTTTATTGTTTGTTTAAAACTTTTATTACCGTAAATTACTTTGGAGACACTATGTCAAGAAGTGATTTAAATTCTTAGAAGATATTAACAGAAACAACCTCAATAATTTTTCAATATTTATACTACCGATGGTCAATACCATCCGTGCTATCTTCTCATACATTGAGTTTTAAGATTTGGAGCTGCACATGAGTGTCTCACGTTAATATAGATTGATATTAATATATTTTAACAATATTAATAGGGGTGGGAAAATGTCAATACATTATGATAGATTTGTGGAAAAACTGGCAATTCCCCAATTTTTCATTCTCATTCCAATTTCTGATTTTCTCATTTATTTTCATTCCCAATCTCATTGCTCATACATTAAAACCCTTGTGTGGTCTGTAAATGATTCAGTGAGTGGGCTAACCTAGGATAAAATAGAAAATCAGAGAATATATTCCCAGGGTATGCATGCCAAGAAGTATAGCATGCTAGTGCAAAACTTGCCTCAAAGATCTCTATGTGTGCCAGAAACTCCTGCCTGATCTTCTGCCATACCATCGGAAAAACACAACAATCCCTCCCACAGAAAAGATCCACAAAAGTTATAGAAAGTCAAAACAAAACATTGATTTCAGGCAATGTGAGATGCAGTATCAAAAACTGAACTAATACAGAACCTTTCCAGAAAAAACAGAGAAAATCATGTCCTCCACTGAAAAATCCCAAGGTGAGCTTGTACATGGCACATTACGTTAAAAACATGCAATCAAACCTATTGATTCAGCTTCTCTAACTTGCAAGAACTTTACTTCTTAAGGCTAAACTCGTCTATACAAAGAGAATAACACCCATTTGGCTTAGATGGGGCTCACTTCTGAGTAGGTATGCACAACATTGACCTATATCACTTTCTAAGTGGAACCCACATCCAAAATCCACATTAATTTTCATTTTACTCTGTAAACCAATCATCCTGTGGTGCAGGGTGGGGAATATAGCAATATACAAAATGGGCTGATTATTCCAGTTAACATTAGATAAACTCAAAATGAAAGCAGTTTAGAATAAACAAATAAATTGAAAACAACTTCATTTTCCAAGGTAATATTTGGATCTATAAAGCAGCCCTGTGATAAAACAGAATCATAAACAAGTATTGGAAAGCACAGCTAGCATCCACAAGCAAAAGAAGGGACAAATCTTTAAAGGGTTTTTGATATCCTGTTTTGTAAATACACCCCCCCCCACACACACACACAGGATAGTCAAAACCCTTTTAAAAAATAAACCATAGCCATTAATAAACAAGTGAAGACTTGTTTCTTCATTTGCTTGTGGATCCTCTGACAAAACAACCAAGTTCATTTGCCACTTGTTCCATGTCCTAGTCCAACATTCAAACCACACCACACTATATATTAGGAATTATTAAAAGTATGGTTATTTTTTAAGGCATGAGCCAATAACTTTTTAAAAAAATTCTCGTCAAACCAGATGGAGTTTGCAGGAATAGTTGCCCTTCTGAGGAGATCACAAGAATAGTGAAAGGAACTTCAGATAAGAACAGCCTCTATAATTTGGGAATTTCCATAAAAGAATGCACTTTCCCTCCTAGAATGTAATTTTTAATGGTAATGACATAAAACACAGATGTGGACCTAATTAAGAAAAGAGCAAACTTTCAGAAACTAAAGTTATTGGTAGAAGGAGTGTTCACATTTGAGAATAGGAGGTGTGTTTCTTACTGAATTTGATCACTCCTGAGTTTGCTTGTTTGTTTGGTAATTTAGATGAAAATGGTATATGCAAAAGGTAGAAAGCAGCAGAGGATATAGTATCATGATGAAAGAAAAACAATTTAATTGCTCACCTGACACTGAGGTCAAAGAAAGTGCAACAGAAGAATAATACATTATGAATGTGAAGAATACAGAAGCAAAGGTAGAAGGACATGAAAATCATTAATTTTTCAAGTAAACTCCCAAACTCAGGCCCTTGAGAAATAAAAAAAAAAATCTTAATGTTGGTTCTCCTAGGACAGACTGCAATGAAAGGCTATAAACCAATAGAACAATCCTGCTAATTATTTATCTTCCAAAATACTGGTTCTGAAAAGGCCTAGGAGATTATCACATTAGCTTCACTGCCAGGATAGACCCGGGATGTACCATATTTTTCGCCCTATAGGGCGCACTTTTTCTTCCCCTAAATATGCGTGGGGAAGTGAGTGCGCCCTATAGGGCGAAGGGGCCGAGGCCGTGGGGAGAAGGAGCCCTCCTTCCCCCCGCGACCTCAGTCTTTGAATGGACTGGTGCTGGGATCGAAGCGATCCCGGCGCCAGCCCATTGAAAGCCTGAGGCCACGGGGAGAAGGAGGGCTCCTTCTCCCCGCGGCCTCAGTCTTGGAATCGGCTGGGGCCGGGATCCAAGCGATCCCGGCCCCAGCCGATTGAAGACTGAGGCCGGCGGGGGAAGGAGCCTTCCTTCCCCCCCCCGGCCTCGGTCTTGGAGTCGGCTGGGGCCGGGATCCAAGCGATCCCGGCCCCAGCCGATTGAAGACTGAGGCCGGCGGGGGAAGGAGCCTTCCTCCCCCCCCCCCCGGCCTCGGTCTTGGAGTCGGCTGGGGCCGGGATCCAAGCGATCCCGGCCCCAGCCGATTGAAGACTGAGGCCGGCGGGGGAAGGAGCCTTCCTTCCCCCCCCCCCGGCCTCGGTCTTGGAGTTGGCTGGGGCCGGGATCCAAGCGATCCCGGCCCCAGCCGATTGAAGACTGAGGCCGGCGGGGGAAGGAGCCTTCCTTCCCCCCCCCGGCCTCGGTCTTGGAGTCGGCTGGGGCCGGGATCCAAGCGATCCCGGCCCCAGCCGATTGAAGACTGAGGCCGGCGGGGGAAGGAAGGCTCCTTCTCCCCCCGGCCTCAGTCTTTCAATCGGCTGGTGCCGGGATCGCTTCGATCCCGGCACCAGCCGATTCCAAGACCGAGGCCGGGGGGGGGGGGGGGAAGGAAGGCTCCTTCCCCCGCCGGCCTCAGTCTTTCAATGGGCTGGTGCCGGGATCGCTTCGTTCCCGGCACCAGCCCATTCCAAGACTGAGGGGGGGGGGGAAGGAGCCCTCCTTCTCCCCGCAACCTCAGTCTTTCAAAGGGCTGGCGCCGGGATCGCTTCGATCCCGGCACCAGCCCGTTCAAAGACTGAGGTCGCAGGGGGAAGAAGCCCTCCTTCCCCCCGTGACCTCAGTTCAATGGGCTGGTGCTGGGATCGGTCTCCAATCCCAGCACCAGCCCATTGAACAACCGGCCTCCGGCTAAAGGGAGGAATCCTTTTTTCTTGGATTTTCCTCCTTAAAAATTGGGTGCGCCCAATATGCCGGAGCGCCCTATAGGGCGAAAAATAAGGTATTTTCTTAAGGTGGATCTTATCACATTCACCCGTTGCTAGGCAGTATGCAGCCTGTATTCAACCCAGGCTTCTCTCACAGCTTTTCAAGAATGGGATTTTCCTGTTCATGAAAAGATGAAGAACAAGCCTGGAGAAGCCTGGGTTGCATGTGTGCTGCATACTATCCTATGATGGGTGAACGTGATAAGATCCGCAGTTACATCCCGGGTCTATCCTAGCATAGAAGCTAATGTGATAATCTCCCTATTAAAACCATTCACTCTGACTAGAACCTAGAGCTGCTTCTCACAAACACCACTCCTGCCCCACTCTTCTTCCCACCCCTGGCATTAATGGACAGATTGAAATGCATCTGTTTTGAGAGAACACACGGTTTATATCATTGTGTCCCTCCAAATCTAACATGTTAAAAAATCTTCAGGCGTGATTAGATTTGGATTTGATCCATTTCAGACATCAACATCTCTTGAATCTGTCTGAAATAGTCCAATTGAGTTTACAACTCATTCAATTCTGAAACCCATGAGTAATACCAGAACACAGGAGAAATTAGAATCAACTGATGGAGTGGACAGGCCTGCAGTTCTGTGAATTGGCAGAGCAAGCAAAGCCACATAGCTTTTCCTACCTGCTCTGTTTGGGGCTCATTAGGAAAGAAGCTCCATTCTGGGAGGCATTGAAGGGCATCACTAGAGGGGTATGGGGAGTGCAGAACATACCAGGTGGCACCTTAGGGGGTGACACAACTGTTCCTCAAACATCTGCCTTTTGGCAGAAATGGGTTGTTGCATTCACCTGCATCCCTTTAAAATACTGAAGAGATGGGGTGAGTGGGGTGAGGCTCAGTGGGAGGAGAAAGGAGAGGTCTGAGTTTTTTGAAATTTACATGTAAAAATGCAAATCAAATTCTAAATTGTAAAATTTATCTTTTTTTAAAAAAAAAAAAAACACCTTACCAAATTTTCACTTTAACTACATGAAACTATATACACGTAAATACATCTAGATTGTGCATATGCTATTGCAATTTAAAGGTATAATTTTAATTTTGCTAGTTCTTTATGTCACAACTATCACCATTACATTCAATGATATATGGGAATTGTGATTTATAAATAACATTAGTACAAAACACATTATTCCGTATGGTAGGAACTCGGGGGCGGGGGGTAACTCCATGAGTTATCGCACCAGGCCACCAACCCTTGTGATGCCATTGGACAACACTGAATTACATGGACCAGTCATCTGACTCTGTATATGGTAGTTTTGCATGTTCCTGATGGAAAGAATATTCATAAATACTCGTATCAAAAAGAGGGCTTCCAAAGTATCAGGAAACTCAGAGAGCAGATTCTTTTCTGTCAGGATTTCTGCACAAAGTTTTGATCATGTGGGATTTTTGATGCAAATAGTATTTTCTTCATAAGAAATCTGTTTCTATACAGAGAAATTACTCTCTCTGTGTAGAAATCAACAAAGAATGCTCATCCTTTTTGTGCAAAAACAAGTTCCAAGTGAAGAAAAAAAATTCCTCTCTCTCAGACCTTTGCAGACTGCCAGAAATAGTGCAAATTGAGTCCACTTTAAGGGTTAGGATTAGTGCTAGGGAATCACGTGAATTGTTGTTTTTCTGAGACATTGAGCCTTCTCTGTCAGAGAGCTCTGGTGCCACAATAAAATACAGTTCCCATGATTCCCTAACCCTAACCCTAACCCTTAAAGTGGACTCAATTTGCACTATTTCTAGCAGTCTGCAAAGGCCTTAAGTCCCAACCATCAAACATTATAAAGTTTTCAAGGAATTTTTCTCAGCAGGAAGAAAAGTCTGTAAATTGATTGTTCTTGCTGGCAAGAAAGAATGATTACAAAGATCATATTCCTAGTTGGTGTACTTTAGCAGAATGGAGGCAACGCAGAGAAGAGCTTGAACACCATCACTTCTCCCAAATATTTCTTATTTTGTGAAAAGCGCTTTGTAAGTATTAAAATATTAGCTAAAACAGATACTTTAAAGTTAACTGGACAATAATTGATGAAGAGATGTGTTTCAATATTGCATGAACAGATAAAACAACAGGTAAGCATGCAAGCTTCTCTAGTCCAACTACCCTACAAGAGACAACATTGAAAAGTACATTGTTCCCACTACTGGGCAAGTCAGATTGATGCCAATCTAAACAAACAGGAGAGGATGAGATATCCTGCCACTTCTCAGGTTCTGATCAAAAGCTTTTAAAGGAGTGTAATGCTGAAAAATCAAAATCCCTTGAGGACACAAAAGGACACAAAAGGCCTATGATGCCACATCTAGCTGAGCTATTCACCTAGCAGCCCAATATATTTCCATACACTTATATCAATACAGAGCCTATATTTGAAGAAATCAAAGCATTTTTATATTCTGGAGTACATAAATTTATAACTCCTCAAGTTGCATTAATAAAAACTCTGAAATGTCACTGTGAGAATATATTCATTCTGGAAAGATCTGAAAAGGAAACCACTGGAATGAGAATGAAAGACAGAAGATAATTCTCTTTTTGTTCTTAAGTGTTCTTATTTCCCTGTGTTCTGGGCTGCCTCTATAAAGATTGATGTTTGGTGTCACTTCTAGGAAGTGCAAACTGTTCAGCTTCATTGCAAACTATGTCCTCATCCTCTTGCTCTGCTGGATACCACATACTTTGGCAGCTGATATTCAGATGGGAAGCATTTTTAATGGCAAGAATAGTTGCCAGAGAAACCTTTTCCCACAATGTCCAAAATTTTGGATGTGCACACATTAAAGAAACACACAGCCAGTGTACACCAAGAATTAAAGAACTGCTAAGATGAATGCAATGGATGTAAACCATTTTTAAAAAAACCTAAAAACTCTTTAAAGGACTGAAAGAAAAAGGCAAGAAGTCAATCACATTTTCTTGGGATATTTTTTAATTTTAGGTTTTGGAATCAAAGCACCATGCAATGGGGGTGTCAATTCAAATTTATTTTTTCAAGGCCTTTGGATAGGACAACCTCAGTAGGCACCCAGCCAGAGTGGATCCAAATTCTCCTCCCTTCCATTCTCACTGTGATGTTACTTGTCTTCTTTCCCTGTATAGCTGACTAGACAGAAAGAGGAAAGCAAGGCTACTACTCTGCGAATCTGTTTCTTATGTTATCATTAAATTCTGTTGAGATATTATTTAGATCATATTTTAGTATAATCACTGGTTTTATTTTCTTCTTGAGTCTTACTCCTATTTTTGTTATGAGTAATTCAGGATCTGTGTCACAGTCAGTGCCTGGTCTAGTCTTGGCCACCAGTATAGAGTTACACCATCTTTTACTTCCAATTATATAATCTATTTGATTTTTGTGTTAACAATCTGGTGATGTCCATGTATATAGCCTTCTTTCTGGTTGTATGAAAAATGTGTTTGCAATGAATACGTTGTTGGCTTCACAAAAATCTATCAGAGGCTCACCTACTTCATTTCTTTTGCCTAATCCAAATCTGCCTACTGTTTTTAATTCTTCTTTGCTTCCAACTTTTGTGTTCCAATCTCCAATGATCAGCTTGACATCCTGTGTCGCTGTGCTGTCCATTTCTTCATGTACTCCTTCATAGAATCTATCAATTTCTTCTTGTTCTGCCTCTGTGGTTGGGGCATATACTTGGATTATGGTGATATTCACAGGTTTACCATTGAAAGGAATGGAAAGAGGTAAAATATCAGTACTGCTGAGAAAGGGTAAGCTTACTGGGTTCACTTCAAGCAGCTCTTTATATTTTGATACAAGCCTTTAAATGGTTTGGCACATTTATTTTAAAAAGACGAGTTGCTGTTTCACTGTTTGCTGCTTCCCAAAGAAATTACCATCCAAAAAGTATTGTGTAGATAGTAAACAGGACACAATTGTATTGCAACAGATTTTGTAATGGGGTGGGCTTTTCAATCTTGAAAAGAAAGGAGAAAATATGTGTGCTTTGTTCACAGTTTAAGAGAAGGCGATGACTTCTGTTATAGACAGTGCATAAAGTAAAACTGGTACACTAGGAACAATGGAGTCCATCCTAAATATTTCTCACTATGATTCGAAGATAAACACTTCTGCTTTCCTAAGATACCCATCTCATTAATGGTCAAAAAGCTGAAGGGGCTGGTTTGCCATGCGGAGCCATATTTTTCTGAATTCTTCTAGAGCTTGATGATTCTACAATTAAAATAAATAAATAAAATTCTTAATATTGCATGTCAGATGATGGGCATCAGAAAGCAGGCACTAACATTTATTTTTAAGTCATAGAAAAATCTGGTACAATTATCACTACCAAAAATCAGCAAAGCTCTACTCTGCAAAGGAGGAATCAGAAAAGCATAGTCCTTCAGCTATGATGGGACTACAACGCCCATCATTCCTCACCATTGGCTAAGATGGCAGGAACTGGTGGAGGGCTGAATCTCTGCTATAAAAGTTTGGTTTAAAGACTGTCATTAAAACAAAAGGCTTCAATAAAAGATCAATACAGACAGCCATATATATAAAACAAAACAAAAATCAATGTTTAAGTGAAGTATCACAAATGCAGATTAGGACGAAGATAGTAAAAAAAGACCTCCTGTTACTTCTAAAGCCATGACAACTGAAGTTTGTGTGTGTGTGTGTGTGTGTGTGTGTGTAGCATTATCAAGCTTTCCAGTGGCTTTTTTCCCCATCCCCCTATCCTACTGAACAAGTTTCATCCATGCTACTCAGGCTATCTGATATAAGGGACCAAAAATTCTTCTTCCTCCCCCTTCCCCACCACACACATGTGTGCCAGGGATCAGCACCATACTGGGCTACAATGGGTTTTTTTTTTTTTTTCTATCATGAAAATTGCCAGGAACTGGCACTGGTTCAGGGACTACCACTTTGAGTAGCACTGAGTTCCATAACCCCCAAGTTGATGTAGCTGAGGAGTCAAATTCAGCAACATCCAAGCCGGTTCTGCTCTATCTCCCAACCTCCCTTTTGAAGCCTACTGCCAGTAGGAAAACAGCTGACAATAGATGTACACCCACAGCAATTTATTTGCCATACTGTGTAGTTCAAGTACTTAGGATTGGGCCCCACATTCAGAAAGTGATCTCTGCCACCTTATAACCTTGTCCTGGGTCCAGCTGAGTTAGGACTCCAAGAGTTCTAATTTGTCACACAATATTTTAGATAGTATCTTGCAACATACTGTCAATTTGATAATCTGAAGTAATATTTGTTATGATGTATTACTTGGTTCTCATACTGAAGTATATGCAACGGGAACATACATAAATTATGGTAAAGAATTCAGTGCAAGAAAATGGATGCGAAAAATTATATTAAACACATAGAAAATTATTATGCAGACACTAGTGAATTTTTTTCTACATATGATGCACCTTTCAGTGGGACATATAAATAAGGCACCAAGTAGTTTACATGAAACCAAATGAATATCTAAAAATATGTCATTGAAATTGTTACCTCATTTGTGTACTTCCACGCAAATACATACAGTATGGGAAACCAAGTGTCCATTAGTTACTCTGGTGTCTTTAAATCTGGATGGGAGCACACATGTAGATGCTGTCTGGTATGGATTACTTGAGGTGAAAGAATGTCCAGCTGGCCAATCAGGAGGTAGCTGAGGGCCAACCAATAGAATTCAAGCTGGGAGCACTTGAAAAAAAATCAAGCTGACAGTTGGGGGAAAGCAGTTGGGAATTTGGGAGAGTTAAGCCAGAGAGAGAGAGCTGCATTTATGGGAGTTCCTGAGGGAACTGTAAATTTTGTTAGTTGGAGTCCAGACAGGAGGGACTCAGAACACATACAGAACTCTATGGAAGGGAGTTGCAGTTGTGTTATATCCTGAGGGATATTGCTAGCCTGTGTGGCTGAAATATGAAGAGGAAATTGGAAACAAAAGTTGTTTATATGTAACCAAGAGAAACTATAGTGACAAGCTTTAACACAAGTTATATTTATTCCATTCTGTTCTAGAATTAACCTTTATTCCCATTTAAACATCACTTGGCCTATGTTTTCAAGCCAAACCATGCTACTAACCTTTTCAAGCTTTTAGTGTGGGTCCTTTACACATATTTGGGTGGCAGAGGTGGGATAAAAAACAAAACCAAACCCAGGGCTGCCATCTTTAAAAAGTTCAGTGCTAAGATGAAAGGTGGCAAGAAGATTCACCACATAAGTCACACTTAATTAGAGAAAATTAATGAATTAATTTAATTGATTCTATAATTTCCTTTGTAAAAAAGAGCTGCATCCTACTATGGGCCTTTGCAGACTGCCAGAAATAGTGTACATTAAATTGAGGCACTGCCCTGGCTCAGTGCTAGGGAATCATGGGAACTGTAATTCATTGTGCCACCAGAGCTCTCTGATAGAGAAGGCTCAATGTCCCAGAAAAAAATACAATTCCCATGATTCCCTAGCACTGAGCCAGGGCAGTGCCTCAATTTAATGTGCACTATTTCTGGCAGTCTGCAAAGGCCCCCTGTCTCAGGTATTAGACTCAAATTAGTGGGAATTTTACCTAGCTTAATGGTACATAACAAAAGGCAGTAGCTCTCAAAATATCTATATTAATCTAAACAGCAAGGCTAAACCAATGGTTACAAATGTGATCAAAACCAATGACATCACTGTCTCAGTTTAGCAGTGGGAAGAGCTCCTCTGTGTAAGTAAAATACAAGTAATAAGATGAAATAATACTGAAAAGTATGGCAAATGGCATTTTTTTTACCAAGATTTTTAACGTTCTTATTCAACTGTAACAAGTTAACTAATTTATCAGTAGACATTTCTATAACTCAGATTACAAAAGAAAAATGCTCTAACTTCCACATCTATCAAGTGTAGCCTGCTTAGAACATAAATAATACACATTCCTTAAAGGAACAGAAAAGACCTTGCATTTACAAGTCATTGTGGTTTTTTTCTTTTTTAAAGGGTTGGATGACAAAGAGCTCTTCAGTTTTTTGAAAAAGTTTTTCCTCTTAAATTCAAGACAAGTGGTTAACAGCTATGAGTAATTCTGTGTAGACATATTTTATGTCATAAAATTTTCCATACAACTACTAACCAGTTTGAAATTTGCCCATCTTATGTCATTTTTTTCCAGATTTTAGAATATCTGTGTATACATTGGAGATGGGACCTAATTCTAAACATGAAATTCATTTATGTTTCATATACACATAGCCTGAAGTTAATTTTATAAGCAATATTTTTAATAATTATGTGCATGAAATAAAGTTTATGTACACTGAACTATCAGAAAGCAAAGCTATCACTAACTCAGCCACCCATGTGGACAATTTTGGATTTTGAAGTTTTTAGGATTTCAGAATTCTGAATAAAGGAGACTGAATCTGTGGTAGATATCCTAGGTAATATGTGAAAGAATAAGATCAGAAAAATAACTCTGTAAAGCTTCCTCTACCTTGAAACTTTGCACTATGATACACATTATTTCCCCTCATTTTTTTTTAAACTTGACTAATGTTTGTAAAATTGGAAACAGAAGGGAATTCCGGCGAATACTGTAGCCAACAATTTTTAAGTGTGGGAAAAATTCCACTGCAATTTCTATGAACCTTTCTCCATAGCAGAATATTATTAGCACATTTATAATACAAATCAAAGTCATGGGAATGTGTCATCCTCAATATTTATTCATATATCAGCATAACTACTATTCCTAAAGTCTGAACTCCCTGGAATATCAACACAATTAAAGATACATGTTTTTATCCAAAGAGGACATGAGCATGGTGAAAGTAAGAACAGCCTTGCCCATGAAGATCCATACACACTACACCTCTTTTTAAAATTAGAAATCAACAACTTCTAACCAAACAACTGTCAATCAAGCTTACTTGGACATCATGTCTTATGACCCATATCCCTGACACATGCTGACTGATGATGGTGGCTGTAGCAATAAAAACATTTTGTACAGTTTTTAAAATAATATTTCAAGCATCACAAATGCAATCTAAGGTTAAGCTTCTGAGCTGAAAAAGAGAAGAAAAATGGACACTCAGGACATAGATTTGACTGCAATCTTATGCAAACTTGTCTAAGAGCAAGACACATTGAACTAAACTCCACTTTGTTCTAAGTAGCCAGATATAGAATGTACACTCTTAAAGCCCTACAAGACCTGGGTAAGACTCTCATATCCCAACAGAAGGTATAGGGGCAAACAAAATGAAAGATGTGGAGAATATTTTTTCTGGATGAACTGAAAGTATTTCAGAAGCACTGTGACAGAATAGGGATGGTCAAAATTCAGCACTGTAGTTGTTCGGCTACAACGTCAATATTCTTTATCACTATTATGTGCCATTGCATACCCTTATGCTGGAGATTATATAAAATTGATATCTACCACAGACAGGGCATGACTGTATGTCATGATCATGACCTGACACATATTTTAAGATTCACAATGGGCCAGGGTAGCTAGAAAAGTGCCAGCATTGGAATACAAAGAATAGGCCATTCCAAGCTTGGATAAAACAAAAGGACATGCATCCTGGATAATGCATAAGATGACACATTCCCTATATCAGCCTTTGTAGCATGCTTTTGGGACAGGATTTCTGAGTATAAAAGCATCTCCAATGTGAAATGCCTTTGTTAACTTCATTTTGGGGTGTACCCTCAGCTGCTACTGAGTACCCATTATTATTATTATTATTATTATTATTATTATTATGCTTTTTCACTTATTTCTAGGGATTCTCTCAGCTACAAGCTGAGCCTCCAGCTTTTTTATTTTCTTCTCTATGACTTTGGCTGCTAGGTGAAGTTTTTTTTCCTTTTTTAAATATTTTTCTCCACAGTTGTTCATTATTGACACTCCCTTGCAGTGTTTTCCTACAGATCTCTCTTGGCTGAACTGGTGATTATTACCCATTTAAACCCTTATTTATCTCTATCCAGTTTTTTCAAAACTCTCTTTCTGTAGCCTTGTATGTATCTGTGGCTGTGTGATTTTGCTCTTTTGTGTGTGTAAATGTGCATCCAAGCACAATTCTAAATAAAAATCTGTGTTATGTTAAACTGGAATTCTTTGTAATTTTCCCCAATATAAATTGGCTTAAAGATGTTAAATGTTACCCACCTCTTGCTTGCATCCATTTGATTTAATAAATTTCCAACATTTTAAAAAAGTCACTGGTATTGTTAGTAGGGGATCTCCAAGCCCCACACCTTTTGGGTAACACCATGGCTATGTAAATTGACAAGACATGTAGGCAAATATCTAGAGAGCTGCACTTTGTCCACCTCCACCTAGGTCCATCTGGATAAGAGTCAGATGACCTTGTCCTTATATTCACAGAACACACAAGGGGGCTGTGAGATTATACAGGCTAGCCCATTCCCCAGCCACAAGTACTCATGTTTTGAACAGAAGATACCCCTCATAAAGTAGCTCTACATATCTGTAACAATAAAGCTGTTCTTATATACACAATGTGTGAAAAAAATAGGGTACAACCAATGGGGATGACTGTAGCTTGTCCCATTCCCCAGTGATCTCATGACTTGACTATAGAATCAAGTAGTAGCAAAGGTTGAGAGCCAGCATTTGGTTTGAGCATGGGACTATGACTTTGGAGATCAGGATTCGATTCCTGCTCACTGGGTGACCTTGAGCAAGTCACATACCCTAAGCCCCAGAAATCCCTGTGATGGGCTTGCTTTATGGTCATCGTAAGTTGGAAATGACCTGAAGGCACACAACAACAACAAAAAATTAGCAAAGGTCAGTGAAGAGGAAAAAGAAAAGAGCAGGAACTGTGTCCATACAGGAGGAAAAAGGCAGATGTCAAGGAAAATGCTGAGCAAGGACTAAAGATCTGTAGGGCATATAGCAAGGGGTTTGTTTGTTTGTTATTTAATTTTTTTTAAAAAAAACTTTGTTCAGTCTAAAGTCTGAGCTATATTAAATAAGAATGCATCTTCTTGTGGACTAGGAAGGCTGCATCACGTGTGATGCTCTTAACCAGAATTTAAGACTCTGTGGGCATCCCATAACAGAGAACTCCTAAGTCAGGCCAATTTCCCCCCTTTTAAGATTAGTTAAAAGAAATGAACTTAACAATTCTCACAATGGGAGAATAATAGGGGTTTGGTTACACTAGGACATAAAGTATAAACAGATTGGTGCTCATTGTGTACTGCCAAGAAAAAAAGAGATAATGCTGAGGCTTTAAAATGTTAAGAAGAAAAATATATATTGACAAAAGATCTGGGTACCTTTTACTCTTTAGTCCTATTAATTGATTAGCTGATTTAGGAGATGACATCTTGGTGAAACAATTGGCCAAGAAACAAGTAAAAAAAGCACTCAGGACAAAACTTAGAACAAAGATAGATAACTTCAGTTCAGTTGTTTCTTGACAAA
Source organism: Phrynosoma blainvillii (assembly GCA_026167975.1). Taxonomy (NCBI): domain Eukaryota; kingdom Metazoa; phylum Chordata; class Lepidosauria; order Squamata; family Phrynosomatidae; genus Phrynosoma; species Phrynosoma blainvillii. The sequence goes on from JANUYF010000005.1 coordinate 41,652,411, forward strand.
AATTCTGAATGCATTTTTATTGCTCTAACAAGAAAATTAGCCAGTATTCTCATCGGCCTTCTCAGTTGCAGTGCCTCTCATCTGAAACACCCTTCCCCAGCACTGTAGAATCCAAACCATGGTATGAACTCCCAAACCATCACACAAGCCATGGTTGAGATCTATTGCATGCGACCTCCCATTTTCAGTCTGCTCAGCATTAGGATTTCTTTCTTTTTTAAAGTTTTAAAAGAATATTACCTGTGTATAATTTTCAAAGTGTTTTCTCTAATTAGTGCTGATCTGGATTTAAAAGGGGTGGAAGACCTGTCAAGTTATGCATGGGATATAGAGTGATGGAAATGTACAAGATGTATGGACTTTTCCATGAGAAAGTTTTAAGTGGTAAACAGAACTCAACAACAGGTGGGCAAAAAGTCATAATAATTACAGTTTTAGCTGGGGAAAAGATAGTCAGTACATCAACATCTGAGCTCATGAGAAAAACCGTCACATGGGGGATGATGGACAGCAAGAGGCTGGGCTAATACACATCATACAGGCATTATCCAATCAGCATAAGGTTAACACCCAGAAGGTGGAGTATGGGAAGGGCCAAGGGAATCCTTTGTTTAAGTTTGTTTATATTTACAAGCAGTGTATGTGTGTGCGTGTGTGCTTGGCAGTGGTTTTAACTATGGAGTTGGTTTTTGGCTTTTAGTTTTTGAGTATGCTTATACTGCTTTTACAATGTAACTCCTGGATCTGGAAACATGGATCTGTAACTTCTTCTTAACTTTTAACAAGAAGTTGGGATCCTATGGTTTTGGATCAGCTAAAGATGTAATCTCTCATGGCTGAACTGGATGAAATGGATTTTACTTAGTTATCTTATTTTCTTTTATATGCATTAATAAACTATACTTTTGGACTTTACAATGTGTCTTCTTGACGGAGGAAGACAGAATGCTGAAGAAGAGAAGCTGAGCTAGTTGATGGTAAAAGGTACAAAGGGGCTGTGGATCACAGCAGCCAGCTTGTTCTACAGACTCTGCTGGGTGTCTAAGAGCATCACTGCAACACCCATCATCCACACACTGACAAGACCAAACTATACTCCATTTTGAAATGGGAATTGAAAGATTCAAATCTGTTTCCCAGGCTAGTTCTATGCCCCAGACATTTTAGTAAGAATGGTCAATCAAACAGTTGTAAATTAAAGATGTTAGTCCTTTGGTGCTTTGGGAAGGAGGAACACATCATGCCTCAAATAAGGTAAGTGATCTAGGTGGTCCTCCTATTTCCTTTAATTTGTGTGTAAAAGCAATTATCTGATGGAGATGAAACCAACTAGCCTTTAATGGTTCTAAATCTAAAGTTAGTTCATTAATTGGTTTTGGTCTGCCATTATGAAAAAGTTCTCAGACAAAATATACATCTTGTTGCTCCCATCCCTTGAATTGAGTGAATTTATCAGGGGCATAGAAAGATTTGTGGACCAGGAAGGGGCCATGGAAGCAAATTCTAGCACCAGATTCCTCTCCTAACAGTATTAGCATTTCTAAGGACTTTACCACATGGGGGAAAATCAGGGGGAAAATCGGGGGTTTAAAGAGTCATTATTCTGTGAAAGTCATGTGATTGCAGGAAAATTTTCACACACATTGTGATTAAAGAGGACTTATCCTGGGAATAACCAGAGAATAACCAGCAACAAATCATTCACGGGATTTCCCTGGTTATTCCCAGGATAAGCCCTCTTTAATCATGACATCATGTGAAAATCTTTACCATGATTGCAATGACTTCCACAGGATAATGACACTTTAAACCCCTAATTTGCCCCTTGTGATAAAGTCCTAAGTTTAAGGGTCTCCAAAGTAGAAGCAATAGCTTCAGATTATATTTTGTTGACTTACATGTTTATGATTTAGGCATATTTACTCTTTGGACATAAGTATGTTTCAATTTATGAAACATAATTCAAAGAACACAGCAGAATGCTATTGTAAGATTTTCTTAACTACTGTTTGGCATGAAACTTAAAATGAACCACACTAAGGCTATTCTGTAAATACGTGGCTGAAGAAAGATTTGAACCAGAACATTCCTGGAAAGCATATTCTGTGTGGAATACAATGCTTACTTATTGTAGCTACTAATGTCAGTGGACTTATTTCAGAATAAGCATGCATGGTCTTAGCCTGCATACATCATACTACACCCAGTACACCAGGCCTTAGTTCTTTTCTGAACATTGTTGAAATGCACCATGCCAATATATTGTCTCAACTTTTCTTTTTCTTTTTTGGCAATCATCTGACTCTAGATCACTTTGAATGTCAAGTGTATCATGCAGTTATTTTATGGTCATTTCAGCAATTTTAGGCAGTTCCCATTGGCAATTCAGAAATGACACTTAGAAAAATGTGCAGACCCTGCAACCCATGGAAGACAAATGGACCCATGCTAAGTCGGGAAAGATAAATATACTTGGCAATAGCCAGTATAATTTTAATTGCTTGTCACAAAACTAAACCATGTAAGTTTGGAATGTTGCCTATAAAAATCTAAAACAGTGACTTTTGAAAACTATATACAAGTAATATAACATCTCCAAGAGTGCAGACGAACATTTATTCTGGATTTACCAAAGGAAAGCCTATTGCCTTTACAGTTAATGAGTTCCTCCTCTATTATCAAAGATCTTGATGTAAACATTGCATCCCTGCCCTGAACATCCTTTCACGTATCCAGAAAGGCAGTATTATACCTTAATACAGCAAAAACTATCTAATCAGCAGTGCACAAAAGTGTGTGTAGTGTATATATGGTTCATAAGAGCAACAATATTGTCTGAGTCTCTTTAATTTTACCATCTTAGTCCAAAAAGAATGACCAGTGCATTCAAATCAAATTGCATCTGTTGATACTAAGTGATGGAGGAAAATCGTTTCAGATTATTACATTTTTGGATGGCAACTCCCAGAATTCCCCTAGCCTGCACGTCCAGTGGCCATTCTAGCTGAGAAGTTCTAGGAACTGTCATCAAAACAAGTAACTTTTCCAAGTTCTATATTCCTTGATACAGAGCTATGGGTTACCTGAGCCAAATGGTTGGTACTGTCAGAATGCATTGATGCCAGCTGGTTGTGCTGGCTGGGAATGAAGTGGGTTGTCATTCAACCAAAGTTCATAAGCAACATGTTACAAATAATATTGTTACCTATAACCAGTTCCTCCTGAAGGCAACCAACAAAGTTACATTTTAAAACAATGTAACACATAAGAGCAACATTAACTTAACAATGCAAGGGGCAACAATTTCTAGTTACTTTTTAAAATACTTCAAAAAAGGACTGAAAATAATGCAAAAGTAACATGCAATGCAACAAGAAACATTTTAAAATGTTCATCATCATCATCAAGATGAGAAACATCTTTTTTTTTCCATTAAAGTCTGATGTATTCATAAACACTGTAATGAGTAAGGGCCTTTGCAGACTGCCAGAAATAGTGCAAATTGAGTCTACTTTAAGGGTTAGGGTTAGGGTTAGGGAATCATGGGAACTGTATTTTATTGTGGCACCAGAACTCTCTGACAGAGAAGGCTCAATGTCTCAGAAAAAAACAATTCCCATGACTCCCTAGCACTAACCCTAACCCTTAAAGTGGACTCAATTTGCACTATTTCTGGCAGTCTGCAAAGGCCCTAGGGGACCAAATTACATTTGAAAGATAACTTTTCAAGCTCTGGCTCCAACACTTTGGAGGCATTAGGCAGGTGAAGGATAATTTAGGGGCAAAACAGATGGCCTGTTAAAGCCTGCTTGGGGCTGACTTGGGGAGTGGCCCCAAGAGCTGGCCCAGAGCCAGCTCTTCCACATACATCCCTACTCCAGACACCCAGTGTGGCTCACAGCAAACACACAACTCTCCTCTCCTCTCCTCTCCCTCTCTCATTGCAAAGCTATTTTCCATGCTTTTGTCAGAATCCATATGCATGATTCTGTCATGCTGGCATGATGATATGATGGCATTAGGGGATGAAGATATGAGGGCATGGTGATACGGTGATTTAACACTTATGTTGGCTATTCAGAAAGGGATGTTAATTATGTTAAATCCAAGCCTGAGAAACAAACTAGAGGGGCAGATGGCCAGTGGCAGAAAGGAGTTGTACTTTTATGAGTCCAGTCTTCCTGCCATGGATCTGAGCTGTGAAACGGAAAATCTTCATCCTGAAGGGAGATGAAATGATAACACAGGAGGGGAATGAGAGAAACATACCCAATAATACACTATTACTCATATTCCCTAGCAATTGGTACCCAGTGGCAACTCATATCTGTTGCGACAAGTGATGTTGTGGTTAATTTTTATTACTTTTAATGCATAATAAAGCAAAATATATCACATTTGTTAAAACCAAACATATAACAAACAAATATACTCATACAGATAACTACATTCAATCCAAACATCCAATACTATATAGTCCAATCTTGATTTCAAATCTTGACTTCTTTGTACCTGGTTTCCTAAGATTTGATCTGTCTTCTGATTTACTGTTATTCGTGTATCTCAAACAGTAGCTTGATTACATAATTCTTAAAGAAAAATGAATTCATCCTAGTTTTATTTCATTGCTTAAGCTTTCTACATTACTTCTTCCATTTATTTTTATAAATATTCTAATATCAGAGCACATTGTTTCTCAACATTTTCTACATCCTTGGAATTTAAACAACAGGTTAATTTATCTAATTCAATCATATCAAGTAGTTTAAATAACCAGTCAAGTTTGAATCCACAAGTTTGAATCCACTGCTCCTTGTCCTAGTCTCTAGAGCAGCAGAAAAAAAAGCTTGCTCCATCATCAATATGACACCACTTCAAATATTTAAACAAGGCTACCATATCACCTCTTAACCTTCTCTTCTCCAGGCTGAACATATCCAGCTCTCTGTTTCCTCATAAGGCCTGGCTTCCAGACCCTTCACCATTTTGGTCGCCCTTCTCTGGACATGCTCCAGAATGGATTGATTAGTATGTTGGACTTTAGCTGGCAATATCTCAGACTGAATAAGACAAACACAACATGTCCCTAATCCATCCCCCCCCACACACACACATACCTCAGTTACTGTGAGAATTGCTACTAAACATGGAAAGAACTGGAAAATCTGGTAAGTTGGTAGGTTACATGATCCCTATGCTAATTCTAACATCTTGTTACTTTAATTTTGTGTACTATGGTTTTCCCAAGGCAGCTCTTGAACAAAGAAAGGGGTTCTCTCCAAACATTTTTGGTTGACTCACCCCTACAGATATCACTGCAGCACTGAACATGAGAGGGTAGCCTTTGATAACCTCACTCATTCATAGGAAAGGATTCCTTTGCTTTGATCCTCCAATTTCATTCCCCATAGAATTGCTCTGTCAACTTCCATGACATAAACCCACAGAAAGAGTAAAAGAGCCACAGAGTCTTATGGTTGCACAGTCCTCTTACCACACATAATTTTGGGAAGGAAAATAAACAGCAAGTTTCAACAATGGAGATGTTAGTAAATAAAATGAAAGAAGCAACTGCTAAATATATGGTGATGGGAATGACATGGAAATATTTCACTGCTTTCTTAACTTGTTCTAATGTTCTTTGGAAAATGTTTAAGTGCCTGGCCAAAACTGTGAAGTTTAGGCTATGCAAGTGAATAGTAACTATGGACTTTCACCATACTGATTTAGAGATCGTGTCATCAGTATAATCAATAAGGCACAAAAAGGCTGAGGGGTGTGATCAATTGAGCCAAACAAAACCATCACTGGATATGCTCACACCATATACCGTCAGCATTAATATCAATGCTGATAACTGTCCTGAGCCAATTTAAAAAGCCTAAAATCAGATTTAAACAATTCTTATTAATTAATTTACTTTACTAAGACCATTTGCAGACTGCCAGAAATAGTGCAACTTGAGTCCACTTTAAGGATTAGGGTTAGAGTTAGGGAATCATGGGAACTGCATTTTATTGTGGCACCAGAGCTCTCTGACAGAGAAGGCTCAATGTCTCAGAAAAAAAATTCCCATGACTCTTTAGCACTAACCCTAACCCTTAAAGTGAACTCAATTTGCACTATTTCTGGCAGTCTGCAAAGGCCCTAAGTAAGGGCCTTTGCAGACTGCTATAAATAGTGCAAATTGAGTCCACTTCAACTGCCCTTGCTCAGTGCTAGGGAGTCATGGGAATTGTTTTGTTTTTGTTTTTTTCTGAGACATTGAGCCTTCTTGTCAGAGAGCTCTGGTGCCACAATAAAATACAGTTCCCATGATTCCCTAGCACTGAGTCAGGGCAGTTAAAGTGGACTCAATTTGCATTATTTCTGGCAGTCTGCAAAGGCCCTAAATAGTTTCCATTATGTTCAGATGTTTATACACAAGCATGCTTTCAAAGTCACAGCTAAGCTGATCTACTGAAAGACAGGTAGACTTCCATTGGCTTCACAACAGTAAACCACTGAATGCTGAAACCACAAACAATGCTGTGTGTTTTGTTAGAGGGTATGTGTATGTGCATTCAAGTCAGTGGTGATTTTGCCAGTTCATTCCTCTGAAAATAGCCTACAGATCTGACATTCATTGGCATTCCCCCATTCAAGGACTAACCAGACCTAACCGTATTTAGCTTCCAAGATCAGATGGGAGCTGGTCAAACTCTCTTTCCAATAGCCTTCAGTATATCCAGAAAAGGATTTCAATAATATTTAAAGGTATTTATTTCCTTGATCTATTACTCAAGGTGAGCAACATGGAGGGAATCTATCTGTCTACCTACCTATCTTATTTCTATTATACCTGCAAAATTCACTTAATTGATCAAACAAATCAATCAATTAACTGATCAAACAAATGGTGTCACTATTTAATTGGATTTGATATTGGTACTTCATTTCTCTTCAGAACAATCTTTTCCTTCCTTGGACAAAATGATTTAGACATACTTATCTGATTAATCAAAGAAAACTCACACCAGTAATTTACTGATATTAACAAGTTGCATTACATTAAGATGAAAACAAAATAGATTTAGCCAGAGGTAAATGCAATTAGATACACAGGTAGTTTCACAAGGTCTGAAATGGAAGCCCTTTGCTCTGCTGAGACTAGAATGGAATTACTTCAGTGCATTCCTGAAACAGCATTGGGTTTCCAACACTGGACAAAAAAACACAATATCACCTCAAATATGAGTTATTAAATCAACTAGACAATGGGAGAGCAAGTATACTGATAGATTCTCAGTAACATTTTTTCTTTCCATCTCCTTGTTTTTGTGTCACATCTTAATTTTTGAAAGAATCATGCACTGCATTGTCCTGTCTCTCCTTATATAGATATGGACTTCTATCTATCATGTGACTCCTGTCACTCTTGGAGGCAGTTTAACAGCTCTCTCTCAAGATTCTAAACTGCAGTCAGCAGTCAGTAAACAGTATGTTGTAGTTTCTTCCTGTTATCTAAAAGATGATGATATTTATTTCTCTTTACCCAAGCCATCTCCAGTTATTTTGGTTTTAGTTATTTCATGTATTTATTTATTAAAGTCATTATTGTTTGTTTAATCTACAAACTGCATGTTTGTTGTTTTTTGGCAAGTCTCTATTCTTTAGGGAGGCAGATTTAAAATAAATAGTCTGACCCACACTTTTGTTATTTCTGCTGATGAAAGCTGAACTCTTAACAAGTTTTTGGGGCAGAAAAAGGGCACCTTTGTTGCCACTGTGGCACTTTTCAGCACTTCTTTTGGCATGCAGCATCTGAACACAGCACCAAAGGAGCGCCATAATACCGCCTGCCTGCCTTGGGGATAGCGTCAGGACATGCGTTGTTCAAATGCCATGCCCTTACACCTCCCTGAAGCCAGCACTTAGTGCCAGTCTGCACATGCCCTGAGTCAACCTTGGAGACCTGGGATCGAACTCACAACCATATGTATGTAATACTGGCATTTAACCACTGAGCCACCAGGGCTCATACACAGGGAGGAATAAATGGACTATTTTCACCACAAGAACACCATGGTCACAACCAAACTAGCACCACAAATCAGAAGCTGCTACTCAGCCTTGACATCATTCCTGACATCTGTAGCTGCTATGGAATAATAATAATAATAAAAACCAGTGAGATATATGGAACATTAATTAAATACATTTCACTACTTTGAACTCAAGCAAAGGGTGGGGAACCTTTAACTTTCCTAAAGTTCTTGCTTAGTACATAAACACACACCCATGTCCAACATAGGAGACTGTGGCCAGTGTAAAGAATCTTCATTCTTGCTCTAAGCCACATGACTGAATAACTGGATTTAGCATGCTTGACTGACTTGACAAGGGCAGGCAAAAAGCAGCCCTCCAGATGCCCTTGGCTTCAACTTCCAGCATTCCTATTTACTGGCTTTACCTAAGGCAGGGGTAGGCAACCTAAGGCCCGGGGGCTGGATGCCCCCCCCTGAGGCCTTTGGACCAGCCCCAGGCCAGTCCTGCCGCCGCCGCTGTTGCCCCCCGCTGCCGCCGCCTGCCATGATGATATTGATTATTGTTGTCATTACTTGTTCTTGGGGTTTTCTTGGCAAAATCTGCACAGAGGTTTTGCCATGGCTTTTCTGGGGCTGAGAGAGTGTGCATGCATATTTTTAAAAAAAAATTTAAAAAATATATTTTTATATTTATTTATTTATTTATTTTTGGTGTTTCGGCCCCCCAATTGTCTGAGGGAAAGCAACCCGGCCCCCGGCTCAAAAAGGTTGCCTACCCCTGACCTAAGGCAATTGCACTCTGACAATATCCAGAGAATCACATTTTGGAATAGATCTACACTTGTCCCTCCATATTCGCTGGGTCACAAGACCCCCATGAATATGGGCACAAGACCCCCATGAATGTGGAAAAACCACAAATAACAAAAGCACTATGTGTTTACCTGAGACAACACCTCTCTAGGAATCTCTAGGTCCTCCAGTGCAACTCTGTGGTCAACATCTGCCAGACAATGACCATAGAATTGTGCTGGAAGAGCTACAAATGCCCAGTTGAGTGTTCTTTCTAGGAATCTCTAGGTCCTTTAGTGTGACTTTTGGTTAAAGTTAACAATAGAGTTGCACTGGAGAACCTAGATATTCCTAGAGAGAACATATTAATAAATAATAATCAAAGCCACAAAAACCAAAGCCATAAATGTGGAGGGACAAGTGTATTCCATTTTGCTGGAATAGATGATCCAGCAAGAAGGGTCTTGTTTCATGGTTTTGCAAAGACCAGTTAAAAGTAAATAGTATTAAACTTGTGCCATATTGGTCTTCACATGTGTATATCAGCAAAATGAATGAAAACACAACAGAAGTGAAAGCATGCTGATAAATTAATCAGATTACTGTGTGGTGTATCTACCTGCCCATAAATCTATCAGAAGCTTCGAGTCTCATATGGCTGGGTTTCACTGCTGTAGTTTTCAGAATCAAAAGATCAGTGTACAGGAGCTTTGTATACACCTATTCATTTCCAAGCATATAAATGAAGAGTGAGCAATTGTGAGTGGAATCAATTTTTCACCCCTGCACCACCCCATGTGGGCCACACCAATGTGCCCAACTGCACCAGAAGTCATTTTGTATCATTTTCAGTCACTTCTCAGGCCATTTGATGATGTTTTCAGGATTAGGAGTAAGAGGTCAGAAAGGTAAAGCCACCATATTTGTGGGCAGTTTGGGGGTTGCGTAAAAACCACCCCAACTGTTTTGCCATAGGGGATTTGGGGGCTGCAAATTTGAGATTCAGACTTCCCATATCCCTGTTGCAAACAGTGCAATCTGTATACATCTACTTAGAAATAAATTCACAGAGTTCAGTGGGACAAGTTTAAAATTGCACCTTAAGGAATCAGGATAGAAAACAGCAATCATTTCACTATGCGCTTACAGAAAATTATATCTGCTTCACCAGTCACAATAGAACAATATTATTTTAAAGGAAAGAGCCAAAGTTTGTGGGTTCCAATCCACAAAACAGTGCAAGAGATACTTGTCAAGAGGCTGCACCTCTAGAATACCTATTAGGCTTCAGATCAGATGCAGTGTCTGCAGATGTCTCTGAACATACAGGCAAAGGAAGCACACAGCACAATTTGCAAGGCCTGGGGAGCTTGGGCTTCAAAAATATATGTAATTCACGTATCCATTCTTCCAGCTTCAGATCCTGGCCACCTAACCATTTCTATCTATTCATTGGAAACTTGATGCAAATTCCTTATGTCTTTTGTTTTTAATTCATGGCTTGAGTCTTACTTAAAAAAGAAGAAAAAATCTGTTACAGATTGCTCAGTTTATAGTACTTAAATATTACTTTTTATTGGTAATTGCAGTACAGATTATGTGGTGGAAAAAATCCATTCTTTTTAAGGCATAAAACCAAGTTCCTGTCTGTTTTGCGGATGTTAGAAATCCCATGGCACCTGACAAGGAAGAGTGGGAGTATTAGCTCTCAAAAATCCCTGGCTAAGAACCCAAAATATATTCTTCCCCCCCCCCCTTTTTTTTTTTTTCTTTTGCTGTTGTTTAAAATCCCAATACAGGAGGAATTAAAAAGCACAGAGAGAGAGAGTTTGTTAAATCAAAACAAATAAAATGAAAAGCTATTGCATGCAACAAGTAAGAAAATATACTAATTTATCAACCTAGTAGTAATTCTTATAAATAACAATGCATTTAATGATTTCAACTAGATTACTAAACTTGAGCTACTAGGAAGAAAGCTGTGTGAAAAATGATCTAGTATTGTTATTTGCAGTCAATATTTCTACAGACTAGTACATCTATTTTTTCATCTTCTGATTTCGGGTTAATTTCTAAGGCAGGCAATTAGTGGAATATCTGTAATATTTGTCAATACGCTTACATCATAACTGTTTGTGTGAGAGAGATATGCTTTCTTTTCAAACATTTGGCTCCTTCTCTTTAGGGATTCTAATGCAGAAATCTCTAAATTGAAGCATGCCTTCCCTAAATGTTCAGTTCTATCCCTTTGAAGTTTACAGTCTGCAATCCTTGAACATATCAGTTACCTCGGATGACACAGGGCTGACAGATAACAAGAGCCCAAGCTACTGTGCCGAACAGAATTGATGGACATCCTCAGTGGAATTGTATGTGGGGGGAAGGCTTTTGTGTGCACAGATTGTTAAGACAAACACAAAATGCTGTTGCTAAGAAAGGCCACCCTACTGAGCTGTGGATGGATGTTACTATTTTTTAAGAAGGAGCCCTCTGATGATATAACAGGGTTGACCCTGTTAGTGAGGGCTTCATAAATCTTTCTCAACTGAAAGTTTCTGGCCGAGCAGGTTGGAGGGCAGACAAAAGAATCAAAAGAACCAGGATGTGAAGTCTCTGTTCCGTTCATGTTAGGTTTGCCTGTGGGACTCTGCAATAATATAACAATAGCCAAGACTGTAAGGCACAGCTTTAGTTCAGGGCCTTTTATCAACCCATTCTAACAACAGTTTTAATTTTAGATTCCTAGTGTCATTGTGATCTAAAGCCTTACAACTGTATTGATTATTTCCCTTTTTTGAATCAGAGATCTAAGCATGCCTTCCCTAGATACTCAGTTCTATCCCTTAAATGTATCATTTTTAACACACATGGCTGTCTGGGATAGAATCATATGGAGATGTAGAAGGATTCTCTATAATGCAGATGACCATAATTATTGTCTGTTGAAATTATCCTGTAAAATAGGCCATCTGTATATGCTATTTAATCATTCCTACTATAAATCATTTGCATTAACTCTAGCAGTTTTTGCCATTCTGGCAGAAGGCAAAGGAAGCTAATAATAAGTCCCATTATTACAACTCAAACTAATTTGAGTGACTTATTCAGTGAGAAGCATTGCCTGCCCTAATTGGGACACATAATTCAAATTAATAGTCATGATTCAGATATATTTATTTTCATCTGTCATGAAATGAATAATTTATTATAATAATATGCACACTCATATATATACTGCTTCAGGCAAATGTCACATTAGTAGAAGATACATGCACCTAGATACGCCACACCAATCTTATGGTCTTATGATTATCTAATGCATAAGTCAAGTGTATACCCCCATGTCTAGTTCTTATGTGCTGATGCGCTGTAGGGTTTTTTATTATATTTATTTTTGTCATTTACAGCCATTGTGTTGTAATGGTTTGAGTGTTGGACTAGGAGTCTGGCAGACCAGGGTTCAAATTCCCATTTGGCCATGGAAACCCACTGGTTGACCATGGCCAGGTCACACACTCTCTGCGACAGAGGAAGGCAACACTCTCTGAACAAACCTTGTGAAGAAAATTCTGTGATAGGTTTCCCTTAGGCTGCCATAAATCAGAAATTACTTGAAGGCACAAAACAACAACAAATCTGTCTTTTTTTCTATTGCTCACACCAAATTGCTTCCTTTGCATCACACCTAGCCTCAGCAGGAGAATCTCCATGTCCACTCTCCTTTTTTTGAAAACTCATACTAAAGGGACAGTGGCAGCTATCTACAAACATTTCCAGGAACACACGTATGGGAAAGACCAATATAGGCACTCATTTTGGCAATAAGAATTGAAAACCACGATTTCAGACACTGCATGGGCTCATATTTGGTCTTTACTCCCATATAAATCCCATTCAGCATCTGTGAAGGAGAATACTTTGAAAACCATCCATAGATAGTATCTCACACCTGTAATGCTGTCTAAAATGGTTAAAACGCTCTCTTTGGATTGCTGGAGGGGTTGTAAATCGAGAGGCTCTTATATGCATGTGTGGATTGAATGTCCCAAAGTGAGAAAATTCTGGGACGCAGTGCTCTATCAAATTTCATGTATCATTATAAATTTCTGTGCAATTTTGCGTTTGCTTCCTCTTTTTGTTAAAAGTAATTCTAACTTGAAACATAGGAAACTGATAATTTTTCGTATTACTGCTGCCAGATTAGAAGCAGCCAAATGTTGGAAGTCAGGTGACCTCTCCATTGAGAACTGGTGGTCTAGAATTTGGGATATGTGGTTGATAGAGAAACTGTCTGCTGCAATGAGGTTTTGCATTGGCCACAAAAGGACTGACACATTTCAAGACTGGATGATCTTTATTGACTATGTTAATCATCACTCCCATTGGATCCAACCTCCTACTTCAGATGGATCTTTGGACAGATACTCTACACCTTGACAAGCCAGACTCTCTGACTCTTGCTGAGAACTAATTTTTTTGATTCTGCTGCAGAATAACTACTCATCAGATACATACCTTGGCCCTTGTAGTTAATTGTTGTTGTTGTCATTGTTCTACAGACGTTATGTGTTTTATTGTAAAAACTCAATTAAAATTTAATTAGGAAAAAAGTTCATGGAATTCCACTGCAAACTAGATCCAGACCTAATAGACAACTGCACATTCCCCATATTACAAATACTGGATGAATTAAATCAATGGCATTTATAAAAATCATAGTCCACCAATGAAACCACTGCACCATATTGGCTCTCTCATTTACATCTACCACCTATATATTACACCAAAGAAGATGCTTTAGGTAAGAGTGAGGACTGTTTGTGAAAAAGCTCCACATTTTTCAAGTTAGTTCTAGTTTCTTCCTTCAAGATACAGGATTGAACATTTACATAGGAGTAGAATTCACAAGAGTTTATATTATTAAATATAATAATTAAATCATTATATTTATCTTTTGTCTAAGACTGAAAATGAGACTAGTCATTTAAAGAGCTTAACTTTTGCACATGTAGAGAATATGCTTCAAACAATTTGCTTGAAATAAAACAGAACAAATGCTAGGTGGGAGAGAGAATTAGTGTGGGTTGGTGAAAAGGAGAAAGAGCCAAGATTTTCAGCTTTGTAAATAAATAGCTTGAAACATGGGATCAGACCATAAGAGACTTGTGAAAAGATGGCACACCTATTTTCTAATGATGGAAAAGTATCCTAACCCAAGTCTCATAAGAATTCAAAACAATGTACAATGGGTGTTAAATTAGTTTCACAGATACAACTATTATTTCAAAACTCATTCCACACTATATGGATTTGTTATTTGAAGCTTGTATGGGTTCACTTATACAAATTTGCATACTTTTCAAAAAAGCAAAACAAATGTTCATCAAGACTACAGAGATAAAAAGGTTTTGTGTGTTTATAACTTCCTGTCAGGAGACACAGGTATACCATTGTCTTCCAAAATGTAACATTATCCATCTGGCCAGCAAAACATCTGGATATTTATCTTAGCTCATCATTTCCTCCTGCAAGTCCAGAAATTGTCAGTTATTTCAGCTGAGATTCAGCCCAAGGGAGAAAAGAAAAAGTTACATCCTCCTTTGCCCAGGTTTTATAAACTGAACTTTATCTTCTTCCCTAGGATGCCAATAAGTATAAATATAAGCCGTCTGAAGTCTTATTATTGTGGTTTCTGAGTCTGTGCATATAAATTGCTAGGGCCACACAGCAGACACATGTGACTGCATTTGCTATGCCACTGTGTTTTCAAAGTTCAACAGAATCAATGCAGATGCTTTTCAAAATACATCTCCAATGTACAGGATAAAAGGAATACATTTTTTCCCACCACCACCATCCTAAAAGGCAGCAGAGTGATACAACATATATTTGTTTGATATTCAGAATTCAAAACAATGCACAATAGGTATTAAATTAGATGTACAGATACAATTATTATTTCAAAATGCATTCCACACTATATGGATTTGTTATTTGAAGACACTTGTAACATTTAGCTATATATGGAAGATGATGTGATTTTTTAGCAAGTGTCTTCAATTTCTTCTTCTGTTCCTTTGCCATGCTAAAGAAAGACATCACATCTGCATATAAGGTTCCTGTCACCTCTAATACCCTTTGCACTAACATATTATACATGTAAACCATGACAGGAGTTCAAGGCATGAAATTGGTAGGAAAAACCTCTTCTAGAGTCTTAGACCAGTGCCAGGGAACATTTGGCTCTCTGGATGTTTTAGACTACAACTCCCATAACCCCTTACATTGGCCATGCTGGCCGATGCATCTGTAAATTGATGTCCAGAACATCTGAATGGCCAATACATTCCCCACCTTGGTTGAGACCACCGCCCTCTAATTTCTCATTGACACCACCTGCAAGGTCTATTGATAACTTAGAAGGGACATTCTCTACACCTGGCCTCATTCTTTGTATACAGCAATAGTCTGGATGTTCCAACAGAGTGCAAAGTAGAACCCCACCCACCCACCATATGCATTTTCCCCATGGCAGCCATGCAAACAAATATTTGAGTACTTCCTATATAACTGTACAAAATAAGAACTGCTGCAAAGTTACTGAAGCTAGTGAAGACACAGTTCATGACCTTCAGGAGTACATTCTGATTCTTCACTTTTTATTTCAATATTTCTTGTCTGAATGTGCAGTAGATATGCTAAGAACTTCAGCTTAAAATTTAAATCTTTTTACAAAACAATCTCCATAATCTCTATCAAGAATACCTATCACAATCTATGTGGCTCTTAGCTAAACTAAGTGCTGGTAACTTTATTCTTCAATATCTATTTTTGCTTGTTCTTCAGTTATTTCTCTTAATATTCCATGATGGCATCTTTGCTCAAGAAACATTGATAAAGGACTTTGTCAAAGGCCTTTTGGAAATCCAGATAAACCATATCTGCTGAATCAACCCTTTTCATATACTTGTCTACACTCTCAAAGAAATCTAAAAGGTCAATGAAATTTAAATTACCTTCCTGCTTACTCTTTAAGACTCATCTTCTATATGCATTATAATTTTATCTTCATTAACACTGTCCATCAAATTACCAGAACAGCTTTTAATTTAACCAGTATATAATGTCCTAGATGCCCTTTGGTCCTTTTCTCAAAATTGGTATCACTTTCTTTGGAACAGGATCTTGGGGACATTACTACATAGTTTTATTTAAAAAATTATTTAAAGAATTCTTGCACTAATCTGGACCCAGTAGTTTATTTGATTTTTCAGTCTCTTAAGAATGGTCTCAACTACCAGAAGAAATAACAACAGCAACCAACTTGGGCAGTTTTAAAAAGGGATTCAAAAAATTCATGGAGGAGAATGCTAGCAGTTATTACTATTCATGATTGCCCTCTGCCATCTTCAATATCACAGGTAGTGTGCCTCTGAACACCACTTTCTAGGAGCATGCTATGGCACACATTTCCTGTTTTGTGGGCTCTACCCAAGTAAGTGACCACTGTGGAAACAAAATTCTGGACTAGATAGTCCTTCAGTTTGTTCCAGCAAGGGTCTTCTTATGTTCTTAGGATAGCACTATGTCCAAACAAATTTGGATGAATGGCACAGGAATAGGCTGATGATATATCTACTCCACCATTCTGTTTCTATAGTGGGAAACCCATAAGGAGGACAGAAGTGCTCTAGCACCCTGCCTGACAGGCATAGAGGAGGAATGTTTCTAGTGCTACCACTGCACTAGTGCAGTTTGTCATGCTAGTGGCTGTGCATTCATCCAATGCAACATCTGTTGTGCAGTAGCGTGCAAGAGGCTGTGTAAGTGCTTGTGCAACAGTGTAATCCAACACAACTGCAATAGCAGGAATTTTTAGTCCATTCATGTTATGTTGGATCCAGGCAAAAAGAACACTCTTAGGAAGCAAAGCAATGTAGCCACATGAAGAAATATAGAGACTAAAGCCCAGGGCTCTGTTTATACCTCTAAATAAGGATAGCCACCTCTGTTGGTAAATTTGACACAGCACTTGTTTTACTTGTCTCCCTAGGTGCAATTACTTTTGTACTCACATTGTAGTGAGGTTCTTCTGAAACTAGATTGCTTCCATTAATATACTGTATTATAGATTTTCCTGCAGACACAGCATCAGGTACAATGTCATGTAAAACGGGCAGCCTATAGTATCCTTGAAATTCATTGTGTATTTTGGCTTTTCCCAGACAAACTGGGCCCTACCACTTGGTGACAGTTCCAGTCACTGAATATCAGGGAAAGGGTGGTTAAGAGCTTGGGAAGGTTATATCTGTACTAGTTCTGACCCTAAACAAACCCCTCCACGAGGACTTGCCTGGAACATTCACTTCTGTTTATCATCATTTTGTTCACTGGCTACTACAATGGTACTACCCTGCCAGTATAATAACAATATTAAACATAATGGATTTCCCAGTGGTCTGTTTCTCTCCTCTAGAAACAAGCTTGATTCTTCAACATTTAATAGGCCACTTATACACCTTTCAGTGTAAAAAAACCTAACTCCCAGGAAGTTTTAGAAGACTAATCATTTTCAGGAATTCCCAGTGACTAAGCTCAGATTTTAAAGCTGTTTATGTCAGGTTTAAAGAATTAAAGGTCAGGGATGATGCTCATACAAAACTGTAAATGAATGTACACATTCTCATGCTATGGAAATACTTTGTAAATGGCCATTTTATATTTATTTAAATAAGGACAGAAGCTTTCAAAAGCTTTACAATCTTCAAAGCAGACTATTTATTACCCTATTTCCTTTATGATTAAAATGAAGTTATACTCAAAATGGAGAGTTAAGATGGAGGCTGCTCTCGTATGTCACATTTTCAAAATTTCCAAACAGCAGTTGGTTTAATAGAATACTTACTGCTGTGATCAATGTCTGAACCAGGAAACTGTAGTTTGAATGAGTCCTTGAAACTGTTTGATCATGCTTTGCAATCATGGCGTAGTGATCTCACACAAACTTGCACTCATGCCTTGGAGGGCTCACAGCTTGGGAAAAAATGTGGGGAAGAGTTGAACTATCAAAATGCAGAGAAGGAAAGAGTTAAATACACATTGCTATTGGTCCTGGTCCAGTTCCAAGGCTGCTGTGTATTTTTAAAAACTGTCTGCAGAAAGTCATGCAAGTGACTGTCACATGTAGTTTTATCCTCAGACAGTCATATTGCCTGCAATGAAGTTATTTAGTTTAAGAGTTCAAATATTTTATAATATTCAAAGCCATTTTAAAAAAAAACAACAACTCCAGAGTGGAAGATTTTCTTCTCTCTCTGTCAACCTGAATTTGCTTAACAGAATTATGTGCTTGGTATGATGTGTGTAATAACAGCTTTACAGGAATACTCTAGTTTTCAAAATAGTAATCTCTTTTTCTAGGACAACACGGTGCTGCCAATACAGTTAATGTCACTGTTTATGAAACATATTCCCTTTCCCCGTCTCTCTCACACCCACATGCAGAACTTGGCTATCCCTTTTGATGAATATTCCCCTCCTCGCAGCATTATTGTCTCATCTCCCATGCACTTCCTCATGTCCCACCCACCCCTTTCCCTAAATCAAGTCTGGAGTTCCTCCCATAGGACTGCTGTATGTCCGATTGCCTCCTTCCCATTCTACTTAACTCAAAAACCCTCCCAGCATTGTTCTAGCCTGGATCTGACCCCATTTCTTTTTCTATCATCCTTGTTCCCATCGAGACTATAGCCCACCCCTCCCTTCCACTCGGTTCAACAGACCAACTAATTTCCTACCTATTGTCCATTATTACTATTTTTTAAAAAAAAATCAGTACCAATATTTTCTACACATCTGAAGACTTTGTAGAGCTTTTCCTCTGAATGAAAAATCTGGATGTTTTAAGTATTATAACAAGGAAATCCAGAAGTGCACAGTCCACTGAGGCTTCCTCTACACTTTCAGGCAAGTTCACCCGACCAGAGGGAGGGGAAGGGCAGGAGCAATGTATATAGTTTCAGCTTTTAGCTTCCAATTTCTCAGTTTTAAGGTATTTAAACCCTGCTTTCTAAACTATGATTCAGAAGCAGCTTACATTGAAAGAAACATATGATATGAAAGTACAATGTTATAAATCAGAGAAAACAGTAAAAATGCACATACTACTGAGAGCGGTAGAAAACCATAAAAATAATCATAAAGTGTGTCTCTTTTATAAAATAAACACAATAATAAAAAAGATGGAACTTTCTGGAAAGAGAATTTCTCAGTTGCAGTGTCAGAAAGCCGGAGACTCCAACCTTGGATCTCCTTTAATTTTTTTAATGAAATAATTTTATTGAAATTTAAACACTTGCAAAATTTATTTGCATCTTAGTAACAGTAGGCTGAAGGAAAAAAACCCACTCATACTGACCTTAAATCAAAGGCAAAATCATACAGGTAAAGATAATCCTAAAACCTAAGATCTTGGGACCAAGTTTTTACCAACAATCAAATTACAGCACATTAAAGGCTCACGCCACAGCCTCTATTTTCCAGTCTGCACACAAGTGACTCTATATCCTTTGCTTTCCTTTCTTCAAATTCTGAGAATTAATACTGTAGAAAATAATAAAAGTGAGGGTTGGGAGAGGTAACAGTTCAACAAATAAACAAGCAACTGCATGGTATAAGAAAAAGACAATAATTGTGCATTGATTTCTTACTTAGGACAGGCAGGATTTTTCACAAAAATTAAGGGAGGATGTGAAATTTAAAGGAAGATTTCCAGCATTTCATTAGCCAAGAAAGGAAAAAGTCATTATTACAGTAAACAATAAATGAATCTCAAACCACCTCAAAGTCAACAGTTTCTTTTTTTACTTCTGACATTTTTAAACAGTTTTTCTGACAGAGCCATTCCCCCACACTCTGTTGAGACACCCTAAACATTATACCAGTAAACATTCAGGGGTAGTTGCATTGGCCATTTAGCAAATTCAAACAAAAATCCATCAGTGATAGTGTTATTGACAACAAGCATATTGTGCATTTTGGTTGGGCAATAAAGGTATCACTGATGGATTTTTGTTATACCAGTAAGTAATTTCCAGTGCTGAGCTCTTTCTAGATAGGCTGTCCCTACTAGAGCAGAAATAAGGATCCTATGTTGCTGTTCAGAATTTGACCCACAGAAAATAGATAAAAAAAGAGGACTCCACATAAAACAACTGACTGGTTCGTTACATTAGAAAAAAAGTTCACAAGCATTGTCCAAAACTCAGCATCTGACCCAAGAGATGCATATGTGTTTATCTACTCATTCATCACTGCCTTGTTCTTAAAAAAATAAACATAGCGAAAAGGTATAAGAAAGGATGTTGATATCCACCATGCTGTGGGGTTGGGGTGGGGTTGGGGAGGGGGAGGGGAGGTGGGAGCAGCTGCCTAAATAGGGATAACCCTTACTTTGCCTAATGAGAGGGCTGGCCCTGAAGGAGAAATATTCTAGACACCACAGAATGGCTTCCACAGTGATGCAAATTATTAATGATCAACAAAATAGTAGCACCAGATAATTCAGAAAGTCTGCCAGGAACACTTGAGAAAGTAAATCAAATAAAATCTTACCATGGGCCATGCGGTGAAACCAGTAGTATCCAAAATCTACTCCAAGGAATGTCAAGTACCATGTCCATGGAGAGTTCCAAGGCAATTCAAGAAGTCTATAGTTTTCCCATGTATAAATGTATGTTGATACCTCAATACTTCTAGACAAAGCACTGAAAAATACAAAAACAAAATACAAGTTCAGAAGAACGTTTAAGAGTTTCACATGCAGCTCAATTCAATATATGTTCACTTCGAAGCCAGCCTCACTGAACATCCTTGCACACTACCCAGATGAAGTGTTATGATTTTACTTTAATAGTTGCCCTGGCTGCAACCCATGGAATCCTGTGGCTTGTAATTTGTTGAGGTACTGGAGGTCTCTGGTTGAGAACATATTTATTACTATTTTTTCATTTATGTGCCACCTTTCTATAGTTGCTCACAAAAAGAATCAGGTAAAACCAAACAATAACATTTTAAACACAATTCTAAATATCCCCCAATTTCATATCTCAGGATTCCCATGCCAATTAAAGTTGACTCATAGTTTCATAATTGTGTATTGTGAGAGCGACTTGAGTAAGAAAGGATTTGTATGTGCATACTCTCAAGTCTGGGGGCCGCATGACTTTCAGAGGGTTTTCTTAGGAAAGGAATACTCAGAGGTGGTTTTGCCAGTTCCTTCATTTGAAATGTAGCCTACAATAGCTGATATTCCTTGGCAATACTAAGTACTAACCAGAGCTGACTCTGCTTAGTTTCCAAGATTATATGGGATCTGGTAACAAGTGGTAAAAAAACCTAAAGGGGGCTGTAGATGGGCAACTCTTGGCCGCCTCAGGAAGTGGAGGATCAGGGCTGTGGCTACCGCACGCCGCAGCCCCAATCCTCCCTTTTGCCTCCCTGAAAAGAGCAGCAAAATGCTGCTCCTTTCAGGGGCAGCAAAAGGGTACCCTAGAGCTGGCGCACGGCTCTTTCTCACCCCTTCCAGCACAGTGCCTCAGGACGCTGCACCGGGAGGACATCTTAACGGCACACGGCGTCAGGACACCATCGGGCTGGGGTTGGGGCGGCCGGCATGCAGCTGCCCCTCCCCATCTCTGCCTCCAGGCCGGCCCTTTGGGCTGGTCTGCAGAGGCCCTAAGTGTGCTCTAAAAAGTGCAGTCTGAGATATACTTATCTACAAGAAATGACTTACTTGCAGATAGTAAGTACTGCTTGAGTCTCCCTTATCCAAAATGCTTGGGAGCATAAGTGTTTTGGATTTCAGATTTTGGGGTATTTTGGAATATTTGCATAAACATAATGAGATATCTTGAAGATGAGACTCAGGTCTGAATATGAAATTCATTTATGTTTTGTGTACAACTTATATACATAGCATGAAGGTAATTTTATAAATAATTGTTTTAATCATTTTGCACATGAAATAAAGTTTGTGTACATTAAACCATCAGAAAGGTGTCACTATCTCAGGCACCCGTGTGGACAATTTTGGATTTTGGAATATTTTGGATTTTGGATTCTGGATAATGGAGACTCAGGGCCTAAGCAGACTGCCAGAAATAGTGCACATTAAATTGAGGCACTGCCCTGGCTCAGTGCTAGGGAATCATGGGAACTGTAATTTATTGTGGCACCAGAGCTCTCTGACAGAGAAGGCTCAATGTCCCAGAAAAAAATACAGCTCCCATGATTCCCTAGCACTGAGCCAGAGCAGTGCCTCAATTTAATGTGCACTATTTCTGGCAGTCTGCATAGGCCTTCAGTCTGTATGTATCAAACTGCACTCTTTAGAGCACACTGTTTTACTTCAAAGGCACACTGCTCACCATTCTGCTTGAACCAAGATACTGAAAAGTACTTATGTAGCTCCAATTAACAGTTTATGAATTCTTTTTATGTAATTCCACAACATGTTTGTGGCAGAAACTGACAGAGAAATTCTGGGTTTTTATGGAATAAATAATAGTCTTAGGCTGTATGCTAGAAAAACAACCAATAGTTGTTTCAAATGAATGTAATTGCACAAAAGCTAGGGAGAGACAAATCTGAATCTGGAAACTAATCTGAAACTGAGGAAGTTACAATCAAAGGAAGAGAAATCACTATAGCAAAAATGGCAAACAAGGGATCCACATTCAAGCAACATAAAATTGGTGTTGTTGTGGCACCAGGGTCTAAAGTGGAATCTTCATTTTCAATAGATTTAGGTTGAGCCTCATATCTCCAACAACAAAGAAGCACTACAATCATTTTTTATTTTTTTTTGTAACAGTAAGCTACTATTTGAAAAACACACCATAATGTTTTCTAGATTTTATTCCAAAAACCAAAGCTTTGGAAATGAAAGCAACAGGGAAAAAGAATGAAAAGACCCTTTTCCACCTCTGGCTGTCATAGCCCACCTGTGCCTCATTCACAGCCCTCCAACAGCTGTCCTGGTTTTCCACTGGAGATATCTGCTTAACTTCAGCATTGGCAGTTGATGGACCAAGAATTTCCATGCAAGTTTCTATGGCAGGTGTACCTGCTGTTTTCTAAAGCAAAACACCTGGAAGATGTTTAATTTTCATAAGAACCCTGTTCTTTTAATGTTCTCAAAGATGATTTTATGTGACCCAATGATATTTTCACAATTTATAGCATGAGGCATCCACAAGTCTTAACTTAAATTCTTAATCATAAAGACAACTGGACCAAAGGGGAACAAATGATAATCTAAAAGAGGAGTAGAGAAAGGGTAGGGGATTCTCTCAACATTCCTTCTCTGACCAGGATATTAAAAAAGCTACATCTGCACACAATGTTATCAATTCTTGGCCTCTATGCAGTGCACAGTTACAATCGCTTAAGCTGTACTGAATCAACAGAGCTAAAGAATGCCCGACTCTATGTTGGATTGTGGCCACTGGGTACTGTTTTCTCACTTCACCTTGTTAATATAACTATTGTAATGCTTTTGCAGCACAGCCAGAAATATAAACAGATACATTTCCTCTATTTTTATGAACTTTCATTTTGCCCTTGAGTTGTTTTTTTTTTTCTTCCATGGGCTACAGCCAGAGTGTGAAAGAAACTCAGACTAACTCTGCAGTTTTCAAAGTCATGCAAATAAAATCTGCAGATTTTAAATTCATTTTTGAGTCACAAAATGAATAACATATGATAGCTGGAGTTATTAAAGGACATGCTATCATATCAGCAACTGAAATAAGAGTCAACAATTGCTTATTTATGTCTCTTTGGATAGCATGTTACAGCTGTCAAAAGGTAGCATTTGGTTCCCAAGCTTATTCAAAAGCTTTCAAAAGTTTCAGTCTTCCTTCCAACGTGGCCCTCAAGAAAAAAAAAATCCAGAACATCAATTAATTTCCACTTTTTGTATTAATTACATTCTTTGGAAGTAAATCTCTGTATGTCAATGGGACTTACTCCAAGTAACATTTATAATCAAGCATATTCATATTACAATGAAGTAGGACAATTCACTATGGAGCTTGTCGTGGGATGGATATGAGGATTATTGCAATCTAAATTGCCTCCGAATTGCTGGCTGCCATCAGCCCGGGTCCCAGCCAGGCTCAGCTGGAGCTTTTTAGAAGCAATTCAGCAGCGATTTAGCATGCAATAATCCCCACTTCCATCCTGCCTCCTGGCTGCAACCCAGGAGGCTTAATTCGATTTAAAACGCCAAGCAAGAGTCTCCTACATTTCACAAGCAGATCCCAATGTGACTTTGATTTGTATCTGTTTTGCACCAGTGGTGTTCCCAATATAGGAGATATATATTATCACACATGACTTATCCCGTCTTTTCCCCGATGTGATACATGCGCATTTAACTGTCAGTGACGGATTTTATCACATTCTCCAAGGCCTATATGCAGCCCATATGCAACCTGTGCTTGTCCCATGGCTTTTCAAGGACAGGATTTTGCTGTCCTTGAAAAGCCATGGGATAAGCCTGTGTTGCATACAGGCTGCACACGCCCGGCCATAGGAAAATGTGATAAGATCTGGCATAAACAGTTAGATGCACATGTATCCCGCCGAGAAAAAGATGGCATAAATTGTGTGTGATAATATCCATAGCCTTTGCATAGGATTCTGTGATGATGCAATAAACAACATGCATAAAAATTGTTTACTGCTGCCCTATGCAACCTCTAAAAATCTCCTCATGGAATAACTGCAAGAGTAGTTCGTGCTCTGAACAGGAGAAGGCCTAACTCATCCATTATGAGTTGATGCATCTCTCTCTCCCCCCCCCCCCCCAACCTTGCTCAGATCCTACGCTTTTTCAGATTAATGGAAATTAAGCTACTAGGTAATATGGGATCTTCAAAGCAAATTCTATAACATTTAAGGGCATGGGATACCACAACAAAGTGGTAATGAAACTAGCCATAAGCCCCATTAAAATAAATTATAGGTTTTAATATTAACAGAAATAGTACTTGATTTTCTATTAAAT
Source organism: Phrynosoma blainvillii (assembly GCA_026167975.1). Taxonomy (NCBI): domain Eukaryota; kingdom Metazoa; phylum Chordata; class Lepidosauria; order Squamata; family Phrynosomatidae; genus Phrynosoma; species Phrynosoma blainvillii. The sequence goes on from JANUYF010000005.1 coordinate 41,677,302, forward strand.
GTAATCTGTTTCTGTTGGGGGGGATACTAACACAACTTAAAATGGCAGGATTCCATAATGTGGCCTTGGTTTAAAAAGGAGGAAGAAGGAGAAGCCTATGGGAAACCTCAGACTGAAAATGCCAAAGAGCTTGCATGCAGCCTGAAAAACTTTATTTGCTGAACAAGTGCCAGCTCTGGAGCTGACACCCAATTTATTACTCTGTCAACTGACCTATTAAAATTGACACAAATCGAGTTGAAGTATGTCTGACATGCTACAGTTGAGGCTCCCTCCCTCTCTACACACTCCAGTACAAAGACAAACTTTCTGTAAGGTGGTGGAACAAGGGAAGGAGTTCTATTACTTGCCTTTTCTAAGCAAGGCAAATATGATCTTATTCCATTCTCAATATGCAGAACCAGCTATGATTACTCTTAGCCTCAAAGCAAGACACAAAAACATCAATGGGAAAATATTATCCAACTCTGGAAAGCCCTTGATTACAGAAAATGTCACTAGTACTAGTGATCCCTTTGGCTAGTTGTTACTCCAACCACACTCTGAAGTCATTATAATGGTTCCTCAATTTGTTTGAATTTTGATACAGTCCAGTCTCTCATACACATAGAAGATAAGACATTGCAACAATCAGCTAATCCATTTATTTATTTTTCAAATTTTCCCCAAGAGCAGGATTCAAGGCAATTAAAAGTAACAGAACAAACCAACATAAAATATCTATTAAAAAGGAGATATGTTTTTGTTATGAACTTTTGTTTTCCTATTTATTTTTTAACAATCCAACAATAATGGCAAGTTGGGTTTTTTTTATCAGCCACACCACAATATTCCCACTGCACCAGTTCCTTCAGCATCACCTAAATCTTGCACAGGAAACCAAATTTCACCGCTCAAAAGGGGGATCCTACACTGGAGGAAGTGGAGTTTATGTCACTGTACACCGGGATTTTATTTTTGAGGGTTTAATCCTTCTGACACAAGGTAAAACTATGTAGTTTGGCTTCTATTGATATGTTAATGCCTAAATTCAGCACAGAAATGTTCTAAGGAACTAACTGAACTCTCCCCACAAAAGGGCCTCAGAGACAGAATCAGTTCATCAAGATGGATGCTTTGTGTCTTCAGAAGGAGAACCAAAACTTTATTGGCTTTCTTTAGTGTTTTTGTCCCTATGGCCACGAGGGAAAGGCAACTTTTCTGTCTGCACAGATCTTCATGTGTATTCTAACACACACACACACACAGAGTTGTCATGACTTACAGAATCACAAAATTATAGAGTTGGAAGGGAACATCAATGCAGGAACTCAAACTATAATATCACAAGCAAATATCGGTCCAGTCTCTTTTTAAAGCTGTCTAAAGAAAGGCCCAAAATGCACAGGCCAGAAGAACCAGCTTCCTGCCACTTTAAGAGTGTGGTATTTAGATGATGCATGCCTCCAACACAACCAGAAGCTGCTCCAGCGCCACGATCTGGTCCTTTGGACCAGGTCTAAAAGAAGCAGCTGGCTTGGGACCATGGCGGAGGCCCAAGTGAGCCATGCAGTTGCTGCAGTCCCAGCATAATCGCAGCCCAATTAGCCTCCAGCCACTCCTGGCAGGCCATCTGCTTTGTCCCAAAGATGTCCCACCACTTCTTGACGTAATTACAGTCGTTCCATTGCTGAACCACTTTAACCACCAAATTCCTTCTAATGTTCAGCTGAAATCTACCTACTTGTAACTTAAACTGTTAGACCTGATCCTATCCTCAGAGGCAGCAGCAAACAAACCTGCACCATCCCTTCTGTGACAGTGCGCTATATATTTATGTAATGTCTTCTTTTCACCAGGTTGAACCTGCCCAATTTCTCAACTTTTCCTTCGATATTCTGTTTTCCATAGCACTTACCATCCTAACACCATAACTTTTCTTAACCTTGAATCCTTTTTTTTAAGCCTATGAGATCTGAAAGTTAGCATTATGAATTTTGCACCTTTTGGTTGGCTTAATAGAGGCTCTGCAATAAATTTGAATCCATGTTTTTATCATATTGTGAATATCATGTTATGAATTATTACTTATACAGTGCATAGCATTTTTCTTGTGATAGTGACTGCTGAAACTATTATTATTATTCTCTTGCAAGTCACAATAGCAAGCTTTGGAGTTGCATCTACTAGCTTTAGTCAATATGCCATTACATACAAATTGCAGCCTGTGACATGGAGATGATTTACAATTAATTCCTGGTTTGGAGGTAAAGCAAACCCTAAATTCATTTCACAGATTACAAACCACACTACAGTAAAGTTTCTGCACACTAGAAAGTAATGGATCAGAGAATACTGATGCCAAGTGAAAAAGGTATCTAACGCCAGGTGATGGTTTGTCATTGCATATGATGAAACCTACTGGACTGAATAAAAATAACTTTTTCTGAACTTTTGCAGATAACTGGCATCTACAACACCAGGTCTTATTAATATTTAAATAGTATGAAGTACTAAATTATGCTGATCTCTGCGAAGTCTCCACCACACAGTTTTTTTGAGGCTCTCATACACACTTAATGCTCAATCCTGTGTATATTTGCTCACAAACAAGATCCACATACATAAGTGGGACTTACTGTCATCAAAGTATATGTACAGAATCACAGTTTTAGGTTATTCAAATAATAAGAAATAACACATGATGATTTACCTGAAGTTGGTTCATAAACAAATATACAGTCCTACAGTTAATTTTATTTTTGCAATATAAAACTACACACTTGGATAAACACTGTGCAGTTAACATCTAGTTAAAGTAATTTTGCATGTCCACTGTTTTAAACTGTGTTTTGTAGCATAGGTTTCCTGAATTTCAAACTGCTAAACCAAATTACCACTACCCCCAAAATTCCTACTCCTTTGCTCCATCTAGTGGAGTTTAGAATTTGCTCAGTATATAATTTATTTAATTCATACAACATGTTTGCTAATCTATTCGCCAGTACAGACCATGCTAACCATATAGTTTAATACTAAAACACCAATTAACCCTAGGCACAGTAGCTCCAGAACAAATCCATCTGCTGTAAATGGAAGTTTGGCTTTAAGCTTTTCTTGTGTTTCATTTCACAATCTATTATCAAAACTTTCTATGGCTTCTATAATTAATGAAAAAATATTTATAGCAGGACTGTAAAGACCTTTACTTAGTCCTTGTCAAGATGGAAGACACTACCCATTTGGAGCCATAACTCAACAGCAGAACATAAGATTTGCATGTATGAGTTCAACCCATGGCATCTGCAGCAGGCAGGACCAGCAGACCCCTACCTGAAGTTCTGGAGAGCTGCTGTCAGCCACTGTAGACAATACTGGACTAAATGGACCAACACATGCCCAACACTGTTCCTAATGATTTCCAAAAAATTATAGCTAGATGTCATATACACAAGTACAGATTATATAATCCTTAACATATATTAATGTATGGCATTATGCTAATGTATGGCATTATGCTAATGCAAGAATTTGCAAGCTGAGTTTAATTGGTTAAATTAATTTCAGCTATTAGAACTGTTTCTACACATACAAAAATGGTAAAAAGGTGGTCATGTCTGGTATCGTTCCCCTAGCAATCCAATGTAGGTTAATATTTTCTGTACAAGAGTATACTGTGAAACTGCCTAAAATAGACTTTAATTATGATGCAAACCTAGGACTTTATCGCACCACTTTTTAAATCAATTTACCTCTCCCAATTTAAATTTTAATTTGGGTGGCATCCTGATGTTAGCAGGAGGATTTTGCTGCTGAATCTGCCACCCAAATACAGTCTGGATCCATCTTCGCTCACAGGAGCGCTCCAGCAGCCATTTTCTTAAGCTGGACAACTCCTGACTTCGAAAAGAGGCGAATTGAGCACCCCTGTGAGTGGAAATAGACCTGGGCTGTATTTGGTTGGTAGACGCGGCAGCAAAATTCTTGTTATAACATCAGGATGCCACTCAAATTAAAATTTAAATTGGGAGAAGTAAGTCAATTTAAAAAGCAGTGTGATAAAGTCCCTAAACACTTACTTGGAATTACATCCTTATTATAGGGTGAACCCATATGGGTATACATTTTGTAAGATTTAACCTCCTGAAATCTGAATACTAAGGAAATAAGTGTGACTGGTTAGATCAAAAAGCCAAATGTCTATATATATATATATATATATATATATATATATATATATATATATACTTTATTTTCTGGCATATAAGACTACTTTTTAACCTGCAAAATCTGGGGTTAAAGTGAGGGGGTCGTCTTATACGCCGGGTATAAGGAGGTTCATGATAGGTTTGCCTTAGTATCATCATCAGTTGGAAATGACTTGAAGGTGCATAGCAACAACAACAACAGTTTTGGAAGTCATACTTTTCCCAAACTATATTTTAACTGGAAAAGTGGGGGGTCGTCTTATACGCCCAGTTGTCTTATACGCCGGAAAATATGGGGTAAGTAAAAAGTAGGATTTCTAGGTGTTAGCCATCACAATACTGAGTTTTGTTTTAACAAAACAAACATACCAATCTAAGAAATAATGCACATACTTGTACAATTGCTGGTATCATTCATATAGCTGCTCTTGTAAGAGTGTAGTTTCCTGTTTTGTTGTATTTAAAATAAGTATTTAAAGACTTTTTGGCAAGGACTGTGCTTTCAAGGTGTCTGTTGACTTATGGCAATCCCAGGAATTTCACACAGTTTTCTTAGGCAAGGAATACTCAGAGGTGGTTTTGTCAGTTTTTTCCTCTGAAATATAGACTACAGCAGTTGGTATCTCTTGGCAGTTCCCCATTCAAGTACTAACCAGAGCTGACCCTGCTTAACTTCCAAGATCCGTTAGGGTATTTAGGCCTTTAGGCAAGTGCTGCTCATAATTTATTTTTAAAGGAGAATGTTTCAGAACTACCAACCACATAGGAACTTCATAAAGCTGACAATCCCTCTAAAGAAAGTTAGGGGGGAAGCAGACGAGGGCGTCCAGGACGCCCTGGGCTGGTGCGCCACGGGGCCGCAGCCTCCGCACCTCGGCGCACCGGTGGCGTCCCTGGAAGGAGCGCTAAATCAGCGCTCCTTCCTCAAGACAGCGAAAGTGCGCCCTAAAAGCGGCGGGCGCACTTTCGCTGTCTTTTCCGCCGCGGCGCGTCCGGTCGCTGCGGCGTGAGGTCATCCCCGGAGCGCCGGCCATGTGGAGGGCCGGCGACTCCGAGGGCGACCTCAGGGAGAGGAAGGGGCGCCGCTCGTGCGGCTGCCCCTCCTCTTCCAAGCCTCCAAGACGACTCTATTAGTCGTCTGCCGAGGCCCTAAGGCAAGATGGCTAATGATACAATCAAAAATAGCTCAGAAAACCTGCATAATTTGACTTCAGGTCTCCTAGCTTTCCCCAGTGCTTTGGATCCACCAGCAGATCTCAAAGAGAGATCCAGATGTTCCATTGATGGATTATTGGGTTGTTTGGGCAGATGAGCTGGAATGATAATACCACCCCAAAAAATTAGGACAGATAAGCTACATTTGGATGATGGGGAATTGCTTGTTATTTGACAAGGTGTGCAAGTGGTCTTTGTCTTACTTGTTTTAATTTAAACAAGTGCAACTTCTTGGATTCAGAAGTTGATGGCAAACAAGTTAAATATCTCTTTTAAGAATATCATGAGAATGGTGCTATGTGGTGACCCAGCACCATTTCTAGCAATACTGCTCTGCTCTGGGGTCACAACAAACTACCATTCCCAGAATTCCATAACATGGAGCCAGCTTTTGACATTAAAGCTAGTTCAAACTGGATTATTTCTCTAGTGTGGATGCAGCCTTTGATCCAAAACACACTGCAGAAATAATCCAGTTTGAGACCGCTTTAACTGCCCTGGCTAAGTGCTAGGGAATCCTGGGAATTGTAAGTTCATTGTGGCATCAGACCTCTCTGACAGAGAAGGCTAAAATGTCTCACAAAACTAAGCTGGGGCAGTTAAAGCAGTCTCAAACTAGGTTATTTCTTCAGTGTGTTTTGGACCTTGGTCACAAGATCTGCTTTAAGTGCAGAACTGATGTATTGCAACAACTCACCAATTTAATACTAATCACCCACTTTCCAAGGAAGTGGCAAACTTCTGCTGCTAGCTGAGAAAACGAAAATTAGTCCCTAAGAGAGGATACCATCAATAGTGCGTTAATCTAACCCTCAGCTGTTAATGATTTACACTGTGATTTCCCCCGATACAGTTAGCTCTGCTGAAATATTATTTTAACAGTTTCAGTTGGGTTTCCTCAGTATGCATTTGCTGAAAGGGGGCTGACTAAGGCTATAATGGAAATAATTTAAATGTTTGGGTTTTTTGAAGGACAAAAAATGGTTTAAACTTTTAACCCTGTCTAGTATTTTTCTTGTGCTTGCATGGACTAATGTTTGGGCAATTGTTTAGAAACTTGTAAAACACTGATAAATGTGTCAAACAGAAATTTGAGCTTGCCATTGGGTCAAACATTGCAAACAGGGATCAAATTTTATTCAGAAGTCAAGCACAAATGATAGTTTGCTGGTTCATGTATAAATTTTTGGGGGAGGGAAGAGTTATTCATTTGAATCTGAAGGTACAAAGGGAGGAATGCATGAATACCCCAAGATTCATTCATGTAATGGCATGACACTCTATCTGTTACAGAAGTGGTATTCAAACTTTTAACCCTTGGGACCCCCCCCCCCTTTATATCTACATGCAGATGTCATGCCTCCCTGTCAACACAGTATACAAATAAAAATAGTTTGTTTATTTAGTGTGTCTATATATATTTGTACATTCATGTATACTCATATTTTAACATTTTATAAGGAAGTAACATTGTTCAAATTGGAACATTTTTATTTAAGTAAACTCAGTATTTAACTCAACATATGCATAAATTTGGGAGTTTGGGAAGAGGAGTAGGGTTCAGAGCCTCCAAGTCTTGTGCCCCTCTTGAGCAACTCTCATCCCCCCCCAGGGGTCCTATCCCACCATTTGAAAACCACTGTCTTATAGTGTTATCTTTCAGAAGCCCAAAAGTCTTTTTGGTTGTTTTGTTAAGATTGGATTACTGTGCAGACTTATGAAAAACACCAAATGAACACGGAGGCTGTTCGAGAGTGGAACACGCTCCCTTGGTACTGCTATAGCATCAAAGATAAGTATGGGCCTCTACAGACTGGCCCAATGGGCTGGCCTGGAAGCAGATATGGGGAGGGGCAGCTGCACGCCGGTTGCCCCAACCCCACGCCAAGGACGTCCTGACGCCGTACGCCATTACGCACAGCACGCGGTGTCACGATGTCCTTCCGGCGCAGCGTTTTGACACGCTGTGCCAGAAGGGGTGCTAAAGAGCCGTGAGCAGGCTCTTAGGGCGGCATTTTGCCATTCTTTTCCGGGCAGCAAAAGGGAGGATCGTGGCCACGTGGTGTGTCAGCCTCGGCCCCGATCCACTGCTTCCCGGGGCAGCTCTCCGCCGCCCCTTTGGGCCCATCTGCAGAGGCCCTATGTTCATTTACCATGTCCTTTAACCTGGGTGGGGTTCACACTGCCCTTTCTTGCTTCCCAACCCTGTGATCTATACAGTAAACCAACTGACACTTGCTGACTCTTAAGAATAGAAAGATTCCATTTTCATAAAATTAAATTACATCTCTAATACTGGTTCAAGAAAGCAATTTCATGCTTCGTTGAATCGTACTCCTCTGTTTCAACAGCACCACTGGCTGCCAGTTTATTTTCGGTCACAATTCAAAGTGCTGGTTATGACCTATAGAGCCCTACACAGCTTAGGTCCAGGCTATCTAACAGACTGTATCTCCCAATATAAGCCTGCTTGGACCCTGAGACCCACGGGAGATACACTTCTATCAGTTCCACCTTCTTCACAGGTCCAGCTGTTGGGAACAAGACAGAGGGCCTTCTCAATGGTTGCCCTTACACTTTGGAACTGCCTCCCTAGGGAGGCTAGAATGGACTCCTCCATGCTGCTCTTCCATTGCCAGGCCTTTTTTAATTATTATTCAGAAAGACTTTTAGAATTGGGAAAAAAGCTGTTAAGTGCTGTATTGTTCATATCTTAATTCAGTTTGAATGTTACATGTATGTTTTTAATTGTAATATTTTGAATGTGTAAGCCGCCTTGCATCCCAGCCTTGAGGAAAAGGTGAGATATAAATAAAGTTAGTAATAATTATACCAAAAATCTAACTTTTAAAAATAGTCCTTGAAGGAAAAGGCAAGCTACAAACAAATTACAGGATCTGATTCAGCTGTCCAAAATCAACTCTGAGCATATTTGAATTCAAGTAGTGTTGCAGATGTCCACACAGCACAGTAATAATCCAATTGGTCTGTCTTTTGGCCAGATACATTTCCAGCTCATAATGAAGTGAACGGAAAAACTACAATGCTCCCAACATACAAAGGTCTGACCATAAGACAAAGCAATAAAACAAAGCATAACTGCATAACCGGCTGTAATGTATTTCAACATTGCCGCACACTTAAGGTCAGTTATAGGTCATCTAAACATTATAAATGCTTTCTTAAGCAGGTAAAATGATCCATCCAGCTCATCACTCCAGCCCTGGTGCACCAGTTGTAACAGAAAATCTTACAAAAATGGTGCAATGAAGACAGCCACTGATAATATTTGTTCTGTGCACAGAAAAATGGTAGAAACAATAAAAATCCTCATACAAACATTTGAGTTATCATACTTGATTTTTTTTTTTAAAAATGACTCAAATTATGCACCATCCCAATACTGCAATCTTTAAGGAACACACTACTACATCTTTTCCCCCTCTCTTTGAAAAAGGAGAACTGTTTTAATTGCTGAAATGCAGAATTGTGCTGTGAATATTTTTAAAAAGCCATCTTTCATCTGCTAGAAGGAAGGAGGTTCACAAGGAATGGGGAGAAATGGGAAACTTATTTCCATGAATGTTCATTATAGTTCAAGCCTGCATTTATCTACTCTGAGAAATCATGACCCACTGAGTTCAATGGGTCCAACAAGTAAGTATCCAACAACTGAGTTACAAAACAAATGGGAACAAGAAGTGCCAAAAGTAAAGTCTCACTTTGCTCCACCAGTTTTGGGTGATTCCCCGCAGCTTCTTATGAACCAGCTGGATAAGGCCTGAATTCTAGTATTTTGAAAAAGGTAAATGAGACTCTCTACACAGTCTTTGTACACAGTTTGAAATACAGATGGAAAACCAGATCCTGTTGAAGCTGTATATATATTATTAGGTATGTGTCTTGAGTAACTTTTCCACATTTCCCCCATAGTTAATTTTTAAAAAAACAAAACTTTGGCACTAGAGGACTTCCCCCCTGCCTAAATCTGAAGCAACCAAAGCATGCAACTGACCAGACTTACTCTGGAAGTCGAGACAGAACACCTGCAGAGAGACATGCTATGCCATCATTGACCCGAGCTGATGAATGTCCCTTCTGAGCCCACTTAATAACAAACTCCAGAAGAATCAGGGTAATGAACAAAGGAGTTGCCTAAAATGAGACAGAAAGGCAGGAACAAGGTAGACAGTCAAATATGTCATAAACATTCGCTTTTAATTTTCTCATAGTGCTTTAGGCTTGAACATACATATACTCACGTCCCACTCTAATCTCTTAATATCTTATAACATCATATCTTATTATTATATCTTAATTCTCACAATACTGTTGCCTAAACTTTGCAGTTTTATAAAGAATGCTGATGGTATATATTTATACAGGACCAAGTTCGTATGACTTGGGTCCAGAGCAACTGTTCTGAAAGTAAATGGCAGGGAGATTCTGGGAACTATAATCCAAAAATGTCTTTTCTAAGCTCTGGAACATACACAGCACACAGCTATGCATCAGATTTTGATTATGTTACAAGCATGTATGGCATTATTATTATTATTATTATTATTATTATTATTATTATGTCCCACTTTTATCCCAAGATAAGGACTCAAGGTGACAATAGGTATGCTATCCTCATCACAAACACTGTGCTTGGAGAAGGAAGCCGAGGAGAGTTGAAATCTAAATCTCTGCTCCCATGGAAAAGAACCCAGAGAAAAAGAATTCTTATTGGATGCAACATTTTCCCTGTATCCTAACTGCAAGGGTGAATAAGATCCAAAACACACTGCAGAAATAGTCCAGTTTGAGACTGCTTTAACTGCCCTGGCTCAGTGCTAGGGAATCCTGGGAATTTGTTGTTTGTTGTAGAACTAGAGCTCTCTGATAGACAAGGCTAAATGATGTCTCACAAAACTACAGTTCTCAGAATTCCCTAGCACTGAGCCAGGGCAGTTAAAGTGGTCTCAAACTGCATTATTTCTGCAGTGTGTTTTGGACCTAAGTGAGGAAATTTTAGACTCCAGTCGTAGTTTTTTGGGGTTTGTTTAATGTTGTTTAATATTGCAATGACTTGTTTTCTGTGTCCCACACTAAAACTCACTTTTGGATGAAGCAGTGGTTTATTATTTTTTGAAAACTCACAAAGAGTGAATAATGTTAATGCTGCAGAAGAATGTGTATGTAAATAAAAAGCACATTCAAGCAAATAAAAATGGTATTGCCTTTGACTTACTGTTCCATGAAATGGATGCATCTGTCTGACCTAAACACTTCAAGAGAAAAGGCCATTTTGCAAGAATAAGGGAGAAAGAAGTCCAGAGTTTTACACTAAGAAGATTATCGTACTCGGTTATAACGTGGCTTACCTGAGCCGGCTTAAAATTAGAAGCGGGTGGCATCCTGATAAGACACTATCACACGTGGGCCAGAAAGCGAAAATAAAAGTGGAAATGAGGCATTACGAAAATAAACCGAAAATAAACTTGTTTCCGCAAACGTCATTACCTTAATTGCGAATTTACAGCAAGTGCAAAGAACGTTCACACACAAGCGAAAATATCCCGTAAATGTAGTAGAAATGAGCCTCTTGCACATGCGCAAATAGAGGAATGAGCCTCTTGTACATGCGCAGATAGAGGAATGCTTGTGGGAACCATGGGTAATGACAGGGAAATGCTCCCCAATACATATTTGGCGATCACATTTGCAGTAAATGCAGAATCACCCTCATCGCGCAATTGCATTTCCTGAAAAAACCGAAATTCAAAAGATCTCGGATCTTTCCACTTTCGGTCGGGGTTCTGTCGGGGTTCTGTGCGACGTCATGTGAAAACACGGGCCAATAATCCGGTATCGTTCAGGATTTCATGTGGATTTTGTTTGGATTGGGCCCCGTGTGATAACGTCCATAGTATCACACACATTTAGCTTCTGAAATTGCCGCCCGGCTGCAGCCCGGCTCCATGGCCACTCCGAGGGGCGCTCCGGCAGCCTTTTTTTCAAGCTGGAAAACTCCCTTATTTTCTAATTTTAAGATGGCTCAGGAAAGCCGTGTTATAACTGAGTGTGATTGTCTCCTAAGACTCAGGGATCCAGTTTTCCAGTTGTTCATAGTCGACGTGGAGATTGAACTCACTACTCCCAAGTCTTTCTAAGTTTTTCATATTACACTAATTGAAAGAAGGATATGTAAAGGATGAGACTAGGAAAACTAGGTAGAATCAAGATCATAGTATTCCCAGCCCTTCAATAGAAAATGTGCTTCATATTGTATCATCCTGTTGATTAATCTATCCTGCTGTTGTCTAGTTTGATTGGCAGCATCTTTTGAGAAACTCAGGATGCAAAGGGATCTTGTATCTCAGTATGCAAAGAGATCTTGTAGCACTTTGAGATTAACTGAAAGAACTTGGTAGCATGACTTTTGTAGACTAGAATCTACCAAATCCTGTACCATCAACAGTCTCAAAGGTGCTACAAGATCCTTTTGAAATACTGATTTTCCAGAGTAGCAAGATTATGGGTTTTATCGCACAGGGAAAATCCCATGCAGAAACGGGGTTTTAAATTAGAAAAAATCTGCAAAAGTGGGTTTTTCACACGACGTTGTTGTTGAAGTGTTGTTAACTCAAACAGAAAGCAGTCAAAAGCTGCTCCTTTTTACTTTCGGAAAGTATTCGTCCTCCTCCTCCTCTTCCCAAACTTTTATGGGTAAAATGTTATGGGTAAAATGCCTTGAGTTAAATACTGAGGGCCTTTGCAGACTGCCAGAAATAGTGCAAATTGAGTCCACTTTAAGGGTTAGGGTTAGTGCTAGGGAGTCATGGGAATTGTTTTTTTTTTTTTTTGTGAGACATTGAGCCTTCTCTTGTCAGAGAGCTCTGGTGCCACAATAAAATACAGTTCCCATGATTCCCTAACCCTTACCCTAACCCCTAAAGTGGACTCAATTTGCACTATTGCTAGCTATCTGCAAAGGCCCTGAGTTTACTTAAATAAAACTGTTCCGATTTGAACTGGCTCCTTGGGTTTTTCAGGGGGGTTATTGTTATTATTATTTTTCTGGAAATGCAATTGCGCGATGAGGTGTAGTGGTTTGAGCTTTTGACTAGAACTCTGGAGACCAGGGTTCAATTCCCAGCTTGGCTATGAAACCCACTGGGTGACCTTGGACACATCACATGCTCTCAGCTTCAGAAGATGGCAATGACACCTTGGAAGGAAGTTGCCAAGAAAACCACATGCTTTTCCTACCTGGCAGGGGAGGTACCATGATCATGAAGGTGATTTTCCCAGGGTGAGACTCATACATAGCACTCTGGGTATGCTGACCCCTGCGATTTCCCCAAATCAGGAAAATCGACTGCATAGTCTGTGGTAATCTATTCCACAGAATAGATGCTGACTATTCCAACATCTTTCTCAAACTTTTTATCCTTGAGACCCCCCGTACATGGACGCTGCACCCTCCCCAACTTGATGTAGTATATGAAAAAAAATATTCTGTTTACTTAGTGTGCCTATATTTTAACATTTTAGAAGGAATTAACATAGTTCACCTTTGGGTTGCCATAAGTCGGAAATTACTTGAAGGCACACAATAACATTAACAATTATCATTCTAATTATTATTGCACCCAGGACCCCATCACAGAGTAACCAGGTACAACAATTATCATCATCTTCATCTTCATCAGCAGCAGCATTGGTTTCTTTGGACTACATAGTCCATCAGCCAGCAAGTCCATGTCTCTGAGGAGGCAGACTCAAGTCTACCAAAGCCCACGCTCCCTGCTTCTGTCTTTAGTCTCAAAAGGTGCTATAAGATCACTTTGTACCATTATCATCATTGCACACAGGGCCCCCCCACAAAATAACCAGATACAACTATTGTTGTTGTAACCAGATACAACAATTATCATTGTTATTATTGTTGTTGTTCACTATTGTTGTTATTATTACTATTACTATTGCACCCACAGTATCACCACGGAGTGTAACCAGATACAATAATTAGTAGTAGTAATTGTAGTAGTAGTATTGCACCCAGAGCCATACCATGGAGTAATCAGGTATAACAAATAATAATAATAATAATAATAATAATAATAATAATAATAATAATAATAATGGGGCCCCACCTCAGAGGGGAGAGACAGAGCTGTTGGGAGAGGGAGGGAACCAAGGTACAACCATTTTTTATTATTATTATTATTATTATTATTGACTGGCCCCCTCCCTGTTGGCTTTTCACCGGCAGGTAAAAACATTCCTATGCAGGCAGGCTTTTTAAAATCATACAAGCCTGGTTTTATTTTTTTATTTTATTTTTGGGGAGGTGTTGTTGTTGTTGTTGTTGTTTTAAATTATGTTTTTAACTTTTGTATGTTTAACATTTTAACTGTGCAGTGTTTTGATTTTTTTTTCTTCTTGTTATTTAATATGTTTTGATTCTATATGGAGGTATTTACCTCTTCTGTATGCTGTTTTAACTTCTGTTTGGTTTAATAATTTTTTAAGGGGGGGAGGGGGGTAATTGCTCTTAACTGTTGTACGACGATTTTATGATGTAAGCCGCCCCAATTGATCTCAGAGGGGCGGGATATCAAATAAAAAGTATTATTATTATTATTATTATATTGATTAAGTTATTTTAATTGTCTTTAACAATTCTGTTGTAATGTGTTTATGTATTGTGAGCCGCCTTGGATCCCTTTTTGGGAGAAAGGCAGTACAGAAATAAACTAAAATAAAATAAATTATTATTATTGCACCCAGGGCGTCATCATGGAGTAACCAGGTATTATTTATTTATTTATTTATTTATTTTGTACCCAGGTCCCCACCACGGAGTAACCTGGTACAACAACTAGTTGTTATTGTTGCTGTTGCTGCTGCACCTGGGCCGTCACGGAGTAACCAGGTACAGTAGTAGTAGTAGTAGTAGTAGTAGTAGTATTGGCCCCAGGGGTCCCTGCCCCGCTTAAGGCCGTCGTGAAGGCTGAGAGGGGAGTCTAGAGGAGCTCTGCGCCTGGGGCCCCCGAGCATCTGGTGGCGAAGGCGAAGGCGAAGGCGAAGGCGAAGGCAGGCGCCGCAGGAAGCCCTGGAGGAGCGCTCTCTCTCTCTGTCTCACCTGGTCCACGTAATCCGGCACTTCCTCGACGCAGCAGAAGGAGCTCTCGTTGGGAGTGAGGGCGTAAAAGAGGCCGCGGAGCTGCTGGGAGACGGAGGGAATGTGTGGAGAGGCGGCCATGTTTGGCCTGCTTAACGGTGTTCCCTCAGAGAGGGTCTTGTGGGGTGCAGAGAGGAGAAACCCAAGCGGGCACGAAAAGGGGGAGTCTCCCCCCCTTTCTGTTCTTTTTGTGCGCTCAGCTGGGAGCAAGATCACCTGATGGGCGAAGAAAACAGCCCTGAGGCCAGGAAAGGAAAACAGCTGGGTCTCCTCCTCCTCCTTCTACTCTCCTCCTCCTACCCTCCTCCTCCTTTTTCTTCCCCTTCTCCTTCTCTTCTTTCTTCTCCTCCTCCTCCTCCTCCTTCTCCTTTTTCTTCCCCTTCTCCTTCTTCTTCTTCTCCTCCTTCTCCATCTCTTCCTTCTTCTTCCCCTTCTCCTCCTCCTCCTTCCTCTCCGTCTCCTCCTTCTTCTTCTCCTCCTCTTTTTCTTCTCCTCCTCCTCCTTTTCTTCCCCTTCCCCTTCCCCTCTTCTTTCTTCTCCTTCTTCTCCTCCTCCTCCTCCTTCCTCTCATCCTTCTCCGTCTCCTTCTTCTTCTCCTCCTTCTCCTTTTCTTCTCCTCCTTCTCCTTTTCTTCCCCTTCTCCTTCTCCTCTTCTTTCTTCTCCTCTTCCTTCTCCTCCTCTTCCTTCTCCTCCTTCTTCACACAACACACTTGCTTTGAGGGCCACCAGCAAAGAATGGCACATAAAAGCGCACTGGCTGTGGGAGGAGATGCCAAGGACCCCCGTTCTGTCAATAATGGGAGTGCAAAGGTTGCCCTGGCTGCTGGCCATCTTGGTTCTTTGGCATGGTGACAACCTCACTGACCTTCTTGGTTTATGTCATCATACCATAAACATAAAAGTATCTTTTGGAAAATGATGTCAGTGGTGGTGGTGATCTGGAGAGAGAGACAGGATTCCCACCACTACTGAAGTATTGGATTTAGGTCCAAAACGCACTGCAGAAATAATTCAGTTTGAGCCCCCTTTCACTGCCCTGGCAAAATGCTAGGCAATTTTGGGAAATGCCCTTTTGTGAGACATTTAGCCTTCTCGGTCAGGGAGCTCTGGGGCCAAGGCAAACTAGGGCCTGGTTCCCACTATGATTTAAAGCTAATTGCAGATCGGGTTACGTGACTGTTGTTCCCACCCTGTTGAGGTTGGTTGCAATCACGATGATGCGTGGCAAACACAAAAAACCCGCTGTTTCCTGACACTAGTTCTTTGGTGGTTCTTTTGAAAAGAATAGATTCTGAAGCATGTTCAACAAGTGGAATGATGGATCTGAATCAGATCATACTGGAGGGGAGGGACTAATGGCAGAGGGGTGTTTACCATCCCGACTCAGTTTTTGGGAGATCTGTAATTTCTCACCACCACCACGCTACCTTTGTGCTTGTGTGACCTATGGATGCATTATATATATATATATATATATATATATATATATATATGTATATATATATATATACACACACACACACACACCAAATTACTGAATATACAATCAGTATATTTTTTTATATATATATATATATTTTTACAACTTGGTGGCACGCTGGGTGATTGGGTGGACAGCAGCTCAGTGAGACAAGTAGTTGCAAAACCAATGGCTTGAATTTTCTATCAATTTTTTTTAAATTAGTTTCCAGTTTGGGCTGCTCAAAGGGGAAATGGTGTACTTTTGAGCAGCCTGCTAAAGTCGCCCCACTCTGGCCCTGTCCTTACTGTGTTGTTGCTTGCATCACTGATGACCCGTAGATGATTGACATGCATTTTGAAGTTGTGCAAACTAGTGGGAACGACAGTCATGCCAAAAAAGAAGTGATTACAAGGGAATAATGAAAAGATTTGCTTTCATAATGGGAACAACTGACCTTTTAGAATCGATTCATTGACACGGAGCGAAGGCGAATTGCAAACCAGTTTAAATGTAAGTGGGAA
Source organism: Phrynosoma blainvillii (assembly GCA_026167975.1). NCBI lineage: Eukaryota > Metazoa > Chordata > Lepidosauria > Squamata > Phrynosomatidae > Phrynosoma > Phrynosoma blainvillii. The sequence goes on from JANUYF010000005.1 coordinate 41,693,863, forward strand.
TAAGGCCTAGAATTCCCAGGATTCCTTATCATTGAGCCAGGGCAGTTAAAGCAGTCTCAAATTGGATTATTTCTGTGGTGTATTTTGGACCTTAGTTGAGACTTACCTTGGCTTTTGAACAGAGAGAAGCCAACTGCCATGGAAAGCCCTCCCAAATTGTGACACTTTATATGAAACTGTAAAAAAAAAAAATTGATATATCTCCTCTGTGTTAGGTGGTTAATGGTAAGAGAATAATAGATCAGGCCTGTCACTTTAATATGATGGAGAAAACTGGTGGTGGCTTTTGTTGGATTTCACAATTGCTGACTAGGGCTGTTGGGGGTTGAAGTTCAATAACACCTGGACTTCGGAATTTCCTGTAATAATCCTGACTAGAATAGAGCCACTGAGTTTACATAATATATGAGTTTACATAATCTATGAGGTGGGAGCAGAGTGTACAGTAATTATTCTCTTTTATTGGCTTCTAGTGGTTTGGGTGTTGGATCAGAGTTGATTTCCCAGTTCAGCCATGGAAAACCACTGGATGAGCCTAGGCAAGTCACACCCTCTCAGCCTCAGAGGATGGGAAGGGCAAAAAGAAACTTGCCAAGACAACCCTGTGATAGTGGTTTTTGCTTTAGGCTCACTGTAAGTCACACAGTGAGGCACACAGTACACATTGCAAAAATAACAGGTAAGAAATAGGTTGATAAACATAGTACAAAACACACACACACACACACACACACACAAAAAGGAAGTAAAAATAAGAGATGTGCCATAGTGATTTGAGCATTGATAATCATGGCTGCGTCTACACTGGAGAATTAATGCATTTGGACACCAACTTAAGTACTGCATCCTGTGGAATCCTCCTGGGATTTGTAGTTTTACTAGGTCTTTAGCCTTCTCTACCAAAGAGGGTGAGTGCCCCACAAAACTACAAATCCCAGAATTCCATAGGATGGAGCCATGGCAGTTAAAGTGGTGTCAAAGCACATTATTTCTACAGAGTACATTTGCACTGTGATTTAAGACCAGGATTCAAATTCCCATTCAGTCATGGAAACCATGGGCAAGTCACACTGTCTCAGCCTAAGAGGAAGGCAAAGGCAAAACCCCTCTGAACAAATTTTGACAAGAAAACCCTGCAATAGTTTGCCTTTAGGGTCCAAAAACAACTGGCTAACCAATGATATATTTTGAGGAAAAGTTCCATATTGACAAACTTTTAGGTATTTTGTGAGTTACATCATAGTTGCATTTTTAAAATTAAAATATTTAAAGAAATGTTAAAACAACAAACACTCCTAAACCTATCATAACAACAAGAAGCAACCAACTCAATAGACCAGGGGTAAGCAACCTTTCCCCTTTAAGGGCGGAGGGACTTCAGCTCCCAGAAACCTCAGCCATGTTGGCCAATAGTCCCATGTCGGCCAATAGCTCCTGGGATTCTGGGAGCTGAAGTCCCTCGGCCCTTAAAGGGGAAAGGTTGCCTACCCCTGCCATAGACCAACCAACATCAGAATTGTCTAACAAGCAAAATGATTTTGGGTTGACTGTGAAACAATGGTAGTGTTGGTACCAGTGCCTTTATAGGTAGGGTATTCTACAGCTGAATCAGTACAAGTGAGTTTTCTCCTTATTAAATTACAAGGCTGATCCATTTTCTCAGCGTTAACCATCTAATACTGAGAAGATTTGGGTGACAGCTGGCTCCTCACTTATTCAACAGTCAAGGTTAGTCCCAGCTAAAGCAACTAAGGGCCTTTACAGACTACCAGAAATAATGCAGCTTGAGGCCACTTTAACTGTCATGGTTCAGTGCTAAGGAATCATGGGAACTGTAGTTTATTGTGGCACCAGAGCTCTCTGAGAGAGAAGGCTCAATGTCCCAGAAAAAAAATACAATTCCCATGATTCCCTAGCACTGAGCCAGGACAGTTAAAATGGCCTCAAGCTTCATTATTTCTAGCAGTCTGCAAAGACCCTAAATCCAGTAGTTCAGTAGTAGGAATCATGTATGTCTCCAGATCTTGTTAGGCTTTTGTTAGACTCACACTTGCTGGCTAGGGCTGTTGGGAGCTGCAGTTCAATAAACATCTGCAACACCACAGGATCCCCTTTTCTGTAATATTTAGTCCTGACTAGATTAGAGCCATTGAGTTTACATAAATGACAACTCACCAAACTCCCTTTGATTCAATGGGTCTACTCTAGAGGGGTCAACAATAGGCATTAGGGTGCCACAGCAAGAGGATTGGGATGTAACAATCTTTTCCATGCTGCTGCCACACGAAAATCATTATGTAAAAGTTACTAGATCTTATTGTGGTTTCACAACAGCAGTTACTTTTTCAACAATTTATCTGAATCCACATATGCCAATAGGCAGAATAAAAAAAATGGCTTCTAAAAATTGGGTACTAAACAAAGCATGGATGCAAAGATACACAATCCAGAGCTTGAAGGAAATTTCTTAGGTTACAAAAAACAGGCAGTAATATCTGCCAGTGATCACCTCCCTGTCCCATATCAGTAACACATGTTTAATAGTAACTAACAGATAAAATGAATGGGCTAGTTCTGCTGTTTTGTTAAATTGTAGCTGCCTCTACTCTAGAAATGGGTCTGCTGAAGGCTGACATTGTAAAAATTGATGTACAGATACTTAAATGATCATTTATATCTTTGGCTGGTTTTAAGATATTCCATAAAACCCAAGCGACAGATTTTTTGATATCACCTCCAATCTATCCAATGCAAGATATATAGGAATTGTATCATTCTTTGCTCTTTATCCAATAAATGTGGTGGGAATGTGTACAGTTCATTGTAATGTCACTGAGCTCATCTTTGAAAGTAATAAGAGGTATTTAAATTACATCTTGTCTTTTGCTGTTGTTTCAGAGAAGTTGAAAGAGCACGTGCAGTATAGACCCTGAGCTCAATGTGAACTAGAACTAACCAACTAGAAAAAAGATGTTGTTGAACATAAAGAAAACAAAAATAATGACCACAGAGAATCTACACAAATTTGAATTAGACAATGAAGAAATAGTAAAAGAATTCTCAAACCTGGGATCAAACATTGATAGAAATGGAGGGTGCAGGAAGGAAATCAGAAGAAAATTAAGAATGGGAAGGGCAGCTATGAAAGAACTAGAGAAGATCCTAAAATGCAAGGATATACAACTGAGCACATAAGTTAGAATTGTACAAGCCATTGTACTCCCTATTACTATATATGGATGTGAAAGCTGGACAGTTAAGAAGGAGGATAGGAGGAAATCAACTCATTCGAAATGTGGTGCTGGAAAAGAGTGCTAAGGATTTCATGGACAGCCAAAAAGACAAACAAATGGGTCGTGGAGCAGATCAAGCCAGAAATCATCCTGGAAGCCAAGATGACAAAGCTCAGGTTGTCTACTTTGGACACATCATGAGAAGACATGAATCATTGGAAAAAACAGTAATGCTAGGACTGGTAAAAGGAAGTAGAAAGAGAGGAAGGCCACATGTGAGATGGATGGACTCTATTAAAGAGATTACAAATTTGAGTTTGCAAGAGTTGGGCAGAGCAGTGGAGGACAGGGGGTCTTGAAGATGTCTCATCAGCAGGGTCGCCATGGGTCAAAATCGACTCGAGCAGTTAACAACAACAAACAAAAACAGAGAGAGAATCTCTCGTTCATTTGCCACTTGTATATGGTTGTACAAAATTTTCATTTCATCCCACAATCACTAGAAGAGGACCTTGAGTGCAGCAAGGAGTCTGGAGGGAAAACAATGTGTGCATAGTGCTATTGCCATTTCCTTTACATTGTGTTTGTGCAACCCAACATCTGTTACACAAAACAACTCAGGTTGAAAGGGCTGAGATTCTTCTGTTGACTAACAAACCATTTCAGTATCTAAGGAAACTAAAGGAAATTGAGGAACTGGCCCAATGTGATCTGCAGGCAGCTCATATTCTTGTTTTCTCTAAAGAACTCTGTCCCACCTACTCTATGAGCAGAAAACACCCAGACACTTCCTGTTTGGGTCTCTTCAGAGCTCTGCAGCAGCATTAAATAATAAACTCATAAAGGGATTTAGGATAGGTTTAGAATGGGTTGGGCAGTACCGTTTGCCTTGGCAGCAATTCACTGCAAAGCGAAATTGCATCCAGACGTGAGCTGGGAATAGTTTATTTGAATTATTTGAAGTTATATATGAATATGGGAAATAGCTTAAAATAATAAATAATAACTAGATTTTTTTAAAAAAAGAGACTTTTAATGTGATGTTCAACTATTTATTCAAGTAGACTCAAATGGAGCAATAATGTTAATTGTTTAAATACACCTAGAGCCTAGAACTTTATTTTGTTTTTAAAACTAATGTACTACTTGCAGCAATATCTTTTAAAACAAAGCATAGTAGCCATTGCTTATTCCTCTTGTACTGATGTTTTTAACTCTTAAAGATAGGAATATAGCCAATAAATCTCCCCAATAATTCCCTGCCCCCACAAAAACAATGTTTAGAAGTAATGAATAAATCTCACTTGTTGTGCTTACCAAAAATAATGATGTTACCAACTAGCTGTTGTGCTATTCTGCAAAAATATAATTGTTACATCTGTCACCCTAAGTAAACATCTGTTGCCATAGGTAACACTTAAATAGCATTATTTTTAACATTACTTTCAGCCTCTGGATTAGCATGTTGAAGAGAGGAGTGTGTGCTTTTTCCTCATGCCAATCAGAATGCAGCTGATTTTTTGATGTTGTTTATTTTAAGCTGGAGATGTAATACTGACACCTGTGACTGCAAAAAGAATTTGAGTTCATTATTACATCACATTGTATCATGTGTTTTTATTGCTTAGTAGCTATTCTAGACCTGTATCTATTTCCATCCCTTTAATTTGCACATAATTAACAGCCATAGCCACCACATTTATATTTTATATATATATATATATATATATATATATATATATACACACACACACACACACACTAGCTAATTGCAATATATATATATATATATATATATATATATATATATATATATTGCAATTAGCTAGTGTGCTATATATATTGCAATTAGCTAGTGTGCTATAGAGGGCAGCCTAAATATTTGTGATGTGCTTTCTGTAAACAGACATTGAAAAATGATCATGTTCAGAGTCAAAGCATGAGCATAAACGTACTAGAAGTGGTATATGAACATTTCAGTGTTTACCATTTAAACAAACAATACATTTCTCCTTTTGATAATATGATATTCAGAAATGAAGTCTATTTATTTTAGCATTTGGCCAAGTGCTTTCTGATTGAGGAAATCTGTGTCTACTGTCTAGTCTTCAAGTTAAACAGCATATTAAACAATAAGCAGAGTTTGTGAAAAGTTTTTTTTGGGGGGGGGGGAGCACCACTCTCAGAAGCTCCATGGCCACTGTGGTGGCTCTGTAGATGTTGTTGGACTGCAACTCCTATGCCCTGCCTAGCAGAGCTAATGGTGAGGGACAGTGGGAGCTGCTGTCCAAAAATGATTGGAAAGCTACAATTCACCCACCCTAGATCATTGTTCTTCATGTATGGTATGTTATCGTTATAGTAATTTGGTTTTCCAGTTGTTCCTTACAGGCACTTGGTGAAATTAATATGAATCTGCAGGTCAGAGGAACTGTATTGAGGATGAAGATTCCAGTTTCAAGCTGCATTTTGTAATTAAAATATCTGTACTCAGCCTAATTATAGGACATGTTATCAAACTGATCATGATTGCTCACTTTAAAAATGTTTCATTTGATATTGTTTCACTTAGGGCCTCTGCAGATGATAGAAAGCACCATCTTGGAGGCAGGGAAGGGGATGGCCAGGGAAGGGGAAGGGGAAGGGGATGCCCTCCCCAAGGATCAGGGTGCGTGCTGTTATGCATAACGCACTCCCTGAATATGTCCTCCTGGCGCAGCGTCTTCATGCGCTGCTCCGGAAGAGACGCAGAAGAGCCGCGCATCAGCTCTTCCAGCACCCTTTTTGCCACTTGAGAAAGAAGCCAAAAGGGTGGATTGGGGCCGAGGCGTGGGGCAGCCTCGGCCCTGATCTTCCATTTCCAAGGGCAGCCAAAGGCCGCCCGTCTGCAAAGCCCTTTAGTTCTGAAAAGCTGCAACTCAAACACATCAGCAGAGTATTATTTTGTGAGCAGTGATGGTGAGAAGCCCTGAAGGAAAGTCAATGTGCTGGTTTTGGGTGGTCACCCATGCACAGGCCTTTTATTTTTTAGATGCCTATCCAATAAGAGCATTGCTTCGTCAAGTGTTGGTCCATGAGCCAAAGTGGGTCCATGAACCATTAGCTGCTGGTTTTTGGCTAGTTTCTAGGAAAGAAAGAAACAATGGTAGCCAATGGTCACAGATATAATAAAGCAAAGCAAAGCAAAAAAAAAAAAACAGCTTCATTTATATAACGCTTCATTGCCCCCCAACAGCTGGGTACTCATTTTAGTGATCTCAGAAGGATGCAGGCCTGAGTCAAACCTGAGCCCTGGCTAGTATTGAACTCACAACCTTGTGGTCTATGAGTGAGTGGCTGCAGTACAGGCATTTAACCACTGCGCCACCAGGGTTCCTTACTTATAATAACAGTCTCTGTCATGTTGGGGAGCAGGGAATTGTGAATCCCCCACATCAAAGAGCTTGAGATACATGCAGAAGCTCAGCCTTTTCTTTAAATGCCCAGTATCCATGGGTGTGATGGGTTCGTGGTTAAGATGCCAATTCTGATTATTGTAAGATTAGAAGGTTGGCAGTTTAAGGCCCAAGTGAGCACCCTCACTAGTCCCAGCTTCTGCCAATCTAGCAGTTTGAAAGCATGCAAATGCAAGTAGCTTGCAAATGCAAGTAGATAAATAGGTATTACTTTGATGGGATGATAACAGTGTTCTATGCAGTCATACTGGCCACATGACCACTGGAGTCATCTTCAGACAACATTGGTTCTTCTGTTTAGTGATGGAGATGAGCACTGACCCCTACAGTCAGCTACAACTAAACTTTCATGTCAAGGGAAAACTTTTACATTTAGCCATGAGAGAGAGAGAAACCAACATGGTGTGGTTAGAGCACTGAACTATGACTCTGGAGACCACAGTTTAAATCCCCACTCAGCCATGGAAACTTGGACAAGTTTATCTATATCCCACTTTTCTCCCAAAATGGGATTAAAGGCAGCTTACAATAACTGAAAAAGATAAAACTAAAACATGACTTACAAAAGTTAAAAATAGTTAAATAACACTAATATTAAAAGATAAGCTAAAAAGCAGCATAGTTAAAACTACTTTAAAAAGAAAAAAACTTTGTTGTCAAGAAATCTGTGATAGGTTCACCTTAGGGTCACCATAAATGGGAGTTGGCTTAAAGGCACACAGCAACACCATGAGAAGGAATCGCTTGGTGATACATGACAAGGCTGGCAGAGGATGAGTGGTGTGTTTTATCATTTATGCCCAGTGTCAAAATTCAGCCAGCTGTTACTGGAGAGGCATAATTTGTCAAGCTCCTTATGCCAACCTCTTGCAGGTAAGTAACTTTTTAAGCAGACTTTACTTACTTATTCATGTATATTTTTGCAGACTATTGACTTAAAAGGTAAAATGAAGGTATTCCCCGTTGACAAGGTTGTCAAGTCATGGGGGCGGTGCTCATCTCTATTATTAAGCCGAATAGCCAGCATTGTCGAGACTGCTGTGTGATCATGTGGCCAGCATGATTGCACAGAAGGCTGTTTACCTTCCCACCGAAGTGGTACCTGTTTATCTACTTGCATTTGTATGCTTTCGAACTACTAGGTGGACAAAAACAAATGACAGGAGCTCACCCCATCATGCAGCATTCAGGCGTCAAACTGACAACCTGCCTATCTTGCAATCAGCAGTCAACATCTTAACCACTTGAGCACTGCCCGCTACAGTGACTTACTATTGACTTACCTACCTACAAAACTGTGGTAGAGTTAAGATGCATCCTTGTTCCCTCAGAGCTTTCATTTTTTTTAGACAGCATAAGGAGGGATCTGAAACCTGGAAAACTTTGGTATATGTTAACAAAACAGTTAAGGCTATTTGTGAACACATCACAACAAAATGCAAAATAAGTAGACTGTTTTGCAAAATGGGTAGAAAACAAATAAGTAAAACAGAATGCAAAATAAGTAAACGTGTTTTAATATACTATGTTGTATATATTTATTGTTTTCATATACTATGTTTTTAATATATAATTAAACTGCATTTAATTATAGTGATTGTTGTGCGACTTCAAGTCATTTCTGACTTATGGCCACCCTAAGGCAAAATTATCATGAGATATTCTGAGTCTGAGAGTGTGTGACTTGCCCAAGGTCACCCAGTGGATTTCCATGGCTGAGGGGAGATTTGATCCCTGGTCTCCAGAGTCGCAGTCCAATGCTCAAACCACTATGCCACACTGGCTAAATTTTATTTACTTTATCATACATGGGGGTGCCACTACGTCTGATAGTCCTGATGAGAAATCTGTATCAAGGACAAGGGGCCATCAGAACAGAGTTCAGAGAAACAGAATGATTCCCAATAGGCAAAGGGGTCAGGCAAGGCTGCATCCTATCAACCTATTTGTTTAACTTATATGCTGAAAACATCATAAGAAAAGCAGAATTAGAATCAGAAAATGGAGGAGTTAAGATAGGAGGAAGCAACATTAACAACCTAAGATATGGCAGATGACACCATATTAGCAGAAGACATTTGGGAATTTGAACAGTTAATAAGGAAGGTCAAAGATGAAAGTGCAAAGGCTGAACATAAAGGAAACAAAAATAATGACCACAAAAGACAAACACAAATTCAATCTAGACAATGAGGAAACTGAAATAGTTAAAGAATTCCCATATGTAGGATCTAACATTGACCAGAATGGAGACTGCAGTCAAGAAATAAGAAGTAGACTAGGAATGGGAAGGACAGCTATGAAAGAACTGGAAAAGATACTGAAGAGCAAAGACATACAACTGACCAGTAAAGTCAGAATCATCCAGGCCATTGTATTCCCAGTTGCCATGTATGTATGTGAGAGGTGGACAGTGAAGGAAGCAAACAGAAGGAAAATCAACTCATTCAAAATGTGGTGCTGGAGAAAAGTACTTAGGATACCATGGACAGCCAAGAAGACAAACAAATGGGTTAGTGAACAGATCAGACCAGGGCTCTCCTTGGAGGTTAAGATGATCGAGTTGTGACTATCGTACTTTGGCCACATAGATCACTAGAAAAAACAATAATGTTAGGAAAGGTAGAGGATAGAAGAAGGAGAGGAAGACTACAGACTAGATGGATAGACTCAATCTGGGGGATTATGGGCAAGGGCTTGCAGGATCTGGGCAAGGTAGTGGAGGATAGGGACTCCTGGAGATGTCTCATCTACAGGGTCACCATGGCTTGGACCTGACTCAAGGGCAGCTAACAATAATTTTAAACTTTTGTAAGCTTCCTTGAATCTTTATCTGGTGAAAAGGTGAACTGCTGCTGCTGTTTGTTAATTATTATCTTGGTAGGAGAAAATAAGGGCTGTTGGAAAGTATGAACAATGTCTAGCAAGAAACCAGAAGATCTCTGAAAAGTTCCTTTTATTGGACTGCAACTTAAAGAACACAACAATAACAATGTTGTTTATTAGACTCTGGGAGCTGTGGTCCAGAATGGAAACTTCTCCAGGCACCGGATGGGTGCTGTAACTGAACTACTGTCTCAATTGTATTATGAGAAAAGATCAAATGGATTTTCAGAAAACAAGTTGCAACTGAAGTTCAATGGGATTTACATCCTATAGAATGCTTTGGATTGCACCCCTGTCTGCTTTGGAAAATGCAGCATTACCCCTCCACTGTCATTGTAAAAGTAATTAACAACATTTCACATTCTCTCGTGAGTGTTTCCATTCCACTGAGAAGAGTGTTGTAGTATCATAACAATGGAATTCATTCAATTATGTTTCATTAGGAGGAATCCTTCCAGAGCAGCAGACTGTTTTGACAGCAGGTGTGATCAAGATGTGGAAAGATTTCTCTGTGTGTTTTTATTTACCCATTCCAGAAAGTCTGGAGATTTGGGATTTTATCCAAGGCTCATTGATGACAATGGCGGGATTGAATATAAATGTAATATTTTGCTTTATATTGAAGAATAATGATATACAGAGATAGAATCTGTGCTGTGCCTCTGAAGGAGAAGCAGCTGTGTGGGAAGTTGTCCATATTACTCTTTGAGTTAGAAATTAGGATTTCCTGGTGGTTTGTGTTCATGGTGCCATTTACATGGTGCCATCTGTTGGGGATGCTTGAGTTCCTGCATGGCAGGGGGTTGGATTCGATGGCCCTTGTGGTCTCTTCCCACTTTATGATTCTGTGATTCTATGATTTTACAAATGAATGTGGAAGGCAGGTCTCTTCATTTATTTTATAGCTCATGTGATTCTCCCTTGAGGTTAAACTTGGCATCAAAGGGAATGTATTCCTTGCAATTAACACTTTTTTCCCCTCTCACAATCAAGAGTCTTCTGAGAGATGTGTGCTTCAGCTCTCACATTTGAAAATGAAGCATGTGTTTACCTTCTGATGACCACTCAGAAAATGAAGCATGCTAAATGCAAGATATGCAGATGAGGTCAATTGCAAAGGGTGACAAACATGCATTTCATACCACTTGAGGGAGCTGTTTTTCTAAATGTGTCCTGAAATTATCAACTAGTTTGACCTCAGGAGCAGATGTTAGAAAAGCAACTTTTCCACATTTCCAAAAGCCATGCTTTTTGGGATGTTCTGGCAACAATAGTGTGTGTGGGGGGGGGGGGGGGGAGAGATGATTTTTCAAAACTTTACTCATGATTACTTTCCTGACCAACACACAGGTTTTGTATGAGAAATGCTGACTATTTTTATTACTATGGGTTAAGATGAATTTTCTTTTTGAAAACTGCAAGTTGAAGAGAGAGACAAGTGGAGAAGGCCCTGAGAGAGGTTTTGTAGCCCTGACTCTTGTGTTGGCCAGTGAAAGTGCTTCCACCAAGCTGCTTTAACCTTCATTGTGGAAAAGATACAGGAGATATAATGCATAGTTCCTCCCTTGAGATCTGTGCTGATTTCCTGTTTGCCCACAGAGTGGAATGGATCTTGATTTATTTACAAAGAAGGCACATCTTGACAGGCACACACACATACACAGCACAGTCACATGGTTCAGGGCTAGTAGGGGATAATAAGCAACAAGCAATCAGGATGTTCAATTGCATTAAATCAACCCTCAAACATTTATTTAAAATACCATTTTGCCAGCCTTCCTTACATTGAATGCTATGCTCTCCTTTGTGAAGAAGACCAATAAATCTCTCCAACACCCTATTATTTTATTTATTTCATTAAATTATATATCCTAATATGGGATTCAAGATGGCTCACAACATAGATTCCATATGTTGTGCCTTCATGGATTTCCCTTTTTGCAGGACAATCCCATGCTGGTGGCAGATGCCTAGTTTGTATGTGCATCTCTGTTGTGCTGATATTTGCTCCTTTTATTGTGTATAAACAAGTGTAAATGAATTGTGTCCTATAGAACTACCTATAGTTAGGGTTTTAAATATGGAATCACTGGGAAGGATGGGTACAATCTATATTTACAATATTTGGGAGGCATGTATGGGTTGGGTCTGAGAAGCAGTTTATCACTGTTGTGACAAATGACTATATATTTTTTAAATAATTATTTTAAAAGACCCTGTCTCAGACTGTCTGTTTTGTGCACGTATGCTGGCCGAATGGCTGTAATAAAAGAAAGTAAAAGTAAAGTAAAGTTTTGTGCACGCACACACACATACTGGAAAGATGTTATGGTCTTTGTGCAGAGAAGCTATTCTTTCTATAAGATCTCCTTCCAAGAAACTGGAGTTATACTTTAGCCATAGCTAGGCTGTCTCATGGAAGCAGAGTAGGTGCAGAGGACAGAACTGTTGCTCAGTATAACCAATAAGATTTCACACTAACGCTGAAGTATAATCGAGACCACCTGAGGAACTGTACACCCCAGGTGCTATAAATCATTTTGCCAGGTGCTCCACGCACATGTAAGTTTGTTAGTAGCCTGTTGTCAGCTTTGAAAAGTAAGCCAAAAGTCCTTCTCTTTTTCCATGCACTCATCAAAAGCACTTTTTTCCAGGAGGTGAATGTATTCAGATGCTGAATGGCACTGCTTCTCTAAAGCGGTCCAAAGCACATTACAAATAAAGCATCTCCTGCTGATTTCAGTAAGTGTTGGCTCAGCATTGTAGAAAATCTGAACAGTGTTCTGAAACCATTTTCCTCCATAAAGGCAGCCTTTGCTAATACCAATAAAGAATGCAGGTGGGTTGAGAAAGTTTCTTATATACACAAGCCAGAATGTGAGGCAACATTATGTTGGGTTATGTTGGATAGCTGATAACTGATAGCTATAACTTCCCTCACTATTATTGAGATACAGAAATTTTAGAGCAAAATAGCTCCATAAACTCCATAAACCTTCAAGCTGAATTGTTTTAAAATACTACTGAGATGAAATATTTGCTTAAGAAAAAAGCCAGCTACCTGCAGCCTTATAGTTCAGGCTTCTGGGAAGAACAATCTATACTTTACAGGTATCCTCCATTGCTAAGGATTCTGCATCCACAGATTCAATCATCCACAACTTTAAATATGTGTGTGTGTGTGTGTGTGTGTGTAAAAGTATTAAAACAAAAAGCAACACCTTGATTTTACCATTTTATATAAGGGACACCATTTAAATATACCTTTGTATAAAATGGGGCTTAAGCATGCACAGATTTTGGTATCCCCAGTGGATCCTGAAACCAAACCCCAGCAGATACCAGGGGCCCACTGTATTTATTTATAGCATTTATTTATTTTCACTCAGCCCACCACTCCATTGAGGCAGCTGGCACTGAAGCATTTCTAACTTGAAATATAAAAAAAAATTTTAAAACAGGCTAAAACACTTTTACAAAAATAGTTAACAACCACACATTAAAACAACCACCCATTTTAAGGACTGAATCCCATATGAAGTAATACAGCCTTAGCTGTCTTCTGGAAGCTCCAAAGTGATGGAACGAGTCATGTGTACTCATCAACCCTGCCTCTTGAGGTGGTGGGGCATGCAACAGAAGCTTTCAATGAGGATCTCAAATCCCCCAGGCCCATGTGTGAAGATATCCTTTATCAAAGCTGTCTAGTGCTATGTAAGTCAAACTGAGCTCAAAAGCAAACTGAAAGGGAGTACAGCTTCTGCCAGACTGGTGATACGTGGTCTCTAAAGCAACACATGGACAACTTTCCAAACACTTTTCAGGGGTAGTCCTGTGTAGAATGCATTACAGTAGTCTGGAAGGAAGGAAGGACTGGACCTGCCCACTTTTGCCTGTGACCTCCGCAATGGCTTGACCCCCAAGAGAATGTGATCTTCAAAAGAAGTAAGGCTTTGAACCTCCCTTTTAGGCAGCAAGGTATACTGGGCTGAGATTTCTGAGGCTACATCTGCACTGCAGAAATAATGCAGCTTGACACTACTTTAACTGCCATGGCTCAGTGCTATGGCATCCTGGTAGTTTGTTATGGCACAAGAACTCTCTGACAGAGAAGGTTAAATATCTCACAAAACTACAAATCCCAGAATTCCATAACATTGACTCATGGCAGTTAAAGCAATGTTAATTCTGCAGTGCAGATGTAAAGCAAAGCAACTTCATTTATATACCGCTTCATACCATGCTATGCAGTATCTAAGCAGTTTACAACTGTAAGCTCATTGCCCTCCAACAGTTGGGTACTCATTTTAGCGACCTCGGAAGGATGCAGGCCTGAGTCAATCCTGAGCCCTGGCTAGTATTGAACTCGCAACCTTGTGGTTTATAAGTGAGTGGCTGCAGTACAGGCATTTAACCACTGCACCAACAGGGTTCCTGATGTAGGGTGGGAGCCATGCCTTCAGAGGAAGACAATGGCAAACTCCAGCTAAACAAATTTTGCCCTCAAATCCCAAACATGATAGCCATAGGTTGGAAATGAATTGAAGGCACGCCACCACCACCACCAACAAGCAACTCATTGCTATATAAGACATGAAAGAAGGTGGAATATAAGTGGCCTATCCAGAGGAACAGCCAGCTGGATTATTGTCTTGTGTAAACTTGGCAATAAGTAGGAGCAGCACAAAATTAAAGTTGTGGTTGTTTTGGTCCCCAGGCCAAGTAGGTTGTCATGTTTATTACTGAGCAGAACCCTATTGTACCAAATAATTGATGTGAAGTTACAGCCGACTTAAGCAAGACTGGCCAAGTTGTCAGTCCATGTCTGTATTTGGACTTCTGTATCTTAATCTTTTGAGTATCAACAGTACTATGGTAATTCCACAGGGAGAGGAAGGTCAGGGAGAGTCAGGAATAAACTGGCATGAGGCCAAGAGGAAAAAGCAGGCTAGCATTAGTGCATGTTGGTTTGGGGATTCAAAAACTGACACTTCTTCCCTTGGGTCAATATTGATCTAATATCCTGGAGCAACAGAGCGTCTCTACTGGAGATGCGGGGAGGGGGAGTGCAAGATTTAAAACTTAAGTCCTTGTAAAGCAAGCTTGTTTAGGGGGAGTTGAAATTCTCTAACAGTTTTTCAGAAGTGGAGCTTATCATTAGCAGTGGCAGTAAAATTATCTTTCTTTCTTTCTTTCTTTCTTTCTTTCTTTCTTTCTTTCACTAATATGTTTTCTTGTTTATCACGGTGGTGACAGAAACAGCAACTGTCTTGGCCACCATTTTGTATCCTTCATAGTGTGAGCAAGACTCTTAGAGCCTCTCTATGCATTATATTCTATATGACCCTAAATCTGTGAAATGTGGAAACAGAGGAGTATTAAGAGTATTATGTATTAGAGAAGTATAGTGGATGGGGAGCTGTATTTCCCCATCAACGGTTGTAATTTTTTTGTTGAGTGATAGATCAGAGTATATAGATGGTTGCACTGAATGAAGTTGTTCACCAACTACATTACAGCTAAGTGCAGAAAAACTATACAAGCAAACAAAAGTTTTCATATTCCCAAACTGTCCACCCCAAAGTCTTTGAGCTATGTATCAGTGTATGACAAAAATATATTTATGGAAAGCATGTGCTCCAATCCTAAACATAACTGAAAGAAGTTGTACCTTCAGTGTTGGAAAAAGGAATTTTAAACATCCATCCATCAATCCTCAGAGCTTGCATATAGGTAATTGCAAATAATGACTTTTAATTAGTTCCTTTTTTCAACAATGAAGGTGCAGCTTCTTTCCTTTATGACTAGGAACAACTTCACAACTTTTGCAGTGTAACTGTGCTTTAATTTACTTTTATAGCTATTGTGTGTATAGTGTACTGTGCTTTTATTTACTTTTATAGCCCCTTTTATTTACAGGATAGTTGTAAATGGTGGATGAGGAACATAATTTGGCTCAAGTGGTAGTTTGTGCATTTTCACATACTTTGGTGTAGGTAGTGAGACAATGACAAAATGATTGGGGAAGAGTGTGTTTTATATCAAGGACCAGCAGCTTCTAACATTTTTGTTCTGTAAAAGTAAATAAAATTTCTATATTAGTTACCTTTGAGAAAAAAGGAAAATAAATTATTTTGTTAAAGGAGCAGTTATAATAATAGCTGAATTGCTTAGAATTATAATTACTACTTATTACTTTCAAAAATAACTTTACAGGCACTGTTGTCTATTTAGCTATTCCACATTTATATACTGGCTTTCTGTATCGAAACACATTAAAGGGGAATGCACAACCCTGGTCAGCTCATGATCATCTTCTAATTTAAGGTGAGGTACCTTTTCTGCTTGGACTGTGATGACCCATATTTACATCAGTATCTTTGAAGCAGTCAAAATAAATGCCTGGCTATTCCTGGAATTAACTGATGCTTCTAAGAAGGCTGCAATTCCAGCACACCAGAGGATCCCCTCTTTCTCTGCAAATATGAAAACTGACAGAAATTATCAAGAAAACATGTGAAGGACATCAGATCACAGCTGCAGTATGCATTGATCGCCAGCAGTTTGGTGTACCTTGAGCATCGAACCTATGTGAGTAGAATAAACTCACCAAAGAAACTAAAGCTGAAGTACATCAAGGTACATTGAATTTCGTCAGCAAAATGAATAAGTGTAAAGAGCAGTTTTCCAGGGATGAATTGGGATGTCCTACACAATGTCTTGCTCTGCTTCCTCTTACTTGAAGAAACAGATTAAATGTGGATCGTTGAGATTAATGAATAGGTAAGATGGAAATTATTTTTTTAAAAAAATTAAAAGACTTACACAATGCATAAATTCACTGAATGCATTCTTTCTTGAGCATCATTTGTGTTAACACAGCACAGAATTTGGTTTTGTTGTTTAATTTTTTAGCATGAAGTAGGCATGCAGTGTCAGTTTATATTTACTTCATTTTTATCCTTTAACCCATACTCCAAAAAGCTTGGGGTTCATTCACTCCCCCCGCCATCTTGACAACAGCCCTATAAAGCACCCTAGATTGACCTCAAGTCACCCAGTGGGCATCACACCTAAGCAGAGACTGGAACTCATCAGTTCACTTGTGTTAGTGAACTCTGCATTCAGCTTTCAAGTATTTAATTTCTTCAACCACACCACAGTTTTATTAGTGAGATCAACCTGTGAGCCCAAGCCATAACATGGAAGGAAGCCATCTGTCATGGGTTTCTGATCTGCCAGCTTTATTTCCCACCAGGATTCCTGTGCTTTTAACTATTGTACAAAAGTAGAAAATGATCTCAGGAATCTTTATTTGTACCAAACAAATCCAAGAAGTATACAGAAATAGAGTTACCAGTAGTTATGTATGTGTGTGTGGGTGGTCTAAGAAAAATGAATTTGTAAGACAAGTGTATTAGATAGAGCTATAACCTGGAGCCAACAATTCTCTGGACTATTCCTTTTTTAAAAAATAATAATAATAACAACAGTGCTATTGAGGTAATTTGCTACATTTATCCTTTTGCAGCCTGCATTTAATTTTAGGAAGAAATTGGCTCCTGCTTTAGCCAGGTTGTCTCTCACATATGTTGACTTTCTTTTATTCATGTTTTGCTCATCTTTTTTTTTGGCGGGGGGGGGGGGATGAAATTCCACAGTAACTTTGAAGAGAAATCTGGCATGCCAAAAAGGAAACAATCCCCATAGTGCCTCAAGCCCAGTCCGTTGTGTACAGCTTATTTCCAGAACTTGAGACTTTCAAATGCTGAGCATTTTAAGTATGAATTTTGTTAGGAGTCCTATCTAGAGCAAACCATTGAAGCAATTGTTGAATGATGAGTAAACGTGTGAATCCACTGATTCTGTGAGTCCACTCTAGTCAAGACTAGCATTTGGATTCAGATCATAGAAAACAACTGAGGGGGGTTGCAGACTGCCAGAAATAGTGCAAATTGAGTCCACTTTTAGGGTTAGGGTTAGGGTTAGGGAATCATGGGAACTGTATTTTATTGTGGCACCAGAGCTCTCTGACAAAGAAGGCTCAATGTCTCAGAAAAAAAAACAAAAAACAATTCCCATGATTCCCTAGCACTATCCCTAACCCTAAAAGTGGACTCAATTTGCACTATTTCTGACAGTCTGCAACCCCCCTGAGACAATTGTGTACCACAACTCTAAAACAAATGCAACCCATTCCCCATTAAGTGATGGCAACAATTTGAGTTTGTCCAGATGTAGACAGACTATAGCAATAAGAAACAAAATCAAATGGTACCTTCTACACAAAGTCTAGTGTAAAATGCTAGAAATCTCAAAGAATTCCAAAATGTGAGGAGAATGAATATTACGTGCTCAGTGCTGATGAAAATATACACACTCTACATCTGTTCAGAGCATAACAATCCTTATTTTTTCCTCAGGTGGGGTAACAGGAAGTCTACATGGAGAAGAATCAACTGACACTAACCTGACATCAGAAATGGCAAGATTCAAAAATCAGGGGTTAACTCTCTAGTCTCCAAGGCCACTAAGCTCATGGTGATCAGTTCTTAATAAAGAGAACTATATAATTTAATGAAGGAGGTGAACATTACCTTCCAAAATGTCTGTTTGGAACCATGGAATTAAATGTCAGAAAGAAATTGTTTTCTAAAAGTTTCACATTTTTCTCAATGTGAAAAGTGCTGATGACATTTAGTGAAGAACCAATCAAATCATGAAAAGAGTTGTGATGTTAAAAAGGAACTTTCCCAAGCTCCAGGCTTGGCATTCTAAGACCATCCCCATAATTACAAGCTTGTCTTAAGCTAAAATGAGTGGTGTAAAACTTGTGTCCTTTACAATATTCATCTTAGTTCCTTTAAATTCTGTCTGGATTTTGCCAAGAAGTGTCCAAAACTGGTAGGCCAGAGAGTGTCATCAGTTATACAAGTGGACTCTCCCACTACTACAATATCTTACGAGACGGAAGCAGCATGGAGGCGGGATGCAGTCATTTAATTTCTGGAGATTTTTAGAAAGGATCTCTGGAATTTAAAGGAACTAAAAACAAGGATGTAGACAGAAACGAGAAACTTCCTCCATGTCAAGAAACTTGCACATCTGAGCCAACCCACATCCTCAGATTTTATTAATGTTTATATATATATATATATATATATAGGAGTACTCCTTTCCATTCAGTGCTGTGGTGTGTCAGTATAGCTATTTCCAAAAATAAGAAATAGCTGTTTTACTCTCCCATTCATCCCACTTTATGTTCTCCTATGCTGCTCTTTCCCAATAGAATATGGCAATTTTAGGCAATTCCAAGGTTATACCATGCTCAACACATGACTTCACTTTAACAACACCTGCCCAGAGAATAATTAGCAGTCCACTTTTTCTTTTTTTTTCCTTTTTAATAACAGGACTTCCATATACTACAGATGGCATTTTTCATACCAGACAGCCGGCGATGTATGTTGGAAACCAGCCAAACTGTCTGCAAAAACTGTGAGAAATTCAAGACAGACATCTGAATGGAAAGAGAGTTTGACTCCCCCACCCACCCTGCAATCCAGCAATGACATATGAACATCTGTTAAAAACCTACCCTAATATAAAATTATTTGCTCTTATCTAGCGCCAAACAATAGAAATAAGAGGAGAACAGCTTCATTGTTATTTTAGTTATGGAATCCATGCCACTGATGCTGTTTTTATGCAGAAATATCTCTCTGATGATTCTGTGCCAGCTAGTTATGCATCCACAAGGCTAAGGTAGGAAAGCTCCCACTGGAATTCACAAAGCTTCATCAATGTTAGTCAAACCATGTATCTTCTGTAGGGTTCAAGGCGGACTATGAACCTTCCCACTCCACCCCAATTAGAGCTCTACTCCTATTGAATGCAGTAGGCCTCACTTCTGAATAACATGTATTGGAAATTGCACTGCAAAGCTATAATTATGAGTGTACTTAACACACATGATGCTAAAGGTATCTTGGCCTAAATACCTTAAAGGCACCAGATTCCCATCTGATCTTGGAAGCTAAACAGGGTCAGTTCTGGTTAATACTTGGATGGGACACCACCAACAAATGCTGTAGATTATATTTCAAACCACCTCTGAGTCTTCTTTGCCAAAGAAAACTATGAAATTCATGGGATGACTTGAAGGAACACAAAGTTGTTTTACACTATATTCCCCTATGAAACTGGTATGTCAATAGACTTTACCATTCATTTGTATACCTACGGCACCACTACTACATCAGTAACAATAACAACAACAACAATGGCTAAGGTATATGTCTTTGCTGTTGTTGTTAATTGCCATTAAATTGGCTTGAATAGGCTGAGATGCAATTTGCTGCTCTCTTGTTAATTGCTGTCAATTTATGGCTTTCATCTCAGACAACTCTATGAATGAAAGATCTCCAAAATACTTGTTATTGACAACCCTGCTCAGATCTTGCAAATTCAAGGCCATGACTTCTTTCCTTAAGTTAATCCACCTGTAATGTAGGGCCTTTGCAGACTGCCAGAAATAGTGCAAATTGAGCCCACTTTAAATTGAGGCACTGCCCTGGCTCAGTGCTAGGGAATCATGGGAATTGTATTTTTTTCTAAGACATTGAGCCTTCTCTGTCAGAGAGCTCTGGTGCCACAATAAATTACAGTTCCCATAATTCCCTAGCATTGAGCCAAGGCAGTGCCTCAATTTAAAATGGACTCAATTTGCCCTATTTCTGGCAGTCTGCAAAGTCTTCCTCTTTTCCTATTGCCTGCCACTTTGACAAGCATTATTGCCTTTTCTAATGAGACAAGTATTCTCATTATATGTCCACAGTACAATAGCAAAGCAGCTTATTTATATACCGCTTCATATCACGCTATGGGATGTCTAAGCGGTTTACAACTGTGAGCTGATTGCCCCCCAACAATCTGGGTACTCATTTTAGCGACCTCGGAAGGATGCAGGCCTGAGTCGAGCCTCAGCCCTGGCTGGTATTGAACTCGCAACCTTGTGGTCTATGAGTGAGTGGCTGCAGTACAGGCATTTAACCACTGCGCCACCAGGGCTGATACCTTCAGTTTATTCATTTTAGCTTCTAGGGAGATAAAAAAAACAACAAAAGTCCCCAAGGCAAAAAACCAAGATGTGTACCAAAAGACCCAAAGAAGGGGTTATGCTGAAGGAGTAAAAACAACAATGCCCCACCCAACTTCAAAAACAATAATGTAACAAATAACCAAACCCTGGAGTAGAAAAACCTCTATAATTACTGAAAGGGTAAAATTACCCCACTAAATCACGTGCCAATAATGAAAATAAAATAAAAGGCACAAAAAATCAAGGGCTGAATATATAAAAGGATAACCATGCCCTTAAAAAACTTATGGTTCAAAACCAAGCCAAATTTCTAAAAGGGTAACATTTACCCCACTAAAAAATCTGCAAATGCAGAAAAAGGTAAAATGAAAATGCATAAACCAAGGCCAGACGCGTTTCGACTGCTGTCTTCCTCAGTGGCCTATGAGCAATTAATTTATATAAGTATTTATTTCACAGCTCACACAATGTAACTCTGCACTATTCCAAAGTAATAATGTGCTCCTCCTGCTTCCAGAGACTCTTATATAACCAACCTTGCTGGTGATGATACTAATCCATTCAAGACTTAAGACAAAAGAAAAGCCTTAGAATGTGGATGGGCAATTAATAATTCAAACCAAACAATAAGCCTTTCTACATAAACCCACCAGGGATTCAAATAACAAAATATGACTCCCTTGTTGTTTAACCATTTTTAGATATTGCATCTTTATATTTATATATTTGTAGATATTTCAACTACATAATGTAGAGCAATACTTCAATTGAATCCTACTAATACTCTTAGCTACACTTGTTCAAATCAGTCAGAATAGTGGTGGGAGATATCCTGTAAAGAATAAGAAGAAACTAAGGGAAAAACCTAGGGTGTGGAGAGATGTTTAAAAAAAAAAAACATTGTTACATTATTGTTTTTGAAGTTGGGTGGGGCATTGTTGTTTTTACTCCTTCGGCATAACCCCTTCTTTGGGTCTTTTGGTACACAGCTTCTAGGGAGAATTCAGGTTTGATTTGCTGTAATACCCAATCCATATGTCTTTTTGGCAGTCTATGGTATCTATAAATTCTCCTCCAGCACCACATTTCAAATGTGTTGGTTTTCTTCCTATCACCTTTCTTCAGTGTCCAGCTTTCACAACCATAGAAACAGTATGGCATGGATGATCCTGATTTTGGTAGTTAATAATATATCTTTACACTTGAGGTTCTTGTCTAGTTCCT
The DNA here is from genome assembly GCA_026167975.1 of Phrynosoma blainvillii. NCBI lineage: Eukaryota > Metazoa > Chordata > Lepidosauria > Squamata > Phrynosomatidae > Phrynosoma > Phrynosoma blainvillii. The sequence continues at coordinate 41,715,762 of JANUYF010000005.1, forward strand.
TCATATTAAATATACCAGTCAAATTATTTTGGCACATGAAGCAAGAAATCTCATGAACAGTTTTTCCTTATCTGGTAGTAAACATGCAATAATAGCTATTTGCTACCTTTTCACATTACTTGAAAAAGTTGCTGCCTGAGGCAGCTGCCTCACTGTGTCATGTATCCCTGAGGAAAATACTATGTATGTGTGTGGGCACATATGTGCATTCATATAAACTTCAGCTTCCTCAAATCATTACTAGTCAAGTTCAAATGAGCATAAGCTCATGTATCCCATTTGTGGCAGGATAAAAACAAACAGAAATCAAATTTTCTGAATTGCAAATTTTGGCAAAAGTTACTTTAGGAAATGTTGCACAACCAAATAGCCTAGGCAAGTGTGTTAGTATAAAGCTTTGAGAATCATGTAATGTTTTGACTTCCAACTAGAATCCTATATGAATTAAAAGGTCATGCAAACATTTCCTCTCTAAATTGCTTATGTGTAAGCATTCACAAGAATCACAGAAATCTCATATTCTGTTCTTCATGGGTCATATTTAGGTTTGGCATCTTTCCTCGTTGGAAAGTATCTACTCCTGTGCAATTTTTTATGAAGGTAATTTGAAAGATAAAATTATCTTGCCAGCTGCATGTCCAATGTTTTCTCAGCTGCAGATGTGCTATTAAAGTTATATGTGTGTTTACAAAGGTCCTTTAAAAAGTGTACATGAGAGGGGCAGTGCTCAAGTAAACACAAATAAGGAATGATATAAGAAATTGTATAACTAGATTCCAGTCATACACTTCTCAGTTATGTGGTAAAAATGCCTGGTGAGGTTGTATATTTATAACTCTTCAGGGGAACAATGCTGATAACACAAATGATTACTCAGAAGGACTTTCATTTCTATTACTAGCAAAGTCCAACAACAATTTATTTATTTATTGAAAAAGACTAACAAGGGAAATAAGAGTTGCATGTGCAATTGAAGTTATGTAAGTGGAAGTCAGAAACTTTGTCTACAAGCTGATATTTGTACAATTATTTGTGTAATTTGTTTAATTATTTATATTCAACCATTTAAAGCAAGAGGTTGTCTGCAATCCTCTACCTGTCAAGTGTGGAGTACGTAAACCATATTGATCTTCATTCTGAATAGATATGTATAGGATAGACATGCATTTTTTTTAAAAAAAAAATGAAGCTATTTTTGTCCTTGTTTTCTATAATTCTATCACCAAACCTATTTCTCTGTCTCTCTGTGTGTGTGCCTGTGTCTCTGTGTGTCTCTGTCTCTGTCTCTCTTCCTGATTATGCTTAGAAAAGTTCCTTATGGGACTACAGCTCCCAGAGATTGGTGGCTATTCTGGCTGGGAGATAATGACACTTGCAGGCCAGAAAGAGGGGCTAAATCTGCATTACAGAAATAAAGCAGTTTGATACTGCTTTAACTGCCATGGCTCAATACTATGGAATTCTAGGAGTTGTAGTTTCATGAGATATTTAGCCTTCTCTGTCAGAGAGTTCTGGTGCCACAACAAACTACAAATCCCAGGATTCCATAGCATGGAGCCATAGCAGTTAAAACAATGTCAAACTGCCTGATTTTGGCAGTGCAGAGTCGGCGTAAGTCTTTCAAGCTCTAATATGTACATAAAGAGGGGCGGGGAGAGAACGGACAAAACATGCTGGTGAATATTTCAAGCTTTAATAGCTGTATTTGAAGAAAACAAACACGCCAAGAGTGCAGCCCTTTTGTGCCTACTTATGTGACAATAATTCCATCTCCAGATGGAAAACTTCCTGTAAATAAGATGGAGACTTATCACCCAGGGGGATGGATTTCTTTTTTGTGGTCTTCCCTGCGATTACGATGGAACACGTGGAGTTTGCCTATAAACTTAGTGGGTCCCCAGAGAGGTACAAGGCAATTGAAGGAACAACAAAGGGGAAAGGTCATCCAGATGGAACTCTTGAGCCTTTGTGCAGTAACTGTGTCTCAGATCACACCTCCCCACCCCCTTCTCTGTTTTAACTCCATCACAAACATCTCTTTCAGCCATGATTTCTGAACTTAGTAGCTGCTTTCAGGACCACGTTGTGTGTTTATCCTCAGCAATCCCTGAAAATATATTCTTTTAAACACACACACACACACACACACACACACATTTATCTATCTTTTAAAATTAGTACATTTTCTAATTATGTAGAGAATTCATCCAGATGAGCTCCTTATGTCATTTACACAGAGATGTGGTTATTACCAGCATCACAATCTGATCACAAATTGTATACACACACACACACACACACACACACACACACACTTGTTTGTAAGGATCTAAAATACATATAGGCCCAAGAGAAGTAACTGGACAAAAGCCAGGGAAATCAGCCTGGGACTAATGCTTTGCTCTTGACATGGACTGTTTTTCCTGTGTTACAAATACTGCATGAGAGCAAGTCTACCTGTTTCAGCTATTGACAGGCTGAATCTGCAACCGACATACTACTTTATTTGATGTCCTTGCAGTTCCCAGTTTCTGCTTCTTGACTGGATTAAGATTGGACAAAAGGATTAATCTAATGTTAGTCTTGCCTAGAGTGGAGGTGGGTTTGTATCACCTATTATGGTACAGAGTGTTGTCTGTTCCAAACTCAATATAGAGTGCAGATTATTAGTGAACATGCAGGAAAACCATAGAAAACCATCTAGTATTCTTTATCAATCTCTCTTGGCCAAATTCCCCAAACATGACAGAAACATAATTCACCTGTGTTCCAATTGCAAGTAGAATCTCCCCATGCAATTGATGCCCAGTAAAGTAGGTTGGGGAGAATTATGTTCCTAGAAATGGTGTCACAATCATGACTAAGTAGTGATCACTGATACAGAACAGTTACAGATGGGTAAATCTATGTAACTGTTCCACGTTTGTGATGGCTACTTATGGTTTATTCAAACAATGAAAATAATCCAGGTTGAATTCGGGGTTGAATCCTTGTTCACACACACACCAAATGCACCCTAATCAGTTTGGGGCAGGCTATCAAAAGCCCACTTAAGTTGGGGCAAATAAACCCAGGAATTTTCCAAGCTTTTAAAAAAGATGGGCATCATCAGCAGTGTGATTAATGATGCAAAGAGACCCGTATTAAACTCAGCATACCTTGAATGGATTCCAAATATATTCACACATCCTTAACTCATTGGCAGGGCAAGGCTCCACCCAGCTGACTTTACAAGGAAACGCTCCTCCTCTTCCTCTTTCCCTGCACAACCGGTTTCAATGGGTGGCTTCCCTGGGAGGAAAGTGGCATGCCCCCCTTTTAGCACCAGCTCCCACTAAAATCCCGAAGAGATGTGAATCAATGCAATTTCAAAGTGTGAATAACAAAACCGGAATGCATGAGTGAGGATATTTGGATCATTCCGGTTTAAAAAAAAAATGACATGTGAATGACCCCCTAGTCATGATTGTCAGGCTATTAACATGGTCACAGCTCCCCCTCCAACCTATATATGACTTGGGTCCAGATTATTTGAAGGCCTATATAGAATACTGGGTATTATTTTTCTGGTCTGGTTTCAATTCTGCTTTCATTGGGGTATTAAGTGAGAAAAACAGATACAGTGTCTGGCATCCTATTGTTTAGTCCCACCTAGAGCAAATTCGCTGAATCATTTGTTGAATGGAGAATCAACATGTGGGTTAACTCTGTTGATTCAATGGCTCTACTCTGGTTGAAATTAACTATGCAGGTAGACTAAGGGTATACAATAAATTGGCAATTAAATTGTCATTTTTAATAAATAAATAAATAAATAAATAAATAAATAGCAGCTATTTATTTAGAGGTGGAGTGAAAGAAAATGTTAACCACTGCTGTGATGCTGACAGTTGCTATTTGTACCAGGACAGATTTGCATCCAGTAGAGGCTGGTGGTTCTGATGTCAGTGGGGGTGAATCCACTCTAGGTTTTAGTATGAACTTTAAAGGAGCTATGATGGTGCTGAACCTATTTATGAAGCACTGTTAAGTAAAGTTCAGACTGAAACCCAAAATGGATTCACCGTGATATTGATACTGGAGCTATAAGCTATGAAATGACTTTCAGCCCTCTTTCAGCTTCTCTCTTACCATGAGGTACACATAGTTCCACAGCAGAGATGGGGAACATGTGGTTTTCTAGATGCTGATGTGCTTCAACTCTTGTTATTGTTCACTGTTGCCTCTCCTAGCTGGGCTGATGGGAACTGTAAGCTGACAACATCTGGAGGAACACACATTCCTCACCCTTTCCTTAAGACTTTTCATTTGGGGGATAGGAATGTTTTCTCCAAGTCATTCATAATTTTTCTCTGCTTTGTAGTTTTGACAAGCAAGAAAGTCATGGAGTAACTAAGATAATGAACATTCAAAACAAAGGAAAGAATTTGACAGAACACAATTGAATGTGTTTTTTATTTGTTATGATAGAATAAGGAGATATACTGAAGAACATAAGGCAGTGCAACTTTCTCAATTAATTAAACTTTCTTGCATAGGTTATATTTCAGCTTTGCTAGTACTGGTATTTTTGGTGAATTCTATGCACTCTTCAGCATTGAACATTCTTAACATTAAATAGCTCAAATAACCTTATAAATTGGTTTAAAAGTCTGATCCATGATTTTCCATAGAGAGAACATGGCCTAAACCCAATTAATAGTCAAGAGAACAACAGATTCATTGAATCCACAAGATTTACATAAATAGTGACTTACCAACTGAATTTAACCCAATGTTATTTTAGGTTTAATCTGCGCTGCTTATTGGTGGATTGGTGGTGGAGACTCTGCCTCATCCCATAGGTGAGAAGGCACAGGACCAGGGTGAATTTAGCCATACCCTGAGTGGCATGGCCAGGCATTAGATTGGAAGGACCAAGGAGCTGCTGAAGACCAGCTTTTCCATCTCCTTTGACTTTTCACACAAGGCAAAGCAACCATCCACCCACTTATCCTGCTGTGAATAGTGTGTGAATAGCTGGTCATGATTTAAGAAATGTTTGCTCCTTACATGATTGGCTGATGAAAGGGTTTCCTCTGTTCTACTTTGCACTTTAGCCTTCTCTGCCAAAGATTGCTGGTGTCTCATAAAACTATAAATCTTAGGATTCTGTATGAAGGAACTACATAACTTAAAGTGGTGTCAAAACTGCATTATTATTTCTAAAGTGTAGATGCACGTTGACCGAATAATACCTTCAGTTCCTAAAACTAGTGAAATCTATGTCAGTCTTGTTTATTGTTGTTGTTGTTGTATCTACAACTTGGGGCAACCCTAAAGCAACTTTATTATGGGATTTTCTTGGCAAGATTTTCTTCAGATGGGGTTTGCTTTTGCATTCCTCTGAGGCTGAAATAATGCAACTTGCTGAAGGTCACCTTGTTAGCTTCCATGGCTGAGTGTGGATTCAAACCTTGGTCTCCAGAGTCATAGTCCTATGCTCAAACTACTACACCACACTGGCTCTTTCTTACATTCAATCATACATCTTTTTTATACAGCTTCTAAAACAGTCTATACATTTTAATAGCTTAAAAAATTTCCATCTAATGTCATATTGACATATAAAGTTTTCCAAAACATACATATTGTGAATGCAATTTTCCTAAAAATGTTATTTTGTATGTAAATTTCTCTCCATTTGTACAGAATTGTTGAACCACAATATTTTTTACACATTTTGAGTAAAAATGTGGACCACACATCTCTACATGGAGGAAAGGCAGAATATATATTTTAAATAATGCTGAGTATCCCTTGTCTGGAAATCTGAAATCCGAAATACTCCATAATCCAAAATTGTCCATTTGGGTAGCTGAGATAATGACAGCTCGTTTTCTGATGGTTCAGTGTACATTAACTTTGTTTCATGCACAAAATTATTTAAAATACTGTCTAAAATTACCTTCAGGCTATGTGTGTTAGGTGTATAAGAAACATGAATGAATTTAGTGTTTAGACTTGGATCCCATCTCCAAGATATCTCATTATGCATATGCAAATATTACAAAATAAAAATAATAATAATCCAAAATACTTATCCCAACCATTATGGATAAGGAGGATTCAGACTGTACAATGTTTACAATGTGATATTACCAATGTTAGTAAATGTTAATAAATGATGGGGTTGTTTATTAAAAGGTCTTTGTCTTGTATGGGTTAGGTGATTTTTCTATCTTAAATATCATTAAATTGCAATGTACAATTACTTAGCCATTTTCTCTCCATTTCCACCAGTATGGTGCAACAAAAATATCCATGTAGTATTTGCTTGCAATCTGGGGAAATGGTTTAGTGTGGTTCTTGTTGTTCTTGGCTGAAGGTTTCTTTAGCTGTGGAATGCTTTTTCCTGCTAGAGGAAAGAATTTCTCCAATGTAGCAGAGCAGATGCCTCATCCTGCATAGAAAGCTCAGTTTGTAATATCTAAATCAAACACGGGTTCAGTTTTAGAACAAGTTACTGTTCTGATATTTTGAGTCACTTAGGAAAACTACAAAGGAGAACAAGGATTATTTCAAAAGGATCATTTATTAAACATTTCCTTTACAAAGTACAATCACTTTTTGTGTAACTTTTGGTTTTATTATCTCACTGTATGTACACAAAAGCTTGGGAAAACATGGAGAAATGCCTTGACTTTTGCATGGTGTATACAGAGCTATCTTTAATAAATTTTGACCACTAACAGAGGCAATAAACATTGTCTTATATTTAAAAAATGTGGCATTAATTCCTGAATATTAAATGAATTTGCTGAAAGTAGAAACATCTTTCAAATGATAACACAAACTGCTACCGACAGCCCAATTGCTTTAAGAGCATGGATACTCTAAAGTAAATGGATTGTGACTAGCAGCTACAGTCATATGCATCTAGGTCTTGATAATAAATTCTAAATATGAATGGATGGTTGGCTTTTTATTTTCCTGACAGGTATGATCCTATTTTTTAAAAAGTTGCTGTTATAAGATAAGAAAAATTGAGGAGCAAGGTTTAATAATTTCCTATTAGCAGCAGTTGATAGTAAATGCAACATAAGATTTGTTTTGTCTGTTGTATAAGGTTTTTCCCTAGCAGACTCTCTTTGGATCATTCATACTCTGAATGCTATGGTCTGCTTTTATTATATATCTCTGGGACACAAAACAAAATTAGAGAGACAAAAAAAAAAAAAAGCCATTTATTCTCATGAGTGACTATTGCCATCAGCTAATATGAATGCATTGCTAAAAACGAGTGAAAAGTAAAAAGGCTGTAAAGTAGATATATACAGAGTTAAAATACATTTCGTATCCACTAGACAGTGTTTCTGTTGGCACTGTGTTTCCCCCTTCAGTATTTTAAATTTGTTGAGAGCAATGGCATCTTTCAGTGCAAGCTAAAGCAAAAAATACCTGCCCATTGTCATTGAAATGACAGAGAAATCTGGAATGTTCAAAATGAAGCTTGTCTTCTGCTTCTGCTCACAAGGCACATTTAAGGTGTGGCACTTACAGAATTTGTGTTAAAAAGAAGAATCTGAGAGTAGCAGAACCCATTAAGTTCAAGAATACAGATATATATGTTTAATTGCCCGATAGTCACTTGCATATGTCAATGATGTCCATGTAAGGCTTGCTGCATTAGCATGTCTTTCCTGAGAACAGAGCTGTGATTCCTTTGTATTTTATCATAAGTGTGCATGCTCAGAGCTGTGGTCACTGTCATGGCTGTCGTCATTTGCTAATGAGTCCCCTGTGTGCTGAAGGCCAGCTGCACCAATTCCGGAAAGCTCCGAGGGGAGCAATGTGCCTTTTTTCACATTCACCAGTTCCTTTTCTCTGGCAGCAGCTCCTTGCTGCCCTCCTTTTACCCGCTTCCATTTCATCCGTCTGTTCTGGAACCAAACTTTTACCTTTGAATCAAAACAAAACAGAGTCACTGGAAGTGCGTGGAACATCGATAAGCAGTCACACCACTCCTAATAAACCCCACAGGACTGCCCTCACTCACAGAGCAGAAAATAAAGGCTGGTATTCATTTATCCCATGTTGCTGTTATCCCATTTTGTTGCCTTCAAGTCATTTCTGACTTAGAGCGACCCTATCATGGGGTTATTTTGGCAAGATTTGTTCAAAGGAGGTTTGGCATTGCCTCCCCCTCAGGCTGAGAGCATGTGACTTGCTCAAGGCCACCGAGTGGGTTTCATGGCTGAGCTGGGAATCGAACCCTGGTCTTCAGAGTTGTAGTCCAACACTCAGCAACTACACTATGTTGACTCTCATTACTCTCCCATTTTAAACTCATTTAAATATATGTCGTTTTATTAATATAATGGCACATGGTTTGCCAGCACAAGTAGCAGAAACAAAAGAAGAGGTCACAACCAGGTTGGTCGCAAAATGTAGTCCTGCACAGCCCCACCTAATATTGGTGGGCCTTTGACCTCTGTTTTACCAAATAGTGGTGGAGGGCAATTTGATTTATCACAATGACCCAGCATAATGTCATAATCTCAGAAATTGTGGGAAATTAGAATGGCTAGATGCTATTGCCACAACCATGTAAATATGTTGCACTCAGGACCAGCTGTCCAGAGCTGTTGTATGCTGAAATTAAGTCTGACCAAAGAAGTGTGTGAGAAGTACAGAGAATCAGAGCCATAACACATAAATCCCAACCTCTCATGAGACTTTAACTTCCCTAAATTTGCAATCCTGTCTTTTAAAAAAGCTAATCTCTAACCCGTATGATTTGTAAAGTTATAACCAACTGCTAAGAAGTTGCAATTAATATCACCTTTCTTTCGTCTGACCAGTAACTGCAATCCAGTTAGATAACTAATTGGTCAAAAACAAGAAAGGGTACAAATAATGAACTAGAGAAACTTTTTGGAAAATTTATGTTTATTTAAATCTGAAATTAGGGAAAATAAAGAAAATATGTTTTTACAAACCAGGTTAAAGAAGGGAAATGCCAATGTAAAATTAAGAAAATAACTGAGTGTATGCTAAAAGAATGTATAAGAAAGAACAGAAGAGTATTAGAATGAGTTTTATATGACAACTTCAACATTACCTATATAGATGCAGGAGGCAAGCAGTCCATACTATGGCAATATGTATGCTTTTTAAAAAAAAAAGTTAAAGGGTATCTACTAATATCTATCCATCAGTGATACCTTTATTGGCCAACCAAAATGTACAATATACTTGTTGCAAGCTTTCGAAGCTCAATGGGCTTCTTCATCAGGCAAGATGTTACAAACCAAACAGGAGAAAAACATTTGGAGATGTTAGTCAGATGCCTACATGTTGTTTCTGTCTTTAGTTAAGGTGGTATATGATGGGCAGGGTATCTTTCACAGTCAGGACCCTCCTCCTTCTGGCCCTGTAAGGAGATTTGCAAAGTCCAGGAAATTTAAAATCCAACAAGGACCCCTCTTTTGCAATCCAATATGTCTCCATTCCAGTGAGGCCACAGGCCACATGTAGGCATCTAACATCTCCAATTGTTTTTCTCCTGTTTGGTTTGTAACATCTTTCCTGATAAAGAAGCTCATGAAGCTTCGAAAGCTTGCAACAAGTATATTGTGCATTTTGGTTGGCCAGTAAAGATATCATTGATGGATTTTTGTTTGAATTTGCTAAATGGCCACCACAGCTACCCCTGAATGTTTACTAATATCTATTTAAACATAAAATGGCACCAATTAATGTACACATATTTTATGCAAATCTCTACCATCATTCTTGTGATGCATTTCCTGTTATCCATTCATTACCTTATTTACACCCTGTCTTTCCCTGAAAACTCATGTGTTTCCTCTTTTTTGAGAGAGAGGAGATATATAAATAGCCAACGTAGGTGAAAGCAAAAGAAATCATTTGCTGAGGCCCCAGCATTCCAGGAGCCATTTTCAATTTGAACATGATATTTGAGATGAGAAACACTGAGAATAAGTTTGCAATTTACATGTCCCACCTCTTCCATATTCCTGAGGATCTCTTGCCCAGAATCATAGCTGTGTCACAGGAAGACTTAATTTAGAATAAACCAATCTGAAGAAAGCTTTATGTGAATTTTTGCGGGTTTCTACTTGTACTTTTATAACTTCTACGTGGTCAGCAGACATTCCTTTTCTATAACAGCTTTATATATTAGCAAGTACTTATAAAATCTATGTGATTGATTTTTAGCACTGAATGAAAAAAAAAAATCTAACAAGCTATATAGGTCTTCTGCCAGTGTCAAACAATGTGCCATTATTAATATTAGTTTTTACCAGCATTCAATATGTATAATATTTTGGCTCACCACTGGTAAAAATACTGGGCCATTTGAGATCTATTTTTATTTAATACATGTTATACATATTATGGTCCTAGAATATTCAAAATGTGGCTTTCTAAAATGAAAACTGGCTAAAACCATCAACATCATGGAGGAAAGAAGTTTCAGAACTGTAAAAATAGACACCAAAAATTTTCCACAACATGATCCATTATAATATATTATTGGTATAATAAGTATTGAAGTATTTAAAAGCAAAATGTTTCTGCATCTCCAATATTCATATACCTTTACACAGCAAAAATAAGCTTTGGGAATTAAGTGAAATACAGTGGTGAATTCCATTTTATTCTTATTTTTCAAAATCTGTTCTTGTTCTGTAAAATAGTGCAAAGTTCAGACTGACAACTTTTTTTGTTTTTATATTGCTATTGTTCCAAAGCTAAATTTGAATATCTAGAAATAGGAGTGAGGAGATTTTGCATTAGTTTTAACTTCCAAACCTTACCCAGCACATCCTTTCTTTGAGACAACTCATCAGAGCCAAAAAAGCAGGCTAGTAAAATAAACCTAATAAAAGGAGGAAAGTATTTATTGCATCAGCTGTTCTGATGTTAGGAAATACTGTTACACCATTTGTCAAAAGCTTTCACAAAAACAATGTCAGAGGGCTTATAATGTTTGTACTCTACATGCACTTCTTTGTGGTAAATTATATGTGTCACTTTTCACAATGAACTTCTCCTAATAATCATGGCAAGTTGCTAATGCCAAATACTATATTAAGCTATAATGCTTGGGAAGATTATGCTGATACAAGTCCAGTGAGTTCAGCAACCTATGGATTGGTCTATTTCTCTATAAAATATTATCACATTTTTCACATAAGGATTATTTTAGCCCACACACATGCATAAAAATAATATATTCTGTTTATATCTTAAATATTTATCAGAAGTGGTGATAGATCAATGTAACATTGGAGACATCACTGTAAACCAAAGGAAAGATGGGCTAGAGAACTTCTGAGAGTGCCCATAATACCCTAAATACTAAATATCTTTGACCAAAACACAACTGTGTACACTGGTATACAATGGTTCAAATTGTATAGTACACAAATGACATGATTTAAGATGTTCATTGGGGACAAAATTTTGTCACAGTTTGCTTGGAGGATGTGTACATGAATGTACATTTTATCCTCAAGAAACAGGAAAACAGGTCATGATTTAAACATTCATGCATGATACTTTGCATAGTAATGATATCACACTTGCAATATTATGAATAATTATTATTTTACTCATGTAAATATTGGGCAAAACAGTAAACAAGTACAGAGAATGACAGCACACTTATCCAAAGTGGACACAGAAGAAACAAATATGAAGGGTCAGCTATTGTCACAGCTGCATTCAGACTTCCCACCATACTGTTCTAATAGTGTTCATTTAATCTAATAGGGACTATAAGGTGTTTTTTGGATAGATTAGCAGTGGAATCTGCATGACTTTTTAGCCAGCAAGAGGAGAAAGAGAAAGTGTACCTGGCTCCTTCTATTACACAAAGGGTGCATCTCCACTTATGCCTATCATTAAGCTCATCTCTTGTCTTCATTTCCCAGTTTGGCAATGTATCTTTTTCAAATGGCAATAGATACACAGACAGCAACATATTTATTTTATCCTGACAAAATCCTTAGGCAAGTTAAGATTAAATTTTTAATTTGATGACATTATCATTATTATAAAATTATTATAAAATTATAAAAATAATGACATTATCGTTATTATTAAATTTTTAATTTGATGACACTATCATTATTATAACTACAAACCTTATTTCCTTGTTTATACCAGAACTGCAAAAAACAATTAATTAGAGCAAAGAATAACTGCGAGGTTATCCAAAGTTGTCATGCAAGGAAGAAATACAAGGGGTCAGCCATTATGTCAATATATGGTGGTAGTGAATAGCTTAATAGAGTTTCTGAACAATGCCTAATAAATTTAAGGGGGAAGTGGGTCCTATGCACAAGGGCCATAAAATCTTAATATTACTGAGTAGGGGGGGGAATCAAGGAATGACACAGACCAGCAGAGTTTAAGTAAGCTACACAGAAACCCATATACACAATAGCTAGGATTAACCTATATTTAGTGTTGGGATGCTCTACCCCATACATACAGATAGAACAGCTGATGCCTATTTAACTCAAAATATGTCCGGTCTGTGGATAGTAACCAAATGGACTCATTTATGAAGGAGGCACATGTGTTCAGTTTAGGAAGTTTAAAAAATGATGAGGTTATGGAGAGTACAATTATTATTATTATTATTATTATTATTGTTATTGTTGTTGTTGTTGTTGTTGTTGTTATTATTATTATTATTATTATATTTGTTGCCTTAACAGAGCAATAAGGTTTTCAAACATATATGTGTGTATATGTATGTATGTATGTGTGAGAGAGAGAAAGAAATGCATTCACAGGATAAAGGAAGAAAAAAATTAGGACAGCAGGCTAGTATGAGGACAGTAGAAATAAAGCAAAGGAAACAAATTAATCTAAACATGTAAAATATTCATTTTTACTGCAGCATGGATTGGTATTACATTGTCTGATCTGATCTGTAATTGCTGGCAAGCACAGGGTGGCTAAAGATAGGATAGCTGAATTCACTTTTATGGAGAGAAAAAAGTAATAACACAAAGAACCTCTCAGGATATAAGGATATGGAAATGGATAGTAGTCTAGACAACCCTTTAGGAAAGACACTTTATGGCAATATCCTACTGAAGGAAAAAAATTGGGCTGATCAAGTCTAATAATGCTCCTATTTTCTTTCTGCCTATAAGAGTACAAGTGTGTTTGAGTAATTGTATTTTTATTTTAGATTGCAGAGGAATGGCAAGGAGAATGGAAAAATAGATAAAACGGCTTGAAACATAATAGGCCTAAATTGCAAAGGTCATATGTAAAAAGAGGTGTAAATTGGCAAGTGCCTGTGAGTCTAAGGAAGTGAGTAAGCCTAAGGGAGTTTAAGTCAATGGAAGGGAATCTAGGTTGGCTAGCACATACATGCAAGGTCTGGAAGAAAGCATAAGTTAAACCATCTGAGCCTCCCTCTAAATTTAGATGCCTTCTAGCAAAATTAAGAACTGGTCTGTGTAAGATGAGACAGACCCTTTCTCTGAAAGTGCTTGTCTTCATTTTTATTTCTATGAGACTTAGGCTGTGAAAAAGAAATGTCAACAGTCATAGAGGTGACTTTCAGTAGGAAAAAGGCAACCTAAGAGCAAAGGGCACTGGTAAAAAGAGCTTCAGTGGCTGTTTCATCTATTTGATTAATTATGAAATGCCTAAAATGTATTGAGGACAAGGAAAAAGCCATAGCTCAACAGGTGAGAACACAGGTTTCATGTGTAAAGTAACAAGAGAGTTTCTATCAACACACATAACACTGTTCTAGATAGGAATACTCTCCAATTGTCCAGCATGGTGTAGTGGTTTGAGCATGGACTCGTCTGGAGATCAGGGTTCGATTCCCCGTTTGAGCACAAAAATCCACAGGGTGACCTTAGGCAAGTCATATTTTCTCAGCCTCAGATCCTTCTGAAGAAACCTGCCAGCAAAACCCTATGATAGGTGTGCCTTAGGGTTGCCATAAGTGAAAAATGACTTGGATGCACATAGCAATAACAGTTCCAGTTAATGCCCTGTCATCCCACTTTTTCCAATAGCTTTAAAATAGTTCAAATCAAAACATTGATTTCAAGGAGGGATAATCAATTGAGTACATTGAGACAATGACAAAAATCTAACTGTCAGTGTCAACTACAGTAGATTCATTATTTTACCAAGTTCTATTGATTCAATGGATCTAGTCTAGTTGCTAATGCTAATGCTCCAAATGGAAAATTCTGTTTCCATTCTATCCCTATGTTGCTGAACACTAAGTCCCAGCATTCCTCACTACTGACTACTACTGTCAGGAATTGCAGTCCAACAACATGGAAAGCCACATAGTTCCCATCCCTATTCTAAACCCTGTTCTAAACTATCCCTGTTCTAAACATGTCTAAATACATGTTCTCTAGAAGAACTTACAGCAATGGTAACTATTGTTATGTGTCTTCAGGATAGCTCTGACATATGGTGATTTTTGTTGACAAGATTTGATCAGTAACAGTTTGCCATTTCCTTCATCTAAGGCTGAGGCTCAAGATCACCCAGTGGGTTTCCATTGCAGAGCAGGGGTTTGAATGCTAGTCTCTAGAGTCCTAGTCCAAAACTCAAAACACTATACCACACTAGCTCCTAAAGCAATCCATACAAAGACAAATTGCTTCTACCACTTTCATGATAGAATATGGAGATTATTGCATTACTAATAAACCCGATTTACCTCTTTTGAGTTAAATTCGAATTCGGGATGCAGCTGGGTATTATGGCATAGATTTTGCCACTGTTGTAGTCTCCCGACTGCATCCCTGCAAAATTCCGGCTAAAATCTGCCCTCAGCTGTCTGATTTGTAAAGCCAAGAAGCTCCTGACTGTGCAAAGAGGCTATATAAAGGCAGATTTTAGCCAGATTTTTGCAGGGATGCAGTCAGGAGGTGGCAAAATCCATGCACTAAAACCCAGCTGCATCCTGAATTTGAATTTAACTTGGAAAAAGTAGATCAGGTTTATTAGTAATGCAATAATCTCCTGTATTGTGTAATCATGTGTATTGTGCATTTTCCAAATTTAGCACCATCCCTTTTATTGCCTCTTCCGAGTTAAATATAAATCAAAATGAATCCAAAGCATGAATTTTAAAATGCTGTCTGGTTAAGCCAGTCTTCCTTTTGAAACTCTCTTTCGTTTTTGTAACTTTTCTGGATGCTTTATTTTTTTTGTTATGGATTTTTGCTTCATTCATTGCACCCCTCAACTGGAACAATCTTGTTGCCAGTCACTTCCAAACAAAAAGGAATTATTCAAGCCTGTGTGGCCCTTTGGATGTTATTGGACTGCAACTCTTGTCATCCCTAACTAATATAGTCAATGGTCAAGAATGCTGGGAGCTACAGTCTATCATCTGGACCTATTTTGCTCACCACTATCTTAGAGAAAAGGATTACCCAGAAACATCTGATTTAGCCACCAACTCCTAACTTCCTTGAGGGTGGGAACTACTTCTCTAGCTTGGTGTCCTTTAAAAAAAAAGTCATCCTTCACAGGTTGTCATTTAGTTTTCTCTCACTATTCTGAGCCATTTATATTCTCCTATCATGTATAAACTCATCTGTCAATATTTTTAAAATAAGCATAATGCTAATGTGATAAGAAGCAAATGTAATAAATAATGAAAAAACTAGGTTTTCTTTTTAGTTTTAAATGTGTCATTTATAAAGTGCTAGTTAACAAGTTTTAAAATACATATTTTATTATGCGGTTTAAGCTACACATTTTAAATCCAGCCTCCTATGTATTTCATTTAATATCATTAGACTGTCAAATTCTTGCCTCTTAATTTATAATTAAGAGCAACTTATTCTCTGGAACAGAAATAGTATTGAGCTCCTTTTATCACATGTACTAAATATAACAACCTTGTGAAGGATGTTTCATGTGCTATTTCCTTCAGAGATCCAATTCAAGGAGATGAAATCTGAACTTCCTTTGGATTTTATGACGAGTCAATAATGGAACTGATACATGATCCTGCTACATTTTAGAAATAGGAAGGATGTGTGAATTCTGAAAACCAATTCTCTTAAATTCTTGTTAAGTCTACACTTAACAGAGTTCCTGTATATTCAAAACAGTTAAGCAGTTTGCATAAAAGACAGAATACGTACTAAGAATGAAAATAACTGTTAGAATTTGAGAAAGAAATGGTAGTTTTAAAAAAAGGCTTTTTATTAAAGTCTTTGAGGTCTAATATTTTAAAGTGTACATGTACATGCTTTGAAATCAACTGTTTGGATTTGAACTTATTACTTTTCACTTTTCAGTCACTCGACAACTAAAATCCAGTTATTCTTTGAAATGTTCATATTTGTTAATTTTACAGTGCAATTCTTCAGTTAAATAAAGACATATAAAAGTGTGTATATAGGGGAAAGAACACACAAAAATCCATTTGTGAAAGTATCATTCAGGAAAAGCATTATACTGAGAAAATGGCTTATTAAAATATCTCTATTAGAGGAAAATGCAATTATTAGGAGTATAACATTAATGAGACAGTAAGCATTGCATATTGGCAGGGATGCTATAGTATTATTTGCACTCTGATTTATGTCTCTCTTTGGAATGTTTCTCAAAAATAGCACCATTCACTAAAGTGGTCTAGTCAACTATAACATAAAATCTCATGCAATCTCCAAGTTCCACAAGTTCTGGAGTGAGATTTTGCTCTGATCTCATGTGAAGTCTCATGATGGCTAGGGCCTTCATGAGCCTTCACCCAGAGTACTCCAACAGCCACTCTGAGTGGACCCTGGTATCAGCCCTTATGAAGGCCCGGTGCAAAGGCATTCCTCCAGGAAGCTTCACAATAACTCATCTCTTCTCCTAGAATAATAGAAATAGAGTTGGAAGAGACCACAAGGGCCATCCAGTCCCAACTCCTGCCATGAAGGAAGATACAATCAAAGCACTCCCAACAGAAGGCCATGCAGCCTCTGCTTAAAAACCTGCAAAGAAGGAGACTCCACCATTCTCCAAGGCAGTGTGTTCCACTGTTGAACAGCTCTTATTGTCAGAAGTTCTTCCTAATGTTTAGGTGGAATGTCTTGTCCTGTAGCTTGATTCCATTGCTCCTTGTCCTGGTCTCTGGAGCAGCAGAAAACAAGCTTGCTCCATCCTCAATATAACACGCTTTCAAATACTTGAAGAGGGCTATCATATCACCTCTTAACCTTCTCCAGGCTAAACATACCCAGCTCCCTAAGTGTCTCTTCATAAGGCATGATTTCCAGACCTTTCACCATTTTGGTTGCCCTCCTCTGGACATGCTTCAGCTTTTCAACATCCTTTATGAATTGTTGGGCCCAGAACTGAACACAGTATTCCAGGTGAGGCCTGACCAAAGCAGAATAAAATGGCACTATTATTTCCCTTGATCTAGACACTATACTTCTCTTAATGCAGCCGAGAATCACATTGAACTTTTTAACTGCAGCATTACACTTTTGACTCATTTTTAATTTGTGGTCTACTAGGACTCCTAGATCCCTTTCAGTGTAGTCTTGTTAAGCTAGGTGTCCCCCATCCTATATCTATGCATTTCATTTTTTCTGCCAAGTGCAATACCTTACATTTCTCCCTGTTGAAATTTGTGTTAGCTTTGGCCCAGTTTTCTAATCTATTCAGGTTATTTTGAATTTTGATCCTCTCCTCTAGGATATTAGCTACTCCTAATTTGGTGTCAGCTGCAAATTCATAAGCAAGTACTTCCGTATTTGGCTGCATATCAGCCCAAATGGCAATGCAATAATGCTTTCAGTTGTCAATTTGGGTGATATGGTAGATGGGATTTTTGGGGGTGTGGGAGGTCATTTTGGTGAAGGTTTCAGATGAAAATCACACTTTTTTAAAAAGAGAGAGAGAGAGCTTCAGGGATTATGGACTGCTTTAGGAGCCAAATGGGACTCATTGGCTGGCTTTCCATTGATTATTCCCAACTAGAGTAGGCATAGTCAGTAAATTGTTGAAAGATGAAGGGTTGAAGGGTGAGTCGGTGTGTAGGTAAGTCCCATTAATTCAATGGGGCTACTGTAGTCAAGTCTAACAATAAGATTTATGTCACTCTTCCTTTGTCTGATTTATATAAACTTCTCTGATCTTCTAAAATATATTGACACAAGCCAACCATTCAATTGATAATCCTTGACTATGTACAGAATTTTGGCTCTCTCTTGGAGAAAGGACCAGTTCCTGTTATTCCTTCCTTCCTTCCTTTTTGCAGCTGTAGTAATGAATTGATGGTCTAAATGATTTGTCACACATTGATTTCAGTACACCATCATCCAACTAATTTTAGAAGAGTTTGTTATAGCATGCCAGACTGTGACCTTCATGAACTCTCATAACGGGCTTATCACAGCATAATGCTATTTGGGCTTATGTAAGGGAGAGAAAGCAAGGTAGAGAGAACTATATACAAATATGGGGCAGCCAGGCTGACCATAACACATAAGAGAATTGGTATGGAAGGATATATGAATATTTGGGGGGAGGGGGACAAGAAAGGGGCTGTTCAAATGTCCAGAAACCTAAATGGGAATTTTCCCCAAGTCCCTTTGTCATTTCCCCCACATCTGTGACTAGGGCCAAGGACTGGTCCACTCCTGACTCACTAATTTCCTGTTTTCCCAAGCCAGGAGGGCAGAGAGCAACCCAGTGAGGAGGATCATCATTCTGTATAGTTGGCATACCATGAGGACATCTCCATAGTCATGAACTAGCTATAAGAACACAGGTGGTAGGGCTATAGATGTCCTGTTCTCACATTGCACCAGTGGGCAGGGTGCAGGAGTTCAGAAGTCAAAGGAGCAAGCAGGACCCAACATCAACAGTCCAGGGTCTTGAGCCATAAATTTTATGCACAGTCCAGGTTAGCAGATAACAAGGTCAAGAAACTGTACAGGGTCATAAATCTCAGAGTCAGAGTCTGCAAAGGCAGGCTTCAGAAAGAAATCCAGTTTGTTTCCAGCAACCAAAAAGGGAAAGCCCGTGCCTTATAAATCACACCAACTCTACCCCGCACCACTTGCAGACCATATTTCAGGAGGGCATCTCCCTGACTTATGGGCATAGCCCATAGCCTCTCACTTCTCCTGTAGGGGAGGGACTGAGTCTGTTGCAGACACAGCATCCTTCACCTTTCTTTTGATATTGGGATTATCTCTTCAACTTCTATCATGAACATGGAGTACTACAATGTCTGCTTTGACATCATGTAGATCTATTTGAATTTGGAGCCATCGGTATAGGCACTATGCAGCTTGCAATGTGACGGGTGCAGATTCAGCACAGGTGGTTTGGTCTGGAAATATAAGTGACATATCAGTCTTTTTTATTCATGTGATACTTATGTTAAAATATTTTTGACATTTTAAAATTATTAACACAGATGGTCCTTCCTATCCATGGATTTGGCATCTATGGAATCACACAGGTGGTTTGGTCTGGAAATATAAGTGACATATCAGTCTTTTTTATTCATGTGATACTTATGTTAAAATATTTTTGACATTTTAAAATTATTAACACAGATGGTCCTTCCTATCCATGGATTTGGCATCTATGGAGTCAACCATCCATGGTTTGGAAATATTTGGTCAAAAATTTCAGAAGGTAAATCTTGATTTTGCCATTTTACATAAGACACACCATTTTACAATGCCATTGTATATAATGGGATTTGAGCATCTATGGATTTTGGTATCCACAGAGGTCCTGGAACCAAACCACAGCACATACTAAGGGCCTAGTGTCTATACTTTAAAAAAATAATTGAAGATTTTTAACTACATTAACACAGTATATAGACAAAAATAGGCAGGGGAGAGAATAGGAAATAATGCAAAAGAATAAAGAAGGGAGAAGAAAAAACTTGCTTACCAATGGTCATAAGTGATATACAATCTTACTATCTTCACATAACAAGAAATACTTCTGCACTTCAGTTATTCCTACTAATTTTCAAAACCCACAATTAATATTTTGTCCTTCAAATCCCCATTTATATTTTAACTTTCTATCCCTGCAAAACAGATAGAAAAACCTTTAAAGATTCCCAATCCTTCACTAAAAACTTCCCCAAGAGAAAAAAAGAAAAGGATTTCCCCCTCTTAATAAGTTAGATGACTTCTCCATATCAACAATTTTATTCTTCAGTCAACATATATTGAAATTGCTATGTTCTTCCATTAATATCATTTCTTCAAGCAGGCTAATGATGCAGTGGGGTGAATCATCAGTCTTCTGTCACCATGGTCCCAGTTGTGGCCTGCTCCGGATGTAAGCTACAGGAAAAGAGATTCCACCTAAACATTAGGAGGAATTTCCTGACAGTAAAAGCTGTTTGACAGTAGAACACATTCCCTCAGAGTGTGGTGGAGACTCCTTCTTTGGAGTTTTTTAAACAGAGGATGGATAACCACCTGCTGGTGGCACTTTGATTGTGTGTTCCTGCATGGCAGGGGATTGGACTGGATGGCCCTTGTGGTCTCTTCCAACTCTATGATACTTTGTTGGCAGAATGGGTGAATGAAATCTGTGGGGATCTCAGGGGTAGAAACTGCCCCCTGTTCTCT
Organism: Phrynosoma blainvillii; assembly: GCA_026167975.1. Taxonomy (NCBI): domain Eukaryota; kingdom Metazoa; phylum Chordata; class Lepidosauria; order Squamata; family Phrynosomatidae; genus Phrynosoma; species Phrynosoma blainvillii. The sequence continues at coordinate 41,736,401 of JANUYF010000005.1, forward strand.
ATGCAGTTGTCCATCCCTGGTATTTCTATGTACATGCTGTTGCTCTTAAAACACCAACAATACACAAGTAACAGAGAAGCAGGTGTTGGATAAACCCAGACAGTTCTCAGGCTGGTACTTTAATACTATTTATGTCTACTCAGAAATGTTGCACTACTCAACTTGACTTGCTCCGAGTAAGGGCCTGACCAGACTCCCAGAAATATTCCAGCTTGAGACCATTTTAACTGCCCTGGTTCAGTGCTAGGGAATCGTGGGAACTGTAGTATATTATGGCACCAGAGCTCTCTGAAAGAGAAGGCTCGATGTCTCAGAAAAAGCTACAATTCCCATGATTCCCTAGCATTGAGCCAGGACAGTTAAAGTGGTCCCAAGCTGGATTATTTCTGGCAGTCTGTTCAGGCCCTAAGTGTGGCTAGAGTTTTAGCTTAAATGCGATAGAGTAGATTTATATTCTAGCAATAGTTCTTTACATGAGCAGGATTTTTCAAAGAGACATATATGGTTGTGTGAGGGGAACTTTTACAGCATCAGCAACTATTTCTAAATCAGCAATTCTGGACTGATCTGCCAGGCACATCTATTCACTGGCATGAAAACACAGCTTCCTTTCCCTTAGTTGACAACTTGGTTTTATTATTTAGGTCTCTCAGACTGATGATTAAGCTGTTGCTTAAATAGGTTGAGGAAAAAATGACCTAAGGTTGGACATCTCCTTGAGACCAGACACCAAGGAAAACTCTCTAGCCATGTATGTTTTATTCTGATGAGGGTGTCAGACTAGTCAAGGGAAAAATATGGTACAAGTGCTAGGAACAGAGGCATGATTTCAGAGTGTGAAGGGCAACAGTAGAAAGGTAAAACCATGATCAAAGTGCTTTCCTGTCAGGGTCAAATTTTGGGCTCACTTCAATGCAGGTGGCACCCCTTAAAATCTGTAAACTTGCACAAGGCATGTGTCAATGGAGAATTCACCTTAGTGCTTTAAAATCAAGTCTGACACATTTATAAAAAACAAGAAAAGAAACCATGGCTGCCCTCTTTTCCTGAAAATAATGACTTTCCTTTAAATTGAGAAAAATAAGATGTTTGTGTGTGTGAATACACAGGCTAAACTGTATTTGACAGTGTCTCCTGCAAGTAGTTCCAACAGACATTTCCACTGGGACTGGATCTCACATTCCAAGGCCAGAACTGCAGGAAATGGACACTATTTCAGAAACCAAATAAAACATTAAAAACATGCCCCATTTTTTTTTTGCAATCTTTCCTTCAAATATGGTGGTTTCCTGAGCCTCCCAGCAACACGTTATAAAAACTTCCTGTATTGAAGAAACAGGTGGAATATCTGCCCATTTACTAATAGATGTTTTTATAGTCTGAAAGTCACACAGAGCATCAGATTAGGAAAAACACTGTATCACTAACAGTGTTATTAGTTTCTGAATGCTGTAGTTATCCTATGTGAGAAACACCTCTTGAAATGCTGAAAACTTGCACATTACTTAACAGAATGCTGACTATGCTGAACTGTTTAGCAGTGGGAAGTGTTAATTCTATTTTTCCTTACATGATTCAGATCTTTTCATTTAAAAAGATATTCTCATTAGCTCCCATGAGACAGTCACCCTTTATATCCTGTCAGGGCCAGACTAGATGCACTACATAAGACTTGTGAACAAGATCTTCAGCATTTTTACATTATTTTTAATACATATATTTCACACCAAAGAACTGAAGATGGATCACAGGTTGATCAGTGCACTGAGACAGAGATAACCTTCCCAAAAAAGCTGGTTTCTGGTTAAAAATCCCCCTTCTTCAACAAGTATGTAAGGCAGCCAGCATGGTATAGTGGTCTAGTATGGAACTAATCCAGGACACCAGACTTTGAATCTTCTCTTGGCCGTGGAGGCTCATTGGATTGCCTGGGGCAATTTACCTTCTCTTAGCCTCAGGTGGAGGCACTAGGATAAATTTCTGAATAAATTTTGTCAAGAAAACCCTAGGATAGAGTTGTCATAAGTCAGAGTCAACATCAAGGCACATAACAACAAGAAGCAAGAATTTGCAGAAGCGTGAATGATGAAACTAAATTGTTGGGGAAGATAAAGCAATAAGAGAATAGGTAAGATGCAAACCTGCATTTGCTTATTTAGAAATAATTTCCATTAAAGACTGAAGCCTAAGAGTAGTTTCATAAACACATTCTTTTAGAGCAATATTCAGAGATAGCATGGCTCAGCTTGAAATGTGTCCAGCAAATGAATGAATTAATTGAATTCTTCTGTACATCAATACATGCTTTTCAGCAGCCACGTTTATTGCTGATCTCTTCTTTTTGTGCTTTGTCAACTCACCCTCCTCCTCTACTGTGATCATGATCTGAATTGCTCCCACTCCTCACAGACAGTTTGGTCTTTTTAAAAAAGAACAACTTCAGGAGATCCTTTTCACAGATGTCATGCATTGCATCTGATTTGATCCTCAATAGCTGATGGATTTAAAGTGGAGGGAGAATTGAACTGTATATGTAAATAAACCAACCTGGTAATTGAATCTTGCTAAGCAAGATTATCTGTTCACACTTGCTAAGGAAAGGATTATATATCACAGAGGATGACAACCTTGTTCTTTTGTTATAAACTCCCCCCATAAAAGCTATTAAGATATTTGACTTGCAGGGTGTGGGATATTGAGTTGTTGTTGTTAAAATATTCACATCCTATCCTATACCCAAAGAAATAATTTATAGTGCTAAACTGTAATAAACCATCCAACAAATTTAAACAATTTAAAACAGTACAAACATGTGCCTGTACAAACTAGATAAAATTGTTAGACCCAAAGGCTTTATTAAAAAAAAAAAAGCCTTGTTTTAATTTGGTGCCAAAAGGAAGTATACTTTGAAATTAATGAGGCAATTAAAGGGAGAACATTCCATTACTGTGATGCCACAACAAAGAAGGCCCTTCACCATCCCTCCAGTATTTGGACAGTGTCTGTTCTGCAACGCCTTTAGTATCCCACTCTACCTGCTTCCTCTGTTCTTGTTATAGTGTAATATTAAATGTCTGAAGACCACTTTTCTCAACTATGTGATTATGGACAAAATAATAATAATCAAGAATGGGTATATCAGGCTCCATCCAATATCTGGCAAACAGATGGGGATTTCCTCTTGTTTTCCTCTCCCCTTACACCAGGGGTGGGCATGGAAGTTTTTTTTTCTGAAGCCTCTGATAACCTGCAGCCCCCTCCCTGTTTCCTTTTTTATAGTCAATAAGGGTTAAGTACTTCTCTTAGAAACCTCCAGAAGCAACTCACATTTTTAATAGATTAAAGGAGACCCCACTACACACTATGCATTTATTTTTAACTAAACATTTTTTTTCAAAAACCAGAACTAGACTTCTCACCACTTCTTACTTTGGGGTGGAATTTTTGGCAGATTGTGATGTCCTCAAAAAGTCTTAATGACAAAAAAATTGTCCCTTGTATCTGCTGCTGCATCTTGCCCTCATTTTGCATTCACTGGCATATTCCATATCTGTCTCACAGAGGGATCCCTCAGCCTCCCAGAGCACTTGAGAGGGCACACAGGGGCTCTTGTGGGAATCTGTTCCTTTCAGCCAGGGGAAATGCAAACAATTTCCTCAGATAGACAACACTGAATATAACCCACCAAATTCAGCAAAGCTCTGGGAACACAGAGTTGCTGTTGGATTACTGTTTTCACACACATTGCCTTGTTGAACGTAAGCACTGGGTGGAGAATGGACCAAGAACACAATGGATGCAACCTAGCACATTGTTAGGTACATCAGTGCTTTGATTTTATTGCAGTGCATTGAAGCTTAAGCCTGTGTGCAATTGTTTTAGGTTCCACACTTAGGTAAATATAGTCTTATAAGGGCTTTGTCATTGAATCACATTGTGGTTGGTCAAGATGTTGAGCTTGCTGTGAAACTGGCCTAAGAAGCAGCAAGTCTGATGATAACTTTTGTTCTACACACATGGGTCAGACATGAACACACGCTCACAATTTTATTCTTAGTTTTCACTAGAGCAGACCCATTGAGTCAATTGGATTTACCTAAATGTTGACATATGTGAATCCTGTGTCAGCCTATGTGATTCAACGTGTCTACTATAGTTGTGACTAATCAACAGAATTCCAGCCATATAAAACTGCTTATGAATTTCCACACAGGAAGCAAAAGGACAGGACCTATAACTTGATCTGAATATAGGATGGGATAAGGATACAGGTGGGATTTGGAGGGATGCAATGAAATTGAGAATGTGAAAAGCTGAGCCTTTTCATATAAACTACATAGCTTAGGGACCCTATGATAGTTCAGCGTTGGGTTGCCATAAGTTGTAAACAACTTGAAGGCATACAACAACAACAACAACAACAACAACAACAAGAACTCTTACTGATCTTCTGCAAATATTCCCAAGAGCTAAGAGTAGATTTCCATCTATCTTCTTTTGGGCCTATCTTCTGCCCGCTCTTGCCCCAGAAAACCCCAATAAAAGAGAACATGAATAATTGCCTTCTATTGAACTGAGGGACAGAATAAGGTGCCCATGCTGATAGATACCAGTTCAACATTAGCCATATTTGCTGGTAAAAAGCCCTCTAGAATTTCAAACAAGTGTGTTTTCAAGGCCTATCTGATGATGCTGGCATTGAAGCTGAGATTTTTCATGCAGAACATGGGTTGTGGTGGTGAAGGTATTGCAGAGAGTGACAGTGGAAATCATTTACACTCTTCTATTTGCTGTGTTCTCATTTCCTTGGTGATTTGACTGCCCTTTTTGCTATTTCTCATGATAGCATGTAATCTAAAAGTATTGCATTGCTAGAATTTGGAGGCTGAAATAAAATTTCATTCACTCATTGGGGGACAGAATTCTTATTTGGAATCAATGCTCCCACTTTCCCCTAATAGAACATAGCATCAGCTCATAGCCTGTGTGTGTGTGTGTCTGTGTGTGGTGGGAAGTGCACAGAATGACTTCCCCATCACTGCTCAGCTCATGAGCTGCCTCTGGGTAAGTGATCTGAGAAGAAACTAAGAGAAATATACAACAGTTTAAATTAATTTGAGATAACATATACCCCTTTTTCAAATGAAGAAAGAAAAATGAAGGAAGACAAGACCAGGCTTCCTGGTCTTTCCTTGAGAAAGATTTTTTTTGAGAAATATCTTTGGGTCAGCAGTTTTGGAGGGTGTTTTCCCCCCCTTCCTTAAGATTTCCAATAGTTCTGATATACATGTCATCACTCACATTTCCTATACAGCATATTGAATCAAAGCTTTTGAAGAACTTTGGGACACAGAAACACCCCATCATAGTGTACTCTCATCCCCCACTTTTAAAAACATATCTGAAGTAATGTTCTGCAGTCAGTGTCAAATCACTCCAGAAAGTTCTTGCAATGATAACAACAAACATGCTCCTTTTTCATGCTAGAAACCAGTAAGGTTTATTTTAGGCTAAACTGAACTCAAGTGGAGCCAGTGTGATGTAGTAATTTGAGCATTAGACTATAACTCTGGAGACCAGAGTTTGAGTCCGGCCATGGAAACCCACTGGGTGACTTTGGGCAAGTTGAACACTCTCAGCCTCAGAAAACTCCTTAATAAGTTTGCCTTGGGTCATCTTAAGTGGGAAATGACTTGAAGGCACACAAAAACAACAGCAACAGCGACTAAATTAAACCTTCTCTACTTTTTCTCCATATATAACACAGAGGCAGTTGAAAATTGTTCCCAACAGAAGGTAGATTTTTTTTTTACAGTAGATAAAGTGTAACATTGATTATTTTGAAACCATAACAATGCTCAGCATTTCAAGAACTAAAGATGTCTTACAGAGAGCAGCAGTAGAATTCAAAGGCATAGCCATGTTAGTCTAGAAAATCAGTATGGGAAGGGATCTTCCAGCATCTTTGAGACTAACTGAAATAAAGAAGCTAGTAGTATGACCTTTCATTGACTCGAGTTTAATTCCTCAGATGCATGGAGTGGAGGGTCCAAAGACAGGCTGATATAAGCAGGCTGTGTGAGAGAATTGTAATAGAAATGCATAATTTGTGGGTATGGAGATAAGGTGACAAGTTCAGTTTTTACTATAATGGTTGAGGAACAAAGAGGTGGAAGGATCTCACCTAAAGCCAAGGTAAATAGATAACTGTACGAATTGTGGTGACAGTGTTGGAAGGTAGTGTAGGAATCAAAGAGGAGATGTGATAAACTGGCCAAGAGAGCCCTCATGGCAGCAGTGATAGGGTTAAATAGTTTTCAGTGTTAGCTTAGCATCCTTAGAGAGCTTTTCTATCTCGAATGGAGTTCTTACAATAATGCCTCAGTTTGTTTCTTTAGCCACTGATGTCTATACTGCTTTATAAAAATGGCTAGCCACTGCACATATTCACACATCATCAGATATTTTTAAACTTTAATGGTGTTTTAATGTGAGGATTGTTTATTTACACTTTGATTTTTTTTTTATTGCCAGGATTTTAGTTTACCTTATTTTTAGCCTTTGTAAACTATCTTGAGCCCATGCCAGGAGAAAGTTGGCATATAAAATAAACTGACTGGGAGTTGAAGTGCAACAAAATTTGGAGAGTCAGAAGTTATACCAGCATTATGGGCTGTTTTCTGGAAAGCTGTTTGATATATCCACATGTTCAAAAAAGTACACCAACCTTACTTAGAAGTAAGCATAATATGACTCAATGGGTCTCAGGCAAATGTATATAACAATGCAAGCTTAACATGTATAGACTGGCATTTTGAGGCTGAGATGGGAGCAGAATTCTCATATATCTATGAGAAAAAGAATAATTGGCAGGAGTGGTGAAATATTCATAGCAATATATAATAGTTTAGGAATGACCTAATAGTAAAACAGAATTACAGACCTAGGCTATATTTAATTCAGAATTAAGATGACCTAAACCCATCAGTTTCAAGGAGTCTTAAGCTCATTTAAGTCAAATGAGGTTTTGGATCTCAAGAATATAAAGGACAGTAAAAGGGAACAGAATATCCAATGGTGATGAATGCTGGAGCCGTAGTCCAACATCTGGAGGGCTATACTCCACCTCCCTGTTCTGCTGAATTGCAGCAGATCTCCAGGCTTTCAATTAGGAGTCTTTCTCTTCCCTATCTGGAGATAATAGGGATGACATCCCCCTCTGGCAATAAGGATAAACTCTCATTTTCTCCTTTTGGTCACTTGGAGATCTCTGTCTTAGTTACACTATAGCGTGTGTGTATGTGTGTGTGTTTCCCAGGTTTTTCTAACCAGTTTTGGAGCCCTGGACTCAAGTCTTGATATCACATACTGATGTATCTTACCCTCATCTGATAATCTGATGCTCCTGATTTTGAGTTCCCATCCCTACACCTACTAATCTATCTTACCCTCATCAGGAAATGCCCACTATTCCTTTTCTCTTTTTGGATTTGAGCCTGACTTTTAATGACATCATCTGACCTCAGAGGGAGCAAAAGGTAGGGCCATCTCCATCAGGCCTAACCTAGAGTAAGAGGACAAGCCCTTCCTCCAGTTCACCTGCCATGATCCAGGCCTGAGAAGGAAAGACGAACCGCTGGACGTATTCCCCTTGTCCACTGTCATTCCCTTGTCCTTTTGTGTCATGTCTTTTTAGATTTTAAGCCTGAGGGCAGGGAACTGTCTAATTAGCTATCTGTAAGCCGCTCTGAGAGCCTTTGTGGCTGAAGAACGGGGTATAAATACAGTAAACAGTAAACAATGTGATTTGATAGGTGTACAACTGCACACATTTATCTCCATGACTCATTTGTTTTCCAACTTCTATCACTTCATCACCCTTATTTCCCCCCTTGGATGCTGAAGCTGCTTTATCTTCCAGGACAAGACATCAAAATTTATCTTGCAATTTGCAAAACAATTTCTTATGTAATATCCATGAAAAAATAGAGTTCAGACATATATGGAGGCATATCTTGAAGAAGCATGCTAACACTCCATCCAGTTGTTGCTTGTTTCTGGTGAACATTATCATCTGTTCTGTTAATATTTTGTTTGAAATGTTAAAATTAACACAGTGCCAGTATGGAGGTATGGTAGGTACAGTACAAGAGACTAGGAAAAGTGACAAAAATCATTTATAAATACTTACAAATTTAAACACACAAAGAAAAAGAGAGAAGGGAGAGAAGAAGAGGGAGGTTAGGATGACTCTGAGTATACGTTCTGTATATTCTGGCATAGATGTGCTGAGCTGATCAATTTTCCATAGCTGTTACAATGTGCTAACTGATTTTATATGTATCTATTTCAAAGATAACATTGATGGTATCCAGTAAGTATACACTAAGTATAAATGTCATGTCAGAATTTGATTTTATTCCACACATTATCATGTCTAGCAGTAAATGAGATAGATCTGGCATTAAAGTAATGGCCTGCACTTATAACTCCATTAATTTATTCTCCATTCATACCTGTCGTTCAGTAAGATCCAGGTTTACTGCTATTTCATATCTCCGCAGCCTGGTGAGGTAGTTGTGATGGGCAAACTCTGCTTCTAACTCTCTTATTTGTTCTTTGGTGAAAGCCGTTCTTTCCTTCCTTGGTTTACTGTTGACTTCAGATTTATAATTTCCCTCTTGAGAATCTGAAATAAATACACAATCAAGTCAGGAGTCATTATACGCCTTTGATTTACTGAGAAAGAAACATTACAAACTAAGATATTGTCACAGATGAAAATATCGACCAAATAATATGGAATCATTCATGCTGGAAACCTTATACAGAAGTTCTGTCAAAATTATGGCTGCTAACTATAAACTAATGAAGTCAATGGTGAAATGTCAGTTGATTTAATGAACTGGGAATCTGTTCCATGTTTTAATAACTATTAAAGAACTGCATATTAAAGGACCTCCCACTCCATATACTTATCTTTGATTAAATGAGGGGATATCATAAAGTAATAATTATCACCCAGAAGTTATTATAGTATATTGTTGATTTTTTTTCAGTGTCATCATCACCAAGTGACTTTTTCTTTTCCCAAAAATGAAAAATCTGTTGTGGGGCCACTGATTTGACAGCATAGATGAAATCATTCATGAAGTGGAAGAGTGGATTAAGGCACAATATGCAGACTTCTACAATAACGGTATTTGGAGGCTCAAGAAATGCTGGGGAAAATGTGTAAATCTGGATGGTGACTATGTAGAGATAAGTTATCAACCACAAATCAAAACAAACTTTGTCAAATTTTAAATTTTGTTCTTTGTTTTGCTATATGACTGGATGTTGTTATTAGTGCAGTGCTCTTTTATGTAAGGGTTATGTGAATTCCAATTTTGAAGAAAGGGCACAGCATAAATAACAATAATAATTTTGTGGGGTTTGCTATGACTTTTTTATACTCATGACACACTTGATATATTACTACTACTGTTACTATAATTATTCTGAAGTATTTCTTTAAAGAGAGCTATATGATGAAAATGATTTTGGAGTGTACCTCACTGAAGATTAAAATTAATTTTGTTTTTTGTTGTGTTAGCACAGACCCTCTCTTTTTTCTGAAACAGCTTTTTCAGTGATCCAATGACATAAGAACAAGCTGTTTAAGAGTGATTTTCCCTCATCAAAACTTAAAAGCCAGCTCACAGCTTCCTCATATTTAGTTGGGCTGTCTTTCTGTCTGAATATATGTGTTAATTTTTTTCCTGTGTTATGATTTCCCTTCATAGACATGACATCCATATAAGAAAAAGCCCATACCCTATGATATGTGACAAACACACATACACACTATTTTATGCATGTATGGAAGTAATATCTATGTAGGAAAATCATTATGTGCAAAGTGGCCCTAAATCAAAGCATGACTGCTATATCAGATTACCCTCCCCACCCAAATTTTATGGCCATTTGTTTCTAATCTTGGCATGCTGTATGCTGTAAATCCAAAATTAGCTAGCGTTCAGCATGAGAATCACTAGTCAACTCTTGGCTTCATCAACCATCTTAAAAATGTCACAGATAAATTCACACTTCAGCTGCTGGTTTAAATAGAAACCTGCCTCAACTTCCAGGCAGACAAGCCTATAAGCAGTCTCTTTAAGCAGTCTCCTTTAGCTTTCACTGAAGGATGAGTCATTGGAATGCCTGAGGTTACCTTCCTGGCCACAGAATTCAATAATGACAGCTAAATGTCTTCTTTCTTTTTTAAAAAGTATATAATGAGAATGATTTCAATCTAGGTTAGCTAGATGTTTCTGGGAGAGCAGATTTTGTTTTGTTTTTACTTTTAATCTTAACACTAACCATTAAAACATTCCAGTCACCTTTGCTACTGGTGCTGAAGTTATTGGAAATGTCCACTGCAATAGAAAACTCATGGGTTTCATCTACATGTCTCAACACTTACATTTCAAAAATGAAGGAATATGTTAGAACACCCAGTGTAAAAATAAACTCTAGAAATACAACAAAAAGTGCTTAAGGTGAAAACCAAAGTTATAAAAAGACAGCTATATCAAAATCCAAAAGAAAAGTCTTCACTACCCAATGGCATATATGAATAGAAAGCTGACTACTTCCAGGAACTACTTGGCCATGGACTTTGGCAGGCCCTCAAGGCAAAACAGTTTCAGATAGTGTCACTCAGGCTCCTAGAACTGCTGCCTATGCCTTGGATGTATAAGTTTACTTTGGGCATTCTAAACTCCTGGTAGCTGCAAGAACCTCAGTAGCATCCTGTGTGAAACAAGGAAGGAAGGGCTGGACAGCTCCACCCTACTTGCCTCTGCAAGAGCCAGTGCAAATATGTGCCTACATGCTAAGAGATGGCAGACAAATTTTAGCAGGCAGCATTGCAGAACTGTGGAAACAATGAAAAGGACTATTACAGCTCCACCTCCTTCTTCAAATGTTTCTTCTGGGATCTCCTAGACTCTGAGCCCTTCAAATGCATTGGCCTATAATTCTAACCAGCTGGTGTAACCGAGGATCAGGGGGGGAAAAATGAGAACTGTAATCCAGCAATATATGAAGACCATAACCTTCCTGCCTTGTTTTCTGCATCACATGGACAGAGGCTAAGCTGGCTAGGGGATTCTGGGAATTGTAGCCCCCAAAATAACTTTTCCAACTTCTGCAATCACCACAATGCCATTCATGTCCCAGCAACATATCAAATCCTTAGGACTTTCAGTCTAAGAAACTTGCCTTAATTCTCAGCTGCTGTGAATTGTCACCCATTTTATCTGCTTGCCCACACATCTAGCCTGCTTCCCCTTTCAAGCACACCTCTCTTAACTGTGCATCCATCTTATCAGCCCTTATACTTCTTGAGAAAAATATTAACCCAGTCCGCATAACTGCTTGTTCAAAATGTAAAGACCAATGAAAAGGGACCTGTAATAACTTCACAGATCTTAAGCTTTATCCATATCAGTGATAAGGAAGCTGCCATTGGACAGTTTCTCATTCAGGAAACTTGACTAACAGGAGGAAATGCATCTCCATTAAGAGCTTAACTGTTAAACTGAACGCATAGCAGGTTGCATTCTGTCAGCTTGCAAAGATCCCAAATGAAGCATGAACAGCAGGGGAAGACTCACTATTTAGACATTCTTGTCATTAGAGGAGGATAGCCATGTGAACATTATGCTATAAAAGCTTTTTAGCAGCAGTACCCCTTTCAGCAGCAGTAGGTTTCATTGGCAGACTGGCATATGGGTAAAGTCTGGATTGCAGTTTTATTGCATATCACTGAATATACGTGTGTCTTAAGGCATTTGCTCTTGGCAAAGACCTCTAGGCTGAACCATGCTGGGACTGTTCAGCAGGCTACCTTCATCACCACAACATTTGTTGACTTTCTGCTCTCTCACTTGTCTTATGTGGCTAGGCTGGGGCACAAAGAAATCTTTCTTACCAGGATGAAACACCTTTACATAAATTATTGATAGCCATTGAATATAGAGGTGGAATAAATCCAAACCTGTTTCAATTTCCTGAAATAAATATTTCAGCATTATATTGACATCTACTTGACATCTCTTTAAGCTACAGAGAGAGAGAGAATTATGGAAGTGCTAGTACAAATAAACCAATTTGTTCAAATTATCATCAATTAACCCATACAGGCTAATATCCTGTTGGTTAGTCACAACTTGAATTAATTAATTAATCAAGTTAGTCACCACTTGACCAACGTTGAATGGGAAGTCAATACATAGGTAGATCCCATTGATTCAATTAAGCTACACTAGTCAAGACTAACAGCAGGATTTAAGATTGTTTTTTCATTGTTCATTTGTCTCCAAAGTGTATATGGGAAAAGAAAAGCATTTGTGATGACAACAAATGCTATTTAAAAAAAAAAAAGTAAGCTGCAGCATAGTTTTGTGATACAGAGGAACATTACTCAGGTTAAGAAAGTGTGGGTAAGAGATAATTTGTCAAAGCTTAACTAGTAAGCTCATGATTGGAACTGGGATATATCTGCTGATCATACTATCAAGAGCATAGGTTTGACTGAAACATATCACATTCACTGGATGGTAAGTTCATTAAAACACCACACATCACATATTTTAATCTATGACCTTACTGAAGTAAGTGATTCTTACAAATGTTTGGAGCTTTTAAAGTAATTAAAATATTATACTGTATTTACTTTAATTTAATTTGAAAATTTCTGCCTATTTTAGCACATTATAAAATTCAGGATGGCAAGAGAAGAAGGGTGTATATATAAAGCTAATACAAGCAAAATATATTCTAAAATTGGAAAGGCACATAGAAATGTTAGACACTAACCACAAAGTCTTGGTAACAAGGCTTATGCAACAGTTATAAAACTTTTAGTAACTGTGTTTCCACAAATATCTGGCTTTTACTCAAGTTTCCATTCCAAAGTTAATAACCTCTTCTATTGCTATACTCAGAATTCTACAGACCTATAGTACTTGCATTTGTCAGACTGATACTCACTTAGGAGAACAAAAGAACAGAACAAATCTCAAAGCACAATATATTTTCTTCTCCACTCTCAGACATTCAGAGGCTGCTATACTCTTAAATGATTCCTCCTTTGCTGCTCTTTATAGTAGGTAGTCTGTTTCCTTATGGCAACTTGGGACCAACATTCTCTAATTCCTTCAGTTCTCTTCCCTCCAAGGTGCCTTTAATTAGAAGCCTTAAGGGTGGTGTCCACACGGAGGAAAGGAAATGTTCCACCACTGACTTGTTCAGATGACACACAAGCCAAAACAACTGGAACAAGGGCCAAATCCAGGCTCCAGGGTGATTCTCAAGAGTAAAAAGAGACCCTTTTGCTCTGGATCAGGATGGAAACTTGAGAAAATCCCCTAGGCATGCAGACTGTGTACCAGTGCAGGGAGGACCATTGGTGAGCAGGAGAGCTGCTGACCTCTTCCCACCTGGAACTTCCAACTTCTTACAGCACTTTCATTTCAAGTTGCATGGTTCCTCCAGCAGCATTCATTTCTGCAGATGTGCAAGTTGACCACACGAGCACACATTAGCATATTACTAGTACAGCAAACCAATACAAATTGATTGCACAAGTGTACATTTGCACAACAATGTGTATGGACAGTGCTGCCAGTATCGGCCCATTGTGGGTACAATTGTGTGGACAGCTCATCTTTCCCATGTATCTGGAAGCCCAGATGGTAAACCAGGTTTTCCCATCAGTGTGGACATGGCATAGTTTAGTTCTTTTTTTATGAGGCCCAGCTGAAATGGAGGAAATATTACTCCATGCAAAAGCACCCATCATTTTATTAAGATGAGTAAAAGACACTCATTCAAAATAATGGTTCACAGACTTTGATGATATTACAAGTTATGTTTGATAGTCCACATCACAGAATCATAGAGTTGGAAGACACAATTAAAGCATCCCCAACATATGGTCATCCAGCATCTTTTTAAAAATCACCAAAGAAGGAGTCTCTACCATACTCTGAGGGCATGTATTCCACAGTTGAACAGCTCTTACTGTCAGGAAGTTCCTCCTAATGTTGAGGTGGAATCTCTTTCCCTGTAGTTTGCATCCATTGCTCCATGTTCTAATCTCTGAAGCAGCAGAAAACAAACTTTCTCCATCTTCAGTATGACATTGAGCTATCATATCAACTCTTAACCTTCTCTTCTCCAGGCTAAACTTTACCCAGCTCCCTAAGTTGCTCCTCACGGTTTCCAGACACTTCATCATTTTATTTGCCCTTCCCTGAACATGCTCCAACTTGTCAACATCCTTTGCGGTGCCAAGAACTGGACACATTATTTGAAGTGAGGCTTAACCAAAGCAGAATGGAGTGGTACTATTGCTTCCCTCGATCTAGACACTATAGTTCTATTGATGCAGCCTATGTTCTTATGTTGCTATTCCACTGGTTGTGTGGTCCCTTTAGGACTGATATACAATGCCAGAAATAAGAGACACAATGAAAAATGACAGTAAGGAATGAGGGAGTACACACAACATGGGTATGAAAAAAGCACAAAAAAAATAGAAAAGTAAACACATGAGTGTTCTGGAAGGAGAGCAAATGCAATTCTACTCCAGTCCTTCCTTACAAAGCAAAATGTTTGATTGCAAATATTTAGCACAACCCTAATTCATTCTTCATTCCTGAATGAAACCAAACCCAAATATTTATTAAATGCATTAGCATCTCTGACATTTTCCTTCCTTTCTTTCTATCAAAGTTTAGATCAGAGACGGGCCACTCTGTGGCCCATAGATTCATCTTTTATGGCCCCTCAATTCTCCCACCAGCCTCCCCCATTCCCAAACATTGGAAGGACTTTTGGGCAGTATTTGTCCCAAAACCATGCAGAAAGACCCCAAATATAAGAAAATATGCAAAAGCACTCTCACAAGCATCTCAGGATCCCAAACTACCAAGAAAGGGACTGTAGGGGAAAATAGGGGGGGGGGTATTTATTTTGCTGTGTAAGTCTGTGGGGGTAACCTATGGGGGTGGGTAAGGGAAGATTAGTTCCTGGCTCCAATAAAAGTGCCCACCTAAGGTTTAGTTAATCATTTGGGGGCAGGTGTCCATCTTTTTCTTATTATGTGACTCCATAAATTACTGAAACCAGTGACAATGTAGCATTTGATATTACAATGTTATGGAAAATTTCTGATTGCTCTATTTTCTAGCCCAGGTGGTGAGACACATGGACGAGTGGGGGCACACTTTCCCCAGTGAAGGAGCAAAAGTTATGACCTCTATGGACTTTATACCAGAATTACCTGACAGTAAGGGGTTAAAAGCCATATGGGTGGTAACGGACTTATTCTCAAAACAGGTGCATTTTGTGGGGTGCAAAGGCTTGCCAACAGTGGCCAAGCTGGCTGATATATTATTATTATTATTATTATTATTATTATTATTATTATTATTATCCCACATTCCTCTCAATACAGGGACTCAAGGCTAACAAATCTAAAACAGTCCAAATTAAAACAGTATAAAACATTAAAAATACAAAGTTTAAAAACCAATTAAACAATTCAAACAATTAAAAACATTACATTATTGAAATTTAAAGTTTAAAACTCTTTAAAACAAAAACTAAACAGCATCCATGTCATGTCAAGGCCTGGCAGCACACAAATGTCTTTACCTGCTGCCAGAAGGACAGCAGGGATGAAGCCATCCTGGCCTCCCTAGGGATGGAGTTCAGAGGTTTGGCAAGATTTGTTCATTGGACAGATGTAGAAATTACATGGGCTGCCTGAGAGGATTGTAAGTGATCAAGGTAGCCAGTTCACTTTGCAGAAGGTGTTGCAGAAAAAATTGGGAATTGAGCAGATGATGAGCACCTCTCACCACCCAGAAATGGATATACAGTTGGAGAGAACAAATGCTACTCTGGAACAATACATAGGTTGTTATTGCAATTATTTGCAGGACAATTAGTTTGATGTATTGCCACATACCAAAATTGCTTTCAGTAGGGCCATCAACCAGAGTACAAGTCATTCGCCATTTGAAATTGTTTATGGCCATGAGCCAAAGACCCTATCTTCACTGATGATGGGAACCACAGCCCTGCCCCATCTCTCAGTGGATTACAAAAATCAATAATGCTTGGCCCCGAATTGTGAATGCTTTGAATGAGTCAAAGAAAGACTATAAAAGATTGGCTGATTGTAAGAGGGGCAAGGAATTGGATTTGGCACCAGAAAGCAAAATTTACTTTTCCACTAAGCATCTGAAGACCCGACAATCATCTAAGGGCCTTTACAGAGTGCCAGAAATAATGCAGCTTGAGGCCACTTTAACTGTCCTGGTTCAGTGCTAAGGAATCATGGAAACTGTAGTTTATTGTGGTACCAGAGCTCTCTGACAGAGAAGGCTCAATGTCTCAGAAAAAAAACATACAGTTTTCATGATTCCCTAGCACTGAGCCAGGACAGTTAAAGTGGTCTCAAGCTGCATTATTTCTGGCAGTCTGTAAAGGCCCTAAGAAACTGGGCCAAAATATGTGGGACCATTGTGGTTAAAAGGTTGTTATGGCACGAATATGTGGGACCATTGTGGTTAAAAGGTTGTTATTCCACGAAGTGACTGTGGAATTAGATTTGCCTAAGTCCTATAGACATCTAAATCCGGTGTTCCATTTTAGCCTGATGAAACCAGCTTTGGCCATGGACCCCTGGCGGATTGATCCAGGACCACGCCCACTGCTGGTGGTGAAGGGGAAACAGTACTTTGAAGTGGCTGGAATTTTGGACTCGAGATTACACAGGGGTAAGCTGCAGTATTTGGTCCATAGGAAACACATTCTGGAGTCTGAGAATGAGTGGGTATATGGCCATTATATGGACACTCCTGAACTGACTCAGGTGTTTCATGAAAAATACCCGGACAAACCGGTGGGGGGAGGGGTTGAATAATGAGATTAGAGTAATTCAGGGGTAGTGGTGTGTCAGTTCAGTGTCAGTTCTATGTGCATGGTTCTGTCATAATGATATGATGATAAGATGATTTGGTGATATAGCATTATGAGAAGATGCTGGGTTTTTTTGAAAGGGGAATGGTATCATGTGGAAAGCCAAGCTTGGGAAACAATGGGGGGGCGGCAAATGGCCAGAGATTTGTGGTTTTATGACCCTGTTGTTCCTACAAGAGATTGAGGCTGTAAACCAAGGGTGCTCTTCTTCCTTAAGTGTGATTCAATGATAATTCAGGAAAGGAGAGAGAAAACATGAAGGAAAGTAGTTTCTGGGCAGCCATTTTGAGTGGGTGAGTGTGTTTTTAAAAAAACAAAAACAAAACAACACTTGGGAGCATGTGTTTGTTGCTGTGGGGTGGGGCTTCTGTGAGTCACATCTGTTAGTCACTAGGAGGTGGAGCTAGCTGCCTAGCTCTATATAACTCCTTCCATATGGCACATGAAGTTTTCACAAGACAAGGGAAAGCACAGCACAGGTAGAAGGGGGTCTGGGAACTTTGTTTTAGAGCAGGGGTAGGCAACCTTTCCCCTTTAAGGGCCGAGGGACTTCAGCTCCCAGAAGCCTCAGCCATGTTGGCCAATAGTCCCATGTTGGCCAACAGCTCCTGGCATTCTGGGAGCTGAAGTCCCTCGGCCCTTAAAGGGGGAAGGTTGCCTACCCCTGTTTTAGAGGTTCATCTTAAAAATAAAAATAAAAATTAAAGGGCTTTAAGAGTTTTTTTGCTCAGAGGAAGAGAGTCAGAGACTTGCTTCCAGAATAAGATAGCATCCAGGAGCTCTCTATAGAGCTTGCTGACAAAGCCTGGTGAAAAGGCCAAGCCAACAGGGGCCCTTTACATGGATCTTTACTGGGGGACTTTTTGAGGGAGAAGCCCACCATTCTGTTTCAGTGTTTGCTTAAGATTTCTCAATATGGACACTGAGGGAGCTGCTGCAGTCACCTGCAACACTTGTGGGATATTTGTTTTCTTGCCTAGAGATGGGGGGAACTTCACCTGCACCAAGTGCAAGTTGGTAGCCCTTCTGGAAAAGAAAGTCCAGCAGCTGGAGTCCCAGGTAACTATCCTTCAGCATGTTAGGGAGCAAGATGTTTTCCTGGACAGAACTGAATGAATGGTCTTGGATGGTGACCACACAGAGGAAGTTATTGGGGAGGAGGTCACTGCACACACACAGGAGATAGACAGCTGGAAGTATGTCACACACAGAAGTAGGGAAACCAGGAATCGTTCTGGGAGCTTGCAGCTACAGAATTGATTTGAAGCTCTCTCCCTTATCAAGGATGGAGAGGAAGAGCTACAAGGACAGTCCTTAGGGGGACCCTGAGCATACCATCATAGGGAACAGCCACTGCTAAGCCTCAGAGGAGGCATGTGGTGGTGGGGGGACTCCTTGTTGAGGGGTACAGAAGCAGTGATTTGTGGGCCTGACAAGATTCCCAGGAGGTCTGTTGTCTCCCTAGGGCAAAAATCTGTGATGTGACAGTTAGGCTGACGAGACTTGTCAAGCCTACCAACCATTACCCCTTCCTCTTGGTCCATGTGGGAACCAATGATACTGCAAGGCATAGCCTTCAGACTATCAGAAGGGATTTTGAGGCTTTGGGTAGGAAGCTGAAAGAGTGGATGCACAGGTTGTTATCTCATCTCTTCTCCCAGGTGAAGGGCATGGTCCAGGAAGAGAGAGGAAAATATTAGATGTGAATAACTGGTTCCGTAGATGGTGCCACCAAGAATGATTTGGATTCTTGGATCATGGCCTGTGGTTCCATGAGGGTGGACTAGTTGGCAGAAACACTTTTGCCAATAATCTCAAACATTTGATCAGGAGGGCTTTAAACTGAGTCATGTGGGGAAGGGAGACAGTATCTTGGAAGGCAGGAGTACATCATGGGCTGATGATCCAAAACAAAATTGTGCATCTAGAATATATTGGAAGGCTGGGCCAAAGATAACAAAATGAATTTCAAGACAGAGAAATGTAAGGTACTGCACTTAGGGCAAAAAAAATGAAATGCATGGTTATAGGATTGGGGACACTTGGCTTCACAAGACAATGTGTGAAAGGGATCTAGGAATCCTAGTAGACCACAAGTTGAACATGAGTCAATGATGTGATGTGGCAGCTAAAAAGACCAATGCAATTTTAGGCTGCATCAATAGAAGTATAATATCTAGATCAAGGGAAGTAATAGTGCCACTGTATTCTGCTTTGGTCAGGCCTCACCTGGAATACTGTGTGCATTTCTGGGCACCACAATTCAAAAAGGATGTTGAAAAACTGAAGCGTGTACAGAGGAGGATGACTAAAATGGTGAAGGGTCTGGAAACTATGCTCTATGAAGAACGACTTATGGATCTGGGTGTGTTTAGCCTGGAGAAGAGAGTTAGAACATAATAGATAGCCGTGTTTAAATATTTGAAGGCATGTCATATTGAGGAGGGTGCTAGCTTGTTTTCTGCTGCTCCGGAGAACAGGACCCGGAACAATGGATGTAAGCTACAGAAAAAGAGCTTCCACCTCAACATTAGGAGGAGCTTCCTGACAGGGAAATCTGTTTGACAGTGGATCACTCTGCCTCAGAGTGTGGTGGAGTCTCCTTCTTTGGAGTTTTTTTAAACAGAGGCTGGATGGCTATCTGTCAGGGATGCTTTGATTTTGAGTTCCTGCATGGCAGAGGGTTGGGCTGGATGGCCCTTGTGGTCTCTTCCAACTCTAGGATTCCATGGGTCATTTTGATCCAGATCAAAGGCTTGGGATTGTAGCCTGTATAATGGGAACTCTTAAGTATGATCCAGTGGAAAACTTTTCAGTTCCGACACAAACCTTGGACAGAGGAACTTCTGTCTCAATTTCTGGAATAAAATATTTTGTTTTAATCACACAAAGGGCCTTTACAGACTGCCAGAAATAATGCAGCTTGAGTCTACTTTAACTGCCCTGGCTAAGTGCTAGGGCAGGGGTAGGCAACCTTTCCCCTTTAAGGGCCGAGGGACTTCAGCTCCCAGAAGCCTCAGCCATGTTGGCCAATAGTCCCATGTTGGCCAATAGCTCCTGGGATTCTGGGAGTTGAAGTCCCTCGGCCCTTAAAGGGGAAAGGTTGCCTACCCCTGTGCTAGGGAATCATGGAAACTGTAGTTTATTGTGGCACCAGCACTCTCTGACATAGAAGGCTCAATGTTTCAGAAAAAACTTCAGTTCCCATGATTCCCTAGTGCTGAGCCAGGGCAGTTAAAGTGAACTCAAAATGCATTATTTCTGGCAGTCTGTAAAGGCCCTAAGATGTTTTGTTGGTTATTGGGAACTCAGTCCACTGTTCCTGACAGTTGGATTAACAGATTTTGGTTCCTCATCACAAAGAACAGTCTGACGTTACAAGTTATGGAAAGTGTGCGGATTTAACAAATGCAAGACATTAAAGATGCATAGATCTAGGTGTTCCCCCTTTGTTCCCCTGCCTGTTGTTGTGCACAATTCTCTCCCTATTTTTTTTTATTAAAAACAAGGTATTTGGGATTGTTTTGAGATTTGTTGCCTCTATTAAAGTTGATTGTTTCAACTTTCAAAGCAATAAATCCATTGGAATTTTCTCTTCCCTTTCCCTGAAATTTCTAACAGCCAGAACTGGGAGATTCCATCCCTTTTTAACCTTTGGATCTATATCCAGCATCACCTGAGTTGTTTTCTCTTTGGTGTAAAATGAGTGGAAAGGCTGGAAGAGATTTCTGGCAGGTTTCATGTCAGCTTCCCATCTGTTTTGCAGCTGTTGTAACTGAGGCAAAACCCCTCAGTATTCCTCCACTGCCTGTATCTTATGCCAAATGGTAGGTGTAGCGGTGCAACAGAAAAGCCTGAAAGGGCTCTATAATACACTCCCTTTCTCCACATAATACTTTAAGTATCAACATATGGTATATAACACCTGAGGTTAAAGGAACACATTATGTATAGCATGCATTGTTCTCCACACTCACTTCAACTCATATATGTTTTCATAAAATGTAGGTGAGCGATCAGGTGATGGTTGCTTTGATAGCCTTTGTTCTACAAAAATGTTTGTTCCTAATGATTAAAATAACCCATGCAGATTACAAAAATTGGAAAACATACCAGCTTGCTTCCAAGTATTATTTCCTCTTTAGAAGGTAAAATGCTCAGAGAGAATCTTAAATGTAACTAGTATACAAGAGAAAATACTGTAATTATTTACAGCAGGTTATAAAGCTCCTTTTAGTAAGGGACATAAAGTTCATCAATTCCTAGGAAAACATTCATCATCGTTTTACAGATGACATATTGAAGAACAGAAAAACAATTGCTTAGACTTTTCATCTGGAATAAGGAAAAATGAACAGTTATCTTCCTCCCCACTTTATGCTCACAACAGCCCTATGAAGTATATCAAGATGAGAGAGAAGGACTAGCCCAAGATCATTCCATGAGTGTAATGGTTTACTGAGAACTTGAAGCAGAATCTTGTAAGATCCAATCCAATGCCCAAACTATGTTCTCATATACAGTTGGCCCTCTGTTTCCACAGAATCAATAATTCACAGCTTGAAAATATTTTTAAAAACATAAAGAAAACTTGATTTTGCCATTTTAAAAAAATAAATAAATAAGGGACACCATTTTACTATTCCTTGTACTTAATGGGACATGAACATTGTACATAATGGGACTTCCACAGATTTTGGTATCCAAAATAAGGTTCTGAATACTGTGCAACATGAAATAAGATAACTTGCAAAATTAAACTATGTAGTCCAGTATTTAGTAAACAATTGTGACTAACAATCAGATGCTCCAAGGCAAGCCATCTACTATTCCCTGTACCCACATGTTAGTGATATGAACATGCCATAGCAGATGATTTTTACTACTTATCAGAGAGACAAGGCTTTCAAAGGACTGACTATTAAATCACAATTTTATGTTCCTCAGGAAATAGATGTAGCCTACTTCCTCCCTGGAAACAAGTTCTAGGTCCTATAAGATACTGTGCTCCTGTAGAATGCTGGGGACTGGGCATAAGCTAGAATTCAAAGATGTTAGTCCATGTTAGTCTGTAAAAACAGTATGTAGAGAGATCTTGAAGCACCTTTGAGACTATAAACTGAAATAAAGAAGTTGGGAGTATGAGCTTTCATAGACTTCATTCTACATCCTACTTCCTGCATCTGAGGAAGGAGACTGAAGTCTATGAGAACTCATGCTGCCAGCTTCTTTATTTCAGTTAGAGGGGAAGCAGACGGGAGCTTCCCGTGCGCCGCGGGACAGAGCGCCGCTGGACCGCGGCAGCCGCACCGCGGCGCACCGTCAGCGACTCTAAAAGGAGCACCAAATTGGCGCTCCTTTTAGATTTCAGGGAAAGTGCGGCCTAAAAGCGGCGGGCGCACTTTCCTTGACTCAAACGCCGCGGCGCGTGCGGTCACCATGGCGTGAGGTCATCCTCGAAGCGCCGGCCGTGCGGAGGGCCGGCGACTTCGAGGGCGACCTCAGGAAGAGGAAGGGGCGCCGCTCGTGCGGCTGCCCCTCCTCTTCCCTGCCCGGAAGACGACTCTATTAGTCGTCTGCTGAGGCCCTTAGTCTCAAAAGTGCTACAAGATCTTTCTACATACTGGCCATAAGCTGCATTTCTGGCAAACAATAAATAGTCTCTCTCTCTCTCTCTTTCTTTATTCCCTTCTGTACAATTGGCATTCACTGCATTTTCTTTCAATAAGTTCTAACAACCAGTCATTCAAGATGCAAAAAAGTATTTTCTTTAATCTCAGTGCTACCCTACACATTTCACCTTATGAAATGAGTAAGAGTAACAGCTGTTCAACAGTAAGAGCTGTTCGACAATGGAACTCACCCCCTGAGAGTGTGCCAGAGTCTCCTTCTTTGAAAGTTTTTAAACAGAGGCTGGATGGCCATCTGTTGGGGGTGCTTTGATTGTGTATTCCTGCATGGCAGGGGGGTTGGACATGACAGCCCTTAAGGTCTCTTCAAATCTATGATTCTAACTGGGAATGAATACAAATTCTACAGTTTGCTAATGGTTGTAAAAGAAAATATGGTTTACTGTGAACCACGCAACAAATAGCTAAATGCTTTTAATTTATCCTGGGTTTTGATGCTATATTAATGAAGTTATCTATATCATATCTGATCTTATCCTTTTAAAAAAAGTCATACTTAAGTGATAACGCATGGTTTACTTAGAATACGGGATGGCATATATTCATATTTATTGTTCTTCATTCTGGTATACACTCACTCTCACACACAAAAACTGCTTTTTTTTATTATGAAAGCAATTCACTGAGGTAGTCCCTCATGGATTTTGTCTTACAATATTTTGGAACAGTGTGACTGCTATAGGATTTGACAAATATTTGGTAAGGGGCCAAATAACACTTAGCCCAATAGGCTAGGATTGGGGGTTGTGTTCTGGAGGGATGGAATAATTGAGAGTGGAAAACTGTGGTGGTAGAACTAAGCTGCTTAGCTTTACCCCTTCCTGCCATTTCCATACCCTGGATTACCTCCCTCAGACTTTCTCGCCATATAATTCCAAACTTTGCCCAGGCACATAGTAAGCTGAGCAATAAACCACTTGGAGAAAATTATGGAGGGAGAAATTGATAGGCTAAAAAAGTGTAAAGGCTAAGGTCTCCGTTTCCTCTCATGCAGTAGCTTTTTATAAACATCTTAAATAGGGCTATCAGGCTATCACCATTACACTGGCTTGCTTGTAATGTATACTTTGGCTCTTTGCCACTATTGAATCAGCTTCTCTTCCATTTCCTATGAAGCTATGCCACACAGGAGACATTGCAATACTTTGGAACTGGTAGCAAGCCATAGGACGTATGGAAAACTTCCTATGACTAGGTGAAGGAACTGCCAAGAAACATTGGTTGTCTTTCCCTGATTTCCAAGAAATATGTTCAGTAGGATTGGAGCATGCCCTACTTCTACTGCAACAACATAATGCTGTTCCATAAATCTCAGGTGGTTTCTATATAACATTGAAGAGGCCTAGATTTGTCTCTGCCAATGAAATCAAAAAGAGGTAACTTAGGTATGCATCTACAAGTGGGTAATAGGCAATACTTTTGGAAATTATCCTTTTAAGAGGTGCAAAAGTGGTAAACTAACCAACTGTTCCTTCTATCTGTCATAATAGTTTATACTGTCTTTTGAAGAATTTGGTCATAGTGGATAGGGATTACTGAAACTATTCTAAAGGAGAGTATGGATGCCTTGTGTCATTTTATGCTTATGAGCTATTGGCTAAATGGCTATGACACAGAGAGTTTTATTGCTAAAAGTAAAGAACTTTTGAAGTGTAGGAACAACATCAAAAATCCATGTAATATACATGGGCATGGAGTGAAAATATTTGAAGTTGTTCTATGATTTATTTACTTCAACATGTATACATCTAATCTTTATTTACTTTCAAAAGAATGGTCCTTTTATAACATTTATTTTGTTAGGCTGTTATGGTGAGTGTCTCTCCCTTTCCTTCAATATAAGAATGTAAGTTAACTCAGTTTTTGATGGCTTTCAAGTTTCCATTTCCCTCTGCTACCCAAAATGCACAAGTTCCCATCTGACCAAAAATAATAAATAGCTTGCATATAAGCCAAGAAATGCAGGCTTTGCATTTTCCATACTTAGCAATAAAACTGAAACACTCAAAAAGTTTAAGACAGGTTGAGTTTCTTTAGAGCTTCTTTATTACTTTGCTTCCCCGCCCCCCCCCCTTCTGAATGTCAACCCTTGAGATAGCATTACATGAAGGACACTGGCAGCTTGTATCAACAGTTCAGGTGTTTTAAACAGCAGCAGCAGCAGTGTAATATAACAAAAGGATGACGTGAACATCATACTGGTCAGCCCCTTTCCTCGGAAGCTGAAATGCTCAAGAAGGAAAGCATAAGAGATACAATGCAAAGAGTAGGGTATCAAAGGACAGGTTATTATCTGGGTATTTGGAATGTTTCCCAGAACCATGAACAGTCACAATTTGGGTTGGCATCTTTCTGCAAAGAACATAGAATTCTCCCCATCAACATTTGCTTAGCACCAGCATATATTAACTTTGCATAAGTTGTAAAAAGAATTTTGAGTTCAAACAAATGAATTCAAGTGAATTTTCCATTTACAATTCATTTATCTTATTCAAAACTCATTCCTTTAAATTGGAGGCCTGCAAAAGCCTGTACAGATCACAGAAAGGTTACCAAATGGGATAAAAAGAGAGAGCAAGTGAATTGACAAATAGAGAGATTGCCCAAACTGTCAAAACAGATTTAGTAACATATCCAAGAAAGTCACCACCAGTTCACTGAACTGTCTGTCCACATCATCTAACCAGGACTGTCGTATCAGAATGGCAAAGTCTGTAGACATTGTTTGCACATGCTTCATTTAGTCTGCACTAGATTCTTCTTTGACCATTTACTAGACCATTTGACTACATTGACCATTGGTGGTAAAAAATGCTTCCACCTAAATGTAATCCACTGCTCAATTCCATTGTTATGACACATTTGTTTCTGCTTGATACTCATTTGCCTACATTGTCAGTCCTCTGCTATGCCACTTCATAATTCTGCTAAATTTTGCTACCAGTCAGATTGCATCTATCTGCTTTTTTAAAATTGTGTATAAAATGAGTAAACTATTGTCATTTTTAACTGGATTTTGGTGAGATAGTCTTTCCATGGGCTAGCTGGCACTGTAAACATAATTTTACCAAAAAGGAAAACAAATAAATTAAAAGCAGGAAAAGATTATCACCTTCACTAAAAATATTTAGTATATATGTCTTTTAAAAAATGTCTGTAAGGAACAAAGTATATATAAGATAACATGTGTCTTAGTATGCACATTTAATACATGCAAATCTCTAAATATTGGATTATTATCCAATTGCAGCAAGTATGGAAGGAGAATTTATCCTTTCCAGTTGAATCCTGAGGAAGAAGCTGTGAATTCAGTCATGTTCAAATTAGATCTGTTGAAATCAGTGATGCTTTCTTTGTGTCACTATTAATTTTTCTTACTGATTGAGACTGCATCCAATTCATTTGGAGAAAACTGTCAAATGCCTCCTGCAATCCTGATAATGATCTGTACTCCTCATCAATTGATGCTGTTTGCATTACAAAAAAACCCAAATAAACCCATGTACTTTAAATTAGAGATGGAAAGAATGTTTAAAAACAAACATTTTGTAAAAACGTGTTTCTTCAGTATAAGGAAACACTGATGAGGAGAACCCTGGACTGACAAGAATCTTTGCAGTTTGGAACATATTCTATGCAAGTTTACAAAGGATATTTTTTGCAGAAAACAACATTTTTTGCTTAGGAAATATTTTCTGCACAGAAAATAATGTTTATGTACAGAAATTTATTTTCTGTCTATAAAATGCTCTTTATTGTGCATAAAA
Organism: Phrynosoma blainvillii; assembly: GCA_026167975.1. Lineage (NCBI taxonomy): Eukaryota > Metazoa > Chordata > Lepidosauria > Squamata > Phrynosomatidae > Phrynosoma > Phrynosoma blainvillii. The sequence goes on from JANUYF010000005.1 coordinate 41,762,898, forward strand.
AGTTTTCTGTGCAAAAACACCACATGCACATTTGGAACAGAATAATAGCAATAACAATAGCACCTACATTTCTGAACCACTTCATACTGAATTAAGGAGTCTCTAAGTGGTTTCAAACATGTAAGCTAATTGCCCCAACAAGCTGAGTACTCATTTTAGTGACCTACAGAAGGATGCAAGGCTGAGTCAACCCTGAAGCCTTGGGATCAAACTCATAAACTTCTGGCTGCAATACTGGCTGTAGCACTGACATTTAACCACTGCACCATCAGGGCCCCTAAGGGGGGCTGCAGACAGGCGGCTCTAGGCCACCCCGGGAAGCGGAGGATTGGGGCCATGGCTACTGCACACTGCGGCCCCAATCCTCCCTTTTGCCGCCCCGAAAAGAGCAGTAAAATGTTGCTCCTTTCAGGGGCAGGAAAAGGGCGACCTAATAGCTGGTGCGTGGCTCTTTCTTGCCCCTTCTGGTGCAGCGTGTCAGGATGTCGGTGGGCTAGGGTTGGGGCAGCTGGTGTGCGGCTACTCCTTCCCATCTCTGCCTCCAGGCTGGCCCTTTGGCCTGGTCTGCAGAGGCCCTAAGTCACAATCTGGAAAAAAAATATGAAAGCTCTACAGTTCTCCTTCCCTGAAGAGGTTCTTGCAGCAGAAAGGAGATTGCTAAAATTAGTTATTGCTTCTTTTAAGAATGAAATTAGCAAAGAAGTGCATTCCAACATTAACTGTAAACATGCATTTAATGATATGTCTACTTTGGCCCCAAAATTATGGGCATCAGAGTATTGTCAATCTTCTGTTGAAAGCAACAATAAAGATATAGTAGCAAATGAACTAGCTTTGAATGAAATTAGCAAAGAATGAAATTGTCAAAAGAAATGTAATTCATAGAAAATAAGTGCAATTCATATTCATATTAAATATGAATGAAAGTTTTAATAAAGAAAATGAAAGGATTAACAAAGCAAAAAAATGTTCTCCCCTAAGAATGTTAACATACAGTATAGGAGAACATTGTACCAATAACAATAGCAGCTTTGTTTATATACTGCTTCATACCATGCTATGCAGTCTCTAAGCAGTTTACAACTGTAAGTTAATTGTGTCAGAGTAAAATGCCCTCTGAAGAGAAAATGCCATAGATGTGACTGGAGCAAAGAAACTGGGACAAATGTGAGAGGATTACCTTAGTACAATTGACTCAACATTTGAACAGTCTTGACTCACAGGAGGCTGATGCAAAACTAGGCAGAGGGTTGAGTCAGAAACCTTCAATTCCACAGAGTTGCATCAGTCAGGTGACTGAAAACTGGGTGACATCGCAGGAGTGGGCTGGACTAATATCCCAGAAGAGGATACTGTATATAAGTGGGTGAGTTGGATACTTATTTGTGGGTGATTGTATATAGAGATACTGGCGGAGCACTTTGTTAGTCTGTACATAGTCTGTAACGGAAGAATAAAGAACTTCTTCATGAGACAAGAGAGAGTCCAGCAGTTTTGTGTCTTGCCAACAGCTACCTGCGTGGGAGTTTTTTTCCTTGCAGCGTTTGCAGCCTGCATAGAACTTCACAGTGAAGACTGATCTTTGGCATCTGTTCCGTTGTACATTTTCTGCACATGTTGAATTCAGTTCACATGCGCCCCAACAAATTGCCCCCAACAAGCTGGGTACTCATTTTAGTGACCTTGAAAGGATGTAAGCCTGAGTCGGGCCTGAGTCCCAGTTGTTATCGAACTCACAACCTTTGTGGTTTATGAGTGAGTGGCTACAGTACAGGCATTTAACCACTGCGCCACCAGGCTCTAATTGTACCAGCTGACAATTATCTGACACTTCCACATCATGTTATTTTTTCCTCTCTCCTTGTAAGCAGTTAGCTTGATATATATACTTAAAAGTTGCATGTTATACCCCAGCAGCATACAGAGTTATCTAACTTGGTCTGCAATCCTACACACCTACTTGACACAGATTCTTAGTGAGAATTTACTTCCAAGTAAATATGTATGGGTTTGCCCTGCACACCCTGTATTCACAAATTATTTTCCATTTCATGGTCTAGGCACAAGATATCTCACTACAGCATTAATGTTAGTCTTCCCTCCACCCTCTGACCTTAGCTGTTGAATTCAAGGCTCAAGCAGACACTTGCAAAGGAATCTGAAAATCAGAAAAGAATTTATTTATCATGTAGGTATCAGATCCTGTCTGATCTTGAAAGATAAAACAGGATCAACCCTAGCTAGTACTTGGATGGGAGACCACCAATGAATACCAGGTACTTTAGGCTATATTTCAGAGAAATGAACTGGCAAAACCACTTCTGGGTATTCCTCATCTAAAAAAATCCTATGAAATTCATGGGATCACCATAAGTCAACAGGCAACTTGGAGGCACACACACATGTATATGTCACATGTGTGCTCTATCACACATTTTATGCTTCTTACTACCCCTCTGAAAGCATTAAAACCTAAAAGAGCCAGCTGTGCTCATAAATGTAGGTTAGTAAATACCCAGACGTTATCTTTCCCGCTCTTTTTCTCCCCAGAATCCACAGGGTTGCCAGTGCATTTGCATTCTACTATTTCATTCACAGTTTATTTTTACAGCATTGTCTTGAAGTGTAACACTTAACCATAAAAGAAAAGGAACTGTGGAAAGTACTTTCCCACATGCAATTAAATGAAATTACCTGTCTTTTAGGAGAAGTCTGAATAAAAAGGGTTGTAAAATATTAATAGTTTAAACATATGAAGAAGTTTTTATTGTCCACGTTCATGTCAAAATGTAACACATTTCCTTCCCCCACCAAAGGAAGGTATCTGTAAGTATGAGGGATAAAATCTAATGAACAGAATGAGAATGTAACAACACAACTCCAGATATGTCTACTAAGTGTTACTGAATCCCATGGAGATTTATCTCAATACAATATTATAACCATAACATCTTTCCTTTAAAACTGATACTTCAAATTGAGGGCTGGAGCAAGATGATGGCACATGAAGCAACTTGGTGTGACCCCTTTCTCTTCCGTTATCCAGCTCAGTTATCTATTTTAAGTTTTTTTGTTTTCATTTGTCTTTTAAATCAACTCACTTTGTGTCTATGAAATTCGGAAAGCCTTTGTTTGCCTGTTCTTGGCTGATAAGGCTCCAGAGGACTTTTAAAGTGATGTTTCAATTCACAGTTTTCTGGGAGTCATCCAATAAGGCTGCTATCTTGGTTAATGAAAGCTGTGGAATGCTGTTACTCCGTCAGCCTGTGAGTCTAACAAACACTAAAGTTTCTGTTCTTATCCTATTCTCTGGATAAAGGATTCTAGAACATCTGTTTGTTAAAACCTGAAGATAAAACAATTTATACACGTGGAGGTGCCTGAAACAAAGTAATTCCAAGGATGGCAAGCTGGAGAAAGTCCAGGGGTAATTACTGGAATCAGGAAATCATTTGTGGAGTGCAAACCTCATAACAGAAAAGCTGTAGCTCGGCAAGTGAGAAGAGAGGGGTTGGGATTTTTTTTAACCGGAGGAGCAGTATTAGAGTTACATCCAGCTTCTCTGTGCTTCTCATCTTCTTCCTCCATGTGCCTTATGTTGAGTTAGGCAGAAACTTATGCAGGCTGTTTTCGCAGAGTTAAATCTGTGCCCTGGCAGTTTCTGGGAGAAAGCAGTTATTTACCGCCATCGGGGACTTCCCAGCCTGTACAGTGACCTTGGTTGTGACATTTACTGATTGCTTAATGTCAATTGGTTATTACTGGTACTGAAATAACAGGATCTGGCAAAAACTGATAATAATCAATTATGGTTAGTATTCGAGCCCAGACAATTCGGGCTCAGAAAGCATGAAAATGCCAAGATCCTTGACTATTGTGTTCCTTTAGAAATTAGTGCACATCATGATAACCATATCCATACAAGTACTCCAACCTTAAGCACTATAGTGAACCTGTACAATGGGAAAATAAACAATGAAGAAGAACTCCAGAGTCTTGTGGATTGGGATAATCAGACTGAGAATATACCTGATAACTGGCCCTTGGCCACAGAGCTCCTGGCCAGGTTAACCAATGGACACATCTCTTAAGCATTAACATTTTACAACTACTGACACCAACAAAAATGTGGAGGAGAAAACTACAAGAAAATCCCACACATTTGATAGTGAACATGCTCAAAACTTATATATATATATATATATATATATATATATATATATATATTCACCTGAGAGACCAATGTTTTCTTTCAGCACAAGAAAATCAAAAACTTTTGGGCAATTAACATTTCATCAAACAAGAGAGTTCTGGTCTTAAAGCAACATTGCAATCTATTGTAGGCTTAATAAAGTTGGGAATTTTAAAAGCAGCACCCCCGGCAAATTCCCAAGATGGAGACTTGGCACACTTGGCAATTAGCTTAAAGTCCACAAAGGATGGAAGAGGATTCAAGGATTGTCTCCCTATCCATTTTCCAAGCCTCCAGGGCATCTGGAAGAAATAATGTTTGATTGGATGACAAATGCTAAGAAGATACCAGAAACCCCAGTTGGAGATGGAAATGTAAAAAGTGGCACGGAGGACTTTAATTTTTTTAAATTCTGATTTACTTCTCCTAGATGAATGGCATGCCCCCTTCCTCCTCCTTTTGAGTTTGTTTTCTTAAACAATATCTTAAAAGAAGGAAATTCCCAATTTGTATTTCTATCTACAGGACCAGCACATCAAAAGGGCCTGAGGGTGAACACATTTCAAGATCAGTCACAATCAACAGAACAAATAGACCCTGACTCTAGAGATACAACACATGTAGAAGTTTATCCATCTATCACTGAGAGTCACATTACCATTTTCAGCGGGCTATTAAAGAGAGTTAGGCTAGCACCCTCAGAAGTGTTAAAGGACATTTTAAACATCTTGGGGTCTGTGTGGGATAACTCAATGGATATAAAATGCTCCTGCATGTACCTCACAAGGCCTAAAAAGTTATGAGGTATGGTGATTTTGACTTTCAAGGATAGAAACCATGTCTACCGTTTCTGGAGTCTGTTGTACAAATTTGAAGGAATATAAATACCATTTACATGGGGCCTGCACACATATCATTCAGAGACCAACTTAAATTATACTTCAAATTGATAGTTGCCACCTCTTTGGTGCACAATGGAAAATTCTATCCCAACCTTGTCCCTAGACTTAATGTGTATGATCAAGACAGCCCATTTTCCACACCAACCCACAACATGACATTCCACCACCAAAAATTATAAATACCTATCTTGATACATAGGCTTGTAAAACACATGATCCATGCCCTAAATTATAAGTGGAATATCATTTAAAAATACAGAAATCATGATCAGAACTGCCTTGGGGTTGGAGACATAGGGGCTAAGCAGACGGGTGGCCGTGGGCGCCCTGGGAAGCTGCGCTGTGGGGCCGAGGTATCCCAACACCTCGGCCCCATGGCGCAGCTTTGCCACCCCTGGAAGGAGCGCTAAATTGGCGCTCCTTCCACAAGTCACCAAAGGTGCGCCGCAAAAGGCTGCCGGCGCACCTTCGGCGACCCTTCCACTGCAGCGTGTGCGAACGCTGCAACGGGAGGTCCTCCTTGGAGCGCCGGCCGTGCGGAGGGCCGGCTGCTCTGAGGACGACCTGGGGAAGGGGTTGGGCGCCCACCGTGCGGCTGCCCCTCCCCTTCCCTGCCTCCAAAACGTCTCTTTAAGCCGTCTGCTTCCCCCCATAATCAATGAAACCCAAGCTCTTTCTGCCATACAGTATAGTGTGATGTTTCCTCTGTCTCCTTACAGGGGCCCTCACATACAATTATGCTGCTACGATTCCACCTTTCATAGGCAGAATCCTAAGGAATCCTGGAATTTGCAGTTTAGGAAGGGGTATTTAGAATTCTCAGCCAGAGAGCTAAAAAAACATAGCATTCCCTAGAACATTGCCATGATACTTACAGTGAAATCATAGTAGTAAAACTGAACTGTGAAAGTATCTTTGGGTATATAATATTCCTCCCTTCCCTGTTTTCTTCTCATACGTGGGAGGCACTGAAGGAAATTGTAATTTGTAGTCTTTAGCTATGATAAATAGGTCTTTAAAATATTAACAATTGATCAGCCTGAAACAAATCAATACTTTAATTGAGTAGGGAGATTATTCTATTAACTTCATTTCTATTTATTTCCAGTGGTTTCTACAGCACCATTTCATCCAATATTCATTTTTAAATGATATAAAATAATCTACCACACCAGCATCCCTCATCTTTTGTTTTCCCAGTATGATAACTGAATAATTAATAGTACATAAATCCTTCCTCAGTAAGGAAAAACAAACCAAAATCCTCATCCACAAATTCCACATTCCAGTTCAACAAACCAAACAGATCAGAATTTAGGAAACCATATTTTAATACATTCATGTTCAAATAACAATGAAATATGTGCACAGATGTAATTATATCCTAACTTAAAGGCCCACAACAACAACAACAAAAGATCAAATAAAGAAAGAAAAATTGATGGGATTTAAGCAAGCATTCTTTCCAGTTAAGTACTATAATGACACAACCATATTCATGCTTATTTGCACGCATGGGCCACTGAAGACAATAGAACTTAATTTCAAGTAGATTTTTTCACTTTAAGCAAGTAATTAAACTGCATCCTGACTTTCTACTTGACTTTGTACCAAATTCTGAGTAGTACCAGACATAAAAGGCACAATCTGGCTTAAAAGAGAAAGCAGTTAGTCAAGATCAGAAGTAGTTGTGTCCTGAAGGTATGCCAGACTTACATAGTCCTCAGATTAAAGCTACAACATTCTCAATTAGCCAGACAGGAAACAATGTAGTTGAAATTTAGGCAGATATTGAGGGGAAAACAAAGAATCATGTGGTATTATATAGACCAGCAGATTTATTGTGGTGCAATATTTTTGGGCTTCAAAAAGAAAGCAATCTTGGGCTCTTTTGTATCACTTTCAGGAGCCCTTAGCATAAATATTGTTTAAGAAAAGAAACTCAAAAAGAGGAGGAAGGGGTCAACTGTATTTCTTAGCACAATGTCTGTCCAATATTTTATATTAGTGCAATATCTTGTATCTGACCAGATATTTTTAATCCCAAAAATACTGCACCACAACAAATCTGCTAGTCTTTAGAATACCATACGATTCTTTGTTTTCCCCTCAATATCTGCCTAAATTTCAATTACACTGTTTCCTGTTTGGCTAATTGAGAATATTGTAGCTTTAATCTGAGGACTATGTAAATCTGGCATACCTTCAGGACACAACTACTTCTGCTTTTGACTGACTGCTTTCTCTTTCAGGCCAGATTGTGCCTTTTATGTGGCAAATAGCTCATCTGAATCACTCATCACAGGCATCAATCATGACTTGGCACAGAACCAACCTACTCACATTATGGTCATTTGGCCTATATATTTTTCTTTTTAAACTGACTCCAGCTTTTGATTAGGTATTAAAATATGTCAACAAATTAACAGTTGAGTGAATTTTTTAAAAGGGTATTTCAGGATGACTGATCCTGTAAATAATTCATCAAGGCTGCTGACCATCTTATGATATTTGCCAAAGGTTTGCTCCAAACATCAGAACTGCACATGCCTAAAGCCTAAAGCTGAATGGGATGTTCAGAAGAAGCACAGTCCCAACAAGAAAATTCTTTGTCCCAGGGGTTAGAAATGTTGCATCATGGACTCTTGGAATTCCCAGCCAGCATAGTCACTGGGATTTTAGGAGTTTAGTTCAAAAAAGTGACTTTTCCTAGCTCTGCCCTGGTTACTCTTCAGTTGTATTGGATACTTTAGGGCAGGGGTAGGCAACCTTTCCCCTTTAAGGGCTGAGGGACTTCAGCTCCCAGAAGCCTCAGCCATGTTGGCCAATAGTTCCATGTTGGCCAATAGCTCCTGGGATTCTGGGAGCTGAAGTCCCTCGGCCCTTAAAGGGGAAAGGTTGCCTACCCCTGCTTTAGGGTTTATCATCCAAGACTATACTCTGTGTCTACACTGCACATTTATTTATGTACTACACTTAAATTCATTGTGAATAATCAGGAGCAATACTACCAGGCACTGGCTAGTAGAGGTGGTTTCTTCTGACATAAATGCTGCTTTGTAATTTAGTATTTACCTTGGATGCTTGGTGGAGTTTGTTGATAGAATCATAAAATTATAGAGTTGGAAAAGACCACAAGGGCCATCCAGTCCAATCCCAAGCTATGCAGCAATACACAGTCGAAGGATTCCTGACAGCAGTGGCATCCATAGGGTTGGTGTCACCTGGTGTGGTCACTGACCAGGGGGTGGGACTTCCGGTGCACAGCTTCTGGAATAATTCTGGTCTGCACATGAGTATGAGTGTGTGACTGGAGAAGCACCCTGGGGAAAGGTTGGGGAGGACAGGAGGGCCAGAGAAGCCCTGTGCACCCTGGGGAAAGGACAGGGAATGCTGGAGAAGCCCTACGTGCCCCCAGGCACAGGGAACCCCATAAACTAGGCCTGTGGCCATGGGGAGGCCCTGTGGGGGACTGGCTGGGTGTCACTCCCCTTCTGGGGTGTCACCTAGTGCAGTCCGTACCCCTGCACCCCCCCCGACACTACTGCACTGACAGATGGCCATCCAGCCTCTATTTAAAAACTGACAAAGAATGAGACTCCACCACTCTCCAAGGCAGTGTGTTCTACTGTTGAACAGATCTTACTGACAAGATCTTCCCAATGTTTAAGTGGGATCTCTTTTCCTGTAATTTGAAACCATTGCTCTTTGTCCTAGTCTCTGTAACAGCAGAAAATAAGATAGCTGCATCCTCAGTATAACATCACTTCATTGAAGGGGTCCTAACAGTGTATAGATTTCAATTTCCAAATATTTGATAAGTGTCTCCCAGTTACTTAATTGGACATGGAGTTGTTATGCAATGAGAGAGGCAATATGCCTATATTTCTTCTGATAACTGAACTATTCATTTCTTACAGTCCACTGAATCGTCAAAACTAGAAAATTTCAATGGATTAAGTAATAAAATAGCTTAATTTGGATTTTTCTCTCTCAGTGGCTGGCTCCTCTGATCCAAGGACTATTTAGCCCAGAAGAAACCACATAAGTCTATCAAAGACTCATTATTCTACCATAACACTGGAAACCTTTCACTCATTATTTCCACATGGCCTGACTCATGCTCAGGTCTTCAGCACTTTGCTCTTACAGAACCAATACACAACTGTGCTGCCTTTATTTCATAAAGCTTTAGTCCGAATAATAATAATAATAATAATAATAATAATAATAATTTATATCCCGACTTTAGCCAAGGCTATCCAGGCGGCTTACAATTTAAAATACAATCCCATACAAATAATAATAATAATAATAATAATAATAATAATAATAATAAATTATTTATTTATAGCCTGCCCAATCACAAAGAATCTGGGCGGGTTACAACAATAAAAATACATAGAATACAATAGAATTAAAAAAAAATTAATCCCTTCCCAACCCCAACCCCCAACCCAATGCTAAAATTACAATTAAACAAACATTATTTAAAAACAAAAATGCAAAAGTTTAAAAAGGGAGATAATTGGTAGACAGAGTGATGGAGATCACCTTGTGCAGGGAGAGGAACTAAGCTGACTAACATTCTGGCAAATGTTAGTCATTTTGTAAACCAAGCCATTCTCCAATCCCGAATTACACTTACAACATTATTTTCTAGATGAAATTCATGCCACTGCTTTCCCATTCCTCTCTTTCTGCTGCATCTCCATATATAAAATGCATATAAACACCAATTTGGTCAATTGCTTATTTACAATGCAGCCAAGACTTTTTTTGCTGAAATCTTTGTAAAGTAAAGCACGGGGATGCTAATGCATGGTGAAAACTGTGGAATGAAAGAACAATTTATCATGCACACATACCTCCCCACACATTTGCCAGCATGCTCATGAATTACAAGCATTTTCTTTCTATAGAAACATGTGGGTATAAGTATCCTTTGTTTATTTTCTGTATGATATCTCATTTTTCTTCCACAATGAAACTAGAACTCATCCAAAGGTTGGAAAGGTTATTCTTTAACTACTCACTGTGTAACTCACTGTGGAATCTGAGAGCTGTAGTACAAAAAAGGAAATTTTTCAAGCTAATTCAGAAAGGTTGCTATATAATACTCATTTATCTCATGCGGTCATGTCCATATACTAATTTTTTTGCAACTACTGTATTTCACAGACTGGATCAAAGCAAGTCTTGGGCTAGTTTTGTCATAAAAAGGCAGGATATAAATATGGGGATGCAGTGGCTCAAGTGGTTAAGATTCTGACTCTATTGACTGCAAGATCAGCAGGTTGGCAGTTCGAGGCCTGGGTGCTGCATGATAGGGTGAGCTCCTGTCAGTAGTCCCAGCAGTTCAAAAGCATGCAAATGTAAGTAGATAAATAGGTACCACTTCAGTGGGAAGGTAAGCAGCATTCTGTGCAATCATGCTAGCCACATGATCACAGAGTAGTCTCTAATAATGCTGGCTCTTTGGCTTAAAAGTAACGGAGATAAGCACTGCCCTCTATGATCAGACACAACTTGACAACCTTGTCAATGGGGAATACCTTTACCTTTATAAATATAATATATAAATAGCTACTGGGTCATTTCTGCCCAGGTTCTAATAACATCTATTAGACTACTGCAATGTGTTAGTGAGGTTTATTGATTTGGACTAGTCAAATGGTAACATATTTTTAAAATAAATTCACTATCATCTCTTCTGTGTCTTACCATGGATCAAAATATTGATTTTTTAAAAAAATGTTTTTTGGAACTTTAATCTCTGCGGGACAGGCTGATCCCAGGAGATCTTGGTTCAGAAGGCCTTACTTTCAGCATTCACACAATCCAAAGGTTATCCTCTTAATAACAGTTTATAATGCTGCATGTGGTCAAATTCTAAACAGTGAAAGGAAATTGTAAACTATGGAGCTGCCTTCCCCTGTCATTATCCCTAGGCCTGGAATAATCTATTGTCAGAAGAACTGCAAGAGTTGTTTTAGTTGGCATTTAATAACTGGACTAATTAATCATCCTTCAGATAAAAGGTAAGGATACTATTTCTTTCTTCCCTTTTAGTTTTCCCCTCCATATTAGTACATATTACTTTGAGCAAGAAATAGGATGCAAGTTCAGGGGGGGAAAACCATAAACTGATAGAAGTACTTGCTTCTAGCTCTAATACTACTGATCTCAAAGTAAAATGTGGATGCATCTTGTGTTAGATGAGCCAAAAATTAATACTGTTTCTATTAAACTATGCACACTGAAATGGATATGCAGCTTGATAATCAAGCAAAAGTATATTTTCTCTTCTTTGATTCAGTTTTAGAAGTTGAAAGTTTAGAAAGTTGAAAGTGTAATTCTGCATCTGCACAAATAAGCAAAACTCATGGTGATTTCCACCCCTTTCCCTCTCTCACCCTGTTCTCACTAAATGTTGCTTGCAGTTTTGTTAGATTCTAATTATGCTTCTATAATGCTGATACTGAGTGATTGTTCTACGTTGTTTTCCGTTGTTCATGATTTATAGGTCTCTAGGGCAATGAAACTATGTAGCAACAACTCTTTCTGCAGATGTAAACAAGTCTATGAGTAAACAGATAAATGTTCTGGTATTCCACCATTTATGAACAAAAGTAAGCCAAACAAAAGTGAGCCAAACATAGGGCCTTTACAGACTTCCAGAAATAATGCAGCTTGAGGCCACTTTAACTGTCCTGGCTCAGTGCTAAGGAATCATGGGAACTGTAGTTTATTGTGGCACCAGAACTCTGTGACAAAGAAGGCTCAATGTCCCAGGAAAAAAATACAATTCCCATGATTCCCTAGCACTTAGCCAGGACAGTTAAAGTGGCCTCAAGCTGCATTATTTCTGGCAGTCTGTAAAGGCCCATAGTCTATTTTTTAACAAATATATTACATTTTCCCCATGCAAACTCTCATTTGTGGATGAAAAATAAACATAGATTCATTCAAAGGGATTCAAAAAGGAAGGGAAAAGAAGACAAGATCTTGAAAGGAGAGCAACCGGTGACAGCAAACTATATGTAGAAACCACCACTTTGTGTCTATGGTGTTAAATGTTGTGCTTTGACTCTGAAAGAAAAAACCCCAACAACAGCCCTCAGTCCCAACAGCAACGTCTTATGTGAATGGAGGAACATGCTAGATAAATCTATGTGCAACCATTCTTACAGATACTTGGCTATCAGCTTTGATAACCAATTATTCTCAGAACCTTCTGACCCATTCTCTTTTCCTATGCATTAGTTAAAATAAAGATTCATTTATTTGAAGACATTTGCCACATTTGAACAATAATCCAGGAATTCTGTTTGAGTAAAATATAATGTGAATGAGCCATACACTGGCAAATGCAGCCTATTCACTCTCCTTTTGCTCCTCCTTTCAAGTGAGCAGCAAGCGAGCTAGGCTAGAGAACACTTTGTATTATACCTAAACCCAGAATGATGGTTACCTTTGCTCAAAGAAGCCATATTTCACAATCAGCAACATATCCTGATTTAAAACTACCTTACAATCCTAGCTTGTATGCATCTAATTACCTTTACTTACTGGATCAAGTGTAATACAAACCTCTGGGTTTGTTTACCACTTGCACAAAGAGGGGAATGAAATGAAAAGTGGGAGTGAAGGGGTTGCATGCACAAGCAAATCTCATTATGTGTTGTTGTTGTTTTAAGTCAGAACATCTAGGTAATTACTGTGTATGAACCTAACTACTGATACCAGGTCTATGCCCAGTTTTTAGTAGAGCAAAAATACCTCAATTGAAAGGGCATTAAGGTTTGTTGATAGTTGTGCTACTTTATACTTCATTCATCTCTTTATTATACAATCTTCTGCAACTCTCCCATTTTTGTTGCTTTTTGCACACCATATTTTCTCTTTTGCTCTTGAATGGTGATCTGTCATCCATGGATTGAAATACAGTTGTCCCTCCATTTTTGCGGACTTGAAGTCTATGAGCCTCGCTTATCTGCGAGGGATGAATGGAGGGACACAAAATGGGGCACGCACCCACGGAGTGTGCCTGCTCGCCTCTATGGACACACACTTCCATTCAAGCCAATAGGGCTTGAATATTTGTGTTTTTCCTTTTTTGCGGGGTGTATATGTGTGTCCAGAACGGATCCCTCACAAAAAAGGAGGGGCAACTGTGTCTATCTATCTATCTATCTATCTATCTATCTATCTATCTATCTATCATCTATCTATCTATCTATTGCAAAAGCAAACCTTAATGTTGCCATTTTATATAAGGGATACCATTTTACTTGTTAATTGTCTTTGAGTTAGTCCCAACTCATGGCAACCCTATGAATAAGATGTTTCCAAGATCCCCTGACTTCCACTGCTCTGCTTAGGTCCTGCAAATTCAGGCCTATGACCTTGATTGGGTCTATCCATCTGGTATGTGATCTTCCTTTCTTTCTACTGCCTTCTACCTTTCCTAGCATTATTGTCTTTTCCAATGGGTCATGCCTTCTCATGATGTGGACAAAGTATGACAGCCTCAGTTTGCCTCCTGGGAATGATCAGGCCTGATCTCTTCAAGGAACCATGTGCTTGTCTTTTCTGCTTCCGATAGTATCCTTAGCACTCTTCTCCAGCACCCCATCTCAAATGAATTGATTTTCTTCTTATCTGCTTTTTTTCACTATCCAACTCTTATATCCATACATAGTGATGCAAAATACAATGGTTTAGATTATTTTAACTTTAGTGCTCAGTTGTATATATTTGTACTTTAGGAACTTATTCAGTTCTTTCACAGCTGCCCTATGCATTTCTAGTCTTCTTCTGATTTCTTCTGGTCCTGCAGAATGGGATTTTACTATACCATTGTATATAATGAGACTTGAGTATCCAAGGATTTTAATAGAGAATCTCCAACTTCTGCAGTTGCCTCCTTTCTACTTCTAGATTATTCTGTCATCTTTCCCCTACCCCAGAATTCTTTACCACTGAGGCTGAGCAGTTACCCCAGTCATGGCAGCTGCACCAACTACTAATGTTGCTGCAGGAGAGGGGAGAAGCAGGAAGGGTGATCCACTCCCTCCAATGCTGCTCCCCCACAGAGAGCAGATGATACTTTGGATGAAGTGACAAGAAGAACTTTGTACAGATACTTTCTGTAATGTTTGTGGGCTATGCTGCTGTTTGAATCACAAACAGTAGCATACTATAAGGACAAAAGGCATGCTCAGAAATTCTGAGTTTATTTGCAAAGACATGGTGAACAAAAGGGGGGACTGGAGCCTGGCAAGCAGAGGAATCTCCAGATAGAGTCAAACACTGACAAAAAAAATTCATACTGCAGGCTTTGTAACATGATTTTCACATCTCCAGTGGAACCAAATCCCAGTGGACACCAACAGCCCACTGTAATTCTATGAGAAATTTGATGATATGAGAACATTTAGCCAACCAGGTTTGGCTAGATGACATTGTCAGTGAGGACAAATGAAGATGGGGGCAGAAATAGACTCTCCTCTGGTGTGAACAAGAGATATGGGCAGAAAGCATAACCTACTGATGATATGGTTGCTAGTTCCCATCCATTTCCTGTTTTCAGTGCCTTCCTCAGTACATTATCTCTTCCTTGTTAGCTTTTGGTGGGGGTTCCCGCATTCTGGGTTATTGCTAAGTGAAGGAGCAACCTGGAGCACTGTCTTCACAATTTTGCATGTGTACAGTTTTTCTACATCAAGCAATGATGTTTTTCTGACTTTCAGGTGCTGCTGAGGGAAGGAACAACTTAAGAACTTCAGCAGCTTATACTACTGATATAGCCAACATTTTATCTCTTTCAAACTTGGAAGTATTACTTTCAAACTACTTGGATTTCCTACTTCTTGTATTTCCATTGTGAATGTGAATTCTTCCTTTCACAGTCTCTCTCTCTCTCTCTCTCTCTCTCTCTCTCTGCCTCTGTGTGTGTGTGTGAGAGAGAGAGAGAGAGAGAGAGAGAGAGAGACTGAGAAAGAGAAAAAAATCTCATTCACAACCGAAATCCAAGGAGCAGTGAAGTAGCTCAAAGGAATACTCTCAGGTTTGAGAGAGATAAAATATTGACCTACTTACATCAACAGTCAGTTTGGTTTAAGCAGTTCTAGACGTAATCCCATGCACATTTAGACAGAAATAAGCTCCATGAAAACTGTAGATCTTCCTTATGATTATATATGGTAAAATGCACAGGAGTATGACAGTCATGAGGCCTTACATCAGAAGTGGCATTCTAGTGGCTTCCCTTTAAATTATGTAAGATATATTGTGGAATCTAAGAAAACTTTTTTAAAAATTATTGGTTTCATCTTATTCATATCTGTTAAATAATTTCAATATTCAAAGACCACAGTTATATTTTAGTTATGTTTTAGTAACAGACAAGATGTTTGTAAATACACACACAGAAAGAGAGATTATGGGCCTCTGCAGACCGGCCTAAAGGGCCAGCCTGGGAGTAGAATTGGGACAGGGCAGCCACACTCCAGCCACCCCCATGCCAACGCCATCCTGACACTCTCCCAGTGCAGCATTTAAACACGCTGCAGCAAAAGGGTAAGGAAGAGCTGTGGCGCCAGCTCTTAGGGCAGCCTTTCACTGCTCCTAAAAGGAGCAGCATTTTGCCTCTCTTTTGGGGGTGGCAAAAGGGAGGATTGGGAACACAGCATGGGGTTGCCACGGCCCTGATCCACCACTTCCCAGGGAAGCTCTGTGCCGCCTGTCTGCAGAAGCCCTATATTAATTTCTGGAGTATAATAATATAACAATGATATACGTGCTACAGACTATTGTATACATTTTTTAGCATTATATACTATTTTCATATTTCTAGATTATACTACTGCCTATAGGCCTTTAAAATACCAGGAAAATATTGATGGTAAACACTCATTCACTTTTAGCACACACACATGCATGCACACTTGCCTCTAAGTGAAACTGCCAACAAGGCTGATGAAGAAATCTTTTCCCCTTTGATATTAACAATGTGGAAGCAGCACCCTTGCCTGCAGGGACTGGAGAGGGAAAGAGTAAAGGCCTCCTTTTGCTCAACAATGTTGATCAGGATTGTTGGATGGAGGATATTTAAAACCCGTCACTCCTTCCCAGGGCCATTCAGAGAGGGTTCAGACCCCAGTGAAAAATGTGGGAGTGAGATAAAATTTGTTCATTCCTCCAAGGTAGCTTGAGTGTTTATGAAGATGGGGAACATATAGTCAATGTCACCCACAACCAACATCCTACTTAACTTTGACCTTCAACCACAGGCTTCCCCTCCAGGTCATATGTCCTTCAGAAACCTATCTAAACCAGTCAGCAGATGTTCAGGAGCTACCCTTAGAGGCAAACAGAGATGTAATTGTTAAGTTTCTTCGCAAAGATAGCAACAAGTAATTTCAGAATTTTTCTTCCTACTACGAGAAAGTCTTCAGAAACCATGCAATATTCAAAGGCGATTCCTAATTTGTGACTTATTATGCACTTGCATATGATTGTTTTGGGCAGGAAATGACATTTTCTGAATGGAAAATAATATTTCAATATGAAAAAAAATCCTGCATAAATAATGTAGTTTTCTTCACAGAAAATACTGTTTTCTATGCAAACCAACCATGGGAGAATTCTAGGCAGTATTTTTTGTGAAGAAATTAATGTGCTGGGATAATTCAGTTTCATGAATTTAATACCAAACCTAAACAAATGTCTCATCTCAGGTTCCTTAACTTGTAGAAATCCGGGGCAGGGGGAACAAGACAAAATGTGAAAGTGGAAGGAAAATATTGAATCTTCTCCCAACTCTTGAAGCATTCTGGAATTCAAGAATAACTTAATAGCAAATTACTTGATAGCCTTGGCATGAAAGAAGGTTCCCCCCCCCAAGTTATTGACTGCCATGCCTCTGGACATATGCCCAACATCTGCAATTAGGATTTACTATAGGTTAGCTCTATTCTTGAAGCATACATATGGAAATGTAGCAACAAAGGTTGAAAAATGTTCCTGTGGATAAAAAAGAACACCAGAGATCTCTTTGACAACACATCCACCTCACAGACTGTTCTCTTTCTTAGGTTTTATTGAAGAATGCAGGCTTCATTTCTTAAGTATATTCAGTGCTCAGTCTGATCCAGGGCTCAGAAGATCTTTGATCTGAAACATGAATGTTCAAATGTGGCTCTCCAAATGTTTGTGGCCTACATCTTCCAGAATTCCTCACCATTGCTTGTCCTGGCTAGGACTAATAGGAGTTGTAGACTACAGACATCTGGAATGCCACAGCCACTGAAGTATGATGAATAACCACAAATAGTGTTTGTGTATACTTTCTAGATCACAAAAAAGTAACTTTTCCATGTACAGATGGAAGTTGCCTACACATTCCTCATTCGAATGGTATATGTATTTCAAAAATGTACATAAATATTCCTGCATTGACCTGTAATCTCAGTTTTGGCAATTACCTACAAAACACCAGTGCTTAGTGTTAAGGCCTATGTTTTTACATGTAACAAGGGGCAGTTAAAAGGATCAGGGAGTAGCAGTGGTAGGAAAAGACTTCTTTCTGAGACCTAGGGATCCTACTGGATACCACTCAAGGTACATAAGACTGAGCTAAATGAGCAGTCTCATTTAGTGTTAGGTAGCTCCTTGTGATCTAGATTATGGGATATCTATATATATGAACAGAGCATATGATTTATCACTCAGCATAATGTAGGGAGGGCACTGTTCCATCTTGTTTAAAGGAAGCAGCAGTTAGGCCACTCCTGAAAAAGCCTTCCCTGGATCCCCTGGATATGAACAACTATAGGCCAGTCTCGTTGTTACCATTCCTGAGCAAAGTGATTGAGGGGACGGTGGCTCTTCAACTCCAAGCTGTCTTGGATGAAACCAATTATCTAGATCCATTTCAAACTGGCTTTAGGACAGGATTTGGAGTTGAGACTGCCATGGTTGCCTTGACTGATGACATTCAATTGAGCTTCGACAGGGGTAGTGTGACCCTGCTGTTGCTCTTAGACCTCTCAGCGTCCTTTGACACTATTGATCACAACATCCTCTTAGATCGCTTGAGGGGGTTGGGAATCAGAGGCACTGCTCTGCAGTGGTTCCGTTCCTTCCTCTCAGGTAGATCCCAGAGGGTGTTGCTCGGGGACAGTAGCTCCGCTAGGAAGGAGCTCAAGTGTGGCATCCCTCAAGGTGCCATTCTGTCCCTGACATTATTTAACATCTATATGAAGCTGCTGGGGGAGATTATTCGGAGACATGGGGCAGGGTGTTATCAGTACACCAGATATACTTCATGTCCTGGTCATCAGCCTCAACTTCAGATGGTGTCTCTCCTCTCAATGACTGTCTTAAGGCGGTAATGGACTGGATGAGGAAAAACAGACTGAAACTGAATCCAGACAAAATGGAGGTACTCACAGTATCGGCCCTGAAACCAGGTATCGGGATACAACCTCCAGTCCTGGATGGGGTCACACTTACCACGAAGGACTGTGTTCTCAGTCTGGGGGTGCTTCTGGATTCGTCACTTCAGATGATTAATCAGGTGAATGCAACTTCCAGGAGTGCCTGTTATCAGCTTTAGCTGATACGCCAGCTGCGCCCTTTCCTGGAAGTAAGGGACCTTGAAGCTGTGGTACATGCTCTGGTGACCTCCCATCTGGATTTCTGTAATGCGCTTTACATGGGGCTACCCTCGTGCTTGGTTCGTAAACTTCAATTAGTGCAAAATATGGCAGCCAGGTTGGTCTCTGGTACATCTAAAAGAGACCACATAACACCTGTATTGAAGTCTCTTCACTGGCTGCCTATTAGTTTCCGAGCCCAGTACAAGGTATTGGTTATCATCTATAAAGCCCTAAATGGCTTGGGCCCAACCTACCTTTGAGACCGCCTACTCCTGTACAATCCGCCTTATGCACTTCGGTCCTCTGGGAGGAACTTACTACAGGTGAAAAAATCTAGACTATCGGCTACTTCCCAGAGGGCCTTCTCAATGACCACTCCCAGACTGTGGAATGGCCTGCTGGACGAGATCCATCTTATGTCAACTTTAGACAGAGATCCATCTTGACAGGCCTCTCCTGACTAGTCTTCCCAGTCACAGAATCTGCCTTTTGTGCCCCTTTTCCCCCATCCCAGCTGTTGTAACCTTTGCTGCTGTAGTTATGGTGATTGGTCGGCATTCACCTTATTTTAAAGATTGTTTTAATCTGATGTTTGTTTAATAATTTTTTAAGGGGCGGGAGGGTAGGGGCTTGGGTTGATTTTATTGTGTTATATTTCTATCTTGGAAGCCTCCTTGATTTGACTCGAGGGCAGTTAACAACAAATGTAGTTTGGGCAAAATTACAAGTATACACATATAAAAAAGTTCTAAGGATAATCAATTGCTTATCATGAAGATAGCTAAATAATGCAGTCTTCCTACATGGTCAACATACCAGTGATGAGAGGGAGTAGCAAATAATGGTTCATCCTCTTACTGTACAGTTTTCTGAATATTCTCCTCTGCAGAATACAAAATTAACAATTCTGGACATAAGAGATGGCATTCTTCTAGGTTCTCCCACACACACCTCTCCATGCTGGTGTGGAGATGCTTGTTAGATATAAGGGTTTCATACTTAGATATATTTAGAACAAACCAATTGTCAATTCATCATGTCTCATGGATGTCAGGGGGACTTTTCTAAGTATGATTTAGGCTCAATCCACCACAAATTTCTTTATTTTGTAAGCAAATGTTATAAAACTTTTCAGAAAATATTGGAATTATTTTTAAAAATGGTTTATTGACAAGAAGTATAATTAGTATGCAAATATATATAGTATATGAGGGGGTATCGTAAACTTTTAATTATCAAAGAATTTGAAAAAAAGTTTGTTTTGATTTGTAATTGTTAACTTATATCTATGTAGTCACTATCCAGATTTACACATTTTCCCCAGTGTTTCTTGATCCTCCAAATACCTGATATTATAGAAGTCTGCAGATTGCACCTTAAGAAGGGATATTGTAAAGTAATAATTATCACCTGGAAGTTATTATGGTATATTGATGAAACTTTGTCAGTGTCATCATTGGTCCCTAAGTGCATGGTGTTGAAAAAAACAGCTCATTGTGTCCTTTATTTTTGTGACTGGTTGTGCCAGAAGTAACTAAAGTGTAAAATCCTCATAAAGTGCAATCTGCAGACTTCTATAATTTTGGTATTCGGAGGGTCAAGAAACGCTGGGGAAAAATGTGTTAATCTGGATGGTGACTACATAGATAAAAGTTAACAACTACAAATCAAAACAATCTTTCTGTCAATTTTTTAAAAGGTGATAATTAAAACTTTACAATACACCCTCATAAATAGTAAGCAGACATATATTGGTTACAGTTCACCAAGGAATTTCAGAAGAAAATTAATCTGTGCTTTACAGAGTATAGCAAAACCTCTGAAAAAACATGGATCTTTGAAAAAGAAATAGCAGTGCCACATGTGGTTGTTCTGATGTTTAGCCACCTTGAATCTCATTTTGGGAAAAAGGTGGGATATAAATAAAATAAATAAATAAATACAAATATCCAATATCCTGGACAAGGGACCACTACCAGGATAGAATATGGAGAAAAAGAATATGGATAGAGAAGGGGAACAAAAACACCAGATCAGTTAAAACACATCAATTAAAATACATATCAATTTTAAAAGACAAGCATACAATTTAAAAGGAAAAGATGTACACATACTAGAATAATCCACATTTAACATTAATCATTTAATATTCACAATTTAAAAATCATATGAGTACCGTAAGCTGCCAGAAAAGAATGGTCTTTAAAGCTGTTTTGAATTCAGACAGCATATTTAGCTGTCAAATTTTCTCTGGCAGGTCATTCCACAGTCTAGGGCCAGCTGAAGAAACAGTCCTCTGACAGTTGCCAACCTATTCCTGACTGACTGGAGTAAATGTCCGACAGAGGACTTGAGTATAGGGGCAGATTATATGGGAGTAGACAATCCTGTAGGTAACCAGGATCCAAACCATGTAGCACTTTATAGGTAATAACCAACACTTTGTACCTTGCCTGAAAACTAATTGGCAGCCAGTGGAGTGATTTTAATACAGGTGTAATGTGATCACTCCTGGATGTCCCAGTAATCAATCTGGCTACCATGTTTTGAACTAGCTGAAGTTACCAAACTTGGTATAGAGGTAACCCAATGTACAGAGTATTGCAGAAATCCAGCCTTGAGGTTAGCAGTGCATACACTACCATCTTTAGGTCCTCCAGCTCTAGCTGGGGGCACAGCTGGTGTATCAGCCGAAGCTGATAGTAAGCACTCCTGGCTCAATCTGAGCTGTCATTCAGAGCACCCCCAACTGCAAACACAGTTTGTCTTTCAATAAGGATGTAACCCCATCTAGGACTGGTTGACACACCTCCAAACCCAGGTTAGGACCTTTGACAATAAGCACCTCTGACTTGTCTCAATTCAGATTCAATTTGTTTTTCCTCATCCAGCCCATTACTAGGCATACATTCAATGGAGTCATATTATTCTTTGCTGAGGCTGTTTTTGAAGGCATGGAGAAAGATATTTGGGTGCCATCAGCATACTGATAGCATCTTGCCCCATACCTCTGGATGATCTCTCCCAGCAGTTTCATGTTGATATTGAATAGCATTTCTCTGATCAATCAGCCTGTCCTTTTATGTTTGCTTTGTGTGTGTGTGTGTGTGTGTGTGTGTGTGCATGCTTATCTTCACAAAAGGAAAAGGCACTTCATGTTTTTGTGTGTGAGAGAAAAGTTCATACAAAATGTGGAAAATACACAAACACAAAACCCCTCTGCTTGGTGTCTTGGCCTCCCACTAGAGGAGGTTGAAGAAAAATTGACAGGCTGTCTAGCTGTGCCAAAATGGCTTGTCTCAGTCAGAATCTTGGCAATAATCAAGTCAAGTCATATCTCAACTTGAGTGTTATACTACAGTCTTGGTAAGAGCTGAATGATGTTAAAATAATTTTATGCCTTGTGATGTATTGGCACAGTTCTGCTCTACTCCAGATCCATTTTATAGATTACACAGAAGCAGACTTGGTGTGCCACTGAATGTACATCCAGCTGTGCTGAAGTCCTGGAATGATATGTCATTGCCATTTGCAAACACATGTTTAGGCATTTACAGCTGACATGTTTAGTTTCACACTGAAAATGTATTTCATGTTTCATTAAAAATCTAGAAATATCCCTTAAACTGAACATGCCTGGACTGGCAAATGGCTTAAATATCTTGTAAAACCATTGCCCTTCTTAACATTCCCTCACACTATTTAATTACTCTAATTCCAGATGTAACTGAACAGTGGGTTTTTCATATATTATATATTTCTATTAAAATACTGGTTTTGGAAATAAGATCAGCATTTTAAAAACTATCTTGTTTTAAGAATCCAGATCTAGCTTCATCTCAGCAACAACAAACCAAAGAATCAAGTTGAAAGTATGTTTTAAGAGCCAGACATGCAATTTTAAAGATGCTCTGCTAAGTATATTAGTGGTAAAAGAAACCATTGTTTTTGTGCAAAGCTGAAACTGCAACTGTCCCTTTGTTGTGGTCATGTGGTCAATACGTTGTACAGTTCATAAAATGTGACGCTAAGTGTTTAATAGGCCTTATTCTTTTTCTTCCTTCCTGCAATAAGGTGGTTTAGTTGTTACACAAATAAATCACCCAATGACATGTTTCAAAAACTTTTAGAAGATCTTTTTCAGACTTGCTGGGAAGTGCACCTGTGCTTATTTAGATTTCTTTATTTCTTTTTCTACATTTATTTTCAAACCATTTTAAAGAGGTCTGAAAAGGTGCATTTCAATAATCTGATTTGTATTTGCAGATTCCCATAGCAAGCCCAGTAATGCTTAGTGGAAATAAAAATAAATGTAAAGGAACAAAGAAATGTAAAGGGCATGGTGAACAAATATCAGAGCACAGAAATCATGTGCATAAACCACTCAGCAGTATCCTTCACTGATACAAAGAACTGGTATAAAAACCATTATAATTTCCAGTGCTTACTTGCTATGTAACATCAGGTGAACTATAAGTGCATTTGAAACAATTTGCTTCCAATAGCAAATAATGGTTTTGATCACTTTAATGAGGGGCACATGAAGACTCTGGGGGGGGGGGGGTTTGCAGACTGCCAGAAATAGTGCAAATTGAGTCCACTTTTAGGGTTAGAGTTAGTGCTAGGAAATCATGGGAATTGTTTTTTTTCTGAGACATTGAGCCTTCTCTGTCAGAGAGCTCTGGTGCCACAATAAACTACAGTTCCCATGATTCCCTAACCCTACCCCTAAAAGTGGACTCAATTTGCACTATTTCTGGCAGTCTGCAACCCCCCCCCCCCTTGTCTGCACTGGCCAGGACACTCCAGGGACAAATTGGAGCATCCTGGCCCTGCAGCTAACCTGACTGCCCCATTACCTTGGTCTCCATTCATTTGCTGTGGCAGCTGTCTGTAAGGGCATACCACCAGGTTGCCTGGCTTGTCTACTGCCAGCCATGGACTCCTCACTTCTGTGTTCAGAATAGGGGCCCAATGATGGTCACATGCTAGGCACCTTGTTTTGACCTCAGAACAAGCAACCCATGGCAGAGGCACCAGATGGCCCAGTGGGATGCCTGTATAGCCAGCCATTCCAGTGCAGAAATGGAAGGCTCTGGATCTTCCAGGAAGATCCAGAGCAACAGGTACACTATTTTAATTCATTTTAACCCTGTTATGCCCCAGTTCTAGCATGGGACATCATCCAAACTGCCCACATCAGAACTGGTGTTTGGATTGTGCATTGTCCAAACAGTATGACACCAGAATAGGGGGGGAAATGGGCCATGACCATCCAGGAAAGGCCTGAATGATAGGGATAACAAACTGGTCTTTAAAAAGGCTGTGTCTACACTTGCAGAATTAATACAGTTTGACACTGCTTTGTCATGGCTCAATGCTATGGATTCCTGGGATTTGTAGTTTGTTGTAGCACCAGACCTCTCTGACAGAAAAGGCTAAATATCTCACAAAACTACAAATCCCAGAATTTTGTAGGATTTAGCCATGACAGTTAAAGTGGTGTCAAATTGCATTATTTCTGCAGTGCAGATGCAGACTTGGATCCATAATTCACTTATATTAACCATTTCTTGCCCCCACCCCCTGCTTCATGCATGCCCAGACATAATCAGGTTGAACCAAATGGGTGTGCTGCCATGATTTCTAATCTGGGTATAAATGATTTTTGTACATATAGACCTAAATCCTATTATGAGTCCTGATTATGTTAGATCCATTTGATCAATTGGATTTACCCATGACTCACTATTTAAAAGTTGATGTAAAAGCTCTGATCTACCTGGGACTAACCAACAGGATTACAGTCACATTTGGAGTATCTTCTGGCCCAATGCATCCCACTGTATATCTAATCTGCTTTGAAATGTTTCTTATCAAACACCCCACTAACACATGATCTTTTTTTTTCTTTCTCTCTCTCTCTCTCATCCAGCAATCAATGAATCTGTATTCTTTTTCCTCCAGAGATTTGACAAAGGCCAGGAAAAGGTTAGGAAATTTGTGGTCCTCCAGCCATAGGTGGACTACAGCTCACATTATCTCTGACTACTAGTCAAAATAGCTGGGACTGATAGGAGTTGGAGACCAATAACATCTGGAAGTCTCCCCTTGGCATAGCCATTGGAACTAAGGAAAAGGGGTGAGATGTTTGGTGAACTCCCACAAGTGACTGCTTAGAGTCTTTAGGTGCCTATGGATTTAAGGACTGATACAAGAAGTTGTTATCAACTTCTTAATGGTTGCTCCCCAGCTCTGGAACTCCCTTCCTAGGGAGGCCAGGATGTCTCCATCCCTGCTGTCCTTACGACTGCAGATAAAGAGATTCTTGTGCTGGCAGACCTTTGCAAACTGATAAGGGCTGGGAATGTTGTCCTAATGAAATTTTAAGGTTTGTATTTTTAACATATTCTGTTTTAACTCATAACTCTTTTTACTTTAAAAATTGTTTAATTGTTTTTTAAATTTTAGATTTATATATTTTAATGTTATATTGTTTGTAAATTGTATTGTTTTAAATCTTCTGTTCACTGCCTTGAGTCCCTATATTTGGAGAAAGGTGGGATATAAGATTATTATGATGATAATAATAATAATAATAATTGTT
The DNA here is from genome assembly GCA_026167975.1 of Phrynosoma blainvillii. Classification (NCBI taxonomy): domain Eukaryota; kingdom Metazoa; phylum Chordata; class Lepidosauria; order Squamata; family Phrynosomatidae; genus Phrynosoma; species Phrynosoma blainvillii. The sequence continues at coordinate 41,788,266 of JANUYF010000005.1, forward strand.
ATCACAACCCTATCATAGGATTTTATTGGCAAGATATATTCAGAGGAAGTTTACCATTGCCTTCCTCTAAAGCTGAGAGTGTGTGACTAACCTAAGGACACTCAGTAAATTTCCATGGTTGAACAGGGATTTGAACCCTGGTCTCCTAGAATCCAGAGTGCTGCTTCAACACTCCCACACTACATCATGCTGGCTCTAAATAAGTTACTTACAAAATAGAAGGTTAAAAATCATAAAAGCAAAGATAACTGTGTAATAAAAAAATGATTAAACAGCAAAGGAACTCCAGTTTCACTACAGCTTCCACAATATGCAAATATTTGCATGCATTTGTCTTATTTTCTAGATGAACTCCTGCTGAAAATTCTTGATTCTTATTAACTTTTTGATCTGTCCATAGAGACTGGACCAAGGACCATGTCTTGCATCAAAGTAAAAGCATGAAAGACACTGTTAAAGAAGAACAAAAATAGTTTTAAGGAGAGTAGAAACTCTGCATCCTAGCCATTAGAAAAGCTAGATTCTGATAGGGGTTGCAGACTGCCAGAAATAGTGCAAATTGAGTCCACTTTTAGGGTTAGGGTTAGTGCTAGGGAATCATGGGAAATGTTTTTTTTCTGAGACATTGAGCCTTTTCTGTCAGAGAGCTCTGGTGCCACAATAAACTACAGTTCCCATGATACCCTAACCCTAACCCTAACCCTAAAAGTGGACTCAATTTGCACTATTTCTGGCAGTCTGCAGCCCCCCTGAGTTTTTACAGGACAGTAGTGATCATCCATCAAAATATAAAAATGTGATTTGGCAGGATAGCAAATTTGGCAGAGTGGTGTGCCACCATGTCTTCGGGTCCAATGTGACAGAAGGAAATTGCCACCCTTTCCCTAAGACTTCTCCACTCATTTTGTAAGGGCTGCACCCAATTACAATGAATTCTGATCAATTACTCATTTGAGAACCCAGGCTTCTATTTTAAGCTTACTACTCTAATTAGACAATTTCACTGTTAATAAATTTGTTGATGCAACTTCCATAAATTGGCAAATGGGTAAAAGTAAACTTTCTGGAGGGGGGGGGGGAAACCCCAAACCTTCACACTGACATATATATTGCACATGTATATTATATTATAGGTGTAAGTGCTTCTAAGAAGAGACATTCTGTCCTAATCCTAATTCTAAGAGTAAATGCCTTTGTAAAGAAAGTATTAAGTACTCATTATGACTATTAACAATATTTCTAAGAAGACAGACTTATGGTCATACTATACATGATGAATATTATTCATTTATATTATCATTTTATATTATTCATTTTATAATATTATTTTATTAAAATGTTATATCTCACACTATATTTAAATAAAATCAGCTTGACTAATTTAGAATAATTTAAAATGGGTAGAATTTAACTTAAACAGATTATATTAAACTAAATGAGTGATAGCTTTCCATTCAAAATGCCTAGTCTAAAACATTACAGGACATAAAAATACTTTGCAACTAATTGTGTAATGATAACATCGTATAATCAAACCTAACACTATTGATTTAGCTAAACAGGAAACTTGTGTGTTGTACTCCCTTAATTGATGGAAACTGAGTGAAATGTAGTGTTTAGCAGTACAAAACACCTGGAAAATGCAAAACATATTGATGATATTTGTTCCCAAATATTTAGGCTCCTAGAAAATATTAACCTGTCACATGTTAACCACTGCTATTACCTCTATCATTATTGTAGCTGTGGTTAATGTACATGAACTATGGTAGGTATTATTCTAATATGTCAACATGGAAACATTTTTTGTGATGATCCAAATACAGCAGAAAGAGAAGAGCACCTAAATCAATGGAAGTGATGAGCTTAACTGGGTTACTGTTTGGATTGCTTTCCATTTTCACATTTCCTATGCTCCTGTGGAATTGGTTTTATTTAAGTCATTTTGAAAGCCCTGCAATTCATTCTTTTGGCTAGGCAACTTCATTTTCACCAAAGGCAATGATCTGAGGCTTGTTTGAATTCCTGCTGTGTGGAAATCTACTGTACTTTCCAGCAGGTGCAAGAACACTGGAACTCCTTCAGCTGCAGCTCATTTCCACTTACTGACTATTTTATCTCAATAGATGAAGCAAAAGTGACTTTTGTGTTTCCTGGCAGTCTGCAGCTTCAAAGAGTCTAATAGTGATTTGTTTATTTCAAAGGAAATGGAGACCAGTCAGTGATGACAGATTTATTGGTTATGTGAATGAACATCATACACACACAACACACACACTTCATGCTGTACAGACGGGGTTTTTGCCACAGTATCCGGAACTCATAGTAAAAGCTGATAGGCCCCATCTCTGAGATGAAGGGCCTTTGCAGACCGCCAGAAATAGTGCACATTAAATTGAGGCACTGCCCTGGCTCAGTGCTAGGGAATCATGGGAACTGTAATTTATTGTGGCACCAGAACTCTCTGACAGAGAAGGCTCAATGTCCCAGAAAAAAATACAATTCCCATGACTCCCTAGCACTGAGCCAGGGCAGTGCCTCAATTTAATGTGCACTATTTCTGGCAGTCTGCAAAGGCCCCCAGTCTCTCTCACTCTTTTCATTTAAGAAGGAATTTTTTATAAGTTTTCTAGAAATGTATAGCAATGGAATATCCTGACTACTGAAAAATCAGGCTATAATACTTTAGATTTCTGGCCCTTGAAATGCCATCAGATATAATGTAATACTAGTGAGCTATGTGCTGGCAACAAAACAATAAAAACAATTTTGTGGTCACTTCAGTTTGTCGCTGGGTGTTTGATAAGTCTCAGTATGCAGTAAAAGTTCTAAATTGCTGGCTTGAATCTTTTGAATATGGCATAAGCAACAATATTTCCTATGGTTAAAGAACTAGATGGTGGAGAATATTACATAGGAGCAATAAAACATTAAAATTAATGTGAAGCACTTTAGAAAGCCAAGATAAATTGTGCACCATGGCTGATCAAATTTAGACCACAAAAAGTATAGAGTAGAACTGTCAGCAGATTTGAAGAATCAGAATATCACAGGTATATTAACATAGTCTATACATTCAAAAGAGACACTGAAGACAATCTACAGTCTAATAAACAGACATAATATTTGGTACCTTGTTGTTACTGCACTCCAAGGAGAACCACATAACTATTCCTGTAGTTGGAAAAAGCCAAAGAGTTCATTGTAGCAACAGCCGGGTCTAGAGTATTTGGCAACTGCTGGTTTCCAGTATAGGTTAAATTGCTGATTGGCCCAGGCAATGAAATCCAATCAGTGAAACAATCTTTGATCCAAATTAATTTTGTTTAAAGTCTGGCTTCTAGGCCAAACATCTGCAAAACTGGTCACTTGGAAAGTATATGCTATCTTGGCTGAAGCACAAAAATACTCTGTATCACTTTGAAAGATACTGATTCATTGATTAAGAGGATTGTAAGACAGACACAACATTTTTCAATTGTATTCCTCCCTGAGCCTTGGTAATCTTTTTGGAATCAGAATTGCTGTGTTGGTATAATTCTTAACACAGCCAGGATAGAATGCTGCTGGAACACAACCATCTATTTTCAGCGCTGCAATTGAAGAGGGGGAGACTGGGGACCTTATTGCATGGGGTAAAAAAGCTGGCTTACCTTTCCTGAATTGAGTCCTAATTTGGGCTGCATTTGGGTAGTATAATATGTAAATTGTCACTGAATCCACCGGCTGAATACAGCCCAGATGTAGCCCAGGTCCCAGGCACGCTCAGCCAGCCCTTTTTTGAAGTTTTCCGACTTTAAAGTTTTTAAAGTCCAGAGTTTTCCGACTTTAAAAAACAACCATCAAAGTGCTCTGGGGACCTGCATCCGGGTTGGATTCATCCAGTGGATTTGGTGGCAATTTACACATGATAGTACCCAGATGCAGCCCGAATTAGAATTCAATTCAGGAACAGTAAACTGGCTTTTTTACCCCATGTGATAATGTCCTGGGGATACCCAAAAGCCTGATTAAAGAGGAATATGGAAGATGCTATCCCTGCATGACTACTACTTTGTTTGGCTAAGATATGAAGGAGACAAAGCTTGAAAAGGTTCCTTTGGGATGGCTTAAATCCAATTGCTAGTTCCAACCAGATTAGAGCCATTAAATCAGTAGGAACATGGTAGATCCCATTTATTCAAGGATCTATGCTAATTCAGACTGGCAATTATATTTAGACCTTAAATTATCCTTCCTAGGGCCTTTTCATGCTACACAATTTTAGTGCCATGATTCCACTATAACCATCATGGTAACATCCTATGGAATCATGAAATTTGCAGTTTAGAGATGGCTGTTTAGAATTCTCAGTCAAAGACCTCTAATGCCTCACTAGACAACAACCTCCAGGATTCCATAGGATGCACCCATGGCAATTAAATTGGAATCACACTGACATAACTGGGTAATGTGAAAGGGCCCCTGGGATTTCTGAAACAGCACTTCAAGCCTCTATGACAAAAAAGAAGTATCAGTCCAGCCAAACTATTGAGTATGACAGAGTAATACAGTTAAACCTTTTTATCAGTTAAAAATCTTCTGTTTTGCCCTGTTTCTCTTCTTACAGTAGTTTATTGCAAATAATATGATGCTAACTCTTAATAGTCAGGACAAGGTACTAGGGCTTCGAATCATCATGTTAGCATGTGGACTTTACATTGGGCCGGGCAAAATGAGACTCTTCTGATGTTGCTAGACTGTAATTCCCATCAGATCCAGCCAAGCCTGCCTATGTGTGGAATGCTAGGAGTTGCAGTCCAACAATCAGTGATGTATTTAAGTATTTTATGCCAAGTCTCAAGTCAAGTCTCTAACTTCAAGTCAAGTCCTTGCAAGATACTTTCAAGTCAGGTCTCACATCTGGGAGCCAACTTTATCAGAGAAAAAGGAACTGGTGGTGGTGTGAGGGTGGATAGAGTTTTAATAAATCAAGAAGACATGCACAATGCTGGAGGATAGGAGTAGGAGGATAGACTGGATCCTTCTAACATCCTTTTTCCTAGGAACAGCAGCAGCCAAGGTTGCTCCAGAGCTCAGTGCCTGTTTGCTTCTCAAAGGTAAAAAAGGCTGCAAAGGTGCTAAGCAATGGGCTGCTTGAAGTCTACTCAGCATCCTGTCTCTGCTGCATATCAGAGGAGCCTTGAAAACTAGGATCATCCTTCTGCCTCAAGTGGCCCATTCCTTAGCACCTTTGCAGGCCTTTTCCCCTTTGAGAAACAAACAGGCACTTAGGGCCTCTGCAGACGGGCAGCCATGGGCCGCCCCGAGAAGCCGTGGATTGGGGCTGAGGCTGCCGCACTCCTCGGCCCCAATCCATTCTTTTTCCGGGCCTGGAAGGAGCACTAAAATAGCGCTCCTTCCACAAGGCATGGAAAGGGCGCTGCAAGAGGTGTCGCACGCCTCTTCAGCGTCTCTTCCGGCTCAGCATGTCTGGATGCTAAACCGGAAGGACGTAATCAGAGCACCCATCGTGTATAATGACGGGCGCTGCAATTATGTCCTCAGGAAGGGGTTGGGGCACCCAGTGTGAGGCTGCCCTTCCCCTTCCTTGCCTCCAAGATGGCACAAAGCACCGTCTGCAAAGGGAGTTAGTTCTGGGGCAAATTTGGCTACTGCTGCTCCTAGGAATAAAAGTTTTTTAGAAGGATCCAGTCTATCCTCTTATCTGCAGTGAAGACAGGCTGCTGAGTAGACTTCATCACCAGCTTCCAAACCCATGAATATCATGCTGGTAACATGAGAGCCAGCATGGTGTAGTGGTTCGAGGGCTGGACTACGATTCTGGAGACTAGGATTTGAATCCCAGCTTGCCCATGTAAAACACACTGGGTGATCTTGGAGAAGTCACACTCTCTCAGCCTCAGAGGATAGCAAAGACAAACCCCCTCTAAAGAAACTTGCCAAGAAAACCCTGTGATAGGTTTGTCTTAGGGCCACCATAAGTCGGAAACAATTTGAAGGCACACAACAGCAACAAACTAAAAAATACAAATCCCAGGTCGAGTCAAGTCAGTGCATCATTTATGTGAAGTAGAACCAAGTTGAGTTATTGAAAGGACTTGAGTCCAACTTGAGACTGAATCAATCGACTTGAGTCTACAAGTCCAACAACATCTGGAGGGGCAAATTTTGTCTACCACTGTTCTACACTACAAAAGCTTCCCAAGAGCCTCTGTAGCACCAGTGCAGCAAACACACAACTTACAATAGTAGCCCTGGGACTCTATGCTAATTGTTGGTCTACTTGCAGAACTGAGCAATGGCTCGGGTCTAAATTATGTCTTTCAGCACCAGTATTTTTGCTTAACTGGTTTCTGAATCATAAGGTGAGTAACTGAACAAATGTCAGGAGTGAAGTACTTCATAAATCCTTTCCATCTATAAGAACCTGAATATTTATGCTGCTCACTCATTTTCCATGGCTTCTCCATTTTTCTGTCAGCTTCTTCTAGCTTCTCAATTATTTAATATACCAAAGTGAATAAAAACATTATTTCAACAGCATGTCCTTTCAGATATTTCTTTAGATTTACTACTTTATGCCTATTAGCAGACAGAAAGTTCAATAAGTACATAGGCACAGACAATTACAAGCTTTCCAAAATAAGTATTTAAGAGGTGCATAGACTAGTGTAAAAAGTCTAAACCCACCTTACTTGGCAAATTATGGGATAAGAAAGTAGGAGGCTGGGCAGACTGAAAATCAACACACAAGGAAAATGCCAGTGAAAAGTATGCCAAGACTGCCAGATCAAAATGTGAAAAATAGGGGCAGTACAGCTGAAATGTCTGAAAGAATGGCCATGTAGAGCTGTGATACTTTGGTACTGTATGTGATAAACGGCAAAAGCAGGGGTGGGCAACATGCAACTCTAAGGTCTATAAAGCTGTTTTTGTGATCTATGGCCTCTATAGAAGTGGACATCTGGTCACTTCCAGTTTGCTTTGGTTTTGTTGGTTGACAAATAATAGCACTTGGACATGCTGCAATTGCCTAGTCCTGTTTTAAAGTAAGGATAAATGAGCTGTCATGAAAATGTGAAAATAAATATAAAAATAAATGTAAAAACAAAAGACAAAAAAGTCTAGAATGCCAGAGTCATTTACACAAGATTGTAGAAGGCCCCAGATACAGTACCTATGTATTTGTGGCATGGCAAGAGACTGATAACATTGATTTCATCACTTCATTTATGTCTTTAAGGGTTATTACCTGATATATCCCATCTTCAAAGTACAAATGTCATAAATAAACAAAATTACAGTAACATTACAATCATGTAAGCGGGTGTGCTATTATAGGAATCACAGCAGGACACATATAAAAATGGCATATCTGCCTCCAAATGCTATTTTTAAAAGATGAGTTTTAAATAATTTTCTTTAGAGTAAGTAGGAGTCCCTTTTAATAAGCTCCATGGTGAATTTGTTCCAAACTCTAACAGCTACCAGCAGAAAGGCCTTCTGCAGTTGTTCACGGCATAGGATCACCATAAGTAAATGCTGACTTGACGGCAATTGACACCAAAAAATTGTTCACTTAATTCAAAGGAGAAATCTGTGATGCTTTATTTATTAAAATATTTATATCCTGTCATTTATTGAGGTGTCTCAGGGCAGTGTTCAAGTAAAACAATGCAAACTGTTTAAAACATTCCAAATTTAAAATAAAACAATTTTAATGAATAAAAATCTAGCAAACAAGTTAACAAGTTAAAACAGCATAAAAAGGTAAAAAGATAAAACAGTTCAAACCATGTAGATGTATATTTATAAATTAGGCAGTAAAGGCTTTAAATTTTAAAAAAATATCCATGTTTTGACATGGCACGGGAAAGAATCGTATGCCAGTGCCTATTTGACTTTCAAGGGAGGGCATTCCATAAATGAAGCACCCCAGAAAAGAAGGCTCTCATCTGTGTCTTCCTGCAATGTATTGCTGCCATAGAAGAGGCAAATCTCAGTCTTTGAGAAGTCCAGCAAATCTCAGTCTTTGAGAAGACATATATATGGAGAGATATGCCTTCCTGTATTGCAAACTCAAGTCATTTAGGGCTTTCAGTATCATTACCACCAACTTGAATTGAGAGTAGAAGCAAAATGGCAGCTAGTGCAGCTCCTTTAAGACTGGTGCTATGTGTCATCTATATAATACTCTGGTCACCGATCTTGCTGCTGTATTTTCCCACTAGCAGTTGCTTCCAAAGCTACAGCTTTCAAGGTCAGATATGTGTAAAGTACATTATAGTAGTCTACCTGGGAAATCACCAGTGCATGAACTATGATATGGGTATGTACCACTTCTTTGATATATTAAATCAAACCACCTGTGCTTTATCTTATCAGCCAAAATGGCACAATCAAGCTTACATGTAGTAGAAATGAATGATTCAAGCATCTTGAAACAGAAACTCCACCGAACACAGGGCCCTCACCCAAGGTGGGCCAAGTTACACAGCCCAACCACACTACATGGCATCAAGGTGCACCGATGGGTAGGTTTTTTTGTTGCCTCCCCACCATACATGGACTGTCACAGGAACATACCACCGGCGACTCCCAAGTACCTCCACATCCATCCAGATGCCATCCGTTTGCATGTCCACCCCTTTGATTGGCCACACAATTGCACATGCAATGGTCCAGCAGTACAGGTTTGTGAGTGATACATTGGCAAAGCACATTCATGGAGGCTCCCCATACATGTCTTCTTCACTCTCCTTCACCCCATGTCCCCCTTTGGACTGTCTGGTTTCTGTATATTGTAATTTACATCCATTGGAGCTGTCCCACTTTCATTTCTTTGCTTTGCCACAAGCCCACACACACATTGGAGCATTTATATGGAGCTGCAAAATATGCATCTTCTGCGCTAAGCCGGATTATCCCAGGTTCTGTTTTATCCAGTTTTTAGCCCCAGAATTCAGTCCAATTTCCACCCACTTTGGAGGCATGTGTCATTTAAATGCTCCACCTTCAAAGTGTTTGGAAACTGCTTTATTTTGCCTGTCTGTTCCTCCCCTATGTTAACAGCGAACCCTCCTAGCCACAGTTACCTTTCTAAAGAACTTTCCTTTTCTTAGCAATTGAGGCTGATCTCTCCGATTATAAACAGCATGTCCAGATTATCTTTTTACTTCAGCATTTTTCCCTGTGGGTTTGGACAAAGCCAGTCTTCACAGTACCCAACAAATTTTCCAGTGGCTGTACAATGAAATTGTTCTTATTTTCATCATTTATTTTATATTTTCATTTTGGAGTCCAAGCATGGTTTGAGTGTTGGGCTATGATTCTGAAGACCAGGGTTCAATTCCCAGCTTGGTCATGAAATCCACTGGGTGACCTTGGGCAAGTCACATTCTCTCAGCCTCAGAGGAAGGCAATGGCAAACCTCTTTTGAACAAATCTTGCAAGAAACCCCCATGATCGGTTCACCTTATGGTTGCCATAAGTCAGGAATGACATGAAGGCACACAACAACGACAACAACAACAAAGCTGTGCTTATTGCAAAGTTTTCATTGTTGCTTGATTATTTTTTAAATGGTGATAATGATATTGACACGCAATGGCTAGTTTTAACCTGATGATGTGAAATAGTCTAGTAAAGGGAAACCACTACATGTTCAAGCAGTGTACTGGTTTTAGGGACTGCTTAGATATGACTTTCATAATATGGAAACATATGCCTCTCTCACACATGCAATTTCCCAATGCCAATTTTCATTCTGTAAAAAAGGATTTGGCATCATGGAACAAAATGGCAGCCAAAGGAGAGGATTGTGCAAAAAGTTTACCCTATCCTTATTCCACATTTTTCTTCCCAGAAATGGGAATGAGTAGGGATGTAATTCTGTAATATTTTTCTTCTCAAAAGAAGCAACAAGTAATTTTAGCAATTTTTTTCCTACTGTGAGAAAGTCTTCAAAAACCATGCAGTGTTTTGAATCCTATTCACAGTTTTGAGACTTAGGGCCTTTGCAGACTGCCAGAAATAGCGCAAATTGAGTCCCCTTTAACTGCCCTACCTCAGTGCTAGGGAATCATGGGAACTGTAGTTTATTGTGACACCAGAGTTCTCTGACAGAGAAGGCTCAATGTCTCAGAAAAAATACAATTCCCATGATTCCCTAGCACTGAGCCAGGGCAGTTAAAGTGGACTCAATTTGCCCTATTTCTAGCAGTCTGCAAAGGCCCTAAGGGCCTTTGCAGACTGCCAGAAATAGTGCAAATTGAGCCCACTTTAAATTGAGGCACTGCCCTGGCTCAGTGCTAGGGAATTATGGGAACTGTAATTTATTGTGGCACCAGAGCTCTCTGACAGAGAAGGCTCAATGTCTTAGAAAAAAAATACAATTCCCATGATTCCCTAGCACTGAGCCAGGGCAGTGCCTCAATTTAAAGTGGACTCAATTTGCACTATTTCTGGCAGTCTGCAAAGGCCCTAAGTCTGTGTAAAATTCACATGTTGAGGGTTTTTTGGATTTTTTATATACAGAGAAAACTATTTTCTCTGGAGTATTTTCTGACCAGAAAATAATTTTCCTGGGCAGAAACATAATTTTCTGTGCTGAAAAATCTGTTGTCTGCACAGATTTTTTTTTTTCTATACAAATCAACAATTGTGGGAAACAGATATTTATAAAAGGCAATTGAACTTCATTCCACCAGTATCAGCTGCCTTTGCTTAGTCTGGGCAAAATGGCCATTGGAAGCTTCCCCCACCCCCATTTTTTTTTTAGTGTACAGCTTTTTAAATTTACAGAGTCAAGATAAAAGGCTTGAGATAAGAGGTCTGATAAGATTCATAAGTGATCTGGCATTGTGTCAACTATCTTCGAAGATAAATCTGGTCTGAATGAGATTATGCTTTCTTTCCCTTTTCATTCAGCCCTCTTAAATGGACAAGGTGTCTACAAGAAATCAGCACAGACCTTAAACATCTGTGAAATCTTTTTTTATTGTCTTTGGATAATGTCTTGATTTACTATCTTAGGCTGATCCCCATAAGATTATTATTTTACTTCATAAAACTACCCTGAAGTTTGGCTTTTTATAAGTAAGATTAATTTAGCATTCATAAAAATTAGGTGATTTATTCCTGGCTAGAGCCAGGTGTAGCTCAGACAAAAAGCTGTAAAAATGTCTCCAAAAGAACTGTGCAAATGTATCTCAATCCTGACACTCAGTTTTCCCTGCTATTTCTGTCCTGGAACAGAAGCCTCTTGAGCTGAGCCTTTACTTTGTGCCAAATTGTGTGGCGGGTTTGTGAAATGGAAAAAAAGTCCTCAGGGGACTAGCAATAGACTTTCCCATTTATAACTTGTATGATCTAATACTCATTTCAGCTACAGTTTTCACAGTTGAGACTCTAATACCCTGATTCTAAACAAATTTGCCACCTATGTCCATTGATATCAACAGTATATAAGCATGTGTCACTGTGCACTTGCATTGGCTGCTAAATGCAATCTAGAAAATATGAATGGGAAGTACAGCTTACTCCAGCTTCTACTTCATTTGGAAGAAGTCCCATAAAACAATGGGACATAATTCTGAATTTTTTAAAAAATGACAAGTTCAGGCTATTAAACAAATCACAATTAAGGTCCATGACATTCTGACGGAAGTTAAGCAGCTTTATTTGCACTTTGATCACTGAAATGCACCCATTACATAGATGTTAATATCCATTTAATTTCTTGTCACATATTTCTGAATATGAAAATATAGTTTCAGTCTGCACAAGCCCAAATTAGGCCCAAGACTCATAGACTTTTCTCCTGGGCTCAAATAGATTGTCCCAAGAACATGCAAGGTGACCAAATGTCCCCCTTTTCCAGGACATGTCCTACATTTCAACCTTCTGTCCAGGATAAATTTCAAAATGTCCTCTATTTTGAGCACAACTAAGCATGCATTTATATTTATATGAGTGTTTTTAACTTTTATTTGGTAATGTTCTCCATTTTTTCTTGAATGTCCTACATTTTTCAGTGCCTTGTCCTCCTTTGTGATTAGGATAGCTGGTCACCCTGGGATCATGGAACTTTTTCTTCTCTATCTAGCTGCCACTTTTACCATTCACATTTAAGTGTTAAATGCTTCTACCTTAAAGTAAAAACATGGGATGCTGCAATTCCTAAGGAAATGTACATTCCTTATTAAGCAGCTTGTGATCCCTAAAAAAACGCATTTTTCAGGAATCCTGGTGTCAGCAGCTTTCTAGTACATCATGGTCAAGAAACTTTTTTATTCTGAGCTCCCTCCTTACTGGAACAGTTATTTGTGCTCTGCTAAATCTCCTGTTTGGATTATTGCATTGTATTATATGAAAGGATGCCATTGAAAATAATCAAGACATGTCAGCCCCAAACTGACCAGCTAGACTAGACTGGTCAATACAATATCATATTTTGCCATTATAACTAGTGAACAGTCCATTTCTGGACTCAATTCAAAGTTCTAGTTTTAACTGAAAGTCCTAATGAGCTTGGGCTGGATTATCTGAAGCAGCATCTCCTCCCATATCTACCTACCTGGATTATAATGTCATTCAGGCCTTTATACAGGCATCCCCTACCAAATGAGGTTAAATATGTGGCTACAGGAAAAGGGGCACCTTGTTTTTGGAATACAGTACTTTCTCTGGAGAGGCATGGTTGCCATTATGGTATCAGGTGGACATTTTTATTCTCTCAGGCATTTTAAGAACTTTTAGTTCCTCTGGTCCTCTGTGCTATTTTCTCTTTTGCTGTGTGATGCGATTTTTTATTGCTTTATGCTGATTGTATTTTGTGGCAGCAAGCAGAAAGGGTTGCTGTGATTTTTTTTAATGTACTTGTGAACTGCCTGGAGAACTTGAGTAACAGTGTAGTTTGGCAAGTTTTATAGGAAGGGTCATGGGAATCATGAGACTCACAATGAGAGATGTTCACCCTCCTGCTGATGTCTTCAGTGGCATGATGAGCCTAGGAAATAAAATATTAATTTCTGGTGGTTTCATTTTGCCAAATAGCTTTTTTTTTAAGCCAAGTCTGTTGTGAATCAAAATGTGGAGGCTTACTTGCCACTACATTTAAGTTACTACTTTGTACTTAGATTAATTATTCATTTTTTGTGATATTTATAAAACAGTTCATTTAGCCAGGTTATGGAACAGTGTTAGGATAATGAAGCAGTTTGCATTATATATTTTTAAAGCAGTTAAGTGTGTGTGTGTGTATGTGTGTGTGTGTGTTGTGTTGTGTGCCTTCATGTTCTTTTCAACTTAGGACAAGCCTAAGGCAAAACTATGACAGGGTTTTCTTGGCAAAATATTTTCAGAAGGACTTTGCCTTTGACTTCTTTTGAGGCTGAAAGAATGTGCCTTGTCCAAAGTCACCCAATCAGTTTCCATGACAGAATGGGGATTCCAACCCTGGTCTCCAGAGTCATAGTTCAACATTCAAACCACAACACCACACTAGTTCTCATTTATTGTAGTAGGGATTTCTAAATTATATTTGCTCTTTACTGTTCCTAACACACTCAGCCTATTATTTAAGTTGGACTTTATAAATAATATATTTATAAATAAAGACCATATGGACTTTATTATAATATATTAGAATAGAAACTCACACAAATGATTCCCCCCCAAAATGAGAGTGTTTATCTCCATTTATACTGAAGTTTCATTTTATCTGCCTAACATTCTCATCTTTCTATAAAAGAATTTCTCCCAATTAAATAAGTGTGAAAAGCTACAATATGCAGTTGACTAATGTGGGGAGACACAGAGACGTTTTCCTCTGTTTCATGCAACACTATGAAAATTAATGATGCATCATTAAACTAAAACTATAATAAGTATTAAAAGATGGTTTGTAATCCAGTAAGATTTAGACAGCCCAACTGAGTGCAGGTTGGCAGGCAATATTTCTTCCAGTGCTACTATTTTAATTGTTGCTATTTTAATGAAAAGCTATGATGACCTTTCTATAGCTTATTTCCAGGAACCTTTCAAGAAGTGTTTCCCAGATTGTGAGGTGACAGAGCATCCTTCCACAAACTTCTGCCTCCAGATATATTGGACTGTAATTCCATAGTGGCTGTGGCTTATGGTCATTGTAGCCCATCCTGGATGTGCATTGCTGGTTCTGAAGTTCACTCAGCAAAGAAATGCAAAAGGTACCTTGCAGTGAAAAGATGTGGTTGTTCAATTTATCACCCTCTCAAAGCTTATTAAAGGAATTTGTACATCCTTTTATTAAACTAAAAAATGAGTCCACATATATATTGCAACTATATATAATTCCCAATGTTAAGTTAAACAATATCATTTGTCTCTATATTTAAAATAGCTGACTGATTTTTTTTAACGTATTTAGACTTCACTATAAAATATTTTAAATGTTTTGATTAATATGCAAAAATATTACACAAATATTACCTACTAAATATTCAACTAATGTAAATCAATGAACCACATTTTAATTTTTGCTGCATTTTCATTGCACAATACCATAAAACAACAGTGTAAAGTCTGACACCTCTCTAATGATGGAAAGATGAGCCTAAGGTGATCAAACTGGTACAATTTCAGTACATTTTCCTACCTAATTCTGTATGAGCACAACTATCGATATTAGCTCTTAAAGGAAACAGCAGCATTCATACTTTCCCTAGTTTTATACAACTTATAAATTATGTTATTAAAATTAACTGTTTATATAACCCATAATTACTTATGTCAAACAAAGGAAAACATATGGAACTTTAAATTAGTTTATATTTATATTAGTTTATTTATCTATGGCTTATACTATGCTTATACTAGAGACACAAATTGAAGAATCTTCTTAAAAGCCATAACAATATGGGGACAAGGCAGAGTGACATTAGGTAAATAAAACATAATAATTCTGCTGATGTCTGTTTAATTTACTGCTGCCTCCAACATCAACTCACTTTTATGGACCACACAAAGCTATTTTAGAAATATTTTTATATATTTATTCCTATAATAATAGACTTCTATTGAAATTTCACGCACGCTAATAAATCAAACACATAAAATAACAATTGCATAAAAATAAAAGCAACAACAACAGTGCAGTCACATTATGTCTTGTGTGGAAAGAACTCTGAACTAGAAATACTTTCTGTCTAATCTGATTTTTATGTTTATACGTAACAGTTTCCAATGCAGGAACAGCTGTCAAATAATAAGGAAATGGCTGCTGGGGAACATAATTTTCATGGGCCTTTAAAACCCATATAGATATGTTTACCCAAAATCACTCTGAAGAGACTACATTTTGAGAACTCCAACCAAAAAGTCCCCACCTCTCTAGCCACTCACCATATTCTGAGGGAGCTGAGATTCAGAAGTGAATTAAGTACACAGGCAGGTTCACAGCAGGACTTTTAAGGTTAAAATATGTTGAATTGGACAGAGAAAAATGGCAGCCAATTTAAATGGCTAATATAGTCCATTTTCCTAGTTCTAATCAAGTCTGACTGGCTACACTTTGATTCAGTTGAAGTTTTTGAAGTGCCCTGAAAGGTGGCCCAGGGTAGAGAACATTGTACTTGTCATGCTTGGCAGCTGGAGACTTGAAGAACCAGGACAGCATTTTAGTGAAAATTAACTATTGCTTTATTCTGGATTCTAAAACACATACAGTTACAATGGTTAGACTCAACTATGAATTCCCCCAAGTTAAACAGCACTTTAAAAATCCTTTGTCCAGCCCTCTCCCCACACTTGTAACCAGCACCATTTGTCCATTTCAAAGGTGCGCCTTGAAGTTTGCCCCTTCTCAATTCCTATTTCCCTGCCATCTCCCAGGAAAGGAAGGCACCACCATAAACAGTCATAAACAACCCAGTTTTCCTGTTTCAGTCACCTGTCCCCCCAATCTACAATTTCCTTTGATTCCCCCTTTCTACATCCATCACATTTTGTTGTCAGATTCCCACGAGATTCATAGGAACATGACAGTACTAATCTCACCTGGAAATGAATAAGACATGAATGAGTGGGGTCTGAGAATTCATGCCTTACAGTAAAGGAAAAAAGTGAAACGAAAGGTGGAAAAGCAGGAACAATTGAAGGGACAGCGGGAAAGAGGAGGAAAAGAGGTAACTTCAAGAACTCACAAAAATAAAGATTTTATTAGCCCAACAAATTTTGCAATGCACTTTTTCTCTATGGGCACTTAAAATACACACCACTGTGTTCTTCGGTGTGATCTGTTACCAAAATATTTGGACCAAGAGCATGCTAGAGAATGCTAATATGTATTTCAAAATTTGTTGAGCTAATAAAATCGTTATTTTGTGCACCTTTAAGATATCATCTCGCTCTTTCCCATGCACTTTTATTACTACAATGGCTTTACATGGGACTACCCTATAAGATCTTTCTGGTATAATGAATGAAGAGAAAACATGCTGCACTGATATAATACCTTTTTTCCTTGTGATAGCTGATGAGGAAAAAAAAAAAAACAGAGCTTAGAAAGTTGCTTTTAAGAAGCATGTTGAAGCCACCCAAAACTGTGCAGTGATGGAGTGATGATTTGGGACTCAGTATCATTCTACCATTGCTCAGCTTCAGACTTCTTGAAAGTAACCCTCCAAGTTCTAAAAAGGTTTAATAGTGTAAATAAAACAAGATTAAAATATTTTAAAAGACAATCTCAGTTTGCATCCTGTTGTTAAATAATCCATATGATTAAATATCATAAGTAAAAAAACACACACATTTTATTTGGAGGCAAGTAAATCTGCAGCTTTGATTACAGTTTCACAAGTGTTGTGAAATTCATAAACAATAACATAAATATGTGAGTTTATAGAATACAAGTAATGCTTGTACAAGGTATGGTTAAAGTCACATTTTCTTTAGGCTTTTTATCCTAATCTCTTTCTATATCATTTGATGTTGCAGCCAAGATTATTGTCTTTTTTGTGAAATTTTTTAAAGAATGTTTTAAATTGTGATGTTGTTTAATATCTTTTTACAGGTGGGTGGGTCTTGGGGTATTATTAAGATTGTATTTTATGGTAATTTTAATGCTGTAAGCCACCCTAATTGCTCTGCAGAGGGTTGGCATATTATTATTATTATTATTATTATTATTATTGGAATGTAGGGTTAGCCTGAGAAACAATAGTATTTTACATTGTTCAGAAATAATCTATATTCTCTATTGAAACATTTAGGACAAAAGCTTTAATTTGAAGCAAATTTGGGGCTGATGCACATGGCCCATTTGGGGTGGCAGAGAGCCACCCCGAGAGTGGTGGATCAGAGCGGCGGCAACCCCACACCATGACCCCAATCCTTCCTTTTGCCTCCCATAAAAGAGCAGCAAAATCCTGCTCCTTTTAGGGGCAGCAAAAGGCTTTCCCAAGAGCCATCGCCTCAGCGTCCTTTCAGCGCAGTGTGTTAAAACGCTGCGCTGGGAGGGCGACCTGACACTGCGTGGCATGCATAGGGCCGCACGACGTCAGGATGGAATTGGGATGGGGTTGGGCTGGCTGGCGTGTGGCTGCTCCACCCCATCTCCACCCCAAGCCAGCCCTCTACAATGGCTCTTAGTTTTACCCATGTGCATTTATTGTAGAATGTCAATGCACTAGAAAATGTATTTATTTTGCTTTCTTCTAATGGCATGTATGAAGGATCAGTCTACACTTAAAAAGACAAACTCTTCTAAAATGAAATTAACAAACAAACTAGCCCATTTATTGTTCTCAGAAATAAGTTCCACTGCACTCAGGACTACAACCTTATTTTTTTTTTATTAAAAAAATCAATAATGCCTTGCAGGCATATAATAATTTTTTTCTAGAAATGCATACAAAGTCTGAAATAAAGCAAAATTAATTTCAAAGCCTACCTAAGTACAAAAAGAAAAGATTCATAATTACTAACTCAAATATTTTTTTTACATATGAAAAATATACAATCATGATACATTGATTAATTATCCTATTTGAATTTTGTCATTTTATTCCTGAATCCAGTTTCCAAGGTTCCTCATTTGCACACATTTCAGTTTTTAAAAAATTGTAAGAAATATAGCCTAAATCTGTGGTTGGAAACTTTTGACTCTTCAGATGTTCTTGGACTCAACTACCATTGAGTTCAGCCAGTATGACCAGCAATCAGGAATGACACAAGTTTTAGTTCAGAAACATGTTAAGGCACTGTTTCCTCCCCCTTGATATAAAAAGAATGTGTGTTACCAACCAGCTTTCCTTTCTATTTTATATTTATTCAAGGAACTCTTACTATTTGGTTTCCAGTATCTGCTAATGCTGTTTTAGTGACTCTTGTGCTACATTGCAACAGTTTATGGAGGATACAGAGTAAAATTCGAAAGAATAGCCAGCATCATGTTAGTGGAATATGCAGGTATAAGTCAACTTTATGCCTATATATGTATTTCTTTAGTTGATGCAGAAATTGGGATTCCCTTCCTCCCTCCATACCAAACACAGTGCCACACCTCACCCCTAGGGTCATTCCATGCCTTGTAGAGGCAGGAGATCAGAGAAGCATCTGGCTGTGTCCCCATAGTCAGATGAGAAATGATTATATCAGTTTCTAAGATATCTGGAGAATAGTGGACCACAGCAGATGAAGTAATCATTCTGTGTCTGGCTATGGAAGTATATTCATATTTTTTCTTCAGCCTTCTGCTACTCTTCACCAGGCACAGTATGGCCATGTAGAGAGGGGAATGCCATGCTGTGCCTGGTGAAGAGTAGGAGGAGGTTGATGAAAAAATATGGATCAACTCTGTGGTAAGTCCAGGGCCATATTAACATCTACTGAATGGCCAGCTGTAGTTTAATTCCATAGCACTGCCTGAGCCTGACAAGATGCTGGCCATTGCATTACCTCTTTGATTAGATTAGGGCCCAGATCTATTGCCATTCGAATACACATTTAACATAGGTAATTCTCCCATTGTCTACTGAATGATAGAGTGTACAGGCCTGTATCTATAAAAATCACTTCCATTTGGAATTAAAACAGAACTACTGCTGAATATAACTGTGCCTCTTCCAATTTCAACATATATACCAGGACTTCAGTAGTTTCCAACATTGCTAGATATTTTATTTTATTTTCTGATATTTCCAATAGGGGACCCAAGGAGGCTTACAACATTAAACCAATATACAACTAAAACCTGTGATATAAAGGTGTTTGGTTTGGTTTTTTGTTTTTTTTAAATCAATTAAATTAGCTATCATGTGAAAATACCCATAATTTAAACCAATAAAAATAATCCACAAGACATCAAAAATAAATATAAAAATGCAGCACACACACTCCATTAAGAAAAATCACTTGTGCACAATCCACGAATCATCAAATGCCTGTTTATTTATTTATTTATTTATTTAAACAGTCTTTAGCTGCCAGTGAAAGCAGAACACCCTAGCTTCCCATGGAAAGAACTTCCACACCTTAGGAGGAAACAGGGGATGCAGGCCATATCAGGTGACACCCTGAGGGGGTTACATCAGTACTTCCCAAAAATCTGCCTTTTAGCAGAAATGGACTGTGGCATTCACTTTCACTATTTTTAAATGCTGAAGAGATGGGAAGAGATGGGGTGAGTGAGGCACAGCTCAGTGGAAGGAGAAAGGAGAGCCAGCAGTTTTTTTAAAAAATTAAAATTTTAGATTTTAAATTTAAAAAAAATGAAATTTTAGATTTTAAATTTTAAAAAAATGAAATTAAAAAAATGTTAATTTTTCTTTTAAAAATCACACCTTACCAAATTTTCACTTTAACCACATGAAACTATGTATATGTAAACACATTTCAGTTTTGTATATATTGTAATTTAAAGGTATAATGCAAATTTTGTTATCTATGGGCCAAAACAGACGACACGATACACCAGCTTCACAGTGACTTGAGAGTGTGGCATACACACAATGCACATCCCCAAGATTTTGGGAAGCCACCGTCATGCTGCCCTGCTGACCATACAGCGGCCAGCTTTACGGCATTCCAGTGGCACAGAGTTTAGATGCCACATGCCCAAGCTGTGGTGGCATGGAAAAGCTGGCTTTTTGCCAGCTCAAAAAGGAGTGGCAATTTGCCACTTCTTTTTGTGCTGGCAAACAGCTGGAGTGGGGCTGTCACATGTGGTTGCCGCGCCTACAACCTGGAATCAGTTGGGGTGGTTTGACACCACCCCTTTGATGCCATCTGTATAGCCCCTATGTCACAATTATTACCATTACATTCAGTGATATGGGGGACTTACGATTTATAAGTAACATTAGTACAAAAAACATTACTAAAGATTCTGTATAGCATGTTATGGGAAGAGGTCAATGGCGGGGTGACCTTACCAGGTGACACCAACCCTAGTGATGCCATTAACTAGGAAAGCTCTCTCCCATGTCCTTACCAGATGGGTCTGTGACAATGGCTGGACTGTGAGAAAGCCATCCTCTGAGGATGTAAGAGTTGGGCAGGTTAATACAAGGAAATAGAATACTCCAAGGTCTAACAACTTCCTCACTTGCCTCAAAGACAATTTCTTTGTCCAAAAGGTGGAAGAGGCAAGAAGGGGATCAGCTATTTTAGATCTGATCTTAACCAACAGGGATGACCTGGTAAGTAGGGTGCAAGTGGTGGGATCCTTAGGTAGGAGTGATCATGTTCTCCTGGAGTTTCTTATACAGTGGAAAGGAGAAGATAGACATAGGGCCTTTGCAGACTGCCAGAAATAGTGCAAATTGAGTCCACTTTAAGGGTTACGGTTAGTGCTAGGGAATCATGGGAATTGTTTGTTTTTTCTGAGACATTGAGCCTTCTCTGTCAGAGAGCTCTGGTGCCACAATAAAATACAGTTCCCATGATTCCCTTTCCCTAACCCTTGCCCTTAAAGTGGACTCAATTTGCACTATTTCTAGCAGTCTGCAAAGGCCCATAGTCAGACACTCAGCTAGACTTTGGGAGAGCTGATTTCAACAAACTTAGGGAAACACTAGGAGTGGTCCCATGGTCAGGAATACTAAGGGAGAAGTGAGTTCAGGATGGATGGGAGTTTCTCAGAAGGGAGATACTGAAGGCACAATCTCAAACTGTTCCAATGAGAAGGAAAAATGGGAGATGTCTCAAGAAACCAGGTTGGATGACAAAATGACTTTCAACTGAACTAAGTTTTAAATGGGAGATGTATAAGAAATGGAAAAGGGGTGAAATCACTAAAGAGGAATTCAAACAAATAGCTAGCACATGTAGGGGTAAAGTCAGGAAAGCCAAAGCACAGAATGAGCTCAGGCTTGCTAGAGCGGTTAAGCACAATAAAAAGGGCTTCTTTGGGTATGTCCGTAGCAAAAGAAAGAAGAAGGAAATGGTAGGGCCACTGCACAGAGAAGATGGAGAAATTCTAACAGGGGACAGTGAAAAGGCAGAACTACTCAACACCTTATTTGCCTCAGTCTTTTCACAAAAGGAAAAGGGTGTTCAAACTATTCAACACCTTATTTGCCTCAGTCTTTTCACAAAAGGAAAAGGGTGTTCAACCTGAGGAAAATGAAGCAGAGGACACAATAGGGGAAATGCAGCACAGAATAAGTAAAGAGGAAGTAAAGGAATACCTGGTTAACCTAAATGAATTTAAGTCTCCAGGACCAGATTAACTACATCCAAGGATATTAAAAGAACCAGCAAATGTAATCTCAGAGCCACTGGCAATAATCTTTGAGAACTCCTGGAGAACAGGAGAAGTCCCAGCAGACTGGAGGAGGGCAAACATTGTCCCCATCTTCAAAAAGGGGGAAAAAGAGGATCCCAACAACTATCACCCAGTTAGTCTGACATCAATACCGGGAAAGATTCTTGAGCAGATCATTAAACAGAGAGTCTGTGAACATTTAGAATGGAATGCCATAATCACTAAAAGTCAACATGGGTTTCTCCAAAGCAAGTCATGCCAGACTAATCTGATCTCTTTTTTTGATAAAATTACCAGCTTGCTAGATGAAGGGAATGTGGTAGACATTGCATATCTTGATTTCAGTAAGGCTTTTGACAAGTCCCCATGATATTCTTGCATACAAGATAGTAAAATGTGGGCTAGACAATACAACTGTTAGGTGGATTGGTAACTGGTTGACTGACTGAACCGAAAGGATGCTCAGCAATGGTTCCTCTTCATCCTGGAGAGAAGTGATCAGTGGAGTGCCACAGGGTTCTGTCCTGGGCCCAGTGCTCTTCACCATCTTTATCAATGATTTGGATGAAGGAATAGGAGTCATGCTTCTCAAATTTGCAGATGACACCGAATTAGGAGGAATTGCTAATACCCCAGAGGACAGGATGAAAATCCAAAATGACCTTAATAGATTAGAAAGCTGGGCCAAAGCTAACAAAATGAATTTCAACACAGAGAAATGCAAGGTACTGCACTTAGGGCAAAAAAATGAAATGCATAGATATAAGATGGGGGACACCTGGCTTAACGAGACTATATATCTCTATCATTCTATGATTCTATGAACCTTTCAGATAGCCTTATAGTAGTTATAACACTTTGAATTGTACCTGGAAATGAGCCAGATGCCAGTGAAGCTATGAGATACTCCTGCATATGAGGTACACTGTTTTTGACAATGTTACATTAGTTCATTACTGAACATATTGGCCAAATTCCTATACACTTTTAAAGCAGCATAAAGATAAACCAGCAGAGTTATGCCAGATTCTACAGCTACATAGCCAATTCCACAATGGACATCAAGACCTGCAGCCTTCCCTTGCACGCCCTAAAAACAGGTAGTGAAGAACTGAGAAACTTCTGAAATAGGTTTTGACATCTAGAGGACTACAGGGGGAGAGTGAGGAAGAAATTTCCAATTCCTCAGGCAGTGGCTATAGAAATGCTCTGTTGTATCTTGGCCTATGTAGAACAGAATGTTGAACTAGAGAGGCCTTATGGCTGAGCTACCGCGGCTATACGTTTTCACTCCTTGATTTCCTGCAGCGAACATTTTTCAAGGCTGTTCCTTAAAAAAAAAAGAAAAAAAAGAACCATGTACTATATCCACATTAAGATATTGTGTGTGTGCGTGTGTGCATGTGTGATAATTTTAGCTTTCTTTGGGACCTGTTTCTTGAGGGATGCTCTTAATGTTTTATCCATGCTGAAAGCACACAGGGGACTGGCCTTATCTATTTCTTTCATATATTTGAATATATTACTGTAGTAATTTAGAGACTCAGTATTGTGTACTGATTTGATGCTGGAATATGATTCTGGTGATCAGGGTTTGAATCCCTACTCAACTCTGAAACCCACCGGGTGACCTTAGGCAAGTCCAAAACCTCTCTAAACAAATTTTGCCAAGAAACCTCCATGATAGGTTTGTCTTAGAGTTTGCATGAGACAGAATTGACTTGAAAGCAGACAGCAACAACAGCAGTTTAAAATTAGATGTCTTTAGAAAATTCGTGATTGAATCTGTACTATACATAAAATTTCTTTCTAAAATTCAGAGTAAATCTGCAGTACATACAACTATGGTTATGCTAATGTCAACAACTGCAAGGTGGTTTGTATCATCATCATCATCATCATCATCATCATCACAACTACTACTTGCCACCACAGAAAGCAGCCATGAGACATCCATACATCACATGGCATCTATAATTAATATAACAATTAAATTAAATTATTATAGTCAACATAGTAAATAAAAATAGCCTCAGAATATTCTCCAAAAACACCACAGTGCTAATAGTGTCCATCCACAACACACATATCTACACCCCTGGCTCACTAACTGCACTTACTGGGAAGTAAACAAACTAGATTTGCATTTATAGGGGAACCTCATATCTACTCAGAATAAGTCCTTTTGATTTCAGTTACTCTTAATCTCAGGAAAGTAGATATATGATAGTAGTCACTGAAGTTGTTTGGCTTTTTTTTTTCTTTTTGGAGAAAGACATACCTATTTTAACATTCCTTTACCACACATTCTCTCTGACATACACACACACCTTTACATGTATTATAATTTAAAACTACATCAAATATATATTTTATATATGTAGGTTTCATAAATTCAAAATATAATATGATCTTCTGGTAGATTTAAATATAAAGAACTGTAACAATAAAAATATCCTTTAACAATCACAGACTGGAAAGCTAATTCTTCCCTTCTGGCTCCATATCATGCACTGCTTCAAGGAATCATACCTTTGATCCCAATGGAAATCAGTTACAGTGTGTTTGCTCAAGACAATATCCTCCTAGTCATTATTACAAATAATATCTCTCTGATATATTTATACATTTAAAAATAACATCATTTTTTAAATACTGAAAAATGTTTTCACTCTCTCAGTCACACAGTAGTGGTAGATTGCTGTCAATGAGCAGACTCATTGACAGCAATCAGATTTAAAATCTGGGTCATGTTATACGTAAGGCTAATTCCAAATCTGATCCAGTCCATTATATGTGAAATACGAAATATTTTAACAAAATAATTGAGTGTTATAGTAGAAAATTTTTCAGTACTGCCTTTTTAAAGGAATTAAAAGACAATGTTAAGAAGACAATTTTAAAAAGAAGTAGTTTACTGTGGATTTGTCAATAAAGTTATAATTTCAAACATACTTGCAAATGAAAACAGCCCATTGATAATGGATCACCTGTTCAAAATTTATTTTGATTTATCAAGTCAAAAAATAAATGTAGAAGGATAGATAATTAATTAAATAATTTTGTTGAGCATTAAAAATGTGGCTTTTAGACAAAATATGTAATGCTACCCAAGTAAGTATATTCAAAGGTTACTGTAGCACAATTTCAGTGTGCAAAGAAAGCTATCTATGTCTGAAATGTATTATAATACCAGAATATTATCTCTTTTGATCTAGCTTTGCATTGGCTTGTTCTGAGTCAAGGAAAATTAAAATAAAGTTTTTGAAATTTACTAACTACTACAAGCATTTTTAGTGGATAAAACCCAAATTAATATTCAAATTCAATAACAGATAAAAACAGAGTATAATATACAATATCAAAACAAGTAAATTCTATATTGTCCTTGCCATAAACATACCTATTGCCTCTTCACTATATAATACTGAAATAAGTAATTACATACAATTTGTATGAAGCCAATGGTTGGAATTCTATTGATGTCTCACACATGTGTAATTTTCCTGAATGTATAGAAATTATCTTTCTGCATTGCAGAAACAATCCAGTTTGACACCATTTTAATTGCCATGGCTCAGTGCTAGGAAATTCTTGGCATTGTAGTTTTAGCCTTTTCTGTCAGAAAGCTCTGGTGGCACAACAATCTACAAATCCCAGAATTCCATAGAGCTCCATAGCAATTGAGGTACAGCAGTTAAAGCAGTGTCAAACTGGATTATTTCTGTAGTGCAAATGCACCATGACACAAGCAGTTGAACTTTTTTTTTGGCTGCTATGCAATGGATAAATTCAGTTCACGGATGCATAAACAGAGTTCCACAGGTGTAACCATTTTGCATGAGATTAAATCCTATTGTTAGTTTCAACTAGATGAGAACCATTTACCTATGTGTTGCTTGACCATTCAAAAAAATATTCTGGGTCATGTTATACTGTAGTTGGAACTATTCAACAGAACTCCAGCTATGAAGAGGCATAACTGCTGTGTAACTATATGAATGTTGATTTACACTACTCAAGCCTGGTGTAGCATCTCAGCTGCTATTTTACTTCCAGATGACGAAAACTAAACTCAGTTGCCATTCTTCCCAAGAAATCAGTTTAGAATTGTGTGATCTTTCAGTGCATTCTTATGCATGCGTATTCAGAAGTATGCTCCACATTCAGTGAGGCTTATTTTCTTGGTTTATTTAGAATCACAGGACAAAAAATTTATGAAATCAGCACTCAAAACAATTAGCTTAGAGCTGC
This sequence comes from Phrynosoma blainvillii, assembly GCA_026167975.1. NCBI lineage: Eukaryota > Metazoa > Chordata > Lepidosauria > Squamata > Phrynosomatidae > Phrynosoma > Phrynosoma blainvillii. Next base: position 41,814,271 of record JANUYF010000005.1, read on the forward strand.
TTTAATACAGATTGATGGGAATGATCCATCCAAGGAAATTTACAACCGGTCTTTTAACTGTGCTATCAAGTTTCTTTAATCAATGGCTTTTAAAAACACACTCAATTGCCATCAAGCATGGAAGGTCCACATCTCAATTTTTAAAAATCTAATGGATACATGCCTAAAGCTGCTCTTTAGATGGAAAAAGTTAAGTAGTGGGACCTGGAAGTAAGTTCCAGTGGGTTCAATGAAGCTTCCTCCAAGATTACAGTGCACTGTGTTGCTCTGTAAATAGTACACTGACTCTAAATGGTATACTGATTATTTGTGCTAAAACAATATTCTGACATGTAATCATAATTTCTAATAGGAGTTGTAATTGGAAAATATAGTGTAAACAAAAAGTTATCTTTATATACACATAAATTAAAATATTTTTCTACACTTTTCATATTAAGAAGATGAAAATTATTGCTGGATGCTTGTTATTTCTGTTATAAGTCCTTATTATTATTAGGAAATGTCACATATTTCAAGAGGAAGCATGTCCAAATTACTATGCTTTGGATCACAGATTAACATGCCCATTCTAAACAGACACTGTATGTGTTGGCAGTCCTTGTGTATTATAGAGAGCCTGCACATGAAGGGAGGTGCTAGAAATAATTTTTATCATAACTAATGGGATTTACTTTCATCCTTTCATTGGGATTTGGTTAACAGGGCCACCTGACCAAACAGCAAATTCTCCCACCCCCACCCCCAACTATCCAAGGTTGGCTGATTTATTTTCTCATCCAAGACAGAAAATTCCACAAGTCACTCCCCAGTTCCAAAAGCAATGAAAAAATGCAATAACAATGCATTGAATAACTACCAACTCACTGATCTTTCTTGACACCCCAAAATCAACTGCTTGAGGAGGCCACTTTCTTCTGCTCATTGTGTAGTGTATTGGTTAGATCAATCTGAAATCACTTTGAAGTAAATTTGAAGTCATGGTTAATGTATTGATTAAAGAAAAGGTTTTATCCTAATGCAACATATTTACACAACCTACAATATTGTCACATCTATTTTAATATTAGTGTTGTTTGATTGCACAACTTGACTCCAATGTTCAATAAAGCACAGGTCAGTCTTTCTGGAAAATCTGTGGGCCAGGATCCAAAGTACTATACAACTAGGAAGCTTCAAATTTACTTCTGTTGAAAATCAAGCCCCAAAGCCACATGGGATCATGCTTTTGAATCCAGGGAGTTTTTCAAAAGCAGCTTATAGTGTAATATGGGAGTCTGGTATTTAAAAAGGAAAAAAACTCCTGGGCACATCTTTGGCTTGGAGCTCCTTTAATGGGTTCCTTTAAGTTTGTCTTTATAGCTTAGACAATGTTGTGTGCAATTTTGAAATGATTGCTGCTGTTTTCTTTGAACAGACTATCCCTCATATGCCATATCAAAAGTTTACTTCAAAAGTCCCCCAAGCTTCAAATGTGATTACCACATGGTATGTGAAGCTGCCCTTTTAGAAATATTCACTGAAAGTCTCCATAGATTTTAGAACTAGTTTCACTGTTCTTTGGATTGTAGCTTTTGGACATACTTCAAATGCCTACTTAGATCTTTACCTACGTGAGTTGACATTTCTGTTCATGATAAATTAGTGTATTTTGATAATGAAACCCAAACTTAATTAACAAATTAGCTCTGGGAAGGAAAAAAAATCATAGCAAACACATTCTTCTTTTCTTCTAGTAACAAGCTGAAAGTTTTTAAAACTTTGATGAAAGAAGTTAGACCCTTTTGGAGATACACACATGCACATACACATATATACCAGTCATTTTTCTTATTGAAATGTTTTGGAGAGTAATCAGAAGTCATCAAAAGCAATGAATCAATGTGATGAATGCAGGTTTACCAAATCATTTAACAAGTGATATTTTTGTTAAGTACATTGGTAAATGTACGTTTTCTCAAAAGGCGTTTCTTGGAAAATACACCAAATATTTATGACATAATACATCAAACACCATTTCTGGACAACCTCTATTCACTGGGGTTATGTAAGTCCCCCAATGTGAGTTCCAGTTCAGTGAAGACTCAGACTTTACAACAACGGTACTCATGCATCATTTAAAAAATTATAACCCATTGATTTCAGTAGGTTTATTTGTGTGTGACTTTTCTTAGACCACGGTCTTTTAGGATTAGGATACGAATGAGTTGTTTATGTTGGAATCTAGGATTTCAAAAGAATTTCATTTTGATTTTGTTAAAAAATAAAGTCCCATCCTAAATGTATGCTCTGGCAAACAAATCCCATTGATACCATTAGAAAGTTATGGGGAAACGTGGATCAAATTATTAGTTAAATTATTGAAAAATAAAAATTTAGAAAAATCTAACATCTAGGAAAATTACAAATAAAACTAAATTTCATAAGCAGAGTTTTCAACAGCAATAAATTGGGGGATGGGACTTTCCACAAATTTGAAACACGTAATCAAATTACTAAATGTTACAGAATAGGCTTTCTGAAATAAGACTGAAAATTTTTTAGTATCATGAAATTGGTTCACTTTAACATTTCTCCTTCTAAGTGACATATGTTTGTGACATATGTAAAGATCTAAGCTCTTACAATGTGGTGCAAAAGATAATCAACAATTAGAAAATAATGTAAATTTTAGGTTTCCTCTTGTATTATGTTAATACAAAATCCATTGAACTTAACAGGCCTTAGATCCTGATAAAGTACTTAGGATGGAGTACTATCTATTGTAAGAGCAGTGTGATAGTTTACTGTTTGCATTTCTCTCTAACAATAAGCTACAGGTTCACTAAAAATGAAATAAAGTAGAAGAGAGCAGACAAATGGATCAGGAATATAATTAAATATAAGAATAATTACATGAAAGAGCAACTATTAGGGAATATAAAGACCAAAGAGAGAGGAAGACCACACAAAAGAAGTTTCTTTCTAGCTGCCATTGCCCAGATGACTGACTTAACTACAGTTGAGTTTAAATTTGTTTGTAACATAGAGATGTGTTATTACACAAACACTCAGTATTTCATCAGGATACAGGGTTTCTGATGTGACAGAATAAATGGTTCATCATTTTAAAGGAATCTAAAATGTCTTTTACATTGCTCTTTTTCTCATGCTATAAAAGGTGAGTATAATTTGTCAGCAAGAAATTCTGTGAAGAAATTGCTACAGCAAAGATACATGGAAGAACAGTCAGCAGTTGTCTGCTAGTTTGATTACTGTATCCCTCTCTGTGATATCAAACACAGATTGTGTTGGAAACAGATGACAGTTTCCTTATGATTCTGCCACAAGCATACATATACGGAAGAGACCTTTTAGCCTGTTGAAAGGCAGCACAAGGCAAGCGCAAGAGCAAAAAGTAAGTTTGCTCATCTTTCTACAAATTACTGTTTCATCTACTATTTATATTTATCAAAACAGAAGCATATTTCAATTTTTAACATTGAGATGCAACCTCTTTCTAATATAATAATAATAATAAATTATAATAAATTTTATTTATATACCGCCCTGTGGCAAGCCAATCCAGGCGGTGTATGCCTTGAGGCATAATATGAATATGCCTCAAGATTTTACAACAATGATGCTAGATGAATAGAACTACTTACAATTGTTCATTGTCAGCACTACTGTAAACACACACATACACATTTTGTGAAATCACCATTGCTTTTTAGGGAGTAGAGAAGTTGTGACAACAGCAGTTGTCTAGTTCATTTAAAAGAATGTGTTTGCTACAATTTATTTAGCAATTTCACCCATGATGGAAGTACAAGTATGATAGCACATGTGTAGATACATATCTGTGGTATATAACTGTCAGGAGAAATGAAAGAAAAGAAAATTTAAAACCTTAGCTCTTATTCTATTGGAAATTGATCTTCCTGATGTATAAACCTCATTATTTAAATTATGTCCAAGAAGTTATTAAACTTAACCAGAGAATGAACAACTCTCTCTCTCTCTCTTGATATATATTCCAAATTAATAATAAGGGCATTTGACATGTACAAAAGTATGGAGCTGCTGGCCAAAAATTTAGATTTCTTATAAAGTGTTACACTAGTGTTAAATGCATTTTTCAGAACTCTACAATGAATTGCATTAAAGGCAATATTTTATGCAATGCATATTGAAAATTAAACAATATGGATTTAATGGTATCTAGACCCATTGATTACAAGAATAGTAAATCAATCTTGTATATATTACACGAAAGTCAGTCTTACAAAGTTGTTTCTTCTCTGTAAGACATGAGAGTAAAGCTGTAATACAAGCAATAATATCCACATATTGGATTAGATTATGGATTGCATTGTATTTTGATTTAATTTTGTGTTGTGGATTATACTGTAACTTACTGTAATTCAAGTTTATATGTTTGAGATTCTGAACTTCAATAAAAGATAGGAATTAACAGTTAACTGAAATGAATATTTCCTTTGAATTTCTATGAAGCATTTAAAATTCACCATTGTACTTAATGATTACACTTACTTTTCTGCCAATTTAAAACAATATGCCCTAGAAATTATGGTTTTATTCACATGTGTTATATAACAAAAATATCTTATTTAATTACAGTGCTTTGGCAAAAAGAATTTCTTCATAATCCACCAGGAATGTCCCATGAGAAGCTGATAACCTTTTGAGAACTCTAGGTTTCCTTGTATAACGGTAAAGGAAAGTTTTTTCAAAATAGAAAGAAGTCTATAAAATATGTAAAAATGTAGAAAGAAAACTAAATTTTCCATTATTCAAATTTACATTTAGAGGAAACAAGGGCATGAGTTTCCTTGTAAATTTCTGATAATGCATGGGAAATCCTATTACTTTCTCTTTCTAACCACAGTTTCCTTTATTTTCCTGTTACATGTGCCTGTCTGTATGACTTACCTTTAGCAGTTTTATCATAGGGCCAACATCTGTCATATAGAACTGCCTGAAATGTTGGTAACACATTTAATCTCACCCTGACATATCTATCTATCTATCTGGCAAAACAGCTGAAATTGACACCTCAATTTTGCCTTCAAAATGAACAGGCATATTACTGGAACAATAAATCTTGAAAGGGATGGATATCCTATATGTAAATGTGTGTAAAGAAAGAACTAAAATGGATTGTAATCAGAGGCACTTTCACTTAGATTCTGCTATTTACTAGATTTAAAAATTCAAGTTCACGTATATTTCTTTCGAGAAGTGTTTTGTATGCTGTATATACAGTGGTATGGAAATACCATTGTATTTGAAAACCTACATCATTGTATTTAAAAACCTACAGTGAAAACGACAGAAAGAGGCATGTGCATGTTGCAGCTTTAGGCTGAATAGGAATCCATGTCTACTCAGAAGTTGTGTGTGTGTGTTTGTGTGTATGTGTGTGTGTTGTTGGCTTTCAAGCCATTTCCGATTTATGGCGACCTTATCACAGAGTTTTCTTGGCAAATGTGTTCAGAAGGGGGGGGGTTGCCATTGGCATCCTCTGAGGCTGAGAGATGATGACTTGCCCAAATGTTAGCCTCACTTATTTCATTGGGACCTAATCCCGAGCAAAGCGAGTATATGATCACAGCTTCATCTATAAAAGAAGGACAAAAAACTTCACCGAGAGTTGGAAGTATCTCCGGTTAAACAATGGCTGGAAAAAGAATCGTAGGTGTTCCTAAAATAAACTGGCTCCACGATTGGGAAAAACCCTTCACTTCTCCAAAGGGGAATCCCGGAGTGGAGAAGGGAAGGGAAATCCAAGTGTCAGAGGCGCACATGAGTCGAAGTTCCCAAACCGTTTTCCTCTCTGGAGTCTTATTAGGAAATCTGAGGAGCGATTTCACGCTCCACTTTCTGCTTCCTGCCTGTGATAAAAGGGCCACCATCATCCCTCCAGCTCCGGCCATCTGGGTGCTTTTGCATCCACCCGTCTCCCTCCCAAAGTGACTTAGCTCCCCAGCCAAGGAAGGTGGACTTGGTCCTCCTTTTCCAGGAGGACATCTCTTCCATTTCACCCTTCAGTCCAAGAGGGATTCCCAAATGTCCTCCATTCTGAGCATGATACCAGAATCCGTGGATGCTCAAGTCCCCTTAAATACAACGGCATCAGGAAATGGTCGAGAGCCAGCGTGGCTTATAGCGACTGGAATGCTGGACTACAAGGCCAGGGTTCGAATCCCCGCCGAGCCATGGAAACCCCCTGGGCGACTTCGGGCAAGTCACACTGTCTCAGCCTCAGAGTTATGGCCAGGGCAATTCCGCTAATCGAAGAAATCTTGCCCAGAAAACCCCAAGATAGGGGTCGGCATCAATCGGAAGGGACTTGAAGGCACACGCAACAAGAAAGTGAAGTGGTGTCCCTTGTATAAAATGGCAAAAGCAAGGTTTGCTTTTGGGAAATTTATATGGATTTTTGGAATATTTTTCAAGCCGTGGATGGTTGAATCCGTGGATGTGTGTGTGTGTGTGTGTGTGTGTAACTTACAAAAAATTTTGTAAGAAAAATATCAAATGCAGGCAGTATCCTCCCTATCCACCGAGATATACATAGCCTTTTTAGAACCCTAGGTTTCCTTATATAACTGGTGAAGTTGTGCAAAATAGAAATAAGTCTGTGAAATATTTAAAAACCACAGAAAGAAAACTAAACTTTTCACACTGTCTCAGCCTCAGAGGTGTGGCCAGGGCATTTCCGCCGCCCCCCCCCACCCCCCGAAGAAATCTTGTATACATACAACATACAGGCATACATACATACATATATACATATCCGTGGATACGGAGGATACTGCCTGCATTTGACATTTTTCTTACAAAAACTTTTGCACGTTTTTCATTGTGTTTTTAATTTCTGGGAGAAAAGCGGGATGCAAATGAATATAATAATATTCATAATTTATTTAGATGCCTTGCAATGATTCCTCCCCCCCCCCCCATCCCCCTTGAAGGTCCTCCAGAGAGCCGTTTCCTTGGGTCCTCTTTGGGGGAAAGGCGGCCTAGAAGGGACTAAGGCAAGTCAATGTAGCGGTGCCTTGCCCTCCTCGGACCGCTCGCTCCCCCCGGCCCCTCCTTGCCCACCTGGCGAGCCTTACCTGAGCTGTCGCTTTTCCTCTTGCCGCCCCGCTTCTCGGTTTCCCCGGGGGACAGCGCCTGCCTGCCATAATCCCCCGGCGCTCCCGTCGGGGTGCTGCTCCCTAAACTGGAGGCGTTGGAGGAGCAGAGTCCCGGGGGGCTTGTGCCCAGCTCCGGGGGTCCTCCGGAGTCCGGCTGGAGGCAGAGGCTGTGCCTGGCCGAGGCTGATGGAGGAGGCGGCGGCGGAGGAGGAGGAGGAGGAGGAGGCGGCGGAGAAGCCATCTGCGGGATGTGCCAGTTCGTTTGCTGGAGCGCTTGGTGCTGGTGGTGCTGGTGGTGCTGGTGGTGGTGGTGGTGGTGGGCCCGGGGGTGGTGGTGGTGGTGGTGGTGGTGGTGCTGGCTGCCGAACATGCCCTCCTCGCTGCTGGGGTAGCCGGCGATGATGCAGGAGGAGGACGGCGAGGAGGAGGAGGAGGAAGGCGAGAGCTCCGGGTACGAGGAGGAGATGGGCTCCGAGCGGCCGTGCAGGGAGGCCAGGGCCGACGGGGAGAACGGGTGCAGGCCCTGCCCGGGGGCATGGTGGGGGCTGCGGAGGCAGCCGAAGAGGGTGTGATCCATGGCAGCCCAGGGGCAGAAGAACCAGGGGCCGGCGCCTCGGGCCTCTTCCCCCCCAGTCCTCCTCCTCCTCCTCCTCCTCCCAAACACTCTCCAAAGCAAAGCAAGAGAAGAGGAGCGCGCTCCGGGATAGGAGTAGTAGTAGTAGTAGGAGTAGTAGTAATAATCCAAGTCCTAGGCACGCCACTGGTCCCAAGCCTGGCTGGGCTGGGAGGAGGTGGGGAAAAGGGGGGCGCCGGCAAAAAAAAAAAAACCAAAAAAAAAACCGAGGAAGAGGTGGTCCCTGCTGCTTCTGCTGCTGCTGCTCCTGCTCGGCGGGGGAAGCGGCTGGCCGAGGTTATAAATACAGGAGTGTGTAACGTGAGCCGGGGGCTGGCTTTGCCTTCTTCGCCCGGCTAAGCACTGACCACAGGCGAGCGCCAGCCCCACCGCCCCCTCCCCCCCCTCCTCCCGGGAGACCCCCTGGCCTTGACCCCACAAGGAGGGCTGCAGTCCCTCGGCCTGGCCCTTGGCTTGGGAGCCGGCAGGTGAGAGGATGCTCCTGCCCTGCCCTGCCCTGCCCTCTCCCCTGGCTCAGCCCTTAGGCAGGGGGATCAGAGGCCCTTCTCCGCCGAGGAGCACCGGGCACCGCAGGATGGAGAGCCTCCCAGAAAAAGGAGAGCTCAAAAGCACTCCTTGGTTGTTGCTGCGTGCCTTCCGGTCGTCCCTGACTAGTTAGGACCACCCTGAGGCGAACTTGTCCTTGGCAATGTGTGTGCAGAGGGAGTTTGCCATTGTCACCCTCTGAGGCTGAGAGAGAATGGAGGGCCTTCCTGAAAAAGCTAAAAACACACACTCATAGGAATGCAGATGTATGCTGCTTCGTGTTCAGAACGGAGGGGGTTTGGGGATTCGTCCTACACAGAAGGTTGAAATAGAGATGTCCTAGAAAAGGAGGACCCTTAAGGGAAAGGGCAGAGTGACCAGAAGCCTTCAGCTGAGTGGAAGAAAGACTGTGCAAGGGGAGGTGGGGAGAAACTGCCACCCATTTGTCCTCTCTTTCTAAGTACAGTAATGTGGCTTCTGTGGTAGCTGGTGGTGCCCATATCAGCAGGGTGATGAATCTGCTCTGGACTGTAGTCTCAATTTAAAGGAGTTTCCTTCTCACCCTCGGAAAGAGAAAGAAGGCGAATGAGCAGGTGGCTGGGGCTCTTCCAGCTGCTCCATCCCTCTGGGTCCAAGGAGAGAGAGGCAGCAATCGTTGATGGGCACCTCTATTCCCTTTCCAGGTTTATCCCTCTCTCCAGGTGGTATTAGACCCAAGGGTCTCACTTCTCTCATTTCCTAGCTCGTTCTTTCCCAAGAAGCACTGGATGAAGGAGTCATCTCCAGCTTCTGTGGAATTGGCCTCCATGGGCAATGTGGGATTGGGCCTTCTCCAGACCATCAGCTGCCATTGCCATTCTGAGCAGCAATGTTATGTGGGGAGAAAGCAGAGCATCTCTCTCGGTCCTGGTCTTTCTCTCTATGCCACCAACTGAGCAACCAAGGAGCTCAAGGTGCCACCAGCTGAGGAACTGAGCCCATCTCCATGGTCTCTTGTTTCAAGCCTTCCTGCTGTGCCCATTTACACCGCTCTCTTAGAGGGTATGGGTCTGGCAGACTCCATTATCCTTACTAAACATCTGGGGCAGGGGTAGGCAGCCTTTCCCCTTTAAGGGCCAAGGGACTTCAGCTCCCAGAAGCCTCAGCCATGTTGGCCAATAGTCCCATGTTGGCCAATAGCTCCTGGGATTCTGGGAGCTGAAGTCCCTCGGCCCTTAAAGGGGAAAGGTCGCCTACCCCTGATCTAGGGGAAAGTGCTATGCCACCTAGGGGAGAAAAAGGCAGGCGGAGATGGCAGCAGCTTCTGCAAGGACTCAGCAGTGTCTCCTGTTTCTCACTTCCTTCCATTCAGCTTCTGGATGGCAGAATGGTTTGGCTCAAGCCCAGTAGATCCACAGTGACATCTAGTTAGTCCTTTATCAACAAGGATGGACAATCCACTTTGGGCTCTAGCCTGAACTATAGCCAACCCTGTTTGAGAGATAGGGTTCGGCACCTTGGATAGCACCTTTAAATTGAGACTACAGTCCAGAGCAGATTCATCACCCTGCTGATATGGGCACCACCAGCTACCACAGAAGCCACATTACTGTACTTAGAAAGAGAGGACAAATGGGTGGCAGTTTCTCCCTTGAACAGTCTTTCTTCCACCCAGCTGAAGGCATCCAAATATTAAGGAAATAAACTCTATGGGGTTGAAACCACTTCAATGGCTGATGGTTTGAGTTGGCTGGTGGTTCTGAGGCCTGGTCCTGACACTAAGAGTTGTGAGGCAGCTCTTTGTGGAAAGTCAGCAAGCTGGAAATTGTTATGGATAATGTCATCTTTTGGGATCCTTGGTCTTCTCTTCATTTCAGCATTGTCCTTAGTGGGTCTAACTTTATTTCCATATTGCTGAGCCTGACATTTTTGTTGACTTCACATGTCACAGAAAGCAGTTTAGTATTGGAAATGAAGTGGAAACCCCCCATGTGGGATAACACATGTCCATTTATTGCAACATGCATACTGACTGAAGGGAGGCTTGGACAACTGGAGCTTCTCACCACAAGTATGCACACTTTAAAAAAAAAACTACATTTGTAGTCATCAAATTAGACAATCTACAAACGGTTTAAAAATTTACATGGTGGAACAGAATGTTTCCCCAAGGACCCTGAGACATATGCTTTTCAACTGAAATGGCAGAACCCCAACACACACACACATACACACACGCACACAGAGAATTCTGTACCACAAGCTGTTTCAAAATAAAGCTACAATTGAAAAAAAGACTGCCTTTAAATCCACTGATTTTTATGGAAGCCCTTAAAGTCTATTTTGCCTGGAGTATATTTTTGAATCTTAGTTTTCATTTCCTTGCATCTCCATTTTCCATTGTGTGACATGGCCTTATGAACTATGTATGACTCAAGCTGGGAGCAAGCCTGGGATGTAAGGGCCATATTAAATACTGGATCCAATGGACCCAGCAGCTCAGGGAAAATATGCTACACATCCTCACATTTCTCTCCAAAATCTATGGGGAGAATTCTGCATGAGTATGTCATATTGCAACTCTCATGATTTCTTTTGCTGGAGAGTGCAAGTAAAATTGGTAAATTAAATCCTCTCTGCCTCGGTCCCACAACAGGACTTTTTTTAAAAAAGAAAAATCGGCTAGTTTCCACGGTGCAATATATTGGTTAAAGATACAATCCTAAACATATTTACTAGGAATTAATACTCACTATATTCAATGTGATCTACTTTTCAATAAGCCTGCATGGTATTGATTTGTAAGAGTATGAACTGTGAGATGGGAGCTATGAGATGGGAAGTTCATCATGATTTGAAACTTCCTTCAGCCTTGAACTTATAAAACGACCTTAGGGAAGACACTACCCTTGGCCTAAGCATTCTTCCTGTACACAATATGGGAATAATAACATCAGCTGAGTTTAGTAGGTTATAAGGATTACTGAGGTAAAATATGTGATGTGCTATAAAGATGTTAAATATTTTCCCCCCTGCTAAGTATTACACTTTTCATTCCCCAGCATTTTGGTGGAGTGGGTGTACAGCTATTCACTACACAACATATGGAGAGAATAGATTTCAGTGAAATATTTTGTGCTGACTTTTTCTCACCCCTTTTAGCCAAAAAGCTAGTCCCAGATCAGACTGTTATGGAGTTATTTGGTTGTCAAATAGGGGCATTCACTCTTGCTCCAAAGACCATGCTCTATATATTCCAAATCAATCACCTTTCAAACTTACAACTTCATTTATACTAGTATTAGAACAGTGTAGGTGTTTCTCAGTCTTTACCAGCCTCCTAATATGGATGTCAGTCAAGAAAGTGGTTTGCAGCTTAACTGGTGCTGAAAAGAGACGTCTTGTCCTGGAGTGTCTGCTGAATGTTTATTTAGAAGATGGATAACTTGGACCAGTTCTGTGATAATGTAAAAGTAGTCTGTGGAGACCATGCAAGAGTTTTCTCAAATCAGGATGCCTTTTTACATCTCTAATAAATGTTCTAACAAGGATAGTCAGAAGCCAATGTGCATTAGATACAAATACAAATATCCTAGAAATGAAGTTTCCTGGAGAGTTTAAACTCCAAAAGAAGGCCCCTGGCCAGAGGTCTGTTTAAGTCAAGTGAATACATTTCAATATGGCAAACAGCTGTGGGTGAGCCCTTCCTTTGCAGTGCAATTACAAGTGTGGACAGTTCAGGGCTACCCACACCTGTCATTTACTTGACACATCTTGACACAATATCGTTATGGTTTTCATATTTACAATTCGAAAGGATGCTACAAATACATAAGTTCCCTTGAAACAAATAGTATGGGGTGTGTGAGAATGCCAAATATTCAGTTAACCCTCCCATAGGTGAAATGAATGAAATGAAATAAATAATAAAATAGGTTCTCTGGTTGTTTAAAACAGTGACTGTTGGAAAGTTCTGGGGGCCATAGACAAATCCATTTTTTTCCCCTTTTGCATTAAGCTCACCCTTTAAAATTGCATGCCATAACTTGTTGGCACCCTGTCCGTCACTAAAATCATAACACAAAGGCAGATCTTGCCCCTGCCCCAACCTAATCTATCAAAATCTATTTTGGGCTGTTGTTGCCGCTATCCCCTCACAATTAGAGGATCTGTCTTAGAATCATAGAATCATAGAGTTGGAAGAGACCACAAGGGCCATCCAGTCCAACCCCCTGCCATGCAGGAACTCCCAATCAAAGCACCCCCGACAGATGGCCATCCAGCCTCTGCTTAAAGACCTCCAAGGAAGAAGACTCCACTACTCTCCGAGGGAGTGTGTTCCACAGTCGAACAGCTCTCACTGTCAGGAAGTTCCTCCTAATGTTGAGGTGGAATCTCTTTTCTTGGAACTTGCACCCATTGTTCCGGTCCTAGTTTCTGGGGCGGCAGAAAACAAACTTGTTCCCTCCTCAATATGACATCCCTTTAAATATTTAAACAAGGCTATCATATCACCTCTTAACCTTCTCTTCTCCAGGCTAAACATCCCCAGCTCCCTAAGGCGTTCCTCATAGGGCTTGGTTTCCAGACCCTTCACCATTGTCCTTAAGACTTTCAAGGAGGGTTCGGGCTTTTTGCAGATCGCTACTGGCTTCATGCAAAAGAGATCTTGTAACACCTTTGAGACGACAAGACCCCTTTGCATACTAATCTTCCTGATTAACACGGCCATAGGTGCATCCACACTGCAGAAATGATGGTATTCGACCCTACTATAAGTGCTGTAGCTCCATGATCCTATGGAATCCTGGGATTTGTAGTTTTACGAGGTCATTAGCCATTGAGCCATGCCATGGCAGTTAAAGTGGTGACACCCCGGATTAGTTCTGGCTCTTTGTGGAGCTGGGTCTACGATTCCTCACATCGATGTTCTCAAGGGACTCTAATTTAGCTGGCAGTCGGAGAGACTATGGTGGGATGGTAACGTGTGTGTTGCAAGGAACCACGAACTGTCTTTCCCCACTTCCATGGAGGAGAATGAAGGGACACCGTGAAATTCCGGCTGGAAGGAGAGCTTGGGTTGTTCAGGAGGGGTGGGAAGCATCGGGAATGATGGCGACATGACTGTCCTAACAGGATTCCCTCACCTGACTGGGATCGTGATAGATAGATGGATGGATAGAAAGATAAATAGTGGCAGTGATGGCAGTTATAGTGGTGCCAAACTGCATTAATTCTACAGGATAGATACACACCCTGAAATCTAGCCTACAGCACCTAATATAGAATATAAGAATAACAGAAATAACAGATAGATAGATAGATAGATAGACGGATGGATGGATAGAAAGATAGATAGTGGCAGCTATGGCAGTTATAGTGGTGCCAAACTGCATTAATTCTACAGGCTAGATACACACCCTGAAATCTAGCCTACAGCACCTAATATAGAATATAAGAATAACAGAAATAACAGATAGATAGATAGATAGATAGACGGATGGATGGATGGATAGAAAGATAGATAGTGGCAGTGATGGCAGTTACAGTGGTGCCAAACTGCATTAATTCAACAGGTAGATACACACCCTGAAATCTAGCCTCAATATAGATAAGAATAACAGATAGGTAGATAGATGGAGAGATGAATGAATGGATGGATGGATAGCTAGATAGTGGCAGCTATGGCAGTAATAGTGGTGCCAAACTGCATTAATTCTACAAGCTAGATACACACCCTGATATCTAACCTACAGCACCTAGCATAGAATATAAGAATAACAGATAGATAGATAGATAGATAGATAGATGTAGAAATATATAGATGGATGGATAGATAGATAGATAGATCGACAGTGGAAGCCATGGCAGTTTCAGGGGGGTTGCAGACTGCCAGAAATAGTGCAAATTGAGTCCACTTTTAGGGTTAGGGTTAGGGTATCATGGGAACTGTATTTTATTGTGGCACCAGAGCTCTCTGACAGAGAAGGCTCAATGTCTCAGAAAAAAAACAATTCCCATGATTCCCTAGCACTAACCCTAACCCTAAAAGTGGACTCAATTTGCACTATTTTGGCAGTCTGCAACGCCCCTCAGTTTTGCCAAAATGCATTAATTCTACAGGATAGATACATACCCTGAAATCCAGCCTACAGCACCTAATATAGAATATAAGAATGACAGATAGATAGATAGATAGATAGATAGATAGACGGATAGATAGACGGATGGATGGATGGACATAAAGATAGATAGTGGCAGCGATGGCAGTTACAGTGGTGCCAAACTACATTAATTCTATAGGCTAGATACACACCCTGAAATCTAGCCTACAGCATCTAATATATAATATAAGAATAACAGAGAGAAAGGGAGAGAGAGAGAGAGAGATTAGGCGGGAAGCGACTCCGGCGCCTTTTCGTGCTCTTTCCTTCCCTCCTTCTTCAATCCGCGCCTCACTCCTTCCTCGCCTGTGAGGGCTTTCCTCTGATGGAAGTTTATCTTCCAGTTTCTATGTGCCTTCCAAATATAACACCGCATGAGAGCGCCACTTTTCTGTCCACTTCTTTGTGTTAATTTATTCTATTTTATATCTATTAATGGGAGGCTTCATATCCCCTCAGCCTCAGGGGCAGGCAATAGCAAACTTCCTCTGGGGAAAAAAATCTTACCAAGAAAACTTCATGAGCCTCAGAGGATGGCAGTGGCAAACTCCCTTGGAAGAAACTTGCTAAGTAAACTCCATGATAGGGTCGACATAAATCAGAAAAGGCTTAAAAGCACACAACAACAACAACAACAACCCTAAGTGTCCTTTCTCATTAACAGTGTGTGTATGTATTGTGTGCCTTCCAGTCATAATCCGATTTATGGCGACCCTAAGGAGAACCTATCACCTATTTATTCTTGGCAAGTTTCTTCAGAAGGGGTTTGCCTTTGCCATCCTCTGAGGCTGAGAGAGTGTGACTTGCTCAAGGTTTACCCAGTGCATAAATAGTAGAAATCCCAGGAGGATCCCACAGGATCCTATCTTACAGCATTTAAAGTGGTGCCAAACTGCATTATCTCGACAGGGCAGATGCACCCTCAGAGGAAGGACCTGGCAAAATCACCTCTGAGTCTTCCTTGCCTAAGAAAACCTATGAAATCCATGGGGTCCCCATAAGTCGGCAGGTGACTGGCAAGAAAAACAAAGATTTTTCACAACAGATTCTTACCCTTTCAAAGCAACACGCCTCACCCTTACACTCCCCCATTCACCCATTAGCGAAGCTTATTTTATTCCCTTTGGTGGTTGTGTTTATTTTATCTCAGGTGTCTGTAGAGACATGGAAGAAGCATCGAAACAGCAGACGGTGACAAGACCGACCTAGTAGTAGTGGACGTTACGAAGGAGTAACGTTGATAAAGAAACGGTCGTTAGAGCGAGAGGAGTTTGTTGGCTCTCCACTTTCCTCTGAACGTTTTAGTCTTATTGTCCTTATGGAAATTCAGGATATTTTGTCCCATTCAGAGAGAGTCTAAATTCTTCTCTGTGTGGACACACATAACACACGCACTCAAGCCATTTTCATCTGCCATTGGGGGGGGGGGAGCGGGGGGAGTGTAGTAAATTTGCAAGTGGTAGTTGCTTAAACGGAAATTGAGTCCGATTTTGTGGGGAATTAGTTTTGCAGACTCTTTGAAAAAAAAAATCTGTAAGTTTTGTTCAGCAGCTGCTTCAGTTTCCCTCACTAGACTGAGCTGGAACCTGCAGCGCTCTCTGGCCGGTAAGCTTCCTTCCCACATTTTGAGATGTACAGCATTTCTTATGGTATATGTACTCCCTCCTCCCCTTAAACGAGCTTTGTAGACTTATATTTCTAGATGTTTTCTCATTCTGAAAGGGCTAGTGGTGGCCATAAGTTGCTGGGCACCCTCCCCCCACACACACACACCTTTCAGGAAGAAATCTCTATACTTACAACCCCAATGAAATATATTGTGCCTTGTGTTTATTATTTCAATATGTGGCTCACATATATGAATGCAAAGAAACTACCATGGCTGAACGTTTCCTTCCTTAGCTACTTGAAGTTGCTGTTTCTAAGGAAGAAATCCTTGCCCTCCTCATAAGCATTTACTGATGATCTATCATCTATCTGTCTGTTATTCTTATATTCTATACTAGGTGCTGTAGGCTAGATTTCAGGGTGTATATTTAGCCCTTAGAAATAATGCAGTTTGGCACCACTTTAACTACATTGCATGCCATCTATCTATCTATCTATCTAAGTACTGTAGGCTAGGTTTCAGGGTGTGTTTAGCCTGTAGAAATAATGCAGTTTGATACCACTGTAACTACAATGGATGCCATCTATCTATCTATCTATCTATCTATCTTATATTCTATACCAACTACAGACTAGATTTCAGGGTGTGTATTTAGCCAGTAGAAATAATGCAGTTTGGCACCACTTTAACTACAATGGGTGTATCTTTCTTTCTTTCTTTCTTATATTCTATACCAGGTGCCGTAGGCTAGATTTCAGGGCATCTAGCCTGTAAAAATTAATGCAGTTTGGCACCACTTTAACTGCCATGGCTGCCATCTATCTATCTATCTATCTACCTATCTATCTAATAATTATAGAGACAAAACTATATAATCTTCAAATACAAAATGCAGTCAGCTTAAAAATTAGACTAGGTCAGACTGCTATGCTATATTGGAAACAATTAGGCTTTTAAAGTGGGATATGTACTGTTAATAGTTGATTATTAATCTGAAATATTGGCATCAATAAGCTGCTAAATTTTACACAGCCATTTTAACTTCCCTTAAGATGGTTTTCACTGAGAGAAATAACAGGGAAATACAAATCCAAACAAAATGCTGGTATTCAGGTAAACTCTAAACAGTGGCTCTCTTTCATCTCTAATAGGTGCAATGGGGCTCTGTTTTCTCCTCCCAGTCCCAGTTGTTAATGTGCCCTGATTTTCTTTTCCTAACCTGTTGCTGTCAATCAGGCCCTGTTGTCATGGGACAAGGAATCTTGAAAGGGGAAAAAATAGAAAGGCAAAAGATAGTGGGGGCAGCAACTCCATTTCATCCATAAAATGGCTCAGACTGCTAAGAAAGACAATCTGAAATGTTCCAGATTAAAGACATCATGAAATACGGTTTTTAATTCTATAAATGGGAAGAATGCTGTCACACTTTATCCTTAATTTGTTCTTAAGCCAAAATGAGAAGGAGAAGAATACATCAGAGAAAAGCCACTGAACGAACCAAACATCTTATCCCAACACCCCCCTTTCCTGCCTTTTTTCCTCTGTGTAGCGGGTGGGGAGGCATAAAAGACAGTGGGGAAGGAAATAATAAAAAGATCAATAAGTGAATGCTGTACAGATTTCAATGTGTTACGCTGCGCTGCGCTATGAGCAGAATTTTCTGTCTCTCCTCTCCATGTATATTTCTTCTTACAAATCTTCTTACACATGCACACACACACACACATCTCTGATAATATAATTTGCTTTGTTAAACAAAACTTATGAGGACCACATATGGAAGGAATGATTATCTTAATTTATCAGTCATTTCTGCTATTTTTGAAGTTATATAATTTAATAATTAGCTTAGCTTTTTTTTTAGTTTTTAATAGATTTTATTAGTAGCTTTGCAAACAAGCAATATAATTAGCTTACCTTTAATAATTAGCAAAAAGTGAGAAAATAAACAGTAACAGTAGTAGCAATTTTTCTTCAAGTATATAATCTTGAAAAATGTAAACTATTTAGGGGGGAACCCTGATAAATTAAACTGTATTTCATACAATGGGTAATTTTTAAAATGTCATACTAGTAAAATATCATTTTACCTTTTCTATATTTGAAAGGAATAACAAAGTATCTAACAAATAACACATGTTTTCACTGAAACAAAAGGAATGATTCCCAATAGCCATCTGAAAGATTTTAGACATTTTCCAAAATGTAGCTGTATAGTTCATAGTTTCTTTTTAAACTGCATTATTATTTTCAGTTTAAAGTTTCTGCCTTAAGGACCAAAAGCATTCCAATCAAAATTGCATGATTCTTAACGTATATTCCATTTTTAACAATGGTTAGTGCCTAATGTTCATGGCTAGCTGGCGGCTGCTATTTCAACATCATTCCCAAGAATGTTGTTTAAAAACATTAATGCCAATAATAGATTTCCTAAAATCCACCCGTGGCTAGAAGTCTATTAATCTATCCTAATTTAATTAAGGTATTTGTGATGCTGAATTCTGAAATATATGATTTTTGGTCTTCCTCCAGGAAGCAGGTAATTTATATTATATCATTAACTTCTTTTTTGGGACATTTCTTTTTCTATATAGCATCCTGATGCTAAACACATACGGTTGGGAATACATTCTCCTGATTTGATCTGTGCTTAGCTGTCTTTCACCCTGATCCTGTGATCTGCCACACAAGACAATACAATAAGTGAGGCCAGATGAAATAAAGGCACCAGGGCAATCCTGTAAATGTAGTATTGCACAAAGCTATTTCAGTATTGCATAAACAAAGGACACTGCAATGGATTGTGGAAGGTCATATGAATCCCATATGAATGAGATGCCAGCAAGAAGGATTAATGGTAGGGTCTGTAGGGATGACATCATTATCCGTATGGGAGCACCATATTATCTACAGCAGTGTTGAGAATCACCTTGGACTGTAGTTCCCATTAGCCCCAGCTAACTACCCAGTTGATAGCTGCAGTCCAACAACATTTGGAAGGCCCATATTTTTACCCTTTGTCTATGGCAATGTGGCAAAAGGCCTATTTTGCTTCAAAAATTGAAACTAAGTGCATGCATATTTAGCCATTAATCTAAATATTACACACTGAGGTACACAGCAAATTCCCCCCCAAAGTACAAAGCTATATGACAAATTGTGTACATAGAGTGCAAGTAGTTTGTGCTGGTACAAATGCTGGTACAACAACAGTTATCTAGAAATGTAAGATATGCCTATCTTTTCATATTCCCAGTTTCTGCCAAACATAGATAAATGAAATGCAGACTGCAAAAATGCAGCATGTATTTCATATATATTTCAAAAACTGTTTTCTTGAACATATAGTTCATACTATTTATTTATGAAATAAACATTATATCTGAAATAGTTATGGCCTTTTATTTTAAAAATATTTCTTTGGGGAAATGGAACTACAAAAACATTTCCTGAAATACTGGTAATTATGGGGCAGAGGAAGAATTTCACATTGTCTATTGATTTCATTCTAATGTGTTGTAAATTACTTTACTGATTAGCAATCAAATAGGATGCTTTTATTAGATCAATGGCTATAATGCTTCTGTACATAGTATTGTGACATTACTACCATGATTTGCTAATCAGCACCTGCAGGTATAAAATAGTTCAAGATCCATAATACTAGAAGTGACTTGTGGAGCACTTTTAGAACATAAATTATATAATGTATATTATATGTAATAAAGTTTTATATTATAACTGAAATGTAAATTAATTCAATAAAAGTCACATAGAAGTTATTCCTATTTGTTTCATTAAAGACAAAAGCTTAAATCCATTTCTTCATCTCCATGAAGTAAATCTATTAAAATGACACCACTTATCTAACTGTTGTTTAGGAAGTTTCCATTGATTCAATGGCTCTGTTCTAGTTGTGAATAGCAAGTTGGTTTAGGCCAAGGGTTTTACAGTGGCTTTGTAATTATATACCTACACTTTCTTTTAGATAAAGATAGATGACCTGCATATTATGAAATGGAATAAAAGAACTATAAAGAATGCTTCTTCATAACCATCATCTCTACCTGAGCTTCTTCAAAACCTCCAAAATCAGAAAAACTGACATTCTGTGGAGATGGTAATCAGAAGAGAACAAGGCTCTTTCTTCTTCTTTTTCTTCTTCTTCTTCTTTAAAAAAAGATGAGTTGTAGCCTCCAATTGGATTGCAGACTGACCAAAGGTTTGTGTACATGTCACTGAAGAGAAGGAAAATGTGAGATGCATAATTTGTTTGGGCTAAAAGTAGAAATCAGAATATTTCCTAGACCAGTGCTTCTCAGTCTATCAGATGTCGAGGACTGGCAATCTATCTATCTGTCTGTCTGTCTGTCTATCTATCTATCTATCATCTATTTCAGTGTGCCAAGAATCAGGACTAAATTAGTTCTGAATGGATACAATTGATTATTTATTTCTTGGAAACTTGCCAGGGACCAGCAGCAAATAGCCCAAGTATCAGCACTGCTTTGAAGACTACCAGTTTGAATAGCACTGTCTTAGGGACAAAATCCCCCCTCAGTAATTATTTACACTGTATATTTTAGCTAATTTTTGAGAAATCTTCAAATGCTATCAATTTGACTTTATCACTCTCACTAATCTTTCACTGATGTTTTATAGTATATTTTTATATAATTATTTTGATTTAGTTATGTAAGTCGTGTTTATTTTGCTGTTTGATGTAAGTAGTTAATGTAACAGCTGTATGTACATTAACTAAGTATATGCATTAAGTCAGCTGTCTCAGGCATCTCTTTTACAGTTTACTGCAGTCTGTGAGAATAAAGGGTGAAAATTTTCATCACTGCTTATGGAACCCCTAATCATCTAGAGAGCAAGCCTAAGTACATTTCCTTAGAAATAAATCATTTTCAGCTCAGTCGGGCTTACTCTGTAGTGAGTCTGTTTATATTTGCATTTTTACATTATAACCATGTTTATTCAGAAGTTAGGACCACTGTGTTCAATAGGATTTACTTCCAGGAAAGTGTACATAGGATTGCACATATGTTTTTTGGTGTGTCCTCTCTCCCCCTCCCCAAGCTATATTTTAAAAACATTTGCATCCATTGCTTTTAAAAATGTTTGCATCCCATTCTGTTCAATGCTTCCATTTAAATGTGGTAGAGCAGATGTGGATTATTTTTCAGCTTCTTATTATATGACATCTATCTGTTCTATGGCTTAGACTGTAAAGTTTTGGTTCATGTCTTTCTAATACATTCTTTGTATGAACTGAATCATTTGTTAAGTAATACTAAATGGATATTATAACCAAAAGGCTATATTACTTACTTTTTTGTATAAATACTTTGAACCCATTCCAACTCCCATTAAAATCAAAAGAAAAATTCCTAGTAACTTTAACAATGCCAGAAAATGAGTCTTCATTCAAAATCCATCCTGGGATCTGCTACAGCAGACCTCAAAGCAGACATTTGAAAATATTTATGGGCCTTTTTCTCTTTAGAAAACAATTCCGTTATTGTAGTATCAGCATCTTACCCTCCACATCTCTCTAAATGCATGTTCACCTTTAGAATTAACAGTGAGCCCAGTCCAACAGGACACTTGCTTGACACATGGTTTACTGAGTTTATCAAATGTATCTATGAGTGTTGTTTTTTTCTAAAACTGAATTTGGTAGAGTGACTGAAGTGAACCTTCTTAAAGGTGATTAAAGGTTTTAGATAGATAAGGTAGATATGCTTTCCAGAGGGGATTTCAAGGGTAGTGTGTAAACATTGCATAATAACACAACTTAAAACACTTAAAATCTTCTTCTTCTTCTTCTTCTTCTTCTTCTTCTTCTTCTTCTTCTTCTTCCCTGTCCAACAAAACAGCTTCCTTTTGCATTTCACTGAAATATAACCCTGAAACTGTTTGCTGTTTATTTATTATACAGTGCAGAGGGAGCTATTGGATGGGGGGGGGGGAGAGTGGAATGGGCTTCTGCGGCCTCAGTATGCATACAGCTTAAAAGAGATATTTTTGCTTTCATGCCCAAATAGAGTAGAGATGGGATTGCTAGGGCTGCAAGGAAGCCTGAAGTAAGGGAATATGTCAGCTTCACACAAATTCCTGAAGATTTCATTAGTAGGAGGAATAAATTGAGGCTGTCCATAGTATGAGCAGTTGATCTATCTTTTGCAGTACACAAAGGATGTCATGGATGTCATATCATAGAGTCAGAAGAGACCACAAGGGCCATCCAGGCCAACCTCCTGCCATGCAGGAACTTACAAAGCACCCCTGACAGGCAGACAAACAGCCTCTGTTTAAAAACCTCCAAAGAACCACACTCTGAGACAATGTGTTCCACTGTTGAACAGCTGTCACTCTCAGGAAGTTCCTCCTAATGTTTAGGTGGAATCTCTTTTCCTGTAGCTTGCATCCCCTGTTCCGGGTCCTATTCTCTGGAGCAGTATATTCCAGTATGCAAGTCTACTCCAAGAAAAGGCAATGACATAGAAAATGGGAAATCTGTATCTGCTCTCACACTTGGAAGGCTGGCAGCAAGATATGTTTGCATCCAAGCAAAGAAAAAAAATGAGCTATTTGTCACAGTGTTAAACAGAGCCACAGCAATAGGTCAATTAGAAGAACTGTGTAGCTGTGTGAGAGAACCACCTAAAGCAAGAACTGCTTTGTCATCTGTCCTGTTGCCCATTTGGGGATAAAATATAGGCCCTGAACAGACAGATCAAATGAAGCAGCATGCCTCTGAAGTGGCCAGAAGCCGTGCCAAAACTGTGTTCTAGTCCTTAGAACTGGAGCAAAAAGGAGTTGTGAAAACCTGACTCCTGGCTAGTGCTGGTCGGGCCCTGCATCAGAGGCCCACCTTGGGAGCAGGTTGTATCGACAGCGGGGTTCTGGCCTGCTTCTAGTTGGAGCAAGCCTGGCTGCTCCTTCACACCTGTCTGCTTCACCTCTAACTTTGCCCTGGGATGAAAGCTAACCCTTGCTTTTCTTCTTTCCTATCTGGCCATAGCTTTCTGGTGCTTTGAAACAAGGTATCTTCTTCTGTAAGGACAGTCAGTGTGGTATAGTGGTTTGAGTGTTGGACTATCACTTTGGAGACCAATATTTGAATCCCTGCTTGGCCACGGAAACCCATTGGGTGACTTTGGGCAGGTAACACTCTCTCAGCCTCAGAAGGAGGAAAAGGAAACCCTCCGGAACAAATCATGCCAAGAAAACATCATGATAGGTTATCCTTAGGGTTGCCATAAGTTGGAAACTGGAAACCACACAATAACAACAATATCTTTTTCAGTTGCTACCATTACAAACCACAGATTCTGGGTATGTGATGCAGGCAAGCCATAATGGCTTCCCTGTCCTGGGGTCCTCAAGTGTCAAGTCTAGGGAATCCTGTTTTATCATCTTGGTGGTTCTGTGTGTTCACTAATGACACTGCCTGAAGCGTCCTGCCATTGTGACCAGCTACTTATGCTATTTGTGGCTCCATAATTGTCATGCATTGCCAGGCCCCAACTCCAGTCATCTGCAACCAAGTCTGCTCTGAAAGTGTTAATCTGGAACTCCTGTAAAATGTCACCGGCGTGGCCAATGGTTAGTCATTATGGGAATTGCAGTCAAAAACATCTGAAAGGCATCAAGTTGGGGAAGGCTGACCTAAAGTAGACAATGCAGAATTGATGTTATATTCTTTGAAAATTTGGTCAACAGTTATATGTGTGACACAAAAGGGATGAATACATGTGTATAAAAATGAGCTATTCCTGTGTTGTGATTAGAGAGTGAGTGGAATACACCAAGGCAATTTTAAATGCATTATAGCAGGACTAGCCCTCAGTTTACAAAGATCTTGATCTCATACTACACTAGCCAGCTTTTATATGTGTAATATTCTGCTGATATACCATAGGCTTTTTGCCAAGACTGGATACAAGCTGCTCACACATGCATGCACACTGCACACTTTGGAAGTATCAATTTTATTCAGCTTCTAGTCACTGAAGTGAACAGCACTGATGCCCTTATATTGGGCAACAACTTCCCCTTCCTGTTTAGTGGAATAGGTACATATAAGCTATGTAACTGAACCTGTAATGAAACAGAAGCTTGCATCCCATTTAAAAAATATTTGTCTTGATTGGCAACTTCTAAGTATGTAACAAAAGACTAAAAAAAGAAACCCTCTTAAGGCCCACATGTGGCATGCATTGCTTGAATGTATTGCTGAAGGGTACTGTTCTTGGGTGTTACTGTTCCCATATTTTAGTTGCAGTTGTGTCTATACATCTGTGAATTTTTATACTTCATGTCATAGATAGTGAAATACTTCCATATGAGCAACTAAAATAATGCAAGCAAAAACTCCAAAAACCTTTCATTCCTCTAACTATTTCAAAATGGCAATTTTGAGAAAGCACAACAAATGGAATAACTTGCCACATGTGCCATTGTTGGTCAAGGAAAGTAATATGTGTATTTGCCAGTTACAAATGGTACACACCAAGCCAACAGAGAACCATGTTGATGATGATGTACAAACATTCCCCTCCCCCCTTTAAACATTGTACCAGTTATCAAATCATATTTCTGGCAAAAAGCTCAATATAATAAGTAAATAGAGGATTCTTTTAAAGGAAGGATTTTTGAGTACTCTTATTCTTAAGAAACAATAGAAAATGTCCTTAGAGGCCAAGTTGCTATTTCCAGTAAAATTATTCAATCGAGTTTATAATATGAAACTGTTTTATTAAATATTGACTTACACTCATTATATAATCATTTTCTCTCACAGAATTCCATTGTAGTGTATATTTTCCTGTCACTTGCACATTCTTCAGATAAAAATTTGACTATGTAAATCTTTAAATATTATATTACAGTTTTTAAGAAATTTGTACTTCTTATTCATTTCTGGATTCAGTTGTGTTAAGTATTTTTTCCATACAACATTAAGGAACTTTCCTGAATAAACTACATAGCTATAATACCAGAGATTTTAGGGCGTTTTTAAAAAGAGCTCCATATATTAGCCAGCCTGCTGATCTGAAGATGTTATTTGCAAACCATATTTAACAATAAATATACACCTAAAATTTATAGATTATGTTTATTTACCTCAGATTCTAAATGATCACTCTTATAACTCCATTTTTGTTTTTTTAAAAATACCATATGAACAAGATTTGGTCTATATTTTAAATTTTTCCTGAATAATTTTTCCTGAATAATAATTTTCCTGAAACACAAAATTATTACAACAAACCTTATAGAACTAAACCTTCTGGACATAGAGGGTGTTGTAGTGTGCCAATCTGCAGTCCAGTTCTATTAATGAAAAACTGCATAATTCAAAGAGTTATGTTTATATATCTCCTTTCAGGATTTGAGTCCCTGTACTGGGAGGAAGGCAGGATATAAACATCATCATCATCATCATCCACAACTCAATAAGATAATGTACTTCAATTTTTCTTCAAATTACCTATGTTAAATGGTCTGTGGATGAAACTGTGGAACATATAATAAATAAAAATATACAGCAGATAAATATAAATATTCATATATACATATTGTGAACAATTTTTAATAATAGAGGGCCTTTAAAGGTATGATTTCTCACATATAAAATACTATATTGCTTGTACAAAACAGGGAAGTAAAGTGTAAATATTAATAAGTTTATGTAATCTTCTTGTAGCAAAGAGAACATATATCAATGAGATATATTACTTTTGTGAAAATTAAAGAGTAGGTGGCTGAATAAATCATTATTTTGGCAAGTGAAATCATTCACTTAAACAAAGGGTTTCAAAAGGAAGTACTTTGTCGTTCTTCATGATGGCACAACTGCAATCCAGCGTAATATTTTCCTATGTTATCACAATCATATAGATTGTTATGTACAGTCCAACATCAAAAATATGTGATTCTAAATTATCATAAAATGCAAAACAAAAACTTTTTTTTTTTGTCTTACCATATATATAGCTCTTTTTTGCTTCAATAATCTTTTTTAGATAGATAGAAATTTATTCGGTCATTGACCAGCAGAATCGAAATTATAAGTACAATACACTGCACTTGCAATAAGAATTCAAAAATTTCTAAACACAAGTATTAAACATTAAAATCATACAAATAAAAAAGTAAAAACTTTTAGCACTTCAGTATAAAAGTTCGGGTATGTCCGGGGCCATACACTGTTTCTCCTGAGATTCGTTACTTCCCCTTCAGTCTTTACCAAATTGGCTTTGTTATTTCCCAATGACCATATAAAAAGGTTATATCAACAATATGGCAAAATTTGTACCACATATAGAACCATATATGGCCAGCATAATCAAACTGAAACAGCAACCACGATAGAAAACAGCGATTTCCAGCCATATTCTGAGAAATTATTATCACAATCTTTGGCGTCGAGAGTTTGAGAGTTTGAAGCTCAGACGTGCCCAAGGCCAGACGTCGTGACTTCCTTGGTTCCATCCCTAACTGCCTCAATCTTACAGACACGTAATCTTTTTTATGTTTAGCCTTTTCAAATGTATGATCAGTTCTTTCAGTAAGCATCATGCTGCAGCTGTGGTAACTAGAATCTTTGTTTAAAATATACCTTGACTTGATGATGAGAATATTTTGGTCTAAAAATAGGACATACATTTGATTTTCAATATGGCATCGATCCAGAGATGTGGGCAAAACATGTGTAGTTAACCAAACACTTCCAACTGGGTCTCATAAACATAGACAGGCATAGCTTGTTTTATAATAAAGTAAGTGTTTCCTCTTTCCAAATATAGGGAAATAAAACTCTTATCACTTTTAATGTAGGGATATGCTTTTGGGTATTTATTGTATATAGCTAGTAAACATTTCCTGGCAAACAATTTTGAGTGTCCATAAATTCCATCCTAACACTACTTCCGCAGTTACATGTATATGTATAATACACAAGAGCATTAGCTCAGCTTCTCACATCCGGAATGGGTGGATTGGAATTGAAAATTCTTCACCATCTCTCTCTCTCTCTTTTGGATTGCATGCCTTGAAAACCTATCCTTTCTCAGGACAAACAACACCTTCTCAGATCCGCTTTGTACATCACAAAGAATTCTGCTGCCCTTAAGAATTCAGTCTAGCAGAATTTCTAAGTATCTGCTAACATAATGCAAGGCAGGCTGCATCCCAAAGGAATTAACACAGGCTGTGTAAATGTACATAGGGGGAGGCTGGAATGCCATAGTCAAGGCCAATTATGCCAGGCAAATTTTGTGGGGAAAATCTTGCTCTGAGGTCATGGATGGAAAGGGAAGGAAGGAAAGGGTAAAGCTCTTACAGCATCCTGATTCCCTGGATGGTTACTTGACCGTTAATGATTAATAGTCAGCTGGTTCAAAAACATCTTCAGTCCAATTGTGTTTAGGATGCAATTGAATTGCATTTAAAATGTCTTAAATATTTTCCAAGCTTATTAAAAATACTGAAGAAGTGAATACTGCATACCTTTTTTCTTAAAAAAAAAAAAATACTTTCCCACCTTCTGCAATGAGTCAGTTAAAGTGAGGAGGTGTTTATATTAGCAACAAATATTTTATTTTAATGATACTATTACCTGAACCTGAAACTTCAGAAGTGTTAGGAATAAATATTACAATTTAAGCACTTGGGATTTTTCAGCAGCCCAGCAGATTGTTCCTTTTTTAGACGTTAAGGTCTTTAAAAACAGAAATTTGACAGTTGTCTAGATGAAGTACTTAGATTTTGGGGTTTTACTTGCCATCATTAGTTTCTCTATCCCCATGGATTCCTATTTCTTCTGCATCTTAAGCTTTCTCTTTTTCCCAGCATGTTTGAGAAATTTTCAGGTTTTTAAAAAACTTTTAAAATCTTGAGGTCTAGAACTTAACCCCGAACAGAAGGGCTCCCTTTTAAAATGAACTGGCCAATCTCACCCCAGAAAAACCTATGTAGAAAAAAAATCAGATGATGCCTATGAAACCATTAGATATCACTCATGAAAATGTTGACTCCTATGTATAAACCATTAATTTGTCTTTCTATCTCAAGGTCTCTTCCAACATGTAGGAATTCCATGTGGATGGCATGGGTTGCCAATATTTTTTGCGGTTGCTCTTCAGCTCCAGGCAGTCTTGGATGAAGCCGATTATCTAGACCCATTTCAAACCGGCTTTAGGACAGGCTTTGGGGTTGAGACTGCCATGGTTGCCTTGACCGACGATCTGCGTCTGAGCATTGACAGGGGTAGTGTGACCCTGTTGGTGCTCCTAGACCTCTCAGCGGCTTTCGATACTATAGATCACGGCATCCTCTTGGACCGCCTGAGGGGGTTAGGTATCGGGGGCACTGCTTTGCAGTGGTTCCGGTCCTTCCTCTTGGGTCGGTCCCAGAGGGTGCTGCTTGGGGACTGTAGCTCCAGTAAGAGGAACCTCTATTGTGGGGTTCCTCAGGGGGCTATTTTGTCCCCGATGTTATTTAACATCTATATGAAGCCGCTGGGTGAGATAATACGGAGTTATGGTGCTGGGTGTTATCAGTACGCTGATGACACCCAAATCTATTTCTCCGTGTCTCGTTCGTCGGCCTCGAATTCCAATGGCATCTCTTCTCTCAATGAATGTCTTCAGGCGGTAATGGGCTGGATGAGGAAAAACAGATTGAAACTGAATCCAGACAAGACGGAGGTGCTCACGGTAGCGGCCCCGAAACCAAGAATTGGGTTGCAACCTCCAGTCCTGGATGGGGTCACACTCTCCTCCAGTGACTGTGTTCGCAGTCTGGGGGTACTCCTTGACTCGTCGCTCCTGATGACAAATCAGGTAAATGCGACGGTCAGGAGTGCCTGTTATCAGCTTCGGCTGATACGCCAGCTGCGCCCTTTTCTGGAAGTAAGGGATCTCGAAACTGTTGTGCACGCACTGGTAACCTCACGCCTGGACTTCTGTAATGCGCTCTACTTGGGGCTACCCTTGTGCTTGGTTCGGAAGCTTCAGTTGGTACAAAATATGGCAGCCAGGCTTGTTTCTGGTACATCTAGGAGGGACCACATTACTCCGGTTCTGAGGTCCCTCCACTGGCTGCCTATCAGCTTCCGGGCCCAGTACAAGGTGTTGGTTATTACCTTTAAAGCCCTAAATGGCTTGGGTCCAAGCTATATCAGGGACCGCCTCCTCCCGTACAATCCTCCCCGCGCTCTCCGGTCCTCTGGGAGGAACTTACTGCAGCCTTTAAAATCTAGGCTTGCAGCGACCTCCCAGAGGGCGTTCTCTGCTGTCGCCCCCAAACTCTGGAACGACCTGCCGGATGAGATCCGTCAGTTGACATCATTAGACAGCTTTAAAAAAGCTGTCAAGACGGATCTCTTCCGGCAGGCCTTTCCAGATTAACCATCCCGGCCCAGGCTTCCTGATCCCCTCATTCCTCCCGTGGCCCCATCTTTAGTGATGGTTGAGGATCTCCAGAGGGACATCAGGGTTTTTAGGTGGTTTTAATTATGGTTTTATGTTCTTATATTGTGCTTTTAATTTGTTATATTGTTTAATACTTTCTTAAGGGGGGGAGGGATTATAATGTTTAATGTTATATTTTAATCTTGTCATATTTTATTGTTGTCAACCGCCCGGATTGGTTCGCCACAGGGCGGTATACAAATAAATATTATTATTATTATTATTATTAAATGGGATGCAACCTTCTGTTTCATTATAGGTTCAGTTACATAACTTATATGTACCTGTTCCACTAAACACACAAATGTTGGTCTCAGAGTTACCACTCTGTTACCCATCCAGCTCAAAGGTTGTGGTGTACTAAGACTGAACACATCATAAGGTACCATCAGTGGCATCTGGTTGCTTCCATGTCTACTTTGGGGTTTAGTCCAAACTTTAAAGGAACTATTCCTGATGTTGAAGGTTATTTGCAAAATAGGTTCAGCAATTCAGATAGCTTCTTAAAGTTTAGACTACTATTTGGAACAGATTCATCAATCCATGGAAAACTTCAGTTACCAGTGAATACCATACCACACCCTTATTATTGAAAAAATATTTCTAATTGCATGCTCCTTAAAAGCTTCAGGTTCACAGTATTTTTCTGTTCCAGTGAATACAGTGTGTCCTTGCTGGGATTTGGTTCCAGGATTCCCCATGCTGGGAAAAAGCTGAAGGCCCTGAAGGATGAGGGGAAAACGTTCCACCCTGGAAGTCCCACCCACGGAGGGCATAAGTCCCACCCCTGGCACCAGATAACACCTGGTGCCAGAAGGCCTTTTAGTTTGGGCACTTGGCCCCTAAAAGGTTCACTATCACTGGTATGGAGATTTGAATCTGTAGGTTCAAATTGTCTTTTGCCTAATTAGATTCTTCTGTTAAGTCACTATTTCTCAGCTTAATTTAGCTTGCAGGAATGTTCTGAACCTTAAAAGGCTGTTCTAAGTTTCTTGTAAGGTGGGTGGGATCTTAATGTGGCAAATGACACAAATACATAAAGGCATTTTAGTGATATAGGGCCTTTACAGCCTGCTAGAAATAATGCAGCTTGAAGCCACTTTAACTGTCCTGGCTCAGTGCTAAGGAATCATGGGAACTGTAGTTTATTGTGGCACCAGAGCTCTCTGACAGAGAAGGCTCAATGTCCCAGAAAAAATATATAATTTCCATGATTCCCTAGCAATGAGCCAAGACGGTTAAAGTGGCCTCAAGCTGCATTATTTCTGGAAGTCTGTAAAGGTCCATAGTCACTTATCATATATTCACATCATTTACAACCACTGATTTTAATCATGCCAACTTGGACTCTGATCAGCTTTGGAGTGTTTCCAGCTTTCTTTTTAAAAAGAATTTAGGGAAATTTATTAACCATTATTCTTCCTGTCCTCAAGGATTTTGACTTTTAACTTTTATCATTTTCACTACCTTGATCCTAGAGTTAATTTACATCATAAAGAGCCTGTTGCTTTTTGCTAGGTGGAATATTTCAGTCAATGTAATTTTTAAAATAATGTTTGCAGGAATGCCAGATCCTTTTTCTTGATTTATATAACAAAGGTGAGATTTACGCACAAAAGGATTTTGTTTTTAATGCAATACTTAAAATATCACTTTTCTTCAGCTGTTTTTAAAATCTGTCCCACTTATCTGCTTCCAGAATAGCCTCTGCATTATGCTAACTTTTATTTCTGTTCTCTAGTTTCTCGTTTCTACAGATTGGTTGCTCAACAGTACATGTAATGGGTCTTCCTTCTAAAATGTGTCTGTGTGTGTGACTCCAAAGTCACTTGTCAACTTATGACAACCTCATGAACTTCAAAGAGTTTTCTTAGGCAAAGGATACTCAGA
This sequence comes from Phrynosoma blainvillii, assembly GCA_026167975.1. Taxonomy (NCBI): domain Eukaryota; kingdom Metazoa; phylum Chordata; class Lepidosauria; order Squamata; family Phrynosomatidae; genus Phrynosoma; species Phrynosoma blainvillii. Next base: position 41,845,707 of record JANUYF010000005.1, read on the forward strand.
GGGATTTTACCAGTTTCATCCTATGAACTTCTAAACTAAATTCTGAAATAGCAATGTTGATACTGATGCTTTTTGTAACATATTAAATTTTGACCTTCTCTTTGACTGAAGCTGTTGGTCTGATATAGACCATGACAGGGACAGTTGGTGGCTCTATTCCCATGAAGACAGCTAATCCATCCTCACTTTTACAGCCATATCTCCTCTTTAGGTTGTATGGGAGCTTTCTTAGTGCCAAACCTCTGTCGGGAATAGGGCCAAATACATCAATGGCTTCAGTACAACCCAGAGATTGCAAGAGGAGCAGTCATAAAATGTACAGTGCATTCACCACTCCCAATGGCAATTAATTCATTGGCTTCCCCTAGATATAGGAACACAGGAAGCTGCCTTATACTACTGAGTTAAGTCATAGATCCATCCAGTTCAGTATTGTGTCTGACAGTAGGGATTGGTTTATAGTGTAGCTTTTCTGGTGTATAATGCGGTCTTTCATTATTCATATTGGTCTCTGAAGCCCTAGTAGCACACTGGAATAAGGTGCAGCCATAAAGATGTTGATGGACTGTAATCCCATAAACCCTATCACTGCCTATGCTGGCTAAAGCTGATGGGAGTTGTGATTGAGCAACATCTGTCAGGCCACACTTTGCTCACATCTGCTACAGAGGTATAGTGCTAGGGTTCTCCAGTGCTATAGCTCTAGGGAAATTACATTATTAATCCTTCTGGAAGACTTTTCAAAGTATTTTAAGCCATTTCTAGAAGATACCATGCCCTAATTAATGTTGTACTTGAATGTGACTTTACAACATCCAAAACACTGTACCACAAACTAAAGGTCAGTTTCAGGGGATTATCCACAAAAGGTAATTCCAGCCCCCACTACACTTTGCAAAACAAAGAAACATTTGGGTTCTTGATTCACTGATGGTGAGGTAACAGTGTTTGGTGGTCATTACTTCTTATAGTCATTAATTACAAGAAGCATGTTGCATTATAATGTGTTACTTCCAAGCTCAAGTTTAAGGCAGATGTTCTTCCAGTGGAGGATTCCAGCATTTCTGTGGAGATGCTCAAATTGAATATGGGACCTTCTGCAGTGATTCAGAAATCATGCACTTGTTAGGCTGTATAAATGAAGATTTACTGCTGTAACTGCTTTGGTGTTAAACTGGAGCAACTCCTCCTGGTGAAATCTAATGAAGCAGAGTTTGCCTTATTAGACTACCCAATTGTCAACGTTATCCCACTTTAAATATGAATTGATGAACCTCACTGGTTACAGCTAAATCTGAATTTACATTTACTGGATTCTGAACAGTTATTCAGAAAGCTATCTGGCATGTTACTTTGGATACTAGTTGGTTCTAATACAGGGATATTGATTGCGTGCCTTTTTAAATGGATAATATGAATTATGGATTTATTATTATTAGTATTAGTATTAGTATTAGTATCCTGCTCTTTTCCCAGAACTGGAACTCAGAACGGCTTCACAATATTGAAAACAATACAATTAAAAACATAAAAAAGAGGTACATTAAAAAGGAATTAAATTATTACAATGTTAAAACAGATAGCTAATAAAAGATTAAAATAAAATTTTAACTTTATTTTTTATAAAAATTGATCCTACTACAGCGTTAGTCTCCAAATCACAATCAAAACGCAATTTTATAATTATAGAAATTAATACCTCTAAGTATCTCCTGCGTAATTCATTTTTGATCACACACATTTTTCCTCCATCTTATTGTTACTCACTACTTTTCACTTATCCACACCCTACTCACAGGATTTATCAATCCTTTTCACAAATTTTCCCTCCTGACTAAATATTCCTTATACTTTACAATTCCTCACTTTTATATCCTAACTCCACCTGCTATTGCAAAATTTGATTATAGGGAACCACTCTATCTCTGTGATCTCTGCATCTCTCTGATTCAACTGGGCTGTTAAAATGTCAATTTCCTTCATTTCTGCTAACTTCATTAGCCATTCATCAATTGTTGGTAGCTCCTTTTGTTTCCATCTCTACGCCACAAGAATCCTTGCAGCCGTTATCATGTAAAGTAGGACTCACCAATGCTTTCTCTCTATTTGTGATGGGATTTTATTGATCATATTCAATAGGTAGATCTCTGGTCTCAGTTCATAATTAACTTTCAAGATCTTTGCAATTGTAATATGAATCTTTTTCCAATAAACCTTCAATTTTGGACACCCCTACCACATATGAAACCAGGATCCACCTTTCTCTATACATTTCCAACACTCGCTAGAGTTTGTTTTATAGATCTTAGGGCCTCGGCAGACGGCTTATTAAGCCGTCCTGGAGGCAGGGAAGAAGAGGGGCAGCCGCACGCTCGGCGCCACTTCCTCCTCCCGAGGTTGCCCTCGGAGCCGCCGGCCCTCCGCACGGCCAGCGCTCCGGGGGCAACCTCCCGCCGCAGCGTCCACACACGGTGCGGCGGATAAGTCAGTGAAAGTGCACCTCATGCTTTTGGGGCGCACTTTCACTGACTTGTGAAAGGAGCGCTAAAATTTCAGGGACGGGGAAGGAGCACCGCAGGATCGAGGCATGGGGCTGCCTCGGTCCTGCAGCGCACCTTCCCGGGGCAGCGCAGAGCCGCCAGTCTGCTTCCCCCCTTAGTGACTTTGCTCACCATCTGTGCTCCATTTTGAAGTTGTTCTCTTTTAAGTCTTGAGATTTTGTGAATTTCTTTGTCTTGTTTCTAGCATAATTCCAGCTTTCCATACCAATTACTCTGTCACAATCAGTTGCACACTTTTTCATAGTATCAGATACCAAATCCTCTTCCTGTTCTCTTTACCTTAGTAGGTTATATAATTTTCATGTTCTTTTCTTTGGTTCCATTAATACTTTATCAATTTCTAAGCCATTTCCCAAATTTTTCATTCTTTAAATCAGTTTTGAATCTCTCATTAAGTTGTAAGTAAGAGAACCAATGCATTCCCGGATCCATTGCTTTTAATTCCTCTATTGTCAGCATTTCATCTTTTTGTGGTGGTTTCTTTAATATATCTTTGTATGTTAACTATTTTTTTAATTTCTCTCCACCTCCCAAAAAAGGCTTCCACATAGGTATTTTCCTGTAAACTTTCCTTTTAAATTTCTCTCATATTTTAAGTAATGCTTTTTTCATTATATGGTGGCCAAATTCCTTATGAATGGATGCTTTGTCATACCATAAATATGCATGCCACCCAAATCGATTATTGAATCCCTACAGGTTCAGTAATTTGGGGTTATTTAATGTAATGTAATGTAATGGAGCCCTGGTGGTGCAGTGATTAAATTCCTGTACTTCAGCCACTGACTCATAAACCACAAGGCTGTGAGTTCAATACTAGCCAGGGCTCTCAGGCCTGCATCCTTCTGAGATCGCTAAAATGAGTACTCATCTGTTGGGGGGCAATGAGCCTACAGTTGTAAACTGCTTAGACACTGCATAGCACAGTATGAAGTGGTATATGAATGAAGCTGCTTTGCTTTTGCTTTTAATCCATTCAACGATCCAGTTTAACATGTTTGCTTGGTAATATAGTTTTAAATCCAGTATACTTGCTCCTCCATCCTCCTTCTCCATGACCATTGTTTTTCAAATAATCCTTGGTTTTTTTCTTATTCCAAACAAATTTCCTCAAGTCCTTTTCCCATTCTGCTGTGATTTTTAAATCCATCACAATAGATATACTTTGAAATAAGAAGTTAATTTTGGGCAAAATGATAATTTTTATTGCTTTTATCTTCCCTAAAAATGGCAATTTTAGTTTATCCCATTTTAATAAATCGTTTTTGATTTCTTTCCATAAAGGTTTATAGTTGTTTTTAAAGAGATTGATAGTTTTCTTTGTTAACCATATTCCAGATATTTAATTTTATTACAAATTTTACAGTTTGTGCAGTATTCTATCTGTTCTTCTTCTTCCATCATTAAATTCTTAGTCATAATTTGTGTCTTAGTCCTGTTAATTTTAAATCCTGAAATTTGTCCAAAATTCTCAATCACTTTGAAAAGTTTCTCTATTGTTTGATTTGGTTCTTCCACCATAATGACGAGATCATCAGCAAACACCCTCAGCTTATATTCTTGTCCTTTAATTCTCAGCCCTGCTATATCTTCCTCTTGTCTGATTTTATTCACTAGGATTTCTAGCACAGTTATAAAAAGAAGAGGGGATAGAGGACAACCTTGTCTCTCTTTTTATGTTAAAGGTCAAAGTTTATGACCATTTATAATCAGTTGTGCTGTTTGCTTTTGGTAGATACTCTTTATCCAGGAAACAAAATTTGTCCCCATCCCCATCCTAACCAAGATCTCTATCATACAGTTCCAATTCACATTGTCGAAGGCTTTTTCTGCATCCAAAAATATTAATCCCAGTTTCTTCTCATTATGCCTTTCATAGTATACTAGGATATTCAGTATCATTCTTATGTTCTCCTTTGTCTGTCTTGAAGGAAGAAAACCAGCTTGATCTTCCTTTATATATTCCTATAATATGTATTTTAACTTTTCTTCCATAATAGAAGTCATAATTTTATAGTCTACATTCAAAAGGGATATTGGTCTGTAATTTGCTACCTTCTTGTCACCTTCCCCTTCTTTAGGGATCAAAGTAATATTTGCATTCTTCCAGGATTCCAGGATACCATTTGTCCTGACCTCATTTAACATCTTTTGTAGTGGTACTTTGATTTTCTCTTGAATTTTTTTATAATACCAGGCTGTGAAGCCATCTGGCCCTGGAGCTTTATTAGAATAAAATACATTTTAAAAAGATAAACTGTATAAAACACTTTAAAATGAAACACTTTAAAATGATACAACATCCCAAGCCAATCTTTTACAAACATTGTATTATGGATGTCTGATGACTAGTGGCATTTATCCAGTGTTCACATTTTGCCTTGGTTCATGCAGTCTTCCTGTTCCACTTCTTTGAATCCCAAAAGAAATCAAAGGTCAAAGAAATAATTTTTGAACTTACCCAGGCACTATGGGGTAGCCAGATTCTGCACACCGGCAAAATGTCAATAGACAAGTTGGCTGGCAAATGCTGTGATTTATTGGAGGGGGCAAGCCCCTTTTCAGCCCCCAGGACCCATTACCCAAAATAAAGTAGAAAGGAGAAAAATGGAATGGCATTGAATGAAGTGGGTTAGTTAAAAGTGAGAGAGAAAAGGTACTAGATTGGTCAGGTCAGATTCACTATGTCAACCCCCCAAAAAGTGAGTATTTAAAGGGCATATGGGGCAGGTGTTAATTAGGCCATCCCTCTAATTAAAAAACACTAATCAAATCCCTCATTCTTGTTTTACAATAATGTGCACTATAACTTATGAGTGGTGTATTAAGATAATCATTAACATCACCAGAATCAGTGGATAACTATGTAAGTCGAAGCTCAAAATTCTGTTTTCTTTGTTGATGTGGCTTGAGTAAACTGTGGGAGCTGTGAATGCCAGTCTTCCTTGAAATGTAATGGAAAATTTCCTCCACCTTCCCCTTCTTGTATTTCTCTGATCTCTTTGGTTCTGAGAGATGGATCAAATAAGTACTTGGTCGAACTGGTCCTACCTTTCCTTTGACTGTAGTACAATCCTGGTTCTTGCTAGCAGATGTTTGACAGGCTTCACCCACTCATCATTGGATTACTGGTGGGGCACAGTAATCCTGGCAACTAGAAATAGGATAGTTTTAAAAGAAACCATTCCTCTTTGCCTCTACCTGTGCTTTTTTCTTTGTTCAGCCCTCTTTTCCTGTTTTCCTTTTCTGCATTCCTTTTGGGCTTCTCTTTGCTAGGAATGTAATCTCTTCAACTTCATTGAGTTACTCTGAGGGGTTATTCACACAGTGAAAATAATCCAGAATGAATTTGGGTTGAATTGCTGTCATTCACATGCATCCCGAATGCACCCAATTCAGTCTTTTTTTTGGGGGGGGGGGCTGCCAAAAACTCACTTAACCCAGGATAATTGATACTGGGTCTTTTCCTGAGTTTTTTTAAAAAGATTCACATCACCAGCAGTATGAATAACCGATGTGAACAGATCCAGATTAAACTCTGCATACCTTGAATGGGTTTTGAATACATTCGCATCGTCGATTCCTTTGGGACCCTCCTACTCTTCCTCTTTCCCTACACACCCATTGCTCTGGGCTGGCTTCCAGTGACCATGGAGGATGAGCCCAGACTCAGCAATGGGGGACCCCCACTCTGGCTCAGCAGCTGACTCCTGCTTCAAATTCACAGAGATACAGATTGATGCCATTCCATAGTGTGAATAACAAAACCAGAAAGCATGGGTAATGTTATTTGCATCATTTTGGTATAAAAAAATGGTGTGTGGATAACCCCTGAGTCTCCCCTGCAATTTCTTTCTGTTCTTCTTTTGTGTTAGGTTAAGAGATTTTGTGCTTTCCTCCCACACAGAAATTCTCATCAAAACATTTAATGCATTTCCCCATATTAACTAATTTATTTGCATAATCAACCTGATTGATTCAACTCCTGTCCCATGAATTAAAATCTGTTTGTGTCTTATCCATATATATATATATATATATATGTTATTTCATGTAATGTCCTGTTAGCCTGCAAATTTACAAATGTTTGAAGGAAAGTGCACATTTTCTTGCAACAATCTTTGAAGGTGTGAAAATGCTACTTTTCTTGAGACTTCTGGAATTTCTTGCCATTAGCACTCTCTTCTCCTTCCCAGTTCCTTTTCTCTTTTTATTTCAGCTATCCTTATCATTATCAAATACTAGTTACTAAAATATTTCTTTTGTTGGTTTCAAATACTTAAAAAACCCCAAACCTACTGATAGCAATGATTGTATGAGAGCAGGGAAAGAGCCCAAAGGCTATGTTAAAAGAAAGGAGAGAAGCCTCTTAATAGGAAACATTTAAATTTCTTCCATAATAGTAGTTGAATTTAATCATATAGTACCAAGAAGCGGCTATAACCTCTGAGATCAAGGATAAGTCAGGCTGTGCCAAAATGTCTTTTAGCCTATTTTTAAAGCTCACTTTTTCTGCTGCTGGTCTGAGATATAAGCTTGAGAAAAGCTGTATGATTGAATTAATCATTCAGTTTTTTTGATTCTGTGTCATTCATTTTATAAAGAGTCTATTAGAACCTGTCTCCTGGAGAAAAATTTAGATAATCTTTCCCTCTTTCACTGATTTACTTTTAATCCAATAATTGAAAATACAGGGAAACATTCCTAGTATCATAGGTAATTTTTTTTCTTTTCCCTCTGAGAATAATTGAGGATACACATTAAAGAATGCTCCAAATAGTTCCCATAATTATATTTTCAAATTCTGGTAAATTGTTGTAGTCCCAAATATTGACTCCTTACAATAAATGGGGATCCTATTTGTCTTTTAATCAATATGTCTTATAAATTATTGAAGAAAGTTGTATCAGGCTCTGATTGTAGCTGTCAGCTATCACTTTTGAAAACAATAATTCCTTCCTTGGTGTTAGTATATAAGAAATCTCTTACTTCTTATTACAGGAACTGAAACAGTGAAAACTGTACACGCTTGACTTGTAGAATTTGGAGGAACTTGCTTTACTTAGACATGGACCCTGCCACTTCCATAATTGCCCTAAAATAACTGGAGAAGTTTGGAATAGCTTGGCTTTCAAATTCATTGACAAAAGAGAACAGGATAATGGTTGTCATTTTTACTGTTCCCTGAGAACTTACTATTTCTAGCTTTGCACCAAATTGCTATCTCCTTAAGGAGAAATATGTTCTTAGGACAATAGTGGTAGCACCAGAAAAATACTGGGTGACACAGATTGAAGAGACGAAGGGGGTTTGCAGACTGCCAGAAATAGTGCAAATTCAGTCCACTTTTAGGGTTAGGGTTAGGGTTAGGGAATCATGGGAACTGTAGTTTATTTTGGCACTAGAGCTCTCTGACAGAGAAGGCTCAATGTCTCAGAAAAAAACACAGTTCCCATGATTTCCTAGCACTAACCCTAACCCTAAAAGTGGACTGAATTTGCACTATTTATGGCAGTCTGCAACCCCCCAAAGTTATGCATCTGACTTTGTGAAAAATATCTTTCCTCTAAGTAATGACAGAGGTCCAGCACTGGGTGAGAACTAGGGAGCTGTTTTTTTAGGCAGACAAAATCCTCCCATTCCCGTCACTCCTTTCTGACACTGTCTTCCTGGGACAAACCCTGGAAGTGCAGACAATATAAAAATGCATTTCCCACTAAGACAAGTGGGAATGATTTCCAAAACCATAGGAAGACACTTTACTGAGGTAATTTATCCTAGTTCCATTAAAATGACTTGGCTATTAATCTTATGCTTTGCCTACATTTCAATTTAAGCTTTTAATTTTCAAAACCAGAGGGAGTTCCATATTTATTTGTCATGTGACTGAACCCTGATTTACACCAAAGTCCTATATTTCAATAGCTCTCAACAACTAGAAGCTTCACTGTATTGCTGGTTCCAGAAATTTCCTGAAGGCTTTGCCTTACAGAGTTCTGGGGAAAGAGGTAAAATAATTTTTGAGAGATACTTTCCCCAGGGACAGGAAAAGTTGATTTGACATAAGAATAATTGGAAAATTGTATTGATTTGACATAAAAATAATTGAAAATTTGTATTCATTCATTCATTTATTTATTCATTTTCTTATATCTTGCCCTTTTCCCAATATTGAGACTCAAGGCAGTGTTCAAAAGTTAAAACAAATACAATTAAAAACAGTTACAAACAGGGAGATAAAACATATTGGAAGGCTATTTTAATAATGTTTATGTTGTGTGGTTCTGCTAATTTCTGTCTTTCACCTTTTTATGAATTTTTGAAAGGTAATGATTCAATGCACTGTTTAACTGTGTTTTAATCAGTTAGGGCCAAAACAAATGGCTGTATAGGGGCAGCTTGACCAGATACATTGAATCAGAACCCTTAAAAAAACTCATTAAAAGGTGAAAGACAGAAATTAGCAGAACCACACAACATAAAATACCATTAAAAGACTTCACAATTAATTGCTTAAAATCCCATTGGAACAGAAATTTTTTTGCTTGCCAATAGATTGACAATAAGAAGGGATCCATCCTAACTTCCAGTCTGTGAGCAGTCACCAGTAAGACTCTCTCCTGTGTCCCTACCAGAAAAAACTGACCAAGTGATGGGACAAGAGAAGGGACTCCCCCTGAGATTGGACAATGCAGTTCTTCAGATATCTTGGACTTTGAAAATACTGATTTTAAATCAGCTAATCCAATATACATTTTCAAGACTAATATGTGAACTTGTTCATGTGAATTCAGGGATGCGTATAAATTCATTGGGTATTATCCTCCAGACTATGCATTTTCTGATTTTTCTGGGGGCCTTCTTGATCCATATACGTGTGCAAAGTGCATGTTTTATAAATGTAATGGAAACAAAAATTGATTTCTTTCTGGGGAGGTAAATTGGGGAATTCCTGTTCACCTTCTTGGCCAATGGTTTACTTATATATCTCAGGGTTCTGTCTTGTTCCTAAGCAATTTAACATATACATGAAACTACTGGGAGGGATGATACACAACTCTATTTCTCTGGTCCTTCTACCTTCAAGGAAGCTATTGCTGTTTTAAACCAGTGTCTGTCATCAGTAATGGATTATTAGATGAGGGCAAAACTGAAGGTTAATACAGATGAGGCAGAGGAACTCCTTGACAATTGAAAGGCAGATCAGAGTATAGGGGTTCAATCTATGGCCTTGGTTATACTGAAAACATACATCCACAGTTTGGTTATACTCTCAGACTGAGTCTGAACCTGGCTTTGGTGATGACTTCTAGAGTATTTTCAATCTAGTGTGTCTCCATTGCACCTGTTCATGGACATGTCTGATTTGGCCATAAAGGCACAAGCCTTAGCAATATCTCATTCAAATTACTGTTACAAATTCTACATCAGGATGGCTTTGAAGGATGTTCAGAAACCTCAGCAGATTCAAAGAACTGTAGCCAGGTTGATAACTGGCTGGTTATAGGTAGCATATGGCTCTTTTCTTACAACAGCATCACTGGCTACTAGTCTGTTTCTGACAACAACTCAAAGTACTGGTTGTGACTGACAAGGCCCTATATGGCTGAGGTCCAGAGTATCTGGAAGAATTTACCTTCTCACATGATCCTGTCTGAGGTCTGATATCTTTGCAGGAGACCCTTCTTTCAGCAATGTCATCCTCACAGGCACATTTGGTGGAAACACAGGAGAGGGCCTTCTCAACGGCTCTCTCCAGGTCTGGAACCCCCTTGCTTCCTCCTATCTTTCCTTTTGTTGGCAGGTGAAAATTTTATTGTTCCAAGGCTGCAGAAATAATTCAGTTTGACACCACTTTAACTGCCATGGTTCAATGCGATGGAATTTTGAGAACTGAAGTTTTGTGGGACATTTCACTTCCTGTGCCAGAGAGCCCTGGTACCACAACAAACTACAATTCAATTCTATAGCAATGAGCCAAGGCAGTTAAAGTGGTGTCAAACTGGATTATTTCTGCAGGCTTTGGGGAACTTACTGCAAGAGGAAATAGCATCCTTTTGTACAGATTTTATTATTCTTAATGGTTATAGTTTAAATGGTTTAATGCAAATTGAGTCCACTTTAACTGCCCTGGCTCAATGCTAGGGAATCATGGGAATTGTATTTTTTTCTGAGACATTGAGCCTTCTCTGTCAGAGAGCTCTGGTGCCATAATAAACTACAGTTCCCATGATTCCCTAGCACTGAGTCAGGGCAGTTAAAGTGGACTCAATTTGCACTATTTCTGGCAGTCTGCAAAGGCTCATAGATTGTTTAATTCCAATACATTTTCTTTGTCTTTAACTATATGTTTTTATTTGTGTCATTATCATAATATTTTTGTTGGGAAATGCATACTATTTAAAAATTGGTTTCAGAAAATAGGACAGAATGGATTACAGACAGGACTGTACTGGCTATGTGGGGTATTGCATTTTAACCATGAATGGACTTGGGGCCAGTCAGAAGAGCACCCTACCTTGAGATAGTGCAAAGGAGTCTCCCCTCACCCCTGCAACACAAATTTGGACCATGAGCTTCTGGAGAGTTTAGGTGGCGTATTAACAACTTTCTCCTACACAGAGAAAAGTGACAAAGATGATGAGAATTCTGGGGACAACATCCTGTGAAAAGAAATTGAAGGAGTTGGGTAATCTCTTGGACAATAAAGAGGTATTATGATTAAAACAGTTGAATGTCTGCCACATAGATGATGGAACACCATTACTTCAGCAAATATTTTGGGTTTCAGCTTTACCTTTACCTTTAAGCATTTAAGACAATGTTTTAAGTTTAACTTTTAAGACAGTGTTTTTGTTTTTGCTGTTTATGTTTCTATCATGTTTTTTTCCCTTCTTTTTTTTCTTTTTGTGTGTTGATTTGTGGTTTTTATTAAAAATATTTTAAAGAAAAAGAAGAGGGAACAAATGAATTTTTTGTTGTTCCATAAGTTAAGATATGAGCCAATTGTTCAATTACAAAAAGCTTCCTGACAGCACAAACTGTCTGTTTTATACTCCACATTTTATATTCCATACCTTTCTGGTATGGGATCCTTGACAGTGGCACAGGCACCATGAAAAGATGATGGACTCTTCTTAGATGTCGACAATCTGACTGACAATCTGTGATGTGATAGTGAATTGCTTGTTTTGGCAGGGATGTGGAAAGTGAAGTCATTTCCAATATCCCTTTGCTGGATCCATACTAATTTAAGTCTCATGGACTTCATATACCATCATAGACTTCCAAATCCTATTAAGTGGGATTAAGCCTTCTCATAGAATGGGTAATTGGAGGAAAAGCTGTATACAATATCTTTAAGCCCTTCACATTTTTTTCTCTTTTAAAACTAGGAAACAGTATGCATCAGAAAAGAAATCTGGCAACATCACAACATGCCTCCTTAAATAATACCCAAACGTAATATGCAAAAGGTAACTCTGCATATTCAATTTGCCAGAAATAATTTCCATAACAAGAAGAACACAAAAATGTCAATAGGCTATTGTAACACTCTAAGAGAAGCTATGAGAGGGTTTTTTTGAGGCAATATCCTAATGTTAGCTGTTACTCTATGCAAGCATCATAAATGTGAGGTATTGCATCAATTGGTGCATTGGCACTGATCCATTCTGATACATAATACATAATAACCAGTACAGTTTAACCTATGAATAATAACATAGGGAATAAACAATTTCACTGGTAGCATTTCACTAAAAAGAATTATAAAATGGGAATGCCATATGATCCTATAGGAATTCTTAGCATGAAACTCAGACCTACCCGAAGTAGTCTATTTATTATGGGCTTCATAATTAATTCAATTCTTTTCCAAAATAATTCTGGGAACAATTGTAACTTTTCCCACCCAAGAATTGGTTATATTCTTCATGGGTTCAGAGACACAGACATCCATGAGCATCTGCATGTTAGCTAGCAATCAAGCAAACATGACATAACATTTATGTGACCTTGCACATACTGGTCAACTGTATGATGAGGATCAGTTTCCACACCATCCTCCTGTGGCCACATGAGCACATCATGGTATACCAGAAGTAAAGTCACATGACTTGCAGTTGACATTTTCAGCCATTTTTGACCTAAGCTGGGGAGGGAGATTTTATGGTTCTGCAAAATGGAAAAGCTAAACTACCACATTTGCAACTGGTTTTCTAGTATTTTGAACTTTTTTCAGGAAAAAATTGCCCCAAAACTGATCTAAGGTTAGTGGCCACACAAGTGCAGTTCAGGAGCTACATGTGACTCACAGGCAGAGTTCTCTCCATCCCTGCCTTATACAATGATTAAACCAGAGTGGCTCCCCACACACACACACACACACACACACACAGTCTAATAAAATAATGTGCTTCATCTATAAGGTGTAAATTATTGAGAATGCAGGGCCTTGATTTGTTCAGACATACCTATTTATTTTGATAACTTTTGCACTGCTTCCTACACAATATTTCTACATAATATTATAGATTAGATAGATATAGATATAGATATAGATATAGATGATATAGATATAGATATAGATGATATAGATATAGATACACACACACACACAGGGAAGCCATCGAAATCCATAAACACTTAGATAACTTCAACAGGAAAGAAGAAACTCTTAAAGTAAACAAGATATGGCTACCAGTCCTACAAAATAAGAAAATCTGCACTCAGCAAATGCAAAAGGAAGACCAACCAGGGTCAGCAGACAACAGCAGACAATCTCCTTGATTGCATTCCTCACCTGGAAGCCATGCCATTAACACCAGAACAACACCTATTCAACACAGAACAATACACAGTTTACATGGGAACAGCAGACATATCCTGGATTGCATAGCCTGAAGCGATGCCATCAACACAGAACAATACCTATTCAACACAGAACAACACACAGTTCACCTGGGAACCACTCCTCCCTACCCAGGGTCTCACAGTATATATACAACCAGGCTTTTCCATTTCAGTTTTCTTTGAAGATGCTAGCCACAGATGCTGGCGAAACGTCAGAAAGAAACTCTTTCAGAACATGGCCACACAGCCCGAAAAAACCCACAAAAAACAAACAAACCTACACACACATTTGTTGTTGTGTGCCTCCAAGTCTTCTGATCTATGGTGACCTATCACAGGGTTTTCCAGTGCTGAGAGTGTGTGGCTCACTCAAGTCACCCAGGGGTTTTCCATGACCAAGTGGGGAATTGAACTCTGATCTCCAGAGTTGTAGTCCAACACTCAAACTACTACATCATACTTGCTCTCTATATAAACATACAAGAGCATTGTCAATTGATTATCAGAATACAGTTCTAACCCTCTACTGTTGATAGTTGGGAATGGATTAAGATGAAGTAAGTGTGGACTCTCAGCAGCCTCAATTTGCAAATACAATGGTCCGTCCACATTCACTGGGGTTAGGGTTTAAGGACCTCCGTGAATGTGGAAAACCTGCAAATAAAAAAAACACTATTCTTTTTATCTGAGAGAACACCTCTCTAGGAATCTCCAGGTCCTCCAGTGCAACTCTATGGTTAGCATCTGCCAGAAGTTGATCATAGAATCATACTGGAGGACCTATAAATGCTTAGAAAAGTATTTTCTCTAGGAACGTCTAGGTTTTTCAGCACAACTCTATGGACAGCTTCTGGTAGAGCTGCACTGGAGGACCTAGACATTCCTAGAGAGAACATAATAATCAAGTCTGCAAAAGTCAAAGTGACAAATGTGGAGGGGCACCTGTAAAAGATTGTTTGCACGGGAGGCACTTGGTATGCCTATAAAACCAACTCTGGTGGAAAGTTCTTTAAAGGATGTTTCAGAGGCAGAAAATCACCAGGTTTAGATCCACTGGATCTGAAGCCTCATGAATATTTTCAGAATCCTCATCCTCTGGTTCCTACCTATACCAGCTTACAGCTGGCATTGTGAAACAGGACATCCACCAACATTTGCTATGGCTGATGTAGGACAACAGGTCTTGGAATGCACTGGTGGACCCTCTACTCTGCTCCTCTACTGTGCCATGTTTCCTTGTTATGTAATTGGCAGTAGATGCCATTGAAACCAATACAAAGTAGATCCCACTGAAACCAATAGAAAGTAATGAGTAACTTTCTGCCGCTCCTTGGACATATAGACTTAGGTAAGAACTAATATTGAAGCCACAAATAAGCAACTTAAATGAGTAAGTAACAAATAAATAATAATGAAGCCATGTGAGTGTCTTCTTAAAGTCCATTACATAATCTGAAGACAATTACAAGTGAGCCCATGGTTCTTATCACAAGACAGCTGCAGAACCTAAGCAGGATCTGAGATATTTTCATAGTAATTCTCAAGTAGAGCCAGTGTGCAGATTTCTTCCATAGTTTTTTGTGAGTTTTTCGGGCTATGAGGCTGTGTTCTAGAAGAGTTTATTCCTGACATTTTGCCAGCAGCTGTAGCTGGCATCTTCAGAGAATGCTAGCATGGAAGAGAGTGGGGTAGATATACTGGTGGTTGAGAGGAAGCAATTTATATGTTAATATGTGTATTGCTCTGTTGTTGAACGGCAAGGCCTCAGAGTGCCTCAGTGAAGGACAGGAGAGACCCTTTCATGGCTGCAGGAGTTTATCTTATCCCATGCAGCTGTGGAAAATTCTGAACCTTGCCAACAATTATCAAGTCAGAATGCACAGGGAAGCCATTGAAATCCATAAACTTCAGGAAAGAAGAAACCATTAAAATAAACAAAGGGGTGAAACAGATGGCCCCAGTGGAGTGGCTTGCCACCACCCCTTTGCTCACTGGGTTAAGGATGAGGCAACTGCATGCCACGCCCCCAACCCAGCATTTCCCTGTCACAAAAAGGAGCGGCAGAAAGCTGCTCCTTCTTGCAATGGGGAAAAGGCACCTTTGTTGCCATAGCAGCATTTTTTCAGCATTTCTGCGGGGAAGTGTGTCTAAACACTGTGCAACAGAAATGCCCTGATGTCCCCCACTGTGTGGTCAGTGGGGCAGCGTGATGCCAGCTTCAGGGTGGCATCAGGGTATGTGGCATGCGGTTCTCATGCCCCCATGCCACCTCCATGCCAGTGCTTTTTCTCAACCTGTATAGGAAAAATACCAAAATCAAGATCCAGCAAATGCAAATGAAAACCACCCAGGGTGAGGGGGTTTCCCAGCAAACAATGGATCATTAATTAAATAGATACCCTGAGGCCTTGCCATTCAACAACAGAACAATACACAGATTAACATATACATCACTTCCTCTCAACCAACAGTATATATACCCCACTCTCCTCCATGCCAGCATTCTCTGAAGATGCCAGCCACAGCTGCTGATGAAATGTCAGGAATAAAATCTTCTAGAACACAGCCTCACAGCCCCCCAAATCCACAAAAACTATGGATGCCAGCCATGAAAGCCTTTGACTTCACAAATTTCTTCCAGTTTGTATGACTTTAAAGGTTAATTTTCCAAGTACAATTCAAGGAGATATTTTTGATTTTTGAGTTTCAGTAAGGTTACAGAATACATTCTCCCATCTAAGCCTCAAATGTGATTAATTAACTTCTTCCTAAGGCTGTTGCCCAACACCATAAATATAAGCACATATACAGTCAGCCGTCTGTATCCACAGATTCAACTATCCGTGGCTCAAAAATATTTTAAAAATATATAAATTTCAAAAAGTAAACCTTGATTTTGCCATTTTATATAAGGGACATCATTTTACTGTGCCATTGCATTTACTGGGACTTGAGCATCCATGGATTTTGGTATCCATGGGAAGCCCCGGAACCAAACCCCAGTGGATACCAAGGGCCCACTGTATATGGATGCTTGTCAAGACAATAACCTATCACATTTTGGTGGGCTTCTTCACTTCTTTGTAATAACATGAGTACCCTGATGGATTAATAAACATAAATGGCCACATTCAAACCTTCTGAAAACTTTATTCATGACTTTGCCTTGAAACAATATGCAAAGTGGCACATAAATTTATTGGCATGTGTCTGCAATTGAGGTAATCATTCATTTTAAAGTGATTTCCATACTATTCACACTCAAATGAATACTGCTGCATTAAATGTGAGCTAATCTGTTAAACATTTTTTCCAAAATTCCACAATGTACTGCTTAGCATTTTGGTAAATATGGAAGGGGACTTATTATAGTCCATTTTGGAAATTCCACAAGGTGTTGGCCTCCACATCATTTACATTTTACAGAACATGGTGATAGAGAAGAAGAAAATAACACACTGTTACAATTATATTAACACTCACTACTTGAAAAAAGTATTTGTACAGTTATCCAGGTCTCTAGTGGGCATTTTAGCTACAGTCTGATGTAGAAATACACCGGAAAGGAGCAACTAGTTGATTGGGCTCCACGCCAATCTGTACTGCAACTGCATGATATCATAAAACACCTTGGCCTATTCCTCTAGTCACAATGATAATGTATTACAGAGAAATGGATTTTTTCCAGATAGTTCACATTTTTAATCATTAGTTTGCTTTAGTCTTACACATCTTACACATGTATGTGATGTTCATGTCACATCAATTTTAAGAAAATGCTTTGGGAACTAAATTTAAAGTGCAATTACTGGTATCAAATGGAAAAAGCAGTTGTACTGTATGTACAGCCTCAATTTGTTAACAGCATCAGTTTTTGTGAGTGTCTCTGTGTGAGTATGAATGCTTAATTCTGTTTTAAGAGGTGGGAGGGTTGTGGGAGCTTGGATTGTATTTTAATATTGTATGGAGTTTTAACTGCTGTGAGCTGCCCCAATTGACAGAGGGACGGCGGGGTATAAATAAATTATTATTATTATTATTATTATTTTAAAAACACTCAGTGGCTTTCTGGGAATTCTCTTCTAAATCAAAATATTAATGGATGGTCAGGGCTGACCCCATCATTGGACATAGTGAGTTGACTGCCTAAGGTAACTGATATTGAGAGGGTAGCAGCAGTTGCTACCTCCTGGTCTTCGGGGGTGTAGCTACAGGGAGGTAAAACCATGGCATCCCACCCAATAAGATGACTGTCTCTCAAATGAAATTTTCCTTTAGTCTCCAAAGTTCTAGGATTGCACAGAGCAAGACATTGAAAATCACCCACAACTAGAACTCTTGCTGTGATAATTTTGCCAGCCCCTTTTCTATGGATGCCTAAATTGTGTTTCTAAATGTTCAGTTGTCATTTTAAGTCACTTCAACTTTGAGAATGGAAAGAAAATTTCACTTCAGGGGAGAGTTCTTATTTGGATACAATGTCCTCATTTTGCCCCCTCAGTAGCTACACCCTTGCTCATTTTCCTCTTGAACCCCTAAATTGTCCTACTTGTTGCAGGACAAATCTGTGTATGCATTATAGCCTGTACTGTCCAGCTTAAATTAGCCTGCACCCTCAGATGCACAGTTTCAACTATGTAAAAAGTAAGAATTTAAATGCTACTCCAGTTAGTTGTTGTACATGGAACAGAGAAGTGGCATTGTCTTGTTCCTGCTCTTAAGCAAAATATCTTGAGCTGGCCCAGTGTATGTGCACTGTGGGTAAACATGCACATTATTATAGTTCTCCCCAGCCTTCCTCACTCCACATGGAATATTTTGATGAAATAAAGAAGAAAACTGACCCTGATATAGAGCATCTTTTCACAAAGATGCTCTATATCAGGGTTTTGTTGTTATGAATATTGTACGCTGCCCCGATTGCTTGGCAGAGGGGCGGGATATAAATAAAAATTATTATTATTATTATTATTATTATTATAAAACAAAACAGAATGAACTATATTAGATCATGAGAGCTTGAGACTGATCATCTATTCACAACCAGTGGTTCTTAAAAAAAAAAAGGATTAATATTGAATAGTTTATGCCAAGGTACCTTCTAAGCCTCTTTGTGTACTAGTTCTATTGAGAAGGAGATTATTATTGTGGGAAAAGGCATTCAGCTCACAATACAAGGAGAAGTTGGTAATCATCATAACCATTAATATCACCATCCCTACCACTACCACTATCACCACCATCTAATACATTTCCATATTACTTCTCACATTTAGTGGTATCTGTTTGTGTACAAGAGAAAATACAAACACATATATTCAAAAACATAGACATGAACATATAAAGCATTAAATAAATATTCATGAGTGTAGCAATCATCCATTAAAAGAAAGACTCACAAATTCACAAGCTGGACAGCACAGTCATTCCAGAAAGGTGTCTGTTAAAATGTGGGGCTTTAACAAGCATCTAAAACATGCCACAGTTGGTTCCTCTCACCCAGATACAGGGCATTCCAAAAGTGGGGCCACTCTGAAGAAATACTTCTTCCAGGTCACCACCAGATGGCAATCAGCAGATTACAGAGCAAACTTTCCTGACTGGATGAGTCTATGGGATGAGTAAAACAATCTATACAGCAGACTGGGCACAAGTTATTCCAGATTTTATATATCAAAAACAAGACTTTGAACTTGGCTTGATAGAAAACTGCCAGCTAGTGCAGTTGTTTCAGAAGCAGAGTAAAATAAGTATGCTTAGCATCTCTCTCGGCATCCTTGGCACTGCATTCTGCATCTGCTGAAGATTCTGAATAAAATGCAAAATAATAATAATAATAATAATAATAAATTTTTATTTGTAGCCCGCCCCTCTGCAGAGCAATCGGGGCGGGGGACAACAGTGTTTAAAACAGAACAACATTAAAACATTCTCTCTCCCCAATCCCCGCCTCCCTCCACCCAACCCCTTAAAATGAAATTAAACCAAAGAAAGTTAAAATGCATAGAGTAAATTAAAACAGAGTATCACAAGGGAGTCAGACAAATAGGAGTCCCCTTTATTGAGCAGACAACTATTCTGGGAAGGCCTGCCGGAAGAGATCCGTCTTTACTGCTTTCTTGAAAGCAGTGAGAGTAGTAATAAGACGGATCTCATCCGGCAGGCCATTCCAGAGTCTGGGAGCGGTTGCGGAGAAGGCCCTCTGGGAGGTCTGAGACAGCCTAGTTTTTATAGGCCGTAGCAGATTCCTCCCAGAGGACCGAAGGGCACGGGGGGGATCGTATGGGGAGAGGCGGTCCCTAAGATAAGATGGACCCAAGCCATGTAGGGCTTTAAAGGTTAAAACCAACACCTTGTACTGCGCCCAGAAACTTAATCCCACCCCCAAGCCAAACCGAAAGTTTGAGAAAATTTAGATTTACAAACCACAGAATCCCCAGAAAACATGTTCAAGATCATACTGGATCAGGGATTTGGGGAGCTGTAGTCCAAAAAAGTAATTTCCCCAGGCTCTGGCTAGATCTAAGACATGAAGTTTGGAAGTTGATTTAAAACCAGGTCATGATGAGTTATGAGTGTAATGATTTGAACATTGGACTATGGGGCTGTACAGATGGTCAAAAAGAGGTGCTTTCAGGCTGACTTGGAGGTGTGGCGTTTAGATGACGCACGCCTAAAAGCTGATGAGAAAATGCCCTCTAGGTGCCGTATGCCAGGAAAAGCTGCTTCAAAAAGGGGTAATTTTTCCCTGCTTCTCCTGGAAAGATGCACACCTTCACATGTGCGTATGTATGCAGTAATACCAGTGTGTCAGAAAAAGGGCACTGGAGATTTAAAAATGGCCATATAAATGCACCGCCACATGTGCGGTGGAAATTGAGTCGGCGATTCCAAGCATGCGCCCTATGATGCAGGCTTTAATTTAAAGCATCCTATGCTTTCAGGTGTGGATGCACCACTGTAGGTGCACTTGAATATTAGAGCCCTAACTCTAACCCTATGCATGCACCCTAGCAACTGTTCTCTACTATGACAATAAATGCATTCCATTGCATGTATGCTTGCTGTAAGCATGCACAGTAATTTGCATGAAAGAGGCTTTTGTGATCTCTTCTGTGCAGGTGTGCGTAAGACCTGAACACCATTTCCTTGCATGCTGGGGGGGGGGGGGGAGTCCTGGAGTAATGTATGTCTGTGTGTCCTGTTGAACATGTCCCTTGCATGACCACCAGCTGCATGTATCCATTCTGTCCACACAAACCTCCCTTGCATGTATGTCTCCTCTCCCCCCTAGTCTGTGTGGAACATGTTTTGTGGAAGACAAAGGAGTAGATGGCTTTTCGGTTGACAAACTCTTTCCTCTGCCCCAAGGGTGGCAACAGTCAGACAGTGGCACCCACTACTTGGGGGAAGGCGAGGTCAGCGAATCCTTGCATGATCTGTGGGTGTATGACAGGTCCTGCACAGGTGCGCAGGGATGCTGAACATCAGTCACCTTTGTACAGAAAAAGGGCCTCTACAGACTGGCCCAAAGGGCCAGCCTGGAGACAGAGATTGGGCAGGGCAGCTGCATGCTGACTGCCCTAACCCCACACTGACAGCATCCTGACGCTGCGTGACATAATGCATGCCATGTGGCTTCAGGACACCCTCCCAGTGCAGCATCCTAATGTGCTGCACTAGAAGGGGTGATGAGGAGCTGCGCTCCAGCTATTAGGGTGCCCTTTTGCCGCTCTTTTTTTGGGGTGGCAAAAGGAAGGATTGGGGCTGCAGCATGGAGTAGCCACGGCCCTGATCTGCCACTTCCCAGGGCATCTCTATGCTGCCTGTCTGCAGCCCCCAAAAATGACAGACTGTATGCCACCCTATGACATGGTCTGTGTAGGTGTGCAGGGATGCCGAACTTCAGTCACCTTTGTACAAAGAGAGTGACTGATTGTATACCAGCCTATGACATGTTCTATGCAGGTACGTAGGTGTGCAGGGATGTGTTCTAATAGAAAGAAAAAAATTAAAGCAGCCACGGCTGGCCCATGTGGTTGCTCCGTCTCCCTTTGCGGCATCCTCGGGGCTGGCAATGTGGTTGGTGGGGCTTCAATTCGGCCTCAGAAAACCTGCATTGACTGACCCCAGTGTGGTTGTTCTGTCCCCATTTAGGGCATCCTTGGGGCAGGGGGTGCAGCTGCTGTGGCTTAGGGAAAATGCAGCTTCATGTCACCTTTTCCTGTCCCTCTATACAACCCCTATGACTCTGGAGACCAGGGTTTGAATCCCGGCTCAGCCATGGAAACCCACTGAGTGACCCTTGGCAAGTCACACTCTCTCAGCCTCAAAGGATGGCAATGGCAAACCCCCTTTGAAGAAACTTGCCAAGAAAACCCCATGACAGGGTCACCTTAGGATCACCATAAGTTGAAAACAAAGGCAAACAACAAGAAGAAGTTATGAATGACCTGTCTTTAAGATTTTAAGGAATGCCCTTTAAAAATGGGAGTGCTACAACATCTTATAATTCTGATGAAAAATCTGTACTTGGAACAAGAGGCTACTGCTAGAACAGAATGCGGTGGAACAGAATATTTCCCAATTGGCAAGAAGGTCAGGCCATAGAATTTTAAGCATAATTTTGCTTGTGTGGGAAATTAATGCTATGGTCCTATAGTTGCTATAATCTTTTGAATCTCCTTTTTTGTGGATTCTAACTTTAGTGCACCATTGTATATCTTTATTCTTTAGGATCTTATCTCATTCTTTCATAGCTGCCCTTCTCTTTCCTAGTTTTCTGATTTCTTGACTGCAGTCTCCATTCTGATCAACATTTGATCCAAGGTACGGGAAATGTATAACTATTTTGATTTCCTGATTGTCTAGGTTGGATTCATTTAGATCTTCATAGTTGTTGTTGTTGATGATGATGATGTTGCTGCTGCTGCTGTTGCTCAGCAACAAGCCTGCCTTTGCACTTTTCTCTTTGCACTAAAATTAAAATCGTCCAATCCATTGTATTCCCCATCACTATGTATAGATGCGAGAGCTGGACAGTGAAGAAAGCGGATAGGAAGAAAATCAACTCATTTGAGATGTGGTGCTAGAGAAGAGTGCTGAGAATACCATGGACATCCAAAAAGACAAACAAATAGGTCTTTGAACAGGTCACACCTAAACTTTCCCCAGAGGTCAAGATGATCAAATTGAGGCTGTTGTACTTTGGCCACATAATAAGAAGGCATGACTCACTAGAAAACACAAAAATGCTGGGAAAGGTAGAGGGTAGTAGAAAGAGAGGAAGACTGCAGACCAGATGGATAGATTCAATAAGGAAGGCCTCAGGCCTGAGCCTGCAGGACCTGAGGTTGAGGACATGGAGTCTTGGAGATACCTCATTCACAGGATTGCCATGAGTCTGCGTTGACTTGAGGGCAGTTAACAACAACAAGAAGTTATGAGCTACCAACCTAAAGATTTAATTTTATTCTGCAATGTTCATTTCAGGGCTTCAATGGAAAATAGCCTTACGCATTGTGCTAGCATTATACATTTAGAAGGATTGAAATTTTGGCAAGACCCTCAGTTCACCAAAGGGAAGGATCGGAAGATAACTCCTTCTACGTTTCTACTTTGGGCTCCCAAAGATTAAATGAGCCACATTGACATGATCCCAGCTGGAATCATACATTGGGAGACATATATGTCTCATGTAGTTACATCTCTGTAGCTATTTCTCCTGATCCCTGCCCCCATCCATCATGTAAATTGCAAAATTTTCTCAACATGGACATTGTTGGACCAGCAGCAATACTTCCAGTTATTTTCCTTTAATTGGATGTGGTGCAACAGGCACCACATTAGGGCCCTCTAGATAAATTCTAGAATTTATTACTCTTTTATCATACTTAGAATCATCGAATCTTAGAATTCTAAGTATGATTATAGAGTAATAGAATTGGAAGAGACCACAAGGGCCATCCAGTACAACCCCCTGCCATGCAAGAACTCTAAATCAAAGCATATCCGATAGATGGCTATCCAGCCTCTGTTTAAAGACCTCCAAAGAAGGAGACTCTACCACACTCTGAGGGAGTGTGTTCTACTGTTGAACAGCTCTCACTGTCAGGAAGTTCCTCCTAATGTTGAGGTGGAATCTCTCTTCCTGTAGTTTGCATCCGTTGTTCTGGGTCCTTTTTTCTGGAGCAGCAGAAAACAAGCTAACTCCCTCCTCAATATGACATCCCTTCAAATATTTAAACAGGGCTATCATATCACCTCTTAACCACCTCTTCTCCAGGCTAAACATGCCCAATTCCCTAAGTCGTTCCTCATAGGGCATGGTTAAGTACTGTGACTGCAGCAGCCTTTGGGAGAAATGCATCTTCTATGTTCACCTGCACCTTGGTACACTGTTAGACAGCACATTAGGTGGATACTTCCTGTGGCCACTACAAATGTAAATCTTCAACTGTTTCAACATTGCATGTGAGGATGAGTAATTTCTCTAGTTTTTTCCTCACCTCAGGATAAAACAACTATTTCTGTGCAGTTTTCACCTGGTATTCACATATCTCAAAATGCCTCAGGATATTATTCTGTGAAGAAGTACATATTGGTTTGTGTTCTTTCCCCCTTTAAAATCACCACTTTTTCATGTGAAAATCATGAGAGTTTTGGTGCAAAATCCACATTATATGCAACAAAATACTCTTTCCATAACTTTTCTGTGCTACTTTCACAAGTGATTGAAAGTAAGGAAAGGGAAATGATGGCTTTTAGGATGGCCAGGATGAGAATGGTTGGGAGAAAGACAAAAATTCTTATCTGGTTTGGATTTTATTCTGAGGCAGAGAAGAATTTAAGGTCTTTAAACATTCACTTCTAATTTGTGATTTTACATTCACTGGGAGCTATTTTTCAGCCTGGCTCACATGAACTTTGCTATCATCTCTACAAGCTACCAGTCTTCCTTGAAGCTAGATCTCAAAGGCTTATCAGGGCATTGTACTACACTGATTAGTACAGCCATTGCACAAACCTGAATTTTTCTTGTAAAATCAACTGTCAAGACCTCAATAATTTCAGCTGCTGTGATTGGCTCTCTGTGTGAATTCTGGTTCAAAAAACATCTTGTTGTAACTGGATTCCTTTTAAATGGTTTTACTTTAAAGCAGTATTGTGCTTTTCAGTGCAAAGGACAGATAATTTGATAGCTCTCTAGGGTTTCCTAAGTACATTTTAAGGACACCAAAGTACAACTGACATTGCATGTTGTTTAAAAAAAAACACCATGGTAACTCTACAGAGTAGATATAAATACAATATGAAGAAAAACTCCTGCTGAACCGAAGTGTCAACAGCTTCATATCTTCAATATAAAGGATCTGTAGGTTAACAGTGTAACATTTCATATAGTTGAAAAAATTAACTCTTTTTTTTTTTACACATCCCACACAAAAGTAAAGTATATTATAGCACTGTAGATGATCATTTACAGCAGGGGTAGGCAACCTTTCCCCTTTAAGGGCCAAGGGACTTCAGCTCCCAGAATCCCAGGAGCTATTGGCCAACATGGGACTATTGGCCAACATGACTGAGGCTTCTGGGAGCTGAAGTCCCTCGGCCCTTAAAGGGGATAGGTTGCCTACCCCTGATTTACAGCATTCTTTCTCAGCTTTGGTACCATTAAATGGCTTTGAACAGTAACTCCTAGAATCTCTGTTGGCCATGCTAGCTGGAGATGATGGGAGCTGGCTGGAGAAGACTGAAATACAGAATAATGTAGCACTGGAAAAGAAATTCCAGAGTGTTAGCTGTATTAGTCCCTATTAGCAGTATAAACTACAAAAAGCTTGTCGCAGTGTAAACGACTGAGACAATTGTGTAAGATGATGGGAGTTATGAAGATGATTGTCATCATTTATTTATATAGTGCCATCACTGTACATAGCACTTTACAAGTATGAGAACAACAAAACAGTTTCCTGTCCTCAGACTTACAATCTAAGAAGATTATCACATTAGCTTTGCTGATGGGATAGACCTGGGATGTAATTTTCTTAAGGCATATCTTATCACATTCACCCATCGCTGGGCAGTAAGCAGACTGTATGCAACCCAGGCTTCTCTCGCAGCTTTTCAAGAGTGGATTAAGTCTAGCAGATACTGGACTCTTCCTTTCTCCCTCTCAGATCATAGCAGTGGTAGTTTGGATGGATGGAGTGCCTTTCATCTGCTCTCAGGCCTAGCCATGATGGAATTGTGCCTGCTTCTTCTTCTCTCCCTTCAAGGCCAAAGCAGTGAAAGTTTGGATGGAGGGACAGATCTTCATCTGCTTCTTAACCTGGGTATAATGAAATTGTGCCAGCTTCTTCTCTGCCAGGGCAATGGCAGTTGGGATGGATGGTGGTGGAGTTTTCATCTGTGTCTGGGCATAGGGATGTTGTAGCTATGCATATCTCTTTTCTCCCCCAATGGGCACAGCAATTTCAGTTGGGATGGAGGGGGGGGGGCTTCTTCTGCTTCTGGGCTTAGGCATGATGGAGCTGTGCCAGCTTCTTGTCTCTCTCCAAAGCCAGAGCAATGACATTTGGGATGGAGGGAGGACCTTTCATCTGCATTTGGGACTAGGCATGATGGAAGGACTGGTGAGAAATATACTAACTGCTGCATGAATAGATAGGTGATCAGCCATTACAATTATATCTATCCTCTATCTGTCTGTCTGCCTACCATACTAATATACAACTAAATAGATAAACCAAATGAAATATAGCAAATTAAGTTTCAAAACATCACACAAGATCTTATTTCACTAGTGAATGCTATTTTAGTATATTTTATTGGTAGAAAAGGACCAAGATCCTAATGGCCCACTGGTAGAGCGTAACATATACTTGTGGAGGTAAGACTACTGCTCCTTCAGTTGCAAGAGTGGGATGGTTCTAGGTAAAGCTTTATGGCTGATCAGTGCCTGCGGACTGAGCTGCACACCAATGCACAGCCATAACAGAGGCACTGAGCAAGGAGGTATGGGAATTTTTTATATTATGTACCCATATATCCCTTTTGTTTCTTGTTTTTGTACAAGAACAATAATTCAAATGTATCTTTAAAACAAAATTTATTATAGCATTTATTATAATTTTCAGATGACGTGGATTCCTAATACCAGAGGTCAACATTTGAAGCAGACCTTATCCATACAAACCTATGCCTTACTAGATCTACTAGCTTTTCATGTCCCTTAACCCCTCACTGCTGGAAAAGGTACTGAAATGATATCTAAAGCTACAGTGCCATATAGTTTTTTCCTGGTAGTGAACTGTATTGAAATCCATGGTAAGGGAGAAGTGCAGCACAATTATGCAACATAGGTTGTTAAAAAAATGTAGGGGGAAATGGAGAAGACAAAATGGTAACAACACAGAGCTCTAATTTGAAACAGGCCCCTTTTTTCTAAGGATGGATGAAGGGAAGCAATAGTGCAGACCTTAGGAAAGGTCTTACATTTTTAGACTACAAATTCCAGAATTCCTCAGACAGCATCACCAAAATGAAACTTTCCCAAGCTTTGTGTCTAGCGCAGAAGGGCATACATGAATGACCTTCAGTTTGGTCCAACAGCATTCTTTTTATGTATAGTGGGAACTTGTTATCCACTGGGGTTTGGTTCCAAGATCTCCCATGGATAACAAAATCCATGGATGCACAAGTCCCATTAAATATAATGTCAGAGCAAAATGATGTCTCCTATATAAAATGGAAATCAAGGTTTGCTATTTGGAATTGACACTTTTTCTGAATATTTTCAAGCCGTGGATGCTTGAATCCGTGGATAAAAAAATCCATGGATAAGGAGGGCTGACTATACCCATAATTGTCCAGGATTTTCTTTTTCCTATTTCTCTATCCATTCATCACTTTCCCTATACATAAAGGAAGAATCTAGCTTTCTGGCTAATGAAGATAAAATTAATAATGTAAACAAAGTTTCATTAATCTTGTGGAGTCAGCATCCTATCCACTAAAACAATAGCTGTGGGAGAATTTAATATCCCCATTCTTCATAGTGATCTGTCATTCATGAAGTACAAATTTAGCAATCTGCCTACATTATTAAATATTTCATACCTATCAAACATCCCTAACTGAAGGAGAAATAATTTAAAAATTCAAAAAGACCATCAAACACACTCAGTTCTTACTTTCATCATCTTAATCTTGAAACACACAAAGCTGGGTTGCATTCAGACTTTAGGCTAAAAAATCATAATGTGCAGATTTTCCTTTTTTTTTTTTTACTCACAGTAAGTGTGCACAAGTTCACTGTGGATCAGCATCGTGTCAATGTTTAAAACTTCCTCTGAAGAGTTTTTTCTAAATAAATTCTTAAAACAAGGAAGCTCAGGATAGGTAGTTGTGGGGAAAATAAATATGGATAGATGGAAAATTCAACAACACTTACCAAATGAATTTTAAATTGCCTCTCATTTTATAGAGCAGGGGTAAGCTACCTTTCCCCTTTAAGGGCCGAGGGACTTCAGCTCCCAGAAGCCTCAGCCATGTTGGCCAATAGTCCCATGTTGGCCAATAGCTCCTGGGATTCTGGGAGCTGAAGTCCCTCGGCTCTTAAAGGGGAAAGGTTGCCTACCCCTGTTATAGAGGTTCATTGCTGACCCAGCTGTGACACAGAGGTCTGCTGCTATCGTGTCTAGTTTTGTTTTGTTTGAAAGGTTCACATGCTTGGTCAACTGCTTCCCTCCATTTCTGATCAAACTAATGCTATTTACTCTCCATACATCAGGAGTAGACACAAGGAATAACTGTTGTTGCTAATCCTTTTGGCTCAAGAACACTCAGGTTTCATGGTCAGGATTAGGGCCAGACTCTACAAAATGATATTCACACCATTACAAATTGTGTTTTGGTAAAGAAAATAGCAAGCTAGGGTCCTCTGTTCTGGACTGAGACCTCAGTTTGGGTGGGGGCTTTAACCCTTTTTCTCTCCAGAAGTGACAATCTGGACCGGGACTCCTAAACGTATTATCTGCATTGTAAGAACTTTTTTCATTAATATGGAGAGAAAAGAATGAAAAACTCCCTGACCCATTTTCCCATCAAGGACCCAATCTGGATTGTTATCTGTGTCTTGTCTAGTTTAGTCCTTACAATGAGAAATGAGGAAATCTGTTATTGAATAACTCTTGAAGTGTCATGATCACTGATGATGATGATGATTTGCATCATAATGCAATGCTGGTGATTTCCAGCATTTCCCCCACAACCAGCCTTCTTTTTCTAATTTTCTTTCTCTCATATAACAGCTTTCTCCAAAGTTTACAGTGCAATCATAGTTCCAGTGCAATCATGTAGGGGAATGATTTATTTGGCTAGGTTTAACTTTTATTCCAAAAGGCTGAATGCCAAATCATTACAGTATATCTGGTGCTCTTTTGTTAAAATATATGATCTAACATTACGATACTGTGCAGAGATTTAAAGAACTAGTGAAAAGAATGGTGGTAAATCAGAACCTCATAAATACTTTATAAAGTTCTTTTTAATCTCTACCCTAATGTGCAACAAAAGTAGTAGTTTATTTGCCCTTATAATAGCAAGATCTTGAGACCTTGTCCTCCTACCTTTGTTTTATAATCAAATGCATACATTTATCCATCAGAGGGACAAAAAATATAGCTATTGCTTGTTGTCACGTTATATTTCCTAGACTACTGCACAGTTAATATCTTACTTTGTTTCTGACTTTTCATATCTCATAGGATCAGTGCACATAACAAAAAGTATAGAATGCCAATAATATAATCACAGAAAGTACACATACACAATTACAGTGGTAAAACAGACCCACACCAGTAAAATCTTATATGTAGTGAAATCCTATGCACTTTCATTTTGATGTTACATTGTGTTCAGTAGGATTACTTCTAGGCACTAAATTGTGTGTGTGTTTTAAAAAAGAGAGTCTTACAGTGCTTTTAGGAAATGTCTATACCCTAACTGCGATGAATTGCCTATCTAGGTTGGCTGTGCAGTTCCAACTGTTGAGTTTCTGTCACACCTTGCCCTTTTACACTGTAGATCCCTTGCTGGGTCTGGTATTTGGGTCTAAGACAGCTGCTGTTCTAAACAAGTGGCTGTAGGGTCAGTGTGGTAATGTGCGACCTATCTTCCATGTTAATTATCAAATTAACAGCATCCAGACACAGATATAGAAAATAATAACAGCAAAAGATTTGTTGTATAACAAATAAAATGCTGGTTCAACACACAGTGCACTAATTTCAAACAGAGTAACACTTCTGGTGGTGCAACAGTTAAATGCCAGTACTGCAGCCACAACATTGTCAATTCAATCCTAGAGGAGGGCTCCAAGGTCCACTCAGCCTTTCATCCTTTCGTAGGTTGGTAAAATGAGTACCCAACTTGTTGGAGCAATTGGCTTACACATTGTAAACCCCTTAGGGAGTGCTAGCTCACTGATAAGAGATACAGAAATGTACTTGCTATTGCTATTGCTATTGCTATTCTTCAGACCTTTCAATACTGTCAGTTTCCTAAAGCCTTCTTTGGAGCTCCTCCATTTCCTTATTCCTAACTGGCTTTGTAAGAGTTTTTGAATTTCTGCCTTCACTGTCATGGACTAAATACCCAAGTCCAGAGGAAAAAATAGGTAGTATGTAACACTCCTAGGATTGGACCACTTCAAAAAGTAGGTGGGTTTGTGCATATCCAAATGTTTCCATGTGTTGAAATTCTCTACAAGTATAAGATTAGACAGTTAAACTAAAACACTCATTTTTTAAATATATGTTTATTCAACATTCCACTGTTGCTATTTCACTTTACTATTTCACTAAATGCATTTTTTTTCTTAAGAGAAAAACAGCCACCACAACCACAATCATTACAACCACAGCAACTGACTGCTTTAGGGACAGAGGTCCAAATCAGGTGTGTATGTGTGTATGTGTGTGTTAATTGAAATAGTTAAATAAGTCCCATATCTTGGATCAAATATTGAACAGGCTGGAGAGTGCAGCCAAGAAATCAGAAGACTAGGAATGGGAAGGGAAGCTATGAAAGAACTAAACAAGATTGTAAAGAGTAAAGATATACAACTGAGCACTAAATTTAAAATTGTCCTATCTGTTGTATTCCCCATCACCATGTATAAATGAGAGAGCTGGACAGTGAAGAAATGGACAGGAAGAAAATCAAGTCATTTGAGAAGTAGTGCTGGAGAAGAGTACTGAGAACACTGTGGACAGCCAAAAGGATAAATTAATGGATCGTTGAGCAGATCAAGCCTGAACTCTCCCTGGAAGCCAAGATGATCAAATTGAAGCTGCCATACCTTGGCCACATCATGAGCAAGAACGACTCATTAGGAAAGACAGTAATGCTAGGAAAGGTAGAGGGAAGTAGAAAGGGACAAAGATTGCATGCTAGATGGATGAACTCAATCAGGGAGGTCTGAATCTACATGATCTAAACAGGGCAGTGGAGGATAGGAGTTCTTGGAGATGTCTCATCCACAGGGTTGCCATGAGTCAAGGTCAACTTGGGGGCAGTTAACAACAACAACAAATCTCCACTCAGTTATCAGGCATGTTTTAGTCATAGACTTCAAGAAACCCTTATATTTGGATCAAGATCCAAACATTAGGTGTATCATAAAGTTCCACACAGTGAGAACTACAGAATACCTCTCCCCATGACACTCCCAAACAAATATTTTAGCTGCTACAGCACCCCGGCCTCATCACAGCCATTTACTGGCTGGTGAAGGACAGGTGGTGGAGCAGTATTCATTTATGTTCCAACTGGTGGATACACAGTGAGAGGACCCCTTGAAATGATCCTCCAGAGGATCCAGCAGATGATGTCAGATGATGTCATTGCTATGTGTCCAGCTTAAGAACATAGCTGAATGATGCTCTACACAGGCCAGTAAATTTCTTTGCTGGGGGAAGATTGCAGCAGTTGAATAAGTGACTTGGGGAGGGAGTTAAATAATTCCACTGTTGGTAGAGAAATCTGACCTCCATAAAGACTCACCTCCCCCCCAAAAAAAGAGTTGTTGTCAGGATCAGTGGACTCAGTTCCCAATAACCAAGAGAACATTTCAGTGTGATTAAAACAAAAGATTTTACTCCAGAAATTGAGACAGGAGTTCCTCTGTCCAGGGTTTGTGTCAGAACTGAAAAGTTTTCCCCCGGATCATACTTAAGAGTTTCCATCATACAGACATATATAGGATTTTAAATGGAAATTTTGTCAAAATACTTTGGGTTCTGTATTTTTGTCAAAAGATCCAATGATTCTCAGTGGACAATTGTGAACTGATGCTGATTTTGAAACCCAAATAAGACTGGCACTTGTCCTAAGATTGTACATCTTAACTCAAAGTAAGAAATCAGCACTGGCTCAGTAGGTGGTCTTTTTGCTTAATTTGTGCAGCATCTGTATTTTCCTTGGAGTTCTACCCAGAACTTGACAAGGTCCAGCCCTGCCTTTAATTTATGATACAAGATCACAACCCACCGTGATAGGAATTCTGGCACAGTTTTGCGGAAAGTTAGGTTTCCTTCAGAAATATGTTTTATGTTACAGTTCAGTGTTCAGACCTGCACTATGTGGAATACAAAGATCAAAGAGACATTCAGCACAAAGAACTCTTTGTGAGAGTCATATCTATTCGGGGGGGGGGGAGGAATCAACAACATTGCACTGTTTGTAGTCAGTGCTTTGAGGAAGAAGTAGCACAAATTAGAAATGTGGTTTTACTGTATCATTATACATCTATGTTTACACCCTGTTTGTGATAGTATCTCCAGCCCCAGTCATACTTACCCAGAAGTAAGCTCCATTGGGTCTAAATACCACTGAAGGCACCAGATCCCATCTAATCTTGGAAGCTAAGCAGAGTGAGCTCTTGTTGGATGGGAGACCACCAATGAATATCAGGTGCTGTAGGCTATATTTCAGAGGAAGAAACTGACAAAACCATCTCTGAGTATTCCTTGTCTATGAAAACCCTGAGAAAAATTCATGGAGAAGGGGTAACAGACAACTTGAAGGCACACACACAGAGACACACACAAGCTCCACTGAACATCGTGAAATTTGCTTTTGAGAATACAAACACAGGATTGTGCAGTGTATCATCTTTGAACTCCATTTATTAGCTGCTAATAAATGGAGTTCACTTGAAAGAAGATAATGCTGAGAGGAATAGCAACCTAATTTTATTCAATAGACACAAATAGATAGAAAAATGTATTTATATGACTATAGGCTGAAATAAATATGTCATAGAAAGAAATATAATGTTTATTTTTATTTGTTCATTTAATTATGGTGGGCCCTTGGTATCTGCTGTGGTTTTGTTCCAGGACCTCCCCCTCTTCCATGGATACCAAAATGCATGGATGTTCAAGTCCTATTAAATACAATGACATAGTAAAATGGTGTCTCTTATATAAAATGATAAAATCTAGGTTTCATTTTTTGAATTCATATATTTTTAAAAAATATTTTGAAGTCATGGATGGTTGAGTCCATGGGTATTAAGGTGTTTATATCCCACCTTTCTTCCAGTATGGGACCCAAGGTAGCATTCACTCCTTAGAAAATCTGATACCAGTGGATTCCATAGATTTTGTCAGCATCTCTAATCTGGTACCAGTGGAAAGGGATGGAAAGAAGATTTGAAAATATTCAAAAAATGGTAGAAAAAAATCTGTTTCTCAGGTATCAGGAAACACAGATGAGAAGAGACCCAGTCTGATGAGACACTTTGCCATTTGGGACTTTTCTGAAAATAATTTGCAAAAATAAAAAAAAACAAAAAAAAGCACACCCCACAACCATTTGTTTGCACAGAAAACAGCATTTTTTCTGTAATTAAACAATGCAGAAAATATTTTTGCGTGGAAATATTATTTTATGTGCAGAAAGTGCTGTAGTTGGGGATATATTCTGTGCAAAATTCATATGTGGATTCATAGATGAATATTATTTTCGATGTAGAAAATGCTGCTGTCTGTGCAACCTATCCACATAGAATGATAGAATCATAGAGTTGGAAAAGATCACAATGGTCATCCAGTCCAATCCCCTGCCATGCACAAACAGACAATCAAAGAACCATTGACTGCAGGCCATGCAGCCTCTGTTTAAAAAAAAACACCAAAAGAATACTCCAGAACACTCTGAGGGAGTGTGTTCCACTGTTGATCAGCTCTTACTATCAGGAAGTTCTTCCTAATGTTGAGGTGGAATCTTTTCCCCTCTACTTTGTATCCATTGCTCTGGGTCCTATTCTTTGGAGCAGCAAAAAACAAACTTCCTCTATCCTCAATGTGACATCCCTTCAAATACTTAAACAAAGGCTATCATATCACCTTTTAACCATCTCTTCTCCAGGCTGAACATACCCAGCACCCTAAGGCTCTCCTCCTAAGGCATGATTTCCGGACATGTATGCAGAAGTTCTGAATGGTGAATAGTCTTCAAAAACTGTTCAGTTTTTTAAAAAGACTTTTTCAAAGCAGGAAGAAAATTGTTGCTTACTATGAGAAATAATTAAGGTAAAGAATGCATCCTTAATCAATTAATCTGGTACCCCCATGGTACCCCATAATAAAAGAGTAGCACAAAATGGGAACACTGTTTGTTATCAGTCTTCAAAAAAGTTTTACAGTTAGAACTTCCTTCACCAAAGTGGGAACACAACAGATGTGATCATCTTTTATTGATGGCCTCATAAGGAAAGCCTGTTATGATTTTCATTTCTATTTTGCAGCACATGTTCCACTATATATTATTCTGAAGCATTTTTTGAGCCCATACACAATTCTTTCAAATGACTTGGAAGAGAGCCAGTTTCTAGTCAGGATTTCTGATGTTTGACTGCATTGAGGCTACTGGGGCGGTAGAGATTTTTAGGACAATAGCAGGTTTTGTTTGGATAAATCGTAAAATTAGGGAGAGGGGTGTTCTGAATGCTTTTTGACTGAAGATCTCTGGTTTTAGAACTGTTTTTAAAGAAAATTTTCAATAGTTTTAATTGGCTTTTCATTATTTTGGAGTGTCAATATGGTGTAGAGGTTTGAGTACTGAACTTGGATTCTGGGAGATAAGGATTTGATTACCCTTTTGGCCATGGAGACCCTACTAGGAGAGCTTGGCCAATTCTCTCATCCTCAAAAAGGCAATGGCATTCTTCCTCTTGGCAAGAAAATCCTAGGATAGAGATTTCATACTTGACTTGTAGGCTCAT
Source organism: Phrynosoma blainvillii (assembly GCA_026167975.1). NCBI lineage: Eukaryota > Metazoa > Chordata > Lepidosauria > Squamata > Phrynosomatidae > Phrynosoma > Phrynosoma blainvillii. The sequence goes on from JANUYF010000005.1 coordinate 41,880,417, forward strand.
AATAACAAAAAGTAACATTGGGAAATGAGCTTCAGGCTTGTATGTTCTTGCATCATTCTTCTCTTTTTTAATATATATATATATATATATATATCGGAATTTGGACTAGGACCTCAGAGAGACTTGGCCATAAAAACCCACTGACTGACCTTGGGCAAGTAACACTTAGCTTCAGAGGAAGGCAATGGAAAAAACCCTCTAAACAAATCTTGCCAAGAAAACATCATGATAGGTTCACCTTAGAGTCACCATAAGTCAGAAATGACTTGAATGCATACAACATCAGAGATATACAAACATATACAACATATGCAATATGCATCCACCATATACAAATGCATACAACAACATCAGAGATATCCAATCTACAGGCTGGCAGCTTGTTGGGGTTTTACGATAATGTAAACTGACTTACGAATACAGAACAAACAATTGTATTGTGAACAATTATGTTCACAGGAGAGAAGCACGGTTATAGCTGCAATATTGGAACCATTGCATAAATGGTACAGAAGTTGTGGCTGCTGTGCAGTAAAGGTGATGCACAACAGCACAACACTTTGAAAGGCAGGCTGACACTGAGTAATGACATAGCCAGGAGCTAGGCAATTGGCATCTGTACTGCCCACGATTTCTTGGCCTATTGCTTCTTCAGCAATGGTTTTTCACTGGCTGGACCTTGGTTTTAGGTCTGGACCTTGGCAATGAATCACCCCTGTGTTGACATTTTGCCACCCTGTGTGGTGCCCCATCACACATGAGGAATCACTGTTGTACAACAGGACACCTTGTGTTGTACCCCATTGCATTCATCAGAGTTCCTTAACATGGTTTTGTTCTGTGATGGGGATGCAGCTCCATCATCGTAAAGTTATACATTGTAGTTCATGAAGCAAGATCTTGAATTACATTTGGAAACTGCAATGGCCTTAAATTCATTCAATAGTTGGGCCTATCCATTGCAAAATCTAGTAACCAGGAGAGAAAGATGTGGACTTTGTCCCTGTACAAGTCCTCAACTGCAATGTTCATAAAATTTTTATCAGAAAAGATTCATTAGGTGATATTTATATCCAACTAAAATGTCCCAAATAAACAGCAGTGGTGCTGGAGAGGGTATGTCTAAAAAAGAACGTTGAATTATATGAAGCTGTCTCGCCCAGAGGCTGACAAACTATGGAAAGAAACTGCAATGGATAGGTCAAATTACCAATCAAATTATTGACCCCAGGGACACATTATTAATACTATTGATCCTATACTGTTGCAAAGTAAGGGTCCCTGAACGTGCCAAATGACATTGTGGAAATCAGTCTTCTAAGGTGGAAGGAGAAAAGGAAGACTCCATTTTAACAGACAAAAATGCACATCAAGCAAAATGGCTGATGGAACATGGGCTTCATTTCTCCTTCTTTATCGACTCATCTTCACCACAACAGCAAAATGGTGGATTGTTATCTTCCCCTCCCCCATCATTCTTGTGGTTGTGGAGGACTCAGTTTTCCCTGGCCAGTCTTAACAGATCCCTGTTTGTGATGTGTTTCAAACTTATATGATTAGTTATGCCCCCCAACAAGCCAGTGACATCACTAGAGGGTGCTGGGAGTGTAAGCCACACCAGCTGACACCCTAAGAGGAGGGTGACACTACTGCTTCCCAAACATCTGTCTTTTAGCAGAAACAACCTGTGGCATTTGTCTCCATCACTTTAAAATGATGGAGCTCAGTAGAAGAGCTGGGGTGAGTGGAGGGAGTTTCAGTGGGAGGAAAAAGGAGAAGACTCAAGTATTTTTTTAAAATTAAATTTTAAAATGTAAAATTTAAATGTTTTAAAAATATTTTATTTTAAAATTTTCTTTAAAAACATCACATCTTGGTTATGATGTTGTAATTTAAAGGTGTAATTTTATTTTTGCAAGTTGATTATGTCACAATTATTGCCATTACATTCAGTAATATACTGGAATTACGATTTATGAGTAACATTAGTACAAAATTACTGTATGGTGTGGCATGGGAGGATGTTAATGGGGATGTGTGATACCATAAGTTACTGCATTGGGTGACACCAACTCTAGTGATGCCATTGAAGCTCTGCTGAGACTCATTGGAGGCCAGATGTCAGAGAGGGAACATCATACATTTAGGATTGCTTTGTTGGGACTGCCAGTCTTGGGTGGGAATTTCTACTCAGAATTAAAGATAGTAACATGGCTCAAATTTCTGAATGTTCTAGAAAGAGAGAGTTGACATTCTGCCCTTAAATGTCTCCCTATGTATATATCTCCCTATGTATATATCTAGGGACGTAGTGGCTCAAGTGGTTAAGATGCTGACTCTGTTGATTGCAAGATCAGCAGGTTGGCAGTTCAAGGTCCGGGTACTGCATGACAGGGTGAGTTCCTGTCACTAGTTCCAGCTTCTGCCAACCTAATAGTTCGAAACCATGCAAATGCAAGTAGATAAATAGGTACCACTTCGGTGGGAAGGTAAACACATACTATACAACCATGCTGGCCACATGATCACAGAGTAGGCTCCGACAATGCTGTCTCTTCAGATTAGTAATGGACATGAGCACCGTCTCCTATGGTCGGACATGACTTGACAACCTTGTCAATGGGGAATATCTTTACCTTTACCTTTTTTATTATTATTATTATTTCCACATATTAAAATTCACATATATCGACATAAGACATTCTAGTTATCTAAATATACATACATACATACATCTAGAACTAACAAATACCACATAGACAAACTTACCTAAAAGAAACTTCCCTTCCTTTAATAGGAGTATGTAATATTTTTTAGTCAACTTTTAGATTTTTCCTTTCTCAGCTTACAGTTTGTTCTATAATACTATTAATCTATATCGTATTTTATCATATACATCTTATCAGTTTTAATATTCTGTAACTTATCATGATTCTTGTTATGGACACCTGTTTCTAATGACCAGCACTGTGATTATTTGCTGTCAACTTCAATATGTTCTATACATTACTTATTTTCTAACCCAATTATAGTGTTCGTATAAATTATCAACAATTCAGTACAGTTTAATCTTTCAGAGCAAGAGGCATTTGATAATATCCATTGGGATTTTTTATTGGAAATCCTGAAGAAGATAGAAATCGAAAATAATATGATAAAATGGATTGAAGAAATATGTAAGAAGCAAGAAACTCGAATATTGGTAAATGGAGAAAAAACTGTAAGTTTCCAGATAGAGAAAGCAATGAGACAAGGATGTCCGCTATCTCCTCTACTGTTTATAATGACCTTAGAACCACTACTGGAGAATATTAGAACAAATGATTTAATTAAAGGAATAAAGATTGGTAGACATGAACATAAAGTAAGGGCGTATGCGGACAATTTGGTGATAACATTATCTGAACCATCAGAATGTATTCACCCATTAATGGAAACAATAAGAGAATATGAGAGACACGCTGGATTTAAAATAAATGTCAGAAAAACAAATATGTTGTTAATGAACATGAACAGGACAGAGACTGAATAACTCCAAGAAGTATCAAAATTTGAAGTGAAGAAAAAAATAAAATATTTAGGAATTTATCTAACAAATAAAAACTCAGACCTATTTAACAATAATTATGAAAAGACTTGGCAAGAAATTCGAAAAGATTTACAAAGATGGTCAAACATGAATCTATCATGGATCGGAAGGATTTCTACAATTAAAATGAATGTAACTTCGAAAATGATGTTCCTTTTTCAAATGCTTCCTATTATAATCAGTGATAAACCATTTAAGGAATGGTAAAAGATCTATCAGAATTCATCTGGAACAAGAAAAAACCGAAGATAAAGATGAAGATACTCCAAGATGATAACGAAAGGGGAGGTATGAATATACCGAATTTTAAATTATATCATCACGCAGCTTGTCTCAAATGGATGAAAGAATGGGTGAATATTAAGGACGACAGAATATTGCAACTAGAAGGGGTAGATTTACCTTTCGGATGGCACGCATATTTGATCTACGATAAAGACAAGGTTAATCGAGAATTTAATAATCACATAATAAGGAAACCATTGCTGAGAGTTTGGAAAAAAATACAGACATATTTTTATAAAGAAAATCCCAAAATTGACCTCTGTTAATAAAGCTTTTTACAGAAGAGAGAGAATGAAAGAAGAAAAATGGATAACTTACAGTGACTTATTAATTTGGGAAACAGATAAACCAAGAATTAAAACTATGGAAGCATTATTAAAGGAAGGCTATAAGTGCAATTGGTTTTTATATAGACAAATTAACAAAAGATTTAAGATGGATGAAAGAACAGTACAAATACAAAAAGAAGAATTAGAATTTGAAAAACTTCTGACACAAGAAACTCAACATATGATATCAAAATTATATAAAATATTATTGAAAGTAGAGATAGAGACAGAAATGGTCAAACAATATATGATAAAATGGGCTCAAGATGTGAAAAAACCAATAATGATGGATGAGTGAAAAAAGAATTGGAAGAAAAGACTGAAATATACACTCAACTATGAAGTAAAAGAGAATTACCTAAAGACACAATACAGATGGTATCTAACGCCAGAGAAGATATCAAAGATCTATCAGAAAAATAGTGGTGACTGCTGGATTTGTTCAAAACCCAGAGGCACCTACATGCATATGTGGTGGGAATGTGGAAGAACTGAGAAATTTTGGTCACAGATCCAAGCAGAAATAAAAAAAGTTTCGGGAAAATTATATTTTAGATGTTATACGCAGCAAGGAGCACATTGGCGAGAAAATGGAAAAGTAAAGAAGCCCCCACTCTGCAAGAATGGCAATACAAATTATATGATACAATGGAATTAGATAAACTGATGAGTCTCCTGAAAGGATATACAAAGAACAAATATGAAAGAGACTGGGCACTGATAACAAATTATTTTAAGGACTTATGGGGTGAAAATAGTGTGATTACCTTTACCTTTTTGTGTATATCTCCCCCACCTCCCTGCTGGCAATGTGTGAATCAAGAACAGTTTCTCCAAGGGCCCCTCCTTCAGAAAGTAGTAGGTAATGATCAGAAAAATTAAGTGATGGTGCCCACCCATGGTACAAATTGTCCCATACCCCTTTTTCTACTGCCACAATTCCACAAGTAACATTCAGACATGGGTTCAAACTTGTCATCTTGATCAGGGACTTACTTATTGAACTGAGATTGTTTATAATTATAATTCTTTTTTTTAAAAAAAAATGTAACCCAGTTCCTCCCTGCAGTTTAGATATTCAAACAGCCCCCCCCCAAACAAAAAGAAAAGAAAAGAAAAGGTCATCCTCTCCCATGATATAGATCAGGGGTAGGCAACCTTTCCCTTTAAGGGCAGAGGGACTTCAGCTCCCAGAAGCCTCAGCCATGTTGGCCAATAGTCCCATGTTGGCCAATAGCTCCTGGGATTCTGGGAGCTGAAGTCCCTTGGCCCTTAAAGGGGAAAGGTTGCCTACCCCTGACATAGATTATGTAACAATATCCCAGCACTTTAAACAACATTAAAAAATAAATATTATCTTGATGAGTGAACTTTTTAAAAATAACAAAAAATAATAATGCTATTTTGATGGTTATCCTATTGTTTGTCTATTACATTATCTAAGTCGGGTTTTTTAATAAGACAATTTTTATTTCAAAATATTTATGGAATGTAATTGTTGTTACTTGTCCTGAGATGTTTCCTCGATTATACAGCAGAAAAGTATCCTGTTGCTATACACCTTCAGGTCAACTCTAAATTAAGGTGGCCCTATCATAAGGTTTTCTTGGCATGAATTATTCAAAGAATATTTGCTATTTCCTTCCTTTAAGGCTGAGAGAATGTGACTGGCCAAGAGGGTTTCCATGGTTGAGCAGGGATTACAAACCCTGGTCTTCCAGGTCTTAATCCATTTGTTGCTACTTCATCCTGTGGAGAAGCAAGTTATCTGTGTTGGATCTCCCTATTTAGAAACCATCCTATTTGTTGCAAGCAATGTGTTAATCTTGGCAGTTTCACAAACAGGGAAATTTGTTTGCTAATGACTCCTCCTGTTGCCAAACAGCTCATTTTGAAAAATTTATGGCTTCCAACATCTAATGTAACATCTATTTTCTAGAAAGAAAACAGGTTAATAAATAATGCCAACCCTGATGTTTATTGGCCTTTTTTGTCATTCATCTCCAGTGGGAATTGCAGCAAGGAACAGTTGCCCTTGTTAACCTGCAAACATTTTTCACTCAGTTAGATCATTGACTCTGGCTCAAGGGTCCAATTTTCCTTTTATTCATTAAGCACATTGGGAAATGGAGTTCCTAACCCTTTCCAGTCTAAATGTGGAACAATCACATCCCCTCACAATCAAGTGCCAATGTGCTGGGACCTCCACATTTCACTGCAATCTCTCTGTGACGCAAGTTTTTAACAATTGAAGGATATTAAGTCAAAAAGTTGTTTTCTAATTGGAGGTGCTCAGGGGATTTTAAGTAACACACACAAACTGGAAGTTGGTACATGTGCCTTTCCAATTATCTTTGTTGAAATTAGGCAGAGGGCGTCATAAATCTCAGATAGCAGCTTTCAGAAGCTGGACTTGGGAATTCAGGCCTCTTAGGATAACACATCTGATCACCACAAAGATTAGGGCTTTGGAGATCTAACACAACATAGCGGGATATTCCCTTTTGAAGGGTGGTGTAATGTTTACATTGCATTCCAGATTAGAATGAAAGAAAAATATTCCATATAAAATAAAAGTGAAAATAAATCAGATGGTTGAGTGAATGGAATGACTGTCATAAAACACAAAGAGAGAAGGCCACTGATTTTTGCCACTGTCCTCTTCCAGTTGTAAGACATTCCAGAGGGTTAACCCACAGGAGTGTTTTTGTTTAGCCCTCAGAAGTTTTTTTTTTGGGGGGGGTGAAGTAGAAAATAAGAGTGAGATGCAGTGGGATGAAGCAGAAAATAAGAGATGAAAAAGTGTTGCTTCATTACAGGAAAATGGTGATCATTAAGAGCAGTTAGGATCTGGGGCCCTTTCACACTGCACAGTTACAGAGTTATGAGTTCACTTTAATTGTCATGGCTGCATCTTTTTTAAAAATATATATTTATTAATATTTTAAACAATTTCTTCAACATACAATAATATACACAATTTCCTCTCCATTCCCCACTCAACCCCTATTGTCTAAATCAGGGGTAGGCAACCTTTCCCCTTTAAGGGACGAGGGACTTCAGCTCCCAGAAGCCTCAGCCATGTTGGCCAATAGTCCCATGTTGGCCAATAGCTCCTGGGATTCTGGGAGCTGAAGTCCCTCGGCCCTTAAAGGGGAAAGGTTGCCTACCCCTGGTCTAAATACATACATATACTCATACACTATCCATTTGTTACTTTCCTCTCTAGAATTTCAGGGATTTCTTCATTGCAAATCTGTGTTATCTTCTTTGTTATCATGATGTACATCTTAACCAATTATGATAACAGCCTAAATGAAATATCCCCATTTTGAGTGTTTCTATTCCTATACATACCTGCTTCCCCTCCATATTAATTTTAAGAAGAATATGTGGATCTTCATAATTTTATCAGACCTATCTGGAAACTTCTCCCCCCCCCAAAAAAATTTTTTTTCCATGTTTATACTGCTTTATCCTCTACCTTCATATCATCTTAATATGTCCTACAAAGATTTCTCCCCATTCCTGTAACAGGTACTCAAAGACTTTTCTTCAATCATCAATATAATTCTCCATATATTTGTTTTGTATTGATATTGATAATTTATCCATTTCAAGCACGTCTAATATTTTAACTAACCAGTCTTCTGTTGATGAAGATGTTTCTAATTTCCAATCTTTGGCTACTATCATTCTAGCAGCAGAAATCATGTAAAATAATATTCTGCCATTTTTTCCCCAAATTGGCCTGTAGCATATTAAATAAAAAGATTTCTGGCTGGAACTCTATTTCAATCTGCAGAATTTTGCACAACATGTGATGAATTTTGACCCAAAATTTCTTCATCTTATCCATCACATGTGATATATATCCACCACATGTGATATATCGTATTGACTTCTTTTGCACATTTCCAACATTTGTTTGATTGATTGCCATATTTTTTTCATAATTTCTCTGGAGTTAAATACCATCTGAAATATATCTTATACATTTTTTTCCCTTTTAAGTCCTGGCATAGAGTATACATAGTCTTTTCTTCCAAGATAATCCCCATTGTTCAAATTCAATTATGTGCCCCACATTTTGGGACCACTTCACCATATTCTCTTTTATTATTTCCTCTTCTGTGTTCCAGGTTAACAGCAACTTACAAATTTTAGATAGTATAGCTTTTTTGTCTGAAATTAGTATTTTTTCCAGTTTAGAGGTACTAACTGCCACTCCTTCCTGTTTTCTGTCCATCATAAATCTCTCTCTGATTTGCCTATATAGGAACGAATCACATTCCCAACCTTATTTCTTGAGTTCCTCTACTGATTTAAAAGTTACTATATCATCATGAATACAAAGAACATTTTGATAAGTCATCCAGTTTTCATTTAACCAGGGGTCCTTCCTGAATAGTGCCTCATGTGCAGATGCCTAAATTGGAATTTTTATAGATATCCTTTTTCTGTATTTATTCCAAACATGGCATAATGAGTTTCTTACAAAATGATTATAAACTCTTTGTTTACTTTTGCTTTGCTGTAAAATAAATAGGCATGAAAGTCAAATCTCAGATCAGCCCCTTCTAGTTTTAATAAGTTCTTATTACCCAAGAGTATCCATTCTCTTAACCAAATCATACAAGAAGCCTCATAGTTTAAAATTTGGAACTTTCTTTGGCATCCTGTAGGGACTTCATTTTTATCCTTGTTTTTTTGCCATTCCAGATAAAGCATGCCAAATCTCTTTACCATTCCTTAAATAGAATTTCATTTTTGATGACTGGCAAATTTTGAAAAAGAAGTAACATTTTCGGTAAGACTGACATCTTAATTGAGGAGACTCTTCCTAAGAGGGACAGATTCAAATCGTCCTATTTTTTAAAGGTCTTCACTTATTTTTGACCATATCTTTTTGTAGTTATTTGCAAACAGGTCAGAGTTCTTGTTTGAGATCAAAATGCCCAGATATTTTATTTTATCAACTATAGTCCCTCCAGCACTTTCCCTGCTTATAATCCAAGTTTTTAAACTAGTATTTTTGTTTTTTCCTTATTTATTTTCAATCCAGAGATTTCCCCAAATTCCTCAAATTTATTTAATAATTTTCCTATATCACTAATTGGGCCATTTAGGGACAAGACAAGGTCATCCACAAAGGCTCTCAACTTAAATTCCATCACTTTGACTTTTAACTCCCTTTATATTTTGATCTTTCCTAATGCTTGCCAAAAAGATTTCCAAGGTTAGCACAAAAAGCAGAGGAGAGAGTGGACAACCCTGTCTTGTCCCCTTGTATATTTGCAGTGGTTTGGTTTTTCCCCCATTTATAATTATCTGGGCATTTTGTTTTGAGTATATTGCATTTATCCAATCCAGAAATCTCAAGCCTACATTCAGTCTTTTAAGAATCTCTAACATAGTTGAACAATTCACCTTGTCAAAGCCCTTTTCTATGTCCATGAAGATCAAGGCTATTTTCTTTTCATTATGCACCTCATGATGCTCAATTAATTCAAGTACCGGTATGTGTCTCACATTATTTCTCATAAAGTAGTTGGGCAAAAACTCACATTGACCTTCATAGATTATAGTAGTTAGGATTCTTCTTAATCTTCCTGCCAGAATTCTGGCAAATATTTTATAGTCCATATAGTCCCCCAGTGTTTACTTATATATTCTATTACTTGCTCCTAATTTTGAGTGAATTCCCCTAACCTTTTGTACTTCATAAGGCATGTCATTTTATCTAATTCTGTCATTTCTACTAATTTTCCCATCCAATCTTGTATTTCTGGCATTAGTTTTTTTTTCCATTTTTGAATAACTAATAGTCTTGCTGCTGCGATCATATAATACTCTTTGCTTACCTTGATCCAATCCCTCTTCAATCATATTCAATAAGTATAATTCTGGTTCCATTTGAAGCTTAATATTCAATATCTCCTCAATTTTCTGATATATAGAAACCCAACATATTTTTACTCTTTTACACGTCCACCATAAATGAAATAGTGTTCCTTTTTCTTTCGTACATTTGTAACATTTATCATTTACCTTATCATACATTTTAGATAATTTTTCCAGAGTGATATACCATCCATGGTGCATCTTATATATGTTCTCGTGTATATTTTGTGCTATTGATATTTTTATTGTTTTTTCCATACTTTTCCCATTTATTTATTTCAATTTTATGCCCAATATTTTGTGCCCATTTGATCATTGAATCTTTTACAAATTCCTCTTCTGTTTCCCATTTTAACAAGATTTTATATATTTTGGATAATACATTCTGATTCTCTTTAAATTTTTTCCAATTCTGTCATCTTTTCTTCTATACCAAAATTTCTAATCTCTATTTTCATTTTTTCTTTAATTTGTCTATATAATAACCAATGGCATTTAATTCCCTTCTCCTTTAATTCTTCTTGTGTTATTATTCTATATTGAGTTTTTTGAAAGTCAATTAGATCCCCTATTTTTATCCATTTATCATTCATGATATTTTCCCTTTTGTAAAATGCTTCATGGGGAGAGATCCACATTGGTGTATGGGGAGAACATCTTGCTTTAATCATCTTCCATGTTTTCAATAAGGCCCTTCTTATATAATGATTGTTACAATCTTTTTTCTTTATTAAACCAAAGATAAGTATGCCAGCCAAATCTTAAATCTTTTCCCTATAGATTTAATAAATCAATATCTTCGAATATTACCCATTCTTTTATCCACATTATACACGATGCCCTATAATATAATTTTAATATAATTTTATAAATCCCCCTCTATCTTTGTTATCCTGAACTATTTTCATTTTAACCTTGGATTTTTCCCCTGACCATATGTATTTAGATATTTCACTTTGCCATTTTTAAATACTTTCTCATTATGAATTATGGGGATTGTCTGAAATAGAAAAAGAAATTTTGGTAATATATTCATTTTGATGGTGGCTATTTTTCCTAAAAATGATAGTTTTAAATTCTTTCCTCTTCTTGATATCCTCCCAGGTTTTTTCATAGTTATTTTTAAACAAATCTGAGTTGTTCTTTGATAATATAATCCCTAAATATCTTACCTTATTCTTAATGGCAAATCCTGTCTTCTCCATTAATTTTTTCCCTTCTTTATTAGTCATATTCTTTATTATTACTGTAGTTTTGTCTTTTTTGTTTTTCAGTCCCGATACCATTTCAAAATCTCCCAGAGATTTAATTAATTTCTCTATACTGTCTTGAGGTTCCTCCAAAGTAATTGCTAGATCATCTGCAAATGCCCTTATTTTAAATTCATTTTTCTTAATTTTTATACCTTGAATTTCTCTATCATCTTTTAAATTTCTAATAAGAATTTCAATCACACATAGGAATAGTAATGGCGACAGAGGGCAACCTTTCCTAGTACCTCTATATATATCAATTGGATTTGTTCTTTCCCCATTAATTATAATTCTTGTATGTTGTGTACTATAGATTGCTCTGACCCAGAAATTGAATGCATTTCCAACCTTCATTTTCTCCAATATTTTGAACACAAAGTCCCAATTTACACAATCAAATGACTTCTCAATATCCAAAAATAGTAAGGCTATTTTTCTATCTGGATGTCTTTCTGTATATTCTATCAAATTAACAATTATTCTTAAATTATCTTTTAAATGTCTATTGGGCAAAAAGCCATTTTGTTCTTTGCTGATCCATTCCTGTAGTATACTTTTATCTTTGCCAATATAAATGCACATTATTTTGAAATCCACATTTAATAAGGAGATGGGTGTATAATTCTTTGTTTCCAATATAGCTCTATTTTCTTTTGGAATCAGACAAATATTTGCTTCCTTTCATGATAACAGAATATTTTTACTCTAATTCATTCATTAGTTTTTGAAGTGGTAGACAAAGGGCCTTTACAGACTGCCAGAAATAGTGCAAATTGAGGCCACTTTAACTGTCCTGGCTCAGTGCTAGGGAATCATGAGAATTGTATTTTTTTTCTGAGACATTGAGTCTTCTCTGTCAGAGAGCTCTGGTGCCACAATAAACTACAGTTCCCATGATTCCTTAGCACTGAGCCAGGACAGTTAAACTGGCTTCAATTTGCACTATTTCTGGCAGTCTGTAAAGGCCCAAAGTTGGTCTGCAAAGGTTTTATAATAAAGTGCACTGTATCCATCCGGTCCTGGAGTTTTTATGTACATTTAATTTTTTAATCGCTTCTTCTACTTCGCCTTTTGTAATTGGAGAGTTCAGTCTTTCCCTTTGATTTTCAGTTATTTCTTTAATTCTTTGTTTGTCTAAATAATTTTCTATGTCTTTCTTAGGAACCACTTGTTCTTTATATATCTTACTAAAATATTTTTGAAATATATTTTTAATTTCCTTTTGTGATGTTATTATTTTCTTTTCATCTCTAATTTTGTTGATCAACAATTTCTCTGTTTTTGTTTTCTTTAATTTATAAGCCAACCACCTTCCTGGTCTGTTGGCCTGTTTAAAATAATTTTGTTTTACTATTGTAAGTTTCTTCTTTATTTCTGCTACCAAATCTAAATCTAATTGTTTCTTTAACATTTCTATTTGTCTCATATTTCTTTACTATTTTTACTACCTTCCTTCAATTCTTTTTCCTTTTCCCCAATTTCTTCATTTAAAAGTTTAATTTTCTCCATTCTTTTCTTTTTCAGTTTAATGCTTTTTTTATAAGAAGACCTCTTATAATTGCTTTTTTTGTTTCCCATACCATTTCTATACTTGTTTCTCCTATCATATTTTCCTGAAAATATGATTTTTAATTCTCTTTGTATTTATTCTACTATCTTTTAATTTTGTAACAGTCTATCATTTAAGTGCCAATTGAAATCCTGTCTTTTATTTCTTATTGTTAAGACAATTGGATTATGGTCTGTTAAATTTCTTGGATGTACATCTATCCTTACCAGATTTTTACATATTGTTTTAGATATAAAGCAAAAGCAAAGCAGCTTCATTTATATGCTGCTTCATATCACACTATGGCATGAAGAACATAGCTATACGTGAAAGGGATGCATGCCTATCAGACTAGAAAGTGAATTCTCTTTCTTCCCATATTTAAATCTCCATGTGTCACACAGTGAGAAACATTCCAATAAATCAAAAAAATCAAGTCTTCCCTGTCCTTTTTTAAAAAAATTATCCGATTTTCTATCAATTATAGGTTCTACTACTCCATTCCAATCCCCTAACATTATAATTCTATTGTAGTCAAATTGCATCATTTCATTTTTAATTTTTTTTATAAAATTTGTCTTTGTTTTCCTGTGGACTGTATACCCCAATCAATAATATTTTTTGTTGTTTGATTTCTATTTCTACCCCTATGTAATGTCCTTTTCCATCTTTAAATTTCTTTAGCTTGGATTGTGTATATTACATATATCACCACTCCTTTCTTTCTTTTTTGGGCTAACAATACAAATTCTTTTCCTAATTTTCTATTTCTTAGAAACTTTTCTTCTCCCTTCTTTATTTTTATCTTTTGTAAACATAACATTTCATGCTTAAATTTTTCTAAATAATGAAATATCTTACTTCTCTTCTGACCAGAATTTATACCCTTTACATTCCAAGAGATTATTTTCATAATTCAAATCTTCGAAATCCAAATTTCTCTCTTTCTCTTGTTTATCCACCCTTTCCTTTCCTCTTCCTCCCAATCCTTATTCTCTTTCTTCTTCCTCTGTTTTTTCCTTCTTCTTCTTCAGATGGATCGCTGTTCCCTCTTTTTCTATTCTTCTTTGCTAGTCTCCAGTCTCCTTTTTCTACATCTCTTTTATATCTGCTCCAGTAGTCCTTAGCTTTTGCAATTGTGTCCAATTTGAACTATGTGCCATCAAAACGGAATGAAATCTCTTCTACTTTCTCCCATCTATAGGAGATTCCATTTTTCCTTAGCTGTGTTGTCAAAAAGTTGTAATCTCTTCTCTTCCTGAGTATTCTAATTGGTATGTCTCTATATATCTTTAAAATGCTTTCTCCTATTTTCAATTCTTTTTCAAATTCTCTTTGTAGTATCATGTCCCAGATTTTTCTTCCAAATTGTATAACAATGTCCCTTGGAATTCCCCCCCCCCCATTGCCCAGGAAGAGCTCACATGGAAGATTCTGTCTATCTCCCACTCAGAAAAAAGAAAGTCTTTTTCTTCTTTTTTCCATTTCTCTGAATTATATAGTGATAACAATACTATAGTCAGACTTCTATCTATTTTTACATTCATAATAATTTCTATTTCTATAATCACTTTCCCTCCAAATTTTGTACATATTTACATTGCCACCAAATACACATATATGTCCCTACTTCTTGGCAAGCTCTCCAGCAGTTTTTTGAATTATTCTTATCAATATTATGTAATCTCACCTGTGTCAAATAACATTTCCATATCAATTTATAGTCATTTTATTTAAACCATACAGATAGATTCTTCAAATGTCTTTGTTCTCAAATTCTATCCCATTCCTTATCACATATTTTACATCCTAATTCTTTTTTCCATATTCTTCTCAAAATAGAATCATAGAATCATAGAGTTGGGAGAAACCATAAGGGCCATCCAGTCCAACCCCCTGCCATGCAGGAACTCAAAATCAAAGCATCCCTGACAGATGGCCATCAAGTCTCTGTTTAAAGACCTCCAAAGAAGGAGATTCCACCACACTCTGAGAGAGTGTGTTTCATTGCCGAACAGCTCTCACTGTCAGGAAATGCTTCATGTTGAGGTGGAATCTCTTTTCCTGTAGCTTGCATCCATTGTTCTGAGTCCTATTCTCTGGAGCAGCAGAAAACAAGCTAGCACCCTCCTCAATATGGCACTCCTTCAAATATTTAAAGATGTCTATCATATCCCTCTTAACCATCTCTTCTCCAGGATAAACATGCCCAGTTTCCTAAGTTGTTCCTCATAGGGCACAGTTTCCAGACCCTTCACCATTTTAGTCGCCCTCCTCTGGATGTGCTCCAGTTTTTCAATGTCCTTTTTGAATTATGGTGCCCAGAACTGGACACAGTGTTCCAGATGGGGCCTGACTAAAGCAGAATACAGTGGCACTATTACTTCCCTTGATCTTGATACTATACTTCTATTAATGCAGCCTAAAATTGCATTGGCCTTTTTAGCTGCAGCATCACACTGTTGACTCATGTTCAACATGTGGTCCACTAGGATTCCTAGATCCCTTTCACACCTAGTCTCATTAAGCCAGGTGTTCCCCATCTTATATCTATGCAGTACCCTACATTTCTCTGTGTTGAAATTCATTTTGTTAGCTTTGGTCCAGCTTTCTAATCTATTAAGGTCATTTTGAATTTTCATCCTATCTTCTGGGGTATTAGCTATTCCTCCTAATTTGGTGTCATCTGCAGATTTGAGAAGCATGCCCCCTATTCCTTCATCTAAATCATTGATAAAGATGTAGAATAGCACTGGGCCCAGGACAGAACCCTTGGCACCCCATTGGTCACTTCTCTTCAGGATGAAGAGGAGCTATTGCTGAGCACCCTTTGGGTTTGGTCAGTCAACCAGTTACTAATCCACCTAACAGTTATATTGTCTAGCCCACATTGTTTGCAAGAATATCATGAGGGGCCTTGTCAAAAAATATGCTATGTCTACATTCCCTTCATCTAGCAAGCTGGTAATTTTATATATATATAAAAGAGATCAGATTAGTCTGGAATGACTTGTTTTGGAGAAACCCATGTTGACTTTTAATGACTATGGCATTCCCTTCTAAATGTTCACAGACTCTCTGTTTAATGAATTGTTCTAGAATCTTTCCCAGTATTGATGTCAAACTAACTGGGCAATAGTTGTTGGGATCCTCTTTTTTCTCCTTTTTGAGGATGGGGACAATGTTTGCCCTCCTCCAGTCTGCTGGGACTGCACCTGTTCTCCAGGAGTTCTCAAAGATTATTGCCAGGGGCTCTGAGATTACATTTGCCAGTTCTTTTAATATCCTTGGATGTAGTTCATCTGGTCATGGAGACTTAAATTCATTTAGGTTAACCAGGTATTCCTGTACTTCCTCTTTACTTATTCTGAGCTGCATTTCCCCTATTGTGTCCTCTGCTCCATTTTCCTCAGGTTGAACACCCTTTTCCTTTTGGGAAAAGACTGAGGCAAAGAAGATGTTGAGTAGTTCTGCCTTTTCTCTGTCCCCTGTTAGAATTTCTCCATCTTCTCTGTGCAGTGGCCCTACCATTTCCTTCTTCTTTCTTTTGCTATGGACATACCCCCCAAAAGAACTTTTTTATTGTCCTTAACACCTCTAGCAAAATATTCTCCTTTCTCCCCCCTCTTTATTCTCCATCAACATTTTATAAATTTCACTAATTATTCCTTTAGTTTTCATTTTCCCCCATTCCTCTTCCTTTCTGTATTAATTGTTCAAATTGTGTGCACTTTTTTCTTTCTACATTTCTTTTCCTCCAGTTTTTAATCCACTGTTCTAATTGCATGCAGTGGAACCATGAATCTTTATCCCTGTAACTTTTTCCTTTATACTCTCTTTCTCTAATCTTAAATTCTCCCAATTTTCTATTTTATCTATTTTCCTTTTTTTAAACTCCTTATCGAGCATTCCTCTCAGATTCTGTGGAAATTTTCTTTTTATCATTATTGGTGTTATTATTGACTCTTCAGTCATTAGTTCTTTTTTATATTTACTCCATATTTCTAATATATTTTTCATAAATGAGTTTTCAATTATCTTAATTTCTTTCCTAGTAAATTCCCTAAAGAAAATATTCCATACTTTCATGTTTACTTCATCTGCATCTAACTCTAACCATTCATACATACGGCCTGTTTCTGGGAGCAGTGGATTGGGGCCACGGCAACCACATCCTCCTTTTTGCCACCCCAAAAAGAGCAGCAAAATGCTGCTCCTTTTTTGGTTGGCTAAAGGCCATCCTTAGAGCCAATGCAACAGCTTTTTTGTGCCCTTTTGGTGCAGCAAGTGTGCACGCTGTGCCAGGAGGGTGTCCTGATGCCACATGCCATGCAGACAGGCTCACAGCATCCGGATGGCATCAGAGTGGAGTTGGGGTGGCTGGTGTGCAGCTGCCCCGCCCCAACTCCACCCCCAGGCTGGCCCTTTGTTTCAGTCTGCATCGGCCCTAAGTCTCCCACACCTGACATACCTTCTATAACATATCTCAATTGATTAGCCTCATAATATCCTCTTATATTGGAAGGCCCAACCCTCCCTCTTTTTTTGATTCATTCCAAAATTGTTTATTTAATCTACTTATTTCCCCTCCATTACAATATTTATTCAATATTTTTTGCCATTTATTCAATTCGGTCTCCAAAACTTTCAATGGTAGCATTTTAAATTAAAAAAAAATATTTTTGGTAATATTTTCATCTTAATTAATGCTATTCTTCCAAACCACAGTAAGTGAATAAGTAGTTTCTACTTATTCTACTAATTTTTTCTCCACTTCTTTCCTTAATATAACCAAATTCTTTTCTTCCATTTCCTTTAAATGTTTAGTTATGGTTGCTCCTAAGTATTTTATACTACTTTTTAGTCATGTCTCTAAACTTTTTGTTTTATGAATTCACATTACTGTTCTTTTGTGTAATTAAATAACACCATTTCTGATATTTTCCAATTAATCTGTAACCCTGTCATCTCACCATATACATTTAAATGTTCCTTTATTTTTCCCCATCTATCAATTAAATCTTTAATAGTTAACAATGTATCAGCAAATAAACCAATTTATGTTTTATTTTCAATCCTATTCTTTTCTTATTACATTCACTAATATCTTTATCACCATTGCAAATAGTATTGGTGATAAAGGGCATCCTTGGCTAGTACCTCTTGTTCCCTTTATTTCATTTGTTACTCCATCATTTACCATTACTATTGCTGAATTGTTAGAATACAGTTGATCTATTAATCCCCTTACTTTATCCCCCCACTCCAAATATTTTCATAATTATTTTTAGTGTTGGCCATTCCACACAATCACACACTTTAAATATGTCTAGTGCCAAGATCCCAATTTTTCTCCTATTACATGTATTGTATCCAATACTCTTCCTACTAGGTTTGACATTTGTCTTCCTTTCACAAATCCACACTGATCCTTTCATATATATTTATTTATGCATTTGTTCATTCTATTTGCCATAATAGCTGATAAAATCTTCACATCTTGGTTTATTAATGATATGGGTATATATGGTCCAAGCTCAACACCTTTTTAAATAAAGAAACCCCTCAAAATTGCCTTCCTGGCTTCCCATACCATGATTTTGTCTGATTCTTTTCCTGCATTCTCTCTGAAATACCATTTTAATTGTTGCTTCATTTGTTCAGTTATTTGGGGTTTTTGGAGATTGTCATTCAAAGGTCATACATACATATTCACTGGTCCAAATTTTTAATGCAAGCATGATTGATGAATGATCCAATAATATTCTTGGCAATATTTCTCTGTATTTGATACCTTTGACTCCAAGATTTCAAAATTTTAAAAAAGTTAATCCTGCATTTATATCTCCACATCTCAATTACATTTAGTTCTTCCATGAGTTTAAAAAAAGATTTGGGAAGCTTCCCTTGACTGACTTTGTCCCCCCCCCCCCCCCCCCCCCGCCCGGATGTTCTATCTAGTTGTGGACTAAGTACTCCATTCCAGCATCCAAACATGATCACATCAGTTCATAGTCATAGTTTTGAATTATAAGTCAAACATTATGCAATAATTTTTCTTTTTTCTCTTGGGGAGCATAGATAGCTACTGGAAGCACTTTCTGATTAAAAATATTAAATTCATTACAAATATAATGGCTGTTATCATCATTGAAGATCTCTCTTGCTTGGAGTTTTGTGGATGTACATACAACAATTCCTTTCTTTTTCTTTGCTGAAGCCAATATAAGTTCTTCTTCTGGTTTTTAATTTATTAGTAGTCTTTTATCTTCTTGATGTGTGTTTCTTGCAAACATAGTATGGTGTATTTAAATTTTCTCAGGTAGTGGAAGATTCCCCCCCCCCCCCTTCTTGTGGCGTATTTAGACCTTTTACATTCCAGGATAGAAAGTTGATGTTGTTCATATTTTTTGTTTATTCGTTTGTCAATTCACTTGTATGTATATGATTCTGAATTCCTTTTAAGTCTGTTAGTTGAGGTTTCAGTTTCAGAATCTTCCTCCTCTTCTTCCTCTTCCTTGGATGCTTCTTCATGTTTCAATTCTTCTTCCTCCTCCCTTTCATCTTCCTTTCTTTTCAATTGAGCTTTATCGTCCCTCTTTTCATTTGTTTTGTCTGTTGCTGAAGCTTCTTGTCTTTTAGTTCCATCACCATTTGTCTGTTCACCTAATTCTGTTTTTCTATTTCCTTCCCAAATTTCCTCCAGAAATCTTAAGTTTTTTTAACCATATTTAATTTAAACCACTTTTGCTTATAATTAACTGATATTCCTTCAAGTTTCTCCCATTTATATATTATTCTGTTTCTATTGAGTTGTGATGCTATAAATTTATAATTAGCTCTTTTTCCCCCAATAATCTTATTGGGATGTCCTTGTAAATTTTTGTTTGTTTACCTTCAATTACTAAGGTTTTGTGGTAGCTTTGTATCAACAAATCATCTCTTACTTTCTTTCTCACAAAATAAATTACTGCATCAGGAGGTAGATTTTTCTCTCTTTCCATTTGTGAATTTATCCTGTATCTTGCTCTGGATTTTCCATAAATTCTACTAATTTTAGAATTAGATAGTCATACAGATTCCCATTAGTTTTCTCCCACAAGCCTCTAATTTTCACACAATTTTCTCTTAGGGGGGATGCAGACGAGGGCGTCCAAGACGCCCTGGTCTGCAGCGCTGCGGGGCCAAGGCAGCCTCACCGCGGCGCCTCCCTCGCGAATCTAAAAGGAGCACCAAATTGGCGCTCCTTTTAGATTTCAGAGAAAGTGCGCCCCAAAAGCGGCGGGCGCACTTTCTCTGACTGAAACGCCGCGGCGCATGTGGTCGCCGCGGCGTGAGGTCAACCCGGAAGCGCCGGCCATCTGGATGGCCGGTGCTTCCAGGGGCGACCTCAGGAAGAGGAAGGGGTGCCGCTCGTGCGGCTGCCCCTCCTCTTCCTGGCCTCGGAGACGGCTCTATTAGCCGTCTGCTGAGGCCCTTAGTTTAGTTTAAGATCTTTCGAAGCTTTAAAGTCCATATCTTTATCCTTCTGTCTTAACCTCTTCTGTCATTTCTTCTAGCTTTGTTTTTTCGTCTAATACTTCTAGTCTTGTATTCATTTGTTTTGTCTTGTTTAACTTCTTCTAGTGATTATTTAATATCCTTTAATTCTGCTGTCACATCTTTTTTATATCTGCTCTAAGATTCTTTATTTGTCACACTGCATTCTGCTCCATTTCTGCCTTCATCTTCCTTACCTCTTCTAGGCCACAGCTTGCGATGCAGCCATTTTTCTAGATGTTGCCATGATTTTGCTGTTACTTCCTTTCTCCTTACACTCTATTTTCTCTCTCTTCCTCCTTTTCTTCTTCTTCTTCTTCTTCTTCTTCTTCTTCTTCTTTTTTTTTTTGAGGCTTTCTATTTGTTATATTGGTACTTATCTCTTGAAAGGTTAATATCTGTTTATCTCCTCCTTCTATTTCTCTTTCTCTTTTCCTTCTTCTGACTTTTTAGTGCTTGCTTTTCTTTTTCTTTTCCCCTTTTTTCCCCTGTTTCTCTCTTTGTTTCTCTCCTTTTTCTATTCTTTGAGAATTCTTTAAGATTATATCCTCTATTCCCCAGTCCTATTGTTATGGTCACAACAGGCCTAGTGTTGCTTAAATTAGTTCTTCCCCCCCCCCCCTTTGTCCTAGTAATTCAGCAAGCAATAACAATCAATAAGAAAAATGTTCTCTTTCTATATCTTTCTATATCATCTAAGAAAACAAGAAAATAAGGCTTGCTATAGTCGACAAGTCAATAATGGAAAAAGAAAAATTGTTGTCTCTTTATTTCTTTTTCTGTGTCTTGTCCTTTACAAGTTAATTTTAAAAGGTTCAAATTGTTTCCAAATTGGTTGTTTCCAAATTAATTATTCCAAATGCCAAATTGTTTCCAAACTAATTATTCTCATTTACAAGCTGTCTCAATCCAGAAAAGTTCGAAGTAATTCTATTAATTTTATTAGTAGTTCTGTTAATAATTAGTTCAATTTAATTAATTATTCAGAACTAGTTTATCCATGTATGTAGTAGAAAGATATTAGTATATTATAACTTCCATGAAATTATCCATTATCTCATTGAAACTATTCAGGTTGGTTGCACTCTGTGAAGAAGTACTTCCTTTTATGTCTTGGATCTCTGTGAATGACTCTTGCTTCTAAAAGTATGATAAAGGGAAATGTACCTATTGCTTTCTTCTCACCATGTATAATTTTATACTCTTCTACAATATCACTTTAAACTAGTTTTTCTACAGAGCGATCCAAAGATTGTAGCTTCCCACCCCCAAGAAAGTTGCCCTTGATGCCTTAGATCCAAAACACACTGCAGAAATAGTCCAGTTTGAGACCACTTTAACTGCCCTGGCTCAATGCTGGGGAATTCTGGGAACTGTAGTTTTGTGAGACATTTAGCTTTCTCTTTCAGAGAGCTCTGGTACCACAATAAGCTACAATTCCCAGGATTCCCTAGCACTGAGCCAAGATAGTTAAAGAGGTCTCAAACTGGATTATTTCTACAATGTGTTTTGGACTTTGGCTTTCCTTTTCTGCACCATCTCCACCTTTATCATGGGTTGATATTTTTATCCACCCAATTATTTGTTCGGTTAGCTTAGTATGTGTTACAGGGTATGTCACTTATGAGCTAATTAATTCCTTCTTTAAAAGTTCTACATTTTAGAATCTTCAACAATGTTTTCTAATCCCCAAAGTGAGGACAGTGGTCTCTCCACATTCACTGCGATTAAGGGTGAAGGACACCCATGAATGTGGGAAAACCGCAAATAAAAAAACACTACTCTTTTTACCTAAGAAAACACCTCTCTAGGAATCTCCAGGTCCTCCAGTGCAATTCAATGGTCAACATCTGCCAGAAGTTGATCATAGAATCATTCTGGAGGACCCACAAATGCCTAGAGAAGGAACCTCTATAGTCAACTTCCAGTAGAATGGCACTGGAGGATTTAGAGATTCCTAGAGAGAACATATTAATCAAAGCCATAGATAATCAAATCTGCAAAAGTCAAAGCCGCAGATGTGGGGAACCAATTGTAATATGTACAGGAGATAACACTGGTGGGGCTAGGATCAATGTTTTCACCCACAATACCTGATGTGGGCCACATGAGGCCCCAGAAATGGAGGAGAGTCATAAAAACAAGAAATAAAGTCAATTCATATTGTTTGTTTGAAGGGAGATTTTATTTTATTTTATTTTATTTTTTGGCCTCACTCCACCCATTTCCACAAGTCACAAATTTTCCCTCTTGAAGAACTTGAGAAGCAGGAGGATGCCTTTTTTCTAACCTCAATTTTTTTCAGGGGAGCACAGAACACCAAAAAAAAAAAAGTTTTAGATTTCTGTATGGGACCTGTGTGCTGACCAACCCTAGGGTATAATTGGTGTTTGTTTAGTGGAGGAGAAAACCTCACAGTGTGGCTGTGAATTATGTCAGAATACACTACTGTCAGGCTTCAATGGTCCCAAACACTCAGAATGTGTGTGAGTTCATCTATGACTGCATCTACACTGCAGAATTAATGCACTTTGACACAGCTTTAACTGCCATGACTCAATACTATAGAATTCTGGAATCTGTAGTTTATGACCATCTTTGCCTTCTCTGTCAGAGAGCTCTGGTGCCATAACAAACTACAAATCCCAGGATTTGATATGATGGCACCATGACAGTTAAATCAGTGTTAAACTGCATTAATTCTGCAGTGTAGTAGCAGCCTATGGAGTTTATCACACAGGGGAAATCCCGTGCGGAAATGAGGGTTTAAAGTAGAAAAAAACGCAAAAGTGGATGTTTTTTCAGATGATGTCGCTGTTAAAAGGAGGTTAAACTGGGGTTAATCCGAACGGAAACCCCTCATTGACTGCTTCTTTTTACTTTCAGGTTTTTCCAAAAGTAAAAAGAAGCAGTTTCCGTTCGGATTACCCCCATTTTAACACCACTTTCACTTTTCATACTGAGGAATCCCATTAATAAATTGCTTCCGCTTTTGCGTGTTGTTTTTTCTACTTAAAGAAAGGTTTCTGCACGGGACTCCCCATGTGATAAACTCCTATGTGTATCTGGAGTATCATGAAAATGAAAAGATTGCAAAATGCCAATCTGAGGAGCTGATACTAATATGAGATTTTGATTGTTCATTCTAATGATTAATTCTGAGCTGGATATTTAGGGTTTATCAATCAGATCAGAAAGAATCGAATTTCTATTTCATATAATAAACCTGCTAATATTTTAAATGTGGAATCCCAAGAGAGAAGACAGCATTGGATGTGGACATGGACCACTACAATTGGTCCATGTGGGCTAGTTATTTTCTAAAATAGTTATTTTTAAAATGAGTACCAGTAATATCAGACTGGACATTTTAAGTGACAAAAAAATTAAAGTTAAGAGCATTTTAGGTTAAGTGCAAAATCATTCCTCAGGGGCCAAAACAGGGGCCAAATTCAGTAGTGCCACTTTTGGTAATGAATATATAAATTCAAAGAGAGTGACTTTTTTCTAGAACAAAATATAGAAAAAGGTTATGAGTCCATGACCTGGGAGAAAAAACATAACAAGTTGTTCATGATGTGCCTTTTTAAAATACTTAGGTATTTGCAGAATATTGTGGTTTCATGGTGGAGGAGAAGGAATGAGTGGGGGAGGAATTGCACTAGGAATATAAATCCTTGACTATTTCATCCATGCTTGTGAGAATGAATTATTATGATCTTTCTCTCCTTACTCTGGGACAAAACAATTATTCCTCTGCAGTATTCTCCCATACTCAAGCATTTCAAGTATTGGTAGAGGATTATTCTGCATAGAAAAACATGTGTGTTTTTTTTCTTGTCAAACACACACATATACACCTTTGTTCTTCTTAAGAGAATAATTCTTCCATAACACTTCAGGATGTTCGAATACTGGGAGAAAAGTGTGTACAATTTTCACTAGTCTGATATTCTTCCCAGAGGAGTTCCCCAGTTATTAGGAAACCTATTTTTTGTCCTGGGGAACCTATTTTTGACCAAAAAGAAATATTCTTCCTGTATTTTACACACAGTCTAGCAATTGCTTGAAAACATTTGCTCACTTGTAGGTGACAAATCCATACAGATGACTCCTGCTGGAAATGACAATATGGCACAGCTTGAAAAGGTTACATTTTGGGGTGGGATATGACTCCCCCTACTTTCACAATGCTGCCTGCAGAATTGTGCGATCCAAAAATTAACTTTCCCAAGCTCTGAAATATATTAAATATATTCAGAAAAAAATTCTGGTTCATATTTCTGTCACAAAACCATCCCAAATCTGAGGCCAAGGGGCCCTGCAGTAGCTACATATTTGCAGCCTTCCAGAGAGCCCTTTTGGAAGGCAGTGAAAAGTAAAGAAATTAGATCACAACGTTCGAAGGGGAAGCCCAGAGTATGGTGTCATCAATGTGCTCCATGCAGTCCCTGACACCTCATAACTTCAGTTAGTAAACCATGTGGTACAATACATCTCTGTCCATGTGTTTCCTCTGTCTAATGTCAATATACTCATAAACTTCAAGGCCAAGAACATTTTTTATTGTCTCAGTTTCATGTTTGCAGTCCAGACTTTTGAGAATGTTTATTAAGCCTACCTCTGACTGATCAAATTTCTTTAAAAAAAAAAATACTATAAATCAATTTGCATATATTGGGAATGGCATTTAAATGTCCAATTGCACCACTATGCCTTTTGGTAAATATTCCCTTATTTTCACTACTGTTTCTTAGGGCCTCGGTAGACGACTAATAGAGTCATCTTCCGGGCAGGGAAGAGGAGGGGCAGCCGCACGAGCGGCGCCCCTTCCTCTTCCAGAGGTCGCCCTCGGAGTTGCTGGCCCTCCGCACGGCCAGCGCTCCGAGGATGACCTCACGCCATGGCGACCGCACGCGCCGTGGCATTTGAGTCAGGGAAAGTGCGCCCGCCGCTTTTAGGGCGCCCTTTCCCTGAAATCTAAAAGGAGCACCAATTTGGTGCTCCTTTTAGAGTCGCCGACGGTGTGCCGCGGTGCGGCTGCTGCGGTCCAGCGGCGCTCCGTCCCGCGGCGCACGGGAAGCTCCCGTCTGCTTCCCCCCTTACTGGTGCCAGAAACACATTAAAACTGAAATCCTGTAGCAAGCACCTTAGTGAGTTGTGCTTAGTTTCCACTGAAAGTAATCATACTTCAACTACTACATCAGATGAGATGTGGTGGAGAAAGCTTGGGAGAAAGCCTTCATAGTGATGGCATCCCAGTTTTGGATCAGGCTCCTGAGAGTCTTAGCTAGTGCAATTTTTTCAACATCACAGGGGTATCCGTACTGCACAATTATAGCAGTCATTTGCACCACACAATTATAGCAGTTGATATCATTTAAATGGCCATGGCTTCATTTTATGGAATCTAGTGCTTTGTAGTTTCATGAAGTATTCTAGAGAGTTCTGATGATGTACTTCAGGGAAATGGACTAGAGAATTCCAAGTACCTCATAAAGCCATAAATCCCAAGATTATGTAGGATAGAGCCATGGTAGCTAAAGTGGTATCAAACTGCTATAATTATGCAGTGTGGATACACATCAGGTAAAGACCTCTAGTCCATCTTTAAATAAAATGTTGGCTTGTCATCTGAAACTTTTCATTTTTAAAAGCCTATCTTCCAAACTATATTTTGGGTTTTAATGGATTTAATTTTTGTGTTTGTTTGCGAGCTGCCCTGAGAACATCTGTTATGTGGTAGCTATATAAATGGTGATAATTTGGAAATACTGTAAATAAATAGTAATGATTAACCTCCACATTGATTTCAGTGGGATACATGTGGAACTAACTCTTCCTGGATTCATCTCATTGGGATGTCAGAGCAGATAAACAGAAACCAATGGGATTTAAGTTGGTCTCCAAGCTAGGATCCATATGTCAGGGCCTTTGCAGACTGCCAGAAATAGTGCAAATTGAATCCACTTTAAGGGTTAGGGTTAGTGCTAGGGAATCATGGAATTTTTTTTTTCTGAGACATTGAGCCTTCTCTGTCAGAGAGCTCTGGTGCCACAATAAAATACAGTTCCCATGATTCCCTAACCCTAACCCTAACTCTTAAAGTGGACTCAATTTGCACTATTTCTAGCAGTCTGCAAAGACCCTATGTTTCATAGCTGAGTGGCATTTTCCAATACTTATGAATACTATGAATCATCACTGCAGTAATATTACAGCTTTTTGGGCATTAATGTAATTATTACTGTATGTATTCCTTGCATTTCATTTCCCCTTGGCATGCTTTAGCCCTACATCACCTAAAGTTTTCCTGATGGAAAACATGAAGACTTCTTGCAAGCTAAGGAAATTTAATGTCTATTTGCAATCCAAAGAAGATGTTTCCTTGGAATCCAGCATGTTTCTTTCCTTTGTGAAGCCTCAGGTTCCTATGCAGGTAGAGAATGCTGAATTTCTCAAGAAGTCTTCATGTTTCCACCAGGAAAGCTTTAGGTGATGTAGGGATAAATTGCCTACCTCTGGGATAAAACATGCCAGTCAGTCCCAATATTAGAAAAAAATTGCTTTACCTTTATTGGAGGCAGAAGCCTCTGATAGCAAGGTTCCAGTGTGCTGGCTCTCTCTTTAGGATTCCCCTGTGAAGGCTAAAATGTGATATCTTGAAATCCAAAAAACATCTAGGGGCAGCCGTATTGGCCATATAGCAAATCCAATAACATCCACACAATGATGCCTTTATTGGGCTCACCAAAATGCACAATTACATGTTGCAAGCATGTAACATCCATGTAACATTGGGATTGACTTTAAATTTCCTTGGCTTGCAAAATTTTCCAGTGAGCACATGGCTAAAGGGGGAGGAGCCAGACTGCAGATAGCCTAACATCTGAACTGAGATCAGAAACAGAAAATGCAGGCCCAAGATTAACATCTTCAATTTTTTTTCTCCTGTTTGCCTGATGAAGAAGCCAGTGTGACTTCAAAAGCTTGCAGCATGTAATTGTGCATTTTGGTGGGTCCAATAAAGGTATTATTGTTTGGATGTTATTGGATTTGCTATATGGCCAATATGGCTACCCCTAGACATTTTTGTAATTGCACATGCTACAGAATAACAAATGGAAACTGATAACTCAGAAATAAGGCTGACAAATCCAAAATCAAAGAAATCCAGTGTAACATTAAATGGTTTTTCAAATAGAAAGAATGAGGATTACTAGAAGCAATTGTGTTAATCAATAACCTTTCCATGACCTTGTGAAGAGATGGTGGACCTTTTAGTCAGGCAGGAAGCTAAGAAATACAGATCCTTTTTTAAAAAAATGCACACAAATGCAATATTTGAATGACTGCAGGGGAAGAGAAAGGAATCTCTAAAGACTAGCAAGAGGAAAGAGAATGCATCATATTTTCCTGGCTCACCAAGCTTATTAGAGGAAGTAAGGAGAACCCAGACCTATTGCCAGATCACTATGACTCACTTAGTATGCCAAAATAATAATCTTTCAAATGGAGCAAAAGAGAACAAAAGTGGAAGCTAGTAGCAAATTTTAACTGTTGATTGTAAGAAGGCAAAACCTGAGACACTCTGGAATAGCTTTTCTCAAACTTGTGTCCTCCAGATGTGCTTGAGTACAATTTCTATGCTGTGTTGTCTGTGGATATAGTGGGACACATCTGGAGGGCACCCAGGGTCCCTTCACCCTACATAATTATTGTGACATATTC
Source organism: Phrynosoma blainvillii (assembly GCA_026167975.1). NCBI lineage: Eukaryota > Metazoa > Chordata > Lepidosauria > Squamata > Phrynosomatidae > Phrynosoma > Phrynosoma blainvillii. Next base: position 41,908,596 of record JANUYF010000005.1, read on the forward strand.
AATTTTAATTGCTAGACCAACATCCTTTGTAATCCAGGTGAGGTACAGATCTCCCTAGGAATTCTAAATGCCTCCATAGATGGAACTGTGGCAATTAAAGTGAAATCATAGTACTATAATTGTATAGTGTGAAAGGGCCTTATATTGGGAAAGGCAGATCTAGATCACTATGTGCATTCTTCAGTAAAAAAAGAAAAAGAAAAAAGCATTTCTCATCCAGAGGTAAACAACCGGGCAATTAAACTTCCTAAACACTACAGAGACCTAGACAAGACATGTATATTATCTGTTCATCAGTCCAGACATTAAAAGTATGGGCTGGAATTCATAATTGCAGTTACAAAGAGAGGTAGCTCTAGGGAGCTACACATTTGTGATTGGTTCATATTCATGATTTCTATGTTATCAATAGAGCAGGGGATGCTGTGGCTTAGTGGTTAAGATGCCAATTCTGACAATTGGAAGGCTGGCAGTTTGAGGCCCAAGTGCCGCACGATGGAGTAAGCTCGTGTCATTAGTCCCAGTTTCTGCCAACTTAGCAGTTCAAAAGCATACAAATGCAAATAGAAAAATAGATATCACATTGGTGGGAAAGTAACAGTGTTTGGTGCAGTCATGCTGGCCACATGACCACTGGAGTAGTCCTTGGACAACGCTAGCTCTTCAGCTTAGTTACAGAGATAAGCACCACCCCCTACAGTCAGTTACAACTACACATTCATGTCAAAGGATTACCTTTAACTTTACTTTTTTAGAGAATACATAGGAATTGTGAAAGTTCCCATATCTGCACTTACTAGGTGGCAGCAGCTTTGAGCAACATGAGTCTGCTCTCCTGTTGATCAGGACCACCACCACCCCCTTCCATGAGCAGTCTCCAATGTGAGGGGGAATTATGGCATTGATTCTGCTTCTGATGGTCTGTTACAAAGAGATTACTTTCAAGTGAAAATGCCAGTTAGGTGCATCCCAATTAATAGGAGAACAGATCCCTGTTGCTCACTGTAGCTGCTGCCTGCTAAATCTGGATAGGGTAGTGGATCAAAGAGATGCTACCTAGCTACCTAGCTATGATAGTTAAATAGTTAAGTAGCTGATCCAGAATTGTGGTTTATTCCAAAAATGGTTTTCTAGAGTCTTCATGTTCATCTGATAAGACTGTTCGTCTGGAACACTATAGTCTCTGATGGTGTAGCAACAACAGCAACAAAACTGTAGCTAAGTTAAAAAAAGTCATGGGTACTTCCTCATTCTTCTTCTCCCCAAAAGGAAATGCATCTATCAAAAACATTTATTTGCATCAAATTTTATTGTATAAGAATTGAAGCAATTTTGTAAATGATTATACTAATTTAAATATAAAAACAATATATCACACCAGCATTGGGAAGAGGCACCTGTGTGTCTGCTCAGTTTGCTGTCCAGGTGCCAAATGTTGGGAGACTATGGCAAGGCCTCTTGTCTTCCTTTTTATGCTTCTTTATGTTTAAAACAGAGCTGCCCTTCATATTCAAAATGCCTTCAACTAGAGGTCTATTTTGAGAGCACTCAGTTAGAAGACTGTCTTTTTAAAAGCAGTACACTTGGCTACCCTATTCTAAAACAGTCCCACATTTCAAGATATACATTATTGTCCTGTCCATTGTTTCATTCTCAACCATGAGAACGAACAACATAATACAGAGTTTATATTCTCATATAAACAATAGTGAAAGCCATTATGGTGTATTGGTTTAGGTGTTGGACTAGAACTTGGAAGAACAGGGTTCAAATCTCTCCTCAGCCATGGAAACCTACTGTATGATCTTGGACTCTCAATGGAAAATGTCCTCTGAAAAAATCTTGTGAAGAAAATAGTACCTACCTCTAGGAAGTAACTACTATAAAATCTGGAGCTATTTTTGGGAAAGTGCTGTATTTCACCTACCTGTACAATGTTTCACTCTACACTGGGGACAGGGATACTACCAACATGATTTAGAGCACATTCTTGTCACTTTCCCAGAAAGCCAAAATTGCACTGAAGAAAATGAAATGATGTCAGCCTTCCAAGAGAATGTGTGTTTGTTGTTTCCAACAAATTCTAGCTAGCTTTGTGAAAATACTAAATTTGGAATCTAGTCAAGAGAGCAGATGTTCAGGGGAAACACCCTCAGGGACGCTTCCTACTATGTTATGGCACCCATATGGAGGCAGCTGAAAAGCCATTCTGAATGACAGCACTTCACATGGCAGGATAAAACATCTGTATTGTGCTTCATATCGTGAGGCAACCCCCTCACATGGTTTCTTCATAACAGTACTGCAGATCCCTGGTGGTGGAAAAGAGTGCTGGTTTGAAGATGTTCCATGCTATTCCTGCAAGTGTAATGCCAATATAACTCCATGCCACATGGAAACCATTTAAGTAAACAACATGTGGGGTCAATAATGTATGACATGGGCTTTGTTATGAAGTTTAATGAGCACAGAATAGGGGGTTTGGGCTAGTGGGACAGGGATCACTTGTATTATATATGAGAATAATGATAAAGGACTGAAGTGAATATTAGGTCCTTGAACATCATATTTTCTTTGAATTTAGGACAGGTAAAACATTTTTAAAAATGAAATGTGGTGTAGAATCAAAAAGAGTAATGCCTTTTGCCTCATTCCTTTCCAGCACTTTACCCAATTAATTTCTTTGGAAGAGCTATTGTCAGGCAATTGGCTTCACTGCACAGATGGTCAGAGCTACAAAATACATATGAAATCAAGGCTAATGTAGCATTTAGAGGAAACAGGCTGTCCACAGACTCTGACTCTAAGGCTTGTGGTGGTGACTGAGGATTACATGCTATTTTAAAACCAATGACTAGTTGATAGACAGGTAGTGTTTTTCCCTGGACTAAATACATTCCACTCACATTATTATTCACACTGTTAATTCATTCTGGCATATCATGTGCGCCAAATCTGTTGATCCATCTTGTTTCATGGGCAGCTCAGTTACAAACTGAATAATAACTGCCCATGCTACAGGAAAAGCAGTTGTTAGAAAACTTTAGAGGAGGACGAGGAGGAGAAGCAGCAGCAGCAGCAGCAATGGTGACACCAGACCACCAAAATGTTACACAGTTTGGCATTATTCTTAAAGTCTTTGTTCTACCAAACCCAGGTCCAGACCACACACACACACACTGCTTCAATTACAGTATATTTCTTTCTCTAAAAAAAAAAAATTATTTTATTTTTTAAAACAAAAATGAAAATAAAGCAATTGTCTTAAATAGTACCTGGAGCAAAGTAGGAAGCTTTGGAGAAATACCACCGTGATATATATGAAAGGTGAATATGAAAGTGGTGATGGCTTATGTTATAAACAATCTTTTACCCAAATTGCTAGGTTACCAATATGGAACCCACAAATAAATATATAATAGGAGAATTTTAATAGCTCATATTAATAGCAGCAAGAGGACTCTGGGTAACTTCAAAGAGTCAAGATCTCATTTTTGTCTAACAGTTCTGAAAAGCTAGAACTCCAGAATGCTAAGTGCAACTTAGTTTTATTGGCTAACAGCAAAGGGGGAAATCGCTATTCATGCAACTGAATTCACACACACACACATACACACGGACAAATGAAATTGAAGGTAGTAGCCTGTAGCAAGGTAGAGGGAAGGCAATAGTTTACCAGTCCTGAAGTGGAGCTCCAATCAGGGGATGATGGAAGTGACAGTGGCTCAACAAAGCTACCTGAAATGTAAGGGGCAGCCAGCTTGTGTTGCGGAATCAATATGAAATCTGGGACCATTTCTGCCCAATTTCAGACTAAGCCAATGTGTGAGTGCCAAGGCAAGCTTTTTTATAGAGTCCTGAAGCAGTTGGGCAGATTTTCCAAGAATGGGATTCCCACCTGGTTGATGGTTTTAACTTCAGAGTTACAAAAGGAATAATTTTGATTGATGACAGTGATATTGATTTAATCAAGCAGTAATACAATCAGGATAACTCCAGGGAGTTTGAGATAGGATCAGGTGTGGGAAATTACAATGGGTGCTAGCCGAAAGATTGACTTAATGCTTTAGGGCAGGCTGACAAGTCTTGTCTGTGACCTTCAAGAGGAAATGCACATGGCAGGGGATAAGAAACAGCAATATTCACAGCCATATAGTTACAAGGGCCCTTGCCACATGCCTTACAGGTCATCTGACTTGTTCCAGGTTCATGCTTATGGTCTCTCTGTAACTGCTAAAATATATCAAAATGTAACCAAATATTTGTATCCCAAAATTATTCACGGTATGCAGGGGTGCTAACAAACCCCAAACATATCACCCCCAAGTATATATTCTTATGTTTATTATGAGGAATAGAATATTTCAATAGATAGCTTTCCTTTTTTAAAAAAATTATTTTTTATTAAACACTTTTAAAAAACATTACAACATATACCAATGCAAACACTTAATAAACTATAAACTGTTGAAATTAATGTTGCTGGAGTGGCGAAAACAGTCCTTTAGAACCAAACATCCAAACCTGGAATTTTCAGCAAGCTTCTTTTATTGTAAAAGGGCAAAAGCAAAAACAAATAATAATAATAAGAAGAATAGCTTCACTTTAGCCAGAAGGCTAACAGGAACACAGTCTATTTGCTACATGATTCAAGATTTGTGAGTAGCATCATCAGGAGAAAAGTTTAATTAGTTCATTACAGTTCAAAAGTTAAAAAGCAAGTGAATAGCTTTCTAATTCCCAGCTCTCAGCCCCCCAATTCTCCACCCTTCTGGGTGTAGCCTTTACAAGCTGATTGGGTGATAAAACATGACGTGCTTTAGCCCAACCGTTAATTACCATAACAAATCATGTGACTACATTTCCCATAACAATATTGTGTTGACAAAAACCTCAATATAAACAAAATCTCTTTCTCACAGAACTGAAGCTTGTTAGCTCCTTGTTTTGGGCTAAGAACACATCTGGGCTGATAACTGAGTCTGGCTTCAGCAAAAACAACTTTTCACAACATGGAAAAATGCAGACACACATCTTTTACATTTCAACATTTTAACATTGACTCTATATCCCATTTAAACCTAACAATCCCCTCCTGAAATGTAAGATGTGTGTATGTTGTACACTAAACTAATACTGTTATAAAACTAACTTAGCTCAATGGCTAGGCCTAAACTTAAGACATACCAAGTAGACGTGACATCTGTTCGTGTCTATCAATGGTCAATGCCTTTGTCAAGATGTCTGCTTGATTATGAATTGACTCAATGTATTGCAGACTCACAATTCCTTTCTGTACCATTTCTCTGACATTCTGATACCTCACACCAATGTACTTTGTTCTGCACTTCAAGTTCTCAGCTTCAGCCATAGCAATGCATGTCTGATAATCCTCATTTATCATCACTGGATCAATACATTCTTCATTCAGATCTTTCAACAACTGTCTAATCCATTTGATCTCATTAACTAACTCAGATAAGGCCCCGTATTCTGCTTCTCCTGTACTTTGTGCTACGTATCTCTGTTTTCTACTTCTCCAAACAATTGCACTTTCTCCAAACTTAATCAACAATCCTGTCAATGGCTTTCTATCCTGTAGCTCAGAAGCAAACGAACTGTCAACAAAACATTCAAGACCAGCTCGACTGTTTTGTAACTTCAATTCCCTGTCTATGCTACCCTTCAAATATCTCAACAAATGTTTCACTGCTGTCCATTCTTCCACTGTAGGACAATTTGCCTTTCTTCCAAGCATGCCCACAGCAAAACAAATGTCAGGCCTCGTGTTATTAGCAATAAACATCAAACTCCCCACAAAGCTCCTATACATCTCTGAATTTTCAAACTCCTTAGTCCCTTCACTATTCACATAACCAACTGACATTGGACTTTTCACTGTTTTTGCATCCTGCAATCCACACTTCTCAATCAAACTCTGAATTTTCCTCTGTTGACTCAACAAACAACTCCCATCTTCACTCCATTCAACATCTATTCCTAGATAAGACCTCAAAACTCCAAGATCTTTGACACTAAATTTCTATGACAATTCCTTTTTAACTATCTGAATCTCTTGCTTTGAATTTGCTGCTACACACAAGTCATCTACATAAATCACCAAGATCACATCTCCTTTTGTGTAAACACATGCATCAGCTACACTGCGTCTGTAGCCTAGCTTCACTAACTCCTCATGAATGCAAAGATTCTAGCTTCTGGCACTCTGCTTCAAACCATACAACGCCTTCTTTAACTTGTACACCTGTCTGTCACTATTTTGTTGAAAACCCAAAGGTTTTTCCATGAAAACAGTTTCCTCAAGACTTGCATTCAAGTATGCTGTCTCAAGATCAAAATGATGCACTACCTGGCCCCTCCTTGCAGCCAAAGCCAACACTAACCTCAAACTCTCAGGCTTTGCTGTTGGAGAAAAAGTTTTGTCATAATTCTCAAAACTCTGTTGTGCAAATCCTTTAGCTACCAATCTGGCCTTGTATCTCTGACTACCATCCGGCATCAGCTTTCTCTTGTAAACCCATTTGCAATCTATCACCTTGTGATTTGTAGGCCTGTCAACAATTTCAAACACCTTTTTGTCTACCAAAGACTTGAACTCCTGCTCCATTGCAGACTCCCATTTCAACACACAACACTCTTCATCACAACACTCCTGTACTTCCTTGTAGCTCTCAGGCTCCTCTGTCATGACTACACAAGCCTTAGCTTCCTGCACTTTAAAACAATCTGGAGGTTTCCTAACTCTAGTTGTCCTCCTCAAAACTATGGTCCTCGTTTTTCCCTCATCATCCTCAGTGTCTGTACTTGAATGTGCCTCCCTGTCTGCGTGTTTCTTTGTTTCTGTCATTCTAGGTGCTGGTGGGTGTGTGTGTGACAACTTGTCTGATGTGCTAGCCTCACCTTCTGAAGAATCTGATTCTTGCTTCACTGCCCCTCCATTTCTGGCAGGTGGTGACCTAGTCTGAAAAACACCTCTTTGATTGAATGAATGTTCTCCCACCCAGAATGTTTCTCAAAGTTTGCGCTCCTTGAAAAAAGAACTTCATTTCCACCCAGGTAAAACCTGTAACTGTTTCCTGTGTAACCCACAAACATCAAACATCTCCATTTGGGCTGACCTTTCTTTCTGAATGCTGCAGGTATGTACACATTTGCATACTGCCCAAACACTCTAAGATATTTCAAATTGGGTGGTCTTTTGAAAAGCATATGGTAAGGAGTATTCTGCACAGCAGAGTTCCAAGTGCGGTTTGTCAGGTAATTAGCTGTGAGAATTGCCTCCCCCCCAAAGGTGCTCTGGAGCATTGGCATCAAGCATCATACAATCTTTTATTTGCTTCAAAATGGCAATTTTTCTCTCAGCAAGCCCATCCTCAGCCGCGCAAGATGGTAAAATGCCTAATTCCCATTTTTCTTAACCAATTGGTCAAGTGACTAGCCAAAAATTCTCCTCCTCTATCTATGACCAAAGTTCCCACTTTGTAGTCAAACTGTCTCTCTATCATGTTCACCCATTCCTTGAATTTCTCCCCTGCTTCACTCTTTTCTTTCAAAAGAATCACATAGGAAAACCTTGTGAAGCGATCCACAATCACCATGAAGTATTTATTTCTTCCCTGGGTCTTGGGAGTAATTGGCCCAGCTAAGTCACAGTACAGAAATTGAAATGGTCTCTGGGCTTTAAGTTTTGTTCTTTTTGCCACAGGATAAGCCTTCAGCTTAATCCTGCTGCAAACTGAACACTCCAAATGGTTTGAGCATGGTGACATTTTAAACTCAGGACAAACCTGCTTCAATTTCAAAAGATTTGGAAAACCAACATGACCCAACACTCTGTGAAAATAATGAATGCAATCTGCATGCAAAGGCTGATTTTGTGTGACTGCACAGCTCTCTTTATCAATCATGTGATACAGTTTGTCTTTCTTAATGGCTTTAGCACAAAATTCACCATCCTTAAAAATTAAACATTCATCCCCCTCAAAACTCAATTTGTACCCATCTGTGGTCAAAGCCGACACACTAACTAAACAGTTTTTCAAGGTAGGTACATACAAGACATCATCAAAATTGGTACCAAAACTTGGAATGCAAACAGTTCCCATTTCTTTAATTTTTGGACCTTCCCCATCTGCCAAGGCAACAGAAGAAACATTTGCTGGTTTTCTGCTCTGGAACAGTTCAATCTTATTTGCCATATGGGTGGAAGCTCCACTGTCTAAAAGCCAAACTGTGGATGGCTGAACTCGAGGCACACCATCATGGCTTTGAATTGTGGCAACAAATCCTTGGTTAGCACTGTGTCTCTTTTGGCCACCAGGGGGAAGTGGCTGCTGCTGCTGCTGCTGCTGTTGTTGGTATTGCTGTTCCCTTCTGGTATCTGCAACCAATTTCCTGCAATCTTTTATTAAATGTCCAAACTTTTTCCAATAAAAACACCTTTTTCCCTTTGAGACTGCTGCTTTTTCAGTTTGCATCTCTTCTGAAACTTTCTCTGTGGCATTTGGAGGCTTAGCAGGCGCAGAAGAAGCTTGCTTTCGTTGCTCTGCTTCAAATCTCCTCCTCTCAGATTCCTCCAAAATTCTCCCACAGACTAATTCCATTGTAAGCTGAGCTCCTGGAAGGGCCTGCAAGCCCAGCAGGATATTATCAAAACTTTCATTGAGAGATCCCAGAAGAATGTAAATTTTTAAATTTTCATCTAAGGCAATGTCCCTTGCTTGAACCTGGGCAAACAAGTCTCTCATTTTATCTAGATGAGCTTTTGCAGAGTCCTTTTCTTTCATTTTGCAAGAAAATAGGCGTTTTGCCCAAATCATCTTTGCTAGATCAGAAGTGGACTGATGAATTCTAGTCAAAGATTCCCATATTTGTTGTGCGGAAGTCAAATCCTTTACAGAATTTAATTGTCCCTCAGATAAAAGGAGTAGGAGGGTTGCTACAGCTCTGGAATTCTGGTCCAACTCCGCTGCAGACGGATTAGCCCCCAAACCATTTTCCACAGATTGCCACAGAGATCTTGCATAAATTTTCCAAGATGCAAAATTTTCTGAATTGAGCTTTGGGAATTTGGCATGCTCCATTTTTAATTATTTCCCAAAAACAGTCCAGCACAAGTCTTAAAAAACGCTTGCTCCTCCCGGCTGCCTCTTCTAGGACTCTGTCTCTTTAAACTGCAGCTTTTACAGCCTCCGGCTAATTGCTGCCTTTTGACTTGCCGCTTTTCAGCAAGAGACAGTCCGTTTAATTAATGGCCTTTAAGATAAGGGAGGTATTTTTACTTACAGGCATCTGTGGAGCTCCTGCCATAAATCAGACGTGGAAATCCAACTCCTGCCTTCCGCGGATCCCCGCTGGCTGTGAGAAGGAAAATTCCTGCTTTTTAAATCCAGGTTTTTCTTCAGAGTTCCGTTGGATCGAAACCATCTCCTCTGGCTGCCACTTGTTGAAATTAATGTTGATGGAGTGGTGAAAACAGTCCTTTAGAACCAAACATCCAAACCTGGAATTTTCAGCAAGCTTCTTTGATTGTAAAAGAGCAAAAGCAAAAACAAATAATAATAATAATAATAATAATAATAATAATAATAACAAGAATAGCTTCACTTTAGCCAGAAGGCTAACAGGAACACAGTTTATTTGCTACATGATTCAAGATTTGTGAGTAGCATCATCAGGAGAAAAGTTTAATTAGTTCATTACAGTTCAAAAGTTAAAAAGCAAGTGAATAGCTTTCTAATTCCCAGCTCTCAGCCCCCCAATTCTCCACCCTTCTGGGTGTAGCCTTAACAAGCTGATTGGGTGATAAAACATGACGTGCTTTAGCCCAACCATTAATTACCATAACAAATCATGTGACTACATTTCCCATAACAATATTGTGTTGACAAAAACCTCAATATAAACAAAATCTCTTTCTCACAGAACTGAAGCTTGTTAGCTCCTTGTTTTGGGCTAAGAACACATCTGGGCTGATAACTGAGTCTGGCTTCAGCAAAAACAACTTTTCACAACATGGAAAAATACAGACACACATCTTTTACATTTCAACATTTTAAGATTGACTCTATATCCCATTTAAACCTAACATAAACAACATACATACACATTATACAGACAATATATTACATAAAATAAAACAATTGTTTCTTAAAGTACTAATCTTCGGTATCTTCTATCATGACATTTCCTCGTCAGTTGTGGTCACCTTTTTTTACTACAGATTCCTGCTTTTCTCATGATTCTAACAAAATTAAGGAATTAGACTCTATGTTTACTAAGGATTAGTGGTAATCTATATATGCTATACATTTTGATTAGAGATTTTGGTTTTGCTCCTTATATTTATTAAGTACAGTTCTGGATTCAAATCAAATTCTCTATCGTAGGACAGTAAATCTTTGTATGTAAGCCATTTTTGAACCTTACTCCCTTGAAAAGAAAAGGCCTCTTGTGGAGAAGCCCAAAGGGGGATGCCTGTATAAAACTTCTGTTTTAGTTTCAGCCAACTGTTGAGTAATGATCTCCTTAGTATATGTTTGTTAAATTTTTTATCTTTTTTATAACTGTCATACCAAACATATGCATGCCAGTCATATTGTAATTTATTTTGTTCTAATAATATAGTTTTTGAATTATTTAGCTTAAACCACTCTTGGATCCACACAATATAAGCTGTGCTAAAGTATAGTTGGAGGTCAGGAGTTGCCATTTCCCCTCTTTTTGTAGAGTCTTTCAGAATTAGCCATTTAGTTCTTACTCTCTTCCCATCCCATATAAATTTTTTTAATTCTTTTTCCCTGTCTTGTTTCTTTATCTATATTGAGTTCTGGTGATCTTACTCCATTAATTGAGAGATATGCTCTTTGGGTTCCATAAATGCATTTTATATTTCCTAAAAAGTTATCCCCGATTCCCATGCTCTTTAGAGTTTCTAACAAAAAAAGTCAATTTACATTGTCGAACACTTTTTCGGCATTGACAAAGATTAACAATAATTTTTTATCCTTATTTAGTTCATAAAGTTTAGAATTGTTCTTGTGTTATTTCTTATATACCTCTTAGGGATAAATCTGTTCCGGTCTTCATGAATTACATTTACTAAAATCTTTTTAAGTCTGTTAGACAAGATCATTGTAAAAATCTTGTAATCTATATTTAATATCGAAATAGGTCTATAGTTAGATACTTCCAGAGAGACTTTTCCCTCTTTAGGTATAAAGATTATTTCTGCATAAGACCAGGAATCTGGGATACCCTCTGAAGGAATTTTATTTAACAGCTCTAATAAATGGTCAATCAGTTCCATTTTAAATATGGCAGTAAAGCCATCTGAGCCTGGAGCTTTATTTTCTTTTAGGTTTTGAATTGCTAAAAGTATCTCAAGTTTTGTGATCCAAAAAAAAAAAAAATGATTGTTCCTTATTCAATTCTGTAACATTTTTGTGATCCAAATATTTTCTAATTATTTTGCTAGTTTTTTCTGTTTTCTGAACTTCTTTAAATAACTTCGAGTATTCCTGAAAAAAGAGATTAATAATCTCTTCTTGATTTGTTATCTTTTCCCTTTATCTTTCATTTCTGTAATTATTTTTTCCTTTTCTTTATGCAGTTTGTTTGTAAGCCATTTGCTTGTTTTATTAGCTTGTTCAAAGTAACTTTGTTTTGAACTTTTTAATTTATGTGCTAGTTCTTCTGTTACTTGTTCTTGTAGTTGTTTTTGTATTATTTTAATTTCTTCCTGAATTTTGAAATCTGTAGGATTTTCATCACGTTCTGATTCTTTTTCTTTCTGCTGTTCTCTTAATTTTTTGCATATATCTACTTTCATTTTTTTTTTATTTTTGTAGATCTTTTAATAAAATAACCTCTGAACACTGATTTACCAGCATCCCAAGTTAACTTCATTGGCATTCCTTGTGTTTTGTTTTCTTGAAAAAAGAATTTTATTTCTTTTTTCATTTTATCTACATATTTTTCTTCATGTAAAATGTATTCATTTAATCTCCAGATAGATTTTTGGTTTTTTATATATATTCTCAGTTCTATTGGGTTATGGTCAGAATTGTTTAGGGTGGATATCCATTCTTTATAAATTATTTAGCAATTTTAGAAACAAAAAACATATCTATTCTGGATGTGGTCTGGTGTGGATGAGAAAAAAAGTGTAACCTTTCATATTCTCATACAAATGTATCCAGACATCTTCTAATGACAATGTTTTTGTTAAATCAAAAAAGTTCTTAGGTAATTTACCTTATGTTTTTTATCTTTAAGGTTTTTTTCTTATAAGATCTATCACTCTCTGGCACCATTATTCCATTAAAGTCCCCTGTCAAGATAATACTGTCATATATATTGTGATCTTCTAAATCTTTCCTTAATTCATTGAAAAAAAACTTTTTTCTCGTTTGGTGCATATATGTTAATTAATGATTTTTTTTAATCTGGTAAGGTGATTTCCACAATGATATATCTTCCCTCACTATCTTTACAATCCTCTTTTGTAGTATACCTCTAGTTTATAAAAGTGACCACCCCTCCTTTCCTTTTGTCAGTAGTAGAATAAAATATCTGACCCAATTTTGTATTATAAATATATTTTATTTCTTTCTCTTTAATTTTAATTTCCTGAAGACAAATAAAATAAAATTTCTCTTTTTCTAAAATATAAAAAAATTGATTCCTCTTAAATTTATTATTTAACCCTTTCACATTCCAAGAACCCAATTTAAAACTTGTTTTATTTTCACATCTGTTTGTTTCTTGACTTCACTTCTTGTTCCTATTCCTAGTCTTTTGGTTATTTTAATTGAACCTCTCATTACCTCTTTATTTTCTCTCTCTCTCTCTCTCTTTTTTTTTTGACTTCTTATAAGTCTCATCCTTTTCTTCCTCCAATTCATTCACAATTAATTCATCCTCGTCATATTCTTTTCCTGACTCGTTGGTTAGTTCTTGTACTGAATCTTCCTTTTCATTAATTACCTCTTCATAATGTTCTGGAGTTTTTTTCCATATTTTGTTCTTGATTTATTGATTTTTCCCCTCTTTATTTGATGCTTTCTTGCTCGAATCCTCTAATAGGCCCTTAAATTTCCCTGCATCTTGTCCTAGTTTCTTCTCTCTAATACTTTCCAGAAATTCCCTAGCCTTTTTTTTGTGTGAATTTATTACAAACCTTTGTTTGTTTGTTTGTTTGTTTCAAATAAAAAGAGAACTCCTTCATCCTCCCCCCCCCCCCCATTTATATTGTATGCCTGTTTGTATTAAATATTGGGTCAGTTTAGCATATTCTTTCCTTTTTTGTAAAATTAAAGATGGAATATCTTTGAATACCATGATTTCCTGGCCCTCTATATAAAGATTAAGTCCTGTACCCTTTCTCTTGTGAAATGAATTGAAATATCTCTAGGTTGTTTTCTATTTGTGGCAATCCATGAGTTTATTCTATAGAGCTTATCGATTTCAAGATCAAGCTGTTCTGTAGGCCAATTTATAAATTGTGCAAGAGCAGGAACTATCCTGATTCCTAAGTTTTCATTATACTGTTCAGAAAGACCTCTTATTTCACCTCTTATTTTAAGGGCACTCCCTCTTAATCGTAAGTCAACTGAATTTTTGAAGCTTTCCTCTAGTTGTTGTTTTTCCCCCAATAATGACATCTCACTTTCTAGTTTTTTTGTTTTCTCATAATTATCTGACACTTTTTATTTGTTTCTTACAATTCAGCTGTTATCTTGTGGAGATTTTCTTTGAAATCATGTAATTCTTTTTGTATTTCCATTTTAATCAACTCTTTCCAATCCTTTATTTCAGATCTTATCTCTTATTTCTACTCTGATATCGTCTCTTAATTTCTTTATTTCTTCTAATAGTAAATTATTTGGGTCTGAACTATTGACTACCAATGTTTGTGAATTATTAATTGACTCCATTTTTTCTTCCTTAAATGTATGCTATAACTTTTCCTTTACCAGAGTAGGAAAAAAAGTTAATTAATAGTTAGTGGGGGGAAAACTATTCTTATCCTGGGAGTATATAGATTTTCCTGTACCTAAAAATTAGAATAAATATAAATATTACTCCCCTTATATACTGGCAAGACACAGAAAAAAGGCCTTATATCTATACTGTAAGAATAGCAAAGCTTATTCTTCCCCCCTCTTTATATCCCCCCACTTAAGCAATGGAGGATTAACCCCCTCTTAATTCTGTCTGCTTAATCTTAAAATGTTATGCTTTAAGGAAAAGAAGATATAAGAAGAGCCTCCTCCTCCATGCCCAGGAACTCAGGGAATGGAGCTGGTGCCTGGGAGGCCTTGGAGCTGCTGGTGTTGCTTGGCTGCAAAGCCTCCTCCACCACACCCAGGGACTCTGGGGAGGGAGCTGGTGCCTACTTTTAAAAGCTCCTTGGCCCTGGTAGGCCTTGGAGCTGTTGATGTTGCTGGCTGATGCTGCTCTGCTGCAAGGCCTCCTCCACCATGTCCAGGGACTCTGGGAAGGGAGCTGGTGCCTGCTTTTAAAGGCTCCTTGGCCCTGGGAGGTCTTAGAGCTGCTGGTGTTGCTGGCCTGCTGCTACTCTGCTGAAAAGCCTCCTCCACTATGCTCAGGGACTCTGGGAAGGGAGCTGGTGCCTGCTTTTGAGGGCTTCTTGGCCTGGGAGGCCTTGGAGCTGCTGGTGTTGCTGGCTGCTCTTCTGCAAAGTCTCCTCCACCACATCCAGGGAAACTGGGAAGGGAGCTGGAGCCTGCTTTTGAGGGCTTCTTGGCCCTGGGAGGCCTTGGAGCTGCTGGTGTTGCTGGCGGCTGCTGTTACTGCTGTTGCTGCTGCTGCAAAGCCTCCTCCACCACACCCAGGGACTCAGTACATTCTTCTTACTTATGTATTCTGCAGAGATTATTCATTTAAGGTCTTAATTCAATTTCTATCCCCTTTTTTCTCCAAAGATTATTAGGCATCCCAGTTGTCTTCAACATTTTTTACTAATTTATCTCTCATGATTGCTGTAAGAATATCCATGTTCATGGCCTCTCTTAGTTTAACTATCCATTCCTCTTCAGATGGAATTTGTATTTGTTTCCAATATCTGGCGAATAGTATCTTCGGCGAGGCGACAATATACAGTATAATCCATGAATGTTTTCTTTCAATCTTGGTATCCAGTTTGCCTATCATATTTAACAAAAAGATTTGAGGATCTAATAGTAGTTTTATTTGTAATATGTCGGTCATCAAATCATGTCAAATAAATCAAATCAAATAATGCCATTTTGGTCTTTGTAGCTTTATTCCTAATCAGATATAAAAGACAACATAAGAACAGTCCTTTACATCATAAAGCATTTTGAACAACACAACAATAAGAAATTAGCAATGATAATGATAGATGTGGAAAAGGCCTTCAATAGAGTTAGTTGAATCTTTCTACAAGAAACAATTAAAAAATGAACATGGGAGACAGATTCTCAACATGGATAAGATCCATTTATAAGGACAAAGATTAATTATAAATGAGGGAAAAATGATTATATAAAGATTGAAAATGCACCAGACAGGGATGCCTGTTATCACCTCTACTCTTTCTAATAGTTCTTGAATCATTTGTGGCTCCTTCGTGCCAGAATCTTTTTCAACCTTTCATCAATAATTACCGCAAAGATCTTATAATTCTTATAATTCTTATAATTATTAGGGAGATGGGTCTGTAGTTCTTTACCTCAAATTTATCTGAATTTTCTTTTGGGATTAATGTGATAGTTGCTTCTTTCGATGATTCCATGATTCCTTCTTTTTGTATATCATTTAACATGTCCTTTAACAGTGTAAGACTTCTTCCATTTTTTAAATAATATATAGCTGGTAGCATCTGGTCCTGGAGCTTTACCTAATTTTAATTTCAATGGTATCAGATATTTATTTGATTTTGATGTCTTGGTTTAAGCTATCTTTTTGTGCCTCATTCAGAGTTAGTATTTTTTGTTCATACAGGTTCTTCTGGATTTGTTCTATGTCTCCATCTGTTTGGGGTTTGTTTTTGTATAAGTTCTCAAAATATTCCTTGAAAATATTTTAATGTGTTTTTGATCAGTAATTAGTTTAACTTTGTCTCATAGTTGAGTGATCATCTTCTCTTCTTTCTTTTTTCTATGTTTATTCACTAGCAGTTTCCCAGCTTTGTTTCCATATTCAGACTGTGTTTGTTTGGCTATTTGTAATTTCTTAGATATTTCATTGTTTGTTAAAGTTCTTATTGTTGCAAGATTGTTACTTCAGTTTTTAATTTTTTTGGTCTCCTTTATATTTCTGTTCATCTTCTTTTTTTCCTCAACTCTTCCAGGATTTTTTCTTTCTTTTATTCTTCTTTTCTCCATTCTGCAAAAATTTTGATGAATATTCCCCTAATGACAGCTTTGCTTGTGTCCCATATGATTTTATTCATCATTCCTTCTGTTTTGTTTTCCTTGAGATAAAATTTAAGTTCTTTAATTTTATTTGTTATTTTCTCTTCATTTAGTAGATGTTCCTGTAGTCTCCAAGTAAACTTGTTTTTTTCTCTAAAATCTTCAAGATTATTGGGTTGTGATCCAAAATTGGCTTAGATAGAATATCCATAGATTGTATTTGTGGGAGAAATATTTTTGTTCCTAAAAATAAATCAATTCTAGAGATAGACATATGAAAAGAATGTATAGCCTCTTGTGTGGTTATACTTGTGTCTCCAGACATCAATCAAATCAATGTCATCTAAAAGTTTAAAGAAAGATTTGGGGACGTTACCCTGATTTTTCCTGATATTTTTGTTTTGATTGGATCTTCTATATAATTCTAGATGTATTACTGCATTGACATCTTCTAATAATAGTATGTTGTTGTATTCCACATTCTTTAATTCCTTGTGAATTTGTTCAAAATAAAGTTCTCTGTTCTCCAGTGGGGAGTATATTGTAACAGCCAAAACTTCCAAGCAAAATGGCTATATATGAGCCTGCCTTGTCTTTAAAAATTTCTCTTGAATAGTATTTTTTGTTTACATAGATAGCACCTCCTTTTTTTTTTCTTGTCCACTAATGAGGTGTAGCATTGCCCTAATCTTGGGTTTCTTATGTATTTCATTTCATTGTCTCTGATCCTTGTTTCCTGAATCCTTGTTACCCTTTAAGTTCTTTTAGCTGGTGAAAAACTATGCTCCTTTTATACTTTGAGTTTATTCTTTTGACATTTCACAAAATTAGTTTACGACCATAATTTTTATTTTTGACAATATTTATTAGTAAAATTTTAATGTGCCTCCCCATTCTCCCCTTTTTTAAAATGTATTTATTATTTAGTATGTCTATTTTTTTAAAAAAAAAATCTGATGGAGTTCCATTTTCTTCTTGTTTATCTTTACTTTTCTTGTTGCTCTCCTCCATCTTTTCTAGCTCATTTTCACTCTCAACTTCTGGTTCTGAGTCATGATCTCTTTCTCTCAATTTTTTGTCTCTTCTCATTCTTTCTATAGTAACTTCTGCCTCATCTGAATAACTTTAATCTTCTTTCTTCTTCTCTTTATATCTTCTGGCTCTCCATTCCTTTGTTTGTTGGGATGTTTCTGTCTTTTCTCTTTCCTTTGTCCTATAGTCTCTTTTTATCTTTTGTTCCATATCCTTTGCTTTTTCCAAGTTATCAATCTTCTGCTTCCTCTGTTCATAAATGACTGAAAGTCCTTCAATTCTCTCCCATCTGTAATCTACAGTCATCCCTCTGTATTCATGAAGGTTATGGGAACAGGACCCACACAAATATGGAAATTCCATGAATAAGGCGAGCCCTGCCCACCTCTCCTCCAATGCCTTGGATGGCTGTCCAAGGCATGGGAGGGGGAGAGGGAGCTCACTCAGCTCTTTCCCTGCCATCCCTGTCTTTAACCAACTCTGGATGTCAGTTAAAGGGATTGGAGGGGGGGGGGGGAAGAGACACAGGCACAGGCCTCCTCATCTCCTACCCTCATGTCCCTTTAACTGGCTTCCCATTGCCAGCTGGAGGGATGGAAGGGGGGAGGAAGAGGAAGTGCACACCAGCCTATCTTTATCCCTCTGCCCATCTGTCCCATGCCATGGCCATCTGAAGGGACTGGTGGGTGGGTGGGATAAAGAGAGCTGTGAATAATCAAAACCGCAAATCTGAAGTCTGCAAATCTGGAGGGATGACTGTATATTCAAATTTTTCAACAGTTGGGTGAATAATTTATATTTTTGTCTCTCCATCATCATTTGAAGTGGAACATCTTTAAATATCTTAATTTCATTACTTTCAATCATAAATTTAAAATCATAACTTTTTTGCATAATCAAATCTCTTGTTCTTGACTTGATGAGACAGATTACTATATCCTGTGGAATCTTTTTATCTTTTACCAGGCAGAGTTTACCCTAAAAAAATTGTCCATCTCCATCTCCATCCTCTCAGTACTACATCCAATATACTGTGCTAGTGATCGTAATATTCTTATAAATAAATCTTTGTTAGTCTTTTCTGGGACTCCTTGCATTTTTATACATCTGTCCCTATATCTTAATTAATTGGCCCATTCCTTTGCTTGTTGTTGAGTTTGCTTTTGGCATATTTATTTTGAGGTTTTCTCAAGTGACATGGTCTTTTCTTACCTTTTCTCTACTTCTTTTTGAGTTTTGGACATGTCCTTTGTCATTTTTTCCCATTTTCTTTCCAAAATTGTCTAGCTCTTTTTTCAAATCTTTTCTTATTTCTGCTCTTGTCTCTTTTATCACCTTTCTTGTTTCCTGACTGGATTCCTTTAAGTCTTCCTTCATTTCCTGTCTCAGGTCTTTCATCTCTTGTCTTATTTTCCTTACTTCTTCTAGCAGTAGTATGTTTTATGTCAATTATTCTCATAGTCTCCTCAACCAAGCCTCTTCTTTGAGTCGAAATCTGAAATTTAGTTTGGGTCATTCTTCTTTTAGCTGTAGCCATTTTTTTTCCACCTTGTCAATCAAATCAATAAATATGTAGTTGTAATAATATAATAATGCATCACTAAAACCAATTAAAACTCAAATATATCTCATCAAACAGTTAATGTTAAACTTAAATGGCTATATATCAATATGTAATGGTATTAATTTGAGTGTGTAATTACCAAATTATTATCAAGTTATTGGATTATCACACAGTATAACAATAATGATTTACAGCCATATTGAAAGAGTAAAAATGAGGAAGAAATAAACAGTAATAAATTCCAATCTCAAGCAATTTTATCACTTCTTTTTTACAGAGGAAATAAAAGTAGTTACTATTAACTCCCATCTTTCACAAATTAAATTTATTAGCTAAATTTCATTAAAGTCAACTTGTAGTATCCTATGCAGCATTGTATCAACTGTAATAAAGTGAAAAAATCCAATTATTTAGTACACAAATATATCCAAATATGTACAATAAGAAAATAAATAGAAGGAAAGCTTATCAAAGTATATTCACTATGAAGAACCAAATTACACAAGTTCTTGGTTTTGTTTTCCCCCAATTTAGACCAGTATTGGATCCCACTAGCTTATTTTAAATACTACCTTGACCCTTTGCCCCCTTTCAAATACAGAGTAATTTATTCTTATCTTAATCTTTTCCTTCTGTGTTGTGTTTCTCTTGTGTCCATTAATTTCCTGCTTGATATTTGTACTTGGGTTTGTCCATCTGAAATCTCTAAAGTTACAATCTCTCTATCTCTTTCTTTTTTGGATGATGATTTCCCCCCCCCCCCCTCTTTTTGTCCTTTTCTCCACAATGCCTCCAAGATGGCTGTTAAGTGTTTGGAGTTGATCATTGTCTTTGATTGACATTGATTATTCCCAGTCCTAGTATACCTTCTTATTTGCTTTTATCTGTGTCTGGTGTTCCTACTGCCTTGCAATACTATACAGTCTTTTTCTTCTTTTTTACAACCTTTCACAGCCTTTTACAATCTTTGCTGTCTTTGCATCTTTGCAGCTTTACGGCTTTGCAGCTTTATGGCTTTACAGCTTTTCTTTTAACTGCTGCTTCTCTCTATCCTCAAACCCACAAGTGTCTTGGCGTATTATGTTGCTTCCCAGTTCATATAAATAAGTTTTTTTTTCTTGTATTAAAGGGATTATCCAGAGAAAATAAAGGTAAGGTGAACACAAAAGTATCTGTAGTCTTCTTGTTTCTTCACTTCTTAAGCTCTAATAAGGCATGGGGCTCCTGCACGTTGCCAATTCTGGCAGCTGCTGTGGCAGGTGATGTTAGCTCTTCAGTCCAGCTCTGGTCCACAGCCGCATGACTGGGAGAGAATACCCCCATACTTTGGCAAAGGAACTCCTGTAGGACCCCCAACAAGCTTATATAGCTAACCTCCCTTATTGGGGAGGTTACAGACAGGTTTAATCTTATTCCTGTTCCCTCAAGAACCACTACAGTGGAAGTTAAGGTTACGAGCTACTTGTACCTATGTAATCCTCTGGAGTCTCTTACCAGATAGCTTTCCAAATATGATACTGTATCATAGTTCTCACATTCTAGTGCATTGCATTGGAAGCTATTTGTCTGAAGTCAAAACTTCCTTAATTTGCCTGGTGTTGCCCTGTACTAGGATATAATATCTAATATCAAAATCATATGCTGAAAGGAAACCTCCTACCAGTGGTGTCACTGCCCAGAGTGTCACCCAGTGTGGGGGATGGGGCTTCTCGGTTGAGGCCAAAAGGGCTCCACCCACCTTACTGCTGTGAGCCACCCTACTCATGAGTAGAACAGCATGTGGCAGGAAGGGGGCTGGTCACACACCCTCCCCACTGTGCACTGTTCTACTCACATGTAGAGTGGCACATAACAGGGAGGGAGCGTGTGTGGGCATGTAGTCAATTAAGGACCACATTTATTAATCACTCAAAAATTAAATCTTGAAATGAGGTCTTCATTTGTGAGGAATGTCCATAAGTCAAGGATCTTTCCTGACCTCCTTGTTGTGGTTGTGTGCCTTCAAGTCATTTTTGACCTATGGAGACCTTAACGACCCTGTCATTAAGTTTTTTCTTGGCAACAATTGTTCAGAGGGAGTTTGCCTTTGTCTTCCTCTGAGACTGAGAAAGGGTGACTTGCTCAAGATCACTGAGTGGTTTTCCATGGCTAATCAGGGATTTTAACCTTGATCTCCTAGAATCCTAGTCCAACATTCAAATCACTATATCACACTGCATAGCATTATCCTCCTGCTCCTCCTTAGTGTGCTGATTCACTTTAGCTCTGCTGCTAATTCATACATTTTGGCTTGCCACCAGTCAGCTTTCTCTTCTGTAAGACCTTTGAAGACCCATTTCCAAGGTCCAATACTTTAAAGGGAAATGGTGCCAAAAAGGTGCTTCTTGGCACATGTCCCCTAAACAACCCAAGTATCAATATGAGAATCTACCCTTCACCATAAAAGTGCCATCTGGGCAGTTGCCAAGGGAGTAGTTGGTCCTCTTTTCCAAACAACCCTGTCCATGTTACCAGTGTTTTAAGAAGTAAATACTCTTTCATAACATCAAAATGTGCAATATAGGCAACCAAAGTGGGGTAGGCAAAATAAAATAAAATAAAATATGTCCAGACACTTTTTTTTCAACACGCCTGCCATGGAAAACTGAAGCCAAATATTCCTACATAGTTCTGAAACAACCAGGGGCATCACTATGGGTATGCTGTGGGTGCTGACCACACCAGCTGACAACCTAAAAAGGGGTGACACCACTACTTCCCAAACATCTGCCTTTTGGCAGAAATGGGCTGTGGCATTTGCGTGCATCCCTTTAAAATGCTGAAAAGATGGTGTGACTGGGGTGTGGCTCAGTGAGAAGAAAAAGAAGTGCCAGGGTTTTTAAAAATCATTTTTATTTTTTAAAAAAAATATTTTATTTTTTTCTTTAAAAACATCACATCTTATCAAATTTTCACTTTACCCACAGGAAACTATGTACATATAAACATATTTGGGCTGTGCATATGATATTTAAAGGTTTATTTTTAATTTTGCTAGTTGTTTATGTCACAACTATTACCATTACATTCAGTCATATACAGGAATTAGGATTTATGAGTAACATTAGTACCAAAAAAAATTACTAAGGATTCTGTATGGTGTGGTAAGACATGAGGTCAAGGGGGGGGGGGTGACACCATGCACTGGGTGACACCAACTCTTGTGATGCTGCTGGAAACAACCAGATAAAGACTGCACTGAACCTATAGGATAGGAGGGCAAGCAAAGAAGAGAGGCTGGATGTTATGGCAAGGAGTGGGACAGGATTTCAAGCCTCACTTTAAATCAATCTCTGCACCATCTCTGTTAGGGATAGGGAAAATATGGGTCACAGTTCTCATGTGGCCCCCAAGACTATATTTCTGTGTTCCTAGTCCCCTGATATCATAATCCATTTTGTTTGCTCCTAAATAGAAGGCAGGTTTGCCAGTTTTGTGGCTTCATAAGCTCTAAATGTGAGAAAATTTTCCTTAACCCCCCCCCCCATAAGATGCATTGGGACACTGGGATGCAACAATAATTTTTTTAAAAAAAGTATTGGAGGCCTAATGCCATGAATTCCAGACCCATGAAGTCTGAAGGGGGGGGGGGGCAATGTGGTACTCAGTTACCAACAATTGTCCATCCCTGATCTACACCATGACAAAGAATATGATGGTGCTTTATCACCATTTGTCTGGTGTGGAGCACAAAACAAAAGAAAACAACACCACTTCCACAGCCACTGGGAATAGTACAGAATGTTTGTGTATCAGTAAAGTACAGAAGTCTCTAACCAACATATAACCCTGTACTCCATCAACATACTAAAAAAAAAATGCCCACAGTGCCTCCCTCTATTCTCTGTTCCAGTCCTTAAATCTGATGCCTTCCTAAATGTTCCTAAATGTTTGACTTTATGAACAATAATAGTGGATGGGGATGGTGTGGGTTATAATACCATATCTGAAGCAACTGGGTTGGGGTCTCTAGAGCTACACACAGCCCATGAGCTGTTTTTTGTTCACCCTTGATATCCAACTTGGCACCTTCTATATGTTCTGAAGTTAGTAGAGGGAAAAGCTACATGTTACTTTAATATAAACACCCGTGTATGGACTGGACTTAGGGGGGCTGCAGATGGGTGGCTCTGGACCGCCCCTGCTAGTCACGGATTGGGGCCATGGCTGCCGCATGCTGAGGCATGCTGTGGCCCTGATCCTTCCTTTTGCCACCCCTGAAAGAGCGGCAAAATGCTGCTCCTTTCATGGGCAGCAAAAGAACACCCTAACAGCCAGCATGTTCATGGGCAGCAAAAGGACAGCCCTAAGAGCCAGCAAAAGGATGCCCTAAGAGCCTTCTGGTGCAGCGCCTCAGGACGCTGTGCCGGGAGGACATCCTGACACCACGTGCCATGCATAATGGCATGCAGCATCAGGAAGGCATCAGGATGGGGTTGGGGTGGCTGGCGTGTGGCTGCCCCTCCCCATATCTGCCTCCAGGCTGGAACTTTGGGCCAGTCTGCAGAGGCCCTCAGATAACTGGATGATAACAAATTATCCAATGAAAACATACATAAAGTTAGAATAAACAAGATACATACACACACACAGAATCCAAATGTCATCATTTTCTTGTCTGTTGATTAAAGTGAGATCATCATTGCTTTTTCCATAGATTCTATAGATCAACCATTTCCAGGAGGGCAATTGTGCCGATATGTTGCAGAAAAAAACAACAGCCTTGCATCTGATAAAGAGGCTTGTAGTCCATGAAATTTTATGTCATAATAAAATTTGATACTCTTGAATATGCTGTAAGATTCTTTGTCTTATCAAAATGTTTCCTCTTGTCAGAGCCATACACCAGATCTACAGTTTCATCGGCTAGCCATCACAACCTTCAAAGTTGTTCCATGGTCAGTCACCCCCAATTCCCACTACTGTAGATGCAGTGTTGGCTTTGTTTGTTTGTTTGTTTGTTTTTGTTCTTACCATGTAGCATTTGACACTTGTTTACACTGAACTTCATTTGCTAGTTAAATGTCCATTCCCCCAATTGAGATAATGCTTTTGGCATTTATTCTAGCCACTCTATAAATAATCTGTAGTATGGTGTGGTGCAGTGGTTTGAACATTGGACTACAATGCTGGAGATCAGGGTTGGATTCTCTGCTAAGCCATAGAAACACAATAGCTGGCCTAGGGTAAATCACCCACTCTCAGCTTCAGAAGGCCATATAATAGAGGTGTGTTAGGGTTGCATAAGTTGGAAATGAGTTGAAGGCAAACAACAACAACATGGAGTTGGGCTAGGGCTCTTGGAGGTCATGGTTCTAATACCAACAGGACTGTGAGCTGTTCAATTAGCAAGCAGTATCCACCAGTGCTATGGTATTGTATACTAATGTAGGATGTCTACACAGACATATCTTCATCCTTTGGTGGTGGAGTGGTGTCTGTGAAGACTGCCCAGGGGGTGTAACTGGGAGTTCTTGCTAGTCTTAAAACATTGCTACTGCTAATGTTTCCATCTGTGTTTAACCACATTGGCCATGTCTGGTCTGTTGGTTTCCCTAGAATGTGTTGAAAGTACAGACTACTAAGAAATCCATAACTGCATGATGACATTACTATTTTTAATAAGATTTCTGTTCTTCCTGAAGTCTAATCTGACTTGGAAGCTTCAGCTAGTACAATATGCAATCCAGTGCAGCACACAGGAACTAGACTGTTGATGGAAACATCTTACAGAAACCATATAACACCAGTTTAGAAGGAATTGCACCAGATTCAAGGTTCTGGTGTTATTTAAAGGTTTGAATAGCCTGGGATCCCTAGATTTGAAGGAACATGTCTCCTTATATACACCTGCCCAAGGTGGAGGTTGGGTGGACAGGCCCTTCTCTATGTCTTACCAGTAGAAGTAATACACTAAGAATGTAGGGAAACTATGGATGGTTGAATCCATGGATGCAGAATCCATTCCAGACCTCCCCTCCCCATAGATACCAAATCCATGGATGCTCAAGTCCCGTTGTCTTCAATGGTGGCACGTGCACATTGCTGTGCCATCATTAGAGACAGCTCCCATTGTCCCGAATGGCAACACATGGATGCAGCTGCACCACCCTTAGGGACAATGGAACTTCCGTTGTCCCGAATAGTCTCTGTTTCTGTTTCACCTCAGAAGAAGAGATTATTGAAGGCTTATTATGATTTGTTTTGTAATATTTCAAACACTTGTTTTGTAATATCTATATATGGGCTTAATATATTATATTAAATATACAAATGTGGGAGAAGGAGAATAAAATTGTGAGATTTTAAAAGCAGTTGAAAAAGTGGGATAACTTCCTGGAATGCTAAGAAAAAATATTTATGCTTGTGTAGCAAGGGGTTACACCAGTGAAAGTCACCAACAGGATTCTGGTCAAAATGTTTCAGAATTTAGTTGCTGAGAGACATCTAAATCTGCTTTGACTAGACCTGAAAAGTTAATATATTTGAACTGGGTGATCTGAACTTTTAGCAAGGTATATGATACATATCAAGCTGAGTAGCAAAGGGAAATCTGACCTCCTCTTGCTTTTGCAACACAGTTGACAACAGCAAATGTAAAGCACCAGAATGGCTCCCCACTTCCATTTCAAGTCACTCCCACCAAGACATAAAACATTCTCAGGGCTTTGTCAACAGAGGGATAAGCATCCAGAAACAAGGAATTTCATTCAAATAGTTTATTTAACATTCTTCTTCTTCAACTGTTGATTAGGATAAATAGTTTGGATAAAACCCCTATCTGCTCCAACAATCCAAAAAAAGAAGAAAGCGTTCAGCTATCAGGCGAGTTTAGATTGGGCTTCAAATATTTTTAAACAACAAAAGGCTTTGGAGCACTCTTTGATATTTTTGTCCCTCCTCAGCTAACATCAGGTTAGCACCATGTCAAAGCAAAATACATTTTTTTTATTTTGTTAAAAAAAGAAACTACACGCCGGTGGACTGGTGCAAATGGTTATAGGCTGAAATTCCAGACACAATGCAGCATTTGTAATGAATCCAGGACAGAGAGCCATTTGAACAGCTTGTATTCCGAAGGGGTTTCATCTGGCAAAAGACCTTTATGGGCAAAACACCTGAGGAATTGCTATACTGTATCAGACCAGTGAGCCATTTAATCCACTAATCCTTGACAGGAGCAGTTGTGGTCTGTGCAAAAAAACAGAAGCCTAGTTTCAGAGGCCAGGAGTGTTATAATCATCTGTATCCAGAACAGAGTTTGGAAAAATTAGTTTTGGAATGACAATGTCAAGAATTCCCAGCAATCACAGCTGAGGGGGACATGTAGGGAATTGTAGTCCCAAATTAACTTTTCCAAGCTCTGGTCCATAATACTTTTTTCAAGGCATAATCTGTCTTTGCTTTTATTCTTGAATAATTCTGAAAATGAAACACAAATGAAACAAGCATACACACAAGAAAAAGGCAGATACTCTAACTAGTGAGAAAGGCAGAAGATAATGTGAGTAGCTTTCAGCATCCTGTGCAGTTTAAACAGTATTTCCTAACTTCTCTGAGTTTGAGGAGAGAAACTATGCTTTGTTCAGACACCAAAATTAATCACTAGATTTGCACAGTCATATAATACAGTCTGTCCTTCACATCCACAGATTCTATGTCCACGGATTCAACCATACATGGCTTAAAAATCTTCCTCCCCCATTGCAAAAAGCAAACCTCGATTTTGCTATTTGCTATAAGGGATACCATTTTACTACATCATTGTATACAGTGAGACTTATATCCATGGGAGGATCCCGGAACTCAATCCAAATGGATACCAAGGACCCACTGTATTACATTAGAGAGTGTGTTTATTCATTTTTTTCTCTGAAGAATATTTCATAGGATTAGTATGTCATGGGTATCTTTGGAGTTGGGTAAGGGGCCCTTCTCCTCTACCTGAATGAACCATAATCTCAAGATGATGGGCCTTCATTTGTTTATTTTTAAAAGCCAAGGCTTGTACAGTTTGTGGTAATAAACACATTTTGTAATAAATTTTGTAATAAACAAAATTGTGGGCTTTATTATTTTGTCTAATTCTTATGTAAGAAATACATCCACTCTCCATTTGAGTATTTTTAGCCAATGAATGAAGTCATAGGCAATGACTGAACTTTGCTACCATTTTTCCTCCAGCATTTTTCCTCTTCTTTTTTCCTGGAAGGTGACATGAATAACCGTAGCCAACATAAATGTGGCTCACACAGTGAAAAGGCTTATTCTCCTATGTTATCCTCGTATTATGACATAATCTCATGCACTTGGAGATGTCTCCAAGTGGAACTGAGCACAAGTGTGATTGATTGCTCACTTGATCTGTTGCATTATGATTTATCACCTACACTTGTGCTCACTTGTGCTACAGAGAACACTTTTTTTTTTGTTTTTGCCTTTTCCCAGCACTCTTTAGGGAAATGTTCACATGTTCTATTGCATTATGATTATTTCCCCAAAGAGTACTGAAAAAAGCCCCCATAGCAAAGGTGTTCTCTTTATACCCAAAAATGAGAGTGAAAAACCTCTTGGATTTTTGCTCAGCCATGCCCATTAATTTACAATAAATTAATTTATGAAGAGGCTCTTAGGCTATTATGACAGAAGACTAGAAAAAGTTTCAATTATTCTTTATGTACTGCATTTAATTGTGAAGATTCTAGTGCCACATCTGTCCCTTGGTTTGATCATTTGAGCTCCTTTTTTCTTTTATTTGACAGCCTTTGTGTAAAGGTTTTATTTTCTTGATGATACCAAATATAGATAAAGTATTTGCAGACTGGCCTTTATTGTGTTCTTAAATCCTTGTGTGGTCTTGGACAAATTATTCAGTATCACTTGGCACAAGTTTTCTCAGTATAAAAGGGAAGGATATTGACTCATTTAGTAAAGAGGTAAAAGATGTTAAACAGGTCTCAGTTCATCAGGATTTTCTTCCCATTGGTGTATACTGTCTTATGTCACATGTGGCATTAAAGCTGCTCAGAGGTTGGAGGTATTTTATTTACCCATGTGGAAACCACATTTGTCTGTGCAAAAGTCATTTTAAGTGCAAATATGCCTACATAGTGGAAGTGTGTGTTCAAAAGAAGAATGTGGTAAATAGGTGAAAGCCTCATTTAAAATACTGAAACCTTTTTGTCTTTTTATTTAATAATATCCAACCAACAAAGGTGAAATACTTAAGATACCTTCTGATACCATCTGCCCTATAATCATCATCATCATCATCATCATCATCATCATCATCATCTTTATTACAGCCATTTGGCCAGCACAATCTGCCCTACAAATAAAGAAAAAGAGGGCAGGCACATGTGAATATGAAAGACTCAGGGTTGTTACATGTGGATCATCCCAGGCCCAGAGATTTCAGGCTCAAAACCTATGACCTAGGAATAACCATTATTAATGTCAGAGGCAAAGGCTCCTGGTCATGCTACAAGGGCCAGCCCTTAGTGATGTTACTGTGCACTAGCCATCAACCACGGTTGTTCACAGCATGTCCTTCAAATAAAAAAACACAACATCTAACAAATGAGAAAATATTTTGCTGGTTGGAAACTAAGGGCCGATACAGATGGCCCGAAAGGGGCAGCACAGAGCAGCCCCTGGGAGCAGCAAAATGCCACTCCTTTTGTGGGTGGCAAAAGGCCACCCTTTTAGCTGCAGTGGCAGCTTTTTTGCACCCTTTTGGCACAGCATGTGCACATGCTGTGCCAAGAGGGTATCCTAATACTGCACACCATGCAAATGGGCACACGGTGTCAGGATGGGATCGGGGAGGCCGGCATGTGGCTGCCCCACTTCAACTCCACCCAGCTCCAACTCCTCTAGAGAGAGGAAGCTTTGGGTACTGCAGAGGGAAGAAGGGAACATCAACCTCTGCAGCACTCAAAAAAGGACATAGATCTAAGGGAAACATAAGTGTGTGTATATACAACTAATAGGATTCCACTCAAAAAGCCCAGCTAGGAGAAGTGACAAAGAAGGAGCTATATTATTTTCAAGGCATGTTCTTACCTGAGATTTCTCCCGCTCAAGCTGATGGCTGGAGAAGACAGTCAAGCCCTAAGATGTAAGAATCCTTATTATATTATTTGTGTCAAACCTTGTCTACGATGAAATCTGGAAATTTAGTGGCAGAGGGTTCCAACTTGTATAAACATGGGCCCATGCACTTAGGCATCACATATATTCAAATGACCACATACAAAACATTGAAGACAAAAGTTGAAAGCTATATAATATCAGAACCAGAGATGGCTAACCTATTCACAGCAGGAGCTCTTTTTACTCTTTTCAAAAGAGATTATGATTGTGAATTGTGGGAGCTGGAAAGAATGACAGTCATATGCCATAGTGAGCCCTGGTGTCACAGTGGTTAAATGCTGATACTGCAACCAAAGTATTTTGAGTTTGATCATGCAGGGCTCCAGGCTGACTCAGCCTTCCATCCTTTTGTAGATGGGTAAAATAAGTATCCAGCTTGTAGAGGGCAATTGGTGAGCCTACTGTAAACCGCTTAGAGAGTGCTTAGCACTATAAAGCTGCATAGGAATTAAGTGCTATTGCTATTGCTGTGCGTCACTGTTCTCAAATTATTTTAATTTATTCCAGCTATTTCACCATCATCTTTCCATGGATCAACATTCAACGGTTCTGAACAAGGTGAAGTCGTAGGCTTTCATGGCCGGCATTCATAGTTTTTTGTGGGTTTTTTGGGCTGTGTGGCCATGTTCTAGAAGAGTTTCTTTCTGACGTATTGCCAGCATCTGTAGCTGGCATTCTTCTCTGAAGATGCCAGCCACAGATGCTGGCGAAAAATCAGAAAGAAACTCTTCTAGAACATGGCCACACAGCCCGAAAAACCCACAAAAAACTATAGGTTCTCAACAAGCCTCATCTGTCTTTAAGCTTGCTCCAGAAGTTTGATTCATTCCACTCCTTGTTCACTAGCTATCTACCATTAGCTTAAAATAACACCAGTGCAATAGTGTTATTATACCGGTGAAAACCCACTACAGCAATGTAACATAGCAATTCTAAAGGGCTGTAGGTCAATGCTTGAGCTCACATACCAGAAGCTGTAAAGAATATCTCTCTTCAGGCAGGATTGAGAAAGACTCCTGAGTCCCTGGAACAGTTGCTTCCAGTCAGTGTCAACTAGGGTAGAGAACATACAGCCTTTCAGGTATTTCTGAATTGTAACTCCCATCAGCTCAAACAAGTCTAATCAGTGCTGAAGGATGATGGAATCTGCTATCCAACAGCATCAGCAGGGACACACTTCCAGAATCTCTGTTGTATACAATAGTGAGTTAGATGAGCCAAAACTATGGCTGGCATCCTGTTGGTGAATTACAATAAGGTATGTTGGACTCATTTCATTTCATCTTACAATTTTGGTTGTTGTAGAAGTTGGAATTCTCTACCGACTGTGCAACAACCAAAAATATCCCGCCCAACCCACCTTTTCTGTTGCCCAAACCAACCCTTTCCTGGTCAATGGAGAGGGATGGACACCAGACTAGCATCCAGCTATCTTTCTATAGTTAGATGCAGAGCAAAAGCATAATCCACAGAGACCTCCAGAGGACCTTCCTGCAGGTTCCTATCACTGCACACCCAGCTAAAGAGCTGGATACTAGTCTGCTGATCCCAACAATCAGAAAATAGCCACCTTTGGGGGTCTGTAGCTGAGAAAAGATGGGAGAATATTGTGGCTATTAGAGTGTTTCTTAGTGCAGGACTGCAATCTATCTTTGTGCTTTGCAGCACAAGGGAAATTCGTAGGAATTCTGTCCCCTCTTTGGCATAATTCAAAGGACCAGCAGTGCCATAAGGAACCTAAATTCACATCATAAGGAAAATCTCCATTGAGGCTATTGCCAGACATTGTAAGAGAGGTCCATGCACTAGTTTGAGTGAAAAACCATATGGGCTGCATTACCTTGGAAAATGAGGGAAGTTTCACAGTTGAAGTCTCAGGGTTATTTTTATTCATTTTTATCATTCAATTTCCTTTGTTTCTTTAATAGTTAAAGGTCCAAAGAGAAGAAATGATGTTGAAGGTGTAAGGGTTCCAATTATTTGAAGGCTTTTGACAGAAATAAGCATGTGCCTTGGGAAAGGCATAAATTTTGCAATCCCCAATCGAAGATCTGACACAAAGAAACACCTAAAAACATGTGCACAAGTAGTAATTCCTGGAGGTAGAGTATTCTTCCAAACTGTGCCCATTATGTTCCCTCCCTTTATTCCAGCTTTTTAGTGGTACATTTTTCTCTTTCATCTTCTGTTTTGATTTTCTCTTTTGTATCCTTAATACCATTTGATTTTTTTTCCCTTCCCAACTGAACACCAGGAAGAAACAAACCAAAATGTAACAAAGAAAAGCGTTATTCAGTTAAATTCACAATAACATTTTTCATTCATGGAAGAGTGAGTTCCCCTCTCCATTCATTGAAAAATATCAGTAAAAACAAAAAGAAGTAGGAAATCTCATCTTCCTTGTTTTATGGTTTATTTTTTTTTAAAAAGTAATAAAGGGTCCAATTACAAACTTCACTGTAGAAGGGGAGTGATTTATACAGGAAATAAAACATCAGGAGGCAACCTCACCCTCATGCCTCTTTGTTGATTGGACCCTAAAGACTGGAAATGGGCTTTTCATCCCTTTATAGCAGCTCCTGTATTTCTCTAAAAATCAGGTCTTGAGAGTCAAGGGACTTTGCTGAATGGCATTTGGTACAGCATGGGTATGTGTGTGCATCTGGTAAGGGAGTTTGCAACAATTCCTCCTCCTCCCTGGGCAAGTGAAAAACACTTTCTGACCACACAGAATATAATTGGATCCCAAGCCATTGTCATAATAAGGAGCAAAGATATATTATCATGCTGTTCTGCAAAATAATACATGAGTACAAACTACATCAGAGGATGCTGATTGTTCCGTCCTTTTGTTCTAGCCTTTTAGTTGTATGTCTGTTATCAGCTTCGGCTGATACCAGCTGTGCCCTTTTCTGGAAGTAAGGGATCTCGAGACTGTTGTGCATGCACTGGTAACCTCTCGTCTGGATTTCTGTAATGCGCTCTACATGGGGCTACCCTCATGCTTGGTCCAAAAACTTCAGTTGGTACAAAATATGGCAGCCAGAGTGGTCTCAGGAACATCTCCGGTTTTAAAATCTCTTCACTGGCTGCCTATTAGTTTCTGGGCCCAGTATAAGGTGTTGTTTATTACCTTTAAAGCCCTAAATGGCTTGGGTCCAATTTATCTTCAGAACCATATAATCCTCCCCATGCACTCCGGTCCTCTGGGAGGAATTTGCTTCAGCCAAATAAATCTAGGCTGTCTACAACCTCCCAGAGGGTCTTTTCGGTAATCGCCCCCAGATTATGGAATGGCCTGCTCGACGAGATCCGTCAGATGACAAACTTGAACAGTTTCAAAAAGGCACTAAAGATGGATCTCTTTCGGCAGGCCTGGATTGTGGGCTTCTTTCCATTTTCTCTCCCTTTATTTGGTGCTCTATATGATCCAACAGTTCAGTGGACTTGATTCCCCTTTGTTTCTATTTACTTATTTTACTTTGCTTGAGTCATCATTTTGTCACACCTGGATAGTGTTGTTATGGGGCAGGATCTATTTGGGGGTAAGGTGGGTCATGTGTTCCCATCATTCTGGGTGCTCATCATTCTGGGAGTCATAGAATCATAGAATTATAGAGTTTGAAGAGACCACAAAGGCCAACCAGTCCAACCCCCTGACATACAGAATATACAATCAAAGTACTCCTCTTAATAGACTGTGAGCAAAGACATCCAGGGACAAATCCAGCTCAGGAGTTGTGGAATTTGCTTTACTCTAGGTGACAGGGGAACCATGCTGTAGCTTCCACACATCTGGAATCCTATTTCTGTAATTCCAGGTTTTCATCAGCAAGTGGGCTGGCAGATTGAGTTTCACTAGCCAGTGGATCACTGGAAGACAGGATACTTGCCCATGTTGAGCCAAGCCTATTTGGCTCTGATCAATAAAACTGTGGCCTCCTGTCTTTTTGTTTTGCTTAGCTGCCCACACACTGACATTCATCACTAGGGCTGTGAGACTGTCATTGTGATGGGTCACATGAACAAGATAGGACACAATTCACATTTCCTCTTTGGAATTTGGTGTTGGACAGAATTTTGGTTAGATTAAAAGGGTATTCTGCATGGTGGAGAAGAAAAGAAAAACACTTCCCTCAGTACAAACTCTACATTTGATACTAGCTCAAAAACATTATTATTTTAATCATCGTCACTATCACCACCACCACCATCATTACCTTTATACCTTTTCTCCAAGATTGGGACTAAAAGTGACATAAAAATTAAGATGTTTACAATATTACAATGTACATGGTCTTGTGGAGGATAAACCTCAAAATATTATACTGAGCAGATGATTAAAATTAATTGCATAAATGGTTGGTGAGGATAGAAAGTACACTGTTGCTCATGCACCTACAAAAGTAATCAGTTTAATTTTACTCCATGGTTCATGATTGATTTTATTCCATTCCTTTAGCTGGAAGGACAACTTCTTTTCTCTCTCCCAGTTCTGTATGGTTCAATATGCATTCAGGGCTGGCACAATACCTTTCGCTGGCTGAAGTGAAGCAAAAGTTAGCACCTGTCTCCTTTCCATGTAAAATACCCAAACAGGTTAGAGATTTCAGCATTTCCCACTATACCTGAAGGCAACAGGCTAGCTTGGAAAGTGCACCATAGGCTGTGGGGAGTAGAAAGACTTTAATCATTCTTATCTGATTTTGCAGTTTGAGATCAGCATATGAATGAAAACTCAGTAATTCGCTGAAATTTGCATATCTTTGAATTTCATGTTAGGGTTTTCCAGTTTGAAAAATATGCCTATAAATGGGTATATTATGGAAAGGTACATTACATTAATTAAAACAGCTGGCATCTTGTATGGCAGTTACAGATTTGTAATCTAGAGTTATACAACTATAATTGCTCCTTATTTAGCATTCACACTCATACCCTTCCCAACCTAGCTTAACAGCCAACAGCCACACAAACCAATGGAGGCATGTCCTGTGCAATCAGGATCCATCAATGTAACATTTGTAGTCACCTTGTGAGTGAGGCTGCAACAGTCAGAAGCAGGACTCTATTGCAATTCCTTGTTCCAGCCTTGCTCACTGGTGGGAGGGCACTGGAGACTTCATCCTGCTGCATCTCAATCACTATCAGAACAGACCTCCATTTCTCAGTGTGGCTTATGGTTGTTGCCATAGGTTTGGGGGGCTCAGACCAGGAAAGGTCACTGCAGGTACATCTACATTGTAGAAATAGTGCAGTTTGACACCACTTTAGGTGCTGTAGCTTCATCCTATGGAATGCTGGTATTTGTAGTTTTATAAGGTCTTTCACCTTCCAAAGGTCACTGCCAAAGAGCACGGGTTCCTCACAAAACTACAAATCCCAGGATTCTGTAAGATGAAGCCATGACAGTTAAAGTGGTGTCAGACTGCATTGTTTCTACAGTCTAGATGCACCATAGTTACCCATTTATAACTAAGCAGGTGATACAGAAATGGACCCATATTATTCAAATAAATCATATTAAGAAAACTGCTTGCAGACACGTGCATATTTGGGAGAAATGTCAAAGAACAAGTAATAGAAATTTGCATTAAAACATATGCAAATTTTTATGT
The DNA here is from genome assembly GCA_026167975.1 of Phrynosoma blainvillii. Taxonomy (NCBI): domain Eukaryota; kingdom Metazoa; phylum Chordata; class Lepidosauria; order Squamata; family Phrynosomatidae; genus Phrynosoma; species Phrynosoma blainvillii. The sequence goes on from JANUYF010000005.1 coordinate 41,943,428, forward strand.
GAACTTTATAAAAGAAAAGAAATTTGAAAAGATTGTCAGGTTCATCCATCACTAGTGCAAGATAGTTGTGTGCCCCACACACTCTGCTCTGTAACACCTTGCCACTGCTTTCTTTCCCCACATCTGCTGCTCAGGGTGGAAACCTCCCTCCACTCAATGACAAGGACAGCCCTGTATCAAGCATAACAGAATAATACATTTAAACATTTCTGGTAGTGCACTGCTATGGTACACTGATGGGTTCTTTGAAATTCCTCACAAATCTCATGATTGAGATATCAGAAATGTAGTGACAAAATTTGCTTTTTCCATCTTTGGATAATGCGTGAATAATGTTTAGATGCTCTTGGCATGAGAATCAGTGTGTGTGTGTGTTTTAAACAGCTGTCTGTTCACTTTCTCTGAAATTTTCAAGTAAGATCATTTCTGGCTTCAGCTACTGAGTAAAATTATTTTGTGCTTCCCTCCCTCCATTTCCAAGCAAAGCGTTTGGTCTTTTTTTTTTTTTTTGGCTTACAAAGACTCAGAAAGGATTACAATTTTTAAAAAAATGTTAGAAAAGAGCTAATGCTCTTGCCACTGTTTTAACATTGGAGTATCTCTTTGTCACAGCAAGATTTATAGCAGGGATCAAAACTATAAAGGTGGTGTTGAATCCTGCTATTTAGGAGAATTAATATTTTTCAGTGTCATTTTAACCCAATGTGCGGTATTGTTTTTTTCAGTGTCTCCTGTTAAAACCTGTTGTTGACTTTTCAACCTTGCAGGCCAAACACTTTCACCAAAATTCTAAAGAAACTTTCATCTTACAACCATTATTTCTTAATGGACTTGGAGGCAAGTGATGTATGGAAACAGGTTTCTTTTTTCTTCAGCACAATGTAATGGCCCATCATTAGTGAACAGCGTTCTGCTGGACTATTATGCACAGAGACATTTAAAGTATTTCCAGAGTGCCATGCCATTTCCCCCTCTAAAATGCCATTCATGTGCATTCTATTTCACATTGCATTTTAGCCTGCTTTCAAATATCTCTGCACTGATTGTTTCACTCTCTGCTGTACAGTAAAAGTCATAATGAATGAGATCATGCTATTTTTTTTTTAATGGAGTAGATTTTGGAGAACTTTCCCCTCATCTTAGGCAATAAATCTGCCTTTGAAAAACCACAAAGCCCAAACATTTGACCATTTGACAAGAAGACTGCACAGTGACATCACTCATCACTTATTTCTTATTAGTGGGTAGATTATATGCTTCAGATTTGGCATGACAGGCTTGTCCAATCTCGCCCCTGCCACGGGGTTTATTTTTAGTTATTTTTTGATCCATTCAGCCGACTGCCACACTGTTGCAAAAGCACCCTCTCCTTGTTTGTACTTCCATGCTGATCTCAGAGCAAGCAAATTGCTTTTAGAATTTCCACTCCAGCCATTGTTGAATCTTCACACACACTAGTAAGTGTTTCTAAAGACTCCTCAGAAATTACATAAGCAGATGTAGTTTTGGAAACTCTCCATTTCTGGTGGTATTTTGAATCACAGCCCTATTGGCCACAACTTAAATTGAAGTAAAGATCTTGCTGTGTGATGCTATCCATTTTAAGATGTTCAGCAATATTTTTACATTTTCATTCAGATTTTATTTCAAGCTTTACTGGCTTTGCAAACCTTCATTTAGAGAAACTGGCATCCATACAGACATGCAGACATTTTTCCATTCTTCAGTCCCCTCCTGCATTCCTCTGCCGCAAATAAATGGGTTGGTTCTGCATTGTTTCCTCCACTTACAAACACATATTATACATGCCTTTCTTTCTGAAGACATTGCACTTTCAGGACGTCTAGCTCATTTTGCATTTCCTTCACACCTTTTCCATAGTATTCCCAAAACAAAAAGATTAAGAAGGCACTTCCTTTCACTGAACTTTGAAATAAATGGATCAGTTTTGACAGAATACTTTGAGGGCAATTTTCCCGGCTCTTCTGGCCAATGCAGTACAAAAAATATATTTCTATTAATTTAGACTAGGAACCTGTTGGTAATTTATATGCTATAACAGTCTGTCACGCGCCACAAGACATTTTTTCAATAGTGTATAGTGGCAGCAAAAAGGGAATGTAATTTTCTTCTTGAAGGAACCAAAAATTTTATAAATTTTCTTCTTGCTACAAGAAAGTCTATGAAAATTATGCAATTTTCAAACATTATTCACAATTTGAGACAATCTTTGCAAAAATTGTATGTGGTAGTTTTGTGGGGAAAATAGCTTTTTCTATGCAGGATGCATCCTTTTGGGTGCAGAAAACAACATCTCTGCCTAGAAATGCTATTTTCCATTCAAAACATCCACATTCAAATTTTGTATAGAATAAATCTCAGACTGTGAAGATTTTCATCCAAGATTCTTCTCATCAGAGTTTCCTGACACTCAGAAAGCATGTTTTTCAAACATTTGAAAAATATTTTCAAATATTATTCCCATTCCTATAGCAGGAGGAAAGCCATTTCAGGGGCAAGAGGGGAGATAATTTCTCATTCAGTCCCTTAACTCTGTGAAAGCTGGAAGGACAGCTCTCTTCTGTCAAAGTCACTGTGTTACCACCAATCTCATTGGCAAGCAAAATCTTAGCCAAGATTGGCCAATATCTTGGTTTCATTCTTAATAAATCCCATCCATCTACATCCCCCCCCCCCCAATCCTTCCTCTGCACCCTGATTTGAAGACTTAGGGCCTTTGCAGACTGCCAGAAATAGTGCAAATTGAGTCCACTTTAAGGGTTAGGGTTAGTGCTAGGCAGTCATGGGAATTGTATTTTTTTTTTTTCTGAGACATTTTTTTTCTGAGACATCTGTCAGAGAGCACTGGTGCCACAATAAAATACAATTCCCATGATTCCCTAACCCAAACCCTAACCCTTAAAGTGGACTCAATTTACACTATTTCTGGCAGTCTGCAAAGGCCCTTAGCTAACATCCAACACATATATGAGCAGAATACATGAAATACTTTGGTGTTTTTTTAAATACAGACTTTTGACTTGCTGAAGCTCTGATTCATACTGTCTCAGAAGCTGGAATTTCTATAGAGATATCCATGATAGACTACTATGAAGCTGTAGTCACACACTGACTCTCATGGTTTTTGGCTCACAAACTACATATGCATTGTTCTAGTCATATGATTGGGAAATGAGTGCATACAGATCATAATTTGTAGCAAGGAATGGGATAGAAACAATTTGTGGTGGTCAGAACTCTCACATGAATTCTCCTTAAGGTTACAATATTCAAAAAGACTCTCATAGGGCTCGTTCCCACTATGATTTAAAGTGAATTGCTGATTGGGTTATATGACCATCGTCCCCACTTGAAACTGGTTCTGATCCTACTGTGCTTGGTTGCAATCACGAAGAAGTGAGGCAAACACAAAAAAACCTGCTGTTTCCTCACACTAGTTTTTTGGCAGTTCTTTTGAAAAGAATCAATTCCAAAGTATGTTCAACAAGTGGGAACAATGGATCTGAATCACATCATTCTGGAGGGGAGGAACTAATGGCAGAGGGGTATTTACCATCCCTCCCCAGTTTTTGGGAAATCAACCATCCCCCCCCCCCCCAATTGCTGCCTTTGTGCTTGTGGTGTGACCTATGGGTGCATTACACACACACACCAAATTACCGAATATACGATCCGTTGTTTTTTCAACTTGGTGGCATGCCGGATGATCAGACCAATGGTAGTTCAGCGAGACAAGTAGTTGCAAAACCAATGGATCAATATATATATATATATATATATATATATATGGTTTTAGAACTGATTTTAAAGAAGATTTATTTGTTTGCATTTATTTATTGAATGTTTTAAAGTGTTTTATTAGTTGTGCATAAAAACCGGTGGGCAAAGAGGCAACAAGTGAATGTCTTGAAATAAATAAATAAATAAATAAATAACACTTATGTAATCCCTATGGATGGTTGATTGATCCAGTGGATGATGGTTAAACCTTAAGAAAAGGGCTGTACTTGCTAGTTCAGCTCAAAAGGAGAGGAAGACCTGAAGCTGGAGAGGAGTTTCAGTTGCCAGAGCTGAGGGTTAGACCCATTCCATCTTGAATAAAGTATTGGAATTTTTACTTATGGATTTTGGAGAGAACAGCAGGCATAAATTCTTTGTGGTGTAATTTCTATATTGCATTTGCATCTTTTTTTTTTTAAAGGACTTTAAGATTGCATCCAAATGTTGGAATACTACTGAGTAGTAGAAACAGAAAAGTCTTGTGATCAAGACCTGCACTAGCAACTTCTTGACTACATGGAACTTTGGGGACAGTATCTATGTGTCAAATTTACAATGTCCTGTATCGCTGATATATATTGAATTGTAATTATGTTTACAATATTTGATTATGCTTTACTCCATAGAACCAAGAAAAATATACATTTCTAAAATCTGCCCCCCAGATAAAGCTAATCCATAGGATTCCCACATTATAAAATAATATACATTACAATGCAAAGAGTGGGGAAGAATGGGATGATGATAAATTTAAGATCAAAGTTCTAAATTGCCCCCCTGCACCAGTGATTGCTAATAGTGTAGAAGAACATTTATACTGTACAATTTCATAAAATCCCACTGAACTCATTCCATTTTATATTCCTTCTCAGAGGAAACTATTATGTGTAAATGGAATCTCTTAACTTTATCAGATCCAATATAAACAGCCACTTTATAAGACACACCTCATACCAGTATGCAGCACGGAGAGGCTAACACAAATTGGTTTAACTGCTTCAGTGAAAACATTACAACTAAAATGACTGTATCAAAGAAAAAGCATATAGTAGTGTGTGGCATTTTGGTGAAACTGAGAAACAAGTTTAATAGGGATATATATATATATATATATACACACACACACACACACACACACACACACACCGGGTTTAAAAAGAAGTATTCAGATGCATTTTTGAGAAAGTACATACGTGAAGGAGGTAGGCAGGGGCTGTGCTAAACACTGCAAATTGTTGCAGAATTCAAACCTGTTTTCATTTATTAAACATTATTACATAATGGAAGTGGGATGCTGTAATTCAACCCAAATGGAGAACTTCAGAAAGTGGGTGGAAATGGTTCAGGACATTAAAGAGAAGCTGTTTAAATTACAAATCTTTCTTATAATCAGGAGTGAAGTGGTTAATTTAAAGGATTTACTGAAAAATAGGCTGGCAAAACTGTTTCCAGGGATATGGGGATATTACTCTCTGTGTCCCCCCCCCCACCCATTTTAGTCAATAGGGGTTTGGAGAGGGAGGTTTGGAAGGAAAGGAAGGCTTCAGTTCCAGGATCTCTACATTCCCACGAGTTCCATTAAGGAAGGGGGAAGGGTTTCCTGTGGAGTCTGACATCTGCAGCATTCTCCAAACAGCAGGAGCCAAAGACCTGGTGAAAAAAGGAGACTAAACCCAGGTTGACAATTCTGTCTGGCTTCGGATAATCAAACAAACAAACAAACCTTATGTAAATGTGTATATGTTTGTTTGTTGATTTTTTAAAAAACCAAAAACAAAAAAAGAAACAAAACACACACACACACACAAATATCTTTTTACTAATATAACAGCACATCAATTGTAGTGAAACAATAGCACAAGCAGGAGAAAAGGAACAAGTATGAACACACCCTAATATGTCTTCCTGGAATGCAGTGATGACTCCTTTTGGATTTTTTAAGGGGGGAAAATGAGCTGGGATTGTCATCAGCATCATCCTGCCTTCCGCCACTCGGCAGCTCCATTTGAGATGACTGATTGATTTGTTTGGTGTTGTTTTTTCTTTAAAAGATTGCTAGAGAACTTCGGATTTGAAAATTTATTTTTGTGAAACTCTGCTGCTGGTGCCTGTTTTATGAAGGTTTTTATACACACACACACACACACACACTTGAGGCGAATGCAGCTGTTATTTCCTCCATTGCCTTAGCTTTGATGAGCATTGCCGGTGGAAAAGAAGTAGAGAGTGACACTGGGTAAAAATAGCCAGGGGACCATAACTTCCACCATCTGGAGAAAACAATGGGGAGGGGGATAATGAATAAGGAGCCAAAGCAGAATACCAATAGAAAGCCTTTGATATATATATATATTGTGTGTGTTTGCTCCAGAAAAGTGAGAACCCACCATAAAAGATTGGAGAGTGAAAAAACAAAGGTAAAGAAGGCCCTAGAATTGCAATGCAATGTTGACCTCTTTTTTCATTCTTCCTAAAGGGAAACCCATGAAATATACATTCATCACTGAAAAGGCACCCCTGTGTAAAAATAATCTCTCTTTTTTAAAAAACCAAAACTTCTCCAATTCCATTGCCAAAAGTTCCTGCCATAAAGATTTCAATAAAATTTTACCATTGTTAGAGGTAATTCCCTAGATGCTTCTTAGAGAGATTGAGTAAATTCTACTGTATCACATGAAACTCTTTTTTAAAGTAAGATTTCTAGGCAGAATAATATCTATTAAGGTGCATAATGTGGAGGAGTCTTATTTCAGGGAAAATATTTCATAAGCAAATGGAGATGAGAATGATAAGGATGATGATGATTGGGGCAAGTCTCCTGGTCAAGGGAAAGTTCTTCCTCTCAAGGGTGAAATTACTTCCCAAAGTTGTAAAGCCTGAAGCGGAAATATGCCATACAAATACCTTTCAAATACAACATTTCAATGCATCCATATTTCTTTTCTCTTCAAAGGAGGAGAAGATGATTGATTTATATTTTATAGTGTACATTCCTGAACACTCCCATTTGTTGTTTGAATTCCTGTTTGTGACCTTCAAATTCCATGTTTATGATGTCACCACCTGTTTTTATCCCCCATCCTTTGGCATTGTCTTAGAAAATGAAAACAATACAAAAATACTTCCCTCGCCCCACCCTGTTTTGCTCTTTTAATAAGGATAGCCATGACAACCATGAAAGAGTTCCAACATTTTTGAATGGCACAAATGACCAAAAGGAAGCCAATATGTAATGAATATCCCTCTCGGGTTTCCAAACAGTGCTAAGACACATTTCTAGTGTGCCAATACACAAAGCAAGATGCATGAAGCACACTTGGACAGCCATCCTTTCATTTAACTATTAATTATATTGTTAAACTATTAACTTGACACAGGGTGACCAGATGTCCTAACCACAAAGGAGGACAAGGCACTGTAAAATGTAAAACATGCAAGAAACATGGAGGATATTACCAAATAAAAGCTAAAAACACTCATATAAATTTAAATTCATGCTTCTTAGTCATATTTAAAATAGAGGACATTTTGAAATTCCTCCTGGACAGCAGGTTGAAATGTAGGACACATCTTGGAAAAGGAGGACATCTGATCAACATCTATTCTTACAACGCACTAATAGATATTAGCCCATGGCAAGAAGGCAGTAAGAGAACATTATATTTGTGAAGGACCACAGACACTGCTGTGACAGTATCCTGCTCTGGAGAGTCCGCCTGCTTCATCGCTGTACAATTTTCAGCCAGTAAAGCTCTTTGAGACTCTTACTCGAATTCTCAGTAAATGAAGTTGTGATCCACTGCCTTTTTCATGTCTGTGTAAAGAGAGAACTAGCCCTGTAGAGAAAGGTTAGAAAGAACAGTGGGAATAATAAGTTAGGGCCTCTGCAGATGGGCGGCCATGGGCAACCCCGAGAAGCTGCGGATTGGGACTGAGGCTGCCCCACACTTCAGCCCCAATCCACTCCTTTTCTGGCCCTGGTAGGAGTGCTAAAATAGTGCTCCTTCCGCAAGGCGTGGAAAGGGAGCCGGAAGAGGCAGCACGCACCTCTTTGGTGTCTCTTCTGGCTGAGCGTGTCTGGCCGCTGAGCCGGAAGGACGTCATTGGAGCGCCCGCCATGTGGAATGGCAGGCGCTCCAATGATGTCCTCAGGAAGGGGTTGGGGTGCCTGGCGTGAGGCTGCCTTCCTTGCCTCCAAGATGGCGCTTTGTGCCATCTGCAAAGGCCCTTAGAAACACCATTGTAGGATAGCTTCCCGGGGAATTTGTTGATAGCCTCCACACAAAAGGGGACAGTGCACACTTATAGCACTATGGGGGGTTGCAGACTGCCAGAAATAGTGCAAATTGAGTCCACTTTTAGGGTTAGGGTTAGTGCTAGGGAATCATGGGAATTGTTTTTGTTTTTTTCTGAGACATTGAGCCTTCTCTGTCAGAGAGCTCTGGTGCCACAATAAAATACAGTTCCCATCATTCCCTAACCCTAACCCTTAAAGTGGACTCAATTTGCACTATTTATGGCCGTCTGCAACCCCCCTATGATTCCACTTCAGTGGCCATGGTTCCATCCTCTGGAATCTTGGGATCTACATTTTAGGGAGAGGCATTTAGAATTCTTAAAGAGAAAGATCCAGATCCTTTCCAAACTGCAAAACTCAGGAGCTCATAGATAGCAGCCATGTAGTTAAAGTAGAATTATAGTACTACAGTTGTGTGGTGTGAATGGGCCACAAGATGGCTGTGAGGACTGCACCTGACCTTAAGCAACCCTGACCTGGAATCTGTTGTCTTAGGGGGTTGCAGACTGCCAGAAATAGTGCAAATTGAGTCCACTTTTAGGGTTAGGGTTAGTGCTAGGGAATCATGGGAATTGTTTTTTCCTGAGACATTGAGCCTTCTCTGTCAGAGAGTTCTGGTGCCACAATAAAATACAGTTCCCATGATTCCCTAGCACTAACCCTAACCCTAAAAGTGGACTCAATTTGCACTATTTCTGGCAGTCTGCAACCCCCCTTAGTGAAGTAACACTGTTGTGAAACTCACTTCTGAAAGATATTGATAAGGCACACATTTTTTTCAGCAATTCTGAAGAGCTTCTTCCAGTCAATGTAGGTACTGAGTCAATTGTACTAACTATCTGACCTGGTAGAATTTAACTTCCTAAGAGAAACAATGGCTAGGGATCTTACCACTCTGTCTTCAAGAGCAAAATTCTTTCTTCATAATCTATAATTCTAGGGAGAAATGCACCAGAAATTAGACAAAGGTGACATAAAGGCAAACATTCTATATTTTCTGTTTGTGCTAGCACCTGCTGGCACATGGGAGACTTTATCCCTATACCACAGGGCCTCCTTACCTACAAGGATGGGACATTCCACCCTATTTCATTCAGTTAACTGAAAGGGTTAATTTCTGCAAATCACAAATATCCATAAAACTACAACAAATGATAAAACCAGGACAAATACTGCACCTAATTTTCCATTAGAAAACAACAAGGAAAAGAAAAGCTAAATCTACTGCTATCATTAACTTAAAAAGTAGTAGCAGAGTGTAACCACATCCATCGTTTCCCCTCAGATTTTTCACCTAATTTTGGGACATTAGGAACAAATAAAAGTAATGACCACAGTTTCACACAATAGACAAAATGTTATGCATTGGCCACATGCTCATAAACACAGGTACACAGAGACGTGTACCAAAAAAAAAAAAAAAAAAAAAAAAATACCTAAAAACCTTCAGTTTCATGTATGTCAAGTCAGTGAGATATAACTTATACCATTTTTCTTCTTAAAAATAAGAAACAGTGAAAAGTGCAATATTGTTAAATATATGGAAGATGCTTAATAATGTCCAGTTAACTGTCCCAGGGCAGCAATTTCATTACTCCAGTTACAGACTTTACAAAATTGTGTTTGTTTGTTTTTTTAAAGCTAGGAATAATCATATTGTCCCTCTGAATACTTTAAAATGTAAAATTAATAAAACAAAGAGGTGAGCTCTGTGTATGCATGGGTATTCACAGCACTATTACTTCAGCAGTTGAAATTTCAGCACTGGGAATCTGTGTTATATCCATAAATCCCTCAGGAGAAAAATATTTTTTTTTTAAGTAAGATTGAGAAAGGAAACATTCCCCTATTCAGTTTCTGTGTGCAGACCTTGGAGAGGGTTTCAGAAACTCTGATCTGGTTTCGATATGTTTGGGGCTCTAGATTTTTTTCAGGAAAGCAGCCACATTCGGCTTTTAAATCTATTAGAAAAAGGAACACTCCGGCTGATCTATGGAAGTGCCATTTATAATGTCCATTGAAACGAAAGAACTTCCAACACCTCTAAGGCTCGGGTTTACTATTTATTATTTATGTCAGATTTTGCACTATGCTCTGGATTTAGTCAGTGATCATTTGGGAATATTTAGTTCCTGGAATGCTGGAGTAATTTAGAAAATCATAGTTGCACTTATGTTTTTCTATACTACATTGTGGATTTTGGTAGCTGGTACATCATGTCAAGTGGCTATATATACAAGCAATGTATCTTGTTGGGATGGAGAGGGCAGATGGAGAGGGATGAAAAACACACATGCATGGTTTTCTGCTCTCTGTAATTTTCCTTATGGGAAAGCACGCCTGTAGCAGAAAGCCTACTGTATCTATGCAGACTCTCCATGTAAGCCATAGCCTGATTTTGCTATGTTTTGGCTCACATGGAGGTCTTCCATGGATTCATCCTACTTCTTTTCAGACACATCATTTTCCTGCAAGGAAGGTACCGTTGGATAGGGGTAGAGCTGCCACACTGCCTCTCTTCTGTGTTGAAATCACATGTTTATCAAATGCCTGAATAGGACTTAGTTTTCTACTAGACTGGTCCATGACTGTTCCTCAGTGATAACATGCAAAAAGAAGTCCCATATGACATTACGACACTATGAGATAAGAAATTTTTAGCTAAACAACAGCTGAGAATAGAAAGAAATAGTTAAAAGTCACAAAGGGAGAACAGAACTAAAGAGGAATGTTAAAACACAGAAGATATTTTAGCATCTGTGCTATACTTCCTAGGCTGTAAAGAAAGATTTTATGTACAACATAGGAAGTTCTTTGATGGAGTCTGGTGGCTTCAAAGGAAAGAGTTGCTGTTATTGTTGTTACAGTTGTTTAAAAAAACAAAACAAAATGCATAACAACATCATTTTATGAGGGTTACTTTCCCAAGAGTGGATCCACCAAAGTGGTGCTCACCAAGTATATATAGCAGGCTCTCATCTGTGGGTTTGCCGTCCACAGATTTGAGCTTCTGTAGATGGCATGCCCCATTGCTCTTAATGGAAACATATGCACGCAGCCATGCTAATGGCTTCACAGACATCATACTGCCATAGGGAACAATGGGGCTTAAGATTCTAAATTTTTCTTATTTGTGGTGGTGGAGAGATCTGGACCAGATCCCCCATGGGCATGAAGGAACAACAGTACTAATGTGTCTTGTTGTTGTTGTTCTTCTTACTTTGAAGGCATAAACATTCTACCAATTTTACAGAATAGAAATATTTTGTTTCCATATCCCCTTTTCCATTTTGCCATTTACCTACTGAAGGAGAGACCAGAGTTCAATGGCTGATGTGCTTCACATGAAGAAGTTGAACTGGCATCTCAAGTTAAAAGGAGAAGGTGGTGGAAAAGACCTTTGCTTGAGACCCCAAAGAGCTGCTGCCATTCAAAGTAAACACAACTGGGCTAGAGGGACAAACAGTCTGACCTGATATAACACAGCTTCCACATATTTCTCAATCCCTCAAACACAGTGCTTGCCTGGCTTCTTATTTTTGTGCTTCTAACCCCTGGTTAGAATCCAAAAAATTGTGAATCCAAGGAGGGAGGTTAGAATTCTTTTGCTCAAAAAGAGCCAATCAAATGCACAACAAACTGTTCATAATGGGGCACAGGAGCCAGGTGTTGAAAGATAAAAAGCAAAGATTCAACTATGCTAGCATAGTCCTTTCTGTGAGTATTGGAAACTCATTGGATTCTAGTTCCTCTCTTGTACAGCATGCATTTTGAAACTGGGTCTTCCCTTTCTCTTTCATTAATAGCATGAAATGTATGAAAGTAGCTTTCATTTTTCTTAATCACAATGAGGGATGGGGGTGGATGTAAAACAAAGGGGGGGAGATTGAATGTGAATATATTGTTTGGTATCCATTTTAATCCAGCCTAAGTCCCATATCTTGGGCTAATATACAAATTGGAATTCAGTTTTCCTTTCAACTTGGTGTGCATATACCGTATTTTTCGGCATATAAGACGCTCCGGCATATAAGACGCACCCAATTTTAAAGGAGGAAAATCTAGAAAAAAAAGATTCTTAACCAAATACTGTAGTAAAATATTTTATATCAACTGTATAAAGTTAACAGCAGTTTAAGAACAATTTTAAGTTGTAAATGTAAGTTTAAGCCAGCAGCAGGGCCAGGTATTGCACAAATTCCCTGCCCAACTTTCTTGCAAGTCTCCTGTCGCCTTATGGTGACTCCATGAATTTCTTAGGGATTTCTTAGGCAAGGAAGACTCGAGAAGTGGTTTTGCCAGTTCCTTCCTCTGAAATACAGCCTGCAGCACCTGGGATTCTTTGGCGGTCTCTCATCCAAGGACTATCCAGGGCTGACCCTGCTTAGCTTCCAAGATCAGATGGACTGGTACCTTTGGAGTTTTTAGGCCATTGTCTTATGGAGTAATTTATGGCTTATTTTGACCCTACCATGAGGGTTTTCTTGGCAGATTTCTTCAAGAGGGGTTTTTTGCCATTTCCATCCTCTGAGGCTGAGAGAGTGTGATTTGGCCAGAGTAATCCAGTGCCTTGGAGTAATTTCTGGCTCATTTTGACACTACCATGAGGGTTTTCTTGGCAGATTTCTTCAGAGGAGGGAGTTTGCCATTTCCACCCTCTGAGGCTGAGACAGTGTAACTTGGCCAGGGTAATAATCCAGTGCCTTGGAGTAATTTCTGGATCATTTGGATCCTACCATGAGGGTTTTCCTGGCAGATTTCTTCAGAGGAGGGAGTTTGCCATTTCCACCCTCTGAGGCTGAGACAGTGTAACTTGGCCAGGGTACTAATCCAGTGCCTTGGAGTAATTTCTGGATCATTTGGATCCTACCATGAGGGTTTTCCTGGCAGATTTCTTCAGAGGAGGGAGTTTGCCATTTCCACCCTCTGAGGCTGAGACAGTGTAACTTGGCCAGGGTACTAATCCAGTGCCTTGGAGTAATTTCTGGATCATTTGGATCCTACCATGAGGGTTTTCCTGGCAGATTTCTTCAGAGGAGGGAGTTTGCCATTTCCACCCTCTGAGGCTGAGACAGTGTAACTTGGCCAGGGTAATAATCCAGTGCCTTGGAGTAATTTCTGGATCATTTGGATCCTACCATGAGGGTTTTCCTGGCAGATTTCTTCAGAGGAGGGAGTTTGCCATTTCCACCCTCTGAGGCTGAGACAGTGTAACTTGGCCAGGGTAATAATCCAGTGCCTTGGAGTAATTTCTGGATCATTTGGATCCTACCATGAGGGTTTTCCTGGCAGATTTCTTCAGAGGAGGGAGTTTGCCATTTCCACCCTCTGAGGCTGAGACAGTGTAACTTGGCCAGGGTACTAATCCAGTGCCTTGGAGTAATTTCTGGATCATTTGGATCCTACCATGAGGGTTTTCCTGGCAGATTTCTTCAGAGGAGGGAGTTTGCCATTTCCACCCTCTGAGGCTGAGACAGTGTAACTTGGCCAGGGTACTAATCCAGTGCCTTGGAGTAATTTCTGGATCATTTGGATCCTACCATGAGGGTTTTCCTGGCAGATTTCTTCAAGGGGGGGACTCTTTCCACCCCCGTCCTGGCTGCTCCAATGGGCTCTTCCTGGGATGGGAGGATGTCCTCTGACCCCAGGAAGAGTCCATTGAAGCACCCAGGATGGGGGTGGAAAGAGGAGGAGCACATTCAACTAGCCAGGAAAAGAGGACTCTTTCCACCCCCGTCCTGGCTGCTCCAATGGGCTCTTCCTGGGATGGGAGGATCCCACTGGAGCACCAAGGCTGAGGTTGAAATGAGGCCTACTTTTAGCCTAGGCCTCGGCAGTTTGCCCTCAGCTTGTATATTCGCTTCATTAGGAGCAGCAACTTCCCCACCCTCGTTTTGGGGAAGAAAAAGTGCGTCTTATATGCCGAAAAATACGGTAAATGTAGTAAGAGACAGAAAGAGAAGTGAGAGTTAGATCAGAATTAATCCACAATATTCTCTATAGACAAGACAATTAATTAACATGCCCAAATGATCTCTGTAAAATCCATGGTTCTCTTTAACTTTTTCAAACAATTTTGGTGGTATTATAGATTTGTATACCCAAGCATTATATTCCCTTGTGAACTGTAAACTGGCTGGAATGCAATTTGTGACACATTAAAGTGACATAATTTATCCTGCAGCCTAGAGGAAGCACACTATCCTGTTTTCTTTATCTGGACCACAGATGTCTTGCCCTGCCATCCTCACTAGAAAATCACCAGTTAAGACCATTCTCCCTCTTTGATTCATCCATTATGCACAGCTATTTCTTTAGCTCCTTTGGTAATTTAGAAACCCATTGATTTGTGTCAAGAAGTCAGAATTTTGGCAGAGGTGAACAATTAATATAAAGGGAGCAGTAGCTACAGGACACAAAATTCAATACTATGGAAGCAATAGTGAATGAAACAAAAAGAGAATACAGAATTTGGTATTTGTAATGTTCTGTTGCATACTAGTTTAGAATCTAACTTTTTGCCTGTTTCACATAGCCCATAGAGATAACTGACCAGTCTAGACAGGACAGTCTAGTCGTTTATATAATTCCATCAATCAGAAAAGAGGATTTTTACCATGTCAGGCAAAGGCCATAATAAAAAGGATGTGAAATTATTCTCTGTATGTGGGCTTTAATTTAGCAACATTATAGATCTCATGGGAACCCACAAACATCCTACAACTGTCCCAATTTGGCAGACAGGCCTCTGTCACTCCACTTTTTCAGCTACTTTTAAAAGTGTTAAATTTTCTCTCTCCTCCTATTTTGCTCCTTTGTCCTCAGCCAACTTTAATTGCTGCAAATTGAGTTCAAAGTGCAAAAGTAGTTTCCACTCCATTAATTCAGCAAAGGTGATAGAGAAGAATAGTGGAGTCTTGCCCTTCCCAGTAGGTGCAGGCAAAAGCAAACAGCTGCATTCTCTCCCAATTTGTTTTGTTCTTGCTCACTAATAACATTTGCCATCTTAAACACATACTTGGTCACATGTGTCCTGGTTTTCATCTGTTAAATGTTGGAGAGTATGCTGAAGTCTCACAAAATGACCTCTTCTCATGTAGTGTGAGGCAGGTTTTACATAGGCCTGCCATGTGTTACTCACCTGTTTTGCCTGGCTCTGTGAAGCTGAGCAAAGCAGGTGTTAGTTGTCCTCACAACAGCATTTGGCATGTAATTTAACCTCATTTGCTATATATCAAGTGCTTGAGAGTCAGTCTGTAATGAGCACAGCCAGAATCTGCTGTTCCAAGACCCACTTCAGACTGCCAGGTCCCAGCAATTTGTATTGGCTTCCCTCACCTCTCATTAGCTTTGATTTCAATCTCTATGATGCTGTTATAAGAAAGGAGCCATGGTCATTTAAAGAACACCATAGGGGCAGATTCAGCCCAAGGAAGTGGCATGATTATTTTAAAGCATATTACTACCAATATACAGCCTTAAACTTCAGAGTTAACATTTATGTATGGGGCTATCAAAAAAGCAGCTTTTTCATTTAGTAAAGGGAGGCAAAGGCACTTAAGAAGCAAATACTTCTTAAAACTTGGAATCCTATTGGTTAGGTGAAGCTGGAATAAACCCATTGAACAAATTCTTAAATGGTGAATCAACACATAGATAAATCCACTGCTTAAATAAGGGCCTTTGCAGACTGCCAGAAATAGTGCACATTAAATTGAGGCACTGCCCTGGCTCAGTGCTAGGGAATCATGGGAACTGTAATTTATTGTGGCACCAGAGCTCTCTGACAGAGAAGGCTCAATGTCTCAGAAAAAAATACAATTCCCGTGACTCCTTAGCACTGAGCCAGGGCAGTGCCTCAATTTAATGTGCACTATTTCTGGCAGTCTGCAAAGGCCTTAACTCTATTTTAGCCAGCACTAGGGTTAAGGACAAAGTATTTTGCAAAGTAACAAAACTCTAACTTTTTTAAAAAAAAGAACACTGTTCTACTCAGGCAGATCCCATTTTTCTTTGGTATATTATCAGATGATCAGTGATCATGATGGCAATCTGTAGGGCAAACCCATGAAATGTTGCTGCCTGGGGTGGAATAGGAGACAGCACTCTACCACACTATGCACAAAAAGGTCACAGTAGAAAATAATCCAAACCAGCCAAATTGTTTTTTCTAAAGAGGCAGAAAATCTCACAACTTCTCTATCACTGCAAATACAGTACAGTGGGCCCTCAATATCTGCTGGGATTTGGTTCCAGGGACCCACTGTAGATACTAAAATTTGTGGGTGCTCAAGTCCATTATATACAATGGTGTAGTAAAATGTATATCCCTTATATACAATGGCAAAATAAGTGTTTGCTTTTTGGATTGTTATGGTTGTTTAAAATATTTTTAAGCCATGGATGTTTGAATCCATGGATGCAGAATCCATGGATACAGAGGGCCAACTAATAACCAATTTAAAAAGTAACAATTTAATGCCCTTTTAGGATACCCCAAATCCACTGCTGGATATTAATACCCCACTCTGCCCCATGATAGGTCCAGCCCTGATGATAGTACACATCTTCTGAACATTGTTGTGTATCAGACTTATTGAATTCATTGTCCTGATTGGCATACAGCAGACCTCTTCCTTCAAATCCTTAATTTGAGATGATACCTAGATATATGATTTTTTAAAGATGCTCACATCTCTAAGCATAAACTGTACAACTCTAACTTAAAGCAAATTAATTTGCTGTTACATACATATGTTAGCTGAAAGTGCTCCAGAAGTGTCAGAAAAAGTAAGACTTAACATGTATTATTTTTGTGTCCCTGAGTACCAGTTGGAACACATGGGCAGTTGGCTCAGCATATGATGATGCTTATTTTTGAACCAATCTAGATAAACAAACCCTTCCATTTTTTATCCTTCCATTTCTCTTGTTTGCTATAATTAATCCTCTGAGAAGTTACAAATTAAACAGCACTTACTCAACTCGAAATGGAAACTTCAGCTTATAATGGTTCCTTTTACAGAGAGCAAACCAGAGTCACATTTTTCTGTTCTGAATATGGAAATACTGCTAGTGATGAAAGTTATACTTAGTAAATGTTGGATCACATACTTCAAATTTAAGTGTTTATAATTAAAAAAAATAACCATGCCAATGAACTTCAGTATGATGATATTTAGCAGACCCTGGAGACTGTTCAGATCCAACTATCTGAATCCAAGTATTTATTTCCATCCATGAGTTGAAGCTAGATAACCTTGAGCTTGACATACATGTTGCTTTGGTTGGGGATATTATTTGTCTTAGTGGAAATTTTTGTTGTGCACACGTTTGAGACATTTGTTCCAGAATTTATAACAGTTTTCAGAACACCACCGTTCACCTTATTATAGATAGGTGGACACCTTATTATAGATAGGTGGACTGGGATGGAAAATGAAGAATGTTTTCTTTTCTGATATTGGACTAACCCCGTTTCATTTCTTTTCACAAGATGATAGACCATTTTTGCTTGAAAAAGGCAGAGTTGATATTAGTAAAAGATTTATCACATATCAATCTGATAGAAATAACTTCTATTAGAGGAGTTAGTCATGACCACATGCTTTGAAAATCACAGATTTTATTGAACTCTGCTGGATGATAGATGGACTATACTAATCAAAACCTACAAGTAAATTAAATATTTTCTTTAAAAGAATTCAAAATGTTCTGGGGATAATTGCTTAGTTTATGAAAACATTTTTAATTATTTTTTACAAAAAACTTGATATATACATATCCTAAGTATTAATAGTCATATCACATACTTTCATATATATATATATATATATATATATACATATATATATATACTTTGACTTCCCACATACATCCAGTTTGTATTAAACTCTTCTGATTGAAATCTTATTGTCTTCACTTCAATTGTAATATTAATATCAACTCCTCTGTGTGTTAAACCAACAGTATCATATTATTTTGATCATGTTATATTATTATATCATTTGATCAGTTCATTACAATTATATTTTCTTTAGGTTCTTAAATAGGTTATTGCAAAATAAAACTTTCTTTCTTGAAGTAATGCAGTATTGGGGTCCAATCCTGTTCTACTTCTTCTATATTCTGTATGTTTAATCTGGCAGTTAATACATCCATACTCATCATTTCTGTAAGTTTCCATAGCCAGTCATTGATTAAGAGTACTTCCGTCAGTTTCCATTTTTTTGCTACTAATGACCTTGCCATTGTTATCATGTATAACAACAATTTTCCACAGTTTTTTCTATCTCTTTTGATGTCTTATTTATCATATTTAGTAAACATATTTCCGGTAACAAATCATCGCTTATTTTAAAAACCTCACATATTATGAATATGTATGTATGAATATTTCTCCAATATGATCTAATTACAGTACAGTTCCACCACATATGGAACCACCCTTCAATGGCTTGATTGCACTTCCAGCATTTGAATTTGTTTTATAAATTTTTGCCAATTTTATTGGTGTTAAGTGCCACCGATGTTCCATTTTAAAATAATTTTCTTTTAGGTCTTGACATCAAGTGAACCTTTGTGTTCTTTTTCTTGTCTGTTCCCAACTTTCTAAGTCAATTTCTCTTCCAATGTCTGTTGCTCACTTAATGATTGAGCCTTTGCAGACTGCCAGAAATAGTGCAAATTGAGTCCACTTTAACTGTCCTGACTCAGTGCTAGGGAATCATGGGAATTGTAGTTTATTGTGGCACCAGAGCTCTCTAACAGAGAAGACTCAATGTCTCAGAAAAAATATCCCCAAATGTCCCATGATTCCCTAGCACTGAGCCAGGACGGTTAAAGTGGACTCAATTTGCACTATTTCTAGCAGTCTGCAAAGGCCCATTGTTTCTTTTATCACATTTTGCTCTAATTGTCTTTTTAATAGTACCTTGTAGAATTTTGAAATCAATTTTCAACCATCTTGTTTAATCACATTATCCAGCTCATTTCCAGATTTTTCAAATCCTACTTTTTTATAATCTGTTTTGAATCTGTCGACCAATTGTTTATATGGGAATAAATGAATGTGTGCATCCAACTCTTTCAGATCTTCTAATGATTTCATTTTGTATTGTCCAGCAGCTCTTTTGTTCAAAGTGTGTTGATATCTTAACCATTCTGGTATCTCACGCCATCTGCCAAAAAATGCTTCCTGAGTTGACACTCACAGTGGTAATTTTCTGTAAAAAATTTGTCCTTTTACTGTATCCAAATTCTAAGTAATGATCTTCTAATGTAATGATGTTCAAATTCTTTATGCATACTAGCTGTGTTATACCACATATAGGCACGCCACCCATATCATAAGTTGAAACCTTTAGTACCAAAATTCTTTCCTTATCTAGTTTTATCCATTCCATGATCCATGTTAAGGCATTTGCCTAATAGTAAATTTTAAACTCTGGTAGATTACATCCCCTGTTTTCTTTCTTGTCAGTTAAAATATTCCATTTTATCCTTGGTTTTTTCCCCAGCCAAATAAATTTTGTCAAATCCTTCTTCCAAAGTATCATTTAAAATTTATCATCAAATTTATTATCAAAGTTTATCATTTAAAATTATTGGTATATTATGAAACAGAAAATTCATTTTGGGTAACACTGTCATTTTAATTGCTTTCCATCACTTGGTGGTAGACTAGCCAGTGGCTCTTTGATTTGAACTCTGCAGTTTCTTCCATGGTTTTCATCACATATTCTTGATTTTCATTTTTTTTTAACAAGTCCCGATATCTGAGCCATCTCAACTGTGGGGGGAAGCAGACGAGGGCCTCTGGGACGCCGCAGGATGGTGCGCTGCGGGACCGAGGCATCTGCACCACGGCGCACCGTCGGCGCCCCTGAAAGGAGCGTTAAATCAGTGCTCCTTTCAGATGTCAGTAAAAGTGCGCCCCAAAAGCGTAGGGCGCACTTTCACTGACTTACCCGCCGCAGTTTGTGCAGACGCTGTGGCGGGAGGTTGCCCTGGGAGCGCCGGCCGTGCGGAGGGCTGGCGGCTCCGAGGACGACCTCGGGAGGAGGAAGGGATGCCGAGCGTGCGGCTGCCCCTCCTCTTCCCTGCCTCAGAGACAGCTCTATTAGCCGTCTGCCGAGGCCCTGTATTTTTGTCCTTTCAAAGTTCTCAACTTTTGTCTTGTCTTTACCTTCCTTTGGGATAAGTGTTATGTTTGCCTCCTCCCAAGATTTTGGAAGTCCTTCTTCAAATATTCTATCATGCATTCTGTAGAGGAACTATTAATTCTTTTTTGAAGCTTTTGTAATATTCCACTGTAAAACCATCCGGTGCCTTATTCCCTTTTAGATTTCTTATTGCTTGCTCAAGTTCAGCTATAGTAAATGGTGCATTTAAAATCTCCTTATTGCCTTCAGATGTTGTCAGAATCCTCCCCTGATCTAGAATATAGAGAAGTGGGGAGGATTCTGTTTTTAAATTACAGCTTGACAAATTTTCTTCTAAGTCTGTTTTCATCATTTTTTCAGTATTCTGTTCTTTGTAGATGTTCATATAATATTTTATAAATGAATTTTTAATACCTTCCTGGTTTGTTATGGTTGCCTCCTTTTCGACTATTTCTTGAATCAACCTCCTTTCCTTTTCCTTCTTCAACATATTCATGAGCCATCTTCCAGTTTTATTTGCAGATTCGAAGTGTTTCTTTTTCATGTAGTTTAATTTTCTTTCAACTTCTTTTGTCAGTTTCACATCCAACTTTTTCTGGAGGACTTTTAATTGATTTTTCAATTCTTTCTTTGTTGGATATTCTTATATCTCCTTTTCTTTCTCTCTTATTGCTTCCCTCAAATTTTTAATTTTGTTTTGTGACCTTCTTTTAATTTTGGCACCTCTCTGAATAAAAATTCCCCTTATGACCACTTTACTAGCATCTCACACTATTTTTGATTTAACTTCCATTGTTATGTTTTCACAAAAGTATTGTTTAAGAGTGTCCTTAGCTTCTTCTAGGAACTCTTCATTTTTCAACAATTGCTCATTTAAGTGCCAATTATATTGAAGACTTTTTCCTTCCAACATAAGTTGAATTGGGTTGTGATCTGAGCTGATCTTTGGCCAAACGTCCATCTTTTTATTTTTTCAAAGAGATGTTTGGAGATTAAAAACATATCAATTTGAGATTCCATTTTATGACAGGCTGAATAGAAAGTAAAACCTTTAGTTTTACCACATCATCCAGTCCATACATCGGTCAGGAAAAATCTGTCTTGTAGTTGAAAAAAAGACTTTAGTAGTTTACCTTGAGATTTGTTGTTTTAGGATTGTGCAGTTCTATCAGTTTTGGGTCTGTCACTCCATTCCAATCTCCCATAATCAAATAATGTTCATATTCAAAATTTTCCATTTGCTTACTCAATTTCTTTAAAAAATTATCTCTGTTTTCCTGTGGAGAATATACACCAATTAGTAAGATTTTCATTTGTTGCCAAATAACTTCTATTGCTAAAAAGTGTCCTTCTTCATCAACAAAAATTTCTCTGGCATTGTATTTATTTTTTATATAAACCACCACTCCCTTCTTTTTCTTCTCATTAGCTGACATGAATGCTTAGCCTAACTTTGGTTTTTGTTTTGTTTTAAAAAAAACACCTAATGTCTGTCTGTTTAATCTTGGTTTCTTGAAGACAGATAAAATCCTGATTTTTCTTCTCAAGGTAATGAAATATTTTACTACGTTTGTACTTTGAGTTTAATCCTTTAACATTCCAGGAGCAAATCTTAGTTTATGAAAACATTTTTAAAACACAATGAAGGGGGAGAAGCAACTAATTTTGAATGTCACTCAATAGAGGGAAAGAACCCAGAGGTATATAAGTATATAAGTGTTTATTGTTCATCAACATTTCCAGTTTTTGCTAAATAGATGTCCCATGTATCCCATCTTACACTGGCTCCCAACTAGTCCAAAGGGGTTACAGGACCCTTACATGTGGAGCATATGTACTAGAAATTAACATAATGATGGTTTATATTATGTTTAGGGAATTCGTGGAGTTATATCATTCACCTGTGACATTCAACATCCAGCTGTCATCTACAGGCATTTATAATGGAACTGAATATTTTAGTGATTAAATTCTAAATTTAGTACTGCTTGAAAGTCTTTGTATTGGTTTGCATGGGAAAATGACATGAGGACAAGACTCTCTGTTCTGATCTAGAGTTTTTCAGCATCCACCAGATGCTGGGTACCATTTTCCTCAAAAGCTCACTTTAAAAAAAGATCAACATGAATGAAAATTGACATCAGGGGACCTTTAAGAAATATGCAAATAATTTTGGTTACCAGTTTAAATTCTGGAGTAGGTCCAGAGTCTTGCTGAGCTTAGAGTTGTCAAGCTTGCTTGAACCTATTGAGTAAAATTCCACTGGTTTACAGGGATGAAATGTCACTACTAATGAATCTCATGAGAAAAGGAATGATAGAATTTTTTGGCTTCTGGATTTAATAGCTGAATTTTATCATGAAGGAAGCTGTCAGGCCCATTACTGGTAAGATGCTGTGGTTCCTTGTGCACATTTAACGTAGATTGTGCTGAACAAACCAGAAGAGAATGTACAGCTTCCTTAGTAATACATAGCAATCCAATCCCATGATTAAAGGACATTATCGCACCCAGGAATCCCAGCAGGAGAGATGTGGGATCTAAAAGACAAAAATGGATGTTAACACATTTATCCGTGTCCAGGGTGTAGGCAGCCTGTATCCACTTGGGCAGCCTGTCTGCAACCCAGAATTCTCCTGTGGCCTTTTCAAGAATGGGAAATCTCATTCTTGAAAAAGCCATGGGAGAAGTCCAGGCTACAGATGGGCTGCTCGAGTGGACACAGGCTACCTACATTCCAGACATGGGTAAATGTGATAACATTTGTTTTTGTCTTTTAGATCCTGTGTCTTTCCCACAGGGTTCCAGATTGCAATAATCTCCCTACATACAGTATCCAAGGGGTCATAAAACAGATTAGAAATCCCTTTCCAAACCCAGGGACAGAATGTTGTGTTGGATCTCCACTTC
The DNA here is from genome assembly GCA_026167975.1 of Phrynosoma blainvillii. Lineage (NCBI taxonomy): Eukaryota > Metazoa > Chordata > Lepidosauria > Squamata > Phrynosomatidae > Phrynosoma > Phrynosoma blainvillii. The sequence goes on from JANUYF010000005.1 coordinate 41,966,600, forward strand.
CTGACCCCAAGGAATCATGTATGCCCTACAACTCACCAAAGTCAGATACTGAATCTAGAACAGGGGCCGGCAACCTACAGTACTTATCAGCCCTGGTGGATCGCCGCCACCACCACCGCCACTCTCCACCACCACCGCGCGTTTGGGCCGCCGTGCAGCCGTGCGCACCACAACCGCCATTTTGATTTCCAGTACTCCTGCGCATGTGCTAAATGCGTTGCAGCTGCCATTTTGGAAATCACAATGGCGGTCGCAGCGCGCGTGGTGGTGGTGGCAGCACACGCAGCGGCGGCGGCAGCGCGCGGGGGTCGCGCATGGTGGTGGGGGGTGTGCGCGCATGCACGCACGCCGCCATTCCCCCCCCCCTCGGCCCAGTGGAGAGGAGGACTTCCTGGGACCGGCCCCCAGCTCAAAAAGGTTGCCTTCCCCTGATCTAGAATATAGAGAAGTGGGGAGGATTCTGGGCACAATGTGGATTAAAGAGGAGAGTCTCTGGATCTTCAGATTCCAAAGTTCCTTCTCCACTTTCCAACATGTCTAACAGAGGATTGGAAGCAGAGCATTGGTGCTGCTGCTAGCACACACAGAGGCCCCGATTCTCCCATTTGCTGCCTCTTAAAAGAGCGGCAAAATGCTGCTCCAATTAGAGGCAGCAAAAGGCCGCCCCAAGAGCTGCCACGCAGCTCTTCTGACTCTTCCGCCGTAGCATGTGAGGACGCTACGCACGGAAGATGTCCTGACACCACGTGCCATGCGTAAGGGCACGTGACGTCAGGACGTCTTCGGGGAGGGGTTGGGGCATGCGGCTGCCCCTCCCCTTCCCTGCCTCCAACACGCCCAAAGGGCCCATGTGCAGAGGCCCTAAGTTAAGAATGTAGACTCACAACAGGAAGAAATGCTTTTGAAAGGGGGGAAATGAAAGAAGAACAGTGAACATTGGTCTTCCTTCTCTTCTACCCCAGAACTCTGACAAGTATCTGATAAACTAGATCCTACAACTTCAGAATATTCTGACTCTTCAAATCAGACTGGCCTATACTTGCTTTGAATAGTTGACCCCATGTTACTTCAAAGACTGTTTATGAAACTGTCCTACAATGTAGTGGTTTGCCATTTGGCATGGGAGGGATGGCTCCAGTTTTAAGTAACCAGGGGCAAAGTATCTTCTGGTGGACAGTTCCTCCGTTGAAGATACTAGGTTTCCTTGTATCAGGCAGAATCCAGAAATCCTTTACATGTCTTCTGCGTCTCTAATCTAGCAGAACCCTTGGACATGTGGGAAGTGAAAATGATGGCTAGACACAGTCACTATTCAGAGTGCCATCTGGGCAGTATTATAAAAGGGATGCTGGTGATAGATGCACCACTTTTGTGTCTTTCCTTCTCAAAGAGCAGAAATACATGAGCAAAGACACAGATTGTATTAAATGTGCATGCCCTAACTTGTATGCACACATGCAAATATAGAAACAATTATTGTATTTTACATGAAAATACAACAGATTTCACCTCATAATGAAAAAGTCAAAGTGAGCCATGATGTGTCTGTTGTCTGCTGCTGAGATGCAACTTCAAGGCTCCCGCTACTCTGACTTCTCACATTTCCTTATTTTTCAACTGCCTGTCCTGGAGGAATGTCCTGTGTAAAAGGGGGCCCCGGGCAGGCATCAGCATTAGGCTGTAAAGGAACATTTGGAGCCAAATATCCTATTCAACAATTAAGAAGTATAAAAATAAGCAAATGTCACTATGCTGCAGTACTGGATTGCACTGTTGCACCACCAGTCATGAAGCAGGTGGCATGGGCATGGCATGACAAGGACACGACCACTGCACAACAGTTGCTCCAATCCCCACCCACCTCTAAGGCCCACACTTTTAAACTTCTTAGGCAGCATTACAAGGCTTGTGCAAAAAGGTGCTTCTCTTGTGTTACTTCTGAGAAAGCTTGATTTCATATTTACATTTATACCCGCCTAAAGCCAGAACAGGATGCCAATCAAGGATGCCAGCTGCTGATACTAGCCCTTCAGCTGCTGTTTGAAAAAAGCAAGTCAAAAACTCCCTTTGTCTCTGGTAGACATGAGTTTAATTGGTTTTTGTTGTTGTTTTTTGCTTGGATGAAACTTGACCTGTAATTTTGGGGGCATTGTTTTGATATCTTGATCTGAAGTTCATTGACTTCAAATAACAAAGCCATCTTAAAATTCTGAATTTAGTAAATCATTCAAACCTTCTCCCTCAGTTATTATCATGTAGCATTATTGACTTGGTTTACTAACAAAGGATTTGAACTGTAAATATGCTCCTCAAAGCAGCTGCATCACATTTGCACAGAAAGAAAACATGCTGAATTGTTTAGACAGAGCTATGTTATAGTGGCAATTTCTTTTCCCCTTACTTCTGAATTAACAGTTTGAAATACAGTGCCTGAAGTTCCCATAAAGCTCGGTATGCCTTGGGAAAAGCACTCCAACCTTAATTTAGGCCAGGCTTCTTTCCACTTTGAAGGAACAAAATGAGGCTGTAACAATTCCAGGAGCCCTTAAGCAGTTGTGGACTGAAGACTTCAAAAGCAATCAAGAAGGTATTGTTGGTGTAAAACACTCCAGGAAAGCTGCTTAGACAGTACCTTCAATCATGCATCCAGGAAAATCAGTTTGGTTCCCTACTGTCACCACTACATGCCATATGCATGTTTTAAATATTGAGACTCCATATTAAATCTAAGACTGCGCCAAGCATTCTTCAGTTTCCATTTTGAGACAGGAAATAGCAAGGAGGGGTGGGGAATGAATTAGTTGCCATGGGTCAAGATAGATGCAAAGGCAGTTAACTACAACAACAGAAAATATTTGTAAAAATCATCTTTTATAATCAGTCCCCACAGTGCAATTTGCTGGTGTTATTTTAAGTACCATTCTCTCCATCCAATCTTTACTGCCATTTTCTCCTTCTAGGTTTATTTGCCAGACAGTCCCAAACAATCAGAGATCCTTCAATGAGCAAGGTGATGTTTCTGTTAAATGGATTAGTGATTGGTTGACTGGCCAAACCCAAAGAGTGCTCAGCAATGGCTCTTTTTCATCCTGGAGAGAAGTGACCAGTGGGGTGCCACAGTGTTCTGTCCTGGGCCCAGTGCTATTCAACATCATTATCAATGATTGGATGAAAGAATAGGGGGCATCTTATCAAATTTGCAGATGACACCAATTTAGGAGGAATAGCTAATACCCCAGAGGACAGGACCAAAATTCAATCTGACCTTAATAGATTAGAAAATGAATTTCAATATGGAGAAATTTAAGGTACAGCACTTATTGGGGGAAAATGAAATGCATAAATATAGGATGAGGGACACCTGGCTTAATGAGACTACATGTGAAAAGGATCTAGGAGTACAAGTAGACCACAAGGTGAACATGAGTCAGCAGCTAAAAGGGCCAATGTGATTCTAGGCTAAATCAATAGAAGTATAATGTCTAGATCAAGGGAAGAAATAGTGCCACTTATTCTGCTTTGGCCAGACCTCACCTGGAATACTGTGTCCAGTTCTGGGCACCACAATTCAAAAAGGATGTTGACAAGCTGAAGCATGTCCAAAGAAGGGCAACCGATATTCTGATATGTCCTATGAGGAACAACTTAGGGAGCTGGGTATGTTTGGCCTGGAAAAGAGAAGGTTAAGAGGTGATATGATAGGCCTGTTTAACTATTTGAAGGGATGTTATATTGAGGATGGAGCAAGATTGTTTTTTGTTTCTTGAAAATGTTCAAACATCCCTGTTTTCTGTACAGAAAATGGGTTTGCTGCACAGAAAACATGTTTTGTCCACAGAATCATTCCTGTACAACACTTTGGCATATGGGGAAGATGGGGAAGATACAGTTGGGGAATATTCATTTTCTCTTTTAGTAAAGCAAAAACTACTTTAATTATTTGTCCTCATGTGTGAGGGCAAAATACTCAAGGATTTACATTCCTAGTTGAGAGTGTGTGATGATACTGTCTGTTTCTTGACTAAATCAGAGCACAATCTGAAACAATCAGCTGAAACACTGTGATCACAACAGTAATAATTGGCACTACCATTGGGACAATATCTCCATCATTATTCTTACTGAATATTTTAGTTTTCACATTTCTGTGCTAAGGAACCATTGTCACCTTCTGGTCTTTACACAAAAAAACCATTATTTGCAGATTCTCAAGCATTCACATAAAATATTGCTTGAATATTCTCAAATCTTCAGATTAGCTGTATAAATCTGATTGAAATGAACAGGATGTGGAGAGAGGAACCTAATTGTAAACAAGCAATTATCTGCTAGAAGAAGTGCAACTGTCCAAAGCAAGTATGACTTCAGAGTTTTCTTTCATGTAATCTAAAAGAGACGCCATTTTTTATTCAAAACTTTGTTTGCAAATCAAGTGAAATTTGACTTCAGCTTTTAAAATAATGTCAAATACTGAACTGTCTGCTGTCCAGATCAAATATGAACACATAGCACTAGTCAAATATTGAATACCATTCCATGTGCTAATAAAATACAACTATCATGAAATAATGTAGTAGGTGTTTTTATATGTCAAGCACTGTTGTAACTTGGAAAATTTCCACACTCACTTTGAATAGGCAAATATTTGGCACCAAATTCATCAATGAATAATTTTTAAAAGGAAGTAGGATTTCAATAAATTCTAGTTCTAACTCAGATATGCAAGGGATTCACCAGAGTTCAGAAAAAATCAATTATTTTTGAGCAGAACTCTCAGAACCATCACCTCTAGCTGGCATGGCATGGCAGGGGAATTTATGGATATGGATTGGCTTGCCAGAGGGGCGGTATATAAATAAACCGTATTATTATTATTAACCGTATTATTATTATTATTATTATTATTATTATTATTATTATTATTATACACAAATGCAGATATATAGACATCAGGGCTGAACTGGGTTTATCTAAATAGAGGATTTGGCTCAGTTTCAGAAGGGGTCATTTCACCAAAAAATGGGAGTTTATGTACCATAGCAGTGGCTTAGTGACCTCTCCCCACCTCCTGACTCTCACAATTCTTTTAAAGCTATGCTAGATATGAGGCACTCCTCCTTGCATTTAAAACAAAGACTACAAATATGGTTGAAGATCTTTGACTGTAGCCATATTTTCCTACTCCCATGGACTTCTGAACTACCAGCTTCATGAAGGACAGAAAAATGGCAGCAGCTAGAATAGAATAATCAACTAGAGTTATAGAATCACAGAGTAGGAAGGGGCCTCATAGGCTACCAGGACCAATTCCCTGCTCAGTACTGGATCTTCAGCTACAGCATTCACAGAAGGTAGCTATTCAGCCTCTTCTTGAAGACATCCAGAGTAGTAGACTTCACCACCTTTCTAGGTAACTGGTTCTATTGCCAAACTGTCAAAAAATTCCTTTTAATGTTCAACTGAAATCTACTCATTTATTTACTTATTTTGAGTATTTATACCCCACTCTTCAGCTACAAAGGCTCTCATAGCAGCTTATAAATGGTTAATTAGATGGTTCCCTGCCCTAAGTCTTACAGTCTAAAAAGATATGACACAAAAGGAGAAGGGAATGACAGTGGGGAAGAGGAATAAGTCCAGCAGTTCTTCTTGCCCTCTGAGGTCTGGACAATGGCAGATGAACTGGATGATGGTGCTCCTTAATTTAGGCTAGGCCCAATGGAGCTGGCCAAATATCCTGGACCTGAGCCATATAGATACCTACAACTTCAAACCAGTAGAGAACAAACCTGCACCCTCCTTTTTTTTTTGGCAGCCCTTGAAATATTTAAAGAATGTGGTCATGTCACCTCTCAATCTCTTCTTCACCAAGCTGAACATGTCCAGCTCCCTCAATCTTTTCTCCTATGTTTTGTTATCCATATCTCTTATCAACCTTGTCACCTTTCTCTGAATCCACTCCAACTGGTCTTTGTCCTTCTTAAAATGAGGAGCTCAAAACTGAGCACAGATGAGGCCTGGCCAGTGCAGAATACAGGGGAACTATTATTTTCCTTGATTTAGAAACTATGCTTTTATTAATGCAGGCATTTGACTTCTTTGTTGCAGCTGGCTTCAACATGCTGGTTCGTGTTCCATTCATGAACAATAATAATCTCAAAGTCCTTTTCACATGTGGTACTACTAAGCCAAGTATTCCCCATCCTATACCTATGTGTTTGGTTTTTGTGGCCTAAATGTAGAATTTTCCATTTGTCTCTGTTGAACTTCATTTTATTAATTTCAGCCCAATTTTCTAGTTTAGATACACACTGTTATCTGCACCTGCAACCAAACAAATGGATTTCATCCACCCTCAAACACCTTAAAAATATGGAGTGGCCTCCCAAATCCACTCCCTAAGAATGGGTTTTCAAATTTGCCCACTGTTTCAGTTCACTCTGATCAAGTTACCAGTGGAAAGCCATGCATGTGCAGTTTGCAGTTATTCTTCTTGTGTGTATCTTCAAGCCATTTCCAACTTCTGGTGATCCGAAGGCAAACCTAACAGACTGAAACTATTACTTTCAGATTCTCAAATTTTCATGTTGGCTGTCTAAGCTCAATGGAAATCAATAGGCATTGGAAATGGGAACCAAATTCTAAGCATCCATTTCTCTTCTATAAAAAATGCAACTGTTCAAAACAAATAAGACTCTAATTGTTTTTCTAGAAGAGCCAAAATTTTTGATTCAGAACTTTTAGTTTCCAAATCAAGTGAAAGTTGGCCTCAGCTTTTGAAATAATATCAAATGCTGAATCATCTGCTGTCCAGATCAAATATTAATCCACATCGCAAGTCAAAGTCCATGGACTAACAATTTGCTCTAGCCTCTTTGGTCTCCTCTGTTCACATAGCATTGAACTATGGCGGTTAAGCAGTGTCAGACTACATTAATTCCACAGTGTAGATGCAGCCCCAGAGTTCTAATCCAACAGACTACTACCCCAAACTGGCTCTGCCTGTCATTCTTATGAGTAGATATAGTTGTGGGAAAGCTGAGCAGCCATTCTCTGGTTTTGTGTGAAATGTTGAGTAACTCTGCATAACCTTTAATGTAAATATTGAAGGGCAGAATAATAATAAATGTTTGATTCAACCGCTCCACCTATGATTGTATTCTTTGGGTTTTTGTCTTTTCAAAATGAGGTGGATAAAAGATCTGAGCAATCCCATAAAAATGTTTAGTTTGGCTTTCTTGCAATTTTCCCCAAGTCTCAAGTCAAGAAAAGCAACAAAGATTCTTGTTAAGTTTCCACAAGGCTACTGACTTAATCACCATGGAATATTCTACATAGAAAGCATATATTACTGCTTAATAACTTTTGCGAACAGATGGTCAATTGGGACTAAGAAACCACCTTTTAGTATTTATATCAAATTACACAACACACCCTGAAAAATCAGTTCCCATTGTCTGGGTCAAATGATGTATTTAATTACTAACAATTATGTCATTAATTATTATGGATCCATATTGAATTTTCATTTTTAATTAACCTAAGATGTTTTATTCCTTCAGAATCTTTACAACTACAATGAGAAAAGTCAATCACATAGATTTAATTTCTGTGAATTGTGTCTTGTCAATTCTCTTTAAGGATAATAGTCCCCTGATTAAAGTGGGATTTACTTTAGGGTAAACATGGCATGGTGTAGTGCAGGGGTAGGCAACCTTTCCCCTTTAAGGGCCGAGGGACTTCAGCTCCCAGAATCCCAGGAGCTATTGGCCAACATGGGACTATTGGCCAACATGGCTGAGGCTTCTGGGAGCTGAAGTCCCTCGGCCCTTAAAGGGGAAAGGTTGCCTATCCCTGGTGTAGTGGTTTGAACATTAGTGTATGACTCTGGAAAATATGGTTCATATCCTCATTCAGCCATAAAACCCACTGGGTGACCCTGTGTAAGTCACACTCTCTCAGCATCAGAGGATGGCAATGGCAAATCCAGTCTGAAAAAACATGCCAAGAAAACCCTGTGATAGGTTCACCTTAGGGTTGACATGTCAAAAATGACTTGAAGGCACACAACAACAGCAAACATGAATAACAAGGGTAGACAACACATTGCTGGTGGGTAGCACTTTGTCTATTTTGAAGCCCTCTTCCCTATCATAAAAATAGGGTTTTATGTTTAATAATGCCATTTTTTCCCTGTAAAACAAGGTGTGCACTTCACACTTGCCTTATTTGCTATATTCATGCACTCAGAAAGTGCAAAGCTGCTTGTAAACAGCGCATATTGAATCTGGGCACTGTGTTCTAAACAAAAAAAGTGGCTCTATTTGAGATAAAACATTGCTTTTAAGTTGAAAACATGTTCATTGTTGGCAATGCAGCAAAACACAGCAAAATCCACAAAATAGCAATACCTTTTGGGGGCCAAGTAAAAGGAATCAAGTACTTCATGAACGCTTTCAAAACTCCCCTGGCTTCCTCATTGGGCAAAAGATGTGTAAAAATCATATAGGAGAAGAAAAATAATGATGTTAGAATCACAGGGCTACATTTTGTATCAGATGTTTCATTTTATAGTTAAGCTGGTCTGGAAGGATCTCAGTGCCGGCAGAGGTCATTTCCCTTCTTGGCTATGTGGGAACTGAGGCAAAAGGTGGTAAAATTTAAGCTCTGTTATTAGCAGTATTCTCCAGACCAACTTAACTATAACAGAAACATCTGATACAAAATGTAGGCCTGTGGCTGTAATTCATCACTTTTCTTCTCCTGAATCATTTTTAAACATCTTTTGTCTGATGAAGGTGCCAGTGGAGCTTTGAAAGCATGCATGCTGCATTTTGTGCTTAGTTGACCCTCAAAAAAGTATTGCTGTTTTGAGAATTTTGAATTTTGTTGTATTCTGCTTTTAAGTTGGAAATTCAATATTAAAAGATACAGCCCTCATGAGTTGGGGGAGCATACTATGTGCTCATTTATAGAACTGTGGTGTACATTTTAGTTGGGTAGATGGCTAGACTCAATCAGGGAGGTCACGGGTCTGAATCTACAAGACCTGAGCAGAGCAGTAGAGGATAGGGGGACTTGGAGATGTCTCATCCACAGAGGGTCACCATGAGTTGAGATTGACTCGAGGGCAGCTCACAATAACAAGCAACAACAGGATAAACAGATGTAGTGATTTGAGTGTTGGACTAGGACTCTGGAGACCAGGGTTCCAATTTCATCTTGGCTATGGAAACCTGCTGGATGATCTCGGGCAAATCACACACTCTCAACCTCAAAGGATGACAATTGCAAAACCCTTCTGAAGAAACTTGCCAAGAAAACCACATGATGTGTTTCCTTAGGGTTGCCATAAGTCAGAAATGACTTGGGAGACTATCGCATGCACAAAGTGTCCTTTTTGTGAGGGGATAAGGTTGTGTTATGAGTTTCTATCAGATGTTATTGCACACCAAAATGCCACTGATACTGCTGGGTGACTGCAACCCATCTCCAAGCCATGCTTAGCCCACTGATTTTCAAAAATGGGAAGCTTCCATACTTGAAAATCGGAGGGCTAAGCACAGCTGGGAGATGGTTGCAGTCACCTGGCAGCATCGGCAGCATTTTGGTATGCGATAACAACTGATAGCAACCCGTAATGTGACCTTATCCTGTTGTGGAAAGGACACTTTATTTGAGCGTGCCATAATCTCCTTGAAGGCACACAACAACAACATCAAAAGAGATGGATTAGAAGAGTTCTTTACTTACAGAGTTGTATATTTCTGATCTCAGCTTGCTGGGTTTACTAGAGCTAAATCTTTGTTAAGGACCTTTTTAATAAAATGTACATTGTTTGGAATGGTGTAGATTGATGATCTCCAGTGCTGAAAAGCAGTGGTGTGTGAGATAGGTAGTTCTTTACTTGAAAGAAGACCTACTTTTTACATGATTCTGTGACTTTCAAAACAACTCTTACTGTAGTATACACTTATTAAATGCCATTAAACTTGCTTGCATTTATTTCTGGATGCACATAAACATAGACAAACAAATACGGGATTGTGCTAATCTCAGAATGTTGTGTCAGCAAGTAATTTTTAAAAGGACAGAGAAAAAGACATTCTGACTACTTAGTTATTGCCAACATCCCAATTGTAGTTTTACACTGATGTGACAATGACATAAGGAAGCTGTTGCAAGGAGATATACTGATGCAAATATTTAGTACTGAAGTGCAAGTAAAACAAAACATCTTGACTTCCTCCACCCATCCTGCTGTGAGTTGTTCCTAGAACCTATGAGAAGAAACAGCTATATTTTCTCCAAATTATTATGTGTGTAGGTTTCTGGGGTTTTGCTTTATAGACAAAATGTATTATGCATAAAACAGAACCATTTTGATAGCATATGCTTCTAAGTTGCCTATTTTAACTCAGAGGTGTCATCCACTTGGGCAGGAAATTAACTTTTCAACCACTGATCCTTTGTGCAACACCTCCTAAAATACTACACATAGACCAGAAAAAGAGGTTATTACAATACTTGGCAGTGAGGTAATAATCAAATATCCCAACATCTTCCATTTCAGATACTTATCAACTCCAGTTCTTTCTTTCAAAAAAAAAAAGAGAGAGAGAGAGAGAGAGACAGAACTTCACTTCCTGAAATAAAGCTTACAATCTGATTCTGGGGAAAAATCAATTTCTTTATTGGACATGCTTTAAAACTCCTCAGTATTAATTCTTTCTGTGTAAGAAGTGACAAGCAAAGATGGATATAATATTAATGTATTTGCATTACAAAACAGACATCTGTGTGAATGATATCTCAGTTCTGCAGACTTTGGAAAGGATCCAAACCAACTCTTCTGCCTATTCATCCTTCTGTCCAAAGGCCCTTCCAGATGTTCCTCCAACATTCTAGAACAGATTTTTGTTGGGCATATGGGGGTATGGAGGAATCAGCAAGAATTTCTCTTCCCTCACTTTCTCCAGCATAAAGACTTACTCTAATGCTACCCTGATCTGGAGTGAATTACCACTGTGAGACTCTGAACATGATATGGAGTAAATCTTGTACCAAATCTTGAGGGAAGTCTCACAGGACCGAAAGTCCTGTGCATCTCTGATGGAGATCACACAGGCATAACTATACCTGTGCATGTGGTGGTGGCATTCCATAAGTGGAACTTTATGCATGAGAAATCTAAATCCAACCCATTCTTTCTCTTTTTTGTGTTATTAAATGGTTGCAACCTGCCTTGAATCTCATACTGGAAGAAAGGCAGGATATTAAATAAATAAATAAATAAATAAATAAATAAATAAATAAATATTTTAATCTTACTAGCAACTTAATAGAAGCAACTTTAAACTGTAAATTTCAAATAAACATTTTATATGCAGGTTTTTGTATGCAGATCTTTATATGTATATTTTACAATACACTCTCTCTCTCTCTCTCTCTCTCTCTCTCTATATATATATATATATATATATATGATGACTGAAAGCTGAAGAGTAAAATATATAATAAGTAATTTTCCCCCCTAGTGGTAGCATCCACTATTGCTTGGAGTGATCTCTCTCAAAATATTAAACATTACAAAACAGTATGAACAAAGCATAGGATCTTCCGCAAAGTTCACTGGAAATCATAGTTATAACTCCAAGACTCTCCATAGAGTAATATGCTACTATCATCACTGCAGAGTTTTGGGTTTGTTTTTTAAATCACACTGAGACAGCTCAGTTTTTTTTGTTTCTGAAGTTACTCAAGGGTAATATGTGGGCACTTTGTAAAAACATTTGAACTGTATAGACCAGGGGTAGGCAACCTTTTGGAGCCGGGGGCCGATCCCCTGAAGTCGTCCCTTTCGGCGGGCCGGGGGGGGGGAATGGCGGTGCACACACGCAACCCCCGCCACCACGCGCGCCCCCCACACACACACCGCTGCTACGCATGCTGCCGCAGCCGCCTCCACGCATGTTGTGCCCGCCATTTTGTTCTCCAATTGGCAAAGGAGTCAGACAAGGCTGCATTCTATCACTCTACCTATTCAACTTATATGCAGAACGTATTGTAAAGAAAGCAGGCTTGGACATGGAAGAGGGAGGAGTGAAAACAGGAGGAAGAAATCAACAATCTGAGATATGTTGATGACACCATAATACTAGCAGAAAACTTCCCAGACCTGGAACAACTATTAAGGAAGTGCAAAGAAGGAAGTGCAAAGGCAAGCTTACAGTTGAACATAAAGAAAACAAAAATAATGACCACAGAGAACTTACACACATTCAAACTAGACAATGAGGAAATAGAAATAGTAAGAGAGTTCTTATATCTGGGATCAAACATTGATTGGAATGGGGACTGCAGCCAGGAAATCAGGAGAATGGGGAGGGTGGCTATGAAAGAGCTAGAAAAGATCCTAAAATGCAAAGACATACAACTCAGCACAAATGTAAAAAATCATACAAGCCATCGTATTCCCTGTTACCATGTATGGATGTGAGAGCTGGAAAATCAATGCATTTGAGATGTGGTTCTGGAGAAGAGTGCTGAGGATTCCATGGACAGCCAAAAGGACAAAGAAATGGGTCTTAGAACAGATCAAGCCAGAGATATCCCTAGAAGCCAAGATGACAAGACTTAGGACGTTTTCACACAGAGCAAAAAAGGGAGTCGTTCCTACCTCCATCTGGCCCCACTCCGGCTCTGTGCAGGAAAAGTTCACATGACGTCGCAGCAAGCCCCTCCTCATCCTTCGCCATCCCTGCGCCATCCCTACCTCACTCCGGGGTCTTGCTCGACGTGTTCAAACTACGTCGCAGCAAGCCCCGCCCCATGTTGCGCAATCCCTGCGCCATCCCTGCCGCTAGCCGGCTTTAGCGCCATCTTTTTAATTCCTTTTTTAAAAAGGAATTACAGGCGCTTCTGCCGGAGGCAATCAGGAGTCATTCCGGCGGCTGCTGTTTTCGCCGCCGGAATGACTCCTGATGGCTTCCAGGGGGCTTCTAGGCGGCTTTAGAGCCGCCTGTGTGAATACGTCCTTTGACTGTCATACTTTGAATACATCATGAGAAGGCATGAATTATTGGAAAAGACAATAATGTTAGGAAAGATGGAAGGAAGTAGAAAAAGAGGAAGGCTACATGCTAGATGGATGGACTTTATTAAAGAGACCATGAATATGAGTTTGCAGGAGCTGGACAGGGCAATAGAGGACAGGGGAGCCTGGAGATGTCTCATGCATAGGGTCGCCATAGGTTGAGACTAAAGTGAAGGCAATTAATGGCAACCACAAAATTATTTGTAACAAGCTATTTCCACATTTTGGGCACAGCTCATCCTTTTCAGCATACATAGCTGTTGCTAAGAGAGAGGCAAACAGATAGTCATGGACCTTGTTGTTGTGTGCCTTGCAGTCATTTCTGATTTATGGTGACCTTAAGGTGAACCTATCACAGGGATTTCTTGTCAACATTTGTTCAGGGAAGTTAACCTTTGCCTTCCTCTGAGGCTGAGAAAGTGTGACTAGCTCAAGCTCACCTAATAACTTTCCATGGCTTAGCAGGGATTCAAACCCTGATCTTCAGAGTTGTAGTCCAACACTCAGTCCACCACACCAAATTCATTCTCAGTGTGAAGCCAAAACAGGGGAAAGGAATTCAACCTTACTATCTTCTACTATAATTTTACTCCTGAAAGAAATATGTCCTTCCATAACACTTTCCCAAGCATGAAATTGGCTTGAAACAAATGGCAGTAGTTATGATGCTTAAGGATGGTGTTCTTATAACTTATGCACACACACAAATGTCTATTAAATTCCACCTTGAGCTATTCATAGCCATTTTCCCTTTTTGTGAGTTTTTTTTCCTTAAAAAATCAAGAGCATATAAAAGCCCACTTCCTGAATGAACACAATAACTTACACCTGGTGGCAACACCTGGTTACATACAGTCTCTTTTCCTATCCCTGAGTGACTGGCTGTTGCTGGCTCCAAGGTCTCTAGCTCCAGGCTTTGATATAATACCAAGGGAAAAGTAACATACAGCTAAATAATAAATAAATAAAGCCTGTGGGGATCTGTAAAGTAATGGTGCAAACTTAAGGAACTGCCAAAGGAGGAGAATGCAAAGGATAGAAGTGGTTAGATATCCACTACATATATGCTTTATGTATGCACAGAGAAATGCATACTTATCTTCTAAAAAGACTGCTAGTAGAAGAGGCAAAACAATGCTTTTGTATCACATAGTATTTTCTATATGCATGAAGTAGTGTCATGAGAGCATTTGTGCATTTTATTTTAATCAGTCTGTAATATGGCTGAAAATTCACAATGGAGTTGCACTTTTTAAATTATTATTTTACTTACATGAACAAAATCTATTTTAGGGATGTAAGGGGGGAAGACAAAAGAAAGGGTGTCTCAAGAAAATGGTCACCTGCCATGTGATTTTTTCATACCTTGGGAAAAAAATTTGCCAAAAAATGTGTTTATATGAGAAGCTTGGGATTTTTATACAAGAAACAAGGTTTTTGCACAAAAAAAATGTGTTTTACATGCCACATTCTTTTTATGTATAAAAACATTGGGGTTCTGCACCCCCAAAGTTTTTGCATGGTTTTTTTTACAAAAATATAAAAAGACAACAAAAATTTACAGAAATGCTCATAATCTTACACAGCAACAGGGATATAGTTTCTCCACTAAGCAATGGAAGTAATGAATAATTCGAGCACTTTTCTTCCTGCTGCACGGTAGCCATTGAAAGTAAAGGTAAAAGTAAAGATAGTCCCGTGACATGAATATCTACTTGTAATCAACTGTAGGGGGTAGTGCTTATTTCCATTACTAAGCCAAAGAGCCAGCGTTGTTCAAGGACTGCTCTGGTGGTCATGTGGCCAGCATGACTGCACCAAACACTGTTACATTCCCACCAAAGTGGTGCCTATTTATCTTCTTACATTTGCATGCTTTTGAACTGCTAGGTTGGCAAAAACTGGGACTAGTAACAGTAGCTCACCCCATCATGCAGCACTCAGGCCTCGAACTGCCAACCTTCTGATCTTCTGATCTTCAGAATTGGGTGTCTTAACCACTAAGCTATCACATGTCAAAATCCATGAGCATGGTTCTGTCATGATGTGGTTTATTGGAAAGGATGTATGTATCAAATATTGAAGTGTATTGAATACTGAATTATATGCATGAATCATGTATGGGCCCTGGGTGTGGGAAATAACAGAGTGGGCAAATGGCAGGGGGGCAAATAGCAGAGTGAAAGGGTTTATGGTTTTATGACTCTGTCTTTCCTGCAGTGATCCTGGGATGTAGAGGAAGAAAGGGCTCTTGGAATTTACTTTGATCGGGATGAAAAGCTGAGTGGTGACAGCCAGAAAGGGGGGCTGAATAGTTCTAATGCTATAGTATGGGAAAGGGACCCTCCCTTTTGGCAAAAACAACTCTACTGGTCATTTCTGTCCTGATGTCCAGAATAAAAGTTTTTTGTTTTCTGTCACACTAAGATGTTTTCCTGGTTATTGGGAACTGAGCCGGCTGCTTCTGACACCGCATCCCTATTGAAAATCACATAGGGCCTTTGCAGACTGCCAGAAATAGTGCACATTAAATTGAGGCACTGCCCTGGCTCAGTGCTAGGGAATCGTGGGAACTGTAATTTATTGTGGCACCAGAGCTGTCTGACAGAGAAGGCTCAATGTCTCAGAAAAAAATAAAATTCCCATGACTCCCTAGCACTGAGCCAGGGCAGTGCCTCAATTTAATGTGCACTATTTCTGGCAGTCTGCAAAGGCCCATAGTTTTTGAAGCCAATTCAAGATGTATTTTGCACAAAATATGCATGTTTGCTTGACACAGAAAACAGCATTATCAATGTAGGAAATAGCATTTTATACATCAAAAATAATATTCCTGTGCAGAAATAGCTGGGGGTTTTTTTAAAGCAAAACAGCCATATATGGATTTTGTGCAGAATAAGTTCTGAATTGTGAAGATTCTCATCAGCCAAGGATTCTTCTCATCAGGGCTTCTCAGCACTCAAAAACTTGCTTTTGAAAGTCCCCCCCCCCCCCCCCAGTATTTTTGAATATTCTTACCATCCCTATCCAGCAGAGAGAAAAAATATTTTTCATGTGACAATAACATTAAGATTTATATCCCTAATGTATACATTTTACAAGTAGTATGAGAAAAGTTCAAATGCCCTTTAAGTCTCACTCATGAAAATGATCTAGATTAAAACTGATGTTTGTCCACAAAGAAAAAGAAGTATAACCAGAAAACAGTAGAACTACAAATATATGTCCTGTCTGAAATTATTTTTTTTTGTCATTGCCCAGTATTACTGCCTTTTCATTTAAGTACAATGTCACATAAGTGACTTCTCTAATCAAAGTCATGCATTCAAGCATGTGGCTACAGGTGTGACTTCCAAAAATGAATATTGAAAATTATACTCCCTTTGGACCTGTGGGTTTACTATGGATGAAACGTAACAGGAGTGGATTGACATTCATGCGAAACTTATATTTCATGCCTGTGCATACAGTATTTTAAAACAGAGAAACAATAGAATAGTTTTCATGTCACAGGCATTTACTCAAGTATTGGCTTCCTTTTTAAGTTTCACACCTACCAAGATTCATTCTGATTTATAGGTCCAAATTAACTTAAAATCACAGCCAGATATTCAGCTGGAATGAATCAGCCTGGAACTAGGTAGATTTACATCCACTCAGAATCCATCATTGATCAAACCAAAACGCAATTGCAATGGCTAGATTTCTCCAGGTGTGTGAGCTCCCTTGCAAGTTTCAACCAAGAAAAGCTGTGTGTTTTATATGCTTCTAACACATGATAGATCACATGAAACCCATCTTCACTGAGAAGCCCTTTTTAAAAAAACCTGCATGATCAGATGGAAATAATTTGCAACTTTTCCTACTATGTGTAAATATGCATGCATGCACATGCATGTGTTCTAGGATTCCTCTGTAGGCATTTTGTACAGCTCATAATTCATGATGTAATCTTATGCTGTGTTAGTTACAAGCAGGAACATTAAAATTATTTTGTTTATTAAATAATCATTATTTTATTAATTTATGATTAAATTACTTTATAACTGAACATGATGAGGGATTGTTTCATTTTTTTTTTATTTATTTATTTTTTTTTTATTTTTTGCCATGGAATGGTAATGGCCTCAGTTACCTTTTAAATTACTTTTTATACTTTTAGGAATATATTTATTCCTACAAGTATTTATAGTAATGGGTATCCTCACCACTTAGGTGTGTTTTGTACTCCAGGGCAATGGCTTAAAGCATTTTAATTTTTGTTTTAAAAAGTTTTAGGTACTTTTGAATACTAAAATAGTAAAGACTTACTTCTAGACATTGTAAACTAGCATGTGATGTAAATCCTTTTTAGGCATTGGGATTTTTCTGAAACTAAAACATTTTAAAACGTATATGCAGGGGTAGCTGTGTTGGCCAATTAGCCAATTCAAACAAAACTTCACCAAACAGTGATACTTTTATTGGCCAACTGGAACTTTATTGGCCATGGAACTTCGAAAGCTTGCAACAAGTATATTGTGCATTTCAGTTGGCCAATAAAGGTATCCCTGTTTGGTGGATTTTTTAAAAGTAGCTTTCATGTTCTGAACAGTTCTAGAGCATCATCTGCCTTGAATTTTTGTTAGATTAAAATGAAGGGAAGAAAACCATGTATTTTGCCTTAAGCTTCTTCGACGGAAGGTTTGCATAAACACAACAGATAAATATAAGTATTTCAATGCTGTATATTTCATGTTGATGGGATTTGCATGACAGATCATCCTCCAGTATTATAGTGGGCCCGTAGTGAAGGGCTGATCATGCCTTGCATCACTGCATGAGCAAAGTGTGTGGGAATGAGAAGCTGTGTTATCTAGCACCAGCCCCAATGTTGTGAATTTTGCAAAAATACTTTCATAGTACTCCATATGCACTGGTGCTGTTGTTCTGTGTCTTCCAGTCAACTCACAGTTATGACAACCTATCATAATGCTTGCTTGTCTAAGATTTATTCAGAGGAGGTTTAGTGTTGCTTTCCTCTAATGGTGAGAGAGAAATAGTTTCTTTGGTTCAATGAAGATTCAAACTTGGCTCTCCCAGAGTCCTAGTCCAACAGTTAAACCATTACATAGTGCTATCTCTTATTGATGTCCTGCTAAATTTTGAACCACAAGCCCTTATCATGACCATCCCTGTAGCAACACCTTCCAAGGAAAGTTATAAAATTCAGGTAGCTCTGTTGATTCCTCCTGCCTCCCACCCTTTATTTTCCTTCTACCATTTCTAGTAGTTTTCATCCCATCAGAAGCAAGTGGGCCTTTCCATGCAAGACTGAACCACCTCCAAATACGTCACCTTACAACAGTGATAGATCATGTCTATACATTGTTGGAAACTGCAGCTAATCTCAGAAAAAACAGGTAAGTTCAAGAGTGGTAGCAGTGACATATGATGTCAGAGTCCCTACTGATCAATAAGCCCTGGGATTTCAACCCTATGAGCCTTGGCTCAGCTATGCCATTGTGTATAGGTGGATGCCAAGGGTAGTCCATGACCATAGGGGTGGGCCAGTTGGCTCATAAAGCAGATCAAGCCAGAAATATCCCTGGAAGAGGGTTGGACTGTGGGTCCTGGGAATGTTTTTTAACTTTATCTGTTTTAAATGTTGTTACCCGCCCCGATTGCCGCACAAAGGGGCAGGCTATAAATTATTATTATTATTATTATTATTATTATTATTATTCAAATAAGGATGTCATACTTTGGCCACATCATGAAAAGGCATGATTCACTGGAAATGATAATAATGCTAGGAAAGGTAGAAGGCAGTAGAAAGAGAGGAAGACTACATACCAGATGGATAGATTGAATCAGTGAGGACACGGGCATGAAATTACAGGAGATGAGTAGTGCAGTGGAGGACAGGGAGTCTTTGAGATATCTCATACACAGGGTCACCATGGGTTGGGGATGACTTGAGGGCACTTAACAACAGCAGTATCAGCAGCAGCAGCAACAAAAATTGGTTCAACACTCCTCAGTCACTGATATGAGAACATTTGTGAAGGGACCTCATATGAAAATCAAATGAATGTTTCCACAAAAGAGAGGGAGAGCAAAAAGACAACACCATTGGTGCCAATCCTGTCATGAAGTGCTACTTTGTTACCTCATAATAACAAAAAAAGAAGAGACCATTGACACCAATCCTGCCATGGAGGGCTACTTTGCTCCTTTGAATAACAAAAAAAGCCCAAATGCTTGTGTGATTAATGTCTGTGTGAGAGAAGAATACACTGCTGCCAATAACTTTACCAAATAGGGAAAAAGGAGGGAAAAAAGAACTTCCAAAACAAACTCATATCAGAAAATTACAGTATACCAGTCATTCATTTCCCTTGGAAAACATCTGCTGCTGCCTGGCTTTCAGCCACATTGGTACAAAGGTTTTCATGTTGGCTCATTTTCAAAAGAGGAAGCAAACGTAAATATGGGCTGCACACATGGCAGGCAAATGAAAGATAAAACTGCCCATAGCTTAGAGCAGAAAAATAGAAATGTGTGAGGTATTCGGAAATACTTCCATATCCTTGGAAAATTTATGTTTTCGTCAATGGGAACAAAAATTGTACCTTTTGCTGTGGTCTTGTGTAAAGTGTTGCTCTTGGTCAAAGGTGCTTCATAAGCACTTTTGTTGCCAGCATCTTTTCAACTCCTCCTATTGGTTCTATATAGAGAACAGAAGAGCTCTGGAAACAATCTCAATTTTTTTTAATGTATACATTGATTTAGGTGAGTGTTTTCTCTAAAGAGATTATCACATTAATAAATAAGGCAACTTACCTCTGGGATGAATACTGGATGCAGCTGGGTATTATCATATGGATTTTGCCACTGTTGCCACCTCCCAACTGTATCCATGCAAAAACCCAGCTAAAATCTACCCTCAACTGGCTGCTTTTCACTTTCAGGAGCTTCCCTGCTTTGCAAATCAGCCATCTGAGGGTGGATTCTAGCCGGGTTTTTACATGGATGCTTGGGAGGCAGCAATAGTGGCAAAATCCATGCGATAATACCCAGCTGCATCCAGTATTCATGCATAATATCCATCCTTAATATCCATGAAAAACAAAATGACTCTAAAGTGGAAACAATCAGAACCTTTCCTGCTTTCCTCAGTATATGAATCACTATTGGACAAGCTATGAGGAACCTAAACTAAATGAAAACCCTCAAAGAATTTAAATCACCATTGCAGGATAAGTCTTCAGGTTTAAAAACAACTGGATATGCTGCCTTATCAGTTCCATATCCCTGATACACATTCAGCAAAACCTACATTAATACATGAAGAGGAAAAAGTATAGTTTCAGGCAGTGCAGAATACAGCTGCTGATTCATAATGAGCTCTTAAATAGTTCTAAAAGATTAAAGGAGAGCTGAGGAAAGTTTGGTCTCTCCTGCAGATATTGATGAATGGCTGTTCCCATCATACCTCACTAGTGTCTAGTCTGGTTTGGATTGATGGGAAATGGGGTTCAACAACATCCAGAGGGCCAGCTTCCCTCTGGAGGACCAATCCTGGATTAGACAGTGTGGTAGTTAATGAGTAAATGGATTAGAAAACATTTACAGTCTAATCACAAAATGTATGCATGCTTCCTATAATATACATAGCTTGAAGGTAATTTTATACAATATTTTAAATAATTGTATGCATAAAAAACTGAAACATCAGAAAATAAAGGTGACACTATCTGAGCCACCATGAAAAGAGTATTTTGAATTTTGGAATTCCAAATAAGGGATAATTAACAGTAGTGATGGAGAATTCAGTTGCATAACCAAACAATATATAACCATCATGTACTTTCAACTGGGCCTATATTTTTGCTTCCTCTCCTCTCTCTGCACAGTGTGTGTGTGTGTGGGAAACTGTATCTTTCTCAAAATTAGCCATTGCTATGAAATGAAACTCATTTCTGATCTATCTCTCAGGCTATAATCCTAACAAAAATTATGAGAATGTCTATTTCTGAGCTGACATATGTTGAATGGGACTACTCTTTTCTGAGATAGTAATATGATGATATAGGGCCTTTGCAGACTGCCAGAAATAGTGCAAATTGAGTCCACTTTAAGGGTTAGACTTAGTGCTAGGGAACCATGGGAATTGTTTTTTTTTTCTGAGACACTGAGCCTTCTCTGTCAAAGAGCTCTGGTGCCACAATAAAATACAGTTCCCATGTTTCCCTAATCCTAACCCTTAAAGTGGACTCAATTTGCACTATTTCTGGCAGTCTGCAAAGGCCCATAGTTTCCCTCAAAACTTTGTTTAATAAAAAAAATTAAAAAACTTTATTCAAGAAGCAAGAACACTATACTAGAAAATTAAATATGATGAAGTTATTTGTCCTTTGTCTGCTATCAGGAAATAGCTATAGTTTCCCTGTATTTTCAATAAGAAATTCAATCACTGCTGGCTAGTTTAGTAGGTGAGGTCATACAGAAGCTATTCAGTGGAGGATACAGTCCTGCACATTAGTGTTACTTCTGTTGATGACATCTTTTTGCATCCGTTTGGCTACTGCCTTTCTCTTTTTATAGACTCTGAATTAATGTGCTTGATGTATCCCAGCTGCTGGGAGAAGAAAGGTGAAGTCTGTATTTTCCTCAGCTAGAAGAAATAAGAGAAACAATGAATAGAATGACTGGGTATCTTCTCCAGTATAAAGAAGAGATCTTAAAATTTGTTGGATTGTAGCTTGCTATTCTGGTTTGCTTATTCTTGAACAAAACCAACATTTTCACATGCATTAGTAGTCTTTAGACAAGATACCTGATGAATATTTTTTGTTGTAGCCATATTGTTAAAACATGCCCCTGAGCATTAGTAGTATCTTGACTGAGAAATGCTCCAACATTTTTAAAAGAACAAATGGACATAGTCATATCATTTACTTTAATCAATGATCTAAGAATGTGATGGTGTAATTTAATTAATGAGCCAAGAACATAGATTCAGACTGAGAGTTACACTGACTAATGCTAGAGTATGTGTGTAAATATGTTGCAAACCTATATTTATTCCCTATTTCATTTTTTCACTTCCCTCCAAATAGCAAGATTGTATGTAGTAGAGAAGGTTCCTCTCATGAACTACCTGAATGAGAAGAACACCCAGTAACAAGTTCTTTTAACATACTTGATATGGAGCAAACAGAAACCATGTGATGCCTGTATCCTCAGACCTTGCACCAGCAGCATCACATATCCTACAAACATCCTGATTTTGTAGAGATGGTCATGATTGATGCCTTATTGTCCCACCTTTTAAGCTGCTTTTAAAATGTCCTAGTTTGTTTCACTTCCTCCTGTTTTTTCCTAAATTTATTTATTTCAGTTGTTGTGATCTGAATTCACAGCACAAAAGTAGTTTGTACTCAACTCATTGGGCAGGGGAGTTAGCAGAATTTTGCTCTTCAAAATTCTGCTAGAGCCTCTCCTTGCTTGTGTGTTCTTCCTCAATAATTTTTGCCATCTTGAGCACACCTGATGTTGCTTAGCCCCATATGTTCCAATTTCCATCTGTGTAATGTTGGAAGGCATGGCTTCATTTCCCCTCTCTCCTCATCATAATTACACTAGACTGCACCACCTCAGTGTTAATTTAGGGTTTCCACAGTTGCTTTTTTTAAAAGGTCTCCAAAATTTTTATTCAGGGAGGAGATGGGAGGAAGCCTTCTCTTCAGTGGTACTGCACTTAGGAAATATTCTCCTCTTGGAGACCCAATTGATGCTAATGCGGATGTCATTCCAGCACCAAGTCAAAACATGAGTTCTTATTAAAGCCTTTGAGGCCTAATTATTTTATCCAGTTTTCACGTATGTTATGCTTGCCGTAATTTTAGATTGCTGCAACGGTTTTTAAACTGTCTGGTTTTACTGATAAATAATATAATATAGATTTCAGTCTTTCAAAATTGCTATTGTTTTAAATTGGTTTTATTATATGCTGCCCTGAAATCCTCAGCTATAGGATGGAATAAAATATTTTTTAATTAATGAATAAAATGCAGTCATGCAGAACATCAAGAATCTTACCTTACTATCTTTTGTGAAACCTGTGCACCAGTAAAATGCCATTACATAGGGAGGAATCTTTAGGGTTCTCAGTCAGAAAGTTCTAGTACCTCCCTATATTACAAACCCCAGGATTCCACAGGATGTACCCTTGGCATTTAAAATGGCATCATGGAGCTATAACTGTATAGTCTGAAAGGGCCCCTGGATTCATTGCCCTACTGACATGGGAGCCACATGCTGTCTTCCTTTTATAGCATCCACATGTTTCTTCTAATCAGAGAAAATCTGTTGGGGGGGGGGGATAGCTGTGTAATGTCTTTTGATTTTGAACAATAAAAATCCTCTGTTTGGGTGCCCTCCAAGTCTGCTGCTTTTTCTCTTCTCTCCTTGTCCTTTTTAGATTGGTCAGAGCTCAGAAAAGTTAATTTCTTCACTGTATTTTCCAGAATCCTCCAACCCATATGACCATTAGCTATGCTGGCTAAGGTTTGGAGGCACTGTAATCCAAAAATAGTAACTTGAAAAAAATCTGCCATTAGTGATGTTTGTATTGCATTCTCCCCTATGGAGAGGGATTGCTATGTTTTGTGTTATTTTAAACCTTTGCACTGAGACAAGCTCTTTATAACAGAGAATGAATAATAATGGTAGCCAGTATTCTACACCCATTACTTAATCCATTATTTAATTAAGTATATCAGTATACAAAGGGATCTTGTAGCACCTTTAAGACTGTGTGAAAGAAGTTGTAGTATAAGCTTTCGTGTACTTGGTCAACTTCCTCAGATGTATGCATCTGAGGAGGTATACCAAGTATATGAAAACATATGCTACAACTTCTTTTGCACAGTTAGCATCAAGGGTGCTACAAGATTCCTCAGCATACTGATATTCCAGATTAGCCCCCTTTGCAGATGGCGCTTTGCGCCGTCTTGGAGCCAAGGAAGGGGATGCTGGGCACCACAACCACTTCACAAGGACGTCATTGGAGCACCCACCGTTGCACACGGTGGGCTCTCTTATAACATCCTTCCAGCTCAGCATCCGGACACGCTGAGCTGGAAGAGCCGCAGAAGAGCCACATGGTGGCTCTTTGGGCACCCCTTTCCCAGGCGGTGAAAGGGAGAATCGGGGCCAGGGCATGAGGCAGCCTCAGGCCCAATCTGCCACTTCCCAGGGCAGCCACCCGTCTGCATCCCTCCTAACACAGCTATGTCTCTAAATTCTACTTCCTTAAAAGGAGTGAAACAGAAGGCACAGAAGGGGCACCCCTTCTGATGGTGACTTGGGCCCATGGCAACAGTACACTGGAGCCCCAATTCAGCTATTTGCGGCCACAAAAAAGCTGGCTTTTCCACCGTAGCCATGTTTGGTGTGTGTGTGTGTGTGTGTTCCTGAAGCATGCAGCATCTAAACATCATGCTGCCAGAGTGCCAAACAGCTGCCCCCTATGTGGGCAGCAGGGCAGCATGATGCCGGCTTTGGGATGCTGTCAGGGCATGCATCATGCATATGCCATAGCCACACTGCCCTGAAGCCAACATATTGTACTGGTCTGCTTCTAGTAAACTCTCCTAGACAAACTGATGGAAACATCATTCAACTGTGCTCTAATCACCAGCCAAATGAATTTCACAATGGCAAACTTTACAATTGCAACTGTGATAATTGTAACTCCCCCAACTCCAACTACTTGACCAGGCATCAGCTGCAAAGAGAGAAAGAGGTCTATTCTTCAAACATTCAGAGCATGAGTGAATATTGGATTGTGGGCTGGGTCAGGAGAAGTTAAATATAGTTAAGTTGCTGATCCACAATGTTTAGAAAGTTGATTTTAACAACTTTAGTGTTTAGAAAGTTGCTTTTAAGAGAACTGAATATAATAGTATACTGAAGCCATCCATAACTGAACAATGGTAGGATGAAGTGCTGGATAGTAGCATGTCATATCCATTTTTCTTACAAGCAATTTTCCAAATACTGAATAATATGTCCTTGAAAAGGCAGCAAAAACCCTTAGCATTTTGGATGCTTTTGAATCTCTTATAATACAGTCCTCCCTCTGTTCTTGTGGGGGATCCGTTCTGGTCCCCCCCCCCCCACAAAAATGGAAAATTGTGTGTATTCAAGCCCCCTTGGCTTGAATGGAGGTGCACCCCTGCAGGCGCATGCGGGCACGTGCCACAGGCATGTGCCCCATTTTATCCCTCTCCATTTGCTCCTTGAGCATAAGTGAGGGATGCAGATCTCTAGTTTGCAAGGACAGAGGGGCAACTGTAGTAGAATACAGACTTCTCTCTCACACACACATACACCAAAAAACGCTACTCTCAGCTACAATAGAAATCAGATTATATTGTCAAACAATCCTGTGCAGGAATATGAAGAGCACAAGGTAATTGCATCATCCCATTTTAATTGTTTTAAACAAAATCTCAAATGTTCAAGTATCATATCCATTTGAGACCAATAGGAAGTAGAAGTGATGGCATGCACAGTTGTCTCTGAAGACGGACATCATCCATCATAAATGTTTTAACATCCACTCCTGGAGTACAACATTTGCTTCAAATGATTAGCTAACTAAAGGATGTACTTTTTTTAAAAAGTAAAGCAAAGTAAAAATAATCAGAAATGGAGTGGATTGGTTTGTTGTTGTTGTTTTTTTAAAAAAGAAAATTATTTCCTGCTGTGGAAATTTGACAGTAAAAACTTGGAACATTTGCTACTTTTGCAAGGTGACATTATTTTCTTAGCATAAGAATCAGAAAAAAAATCAGCCTCCTTTTATGATAAGCTAGGTAAGGTAATACCTTTCATTGGACCAGAGCTTTAATGAATGCATTTATTTCAAGTCACTCCAATATTAAGGTTCAGCATCTTAAAGCATGTTTAGTGTAGTTGGTTTGTTTGTTTTTTCCATTCCAAATGCTGGAGAATAGTTTGCTTTGGTCACATTTGTGTTCCCTTTTAACTTATAATCAATCCATCTTCTTGAGCCTTCCACAAAAGAAAGTCATGAGAAACAGATTCTTTTCTTACCTTGTAGTTTTAAGACTGATATGACAATGCAAGTGCAGTGTGACAGATGGTAAGTATATCTGTGCCAGTTCTGGACACTTAGCAAAGTGCTCATGTCATTGACATTAAAACGTGCTTAAAACGACATTAACAGAAGTGCCATTATTCCATGGAGAACCAGGGAGTGACCAGGCAAGAAACAGCAAAAAGTCATTCATGGGAAAATTCTATGAATGAGTTACTGTTGTTTCTTGCCTGGTTCTTCATGGGCTAATTGCACTTTAATCACGTTTTGTCTCAACGACGTGTGAAAACCATTTGCGCAATTGTATACAATTGCGGGCTAATCATGGATTCTGCATGGGATAACAGCAATTTGTGCACTGACGTCATGTGAAAACCATTCGTGCAATTGTGGGTTAATCATGGGTTAATCACTGTTTATACTTCCCATTTTCCCCCATGTGATAAATTCCTAAGATACATGTCCTGTGGTATGGGAATAGGATTTGCCTACTGCTCCTGGGAGAAGCTTTAGAAGGATCCTGAAATGTACTTTTGCTGAGTAGATCTAAACCCCTGCCTCAGGTCCAGAGTGTGGAGTGCATTTCTCAGAGAGAAACTGCAAATGTGTTAGCCAGTGGACTTCAGATGGGGGCTGAAGTGTGCTCGGTAGCCTATTCCAATTGCACATCAGAAGATCTATCTAAAGCTTTGAGTAACAGCACAGCTTTGTTTAAATAAAGCCTTATTGAATTTGCCTAGGATAATTTTTAACCAAACATCTTCTTGATTTTCTAGTTATTGAAACTGCATTTCTCCACACACCACCACCACCACCTTTTTCTTTAAAGTTGGCTCCCAGACTTGAGACTCAACATGAGACTTCACTTGATAGTATCTTGCAAGGACTTAATTTGAGACTTCAAGGTAGAAACTGAGACCTGACTTGAGACTTGTAGTAAAATTCTTGAATATATCACTAGATTAGAACACCCACTTTGCTTGCATAATGTGACAGGTTCAGTCCTTTGAATCTCCAGTCAAAAGGGGCTGATCTATGCCTGAGTGCATGTATCACCCCTTGCCAGTCAGAGTGGTCAACATTGATTTAAAAAACCAAATTTCTGACTAGTTGCTAATGCAAGGTTTCCCATTCAGAGTCTCTGACCACAGTTAATATTTTTCATGAACAAAGTAACTGGTCGGACAAAGCAGATTGAAAATAAAACAAGTACATTTTGAAAACCACAGCCAACCAAGAGTAACATCTCTCCACAATTATTATATAAACAAAATTACTGATTATATCAATACTACTCACAGGAATAGTATATCCAAGAGTAATAACTAGTTTTAATCTCTTTGCCAAAGTAATCTTGAGTGGCAAAGCCCTTCCCTTTTATAAATTCACCCAAAAGAAAGGATGAATATTTTTAGCAATCATAAGGGAATGATTGAATGAGATCATGGAAAGATTTGATGAGGTTTTCTAAAAAGAAGATTGTATTCTAATGCACAGACCTGCTTTGATGAAAAGAAAGCTTGATAGATCAGTAACAGATCTAGTTACTATGAGCAAATTGCTAAGATTCTTATACATTTCTATTGTGTATTGGTGGAGATTTCATCTCTATTGCTTTATTGAGCAATATAGGTATTTCCGATAGCAGCACACACAGAAAAACCACATTCACTCACTCACTCACTCACTCACTCACTCACTCACATATCCCTCAATACTACGGGGATATTTCTATCAAAATGAAGGTGGATGGAAAATTTAGGAATATTCAAATGCTTAGAATTCTGGCTGAGAGACTCTGGAAGTTGTTGTTGATTTAAAAAAAAAAAAAAAGCTTTTCCAAGCTCAAAAGTAGTGTAGGAGGCAAACATTCCCTGATTGACAAATAGTGGTGGTCTTACAATGCTTACAAAATGGTGACTGGGGCATTAAATCTGTCTGTTATAGTTCAAACTCTAAAAGAACTATCCAAGATGCCTCTCCCATAACCAAACATTCTGCGATTAAAATTTAGATAAAATACAACATGGACTCACTTCCTCACTGAAATGAGTTTCACCAACTGCCACTGTTCTACAATGGGCTCCTTCCTTTTCTTATTTGCTCTTTAAAATAAAGGCCTGGCAACTGAACACTTGGGAAATAGGACTGCTAATGGCCTCAGAATGCTGGTACGTGAAGACATGTTGGTCAAGATTCTTCCTTCAAGATCCAAAAGTTGCACGTAGCATAAAAAGTCTGGCTGTAGGACTCAGCCAAGGTTCCTCTGTCACCACAACTGTTGCAGTGGTAGTCCCACCACATCATAGGCATGCCCATTCTGTTCCTCCATCTGACAACCTACTCTCAGGCTCACTCTGGTGCTATGATAGCACACCTCTGCCATACTCTTGCTGGTGGAAATTGGGGAGATCAGGGTAACATCTGGTTGTACTCCCATACTCAGATGCAAACTGAGGGCATCTTCCACCATGATTCACTGGAGTCCTCTAGAAATGTCATTGGTCTGTGTCTGGCTATAGTCAGATAGTTCTCTGATCTCAGCTCTCTATCAACAATAGAATAGCTGTTGCAGATGGCTCTTGCAGTAATAAAATGATTTCTGGAGGAGTGGAAGGGAATGTCAATCTCTAAAATAAAATAACAACAACCTATGCATAAATTAAGGTGGACTTATGTTTGCATGCATCACTAACAAGATGCTGGCTATAGTGTTATTGTTATACAGAGGGGGGGAAACATGGCTGCCTCCTCCCAGCCTTTTTTCTTGATCCCACAGCATCCTTTCCCCAAACAGTCAGGCGGTTTGCTTTTGTTTTTAATTGCAGACATAATTGCTCCAAAAATTAAATTATAAATGGGATTGCAAAACATTGCAGTCTGTAGTGCCCCTGTTGAGTTTTCTGTTCTATCCTGCTGTTACCCTTATTTCGCCTGGATTTGGGATCACTCTCTTTAACTAAGACTTCTGTCTTATTTTCCAACCAGAGCAATATTTTCTGATTATTTATATTTTATTGTGTGGATGGTTTTTGCTTGTTGTTGTTGTTGTTTTGTTCTGTTTTGATGCCATTGATAGGCCCTAAACAAATGTTGTTGCGGTATTATGTTATTGTATTATGTCTCGTGACATCATCAAGGCCCAACTGCTAGGTGTCAGGTTTTTGCCCTCAAATCTCAAGCATTGGGAAGTTCTTGGCAATTATTTTATTATCATTATTTCACTTATAGGCTATCTCCTCCCCAAAGGTGAGAATCAAAGAAGATTATAGAAGTTAAAACAAATACAGATGTTAAAAATATATAAAAGCATAAGTAAAAGCATAAAAAAGCTGCATTATTATTTAACATAATTACTGTATGTGTTATTGGTGTTAACTGCCCTCAAGTTAACCTTGACTCATGGTGACCCTAGGGATGTGACCTCTCCAAGCCCCCCTGTCTTCCACTGCTCTGCCTAAGTCTTGTGGATTCATGCCCATGACCTCCCTAATTGAGTCTAGACATCTGGCGTGTGGTCTTCCACTCTTTCTATTACCCTCAACCTTTGCCAGAATTATTATCTTTTCTAATGAGTCATGCCTTCTCATGATGGGGCCAAAGTATGCCGGCCTCAATTTTATCATCTTGGCTTCTAAGGCTATTTCAGGCTTGATCTGTTCAAGGACCCATATGTTTGTCTTTTGGTCTGTCCACACTATCCTCAGCACTCTTCTCCAGCACCACATTTCAAATAAGTTGATTTTATTTTTCCACTGTCCAGCTATCACATCCATACACAGTGGAGGGGAAATACCTTGGCTTGGATGAGTCTAACTTTAGTGCTCAATTGTATATCTTTGTTCTATAAGATCTTGTCTAGTTTTTTCATCACTGCCCTTCCCATTCCTACTCTTCTTCCTATCTCTTGACTGCTTTCTCCATTCTGATCAATATTTGATCTAAGGTATGATAAATCTTTAACTATTTTGTCTAAGTTAAATTTATGTAGATTCTCTGTGGTCATTATTTTTGTTTGCTTATGTTCAGCAGCAAGTCTGACTTTGCACTTTCTTATATAAGTCTAGAAATATTAGTGAAGAAAATCAATCCAAAAAAATTACATTGACTTATCCCAACCTGATCAATGTAAGTACTGCACCTTAACTCTCCCTCATACATATACATATATATAATTTATTAATGCTTAGACCAAAGGCCATTTGCATACCAAGTGTTAAAATACAATAAACAGTGTAATAAAACTACAATATAAAATAAATTACATAATAATCTTACATGTAAAAAAAAAATTCAATTTGGTTAAAATATTGACAATAAAACTAAATTAAATGAGAGCATCCCCAGAGCAATCAACAGCAATATCAGCAATATATCTAGCCTGAATCTTCATTGCTGCCAGGGCAAAAAGAGAAATCTTACAAGTCAGTATTGGACAGGAAATTTTTAAAAAATCTGAAACAGTATTACAATCCAAATGAGACAGACTAGATCCCAGAAATTTGGTTCTCGGTTCAGAATATAATGAACAAGAAAAGAAATAGTGTGGTAAATCCCCTTCTCTGCATAGAGTGGTGAAAGGTAAGAGCTAGTCCATCCTGGGAAATCCTAAAAGAAGCACTGCTCCCTCTACTATCACCATCACAGCACCATTTCTAGCCTTTTTGAATACCTCAGTGGGAAAATGGTGGTGGCAACGGCTCTTTGGTGCTTCCTCTCAAAGGAGTGCTGAGAAAGTAGAAAGAGTTGGTGCTTCCCCACCACCACCACCATCCTACTCTGAGAAGGAGATTTGAGTGATGCTATTCCAGTGATAAGGATCTAGATTTTGAAGGATTTGAATAAGACATTTGTGTATATTTGCCAGCTTTTCTGGGTTAAAATCAAGCAAATTTATAACATTAAAGCCAAAGACTAATACAGTCACGATTTTGTTTGCTATGCCTTTTCATCCTTTTTTTACATGTGCCTGTTTTCTTAGCCCACATCTGGTCGCTTCCCCACACACAACACACAGTCACCATTTATTGTAGTTCTCTCCTCATCTGTTCAACCTTGAGGGCAAGCACAGTTATGCCTGATGGAATTTTGTAACATCTTTAGCATTGTTTTCCTTTTCCTTCATCCTTTACATCCTTTATTGTGTCCCTGTAGGTTTTATCCATGGGTCATATAAAAATCTATAATTTGAGCTCCAGAACCTGCGCTCATACATGAGGTTGACAAACATGAGTATATATTATATTTCATATTATAACATCATATAATGATAGATATGTGTACATGTCTGTTTGTGTGTGCGTACATGTGTGAATGTAACTATATATTATAATAGAATTATAAAACGTATGAGATAGATATAGAAATAGATACACACACAGGTTTCATTGTCCACAAGGTAACACTGACTGGCATTTTGTATCATCAGTGGTAGTCTTTTCAACAATCTTGGAATCTGTGAAGCATTGTGACCAGGAACCGGCAACCTACGGCCCGGGGGCCGGTTAAGGCCCAGGTCCCTGGACTTACTGGCCCAGGCAGAAGGTTGCCGCCGCCGCCGCTGTGCATTTTTGCCGATGTGCGGCCGCGCATGCCGCAACCGCCATTTTGGAAATCAAAATGGCGGTCGTGACGCGTTTGGGCATGCGCAGTACTCCTGTGCATGCGCAAATGAGTTGCGACCACCATTTTGGAAATCAAAAGGAGTACTGCGCATGCGCAAATGCGTCGTGACCCCCATTTTGATGTCCAAAATGGCAGCGGCAGCGGCACGGCGGTGTACACGCACGCCATCCCCCCCCCTCGGCCCAGCGGCGGGAGGAACTTCGCAGGACCAGCCCCAAGCTAAAAAAGGTTGCCTACCCCTGATTGTGACGGTGGATAAAATGGCATATTCAAGCAACTATGGCATGTTCGAAGTAATTTTGTAATTGCGCTGTTGTGATCCTATGTATGGTGATTTCCTTCAGATGTTGTATCAGTCTGTATTGCTTTCAGGGCTTCTATCACCACTACAAACAAATTTGTTTTCTTTTCCCAGGGGCACTGAATCTCAGTTCATTGATCTCAATATTTCATAATTTCCCCCCATTATTTTTCTTCCATTCTGTTGTGCCCCCAAATTGCCACATGTGTATTCCAGACTTTCCTTTTCTCAATCATAGTTATGTCTGGCATATTATGTTCTGTTTTTTAAAAATCATTTTGAATCTTGAAGTCTAAGATTCCCCCTCCTTGTCAGACATGCAAAAAAGGTAACTTATCTTGAAGAGGGACTTGTAAGCATGAAAATACAGAGGCGGACACAGACTAGCACCAGACCCACAATAAACTACATTTCCCAGAATTCCATAGCATTTAACCATGACAGTTAAAGTGAGGCCAAGCTGGATTATTTCTGCAGTGCAGATGCAGCCTAAGAAGTTAGCTGGATGTTTGTGGGCAACTACATGCAGAGCTCCTCCAACAAAGTTCTAATGTCAGTGCCTTCCACTCTCACCCAGAGGACACTGTTGGGCACCCTAGCCTTCCCTGATCAATGCCATTTGTGTCCCCAAGAATAACAATGTCAAACAAGCCAAATCTACCTGCACTAAAATTAGGGATCAATAGAACATGAGAGGTGCCCTACCAAGTGTAACAAGGTGGCTGCAAATTGTTCCAGTAAGATGCCTCCCGCTGCATGTCTTGTCACACACTGCAGGAGGAAGCTAAAACTGTTACACTGAGCGGGCTACGGTTTCTGATATTTTTGCTACCACTGGATACCAAATAGGGTCTTTTCAACAACCAGATTTTAACCATTGTTCTATGTCCAACAAAAACAAAAAATAAAATCCTGATGAAAGCTAGTTTTAATTTGATAGATTTTCTTAAATATGCAGGAAATACTTTCAGCCTGTGCCTATCCACAGCAATTATTCATTCCTTGACCTCTAGTGGGCCCCTTCACATCTTTGAAAATGGTGCATTGTGC
This sequence comes from Phrynosoma blainvillii, assembly GCA_026167975.1. Classification (NCBI taxonomy): domain Eukaryota; kingdom Metazoa; phylum Chordata; class Lepidosauria; order Squamata; family Phrynosomatidae; genus Phrynosoma; species Phrynosoma blainvillii. The sequence continues at coordinate 41,999,786 of JANUYF010000005.1, forward strand.
ACTGTCAGGTCTAAAGAAAATGAAAGCAAACCCATGGAAATGGCTCTTTGTGAACTATGCCATCTTCCCAAGAATTGTCCTCCTCTTTCTTTTCATTGCATACAATGCACAGAATATAATTTTAAAAATGGGGCAAATTGATATTTTTAAAATTCTTTATATATCAAACAAAACAAGCAAAACAAAATCCCCTAACATGACTTTTCAGAATACTTTTCATTAGTTATTTCTAGAAGCTCAGGGTGCTCCTCATCTGCTCAGGACAAGCTGCATAATAGTCAAGCCACAAGAAATTATTCTAGCAAATGAGGCAGAAAATCCAAGCAGCATCCATCCCTATTCTTGACAGTGACAATACAACTATGAAACATTAAAGATCAGATAGTTTCTTGCCCTTCCATGCCACCCAGATTTTGTGTCATAAACTGTTTTCACTTTACATAATCCTAGGACTAGCCCTTGAATGGCTGAACATAGTATTAAAATTATAATCTGTAAAGTATAAACCAATGTCAGTGCACTAGGGAAAGCAGGCCCCTGGTTTGTATAAATTGGCATCCACTTATTTCAGTCTAGAAATTAGAACAAGAAGGGGGGTAAGCAATGAGATATACATTCTGTTTCTCATGGATCATTTTTTTCTTCAAGTTTGTTAGTCCCATTCTGACCCATTTCTCAGCTTTGAATGACTCACCTTAAAATGAAATACATTTGGAGTCTGGTCACATTAAGGGTAACAACCAAAAGATACTGACAATGCCTATGTTTATGTATCCTTGCTTATTTCTATGGTTTTTAAAGAACTAATTAGATTGATTGGAAAATTAATTAGAAAAATATACCTTTTGCCTTAGATCATAAGTTCTCTTGTTGGAGAATTTGGATTTTGTTGGCACTGCATGCTTATTTTCTTGTAGAACTGGATAATTTTGTATGAACTGCAGATTTTTTTTTACCTTCCATGTATCATTGCTAACTGTGGCATATCCATAACCAAGAAATCAGGAAATAGGTTGACAGCTTGTACTAATACATGAATAGCCATCTGTCTTTTGTCAGGTTTAGTAATCTGCTTGTTAAAAAGCCATTAACTTCTCAGCTTTTCCACAAATGCATATCACTGAGACCATAAGAATATCTTTGACCTAGGTACAGTACTAAAGGTTGCTGAATATACACTAGAATTGATGATTATATTTGAATCATTCTAAGGACCATTTTAATTAATGAAGATTAGTCAACTTTCTGATTAATATCTTGAAAATGGAAGGTTTAAAAAAATTAGTCTGCAATATCTAAACTGCTCCCCTCCCCTGACACACACACTGAATTCAATACATCCACTTGCAGAAAATGCTCTTTAATAAATCTGACCTTCAATACTAAATTTAGAATATGGATTTGAAAAGTTTGCGTCTAATCTCAAACTTTAAAATATGCTTTTGATACATTTTTCAGTAGGTAGCATATATAATTAATAGGGATGGCACATTTCTAGGTACAGTTACATGTGCCCTGGAAAAAAAAATCAGAAGTATTTAAAGATGATATGTTGTAAATCATATCATCCTTTATTGTAGTTTTTTAAGACTTCAGATGCTTGCCTCCTTCTTTGTTTCTATCAACTATATTAGAACCTTTTATTTAAAATCCAAAATAATTATTTTGAAATTACAGAGCCTTCATCAGAACAGCCTTCAGATATTTTCCTTTCTAATATTATCACCTAGTATCAGTGTCTCTAGCTCTGTGCTAAAGAACTATAGGCATTTATAGTCCAGGATTATCATTCACTGAATGTGGCTATGAATGTGAACTGAAGGCTTATGAGAAAATGAAGGTTTGCATATACAAACAAATATTTAGAGAAAATCCGAGATTGCCCAATGAGGACTGAATACATTTTGTAATGCCAGCTGACTCTTCTTGTTGTTTGTTTGTGCCCTTAAGTCATTTCTGGCTTATGGAAACCTTAAGGCAAACTGATCATGAGGTTTTCTTGGCAAGATTTGTTCAGAGGAGGGGTTGCCTTTGCCTTCCTCTGAGGCTGAGAGTTTGTGACTTGTCCAAGGTCACCCATGAGGTTTCCATGGCTAAGTGAGAATTCAAACCCTGGTCTCCAGAGTTGTAGTCCAACTCTCAAACTGCTACATCACACTGGGTCTCTAACTGACTCTTAGGAGGAGACAAATAAAAATATTAGAAGCAGTTCACTTCAGTTCATCTTTATTATGGTCATAGACCAGCACAAATTAGAAGCAGGGAATGGAATAGCATATGTTAGCAAAGGGTATAGCTGACTAGACAGAAGCCAGAATAGGTGCATTCCACACTGCAACATTTACCTGAAGGTCTCACCTGTTTTCAAAATGATACTAAATTATTCTTTTTTTCAATTAAAATGTAAGTAATAACCATTTCAATAGAAAACTATGGTCTCTAGGCTCTTGAACAACTTTCTGTATTCTGAAGGGATTCCCTTTCTTGGCATAAATTCAAGGCTATGTTTTTTGTTGTTTTTTTATAGAAAGGCATTTTGATTTAACATGTACAGTGGAGTTGGAGGCAAAAAAAAAAAGTGTAGAAAACAAATGTCATTAGACTGGGGACAATTAAAAAAACACATATCCCATGCTAGCTGTCCTACTCACTCACACAAGTCCATTGGTTCCAGAATTAATAGTAGCATAATGATGAAAAAGCATTTTGTACACCTGGTAGAAGGGGAAATGTAAAAGCCAAAAAAGAATAGAACTCTGCATATCAGTATTTGCCCTACACAGAAACAGCAGGCATGTTCTGGACCTGAAAGACACCCTATATAACTAACCACATCTGCCCTTTGTCCCAGCTGTAAGGCATTATTTGAAGTCATAATGGCTGCACAGCTGCAGGAAGGGTGGAGGGTCAGCTATTCTGCATCTTTTAATTGGGAACATAGCATGGCTGGCAGAAGGCAAAATCCATGATTAGGTGTATACCTAAGTAAAATGCCAGACCTAGAGCTCATGAAACTTCTCCTTTCCCTTTCTTTGTCATTGTTGCTATTATCCTTCTCCTTCTTTTCCATCAGACCAAGAGGTTTTTAAAGCCATATAGTCCTCCTCTACCAAAAAATAAAATTGTACAAAATATTCTGGGCATGGCAAGGCAATAGCTATTGTTCACTAGCAAAGTCAGAAGGAGTACTCAGACAGGAAGAAAAAAAAAAGACGTATGGAAATCTGAACTCTTTAGAACATCATAGGGTTTATGAAAATAAATGCATTACATTTTTACTCCGCCATTCCTACAAGATGCTTAGGATGGTGCATGCTACCATTAATGATAATTTTATCCTCACAGGCTGGAGAAAAGTGGGACAGAGTGACTGGTCCAGGGTCACTCAGTGAATTTCTGTACATGTATAGGCCAAAGATATGGCCTCAAATATTTGTATGTTAATAGGACAAAGAGAGATAAATAATAAAAAACCCAAAAACTTCAGCTTTCTTTGAGAAGACAGGATGAGAGAGAGGGAACTTTTTATAGCCCAAGCCAGATAACTATGGTTTATGGAGCTTGGGGAAGAATATGTGTCATGGAATGCAATGGGGATGGGAGAAGTGCTTTGTTTGCTCATCAGTAAAGTAAGGCCCTCAAGAAGCTGGGGATCTTTCAGAATATCCTCCTGTATAGAATAGATCTGTATGGAAAGAGTCTTTCTAGGACAGGACTCCAGGAAGTCTTGGTAGATTCCATTTCTGTGATATTCTCTGCTTTCCTTCCATCACTGAATAGGCATGGGGGCGGGGGGGGGGGTCTCCTGAAGCTAAAAGTTGGGTTTGGGGCAGTAATTTGGCCTTTGTGTGGTGTAACTAGAAAATTCTAATATAACCAAAAAATAACTAATAATGGAGTAAGTTGGATTCATGCCCCCATAAGTCACTACTAACTGCCAGCCCTAGTGTAGCTTGACCCTTAGTATGGCAGCACCTTCAGCTCACTGGTCGCTGATGACCTCTAGTCAAGGTTCTAATCTCTATCTCTTTGTGACTGTCCTTAAATGGAAAAAGCTGCTGCAGATAGATTTAGGGCTTTTGCAGACTGCTAGAAATAGTCCAAATTGAGTCCACTTTAAGGGTTAGGGTTAGGGTTAGGGAATCATGGGAACTGTATTTTATTGTGGCACCAGAGCTCTCTGACAGAGAAGGCTCAATGTCTCAGAAAAAAAAATTCCCATGATTCCCTAGCACTAACCCTAACCCTAAAAATGGACTCAATTTGCACTATTTCTGGCAGTCTGCAACCCCCCATAAACTATTAGCTAATCTTTTAATTGTGTACATGTACAGTTACATGTGCTTTCCTTCCATCACTGAATAGAAGGCTCAATGTCTCAGAAGAAAAACAATTCCCATGATTCCCTAGCACTAACTCTAGCCCTAAAAGTGGACTCAATTTGCACTATTTCTGGCACTCGGCAACCCCCCTTAGATCACCAGATAATAAAGAAGCCAGTACATAGAAGCAGCCTTTTTATTGACATGATATCCTGACTTCTCTGTTTACAAACAACTAACTAAATAAATGCACCATCTAATGATTAACTTCAGTTAACTGATTCCACTTTTCATTCAGATTTTTTTTTTGCACAGAATGTGTGTGTGTGTTGAACTTGAGAGTTACATTTGCCATCTTTTATGACCATGTATACAGTCTTTCAGTAATAAAGACAGCACATCTGAGTGAAAGCTGGCTCAGTCTGCAGTGGAAAATTTGATAGCTCAAGGATGAACTTTTCAACAGTGAGGGACTTGTTTATTTTAATAAGCTAAGGGTATTCATACTTCTGCAACTTTCAACTACAACTCAGTTTCCCTCTTATGAAACAAAAACCAAGATTTGGGGAGAATTGAGCTAGTGAGCATGGAACTGGGGAGAACTGTTTTGAAATATAAATGTGTTACTTCCAACATTCTGAAAATTGTTATCTGAAACAAATCATTTTGTGTTCTACCTTGGTTATTTTTAAGTAAAGAACAATAAAATTAAAAATGATGAGCACTTCCATTTTATTTTGGTGTTCTGTTCAATATATGATTATAAACTACCTGAAAAGTTGCAAATTTATCCTAATTCACAAAGCAACATTTCAACATATTGGGGGGAGGGAGGGAGAGATAGATTGCAATTCCCACAATCCTCCAACTAGTCTTGCTTATGGGAAACTGTAGTTTTAAAAAATTATTCCATGCTCTCATTTCAATTTACAACTCATGTCTCAGATGTAAAAGTTTACAGAAAAAAGTGTCTTGTAGTAATGCAAAATACAGGAAAAATATTTGAAGAATTGTTGTATTTGACAGTTTGAAAACTCACATTGGGCCTTTGCAGACTGCCAGAAATAGTGCAAATTGAGTCCACTTTAAGGGTTAGGATTAGTGCTAGGGAATCATAGAATCATAGAATCATAGAATCATAGAGTTGGAAGAGACCACAAGGGCCATCCAGTCCAACCCCCTGCCATGCAGGAACTCCCAATCAAAGCATCCCTGACAGATGGCCATCCAGCCTCTGCTTAAAGACCTCCAAGGAAGGAGACTCCACTACTCTCCGAGGGAGTGTGTTCCACTGTCGAACAGTCCTTACTGTCAGAAAGTTCCTCCTAATGTTGAGGTGGAATCTCTTTTCTTGCAGCTTGCATCCATTGTTTTGGGTCCTAGTCTCTGGAGCAGCAGAAAACAAGCTTGTTCCCTCCTCGATATGACATCCCTTCAAATATTTAAACACTGCTATCATATCACCTCTCAGCCTTCTCTTCTCCAGGCTAAACATCCCCAGCTCCCTAAGTCGTTCCTCATAGGGCTTGGTTTCCAGACCCTTCACCATTTTAGTTGCCCTCCTTTGGACACACTCCAGTTTCTCCACATCCTTTTTGAATTGTGGTGCCCAGAACTGGACACAGTATTCCAGGTGAGGCCTGACCAAAGCAGAATAGAGTGGCACTATTACTTCTCTTGATCTAGACACTATACTTCTACTGATGCAGCCTAAAATTGCATTGGCCTTTTTAGCTGCTACATCGCACTGTTGACTCATGTTCAACTTGTGGTCCACCTGGATTCCTAGATCCCTTTCACACGTAGTCTCATTCAGCCAGGTGTCCCCCATCATATATCTGTACTTTTCGTTTTTCCGCCCTAAGTACAGTACCTTACATTTCTCCGTGTTGAATTTCATTTTGTTAGCTTTGGCCCAACTTTCTAGTCTGTTCAAGTCATTTTGAATTTTGATCCTGTCCTCTGGGGTATTAGCTACTCCTCCTAATTTGGTGTCGTCTGCAAATTTGATAACTATGCCCCCAATACCGTCATCCAAGTCATTAATAAAGATATTGAATAGCACTGGGCCCAGGACAGAGCCCTGTGGCACCCCACTGGTCACTTCTTTCCAGGTTGAAAAGGAACCATTGTTGAGCACCCTTTGGGTTCGACCAGTCAACCAATTACAAATCCATGTAACAGTTACTTTGTCTAGCCCACATTTTACCAACTTGCTTGCAAGAATGTCATGGGGAACCTTGTCAAAGGCCTTACTGAAATCAAGATATACTATATCCACAGGATTCCCTTCATCTACCAAGCTGGTAATTTTATCAAAAAAAGAGATCAGATTTGTCTGGCATGACCTGTTTCTCTGAAACCCATGTTGACTTTTTGTGATTATGAAATTACCTTCCAGATGTTCACAGACTCTCTGTTTAATGATCTGCTCCAGAATCTTTCCGGGTATTGATGTCAGACTAACTGGACGATAATTGTTGGGATCCTCTTTTTTCCCCTTTTTGAAGATGGGGACAACATTTGCCCTCCTCCAGTCCACTGGGACCTCTCCTGTTTTCCAGGAATTCTCAAAGATTATTGCCAATGGTTCCGATATTACATTTGCCAGTTCTTTTAATACCCTTGGATGTAATTCATCTGGTCCTGGAGACTTATATTCATTTAGATTAACCAGATGTTTCTGTACTATCTCTTTACTTATTCTGTGCTGAAATTCTCCTATTCTGTCCTCTGCTCCATTATACTTAGCTTGAGCACCCTTTGCCTTTTCTGTGAAGACTGAAGCAAAGAAGGTGTTGAGTACTTCTGCTTTTTCTCTGTCCCCTGTTAACTTTTTGCCATCTTCTCCACACAGTGGCCCTACCATTTCCTTCTTTTTCCTTTTGCTGCTGACATACCCCCAAAAGCCCTTTTCATTGTTCTTAACCTCATGGGAATTGTGTGGTTTTTTTCCTGAGACATTGAGCCTTCTCTGTCAGAGAGCTCTGGTGCCACAATAAAATACAGTTCCGATGATTCCCTAACCCTAACCCTTAAAGTGGACTCAATTTGCATTATTTCTAGCAGTCTGCAAAGGCCCATTGTCTCTGTTGCTATCATCCCCAAGCTAATGAAATTTTAAGGCTAGACAAGGATGAGTGTGTCTCTTGCATGTTTTCTGTATTACAGGAAGAGCTTTGGTTAAAGTGTAGTTTTCATCCATTTTTTAAAAAACTATTACCATGCCTAGTAAGAGTTGTCATTTTCTAAATAATAAATATGTCATAGTTTGAATTAGGGCTTGCCTTAGGAACAACAGCTGAAAATTCTTGTCAACTGAATAGCTAAAAAGAATCAATTTGATGCAGATTTATTCCTAGTGCAGATCCATTGAATTTAGATGAAGAACAATCAATTTTTTTCTGGCAACAGTATATCGTATACATCCAACTAATAATAATAATAATAATAATAATAAAATTTATTTGTACCCCACCCATTGGTAATCCAATCTGGGCGGCATTTACAGTTAAAAGATACAGATTACAAAAACATACAATATAAAAAAACCCTCCCCCCCTTAAAACTGAATTAAATTTAAGACAATGTAAAAACAATAAATCAAATTAAATCTATTAAAATATATATAGCCCTCCTGCCCAGAGACTCCGTGAGCCTGGTTTGACGATCCTCCCATCACATGATGGGGCCACGTGAGGATCATCGCATGGAGGATTGTTAATCAAGGGCAGAAGATCAGTTCAATATACCTAGTCTGGAAAGGCCTGCCGGAAGAGATCCGTCTTGACAGCCTTTTTAAAGCTGTCTAAAGATGTTAAAAGACGGATCTCGTCCGGCAGGCCATTCCAGAGCTTAGGCGCAATGACAGAGAATGCCCCCCGGGAGGTAGCTACAAGCCTAGATTTCTGTGGCTGGAGCAAATTCCTCCCGGAGGATCGAAGAGCGCGGGGAGGATTATATGGGAGCAGGCGGTCCCTGAGATAGCTTGGACCCAAGCCATTTAGGGCCTTAAAGGTGATCACCAACACCTTGTACCTGGCTCGGAAGCTAATAGGCAGCCAGTGGAGGGACTTCAAAACTGGAGTTATATGATCCCTCCGAGATGTACCTGAGACAAGTCTGGCTGCCATATTCTGTACTAGCTGCAATTTCCGAACCAGGGACAAGGGTAGCCCCATGTAGAGTGCATTGCAGAAGTCGAGGCGTGAGGTTACCAACGCGTGCACCACAGTCTCGAGGTCCCTTACTTCCAGAAACGGGCGCAGCTGGCGTATCAGCCGAAGCTGATAACAGGCGCTCCTGACCGTCGCATTAACCTGATTTATCATCAGGAGCGATGAATCGAGGAGCACCCCCAAGCTGCGAACACAGTCACTGGAGGAGAGCGTGACCCCATCCAGGACTGGAGGTTGCAACCCAATTCCTGGTTTCGGGGCCGCTACCGTGAGCACCTCCGTCTTGTCTGGATTCAGCTTCAATCTATTTTTCCTCATCCAGCCCATTACCGCCCGCCCCTGTTCCAGTTTAGCAAGGACAATCCTGATTAATCTTCTGTTATCTCACTTTTTCAGATACTTTTAAAATTTCCCAGTTTTAACTCACATCTTTAAATTCCCCCCCTTTGTGTTCACTTTACTTCAGGTTATATAGAAGATAGAATTTCAACAAGAATTCTATCTTCTACATAACCATTAAAGGTACAGGAGCCCTCTACAGTTTTCAGCCTCGCAACACTAAACCCAATTGTTAGTCCTAACTAGAGCACCACCACTAAATGAATGCAATGGCCTGAAACTGAATTCTGTTCTTAACCTTGACTAGACTAGACCCATTGAATTAATAGGATTTACCTAGACATTGAGTGGTTACTTCAATGAGTCTATTCTGATTTTACTTTTGATTTTAAGATAACCGTTATATAAATCCCATTGATTTAATGAGTCTACTATAGTTGGGACTAACAAATAGTGCAACTAAACTAAAGTGGCAGTGTCCTCAGCCTCTATTGATTGCAGTAGCTTTTATGAGTTTTAATCATGGACACTTAAGGAACATGTTAAGCTGCTTGGGAAATTGCAGCAAGACATCTAGATGCCCCTCATCATGACTAGTTAAGACCAGTCCTGATGAAAATCTAGCTGGATTTCTTATAGTGATCATTGTTGCATTGAAACAATCCATTGAATCCTCTACAGGACCAGAAGCCTGAGGGCACGGAAATGTCTAACTATTTGTAAGCTGCTCTGAAAGCGTTTTGGTTGAAGAGCAGGGAATAAATACTCCAAATAATAATAATAATAATAATAATAATAATTTTTAAAAGTATGTGTGAATCCATTGAACGTTGAGGTGGTCTCTTTAAAATATATACAATGAAAAGCTTATTTTTTTCAGTATTGTGAATTAACAAAGATAAAAATGTACCCATGTGTAATTGAAATTAGTACATAACATTGATGCCCATCAAATATTTGGGAACCATACTTAAGTATACACAAGTACTGTTTTATGTAGTCCTTGAGAATGTATAGATCCAGAATTTTTTTTAAACAGAGACCATGGGAGTGGGAATCTGAAACACATTTTATTTACTTCTTCAGGTGAAGATGTTGAATGGAATGTAGATCTGGATATATTGGTCAAAAGCTCATTATATACATTTAAAGTATGGGAAATGGGGAAAGCAAGAAGCAGGGGTGAAAATAAAAATATATAAAAGAATGACAAAATGTAGTAAGTGGGGAAAACTGATTAGCCAATATTATGTTTAAATATCTGGATAAGGGATACATAATAGATTTAATCCTATTCCTTAGAGACCTTCAAGGATTATAAACCTCACACAGCCATGAAAAAGGAAGTAAAAGAAATTACATTTTGCACTGAAGAGAAGACAGTTGTGTTCACTGCAGGCAATCTAAACACAACAGGCCAAAATATAAGGAAAGGACTAAAAATACATGATTTATAAGGTTATTTCTGTCTGACAGGAGACTGCCATCAAGCCAATCCCTCTGAGATACAAATAGAGCTTAGAAAAGTTACTTTGGGGGACTACAGCACTCCAAAGCCAGTATGACAATTCCAGGCTTTCCTAACATTTCATTTTATACTAAAAACTGACACAAATCACTTTTCTAAGATAAGCTTTCTTGGTGATAAATGATGCAGCAGATGCTCTCGCAGGGGTTGGCAAACTGTCTCCTTTAAGGACCGAGGGACTTCAGCTCCCAGAATCCCAGACTATTGGCCAACATCCCAGACTATTGGCCAACATGGCTGAGGCTTCTGGGAGCTGAAGTCCCTCGGCCCTTAAAGGGGACAGTTTGCCTACCCCTGAGAGACTAGCATTTTAGTCCTTTAGCTAATAAGGTCAAACATCCCCTTGTAGAAAGTGGTAGAAGTGGGCCCCTAAAGTTGGGATGATCAGGGCAAGGCCCATCAAAAATGGACTTCTAAGGGTTATATGTCCAGAAGCAAGCAAAGGAAAATGAAGTGTGCAGGTATCTCATATCCTAATAGCTATGGGAACTTGTTGTTAAATAAAAGATTACTCCCTCTGTTCTCAGCATTAAACTGTCAAAACTAAAACAAAACTATCTGGCAAAATTTGTTAAATATAAATTAGCCCTTTCTATGTAACTAGATAGCTGGCAATGTCTGGACTTTCTACTAACATGGAGTCTACAACCCATCTAACTGGTGGCAGAGGCCAAAACACATTACACATGGCCAGTCCCATGCTAGCTGATCAATTTCAAGAGCTGTAGCTCAAGAAAGTAACTTTTTCAGTCTCCCGACATATTGGAATGGAAGTGTGCAGGTAAGACATTTCTCCATAGCGGTTGAGACTGACGCGAAGGCAGTTAACAACAACAACCATATTGGAACTGTAGAAGTAATTGTAAAGTAAAATTTACTGATGTCAGATTGACTTCATAATGAGAATGCATAACCTTCAACTGTTCCACTTTGGCAAGGACAGTCCCAATTAATTCTGTGCTCTCCCACTTTTTCAGCTGCTTTTAAAATGTCCCAGGTTTTCTCCCTTCTTCCCACTTTCTTCCTTTAGCCACAGCTTACTTCAGCTTCTGCAAACTGAGAACAAAGTACAAAAGTAGTTTGCGCTTCATGCACTTGATGGGGAGGGTGAGGAGTGGGGGGCAGAATCCGTTGTGGCCTCTGTTGTGGCCTCTCCTAACGTGTGTGTTCTCCCTCATTAATAAATATTGCAATTTTAACCACTTGTGATGTTACTTGGCCACTCATTTGTGAAATGTTGGCGGCTATGAGAATGTGCAACAACGTTAGAAAAAGTTGCTTTTTTGGGGGGGGGGGAACTACAAAATCAAGCAGCCATGGTCTTTAAAAAGTAGTATTTCCAAGTTCTGTTTGGAATTTGTCTTGTATGACTTTTCCACAACAGTTCTCTGGGACAAAACAATAGATTACTGTTAAGAAAAGGGAGCTTTGTGACCAAATCATTGTATGGTGTGGTGTGATGTTTAAAAATACCAAAGCCTTTGTGTGGTTGCAAAAGAATGGTAGATCGCTGCTATAATTTAAGAGCAGGGAGGGTTTTCTTCCCCCTTTTTTCCAGTGTAGTGGTTCAATGTGTATTGGGTATGCACATGTGCTTTGCTGCAGATGGAGATCCAAATGAATGTCAGACTCTTTGGTGTGAGTTCAAATTTCCTTGAAGGTGTTGGAATGTCTGTAAAACATCAGATGTCCTTTTGGTTGTTTTTTTCTAAATATGATTTAATTCTGAACTGATTTGACACCGCACGTTATTTGGGAGGGAAGGAAAGAAAAAAAAGCTAATATAAAAATGGAAAGAAGGAAAAAGAGGAGAGAGGAGGGACTGCTGCATTTTTAAAAAATTGCTTGCACGTCTCTGGCAGCTACCTGCGTTCCTTCTAGAAAGCTACCTCTGAGCCTTCTACAACCACAAACAACTCTGTTTTTCTTTGTTTTCCTTTTCAAAAAAGGAAGTTTAAAAATGTCTATCCACTCCAATGCTATTAATCTTTTTTATGAGATCACGCAGGAGAGTAGAAAATCTTTTATCATTTTTTTTTATTAAACTACATGCTTCAGAAATCTCATAAGTGGAAGAAATTCCTTCTAAACCTCTAGAAACCAACATGTGAGTAAGATTTGGTCTTCTTTTCACTCAGTTTGTTACTACACAATCAGTGGTACACATCATATGATACAATAATGCACACTTTGGTTGTTGGCTTTCTTCCTTGATTCCATTGCAGACCTAGAATGTGGCCCCAGAAAATAAAAAGTCAGATGGATGAAAGAATTCTCTCCTGTTAAAGAAATCTGGGCCTTTTCACACTATACAGTTATAGTGGAATGATTCTACTTTAACTGCCATGGCCACATTCTATGGAATCCAGGAATTTGCAGTTTAAAGAGAGATATTAAAACTCTCAGACAGAGAATGTTAGTGCCTCAGCAAACTACAAACTCCAGGATCCCATAGGATGCAGCCATAGGCATTAAAACAGAATCATAGTGTTACAACTGTCTGATGTGAAAGGACCCTTGATCTTTGCAGAAACCTCACTCTTTTCCCAGTCCAACAGTACCAGTACTAAATCATGCTTCTACAAAGATAGCACTCTTATAGCACAATGGACATATCAACAGGAATATAATCCTTGAAATTTCAAAGGTGGAAATGGAGTCAGAGAAGATCTAGAGCAGGGGTAGGCAACCTTTCCCCTTTAAGGGCTGAGGGACTTCAGCTCCCAGAATCCCAGGAGCTACTAGCCAACATGGGACTATTGGCCAACATGGCTGAGGCTTCTGGGAGCTGAAGTCCCTCGGCCCTTAAAGGGGAAAGGTTACCTACCCCTGATCTATAGTGTCTTTAAAAACAAAATCAGTCATAGAACATGCCCCCTGTCTAAAAGAGCAAAATCTGATATGAAACACAACATGGACAAAGGGGGGAAGCAGACAGCTTTGAGGCAAGGAAGGGGAGGGTCAGCCTCACGTTGGGTGCCCCAACCCCTTCCCGAACACGTCATTGGAGCGAACACGTCATCGGAGATGGCTTCGAGGCAAGGAAGGGGAGGGGCAGCCTCACGCTGGGCACCCCAACCCCTTCCCGAACACGTCATCGGAGCGCCCGTTGCTCCGAACGACCGGTGCTCTGACAACATACTTCCACCGCAGTGTCCGGAAGAGACGCCGAAGGTGAGCCCAAGGCCTCTTGCAGCGCACCTTTGGCGTCTTGTGGAAGGAGTGCTATTTTAGCGCTCCTTCCAGGGCCTGAGAAGCTGTGGGTTGGGGCTGAGGAGTGCGGCTACCTCGGCTCCAATGTGCAGCTTCCCGGGGCGGCCCACGGCCGCCCGTCTGCTTAGGCTCAAAGTGACTCTTTTCACTGAGGCTGTTACTGCTGACCTAAGTGTGACCTAAGCCTTTGTTGTGTTCTTTTAAACAGATGCAATCCATTTATAAAAGACAATCAGGGCTGTCCTTTGAGTGAATGACATATAATAAAAACCAAAAAAAGTATCCCAGCTAAATTCACCACTGCCATTCTACAGCAAAGGCTAGGGAAATTGCTTTTGGACTACAATTCCCAGAATCCCCCATCCTGCAGTCCAAAAAGGAACATTTACCAGCCCCTGTTCTCCAACAGGTCATGGTGTCCTTCACAGCATCATGACCTATCCAGAAACGTAAGGGGAAATATGAGGAGAGGAATGGCAATCAACATTACAGTGGGTGGATCTGGTGCTAGTTGAAACATTCAGAATGTTCTAAGACAGTATAGCAGCCTGTCTTTATATGATGATAACTTGTTTGGAATTTTTTCCCCTTAAAAACTTCAGAATGAAATTGGAGTTACCTTAAGCATCATGCTCCGTTGTTGAACTTCTCTAGTTAGGATTCTTTTCTTGTTTCTTTTTTTATCTCTGTAGCTATGTCTCTGTATATGATGAATCTATTTGGGCTGTGTTCATTTAATATTATGTACACACACAGCTGAGCTTATTGTTGCAGTCCATACCAGAAGAACTGAAACAATAGAACAAAGCCATTTTTCTAAATATGCATCAACATCTCAGTTTAACATTCTGTGACAGTGTTAATTAGTATCACCAAGCAGAGAAACCACAGTATCATTGGCTAAACAAACATCTAATCTTCTGGATGAAAACAAACCAGAAACATTTTTCCATAGAGTTGTCAGCTCTCAGGGCCTGGTCCTGAGTCTCTAATTTTTTTGGTCATCCCCAGGCAGGGCAGAAGGGTGCAAATTTTCCAGTTTCAGTGGGCTCAGCTCCAAGCAAGAGGCTGAGTACAAAGCTCCAGCTTAGCCAGTGGAGCATGACATTGCTATCATTTTGCAAGTCCTAACTGATTTTTGCTGAAACTTCAAAAGATCTTCCAGGCTTCATTCACACTCACATTTTTGTGCTGGACCCATTCAAATTGCTCCATCGATTCAACACTGAATAGATGTTCAGACTATGCTTGCCACAATCAAAGCTGTCTGTGGCAATTTAACCTACTTCACATTCACGTGTAATTTTGAACTGATTCAAAATGGCGACTAGACCCAGTTTTTTTTTAAACTGTCAATCAATTGATGCACACCTTCATCACTGTGATGTATCATAGATCTTGTTCAACAATAAACAGCCACAAACACCCATGCCAAGGCTGAATCCCCCATGGCACCCATGAATCCACCCATACCAGGGAAGACTCCCCCATGGCACCCACAAATCCATGCATACCAGGGAAGAATCCCCCATGGCACCCCCAACCCCCCCCCCCCCCATGAAGCCACACAAATGCAATGGTACACAGAAACTGTTAAAGTTTTTTTTAAAAAAAGCTGCATCATGACCCCCCAAGGAACCCCCCTTCTCCCGTCTTCTGGCCAACAGGGAAAAGGGAAACAAGGGCAGTAGCTGAAAACAGCTGCCCAGTGATTTAAAGGGACCACTTGGCAGTGCAGGAAATTTGAATTCACAGGATTTAAAGAGCCAGTATCTTCGCCCACATAACTGTGAGCATCAAGAGGGGAAAACGATGGTAGTTTGCCACGACATGTGGGATGGGTATGTGCTGCTCTTCTGCCCCCCCCATTTCCCCTCACTCCTTAGTGCCACAAACAGGATCGGCAGCGCATTCCCATTGGCAGCTCCATAAAATAAGCCGGTTCTTTTGAAAAGACTTGGCAAATGCCTCAGTTTCAAAAGAACTGGATTAAGGATTTGCTCCGCCACCCCACCCACCCCACCCCGAAATTTGGGTTGTAAAAAACCGGAGCAAGTGTGAACCACTCCTTTTAACCTGGTTTCCAAACCAGCTCAAAACGTAGTGTGAATGGGCCCCCAGAGGGTCTTTCAAGTTACTTTATCACACAAGCCTCTTTTCCCACTAAAATAGCATTGTTTTCAAAAGGACTGTGCAATCAGGATTACTCACTTCGCTATTTCACCTTTGCAATCATTCTGACATTGCAGCCTTCATTTGTACCAAAACCTTATCACATGCAGCATTTGACCCCTTCTCCTAGTTTGGCACACACATACACTCCTCACATAGATCCCACCCCTAGAAAAAATTAAAAGCAGTCTTACAATTAAAAATACTATTTTTTCCAGGGAGATTAGGAAATAACTTCCTGATTTGGGATAGATATGATGAATCACTGGCAAATGAAAAAAAAAAAAAAAAGCAGCTAAAGTAGTGATTAATCTGCCAGCAATTAATCAAGTCTTCCCAGTCAGGTAGAATAATGAAATAAATGCTGTTTTAAATGTAAGATGTTTTTTTTTTTCTGCTTACATTATCAGTCACATGCACACAAATATGTGTTTGTGTCTGAGACAGACAGAAAGAGCAAAAGAGAGGCTTGAAAACTGGCTACTCTGCTTGAAAAGGAGGCAAGGGGGACAACAAGCAAACTTTTCCCTTCTCTGCTTCTCTAACAAACCCCAGCTAGGGGTGGGTGTAGTAATTTGCTAATGCTATATTTCTAGGGAGAAAGCAGGTTTGATTTGCTCTAGGATCCATTTATTTGTTTTTTTAGCAGTCCACAATATCTTCAGAACTGTTCTTCAGTACCACATCTTCTTATCAGCTTTCTTCATTGTTAAGCTTTCACAACCATACATAGAGATTGGAAATACAATGGCATGGGTCATCCTAGATTTTATATTCAATTATATATCTTGACACTTCGGGATCTTGTCCAGTTCCCTTATTGCTGCCTTTCCTAGTCCTAGCCTTCTTCTGATTTCTTGACTAAAATCAATCAACAAATACAGAAAACAAAAGAATGACCCACAGATTGGAAATGCTCAATATACTTTCCAATCCGCAAGAAAGGGACACCAGGAATTGCAACAGCCACAGAACCATTGAATTAATTCTCATGCAAGCAAAGTAATGCTCAAAGTTCTGATTAATTACTGTGCCAAAGTATGGGAAATCTTGACCAATTTCCATGTCTTCATCATCTACTTTAAAGTTATGCAAATTGCCTATAGTCATTATTTTTATTTCTTGGAACATTTACTGAAGAAAGTCAACCTGCTTTTGCATTTTTTCCCTTGACTTTCTTCAGTAAATGTTCCAAGTCTTGGCTCTTTTCTGCTAGTAATATGTGCCATTCACATATCTTAAATTGCTTTATTCCATCTTCCAATTTCATGCCTCCTTCCTCTGAAGGAGGCTTTACATATATGTTCAGTGTACAAGTTAAACAGACAGGGTGCTAAAATTCAGCCTTGCCTGACCCCCTTGCCAATTTGGAAACCCTCCATTTACCCATATTCTCCATTATCCAATGTATGTGCTCAACATGTCTTTCATATGATTTCTAGTGCCTCTTTCTTTCCTGAACCCAACTTAGAAATCTGGCATTTCTCATAGTAAAAGTCTTTGTTGTAGAACTTTGAGCATTACTTTGCTTGCACGAGAATTAATTCAATGGTTCTGTGGCTGTTGCAATTCCTGGTGTCCCTTTCTTGCAGATTGGAAAGTATATTGAGCATTTCCAATCTGTGGGTCATTTTTTTGTTTTCTGTATTTGTTGATTGATTTTAGTGAGATTCTGAGTAGATTCTGTCTCTGTAGCTTGAAGCAGCTCTGTTAGTATGTCTCTAATGATCTTTGCATGGCCCCATCTATTGATGGATGAAGAACATTGCCTAGGGCTAAATGTTGTGCTTGTAACGTTTTAATTTTTTATGGTTTGAATTTGTAGTTTTAATCCTTATTTGATTTAATACTGTTTTAAGGGGGGGGGAGGGATTGTGATTTGGGATACATTGTATGGTTTTTATTGTTGTAAGCCACCCTGATTGGGTTTCCAAAGGGCGGGATATAAATTATTATTATTATTAATATTATTATTATATGTTCCTGGTGATTTATTTCTCCAAAGTGCTCTGAATGCAGCTTCCACTTCACTTTCTTTAATTGTAGGTTTATCATCAAATGGTTCTTTCTTGAATGAATCTGTCATCCTTTCACCTCTTTTATATAGGGCCAGAGCAGATGGGCAGGAAAAAGGAGCTCAATCCTGCTTTTTCCAAAAGTGGGTCAAAATCCCACTGTCCACATGGCCCGCTCCCAAGGCAGGCCAAATAGTCATAAGCAAACTGCCTTGCTTTGGTTCTGAAACACAAAAGTCAAAGAGAAGTGACCCATAACAGTGTAGAAAGTACTTGCTCAAGTAACTTATTCACACACCAAAAAATTTTTTGAGGGGTATTGAACTCCCTTCCAAATGGAATGTGTTTTTGATCAGGACTGATATAATTTGCCTATGATTTCCAAATTTACTCTTGTCTTTACTATTCAAATACTATCAGAGGCCTCCATTTTCATTCAAGGTGCTGTTGCCATTATTTCCTTCAGAAGTGGGGAAGGGAATGATTTCAGCTGCCATTTTGAATTAGGATGGCCATCTTTAAGTCAGACCATATGGTAAATGGATAATATCTTAGAGATCCATAGCACATGTATCAGAAAAGAATGCCTCCCATATATTTTTTCTTCATGAATTGTACACCAGCTCTGGAATTCTCTCTGTTTCAGTGTGTTTTTTTCCAGCTTGAACTTCACAATCCCCACACAATTGTCGACCCTGTTTTCCTTCTTGTGTCAGAACCAGGATTGATTCCCCCCCCCCTTTTTTTTTCTTTCTTGAATTTTCCTTTAGAACTCTCTCTTTCCTTCAACTAACTGTTCCCTGCACAGCAAGATTTTTGTCTTTACAAAGTTCTACCTTACTTAAATATTGGCTTTAATAGTTTTCCTTAGAAGAGATAATACATGTTTTCCACTGCACCATTTTATTTGCTCCAAAGGCTAGTATAAATGTAGGTGCTTCTAAAGAAGAAAGAGAAGCAATTTGACATGGTCAAATCTGGAATCCCTTTTACGATATCAAATGAATCCTGATATTTTTCAAGTTGATGCATGGGAATTCAGTCACGTGGCTACCATTAAAGTCAATGCTTCCTTTCCTGTTTTATAAGATCACCAGAACTGCTTGATGAAATTAAATTCTAACAGGGTGGCTTCCCTCCTTCTCTCTCTTTCTCTCTTTCCAAAAGAGAAAGAAAACTCTTCTTTAAACCCTACCAGATTAAATTTAAACATTTTCTGTTATTATTACTTTTCTATTCAGAAGCTGATTTGATCCTGGAATGAAATCTATAGGTTTAATGACAAGAGGGAACAGAAAGACAGAAGTCTTTGGTAAACACCATTAATTTAAACAACCTGACATGGAATTCAGTGCACAGTGATCTCAGGGAAATAATTTATTCCGGTGGTCCTGCTGGCCTCTTCTGATGGATGGGAAGACCACTGGGGAAGATTCTGTAGAAAAACACCAGGACATCCTGTGAGAATGTGGTTTCTCTTTCAAAGCCATTCTTCCATGGAAACAAGGGGGGGGGGGGCAAGGAAAGGGGAGGAATCCTTGAATCATTATACCTATTTAGGCTTTTCCATGAAAAGATGAGTTTGGAATTGTTGTTTTTCCCCCAGCTCATTGTGTGTGTGTGTGTGTGTGTGTGTGTTTCATTATTACGTCTAATTGTCTTCAGCTCTTGAAGCCTCCTTTGAAATATACAGTCTTAAACTTGCAAAACTGTACATGCTGGTAGTGGGAATGAATTTTGCTCAGTTTATTGGTACTGACTGCTTAGTAAATGTGCATCTACCTATTCAGGCTGTTAGTGAGGTACAAAACAACTGAATGAAGTTTTTCCTATGTTGTGCATAAACACAAAATAGGAATACCTATGGAGCATTGTATTTTACAGTACAGTGCCTAGTATTTCTACCACTAACTGTGCACCAAAGTTTATTTTCAAGTATGTTGAACCACTGTCTTTTAACTATGGGCCTTTGCAGACTGCTAGAAATAGTGCAAATTGAGTCCACTTGAACTGCCCTGGCTCAGTGCTAGGGAATCATGGGAATTGTATTTTTTTTCTGAGACATTGAGCCTTCTGTGTCAGAGAGCTCTGGTGCCACAATAAACTACAGTTCCCATGATTCCCTAGCACTGAGTCAGGGCAGTTAAAGTGGACTCAATTTGCACTATTTCTGGCAGTCTGCAAAGGCCCTATATTTCTTATCATTTGGGAATAGAGAAAGGAGGCTAACCTTTTCTTCAAAAATGGCTTTCTGTAATTTTTTGCATTCTGCCCATTTGTGCTGCATACTGCTCTTTCATTCCCCCTGCCTACATTGTTCCGAGCATCTTGGCTTATCAGCCATCCATTTCCATATTTCCTGTAGTATCTTAAATTTTCAGTTCCTAAAACCATTCCGTTGGTTCTGGTAAGGGTTTTTGCTATCTCGCAGAACTGAGAGGGTTGTTCCACAGAAATTAATCAGTGGGCAAATATTTTGTTGTTGGCAGATTTGTTCCCTTGGGAGAATGTCCAAAAACTTGCTATGATATTGTATCAGCTCAGTCAATCGGTGTAAGAGGCTTCACCAAAACTGTTGCCACCACAAAATTGTGCATGGCACATTCCAATTGCACCATGTGTGTATTTTCACTGACACTTGTTTTCAATTTTCCTTGAGTAATTTTCCTCCTCTCTGTTCAGCAGTACTGAGATCAAATAACATATTTTTACCTTAATGGATAACAATTAATCATTTCCCAAAACACTGGGCTTAAAGGAAGTATCAAATATTTTGAAAACTGCAGCTAGTCCCTTATACACAAAATGCAAATTCTAAGATAGTTCTTCTGAGCTTGGGGCAACATTGTTTTTTTGGGTTTTTTTAATCTATTTGAAAGAACAGCTGGGGTGCACATGACAGGAAGACAAACACAGAAGCTGGTTTGGTCTGTGATTTCCCTTCATCAGCTGGTCACCTACTGACATTACATGCTCAGCCACAGTACCCTTGCATGCAAATCAAAAGCAAAGGAGGCAGAAGACTGAACCACAAAGTGAAACACTTTTGATGCTAAGCATTGTTAGATGCACTTGGAGAAAGTGAAATTAATTGCATGCTCTATACTATTTTAAGCATACACCATGAAAATAAGTTGGGCTTTCTATAACCAAATCTAATGTAATAAGCAAAGAGATCTTGGATTCTTGTAAGATTTTTCTGCCAGCCCTGCATCAAAGCAATAGCCACGCAATGAAAAAGCTTGCACAAACCATGATGCAACTTTTAAAAAGCCTTTTATTTTCCCATCAATTGATATATGAACTAGATAGTGCAGAATGACTGAGAACTTTTCTTCTTCTATATTGTTGTCAATAATTCAGCATTGGAATGTGCCTTTTTTTACCTCCTCACTCCAGATGTTTCTAACCCAGCTTTGTAGGAGTTCAACTCCTAAAGGGTAAGTTTTCCAAACTCTGCTGATACTATTGTTCTATAGGGATTGTGTTTTGCTGCTGTCT
The DNA here is from genome assembly GCA_026167975.1 of Phrynosoma blainvillii. Classification (NCBI taxonomy): domain Eukaryota; kingdom Metazoa; phylum Chordata; class Lepidosauria; order Squamata; family Phrynosomatidae; genus Phrynosoma; species Phrynosoma blainvillii. The sequence goes on from JANUYF010000005.1 coordinate 42,021,054, forward strand.
AGGCATCAAGTGATGTGTTTCATTATTCGGTTCAGGATCAGTAGTATGTCCAGTTTCATGAGGAAGCCATCCTTATGCTGAAAGTAGTGTTTTGGGGAGTGAATGCAAAATCAACACAGAGACACATCTTACTTACCTTATGGATGAGATTTGTCTATTTTTTTTTTAAAGGCTTCATCTACAAAAAAATTAATGTGGAGACATTCAGCTCTAACATGAATGATGGTGTGTCAATATGGATGCATACACCAGTGCCAGGTGTCCCACAAGTGCTTTAAGGACCTTTGCTTGTTTAGCACCTTGATCTAAAGGGGAGCCACATTTGCAAAGTTCCTCCTATTGGGGAATCTGCTTTATCATGGTTCCTAACTGGGAAGAGCTGAAAAACATACTTTTTAAACTACAGCTCTCATTGATCATGCTGTCTATGAGATTCTGGGAGTTCTGGTTCACAAGAGTAATTTTCCCAAGCACTATAATTGGAGTAGGATTTTAGGGACATTCAGCTGAATTCATTTACATAGTTTCAGATATTTGTGCTAAATGTAATAATTTCTCTGAAGCAGTGGGATGTGGAGGGCTTGTTTGTATATGTGGTTACATTTCCTCCCTGATTTAACTTTCCATGTGTTGCCGGCAAACACTATAGAGCTGTAGACAATCATGTCTGGTTATATAATTACAGCAGAAAGACAATTTAGGGAGAATTGTATTTTATGTTTGCATTATTCCAAATTGCAAATGCTATAAACCCTATTCAGAGTTTGGGAACAATAACTTGCCCTTCCCCAGAAGACCAAACAATGTTGCCAAAACTAAATCTCAGATTGCCAAAAAAAAAGTAACAGAAACAATTAATATGATTTATGCTTTTCAAGGACAGTAACTTGTTTATCAGATACAGCTAAAAAAAAGTAATTAAGACTGTATAGAGCAGTAGTAGAGAATCTATGGCACATGTGGCAGAGAGGGCACTCAGACCCCTCACTGTGGGCATGCCCATCTTTCAGATGGCGACTTCCCACCAGTGGTGCCTTACACCTACTTCAAGCCCCCTGACAAAAACCAGACTGCTCCATATTCTCGCACAGCCTGAGAGTCAAAGAGATGTAGAGTCTCTCTAGGGCCTACACTCTGCCTCCCACCTTCCCTTCACTGACCCACCCACAAGCCAAGTGCTATTTCCCCTCACCACCTCCCTGTCCGCCTCCTCCTTTGGCACTGCACATGCTCCTCTTGCTGGGCACTTCAGGGACTTGTAGTCCTCTTTTGTTCCCCTGGCTGCCACATGTCTGGGAGGAAGAAGGCATGTAAACCCACTCATTCCTCTTGATCTTGAGGAGGAAGTGGGCCGGGATGACCCTGGATGCAAAATGATTCGTTGCCGCACCTATTTTCTAGTGAGTTGGATGGCAGAAAACTCAACTTCAGCGGGTGAGGAAGAGAGAAAGAGAGTGAGCCACTGAGGAGCACAGTTGAGAGGAGCTTGGGCAGGCCACTTTTGGCCCTGATGCTGCGGCCTCTCCTCAGCCATTGCCTCACCTTCTGAGGAAGTGGGAGGAAGAAGCAGAGTTATGGCCGCCTTGGTGTTGCTCCTTTCAGGGCTCTTTGGGACCATGTGAGGAGCGAAAGGGTGAAAGCCATCTTGAGACCCACCATGCTAGGAGAAAGGCTTGATGAGAATTAAGAGAACAATAACAACAGCAACAACAACAACTGGCTGCCTAAAGCTGGGAGAAAAGTGTAATATATATAAACTTAATAAATAAATGAACCAGCTGCTTAAGATTGGGAGGAAGGCATGATGCCTATTAAGTTAATAAATAAATGGGCTGGTTCCCTAAAACTGGGAGGAAGGTGTGATGTATATTAAGTTAATAAATAAATGAGCAGGCTGCCTAAAGCTGGGAGAAAAGTATAAAGTAAATTAAATTAATTTAAAAAAAGTAAACTAGCTGCCTAAAGCTGGGAGAAAGGTGTACTGTAAATTTAATTAATTCTAGATGCATCCAAACTGCAGAAGTAATCCTAGTTGACTCCATGCTATGGAAACCTGGGATTTGTAGTTTGTTGTGGCAGCAGAGGTCTCTGACAGAGCTAATGAGAACTTCTTGCTGGATTGTTAAGCAAAGTGAAGTAGTGGGACAAAGTAGCCCAGTGGTCTCTCAGTAGGTTAAGATGTTTATGAGTTCTTTTTTCGAAAGTAAAAACTCAGTATTCAGGTTAAATTGCTGTGTTGACACTTTGCAATATATAAGTGGGTTGTGGGTTGCAGTTTGGGCATCCAGTTTCTAAAAGTTTTACCATGATTGGTATAGATACAACAGTGATTTTGTTTTATTTTTCTTTGTTACCTCTGATAGTACTCAAAACACCACAGGTAAACTGGAACAAGCAAGCAAGAACAAGCAACCAAATTTTCCATCCACCAACTTGTTAGGATGGAATGCCCCAGGCCCTTTCATAAATATCCTTTGGCAGACTAATGCAAAGCATTTTAACAAGAAACGTGGCATCAGGATCTCCTCAAAACAATTTGCACTTGATGTGGGAGGGGTGAAGAAAGAGGCACAGTCCTGTTTAGTTTGCACAGTGGTTTGTACAAGGCAGTCTTCCCCAATTTGATGCAACTCCTATCAGTCCCAGCCAACATATCTATTGGTCAGGGATAAGGGGGTTTCAGTTCAAAACATTTGGAAAACAGCAGGTTGATCAGTTTGGGGTGAGGTAACACAAAGCAATAGGCTTTCCTGTTGTCCCTATACTTATCCAGCTGTTCTTTGCCTTCTCCATATTGCAAAACATAGGAAAGACACTCCCTGCTACTCCATGAAATATTTTGCAAATGTCAAAAGAAGAGGGGAAGGGAGGTAGGGAGAGGGATTACAAGGACAAATAGAACCTAGCTAGCAGGGAAGGGAAGACATTGCAATAAGGACACACTAGGACACACCATTAGAAGTAAAAGGCCACAACTTTGGCCCTGATTCCCTAGTACTGAGCCAGAGCAGTTGAAATGTTCTCAAGCTGGATTATTTCTGGCAGTCTGTTCAGGCCCTTTGTTAAGTACAGCTGATGGGTAGGGTTGGCCCAATGCATAGGTCTGGATCCCCCACCTGTTGCTTGATGAACCACATTGCCTGGTCACAGCCAGGCCTCGGGGTGACAGAAGGAGTAACTGACTGATCGTATATGATCACATCTTCACCCTTTCACCAGAGGACACTGATCAGGCATTGCTCCCGCAATGAAACACCTCAACACTCCCAGCACCCCACCCAATCCCCGTGGGACTCCTTATCCAGTGTGCCACAGCACAGTAAGCCATGATCACCAGATCCAAGGCCCATGCTACTGCCCCTGAGAAGTTGTGACTGCACCCATTAACCCTGCGAATCGGGGGGGAAAAGGCGGGAGGGTGGAGAGAACCAGGCTGGAATGGCGTCAATTGGCCTTAAATAGGCCTCTCAACCAATGACAAGCAAGGATGGCTGGAAGTCCTGCCTCTCCCTGGCTTCTCTACCAATCTTCAATTTCAGAATCGGGCCAGGGGGAGGTGCTTCCAGCTGCACAGCTTGCTAGGAAGGTAGTCCTCAGCTGCACCTGGAAGTCCCCTTCCCAAGAGGCCCGGCAAGCCAAACTGGGCCTGAAAGATCTCCAGTGATGGCTGCTGGGATGCAGCCAGGCCTAGGCCTGGCTGAGGAGCACCACAGCCTACTGCCTTCCTCCCCAGCAACAAGGTCATCCTGGTGAGTCGGGTGGCCTCATTTATGTTTGCACCTGAATAAGAAAATACTTCAAGTTTTCCATCTTTCTGAGGTTCACTTCTGCTTGATCTGAAAATTACTCCTGCCCACTTATTTTATCTTTCAAATATTTTCAATTTTCTTCATAGCTATGCCTGAGAAAAGATATCACAGAGACACTTACACTTCCTATGAAATTGGTTGTTGTTGTTATTTTTTTTAAAAAAAAACATCTTTCCCTTTGTGCTCTGACATATTACTGAATAATCTCTGCCTTGCATTTAAAAAAAATACCAGGCTGTAAGTTGGGGTGGAAGTCATGAAGTGTTCCAGATGTATCCCTCATTAGCCAAGCTTGCCTGAGTTGTCCAAGCTTATCAAATTGGTTAGATCCATCCATAGGAGAATTAGTCCACTGTTACAAACAGAAGGCGTTCTTATCTCATGTCTCCTATAGTACTTGACCTTGGGCAGGTCCTGGTGCACAATCAAGACTTGTGAACTCTTCCATGATCCCTGGTATGGTTCACAGTTCATGCTTTAATGGTATCAAAGACAATCTTCCTGGGATCTGTAAGCAATAATGTGTGTTCTTGAATAGAATAATCAAACCATCTAATGTTGGCATTGGAAGAAAGCACAAAGGCTCTCTCATCCATCCCCCTGCCATACTCAACTAAAGCACTCCTGAAAGATGTTTATCCAACCTCTGTTCAGAGATGGAGATTCCACCACCTTTTGAGGCCTTAAAGAAAGAATATGTATGAAATGCATTTATCCCATCTGGATTACTGCAATGTGCCCTATGTGGGGCTACCTTTTAAAAGTGCTCAGAAACTTCAGCTGGTCCAAAGAACTTCAGCCACAAGGATAATACAACTGGAACTATAGGGAGCATACAACTCCCTTGTTGCAACAGCTCCATTGGCTACCAAACCATTTCCGGGTACAATTCAAAGTGCTGGTTTTAACTATAAAGGCCTATATGACCTGGATCCAGGCTATTTGAAGGACCCTGTACAAGTCCCCCAGAGTATTGAGATCATCAAGAGAGGCCCTTCTCTCTGTCCACCCTCTCAGGTGTGTTTGGTGGGACCAAGAGAGAGGGCCTTCTCAGTGGCTGCTCCCAAGCTTTGGAACTCCCACCCTAGGAAGGCCAGAATGGTGCCATCTCTGCTGTCTCTGCTGTCCTTCTGGCAGCAGATAAAGACATTCTTGTGCAGGCAGGCCTTTGCAAACTGATAAGGACTGAGTTTTTAATGCTGTATGATATAAACATTAATGGTTTGTATTTTAGCATGTTATATTTAATTAATAAATGTTTTAACTCTTAAATTGTTTAATTGTTTTTTTAAATTTTATATTTATATATGTTAATATTGTTGTACTGTTTTTAAATTGTACTGTTTTATACTTGTTGGCCACCTTTGAGTCCTTATATTGGGATATAAAATAATAATAATAATAATAATAATAATAATAATACATTTTGGGCCAATTGGGAGTTTGGGGCAAAAGGAGTGCTGAAGTTAATTTTGTGAACTGATGAAGCTTTGGTAATATCAATCTCATTACGGAGTGTAGATATGGGAGGCAAAATGAGGGCATCCCCCCCAATGAAATATTCTTCAATTCCCAAATTTCTAGCATTCCAGAAATTTAAAACTTCAGCTGAGCATTTAAAAACACAAGCATCCAAAGAAAAGGGGCAGACAATGTTACTATGGAAATGCAAACACTGCAAATATAAGAGTTTGGGATGTGAATGATTTTCAGTGTCTTGCCTGCTGCAGTGCTAGAAGTTTGGAGACTGGAGGAAAATTTTATTGGGGGGGGGGCTGAACTGGTTCTTTAACACAGATGCAGGGCATCTTGATGTTACAGGGTTCCTACTTGCATGGAGGCAGAAACATCATGTGAACAGAAACTTCTTCAGATGTGTTACTTTCAGAGGACAGCAATGGCAAACCACCTCTACGTAATGCTTGCATGGGACTGTGTCTACACTGCAGAATTAATGCAATTTGAAACTGCTTTAACTTTCATAGCTCACTGCTATGAAATTCTGGAATTTGTAGTTTTGTGAGATATTTAGCCTTCCTTGTTAGAGAGCTTTGGTGCCACAACAAACTACAAATTTCAGGATTCTATAGGATGGAGCCATGAAATTTAAAGTATTTGTGTGTGTGTTGGCTTCATGCTATAGCTTGGGAAATTTACTATTTTAGATTACAACTCCCATATTCCATACCTATCCCTGGGGACTTGGAACTGCAATCCAAGAAGTACCCAAGAAGAGCTTCTCTCCAGCCTGTATATTTGAAGAGAAAGAGAGTATAAAAAAGACTGTTCATAATGCAGGGAGATAATTTTCTAAAATAAACTGACCGTAATTTTACTCTGGATTGTTTTTACTCTTTGGGAAACTCAGGGAACAATATGGAACACAGCCTGGAAACAAAAATAAAAGATTGTCTAAATAATACTTTGAGTAAGTTATGCTTAAAGAAGGGTCTGTTAGGATAACACATTGACCTAAATCTTGAAATGTTGGGATATATATCAGAACATTATTACATCCATGTTTCCATACGCGCTTTACCAAATAAGAGAAACTCACACATTGTGTGATTACATATTTTGAGAATGAAAAAGGAAGCACGCAAAAAAGCCAGCATCATATTGTTTTTCCCCCTGTAACACATAAAATAGATTTCATTGAGAAGCTTCCCAGTATTATGCAGTGCTATGCCATAAATCAATGAAATCTGCATTTCTGCGGTAGCAGGAAACTTTTCAAATGATGGTAATAAATGAAGCACATGTTTTACGTGTAGGTTACTATTTTTGGCAGTTCATCAACCTTCTTTGATCTGTAGACACCAGGGGTTTCCATCCAGAAAGCATAATAAAAAATAAAAGGTCCAGATTCCTTTCTGTGCCAAGTTCTACTGATGGCAGTAGCAGGGAGCCAGTAAAGATCCCCCTGATCATTCTGTTGCCTTTGCTCTGGAGTGAGATTTGGCACATGCATCAGCAGCTGTATGTGCAGACTAGTCTAACATAAAAGCATTGGTTGCACTCCTCCACACCTCATCCTGGGTCATGCCATATTGTCCATCAGATGGAAATCTCCCCATGCTCTGCCTTTTCTTTTTTGGCTTTATGCCATTTTTATTCCATCTATGTGCAACTACTTGGAAAGTTAAGTCAGCCTTGCAAATACTGATGGCCAAACAAGTTTAATACACAGAGTCTGGCAATGGAGAGTAACATCAGAAAGCAGAGGGTAAAAAAACAATCACTGATATTATCTTAATGCCCTCAGTACTATCTATCTATCTCCACAAGGCTCCAATCCAACTGCTATTCCACTATTTTTTAATATCAAGAAGGGAGATCTCAACTCCAGCTCCTCAATGCAAATGTTTAGAATGAACACTACCATGGCTATATTCCAGGCACCAAAGCATTTGGCAAATGTAATTTTTTCAAGGCTAGTTATGAATAATGGCAATTAATAAATCCCTGGCAGAGGACAGATCTCTCAAGCAAGTGAGCCAAGTTACAACTTGCAAATCGAATCACAAAATATGTTACAAGGTCAAACCACTGAGCATCTTGGAAATCTGAAGAAACAGTATTCTTGCACATAATTGTGTATAGAAGTGTGCCCAGTCCCAAGCTATCAATCAAATGAGTTGATAGTAAATGTGTCAAAAGAAATTAAGAAGCCATTCATGCAAGTGAGCTGAGTCACAGACTGCACAATTAATAGAATAATAGAACTGTAGGATTGAAAAGGAATACCATCACCTGTCAGTGCAGAAGTGCACAAGAAAGCACCCCTGCCAGATTGCTAGCCAATATTTGTTGAGAAACCACCAATGAATGAGTCTACCAATTTGCAAGGTTGCTCATTTCACTATTAAAGAGCTCTTACCATCAGGAAGCTCTTATTAATATTTTTCATAATTTTCTTTCTTGAAATTTGTATCCATTGGTTTGGTTCCTTCCTTCTGGAGCAGGGGAATAGGAACTTTCTCCATCTTCCATGGGTCAGCCCTTCAGATAGTTGAATACAGCTGTCATATCATTTCTTTCTCTCCTCATTGCCAAGCGATCAATCCAAGACTGATATCTTTTTCCCTTTTTGGGGGGTGGGGGGGGATATTGAATTTGGGGGTTGGCCATTTGGTTAATTTTGAAAGAATGTATGGCACCCAAGCCAGCTTGGACAGTGCTTATTGTGGTGGCAGATTTCCCCTGCCTCCCTGTTTTTCAGTAAAAAAGTGTGGACTGTGTGGTGTGGACTGTGTATGCAAGTGAAGCTAACCTTCCTTTTGCAACCTTAAAATCAAAGCCATGGTAATTGGAACAAGAATAGTTCTAGAAGCAAGTTGGGAGTCTGAAAATATGGGTTTAAATCCAACTGCAGATCCCAAATACAGTAGACATGTTGAGCTCTTTCCTGACTATGTTATCAATCAATCTCATTGATCTCATTGATTCAGTGGAAATAATCTATCTGGGAGTAATAATTGGATTTAGGGCACAGAGAATTTAAGTTTACACTGGCAGGGAGAGCCTGCCATTGCCCATTATCTGTCATCCTCACAGGCAGTCACCCTAAAAGGGATGAAAGAATTTAGCCCCCAGCTCCCCATTGTAGCTGAATCCCACCTCTGAAGCTTATCACACCGTTAATTAAATTGCCTTACCTGATCCAGTTTAAATTTTAAATCAGCCTGCATCCAGAGCATAACATGAGGATTTAGCTGTCAAAATTGCCACCCAGGTCCATCCCAGATCCACGATGGCTCAACGCAACATTTTTTAAAGGTGGGAGTTTTCCGGCTTCAGAAAATGGCCACAGGAGCAGCCCTGGGAGTAAGGATGGAGCTGGAAAGTGATTTCAGCGGCAAAACCATTGTGATAGGGTCCAGATGCCACCCAATTTAAAATTTAAACCAGATCAGGCAAGGCAATTTAATCAACTGTGCAATAAGCTCCTTTGTTTCATTGTGCTCTGCTCTGGAAAGCAGGCAAATTGTGAAAAAAATCCAGCCATTATTTGATCATTTTAATAAAGAGACAGCAATCATATAGATCAGGGGTTGGCAACCTATGGCCCATGGGCTGGGTGTGGCCCGCAGAGGCCTTGGGACGAGCCCATGGCCAGTCCTGCCACCGCTGCCGCACCGTGCGTGCTGGCGTGCTGCGCACAAGCACGGAACCATTTTTGCGTCCAAAATGGCGCCCGCACTTGTGCATACATGCACATGCCGCCAGGCGCCATTTTGGTACACCCAATGCGCTGGCATCATGTGCATGACACACGATGCAAGTGCGTTGGGCGTTCCAAAATGGCGCCTGCCGCCGTGCGCATGCATGCACAAGTGCGGGCATCATTTTGGATGCAAAAATGCCACCTGCGTTCACAGGCGTCATTTTGGAAGGCCCCACAGCGGCTGCGCCTTGTGAATTCGCATGGCGCAGCCACCATGGGGTTTTCCCTGGGCCTTGGGAATGCCCCCCCCCCGCACGTGCTCCGTGTGAATTTGCCTGGCGGACGGGCAAGGGGCCGTTCTCAAGGCCCAGGGAAGCCCCCCTGCCCGTGTGCCGGGCGAATTCGCACGGCACATGCATGGGTGTTCCTAAGGCCCAGGGAAGGCCACCCCCGCCCGTGTACTGGGTGAATTCGCACAGCACACGTGTGTGGGGGGGGGCGTTCCCAAGGGCACCCTGCCCGTGCACCGGGCAAATTCACACAGCACATGTGTGTGGGGCATTCCAAAATGGCACTCCCCACTCATGTACACATGCGCACAACAGCGAAAGTCATGTGCATGTGCATGTGCATGTGCATCTGCCCCCCGCGCCATCCCCCCCTCCCCCGGTCCCCCGGTAACAAAGGCTGCCGACCCCGATATAGATGTTTGGCTATTTAAGGAGCCACCAATATTGGCTGACTAGTAAATGGCTTAGGACAGGGGTAGGCAACCTTTCCCCTTTAAGGGCCAAGGGACTTCAGCTCCCAGAATCCCAGGAGCTATTGGCCAACATGGGACTATTGGCCAACATGGCTGAGGTTTCTGGGAGCTGAAGTCCCTCGGCCCTTAAAGGGGAAAGGTTGCCTGCCCCTGGCTTAGGATGTAACCCTGTTGCTTTCAAATGTCATTAAAATAAACGTACAATGGAAACTGTATTGTCAATGCCTGTAATTTCCCCAAAAGAATCACTTCAAAGAAACAATGAATACCTTGCTTGGTGCATTTGTAAAAATCTTCTGTTCAAAAGTTTTGTCATAAAAGAAATAACCCAGAAAGCAACAACTTCAAAGACCATAACACCTTTTGGGGCTTAGATGCCAGAAACTGTATGTAGCCTGTAGACAGAAAGAAAAGAAAAGAAAAATAGTTCATACTCTGGCAATGTGTTCAGAAATATATAGTTAACTGGGGAAGGGCATTGGCTCAAGGGTAGAGGAAGTTGTTTTTCATGAGCAAGATTTGAGGTTCAGTCTCTGCTGTCTCCAGCTGGGGCTGAGAAAGATCCACAAAGAAGAAACATATTAAATCACATAAGAAAAAAAAATCAGCATTATCAAGACCAGTTTCACTACTTAGCCTATGGCCTGAGATGGGGAGGAGGCATCTCACCTTACTATTTCAGACCACGATCTACCTCTGAGCTTCATTGTACCTTTAGTGACCCAAATCTTCTGAATCTCCAAGGGTCTTTTTGAATATCATCTCTTCAAGAAATAATAAAATTTGGGCATGTTTGGATCAATGTCAATCAGATGCCTTTAGTGCCTTCCCACAGAAACCAACGGGATTTAATTTTTAATTTTACCTCTCTCTCCTATATGTGTATAAATCTGCTAATTAGTATAAAACTTAACTAAAAATTGACCATGGGACTTAAGTACAACTCATTTAATCAGGATACCAATCATTGCCATTATAGCATAGAGTCGATGCACCTTAGCATATAATCACCAGTCTTGATCTCAAAGCACATGAGAACAAGAACTGAAGACAACTTTGGTCTCATATACCTTGAAAGAATCCATAACAAGAGGAAGAAGGTATGTCCCATTGATTCCTGTGCATTAGATCAGCATTTAGGATGAGAACCATGTGTATGCACCATCTTTAGCTCCTGACTTTTATTGGCAACTTTTATACGGTGTTATATGCATAGACTGTACTAAGTCAGGGTCTATGGAACATATTTATATTGCCACAAGGTTGATTATAGGTAGCAGGACTATGTACTGCTGAGGACAAAAGGAAGTGACAATATATCTTGATCTAATGATTAAGTTTAAAAAGTCTTTCTGGGGTGTTTCTAGATTGTTTTTCACTTTTTAAAAAATGCATACACTAAACAACAATGTGGCACCTTCACTTTTAACCTTAAACTGTTTAACATTAAATTCACAGATTTATATATACGTTGGAGAGACAGGAGTAAGAACTATCCCTCAAAAGGAACTAAAATGCAGTTAGATATGATAATTGATTTTAGAGTTGCTATTCAGAAAATGATGTTGGGTAATATAAGTTTGGAAAAGTTGTTGTTATTGTTGTTTGACAACTCCTCCCAGAGTGATTGCTCTCATGGATCCCACATAATCATCCTACTATTGCTAAGTTATGGATAACTTTAACCTGCAACAAGAGAAAATCTTATTAAAAAAATAACTTCCAAGCTCATCATTACCATGCCATGCTGAATGACTGGGCCTATAAACTACTTCACCTACTAGCTCTGCTTTTCAAGCATTCCATTTGATGTTTTATGAATTTTTGCAATGATTTATTTCTAGGTTATTTTCTCCCACAGCAAGGAGAAAATTATTTTAATTATTCACCCTTGTACACAAAGATGAAGTAATTCATAATGTACATCCCTAGGCCTGGATCATATTGGCTGAAGTTCACAACTGCAGTTATGAATTCATAACCTAGTGTTAAGTATTCATGGGCAATTTGTATTCACATCCCTATGTACTAAATATTGTAGGGAGTACATAGGGACATAGGGTTTAACACTATTTTAATCTTTTACATTTGTTTTAACCTCTTAATGTGTTTTCAACCTATTGAAACTATTATAGGGCCTTTACAGACTGCCAGAAATAATGCAGATTGAGGTCACTTTAACTGTCCTGGCTCAGTGCTAGGGAATCATGGGAATTGTATTTTTTTCTCAGGCATTGAGCCTTCTCTGTCAGAGAGCTCTGGTGCCACAATAAACTACAGTTCCCATGGTTCCCTAGCACTGAACCAGGACAGTTAAAGTGGCCTCAAATTGCATTATTTCTGGCAGTCTGCAAAAGCCCTTAGTCACAAATGCGTAAGTAGGTTATCTAAAAGCAACTACCACAGTAGCAGCAACAACACTACACTATTGTGGATTTCATTAAGAGAGTAGGACTACACACTTGATTGGGGATATGATTTCATAGAGCTGAGGTTTAAAAAGAACACATGAAAGTCTGCTACAGAAAGAGGTACTATTTCAGAGTGTAGATGAGAATGAAAGGTCTGAATATCTTCACTCACATAAACACATATATAAGCCCCAAGCCAGAATCCTGTTGCTGTCTTATGCATGTATAATTTTCCCTACTGATGCCCCAGGACATCCACATTCAATTTAGGATTGCAGAAGTGGAGTTGTGCATCATGATACACATTTGGTTGCACAATGTTCACATTCAGCACAAGAGTCATGCAGCACAATTACCATGTAACTCTACATGTAGAAATTTATGCTAGGCAAGTCCACATTTGAAGGGAACTAATTATTTTACTCTCTACTCAGATCTACTACCTTTTAGAATTACTTGTTATGCTACTGAACTCCAGAAAGGTAGCTCACTTGGTTACTTATTATATTATTATTCATGTCAAGGGGAAACCTTTATCTTTACTACTGTGCTATTGAAAGTACAAGAAAATGCTCTCTGATTCCTCCAATAAAGATATTGCACCCTGAAAATTCAGAGAAAAATGCAGAAGACATTACACTGCTATCCTTTCCTAGTGTTTTCTTCCCAGATGCTTTGGAGCACAACTCCACTATCTAGTTAGGGATGGGATAGAATCTATACCAAGAAAGTGCAAGGGTGGCTGTAGTTCTATATGAGCTACCACATTTCTAATGAATATTCATCCAGAGAATACATTTAACTCATAACAAAAAGATATACAGGAAGCCCCCCTTTTCTATGTCTCAGTCTTTCAATGCTTGAAAATTACAGATGAGTTCCATTAATTGGTTGATGGATCCATTCTTTTGTCAGTTCTTCTTGTCTACGAGGCTCTCTTGGGACTGCTCTCATGCACATGCATGGTCCCGAGGCTTGCCTATGGAAAAAGTGGACCCCTCTTTGAATTAATGAAACTTGTTTGTGTAATTTGTAAACATCAAAAAAGCAGGCTTGCATCAGTGCTTTTTCCTACAGAAGTTTGTGTCTCACTGCTCACATCCATGTGCATGCTGCTTACAAAGCAAGCTGGAGGGAGAAGCTGTCAAACTGAGTATGGAGGGCTGGCACCTTTTTTTCTCCTCTCAGCTTGCTTTGCCAGCAGCACTTGTGCATGCAAGCGCTCCAAAGTGAGCCTCCATAGCATTTTTTATCTTCTCTCTGCACTCAGTCTGTGGTGCTTCTGAGGCTGTGGACAGTGCATGTCATACAGTATTACTATACAATATTTGTGCTTATAATACAGTATATAATATCATACAGTCAACCCTCCACATTTGTGGGTTTCAGATTTGCAGTTTTGACTATTTGCGACTTTGTAGCTGCTGCTTAACGGGGTCAGTCTCTTCACACACCCCTTCATCTCATCCTTCCTCCCAGCCAGCCAGAACTAATATAGTACATTCACCTGCTTTGCCAGCCTTTGCGTCCTCCTCATTTCCAAATACCTTCCCTTTGAATCAGATGTTTGTAGCCACCCCCAGGAAGATCCAACTTCACTCCTCTCCTCCTCCACTCCTTCTCTCCCAGTCAGACAAAAGCAACCATACCTTCCCTTTGTGGTAATGGCTGCAAACATCAGATTCAGAGTGGAAAGACTTTGGAAATAAGGAGAATGCAAAGTTTGTCAAAGTGGGGAAGATACGGTGTCGGTTTTGTCTGCCTGGAAGGGAGGGGGAGGAAGAAAGGAGGAAGGAGAGGAGGAGGAGAGAAGATGGATCCTTTGCAGCTATGGCTGCTAACATCAGATTGAACGTGGAAGCACTTTGGAAATGTGTGGGAGGCTATGTGTTTCAAGGTTTCAAATAGAGTTCTGGGTGGTGCTCTTGGTGAGAGAGGACTCTTTATCATTCATGTTGGAGGGGCTAGCATATTTGTGGGTTTTTCCACTTTGACAGGGGTCCTTGGCCCCTAACCCCTGTGAATGTGGAGGGCTGACTGTACAATACAATACAATACAATACAATACAATACAATACAATATACAGCATACACTAATATACTGAGAGCAGGACATTAATTGTAAGCTCCTTTTCATTTTACTTTATTTTTCTATGAATATGTTTGGCGACCTACCATGGAATAAGGAGGCCAGACACAAGAAGTTGGGATAACAAGGGCCTTTATTGAACTCATTAACAATATTAAAAATCCTAGAAGACCACAAAATGGGGAGCGATCTGATGTGGGATCAGCTGTCATCCCTTGACTACCACCCCAGCCTTTCCTTGGGCAAAACACCTGCCCTAGGGTTAGGGCAGTCAAATGGGATGAGTTGCTGGAAGGTGAACAAAGGCACTCCCACCCAAGCTATATAACTTTATATGTGGGAGTAAAACCCCAGGTTGACCTCAAGGGCAGAGTCCTTCCCCATCACCAAGCCATAAAACTCTAGTGAGGTGATTCCAAAGCTCTATCCTACATCAAAAGGTAGTGCCAAGGTGTATGTTGGAACTTTTACCTTTCCCCCCTACTTCCTGCTAGTGGAAAGCCTATTTATCTCTACCACCCTTGGCCAATTGTCCCAGATACAGTGTAAAGTAGGCAAAAAATCCCTTTGGTTAAAAGGGAAAAGATTCCTACTCAAACCAGAAACAACCATAAATGCTCACACTCTATTAAGGGCAGGAGGTTGGGGCGTGCTGGAGTATCTGAAGAGTGATCTCATGGAGGGGCATTGTCTCCTTGACTTTGGGGCTATGAAGACGGGCAGGAAAAGGTGACCTGAAGTTGCCTTTTCCCTAAGCTGCAGTAACCGCACTGCTTGCCCTGAGGTTGCCCTAAAGGGGGATGGAGCAACCGTACCTGGGGGAGTCAATGCAGCTTTTCTGAGGCTGTATTGAAGCTCCAGCAACCATACCAACAGCCCCAAGGATGCTGCAAAGGGAGACGGAGCAACTGCATGGGCTGGCAGTGGCTGCTTTAATTTTTTTTTTCTCTCAAATGCATGCGCAGGTGTGCAGGACCATCTCTCCACACTTCCACAACATCTCTCCTCACCTGCACATCTGTGCAGGAAAACAACCCTGTGTACCTGAACAGGATCTGTTATAGGGTGGTATACAGTCTGTTAGGGGGGAAGCAGACGGAGGCGCCAGAGACGCCACCAGACGGAGCGCCGCGGGACCGCAGCCTCCGCACCCCGGCACTCCTGCGGTGTCCCTGGAAGGAGCGCAAAATAGCATGTCCGGACGCTGCGGTGGGAGGTTGCCCTCGGCGCGCCGGCCATGCGGAGGGCCGGCAGCACCGAGGGCAACCTCAGGAAGAGGAAGGAGCACCGCGCGTGTGGCTGCTCCTCCTCTTCCAATCATGCCACAAAGTGATGTGCAGATCTTATGCACACTTGCACACCTGTACAGAAGAGGTCACAAAAACCTCTTTCATGCAAACTGCTGTGCATGCTGACAGCAAGCGTACATCCAACAGAATGCATTTATTGTCATAACAGAGGACAGTTGCTAGAGCGCATGCATAGGGTTACAATTAGGGTTAGGGCTCTAATATTCAAGCGCACCTGCGCCAGTGCAGCCACACCTGGAAGCATAGGGTGCTTTAAATTAAAGCTTGCATCATAGGGAGCATGCTCTGGATCGCCGTCAATTTTCACCGCATGTGCGACAGTGCATTTATACAGCCATTTTCTGGTGCATCAGTGTCGCACACACATGCGAAGGTGCGCATCTTCACCAAAGGAGTGGAAAAAAGCGGCTCCTTTTTGGAGCAGCTTTTCTCAGCATACGACGGCTAGAGGGCACTTTCCTGGAGACTTTTAGGTGTGCGTTGTCTAAAGGCCACACCTACAAGTCACCCTCAAAGCACGTCTTTTTGCCTGTTTGCATAGCCTCTTTGCCTCCCACATTTGACATCGCAGCACTCCCACTGGAGTACACCAAAACCAAGTATGTCCCCCACAGTGCTGGGCATAGCATGCAATTGGACCCCCAATAGGGTGTTATTAAGATTTTGCACACATTCAAATGTAAAAAGCATGTTATTTCTGGGGTATTTTATAAATCCAAAATGCATTTACAAGCTAAAAGAAACCCCTAAGTTTCACTTTTCCACTTTCTGATAATGCTCTGGTCCCTAACCCATCAGATAAATTGGGGCTTCCTTACTAAGGGGGGAAGCAGATGGGTGGCACGGGGCCGCCCCAGGAAGCTACAGATCAGGGCCGAGGCATCCGCATTCCTCGGCCCCGCGGCACAGCTTTCCCGCCCCAGGAAGGAGCACCAAAATAGCTAAAATAGGGCCTCGGCAGACGGCTTAAAAAGCCATCCTGGAGGCAGGGAAGAGGAGGGGCAGCTGCACGACCGGCACCCCTTCGTCCTCCCGAGGTTGCCCTCAGAGCCGCCAGCCCTCTACACGGCCGGCGCTCCGAGGGCAGCCTCCCGCCGCAGCGTCCGGACACACTGCGGAGGAAAAGTCAATGAAAAGTCACTTTCGCTGACTTGTGAAAGGAGCGCTATTTTAGCACTCCTTTCAGGGACGGGGAAGGTGCGCCGCAGGATCGAGGCGTGGGGATGCCTCGGTCCCGCGGCGCACCTTCCCAGGGCGGCCCCGTGCCGCCAGTCTGCTTCCCCCATAGCGCTCCTTCCACAAATCGCCGAAGGTGCGCTGCAAAAGGCTGCCGGCGCACCTTTGGAGCCTTTTCCGCCGCAGCGTGTGTGGACACTGCGGTGGATAGGCATCCTCGCAGCGCCGGACGTGCGGAGGGTCCGGCGCTCCGACAATGTCTTCGGGAAGGGGTTGGGGTGGCCAGTGTGTGGCTGCCCCTCCCCTTCCTTGCCCTGAAGATGGCGCTTTGCACCGTCTGCTTAGGCCCTAACTTTTTTTTAATTAAAATGTCCAACTAACCAGAGTCTCTAGTGCTGCTCATGTTATCAATCTGTCTCCTTTTTCCTCCTTGGTTGCTTACATCCTTCTTGTCAGATGCAGCCACCCATGTAGCCCTTCCTTCTCCCCTTCCCATTGTTCAGACTGAGTCAACACACTAGTCATGAGTTCAGGCTCAAACATGGGCATTGCAGACAAAATACCATTCCAGCTTGTAACTCCAAAATTCACTAGTTGCCAATGTTCTTAATTCAAAGTAACATTATTGCTTAGATCTGTTCCATACTTACAACAGTTTGAGACCCACTCTCACAGCTTTATCATACTGAGTCCTGAGAATGTAGTTTGGTGAGGTACTTGGACTGTTCTGCTAGAGAGCTTTAGTGTAGCAATTCAGAATAGTGCACTAGAGCTTTGTAGAAGAGATTCTAAATTCTTGACCAAACTACACATCCTAGGATCCATTTAGGATGGAGCTATGATAGTTAAAGTGGTATGAAATTACTTTGGCTGTGTAGTGTAGTGCACATGGTAAGTCACATATCTAGTTTCAAAACATTTCCCAGTTTCTGTGATAAAAAGACATTTCTCCATCTTTTACAAAGGAAATGCTGAGTGCCCTTATTAGCTCTGGGCTATAAATGCTCCAAAACAGATTTGAAATCTGGAATGCACCCAAAACTTATGTTCTGCTGGTGAATATAAGGGCATACAAAACAGGGCAGTAAAGTCACCATACAATATCAGGAAAGCCATTAAAAATGAGCTGGAAAAGCATCAAGATCGATGGCCCCTTTGTAGTTTCAGCCCAAACATTGAGCCCTGTTTCTAAATATTTTCCCTAGTGGGAACTAACAGCTTGAAAATAATCCCAGATGTATTCATTTGTATGGCATTGTGCTGCTTGCAATATATAAGTACAGAAATATTGTCAAAGGTTTCAATTCTGGTCTTGTATTTTTCAAAATGTCAAACTTTTGAAAAACAGCATCATTTCCCCTTAAAAGCTATTCATTTACCTGGAATGTTGGCCTGCAGGCCTACATTGTAGCCTTGGTTTGGATTTTCTTGAGACTGAAAAATTGCCTGAGGAACAGCAGGGGGTGGGGACAAGGACAGGCAATTGTTGTGGATCATGTTAAATGCTAACATAAGAGTCAGCTGAAGGCTGTGGTCCAATACCATTTATGTAGAAATATGTTAACTGAACTGAATATGCCTTGCTTTTAACTCAATGGGTTTGGGGCTGAAAGTATTTCTGATTTAAGACATAAAGCAGGTTTGTTAGACTGGGAGCTTATGAAAAGAGGTTACAATTACTTTTATATGAAAGACTTCTCTCTCTCTCACACACACACACACACACACAGAGTATACACATTTTTCTCTTTCAAACATAATCTGTATCATTTTAAATCTCTCTCTTCCCCCCCCCCCTTTCTAACTGTCTCCCTTCAACACCTATCAAAAATAAAGTTTATAAAGTTTCAAATCCTCTGATATTCCACAGATAAAACAGGGACACATGTGATCAAGCAACAGCAGAGTCAATGGCAAGCTTACTCAGAATAAAACTTGCCAAAAAAAACCCCTCTGTAATAGGGTCACTGTAAGGTGGAGTTAAGGTGAAGGCACATAAAAACAACCACATAGAGATAACAAATGCTTCCATTTGTAACTTGCATAGTGCCATTTGTTCTTTCTTTTTCTTATAGGCAAAGATAGAATAGCTGCACAATGCTTTTTTTTTTTTTTTTTTAAGCAGGCCTGGAAGTACACTTAATATCTTCTGGTGCCTCAAAGACTATCAGGGGTTGCAGACTGCCAGAAATAGTGCAAACTGAGTCCACTTTTAGGGTTAGGGTTAGTGCTAGGGAATCATGGGAATTGTTTTTTTCCTGAGACATTGAGCCTTCTCTGTCAGAAGCTCTGGTGCCACAATAAAATACAGTTCCCATGATTCCCTAACCCTAACCCTAAAAATGGACTCAATTTGCACTATTTCTGGCAGTCTGCAACCCCCCTTATAGATGGGTACCAGTAATGTAGACTCAAGTCGATTGACTAGGGCTTAAGTCAGATTCAAGTTGCTTCAATGACTCAACTTGGATTCAACCCAGCAATAAATGCCACATTGACCATACTTTGCTAGTGGCTTGTATATTTTTAGCAACCGACTTGCTGGTATCATTGAGCAGCAGGTAAGACTTCCATCCAAGAGTGAAAGCAAAGGAAAGGGAAAGAAGAAGAAAGATCCTCCATGAAACAAGGAGCCTTTCTCATCTGAGATAAGAGGAGGAAGAAGAAAAGGAGGCATGGGAGGGCTTGGTGGGCTGGAGCCTTGGTGACAGAGGGAGAAAAAGGCACACATCACTCTGGTTGCATTGTTTGCCAACTGTCTTTAGAACGCTCCTCCAATGTGCAGCAGGGACAGGCTGCTGAGTAAACCTCAATCCTAGGCTCAAGCCCATTGCCTAATATGTTTGCTGTTCCCCTCAAAGAAACATGCCCTGCCTCCTATTTTTCTATTAAAATTGAGACTTGAGGCTCTACTTGAGACTTTACTTGAAAGTAACTTGCAAGGACTTGAGACGACTTGAGAATTGAACATAGAAACTGGAAACTTGACTTGAGACTCAGGGGCTTGACAGACTGCCCCTGATAGGCAGCTGTGCACCGCCCTGGAAACGCTGGGTTGGGGATGTAGCAACTGCATGCCATGACCCCAACCCAGCATTTCTGTGGCACAAAAAGAAGCTGCAAAAAGCAGCTCTTTTTTTGCAGCACAGAAAGAGCACCCTTGTGGCTGTGGCGGTGGCTTTTCTGCACTGCTTTGGCGCAGTGTGTGTAGATGCTGCACCAAGGGAGCACCATGATACTTCCCACCACGTGGCGGGGCACACAGTTTGAAGCCAGTGTGGGGGCAGAGTTGAGGTGGCCACCGTGTGGTCACCACATCCCCACTTTACCCCCAGTCAGCTCTTTATGCTGGTCTGTACAGCCCATTAGTAAAATACTTGAATACATCACTGATAGATACATAGAGATCAGTACCATTTCTAGACCACTTTTCATTGCAAAAAGAGAGAGTTTTTGAATTTGTGTTTCAGAGAAGTGTGTGAGACAGTTATGCTTAACACTCAAATTTTGGTGAGCATTTTTTTGCAAGCTTTAAAAAAATGTGTGGAGTTGTTTGTTGCACTTGCAAGAAAAGCTTGAAAATAGACAAATGTCTACTAATTCTAAGATCCTCAATGAGCCATAGAAACCCACTGGGTGACCTTGGGCAAGTCACAGCCTCTTAGCCTCAGAGAAAGGCAAAGGCAAACCACCTCTGAATAAATCTTACCAAGAAAACCTTATGACAGGGTCACCATAAGTCTGAGTCAATGTGAAGGAATGTAACAACAACACTTCTGGTGTGAACTGAGAGACTTTGCTTATGACTAAATAAACCAGAGACTTTAGGATGGCACTGTGAACCTAAATATTCCATGTTTATGACAATGGTTGGACTCCTGCTGATGCACTATGCTGTTGTAGGCAGTGGGAACAAGACAAAAATTCTACGAGTATCTTAGCCACGAAGAAAGTTGGGCACTGATGAAAATGGCTACTCAAAGCCAGCTGGTTTTGTCTTCCTGCTCTCATCATCACTGTACAACCCTGGAAATTGTGCAACAGTATCAGGCCTCTTGATTGTTCTTTTTAATTATAGCTCCCGGAACTGGGACTTATAAGATTTTTTTTTAAAAAAAAACTTACAGATCTTTTGCTAATATATGTTAAATCATATACAAATTTTTATCTTAAAACACTTTGAGTTGAAAAAAGAAGCATATTAATTTTAAAAAGCAGTACAGGATCCTGGCATCCATCCATTAATACCCATTTTCTTAGCAATTAGCCAGTTGCCTAAAATCTTCCTATATAACACCACCTTTAAAAAAACATCTCCCATTTTTAGGAATGCCTTTATTCCTATTATCACTTTATTTATCGTCAAGTAGTTAGCATACAAATTTCCTCTGCTGCCTATTTTATATGGAAGGCGGGGAATATTTTGAGAGTTTAGTTAAACTGAGAGATTGCAATTGAACTAACATGGCTCACTGATATGCCTGGATAACAGAATTTTAAAATACTGGTCCCAGTCACTGTGGTCAGTGTGATAAAAATAAAAGATGCAGGGTTTCTTATATACCATACCAGTTTTGGCTCTGGCATATGAAACTTTCTTATCTTGTCCTATCAAGCTTCTCCAAAGTAATACTATTGCTGATATTCTTGGCTCTCTTCGTTCAGTGTACAGTTCATAAATTTCATAGAAAAAAATGAGTCAGTCTTTCCTCACTCCGCCAAAATATACACAAAAGAGAAAACATTTGGTTGCAAAAGGTCTTAGGATCAACTGTTATGGTATCAATTACTCACTTATACCACATAATAACCATAGCAGTGTTATCAACACTGGTCAAAGCAAAGGGATTCCTGCTTTTGACATGGATATCTCATATATACATAGGCCCATTTAATTGTTTATGATAGTCACTATTCAGTATATATAACCAATGAGTTGGTCAGAAATATAGGTGCATCTGGGAAATAAATGCTGCCTCTGGGGATAGTCATGCTGTTGTTGAAGTCAACATACAAAAAGTCAAATCCTCTAATTAATAAAAAAAATAAACACCTCAATTAGCTCCCAATTTCTTTTTTCCTACTGCATATATTATCTGTGGAGACGATTTTCAAGTATATGTAATAAGATACATAGATTAAATTCATGAATTACAAACTGAACCCAAGCTATATGCAGGACTAATGTCACTAAAATTTATAGTTCAGTTCCTACTATTGAGCTTGCAAGTTAAATTTTACAGGGAAAGGGCAATAAATTAAAACTGGAGGGAAGTATAACTTTGGCCCTCAAGTTGGTTGTACGGTCAAGTTTAACACATAAAAAAGAGTATAATACACACTTGTTAATAAAATTAGCACAGCGCTGACATGTAAAAAAACCATTATATAATTGGCGGGCCTATTCCAATGGCCTGTTGACAACACCAAATTTCAGAAACCTGCTTTGGTAACAACATTGTAAATGTGGAAAGCTCATAAATGGATACAACAGAAATTCATTTGCTGTTTGAATTTGTGTGTGTGTGTCACTCTTTAAAGTAAAAAAAAAAAAAAAAAACACTGTAAAATTACCACATAATAAAAGGCCAGGGTACTGAACACTAATTGCCTATTTATATATATATAAAAAAAGCTCTTTTCTGCCATCATGTAGGTGTGAGGCATAAACGTCTTGAATTTTATGAAGCTGCAATTTACATTTTCAGCCTGTCTGCTCCCTCTTCCATTTCATCTTAACCTTATAAAAAGTATTTGTAAAGGGGGGAAAACTGGATTTTATATCTTTTCAGTATTCACTGGGCATTAAATTTACCAAGCACCCTACTGCGTTTTAATTGTGACAGAATAGCGAACAATAATTAGGCCTCCTACCCGCCACTAAGGTTGGCCCACCCGGCTCGCTGGGCACAAATACTGTTTTTTAAGCAGCAATGCCCCAGTCATGATAGCCACTTTGTCAGCTGCCTGGAGGGAAGTTGTCAACTAAGGGACCCTGCTGCTTTATTCCTATAACTCTGTTTTAGAAACACCTCACAAGTGGAATTGTGGTTGCCTCATCCAGAAAATGTGGAAAGGATTAATGTGGCATGTAAAACAAATCACTCTTGAGCTCAGCTGAGAAAGTGGGTATTAAAAGCACTCCAGTCAAAAGGGCTTTAGTAAAAAGGTCATGGTGATATACAGTCAGCATATGTTGGGCTGGTAAAGCTGCAGGGTGTTTGGAAATGGTAATGGTCCATGGGTGTAAATTCTTTCAAGACCTCTTAAAGGCACATGTGTTTTTTGAACATGTTCCCCAAACAAGGACCTGTTATGGCTTGAAGTCATGTCCCCCCCCTTTTTTAAAAAAAAAAAAAAACTTTATTGATCGGTTTGTGGTATTCCAAGACCACTTACTGTCTTTCTAGCATTGTTGCTAACCAGAGATACAAAATACTTTTTAAAATTTGAATTTTTATGCATTTTCCATCTGTGTGACTTATTTGACATATTCCTTTCAAATTAGCAATATCTGGACATTACATTCTGACAAGGGAACAGATCAATATCATTTTTAAAGCTTTCTAAAATTTAGTTACATTTGTTCTTCAATAGTTGTCCTTTTATAACCTGAGACCAATGACTTGTTGTTACAGGTTGAGTCTCCCTTATCTAGAATTCCAAAACCCAAAATATTCCGAAACCCAAAATTGTCCACATTGGTGGCTGAGAATAGTGACCCCTTTCCTTTCTGATGGTTCAAAGTAAACAATCTATTTTTCATTTGCAAAATTATTTAAAACATTGTATATAAAATTACCTTCCTGCTATGTGTATAATGTGTACACAAAACATAAAAGAATTTCATGTTTAGACTTGGGTCTCATCACCAAGATATCACATTATATATATATGCAAATATTCCAAAATCTGAAAAGCATTTGGAAGGTTCCATCTGTATTGTTATTTGCCATCAAGGCAACTTCAACTTATTGCAACCCTATAAATGAGAGACCTTCCAGAACCCTAGCCATCAACTGCCCTGCTCAGGTTTTGCAAACTTAGGGCCATGATTGAATGAATATAGTATAATCTCTCTCTTTTTCAACTGCCTTCCACTTTACCAAGCATTGTTGTATTGTAAGGTCTATGTGCAATAGTCCCAAATGAGTCATCTTTCCTTCTAGTGAGAGTTCAGGCATGGTATATGTTTTAAGACTCATTCATTTTGTCTTTTTAGCAATCCATAGTGTCTGTAGAACTCTATGGCCAATGGCTACCAGCCATGATGTCTATATGCTCTCTTCCAGCATCAGAGGAACTATGCTTGTACATGTCATTTACTGGAGAATGTGAGATGGAGGATACTATTCCACTCATGCCCTGCTGGCAGACTCTCCATAGTGAACTGTCTGGTCACTGTGTAAACAGAATGACAAACTAGATAGGCCTTTGGTCTGATAGACTGATTGGTTTTATTAAATATTTCTATTCTACCCTAATAGCTAAAGATCTCAGGATGATATACAGGTAAAACCAATACCTATAGGTTTAAATATTTTACAACAATAAAATAATTTCAGTAGGTTGAAAACACATTAACAGGTTAAAACAAATTTAAAAGATTAAAATAGTGTTAAACCCTGCACATAGTATTTGATGTAAATCAGTAAGGCCCAAAAGCTTTACTAAATAGCCATGTTTTTACTTGATGCCTAAATGAAACTACTGCATTGTTGGTGCCAATTAGGCCTCTAAGGTGAGGGCATTCTACAACTGGGGTGCCAGACCTGAGAGGCCTTCTCCCACATCCTCACTCAATGCATTGGCCTCACTGGTGGGACACAGAGGTGAGACACCCCCCCCCCCCCAGGAGACCTCAATCCTCAAGCAGGCATATATAGGTAGGGGTGATCCCTGAGATCAAAGCCCCAAGCCTTTTAGGGATTTACATGTTATCAAAAGCAACTTGAATGTAAACTTAAATAATATTGGCAAAAAGTGCAATTCTTTTAGGCTTGGCATTACAATCCAGGCAGCACTCAAACTGTTGCAAACTCCCCATCCCACCCCTGCCATTTCCTGGCTAGAAAGTGGGAAGAATCAGAGAAGTACAATAGGTCTTGATATTCCTTGGGAATTGGTTCCAGGGTCTTTTATGGATAACAAAAACCATAGATTCTCAAGTCTTGTGAAATACAGTGGTGCAGTAAAATAGTGTCCCTTACATAAAATAGCAAAATCAAGGTTTACTTTTTGGAATTTATATATTTTTTGGAATATTTTCAAGCCATGGATGATTGAATCCATAGATAAAGAACCTGATACCTGCTAAAGGTTTCTCTGATTCCCAACTCCACCTTCATGAAGGGACCTCCAGAGCTCAATGGTGAGTTTTGGGGGCGTGGTTGGTTATTGCAGATGATGGAAGAGAATACCAACCTAAATAATGACCAAGAAAAGACTTACACAAGCCTAAAGTGCTCTTATGCCTGCATATATTGCTAACAGGATGCCAGCCAATGAGTTGACCAATAGTGTCAATGTCTGCCCTGCTTTTCCACTTGAAAAGCTATCAGGGGATTTTACATTTTGGAAAAAATATATAAACTATGGTAAGGCAGTTTTTAAAAGCTGTAAAGCAAGTTATGTCACAGAGAACAACCATCTCCACTATAAAAGCCAGCCCAACATAAACACAGTGTTTTTAGTTGCCTTTCCACATACATGAAGGTCTCCTTGGGCTGATATCAGTGGAAGGCCATGCTGGAAAAAATGGTAGAGGCAATTTCTCCTTATTCCCTAGCATGGTTATGTGTCCAGAACTGTCATCTAGTTTTAAGGGTTGTCCAACTCAGTTTAAATTTAGTTTAAAGCTAAAGAACTGAAAGAAAGGTGAGCAACTAGATTCTTAAAGGTGCCCACCAATGGTAGGCTTCAAAACTACAAATTCAGCTGATATAAATTACCTGAGGCCCATTTCATGCTGCACAATTATAGCACTATTTACTATAAACAATTATAGGCACTTTAACTGTCATGGCAATATCCTGGGGCTTGGAGTTTGTTGAGGTACTTATCTCCAAATCCCAGGATTCTGTAGGACTGTACCATGGCAGATAAAATGGAAGTGTGGTGCTATAATTGTGTACGTTGAATGGGGTTTTGGTCACAGCCTTCCCCCCTAAGATGATATGCATTTTTTAATTACAATAATTATTTCTAAATGTGTACCTATATATTATTCAGCATATGCAAGTTTTATGTGAATATATGGCCTTTATCTTGATGCATCTCCTCTTTAGGCCACCTCATGGTTCCTCTTTTTTCCCTGCAGCCCCCAGATCTACAGTGGGGAAGAAGAAATCCCAGCATGTACTACTTGATTTGCCTTCCTCACATTTATTAATGGTAGGCCTTGCTTTGTGGAGAAATACATATGCTGTAGAACAGGGATAGGCAACCTTTCCCCTTTAAGGGCTGAGGGACTTCAGCTCCCAGAAGCCTCAGCCATGTTGGCCAATAGTCCCATGTTGGCCAATAGCTCCTGGGATTCTGGGAGCTGAAGTCCCTCGGCCCTTAAAGGGGAAAGGTTGCCTACCCCTGCTGTAGAAGATCTCTTAAAAGCATAACCTGCAACATTTCACAGATGAAAATCAAGGCATGTATGGCCGAGCAGAGTGCATTCAAAATGGCAAAATTTATTAATGAGGAAGAACACAAAAGCTAGGATAACCTGCAGCAGTTTGCTTTTGCCTAAGCCTACAGAGAAAGGCAACTCCATTCCCAACTCACCTCTCCTTCTTGCGAAATTAAATGTGTGCAAATTACCTTTTAAAATTCAGTTTGTAGCAAATGAAGTAAGCCAAGAACATAATAGGGAAAGTGGAAGAAGGAGAAGGAGACAATTTAAAAGCAGTTGAAAAGGTGGGATGACAGAAGATTAATCAGGAGAGTTGTGGGGTATGTAAAGGGTATGGGAAATATCCTTGCCTCAGATCTTGGAGAAAGGCTTCCTTTCAGAGCACACACAATATAGCTTGATGGACCAGTGGTCTGATTTGCTATAAACCAGCTTCATGTGTTCATTTTTTGCAGCTTGACATGATTTGGATTTATTGTTCTTTGAGTTGTGTTGCTATTATGAAAAACTGTATCTGCTACTTTATATGTAAGCCTTCCAAATAATTCAAACATTTAGGTGAACATAAAATTGGGGTCAGCTGCATACACTTCCCTTTCAGATAATCATTGCATTTGAATACTGGCTTCACTGAATGGAACTCAAATTACCATTGTGTTTGGGTTGTACTCACCAGATGTTTGTGCATGTGTGTTTAAAGCATACAAGTGACCTTGTTGTATTTCAAAGTGAGAAGTGGGTGAAATGGAAATAGGAACAATGCTGCATCTGGTTGTTAGATTTTATTTGCCACTGCATTATGTGACTTAGCAATAAGTCCTTCCACTGTCCCTGCACACTCGCCAATAAATCCAGGGTTCCTTTCAAAACATTGCTATTGTTGCTAGATCCTTTCTGTAGTCTTGAAATCAATCAAAATTAGAAGGTTAGCTTTGATGATGTGCAGAAAAAATAACCACAGTTATATGTGACTTCAACCTTCTACTGGAGTTTCAGTGGAACAATACAACAAATGTTTATGTGAAATTTATAAAGATAAGTGCACTGAACAAGCACAACAAAGGCAAATGTGCTACTAAACTGCCCACTACCTATCTATATAGATAATCTTAATAAATAAATCATGAATATAATGCTGGAATTATATCAGGGCTGCTGAACAAAACCAAAATAAAACAAAAAACCTGCCGAGTATACATCTATATCTATATGTTTGAATAACGGTATATAAAATTACTCATGACTCACTCTTATTTTTGTTAATCCTATAAATCACCACGACCGTTAAGCAAAGAGGTCATGGTTTCCTGATCAAAAATGTACTTAACTAAGTTAAAACAATCCTGCAAAATCCTAGATGAATGCTGAATATTTTGGTTTCCCTTTTGGTTTCTGGTTCATTGCCCCAGACTCTGCCTCTGACTGTAACCATGACTGAAAATATTGTTTCACCCATTTCAGCAATGACACCATTTGTTACCTTTGCTTTACAAGATAGCTGGTAAAAGTCAAGATCAATCAATCCCCTTCTAGATTTCCTCCATGCAGAGAAGTTGTAAAAATAAAGTCACCCTTTTTGGCATCTTCATGAAATGGGATTTGAATAAGTGGCAGCTGCCTGTCACAGCTAAATCTTGCACTCTTTCCCACCAGTCAAACCTACTGAAGTAGAGAGACAAGTTGGTAACAAGATATTCTCATTCTGAACAGGTAATACAAAAAAAAAAAAAAATTAAGGTACTCATATTTCTAATTTTTTTTCAGTTCAGCCATGGCCAGAAAAATTATATGCTGAAATAACTTCTACTGAGTGGTGACTGAAACAAACGTCATTTTTCAGACAGTGCCACTTGGTGGTAGTGGAGGCATGGGAGCAGCTGCACAATGATGCGACAATCCATCTCCATATTTATGAGCCACCTTGGGTCCCTTGCTGGGAGAAAGGTGGCATAGAAATCAAATAAATAAATATGGGTCCTCTAAAGTGAGATGTGCTGGGAATTTTCTTAAAGTTGTGGTATCTGTTGTTACAGTTATGGGCAAACGTGCAGTTCTTTGGGGAAAATGTGCTAAAGATACTTCTATTGTTCTGGAAATTTTTCTGGCTATTCCCAGGATAAGCTGCAACATTTTATTCTCCTTCTTGAGTGGGTTTCTTTTTTAATTCCAAAACATATATATATATATATATATATCCTGCTTTTGTCCTCTGCACTCTCTCTCTCTGTGTCTTTCAAAATTACAGTGCTCATCTTTGAAATGGCACTCTTGCCATATAACACTACAACTCTAAGGAAAAAAAATAATCAGCAAAGAGAAAAATTGCCACTCAGACCAAGAGTGGGGTATAAATACATTTATTATTATACATTTATTATTATTATTATTATTATTATTATTATTATTATTATTATTCTCTGGTGGGTTTTTAAAGATGTTACAAACCAAACAGGAGAACAGCAATTGGAGATGTTAATCAGATGCCTGCATGTTGTTTCAGTCTTTAGTTAAGGTGGTATATGGTGGGGTATGTGGTAGCTATCTCCCTATAGCTACATGGCCAGGAGGAGGAGGAGCCTGTCTGTAAAAGATATCCTCCCCACCATATACCATCTTAACTAAAGACTGAAACAACATGTAGACATCTGACTAACATCTCCAATTGTTTTTCTGCTGTTTGGTCTTGCCTCATGAAAAAACCTATGAAGAAGTATATTGTGCATTTTGTGCATTTTGGTTGGCCAATAAATGTATCACTGATGGATTTTTGTTTGAGTTTTCAAGTACGGTGACAAATACTGGTATACATCCAAACATGTGAAAAAGAAATATGATTATCCAGTATGGGCTGCAGATAGATCACTGCTTATAATATTACATTTGAGTTGCTTTAGCTGGTAAATGTCAGTAACAATAAATGGTGTTCTATCATCTTTTCTATTTTTACTGTAGAAGCTGTTCCAGTCTAACTCTTTTGATCTGGGTCTCCCCCCCCCCCCCCCCCCCCCCCATTGTGAAGGTACTGTTGTCTGATTAATTCCTGGTTTAAATCCTCAGGTTCAGAGGTCTCGGGTGCAACTTTTCTTTCTGTCAAGGGCCACATTCCCTGAGGGACAATCTGTCAGGAGTTGAATCTTGGCAGCAGGCAGGACTTAACCCAACTGAGGATGGGATGAAAGGCAAAGGTAAGCAAGTTCACCCCTACTCTCTCCCTCTTGGCCGTTTTTATCTCTATCTCCCTATCCTGGCTATATATTTTTCTTTCTCCATTCTTTCTACCTAGTGAACTTCTGGGGAAAGGACAAACTGTTGTTGAACTGGCCCAAATAAATTGGTTGAAGAAAGTTTTCAAAATTAAACCATGGCCTGTATGCCATAAGACCAAGGCTGTAGCTCAAAGAATACAACACAAGGTCAATGACAGCTGCCCTCAGCCTTTAAGTTTGCAACCACTCCAGCCTCTGCTGTTTAAGCTGCTGCTAGGGAAACTGTCAATTATATATTAAGTAGGGATGAAAAGAATATTTTACAATAAGTGGGAAATTATTGGAAAATGTGTTTCTCAAGCATGAGCAAAACCTGGACAAGAAAAACCCTAGACTGATGAAAATCTTTGTAGTTCAGGATTTAGTCTGCATAAAATTTGCTCATAGGGAGAGAAAACAGCATTTTCAACACAAAAAATAAGGGCACAAACATTTTTTATGTGCAGAAAATGCAGTTTTCCAC
The DNA here is from genome assembly GCA_026167975.1 of Phrynosoma blainvillii. Classification (NCBI taxonomy): domain Eukaryota; kingdom Metazoa; phylum Chordata; class Lepidosauria; order Squamata; family Phrynosomatidae; genus Phrynosoma; species Phrynosoma blainvillii. The sequence goes on from JANUYF010000005.1 coordinate 42,051,133, forward strand.
ACAGAAAATGATGATTTCCACAAAAAGTGCAAATTTTGCACAGAATACATCCTGTACTCACTGGCATCACTAATTACGGTGTCACCAGGTACAGGAAGGGTGTGTGCACGCCCCTCCACTCCTCCATTTCCAGACTTTCCCCCTGGAGAGGAGGCCCAGGGATGGAATAACCAGCAATGCCCTTCCTACCTCTCCATTCCTGTGCTTTCTCCCATGAGAGGAAGCCCAGGGAAAGAGCAGCTGGCAAGGGCATTGTGCACCCCTCCTGCACCCTTCTTTTGGCTGTTACCTGGTGTGATCCACACTCCTTGCACTCCCTCAGTCACTGCCTGTACTGTGCATTTGTTGTTGTTGTTGTTGTTGTTAACTGCCCTCGACTTGATCTCAACCCAGGGTGACCTTATGGATGAGACATCTCCAGACCCCCTATCATCCACTGCTTTGCTTAAGTCCGCAACCCCATACCCTTCTTAATAAAGTCCATCCATCTGGCATGTGGCCTTCCTCTCTTCCTACTTCCGTCCACCTTTCCCAGCATTATTGTCTTTTTCAATGAGTCCTTCCTTCTCATGATGTGTGTGAAGTACGACAGTTTCAGTTTGGTCTTCTTGGCTACCAAGGAGGTTTCAGGCTAGGACCCATTTGTTTGTCCTGTTGGCTGTCCATGGAATCCTCAGCACTCTTCTCCAGCACCACATCTCAAATGAATTGATTTTCTTCCTCTCATCTTTCCTAACTGTCCACTTCTCACATCCATACGTGGTAATAGCAAACACAGTGGCTTGTATGATTCTAACGTTTGTGTGAGTTGTATATCTTTGCATTTTAGAATCTTTTCTAGTTATTTCATGGCTGCCCTCCCCATTCTTGATCTTCTTCTGATTTCCTGACTGCAGTCACCATTTCATCCGATGTATGAGAATTCTCTTACTATGGACTGTACATACTCTTCAAAGATGCAATTTGCAAAGACTTTCTCACAGTGAGAAGAAAATTGTTAAAATTAATCATTTCTTCCTTTGAGAATAAAATTAGTGAAGAATCATAACCCTAATAGTAAGCTAAGGAAATATGGTACAAAGAAAATACTTTAGACTACAGGAAGAATATTGTAATTTTTTAAAAAAAATTCAGAGCAAGAGAGAATGAAAAGTAGTAGCAAGAAAGGAAGAGAAAGCCTCTTTCTACATAATGATTTATTAGTGAAACCAGGGAAGCAACTATGATTAAGAATGACAAGAGACATTTTGGGATACTATACATAATAAAAAGTAAAACTGGGATTGATTGATCATGCACTTCTGGAAATGAAATCAACATTGCCATTTTCCTTCTTCAACTCACGAAAACATGTTTTAAAATATTGCTTAAATGTTGACACATTTAATGGAGAAAAACATACTACTGAATTCATCATGCTAAGGCCAAGATTCCCAATAAAATACTTCTGAAAAGTCAAAAGTCAAAATAATGGAACAATTTGGAAGTCTCTGAGCCCTACTGATGTTATGCATCATATAACAGCAAAAAGAGGAACTAGGATAATAACTTCACAGAAAGTTAGGTAAGTTCACTCAGGGTACAGAAATGTGATCTGTGTTCTGTGGCTTTGGCTATCAGTTCTCACAACAAACACAAGGGCCTTCTTAGGAGCTACTTAGCCTGGGAACAGCCATGTAAAGGCTGTCTCCTATGTCCTCAGCAAGTATGCCTGTGATGATAGGGGAATAGAGAGAAAGTACTCCCATGAAGATCATAAGACTCAGATACACTCATACAAAACAATACACTCTTTCAGATATCATGCCTATGATTGTAGACCACTTACTTTTTTCCACATAAGTGGACATACATTTAGAGCTATAAGAATAAAAACATTACTGCCAGAGCATGAAAAAACTACTTTTTTGGACTAAAATTCCCAGAATTCCATGGTTATGCTGCCTGGGGAATTCTGGGTTTTTTTAATCCCAGAAAGTAATTTTTCTACATTTGGCTTAGTATATTGCACAAACACTCAGGATACATTCTTTACATAAAATGCAAATGAAAATTATAATGTACCTAAAGGTGAGCCAAGGTCCAGCATGGCATAATTGTTTGAGTGTTGGAGTATGACTCTAGAGATCAGGGTTCAATTTCCTGCTCAGCCATGGAAACCCACTGGGTGACCTTGAGCAAGTCACATGCTCTCAGCCTCAGGGGAAGGCAATGACAAACCTCCTCTGAACAAATCTTGCCAAGAAAACTCCATGATAGGTCTGCCTTTGAGTTGCCATATGTCAGAAATGACCTGAAGGAACACAACAACAACAAGGAAACGATGAGCCAGTATGGCTCACCTGCTAATGCCTTGATAATTATTTTTTGTTAAATTTTCAGCTCTTTGAAGTATAATGAGGCAGAAGCAAAGATAAAGCTCTGATTAGTCTTTCCTAAACCCTTGCCAAGTTATTTTTAACACTTTAGCATGACTCAGTTTGACTCTTCTGGTTTATACTCAAATGATGTAAATGGGCAACTTCAGTTTGATTTGTAATTTAATATTCAATATTAAGGTTCCATCTATATTGGAAACTGAGGTTGAAACAGGTTTATAGCCTGCAGGCAAGTTGTGAATCCCATAAAGCATTGTTAAAGGCACCTGGTTAGTGTTTTGTACACCTGCTTAATGTCCTCCCCACCCCCACCCCACCAGAAAGTCTTGGCAACGTAATGGGGTTTGAATGACAGCCATGCACTCAAACGGCAGTTATGTTTTTCCCTCTACCAAATTGGATCATAAATGATGAAAAAGAGGTCAGAAAGGAAGTATGGAGGCAAACAAATTTGAAAGGGGAAACTGCTAATAGCCATAAACTGTGCACAATCAAAGGGCCGACAAGTCATTGTGGATTACCTGGCCCATGAATTACTGATCAAACTGCATTATGATATGGAATTTTCTGGCTCCTTTCATCTGTAGCACCACACTTTCTAATGGCTCCCAGATTAAAGACACACTTTTGCCAGAAGAATTCTATAAAGACAACTCATGGCTTTGAATACACAACACTTTATTTTTGAAGTATTCTGTAACTGGGATGTTTAGATGGCTGTTTTACCTGTTGATTTTGTTACAGGGCATGCTTCAAGTAAGTCAATTGTCAACATTTCTGAAATAACCTCAAAGCAAAATATTATCTTTGTGTCACATTTGAATTTGCAGATGAAGTCACTGACAATATGAGATCCCTTCAAATAGTTATTGCTTCCTGGTGGAAAGACCTGAATGAATGTAGTCTGTCATCTCCTCGCTTCATGTTTTCAATACTAGTAAGCTATTATTGTCCAGTTTGCATATTTACACATACACAGAGGTTTCCTGAGGTGGGGCATCATTCTCATGGGAAGTAGCCATGTCCTTGACTCTACCCAGCCGATCTGTAGGATTTAGTATTTGAAAGGAACAGGAAGTAACTTTACTTCATTACTTTCAATGCTGCTGCAGCTAAGATAACATAAAGGTGACCCATTAAATAAATTGCTAAATGTAATATATTATTACTTTTCAAACATGTATTCATTAACTGAACTACATTTTAGTCATTTTATCAATCAGAAATGTACTAAATGATCAAGGACTAAGAAATATTAAGACACCTATTGTTAAGCCTTTTCAGGAATGAAGTCTTCCTGCAGTATATATAAACTTAGGGCCTTTACAGACTGCCAGAAATAATGCAGCTTGAGTCCACTTTAACTGTCCTGGCTCAGTGCTAGGGAATCATAGGAACTGTATTTATTTTTTTTCGGAGACATTGAGCCTTCTCTGTCAGAGAACTCTGGTGCCAAAATAAACTACAATTCCCATGATTTCCTAGCACCGAGCCAAGGCAGTCAAAGTAGACTCAAGCTGCATTATTTCTGGCAGTCTGTAAAGGCCCTTAGAGAAACACTGGGAATGATCCCGTGGTTAGGAATACTAAAGACGAAGGGAGTGCAGGATGGATGGGAGCTTCTCAAAATGGAGATACTGAAGGCACAATCTCAAACTGTCCAATGACAAGGAAAAATAGGAGGCATCTCAAGAAGCTGGGTTGGGTGACAAAAGAACTTTCAACTGAACTAAGTTTTAAATAGGAGATGTATAAGAATTGGCAAAGGGGCAAAATCACTAAAGAGGAATTCAAACAAATAGCTAGCACATGTAGGGGTAAAATCAGGAAAGCCAAAGAGCAGAATGACCTCAGACTTGCTAGAAGGATTAAGAACAATAAAAAGGGCTTTTTGGGGTATGTCCGTAGCAAAAGGAAAAATACGGAAATGATAGGACCACTGCACAGAGAAGATGGAGAAATTCGAACAGACACAGAGAAAAGGTAGAACTACTCAAGACGTTATTTGCCTCAGTCTTCTCAGAAAAGGAAAAGGGTGTTCAACCTGAGGTAAATAGAGCAGAAGACACAATAGGGAAAATGCAGCACAGAATAAGTAAATAGGTAGTACAGGAATAACTGGTTAATCTAAATGAATAAGTCTCCAGGGCCAGATGAACTACATCCAAGGATATTAAAAGAACCGGCAAATGTAATCTCAGAGCCACTGGCAATAATCTTTGAGACCTCCTGGAGAACAGAAGAAGTCCCAGCAGACTGGAGGAGGGCAAACGTCCCCATCTTCAAAAAGGGGGAAAAAGAGGATCCCAAACACTATCGCCCAGTTAGTCTGATATCAATACTGGGAAAGATTCTAGAGCAGATCATTAAACAGAGAGTCTGTGAACATTTAGAAGGGAATGCCATAATCATTAAAAGTCAACTTGAGTTTCTCAAAAACAAGTCACGCCAGACTAATCTGATCTCTTTTTTTTTTGATAAAATTACCAGCTTACTAGATGATGGGAATGCAATATACATAGCATATCTTGATTTCAGTAAAGCTTTTGACAAGGTCCCCCATGATATCCTTGCAAACAAGATAGTAAAATGTGGGCAAGACAATACAACTGTTAGGTGGATTAGTAACTGGTTGACTGACCAAACCCAAAGGGTGCTCAGCAATGGCTCCTCTTCATCCTGGAGAGAAGTGAACGGTGGGGTGCCACAGGGTTCTGTCCTGGGCCCAGTGCTATTCAACATCTTTATGCAGATGACACCAAATTAGGAGGAATAGGTAATACCCAAGAAGACAGGATGAAAATTCAAAATGACCTTAATAGATTAGAAAGCTGGGCCAAAGCTAACAAAATAAATTTCAACACAGAGAAATGCAAGGTACTGCACTTAGGGCAAAAAAATGAAATGCATAGATATAAGATGGGGGACACCTGTCTTAACGAGACTACGTATGAAAGATATCTAGGAGCCCTAGTAGACCACAAGTTGAACATGAGTCAACAGTGTGATGCCGCAGCTAAAAAGGCCAATGCAGTTTTAGGCTGCATCAATAGAAGTATAGTATCTAGATCAAATGAAGTAATAGTACCGCCGTATTTCGCTTTGGTCAGGCCCTACATGGAATACTGTGTCCCGTTCTAGGACCACAATTCAAAAAGAATGTTGAAAAACTGGAGCATGTCCATAGGAGGGCAACTAAAATGGTGAGGAGTCTGGAAACCATGCCCCATGAGGAACGACTTAGGGAACTGGGGATGTTTAGCCTGGAGAAGAGATGGTTAAGAGATGATATGATAGGTTTAACTATTTGAAGGGATGTTATATTGAGGACGGAGCAAGATTGTTTTGTGTTTTTGGAAAATGTTCAAAAATCCCTGTTTTCTGTATAGAAAATGGGTTTGCTGCAGAGAAAACAAGAAAACATGTTTTGTCCCCAGAATCATTCCTGTACAACCCTTTGGGATATGGGGAAGATGGGGAAGATGCAGTTGGGGATTATTTGTTTTCTCTTTTAGTAAAGCAAAAACTACTTTAATTATTTGTCCTCATATGTGAGGGCAAAATACTCAAGGATTTACAACCCTAGTTGAGTGTGTGTGATGATACTGTCTGTTTCCTTCTCCCTATACAAAAACATGACTAAGGGCCAGTACAGACCGGCATAAAGGGCCAGCCTGCAGGCAGAGTCGGGGCATGGCAACTGCATGCCCACCATCCCAACTCCACCTCCACATGATGGGCAGCAAAAGGGCATGTCTTCAGCGTAGCAGTTACATGCACTGTGCCGAAGAAGTGACGAAAAGCTGCTGCCACTGCAGGTAGGCCGCCCTTTCTGCAGCTCAAAAAGGAGCCACTTTTTGCAACTTCTTTTTGCACTGTGGAAAGGCCAGATCAGGACTGCAGCATGTGGTTGCCGCGGCCCCGATCCGGCAAGGAAAGAAGCGGCATCCTGCCACTCCTTAGGAGCCATCTGTACAGCCCCTAAGTAGTGTTTATGAATATGAAACAATTACCTAGATTTACTCATCCATAGCTGTTTTGTATTTATGGTTGCTACTAGTTATGATTGTGACACTATTGCCACAATCATAACTCCCCCCCCCCCAAAAAAAAACACCTGACTCTACTGGGCATCAGCTGCATGAAGAGGAGAGGTCCATTTGTCAGTGATCAGCACATGGGTGAATAATGTTTGCATTAAGTTTGGAGGTGAGGCACAGTTTTTAGTTAAGAATATTAGTTGCATACTAAACTAAGGGCCTTTGCAGACTGCCAGGAATAGTGCAAATTGAGTCCACTTTAAGGGTTGGGGTTAGTGCTAGGGAATCATGGGAATTGTTTTTTTTTTTTTTTTTCTGAGACATTGAGCCTTCTCTGTCAGAGAGCTCTGGTGCCACAATAAAATACAGTCCCCATGATTCCCTAACCCTTAAAGTGGACTCAGTTTACACTATTTCTGGCAGTCTGCAAAGGCCCTAAGTAACTGATACCGGATCTGCCCAGAGTCTTTTAGTCTAATCATAAGGAGGAGGGGTTATTATACATATAGACCTTATTCACACTATGATTTAAACTGATTTGTGAATTGGATCAAGCCAGCTTATATGTGCCTTATTCACACTCGAGTCGATTTCAGACCCAACTGTATTCAGGCTGAATCGGTGTGAATTAGTGCCAGTCCAAAAGAACTAGTTCTTCCCCCCCCCCCATCTTGAGTTTGGGGGTCGCAAGGGCTCCCTGGAAGGGGACTAAAAATCCACTGGGGTCTCCCCCCATCATTTGTTGAGCCTTCAGAGACCTCCATCTTGGGACGGGCAATGGAGCCACCAGCGTTGGTGTGGATCAGTGTTGGGCCATCCACATGCTTTGGCTGCAGAGAAGGAGGAAGAGGAGGAGGTGCCAGGCTGTGGCAAAGGAAAGAAAGAAAGAAGGAAGGAAGGAAGGAAGGAAGGAAGGAAGGAAGGGGGGACGAGTAACTTTGGGTGGCCTTTTTTTGTCTCATTAGAGCCCAGGAGGATGAGCCTCACAGATAATGGGCTCTCCTCCTCCTACTCCCAGCCATCTCCACCTCCTCCTCTCCCCTCATTTTCCCCTCGTTCCTGACCCATGTGGAGGTGGGTGTCATGGGACAAGGGAGCTCTGGCCCAAAGGGGGGGCCTTCCTCTTCCTCAGGGGTTGCTGCTCCTCTCTTGACAGAGCTGCAGCTGTACCACCAGAGGCTCTGCATCACCCCTAGGCTCTCCTCCTCTTCCCCGCTTTCCCATCATTGGGAGCCTTAGCTCCAGACCCTGGAACTGACCCCAGACCCCTTAGATCCCTCGGACCCCCCAGCTCCTCCTCCTCAGGGCGACCCTCTGGTAGTGGACACTGGTGAGGCGGGACCAGTTCCGGGGAGGCACCACCCTCCCACTCTGACCCCTCCTCAGATAGGGCCCCAAGCCCCCACCCTGGCCTAAGGGCATGGGAAGGTGCATATGTTTTTCTGACTGGCTAAGCGGATGTCAGAATCAGAAAGCCCAACTCCAAATGTATCAAGAAAAGAGTATTGGTTGAAGAGAAAAAGGAAAGAACTTTATTGAATACAAAAGGATTGAAGTTCCCAGTTATGCATTTAAGTTAGAACTGCCCAAGCATAGTATCAACATCATATTAAAACCCTATAATCCCAAACACCTCCCCTGCTGATTGGCACACAAAAGTACATTCTCATCCACTAATTCTAACAGTCCCACTATCACCCAACTACTCCCCTTACCTACATACCAAGCACTGCCAGGATACAAGCTCCCAAAGCATAAAGAGAAGGGGGGGAACCCACACATTCCATTCCCTAGCTGAAACAGACAATCCAACCTCCAAGACTTTGCAGCTGGTACCATAACAGCCCATCATCCCTCCTTTACAACCCATATCCACAGCCAGCTCCAATATAATATCAAACACCAATACCAAGAACAAAATAAAACATATGGCAGAACCCACAGATTCTGACATCCTGCCACCCTGAAATCAGCCTCCCCCTCCACCCCACCCCCCACCCCCCAGTTTGTTAGGATAGGAATCATGGAAAACCCAAACCAGTTTCGGGACATCAACATGCTATGCCTACACCCATTCATTTTTGGATTTGGGGAAATGTTTCCACCAAATCAAGTACTGCAATTTGCCCCAATGTATCCTAGAGTCCAATATTTTAGCAACTTCGAAATGTTGTTCATCCTCAACCACTAACATGGGGCAATGGGCCCGTCTATTCAGTTCTCCAGGGGTCTGTCATCAAAGCCAGCTTCAAAGGGCTAAAATGGAAAACAGGGAGCAAATGTTTATCAGTCTTAGGCAATTCAAGTTCAGCAGTCACTTCATTGATGAGTCTTTTTACCACAAATGATCCCATATACTAAAGGCCCAAGTTCTTAGCAGGCTGCCTAGTTTTCAAACGCTTAGTGGACAGCTACACTTTGCAACCTGCCTTCAAGTCCCATTCCTTGCTCCTCTTGCAATCAGCAAACCTTTTGTAATCCTTTTTTGCCTCCTCAAGGGCAGTCATAATTGGAGGCTAATCCTCCCTAATCTTTGTAATCCACTGGATCAAAGGGATTGGGTCTGATGGCTCAGTAGTCAGGGATGGCAGAGTCTTAGGTTCATAGCCATAAACAATTTCAAATGGGGAATGTCCCGTGCTCTGATTAACAGGAGGAGGAGGAGTACACACACACACACACACACACACAGAGGCCCATGAAAATAATGAGAGATGATGTGCACAGCCACACTTTTGAGTGCTTGCATAACCAGAAACATGCCCATGTACATCATATGATTGATATTTTTTTAAAAAAAGAACCAGAATGGACTGTACTTATCCAAGATTGAGCATCTATTTTGTTCCAGTGCAAAAGCAAGTGTGGACATGAACCGTGTTAAATCGACACGGAGGCATTCGGTAATGGAAAATGTAGTGTGAACTTGCTTTCAGTTTGAATCGATTCTGCAATCCCAAATTTATGCGACTGAAAAACCAGTTGAAATGCCAGAGTGAATGAGGCCATAGTCTATTCTAGTCTAGCCATCAGTATTACTGGAAAGCAGATGAAAAGGCCCAACATTTTTAAGCTTAAGAAAATATAACAAAACATAAATTAGATGATTATATAAATTAAATTAGGTATGGTGCTTGGAATAGTTGGCAATAAAATTTAGGAATAGGGAGAAATATTTTTGGGGGAGGGGTTGTATTTTTGGGAGTTTTGGGGTGGGGGTTGGTTTGCATTTTAATGAGAGATTACCAAAGCCACACCCCTCAAGCAAATGAACAAAAGCACAGTTTTCTTCAGTTTTCCATCTTTTCCTAATTTCTTAATGCAGTGGTAAAAAATAATGTATTAAAATGGAAAACACCACATATATTTAAAAAGGTATGAGCTTCCATCATTAGTCCCAGCATCTGCAAACCTAGCAGTTCGAAAGCATGCAAATTCAAGTAGATGAATAGGTACCACTTCAGTGGGAAGGTAAACAGCATTCTGTGCAACCATGCTGGCCACATGGTCACAAAGTTGTCTCTGACAATGCTGGCTTTTTGGCCTAGTAATGAAGTTGAGTACCATCCACTATGGTTGGACATGACTTGACAACCTTGTCAACAGGAAATACTTTTACCTTTACTTTATATTAATGAAAACTATATACAAACATGCGCTAATTAGGAGGAATGGTCTGCAAAAAATCATGTACTGGGGAAATTTTTATTCAACAGTGTATATATTATGAGAAATGGACAATATGCATAAAAGTTCATAGAATCATAGAAACATAGAAATCATGGAAGAGACCTGAAAGGTTTTGAAAAAATAATAATCACAACCTGATATGGAAAAGGGTGAGTGAAACCAACATAGCAGCTATCTCCATCTATCCATCTAAGTTAAAGGCCCAATGAAACAGAATTACTAGAAGACCATCAGATTCCTTCCATTTTCCATAGATAATCTTGGCTGGCATCCTATTAGTGAAATCCTTCCCAAACTTACCTTTTAAGTAGTTCAGGCCCTCCCAAAATATCCATTTCCATGTTGTCGGAAAACAGAGAGATCAGTGGAGGTGTGTGTGCTATTATCCTGTAGCTTGATGTCCTGCAAAGACATCAACTGCAGGGACACATGCTCTCTGCAGATGTTTGTTACAGCACATCCTGCTATAGGAAAATAGCTGAACATGTATCTGCTGATCCTCCTGCTCATTGATAACACAGAACTGGCCATGCTTTGGGGATTACAAGGTGGATTTTGAAAGCATGGCATTGGGAGACATCGCTACAAAGGCGTCACTACATGATACATGTTCATCTCCCAGTGCATGATTTCAATCCTTAATCCATGGAACCATTTCTTTCTCCTAACAGCCTATGAAATGTGCAGTAGGGGAGATATATGTGCACTTTACAAGTTGGACTTAACAGTTTACCACATTTACCACTAGAGACGGTAAATGTTTTCATAGATCACTTATTTAAACCTAATTGGTGACTGGAAATGCCATGTTGGAATGGCCAGTTTTCTGATGACACCACTGAAAGCTGTGGTTTTTTGTTTTTTGTTGCTTTTTTTTACCTGAGGTATTGTAATGTCCTAGCTCTATGATCACATTAGATTACTGAAACCACAACAAAGAATGTCCTTTTCTGTAGGAACCCATGGCATCCAATTGCCTTTGGGTGGTGAACACAATCAAAACTATAAAAAGAAGGTCAGTTAATGTGTCCTTGTCATCAAAGTTTGGCTGTAAATATACAGAACAAGTTGCAGGGGGAAATGAAACAAGAGAATTTGTAAAGCTGGGGGATGAGATCATCCTCCAACAACAATCTCCAGATTCATAGACACTTTTGAATTCATGAGGTGAGAATGACTAACTCAGAGGCCTGTGAAATGCATTTGAAGTGAACAACTCTTTTAATACACATTTTACAAACTATCTCCCATTAACAGAGATGTGTCTGAGTTACATTAGAAAGAGGGGGGAGGAAGTAGTACAACAATTGTTTGCATCTGTGGGTGCTCTTTATACAGTCTGGAAGTTACAACATCAGAGCAAAATTTTGTTGATGTTTGATCTTGAAAGCATAAATGCCTATGTGTATAGTTAGACCTTCAAATGTTAAGAAGATAGGTGTTCATTGGAGAACAGAGGATTGAAATTGATTCTACACATGACATAAAAAGAGCATGTGGTGTTTCTCCATTACTTTTAAGTACCTACATTTATTCACTAAAACTCATATGATAACCCTACATAGACTTTATTAAAAATAACACTTTATTAAAGCACAGGCTTTATTAAAAATATAATTTAAAAAATAACCCCACAGTGGTTGTTTGCTTGTTGTTGTAATGTATATTCCCACTGTTCTGTAAAGTTTACAGTCAAAGGAGCTTACAAAAATATAAAAGAATAAGGAGGTCCAAAAATAGATCATTCAACCAAGCCAGTAACTGATAAAAACAATCTGCAAAACAGGTCAAAATAACATAGAAGCTTGCTGTAACAGCACCAACTTGGAAAATGTGAAGCCTATTGTGGCTTTTGGGGTTCTTCTTCAATGTCACAGGAGCATGGAATGATGACAATTACTGCTACTATGGGTGTATTCACACTACATACTTATATCAGATTCATAATACTTTAATTGTCTTGGCCACATTCTATGGATTCAATGAGATACTTAGAATACTCTGTCAGAGAGAACTATTGGTGTAATTCAGAGGTAGGCAGCTGTGGAAGACATGTTAGCCCCTGAGGAGACCTTGGAGGACCATACTACATCTGTTCCCACAAAAATAAATAAACAAATAAAAAAATTGGCCCTCAATGTCCCTAAACACCTTGTAGGGTACATGGGGAGATTCTCACCATGTTCTGGTGGGGTATACAAGAAGAAAACCAAACCATATCCTTATGGGGCTCTGAATCACAGCCTTATGGCACAATTATTATTATTATTATTATTATTATTATTATTATTATTATATTATTATTATTACAATGCACAACCTACTTCTTTGTTACAATAACTCTGCACTTTAATGATACCATTCGAAAATGGATGGATTATGGGTCACCACTATAATCTATAATCAATGGTTATCACTTTAAGGAATAAATACTATAAAATAAACGGACACTGCGTCTGACCATATGCCTACACAAAACAGCTTGGTTCAGCATTTGCAACAGTTGCAAACTTGCATGAGTAAGAGGTATTGAGTGCACTGGCCTTAGTTGCATGTCACAATATGCATCCAATTACTCCTTTACAGTGGAAGTAGCTGAACATAGGTCTTTGGTCTATGGCAGAGCTTGGGGGGTCACATTGGCTACCAAGGAGGCCTTGGAGGACTGGGTCCAATCTCCTTCTAGGGAGCATGAATAACAGTTTTGCCACATTTTTTTGCTCCCAACTGGACCATTTTAGGTTCAGGGGAGGCTGTTTCAACAACAGGAAGTTCAACAACTTTCTGTTTGGGAGCACCTTTGGACAAAAAATGTTTGGACCCTGGGAGACCTGGGGGCCACAAAAACAACCTAAGGATGATCCTAAGCAGTGCATTAGCTGCATTTATCCCACTCCTGGTTTACCTACTATATGCAAACTCAGTAAGAAGTTGGCTTTCAGGTATGTGTCTCTTCCAACAGTCAGAGAATAAAATCTAAAATGAACCTGGGATTGCTTGTCTTTGGGATGGGGGAAGACAAGGGAAACAAGTCCACAGTCTTTGTTTTGTTTAGCCACTTGCACAGCAGTTGGGAATGGATCACAAAAGTGTAATACCTTGTTGACTCAATTTTGGCAAGCTGGATGTCTTCTGAATCTTGGCTTGTAATGATGATGAGACATGGCTACTTGTACTATCTTCGGAGTAAGCATGCAGAGTACGTTGTTTCTGGTGCTGTGTGAAATGAAGTAGACATGCATTGTAACATCACTTGAGTAACAAAGAAAAGTTATGGTAATAACATTTTGGCTGCTTGGGTCTTTTGTCACTTGCTCCAACTAGTGATTTGAACTGTTACTGCAATTACTTTACAGTTACAGTTCTGTATGCTATAGCAAGGATTGTTAACAAGCTAACTTTTACAAATGTTACAGCGCTCTTTACAGAAGAGACCAGCCATTTCGCTGAGAACAGCTCAATTCAATCAGCCGTAGGATGATTCTGTAGTGCCCAGACTGAAGGTATTAATCCTGACTTAAGGTCTGTAGCAAGTCTGGAAATTATAAAATTACAGGCTCTCATTTCCAAAGCCCCTGAGATTTAGAAATGCTGACTTTCCCAAGGAGTACTCCGATGTCATAATAAAGTGTTAAAACTCTGCAGTGTAATTATCACTAAATTATAATTGGACTAATAGATGTGTTAGTCACCCCAGAAGGACCAATCTCCTAAAAATAATCACCTGAAAGAATGTAAAGTTACCTTTATTATGAGCCAATGGAAATGGCAGAGATTTCTTTGGAGAAATTTATATGTTTCTTTTAAAAGAGCTTATGCTTCTGCCACTACTTCCTCCTTTACTCTCTTTTCTTTTCAGAACATCTTTCTGGTTGACTGAGTGGCATATTGATATGCCATTTATTTTACTGTGCAATTGAATAGCCAGGATCCTGTATGGCAGAGCATAGCATAAAAGCTCAGCAGGCATTATATGTACCCTATCACATTATGCTGTTATAGTGCTATATTTCCTTTTAACTGCTTTGGCAACATCCTGTGGAAAACTGGGATTTGCAGTTTAGGGAGGGTCATTTAATATTATCAGCCAAAGAGCTCTTGGGTTTCATTTAATCAGAAACCCCAGAATTCCACGGAATGTTGGTTAAAGTGTTGAAGTGGAATATAGCACTTTAACAATGCAGTTAATAGGGCACTTTGGCTGCATCTACACTGCAGAAATAATCCAGTTTGACACTGCTTTAACTGCCATGGCTCAATGTTATGGATTCTGAGATTTGTAGTTTGTTGTGGCACCAGAGTTCTTTGAGAGAGAAAGCTAAATATCTCACAAAATTACAGTTCCCAGAATTCCATAGCATTGAGCCATGGCAGTTAAAGTGGTATCAAACTAGGTTATTTCTGCAGTGCGGATGCAGCCCTTAGTCTCTCCTTTCAATTGCCCCTGGACTCACCACAGTTGCCCCTCTGTTTTTGCAGGGGATCCATTCCAGACCACCACCACTACCACGAAAATGAAATATTGCACATATTCAAGCCCCATAGGCTTGAATGAGTGCGTGCACCATTTTAAGTCTCCCCTCTTGCTGGTCCGCATAAAGCACGGACTGCGGACTTCATGTCCGTGAAAATGGATGGGTGTCTGTATTTAGTTGCTCTTCCCCACACAGAGAAAGATAGTGACTCAGGGGTCAGGGGAAGAATCGACACAGACTGAAGGGGGAAGGTAAGGCAAGGCATGGAGGAGGGAAGCTTGATGGGGCAGGTGAGGCAACTGTTGGAGCTGGTAGGGAAGAGGGAAAGGGAAGCAAAATGGTTATTTAAATAAAATAATGGTTAGGAATATTTTTGTAGCAATTATCACAGCTTACACATTCACGGAATTTGTAGTGTAGTGGTTTGAGCATTGGAGTCAATTGAGTCTTCTCTGGAGACTACACTTCAAATCCCTGCTTGGCCATGGAAACCCACTGAGTGACCTTGGGCAAGTCACACTCTCTCAGCCTCAAAGGAAAGCAAAGGCAAATCTTACCATGAAAAGCCCTTAATAAGAAAAGCCTTAAATTGGAAATAACTTGAAGACACACAACAGCATTAAAGTGAGAATCATCATAGTGACCAGTGACCTGAAGTAGCCTGTCGGTAAATGTGTCCTCTTTTTTGCTTTTCAAAATATGGTAACCCTATCTTGGACTATGTATGTAACCAAGAGGATGCTAGCCTACAATTTAACAAGCTAAGTATACAAGATAGTTTGAATGTGTGAAACATGTTGCCTAACACACATAGCATACAAGTTGAATTATCAAAAGTTTGGCACTAACTGTTGCTCTCTGTTGAGCATAAAGTAGTAGGAAACCCTGCATATTATTGCCAAATATAAACCACTACTTTAAAAAAATCTACTCAGTGGCATACAAACACCCATGAAGTTACTTTATACTGAGACAGAACATTGGTCCATGTAACTTTGTATTATCTCTATTGACTGGTAATAACTTTCTGGGGTCTCCCATCCCTGCCTGAAATTGCCAGGTATAGATCCATGAACCTTTTGCATGTAAGACAAATGACCTGGCACTTATGGCATATGAAACTTTGTGTTTCCCATTTAACCTCATATGACTATTGTCACTATTATATATAGCTCAGCCTGGTTTGGGGCTGTCCATATAAGTTATAGTCCATCCATACAGTGCAGAATTTTAAGAATTAATGACTATATTATAGTTTCCTAATATCTCAGGAGGTGCTAGGGCTGGAATCAGAAACTTCTGGTTCTCCTTGCTGTTGAGCTATTTGGTGAACTCACAGAATTGTAGCTCAAGGTGGCTTACTGGCAGTGAAATGTTATTTAGACTTTGGTCTATGGTTGGCCATTCTGTATTCCGGACAGGAAGGGCTATACAAGGCTTCCTGTTTAGACTGTGGCCTTTGCTTGAGAAACAAAGTCTTTCTGCCTCTGGTATGTTTCCTGTACACCCCTCATCTTTGTCTCTCCCATGGGATCCTGACTCATGTCTGACAGCTACCTATGCTAAGCAAGGACATAATATGATTTATGATGCTTTCAAAAGGCAGAAGGCACAAGAGACAATGGAATTGTATGCCCATGCACATACACACACTAAACAGAACAACCACTTTTTGAACCTTGATTTAACACACACACACACACACACACACACACAAATGAATAACTGTGGTGGATCTGGACCCCCTCTCCAGGCTGGCCCCATAGTTCCAGCCCTTGGTGTCCTGTCACTCATCTTGCTCTTTTCTCCCTCAAGGTCCCTCCCTGGATCAGGAACTTGGGCCTCAAGATGATCCCTGTGTGGACCAATGGATTTGTTGTTCTTTGGGTTTGCTTTGGTAAGCATGACCAGATTCTTTATCAAACATAATAGGAACACATTTAGATAACACCTTGAACTATTTAATTCTCCATAGCTCCCCAAAACCATATTCATTTCTTCACTCTGGATGACTGTCCTATCTCCATTACAGTTTTCCCCTATCTCTATGTCATTTCTATGCCATCTTTTCCTACCTGCCTTCTGTCAGAGACAAGCCTCAATTTTGTATCCTTTCGCTCTTGTAGATCCCCCTTTACAATAACCTTCTGGCTACTGATCACTGCTTTCTTTATGCCCCCCCCCCCAGATTATGGGTTTCTACAGACAGTGGGATACAGAATAGAAGCCCAAGATTAAATTTATTAGGATATCATCTAATCACATTTCAGACAAGAAGGACATGAAATTCTCTCCTTCCAAAATACCTCTGTGTCTGCTTTTCTTCTCATTCATACTAGACCCAGAAACAACTCTCTTGACTTTGGGTGAATTATCTCAGACTCTTTGAGATGCTTTATAAAAATATGCATAAGAGACAAAATATTATACCCAAAGGTAGGCAACTGCGACAGACAGGGTAGCAAGTTGCACTGGCAAAAAATTACTTGGAAAGCGTGGGAGGAGGGAGCTGGCCTTGGGCCACTAGGCTGAGTCCCTGGACTGTGAGTAGTCATAGTTGAGTCCCAATAAAAGGAGAGGGGGGGAAGAAAGAAAAAGGAGGAAAAGCCATGCACTGCTGTGGATCATCCATTAAGCTGTCTGTTGAATCTGGTGTAATGTTAAGCAGACCAAAGAGACTGCTATTTAAAATGATGTAGCCTGAATTCAGAGCTACACTCACCTCATCCACAGAGCCCTGGTGCTACATAAACTTGTTTGCTAAGTCCCATATTTCTCTTTTTGTTTTATGAGTATTGAGAGGCTGTTTCCTCATCTGTGTCCTATTGCAAGCCATACCATCAATGAAGAGCTGCCCTGTTGTACTGAGTTTTCAGCATGTCGCTAAAAGGTGCCTTTGAGTTTCTATAACATGTAACATGTGCCTACATTTTGTGAGCCATGGCTTTGATGAGCAGCTTAAAATGTAGAGAACCATTTAAAATTCGTCTTTAGTTGTGAATCACAAGAGAAAGTGGATTTTTGACATATATTTCAGACTCCGTCTTTTTATATCACCTGGATTAATTAGAACATCATATACACTTTAAATATATTTATTTGGTTGCTGCCCATCAGTTCTGGAATAATGTTCTGGTGGACTATTTAAAGAGGATGAGGGAAAGGTGATTTGTGTACAATTTGTGTACTTTATAGCAGGGCTGAGCAACGTTGGAAGTTTAGGAGACAATATTCAGCCATTGAGATCCTACATGGGGCCATACTAGGCCCAGAATATATAATGTGCTTGATTTTCTATCTGTTACTTTGTTGTGCTATTTTTTTTAATAGTTCATGTTTTTAATTAATGGTTTTGATTTAGATAGATAGACAGAGAGATAGAGACATAGATGATAAATAGATAGGTAGATAGGTGATAGATAGATAGATAGATAGCTTTATAAGTTTTGTATTTTGTGATTTATTTTTTTTAATCTTTATGAGAGCCTTGAATCCTAAACTGGGAAAAAGATGGGATAAAAATAAAAAGGAGGGAGGAGGAAAGAAATGTTAGCGTGGTGACGCAGCGCGTGGGAACCACATAACGTGAAGCACCAAGATCCTGACTGTCTTCAATGAAGCAAACAACGTTGTCAGTTACAGGAAAACTCCTTTCCCCTCCAGACAGAGCAGAGAGACTCCGCAGATGTCTCACTAAGAGGCTTTTAATCTTCAGAAGTTCTATGTACAAAGGCTATGTACAATACACCAACGCACTCTCCAACAATCTCCACCTTCCACTATCAACCCACATGTGTGTCCAGAGGCTTGTCCCTTATATAGCCAGTGCTCCACATGGCTTTCTAGTCCTGCCTCTTCCTTTTGGATACCTGTCAATCATAAGCATGACTCAACATGTTTGCAGCCCTTTTGCAGCACTTATTGTGCTTTACAGCACCAGGTGACTCCCTGTCATTATGTCACCTCCTGTTTCATCAGCCTTGATGCTGCATGACTCAGCAGTGGCCAAATGCTTAGTCATCATGGCTGCTGCCATTCACCACATTGTGCATTTTCCCTGGAACATTATTCCAACAAGAAAAGAAGGAAGGAAGGAAGGAAGGAAGGAAGGAAGGAAGGGGATAGGAGAATAAAATTGGAAGTCCTATTCTGGTTCCTTTTAATGTTTTGAGACTTAAGCTACTACTCAGTGATGTTTAGTGCCTTCCTTGTCAAGGGTGTAATGAATTTACATAGTAGGGGTTGGAAAGGACAAGCATACAAGCCTCATGTTTTTTGCCCCCAAATAGCGCCTACATTTTTGGGATTTTTGTGTGTGTGGAGGGATATGACAAGGAATGTGGCCCTTCAAGTTTTCCTGGTGGGCCAATGTGCCCCCTTAAACCCCAGCAGTTGCCCCCTTGCTTTAAAGGAATCCTAGTGTGAAAACGCTTCAGTTAGACAAAGAGATGTACACACACTTATTTTCTCCCACCTCCAGATCTTTAAGAAATGAAGGGTTTTCAATGTAAACATAAGTAATAGTTTGTATTGTTCATCACGAGCCCTAACAAAAGGAATTAGAGGCTGGAATTCTGTTCATGAATTATCATGGCATAAGTTGGACTTACATCATTGCGATTCACTTTTGGGGGGCCCTTGTGGTGCTTGGGATTCTATTCAGCTCATGCAGTGATCAAAATCCCCTCCAAAACCTACCTTGTAAGCAGTACAACTCTTTCCCCTCCACACACACTACCAACATGGCCATTACCATGTTACTGGACAGTGAGTGAGCTATAGGAAAATAGCTGGATGCAGCTTCCTCATCCCTCTGCTCTCCAAAATCATGGAAATGGCCATATTAAAGCAGGACTCTATTGCTCAAAGGGTGAGTTTAGCTCAGAGGGAGGCATTCAGAATTGTCAGCCAAAGCGCTCCCGTGCCTCATTAAACTACAAGTCCCAGGATTCCACAGGACAGACAATAGCATTTGTTTGTTTAATTGATTTATATCCCACTTTTCTCCCAAATGGGAGTCAAAGTGGCTAAAATGGCTAAGTTGTATTGCTATAACTGTTTAGTATGAAACAGCCCTGAGTTCCAGAGGGTACAGAATTTATACCTGTATCTTAATGCTTTAAAAAAGAGACTTTATTTGGGAGTCTTATCACATTCCACATCCATTTATTTTAAACTGAAGCTGAACCAGGCAAGTGTAGTTTCAAGAGATAGGTTGAAAATGAAATGAAGGCACTATGTGCACTTTGGATTTAGAGGTTTTGCTTAGTAGATAGTGACTATAAAAGGCATTTGTTAACTCACATGTGGAAACATTCAAGCAAAATACAATCACCTACTAGTGAGGCAAAGCTATCTGTCCTGTGCTTTCTGATAAATGCTGCCTTTTTCACTTTCTCTATCTATACATATAATGCCTAGAAGCACTGAAACACAAGGCTTGCATAACAGAAGCCAAAGAACCAAGGAAATGGAATGCGTATGAAAAACATCTATCTCAGCAGTACAAACATTTCACTTCTGTGAAGCAATGAATCAGACTGCAAGAAATACTTCAAAACCCTGAGCATGCACATGGACACAAATGCACAGGCACATACACACAAAAATGATACTTAAAACTTTGCACACCTGACAAAACCTTAGCAGATTTCTCTGGAGTACAACTTCTGGCCCAGTCTCTAACTTGATGTAGATTTTGTTTTGGTTCTTCAAGGGAAACCACTATGGAGGCCCTTGTTCAGGTTGAAAAGCAGAGTAAACATGCCTTTATCAATAAAATAAATATGCTGAAACAGGAGTGCAGCCATCAAGATTTCTGTCCAGTTTATGCCATCTTCTAGAATAACTCCTCATTCTCAAATGACTCCAAAGTTGCAAAGCCTTTCCTTTCCCCTCTCCCAACATAGCACTGCTTAAAACACAGCTTCTGCCAAAAGCTACACCTGTAAGTGGTTCGGTGTCTCTGTGCTATAATAGAATCTTGGCACTGCAAATGTGTTGCTGTGGAAGATCTGCACTTTCTGGTGCTTCTATTGTCCCTGGAAACTGTGTGGCTTCTCAGGGAATGTGTTAGGAGTCTTCTCCCAAGCGGTGCACACTTCAGAAAACAGGTTCTGCAACCTGTCTCTCTCACACCAGCTGATGGGTTTATAGGACCCTGAGAAGTAAAAGGACAATGCTGCAGAAATATAAAAGCAACTGTGTTTATGGAGTTACACTTTCATAGATCTTCTGAGAGCCAGGATGCTGTGACCTGTGTACATCCTTACATGTGGTGGTAGTGGAGGACGAGGAAGAATGAACCTATGATAGAAGGAATACAGACAGGTGTCCGTGGGCCGACCTGGGAAATGGAGGATTGGGGCTGAGGCTGCCCCACACCTCGAGCCCAATCCTTCCTTTTGGAGCCTGGGAAAGGAGCGCCAAAATAGCGCTCCTTTCCCTGGAGGCGAAAAAGGTGCCCGAAGAGCCACCATGCAGCTCTTTTGTGCCTCTTCTGGCACAGCATGTAAAAACGCTGTGCCGGGAGGACATCCTGACAGCGTGCGCCATGTGCAGCGGCATGCGCTGTGATGATGTCCTCGGGAAGGGGTTGGGGCGCCCGGCGTGTGGCTGCCCCTCCCCTTCCCTTCCTCCAAGATGGCACTTTGCACCATCTGCAGAGGCCCATAGATGCTTTATATTAGGTTTTATATAAGGTTTTATATATTAATTTATATTAAGTCAGATTATTGATCTGTTGAGCTCAGTACTGCCTGCATGGAGAAGACCTGATGTCATTCACCCATGCTCCAATTACTGACAGAATAGATCTCCTTCTCTGGATGTAGATGATGCCCATTAAAGTAAGTTTGGGCAAGGAGTAATGGCCATGGCAATAGTGTCACAATCATGGCTAAGTTGCTATCAGGAGTTGATATTAGTCACTTGGCAGTCAGAACAGAATTCTCTACAACTCAAATAGTAAATTGTGATGGCATACGTCCAACATTGTTGTTGTTGCTGCTGTGTGTCTTCAAGTAATTTATGACTTATGGCAACCCTAAAGGAAAGCCTGTCATAGATTTTCTTTGAAACATTTGTTCAGATGTGTTTGCCTTTGCCTTCCTCTGAGGCTGCTACATTACAGCACTGAATTTATATTCTTCATTCTTTTGAAAGGCTGCCAGATTTCTGCTTGTTTCCTTGCTTTGTTTTGCTTGAATAGATGTGCTTCTCAGGCATCTGCGCTGTAGAAATAGTGCAGTTTGACACCACTTTTAAATGCTATGGCTGCCATCTATAGAATCCTGGGCTTTGTAGTTTTGTGCGGCACCAGCACTCTGGCAAAGAAGGCTAAAGACCTTGTAAAACT
Organism: Phrynosoma blainvillii; assembly: GCA_026167975.1. Lineage (NCBI taxonomy): Eukaryota > Metazoa > Chordata > Lepidosauria > Squamata > Phrynosomatidae > Phrynosoma > Phrynosoma blainvillii. The sequence continues at coordinate 42,073,073 of JANUYF010000005.1, forward strand.
ACAAATCCCAGGATTCCATAGGATGGAGCTACAGCATGTAAAGTGTTGTCAAACTGCATTATTTCTACAATGCAGATGCACCTCATTCTCTGCATCTTAGTAGAATATAACTTTATTTTGCCTGCTGTAGGATCTTCTCCAACCTTCTCAAGCCAATCATTTTACAATCTGAGAACAATATCTTGAAAGAGCATAATATCTGGCTTGGATTTAAAACAAAAATTTTTGGAACAAGCTAACAACTGATTTTACATCTCTCTCACCTACATAAATATATGATGATCTTTCTCAGGAAAATAGGAGTATGTGCTGATTAAAGTTCCAAATAACACCAATCTAACAGTCATTGTTAAGTAAGAGAAGCAGCAGGAAATTATGCAGGATGAATTTGGATGACCTCATGAATTGGAGCAATATATATGGAATGAAATTCAGTAATACCAAGTGTCAAATTATATATCTGAAAACAAACAATAAGTATTTTTGTTCCTGGCTGTGGGCTCATTGGTTGGAAACAACTGAAAATAAAGGATGATGGGGTATTGGATGATTGCATGATGACAATGAGACACTAAAAGTTAGTGCAGTTGCCAAGAGGTCAGATTCCATACTTGGATGTAGTTGTGTGAGATCTGTGAGCTGCCAACACAAGCAGCCCAATCGAGTCACAGTTGGCCAAAATGGAAGTAAACACAGAGCCAAGCCAAAAGGAATACTATGGTTCTGCCACATGTGCTATATATATATATATATATATATATATATATATATATGTGCTTTATTAAGGCACCAACTCTGATGACCACAAGATTGCAAATTGGCAGTTTGAGACCCAAGCATCATGTGACAGAGTGAGCTCCTGACATTAGTCCCAGCTTCTGCCAACCTAGCAGTTCAAAAGCATGTAAAAGTGCAAGTAGATAAATAGGTACCACTTTGGTGGGAAAGTAACAGTGTTCCACATACCTTGGCATTTAGTCATGCTGGCCACATGTCCACAGAGTCATCTTTGACAATGCTGGTTCCCTCGGCTTAATAATGGAGATGAGCACCACCCCCTACAGTTGGAGACGACTAGACAATTATGTCAAAGGGGATATCTTTGCCTTTACTTTTAGTCATAGCTTAGAAAATATACTTATGGGGGATTACCAGCTCATAGAATCCTCCAGCCAATAGGCCCACTGGACATGGTAACCTGGGAATTCTGGGAGTTGCAATCCAAAGAGTATTTCTTTTCCCAGCTCTGCTTCTAGTACCAATGTGACATGGTAGGATGCTGACATGGTGGACATCCAACTGAGAGGATCTTTGTAAACTGACTTGGGTTCTGAGCATCATGAACCCATGATCTTGAGAGGCTAGAAGCAAGGCCTATCTGGCAGAGAGATGGCAATGTAAAAAGCCACTACTTGCATTGCTCCTATGCTGGCCCAAAACAGTCTTCATCCCATCTCTTCTACTGACCACCAGAGAACAAAGAACATAGGAACTACTTCGAAAGAATGAATGCAGGATGAAAGTTACTATCTGGCAGCAGATTGCTTGAGACCCTCCCATAACACTAAAGGCACAAGGGATATCCACTGAGATTAGGGAGCCTATGCAGAGTATTCCTCCACAGGACTTCTATTTGTTTCTGACATTTGGGAAATGACCAAATGGCTAGAAAACTTCACTTAAAACAAAGGCAAACCACTTGAAACTTATTATTATTATTATTATTATTATTATTATTTAGAAAAACAAACATTTAGAAGACATGGATAATGCAGAATGCTACAGAACTGTATGCTGTGGGAGCTGAATTTTTCTGCATCAGATATTATATACCATGTTTTAGCGTAATGAAATTGAATGCCAGTAAAGAAATTTGCTATTTTCCACAGATACACATCCCCTAAAAATATACCTCCTGATCCAACTTGCTTCCCATGATCCCACTGCCAGCATGAAAGTAAATTTTAGGTACCAGTCTGTCTTCTGCAGCTGAAACAGAAGGACCTCGATCTTGGCTCTTGCTTCTGCAGCAAAATATCTTGAACTGGCTGTGTATAACTATGTGCATGTATTGCAGAGACTCAGGGGGGTTGCAGACTGCCAGAAATAGTGCAAATTGAGTCCACTTTAAGGGTTAGGGTTAGTGCTAGGGAGTCATGGGAATTGGGGTTTTTTTCCTGAGACATTGAGCCTTCTCTGTCAGAGAGCTCTGGTGCCACAATAAAATACAGTTCCCATGGTTCCCTAACCCTAACCCTAAAAGTGGACTCAATTTGCACTATTTCTGGCAGTCTGCAACCCCCCTCAGTGTGCTGGAAGCATTTTATCTAATTCCCTAAAAGAGCAAGACACCTAAACAGGATGAGGACACATCACATATTTTTAATGATAATCCATAGCATTTCCTTCTGATTGTGACAGAAACTGCTGTCTCAACATTCATTATTGATCAGCAGTAGGCATCAAATGGAAAATAATAACTGTGTCCACCTGACAACTATCATAATCATTAAACAGTCAAATGAATCCTCAGAAACTGAAGTGTACTCTGTGTGTGTCCTTCATAAACCAGGGGTTAGTTGCATTTTAAAATAGTAAGGAAGGATTGTTTTTTCCACACCATCTCCTCCTGTTTCCAGCTAGAAAATGTAATTTTTTTCTAGCTCCAAGACACTCAAACGTGGAGTTATATATTTGGATTGTGTGTTTCCATTCATTTTGTTGGGTGAGGGTAAATATTCATAAGAGGAGAATTTTGTGGATTTAGGAGGTTATTGAGATACCGTCTCAGATTTATAGAAGACAAAAATGATGAAGATTTTTTTAGGTGACATCATGGTTTATGTGGACAAGACATCACCACAAATAACCTATAATAACCTTTAAAATTAGTTTTTTCCTGACTTCATAAACCAATATTTTATTTGGCAGGCCTTCATTGGCAATCACATTCAACAGTTCTGTTTGTTTTCTGTAACCAGGAAGATACAACCAGAGTTTTCACGTAGGCTTCCTTCAATACCGTGGTTTTGCCATTTTTGGTCTCTTTATTACTGCTTGCTGCTGCTAAATATTTTTCTTTGGAATATGTATTAAGGACAAGGATATGAATAAAGCGGGGAGGGGGGAAATAACCCTTGTAACAATACTTGCTATCCTCCTTGAACTGTAATATCATGGTGTCCAAAACACAGCTATTTTGAGTTAAACTAATACCAGCTAGAACATGTTATATTTTGAGTTTATGTAATACTGTACAGCTGTGAACAATGAAAAGGTTGAAAATTTGTCCCTCTCTGTTGATGCACTGAACAAAATCAATAGCCAAATTTGTAAGTCTCTAAATGCATGGATTCCATAGAAAATGAGTTGCTAAACTAAACTAAGGGGGGAAGCAGACGGACAGCACAGGGCCGCCCCGGGAAGCTGTGGATCGGGGCCGAGGTATCCGCACTCCTTGGCCCCGCGGCGCAGCAGCCCAGGCCCAGGAAGGAGCGCTAAAATAGCGTTCCATCTACAAGACGCCGAAGGTGCGCCGCAAAAGGCCTCCGGCACACCTTCTGCTCCTCTTCCGCTGCAGCATGTGTGGACGCTGCAGCGGAAGTGTGTCGTCGAACCGCCGGCCATGCGGAGGGCCAGCCGCTCCAACGACGTTTTGGGGAAGGGGTTGGGGCGCCCAGCATGAGGCTGCCCCTCCCTTTCCTGGCCTCGAAAATGGTGCTTTGCCCCGTCTGCTTAGGCCAGGGGTTGGCAACCTACGGCCCGCGGGCTGGAAAAGGCCCCGTTCCCCGGACTTACCGGCCCAGGCCGTTGGTTGCCGCCGCCGCCGCTGCGCGCCCCCGCGCGCCGTCCGAGCGTGTTTTTTGCCCGCGCTTCCTGCGGCTGCCATTTTGGATGTCAAAATGGCGGCCGTGACGCGTTTGCGCATGTGCAATAGTCTTGTGCATGCGCAAACGCGTCGCGGCCGCGATTTGGACTACCAAAATGGCGGCCGCGACATGGGCTGTGGCAGCGGCGGCCACAAGGACTACGGCGGCCATAGCCGCATGTGCAGGGGGGTTGCACATGGCGGAGGAGGGTACCCTCCTCCGCCGCGCACGACCCCCCTGCACACGGGGCGGCCGTAGGCCTTGCGGCTGCCGCCACCACAGCGCATGTGCAGCCGCCATTTTGGTAGTCCAAATTGCGGCCGTGACGCAAAACGCGTCACGGCCACAATTTGGACTACCAAAATGGTGGCAGCGACATGCGCCATGGCGACGGCGGCTGCAAGGACTACGGCAGCCGCCGCCGCGTGTGCGGGAGGGTCGCACGCGGCGGAGGAGGGTACCCTCCTCCTCCGCGTGTGCCCCCCCGCACACCCGGCGGCCGTAGGCCTTACGGCTGCCACTGCCACAGCACATGTGTGGCCACCATTTTGGTAGTCCAAATCGCGGCCGTGATGCAAAACGCGTCACGGCCGCGATTTGGACTACCAAAATGGCGCCCGTGCCCGCGGGGGGGGGGCACGGCAGTGGAGGGTGCCATTCCCCCCCCCCCCCCCTCAGCCCAGCCGAGACCTGGGCAACAGGAGACCGGCCCAGGTCTCAAAAAGGTTGCCTGTGCCTGGCTTAGGCCCTATGCTCCCTCCAAGTGTATCCAATTACAAATTTATCACAGGGGTTTCTTAGCAAGATTTCTTCAGAGGAGGTTTGCTAAGTTTGAGAGAGTGTTACTTGCCAATTTGAACCCTCATCTCCCAGAGTCCTAGTCAAACACGCAACCCTCAAACATGCCCCCCCTCCATATTGTTTTTAAATAAACTTTAACAGATTTGGATGCTGAAGTCTTTTTTTTTTTAATGAAAGATGTGGAGAGAAGGCAGGTTAGAGCCAGTCCTGGTGACAACCAATCAGGACTGAGCTAGCGACAGCCAATAGGATGTTGGCCTGTAAGGGGAAAACTCCGTTAGGAACAGTTGGAAGTCAGTTAGGGTTTGGATTCTAGAGAGTGAGGGTCTGGTAGAGAAGGTTCCAGAGTGGAACAGGGTTAAGGTCCAGAAGAGGGGCCTAAGATCCATACTAAACTCCAAGTGAGGGAGTTAATAAAGAGAATATCCTGAGGGGTATTGATAGCCTTAGAGGCTGGTTAAGAAATAGTGGTAAAGGTACCCAAAGAAGGGCTAAGAGTGTCCTGTGGGGGGTAACTGAAAGTGTTCCAAGGAAAGGAGTGTTTTTAGAGTATTATTATTTGTAACTGTAACCAATTATAACAAGTGCAGCAAGACCAAGTGAAACATGTTACTTGTATTGTAAATAAAGTTTTGTTGATACTTTATGAAACACTTGTCTACCATGTGAATGAATATCCACACTACTAAACCTTATACAAGATAGGTTATACCAAAGAGTTTTAGAAGAGAAGGTTGGCGAAGGAGTGGCTCTTTGCATAAATTGGTGGCAGCTGTGGGACGAAAAGGGTCCATGATGTGGTTTTATTTTATATTTTTAATAAACTATCTGGAGGCAATTGTGCTTCCAAAGGAGTTCTGAAATATTTTAAAGCAAAAATGAATAAATAATAAATAGTCACATGGTGATTTTTTTTATTCCCCTATCTTTCCTCCTTCTCTGCCCCCATTCTGCATTTCCTTTTAGTTGAGATGAGAGAGAAAATTCTTGTCTAACATGCCCATTTTTACTTCTTCTTTTGAAAACCTTTTTTTTTTTCCAAAAACAAAACACAAACACAAACACATTTATTATAGACTGAAAAATCTTCTGCCTGGACTTACAAGTTCAATTACATCCCAGTACAATTGCATTCCTATGGATGAAGAAACTGTGAATTTCAATATTACTTGGCTTCCCATCTTGAAAAGAGAAACATATTCGTGGTGTAGCTATTTATGTGTATATATATATATATATATATATATATATATATATTTGTCACATGGATATTTAATTATGTAATGTAGAACCAGCATGGTGTAGTGATTTCAGTGCTGGACTATGACTCTAGAGGCCAAGGTTCAATTCCCCGCTCAGCCATGAAACCCATTGGGTGACCATAAGCAAGTCACATGCTCTTCGCCTAAGGGGAAGGCAATGGCAAAACTCCTATGAACAAATTTTGCCAAGAAAACCCCATAAAAGTGTCATCTTAGGGCTACCATAAGTCAGAAATGGCTTGAAAACACACAACAACAACAACAACAACAACAACAACAACAGATACTTACCAGACCTCTACCACACTAATAATTCATATACCAAAAATTATGGTTGGAATTCTATTGTGAAGTCAGCATAATCTAGACATACTTCAGTTTAGCTTCAGGCCTGGTTATGGGATGGAGATGGCTTTGGCTGCCTCAGTGGGTGACCTACACAGGGAACTGGAAAGAGGAGTGTGTCCCTATTGGTTCTGCTGTACCTCTCAGTGGCTTTCAATATCATCAACCATGATATCCTTCTGGGCCACTTCTATGTGATGGGACTCAGGACACTGTTACACAATGGTTCTAGTCTTTCTTGGAGATGCAAACTCAGAAGGTGGTGCTGTGGGACTCATGTTTGACTCCTTGGCCATTGGCCTATAGGTTCCCATAGGGTTCTGTTTTGACCTTCATGATCATTAATATCTATATCAGTGATTCCCAAAGTTCAATCCTTCAGATAGTTTGGACTTCAGCTCCCAGAATACCTGACAATTAGCCAAGCTGGCTGGGGCTTCTGTGATCTGAAGTCCCAAATAGCTGAAGGACCAATGTTTGGGAACTACTGATCTATATGAAACCACTTGGAGAGGCCACACTGAGCTTTGGAGGTGCAATGTCAACAGTATTCTGATGTCATCCTTTCCATCTGATTCCAAGGAAGCTATTGATACTTGGTATTGAGCCAATGCCTGTTATCAATAATGGACTGGATAAGAATAAACAAATTGAAACTTAACCCAAACAAGACAGAGGTGCTCCTGGTCAGTAGACAGACAGCTCAGGGAATAGAGTCTTGGCCTGTGCTGGATGGGGTTACACTCCCCCTGAAGTCTTAGGCTTGCAGCTTGGGTGTTCTCTCTGAACCTGGATGCCCAGTTTTCAACAGCAGCCAAGAATGCATTTGCTCATCTAAAACTAGTGTGCCAGGTGTGATCATTCCATGACATGTCAGATTTGGTTACAATGACACATGCCTTGATTACATCCTATTTGAACTACTGTAACAAACTCTACATGGTCTGCCACAGGTTCAAAATGTAGTGGCCAGAATGCCGACTGGGGCCAGTTATAGGGAGCATATAACTGCCTTGTTGAAACAGTTTCACTGGCTAACCAGTTCATTTCTGGACACAATTCAAAGTGCTGGTCATGACCTATGAAGCCCTATATGGCTTAGGTCTTAACTATTCAAAAGACTATAACTCTCCATATGAACTTGCAAGAATGCTAAGATCTTCAGGGAGAAGGCTTTCTCTCAGCCCCACCACCATCCCCGCCTTGCTTGGTGAGGACATAAGAGAGAACCTTCTCAGTGGCTGCTCCCCCTCTCTCTTTCCCCAGCATGCAACAATCTTTTTGTTCAAGCAGACTTTTAATACCTAACTGCACCAGGGAGGCTTTTTTATTGGAGTGTGTTAATTTATTAATTTATTTATTAACTTTGGTATGTTTTTACATAATTCAATATTGTTTTAATTATGATGATTTTCATTGTTTTCTAAATTGTATTGATAGTTTTAATTCTGTGAGCCACCAGAGGTACCACTCTGGGATGGATGGATAGATAGATAGATAGATAGATAGATAGATAGATAGAATAGCCTCTATAGTTATATGGCTATGCAGTAACTTCTGGCCTGTCCCATTCAGTTCCCCAATTACCACTAAGCAGCCACTACCATCAATGGAGGCCTTTCCCTATCACTGATGTTCTCATTTTCTCCTATGAAAGATCTCGGTTGTGACAGGAAAAAGTGGGATTTCTGTAACAGTTCCTCCTCACACTTAAGATTGCTTGTGCAAGAGTGTTGGAAACGTCAGTCAGTTACTGCCCGAGTGACAGGGAAATGGATCCCCATTGAGTGCAGCAACTGCTTCCCAGTATGTGGGGAATGGGGAACTTTCACAGTCCCTACATCTCTTCTAAACTAGGGAATATGTAAGGATCATGAATACCGAACAGTTTTTAATGCATAACTCTAGTTTATGCATACATAATTCCCCAACTGGATTTTGGCCCATTACCTTTTATTACCATCCATTATTCCTGTATGTTCTGCTGTAATCGTTTACACATGCCAAATTGTCTCCAAATTTATATTGATAAATATATCAATGAAAGAAAATGAGCAAGTACATTCATTGATACACAGTTACTTTGTCTCATGAACCACGATAAACAGATAACTTCATACTAAACAGAAATTTGAAATGTTTATGTACATAGATTAGTAGGAATCTGCTCTCCAAATACAATGATGAGACTAGAACCAGAAATACTTCACAGCAGGATTCTTGATTCATAGTCAAGGTTCCAGCCATGTTGGTGGCAGAATTATGGACATAGTAGTGAAAAATGCTATTTTTTTTCCATGCTCTGATGGATCACAAAAAGTAACAGTGTTATTGTTAGGAATGTGGGATTGGGAACATGGGAGATCCAGGTTCCAGTCTTGACAGAGCCATGAAATTCAATGAGGAGAGCTATCCTTGCCTCCTTGGCAAGGTAAAGTAGGAATGTAAATAATAAAACACACATTCAGTGCAGGTGTCTGGATATCCATTCTCCTTCATGTGCTTAAACATGCCTTGGCTTAGATGGGTGGGGGAAATCTGCATGAGTATCCAGGATCATGTGAATGCTTGGAAGCAGCCATGGGTGTGACAATAAAAGGGTATTCCCATTCACACACAGGGTCCTTTCACATGACACAATTGTAGTACTTTGATGTCACCTTAACTGTAATGATTCCACACCATGAAATGCTGGTATCTGCAGTTCAGGGAAGGATACTTAGGATTCACTGCCAGTGTCTCAGCAAACTACAAATCCCAAGATTTTGTAAGATGCAATCATGGCAGTTAAAGTGGTATCAAAGTGCTAAATTTGGGTAGTACCACGGAGCCACAACCCTAGATTGGATGAAGTCTTGTAGCAGCCAGGAATTGATCAAACCTGGTATAATGTAAATAGCATCTATTAGTGATAAATGGATAGTTTAAATGCAGCTAGCAAACCCTTCTCAGATTCCTTAATAGCATTTTCTTACAGCACACAGCCACTATGGAAAGGAAAGTTCCAATAATTAAATTTGCTCTATTGACCTCACCAAAATTAACTGGCTTTGCAACAGTATAGCTGTCTGTGTAAAAACAGGAAGCCAGATTTCCCCCAAGTAACTCTGATTCACCATGAGAAAAACAGCTGGGTCACTCCCTTAACGTGCAATTTTGTGGGGCAAGAATAAAAGGATGTATATGTCTGATACCCTCTCTTAAAAATGGGTGTGTGTATGTGTTTTTTCCAGTGGCAGTTTTCCAGCACTGATTTCTGGAAAAGCCTGGCCCAAAGACACTCTAACTTAGACAACATCTTTACTTTATGTAATTGTTTTTCTATTCGGCAAACCCCTCAAGAATTATTATTTTTTTAAAAAAAAATCCAAACAAGAGAAGACAACTAATTCTAAAATTTCTCTATGCACAAGAATCATGTATTGCTCTTTCCTCTTTTTTTCCTTCTAAAAACAAATCAGTAAGATTTTTTAATAATAATAAAATAATAATAATAAACAATGGGGGTTATGCCAGTGTTTCTCAGCAGTCATGCTACATTTTCACCCACAGATGCCTGCATTTATTATTATTATTATTATTATTATTATTATTATTTTGTTCCACATGTTCACACATCTGCTCAACATGTGTGGTTTGTGACTGACTTTTCAGGCTGAATGTCCTGCTAAATGGACAGAGTGGGCCGATCATTCCTTGGAGAATGTAGAATCTGCTTCTTGTGGATTGCTGCCAAATGCAGCGGTGTAATAAAAGAAAAAGAAATCCTCTTGTTCCAGTTGCTCTGAAATGAACTGTGTCCTCTTCCCCACCACCACCCCAAATACCATCTGGCTGTGATCCCTTGAGGCCTGGTTGTAACACCTAGATTTGGCAGACTCCGTTTGATGGCTACAGGCATCTCTATGTGGCCTGAATGCATGAAAAGCCAGACTATTAAAAATTGGAGGAAGTTGAACAAGATCTCTCTCTCTTCTCTCTCTCTCTTTCTCTCTCTTTCTCTCTCTCTTTCTCACTGTCTCTGTGTCACATTTCTTTTTCTTTCTTCCTGCTTTCAAGAAGTTACAAATTCAACAACACTACCCTGTTGACAATGCAGGAGCCAATATGGTACTTTTGTTTAACAGTTACACTTAGATGAAACATTTCTAAGCTCAGATGTTGAACTGTGGCAGGGGAGATTTTTATCAGTGGTGAGTGGTGGCATCTATGTAAGTGGAGTGGTGAATCCACTTTGAGGTCTCCTCTGAACTTTAAATGAATGATCCAAAGGGGATAGAGTTCAGCACCTTAAGACAGAGGTTTTAAAGTTCATCCTGAAGTCTACCCCACTGACATGGAAGTCATCACCAGCTCCTGTACTTGATCACCAAATAACCATGGGCCTGCCACTTTCTCTAAGCTTGATCTACTTCACAGGGTTGTTGTGAACACAGAAAAGGGGAGAAGCACCATGCATGCCACTTTTAAGCCCCTTGGAGGAAAGGTGAGATATAAATGTAATAAAGTAATAAAATGAAGATTGACACTTAAGCACTGAGGATGAAATCATCCATCTTTATGCTTTCTCAGGAGTAAGGCACAATTCCATGCAGAACTTGGCATACCTTTGAAATGATCTTGTGATGGCTTGGCCAATTGAGGGTCTCATCATAACTATTGTTTAGATGCTTTTGGCAGTGCTGATGTGACTGCATTAAGTGAGGTTGACGTGTAAGCTAGGCATAGGCTGAAGAAGTCACCTGATTGTGTCAGTGTGCAGCCATCTTCTCAGCTTGGGTTTCCGATTCCAGCATAGAAAGTTTTCCTTATGGCAATTGGCCCTGAGTCCAATGGAGACTAAAAGCCAAGTGAATGTATAGGATGATCATTGGCTGTGATTGTACTATTGCACAATGGGGACTTCCACTTCACAATGGGGCACTGTGAAGGATGCCTTCTTCTGAAAAGTGGGTTCCCTTGACACAATGGGGAACCATAAAAGATGGGGACATTTTCCCATCTGGACATAGGGCACCCATGACCTTCCATTGCTCTCTGTTTTGGATTATCAGTGTGCCGGCCACTGCCCCCTCCTTGCACCATGACTGTACAGAGACAGCCTATCCCACAAAGTGTCTTGTGAATTGCTATTGTTGTGCAATGACCATACTGCTGACTTTCCTTGTGCCATGGTCCCAGTGGCACAGCTACTACTACAAGGCTCTGTTCCTGGAATATGACTGCTATGCAATTCTGGACATTCTAAACTGTGCAATTGTAAGTTGGTTTGTTCCCTTTCGATTCCTTGCTCTTCCTGGGATAATGCCTGATTGAGTGCAACATCATCTGAAAATCTTCCATATGATAGCACGATTGTCCTGGGAGCCTTTTTATACCCCAATTTTCCCCTGTGATAATCTTCGAAGTTAAACAGCAAAATTACCACCAGTGTGAATGCAACTCAGTTGCTTGTTTTGTTGTGATTTCTATCATTAGAAACAGGTATATAAACAGATTAATTGTAGTATGCATTGTTGTTCAGGAGAATCAATAACCAGCATTAATGATTGACCAGTCTCAGTTCACTGGCTGTTAAGAGCATGTTGCATACCACTTTGTATCTTGAAGTGTTCCTCAAGTTGCGCAGTTTCCCATATGAGAGCATGCTTCTTCCCATAAGCCATCAAAACATTATTCTGTTTGAATGAAAACATAATTGGAGTGTTCCCACTTTCTCGGAAGTGAACTCCACGTATGGCACATAGCCTATATGTTAACACAGACCATCCCAAACGTCACCTCCAAATTGGGTGAAAAATCTGCATAGCTGGTTATGCATGTGATACAAAAAGATGTGATACAGAAAGATCTCCCTGTTAACTACATGTTGAACCCTTCCATGATAACACAAAGAGAAAATTAATATTATTTATATATTTATGACAAAACTTCAAAAAAGATATTTTTAACAAAAGACATCAAAAACATTTCAAATGAGGAGCCACTCTATTTTCTATGAATGGGAGATAATAGCTGAAATGTCCAGCAAAGTCAAAGGACAATAGAATCAGAAGAGACCGCAAGAGTTGAAAGATCCCTGAAGTGAATTTTGTATGCACCATACAGAACATATTTCAAGTCAAATTATCACAAACTAGGGTTGACAGTTCATATTTTTCCCAGGCCTTGAGTTTTCAGAGTAAAACCTAGAGATGGTACCTGGTGATGTCATTACAAACTATACATAAAGTATCAACTAAGGTTGCTCACCTGTTTAGGAAAACAGCATAAGGAACATTTAATTTAGCCTACATATTTCTAGATTCAGAGCCAAGAGTGAACCTCAGAACTATAACAACTGGGAAATGAATGAGGGCACTAACTAAATCAAAACACAGACCTTGTGGAGAACCATTGCAACAAATCAGTTAAGCATTGCGAAATTGTACCAAGCTGCTGCTCTGGTGAGCTGAAGAGTTGCACACAGCCCTTTCTCTTGCCTTGAGCTGAGTCTACCATAACTGGAAAATTTTTACCCTTGTCTCCTACCTGGAGATGGCCCATGAAAACTAGAGACTCACATCCAGGCCCTGAAATCTGGCAACACTATCCCAAACATGCCCTCTAAATTTGGTTGAAAGCCCCCCCCCCATTAACTGGAGTACCTCCCAGCCCCACCACCGCCACCACCACCACCATTGAACTGTGCCTAGGCTACACAGCCTATGTTTTGACTTCATCAAAGTAGTGAACATTTGTCCAGATATTTTTGTGTGTCTCTGTTACAAATTAGAAAACAGAAACATCATTTTTATAGATATAAATCGGCAGTGATATACTCAATAGCAGCCTGATGTGCAAGGAAAAGTAACTCTGACCCTCCAAATGTTGTTGGACTGCAGCTCCCATCAGCACTAGCTAGTGTAGCCAATGATGAGAAGTTATGGGAACTGCAGTCCAAGATTTGAAGGGTTGCCCATCCCTGCCCTTAGCTATTTCAAGCATAATTCCCAGTCTCCATCCTTGCTGTAACATAACTCTGTTGAAAAAGGCAAGTTCTTCAGAAAGCCTTTTTTTCAAAAGCCAAAGGAGTTCATTTTTATTTTATTTTTTAAAAATACAATTCAATATTTCAGTAAAAAATATCAGCGTTTTATCCAAATACTGAAGTCTGAGTACCAATCCTGGTGTCTTGTACTGATGTTTGGATTTATTGTTCAGTTTCCATGGCCATCCAGGTCTTGGTTTCAAGTTTACTCTTGCCTCTTTGAACTGCCTTATCATCTTATGTGTCAACATCTGTCTTAATTAGCGCTGAATCATCATCACGATACTTTGAACAGGTCTTTTGATTGCTCACCTATGGCATGACTTCAAACTGAGAGTAATTGGAAACTGCAGAGTTTCCACATCTCACATTTTGCACTGTTGACAATTCAAGTTTCCACAGTGGACATTTTCCAAGATATTCAATAATAATAATAATAATAATAATAATAATAATAATAATAATAATAAATTTTATTTATATCCCGCCCCTCTGCTGGGCAATTGGAGTGGCGAACAAGATTAAAACAGAAAAAAGGACTACTGTGGAGAGGTTCAGGAGAACCCAAGATCACTTCATTTAGCAGACACTAGGGGAAAGCTTAAGGAGAGGGAAATCTGTAATGTGGGTTCTGTTAGTAGGATCAGGAATCTATATTAAGTTCACTTCATGAGAGGCAGAAGGATCATTTTCTTCCTATTAGCTACAGGTTGAACCCTTCCATGATAATGTCAACAGATGTAGTGGCATCAAAGGCTTTCACAGCCAGCATCCATAGCTTTTTGTGGGTTTTTTGGGCTGTCAGGCCATGTTATAGAAGAATTTATTCCTGACATTTCACCATTTCACTTGCATCTGTAGCTGGCATCTTCAGAGAATGGTGACATGGAAGTGTGTGGGAGTATATATACTATGTGAGCTTTGGTTGAGATTATTAGCATGTAAATCTGTGTATTGTTCCGTTGAGGCAAGGCCTCAGAGTGGGAGGATATGTGATGAGGATTAGTGTCTATTTAATTAATAGTCTATTGTCTGCTGGGAAAATGCAAATGAACTTCACCCAAGGCCTTGCCTCAACAGAACAATATACAGATTTACATGCTAATTCTCCCAACCAAGGATTACACAGTATATATACCCCACGCACTTCCATGCCACCATTCTCTGAAGATGCCAGCCACAGATGCAGGTGAAACATCAAGAATAAATTCTTGTAGAACATGGCCTCACAGCCAAAAAAAACCCCACAAAAAGCTATAGATGTAATGGAGCTGGAATGGAGCATCAAACTAGGACTTTTTCATCCGTAGGAATCATGATGTTATCTGCCGTCCACTTCAGAATTTCCAGTTCCTTCTCAGCTTTGTTGTGGTCCTCATAATAACCAAGATAGGGATAGTTGAGAGCAATACCTGTTGGAATGCCAAGTATTTTAGAATGGCTTGGTTTTGAATAGGCGTGTTTAAATTAAAACCTATTTGCTTTACAAAATAGGGTGGTGGGCTGTTCTCACTCAAACTATGAATGTACAGTATGGATACATCCCCAGTTTAGAAACTGACTACCTATGCAGGGGTTCCATTGTGCATGTGGACAAAATCTGACCATACTTGTTTCAGTAGTGTACTCATTCATATGAATATTTTCAACACATATGGTTTTATATCACCAGCGGAGATCTTGTGTGCCCTCCCATCATTCTAAGACTACAATTCCCATAATTCCTAGACAGCAATGGAGAGATTCATGGGAGCTGTAGTCCAGCAGCATCTGGAGGACCATAAGTTTTCTAGTCCTACAGTTAACCCAAATTGTTCCATTGCTGTTAAATGGACAGCCTGAAGGAACTGCATGTGAAATGCTATACATTGTTTCTCTATAGAGGGTTTTCGTGTGTGTAAAATGGCATTTATACAAACACAAATTGAGGTATGGCTATTCTATAGAAATTCTGTAGAAGATTGAAACAAAGCCTGAAACGATATAAACATGTTGCCAGATGTATAAAAGAATAACAAAATTCTCATAAAGTGCAGCCATATACACTTTTTCCACGCTTAAATATGTTATACTTTAGTGCATGTTATTGTCCCACCCAGCTCTTCCTTCATGTTAAGTGAAGCAACTGCCTCAGGTCACAGTTTCTTCAAGAAACAAAGGAAAGCATATCCTCCAACTGCCCAATTTGGTAGAGAAAGTCCTGATTAATCCACTGTTGTAACATTTTCTTTCAGCTGCTTTTAAAATGTCCTAGTTTCTTTCTTCTTTATAAATTTCCTCCTTTGTCCTCTGCTTACCTCAGTTGCTACAAACTGAGTTTAAAGTGCAAAAGTAGTTCGTATCCAATTAACTCAGCAGGGGGGAGAGGAGAGAAGGGGGCAGAATCTTGCCCTTCCAAGTGCACTCTGGCAAAAGCAAACTGCTGAAGACTCTCCTAGCTTGTATGTTCTTCCTCATTAATAATTTTTGCCATCTTGACCACAGTCTCATGTTGCTTGGCCACACCTATCCTGTTTTTCATCTGTGGAATGTTGGAGGGGATGTTGTAGTCTCTTGACCATTCTACTCTCTTGGAATGAAGTACACAGTGTAGTCTGCACTCTCTGAAGTTTAGAGCAGGGGTAGGCAACCTAAGGCCCGGGGGCCAGATGCAGCCCCCCGAGGCCTTTGGACCGGCCCCAGGCTGGTCCTGCCGCCGCCGCCGCCACCCACCATCCACCATGATGATATTGATTATTGTTGTTATTACTTGTTCTTGGGGTTTTCTTGGCAAAATCTCCACAGGGGTTTTGCCATGGCTTTTCTGGAGCTGAGAGAGTGTGCATGCATTTTTAAAATGTTTTTTAAAAAATTATTTTTATTTATTTATTTATTTATTTATTTATTTTTGATGCTTCAGCCCCCCAATTGTCTGAGGGACAGCAACCCAGCCCCCGGCTCAAAAAGGTTGCCCCTGGTTTAGAGTCTAAACTATCAGGATGTAGTGGAGGATCCTAAGATTTACGTGCCACTCAATCTGGCTTGTCCACAAGATGGAATGGAAAAGGGTATGATCTTATTCTTTGTCTCAGATAACGAAACATCTTCACCTAACCCAGCCATGTGTGTCTTGATCTTCATATAAAGGCACAATGCTTTGTAAAGGCACTGTAAACCCTGGTGGTGCAGTTTTTAAATGCCAGTACTGCAGCCACAATGTTATGAGTTTGATCGTAGAGGACCCCAAGGTTGACTCAGCCTTCCATCCTTTTGTAGGTCAGTAAAATGAGTACTCAGCTTGTTGGGGACAATTTACAGATTGTAAACAACTGAGAGAATGCTGAGTTCACTGATGAGAGGTATAGAGATGTACCGTAGAAATATGAGTGTATTCTTGAACACGCACACAGGTTTTGAAATAATCCACTAGTCTTTCTTTTGAAATAGGATTCCTCACATTAGAAAGATTAATGGATTATTTCAAAACCTGTGTGTGTGTTCGAGAATACACTCATATAGCTTTGATTCTACTCCCAACAAACACTCCTGTGGGCATTTTTATATCCTACATTACACCTGTATTCTCACTGAGGTCAGAAGACACCACAAAAAAATATACCTGAATGGGAAATGTTCAAAGTCAAGATACTCCCAAGAGAAAAACCATTGCTTTGTAAATGTGTAGTGTATATCTCACACTTAGGAGAATATCACATGGAGGCTTACTGTCCTTCTCTCATCATTAAATCACCTTTAAATCATCATAATTGCGCGATTGGGGTTCACACCCCCATGCACTTCTCCCATGTTTAAAGAGTAATGGAGGCGTACCCAAATACTTGTCCTGTCAGTAGAAGCCATCATTTGGTAATAACAAAAACTTCTGTTATTACCAAGTGGAAGCTCCATTACTCTTTACTGATGGGACAAACATGCAGGGACACCTTCATTACACTTTAAACACAAGAAAAGTATGAGAGACGGGATCAGGGTGTGGCAATTATGACAATTTGAAGGTGATTTAATGACAGGAGGAGGATGGTAAGCCTCCCGTGTGATATTCTCCTTAGAGAAGGACTTCACTGACTATCTTAATGCTTGGACAGGAAGGAAATCTCTTTCCATTATTTGGGACCCAATCTGTTTACCTTATGTTCCTGAAGTGATGCCAGTGAGTGTACTCTGTACATGACCAAGATAAATGCCTGTTTTGTTTTTGTTTTCTTTTTCTTTTACTTTCCCTCACTTACTCCCACAATTGAAATCACCTCCTCTTTTTCTTGTCTTTTTCTAGCAACTGCTTGAATTTCACCTCTCCTCCCAAAAGTTCTCAGTGACGGTCTCCTTCGACAAGAATGATAATGTGAAAGGTGAGAAAAATAACCAGCTTTCCCATCTACAGTTTCAGAAGGGGAAAAGCATGCTTTCTTTTCGGGGTGGGGGTGGGGGCTATCATTTCTAATGCTGTAGTCCCTCTGCTGGAGGAAGAGAAAAACAACACACTTGGCTAATGATTCTGCTAAGTACAGAGCCTACCTGTGACACACAGCACAAATAATGCTGGTTCCCTGATTTTACAATTACAGAGAATGTGTTTAAGCTGATCAGTGCAGCTGTCCTGGGTCGGAGGTTTGGCCCCGAAATTAGAGGCATAGCTATGAGTGGAAGGGAGGCCAAATGAGGACATTGCCTCCCTCCAACTATTCGCTCCCCCCCGAAGGAAATTTTTCCTTCAGACCCTACAATTTCTAGCATTGCAGTAACTGAGAACTTGAGCATTGAGAGATACAGTTTAGGCATCCCAAGAAAAGAGGCAAAGTTTACACTCCTCTATTACAAGCCCAGCAATAGAAGAGTGGAAACAACTTTCAGTTTCTCACTGCAGTGCTAGAAATGTGAAGGAAAATTTCATTAAGGTGAGTGAATTCTTATTGGGAAGCCAGAGCCCTCACCCCACTCCCTGCCTCCACACACACATTGCTACAGTACTCCCCAGAGGTAGTTGTATCTGGAGTGAACTTTAACCTGAAGTCTACTGTTGGTGAAATTCTGTAGAGTGAAATTTAACTATGTGCAGCTACCCAAGTTGTTGCTTTTATGTGCTTTTATGGGGGGTTGCAGACTGCCAGAAATAGTGCAAATTGAGTCCACATTTAGGGTTAGGGTTAGGGAATCATGGGAAATGTATTTTATTGTGGCACCAGACCTCTCTGACAGAGAAGGCTCAATGTCTCAGAAAAAAAACCAGTTCCCATGATTCCCTAGCACTAACCCTAACCCTAAAAGTGGACTCAATTTGCACTATTTCTGGCAGTCTGCAACCCCCCTAAGTCAATTCTAAGGTGGCCCTAGCATAGGGTTTTCTTGGCAAGATTTGTTCAGAGGAGGTTTGTTATTATTTCCTCTGAGGCTGAGAGAGTGTGATTTGCCCAGATCACCCACTGAGTTTCCATGGCTGAGCAGGGATTTGAAGCCTGGTCTCCCAGAATTCTAATCCAACACTCAGGCCACTACACTACATTGGCTGCTCTAGTTAGGATTCACCTGTAGGGTTTAGACCATTAAGAGCTGTTCTTAGGAACATACGTATGGCCTGTGGATGACCAGGGTGAAATCCAAAATCACACATACAATGCCGGGAATGTCATGAATAATGGGAAGATGTGAGTCAGGAGTTAGGAACCTGTGGCCCTCCAGATGTTATTGGACTGCACCTCCCATCAGCCCCAGCCAGCATGACCAATTGTCATGAATAATGGGAAGTATCATCCAACAACATCTGAAAGGCTGCAAATACTTCACCCATAAGAAGATTTCATACAATTTTATGAATGTGAAGGATTGAGCATATTGGACTAGGTGTCTGGCCAAAACCATAGATAGATGCTATTGAAACTTAGCTTTCCTCCACCCCCATCTTTCACTCAATTACCTTTATCAGCCTAATTAATCATATTGGAATTCCATTTGTTTTATCTAATATGTTTTATGTGGAGTTGCCTTTCAAAAGCATTCAGAAATGTCACCATGCTGAAGTCAGACTGTTCCCTTGTTAGGAGAGCAACCATAACATACCTACCAGAAAGGTGTCAGATATAAATAATGCCAATACTTCTTGGTGAGGAGAAAAAAAACATACCTATTTAACCCTACTGATGCCTAACTGGTTGTTACAATGATGGCATGCCATTTGCTTGCTAGCATCAAACCACAACTCAGCTTCTTTTTAGTGCTGAAAGTGATGTTGTAAGCTCTTTCTTAATGATCTCTTATCAAACAGGTTTTATGTCATCATGAAAAGTGTGCACTACAAGCAGAGAGTGAGCTTAGTCCAACCTATCTGTAGTAGAAGTGATAGAGATCTCAGATGCAGATATCTTACATAGCTCCCACAAACTTGCAGTGGGCAGATGCTAAAACTAATTTTGGTTTCTTGTCATGTAATGCCTTTTTATTCCAGTAGTCATGTTGGTTCCCTGATTTAAGCAAATTCAGCATAGGAAACAGCACATGCTCAGAGTTTGTGTTAATTGCATTTTTCATAATTTAAATCTGGGGCATAAAATTAGAAATATGAACCATTGTAAAGATTTTTGTCTTTAATCCCCCCCCCCCCCACAAACTCAAATGAAATCTGTCAGAACATTCTGAAATGACTTTAATTCTATCTCTAGCTTCTGTTTATTTTGTTGATCTTCCAACTGGACAAATTATACTTTTTAAAAACATTTCTCTTTTCTCACGCTCTCATGAGCACAGGATCTTTGAAATCTTTCCAAGTAATATGCACTATTTCTGGCAGTCTGCAAAGGCCCTCTGTCTCTGTCTCTGTCTCTGTCTGAGCCAACGTGGTGTAATGGTCAGAGCATAAGATTATGACTCTGGATACTAGGGTTTGAATCCCAACTCTGCCAGTGTTACTATTGGATCTTGACCTTTCTTTCATTTTTATTATTTATCTTTAGGAGATTCCTATAAGATAAATTCTCTGTCTTATCATACAATTAAAAATAAAAAATAGAATGCAAAAATCTAAAACGTAAGAGAGGGAGGGACTTGTACAATGCTTTATCTTGGAGGTTAAAATAGGAGGTTAGCAGAACAAGGAATCCAAGTCCTCTATTTTCAGATGGGATCATAAACAGGATACCAGATAAGGTGTTCACCTATGTCCCTAAAGTCTGCATGTCAAGTCAGCATGTCAAGTTCAATCTTAACATGCAACAAGCAGAGGCACAAAATATGCTTGCATCTAATGCCCCCATATAAGTTAAGAAAGGGCCTTTGCAGACTGCTAGAAATAGTGCAAATTGAGTCCACTTTAAGGGTTAGGGTTAGGGTTAGGGAATCATGGGAACTGTATTTTATTGTGGCACTAGAGCTCTCTGACAGAGAAGGCTCAATGTCTCAGAAAAAAAATTCCCATGATTCCCTAGCACTAACCCTAACCCTTAAAGTGGACTCAATTTGCACTATTTCTGGCAGTCTGCAAAGGCCCATAGTCAAGCAGCTGAAGGCCCAGTTAGCTACACTTCAGCATATTAGGGAGCAAGAAGTTTTCCTGGACAGAGCAGAACAAATGGTCTTGGACGGAGACCACACAGAGAAAGTTGTTCAGGAGGAGGTCATTTTATGCACACAGGAGGTGGACACCTGGAGGAATGTCACACACAGAAGTAGGGAAACCAGGATCATTCTGGGAGCTCACATCTACAGAATCAATTTGAAGCTCTCGCCCTTATCAAGGATGAAGAGGAAGAGCAGCAGGGACAATCCTCAGGGACAGTGCAGGGGACCCTAAGAGTACCACTGCAGGAAACAGCCACTGCTAAGCCTTGGAGGAGGCGTGGTGGTGGTTGGGGACTCCTTGTTGAGGGGTACAGAAGTAGCAGTTTGTGGGCCTGACAAGATGTCCCGGGAGGTGTGTTGTCTCCCTGGGGCAAAAATCTGTGATGTGACAGCGAGGCTGGCAAGACTTGGCAAGCCTACTGACCATTATCCCTTCCTTTTGGTCCATGTGGGAACCAATGATATTGCAAGTCTTAGTCTTCACAATATCAGAAGGGATTATGAGGCTTTGAGTAGGAAGCTGAAAGAGCTGGACGCACAGGTTGTCATCTCATCTCTTCTCCCAGTTGAAGGGCATGGTCCAGGAAGGGAGAGGAAGATAGCAGATGTGAATAACTGGCTCCGTAGATGGTGTCACCAAGAATGATTTGGATTCTTGGATCATGGGCTGTGGTTCCATGAGGGTGGACCTCTAACAAGAGGTGGGCTCACACCAGTTGGCAGAAGCATTTTTGCCAATAGTCTCAAACATTTGATCAGGAGGGCTTGAAACTGAGTCATGTTGGGGAAGGAGACAGTATCTTGGAAGGCAGGAGTACATCATGGCCTGGAGATAATAGTCAAAGTGTTATAGAGAGAACAAGGCAAATGATGCAAGGGTCCAACAGTGGAAGGAAAAAAACCTCACATAGGCAGCAAGTGTGGAGGACACATGCTCTTAGATGTCTCTACACTAATGCACAGAGCATGGGAAATAAACAAGATTAACTTGAACTCCTAGCACAACAAAGCAAATATGATATAATCGGCATCACTGAAACCTGGTGGGATGAGTCTCATGATTGGAATGTAGGAATAGAGGGGTATAACCTTTTAAGAGAAATAGGCCAAACAGGAAAGGAGGAGGAATAGCATTATATGTCAGGGATGTTTACACCTAGAAAGAAATCCAGGACTTAAATCCTGGAAATCAGGTGGAGAGTATTTGGATAAAAATTAAAGGGGAAGGAAACAACAGGGATGTTATAGTGGGAGTCTACTACAGACCCCCAAGTCAGATTGAGAAATCAGATGATGCCTTTCTAAAACAGATGACCACACACTTAGAAAGGAGAGATGTAGTAGTGATGGGTGACTTCAACTATCCTGACATTTGCTGGAAGTCAAACTCAGCCAATACTTCAAGGTCTAGCAAATTCTTCACTTGCATCAAAGACAATTTCTTTGTCCAAAAGATGGAAGAGACAACAAGGGGATCAGCTATTTTAGATCTGATCCTAATCAACAGGGATGACGTGGTAAATGGGGTGCAAGTGGTGGGATCCTTAGGTGGGAGTGATCATGTTTTCCTGGAGTTTCTTATACAGTGGAAAGGAGAAGCTAGGCATAGTCAAACACTCTTTCTAGACTTTAGGACAAATTTAGGGAAACACTGGGAGTGATTCCATGCTCAGGAACACTAAAGGAGAAGGGAGTTCAAGATGGATGGGTGTTTCTCGAAAGGGAGATACTGAAGGCACAATCTCAAACTAATCCAATGAGAAGGAAAAATGGGAGATGTCTCAAGAAACCGGGTTGGATGACAAAAGAACTTTCAACTGAACTAAGTTTTAAACAGGAGATGTATAACAAATGGAAAAGGGGCGAAATCACTAAAGAGGAATTCAAGCAAATAGCTAGCACATGTGGGGTAAAGTCAGGAAAGCAAAAGCGCAGAATGAGCTCAGGCTTGCTAGAGGGATTAAGAACAATAAAAAGGGCTTCTTTGGGTATGTCCATTGCAAAAGAAAGAAGAAGGAAGTGGTAGGGCCACTACGCAGAGAAGATGGAGAAATTCTAATAGGGGACAGAGAAAAGGCAGAACTACCCAACACCTTCTTTGCCTCAGTCTTCTCACAAAAGGAAAAGGGTGTTGAACCTGAGGAAAAATGGAGCAGAGGACACAATAGGGGAAATGCAGCACAGAATAAGTAAAGAGGAAGTACAGGAATACCTGGTTAACCTAAATGAATTTAAGTCTCCAGGACCAGATGAACTACATCCAAGGATATTAAAAGAACTGACAAATGTAATCTCAGAATCACTGGCAATAATCTTTGAGAACTCTTGGAGAACAGAAGTCCCACCAGACTGGAGGAGGACAAACATTGTCCCCATCTTCAAAAAGGAAAAAAGAGGATCCTAACAACTATCGCCCAGTTAGTCTGACATCAATACCAGGAAAGATTCTAGAACAGTTCATTAAACAGAGAGTCTGTGAACATTTAGAGGGGAATGGCATAATCACTAAAAGTCAACATGGGTTTCTCAAAAACAAGTAATGCCAGACTAATCTGATCTCTTTTTTTGATAAAATTACCAGCTTGCTAGATGAAGGGAATGCGGTAAACATAGCATATCTTGATTTCTGTAAGGCTTTTGACAAGGTCCCCCACGATATTCTTGCAAACAAGATAGTAAAATGTGGGCTAGGCAATACAACTGTTAGGTGGATTAGTAACTGGTTGACTGACCAAATCCAAAGGGTGTTCAGCAATAGCTCCTCTTCATCCTGGAGAGAAGTGACCAGTGGGGTGCCACAGGGTTCTGTCTTGGGCCCAGCGCTATTCAACATCTTTATCAATGATTTAGATCAGGGGTAGGCAACCTTTCCCCTTTAAGGGCCGAGGGACTTCAGCTCCCAGAAGCCTCAGCCATGTTGGCCAATAGTCCCATGTTGGCCAATAGCTCCTGGGATTCTGGGAGCTGAAGTCCCTTGGCCCTTAAAGGGGAAAGGTTGCCTACCCCTGATTTAGATGAAGGAATAGGGGGCATGCTTCTCAAATCTTCAGATAACACCAAATTAGGAGGAATAGCTAATACCCCAGAAGACAGGATGAAAATTCAAAATGATCTTAGTAGATTAGAAAGCTGGGCCAAAGCTAACAAAATGAATTTCAACACCAAAAAATGTAAGATACTGCACTTAGGCAAAAAAATGAAATGCATAAGATGAGGGACACTTGGCTTAACGAGACTATGTGTGAAAGGGATCTAGGAGTCCTAGTAGACCACAAGTTGAACATGATTCAACAGTGTGATGCCACAGCTAAAAAGGCCAATGTAATTTTAGGCTGCATTAATAGAAGTATAGTATCTAGATCAAGGGAAGTAATAGTGTCACTGTATTCTGCTTTGGTCAGGCCCCACCTGGAATACTGTGTCCAGTTCTAGACATGACAGTTCAAAAAGGATGTTGAAAAACTGGGCCGTGTCCAGAGGAGGGCAACTAAAATGATGAAGGGTCTGGAAACTGTACCCTATGAGGAATGACTTAGAGAATTGGGTATGCTTAGCCTGGATAAGACATGGTTAAGAGGGGATATGATAGCCCTGTTTAAATATTTGAAGGGATGTCATATTGAGGAGGGTGCTAGCTTGTTTTCTGCTGCTCCTGAGAACAGGACCCGGAGCAATGGATGCAAGCTCCAGGAAAAGAGATTCCACTTCAACATTAGGAGAAACTTCCTGACAGTGAGAGCTGTTCGACAATGGAACACATTTCCTTGGAGTGTGGTGGAGTCTCCTTCTTTGGAGGTCTTCAAACGGAGGCTGGATGGCCACCTGTTGGGGATGCTTTGATTTTGGGTTCCTGCATGGAAAGGGGTTGGACTGGATGGCCCTTGTGGTCTCTTCCAACTCTATGATTCTATAAGGGGAAGGCTCTATTCAGAGCATAGCAGGGAGATACAGTAATGTAATAAGAAGCAATAGGCATCATAAATATCTTAATCAGGGAGTTACTAGTGAAAATGGCTTTTTCTCTTACAGCCAGAGTGGGCAAGTTCATGGAGGCCAAGGAATAATTCCTTCCTAATGGGCCACACCGCCTCACCACAGCAAGCCTAAATACCTTCATTTTTTCCTGCATTAGGTCCTTGAAATAGGGATCAGAGGTGAAATAATTAAAGGAGATGGATCACAAAAGAGAAGAAAGGTATTAGGAGACAGAAGGGGTGTGAATGGGTAGGGGTAATTTTAGTATTTTAGATGTCTGGGGAGCTTTCTGTGCAATTTGGGCTGGAATTGCCTTAAAATTACACCTTTTTTAAAAACTATGGAGGATAGGTGGCTTTGGTGGACTGTTAGACAGTTTCAGAGGCCACAAAATTAGGGACCAAGGATAGGGTTGGTATATTCCACTTCTTGAGTCTAGGCATATAATTTGCATTTTATGAAAATTATTCTAATTGGCATTCTAATTATACAGATTCAGCACATTACTTGCATTTTCCTTCCATTACCTGCCTTCATTCCATTTTTAACAGTTACAACTGATGTGAGAACTAATACAGTGTTGTGTTTAAGTGCTGGACCTGGAACCCAAGTTCATATAATGGTCATGGAATTTACCATGTGAACCTGGGTCATTACTGCCTCTTAAAAACCTACCTTTCTTGCTTATTGCATTTTGTTACTTGTACCTCTCATTCTACTTTCCCTTCTACTCCATCTCTTGCTCTGTCTCACAACACATCCCTCCCTTGCTTCATGCACTCATTGTCCCTTTCATATGTGAAAGACAAGGGCGGACTTGTTTCTTGAAGAACAGTTTGACATTTGCCCAATATCTCAGCTTCTACAAGGGTTAGATACTTGTCTTTTCTTACAAATAAAAACTTGTAATCTAGGCAGGAAATGATCAAAATGGGAACTGGGTGGTATCCTTAGAATCCAGGTAGAACCTGGCCAAGCAGGTGCTATGGCAACCCTATCCAGTAGCCACATGAGATCCACCTGTCTCTGTCCTAGTCTCAAAGGTAGTTGATATAGAACATGAGAAGGAGATTGCAATTGCATTCATGTCTTTCAAAAGGTGGTTGATGGGCAACTGGGTGTTCAGTCTGTGGACAGAAATCTGGACAACATATACTAATCCAGTATAGCTCTTATTTGCTACTCTTTCCATATTTCTGTCAAATGAAAGCCACTTTTCAAATTTCATTAATTATTTGTTACCTTTATCTCCAACCTTTCTTCCGAGATGGTCAATGAAGTGGACATGGTCATCCTTTCTTAGTTTTGTTCTCACAAAAGCCCTGAAAAGGGCTCATGAAGAATGACTGGTCCAAGATCACTCAATGAGCTTTACAGCCAATTGGAGATTGGGATCTGGGTTTCCTCAGTCCTCACCCAGCACTCTAACCACTACAGCACAAAGGCTTTTTATCATGATTCTTATATTATTTTAGATATGGATCCCATGGTATGTGGTGTCTAGACATAACTCCATACTGGTACTGCTTGAAAGAGGAAACCATGTGGAATAAGTAGATGATCTCATAGCTTCATTTACTGGTGTTCAGATAGAGAGGATGTAGGCAAAGGTAACGTAATAACTTAATTCATCAGGTTATGTCATTTGGTCTCTACATATGACTATATATATTGTTTTGATAACAGAAAAGTTACAGTTTGGATGACAGATCCTAAAATCCCCCATGCTTGCTAAAGAGTTCTGGAAACTGTGGTTTAAGAAAGTAACTTTTCCAAGGATTTTTTTTAAAAAAAAACAAACAAACCTGTTCTCTCCCTCCCTCCCTCTGGCTAACAGGGCTTCATGATATTCATAGTGCAATTACATTTGACTTTCAATATTATATATGTAGATTGTAAATTGTAAAGCTTGTGTAAGCACCAGGTCCTCTTTAGCTTTCCTGTGTCCCTGTTGCACTCAGTGGCCTGTGGACTTTTTTGGGCCTGTGGACTCTTCATTAGGAACAGTAATAAACTTACTTTATGCTCTGGCTGTGAATTATAGAGTATAGCATATATAGCAATTTATTCATCAGTCTCCAGCCCTGATTGTTACTTGCAGGTATGAGTAATGCAACTGCAATCTGGTACATACCGTAGTTAAGAGATTGAACCCCAGCAAGTCGATTTACCTCCTTGAATCTCAAGCCATGATTAATAAATTGAGTTAGAAGGAAGAGCACATGTGGTTATTTAATTGCATTCTCAGAAAAGAATCCAACTGCAGGGGGCATGAAAGCACCACTGAATAGTTTGAGTGCTTTTTTTACTCATACAAACTTATTCAACTTCTGTGAGCTTTTAGCTCTGTGAATAATGCTTGTTATGCTCTTCTTTGTTTCAAGTTTTTTCTGTTACAAACAGCAAAAACCCTAAAGGACATACCACATCTCATTTACAGAATGATGCTAAAGGCAAATGAATTGAAATAAAATGCTGACCATAAACTCAAGGAGACAATCCACTGTGAACATCTGAAAGAAACATCTGAAAGAAAGAGTCATTCCACAGTGTGTTCAACTTTCACTCATTTCTGTCACTCTTAGAAGGGAAAAGTTCTGTGGATTGTCACTCAAATGAAAATTGCAAAACAGAGCCCTTTGCTTATCAGCAAGCAAACCAGATTATTTATTTATTAAATATATGTGGTGCACCTCTGCCAACAAATGGCATTCAAGGCAGCTAACAACTATAAAATCCAACAAAAGATGAATATATTAAAAACAGATCAAAAACACAATTTAAAACATCAGTAATAAGAAAACAATGCCACTCAACTGGTCAAAGCCACCTTCTGCAACAACACATCTTAGATGGGAAAGACAGTTGGGCCCCATTTACACTAGAAAATAACCCGGTGTGGAAACTGGGTTTTAATGGAAAATAACCCAGTGTGAAAACTGGGTTATTTCCATAAATTTGCCACAATCGAATCTCTCCATGGCATTTTATCCCAATTTCCATTCACACTCAGGAATGGATAAAATGCCACAGAGAGATTCAATCCTGGCAGGAGGAGGGAGGGAAGAGGAGAGAGGAAGAGGAGAGGAGGTAGGACAGACACATGGCAGGTGCAGGGGGAGGAAGAGGAAAGAGGACGGACACAAATGAGGGAATAGGAAGAGGAGGAAGGAGGACAGGGTAGCAGGGGCAAAGGAAGGGAAGAATGAGAGGAAAAGGAAGAAGAGGATGATAAGGAAGGCAGAGTGGAATCTGATGTGGTTTTATTTCTGAGGAAAAAGGAAAAAATGACACCTAACCACCACCACCACTGATCTTTTTTTTTTGCACACCTTTGTCATATTGACAATGTGAGTATTTAAAGGTACTGTCATAGAATCATAGAATCATTTGCATGCAATAGCAAAGGTGTCCATAAGCTGTCAAATTTTATTTTTATTTTAAAAAGTACCCTAATGATGTTCCTGGGAGAACTCCCTGCTTCGGCTTTGGCTGGCAGGGAGAGAGCAAAGGGGTGGGCATGATCCACTCCCTGTCAGCTTTAGAGGATGGCAAGGGAGGGCAAGCCCCTCTGAGGACCCCTTACCATGAAACTCCCATGAGAGCTTCTCCTTGGGGTGATTCCTCCCTGTCAGCCTCAGAGGATAGCAAGGGAGAGCCCCTTTGCCCACCCTCTTCCCATTACACCACTCCCTCTTGGATGCCCCAAATGGGATCAGGAGCAAGTTCCCATTGGCAGTACCCCAATAACATCCAGTGCTTTTCCAAAGAGACAGGGGGAAACGTGAATTTGGGTCAGAAAAGCCCAGTGCCAGTGTGAATGACCGCTTTTTAAACCAGTTTGCAAACCAGTTTGTAATGTAGTGTGAATGACCCCTTGAAATTCAAAGCTACAGTCATCTCTCCACATTTGTGAATTTGATTTTTGCAGATTTGATTATTCACAGATTATATTAGTATGCTCTCTCTAGGAATATCTAGGTCCTCCAGTGCAACTCTATAGTCAACTTTAACCAAAAGATGCATTGAGGGACCTAAAGATTCCTAGAGAGAACAATCCACTGGGCATTTGTAGCTCTTCCAGCACAATTCTGTGGTCAATGTCTGGCAGATGTTGACCACAGAGTTGTATTGAAGGACCAAGAGAAGTGTTCTCTAGGTAAAAATATAGTGTTTTTGTTATTTGTGGTTTTCCCACTTTCATGGGAGTCCTGTGCCCCTAACCTGAGTGAATGTGGAGGGACCACTGTAAAAGGTAATAAGGAGGGGAGATAGTCTAGCCTCTCTTAGCAGGAAGTTCTAGCACCTAAGAACAAGCACCAAGAACACCCTCTTTGACATTCCTGCCAATCCCACATCTGTGAATGGTTGGGCCAGGGCAAGCAAAGATATTAACAATGCAATCCCCAGAAATTTTTGCTAGCATACAAATGGTGAGGAATGTTGGGATTTGTAGTCTAGCAAACATCTGGAGGCTACCCTTGCCTACCGCTGAGCCAGAGCAAAATAAGAGCCTGCTCCAAATATCCTAAGATCTGAGTTGACTTTTAAGGGAGAATGCAGTCCATTATAGGCCATAAGCACCAATTTGAATTGTGTCTGGAAACACAGCAGTGAAGCTCCTATAAACCAGCCCCAGTCAATAGTCTAGCTTCAGTATTGTAGACAACATGAAGTTTCTGAACACTTTTGAAAGGCAACTCCACATAGAATACATTATCTAGTCCAAATGGGATGTAACTAAATTAAGGCATGTATTACCATGCCTCTATTAGATGTGTCCACAGACAAGTACAGTCAATAGGCTGGCATTAACTGTGCAAACACACTCTCAGCCATTACTAAAACCTGGGCATCCAGGTTTAGGATGGGATCCATGAGTATACACATCCAAATGGCAAATCAGAGTTTTGATGGAATCCATGAGTGTACACACAGAGACAGCAAACGAGTTCTGAGCAACTCTATCCAACACAGACTGAGTCGTTATTTCCTCATTTGTCATTCATTTAGCTAAGAGGTTTTCTGTCTTCTCTTATTAAGCTTTATTGTATCTGCCTCCTCCTAGTCCATTACTGACATTGGAATATAATTTAGAACCAGAACAGCTTTTTTTTTAATTAAAATGGGAAAAAGAGCAAGACCTGTATGTCATCAGTATGCTGGTGGCACCAAACCCCAGAACTCTAGACAAACTCTCACAGAAGTTTCAAGTGTTTGCAAAATAGGAAGAGAGACAAAATAGACTTCCATAGAATATCATAGGCTAACATTAATGTTATTGAACAGCAGTGCCTACTACCATCTGAACTTGTTTCTCCCAAAAGGACCAGACCTACCATAACACAGAACTTCCAAACTTTTTTTAAAAAATGCATCTCTCCCATCACCAGACTATTTAACAGCTAATAAAGACCTACAATCAGATAGACAGATAGAAAATAGCAAATAGGCATTCACTCCCCTCCTCCCACTTTTCAACAATTGCAGAATTGCCTTCCTTCTTCATTTGCCCATAAAACAGTTCCCTTTTGGTGGCAAACCTAGCAGTGGCAGACCCATTGTCCCTTCATGCATGAGCTTTATGAAGGCATCATCCTTTGTTCTTGCTATCAAACTCTCTCAGAAATTCAAGGGAGCTCCCCTTTTGGTGTTTATGCAAAAGTCCAGCCATGTGTACTTCATGATAACTTCAGCTTAAATGTTTTAAGAAAAGGTGAATACCAAAACCACCCTTTGCCTCTAAATAAAATGGATTTTTTTCATAATTACAGAAAAGTAATTCTGCTTCTTTGGTGGCCTTTCCTCTCCCTCTCTCCATTCAGTTGGATGACAGTGTGTGCAGCGAGGTCTCCATGTCCAATGGGAATATATAGTGACATCATGCTGCTGACATGATCTCTGACTGGCTGCTCTCACCACATAACCAACAAGGAAAATAGCATTTTAAGAAATGGCACTGAGACACTGGCAAGGAATAGATGCAAAAAAAGGTTTAAAAGACACACTTTAGGAGGACATGGGGAACATTTTTGGTGCCCCAACTAAACTTTTCACATAAAAACTATACACAGGAGACAATTCTTCATGAAGCTAGTATGAAGCACTTACTCCTTGACCTATATGTCAGTATTACTGTAGAGGTCTTGGAATATCACTGGTCTATGAGTTATTGACTGCCAGTCCCTAATGAATTCCCAGGAAATAAATAATTAGAGCCGATGGCCTCTGGAATAGTGTGTGTGTGTGTGTGTGGGGGGACAATTGTCAATCCCCCACATCAGATGGCCTAACAAACATTGCTATATGTAACCATCAACCCTCCCATGAGGGAGAGTCTTCCACAGCCATGATTCAACCATTAAGAAGGCCTTCTCTCATGTTCTCATCAGATGTGTGTGCAGAGGTGGTAGGACTGAGAAAAAAAACTCTCCCTGTAGATCTCAAAACTCAGCCTGGTTCATATATGATGTGATTTTTCAGATATGAAATGTGGTCTTTTCGAGAGCCTAGACCCAGGTGATATAAGGTTTTATAGGGTCATAACCAGCACTTTGAATTATGTCAGTATATAGACTTGTAATGGGAGTTGTATGTTTCCTGTACCCAGTTGTGGTCAACAATCTGGCTGTAGCATTTTGAATCTGCTGACATTTCTGGACTAGAAGTAGTGCTGGGCTTGGTAGGACTGGCTGTGGGTAGAAGAACAAAAGAGTCATACTGCTGCAGTCCGCCATCAGAGTACATATTGAGAGAGAATCTCCTCCCCACAATAAAATAGATGCTGGCTTGAATTCTATTGTTAGTCCCAACGTAAGTAGCCCCATTGAATCAATGGAATTTACTTATGTAAATTCAACAATGGATCTAGTTCATACTAACCAACAAGATTCCAAGTATAGTGTGCACTCACTTTCCTAGAAATGGAGCACCAAAGATGGACACTGCCAGGTTGAGTTTCAGACTATATAAAATACACAGATGCTCAAACCCATTGTTTTCAATGGGTGTGTGCATGTGCATCCATTAAAAAAGCCACGGCTTGCCATCCACAAAAGCTCAAATCTACAGTTGGCATAGGCCATCTTGCAGGAAAAAAATGGCAGGTCATTCCCAGGTCATCTTGCAGGAAAAAAATGGCAACTACCAATACCACAGGTAAAACCAAAGTATAACAATGCTAAGAATGGTCACAAAAATATCTAAAGGAGGATCTAATAAAATGTGGATGGCGATATAGCTGTTTCAATGTTTAATTTAATAAAGCAACTAAGCAAAGCAGCTTCATTTATATACCGCTTCATACCGCGCTATGGGGTGTCAAAGCAGTTTACAACTGTAAGCTCATTGCCCCCCAATAGTTGGGTACTCATTTTAGCGACCTCGGAAGGATGCAGGCCTGAGTCTAGCCTGAGCCCTGGCTAGTATTGAACTCGCAACCTTGTGGTCTATGAGTGAGTGGCTGCAGTACAGGCATTTAACCACTGCGCCACCATAATTTCAGCCCATTGATCTGTAAGCTTTCTTCTGCAAGATTTCTGTAAGCTCTTTACATGGTCATGTGTGGACACATGGTTACAATGTGGTCTGAGCCCACTGAGAACAATCCTGGATGAATTACAATACTAAAAAAAAAAAAAAAACTGGAATAGATTTAAATTTTGAATAAAATCAGATCTTCAGCAATTTGTACTACTGTATTGCTAGAAATGTATTCAAATGTAATTAGGTGGGGAGGAGAGGGGGTTAAAGAAAAAAAACAAAAACAAACCAGAAGCCTTTTATAAGAAATTCATCCTCCAGACAGCACTTTGTTGTCAGTTTCATTTGGTTTATTCAGAGCAGGAAATACAATAATTCCGGCTTTGTATTTTAAACCTTTGTGGAAAGGAAAGAATCAGGTCCCTCAAGTCTCTGGGTGGCAGCTTGCATGAAGGTACACACAACACACACTGGATTAATGAAGAATTGTTGTGATTTCGAACAATGAGGAGAAGGTGGCTTTTGTATCCTGCACTCAAAGCATTAGGAAACCTTTGTTTTTTCCAGCTTAGTACGATATCCTCAAGCGGGTGCTAAGTAGACACTCCCCAAATCCTTTATAGACAGTTGGTTTCCTTCCTCTCTTTTCTTTTCCTTCTAACCAAGAAAAAAAAATCCAACCCTTAAGACTTCTTAAATATTGTTTTCATGGCAACTTTTAGAGCAAAGCCTGTTGGAGGTCTGGAGTGTTGAAGCTAGCCCATTAATCTGTTACTTACATGCAGAAAAGAGTTCTAAAAAGAATTCCAAGCAAGGAAGGGGGGCTTCCTTGGGAGGGGGATTTACTGAGTTAACTACCAGTGCACAGCTATGTGACTGGAGTTTGCCATTTTAAAGGGCTGTCTGTCCCTCTCCCCAGCTGTTGATCATCTGCAGCCCATTGGCAATGGAAGTGACATCTGCTCTCAGGCCCACCAGGCAGAGCTGCAAAGTGCCAAAGACCAACACCCTCAGTTCCTGATCCAGGGCAGCATGGAAAGGATTCTTGTGCCAGACTATGGCCTTGGGTTAGAACACAGAAGGGGATCATTAAGTCAAGCAGGGTGGCCTTTGCATGAGAGAGTGAGAGAGAGCAAGAGAGAAACACAGAGTGAGATGCTGGCAATGTAGGACATGGGGAACTCAGGCAGTTATGGAAGGCAGAAGGCTAGCTAATGTCAAATTACTCTGAATGCTGAACAGATTCAGAGAAAGCTGAGATAACTGAGAAAGGCTTCAATTCTAACATCATAACCTTTCTTTACCTGTATAGTTTTTAACATCCTTGCCTGGTGAAGATTGGGAAGCTTGCATTATGTATTTTATTTTTTGGAGTTGGCCCAATAAAGGTATCACTGCTTTGCGGGTTTTGGTTTTTTACTGTATGAAAGATTTTTACTGTATGAGCAAAATAACAAACTGGTTGTAAGCTGGTTGAAATGAGCTGGATTTCTTATACAAACTGGCCCTGCGCAGGAATTTACCTGAAATACACATACAACACACCTTCCAACATTACACAGATTAATGGGACACATGTGGCCAAGCAGCAGTAGAGTGGTCAAGATGGCAAAAAAAAAAAAAATCACTAAGAACAGACAAGCTAGAAAGGGCTGCAACAGTTTCTTTTGCTTGAACCTACTGAGAAGGGCAAGATTCCAACTTCTCATGTCCTCTCCCTACTTTTGCACATTGAACTCAAAGAAGACAATCCTCTCTTTTGTCTGCCCAGCTCAAGACAGGTCAGTACACTTGATGCAGGCCTATATAATCCTTATCTCGCAAAAGGAGTTCCATGCTCCCCAGAAGCCTAGAATTCTCATGAGAGGCCTTCTTCTTGTGAGACTCAAAATGGCCTTTATATAGGCCTGCCTCATCTGAAGGCATTGAAATAATTCAAGATTTTGTATACTTTGGCTCAATCATTAATCAAAGTGGAGACTGCAGTCAAGAAATCAGAAGACTGGGACTTGGAAGGGCAGCTATGGAGGAAATAAACAAGATCCTGATTCATGAAGATATGCCACTTAATGCTAAAGTTAGGATGCCATAACTTTTCTCATTTCTCAGAAAACATCACTCACAAGAAAAGACAATAATATTTAGTAAGATGGAGGTCAGTAGCAAAAGAGGAAAATTGCATTTCAGATGGGTAGCCTCAATCAAGGAAGCCACAACTCTGAGTCTGCAAGACTGAGCAAGGCTGCTGCTGATAGGGTGACTTGGAGGACTCTTATTCTTGTTGTTGTTATTGACTGCCTTCAAGTAGACCTTGACTCATGGCAATCCTGTGAATGAGACACCTCCACAACACCCTATCCTCAACAGCTGTGCTCAGGTTCTGCAGACTCAGAGCAGTGTCCTCCTTGCTTAAGGAGGGAATCAGACTGGAAAGAAGGGGTGGCTGATGGATTGAGGCCATGGCAAACACATGCTGCACCCCAATCTGCCTTGAAGCTAGATGAAAAAGGAGCGGTAAAGATTCGCTCCTTTTTCGGATGGCAAAAAGCTGGCTTTTCCTACCCTACTGTGGCCCTATGGTGGCGTCAAGCCATTCTGGTGGTGTGTAGCATGTAAATGCTATGCCGCCAGAGCGTCTTGAAGCCACCCACACCTGGGCAGCCACCTGACTTTCAGGCAACATCGTGACTTGCGGCATATAAACACCACGCTCTGAAGCCACCCAAACAATGGCTTAAAAGAGTCGTCTGTTTAGGTCCTTTGTCTATCCATCTGATACGCAGTCTTTCTCTTTTTCTTCTGCCTTCTACCTTTCCATTATCGACTTTTCTAGTGTTTTGTGCCTTCTCATGTTGTGGCCAAAGTATAACACCTTCAGTTTAGTAATCTTGGCTTCTAGGGAGAGTTGAGAAGCTCTAGGAGCCATTTGTTTGTCTTTTTAGCCGCCCATGGTATTCATAGAACTATTCTCCTGTGCCACATCTCAAGAGCTTATTTTCCTTCAATTAGCTTTCTTTACCATCCAGCTATCCCACACATACAGTGATGGGAAATACGATGGCATGAAAATCCTAACTTTCGTGTTCAGTTGCATATCTTTGAGATATTGTCTACTTCTTTCATAGCTGTCCTTCCCAGTCCTAGTCTTCATCTGCTTTCTTGACTACAATCTACATTCTGATTGATTGGTGCAAGGTATAAGAAATCTTTAACTATTTCAATTTCCTCATTGTCTACGTTGAATTTATGTAAATCTTCCATGGTCATTATTTTTGTTTTCTTAATGTACAACAGTAAGCCTGCCTTAGCACTTTCTTCTTTAGATTTTGTAGTAATTGTTCCAAATCTTTACTATTTTCTGCAAGTAGTATGGTGTCATCTGCATACCTTAGACTGTTGCTATTCCTTCCTTCAATCTTCACTCCTCCTTCCTCTATGTCTATACCTATTCTGTGTATGCTATTTTCTGCATATAAGTTGAATAAATGGGCTGTTGCCCTGCCTGACTCCTTTTCTGATTGGGAACCACTCTGTTTCTCTGTATTCTGTTCTAACTGTAGCCACATCCCTAGAATTGTCATCTAACAATTGGATATGCCCCTTTCTGATGAATCTTTAATGCTTCATGCAAGAGAATTGGGAAATCTTCAGATCACAATGTCTTCCCAACTGTTGCCAGTATCATCTCATCACTGTTGATGTGAAGGAGAATTTCGCGAATTACTTCTGTACTTCTCTGGTGAGCTACGTGGTGTCTTCTGGAGAAAGGAAAGCATGTCAAACTGTACAGGGACAGACTCTGCCTCTTCCCTTCCTTAGAGCCCCCAAAGCTAGTTTTATCCTTAGCTAGAAGCTGCAGCCAGGGCAGCTGCATTTAGTGGTCACAGCAGATCTCTGGAGGACTAAGGAGATTATCGCACATGCAAATAAAGCATCCTTACCCCGACGGGATATGGTCGCCTTACAGGTTGCTAATGAGTGTTATCGCACACAAAAACACCACCGATGCCACCAGGTGACTACAACCCATCTCCCAACCATGCTTAGCATACCAATTTTGAAGTACAGAAAGCGATAACACCCCATAGCAACCTGTAAGGCAACCTTATCCCATCGGGGAAAGGACACTTTATTTGCGTGTGCGATAATCTCCTAAAATTTCTGATGTAGCTCCAATGAATGCAGGGCTTTGTTTACACAGAGAGGATGGTGGGAAGGTAGCAAGTTTAGGACATGGTACCACATCTCAGTTTTCTGTATGAAAGCCTCCAGCACAGAAAGCCTGTGCTTCATGTGAAGCTCATACCAGCATCTCAGTTATGCAGATTGAACAATAATTTGTGTGATGTGGATTCTCTCTTCATCTTCTGGCAATAGGGGAAGTAGACACACCTAACTCTGACTCACTGACTCACTAGATTCAGGAGCGCTCTGTATAAACTTGCTCTTGTAGACTCCAGCAGGATAGGATTAGGACATTTCTAATTGATTTATCATGCACTTAATTGCTTTTCTTTTCTTTCAGACACACAGCACACAGCGCCAACTATACTTATACATATTCTCAACCTCTCACTTCATATCAGTATGGAAGTGAAATCAGTGCATTCTGTGACATTTTTAGCCCACCAGGAAGAAAATGCCTCTGGGTAATTTGACACACCCTTGGCAAAAGGATGCAACAATTCTTCACAAAGATGCAGATCTGTGATTAAGAAAAAACATGTCTTCATTGCTGAGGCAACTGGGCCAATGCTTTTTGCCCTGGTCTACTCATTCTCAGTTGAGGCAAAACATGGATATGTGAAAGGAAGTATTTACATGGTTCCTGAACCACAGGGGTGTAGTTCTTTCCCATCTGAAAAGAGCAGAGGGGAAAATAAATTACTGTAGATACAGGATTCTATCTATCTATCTCTGAATGAAAAAGTGGAAGATGAGGATTGCACACGGTGGGTGTTTTGAGGGGTGGGTGGGAAAAGGAAACCCCCATTAACCCACTTAGCAAATTTTGTAGTGGAAATCAATCCTCACAAAACTGAATACTACTTTACACATTTAGGTGGGCTAATGCATCTTGCCAATGCAGGGGCCCAATCCAGACAGAATCCAATCGAAATCCCGACCTAATACGTATTATTTTCCCGTGTTTCCACACGACGTCGCACAGAACCCCGACAGAATGCGGAATGATCCGAGATCTTTTGAATTTCGGTTTCTTCAGGAATTACAATTGCGCAACGGGATTAATATCGCTTTTACCGTAAGTGCTATCACCAAATACGTATCGCCAAATATGTATTGGGGAGCATTTGCCCGTCAGGACCTCCTCGGAGCGCCAATCCGATGCAGGGCCGGCGCTCCAAGGAGGACCTCCTCAGTGAACGCTGCGGTGGGAGGTCCTCCTCGGAGCGCCGGCCGTGCGAAGGGACGGCTGCACCGAGGACGACCTGGGAAAGGGTGACAGCCGCGGCGAGTGACAGCCATGGCGAGCATAGTGCACATGTGCAAGAACATCAATGCTTGTTCATGTACGGGATTTTCTCACTTGTGTGTGAACGGCAAATACGGTTCCCGGGAGCGCTTTCCTTAAATGCGCGATGAAGGTAATTGCGTGTGAAAACCATTTGCGGAATGAAGGTTTATTTTCGGTTTCTTTTCGGAATCTGTCATTTCAGGATTATTATCGCTTTGTGGGCCACGTGTGATAAGGGCCTAAGTCTGATACAAATCCATTTTATGTCTGATACAGCTTCAGAGGAAGAATGAAGCTTCAATTGATCAGAATTCTTTTAAACTTCTTCCCAATGTTTGCAGTTTTGCATAGGAATTCCCTATAATTCCAACCCTTGTTTAAAATGACCATATATTAGTACCAGGAATGTTTCCCCAATATTTAAATATATCTCAATTTTTAGGAGTATGCTTCTCATGAAGTTCAATACATTTTTAATAATTCATTTTAGAAAACTGACCAATGAAAATACCCTCACACTTCATCACTACCAATGTTCCTAAGTAGGACATTTAAGTGGTGGGAGACTTAAGTGTCAGTGTGGGAATAAATATAGAAGTAATCCCTTTTATGAAAAAAAAATCTGCCTTTCTGGAGTTATGCAAAAAAAGAGTTCTCAAAACCAGTTTAGGGTGTTCTGGGTGTTCTGGAAACTGTGGTCCAAAAATGTACCATACCCTCTAACTGTCCTGATTTGGAAGGGATTGTCACAATTAATCCTTGTCATCTCACTTTTTCAGATGCTATCAAATGTCTGTTTCTCTGTCCTCCTCTCACTTACCTCCCTTTGTACTCAGCTGACTTCAGTTGCTGCAAACTGAGTTCAAAGTGCAAAAGTGGTTTGTACTCAACTCAGCAGTGGGAAGGAGAGAGAAGGGGGCAGAGTCTTTCCCTTCCCAATAGGTTCAGGCAAAAACAAACTGCTGCAGCTTCTTCTAGCTTGTCTGTTCTTCTTCATGAATACCTTTTGCCATCTAGACTGCACAGAGCTGTTAGTTGGCCATATGTGTCCCTGTTTTTGCGAAATGTTGCAGGGTCGAAGTAATATTTCCAGACTCTCCTCAAGAAAGTGCCCCATATTTGCACTTTGAAATTTAAGAAACATGACTGGAATAGTGGGAGCCAACATATCAGGTGCTCCTAAGATAAGAGGTCCAAAAGAGGGCAAGTTTTGTCAATAGATATGGACAACACAGAAAGGGAACCGTGTAAGGAAAGTTTTCCAAAACAGCTTGCATCACTAAGGTTTCAAAAAACCTAACATTTCTACTACAAATAGTTCCTTTGAATTTTCCAAAACTTAAATCTATTTTTCTTGACCTGGTTATTTATTTTTTAGAACCAACAACAGCAACACATTGAAAAAGTAAAAGAACAAAAGAAAAGCAACAGAAAACGCATCTATGTTTGCTTTCATGTGCCCAGGTACAGCATCAATCAGGGATCAAGATATATATATAGGGTTCTATATACTACTCAGATATGAAAGCCAACAATTCATGGAAAATACTATCAACTGGAGCACTTCAAGTTCTTGTGCTTGTTTTGGCATTCTGCCAACTAAATTCAGAGAGAAAAGTTTGCTGTAGTTCAAGTAGGTGATCCTTGAGACAAACAAGAGGAAATACCTTTGAACAGCATTCTTTCAAAGTTATACAGAAAATCTTTTATTCCAGAAGGTATGTATTTCAAATAGGGATAAATATCCATTAATACAGAAACCACTGGGATTAAAATGAAGTCATTCCACTGCCTTTCCCCTCCCTAGAGTATTGAATTATCAAGTGGGTTGTTTTAAACAGGAGCAATCACCTAACCTAATGGTTCTAAATAGCCTATTATTATTAGGCTATGCTTACAATTGCTTTTGTCTAGCACAGTGATGATTTATGTTGCTTAAAACAAGATTAATTTCTTGTTGTGGTTTTTTTCAATGACCTACATTTAAAGTGCATCCTGTGTTTGACTATACATAAGAGTAAAACATCTTTCTGCACAGGACTTGCAACATGCTTCTATGTTGTCCTTTTCCCCCCTTTCCTTTGTCTTTCATCTACTTCTAAATTTGCTGCTGTTTCTCAGCCACCAAGCTGGTCTGCTGTTTTCATACTAGGCCCCAGGATGAAAGTGACATTTCTTACTATCCCTTTCCTTTGCTTAAAACACATACGGACACACACACATGGCAACCAGCCAACTGCTGCGCTTGAGTTTGTGTTAGAAACAGGGACCCAATCAGATCTAAAATGAAATAGGTTACATATTGCTATTTGACCTGTTTGTCTTATCATGGATGTCATTAACTTCATACCCGCTAAGCATCTTTTTGTGGCAGAAACAGTCCCAGTTAATCCTCTGCCATCCAACTTTTTCAGCTGCTTTTAAAATGTCCCAGTTTCTCTCTCTTTCCTTCACTTTCTCCCTTTGCCCTGATCCTACTTCAGTTGCTGCAAACTCAGTTCAAAAGGCAAAAGAAGTTTGCACTCAATTAATTCAACACGAAAGAGGGAGACGTTTTGTCATTCCCAGTAGACTGACTCATTTAGATATCTTTTCTTTAGGCTTTCCTAAGCTTCAGGTTTTCTCTGTTTTGTGTGTGCTTCCAAATTAATAACTTTTGCACTATTGTAGCCTACCCACATCCTTTTTCTCACACACTGATGTTGTTTGGACGCGTGTCCCAGTTCTCATCTGAAATGTTGGAAGGTATGCAACTGATCACTCTTGATGATCCAGGAAACCTAAGCAGCCTTGAATATTAAGGTGTGTGAGTAGGTTTGGATAAATTGAAATGCAGAAATGTTTTATTGCACCACAAGTTTTGACAGACATTTGCAGTTGCATGATTCTGGCAACTTTGAACATAATGATTCTATAGGAATCTCTCTCTCTCTCTGGCTTTTCTTCGCACACGAAGATTCAGGAAGGACTCATCCCACACTTTTTGCAAGCGCGCTGATGACTAAAAAGGCCAATCCGAGATAAACAAGTCCGGTTGCAGAAAGCACAGATCTCCTTGGGTGATGCTTCCAGGTTGTGATTCTTTCTGTGTTGTCGTTTCTCTTCGAGACTTGTTCGGCGTGACTTCTCAAATAAGGCTGCAGCATTGTGGATAGTGTGTCTCCATGCCTCCCGATGTGAGGCCAGGGTGGACCATTGTTGGTGATCAATTTGGCTGAGCCTGAGATGTTGCTTCAGGGAGTCCTTGTATCGTTTTTTTGGAGCACCCCTCTTACGCTGACCCGTGGCGAGTTCACCGTAGAGTACTATTTTTGGGAGGCGATGGTCCTCCATCCTAGAAACGTGCCCTGCCCAGCACAGCTGCGTTTTCAATAGCATGGCCTCAATGCTGGTGATCCCTGCTTGCTCAAGGACAGCAACGTATAGGAGTACCGGTAGCAAAAAACAATGTTGTAAAATTTATATTTCAACAAAAGTAAGAAGTAAAAGTATGCCATTTAACAATCTAAGCAAGATGAAAATAACAGACTATTTTAATTTTTAGTTGTAACTATAGCAGACCCACTGAATGAATGCAACTTTTATACATGTTGATTCCCATCAATTCAGTGGGTCAACTGTAACTAGATACATCATCAAAAACCACCACCACTGAACTCTGTATGGTTACTGAGATAATGAATGTGCAATGCTTTGAACACAATCTCTGTATCCATGCAACAACCCTACAAGGTAGTCCCTTAGTAACCTCATGTAGCAAAGAGGAAACGAAGAGTGGCTCACCTAATGGCAGACTGATGATTTCATAGCAGAGTAAGGTGTGTGTCGGGGAATCTAGTTTAGGATTCATAGTTAATCCTTCTGACATTTTTATGTATGCCTAAGCAAAGTTAACTCTACCCACATTATCTGTCCTGTCATTAGAAAAATGTGAGAATATCTGTTCTGTGTAATTGCCCCCTTTTGAGGATTGCTGAGGCTCAACTGGAATTGCACAACTCTCATACATAAGAAAGCTGACAAACTAGTTGTTTTTGAAGAACAAGAGAATGACATGACAGACTCCCTCTAGGGCAGTAATCTCATTTGTTTGCTTTTACAATTCCCTGTTAGTTCATATGGTCACACCCCCTACAGACAGGAATAAGTAACCTAGTACCCTCCAGAAGTTTTGGACACTAACTCCCAGTTGCCTCTGCCAGCAGGACCAGTGATGAGGGATCGGGTATTATGAGACCTGTGGTGTTAAACAACCAGAGCACACCAGCCTGTCCATGTGTGCTACAAGCTTTGTGTGTTGTTGTTTTTCACCTCCATTTCTGAGTACCTGCTTTCATTTCACTATATTCCTTGGACCGAGCTCAAACAATTCTCAGCAACAATGAGCTAAAAATTGGAATCACAGCACAAAAATGATGTGATTGTTCAATCAGCTCTGCAATAATTAGTGAGCTTTAACTTCGTTAAATAAAACTGCACCCAAGGATATGACCAAGGGGTCAGAATATAAGCATTTGTTATTCCCTTCCAGATGTTCAAAAGAATACGTGAAATGACTAATAAACTTTAAGTCAACCTCAACTAAGTTGTGCATGACTAACCATGTAAGCACACAAAATTATGTAATGCTTATTAAACACCAACCAGATTTGTTTTCATTTGCTTTACACACTTATTTATACATTGTGCAAAAACATTCAGTTGAAGAAGATAAACATAACTGGTGCTAGCTCATTCATACTGAATGTTAATATGATGCAAAGGAATCTTAGAGAAGAAGAGGCAACTAACCATAAGGAAGAAGGCCTGCATGTGGTTATTTAAGGCAGCTCCATACTTACATGAGACTCA
Organism: Phrynosoma blainvillii; assembly: GCA_026167975.1. Classification (NCBI taxonomy): domain Eukaryota; kingdom Metazoa; phylum Chordata; class Lepidosauria; order Squamata; family Phrynosomatidae; genus Phrynosoma; species Phrynosoma blainvillii. Next base: position 42,115,712 of record JANUYF010000005.1, read on the forward strand.
GATGTTGTGGATACACTACTTTTACACTGCATTAAACAACAAAAATGCAGAAAGGATTGGGGCAATTCCTATGAAGAAAGCCTACAACCCTTGTTTAGTTTATGGGAAAGATGAAAATGATGAAATATAACGGGTATGTAAAATTATGCACAGTAGAGAAAATAAGACAGAAATAAACTTTTCTTTCTTTGTAATACTTGAACCTGCCCCTCTCATAATGCCGTGGGCCCACCATATCCATGGATTCAACCATCCATGGCTTGAAAATATTATGTGTGTGTGCAAAAACACACACCTGGATTTTGTCCTTTTATACAGGGGACGCAATTTTACTACACCATTGTATTTAATGAAAATTGAACATGCATGGATTTTGGTATCCAGTAACCAAATCCCAGTAGATACCAACGGCCCACTTTACTAGATCTTCAAATTATCTACTACATGGAGCCTACATGAAGGAAATTCAAGATAGATAAAGGACATAGTTCTTCACGTAACACCAAGCAGGATTCACCATCGGTTTATACCCTCCAATATTTCATCGATAAAAACTAGAATGTGTAGCCAAGCAACATCACAGTGTGGTCATTGTGGCAAAAGTTAGGAGGCTTCAGCAGTTTGCTTTTTTTCCTCAGCCTACTGAGGCCTCATTCCCAATTACATTTAATTCGGTTTGCAATTCGCCTTCGCTCTGTGTCAGTGTGTTGATTCCAAAAGGTCTGTCGTTCCCTTGTAATCGCTTCTTTTTTGGCACGATTGTCATTCCCACTAGTTTGCACTGCTTCAAAATGCATATTAATCATCTATGCATCATTGGTGATGCAAGCAGCAACACCATGAGGACAGGGCTGTTGCAGGCACCCAACGGGGCAACTTTAGCAAGCTGCTCAAAAGCACACCATTTCCCCTTTAAGCAGCCGTTTGGGAACTAATTTTTTTTTTAAAAAATGATAGAAGATTCTATCCATTGGTTTTGCAACTACTTGTCTCACTGAGATGCCATTGGCCCGATTGCCCAGCGTGCCAGGAAGTAGCTGCAAACACAACGGATCGCATATTCGGTATATATAAATCATGCACCCATAGGTCACACAAGCACAAAGCCAGCGCTGGGGGGCGGGGGGATGGCAGATCTCCCAAAAACTGAATCGGGATGTTAAACACCCCTCTGCCATTAGACCTTCCCCTCCAGTATGATCTGATTCTGATCCGTTGTTCCCACTTGTTGAACACACTTCGGAATCTATTCTTTTCAAAAGAGCCACCAAAGAACTAGTGTCAGGAAACTGTTTTTTTTTTTTTTTTTTTGACTCGCTTCATCGCAGTTGCAACCGAGCTCAATAGGATTAGAACCCAGTCTGCAATTTGCTCTAAATCATAGTGGGAACGAGGCCTTCAAAGACAAAAGAACAAGACTCCATCCCATTGTTCGCCTTCCTCAAAAAGTTGAGTGCAAAGTACTTTTGCATTTTGAACTCAGTTTGCATAATGATGAGGGGGGAAATGGGAGAATAAAGAGAGCAAATCTGGGACATTTGAAATGCTTCTGAAAAAGTGGGACAACAGAGAATGAATTGCAACTGTCCCTAACAAACCAGGACAGTAGGAGGATATGGAAGATATAGTAGTGGCTAATGACATGGATAGTTTGATGAGGGAATATAAATTAATGTAGGCTAGGGACATTAAAACCTGTTTTACTATACATAAGTCAGGATAGCTATACATCAGGTCTAGGTCAGGGGCACTAAGCCTCAGGATATTGATTGTAGTAGAATTCAAGATGGAGGGTACATTTATACTCATGTCCTACTAGCTGGCTTCCCATAGGCAAGTGGTTGGCCTTTGTATGAAAAGAATTGTGGACTAGATAGGCTTTTACTCTGTTACAGTATGGCTCTTCTTAAACTTTTTTGTTTGTTTGGTAAAAGAGGTTCCAATAGGTAACTTTCTAAATGTGAGGATTCTTCTAATCCCGGTGAATGGACATACAAACAAAATAGAGAACTCTGTAGTTGAGACAGTACTTCTATTGAGTTTGCCTCCCTAGGGTATTATCTGAAGACTGAGGGGGAGGCGCTACCTTTTCCAGATGTTGTTCAAGGGTCTGCATCCAAGCCCCAGAAGAGATGGCTTCTCCAAGCTAGCTGTCAGGATGAATACGGCAGTAAAATAACAAGCAAGTGAAATAACATGGTGTCTTGAAGTTCTCTCATTTATTTGTTGTTGTAAGCCTTAAAGTAATTTCTGACTTATGGTAACTCTAAGGACCAGGGTTTTCTGGGGCTGAGAGTGTGAGACAACATCACCCAGGGGATTTTCATGGCCGAGCAGAGAATTGAACCCTGGTCTCCAGGGTCATAGCCTAATGCTCAAACCACTACACCATGTTGGCTCTCATTTATAGAACGGTCATAAATCGAAACTGAACTGACGACAATTAACAACAAATTGGTAGCAAAAAAGATTTCCTAGACTAATAGTGCTACAATGTAACCAGAATACAGTCCCTGGCCTTCCACAGTTGCCCAATCTGCTTTATGCAAAGAACTAATGGAATCTCCTTCTGTGTAGACCAGGGATGGCAAAAATATTATCAATGAGCTATTTTTTTGTTTTTGAGCTCACTATTTTTTTGCTAAAAAATCCAAGGAGGTAGGAGAGACATTTGGACCAACTGGGGGAATGGGATGGAGGATCTCCGAAGTCCTATGGAAAGCCAGTATAGCCCTCTAGTCCCCAGCAGTCATCCCCACACTGATAACAAGTGCCACTAAACAAAATAGACTCTAATTCCAAGTAAACATGCACCAAATTGTACAATTAGTTCCATTTATTTCAAAAGATAAGTTACATAAATGCTTAAATCTCTTTGTGGATTAATTTAAGGATACTACAGTTGGGCTCATTCAGCCCAAATAAATTTTCATTTGTTCTACACTTATGCCTGGTTAGAACATAAACCTATATATCACATTTCATTATTATTCTCTGTGCTGAAAGGCATTCAAGGCAGCAAACAGCTTAACTTTCTGTACCTTATCATAACTTTATTTCATATAATATATTCCTCTTATATATTCATATCTTCATCCAAAGTACAAAGGTAGACTTCAATTGTACTTAAGTCCACATTTTCTTTTTATGATAAATTTATTTTCAGTGTAGTGTTGCTGAGTAGGAGTCTGCCAAATGATGTCAGTCCACTGGTTCGTAGCATGTTTCCAGGAAAATATACTAACACAATAAGAATATGGTATAAATATGAACCCAGCCTATAGAGCACTGAGAGAAAAAATGCTGATCTCCCATACCAGATAGCTTGAGATGCATTTTGTTACTGCTGAATTTTATTTCAGCCAAAAGACTGTTTATAATGAAACCATTTGCATATTTGTAGATAGCAGTTTCCCTCCTAACATGTTTGGTTTTCTTTCCTTTTTTGTTGTATACGGACACACCTGTTTAAAAAAAAATCTGAAAGACTGTAAAAGGTTTCCTTGAAATATTTGCAATTCCTTTTCATGCTACTAGAATCTGTCCAACAAAGGCAGGATTTCTGTCCCTCATTAAAGCTGTGATAAGTGAAACAGCCGAATCTAGAGTCTCTTGAAGCTCCAAATTGTCCTGAAAGATAGGAGAAAAAACAGTCATGACTTACTTTAAATTCTACAAAGTTCAATTCAAAACACACCTGGTGAAGAAAAATGGTAGCATATAGGGTGGGCCCAAAGCTCTGTGAAGAAGCACATGCTTTGTTGCTGATAGTCACAGGCTCGGTATCTGAAAGGGTTGTTTGTTGTTTGTTTTTTAAACATCAGATAGCAAGGTAAGGAGATAACTTTGACGTAAGGTCTTGAACAATCTCTGCCAGTTGGAGTAGACATTGCTGCTCCAGTGGCCAGAACACCTTTATGTCACCAGCATCTTTTCTATTTTTTTGTAAATTTGACTTTCAGATGTTCAGATTTGGATAAACAAAACATTTACACATGTTGTAAACTATCAAACGCATTGGGATAGGAAAACAAATAAGCAGCAGAGATCTTGTTCTTGTCCTACACCCATTATTGCACATTATTGACCACCCACTGCTCTTCTTGTAGCTTTGGGACCCTGATTATATCATGCTTATGGATCATGTAAAAATAATTCTTTCATTCATTAGCAAAACCTGTAACAGCAGCAACAACAAAAAGTCAATGATTTTGGTAATTACTCCTTCCATGCTGCACTTCCAAAAACAGACCATTCTGTCAAATTGCTAGTTCAATGAATCCAGGTTAGTTAAAACCTTGTTGAATCTTTATGGCTTGTAATTTTATTGTTATTTAAATGGACGATTTATAAGACTTTTATACCAAAAAGAAAAGATCCACAACATTTACCACACCATATGGATGGAATTTGGAAAATAACAGTCTGGAATGCTGCCAGTCATACAATCTCTCCACTCATATTACAGAAGTTTCATTCTACAAGATGACCTGCATCCAGATGGATTCACACATGCAATTACTCTATCTAAGCAGTTTCTCACTATGGCTTAGATACAGTTTTTAGTCCCAAATAGAGCAGATCTACTGAAGCAAAACACCTCCTCCTATGTTAAAGAAAAGCAGTTTGAGGTTTCCCAATTCTCAGGGGGAGGGATATCTATTCAGATCATTTACAATTTCATTACAGAAGGCAAAAAAGAGTTAAGAAAACATACAAAATTACATTAAAGATGTAAGTAAAGCCACAGTGAAAACTACTTTCCATAACTATGTGCTACTTTCCCTTTCTGATCAGCATATGAATGAAGCTGCATATACATATATTATATTAAATACATATATTTAAAAACTGCTCTGAATGCTGCACTCAGTTCTAATTCTTAGAAAAGATTCAGAGAACAGATGCTGAAGGATGATGAAGGGTTTAGAAGACAGATCCCATAAGAAAAAGGAAATGGAACTGGTTATAATTTAACTCATATAAAAGAAGAGGGGAAATATATTAATAATATTTAAGTAGAAATTTCTAAAAAATAAAAAAGAGAGGGTGCGACAAGTATTAATTTTGACCATGGAAGCTTGGAAAGGAACTATGGCATTCAGTGGGAGGAAGATTTAAGTTAAGCACCAGGACAAATTGACACAAAACAGTGTAACAGGACAACAAGCTACAAAAGGAAGTAAATTAAGGGGGATGTAGATGGGTGGCCCTGGTCCACCCAGGAAGCGGAGGATCGAGGCCAAGGCTGCCGGACGCCTTGGCCCTGATCCTCCCTTTTGCTGCCTTTGAAAGGAGCGGCAAAATGGCGCTCTTTTCAGAGCCGTCAAAAAGGATGCCCTAAGAGCCAGCACACAGCTCTTTAGCGCCCCTTCCAGCGCAGCGCGTCAAAAGGCTGTGGCGGAAGGATGTCCTGACGCCGCGCGCCATGCATAATGGCGCATGGCATCAGGATGTCTTCAGGTAGGGGTTGAGGCAGCCGGCGTGCAGCTGCCCCTCCCCATCCCTGCCTCTAGGACCGCCCAAAGGGCCTGTCTGTAGAGGCCCATAGAGATTTTAAAATAATGGTTTGGGGGATAGAGACATGAGAAGAACAAAAAGCGTCCCACGCTTTTTGTTTTTTCATTCTACATCTCATCTAAAACAGCTCACACAGGCCATCCATCTCTGCCACAGGGATGTGTGCAAGCTGAATGAGAAACATGTATAACTTCCATGAGGCTGGGGAAAGTGACTCAAAAGTTCTGTTTTGGATTAAATTGAAATGAAGGAGAACAATAAGCATAAAATTCTCTCTCCCGCTTTTCTATGCAAAGGTAGGATTTCCTTTGTCAGCACCCAGCTACCTCACTTTAGTAGTGGATCATAGTTAAGTCTTTGCAGGGAGGAGGAACCAAGAGGTCAAAAAAGATCACTAGCAAGATTTAAAGGTGTGGATCTGGAAGGTAAAGGTTGCAACACTGAGCATGAACTGGAAAGCTACAAGAAACTTCATCAGTCTGTCAGAGGGGAGAATATATATGTTGCTTTCATAGGATACATATGTCCCAGGAGAGAGATGCTAAAAGAAAAAGACACCCAACACGGGTGGGATTTCATGAAGAAGAGGGAACTATTAATCGTCCTAATTCTGCTTTGTGGGTGTTTTTTTTTAATGTTCAATTGTAAATCTGCCTTTGATTTTCTTCATTGACTATTATTAGTACTAGTATTTCCTTTCATATTTTATTTAAAAGCAATCATTCTCAGTCTTTGCTATTTTCTGCTACTTCCTTCTCTGATTTTTCAGACCTCCTTCCTCCAAGCCGTGTCATTATAGAAAACAATGGGACTTGAGGTCCTAGGTTTTTTGTTATCTGTGGGGGGTGAGTGGGAGGAATTTGGAATGTATCCCCTGCGGATAAGAAGGGACAACTGTACTACTCTTCATGCAGGACATGATCTTTGTAACATTCTCCTGTACTAGAAAGCATAAATAGAGCTATGGTGCATACAATGACATGTAGTGGCTTGAGTGTTATACTAGACTCTGGGAGACAAGGGTTCAAATCCCCATTCAGCCACAGAAACCGACTGAGTGACTTTGGGTAAGACCCAATCTATCAGCTTCTCAACTTCACAGTCTCTCATGAAGACAATGGCAAACCCCTTCTGAATATACCTTGCCAAGAAAACACTGTGTTAGGTTTGCCTTAGGGTCACCATAAATTACAAATTACTTGAATGCATACAACAGCAACGGACAGTACATACAGACAACAATGCACAGAATGGGTTTTCTAACTATACTGATGGAGGATGAAGCACTTAACTATGCACTGACAATCAACTGATTTCAATGACAGTTATTATTATTTGTTATTATTATATTTATTTATATCCCACCCTTCTCCCAGGACTGGGACTCAGGGTGGCTTACAACATTTAAAACAACAACAACACACAATACAATTAAAAACATACAAAAATACATAAAAATAGAATTAAACTACTACAATAAAACAAAATTAAAAAGAAAATAAAAATATTTAAAATACATTAAAACAACATAGTATCCCAGGCTGTTCATTAAAAGTTTTCTGTTTTGAATGCCTGTTTGGAAATGGAAGGTTTTCCCTGTCAGAGGAAGGCCATCAAGGAAGGGCCCATTCTGGTCTCCCTGAGAAGGGAGTTCCAGAGTGCAGGGGCAGCCACGGAAAAGGACCTCTCTCGTGTCCTCACAAATCGTGCTTGTGATGCTGGTGGGATGGAAAGAAGGGCCTTCCCTGAGGATCTCAGAGCCTCAGCTGGCTAATAGAGGGAGATACGGTCTGCCAAGTAGCCTGGACCTGACCTCTTTGCAAGACATGCACCATACCATGATCATCATCACCCCACCCAGCACAGAAAACAAAGTCCAGAGTGTGCCCAGCAGCATGAGTAGGGCCACTTGGGACAGACCCATGGTTGTCATGGAGGCCATAAAGTCCTGAGCCACTCCTGAAAGGACAGTCTCAGCATGGATGTTGAAGCCCCCCAGCACTACCAGATGAGGAGACACCAACACCAACCCCGAGACCACCCTAGCTAGCTCAGGAAGGACTGTTGAGCAGCGGGGTGGGCGGTACACCAACAGAATCTCTATTCTGTCCTGGCTACCCACCTTTAGATATACAAACTAAAAACCTGTAGATTGTGTGAGGGGGCATCCGGTCAGGGGGATGGAATCACAACAGACCACTGCAACTCCACCTCCCTGACCCCCAGGTCTTGCCTACTGCTGCACAGAGAATCCTGGTGGGCAAAGCTGAGAGAGATTAACCACCACCCCCAGCCTCATCCAACCAGGTCTCTATATTCAGCTTGTTCCTCCAGGATCAGGTCCTGAATGGCAGCTGTTTTGCCATTCACTGACCTGGCATTCAGCAGCAGTATCTTCAACCCAGAGGGGCTGTCACCAAGGCTATCTAAGCTATTTGTACCAGGAGACAGGTTGGAAACAGCAAGCACCCTCTTGTTCTCCTGTCTTCCTTGATATTTTAATTGTCTCCTCCCGCCATAGCTCCCTCTGCCCTGTATGACTCCAATGGCTGCTCCCTGAAAGTGTTAAACTCTATGTGTGCATTAGTAGTTAGGGATCAGATCAGATTGGGAAGACCCCTCCATCCCTCCCTCTCTTGTAACATATCTCAAAGAGTTGTTGAAATGATAAAATGGGTTGGGGGGGGCATATGACCCTTTTGGAGAAGAGATGGAAAACAGCAACAGCATTAATTGACAAGGGTGGAAGAATTTAACAAGAATCCACATGTTGTGTGCTAAGCAACATAATATTATTTAACTTATATAAGGAAATTTCTTTGTGGTGAGTTTTGAAACACATTAAATCTTCTGTGGAGCAAAACAATGAAGAAAAAAACACATTTCTATATTCTCAATTTAAAGCACAATCATCTAGTTTTCTATAAAATGTATTTATAAACAATAATTTTCACGATAAGACTTCCATGTCTAGACAAAAATGTGAAGATGCAACAACCTGTATTCCTCTACTGTTATTATTAAGTCATTCCAATCTTCAGTTAGGCCTAACCCTTAGATGATGAGAATCATTTTAAGCAACTAAGAACAATTTATAACTACAGGATTCATTCCAAATATTTCTTACTTATATATAATCCAGTTGAAATGATTGAGCAAAAGTGCAGTAATTTTTAAAAGAAAGTCTTCTATGTAGACAGCACAATTCTTTGTGAAAACTCAGCAATACTCTTCTTGATCTTTTATCTTCTGTGGTGAAGTATATAACACAAAAGATAAAAGATTATGTGCTAGTCCCATGTAAAGTGACACAAATGTAATTTTATGAGCATTTCTTTAAACTATGAAATGTGTTAACATATTCTGCTATTTAAAGTATTTTTACCTATAATCCAAAATTGAAAAGGTATTTTAAAGTTAGTATTTTGGGGGTTGTTAAATGTCATAGTCCAGTCTTAAATAGATAAGTGACAACATTTCATCAGGAGCCTTCAGTTTTATGACTATGTGACAAATATGGAGCTACCATATACACTCAACTATAAGTCAATTTCATGTATAAATTGAGGGAGCACTCTGGAGGACTTTTTGGGATCCCAGAGCAATGGGCCCAGAGCTTGTACATGGAGCCCAGGAACAAAGGAGGACTTTGTGGGGGGACTCCGCTTGCCTGTTGTGAGTCTATTTTACTTTTTTTACTTGTTGTGAATCTATTTTGCTTGTCCTTCTCTCCCAATTCCTTTAAGCCCTCATATTGGCATTTTAAATTGTGAGCGGCTTTGAGCCCCCGCATGGTCATTGAGGTCCTACTGTTTTGGGTATCCTTGAGGTGAGATCTGAAATGGATCCCCTGCGGATCCCCACTGTATTACTGTATTGCCTCATGTATAAGTCTACCCAGGATTTTAGAGCCCATTTTGGGGCATAAATTTCTCGACTTATAGTCGAGTATATACGGTATACGTGAGTATATATGGTAAATGCATATACATGAATGTCCCTTATGGAAAATTCCAAAATCTGAAATACTCCAAAATCCAAAATATTTTGAACTATGTACCTGTGCTGTATTTGTGAGGCCGGAGAGAGACATGGCTGAAGAGAGACGCCAGGATCTGTGAAATGGGAGAAGATGTGGATTCATGCCAAGTTTTATTCCTGGGCTTCACAGATCCTCAGTCTCTCTCCAGTCATTATATATATGCAAATACAAGTATTCCAAAATCCGTTCTTCCAGAAATACTTGAGGAAAAGACAAAATACAGAATGTGTCTGGTTCCAAGCACTTTGAATAAGGGATACTTAACCTGTAATGGAATTCTAATACTCCTTCTCTTCCCATCACTTTTTCTTGTCTTCTTTTTTTAGATATAATAAAACCAGCATTTTTGTAGTGATGAAAGCATTGTCTGTGTTTTCCCACTCAAAAATGCCTCTATTGGTTGGATTTAAATATGTTAAGTGTGGCTCAAAATCATGCATTTCAAAGGCTATTGCTCTTTTGGAAATAGGGGGAAATAATAATTCCAGATTCTCCTACATGTTTTATGTAATCTATGTCCTCAAATATTAGCCCTTAAATATTAAAGCCCTTGAAAATTAGGCATTGTTACCACCCTAGTGGAATAGTGTCTCCATGAACCAGTCCAGACTACTGCACTGGCATGTCACAGCAACATAGAATTGTTATTAACATGGAACATCATTAACATGGTGATATGCAAAGCTAATGTTTAGTATAAGTTTAATTGATTGTTTGCAGTGAAGCCATAATTAGTGTTTTGGAATTAATGGGATTTATCTTAGTGGTGACTAACAAGTCCCATTTATTTTAGTAGGTTTACTATAAAGGTAAAGGTATCCCCCATTGACAAGGTTGTCAAGTCGTGTCCAACCATAGGAGACGGTGCTCATCTCCATTACTAAGCCTAAGAGCCAGCGTTGTCAGAGACTACTCTGTGATCATGTGGCCAGCAGGATTGCACATAACACTATTTAACTTCTCACCGAAGTGGTACCTATTTATCTACTTGCATTTGCATGCTTTTCAACTGCTAGGTTGGCAGAAGCTGGGACTAGTGAAAAGAGCTCACCCCATCATGCAGCACCTAGACCTCGAACCACCAACCTGCCAATCTTGCAATCAACAGAGTCAGCGTCTTTATCACTTAAGCCACTGCAAGGTCTACTATATAATGGACTAAAACTAGATTTGCATACAGCCAGCATGATGCAGTGGTTTGAGCATCAGACTAAGGGGCTTTACAGACTGCCAGAAATAATGCAGCTTGAGGCCACATTAACTGTCCTGGCTCTGTGCTAGGGAATCATGGAAATTGTATTCATTTATTTATTTTCTGGGACATAGAACCTTCTCTGTCAGAGAGCTCTGGTGTCACAATAAACTACAGTTCCCATGATTCCCTAGCACTGAGCCAGGACAGTTAAAGTGGACTCAATTACAATTTTCAACCAAACTATTATTGTAGTCTGTGCTTTAAAGACTAATGAATTAGGTTACCTGTATGAGAAGTTCTGAACTTTCTTTTAAGATTTACATTTTTAATGGTATATTGAATTTGTAGTATTTTTCTTTGGTGTTTACAAAACTTAAAACAAAATGCAACATAATGGAATATGGAGAATATATTGCATAAGCACCACCTGTAACATACGCTAGCAATACCTACAACCACAAAAAGATATCTTGACGCATAATGCTGTGAAGCGTTTCACAATCAGTTTCTAAACATTCTTAAATCATACTGTTTTAACCTCACTGAAAAGGATACGGTTTGCACATTTATAACCAAAGGAATGAACAAATTAAAACTTGTATTATAAGGGGCCAGTATTTCCTTCCCCATCTGATCTTAAGTTTGGGGGATTTAATAAGACTAAAATCTTGACTTTTTCAAGCTGAACATGTTTGAAATTCCCATTTTATTGGATCAAAACCATATCACAAAACCATAATATCCACTTAGATTTTAGAAACAAAGAATTAATTCTAACTAAAATAATTCTCTGAAAGCCATAAATGATTTTCTTTCTTACTGGCAATACTCATCCACACATTATACATCAGAGCTAGTCATCACAACTGCAAATCTCCCTACTGTTAGTTGCTGGAAATTAATTTTCAAAATGAATCAACAACAGTGTTTGTTTTGTCAAATAAATAAATGAAAATTAAAACATCTCCAAGTTTTTATTTTGTTAATGAAACCCAGTTTTTGCTGTGTGACTTTAAAAAAAAATTAAACACACAGCTTGAAACTCAGTGTGGTTTGAGTAACTAAATGTAGTGTCTAAGGTTTACATTAAAACATTCTTTAGTTGGGAATACAATAAATGGGTTACACCCCAATTTAGTCATACTTGGGGTAGACCCACTTAATGCAAATACTAATGCATTCCAACTCATAACCAAAGCCCATTGAGTTCAAGGGAACAGTGTTCTCAACATAGGGTAGTGCAGAAAAATGTGGGAAGATGTGAATTTCAGCTTTCCCACACATTGACATCATACTACATCATTGGCTGGTACTGATTGATCCTTGATATTGCCAGAGCATTGCTTGTGTTCAGAGTTTTGAACAACTTACAAAAAGTTAGTGAAGGAACACAGGAAGTTTAACATGTACACACGTCCCTTTGACAATGATATATGGCCAGGTTGGCGAATGCATGGCACGCTTGCTCGATTGGGCACATGAAGCCCTCTGAGGACACACCATCAGTCACTGCTACCATGGAGGGTGGAGACTGTACTCCACACATGTGATGCGGCCAGCGGTGGGCTCACCAGGCCCAGCGCCGGGGAGGGCTCTGGAGGGTGGTGCTGCTGCCCTCAGCTGGAGAGGAAAAGGCCAAGGGAATGTGCTGGCCGGGACTGGGAGTATGGTTGAAGCAATGGAGGCCTCCAGCACTGCCACCTGCCTGGCCTGGTTCCAGCCTGAGGAGCTGCAGGAGCTGGATTAGAGCTTTGCCCTCAGCCTCCACCGCAAGGAGCTGTGGCTGCCTCCGTGGCAGGGGAACAACAGCAAATACAACAGCGACTCTTCCTCTGCAGCAACATCTCAGGAAGGGAGCACAAGGAGGGAAGTGGAGGGAAAGGGAAATAAAAGCAGGGTGTTTCCAGGCAAACTCCAGGGCCAGAAGAGCAGCGGCGGTGCGGGGGCAAGAAGAGGGGGAGGAGGGAGAGGAGCGGCAGTGGGGCAAGTAAGAGGAGGAGAAGGAGGAGGAGGAAAAATGGAGGCAGATGCCTGGGGAGAGGAGGAAGAGGAGGAAGGAAGAGGAAGAATGGAGGCAGAGGCTTGGCAGGAAGAGGAGGAAGAAAGAGGAAGAATGGATGCAGAGGCTTGTGAGGAAGAGGAGGAGGAAAGGAAGAGGAAGAACAGAGACAGAGGCTTTGGGGTAAGGGGAGGGGGAGGAGGGAAGAGGAAGAACGGAGGCAGAGGCGACCTTGAGGCAAACATCATGGAGTTTTTCTTGGCAACATTTGTTCAAAGGGGATTTTTGCTATTGGCTTCCTCTGAGGCTGAGAGAGTGTGACTTGCCCAAGGTCTCCCAGTGAGTTTCATGGCTGAGCTGGGATTCAAGCCTTGGTCTCCAGAGTCGCACGCTCAAACCGCTGGCTCTCTTTGTTCTTGTGCTGTGCCTTCTGTGCTTTATTATGCTTGTTGCTGTTGTGGTTGTTGTGTGTCTCCAAGTCATTTCCAACGTATGGGCCCAGAGCACCCTCACTCCCTTCCCACCACCGGTTCCTGATAACTTTAAGGTGAAACTATCATGGAGCAAGTTTTGTCAGAGGGGGATTTCCAATGCCATACTCTGAGGCTGGGAGAGCATGACTTGTGTGTGTGGTACCTTCAAGTCATTTCTGACTTATGGAAACTCTAAGGTGAAATAATCATGACAAGGTACATCAGAGGGGGGTTTGCTATTGCTAGCCTGAAGCCGAGAGAGTGTGCCTTGGGTCCTCCCCCTCAGAAGTCTCACCCACAGAAGGTGGAAGTCCCGCCCTAGAAGGCAGAAGTCCCGCCCCCTGCACCTAGTGACACCCAGTTTTTGAATGCCATTGAGTCTGGGCACTCGGTCTCTACAAGTTTCGCCATCACTAATATATGGGATTGAAGTCAGAATGTTACAGTACTGTGGCAAAGTAACTGTTCCCTTCTGATAAACTATGAACATCAGATACAATGGTGATTTGTTAGAAAGGACTAGTTATCAATACTTTGTTCAACAGATATTTTCCTTTACAAGATAAAAAAATCTGATAAGAAAGAAAGAAAGAAAGAAAGAAAGAAAGAATACAACAAAACACATGCTAAACCCTAAATACACTGAAGACACCAGATCCTGTCTGATCTTGGAAGCTAAGAAAGGTCAGCCCTGATTAGAACTTGACTGAGAGGACACCAACAAACATCAGGTGCTGTGGGCTATATTTCAGAGAAAGGAACCAGTGAAACCACCTCCAAATATTATGAAATTAATGGGGTTGCCTTAAATCAACAGGTGACTTGAAGGCACACAAGCATGTACACACACACACACACATTTCATGAGTCTGGGTAAATGAATATGCCAGAATAATTGCAAAACTATTTGCAAAGACATTATATCTGAATAATAATAATAATAATAATAATAATAATAATAATTTCTATCCCGGCCCTCTGAAAACAATCGGGGCGGTTAACAGTTAAGAAAAGACCCAAATACACTTGACCCCAATACCCTCCCCCCCTTAAAACAATATTAAACTCAGACAAGTTAAAACCATCCAAATTAAAACAGACAATAAACAGCAATGAGCCGACACTTCAACTATTACAAGAAAAAGCGGGGATGTTCTTTTAAGCTAGGAGAAGACTTCTGGGAGGGCTCTCCTTAGATGGAATTCCTGAGGCCGGGATCACTATTCCAGAAAGGCCTGCCGGAAGAAATCCTTCTTGACAGGTTATTTAAAGCTGTCTAAATATGTCAATTGATGGATCTCATCCGGCAGGCCATTCCACAATCTAGGGGCGACCACAGAGAATGCCCTCTGGGAGGTAGCCGCAAGCCTAGTTTTTTGCAGCTGGAGCAGATTCCTCCCAGAGGACCGGAGTGCGCGGGGAGGATTATAGAGGAGGAGGCGGTCCTGAAGATAGTTTGGACCGAAGCCATTTAGGGTTTTAAAGGTAATAACCAACACCTTGTACTGGTCCCGGAAACTAATGGGCAGCCAGTGGAGGGACCTTAATACAGGGGTAATATGGTCCCTCCTGGATGTTCCAGACACAACTCTGGGTGCAATGTTTGCACCAATTGAAGTTTCTGAACCAAGCACGAGGGTAGCCCCATGTAGAGTGCGTCACAGAAATCTAGACGTGAGGTTACCAGCACGTGTACAACAGTCTCGAGATCCGGCGCAGCTGGCGTATCAGCCGAAGCTGATAACAGGCACTCCTGACTGTCGCATTAACCTGATTAACTATCAGGAGCGACGAGTCAAGGAGCACCCCCAGACTGCGAACACAGTCACTGGAGGAGAGTGTGACCCCATCCAGGACTGGAGGCTGCAACCCAATTCTTGGTTTCGGGGCCGCTACTGTGGGCACCTCCGTCTTGTCCGGATTCAGCTTCAATCTGTTTTTCCTCATCCAGCACATTACTGCCTGAAGACATTCATTGAGAGAAGAGACGTTATTGAAATTCGAAGCTGACGAACGAGACACGGAGAAATAGATCTGGGTGTCATCAGCGTACTGATAACACCCAGCTCCATAACTCCGAATGATCTCACCCAGCGGCTTCATATAGATGTTGAACAACATCGGGGACAGTATAGCAGCTTGTGGAACCCCACAGGTGAGCTCCCTTTTGCTGGAGCGACTGTCCCCGAGCAGCCCCCTCTGGAACCTGCCTGAGAGGAAGGACCGGAACCACTGCAATGCAGTGCCTCCGATACCTAACCCCAGGGGTAGGCAACCTTTCCCCTTTAAGGGCCGAGGGACTTTAGCTCCCAGAATCCCAGGAGCTATTGGCCAACATGAGACTATTGGCCAACATGGCTGAGGCTTCTGGGAGCTGAAGTCCCTCGGCCCTTAAAGGGGAAAGGTTGCCTACCCCTGCCTAACCCCCTCAGGTGATCCAAGAGGATGCCATGATCTATCGTATCAAAAGCTGCTGAGAGGCCTAAAAGCACCAACAGGGTCACGCTAACCCTGTCGATGCTCAGACGCAGATCGTCAGTCAAGGCAACCATGGCAGTCTCAACCCCAAAGCCTGTCCTGAAGCCAGTTTGAAATGGTCTAGATAATCGGTTTCATCGAAGATGGTATGGTCTAGACCAGGGGTAGGCAACCTTTCCCTTTTAAGGGCCGAGGGACTTCAGCTCCCAGAATCCCAGGAGCTATTGGCCAACATGGGACTATTGGCCAACATGGCTGAGGCTTCTGGGAGCTGAAGTCCCTCGTCCCTTAAAGGGGAAAGGTTGCTTACCCCTGGTCTAGACTCTAGACCTACAGAACTTAAATTTTTAGAAATAATATTTTTGCTTGTTGTACTACTTGTTTCTAAGTAAATAGCTGTGGGAAAGAATGTAGGAAAGGAGTAGAACAACAAAGACAATTAAAAGGCAATCAAACTCTGAGCTAATTGTCCTTGCCTTTTCCTCATTTCCACATTCGCTGTTTAAAATGTTTTGTCTGTGTAACTCAGATTAGTGGTTTTAATTGTGGAAAAGAATTAAGTAAAAGAAAAATTTTAATTGCTCTGTGAAAGAATGTGTATTATGTTTCTGTTGATTTCACCATCAAAATTAGCTGTTTCAATATTATTCAAAAACAATGCCCCACTCTGTCATGAATTAAAACAGACAATGTGCACAAGTAGTACATTTCCTTTAGTTTAGACAGCAGAAGAGCTTGTTTGCAAGGTCTAAAACAGGGGTAGGCAACCTTTTTGAGCTGGGGGCCGGGTTGCAGTCCCTCAGACAATTGGGGGGCCGAAGCACCAAAAATAAATAAATAAATAAATAAATAAATAAATAAAAATAAAAATTTTAAAAATATGCATGCACACTCTCTCAGCCCCAGAAAAGCCATGGCAAAACCCCTGTGGAGATTTTGCCAAGAAAACCCAAGAACAAGTAATAACAACAATAATCAATATCATCATGGCGGGCAGTGGCGGGGGGCAGCGGCAGCAGCGGTGGCAGGACCGGTCTGGGGCCAGTCCAAAGGCCTCGGGGGGCTGCATCCGGCCCCCGGGCCTTAGGTTGCCTACCCCTGGTCTAAAATATATTAATAAGCTACAAAACCAACAGAATTTATCACAAAGACTTAGGGCACAGTTGTAACTGGCCAAGATAGTCAAGAGCTTATATATAGGAGCAGGATATCATGGGCCAACTGTGATATCCTGCCTGCAGTTCTGGTTTGTTCCTATCCCTGGGATCTACCTGGGCCAGCATGGCAATAGGTGGGTGTTCACATACCTGTCTGCTGCTGTGCTATGGAGCTGCCACCACACACTGCTTTACCTGTCACCACTGCTACATCCCCTGTGAAGGTCCTCCATCACAAACAGCTGGTATAAAAGACTGCACCAAGGGCCTTTTGGACTGGGTTTGGGCTGGAACTGCTGGATCAGAATCTAGTCTGGTCAAACCCAGCCCAGGGTTATTGGCCTGCACTGTTTGCATAGAACAATGCCAGGCTGGGGGTGAGGGGATATGGGACTTTGAGCCCGTATGTACAGCCCCCAAGAACCAGCTAAGCTGCCATTAGACACACTGAAGCATTACTGAATTTAAACATCTGGAAATTCTTAGGAATGCCCTGGCCTACTTTTGTGACTGCACCACAGCTACATCCTGGGCTGGAGGAGGTTTCAGTCTGGTCTGATTTAGGTTTTCACTTACTTTGGCCCTTCGTTGCCTTCTTTTTTATCTGCTCAGCAGCTGATCTTAGGCAACAGATCTATTTTGCCAGCAGAATGCTAACCTGTGAAATCAGCTGGCAGAATAGCATTTCCACTAGACAGAAGGCGATTTAGGACAGCAGAAGAGAGTTATGCATATTCCTCACCCACTATAACTGGGATATCTTTGAGTTAGGGTTGCACTGACTTTTGCACAGTACGTGAAATAGGTACAATGACTGTGATATACATTCCTGATTTACAACTCTAAAGTTATTTTAACTAGACATCTTTACTTTGTTTAGAAATAATTACCAAAGTTTGTGCTAGCTGAAATTCAACCATGACAGAAACAGGCTCCAAGCTTGCTTACTCAAAAGTAAGCCTCACCAAGTTCCATCCAATGTATTATTTAGAGGTGCACAGTAAAACAGAATAAATATTCAAGAAACAAACAAGCAAAAAGGGTTGCATATTAAAACACAATTGAGTTCAGAAGTTGTGGGTGGAGTGCATTATATTAGCACATTCCACTTTTTCAGAATTACACAATGATGGTGGAGGGAAGTCAAAGAACGCTGTTGCCATCCATAGAAGAAACTGCAGGCTCACAAGCAGCCTCTCTCCACAATGCCTGCCTTCTGGATGGGTCCTTGAAAGTAAAGGCACTTTGGTAAGGCTGCCTTGAAAAACTGTGAGGGAGAGGCGATTTTCCAAGACAGCCTTCAGAGACAGCCTTAAATTTCAAGGATGCACTTGGAGGGCAGGCATCTCAGTGAGAGAATGCTCAGGACTCAGCAGCTTACTCTGTGGATAGTATCTGAGATGGCATTCTCTGCCTTCTTCCTGCATTCATATATTTTATAGCCCTATTACTGTGCCCAGTGGTATTGTATGCAGGTGCGGGGGGTTCAGACCACGCCGGGTGACACCCCAAATGGGGGTGTCATCAAGTGGGATGGTACACTCAAAGGGACTGACATGACTACTTGGCAAGCGAGAAAGGGCTGTTTCCCACTTGTCCAGCAGCAGTACCAGACCCTAAATGGATCATCTGAAAGCCACAACACTGCCCCCCTCAGTAGTGGTGACTGCTAGGGGGCAAAGGAGCCTTAGGAGTACCACATTGCAATAGCCATGCAGGACCCTGAAGGCTTTGGGAAAAGGCAGAGGAGTCCCACGTGGCTCTGAAGGCTGGGGGGGGGGGGGGACAGAGAAGCCTTCGGAGTCCCCCGCAGCAGTAGTCATGTGGGAATCTGAAGGGTTTGAGTGGGTCCTGCAGCAGTCTGGCCAGGCAGGGGGAGAGTCAAGGCTCATTGACTAACCACTAAACTCTTGATCAGAATATGCTCTTATTAAGGATATGTAAGGATAGGGAAAATAAGGATGGCCACCATTTAAACAGTATAAATATATTCTTGTCCATAAAAATTTGCTTTTGAACATGTGCATTGTCAGGATACATGCGCTAGCAGGCAAATGAATGTCTTGTGTCAATATAAAATGCTGGAACTTTGGCAATAAGTTTATAATTATAAATCAGCACAAAATGAAGATCTATTACCTATTACTATAATTATATTAATAAAATCACTGATGACTGATGAAGACATATGATATTTATGCTTGAGGGATTAAAAATTAAAACTCATTAACGGTCAAAATTGTTGAGCAATCAAGTTTTTTGGTGAGGTATTTTACCAGAAAATAATGTCAACTTTTCCTGAACTCCAGGAGGTTAACCCTTCTGATTCTCTCACTTAGTCTGGCTCACTTGCCAATGGTATGATTGGTTTATAAAGCAAAAATAGAACAATTATGTCACATATATACAAAAGGTTTTATGAACAGCACAAAATGACTTGTAATTTTGTATACACTTGGGTTGCTAAACTCCCACTGACTTCACTGAGATTTAACTAGCCTAGGTACCTTTCTTCTAAAATGTAAATAAAATTCAGTATGTAAATACTGCCATGTAAAGTATTATCAATATGCTGCTTTTCTATACAACTACCTCCAAGCAACTTACTATCTGCAACATCATTTCAAGTGCCAGTCCTTATAAATGTTTCATCTCATCATTAAATAGTTGTTGACTCGGAACTGCTAAATAATTCCATGAGTAAATCAGTTCAGACTAGACGAATATACACTCTCATGATGTACATAATAATAATAATAATAATAATAATAATAATAATAATAAATTTTATTTATATACCGCCCTGTGGCGAGCCAATCCGGGCGGTATACAACAATAAAATACATACAGCTTAAAATAGTATAATTCCCTCCTCCCCCCCCCCTTAAAAAGTTATTAAATCACATCTCAATTAAAACAATTTACAATTAAAACAATAAAAAATAAAAAATAAAAATAAAAATACAAACCGACAGACCCCTGCAACTTCAAATTCTGAACGGGGACTATAAAACATTCCTAAGAAGGGGGAGGACCCGAGGTCTCGAGGCCGGGTAATTTAGTCTGGAAAGGCCTGCCGAAAGAGATCCGTCTTGACAGCCTTTTTAAAGCTGTCCAAAGATGTTAATTGACAGATCTCGTCCGGCAGGCCATTCCAGAGCCTGGGGGCGACAACAGAGAAAGTCCTCTGGGAGGTCGCCGAAAGCCTAAATTTTTGAGGCTGCAGCAGGTTCCTCCCAGAGGACCGGAGAGCGCGGGGAGGATTATATGGGAAGAGGCGGTCTCTGAGATAGCTTGGACCCAAGCCATTTAGGGTTTTAAAGGTGATAACCAACACCTTGTACTGGGCCCGGAAACCAATAGGCAGCCAGTGGAGGGACCTCAAAACCAGACTGATGTGGTCCCTCCTAGATGTTCCCGACAAAAGCCTGGCTGCCATGTTTTGAACCGACTGTTGTTTCCGAACCAAGCACAAGGGTAGCCCCATGTAGAGCGCATTACAGAAATCCAGGCGTGAGGTATGAAGAGGCCATGTTTTTCCCCCAGGAAAATGTTGGTGTGTATAACTGGTTTTTCAACTTACTGACTTGTCAAAGGAACGTCACGCAAATTCCTACAAGGCACTATTTTCTATATGAAAGATAAATACATATTGCTGTATATTTACTTTTCATTTTTATTATTAGATACTCCACTACACACAAGAAGAGCCAGCATGGTGTTGTGGTTTGAGTGGTGTGTGGTGTACTAGGCTACGACTCTCAAAAAGAAGGCAAAGGCAAACCTCCTCTGAACAAATCCAGCTAAGAAGACCTCATAATAGGTTCATAAAATGACTTGAGGGCACACAACAACAATTATAAACAAGGCATACAAGACAAGCAAACACATTAGAATCGAAAATGTATGCATTAAAAACATACAAGTAATTTACTGTCTAATACTATAACCAATACCTTCAGCAACTTGCAAGGTGCAACTTGTTCCCCCTATGAACAAAAATGACTGTTAGCATTAAGTTTTTATTTTGCTTTTGGATATATCTCAGTTTTATTATGGTTTGTGTATTCTTGTTCTGTGTGTTTGAATAAAACACACTTGCATAGTAACACTCCTTTGGTCATGAAGCACACATAACCCTCTCCACTGCCCCATCCCATATACTGTATACTGCATAAAGTCTTAAAGTTTATGGCCTAAATCCAGCCTTATACTGGCACTGAAGCGGCAATCCAAGTACTTCCTTCTGCCTCGCAACTGTTGGTGCCACCACAAAACAATTGATTTAAGTTTTCTAAGTCCTCTGGCAATGTACTGAAGCAGGAAGGAGAGATTGCCACTGGCCACCTGCCACCCCTCTGGCAATTCTGCTGGTAGCAGCACTTTCTCAAGGCTGGAGCAAATGGGCAAGAAAAAGCAGCTCAATCCTACATTTTGCAAAAGTGAGTCAAAACTCCGCTGTCCACAGCCCACTCCCAAGGCAGGCTGAACACCCACAAGCAGTATGCATGGTGCAGCATCAAAATGTGCTGCGTCATTTTTTTTATTATTTTTTGCTGCCTCTCCACCATGCATGCACACTGTTGCACAAACACACTGCCTGCGACCTCCAGTTACTTTCCCTTTCCTGCCCAGATGCTATTCGATTAGATGGCTACCCCTTTGATCAGCCACACAGTCGCATGTGCAAGGCACTGCCGGTATAACGCATTAGTGCATCAGTGTGCCAAGTGATATACTAGTAAAGGAGCCCCCCCCCCCCCGCATGCCCCCTTTACTCTATGCCCTCCTGTTGGACTGTCTGGTTTGTATATGTTGTCATTACATCTATTGGAGTTGTTGCACTGTCGCTTTTTCTCTTTGTCACAGCCCTGCACAGGAGCTGGGCTGTTCATATGCAGGCACAAAAATGTGTATTTTCCGCATTAAGTCAGAGTATCGGGGCTTCTTTTTGCTCCAGGTTTTAGCCCTGCAGTGCAGCTTCATTCCACTTTCCACCTACTTTCGCCTCATGCATTGTCTAAAACCCCCGCCTTCAAAGTGTCTGGAAGCCACTTTATTTTGACCATGTGTTTCACCCCACAGAAGGACCTTGTTTGATTTAGGTCAATATACAGTGCTTCTTGTTTCATCCTCCCCCATTTTTGTAAAAGTGAATCACCATTTTATTTAGCTGAATTATGTGCACTGGGCAACTGAAAGGAATTTAAAAAACAAAACATATGGAAACAGAGAAACATGACACTGTGCAGAAAGTAGATCACATTTTAAGTCTTTCTTTTTTTAAGACCACCCTCCTTCTTTTTCACTTCATCCTATATTAACCATTGTCAAACCCCATTGTACTAGCTCTGCTACCCCTGTCTTCACCCTTTACATATGAGATACTTTACAGACAATCCCATATTATTCAAGGAAGCATATCTGTTTTATCAAGTGGACATCAAAGTAAATGAACACCAGAGCACATGGGAAAGGACATTGTACTGGCAGTCTTAGTACTGTTTTAATGTTTTCCAAAGGTTACCTCATATAGTTTAAAATCTAAATAATATTGTTAGAGACTTCCTTTTGTTATTTATAATTCAGTTACCACCCACCTGAAAACAGACACAGGGAGCCTTGGTATCAGTGTTGATTATCTGCATGTGCCACATATGGGGACTGACAGAAGTTTAGACAGCTATATAATTATGTATACAAGGGAATTCATATTCGTGTTGCTGTATTAATTTTTTCAATTTCAGGTTTATAAAGAAAGCCTTTCATATTATATCTCAAGCTCTTCTCTGCCTCAGTTCCTAGGATAGCCTTTCAGAAGTGGAAGAGACTGAAGTAGTAAGGCGAGGATAAGGAATTTCAATCATGTGAGTGTCCTTATAGCTCCCTTCCCTCACTTTTATCATGATCTTTCTTGTTCTTCTGGACAGCATTCTAATAAATTCAAACATGGATCCAAAATTTAGCATGGGTAACATTTTATGTTATGCTATCATGTATTGCCACAATTGTACTTATCAGAAATTAAGTAAACAAATGGAAGACAAAGTTCAATTATTTTCACCTTTCATGATTTCCATATCCACATTTTTCTCACAAGCAAAGGTTCCTGGGTTCTTCTGAGTTAAAAAAAAATCTGATCACATATCCCAACAAAAGAAGACTGGTTGTGGAAATTATTTGATATAAGAGAGGCAGACAAATTAACACAACTGTTGAAAGATAATACATTGGAAAAGTTCAACAAAAATAGGAGTTGGTAATTAAGTTTATGAGAGAACTATGGGGAGAAGTAGCAACAATAAGTCTGGTGTAATAAATGTATTAATAGTTACAAATGGGTAATAGAAGGATAGTTGAATGAATAATAATAATAATAATAATAATAATAATAATAATATTTATTTGTACCCCACCCCTCTGTGCACAATCAGGGCGGCTAACAACAATTAAAAATACATACAATATAAATCCTGAAAGACCCAATACCCACCCCCCTTAAAAAAGTATTAAACCAAACACAATTAAAACATCTTAGATTAAAATAACATACAATCAAATAAAACTATATACAGCAAAATATAATAGGACAAGCAGAGTAGCGGCAGCATCCAAATTGGGAGAGGGCAGAATAAGGGGATTCCTGAGGCCGGGAGTCTATTCTGGAAAGGCCTGCTGGAAGAGATCCGTCTTAACAGCCTATTTGAAGCTGTTTACCGTTGTAATCTGATGGATCTCATCCAGCAGGCCGTTCCACAATCTGGGGGTGATTACCAAGAATGCCCTCTGGGAAGTTGCAGACAGCTTAGATTTTAATCTAAGGAGCCGAGTGAGCGGGGAGGAGTGTATGGGAGGAGGTGGTCCCAAAGACAGGTTAGACCCAAGCCATTTAGGGCTTTAAAGGTAATAACCAACATCTTATACTTGGCCCGGAAACTTATAGGCAGCCAATGGAGAGACTTTAACACCGGAGTTATATGGTCCCTCCTAGATGTTCCAGAAACCACTCTGGCTGCCATGTTTTGTACTAGCTGAAGTTTCTGGGCCAAGCACGAGGATAGCCCCATGTAGAGTGCATTACATAAGTCCAGATGGGAGGTTACCAGCACATGCACAACAGTCTCAAGGTCCCTTACTTCCAGAAAAGGGTGCAGCTGGTGTATCAGCCGAAGCTGTTAACAGGCATTCCTGACTATCGCATTTACCTGATTTGTCATCAGGAGCGACGAGTCAAGGAGCACCCCCAGACTGTGAACACAGTCCTTTACGGAGAGTCCAGGACTGAAGGTTGCTGATACGCCAGCTGTGCCCTTTTCTGGATGTAAGGGACTTTGAGACTGTTGTACACGCACTGGTAACCTCCCGTCTGGACTTCTGTAATGCGCTCTATGTGGGGCTACCCTCGTGCTTGGTGCGGAAACTTCAGCTAGTACAAAACATGGCAGCCAGAGTAGTTTCTGGAACATCTAGGAGGGACCACATAACTCCAGTGTTAAATTCTTGGTTTCGGGGCCGCTACTGTGAATACCTCTGTTTTTTCTGGATTCACTCTCAATCTGTTTTTCCTCATCCAGCCCATTACTGCCTTAAGACATTCATTGAGAGGAGAGACGCCATCGGAATTCGAGGCCAACAATCAAGACATGGAGAAATAGATCTGGGTGTCATCAGCGTACTGATAACACCCAGCTCCATGACTCCAAATTATCTTATCCAGCGGCTTCATATAGATGTTAAACAGCATCGGGGACAGCATGGCGCCTTGAGGGATGCCACAGGTAAGCTCCTTTTTTGGGGGGAGCAACATGGCATGCTCTGGGATCTGCCCGAGAGGAAGGAATGGAACCACTGCAACGCAGTGCCTCCGATTCCTAACCCCCTCAGGTGATCCAGGAGGATGCCATGATCTATCATATCAAAAGCCGCTGAGAGGTCTAAAGGCACCAACAGGGTCACACTACCCCTGTCGATGCTCAGACACAGTTCGTCGGCCAAGGCAACCATGGTGGTCTCAACTCCAAATCCTGTCCTAAAGCCAGTTACAAGGTTGCATAATAATAAGCTAGGGAAAAAAGAAAAGAAATAATGTAAGAGGTTCAAAAAAATTAAAAAGGAAAGATATTAGGAGAAGTGAGGAAAAAACAAGATTAGCAAAGTCATGAGGATGAACAAAAAAGGTCAAAAACCTAAAAAGAAAATAGAAACAAATGATAAAAAAAGAAGTGTTTTTGTGTTTTTAAAGAAAGGAAGGTAGGCATGAAAGAAAAACCTATAGGTGAAAAAGATGTGAAAATGGAAGAGGAAAGTAGAAGAGAAGTAGTTATGAAGGTAAATATGTGGTTGAGGGTACGAGTAAGTAGGTAAAGATAGGAGTAGGTAGGAAGAGATATATTAAGAGAAAGAGGAACAAAAAAGAGGGTAAAGGAAAGCGAAGAGATAAAGGATTAGAAAGATTATAGAAGGGAGCTAAGAAGGTGTAGAGAAAAGTGATTCTGGATAAAGTAAGGATGGATTTAAAAAGAGGATGTAATGTGATGTAGGACTGAATGGATTGTATTATGAGAAAACACTAATAAATATCATTTAAAAATATCTGATCCCTGTCACAGTACTCCCTCTCTTCTGTTTTCTGTTCTTTTATTTCTTGTTAGGCTGTTTCTCTCCATCCTGGTACTCTAGGGATGGGCACAAACTGGGAAATGGAAAGCTGAAGTGAAATTTTCATAGCTTCATTACATTTAATGCAGAGTGTACAACTTAAAGTTCAATGTTTGCATACATCAAATGATTTATTTTCTTTTATCACTTTTTTGTTTTATAGTCTGGCCTGAAACAGATGGACCAAAAGGTCCACCGTCGGGCTGCATTCGGGATATGGCATTTAGATGACGCACATCCAGCCTGAAGCCACCCTGACACCACTCCAATCCAGAAAAGCCGGCTTGAAAAAGAGCAGGGAAAACCCTCTCCTTTTCAGAAGCCGGTTTAAAATAGCAGTGTTGGGTCGGATTCAGGCCATGTGTGTGAGGTTGCCTTGGTGCCAGGGTGCCCCCAATCAGCTCTTTTGGGGTGATCTTTTTTGCCTCTCTGTCAACCACTTAAAATTCATGTAACAGCAGCACTGACTAGGCCACATTTTATTAGTCTGCAAAATTATGGGGAACTTTGTTAAAAGCCTTACTGAAATCAAGACATAAAACATTCACAGCATTCCCCTGATCTACAAAGCTATTTAATTTCTGCACTACTTCTATATACTGGTACTAGATCCCCTTACTGCATCATTTGTTCTATTTTAGCTAGGTTGAACACTGTTTTCCTTTTGGGAGAAGACCAAGGTCAAGTAGATATTGGGCAGTTCTGCCTTCTCTCTGTCTCCTATTAGAATTTCAGCATCTTCTTCATGCAGCAGCCTGACCATTCCTATCTTTTTACATCAAATATAACTGTCACCACCTCACAAACCCTCCTTTTTATTGTTTTTAACTTCTCTAGCAAGCCTGACCTCATTCTGGGATTTAGATTTTCTGACTTTCTGTGAGAAATTCAAATACAAAAAAGTAGATGCAAAATGTAAATATAACTAATTGTACGAGTGTGTATATGTGTGTGTGTGTGTGTGTGTGTGTGTGTGTGTGTGTGCGTTGACCCTCCCCCATGCCCCTTTCCAGGATGGAGAGCTGCCTTAACCCAAGCAGCTATTCCTTTTGGAAAGTGGGTGGAAGCCAGTTAAAGGGATGGGAGGATGGGTGGGGGGGGGGGAGAGAGTGTGCTCCTGCTCCTCTTCCCCCACTCACCCATCCCTTTAACTGCCTTCTGAGGAGGATGGGTGTTATTCATATTTTGTTCACATTCATGGGGGTCTTGCACCCCTAACCCCTGCAAATGTGGAGGGCTGACTGTATTTATCTAAAGAAGGCTAAACGTTTACCAGTTGTGACTCAGAAAGAAGACACCATTCTCATGATATTGAGGTAGCTACAGCAGCAGCAGCAGCAGCAGCAGCAGCAGCATAACTGGGTCCAGATGTCAAAAACGGACACAAGGACTAATAGTCTCTGAACATATGGGGAAGGCTCCCCACTTAGACCTAAAGTTACTTTTAAAACATCAGTTAGCAGTGGAATCTTATGCACATGTGTTTAGAAAGACAAACCACTGACCTAAGTTGGGTATGTTTAGGGGTAAGTAGACAGGATACATAGGTAGAATGCAATCTGAAAGACAAAGTTAGGGCCTTTGCAGACTGCCAGAAATAGTGCAAATTGAGTCCATTTTAACTGCCCTGGCTCATGGGAACTGTATTTTTTTCTGAGACACTGAGCCTTCTCTGTCAGAGAGCTCTGGTGCCACAATAAATTACAGTTCCCATGATTCCCTAGCACTGAGTCAATTTGCACTATTTCTGGCAGTTTGCAAAAGCCCTTACTCTTATATGTGGCTTTACCCTATCCTAACCCTCCCTCCCTTCCTTCATTTCTCAGACAAACACAGACACATCATCTTTTGCATCACAATGTAGGCAAAATGCAATTACCTCTTGCTGGTTTCCCTTGGTTTACATAAAGTCATCCTCATTTATGTGACTGCATCAACTTTTTGATCCTTTATTGGTGAAACTAGAATAGCTTATGCCTATTTTCTGCAAGTACTGCTAATGCATGATACCTGAGAAATACAACATGTGATGAATCCCATATGTAAACCAAACTCATTTGATTATATCAACATTTTTCAAAGCCTGATTCACTCAAGTTCTTAAACTGCTTGCAGAATTATCAATATCTGGTGAGGATGTCTTGGCTAAGTAAATTAAATAAATCTAATTTAAACAATTAGAATTAACTGCATATAATAAAAATATGCATAAATCGCAGTTACAATGGCCCTCAGGGTTGTTTATATTGCAAAAGACAGCTTGGTATGCCAAGAGCTCTGTTGCATTCATTTAGTAAAATAATTTTTCCAAGAAAGATGTTAATGACCACCCAGTAGACAACTACGTAGTTGTAGAATTAGAAAAACAAATGGACCAATTAGAAAACAAATGATGTCCATTAGGCATTTTTCTGATATAATTAATACTTGCTGAAGTCTAATTATCCAAAGGTACCATTTGTAAAAGCACTGAAAATATAAATATACAAAAATTGATAATGCATCATCTTTCCCACTAAATTTATTTGTATATCACCATGAAACACTCATCAGAATGTAATTTTCTGTCTATTGCAGAAGGCAATAATGAAAGCATTTGGTTTCTTTTTGAGTGCAAAAAGTATTTGAGAAATTACATTATAATTTTTTGTTCACATGGAAGGACAGGTTGCTTACCTGTAACTATATTTCTTCGAGTGGTCCTCTGCGAATTCACACAAGTGGGTAATCAGTGCGCATGCGCAGCAACTTCGGAACCTTCTGGAATCACTAGGCAGAATAAAAGTTGCAACTTTTGCCTGGGCTGGACTTAAGTTGCAACTTTTTGGCGGTAGCTCCGCCCATCCCTATATAGGACCTCCATCGGTACCGCCCCCTTCAGTTCCTTGAGTTCGCCGCCAGCTGTGAAGTGAACAGAACACACACACATAAGCAGGCACGATGAGGGGAGGATGGGCGGGATTTGTGTGAATTCGCAGAGGACCACTCGAAGAAATATAGTTACAGGTAAGCAACCTGTCCTTCTTCTTCGTGGTCTCTGCGAATGCACACAAGTGGGTAAGACTGACAAGCTTTGATCCATGGAGGAGGGCGTGCCCTGTCATGACGAACACTTTACGTAGGCAAGGTATGTCAAATAGCAGCAGAAAATAAAAGGAAGGGAAACTCTCCCCCCATTACTCACTGTGCTCGGTATCGAGGCAGGCGAAAATGTCCTAATGCAGTCCCGACAGCAACACTGCCCTCCCAAAGGCTGCGTCTCGTCTGGCTCTCGAGTCCATCCGGTAATGCTTGACAAAGGTCAAGGGTTGAGACCAGACTGCAGCCTTGCAGACGTCCTCTAAAGGTATCCCTGCCAGGAAAGCAGAGGACGCAGCTGTCGCACGGGTGGAATGAGCCTTCACACCGACAGGAGGTTCCTTAGCGGCCATCTCGTAGCAAAGATGAATGAGAGAAGTTATCCATTTCGAGAATCTCTGAGTCGAGACCGGGAGGCCCTTCTTAGGTTCTCCATAACACAAGAAAAGACGCTCAGCCCGCCTGTAGTTAGCCGTTCTGTCCACGTAGAAGGCTAAAGCCCGACGAACGTCCAGGAGATGAAGACGTCTCTCCTCACTAGTTGTCGGGTTCGGAGCTAAAGTGGGAAGTACAATATCTTGTCTCAAGTGGAACGCAGAAACTACCTTAGGGAGAAAGGTGATGTCTGGCCTCAGCACCACCTTATCTTTGTGGAATATCAGGAAGGGAGGATCCACCCTGAGCGCACACAGTTCGCTAACCCTGCGAGCCGATGTAATTGCCACCAGAAAAGCCGTTTTCCAGGATAGAAGCCGTAGATCAGTTGTGGCCAGAGGTTCAAATGGCGGCAAAGTCAGTTTAGCAAGAACAACACTAAGGTCCCATGCAGGAGCCGGTATCGAGAGTGGTGGAAGCAAATGTGAAAGTCCTTTTAAGAAGGTCTTGACTATAGGGTCCCTAAAGAGGGAGGGATGTCCCCGAGACTGAAGATGTGAAGAAATAGCTGCCAAATAGCACTTGATGGATTGTAGTCCTAGTCTTTCATCCATCAAAAACATGAGAAAGTCTAATACAATCTCTGTCGAGATTTCTGAGAGCGACAAGCATTTTGAGTCCAAAAATAGTTGGAATCTGGCCCATTTTTGGGCATAAGATTTTTGAGTTGAGGGCTTGAGGGCCGCTGCAAGGACTGCCCGAACAGGTGAAGACAATTTTGCTAAAGTCGAATTCTCCATGCCACCAGTTGCAAGGTCTCTATCTCGGGATGGAGCACCTGTCCTTCGTGGATGGAAAGAAGATCTGGGCGATGCTCGATGCGGAAGAAGTTCCCGCTCGAGAGATCCAGAAGGGGGGCAAACCATGGCTGTCGAGGCCACCACGGAGTGATGAGAATGACATTGGCCTTGTCCCTTCTGATTTTTGCTACCACCCTGATGATTAGCGGAAACGGTGGAAACATGTACAGCAGCGTCTCTGACCAGTGGTAGAGGAAGGCGTCGCCCATAGAACCTGGAGTCTTGAACCTCGAGCAGAAACGGGGACAGTGGCTGTTGAGGTGCGTCGCGAAGGCATCGACTTCGGGTTCGCCCCAAGTTCGGAACAGGCGAGCCACCGTCTCGGGGTGTAAACGCCATTCGTGACAGGAGTCCGCTGAACGACTGAGTTGGTCTGCCAGCTCGTTCTCCTGTCCGGGTAGGTGGATGGCTTGCAGAATAATGTCGTGGGCTAGACACCAATTCCAAACATGAAGAGATGCCTGCAGGAGAGAAGGTGATCTCGTTCCCCCTTGTTTGTTGAGGTAGTACATTACAGTTGTGTTGTCTGTAGACAACAAGACTACCTTGCCTCGAAGTACCGGCTCGAAGGCGCGGAGAGCTTTGAGGACTGCCAGCATCTCTAGTTCGTTGATGTGAAGGGACCTTTCCTTTTTGTTCCAGCGAC
Organism: Phrynosoma blainvillii; assembly: GCA_026167975.1. Lineage (NCBI taxonomy): Eukaryota > Metazoa > Chordata > Lepidosauria > Squamata > Phrynosomatidae > Phrynosoma > Phrynosoma blainvillii. The sequence goes on from JANUYF010000005.1 coordinate 42,146,193, forward strand.
CGCGGATCGTGAGGTCGGTGACATGAGCTCCCCACCCCACCATCGACGCATCTGTCGTGAGAGATAGTTGGGGCTGTGGTGGAGAAAAGGGCATCCCGGAGCAGACGTTGGCTGGATCGAGCCACCATCGTAGGGACCGAGCAACTGCCCTCGGTACCGCCAGTCGACGGGATGGAGAATCTCGGGCTGGATCGAAAACAGACAGGAACCACGACTGCAGAGGTCTGAAGTGTAGTCGAGCCCAAGCCGTCACATACGTGGTCGAGGCCATGTAGCCGAGAGCAACTTGTACAGAGTGTGCTGAAACGTGACGTCTGTGTAGGCACTCCAGCACAGCAGCTTTCAGCGCTTGGAAGCGATCGTTCGGGAGAAACGCCATCGATATGGTGGAGTCGAGCTCGGCGCCGATGAACCTGCATCGTTGAGATGGGACAAGGCAGGATTTCTCGAGATTGATCAACAGACCTAGGGATCGAAGCAGAGACAAAGTGAAGTCGATGTTCTCCAACAACCGCTCTCGGGATGGGGCCACTAGGAGCCAATCGTCCAAGTATGGGAACACGCAAATGGCCCGTTGATGAAGGGAGGCCACAATTGGAGCCATGCATTTGGTGAAAACCCTCGGAGCTGTGCATAGGCCGAAGGGTAGAACTCTGTAGCAGAAAGCCTGGTCGTCTACGGCGAAGGCCAAGAAACGTCTGTGGTCCTCCCGAATTCCGATATGGAAGTACGCGTCCTTGAGGTCCAAAGTCGCCATCCAGACGTTCTCCTGCAGTAACGGTAAAATAGATGCCAACGTTACCATACGGAAACGTTTGTATGATATGCACCTATTCAACTGGCGTAGGTCAAGAATGGGTCTCAGGCCACCATCCTTCTTCGGTACTGTGAAGTATCGAGAGAAGAAGCAGAACTGAAAGACCGTAGAATCAACGGGCTCTATAGCGCCCTTGTCCATGAGAGAGTGTACTTCGTCGAGTAGGGTGTGGGAAGGGGGGGTAGACAAGAAAACCCCAGTGCGAGGAAGTTCAGAAAATTCAAGGGAATAACCATTGACCACAATGGAGAGAACCCATGAATCAGATGTAATTTGAGACCAGGAGGAGATAAAGGGTCTCAATCTATCCCCGAAGGGGCAGGGGTCAGCGAAGCACACTCCTAAACTTCAGAACTTTTTGGGCCTATCACCATCTTTTTTCCGGTATTGTCGGAATCTAGATTGTGAGAAGGGGCGACGACCCGAGGAGGAAGAAGAGTTGGATTGGAGCCTCTGTCTCGGGGGGTCGGGCTGGAAAGCTCTCTCGGTATTGAAGCCCTTTTGTTGGTGCTGAGCATAGCCAGATCGGGGGCCTCCGAAGAAGCGGCGACGCTGATGTTGAGTGAAGGTGGACGTACCATGTTTTCTGGCAGCCACTTTCATCTTATATTTCTGATTGAGTTTATCGTCGGTACTCTTGTGAAAAAGTCCGGAGTCGTCGAATGGAAGGTCTTCTATAAGTGCCTTTGCCGTGGGAGTTAGGTCTGTCGCGCGTAGCCAAGCAAACCTCCTAAGAGCGATAGCCCCAGCCACGAGTTTGGCTGAACAGTCTGCAGAATGCCGGGCTGAAACAATTTGCTGGCCTGCTACAGAGTGCGCCTCCGACTGTAATGCAACAGCCAAGGCTTTCTGGTCATCCGGCAGATAGTCGAGGAGGGGCAACAATCTCTCGAGTATGTGCTGTTGGTAAGCACCCATGCAGGCGGAATAATTAGCCACCTTCATGTTCAAAACAGCTGCGGCGTATGATTTTTTTGCCAGTCCATCAATTTTCTTTCCCTCTCTATCTACAGGCGTAGAGAGCTTTGATGACTGAGTCGGCTGGGCCCCTTCGACGATATCAGAATTAGGCTTCGGATGCTCAAAAAGCCAGGACGCATTGGACGGAGCAATTCGGTAGAGACTTTCTATCTTCCTCGAAGTGGAAGCCACAGAAGCAGGTGCCACCCAGGAACGCTCTGCAATATCTTGTAGAGATGGGAGGAATCCAAGGGCTGGAGGAGTCGGGACTCTACCCTGTACTCTCGAGTCCACCGCATCCTTGGGCTGGTGATCCGAACGCACCAGGTCCATATTCAATGCCTCAGCCATTCTGATGAGCTGTTCAGTGAAGAACCTCACGTCATCCGTAGGTGAGGCAGGATGGTAGTTGACTAACGCGGTGTCAAGCTGTGGGGCCGGAGAAAGCGAGGGCGATGAAGAGGCAACAGATACAACAGACGGCGATCTCGATCTCGATGGTGATCGGGATGGAGAGGGTTCTCGACGAGCTCGATGTTTAGAAGATGGGTGCCTCAGTGGAGATGGAGAAGGAGATCGGGATCGAGGCCAACGCCGGGATGGAGAGCGATGGCGGCGGTGGACAGCCGTCCTGGTCGGTGATGGCGATCCTCTGCTGTGATGACGAACCACGTGTGCAGTGGATTTGTCTGGAAGATTTTTGGGGTCCACGTACTGCATGAACCTCCCAGTAAGGGAATCAAAGATCAGGCCCGGGTTGTCCCTGAGGAGTTGATCAGTTTCAGGGTCGAGACAGGCCTCATCAGCCTCAGATCCAAGATGGGCCACGTCTCTCGAAACGGTCGGGACCGTAGAAGCAGGTGGAGCTGGGGTCTGCTCCATCCCGAGCGGAGGTATTTCCTCCCTGATCTCACCCTCCGATTCGGAATCAGAAATTAGAGGATGAAGTGGAGGGGAAACGATCCTCTTAGGTGGCGGGATGGAAATCGCTGAGGACGGCCCAGGAATAGGCGAAGGAGATCTGGAGTGAGTTAACACTGGAGGCTCGGTCTCCATCTCAGAGTGTTGTTTAGCTTTTCCAGGCCGCGTACGTGGCTTTTTGGGAGCCGAGTCTGCGGCTTTAGAGGGATCTCTCTCCAGAGAGTGATGCCTTTTTGAAGATTTTTTGCGCGGCTCCGGGGAGCGGGCGCGGTCAGAAGAAGCCTTTTTGGAGGCTTTTTTAGACACGTCCGCAGGTGCCTCAGAGGTGGTTTTCAAGGCCGTCTTAGATGTCGGGACGGCCGCTGAGGTCTCAGCTGCGGCAACCACATTTTGCGGACGAAGGGCCTCCTCATAAAGGGCCGCTTTAAGCCGCTTGTCTCTGTTCTTCAGAGCCTGAGAAGTCATCGAGCGGCAATGGAGGCAGGCCTGTTGATTATGCCCCTGACCCAGGCACAACAGACAGAGAGTATGTGGGTCCGAACTTGGGATTTTGTTATTACACTTGGGGCAATTTTTGAATGACTTAGAAGCCATTACCAGAAGTCGACGGTCCAAGGTCACCAGGAGACAACAAGTGTATAAGAGAAGCAGAGCCGAAGTCAAAACGAGCCGAGGTCAATAGGTAGGAGAAATTCAAGCCAAATCCGAAAGACAGTCCAAGTCAAAACGTGATTCCAAAACGAAGGAGCTTGCTAAGCAAGAGAAGGTTCCCTAAAGCTGCTAACGCGGCGGACGAAAGGAACTGAAGGGGGCGGTACCGACGGAGGTCCTATATAGGGATGGGCGGAGCTACCGCCAAAAAGTTGCAACTTAAGTCCAGCCCAGGCAAAAGTTGCAACTTTTATTCTGCCTAGTGATTCCAGAAGGTTCCGAAGTTGCTGCGCATGCGCACTGATTACCCACTTGTGTGCATTCGCAGAGACCACGAAGAAGAACGTAGTGTGTGTGTGCACAATGTTTTAGCACTTTTTTATTAGTCACATTATTTACATAGCAAAGCAAAGAATAATTTTCAAGTTTTTTAAAAAAAAAATCTTCATTCATAAAATAATTCTACCTTAGATGATTGGCACATGCATCAGTTTAGAATGGCACTTTGGCTTAAACAATAAAGAATCCTTGCTTGAGTGAATGCTTGCTTGAGTGAATTAATTATATCAAAGCATGTATTAATGCTGTCAGATTACTTCAGTTTAAAGGGAGCCAGAGCATGCATTAAATTAAATCAGGAAAGGTTTTAGCTAGCATATTGTTGGTGAATTACAATGCCATAAATTGGACTTATGCCATAACAATTCACTTTGTTGGTCACCTTGGAGGCTCGAATTCTATTCTGACTATGCAATGACCAAATGTCTCTCCAATCCCTCCTTGTAAGTAGTGCAGCCCACCCCACCAGCCATTTCCATCTTCCCAGAGAGGAGGAAGTTGTCCAGCTATTTTCCTGCAGAGACATCATCTGCAGAGACTTCCAAAGGACCCCTGGAAGTATGTGCCCATGCCTTTTGCAGTATATCCAGCTACAGGGGAAAAAATCCAACTACAACCAAATGAGTAGGGAAACTGCACTGCAGAGAAGACAAGCTTTGGGGGATAAGATAATATATAAATATATGATGATGATGATGATGATGATGATGATGATGATGATGATGATGATGATGATAGAAAGTATTTTAAGGAGAAAGAAATATGAGATTTATTAAATAATTTGGAATGGTTTCATGAAGAGCTATTTTTACTACTAAATATCACTCATAAGCTAAATACACTCAAAGACGGGGCAGATTGGTTTCTTGCAAAACAATTGGACAAAAATACTGCACATTTTGCCCTATAACTCTACTCCTACAAGGGCCAAAGACTATTTTTTTAAAATGAAAGTTTGGAATCAGTGCCAGATGATGAGCCACTGTGCTACACATGTAGAAATCAGGGGAAATCCAGCCCACCAAGTATTATAGCAGCCCTAGCTAGATCAACAGGAGAATAAGTAATCATCAGCCCAGGCTGTATTTTGTAACTGATTAACAAACCATGGGCATGATCCAATGATGGCATTAATGCTGGCAGGACAGTAGAATCCAGTGGAATCTGGAAGTAGATGTTCTCTGTTTCCCACTGTGTTCCCCACTGCGTCCCAAAAACATACTGTGGGGGCAACTCCAAGGACTATCCTAGAAATGGGAGCAAAAGAAAATCCCACTCCAGTGGTGTTGCAGCACCAGCATAATATTAGATTTAGGCCTTAGAAGAAACAAGTTTGCACATCACAATGAGATAGACTGCAACAAACCACACCATGGCAAATATGGTCACTGTCTTTTTCAAGTAAATCCTTTCCTATTGTTAATATTAATAGATTTTTGTTATGCAGAATTCATAACAGACCTTTTAAATATCCTAAATGCCCTTACCAATGATAATGGGGAAAAATAATCTTTTCTTTTTAGTTTACTATGAAATTGACTCAGACTGTATTTGCTCTTTGATCCATTTTGTTTTCTGTAAGAAAATTCAGTAAAGCCAGTAATCACTTGGGACCCAACATGAGCTGGGATAAATCTGCTCTGTTACTTATAGTGACATTCTGTGTGCACAGAGGGGTAATTACATCCAAACATATGTAAAGACCTCATCCAGCAATTTTCTAAACAGCTTAAAAGCAACTTCAGGAGGGAGTCATTTTGAACAGAAAATTAGCAGTGTATTTTTTCCACTCCTTTACTGTGAATTATAGAATAAAGATCCCTCTGGGGAGGGGGCAGGAACGTTTGAGGGGTAAGCAGACAACAGGAAAAGTGTACTGATATCTAAAGATCTACTAGACATGTTTTCCACAGAAAGCTTTCATTGCTTCTAACAAGCATAATGAAACATTCCCCAGTGGGACAGGTAGAGTCCTGCTGGCCACATTCTTATCTTCTTCTTCTTCTTTTTCTTTTAGCTGGCTGCCAAGGCAAGGCAAAAATATGTACATACCCTAACTCCGCTGTTCAACATCCTCCCTCCAAAGCTAATTTGCAACTTAATTACTAGCCACAAGGTGATTTCTTATATGCATTTGCTTGTAATGTATATTTATTGATAATATTTCAATAACCCTTTTCCACAGTCACTAAGGCAGGATATAACTAACCAAACTGAATAACAGTATTATGATGTAACAATCAACAGGAAAATCATGCTGACATATTTAAAACATCCGTAAAGCTACTGAAAGCAATTTAACAAGCCAGAAATAAAAGATAAAAGTTTGTCCTTTGGGAATTAGCAGCAATGGAAAGTGAGGCAATTGTCCTCACAGTAGAATTCCACTAGAAATCTCAAAACAAAGTCCATAAATGTAAAGCTAATGGAATTTATTTATGCCAAAGGACTATATTTTGAAATAGCACTCAACTAATGATAAACCATAGTAAAAGTGATACAGACAGATAGTCAAAAGGGAGATATGGAATATATTTTTTAAAACTACATTTTAAAAGATCAGTAACACCTCTTAAAAAAAACTGAAATGCAGCTCAAAGTGTCTTACAGTCACTGTATATATGAGAGAGTTTATCTTCTCTGGCAATACTAATACTGTTTAGTAACAACTCATCCAAAATTACAGCTTAACCAAGATCATGGATGACAGCCATGACAATATTCCATCTTCTGTGTGATACTAGAGTAGTCTAGGGAAAGTTGTACTTGCAGGACTTTCTACACTGCTGACTTGTTTGAAAACTGTAGCTATAGCTGTAGCTGAACAAGAAGCCCATTTGCTTAAACTTAAATAAGTGGAATAGATGCTAACTTAGGTGCAGAGCAGACATCTAAGAAAGACTGGCCTCTGGCCGCTCTAGTCGCAATCAGGCTGGGACCATGGCGACCCCACAGCGCACTTCCAAAGCGGGCCACCACCCGCAGTCCCAAGCCACGCCGACCAGGAATCAGTTTAAACCCTCTCCTTTTTGATCCGGTTCTTTGGACCAGGTGCAGCATCAGAGTGATTTCTGGCCACCAAATGCTACTCCTCCAAAGCAGCTGGAAGCAGCTACTTCTGGCCCATGTGTTCTGGGCCTTAGTTATACTTCATGAAATAAATGGGACTTCATTTATCACAAACCTCTTATATGCCTTCAAACTGACTCTGACTTATGGCAACACCATCCTACGGTATTCATGGCAGAAGTTCTTATTATGGGGTTTGCCATTGCCTTCATGTAAAACAGAGAGAGTGAGACTTGCCCAAGGTCACTCTATGGATATCCATAGTTGAGTATGATTTCAAACCCTGGTGTCCTGAAGTCTAAGTCCAACACTCAAACCACTATACCAGGGGTAGGCAACCTTTTTGAGAAAGGGGCCGGGTTGCTGTCCCTCAGATAATTGGGGGGCCAAAGCGCCAAAAATAAATAAATAAATAAATAAATAAATAAATAAACTTTTTTAAAATATATATAAAAAAATTTAAAAAATATGCATGCACACTCTTTCAGCCCCAGAAAAGCCATGGCAAAACCCCTGTGGAGATTTTGCCAAGAAACCCCCAAGAACAAGTAATAACAACAATAATCAATATCATCATGTCAGGCGGAGGACGGCAGCGGCGGCAGTGGCAGGACCGGCCTGGGGCCGGTCCAAAGGCCTCGGGGGGGGGGGCATCCGGCCCTCGGACCTTAGGTTGCCTACCCCTGCACTATACCATTCTGGCACATAAGCCTAAATTAAGTAACATTAATTTCAATGAATATACACTTGTATCCAAACCATGATATTTAACATTCAAAGTATTCAAAATAATCTATATTTTATAATATAAAACTACAAACACATAATTATATTGGTTAGTTTTTAATCAGTAATTCAGATCCCCCTATTTTATCAGTTGACAACTTCTGTCTGGGTCAGACTGTTATGACCTTATATACACCTTAGAAAAATGTACTTATCACTTGTTTTTTTGCTGGTTTCTATTAGTAGCAGATTGTTGGACTATTCTCTCCACATACTGTTATGTTTCAAACAGCCAGTATTTAACAGTTGTTGTTTTTTAAACTAATTTATGACAAGGGTTTCATTTTGCTTCATTTCAAGGACTATCGGGAATCAAGGTAGTTCTTGAAAAAGCGTTCCAAAAAGCACAATCACAAACACTCTCATGAAAGAAGAAAAATGGGCAACATCTGAAAAAGCCAATGTGGTTCCACAGCAAACTTAAGAAGAATGTAAAAGAAAAAGGAGTATGTATATAGAATGGAAGGAAAGACAGATCACCAAGAAACAGTACATATGTGTAGCCCAAGCTTGCAGGAGTAGTATAAGGAAAACTAAAGCTCAGAATGAGCTGTGACTGGCTAGGCAAGCAAGGAGCAACAAAAAACGATATTTTTTTTTAGATACCTTCAAGACAAGGGAATGGCCATGAAGACAGTGGAGCTGCTGTTTGATAAGGATGGCAAAATGCTAACAAATCACAACAAAAATACAGAACTACTTAACACAAATTTTGTTTCAGTCTGAAAAAGAAAACTGCGTGCTTCCATGCAGCAGCAGAGACCTTAGCAAGGGATCTGGATTGCAAATCCAGAGTGATATGAAGTTCATCAGGAATCACCTAACTAACATATAGGCAATTATTCAAAACCTAACATTTTAAAAGGACAATTCCCAAAGGTAGAGCTGAAACATAAACCAAACTAGAAGAAACTGAGGTTTTATGGTCCCTGCCTCACCCCGTTTTATATAATGTGAATAAAGTCTTTGCAGAGAGCTGCTTACTTACAAATATTAATGCTGACATCAAGCTCTGCGCAGGACTAATTTTCCCAAGTGTAAATTCTCCTTATATATACTATAAAGGATATTGCCATGTGGAGTTGCCTCATCTTTGTACAGGCTACTTTGAAAATGTACACATTCTGGTTAGTCATAAATTAAATCAAATGCTTTTGTAAAGGGTCATGTGAATACATATACCAGGGGTAGGCAACCTTTCCCCTTTAAGGGCCGAGGGACTTCAGCTCCCAGAAGCCTCAGCCATGTTGGCCAATAGTCCCATGTTGGCCAATAGCTCCTGGGATTCTGGGAGCTGAAGTCCCTCGGCCCTTAAAGGGGAAAGGTTGCCTACCCCTGACATATACAATGCAATGGTACCAACTTAATTTCTGTTAAGGAAGTTCCCTTTCACAAAATTGTTCATGTTAAATAGATTTTTCTAAGCCAAAATGCACTGGGTGTAAATGCATACCGTTATGCAGAGAATTTTAAAGACTAATATACTGCATATACCTGTGTATAAGCCTAGAAATTTTAGTGAAAAATTTGACCCCCAAAACCTGGGTTGACTTATCCACAGGTCAATTTAAGTATTGTACCTTAACTCTTATCAAAAAAGGAACCATGCCCATTTCTGAGTGGTGAAAGGTGAGAGTTTAGTCCTTCCTGGAAGAACCTAAAAGAAGCATCAATCCCCTTTACCTTCACTCTCACAGTCTCACTTCTGGTCCTTTTAATTGGCAATGTGGGAAAATGGCAGCAGTGGTGGATCTCTGGTGCTTCCATGAGAAAGTAGATATGTGTTTCTTTTCTTAGCCCAACCCACACGTTGTTGCCTCCCGATATATCACACAGCCACTATTTACCACAGTTCTCTCCTTATCCATCCAGCCTTTAGAGGGAGCACAAACTGTTACGACTGCCAAAATTCTGTTAGCTGTTTGGCAGTATTTTCCTTTGCTTCATTTTTTACATTTTTTGGTACATGCCCTAAGTTTTACCCTTGGCTTATCCATGGGTCATATCAAAATCCATAATTATGACCCCCCCAACCATGCTCTCAGACTTATACATATATATATGGTACAATTAAAACCTGAACTTTTTCTTCTGAGATTCATGGTAATGAAACAGAAAGGAGTTACCGAAGAATACTTCAATAGATAACCACTGAAGCAAGATTATTACAGTCGCCCCTACGTTTTTGGGGACTTAAGAGTCCTCATCCCTCACTTGTTTGTAGGCAGCAAATGGAGGGGGATAAAATGTGGTTGTGTGGGCATGCACCGCCATTCAGGCCAATGGTGAGGGTGGTTTTCTGTTTTTTTCAGGGGGGGTCCAGAACAGATCCCCCACAAAAATGGAGTGGCAACTGTATTTAACCCAGAAATGGAAGAGCAATGAATTGCCTACTAAAGAATGGTGTTTGAAAAGGAGTGGGTTTGTAGAAATGGATAAAGTGTCTATTTTGATTAGAGAAAAGTCATTGGTAACTTCTTTGAAAGATTGGAAAGCCTTGATGTTTGAAAAACACACCAAGTTAGTAGTATGACTATTGGTTTTGAAAATGAGGGTGAGTTTAATTAATATGAAGCATAACATCTCTTTTATAGAGAGTGAGGTAGGGTTTTAGAAAATACTACATAACCACACACAAGGCAGTTGAAAGTCATTTTTTGTTAGTAGTATATTTTGTAGGGTTTTTTTTTGTTTCTCTTATGTAAGCCTCTCTATTTTGTGTTGTATTTTATTTTGTGCATTTTTGTGTTTCATTCAATTTTGTGTTTCATTTAATGTAGAATTTTAATTAAAATGATTTTTTTAAAAAATACAATTTTTTTTATAAATGTCACTGTATACAGTCATTATAATCATGACCTTTTAACATCTTTGTTTTAGGAAGGTAGTACATGTAAATCACATTTACTTAATATGTCATCATGGTAATGAAATAAAGTTTGTTTTGAACAGCCCTGGGGTATATTATTATTAAAAAAAATAATTAAAGCAAAAAGAATAGTATTTTTTTCTATTATCCATTTCATTTCATACAAAATATACAGTAAGGATTATGCTATATAGAAAACAAACATCTTATTTTTAAAATTAAAAACTCCAATTTTTTAGATCACAGAAAAGAATAATTCAGATATATTTCAAATTCAGTTCAGTTACATACCTTCCTATAATGCATAATGAGACCATAAAGCAAAATATTCTTCTTTTTTATTTCCTTTGCAAGGTTAGTTAAGCTTTGCATTCCACTGCTAAAAAATTCATTTTCTAAAATATTCAAATGTACCTAGAAAGAAAGGTGAAATAGAATTAATAATTTTCATAAATTATTCAGTTCCCATTTTTAAAGAGGTCAAAACAATAGGCTACAATTTTTAATATCTGCTTCAATTACACCAACTTTTGTTGGATTATTTGGCTTCATCTACACTGGAGAATTAATGCAGTTTGACACCACTTTGGCATGGCTCAATGCTATGGAATTCTGGGATTTGTAGTTTTGTAAGGTATTTTAGCCTTCTCTATCAGAGAGCTCAGGTGTCACAACAAACTATAAATTCCAGAGTTCCATAGCAGTTAAATTGGTGTCAATCTGCCTTTATTCTGCAGTGTGGCAGCAGCCTTTGTAAGTCTGTCTGGTAACAGCCTTTACCCAATAAATACTAACACGCTTTCTGGTAAATAAGATCATTTGAATATTTATTGTTGTTTCTGTGTTCCTTTAAATTATTTCCAATTAATGGTGATCCTAAGACAAACTTATAACAAGTATTTCTTGGCAAGATTTGTCCAGAGAGGATTTTCCATTGCCTTCTTCTGAGTCTGAAAGGGTATGACTTGCCAAGGTTAACTAGTGGAGTTCCATAGCTGAGTAGGTTTGAACCCTGGTCTCCCAGTGTCCTAGTCCAGCATTAAAATCACTACATCACATCTCACATTTAAATATATTGGGACTTATTTGTCCAAAAAGATTTACAGTATTTAAAGATCCAGCATTTAATACTACAACAGAAAAGTACTATTAATTCCACCTGTTATATTTTAATACATTGCTTAAAATCTCCAGATTGTGCAAAACATGAAAACATATTCAGCATATGTGTGTGTGTGTGTGTGTGTGTGTGTGTGTGGAGATAGAGAGAGAGAGAGATTAACAGGGGTGTAAAATTTTTAGCAAGTCTTCAACTAATGATCCAAATTTCTATTTGTCCTAGCTAAGTGGTACTTGTGTTTGATTTTTTAAAAGACAAACAAAACAAACAAAGACAAAAATAAAATCTCATATGTGGCCCTTTGTGTAAATAATCATAATTATAAGGTGAGAATTAACTTACCAAGATGAGAACAACAGGATACAGAACAGAAGCATTTGTGCTTTCAAGTATTTTTACTAGCTGATGAGTCTCTAAAATGTTAGTCAGTTTATCCTAAAATAAAGAAAAAATCATGTTATCAAAAATGCTTTCAGATACATTGTACAGTTATCCTTTTAATTATACTATTAGCCTCTATTTTTCTGTGACGGTGTTAATGTATTTCCCTAGCCCCTATGCCTAAGTACATGTAGCTTTCCCTTCCTTGTCTTCTCTACTGAATTACAGGTTGCAAACCACTTTCTGCTATGCCTATTTACAAGTTTCTATAAATAAAAATGCAGTTTACCCTTTTCTCTGTGCAGTTTATAGTCTCAGGAACCCAAGAGTTGTAAAGAAGGGGGAAAAAACATGAAGTGCTTGGAAATAGGTTACCCGAACACTTGTTTCTTATCATGTATATCCCATATATATATTCCTGGACTCCTAACATTATTCTCCATGAGCCCTAGGCCAAATGAGGTGAGGTCCGTTTCAGTTGTGGGATCAGTGGCTCCACTTACCAATAACCACACATAAACAGCTCAAAGGGGAATAAAACAGGCCACAACTTTACTGGTTGCATTTGCAAATAGGCTTGGTACCAGCATGGGTCTGGATCCAGGAATCAACTAAACTATCTGTTGGTTGATCTGTTGGCAGTGGGGTAAAACCACCTGCTCACAAGCTGTGCATGGCTCTTGATGCCCAAAGTAACAAGGTTCCATAAAAAGACCCCCTCCCCCTTAAAGACCCTGTTTGGCATGCAAGCCCCATCTACTTCCTATCAGGATCTGGGCCCCATACCAAACAACCCTAAAGTTGTAATGAAATATAAGAAAATAAAACCCATAAACAATGATATGACTATGAAAAAAAGGATGGAGAGAGTGTGAGACAAAGCTCCCAGGAGGACTGAAGGAGGGAGTGATGGGGGTTGGCTTATATAGCTCAGCCATGATCAGACTTAAGCCTGCAACCTGGAAACTCTGGTCCCACCTACCAGCCATGTGAGATGCTTCCGACTGGCTAGTGCAGGGGTAGGCAACCTTTCTCCTTTAAGGGCCGAGGGACTTCAGCTCCCCGAAGCCTCAGCCATGTTGGCCAATAGCCCCATGTTGGCCAATAGCTCCTGGGATTCTGGGAGCTGAAGTCCCTCGGCCCTTAAAGGGGAAAGGTTGCCTCCCCCTGGGCTAGTGGTTCTTGCTCTTTTACTGAGGTGGTGCAAACCACACAGGCTTCTAGAAAGGACAAACCAGGCATATAATCTAAAATGCTATCTTCTAGGCCAGGGGGTCGGCAACCCATGGTCCGCTTACTGGCCCCCGCCGCCGCGCGGCCGCCATTTTATTTGCCAAAATGGCGGCCATGACTTGTTTGCCCATGCGCAGGATGGCGCGCCGCCATTCCCCCCCTGGCCCGCTGGAAGGGCCCGCTGGAAGGGACCAGCCCCAGGTAAGGGAAGGTTGCCGACCCCTGTTCTAGGCCCTGCACCCATCCCAACCTGCAACTGGCATCTCCTGATAAGTTCTGGAGCACCAAAGAAACTTGCCTAGCATTACGATTCACTCTCTTTGGTGCCAGGTAACACCTCTTTATTCTTCCACTGTGGTTTAGATTTTTAGATTTTACCAAGGCTGCTGTTTCAGTTTATTCTGTAGCTCTTTGTAAGGAAAGTTTAAGAAATAATTATGCCAATTTTTATTATATCCTTATGTTTTATGGGCATTAAAAGCTATTTTCAAACCACTCAAAGAGCTTAAGCTGTTGGACAACATACAAATATAACAAACAAAATAAATCATTAAAATAATTTTCTGTTAGGAAAGAGTCTTTATGCAGTCAACGTAAAATTCACTGCAAAACCATCTTCACAGATAACAGTGACAAATTCTGCCATGTCAACAAAACATCTGTTTCACAGAAACGTATCTGGAAAGCAAACAATAAGAGTATTTTTAATTGAAATATGCCTAGAAAGTTAAATTTTAAAAAGCATGGAACAATTTGGATAATAACAATAATAACTAACTTAACCCAATCAAGCCAAGTTGCGTTCTTTTGATAAAAAGCAGAGCTGTCACTAATCTGACAAGTGGAAAAAGTCTAAAAATGGTAAATCATATTTGAAGTGGTAAGGATTTTGTCAAGAGCATTATGCTTGGTTGGATGTCTTTGTGTAAACACATACACATACACCAAGTTTGCAACTTTGTGAACATGTAATATGGTAAAAATAGTGACAATTATTATAATAGAATTAAACAGACTATGGGCCTTTACAGACTGCCAGAAATAGTACAGATTGAGGCCACTTTAACTGCCCTGGCTCAATGCTAAGGAATAATGGGAACTGTAGTTTATTGTGACACCAGAGCTCTTTATAGAGAAGGCTCAATGTCCCAGAAAAAAATACAATTCCCATGATTTCCTAACACTGAGCCAGGACAGTTAAAGTGACCTCTGCATTATTTCTGGCAGTCTGAAAAGGCAGTATAATTGTTAAAAAGTAGGAATTGTTGTTATTGTTGTTATGTGCCTTCAAGTCATTTGTGACTTATAGCAAACCTATCACAGGGTTTTCTTAGCAATATTTCTTCAGAGGAAGTTTGTGTTTACCTTCATCTGAGGCTGAGAGACAGTGATTTGTCCAAGACCACTCAATGGGTTTTCATGGCCAAGTGGGGATATAAACCCTGGTCTGCTGAAGTTCTAATCCAACACTCAATCCACTACACCATATTGGCTCCCTAAATGTAGGAATACCTCTTTATAATTTTGCTAACTGAGCAAAATCAATCTTAGATGTACTTACAGCATCAAAACCTTTTCATAGGCTGTCTCCAGTTGGAAAATATGCCAACAGTGCTTTTCCTAGTCAACAGTCACATAGTAATCAATAGTGACTACATTAAACATTATGGATCAGTTCAACAAAAAAACACGTCCTTCAAAATTGCAGTTCTGTTTGTTTGACAGAGGACTATGAAATTTGTAAGGAGGACCTTTTTCACATGGACAATGTATCTAAGTAAAATGGTAAGGCCAAAGAAGAAGAGAAAGCTGGCTCTGATATTCTACAGTACTTACATTTATCCAAACAAAGTTGTAGCACTGTTCTAATAAGATGTTTTGTAAATGATTAGCATTTTCAGAAACAGATGTAGATGTACTTTTAACCACCTAAAAAAGGAAATTGATTGTATTGATAAACCCAGTCTTAAGCAATTTTATTCTGCATATCTTAATACAACCACTACTGAACAGTCCATGTGTCAGTAACATGGTTTAAAGGTGGCAGTTAATATTTGATGGGAAAACTTAAATATGCTATTCTGTGTAAGAGAATAGGCATAATTTGGAAACTATTTTCATATCCAGCCATAGGTCTCTTAAGTCAACCCTAGAAGAAAGATGTTACAAAACTTGGTCTGATCTGACTCACTGGAATAAGATTCAGGTAGACAGATGTTCTTTTAAATATTGTTGTTGTTGCTGTTAGCTGCCCTCGAGTCAATTCTGTCTCATGCCAACCCTGTTCAATATACTAGGTATTAATAGTTGTTCATGTGCAAATACAAGTTGCTGGACAATATAAATGGAAAGATAACCCACAATATAAGCCTAAACAAGCCTACAATTACTCTACTTAAAAGTCCTTTGACAGAAAACATTCAGGGGTAGCTATGTTGGCCATTTAGCAAATTCAAACAAAAATCCATCAATGATGCCTTTATTGGCTAACCAAAATGCACAATATACTTGTTGCAAGCTTTTGAAGCTCCATGGGCTTTTTCATCAGGCAAGATGGTACAAACCAAACAGAAGAAAAACAATTGGAGATGTTAGTCAGATGCCTACATGTTGTGGAGACATATTGGATTGTAAAAGAGGGGTCCCAGTTGAGATGCAACTGGATTTTAAATTTCTTTGACTTTGGAAATCTCCCTATAGCCACAGGGCCAGAAGGAAGAGGATCCTACAAAAGATATCCTCCCCGCCATATACCTTCTTTACTAAAGACTGAAACAACATGTAGGCATCTGACTAACATCTTCAATTGTTTTTCTCCTGTTTGGTTTGTAACATCTTGCCTAATGAAGAAGCCCATGGAACTTTGAAAGCTTCCAACAAGTACATTGTGCATTTTGGTTGTCTTTTGACAGAAGCTACTATGTTCAGTGGCATAAAATACCTTGTAAATATCTTTCACAATAGAATTCCTAATACTTACTTTTACATGATTCTTTAATGCTTCATGAAATAGAAATCCCACTTGTGTGGCATCTTCTTTTGTATTACTGATAATACAAATTTGTTGTGACATGGTATCTAGTACAGAAAATGTAAAACCAAAAAGAAAAGAAAAAAGGGGAGAAACAGAATGAGTCTTATAATGATAAAAATTCTCTGTCATCTTATGGTACACATGTCTTTTAGAAAGTTTTTTTATTGAAACACAAAAATACTAAAATTTGTATATATAGAAAACATTAAGTTTTTACAAGAAGGACAAGGTGCATTCAAAGCTGCATTCAAGGATGGTTTAAGTTTGTAAAGAGGGAATGAAACCAATTTTAATGTGTGGATTGGCCTGCTTTGCACTTTCCAATATGATATCTCAAATTTCAAGTAAAATAAGTTAAAAATGAATTACATATAATTAGGATGCCTTGAACTGTGTGTTCCAATATTCATCCCTTTTTCTAATTCAAAAAGACAACGGGTATTTCTAGAGTTTGGTTCCAACATGTATAGTCGCTATTGACAATGCATATTAGATCACAACACCAACATCCATGTCAATTCAAATACAGTGGTTTTTAATTTAAATATAAAGTTGGGAGGAACTGTGATTTACAAGTACATGGGAACTAGCCCTTAGTGTTGCTTAGAATATTCAACCATCAAACACAAATGGTCAAAAAAAGAATATTTTTGAATCATCATATACACTGCAAAGACAATGAGACTGTAATGAAAATAACATTCTGGAAAGTTTACTACATTTGTCAACTCCTCAGATCTCTCAAAGGGATTATAAATGAACTCTACCACCGTTGTTGTTGTTGTGTGCCTTCAAGTCATTTTTGACTTATGACGACCCTGTCTTGGTTTTCTTGGCAAGATTTGTTCAGAGGAGGTTTGCCATTGCTATCCTCCGAGGCTCAGTGTGTGATTGCCCAAAGTCACCCATTCAGTGGCCAAGATGAGAACTGAACTTTGGTCACCAGAGTCTTGGTCAACCACTCAAACCCCTATGCCATGCTGGCTCTCCTACCACCTACATGGCTGTATGTAAGAGCCTTTGCACAGTATTGAGCTACAGATGAACAATACACATTTGCTAAAGAAAATCAGACTGTTAGACCATGTTCCTGCCTTTTCTTGTTTGCTTTATTTGGCCAAAAATTTTACATTTAAAAACTACATCAAATGACCCAGTTACTTGAGAACAAGGATGGGAACTTTGCAGCTCTAGATGTTCTTGGACCATAACAAATAGTAGCCTGCAATTTATTTATTTATTTAATTAATTTCTATCCCGTCTTTCTCCGTGAAGGGACCCAAGGTGGCTCACAAATAAATTTCTAAAAAACAATATCACAATAAAACAATTAAAAAGATCAGCTAAAAACAATATAAAGTGCAAACATTTGTTTGTAACCTCTTTTGACTATGTAGAAGTAGTCTGCAATTAAAACCAGGAATTGGTTCTATGGCTACAATTTTTAAAAAGTCAGTTGAGCAGAGGGTGGTTTATAAATGAGGTAATAAATTACTTCATTATGAGTACACAGGTTTACAAGTGAGTTCCAGTAGTTTGGCATGCTGGGGATAAAGTTTATTAGCTGACTGCTCCATGTATAATGGCTGTGTTAGGTTGGGGAAAGATCTGTAACACTTTTTGCAGTAGCAATAGTGCAACAGCTTTGTTTGTTCTTGATGTGTGCTTTCAAGTAATTTCTGACTTATGGTGACTCTATGATGAATCTATCACAGGGTCTTGTGGTTTTATTTAAAAGTAATTTTCCAGCCCACTTTAGGCAATGGAACGCATTAGGTTTTTCCCCTGGGCACTAACAGGAAGAACCTCTCTTGACTATGTAATTAAATGTATGCCAAGTGTCCTTGAGAATGAAATAAATGAAGGTGTACATATGGTTGACAGCCAGGATGAGAAGAGTGAATATAGGAGTATAGTGTCAGTTAAGACGAGCAGGTGTTAAGAGAATGCAAGGGATAGGAAGCAGAAGCTGCAACATCATTTGTAGTTTAAGCATATAATTGTTAACCCTGGTCCACAACAGGGGTGGAGAACAGGATTTTTATGCCAAGCTGGCTCTTTGCAAGCACATCAATCATCATATTCCAAAATGTTTGGGCCACTCCACTGCCACGTCTTCCCAATTCAATAACACAGAGCAGACTGTCACATATGTAAAGTGGGTAGCTAGAATGCTTCTGAGCATCAGCTTTTGGATCACATGACACCATTCCTATTCCATCCCCATTGACTTGCTGTTACTATACCGACTCAGTTTCAGGTACCTGTTATTAGAGTTCCAAATAGTTTGGGACCAGGATATCTGAAGGATCTTCTTCTTCCAATATCAACCGACCAATTATTGTCATCATCTGTCCAAAATTTGAATCCACCATCAGAGGTCGTTATATACCTCACCTGCTAGATAGGTGAGGGTTGTGAAGACTCTAAAGCAGGGGTAGGCAACCTTTCCCCTTTAAGGGCCGAGGGACTTCAGCTCCCAGAAGCCTCAGCCATGTTGGCCAATAGTCCCACGTTGGCCAATAGCTCCTGGGATTCTGGGATCTGAAGTCCCTCGGCCCTTAAAGGGGAAAGGTTGCCTACCCCTGCTCTAAAAAATATGTTGCATGTGTGTGTGCACGCTCTCTCTCTCTCTCTCTCTCTCACACACACACACACACAGGTGAAGAAGCATTCCAACTGTACAATCACCAAGGGAAATATGACTATAACATAACAAAGATAGGGACTTCTTCATGGCATCCTTGCTGTGGATCTCTTTTCCAAAAGAAGTCTGATAAGCTCCTTGACAGTTTTAGCTCACCAGTCAAGGCATTTTTAATTTGCCAGACTCTGAATGGGTTTTAAGTACCTGCCACACTTTTCTGCTGCTACCCTCCCCCCCCCACACACACACTTTATCCAGTGGTTTTACTGTTCTTGTTTTTAAGACATCAAGTTGGTCTTTCAAGTTGCATTGTAATATACCAAAAATCGGGGAACATAAAGGTGTCAAAAGACCACATACGTGTGTGTGTAAATAAATAAAGTGAACCAACATGAATCAACCTATTGTTATTGTTGTTCTCCACCTCACTCTATGGGCAGAAGTGGGTAAGAAATAAATAAATTAAATACTACTACTAATAATAATGCAATTTGCAATTTATCATAGTATACGCAATGAAGAAGTCTGCATATATCCCAAAGGCTTTTAGACAGTTATGTTGAAATCAATCATCAAGCAGAACTGAAATCAATCACCCAGAAGAAATCAATCATTCAGTTTGTCTGCTCTATCACAGAAATTTGCCGTGATTCATATTCTGTGAACAACTACATATTAAAAAGCCTTGATATCACTCACTCTCTTTAGCATCATAAAAATGAGAGATGACTCATTTTTGACCTAACTTACTGAGATGTCAACACCTTTACTCTATTCTTGTTCTTCCAAATCAGAGATAGAGATAGACACCAGGGATAAACATCAGATAATAATGATGAAAAACAATGCATTGGGAATCACTTGACTGCACAATAATGCAGTCAATAATAAAGCTTTAACTGCTGAAAAGGTGGCAAGTTCGAGCAGAGCACAATAAGTTATTTGTTACTTGCAGGCTGCTGTACTGTGAACACATGAATTACTATACGATTTTTGTAAAGGATAAAAGTTAGCTAAAAGCTAAATATTTGCTACTTCTAAGCAGGAATTTGGGGCCACATAGAAGAATTTCAGCAGTCAAGTAACTGTGCAATCAGAGTTACAGTGGTCTTTTTTGTGTTTTTTTTAAAACCATTCTTCATTTATTTTTGAATGCACATTTAAAGATATACCTAAAAGGCAGATTGAAACTTTAAAGTTAACAAGTTTCAACTAGAGGCTGAAAGATATAGTTGCCCTAGAGGAAGAAGTCCTTAAAGAGCTTTCTTTTTTCCAGGATGTTTTTGTACTATCCAGGTTCTAACTGCATTTCTAAATGAGTCACTCTATCTGCAGGATGAGGTTTCTCTATTTGCAGACTAATAACATGTGTGTGTACGGGGGGGGGGGGGGGGGGGGGGGGGGGGGGAGACAGACATGCGCCACATTGTCTGTACATCCAGCAAGTTTCTACCTGTCATATTTAAACAGCATTAAAATTAGTTTTTATTAAATTGGTGTACAATTTTTTTACAAACATTACTTGTAAGAAAAAGATTTGCAAATGCTTAAAAAGCAGTATTATATGTTATGAAATCATTTTCTGAAAATATTTAAATAATTTACATATTGCACACATTGCTTATCATCTGAATGATTGTCATGTTTTTCTTACCTACATCAGTGCTCATTTTAACAGAATGGAATTTGTCCTTTTATCAACAGCTCATTTTGCCTTCAGCTGAAAAATTTACTCACTTTTTTTCTGCAGTATTTGGAACTTATTAACTCTATCTGTACAGCTAGAGTTACATTTGCAATACATACCACCGCCTAATTACAGTCTGGTGATACACACACTTCTTTAAAATATTTTAGATCATACATTTTCATTTGATTTTTTCCCCAGTCACATTAAGAAACAACAAAATAAACAAGCCATCAGCTGCATTTTTATTTTATTCTAACTGCCTGCAAAAAGTATCTACATGAACATTACTGTGTAACAGTATCATCTGTATAGCACTTTTGAGCATTCATTGTACTTCAAGTGGTATCTTTTTTAATCTTTATATTGACTGCCATGTAAGGTACATCAGTATTATTATCCTTCTCTTGCAGGAATGGGAAGACGGAAGCTTAGGAAGGATGACGACGGCAGAAGCAAGAGTGAAATTAGTTATTATTAGTTTATTAGTATATAAGCCAATATACAGTAACAACTCTACATAACTGTGGCCCAGCAATCATTATGTCATATCATACTAAAACTCTATCTTCATACCCATGAGAAGGGAGAACTGGATACTACACAATTTTTTTTTTTTTAAAAAAGGAAAGATGGTAATGCACAGAGTAAATGGCAATGTACGGAATAAAATTTTGAAGTATACCCACTATTTATTCACTTAATATGTGAGATGATTATGAGTGGAAGTTGTTCAAAATGCAAGTTAAGGCAACTCTCTAGTACGTCTTTCTACATCTAAAAGTATCTCCAGCTGAAATTAAGCCTCTATGTTCTTCATTTCTTGCTACTCTTGCTCTTCCTTCCTTTGTGTCCTTGACTATGAAAGGCTGGGCTGTACAATTACCACAGAAAGGGTCTCCTTTTGTTTTATTGCACATTTTGTTATTTAAGATGCTCTGTAAAGGTCACTAATGCTATTGAATAAATAATTAGACAACATTATTGTACCCTATGAGGCTATTTATTTGTGGTCATTAGATACAGTGGTTCTGATTTCATACTCTGGTTAGTAAGTCAATTTTAAGCTACATCTTACTGACATGGTTTTAATGAGAAATTGAAAACAAGATGGAAAACTGCACCAAGGGAGGGGCCATCTGCCACTGAAGAGTCACACTGTTCTACAATATAACTCAAACCAACATGACAGAGTGATAGGGTCATAGAATTATAGAGTTGCAAGCGGTCTTGGCTTTAGTCTCCATTTTTATTTATGAATGAGCCAAGGTACAGAAAATCTTTCAATTACAAGTATTCCTCAGTTAACAAAGCAGATATGTTCCTGGACACTACTTTATTTAAAAATTTGGCACCAGACATAAAGATAACATGGAAGAATAGAGATAGGTGCCCCATCACAAAAAAGAACAGTTCAACGTGTTTTAGCAAGCTTTTTATCCACAACTAATATGCACATGTGAAATTTAAAAGAAAAAGGTAGCATAAATGTTGTACAGTGGGCCCTTGTTATCCACTAGGGTTTGCTTCCAGGACCCTCCATAGATACCAAAATCACCATTAAATACAATGGCATAATAAAATGGTGTCTTTTATATATAATGGCAAAATCAAGGTTGGTTAGCAGATTTATGTTAGAATTTGAATGGATTCTGTTTCTGTGGTTTGGAACAGCTCTATTAGTATGCCACCTGTTCCTGGTGATTTATTTCTTCCAAGTGCTTTCACAGCCTTTTCCATTTCACTTTCTCACATTGCAGGTTTATCCTCAAAAGATTCCGCCTTGAAGGAATCTTTAATACTTTCATTTCTTTTATAGAGTTCTTCAATATCATTTTTTTCATTTTGTCCTGATCATATGTACTGTATATGACATCCCTACTCTTGTTTTAAGAGTACAAACCCTTTGGATTCTTGGATCTTGTGGAAGAGGTCTCCTTATTTATTTTCTTCCATTTCATTACACTGATTATTCTCTTTGTCCCTATGCACACTTTGCTGAAGTGTTGAACTGAGGATGTAGATCCTGTTTCTGACACTTTTTACTTTTGCTTCTCATCTCTCTCCTGAATTGTTTGAAGAGTTTTATCAGTCCAATGAGGTTTTTTTTTTCTTTTTTGGCCACAGAAGCATATCTTTACATTCTTCCCTGATAATGTTGCTTTTTGATCCAAAGTTCTGCTTGTTAGACTTAGATGACAAGTATGTTCTTTATATGCTCTTCAAATTCCATAAGGATGTTCTTTGGATTGTGTTTTAGCAGTATCATTAGTTTAGTATATGGCTTTCACTGTAATTTTTGCTATTAATAGTTCATGATCTTTGTCACAATCCACATCTGGTCTTGTATTTGCAGAGAGAATGGAACTTCCAGTTATATAATCTGGTTTATATATTGCCTACCTGATAATATCCACATATACAATTGTCCATTCAGAAGGATGTGTTTGCATTGAAAAAACTGCTGGTGTCATAAAGTTCATAAGTCACTCTCCTGTTTCATTCCATGATCCTAGGCCAATTTCTTTTACAATATATGTTTCTGCTCTGTTTCCCACTTTTCCATTCCAATCACCTATGATTATCAATACGTTCTGTTTTGGTGTGTGATTCAATTCAAGTCAATTTCTTCCTGGACAGCAGCAGAAAATCATTTAATTTCTTCCTCTTCCTCTTCTATAGCTGTAGTAGAAACTTGGATTATGGTTATATTGAAATATTTCCCTGGGGTCTTATATATATATTACTTGGTCAGATTTACTGAATCTTGCAACTTCTCTTGCTGCATCTTATCTTACTAGTGTTACAGAATCCTGCCACCCCTTTTCTTCTGACATTGTCATTTCCAACTAAAACACTATGGATTATTTCAATGAAAATGCCCTATTCCTGTCCACTTTAGCTCACTTAGGTCCAAAACACACTGCAGAAATAATCCAGTTTGAAACCACACAGTGCTAGGGAATCCTGGGAGCTATAGTTTATTGTGGCACCAGAGCTCTATGACTGAGAAGGCTAAATGTTTCACAAACTATAATTCCCAGGCTTCCCTAGCATTGAGCCAGGGCAGTTAAAGTCTCAGACTGAATTATTTCTGCAGTGTGCTTTGGACTTTACACAAGTACTGAAAAGTGTATACATTACAATTCTATTCTAGTTTTATTACCATATTTTCCGGCGTATAAGACGACTGGGCGTATAAGACGACCCCCAACTTTTCCAGTTAAAATATAGAGTTTGGGATATACTTGCCGTATAAGATGACCCCACTCTTCCAACACACACCAAATAAAAATTTTAAAAACATCAGATTTGATTTCAATATGGTAAATTTAATTCAAATGCTTATGACATGCAGGTACTTAGCAGAAAAACTGTCACTTATAAACACAACAAACTACAGCTCCCACGTGTTCCCTAACATTTACTTCTGCAGTGTATTTTGGACCTTACTTTTTCAAAAATAGTCCTGATTTACCATAAATGCTGCTTTAAAAATTATTTCCATCTCCCAGCTATGAGATGGTTGGGGGGAAATGAGAAAGTTTTGGGGGAAAGGGCTGCCAATATACTAGGTGATGCATTCTGGGGTATGTACAATGTGCAACCAAGTAAGTGACCCTGGGCACGTCACACACTCTCAGCCTCAGAGGATGGTAATGGCTACCCCCATTTGAAGAAACATGCCAAGAAAACCCCATGATAAGGTTAAAAGTCACCATTTTGACCATTAAAACGTCCTCCATTTTGAGCACGGCTAAGCAGCATGGATTTACATTTATATTAGTGTTTTTAGCTTTCTCTACTTTTTTCTTGTATGTCCTACATTTTTTGTAGTGACTTGTCCTCCTTTGCATTGAAGACATTTGGTCACCCTGTCTGAGTATCAGAGTATGACTCTAGAAACCAGGGTTCGAATCCTTGCTCAGCCATGGAATCCCCCTGGGTGACCTTGGCCAAGTCACACTCTCTCAGACTCAGGAGATGGCAATGACAAACTCCACTCTGAAGAAACCTTGCTAAGCAAACACTATGAGCCTTAGGTTTGCTGTAAGTCGGAAATGACTCAAAGGCATACAACAACAACAATAATCTTAGATGTCACACACTCTCAGCCCCAGAGGGTGGCAAAGGCAAACCCTGTCTGAAAAAACACATAGGAAAGAAATGATAGGTTCATGATAGATTTACCTAAGTGTCATCATCAGTTGGAAACAACTTGAAGATGCACAACAACAAAAACAGTATTGAAAGTCACACTCTCTCAGCCTCAGGGAAAAGCAAAGGCAAACCTTTTCTGAACAAACCTTGTGAAGGAAACCCCAGGATAACTTCATCTTTGAGTTGCCAAAAGTCAGGAAGGACTTGAAGGCATACAACAACAGTCTTGAAAGTCGCACTCTCTCAGCCTCAGGGAAAAGCAATGGAAAACCCCTTCTGAACAAACCTTGTGAAGGAAACCCCAGGATAGGTCTGTCCTTGAGTTGCCAAAAGTCAGGAATGACTTGAAGGCAGACAACAGTCTTGAAAGTCACACTCTCTCAGCCTCAGAGAAAAGCAATGGCAAACTCTTTCTGAACAGGAGGACAGGAGGAAAGGTGGGAAGGAGGGAGGAAAAGGCAGGGAGAGAAAATGGAGGACCAGTAGGACAAAGAGGAAAGGGGCGAAGGAGGGGGGGAAAGGCAGGGTGAGAAAATGGAGGACAAGTAGGATGAAGAGGGGGAGGGGGGAAGGAGGGGGGAAAGCCTGGGAGAGAAAATGGAGGATGAGTAGGACGAAGAGGGGAGGTGGGAAGGAGGGGGGAAAGGCAGGGAGAGAAAATGGAGGATGAGTAGGACAAAGAGGGGAGGGGGAAGGAGGGGGGAAAGGCAGGGAGGGAAAATGGAGGACGAGTAGGACAAAGAGGGGAGGTGGGAAGGAGGGCGGAAAGGCAGGGAGAGAAAATGGAGGATGAGTAGGACAAAGAGGGGAGGTGGGAAGGAGGGAGGGAAAGGCAGGAGAAATAAGAAGTACCTCCCCTTCCTCCTCCTTCTCTCCCAGGCTTTTTTCCCAGCCTCAGAGCGTCTTCCTGCTCCTCCTCCTTCTCTCCCAGGCTCCTTCCCTCCTCCCACCTCTGGGGGAGGAGTCTTTCTCAAGCTCCTCAGCCTTATACCCGGAGTATAAGACGACCTCCAGCTTTAACTCCAGGTTTTCCTGGTTAGAAAGTCATCTTATATGCCGGAAAATACGGTATTTGTACCTTTCCTTTATTCATGCTTCTCTCATTCCATGTTCTTATTATATGCATTGAGAAGCTTCAGACTTTCCTTTCGCACCTGAGCAATTCGGCAGCTGGACATCCTTTTAACTTGAGTCCATTTGCATCATTAGACAAAGCACTACTTGTAATTGCCTCTCCCTTTTCCCTAGCATCTGGCTAAGTGCGTTCTGACCTGAGGGTCTTATCTTCTAGTACTATTTCTTGCTTCATTTTGGATTGACTCATCATAAGGTTTTCAAAGTAAAGAAATGTAGACAAAGGGAGCTTGTTCCCCTTTCAAGACTAACCAAAAGAAAGAAGTCAATAGCTTGAACTTTCATAGACTTGAGTCTGTCTCCTTAGATACATGGGGTAGAGTGGAAAGTCCAGAAAGAGTGCAATATAGACTGGACTTTCCACTCTACCCCCATGCGTCTGAGAAAGGGTATTTTTTTAGACTTGGATAAAAAGTTTGCTAAAACATATTGAACTATTCTTTCTTGTGATGTAGGAACTTATCTGTATTCTTTCCATGTTATTTCTGCTTTTGATACCATTTTTTTTCTTTAAGAACACATCCACTTTGTTAACTGAGGTATAACTGTAGTTAAAGATTTTCTACACCTGTACAATTACTGTACAATTCATAATGCCACTTCCCCCAAAAAATATATATATATAGATATCATTAATTCCTACAATTATTGGGAAGAAAATTGATGTTTTTCAATCAATGAGATTTGTTGTAAGCTATTATAGAACTTTAAAAATGAGTTGTTGTGAGAGAATGGCTGAGTATGTGGAAGGTGAATGGGTTCCTGGAGTGACAAGGCCCTGAAAGAACCAAATAAAATGGATGCCGTGCAAAGCACTATTGAAGGAGGAACTTGGATGGTGGAAGCGAGGAATGGGAGAAACTTGGCCTCGGAAGCGGAGATGCTGACCAAGCATAACCAGGACAATGCAATCTGTTGAATATGAATGATGTTGATATGGCCGAGTGAGATCCGGCACACACAGAATGTACTGAAACTTGTGCAAAGAACTGGACTGTTCTGAACCCATAGTGAGCAGAACATGTTTATTTCAAGAAAGAAGAGAAAAAAGGGTATAAAAGGCAGTACTTCTCCCACTTCACCTTATGGTTCCTTGATCCGCGGCAACAGGGCCATCCACCCTTCTTGGAGGCTTGATCAACTTCCAGTGAAGGATCGTGAGTATGAATGTGTGTGAATGTGTGAGTGATAAGATAAGATAAGATAAGAAAAAGATATAATTGATAGGAAGTCTATATAAGTCACCTTTATGACCAATTAAAAAGAGTGATAAGAAATCCTGGAGACTAGTTGCACATTTTAAGGAAATAAACCAAGGTACACCCCTCATGGCACCTACACTTGGTAATATTATGGAAATGATGGGGAGGGTATTAACAGAAGCACAATATTATTTTGTGATATATTTGAATAATTGTTTCTTTGTCCTTCCCTTAGCTGAGAAAAGTGAACCCCAGTTTGCCTTTACTTTTAGGTTTTAGGGTTTTAGAGCTTTATAAGAGATATAGGATTCAAAGTAAACTTAGAAAAAGGATGGACTCAGGAAACAATGTCAGCAGATTTATACTAAAATACAGTCCAGTTATAAAGTTTTGAAATATAATTTATAAGAAAAAGCCCCCTCTCTTAGTACTGCCAAAAATAGTTAAATTGAATCCAAAAGGGATTGATTTTGAGATCATAAACCAGCCGAATTAAACCAGCCAGACTTGATGATAACAATTTTAAGGGAGGGAGATTCACATGAATGTGATAAAATAGATATTGATAAAAGCCAGAAATCCAGGCAGTTATAGATGTTCTTTTACTATTAAAAGAACAAGAGGGGGAGGATGAAGAGTCTATAATTGTCATGGACAGTGAATATGTATATATTGAATGTACAAGATTTCTTCAATTTTGGAGAAAAGATGGGTTTAAAAATGTAGATAGCAAGGGCTTGAAATATCTTAGTCAATGGAAGCGGATTTGGACTCTTATACAAAGGTTACCAAAAGTAAAATTTGCTTGGCTTAAGGCCCATCAAGATAAGAAAAAAGAGAACAAATTAGAATAGCAACAGCAAGGCAATGTATATATAGATCAATTGTTTAAATAAGGTAAAAATGATACCAATTGGAACTCAAGTGTTATATCTTCATTTGGGTCTTAAAGAACGTGCCTTGAGACCCAAATGGAAGGGGATATGGCCCACCAGTTACTTGACTGAAAAAGAAGGAAAATCTTAATGGGTCCACCATAATCAGATACAATTGTATAAAGTTGATTAATAACAAATATGTCTCATTATATGTTTTTTTATATATATGCAGAAACAAATTACACCAGACGAATGGATGAGAGGGTCTCCACAAGGAAAATCGGACCTAGTCCTTCTAGGAACTAACACATATATTTATATTTTGCAGGCTGTTGCACTAACAAGAAGATACCCAGTTTTTATATACAGTATATATATATAATTGAAGGGGAAAATTTAAGGTGGTATATTAATTGGGATCACCAGCACTCAAAGTAGTTCCAGTTGCGATGGATTAAAGATCCCCCAGGAAATAAAGGAAAGCTATATGTAAAATGGAGCCATCCCAGAAAATAAGGGGGTGGAGGATAAAGGTCATCATTTTGGGTATTCTGATGTGGGAGGAGGTGCAGGGATATTGGATTAGATTACATGCCGAGCATATGTTTGAATACCATGGAAAAGATGTAACTTTAGTTTATACACATCCACAATCAGTAGGGCATATGTCCTTTTTGCCTGCTTTAATTGAAGACCCCAAAGTCATCTTATTGGGTTTATCGAAATCAGCTGTGGGTCTTCCCACAATATTTTCTTCACCAGAGAAACTAAACGCTACCTGATTCCGAAGAATGAGTTACAGAACTACCACAGCAGGAATGTGTTTTGTTGTAACAACAAAGGGACTTGGAATAACAAATTGAGGGATTACAGAAAACATGAAGACTTTTTTTATGAATCTGAGAAGTTATACTTATTGTAGGGATAAATTTTATTTGTATGGAACCCACAATCAGAGTTATGTACCCAAGGATTTACAGCAAACTGAATGGAATGAGATGTATCCAGAATATCCAATGTTGCATATAAATGGAAGTGTTATCTTGGGATTAGGACAAAGTATGGGTAGTATATGCTATGGGTGGCAATTACGAGATCCAAACCTATGTTTTTCTAATTTCCATCCAGGCAACTATCAATGTGTGGGAGTGGGATATTTGACTTTTCCAGTCCAAGTATATAAGTCCGAGTCTCCATAGACTAGTCATAAGCGGGAAATTTATGACAGGCTTTTGGGACCAGCGTGTTCAGATGAAGTCCAATACTCAGACACTTTGGGGAGCATAGTAGCAGCAGGGGCTATATTTGGAGCATTAACTCTAGAAGCATATCCAGGGATTGTCGCTCAGGAAAATCATAGGAGCATATTGGGACTTACATGCAGACTGGAAAAATCAATAAATGCTACCAGGGAGATTGTACGCATGTTGCAATCCGAAATTGAAGAATTGAGCCAAATGGTAATGCAACAAAGTTTAGCTTTGGATTATTTGTTGGCTGCGAAAGGAGGATTTTGTAACATGATAGGAAACCAATGTGTGGTAAAATTTCACAATTTGAACAGATCAATAGAGGATGAAATGGAAAAATTAAGACAAATGATTCAGCATGATGTTTATGATACAAAAAGGGGTTGGTCTTTCTTTGGATGGTTGAGTGATTTGTGGCCTTCAGCTGTTTGGATAAAGGAAATTATTTACATAATAGTTATGATAGTGGTTATGATTGGTATAATAGGTTGTTGTTTCCCACTTTTTATCCGCTTGTGCCAACATAGTATTATGTCAGTAATACCCCAAAAGAAAGTAGATGCTTTTGAATTTTAATCCATTATAGTGTGTGTAATATATGATTTTCAGAGATCATTGATGATTTCAGTTGATTATACAATTAATTAAATTAATATAATTAAAAGGGACATGATTGTTTATAATTATTGGTGATACTCAATTATGAACTAATTAAGTATCAAGAGGGGGAATATGTGAGAGAATGGCTGAGTATGTGGAAGGTGAATGGGTTCCTGGAGTGACAAGGCCCTGAAAGAACCAAATAAAATGGATGCCGTGCAAAGCACTATTGAAGGAGGAACTTGGATGGTGGAAGCGAGGAATGGGAGAAACTTGGCCTCGGAAGCGGAGATGCTGACCAAGCATAACCAGGACAATGCAATCTGTTGAATATGAATGATGTTGATATGGCCGAGTGAGATCCGGCACACACAGAATGTACTGAAACTTGTGCAAAGAACTGGACTGTTCTGAACCCATAGTGAGCAGAACATGTTTATTTCAAGAAAGAAGAGAAAAAAGGGTATAAAAGGCAGTACTTCTCCCACTTCACCTTATGGTTCCTTGATCCGCGGCAACAGGGCCATCCACCCTTCTTGGAGGCTTGATCAACTTCCAGTGAAGGATCGTGAGTATGAATGTGTGTGAATGTGTGAGTGAATGAAAAGAGCTCTCGATACTTAAGGTGGTTGTTATATTGAGTATCTGATATTAGAAATGATTGTTTCAGGTGTCTCTGTTTCTGTGTTTCAATAAATGTTACATGCAAAGTGTCTAAACCCAGATCTGGTTTCCTATGTGTCTTTGTTGAAAGTCCTATAGTCTAGGGTGGCTAAATTTCTCTCTGGATCAAAAGAACAACAGAGAATCTCGGTTCATGACATTGTCATAAAACTACATTATTATGTTTGTTATTGTTGTTAACTGCCTCTGTGTCGATCTCAACCCATGGCGATCCTATGGATGAGACATCTCCAGGCCCCCCGTCCTCTACTGCTCTGCCCAGCTCCTGCAAACTCATATTTGTGGCCTCTTTAATAAAGTCCATCCATCTAGCATGTGGCCTTCCTCTCCTTCTTCTTCCCTCCACCTTTCCTAACATTATTATACCTTCTCATGATGTGTCCAAAGTATGACAGTCTAACTTTATTATATACTTAAGAAAATATAGATAATAGGTTGATTGTAACATTATACAGAAGTATAAATCATATTTGTAGGTAACATAATTCAAGAAATCAAGTATTTTATAGACATTTTCATTTTTTGACCATAGTGTATGTATTATGCAACCATACTCAAAAAAGAAAAAGTTAAAGTGGAAAATGAAAAACATAGCATGTGTCTGGATATTTTCAGTTTTTACTAAGGCGACTAGCAGAACATGTGCCAAGAAATGCTCAGTGAGAAAAGATGGAAAAAAAATCAGTATTGTTTTAGATTGGTTTGTGTGTTTATGTAAATTAAATTCAGCTTTATCAGTCTTGGCATTTTTAGTTGATTTAATAGCTTGTTAGTTTGAGCTTGTGCAGCAACTGTGGGTGGGTGCAACAAGTCCACACAACAAATACAATGTTGCTTTGTTAAGAGAATGTGCCCATATTCCTAGGTAAACATGACATGCAATGTGGTTTTAGCTTATTGCAGCCAGTTCTCTTTTTGTTATACACAAGTCAGTCTTTTACATGAATTCTCCAAAGGTGAACAGCTGCAATTGTTTTGGGTACAATTTTAAACTATACCAAAAATCACACTTTTGATGAATTTTAAATGAACAGATATATATGTGTTCAGAGGTCAGGATCCATTTATTTCCAGTTTGCAAAGTAAAACACAAATACAATTTGGGGCTTCAAATCTGCACACAAATGTAGGGCTCCAAGGAAATGAGGAACAATTTCAGCAATATGACTACTGAACTTCAGAAGTCTTAAATTTTAAATTGTTTGAATAATTAGATCAAATTGTACTCATATCATACTACTCTTATAAATGAGCCATATCATACTGTTCATTGTACAGTGGTTATAGCAGAAGTCCCCACGCAGCCATGAAATTCACTGTGTACTCTAGATTTGCTATTCTCTGAGTCTAACCTTCCCAACAGCATTTTTGTGATGATTATATGTTCTGCTGAATCTTTATTTTTATTATTTATCTGTCAGCTAATTATTAGTTACTTTTTAGCTAGTTATTAGTTACTTTTGTATCACATCTTTCTGCAATAACTGCATGGAAGAGGAAAGTCATGATAGGACACTGATGGAAAAGTATGATGCAAATATAATTAAAAATGAAGGCTTCATTGAGATGAAGGCTTCTGGGGACCACATTGTATCAATAATGATGAGGCCATGGCTTTTAAAATAAAACAACTCACTTTAATCAAAGGTGAATGCATTTAATCCTTTTTAATCAGAGGTATATGCCTCTGATAAATTGATCAATCACTAGCAAGCATCATAATCAATAAAGCAATACAATTTTCTGGTCCTAGAGCTCTCATTGTACTACTGCCAGTGATGGGTTATCTTTTGTTTGCATTACTAATTATTTACCATGAAAAAATAATTTCCCTCTAAGTGAATAGCTGTTTAAGGGAGACACTGCTTTTTGGTTACCAGAACACTTAAGTTTTCCCCTGTATGCCACCTAGCACCAGCACCAGAATAGAGATACATGTTTAATGACCACAGAGTTTTGGAGGACTTTGGCAAGATCACACTCTTGTTTGAGGAAAAGAGACAGGAAGGTATCCTACTCAGAAGGTATTAGAATAGGTTTACCATTTGTCCCCAAAAACCGGGAAAGTCCTGATTTTAAGGCTTGTGGAAATGTCCTGGCCAATTGTGCTTGCATGTCCTGGTTTCCAAGGAAAACAGAACTGTGGTGTTACTCATTGGGCATCTGAGTCCTTCTCAAAATGGAGGAGATTTTGGGATTCCTCCTAGACAGGAGGGCTGAAATGGAGAACAAGGAAAATGTCTGGTTGTTCTGCTTTTGAGTGGGAGGCTGGGTGGCCAGCCCAAGGGAAAGCAGGGCCTCCTCCTCTTCTTCTGCCTTTCCTGCCAAGCAGGCCGGATCCACTCTTCCCAGCACCTAGTTGTCCCGGAGACTGAGAAGCATCAGTAACAACAACCCATAACAGCTGGAAAGAAACATCTGAAGGAGGAGGAATGGGAGGACCCTCCCTCCCATGCAAAAGTAGAAGGAGGAGTAAGAGGAATAAGCCACTGATAGGAGGCTGTGGTGGGACTCGCTTGAGGTAAAAAAGGCATGGAGGTCTGTTTGTGTGTTCCTTTCTTTCAGAGTATGTTCAGGGGCTTTTAGGGGCACTTTGGGGCAGGGGTCTTGGAGGACTCCCTCACACTCAGGGAGAGCAGGTGTTACACCTGCAAAATGTAGGGCTTTTGAGAAAAATGGAGGACATGACCAAAGAAAAACTAAAAAACCAGACTGTGAGCAAATGTTATAGTTGCAAAATGTAGAGCAGTCGAAAAAAATCGAGGACATGACCAAAAAAAAAGGTAAGGAAAAAACAAATTACTCATATAAATATAAATCCTGTTTCTGAGTCCTGTTCAGAATGAAGGACGTGTTACGGGAAAGGAGGACACCTGGTCACCCTGGTCACATGACATGTTTTATTGGCACTTTTATGGCTCCCAATTACATTCTGTCCCTGTGGATCCAGGGCAGCAGACCTTAACATGGGGCGTTCTTGGCAAGAATTCTTCAGAGGAGGTTTGCCATGGCCCTCCTCTGAGGCTGAGAGAGTGTGACTCATGGAAGGTCACCCAGAGGGTTTCTATGTGTTTAGGCCGGGATTCAAACCATGGTCTCATTTCCATACCCACAGGATTTTGAATTAGAATTCACATTCTCACACACACACGACTTATATAGGTCTGTCCCAGGGCTTTCCTCTCCACCAAATGCATCTGACGGAAGTAGGCTCAAGTCTAGGAAAGCTCATGCTATCAGCTTTTCTCTTTTAGTCTCAAAGGTGATACAAGGGTCCAAAACATACTGCAGAAATAATCCAGTTCGACAATACTTGAACTGCTGTGGTTCAGTGCTAAGGAATCCTGGGAACTGTAGATTGTGGCACCAGAGCTCTCTGACAGAGAAGGCTAAATGTCTTACAAAACTATAGTTCCCAGGATTCCTTAGCAGTTAAAGTGGTCTCAAATTGGATTATTTCTGCAAAATGTATTGGATTCTATGGTGTCCCAGTTCAAAAAAGGCTGAGTATCTGTGGAGAGCCAGTTTTGGATTTGGCTCATTATATACTTGAGTGCCAGATATATGCTAGTATTAGAGAAAGTTATTTAGAGCCTTTCCTAAAGGAAATGAAATGCTAGGATGTGAAAAAGAAACTTAGCTACTTGTAAATAAACAAATCAATGTGATCCAAAGGGTAGTACTGTTTGTGGCAAAAGCTACCAGGTGTAGAGAAAAGTTCTTGTAGATCATCTGAACTGACATAGAAACCTGATGTGTCTATAAAATCCTTTTTGTTATAACATCAATGGTTAATAAGCTCTCTTTCTTTGTTATTACAATGTGATCTGTTTTATAGTTAGAAAATCACACTGGCCAACCTCAAAAACAGAAACATGGTACAAAGCCGAGGAGATAATATTCAAAGTCTATTCATTCTCTCTGCTTTGAAAAAGATGTCTAGCTTTTATGAAATTGTATATTTTTAAAGGAATAAGCAACATTATTTCTGTGTTTTTATTATTTTTAATTCAATTAATAATACTTCAGCTGTTTTCACATAATATTGGTGACTATATGAACTGACAGCTACAAGGACAAACACATACGGTACCTTTAATTAAAGAATCTGCTGCATAGAGATCTCTCTTGTAGGTCACCTAAAGGATAGATAAATCTAATTAGATTTTAAAGAAGATTTTTTTAAAAAAGAGGACAACCTGCTTCTAAATTACTGAAGGTTGCGTTTTCATCTACAAAAATAAAGAGAGAGGCACCAAAATATTATTCAGTGGGGATATGCATCTTCTAGTGAAGTAGGTTCATGCCAGTAATGGTCTGTGGTTAGGTTTTCCATTGCTCTATTTTTCTAAACTATGTTGTTGTTTGAATGTGTCTTTATTAGATTTAAAATACACTCCATCTTTTTTGTACTATACACCAAAAAGTGATATAAACTTAATTTAATAAATCATCAAACTTTTAAATAGCAACTTTCAGCAATATGAATATGTAGCCAAACCTTCTTCCCAATTTCTATTTCCCATGCAAACATTTTCCTTTTTAATAAGGCAAACAAAATATTTCTGTTACCTTCCATAAGTCAGGAGGCCCTTCAATAAGTTTAGCCTTCATTTTGCTGTATTTTAGAGCCAGATGCAAACATTCTGTTCCATAATCAAGGTCATAATCACTACACTGTAGAAAATGTAATAAAGAAGAAGTATGCTATAGAATAAGTTTTTTATATAAAACATGGTATATTAATTTACAATATTTCTATTGTGCAGATATGCACAGCTGCAATGTGCATACACATTGGTCCTCCCGTTTCAGTTACAGTGGCAGCCTATGCTCAGATAACATGTTTGTATCAACTGGATTACCATGATAAAATGTTGCTGCTGATAAGAATTATGATACACAATTATGTCAACAGATCATCTCTGTGATGATTATCTTTCCATACCACACAATAAGTAGTTCCTATATTCCCCATCTATCTAAAATGTTGGTGTACAATAGCTTTGTTGGGTCATATGCAGTATCTGGTTAATTCCAAAATCGTGGCTGGCATCCTGTTGGTTAATCCCCACTAAAATAAACTTAATCAATCCATTGTTAAATGTTGAGTCAACACATGGGTAAATCCAATTAACTGAATAGGCTTACTCTAGTCAGGATTAACCACAGCATTTAGATCAGTATGTTTAGGAGTTGGTTTACAAAACAAACACATACCACAGATATAACACACAGTATTCACACAGCTGTAAATATATTCCTATGAAACAATTATTTTCTAGTATAATGGCTCATATTGTCAGGACTGCAACAGCTTGTTATGTCATTGCTGGTGTTGCTAACTGCTGCCAAGTTGACTTCAACTTATGGTGACTCTATAAATAAGAGACCTCCAAGTCATTCTATCATCAACAGCCCTGCTCATATCTTGCAAACTCAAGCCAATGTTTCCAATTGCTAATTTAATCTCAATGAACTAAAAGTATTATGTTACGATCACTGTGAATTGACAAAGCGATACAGAAAAATATCTTCGGGCCTTTGCAGACTGCCAGAAATAGTGCACATTAAATTGAGGCACTGCCCTGGCTCAGTGCTAGGGAGTCATGGGAATTGTATTTTTTTTTTCTGGGACATTGAGCCTTCTCTGTCAGAGAGCTCTGGTGCCACAATAAATTACAGTTCCCATGATTCCCTAGCACTGAGCCAGGACGGTGCCTCAATTTAATGTGCACTATTTCTGGCAGTCTGGAAAGGCCCTTCCACTGCTGTTTCTGTGTGCCTTTAAATCACCTCCAACTTATAGCAGCCTAAGTCAACCCTATCACAGGATTTTGGGGGGTTGAGACTGTGTGACTCACCCAAAGTCACCCAATGGGATTCCATGGCAAAGTGGGGAACAGAACTCCAATCTTCAGAATCATAGTCCCAACCATTTCAGAGGATGTTCTGAGCTCCTCGGCTGGGAATATGACTTATTGTTCACTCTGGACAACAGCAATAACAACAATACACAAATTCCCCAAAGGGATAAGTCATGATCTTCTGCACTCTGCTAGTCCTGCCAGAGTTTGTCATTATCTTATCACAGCATAGCCCTCTTGTTTATTTTTTACATTTCTGGAAGAATTAAAGTTAATACAAATTAACCTCTTTTAGGATAATCTCTTTCTATACTCCTAGACACAGCACAAAAATTACAAGTCTGAAAAACATAGTTCACAGCACCAGTAGAGACATGACAAACTCAACATAGCTAATAAAATGTCAGTCAGTAATATGAAGCAGTAGGGGTGATGTATGAGAATTACAAGACAAATGAACCCATGTAGAGCAAACCTAAGCATTTCAATGCCTCTATAAACAGCAAAGAATATTGGAGCACCCCCAAAACTGACAAGTTTTATTTCACATAAGCTTTCACAGACTCCAGCCATGCTAGCAGAAACATCTATCAGATGACAAGGGTTGGAATTCACAAAAGCTTGTGCCAAATAAAACTTGCTGGTCTTTAAAGTGTCACAAGGCTCTTTTATTACTGCAACAGAGTGACATTGCCAGTTCATTCAAAATTCTGAGTACTTTTATGTCAACAACTAATGTGTTTTACAAGAATCATGGAAGGAGGCAAGAAGAGTTAAAGCTCCGATTCTTGCATGAGCATCTCTGAACTGAAGCTGTCACCTACCAAGCCACAGTCGGTATACCTGTCACAAACTCTACATTAGGAAGAAGCAGAAATAAGCATGTTGCCCCACACAGTATAAGGTTCCTGTTAATCTTCACAGGTTCCCTGTATGGTATGCTTGACATAGTAGAATCTAAAGTGGGAGAAAGATAAAAGCCAAGCATGTCTAGAAATGCAAGATTTCTGGAAATTTAAAACTGAAATTTTCAGAAATATTGTAAAAAAATGCATCCTATATAGAATGAAAGTCATTTTATTAATTAGGAACACAAAATGTATCATGCACAATTTGTTTTAACATAAAATGATCATATTCAGTATAATAAAGTATGGTGTTTTTTCTAAAAACTATTTGAAATTGAATTTACTCTTTTAATTTTTTGTTACAAATGGACTCACACAGTCTTGAACTATAAGGAATCTCTTGCTTTTATTAGTTTATTAGGTGCATGCAAAAAAGAATAAAGTAATACAAACTAGCATTAGTAAAACCAAGAAAATCATTTTTCTCCTCTAGTTCTCCATAGTGTCAAGCAAACATACTGTGCTTGTTTCCATAAAAAGAAGTGAGAAAAGGAAACCAAGACCAGGAATGGCAAATGATGTGATACTGTATGTTTGTTTATTTATTTATTGCAATATAATTTTTATTTTAAAACTATCCATCAAATAAGCAACATAATCCACATAATCAACTTTAACATCAACATCATTCCCTTCACCAAAAACATTCACAATTATCAATCACCAATCAACTACAATAACCATATTACTTTCCCACATTCCCCACCTGTCTTATCTCTTCCTCCTTTCTTAACTCCTCTTATCTTCCTTCCCTTCATCCTTACTCTTCCTATCCCCTCTTCTCTACCTCTGTCTCCTCATTTTCCCCTTCCTCTCTCTCTCCATATCCTCATCACATACTCTCACCCTCTTCTACCTACTTATCCTTCTTAAAACCTTTCTATACTATATTCTCTCATCTTTATCCTCTTCTATCAGTACCATTTACACATAACTTCCTTCCTCCCTGATTTTGTTCCATTATATAATCACTTTTATTATTTTTATTTCTAATAGTCGTCTTTGTTACTTTATCTTCTGTCCATTATCTATCCATTTCTTAACTCTTTATTTAAATCTTATTAAATCTATTTTCTCTATTCTACTTAGTCTGATCACTCTTACCAGCTTCTCTTTTGTCCATCACACAAGTTAGCAGTTTTAACTTATCTAGTTCATTATAGTCAATTAATCCTTATTTTTATAAATTATTAAATCACTCCATTGTTCCTTCAGATATATATATATAAAACCAAAGCCAGTCTTTGTTAATTTTTCCAGAGAGTCATTTCTTAACAATTGTGTCAACTTGTTCATCTCTATTATATCTAATAGTTTCAATATCCATTCATTCTTATTCAGAATATTTTTTGGTTTTCCACTTCTGAGCATAAACAATCCTAGCAATAGTTATCATATAAAATAAAACTTT
Organism: Phrynosoma blainvillii; assembly: GCA_026167975.1. NCBI lineage: Eukaryota > Metazoa > Chordata > Lepidosauria > Squamata > Phrynosomatidae > Phrynosoma > Phrynosoma blainvillii. Next base: position 42,184,802 of record JANUYF010000005.1, read on the forward strand.
CCCATGTTTCTTTTCAATTTTGTCCTTAGCATTCCCAATAGAAAGTTTTTAGGTTTCATTTCTAATTTAATGTGTAAAATGTCACAAATTGTTTTTATAGTCCTCCAATTTTTTTTTGCATATTTACAATTCCACCAACAGTCCTTCAATTTCCCCACATTTCCAACATTTGTTGCTTTTGTTTTTATAAATTTTAGCTATCTTATCTGGGGTTAGATACTATCTGTGGAACATTTTATACCAGTTTTCTTTCAGTTTTTGCAATGCTGTATATTTAATTCCTCTATTTCAAATTCGTTCCCATTGATCTAGTTGGAGGGGGTGCCCTACATAATTTGCCCATTGTATCATTGTTTCTTTAACAATTTCCTCTTCCATCTTTATTTCTAATAGTTTTTTTATAGAGTACACCTATCAGTCTTGTATTAGTACCACATGTTGGGGCGTAGAAAGACGCACTGTGTCCTCCACGACCAAGTGTAGAGTTGTTCCACATCAACAGGACGCCAAGAAAAGGATTCCAGAGAGTTGTTTGCAAAAGGACTTCTGGCAGAGAAGGATAAATTCCTTCACAGCAGCACACGGCCTTGAGCTCTGGCTTTCTTCCAAATAAAGACAGCAGCAAGGCCAGCCTTCACTCAACACAAGGGCTTTAATCTTTAGTTGCACTATGTACAATATATACATACAGAGTATTGGACAGCCGTCTCAAATACTCACAACTATGCAACACTCCAACAAACTGCTTCACCAACCACCATACAAAACAAACCCACACTGGAGATCCCTCCTATCTCCTTTTTATAGGAAGTTAACTATGCCTGTTGCATCACGCATCTCAGGTGTGTATATTTCCAATTACTAACACACACACACACACACACACCTGCCCATGAAGCGGAACTGCTTGCATTTCTTATCCTACAGCTCCACCTTGTGGTCACATCCATGTCATTTTCCTGACACCACATAATTTTTTTCAAATCTGATTTATTCTCTTCTGACCCAAACAATTTCAAATCCAATACTGTTCTCTCCTTAATATGTCTATATGCAAACCATCCCAAATCAAATCCTAACTGTTGTAATTCTTCCTGCTTTTTCATCTTAATTTTCCCCATAGATTTGTATGTATACCATTTTCCCCCTCTATACATTTATTTTCTGTATAGGGCTTCTTGCGGTAATAACCACATTGAGAATTTCAGTAATATTCTTTTTTATACTTTTTCCAAACTGCCAGCAATGTTTTCCAAACTGCCAGTGATTATTAACTGCTGGATTAGCCTTCTCTTTATCATAGACCCAATATGTGCGTAATGCAAATTTCAGACTTTCTCCCTCCAATTCCAATAGTCTTCTAGCCTCTAGCTTTATCCATTCTTTAATCCATAAAAGAAAGCATGCCTCAAAATATAGTTGAAAATTTGGAACTGCCAGACCTCCCCTCTCTTTAGCATCTTGTAATATTTTAAATCTAATTCTAGGTCTCCTGCCTTGCCAAATAAATTTTAAAAAGATTACTGGAATTTATAATAGTATAAATTCTATCTGAAATAAAAACAAAAGCTTAGGTAAAATAGACATTTTAATCATAGAGATTCTTCCTAGGAAAGACAGATGAATCTTATTCTAATTTGCTAAATCTTTTTTCATTTCATTCCATTTTTGATAGTTTTTTTAATAGTTATTCTCCAATAATTCGTTTGCGGGGGGGTTTTGTAATCTGAATTCCCAAATACTTTACCTTTTTTTAAATTTCAATTCCTGCTCTTTCTTGAAGTTTTTCCTCTTTCTTTTTCTGCATATTCTTAGTGATAATCGCTGACTTCCTTTTATTTATTTTACAACCGGTCACTATTCCAAATTCATCCATTATTGTCATTAATAGATTGATATTATTCATCGGCTTTTCCAAATTAATTACAATGTCATCAGCAAACAATCTAATTTTATAGCTGTACTGTTTAATTTTAACTCCTTCTAAATTCTCCTCATTTATTTTCCTAATTAAAACTTCTATAACTAGTAAGAATAACAACAGCGATACTACAACCTTGTCTTGTGCCTCTATCAATTGATAAGGGCAGTGTTTTATCTCCATTGATGTTAATGTACACTTTTTGATATTCACATATTTCTCTAATCCATCTTCTAAAATTTGGGCCCATATTCATTTAAAAAAAAAATCAAATAGAGTTTCCCAATTAACTGAATCAAAGACTTTTTCTATATCAAGAAATATTAATCATTATTTTTTGTCATTATGCCTTTCATAATATTGATAATATTTAGTACATATATTAAATTACCTTTCATCTGTCTTCCCGGAAGAAATCCTCTCTGATCTTTGTCTATTAAATTTCCCAAACATTTTTGTAATCTTGTTGCTAAAATCGATCCAAATATTTTATACTCTATATTAAGCAAGCATATTGGTCTATAGCAGGGGTAAGCAACCTTTCCCCTTTAAGGGCCGAGGGACTTCAGCTCCCAGAAGCCTCAGCCATGTTGGCCAATAGCTCCTGGGATTCTGGGAGTTGAAGTGCCTCGTCCCTTAAAGGGGAAAGGTTGCATAACCCTGGTCTATAGTTTGCAAGATTTGATATATCCTTATTTTCTTTAGGAATTAGTACTATTTCAGCTTCATTCCACAATTCTCTCAGTGTTATATTCATAGTTAATTATGAGGCATAATACATCTTTAAATGTTTTGTAATATATTGCCCAGAATCCATAAGGCCAGGCGATTCGCCATCTTTACATCTGTCTATTGCTTCTATTACCGCTTCTTTTGTAATTTCTATTTCTAACCTTTTTTTCTGTTCCACATCTAATTTTATCATTTCTTCTTCTTTTAAGTAGTCATTTATTTTTAGATTCTGTCATTTTTTCAGAAAAGATTTATAATATTTATAAAATATTTATTTAATCTTTTCATGTTCAGTAAATACTTCATTACGTTCCTTTATTTTATTTATTTTTTTCTTTTCCTTCATTTTCCTCAGTTTATAAGACAACAATTTACCCAGTTTATTGGAATTTTCAAAATTATTTTATCAGATTTTTTAAAATTTTCTCTCTACTTCATTTATTAACTCTAATGCTATTTGTTTTTTTCAAAAACTTTATCTCATTTATCACCTCCTTATTTGTCGGATTCTTAATCAATATATTCTCCATATCTTTTAACATATTTTTCAATATTTGCATTTTCTCATTTCTCTTCTTCCGTAGAATAACATTTTGCTTCAAAAAGAAAGCTCTGAAGGACAGATTTCCCTGTGTCACAAACCATAGCCACTTTAGTACCTTTATATAAATTTTTCCTGGAAAAAAATGTTAATAGACTTTTTGCCTTTTCCATCACTTCAGGGTCTTTCACTAATTCTTCATTTTGCCTCTATTAATAAAAACCTTTCTGTTCATTTAAATGAAGTATTTGTGGTTATGATTTGAAATTGCCCTCAGAAGGACTTCCATTTCTTTTTTTCCCCTAGTGTCTTTGAACCTAAAATTAAATCAATCCTGGCCAGAAATTTATACCTATCAGAAAAAAGTATATATTTTTATTTGGTCATATAAATATCTCCATGTATCCATATCCTCAATCAGGTTAAAATAGGATTTCAGCAGCTTACGTTGATTCTCCTTGATTTTTTTATTTGAGGTCCTGTCCACCCTAGGTTCCACCATACCATTAAAATCTCCCAAGATAATTATCTCTTCATGATCATATGCCATTATTTTCTTTTGCAAGTCTACATAAAACTTGCCTTTATTTTCTTGTGAGGAATAAATTCCCATTATCAATATTCGTTTTGCTTGCCAACTAATTTCAACTCCTAACATGTGTCCGTTCTTATAATTGAACATTTCTTTTATCTGATTGTTTACATATATGATCACTCCTTTTTTCTTTTTTTCCTGTGATGATATATACTCATTACCCAATTTTTTATTTTTAAATAACCTAGCATCTTTTGACTTGATATGCAATTCTTGAATGCAAACCACCTCACATTTATCTAAGAAAAAGGGGAAAAAATATGGTTTTGTGGAGAATTCAGCCCTTTCACATTCCATGATAATATTTGTATTTTATTTACATTTATTTTAAAAGTATTTCTCTTACAAAGGTTACAGGAATAATTTTGGGGGATGTAAATATTTGAAGTTTGTCTTTTATATTGTATTCATCATTCTATAGTAAAACATAATCTGATTATTTTTAAATTTTTCAGGAAGAAAAGTCTTTTTAAAAAAAACAACCAACAACCCCACCCCACCCCCCCACCCCCCGTTTCTTCCTGATTTTCTTTTTCCGGGTCTTTACATCTCTAAGCATGATCAAAGGGAAAATGTGTGTGTGAGAGAGAGAGTAGAGACAGAAAGGCAGAGAAATCTAGTAGCCTAGATGTGAACGAACCTTCAGCAATCACACTGATCTTTCATTTCAGAAACTCTGTAGATCATAACTTCTACTAGTATTTGAACAAGCATTTTAAATGATAATGTAAACAGTGATAGAATTCAGAACATAAGCTGAATAGTCAGCAATCAATCATGTGACCTCAACTGGTTTTGCAATATATTAGAGATATAAAAACTTTAAAAGCTTCAACAAAAAGTACTTTATATGAACTTGTTATGCAGATCTTTGATGAGAGCCTGCAGTTCTCACAAGGCAGAGAGTTAATAATTTCTGCACAATGAAGAGTATCCTATAAATGTTATTATAACATTAGCAAAATGCTTTGTGGAACATTGTTATGAATGGTAATTACAATGCAGCAATGGAAAATTGGAAGCAGATGAGCTATCCTTACAGTGTCAATGATTTCTGAACAGTGCAAATGATTTCTGAACCTGCAGCTATCTTTAGTTCTACAGTGCAAATGATTTCTGAACTTGCTTCTTCCTCTTTCATGCCAGGCCAGTATATAGTCAAGAATAAAATTTACTAAGGCAAACAGACCAGCAGGAAGGTGCAGCTTGAAGCCACCCCTTCTGAAGATGGATTGAGACCACGGTAAGCACATGCTGCAGCCCCAATTCACGTTGAAGCCAGCTTTGCCACCCATGAAGCTACCCATGTGTGGGCGGCCGCCCCACTTCCAAGAGACTTCAAGACGTCATCGCAGTGTTTTGCATCTAAATATTTGACACAATACAAATGGCATTACTATTATTATTAGCTGCCCTCAAGTCAACCTTGAGCCATGGTGACTCTATGAATGTAACATCTCCAAGATACCCTGCAGACTTAGCCTGTGTCCTCTTTGATAGAATCTATCCATCTGGAGTCCAGTCTTCCTCTCCCTCTACTGCTCTCTATCTATAGTCTTTTCTAGTCTTGCCTTCTCATGATGTAGCTGAAGTACGACAGCCGCAATTTAGTCATTCAAACTGCAACAATTCTATTGGTATGTCATCTCTTCCTGATTATTTGTTCTTCTTGACAGCTCTAAGTAAAACTTTCAATATACTTTCCAACATTTGGGGTTCATCTTTGTACGACACTTCCTCCCATGTATCTTTCACTTTTTCATGTCTTTCATATAGCTCTTCTGTGTATTGTTTTCATTGTCATTTCATTTTTATCTTGGTTGTGTATTATTTTTCTCTGCTGATCATACACATCCCCACCCTTGGGTTAAAATTCCCTTTGAATTGATAATTACATAATCCTAAATCCAGCTTCACTTTATGTACGTTCCACTGATTCAATGATTCAATGGTGATTACTCTACTGTATTTGAGACTAACAATTGGTTTTATGTCATTGAAAAACTTGAACTTAGAGAAATTTTAGACTAGACTTTCCCCAGTACTGGGAAATAAAAGAGCAGTGCAAACATTTGTCCATCTTGCACCAGCACGATTCCTAAATGACTGTAGATATATAGCAGCTTTCCCTAAACTGGGCAGCATATTCAACATTATTTAGACTAGTGTTACTAGAAGTAATGGTACCTTCACTGATGCCCATGCCAGCCCCTGAGCCACTGGCTGTAAGTCCCTGTGAGTTTCTGAGGGGGTGGGGGGGGGAGAGAATTAATTGTAGCCAATGGGCACAAATATGGTGCGGGTCCGTAACACACTGTGAAAAAATAACTGCTGGTCCACCACATCCAACAGTATGAGAAGCACTGATCCAGAGGGCATCAAAACTCTGGAAAGCTAAGGTAGGATCTATCTACCACAGATCAACCTCTCCATCCAGAACTGTACTTGTCTGGTCATTTCATAATTTAGCAGCTACATAAGAGCAAATAATTATACAAAACACTGTTTTATAACAATAGAAAGGTACAATGTATATATACTAGTTTATCTAGTCAAAGGATGCATGCTAGTCAGATCCCTCAAAGAGTACACTGAAAGAGAACAGTGACTGTGTGTTGTTGAATTCTTTTTTTAAAAAAAATGCTGGAATTCTTACCTGATGATATGCTTGATGGATTATATCGAATAAGAAAGCCTGAGGCATTTCACTTGCTCTGTACTTGGCACGATCTAGCGAATGGTCTAAACATCCGTCTGCAGAGGAAGCAATAACAGTGGAGACAAGAGGACGGATTGCTCCTGCTGCCTAGGGAATAACAAAAAAAGTTCTTTAAACACAGATTTACATGTTTACCTTAGTTAATCTCTGCTTAAAGAACAAGTCCAAACAAATTAAAGGTTTTGACTATCACATATATTGTTGCTCTGATCCAGACAAATACTGAACTCCACAAGCAGTTCATCCTGTTCCAAATGTGTAGTTTGTTATTTATTGTCAAGTTGGTTTTGACTTATGAATGAGAGACCTTCATGAACCCTGGGCATCAATAGCCCTACTCAGGTCTTGCAAACTTAGAGCTGTACCTTCCTTGGTTTAATTAATCCATCTGTGGTGTGGGGTTTTTTTCCCTACTGCCTTCCACTTTTCCAGTATTATTGTCTTTTCCAGTGAGTCATGTTGTCTCATGATATGTCAAAATATTCCAAATTACTCAGGTAAAAGCTGAGCATCATACAAAACAATTCTATCCAAATCCATGAATGATCAGATATTTGTGCTGTTCAGCAAAATTTGAAAAATGAAAATTAAATTCCTTCCTAATGAATGTTCATGCAAACATATGAACAAACTTTTCATATTTATGAAAAAAATACTATGATCATAGATTCCTTTCACAATTTAAGGATTTTCAATATGAAAGGCAAAGCTCTACACCATGAGAAAGATTGAAAAACTATTATTTTTTGCTTGAAATATGTATTGTGAATAACTTACACTACATTGTATGTAAAGAAACATAATAATAATATGATTGTTTAACCAAACAAAGATCTTTCATTGAAACTGTGATGACAGGTTCAAAGACTATCCAGGCATGTAAAAAAAAAAAAAAATCAGACTATGAATTGAAATGTGAATCAGGCACAAACCTCACATCTCACAACTCACATCTCACCACATACAAAATTTCTTGTGCATTAGCCCTGAAACTATTAAAATATAGCAAGTGCTATAGGCCCACATCAAACATTCATTTACCTAAAGTAAGACAAAGAATGTGCTTTTTGCATGTTTCCTTCTAGGTGGTTTGTAAGTAATATAAAACATCTGCATTCAAATTATAAACATAACTTAAATGCATTTCTACAAAGGACATGAGTCCCTATTCTGGCTGCACTATAACTGGCTGGAATCCTGATGGTGAACTATGTTGATGTAGGGTGGCAACAACAGTTTGTAGGTTCAATGGCTGTAAAAGGAGAGAAGTACTGGAGAAATGAGTATCTCAGAGACAGCCAATTTTGTTTGCCTTTCTTAGCCACAGAAAAAGTAAATCTACTACCATGGTGCATTCGCAGGAGTCTGAGCTACTTGTTTTAATTATCTTAAGTCTATAAAAACATATGAAGCAGGTACACATGTTTTGAAACCATCCTTAAATGGCTTTAGGAAGTTTCATATGCACTTTAAGTTTATATTTTAGCTGGTACAAAACATAAGTCTCTAGCATGTAGCAGCAGAAACTATAGCAGGTAAAGCAGATGTAACTCCACAAGGATTCTGTTTGTTAACTTGGATATGCTTTCAGAATAGTTTTGTTAGCAGCTATGTATGCCAGTTGAATTGCTTGCACCACACATTGAGAGCGCCTCTGTGAAGAAACATTATGGGTTTTTTAAGGACTACTATAGCAAACAGTTTAGTAGATTATTGAAACAGTGCAGTTCCCTTAACACAATGGGCAAGGACTTGGCTAACATCAAAGGTGTGAAAAGATCTTCAAGGGGTGAGGACAGTAAAATACAGGTAAAATGATGTCTTGGTTGTCATGAAACTGTGAGACTACTTTGGGTAGGAAAGAGATATCCAGAGAACCACCTTATCCCTGTGAAAACAAAGGAAAAGTTCATCACATCTCAGTTCAGTAAGCTCATTCGCTCTGCAAGCAGAGGTGACAGCCCTGAGGAGACAACCATCAAAGTCAAATTACTTTTGTCTGTGGAGACCAAAGGTTCAAATGGAACAGCTATCATCTGAGAGTGAACCAAAGATATGAACCACAGAGTCGTAGGAGGTAAGACAGGTGAGTATAGATGAACCAATCCCTTAAGAAATCTCCTTACAGTAGCGTTGATAAATAGTTTTCTAAGAGTCCACAGGCTGATTTGAAACAAGTGCAGAAAGACAGACTCACCTTCAGTGAAGGATATGATAGATCTAGTTCTCACCGATCTAAAAAATAGTGAAGGGTGGTAGAGACATCTACTAACAGATTTGTGGAACAGATCTGCCCTCCAGAGGTGCAGAAACAACACATCTGTATTAATAAGATTGATGTAATAGATGCAGTACATGGGGACAGTGACTGTGGGGGAAGCATATGATGAGGAGAGTGGGATGATCTATGAGGTCATCAAGGAAATCTAGAGCAGTTCATAATATATTACATAATCCCTGTGAAGCAATGAATGAGGGCTTACAGTGAAGTAAAGTGAGTAAGAATGATAAGATAACAGATGATTATGCCAATGGTAATCATAATGTTATCAGTCATGGTAAGAAATAGAGTAATATAGAGAATCCCCATGGTATGAGAAATGAGAACTTTGCACATGTTCTTTATCAGTGGATAGGAGATCTATAATGGACCAGTGATTGGTGATGAAGAACATGGATGGACTACTTTCTGGAATGTGGGGTGCAATTCTAGATTCCCAGGGTGTTAACCCTTTTAAAAGTAAGCTAAAATATGCAGGTATGAAAGTTAAACTTGTTAAGAGTTCAGTTTTCACCAGCAGAGCAGCAAAAAACATGGGTCCGTCTTGGCGGAGGATCCATTCTCCCCCCCCCCCCCCCCCCGGTGAAAACGGAGATTAGTTCGGCAATATTCAGCAATATTCAAGCCCCATAGGCTTGAATGGGGGTGTCCCTGCACGCACCCCTCGGTGAATATGCAAAACTATAGACTTTAAGTCCGTGAGAAAGGAGGGGGCAACTGCATATTTTAATATGCCTTCCTAAAGAATAAAGACTATATCAAAAAAATGACAAACATGTAGTTTGTGATTTAAAAAACAAACAATAATGACTTTAATAAATATTTATACAACAAACTAAATCCTATCCTAACTGGTGATAATATAGCAGGAAGAAAATATTAACCTCATTCAGAGGAAGACTGTTACTGACTGCTGACTGCAGTTACTGACAGTTTAGAATTCAGAGAGTCAGTTAAACTGCTTCTTAAGATTGACAGTTAGAATGAGAGAATGGGGAGGGGTAAAGTCCCTGCCTAACTAAAGAGAGAAAAGAAAATACAATACATAAATTTTCTAATATGGACTGACAGCAAATATCAAGGATTTGGTTGAATAGGTAAGTCCAGTATCATCTGCTGAATACCCTGCAGGAATAAAGTTGGAAGGTTAGTACTGATGATGATGACAATTTGGTTGCCCGTAGGTCCCTACTGAACATTGGATGATCCTTCTAAAGTTTATCAAAAGCTTTAGAAGGATCCTTCCACCTTAAGCCCATTGCCAAGCAACACATTTGCTATTCCCGTCTGACAAACACACTTAGCTGTGGTTTGGTTTGGTTCCAAGACTCCCCGCGGATACCAAATCCATGGATACTTTTTAGCTTTTTTATTTTTTGGCTTTTTTGTAGGCCTCACCTGAGCAGCAGCATCACCCATGAAGCAGCACAAAGTTTGACATGTCTGGGGGATGGCTTCCTTGAGGCCCTTCAGGTCAGAAAAAAAGGAGAACTGAAATTACTTAAGCCTTTACTGTTATTGTTTGTTTTGTTCCTTCTTGGGAGAAGTCAGGATGGGTATCCAGGCCAAAAATATGGTTAAGATACATGTGTCATATCCTGGAAATCAGAAGGGGTCAATGTTGCTTCTGACTTCTTCTGCTTAACATTTACTGGACATTTATTGGGTAATGTTTTACTTAACATTTACTGGGCATTTACTGAGGGGGGTTGCAGACTGCCAGAAATAGTGCAAATTGAGTCCACTTTTAGGGTTAGGGTTAGTGCTAGGGAATCATGGGAATTGTTTTTGTTCTCAAACATTGAGCCTTCTCTGTCAGAAAACTCTGGTGCCACAATAAAATACATTTCCCATTATTCCCTAACCCTAACCCTAACCCTAAAAGTGGACTCAATTTGCACTATTTCTGGCAGTCTGCAACCCCCCTGAGTAATGTTTTCTAAATTATTTAGTTCACTGATTAAGCCTTTCCAAGTCAAATTCAAGCCAAATTCTTGAAGTCAAATTCAAGCTAAATTCAAGTCAAATTCTTTAAAGAGATCTTCCTAAGAATATAGGTAGGACACTGGTTCTTAAACTGTCGGGTACAACTTTGGGAGATGTGATAGATGCTCAAGAAGGTCAAAAAAATGAAGCCAATGGCATTAGGGTCTAATCCTTTCTTGTGGTCGGCAGGAACAAGATAGGGAAAAAAGGAATCCAGAAGTCCAAAAGCTAGATTCGTACTGTCTCATGCCCCCCCCCACACACACACACACTCCTGTTTCGATTTTTTCTCCAGCTCCAGCAGTGGTGCTGCTGTTGGCAGATGCACCACGTCAAGGAAAGAGGATAGGCAGGCAAGAAAGAGAAGGGAGAGGGAAGTGAGCAAGCATAGACCCTGTCACTACTTCTTCATCTTCATCCTCCATGTGAAGCACCAGCCAGGACTGCCAAACAGGAACCACCACCTGCTTCTTGCTCACCTGGGTTATGTTTGGGTAAGGAGAGCACTGCACAGGGAGAAGGAACGCACGATTGGGGAGCTGGCAACAGGATGACAGGGGTGGGTGGGTAGGATGACTGTAGCCTGATTGGGACAGTGGTTTTGGAGGGGAGGTTGAATATGCCATTGGATGCTGGCTCTTGTTCATGCAGTAGGAATGGGGTGATGCAGCTGGGAGTGTGAAGCCAAACTGCCCAAAAAATGGAGTGGGAAACTGTCAAGCAAAGGATGGCAGCATTTGCATGTAGATTTAAAGGGGGTCCCAGGGGTAAACAGTTTGAGAACCATTGCAGGTAGGGAGTTTGCTTGGCTAGGTGTCATTTCTTTTCTAGAACATCAGTGTACCCCAATGGCAGAACCTCTTCCTACTTAAACCAGAGACAGAAGTAGGCAGGAGAGGGTGATTTAGCAAGAAGGATAAGAAAGAAGACCAAAATAAGAGGGTGTTGAATATTCCTTTAATAACTCACTGCTGGGCTATACAGTTTGGGATGGCACTTCATCAGCCACACTGAGAATATCCTAATAGCTGACCCCAGGAGAATCACAGCCACTGAATGTGATGAAGATAGCAGTCACTATAGATCTAGGAGTGGCATCCCACCGCCCCTTTCCTTGCCGGATCGGAGCCGCAGCAACCGCACGCTGCAGTCCCGATCCAGAGGCTTGCCACTCCTTTTTAGAGTGACAAAAAGTTGCCCTTGCTGCCATTCCTTTGGCACAGCGTGTATGAATGCTGCGCCAAGGGAGCACCCTGATGCCGCCCACCATGCAGTGGGGCACATGGCATGAAGGTGGCATGGGGACAAAAGTCTAGAAGACCGGTGTGCAGTTGCCATGCCCCCACTCCACCCCCAGGCCAGCCCTTTTGGTTGGTCTGTATTCCCCCTTAGTCACTGAGTTCAACAGAACTTACCCCCTGGAAAGTATGTATAAAATTTATATCTCCAGTTGGCATGACTACCCATCTTATTTTGTTAACCTATTTTCAAGCAAAGAGGAAAATGGTGGGATGGGGAGCAATCACTGGCTTCAGACTTCTTTTCAGGAGTGTCATTATGTGACAACAGGGGACAGGAATACATCCTGAAAAAGTTTGGTTCCAGTTGAGCCCTTCTCTTGCCAATCTCCATTCTCCTGACTTTTTACTCTTCACTCTGTCGGTGAAAGGGGCAACAATGATGCTGCGCTGAAATGGGAACTCAGCCCTGTCTATTTTTCATGTCTCCAAAGTCAATACCTTAGAAGAGATCTTCTCCCTACCCAGTAAGCTTAACAACATAGGAATATTATTGCTCTGGAGAGGAATAATAGTAATATATTCTCATCCTAATTTGACAATCTTTTTTCATATGTTACTCTCCAAAAATATATTACTTTACTTCACTGCAACAATATCTTTGTCACACATATCCACATGTATTTTCTAAACTAAAAGTAGAAATACCTGTATATTTATGTGTGCAACAGGTAGGAACACGTACTAATATTCAGACATCTGCATTCCCACCAATTATATATCTGGTAATCAAAAAGCTTCAGCCACAAACTGTAATTACCAGTTCTGTTGGCAGGACTGCCTTAAAAGAATACTTACTCTAAGTTTACAGAATACTACCTTCAAAGATAAAACCACCACCAGCAATTATGAGATTAAAATATTTTTAACTATATATTTAAAAATTAAGGTTTTTTTATATCTGAAAATTAAACTGATATTGTATTAAGCTATTAATTTAATTTAGTTTAGAGGTATTCCTTTAATTTAATAATCAGAAAAAGTGGAGATTACTTTGTTGGAATTTGAAGAACCAAGATTTATATATTATTCCTTCTTATATTTCTCCTTTATGATTCAGTCCATGGTCACAGCTTTCACTACATTCTCATAAGACTTATAACTTGTTCGCTCTGGGTAGAATCTGGTACATATCCAAAGCACATGTAAGAACGTGTAAGTGGAACTTGCCTCATTTGTTTCACTTGCTAATATTGTTTAGTAGATTTGTCTCTATTGTATACATTCTGAAGACATTCTGAAACACTGAATGATCAAAGCTAGCAGGGAATGCTGTGTGGACAGCCCATGTTAATACTTAATCAGTTGTCTGGGGTCAGTAGATAAAAGATCAGTACTACAACATGAGCAATGACTGAGATCCTACTGGATGGTAACAGAGAGTAAAGTTCTGTCAGTGTATTTACATTAGAGATTCAGAGGATGAAAGCTGCTCCTTTTGCCCTAGCTGCATAGGGAATCGGTCATAGCAGCAAACTGTAATAATAATAATAATAATAATAATAATAAAATTTATTTCTATACCACCCAATGGTTACCCAATCCGGGCGGTTTACAAGTTAAAAACAAATTACAGTAATAAGATATCCCTCCCCCCCTTAAAACAATATTAAACAGTAATACAATTAAAACATCAAGAATATAAAAGAATAAATGTAAAAACTAACAATGAACAGTTAGCAATTGTAGCAAGCAAACTCGTTGCTAGTATTGAATAGGAGCCAGGATTGAAAGGAAGGAGGGAGCTGGCCAGGCCGGGTCATTTAGTCTGGAAAGGCCTGCCGGAAGAGATCCGTCTTGACAGCTTTTTTGAAACTGTCCAAAGATGTTAATTGACGGATCTCGTCCGGCAGGCCGTTCCAGAATCTGGGGGCAACGATAGAAAAGGCCCTCTGGGAGGTCGTAGAGAGCCTCACTCTCTGAGGCTCTAGGAGATTTCTCCCAGAAGAACGGAGCGCACGGGGGGGATTATACGGGAGGAGGCGGTCTCTGATATAGCTAGGACCCAAGCCATTTAGGGCTTTAAACGTAATAACCAACACCTTGTACCACCATGGCAATTCAGTGGCTATTTTGGTTTGGGTAGGAACTTTTTATCCAACTGCATGCAAAAAGGTTTTGCACCAGGGAGTACTGGATACCTCCTTGCACAAAATTTAGGAAAGTACTTATGCTAATACAAAACAAAGGCACTCCTGCTTATGTCAGTATAAGTTATGAGGATTCTAACTGTTGTCTTCAGAATTATGTTAACCACAGAAAAGTGAAATGACAACAAAGCTGGAACTATGGACACATTATTTTCTCAGTTTCTGCCACTGAAGATACATTCTGATCTTTCTACTCTGCAACAGAAGATTCTAAGACAGAGTTAGAATTCACTTCTAATTCAGCTCTAGAAGGTGTAAAAACAAGTAACTTCCATTTTAGAAGATCAAATTCAAATACTTTAACTTAGATATAGCACCAAAATATGTTAAATAATAAACTGAGGCAAAAATAAATGTAAAATGAAGGTTCATCACAGTAGAAGATCAATTACCTCTTGGTTTGGATCCTGATTAGATTAAATTATAGTAGGTTCACTCTCCATAAATGGAACTAGTTTGGCCAATAACTGATTTCATTCTGTCTAAGTACAGTTGACCCTCTGTATCCACAGATTCTGCATCCAAAGACACGGGATATCTGGATCCAACCCCACATGTATTCATATTTGCCTGCATGCCCGTGTGTGTGTGTGTGTGCATGAATGTATATAACCCAAGCACCAATCCAGGCCATCCCATAGTGCAGTTTAAAAAGAAAAAAAAACCCTACATGCATGCGCACACAACAGACATTTAAGCATGAAGACACATTGTACAATTTTGGCTCTGAAACAGATGTTGATTGAGACAGTTATGTCACTAAATGTCAAGACATAGACATCCACTGTCACAATTTAAGCAATTTCCCCAGGAACAGCTTATCCTTGAAGCATATTCAAAAACTAAATATTGGTATTAAGTTACTCTGCAAAGGCTAAATGAAAATCCTATCAAATAGTACAGAATTGGACAGTATAATTAAAAATTTGTTCAATACAAAATACTAGCTAAATATTTGTAGCCAAACTTACACCTAACTTCCACAAATGTCTTTGACAAGAATCAGATAATTATCACTTATCTAAAACAAATGATGAATGATTTCAACTACTGTATAGTGTTAGAGGGCAATTTGTCCTCTGTCATCCAGGCTCTATTCCAGGGGTAGGCAACCTTTCCCCTTTAAGGGCCGAGGGACTTCAGCTCCCAGAATCCCAGGAGCTACTGGCCAACATGGGACTATTGGCCAACATAGCTGAGGCTTCTGGGAGCTGGAGTCCTTCGGCCCTTAAAGGGGAAAGGTTGCCTACCCCTGCTCTATTATGTCAGTGTACAGGCTGCTCTGGTTAAGCTGGCTGGCAAACTAGCATGTTTATTAAAACATGCAGCACTGCATGAGTAGTTAGGAATAGAAAGACGAGTTGAGGAATAACAGAATCAAGAACAAAAAAAGATTTGATTGGAAAATTAAACAAAAGGCAAATTGTAAGCTACATTATTGAAAGCTTGTCCCAGAAGCAAATGGGGAAAGAGGCACAAAATCTTGTACTTGTTTTGGTTCCTAAAGATTTGGTATTAAGGCTCTGTCCAACATCTATTATTTTGCCTTATATACTAAAAGGCAAACAGGTGGGCAAATGTTTATTAGTCTATATTATTGGATTACAACCCTGAACATTTGAGGATTGAAGAGATATTCAGTGGAGTGGCTTTTAGAGTATTAAAAGGCAGTATAAACACCCAGCTTCAAATGTCTTAAGTTATAGTTCTGGGAATGAACTATTGAACCTTTCTAAACTAATCTGTGAAAACGAAAGATGAAGTCATAAATCACTGAAAAGGACATTTAACATAATTTTAAATCAGGCAAAGAGAACAGGGTCAGTTATCACATATCCTTCTGGTTGTTTACCCAGCTGGAAGAGGCTAGTTATACAACCTGCTGGAAGCAGGACACAAGGAAGGAAGTTTTAATATCTTTGTTCCTAAATTAAAATGGACAGACTATCTGAAAGTTAAATTAAACTTTGAACCAATATTAGTAACTTAATAACATGCTAAACATTAAACCAATTTCATCACCAGAAATCGACTTTAATTCATACAGTGGTTGAGTTCATATAGAATAATAAGGCACAATCATAGTTTATTATTCACAACATGCATGACAGTGCATGCAATCCTTTAGCTGCCACTAAGTTCCTCACTCTTAATAGCTGGAACAGGTATACTATCTGGGGATCACATAGCGCAGGGGTAGGCAACCTTTCCCCTTTAAGGGCCGAGGGACTTCAGCTTCCAGAATCCCAGGAGCTATTGGCCAACATGGGACTATTGGCCAACATGCTTGAGGCTTCTGGGAGCTGAAGTCCCTTGGCCCTTAAAAGGGAAAGGTTGCCTACCCCTGACATAGTGCATCATGCAAATGGGGGCTCCTATCTTGCTGCTTCCAACAGATAATGCAAGAATTTTAAACAAATTTGGTCTTTTGATTTTTGGCTTATTTAGCGTCTGTCAAAAGAACCAAATTTTACACAATGAAACAGCTTAGAGATATTATGTTAAAGGTATATGCAGAACTGTACATAATTTTGAGTTAAAGGACTCTCTACTTATGAATGTCAGAATTCTTAGA
Organism: Phrynosoma blainvillii; assembly: GCA_026167975.1. Taxonomy (NCBI): domain Eukaryota; kingdom Metazoa; phylum Chordata; class Lepidosauria; order Squamata; family Phrynosomatidae; genus Phrynosoma; species Phrynosoma blainvillii. The sequence goes on from JANUYF010000005.1 coordinate 42,201,600, forward strand.
AAGTCTGGTTTAATGTTTCATGCAACCATAGCTAATCTTTATCAACAAAGACTGATAGAACTAAGGCCTTTGCAGACTGTCAGAAATAGTGCACATTAAATTGAGGCACTGCCCTGGCTCAGTGCTAGGGAGTCATAGGAATTGTATTTTTTTCTGGGACATTTAGCCTTCTCTGTCAGAGAGCTCTGGTGCCACAATAAATTACAGTTCCCATGATTCCCTATCACTGAGCCAGGGCAGTGCCTCAATTTAATGTGCACTATTTCTGGCAGTCTGCAAAGGCCCTAAGACTCATTTTCAAATGCCATTACCATTCACAATTTGTACTGTTTGAAAATCAAAATTACTTTAATTTACTAGTTACAGTAGTTGCTATTGGTTGTAAAGATACATGGATGCAGGAAAAAGTCCACATATGTATCTGTGCTTCTTCAACCAGCTAGCATGGTATAGTAGTTAGAGTGCTGGATTACAATTCTGGGACAAGTTACATTCATTCAGTCTCAGAGGAAGATAATGGCAAACTTCCTCTGAACAAATCTTGCCAGGAAAATCTATGATAGGATCATTATAAATCAGATATTACTTGAAGGCACACAGCAACAATACATCTGTACTGCTTCAACTTAACTAGAATGTAGACTTCTCTTTTTTGGTCTAAAGTGTTGCTGGAACAAGTATAAGAGGAGAACACTAATTATGGACAATATCATACTACTCTGTTATAGTACTATTATTCCACTTTAACTGCTACGGTTGCCTCCTGTGCAATCATGGGATTTGCAATCTAGGGAGGGGCATTTAGAATTATCAGCCAGAGAGCCCTTAGTACTCACTAAACTACAAACCCTAGAATTCCACAGGAGGCAGCCATAGCAGTTAAGGTGGAATAGCATTATTACAGTGTCGTATGGCAAAGAAATGTTGGACTTTAGTCCCAGCTAGTGAATTGCCACAGACTGTTTGTGCACTCTGGCTTCAGAGCACTGAAGGGATTAAAGATGAGCAACATTAAAGCTTGTAATTTGCAGGCAAAAAGAAGCCTTGCAATTAGAAAGGACTCTGGTCTTTCCTGATCAACAGAGCATTATTTTCTTGTGAGTTCAAGCCTGAAATTTATATTTCATATCAAGCCCTACCTCTGCCATTGAGAACTAACTTTAGGGAGCCTAGATCGATTGTCCTGTGTTGCAGCATGTAGAATTTTCCCTTTATTAAAAATTACAGGTGAATCATTCTTTTTAATAACATTTTATAGCTATTGCTAGGTCAACTACCTTATTCCCTATGTATGTAAAGATAATCCAGAAAAGTTGTCATCATATTTCCCGATGAAGAAGTTTTTCTTTTAAAATATGGTAACTATTCCCATTTTATAGTGTATTTTCTTTAAAAAGAACTGCACTGGGTTGGGTTTTTGTCAGATATACAGAATTATACTTAAAATTCCTATAAATACTTCATAATAATAATAATAATAATAATAATATACATTCTGTATATGAGAGACAAGAACTTTGATCCTTCACATCAACAGACACACAAACAAACTGGATTCTGGTCAACTGCTGCATTCTTTTCCTGAAGATGCATTCCTTCTTGAATTTTATGGATTCCAAGGCACTGTATTTCCAAACTTCCATGGTACTCATTGTATAGGTTAACTTCCCCCCCCCCTTTCTATACCTTATATACCAGCAAAATTCTTGAACACACAAAGAAGCTTTGTCAAAAGCTTTTCCGCTATAATGAGCTTCAGAAAGAGTTCTGTAAATACTACCTCCTATCAGAATCAACATCTTACAAAGGTGAAAGTGTGAAATAAAAATGGGTTTCAGTTCATAAACTCTGTTAAGGAAGGGTTTCATTATCTTTTTTAAAAAAGAAGCATATAGGAACTTCAGACTTGTAAAGCATGATAATTCTACAATAAATTAGTGTTTTTGAGGAATAAAAAATACAATAATTTTTTTATACAGTGGACTGATAATAATATAAAGCAGTACCACTTAATAAACCTGTTTTTCAGCAGTCAAATTTGGGATAGTCATAATTTTATAACTGAAAGGAGTACAGTGTCCCATGAGTTATCCACCATGGGGAAAGTCCTCCAGACTGCCTTAGGGGAAACAGTATTTCACTAATGAGTGCTGTGGTGGAACATTTGAAGTGAGCCAAGGAAAGGATCTATAGGCAATACCAGACCTTCTCTGCCCACCATTTGCTGGCTTCCTGCCCAATAACAAAGGAAGTCAAAGGACTCAAAAAAACATTACTAGAAGGGTGAAAGCATATTTGAAATTTAAACAATGAATAGCACATACTCAAGAGAAGGACTGCATGGGACTCAAAGTGAGCTTTGAGGAGGCAACAAAGTATCCCAAGGATTTTAAAGGGGTTTATTATACTGGCCATGCCAAACATCTTGTTGAAATTAACAAAATCAGGGAAAAGCAGCTCTGGGTTTCATTTGCAAGTAACAGAGAGAAGACAATATTTTTTGCTAATTTTTCTTTTTGCTAGGTTTACTACTGATAGCCAGCTTTTGCATGTATGTGCAAGCACAGTAGCTCATTTTACAATAACTTTGAGGCGAACTGGGAATCAGAACAAAGGTGAAAGACTTAAGGCTGTTGATTATTTAAGCTACAGGCATACATTCTCAATGAAATGGCATGCAATAATTGCATGAAGATTGTTTTCAACTGGTCCCTGGAACCACCATGTGTGTCTCCAGGGGAGGAAAAAAGTCATCAAGCAACTTTTCAAAAAGACATTGCTGAAGAGGAAACATTGCTTCTCCAGATCATCAGCCACACATATAGTATCTAAAAGAACAACAGCATTCTAGACACCACTTTAAAGACAATTTCTACATGTACTCAATACTGCTCTGTAGGTCAAGACAAAACATAAGCATCAATTTGCAACTCTACCTGGAACAGAAACATTCTAAAAAACAGATGAGAATGGCATCTAGAAAATGTTGGCTCAAATTTAGCAATGATAAATTAAGTTCTCATTTTACTTATTTTTATATTGCTCTTCCAGGCAAAAGAATTCCAACATATATATCATCATACAAATACAATAGGGGGGTATAATTTAATACCCATACACACATATGCCATTGGCCTACATATGCCATTGGCATGTGAGAATGTCAATTCAAATTCAAAATCCTTTGTGCATGGAAATAGTGGCAACTCTGAAAATTAGCCTGAAGGTGAAGAGAATAGATGAATGTAGGATGCCCCCATGAGGATGGGGTTAGTGTTGAAATGTGTGTAGTGTGCCAGGAAGCCATTAGAATGTCACAAATTGAAGGTGCAAGTTATATGTATCTGCTCAGAAGAAAGTTTCACTAAAGTCAATATTACTTGCTTCTCAAGTAATTATGTATAGAATTTCAGCTTAAATGTGTTTGTGAAACCTAAAACACAATACTAATATGCTAATTTCCCTCCATTTTTCATGGAACAAAGAGATAAGATATTGATTTTGAAGAACAGACATGAAAATTATGATTTGATTCAACAAAATGTGGGAGGTTTTCATGTGTTGCTGTTCTACTTACATCAGTAAATGTTGCAGAGAGAGAATTAGGTATTTAATTCAAACCTTGCTGCAATTAAATAAACTCTGCCTATCAATTTTATCTTTCAAACAGAACTGACAAGTTTTCAAAAAGAAATAGTCTGCAAGCATGTTTCTTTGTGGTACTGTTTAAATTGTTAGCAATAAAAAGTTGCTAGGGGCTTTGGAATACTGCCTTCTTCTGTTTCTACTACCTTCCACAACTTGTATTGGCAACAAAATATGTGGTTTCTAGAAATGTATAGTTTTAATTATAAATTGCTTCAAAACATAAATGGAAATTAATTGGTTACAAAGCTGTATTCTAACACAATCAGAAGATTGTTTCATATAATTAATTTATTAAGGCATAATTTAGTAATTCTGTAAACTGCACATTTTTTAATCCTGCAGGCAAATAACAAACTGATTAGTAAATGTAATAAAGTAATTTATTCTACTGACAAGGGGAATTAAGGAGTGCAATATCCTACTTGATCAATTGCCATTTTAAGAACATTAAAACATCATACAATTATGCTATCTATATGGTATGCAGACCTCAGTGCTAATATAGCATCATTTTTCTTGCATGAGTGATTTAATGCGATGTTTCAGCCAACTTTTTTTAAAACTAGGAAGTCTAAATGCATAATATAAAAGGAAATAATTATTGTTACATAGAAAATATAACTTTATCTCATTTATGTAATTTTCCAACACGTTCTGCTTTTTTTGGGTAGTTTTGCATGTCGATGTTTTTTGGAGGGAGCATCTTTTCCTCTAAGTGCTCTTCAGATAACATATTTTAAAACAAAATTCTTATATTTATTTTTATAAAAGCAAAGTTGTGATTGTTTTTCACTGAACCCAAAATCAAGATGTTGTATACGTAACACAAGTTTTAATGTATGAATATAGAGCAAAAATACAGCCATAAGCATTTAAAATAACCTCCTAGTATCATTAGCAGCCACTAGTATCTTAATGTTCTTAAATTTTAGTTGGTGATCTTCCAACAGTAATATTTCCCTAAATGGCTTTAATATTTCTGTCTATTCATTTTTTTACTTGAATTCAACATTAGAACCTGGGTGAGACTAGAGGTGTCATCAGGGGGTGCAGAATGCACCAGGTGACACCTTAAGGGGGGGTTACACCACTGCTCCCCAAACAACTGCCTTTTGCAAGAAATGGGCTATGACATGCACTTATGTGCCTTTAAAATGCTGAAGATACGGTGTGAGTGGAGTGAGATTCAGTTGGAAGAGAAAAGAGAGGGCCAGGTTTTATTGTTTTATTTTAAATTTTAAAATGTAATAAAAATATTTTTAACTTTTTAAAAAAATATATTCTTTTAAAATTTTCTATCACATTACCAAATTTTCACTTTAACCACATAAAATGATGTACATGCAAATACATTTAGGTTGTACATACGATATTGTCATTTAAAAGTAAAATTTAATTTGGCTAGTTGTTTTATGACGCAACTATTGTCATTACATTCAGTGATATATGGGAACTACCATCTATGAGCAACATCAGTACAAAAAACATTGCTAAAGAGTCTACATGGTGTCGTATAGGAGGAGGTCAATGGGGGTGGAGTGATACCATGAATTACCGCACCAGGTGATGCCAGCCCTAGTGATGCCTCTGGTGTAATGTTCCATGTTCAGTTCTTCACTTCTTCACACATTGTTCACTTCTTCACACAAGGGGACATAAGAATGGAAAGGAACATGTATGCTGGGTACCAGCAGGGGAAGGCACATTCAGACTCAAGGATCACTCATGATCTCACCCTGGGCATAATTTCCATGTCCAAGTACTAACTAGACAGATAGAGAATAATAATAATAAATATAAGGGAAGAGAGAGTATCCATGTTTGTGGGACTTAACTGCCTAGGTAGAAACTGTAGAAATGTTTTTTAGAAATATTTTGATACATGAAACCAATGATAAATTGTTCAGAATTACTGGTGACACAGAACTAAACAAACTGAGGAAGATCAAGCAGAAGTCAACCAAAGAAAACAAACTAGCATATGTGCAAACAACTTCCTGACTTTAAGCAACGTAATACATTGCACCCATCCCAACCACAGGCTTGCCATCCATGGATTTGAGCATCTGTAGATGGCAAGCCCCATTGATTTCAATGTCAAACACACACACACAGGGCCCCAAGAGAGCGGCCATGCATGTTGCCAGTGAATGCCACAGGACTTGAGGTCCCACAGTTTTTGCCATCCATGGAAGAGTCCATAATAGAGCCCCTGCAGATAAGAAGGGCCCACTGTAAATTAAAGATACTAAGAAATCAGTTAGTTTATTTATAAAAATTTAACAATCCTAATTTCCTATCTTATCTAATTAATTTTTTTAAGGGCGGATGTAGATTGGTTCTCCGGCCATCTCTGAATGTATCTTAACAGTAAGTCCAATCTATCATTCACAAGATGGCCGGAGGCACAATACACTACTAATGGGATATACCCAAGCCTCATAGGTGGGATTAATCTTTTGACAAGACAGACTGTAGAACAGTTCTGCCAAACGCTGCTTTTGCAGAATGATATTTATCAACTTTGCAATGGTAAATAAATATTGATGGCTCTTTTTACCCTGCAGCATCACATATTTCTGATAGTGATCCTGCCACCAAATATGCTGACATAGATCTTGTTGAATGTGGCCAAACTAGTTCTGGTCTTGATTTCTTTTCCCAGTCATAACAGAGAAAGATGCACATTTTTATCCATCTTCCTATAATCGTTTTCTATGCTTTCTGACCAATATTTCTTAGATTACAGAAAACAAATAATGACTCTGTTTTCCTAAAATATTTTGTTCTCGTTATATATGCCTTTATGGCCTTTGTCACATCCTCATCTCTTTCAGATGTCTTGGGTTAGGACAAATGGTAGGTAGATACAAAACCTCTGGTATCATAACTGTTCGGGATATTTTAGTATAAATGTTGGATCTACCGTAAATACCACTCTGTCCTTTTCTATTCTACAATAATTAGAGTTTACGGTCAAAGCTGACAATTCCAATATTCTCCTTGCTGAAGTTATGGCTACTAGGAAAGCAACTTTGTAAGACAACATTCTTAAAGTGGCCTCTGACATTGGTACGAAGGGTTGTTTCGTTCATCTGTTGAGTACTAGATTCTAGTCCCATGATGGAAGCCCATGTCTAGTTGGGAATGATTTTAAAGTAGCTCCTCTTAAGAAACATTTTACATGTTGCTGTCCATATAAAGCTACAGCATCAAACTCTAGAACTGTTGATAATGTCGATACTTGCCTTTTTAATGTATTTGGTCTGAGACCTTTTCTAAATTGTCTTGTAAGAATTGTAACACATACTTAATGTTCACCTCCATGAACTGTATATTCCTTTCCAGACCCCATTTACCAAATGTTTTCCATGTTCTCATGTATATTGATTTTGTTGATTCTCTTCTCGATGACATGATAGTTTCTACCACTGCTGTGGAATATCATATTAGATTCTGGCACTTAATCTCCAAGCTATCAAATTGAGCCAGCCTGGGTTTGGATGTACAATTGGCCCTTGACTTAAAAGGGCTTCCCTGTGTGGTAGCTTGTATGGTCGATCTACTGATATCTGAAGAAGTTGAGGGAACCATGGTTGTCAAGGCCAATTAGGCGCTACCAAGATCACTGTTGCTTGTTGTTGATGTATCTTCTGTATGGCTCTCTGAATTATTGCCACCCTTTGGGCCATGAGATTATCAATGCATCGTTTGCTTCTGCTGTCTTGATCCCATCTATGGAGTAGTACCATTGCAATTTTGCATACTTTGTTGTTGCAAACAGGTCCAACATGAACGGACCCCACTTCTGCTGTAGTTTTCGAAATACTTCTGGATGCAGTTCCCATTCACCTGGATGCAATTTGTTTTGGCTTAAGTAGTCTGCCCTTATATTGCATGCTTCCTTCAAATATACTGCTGTCAGTAAGCTCAGGTGTTTTTCCACCCAACTGAACAGCATGTTTGATTCCTGCACCAATGCTTTGAAATGAAGACCTCCTTGTTTCATTATACACGCTCTTACTGTCTGTCATGTTGTCCATTCTGATTTGAAAGTGATGACCTTGAATATGTCTCCTAAATGAGAGCAGAGCTGGTCTGACTGCTTTCAATTCTAAGAAACTGATGCTGTGTTTCTTGTCTTTTAATGTCCATTTTCCTTGTGCTGTTACATGTTTTAGACGGGCTCCTCACCCCAAAAGGCTTGCATCCATCTTTATCCATGTGTATTCTGGTGTTTTCAAAAGTACATTTTCTTCTATCTTTGTTGTCATGATCCACCATGTCATCCGTTGTTTCACCTCATTTGATATCTGTACTTGATATCTTAATTTTCTTGCTATGTTCCTTTGATGTGGTATTAAAAGTGTATGTAGTATCTTGCAATGATCCCCAAGGCACCAGCTTCATTGATGAAATTAATATTCCCAATATTTTTGCTAGCTTCATTTGCTGTAGTTTGTCCCTGTGTAATAATGTCATTATTGCTTGTCTCAATTTTTCCTTAAGTTCATCCGATAGTGCAATGTAACCCATTTTTGTATTTAATACTGCTCCCAAATGCATCAGTGATGTAGTCAGTGTTAATTGGCTTTTCTCAACATTTTCTCGAAACAGGGGAAGTCAGCGAGGGGGGGAGTGGCCTTGGTTCATAAGAACAACCTGATCTTGACCAGGATACCTGTCCGGAACACAGTCCACTTTGAGTGTATGTACCTGAGCCTGAGGACTACAGATAGCTTGGGAATTCTGTTAGTATACCGACCACCCCGTTGCCTGAAAGACTCCCTAACCGAGCTGACACAGCTGATCTCAGAGTTGCTGATGGAGTCACCCAGACTGTTAGTTCTGGGTGACTTCAATATTCCACTCGAGGCCAATTTGGCAAATCTAACAGGTGCAGCTTGGGAGTTCATGGAATCTATGACAAACATGAGCCTAACCCAATTTGTCGTCAGGCCCACACATTGTGCAGGTCATACTCTCAATGCGGTCTTCAGTACGGAGGAATATCCGTAGGTGGAGGTTATTAAAACCTCCGCATTGTCATGGACAGATCATTTCCTGCTCAAGGTTGAGCTAAGAACTACTGTCCCCCTGCCAGGGGTAGTGGACCCATTAGAATGGTCTGCCCTCAAAAGCTAATGGAACCGATCAGTTTCCAGAAAGCCTTAGAGGGTTTAATGGTTGGTAACACCAGTGATTCTATTAAAACTTTGGTTAATATCTGGAATACTGACCTTGTGAAGGCTATTGACACAATTGTCCTTTCCAACCTGCTTCCAACCGTAAACCCTGGTTTATGGAAGAACTTAGAATCATAGAATCATAGAGTTGGAAGAGACCACAAGGGCCATCCAGTCCAACCCCTGCCATGCAGGAACTCCCAATCAAAGCATCCCTGTCAGATGACCATCCAGCCTCTGCTTAAAGACCTCCAAGGAAGGAGACTCCACTACTCTCCGAGGGAGTGTGTTCCACTGTCAAACCGCCCTTACTGTCAGGAAGTTCCTCCTACTGTTGAGGTGGAATCTCTTTTCTTGCAGCTTGCATCCATTGTTTCGGGTACTAGTCTCTGGAGCAGCAGAAAACAAGCTTGTTCCCTCCTCGATATGACATCCCTTCAAATATTTAAACACAGCTATCATATCACCTCTCAGCCTTCTCTTCTCCAGGCTAAACATCTCCAGCTCCCTAAGTCGTTCCTCATAGGGCTTGGTTTCCAGACCCTTCACCATTTTAGTTGCCCTCCTTTGGACACGCTCCAGTTTCTCCACATCCTTTTTGAATTGTGGTGCCCAGAACTGGACGCAGTATTCCAGGTGAGGCCTGACCAAAGCAGAATAGAGTGGCACTATTACTTCTCTTGATCTAGACACTATACTTCTACTGATGCAGCCTAAAATTGCATTGGCCTTTTTAGCTGCTGCATCGCACTGTTGACTCATGTTCAACTTGTGGTCCACCTGGATTTCTAGATCCCTTTCACACGTAGTCTCATTCAGCCAGGTGTCCCCCATCGTATATCTGTACTTTTCGTTTTTCCGCCCTAAGTGCAGTACCTTACATTTCTCCGTATTGAATTTCATTTTGTTAGCTTTGGCCCAACTTTCTAGTCTGTTCAAGTCATTTTGAATTTTGATTCTGTCCTCTGGGGTATTAGCTACTCCTCCTAATTTGGTGTCATCTGCAAATTTGATAACTATGCCCCCAATATCGTCATCCAAGTCATTAATAAAGATATTGAATAGCACTGGGCCCAGGACAGAGCCCTGTGGCACCCCACTGGTCACTTCTTTCCAAGTTGAAAAGGAGCCATTGTTGAGCACCCTTTGGGTTCGACCAGTCAACCAATTACAAATCCATGTAACAGTTACTTTGTCTAGCCCACATTTTACCAACTTGCTTGCAAGAATGTCATGGGGAACCTTGTCAAAGGCCTTACTGAAATCAAGATATACTATATCCACAGCATTCCCTTCATCTACCAAGCTGGTAATTTTATCAAAAAAAGAGATCAGATTTGTCTGGCATGACCTGTTTTTCTGAAACCCATGTTGACTTTTTGTGATTATGAAATTACTTTCCAGATGTTACAGACTCTCTGTTTAATGATCTGCTCCAGAATCTTTCCTGGTATTGATGTCAGACTAACTGGACGATAATTGTTGGGATCCTCTTTTTTCCCCTTTTTGAAGATGGGGACAACATTTGCCCCCCTCCAGTCCACTGGGACCTCTCCTGTTTTCCAGGAATTCTCAAAGATTATTGCCAATGGTTCCGATATTACATTTGCCAGTTCTTTTAATACCCTTGGATGTAAGTCATCTGGTCCTGGAGACTTATATTCATTTAGATTAACCAGATGTTTCTGTACTATCTCTTTACTTATTCTGTGCTGAAATTCTCCTATTCTGTCCTCTGCTCCATTATACTTAGGTTGAGCACCCTTTGCCTTTTCTGAGAAGACTGAAGCAAAGAAGGTGTTGAGTAATTCTGCCTTTTCTCTGTCCCCTGTTAACTTTTTGCCATCTTCTCCACACAGTGGCCCTACCATTTCCTTCTTTTTCCTTTTGCTGCTGACATACCCCCAAAAGCCCTTTTGATTGTTCTTAACCTCAACAATTAGGAAGATGAAGCAGGTTGGACAACGACTAGAGCGCATCTGGTGGAAAACTCGACTCTTATCTGACAAGACTTGTCATAGGAATTTTCTTTGTTCCTATCGAGAGGCAATACGTGCAGCTCAGAAATCTTTCTCCTCTGCACGTATTGTGTCTGCAGAGTCCTGTCCAGCAGAGCTGTTTAGGGTGGTGAGGGAACTGACACAGGTTCCACCTGTGCAGAACCCTTTACTTAACCCAACAACGGCCTGCTGTGACGCGTTTAACAATTTCTTTGTAGATAAAATCTCTCAGATAAGAGCCGACTTGGACACCAGTGTTATGACAGAATTAGTTGACCAGGTGTCCAGCAACTCCGCTGATGAAATTATAATGGCTCAGCTTCAATCTGTGAGTACCAATGACATGGACAAGCTCCTTGGTAGAGTGAGGAAAACAACTTGCCCTCTTGATCTTTGCCCATCATGGCTGGCTATCCAGGGGGGAGATGCCTTGAGGATGTTCCTTAGGGACATTATCAATGCATCCCTTAGGGAAGATTGTTCCATCTTGTCTGAAGGAAGCGGCGGTTAGGCCGCTCCTGAAAAAACCTTTCCTGGACCCCCTGGACATGAACAGCTATAGGCCAGTCTCTATTATCTTTCTTGAGCAAAGTGATCTCGAGAGGGAAGTTGCTCTTCAACTCTAAGCTGTCTTGGAAGAAACCGATTATCTAGACCATGGGTAGGCAACCTTTCCCCTTTGAGGGCTGAGAGACTTCAACTCCCAGAATCCCAGGAGCTACTGGCCAACATGGGACTATTGGCCAACATGGCTGAGGCTTCTGGGAGCTGAAGTCCCTCGGCCCTTAAAGGGGAAAGGTTGCCTACCCCTGATCTAGACCCATTTCAAACTGGCTTTAGGACAGGATTTGGAGTTGAGCCTGCCATGGTTGCCTTGTCTGATGACCTTCGTCTGGGCATTGACAGAGGTAGTGTGACCCTGCTGGTGCTACTAGACCTCTCCGTGGCCTTTGATACAATAGATCATATCATTGTCCTGGATCGCCTGAGAAGGTTAGGAATTGGAGGCACTGCTTTGCAGTGGTTCTGTTCCTTCCTTTCAGGCAGATCAAAGAGGGTGATGCTCAGGGACAGTTGCTCTACAAGAAAAGAGCTTAATTATAGCATCCCTCAAGGCGCCATCCTGTCCTCAATGCTATTTAATATATATATGAAGCCGCTGGGAGAGATTATTCGGAGATATGGGGCACGGTGTTATCAGTACGCTGATGACACCCAGATATATTTCCCCATATCTAGGTCCTCAGCTTTGACCTCAGATGGTGTCTCTCCTCTCAATGACTGTCTTAAGGCAGTAATGGACTGGATGAGGAAAAACAGATTGAGACTGAATCCAGAAAAAACAGAGGTACTTACAGTAGTGGCCCTGAAACCAGGTATTGGGATACAATCTCCAGTCCTGGATGGGGTCATACTCTCCTCTAAGGACTGTGTTCGCAGTCTGGAAGTGCTCCTGGATCCGTCACTTCAGATGACTAATCAGGTAAATGCGACAGTTAGGAGCGCCTGTTATAAGCTTTGACTGATATGCCAGCTGTGCCCTTTCCTGGAAGTTGGGGACCTTGAAACTGTGGTGCTTGCTCTGGTAACCTCCCGTCTTGATTTCTGTAATGCGCTCTACATGGGGCTACCCTCGTGCTTGGTCGGAAACTTCAGTTAGTACAGAATATGGCAGCCAGGTTGGTCTCGGGAACAGCTAGAAGAAACCATATTACACCTGTTTTAAAATCACTCCACTGGCTGCCCATTAGTTTCCGGGCACAGTACAAGGTGATGGTTATTACCTTTACAGCCCTAAATGGCTTGGGTCCAACCTATCTCCAAGACTGCCTCTTTCCGTATAATCCACCCCGCGCCCTCAGGTCCTCTGCGAGGAATTTGCTGCAGCCTATAAAAACCAGGCTGTCTGCAACCTCCCAGAGGGCCTTATCAGCAACCGCTCCCAGATTATGGAACGGCCTGTCGGACGAGATCCATCTTATTACTACCTTAAACAGCTTCAAAAAGGCTGTTAAGACAGGTCTCTTCCGGCAGGCATTTCCTGAATAGATATCCCAGCCCCAAGAGTTAATTTATCTTTCTCTCCCAATTTTTTTTGCCACAGCAATTGTACCATTATTTGATGTTATTAGATGTTTTGTGATTATTTTTAAGTGTATTTAAATGCTTCTATTATTTATTACTATTTTAAGGGGTAGGTGGGTCGGTAGGATCTGTATTGTATTTTTATTGTATTTTAATGCTGTTAGCCATCCCAGTTGCATCCGCAGAGGGGTGGGATAGAAATAAGTTTCATTATTATTATTATTATTATTATTATTATTATTAGAAATCCATATTTTTCTAATATGTGTATTGTATATTACTGCAGCAACTATAGCACAATAGCAGTAAACTCCCATGCAAGCAAAATAATGTTCAAAATTCTGCAGCACAGACTTCAACCATACATGGAGAGAGAAATTCCAGAGGTGCAAGCAGGATTCAGAAAAGGAAGGGGCACTAGGGGCCACATTGCAAACATGGAGCGCATCAAAGAATTCCAAAAAAAGAATCAGCATGTGTTTTATAGACTACAGCAAAGCATCTGAATTTATAGATCAAGAAAAGCTATAGAATGAACTCAAAGACATCGGGGTGCCACTACAATGAGGAATCTGTACCAAGGACAAGAGGCCACCACCAGAACAGAATTTGGGGAAACAGAGTGGTTCCCAACAGGCAAAGAGGTCAGGCAAGGCTGCATCCTATCACCCTACTTGTTTAACTTGTATGCTGAAAACATCATAAGAAAAGCAGAATTAGAATTTTAAAAAAGGAAGAGTTAAGATAGGAGGAAGCAACATTAACAACCTAAGATATGCAGATGACACCATAACATTAGCAGAAGACATTCAGGAATTGGAACAGTTAAGAAGGAAGGTCAAAGATGAAAGTGCAAAGGCAGCCCTGATGCTGAACATAAAGAAAACAAAAATAATGACCACAGCAGAAATACACAAATTCAATCTAGACAATGAGGAAATTGAAACAGTGAAAGAATTCAAATATCTAGGATCAAACATTGACCAGAATGGAGAGTGCAGACAAGAAATAAGAAGACTAGAAATGGGAAAGGCAGTTATGAAAGAACTGGAAAAGCTACTGAAGAACAAAGGCATACAACTGAGCACTAAAGTTAGAATCGTTCAGGCCACTGTATTCCCAATTACCATGTACGGATGTGAGAGCTGGACAGTGAAGGAAGCAGACCAAAAAAAAAATAAAAAAAAATCAACTCATTTGAAATGTGGTGTTGGAAATGTGTATGCAAGATCCCATGGACAGCCAAGAAGACAAGGGCTCTCCTTGGAAGCAAAGAAATGGGTTCGTGAACAGGTCAGACCAGGGCTCCCCTTGGAAGCAAAGACTATCAACTTGAGACTATTGTACTTTGGCCACATAATGAGAAGTCATGGATCACTAGAAAAAAACAATAATGCTAGGAAAGGTAGAGGGTAGAAGAAAGAGAGGAAGACCACAAACCAGATGGACAGACTCAATCAAAGGGGTTATGGGCAAGGGCGTGCAAGATCTAGGCAAGGCAGTGGAAGACGGGGCTTCTTGGAGATGTCTTATCCACATGGTCGTCATGAGTCCGAACTGACTCAAGGGCAGCTAACAACAACAATTTCAGTTTGAGGTAAGGACAGTATTTTCCATTTGTTTTTGGCACTGTAAAGAAAGTTGAATAAATATCTGAACTACGTTGTACTTGTGGTACTTTTTCTATTGCATTGATTTGGAATAAATGATGAATTTCTTGTGTCATGTTTTATTTTGTTTTGATACTGGTGAGATGACATATCTGTTTTTTTGTGTCCTTTTGAACCTTATGTTGTATCCTTGATTCAATGTTTGTAGAACTCATTGATCTGATGTAATGTTATTCCATAACTTTCCAAATTGCAAAAGACGGCCTCCCATTGGTGTTACTGAATTGTCAATATTGTTGTTTCCCTCGTTCTGAGGTTGTCCTCCATTTTTAATTTGCTGTTGCCTATAAAAATAGTATTGTTGTCCAAATTGTTCTCTTGCTCTGGGCCATTGTCTCTGTCACCTCTTTTCATTATATTTTTGTGTGCCCCTAGGCTCTCGAAAGGAATAGTTTCCGCCTCAAAAAAAAACCTCTTTTCTGGTTTTTTTTTCTTTTGAATGGTAGGCATGACTTGTTTTTGTATGTACGTAGTTTCCACTAATACCTTCTCCAATGCTGTTTCTCCAGACAGCAATCCCCTTTAAATGGCACAAAAGATAGATTGTTTGCAGACTTGTGATCCACCTCCCAATGTCTTAGCCAGAGGAAGCGTCTTGCAATGGTAGTTGCAGTCAAGCCGCTAGCCATGAAGACCACAGTGTCATGTTCTGCATCAGCGATATATTACAAGGCCTTTTGAATTCTTTCTAGTGGCTATGCAAAATAATTGCATCCATTTCATCAAGAGTATGCAGACATCTTTCCCAGAGAACAGCTGCTCTTGCAAACATTGAAGATGCTGCAGAAATTTTAATTGCCTGAGCAGAGAAATAATGTACTTTGCACAAAGCATTATCTGCCCTTCTTTCATCCGCTTCTAACATTGTGTCCCCTTCCTTTGAGACACCAAAGCAGCTATTTGGGCATCAACCAGTGGTTCTTTTAAGACATCAGTACTCGATTTGTCAACAAAATATAATGTTTGTCAATCCTTGTAGTCTTCGTGAAGTCAAAGATGCTCCCCACTGCGTTTGTCATATCTGTACTTTGTGGCTGTTTCTTTCTGATTACTGATACTAATTTTTGAGATCTGTCATCCTCTTTATCCTGTGAATCCAGTCCTAATCCTAGAGTCCTCATAACTCTCCTAAGTAAATGTTTGAATTGTGTATTGTTGTAAAGTCTGTCTGAATCAAATTCCTTGTCATCATCCTGATCTGATCATCATATCCTCATCAATGTCCCCTATTATGTCCTCCTGATCTGAATCTTGTTCTAAGTCCATGTCTGTCGTATGTAAATGTTTAATTTTTTTTCTACATTTACATGGTATTTCCTCCTGAACGTCCTTTGATTTTCTCTTTCTATTTATCTTATCTTCCATAAAGCATTACTTTTCTTGAATCTGTATAAATTTATTAAAGTTACTGAATAACTCTTCTATCATATTATCTGGAGAATTAATTTTCTTTTGTTTTTTTATATACATTTTTTACTCTAGGCACCTGTGAAATAACATCCTGCTGGTGGTGTCTTGTCATAATAGAATGTAATTCTTCATTTATTATGTTCTTGATAGACATTGTCAAAGAAGTATCACTGATTTCCTGAGGTTCCACCTCCTCCATTTCTACATCTTGTCTTATCAATTATGGCATATCCTCATACATTCTTTTTTAAAATTGCATAAACTGTTTTTTATTTGTTACCTCTGACTAAGAAAGATAATTGGAAATCTGGGACCATTCCTCCTCTCTATCAGATGCTTCATCTTGCACTGACTGAAAAATAGAACCTGCATGCGGGAAGGCTTTTTCTTTTGAATTCCCCTCCCCTATGGGGTCACCCGAGATCATGACTGGTAAAGCAGCAGTTTCTCCTGCACATGCATGCTTGCAAACAGCTCTTTCTGTAATGATTTCTGCTGTACATGTGCGGGAGGAGGCACTCTGGTGAGAGTCAGCCCCTCCCTTCTGAATAGTATTGCACTTGGCAAGATGGCATCCACAATCGGTCATTAGTAACTTCAGGTCCAATTCCACTTTTTTTACCAGGAATAAAGGATGATTTTTGCAGCTCTTTAGAGGTAAGTCGGTCCTTGTCTTTCTTCTTAAGATCTGTATTTCTTCCTGGCAATTTCACAGTGATTTTATTATGCTTTTCCACAGCAGCTCTTTAGCTTGCTAATGGGCATATTTAACAACAACAACAAAAAAAAATTATTTATTTATAGCCTGCCCAATCACAAGGAATCCAGGCTGGTTACAGTAATAAAAGTGCATGGAATACAATAAAATTCAAAATTAGTCCCTTCCCAACTCCCCCCCCCCCCATACAAAAACATTTTTTAAAAAGGTGGAGATAATTGGTGGATAGAGCGACATAGATCACCTTGTGCAGGGAGCGGAGTTAAGTTGGGAAGACCTGCCAGAAGAGATCCATCTTAAGTCTTTTTAAAGGCTGTAAGAGTAGAGATGTGACAGATCTCCTCCGGGAGGTCATTCCATAACTTTGGAGCAGCAGTGGAGAAGGCTCTCTGGCTAACAGAAGTTAGCCAAAAAAATTTTTGGCTGTAGTAGGTTCATCGCCGAGGACCTTAGTGTGCGGGACAGACAATACAGAAGAAGGTGATCCCTTAAGTCAGGGGTCGGCAACCTTTTTGGGGGTGGGGCTGGTCCCCCTGCCCCCCGATGCCCCCCCAGGCTGTGGTGGTGTCACGCGTGCACACACTACCAGGAGGGCTCCCTCGACCGCGCCAGGCCTCGGAGAGGCCCAGCACAGCCGCGGGGACCCCCCAGGAGGGCTCCCTCGACAGCGCCGGGCCCTCCAGGGCACCATTTTGGATTCCAAAATGGTTCCCCAGAGTCTCGCGCAACCTTTCCCGCGATGGAAAAGGTTGCGCAAGACTCTGGGGTGCCATTTTTGAATCCAAAATGGCGCCCAGAGGACCCCCATGGCTGCGAAAGGCAGCGGCGGCGGCAGGACCAGGCAGGGGCCGGTCCAAAGACCTCCGCGGGCCGCACCCCGCCCACGGAGGCCTTGGGTTGCTGACCCCTGCCTTAAGCATTCTGGTCCCAAGCCATGTAGGGCTTTAAAGGTAATAACCAGCACCTTTTACCTTGCCTGGAAACTAATTGGCAGAGGTCTAACCACTGCCTCCTTAAGACAAGAGGGCAGAGACCCCTCCCTGAAGGATGCATTAATTACATTTTTCAGCATCAACTTGATAGCATCACCCCCACTCCACCCCCGGACTGCCAGCCAAGCTGGGCAAGGGTTGAGAGGGCAGGTCATCTTTTTCAAACTACTAAGGAGCTTGTCGACTCAAATTGATCCAGTCTAACAGTCATGGCGGAGCCGCTGGATACCTGTCTAGTTCCTACTGAGTTAAAGTTGGAATCCAACTCAGCTCTTATCCAAGAGATTTTATCTGTGAAATGATCATTAAAAGTGTTACAGCAAGCTATAGTTGGTTCTAAAAGAGGGTTCTAGGTGGGAGGCAATTGAGTTAAATTCCTCACCACCCTGAACAGCTGAGCTGGACGGAATTACACAGATGAGACAGGCGCAGAATAGAAAGATTTATTAGCTGCTTCTATCGCCATTTGATAGGACCTAAGAAAAGTCCAATGAAGTGTCTTATTGGATAAGAGTTGAGATTTCAGCTCTAGTCGTTGTCCCACCCACTTCATTTGTTTAAGATCTTCGGTGTACCATGGATTACGATTTTTTGCGGGTTGGAAAGGACGCTTGGGAGCGATCATGACTACAGCTCTGGTAAGGTTGTTATTCCACGTATTAACCAGAGCTTCAACAGAATCGCCGGCATTGCCATCCACAGAACCCCCTAAGGCTTCTTGGAACCTAATGGCAGGGGTAGACAACCTAAGGCCCGGGGGCTGGATGCAGCCCCCCGAGGCCTTTGGACCAGCCCCAGGCCGGTCCTGCCACTGCCACTGCCCGCCGTGATGATATTGATTATTGTTGTTATTACTTGTTCTTGGGGTTTTCTTGGCAAAATCTCCACAGGGGTTTTGCCATGGCTTTTCTGGGGCTGAGAGAGTGTGCATGCATATTTTTAAATTTTTATTTATTTATTTCTTCTTCGTGGTCTCTGTGAATCACACAAATGGGTTTTGTCTGCACATGCGCAGCTAGCTCGGAACCTTCTGGAATCACTAGGCAGAAGTTGGATTGCAACTTTTTGGCGGTAGCTCCGCCCACCTCTATATAGGCCCTCGCACTCCCGCTCATTCCTCAGTTCCTTTTGTCCGCCGCTTTGCAGCTTGCAAGGAACCTCGTCACTAGTGCAGTTACGCGATTAACGGCTTTGATCCTTTTTTCGACTTGACTATTCTTCGGATTGCAACCTATTGATTTAACAATTTGACCTCGGAGCGTCTATCGACTTTGCCTTCGCCTACTCCTTCAACTTGGTGCTTCTGATTGTGATCTGACTCGGACTGCCTCTCGACTCTGCCTTCGCCTCATCCTCAACTTGATGACATGGCTTCCTTTAAACATTGTGTTTCTTGCAACTCTAAGTTGCCGACCTCTGATCAGCACGATGAGTGCATTTTCTGCCTCAGGGATACGCATAATCCTACAACCTGTAAAATGTGCAGGAAAATGACCCCGCAAGCTTTGAAGAACCGCATGGTCAAACTAAAGGCAGCACTTTGGGAGAAGGCCGTGCAGGCCGATTCCCCAGCCTCGGCCCTGGCTACCGTAGCCATCAGGAAGCTTTCCTCGGACCCCCCTCAACAAAGGGGAAGATCCAGGGAGAGATCCAAGAGGTCCTCCAAGAGTAAGGAGAGCGTGAGTCCTAAGGGCTTGGAAAGGGGTGGAAAGAGGTCCTCCAAACATAAGCACTTGGAGACTATTGATGAAGCCCCCTTGTCCTCCAAAAAAGCCCGTTCGTTGTCTCCCCATCATTCCACTGACGGGGAACAACCGATGCCCTCTAGGAGCAAGTCTCGATCTGGGGATACTCTCAAGACCCCGTTGTTATCACGATCAGCGCCTCCATCAGCGGCATTGTCTGTACCAACTTCTATGGGCCCGTCGGGTTCGAAACCGACCTCTCCGATGGTGTGCCTCGACACCGAATCCGAGGCGGAAATTCAGCCTCCAGCCGCGACGCCACGTGTGGTTATGCCTCCCACCGTTTCTCCATCTTCAGCCCGTAATATCGGGTCCGAGGATAACCCATCACCTATATCCGTTTCGGGCCAAATGCAACACCAGGCTCCAATTAATCCAGCTTCGGACCCATGGATCACCAGGTTTCCACAGCTGGTTTACAACGAGGCTTCCAACAGCTACATGCTCCCAGTCCAACCCGAGCAGTTGCTCCTCATGGAAGAGCAGAGACGCCAGTTCCAATCCTTTCCTACTATCCAGCAGCCCCTCCCGGTTTCAACTCAAAAGCCATATTCCATTCCTGCTACACAGCAGCCCCCTCCTTCTCTGGTACCATCATCTCACCCTTTCCTGCAGTGCAGCAGCCTCCTTCCTCTCCGGTTCCGACACACCGTTCCTCTCCATCTCCGTCCCCGGGACCATCCCGACGCCGCTATCATTCCAGTGATTCCCATCAGCCTTCGACTCCTCCACACCGATCGTCTGTTTCTCGCTGCCCTTCTTCCTCTCGCCGTCGTTCCTCCCAGTCTAAACACCGTTCCTCGTATTTTAGTTCTTCGCCTCCAGCTAGAAGCCAACATCGAAGAGGTGAGCTTAAAAATCCACGCCACCCTTCATCTCCCGATTCTACCCCGTCGTACCGTTCCATTTCACCGGGCCCGTCGACCGAATCCGATGAGGACCTGGACTTGTCTCCCACCCAAGCTAGACCGCCTTTGAACACCCAATTGTCCTCTCCTTCCGATGATGTTCGTGCCTTCGCCGACCAGATCCTTCGGATGGCTCGCGCCCTTGATCTTGCAGTCACCGAACCTGAAGATGAAGAGCCCTCTGACCAGCTTGAGAAACGGGCTCAGAGTAGAGTGATTGAAAGGCCAGCCATCCCCTACATGCCCTCCCTGGCCAAGATATTGAAAAGATCTTGGGAGGTACCAACATCTACCTCTCATATCTCAAAATGAATGGACAATTTATATCGGATAGCTGATCCGAAGCCTGCATGGATGACAGATCATCCACACCAAAACTCAGACATAGTGGAGGGTGCACAATATGTCTCCATATCAAAATCATCTACCTCACTGGCAGACAAGGAAGGAGAAAAGATCAATTTCTTGGCGAAGAAATCCTATTCTCATTCTGTTCTAGGCCTCAAAGTGGCAAACTACGTAGGATGTTTGGGCGCCTATACTCACCACCTCATGGAGAAGCTTGCACCAATCCTTGAGCACTTGCTGGAGGAACATAAACCGTATGCCCTTGCCCTTCAGCAGGAGACACATGCAGTTGGGACTCAATAAATAGTTACAGCCCGTAATCTCACTGAATTCTCTTTGAAGACGTTGCTTAATGCAATTTTACTTCGCAGACATGCATGGTTGCGAGCGGCTGATTTGACGAATCAAGCCAAATCAACCATTGAGGACTTACCCTTCAATCAATCCGGTCTCTTCCACAAGGACACAGACGAGAAACTTAATCTAAAGTACAAAATGAAAACCGCTGCGTGCAAGCATGGCATCCAACCGTCCCATTCTTCAGGAAGAGGTTCGGATATTACCAACCAAGACCGTGGTACCCGTCCTCACAGCGTCCTTTCCAACAAGATGCTTCCCAAACTCAAAATCAATCACGAAGGAGGCAAGCTCCACGTCCATCTTCTTCTTCCGGCCGTCGCCAACAACAACAGAGGCAGACGTTCCGAAGGAAACCTTTCGAAACCAGAAGGAAACAATAATGTGTTGCTGCGCACTCCGTCGACAGATTTGATGACAAACTAAGGCCCTTTCTGAACACCTGGGCCACCATTACTTCCCGTTCTTGGGTGCTTGACATCGTCAAGAGGGGCTATGCCCTGGAATTCGAAGAGCTCCCACCAACTGGATCTATTGTCATCACAACCCCCTCTGACACCTTACTCAACGAAATGCGCGCCTTGGAAGATAAAGGAGCGATCGAACCCGTTCCCAATTCTTGGGCTCGATACTGTTTCTTTTCCCATTACTTCATTGTACCCAAAAAAGACTTGGGCCTTAGGCCCATTTTGGACTTGAGAGCACTGAATTCCTTCATTGAATACAGACGCTTTCGCATGGCAACCCTTTCTTCTATTTTGCCTCTCTTGCAGAAAGACCATTGGTTCGCCACCATCGACCTCAAGGACGCTTATTTTCACATCAGCATCCGAGAGGAACATCGCAGATTCCTGGCCTTCGCAGTGGGCACCGACTGCTATCAATACAAAATCCTTCCGTTCGGACTGTCTTCGGCACCGAGAGTCTTCACCAAATGCATGGCCCCGGTCGCTGCCTTCTTGCATCACAAGGGGATAACAGTCTTCCCATATCTCGATGACTGGCTTCTTACAGCTCCGTCCCGAGAGAAACTTCTGTACGACATCCAGTTTACCCTCTATCTGCTTGACTCGCTGGGACTGAAAGTCAATGAGGAGAAGTCCAACCTCACACCCGCCAAGAGAGTCAGGTTCATCAGAGCAATCTTGGACTAAGAGCTGGAGAAAGCCTTCCTCCCAGAAGACAGGTTTGCAGCCTTGACCGCTTCCATCAGGACTTGCCTCAACTGCACCAAGGTTCAGGCCTATTTGGTACAGACAGTAATGGGGCATTTAGCCTCAACAACCTTTGTAACGCTATGAGGCTTCGCCTCAGACCCATTCAATCCTGGTTCCTGTCCTCGTTCAATGCCACTTCCGACTCCCCTTAAAGTGGCTCACCATCCCGCCTCGAGTTGCGACGTCTCTTCGTTGGTGGCTCCATCCCAACGTTTGTTCTGGGATGCCATTTCTACCTCTTCAGACGGAAGTCACTCTCACCACAGACGCATCAATGGAAGGTTGGGGAGCCCACTCCAGAGGACTAACAGTGAGAGGAGTGTGGTCCCGAGACGAAAAGACTCTACATATCAACGCTTTAAAGATGCTTGCTGTGGAGAAAGCACTCAAGGCTTTCCAAATAGACTTGTTAGACAAAGTAGTTCTGCTCATGATGGACAACAACACCGTCATGTATTACCTGAACAAGCAAGGCGGAACCAGATCTTCAACCTTGATCAACATCACACTTTGCATCTGGGACTGGTGCATCAACCACAACATTCTCCTCCAGTCCATTCATCTCCCCAGTCAGGAGAACGAACTTGTCAACAGCCTCAGCAGGTCCTCCAATCCATGTCACAAGTGGCGTCTCCACCCTGAGACAGTTTCCCATCTTTTCTCCCTCTGGGGGACCAGAGACATCGACCTGTTTGCCACAGAGGACAACACTCATTGCGAAGAGTTTTGTTCGAGGATACTGACCCGGACTTCTCGAGGTGATGCCTTCCAGTTTGTGTGGTACTGAAGGAAATTTTACGCGTTTCCTCCATTTCCACTCATAACCAGAGTACTCACCAAGATGCGAACGGACAAGTCAGATGCCATCTTGATCACTCCGTGGTGGCCGAGACAACCTTGGTTCGCTCCACTTCTTCACCTGTCTCAAGAAACCTACTGCCGACTGGAGTACCGTCCAGATCTCCTCACAATGCACGGGGGCAGAGTCCGCCACCCAGACCTGGACTCGCTACCTCTGGTAGCGTGGAGAATTCGACCTTAAGCTCACTTCCAGCTCATCTACAGACAGTAATTAAAGCAGCCCAGAAGCCTTCTACCAGAAGGTCCTACTCTTACAAGTGGAAGAAGTTCAGGGACTTCCTCTCATCCAGAGGGATTCCTCCATCCCGTGTCTCAGTACCGACAGTAATTTTCTTCTTTCCCTCTCCGAATCAGGACTTTGCCTTGCTTCTATCAAATGCTACCTCTCCGCTATTTGCTCTCATTACCAGCTGGAGGGCAGACCGTCTTTCTTCTCTGACCCCTTAGTCAAGAGATTTCTTAAAGGACTCAACAACCTACACCCACCATCCTCGGTACCGACGCCGGCTTGGAGCCTGGACTTGGTAATGTCTTACCTCTCTACGAAACCATTTAAGCCCATGGCTACTACTGACATTAGACTCTTAACATGGAAAACAGCGTTCCTTGTAGCTTTGACTTCGGCTCGCCGGGCCGGTGAGCTATGTGCTCTGAGGATGGACCAGCCGTATCTTAGGTTTCATAAAGACAAGGTGGTCCTCCGTACCGACATCACCTTCTTACCGAAAGTGGTGTCTGCCTTCCATATCAACCAGGACATTGTGCTACCCACCCTGGCCCCGAACCCGACCACTGAGGTTGAACAAAGACTACATACACTGGACATTCGTAGGGCTTTGTCCTTTTATCTGGAGCGTACCTCAGGCTCGAGGCGCTCGGAGAGACTTTTTGTGTGTTATTCTGAACACAAGAAAGGACTGCCTGTCACTCCACAAAGATTGTCCAAGTGGGTTACTTCGGCCATCCACTTGTGCTACGAACTAGCAGGCAAGACTCCACTGGGCCGGGTGCGCGCGCACTCCACAAGGGCGGTAGCTTCATCATCTCTTTTCCTGTTTGGCATTCCTTTAGAAGATATATGTAGGGCAGCTGTCTGGTCCCAACCAATGACTTTTATTAAACACTCTAGGTTGGACACATGGGCTAGGCAAGAGGCTGCCTTTGGGAAAGCAGTATTATTATCTGGACTTCATTGAATGTACTTGTAAATGTTTGCACTAACTTAGGTAAATATATTGAATATTTGGTTTACAGTACAAATGTACATACACTGATGCCTGAATTGAAAGTTTATTTATTCTTCAAGGAATACCAGTACGGGTTCTTCTTGAATTCTGACTTGAATGTATGCAATTGTTTACTATCATTCCATTTGCATTTTGAAACTCACTGACTGTTGGGTTACAATCAATTCCTGATGTACTTGAATTTGATGTATATGAATGTTGAGGTGCCCAATTTACCTTGGCTGATGTTTGTGCCAATAAACTTTCTGGTTTGCACCTCTAAACCTTGTGTCAGGACACTCCCTCCTCCAGGGACTTTAGCTTGCTAGTCTAAATAACCCATTTGTGTGATTCGCAGAGACCATGAAGAAGGAGGACAGGTTGCACACCTGTAACAGTATTTCTTCGAGTGGTCATCTGCGAATTCACACAAATCCCGCCCAACCTCCCCTCAGTCGTGTCCTGCTCTAGTTGATAACTTTGTAAGCGGCGTACTTGGAACTGAGGAACGAGCGGGAACGCGAGGGCCTATACAGAGGTGGGCGGAGCTACCGCCAAAAAGTTGCAATCCAACTTCTGCCTAGTGATTCCAGAAGGTTACAAGCTAGCTGCGCATGCGCAGACAAAACCCATTTGTGTGAATTCGCAGATGACCACTCGAAGAAATACTGTTACAGGTGTGCAACCTGTCCTTATTTATTGTGCTTCGACTCCCCAATTGTCTGAGGGACATCAACTCGGCCCCCGGCTCAAAAAGGTTGCCTACCCCTGCTAATGGGTTCCATCAGCCTTCAATGGTGGACCATTCTAATCGGTCCTCCACCCCGGAGGGAGGAATGATGGCCTTCAGCCAACCTTAACCAGGAAATGATCCGTCCATGACAATGCAGAGATGCTAATTAACTCTGCCCACGGATATGCCTGATCCATGCAGAAGACCATATCGAGAACATGAACTGCACAATGTATAGGTTCAGAGATTATCTGGGAAAAGCCCATGTTTGTCATGGAAACCATGAACTCCCGAGCTGCATCAGTAAGATTACTCAAACTAGCCTCAAGGTCACCCAGGACTAATAGCCTAGGCTATTCCAATACCAGCTCTGAGAGTAGTTGTTTCAGCTTGGCTAGGGAGTCTGTTAAGTTATGGGATGGACGGTAAACCAAAGGACTGGAGCATGGCATAGGTGAGGCTTCAGGCCACATTGGACGCGTGCATTGTTTGAACACCACACCTCTAAAGCAGCCAGAAGCCACTTCTTTTTGCCAATCTTTTCTGGGCCAAAAAAGCACAAAACACAAACTAATTGAGTACCATTCCTAAGGGTAAATCGAGCCTACATTACTTTTAATACAATCACATATTGGACTCATTCCAGCAAAACTACCTTATACCACTTGTTACTCCAACATTAGAAATGTCACATTTTGTAGTACTTACCCCATGCTCTTTAGCAGCCATAACAACTTTAAAAAGAATATCCTCCTCAACAAATGGTCTCACAGCATCATGGATTATTACTACTTCTGGTTTCTGGAGTGAGAGACTAGAATGGTTGCTCTTCACAAATATATTCAGTCCACTGAAGATAGATCTATGACGAGTTGTTCCACCTTCAACTACTTTTGTTTTCCTGTGGCCGTATTTCTTTATTATAGACTTCATTATTTCAACATTCTCTTGTGATACCACCACGACAATATCGGATATCCAGCTGATTCTATAATATATTGAGAAGAAAAATGTATGTACATTCCTGTACATAATGTACATCTTAGGATTCTGCCAAAGTGCTCCCCCCTGACTATAATTAACTGCAACTGTAATTAAATAAAATTCCTTTTAAAAGTATCTTCCAACATTTCTACAATTACTACATCAGAATCCTAGGGTATGGAGAACGGCAGGTAACCATGCACCTGTAGAGAATCATAGTAAAATAAATAGCATTCTGGACCCAATTATTATACATAACAGAAATCACTTCAGCCAATATGGTCACCAATATTTTACACATTAAAGCCAGAGCATATGTGGCCAAGCAACATCAGACTGTGGTTAAAAAGGTGTAGCTAGGTAACAAGATAGTAGACATTATTAATGGGGAAGAATATACAAAATTACCATTTTAAGCAGAGAACCTCCGAAATTTATGTACTGAGCTTAGGAAAGTCTGAGCGTATAAAACTCTATGGGCCTGAACAAACTGCCAGAAATAATAATAATAATAACAACAACAACAACAATAATAATAAATTCTTTATTATGGCAAGAACAAGTAATGTATGAAGTCAACTTCTGGCACAGTAGTTTCCTATTATTATAGCCCACCCAATCACAAGGAATCCGGGCAGGCTACAGCAATAAAAGTGCATGGAATACAATAAAATGTATCCCAACCCCCTCCCCCATACAAAAAGATTTTAAAAAGGGAGATAATTGGTGGATAGAGCGACGTAGATCACCTTGTGCAGGAAGAGGAGTTAAGTTGGGAAGGCCTGCTGGAAGAGATCCATCTTAAGAGCCTTTTTAAAGGCTTCAAGAGTAGAGATGTGACGGATCTCCTCCAGTAGGTCATTCCACAACTTTGGAGCAGCGGTGGAAAAGGCCCTCTGGCTAACCGAAGTTAGCCTAAATTTTTTTGGCTGTAGTAGATTCATCTCTGAGGACCTTAGTGTGCAGGACGGACAATACGGAAGAAGGCGATCCCTTAAGTATTCTGGTCCCAATCCATGTAGGGCTTTAAAGGTAATAACCAACACCTTGTACCTTGCCCAGAAACTAATTGGCAGCCAGTGAAGGGACTTCAGGACCAGTGTTATATTGTCATTACGAGAAGTACCTGTAATCAATCTGGCTGCCATATTTTGTACAAGCTGAAGTTTCCGAACTTGGCACAAGCGCATTACAGAAGTCTAATTGAGAGGTTACTAGTTCATGTATTACTAATACTAATAATCCAGCTTGAGATGACTTTAACTGCCTTGGCTCAGTGCTAGGGGATCATGGGAACTATAGTTTATTGTGGCACCAGAGCTCTCTGACAGAGAA
Source organism: Phrynosoma blainvillii (assembly GCA_026167975.1). Taxonomy (NCBI): domain Eukaryota; kingdom Metazoa; phylum Chordata; class Lepidosauria; order Squamata; family Phrynosomatidae; genus Phrynosoma; species Phrynosoma blainvillii. The sequence goes on from JANUYF010000005.1 coordinate 42,229,023, forward strand.
GGCTCAATGTCTCAGAAAAAACTACAATTTCCATGATTCCCTAGTATTGAACCAGGGCAGTTAAAGTTGTCTCAAACTGGATTATTTCTGGCAATCTGTTCAGGCCCTATGTCTCCTGTCCTCTCCCTCCTACTGAATTAACTGAGTGGAAACTTATTTTGCACTTTGAACTAAGAAGCAATTGAGGTAAGCCAGAAAAAAGAGGGAAAGTGGTAAGAGGAGAAATCTGGACATTTTAAAAGCAGCTGAGAAAATGAGATGATAGAGGTTAATTGGGTCCAACCCTGCCAAACCAGAACTGATGGAAGATATGAATTTACTGAGTTAGATAACCAGTTCTGGAACCACAACTTATTCATAGAGACACCCTACATTGCTGTGCATCCAAAATGTTATTTAGGAATGTACTATTAACAAGCAATATAGGAAAACACTGAATTGCATCCAGACTTAAAGCAAACATGAAATTAACAGAACTTAACATACTCATGAAGAACATGAGTCCCACTTATTGTGAGTGCCAGTGTGACTATTTGGTTGCAAAGCATACTGTATATATTCATATAGAAGTATAGACATTTTAGAGAAAAAGTTGAGCCAAAACAAAAACAAAAACCTGGGTCAACCTATCCACAGATCAATGTAAGTACTGTACTTTAACTCTTATAACAAAAGGACCCATCCCCTGGTGAAAGGCAAAAGCATAATGTCCTGGAAGCCCTGACCCCTCTTCTACTCTCATCCATCCAATCTTTAGTGCAAGCACGAACAGTTACGCCTGCTGGAATTTTGTAATTTCTTTGGCATTGTTTTCTTTTGCTTTGTCCTTTTGATCTTACATGCCCCTAGGTTCTACCCTGGACTTATCCAAGGGTCATATCAAAATCCATAATTCTGGCTCCCAAACCATGTATAAGTCAAGAACAAGTAATGTATGGTCAACTTCTGGCACAGTAGTTTCCTATTATGGTGATTTGAGATCCAACATTGTCTATAGGGAAATAAGGGAATGGTGCAGAACAAGGATAAGAAAAGGTGTGGAACAAGATTAAATTTCACTAGTAGTACTTTTTCCTATTCAGCATCTTCAAGGGAGGTACTGTATTGGTTGAATTTTACCCTGTTCTATAATGGTTACATTAACAGGGCACCCTGGCACTGAAGACACTTTCAAGAGAGATGCCAAGACTGCACTGAAGTCCCCTGAATATTTTTGAAACCTCTGTTTCCTGTTCCTGGTAGTCATAAGTTTATGTCTATAATTCCTCACATCAATAATCATAGAATCACAGAGTTGGAAGAGACCACAAGGGTCATGCAGTCCAACCCCTTGCCATAGGAATGACTGCTCATATAGGACAGCTTGATGTAGAAGTTTTCTATCAATACACAAGCAGTAAAATCCCACATGAAGAATATATACAATGAACTACTGTCTCAGTTATTTAATTTTGCTTAAAAGATTATCACACAACTGTATATGTTTTCATATGACAAACTATTTCCTAATTGAAGCCAAGTGGAGAACTCATGTTTTCTATTAAGGCATGATAATTAAGCTTGGGAAAGGAGGTCAAAATAGAGAACATCCCATTCTCTTCCAAGCAATTTTTTATAACTGCTTTCTTACTCCACATTACAGAGTTTCTCAAATTATGATCTACAGACTATGGGTGGTCTGCAGAAAGGTTGACAATTGCCACCCACCTTCTGCACTGGGGAATATGATTGAAACTGAAACTGACCTGAGGCTAAAGCTGGCAAACATTACACCTAACCTCAGAAAACTCTGCTAACAAAAGCAGACATATACACTGCATTAGAAAGGCAAAATTAAGGATATTAAAATATTAATTGTGTGCTCAGATTTGTAGAACTAAAGGCACATTATTAAGGGGTCTGCTATCTCAACAATTTTCAACTGGTTTACATAGGGAAAATAATTTGAGAAGCACAGTACAGCACATTTATCTACCATTCTTGTCTGCACTCATGAAAAGGCAAAAAATTAGTATGGAAATTCAGACCACATAGCAGATATACTTATTTAGAGTACAAAAAGTCTGCTGTTGTTTCAATAGTAGAGAGGATCAACTTTGCTAAGCATAATTCAAGAAGCAGACAAAAACAATTCAGCTCACATCACCCCTTAGGACTCCTTTCCAGGAAAATAAAGATTCTCTAAGAGACTATAAGTCAACCTCATGTATAAGTCGAGGGCAGGTTTTGAGAACAAAATTATGGATTTTGATATGACCCATGGATAAGTCAACTGTAAAACTTAGGGGCATGTAATGAAGAATGTAAAGGACAAAGCAAAATTCCAGCAGGCATAACTATTTGTGCTCATACTAAAGGCTGGATGGTGAGAGAGTAGAAGGGAGTCAGTGCTTCCAGGGCAGATTAAACTTTTTTTCATTCACCAGGATATATATATACACACACACACACAAGTTAAAGTACAGTACTTACGTTGACCCATGGATAAGTCGACTCAGGTTTTTTGGGTCAATAGTTAACCTAAATTTATAGAATTATACATGAGTATACACAGTATACCATATTGTACACCTCAGGGTGACTCACCCTAAAGGCATTAGACTCTGTCTAATCTTAGGTGATAAGCAGGTTAGTCCTAGGTAGTACTTGGATGGGACACCACCAACCAATGAATATATCTTTCAGAAGAAGGAAATGGCAAAACCACCTCTGAGTATTCTTTGCCTAAGAAAACTTTATGAAAAATAAATTAGGTCACCATAAGTCAACAAGTGAAGTATTTTATGAAGTATTCATGAAGTGACACAAAGGCAGGCACACACACATATACATACACACTTTGAGGCAGTAAATACGTGGTCTTCCCATCTAAAGCCACTTTTTAAAATATAGCCCAGGAATAGCTGTTGCCTTTGTGGGCAAATTTCCATTCAAAAAAATTGAAAAAGAATGGAAATTCTGCAATGGGAAGACATTTGAATGAGGCTACAAATGGAGGAAGGGGTCTTTTCATGTGTTTTCTGAGATGGATACTAGCTGTTGATGAGACCCAGAGATTGAGGGGAAGCCAATTAAATTGTTAGCATGACACAGTATAAAGTACTGCCAAAGCTCAAAGCAAGAGAGTAATCCTCTGGCATCTGTAAAGAATGAAGGCAACCCACCCAGGATGGGGTCAGGAAAGGCTTCTTGGGAATGAGGGAAAAAGTGATGGGAATAAAGAGATTCAAAGTGGCAAAAAATTGATGATTGGTAACTGGGAGGAAGAGTCTGTGTTGAGATGACAAAACTGGAAGCTTGTAAACACATACAAAAATGCTGTGGCACAGAGAAGACATTATATAGTGTTAGTCACATCTACACGCCACCCCTATTTGGTTTTGTAGAACACAGTGGTTAATTTCCACCACTTAGAGAATTTACAGAACTTCCATATAATCAGAACTGAGGGAGACGTGTAGGTGTATATGTGATTCAAAGAGAGAGAAAGAGAGAGAGAGATTTGCTCCCTTCACTACTAAAATACCATCATTTTAATGTGGCATCTGCACTTCAATTGAGTTTACAAAGAAATGTTAATTGGGACAAAAGAGAACTCTAGTTCTGTACTCAGAAACACCTCTTAATTGATACACATAAACAATCATAGTATCCAAAATAAGTTCCAAAGATAAAGCTTGGGAAAGTTCCTCTGACCCTGCACTATTCTGAAAACCAGTGTGCACAACCATTTCTCATATATTCAAGTCCTCTCCGTTCTTCTTATTGTGCACATGAGCACATACCAACTAGCTGACAAGAACAAAAATAAAAACAAAAAAGTTTTGTACAGCTTTTGTAAGTGGCTGCCAGACTTGTACAAAAAGACTTAAATCACAATGGCCAGCATCCTGTTGGTGAATTACAATGCCAATTTATGCCAATGCATCTCACTTTTTTTTTTTTTTTTGGTCAATGCACATATTGGAGTTATGTTCTGACTACAAAATGACAATATTTTCTTTAAAACCTATACTATAAGCAGTGCAGCTTCCCCATACCCATTTCAATGTGGCAGGAGAGTGGAAGAAGAGGCAATGATTTGTCCAGCTATTTTCCTGTAGCCAAATGTGCTGCAAGGAAGCAATCTCAAGGAAGTAATCTCATTTGCCCCTGGACCCACTGCAATTCTACACTCCTGCTACAGCTTGGCACGCAGTAAGTAGACATCCTCCATAACTTCCCAAGGATTCCTTCAGAGGTCACAAAGGATGACATCAGTGCTGTGCACCCGACTGTTCGACACCCTCCAGTAAATGAGAAAGGTGGTAAGTGGTAGATTTTGAGATGGAATTTGGTCATTCTGCAAGGATGATAGAGAATTCCAGCTTCCACAACAGCCACAAAAAAGGAGAAAGTGAAGGAGAAGACATATGTAGGAATAAACAGGATTTACAAAATTGAATATACAGTGGCCTCTTGATATCCACTGGGGGTTGGTTCAGGACCCCCCATGGATAATAAAATATGCGGATTCTCAAGTCCCATTAAATACAGTGGCATAGTAAAATTGTGTCCCTTATATAAAATGGAAAAAAATCAAGGTTCACTTGTTGGAATTTATATATATATATTTAAAAAAAATTCAAGCTGTGGATGGTTGAATTTGTGGACAAAGAATACATGGATGTGGCGGGATAACTGTATACTATCAGAACGTCAGACTTAATAATTACTGAAACTCAAGAACAGAATGTTGGAGCACAGTTAACATCAGCCACAAATATCCTATCAGTCAATACCCTCCGGTGACCCTATTAATCTATGGCAGCCTAGATGTCATTCATAGTACCAACAACTGGGCAATAACCTAGCTTTAAAAACTGTCCTCCAAAAATCATATATTGTGTGGCTCCCGATTCGTATCAACACAAAGAATCATAGAATGGAATCATAGTTCTGTTGTAGGGTTTTCTTACCTCTCCTACTGTCCTTGCTACAGTTGTGAATTAAATCTTATACTTAAGGTAGTGTGGTAAGTCTTAAATTTCCTAAATACAAAAGAAGAAATGGCAATTATTTTAAATTAAACTACAGAATTTTAGAAGTATGGATGAAGAATCTGAAGAGATGAATGGGGAAAATCCTGAATGAGTCTGTTTTGACATTCTAAAGGTGTGTAATACTTCAGTCAAAATCAAGAATTCCATACAGTGTCTCTGCTTGGAAAAAATTATTAGTTTATGCAAACTTTTCCAGAGGGGAAGGTAGCCGTGTTACAGCAAAACCATCTTAAGTCTAGTTATACTTTAAAGATTACTAGGTTTTATTTGGCACAAACTTTTGTGGACTGCTGACCTCTCCAGCTGCATTTGATGAAATGCACTACAGTCCACAAGGATTTATGCCAAACAAAACTTGTTAGTCTTTAAGGTGCCTCTAGACTTTCATTACATTATTTTAATGGTATCTTTGAAAGTTGTCCAATCTTATAGTCAGGAACGACAGATTTTTTTTTTCACTTGTCCTGTAAATGGTTTGAAAATTCCTGTCCCAAAAATTTCTGAGCTTTCATTCAAAATAGCCCCTGAGAAAGGCCTTGGGCCAAAATGTGTCAGGCTGTTTAACTAATAAACTTCTTTTGAGCATCTTGAGACGTGTCTCCAGTCTCTTCTGTGTAGCCTTTAAGGTGCCACTGGACTCATATTATTTTAATGATAGTTTTAAAAGTTTAACTGCCCGATCTTACATTCACAAATAGCATCAGATTTGGACTACAGGTAGTTTAGTATGTATGTATGTATGTATCTGTATGACTGCACAAAAGGTTTTCTTATGTAAACCCCCCCCCCCCCATTTTTATTTAATATAGTTCTGCTATCATCTTTCTTTAGATTAGCATTTGAAATAGCCCTGACCTTCTCATTAGAAAGTCTATCATGAAACATTCTGTGTAGCTCAAAAGCATACATACAGTTGTACCACAACAACATATGGCCCAACAGCATAGGAACCTGGACTACAAGTTAAGCAATGGGTCTACAGTACTGTCTGATGGGCTGCAGATAGCCAGATTTTCACAGAAAGAGGTTTTCTAATCCTTCGTGGAATCAATCCAGGGATCAATCCTGGGATCTATTTCATGCAAAACCCTGCCCTACAATGCTTTCCCTTGCCCATCAGTTCTCCAAGAATGAAATCTGGGATCCCCTGGAATATGAAATTTATTTGTAACACTAAAGTTTGTTCTACCAATGTTTGGACAGGACCACTTATAGCCTAACCCTGATTATATGGGGTGGGGGTTTGGGTATTTATTATTTCAATTGGACTGTCTTGGGATCAGGTTCCAAGCTCACTTAAGTCTTTGGGATCTCCAGTTCAACGTATTTAAAACAATGATTTCTTTTCTGTCTTTCCTCGACCATCAAGAACAGTCCTTAAGCATAAGGACCATTACACACTACACAATTATAGCATTTTAATTCCACTTGAAGTGCCTTGGCTGCATCCAATAGAATCCTGGGAATTGTAGTATGGGCTGGGAATACCTTATAAAACTCCATGAACCAAGACTCCACAGGCTGTGGAATCCAAATGCTTTAACTGTGCATGGCCAAAGTGCTTTCCTTCAGAGAATGGCTGTTATAGGCTGACTGCAAACATCTTGTTCATCTCAACAATGTCAACACCATGTCTGCCAAGTGATTCAGGGCTCTTATTTCAAAGGTAAATAGATAAAAGACATAGATTCTATCTCTTCCTTTCCTTTTTTAAAAGCTTGCCACAATATCAAACAAAATACTGTCTTTAAACAAATGAATCCCAGTATAACAAGCTACTACTAACGCTGCATCCGCACTGCAGAATAATCCATCTTGACACCACTTTAACTGCTAGGGCTCAATGCTAGGAAATCCTAGGATTTGTAGTTTGTTGTGGCACCACACCTCTCTGACAAGAGAAGGCTAAACGTCTCACAAAACAGAATTCCACAGCACTGAGCCACGACAGTTAAAAGTGGTGTCAAACTGATTCTTTCTGCAGTCTGGAGGCAACCAAAAAAATCCCCCTCAAAATACTCTCCCTCACGAGAGAGGGGTTAGCGCGCAAAATTCCTCCACAATTAAGCGCGTCTGTACGCATGCGCGGACGCGCGAAAAACCGTTGGCTGAGCCACTCTCTGTCCCATAAACATTCCTTTCGGAGTGCAACGACTATCGTGCGTATGCGCATGCGTACACAGAGCGTTCAGGACCCGTTTGTGCGAAGGGAACCAGCTTACTCCGGCTCAGCCAACGGTTTCCCCGCGCCCGCGCATGCGTATACAAAACATTCAGGGGCCGTTCGTGCGAACGAGACCGGCCTCCTTCCGGCTCAGCCAATGGCTTTCGCGCGTCGGCGCATGCGCATATCCTCGCCTGGTTGAGGGCAGTCTCCCATTACCTTTCCACCGCTTGTACGGTGTAGCTGATCAGCGGCCTCCCCAGCAGGGCGCAGAACTGTTTCGGAGTGCCACCGCCCATGCGCTCCCCGCTCCCTCCGGCGGGCAGCACGGCCGCCACGGACACCGGCGGCCGCCGCCCTTCCTCCGCTTTGGAGCTGCCCTCGCCGGCGTGAAGGCTGAGGCCTTTCCCGGGGACGGCGGCTGACGGCTCCATGGCAGAGGATGGGCACTCCTGCGCTCCGCCCCCAGAGCGCTTACGCACCGCGACGTATAAAGGAGGCACTTGCCGCTGCCTTTTCCTCAGGCGCCCCTTTCAGCCCCCCGGACGCAGCTCGCCTGGCCCTTTTAGAGCTCCCCTTCTGCGCATGCGCCTTGCCCCATTGAGGCAAGGGGACGGCGGCGGTTCATGCCTGGGACCACTTTTGGGACCGTGCTCAGTCCGGGACAGATACCAGTCTGGGAACGTGGGGTGTTTTGTTTTTTTAATTTTATTAATTAAAAACTTAAAATACACGTTCATTCATTACATCATTGCATTCATTACATCATTACATGTTAGTAGTACACATTGGACCTTATTACTATATCTCACTGAATCAAGCCATCACAACATCAATTTCAAATATAATCCAAACATATCTAGACAGTTCAAGATGAGGAGGAGTTGTCTGAAATTGCCTTATATCCATTGTTCCTTCGATTCCCTTATATTCTTTTCTATTCCATTCCTGTCATCATCCTTTCCCCTTTCCTTAGCATTCTTTCCTATTCTCTAGCCTTCTCCTTGACCTAACTTCCTATCTTCCTCTCTTCTAGTCTTAAGGGCAGGGTGACCAAATGTCATAACCGTAAAGGAGGAGGGCATATCCTGTATTCCAGCCTTCACTCCAGGAGGACTGAAGGGCATAAATGTAGAGCATCAAAGAAAAATGTAGGACATTACAAAATAATAGCAATAGCAGCTTCATCATACCACTTTATACCGTGCTGGCTACTCATTTTAGCGGTCTTGAAAGGATGCAAGCCTGAGACCCTGGCTGGTATTGAACTCGCAACCTTATGGTTTGTGAGTGAGTGGCTGCAGTACAGGCATTTAACCACTGTGCCACCAGAGCTAATAAAATGAAAGCTAAAAACGCTAGTACAAAACACAAGTCCATGCTTCTTAGTCATTCTCAAAGTGGAGGACATTTTGGAAATTCTCCTGGACCGAAAGTTGAAATAGAGGACCTGCCCTAGAAAAGGAGGATATGTGGTCACCCTGAATGGAGACCAAGGCCGGTTGCCCCAATTGGAAGCAACCAAAACCCTTTGCCTTCCTGTTTACCAGAGGTGCTTCTGACAACCCTGGATTCTAGTGGCTGCTGTATGGCTGAATTCTGGTTCCCCTTTGCAATGGTCACTTGACTGGAAGTAAGTGCCCTTTAAATGCAAAACAAGCACAGGGTGACCAGGTGTCCTCACCGCAAAGGAGGACAAGGCACTGTGAAATGTAGGGCATTCTAGGAAAATGTAGGACATTACAGAATAAAAGTTTAACACACCAGTATAAATTATACAGTCGCCCTTCCTTTCCTGCTGACTTGACATCTGCCATTTTGTACGGGGGTGCACCCCGTTCAAACCTATGGAGCTTGAATATTGTCGAGTTTTACGGGGGATCCGTTCCAGACCCTCCTGCAAATGGTGCAGGAGCTCTGTATATCCTGAATTTAGGAAGAGTGGTTGTATCCTTTCAGTATGCGAAGGGATCTTGCAATACCGTTGAGACTAACTGAAACAGAAGTGGGTAGAATAAGCTCTGTAGACATGAGCCTACTTCCTCAGATGCATATATTTATTATTATTATTATTATTATTATTATTATTATTATTATTATTATTTCCCACCTCTCAAGGCAGGGTTTGTTGTTAGCTGCCCTTGAGTCGGTTCCAGCTCATGGTGGCCCTGTGGATGAGACATCTCCAAGAATCCCTATACTGCACTGCCTTGCCCAGATCCTGCGAGCCCTTCCTCATAACCCCCCTGATTGAGTCTATCCATCTGGTTTGTGGTCTTCCTCTCTTTCTTCTACCTTTCCTAGCATTATTTTTTCTGGTGATCCGTACCTTCTCATTATGTGGCCAAAGTATGATAGTCTCAACTTGATCATATTAGCTTCCAAGGAGAGGTCTGGTCTGATCTATTCAAGAACCCATTTGTTTGGCTTCTTGGCTGTCCATGGTATCCTAAGTCCTCTTCTCCAGCACCACATTTCAAGTGAGTTGATTTTCTTTCTGTCTGCTTCCTTCACTGTTAATAACGCCTACCATCTTTTTGCCTGGCTACACCTTTTAACCATACTCTGATGTTGCTTGCCCACATATGCCCTGGTTTTAATGTGTAAAATGTTGGTGACCATGTAAGTGTTTTGACTGAAGTGGTTTCTGTTATATATAACAATCTGTGCCCAGAATGCTATTTATTTTACTGTGATTCTCTACAGGTGCATGATTGCTTGCATCTCTCCTAGGATTCTAATGTAGTAAAAGGTGTAATTGTATAAATGTTGGAAGATACTTTTAAAAGGAATTCTATTTAATTACAGTTGCAGTTAATTATAGTCAAGGGGAGCACTTTAAATATTGGCAGAATCCTAAGATGTACATTATGTACAGGAATGTACATAAATTGTTCTTCTCAATATATTATAGAATAGCTGGATATTTGATATTGTTGTGGTGGTATCACAAGAGAATGTTGAAATAATGAAGTCTATATTAAAGAAGTACAGCCACAGGAAAACAAAAGTAGTCGAAGATGGAGTATCTTGTCATAGATCTATCTTCAGTGGACTGAATATATTTGTTAAGAGCAACCATTCTAGTCTTTCACTCCAGAAACCAGAAGTGGTAATAATCCATGATGCTGTAAGACTATTTGTTGAGGGGGATATTCTTTTTAAAGTTGTTATGGCTGCTAAAGAGCATGGGGTAAGTACTACAAAATGTGACATTTCTAATGTTGGAGTAACAAGTGATATGAAGTAGTTTTGCTGGAATGAATGAAATTAATGTAGGCTCAATTTACCCTTAGGAATGGTACTCAGTTAGTTTGTTTTGTGCTTTTTTTGCCCAGAAAAGATGAGCAAAAAGAAGCAGCTTCTGGCATCATTTCATTTCATTTATATACTGCTTCATACCATGTTATGCAGTCTCTAAGCTGTTTACAATGTGTAAGCTAATTGCCCCCAATAAGCTGGCTGCTTTAGAGGTGTGGTGTTCAAACAATGCACACGTCCAACGTGGCCTGAACTAAAGTAAAAAAGAGCTGAGATATTCACGAGATGGCTGGAGGACCAATCCACTACTAATATAAATAAATATAAATATAAATAAAACAATAATAATAATAATAATAATAATAATAATAATAATGGGTTTCCTCATGTCAACCGGGTCTGCAGGAGACAACATTCTTTTTCAGTTGCTGTCTATTGAACTCTTGCCTCCTCAGTCAGTTTATTTTATCCTGCATACCAAGTGGTAGCATTTTGCCTTCTCAGCAAAAGGCATATTAAGATAGTTAGACAGGATAATAACAATGGATAAAAAAGAGAACAATAGGATAAAGAAATAGGAAAGAAAGAGAAAGAAAATGGAAATAAAACAAGACTTTACCTTTAAAAAAAGGTACAGAATAGTCTAAAAATCAAGGAACAACTACAATAACTTCTCAGATGGCCGCCAAAATGCGAGCCTCCATAGAAGTTGGAGCAGACACTCTGAAAAAAGTGTTTATAAAACCAAATCCAAAAATAACAGTGGACAAAATATCTGAATTGGGGCCAACTAAGGGGGGTTGCAGACTGCCAGAAATAGTGTGAATTCAGTCCACTTTTAGGGTTAGGGTTAGAGTTAAGGAACCATGGGAACTGTATTTTATTGTGGCATCAGAGTTGTCTGACAGAGAAGGCTCAATGTCTCAGAAAAACAAGAGTTCCCATGATTCCCTAGCACTAACCCTAACCCTAAAAGTGGACTGAATTCACACTATTTCTGGCAGTCTGCAACCCCCCTATATCTCTCAAAACTACTATGAATGCTTGCTTACTATTTTGACTTATGAAATAGCCTTTGTGTCCTACAATGAATGGCAGGTATCTTAAGATATTTCATTAAATATATTTTTCTTACACAATTGCTCGTTCATTCATTCTTTGTCCAACAATATAATCCATTGTTGATATTTTGAAAGACCACAGCAAAGTTACAGCTTTGAAAAGTTTCCTGGTTTTCTGGTAAACATTGTTCATTGTATGGTTCAGGTCCAAGATATTTGGCAAACCGTATCTCCCTCTATGAGCTGGCTGGGGCTCTGAGAACCTCAGGGAAGGCCCTTCTCTGCATCCCACCACCATTACAAGCACAGTTGCTGGGGACATGAGAGAGCACCTTTTCTGTAGCTGCCCCTAGACTCTGGAACTCCCTTCCCAAGGAGACCAGAATGGTCCCTTCCTTGGTGGCCTTCCATCGACAGGCAAAAACCTTCCTTTTCAGACAGGCATTCAAAACTGAAAACTTTTAAAGAATGGCCTGGGATGCTATATTGTTTTAATGTATTTAAAACATTTTTTTTATTTATCTTTGAGACTGCTTTAACTGCCCGTGTTCTGTGCTAGGGAATTCTAGGAATTGTAGTTTATTATAGCAGCGGAGCTCTCTGACAGAGAAGGTGAAATGTTTTGGACCTAAGTCTTCCCATTCAGCATTGCTACTTTATTTTATTTTATTTATTTGTTATATTTATTTATTTATTTATTTATATCCCACCCTTCTCCCAGGACTGGGACTCAGGGCAGCTTACATTAAAAACAATACAATTAAAAACGTACAAAAATAATACATTAAAATAGAATTAAACTACTACAATAAAATTAAATTAAAAAGAAGATAAAAATGTTTAAAATACATTAAAACAATACAGCATCCCAGAGCGTTCTTTAAAAGCTTTCTGTTTTGAATGCCTGTCTGAAAAGGAAAGTTTTTGCCTGTCGGCAAAAGTCCATCAAAGAAGGGGCCATTCTGGTCTCCCTGGGCAGGGAGTTCCAGAGTCTAGAGGCAGCCACCAAAGTGGCTTACCATCCCACCAAAGTGGTCCCTATTTATCTACTTGCATTTGCATGCTTTCAAACTGCTAGGTTGGCAGAAGCTGGGACTAGTGACAGGAGCTCACCCCATCATGCATTTATATATTCATTTTATATATAATATATAGTATAGTATAGTATAATATAATAAACTATTTATATAGTTTCAAAAATCATAGCCCTGAACACTAAGCATGCTAAAAATTGGACAGGCTGCAGTAGCAAAACTAGGAAAACTAGGAAAAAACTGAAAAGGGAAGTGCTTGCCTAGAATGCTACCCAAGATTGCAAAAACAGGCATTCTCAAATTCCTGTTAGGCTACAAAGTACATAGCTGGTGGGCTACATATAGCTTTGATTTGTCACAAGTTGTGCAGGCCTGGTTTATACCATCAATGTGTGGTTATCTGTTATTAATTACTTAGGCTTTAAAGCAGACATCTGTGGGTTATGTTTTTAAATATGTGCTTTCTCTGGGAATATGTGGATGGATTGTTTGGTGTGTGGGGATGTCTTTTTTTTTCTTCATAGACCAGAGCTCCAAATGACACAAGACCACATTACTCTTTATTGACAGAAAGAGCCAAACCTCAAATCACGGCATAAAGGTGACAACACACCATTGTTACTAAGACAAGAGACATTTTTAGGTTTACAGCAAGGCCCTTGTGTGCCATAGGATTCTTCCAGAGACCATTTCATCTCATTCTGCATCTCTCCCAATTTTACTCTTAAACTGGGCAGCTTGTCCTTTTGTTTCGTGCTTACATACAAAGCTGGCTCAGAACTGGACCTGTTGGTGGCAGTGGTATTGTGTACCTTCAAGTCAACTCCAAATTATGACCACCCTATCCTGGGGTTTTCTTGGCAAGATTTATCCAGAAGAGGTTTGCCATTGCCTTCTTCTGAAGCTGAAAATGCACACCTTACCACTGTCATTAAGGGAGCTGCCAAGGCTAAATGGAGATTTGAATTGTGGTCTCCCAGAGTCCTAGTCCAACATTCAAACCACTATCCCACACCTACTGTCCCCAGCTATAGAAGAAGAAATAAGTTATTTCTGCCCTCACCTATATTTTCCTAGCCAGGGTGACAAGACATCTTCCTTTTCCAGGACATGTCCTACATTTCAGCCTTCTGTCCAGGAAGAATTCCAAAACGTCCTCCATTTTAAGCATGTTTGAGACCTGGTGTGGTTCGTTTTTTAACACACACACACACACACACACACACACAAAAGAGACTGCCCATCTCTTCAGGGCTTCTCTGGCATATCTTCTGGCCAGAAAACCTATCCTTTTGGCATCTGATGCCTCAGCAGGCAAACAAGAGGAGACCAACTGATTTATTATTGCCATCACTGCTGATGCCGCTGCAAATGGCTTGTTTTCACCAAGCAACCCCAAATCCGGGTTTATTATAAGCTGTAACTGGCTCAGGAGCCTCATTTAAAAACAACAACAACAACCTGCAAACACATGTAGGGAGCTCTAGGAGAAAGTGATGGCTTGCACTGTTGGCTGACAGGAGGGGAGGAACATGTACACAGAGGGGTTAGCATGAGTACAGGAGCCAGCCGGGGTTTCAGATTTCTCTAGGCCCTCAAGTGAAGAGGAGAAGAAGAAGAAAAAAGAAGGAGCCTGGGAACACTGCAAGAGGGGTGAAAACTAGGGACAGGAAGAGGTGGTTTTAACAAAGATAAGCTCTTCAGAAAAATATTATGGGGTACATCATAAAATACAGTATGTGTAATACAGCTGTAGGAGCCAGAGTGGCATAGTGGTTTGAGTGTTGGACTACAACTCTGGAGAGCAGAGTTCTATTCCCAGCTGGACCATGAAAACCCACTGGATGATCTTGGGCAAGTCACATGCTCTCAGTCACAGGATGTCAATGGTAAATTCCTTCTGAGGAAATTTGCCAAGAAAACCCCATGATAGATATGTTCATCTTAGGGTCACCATAAGTCAGAAATGACTTGAAATCAGGCAACACACACACACAATACAGCTGTATATAAATTATGTGAAAGCAATGTATATTATTATTATTATTATTATTATTATTATTATTATTATTATTATTTTATGAAGTATTTATACCCCTTTCATCAGGCAAAAGGCTATCAGAGCGTCTTACAAATGATTAATTAGACATTTTCCTGCCCTCAAGCTTACAATCTAAAAAGACAAGACACAAAAGGAGAAGGGAATGGTGGTGGGGAAGGGGAATAAGTCCAGCAGATCTCTCCCTCTAAAGCAGGGATAGGCAATCTTTTTGAGCTGGGGGCTGGGTTGCTGTCCCTCAGACCATGGGGGGGGGGGCGAAGCACCATAAATAAATAAATAAAATATTCTTTAAATTTTTTTAAAAAAATATATGCATGCACACTCTTTCAGCCCCAGAAAAGCCATGGCAAAACCCCTGTGGAGATTTTGCCAAGAAAACCCCAAGAACAAGTTATAACAACAATAATCAATATCATCATGGCGGGCGGCGGCGGAGGGGGGCGGCGGCGGCAGGGCCGGTCCAAAGGCTTCGGGTGGCCGCATCCAGCCCCTGGGCCTTAGGTTGCCTACCCCTGCCATAAACTAACACCTTTACTTAGCTGTTATATATGTAGCAGCCCAGATTTCTGGAAGTGTCCCAGAATTTTTTCGTGTTGTTCATTATTGCACTTTTCTTGCTGCTGCTTGTGACAGCAGGACAGTTGATGGTGCCCTTCAAATTACTGAGCCCTGGTGTATGTGCAGTCCCTCCACAACTTTTTTCTGAGTGGGATCCTTGACTTCTGCCTTGTACTTAAGGAGAATCATATTCTACAAAGCCTCTAAGTACATTCAGGCAGAATCAGCCTCCAAAAAGTCCCTAAGAACTGTGATTCTTCTTTAAACTGAGGCACTTGCTCCCTGGTGTTCTCTTTTTTATTTGCATGTCAAAAGTGTAGATTTTCACTGCTTTCCTCACAGAAACTGAAAATTGATGGATTGATTTCATTGAAAGATAAGCATTTCTCTGCCTTTTTTCCCCTACCCCCACCAAGAGTTGCTGAAGCATTTGCAACTAGGGGAAGTATATTGCCTGTTTGGATTTGCCCATTGAGTGAGTTGTGGTGTTCCTCATTACTCTTGACATGTGTCAAGTAATGAGAGCAGAAGGCACACAGAAGCATATACATAGCTGAAGCTTTTAACCCTGCAACTGGTAGCCTGAAGGCATCCCCGGTTTGGCTGGGTTTTTTCCCTTTTGCTTCCATCTATAAAGTCAGACCTCTGAGAAACCCTTGTTTTGCCAGGAAATAATATGAGTGTGCATGCATGCACACAGATGTGTGTTTGTATTTATGGAATTCAGCATTGGCAAGTGGAAGAAGGGTGTATCTGTGAGGGTTCAGGATATATTACTGTGCAAACTCTATCACTTTGTAATTCAGCTGCTCTGCTAGTCATGTTACAGCCCCCTACCAAACACATGATTAGTTTACAAAGAAAGTTATTGACACCCCTGTTATCTGGTAGCAATGGTAAGCTGCTAGCACAGCCATATTAGTTACAATGTAACTTTGCATTTACTCAATGTACACTGGACTTGATATACATGGTCCTCCAGCCCCATTGCATTCTCCTTTTCAAGATATTACATTCCAGATTTAGGCATTTCTGCTTCTCATTTCAGGAACTGGAAGATGAGAAGTTCAAGTCACCTGTTGACTTATAGCAATCTCATGAATTTCATAAAGTTGTCTTAGGGTGCATCTACACTGTGGAAATAATGCAGTTTAACACTACTAGTTTAATTATCATAGCTCCATCCTACAGTATTGTAATTTTGTGAGACACCAGCACACCTTGTAAAACAATAAATCCCAGGATTCCATAGATTGAAGTATAGCACTTGGCAAGGAAAATTCAGAGGTGATTTTGCCAGTTCCATCTTCTGAAATATAGTCTACAGCACCTGGCATTCATCGGTCTCCCATCCAAGTACTAATCAGAGCTGGCCCTGCTCAGCTTCTCAAATCAGAGGGGATCTGGTGCCCTTAAGGAATGTAGGCAGGATGAGAATAAGAACTTTTTAATAACAGAACAGGCAATTTAGGCATGTGTCCAAGACATTGCCATTTCCAAAATCTATGAGGAACACATTAGGATCATTGCAAGGAATTATTTGTACTCAGTATTATGACCATTGTAATCATTTTTACCATTATTAGGGAAGAGAAAATGCAGATTTTTTTTCATTACAGCAATGTGTGTGTTGAGAAAAGAGAGATCTTAAATTTGGGGGAAGGAGACATGCAATGCAATCCCACTGCATATTTTCTCAGAAATGAATCCCATGATGCTCAGTTATGCTTTCTCCCAGGTAAAATGTATATGGGATTACAATCTAATGTGATGAGGGAGTACTAAAGTAAAGGGGAGGAATTGATGTGAACAAAAGGAGAAATGATCTGAAAAATTGGATTTCTTTCAAAAAGATGCTTGGGCAGGTTTTGTTGTGAGGGTGATGTTCAAGCAAAAAGAACAAGTCTAGTGGCAGAATGTTTGCCTGACTCATAAATCTGCAGACAAATTTAAGTTTTAACCTGGAGCTACATTTACAAGTATGTCAATGAAATTAAAATCAAAGCCCCCTTGCCTGGCCTGCGGGAAAGGAAATGCATCATGAGAAGAAAATGCTTCCCAGCACTCATGGATCCTTCTAAGATTCTGAAAACCTCCCAAGTTAGCACTGCAGCAACAAGAATCCCAGAGTGGAATGTGTTGAACATGCACATGATTAATGTGGCACTTCTTCAGGAAGGATGTAAAGGTCAGGTTTAGGAGGGCTCTGGTTATTTATGAGCCAGAACTCTTTCAGGTATTTCCAAGGGTGTTATTCAAAAATCAGCATCATTCTCCTACTGAACTTGGAGTTGACATTCCTTGGTTTCAAGACCCAGAAAAGAAATGAATTGCAGGTTATATGACTGCTGTTTTTAAAAGGAAACAAAGCAAAGTGGGACAGAACAAAAAAATGCTTTTAATCTTTG
The DNA here is from genome assembly GCA_026167975.1 of Phrynosoma blainvillii. Taxonomy (NCBI): domain Eukaryota; kingdom Metazoa; phylum Chordata; class Lepidosauria; order Squamata; family Phrynosomatidae; genus Phrynosoma; species Phrynosoma blainvillii. The sequence goes on from JANUYF010000005.1 coordinate 42,246,613, forward strand.
TTATAAACAGGCCATGAACTTTGTCTCCCAAATGGAGAATATTTTAATGTCATTCTAGCTCACTCCTTACAACCATAGTATGTTGTTCATCTATATTTCCATGGTGCTATCTAAACAGCCAACATACCACAGGAGGATGTATTTCCTTTCATATATAACCCTGATTACTTCTTGGCTCCAGGCACTTTTCATCAACAGATAGCAATTCGCTAATGAGGACGATATTGTTTTTTCAGCTTTCTTTGCTAAGTAGTTCCAGTACAGGGGGTTATCAATTAAGAAAAAATGTTTATCCTTGATCTTAAACACAGTTAATAACACTTGACATGCTCTGAATTTTTAGAAATGAGATGGCACACAACTCATGGTGTAGGGCTCTTATCTGTTACAACAGATCTATTTACAGTCTGTAGAAATGACTTATTTATTCCGGATATTTCACTGAGCTTTTGGGAAAGAAGCACCAGAAGAGAGGTATATTTTTACAGTAAGCACTGAGACAGGTTGTCAAGAGTATTGTTGGTTTTGTGTGTTTTTTAATTGTTCATTATACAACCTTTTAGAGAACATGAAGTTGTAGGATAGGACTCAGCAGCCTGATCTACTTAATTTTGAAAAATATAGTTTTGGTAACCAGGCAGGCCCAGGGGTAGAGGCAACACAGCTGGTGACTTTGTCAGTGAAACAGTAAATCTGCTCTGGGTTTTGTGTGAACTTTCAAGGCACATTCCAGGTTGAACCTATTCTGGGGATAGATTTGGTGCCTTGGATAGTTCCTTTAAAGTATGGAGTAAAACCTAGAGCAGATTCACTGCCTGCTAACATGAGAGCCACCAGACAATACTGCAAAGAGGACAAGGAAGAGTGAGGAAGCTGGAAAGGAATGCTAGGAATAGGCAATCAGTGTGTTAAGGGGCAGAGCTGTTAGCATACCCTACACCAGAGGTAGGCAACTTTTGCTTACTGGGGGCCGGTCCGCTGGTCCCGAGGTCTTCCGCGGGCCGAGGGGGGGAAATGGCACCCCGCGAGCATGCACATGCGCAATGCGCCGGAAGTACTGTGCATGCACACGCAAGCTCGCTCACACACACATGCGCAGTACTTCCAGCGTACTGCGCATGCATGAGCAAGTCGCGCCACCATTTTGTTTTCCAAAATGGCGGCTGCGACTTGTTCGCGCATGCGCAGTACTCCAGCGCATGTGCAAATGAGTCATGGCGCTATTTTGGAAAACAAAATGGCGGCTGCAACTAACACAGCAGTGGTGTGCACAGGGGCGGTGGCAGGACCGGGCTGGGGCCGGTCCAAAGGCCTCGGGGGGGCGGATTTGGCCCCCTGCCCTACACACACACATCAATGCTGGATATGGTATTTTCATAATTAATATCTAGCATTAGGCATGTTTTTTAGAGGTCACAATGACCTGTGGAAACTAGTTAAGGGCTCATGCTGACCTAAGAACACGCGGGAGACCTAAAGGTAAAGGTAAAGGTAGTCCCTTGACATGAATGTCTAGTCGTAACTGACTGTAGGAGGTGGTGCTCATCTCCATTTCTAAGCTGAGGAGCCAGCATTGTCCAAGGACTACTCTGGTGGTCATGTGGCCAGCATGACTACTCCGAATGCTGTTACCTTCCCTCTAAAGTGGTACCTTTTATCTACTTGCATTTGCATGCTTTCAGACTGCTAGGTTGGCAGAAGCTGGGACTAGCAATGGGAGTTCACCCCATCATGCAGCACTTGGACCTTGAACTGCCAACCTTCTGATCTTCCAATCATCAGAATTGGTGTCTTAACCACTAAGCCACTGCATCCATGGGAGACCTAGATAGTACTAAAACAGATGCTGAATGAGTTTGCTGATCCACTCCAACACACGCACACACACAGATACATATACACACCAGCTCTTCACACTTCCTTTTGCAATGTTAGTTATCACCTCCCCTAGTTCCTGATTTCTCACTATCCAACCTTTCACAACTTTCTTTCTTTTAGCCTTGTATGGCTCTTAAGGTTGCATTGATTTTCTGTTTGCATGCACCTTTGCACATTTCTAAATAAAAACCTACTGGTATTTATTAAAACTGGAGTCTCTCTGCAGTTAGTACTGGTAGACAAAGGTGAAAAGATTCCCATAGTCACCCTCCTCTCACAGGCCTCCTTTTGATCTATCCCCCACCCCCGCCAAACATTCTAAGGAGATGGTGACATTGCTGGTGGAGACCCCCCCCCATGTCCCCCCATCTTTTTGGGTAACAGAGCCAAATGATGAAACGGGTGGGAAACCCTTGGTCCTCCAGATGCTTTGAATTTCAGCTCTCAGAATCTGCAGCCTGGAGAGTGGTGAGAAAATATGGGAGTTGTAGTCCAAATCATAAGAAGAGGCAAAGTTTCCCCATTCCTATGGTGAAGAGTGGAGCCAGCAAATTATGTTCATTGAGGTCAACAGCTATTACACATACAAGTTTCCCCCTCCCATGTAGTACCATGTACAGATGATTCTTACTGTGGACTCTGTCAAGTACTGAAACAACCATTATTCAATTCTTTATTTGCCTATTGTCAATAAGGAATATCTTCTGTAGTTCATGGTGTGATGACTGGGGTCATGGTGACACTGTTTTTGTAAGACTTATTTTCCTCTTCATACATTAGCAATAAATGTGACTTGAGGAGACCCTTAATGGATTTCTCCCATATAATGTGCTCTTTGGGAAGTATAGAAACTGCTAGGGTTGATCTTAAGCACTTGAATCAAGAACAGTTTTGATGTCTCTTGTGGTGGGTTATCATAATTACAGCTTGAACCACCTTCCTAGCAATTGATTCCGAACTGGCTCAAATGAACCAACTTACCATTGGACAGGAAAAGGCATGAAACTCATCTTGCCTAAGTAACAAAGACTTCCTGACTCTGGCAGGTTGCTGTGTGGCTCTTGTCTTGACTCCTTGGCCCTGACTCTACTTCTTAATCAGCATGTCTCTGAATGTAGTTCATTCAGAACTAGATGTAGTTTACAACTGGAAAATGGTCCCTTCCTTCAAGCAGTAAAAGTCTGTGCTGTAGTCTTTGACACTAATCTGTATTATTTCTACATTTGCTACTGATTTTACAAATGCAGTCACTGTAAAACCTAAAACCTATAGCAATGACAACATTGCATAGACTAGTTAAAAGGCAGTTTCTAATATCCATTAGAATATTGAAATAACTTCTGAGTTATTCATATTCACAGAATGGATGTGAATGAAGAAATGATTTGTAGAACTGATCATGTGCATCACTACAAATATTTACCTTTATTATACTTCACATCAAAAACCTCAAATTAGTAAGGTTAATCTTACCATCTTTCAGAAGCCTAGGTACTAAATTTTGTAAACCTGAAATATTGTAAATAATACGTATGTTGCAGGTTAATGTATACCAGCTTCCCAAGCCAAAATAATATACTGAAAGATTTTTCTAAAGCCTAAATATTATCTGTTTTATTTTTCCCACATAGGTTAAAGAATTACTGCATTCATTATCGTAGAAACCTATGTAGTGGTCACAGGACAGTCATTTGGGGGTGAGGGTAGTCAGTTGAACATAGTATAATAAAGATGGCAGAACTAGAGCAAGATATTTTGTTGCTGTGTGCAAAACCCAAGATGGCATCCTACACTCCCACCAACATGTATGGGGGTAGCACAATTTTCAAAATGTATGTATTAGTAAATAGGTCTCCAAATAGGCAAATGGTGGAGAAATTGAATGGGAGTCCACCCCTGGCTTTGGGTAAAGGCATCTCTTTTTTTTTTAACTTTAAAAAGCTACATGGTGCTGTGCATCTCGTTTAAAGGAGAACCAATTCTCATTCCAGGACAGGCTGAGTCTCCCTTATCTGAAATTATTGGGACCAGAAGTGTTTTAGACTTTTTTCGATTTTGGTATATTTGCATATACATAATGAGATATCTTGGCAATCCAAGTCTAAACACTAAATTCATTTATATTTCATATACACCTTGTACACATAGCCTGAAGGCAATTTTATACACAATAATTTTGTGCATGAAACAAAGTTTGTGTACACTAAAACCATCAGAAAGCAAAGGTGTTACTATCTCAGGCTTCCATTAAAAATGGATTTTGGAGCATTTTGGAATTCCAGATAAGGGACACTCAACATATACTAACAATTTTTCCTTTTTCTTTTCTTTGGAAGGGGGAGAAGTGTCTAGAGGTCCTGGAGCCCACAAAAAGATGTTTATGGGCCACAAACTGTATGATTCCCACCTTGGTCTACACTGATCAGGAGTAATTCTCCAAAGTTCCAGAGGTTTCCCCAGCTGTGGCCCAGAACTGAGCCTGAAATCTTTTACAAGGAAAGCATGTGCTCTACCACTGAGCCTAACCTTTCCCTTAAGCACTCTCATGTTATTCATGAATATTCTTAGTTATATACCAAGTAAAAACAAAGACAATTATGTTGTCGATATTTTTATTAAAAATGGATGAAATCAATATGAAGCAGTCTACCTTTTCAATCCACACTTAAAAAAATACCAATGTATTTTACATCATATGTACAAAATGTTTGCTAAAGTTAGTTACTTGAGGTGAAAACAAAGAATAAAAAAGAAACTTGCAAAGGTTAAAATACCTATTTTACATTATTTACAAAATGTATATATCTACTTTGACAACAAATCATAGGAAATATTTTGATGCATAGAAAAATGTGATGAGACATAAAGCAAGGAACTTTTAAGAGTAGAAAACACATAAAACCTCATTAAATAATTACATGGACAAATAAATAGGCTTTGTTCAAAATTACTTTACAGCTGCTGTCATACATGTATTGTTTTCTTTTCATAATTTGGTTGTATCGATGTCTGCATGAAATGAAAAGATCAGCATGCACAAAGTTTTTGTTTCACCAGAGTGAAATGCAAAGCATCTGTCTCATTTTAAATAAGATACGTGAGATTCTGATGAAATACTTGATCAGGAAGATGTGCCCATGAGCACTCACAACAGCAGCTCTCTACAATATAAAATTGAACATTCATGGCAAAAGCTCTTTGTGTCCAGAGGCATGTAGCCCATACCCTTAAGTTTGGATGCACAGAATGCCCTTCTGAATTTGGTCAAAGCCACAAATGTATGCAGGCTCCTCTTCAGTTGAGAAGGAACAGTGATGTTTCTGTCAGTTGTTGGTGTTTGTAAAGCAGATAATAATTAATAAGTTCAATAGTTAAAAAATATTGTCCAGTTCTAACTTGGAGGATGTTTCATAGACTTGCTGTTCCTTTTCCTCTCTTTATGATGGTGGACTGGCTTTGTCTGAGATGTTCCTTCAAAACTATGACTGGATTCATTGTGTTGCCTGGTGTATCTCTTGCACTTGCAAGCTGTAACCACAGTTACCTTGTAGGTTCTTGTACTTCCATCTTGACACTGAAGCTGAATTCGCTGTGTGCGAGTTTTGTCATTGACGCATCTCCATTCCTGGGAGCTCCTTCTGCTCCAGTACTTGGATCCATAACCTCCCCCAATCCAGTTAGGCAGCACTGGCAAAGGGAGGCACTCCCCAGCACATACCAGCTCTTTTAGAGGGTTGATGCTGGTACATTGGCCATCAGAAATATATTTGGTGGATCGCAGTTCCCGGCAGCCAACTTGAACACGACCTGTGAGAGACACAGAACATAGAAATTAGTGGTCTGATTCTAGTCACTTAAACCTGTTTCTTGTATCAGAATAGATTACAAAGGTAGAATATGGATGTTTCATATTGCTGATGAGTGGTGCTCTGATGTATAGATGGTGTAATGTATGAACCAGGGATCCATGTCATCATCCATCTGCTTGATTGCTCCTCCCCCTTATTTATTGCTGCAGGGGAATGCTGCAGTCAGCTTCCCTGTACAAATAACTGCTTGTGTGTGGTCCACTCATACACACAATTTAACACATGACACTGAGATCTACAAAAGAGTGCAGGTGGCTCTTTCTATGATCAGAAGGTTATGACTTCAGTCCCAGACTTGGCCAATGCAGTATTTCTCAGTTACTCACATTGCATGGATATTACTTGCACATATGCTAACTGCAGCAATATTTTGCCTTTGAGAGAGAGAAATAATTTGAGTGAGGACTCCATACAAGCAGGAATGAAGCACCCAGCTCATCTTACACCATTTACAAGAGCAGGGCATACTATTTCTCTGCCTTATGAAGCCTGGGTCTAAATTGAAGTGAACCCCTAGCTAAATTCTTGGTTCCTTTGCAGTCAGTGGAAATGTTCTAGTTGCCCTGCCTAGATGATTCTTCTCCACTCACCCACACTACCTACCTACATAACTAACAGTACCTTTTAGTCTGACTAGGGCTAGGTTCAGATAACTACCTTCTACTTGCCACTTTGGTCTTAATCTGAATGGCTGTAGCTTATACTGCACCATTCCCAGTCGAATTATACAACAGCAAATTCACTGCTCCAGAATAAGTAGGCTATTATTTGTATATTGGTGCTGCCTCAGCTACTGATAGTATCAGAGGTAATTAAGTACCCTTTCCTACAATAAGTAATACTGCAAAACCTGAGGCAAAGTTATTTCATTTTTAAAAAAGAAAACTGTTCATTGTACCAATGAAATAGCTGCAAATGCAGGCATGTTTGTGCCTGCATGCATCTGTAGATATCCTCAATGAAGCAAGCACTATTTCTTCTTTTAATAACTACCCTTTTAGAATGAACACACACCGTGAATTTCAACATGCAATCTTTTCCTTTTACACTTGCCTTTTTAAAATAAATAAATACTAGCATGGTTACTGGCCTATATTATTCAAGAGCAATATGAATAACAGAATTATAGGTAATGATGCGAGTCTCTGTCTACACCCATGGTGATATTTTGGCTTACATTTGCTGCTTGGAAACCCAGTAGATTATAAGAAGCTTTTAAAAACACAGACAGACCTCTTCACAGTTGCCTCATAGTAGAGCTGGATGGGAATATTTATGGAATAGGCTTTGGAACCACAGGACAAGTCAACTTGCCAAATGTTTGTGCTCAGTTTTTTTAGTTGTATTTGGGCAAACCTTGAGTATTGGATTTTCCACCTATGTCATTCTTCTGGTACCAGCAACTGTTCATCAAAGGACAATCCACATGGATGTTCTTTGGTTACAAAGTTCGAATGTGGTGCCAACATGGCTTGACTCAGTCCACCAACCAGTTCCTTCTCTACTGTGAAGTGACTATAGAAGGTCCCCTTCCAGTGGTAGAAAAAAATGGTCTATTACCTAAAGCTTCAGTAACTATCCTACTTAGACCAGTTTCAGAGGAACAGATCTCCGCACGCTGCCACTTGCTTGAATAATTCTGATACCTGTTTGCATCCTGCACCTGGCTGAGGAATGCACGTGGGAAGGAAGTGGTTGCCACTTTGTATTGTCTGTCTTTTTGAAAGTCTGTATGTATGCATGTTTAGTTTTTCTTTTCTTCCTCTTTTTAGTCATGGTGATAGTTTGCTGACAATGAATGCCCATTGGGTTGTTTGAGTAAACGTGCACTGACAAGATATTTCTTGCCTATTTGAAGTATGCTGAATGGCAATTAGTTTAAACCTTTTTTGTTGCTGACAGATGGAGTTATCAGCATCTTTCTTTTTGGATATGATGGTATTCCTCACTTAATCAATGTACTTTTTTTCAGAGTTGAGTAGTGGGTCTAAGGCTTTCCTGGTTCTTCATGGATTTCTTTTTGAGCCCAAATCAAATTAGAAATGCCAAGCAGAGGGTGGAGGGGACATTTTCAAAGGCATGTTGGAGCAAAGATTCCAGATCGCTTGTGAACCTGCTTGTTTACACTGACTACAGGAGTTTAAGCAGGTAAGTATTAAATAAGGAAGTACAAACACAATGTTGGAACCAAATCAAAGCTGAGCTGCTTAAAGGTAAATGTCAGCTTTATGAAGCAGCACAGAAAATTATCTTGCTGAAAAGCATGCAATATGGAAAGAGAGATGGAGGAAGTATAACCTCTCTTGTATTGCTCAGGAACTAACAAAGAAGCTTTAGAAGCAACCAGAAGATAATCTCAAGTTGCTGCTGATGGGTGAAATAAGGAGAGTATTGGACATTTCTCCTTTTCTAATTTATTTTTTGCTCCTTGTTCATATTTCTTCTGCTCAGGAAGAGATCTAAGGAGAATAATAAAATTCTTAAAGGTAAACCTCATTCCCAACTAATAATAAAGACTGCCACTGTTTAGAGCTGGGAAATAATCCAAGTAATGCTTTTTAAAGAGAGAGATCAAATAGACAGGGAGCTCTCCTGGAAGGCAGACTTTTTCAAGACAAACTAAAGGCAAACAGCCTTTGTGACAGTATGCAAAGGGATCTTGTCCCACCTTTGAGGCTAACTAAAAGAAAAGTTGATAGCATGAACTTTCATAGACTTGAGTCTACTGCCTCAGATGCATCTATTTCCATTGAGTTTAGCAGGTCTAACTTTGGGGCATATGAGAAACTTGCTGTGCATGCATCTGAGAAAGCAGGCTCAAGTCTATGAAAACTCATACTACCAACTTCTTTCTTTCAGTTATTCTCAAAGGTGCGACAAGATCTCTGTGCATATTGATTTTCAAAACTGACATGTCTTTGAATTCTACAAAGGGGGGGGGGGGAGGAGAGAGAAACCAGGACATTTTAAAAGCAGCTGGAAAAGTGGGATCACATAGAATTATCCCCTGCCAAACCAAGATAGATGGATGCAACAAACTGAGCATACTGATTTTCCAGACTAACATAGCTATATCTTTGACTCCTTTGTGACAGAGATTTATTTTTGGAAAAGCCTGAATGTCTTTTTCTTTTTTTTTCCTTTTTTCTTTTTTTTGGGGGGGGGGGGTTACACAATAGGAACTCCTAATGCAACACATCTGTAACCAAAAAGCTAGAACTCAGAACACTTACTGCTCCGATCAAATCCAGGATGCCTTCCTCCATTCCTGGCTTGATTCAAGGCACTGTTGTTGTTGCTGTTGCTGCCACCAGAGCTGGCAGGAATGGATTTGACCACATGTGAATAAAGGATCTCCGTTGCATCGTTCTTAAAAGCCCAGCAGCTCCGCAGGAGCACACAAGCAAGCAAGAAGCCAGAGAGATGGAGAGCAGAGGGAGGAAGCATGGCTAGAGAGCTACAGCTTGGCTCCTGTTGAATCACTGCTGCTGCTGCTGCTGCTGCTGCTGAGATTTTCTGCAACTGTGAAAATCCTGTCTGAAATTCTTCCTTTATATAGTCCCAGAGAGAGAGGGGGGCTTGGCACTCATTCAGGTGTAAACGTGGGGGAGAGCTTGCGGAGGAAAACACAAGACAAGGAGAGGGTGGGATCTCCTGAAAAGAGGCAGGATTCTCTTGCCCATAGAAGGATGCAGTAAAGGAGGAGCAAGGATTCTTGGCTGAAGCTTTGGCGGATATGGGGAAGAGGAGGAGGGAAGTAGGTTGGCTACCCAAGCCTTGAAGGGTAGCAAAGGCAATTGGAGATTGCAGCTGGAGAGAGAAATGGCAGAGCATTTCCTCCACTGTAGCATCTGTAAGGATGCTGTCAGAAAGTATCTATCTCCATGCTACTTTGTAGCAATGCAGTTGTTTTCCCCAACTTGTAAGGAGGTATGTGAAGGATGACAAATGTTATCGGTCTAGAACAGGGGATCTCAAGTTTTGGCCCTCCAGATGTTTTGGATTTTAACTCCTCCAAGCCCCAGCCAGTTTGGGCAACAGTCAGGAATTTGGGAAGCTCAAGTGCCAAACATCTGGAGGAGCATGGTTTGGGAACCGCAGGTCTAGAAGAGCTTGGGGGAAAATTTTGTTTGGACTACATCTCCCAGAATCCCCAGCCCGCCTCTGGGCCTCCTGGGCGTTGTGATCAAAAGGTTACTTTTCTAAGCATTGCCTACACTACACAAAAGTAGAAGGAAGAGAAAGAAAGAAAACCTATTAAGGGCAAGAACTTTATTTTATTTTTTTTATTTTTTGCAGAGTGGAGGGAGGACACTGCCAACGATCCATTTACAATGAATAATTTAATGACTGCCCTGAGAAAGGTTTTAATAATGCAGCTTTGATCAAAGCAGTGCTTTCCTAAAGCAAAAATTTGTGTTAGGGGAATCGTCTCTTCTCAATATGCAGAATGTTAAAAAAAAAATCTCTACTGTACATCTCTGACACTCCTGAAAAGAAGCAACTTCTCTGGGGATCACAAATATATGAACATTCTTTGCACCAAAGAAAGTTTCTGTTATGCCCCAAAGTTAGACCTGCTAAACTCAATGGAAATGCTCTGGAGTAAGTGCAGCATGAAACATGGCCTTATCTTCACAAACTGCCTATGCATATTTGAAAAAATGTTGAAGCACAGTTTGTATAATGACTTATAATAAGTGGTATTGCACAGGAGAAACAAATTCTTTATTTGGCTTCTAGTGGTCTGTTGATACCTTATTTCTAGATATTAAACATTCAGCACCAAAGCAATCTCCCTGTGAGGCCGATGCAATGTTACTGCAACAGCAATGTAATTCCAAACTGGGTACAATCCCACTGAAGCAACCTCATTTGCATCTGTCCTAATATACAGGAACAAGGTATAGTGTATACTGATGACAGGATCCAGGACATACTGGGAATGACACAGTGATGGTATGCCTCTTATCCCCATAAGAGAGCCAATGAGGTGTAATGGTGAGCATTGGACTATGACTCCAAAAATCAGATTTCAAATCCCTGCTGGGTTTCTGGTGCACATTTTATGCACACCCACACTGTAAGTTCAGAAAAAGCCACATAAGAATAGAAAAGGAACATAACCTGCAGTCACATTCTTCCCATCCCTGCTATTCACCTGCACATTACCCAGTTTGGCAGATGAGTTATGAATTATTTCTCATGAGCAGCTGGCTGCACTTCAGTGCCACTATCCTGGAGAATCAGAGGGACAGTGTTGTATCTATCAATTCATAAACTCAAGGGCCCATAGACTACTAAGTAGTTTTGTCTTTCTCTTACTTCTTGGGTCTGAGCAACCTGTTGTTCAAGTTCTAACAAAGTTGTTCTCATACTGCCCATTCCAGCTCATTGGTCGGCCGATTGCTTGAGTGCCTCCACTTTGTGGCTCAGCTACCTGTCAGGTTGGTGCCTGTTTTCATCCAGCTCAGTTTTAAAGACTGCTTGACTGCTTCACGTTAAAAGGAATATGTGGGTTACAGCCATAGCTGCTAACTCATCAGGTAGATTTGGATCTCAAAATAAGCAGAATCCAATCAAATCCCATCTTGATGATTCCAGTCCAAGTCCTGTCAGCAAACACCAAAAACCACAAACAGAAACAAGGTATGCAAAGAGATCTTGTAGCACCTTTGAGGATAACTGAAAGAAAGAAACTGGTGGTGTTAGCATAAGCTTTTGTAGACTTGAGTCTATTTCCTCAGATGCACAGGGAAATAGACTCAAGTCTACAAAAACTCATGCTACCAGTTTCTTTCTTTTAATTAGTCTCAACGGTGCTACAAGATCCCTTTGCATAGTGGTTTTCCAGACTAACATGGCTATGTGTTAGAAAACAATGACCTCCACACAGAGGGATTCAGGGATAAAACAGCTGAAAAAAGGAGTTTATCACACGGGGAGTCCCGTGCAGAAACGCTGCTTTAAATGGGGAAAAAACGGCAAAAGCAGAAGCAATTTGTCAATGGGATTTCCCCATGTGATAAACTCCAGCGCAGTTAAAAGGAGGTTAATCCGAACAGAAATTAGACAAAAACTGCTTCTTTTTACTTTCGGGATCTTCCGAAAGTAAAAAGAAGCAGTTTTTGTCTAATTTCTGTTCGAATTAACCTCCTTTTAACAGCGACGTCGTCTGCAAAAACACCCGCTTTTGTGGGTTTTGTTTAATTTAAAGCCCCATTTCCGCACGGGATTTCCCGTGTGATAAACTCCTTTGGTTTGCAGTCAATGAGCTCTTATCCTTATTACAACAGAAAAGGACTTTGAAACTAAAAAATAACAGAAGAAACTTTGTCAGATAAACACTTGGAGACAAAATTTCCTTGTCTCCTGGGAAATATAGAAAGAAGGGGTTAATTAATTCCTGTCTGGCACATCATGTTAAAAAAAATAATACAACAAAGTTCAGATTGTAAATCAGAATAGGAATCCCTAGACCTGAAGAGACAATGATCCTTAATAGCAGAGAATATGATTTGCATGCAGAAAAGCTCAGGTTTAGTTCCTTCTTCAGATTGGTTCTGGCTATCAAGACTCCTTCTGAAGGTAGCCACCACAACGGAAGGGGAAGTGCCATTCTTCTGACACAGCACATGCTTTGCCTGCAAAAGGTTCCTGGTTCAATCCCTGGGATCTCCAGATATACTTAGAAAGACCCCTGCTTAAAATCCCAGAGAGCCACTCCCAATCAGCATCAACCATACTGGGACAGATGGCTCAATGGGTTGACTTGGCAGTTTTGGACTGCAGTGTCTAGAATCCCCAAGTTAGCATGGCAATTGGCCCTACCAACTCTGAGATTCTGGGAGCTGTAATCTTTAATCCAAGACAGCTTTCTTATGTTCCTAGAAAACCAATGGTTTCAAGGCCAGACTGGATGCAGTTGCACGTCATGCAACTAGGAATAGTGTGAAAGGTTGTTAAAAAGCAGTTTGCATGTGTGAATACCTGATCTGAATTGGGAGAACAGATTGGGTATGAGAGGAAAGGAAGCTTTAACCCTTGCCTTCCCCCATGCCTATTGTTTGCATTGGAGGAGTATCACTGGAGGAAATGTCAAATATTAATTAATGAAAATAGCAAGTGTGTGTGTGTGTATGTGTCAGGGGGGCAGCGGTGAGATCAGGATTGCAGCAGTGAGCACAGAGTTAACTCCCACCCTTTCTGCATCTTTCACATTAGTTTCCATCTGGATCATTACCCCACACCTACAATTTATAAGGCATTTATGTAATCACTAATTGCATGAATGGCATCAAATCCCATTGGGCCCTTAGCATGAGATATTTCATACCTCCTGGGTATAAAAGCATAGCACTGACAACTTCCAAGCATGAATGAGTAACTAGAACCTCCACCTTTAACAAGAAAAACAACATCCCCACTTCATGCTTGTAAATATTGGCCACTTTTGTGTAGCCCTACTTGTTTGACATAAGGTGTAATACAATTTAGTCTCATCTTAAAAGCCAATTCCATGGCTTAACTGGATGTGGCATTTCCAAGGCTTGAAGATCTACTGATGAGAACTGTACTACTCTCATGAACAATGAAAGATCAAGCTCCAAAACACTACCCAGGTGACAGCAAGTGTGAAAGAAACAGCAGTCGCAGGGGTGTTGAAAAGCAGAACCCAGAGGTCTTTGGCAACTATTAAGTGAGGGAAGCACGATCGGTACTGGCCTGCATTTTAGCTGGTCACACCCTCTTCTGGAATAGCAAGAATGTTGCAGGGTGGAACCAAGGTGTATTAAGCTGTGGTTTTGTGTGGAAAAGCTTGATCAGGACTTGGCGGTCTTGCATCTCACCACAGCCAGACTATCGCTTCTTTGCTTTTATACACATCCAACTTTATCCACACACAAAAATTTTTACAGACATGATGAAATCTATTTTCCTTTCAAAAAGCAATTATCAAGTAAAGCTGTCTTAAGACTAGGCATGTTTGGTGAGGAAGCCTGCTATATTGGAAATATATTGTATACCATTAATATAATTCACTCCTGCCCACAATATATACTGCTGTTGCTTTTAGCTTTTGGTATTCTAGGTAATGAAAAATGTAAAATCCTTGTGGAATGAATATCCATTGCCATGTACAAGGACTGTTTCTGGAAGTCACATTATTCTCCTGTGTTTTGTTGTTGTTGTTGTTGTTTGTATTATTGTTTTTTTAATTCTCTGGTCGTACTTTTGGACTGGAACAGATGGCTCACCTTCCTCAAACTTCGTAGCCCAATGCACCCAAACAGCATTGGGCTAAAGAGGGCTACTATGATGTTCTGGACTTATGTAGAAAATGTTGCATTTATTATACAAAATAAGATCAAGTATAGTTATGTATAAACTGTATTAGCAGTAGATATTATAAGGTAAGCATCTGTCTGAAGGGGTTAAGAGAATGAAATGTTGGCAGTGAATGATGATTATAGAATGCCTGAGGGGATTTTGAAAAGGCTGGTGGATGACACCTGGTCAGGGATAAAAGGAATTGGTTAGTGGAGTTTAGGCATATGAGTGGTGAGGAGAGTTAGCCAGAGATGGAGTTAGAGTTGTTAAGTTATAAATGAGGGTGTATGCTAGAGTTAGCATCAGTCAGGACATATATGTATTAAATAAGTAATCTGTGATGTTATGTTCAGTTTCTGTTTTCATATTATATACTTGAGCCTCTGAGGACACTACATATTGGAAAACTCGGATTCAGACATGATGCCTATGGTGGCAGTAGTTAATACAGAGTGGTGGTATCTGGTGAGAAAATAAGATGAACAAAGTCTGACACAGGAATGATGAGGGTATCAGAAGGGTCCTCACATTTGATGCCACAGTGGTGTGACAGGATGTCTTCATGCTGGTGGCAGAAGGACAGATAAACAGAAGCCCTCATATTTGGTGAGCTTAGGGGGATTAGTGAAAATTATCACATTTGGCGGCCATAGTGGAGGGATAGTATACACCAGGGGTAGGCAACCTTTTTGAGCCAGGGGCCGGGTTGCTGTCCCTCAGACAATTAGGGGGCTGAAGCACCAAAAATAAATAAATAAATAAAAATTTTAAAAAAATTAAAATTAAAAAAATTTAAAAAATATGCATACACACTCTCTCAGCCCCAAACCCCTGTGGAGATTTTGCCAAGAAAACCCCCAAAACAAGTAATAACAACAATAATCAATATCATCATGGCAGGCGGCAGCGGCAGGACCGGCCTAGGGTCAGTCCAAAGGCCTCGGGGGGCCGCATCTGGCCCCGGGCCTTAGGTTGCCTACCCCTCGTATACACATCACAGCTACATCAGGAATTTTCCATTGTTCTTCCTTGTACAATTTGTATGAATCAGATCTTGGAAGAAATGAGTGAATTTTATATACAACAAGGTTGTAAAGAAAGTTCATTTCAAAAGCAATGCAATAAGTGGAACAAAGGGCCATATTCTCTCATGAGAACTTGTCTGTGTCTGTGTCTACAAAAACTTATGCTACTACTTCTTTTTCTGTCTCAAAGGTTTGACAAGATCCCTTTGCATTCCACTAGCCTGACAGGTACATTTGCTACAAACCTGGAGAGGTTCTTCTCTGTGGCTGCTCCAATTCGACCTTGTGCCAGAGATCACTTTTGTGAGGGAGTGGGAAAGGCAGCCAGCTGCTTCCCGCACAACAGGGGATCAGACCCCATGGTTTTCAGCAGATGCTTCCTAGTAAGTAACTTTCATGGTTCCTATGTTGCCTCTAACTATGTAACAGTCATGAGTGTATAACTCCAGGTTAAACATTTGTAACTGCCATATAGGATTCCAGTCGTTTTTAATGGTTTTTGTTTTTAACTGATTTTAATTTTATGTTAGTTTAATTTCTTTTTCATGTTTGTATCCTGTGAATTTTTATCTCTGTTTTAACTGTTGTGAGCCACCTTGTGTCTCATATTAGGGAAAAGGCAGGATGATGATCAGGATAATGTCACATTATTGATATAGCAAACAACATTTTCTTGTTATTTTCCAAGCATGTTGCCCTTCTGAATAGTAATTGTTTTATGACATTTGCTTCTCAGTGGCCACATCACGAGAAGGTATGACTCATTAGAGAAGACCATAATGCTAGGAAAGGCAGAAGGTAGTAGGAGAGGAAAACTGGATGCCAGATAGCTAGACTCAATCAATCAGGGAGATCATGAGCCTGAGTCTGCAGGACCTAGGCAGAGTAGTGGAGGATAAGGGATCTTGGAGATGTCTCTTCCACAGGGTCACTATGAATCAGGGTCAACTTGAAAAACAACAACAATGGGCTAGGGCTCACAAGATGAAAGACCTGGCACTTTGGCGTTGTGACATATCCTCAACTCAAGTCCAGCTTATGACAACCCAAACACAGGGTTTTCTTGCCAAGATTTAGTCAGAGGGACTTTGCTATTGTCATTCTCTAAGGCTGAAAGAGTGTGACTTGCCCAAAGTCATCCAGTGGGATTCCATGGCTGAACAGGGATTCAAACCCTTGACTCCTAGCATCAAACACCAGTCTTCTGAAATTATGATATCAAGTTGGCTAATTGTGCAAGTCCATACATCCTGTCATTAATATCTTCTTCCTCCACTTCACCTCAGTATCTGACTAGAGGAAGCTGCCTTATCATGAGTCAGACTGTTTCCTGATCTACTCTAGTACTGTTTTCTCTGAGAGGCAGCAACCCTCCAGGACAGCAATCTTTTGCATCAACTGCTCCCACACTGTTTTCTATGAGGCAGCAACCCTCCAGGACAGCAATCTTTTGCATCAACTGCTCTCACACATCTTTTAACTGAAGGTGCCAGAACCAGCATGGCGTAGTGGTTTGAGTGTTAGACTACAACTCTGGAGACCAGGATTTGACTCCCAGCTCAACCATGAAATGTACTGTGTGATCTCTCCTTCAAGAAGGCAGTTAGATCATAGATAGAGGTTCTCTCACTGGCTAGTTGGCCAAGGCACAAGAGACAGAGGCCTTGTTTGCACAGACCAAAAGGAACACCCTCACCCCACATTTTGGGTTGTCCAGCCCCAGTTCTGGTGCAGGCAATCCAGACAATGTCCAGCATATTCTGCATCAGAACTGAGATTTAACAGCCTTAATACAAATGTTATAAACTTACCTGTTATTCTGAATCTTCCAGGAAGATCTGAAGCCGTCCATTTCTGCACCACAGCAGCTGTCTGCATGGGTGTTCCACCAAGCCATTTTGAATGTTCACCACCATCGCAGGTCACTCACTCTGAGGTCAGAACAAGGTGATCCACTGTGTGATCTGTGCTGGGCACCCTATTCTGGTTGTAGAAGTGTGCAACCCACAGCGGTGGTGGAGATGCCAGGAGGCTCAGCAGGATGCCTGTGCAAACTGCCACCATGGCACAGAAACAGAGGCCAATGTAACAGGGATAAGTCAGGGCACCTGTGGGACCAGATTACTCCAGGCTGCCCCTGCAGTATCATCACCAGTGCAGACAAGTCCAGAGAGAGAATGCTGTGTTTAAGAGAGATGTATGTGTGCAAGAGAGAGAGAGAGAGAGAATGAGAGGGTAGATGGATAGATGGTACATTGAGAGAAAGGGGTGTGTGACAGTGATGTGTGCACATATGTGTGAATAATGTGCAAGTGAGTCAGTAGCTATGCCTACTTTAGTGCTGGCAAACTCACCCACTGCTAGCTTCCACAGACTCTGAACCCCAAGGGTTTCAGAGTGGCCATTTGGCTTTTGGACCAACAAAGCTTTCCTATCCCTGCTCTAAACATTTCATGAAAGAAACCAGACTGAGTCACAAGTTGGCACGTTTATTGAGAGCAATGCACCTGAGTGAGTTGGATTTAATGGGATGCAGGTTTTCCATATGGTCAGGATTTGTAGTCTTCAAAATACTTTAAAAGTCCTTCATTTTCAGAACTTTGCCCAAAGGGTTCATCCCAAATGCTAATACTAGTAACATGTAGGTTGAACAGGAGGATTAGATGAGCTTCGGGACTTGTATTAGATTACCTTTGTTCCCTTTCAAATTTCCTGTTTGTTTTTTTTTTAACAACATATGTAATCCTGAGTAGATTTCATATGGATTACTGTAGCAGTTGTCCACATAGCAACATTAAACCATACACAAAAAATGTGGCCACTAGTAGAATGTATTGTTTTTAGCCATAATCAGCCACTCAATATGGATTCACTTTGTGGATAATGTTTTATTGCAAAGCAAAAGCAGCTTCATTTATATACCGCTTCATATCGCACATGGGATGCCTAAGCGGTTTACAACTGTGAGCTGATGGCCCCCCAACAAGCTGGGTACTCATTTTAGCGACCTCGGAAGGATGCAGGCCTGAGTCGAGCCTCAGCCCTGGCTGGTATTGAACTCGCAACCTTGTGGTTTATGAGTGAGTGGCTGCAGTACAGGCATTTAACCACTGCGCCACCAGGGCCAATTCCTTCTGCCAGAATAATCAAGATATACAGGAATTAAGATCTGGGGCAAATTTCGGCAGTTAGCATGCTATGATTGTGAATGTAAGGAATATCCCAAACTTTGGAATGTACTTGTTAGCAAGGAATAACTTCATGTGTTTGGGGCCATAGATGTAACAAAGCAGATAGGAGGAGAATGCATTCTGACTCACAGATGAGTGGCCTGCAGCTTTCATGTGATTCCTTTTAAAAAGTAACTTAAAAGTTAACAATTTGAGTTACTATTGAGAAGTAAGAAAGAAAATAGTTACTTTCCAAAAATATGACTATAATGAAAACTACTTGGGGTTCAGAATTATCATGTCAATTAATGTCAGCTTGTTAAAATGTAACTTACCAAGCCCTGTAATTTGTAGCTGTTTTAGACCAATGAGATTCTGAGAAAGACTGTACCTACAGATCCCAAAGTAGTTAAGCTTTTAAACAGAAAATGTCAGCTGTCACAATGATAAAATTGGAATATATCTGTCAGGACGGATTCCAAGAGGAGAGTCTTTATAGATCAATGGTGATACTTTACCTGGAGGCGAATGGGAAGACAATATAGACATCAAAGGCCCAATTCTTCCTATGGTCAGTACCACTAATTAATCAAGGAACCACATTTTATAGAAGCAATAACTGTAGTCTGGGAGAAAACCAGCCCATTGACAATATGTCACATTGTCAAGAGATCACAAAAGACCAGATAACTTTGGCAAAGCCTTCATCAGAGAAATGCTGACAGTTTTCTGATCAAAGACAAAGAGCAAATAAACGTAATTTAGAATCCAGGAGCCAGATGGTTGCTAAGAAAACACTTCCAGATTGCAAAGTGCCTTTACAAAAGGTGAACCAATCTGCTAAGATCATTTCATGCTTGTTTGGGTGAGTAACACATCCATGACGGGCACATACAATAATACTGGAATGGCATCTTCTTGATTTGATGTGTAAGAGACTGTCACCCACATTCTGGAATGCTTTAGAGAACAAATTTTCTTTAAACCTCCAAGGAAGCTCAATACAGAGCAGAAAGAATTCTGGAAACAAATATCTATAAAATATACAGAACATCTGGAAAACACTGAACAAGGAGCAAACTTTATGGGGAAAATGTATTAAGACAAAAAACTTAACTCAGGCAATTCCACATGTCTGCAAGATGCAGACTGAAATTACAGTTGAAGAATGTAATCATGGGGAAACTGATCCTGTTTCTCTGACTGCATCCACACTGCAGAAATAATCCAGTTTGGCACCACTTTAAGTGCCATGGCTCAAGGCTATGGAATTCTGGGCATGGTAGTTTGTTGGGGTTTTCTTGGCAACATTTGTTTAAAAAGGATTTGCCTTGGCCTTCCTCTGAGGCTTAGAGAATATGACTTGGCCAAGTGGGGAGTCAAACTCTGGTCCCCAGAGTCCCAGTGCTCAAACCATTACACTATGCTGACTGACTGCAATGCTAGATAGTATTATTAGAATTAGAATTGCAACATTTAATTGGGCTAGCTAATACATTTATAAAACTTTTGACAGGCTAAAATTATGTCCTGATTAACAGGCAGCAGATTTATTTAGACAGACAGGCAGATAGATAATTATTATAAAAAGTTAAGATGGTAACCAACACCTTAGTTGAATTCCTTCA
Organism: Phrynosoma blainvillii; assembly: GCA_026167975.1. NCBI lineage: Eukaryota > Metazoa > Chordata > Lepidosauria > Squamata > Phrynosomatidae > Phrynosoma > Phrynosoma blainvillii. Next base: position 42,266,514 of record JANUYF010000005.1, read on the forward strand.
AATACATATTACAATAAGTTAAAAAGAAGGTTCAGTCATTTGCTTCCCAACAATTATTTGTATCAATATGTTGATGGCTGAAATATCCGAATAAAATTCATACTTGAGTTTTTAATTGTTATCGTTCTATTTTTAGATTGTTTAAATGGATTTTATTGTAAGCCACACATAAAGCATATGAGGCACAGTAAGAATATTTTAAATCAAGAAACAAATATGATTTGACTAAAAGCAGAATCCTATGCATGTTTGCTCAGCAGTAAGTTCACACTGTTCAGTGAGGCTTATTTCAGATATGCAAGACTGCACCATAGTGGTGCCTTAGCCCTTGAGATGTTTTGGCTTGCCTTGGCATAAATTATGCCTTGCCAATTTATAAGTTATCCTTGGTTAAGTTACAGATGTAGAGTAACTTTGTAGTATCAACTGCATCCATACTACAGAAATAATCCAGTTTTACACCACTTTAATCATGCCACTGCCATGGCTCAGTGCTATGGAATTGTAGGAACTGTAGTTTTGTGAGGTATTTCGCCTTATCTGTCAGCGGGCTCTGATGCAAAAATAAACTACAAATCCTAGGATTCCATAGCATTGAGCCATGACAGTTAAAGTGGTCAAACTGGATTATTTCTGCAGTGCGGATGCAGCTGTTGTCATTGCTACAAAAAACGAACTGTTCCATATAGTTATTTAGAACTAGTTTGTTTTGAACTTTCATAAAATCCAGCATTTTCTTAGCAGATTGTACGGAACATAATCAACTTTTCTCTTTAGGTGAACTGAATCTTTCTTGTGTCCCTGTCCTGAACTTAACGTCTGGTGACTGGACAGTAGATGAACTGCATAAAGTTGGCACGGTGAAGCAGTTAAGAGCAATTATGGCTCAACATAAGCACAGTTAAGAGCAATTATGACCTAAACATGCCTAGCTCAGATATCAACTCATAACTCACTGGGTGGCCTTACACAATCCACTGTCTCATAGTCTTAGCCCCAGTTGTAATGTGTGGATGGTAATACTGCCCTAAGGGTGACTTTAATAATTTATGTGGAGCAGTTTGAGTGCTTAGGGAAAATGCTGTATAAATATGCAACTGATATGTAGAAAAAAATCTGCCACTGGAAGCAGCAGATTCCTTGAATTCAAAGGATTAGTCAGAGGTATGCAACTTTTGGCCCTCCAGATGTTGTTAGACTGCTCCTCCCGCCATCCTTCACTATTTTCTAGAGCCTGACAGGAACTACATCCTAACAATATCTAGAGGACCACAAATTGCCCATCAAAGGAATCTCAAAACATGGGGCAATGAGGATTTGGAAGGTGGGCCCACTGTGGTTTATGTCAGGTGAGCATATGCTTATTGCCATCCACACTTACAGGATCAGGAAGTGGCATCACCCTATACAGTTCCATATGTGATACATTGATACGTGATAGGTTCTTCAGGGCACCCATCCACATTCTTAAGAGTCTCAGTATCAGGGCTGCCCTAAGACATTACGCTGCTTGATGCATTGAAAAAGATAGCATTCGCTCCTGAACTTGCAGACAAATCCTGATGACACTTTCATATGAAACTTTCTTCAACCCAGGTGAAAGGGCAACGTCCTTTTTCATACACTGAAGTAGCCTAAGAAAAAGGATGCAGGGAAGCCTTTCGTCTTCAGCATATTTCTGTCATCTGTCAGCATTTGCCACCTAACATAACTTTGCTGAATCGTGACCCTGCCTAGTATGTAACTGAACAGATTGGTGCTGGAGTAGAGAATGCAACATCTTATTAAGCAAAACTTCCTCAAACACCATCTAACCAGTGGTGGAGAAACTGTTCTAGGCTTGACGATATCACCGAATTCTGATATAGTACATGGTTACTCATGACATGAAAAAAGGAACCAGGTATATCTCTATAATATTTTCAGCACAGAAGTATACAATTAATCTCATGGTAGCCTAGCATAGCAAATGTGCCATCTTGCTTTAATGTAGATTACAGCAGCATATTGTCTCTGATTGTCAGTAATGATTACAGATTTCTAAACGATTCTATAGCTCAGCAGGATCCTTCATCCTCCTTGGAAGTTTCTGCAGTGTGGAGTGATTGTATTTCTTTAGCTCCTAAATCTTGCTTTGGGCAACTTCTGGATACAGAAAAATACACACCTTTTCTTTCCAAGGTGAGCATAGTAATGTGACAAGTAAGCTCAGCAAAGGTCATAGAAAAGAATTCCCTTCCCATATAAGGTTGGGGTCATTTATAAATCTGTCAAAAGCCTGTCCCTGATATGCCCTAGGCTTTAAGATGATAGCCAAAGGTCAAAGTGGTTTTTTCCCCCAAAGCAAGCACCTGTCTACCAATAGAAAAAAATCCAGGAAATGGAAGATATGTATAGACAAGTATAAATTACTAGAAGAAGGGCTTGCTTTTGCAATTCACACTGCCAACATACATCAAACAGATAAATATAGTTTTGAAGTTCCTGTTTATTTGCAATGCAGACATGTCCCACCAACAGAAATAGCAACAGCAAAGAGGCAGTGTCTATATGTGAAAGATATATATAAGGTGACTGCCACCAAGAGCACAATGGTCACATGGAAATACAAGTGAGACCTGGATTGGAACATCGCTGCCTTGAGTGTCTATGGAGTGTCCCAGTTATCTAGCTCTATGCTCTTCTGCAATACTCCATGCTATTTTCCCTTTGCAACAATCAATCAGCACGTCTCTCCTTAGAGTATGCTCAGTCTCACTACTTTGGTGCTTCTTTTATTTATTTTTTTGTCTACCCCACACTGCTCAGGATTTAATATTTATGCAAACTTGTGATTCCCTCAAGCCTACTGATACCCTCCTCTAATGAGCTGGTGGCATTCTGACTCCAAAAAGATGAAGATTCACCTCTGACCTTCAAAAACAGAAGATATGATTCTTAACCCATATATTTCACCTCCAGCCAGTTTTCAAAGGGAAGCCATGCAATTTTTTAAAAAAGTATGACATGCAACAGCAAAAAGCACATTGACATTAATTGCTTTACATAGAGTGGTAGCAATGGAATTCAGGCTTTCTCCCTCTCCTAAGTAATAAGCCTAGTAATGAACTTCAAAGCAGTATAAAATGCTGTCTGGAGCATGATAAAAGAACAAGTCTAAAAATGAATATAAAATAGTAATCCACGTAAAATTCTTCAGGACTTAAAAGCAAGTTGTTGAGCAACAGGTTTGCATAGCTTGAAGACCTCATAAAGAGTACATTAAAGCTGCAAAAGAGAAAAATGGAGGCTGAAGAAAATGGCACTTCAATGTTCATGTGCATGTTTAATTGATTCCAAACATGTCAGGGATTTAATTGAAAACAAGCAGCACATATATTCTAATGAGCACAAATCAACAGTCTATTCAGCTATATGAATATTTTGGCTCTCTGTCTCTTTTAACTTATCTGTGTAGAGAACTGGGTTTGATTTCCTCTTTTTTCTCTCTCTCTTATCTAACTTTGGAGCTCTATGTTATAACTGTTAATAATAATAATAATAATAATAATAATAAATTTTATTTATATCCCGCCCCTTTGAGATCAATCTGTTGTTCTATACATACTTATTAAAATTAAGTCCTACTGTGCTCTGTTAGTTACACTTTCTGTGCAACTCTGGATTCTTTCTAAGAGATGTCTTTCCCAGTTATATTGAAAAAGAAATTCTATCTGATTCAGAAGTGTGTGTGTGTGTGGGGGGGGGGGAATATATTCTTTCTAAAATCTTACCAATAATGCTTTTTGCTCAGGTGCTATTTCACACATTGCTGGGCATCATGTGAATTCTCCAATGTGAGTATTTTGTGTTAAATGATCTGTGGAAGGTTGAAAATGGATTGACTCAAAATGGATTGGCTCAATTGACTGTAAAGTGTTAAAATTTTCATATATTACCTCACATAACTGAGAGCACATTAATATGTATGTTACAAATATAAACTGTTGATATTGAAGTCTTCAGGTGATGAATACACCCTGTGAGCTCAGATGCACCGATTTGAACCCTGTATCTTTCAAGAAATGCTCCCAGCCCAAAATTATTCACTCAGTCCATTTGGGATATAAACAGAGCTGTTTAGGGTGGTAAGGGAACTGATGCAGGTTCCACCTGTGCAGAACCCATTACTTAACCCAACAATGGACTGCTGTGACGCGTTTAACAACTTTTTCACAGATATAGGGCCTCGGCAGACGACCAATAGGGTCGTCTCCGAGGCAAGGAAGAGGAGGGACAGCCGCACGAGCAGTGCCCCTTTCTCCTCCCGAGGTTGCCCTCGGAGCTGCCGGCCCTCCGCACGGCCAGCGCGCCGAGGGCAACCTCCCGCCGCAGTGTCCTCACACGCTGCGGCGGAAAAGCCAGAGAAAGTGCGCCCGACGCATTTAGGGCGCACTTTCCCTGACTTCTGAAAGGAGCGCCAATTTGGCGCTCCTTTCAGGGACGCCGCCGGTGCACCGCCGTGCGAGTGCCTCGCTCCAGCGGCGCACCGTCCCAGGGCGTCCCCGACGCCCTGGTCTGCATCCCCCCAAAATCTCTCAGATAAGAGCTGACTTGGATGCTAGTTTGGTAACAGAACCAAGTGATGAGGTGTCCAGCATCTCCGTTGATGTAAATTTACTGGATCAATTTCAATCTGTGAATACCGAGGACATGGACAAGCTACTTGGTAGAGTGAGGAAGACAACTTGCCCCCTCAATCCCTGCTTTCCATAGCTGCCATCCAGGGGGTGTGTGTGCCTTGATTATGTTCCTTAAGGACATCATTAATGCATCCCTCAGGGAAGGGCATGTTCCATCTTGTTTAAAGGAAGCCGTGGTTAGGCCGCTTCTGACAAAACCTTCCCTGGACCCCCTGGATATGAACAACTATAGACCAGTGTCTATGGGCCTTTGCAGACTGCTAGAAATAGTGCAAATTGAGTCCACTTTAAGGGTTAGGGTTAGGGAATCATGGGAACTGTATTTTATTGTGGCACCAGAGTTCTCTGACAGAGAAGGCTCAATGTCTCAGAAAAAAACACACCAATTCCCATGATTCCCTAGCAATAACCCTAACCCTTAAAGCAGGGGTAGGCAACCTTTCCCCTTTAAGGGCCAAGGGACTTCAGCTCCCAGAATCCCAGGAGCTATTGGCCAACATGGGACTATTGGCCAACATGGCTGAGGCTTCTGGGAGCTGAAGTCCCTCGGCCCTTAAAGGGGAAAGATTGCCTACCCCTGCCTTAAAGTGTGCTCAATTTGCACTATTTCTGGCAGTCTGCAAAGGCCCTATGTTACCTTTCTTGAGCTAAGTGATCGAGAGAGTGAGTTGCTCTTCAACTCCAAGTAGTCTTGGATGAAACCGATTATCTGAGTATCGAAAGGGGTAGTGTGACCCTTCTGGTGCTTTTAGACCTCTCATCGGCTTTTGATATGATAGATCATAGCATCCTCTTGGATCGCCTGAGTGGGTTAGGAATTGGAGGCACTGCATTGCAGTGGTTCCGCTCCTTCCTCTCGGGCAGGTCCCAGAGGGTGCTGCTCGGGGACAGTTGTTTGGCAAAAAAAGATCTTACATGTGGCATCCCTCAGGTTGCCATTCTGTCCCCAATGCTGTTTAACATCCATATAAAGCTTCTGGGTGAGATCATTCAGAGACATGGGGCTTGGTGTTATCAGTACGCTGACGACATCCAGATCTATTTCTCCATGTCTCGATCATCGGCCTCGAATTCCAATGGCGTCTCTCCTCTCAATGACTGTCTTAAGGCAGTAATGGGCTGGATGAGGAAAAACAGATTGAGATTAAATCCAGACAAAATGGAGGTGCTCACAGTAGCGGCCCCGAAACCAGGAATTGGGTTGCAACCTCCAATCCTGGACGGGGTCACACTCTCCGTGAAGGACTGTGTTCACAGTTTGGGGGTGCTCCTTGATTCATCGCTCTTGATAATTAATCAGGTGAACGCGATGGTCAGGAGTGCCTGTTATCAGCTTCAGCCGACACTCCAGCTGTGCCCTTTTCTGGAAGTAAGGGATCTTGAGACTGTGGTGCACGCACTGGTAACCTCCCATTTGGATTTCTGTAATGCACTCTACATGGGGCTACCCTCGTGCTTGGTCCAGAAACTTCAGTTAGTACAAAATATGGCAGCCAGAGTGGTCTCGGGAACATCTAGGAAAGACCACATAACTCTGGTACTGAAATCTCTCCACTGGCTGCCTATTAGTTTCTGGGTCCAGTATAAGGTGTTGGTTATTACCTTTAAAGCCTTAAATGGCTTGGGTCCAACCTATCTTCAGGACTGCCTCCTCCCATACAATCCTCCGGTCTTCTGGGAGGAATTTGCTCCAGCCAACGAAATCTAGGCTTTCAGCAACCTCCCAGAGGGCATTTTAGGTAATTGCCCCTAGATTATGGAATGGCCTGCCGGACGAGATCCGTCAGATCACGATCTTAAGCAGCTTTAAAAAGGCTGTGAAGCCCCATGTCTGTGAATGATCTCTTTCGGCAAGCCTTTCTTGATTAGATCCCCGGCCTCAGGAGTCTGTATGCCTCTACCATCTTTTAGTTTTGAGGCTCTTCCACTGTTTGTTGTTGGTTGTTGTAGTCTTTTCAATTGTTTTATTGTATTTTTGTTTTATTGTATTTTTTGATATTTTATGTTAAGGTTTTTAATGGATGTGTAGTTTAATACTGTTTTAATGGGGGGAGGGGTGGGGGATGTTTATTTTGAATTTGTATGGATTTTAATTGTTGTAAGCTGCCCTGATTGTTCAACAGAGGGGCGGGGTAAAAATAAAATTTATTATTTTATTATTATTATTAATTGGAATAGAATACAGAACATTGCTCCAATATAAAATTAAAACATTAACGTTCTTGCAGAGCTGCACATTTTTATTCACTAGTGCCCATTTGTTTTGGTAATATTAAGCCCCCAAAGATGAAAACACAGAATTGAAAGGCTTTCATCTTATTATTTTAGGATATCCTCCCAACTCTCCATGGATCCAGAAATTTTTTAGCAGAACTTTGGAGCTGAAGCAACACCATCCAGGAAGTATATTATTCAGTGCAGCATGATCAACACAGGTTGTACCAGCTCACTCTAAAGTGGAAAGAGAGGAAGAAAACATTTAAAGCACGGCTTGAGGGTGGAAACATCTGCCTATGCTTTTTTACTTAAAACTGCTTCTCCACAGCTGTTTCTCCTCCTGTTGAGGGATACATCTAACAATAAAGTCCCATTAGGAAAAAAACTGCTGGGAAAACAAATTGTCAGGTATAAAAGTTTGGAGATGGGGGGGATCCAGTTCCCTGCTCCTTTCTACATAGGCTGTACTGAAAATTGGGCCTAAGTCTTTACTTCAGGGTGGATAACATTTGATCTTCCAGATATTTTGACTGACATCTCCCATCATCTTCTCCCAGTACAATCATTTATAAGGGACAGTGTGACCTGAAGTCTAAAACATCGGGAGAATCAAAGTGTTCCCATCAAAGTTTACTTTATATGGAATCAATGGTGATGAAATGGTGATGACGACACGAGTTGGCCACCAATTTTGTGTTGTTTGGCCCTCTGTATGATTGACATGTTGATTTGGAAATGTTATATAAAGCAATAATGAAGTACAGATGGTGAAAAACAGCATTGCTAAAGCAGCATTCTGTACAGTCCCAAAGCAAGCAGGTCTTATGTAGTCCTTCAGCTGAAACACCATTTTGATAATTTATCCCATTTGCACCACCATGGTAACATATCTCTAGGCTAGAGCTCAACCTATAGTTGTAGCAGAGGTCATGAGTTAGTGATGTATATAGTGGTTAGAGTTTCAGACAAAGACTGAGGAGGCTTAGGGATAAATCCTGTTAGCCATAAAGCTTACAAGATGACTTTGAGCTAGTCACCACCTCTCAACATACTTACATCACAGAATTATTGTGAAGATGAAATGGGAGCTATTGGAACTTTTATATAGCATTTTGAGCTCACTGTGAGAAAAATGGTATATAAATGTAATAGAAAAATAAGTGCATGATTCTTAAAGATCAGTTCTTTCTGATGATTGCTTTGAACTCTGATTGTAGCCACACTAAAAGGCTTTGAATCCTGCTGCTGCTTTGTGCCTTCAAATCATTTCTGACTTCAGATGGTATGAATGATGGGGTTTTGTTGGCAAGATTTATTTAGAGGGGGTTTGCCATTGTCATCCTCTGAGGCTGAGAGAGTATCACATGCCTAAGGTCACCCAATGGGTTCCCATGGCTGAATGGAGATTTGAATCCATCTCCCACATTCAAACCACTACACCATGATGGCTTTTCCTGGAACCCTATAACTGTCTCAAAACTGTCTGCTTATGTGTCCGATTGTGTTTGCTCATTGACGTCCTGGAACATCATCCCAATGGTGGATCTGAAATAAAAGTTAATTAAAGCAGGAAAGTGGTGATTGAAAAGAATATCATTCCAAGCCATGGATTAATTTTTTAAAATTATATTGTGCTAATTGTGTTTAAATTCACTACTTTGTTTCTAATTATTTAAGTGCTCTGAAATGACGGTAAGAGCACCTTTTAAAAAAATGTGTCCTCAACAGCAAATCCATCCAGAAAATCTGGCAGAGTTGCAGAGTTTTCTAAACAAGCGCTTGCCAAACCTGTTCTTTGATCCAGTAAATAGTCATAATTTAAAACAAGGCCTACAGGCCTTCAAGGAATCAGGGAGGGATTTCATTCCTTTCTCCTTCCTTTTCCCCCCAAGGGGAACACTTTACCTTACTCAAGTTGTAATCTACAAAGTGCAGCTCCCACACAAGCCATATTAAAATAAATGGGTCTCTTCAGAAAAAAGAAAAAGGTGTCTTATGTGAAATGCAACATGTTCTTAAGGACCACATTCTTTTAGCCAGATGCATATTTGCAGTTTCTCCTGGATACTCAAAGGCAAGATAAAGGGACAATTTAAAAAAATTAAATCATTGCAGAATAGTTGAAAAATTAATTGCTGCTGAACAGAGAAAATAGTCTTTGTTAAAATGCAGTGATAATTATCAAAATGTTGATCTTCAGGGATTTCTTTTTCCGAGCTGATTTGTCTTCTACCATGCTTGTTGTGCTCATTCCAAATGGCAAAATGTCTGACCATGAATAGAATAGGCTTAGCCTCCAATTTTCCCAATTTGGCAGGGACAGCCTCAATTAATCCTCTGCTATCCCATTTTCTCAGTTCTTTTAAAACATCCTGGTATCTCTTTCCATTTTTCCTCTTTGTCCTCCGCTTACTTCAATTGCTGTAGACTAACTTCAAAGTGTAGTGGGTTTTCTGATTTGTAGAATTGAAATTCCTGTGTTCTTATGCTTTGAAAATCAGTGGTTAGTCACACAATTTAAAAACAGTAACATATATCTTGTGTATGATTGAAAGAGAGAGCCAGTGAGGGACAGTGGTTTGAGTATTTTACTACAACTTTGGAGACCAGGGTTCAAATCCCAGCTCGGCCATGTAAACCCACTGGGTTACCTTGGGTGAGTTACACTCTCTCAGCCTCAGAGGAAGACAATGGCAAACCCCCTCTGAAGAATTTGTCACGATAGGTTCACCTTAGGGGCACCATAAGTCAGAAACATCTTGAAGGCCCACAACAACAACAAAGGTAGAAAGCCCAAATGGACTGGTTCAAGGTTGAATTTTTAACTATCGGAAATCACTATTAACTCCTTCAGATATATTACAAGCTTTATGCTGGTTTCTTTGGAGGTAAATACATAAGATCAACACTGGATCAGACCTAAGTGCAGCATTCTGTCTACAGTTGCTTACAGAAAGCTCTCCATCTAGTGTTCCCCTAACAGGTGGGGGGTGCTGGGTATGGTCTCTGATTGCTTTGTGATGGACTCCCTTTGTCTCCATTGCAAGAGGAAATGCAAAAAACTAGGGAGGGAAGTGATCAGCAAATCCATTGAGCATTTATTTTAGTACTATCTAGGTCTCTGCATGTCCTCACATCAGCCAAAATATTCATCAGCATGATTCCTTACATGTGTAACTTCCTAGTTTCCACAGGTCATTGCGACCTCTTAAAACATGTCCAGTGCTAGATATTAATTATAAAACCCCAGATGCAGCAAGAGGGGGGTAGGGTAAGCTAACACAGGGCATAAATATAACTGTGCTATCCATCTTATGTTTTCTGGCATATAGAGGAAAAACACATCGTAATTTTTAGCCACTGAGAAGCTAAACTTCTTTCATACTTTGCAACTGCTCAATTTGGGAGAGACAGTCCCACCTAATCCTCTGTTATCCCATTTTTTTCTACTGTAAAAATGTCCCAGCTTCTCTCTTCTCCCACTTTCCCCCCTTGTCCTCAGCTTACTTCAATTGCTGCAAACTGAGCTCAAAGCATAAAAATATGTTGTACTCAACTCAGCAGGAGGAAGAGGTAGTGAGGGGCAGAATCTTGCCCTTCCATGTAGTTTCAGGGGGGGGGGGGGAACTGCTGCAGTCTCTTCTAACTTGTGCCTGTATGTGTCTGTATGTATTTTTTTAAGCTCCCTGTTGACTTATGGGGATCCCATGAATCATTGGGCTTTTTTAGGCAAGGGTCAGAGGTGTTTTTGCCATTTCCTTCTTCTGAAATATAGCCTACAGCACCTAGTTTTCATTGGAGGTCTCCCATCCAAGTACTAACCAGGGCTCCTGCTTAGCTTCCAAGATCAGATGAGATCTGGTGCCTTTAGTATTTAGGTCCCAACATAGGGTTGCCATAAGACACATACCATCATCATCATCAACAACAACAACAAGAAGAACAAATATTTCCTCATTAATACCTTTTGCCATCTTTATTATACACTGGTGTTGCTTGGCTACATCTGACCTGGTTTTCATTTGTGAAATGTTGGAGGGTCAAATGTTGCCCAATTACTTTTAAAAACTGTATAAGATGCATATCAGCACATCCTGTGGGAGCAAATTTCCCAATTAGGTGTGCTGTGTATGAAGAAGTACTTTCATTTATCTGTCCCGAGTCTCTCACTATTCAACTTCAGAGGATGACCCCAAATTCCATTAGTGTGAGGAAGGGAGATGACAATAGTAGTCACTACTATCCACCAATAAATGGTCTGTTCTCTTGTTATAAGACATTTTATTTTATTTTTTGTTCTCTTTAATGGCCAGGTCTACAAAGTTAATTATGGGGGGATGCAGATGGGCGGCCTGGGCCGCCCTGGGAAGCAGAGGATCGGGGCCACTGCTACCATACTCAGCAGCCCTGATTCTCCCGTTTGCCAGCCCAGAAAAGAGCAGCAAAATGCCGCTCTTTTCAGAGCCGGCAAAAGGGAGCCCTAAGAGCCGCCGCACAGCTCTTTAGTGTCCCTTCCAGCGCAGCATGTCAGGACACTGCACCAGAAGGACATCTTGACATTGCGCGCCATGTGTAATGGCTTGTGGCATCATGACGTTCTCGGCATGGGATTGGGGCACCCAGCGTGCGGCTGCCCCTCCCCATCCCTGCCTCCTTTGGGCCAGTCTGTAGAGGCCCTATAAATACCTTAATAATGGATATAAGACTTAAGCTATGCTTTTCCTGGCTTATTTGCAAATTATATGTGGGCAATCAAAAAGCTTGCTAATGGTGGACAATCTAGAAATTATTTTTTTAAATTAGGGTATTTACTAGTACTGTTTAAATACTGGTTCTCTTGCATATTCTTAGTTATCCAAATGTGCATTTTCTATGTAGTGCCATATGAAAGAACTAGAGAAAATCCTAAAGTGCAAAGATATGCAACTTACCACTAAAGTTAGGATCATTGAACCCATTGCATTCCCCATCACCATGTACAGATGGGAGAGCTGGGCAGTGAAGAAAGCAGACAGAAAGAAAATCAACTCATTTGAGATGAATGCAAAGGGATCTTGCAGCATCTATCTTTCTATTGAAAGATAGGAATTGGTAACATGAGCTTTCATAGACTAAAGACTACTTCTTCAGATGCATGTGGTGGAGTGGAAAGCCCAGGGACAGACCTTTATAGCAGTCTCTGTGTTGGAATGTCCATAGAAATACAAAACTTTGTGGGTGGTGATGAGGTGACAAGTTCAGTTTTAACAATGGTCACTGGGGAACAAGGCAAGATTTTGCCTAAAGCCAAGGTTAGTAGATAACCATATGAAAGAGCATTGGGATGTAGTGTAGGGGCCAAAAAGAAGATGTGATGAACTGGCCAAGACAGCTCCCATGAGGTTGAGAAGTAAGCTAATATTATAATGTGTGTACTGTGCCAGGAAACTATTGTCCCTAATCAACTTACTGCTGATATGTTCCAATTCTGCTGTTTCTCTTTCCTATCTTCCTTTGTAGTCTTTGACTACATTGAGATCATTTGAGATGTAGCACTGGAGAATAGTGCTGGGGTTACCATGGAAAACCAAAAAGTGAAAGAAATGGGTCCTAGGACAGATCAAATCTTAAGTCCCACTGGAAGCCAAGATTATTAAATTGAGACTGGCATACTTTGGCCACATAATGAGAAGCCACAACTCACTACAAAAGACAATAATGGTAGAAAAGATGGAGGGTGCCAGAAAGAGAGGAAGGAGGTATATTAGATGGAAAGACACAATCGAAGAGGCCATGGCTCTGGGCGTTTTCACACAGGCGGCTCTAAAGCCGCCTGGAAGCCCCCTGGAAGCAATCAAGAGCCGTTCCGGCGGCGAAAACAGCAGCCGCCGGAAGGGCTCCTGATTGCCTCCGGCAGCAGCCCCTCTAATTCCTTTTAAGAAAAGGAATTAGAAATATGGGGCTAAAGCCGGGAGGGCGCAGGGATGGCGCAGGGATTGCACAAGATGGGGCGGGGCTTGCTGCGACGTCGTTTGAACACGACGAGCAAGACCCCAGAGTGAGGCAGGGATGGCGCAGGGATGGCGCAGGATGAGGAGGGGCTTGCTGCGACGTCGTCTGAACTTTTAGGTTCTGGAGCCGGAGTGGGGCCGGACGGAGGTAGGTTTGCCTCCGTTTAAAGCCCCGTGTGAAAACGTCCTCTGAGCTTGCAGGAACTGAACAGAGCAATTGAGGACAGGGGGCTCGGAGGTGTCTCACTCACGGGGTTGTCATGAATAGAAGTTGACTGGAAGGCAGTTAACAACAGCAAAGGAAAATGCAGATTTGCATGTTTTATTTGTGTATTTGCAAATTTAGAAATAGCTACTATCATTTAAATAAAAATGCAGTACATCTCACTAGGAAGTGAATTGTTGCATAGTGTACGACTGAGGGCATAATCTATTGCATGGATGAATGCTCCATCTTACATGGATTTCAAACATTAGCCAAACGTAAATGAAAATAGTGCCAAAATCTTTTGGATCTTGAAGAGGGGTATGAAACCAACCTCTTTCTGTTTTGAAAACTTTCAGATTTTAAAGATTCACATCAGCATCATTCATTTCAATTGCCTCAGCCTATGTGCTATGGAGATTCTATTATCCTTACATAAATCCAAACAGATAGGTATCATCAGCACTCTTCTTTTATATAATGAGTTTATTTACACCAGATGTTGAAATGAGATGATGATAAAAGTATTTTCAGCCCAAATGTTTTCATACCATATGTAAAGACTGTGCAAAAAAAACCAACCCCCCCCCCCCACTGTATGAAAACTATGTTGTTTGTTTGTTTGTTGTTGTTGTTTAAGCTGGATTCTGGCGAAGACTGGTGAGCTAAGTAACTCAGTGAGATTAATTTTGGCAGCTGCCTGGAAGGCCAGTCTGCCCACCCCCACTATTTCTACCCATGGTGTGCATGCTAGGGAATATGCTGTGCCCGAGGTACAGCAGCAAATGCTTTCTGCCCCATGCAAGTCAAGTTGCATCATACCTAAGTTCAGTTGAGTTATTTTGGCACTACAGGCAACAAATTCCACAAGAGCATCTTCCCTCCCTAGTAGTAAAAATGCAATAAAATTTAAATTAAATAACTAACTATTTGCTGCCTATTCGTGATGCCCTGAATCAGCTGCCTGGAGCAGCAGCCTCACTTGCATAATACCAAGGCTGGTCTTGCCAGTTTGTGACTTGCTTTAATGCCTTACAAGCAGCTGCATTTGGCCTCCAATGCCAATAAGTGCAGTAGGATGCAGTCCTTGCTGGTTCCTCTGAAAAGAAAGCAGAGCTCATTCTATCACATGTCTCCTTGCTCTTATTTAGCAGTGAAATATACGCCAGTGATAGTGGTGGTTTGATTAGTAGCATTAATTGTTGAGAAATACTGTTTAGGGCTTACCAGCCATATTCCCTTTGCCTTCTGTGGTGCATGCTTGGGACTTGTTTCATTTGGGTGTTCAGGGCCACTTTCTGGTTAGTGCATAGATGCATAATTACCCTTGCATGTCATTCAGGTCTGCATCTTGATCCTTGACCAACTCTAATCTTCTTTGGCCAGCCCACAGCTTGGATGTAAGTAGTTATACATAATGACTAGTAATTAATTCCTTTTTAATGGTAACTATAACCATTAAAAGAGCCAGTGTGATGTAGTGGTTTGGGCATTGGTTGATGGCTCTAGAGACCTGGGTTCAAATCCCCACTCAGTCATGGGTGATTGGGCAAGTCACACTGTCTTAGCTTCAGAGGGAGGCAGAGGCAAAGGCAAACCTCCTCTTGCCAAGCTTTCTTGGCAATTATTGGTTGCTAAAGCTGGTGTTGACGTTCTTGGTGGTCTGTGAAGCAATGCATACACACCCCTTGCCAGGAAGTTTCCTACCCTGATTTCTAAGCATGAATTCTTCTGCTTCCTCACATCTGATCTGATTTTTTCACCAACTGCATTCCATTTCCCATCACACTCCCTATTAACTTTAAAATAACATATGATAGAAGTATATATGTATGGCTTTTCATCACTCTAACAGATAAAAACAAAAATTAAAAGAGTTACTTCAGCATCACCGGAATCTTTTTGCTCTTATGAGAGGCAGGGAAGATGATAATGGCAGATATTTCACTCTCAGACAAGTATCAAAGATATGAACGACAGTGTAAGAACATACCATTCAGATGCCAAGCCCAGAAGAGAAGGTGTGTGCAGAAATGAGAACACATTTTTATTCCCACATGTCAGCAAACTTTCATAGTAAAATTCTTCAGAACATTTTGCACAACATTTAAGGCAGGCAATTGGTTTCCTAATGGAAAAGACACAGGAGTTGTCTGGGGCTTCATTAAGGCACCTTGGTACCTCAGGGTCTAAAATGAAACTCATTGACGTCAGTGGAGATACCTCCTTCGACTTCACGGGTATTTCATCCAGAGATGACACATGTGAAGTAAAAATATAGGTTCAGTAGAGCATGCCCCAGGTAGAAACATTCATGCTTCCCAGCATACACATCACAATACGCACTGGGAATAGAGGATGGAAGAAATCTTGAGGGTCAGACAAGATGAAAAAGATTAAAAACTTAAGTGAAGAAATGGCTTTTAATCATTAAACAGAGAAGTTGTTTTTGCCATTGCTGCAGGAAGAATGAGCTTCACTATTGATGTACATGTAGTTGCAATGTAATTTTGTTAACTTTACAGTCTGGGAAGTTGCCGCTAATCTAGTTTTTATCGGTTGCAGCAAATTCCTCCCAGAGGACCTGAGGGTGCGGGGTGGATTGTATGGAAGAAGGCGATCCCTTAGATAGCCCAGGCCATGTAGGGCTTTAAAAGTAATCACCAACACCTTATACTGTGCTCGGAAACCGATAGGCAGCCAGTGCAGAGATTTCAACACAGGTGTGATATGATCGCTCTTGGATTTGCCGGTGAACAGCCTGGCTGCCATATCTTGTACTAATTGTAGTTTCCGAACTAGGTATAAGGGTAGCCCCATGTAGAGTGCATTGCAGAAATCGAGTCGTGAAGTTACCAGTGCATGTACTACGGTTTCTAGGTCCCTTACTTCCAGGAAAGGGTGTAGCTGGCATATCAGCTGAAGCTGATAACAGGCGCTCCTGACTGTCGCGTTCACAGACAGTGTTCAACTCCTCCATGTTGGTTAGGCTCAAGTCCAGGATTGCCAATCCTCTTATTTACTTCCTCCACTGTTTGAAAGAGGAATTTATTTGCAATGGACATCAGGAGATGGTTGGAGAGTCTGTGCTTAGCAGAGTTGTGATCTTATCGCTCACCAAATTAAGCTGGTTTGCCTCTTCCAAATTCAATCCTGGATCTGGGATCCCCCTGGATGTTATCAGACATAAATTGCTGCCAATTTAGCCACAATGCCACTGGCTGAATCCATCCCGAGTCGAAGCCTCCCTCAGCCAGCACTTTTTCAATGTTGGGGAGCTTCCGATTTCAAAAATTGGCTGGCTCAGGAAGGCTTCAACCTGGGATGGATCCAGCCAGCAGCATTGCAGCTAAATTGGCAGCAATTTATGTCTGATAACATCTGGGGGGATCCCAGATCCAGGATTGAAACCAGAAGAGGTAAACTGGCTTAATTTGGCAAGCAATAAGCTCCTTGGTCTCTCAGCAGATATCAGGATAATTGGAATCCCCCATAACTACCAGTTCTTGAATGCTGGAGATTTCTGAGATTTTTTTTGTTTCAAAAGAAGAGGTTGCTTATCTGTAACTGTGGTTCTTTGCGTGGTAATCTGTGCCATCATACAACCCACCCGACCAGTGGTGTACCCACCCAGGGTGTCACCCGGTGCGGGGTCAGAGCTTCTGGGGGCTTCTAGGCAAGACTCCCAGGGGTGGGGTCATGTGGTGTGCACCAGGAGAAACGGCCACACTGCCAGCCTGGGAAGCCTGCTGGAGCCCTGCCAGCTGGAAAAAAAGGCAGCACAGGTGTGGGAACCCTGCACTAGTCAAAAAAACAGTGGCATGGGCCTGAGGAGCCCCACGCCAGCCAGAAAAATGGTGGTGTGGGCCAGGGAAATGGTCACACGCTGCCTGCTTGAGCCGAAGACAACCCCCTGAGGCCGGAAATGGCCCCAAGGGACACCTGTACTGTTTAACATGAAAGAAATGTCAATATTTTGGAACCAGAAGTTCTCAAACTCTGGTAGATTTGAGAAAAATGCATAAGAATCTTGATGGTGAATGAATAGATCTCACAGGCTAGGTTTGGGCAGGACTGGGAGATAAATACCGAGAGCCAGTGTGGCGTAGAGGTTTGAGCATTGAACTAATGCCCAGGAGATTAGGGTTCAAATACTGGTTTGGCCATGGAAACTCACTGGGCGGCCTTGGGCAAGTCACACTCTCTCAGCCTCAGAGGATGGCAATGGTAAGACGCCTCTGAAGGAACTTGCCAATAAAACCCTATGATAGGTTCACATTAGGGTCACCATAAGTAAAAAATGACTTGAAAGCACACAACAACAACAACAACAGCAGCAGCAGCAGCAGCAACATCAGGGAGGGCAATGGACTTTTGGCTTTTTGACAATGGACTTTTCAAAAAGACCTCCTGCTGAAGTGGCTCATATTGTCTCAGACTGAATGATTAATCATCCAGCCAGAAAATTAGTCATCTAAACTAGGGAATAAGATATGCTGTTGGAGCTAGAAATATGGATTTTTGAGTAAACTTCTGAAACTTCCAGGTAGGACATGAAAAGACCCATGTTAGAGTTGCTTGCTTTTCTTCCTTTAGCTGAAGAGCCAAATTGAACATTTTTCAAATTTTGTTCAGAGGTACTTTTACATGTGCTTAAAAGAAGTGATGTGATCCTTCTGGATGTTTTATGACACAGGATTCCCTCACAGATGAATCTGGAAGGAACACAATTTAAAATGAAAAATCAGACTAATTCCTGTCCTTTTGATTTCTTTGTCTCTTATGTTCCCTCTTCCCATTGTTTCTTTTCCACTCTTTTGTGATGTTTTCTCACTCTCCTGAACAAGTTAGGAGGGATTTTATTTTGCCACATGACTTCATGATGTTTGGTGTTGATTTACAGCAACAAAAATATAATTTAATGCAAGCTGTTACCCTTTCTCCAAGTTTCCAGTTTGGCTCAAGATAAATCATATAATTCCCCTGACTATGGGCTGGAAACAAAGTTACACTCAATAAATTTCTCAAGAATTTCTCCATACATGCACTTTTCCAATAATCATTCTCATGAAAGCAACTGAAATGAGTTTGATGTATAATTTTAAATATTTAACAGAGTTTACAAACTCATATTATTAAGGAAGAGTATTCAACAAATGCAGTGATGGAACTGCTGATATGAGAAGTTGACATTTTTAAACTGAACTGTGTTTCAAGTACCGTAACTGCCTGACAGAATGGCAAGTTACACATGAAGACCAAAATCAAGACCTTTCATAGACAAATGATTCTCACTCATTGACTTTGTAAACAAAGACAGAAACAAGAGAAGACAACCTCCATCTCACCTGAACTTTTGGTCAGACATTCTGGACTAAAACTACTCAAAGACGGTACTGGACTTTAAAATGACCACTTACATTGAACAGAACCCAAGAAGGAGACCCACAACATAATTCAATGTTGTGAGATGAATTATTTTAATTTGTTTTATTGTTGTGACATGTTTTGAATATAGGTTTACTTATAATAATAATTAAAAAAATATTTAAAAAACTGTGGCTTGTCTCTTCAGTAATATTCTTTTATACAAAAAAGTGCATGCAATTCTATAGCATATGTGTATGTCCCTTCTTTAGCTTCTGGTCTTTATGCTATGTTAAATTGACTATATTTTGGCTTCAATATAATAGCTTCAACATTTTCTCTATAATCACAAAGACTAGAAATATTATCTCTTTCTAAAATAGAAAGTGAGTCTTTTATACTTTCAAGGAATGTATGAGCATTCTTGGTCCAAGCATTTGAATACTCTCCAATGCTCAGTTCTTTCTGAACAGCTGTAATGAGATGAAGTGCACATATGTGTGCAGAGAGGGAAAGAGAGAGAGAGAGCCTGCCCAGACCACAGGCCATCAGTACTGGCTATTGGAAATCCAAAATGTCTTTTGCATGATTCTGTGCAAATTTACTTCCTCATTCTATACAAGCATTATGTTTTGGAAGCTTGATATTTCATGTAGCTATGTCTCTGTAGTTGTCCCAATCCTGCCCCATAAAATCTCAGCCAAAAATGGCTATTTCCATGTGTCAGATGATGGAGAATTGATCAGGGATGTATCCAGCTATATGCCTGTATCTGGGTGCAGTGTGGTAGGTATTTGAAAATACCTTTGGGTATCCTTGAAAGTTCTCTGTAGTGTTACCCTAAAACTTTAGGGGTCCTAAATGCCAGTGTCTCCTTTAAATTTTGGGGAAATGATAGCTCAAAAAAGAGGCCTGCAAGAGGTTGGTAACTTGCAAGGATCTTTTCATTTCTGTATACCAGTACTAACTGCTGAGAGAACTCCAGTCCCTGGTTATATATATATATATATATATATATATATATATATATATAATTTATTTAGAAATGTGCACGACTACACACAAACATACCTGAAATGAGACAAGCTTAAGAATCACACAGGGCTATCAGAATAAAAAGCCTGAAAGGTTGGATAAAGGGAATTTTGGGTTTAAAAAAGCTGATTGTTACCAATCCTGCAGAGAGGATACAATTGCTTCTTTTGTTCCCACTTTCAAGAGGAAATGCAAAGAGCATGGGGGGTCACAAAGTGTTCAGCAAAACCCACTTTTGTCTTTTTTCCATCTAGGTCTCACACATGTCCTCCAGTGAGCATGACTTCTATATGGGTACTTCTACAGGACATTGTGGCCTGAAAGCTTGCCCAATGCTAGATATTAATCATGAAACCTCATATCCATCAGGAGAGATATAGGGTATGCTAACAGCAGATGATATCCTTGCAGCATGAACAGGTACAAGAAATAGCTGGAGATGTTCCTGTTCATCCACCTTTCTCTGACAAGATGGAAATTGATACATTGTAGGGGCTATGCTTCTTACAAGGTGAGTTTGGTAATGAATGCGGTCATTGTATGGTCAGAACAGAATTCAAACCTACATAATGACCATAAAAGTGAGTTGTGATGGTGTAAATCTAACCTATGCCATTGTCATTCACTAATGGGATGTCAGCCAAAGTATTACAGTTTGCAAAATATTTGCAAGGTATATAAAGAGAAATTTCTGAAGAACACAAACTATCTGGGGTATAATATTCATCCTGAGTGTAGTTGCTTTACCCCAGAGGCTTAAATTTAAGATTTTGATTTAGCATAATCATATGCAAAGTATTCCTATGAATTAATATTTCATGATATGCAGTAACATATAGCCACCACCAGAACAGTCAATAGCAAATATGATCCATGATATATTGCCTTCTCCAATAAGAGATCTGATTCTAACCAGTAATCAAATAACAGGACAAGTCTCCCTTAGTCATCTTGATTAATACCAAAATAGAAGACTGAGGTTCACAAATAAAGATCATCTGCATAAAAAAATGTTAAATTTTTAAGAATCGCTAGTTACTTCTTTTTAAATGAGACAGAACTTCTACTGATGGTCCCAAGCAAGTGCTTTAAATCTAATGTTCTAAAAGATTGCCAAACCAAGCCACACATGCAGAATAGCTAGAAAGGCACATATTTTGTAAACAGGAAATTCTGACTGCTGAAAAGTATTGTGGAGAAATATCAGGTTACTGTGACCACTATTTGGCAAGTTGGGGAACATAAAAGGATACATATGAAAATAATGGCCAAAATACCAAAAAAGAAAAAGAAAAGATTATTAAAATGTTTAAGATGGCTATGTCACATATGCAAAATTTAATGAATGTTTCAGAAATATTGAGAATAAAATTTTCCACCAGCTCTCTCAAAAGGAAGCTGCTCCATCTCAACATGTTCTTATTTTGCACTAAAAAAGAGCTTTCTTTTGAGCTTTCCTCAGAGCTACTTTAAACCTATAATCTTCTAAGAAGAAATGGTCAATTCTGCTTACAGCCATGTTGGCCCTATGCGACATTTAATTAATTTTCCTTTCATTATTTGATATGTGACAATACTAAATACCAGCAGAACCTGGACATACTCACCCACTTCAGATAGCATGATGATACAAGACTGGCAAGCAAAGTGGATAAATCAGAATAAAGTTGTTTATAGCATCAATAGATGTAGGTTTTCCTCCCTAAAAGATGGGAACAAACTCCTTTATTCAGTTCTACATCTGACAATGACTAATTAGGTTTTTGCTGCCATTGCCCTAGAGATGGGCCACAGAGCAATCTTAGGGATCAGAGAAGATGACATTACTGGAGTCAGTTTTGATTCTGCTGCACATTTGTTTGAATCACTGGCTTGACAGCAGAAAGTTATAATCTTCTTCAATAAGCAAGGGTTGATGGAGTTGCCTTCTTCTCTCCTTCCTGAACCCCACTTGCCTTGATGGGACCATTCCTTCTACAGTTTCAAATTTACAATTAAAAGTTGGTATGGCCTTCCCTTTCACCTGGTGATATTACTGCAAATTAGCTAGAGAACCTAGAGAACAACGTAGAGAACAAGCTGTCTTGTCCATGTAGTCCAGGGGAGGGCATTGATGGCCATCCAGATGTTTTAACTGATAACTCACAGATCCAATCTACCCAATGATACCAGATTTATGTGTGTTGCAGTTCAAATATGTCTTCTCTGTTTTTGGTAATACTGTAAAAAGAACACTTAATGTAGTCCAGTCAAATTTAATTCAAATTTTGTGAATGAACCAGAAGAGGAAAAGATGTCGTTAGCCACAATTCCTTATTAGGAGCCAGCTCCACAAAATGCTCACTGATTAATCAGACAATATCTACTGTATAAAGCACAGTCAATCTGGAATCTTAATACTGAGTCAATATCTTTGTGGAAAATTTAAGCTGGGATTCATTAGTAGTCATTTTAGAAACTATACTCATTGTTAATATCCTAAGGATGTTATGCACCCCTGTATACCCTACACTGTTTTTTAGGGTTCTCATATTTTGATATCTCATATTTGGAGATAGCCTGTTTTTGAGAGATTGATGACCATTCAAGAACAATAAAAGGGTGAGGTTTGAAAGAAAAAACAAATCTAGGCATGTGGACATCCAAGTATCAAATCTAAAGTGCTTCATCCTTCCCCCAAATATTCTGCATTTCCACTTGAAACCTGATTTGCAGGAGCCTCTCTGTTTACGCCCTGTTGTGATCCCAGCCCAACTTCTGCAGATACCCTTCCAGAGTCATCCCAATCCCATCACTGCTTTTGATAAAACCATCAACCAGGACAAAATCTCATTGTAGATTCCTGGGACAAGCCATTCAACCTTTGTTACCTGACTAGATAGCCCATTGCCTCAGGCTAAAGTATAAATCTGTTCTCAAAACTTAACCATGGCACACACACACCAGCCCACATATATGCCCACACTCTATGTATGTTCTGTGTTGCCCTCAGACCCCTCCCAGTCTGAGTCACTACAATCTTCCACAGTCTTCTCTTTGTATAGGTAAATATAACCCAGTGGTGTTCCCTGACCAGGTGACACCCAGTGTGAAGAGTGGGGCTTCTGCGATGGGACTTCCAGATTTGAACTTCCGGTGGACATCTGGGGTGTGGGAGCATGCACTGCACAGGAGTGTGTGCACGCGTATGGCCCAGGAGCAGTCCCGCCACCCTGAAGGTCTGGGGAGAAGCCCCATCACCTGGGGAAGGTCCTGCCCAGGACTGAGGAGAGCCAGCACAGCCCTCAGATCACCCAGGTGGGGCTAAGAAGTGCCTGCATGGGACTGAAGAGAGCCAGTGGGGGCAGCGAGCTGACCTGGTATCACCCCCCTTTCTGGGGCGTCATCCGGTGCAGCCCGCACCACCCCACCCCAGATGCTACTGATATAACCCCATTGCAATCCCTTGGCTATTCCCTTTCACTTTTCCATTTTGGTTAGCTCTGTATGCTGTGTGAGTATGTATTTGAATTACTACCTTGTGTTGTGTGCTGCAATCTGCATATCTTCTAAAGATCCTTTAATTTACCATGAATCTAGAGGCTTCCCATTTTGTACTGTTATATAGTGGTGCTCCTGGGTCTAAAGGTTAACCAATCCTCTCTCAAAGCTAATTTCCCCAACATTTTAAGTATCACTGACAGCTTGTGGGGACCCCCATTCCCCCCATCTGTTCTTTGGGTAACAAGGGTGAGCATGCACAAATACTATGACTAGCACTTTGAACAGATGCTGCAAGCAGTCATATATTTCAGAGACTTATTTTGTCAGCTTCTATAACACCAGCTCTTCCTGGCCTTTCACAGGATGAAGGTTCCTTACTAAGGACCTTATCAAACGCTGGCCACGAAGCGAAAAGCAAGCGAAAAGTAACCGAAGTAAGAATAAATTCAGTTCTATACCGAAACAAACTGAATTTCGCCCACGCGGCCATTGCGCAATGAATACGAAGGCTCCCTTTCTCTCTCTCTCTCTCTTCTTCCTTCTTTGTCCCCTCCCGTCGCCCAAAAAGCCGGCATCGCAGAAGCGCTTCTGTGGATGGCAAGGATGGGAGGAAGGAGTGGGGAGGAAAGGCAGCCAAGGAGACCGAGGAGGAGGAGGAGGACTGGAGAACTGGAGGAGGGAAGGCAGCTTGGGATATGTAGAACTCTCCTGCTTCCCCTCCCCGCCCAACATTGCGCAAGGAATACAAAGGCTCCCTTGTACTTCCCCGAAAAACCGAATGTCAAAAGCTCTCAATTCCTTACGGATTAGCTCCGGGTTCTGTGAGTTTCGGGGCAGCGTCGTGTGTACACGCAGGGAAACAATACGGATTAGCTCCAGGTTCTGTCGAGTTTCGGGTGCAACGTCGTGTGTACACTCGGGGAAATAATATGTATTAGCTACGGATACCCTTTGGATTAGGGCTGCTTTAGACCCCGTGTGATAAGGTCCCAAGTATGAAGACAGGGGTCTAGGGAGGAAACCATATATCTCTTTATAATGCCCTGAACATTAGCCTGAGGTATTCCAGTATAAGGGAGGAGGACCGCCTTCACAATCATTGGTGCTGCTTTCTTGGCTGGGGTGCTCCTGGGCCTCTCAGATGGTTAACTTCTGATAGAAACCACAGCAATCATAGCAACATTGTTACCTACTGTTGAATACTGAACACTCAAACAAACATTGGGGGGTTGCAGACTGCCAGAAATAGTGCAAATTGAGTCCACTTTTAGGGTTAGGGTTAGTGCTAGGGAATCATGGGAATTGTTTTTTTCTGAGACATTAAGTCTTCTCTGTCAGGGAGCTCTGGTGCCACAATAAAATACAGTTCCCATGATTCCCTAACCCTAACCCTAAAAGTGGACTCAATTTGCACTATTTCTGGCAGTCTGCAACCCCCCATTGATTCCATTATGCAGCTACAGCATTCTCCCACTGCATTTGGGCCAGAAAGTGGGCACTGTCTATCATTACCTCTGCAATTTGTCTACTTATAATCACACATTTCAGTGCCACCCTCATTCTAATAATATAACTGTGACTTAACCATATCAAGCAAGGGAAAAGAAATCCACAAAGACATTGTGAATTAATTATCAGTATTTCACCAGAACCAGGCTCTGATCCAGATGGATCTGTAAATACCATTTCCATGGAAATTATGAAAATAGCCCTGCAGTTTGCCCTGTTATAATTCACTGGCTTATATTTAACCATTGCTAACTCCCTGGGTTCTTCCATCACTCTCATTGTCTGACAAAGCAAAGTGCAGGAATTGTCCTTCAGAGAGCGAGAGACAGACCTGGGTGCTTTGTTCACCACCACCTCTTAGTGACTATTGTACAGCTTATTAATTTTATCTACTAGGTACATTCTACTAAATTTTGCAAACAATAAATGATTGCATTATCTATCTTAGAAACAGATAGAAATAGATTTCAAGATGTTAAAACTAGGGTGATGCAGTCAGTCTTTAAACATCTCTATGAGATGTTTGAAGAATACCACCTAGTGGCTGGAATATGTTAGACCCAAAAACATTTTATCATCTACTACTTTTGGCCCATCAGTGTTGTGAATAGGAAACTAGAAAGATTACTTAATTCTTGATTATGCTTTCAAATGTTTTGCTTTCTTTTCAATGTTCTTATTTTTCTAGAGACAATTTCCACAGAAATATTGGGTATGTCATTATTTCTATTTATGTGTTTTATCTGACCCTATTTGACACAAAGCCATTCTGAAAAAAGAATATGCTTCACCCAGGCCCTCTTCCTTTCCCAGCAAGGTTTAAATAAAATAAAATGTCAGCTATTAGGAATGTACAAGACCACTTATGCTGACTTGTTGACAGAGGAAAGCAAGCTTTATGAAAATGTGTGGCCTTATTTTTCTTTGGTGGGGAGAGGAAGTGAAATTATTATATAGCCCTAGGATACTGAGATTCATATGAGTAATATTTAGGTGGAAAAATATGATGACGACATGAGTCTAAGGCTACAATCCTGCACACACCTCCATGAGAGCAAGCCTCACTGAATTCAGTGAGATGTGCATATAGAGCAAGCATCATATATTAGTTTGAATGTTGGTACAGAATTCTGAGAGATCAGAGTTCAAATCCCTGCTCAGCCACAGGAACCTACATGTTTAGTCTCTTATCCGAAGAGGAAGATAACAAGGACAAACTTCTTCTGAATAAATCTTGCCAAGAAAACCATATGACAGGTTAAAGAGTTGGCTTGAAGACAGTTAAGAACAACAATAACAACTAAAAATTATTTGTGCTGGAACAGCTGCTACAGTGACCATTAGTTTTTGAGGCTGCATCTGCACTGTATGAATAATCCAGTTTGACACCACTTTAACTGCCATGGCTCAATGCTATAGAATTCTAGGAATTGTAGTTTATTGTTGCACCAGCGTGCTGCTCTGGTGCCACAACAAACTACAGTTCCCAGAATTCCATAGCATTGAGCCATGGCAGTTAAAGTGATGTCAAACTGGATTATTTCTGCAGTGCTGATGCAGCCTGTGACTCTACAATGAGGGATTAGGACCAATAAGAAGGCTTCTGTGATACTGCTTTGGTAAGCATTGGTATGCTTATGCCTCTTAAGTGGGAATTTGAACCAGCTGTAAATTGCGAGTCAGAAGGCAGAGCTATGGATTAAGGATTCATGCCTCTCTCCAATAGCATAGTACATAAACCCTGGGAATGTACTTGAAGGCATATAACAACAACAACAACATGCGTATAATTGCACTATCAAGCTACTTTGATATTCAAGTTTTCAAGTTAATAAAATAAACCAGATGTTTCAGTTTATTGGGACATATTTAACACACACACAAAATTACTGGAAGAGGTTGTCCAAAGGTTTTTGGTTTGGGTTGTTTGTTTGTTTGTTTGTTTTTGGTCTGGTGCTATCTGCATGTAGATGACACTCCTCCCTATCTCCTTCCTCTCCATATAATTCCAGAGAAGTTTTGGTTTTAAATCAGTGTCTGGCATCAGTAATTCACTGAATGAAGGCAAACAAAATGAAGCTTGATTCAGACAAGACAGAGGTGTTCCTGATCAGTGAAGATGTAGACCTCAGAAATAGGATTCAGCTTATGCTACATGGGGTTACATTCCTCCTGAACATGCAAATTCACAAGTTAGAGGCCAGAAAATTCATTTGTACTTTTAAAGCTATTGCTCTTGCTGTATCTATCCCTATAGATACCTGATCTGGCCACCATGACACACATGATAATTATATCCTGTTCAGATTTCTCTAATATACTCTACCTGAGGCTGCCTTTGAGGATTGTTAGGAAACTTCAGCTGATCCAAAGAGCTGTAAGAAAGGGTTAAACCACCTGCTCCCATGTGCTGCTGTCCAAATACAAATTAGGGAACCCATGTTGTTGTTGTTGTCGTTGTTGTGTGCTCTCAAGTCATTTCCAACTTATGGTGACCCTAAGGTGAACCTATCATGGGGTTTTCTTGGCAAGTTTCTTCAGAGGGGATTTGCCATTGCCATCCTCTAAAGCTGAGAGAGTGTGACACACCCAAGGTCACACAGTGGGTTTTTATGCTTCAGTGGGAAATCAAACCCTGGTCTCCTGAG
Source organism: Phrynosoma blainvillii (assembly GCA_026167975.1). Taxonomy (NCBI): domain Eukaryota; kingdom Metazoa; phylum Chordata; class Lepidosauria; order Squamata; family Phrynosomatidae; genus Phrynosoma; species Phrynosoma blainvillii. Next base: position 42,293,650 of record JANUYF010000005.1, read on the forward strand.
TCCAACACTCAAACCACTATTCCATGCTGTCATGGGTACCTATGCCAGTTACTAAATGTGTTTTAACACTGGCATAGTTCCTAATAATGCATTTAGAGTCATTTAAATGTAGGATAGTAATTAATTAGTATGAAGAACCAGCATTTCCCTTGTATTTGAAGATCACTACAATCAATCAATCTGGAAATTCAGTGCTTAGCATACAACCCTATCTTTCAATACTGCTTGATTTGCTATTTCATTATAATGACTGTATAGCATCTATATCTAGAAAAGAGTTAATGTATACTATACAAAATAAGTTAGATCCTATCTTTCAAATGTGTCTGCATGGTACTAAAACTAATATGCCGGACACTAAAGAGGCAGTATGCCATTTTACAATGTGAACAACAAGGTCAGGGAGTCTGAATACTCTGCAACTGATTTGAGCTAAAAACAGAAACCTATTTACTTCATTTCCAAGTTTCAGCAAGTGTCTTGTGGCCTCAAAAATACTTCAAAGTTAATGCCTAAGGCATTTATCTACCCCCAAAGGTTTAAATCAGCATTAAAAGTCTGTTATGTTGAATGATTAATCCTGCAGTTGAAAATGTTATTGATGACGCAAAGAAATGAAACTTTATTTCTGTACTGCTCTTTTGTCATTTGATCTGTCCTCATAGAGCTTTAAAGTGAGAGTTTTGCCCCATTTCGTTTGAAACATGCTTCTTTTTGGCAACATCAATAATACATGTCTTGTTTTTGTGTGCATGTTTGATTCAAAATTGTAACTATTCTTTGTTGGTGTCATGTCACTTTAATTACATAATCTTTTTTTTTAATTCCTAAAAAAATAAAAATCCATTCTACCATTTATATGCTTCTGTTTCTTTAAAGTATTTTTGCTGGAGGTTTTCCTTTCCAGCATTGATAAAACAGAGGGAGTCACGTCTGTGAAAAACAAATTTCTTACTTCATTTTAACTTTGTCCATTCATCATACTTTTTATAGTGGTATAGACAAATAAATGTATGCATATAATTAATCTGGTCAGTGCCATGTTCCTCACCCTGTACAACAACTTTGTTAATATCAGGGTTCTCCCAAGACATTTGGCTACTAGAGACAAAGGACAACATGAAGTGCCCATTCATTCCATGTACAGAAGTCAAATAGATTGTTGCTCTTCCTAGAGAGTAGCAGGATAGTTAAGTCAGGGAAACACTACTCTTGGATATCCCAAGAGAAGGGAATGTCCTTGAGGGGAATCAGGAAGAACAGTTGGGAGACAAACGCTTTACTAGCATGGCTGGTCCTGATTTATATGTGACCTCCTGCATAGTGCATGCCCTTTTTCTGAAGACAAACTATTAAATATTTGTCTACATGTAAGTATGAAAATGACTTTGTTGTTGTTGTCGTGAACCTTCAAGCCATTTCCAACATATGGCGACCCTAAGGTGACCCTATCATGGCATTTTCTTGGCATGTTTCTTCAGAAGTGGTTTGCCATTGCCATCCTCTGAGGTGGAGAGAGTGTGACTTGCCCAAGGTCACTCAAACCTCTACATCACTCTGGCTTTTAAAGTCTCTCAAATTCTCTTTCCCCTCTCAAAAAAACAATTATTTCATTTTTATGTCCTCTTTCCCTCCCCTCTAAAGAAACATGCTAAGACCCCTTAGGGTTGCCATACGTCAGAAACAACTTGAAGGCACACAACAACCTATATATATATATATATATGTGTGTGTGTGTGTGTGTAAAGGTATTCCCCATTGACAAGGTTGTCAAGTCGTTCCAATCGTAAGGGGCAGTGCTCATCTCCATTACTAAGCCAAAGAGCCAGCATTGTCAAAGACTACTCTGTTATCATGTGGCCAGAATGACGACACAGAACGCTGTTTACCTTCCTACCAAAGTGGTACCTATTTAGCTACTTGTACTTGCATGCTTTTGAACTACTAGATTGGCCAAAGCTGGAACTAGTGACAGGAGCTCACCCCATCATGCAGAACTTGGGCCTCAAACTGCCAGCCTGCTGATCTTGCATTCAACAGAGTCAGCGTCTTAACCATTTGAGCCACTGCATCCCATATATATATATATATATATATATATATATGGGATTTTATATTATATTATATATTATATTATAATTATATATATAGTCAGTTCTCTGTATATGTGGATTTTTTATGGATCCATGGCTTGAAAATATTTTAAAAATTATATAAATTCCAAAAAGCAAACCTTTATTCTGTCATTTTATGTAAGGTACACCATTTTACTATGCCATTGTATTTAATGGGACTTGAGCATCCACAGATTTTGGTATCTGCAGGGAGTCCTGTAACCAAACCCCTGTGGATACCAAGGACCCATTCTATATGTGTGTGTGTGTGTGTGTGTGTGTGTGCGTGTGCACATACCTATACTAACATATATACAATATACATACTAATAAATATACTAAACTCTAACCCTGGGTTGTATAGATTTATGAGTCTGGGAAAAGATTCATATAATTGTGGGAGAAAGGCAGGCTTAGAGTGAATCCATCTGGTTCTTCTCACTCAAGCTAACCTTCCCTCTCTAACTGTTCCAACTGTTCCAACAGTCATGGAGACTGTGCCCATGCCCATCCTGCCCCATGTTGATTCCATCGTGGAGGAGGGCCCTCCCTCTTGACATACAGCTCTTTAGGCCCAGCTGCCAAACCACAAGGCTAGCTATCCCTTTGTCACATCTCCCTTTTTTGACCAACATTTCCACAGTAGCAGGGTTTACTATAATGGTAGCTCAAGAAACTGTGCTCCAAAATGGAGGCTACACTATGTGATAATGAGAGCCTCAAGGGCAAACAGGTGAGTGCCTCAAAGCCTCTGCTTATGTGGGGAAGCTCTTTCTTCATTTTGTCTTTCCATTGCCAGTATCTTCTGAAAGACAGTAGAGTAGGAAGGGGGACAGGGCAGGGAATCGATCCCCTCATTTAGACCTTGGGAAATTACTTTTAAGAAGTACCGTAATTACTTTCCATAGTTCTGTATCTTGCCTTATCTGGAATAACCTTCAGCTCATTTGCCCTCATCCATACCAAAAAAGCCTCCAGAGGCCTGTTCAAGATAACCTGAATGCCACAAGGTGATAAAAGAGGTTCTCAAAATGAATGTTTGGGACTGCCTTTCCACAAAGAATTTAGGGGAAAATGGAATAACAACATCTTTTAAACACAACCCGATAAGGTAGTCTGTAAGATTACTATAACTGATGGTAACAAAATAGCTGAGCTATCCAGCACAATCAATATGTCATGCTCCACCATCCATTTCTTGGCATAAATCAGATCAACAAATAAATTTACTGTTCCAGATCCAAGCCATCTATTAGACTGGAAAGGATACAAATAATCAGTCTCTTCTGAAATATCTGATCTTGAGACCCCACAACTCTTCCTGGCCTTGTTCAGAAATGATAAATAGAAAATTGGTGGTTAGTATATTAAATGATAGCTTCCAAGATATATATTCTTTGCAAGTGTCTGACCACTGGCTTTGTGAGAACAGGGAGAATTACATCTGCACAGGCTCTGTGGACTGTCTTTTCTCCCATACTTTGGCTCATTTACTCAGGATGAGAAGAGAACAATTGTTAGATAACCATCTCTATGCAAGCTGAAGACCAAAATTAATAGCTGAGAGCTAGATCAGAATATTTGTATCTAAGTTTTCCCCTCCTATCTTCCAGAAGCCAATATAGCCCCAAGACATTTACTTTCTTTTTCATAAAAATGTTGTAATGCAGGTACTGAAGCTAAATGAAGTAACAAGGTTAAGAACTAAAATGTAATAGCTGTAGATATCCCCCCCCACCTAAAAATAGATAAAGAAACAGATTTTCTAATTTCTCCCTTCTACTTTCATATATATGAATGTATTTTCTTTGATTTCAGTTCAATGTAATTGTTTGATTATAGTTCAGTTATATCTGACACACTTGACAATCTATTTCCAGATTTTAGAAAGACAGTTGAAGGTATGTGGCTTTAGGATAGATAAAGAAGTCACAGATTTGTACCTTGGTGAAAAGTAAGTACAAGGGTTTGATTGTTTGATTGTTTAATTGATTGATGCTTGTTTAATCTGTCCCCAAATTATTGATTTAGGGCTTTTACAGACTGCCAGAAATAATACAGCTTGAGGCCACTTTAACTGTCCTGGCTCAGTGCTAGGGAATCATGGGAATTGTATTTTTTCTGGGACATTGAGCCTTCTCTGTCAGAGAGCTCTGGTGCCACAATAAACTACAGTTCCCATGATTCCTTAGCATTGAGCCAGGACAGTTAAAGTGGCCTCAAGCTGCATTATTTCTGGCAGTCTGTAAAGGCCCTAACATTTTTATATTGGTTAACTGGAAAGCTCATTTTTAAAAAATCTTTAAAAGATGGGAAAACAAACATTTCTTTTCATTACTGTAAAAACTAAAAACTTGTTTCTTTTCTCTTAAGAAGTGGCAAGATATAGATTCATTGTTTACTTTTTCTTACATTGATCCAGTGTTGTTCCATGTTAAGCCTCTTTAGTCTAAACAAAATTTAATAAATAATGCAACATTACTGTTTTAATATAGAACAATAGCAACAGCAAAAACATCTATACAACTTATCAGTGCACTGAAGCATTCCCTATGCAGTTACAATGTGTAAGCTAATTGCCCCCAACAAGCTGGGTACTCATTTTAGCAATCTCAGAAGGATGCAAGCCTGAGTCGAGCCTGAGCCCCTGGCTGGTATTGAACTCACAAGTGTTTGTGAGTGAGTGGCTGCAGTACAGGGCTCTTATTAGAAATATGGTCGTTCACACTTGTGCCGGGTTTTTCTGACCTGAATTTTTTTGGGGGTTGGGGTGCAAATCCCCCTTAACCTGAGTTTTTTTGGAAAGGGAATTTTTTGAAAGGAACTGGTCTTTTTCTACCAGCCACAAATGGGAACTTGCTGTTGATTCAGGTTGGAACAGAGAAAGGGAGGGGTTAATGCACAGAGGCAGATCATGCCCACCCTTTTGCTCTCTCCCTGCCAACCAAAGCCGAAGCCAGGGAGGGGATTCTCCTGGGAACATCATTAGACAGTGTAGTTTTAAAAAATAAAATAAAATAAAACATTGACAGTTTATGCACATCTTTGCTATTGCATGGCCACAGTAGACAGTACCTTTAAATACTCATGTCATCGACATGACAAAGGTGAGCATGAATTTGATTGACATTTTTTTTTAAAAAAACCTTTCAGTGGAGTTGGGAGTTAGGGGTCGTTTTTCCTCTTTCCTCAGAAATAAAACCATAACAGACTCCGCTTCCAAGTTGGTGCAAACAAAACTCTCGCACACATATTATAGTGCATCCATACCCCACGTTTAAACCTGTGGGGGTTTCTTGGCTGAGATAGTGTGCTGAGGCAGAGGAGGAGGAGAGGAAGGTTTTTCATGAGAGGAACTGGGGGATGAATGTGGTGCTGAGGAGGAGGAGGAGAGGAAGGTTTTCCATGGGACTGGGAAGGAAGGAGAATTTTTCCCCTTTACTAAATCTGCACTGCCAGTGGCTGATTCTCAGAGCACTTGAAAATCGGTGGGGGGGGTCTCTTAGGAACATGATGAGAGGGTAGATTTTTTTAAAAAACAATTTTTTGACAACTGATGCACACTGTTCCTTTTGTGTAGTTGCCACTGAGGGTTGGGTTAGGCCATCTTCCAAAGCTGAGACAGTGTGGCCCCCCGAAAGGTGAACATATCATGGGGGTTTCTTGGCAAGTGGTATTCAGAGGGGCTTTCCATCCCCATCCTCCGAGGTTGATGGGAGGGGGGATTCACCCAAACAATGTGATGTAGTTGCACATCATGTGATTGACGGTTAAAAAAAACTGAGAACAATCAAAATGGCACCTCCCTTTTAAACTGATACAAATTGTAATATGAATATCAACAGGGTTAAATTGCCATGGGGAGATTCAATCGGGGTAAATGTAGTGGGAACTGCAATTTGGAATCACAGCATCAGATCTGCTCAAATCTCCTAACTACAAAAATGCAAGTGTGAATGGGGCCTTACATTGTTTACTGCAGATGCACTGCTACAATCTGACACTCAAAATCTGAGTTTCTTCAGCTCTTCTTCTCCATCTTCCCAATGCCAATGCTGCTAAAAGAAACATCCAGATAGACAGAGTATGAAGAGGAAAATAGGGAAATGTATGGGCATAAAAAGACTTTGTAAAAAGGAGGTGCCCTTGTATTTTATTTGGAACCAAGGCAGTTGGAGCATTATCTTGACAGAATGTGTGTTTCCCATCCCTACCACCATGTTGTTGTATGCTGTCAAAGCATTTCTGATTTAGGGAGACCCTATCATGAGGTTTTCTTGGCAAGTTTCTTCAGAGGGGATTTGCCATTGCCATTCTCTGAGGCTGAGAGATTTGACTTGCCCAGGATCACCTAGTGGGTGCTAATGGCAAATTCAGTGGCAGCAGTGGGAGAAGGGAGATCCAGTGGATGCAAAAAGCAGTGAGGTACTTAATCTCTGCAAATTTCCCACCGCAACCAATGTGGTGTTGCCAATTTATTTGGTGATTTCTATAAGTAAGAGTTCAATTATAGCGTGGCATATGCACAGAGGAAAAAATCACCTGGAAGTGCCTTATGCAGTCAAATTCAATTAATTCCTTCTTGATTAACATAGGTTAGCCATAGTAAGCACATGATTTCCAAATAAGAGTTATCTTATTTTATAATTTCTTTATTTAAAATGTTTGCTTTTTTTTCTTTTATAATTTTTGGTCAAAAGTAACTCATTGAATGTGTTTAACAGAGCAGAAATAGCCATATTGTCCATTAAAAAAATTCCAACATTTATATGGTGGCAATATTTTTTGATAAAGCCAGTTTAAGCACAAAAATAAATTGAATCTGATTGCACACTGGATCCCAGAATTTTTCATTCCTCTAAACCAAGGTTTACTAGTTGAAGAATCTGGCATCCAAATCCTGATGTTCTGTTAACTGGAATGAGTCTAGAACAAAAATGCTTTAATATTAATGCATAAATTGCAACTGTCTCTATTTGGCAGGGACAGTCCCAATTAATCCTCTATCATCATCATCCCACTTCTTGAGCTTTGTAAAAAGTCAGCTTCCTCCTCTTCCTCATGCTTTCCCCCTTCATTCTCAGCTTACTTAAATTACTGCAAACTGAAATCAAAGTTAGCACTTACCTCAAAGCAAAGCAAAGCAAAGCAGCTTATTTATATACCGCTTCATATCACGCTATGGGATGTCTAAGCGGTTTACAACTGTGAGCTGATTGCCCCCCAACAGCTGGGTACTCATTTTAGCGACCTCGGAAGGATGCAGGCCTGAGTCGAGCCTCAGCCCTGGCTGGTATTGAACTCGCAACCTTGTGGTGAGTGGCTGCAGTACAGGCATTTAACCACTGCGCCACCAGGGCTGCTCAACAGAGGAAGAAGTGGAAATTTGTCCTTCTCAGTAGGCTCAGGCAAAAGCAAGCTGCTGGAGCATCTCCTGTCTTGTATGTTCTTCCTCATTAATAACCCTTGCCATCTTGACCACATTCTGATGTTGCTTGGCCACATGTCTCTGTTTTTATATGTGAAATGTTGGAGGGTATGTCTTTGCAGTAATATTTCCAGTACTACCAATGCAGCATAAGAAGTTCTTCAGAGATCTGTCATGTTATGGAAATTGATTAATTTAGCAGTAAATAGGAGAAAAAATCCTGGAGGCCCCAGAAATCTTAGGGGGGTTGCAGACTGCCAGAAATAGTGCAAATTGAGTCCACTTTAAGGGTTAGGGTTAGTGCTAGGGAGTCATGGGAATTGGTTTTTTTTCTGAGACATTGAGCCTTCTCTGTCAGAGAGCTCTGGTGCCACAATAAAATACAGTTCCCATGATTTCCTAACCCTAACCCTAACCCTAAAAGTGGACTCAATTTGCACTATTTCTGGCAGTCTGCAACCCCCCTTATAAAGATCATGCAAAGACTAAACACCATGCACAAAGAGTTGGATTTAAAAAATGTTTGGAATTGAATTTGAGTTGAAATAAATTAAATGCCTTTGGGCACAATCCTTTGATGAGTTTCTCCAGATTTGTGCCACAATTTCAGTGGACTGTCTCAAGAGTAAGCTGTTTGAGAACTGCAGTCTGATCATCAAAAGAATCATGGAAGTCCTGGAGGTACAGAAAAAAATGAAACCAATGTAAATTGTGTTTCTACTCTTTTTTCTCTTGGAGAAGAAAAATGGGACATTTTCTGTGTGGGAAGATAAGAAAATTTTCTTTTTGTCATCTGTAGCATGCCCCTGTGTTACAAATAAAACTACTCTAGGAATGGCACTTCAGTGTGTCAAAACTAGTGATGTGACATATTATTTAATTATTGGCTCATTTGTCAAGTGCCATTTCCAAAAGAGAACTTGGTAGCTTAAAATTAGAATGCAATCTGATAAGAATATTTGTTCCTGGATCAGTGATTCAAATGATATCCAGCAATTTTTGGAGATCTAAGGTGGGAACCATGAGGCTTATTGTTGAGTAATCTCACTGTGGCCTCCAAATGTGAGGATATACATTTATATTCCACTTTTGCCTACACCAAATGTATGGTCTACTTTTGAATAATCATGCAACTGCCACCAAATGCAGGATTTCCACCCTTTAAGCGTTCCAACCTTTATCCTGGCACTGGATCCAAGATCCACATAGGCAATCACACCAGTACCCCCAATAGTGAGGATTCCTTTCAGGCAAAATCCCACCACTGTGGCCAGATGTGTAGGTCTTCACACTTAATCCACCAAATGGGAAGACTTCACTGTATTTACTGCAAATACTTCCCTGATCCTCACCATTGCCACATGCAAAACTTCCTCCTGTCCCTCCCTTGTTTGACTCCAACTATGGGATGAGTCTAAATACCCTCAAGGTTCCTATGAGGATTTATAGCACTTTTATCCCCAACCACCCTTCCACCTTCAATGGTGCCACCACAGACACCTTGTCTGAAACCAAGATCTCAGAATGATAACAATTCCAGAAGCTAAAAGTATATAAAAACAAAAGCAAAACTTTATTCAAAGAAGTTAAACAGGTTACGTATACATTTGAAACACCACATTCTCCTCTCAAACACATTTCTAGTTGCACCTCTTCTCAACCCCCAGGCTAAAAACTCCCCACTTAAGTGCAAACTGCCATTCACCAACTGTGCAATGCAAATTGCCTCAAACGTTCCTCCCAACAGCTACTTACCTCATATTCATACAATACATGAAGAAACATTTTTATATACAAACCCATGACATCACTAGAACCACTGTTGCAGAGAAATTAATCCCATTCTCCTAGGCTTTCTTTTACAGCTTCTTCCAACTCAGTAGCCAATGAAATGGAAAACAACATGGCATCACTTTTTCTAGGTCCTGAGTGCATGTGGGAAATGCATCTTCAATAGCTTCCTTTCCCCAAATTGTTCTTAGTAGGGTTTTTTTTCCCTGCAGGGGGGGTGTTAATATGTTCATTTGATGGCAAATGGAGAAGATATTTAGAACTGGTTGGGGCACCAAAGTTTGGAATATCCTGCCCTTAGTGACTTGATGGGCACTAGCACTGTTGCCATTCTGGCACCAAGTAAAAAACATGGTTGTTTACTAAAACTTTGTGTGTGGCATGATTGATTTTTGCACAAATTTGAAAATGTAAGTGATCTTCAATTCTTTTAACCAATTTAAATCTGTTCTAAGTGTTAAATGGTTTAATAAACTTAAATATGCTAGAGGAATCTGATCTTGGATTAGCCTAGGTTAATATTTGGATGGGAAACTGCCAATTAATACCAGGTGCTATATGTTATATTTCAGAGGAAGGAACTGACAAAACCACCTCTGAGGATTCTTTGCCTAAGAAAACCTTATGAAATTTATGGGGTCATCCTAGCTTGACAGGTTATTTGAAGGTGCCAGTGATATTCTGATATTCCCAAAAAGTCAATGGGAGTGCTTTTATGTGATGTATTTTACTATAATATCTATGTGGGTATTAGATGCTGAAGTTAAATACATTTTGTTCCAGCGGATTAAAAGAGGTTCCTGATTTATCACGGTTTCATATGCTAACATACTTGTGGCTAAACAATAATAAGGTAAGCAAAAATAATGTTTGTATGTGTTTCTACTTTTAATTGTATTCCTGGGGTGGGAGGGGAAGTAAAAATTCTAAAGAAATCCTAGATTAGATGTGTGGGATGTGTAGTTCTCCAGATTTTGATGGAGAGTAACTTCCATTAGTCCTATGTGGGGATCATGAGAGTTCCAAATAAATAACATCTGGACGATTACAGATTCACTGTGTCAGTCCTTGAGTTTTTTAAATTTACTGTCAAAATACCAACATTTATTGTTTGGTTGAAAGTATTTTAAGTTTCCATTAATTTAAAGAAAAGGATTGCCCCAAATACCCTCTGGGAGTAAGAGGGCATTTTTGCCACACATACCCCACTCTAATTTAAACATAGGGGAGGTCTATTTCATTTTGTGTTATTAAAAACATTTTCTCCTGGTCCTAAAATGGCTCAAGAAGGACAAAAACATGGTGAAAATGTCCCTATTCCTCCTAGAGGGCATTTGGGGACAAAACATTTTTAATTATTATTTTTGTGGGGGGTTACAGTTAGACACCCCCCCAGGAGACCTCCAAGGTCTCTTCCTGGAGTCTAATATGGCCCCTAGCCTTCCACAATTGCTCGCTAGATTTAAATCTATAAGTCCTGTAGCCAGATAGAAGAAACTCCTCACCAATATAATGACATAATAGTAGTATTCAACTTTTCACCTTATAGATTCAGAATCTGACTTTCTTGAAGCACAACTGTTTCTTGGCAGAACTATACCTCAACAACAATGAGATCAGAGATATAGCAGGTACATTATCATTATTTCTCTTGGGAATACAGAGGTGGTCAGTAAGTTCCAAGAATGGAAAGTTCTAAGAATGTTCAGAGACAGAGCATTGCACTTTGTGGATATATCTACAAAACAGCATACAGTTGCCCCAAAGAAAGAGAAAGTTACCCTATGGGCTACTGTGGCTTGTGAGGAGTGCATTGTAAATGAAAACATGTCAGTTGCCTGTGGGCACATTGTGGATCTCATTCATGTTTGCCCTGAGTCTGTGAATTAATCAATAAAAAGCAAATGGAAAGAAGCTGACAGGTTGATGTCCACAGGATGGCTTCAGTGAGATGGTGTTGAAGAGGAGTTTGTCATGTCAGTGTGAAGAAGAGGGCAATCTATGCTGTTACTTTGACAAACTGAAGCGTTATTATCCAAAGATGGACACAAATGTGGCCCCAGGGCCCCAAAGCATTAAAAACCCTCTGCAAAGTGATATTTTTTTTGGCTCCAAAATCTTCTCTTGAGGGTATTTTATAGATATGAAGTGACTTCCGCTCACTTCTTTTTGTTAAAAAGGACTCTCCTGGATCTAAAATGGTCCAGAAATGCCCCAAAATTGATGAAAATGCCTCCCAAGTCCCCTACAGGGCAGTTGGGGCAATCTTTTATTTTGTGCAGAGGATTAGGTGTGGTAGAGATGGGCAGCCCTTCAAGGTCTTTGGAGGAGGGTCCCCTATCCTTCCACAATTGCCCACTCCTGTTATAACCTGAGCCCTGGTTAACATATCAGTGAACTGTACAAACATTTCTGGTGCTATAATACTGTCATGGTCAGCCCTGAGGAGGACGAGGAGGAGGATGGGTCTCCTCCAGAGAAGGAAGAGATGCAGGCTCCACCTGGTTCTCATTCTGCTCTCCCAGCCCCAGAGCAGGAAGAGATACAGGCTCCACCTGGCTCTCATTCTGCTCTGTCTGAGCCAAGCCCGGTTCTCCCAGCCCCAGAGCAGCCAGGTCCTAGTGCTCCTTCCTTGGAGGCTCAGCTGCCTAGTGGGGAGAAGCAGGAGGATACAGCAGAGCCAGTGCCTTCCTTTAGGCAGAGGAGAGCTGAGAGTGCTGGCAGTCGCAGGTCCAGGAGACTAGCTGAAAAGCAGCTGCTGAACAAGCCTCAGCTGGCACTGAGGTAGGATTTGACTATTTAAACAGTTGCAAGAGGCTTCCTCAGTACCAAGACTTATTGTAGTTTCCTTGGGAGACTACGATCAGTGTGGTTTCTTGTTTTCTGCTTTGTGCCTCTCGCTCTTGCCTTGTGGAACTCTGTTGCCTTGACCTTGGACCGGACTGGACCTTTGCTGATTGCTGCCTGCCCTGACCTTAGACTGACTGACGCTGATTTCTGGACTCTGCTTTGCTGGTGCTTCAACTACAGGAAGGTTTGTGGCTGGCCTTGCTGTTTGCAGCTCACCCTTTCCATCCCTAGCAGCTGTGGGAACTGAGGCTGGCTGTAGTTGAGGACAAATACTACAGAAGCTGAGTGGGTACAACTAGGACATCATTACCAACCCTGTGTAAGAATCAGAAAGAGGCATAATAACTAAAAACTGTCCTAGGTCTTCTGCTACTGTACTTGTGATGGTTGTTTTTTTGACCACAAATGTTCCCCTCTGTAATCTGTCCATACTGTAGCACTATCCTGGCCTTGGATGAATTGATCTCAAGAAGATCTTAATGGACGTTCAATGAACCTTACAATATAATCAGATCAAAAGAAGAGCAGAAAGTGTTCAACATCTAGGAGGACAGATGCTAGTCATACATTGCATATAGGTTTATTGATCATTAAGGAAATTGTCTTTTGTTGGGGTGTTATTGACTAGTAAGCCTCATTATTAGTTGCACAAACTGCAAGAAGTGCTCTCTAAAACACACATTATGGAAGTCTTGGCTACTTTATTGACTTCTCAGAAAATTGGCACAAATAGATTCCTAAGCTGACATTTTAAAAAATAATGCAATAGTTTAAAACAATGCTGCAAAGAGTCTGAGCTGCAATCAAGGATTTTGATTTGTTGTATAACAAAAGTTATTTCAGTTTGCCTTGAGCTGATTAAGGTATCTTTAAGTGGTCTGGCAATGTGAACAGGTTCATTTCAGATGAGAATATTTAAAATATGATTCAAATTTGGCTGTATACCTGTGAGTATATCACCTTATATCTGTAATTTTCATAGCAGTGATTTGCTATCTGGTCAAAGCAAGTGTATCTTGTTTAGTCTGTAGCTTTTGAGAATTAGCTATCCTTAAAAGCATGCATGTTGGCAGCCTAGCAAACCTTATGCTGTGGGTAACTAAGGAGTTTATCGCACTAGTAAAAACCCCAGCTCTCCTGAGTTGAATTCTAATTTGGGATACAGCCAGGTCCTATCGCATGAGTTTTGCCACTGAATCTGCCAGTTGAATACATCCTGGCTGCAGCCTGGGTCCCAGGTGCACTTATCCAGCTGCTTTTCAAAGTTGGGAGTTTTTCAACTTTGAAAAGAGGCTTGCTGAATGCACCTGGAACCTGGGCTGCACCCGGGCTGTATTTGGCCAGTGGATTCAGTGGCAAAACTCATGCGATAGGACCAAGCTGCATCCAAAATTAGAATTCAACTCGGGAGAGGTAAGCTGGGTTTATTACCAGAGTGATAAACACCACAGTCAGTGCAGCCTTTCTGAAAAGAACTTCATTTTGATTAAACAGTTTTGTCTAGGGTGACTTTTAGACTGTCATTGCTGCAGACAACAAACTTCAGCCTCAACTTCAAGAGCTACATGGTGAAAGAGGTACTGTCATTACACAGAAATGCTATTATCTGCCAGATTGCTAACAGTTTTCCACCCTGGACTGAAGCAGCAAATAGATCTCTGTTTTACTGCTTCCATTTCCTTGAAGAGAGAAAACTATGTAGAAGCTTGGACAAATCTATATCCACATTCTTGCACTGCTATTTGTGGAGTACATTGCCACAATGGACAGTAATTGCCAGTGCCATTTTTTTTTTAAAAAAAAGAGACAGCCATCTTCAAAGTCAGTGTGTAAATTAGTGGCTTTTTAAAAATTATCACTAGAAACAAAACCCAAACCTGCATATTCAAAGGTACTATATAATAACTTTTGCTATCAGCTGCTAGGAATAGTCAGAAAGGTTTGGTTAGCTTTTTTGCTGTGTCCACTTCTGAAGGCCAAGAAATATTTATTTCCTTAAAAACTCAGATCTTGGATTTGTGCTCTCATCAGTACTTCTGGTTGACACTAATCAGTGCATTTGCTTTATTTTTATTTTCTTATACTGATTTAGTAACCTGATTAGGATTGCTAAATCAGGACCATCCCAGGTACTGAGATTTCAGGGCCAAGTCCCTGACACCTAATATTGATACATAATGATGAATGGGGGATGGAATGGAGAAGGAACAGGAGGAGTAGGCTGGTGGAACTGTAGGTCTTACAGCAGTCATTACAAACAGTCTGTAGGGCCAGCAATGCATAGTAATAGGTAGGTGTACAAACATACAGTGGGCCCTCCACATTCACTGGGCTTAAGGTTACAAGACCCTTGTGAAGGTGGACAAAAAAACCACAAATAAAAACCCACTAATTTTGTTATCTGAGTGAACATCTGTCTAGGAATCTCTAGGTCCTCCAGTACATCTCTATGGTCAACATCTGCCAAAACTTGGCCATAGAATCATGCTGGAGGACCCACAAATGCCTAGAGAAGTGTTTTCTCTAGTAATCTCTAGGTCCTCTAGCGCAACTCTATGATCAACTTCTGGCAGACTTGTGCTGGAGGGCCTAGAGATTCCAAGACAGAACATATTAATCAAATCTGCAAATAATCAGAATTGCAAAAGTCAAAGCCACAAATGTAGAGGAACGACTTTTTAAGATACTGCTCTCACCCTGAGATTCATCTCCCTAATACTGAGGAGCAGAGGAAAGGGATGAAGTGCTGAGAACCAGGAGTCCTAAATCTGATTGTGTTGCTGTCTATAATTGTTTTTCAGAGTTCAATTCTTCAACTGTCCTGATTTGTCATCCCATTTTTTCATACTTTTAAAATGTCCCAGTTCCAATCTCCTCCTCCTTTTCCCTTTGTTCATTACTTGAATTGCTGCAAACTGAGTTCAAAGTGCAAAAAGCATGCATTCAATTCACTCAGCAGGAGGCAGTGGAGAGAAGTGGCAGGATCTTGCCCTTCCCAGTATACTCAGGCAAAAGCAAACTGTTGCAGCCTCTCCTAGCTTATGTGTTTCCCCCCATTAATAACCTTTGCTATCTTGACCACACTCTGATGTTCCTTGGTCACATGTATCCTGGTTTTCATCTGTGAAATGTTAGAGGGTGTGAGATTTTAATTTGGTGACAATAAGGGAGAGGACCTTTTTTGGTGCCTGCTCCCAAACTTTAGAATTCCCTCTCTAGAGAGGCCAGGATGGGCTCCTCCATGCTTTTTGGGCTTTTAATGCTGTGCAGTTTTGTTTTTAAGGTTGGTATGTGCAGTCTTTTAATGTTTATTAATATTTTTAATGTTTAATGTTTTCACCCCCATGAATTGTTTAATTACTTTTAAAAAACAAATATAAGTTTTTAATATATAAACATATATACATTTTAACATATACGTTTTAATGCTTTTACATTGTTTTTAATTTGTATTGTTTATATATTGCTAGTTGGGAGAAAGGTGGTACACAAATGATGATGATGGTGATGAGTCTGGGGATGGTAGCACTCACAATCCAGCCATGCTGAACTGTAACAGCACAGGAAAGGCAGAATTAGACCAAAAGATAATGATTGCTATCATTTGCAGGTGCTCTGAAACATATGCATTCCTTGAAGATTCTGCTGCTACACAACAACCAGCTGAAAAAACTGGAGACAACTGTGAAAGAGCTACATAGAATACCAAGCTTACAGACCTTAAGTAATAATAATAATAATAATAATAATAATAATAATAATAATAATAATAATAATAATAATAAATTTATATCTCATCTTTAGCTGAGGCTATCTAGGTGGCTTATAATTTAAGTACCCTCTTTATCCTCTCTCCTCATCGTAGAGCAATATTGACAGCCCTCCAACTTTTGCATTTTATTGAAAACAGTTTTGAGGAAGAAGATGGAGTGAAATAATTCAAATCTTTTTTTAAAAGCATCTTCTGCTGAGCAAATAGATTCTATAATTAAAAATTCCAGTATAAGTTTTAACTAGTGTGTTCATTAAACAAACAAATGAAAAAAAAAATACCTATGCTAAGCAAAGCAAAGTGTAGATGAAAATGCCGGAGACTCTGAAATTTCATATAAAGATAAGCAAGACAGTGCTGGCGCCACAAAGTTTTGTCGTATGAAATTGCCTCCAGGGAAATGGGATTATATACTGCTAACCTGTGGAAAGTGAAAGTGTAAGCAATCTTTTCTCCATTTTACCCCCCTAAAGGAATGCACTCATAGATCATATTAGGCTTTCAGAACTTTTCAGAAGTAGGAACTAATTTAATGCCTCAGTCAAGTAATTAGTGGAGGTGTTTTAATATCATCCAACTGGCGGATCCCAGGATGAATGTTTGATGACAAGAATTGTAAAGATGACTTGAGCCTGAAGCTGAGCCAAGTTCAAGTTGAAAGCAAGGCAAATATCAGGAGGATCCTATGCCAGTCACATTACTTTAAAATGTTTCATTACATGCTATGCTTTAAAAATTAATGCTTGCTTTGAAATGATCATATATGACACTGGGCCAGCTTCCAGTTTCTCAGGAGTCTTAGCAATTGTCCAACAATATTTTATAGATTTTGGGGTTGGGGTCAGGGGTGACCCAGTCATTAGATAGAGTGAGGCACTAGCCTAAGTATATGCTGGGAAACTGCAGTGCTGCATCTGTACTGCAGAAATAATCCAGTTTGACCCCATTTAATCTGCCATGGCTCAGTGCCATAAAATTCTGGGAATTGTAGTTTGTTGTGGCAACAGAGCTCTCTGACAGAGTAGGGCAAATGTCTCACAAAACTAAAATTCCCAGAATTCCCTAACATTTGGCCATGGCAATTAAAGTGGTGTCAAACTGGATTATTTCTACAGTGCTGATGCAGACAAGGTTTGGGAGTAGAGAGCTATACTGTTGTGTGCCTTCAAGTCCTTCCTAATTTATGGTGAACCTATCATGGGGGGGTTGTTGCAAGATTTGTTCAGAGGGGGTTTGCTTTTGCCTCTCACTGAGGCTGAGAGTTTGTGACGTGCTTAACTAAACTACATTGCTGCCTTCTGGTGTGGTGAAAGCTGGTCAGAGCTGGGTGGAGGCCTGAGGTACAGAAAATAGATCTAGAATTCTTGCAACATGGATTTTGATCTGAAATAGCAAAGAGCATACCTAAGTGAGTAGATATATATACAGGACAATTTAACATAGGGAAAAGGGTATTTAGGCCTGATCTTGGAAGATAAGCAGGGTCAGCCCTAGTTAGTACTTTGAGGAGAGATGACCAAATGAATATCAGGTGCTGCAGGCTATATTTCAGAGGGAGGAACACACACACTCACACCAAATGCCTCTACTGATCTTTTCAGCAGTTGCTCGTAGATTATGAATTCCCTTCCAAGGGAAATTGAACTATTTGCTTCCCTATTGTCCTGCTGGTAGACAAAGGCCTTTCTGTTCAAAGATGCCTTCAGCAACTGCTTACCTTTTATTGTCAGGTTTTGAAAAGGAAGTTCTGGACTTAATATTTTAATTTTAATTTAGTCTTATTTTGAGTCTTTTAATTTCATGTGTCTTTTAAAGGTTTTAATTTAAATGTCAGCATGCCCAATTTATTGTGCTTTTACTGGAATTTCTTTTTAATGATTTTGGAAGCTACCTTGCATCCCAGTTGTGGAAGCAGTTTGAGATTTAAATTAAATAATAAACCAACTCTTAGAGTTTGGAGATATGTACTTTTTCTTTATAAATGTAAAACATATCTGTTGCCACAGGGATTCTACTAAAAAGAAATAAATGGCACCGGGCTAATGTTGTTTGTTTATAAATGCTTCGGATTGATATAAGCCCACCAGGAACACAGGCAGCCAACCCTAAAAGGGATAGAAAAGAAATAACTATTTCTGTTTTATAAATGAGGGGAGAAAGTACAGACTACCTAGTATTTATTTTGCACTGAGTATGCTTTAGAATCATTGAGAGCCAGAGAGGTGTAGTGGTTTGAGTGGTATGACTCTGGAGAGTAGAGTTTGAATTCCTGCTCACTGGGTGACCTTGGGCAAGTCACACTCTCTCAGCCTCAGAGGATGGCAATGGCAACCCCCCTCTGAAGAAACCATCCAAGAAAACCCTGTAATAGGTTCACCTTGGGGTTGCCATAAGTTGGAAACAACTTGAAGGTACACAACACACACACACACATCCTTTAGATTGATTGTAGAGATACACTTAAATTCAATATGTAGCTGGAACTGAGACATCAACAGAATTCCCTCCTCTCCCATTTTCCTTGCACACCTTGAAAGCTCCTCTTCCTTGAGTACAGGTCTGGTGTATACCAATGTCAGATTCATCTGTCATAGCAGTACAAGTCCATTGTTGACTGCTATCATAATTTGCTTGCTTACAATGGCTGGAACCCTGTGGCACACCATGTCAATGTAATAGTTCATTATTCTGGTGCACCTTTTTTCGGGGTCGCACATTGATAGCAGGGTGGAAAGCAATAAAAACCACCTCCATCCAGAGAGGATGCTGCTGGCTCTGCAGTACCTGGCTTCCAGATGGATGTTTGATGCTAAAGTTGTTCTGGAAATGGGATGGCTGATTTTCCCTGTGTAGAATAATGGGTGATTTTCCAAGACAATCTTCCCAGAGCATCTGGAAGCCAGGAAGTGCAAAGATAGACTGAAGGCAAGGTATCACCTTCCTGTCTAGACAGCAACAGAAGTAGCAAACCTTCCTCCTCTTCCACTTCACCACATTGTTTCTACTGTTGCTGTTTTCACATCCGCCATCTCTACCAGAGTAGTTAACGCCAGCCAACAAGAACTCAACCAGGATTTGCTTGCCAAAAAAAAAATGACATAGTCATTGCTAATATATACAAGCAAACAAAATGAGTAAAATCAGCATAAAATCCTACTAACACAGTACAGTGGGTCCTTGGTATCTACCAAGGGCAGTGGTAGTGAACCTATGGCACACATGCCAAAGGGGGCACTCAGAGCCCATGCGCAGCATGGCTCCAGTACAGAATTCACCAGAGTTCATTACTAGAAAGCCAGAGAGATGCATCCCTTTGCGATAAATAAGTGGGTTTTGGTTGCAGTTTGGGCACTTGGTCTCTAAAAGGTTCACCATCATTGCACTAGGGTTTGGTTCCAGGACCCCCTGTGAATACCAAAATCCATGGATGCTCAAGTCCCATTACATATAATGGTTTAGTAAAATTGTGTCCCTTAAATAAAATGACAAAATCAAGGTTTGCTTTTTGGATTTTTTTGGAGGGGGAGGAATATTTTCAATGAGCCAGTATCGTATAGTGGTTTGAGCATTGGACTGTGACTCTGGAGACCAGGGTTCAATACCCCAGTCAAGCATAAAAACCCACTGGGTGACCTTGAGAAAGTCACACTTTCTCAGCCTCAGAGGATGGCAATGGCAAAGGCAAACCTCCTCAGAAGAAACTTGCAAGGAAAACCCTACAATAGGTTCACCTTAGGGCTGCCATAAGGAAACAATGACTTGAAGGCATACAGCATCGGCAACAAAATATTTTCAAGCCATGGATAGTTGCATCTGTGCCTGTAGAAACCATGGATACAGAGTGCCGACTGTGTAAATATTACTACATTTAGTTCTCACTGAAGTCAACATCATGACTAACTTGTCCCATTGATTTTGGTAGGCCTAACCAAAGTTTGGTATACTGTGTTTAATGGAAAAATTAGGTGTCTTCCTTATCAGCTCACCTCGATTAAACAATAGGTAGTATCTTAGAAAAAATATGTGCTTATATTTTTTTTCTTCATGTATTTTTATTCTGTGTATACTATTTAGCTATTTCTGGAGAAGTTTAGAGTATCTACTTGATTACCATGACAGTGGTGCTCTTTCTGCTGCTGCCATCTTGTGGCTCTTTGAATGCAGTTAATTAGAAGAAATAATCCTTTATTTTATTTTATTTTATTTTTTTGCAAGGAAAGAATTCACAGAAGTGCATGTTCTCTAAAAGATTAATGATATTGTATAAGATTATCATTTATATACAGATTTGGCCATTATTAAATCAAGCTACTGACTCATTTAAAATATCTTCATGTGTTTCCAAAATGCAAGGCATCCTGGTCACTGTGTCTTAGCATTGAGTGGATTTCTTGTCTACTATTTCTCTACTGGTTACTAGATCAGAATAAATTAAGGAAGCTAAAACTTGTAGCCATAGATCTAAGAAGTAGATAATTTGTAATTATGTGGCTTTTGGATCCTGGCCTGTCTATACAGTTTTGGAAAGGTATCAGAATGCTACTGGTGTTGAGGGAGTTCTCATTATTATGTGTTTAGTGAAAGAGAGTGGTGGTTTCCTTTCTTTCAAAAGAAATCTCCTCTACCAGGGAAATGCCATGTCTTATGACATTTAGTGGTATTGCAAGTGAGCAGGATTGTTTTTTACATGGAAGTCCAAAAGTAGATAAAGGTAAAAGTTTTCTCTTGACTTGAATGTCTAGTCATAACCAACTGTAGGGGGCAGTGCTCATCTTCACTACTAAGCCATTACTAAGTCCAGTGATGGCTCTGGTGGTCATATGGCCAGCATGACAGCACCAGACACTGTTACCTTCCCACCAAAGTGGTACCTATTTATCTACTTCATTTGCATTCTTTCAAATTGCTAGGTTGGCAGAAGCTGGGACTAGTAAAAGGAGCTAGTGACATGTGGCACTTGGGCCTTGAACTACTAACCTTCTGATCTTACAATCGTCAGAATTGGCATCTTAACCACTAAGCCACCACATTTACCTTTACCAACAGTACAATGCAGCATTGTCATGTCACATCAAGATGTTTTGTAAAATGGCATTGGGCTGAGATAGGATTGTGGAAGAATGTGTGCATGTGCCTTCAAGTCACCTGCCAACCTATGGAGACAACATTAATTCCATAAGGTTTTTCTTTTAGGGAAGGAATGCTCAGATGGTTTTGCCAGTTCCTTCATTTGAAATATACCTTACAGAACCTGGTACTTGTTGGCAGTCTCCCATCCAAGTGCTAACCAAGTCTGATCTTGCTTAACTTCCAAGATCAGACAGGATCCAGTGTTTTAAGGTATTTCAGCCTTATGCTGTGGAAGCGTTGAACTCTGGATTACTTTAGCTGTATAACCAGTCATACATATAGCAATAGCAATAGCAAGCACATTTCTTTATCAGTGCACTTGAGCACTCCTTAAGTGGTTTACAATGTGTAAGCTATTTGTCCTGGGTACTCATTTTAGTGACCTATAGAAGGATGAAAGGCTGAGTCAACCCTGGAGGCCTGCAGGATCAAACTCACAACCTTATGGCTGTGAGAGGCTGCAGTACCATCATTTAACCACAGTGCCATCAGGACTACTTGCTGATAGTCTTGTTGGTAATGGAATTATAATCGACAATGGATGGTTACAATTAGCATAAAAGAACAAACTCATAATTAGCATCAAATAATTAGCATAAAAGATCAGATGGAAGAATCTGTTTCTTCACACAGTATCTAGTTAAACTATAGAACTGCAACCACAATATATTGTGATAGCCCTCAAGCTTCACTTGAATGGCTTTAAAAGAGGACTGTAGGATAAAGATATAAAATGTTACTAGCAACTGACTGCAGTGGACATTTACTGATGTACTCTTCATTGATTTTTATATTCTGATTTTTAACAAATTTTAAATGTTTTTAATTTTGTAGTTATAGATTTATATAAACTTGATATACATATACATATATATATACATATACATATATATATATATATATATATATATATATAGTTTGTTTTGGGGATTCCTAATTTTATAGATTGTTGACAGGTTTTTTAATATAAAAAATAGTTTGCTGATATTATTGTAGTTTTCAATTGGCATCAGTGTTTATGTTCTGTAAACTGCCCTGAGTCCATATACTGGTAAAAAAGATGATATTG
The DNA here is from genome assembly GCA_026167975.1 of Phrynosoma blainvillii. NCBI lineage: Eukaryota > Metazoa > Chordata > Lepidosauria > Squamata > Phrynosomatidae > Phrynosoma > Phrynosoma blainvillii. The sequence goes on from JANUYF010000005.1 coordinate 42,315,804, forward strand.
AATGAATGAATTAAATAAATAGTCATTACGTCCATGTCATGATGTTATATTGGGCATCCCTGGTGATATAATTAAACATACATATAGTATTAATCACCATCACACAGCATGTGGCATTTGGACCAACCTCCCCCCCCCCCAGAGTATAACAAAAGAGGAATGAACACACACATGCACTGACATGCATGTTCAAGGCAGTGCTCTCACTCTGAGATTCTTCTCCCTCACTGTGGACTAGACAAGATGGGCCAGATCCATTGATCTGGAAACTCTACACCCTATTACAAAAACTACTGTCAGCAATAATATGTCAAAGAAATGTCTGTTTTCTTTCATTAATCATAAATTAATCAAATTCATTGTGTTTGTTTTGATAGACTCTTGCTAAAGTCCCATGCCCTTTCCCCAAACTGAATTTAACATTTAGAGCATTTTTCGTATTTTGAATGCTTTGAATTTGCACAAGCTGGATGAAGACTAATTTAACTGGACTGACCAGCCACAAAAATCTTTCATCTGGGAGCAGATAAGTCACAGTTCTATTATATCCATAGTCTCTGTCTGTGAGATATGCCTTGGGTTTGTTGGGACTAGTTAGGTTGTATTAATATGTGAGGGAAAGTCACATCAGCAATACACAAAAAGTTGCAGATTAGAGTTTCAAAGGTTTTTCCTCCAGTTAGTTATAAAGAATAAACATGAACTTCAAAGACTCATCACACAATGTGGCACCAAAAGGCATTTATTCAAGTTTGTTTCCCCTATGCACCTCATAATAGGCCACAATGTTCAGAAAGAAGGCACTTTCTGAATACAAACTAGGAAATTGTGTTTGTCTAGTGTCTGTTGAAGAGGAGGTTGCCAAGTTTTATTTTTTTTAACCATAATTTTGGCCATTGTTTTCTTTGTTTCATTTAATACAGACCTGTTTAATAACCCTTTGTCACAAGATCGTAGATACCGTCTGTATGTAATATACCACATTCCTTCAGTAACACTGCTTGACAGAAAAGGTAGACACAATTTTTCTTTTCTTAATAGAAGTGTTTGCAATGGCATTATTCTTGTGACAATTCAGTAAAGCTATTTTGTAAACTTTCATGTGCAGGGAAAGTTATTGCTTGTTTTCATTTTGACATTTTTTTGGTCTCTGTTTAAATTTGAGTAATCCTAATTTTGAAGATACATACTTTACCTTTTGTTTAACCTGCCCATTACTAGATTTTATTTCTCTTCTATAAAAGTATTTAAGAAATCTGATTAGATGTGAATTTGCATATCTAGCCTGTGTAAATGCAATTGATGTAATTTCTTTCCATTTCCAAATGTGTATTAGTTGATAGCAGCAAAAAACAAGAAAGAAGATTGTAGCTTCTTAATGGCTAACACATTTAGTATGCTATAAGCTGCCACAAACTAGAATCCACTTCATTAAATGTATGACGTGCTCTCCTTAGTTGACAACCATACATGCACAAACAGAGAAAAGAAAATATGAAAAGAAAAATACAGAGAGAAATGGGGTGAAAAAAATGAACTGATAATTACGTAAAATCTATATATCTCCAAATTAGGCAATGATATTTCACAGAGCAGTGCTGATAGCACAAAAATCTCTAATTTAAAATGTTAATTCATTATTTAACTACCCCACAGATGGGTTGGAACAAGCTTAATCGAGAGAAATATTAGCTGAAAGGCAGATCAGGGTATAAAGATTCAGTGAGTGCTGCGTGGGATCGCACTCTACCTAAAAACTAAGTTTCTCCCTAAATTCAGCTCTGAGTGTGGATGTCCAAGGTTCAGTAATGGCTGACACTGCATTTGCACCATCACATCTACATGGAACTGCCTTTAGAAAGTGTTCAGACATTTCAGTGGGTTCAAAATACTTCCGCCCAACTATTGAGCAATCAAGGTCCTTGTGGTGTGTGTGTGTGTGTGTGTGTGTGTGTGTGTGTGTGTGAAATCATAAATGGCCATTGCTCATTTTAATTTCCCATTTTGGCCAGACTTGGGCAAATGGTTTTGCGTTTGTGCAGCCATTTGGTGATTTGCCAATCAAATAGAAAATATGGAAGCAGCCCTGAAAGATGAACAAAGGTCCAGAATGCACTGCAGAAATAATCCAGTTTGAGACTCCTTTAACCACCCTGGCTTAATGTTAGGGACTCCTGGGAATTGTAGCTTATTGTGCACCAGAGCTCTCTGATAGAAAAAGGTAAATGTCTCACAAAACTACAGTTCCCAGAATTCCCTAGCATTGAGCCAGGGCAGTTAAATCTGTCTCAAATTGGATTATTTCTGCAGTGTGTTTTGGACCTAAGTTATCTCACACATAGTGTTAAATAGATTAATAAGTGCAGTGAACCCGCTCAGTCTGAATGTTAAAGGAGATATTCAAGGTACTGTAACAATGTTGGGGGCAAGGACCTTGGATAGCTCCTTTAAAGTTTGATTAAAAGAAAGTGGAAGACAGCATTGATGTGTGTGTCTAAATGATGTCACTAGAGAGCTACAGATGTCGTCATGATGTAACTAGGGCTGCATCTGCATTGCATAAATAATCCAGTTAGAAACCACTTTAACTGCCATGTCTCCATGCTATGGAATTCTGGAGATGCTATGGAATTGTGAGACTTTGGCCTTCTGTGTCAGGATACACTGGTGCCACAACAAATTATAATTCTCAGAAGTCCATAGCATGGTAGTTAAATTGGTGTCAAACTGGATTACTTCTACAGTGCAGATGCAGCCTAGGTCCTGGATTAGCAAGTAGTATTCCAGGGGACTAATTTGAAAAGCAAGTTCTCAATCACAACCCCAGAAACAAGACAATCTATATTTTGTTTCATCAGAAGACATTTTGGTTTCTTTTTGGGGGTAACTGCAGTGCAACTCTCAGTCCTTAGAAGTTGGATTCTGCAAACCCTTCAGGTGACCCCTGTTCTAAGCCTTGACTGATTTTAAATCCAGCAGTACTTTCCTTGTAACTTTCAGCACTATGTGTCTTAAAAGATTCTTATCTCTAGAGCAGTCATATGTTTGGTAAATTGGATTACAAAACTGAGTTAAGGCAACTTCACTTTGGTTGCAGCAGCACAAATGAGTAATTGTCTTGGGTGAGATATTATGAAGGGTGTTACATAAATGTCTCATAAAAAAAAAAAAACACCAATGAAAGTTAAACAGCAACTCCCTCACGGAAATTGATTAAATGTGCCAGACAGGTTGCATTGGGTTCAAAGTCCTTTGGAGTGTCTTTCATAACTACCTTTGTAATATTTACATTACTTATTTTCTGTGGGGATAAATGCAGAGAAATAAACCATCTAGTTTTTTTTCAGACTTAGACTTTGGAGCCTATGAAATGAAGCTATGAAATAGCAGTGGGAATTCATGTTATTGGTCCCTAAACAAATCAATTAAATCACAACTATAGGCCAAGTTAGGAGTATTTCAAAGGCAATTTGTAACACAGCAAGGAACCATTCTACTGGAGAAAATGCCAAAAGCCCACTGGAAGTATACAAGACTCTGCATGCATCTAAAGAAACCTTTCTGGTACACTTTCACAGTACACAATCATAGCTATATGATTCCAGTTAAACTGCTGTAGTTCCATCCTGTGAAATCTTGGGATATGCAGTTTAAAGATGGTTATTAAGAATTCTCACCCACAGAGGCCTTAGTGACTCCTAAAACTACAAAGCCCAAGATTCCATAGAATGGAACCATGACAGTAAAAGTGGAATCATGTTGCTATAAATGTATGGTGTGAAAGAGCCCCTCATTACATCTCTTAACACATGAACCAATATAACCCAGTGTATGTTTCCAACCAGAATACAAGCTCCATTTATTAGGCCCATTCAGGAATCCAGGTTCTGATTTCTATGGACACACCTGATTCAGATGTTACAGGGAATATCGCTGGGTAGTATCACCATCTTGGTGAAAATTTGTCAGTTTTCCTGTAGAAAATATACTGTAGCTATATGTACAAATACCACTGATAAAAAAATAATTATTATTGGTTCATAATTGACCATGGTACTGTTTGCCTGGAATGGTTATTCTTTTCTATTGGTTCTGGAATTTGGAAAGGTTTCTATTCTCATTTGTGTCTGCCATTTGCCATGTTCCATGTTCAAGATTCTGTAAGACCCAGTGAATCTGTTCATATCATATTTCAGCAGATAAGCCTAGTAATCTTAAATTTGGTGTCAAGTTGAGCCTTTTCTCCAGTACATTGACAGACTGTTCAGATGAGGCTTTAGAAAATTAAAAGACAACCTATTTTACAGAAGTAACAACAAAAGAAAGAGAATCAGCTCTGCATATTTACAACCATGAGAAGACCCTTGTTCTCCAGTCTATAGGATTTGGAAAGAGAGTTGATGTGCCATTGTTGCCTAAGCCAGGATTTAGCCTGACACCCACCAAAGTGTTGCGATTGCCTCCAGGTATGTAACTGTAATTTAGGAACATAACACAGACAAGTAATTCTTACGTACGCCTAAGTTAAAGTAGCATCAAAATGCCTTTAAACCTTTAGAATTTCCTTATTTTAAGATGCTTAGTTCAAGATTCTCTGATGGTTTGCAGTGATTTATATTAACTGTTGTTTTATACATCTAGGTAAAACATTTTCTTTTCTTTAAAAAAAAACACAACCTTGCTGAGTCACTCTATAATTTAAATATGCTTTGCTTTTCCTGATCTTCAGTATTGAAGTATTTAAGGCTTTGAAAAGAATGCTTATGAAATATGCTACACAAATATAGACATCTTCCTACTAGTTCCTCGCTCTAAGTCTTGGGGCCAGGATGATGATGTTGTTTTTTAATAAATGTGAGAGGTGGTTTTTTAAAAAAAGTAAATGTGGTATTAGACCCACCAGACTTTTAAATTAATCAACATAATTAGAAATCTTACTTTACTATTCATTGCTCCTTGTACTTACTATTAGACTGTGCCAGACTATAATTTTTAGGGGGAACAAAATGAGCAGAGCTGTTATTTGCCATATTTGCCAAAGCCTGTGCTTCCCACTATACGTTGCTGGCCTGTTGCTAGTGTTCAGAAGTGGCTGGTGGCTCCCATGTCAGGGAGCAGAAAAATGAAAAGTACAGATATACAGTGGGGAACACCTGGCTGAATGAGACTACGTGTAAAAGGGATCTAGGAGTCCAGGTAGACCACAAGTTGAACATGAGTCAACAGTGTGATGCAGCAGCTAAAAAGGCCAATGCAATTTTAGGCTGCATCAATAGAAGTATAGTGCTTAGATCAAGAGAAGTAGTAGTGCCACTCTGTTCTGCTTTAGTCAGGCCTCACCTGGAATACTGTGTCCAGTTCTGGGCACCACAATTCAAAAAGGATGTGGAAAAACTGGAGCGTGTCCAAAAAAGGGCAACTAAAATGGTGAAGGGTCTAGAAACCAAGCCCTATGAGGAACAACTTAGGGAGCAGGGGATGTTTAGCCTAGAGAAGGTTAAGAGGTGATATGATAGCTGTGTTTAAATATTTGAAGGGATGTCATATTGAGGAGGGAACAAGCTTGTTTTCTGCTGCTCCAAAGACTAGGACCCGGAACAATGGGTGCAAGCTCCAGGAAAAGAGATTCCACCTCAACATTAGGAGGAACTTCCTGACAGTAAGGACTGTTCGACAGTGGAACACGCTCCCTCGGAGTATGGTGGAGTCTCCTTCCTTGCAGGTCTTTAAGCAGAGGCTGGATGGCCATCTGTTGGGGATGTTTTAACTGGGAGTTCCTGCATGGCAGGGGGTTGGACTTGGATGGCCCTTGTGGTCTCTTCCAACTCTATGATTCTATGATTCTATGTCAGTAGGTGGTGAATCCATACTTGGTTTTATCTTACACTGTAAAGGAACTATCCAAGTGCTGAATCATAGCCCCCAAATGGATTCAGCACCTTGGATATCTCTTTTAAAATCAGAATAGATTAACCGCCAGGCACCACTGCTAATGTTGAAATAAGATTCAATTTCCAATCTGCTCAGCTTTTGTAGATAAATCAAGGGATGGGGGTAACCTGGGGCACTAAACTGCCCTTTGATTTAGGCCGAAAAGTGAGCTGTGTGTCCTACTTTATTTAAAAGGTGTATGGAGAGACAAAGGCACTTGAGGTCTGACTTCTATTGTTAGACACATATAGACTCACTTATTCAATGGGATTTACCTACATGTTAAATCACCACTGAGTAATGGATTCAATGGGTCTACTGTATTTGGGGCTAACCAATAGGATTCAGGCCTTTGATTTCAAGAGGGAAAAAAAGTCAAATAACTGTATATGATATAACAAATAGAGCTTAGGGAAAGTGTTTGAAGTATAAATTCATTCAATACACCAAAGTGCCCATTTTCAACTCTTGCTATTTAAAATTAGTTATGCTTAAAATTGTCTTTAGTTATTTTGTATGATATATTCCTTGAATAAAGTGGTATATAAACATTAATAACTTTTTATAACCCTATTTTAGGCTGTGAATTTGGAAATCATCTGGTTAAGTAAGTCATCTGATCACCATCTTCTTAAAATTCAATTACAGCAGTATAAAACCAATAGACATAAAATCAAGAATCAAGTGACAGTAGCACCTTAAAAAGTAACAGATTTATTGTCCAATAGGCTTCTTGCTCACTTCTACAAATACGTAAATTTTACAATAATTCGCAAAATGTGGATGAAAGCCAATGAAAACACATTAAAGCAAAACCAACATATTTGCCCATCTGAACTTTGTTTCAGTACATTTTTATCCAACATATATCAGATTTCAGTATTAAAATCTGTAAGTGAAACTGACAAATCTTGGTTTTGCTACAAGAAACAGAGAAGTGTGTAGTAATGAAGTGTAAGTCAGTGATAATTCCACATATAATCAAAAAATATACAAGAAAAGTATAATGACCAATCACAATTCCACTTACAGGTTGTAGTGTTTGTACCTACACTGGAAAAAGGGAAAGCCAGTGTGGTGCAGTGGTTTGAGAGTTGTATTTGGAGAAGAGTTCAAATCTCCAGTCAGGCACAGAAACCCACTGGGTGACTTTGGGCAGGTCACACACTCTCAGCCTCAGAGGAAGGCAAAGGCAAACCCACTCAGAACAAATCTTGCCAAGAAAACCCTGAGAAAAGTTTGCCTTAGGGTCACCATAAGTCAGAAAAGACTTGAAGGGACACATCTGAGAAGAAGAAACTTTTATCTTTATTCAAGCTTAAATAGCCTAAATTGCATCCAGCATGGAAAACCCCACAAGGCTCACTATATGTCCCAAATGAGAGTGCAGCAATATTTACTGTATCTGGAGTGTAGGTTTTTTGGAGGGCAGTCATGATGTTATCTAGGGCACCAGATTGGGAAGACTGGCATAAGAACATTATTGATGAACAAATCTAGCTCCTTTTTTCCCAAGTGTTCTTTGGTGATGTTTTTATTTTAGAAAGCAGTGACTTGACTTTTGTGTGGGATTCAGAATTAAGCATTTTGAAGTTCCGTGTGTTTCAGTGTTAGAAACACTTGAGTCTTAAAGATGCTCATCAGTAGCTAGCTCATACTACTTGGCTTTTATGCCATTTTGTTTTGCTTCTACTTTGACTTGTATTTTTCATGTGTGGTACAAACGTATCTATGTGGTACACCTATGTGGTACAAAATTATCTAATGCATTGGGTGCAACATATTAGTGGAAGAAATCAGCTATTTACACATCAATTTCCTTGCAGTATGAGAAAATGTATTTTCCCTTACTAATTGTTGATGGGGGGGGGTGTCTTTTGAAGAATTCCATTTGAAAATCCAGAAGATGCTGTCTTTGTGAGGGCCATGAAACGCTCTGTAGTAGAGTTTTCAACTGTGGACTGGGGAAAAATGCCTACCTGTGAAGAAAGACGCCTTGACAGCAATCCAGAAAAAAGACCGGAGAGACTAACAATAAAATTCAGATAAAAGTATCTTACCTTTGAAAGTTGTGTCTTCTAAGAACCCAGCTTTTGCCTTTACCCCTATTAAATGTTCTTGTGAACCTCAATTAAAGATATTTCAGACTAAAGCAAATCCTGCAGTGTGTCATCATTTCAACAGGTAGTCCAGCAGGAAAGACAAGTGTTTGAAGTATAAAACACTATCTAAAGAAGATATCTTTTGTACCCAAAATTGTTTCCCAGAATTTCATTGCTGCCATTTCCCCAAACAGATGTTATGGAGGCAAAAGAAAGAAGATCACCAATATTGTTATGGGATATAAACTGAATAATGTGATGCAAGCCACTGGGAATATCTTAGTGGCTTGGTATGGATGTATGTAATAAAGAATGCTTCAATGTTTTAAGAGACACAGAAAATTGGGGGGGGGGGGGTTGTCACAAAATTAATCCCAGTAGGACAGTGCCCCTACTGATAAATAGGTTATGCCACATATAGATGGGAGGGACAGAGAAACAAAGTAAAAAGCTTATTTTACTTTTTATACCGAGGCTGTCTAGAGGGATTCAGTGCATCAACAGCTGATGGCAAAATTACAATTTGGCAAAGTTGATTAAAACAATCATAAGTAATTTTAAAAGAAAGTAACCCCGTTATAAAAACGGAAAACAGTAGCAGCTTATGCCCCAACTTAAAGCACTTTTTAAAAGAATGCAAGTTGAAACAAATAAGGCTTAGATCCAATATGATGCCAGAAGAAGAAAAAAGGCTCTGCTAGCACATTTACATTTGAGGCAACTGCTGGAGAAGCAACAGCACAAGGGACAGCAGTGCACAGTGAATAACAGCACTGGATACCTCTCTTAATCTTAAAACTAGAAATTGCTATTGCAACAGGACTTATTTCTAGGGCAGTGAACCATTATTCAGAACCGAGTCTTTAAAGCTTCATTCAGTAGCTAACAAAGATGGCGTGACAGAACTTTTAAAGGGAAGGGCCCTGTCTCTCGTGCCCCCAAGTCCAGTGCATCTTGATGGTAGGCCTACAAACATTGCCGCAGAGGCCAAGCACAAGACTTGGGTAAGTTTATATGAATGCAAATAACCTGATCCCAAACCAAGATTTAATCATGATGTCTACAGTAATGCCCTTTGTTTATAAACCCCAAATTTAGATTTATCTGATGCTTAAAATGTAGATATTCAAAACAGAAAATATACTTTTACTTTAGATCTACAACTCCTGAAACTGCAAGTAAAATATTCCAGTATTTCAATATACCACCTGACAATGTTATCTAAGATGTATAGAAAGTGGAAGATGTTTGCTATGACTTTGTAAGGGCCACAGGGGGCCAGCAGGAATACCACAGTGGAAAATTAATGGATTTTCCTTAACACTTTTTGTTAACATATTCTTCTGATAGTATTGTTACACAAATTGCCTTGGGGATCACTGGCATTGATGTCTCTTTGGCGGCCAAGCCACAACCCATGGTAGCCACTCTTTAAAATAACTATGTGACTGCTGCAATCAGCTTTGTCAATCAGGGGCAATATAAAAGAGTGCAGATTACTGCCAAGGTTAACTTTGCTAAGGATAAAAGTTATTACACCAGACACACACTGTAGTACAGTTGCTACCTGAACAGCTATATTAAAAACATTTATTTCACAGATCACCTTAAAGACAGAACATGTATTTGCTATGATCAGCGCTGAACAGCTGCTGTTAAATGATACAAGACTGAAACTTGGGGTCTATAAAATTTTATGGTATATTACTTTTTATTATTAAAGTGAAGCTGCTGTAAGATGCCACCACAATCATTTTAGACAACCTGGTTTTATCTCATTGTGCAGACATTTGTCAAGTTTTCTTTTAAAACTGTCCATGTATACAAGAATATTGTAATGTCTTTTTCTTCCCTTTCCAGTTTTGCTTACTGGTAAGAATGAAGTATGAAGGCTGGAGTTTTAAGAAGTACATGTTTCACACCAACCAATTCACACCCTTGCCTGTAAACCCCAAGCTCCACTAGAAGCTGGACATGGCAAGTGACCTGCCACCACCACTAATTCTGTGTGTGATCTTCATTTCTGCAGTTTCAAGTAGCAATGAGTAGAAACCATGGTCCAGTGTTCAGTCAGCTAACAATATGTAGTTTATCATGTCATAATTGTTTCAAAACCTATTTCTGCAGCTAAAATCCTGAAAAAAATAACTTGGCAAAAGAGATACAACCAGAGTACAACACTGCTTTTTTCCTTAGTAGCAAAGGAACCAACACTTCTTGAATGGCACAAATGGGTACTGGTAAATATTCCAGGGCTTTGCTGATCCAAAAGGAGTAGGAACTTAAGAGGTCTCTGGCTGGGATCCTATTTTGGGACTGCATAGTGTTAATGTCTGCAAGCAATGTCACCTGTTGACTGCTACACAATCCCTCTGTTGAATGGTAATGCTGAGCATACAAATCCAATGAAAAATACATTACTGAAGTTCTACCACCAATTTCAGCAAGCACCAAGAGATACGCATCAGCCAAGAATGCATGTTTGCATGTGCAATGGCAATACATGTGCAACTCCACTTCTGCAACCTTGAATTGAATACAGAATTTGTTCAACTGCATTAATAGGGGAACATAAGACATCAACAAGATTCCAGAGCAGAGTAGAGTAGCTACTACTCACCTACTCTAGGATGTGAACACTTCAGCCTAGGCAGAATGAGAAGAATTAAGCAGTCCTCTAAACAGAAGTACAGGAGCTGAAGGAAGCTGAGAAAAAGAAACTTGCTACTCCTTCCAAAATGGTAACTGTCACTAGGCCTGTACAAGAAATGCCAAGAGGTACAGGCAATCTGTCACTTGTCAAGCTGCCTCAGACCCTTGCACCAGTCTAATCCTCCAAATCAGTTCTCACATTTATAAAGATACTGTCTGTTCATTTTTATACTGTAGCACACAGTCCACTGGACGACTATCTTTAATTATACTAACAAACATCAGTGAATATTTTCCCTCTGAATTCTTTAGATCCAGAGATTTCTTAAAATAATTGACAGCCTAAACAATCATTTCATAACTCCAGCTGTTTTCTTCCACTGCATGATACAAACTGTCAAGAATTTGAGGGACAACTTTGTATAATATGGACTGTAAGAAAAGACTTCTGTTATCCTTTCCTTTAAATTTGAGAGGCCATCCTAATGTATATCTTCACCCCCAAGCATGATGAGGGTGAAGAGATAAACCTTCAATATACTCTGTAGTCATAACTGTTGTCTCTAGAGTAGATCTATTTTCACTTCTGTCTCCTAAAGATAGAAATTGCACATATTTGGGATATAAATAAAAGTGTCTCAGTATCTTGACAGACCTTCTGCTTCTCCCCGACTCTCAATATTGTTTTCTTAGTGGAACAAATCTTTCTGACTTAAATATGGGCACTCTGTAAAAATTATTTGAGGATTAGAATTTTGGTGGTTTTCAACAACAAAAGCCCTGTGATAAGTCTTGCCAAAGTGCAGCAAGACATCGTTGTACAGGTTTTGTCCAAGAAACACTACTTTAAATGCATTATAACCCGTGTAAATTCATGCTAAAATAAATCTATTTAGTCCTCAAGAAGCTATGACTTACCCCATTTTTGTTGAAAGAGACAAACTCCTCTCTGAATGATTTTAAAAATGTGATTTCATAACTGCAATTGTTAGTCCTATTTAGCAAGATAGTTCAAGCAAGTTAAACCAACATGGAGTAGCAGCACTCTTTAATGGAGACAGACACATAGCAAGAATTCATTCTCAAAATCTATCTAATAATCCAGCACTTTTTAAACTTTCAGCTATTGCAGCACATGTACATGGTAACAGAATTATAGTAGTTATTTATACTTTACTGTAACCTAAGCTGAAAAGAATTTTAATTTAGATACGTTACTTTGATTTAATATAAGTTTTTTTTTAAACTTCAACAGATTTTTGTTGCTCCACGTAGGTGCAAACACAGATAAATACGCTATTATATTTTTATCCAGATGGTTAAGTGCTCGTCCTCACAGTCTAGGATGGTATGACACAGTTGCAGTGGACAAACAAGTTGACATATGATGAGTCATAAAATATTTTGCAGTGAGCATTATACTACAACTCATGGATTGTATGTTTCATGAAACTGTGGTCTACAGGACATCTCCAAAAAGCATCATTCACTCTTCTGATTCTTGTGCTTTTTCAATAGCAACATCTTCTAAATTAGTCTCCCTTTCAGAGATGTTGTCAGCTTGAGGAGAGGGTACAGATGTCTCCTTGCTAGGAATTGTCTGTTCAGTTCTGTCTTCGCCACATTTTAGTTCTTCCTTATCATCCCCAGATTCAGATACCAACTGTTCTTCACTTGTTAAAGCTGATTCTGCTGCTTGAGCTGCCTCTGAGGAAGAAAACCACACAGATGTATCAAGACAATTATAGAGAATGAAATGTAGAAGTCTCGTGCCACCAGAAATCAACAGTACTGGAAACTTTTAATGAAATCATCACAAAGGGTAGTGACGTTGTCAGAAAATTCAAAGCAAGTTTAAACAAACATGGGCTGCAGCCTATTTGAAGGCCTACTCCATAGCAATGTAGGCAGCAAATATATTGTTTGCTGCTGTCACCACTGCATCTGCTAAGGAGACATCCAATGAATTTTGTTGGTGGCTTATTACACAGTAGTCCTCAAGTAGAAAATGGAGACTACTCAGCAGCCCTCTGTGAAGAATTTGCATGGCACTTGGCATATAAAATTACCAATGCATTCTGACTTGGATGCTGTAGTTGATACAGTTCCAGTGGACGTAACCTTGATTTTCTGTTTGTCCTGTTTAATTAAGATGCTTTTCAATTTGTGCAGCCTGAGGATGTGGACAGGATCTTTGGAAAAAACAGAGCCACCACATGTGTACTAGATCCTTGCCCTTCCTGACTCATTAAGCAGGTCAAATGGGGACTGCCAAAGTTAGTGGATGGGGTAGTCAATGCTTCTTTACAACAAAGCAGATTTTGAGCTTGCCTAAAGGAGGTTGTAGTTAGGTCTTTATTGAAAAAGCCATCCCTGAATCCCTCCATAATGGATAATTATTGGCCAGTGTCTAACATACAATTTATAGACAAGGTACTGGAGCTTGTGGTGGCCTCCCAGCTTCTGGATAAAACAGATTATCTATAGGCATTTCAATTTAGTTTCAAGCTATGAAACAGACAGCCTTAGTTGCCCTGGTATAAAACCAGGAACAGACAGGGAAGGTGTGTCCCTTTTGGTTCTGCTGGACATGTGGCTTTCGCTATCATTGATCACAGTATCCTTCTGGTTTGCCTTGCTGGGATGGGACTTGGAAGCACTGTCTTATAGCGGCTCCATTCCTTCTTGAAGAGTCGAACTGAAGTGGTGCTGGGGGATTCCTGTTCAATCCCTTAGCCATTAACCTGTGTAGTCCTTCAGGGCTGTTTTGTGTACTATGTAATTTAATATATACCTGAAACTGTTGGGAAAGGTTGTCTTGAGTTTTAGGGTGCAGTGCCATCAAACTGTGGATGACATACAACTCTACTAGTCCTTCACACCCCAATCCAAGGAGGCTCTCTTGGTCCTAAACCAGTGTCTATCATCAGTAATGGATTGGATGAGGGCAAACAAACTATAACTTTATCCAAACAAGACAGGGGTGCTCCTGGTCATTCAAAAGGCAGATCAGGGAATAGGGATTCAGCCTGCGTAAGATGGGGTTACACTTTCCTGAAGGTGCAAGTTTTCAATTTTAGGGAACTCCTGGATTCAGATTTGAACTAGGGACACCCAGGTTTCTCCACTGGCACAATTAAAGCCTATGCACCTACTGAGCTCATTACCTGATACATCGGATCTGGCCACAATGTTACATACCTCAGTTACAGCCCATTTGGCCTACTGTAATGTGCTCTACCTGGGACAGCTTTTCAAATGTGTTCAGAAACTTCAGCTAGTACAGAGAGCTGCAACCAGGGTGTTAACTAGGGCAAGTCACAGGGATCATACTACCCTGTTAAAAGAGCTCCATTGGCTGCCAGTTTGTTTATGGGTACAATTCAAGGTGCTAGCTATGATCTATCAAACCCTATACGGCTCAGGTCCAGGCTATCTGGCAGATGCCCCATATGAGAACATGACATGAATTAGCATTGTAATGATAACTGACCTTTCTTTTGTTTTTTTTCTTGTTCTTTTTTTTCTTTGGCAGCTTCCAGCTCCTGCTTTTCATGGGCCTCTTTTAGCAACTTGCACACTTTCTTGTGTGTAAACCAGTGCATTTTTTGGCAGTTATGATCACAGTAGATCACCTGGAAAAAATACAGTGCATATAATTATTTTGATATGAACATAAGAAGCTGCTTTATAAAGAGTCTATCTATCTATCTATCTAGTCTTATTGTCAACTCTGACTGGCTGCAGGTCTCCAGGTCTCATTGGCTCAGGTGGGATTCTTTCCTAGCCCTGCTTAGAAATTCTCAGTGGTCCACACATTAACTGGGCATGATCCTGCTCTGTTCTGAAATCAGATGAGAATGCTGCATTTCACAGTGCTATGGTGGACTAAAAGAAAATAATGTACACATATTTTAATCATCCAGGGTATATATATATTAATTCACTTTTAGGGAAAATCAGAATTCTAAGTCTTGCAATAAGTACAGCAGCTAATTTCAGTGAGAATGAGTCCATGGTTCCACATTTGCTTATGCAGTGCAAAACTAAACAACTAGCGGCTACTTGCTCATTTTTGCTTTAGATTGTCCAACTCCTTTTGCAGATGATATAGAATCTTCTGTATGTAGGCAATGCTTTTATAACTTGATAGAATTTCAAACCATTAGCAGTAGTTACCTGTAAATTCTTACCATTTTGCATACTGAACATCTTTTGGCTGCACCTTTCTCCCCACACGTTGTGCAAAATTCAGCCTCCACAAAACCCACTTGTCCAGTAATGGCTTGTGTAAGGACAGAAAAAGCTGTAGGATCACATCCCTGGGAGTATGAAAGGAAGGGGGAAAATGAAGTCAGAATGCCAGTGAAAAACCTTGCATGAACACACAGTCAATTACCCCAGTCAACTAGAAGTGTGTATCTACATATCTTTGATGTGTACTTCGCACATTTTGCTTCCCTTTAACTCAACATTCAGGTTCTTTGCCTTGTGTATGTGAAAAATGAAAGAAGGAAATTATTTTGATACTTTCAGACATTAATTTCAGTGATCATTCCAAATGTGAAGGACACTAGTCATGAAAGTCTTGTTATACAATGATTTGTGCATATTGGCAAAGATACCCAGTGAAGGATTAAGCAATTTCTGTCTTGAACAGGAGGAGGGATGTAGGATGCTTACTATGTTTAGAGGAATACAAACACATCCTTTATAACAAGGGAAGTTTAATA
This sequence comes from Phrynosoma blainvillii, assembly GCA_026167975.1. Classification (NCBI taxonomy): domain Eukaryota; kingdom Metazoa; phylum Chordata; class Lepidosauria; order Squamata; family Phrynosomatidae; genus Phrynosoma; species Phrynosoma blainvillii. The sequence goes on from JANUYF010000005.1 coordinate 42,331,222, forward strand.
AGCCTAAGTATCTGAGTGCCATGCAAGAATAGTGCTATGAATGTTTATTGCAGATGAATAAAAATGGAAGGACTTTAAAAAAATCTCCTATTGCTTTTTACCTTTTATGTAAATATATCCAAATCATGTTTTTCCATTTTGAAATCATGCAAATATTGGTTGCTATGTAGCGCTTAAAACAGGGATGTATACATATATATATATATATATATATATTTAAAAAAACCAAAAACAACCAAATAGCTTACATCTTTGCCAGAGCACCAACTACTCCACCATCTTTGCAGGCATGTCAGAAAGAAAGGTTCAGTCAGATTCTTCCTCCTTTATACAGTTGATTCTCCACATTTGCTACTTTGACTTTTGCAGATTTGATTATTCATGGATTTAATTAATATGGTCTCTCTAAGAATCTCTAAATCCTCCAGCATAAGTCTATGGCCAACTTTGGCCAGAAGATGCACTAGAGCAGGGGTTGGCAACCTATGGCCCAGGTCTGCCCCCCCGAGACCTTTGGACCGGCCCCTGCCGCCGACCCCCGCTGCTGCTGCCGTGCTGCGACCGCATGTGTCACGGCTGCCATTTTGTTTTCCAAAATGGCGGCTGCAACTCGTTTGTACATGCGCTGTGCATGCGTAAACGAGTTGTGGCCGCCATTTTGTTTTTCAAAACTTGCTGACCCCTGCACTAGAGGATCTAGAGATTCTTAGAGAGAACACTTCTCTGGGCATATGTAGTAACTCCACTACAATTCTACGGTCAGCCTCTGGTGGATGTTGCTCTGGAGCACCTAGAGATTCACTGAGAGCTGTTCCCTCATGCAAAAAAGTAGTGGGGGTCCTGTGTCCCTAACCCCAAATGTGGAAGGCTCACTGTACTATTTTCAGTTTTATACTGAAAATACTCCAGCTTTATACTGGAATAAGAACTTATAAGGGGTGGGGGGGAGACATATACCAGAGCGGTGTGTGTGTGCGCACCCACACACAATATCAAGTCAGGTTTTGTTTGCACTACACTTTGTAATGAGCAAAAAAAATATCAAGTTGTTTCACCCATCCTTCTGTTTCTTTTGCCAGTTCTTGGATGGTATTCTAAGCACCTTCATGGCTGTTAAGGATTACGTAGTATGTCCTCACTACACCACTAGTTCACTTACCAGGTGTACAAGCAAGGTGAGGAACTGTCCAGCTCACAAGCCAAAGGAGCTTCCCTTCCTTTACAGACAGAACCAAAGGAAGCTTAATTCCCTCACTTGATTTGTACTTAACACACAGAAAGAGAAAACCTTTATGAGTGATCCTTACTCTTCCATGGGATTTTCATGAAAATTATTAGCTGTCCACTTTGCTGACTTAGTAGAGGCAAAGGAACATCTGAACACTTATCCTGGTGATACTCAGCCATTCAAGAGCGCATAGCACACCTTCACATTCACTGTTTTTGTACTTTTTGATGAGTTTTTTAAAAAAATGTTTTAAAATTAATGATATTTTAATAGGATAGCTTGTTTAATTGTATTTTAACTTTCTAATTATCAGGCTCCTTTTAGCCTTGCTGTAAGCTATACCTGGGGTCTCATGTTGAGAGAAAGGTAGCAAAACAAACAAACAAACAAACAAATAGTTCATCACCAAATTGCTCTCAAACAACAGGGAATTAGTGCCAGCACCACAGATAGGTTTCTGGGACCACTATTTTGGTCCATGATGTGATGACTACCTTCAAGTCTCTAGTAAGGACTATGGAGGGAAATCAAGTACTACAGAAAAGACCATTAATTTTTTTTTAAAAAAAATAATTAACTCTTTAAAATTATTTATTTCACTTTATCTGTACATTTCATAATAATGGTATCCCACAAAGAATGCAGCTGTACTTTAAACATACAGTCCTAAATAGGTGTTAGGAAAGCAGGCAGAAATCTGTTCTCAATTTCTTCTCACAAAACAAGAGGACAACAACAAGAGGTTTCAGAAAGAAAGATGCTTATGGAGGGGCCCGGAAGGTAAAAAAGTCTAAGATCATGCAGAATGAGGAGGAGACTGTGTCCTGGAAAAATGGCACAGAGAACCACTTAGCCTGCAAAGCAATGCCATTTCTTACCTGCTTTTGCCTTGTGCACCTACTGCTTGGTGAGGAGTAGGGTGTCAATTTGTTTGTGTTTGTTTGCTTATTTCATTTGTATGCTGCCTTTCTCCCAGAAGGGACTCAAGGTGGGAATAAGACAGGATTCTTTGCTTGGAAATTGCAAATCATGGTTAAAGCAATCTGGGACTAACATGTCTATGCTCAGGACTTATTAGTACATCTTTTCAAAATGAGTTGTATAGCAGAAAAATAAGCCATGGTTTCTTGTTAGGTTAAAACTAATACAAACTAAAATTAAGCAAAGCAAATCCTAACTTGATGTTACCTGCTTGGAAACAGAGAGGTAGCCATTGGAGCTGTTGCAACAAGGGAGTTGTCTGGTTACATCCCGTTTGGATTACTGTAATGGGGCTGCCTTTGAAAAGTGCTCAGAAACTTCAGCTGGTCCAAAGAGCTGCAGCCAGGCTGTTAACTGGAGTTGGTTACAGGGAGCATACAACTCCCTTGTTGCAACAGCACCATTGGCTGCCAGTCTGTTTCCGGGCACAATTCAAAGTGCTGGTTTTGAAATCAAAGCCCTATACGGCTTGGGTCCAGGCTATTTGAAGGACCGTATCTCCCTGTATGAGCCCCCCAGAGTATTAAGGTCATTGGGAGAGGCCCTTCTCTCTGCCCCACTACCTTCTCAGGTGTGTTTGGTGGGAACAAGAGAAAGGGCCTTCTCAGTGGCTGCCCCCAAACTCTGGAACTCCCTCCCAAGGGAGGCCAGGATGGCTCCATCCCTGCTGTTCTTCTGGCGGCAGGTAAAGACTGTTTTTATTTTGCCAGGCCTTCACATGACAGGGATACTGTTTTGTTTTTGTTTTAAAGAATTTTAAATTTTAAACTGTAAAATTTTAATAATGTAATGTTTTTAATTGTTTGAATTGTTTGTTTTTTAAACTTTGTATTTTTAATATTTCTACTGTTTTAACTTGGACTGTTTTAGATTTGTTCGCCGCCTTGAGTCCCTCTGTTGGGAGGAAGGTAGGATATAAATAAACATTATTATTATTATTATTATTATTATTATTGCAACCATGGATACTAGAGATAGCAACTCAAATCCAATCCTTATGAAGAAGCACTGGATTTACATAATCACTTCTTGAACATCAGTCATAACATCTCTTTTAGGTTAACTAATTAATCCTGTGGATTTCAAGCATTTGTCAAGTAAGTCCAAACCACACAGAATGATGGTATTCAACCAAAGACACTCACAATTTCAACTGGAGCAATGCTTCTCACAAGCTGCTGGAGCAAAGTAGCTTCACAGTAAGGAAATTTTCGAATGCATTCTCGGATGAGCTTCTCTTGATATACTGGAAAGCCATCTTTATCTCTGCCTTTTAGTAAACTGGAATTATTAAAAAGGTTGAAAGATCATGCTAAAACTATTGGACACATTCTAGAATTACTAATACAGCATCAAAGGTTGCATCTACAATGTAGAATTAATATAATTTGACACCACTTACTGCCATGGCTCAATGCTATGGAATTCTGGGGTTTGTAATTTTGTGAAATATCTAGCCTTCTCTGTCAGAGAATTCTGGTGCTGCAACAAACTACAAACCTCAGGATTCCGTATGATGGAGCCATGACACTTAAAGCAGTGTTGGACTACATTAGTTCAGGAGTGTGGCAGCAGCCCATGGAAGGATTTAATGTTCCAACAGGATGTCTGCAGCATGAAAAAAGCTGCAAGCACAGAAACCCATGAGCAACAGAGAATATATAAGATGTACTACATTTCTCTAATTTCATATTAACTACATTTCAGTTAAGATGAGAATCTTCTTTTACACCTACTAAAGCAGGGGTTGGCAACCATTTTACCCCAGGGGCTGGGAGGGGGGGGGGAATGGCGCTGGGCCGGGCAGGCACGCCACTGGCCAGTCCCAAGGCCTCCGCGGGCCGCACCCGGCCCATGGGCCGTGGGTTGCCAACATCTGCACTAAAGCATTGCCAACTTTAACTGTAGCTATTTGAAATATTCTAAACACCAAGGTGTTATCCTACCCATTAAAGATCTCCTGTGAGTGTACAGCAAATGAGCTTCAGATTCCCAGCTAGCACTCAAGTATGTTCCAAAGGAGGACTTTACATCCATGGCAAGCTAATGTATTATGCTAAAGGTAAAGACTTGAGTACTATTACCTGTATATAAGCTGAAAGAGCTGGACGCACAAGTTGTTATCTCATCTCTTCTCCCAGTTGAAGGGCATGGTCCAGGAAGGGAGAGGAAGATAGCAGACATGAGTAACTGGCTCCATAGATGGTGCCGCCAAGAACGATTTGGATTCTTAGATCATGGGCTGCGGTTCCATGAGGGTGGACTTCTAGCAAGAGATGGGCTGCATCTCACACCAGTTGGCAAAAGCATTTTTGCCAATAGTCTCAAACATTTGATCAGGAAGGCTTTAAACTGAGTCATGTTGGGAAGGGAGACACTATCTTGGAAGGCAGGAGTACATCATGGGCAGGAAATAATAGTCAAAGTGTTATAAAGGGAACAAGGCAAATGATGCAAGGGGCCAACAGTGGGAGGAAAAAACCCTAACACAGGCAGCAAGTGGGGAAGACACATGTTCTTAGATGTCTCTACACTAATGCACAGAGCATGGGAAACAAACAAGATGAACTTGAACTCCTAGCACAACAAAGCAAATATAATATAATCGGCATCACTGAAACCTGGTGGGATGGGTCTCATGATTGGAATGTAGGAATAGAGGGGTATAACCTTTTAAAGAGAAATAGGCCAAACAGGAAAGGAGGAGGAATAGCATTAGATGTCAGAGATGTTTACACTTGTAAAGAGATCCAGGACTTAAATCCTAGAAATCAGGTGGAGAGCATCTGGATAAAAATTAAAGGGGAAGGAAACAACAGGGATGTTATTGTGGGAATCTACTACAGACCCCCAAGTCAGACTGAGGAATTGGATGATGCCTTCCTAGAATAGATGACCACACACTCAGAAAGAAGAGATGTAGTAGTGATGGGTGACTTCAACTATCCTGATATTTGCTGGAAGTCAAATCAGTCAATACTTCAAGGTCTAGCAAATTCCTCAATTGCCTCGAAGACAATTTCTTTGTCCAAAGGTGGAAGAGGCAACAAGGGGATCAGCTATTTTAGATATGATCCTAACCAACAGGGATGACCTGGTCAATGGGTTGCAAGTGGTGGGATCCTTAAGTGGGAGTGATCATGTTCTCCTGGAGTTTCTTATACAGTGGAAAGAAGCTAGGCATAGTCGAACACTCATTCTAGACTTTAGGAGAGCTGATTTCAGCAAACTTATGGGGGTTGCAGACTGCCAGAAATAGTGCAAATTGAGTCCACTTTTAGGGTTAGGGTTAGGGAATCATGGGAACTGTATTTTATTGTAGCACCAGAGCCACAGAGAAGGCTCAATGTCTCAGAAAAAAAACCCAATTCCCATGATTCCCTAGAACTAATTCCCTAGAACTAGACTCAATTTGCACTATTTCTGGCAGTCTGCAACCCCCCTTAGGGAAACACTGGGAGTAATCCCATGGTCAGGAATACTAAAGGAGAAGGGAGTTCAGGATGGATGGGAGTTTCTCAAAAGGGAGATACTGAAGGCACAATCTCAAACTGTTCCAATTAGAAGGAAAAATGGGAGGTGTCTCAAGAAACTGGGTTGGATGACAAAAGAACTTTCAACTGAACTAAGTTTTAAATGGGAGATGTATAAGAAATGAAAAAAGGGCAAAATCACTAAAGAGGAATTCAAACAAATAGCTAGCACATGTAGGGGTAAAGTCAGGAAAGCCAAAGCACAGAATGAGCTCAGGCTTGCTAGAGGGGTTAAGGACAATAAAAAGGGCTTCTTTGGGTTTGTCTGTAGCAAAAGAAAGAAGGAGGAAATGGTAGGGCCACTGCAGACTGGAGGAGGGCAAACATTGTCCCCATCTTCAAAAAGGAGGGAAAAAGAGGATCCCAACAACTATCGCCCAGTTAGTCTGACATCAATACCAGGAAAGATTCTAGAACAGTTTATTAAACAGAGAGTCTGTGAACATTTAGAAAAGAATGCCATAATCACTAAAAGTCAACATGGGTTTCTCAAAAACAAGTCATGCCAGACTAATCGGATCTCTCTTTTGGATAAAATTACCAGCTTGCTAGATAAAGAAAATGTGGTAAACATAGCATATCTTGATTTCAGTAAGGCTTTTGACAAGGTCCCCCACGATATTCTTGCAAACAAGATAGTAAAATGTGGGCTAGACATTACAACTGTTAGGTAGATTAGTAACTGATTGACTGACCAAACCCAAAAGGTGCTCAGCAATGGCTCCTCTTCATACTGGAGAGAAGTGACCAGTGGGGTGCCACAGGGTTCTGTCCTGAGCCCAGTGCGATTCAACAATGATTTGGATGAAGGAATAGGGGGCATGCTTCTCAAATTTGCAGATGACACCAAATTAGGAGGAATAGCTAATACCCCAGAAGACAGGATGAAAATTCAAAATGACCTTAATAGATTAGAAAGCTGGGCCAAAGCTAACAAAATGAATTTCAACACAGAGAAATGTAAGGTACTGCACTTAGGGCAAAAAAAGGAAATGCATAAATATAAGATGGGAGACACCTGGCTTAACAAGACTATGTGTGAAAGGGATCTAGGAGTCCTAGTAGACCACAAGTTGAACATGAGTCAACAGTGTGATGCAGCAGCTAAAAAGGTCAATGCAATTTTAGACTGCATTAATAGAAGTATAGTATCTAGATCAAGGGAAGTAATAGTGCCACTGTATTCTGCTTTGGTCAGGTCCCACCTGGAATGATGTGTCCAGTTCTGGGTACCACAATTCAAAAAGGAAGTTGAAAAACTGGAGCGTGTCCAGAGGAGGGCGACTAAAATGGTGAAGGGTCTGGAAACCATGCCCTATGAGGAACGACTTAGGGGACTGGGTATGTTTAGCCTGGAGAAGAGACGGTTAAGAGGGGATATGATAGCCCTGTTTAAATATTTGAAGGGATGTCATGTTGAGGAGGGTGCTAACTTGTTTTCTGCTGCTCCAGAGAATAGGACTCGGAACAACAGATGCAAGCTACAGGAAAAGAGATTCCACCTCAACATTAGGAGGAACTTCCTGACAGTGAGAGCTGTTCAACAGTGGGACACACTCCCTCAGAGTGTGGAGGAGTCTCCTTCTTTGGAGCTCTTTAAACAGAGGCTGGATGGCCATCTGTCGGGGATGCTTTGATTTTGAGTTCCTGTATGGCAGGGGGTTGGACTGGATGGCCCTTGTGGTCTCTTCCAACAAGGATTCTATTATTCTAATGTGTTTCTACTTGGATGACTCAAAGTCATTTATATCAAGACCATACCTTTTAATTAATCCATCCAATTTATCTTCTCGCTCCTTAAGAAAGAAGATGCACTTCTGGAAAATGCAGCTAAGGTAGTGCATTTTCATTGCCAGTACTTCATTCATATCTCTCTGCTTCATGCATTTCTCACAGATCAGATCCAACACTTTGTAGCATTTCTGCATTGCTTCAACTTCTGCCAGAAGTGGATTTTCTTTCACTAGCAACACAATCTATAGGAAACATAAAAAGGTATATCTAATGAACAATCGTTTCCAGACCCACTTCTGAGATTTGAAGCAGGTGCTAAAAGTTAACTGCTAAGGTCTTATTATAACAGAATTTACTTCTCTGAATCTTTCTCTCCAGAATAGTTGTTTTACTTAAAGCACAGCAAATTATATTAAATAAAAGTTTTACTTAAAGAACAGGTAATGAGTAAATTACACTGTGAATGCAGCTAACCTATTTAGTGGCAAAATGCATGCATGAAGATTGCAAGTGCAATGAATACTTCTTTAGACAAGGACCTAAAAATTGTTTTGTAAGGCCCAAAACATATGAACCAAAAGGTGCAGCTTCCGGCAGATGATGCTTTGCCCCCAACACAGCCAGAAGCCGAAGGCAGCCCAAGGCCGCCAGCAGAAGGAGTGGAGAAAATCCGCTCCTTGCTGGCAGCCCATTTGGAACCAGGGTGGCAGTTCGCTTTCAGAGTGGCCAGCTAGTCACTGCAGTCCCTGGCCAATCGCGACGTGATTGTGGCTGGATTGTGGCTTCAAGCTGCTGGTGTGTTTCACCCCTAAGAGACCAAGACCAGGCCCTTTCTTAAACTACAGGGCTTCACAGGAAATGTCCCAATAAACAAGATTGTCAGAAATACTACCTCCACACATCCTATTTTGATGCACATCTTTAAGGAATTTTGTTTAGTCAAAGAAAATCAGACAGACACCCATCTATATAGCATTGTTGAGAAAAGTTAACATTTCTAGATTACAACTTCTACAATTTTCCCAGCCAGCAGGGCCAGGGAATTCTGAAAGTCACCGTTCAAAAGGCAACTTTTCTAAGCTTCACTATTCAGTTCAATGTAATGTTTTAGGTTCATAGGCTTCAAGAAAGTAGCCCTAAGTAAATACAAGATCTTGGTTATGATTGAGATAATGTTTTCCTTCCGCAGGACGATCTTGAAGGGTTTTATACAAGGACTTTTTTTTTTAACATTCTACTCTGCCATTTGAAAATGAGTTGCTAAAGGCCATGAAAGCAGGCCTAGACTAGACTGGAATGTCAAAATCTAAAGCAGAACATGATCTCACCCAATTATGCTATCCTATACTTTATAGTTTATAGGTTCAACACCTCCTAGAAAAGTGATCTCATTTAGCAAGCTTCACATTATCAGGTAACACTCCTGGAAATGAAGGCACTGTACCTTAATAGGATGCAAATTGGTAGTTGTAATGATCTTATGCAGAGGTCCAGCTAACTTTACAGGCAATTTAGGTTCTTTGTCTAGTCCTTGTGGTTTCGTATAGTAGTCTAGCCTTTCCCGAGGGAAGAAATTGTTGATAACTGTCACACAATCATGCTGACCTAAAAAAGAAGAGAGAGCAGTGTATCTTTATGAAGAGAGAGAAAGAAATCCAAGTCATCAATGCATACAGCTGGCCAAGTACAAATTATACTTGGAGATACAGAAACATATTACAGTGGGCCCTTCCTATACAGTGGAAACCCCCCCCCCCCCAGCCTATGGGAAAAAACGTGTAAGCAGTGCGCACTCAATTTAGTCCTCCCAGGCTCAAATCACCATAAGGCAAATCACATAAGCTCAAATCACCATAAGGCAAGCCCACGTATGGCACAGGCGCACTGTAATAAATTCTAATGAGGAATAGAGCAGAAATAAATCCTCTTGAGATAGAGGTAATTTTTTTCAAGTTTTAAAGACCACAATATAACAAATGAATAGATCCAAACCAACTCTCCTGTTCAGTGTCTCTGATGAACATTGTTGAGATGCATTTCAGACCTCGTTCCAAAGTTACTTCCACTTTTACAAGCTGGAGTTTATTGGTTCTAACTCACTCTACAAATTAAACTTAAAAACAATATCCATGTGTTGATGGTAACCAGGGAAAGATTTAATCCTACTGAAGATGGAGATTGTATGAAGCATTAATTGCAGAGATCCTGTACAGGCAGGGACTTACATTAGAAATACCAAGACCAAAAGGATTGTTCAAACTGCCATACAGCAGATGTGTAATTCTTTCCAAGATGGAAACTGATCAATCTTTAAGTGATACTAGTTTCTAGACTAGTTTCAAGTTTCAGTCATTTATCCTCTAGGACTAAAAAATCATTTTCATAAATGATACTCAAGCATGGGACAAACTTTCCCTATTCTCAGATAAGCTATCGGGAAGGACTAGCAAACAGTCGGGGCAAGCCTCATTTTGCATTGGACTTGCATCTGGTTCCAGCATGAAATAGGATGGGGTAGGTTTTTTTAAATATTTTCAGCTCCCCTAAATTCTAAATTCATCCTCCTCAGCTGTACTGAATAATGTCAGAAGAAGAAAGTAGTAATTATCAACTCAAGAGCAAACAATTTAAATCCAACACAGAGATGGTGGATGTTTTTTACTGTAAAAAGTTAAATACAGGTTGAGCATCCCTTATCTGAAATGTATGGTACCAAGAGGATTTTTTATTTTTATTTTGGAATAGCTGTATTTTCATATCTATACATATTGAGATATCACGGATATAGGACCGAAGTCTAAACACAAAATTCATTTATATTTCATATATATCTTATACATGTATGGTAATTTTATACAATATTTAAAAAAATAAATGTGTACATGAATCAAAGTTTATGTATACTCAACCAACAGAAAGCAAAGGTGTCACTATCTCAGCTACCCATAAAAAAGGTTTTGGTTTTTGGAGTATTTTGGATTTCAGAATTCCAGATAAGAGAGACTCAACCTGTACAACCAATAAGTCAAGGTATATCATCTAATAGCCTCAATGAAATGGCGGAGATCAAGACCATCTTTCCATTTACCCACAAAAGCAGCCATCTGAGCTGCTGTCCTTCCCACAGAATTCACAACATCTGTCTCTGCTCCAGCCTCTAGCATCATCCAGGTGATTTCTTTGTTGCCTAAATACAAAAGAAATTTATTTTAACATCTTTTTGAATCTGTAAAAAAAGCTTCAGCAAAGTACATTTTTTTATAGTAGATTTCCTTGCTTTCTAATCGAGTTAAAACAGGGGTAAGCAACCTTTCCCCCTTAAGGGCCGAGGGACTTCAGCTCCCAGAAGCCTCAGCCATGTTGGCCAATAGTCCCATGTTGGCCCATAGCTCCTGGGATTCTGGGAGCTGAAGTCCCTCGGCCCTTAAAGGGGAAAGGTTGCCTACCCCTGAGTTAAAACTTCCATAACTTCATAAAACTGCTGTTTAGGCTGCTATCACTGAACATTAGTAATATAAGAAGCTGTTACATAAAAAGTGAGAGACCACTGGTTCCTCTAACTCCAAATTGCCTATTACACTAACAGCACCTCTCCACAGTTTCAGGCAGTATCTTTCTCATTATTCCCTGGACACATCAGGAATGTAACTCAGGTCTTTGGCAAGTAAAGTGGAGGTCTTCCCCCTACTTAGTTTCTGAAGAGTTGCCAACTACTAAGAAAACATTCTCTTCAGGTTTGAACCCATGCCCACATGCAAACCACAATTAGAAGCTATGGCATTGTATATAAGTTCTAAAAATTAAACCTTGACTTTGCCATGTTATATAAGAGACATAATTTTACTATCCATTGTATATAACTGGACTTGAGCATCCACAGATTTTGAGATAATTTTGAACTGGACTTGAGCATCCACGGATCCATGGGGGATCCTGGAACCAAACCCCAAGGGCCCACTGTATTAGAATTCAAAAGCAGGGCTTGTCCTTGGTTTATTTCCTCATCTGCCCACTGTGAAACTAAAGCTCACAAAACAGGCAGGAGATGCACAGGCCTAAAATGGGGAAAACGTACTCTAGTTTATTTGGTTATTTATGGTACACACCATTAAGTAATCCATGGATTTGTGTGATGGACAGCCACTAGCTTCCATCAGTGGGTAGTATTATGCATGGATGCACGTGCACGCACACACAGACACACATGCACACGTATTAACATTTTTAAAAGAATACCACAATGTGTATTTGCAACTAAACATTTAGAGCAAGGGTAGGCAACCTTTCCCCTTTAAGGGCCAAGGGACTTCAGCTCCCAGAATCCCAGGAGCTATTGGCTAACATGGGACTATTGGCCAACATGACTGAGGCTTCTGGGAACTGAAGTCCCTCGGCCCTTAAAGGGGAAAGGTTGCCTACCCCTGATTTAGAGTATTGTTAAGATCACCAAAGGAGCAGCACATTAATATTCCTACTGCAAATTAATCTTTTTTCCCCAAAAAGGAAATAAATAGGTTAGCTTTCACTTTCTTCTTCATAAGCTAGTGATGTTAATATACTGTATATTGGAAATAACACTTGAAAAGGGGGTGGGATGGAGGAGAAAGAGTAAAGGGAAAAGGCTTCAGTATGGATGAAAACATTGGCTTCCTTTTGAAGCACATATTTTAGGAACAATTCCCCTATTCATGTTATCTTTACATCTATCCTGTGCTAATTGTATAACAATGGGTGGAAGAGCCACTGATTTCTGTACATGAATGTTTGAGATTTTATAGTTGTTCAAGCAGAAAAAGGCTTATTAAATCTTCTTCGTTCTTGCAAGATGTTTCATCTCTCAATAAATATAATTTATCTACATTTCAGACAAATGTACAACACATTCTGGAATGCAAAACAGTTTTTAAAAGTATTACCTAATAATAGAGGGGAGAACTGTGTAGCTTTCCAGATGTTGCTGCATTACAACTTCCAGCATTTCTTTTGACTAATTAAGTTGGGAATTTCCACCTCTAAGTAGGCAGAGAAAGCTAAAAACCTTGTAAAACTAAAGATCCCAGAATTCCCTAAGATGGAACTACAGCACTTAAGGTGGTGTCAAGCTGCATCATTTCTACAGTGTAGATGTGCTCTCAGTCTTGAAAGTATTTTGTCTTATGCAAACCATGCTGTTGTCCAAATGTAAGCTAGTTAAAAAAATAAACCTGCTTTTAATTAAAATGCATTGTAATTCCTTCAAAGTAGGCTGTGGCCAACCCAATGTAAAGCCTTTGCTTTATTTTTATTTTTATTTATTTTATTTATTTTTTACATTATCTTTGGACAGAGGCCTAGTAATTAAAATGCGAAACCTTTAAACATTAATTTAAAAACCTAATCTATGGTATGGTCTACCTCCATGGTGGTGAACCTATGGCACACATGCCAGAGATGGCATGCGAAGCCATTTTGTTTGGCACTCAAGGGTGGGGTAGAGGAGGAACAGGCGCACACCTGTTTCTCCTACTCCCAGGCCTTCAGCTGCCTCCAGAGAGGCAGCTAAGGGCCCGGGAGGGTGTGTGGGCAGAAGTCTCACCCCCAGAGGGCAGAAGTCCCCCCCTCCCCGCCCCCAGGTAAGACCCGGTGCCAGAAGGCTTTTTATCTTGGGCACTGGGTGCCTAAAAGTTTCACCATCACTGGTCTACCTGTTTGTAAGCTTAGGGACAATTCCAAGTTGAAGTAGCTGTCCAAGTATGCTCTATGTAAATCTCCTCCCTACAAATTTGTGGTTAAGTATCAAAAATGACATAGTGCTATATTTTACATTAATCATTGTTAATTTTCCAATGTATCTAAGGTCTGATAAGTAATCACAGATACAAAGTTGCAGCAGATGTCATCCTCTATATTGTCAGCTTCATCTTTAATTAACATATTTATTTATTTCACTGTATTTATTTACGTAAGGCTCCCAGAGTAGCTTAATGGACTTGACATCAAATGCAACAGTCCCTGACATAGGGTTAGAATCTAAAAGAATAACGCAAAAGGAAAAGAGAGGATGAAGGAAATGTTTCAGAAAAGCAAACTCAAGTATCAGTAGATACTCCCCCCCCCTACAAAAATAAACCAGAAAAGTTTGAGATTTTTACTCCAAAGCATCTTTTCACCAGAAAAATAAAAACAAACAAATATTTTTCTTTTAGAATAATGAATACATGTTTAAGATAAGGTTTTCACATATCTACTCCTGCCAAAATTATTTCTCAAAACTACATTAAGAGGAAAACTTTAATATCAGGTTATGTACCATATCAGATCATTGCAATTCGTGGTCTTGCCTTCCTTTTCTCAGCTCTTTTTGTGATTTGTTATGTCTGTTTGACACTATGGAGAACCAGTGGAAACAAGAAATGTTTCCTTGTTTTACTAATGTGGATGGTTTCTTCTGCTTTTGTAGGGCTTTTTGCTGGCAAAACTAAAGAAGGTGCTTTTAAATTCAAGTCTGTAATTAATTTCTGAATAAGCTGTCCTTTTAATGTATCAAACATGATAATTTTATGTCTAACCAAGTTATATTTAATGCATTTTGTAAAGTAACAGTGACTTTCAATCTGTAAAATATATAATACTTTTGAACATAAGAGCCCAGAGGAATATTATCCAACATCTCTTATTGTTCAGATGCCTACAGTAGCCCATAGGCTATTGTACATCCATCCTGGATGAGCCCTGGTGGCGCAGTGGTTAAATGCCTGTACTGCAGCCACTCACTCACAAACTACAAGGTTGTGAGTTCAATACCAGCCAGGGGTCAGGCTTAACTCAGGCTTGCATCCTTCCAAGGTCACTAAAATGAGTACCCAGCTTGTTGGGGGCAATTAGCTTATAGTTGTAAACCACTTAGAGACTGCATAGTGTGGTATGAAGCAGTATATAAATGAAGCTGCTATTGCTATTGATGCCAGGCCACAAGTCACTGGTTGCTTGTCCTTGGCTTATAGTCAGGAAGGAAAGAAAGAATTATAGCCTATGGGCACAAATACAGTAACCAATCCCTGGTATGATGGGAGGGAAAGTCTAGTGAACCCTCCCCCCCATCAGATAGTCTAAGAAGCACTGGCATAGTTTCTTGCTATAATTTCCAAACACTTGCTGTTTCTACATCTCAAATTATAAATATTTATGATAACCCCCATGTAACATAGGACATTTAATTTTCCAGTTCAGCTAGAAACACACTATTTTGCCAAAGCAGCTACCATTCCATCCTTCATGAGAATTCTGGACACATACAACATTGTGCTACACGCCTAATTCCAAGTGAATTAACAGATCATGGCAGCCTCTGCCTTCAAGTAAGAGAAATTTACTTAAAATATCTGCAGGTTTAGAGCGAAAGCCAAACAAATTTATGCATGTAGCTTTCTTGAACTAGGGATGAGAAGACAAAAGTTTTAGGATTTATAGTTCATATAAATCTATATATAAATACCTTGGCTCAGACATTAATAGGAATGGAGACAGCAGTCAAGAAAACAAACTAGAATTTGGAAGGGCAGCTGTGAAGGAACTAGACAAGATCCTGAAGTGTAAAGATACATAACACTAATGTTAGGATTGTCCATGCAGTCATGTTTCCAACTACTATGTATGATTGTGAAAGCTGGACAGTGAAGGAAACTGGTAGGAAAAAAATAAACTCGTATGAAATGTGGTGCTTGAGAATCACTCTACAGATACCGTATACTGCTAAAAAAGACAAATAAATGGGTCCTAGAGCAAATCAAGTCTCAACTCTCCCAAAAGCCAAGATGACTACACTGATACTGGGGTATTTTGGCCATATCTTCAGAAGACCTGACTCACCAGAAAAGACAATCATGCTTGGTAAGGTAGAAGGCAATAGGAAAAGAGGAAGACCACATTACAGATGGATGAACTCAATCAAGGAAGCCATGGCCCTGAGTTTGCAAGACCTGAGCAAGGCTGGTGATGATAGTGTGATTTTAAGATCTCTCATTCATATGGTTGCCATAGGTCAAGTTGACTTGATGCAGTTAAAAACAACAAATAAATAGCTAAATAGTTGCAGCACATTATAAGAAGTTATAGCTAGTACTCTCTCTCTCTCTCTCTCTCTCTCTCTCTCTCTTTGGTGAGTCGCCTTGGGTCCTGCTCCAGGAGAAAAGTGGCATATAAGCAAAATAAATACTAAAAAATCATTTTTATCAGCAAACCATCCTTCTCTCATCAAAGACTTCAGAAGTGGTTTACCATTGCCTTCTTCTGGGCAGCATTACTTCCTTTAGTTAGCTACATTGCCACTGCTCAATGATCCTTTGTCAGTGTTATCACCAGGTCATACTAAGCTGATGCCCAGTAGCTATCTGGCACATTTAAGGGGGTTTCAGACTGCCAGAAATAGTGCAAATTGAGTCCACTTTTAGGGTTAGGGAATCATGGGAACTGTATTTTATTGTGGCACCAGAGCTCTCTGACAGAGAAGGCTCAATGTCTCAGAAAAAAAACAAACAACAATTTCCATGATTCCCTAGAACTAACCCTAACCCTAAAAGTGGACTCAATTTGCACTATTTCTGGCAGTCTGCAACCCCCCTTAGTCTGGCTTCTCAGAAAAACTCGTCTGAGGTGGAAGACTCTACTAGCAGCAGTTCTACCATCAGCATAGCCTCTTGCCTCACAAGAGCATACAATCCCATCAGCATAGAAAGATAATGTTGGGCTGGTGTACTATGCACATATTCCAAAATGACGACTTGTTGGAAAAGATGACAATGCTTGGTAAAGTAGAAGGCTGTAGGACAAGAGAGACTGAACAACAGGTGGATTGATTCAATAAATGAAGACAGGTTTGCAAGACCTGAGTAAGGCAGTTGATGACAGGGACTCTTGAAGGTCTCTCATTCATATGGCCACCATAAATTGAAGTTGACTAGACACCAAATAATAAATCATTCTCTCTGCGATAGTTTCACATAAGCCACTGAAATTAGTAAGGATATTTCAAAGACAGCAATCTCTTCAAAATGAATGCAAAATGCATCTGGTTTGAAATGAGTATCTGGTGGTTCTCCTTGCAAAGGTGAGGCAAGTGTTATCACAGTATTATTTGTGAAATAATTGACTGGGGACACTTCCCAGCCTTCCTTCCAAAGGTCAATCTACGTGAATGAAGACTTGATTCTGCATATTCCTTCATTAGGAGAAAAACTGGCTTCTACCCTATAAGCAAATTCACTGCATTCACACAAACACACCACCACCACCACATCACATTATACAAGAATAGAGAAGCAGCCAAGTCACCTAAATACCTTTATAACAATCTACATCTCCAGCAACCATTACTTAGTAGTAGGCTGAAATGTAACACATCAGCTTAAATCCAACTGCTCATTCCTACTTAAACCAACCCACTCAAACAATGATAACTTGATAAGCTTCCCCTTTATATAAGTTACAGTGATTCAACAGGTCTGCTCTAGTTGGAACTAACAACTAGGTTTAAGCTAAAATCAGAGCTGAGTCTTTTATATTACAAGTTGACTGGCTAGTTATTAGCTCTTCAACAAATGTCACAACCGCAACAACTTACAATAAAATAGAATTTTAAAAACAACACTTGAGAACACACTATTAAGAACAGAAAAACAGCAAAACATAAACAGAAGAATATCAGATCAAAGCCAGCATGATCACTTTTGTCCAGCAGTCAAAAAAGACAGATCTTGCCAGCAACTCAACAAATATTTTACCAGACATTATGGAAATCCTGTATATACTTTTCTTTGCACCATGTAGTTAATGGGAAGAGAAACCTACCAGAAAGTCCAGCAAACATCAGGGCGGTATATCCATGTTCATGTTCATTGCAGTTTACATCAGCCCCATGTCGCAACAGCAGTTTGCACATATCAACTTTCCCCTTGTATGCTGCGTGCATAAGAGGAGTCATGCCATGCTAATCAGGGGAGAAAAAGATGAAAAAATAAATAAAAATATGTTTCCATTTATTCTGCTTCAGCCATATTTCAGTATCAGTGAACAAGGTACTGCTTAAATGGACTGGAGTGGGGAGGCAAATTATGAAGAGGTCTTGAAATGAAAAGGCAGGCTCGCCAATCATGGCATCTGATGTTCATTTGTTACACTGCTTAATGAGAACATTCCCAAAACTATATTTTCTCACTACAAACCACCTCTTCAAAAACAGACTAACCCTAGTACATATTCACCTTTAATGACACTATGCAAGCCTCATACTGAGAAGAAAGTTTTAGCTATAATTATTTGTTTCCTATGTGGACAAGTTCAATCCTTTTTTCTTAAACCTCATGTTTAAGTTTCTGCCTCATGTTTCTTGTAGTAAAAATATGCTTGAAATAGCCATATTCAAAAGTGAATAGCTATATCGGCAATTAGAAAAGCCTCTTTACCTAGATCTGAGAGATGAACAATTAACACTGAGTATCTGCAGAGCATCAATACCAAACATTTCACATTTTGTTTTTTTAAAAAAGGTGGAAAGGGACATATTACCAGCCTACAGTGAAATGTAAATACCCTCTCCTAAGTAACTTGTCTTCATGTATCAGGTACCCTTTTGCTAATATAAAATTGCTTACTTAGAATAAAAACTTTCCTTAAAAGTTCTCCTCTTTTCCACACTCTCTTCATGGGTCTTTGCTTGGTGTGTGTGTGTGTGTGTGTATGCATATAGGATTCTCATCCCCATGGGAGGGGGACAGAAGTCTCTACAGCAGGGGTAGGCAACCTTTCCCCTTTAAGGGCCGAGGGACTTCAGCTCCCAGAATCCCAGGAGCTATTGGCCAACATGGGACTATTGGCAAACATGGCTGAGGCTTCTGGGAGCTGAAGTCTCTCGGCCCTTAAAGGGGAAAGGTTGCCTACCCCTGCTCTACAGGGTCAGAGGTGGAAAAAATGTAGATTAAACTCCTCAGTAACTCCCACTAAGTTACTGGGTCATGTGGGGTAAATTAGTGGTGGTGGCAGTGATAGAATTTGAAGGTCCTCTCCTCTACTCAAGAGCAAGAGACAAAACTGGAGCCCATTATATGTTAATCAGTCAGCAAAAAGAATTACTTCAAAGCACTTTCCAATGGATAAGATGCTGATTTGTGTTAACATAAAATATTCTAAAGGAAGCCAGCATGATGTTAGTGGTTTGAGTGCTGGACTCTGAGAGACCAGGGTCTGAAGCCATGTTTGGCCATGGGAACCCAGTGGATGATCCAGTGCATGCCACAACTCAGCCTCAGAGGAAGGCAATGACAAACCTCCTCTGAGTAAATCTTGCCATGAAAACTCTGCAATAGGGTTGCCATAAACTGGAAACAACTTAAAGGCACTTAACAACAAAAAATACTGTATTTGTAAATGATAGAAAGAAAACATTAGCATTAGATACCAGTGTGGACATGGACCAAGGAGGCCATAATATCCAAGACTTAGCTCCCACTATGGCAAACCCAAAGAATCAAAGGAAATTGGTAAATTGACACTTATATATCCTCTGCACACAGCAGCACTCCCTCCCCTGTTGCAGGATCCCAACCATTTTGTCCTCACCACAACCATGCATTCAAACCCAGCACTTTCAATCCCATTCATTTTGCAAACACTCACTGACAGAGCAGTGTGAAGTGTGACATGAGACCAGCCACAAGGAGCAGCAAACTCAGCTCTTTGTTCCTGGTAACTCTCTTACTAGGATCAGCCACAAACACTAAAGCTTGTACAAAGCAACATAGACCAATACTCCTCTCTATTTCTCAGTGGAACTGGGATAAAATGTTAGCAATGGGCATGTATCAGTCTTTCTGTTAAGTCAGTGAGAAAGCTTTCTTGCAGACATGTTGGCAAGTGTAGCACAAATGCAGAAAATCTCATCTGCTGCAGTAAGATTTCACAGAACAAACAGGTTTGCCTTGAAGCCTGTAAGTGAAGTCATTGCAGTAAAAACAGGTGTAGGTTACCTACTGTCTTCCAGATATTTCTGAGGACAATCCCTATAAACCCCACCATACCCAATGGTCAGGGATTATACATTCTATTTCTTTTTTTTTTAATATATATTTTATTAACATATACTATTCAAACATATCTATAAAGTTGACACACCAATTTCTTTTTCAATAATTATATGCAAATATTTACAATTGACTTCCAAAGTATCTCCAGTTTGTACTCAACCTTAGTTCAATGTTCGCTCATTGTCTTCATATATATGCAATTTTAAATATTGAATCCACTGTGTGTTATAACAATAGCTTTAATTATCTTGATCTTTAATAGTCACTTTTCACCTATTATTTAGTCAGTTTACTAATTTAGGGCAACCCATAAGTCTATATCTCTATTCAATTAAATTTTCTCTTTTACAGTATTGCAGTATCGGAGTCCAGTCTTGTTCAGTACTCTCTACATTTTGTTTATTCAGTTTAGCTGTGAGTATATCCATACTCATCATTTCGATAAGCCTTTTAAACCACTAGCTGGCTGAGGGCACTTCTGCTAGTTTCCATTTTTTTGCTAGTGTAATCCGAGCTGAAGTTATCATATACAATAATATCCTCTCATATTTCCTTTCCATTTTTACTGGGATCTTATTTGTCATGTTCAACAGATATATTTCTGGTATCATATCATAACTTATTTTAAATATTTCACAGATTACCTTATGAACAGTTATCCAATACTTCCTAACTTTGTCACAGTTCCACCATACATGTAACCAACACCCTGTAGTTTGCTTACACTTCCAACATTTGTTATTACCATTCCTGTAAATTTTTGCTAATTTCGCTGGGGTGAGGTACCAACGTTGCTCCATTTTTAGATAGTTTTCTTTCAAGTCTTGACATTGAGTAAATTTTTGTGTCTTCATTCTTGCCCACTCCCAACTTTCCAAATCAATGTCCCTGCCAATATCCTTGGCCCATCTAATCATCGTATTTTTTACTAAGTCTTGTTCCAAATCTATTGCTTGTAAAGTCTAGGGATTATACATTCTATTTCAACATGTCTAGAGCAGGGGTAGGCAACCTTTTTGAGCCAGGGGCCGGGTTGCTGTCCCTCAGACAACTGGGGGGGGGGGGGGGGCTGAAGCACCAACAATAAATAAATAAATAAATAAATATACTTTTTTTAAAAAAATCAAAAATTAAAAAAATATGCATGCACACTCTCTCAGCCCCAGAAAAGCCATGGCAAAATCTCTGTGGAGATTTTGCCAAGAAAACCCCAAGAAGAAGTAATAACAACAATAATCAATATCATTATGGTGGGCAGCGGTGGCAGGATAATCAATATCATTATGGTGGGCAGCGGTGGCAGAAATTGGTCCAAAGGCCTCGGGGGCCGCATCCCCCCCCCGCCCCCGGGGCCTTAGGTTCCCTACCCCTGGTCTAGAGGGCATTAGGCTGCCTCACACCCTTGTGCTGAAAGGTGTGCCTTTTCTGAGCCTACATTCCTAAATATTCTGTAATGCAAAGCTGGGCAGTATGGAGTCCTACAGATGTTGCTGGATTGCAACTCTTAGTAGTCCTCACCACTAGCTATGTCAGCTAGGTTGATGCGAACTGTAATCCAATGCCAGCTAGTGGACTATGCATTCCCCAGGTCTGCTCTAAAAGTGCAGCTTTAAGAAAACAGGATCTCAGAATATGTATCCAAAGGTGAACCCAGACATTGATCTAGGCCAGGGGTAGGCAACCTTTTTGAGCTGGGGGCCGGGTTGCTGTCCCTCAGACAATTGGGGGGCCGAAGCACCAAAAACAATTAATTAATTAAATAAATAAATAGATTTTTTTTAAAAATTAAAAATTAAAAATATATATGCATGCACACTCTCTCAGCCCCAGAAAAGCCATGGCAAAACCCCTGTGGAGATTTTGCCAAGAAAACCCCAAGAGCAAGTAATAACAACAATAATCAATATCATCATGGCGGGCGGCGGCGGCAGCGGGGGGCAGTGGCGGCAGGATCGGCCTGGGGCCAGTCCAAAGGCCTCGGGGGGCCGCATCCGGCCCCCGGGCCTTAGGTTGCCTACCCCTGATCTAGGCTACCAGGGCTGTATTGCTTTCAATAGACATTGATGCCTGGTACTTTAGCAGGGAAGGAGCTCCAGGAATATGAATTTATTCCACTTTCTGATGTTCCCAGAATAAAGAAGGCACTAAGAATGTGATTCCAATTTAAACCCTACAATGAGAGATATGATGCTGGAGGTGACAGTTGAATTGAAGATGTTCCAGAGAGCACCATTTCCATGTAAAGCAGGGATGGGCAAGTGACAGGAGTTTGGGGGCTGCTCTAGGTCCCTGCAGGACTTTGGGACTTCTATCCCTCTGATTTTTTAAAATAACTAACAAGTCATGTGCACATCAAACAGGAATCGGAATTCTGGTTTATTGAAGAAACAATCCATCTTGACACCACTTTAACTGTCATGGCTCAATGCTATGGAACTGTGGAAATTGTAGTTTGTTGTGGCACCAGAGCTCTCTGACAGAGAAGGCTAAATGTCTCACAAAATTACAGTTCCCAGAATTCCATAGCATTGAGCCACACTGGTTAAAGTGATGTCAAACTGGATTATTTCTGCAGTATGGATGAAGCCCTGATGGGCTTAAAGGCAGCCCTAGAGTCCCCAAAACCCAGACAACTGATCCTCACATCTCCATAAGGAATGTTGGAGGGAACTGCTTAGCATTTTAAAAATCAAAAAAATAAGAGCGACTGAGGGCTATAGATCACTGTGTGTGTGTGTGAGAGAGAGAGAGAGAATGATGCCTACCACTAGCTTCCCCCCCCCCCACCCCTCCCTGGACTCACATTGATGTTCTGTTTCTATTTTATTTTTAAATCCCATATGCTCCATCTGGGTTGTATGAGTGTTATCGGTTTCACAGTTCCATATCCATACAAATGCAACTGCAACATGCAGCTGAAAATGAAATGTTTTGCCCAGTTTGGCACAAAGCTGCTGTAATACACAATGGAACAAGCTGTTGAGAGCTGGCTTTAATGAGAGGAATCTCTAACATTCAACTGAACACTGCAAGTTCATCTACATCAGGGGTAGGCAACCTAAGGCCCGGGGGGGGGGGGGCCGGATGCGGCCCCCCAAGGCCTTTGGACCGGCCCCAGGCCAGTCCTGCCGCCGCCGCCGCCGCCCGCCATGATGATATTGATTATTGTTATTATTACTTGTTCTTGGGGTTTTCTTGGCAAAATCTCCACAGGGGTTTTGCCATGGCTTTTTTAAAATTTTGTAATTTTTTTTTAAAAAAAATATTTTTATTTTTATTTGTTTATTTATTTATTTTTGGTGCTTCGGCCCCCCAATTGTCTGAGGGACAGCAACCCAGCCCCCGACTCAAAAAGGTTGCCTGCCCCTGATCTACATGTTGTGTGGACTGACTAAGCTACTGAAACAAAATTGTCCCCATCTTCAAATTGCTCAAAGACTACTACTGGATTATAGTTCATTGACAGCACTGTTAAAAGGTGTTCATGTTTAACATTGTTCCCTTACAGGAATAAAAATTAAGTAGAGTTGTCTAGTGAAATAAGGGACAAGGATTCTGTCCCATTTACGGAAGTGTAGAAGAGACAACTTCAGCAACTGTCACACAAGCAACACCCTATTCTACACGACCATTAAAGGGACAAGACTGCTTATTTCACCTGGCAATCCTAAAATTAAACCATTTTTGTTACTAAATCTGGGAAGAGTTACACTTTGGACTACAACTCCCAGCCTCCACTATTCAGTATAACCATTGGTCATATTGACTGGGGAATTAATTATGCAACTGTACAAAAAATTGTTTCTGAGCTCTGTACTGCTATGTGAATGACTTCTGGGCTTGTACACTCCCTACTTTTTCATTTCAGCTTCTTTGTTGTTTAAGTCAAATCAGGGCAAACCAATGACAGGAACTCTTGTACATTACAGTTAGCTATTTAATATTTGGTGTCAGTTTTTCACCACTGTTTATCCCATTCTTAATTCTAGGATTCTTTAGACACACACTAAATAATTGGCAAATTCTCTCTACTCTGGGGTTTCTGGGTATGCACTTAATAATAATAATAATAATAATAATAATAATAATAATAATAATAAAATTTATTTATACCCCGCCCAATGGAAACCCAGTCAGGGCGGCTTACAAGTTAAAACAAACCAGATAAACACATAGTGGAGAACCCCCCCCTTAAAACAATATTAAATCAAGCAGATTTAAAACCAACATTGATTAAAACTATAAAATTATAAAATTATAAAATTATAAAAATTATAAAAACCTACACAGAAAAAAAACTAATGCTCAACTAAATGATCCCCTCCATCTACCGATGGGCCACGTAGGGCATCATTAGCGGCGGTTTTTGTGCCCGGGATGGGGGAGGGTAACTAGTCCGGGAAGGCCTGCCGGAAGAGATCCGTCTTAATAGCCTTTTTAAAGCTATCCAAGGATGTTAATAGACGGATCTCGTCCGGCAGGCCGTTCCAGAGGCTAGGGGCGACAACTGAAAAGGCCCTCCGGGAGGTAGCCGCCAACCTCGATTTCTGAGGCTGCAGCAAATTCCTCCCGGAGGATCGAAGAGCACGGGGAGGATTATATGGGAGTAGGCGGTCCCTGATATAGCTTGGACCCAAGCCATTTAGGGCTTTAAAGGTAATAACCAACACCTTATACTGGGTCCGGAAACTAATAGGCAGCCAGTGGAGGGACCTCAAAACCGGAGTAATGTGGTCCCTCCGAGATGTTCCCGTAACAAGCCTGGCCGCCATATTCTGAACTAATTGTAGTTTCCGAACCAAGCACAAGGGTAGCCCCATGTAGAGTGCATTACAGAAGTCGAGGCGTGAGGTTACCAACGCGTGCACCACAGTCTCAAGGTCCTTTACTTCCAGAAACGGACGCAGCTGGCGTATCAGCCGAAGCTGATAACAGGCGCTCCTGACCGTCGCATTTACCTGATTTGTCATCAGGAGCGACGAGTCAAGGAGCACCCCCAAGCTGCGAACACAGTTGCTGGAGGAGAGCGTGACCCCATCCAGGACTGGAGGTTGCAACCCAATTCCTGGTTTCGGGGCCGAAATCTACAGAAGGAATGGTTAACTCCAACCCATCATTCCAGATCATGGTTCCCCTTGGCTGATATTTACAGTTTTTAAAACATGCATGGTACTTCCTTTCATACAATATCCCCTCTAGTTTGGTCTTAGAACAAGAATATTTTTTCTGAGAAGTTCAAGACTTCAAGGAGGGCCACTCACAAAAGTCCTCTTTATAGCTGGTATTGCAGTAATGCCATCTTATACAAGAAGAAAATTTGAAAAATGTTATTTTAGCAAGCTGTATATTTAAGAGGAGATGGATCATCATGACCACTTTTTTTCCGTTTCTTTAACAACAGCCTATGGTTAAAATAATATGGCATTTTAAACAGCAATTCTCATACAATGTGTGACACATTACTTATTAAGCCACTGAGGTTTTGCCAGAAAAAAACTGCATTCTGGAACCACACTTCAATAGTTCCACACTTTTCAACAGCTTTCTTTCCCTGTGTTCTCTACAGAGACTAAAAATAATATAATTAAGAAGAATCATTTGAGTTAAGCACTTATTTTCACACACTGAAAATATAACCTAGGTGATCCAAGCAGTGGGAAGGAAAATTCTATACATAAAGCCCATTAAGGAGAAACGATACACTTGTGCAGAGGCCACCTGCATAGAATGACAGCTGTGTAATGAAGGTATTTCCCTGCCTTTCAGATTTATAACAAAGATAAAAAGAACAAGCTGATCTTAAGAATTTTCCAACAGGGTTCAAGTAATGCTGACTAATACCACCAAGCCTGCATTTTCCAAGCTAAAAATAATGAAACTATTTTGGTGAAGAAGACAGCACTGTTGTACAAAGCAGTATGATGCTGGATTTAGGAAGTAAAATATGGGAAGAAACCATGAAAAGTATGCTTCACATATAATAGCTGGGATAAACATCAAGTTATTCAAAGCATTTTTTAAAATCTTGCCCTGTGGTCAAAAGGCTGCTGGAGTGGCTTACATAAGATCAACAAAAAAACAAGAGAGGTCCTATATGCAGGTTTATAATCCAGAGAATACAACAAACACACACAAAACACAGAATGAAATGGGAAGAGGAAATGAAGCAAATTCAAGTACTAATTCTTAAAAGTTAAAGAGTTCCTATGACTACCAGCTGGAATAGAAATGATTTGTGAAGAAGCTAAATGGAGCTTGTTTCTTAGCAGAGTAAATGGCCTGACACTACTTCATCAATTTCTCTCTGCATCCTGATGGCAGGACTTTAGGTGCCGAGTAGAATTTAAGGGAGAAAAGAGTCCAATCTAAGGAGCTGAATACAGTGAGACCAGTGGAACTTAAGTTATGATTAGCTTGTGCTCCATTAAATTGATGGGAGAAGTGCAACTAAATATCTCCATTTAACACATTTCTTAAGGATCCTTTCAAGATTGCAGAATCAATTAACAGACAGGCATGTTATATAATCATATATAATATGAGTATCCCTTCAGGCATGTTATATACCGTAATTTCTAAAATAAAACACTCATAACATCTTTGATTTTAAAAATGGAAAGGACATATTAGGACTACAAATTTGAGTGTGGCCACTTTGAAATGTACTCAACATTTGGGTGTAGCTGAGAACCTTTTTTTTAAAAAAAGCAGGTACACTGAAGTCCTATTTCACACTTCCCTGTTAACTAGTATTTTGTTAGAGGAAACCTGACAGACGTTGAATTTATTGGCTATTGCTTATCTGAACATGCACAACCTAGAAAAATATTTTTCGCCCAGACTTTTACCTCATCCAAACAATTCACACGGACATTCTTGCTGCCCAGTAGCCTTGCAGCTTCTTCAGTGTTTCCTAAGGGTGGAAAAAAACATCCATGAAGTCTAAGAAACCATAAAAATATACCAGTGTATATTTATTATTTTCATATAACTCCCCCCATTCCCCCCCCCCTCTGAGGATCCCAAGATGCCCACAGTGTGGTTCTCCCCTCACCAATCTAATAACATGCCAACCTCATGGGATAGGTTAGGTTGAGAGGTACTTTAACCATTATACCACATTGGCCATTTCTAAGCCTTCAATAGAAACCTTTAAGAAAGACAATTGAAGCTATTCATAGTAACATTAAAGATTAATAAATTTAATCCAGGCTACAGGTTACAGTAGACAAAACATAAAGATAAATGCTCTAGAGCAGTGGTGGCAAATCTATGGCATGCATGCTAGAGGTGGCACTCAGAGCCCTCTCTGTGGGCCTGCATGCTGTCGCCCCAACACACAGTTTGCCAGAGATCATTAATAGAAAGACAGAGGGACATGGCACTTTGCGATAAATAAGTGGGTTTTGCATTGCAGTTTGGGCACTCGGTCTCTAAAAGGTTCGCCTTTATTGCTCTAAAGGCTTGACTCCATATAAGGCAACTCCCTATGTTGATATGAAGGGCCTCTGTCAATGCATAGTCCTACATCTAGATCCCAATTTCTTCCCCTTAAGTAAAACAAAACTAGGCTGCAACTTTCATCTGGCCCATTAAAGGATTAATACATGAAATACAAATACTCATTAACCAATACAGTTGCCCCTCTGTTTTTGTGGACCTAGAGTCCACGTCCCTCGCCCATTTGTGGGTGGCAAATGGAGGGGGACAAAATGGGGCACATGCCACCATTCAAGCCAATGGGGCTTGAATATTGGCTATTTTCCATTTTTGTGGGGGGTGGGTGGGTTGCGAAAACAGATCCCTTAGAAAAAGAAGGGACAACTGTAAACTTAATGACTTCTGAAAGACATGGGGGAGGTTTATATTTTACAGACTGCCAGAAATAATGCAGCTTGAGGTCACTTTAACTGTCCTGGCTCAGTGCTAGTGAATCATGGGAATCGTATTTTTTTTCTGGGACATTGAGCCTTCTCTGTCAGAGAGCTCTGGTGCCACAATAAACTACAGTTCCCATGATTCCCTAGCACTGAGCCAGGACAGTTAAAGTGGCCTCAAGCTGCATTATTTCTGGTAGTCTGTAAAGGCCCACCTGAAGTCCAATCCCTACAACCCAGGAGCACAAATCAGGACATGTCCTTGGTTTATCATTTCTGGCTTGCTTGGAAGTAAAAAACTAGGAGACTAAATGCTAATGCCATGGTAAATTTTGCTTCTTCATTAGCACAGCTGCTCCTGCTAGTCAAAGACACCAACTAGGAATGAACAACTGGATGAGTACAGAGCTTGTTTAAGGCATGTGAAGGTTCTGTGACACTCTAGGTCACCACTGTATGTTAACATGACCTAAATGTAAATAGAGAGCCTTGTGGAAAGTGGACCACAATGGTAGTTTCCTTGTGTACAATAGAGATTGTACATTACAAAAGTAAAGACAGTAAACCCACTCACATGAATGATTACTCTGGAACACCCCTGGAAAAGCTGTACATTTCATTTGATGTTCTGTAAAAGTATGTAACTTTTAGAACTGCTGAATTCTTGGCTTTGGCCTTGCATTTACATGCAAAGTCCAAAGGTGATGTTTGTAATGTACAGCCGTCCCTTCTGATTCATGGGGGATCAGTTCCGGACCCCCCTGCGAATCAGAAAAATCACAAATATTGGGGGTCCATTGTTTTCAATGGCCGCATGCTCCCACACGGGCCATTTTATCCCTCCCTACTTGCCGGTCTGCAAAGGACCAAGACCGCAGACTCCAGGTCCACGAACGGGGAGGGACAAGTGTATCTGTATAATAGCTGTTTGCTAATTACAGTAAAATTTTGACTGACTGACTGAACACTTGCTGTGCCAATTAAGCATAGCATGTAATTGATCTCTTTAGGGATATGTGTTCACACTGTGCAACAGATGCATCAAATTCATAGGAGACAGAAAAAACAGATAAAGAGAAATGCCTCAGGAATTCTTATAAAAATGGAATCTCTGTCCAGATTATTTTGCAATTGCAATATTTTCTGAAATGGAAGAACTAGGCTTGTATTGTCTAAGGCAATTGGTCTGTAGAAGCAAATTGGGCTGGTTGTTTTTTTGTTTTGTTTTTTAAAAACACAACCTTTGGTTGCTTTATACCTGATAAAGTAAATTTTGTCTGCTCTTGTTTTATCTCGTAGTTACTTTTTGCTCAAAACTTTTTTAAAAAAATGTTCAGCTTTTTTTAAATAAATAAATAAATAAATAAATAAATCCTGGAATTGTACATTTATAGTGAGAGCTGCCTTGCAGCATAATTTAGGGAGAATCAGAGGATTAGTATACTTCATTAGTATCTTTTCCATAAGGCCAACTTCAATTACTACCTTCTGCAGCTCAAAAACAAATTCATTGTATTCATTTAACTTAAAATTATAAAAAGGTAGGCCCTTTCCCCATGATACAAACCAAGGTGGCTAAGTTAACAACAAAGCTAAAAGCAAATAAATTGACAACACGAGCAAAGGTCTACATGCACTGAATTTTAATAAAACACTATGACCCAGTAAAGCAGAAGCTTCCTAAAACTCAGTGGATGCTGTTTCAAATATGCAACAGGCCATCACATGGTGGCTTTCATGATATCAACAACTAGTTGCAATTAGCATGGACAGTTTGCAATTAAATTGATTGTACAAAAAAAATAATTAGCTGTTTAGGTTAGTATTTTATTGTTATACAGAAATTTGGAATAAGGTAAACAATCTGCCCAGGATGGTGAAGCTTTGCTGCCACCAGTCTATTCATTAATCAAAAGGCAGAAAGCAAGGGCTGACTTCAAAACAAGAGGAAAATTATCTAGTCACAGATCCTCTTATTTCCTAATCTGCCTTTAAAAAGCAAATCATGAACAGTAAAGACAGCAAAGGACGATTGCTGCTTAGGCCCAGTTACAGAGAGGCCTATCTATCTCTCCTGGGCAATATGACAGTAAACAAAATGTTGGTTTTCACATGGCAATCCAGTTGGCCTGCACTGAACCTTTCCTTGGAAAGGTACTACTGGCAGCCAGTGCTCAGAGAATAAGTTGGGCAGCTGCAGCTGATTCAGAGGCAATTTTCTCCTCCTAACACCCTCCAGGGGCTGCATAACTGGCCCAAAAGACAGAAAAACAGCTGTGTATTTATGATGTTAAATAGCACAGGGAAACTCTGCAACTACCGTAATTGAAAGGGTGAATTGCCACTTGTGGTATAGCCACACTGCAGAATGAAAGCAGTTTGGCATCACTTTAACTGCCATGACTCTATCTTACAGAATCCTAGAATTTATAGTTTGGTGAGGTATTCAGGCTGGTCTATCAGAGAGCTCTGATGCCTCACGAAACTACAAATCCCAGGATTCTCTCAGGAGTCATGGCTGTTAAAGTGATGTCAAACTGCTTTAATTCTGCTGTGTGGCTACACCACTGTAGAGGCAAATTGCCACAAGAGGCAATTTACTTTTTGTTAGCTGGAAAAAGGAGAGACATCTGGAGGGGTCAGGGGCCACAAAAGACAGCCTTGGGTGGCAGGAAGCTCTAGGGCTGCACTCTGCCTAGAGGGCCAGTTTCAATTCCCTTCTAATGCTAAGCCATAAAGCTCCAACAGTCATGATCCTACATGAGACAGATTGTATGGTGTAGAAGTCTGAGAGTTCAACCAAGACTTCAGGAGACCAGGGTGAAATCATGGCTCAGCCATGGAAACCCACTGGCTGATCTTGGGCAAGTCACACACTCTCAGCCTCCTCTGAATAAAACCTTGCACAGAAAACCCTAGGAAAGGGTTGCAATAACTTGGAGCTAGCCTTGAAAGCATGTAACAACAAAGTAAGGCTACAATATTTTGGGGGGGAATGGGTGGGGAGGGAGGAAATGTATTTTGAGCCGCTTGGTAGAATGGGCCAACGTGACAAGTTAATAAATACAAATATTTTTTTATGTTTATTACAGCGCAAAATACAAACATGCAATGAATAGATATAATGAAGACACATACATACAGCAGCAGCCATGCAGTACACTCAAACTGCCATGGGTGTTTCTATGAGGGACCCATCCCGAATATCAGCTGTGGGAGGCGGGGTCAATCTGGATTATTTCTGCAGTGCGGATGCAGCTGGAAAGGGACACAGGCCTAACACCACACTAATCTTTCCTTGAGCCTCTTTAGGAGGCTTTACTCCCTCCACCCAGTGAATAGATGTCCTAGCCACAAAGGAGAACAAAGCACCACAAAATATAGTACATTTAAGAAAAATGTAGGACATTTAAAAAATAAATGCTAAAGACACATATATAATATAATGTAAATCCATGCTTCTTAGCCATGCTCAAAATGGAGGGCATTTTGAAATTCCTCCTGGACAGAAAGTTGAAATGCAAGGCATGTCCTAGAAAAGGAGGATGTCTGGTCACCCTGCCTTCATTACCTTGCATGACCTTCACACACACTCTTTTTTCCTGAAAAAATAAATAAAATAAAAGTAATAATAACATACTCCTGGGTGGCTTTGGGGCGCAAGAAACAGAGACACTCCACCTCAGCTTCCGGAGCAGCGAGCAAGAAAGATATGGCCTATCTTCTGGATATATTTCCAAGTCCTTTTTGGGTATTTGTTTGTTTAAGGCAGGGGTAGGCAACCTTTTTGAGCCGGGGACCGGGTTGTCCCTCAGACAATTGGGGGGTCGAAGCACCATAAATAAACAAATAAATAAATAAATAAATAAAATATGCATGCACACTCTCTCAGCCCCAGAAAAGGCATGGCAAAACCCCTGTGGCGATTTTGCCAAGAAAACCCCAAGAACAAGTAATAACAACAATAATCAATATCATCATGGCGGGCGGCGGCGGTGGCAGGACTGGCCTGGGGCTGGTCCAAAGGCCTCGGGGGGCTGCATCCGGCCCCCGGGCCTTAGGTTGCCTACCCCTGGTTTAAGGCCTAGAGGAAGCGTTTGAAGGCATAGTGGTTTGAAGGTTGGACTTAGGACTCTAGAGACCAGGGTTCGAATCCTCACTCAGCCATGGAAACTGATTGGATGACCTTAGTCCAAAACACACTGCAGAAATAATCCCATTTGAGACCACTTTAGCTTCCCTGGCTCAATGCTAGGGAATTCTGGGAACTGTAATTTTGTGAGCCACATAGCTTTCTCTTTCAGAGAACTCTAGTGTCACAATAAACTACAATTTCCAGGATTCCCTAGCACTAAGCCAGGGCAGTTAAAGCGGTCTCAAACTGGTTTATTTCTACAGTGTGTTTTGGACCCTTGGCCAAGTCACACATTCTCCACCTCAGAGGAAGGCAATGGCAACAGGGTGCCCAGAGGCCCTCCTTTACGCCCCCCTCCCGAACCTGTCCTCCATTTCCACCTTCTGTCCAGGAGGGATGCCGAAATGTCCTTCATTTTGAGCATGAATTCCTCTTTCTAGGAGCTTTTCTTTGTTTAATGACCTCCCTTTTTCTTCAGTGTCCTCCGTTTCGAGGGGCCTTGTCCTCCTTTGTGGTGAGGAGGACCTCTGGTCTCCTTGCCTCTGAAGAAATCTGTGAAGAAAACTCTGGGATAGGGTCGCCTTAGGGTAGGGGTCAGCAACCTTTGTTGCCGCGGGGGCCGGGAGGGGGAAATGGCGTGGGGGCCGAGCGGGCGCGTGCTTGCCCACCCCGCACATGTGGACAATGCCCGCTGCCGTGCGCATGTGTGCGCCTGTGGGGGGCGCCATTTTGGAAGGCCCAATGGCGGCGTGTG
This sequence comes from Phrynosoma blainvillii, assembly GCA_026167975.1. Classification (NCBI taxonomy): domain Eukaryota; kingdom Metazoa; phylum Chordata; class Lepidosauria; order Squamata; family Phrynosomatidae; genus Phrynosoma; species Phrynosoma blainvillii. Next base: position 42,363,520 of record JANUYF010000005.1, read on the forward strand.
CATTGGGAAGACCCGACTGCACCTGCGCCATGCGAATTTGCACGGGACAGCCACGGTGGGGCCTTGGGAAATGGCGTGGTGCGTGCAGGGCGGCAGTGGCAGGACCAGCCACGGGCCGGTCCCAAGGCCTCCGCGGGTCGCACCCGGTCTGCGGGCCATAGGTTGCCGACCCCTGCCTTGAGGTCACTCTAGACTAGAGAGTCAGTGTGGCATAGTGGTTTCATTGTTGGACTGTGACTTTGTGACTAGGGTTCAAAGCCCCCACTTAGTCATGGAACCCCTACTGGGTGACCTTGGGCAAGCCATACTCTCTCAGCCTCAGAGGAAGGCAATGGCAAAGTCCCTCAGAATGAATCCTGCCAAGAAAAATTGAAAGATTTGCCTTAGGGTCCCCACGTATCGGAAATATGACTTGAAGGCACACCACAACTGGGAAGAGGAAACTTTTAATCTTTATTCAAGCCTAAATAAATACCCTAAAAGTCGCATCCAGCTTGGAAAACTCCACAGGGCTCACTGTGGTCCAAAACGCACTGTAGAAATAATCCAGTTGGAGACCGCTTTAACTGCCATGTCTCTGTGCCATGGGAATCCTGGGAACTGTAGTTCTGTGAGAAATTGAACCTTCTCTCTCAGAAAGCCCTGGTGCCACAGTAAACTGCAATTCCCAGGATTCCCTAGCACTGAGCCAGGGCAGTTAAAGGGGTCTCAAACTGGATTACTTCTGCAGTATGTTTGGGGACCTATACGTCCCAAACGACAGGGTCGCCATATGTCGGGAATACGACTTGGAAGGCACCCAACAACTAGGAAGAGGAAACCTTTAAAAGTATCTTTACTCAAGCCTGAATAAATACTGTAACCCTAAGGCAGGGGTAGGCAACCTTTCCCCTTTAAGGGCCGAGGGACTTCAGCTCCCAGAAGCCTCAGCCATGTTGGCCAATAGTCCCATGTTGGCCAATAGCTCCTGGGATTCTGGGAGCTGAAGTCCCTCGGCCCTTAAAGGGGAAAGGTTGCCTACCCCTGCCCTAAGGGTCGCATCCAGCCTGGGAAACCCCCACAGGGCTCCTCTGTATGTGTCCCAAATGGTAGAGTAGGGTCGCTGTGAGTCACAAATGACTTGGTGGCACACAGCAACAACAACAACAGGGTCGCCTTAAGTGAAAGAAATGGAGGCACACAACCACAACAACAACAAGAGGGAAGGAAGGGAGGGAGAGAGGGCTCTCCCAGCGTTGCGCACGCCTTACCTTTCCCAATCCCTTCCAGCAATTCGCGCTCTTCCTCGCTCAAATCCCCTTTCCTTGGAGGAGCCATGGCTGGTTGGCTTCCTCTTCCCACACACACACCACCTTCCTCTTCCTCTTCCTCTTCCTCTTCCCTTTCCCAGGCCTTTCCTCTCTTCCTAATAATACCAATATGGAGCTCTTCTTTCCTTCTGGCCTCAAACGGGGGACATCCTTTGAACCAGCCAAGCGCCCAGGGCGCAACAAACGAGAGCTGGAAAACCCCTCCTGTTCCAAACTAAAGCCACCCAAAAAAACCCCCTCCAAATGTTTATCTCGCCTTATTGGAACCTCCTCTCACGACCCCAGGAGGGCGAGACCATTTAAAAACTGGGGGGGGGGGGGAAATATAGACCGAAAGAGAAAACAACATTCCTCTTCTTTTAAAGAAAAGATGTAAAAGATGGGCATTTTGGGGCTCCTCTCCAGACGCGTCTCCAAAGCATAAAGTTTATCCAAAGGGATGTATGTATACCTTGGTCTCTCTTGGCTCCTGTTAGGCTAACTCACCCCCCCTTGTTGGAAATAATGGTACGTCCGGGAGGAGGTAGGGCCTGCCAAACCCATTTCTCTGTGTGTATTTGTGTGTGTCAAGGTTGCCGTCCTTCACTTCTCCATTGTCTGAGGCTCTAGCAAGTCGTGTCGCTCCTCCGCCTCTTCTTGCTTGCTTTCCCCGGTTCTTTCTTGGAGAAAAGCCCTTTCCCCGAGAGAGGTAAGCCATATATTGGGTTGAAATAGAAGGGGGGGAAAGGCACATTTTTTCCTAGCTGTATTTCCAAGGCACAAAAGAGGCAGCTGAGGGAGGAAAAAGGGTTTTTTCCTCACACTCTCTCTTTTCCTGTCACCCAGAGCAAATTTGGTCCATTTTTATGCAGTTTAGGCAACCATTGCAGCTTGTGCGTGTGTGTGTCGAAGGACAGCTTCTGCTTAACTTCCTTGTTGTGTTGTGTGTGTAGGGTAACCAGGCGTCCTCCTTTTTCAAGACCCGTCCTCCATTTCAGCCTTCTGGCCAGGAGGAGGTCCTAAATGTCCTCCATTTTGAGCAGGACTAAGAAGCACGGATTTCTACATTGGGCCCTTGGTATCTATTAGGGTTTGGTACCAGGACACCCCACCCCCCACCCTAGCCCCATGGATACCACAATCCGTGGGTGCTCAAGTCCCATTAAACACAATGGCATAGCGAAATGGTGCCCCTTATATAAAAAATAAGGGGAAAAAATAAGGTTTGCTTTTTTGGGATTTGTATCTTGGAAAGATCTTTTCAAGCTGAGGATGGTTGAATCCCTGGATGTGGAGGGCACAGCGTGCTTCCAAGCCTATCCAAATCCGTGGATGCTCAAGTCCCATTGAATGCAATGGCATACTAAAATTATATCTCTTATATTTGTTGTTGTTAACTGCCTTTGCGTCGATCTCGACCCATGGCGACCCTATGGATGAGACATCTCCAGGCCCCCCTGTCCTCTACTGTTCTGCCCAGCTCCTGCAACTTATTCTTGGTCTCTTTAATAAAGTCCATCCATCTAGCATGTGGCCTTCCTCTCTTTCTACTTCCCTCCACCTTTCCTAATATTATTGTCATTTCCAATGATTCATGCCTTCTCATGATGTGTCCAAAGTACGACAGTCTCGAAGGGCCTTAACAGACTGCCAGAAATAATGCAGCTTAAGACCACTTTAACTGCCCTGGCTCAATGCTAGGGAATCATGGGCATTGTAGTTTTTTCTGAGACATTGATTGAGCCTTCTCTGTCAAGGAGCTCTGGTGCCACAACAAACTACAGTTCCCATTATTCCCTAGCACTGAGCCAGGGCAGTTAAAGTGATCTCAAGCTGGATTATTTCTGGCAGTCTGTTCAGGCCCTTCTTCTTGTCATCTTGGCTTCTAGGGATATCTCTGGCTTGATCTGCTCTAGGACCTATTTGTTTGTCCTTTTGGCTGTCCATGGGATCCTCAGCACTCTTCTCCAGCACCGCATCTCAAAGGAATTGATTTTCCTCCTATCTTCTTTTATGACTGTCCAGCTCTCACATCCATACCTGGTAATAGGGAATACGATGGCTTGTATGATTCTGACTTTTGTGCTGAGTTGTATGTCTTTGCATTTTAGGATCTTTTCTAGTTCTTTCATAGGCACCCTCCCCATTCTTAATATCAAGGGTTGCTTTTAGATGTGGAACATTTTCCAACCGTGATGAAATCTGTGGATATGGAAGGCCAACTGGATTTCTGTTGGGTGTTTTGAGCTTTTCTTGGGTCAGATCTTCCCTTTTTCTTGGAATGTCCTCCATGTTACGGTGCCAGGTTCTCCTTTGTAGTGAGGACATCTGGTCACCCCATATGTGTGTGTGTGTATATATATATGTTGTATATGTGTATATGCATGTATGTATATGTTTGTGTGTGTATATAATATATATGTGCATATATATATATATATGCGCCAAGGTGACTTGGAAGATCTAGATTAGATCAAGGTTGGGGGTCAGCGAGAGCTTTGAAAGCTGTGGGGAATAAAGCTACCTTCTAGAGAAGAAAGAAAAGCTTCAGGATTTATCCTTGTGGTGCTGGGAGGGAAAAGCGGAGGGGAGGGACATTCCTAATCACTTGGGATGCATCTATACTGTCGAAATGATGCGGGATGATACCACTTTGAGTCCTGTGGCGCCCTCCTAGGGAATCCTGGGATGTGTAGTTTTCCAAGGTCTTGGGGCTTCTCGGGCAAAGAGGGCTGCTGTCTCCCCAAACCCCAGGATTTTATAGGATGGAGCCGTGGCAGTTAAAGAGGTGCCAAACTGGATCGTTTTGACAGTGCGGATGCATCCCCTGGGCCGAGTGCCAAGGCAAGACACGTGTTGGGCGGCAGAGGAGGGGGATTCAGATGTTGCATCTTTACCTCTGTCCTGCATCCTCAAGTGCAGCAATAATCCGATCTGAGGCCGCTTTAACGGGCACGGCTGCATGCTCTGGAATTCTGGGAATGGTTGTTTGTTTTCTAGCAGAGGCTCCATTGGAGTTGTGGCGACCTTAACCTGTACTAAGGCTGCCTCGCTCCACCCGGGGCTTCGTGTCTCATTTCAGGAGGTTGGGATGAGAATTTACACGTCCAGCCCGTAACCTAGGAGTAGATCCCCTTGAAGGCACTGAGATTCCCTCCTGAGCAGACACACATCTAAGGTTTCATGTGTTTGTGTGCCTTCAAGTGGCCTGTCGACTTATGGCGACCCCATGAATCTCATAGGGTTTTCTTAGGCAAGGAATACTCAGAGGTGGTTTGGCCAAACCTTCTGCCTTCTGAAATAGTCATGTACTGTGTATGTGTTTATGTGTGTGTGTGTATAAATACATATAGTGTGTGTGTGTGCATATATATATATATATATATATAGTGTGTGTGTGTGTGTGTGCACGCGTGCATATATATATATATATATATATATATATATATATTTGTGTGTGTGCATATATATATATAGAGAGAGAGAGAGAGAGAGGAGAGAGAGTCTATATATAGTGTGTGTATATACATATATATATATGTATACAGTGTGTGTGTCTATACTATATATATGTATATAGTGTGTGTATATACATATATATATATATAGTGTGTATGTATGTGTGTATATACATATATATGTAAGTATATTGTGTGTGTGTGTGTGTGTGTGTATATATATATATATATATATATATATATATACCTGACAAGCCTATGCAGTAAGTATACTCATTGTGCCATGTTTAAAAATAATGTTGGCTTTACAAGCATTATTTTTTTCATTTCATGCCGCCTTTCTCCCAGATAGAGACCCAAGGCAGCTCAAAAATTTAAAATCAACAACTACTTTTTAATACTTTGTAATAAAAGTTTAACAAACAATTTAAAATATCCAATAAAAGCAGTGAAAAATTACATACGGTACATTAAAAACTAAAAAAAACACAGATATAACTACAATGCACGCACGCACACACCATATAAAAGCTGTCCCATGATTATGCGTTAAAAGCCTGCCTAAATAAAGCTGTTTTTGCTTGCTAACAAAAGGCAAGTAGGGAGGGGGCCAGCCTAGCCTCCCATGGAAGGGCTTTGCAGAGGTTTGGCACAGCCACCAAGGAGGCCCTCTCTCGTGTCCTCACCAAGTGAGCCTGGGATAGTGGTGAGATGGAGAGAAAGCCTTCCCTTAAAATCCTAGATCTCTGGCAGGTTTGTATGGTGAGATACAGTTTCTCAAATAGCCTGGACCTAAAGTCAGATGAGATTTGTGGTTTGGTTAGCCTAGTGGTTACAGGTGTGTGGGTTTTTGTTTGTTTGTTTGTTTGCAAAAGTCTTAAAGGAAAAGGAACATCTTTTGTTGCAATTTTTCTTTTCTTTTTATAAGTTGCCCACTTTCTCCACAAATTACTGCATGTACTCATGTATAAGTCTAAACATGTATAAGTCAACTTACCCACTGGTCAGCGCTGTAATTTAACACTTCTGGAAAAAAAATGGAACCATCCTCTGGTGAAAGACAAGAGCATAGTCTGTCCTGGAAGGACTGACCCCTCTCTACTCTCATCCATCCAGCCCTTAGTGTTAGTACAAACAGTTATGCATGCTGGAATTTTGCAAGTTTTTTGGTATTGTTTTCCTTTAGAGCCTTTATTATATGTCCCTAAGTTTTACCCTTCATTTATCTACGGGTCATATCAAAATCCTACCCTCAATTTATACATGAGGTCAGATTTTAGTCAGGTATATATGATAAATTGGAAATTTGACCTTTTTAGAGGAACTCAGGTTTGCTCCCTTTTTACCTTAACAAAAAGGAAGTGTGAAAGCTAGTTGTTTAAAATTACCAAAGGTCATTTTTAAAATGACTTTATCCATTGGGATGTAGTAATCCTGGAGAAAATAATTCCATAATTGATCAGTAATGTAACTCCATTGATGCTTGTGAGAGGCAAGTTCCATTTTAGATTGACTAGTTTATGGGCTGTAGCCTGAATGAATTACAGTTGACCTATAAAATAAGTTGAGAACGTTTTGCTGTTCTTATTTCAGCTGTGGATTAATGGAATTTCCATTTGGCATTTGTGAGTTATAAAGGGGCATGCTTTCTGAGTGCAAGTACACTCGTTCCTCCACATTTGCTGGGGTTAGGGGCACAGGACCCCTGTGAATGTGGAAAAACCACAAATAACAAAAACACTATGTTTTTTTCCCCTGAGATAATACTTCTCTAGGAATCTCTAGGTCCTCCAGTGCAACTCTGTGATCAACATCTGCCAGACATTGACCATAGAGTTGCACTGGAGGAGCTACAAATGCCTAGTGGAGTGTTCTCTTTAGGAACCTCTAGGTCCTTCTGTGCAACTTTTGGTTAAACTTGACCATAGAGTTGTGCTGGAGGACCTGTATATTCCTAGAGAGAACATATTAATAAAATCCGTGAATAATCAAATCCACAAAAGTCAAAGTCACAAATGTGGAGGGACTAATTTACTACTTTTAGACTCCTTCTGTAGCTGTGCTACCTAAAGTGATTTAATTTTAATATATAGCTCAGGGGTAGGCAATCTTTCCCCTTTAAGGGCCGAGGGACTTCAGCTCCCAGAATCCCAGGAGCTATTGCCCAACATGGGACTATTGGCCAACATAGCTGAGGCTTCTGGGAGCTGAAGTCCCTCGGCCTTTAAAGGGGAAAGGTTGCCTACCCCTGATATAGCTCTTGAACAGAAGACACATTGATAGGAAATGCTGCCCACATAATCATAAATGTGTTCACTTTGTAGCCAGCTGTATGATTGTGATCTATGGGGTTTATTTCCTAGCATTCAAGATACTGCATTTTCATGTAGACCAGGGGTTGGCAACCTATGGCCCGTGGGCCGGGGCCAGCCCCCCGAGGCCTTTGGACCGGCCCACGACGACGATGACCCCCGCCAGCCGCTGCCGCCGTGCGCATCGCGGCCGTCATTTTGTTTTCCAAAATGGCGGCTGCAACTCGTTTGCGCATGAGCAGTACTCCTGTGCATGCGCAAACGAGTCGCGGCCACCATTTTGGAAAACAAAATGGGGGTTGCGACGCGCATGGTGGCACAGCGGCGGCAGCAGCGCGGTGGTGGGGGTTGGCGGCCCACGGAAGACCAGGGGATTCCCGGACCGGCCCCAGGTAAAGGGAACTTGCTGACCCCTGATGTAGACACTTGTATGTTACTGCTGGAGAGTCCAAAATGGTGCTAACAGTGGTGTTTCCTTCCTTTAGCACTAGAGTCTGAGGGCCTAAGCAGACTGGCGGCATGGGGCCGCCGTGGGAAGGTGCGCCGCGGGACCGAGGCATCCCCATGCCTCGATCCTGCAGCACACCTTCGCCGTCCCTGAAAGGAGTGCTAAAATAGCACTCCTTTCACAAGTCAGTGAAAGTGCACCGCAAAAGCTTGCGGTGCACTTTCGCTGACTTTTCCGCCGCAGCGTGTCCAGACGCTGCAGCGGAAGGTTGCCCTCGGAGCACCGGCCGTGCGGAGGGCCGGCGGCTCCGAGGGCAACCTCGGGAGGAGGAAGGGGCGCCGAGCGTGCGGCTGCCCCTCCTCTTCCCTGCCTCCAGGACGGCTTTATTAGCCATCTGCCGAGGCCGTAATACAAACCACTTTTTGTGGTTTCTGAGTCTGGAGTGTGGAAAATAAAGTCAACCTGGTGTCTGCATGAAGTGAAACAAGGTTTTGTGGGTTGCCATGTTTCAGTGGTCCCTGTGTAAAATCTTCCTGTCAGTGAAAGCAAGCAAGCAAACAAACAAAAAAACACCCAGAACAACAGAGCCTATTCTTCCACCTCTTTTCTGTCTCATTTTTCTACATGGGAAAACCAGACAGTGGTTAGTTACCCAAGCTCACACCCTTTTCTTTCTTACCTCAAGTATGCTACACATCATCTCATTTAGATTTGCATATACCTGCTGTCTTTCTACTATGCCTAAATGCCATAAAGGTACCAGATCCCATCTGATCTTGGAAGCTAAGCAGGGTCAGCTGTGGTTTGTACATGGATGGGAGACTACTAATTAATACCAGGTGCTATAAGCTATATTTCAGAGGAAGGAACTGGTAAAACCACCTCTTGAGTATTCCTTGACTAAGAAAATCCTGTGAAATTCATGGGGTCCCCATAAGTCAGAAGATGACTTGAAGGTGCACACACACACACACAAGCATTTTCTTTCCTAAGGAATGAGACTTATGGCCCTAGAAGATTTCTCTCCTCACTATGCTGTGCCAAGTTTATGAAAAATGGCGTTAACATTTTATTTTTGGTCCTTTAGCATGTTTTGTATATATACTGTTTTATGTGTTTGTTTTAAAAGGAATAATTCATTATGAAATATTTATAAATGACGTTTAGTATGAAAAATTGAGGGAAATGAAGTTGCTGTGGTTTCACATTTTAATAATTCTGTGCCAAAGTCAGTGAAAATCTTTCATGTAAAATAGTTTCAAATCCCACAGGGCTGTTAATTAGGATTCTTTGCACCTGTCTGACAGTTCAAAATTATTCAGATTCCTGAGGTAAAATGGAAAATCCCTTCTCAGTGTCTGAAATTTTCCTGCATCCAATATGTATGAACTACCTTTTGCTGGGGGGGGGGGGGGAGTCAAAATTTTTAAATGCCTATCAGAACGCTGCTGTGAGATGTATAATAAAAGCTAGCTAGGCAGCTGTAGACTAGTTTAACAGAAAAAGATATTGAATCAGTTAGTCAGCTGTATTCCTGATAAGTAGTTTTGCCATCTGTATTGCTTGCTGAAAGACAACTACAAAGAAGTTCGGTATTTTGTGTCTCTGAAAACTGTATTTACAGAATGACATTTTCAGACTGTGCTCAAATCATTTTGGGATGGAAGATGCAGGCATCTTCCAAGAAGTTTAACATTCTGTGTTCGTAGAGTGGGAGAAATAGAGGTCATATCACACTATTGCCACTTAGAATAAAATCCCAGGAAGAGATTCCTGAGACAGATTTTAGCAATTTTTATTGGGTCGAAAGTCCTTTTATAAAGGTACACTGGCTACTGTCAGATTGTAACCCATACCTCAAGCACAAAGCAGCTTTGGGCCTTTGCAGACTGCCAGAAATAGTGCAAATTGAGTCCACTTTAAGGGTTAGGGTTAGGGAATCATGGGAACTGTATTTTATTGTGGCACCAGAGCTCTCTGACAGAGAAGCCTCAATGTCTCAGAAAAGAAAAAATTGCCATGATTCCCTAGCACTAACCCTAATCCTTAAAGTGGACTCAATTTGCACTATTTCTGGCATCTGCAAGTATTTCTGCAACCAATTAATGCTATTGCAGTGGGATGAGCAGGAGACGTGTGAACTTTACTTTTGCATATATTTCTATTATTGTAAAAATATTTGCATTTGTGGCTTGTAATGGCTTTTACTCAAATATCATAAAAGGCTGACTTGATAGAGTCTTTCTATTGATTATGATTGCTGCTAAACTTCGTAGACCAGGAGTGAGAATTGGGCTTCCCTGAAGATATTTTTGTACTACAGCGCACAGCATTCCTTCCAATTGGCTGTGCTGGCTATGGCTGCCTAGAATTGCACACCAACAATATCTAGAAGTCCACCCCACCATTTAGACTGTAAGCTTCAGAGTGCTTTTACTCTTTTACTTGAAAACAGTTGTCAGATGCAATTTATACAACTGGTTCCCTGATGCTTATGGCACAGCCTGATGATATTTGTCTAACTGAAGATGTGCATATGATAATAATCTAGTTTGGTATTTTGCACACAGTGTGGAAGAATTTCTGGAAAACGGCCACCTTGAGTCTCCAGTCTTGAGGAAAAGGAGGGATACAAATAAAGATGATGATACAGTCCAAGAAGGGAGGATAAAACTCACACAAAATACTCATAATCTCCCTTGGGGTCTCTCTTCTTTAAAATGGTCAAATATTTAGGTAGTCAAAAATAAAAGCCTTGAATTTATTACATGTATGTGTCATGTGTGTTTGTTTGTTTGTTTGTAGTGTGCCTTCAAGACGTTTCCAAATTACCATGACCCTAAGGGGGACCTATCATAGGATTTTCTTGGCAAATTTCTTCAGAAGGGGTTCCCATTGCCATCCTCTGAGGCTAAGAATGTGTGACTTGCCAAGGTCACACAGTGGGTTTCCATGATCAAGCTGGGATTTGATCTCTGGCCTCCCAGAGTCCTAGACTCAAATCACTATGGAACACCACTGTCATATGTCATATTTAATTATATATATTTTCTGTTACATTTAAACATGCTTTATAATCTTGTTTTGTTAATAAATGAAAAAGCAACTATGCAGTTGAGTGGCTTTAGGTGTGCAGGAACATGGGACTTGTTAATCTAGTGATATGGCCAACTTTTCCCCAGCCTAGGATTGATGAGAATGTTTTATCAACATAGGTTTAGGGTGGCTGGATTGAGGAGGTATGGATTGCACCAACATATTTAATTTGATACAAATGGTGAGGCTAAAGTTGTTGACAAATCTTTCCCAAATTCCACACTGATCTTATGCTATAAAAAAATTGCACTGAGTGACTGGGGCATTTCAAAGAAAATATCAGTGTATTGTAGGATATAAAAATGCACCATGTCTGCAGGAGTGTTTATGGGTGCAGAGTAAAGACCATGCTCAAATATTCAGAGCCAAAAAATACATGTTCATATGAGGTGGAACATGTATTTTGGGTACATATTTGTCAGGCTTCTTCTTTGCAAAAAAGAGAGAAAAATTAATTCCTGTATCTTCAAAAATAGTACCATTTTTATATGTGACAAAACAGGAATAACTACAAGGCAGGAGAGCCAGTGTGGTGTAGTGGTTTAAGTGTTGTACTAGGATACATGGAGACCAAGATTCAAAACTCTGCTTGGTCATGGAAATCCTCTGGGTGACCTTGGGCCAGTCACAGTCTCTCAGCCTCAGAGAAGGGCAAAGACAAAACACCTCTGAACAACTCTTATAAAACAAAAACAACAACAATCCTGCATGATAGATTCACCTTAGGGTAGCCATAAGTCAGAATTGACTTGAAGGCACACAGAAACAAAGTGGCTGTATGTCAGGGACATTGCTTACAACTTTCTTGTAACAGCGTCATAAAACTCACCCTTTCTCTGCCTCGCTGAGGGTTAAACTAAATAGAACATATTCCCTAGAGTAGATAAACTCATCTTCTGCAATTGTTGCAGCTTTTCCTTGTTGTGTAACTACTTCATGTATCTAAGATACTGTTTCAACACTTCATCCTTTCTTTCTGTGGTTTATTCTGGCACAGCATGAACAAGCTCTGAACATTAAGCGGTAAAGTACTGTAGGTTTCTATTTATGGTAAGCATATTTTATTTGGCAAATATAAGCATGATCCTATGGAAAATGTTATTTTTATCTATAAGCAGATAAATATATATACTGAGTAGGATCCAAATACTTAGTCATACGTAGAATACTCCCTCTCAAATCTTAAGTTAGTTCTAATTTCATTGGGTCTGTTTTATGTACAATTCATGCTATATTAGTTCTCTTTTGTAAATTTCTAGTAATTTAGTCTGTTTTATGTACAACTAAAACTGGATCTAGTGAATTATCATTGTCAAACTGCTAGCTCAAATGCATTTAGACAGAATGCCTATCTCACTTATTTTCTGTGAGAAAACTGGTAATTAAGTACACTTCATATCTCTGCATATGTATCATAGAAATGGAGATTCATGTGCTGCCTAGAGCCAAAAAAGTTCAGTGATCATCAAAGACATGTTCTAGTCATATCTAAGTTCTTCTTCCAGTATAGCACCTTTTTCTATCAAAGCACTGAAGCATGAGATATTTTTAATGTATTGCCAAAACAATGTTTTTAGGGGATTTGCTGGCCAAGGTCATTGCAATGATATTTAAAGTATAAGCCAATTTGATTTTAGTTGAGGGTGAATGAGAAGGTAATAACACCCTGAGCAGTGTCAAATTTAAGGGCCCCCACAGCATTGCAATCAATCAATCAATCAATCATTCTGTCAAATACATAAAATGTGAAATTTAATTTTTTTTTTTAAAAAAGTGTATTTATAGTTCTCTTTTCTTGGATCCTCAGACTTTCTTAGTTTGTGTGTAAATCCAACATATCTACATGCAAGCATAATTTTACAGACCGAACAAACCTTTCACTGTGTACAATGGAAAGATATGGCCTAAACCCCTTTTTGTAGCCTCTTAGTCCTTCTGAGCACCCTAAGCTCCCAGGTCCCCCACTTTTTAAATTAAAAAATGATAAAATGATGCACAAAACACACAAAAATGTCATCTAAAGCAGTGTTATACCATCAAACCTGTCACCCCTGCATGTAATTGCATCAACCAACACTCCCACCCCCAAAGTTGAAAGCCATCCCACCATCCAAAAAACAGAAAATGAAAACAAGAACTGTTGTAGTCTCGGGTCACTTCCTGAGTTGCCTTCTCAAATGATTTTAAACCGAAATATACTTTTGTGTAGCCCACCATGGGAGTCCAGCACAGAATTCCCCTTGCCATCTTAGTAATCTACCCCTGTCTGCAGGCGTGTTAAAGCGTACTGTCCTTATAAATCTTAAAATTCCCAATTTCACAACTAAAACCTAAGATTAGCCATTTGAAATAATGCTTACATTTTGGAACTCTGGGTCAGGTGCAGTCATTGTAAGGATGCAATGCAAAAAATAAATAAATGAATAATTAATGTAGTTTTCTCCCCCATTGTGGAAGAAAAATAATGTTTCTTTTTCAGGATTCTCCCCTTCTTTGAAAATCCTGTAGTGTTTTGTGGGGTGTTATTCTATGGATAAATATTTCTTGATGAGAAATGAGTGGGAAGAGTGAGTTCCAGTTATAGATTATTCAGGAAGGGGTGGCTGGGAAGAGCGATGTCACTGGACAAGAATCTGCTGAATATATCTGAAAGAAAATGTGATAAAAAGCTATTTTCTAACATGCACAAATGAAGATAGCATCAGCCATAAGGGTTTTATCACTGCCTTCCAGTACTAAAACACCTATCTGAATGCCAGCATTTAATGCTACCAGCATTAAAAATTTTGAATGCAGGGAACCAGATTGCAGACATTGATAAGTATTGATATCTGTTCCGTGAAAGTTATTTGTCAAGTTGGATTAAATCTTGTTTCATTCATTTAAAAATAATAGTTTTTTGTTAGTTCATTGCTGTTGTTGTGTGTGTTCAAGTTATTTCCAATTTATGGCAATCCTAAAGGGTTTTCATGAGGTTTTCTCAGTAAGATTTGTTTAGAGGAGGTTTGCCATTGCGTTCCCCTGAGGCTGAGAAAGTGTAACTTGCCCAGGGTCATCCAGTGGTTTTTTTTGTGGCTGAGCTGGGAATGAAACCTTGTTCTCCAGAGTTGTAGTCCTGCACAATTATTTTAACAACAACAGCAAACAGACAAAACTAGTATAAAATGAAATCTGAATTTAACACAACCATCTGAAATCCCATACTTACCCAAACTCATATTTTTTTCTCAGTAAGCATCAGTGTGTTTATATAATAAAAACAATAACAAAATTGTTAAAGAAAAACACCTTTAGTTGAAATTCCTGGGCACCTGAGAATTCTTTAAAATTGGTAGAACAAGACATAAGCAGGCAAGTGGAAAGAAATGAAGGCTTGTTTTGGCTTTAAATTCAACAGCCTTACTAGCTATACATGTTAAAGGAGTTCATCAGAAAAAATTTTCCCACCATCTCCTCCCTCCTAAAATGCCTCCATGTAAGATTGAACTGGGTGGGCCTTTGGAACATGGTGGGATGTCTGTGTCATAAGTATGTCTGGGGGGGGGGCTGTCTTAATTGGTCTGAGACAAAACCTAATAGAAGTTTTTTGCTGACATTTCATAAACTTCCATTTCTTTTTTGAAGTCTTATATTTTACTGTGTCCCAGTAGCCTGTGATACGTCCCAAAATCTACTTTGCATCCAGCAACATCAAACCTAAATTAAGTTACAATCTTGAATGTGGGAGTAAGCCCCACTGAACATAGTGGCTGCTAGTTCCGGTTAAATCTCCATAGGCTTGAACAATAAATAAACAATAACATACTATCTTAATATGGTTAAACATAACATTTTCCTCATAGCCAGCATGTCACTTCACTCTCTTTTGTTACTTATTTAATGACATTTATATTCCCTCTACCCTAAAAGAATCTGGCAAGTATCTTCAGGGCAATATTCAAACACAAAAGCATTTGCCTTCTGAAGCAAAACTTCTTCCAACTAAATATATTTATGATTTTGCTTAGCACAGGGCAGAATTTTACCTTGATACCATTTTTAAGGGTTTTTTTATTTTTATTTTTATTTGTTGCTGAGGGTTTTTGGAAGAGAAAATGCCATTGCAAAGCCTTTGAACAGTAAATGGATTATAATGGTTTCAGTTTACTGGAGCTTGGAAGCAGCAGACAAATAAATGTCTCTGAACTTGGTCACCTTTTGCTAGTATGTCTACACTTTGGATAAAGGTAGATTAAAATTACTGTTAAACCAGGTTAGCAAACAGAGCTTAATAGGGATCTGTTCAAGCAAGGACCTATGAGAAGTAGCTGATATAATGAAGCCACAAGGAGTTTCATAAACTTTCATTAGACAGAGCAGATGTGCAAAAACAGAAACATTTGAAATAAATTAAATGTTTGTTAGAAATATCTAATAAACTTAATGGAATAAAAGAGTCTGTGCCTCAGGATGTATTTTTAAAAAGTTTTATCTACTAAATTTTGGCTAGGAAATACTTCCATGACCTGGTCGGGCCTTATGTGTATAGTGTTCAGTTCTGGGCATCTCATTTTAAGAAGAATATAGAGATGTTGGAGCAGTTTCAGAGAAAGTCAACAAGGATTATAGGTATGGAGAACAACACATATGAATAAAGGTTGAAGGAGCTGGGCATGTTCAGCTGTTCAGACTGAGGGGTGACATATTGCACTCTAAATACCTCTACAGCTATCACAGAGAGGAAGAGACAAGCCTATTCTCTACTGCCCCAGAGGGTAGAACCAGGTCTAATGGTTTCAAGTTAAAGGACACTGGATTTCAGTTGAACATTGGAGGGGATGTCTTGACAATAAGAGCAGTTTGGCAATGAAATCAATTGCCTAGAGAGATGGTGGGGTCTCCTTCTTTGGGCATCTTCCAAAAGAGACTGGACAGCTGCCTGGTGAGGATGCTTTAGCTGGAGATCCTACATGGAGCAGGGAGTTGGACTAAGGGCCTCTACAGACTGGCCCAAAGAGCTGGCCTGGAGGCAGAGATGGGGAGGGGCAGCTGCATGCCGGCCACCCCAACCCCACACCAAGGACGTCCTTCCGGCACAGCGTTTTGACATGCTGCGCCAAAAGGGGTGCTAAATAGCCATGTGCCAGCTCTTAGGGCAGCCTTTTGCCACCCGTAAAAGGAGCAGCAGTTTGTCACTCTTTTCTGGGCAGCAAAAGGGAGGATCAAGGCTGCGCGGTCTGGCAGCCTCAGACCTGATCTGCTGCTTTCCCGGGGCGGCTCTCCTCCGCCCCTTTGGGCCCGTCTGCAGAGGCCCTAAATGGCCCATGAGGCCCCTTCCAACTCTTGTCATTCTATGTATATGACTCTATGCCCTTGAGATTCATTTTCTCCCTTTCACACATAGAATGAAATGCTATGCACATGTACTTAGGGTCATTGAGTTCAGTGAGGCTTACCCCCAACTAAATGAGCTTGGCAATGCTTCTCAAACTTTGGTCTTCTAGGTATTTTGTACTTCAGCTCCCAGAATTCCTGACTGTAGGCCAAGGTGGTTAGGGCTTCTGGGAGTTGAAGTCCAAAATACCTGGAGGGAATCACTGGAGTATAGGATTGGCATTTTGGTTGATAAGCAATGGTCAGTCAGCCTAAACTATCATATTCATTTTCAGCAACCACTTTATTCAATGGTCAGTCAGCCTAAACTATCTTATTCATTTTCAGCAACAGACTTTTGGTTTTGGGTGACTTCAACATCCCACTTGAGACCAGCTTGCAAGATCTAACTGGTGCAGCTCGGGAGTTCATGGATACCATGACAAACATGGGCCTATCCCAATTGGTCGACGGGCCCACACATTGTGCTGGTCATACCCTCGATGCAGTTTTTAGTACGGAACAGGAATATCCATGGGCGGAGGTCATAAAAACCTCCGCACTGTCATGGATGGATCATTTCCTGGTCAAGGTGGAGCTAAGAGCCACTATCTGCCCCCCTGGGGGTGGCGGACCCATTAGAATGGTCCACCTTCGAAGGCTAATGGAACCAATTGGTTTTCAGAAGGCCTTAGAGGGTTTAATGGTTGGTGACGCCGTGGATTTTGTCGAAGCCTTGGTGAATACATGGAACACCGATCTCACCAAGATTATCGACACAATCGCTCCCAAGTGTCCTTTCCATCCCGCTTCTAATCGTAAGCCCTGGTATACAGAGGAGCTTAGGAGGATGAAGCGAGCTGGACAATGACTAGAGCATGAATGGCGGAAGACTCGACTCTTATCCTACAGAACTCGCCATAGGAAGCACCTTGATTCCTATCGAGAGGCTTTACGTGCAGCACAGAGATCTTTCTGTTCTGCACATATCGCATCTGCAGAGTCTCGTCCGGCAGAGCTGTTTAGGGTGGTGGGGGAGCTGACGAAGGTTTCACCTGTGCCAAACCCCCTACTTAACCCAACGATGGCCTGCTGTGACGCATTTAACATCCACTTTGCAGATAAAATCTCTCGGATAAGAGCCAACTTGGACGCCAGTGTTCTGGCAGAATCCGTAGATGAGGTATCCAGCAACTCCGTTGATGGCAATTTACTGGATCACTTTCAATGTGTGAGTACCGATGACGTGGACAAGCTCCTTGGAAGGGTAAGGAAGACGACTTGCCCCCTCGATCCATGTCCATCTTGGCTGGTCGTCCAGGGGGGGATGCGCTGAAAGTGTTCCTCCGGGATACAATCAGTGCGTCCTTTAGGGAGGGTTCTGTACCATCCTGTTTAAAGGAGACGGCGGTTAGGCCACTCCTGAAAAAGCCCTCCGTAGACCCCCTGGATAGAAACAACTATAGACCAGTCTCCTTGATACCTTTTTTAAGGAAGGTGATCGAGAGGGCAGTTGCTTCCCAATGCCAAGAGGTCTTGGATGAAACCGATTATCTCGATCCATTTCAAACCGGCTTCAGGACAGGATATGGAGTTGAGACTGCCATGGTTGCTCTTACCGATGACCTCCGCCTGGGCATCGACAGGGGTAGTGTGACCCTGCTGGTGCTCTTGGATCTCGGCTTTTGACACGATAGATCATTCCATCCTCTTGGATCGCCTGAGAGAGTTAGGAATCGGAGGCACTGCTCTGCAGTGGTTCGGCTCCTTCCCCTCGGGCAGATCCCAGAGGGTGAAGCTCGGGGACAGTTGCTCTTCCAAAATAAAGCTTAATTGTGGCATCCCTCAGGGTGCCATTCTGTCCCTGATGCTATTTAACATTTATATGAAGCTGCTGGGTGAGATCATTCGGAGGCATGGAGTGCGGTGTCATCAGTATGCTGACGACACCCAGATATACTTCTCCATGACCAGATCATCGGCTCAGACTTCAGATAGCATCTCTCCTCTCAATGACTGTCTCAGAGCGGTAATGGATTGGATGAGGAAAAACAGATTGAAGCTGAATCCAGACAAAAACGGGACCGAAACCAGATTTGGGAATACAGTCTCATACACTGATAAGTGATCATGGGAATTGTATTTTTTTCCTGGGACATTGATCCTTCTCTGTCAGAGAGCTCTGGTGCCACAATAAACTATAAACACAATAAACTTCAATAAACACAATAAACTACAGTTCCTATGATTCCTTAGCACTGAGCCAGGACAGTTAAAGTGGCCTCAAGCTGCATTATTTCTGGCCATCTGTAAAGGCCCATACTGTACCTTGGAAATTTTCAGCTACTACAGAATGTAGCCAGGTAGATGCAAGCTGGTGCCTTGTAATCAGAAGATCTTACACTTATCCTGTCTGAATGCAAAGCCTAAACATGAAGTTCTTTGAAGCCTTAAAATAGCAGAGGGGCAGCCCCCAACCGTGCCCCCACTCTTTCTGAAAGCGAGAAGGAAAGAAGGGAGCTGAGTGCTGCCATTTGGTGGAGTCCTTGGTGTGAGTTTTCCCAATGGCTGTTCTGTCACAGATGACCCAATAGCTTGTTTTACTGCTTAGCTGGTGGTGTCTATGTGGTCAAGCTGCTTGCCAACAGTGCCAGTGGTGATTTGTTATGTTCGTTCAAGCTGACTCTGAGTTACCCAAAGCTTATCCTAGAGCAGGGGTAGGCAATCTTTCCCCTTTAAGGGCCAAGGGACTTCAGTTCCCAGAAGCCTCAGCCATGTTGGCGAATAGTCCCATGTTGGCCAATAGCTCCTGGGATTCTGGGAGCTGAAGTCCTTCGGCCCTTAAAGGGGAAAGGTTGCCTACCCCTGTCCTAGAGTTTCCTTGGCAAGATTTATTCAGAGGAGATTTGCCATTACTGTTTTTTGAGGCTGAGAAAGGGTGACTTGCCCGAGGCCATCCAGTGGGTTTCCCTGGCTGAGGAGCGATCCCAACCCAGGTCTTATAGTCCAAATCTCAAATCATTGCACCATTCTGGTTCCAGCTGTAGGTGGGAAAGGAGCTCATTTATTATAATCTTTGTGAAGAAAGGTTCTTGTCTTTTTAAGGCCCTGTCTTTTCAGGAATAACAGGTGAGGAAGAAGTCTGTGCAGCTGATGTTCTTTCTTTCTTTCTTTCTTTCTTTCTTTCTTTCTTTCTTTCTCTCTCTGTGTTTTCTAATTTGCTTTGTTTGTCTTAAAACTTTTCTTCTTCTTTCCTCTGTTAATATTTTAATTTCTTGAAGCTAGCTTTAATTATGATGGATTGTCACAATGACCCTTGGTAGTAACACAGGTAGATAATTAAGGTCATCCAAGTGAATAATCCCAGGGTGGTGGTGAAGAGGTCTGATCTGCTAGTCTGCATCAGACAGCAAAATGTATTGAGCATAGATTCCTTCCAGATTTGACAGTGTGTCATTATTTGGGATCCTTGGGGGCTGTGTGAGTGCTGTATCCTGAGAGAGTATGTGGATTTTTCACTGAAATCACCTTAAGGAAAGCATATTGAATTGGAATTGCATCAGTAATTGCCTAGAGAAAGAGCTGACATACGCTTAAAATCTTTTTTCAAGGCCTGTAATTATCCATTTTCTCTTTACTGTGTATTTTAGAGATAACCATGTCAGTGAAATTACTAGGCCCTCTGAACGTGCATCATTCCACACATAATGCATTCATGAGTGACTTGTCAGACCATTCTAACCAGTTGTGGAAAATTAATATATTGCTGTGGGTGGGGTAGTGGGGAGTAGTGCGCTACAGTAATGAGGGAGAGCTTATTGATTCACCCTAGGCAACAATGTGCTTCAAATCTCTTTTTGAGCCCATAATATAGCACTGACATACCTATGTTGAAAATAAAACTGTGCTAATGAACCCAACTGCAATATGCTTCTTGTGAAATGTCTAGAACTCCATGCCAGAAAGATGGGCAGGCAGAAGAGTGTGGGAACCTACAACGTACTCTCACATCTGCATTGTTTTAAAATATAGGATGGGGAACTATTTTTGCTTTAAAAAAGAGAGAATTGGGACATGAGGAGGAAGAGTAAGAGGAATATTTGTCATCCCCACATGCTAATTTTCTATAGCCATTTAATTCTGCAATTACTTTTGCATTTTAAAGTTATATAGTTGGAGGAAGATGCAACTGTGTATTTTCTCAATATGTAGATTGGGCCTAAATCAAACCAGCACAGCAGAGGATGAGAGGACTGTTTTAGGGTGCTTCCTAACTTAAACTGGAAGTGATCCTTGCTGTTACTCTGGTGACTTTCCTATTTGATTTTTGGCTATTTTCAAGATAGAGCCATTCAAAGCAATGTTTCTCACACTGCATTTCTTGGCTTTTTTCAACCCCAAAATAATGTTTTACAGTCATTTAAAAAAAAATCTGTTCTCTAAGAGGGGATTAGTGACAATTTAGTGGAGTGGGAACATGGTCTGCCCTGCATCTCCCAAGGGCTTTATGTAGTCCCTGGTCAACATAATTCCAACTTCATTCTAAATTCTAGACATAATTCAGTATAAAGTCAGCCCTCTATTTCCATGTGTTAGTTATCTGCAGTTTGGCATGTCTGCAGCTAGTTCCACCCATATAAATCAATGGTGGCATGTGCACAATGTCATGCCAACATGGATGTGTGCACATTGCCATGCATAGACACATATGGACTTGAGATCCTATGATATTTTTTATCTGCAGGGGTGGGAGCAAGAACCACCCCACCCTCCACCCCTGATTCAGAGGGCAGATTGCACATATATGAATGTTGAAGGACTGTGGTTCTGTAGATTCTTTTGGTCTACAACTGGCTGTAGTTATCATAACTAATGGTGAGGGATTTGGGGAGCTGCTATCCAAAACATTGGGAGGACAGTGGAACACACTCTTTGGGAGTGTGGTGGAGTCTCCTTCTTTGGAGGTTTTTAAACAGAGGCTGGATGATTATCTGTTGGGGGTGCTTTGATTCTGTGTTCCTGCAAGGCAGGGGGTTGGATTTGGTAGCCCTTGTGGTCTCTTTCAACGCAGAACCACAATTTCCCAGAGCCTGTTCAGCCTATACTTATAGCACTATGATTCCACTTTAACTGCCATGGCAACATCCTTTGGAAACCTGAGATTTGCAGATTAAGGAGGGACATTTACAATGTTTGGTAAGAAATAGCTACTTCATCTTCTCCAGATGGATCCTTTCATCTTGCCATCACCTTGTAGTTCTTTGCTTTTCTGTAATGGAGTGATGAGCATGCTTGGTTTTTCTGTATACAAATTTAGCTGCTGTCTAATTTTGGATATCATCTACTTGCCTACACAATCCAAACAGCAGCCTTTTGTTGCTCATTCTCTCCCCCTCAGCCTCCTTGCTGGCACCCTGCAATGCATCTTGGTGAGTTTCTCCTCCAGTGGGCTACAGTTTTTGCAGGTAAAGCTTTTTTGAGCAATTAGTTTGATATGGTGCCTGGATGTTGAAAATGCAAAGCTATAACAGATCAAGACATTGTATTTTTTGCTTCACTCATACCCATCTCCCGAGTAATCTTCATGTCAAATATTCCATGGAAAACACTACTCTTGGACCATCTTCTCCATCATCCCCAAATTGCTCACAGTCATGTGAGTATCCCAGTCACAGGTTACTAGGCCAGACCTGCTATAACAAAGCTGATTGTATTTGATGGCAAACAGAGAGTTGGTGTGGTATAGTGGTTTGAGCAATGGACTACAGCTTTGGAGACCAGGGTTTGAATCCATACTTAGCCATAGAAACCTACTGGGTGACTCTGGGCAAGTCATTCTCTCAGCTCAGGATAACAAAGGCAAATTACTTCTGAACAAAGCTTGCCAGGAAAAGCCTGTGATAGGTTTGTCTTCAGGTCTCCATAAGTCAGAAATGACTTGAAGTCACATAACCACAAATAGTCAGTTAGCAAAGGGTGCACTCAAGGAGAGCAGTGGTCAGGGCCAAGCTTTTTGCTACAGCCCTACCCAGACTTTCACAAGGCAGAGAAGTGTCCCTAGTCTACCTCAAAAATGAAACTGGTTTTGTTGGAACAAGTTTGGCCTCCACTACAGTGGCACCTCTTGCATCTATGTAGATATACATGATTGTAATTCATTTGTGGTATTTCTCAGGAAAGCTGAGTGTGTCTATATAGGCCACACGGGGATGCATTGCCCTTTCCAGGGATCACTGCAATAGGTAACACCACACTTGCCATTTGTAAAAATGGTAGGCATTTCCACTGGAAGGATTTGCACCCTGGTAGGTAGTACAGGTTGAGTATCCCTTATTCAGAATGCTTGGGACCAGAAGTGTTTGGGATTTTGGATTTTTTGGGGGTCCATAAACATGAAATTCATTTATGTTTTGTATATACCTTATACCAGTGGTTCTCAAACCTTTTACTCTTGTGACCCCCAAGAGTCACAATATTTATTTATTTTATGAATAAAAATATTTTGCTTGTTTAGTGTGCTATTTTTGCCTGTACATTCATGTATATTCCCATTTCAACATTTTATAAGGAAATAACATTGTCCAAATTAGTAATTTTATTTAAATGAACTCAGTACTTAACACATGTGTACATTTTACACATACTGTCATATACAGCCACATTCACATAACACACTCAATCATGCTCTTTTATTCATTTTCACACTCATACATACTTATTTTTCCTCTCTCACACACACAGCAACTCAGGAACATTAATACTTTGTATATATGTGAGTATGCAGAAGTGCATGTATGAGTATGTAAAAAAGATGAAGAGTGTGACTGAATGTGTGTGTGTGTGTATGTAAGAGAGAGAAGACAGAGAGAATGAATGAATAAATAAATGCATTTATGTGGGAAATTGTGTGTGAGAATGAACGTATCTGAAGGAGAGAGTCAGAAAAGATACTCAGCCTGTATGGATAAAACAAACCTGCTTATACTAAAGAATCTCAAGGTACTTTTCTCCTTATATCTTTCTCTCTGCATCCATTTCATGTTCACAGTCAATTCGAGGTATTGTATATAGTGTGTGTGTGTGAGTGAGTGTGAGAGAGAGAGACTAGCTTGAGATTATCCAATGAGTTTCATGAGCGAGAACTTGAACCCAAATATTTCCTGTCACAGTCCAGCACTCTACCCTAAATATACAGTAATGCTTTACCAATTGTTGTTGTGGTTGTACATTTTTCCATAATGGTGTTTCCCAACTTGGTGCTCTTGGGATGTTTAAAGACTACAGCTCCCATCATCCCTGTCCATGCTTACAGAGGCTTTTACTCCAACATACCTGATCTTTGTCTAAGAGGAACTCTTTCCTCCCTTCCATCATCATTATTTCATCGTCCTTTCAAGCAGTCACTCTAAAATATCAACTGGATAAATTAGAAATATTTTTTAGTATGCTTGAACTGAATAATAGTTTTTCTGATTACAGGTACATTTTTTACTCCAGTCAAGCACTTTGTGTGTATATGCGCATATGTGCATGTCTGCACATGCACACATGTATTTTCTATTCTGTTGCCATCATATATATATGATTATTCAAAAGTACAACTTACTGGGTTCAATGAGATTTAGGTTCAAAGCATACTGCAGAAATAGTCCAGTTTGAGACTGCTTTAACCGAGTTGGCCAGTGCTAAGGAATTTTGGAAATTGTAGTTTATTGTGGCACTGGCAGAAGGCTAAATGTCTCACAAAACTATAGTTCCCAGAATTCTCTAGCATTGAGCCAGGACAATTGAAGCAGCCTCAAACTGCATTGTTTTTGCAGTGTGTTTTGGACCTTACTCAAAGGTAGGAATATATAATATTTCAGACAATTTTGCCACTTTTTGGTATAGGTTTTTATATTTCTCTCCTTGTTCAAGAGTTTCCTTGTGCAGATTCTAATATACGTTGTCTGTGATAACATTTAAATATTTTTTCTTTTTGCCTTACCCTTTGCTCTGACTCCCTCCAATTCATACTCCTTGACCAGTGCTTTAGCAACTACCTTATAAAGCCTGGCCAAAGCAGATTAGAGTGTGATGCATTTTAAGGCTAAATATAGAAGCCAGATCCTATTTTGGCACTAATATCTTCTGGAGTGACACTCCTGTTTTGCACTGAAACTCAGTTTGTTAAATTTGCTGCAAGTGGTGAGTTTGGGTTTCTCCTCTTGGTTTTTTTTATAAATATTTTTTCCCCTTGATCTCAACTGCCCGTTCCCCTTTTTGAAGGCTTATTGTATGAGTGGGGAAGTACTCCTTTTCTGTGTGTCCTTTCCTTAGCCACCCACAAAGTAAAATAGACATAAATAGAAACCAGGATGGTGAACAGACGTCTGGACATCTGTTCAAAAGACTTTGATCCTTTGGAAAGGCTAGCAGGCTTTATCGGTCTAATTGTCTCAATTTGTTATAAAGGATAAGGGAACTTTACATATGAATAAATACCTTTATGTATTTTTAGATTTCTGTTGCTAGAGTCAAGCAGCTGGAGTGTTGACTCAATGATCTGCATGTATGTTCTAGAGGGGGTTATGATTATCACACTAAGTAATCATTTTTATTACCTTGCTTTATATTGCATGAACCCTTATCTTTTAACTATTCAAAGAATAGGCCATCCCAAATGAAAAATGAGATTCTCCCCACCACCCTCAAAGGACAAGCTAATAAAAATCTTACCCTTATGGGCAATGTTGTGAGTTGTATAGTCTTGTGTTATTTTTTGGAAGGGAAGCATTTAAACCTATGTGAAACTGTTTTTGCAGATTGCTAAAGTGAGAGCCATTATTGGGGGTTGATTTATCTTAAAATAAAACTTGGAGCTCTGATTTTTTTTTAGGAGCCAGACTGAATGGAATGGGAGTCAAAAGAATCCTCTCTCGGAAGCTGTATTCTGATTTGTTTTCCTTCCTGACCAGTGGCTTTTCTCCACAGGGAATGGGGTCCTATGCCAGGGTTCAAGTGCATTTCACAATACTAGCCTCTGATTAAACTCTGGCTTCTATAGTGGGTTTCTTGCCGGATTACAGAATGGTGAAAGAATAATATCCTGCCATGTTCACATGAGGGTGTACTTGTATCCTATTTTACAGATGACAAATCCTCTATTTGAAGGGCTGCCAGAGGACAATTTTTTTCCCTTTAAAAGAGGCTCTCTATTTGAAGTGTCAAAATATGGTGTAAAGATGAAGAATGATATGGAGGGTGATCAAGGACTTTGAAGTCACCCACCCATAGTTAGCTCTTGAACTTCAGACTCAACAAATACTCCGGGTCACAATCTTGATAATTCAGTTGTGGTGTACAGTACTGTAATGCTCTTTACATCATAACAAGTCATGTTTAATTGTGTATCTGTATGTCCAAATTAGCATATGCAGTTTTATGCAAATCCATGTCCTCTTATTTTGTAATGGATGTTGTTCACACACACATTCACTCATGGTTCTCTTATTGTTATATATATTGTTATATATCTCATAGGACAGTAGTTCTCAAACTTTTTACACTTGTGGTCCCCTTTACAGCTACATGCAAATATTTCCTCCCTCCACCCTGTTCGATGTAGTATATAAATAAAATTATTTTATTTGTTTAGTGTGCATATTTTTGTTTGGATATAAGAAGAGACACACTGGATCACCTCAAAGGCCTATCCAGCATTCTGTTCCTGTAGTGACAAACCAAGAAGCAGGACATGAATGCAATAGCATCCCTCTTGTTCACAGTCTTCAACTATCTCCACTACTGGGGGATGTGGGGGACGGGGACGGGACTATTTATCCTTCATGACTCATAGCCTTTAATAGTCCTTTTGCTCATGAGATAATCCTGGTGTTTTGAAAAAGGCCATTTTGGCAGCCAAATACTGGTGTTGCTCAATCCATATGCTGTTTCCTAGTAGTCATGGCCATGCTAGCAGTATTAAGAGGGGAAAAAACAATGATATTCTTATAAAATGCAAGAGGTAACCTTACCATAATTCTTTTGGGGGTAAGCTGGTGTCATTCAGGCTGGAAAACTGGCATTTAGAATAGCAGAGTACATATGTTTGCCAGAAGGTTACAGTATTTATTTCTGGAAAGAAAGAGCATGAATTGGTTATGCAAGATGTGTGTATAATCACAAGTATTTTAACTACAAGTAGATAATGGCAATTATGCACATGATCATATCATGATGATGTTGTGTTTCTTCGAGTCATTACTGATTTATGGTGAACCTATCACAAGGTTTTCTTGGCAACATTTGTACAGAGGGGGTTTGCCTCTGCTTTCCTCTGAGGCTGAGAGAGCGTGACTTACACAAGATCTGGATGGAGATTATATATATATATATATATATATATATATATTTCTCTCTCTCTCTCTCTCTCTCTATATATATATATATATATATATTAGAGAGGGAGAGAGAGAGAAAATCACCTATATATCACTGCCCAGACCACAAGGGCTTTTGAGACAATGAACAAATAAAAACCAATTCAAACAATACAAAGATAAAGAATCAGTTTTGGAACAGTGAAGCTGCAGTTTCAGTCACTGCATGCCATGAGAAACAGCTCTGTTTAGGCTGCCTGCCGGAAGCTTAAAAGAGAAGGGGTCAGCCTAACCTCCTTGGATAGGGAGTTCCACAGTCAAGGACTCTTGTATTATACTTGAATAGCAGGCTTGTGTATTAGATTGTTCAGCCGTTCCAGCAAATGAACTTAATAAACAAAAGCCAAGTAACTGGAATATATTGTTTCACCTGTACTCCAAATATCATATGGTTGTCATTTATGTAGTTTATATCACATGTTCAAGCATGCTTCATATTATCTCTTGAGGGTTATGCCTGTCAGGGATGATGGGAGTTGTAGCTCTACACCTCTGGCTCTAACTCACCACCATGTTATGCAGCAGAGCTGACCAGCTTTGATCAGTGGTTGATGCTTATTTCCCAAGCAGCAGAGTTTCAGAGAATAGGCTGAAGACCCTGACAAACTCTCCAAGCCTTCTCACTCTTCTTCCTGAGATGTCTCCAAACTTCTCCAGGATTCTTCTGGTTCTTGTATCTTCCCTCAAGACACCAGACAACTCAGTAGTCTTATATAAAAGATCTACTTTATTCTACTATATATAAATACTATATGCCCTACAAATCACAATCTCTACACTTCACAATATCTCCAAAACTACTCCACAATACACCACAATGTACATTAGCAAACATTGCAATTTATAGCCATTGTTAGACACCACCCACCAGTCAGTTTCCACCCAGTGGGTGTGTACATACATCTTGATTGGTCCACATAGATCATCCCAAGTGTTTCATCACTTTACCTTGACCGCTTAATGAGTCTCAGGTGTTTGCAATCTATCACAGGTGTTCTCAATATACCTTCTATAACTTTGTCCTTGGCTCTCAATGCTTCTTAATTATATTATCTTTTTCACCTGTGTATCTTCCTGACTGCTCCTGCTTAGTCACTTTGACATTCACATAAATATTTTTATTTCTATTACTGTATATCCCATGTTGCTTTTTCCTTAATATTATCTCTTGAGGGTTATGCCTCCGTTATTCTGTTTTGTGGAATGAAAGGAAGAAGGCTGAGGCTGATGATTTGGGGTTTGCTTGAGGCCACTTGTTCATAAAAATTTTATGTTGAAATATGGTACTAGAACAGGTTGATGTTTTATAATAACATTTCGGAATTAAAAGAGGGATTTTCTGGAGGAAATACAAGGATGCTGTTCGATGGAAATATTGGAAGCAGGAAATAGAAGATAAAAATCATTTGGAAACTGATGAAACAAGAAGCACTGGGTGCTAAGGATGCAAGAAAAGGAAGTAAAGTGAAAGATGGATGGAGAA
Source organism: Phrynosoma blainvillii (assembly GCA_026167975.1). NCBI lineage: Eukaryota > Metazoa > Chordata > Lepidosauria > Squamata > Phrynosomatidae > Phrynosoma > Phrynosoma blainvillii. Next base: position 42,391,379 of record JANUYF010000005.1, read on the forward strand.
AATGGAAGGCCAGAATTGACTAGGATTTGGGATATAGAATTGCTTCAAACATTAGGCTGTATGGACTGGGAATTTGTAGGGTGACCTGGTCATATGCAGATTATAGCAGTAACTTGACACGCATTATGTATCACTTTTATGAGTCATCTTCCTGAATCAAACTAAAAATATAACATATGTACTGCTCCTAATGTAACATAGTTGATAATTTATATTACACTAGCTTTTCATTTTTATACCATTTTGATTTATAACCTCTTTATTAAAATGTATTATACTTGTATTACAGAAATTTTATGAATAAGCATCAGAAGCCGGTGCTAACAGGCCAACGGTTCAAAACTAGAAAGAGGGGTGAGTTGGATCATTTCACTTTACAAACATAGCTGTAAGTTTATTACACCCTTTCAGTTGTGTGTGTGTGCTTGTTTAATTTATATCCTGTCTTTTTCCTGGCATGGAACCCAGGGCAGCTTACAACAAACAAAGTATAGCTAAAATCTTAATTATCCAAAAGTTAAATAATGAAAAACACAATGTTAGAACAATTTAAAGCACACTTAAAACTTTGCTTTTTTTTTTGTTCAATCCCCATTCTAGTTGTCAAACCAGTATTTACACTCTTATGCATCAGAATGAGACATCTTAGTCCTTTAGGGCCACGTTTTGTTGCAGAATTCACTTAGAAATAAATCTACAATGTGGTATTCTTCAGCATTGTCAGCTGAACAGTTGTAAATGGTTTCTCCAAATTTCAACCAATTGCCTTGTGCATTTTTTAACAAACAGAAAAAGGCTGCAACAAAAAATAAATAAAAGAAATTCAACAAATATATTGCTTTTTGCCACTGATGAACTTTTTAAATCCTGACCAGTGTACTGTATTGACACACACACAAAAATGTTCCATGCTATTTCTCATCAAATCATGAGGCAAGAAGCAATGATGGCATGTATTGATTGTCAGTAGATTGATTGTCCCCTTTCAGAAACCAGCATTTCTTGAATGAGCCAGAATTCTCACCGGAGTCAGAATGTATAAGAAGTACACATTGTAATCTTGACCCTAACTACCCTGAAATTGCCATTGGGCTCAGAAAATATGATACAAACTATGGGATCCTGGCTCGTTTACATATACCATTGTTAAAGTTAACCACAGTTCTTGGTTTGTACAGAACAGATCAGTAGAACACAGAAGTGTATTTTCAAAAATAGTTGGAGTGAGAAGGAGAGTGCACAAGCCCAAACAGATAATACTGGCTAAACTGTGGCTTAGTGTTTCATGTAAACCAAGTCATTGTGAGCATCCTTATATAATACTCTCATATACTCTTCATAAGAAAAGAGAGGGACAGATTCTGTATTCTGTATAAATGTTTACTTACCCCTCCAATTCTGCCACAAGAGGGTGAGCTAGTGAGATAAGTTAGCATCTTTAGTCCTGTATTCCGGTCTTTGAGAATAACAGAGCAGCATACCAAAAGCATGCACATTATGATAGTATAAAAATGTGGCTAATTAATATTAAATATGTAACTCTGACATGCCCTGTTATTCAACCTCCTCTTGAACAGTTGACCTTAAACTTAGAATTGAGCTGAAAGAAGAAAAAGCTGGTAAGAAAATAGAAAGGAGCATATATTTAGTATTCTCCTATAAAATTCAGCAACTGAGAGCACTTTATTAAAATATATGTACTGAAAGGAGAAAAAATAATTTTACAAAGGTTATTTGATGCCTGAGGAGCACAGATATTTGAAAGGGATGGGGAAATTCAATAAGGCATGCAGATGCCACAAGGTGATTAGCACTTGTTCTCTCTTCTAGATGAAAAGGAGAAATTTGAACCCACGGTCTTCCGGGATACAATTGTCCAAGGCCTCAACGAAGCTGGTGATGACTTGGAAGCTGTAGCCAAATTTCTGGATGCAACAGGCTCAAGGCTAGATTATCGCCGCTATGCTGATACTCTTTTTGACATCTTGATAGCTGGCAGCATGCTAGGTATGTTTGTCACACAGAAAACTTCACGACTTTCAGAGCTAATCCTGGAAACATACCCTCTTGGTTTTGTCTGCTAATGTTTTGCTCCTGCCTCAGCTCCCTTCCCTTCTCTCCTCTCTCTCTATGTGTGTGTCTTAAGTTCAGCTTCATGTTTTTCATACCTCTTGGTACATTTTGATAGACTTTGTTTTGATATCCATGGCTACTGTAAATGGGTGAAATAATATTTAGGATGGAAGCTAAAATTAGATGTGGAGAGCATCTCAAGTCACAACACTTGTCTTCAGCCTGAAACCAAACAACAATGTTGTGTATTCCAGTGGCGTAAAGTAAGTTGGTCAATGGAATGTATAAATTACTACTACTACTACTGTTGTTGTTGTTGTTAACTGCCCTTGAGTCAATCTCGACTCATGGCAACCCTGTGTGGATGAGACATCTCCAAGACCCTCTGTCCTCCACTGCTCTGCTTAACCTATGCCCTTGACCTCCTTAATAGAGTCCATCCATCTAGCATGTGGCCTTCCTCTCTTCCTACTTCCCTCCACCTTTCCCAGCATTATTGTCTTTTCCAATGAGTCCTCTCTTCTTATGATGTGTCCGAAGCATGACAGCCTCAGTTTGGTCATTTTGGCTTCCAGGTAAATTTCTGGCTTGATCTGCTCTAGGACCCATTGGTTTGTCCTTTTGACTGTCCATGGGATTCTCAGCACTCTTATCTAGCACCACATCTCCAATGAATTGCTTTACTTCCTGTCATCTTTCTTATCTGTCCAGCTCTCACATCCACCATACATGGTAATAGAGAATATGATGGCCTGTATGATTCTAACTTTTGTGCTGAGTTGTATATCTTTGCATTTTAGAATCTTTTCTACTTCTTTCATAGCCACGCTCCCCATTCTTAATCTTCTTCTGATTTCCTGACTGAGTCCCCATTTCTATCAATGTTTGATCCCAGGTATGGGAATTCTTTTACTATTTCTATTTCTTCGTTGTCTAGGTTGAAATTGTGAAGATCTTCAGTGGTCATTATTTTTGTTTTCTTTATGTTCATCATTAAGCCTGACTTTGCACTTTCTTGTTTCATCTTCCTTAGTAGGTGTTCCAGGTCTGTGAGGTTTTCTGCTAGTACTATGGTGTCATCTGCATATCTTAGATTGTTGAACAGATACAGCCTTGTCTGACCCCTTTGCCAATTGGGAACCATTCTGTTTCTCCGTGTTCTGCTCTGACAGTAGCCTCTTGTCCTGAGTACAGATTCCTCATCTGGACTATTAGATGTGTTGGTACTCCCATGTCTTTAAGGGCATTCCATAGCCTTTCATGATCTATGCAGTCAAAGGCTTTGCTATAGTCTATAAAGCACATGTTGATTTTCTTTTGGAATTCCCTGGTGAACTTCATTATCCATCATATGTTTGCAATGTGGTTCCTCGTGCCTCTTCCTTTCCTAAACTCTGCTTGAACCTCTGGGATTTCTCTCTCCATGTATGGTTGGAGTCTATGTTGCAGAATTTTGAGCATGATTTTCCTTTCATGGGAAATCAGTGCTGTCGTCCTATAGTTGCTGCAATCTCTTGTGTCTCCTTTTTTGTGGATGGGGATGTATATTGATCGCTTCCAATCTGTTGGCTATCATTTTGTTTTTTGTATCTGTTAATGTATGTTGGTTAGCACTAGAGTTGACTCTGTCTATGTGGATTGCAGCGGTTCATTTGGAATATCATCTGTTCCTGGTGATTTGTTTTTCGCTGTTTCTCCTATTGCAGTTTCCACCTCACTTTTTAAAATTTGGGGTTCATCTTCATATGGCGCTTTGTTCCATGTGTCCTTCATTTTGTCATCTCTTTTGTATAATTCTTCTGTGTATTTCATTCAACATCTTTTTATTCCTTCCTGGTCTTGGATTATGTTATTTTTATTGTCATAGATCATCCCAGTCCTTGGTTTGAATTTTCCTTTGATTTCCCAGATCTTGTGAAATAGATCTCTTGTTCCTGCCTTTTTGTTGTTGTCCTCTGTTTCTCTGCATTGGTTGTTGTAGTAATTTTCTGTATCTTTCCGCACAAGCCATTGTACTGTTGCATTCATAATTCTTAGTTTGTTCCTATCTCCCTTTTGCTATCCTTCTCTTCTTTTCTTTATTACTTGTGGTGTATTATTATTATTATTATTATTATTATTATTATTATTATTATTATTTTTCGTATATCCCACCTTTCTCCCAATATACGGACTCAGGGCCTGCACAATTTTTATTTTGGAAGGTTTCTGGCATATAGTTTTCATTCCATTTTCTGCATGTTTGTTTTGTAACTTTTTACTAGTAGTTCCTCTGTACTGTGGTCCTCAAGTTTCTGTACAGTGTAATTTTCAGTGGATAGGGAGAGATGGTTTTTAAACTTTGGCATTAAAAAGATTTTAGCTGTATTTTGTTTTAATTGGTTCTAAGCCACCCTGGGCCCCATGCAGAGAGAAAGATGAGATATAAATTGAACAAACAAATAGCAAACAAGTGTTCTTATGCTTGAGTCTTTCTGTAGTAAAAAGTCACAAAACAAACATGTAGAAAATGGAATGAAAACCATATGCCGAAAATCTTCCAAATGTACACATAGTGCAGAGATTACCAGCCTGGGGTACATGCATCCCCAGGGTGTGTGAGATGAAATTTGAGGGGGGGTGACAAATAGTGGTTTGTGTTCTTCAGCCAGCTCCCAATGTCCCTTGAGAAGTGGTAGTAGGTGGTTGTGTTGCTGAGGTCCAAAACATACTGCAGAAATAATCCAGTTTGAGACTGCTTTAACTGCCCTGGCTCAGTGCTAGGGAATCATGGGAACTGTAGTTTGTTGTGGCACCAGAGCTCTCTGCTGGAGAAGGCTAAATGTCTCACAAAACTATCGTTCCCAGAATTTCCTAGCATTGAGCCAGGGCAGTTAAAGCAGTCTCAAACTGGATTATTTCTGCAGTGTGTTTTGGACCATACATAGTAGTCTCATTGTTTATTTAATCAAAAGGAGAGAATTTACAATTTGTAATAATTTAAAATTTTTCTGAATCTAGAATCTTAACTGCTCAATTTAGATTGACATTTTATGCACTGAGTTAAAAGCTTATTTTTTAAATTCACCTGCAGTATTGTATGTGGTTCAATTTGTGGTTTTAAAATTAGAAATTACTGTAGACTTCTTCATATTCAGATGTGATATCAGTTTTGTAGGGGGTGTGAGCTTTAACCAAACATTTCCAAGGTGCATGTGGCATAGAAAAGATTGGGAACCACTGATATAGTGTTATTTATAACTTAAAATGACATTTTCTGATTTACCGGTACAATAATATCTTTCCATTAATTTTGAGATTATTTCATTTGTTTTTTCAGCCCCAGGAGGGACTCGAATAGATGACAATGACAAGACCAAGATGACCCATCACTGTGTGTTTTCCGCAGAAGAAGATCACGATGCTCTCCGACATTATGCTCAGGTTAGGTCAGAGAGTGCAAAGAGTGATGAATGTACTACAGTAGCTTTTACTTTGACAGAAAGCTAGGCTGCCCCAATCATTTTCAATCACTTTTTAAAATTACTTTAATTATACACTGTACTTTCTCCAAAGCTAGGACTTAAGGTGGCTTAAGAGTAAAAGAAATACAAGTAAAGCACATGCAGGTAGAAGCATACAATACTTAAGTTTTAAATGACATTAAACCAGAGATAGGCAACTATAGGGGGGTTGGCTTACCAGTTTTCACCCCTGCTCTCCTTGGGCCACAGTGGTGTTACAAATCCACAGGACCCCTAATTTTTTTTATTTTTAAAAAATGGGGTGATTTTTTTTTTGCCCCAGCACCATCCAGAATAGCTCAAAATTGCTGCAAAACACATTAGTTTTGCTTCTCCAGCCCCCCCCATACCTTAAAAACCTGCTAAGATGAAACAAGAAGTAAGCAGCTTCATGTATGATTTCAATTTGAGCTGATTTGGGGCTGATTTTTTTTAAGGTTCTGGCAAGTTTTAAACTATCGGAGGGGTTGAGGGAATGGATTGTTGAGGCTGTACCAAAAATTTGCCAGGACATTTTCTTTTAGAGGCTTTGGAGGGCTTCATGGGCCATGCTGTGAACAGTCATGTATTAAATCAGGGGTAGGCAACCTTTTTGAGCTGGGGGCCAGGTTGCTGTCCCTCAGACAATTGGGGGCCCGAAGCACCAAAAATAAATAAATAAATAAATAAATAAATAAATAAATAAAACACTCTCTCAGCCCCAGAAAAGCCATGGCAAAACCCCTGTAGAGATTTTGCCAAGAAAACCCCAAGAACAAGTAATAACAACAATAATCAATATCATCATGGTGCGCGGGGGCGGAGGTGGCGGCAGGACCGGTCCTTAGGTTGCCTACCCCTGCATTAAACTTTTTATAGAATTAAAACCATTTAAAACATACCCATTTAAAAGCAAAGGATAACCAACCCATTTTTTGCAAAGCAGGTAATTCCTGAAAGGCAGTTGGAACAAAAAGGTTTTCACCTGCAAATGAAAGGACAGCAAGGAAGCCAGTTTAGCCTCTGTTTGGGCTAGGAGAGTAGTTGCAGAGCGTAGGAGCAGCCACCGAGAAAGCCTTCTTGTTCATTTGAATCAAACATTTATTTTATTTTTTATTTCATTAAAATATTTATACCCCATAGGATCTCTGGACATCTTACCAGTAAAATCAGTTTGAACAATTTAAAACAACTTAAAATTTAAAAGAGTAAAAAACAATTAAATGATGAGCATGTTGACTGCCAACTCATTCTGATAAAATGCAATAAAAGAGTTAACAGTTTACTTAGTAGTGCTTGTCATTAGCAGTGCTTGTCATTGCTGCACTTTACCATAAGTAAAAGTCATTTACGGATCAATCTCTTTTTATTATTATTATTATTAATGGAGTAACAAATGGCTTGAGGCAATAGGACTGCAGAATTATTGAAGTTTTGATCTCAAAGTATTGTTTAGTCATTCTTTAATGACTAAAATGGAGCCAGGAAATATATGTTCATGTAATTTGGAATGCACTTTTCATTTGCTGTGTTGTTTATATTTATTCTTTTTAATGGTTTGTGTTTAATTGTATTTATAGTTTAATTATATATTTTTACCTTCGCATGATGTAATATTTTCCAGATGTATCTGTTTTAACTTTTGCAATCTGAATTGAATCTCAGACATTACAGTGCATTGCTATCCAGTACAGGTGCTGTGTAATGGGAGAGGAGCGTAACTCTGCTGATGGTTATTTATACTGTGTGTGCCACATTACATACATTGGTGTCCAATGCAGACTCTTGTGTGATTTCTTCAATAAAATGTGACTCAAATACAGAGATGGGAATCACACATCCTTGTCCGTATTGTTGAACTGCAAGTCCTATCAGCCCAGACAGTGTTGCATGACATAACCAAAGGTGAAGAGCGCTGGTAAACAACATTTGGAGGTCTGCATATCTCCCATCCATTCTCTGGGGATAAGTGTCAAATATGCGTGCAGTTGGGCTATTTGCAAAGCAATTGAGTTTGTCTAAAAGAAATTAAATTTCCTGACACATGAGGTATATTTTTATATGTGTTTCATTTTTATTGTAGATTAGTTATGAGCACATACAGAACTACTAGTTTCTATTTCTGTTGATACTGTTTACTTTTCTTATGTTTAGGTCTTCAATAAACTCATCAGGAGATACAAATATTTGGAAAAGGCATTTGAAGATGAAATTAAAAAGGTAATGCTGCTAACATTTATGATCTGGGGCTTATATTTTTAATATGCAATATCTTTTTTTATCCATGATGCATGGAATCAGTATCTCTTCTGAGACACAGAATGCTTAATTGCAAGTATATATAGTGACTTCTAAATAAACAAAACCAGCCTTTGGCTTTTGCGGGGTGGGGAATGTTTTTAAAAGAATGCTCTTTTAATTTTCTGATGGTTTAGCAAAGCTACCTTTTAACTGTTGCTCAGAGTTTGGTACCCTTCATTCTATTCAGCTCTCCACACTATAAGCATTGACTGTACTATTAATTACAATAAGCTATTATTATGAGTAATACTGACTCATTTTGTTTCACATGCTGAAAGCACTTTACACTCATTTAAGCTGTCCGTTTTACTTTCCACCTCTGCCCACTCAGCTGACTTCATCCAAGGATATTTGATTGTTAATATTCAGCACAGTTGTGGCAAACTGTGCTTCATGTACGTAAATGCAAAGGCTTTTTTAAAATAAAAAATACTTCAAGATTAGAGTTTATTGAAGGCTTTCAGTTTAGGTAAAAAGCAAAAGCAGTCACCAACCTAGCATATATGTGTGTGTGTGTGTGTGTGTGTGTATGTGTAGACCGTGCTTCCCTTTCCCTTGGCTAAAAGCATCAGAGCAGTAAATATAATGCAATGAGTAATCATCTCTTTAATCTCATATATTCAATGACAGTAACAAAGTAAAAGTTCTGTATGAAAGAGTGTGTGCATTCCTCTCCTAATCAGCCAGAATCATACCATAATGTGATGTGTGCATGTAAGGAACCCAGGTTCAAAAACCTGTGGTACAGTGAATTGGTCCCATGCATCTGTGGCTGTGTTTTTAGTCTCATCAACACACATAATCTGTGTTAGGTGGAACTGGTGCTATTCAAAATATTTATCAATGATTTGGATGAAGGAATAGGGAGCATGCTTCTCAAATTTGCAGATGACACCAAATTAGGAGGAATAGCTAATACTCCAGAAGACAGGATGAAAATTCAAAATGACCTTAATAGATTAGAAAGCTGGGCCAATGCTAACAAAATGAATTTCAACACAGAGATATGTAAAGTACTGCACTTAGGGGATTTTTTTTAAAAAAAAATGAAATGCATAGATATAAGATGGGGGACACCTGGCTTAACGAGACTACGTGTGAAAGGGATCTAGGAGTCCTAGTAGACCACAAGTTGAACATGAGTCAACAGTTTGATGCAGCAGCTAGAAAGGCCAATGCAATTTTAGGCTGCATTAATAGAAGTATAGTATCTAGATCAGGGGTAGGCAACCTTTCCCCTTTAAGGGCTGAGGGACTTCAGCTCCCAGAATCCCAGGAGCTATTGGCCAACATGGGACTATTGGCCAACATGGCTGAGGCTTCTGGGAGCTGAAGTCCCTCGGCCCTTAAAGGGGAAAGGTTGCTTACCCCTGATCTAGATCAAGGGAAGTAATAGTGCCATTGTATTCTGCTTTGGTCAGGCCCCACCTGGAATACTGTGTCCAGTTCTGGGCACCACAATTCAAAAAGGATGTTGAAAAACTGGAGTGTGTCCAGAGGAGGGCAACTAAAATGGTGAAGGGTCTGGAAACCATAAAGCCCTATGAGGAGCCACTTAGAGAACTGGGTATGTTTAGCCTGGAGAAGAGACAGTTAAGAGGGGATATGATAGTCCTCTTTAAATATTTGAAGGGATGTCATGTTGAGAAGGGTGCTAGCTTGTTTTCTGCTGCTCCAGTGAATAGGTCTCGGAACAACGGATGCAAGCTCTAGGAAAAGAGATTCCACCTCAACATTAGGGGGAACCTCCTGACAGTGAGAGCTGTTCGACAGTGGAACACACTCCCTCGAAGAGTGGTGGAGTTTCCTTCTTTGGAGGTCTTTAAACAGAGGCTGGATGGCCATCTGTCAGGGATGCTTTGATTTTGAGTTCCTACATGGCAGAGGGTTGGACTGGATGGCCCTTGTGGTCTCTTCCAACTCTATGATTCTATGGTATTCTGATTGTTCATTTAAGTCAGGAATGAACATCTTCTGGAATTCTGAATGCTCTTGCATTACAACATCCCTCAGTCCTAGCTTGTGGCGGTAGATGATGAAACTTGTATGCAGGAATGTTTGGATGGCCACAGGGTTCCCCATAGTTTATTTTTCTCTTTCAGAGATATGAATAATTGCTGCTAAATCTGGGATAGTAAGTTAGTGATCCTGAAGATATATGACACAATAAATGATTGACATCATAATCTGGAAAGGGTACATGCCAGCTTTTAGTGCACCTTGAATTTAGAAAAAACTGATAGCTCAATGTTAAAGACACATGCTTTACATATTGAAGGCATGAAATTAAAACTCCACTATCTCCAGATAGAGCTGGGAAATACTTCTGTCTGAAACCATGGCAAATGTGAGTCAAAGTAGATAATACTTAGCTAGATAGAATAGTGGTCTGAGTCTGCATAGGACAGTTTCCTTATTCCTGGGAAATTCCTGCAAATTCCTTTACCTCAAATTGCTCTTTAATATTCACTCAAAGAAGATTTAGGTGGAGTTTAGAAAAGTCACTTTTGAAGTGCAGCAGAATCTGGTTATGGAATTATTGTAGCCCAAAAATGTAAGTTTCCCAAGTTCTGGAGTTAGGTTTTCTTTAAAAAGAGTGTCATTGAGGCATAGTGTTTATAAAGATAAAGTTGGGCCCCCATCCAGTCAGTTTTGGCAATGCAAAAGGCAATGAGCCTTTGGCTTTTTTGTTTAGAGGCAGAGTGTGCAACTGTGTCAAGGATGTGGCCAATTTTTGCCCCTTCACACCTAGCATGCACCCACACCCTCCACTTTTAGCAAAACATTGGAACATGAAGTAACATCTGGTTGTGGGAAGGTTGTGAGCACTTAAGAATTCATATGACACTTCTGGAGAATCTTCAAGTCATTTTCCTCCTGAAAAAACAAACAAAAACATAGCTGTGGACATATATGAGCTTTTGGGAGTCAGGACAGACGTGGAGTAGGTCACAAATAGGGGTTTACTGTAGCATGTTGCCAGTAGACTGTGCTTCCCTTTCCCTTGGCTAAAGGCATCAGAGCAGTACATATAATGCAATGAGTAATCATCTCTTTAATTTCATGCTAGAAAATGAATTAATTTGACCATGACACTAGAATAAAAATTTGCCATGATGATTTTTTTAAATATAACTATTCCCCTATCCAGCACATCTTTATGCTGCCTCTTCTTTCTACCAAGCTGGGATTCAAAGTGGCTTACAAAATAGAGGTGATGACAGATAAAAACATGGCATTCTGTTAGTGACACATGCGTAAACCATGCTACACACATGGGACAATTTATTCCCCATAGCACAATGGATATCTACTGCCGATGGCAGCAAAAGCAGAGTTGTACATACAGCAATAGTGCATGTTGTAGTTGTGCATTACACAGTCATTGTGCATTACACAGTTGTGTCACACCCAGTCATTGGCAAGTATTATGCAATGTTGCTTTTCTTTCATTTAGGCTGCTTAAGTTGAGGGGATTAATAATAATAATAATAATAATAATAATAAGTTTTATTTATAGCCCGCCCCTCTGCTAGGCAATCGGGGCGGGTTACAGCATTTTAAAACAGCACAGTTAAAAACATTCTCTCCAAACATAATCCCTCCACCCACCCCTTAAAACAAGATTAAACCAAAAAATAATTAAAACAACACAAGAATAAATTAAAAACTCAATCCGGAGTCAGTGGTCAATGAGCAAGTTGTCCCTCTCCATGGACAGATATTATTCTGGGAAGGCCTGCCGGAAGAGATCCGTCTTTACTGCCTTCTTAAAGGCAGCAAGGGTGGTTATCAGACGGATCTCATCCGGCAGGCCATTCCACAGTCTGGGAGCGGTAGCGGAGAAGGCCCTCTGGGAGGTCCGGGACAGCCTAGTTTTTATTGGCTGTAACAGATTCCTCCCAGAGGACCGCAGGGCGCGGGGGGGATCATACGGGGAGAGGCGGTCTCTAAGATAAGATGGACCCAAGCCATGTAGGGCTTTAAAGGTCAAAACCAACACCTTGTACTGTGCCCGGAAACTAATCGGCAGCCAGTGGAGGGATTTAAGCACCGGTGTTATGTGCTCCCTCCTTGATGTTCCCGTGATTACCCTGGCTGCCATATTCTGTACTAATTGAAGTTTCCGGGTTAGGCACAAGGGTAGCCCCATGTAGAGTGCATTGCAGAAATCCAGACGTGAGGTTACCAGGGCGTGTACCACAGTTTCCAGATCCCTCATATCCAGATAAGGGCGCAGTTGGCGTATCAGCCGAAGCTGATAACAGGCACTCCTGACCACCGCATTCACCTGACTAGTCATGTGAAGCGATGAGTCAAGGAGCACTCCCAAACTGCGAACACAGTCCTTTACGGGGAGTGTGACCCCGCCCAGGACTGGAGACTAGATTATAGATTGTAGCCATGGTTAAAAGCATACAAAACTATTTAAAATAGTTTTAAATGATTAACAAAATTAAAACCATTTAAAACATCAATTTGAAAGGAAGAATAATAGCATTACTTGTTGTTGCTGTTTGCCTTCAAGTCATTTCCAATTTATGGCGACTCTCAGGTGACCCTATCATGGGGTTTTCTTGGCAGGATTTGTTTAGAGGCTGAGAGTATGTGAATTCCCCAAGGCTAACCAGTGGATTTCATGGCTTAGCAGGAAATCAAACACTGGTCTCCAGAGTCATAGTCCAATGCCCAAACCATTATGCCATGCTGGCTCACAAAAAAGCACAATAGCACACCAAAAAAAGAAGAAAAGCTCTTTTAATGTAAAACGGCCAATTCCCAAAAGCCTACTAGAATTAAAAGGTAATCACCAAACTCTTGTTTGTATAACACCTGTAGTTAAACCAGTGATTGCCTGGCAGCACATAAATTGGAGCTGAGTGGGTGTGAGGTCAATATTATTCAGAAACACTCTAGTGTTTGAAGGCCTCCCCATAGAGCCGGTAACCTAAGCTGTAATAGGGAATAGGAGGAGAACTGCACTGAGAGAAATCAGTGGTGCAAGTTGGTGATGCTAATAACAACCTGAAGCTGAACACTATGTTCAATTTTTGTGCTTTCTAAGTGGGTTAATTAGAATTGGATTTCATCCCCTCCCCCAAGCTATTTCAGGCAATGCTTAACAACCAAGTCAGAGACAAATAATACCCTTTGAACAAGGGAAAATGATCTCCTTGTATAAAAATAAAATAAGGCATCCTAGTGTGGCCAACATTAAATGTTGTTTCCATCCAACTAATCATCTTTGAGACAAGGAGAATGACAAGATCCCTGAGCTCTATCAAGCATTGCACCCTGCATTCATATTCATAGCTTTATTTTGTATATGTTTTTATTTGTGGTTTTTAAAAAGTCCATAGTGTAGAAATTGAACACATCCAATTTTTAGAAGTGGGGTCTGGCACTCTTTGTCAGTTCCATGATTTATCCAAATTAACAATTATATGTTTCAACTTGCATAAGCCAAAAAAAAAATATATAACAATTTGTGGATTTAGAACTGCTGTGTTTTCTTAGCAGGATATGTCATAAATATCTTGCATATGCAAAACTCTGGTAAACAGTTTGATAAATCCACCATGTATGCTTTGAAAACTGTTTTGAAGGAACTTTGTATGCTGTGTCATGTGCAGTCCAACACTCTTCTGACATTCACAGTGGAACGTTCTGGCTAAAGATGTTGTAGGTTGTAGGTCATGTCCCAAACCACCTGAAAAGCCATGGATGCTCACATGACATATATTAAATGAAGCCAAGGCTTGCTCTTGAGGAGACCACTGCAGAAGGGCACCTCCCTAGTATTGGTGGTACTCTTAATTTTGTCTCATATTTGGCACCTTTACACTACATGGCATCTAACTGTTCTGGGTTCCATGTCTTGATAGGCCCTGGAAGCTTCCATGAGTGGGTGCCTATCATCTGGGGGCAAAAAAAGTGCCTGCTTTTTAGATGGGAAAGATCCAAGAGCTTGAAGGCTTGGGAATGTTTGAGAAGGCAAAAGCCTCTGAACCCTTGTGAGGCCTGTAAGCTACACAGCTCCTATTACTGTGTTAGGGTATGATGAAAGAATGTCATATTTCTCTTCCCTTTTGACAAGAGATAGAGTTTGTGAGATCTGTTCGTAGGCTGTCTGAGAAGGAAACATTAATATTGAACTGTAACTCTTTTAAATGTTACAATTCTCTCATTGCATATAGATGCCTTTTATGCCCATGAAAGCCAATAGTTTCCCCCCAAATGTTTCCCCCAAGAAGTTCAGAGTCTTTTCCTAAAACGTTCTTAAACGAGAATTCTTCTCTCTCCCCACATTGTGCCTTTTTATAGGCTAGCCAGTAATTAGTGTCAGTTTCAAGCCCTGCATCTTAGAGAAATGAAAAGTCATCTTATTTTTCAAACCTGTTTTGAAATAAGTTGTGAGATGCAGTTGGTTTGTGCAAAGGTTAAAATGACACATGAGTTGTTGCTTCTGGATGTTCTTAACTTAAAAATTCAGGTAATTGGTAGGTACCTGCTAAAACAGAGGGTAATGTTCTTTCAACCAAGTCATTTAAAATTCCTGCAAGTTATAATTTCATAGCTTCTCTTATTGCTGCAGTTTGACTGGGCAGACTTAACATTTTACTCTCATTTTTCTTCTCTTACTGTGGCTTTGCACTTTTACAAATATGTATTTTACAATGATCTTGAATTATGATATGAACCAGTTTCATAAATGTTCAGAATCATAGCAAAGTTTAAGAAATCTATGCAGAAATAATTCATGCTGTCTTCATGCGTTCAAGTTTGCTTGAACTCACATAATCTATATGGTAAAATTAATATCCAGGCTTCCTTAATATAAATTTATAAAAAAATAAGCTACAAAAGCTGTTGGGTCTGTCCCAAAGTGAAGCAGTTTTACATCCTGTTCGAATCCATTGGAAGTGTTTAGCATGTCTTTCACTCTCTTCTACTCAAAAGAAGAACTATTAAAAGTACTTAAAATTTGCCCCATTGGTATCATGGAGACCAGGAATTGGGAACCATACAGTCCTCCAGATGCTTCCATCAGCCCTAGCCAGTATAGGCAATGGTGAAGAGTTCTGTGAGATGCAGTTCAGCAATATCTGGAGGGCTGCTTGATTCTCACTTCTAATGCAGAAATTGCAGTAGTTGTCAGATTGTGACAACTGAGCAAGGTGCTGTTCATTTAATGTAACATCTGTGTTTGACCCTTAGACTAGGTTTTGAGCTCATATTTAATAGAATTGGCAGTCACATCAGTGGATCTGTGCAAGCACTAGTATTTCATATTGTGCGTGCATGCCATGAGTAATGCTCTACACATTTCCAAAGTGTTTCCAAAAGTGTGTCTGTCATTTGTTTCACAGCTCCTGTTGTTCCTTAAAGCCTTTTCTGAAACGGAGCAGACAAAGTTGGCAATGCTCACTGGGATCTTGCTAGCCAATGGGACACTTCCTGCTACCATTTTAACAAGCCTTTTCACTGACAATATTGTCAAAGAAGGTAACTTGCTGTTTTTCTGGTAGTGCTGTCAGGATAGCTTAAGCTTTGGTTCAGAGATGAGTTTGCCTTCCTAGAGGCTTGTTGGGGTGTTGGGGCTCTGAAAAAGTTCTTTTTCCTTCCTTGGGCTCTTTCTGGAAATGGATTGAGATTTTGCTGTCCATGTGTAAATTGTTCTGTTGCTCATTTTAAAAACTTCATTAATTGATCAGCTAGCTTCACATGGTGCTAATGTATCTCTTTCTGGGCTCTCTGGGGCCAATTATAAATGAATATGGAAACATGGTTACAATTTAAGTCTAAGCCATTTTTCCCAATAACAATATGACAAACTATATTCTAAATTGAGCACATAAATGTTGCATCATCCAATGAAGTGCCAATATAGGACTTCATTGTAGGACTTTTCTACATGCACACTGCTAAATAATATTGTAACCTTGGGTGTAAACCTTGGGTCTGATCAATACAAGGGGGAAGAATAAGGGATTTTATATAATTTTGAAGATATTTCAGAGAAGCTGGCTTGCCTTCACCTATGGGACAGACTACAGGTTAGAGCAATGACATTTATAAATATAATTATTTAGGAGTGAGCAATGTTTCTTTCTTACCAAAACACAACTAGGGAAGATGGTGTTGATCTGGATCACGATCCTGTAGGTGAAATGGACTCTACACAACATATTTTGAGAAGTTAAATGGCAGCTAAACTAAGGCACAACAGGGATAATTTTTAACAGGGAACTACAGAGAATCAAGGTCCAGTATTCCACCTTCACAGAAGCAAGGCAGAGTAAGTTGCTACTCTTTAATGGACCTCGGAGCTCTCTTTAGCTTGGAGGTAGTAAG
Organism: Phrynosoma blainvillii; assembly: GCA_026167975.1. Lineage (NCBI taxonomy): Eukaryota > Metazoa > Chordata > Lepidosauria > Squamata > Phrynosomatidae > Phrynosoma > Phrynosoma blainvillii. Next base: position 42,407,590 of record JANUYF010000005.1, read on the forward strand.
GCACAGTGGGAAATACTTTTCTTAGAACCCATTGGGGCAAAATGAATGCTTTCTGACATGCTTTTCCTAGACCTTGTTAGATGTAAAAAGGTACTTGGAAGAGCATGCAGAGTATCAACTGTTATCCTCTTCCTTTGTTCAGTGCAGTCCATTATGGAAGGGAAACTTTAGGAGAAATTCAAGTGAAGACCTCATGATTGTCCCTGTGTCATTTTTAGAAGCATGAGTCAAATGCCCAATTCTCATCTTCCCCAGCAGTCTTCCCCACCTTCCCAGGGTTCCAAGGGAAAAAAGAAACCCATTCAGAAGCACTCTTTTTTTTGTAGAGGTGATTGTCCTCTCACTTGAGACAGAACCAAGTTGGGTAGTCTACTCAGATAACCTGCTGCCCCACAAGACTTGTTCATATTTGCTTTGATAATGGGGGTAGCACATCAGGGTTTGATTGAACAATAACCTCATGGTGGAAAGATCATTTTTGTTAACTGCCTATGAGTTGATTTCAACAAGTATGAATGGCCGTGGTTTCTAAATTTGTTTCTACTGACACTGTTCACAATGTTAATCTTAGTGATAGACTATGAATTACTCAGTCGTGCTCTGAAGAATCTGTTACATATATATGTGTTTCTGTGTGTGTGTATGTTCAGTTGATGCCAAGGGGAATGTTTTATAGCATCTTGCTGACACACCCAAAACTTCTGAGGTTGAACGTAGCATCCTGCCCCTGTGGGTAGATAAAACTTTAGACATTATTGCCCTGTTACTCAGAATTCGAATTGGAAATCTGTGCTGACCGAATGGCCGTAATAATAAAGAATTGAATTGAATTGGAAATAAATCTCTTTGAGTGCTGAGGACTTTAGTTTGAATATGGGATGCATCCTAGAACTAAATGAAAACCCTCCACCAGTTTAAAATCAAAATAAAATATTGTTGTTGCTCTTTGTGCCATTGTTCTATTGCACAGACTGAAGGCCTCTCACAGGAAGGTACATTTGTATGATTATCAGCAGCTGATAACCATGGTAACCCAGTTACTTGGTTCCCTCTCTTGCCCAAATAAGACTTGTACATCTCACTCACATTCTTCCATGTGGGTTTTCCAGGCAGGTGGACTAATGTTCTATAAGACATTTGGCTTCACAAACATGTAGTCATTTTAAAAATCCGCGTCATTTTCCAATGTTCTTGTCATATCTGTGAACTCCTTTGCAAATATAGACCTGGTTCTTGCAATTCACTCTGAACAGATATGTTAGATCCATCTGCTATACTTATTGAAACAGCCATTTGACATACTTATATCTTTTTAAAGGGAAAACTCCCCTTGTATATGTTATAGAAGCACAGTAAATATGTACAGATGGTGTCAATTTTCAACCTTGGCATAAACTTTTCTCTGTGCTGTATACACTTCAAACATTATGATTTTGTACATAGCCATCTGTAATATGGATTCTTCAACATGATAACATATGAAGTGGCATGTTATGTGCAACTTTTACTTGCTATCAGTGTCATCCTGTGATCAACGTTACTAAATCTATATTCTTGCAAAATTCTTTCCAGTTGAGTATAAATTAAATTGGTGTCTATCTGTACTCTTGCTTGCTTTATTTTCATTCTCTTCTAGGTATTGCAGCCTCTTTTGCTGTCAAGCTTTTTAAAGCGTGGATGCTAGAAAAAGATGCCAATTCAGTTACCTCCTCTTTAAGAAAAGCCAACTTAGACAAGAGGTTGCTAGTAAGTATTCCCTCCTTCTCTGTTGTTGTTGTTGTTGCTGTTGTTGTTGTTAATGAATTGCCCAATAATCAGGTTTACTTATAGTTTGTAACAGTTCAGAACAATGAAAGAAGTGAAATACAAAAACAGTATACATAAAACTAAAATAAAAGCCATGGGACACAACATTACTACAAATAATTTTAAAAGCATTAATAGATCCTAAGATTAATAACAGATAAAGTAAAGAGGTCTTCAGCTGATAACCAAAAGATCACAGTGTTGATGTCAGGCAAACCTTCTGGGTAGGGCATTCTGCAATCAGTCACTACAACTAAATGGCTGTGTCTCTAGGGGTCATCCTTTACAAGAATTTCCTTTGCTGTGCCTTAAGCATTGGAATGGATAGTAGTGTCCAACTGGTGATTTCACCCTGCCTCCTGCCTAGGTGCATAGGAAATGCTTTTGATGACCAGCTTTCTGTATCCAATTCTTGCTGTTTGACTTTTCAAGTTGCTCAGCTTTTTTAGAGTTTGAGACTAGCAGCCTTGAGAGAGCTGAGAACTGTTAAGACAAGCCCAACCTCCTTTCTGATGCCAGTTCAATTGTGAATTGAATCTGCATCAGCACTGGGCCAAGAAAGCAGTAAGAGAGAGCTTTTGAGGTACAGGTTTAGTCTCCCTTATCTGAAATCCAAAATGTTCCAAAATCCAAATTTTTTTTCATGGATGGCTGAGATAGTGATACCTTTGCTTTCCAGTGGTGCAATGTACACAAACATTTTTCCATGCACAAAATTTTGAAAAATATTGTATAAAATTGGAGTCTATGTGTATAAGGTGTGCATGAAACATGAATGAATTTTGTGTTTAGACTTTGGTCTCATGCCTAAGATACTTCATTATGTATAGGTAAATATTTTTAAAAAAAAATTAAAAAGAAATTAAAATATTTCTGGTTCCAAGAATTTCAGATAAGAGAGACTCAACCAGTAGTATAGGAATGACCTAGCTTAAAAAAATGTCAAATGCTGCTCAGCAAAATTGTGTGCCTAAGAAGGGGTTCACTGGACAATACAGACTAATCTGATCTGTTCTTACTTAAAAGAGAATCCTACTGGTCTTATTTCCAAAGAAACATGGCTAGTGCTACAGCTATAAGAACTCGGTGCTTGGCACAATGAACACCAATTTCTCTCTTTGGTTGAAATTGTGAATACTAGCAAATACCTTCAACAGGCTAATCCTTGAATAAACATGGCTCCCAGTAAAAAGAATGATGTACTCTCAAGTCTTGGGGTCAAATATGGTCCTCCTGGGGGCCCACTGCAATAGATTTTCTAGATGGCCGCATCCCTTCCCCATGGATTCATCAGTGTGCATGAGTCCAGCCTGCAGGAATCGGTGATGGAGGGCAAAATTGGGCAGTGTTGCCCCCCAGATTTTCTGTGGCTGGCTACTCCTGTTTTTCTGGAATGTGCAAAATCCTACAACATCCAACAGAAGAAAAGAAGAGCCAACACAGGATTTCATGTTGTTCTGTTACCAAACTACTTGATATATTTTGGCCAGTAAATATTGTGAACCTTCTTTAGAGTATTGGTTACTAAAATTAAAGAAAATAAAAGAAAACATTCTTAGTATCTTATATAGGAGCTGTTTTATCAGAGATTTCTGGAGACTGTTATCTTTGAGTAGGCTGCTAAAGAAGGCTTTGAAGTATTTGAAGGCTGAAATGTTTTGGCATTTTAATAATACATCACAGCATCCTGAAATGTGCCTCTTTCATATGTGAGCATCCCTTTTCTGTGCCTCTTTGCCCAAAGACTAGGAAGTGTTACAGATTGTTCGAGGTGGCTCCTAGCCAGAAATTAGGTCAACGTAATTTACTGAATTTCTTCTGCCTTTTAAAACACACTTTTTTAAAATTAAAATTAAATGAAATTTAAAAGGCCCACATGCAGTCCCAGGAGCCTCAAAAGCAGCTAGTGCCAATGCTTGTCTAGTTTTCCATTCAGATTTAGTGGCCACGGAAGTGCTCCCTTAAATCAGTGACTGCTTGCCACAGCTAGACAACAAAGTGCAAGCTTATACTAGTTCAATTTTTGTGGAGTGCAAAGAAGTGGCTCTTTGTTTCTGTTTTATATACTTTCTCTCAAACTTCATAAAGTTATGAATGACTTTGTACATTATTCTAATGTGTTTTACAAAAAGCAAATTTATTTCTTCCAGGAACTGTTTCCTCCCAACCGGCAGAATGTGGAGCATTTTGCCAAATACTTCACTGATGCTGGCCTCAAAGAGCTTTCAGATTTTCTCCGAGTGCAGCAGTCACTGGGCACTCGGAAAGAGTTACAAAAAGAACTCCAGGAACGTCTTTCTCAGGAATGCCCAATTAAAGAGGTGGAGGAATTGTTTTTTCTCTTACTCAAATTAGAAGAAAAATTGAACAGTTTAAGTGAGTGTAGACTGTGGGAAGAAATGAATAATGCACCTGTTGAGCAGAGTTGTGGGTTAGAAATTTTTTTCATGGGAATATTTTTGTATATTTTCCCATGGAAATATTTTCATTGTTTATAATCTGGTTATTCATAGTTGACTGTGCTGTTGTATTGCAATAAATCATGTTAGATTGGCTAGGATGTGAAATTCTAACTTTTCATCTAAGGAGATAAGCATTGAGAAATACCACTGCACAGAGGGAAACACATGGCCAAAAGAAAGTTAAACTGTTGATATAAAATATATCAAGTGCAGCTCTCTTTAGGAATGAGATCTTTGAAAAAATACTGTTCTTTCAGGTGTGGTTCTTTTTTGTTAAATATAAGGAAAGTACGTATATTTATTCTTTTTCACTTGTTAGTAATAGTCCAATTGTAGGGTGCAATTTGAGTTTCCCAGAGTGTTAACCCTTTTAAAGGGAAACAAAAATATACAGATATGAAAGTTAAACTTGTTAGAGTTCAGCTTTCATCAGCAGAACAACGGAAGTGTGGGTCAGACTATTATTTTAAATCTCTCTTCCTAAAGAATAAGCACTTACTCCAAAAAAATAATAAACATGCAATTTGTAGTTTAAAAAACAAACAATAATGACTTTAATAAATAAAATAACTATATAAAATAACTAAAACCTAATCTCTGGTGATAGCTTGGGTAAAGAGAGATAAATCTCACCACCTTTAGATAGCAGGAAGATGGGACAACTGACTGCTTGAAGCAGTTACCAGAAGTTTAGAATCTTCAGAGAGAGCTGTTAAACTGTCTCCAAGAGGCAGTGACCAAAGTCACATGATAGTTAGAATGAGAGAGGGAGGAGGGAGGAAGTCCCTAGCTAACTAAGAAGGGACAGGAATATGCAAATATATTCCAACAATCCCCCTCTCATTCTCTTGGACTGATGTCAAGGATCTTCAGCCCTTCACATAGCCTCTGGAATTGATCTTTTGGCAGAAGTTTAGTGAGGTTTAGTGAAGATGTCTGCAATCATTACTTCTGTGTTGCAGTATTCCAGCTGGACAAGTCCATTCTGACACATTTCTTGCACTTTGTAAAATGCAATGTCAGTGTTCTTCTTGAGTGGCTTTTCACTCTGAGAGATCTTGATGCAGCTTGGATTATCTGCATCAAGATGGTTGGTTTGGGTTCTGTTATCCCAAAGTCCATAAATAAGTTTTGCAGCCATTTAATTTCATCACACACTGCTTTTGCTGTACCTGTAGAAGAATATGTGATTGTAGATTGCTTCATACTTGTCCAACTTACAGCTCCTCGACCATCAGGTTGCTGGTGGTTGACTTTCTGTCTGCCAGATCTGCAGCCCAGTCTGCATCTGCATAGGTGATCAGCTGTGGTTGGTGACAGGCTGGCAGCATCAGTTTGTAACCTGCTGTTCCTTTTAAATATCTAGAAACTCTTTTCACTGCAATAAAATCTCTTTTAGTAGGAGAGTTGATCCTAACATTTGCAATGTTAGGACTGGTAAAGTTGTCTATGTATAGGAGTTTTCCAACTGCAATCCTATATTTGTCTCCATTTTGTAAAGGTTTGGATTTCTTAATGTCCTTTAAGAATCCTACTTCCATTGGAGTGAGCATAGCATTTGCATCTTTCAGACCAAGGCAGTCCAGAAGATCCAGTATCTTCTGTTTTTGATTCAGGAAGAAATTTCCATCACTGCCTCTTTGTATTTGCCCTCCAAGATAGTGTGAGATGTCTCCCAAATTCTTAATATCAATCTCTTTATTGAGAGATGCTGGATTATCTCTTAACTATCTGATTTGTTCTCACTGCACAGGATCAGATCATCTACATAACTTGTGATGTAAGTCCATTTATTATTTCTAAATCTCTTGTATATACATTTGTCAACAGTGCCTAGAGTGAACTCCTCTTTGATAAGAAGTTGGTTCAGTTTCTCACTCCATGCTCTGGCATCCTGTTCTAAACCATAAATGCTCTTTTGTAACTTGTATACAAGATGTTCCTTCCCAGATATTTGGAATCCTGGAGGTTGTTCCATATAAAGTTATTCAGTGAGATCGCCATATAGAAAAGCTGTGTGAATGCCCAGATGTTGAACATTCATTTTCTTGTAAGCTGCAACAGCTAGGAGAGTTCTGATGGTTGTATGAGTCAGTGGCATCCCCATGGTGACACTCGATGTAGGGGGACAGGGCTTCTGGGGCCAGGACTTTTGGTGTGCATGCTACACGGGAACACAGATGAATGTGCACAGTAAATTGCGTGTGCAGCCCTGCAGCAGCATGAAAGGGGCACCCAATGTCTCACGACAGCCCAGACAGCACACTCAAGGCCTCATGGCAGCCCTGATGTAGCACTGAAGGCCTTGCGGCAGCACAGACACAATACCCAAGGCCTCATGGCAGCCCGGACAAGGTGCCCAGGCCTCATGGCAGCCCGAACAAGGCACCCAAGGCCTTGTGGCAATCCAGACAGGGTGTCCAAGGATTCACAGCAACCCGAGCATAACACCCAAGGACTTGAGGTAGCCCAGATGGGATGCCCAAGGCCTCGCAGCAACCTGGACTAGACACCCAAGGCCTTGTGGCAGCCTGGACTAGGCACCCTAGGCATCATGGCAGCCCAGACAGGGCACCAAAGGCCTCACGGTAGCTCAGATTGGGCGCCCAAGGCCTTTTGGTTGTCCAGAGACCAGACCCAAGGTCCCTGGAAGGCCCTGTGGGGGCGGGGGACCAACCGGGTGTGCCCCCCTCTTCTGGAGTGTCATCCCCCTACTGAGGTGTCAGCCAGTATTTTCTGTTTTGATTCAGGAAGAAACTTCCATCACTGCCCCCTCTTCTGGGGTGTTACTCCCCCTCCCCAGTGATGCTACTGGTATCAGTGACTACTCCAGTAAAAGTTTTATTGTAGTCCTCACCATACTTTTGAGTATAGTCTTTAGCAACAAGTCTTGCTTTGTATCTCTGAATCTCCCCTTCTGCATCTAGCTTTGTTGTAAAGACCCATCTACAGGCAATTGCCCTATATCCTTTTGACAATTCTGACAAAGTCCCTGTCTTAAAGATTAATTTCCTCACTAGCAGCTTACACCCACTTCTCAGAATCTGTCTTTGGAATTACTGTTGGAAGATCTGTGCATTCTTTTTCCCCCTCCTTAGATAGATAGGAATTCCTGCTAGGAAACTCCTCTCTCTCTCTTTCTCTCTCTCATTCAGACTAACCATGTGATTTAGGTCACACCCCCTTTTGGGAATAACAGTCTTTTTTCTCAAGAGTTTTCATTAGAGCTGTTCGATCTTCCTGCTCTCTCAACTTTGTTTGGAAAGATGGTGAGATAAATATTTCTCTCTACCTGAACAATGCACTAGTTAGATTAGGATTTAGCTTTTTATGTATTTATAGATTAAAGCCTTGTTTTTAATAATAATAATAAATTAATAAACTACAAGGTATGTGTTTGTTGTTTTTTGAGTCAGTATCTGTACCAAGGACAAGGGGCCACTGTCAGAACAGAATTCGTGGAAACAAATTATCTATTAGTATTTAAAAACAAAACAAGATACCTAATTGTAGTGCTGAAGGAACAGACACACACATGACATAAAATTCCAGCTATTAATCCCTTCATCCTGATTTGTTACAACTTTGGGCAACTCTGTCTGTTTTGGCTTCTCCCATATTTGAATTTTATAGTTTTTGTTAAATTATGATGAAAAGGGAACTGAAACTATATGCTACTCTTTCCTCCTCTTTGTCTTCTCAGCAGCCAGCTTTATCTTGCTGCTTTTTTGCTTTATAAATAATCAGAATAGGGGCTCAATAGATAAAGCAGTCCAAAAGATATATCATCCAAGGTATTTGAAGTGCTAAGCATCTTCTGGTTTTTATTCAGAATGCCATTTAAAAACACCAAGTGGTGGAAAGCTAGTGGTGCTTCTAGATGTCCAGCTGTTGGAAGTGAGTTGACACTGGTAGTGTTACCAGCTGTTAATGCTGAGCTACTGTCAAGAGAGAGGATTAATGTTGATGATGTGTGTGAATAGTTAATTATGCAATAAGACTTACTGTATGCTTTAGAAGATAAAACATTCCACCTTTTGTATCGAAAACTGTTCAAACATTCTGGGGCAGTTCCTTGCCAAAGGACATAATAACATTATGTCTTTCATGTGACTCTATGTGATACCTGCCTCCTACTGGCTGCCAATAGAACATTTAATAGTCCACCTTTTTCCCAATATAGGGACTCAAGATGGCTAACCACAAATTTAAAACAACAAAATTAAAAACAATACAAACACACTTTAGAAAGTATAAATATAAAATTAAAAAACAATTAAACAATGAGCATTCTCTGAAGATGCCAGCCACAGATGCTGGCGAAACTTCAGGAATAAACTCTTCCAGAACACGGCCACATAGCCTGATAAGCCCACAAAAAACAATTAAACAATGTATAGAGTTTAACATATTAAACATTAAAAATAGTAAAATGTATTTTTAAAAATAAAGAAAGCTTAAAATCTGAATCACAAAGCCCAACCTTCATCACTTAGAGAAAGCTTGACAGTACAAAAGTGTTTTTACTTCCCTTCAAAAGGAGAGATGGAATGGGGCCATCCTAACCTCACTGGGGAAGGAGTTCCAAAGCATGGGAGCTGCCACTATGAAGGCTCTATCCCTTGTTCCCACGAGCCTGAGAAGGTGGTGGGACAGCAGAAGCTCCTGTCCAGGTGATCCTTGAACTGTCATAGGCTCATAAAGGAGACATGGTCCTTCAAATAACCTGAACCCAAGCTTTATATGGCTTTATAGGTAAAAACCAGCACTTTGAATTATGCTTAGAAATGAATCAGAAGCCAGTGGTGCTTTTGCAACAAGGGAGTTGTAGCCAGTGCCACTTAACAGCCTGCAGCTCTTTGGACCAACTGAAGTTTCTGAGTACTTTGCAAAGGCAGCCCCATATAGAGTGCATTATAGTAATTTAAACAGGGTGCCACCATGGCCAGATTTGAGTTCTCCAGGAACAGGCATTGTTGTTGCATAAACTTTAACTTTGCAAAAGCATTCCTGGTCAATGCTGAAACCTGGGCCGTGGCATGCAAACCTGCATTTTCAGGGGAGCATAATCCCATTGAATATAGGTTGAATCCCTGTTCTCAGATCTGACTTACCAGGAACATCTCTGTCTTATCTTCAATTTGCTTGCTCTCATTCAGTTCACTATAACTGCCAAGCATTGGTTTAGCATAGGAATAGCTTCTTTAGAATTAGGTGGAACAGTACTTCAAGCCCTATCCCAGAGAGGTGACTCAGAAGGATATCATGGTTAATAATATCAAAAGACATTGAAAGGAACAGGGACACACTCCTCCTGTCCAGTTTCTTGTGTAGGTCATCCACCAAGGTGACCAGTGCTGACTCTGTCCCATATCCAGGTCTGAAACCAGACTGAAATGGATCTAGATAATTGTCTCATCCAGGAACCACTGGATCCTACTTGAGAAAGCACCACATGCTCTAGTATCTTGCCCAAAAAATGGAAGATTGGAGGATGGCCTACAGTTATCTTGCACAGTTGGATCCAGGAAAGGTGGTTTTTTTTTTTTTCAGAAGAGATCTTACCACAGCCTCCTTGAGACATGTTGGGACCCTGCCTTGTTCTAAAGAGACATTAATCACCTCCCTTCCCCATTCAGCCAGTCTTAATTCTGGCCTGTTTAAATAGCCAGAAAGGGCAAGGGTCATATGTTGTAACAGTGTGAATGCTTACTTGCTGTATGCGGATTGAGGGGTAGTGAACCCCTCCTGTTGAGTATTTCCTCTAGTTTTAAATGCTCTATTAAAACAGGCTTTCAGTCACATGAAAAGCTCAGAGTTATAGTGACATGTTTCCTTTTTTTATATTCCTGACAGCTTTCCATTTTCTCTGTAGGCTTCCAATAGCTGGATTAAAACAGTGCAGAAATCTATTTGTTGGCAGGGGTTTGCAGCAGACAAGGATATGTTGTTTAAGAAGATGGTTTTAAGGTATCTTTAGAAAAATACTCTCCTTGCAGATGGTGCTTTATGTAAAAGAAGAAATGAAGAGGAACGATCTGCCAGAGCCAGCGGTGATTGGACTCCTGTGGACTTGTATAATGAATGCTGTTGAATGGAACAAGAAAGAAGAGCTGGTTGCTGAGCAGGCACTTAAACATCTAAAGGTGTGCTAGAGGGGAATGCTTGTACACTAAGGACATAGGATTGGCTGCAGAGGTTTGGCTGCAGAGACTGGACACAGTTGTTTGCATGCACATGTGCATGACCGTTGACTGTAGGAAAGCATAGAAGTCATGTCTACTAATAATTTTAAAAAACTTGTTCACGGTGGCCATCTCACAATGATAAAAATATTCCATTCATTCCAAGTCTGCACAAACTTCCAGTAATGCTGCAGTGTCAAATGTTCCCAAGTCCATTGGATGTAGACTTTGGTGACTGATTTCCGGATGATCCAAAAGAAATGGTTTAATTAATGTATCATCAGTTTTTATTTACAACTGTACATATAGTTCCTACAAGTCACCCCAATAAATGTGTAATTTTGTTTTCTCTGTATAGGAATGTATATCCTGCCCATCTGGCATAGTAAACCACTCAGGGAACCTACGGTAATAACAGTTAACACCAACCAAAATATCCAGTAAAACTCCAAAAATATTTCCCCTTTCCCCACCTGGAGTGTGTTTTAAAAAGACAGCAGATAATATTTTCTTCATCCATTGGCCTAGTGTCTTGGATTTTTCTTTTCTATTGAAACAGTCAGATAATGGTCTCTTCAATAACTAACTAGTTCCTTCTCTGATTGTTTTAGCAATATGCACCTTTGCTGGCTGTTTTCAGCACCCAAGGCCAGTCAGAGCTGATCCTTCTCCAGAAGGTTCAAGAGTACTGTTATGATAACATCCATTTTATGAAAGCCTTTCAGAAGATTGTGGTGCTCTTTTATAAAGGTATCTTTTTATACCCAGTTTTGTTTTGTTTTGTTTCACTTACTTTGTTTTATTTCAAATATTTTTTTCTATTAATTTAATGTCAAATAGCTTAGGTACAATGTAAAAACATGCACAAAACAAACATTTGTTGATTGGTAGTAGAATATTTTAAGAAGGTTATTGGGGTACACACCAGTGGTTCTAGGCTTCTGGGAACTGAAAACCAAAGCATCTGAAGAGAACTAAAGGCTGAAAACCTTTGGTGTACATCAAATGATGTTGCCTGTGTCTCTTTACATTTTGGGGACCAGGGTTGTTTGTTCTCTCAATCTGAATATGGTAGTAATGTGTCAGTAAACTGCAGTGATCTACATCTTTCTGTGCCTCCATCTGTAATGCTAGCCCTCTCATTACAATAACAACAAACCCCTCTTGCTCTTGAAATATGAGCGAGACACAGCTAGGAATCACAGTAGCTGTAGAATTGTTGTGCTTTAAAACTTGATCCAGGTTTAAGAGAGCATGTTATATAGCTTCAGTTTTCAAAACTGAAAATGTTACTGAACAGTACTTTAGCATTTAAAACAGAAATGGATCACATGTGTGGGAGGAGAACCTATTGTTATTGTTTCATGCATTATCTCCTTTCCAATTTTGTCTCATCTTTTTTTTTCCAATAAAAAAGTCACTTTATTTAGCCCTAACAAGCATCCTTTGCATCTCACCTTTAGTGGTTTTGTTCTTGTTGTTGTTTCATTAAGCCATTCAGCTCTTACTGACTCTTTCTTCCTTTTAAAAAGGATTTTTTTCCAGAGGATTACTTAGTAATTCTGCCATGCATTCTAGAATGTGTGGAGAGCAAGTGGAATTATGGGGGAAGGTCAGGGTATAGCTAAAGGGAGAGGAGCAAAATAAAGACATTGCCCTCAATAAAATAATCCTGGCTCCTCTATGAAATTTTCCTGCAGTCTCCAAATTTTTAGCATTGCGGAGACTGAGACATCTCTGTAAATATTTTAACTCTTACATCTGCTTTGTTTGTGTTCCTTTGGTAATTTTGCCTGCCTCTTTTCTTTGGATACCTAAACCGGATTTTGAAATACTCAACTGAAATTTTAGGCTACTGCACTACTAGAAATTTGGAGGCTAAAGAAAAATTTAATTGATGGGGCAGAATTCTTATCTTTTGTGGGAAAGCCTTCATTTTGCCCCTCCCTAATCCCATGGGAATTTCCATTTAAAATGAGAGTATGGCAGGTTTCAGAAGATACATGCCAGATGTAATGGAAACATTTTGCTAGTGATTATTGTCTAGCATATTACATAGTGGAGACATAATGCCTTTCAGAGTTGCTATTACATCCAGAATAAGAAGCGTATCTTGTCGATTCTGTTGAGATATACTGAAAATAATTTACTCTGCAGAGCTTTTTATAAACTAGGAAATGAACCTGATCAGAAGCATACTGAGAAGCAGGGAAGGATTTGATTCAACTGTCTCCTGTGTTATCTGCTGCTTGTGTGTGTAGGTTCTTAACTCATTATTGGAGCTATTTTAAAAAAAAAACCTCTCTAAGAACATTGCTTTTGCTGCATGGGAATCCTATCACAGTTTCCAAAGCTACAAACCATTGGCATTATGTTCAGATTACTCATTCTGGCAGTTTAGTTGGTGATATCTTAGTCCATGGTTTAGTCAGTGATTTCTAGTCGTGATGTCTGTATGCTGTCTCCAGGATTAGAGCTAGCATGTCTCTGAATACCAGTTACTGTGGAAAAAGACTGGTGAGAGATGTTGCTTTCTCCTTTTTGTGGGTTTTCTTTTTGGCAGGTGTGGGAAACGGGACTAGGTAAGTATGTGGTCAGGGCTGTTTGTATATTTTTAGGCACTTAAGTGAACTAAAGTGTCTAGGAAAGGTGTTAAGAACTGTGCAGGGGTCAATTTTTCACCCCAGCCCCCTCTCCATGCGCTACACCTCCACCCAGGTGCACCAATCTACCTTGTTTTTCCTCAGTTTCTGCTTTAGAATGGTCAATGGAAGTGATGCTGCCATTTCCTATTACCATTACGAAGGAGAAACAGAGGGAAACAAGGTATTGAGGAGAAGGAGTGGAGTGGAGAAGGGCTTGTGTGTTTGCACAGATGGAGGTGGGGTTTGAATATAATTTTAGGACAATTTTTACCCTAAAATCAAATATATTTTTTTTAAATTGGGGTTTGTGGAGACTACATGCAGCCTGGGTACCACAGTTTCCCCCATTCTTAGTTTAGTACCTAACTTTGTTTTGGGCTAGGGAGAGGCAGTAACAATGCCGTAAACTAATCTCTACTTTATATGAATGGCTATTGTGGGTCTTATTATGGGAGATCCTGGGAGGCATATCTTGAATTTCCTTCTGAACATCAAAAGGCCTAAAGATGCCTTTCAGGAGTCATAATTGGTTGATTTTTCCAGTGCTGGCTGAGCATAACATGAATCATACTTCAGTTTTGAAAAGCAACTTTGAATCTTAAAAATATTGAATAGACTTAAATATACAGATGGAAAGGTATCTCGGGGAGAGTTAAATAAAAGCATATCTCTTGACTCATTCAAAAAGATACAAGAAGACATTCAGTAGTTTGGATAAGCTGTTGGCTCTCTCCCTCCAAATCCCCCCCATGGTTTTCCTTTTATATAAAGATTGGGTTCATAGCTAGCTTGATCTGAGTTGTCATAGAGACAAAAACTGTCTTTTGCTGAGTGTTACATGACATTACTGCTATAAATAGGTGAATTGGAGAAAACCTCTGCAGAAACATTTCATAATTTGCTTTGTTTGTATCAATTGTTGTTTCATGATGACTACAGTAGACTGAGAGTTTTGGAGCTGACTCCTGAAGTCAAGAAGCCTGTTCTTAACCACTAGTGCAGTTCAGAAAATGAACACTCATCCCTTTAATGCTGGGCTGGGCAACACAAAATCCTAAAGATGTTGTTAGACTGTGTCTCCCATTATCACTTACCATTGGCTGTGCTGGCTGTGGCTGATGAGCATTGCAGTCCAATGTCTGGTCACATACCCTATCCCTGCCTTATGAAATATGGTAATGAGGACATAGCAAATTTATATAAGACAAATACTGGGCCATTTTGGATATAACAATCCCAACTTGTTAGTCAAGCCAAGAAAAGCTGCTCCTCTCATACCCATTGTGTGTTTGCTTTGGCATGATCTTGATCCAGTTAAATCATAATTCTATTTCATATCCAAAATGGGAAACTGTTCCTCATTTAAAGTTCTGCTGTTTGATCAAACCATGGTTTAAGATTGTGGTTATTATATATTAAACTAGAGTCCCTATTTCAGATGCAAGTGAAGGCCATGCTTTAAACCAGGACAGAACCAGACGTGGCCATCCCCATTGGCTCTAGCCAGCATTACCAATGTGGAAGGTAATATTTGAAGTTCAGAAATACCCAAAAGGCCAGTTTGTCCAATCCTGCTTTAAAAGTGACCTAGACTGAAGCATCAAATCCTGAGTATACAAAAAGAAGTGCATTAAGCACCCCACTAAGTGCATTACTTTAAGAATCCTTAAAAAAATATTTTCTTAACACAAACACACAAACACAAATCATTTCTAAAACTACTACATAACACAAACAAACAAACAATACAAAGTAACAAACTTAACTTTAAGAATCTTGGGTAGAATGAAAAGACCTGTTACTTTTCATTGAATTTTCTGAATAATGTTTCAGTATGAATAAATGTAGTCAGGCTGAATATACAGGTAGCTAGGTTCAGCTTACAGACATTTTCTTGTTATGTTCCTCTCTACCTGTCATTGCCAGGTGGTCCAGAAACAGGATGCCTTCCACTTCTTCCTCTGGAAGGCAGGTTATTTGAAAGAAGGTGTGGCAAGGAGGCTGGTCTAGAAGATGCCACCAACAACCATATGAAATCTTATGATGTTTCATCAGTTGTAACTGATCCCAAGACATTCTAGTGTTTTAAAGAAAGCCACTCTTTTGTTTTGTGTTGTTACAAAGATTTTAAAGAAATCACATGTTTCTTGGTCATTGATCTCTTCACCCCTTCCTACACTTGTATCACTAAGATCCAAAACACACTGCAGAAATAATCCAGTTTAAGACCACTTTAACTGCCCTGGCTCAATGCTAGGGAATTCTGGAAACTGTAGTTTTGTGAGATATTGAGCCTTCTCTGTCAGAGAGCTCTGGTACTACAATAAACTACAGTTCCCAGGATTCTCTAGCATTGAACCAGGGCAGTTAAAGCAGTCTCAAACTGGATTTCTGCACTTTGTTTTGGACCTAAGAAAAGTTAAGCTTGGTGCTTAACTTTATACCAGGTAGATGTTATGCGTTTGATTTCTGTGCTTGGTAAAAACCAAACTCTTACCATACGGTGGCATTTCTGCTTTATTATTTTAAACAGATTTATATACATAAAACAGCAATGTAATTTTGTTCCTGTGGAACCATATCTTATTCTAAAGAAAATCTGTCAATTCCCTGCACTTTTGGCTACTTGTATACTTTGGTCTTTGGGGAAAAAAAACATTTTTAAAAAATCTTAACCATATCACCTAACCTAGTCCACTTGGCTTCTGTCCATCAAACATATTGAGGTAAACGTCTTTTAATTCAGTTTTTAATTAGTTATGTCCTAGCTCCATAAATCAGAAAACGTCTCTCAGTCTTGTACAGCTTCCCTACCTGTTTGCTATATGTGTCTCTTCTCTGTGTGTCTCTAAAAATCCCTTAGGGGTTGAGATTGTGGGTGGCTGGAATCAGTTACAGCCACTGGGAGTTTTCTTCATTCCTCACTCTGTGTGTGTGTGTGTGTGTGTGTGTGTGTGTGTGTGTGTGTGTTTCCCTCAGAGCAACATTACCTGGGGCTGCACTGAGAACTACACTTCCCACAAAAGTTCAGCTAAAATTGCAGCAGCATTTAAAATGTCATCTTAATCATCTTTAATCATAAATATCTAAATATAAATTATCTCCAGTGTTCCTTGCACTGCAGAAAGTAACCTCAGGATATAATTAATTGTGCCTTGTCCTGCATGATTGCTTAATTGCGCGTCTCTTTCTCTCTCTCTTCCCCCTCTGTTGACAAGAGAATATTATCTTTTTGGAGTTACTGAAAGCATGAGTAAATTACCAATAACCTTTCTCAAAATGAAGGGAAAGTTCAGTTGATCTCCTGATTCATACTGTGGACTCAATTCACTCTTTTTCTGTGCTCACTGTGGCATGTTTTGAGACCTTTTTGTTCTTTCTTGAGCACATAATGCAGATGCTTCTTCCCCTCTTCCATCATGATCAGTCTTTTTTAAAAAATGTCCAGTTCTTTTATTTCTCTAGGAAGGTGTTAGCTAAACAGGTTTCATTCCAAGGCGGCACCTGAACTAGGCATTTGAGTCACTTGACATGTGTTCCTGCATGCCTGTACCATCCATAGGGCTTCACATAGTATGTAAATTAATTGCTAAGTGATCTAAATAGAACCTTCAACAGAATACTGTCAACATTTGTCTAGCAATTAATTACAGTGTCTCTGTTGCAACAGAAATGTGAAGACTGGGCTGCTTCTCAGCCAAGCCAGGAAAAGTGTATAAAATTTTTCTTGTTAGGTGATAGTGGATCTCTTCTCCAGCTCATAGGTTTCATCCCTAAACAATGTGCAGGCAGAGACTGGAGGTTAATTTTTTGGACTACAACTCCCAGAATCCACCCACAAGCATGAGCATTCTTAGAAGTGTAGTCCAAACAAGTAATTTTTCCATGTTCTGTGTACGGCTGTACCACAGGATGCTTTCAGGGTAATGATTCATTGATTTCTTCTGAAAACCACTGCTAAGAGGTCTACTATTGATGGTATTTTTAAATAAAATTAATACCAACACAGGATTTATAGCCTGAAATGAATGTAGTAAACCTACCCACATCTTGAAATAATTATAGCAAGCATGGAAATACGCATACAATTAGGATGAACCTATCTGATCTGATCACCTTATTGTGAGCATTGATTTGTATTAATCGATTTATGATCACTTCGAGATTATTATTATTATTATTATTATTTTACTTATCTCCCAAACATCATTTTAAAAAGAAAAAAAGTTCCAATATGACTAACAACAGTGTTAAAACACCAAATATTGCAGTGCAGAATTATTAATTCCTGCACAGAAAATCCTGTTTTCTGTGGAAATAAACCATGAGTGAATTTTACATTCCCAATTATAGCATTTTCTGCATGGAAAACAGATTTTTCTGCATGGAAAATAATATTTCAATGCAGAAATATTAATTCCTGCATAGAAAATGCTCTTTTTGTGTGCAGATCAACTGTGTGTGAATTTTATGCAGAACAAATCCCCCAATCCAACGTTTTCTGAGCAGAAAATTGCATTTTGTTTATAGGAATATTTCTCTGTTGAAATATTGTTTTCCATGGGAAAAGGGCTGTTTCCTATGCTGAAAATGTGGGATTTCTTTCATAGAATAACTCCTGAATTGCAAATAGCCTTTGAAAACTACTTGGTTTTCACAGCTTGAAGAAAATTGCTGCAGTTACTCATTGATACATTCAAGAAGAAACAGTGAAAAATTATTTCCCTAGATGAATAGACAGACCAGCAGGATAAGTATTTCTCTCATTAGCACTGATTCTTTGACTTGTAGTTCAAACAACTCTGAATGGTATCTTTAGGCAACATTCATTGTTGTTTGTATGTCTTCAAGTAGTTTGTGACTTATGACTTATAATGACACTAGCGTGAACCTATCACAGGAGCAGGGTTGGCAAGATTTGTTCAGATGGTTTGCCATTTCCTTTCTCTGTTGTTGAGAGAGTGTGACTTGATCAAGGCCAACCAGTGTGTTTCCATGCTCAAGAAAGGCTTCAAAGCCTAGTCTCCCAAAGTCCTAGTCCAACACTTTGACCACTACACCACTGGCCCTTTTAAGTAACGTGCAAAACATAAAATGAATTATCTTGTTAATTACTGGATAGAGTTAAGATTTCTTTTGAGCTACAGCCTCTTTTCATTCATTGCTGATAGTGTTCTAAGTGCTGTGGTCATTTTTTAAAAGAATAAATAAAAATTAATTTTAATTATTATTTTAAAGCAACATTTTAGTAGTTAATTCTCTCTCCAAACATATACATGACTGCTTTTTTTCTTCTGGGTTTTGAATTTCAGCGGATGTCCTAAGTGAAGAAGCCATCTTGAAATGGTATAAAGAGGCACATGTTGCTAAAGGCAAAAGTGTTTTCCTCGACCAGATGAAGAAGTTTGTTGAGTGGCTACAGAATGCTGAGGAAGGTAATACTTGATCTGAGCCTTTGACTTCTTGGCAAATATCTTCCCTGGTCATGAGGTATTCTGAGAATTAACTTGATTAGCTCCAGCTCATGAATTCTCCATTGCTGAGCTACTTTTCTGTTTGTATAGTACAGTCGGCCCTCCATATCCACAGATTCATTATCTATGGATTAAAACATTTGAATATTTGAAAATATTTTTAAAATATATAAATTTTTAAAAACAAACCTTGGTTTTGCCATATTATATAAGGGGTACCATTTCACTATGCCACTGTATTTAATGGGACTTGAGCATCCATGTATTTTGGCTTCCATGGAGTATCCTGGAACCAAACCCCAGCAAATACTAAGGGCCCACTATAGTCTTGATGTAATTGTTTTCTAACCCCAGTGATCACACCCATTTTATTGGATTAAATGGTCTGGGGGATTGGTGAATTTTATTATGTATGTAAGAATTTTATCATTTATATAATGAAGATGGGTAGATGGCAACCTTTAGCACCCACCTAAAGGCTATATGGGTGACATGGTCTCCTTAATGCTCATGGAAACTTGCAACGTTGGAGACTGTTAAAAGCTTTGCTGCTGTTTTAAGCCACAGTGATGTTACAGTAAGCAGCAATGATTTGATAACATTCCTTATTTAGAATAAACTTGTGAGGATGAGAGTATGTGATAGCACAGTGTTATTCCCAATAGTATTCTTATTAAACCTTCATTCAGGCAGAAAAGGGAGGGGGCATTAGTCCAATTAGAGTTCCAGTGTAGTGTGAAGTGCAAAAATGTCCCCATGTCCATAGGAATCTTTGTGGATGCAAAATCAAGGGTATACCACATTCCTCAGACATCCAAAGCCACAAGATACACATTCACATGAGGCAGAACATGTATTTTGAACAGCTTCAGCATTCTAGGTATACAAAAAAAATACAAATGCCATAGATTTGTTTTATGTTTTTATATATATGAGAGAGGAAGATAAAATTATATATATAATTACTGGTGTGGGGGGAGTACATGCCTTGTAGGTTTAATTTCATAATAATTCCATAACAAAATATCACTTGAAGAGACTAAGGTCCAAAACACACTGCAGAAATAATCCAGTTTGAGACTGCTTTCCTCAGTGCTATGGAATTCTGGGAATTGCAGTTTTGTGAGACATTTAGCTTTCTCTGTCAGAGAGCTCTGGTGCCACAATAAACCACAATTCCCTAGCACTGAGCCAGGGAAGTTAAAGAGGTCTCAAACTGGATTATTTCTGCAGTGTGTTTTGGACCTATGATGTCCCATCTGACTGGATGAGGTTTTTTTTAAGTAAGATTACTAACCCCTCTGTTTAGTCAACAGTCTTTTTATGTAAAAAATGAAAGATTGTCACAACTTTTTTTCTACTATGGGAAGTCTCTCACCCAGCCTCTCAAAATGATTTGAAATTTCTGTCATTCTCCCCCAACCCTAAATATTCTTCTCCTATTATAATGGGTTGAATTGTCATGCATCATGAAGGGGCATTTTCAGGTTGATATCAATCTGGACACATGAATTTGCATTATTGATTTCAAACAGCATTTGAAACTAGTTAAAAATTAAATATTTCCACAACATCTGTTTTAATAGTTGGAAAAAGCTTCATCTTTAATCCTTTTTTTTTTTATCGTTAGAGTCTGAATCGGAAGGGGAAGAAAATCAAGATGGCTGAATGAAGCACAAAATAAAAGTCACAGCTGACTTCGAGGATTTTGTATTGTCCACGCAAAAGACTCTTATTTCAGTGTCATACCGAAAATTCTAGGCTAGGCTTTCCTTTTGTTTAGAAGAATAAAATTTGGAGCCCTGAGATATTAGATGCTGGACTTGAAACTCTCCGTCTGGCACACTGTACACTAATGTAGACCAGAAACATTCAGCAAGGGAACATACAGGAAAACAGAAATAAATTACTTAAGGACTCCTTTTTATTAGCATCTTTCAGGTACTTTGGTGTCTGTCCATAGGGATATTTGATCTTTGTGTGTTGCTCAATATTGCTTGTGTATGTGATTTGAAATGGCCACATTTTTGGGAATTAAATGGCTTTTATATCTTAATTTATGCTACTATTCATTTTTGTTTGTTTCAGAAGTGACTAAACTACTATTGGAATTCTTCAACAGGATGCCAGAAAGTTCAAGACTGCACTTTATTTTATTGACATAGCAAGCTACTTGTCTGTTTGTTTGCATGGAAAATTTCCCACACTTGGATCTGACACCTCCAGGAACTCTTGATCTTGATATGGAAATTCTCTGAATTGTTGGGAGTTTCCATATAAAATCCAATGGTGATGCATTACCAAAAATGGGAGGTAGTTTGCTGTAGGGATACATAACAAGATAGAGTGGAAATCATGTGCGGATCCAGATGTTGTTGGATTGCAACTCCTGGCAAGGAAAGCTGGGAGTTGCACCTAGAGGTCTGCCTGATTTGCACCCCTACAGATAGAATATCAGTAAAAATATCAGTATGATAATGAAACCTGGGTGGTGGTTGAATTGGAATTAGTGATCTTTCTTCTTTTTCTCATATTGCTATATTTCATTCCATTATACTGAGTTTGAAACATGTCCAATCAATTAATTGTTAAATGTCTAATCAAACATGTCCAATCAAATTACCTTGATCAATTAAAATACCTTTGTTGATTAAGAAGGCCTCCTGTTTAATTGGCTGAATAATAATAATAATAATAATAATAATACAAAATCTGCTTTAAAAACAGCAAATGGCAAAGAATCATTCCCAAAGCAGCAATTTGTCTTTTCTGTCAAATTAGAGGTGAGTGCCTTTTCCTAAGGTGGAAAAGGGATAGTGAGTCTGTGAGTATCCTAAGGGATAGTGAGTCTGTGAGTATTCAGACAATGGCCTGTGGTTCCCATCATCCTCAACCATTAGTCATACTAGCTTGGGTTGATGGGAGTTGGAGTGAAACAGTTAGTTAGCTAGAGGTTCCCTGCCTCTGCCTTAAAACACTGGCTGATGCAACACATCTTGAAGTATGCTTCTTGCTTTAGGACTATTGTTTTTTACTTCATGCAAATTTGAATCAATTTGACTAATTAATCAGCAAAATCATATTATCTATTAATTGTTTTAATCAGATTCTTTAAAATTATACTCACTCTTTACTCTTCCTTTTCATCTTCTTTCCCATAAGTCTTTTAGCCACTGTGCCTTCCTAAACATCCTGTATCTAAATACCAGAGACCTCCAGAATGTGGAATGATTTCTAAAATGTCATTTCCCTTCAAGCAGAAACTGATGACTGCAATACATTTGTTTGCTAGTTTTATATTCTGTCTTTCCTGTGGAAGATAAGTAAGCTTATGAGGAAAGATTGAAGGTTTATCCTAGAGAAGAAAAGAGTGAGGGTTGGGAGGTCATGATAGTAAAGCAGTCTTGCTGTCCAAGAAGGCAAAAATTGGTCTAAGTAATAAGAAGATAGATTTCAGTTGACTATAGATCTAAGTAACAGCTAAACACTAGGATGAGGTTGTTAATAGGGGTAGTGTGACAGTGAATCCAATTACTGAGAGGAGTGTTGGGTTCTTCCTTGCTGAATGTCTTCAAGAACAGGTGAGCCAGCCATCTATTTAGTGATATTTTTCTGCAGTGGATTTCCTGCATCAAGCAGAAGATGGCCTACAAAGCTTTCTCCATGATTCTGCAATTTCTCCAAGGTGGAATACGTATTTCCTTTCCTCTTGTATTTTACCCTTACAAGGCACCTGAGAGAGAGAATCATTGCCTAAAACACTGTTTGGCTATATGGCTCAGTGAGGATTGAAATCATGTAAGAAGGGCCATGCTAGGTCAAAGGAGAGGCAATAACATTCTGTTCTCCCAATGACCTATTAGAGCACTGAAAAGTCTAGACCAAAGACATGAGTGCAGTAGTGCCCTTTTGCTGTTTCCTAGTAATTGGTATGCAGAGATCTTTTGACATTGGAGGAAATTTTTATATATATTCACAATGACTAGGAGCCATTGGTAGCCTTGTCTACTATGAATTTGAATAATTCCATTATATATGATCTCTTTCCACATAAGTGATCATACCTATACATGTTGAAATAAAAGATTCCATAATTTCATCATACACTTTGCAGTAGGTTATCTTCTTTTTCCTGAAATCTTCCATCATTCATCTTCAGTGGATGACCCAGAGTTATATAGTATAAGTGCAAGGCAGAAGGAGGGGAAATCTCCCTATCTACACCATGCTTTACACCTTTGTCTTGGGTCCTCTTGCTTGTTTTTCTGTGTAAGCTAAGGAGAGCTGTTTAGTCAAATTCCCTTGCAACTACACTTGCCCTTCCATTTTTGTGGGTGATCTGTTCCGGACCCCTCTATGAAAATGGAAACTCATTAATATTCAAGCCCTATTGGCTTGAATGGATGTGCACGCCATTTTAACCTATGGGGCTCGCCCCTCCACAAAGAATCAAGACTGTGGATTTTAAGTCCACGAAAATGGAGGGGTGAGTGTACAGTCTGTTCAAGTTGATTGTCACCACTACAGCTTGTGCTACCAAATTCCATTGTAACTATGAGCTGGTGGGTCTCGCCTAGTCCTTGTCTGACACCCTAACCATGATGACAACTGGCTTGAATTCAAAAGATATTTTTGTCATCTGAAACATGAAATAGTATGCTATTCTTTCAACTTGTAGCTTAAGAAGGGAAAAACCATTCTATGGACTTGACAGCTGTCAGCAAACTTACAATTTAAAGCACATTGGTTTCTGAAAGTGAAACAGTGCTTTTTGTACAGTCACTATGACAACTGAATAATGCAATTATTACTAAAAGAGCAGAGTATGACCATGTGGTGAAATAGCATGAAACTATAGGGTGCCTTTAAAAACTGCTGTTACTGTTTTTAAGGCATTGAAATACTGAGATAACTACCAAATATTTGTATATTTGGATGTTTGGAGAGGTAGATGTGCAGGAAAAAAAAACAGTTCTGTGAACAGACAGAATGCTAGCCCATGAAAACTTCTCCACAATCAATGTGTGGGTCCTGAAAGTTTGACAGGACTCTGTGCCTTTGCTGTTTTAATGGAGTGGAGCTCATGTCTCCCTCCGGCCACAGCTATGGAGAAAGGCTATTAGATGCATAGTTGGGCTTTGCTTTGGGGAAAGTTTACCCTTTGCTATCTTGTTATCTGAACCCTCACAACCCATTTGCTGTGAAAGGCAATGTTTTCCACAGGAGGTTGCTTTTATACTAGGTCACTTAATTATCCATCTAGCCAGGTCTTGTCTATTCTAGTAGAACAAGGGTGGCCAACTGTGACAGATCTGTGAGTCAATTTTATATTCCTGCACCCCTCCAGAAGACTCACAGACTGTGCCAATAGCATACACATACAAGCACACTGTGAAGTGGCCCCAGATCTACTTCTGGTTTAGAAGAACTGTGTGTGTGTGTGTGTGTGTGTGTGTGTGTGTGTGTGTGTGTGTTAAATAGTGCAGGGGGGATGAAGCTCTCTTTTGGGGGGCTCCTACCATTCAGGAGAAGACAAGACCTGCAAAAAACAAACAAACAAAAAGCCCAAACCTTTGGGGCTACATGTATCCCCCAGGGCTGCAGCTTGCCCACCCCCTGGGGTGAAATTTCCTAGGATTCAGGTGGATCGTTTTCTCCATCACTAGCTACATGATCCTTTTAACTAGAAATGGTAGGGATTGAATATAGGCATTGAAAAAATGCTCCATCCATGGAGTTATAGTGTCACCTCAAAAGATGCTACAGAATTGAGAACCCATCAAATCCCTGTCTTTGTAGCTTAAAATGTCCAGAGTGCAAAGTAGTAGTGGTTGCTGCATAATCAAGATATTTGGGAAACAAAGCTATGGAGAAGAAAGCTTTGCAGAAGAAAAGTATCTAGGAGATAGTCAATTGCTTGGTTGGCTTGTTTTCTTGTGAGGATTTCAATGAGCTACCTCTTAACTCCTGTGACAAGGGATTGAATCCAAACGCATGCTAATGCTTCAACCCAGGAATGGGCAGCTGCAGAACAACTAGGTGCCTCTCCTTTCCCAAATTTTTGTGGGGCATATGTGTTTCATTTTTCAAAACTAGAAGTAACCAGATAGTTACATCCAGTTTTGAATAAAGGCTATTTCCAGTCCCTGAAAAGATTCCCCTGCCTTAAAATCAAGACTCACATTACTGGGAGACTTGGGGATCCCAAAGCTTTTTGGTGCTAGGGGGTTTGTGGAGGTGGCTTGGGGAGCCCTCACTGGCATGTCATATAATTTCCATCTTTGCATTAACTGCATTGAACTGCAATCAGTGGGACATGTTCAAACGTTTGATTTAAAAATTGGAGGTGGGACTATCCAAAACTTGCTGCCACATCATGCAATATCTTCTTCAAATAAGTAAGTTTACTGAAACAACAATGGCACTTTTTTGATTGGGTTAAAATTGCTCTGAAAAGGCACTTGTATTTTAGAACCTCTCTCATTCAGAGCATATTAACGTCCACTTTGTGAGTCACGCTGTGTAGACTGCACAGAAAACTGAAGAAAAGGGAATAGAATATTATCCAGCACAAGAGCTCCATTATTGAATGGATGTGATTAAATGTTTGCTTCTGTAGTAATTTCCTGAAGACTTACCAGGGCCTAAGCGGAAATCCTAAAAAGTGTCAGCATCTGGTGCTTTGTTCCTGGTCTTTTTTCATAATCTATAATCTGAACTGAGTTTTGGTGTTTATGTTTGAAGAAAAGGAACATTAATATAGGGTGTGTGTGTGTGTGTGTTTTTACCTAGGTGATATCATGGAAGGAACTGGTTACAATGTTTTAATAGACCCAGTTGGCCCATCTTCAAAGAGTAAGCAGTTGAAGGAAGAAGCTGACTACTAATATTTAGCTCAAAAACAGGATTCAGTTATAAAATGCATTTTCTTGAACACCTCATTGTCAGAAGGTTGGGTTACCAATGTGTCGGGCAGGGGTGGGCAAAGTATGGCCCACAGACCATACTTTGGTATGGCTTGAGTTTCATGCTAACATTTATTTTAAATAAATCCATGAAACTTCATCCAAAAATAAACCAAAGTGCTGCTAAAGTCTTTCTTTTTCACTCACCCTCCCCCCCTTCTCTTCATCCTTTTGTCACTGCTATAGCAACTCGGTATAAGATAAAATATGTGAGGCTGAAGTTTCAGTTCAACATCATTTCTCACATTCAGTTATAAACAGTGGAAAGCACTATATAAATATAAAGTACTGTTATTTTAGTGAAGCTTCTGAAGGAAATGATATTAACCAGATGGGCTGTGCTCCTTTCCTTTATAGTACATGGGAAGTTCTGTTCCAAGCACTGACATAACTAAGGCTAGTTTTTAGTTAGTACCATGATTCTCAAGCAATATTCAGTTTGTGTACCTTCCTGAGCAAAGTAGGAACATGCTGATTTTTTAAAAAAGTAGTGTGGACAAAGTGGGTGAAGAATATTTCCTCCTTTTCTTTTATGAAATTCACAGCCATAAGTTATATTCATGAGAACCAGTGTGATGTAGTAGTTTCAGCATTGGACCATCACTCTGCAGACCAGGATTTAAGTCCCTGTTCAATCACAGAAACACACTGAGTGACTTTAGGCAAGCCGCATTCTCTCAGCCTCAGAGAAAAGCAAAGACAAGTCCCTCGGAACAAATCTTGCCAATAAAATCTCATGATAGGTTCACCTTAGGGTTGCCATAAGTTGTAAGGGACTTGACGGCACAGAACAACAACAAAGGCATATTCATGCTCATAAGTTTGGATGGAAAGATAGGCCTGTTGGTTAGGACTGCTAAACAGACTTTCCATATTCAAAAGCACTATACCACCAAATGCGGGAGGAACAGCAGCAGAGGGGATTTGTGTTTATTCCTGCTGAGAAGAACATAATTTTGTTCTACAGTTTGGAAAAGTTACCTTTTGGCAGTACAGTTCCCAGAATCTCCCACCAATCATGGCCAGTGGCTAGGAATTATAACCCCAAAAAGTAGCGCTTCCACACTCTGGTTTGTTCACAGAATGAAATGGGATGTTGAACTAGATAGGCCTTTGGCTTGATTTAGAAGCTGTGCTTTTCTTACAGTGTTTAAAGTGTGTTCACCTATCCCTCAGAAAGAAACACTGCTAGCCCTGCCCCCCACCACACCCCAAGTCTTACTGAAGACCTGTCTAGGCCATCTTCTCCCAGTGTGGGTGTCTTCATATATTTTGGTAAACAATTCCAACCAGCCCTAGCTCGAAATAGTCAAGAATAATGGTGGCTGGAAGCTAAAGGCTGGGAATGGTTTTGATCCATGGGTGTAAATTCTCTGCAACCACTAAAGACCAATCTGGTGGGCCAAACGACAACAGTGGCCCCTTTTTGATCACCATTTCCACTTTTGTCAAGACATATGGGACACTGAGAAGGTCTCTTTTCTTTTCACATAGCCATTATCCTGTTGGATGATGGAAAGGAACTGTTTGCTTCCTCATTTGGGTGCAAGTGAGGCATGGGGGGAATCCCACAGTTCCTTCTAAACAGTGGTCTAGACTGAAGCCATCTCTGTGTCTCTTTCTCTCACTGTAGTCTAAAACATCTGAAGTGACCCATCTTGGTGAAAGCATACCTATGCTGGCTGGGGGAATTCTAGGAGCTATAAACCAAAATAGTAACTTTTCCATTGCCTTCTCCTGAGGCTGAGAGCATGTGACTTACCCAAGGTCACCCACTGGGTTTCATGGCTGAGTGGGGAATCAAACCTTGGCTCCTGCATCATAGTCCCACATTTTAACCACTATGCCATACTAGCTCATCCAGAGACCTCTAGTGCCTAACTATAGTACAAATACCAGGATTCTATAGGACAGAACCTGTGTAGTTAAAGTGGAATCATAGCATTATAACTGTGTAGTGTGAAGGTGCCTTTGATCTATGTATGTGCATGCAGACACATCTCACATCATTTCAAAATGAAATGAATTTCTCAATGTCTGTCCCTTTCTCTTGCATAGCCAGTGCCCAATGTTAGACAGAGACCAGATGTCCTGTTCCTTTTGCCCATGTTACTTGGCAAAGTGCTGTGAAACTATGCAAAGTTTTAAAAATCTTAACTAGTTTTTGCATGATATTTCCAGGAAAAATCAACAGGAAGCTATCTGGGCACACAAATGATGCTGTGCACTGAATATTATTACAATTTAAGGGTGAGCGTATGTGCCCAATTCCTATGCTCATTTTGGATGAATTAGTGCAACATGAAGAATGAACAGCATTGCCAGCATGGATGGAACATCAGATTTTGAAATGAACTAAGCTGAAATATTATCTATAGTCTGCACCTGGAAATTTACCAGCCTGTGAAGTTATCTCAGTTGTGCTGTAGAGGAGGAAGCTCTCATAAATATTGGAAAATTTCCACTCTTAGTTTAGGATTGAGTTCTGTCTGCCCTCTAGCGTAAGTTATGGAGTGCTACATGCAGACACTATATCCATCTACCAAACACATTGTCATTCACTGTTGTGTTCTCGCCACTAAGCCAAAATGAAGTACTATATATACTCATATATACGTTTAGAAATTTTAATCAAAAATTGTCTCCAAAACCCTGAGTCGACTTATCCACGAGTCACTGCAAGTACTGTACTTTTATTGTTGTTAACTGCCTTTGCATTGGTCTCAATCCATGGCAACCCTATGGATGAGACATCTCCAGGCCCAGCTCCTGCTCTGCCCAGCTCCTTCAAACTCTTATTTGTGGTCTCTTAAATAAAGTCCATCCATCTAGCATGTGGCCTTCCTCTCTCTCTACTTCTCTCCACCTTTCCTAACATTACTGTCTTTTCCAACAATTCATGCCTTCTTATGATGTATCCAAAGTAGAATAGTTTAAGTCTTGTCATCTTGGCTTCTGGGGATATCTCTGGCTTCATTTGTTCTAATACCCATTTGTTCATCCTTTTGGCTGTCCATGGAATCCTCAGCACTCTTCTCCAGCACCGCATCTCAAATGCATTGATTTTCCTCCTATTTTCTTTCTTGACTGTCCAGCCCTCACATCCATACATAGTAATGGGGTATACGATGGCTTGTATGATTCTGACTTTTGTGCTGAATTGTATGTCTGTGCATTTAAAGATCTTTTCTAGTTCTTTCATAACCACCCTCCCCATTCTTAATCTTCTCCTGATTTCCTGGCTGCAGTCCCCATTCCAATCAATGTTTGATCCCAGATATGAAAACTCTTTTATTATTTCTATTTCCTCATTGTCTAGTTTGAATGTGTGTAAGTTCTCTGTGGTCATTATTTTTGTTTTCTTTATGTTCAACAGTAAACCTGCCTTTGCACTTTCTTCTTTGATTTTCCTTAGTAGTTGTTCCAGGTCTGGGAGGTTTTCTGGTAGTATTATGGTGTCGTCATCATATCTCAGATTGTTGATATTTCTTCCTCCTATTTTCACTCCTCCCTCTTCCATGTCCAAGCCTGCTTTCTTTACATATGTTATGTGTATAAGTTGAATAGGTAGGGTGATAGGATACAGCCTTGTCTGACTCCTTTGCCAATTGGGAACCATTCTGTTTCTCTGTGTTCTGTTCTGACAGTAGTCTCTTGTCCTGCGTACAGATTCCTCATTAGGACTATCAGATGTGTTGGCACTCCCATGTCTTTAAGGGCCATAGCCTTTCATGATCTATGCAGTCAAAGGCTTTGCTATAGTCTATATAAAGCACATGCTGATTTTCTTTTGGAACTCTCTGCTATGCTTTATTAGCCATCGTTTATTTGCAATGTGATCCCTGGTGCCTCTTCCTTTCCTGAACCCTGCTTGGACCTCTGGGATTTCTCTCTCTATGTGTGGTTGGAGTCTATGGGCTGATGCAGATAGCCAAGAAGGGGTGGCTTTGGGCTGCCCCTGGGAATGGTGGATCAGGGACATGGCAACCACATGCCACAGCCACAATCTTCCTTTTTCCCGCCTCCAAAAGAGCGACAAAATGTTGCTCCTTTTGGGGGTGGCAAAAGGGCATCATTAGAGCCGCAGCAGCATCTCTCTTGCACCCCTTTGGTGTAACGTGTGCACACGCTGCACCAAGAGGGCAACCTGATGCTGCACGCCATGCAGACGGGCACGCAGAGTCCGGGCAGAGTCAGGGCAGATTCAAGGTGGCTGGCGTGCAGTTGCCCTGCCCCAACTCCACCCCCAGGCCAGCCTAAACTATGTTGCAGTATTTTGAGCATAATTTTGCTTGCATGGGATAGTAGTGCTATGGTTCTATAGTTGCTGCAGTCTCTTGTGTCTCCTTTTCTGTGGATGGGGATGTATATTGATCGCTTCCAATCTGCTGACCATTGTTTTATTTTCCATATCTGTTGACATATGCTGGTTAGCACTAGAGTTGACTCTGTCACTGTGGA
Organism: Phrynosoma blainvillii; assembly: GCA_026167975.1. Taxonomy (NCBI): domain Eukaryota; kingdom Metazoa; phylum Chordata; class Lepidosauria; order Squamata; family Phrynosomatidae; genus Phrynosoma; species Phrynosoma blainvillii. The sequence continues at coordinate 42,437,588 of JANUYF010000005.1, forward strand.
TTGCAACAGTTCTATTGGTATATCATCTGTTCCTGGAGTCTTGTGTTTTGCCATTTCTTTTATTGCAGCTTCCACCTCAGTTTTTAGCTCTTTAACTCTTATTAAAAAGGGGACCATCCCCTGGTGAAAGGCAAGAGCATAATTTGTCATGGAAGCACTGACTTCCCTCTCCTTTCTTATCCATCCAGCCTTAGGGTGAGCACAAATAGTCATGTCTGCTGGAATTTTGTAAGTTCTTGCCATTGTTTTCCTTTGTTTCATCCTTTAGAGCCTTTGTTACATGCCTCTAAATTAATACCTTTGACTTATCCATGAAGCATATCAAAATCCATAATTTTGGCTCCAAAACTTGCCCTTGACTTATACATGAGTTCAACTTATAGTTGAGTATATACGGTAATCAAAAGTAATTTTAAAAGTTGGTTTTCATTTTGTAATAATGAATTGACCTTACAACTGGAAGGGCATGATGTGTAAAGAAAATGGTAAGGAGAAGGAAGGGATAGATACATGCTACTAATAATAGATTACTTTAATTCTTTTCCTCACCAGCTAAAGCCAATGTGGGTAAATTATAGCTGGAAAGTGCCTCCAACACATTTTGGACAGGCCTTTTAGTGGTCCCTATGTTATTATTATTTTGAAAAATGGCATTGTAGTCTGTTGCTGGAATTTGATGGCACACTACTAAATATAGTGTAGTCGATGAGGAACTACTGTATATACTCATGCATGTCTATACATTTTTTGTGAAAAAATCGACCCTAAAAAGCTGGGTTGACTTATCCATGAGTCAATGTAAGTACTGTATGTTACATTGTACTCTTCCCCTTCTCTGAGTACAGTGATAAAAGGTAAGAGCTTAGTTCATCCTGGGAGCACCCCAAAGAAGCACCAATCCCTTCTACTCTTTTCACCATGCTGCTGCTTCTGGTCTTTTTGAATGCTTGGATGGCAAAATGACAGTGATGGCACCTCTTTCATACTTCTCCTCAAAGGAGTGCCAAGGGGAATTGGGCTTAGAAGGATCTGAATAAGACATTTCTGTATGAAGATAGTAAACTTTATCCTTGACATCCTTTGTTACATGCCCCTCAATCCAGCACTCCTAGGGGTGGCACAGGGCTGCCCCTTGGGGGCTATCTGTAGAGCCCTAAGAAATACTCTTTTCAAACAGTGATTAATTGTACAAACTGTATTTCGGGTCGGATGGGATTTTATTTGTTAATGAATTTTTTTTTTATCTGTTCGCAGTGCAATTAAAATACTAAAATATAAAAATAATCATAAATGGAGAAGCAGTCCTATTTATTCATTTATTATTTTTTAAATTCAATAATAATAATAATAATAATAATAATAATAATAATAATAATAATAATTTTTATTTATATACTGCCCTGTGGCGAGCCAATCCGGGTGGTGAACAAGAATAAAATAACATACAGTGTAAAAGCAAATTAATTCCCTCCTCCCCCCTTAAAAAGTTATTAAATCGTATTCAATTAAAAACAATTACAATTAAAAGTTAAAAGCTAGCTATTGCATAGAATTAAAATATAATACAAACCATCATCCCCCTGCTAGTTCGACTTTAAGGGAATTGTGAAAGTTGAATAATGGGAAAATCCCAATGATCCCGAGGCCGGATGATTTAGTCCGAGTAGGCCTGCCGGAAGAGATCCGTCTTGACAGCTTTTTAAAAGTTTTTGCCCTTCTTCTTAGGCCACATCTTTGGGTCATGAGCCCACAAGCATTTACCTAACAGGAAAGGTGGCCTTCTGGAAGTTGCGCACGCCTCAGCAAAGTACAACTGCATTAAATTATGATGGCAATTTAACTAAAGTTGATTTAAAAGAAGGAATGGCTTTTGCAATACTAATTCAACTTTTTAGTTATTTTTATAGTTCTGTAATGCAGCCTAATTCATTGGTGGAAAAATTATCAACTAATTCAAGTACTGAACCAGCGGGATGTAGTGGTTTGAGTGTTGGATAAGGATTTAAAAGGTGGGGGAAACCTGCAGACCCGCAACAGTGGGTAGATTTTCACACACATCACTTTTAAAGTGTGCTTAACTGGAATGGTTAAAAAGTAAAAAGAAGTGGCTTTTAACTACTTTCCGTTTGGGTTAAGCAAACTTTAAAAGCGATGTCGTCTGAAAATCTACCCGTTTTTGTGGGGGTGTGTGTGTTCCTATGTAAAACCCCGATTCTGCATGGGAATTCCCTCATGTGATAAAGTCCTTTGAGAGGCCAGGATTTGAATCCCTGTTCAGCAATGAAAACCTTAAAGGAAGGCAACTGCAAACCTTCTCCAAATAAATCTCACCAAGAAAATTCTAGGACAGGGTCACCTTAAGTCAGAGCTGACTTGAAGGAACATAACAACAAAGTTCAAGTACTGATTCATTTTCCATCCCAGACTTGAGGTGACAATGAAGTGAACAGAAGAAGAGGATGTGTTGTAGTCCCAATGTGATGAATGGGTTCCGGTTGGAAGCATGGAAGCATGGCCCTGAACCAAAGGTAAAATGGCTGCTAAATTTCTCTTTGGAATAAAAGAAGAACAGAGAACCTCAGTTCATGACACCAAGACCTTTTACATTGAGTAGTGGTGGTTTGAGGGAAATGTTCATTCACTCATTCACAAATACATACACTCATTGGATTCCACAAAGTTAAATCAGATTGTTTTAGCAGAACTTTCAGCAGGTTAAAGGGTGAGATACCATTTTTTGGGACACTCAGGTTCAAATCGTCATTCAGTCAGGTTCAAATCCTCATTCGCTGATTTGGAATCAGTCATTCTTTCCCCATCTAACCTGCCTGGTTAGATTATGGGGGGATGCAGATGGGTGGCCATGAGCTGCCCTGGGAAGTGGAGGATTGGGGCCAAGGTTGCCCCACACCTTGACCCCAATCCTCCCTTCTGCCGGCCCTGGAAGGAGCGCTAAAATGCCAGTCCTTCCAGAGCCGGCAGAAGGGGTGCATCAAGAGCCACCACGTGGCTCTTCTGCACCTCTTTCGGTGCAGTGTGTGATGATGTTGTGCCGGGAGGACATATTCAGGGCGTGCCCCATGCGTAACAGCGCATGCCCTGATGACGTCCTCAGGGAGGGGTTGAGGCGGCTGCTGTGCAGCTGCCCCTCCCCTTCTGTGCCTCCAAGATGGCGCTTTGCGCAGTCTGCAGAGGCCCTTAGTGAACATAAAAGACACAAAGTCAGAACTTTATCTGTATGACATACTGCACTTCGTGAAGGAAGGGAAGGATGTAAAAAAAGAAAATAAACAATACTGATTGCCTCAACATTATTCTAGGCTCTCCAGATTCTTTCACAAAGCTACATTTCTCAGAGCAAGCTCTGCACATCTTTTCCAACCATATGGCAGCACAGCAGGAAGCCTTCTGGGCTGTTAAATGCTTCCCCAGTTCCTTCAAGCTTATTAAGCAGACCTTCATTTTCAATTTGTGATGTTTTATTTAACAGTAGGCAGGTCTCATTTTCTGCTTCTCTCTCAGCTGTTGCCATATCACTGGGCAATATCAACCTGTCACCACCCAAAGAGGCCTAGACTGCGAAGTATAGTTGCAATTTGCCTTATCTGGTGCTGCAATGGGGGATTTGTCGCCTGCATGGTAACCTGAAATATACACATTCAGCTTAATATGCACCCTGCCACTGGAAAAATAATTGCCTACAAAAAAATGGAAGAGGGAAACAACAACAACAACCAACTGGCCTGAATTTAAATGAATAAAATTCACTCTGAAAAACCCATGATCTGTAACAATAAAAGAGTAAATGTGTCCATATGTGTTTGTTTCCAACATAGAAAATATGAAGCCCAGACATTTAGAACATTTGGAACTTTGTGTGTATGCTAAGGAGACCCTAGAGATGTGCATATCAAGGCTTATTTTAAAAATATATATTAATTAAATTTAGTCAATTAAAATCTGTCACCTGCAATACTGTCTCAAGGCACTAGATGGTAGGCCTCCCTAACTGCCAAAGATGAAGCTTGGAGCATCCCTAGGATAGTCATTTTTCAACAGGATGTGCATGTAGTTCCATGTAGTGCTTCTTTCTGCAGGATCACTAATCTCCTCAAACCATTAATAGATAGAACATGAGAGCAGGGGAGAAAGGAAAGCTGAAAAGGCCCTGTTATCTGGCAAAGGGAAGAGGAGGTAAGTGAGCAGAGGGAAAGACTGAGTGAGTTGCAGGTGGACAGGTGAGGAGAAAGACCAGTAATAAAGAAAAAGAAGTGAGGCAAGAAGAGGTGTAAAAGGTCAGGGATTTGTAGAACTAATACTTCTACTAGTACTATATTGTATATGTAACAAAAATACTTCTACTAGTACTATATAGTATATGAAACAAACAAACAGTAGCAGAATGTTATAGGGCTTCTCTAAAAAGTTGCAATTAAGTGAGCAAACATTCAAGGTCATCAGAATTCTTCATTAGGCTTGTCTTAAGTGACCAGTGCAGGCTTCAGCTTTTGAGTGGCCCTTAAGCAAGATGCAGTCAGCTAGCCCACATCATTCTGCCATCACTGCTCATTCACTGACCATTCTTCCTTTGTGACAAAACCACAGATGCATACGTATTGCGGCTTACTCTAAAGTAGGGTGGCATAGAATGTAGCTGTGCTTTGCATAGTTGGTGGAGAAAATAGCCATATTGGTGCAAATTATATCTGGCCACAGCCATTTTGCTTTGGTCTTCACCACTGCCAGCAACTGGAATGTGGCCCCAAAGACCCTTCCCAGAGTGAAATTTGTTCCATTGGACTGAATATGGTTCCACATCTTTGATAAAATCTAGTGGAAGAACACAAAAGGAATCAAGTCTCGCTTTCCCTGTTCCTCATGACCACCAAAATTTGTGAGTAAGAGACTGATCACTGCAGAGGAAGCCTGAACAATTAAATGTCATTGAAATTAGATGAAGGCCTTCGGTTGACCACCACTTAGCTACAAGGACAGAGAAGTGTGATTGCTATCTCTCTAAAATATGAACAACACAATTAAGTTGACCCTCTTTATCCACAGATTCCTTATCCATGGATTCAACCATTCACTGCGTGAAAATATTCCAATATATGTATATATAAATTCTAAAAAGCAAACCTTGATATTACCATTTTATATAGGGGGACACCATTTTGCTATGCCACTGTTTAGAATGGGACTTGAGCATCCAAGGATTTTGTTATCCACAATAACCAAACCCCAATTGATACCAAGGGCCCACTGTACTTTAGAGTTGTGCCTACATAACCGGATCAGACAGATCTCTTGTAAGTTAGAGATCTGGCCTTGTACAGTTCATAGCATTTGCAAAGCAGGAGGTTAATGTTACATTTGTATACTAGGAATGAAATGTATTTATATTGTAAATGAATTAATTATTACAGAGGCACTCCAGTTGTCTTTCTTCCCTAAAGGAAGCCAGACTTGTCACTGCTGCTCTGGAATCCCCATTGCTAAGGGAAAGGGCAGCATGGAACAATATGAAATAATAATGGCAGTATGTTATCTTAAGGATAGAAGACAATTTGCCTTTCCTTGCCAGTTGTGAGAAATAGAAACACAAGGATACTGCTATGATTGTGTCCTGTTTGCAGACTTCTTTGAGCATTTGGCTGGATCATTGTGAGAACAAACTCCTGAACAAGATTGGTCTTTGTCTGATGTAGAATGATTTATGTTCTTATGAAAAAATCCTATGTGTGTGTGTGTGGCTAGCTGGGATCAAATGTATTGAGTTGACAAGATTCCTGAATGGACCCACCCAGAATATGTTCTCCTTACTACTTTCCTTGTGTCATTGTTTGCCTTTATTGTTGCCCTTTGCTTTCATAGAGATACATGCTGCATACATTGATTATGCATTCACATTTTGGAATCAATCCCAGTTGTGGTAGCTTTTTGATTTCAATGAAGGGAAGACAATTGGTGCATACTTTCAATTGAGTCTTTTTGCCTGAACACCCACTAAGCAGTCTTTTGAAGAAATATAAGACTGGCACCTCGCTTTGAGAGTAGGTCTTCTCTCATAGATTACCACAAACAAAACATAGGTGGATCTTTGTCTGTTTTTTTTTTTTTTCCGGATTGAAAGCATTGAAGGATCCCAGATATTTTGGTGAGAGTTTCAAGTTGTCCTCCGGTTGATCAGTAAATAGCACTAAGCTGTGAAAATAAGTGTATATTTGAAATCTGCTGAAATAGCAAAGTCTAAATGAGCTATAAAAAAGACATGGGATTGTAGTCATCTGTTGTATCAAGGACAACAAAAATCAAGTGAGCAGGAAAAAACCCCTCACCATATCATTTGTCATGCAAGTCACTCAGTGGGATGCAGAGAAAGCATAGAATTGCAAGAGAAAAGCTCCTGCCCTTTCCCATGCGAGAGAAGGTTCACACTGCTTTGACATTATCCACTTACCAGTGATGCTATTGAGAAACAATGAAGGGGCATGAATGGAACAATGACTGTGCGTGAGACAGAGCAGGGATAAAGAGGAGACTCAAACAAAGCAAGCAAGCAAAGAGAAGACTACAGACATTGCAAATCTGCTCATAGGAGCAATATGATATGGATGCAACAGAACCACAAATGACAAACTTATGCTGACAGTAGTGTCAATATGCCATATTTTGCATCTGGTGCAAAGAAACCATCTCCTAAATTTATTTAGTATTTGCACCCTACTCATTTTAGTAGTTGTTTTTAAATGCCCCTGGAATGGGTAGGATGTAGCTTCTCTCTTTGAGAACACAATCCTCCAACCTATAGGAGATAGAATCAATATTCTATTGATTTTTTTAAAGTTTCGTTTGACTTTTTAAACCTAGTACATTGGTTAACATTTTTCAACTTTGATAGTATAAAGACTTTTCCTTTTTCTTCACTCCTCTACCTAACAAACAATCACTGTGGTTAGTATCTTGCTGATGTTTTACATATATGTAAGTTCCTTTACACATGGGGTAGAACATTTTGACCTTGGTGTAACATCTGTATTCATCTTACAGTTGTATAAGCTGAGTTCTGCAACCATAACTGCTGCGCATACCATTTCATATTCTTGAATAGTCACCAGTACCTTTAATGTTCTACTTGAGTCACTGGACGTTTTCACATTGTCCTCCTAAAGCCGGCTGGAGCCATTCCGGAACGGGTCGTGCCGCCGATTCCGGAATGGCTCCGCCGCCGAAAGGCTAATTCCGGTTGGACAGCCGGAATTACCTTTCCGCCGCTTCAGCCGGAGTTATCCTTGGTTCGTCCGGAGTGACGCCGGACTTAGGGCTCCGTGTGTTTGAACACACGGAGCCAAAAGCCGGCCGGACGCAGGGATGACACCGGAAGGGGCGGGGTTTGCCGCCGCGTGTGTGTAAACACACGGGAAATGGCGCCGGAGCGAGGCCGGCGGGAGGCCGGCTAGCGTCCTCCTTTTGCCAAGTGTGAAAACGTCCACTGGCTGTGTGGAAAAAGCAATCATACTAGCAGATACTCAATTGGTTGGGCACTGTTGGTATTTAGCAGAAGGGTTGCATAGTACAATGACCACTTTAACTACATAAGTGTAGATTTACACTATGTAAGAGTGATATAGATGATGACTCATGTAAAGCTTGGGAGCCTCACATTACCTGTCTTTCAGCCAAAATGTTGTAGAAATTCCCCACCATTTTGCAGGTACAGACTGTATCTCAAGATTGGGACTAATTTTGCATACCGTCATTGCCCCCTTCTTCCTCCTCTGTATTCACATCCTCTCTTTTCCCCAAAATTGAAACTCAACCTGATTTCTAATTTAAAGCAAATACAATATAGCTGAAAACATACAAAGGTCAGCATTATGATAGAGTTAAGCTATTTCACAATATTAAAACAATTTAGAATATACACTTTAAAAGGATAAAAAGGGAGCTAGGTATGTTTTGATCTGGGGAAGAGAAGACATGATAGCCATGTTTAAATATTTGAAAGGATGTCATATTGAAGATGGAACAAGCTTATTTTCTGCTGGTCCAGAGACTAGGACACGAAGCAATGGATTCAAGTTACAGGAAAAGACTCAACATTAGGAAGAACTTCCTGACAGTCAGAGCTGTTTGACAGTGGAACACACTCTCTCAGAGTGTGGTGGAGTCTCCTTCTTTGGAGGTTTTTTAAACAGAGGCTGGATGACCATTTGTGGGGGGTGCTTTGATTGTGAGTTCCTGCATGGCAGGGAATTGGATTGGATGGCCCTTGTGGCCTCTTCCAACTCTATGATTATATGAAAAACAATACAGGGACCTCTAAAGCCTTCAGTTCTAAAAGTCTATTGGCATTAAAAAGAAGAAGATGAAGAAGAAGAAGCAGCCTTTGCCTGCTAGCAGAAAGGAGGGGCCATGCTGCTCTCCCCAGAGCATAGTGGTAGGTATTGAGAAGGGTCCTACCTTCACAGGCAAGGCTGGTAGGGACAGGAGATGGGCCTTCTCCTGAAGAGCTCAGGGCCCAAGCATATGAGGAGATATGGTCTGTCAGACAGCTTGAACCTAAGCCATAAGGCACTTTATAGATCATAACCAGCTTTTTGATTTGTGCCAGGAAACATATTATGGAGCTGTTGAAGAAGGGCACTTTTATGGTGCCTTGCACCTGATTGTACCAGCTAAAGTTTCCAAACACTCTTCAGAGGCAGCCCTTTGTACAGCATGTTATAATAATCCAAATGAAAAGAAGCATTCAGGATTGTCCTGGGTAGTATGGCTGATCCCTGACTGGTGACAATAATGGAAAATTGATCAGGAGTTGCTGCAAATCACATTCAAATCTTCCCAAGTCTCCTTCCCCAAGACCTTACATTTATAAAAATAATATAGATTATTTATATTACAATAGTGATGCTTATGTGCTGTTTCACCTCTTAGATGAGTGAGAAAAATACTGTCACAAATTAATGATGAGAGGAATCACACTTCTTAATAATGTATGCCAGAAGAGGATCAACTGATGGCAATGCTGAAAAATTCAAAACAGTGACAAAGAGAACACGCCTCCAGTTAGTTGATATCTGCTTTTGTGCTAGCTCTACTGAAATATGTGTTTTTATAAAGTACTGGACTTCTGGAAAGATTAAGAAATGCTATTAATGTCTCATGACTGCTGGTCCCTTGAATAAACTGCCTTCAAAGTACTGTGTTCCTGATATGTGAACATCCTTGTGAATAAGGTTTAAACAAGGACTCCACTTCAGAAAATGTGTTACGGAGAGGAAAAGATGTTCCAAGTGCACAAAACAGCTGTTTCCTACATGCTTACACTACATTCCAAAAATTAGCATTGGACATACACAGAACAGCATGCTGTCACTCTTAGGGCCTTTGCAGACTGCCAGAAATAGTGCAAATTGAGTAGTCCACTTTAACTGCCCTGACTCTGTGCTAGGGAATCATGGGAACTGTAGTTTATTGTAGCACCAGAGCTCTCTGACAGAGAAGGCTCAATGTCTTAGGAAAAAAAAACCAGTTCCCATAATTCCCTAGCACTGAGCCAGGGCAGTTAAAGTGGACTCAATTTGCACTATTTCTGGCAGTCTGCAAAGGTCCTATGTGGCTTAAAGGTATGGTTGTACATGCTACTCACATCTGCTCTCAGCTGCAGATTGTATAGCTCTTGGGCTGAAATGCAAAGTGCATTAAATAATTGCTCATAGCACATGGCATGCTTTTGGAAGATTTTATGAACAAATAAAATATTCCAGCCCAGGTGGTCCAAGTACCTCAGAGGAGGGAAAATACCCTTCACAGGGCATGATTATTCTGAAAAATCCCAAGACAGTGTTCTTTCTGCAATTCACATCCAGGGTCATAAACCGGTCCTAGGTCACAATCCCATATCCACAATTACCTGGAAGTAAGCCTCATCGAGCGCCATAATATGGACTTCTTTAGGTTTCCTAAGTGAGGAGCATCCCAGGTCCTAAGATCTCAGGGTCCATACCCAAGACCTCTTGTGATGTTACAGTGGTGATGTCATTAAGCATGATTCATTAAACACCATCCGCAACTACATAGACTATGCCAATAAAAAAAAATCATATCTAACAAATAAAGAGACAGTGTGATGTAGTGATCTGAATGCTTGAGGTCATCTCTGGGGACTAGGAATCCCTGCTTGGACATGGAAACCACTGGGTGACCTTGGGAAAGTCATACTCTTTCAACCTCAGAAGAAAACAAAGGCAACTCTCCCCTGACCATATTCTGCCAAGAAAACCCCATGATAAATTTTGCTGTAGGGTCACTATAAGTCAGAAATTACTTGAAGGCACACAACAACAACAACAACAACTAACAAATGAAGATAAAATATATGGAGGCACTTTTTAAGAGATTGCTCTCACCCTGAGATTCCTCACCTCATAAGGACTGGAGAAGATCCAGGCCCTGAGACCTGGGAATCCAAGGTTCCTTAGTAGACATGCATATAATTGGGTAGTCATTGCTGAGACCACAGTCCATGGGTGCACCCATGGAAACAGCAAGCGAAGGACACTTGAAAGCCACACCCCACACCAGACTCAAATGTTAATGGCGAACAGATGCTCTACAGCAGGGACCGGCAACCTACGGCCTGCGGACCAGATCCGGCCCAGGGCCCCACGCTTACCGGCCCAGGCGGACTCCTGCCGCCGCCGCCGCGTGGCTGCGCACACTGCAACCGCCATTTTATTTTCCAAAATGGCGGCCGCAACTCATTTGCGCATGCGCAGGAGTACTGCGCATGTGCAAATGCATTGCGGCTGCCATTTTGGAGAACAAATTTGCGGCTGCGACATGTGCGGGGGCGGCTGCGACATGTGTGCGGGGGGGTCGCGCGCACGTGAGCGCACATGCCGCCATTCCCCCCAGCCCGCCAGAAGGGACAACTTTGGGGGATCAGCCCCCGGCTCAAAAAGGTTGCCTACCCCTGCTCTACAGGAACAGCTTTTTAAAACAAATTATGTCACATATACTCAGAAGCCCACATAGGGAAACTGGGGACAGAGTCCACATGAGTCAGACTAAATGCATCACCTTGTAGCTCAATAAAGGATTGGAAACCAAGGAGTGGGGAGGCAGAAGGGAACAGGTTTTGTTTGGGTTGTTACATTTGCCATGTTGGCACAGTAGTGGGAGAGAGATGATATCTCCAGTGTTCAGTGTCCCATTTGGGTCCTTGACAATAATGGTTGGTTGCCTTCATGTCAGTGGGGTGATGTACCTACGCCAGGTGTTAGTCCAGACTTTCAAGGAGCTATCCCAGAAGTGGAATCTTATTTCCACATAGGTTCAACACATGGATAGCTCCTTTAAAGTTGAGATTAACTGTCCTGTTCACATGTAAGCCACCAGCTACCTGTGATAATAAATTGCACAGAGATGGCAGAGGAAGTGCAGGGCAACGCAAAATGGCATTATAGAATCATAGAATTGGAAGAGACCACAAGGGTCATCCAGTCCAACCCCCCTTCCATGCAGGAAATCTCAAACAAAGTATACACAACAGATGGCCATCCAGCCTCTGTTTAAAAGCCTCCAAAGAAGGAGACTGCTTCTGCTTCAGTGGGAGAAAAGTAGAAGACACTTCTGGGTATACCCAGTATTAGCTAATGCTGATGCATTTGTGGAGAAAACCTGAAGTGGGTTTAAATTCCTCTTCTAAAAAATGTTGAATGTTTCAAGAATACTGAGAAAGTACCCTTGTCGATATTTGCATACCACTTTTCCCTCCCTCATTGTTCTCAGGCTCATTCAAGAGATTTTCCTTTTCCATCTGCCCAATTTAGGTGTGCAATTCCACCAGCTACATTTTCTCCCTTTGCATCTGGACACAGAGCATGACTTCTGCATGACACATCAACTGTGCTAGCTTGTTCTTTAAACTGTGGCCTTGATGTTGTCAATATTGTTCTGAGCCCTTCTCTTTCTTACCATGTAAGCTAAATCCTTCAGTTAAAAAAAAAGCACTTTTGAGTGTGTAGATGGATACTCAAGACCGCCCATGTTATCTTGACTGTTTGCAGAATGGAGGACAGAGTTCAGAAATATATATCGTAGAACTGGAATATCAGGAAATGATTGTAAAGACTGGAATCATAGTAGTGGTGAATATTCATTTATTTTTTCTGGTCATTGAACAGGGTCCTTAGAGCCCTAGATTATACTCCAATTGAAAAATATGTGGCAAGAAACAAAAGTAAATATAACTTTGTGCTCCTGTTACTGTGCAGCTCACTGCATCCTCTCCCCAGCGACATTATATTTTCAGTTTCAAGAACTGTTAGCAATTTTTGGAGGAGTCCTGTAACTGTGTGACATTCTTGCAGCAAAAGAAGCAAAAACAACCTCATAGACCTTAAAGGCAAACAAGTTTAATATGGCATAAAATTTTATGGACCAAAGTCCTTTTCATCTGTTGCTAGGCACATTAGGTATATTTCTCTTCTCTTCTGTTCTGTTTGGCCCTGCAGAAAGGAATAGGAAGGGCCAGCGCAAGACATTTTGCTGCTTGAGACAAAGGAGCACATCTTTTCTATTCAAAGATTGGTCGTTACTTTAGCTGATCAGGTGCTAACTAAGTAAGAAATTAGCTGATCAAGTGCTAACTAAGTAATCTTAGGATTGCAATGGATAACCCAATGAAATATCAACCCTACATGTGACAGCTGTAAAATAGCAAAATCCAGGACCAGCATAATTAGAAAAAAAAGAATTTAAAAAATAAAATTACTAATCTCATTCTGTCTTTAAAGTAATATGTAGCAGAAACCTGAAAGCAAGCTGATGTCATAGGGCTGGGGTCCTGGCAGACAGGGAAGGAAGGAAGGAAATGGGCATAAGAGCCATCCAGATAATGAGCTGGAATTGTTAAGTAAAGCCAACTAATAATAATAATAATAATAATTTTTATTTATAACCCGCCCCTCTGCGTGGCAATCGGGGCGGGGTACAACAAGATTAAAAACAGAACAGAGATAAAAATCATTCCCCCATCTCATAATCCCGCCCTCCCATCCCCTTAAAATAAGATTAAACTGCAATCAGATTAAAAATGCCACATAGTTAAAAAATAAAAAATAAACATACAATAACACAGAATCAGTGGAGCAATTCTAAAAACTCTAAAAACTCAAAAAAAACCCCCTCATCTCCCAGCTAAACGCTATTCCGGGAAGGCCTGCCGAAAGAGATCCGTCTTTACTGCTTTCTTGAAAGCAGCAAGAGTAGTAATAAGACGGATCTCATCCGGCAGGCCATTCCAGAGTCTGGGAGCGGTTGCAGAGAAGGCCCTCTGGGAGGTCTGACACAGCCTAGTTCTTATTGGCTGTAACAGATTCCTCCCAGAGGACCGCAGGGCGCGGGGGGGATCATACGGGGAGAGGCGGTCCCTAAGATAAGATGGACCCAAGCCATGTAGGGCTTTAAAGGTCAAAACCAACACCTTCTACTGCGCCCGGAAACTAATCGGCAGCCAGTGGAGGGATTTAAGCACCGGTGTTATGTGCTCCCTCCTAGATGTACCGGTAATTAGTCTGGTTGCCATGTTTTGTACCAATTGAAGTTTCCGGGTTAGGCACAAGGGTAGCCCCATGTAGAGAGCATTGCAGTAATCCAAACGTGAGGTTACCGGGGCGTGCACTACAGTTTCCAGATCCCTCATGTCCAGATAAGGGCGCAGTTGGCGTATCAGCCGAAGCTAGGTAATATGGCAATCCAGAGGTGGAAAGTGAGAAGAAGTATTTTTCAATGGCCAGCAAAATTCATCCAGTATCTACAGCACTTGCCACTATTCCAGCTAGACTGCACTTCACATGTGGCATTTATCTATTAGCACATGTGAAAGGTTTTTCTAGAACCTACTCTCAGAGTGTTGCTACAGGGAAGGCACATTAAGACTATTGCCCTCCAATGATAATTCTGCCCCCAGCACAAAACTGGTGAACCTATCATGGGATATTCTGGGCAAGATTTGTTCAAAGGGGGGTTGGTTTTCCTCTGAGGCTGAGATAGTGTGACTTGCCCAAGGTCATCCAGTGGGTTTACGTGACAGATCCCAGGATTTGCACCATGGTCTCTAGAGTCCTAGCCCAACACTCAGACCACTGCACCATACTGACTGACTTCTGAGTAAACACACAAACAGGGCTGGGCTCTGAATGGCTGTGCATTTTCCCACTCTTTTGTTGTGGCACTTAGAGGCACATAGTGCCTCTAAGTCATTTCGAACTTATGGCAACCCTAAGGTGAGCCTACCAAGGGGTTTTCTTGGCAGGTTTCTTCAGAGGGGGTTTGCCATTGCTATCCTCTGAGGCCGAGAGAGCGTGACTTGCCCAAGGTTTCTCTCCCTAGCCATTTCCATCCTAGAGCACAACATAAGCATTCTCTTGATTTGCAAGAGTAAATGTTGCTTCTGTATTTATTTATTTATTTTTAAAGTCTTTGGTTGCATCCACACTGCAGAAATAATCCAATTTGACGCCTCATTAACTGCCATGGAAACTGTAGTGTAGCTCCGCTCTATACTTGCCCATAGAGAATCATTGAAGAATATTTGCACATACAGAATGATTTATGGATTCCTTTTTTGGTGCTGAATGTTTCCATTTTCCTGTAGGTGAGGTTGTCGATTTTGTCCCAGGAAAAAGAAAAGGAAGGAACACTGCCATTCTTGGGTGTCCTAGTCATCCGCAAACCAGACCAATGTCTGGGTCACACAGTATACAGAAAACCTACACATACAGACAGATACCTGCACAAGAACTCCAACCATCACCCGGGACAAAAAAAAAAAAAAAAAAAAGCAGAATAAAAACACTGGTAGGATGGGCAAAATGTTAAGGAAAAAGCAACATGGGATATACAGTAATAGAAATAAAAATATTTATGTGAAGGTCAAAGTTATAGAAGGTATATTGAGAACACCTGTGATAGATTGCAAACACCTGAGACTCATTAAGTGGTCAAGGTAAAGTGATGAAACACTTGGGTTGGTCTTAGGTATGGGATGATCTATGTGGACCAATCAAGATGTATGTACACACCCACTGGGTGGAAACTGACTGGTGGGTGGTGTCTAACAATGGCTATAAATTGAAATGTTTGCTAATGTATATTGTGGAGTAGTTTGGTGTAGTGTGGAGTGTTTTGGAGTTATTGTGAAGTGTAGAGATTGTGATTGTAGGGCATATAGTATTTGTGTATATAGTAGAATAAAGTAGATCTTTTATATAAGACTACTGAGTTGTCTGGTGTCTTGAGGGAAGATACAAGAGCCAGAAGAATCCTGGAGAAGTTTGAAGACATCTCAGGAAGAAGAGTGAGAAGGCTTGGAGAGTTTGTCAGGGTCTTCAGCCTATTCTCTGCTGCTTGGGAAAGAAGCATCAACCACTGATCAAAGCTGGTCAGCTCTGCTGCATAACAAGGTGGTGAGTTAGAGCCAGAGGTGAAGAGCTACAACTCCCATCATCCCTGACAAGGGTTATGGGCCCAGATACTAGATCAACCAGCATCCACAGAAGCTGAAAATTCCAGAGTGTGGAAGAAAGTTTTGTGGAGCATTGTGAGTAAATCATTTTGTGTTTTGTCTGCTGTGCATACTCAGAGGGACTGTGTCAAATTGAGTCACTGCACAAATTAAGATGGAGATCCTAAAGTTTAGTAAATTAAATAGAAACAACTACTCTACCTGGAAAATATATGCTCAATCTCTACTCATAAAGGAGTCTCTGTGGTCTACAGTTGAAACAGGGCTGGCAGCTGATGCTAATGCAGCCACTCGAGAAAGAGACGCTAAAGCAAAAGCATGTCTTTATCTCATGCTAGAAGAAGACTTGATTAACGACGTAAGAGATAAAGTGTCCGCCAAGGATGTGTGGGAGACCTTGCAGAGATTACACACTCCTTCAACTGCGTTTGCAAAAATGCTTTGGTCTAAAAGAATTTACAGACAAAAGATGACTAAAGGACAGTGTGTAATAGAACATTTAAAAACAATGCAAGATTTATTTGTGCAAGCTGAACTGAGAGGAGTGGAAATTAGCAAAGAGCAGCAGTGTTACATTTTACTGGAATCACTAGACTCTTCTTGGGACAACATTACAAATAGCTTGCAAAATTTGCCAGAAGCTGAGCTGAACAGAGACTTAATTGTTGCCAGAATATTGGAAGAAAATTTGAGAAGAAAGTCTGAGCAGGGTGACTCAGCAAGTTTAAGGACTGTGCCAAAACAACAAACAATGCCTGAACTACGAAAGCAGGAAGAAGCAGCTTCTACAAGGGAGCAACGGAGGTGTTTTTATTGTAAAAAGATTGGTCATCTACAGAGACAATGTAAACAATTTGCTGCTGAGAGAAGCAAGCAAGGAGAGAGCAGATGGCAGCCGCGGCAGTATCACAAGCAGTCCAAACCTCCATTTTTGAAGGACAGTGGTAATAAAAAGTGGTTTGCAACCATGATTAAGGAAAAACAAAATACTAATTGTAAATGGTTGATTGACTCAGGAGCATCATCTTCAATGTGTAACAATATTAATTTGATAAGTAATAGAAAATCAGCTAATGTAAATACTGTGGTTTTAGCTGATGGGAAAGAGCTCAGTACTGTAAATCAAATGGGTACAGTTTTCATTCCTGGGCTAAAGGAAAACTTTAATGATGTGTTGCATGTAAAGGAGTTAGAAAATAATTTGTTATCAGTAAGCAGATTAACAGACAGAGACTACACAGTCATTTTTGAAAAGAACATGTGTAAGATAAAACTGAATGGGGAATTGCGAGGCATAGGCTTGAAAAAGGATAAACTTTATTTTTTGGAGGACAATATTGATTGCTACAGGGTTGAAAATGCTAATAACATAGACAATAGTCCAATTCACAAAGACTGTATACATGAACTCCATAGAAAATTTGGTCATGCTAGTTTCAAATGTTTAAAGAAGTTAATCAGTATGTGTCCAGATTTAAAAGTTGCTGAATGCAAAAATCACTTAGATTGTACAGTATGCAATCAGGTAAAGGTCCGAGCTTTTCCAGTAGCCAAGAAAACCAAAAGAATTGCTCAAAGACCATTTCAGTTTGTACATGCAGATGTTGCCCAAGCTAATTGTTTATCTTTAGGGGGAAGCAAATATTTTCTAGTAATTGTTGATAGGTTTACAAGGTTTGCTTTTGTAAGAATATTGAAAAACAAATCTGATGCTGGGCAAAGTTTAAAAGCATGGGTGAGAATGGTGGAAAGACAATTTGATATTAGAGTAGGCACCATTGTTACTGACCGGGGAGGAGAGTTTCTAAGTAATCAATTGTTTAATTGGTTTCAAAAGGTGGGAATAAGGCATGAAACTACTAATCCCGCTTGTCCTAACGAAGATGGTTTAGCAGAGAAAAAAATACAAGATATAAAAAGGATAACTGCTTGTTTGATGGCAGATGCAGAGGTAAAAGACAGTTTCTGGGCAGAAGCAACTTTGACAGCAGTACATATTAGTAACAGACTGTATCATTCAGAAATTGAAGACATTCCCTACAGGGTATTGTATGGGAGAGTGCCAAATTACAAGTATTTGAGAGTCTTTGGACAGTTTGCTTATGTTTACATTCCAGCGTGTTTCAGGAAAAAGGGAGAACCCAAAAGTAAAAGGCTTAGGTTTTTGGGGTATTCAGGAAATAGCTACAAGTTTCATTTAGGTGGAAGAGAAGTGCAGTATTCCAGGTCTGCAAATTTCGAGAGACATGCCGGTTGGGACAAATTGCATGCCAATAAGGAAGTTTTCTTGAGGTTAGGAAATTCAAATGAGCCAGAAACACAAACTGAACCAACTCCAGGAAACGGAGGGGTTTCAGTTAAGCCAGAAGCATCCACTAGCAGCAGTGATAGTTCTTCAGATAATGAGACACAATCTAGACCCATTACTACTAGAATGACTGAGGACAAGAGATTTAGCCATAGAACTATAACTCCCAGCACAGAAAGTGAGGATGAAAGAGGCAGATCAGCAGAGTTTATTCCCAGACGTAGTCACAGAGTTAGAAAGCCTCCAGATAGGTTTGTTGTGACAACTGCAAGAGCTTGTTTAGCAGTGGAAGAGCCTGAAAGTTTTGAAGAGTTGGAAAGTTTGTCTAGAGAAGAACAGGAAAGATGGATTGATGCAATGGATGATGAGTTTGGTTGTCTGGTAAATAAAGATGTTTTTGAAGTTGTTGACAGACCCAGGGACAAGAAAGTAATTGGTTGTAAGTGGGTGTACAAAAAGAAAGAAATGCCAGATGGAAGTATTAAATATAAAGCTAGGTTAGTAGCTAAGGGTTTTGCACAACAGCAGTATGAGAACTATGATAAGACATATTCTCCAACGGCAAAGCCAGAAAGTCTGAGAATGGTTCTGGCTGTAGCAGCGAAAAGGAATTTAGTTGTAGAACATTTTGATTTTGAAACAGCCTACTTAAATGCTAGTTTAGATGAAGAGATATTTATGGAGCAGCCACAAGGTTTTGAAGAAATTGGTAGTCAGAAAGTTTATAAATTAAAGAAAGCATTGTATGGGTTAAAACAAAGTGCCAGAGCATGGAATTTGTGCATTAATGATGAGTTAGTTAAACTAGGTTACAAAAGGAGCATTGCAGATGCTTGTGTCTATACAAAAGGAGACATAGTGTTAGTGATTTATGTAGACGATTTATGCGTGGCAGCAAAGTCAAAACAGGAAATTGAATCAGTAAAAAGAGAATTGTCTGAAAAGTTTGTTTTAAAAGATCTAGGTTTATTAAAGTCTTATTTAGGTATTGGTGTTGAGTGGACAGAAGAAGGACATTGTTTGTTAAGCCAGAGAAAGAAAATTGAAAATTTGATTGAAAAGTGTGGATTACAAAATGCTAAAATAGTAAGAGCTCCAATGACAACTGGTTTTGTGTCTGAAGAAACAATTAGAGATTTTGAAGACAAGACTTTATTCAGGAGCATAATAGGATCTTTACAATTCATATCTTGCCACACCAGACCAGACATTTCGTATGCTGTAAATGTATTGTCTAGAAGAGTTAATGATCCAAAAATTGAAGACTGGACAGCAGTAAAACACTTATTGAGATATTTGAAAGGAACTCTAGATAAGAAATTGATAATTAGAAACAGTCATTCAGATTTAGATTGCTATGTAGACAGTTCTTTTGCATCAGAATTAGGAGACAAGAAGTCAGTTACAGGAATAATAATCAAGTACAGTGAAAGTCCAATAGTCTGGAGAAGTAGGAAACAAACAAATGTAGCGTTAAGTACGACGGAAGCAGAATTCGCAGCTTTAAATGAGATAGTAAATGAGGTACAGTGGGTTGAGCAGTTATTGAATGATTTAAATGAAAGTTACAAGATACCAGTAGAAATTCTGGAAGATTCACAGTCATGCATAGCAATGGCTGAAACTGAAAGTTTGAAGAACAGAACAAAATATGTTGGTGTTAGATATCAAAATGTGCGAGACATGGTTCAGAAGGGTAAAATAGAACTGAGATATATAGAAACACAACACAACATAGCAGATTTGTTCACAAAAGCATTGACGGCGGAAAAACATGAAAGACTGACACAAATGGTTGGAATGACATTGTAAGACACATACAATATTTTATTTCGGAGGGGATTGTTAAGGAAAAAGCAACATGGGATATACAGTAATAGAAATAAAAATATTTATGTGAAGGTCAAAGTTATAGAAGGTATATTGAGAACACCTGTGATAGATTGCAAACACCTGAGACTCATTAAGTGGTCAAGGTAAAGTGATGAAACACTTGGGTTGGTCTTAGGTATGGGATGATCTATGTGGACCAATCAAGATGTATGTACACACCCACTGGGTGGAAACTGACTGGTGGGTGGTGTCTAACAATGGCTATAAATTGAAATGTTTGCTAATGTATATTGTGGAGTAGTTTGGTGTAGTGTGGAGTGTTTTGGAGTTATTGTGAAGTGTAGAGATTGTGATTGTAGGGCATATAGTATATAGTAGAATAAAGTAGATCTTTTATATAAGACTACTGAGTTGTCTGGTGTCTTGAGGGAAGATACAAGAGCCAGAAGAATCCTGGAGAAGTTTGGAGACATCTCAGGAAGAAGAGTGAGAAGGCTTGGAGAGTTTGTCAGGGTCTTCAGCCTATTCTCTGCTGCTTGGGAAAGAAGCATCAACCACTGATCAAAGCTGGTCAGCTCTGCTGCATAACAAGGTGGTGAGTTAGAGCCAGAGGTGAAGAGCTACAACTCCCATCATCCCTGACACAAAACGCATCTGTGAACACCACTTCTTGGAAGAGGAATTGAAGCACCTAGACTGGGCTCTATAGGCGAATGGTTACTACAGCTCAGACATCAGAAGGGCCGCCAGACCCAGAAAAACCCAGAGGACTGAAGACAAGCAGCCACCCAAAGGGAAGGTATTTTTACCATACATCAAAGGAGTCACAGACAGAACAGTGAAAGTGGTGAGGAAACACAATCTCCAAATGGTTTACAAACCAACCAAGAAAATCCAGCAAATGCTGCGCTCAGCGAAGGACAGGAGAGACCCTCTCACAGCCGCAAGAGTTTACCGCATACCATGCAGCTATGGACCAGTCTACATAGGGACCACCAAATGCAGTGTCCAAACACGAATCAAGGAACATGAGAGACACTGCAGACTGGGCCAGCCAGAAAAATTAGCAGTACCAGAACATATTATAAACCATCCTGGGCATAAAATGCTGTTTGAAAACGCTGAAATTCTGGACCATGCCAACAACTATCAGGTCAGAATGCACAGGGAAGCCATGGAAATCCACAAACACTTGGACAACTTCAACAGGAAAGAAAAAAACCCTCAAAGTAAAGAAAGTTTGGCTACCAGTCCTGCAAAATAGGAAAATCAGCACTCAGCAAATACATATGGGAAAGCACCCAGGGTCAGGGGCGTTCCCAGCAGATAATGATCACCAATTATCAGACACTAATCCTCTTTTGCATATCCTCCCACCCTGAGGCCGTGCTATCAACAATAGAACAATCAACAACAGAACAATACACTGTTTACATGGGAACCACTCCTCTCTACCCAGGGCCTCACAGTGTGTGTGTGTGTGTGTGTGTGTGTATATGTGTGTGTGTGTGTGTATATATATATATATATATATATATATATATACCCTCTCTTACATTCCAGCATTCTCTGAAGATGCCAGCCACAGATGCTGGCAAAACGTCAGAAAGAAACTCTTCCAGAACATGGCCACTCAGCCCCCCAAAACCACAAAAAACTATGGATGCCAGCCATGAAAGCCTACTACTACTAAATAATAATAATAATAATAATAATAATAATAATAATAATAATATTTTATTTATATCCCGCCTTTAGCCGTGGCTATCAAGGCAGCTTACAATCTAAAAGCACAATCCCAAACGCTATACAAAAAACATTGCAATACGACTTCATATTCTATTATTCTCTATGGCAGGGGTAGGCAACCTTTCCCCTTTAAGGGCCGAGGGACTTCAGCTCCCAGTATCCCAGGAGCTATGGCCCAACATGGGACTATTGGCCAACATGGCTGAGGCTTCTGGGAGCTGAAGTCCTTCGGCCCTTAAAGGGGAAAGGTTGCCTACCCCTGCTCTATGGTCAAGTATTTTCCTGTTGTTCTGTTATGTATTTTCCTATTCTTCTCTATGGGCAAGTGTGGTTTCCCTAAGGGCAAGTCCTGTCATTCGTTTTAACACGTCCCGTTTTGGGGCGGACGCTTATCTTCTAATTTCTCATCAGAAACCACACCTAATAAATACAGTATATAAAAACCGAGAGCCATGGCAGTTAAAGCGGGGCTCAAACCGGGTTATTTCTGGAGTGCGGATGCTGCCACAGAAGGCGCAAGGCAGCCTCTTCTTCCTCCTCCTCCCCCTCCCTTCCCGGATCTCGTGCATCACACAGTCACCAGCCTGGGCCAATTTGCATATTATTACCTTTGTCTCCCCAGAGCAGCCAATGAGAGCGCGCAGCTCTCCCAACCCCGCCCCTTTCCCAGGACCCTGAGACTCCGTTCCCTTTGATTGCCCCGGATCCGGGTTTTCGCTCCGGCCGCGCCTTTTACCTGCTGCTGCTTTGCCCACGCGAGGCGCAGAGTCTCTGGTGGGAAGAAAGCGCGAGAGACCCGCTTTAAGGGGGAAAGAAAGCCGGGCTCCTGCTGTTGCTGCTTCTGAGGCGTCGGTCGCATCAGCTGGAGCCGCGATGGTGTGCGGCGGCTTTTCCTGCTCCAAGAACTGGCTTTGCGCCCTCAACCTCCTCTACACGGTGAGCCAAGGCGGAGTCTCGGGTGGGGACCACTTTTGAGGGGTTTCCTCTGCTTCCTCAAGGGGTGATATTGCTCTTGTGGGCCTTCCAAGCCCTTTTCCATCTTATGGCGACCTTATCTTGGAGGATTCCCCCCCCCCCCCAGATGGGCTGTTGTTCTTTTGCTTTGCTTTGTTTTTTGTTTTTGGCCATCCTCTGAGGCTGAGAGAGTGTGACTCACCCAAGGTCACCCCAGTGGGTTTCTGTGGCCGAGCAGAGGGATTCGAACCCTGGTCCCCAGAGTCCTACTAGTCCAAGGGCTCAAACCGCTGAACTCCCAGGCTGACCAGAGGTCCGCCTCACCCCACAAATGGAGGACCTTCAAGAGAAAAGGAGGACATGGCCAAAGAGAGACGCTAAAAACAGTGGTATAAAGATAATGGTGTTTTCCCCCCCTTCTTCTCTCCCCCCCCCCATGTTCAAAATGGAGGGACCTACTTTTTGGAATCCCTCCTGAGCTGAATTGTAGGTTGAAAGATAGGGGGACGTGGCTTACCTCTGTTGGAAAGGGATAAAATGTAGGACGTGTCCTGGAAAAGGAGGACCAAGGCCTGGTCACCCCGAGTCCTAAAGTCCCAAGGCTCAAACCTACTAGGCAACCAGGCTGACCAGGGGTCCTCCCCTCAAAGGAGGCCAAGGCACCTCGAAATGGAGGGCCTTCAAGGAATAAAAACCAAAAAGGGAGGACATGGCCAAAGAGAGGCTAAAAACCTCTGGTAGAAAGTGAAAATTCAGGCTTTTTACTCAGGCTCAGAATGGGAGGACATTTTAGAACTCCTCCTGAGCTGAATGGCAGGTTGAAAGGTAGGACATTTTTAATGTTGTAATAATTTAGCTCTGTTTTAAGGTACTATTTTTGTACGCTTTTCATTGTACTGTACTGTGTTTAATGTTGTGAGCTGCCCTGACTCCCAGTTTTGGGGAAAGGGTGGGATATAAATAAATATAATAATAATAATAATAATAATAATAATAGGACATGGTGTGCATTTGTTGAAATGTAGGATGCGTCTGGGAAAAGGAGGACATCTGGTCACCCTGTACACTACGCTGGACCCCTCCAGGTTGAGGGAGCCCTTCCTTAGGCCTTAGCCCAGGGTGTGTGTATGTGTGTGTAGGGTTGTGTATGTGGGTGTGTGAGGGGCAGTGGGGCAGATTGAAAGCCCCTTTCCCTCTTTCGTTCCACAGCCAGGCTTTCTTGGACTTTTCTGAGAGGTGGCCACCTTTCACCAGAGGCCATGAGAGACCGCTGAGAAGGGTCTGGAAGAGCCACTTTTGGTTTTTTGTTTTTTTAATTTGCAGGACTCTGGCATCTCTCCTCCAAGAACTTCTCAAGGGTCCTCTGAGGACCAGCTTCCTGGGCTATGGTGCCCAAAGTGGCGAAGAGTGGACTGACATGGAGTTAGGCTGGTCCCCTCAATCCACACCATTGGCGTGGGGGGTCCCATAGGGTAGAGTTCCATAATTCTCTTCCACAAAAGTGGGCTAAAATGTAGGCCAAAATGTAGCATATTCAAGAAAAATGGAGGACATGACCAACTAAAAGTCAAAACCAGGGGCCCTGGGCCTCCAGAAGGCCTGCACTCTGCCTGATTCTTCATTCATGCTTCTTAGCAAGGCTCAAAATGGAGGACATTTTGGAATTCCTCTTGGATGTAAGGTGGAAATGGAGGATGTGTCCTGGAAAAGGAGGACCAGGTCTTGTCACTCTGGTATCTCATTTGAGAAAAATGTAGTAGGTCATGACCGATAAAAGCTCAAAACACTCCTAGAAAAGATAAATTCATGCTTCTTAGCCATGCTCAGAATGGAGGACATTTTGGAATTTGTCCTGGACAAAAGGTTGAAATGAAGGATATGTCCTGGAAAAGGAAGACATCTGGTTATCTGGGTGTCTTATCACAGCAGCGGTGTGACTAAGGTTGGTGTCACCCTTCCCAATTGACCTCCTCCCATATCACACATTACAGAATCCTTAGGAATGTTCCCCCCCCCCCACAAATGTTACTCCTAAAGTGGAGTTCTTGTATATACAGGGTGACTAGATGCCCTCCTTTTCCAGGACATGTCCTCCATTTAATCAATCTGTCCAGGAGGAATTTCAAAATGTCCTCCATCTTGAGTATGACTAAGAAGCATGAATTTATATTTCTGCGAGCGTTTTGGGCTTTTCATTGGTCATGGGCTTCATTTTTCTTGAATGGCCTACATTTTGCAGTGCCTTGTCCTCCTTTGCAGTTAGGACATCTGGTCCCCCTGCCTGTGAATAGGGTCATTTTAGGGTCATCCTAAGTCGGAGGCACACAACAACAACAACCTACATTTTGTGGTGCCTTGTCCTCCTTAGTGGTTATGACATCTGGTCACCATATCATTGAATGTAATGCTAATAGTTGTGACATACACAACTAGCAAAATTAAAATTATATCTTTAAATTACAGTATAATACATGCAGCCTAAATGTATCTACATGTATATAGTTTCATGTGGTTAAAGTGAATATAATACACACACACACACACACACATACATACATATATATATACACATACACATACTGGGACCTCTCCTTTCTCCTCCCACTTAGTCTTGTTCCACTGACAAGCATTTTAAAGGGACAGAGGTGAATGCCACAGCCCATTTCTCCCCAAAAGATCAGGGAGCAATGGTGCCACCCCTCCGTAGGGTGTCACTTGTGTGACCTTCACCCTCAGCACTCCCTTAGTGATGTCCCTGGGTCACACCTTTTATTGTTGTGCCCTAATATGTTTTGGTTGCTGTTATGGGCATCTTAAGTCAAGTCTGACTTCTGTGTATTTGCCTTCAAGTCACCTGCTAACTTATAGCAACCCCATGAATTTCATAGGCTTTTCTTAGGCCCTTATCACATGGGGTCTGAAGCAGAGCTAATCCAAAGGGCATCCACAGCTAATACATATTATTCCCCCGTGTTTACACACGACGCTGCCCCAGAACACGGAGCTAATCTGTATTGTTCCCCCGTGTTTACACACGACGCTGCCCCAGAACTCGGCAGAATACGGAGCTAATCCGTAAGGAGTAGGGAGATTTTGACATTCGGTTTGTAGAGGAAGTACCTAGGGAGCCTTCGCATTCATTGCGAATTGGTGGGCAGGGCGAAAATCCCAGCGAGGGGAAGGGATTGCCTTGGCAAAAGGCAAACCGGATTGGAGAAAAGGAGAGGAGGAGGGAAGAGGGAGGCGATCTCTCTCTCTCCATGGGCTGCCTTCCCTTCTCCAGTCCTCCAGCCCTCCTCCTCCTCCCCGGTTCCCATGGCTGCCTTTCCTCCCGGCTTTTTGTGACGGGAGAGAAGGGAGCCTTGGTATTAATTGCGAAATGGCCAAAAGGGCGATTCCCTTCGTTTCGCTATGGAACCGAATTTATTCCTACTTCGGTTAGTCTTCGCTTTTTCTTTGCTTCGTGGCCAGCGTTTGATAAGGTCCCTAGGCAAGACAGACTCATAGGGAGTCTTGCCACTTCCTTCCTCTGAAATACAGCCTACAACACCTGATATTTCTTTGCTGCCTCCCATCCAAGTACTAACCAGGGCTCCTCAGTTTCTCAAACCCTTTCTGTCCTGGAGGGGAAGAGAAAGGCAAGGAGGGCACTTGAAACCTTTGCCTGAGGGAGTAGAATAAGGAGGAGAGATATTTCCTTATAAAATGTTAAAATATAAATATACATGAATGTGTGGAGGAAAATATGCAAATTAAACAAACAAAATATATTTATTCATATGTTATGTCAAGCAGGATGGGTGGGGGTTATGATGTCTGCTTTAGGATGTTTAGGCCCAAGTCTGAGTTATGGTGACCCTATCCAAAGGTTTTCTTGGTAAAACTTATTATACTTATAATAAATACTATTATAATAAGTATTATAAACTTATAGTAATTATAATTCGATGTATCCCTCCTCTTCTTCCCTACATCCAGTCCCATCCTTGACATAGAGGCACAAAGGGAAAGCTTTACTTGTTGAACATCTTTCCTGTTATCCATTTCTTGAAAGATTCACACCTTAATCCTATTAGTTACTCCAGAGGTGAGAATCTAGCAACTGTTGAACTGCAAGTCCCATCATTCTTGACCATGGGCTATGCTGGTTAGCACAAATTGAATAGCACCCACCAACTTATGAAGGGCTTCATGATTCCCATCCCTGTTAGTCCCAGAGTAGATGCAATTGTTGAGTTGTGAGTCAGCAGCTAGGTAAATCCCATTGATTCAAGGAGTCTGCTCTAGTTGGGATGAACAGGAGGATTTAGGTTACATGCATCTTGTAGACAGAAAAAAAGATGTGACAAATCTTCCATCTCATAGGAGTTTATCACACTGGAAGAGAAACAGGATATTAGTGCTATATTCCAGCAATATCCCATGAATATCGCACAATAATGCAATGTTTTTCACACGACGTCATCATTATTGGGCAATTATCCCATGAATAAAGTGGATTTTCGCAAAAATAAAAAGTGGTGCGATTTTGTTGCTTTATTCACAGGATAATCACTCAATAATGATGACATCGCCCAGTGTGTGAAAAACGACATGCTATTGTACAATATTTATGGATATTGACAGGAGCATAGCGCTAATGTTCCATTTCTTTTTCCAGTGTTATAAACTCCATAGTTGTATAAAATATTAAGTTACAACCAAAATAGGAGGAGTGTCCAATTTCTCCTTTCTTTAATCCACCATTTATGCTCTCTCTCCCAATCTGGGGCTGTGTGCCAACTGATTGCTCCATCAATAAATTAATTTTACATCCAGAAAGGTTTATGCCAGGGGTAGGCAACCTTTCCCCTTTAAGGGCCGAGGGACTTCAGCTCCCAGAAGCCTCAGCCATGTTGGCCAATAGTCCCATGTTGGCCAATAGCTCCTGGGATTCTGGGAGCTGAAGTCCCTCGGCCCTTAAAGGGGAAAGGTTGCCTACTCCTGGTTTATGCCATTATATGCTTGTTAGTTTAAAAAGAAATGCTTCAAGACTTTGTCTGCAATCTTATTTACATCTGCCTGGGAGTAAATCACAATGGCAAATAGAATATGTTAACAGGATAGTATTACAAATTTGATAATGTTATAGAATGTTCAGCCTGACAATTTTCTTGGCAAGTTTCTACAGAGGGGCTGCTCCATTGCCATCCTCTGAGTCTTAGAGAGTGTGACTTTCTCAAGGACACCCAGTGGATTTACATGGCCAAGCCAGGATTCAAACCCTGGTGTCCAGAGTCATAGTCCAGCGTTCAAACCACTACGCCATGCTGGCTCACATGTTCACCTTGGAGTTACCATAAATAGAGATTACTTGAAGTCCCACAACAACAACAAAATCAACATGCTATGTTAGATTGTTATCGTTGCACTGAAGCAGACAGCCTGGAAGGAGTGGTTTCTGGCTGCTTCGGCCCTAATCACACCGGGAACACGGCAACCCCATGGTCTGCTTCCAAAGTGGGCTGCTGCTGCAGTCCCAAATGGGCTGCTGGCAAGAGGAGATTAAATCCGCTTCTTTTTGGGCTGGCTTTTCCTGGCTTGGCACACCCTCGGAGCAGCTTCCAGCTGCTTTCGGGGCATGCATCATGTAAACTCTATGCCCCCAAATTGTCTGGAAGCTTATTTGTCCCATGCATGTTAGGCTTAAGTATAGGTGAATAACATATGGTCCTCCAGATATTGTTGGTTTGCAACTATCATCATCTATCACCATCATGGAAGTTTTCTGATTCATGCCGTATTTTTATGTAACTTTATCCCATATATATAAACTAAAGTCAGTTTTTTCTGGAAAACCTGTATCATTTACCATGTGGTGGTTAGGCTAGGGTCAGGTTTTCTATTACCATGTGGTCATAACCTGATTAGTTATTGTTTCTGGTTTCACTGCAGTGACAAAGGCAAATTCCATGATCTGCAGGAAAGCACCTGTGTTCCTATCAGTAATTTGTGTAGGACATATTAGTCAACATTTTTCAGAAATGGTACACTGAAACCAGTGGAACAAATACCTGGCTGAATAAAATTAGAGGAAGAGTTTTAGGAATCCCTTCTGCTTAAGAAATGCTGTCATAGTCTTTGTTGTTTCTTCACATAGACAGTATAGTTTACCTATGAAAATTCTTGCCACAAGCCACAGTGAAGGCTACTAGATTAGAATGCTAATGACTTAGAATGCCAGTTGCTGGGGAGCAGCCATGGGAGAGGCTGTTTATTTATTTATATATATGTTATATTTATATTCCTTCTTCTCTCCAATGAGCATTGTCTTCCTGTTTTTATCCTGACAAAAGCCCTGTGAAGTAGTCTGAGGATAGATAGTGCCTTGCCCAAAGGTATCCAGTAAGCTTTAGGCCTAAGTGAGAAACTGCATCCAGATTTCCCCAGTCCTAACAAAACAGTGCAGTGCAGGCTTTCATGTGTCTCATTTGTGGGCTTCCCAGATGCATCTGTTTAAGCAGTCATATGTTTTCATGACCACATCCATGAGAGCTAGTTGGTAGCACTGCCAATATCTTACCATCTATTCCCAAGGTATACTTGCAGTAGCCTTGCATATATTTGTTATAGTGGTTCTTCTCTTTCATCAGTGGTTTGATGCATGCAATGCTGTACAGTGGGGGCTGCTGCTTCTGTGTTAGTGGAGTGGTGAATCCATTCCAAATTTCACTCCAAACTTTGAGTCCAAAGTTCTGAATATGTTTGTGGGTTTAGGTTGCACACCTTGGAACTTTAAAAGTTCAGATTAAAACGTAATGGATTTACTGCTCCATTGACATGGGAGACACCAGTCAACACCAATGTTATAATATCACTTTTCAGTGATGTCCAAAATAGTTATTATTTCCTTAAATAACTAGACTGTTAGAAATAAAAGCTTTGAGATGCTGTCTCAACCAGGAATATATTCTTTCCAATGAAATGTCTGTTGTTCATTGAAAGCCAAGTCATACATTGCATCTTAATGAGTACATACACAAACAGAAAAATGGGTGATAACATATAGATTCAGGTTCATGGATAAGCTGTTGAAACATCAATTTTTGGCCATATATGTATGAAGCATCTTTGGAATAGAATAATTTATTGTCTGCTGGAAATTTTAAGTGCTCAGTTATACCAGTCAGTTTGTCTGCTCTACTCTTAGAGCAGGAACTGTAGCCGCTGGGAAAGAAGATCAAGAAGGCTGGTGAACAAAGTATCTGAATAACACTGTATATAAAGAGTTATTAAGGGGATTGATTGCTTCTTGAAGCAAATTGGAAGTTCAGAGTTTGTTAAAATACTAGATCCTTGAGAAAGATTTTTATCCTACCTTTCCAGAATAATTATAGAACTCAGGATGGTTTATAGCAGGGGCTGGCAACCTATGGCCCGCGGGCCGGTTCCGGCCCAGGGCCCGGCACTTACCGGCCCAGGCAAACCCCTGCTGCCACCGCCGCGCACCACTCCTGCGCATGTGCAAACGCGTTGCGGCCGCCATTTTGGAAATCAAAATGGCGGCTGCGACATGTGTGGAGGCGGCTGCGGCAGCGTGTGCAGCGGCGGTGGCGGGGGTTGCCATTCCCTCCCCCCCCCCCCACGGCCCGCCAGAAGGGACAACTTCATGGGACTGGCCCCCAGCTCAAAAAGGTTGCCTACCCCGGTTTATAGCCATCTAGAAATGACAAACTGTTGATGAAAAGAACCACTCCAGAAGTAATTTATGAGACTCCGTGCTCACAGCTCTTTCTGTCTGTCTTTCTTTCTGGAACATGTTGGTAAGCCATGCTTTGTCTTTATGGTAATCCAAAATGAATTTATGCAATAACCAATATCCTTATGATAAAACAATGAAAAGAGAACATTTATAAAACAAAACACAACAGGACAGATTGACCAGCATCACTGTTTGTTTTACTGATTGTATTTATTGGTTGGTGACTGAAATAAAGTTTCTGTCTGTCTGACCAACATAATACTGCTGAAAATGCCTGGGCATTTTCCTTGGGGAAGATGCCCATTGTATCTCTGTGGGGACAGTATTCCACAGCTAGAATGCCACCACAGTTTCTTTTCCCTGAAATTTGTTGTTAATTGCCATCAAGTAAGCTTCAACGTATGATGACTCTAGGAATGAATGACTTTCAGTACACCCTGTTATTAGTTGTCGGTGTGTGCCTTCGAGTCGTTTACAACTTATTACCACCCTATCATGGAGTTTTCTTGGCAAGATTTGTTCAGATGAGGTTTGCTTTTGCCTTCCTCTGAGGCTGAGAGCATGTGACTTGCCCAGGGGCACCCAGTGGGTTTCATGGCCAAACTAGGAATTGAACCCTGATCTCCTGAATCACAGTCCAGCGTTCAAACCACTATGCCATACTGGGTCACCCTGTTATTAACAGTCCTCTTAAGATCTTGTAGACTTGGGGCTGTGGTTTCCTTGGATGATTCTATCCACATGTAATGTGGTCTTCCTACTGCCTTCCACTTTGTCAAGCATTATTAGTATTTTCTAATTTGTTGTCTCATTATGGTGTCCAAAATACAATAGCTTTACTGTAGCCATTCTGGCTTCTAGGAGATTTCAGGCTTGATTTACTGTAGTACCCATTTCTTTGTCTTTTGACGGTCTAAAAAGCCTGTCTTCAAGCACCACATTTCAAATGAGTTTATTTTCTTTCCATTCGCTTTCTTCACTAACCTGCTTATTGTCTTTCCTGTTTTTAATGTAGATGGAAACTGGAAATACTATGGCACTATCGGTGTGTGTGTATTTGTGCTAGATGATCCCATGAGATATTTCTCAGAAGAGCCTGCTCTAAAGATTGTGAAGCAGACCAACTGATATAGGCACATATTCACATATTTGAATCTCAAGATCTAGTGCTGAGTTGTTCTGAGATCTAAAACAATCCTGCAAGCCT
Source organism: Phrynosoma blainvillii (assembly GCA_026167975.1). Lineage (NCBI taxonomy): Eukaryota > Metazoa > Chordata > Lepidosauria > Squamata > Phrynosomatidae > Phrynosoma > Phrynosoma blainvillii. Next base: position 42,468,915 of record JANUYF010000005.1, read on the forward strand.
TGGACCGGCCCCAGGCCGGTCCTGCTGCCGCTGCCGTCACCCCCCACCGTTGCTGCCGCCCGCCATGATGATATTGATTATTGTTGTTATTACTTGTTCTTGGGGTTTTCTTTGCAAACTCTCCACAGTGGGTTTGCCATGGCTTTTCTGGGGCTGAGAGAGTGTGCATGCATATTATTTATTTATTTATTTATTTTTAAAAAATATTTATTTATTTTTGGTGCTTCGGCCCCCCAATTGTCTGAGGGACAGCAACCCGGCCCCCAGCTCAAAAAGGTTGCCTACCCCTGCTCTAAAAGTTGTATCCTTTTCACGAGATTGCAAAATGTTTTACTGCCAGCCTGAGAACCACTGGGTTTCATAGAATCATAGAGTTGGAAGAGACCACAGGGGCTATACAGATGTCCCTCCAGCTTCTGTTTAAAAATCATCAAAGAAGGAGACCATCACACTCTGAGGGAGCATCTTCCACTGTCAAACAGCTTACTGTCAGGAAGTTCTTCCTAATGTTGAGTTGGAATCTCTTTTCCTGTATCTTAAATTCATTGCTCCAGGTCCTGTTCTCTGGTGCAGCAGAGAACAAGTTTGTCCCAGCCTCATATGACACCCCTTCAAATATTTACACAGGGCTATCATATCACCTCTTAACCTATCATATCACTCTCTTCTCCAAGCTAAACATACTCAGCTCCCTAAGTCTCTCCTCATAGGGCATGGTTTCCAGATCCTTCACCATTTTGGTCACCCTCCTCTGGATATGCTCCAGCTTCTCAGTATCCTTTTTGAATTCCAAGCACTTGTTTAAGATATTGTTGACATCTTGAAAACCCAGCAAGATTGGAGCACTGTGTAGTCTTACCTATTTATCCTATGCCATCCTGTAACATAATTGCTCAGGTCCTTAGTGTGCATGTGTGAAATATATAACATCCATAACTGTACCAGCAATTCCTTTGGCTGGGGCATTCCAAGTGCAAAAGATGGAAGCTTTCAAGTACAGTATGTATTAACAGCACAGGACAATAGGCATCTGCTTGTGAGTTTTTTTGCTTTGTGAGTGTGTATGTGTGTGTGCGTGCACACATACATATGCATTTTTGAAGCCTCAAGCAGCACTTCAAGCAACTTTGGTTTGGATCTCAGGAGGAGGTCTTCAGTGACTGAGAACATATATTAAAGTGATGAATGAAACAGAAATATCAAATGCTCCAGTAAACTTCAGCTGCTCTGAGTCAAAGAGTTTCTACTTTGCATAGTAAATAGCAGTTTGATTCCAGCATAATAATACTGGCTCCATCCCACAGAATCTTGGTATTCGTAGTTTCATGTGGTACTTGGAATATACTGTTGGAGAACTCTCACTGTGATTCAGAAAAATATATTCAAATTTTCTGTCAAAGAATACTAATTATTTTACCAAACTGCAAAACCTAAAACCAAAGATCTCATATGATGGAACCATTGCAGTTAAAGTGGATATCAAACCATGATAACTGTGTGGTGTGGATGCATTTAATAACTGGGCCAAGGAATAATTTGGAATATTCTACAGCACCTTGTCTATAGCACAATTTGATTTAGAGCAAAAGTTGAAATCTTTTGCTAGACTGTTTTAATATTTGTTTTCAGCCTTATTTCATATATCTTGTAGAATGTGTGCATTGTCAGATGCTTTTACAATTTCTTTACTTTCATTACTTTCAAAGATACCAGATGGTTTAGATCTGCTTCACAGATGCTGTGGTTACTAATGAAAAATACACTAGAAGTTATTTATTCCCCCCCCCCCCCCAAAAAAAGTCAAGGCATTAAAATTGTCTACTTATATACAGACACATTTATATTAAAGGGGTTTTCAGAGAAAAACATTACTGCATTTTGGTAGAGTATTCGCATTTTTCAGAAACAAAACCTTCTTGGCCTGATTGTACTGATAATTAGGGTAGATAAGGTGTAGTATATAATCCATTGCATTCTCTGGGTCTAGTTTCAAGCTTGAGAGGTTCCTGCAAGTAGTTCAGTTTGTTGTACTTTTTAAAAACATTGGTTTCCCTTTCTCCATGTTCTAGTTTAGGCAAAGGTGACTTTGGGCCTTTGCAGACTGCCAGAAATAGTGCAAATTGAGTCCACTTTAAGGGTTAGGGTTAGTGCTGGGGAATCATGGGAATTGTTGTGTGTTTTTTCTGCGACGTTGAGCCTTCTCTGTCAGAGAGCTCTGGTGCCACAATAAAATACAGTTCCCATGATTCCCTAACCCTTAACGTGGACTCAATTTGCACTATTTCTAGCAGTCTGCAAAGGCCCTCAGTCTGACTTTATTATTCAGCACTTTGCTATCTGTCTTTGCTTTTACAGAAACAGGAAAGGGAGAAGCTTCCTGCATAAAGAACATGAATGTTCATACATCTAGCTGAACCAGATCTCCCTTCCTTGGGATGCCATTTTAGATAAGAAATACAACTGTTTACTCATCACTTGCTTCAGTTCAAAGAGAAAGGCTGTCTTCATATCAACAGTAAATGCTATCTTCCTATCAGTAGTATTGGACAGGTAGTCCTAATAAAGGCATAGCCTTTACTAGTTTAGTGAAATGTTGTATAGCAAGTTTTGATTAGGCTTCCCTAATGGCAGCAAGACAGAATAATGGTGAAGAAAAATCAGAGGCAGCATTCTGCAGTATGCCTCTGTGGATTTTTCCAAGCTGTTTGTACAGGAGAAGAGCCCAGTTATTTTTGCAGCATGGTTTTATCATTATGAATTTAAAATACCAGTATTTGCATGTCCAAGGGTGCCAGTATTACTAATCTGTACTTCTTTTCTAATTAAATTATTACACATATTTGTAAAACGGAAGATATGGAAACCTTGCAAATGTTTTCATAATTTTTTTTGAAATAGATAAAGTTGTTTGTCTTCTCAGTTATGCTCCCTATTGCTATTTAAAATCCCTGACAAAAGAATAATAATCAAAATTTGGAGAGACAGAGGTTGGGAAATGTTACTTTTTGTACTATAATTTCCATAATCCTCCATCATGCCCCTTGGATTGCATAGGACAGCAGTGTTATATGTTTACTTTGGCATGTTTATCCTGCATTTAAAGAAATATCCCATGATCACCTTTTCTTTGTTTACCTTGCAGTTGGTCAGCTTGTTGCTGATTGGAATTGCAGCATGGGGCATTGGCTTTGGCCTCATCTCCAGTTTCCGGGTTGTTGGAGTCGTGGTTGCTGTGGGAATATTCCTGTTCCTGATTGCTCTGGTTGGATTGATTGGGGCCATTAAGCACCATCAGGTGTTGCTCTTCTTCGTATCCTTTGACGTGAAAGCTTCCTAATGCACCAACACTTTTGTTCCCTTCTTGACCTGCATCAACTATTTTTTGTACTCTGTTGTAGCATTATTTAAAGGAGGAAAGCTGTTTTGATGAAGTCAGCCAAAGTACAACGAACCTTTTTTAAAACATGATTGATCTGTGATCCAGTTATGACACTGATAAAAACTTGTAATGTAGAACAAACATTTCTCCATCTATAATCAGTCTACTACTGCAAGGCTGCAGTGGTAGGACTGGTTTCTTTGAAATTATTATATTTCATGGATACAGATTACTGGTATTTCCTCTGAACATAATGGCTTTTTGAAGTATTTTTTACTCTTCTATGTAGTAATAATGTTTCCTTTCTAAAAATCAGTGTTTCTAAAGACATGCATAAGCCTGTATGGTGTGTGAGTATGAAGCAGAAATCTAGCATAAGGATCCTGTTGTCTTCAGAAGGATTCAACAGTTCCTTTAAGGCTGCTGAAAAGCCTCCTTTTTCCTACAAATGCACACAATACAACCTGCAGAAAGCCCCTAGATAGCAAACTGTCATTCACCAAGGAACACATGCTTTACTTTTAAGATTCAATAGAAATTTGTGGGCTGAAACATTTGTTAGTAATACTGTTTTTCTCTTTGTAAGCATGTTTCCATGGATTTTAATATATATTTGTCATTCTGTATATTAATAGAGTTAACATATTTATGTAGGATACTTTATTGTGAATATATGAGGTATTAAGTAACTTAAAATTATTCTTTGTAGCATTTATAATGAGATTTGCCACAATCTGTATTACTATTTAGGATCTTGGTTGAGTATTATGTTACAATGTAACACTTAGCTTGCCAGCTTCTTGCATGCATGGTGCATTTTGAATTCATATTGACTTTTTCCATTTGTTTAGATCCTATACTTTTCATCAAAATCAAGGAAGCTATAGCAGCAAGAATAAATATAGTGGCCAGGAGTGCACTATAATTAGAAAATAATCCAGTGCTGAAGTACTCTGTTATTTTTTGGTGTTCTAAACTGTCCCGGTGTCCAAGAGTTCCTGCAGTCAGGTTGAGCTATAACAGTTGTTAGTACTGCCTTCCATTATTCATACTTAGTGCACTGCTGAAGCATAGCCTTTACTAGTTTAGCAATACATATATGATTGCTGTATGACCTCTAGTAACAGTATAGTGCTTTTAACCTGAAAATAGGTTTGCTATTTTAATGTGTGTGGTGTTTGTTTGTTTTTGAAATTATGGTCAAGTTGCATAATGTGAAACCTAAAAAAAAACTATGTCAAAGTTGTATTTGTCAGTCCATTTAACGTTCTTAAACTCATCTGTATTTAGAATTAAAGGGAGATCTTGAACTCTTCTGCACAAAGGAACTAGAACCCATTATTATTATTAATTCAGATTTCTTCTTGTGTTAATTCACTGAAAGCATAGAATAGGATGTTTGTATAGAGGGCACAGTCTGCTTACCAATAATGTGTGGCAAGTGAACTGCTTTTTACTCTAGCAAATTAGAGCAGCAGTACTAACCTGTTATGCAAGTAACTCCTTGTTATTTGAGCACCTAGCAGCTCCTGTTTTATAATCGAACAGTATTTGCATTTCTTTAGTTCTAGAAGGTTCTGATCACGATGCTGCTAAAGATAGCAGGATTTGCTATTAAAGCAGTCTAGCGTGTTGCTTTTATTGGATGCAAAATCTCCAGTGTGGATTTGTCTTTTAATTGCTGCAAGTATTTAAAAAAAAAAAGTATCTGGAATAATTCGCACATACGAATAGCTTCTTTCACTAATAGCTCCATTTTACCCAGATTATTCTTGGAGTGTAGCTTTTGGAAATGTACTATGAACTGGACTTCCCTATCCATTTTTTCTTCTTTTGCAGAACTTTGGACATAACCTCAAAGATCTCTTAGCTAGCAAAGCTACAAATAGTTAACTTCCATGGCAGACAAAAGTGACCAAGTAGATAAGTACAAATTTTATGGGTTCTTGCTAAGTTCTGCAATATCTGTTCATTCTGTAGTGGGGTGCAAGACTTTTTCCACTCCCAGCATAGTTATCCCAGCATATAGATTGGGTCTCTGAATCAGGCAGAAGTCAGGTTGTCAATGGTTGTATCCCTTTACCCTCTGGCAGGCAAACTCTACTAGTATTCAACTTCTCAAATTTCTATGGGAAGTCAGTAGTGACTTCTGTAGTATAGCTGGTATTATTATATGCCAAACTCTGAGTTATAACCCATCAAATTTGGGGCCGATTGTAACTTTTTTTAGTCTGTGATTACTGTTACACCACAGTCAGTGTTTTCTTCTATTGCATGCAAGGTTTAGAACATCTACTTGACAGTACAGGTAAGATGCAGAAATGATCAGACCAAATTATTAAAAGATATATTTTGTTTAAGAGAGAATAGAAGTGAGTCTTACCCACAGGTACATATCAAGTAGTGCTGATAGCATTCTAGATCGAGATCAAATAATCATATTGCAACAGAATAGGAATCAATCCAAGGTCCAACTAAGGTTCAAAATACACTGCAGAAATAATCCAGCTTGAGACCACTTTAACTATCCTGGCTCAGTGCTCTGGGAACTGTAGTTTTGTGAGACAATTAGCCTTCCTTGCCAGAGAAATCTGGTGCCACAATAACCTACAATTCCTAGAATTCCCTAGCATTGAGCCAGGGCAGTTAAAGTAATCTCAAACTGGATTATTTCTGCAGTGTGTTTTGGATCTATGACTAGTGTGTGGGTACCTAATAGTAGGCCCTTTTTTAGTTATTCAACGTAGAAATTTCAGAAGTTTAGTTGATCTTGTATTCACTAGTGTTTTTAAAGCCTTACTCATTTACAACCATATTATCTTTGAAGCTTCAGTATACTCTTAAGATTTGAGTTCAGGCTGCTTTTGGGTAGATATGTCTGTTTCAGCAGTCTAAAATTACTGACAGTTTTAAAATTCTTTCCCCCCTCAATAAAACATCTATTTTCAAAACACAACCAAATATTGTTTCATTGGATTCAGTTTCACTGTGTTAAATATTAATCCAGAATCCTGGGTGTTAAAATTTGTATCTCATGTAACTTGGGAAGTTATATATGGAACTGCTTGATCCTTTTCATCATAAAATCTGATTAATGTTTAGGGATAGTGAAAGTACTACCCTAGGCCAAGTGATGAAATTATAAGCAAAAATCTACCATCATTTGGCTAAAGAGGAGTTTCTAAACTATTTCACATCACAATCCCATACCTGTTAACAAAATCCCACCAATTTCAATGGGGCTTATTCCTAGGTAAACTGGATTGTCCTATATTTAACCATTGTAAAATAGAAATTGATTTAATTTTGCAGTTAAAATTTGGACTGCATGTCCTACCTTTTTAAGGTTTTGAAGTCCCTCCACTGGCTGCCTATCAGCTTCCGGGCCAGGTACAAGGTGTTGGTTATCACCTTTAAGGCCCTAAATGGCTTGGGTCCAAGCTATCTCAGGGACCGCCTGCTCCCGTACAATCCTCCCCACGCTCTTCAGTCCTCCGGGAGGAATTTGCTACAGCCTCAGAAATCGAGGCTTGTGGCTACCTCCCGGGGGGTGTTCTGTGTTATTGCGCCTAAGCTCTGGAATGGCCTGTCGGACAAGATCCGTCTCTTAACATCTTTAGACAGCTTCAAAAAGGCTGTCAAGACGGATCTCTTCCGGCAGGCCTTTCCAGACTAGTCATATTAGATCGATCCTCCCAGCCTTAGATTAACAGCCGTCCATGAGACGATCCTCACGTGGCCCCATCAAGTGATGGGAGGATCGTCGAGCCAGGCTTTTGGAGTCACTGGGCTGGATGGTTAAATATTTTAAATTGAATTGTTGTTTTATATTGTTCTAATTTAATTCTGTTTTAATGGGGGGAGGGGGTTTGTTCATATTGTATGTTTTATTGTGAACTGTATGTTTTAACTGTAAGCCGCCCGGATTGGATTACCAATGGGCGGGATACAAATAAACTTTATTATTATTATTATTATTATTACCTGAAATAGTCTCTGCATAAAAAGAGCCTTGCTTAACTTCATTGCTGTACTGCACAAATTTCATTGTAAAGTTGTCTAGGACTACAGTACTTCCATTCTCTTGTGTATTTCCCACTTGTGCTGTTCGGGTGCTTGTAGAAGAACTTAACAGTTGATTGCGTTCTCTGAAGCAGATGCCATTTTCCACACCATCACACATAATATCATCCATACATATTGTCCACCCATAATGATCACTTCATTTGCTTCTCAAGAGGCCTCCCTGTGTTCCACACCAAGATAGGATAGTTTAGAGCAGGGGTAGGCAACCTTTTTGAGCTGGGGGCCGGGTTGTTGTCCCTCAGACAATGGGGGGGCGGGGGCGGGCGAAGCACCATAAATAAATAAAAATAAAATTTAAAAAAAAATAAAAAAAATAAAAAATATGCATGCACACTTTCTCAGCCCCAGAAAAGCCATGGCAAAACCCCTGTGGAGATTTTGCCAAGAAAACCCAAGAACAAGTAATAAGAACAATAATCATGGCGGGCGGCGGCGGCGGCAGGAGGACCGGCCTGGGGCCGGTCCAAAGGCCTTGGGGGGCCGCATCCGGCCCCCCCAAGGCCTTGGGTTGCCTACCCCTGGTTTGGAGGGTATTTATAACTTTGTATATGTGGTGTGTTTTGTTACAATATAGTCTTGACTGCCTTAACTAAGTAACTTCAGTATATGATAATTCTCTTGCTAGTGTTCATTATACAGTTTTCAGTCTCCTGTGCTTGTCTGACATTGAACAAGGAACAGCAGGTAAGACATGTTTTGTGTCTTATTTGTTTGAAATAATCTATCTGGATTATTATCATCATTATTATAATCTTATTCTTAATAGTATTATTTTAGTGCTGTTTATTAGTAATTTGTATGTCATTTTCCCACATTGATGATGTGCCATGATTAGCTTACCACACAAGAATGGCAACACCAGAAAAGGAACCTCTCTGAAGAGGTTTTGATGTATTATGAAATTTTAATATATGTTTGCCTCTACCCACTATGTTGTAAATTTTGCATGACAAAAATGTTTTTAAAGAATATAAGTCAAAGTGCAATTACAATAAATAGTCTGGTTTAAAACACAATAGCAGTCCAAGTAAGCAGTTCATTTCGCTAATGCTATTATGCCACTTGAAGTTCTTTACAAAATAGAGAATCAATTATTAAAACAGAATGTCATTTGATATTTAACAGTTGTTAAAATAGTCAAGCCAGAGTCAGATACAATAAAACTTTTTCCACTGCTCTTGGCACTTCTGTGGAACAGACTGCTAATTAATGAATAATATAATCAATTGCCAGTTTCTAAAAAGTGCCTAACACAGGAATAAGCAACTAGATTTCTTACTGCTTTAAGTGTAAATAAGTGCTAGCCATAAAGATACCAAATTAAGTTTTATTAAAGTATATCATGCCAACCTGGCAGTTTGAAAGCATGCAAATACAAGTAGATAAATGGGTATCACTTCAGTGGGAAGGTAAACATTGTTCTGTGCAGTCATGCTGGCCACATGAACACAGAGTAGTCTCTGACAATGCTGGCTCTTTCGCTTAGTAACAGAGATGAGTACGCCCCCCCCCCCATGGTCGGACATAACTTGACAACCTTGTCAACGGGGAATACCTTTACCTATGTTTATATCATGTATACAAACCCCATAATTCCTGACCGTTGGCCGCAGTGCCTGGATCTACTGGAAGCTGGAGTCCAGATATAGTATATTTTCCTTCTGCTTTCTTTAAAGGTTTAGATCCAAGATGATACCAGTAGAGTAAAAACAAAACAAAACAAAAAAAAAAACTGGATTGTCCTATACTTAACCATTGTGCAAGTGGTAGCACAAGATACATGTTGTTTGCATTGTGCAGTGGGTTGCACAACAGAAAAGCATGTTTGATTCCCTCCCACCTAGAGCTCTAGAAACTCATTTTTGCTAGGATAACAGCTCTTGTGCCAGCATAGTGGCAACAGTAGTTTTCAATCACAAAGAAGAGAGTGTTGCGCCTGTACCTTTGCATGACAACATTAGGAGTTAAATGATCCAAAGGATCCCTCTGCCCCTTTGTTCACCTAGTTATTGTGGGTTGAACTGTTGCTTTGCAGCCAGTGCCCTTTTACCTGCCCTATTCTCTGTCTCCACTCAATTACAGATGTTAAGAGCTCTAGCAGAAGCCAAGACGGTGAGAGTGGGGACATGTACATATGCAACCTCTTTCCCATTTGCTACAGATTTTCTTGCTGGTTATTTAGGATTGAAGAAATACAGTTGACCCCACTGGAAACCCCACTGTTTTCAGTTGTCCTGTAGTGGATGATGATTTCTTATATGCCCCCCAGTCAGAATAGCACTTACTGATGAGAAGGCTGTACCAAGCCTGGAAATGCAACGTGTACAGCATTCTGCTTGTGTATTTAAGAAAAAAAGCTAGACTGCTAGGATATTTGGCTCCCCAGAAGTACTGGTCTTCAAGTCCCATAAGCTCCAGCAAAGATGACCAAAGGTGAGGACTTTTGGACATTGTAGATCAAAACATCTGAATAGCCACCTTCCCCTGTTATTCAGTGATTCCTATCATCACTCCTGCTTACAGTGAACTCATAAGATGAGTGCCAATAGCACTGAAGCCAAAATGGGCCATTTAGGAGGAGTAGGAGAAGGTATCATCACATCTGGAGTTTTGAAAGAACAAAACAATATTGAAAGAAGAAGCAGGGGCATCCTCCCACCAAAACCAATGGGTGAGAACTGGGCATGCCTGGTATCAACAGAATGCTGAGTGACCTTTGAAGGTGAAGAGAATAGGGAAGGAGCGACTAGAATATACTGCTTGAACCCTTTGCATCTTAAAAATATTCCTGGAGAGGGCATGGTTGAGTAGCTAGAACCCTCAATAGAAATACTTTGGCTAAATAGTGAGGGTACAAAAATAACTCAAAATAGAGTTTCAGATTTTGGATTTTATTTTGGATTTCTTGGAGATGGGACTCAAGTTGAAATTCATTTATGTTTCTTATACACTTTATACACACAACCTGAAGGTAATTTTAAAATTGTGCATAAATCAAAGCTTCATTAGAAAGCAAAGGTGCCACTATCTCAAGCAGTGTTTTGGATTTGGAGGCATTTTGGATAAGAGATACTCTTCAGCCTATATTTAAAATTTATTACATGTCTAATATTTTGCGTTCTTTTTATAGGTTTACTATACTAAAGAGGGATTAGGATGCATAGTTCTTAGGCTATTTAAAAATAAGCTGTAAAGCATTGAAATTTCAGTAGCTTAGTATTTTAACTACTACTTTATCCAGAATTGAAGTGATTACTTCCCAGGCCATCTTTCTATTGGTTTCAGATTGATCTTAAATAGTCATATTGTAGTTGTAGTAGAAGGATCAATGGTAGCATCAACCCAGGTGTGCCATAGCTGGAAAAATGAACAGACTTCCTGGTCTACAAAGGAATTTTATGGTTGAGAATTTAAGAATGAATCCAGTGAATGAAACATTGAGAGAAGGTTATACAGTCTTTAATTGTTTGAAGAAAATGTATTGGCAATGGTGAGAAAAACTGATTCACTTCTTAGAAAGAAAAATGGCTGTTGTCCACTGAAATAGATAAATAGTAATTTTAAGACAATGTTATATAAAGATATGAGTAAACAAAGATAATGCCCATGACCTTTTAGTTAGTCTCAATGGTGCTACATGATCTCTTTGCATACTGAACCAGACTAATATGGCTATGTCTTTGAATTCTACTACTGGCTACTAAACAACTTTATTGTTTTTACTAGAGCAAGCTGCTAGAAGTTGGGTGGAACAACACAAATAATGCAAAACAGGATATTGAGAGGAATCTAAACTGTTGTGGATTCAGAAATACCAGTGAAGAGGCCCAGTGTTCTGCTGTAAGTACATCACTTGGTTGTGTGTTCCATTATCAGGTTTGTTTTAGAAGGAGCGAACTAATTACAGATATTGTCTCTTTTTGAAAGAAGTATTCAGTTTCTTGTACTTTTATTGGTGGATTTGCCTTTCTACTAATATTTCACTAAAAAAATTAACAAGCTTCACATCCATTGGACATTAATAATGAAATACAACTATTAAGTGATTAGTATCACACATTTCTGGGATAGATACAGTTACAGCAGATGAATTCCTAGCTGCTGATTTTCACTTCTCTCTGGAATAGTGGGATCAGACCTGGATATGCAGAAAAATGTTCTAAGTGTATTTTAAACTTTGCTTGATTCTAGGAATGTGTTCAAACACACACATGTCAACCTTGTGCACCGATAATGAAGGAATATTCTGGAATGGTACTAAGATTTGTTGGTGGCATTGGACTCTTCTTTAGTTTCACAGAGGTAAGTATAACATTTGATTATGAGAAGCTCAGAGTTTCTAGAAAAACCAAATTGTTAAATGATAATGAGGCCATCAGGACTGACTGGAAAAACAAGAAAGCCCTTGGTGTTTTTCATGTCCGTTCTGATTTACTTTATATACCTGACTATAAGCCGACCTCATGTATAAGTCGAGGTCAACTTTTCGGGCCAAAATTATGGGTATTGGTATGACCTGTGGATAAGTCAAGGGTTAGACTTCAGGAAGCAGCCCAGCTAGGGAGGGGCTGTAGGGGTGATCTATCACCCTTCCCAGCCTGTCCCCAGCTGGGCTTTCCCCCATGAAGGCAGCCCAGCTGAGAAGAGGCGGGGGGGGGGGGGGGGATAAAGGCTCGCCCTCCTACTATATTGACCCATGTATAAGTCAACCCTGTTTTTTTGGGTCAATTTTTTGACCTAATTTTTTGGGGAGTTTTTATTCTCACTCTCCAGGCCACAACAGTATATCCTGAAATGAAATGTACTTCTCCATGGCAGTGTGTTTTTTTAATCCTGGAGCTAGCTATATCTGCCACTAAGAAACAGCAACTGTCCCTACAGCAAGGGAAAGAGGAATCCCAGCAAAGAAAGAAAATGATCCCAATACATAGCTAGTTTAATATTGCTAAATACTTTTAGCACTTTGACTCCTGAATAATAATTAAAAAGGTCTCAGTGGAATTGGTGAACCAAAAATTGCCTGAGGGGAAGGAGGAAAAACAGAAGGGAAGGAGAAGTGAGAGAAATCTGGGATATTTCAAGAAAGAGTTTGGATGAAAACCCATTAATATGCAGGTAAAATCAAAATGAAAAATACTAGAAAGTCTCCTCACTTCCAAGGTCTTTTTCCTGTCTGGATAAGCCCAGTGTATCCAGAGAAAAATTGTATCATGTTCAGTTGGAAAAAAGCTTCTTTGTTATTTTGTTTTTCACATTGGCAGAGTATTAGACAGTTAATTGATTGGTTTACCAAACAGTAGTCACTGGATAATCCTGCAGCCCTGTGCACACTTGCCTCTAAAAGTACTTGGAACATGCAGAGGTCCCCAAACTGAATCATTCTGTTCTTTCTTTTGTCAATACATGAGACAGAATTCTGTACCAGTGCACTAAAAGAATAGTGCAGATGCATCCTCCCACCCCAGGATTGCCCCAAGGAAGCTTTCCATGGGGCGATGCTTGGGTCGGAGGAGTCCTCCGACCCAAGCATCGCCCCATGGAAAAAAAGTTGCTTTCCATGGGGCAATGCTGGGGTCGGAGGCATCCTCCCACCCCAGGATTGCCCCAAGGAAGCTTTCCATGGGGCGATGCTTGGGTCGGAGGAGTCCTCCGACCCAAGCATCGCCCCAAGGAAAAAAACGTTGCTTTCCATGGGGCAATGCTGGGGTCGGAGGCATCCTCCCACCCCATCATCGTCCCAAGGAAAGCAACGTTGCTTTCCTTGGGGTGATGCTGGGGTCGGAGGAGTCCTCTGACCCCAGCATGGTCCCAGGGAAAGCGACGCTCCTTCCAACACCCGTGTCCTTTCTGTACATCCGGCATATTAGACGCACCAACTTCCCCACCCCCATTTTGGGGAAGAAAATGTGCGTCTTATATGCCGAAAAATACGGTAACTCCCTCACTTACAGTATCCATCCATCTTCATTGAATGCCCTAGTAATTTTTCCCTTAAATATCCAAACATATTTTTAAAAGAACACTTTTTAAAAGAAAACAGCAAGATTTTACAAAACATAGCTAGAACACCAGTAAAAATTAGATATCAGCTCCTAAAGCAGGTATGATAATCATGGAACTCTTCAAATATTATTGGACTGCAATTCCCATCACTCCTCCATTGGTTATGCTGCTAGAACTGTCAATCCAACACCATTTGGAGGGCCTCATGATTCCCACCTCCAAAGTATCTTTTTGAATTTTTTTAAAACATTATCTATTCGAATGGCAAAATAGGTGCCATTTTGATGCCACCAAGAAGACTGTGTAAGCTATACGCTTATTTCAGATTTCAGTTATTGTGTATATATTTAAAATGTTATGTAGGGAAATAGGAAAGAAAAGTCTTGCTTTGCAGGTTTACATTCAAGTAGACTGGTAAACTGAAATCATGTCACTGTATCCACGCATATATAGCTCTTCAGTTTATCTGAACATATATTCTTGACTAGCTAGGAATACCTAATGTGCCACAGGCCACTTGGATAAATGTGGTAGGTGATGGACTGAAAGTCATTTCTGCAGTGTAGTATTTGAAGACATTGAACACATAGCTAATTTCTTCTCTCTTTTTAATTCCTCTCCCCCACTTCAGATCTTAGGGGTATGGCTCACCTACAGATACAGGAATCAAAAGGATCCTCGTGCAAATCCAAGTGCATTTCTTTGACCTGGAACCTTTCTCAAGAGACTGAATATTTCTCCTCCTGTATTTTTAAAAATGAATTGTCTGCTGATTGGCTGCTTTCCACTTAACTGAGAGTTCTGCACTTGAGATAAGATGACTCTCCTAGACTCCTAGCTGCCTCTTCTACTTGTTTGGGTTGTTGTATTCCCATTGGATCAGCTGTTTTTGGCCCTTGTGCAACTAAACGAGAATTCAGTATCTAGGAATGTGGATAGATAGTTCTGAACTTTTGCAGTTTGACATATCACCTGTCATTTGGTTGCTATTGCTGTTGATTTACAGAGAGAAAAACAATATAATTCATCTGACAGAAATTGATTCTGCTTCCCTCCTCTGGAATGAATAGCATTATTGGTTGAAATGCCTAAAGCTGCATATTTCCAATGAAAACTACTGCAAAGTCTTGTACTGCTGCTTACTTCTTCGGTATTATGGTGTAAAAAAAAAAAAGAACCTAGAACTCACTCAAGACGTAGAAACTCATTTTCTGTTCTGCTACTCTTTCTTCCCTCTGCCACCCACAGTTTCTATAAACTTAACTATATAAGAACTTGCTCTTTATTAGTTATGTCCATCTATTTCAAAATTGCCATGCAAACATAAGTGATTCCATTCCAGGTCCCTGTTGGCATTTTAGTGCATGAAGAAATTGTGTGTGAGCTTTCTCATGTGCTGCAGGCCGGCACACATGTGAACACATTGGACTGTGGTGGCTGGATGTCCTTCTGAATATTGATAATTCACTGTAACTTTGTCATTGACTTTAGAGCATGGAATATATCTGTGTGTGAAGAATTGTAATAAATGCCAATTAATAGGGATATGACTTCTCACTGTATACCTAAATTACCTTTATTTGAATGTGTAATTTAAAATGGCATAAGAGAAGTTACATGTTTAATTAGCTTGTCAGAATAAGAAATTGGACTTGAGGCTCAGAAATCTTGTTTTGTTTTCACAATAGATTACATTTGAGCAATGTAGTAAGTAATGTTAGTCTCCTAGATTTATCTAATTGCATTCAGTCATTGATATGTAAAATATTTGATCAGTAATGTGAACTAGAAGATTGTGAATTGTGAATTACAGTAGATTTTTGTGGTGCTTCACTTGTTTATTTAAAGGAATAAAAAATTTGATGAATGATGTTTAAATTTCAGGTGAAGATGTGTCATGTGCCATAGAGGGAACTTGAATAATAATTGCATCGTAAAATGCTGCAGTTACTGCCTTTAAAGTATCATTTCTATGGATAGTTTAATAATTAGAATAGTTAGGCTCTGATATAAAAGAAGAATTGGATGAATCCTTAGGTGGTTGGCAGCTTATTTTATTTCTAATTTAAAAAACAACAACACTCTGATGATTTAATTAGCCATAGTTTGGCTATATTCATACCAGTGTGTACACAGCAGTGTTGCATGGGACACTTTGCCTTCCATAACTCAAGCTGTCCTTTCCTTGTGCTATTTGGAGTGTAAGGATGATGTAGCTGTAACATTAGTTACCTTATTGATCACCATGGTTAATTTAGTTGATCTGTCTGGCTAGGCAAGTGTCCCCTTTCTCCCTCAATCACTCCATGTGAATCACTGCCAAAAATGCACTTTGTAGAAAAAGATGTCCATCCTTGATAGGATTCTTCAGTCAAGTATGTATTATAGCTGTGCTTTTCCTTCAGGGCCTAAATATCTCAAAGGTGCCATATCCCATTTGAGCTTGGAAGTTAAGTAGGGCTAACCCTGGTTAGAACTTGGACCACCAATGAATACAGGATGCTGTAGGCTGTATTTGAGAGGAAGGAACTGTCAAAACCACTTCTGAGTATTCCTTGCCTAAGAAATCTCCATGAAATTCATGAGGTCACCATAAGTTGACAGGCAACTTGAAGGCATGTATGCTTTTCCTTGTGTTACCTTGTGGGCTAAAAACAATTAATGTTTGGCTGGGGAAATTACTAACAAAATCGTAGCTGTCTTTAACCAGGCCCCTGCATCCCTTTGTCTTAGCTCAGCCTTCCCTTTTCTGATTACGGTTTCTTTGACCTGTGCTACTTACCTCTTCCCTTTTGTTCTTGGATCAGTGACATAAAAGTTAGCCTGCAGGTCCTGTATTTGGGCATAAGCCCTACTGATTTTATGCATGAAGATGCATAGGATTGAACTCTTAAAATGAGATATTTTTGCATCATCTTCCTGGATGTGCTGTTTCCCTTGGACTTAATCAGCAATGAATGTAGAAGCGATTTCTGGTAAGTTGTAGGTTGTCTGTTACACCTAATTTTAGGGTGCTGCAATTTGTCAGTGGGGCATGGGGGTAAAATTTGCCCTCCCCCAACAGTTGCCTACTCCTGAGCAAAAGATTAGTGATTGGAAAGCAGTGGAAGGACAGACCTGTGTATACCACAGAGCCAGTCTTGCACTCCCAAAAGGTAGTTGTGGTGGTGAGTGAGAGGTCAGAAAAGGAGCAGTTTTGGGTCACAACTCCCATAGTTCTAGTGACAGGATTCTGGGAGTTTTTATAAAGGGAATTTAGGGTAAGGGAAAGGGAGCTGTGTGCCATTGTTTAGGACAGTAACAGTCTGAACAGAGATTTGTGTGTGTGCTTCTGGGGTGGTAACTGAAAAAAAAATTCAGCTGTGAATTGGTAGTTTGGTTGTTCTGTCTGCGCCCATGATCCTGCTAAAGTTAATGTACAGCATTAATACTTAAACACCCGAACTGCTTATATTTAATAGATGACCATACTTTGGTTACAAGTTATTTACTTACATGTTCTGATGTAGAATGTGTAACATAAGGACAGGTAGGCGAAACATTAACTATTCAACATATTTTATGTAAATTAAGACTGCCTGTGAGGTAATGGAGATTTCCCTGACTCATGGAAAACAGTTCCTCATAATAGGGATGGTTTCTATATCCTGATGAAGCCATTACTCTGACAGGAATAGGTTGAGCCAAAATAAGCCATGAGAACTGAGAATTCTCATTTTGCCATCAGTGGTCGAATGAGCCATTTCATTTTTCTCCTTTTTCTCCAGTTAAGAACATTAGGAAAGGTGGCTGGATCAATGCTAAGGTTTACTTAGTTCAGCATTCATTTTCTCCAATAGCCCACCAGATGGCTACAAGAAGTCCATAGTTATTTTACCTTACTGCATGCATGAGAGGGAATTGCCAAAGTACCGGGTGGTTCTTGTGGATCAGATCTGAATTATTCACTATCTGAAAAAAGCATCTGGCAAATTATCAGACGAATCTTAATGTGAAGTACCTCCCCGGAGGCCAGATTTTCTATCTGGTGGGCAGTATTGCTTTGCAGTTCTCTCCATTAATTGGGAAAGTTACATTTGGAGAATTATAATTTCTAGAATTCCGCCTTTATGGTCAATGGCCATAATCTGGTATTTTGTCAGTTGCTGTCCATATGTTTTTCCCCCCCCAGAAGTATGATGCTTTCCTCAGTTTTAAAAACTGATTGTCACTTCCAGGTTTTAGAAAAAGACTCCAGGCCCTACATGGAGATGTCAGGGAGTGAACCTGAAATGCTTTTACCTGTGTGCAATCATGTTTTATACCATTAATGTTTTGCTTCTTTCATTCATTCTTGCTTGTCACATTGGAACAGCATGCCTATTAGAGTCTTTCCTTGCATTACTTTTGCAGGTTGGGATAATATATGGATGGTTCTTTACAAGATCATAATATAAAATAGCATTTTTGTAAACAACATAATGTTGATTTATTATTTTTATCCTGATTTGTAGAAAAAAGCATACAGTGTTTTTCTCATTTTATAAAAGCAATCAATACTTAATGTCACACAAAGCTTCAAATGAATATTTATAACACAGTTTTCCTGTGGGAGCTTATGCATAGTATATGCATATTCACGGTTAACCTACATATTCTCTATAGTGAGAACAGTTTTCAGAGCCGAGTTAGAAGTGGAAGTGTTCGTTGTTTTCTTCCTTCACAATTCTGTCTTTAGCAGCTTCAGAGCTTTCTGCATATTTGACTTCACTAGAAATAAACATCCAAAGTCAATTTTAGTAAGAGAAAGATAAATCTGTTTAATATTATACACACAGAAATCTAAGGGAGTCCCATGTCATCTGAAGCTCTTAAACTATGGTTTGCTTAGTTTGTGTGTAAATCTGGCCCTGTTGGCTTCAAACAGCAGGCCGTGTTTTTCCCCAGCATGATGCTGATGTGGTATACTGGAGAATGAAGTGTTAAACCTCCCTGTTGAATGTGCCATGAAGGGATGAAGATAAGGCTTTGAGAGGCATGACTGAGGTCCCAATAACCATCATAGTACATTGGGAAAGGAGGAGGCACTACATCAAAATCCCTATCCCTACCCTAGTAAAGGAAAATGCAAATAAATAAACAAAAGAATCTCATATTAATATCACAGCACTTAATGTGATTGAAGGAATCAGCTTGGGAGTTGAAGCCCAAGTTGTAACTATTCTATGATCTGAAAACAATGCCTGCTGAACATGGGAGGAAGCCAGATTCATAATTCATATTGGATTACATTGATTTTGACTGACTTAAGAATGCTTGACATGTTAACACTTCCAGGCAATTACTTCCTGAGATTGTTCCATGCAATATTTTGTATCTAAAACAAACTACCTGGTGGGGTCCAGTTCCATCAGGTGGTTTGTTTCATGTCTTTATTGCATGTCATTTTAAACTGAATCAAGCACCCCAGGCTGCAGCCGGGAGGCGGGATGGATCTGGAGATTATGGCATGCTAAATTGCCACTGAATCGCTGGCTGCCATCAGCCTGGTCCCAACTAGGCTCAACCGGCACTTTTTAGAAGCCGGAAAGCATTTTGGTTGCTAAAAAGCACCAGCTGAACCTGGCTTGGACCTGGGCTGATGGCAGCTGGCGATTTAGCTTGCAGTAATCCCCAACTCCATTCCACCTCCTGCTGCAGCCCAGGAAGTTTGATTCGATTTAAAAAGAAAGATAAAAGTTAGTTTTAGGTACTAACATATGTTCACAATCCAGGATCTCCGCCATTGTCCAGTCAGGGCATTCAGCCCAAGAATGTACGTGGTTAGAGAAGCACATGTCATTTTTGCATTACATTTATTATACTTGTCTGTAACAAAATGGTGGTAGTTCTCAAGTAACTGTATTTCACATCAGAATGGCAAATCCCAGGATTCCATGGAATGGTGTGATAGCACTTAAAGTGGTATCAAACTGCATTTTTCCTATACTGTAGATGCTCCTAAGGGATGGACTATCAGACCATTAAATCCAGGATCCAAAATTATCTACCTGCACCATTAATAGGTAACAAAGGGCCTTTACAGACTGCTAGAAATAATGCAGCTTGAGGCCACTTTAACTGTCCTGGATCAGTGCTAAGGAATCATGGGGACTATAGTTTATTGTGGCACCAGAGCTCTGTGACAGAGAAGGCTCAATGTCTCAGAAAAAAATACAGTTCCCATGATTTCCTAGCACTGAGCCAGGGCAGTTAAAGTGGCCTCAAGCTGCATTATTTCTGGCAGTCTGTAAAGGCCAAAGAAAGGGCAGAGTGTTTTAAATAATTCATTATAATGATGGATATTATTTTGTCCCAAATCTGTTCTACAAGCTCTGATAAGAATTGGAAAAGGCTTACATAGTGCAGCATCTGAAGGCTCATAAGCATAGAGGCGGTTGGAATATCTTCCAGTAATGTCTGCTCTAACCGTCAGTGAAGGATCTGTAGAGAGGTAAAAAGGAAAGTGTTCATCACCAATACCCTGGTAGGTTTCAAAGAAAATAGCTTCTGCTGTTCTGGTGCTGTTCAATAGCTTTGTACTCAGAAAGTTTATCCATTAGGGACTTTGACCTAGTAGAAAATACATTTGTTTATACAAGGCAGAGTACTTGATTTTCATTTATCCACCCATCACAGATATCCATACCCTCTACAACAGTATGGGGTAGGGTGCAACAAATATAGTAGGTAGAACTGCTCACCTTGTATAACCTGAAGCACAACTGATCTAAAGCTCCCATTGGATACAGCCTAGAAAATTCTTGTTTTGCACAGTTAATTTTACAGTAATTCTTGCAGAATCAACGCAAGTTAATTTTAGGTACCATCTTAAGGTCACTTAAAGTCACATTCGTTAATCTCTTGGAACCTGTAGAAAAAGTCTATTTACTTCTCAAACATCTCATGTATTTCCTCATAACCTTTTTTTTAAAAAAAGTGTTCCAATATTGATGAAACATACTATTTTCCAAATACAGTGGGCCCTCAGCGTATGTAGGGGATCCCTGGTATGAAAAAACACGCATAAGCTGAAGTCCCATAAAATTAATAGTGACACACTTCTGCATGTGGTGCTGCATGCACGCCTGCAGCTCACACGTCGTTTTGCCCTCCTGAGCTTGCCATATGCATATGCTCAAAGCTGCATACAGCAAGCCTGCATATGGCGTGGACGCATTGTAAATTTATTCATGATTGCATTGCAGACAAGAATTGGTAGTTTTTGATGTTTTCCATTTTAAGAAACTACTCCTTTTTTTCTCTTCTCTTTTCTCTCTCTCTTGACAGGGGAGGAGGATATTGTGTGGTAAGTGTAGACTGGTGTTACATCACCTAACAAGAAACACAATGATGTTGTCTTTGGCCAAGGCACTGATATTGCTAGTGGTACAGGAATGTCAGGTTTTTGCTAGCAAACCACATTCCATTTTTAAAATGTTTGCAGAACTTGGCTTTTCCATATTGCAAAGTAGAGACAAGAGATGGGCATGTTGATCTTGTCTTAGGAAAAGAATTATTACACTTTTTGAAAACAAAAGTACAACTTTTAGGGGCCTACAGGTTTTCCATTCTTAATCTAAAGTGTTTGCCCATTATTATATTTATGTGCAGAATAAGAATTCTAATGTATCTTGTTATACTGTAAAATGGAACTAGGAACATTATGTTTGTTTAACCCAGAAAAAGAATCAGGGCACTTTATTCTAACATAGACAAACTGAATGGAGTCTACTTTATATTCTCCAGATAGCAGCTTTGGTGTCTCAACAAAACCAGATAATCCTATGTTGTCAACTCTTAACTAGTTTTATTAGGTTAATTGAGGCAGCCTAACTAGCTTCTAGAGAAGGGGTCCCTGGACTTTTTGATCCGGGGGCCGGTTCACTGGCCCCCAGATCTTCCAGTGGGCCGGAGGCGCACGTGCATGCGCACAACTGCGGATGCCATTTTGTCTTCCAAAATGGTGTACAGAGTTGCGCGCATGTGTATGGTAGTGCGCGCGCATGCGCACAACTCCAGGTGCCATTTTGGAACACAAAATGGCGCCTGAGTAGTGTGCATGCATGTGTGACACCAGGCGCCATTTTGTGTTCCATAATGGCGCCCGGAGTCATGCACATGCGTGCGCAATGCTAGGCGCATGCGCACAACTCTGGATGCCATTTTGGAAGACAAAATGGTGTCCAGTGGTGGGCCGGTAGGAAGGCCTCGGAGGGCTGGGTCCAGCCCGCGGGCCGTAGTTTGGGGACCCCTGTTCTAGAGCCATGCTGGAAATCATGCAGCTCTCCAAATATTGTTGGACTTCAGCTCCCAGCATTCCTCACCTTGGCTCTACTGGCTATAGAGGTCGTGGGATTTACCATTCAAAAACCAGCTAGAAGGCCTCATGATTCCCACCTCAGCTCTAGAGAGACTCATCTATGCATGGAAATTCAACACATGATTGGGCAAACTAGAAATTAAGAGTTCAGAATCACATGGAGGTTCTTGCTTTTTATTTGACAGGGAGGATTGGGAGCAGGAGGAGGTAGGCCATACCTTCCTCTCCACATACTTACTTCAGCTAGTGAGAATGCCTGAATAGGGCATTATGTCAATGGAAGCTGAGTCTTGTCAGCTGGAGAGCAAAGATGATTAAGCATGGAAGGAGAGGAAGGGGTAGATTCAACCCAAAACATTTATTTTGAGGATTGTAGGTTTGCTTCCTCCATTTCCACTCCTATTGCCAGAGCCAGCCCTGCTATTAGGCAAAACAGGTACCGTATATACTCGACTATCAGTTGACCTCATGTATAAATCAAGGGAAGATCCTGGGGCCAAAATTAAGGATTTTCATATGACCATGGATTGGTTAAGGCAGGGGTAGGCAACCTTTCCCCTTTAAGGGCCGAGGGACTTCAGCTCCCAGAATCCCAGGAGCTATTGGCCAACATGGGACTATTGGCCAACGTGGCTGAGGCTTCTGGGAGCTGAAGTCTCTCGGCCCTTAAAGGGGAAATGTTGCCTACCCCTGGGTTAAGGGTAAAACATCTCAGCACCCTTCCTCCCCCTACACAGCCCCAGCTTCCCCTTTGGAGACAGTCAGGCTGGGGAGGAAGCTGGGGAGAAAGCTGAGAACCCACCCTTCCTCCCCCTCCATAGCCCAGCTGTTCCCCACAGAGATAACCAGGCTGAGGGTGAGGCTTCTCACCACCTGGGTCTCCCTCCTCCTCCTCCCCAACCTGGGTCTCCCTTCAGGAGACATCCAAGCTGGGGAAATTACCATATTGACCCATGTATAAGTCAACCAAGGTTTTGGGGGATCAATTTTTTGGCAAAATTTTGCAACTTATACATGAGTATATATGGTCGTTTTTTTGGGGTGGCATGAAAGAACACTAAATTATTAATCTGATGTTATTTCATTTTTACAACTTGTAAGGGGGAGATACGTTTGGGAGATTTAGAGTTTCCTGTGTTCAAATGACTTGCCTGGCTTCAGATACTGTGTATGTGCATGTTGTGTGCCTTCAAGTCATTTTCAACTTGTGGCAATCCTAAGGCAAACATAGCATGGGGTTTTCTTGGCAAGATTTATTCAGAGGAGGTTTGCCACTGCCTTCCCCTGAGGGCATGAGCATATGGTTTGCCCAAGGTCACCCAATGGTTTCATGACCAATCTGGGAATTGAACCCTGGTCTCTGGACTCATAATCCAACACTAAAACTACTATGTCATGCTGACTCTTGGCTGCAGATACTAGGCATCTTAATTTGCCTACAACAGTAAAGGGCAGCAGGAGATACAGTAAGGGGAGTCAGTTATATCACTCTGGTAGAAGGGAGACATACAGGGTACTGCTTACTTCCAAGCTGACCCCCCAATTCAAATAGCCTGGATAGCCTGGGCTGAAAATGCTGCCGCTTAATGCCAGGTCAGTAAATGGTAAAACACCACTGATCCAGGACTTGATACTGGATGAGTATGCCAACCTGACTTGTATTACGGAGACCTGACTGGTCTGACACACACACACACACACACACACCATTTCAAGTCTGAACAATATGAACAAAACCTGTGCCATAGTAAATGTAAGTCATATTATTTGATATAGTTCATTATAGCCAGGAACCAGTTTTTCAAGCAGGTTTTGGACTCAGTCTACTCACCAACAAACAGAATTCTGGGGACATACTGACCATCTGGTGAGAGATGTTTGTCTGTGGTTTCATACTAGAATTAAAGAATGAAAAGAAATGAATATCTGAATTCCTGTGAGGTGTACCATTTAAATTACATTGAGAAAAAAATAGGTATTAAATCCTGTTGATTACTTCAACATAGTAAAAATAATAAAACATAATAAAAAAACAAGCTATGAATTTACACCCACAGCAGTATTCAATTTTAATAAAGTTGCAGTGAACATGTTTGCTGTAGCGTGACTGTTTAGAGAAGTTGTGTGTGTATAAACCAGAATTCACTCGGAGATCATTTTTATGTAAAATAAATACATATATTAGCAAGCGAACAATACAGAAGCATTTATATTGCTGTGAGCAAATATCCTGAGAAGTTGTTTGGCGTATTAGTTTCCTACCTTATGGCAAACTAAACACTTAAGTTCTTATAAAATAACCATGTATACATTTGCAATCTTCACACAAAGATATCATTGGAATATTTCTTTTGGAACAATGTCCTGTGTAAGACAGCAATGTTATTGTTCTGTGCCTTCAAGTTGTTTCAAATTTATGGAAACCTTATCACAGAGTTTTCTGAGGCTGAGAATGTGTGACCTGCCCAAGGTCACTCAGTGAGTTTCCATGGTCAAGTGGTCAATTGAACCCAAATCTCCAGAGTTGTAGTTC
Source organism: Phrynosoma blainvillii (assembly GCA_026167975.1). Taxonomy (NCBI): domain Eukaryota; kingdom Metazoa; phylum Chordata; class Lepidosauria; order Squamata; family Phrynosomatidae; genus Phrynosoma; species Phrynosoma blainvillii. The sequence goes on from JANUYF010000005.1 coordinate 42,493,257, forward strand.
ACTACTCAAACCACTACACTGTGCTGACTGTAGGTAAATAGCTCTAGGTAGCATTAAACAGGCCAAAGGTATGAAATGCAGCCAAAGAACAATTGCTTCATAACTTTACACAATGCAGCATTTGATCAAGTGACATTTGAAAACTTACCACAAGATTGAGGAGAATAAACTTTTCAGCCAATTTCTGTATTTCTTTGTCTTCAGCAAATACCTTCTTCAGTGCTAGAATGGAATAAACATTAGGGGGGAGATGAAACAGAGAAAGAACATTCTATTCCTATTGCCAGAAGAGATTGAAGAAAATTAATGAATTCTCAGTGTTTAATGCCTAATACAAATCATTATAAAGTGGAAGAGATAAGCTGCAACAGTGAAAGCCTTAAACATAAGCTGGATCCACACTGCAGAAATAATGTGGTTTGATGCAAAGTCAAATAACTGCCATCATGGCTCAATGCTATGAAAATCTAGGAATCTGAGGGGGGGATGCAGACCAGGGCATCGGGGACGCCCTGGTCCGGAACGCCGCGGGACCGCGGCAGCCGGACCGCGGCGCTCCTGCGGCGACCCTAAAAGGAGCGGCAAATTGCCACTCCTTTTACAAGACAGGGAAAGTGCACCCTAAACATGTAGGGCGCACTTTCCCTGACTTATCCTCCGCAGCACGTCCGGTCGCTGCGGAGGGAGGTCATCCCCGGAGCGCCGGCCGTCCGGAGGGCCGGAAGCTCCGAGGATGACCTCAGGAAGAGGAAGGGACGCTGCGCGTGCGGCTGCCCCTCCTTTTCCGGGTCTCGGAGACGGCCCTATTAGCCGTCTGCCGAGGCCCATAGTTTTGTGAGACATTTAGCTTTCTCTGTGAGAGACCTTGGGTGTCACAATAAACTACAGTTCCCAGAATTCCACAGCATTGAGTCATGGCAGTTAAAGTGGTGTCAATCTGGATTATTTCTAGCATACGGATGCAGACATGCTTGAAAAACAGGCTCTCTGGTTATCACAATCATGCACTTTGATATTAATGGCCTGCCTTGTGGTTTTCCAGATGTGTTGAATGTCTTGTAATTGAAGAAAGGTAAGTGTCCCAAGCTTACATTCACACTGTTGACACTGAAACATGATCATCTAACCCAGGATTGAGGCCTGGCTGTCCAGATGTTTTGGACTTTAATTCCCAGGAGCCCCAGTTATCCTGGCCAATTATGGGATTTGTGATCCAAAACATCTAGAGGGCTCAAGGATCCCCTTCCCAAACTAACCCTTTACATTTCTCATATATTAGCCAGTCATATAATTAAATTATATTGAATCCAGTTTGCAGAACTGATATTTGTGAGATGGGTCATAACTCTAAAACAAGAAATAAACTCAATAAACTAAAATAGATCATTGGAGAAATTTCTCTTCTTCTACTTAAGACAACAGAAATTTGAGTGGTAAGGTAGCAATCACTCAACAAAGGAAATGACAACAAAATTTAATATCTACAGTATATCTACGTGGATATAAATTGGCCATGCCTGTTCTCTCTCTTTCTCTCTCTCTTCATTTGTCTGAAACTGTGAACAAACTACAAACACAATGTTTTGTTATATCTACCTGCACCATGATGGACCCTGCAAAAGCAGAAGTATAGATCACACTACTATGCACAGTTACTCACATGTAAATCCTAGTGAATTCAATGTGCTTTATGCCAGGCAACTTTTGTAGCATTGAAAATTCCAGTATGCATGCACATTATCGATAAAATATATTTACACATTTGAAAGAATGCATAGAAGCTGGGTCTGTAGCCACTACACATTCACATGTTGTTATGAATGGGAATAATGCTACAGGTTGTGCAGTACAAATTATGTGTCTCTGTTTCTAACTGTAAACTTTTAATTTTAGATTGGCATCAATGAAAAAAAAAAGTGCTAGATCCTACTCATTTATGTTGTCTTTTTTAAATATAGAGGCTGAAAACATAGGTCACTTTGTGAAGTCGTAGGCTTTCATGGCCGGCATCCATAGTTTTTTGTGGTTTTTCAGGCTGTGTGGCCATGTTCTAGAAGAGTTTTTTTCTGACAGATGCTGGCGAAACGTCAGAAAGAAACTCTTCTAGAACATGGCCACACAGCCCGAAAAACCACAAAAAACTATAGGTCACTTTTTTCTTTCAAATACTTTTTAGAAAGGAGCTCACTTTTGATGGGTGTTGTGGTTTATTTAGATGGAGAATAAAATCATTGTATATTGAAAAGAATTGTACCTTGACTATGAGGACAGTCTTCTAAGTGATGGATGACCATTATAGGTTTGTTGCTGAAAAGAAGAGAGACTTCATTTCAAAATTGCATAGTAAACTATAGTAAACTATAGGAAAAGCAAAAGGTACAATGGGTTAATGATATAAACTAGGGCTGCATTAACACTGCAGAATTAATGTAGTTTGACACTGCTTTAACTGCCATGACTCAATGCTATGGAATACTGGGATTTGTAGCTTTCTCTGTCAGAGAGCTTTGGTGCCCAAAACCCCTACAAATCTCAGGATTTCATAGGATGGGGCCATGAAAGTTAAAACAGTATCACATTGTAAAAACAGTATCACATTGTATAAATTCTGCAGTGTGGCAGCAGCCTTGCTCATATGAAACATTTTGAAACATTTCTCACTCCTTAAAGCCAAAAATGGAAATTATAGAAGAATTTCACATAAAATGATGTGGCCCACTTAAGAGATATGAGGAACTTACTTTGTCTTGGATTTATAGAGAGCTTCTTCATAAGTCTGAGTCCAGATAAGTTGATCACCCCAGCCTAAAGGTAAGAGAAATTAAATATAGTTCAAGTATGCTATGCTTAATAAGGTCTTAATTTCATAACTATGTCCATCCTATTCTTGTAACTTGCAGTATCACTGTGTGTTTATTAGTAAAACTACATTCCTCCCACCCAAAATTTTGGTAAAGTGTTATTTAAAACATGTTCTTCATTAGCTGAAAGTATTTTTGAAACCTGAGAGCCAGCATGGCATAGTGGTTTGAAAGTTGGACTAGGAGTCTGTGGGTTTGAATTCTAATCAGCCATGGAAACCCACTAGCTGACCTTGGGCAAGTCATCCTCTCTCAGCCTCCGAATAAATCTTGCCAAGAAAATTTCATTATAGTTCAACTTCGGGGTTGCCATAAGTTCCAAACGGCAAGACAGACATTATCATAATTTTTTAAAAATGATGACATTTTTAAAAAAAATCAATGTAAATTTTAGATAATTAACTGCAGGTAATTACTATTAGTGTAAGTTCTAGATAATTAGATGCAGATAATTACTATCTCTGGGAATAGAGAGGGAAACTCCAACATCCTGATGTAGGCAATACAAGTGTAATCTACTTGTTCTTTCTTATTAAGAAGGGACACTATCAGTATTAGTTATTAACCTCAGTCTAATGGCTAGACCTTACTAGAGTAGACCTGCTGAATCAATGGGAACTTAGAAAATCAACACTTTATCTACTTTAAATGGGATAAATAATTAAATTTAAGATGCTGCCTTTTTAGGTGGCAATCCTCTTCCCAATGAAGTGGAAGTAAATCCTATTAAATTCAATGGGACTTCCTTCATAGTGGATACTTAAGATTGTGCAGTATGTTTTTTGAAGTGTTTTTCAATCTTATTTGCATCTGCAGTCATCAAAGTCCTATGGATAGGGCAGCTTTCTTCTTACTTTACTGAGCTGGAAACTGAGCTGAGCACTAATGGGCATCCCCATGACTGTATGAACATACAGCACAAACAAAACCAACCTCAGCCAACAATATACCACTTTCCCTGTGCTTTCTAAAATTATGAAAATTATGTAGAAGAAAATGTGATGCCCAAAGGAAATATAATTTAACAAAAGCAAAAAAATCAGTAAAGAAACAAGCCTGCAATTACTTAGGTCTAGTGTCACAATATGTTAAATGTTAGATAGGAAGTAAGTGTAAAAGGTATTTCTCCACAGAGATCTAATTTTACCTCTGGAGAGGGTCTGGGGTAGTTTTGGGTGAGATTCTTTTGTTTCTTTTGTGTCCTTCTTGTCAGTTTTAGCCAAGGTGTATGAGACAGCAACCAGCAAAAGCAACACCGATATTAAGGTTTTCTCCATGGTTTCTGCTAAGGGGGAGGGAGAGGGAAAGGGTTATTCAGACAGAACCCAAAAAGTGCTGGGAAAGGAACAACAGTATCAGAATAAATATTCACCACTTGGGTAAATCACCAATATTAGCACAGAATTGCTTTATTTCCAGCCTGAGCACAGTGGGGGAAAGGCAACAAATGAATATTAAGAACCATATATAATACAATCCTATATGTGGTTACCTATAAAGAAGTCTTACTGCATTCAGTGGAATCTTCATCTCAGGTAATGGTGTATGAGTAAGCACACATAGGACGTTTTCACACTACCCTCCCTAAAGCCGAGTGGAGCCATTCCAGAACGGGTCGTGCCGCCGATTCCGGAATGGCTCCGCCGCCGGCAGGCTAATTCCTTTTGACACCCAGAATTACCTTTAAGCCGCAGAAGCCAGAGTTACAGGTCTTTTGGCTGGAGTGAGGCCGGACTTATGGCTCCATGCGTCTGAACGCACGGAGCAAGAAGCCGGACGGACGCAGGGATGGCACCAGAAGGGGCGGGGTTTGCCGCCGCGCGTGTGTGAACACGCTGGAAATGGAGCCGGAGTGGGGCCGGATGGAGGTAGGATTGAGTCCTCCTAAAGCCCCATGTGAAAACATCCATAGGACTGTTCTGCTAGAGTGCTTTCACATTTTGAGTGCTTTGAGTTTCTTTGAACTATTTCTGAACAGATCCGACTATTTGTTAATGCAGAAGAGAGGGCTTGAAAATATTCTGGGCAGTACAGCTTTTAAATTCACATTACAAAACAAGGGAAATAAAGGAAGTTTTGAACAGTAAAAAACCCTTAGATTGGTCCTCTGAACACATTCTTGATAGTCATACAGTAAAGACATACACAGATAAAATAACAACCCTAGAGTCTTTTAATAAATTACTCATGACTAAAATCTGTCTTGATGACATAGGCTAGCATTCATAATTGCAATTACAAATGCATAACCTAGAATTAGGCATCTGTAACTGATTTGTATTCATGATCCCTATGTGTTCATGATCACGACAATAGTGTAGGGATCATGAAAGTCTTCTACTCCTGCTTTACTAGGCACTGTGAGCAATGGAGGTCTGTTCTCCTGTCAGTTGGGAGGCATCAGACTGATGTATCCACTCACCTCCCACTGGTGACATCCTTTGTGATGGGGAATTGTGACAGAGATCCTGCTTCTGACTGTCATACTAAAGATCACCAGTAGGAGAGGGAGTGGAAAGTTCAGCCTGCTGAATCCCAATCATCAGGAGAACAGACTACTATTACTTGGAGCAGCTGCTGCCTGGTAAGGCAGAATTGGGGGCGGGGGGGTCAGGCCAGAGATGCTACTTAGTTAAGTTTACTTAACTCATTAACTAAATAGCTGATCTAGAATCTCAGCCATAATCTTCAGGTTGTATTCACTATACATTTTAAAAGAAGCCATGGGAAGTAAATCAAAATCATTTTATAAGCCTTTGCATTGGGTCATTTAAAGGACTAAACCACTTCCCCAACAGGAATGTATTTATGGGGTCCCATGAGATCCAAGCATTTCCACTTGGCCTGATATATTCTTGCTTCTTTCATCCTTGGACTTGATAACTGGTGTTTTGAGAACAGGAACCCACTTTTCCTTAATGCATTTAGCAACCAGCCTGGCAGGGATGTGAAATGTTACTTTTTGGACCAAATCCCACATGCCCAGCTTTTAGTTGGTCAGGGGATTATATAGTACACAAAAAATAACATTTCTAAAATGTGAACTGGTATGTTATACTACAGATTTCTAGGCATGGCTTGACTGTCTGCACTGGTGGTGGTGAATCCCATGAAAGGCATGCAGAGGCTAGGCTCAGTGCATCTTTGCTCAGCACAGATTTTCAGATTTGTAAGAGCCTGACAGGTACTCAAGATGGTCCAGCAAGAACAAAGTCAGATCATGGAAAACAAGTCTGAATTAGGTCACGGTGAATCAGTGGCATTAAGGCTGCAGCTACACTACAGAATTTAACTGCCATGGCTCAATGCTATGGGATCTGGTGATCTGTAGTTTTGTGAGATATTTAACCTTCTCTTCAAGTCCCAGGATTCTGTAGGAGGGAGCCATGATAGTTAAAGCAGTGTCAAACTGCATTAATTCTGCATTGTGACAACAGCCCAAGTATTCTTTCCCAGCATACACTGAAGAAACATTGTTAGGACAGCAGCAAATGCATGGGTTTAAATCAGGGATGAGGAATGTCTGGCCCCATCAAAATTGTTGGATTGCAATTCCCATAACCTCTGGCTAACAGTAAAGACTGATGGAGTATACAACAGAAAAAGATCACTAGATGCCTGTCAGTGCTTTAAATGTAGACATTTCCTAGTCATGACCATAGTATAATGACAGTCAGTTTGAAGAAAGGTTTGTACCTGTAAGGTGCTAAAACTCTCCTTCTGTTCAACACTAATTAGGGATATAAATCTTTCATTTTAATAGGCAGCAATGAATAATTTTTCTCTCCCTGGGAGAAATTCCTTTAAAACTATGCAGCTTCCAAAGAATCTTCATGGCTTATTCTTCTCCCAAAACAATCATGTTTGGGGGTTTGTTCCACAGAAAGCAGTATTTTCTCTTCTCTTCTGTGCTTGAATCACATTTTCTGCACAGGTAACTTACTTCCAGCACCGGAAATGCTATTTTCTACATGTACTTTTAAAAAACAGAATCAATCCCAAATTGTGAAGAATTTTGTCCAGTATTCTCCTCATCAGGGTTTCCCAGCCATCCAGAAACCCATTTTTTGTTTGTCATTCAAATATTTTCAATTTTATTTCTCTCCCTACTACTAGGCATGGCTTCCAGTCTGGTTTTCTGTCTGTTTTCTTCTCAGATGGATTCTGATACTAGAGCTGAGGGAAGCTTTTGAGAACAGGTAGCTAGGAAAGGGGGTCTCCATTTAGCCTTCAAATATCCCTTTCTTCTCTAGATTGCCACCATACCCAACATTCATGTGACATGAGGACAGACTTACATTTGATACAGAGCCATCCTTACTGTTAGGTCACTTCCAGCAGGAGATTTGGATATAATGAAAGGGCAGGCAATTGTTAATTATTTAATGTATTGTTGTTGCATTTTTACTGTTAGGGATGGGGAGAGGCTACCTTTGGGTACTGTGCACCTCAACATGAGGTGTGTGTGTGTGTGTGTTGGGGGGGGATTTACTACTCCAAGTAGAAAAATATCTTGGGTCAGCCCCAATTGGGTAGATGTACCTCTGCATCTTAACTTGAGTGTAAGTTTATATGGACTGGCTGCACTATCTCTGGCAGAAAAATGTCTTGGGTTGGCCTTAATTTGCTAGATCCATCTCTATCAAATTTACTTCAGATTAAATCTCCAAAATAATCATTCCATTTAGGACCATCAGAGATTTACTCTCAAAGTGATGCAGAACTGATGCAGTCAGTAAATGCACTATGGCCTAAATCAGGAAACATGCCAGAAATAGTGCAAACTGAGTCTAACTGCCCTGACTCAGTGCTAGGGGATCATGGGAATTGTAGTTTATTGTGGCACCAGAGCTCTCTGACAGAGAAGGCTCAATGTCTCAGAAAAAAATACAATTCCCATGATTCCCTAACACTGAGCCAGGACAGTTAAAGTGGACTCAATTTGCACTATTTCTAGCAGTCTGCAAAGGCCCATAGTTTTCTATAAATTACACACATTTAATTCTTCTTTATCAGCCATTCTACAACTGTTTGGTAACAAATAATGACAAAACTCCTGTTTTAAGACAATTTTAAGCCTGAACCTAGTCCTATTTAGAGTAGATCCGTTGGTTTCAAAGGACTGTATCCTTCCTCCAGTGGAATGGGTATTACTGACATAGCAAATTGTTCATCTTTCTGAAGTCCTCTGAATGCCCCCATATGATTAATTTCTAGATTGATTTGAGATCAGCTTGTGTTTAGGCTGCTATACAATCTAAATGTGTACCAGAATAAATGTCACAGGACACAACTGGGCTTACGTGTGAGTAAAAATGCACAGGATTTTGGTTTTTTTCCATGAGATATAGGGAAAAATCAAAATTAGAATTTTGGGAGGAGTTTCTTTTGGGTTTTTTCTTTTTTAATGAAAGTTGCAAGGATTGTGTGTCTGGTTATATTTAGAATGACTGTGGAATTTAATATTAATCAATACAAGTCTTTTCATGGTGCAATCCATTAGACTGGCCTCTTGCAGCATTAGTATGAGACAAGTGGTTAAAAAAAGATGACAGACAGGAAACCTAAAATGTTTAGCTACACACATATATGGAGCAATGTGTACCAGGAGATTTCTCAGAAAGGTGAGAAGACTGAGGACTTTCTCTGGTGTTAATGTAATAATGGAGCTATACCTATTAACAAAAGGAAATGCAGCTTCAGAAGAGCAAGAGAAACCTTTAAGTTGCCAAGCAGGAAATCAAACAGCGATAAATCAAAGAGGCTGGCAGAACAAAAATGGAAAGTCAAAAATGACAAACATAACATCTTTTAAAACTGCATCACATTTGTTTGTAAAGCTAAAGAATGAAATGTATTTTTCTCATCCTAAGTATAGTTAGCAGAACAAACAGGCATGGAGGGAATTAGCATTGTCTGGTTTCTGTTCTTATCAGTTGGAACTCTGCTGCACTTTTAATGTTGAATTTTCTCAGCTCTCTTTGTTACCAGGCTGCTAAAAAGAAACCTGACTCACAAGTTTAGAGGGTTCAAAGCAGGTGCTTAGCCAAGCATTCGCTGATAGCCTTACCTTTTCTGCCTGCCTTCTTCTTTGAGAGACAGCTGAAGTGCTCTAAGTTTCAGTGTGAACAAGGAAGGTGTGGAATGCCTATTTATGCACCTGGACGCACCTCATCCCCACCCACAAGCATGGTAGTTGAATACTTCTGCTATAGGGAGAAACATTTTCTTTTTAATTATTTTTTTTAAAAAATAAGATGTTTGTGGGCAATTCCTCCAACAAAGAATGGCACCATCCTAATAGTTTAGAAAAGTAAGCTTTCTGTGCATCTAAGAGAGTTTGGGAAATTATATTTTAAAATATGGGCAAGAAGCCAAATCCAGGTAAGCATAAATCAAGACTTCTGATTTGCCCAAGGGCTGATTTGTCTTTGTGTGATTGGATAGAAGAAGCTTTCACCTAAGGCACAGATCTGTGATTCCTTTGAGAATATGAATTGACTATCCAGACATCAATTCAGGGAGGGAATGAGATAATTGTGTAGTGTGTTACAATGCACTAATGTATGTAAAATGGCCATGGAAATAAAACAGGTTCCAGATTAAACTGAACAAACTTGTAAAAATGGCTTTAAAATTATACTCAGGTTTTTGAAACCATGATAAAATATTAATCTTCTGGACCGTTCTTACATTCTACAATCTTCTATGTTCACTGTAAAGTCAGTGCCATTCTTGGAATAGTGGCAGTTTCCTAGCAACATAAGATGCTGCACTGAATAGCTTGAAAAGTGAAGGTCTATGCTAGAGATGCTCTGTCTTTTCAATAATGCCATATCATTTGGCATGATGAAAGGTCAACACGCTTGACATGTTGAGAATATGCACTGTGCGGCCATGAGGAGTTTATCACATTTTGATTGTTTCATGTTGTGACTAGCTCATTCCACATTTACTATGTCATTACAGAGCTTCTGACAGAGGTGGAATGGGGTCAAACAGCTGCATGGCTACCTCATTACATGCCAAACAGCATACAGATCCACACAATCTGAATTCTTAACAATCCTCTTTGATCTTATTAATTGGGCCATCATTCTTTGCAGCTCAATTGATTTCCTTCCCGCAATTAATTTGATTGGTAGCTAATTAGAATCATAGAGTTGGAAGGGTCCCCCAATTAGCTCTTCTTTAAATTAATTCTGCTTCTACATCTTTCCAAGATGCATTCATAGCATTGCACTTCACAAGCATATCTAGTTGCATATCCAGTTTGATATGACTCTTGTTGTTGTTACTGTGCCTCCAAATCAACTCCAATCTATGGCAATCCTATCATAGGATTTTCTTGGCAAGATGTATTCAGTGGAAGCTTGCCATTGCCTTCTTCTAAGGCTGAGAGAGTGACTTGCCTAAGGCCACCCAGTGGGTTTCCATAACTGAGTGGGGAGTTAGATTCCAGAGATCAAGTCCAACACTCAGGCCATTATACCACACTGGCTCTCAATATGGGCCGGATCATTTTTGAAGAACTTAAGCAAACACCTTACATTGCCTATACTAGTTTAAATTATGAAATCATTATGGTACTAAGGATTTTATCACATGGGTCTTTAAATCTGCTATTAAAGCTAGAGAATAGTGTCTTTGGCAATATGTATCACATGATATTGTACCCATTTTGGTGCTCCTTTGCTGTTAGAAAGTCCCTTTTCATAGATGGGAAACCCCTGTCAATATGGCCCCAAACATGCTGCTGCAGTTCCCAAGTGTGGTAACTTCCTGGTGTGGCTGTTCCTGTATTGGGCAGTCATATGGCTCACTGTCCCCTCCTCCCTTCCCTTCTCTATTCCGGAAGAGTTTTCTCCACACACTCCACCCTGCCTACCAGGTTTAAGAGAGAATAGCAATAGCATTTACATTTCAATACTGCTTCATAGTGAACTCAGCACTCTCTAAGTCAGGGGTTGGCAACCTATGGCCCGTGGGCCGGATGTGGCCTGCAGAGGCCTTCAGACCAGCCCCTGCCCGGTCCTGCCGCCACCGCCTTTCACGGCCGTGGGGGTCCTCCGGGGCACCATTTTGGATTCCAAAATGGCACCCCAGAGGAGCCCCACAGTGGCGCTGGGCCTCTCAGAGGCCCGGTGCTGCCGAGGGAAGCCTCCTGGGGGGCCCCCGTGGTGGCGCTGGGCCTCTCGGAGGCCCGACGTGGCTGAGGGAAGCCTCCTGGGGGGGCCCCGTCATTGTGTACATGCGGGGGGTGGCGGCTGCCATTTTGTTTTTCAAAATGGTGGAGCACATGGGCAGGGAGGGCAAGCGTGTGCAAGCACAAGCGCGCACACGTGCCAGCCCCCCAGCACCATCCCCCCCCAGCCCATCAGCAAAAAAAGTTGCCAACCCCTGCTCTAAGTGGTTTACAATCTGTAGGCCAGTTGCCCCCAACAAGCTGGATACTCAGTTTATCGATATACAAAAGGATGAAAGTCTGAGTCACCCTGGAGTTGGTATCGAACTCAAAAAGAGTTGTACTATTAAAAAGTCCAAAACTGGTATGTTTTCATTTTCTTTTAATAACATAACCATGGCAAGACTGAGGTGGGGCTGAGGATCGTGTGATAAAGTCCTGACTATCTAGTCCATCTTTATTTCAAGAGTAGGAACATAAGCCATCCAGGGAATGTTGGACTGCAAATCTCAGTAGCCCTATCCAGCACAACCAATGGGATGAATGCAAGGAATGCAGTCCAACAATCTCTGCAAGTCCACATTGTTCCCTTCCTTGCTTTGTATAAAAGAGGCAGATGAGAAATGGAAATAGTTTGTTCTGGTTCACCAATGAAGCCGCTCCCCCTTGTTCAGACTGTCAAATGACCTAACTGGCTGACAGAGCCCCCACACCCCCAAGAGCCCATGCAGTTTCACTGGCCACCAGCGATAACCACCACAAATAATGAAAGCAGCTTGAAACTTTTGCTCCCTCTCCTGTTCCTTGCAAGGCACACACTACTTTCAGTAACGCAGGGACCCCCAGGCATACAAAAAAGAGGCACACCTTTGTGGATACCAGAGCCAGAGGGCTTGTCCAGCCTGTGGGACTGATCAATCACAGCTAACACAGCCCATGCAATGTTGAGAAAGAGGGCCTGCTGGTTGAAAGGGCCAAGAAAATATTTGACAGTTTAACTGATGTAGATTTGAGTTGGAGTTGTGAGGAGTATGTCTGAGAAGGAAAGTCACCCTTCAGTTACAATTGCAGTTATAGTAGGGTACAGTAGGTCAGGAAAAATTGACAAAGGATACAAAGGGTAATAGGGATAGAAAATGGCGAGCCAACATTAATAGTTGTTTATAAGAAGATTTAATAAATATTCAGCCACGTACAGACTAGAACCCTAAAAAATGCCAATGCTTGTTCATTTCTTCCCTTATAGAGAAACCCCCAAAAAGATTTAGGAGAGAGAGAAAGGAGCCCAGGGCTAAATAATAAAGAAATATTTATTTATTTATTATCCCACCCTCCTTCTCTCAGCACAGGATTCAGGATTCAGTAGCCTGGAAGGTGTTTCCATCACAATCCTATATACTGTAAATAGGTAGAAATATGCTTTATTAGCCACACTACTTCAACCTTGAGAGTTGCAGCAACATATTTGGTAAGTATGTGGAAAAATTAAGGTAAAAGATTTGGTTGGGGGTGGGGGGAAGCAGATCACAGCAGGGAGTAAGGTATACATGGCCCTCCTGGTCTTGTTGGACTGCAGTTCCTATTATCCCTTACTATTGGCTGTGCTGGGTAGAGGTGACAGATATTGCAAACCAATAATATCTGGAGAGATGCACACCCACCATCCTTATCCTCCAGCTCCACTACCTTTTATTCTATAGCTATTGTAGGTTTTTAAAAATATTTTCTTAAAGAAAGGGCTGGCTGCAGCATGATATTACAGTTGGCTTTCCTTATCCACGGATTTTTTTATCCACAGATTCAAGTACCCATGACTTGAAAATATTCAAAAAGAGTATAAATTCCAAATAGCAAACCTTGTTTTTGCCATTTTAGATAAAGGACACAATTTTACTATGTCATTGTATTTAGTGGGGCCTGAGTTCCACAGATTTTGGCATTCATGGGGTGGGTGGGTCCTGGAACCCAACCCCATTGGATACCAAGGGCCCACTGTATTTAGCTAACACTGGGGAGAAGTCAGACCACAGGGCTTGCAGATTTCATAGAATCATAGAGTTGGAAGAGACCACAAGGCCATCCAGTCCAACCCCCTGCCATGCAGGAACTCCCAATCAAAGCATCCCCGAGAGTTGGCCATCCAGCCTCTGCTTAAAGACCTCCAAGAAAGGAGACTCCACTACTCTCCGAGGGAGTGTGATTTAATTAACAATCCCCTTCATCTCCACTCACCAAATGTATGGCATTCAGTTATACATATTTTTTCTTTGACTTATAACTGGCACTGCATGTGAGAGAGAAAGAATGAGTGTGCAAAATGGCTTTCCCTCACTAAACATGTCATGCAATTGTTTTGTTGTGATTTCTGTTCTGATTATCAGTAATTAAAGAAAATGTGAAGATGTACCTAAATGCTACACCTTCAGGAGAACAGGTTTAGACATCAGCTGATTTATCACAGCGTGTAGTGAGATGTGCAGTTTGTTACAGACTTTTACCATTATGCAGTAACTAAGCATGCCCTCAGAAATTGCACATTTTTCAAATGTTTTTTTAAAGAGGCAAGGGATCCCAGGCCATTGTGAAGACAAACAGAATTCCACTGTTGTGGAGCAGCCACCAAAAATGTTATTCTATATGCCATTGTTGTTTAAACTTGGAGGAAGAGTAGTCAAGTCAAGAAGGCTCTCTTGAATTATCTTAAGTTGAAACTGCTGAAGTGCTCATTTGTCCTCAATGCTTGATGGTCTTGTTAAGCCTGAGAACTATGACTGTTTGACTGTAAATGGAGAAATAAAACCTTACAGATTCTTTTTAGTGCTTTTGTACCCAGTTATGTCTTGGCCTATCCTTTCTATCTGCACAGATCCTTTCCCTACATCACTTCAAGCAAGGAAACAAAGATAAACATTGGTTTCCAGCTTGGATAAGTTACTTGTCTAAGGCCCCCAAATCTCCCACACTCATGGGGAATGGGACCCTTGGACCCATTGTCTAAACATTTATTTTTGTATGCTCTGCATTGGTTCCATGCAACTTCTTTTCTCACTTCCAAAATTAAGAAGCAAAGATCATATGAGGACTCTGTCTTTTCCTCTTCCTTTGTAAATGCGAGGTTGTACATAGTACAGCAGCAAAAAAAATCTAGATAGCAACTAGACAGTTCTAGAAACATACAAGTAATAGGTCAGATTGCTTTACCCACACTGGAAACCTTACTAGATGATGTGTACGTAATTCCTATAGCAAATCCTGTGGTTCTTAGGTGTGACGATGCACTGGACTTGCTCTGTTACTACTGTGTGTCCAAGCCCTGAAAATAAACAATGATTGTACATTGTTAGGCATTAAGACCTAGTCATCATTCCAAAGCTAGCTCGACTGTACTCTATTTTCTCTGATGATTTCTGCGGTTGCATTCACATAACATTCTATTGTCTTTCACCAGTCTTTTGTAGACTGACAATCTATGGACACTTTAGAATGGTTTAATTGTTGCAGGTCGATTCCACATTTTCAAGATTCCTTTATTTAGAGTGAGAAATGAGGTCTACAGAAGTCAGCCATATTTCTTAAGCAGACACAATCTTTCATCCTTAGCAAAAAGAATGAATTCCTTCCACAAGTTCCTTGCCCCAAATTTCTCATATACATAGGAGCTTGGGAAGTTACTTTTTGTGACTACAACTCAGAATCTATGTGGTTATATTGGACAGTGGATTATGGAAGATCTAGTTAGGTTTACGTTTCATTTTTTGGAGCTGTCCTATTCAATTTACTTGCATTATCCTTAAGGTGGGCATTTGTACTCATTTACAGGCTTTAGCAAGGCTTCTAAGTCCAAAAAAAGAAGAAAGGAGATCAGAGATTTTGAAGATGCCTCATTAAAAGTTAGCACTTAGACAGCAGATGGAGCAGGCACACAAGCCATCTTCCCTAAGGAACTCAAGAAGTTATTTTTGGACTACAGCTCTCTGAATCCCAGTTATAATCTAAAAGTAATGTTTCCAAGTTCTACTTTCTCACTATGGTGAGACGTGTTGTATTTCCATTCAAATTTTGGAATGATTTCCAGATTTGCATCTATACATACAATATATCTGTTCTCATTTTTGGTGATACAGAAGTATCCACCACTTATGTCTAATTACAAATCTTATTGGTATTTGGACAAAAGTACCTTCAAATGGGGCAGCCATGATTTACTGATGCAGCCTAGGAAAATGAGAAACATCATTTGATGGGAGTTTTCTTGCACTGGAGTTTTTAAAGGCATGAGAAGACATGAGAAGGTAACACTGCAGTCCTATCATGAATTGAAATGGATGCTACAAAGAAGATTGGATTTTGATTTTGATTTTACAGGAACAATATTTTCTTCCTCTCTCTCTCTCTCTCTCTCTCTCTTTCTCTCTCTCTCTCTCTCCCCAGGTTATCATTAGGAATAACATCACACATGTACATAAGAAAATATTTCTCAATAACTCAAGTGTTATTCTGAAGTCTTTTTGATCTTTAAAACAATAGATTGGATTAGACTTAGCCATGCAAAAAGCAAACCCGTTGAAATAAATACAGATGTAATTAATGAATCAAGTCTTATTGAATTTCCTGGATCTACTATAAGTATGTCTAAATCTGGATCCAACCCCATTGTCCGAGGGACTTCAGCTCCCAGAAGCCTCAGCCATGTTGGTCAATAGTCCCATGTTGGCCAGTAGCTCCTGGCATTCTGGGAGCTGAAGTCCCTTGGCCCTTAAAGGGGAAAGGTTGCCTACCCCTGCAAACTTTAAAATAAGGAAGTGTCATGGGAAAATGCTTGATGTAGTGAGTGCAGTCAGTCATAAATCTAGTCCAGGGGTAGGCAACCTTTCCCCTTTAAGGGCCGAGGGACTTCAGCTCCCAGAAGCCTCAGCTATGTTGGCCAATAGCCCCATGTTGGCCAATAGCTCCTGGGATTCTGGGAGCTGAAGTCCCTCAGCCCTTAAAGGGGAAAGGTTGCCTACCCCTGATCTAGTCCATCAATCTGGTCACATAATGGCCAACCAGTTGGAAAGTCGACAAGAAAGACATCACTGCAACAACACCTTTTCACTCAGGTTCCTCAGCTTAGTATCTAGGTTAATTATTATGAAGGTTACTCATATGAGTTACTCATGTCAGACAATGGTAGAGGCTACAGGTCAGCAATACAGCACATGCATTGCATGCAAAAGATCTCAGGATCAATCCCTGGCACTTCCAAGAAATGCTTGAAAACCTTTGGGCCCTTTCACCCTACACAATTATAGCACCTATGGGGCTAAGCAGACGGCTCAAAGCGCTGTCTTCAGGGCAAGGAAGGGGAGGGGCAGCCACACGCTGGGTGCCCCAACCCCTTCTCGAAGACATCGTCGGCGCGCCGGACCCTCTGCACATCCGGTGCTCCGAGGATGCCTATCCGCCGCAGCGTCCACACACGCTGCGGCGGAAAAGTCACCGAAGGTGCGCCGGCAGCCTTTTGCGGTGCACCTTCGGCAATTTGCGGAAGGAGCACTATTTTAGCGCTCCTTCCTGGGGCGGTGAAGCAGCGCCGCGGGGCCAAGGAATGTAGATGCCTCGGCCCCAAGGCGCAGCTTCCTGGGGCGGCCCCATGCCGCCCGTCTGCTTGCCACGTATGATTACACTTTAAGTCCCATGTCTTCATCCTATAGAATAATGGGATCTGCAGTCTGCAGAGGGCTATTTAGAATTCTCACCAAGATAGCTCTAGTGACTCATCAAACCACAAATCCCAGGATTCCAAAGGATGTTGCCATGGCAGTTAAAGTGAAATGCTATAATTGTCTTTAGCATTGGAGAGCCATTGTCAATCAGTGCAGACAATACTGAGCTAGATGAACCAATGTCCTGATGTGGTGTAAGGTAGCTTCTTTCATTCTCCAGTAGAAGAGTTCAAATCAGGAGACAGGGACAGAATTTGGTGGGAATATACAAACAGCCACTTTTTAAAGGGAGGCAATATGACATCATTTTTATCAGGTGTTCTAATCTACAAGAACAATTTTGGCTTTATTTACTCCATTTACAAGTCTGAATAAATTATTAACTTAAAACACACACCTCTCAGAGGTGCAGTGAAGAGGTGCTGTATGTGCAGTGAAGTGTGCATGTGAACAAGACTCTGGCACAAGTTTCCAGGAACACCACTGCACTCAGTTCCTGCTTGTTGCTTACTTACAAACTGATTGGCAAAAAGAGACTCTTTCTGTAACTGGATCTGGAAGGTTCAACTCTGCTGAAATGACTGTTGTATCTCTTCAATCTTTGTGAAAACTATTAGAAAGATAACACAACTGCTAAGCATGTTAGTTCAACTTGCAAATATTTCGTTAATTGATAACGAGCTCCTTCAGAAAGCCTGGGCTTACCATTTCAAAACCCTCAACAAAGCAACTTTAGAAAGGGTTGATTGGATTGTGTACAAATGGCAAGAATTCAAATATCTTGCT
This sequence comes from Phrynosoma blainvillii, assembly GCA_026167975.1. NCBI lineage: Eukaryota > Metazoa > Chordata > Lepidosauria > Squamata > Phrynosomatidae > Phrynosoma > Phrynosoma blainvillii. The sequence goes on from JANUYF010000005.1 coordinate 42,510,794, forward strand.
ACTTTGCTTTCTGAGAAATCATTTTAAAAAATATGTTAGACACCAAAGCTTGGAAAATGTACTTTTTGGACTACATCTCACAATTCTCAGCACGATTGACAGCATGACCAGCTGTCACTATTTTCTCATGTTGCTTTTGGGAGACAGTCTCTGAAACAGAAAAAAAGCATTATTAAAGACATGCTTCCTTTTGTGATGGTTCTGAATTACCATTGGACATTATCACATGCGGGGTCTCAAAGCAGCAAGAAAGTGGCATGGAATCAATCCAGAACCATACCGGAATGGACCCAGACGAGAAAGCAGCATCATTCCGGTATGGTTCTACATCTCCCCCAGCCAGAAAGGCCTCTGAGGGACTCCCTCTGGCCTTTGGGACTTTGGGCTCTCTCCTTGGGGGCTGAAGGGGCCTCAGAGACCCCCACCATCTCCAGGCCCCGAGGGGGGGAAGGAAGGAAGGAAGAGGACCGAAGGAGGGAAGGAAAGAAGGGCTGAGGAACTGAGGAAGGAAGGAACTGTGAGCGTCCTCTCCTCCCGGCCTTCCTTCCCTCGCCGCCCTGTGCCCAAGGCAGAGGAAGCAGCAAGTTGCCCGGAGTGGGGTCTCCCTTCCTGGCCTCAGCGCCCGGCCAATTGCCGGATCCCAGCGAGGCCGAGGGACCCGAGAGGAAGCTTGTGGAGGAGGAGGAGGAGGAGGAGGACTGAAGGCAAGGAGGAGACTTGAGAGAGAGACCTGTGGATGCGAATTGATTCTGGTCGTGGCAGCTGTAGTTCCTCTTTGAAAGAGGAATTGCAAAGAACGGGGATGATGCTGCAATGCGCCAGGGATGGTGCAGGGATGGGTGGGGTTTTGTGTGACGTCTTGTGATCACAGGGGCAAAGGATCCAGAATGGGACGGGGATGGTGCGGGGATGATGCAGGGATGGGCGGGGTTTTGTGTGACGTCGTGTGATCACAGGGGCAAAGGATCTGGAATGGGACGGGGATGGTGCGGGGATGATGCAGTGATGGGCGGGGTTTTGTGTGACGTCGTATGATCACAGGGGCAAAGGATCCAGAATGGGATGGGGATGGTGCGGGGATGGGACTGCTTTAGACCCCGTGTGATAACGTCCATTGTGTTCCTCTAGTTTTTTTCTAATATATTGTCTTTGCTCTTTCTTAGCAAAGGTAGTATAGGTTTGACCACTTGGAACAGGGGTGAACTTTCAGGGATGGCAACCACCATCCCAGGACCACAGAGGGTTGCACTTGATCCTATGATCTCCTTTGTCGTCTCCTGATTTGGCCCAGACCTGCCAATTACACCCTATACAATACACGATTGGCAATTTGGAGTCCAGAATTTCTGTTGGAGTGTATGCCAGAGGATTCAAAAGGGACTGGGAAAATGAAAGCAACCATTTCCCCCACCAGCTTTTCCAAATACTCATTATTAATGACAGTTGTCCAATTGATTCATTTTAACATTAATCAAGTTTTTGGAATGGTGTGATATAGTGGTTAAAATGTCAGACTCAGATCAGGAGGACCCTCACTCAAATCACCATTCAGTCATGAAGTTCACCAGGTGACTTTGGGCCAGACATCTTCTCGCATCCTAACTTCCCTTACAGGGCTGCTGTGAGGATGAAATGTAGAGTAAGAGACCCTGTGTGTCACCTTGAATGAATGATGGAATAAAAATGTAGTAAACAAACAGAGAAATACAACTTTTCCCCAGTCTCTTTACTTTATGACATTAAAAAGTTCCTGTGTATAATCCTCTTTCCTATAATTTTCTCTAATTTAGGGTCCCAGGTGTTCTCCAACTACAACTTCCATCATCTTTGACTGATAGTTCTGCTAGTAGGGGCTGATAAGAGTTGGGACCTAACAGGATCTGGAGGTTAATTTGTTTCATAATTAAGTGTAGATTGAGACTGCTGAGCATATTCACATTGCTAGCATATATCTTCTCTGCTACCTCCAAACCCTGACAAAACATAATTATGACTCTTAGCACTTTTCCAATGACTTTTGTAGGTTACAATTGTCATCAGTGTACCAAGTGTGCAAATTCTTTGTTTCCTAATGATCTGGCTAATGCCTTTGTGTTTTAATGCTTCAGTAGTATTGTGTGACCAATTATACATGTGCCCTCCTTTTCTGGATGAGTCAATCTCTTTCCCAGAGGAACATGTTTCCTGGAGATTTCCTGTGTTTGAATTAATATTGTGTGCATACTTGTTCCCTGTCTATCCACTTCTAAAATGGACATGGCCAATGAAGTTTAAGAAGCAAAGACAAAATTGAAAACTCTGTAACTAAATACTGTAATAAAACAACATCAATAAGATAGGCTCTAAACTGAAACTTGAAACAAAAAGTACCCATGACAAAGAAAATGTATACAACATATAAACCTTGTGAGAAAGAAATTAGCAAATTAATTAACAATTGCATTGGGTTGTTGTTGTTGTTGTTGTTGTTGTTGTTGTTGTTATGTGTCTTCAAGTAGTTTCAACTTATGGGTGAACCTGTCTTGGTGTTTTCTTGGCAAGATTTGTTCAATGTACCTAAAACTAGGCCTAAGTAAAATGTTGTGCTAGTAGGTGATGGCTACAGTCATAGTCAGTGATAGCCAGTGACTTCCATGTCAGAGATGTAGTGAATTAGGACTCCTGATATGTGAGCCACTGGCTGCTATTGAACCCACTGGATCATGGCCAGAGATAGGAATGAAGCTACATGCAGTAGTTTGTTTCCTCATCTAAAGCAAACTGGAGATTGGCTTTTTGCTTCTCACTACAGCAGGAAGCACTGTAGAAGTTATCAGAGGGAGAATGCAGGCCAGAGTAGGCTGTAGAAATAATGCAGTTTGATGCTATTATAAATGCTGTAGCTCAGGGGTAGGCAACCTTTCCCCTTTAAGGGCCGAGGGACTTCAGCTCCCAGAAACCTCAGCCATGTTGAACAATAGTCCCATGTTGGCCAATAGCTCCTGGGATTCTGGGAGCTGAAGTCCCTCGGCCCTTAAAGGGGAAAGGTTGCCTACCTCTACAAGTGTAGCTCCATCCTTTGAAATCTTGGGGTCTGTAGTTTTACAAGTCTTCAGTCTTCTCTGTCAAAGAGAAGGTGCTTCACAAAAGTACAAATCACAGGATTCTGAAGGATGGAGCAATCTCTCTCTCTCTCTCTCTCTTTCTCTCTCTCTCTCTCTCACACACACACACACCTGTGAAGTAAAATTACTTGAAATAAATATGCCAATACCATGGAATTTATTCTCTTGATCATTTGCAATGGGAGTTATATGCCATTAAAGCTCTCTGGAGAATTGCAGTCCTTGGGTTATTGCTGTTTCTCCTGTACCTGCTATCTTGGGCTGAATTCTTAAAGATGCTTACATTGAAATCAATCTAATAAATCAACAAGACTTTACCAAAGTGAACACTGCTAGAATCAGAGGTTAGAACAATTAGTTATAATGAATTTAATTCCTCAGTAATTAAGATATAACTGCATTATATTGTAACAGGGCTTTCAAAATTACTTTAAAAATAACATTTACATTATTCTTTATAATAGTAGAAAGTTCCTTCCTTCCTTCCTTCCCTGCCTTTCTCCCAATATGGCACCCCAGTTGTCTCATAATATAAGATAAAATAAAATATAGTAGAAGTAATACAGTCAAAACATAATTATATGTTCTTACTTGTTGTGATGTTGAAAAAAAAACTCGTTGCATCACTTTTGCTTGTAACGTTTTCATTATTTTCTATTATCGTTTCAAAAGGGGCTGAGAAGATAATTTTTAAAAGTCCTGTCAAAGTGCCTCTAAAATTACTTTAAAATGCCCTCCAGAAATAACTCTGAAAAATAAGTAGGAATTTTTACTTTTTTTTTACTAGGCATTTTTACTAATTAAACCAATAAAGTATCTTTATTTCTGTCCTGTATTCCTTTTGAAATGGAACCCTCATTGCTTAGAAAGGGGACTAGTTATGAGTAACTCATTACTTCCAACCTCTGCATTACAATTGTAGCTTCATGAGGGACAACACCACTCCTTTTGCCATGCAACTGTAATTATGCTGCTGAATGAAGATGCTTGCAAAGTAACTAAAACTATTCTAGTTACTTGTGAGGAATATGAACACTGAGAATAACTTTTAACAGGTATTAACTATGATGGTAACTAATAGCTTTGATGTGAGGTGTGTGGTAGGATAACTGAAACTAATTGCATCCAAAGTAATAACTTTCTAAAGTCTAGGCCAGGAGTGGGCTAGCAAGATTTTCACTGGACTCAACATTCAAGATTTGTCTTTGGAGGATCACAGTGAACAGCCAGCTACACCTACATAATGGAAAGCCATGTGTCTTGATTTGACTGGTTTCTGACTTAAGACACATCAGCATTTGGAAATTTCCTCTTAGAGGCCTGGGGAGGCCTACAAAGAGGTGTAACACCCAAAACAATGAAACGTAAATCAGGATCATTGCTCATTCATCCAGTTCTATGGTGTTTCTGTCGCTTAAACGCTGAGGTGTTCCAAAGTCTTTGGTTTCCATGGCAAACATTTCCTTTCTCTTTTGTTACAGCTCATACAGCAAATATTTGTACAGTGGGAAATGTTCAGCCGCATGTATTTATGCACCTGCCATCTGCTTAGGGGAGCCACCGCCCTCCTGGTAGGAGACGGATATAGGGCAAGGACTTGTTCCGTCAGTTTTCTGCTTTCTAGATCTCCCTTGTATTCCCTTGTGAAGCAGGACTTTGTTTGCTTCCTGTTCAGATTACTTGCTGATAACCGCAGGGAGGAATGTGGTGAGCAGACTGGCTTGGGAATGTTTTAAAAAGCTCCTCATTCCCACTTCAAAACAAGCCTTTTGATGCTTTGCTACTGTTGTTGTGTGCCTTCACGTTGTTTCCAACTTAGGATGACCCCAAGGCAAACCTATTGTGGGGTTTTCTTGGGAAGATTTGTCCAGAGGAGGTTTACCATTGCTTTCCCCTGAGGCTGAGAGCATGTGATTTGCCCAAGGTCACCCAGTGGGTTACCATGGCCGAGTGGGAAATTGAACCCTAGTCTCTAGAGTTCAACATTCAAACCTAGTCTCTAGAGTCCAACACTCAAACTACTATGCCATGCTGGACCTTTCAAAGCTAAAATGAAGTGCATCATAGGAATCTGGTCATTCCATTTGGTTTATTGGCTAGAGTGTTAGATGAGGACCTGGGATTTCCATGTTCTATTCCCCATTGTGACATGGAACTAGTGTAACTTTGGACCAGTCATCGTTTCAAAGTGGTCTACTTCATAGGGTTGCTATGAAGATAACAGAAGGACTGCTGTAATCTCTGCTTGGACCTCATGGAATACATGCACCCAGCAATATTTAGCTATGCAGGATTCATCAGGATGACAAATAGGTACTGAATCTAAAGAATTAAAAAGGGCAGACTGCCAAGAAATAAATACTATAGGGACTACCAGGACATTTTGTGATTAAAAAACAACAACATTTTTGGTCATAATTATTAGAGAGGATCCAAAGAACCATAGATGGAATTCTATATATTCAATGGGACTATCTTCCCTTTCCTCCTCACTCCTGTTTATTTAGTTTGATCCTACTTTTCCTCCAGGGTAGGACTCAAGGTGGTGTACAATAGTTAACGTCTAATTCATTTTCTTTGGACAAAAATTTGAAATGCAATTAAACTATCAATAAAATTAAAAGCAGTTGAAAACAAACCATTAAAAAGAACAACAAATGTAAACAGCCCACAACATAAAAGGCTTCTGCCCCCAGAAGTCAGCCTTCAAAGGCCTGATGAAATAGAATAGTTTTTGCATGCCTACAAAAGGATAGGAAGGAGGGTGCCACTCTAGCCTCCCTTGGAAAAGAGTTCCAGAATCTGGGAACAGCCACTAGAAGACCATTGCTTGTGTTCTCTCAGAGGTACCTGTAAGGATGGTGGAACAGACAGAAAGGCCTCTAAAGAAGATCTCAAAACATGGGCAGGCATATACAGTTGGCCCTCTGTGCCTACGGGGTCTTTCCCCATGGATTCGTTCATCCATGGCTTGAAAATATTTTTTAAAAATCTAAATTTCAGACCTTGATTTTTGCCATTTTATATAGGTGACACCATTTTAATTTTGTTTGAATGTATTTCCTGTTCCATCCTAATGCAAGAGAGTGAGGGCCTAGTGGTAACAAACTGAGAATGCTGCTTCTTGCACCAGTATTTGTTCTTGATCAAGCTGTTGTTCTGAATGCGTGCTATGTATATTGACCAAAAACAAAAAACAAAAAATCAGCTCAAAAGGACTCACACTCCAAGTATTTTCAGGACTGCAGCCTTTGTCAGTAGGCACCAGTATGGTATAATGGTTTGAGTGTTGAACTATGGGTGCGTCTGCACTGTAGAACTAATGCAGTTTGACACCACTATACCTGCCACGGCTCCATTCTACAAAATCTTGGGGTTTGTAGTTTTGCGAGTCACCAGCAGTCTTTGACAGAGAAGGCTAAAGACCTAGTAAAACTACACATTCCAGGATTCCCTAAGATTGAGCTACAGTACTTAAAGTGGTGTGAGACTGTATTATTTCTACAGTGTACTTGTACTCTCAGACTCTAGAGAACAGTGTTCTAATCCAAGCTCTGGCATGGAAACCCACTGAGTGACCTTGGGCAAGTCATGAAGGCAAAATTCCTCCAAACAAATCTTGCCAAGAAACCTATGGGTTACCATAGATCAGAAATGATTCGAGGGCACACAACAACATCAAACCTTTGTCGGTATCTTGGACCCTACTTCTACTGTGGAATGGGGGGGGGGGGGATAAACCTTTGGCCCTCCAAATACATTGGTGTGTAGCTCTTACTAGCTCCAAGCAGTATAGCCCGTGGAAAAAGGTTGTGGGAGCTGCAGGGCAAACATCAATTTTTGAGTTTTAGGGGGATCATGGGTTTCCCATTCCTGCTTTAAAACCAGAACATTATTTTTGAAACTGCCTTTCTCTGAGACTGCAGGCAGATCAGAAAGTATATTGCCTGAATCCTGTTAGAGGATTATGCAGATATTAAGTCCAACGTCTTGGTAGTTTCAGAGGCCAGAATCCTCTGCTGATTGATTGTTCAGTGACCCAACTCCACCCTCAAACCCGACATTTTAGCTCCTGCAGTTCCCCCAGCAAGTCCATTGACTGGATGGTGGAGAGAAGTGTCCAACTGTATTGGACATAACTGTGTAGCTGGACACACACCAACGGCATCATCCTCCAGGATCTCTGAAGGTCCTCGAAAGCATCCTCCAGGAGGATGCTTGTTGACACAAAGGGAAGTAGGACATTTAGAGGAGTAAAGGAAGTTAAATGTTACTGAAAGCCTTTTGGGAAGGCAGGTTCTTAACAAGCGGAGGAATTCTGTTGTAAACGGGCTTACAATAAAATTATGTTTCCCTTCCTAAAAGTGTTAATCTCTACTTGTAAAATTCTTAGTATAAATACATTGCCCCTCTGTGGTGCTAATAGAGAACTGCACATTCTTGATATTATATGTAAGTCTTGTACATTAAATTGTAAAACGTAAAGGTCGAAAATAATAACACAATTTGTTATTCCATCAAACATCTCTCTTTGAATGAAAAGCATCATTGCTGTATTGAAATACATAGGGTTTCCTGGATCCCAACTAAATCAACTTCACATTCAATCTGTTGCATTTATTTATTTGAAGAATTTATATAGTGGTCCACATTAAAACTTTTTGGAGTAGTATACTGTCAATTTAAACAATCACATAGAAAAATGCAATAAAAAACAAATGAAACAGTAAAATGGTGGGTGTAATTTAACAGTCATTAAATACTTGTGTAAAATTGTTAAAAAAGAAAAGAAAAGATCAAAACCAAAGTAGTGTACGAACAGTTGAACTGACATTTCATGGGACAGGAGCCAATATGGTAAAGGCCCAAAGCTTAGAAAGTGTATTTTAAAAAATAATTAATTCCTGTCACTCATCCTAGTGTTTCTTGGTTTGTTGCCATTACTCATTAACAAGTTTGAAAAGTAGCTCATTGAAATACATATTATGTTGCTGGTTCATTTTTGCTACTTTTTGTTGGCAGCTATTTAGTATTGAAGCTATGGATTTATAACCTAGAGTTAAGGACCCATAACTGTTCTGTATATAGTTTTACTATTAACCAACATATACACCACCCCAGCCTTGCTTAAGGGCCAGCCACCAGATTGGATGAGGGAGATCTGTTCAGCTTTTGACTTGGACAAAGTTTTCACTTCCTTCCTCCAGTGAGTGAGGATGTAGCCATCAGAAGGAGGACCTCAGTCACAAGTACTTGTCAGAGTTTTGCTCACTGTTGGAACCGCCAGGAACAATTCTTCATGCTGCAGTACCATAATGCTTATTTGAATCAACCAAACTTCCACTTACACAATTTGCTTTTGCATAGACATTCCTAGCATTGCACTATTGCTTTCCATGGAAGACAATGAGGGGTCAATTCACAACTAGTCTATCCTTCTGATTAAACTAGTAGGGTTGCAAGGGTAGCACTATCCCAGAACTTTAAGTTTCAGGGCCAAAATCTGAAATCTTGGGATGACTTTTTATGCTGTCACTTGAGTTGCTACAAAACTGATGTTACATGGGGCTTCCCCTGGTGATGCCATGAAACATGATACCTTAAGCATCAGCCACAGTTGCATGCAGCATGCTTTTCAAAGGAAAAACACTATGCCTAACATATGGGGACAATCTAATTCATATGTTACCACACAGTTTTCAGGAAAGTGTTCTCACTCCCCCCCTCCCCCCACCGCAAGGATTAGACAAGAAGAGCCGAGACGTCACACCTGGAAACCCTATGCACCAAGATATTTTCCATTAAGACTTTAGGGTTTCTGGTCCCATTGGAATTTGAATGTTCTGAAAGTAATCAGCAGATTTAGCATGATGGTTAGGGTTAGCAGCAGTAATAATTATGTATACTTATTGTATTTTTTAATTCTGCTGAGAATGTCACCATTTTTCCACCCACCACCCACCATAGTGCCAACTTATAGACAATGAGAATGTGTCAGGTCTCAGCATCATTGTTGATGGAAAGAAGGAACAGGACACTTTTTTGTCACAATACATTACACTATCTGGGACACACACACACACACACACACACACACACAATGTGTAGCCCAGTAGCAAAAAGCACTAGATTTGCTGGGTATTTTACCTCTGTTGGAAGGTTGGTGGGGGTGTGTGTGGCCATTAAAATAGAGCTATACATGGCAAATGGCTGAAATGTGGGGAATAGTGTCTACAACATTAAAGGTGAGTGAATGTGCATCTACACTGTAGAAGTAATGCAGTTTGACTCTATTTTAATTGCTATGGCACCATCCTATAGAATCATGGGATTTGTAGTTTTTTGAGGCATCCACCCTCTTTACCACAAAAGGCTGAAGACCTTGTAAAACTACAGATCCCAGGATTCTATCACATGGAGCTACAACACTTAAAGTGGTATCAACCTACCTTATTTCTAAAGGGTAGGTGTATCCTGAGTGCATATACTAGAGGACTAGTAGGAGGTGTAGGGCCTTTACAGACTGCCAGAAATAATGAAGCTTGAGGCCACTTTAACTGTCTTGGCTCGGTGCTAAGGAATCATGGGAACTATAGTTTATTGTGGCACCAGAGCTCTCTGACAGAGAAGGCTCAATGTCCCAGAAAAAAAATACAATTCCCATGATTCACTAGCACTGAGCTAGGACAGTTAAAGTGACCTCAAGCTGCATTATTTCTGGCAGTCTATAAAGGCCCAAAACATCACGATGGAGATTTAAAATGTTTCATCCTAGTGGATGAGGGTTAATATGACTTGTGAATGTTAACTGACTTAAACTGGATCTAATCCAAAACTAATGCAAATTTCAAAGGCTTACAACAGGAAAAAACCTTGGTAATGGCCAAAATACAAAGCTTTTTAAATGTCATCTGAAATTTTGCAGAAATAAACCTTTTAAAAAAATGGTTTGGATAATGGCTGAAAATACATTATTAAACAAACTAACCATGCAGAAGTTTGAAGGATTTGACTGAAGTTTTATTATTTTAGTAATGTCACACACAATGTAAAACATAATCCAGATAATGTGCAGATAATCCAATCATTTGTGAAGCAACAAAGGCTGAAATCTTAAACTACTTCTAAGGATTTATCTGCAATGAACTCAGTAGGATTTACTTCTGAAGAAACATGCCTAGGATTGTGCTTTAAGAAAACTTGTGTGCTTACATTCTAGCAAAATGAGGATTTCTGTGAAAGTTTTAAGCTATGCCCCCCCTACAGAAACTCTGATCTATTCAGCTCTGTAAGACTGAGAACTAAAGACTATTTATAAAAACTAATAAATCTAGAGATCCTTTATAAGACCACTGAGCAATGCTGCTGTTCTGATTGAACATTCAAGTGAACTTGTCAAAACACAAATTATATACAGTCCACAAGTGATGAAATAAGCCTGCAGTAGAATTCCATGTATATATGCAAGAATGTGAGGTACATCTCTGGAGATTCCTTTTGTCCTGGATGTACTTGTAATGGAAGCAGCATCTAACCACTATTTCAACTACTGTAGGGTCCTTAAATGATGGACTCCATAGAACTGGGATGGGCTGAAATGGAGCCTCTTAACCCTGTGGCTTTTAGGTTGAACTCTCAAACTCTAGGGTTGGCTCTACCCTAGATACCCTAGATGTGGTTGAACTTCTAAAATATGAAATTGTAGAGAAGGAGGGATCCTGAAGTACACACCTTCCTTTTCATTAGCCGAGGTCTTGTATTGTAGCCACTATAACCACCCTTGGAAAATGTAAGATAGGCGTTGGTTGAGATAACAGCAGGTTAAGAAAGCCATTTTGGAGAAGAGAACTGGGTTGGTTGCACACCCCTAGTAGATTACTCTCCTTGGTTCACATTTCTGGGGAGGGGTGGTGATAATGTTATAGCTCCCATTTACAGCTCAGTCTGAATGAGGCGTAATGCTTTCTTCATGTTCTCTATTACTGCAAGAAGAACACAACAATGAGGTATCATCATAATTCTAGAAAATAATGAAATTATGTGTGCACGCATAGACACACTTGCAACCCTCTGTATCCATGGATTCTTTATCCCTTATCCAAAATGTTTGGGACCAGAAGTGTTTAGAATTTTGGAATATTTTGTATTTTGGTATACTTGTATATAATGAGATATCTTGGAGATGGGACCCAAGACTAAACACATATAAATAGACTGAAGGTAATTTTATACACAATATTTTAAATAATTTTATGCATGACACAAAGTTTGCTACATTGAAACCATCAGCCACTCATGTGGGCAATGCTGGATTTTGGAGCATTTCGGATTTCAGACTATAATTTAATGTCATACCCCTAATTCTCTGTGTTTTAATTAATTTGATTTATTAAGATATTTGGAAATAATGCTGATAATGCACCAGAAGTGTGACTGAACAGGCAAGAAGAGAACAATGAATAATATTAAAAGCCATAAACAAATAAGATTAAAAACAATGATGAAATCAATGAAGCAAAGTATAGAAGAATTTCTATGAAAAGCTGCTCTTTGGGGGAAAGGGGTGATACAGGAGCTTGTGAAAATGAAATAAAGTATTAGTTGTCCTAAGCCACGGGTTGGCAACCTACAGCCCGGGTGTGGCCCGGGTGCGGCCCGCGGAGGCCTTGTGTCCAAAATGACACCCGCATTTGTGCACATATGCACATGGTGGCGGCCGCCATTTTGGAATGCCCAATGCGCTGGCGTCGTGCGCATGACGCCATTTTGGAATGCCCAACGTGCCAGCGTCATGCACATGATGCCATTTTGGAAGGCCACACGGCGGCTGCGCTGTGCAAATTTGCATGGCGGAGCCGCTGTGGGGCCTTCCCTGGGCCTTGGGAACACCCTCCCGTGCATGCGCCATACGTAGGGCATTCCCAAGACCCAGGGAAGGCCCCCCTGCTCGTGCGCCAGGTGAATTCGCAAGGCGCATGCACGGGGGGGGCATTCCCAAGGCCCAGGGAAGGCCCCCCCTGCCCATGTGCCGGGCGAATTTGCACGCCACACGCGTGTGGGGGCGTTCCCAAGGCCCCCCACCTGTACGCTGGGCAAATTTGCATAGCGCATGTGGGGGGGGGGCGTTCCAAAATGGCACCCCCCATGCGCACATGCATGCGCACGACGGTGGGGCCCACCCGGCCCCCGTGCCACCCCCTGGCCCCCCGGCAACAAAGGTTGCCGACCCCTGTCCTAAACACTCCTGGGAGGAACTTCCATAGCTTCAGAGGCAGACCTAATGCAAGACATTTTGCTATCAGAGGTGAAGGGTAAGATGGTCCTTCCTCCTATTCCACATACAGAAATCAACCAATCTGGTAGATGGACCTTATTTTGAGACTGTTGGAAGAACTGCTATCACACCCAAGGCCAACAAGTTAGTTTAGGAGGTGCAAGGTGGCCTCAAGATGCATAAGGGCCTAAGTCCTGACTATTTAGAACCCATTAAATCCATTAGATTTATCTGAAATATTCAGCTATTGATTGAACTTTATAAGGAGTTTATTGCACTAAAAATAAAGTGACTTATCCCTGATGGAATACAGCCACATTTTGGGTTAATAGCTGATTTTATCACACTTAAATTGCTGCTGCTGCTCGGCAACTGCAACCTGGCTGCAGCCCGGGTTCCAATCACACTTATCCAGCTGCTTTTCCAAAATGGGAAGCTCCCATTTTGGAAAAGTGGCCTGATAAGCACAGCTGGGTTGCACTCACCTAATGGCAGCGGCAGTGATTCAAGTGTGATAAAACCAGGTATTAACCTGAAATGTGACTGTATCCCATTGGGGATAAGTCACTTTATTTTTAGTGTGATAATCTTCTAGAGTGTCATAACTAACAGTGCAATACCATGACTACACAGAATGTCTGACTACACAGAAGTCAAGTTCTGGGCAGATGTGTCACAGAAGTCAAGTTCTGGGCAGATGTGTCACCAGGGTCACACTGTTATTTCAGAGATGTGTATACAAGATTATACAAGTGCTCTCTCATCTATTACAATCCATGGTGAAGACTATTGTCTGAACTATCCCTTTGGTGGAAAGCCAGCATGATGTAGTGATTTGAGTGTTCAACTAGTACTCTGGAACAGAAGGGTTTGAATCCCCACTCAGCCAAGTGGGTAAGTCTCACACTCTTAGCCTCAGAGGAAATCAATGGCAAACCCTACTCTGGACAAATCTTGCCAAGTTTCATCTTAAGATTGCCTTAAGTCAGAAATGACTTGAATGCACACAACAACTGGGAATTCATTGGGAATTATGCCCAGGTCAGTGGGTATAGTATTGTAGGCTGCAATCAAGCAAGTCTAAAAAAGAGATTATTGTTTCAATTGTTAACAAGGCTTGGCTCACAGCTTTTGTGCTATAATGATTAAATAGGTGCTGCAGAGGACAAAAGTCACTCTCTGCTAACTGCACAAATCTTGTCCTTGCAAACCATGTGGATCAGTACTGGAAGGACAGAAACAAAAGTAGCATGCAATATTATAACACACTAAACAATCCTGATTCAAGTTGGCTTGCTGAGGCTACATCATGTGATACAGAAGTGTGACCCAAGACATTTTGCTTCCTGAGGTCGAGTAGAAAATGGCATTATTACCTCCCTGCAAGTCAAAGTGCATAGCTCTCAACAGGTCAAGTTCTCTGGGAAAGAGAATCCTATTGCTATCACTCCCCCTACCTAGCCATAACAATAAAATAACAAATTAAGAACTAAAAATCTCCTACATTGCCATTAAAAATAAAATAAGATAAAATAAATCTGCTGCCCCACCCTGCCTAATGGTAGGGCCAGCCCTGGGGGGAGGCAAGACATGAAAAACTCTATTATGGGCAGCACAAATATAAAATCCATTTTTCTGAGGGGAGGGGGGAAACATACACACTGGCAGGTCTTGAGGCTCATAAGTATACATTCGGTTAGAGTATCTTCCAGTAATATCTGCCCTCACTGTGAGAGAAGGATCTGGAAAAGCAAAAAAGAAAAAGAAAAAATGTCACATTCATTTCTGCTCTAACTTCTTATTTGGAAGGAAATAGGTTACAGAACTAGAATTCTAAGGATAAGCCCTATTTTATAATTAATTTTAGTATTGTTCAAGGTAGGGTTTGGTCCCTGTTTGCTGTTCTGATTAGCAAGGCAAGGCCAATCCATAGTGTGCTGGTTTGGATATGAGAGGAACTATGGATTTCTGAAAAAGAGAAGGTTAACAATTTGGAACTCCTTCCCTGGGGAAGCTAAGATGGTTCTCTCCTTGCTGTCTTTCTATCAGCATGTGTGTTCTAACAGGAATTCACTGTTGCTTTACTGATTTTAATTTTTTGCCTTTTTATGGATTTGTTTTAAACGGTTTTAATTTTATGAATAGTTTGATTATTTTTTTAGCAGTAACTTTTAATATGATTTTATTTTGTAAGTGTTTATATTTGTATTTATTTTAAGTTTTGCACGCTTTGCCTTGTGTATTGAGGAAAGGAGGGATATAAACAAAGCAAGAGGAGGATGGGATGCAGGTGACACTCTTGAAAAGAGGATACAGACAGATGTGGAAGTATGTCTATAAAGGTTCATTTCTATAGTGCAAACTGTGTCTTGGCATTTAAGTGTGAACTGACCCATTGCCCATCAGAGACTGAAGGCTTAGCATGTGGATAGTACTCATGAGATGCTGTGTTTAGGTAAGAATGAAGCAAAAATATCCTGGAATAGATTGAGATCCCCATAGCTGATGGGTTCACCTTCAGTTTGGAATGCTGGAATGAAAATCAACCATTAATATATGATGAAAAGACAGAGGACTAAATCCAATATTAGTTCTACGTAAAGTAGAAGTACTGAAATGAATGAGAAGTGAAGGTCACATCTAATCTATATCCCACTGGTTTTGGCGGGTCTGTATTAGGTACAATGAATGTTAGATTTAGTACAGTGTATCTGATAGAAATTCCAGCAGAACAAACCCATTGGTAGAGAAATACCACACATATATTAGTTTTATGTTAACATTACTAGTACTAAGCAATCCTGCAGATTTGTGTTTCATATATTTTGTGTGTCGGCTGGAACACTGAAGTATGTAATTGCATTAACAAAAGACTTAATTAACTCTCAATTAGTAGGCATAACTTTTTCTGTAATATTGATCAGTTGCAGGTGAAGTGATTTCTAGTACTACTACTGGTAGTGTTGTGAAATTCTTTCATTGCAACCAGGCATAGTAGAGAGGACATCCCAGCCAGCACTTTGTAAATGTTGTTAACCCCTGGCAAAGGGGGCTGCTGTTGATGTCAGTTAGGAAAGAGCTAGGTAACATTTGACCTTCCAGATGCTGATGGACTGTAATTCCCATTATCCATCACAATTCTGGTTATGCCGTTTAGAGTTGATGAGAGTTCAAGTTCAACATCATGTAGAGGGCCACATATTTATGTCTGAGCTTGGATGATTACTAGGACAGAAACTGAATGTCCTGGAGAGCTGACTTAGGTCCAAAACACAAAGCAGAAATAATCGAGTTTGAGACTGCTTTAAGTGCCTCGACTCAGTGCTAGGGAATCTTGGAAATTGTAGTTTATTGTGGCACTGGAACTCTGACAGAGAAGGCTAAAGGTCTCACAGAACTACAGCACTCCCTAGCATTGAGCCAGGGCAATTAAAGCGGTCTCAAACTGGATTATTTCTGCAGTGTGTTTCAGACCCTAGTCACTTCTTGCCTCCATCACCACTATGTAAAGGTTAGCAGTCAGACAGGAATGCTGACTTCACTGCTCCAGATATCATTGTTTTGCTGTCCCTTGGACCTTGGTGGACTGCATCCCCAGATACCTTCAAATTTCCTTCCTTAAGTGACAGCTGGTGCCTTCCAAATGCTTCTTGGGAGGTATAATTTGCTGTGTCAGCATCATTTCACCATAGGCTTATTTTAGGCTATAGAAGGCCTGTTTGAGAAACAGAAAGTGACCAACTAGTCATCTCCAGCTTCTTGAAATGTTCTTTTAAGGCCTAAACTAGTCCTAGTGTGTGAGAGGATTATGCTTAAATGACAATCCACCCCCATTGATTTACACACCATGTATGTTGAGGAGGTTGTAGGGGCATCTGGGAATTCTAGGGACTACATCTGGCCCTACAGCCACACTTTGACCACCTCAAGTTACAACATCAACCAACAGTTGCTATTAATGAAATATTTGCTTAGCCACTGCTAGCAATAATTATGTTACATTCAGATGACATTCTCTGTTACAGACACAGTCATATTTGATACATACCTACAAACATAATTCGAGGCACATATTGTCCATCAGGTGACAAGTTCTTGTCTGTGGTTTCATGCTGGCAGGAAGAGTTAAAATCATCTTAATAAGTACCACTGAATTGGCGACCTATGACCACCCCCCTTATTGAACAATAGATTTAATATAGAGATAGATAGATAGATAGATAGATAGATAGATAGATAGATAGATAGATTTTTTTCCTCTGTACCATGAGATTGAGCATAACAAAATTGTTCTGACACATTTCTTGTATCTCTTGGTTTTCTGCAAAAACCTTCTTCAGTGCTGCAGAAAGTGAGAGAAGACCATCATGTCAAATTCAAAAAGAGCAAAACAAATGAAACTGGTGCTTTATCAAAGCAACATGTGATAGACCTAGCTAGTGATCTAGTTCTGTTTTTTTGTATACAAGTCCAAGTGCCTTATCACATGTGAAAAGAAAGCTGAAATGGAGCCAGGGAGTAGTGGCTTTCTCCTTGCCTTTCTGCATGCCATCAAAGCACTTCTGTTCTTTGACCAAGAAACAAACATAAAAGTATGTCTTTTGTCCTGCTGGAAAAAAATTGTTTGGCAAAAGGCATGGTTTTATGACCATCTCCTTTAGGAAGGATTACAGAAGTGCTACAACAGATGTGGAGAGAAATGCGAAAGCTGCTTCTCTCTGGCTCCATTTTGGCTCATGCTAAAAGGCTCTAAGAGGACAGTAAA
Source organism: Phrynosoma blainvillii (assembly GCA_026167975.1). Taxonomy (NCBI): domain Eukaryota; kingdom Metazoa; phylum Chordata; class Lepidosauria; order Squamata; family Phrynosomatidae; genus Phrynosoma; species Phrynosoma blainvillii. The sequence goes on from JANUYF010000005.1 coordinate 42,527,937, forward strand.
ATATAGCATCTTCTACAACAAGAACTACTCATATAATTCATTTTAAGGATTGCTGTAGGTAAGATCCACAATTTGTCATACCTGGAAATAGATCCATTGAAATCCATTGGGTCTTCTCTAAGTACAACTAAATCTCAATGTAGCTGAATAAGGGCCTTTGCAGACTGCCAGAAAAAGTGCAAATTCAGTCCACTTTAAGGGTTAGGGTTAGGGAACCATGGGAACTGTAGTTTATTGTGGCACCAGAGCTCTCTGACAGAGAAGGCTCAATGTCTCAGAAAAAACAACAACAATTCCCTTGATTCCCTAGCCTAACCCTAACTCTTAAAGTGGACTCAATTTGCACTAATTTCTGGCAGTCTGCAAAGGCCCTAAATGGCTTCAAAATAGTCCTGATTTAGAGTTAGGAACACATGTAGAAGAAAATTTTGCATGCAAATATTTACATACCATTGGACATTCATGACTGTCAGTTTTGATAGCTCTATCTATTTGTCCTTCCACACTCCATCCCTATTGGAATTCACATATTGTAATTCAAGGAGTAGTCTAATTTGCTAGAAGATGACATTTATCTGGGGGATCAGCAAGGCACAGCATACAGTTGAGTGCTCAGGTCATTATCCAAAATGGATATCAGAAGCCCATATACATGATCTTTGCCATTTGAGATGACACTATGTATGATTGGCCTAAAGTCAGGTAAATCTTTCGTGTTTTAAATGAAAGCCTTTTTCCTCAGTTTTTTTTTAAGATTATTGAGGCCAAGTGGATAAAAAGGGCATTATTCCAAGCAAATTCTTCAGAGAGGGATGCTAGGCAACCACACTCATGTCTGTGTCTGGTTACAAAGCTATAAGAACAGAACAATACAAAATATGAAAAGTATTTAGTCTGTGTCTTGGTAGTAAATCCATGCTGAAGCACCTAACAGAAAGCACCTATGTTCCATTTTATATAACAAAGAAAATTCATAGTATAATAAGCCTCTATTTCTTAATTATTTTGCTACTTAAGTATTCCTTAAGTATTTTGCTGTTATTAAGTGATTGGAGGATACTAACAATTCCCTCTACATCTGTTTAGGAACCTAAATAAAAGCTTGGTGCTTGCTTAGGAAATTAGGAAAATGCACATTCCAGAATTTCCAACCAACATATCTGGTAGCTGGAAATCCTCTCTCTCCTTCTCTCTCTCTCTCTCTCTCTCTCTCTTTCTCTGCAAATTAGATTAAGATTGAAGGTGGATAGTATTCTATAATGAGCATGTCAGCATCAAAATTAAGGGTCAATTGTTGCTCTCTGTCAATCTCAAAATGCATATCATAAATAAATGCAAGTCATAAGATTGCAATATAATCAATGGCACTTCCTCCATATTTTGTGAGTTGAGTATACTCCCCATCAATGTAATATTTCTATTGCAATGGCTTGTGACCAGTGCAAATAAAGGATCTTACTGTCTGTGTTATCTGAACAATTTTGGGACTTGTACTCTAAAAAGTAAGCTTAATTTAGGAACAATGGATATCCTCCTGAGTAGCCATCATATGTATAATGGCTGTTTGAATATATCCTCAGTGGTAAGGAAAGCCTGGCTATGCTCAAGAGCATTCCAAAGGGATAGCCCAAGACATTTTGCTATCTCAGAGAGAGCAGCAAATGGCATTGCTCTACAACAAGTCAAGGTGTGTTGGATCTAGTTATTTGGGAAAAATGAGTCCCAAGGTCCCATAGCAGCAAATGGCATTGCTCTACAATAAGTCAAGGTGTGTTGGATCTAGTCATTTGGGAAAAATGAGTCCCAAGGTCCCATGGTCAGTGGTTTGCATCTCAGTGGGGAATTAATCTGTTCCAGATTTTAGTCTGAACTTTAAAGGAGTTTACCAAGGTGCTGAATTTCCTTGGTGGGGGAGTCTCAGCACTTTGGACAGCTCCTTTAGAATGATACATTGTCTCACTGACATGGCAGCCATCAACTGGTGCTGTCTGACAGGTGCCTTTTCCTGCCAGTAAAAACAATAGAGAATGTAATAAGTAATAGTTTCCTGCTTTTTCTTACCATCCAAAATGTGATGCCTGAGAGGTAACGAAAGGCCAGTTCTAGTACTCCATCTTTTAAGTAAAACATTTGACATATCCCAAAATGAAATTCCTATTCTCAAACAGGTTCTGAGGCTAGGATCTGAGCGAAACCAACAATTCTGGTAGTGATTCTACTTGCAATCTTACACCACTTACTCCAAACCTCTTCTATTCTGATAATATTAAGCAATAATAATTTTTGGATTGGAATCTTAGGGAGGTTGCAGACTGCCAGAAATAGTGCAAATTGAGTCCACTTTTAGGGTTAGGGTTAGGGTTAGGGAATCATGGGAACTGTATTTTATTGTGGCACCAGAGCTCTCTGACATAGAAGGATCAATGTCTCAGAAAAACAACAACAATTCCCATGATTCCCTAGCATTAACCCTAACCCTAAAAGTGGACTCAATTTGCACTATTTCTGGCAGTCTGCAACCCTCCTTAGTAGCCAAAAATAAGTTAGTTCATATAATTATTTATGCTTGCAGATACATTGTAGAAATAGTCACTTGAAATGAAGCTGGTTTGTTTTACCTTGACAGTACTGACAATCTTCCAAATGATGAATAACCATCAGTGGCTTATTACTTTTTCAAAGAGAAAAAAAATATATTAGATTAAATGCAAATACTTTTCTTTGTAATGCAAGACAATTGACATTAAGTGGAACAATTGAGGGAAAGAGCAAATGTAAGAGTTGTAGGTGTGAACAGTTCTCAGTGAAATCTCCCTGCAATGCTAGAAATTTGGATAATGAAGGAAAATTTAATTTGAAAGGGATTCAACTCTCATTTGAAAGGGAAATGTCCTTATTCTTCTCACAGCTACTCTCTTGGCTATAACAGAGGCAGGTGGCAAAATGAAGACACTGCCCCCCAAACTTCCTGGGTCCCCAAACTTTCTTCAGTCCCCAAATTTCTTGCACTTTAGGCAGTGGGACACTGAAAATTCTTCACAGCCGTAAGCCATATATTTGTTGTGTGCATTCCTTAGGGAAAGTTGCCTGTCTCATTTCTTTGGATACCTAAACTTTGTCTCTAAATGCTGAACTGGAATTTTAAATTACTGCTATGCCAGAAATTGGAGAAGTGAAGGAAAATTTTAGGGAGGGGAATCTTATTGGGGATGGGCAATGTCCCCATTTCAGACACCCCAGCTACACCGTTCGAACTGGAATGGAACAAAAGTGCAGGTGGGTTTCAGCACAGTGAAACATGTCTGACGTATTTTCACATTTCTGATCACACTACCAATAAGCCTATTGAGGCACCTACCAGCCTAATGAGGGAAGGGCACTAGGACACTGGTTTGTGAGTCTCCTCAAACCTGTGCTGAAAATGCTATGTGCTCAAACCATAGCATTTTCTTGCTATGGCTTTTATATTTTATCGTAATATAGTGATGGGCAAATTGCTGCCCTCCAGATACTGACAGCACTACTCACTATTGACTATACTGGCTTGGATGAATAGGATTTGCAGTCCAAAACATCTGGATGGCTACACTTAGCCCACCCTTTTGCGGTGTAATGGTTATTGTTTGAAACTTTTAAAAAAAATATTGAATACTAGCCTCTCATCTTGTCTGAAAAACAAACACACTCATTTCCATTCTTGAACTCAGCAAAAATGGACTGTCGGCCAAAACAGACATACACATGCCTTAATTCGGGTGGCCTCTTCCCAAGTTCACCTGGTAAACTATGACTGTAGCATTACCTTGGCCCTAATCAGTTGCTCAACAATGATTTCAGTAAGAAATGAATTAATGGGGGTCACAGCAAATCAAGCCTGAACTCTCAACTAGAAGTCAAAATGACTAAACTGAGGCTGTTGTACTATCATGAGATGGCATGAGTCATTGGAAAATATGATAATACTTGGTAAAAGGAAGAGGAAAAGAGGAAAGCAGCATTACAGATCGATACTTAATCAAGGAGGCATGTCCCTGAAATAGGACAATCTGAGCAAGGCAGTTGATGAATGAATGAGTGAAAATCTCTCACTCATATGGTTGCCATAAGTCAAAACTATTTGAAGAAGATGAAAGGAGAAAGAAGGAGAAGGAGAAGGGAGGGGTGTCACTAGGGGAGTGGGGGGGGGGGGGTCAGACCTGACTGGATGATACTTCAGAGGGGGATGTCACCCAGTGTGGCCCTTTGAGAAAAAGAGTGGTGGCAGCAGGAGGAGATGAAGTCCAACACCACTCCCTGCTGCTACTGATTATCTCTTTGTGGACTGTGTGCCCACCAATGAAATGAGTGATAGTAAAAGCAGCTTATTTATATACCGCTTCATATCACGCTATGGGATGTCTAAGCGGTTTACAACTGTGAGCTGATTGCCCCCCAACAAGCTGGGTACTCATTTTAGCGACCTCGGAAGGATGCAGGCCTGAGTCGAGCCTCAGTCCTGGCTGGTATTGAACTCGCAACCTTGTGGTCTATGAATGAGTGGCTGCAGTACAGGCATTTAACCACTGCGCCACCAGGGCTGATTTAACCACTGCGCCACCAGGGCTGATAATAATAGTAGAGGGGGGATGTGGAGGACTTAGCCATCCACCACCACCACCCACCAGAACTGCTGCTCATTTCTTCGAGGCTCATGGTCATCTGAAGAATCAAATGGCAGGAGCAGTGGAAATGGGGATGCCTGATTGCTTCACCCCCTGCTGCCTCTGCACATCTCTTTGAGGCCCGTGGCCCCTCTGAAGAAACAAGTAATAGCAAAGGTGGGAACATGGAAGACTCAGCCCTCTACCCACTGCCACCACTGCTGCTTGTCTCTTTGGTGAGTCAAAACCCCACTAGGAGATGAGTGGTGATGGTGGCAGGAACAGGTATATCATTTTTTAAACAAGCCCCCCCCCCCATTTTATTGAAGGGCTGTTAAAATAATGAACGGTATTAGGTGTAAAACGTGCCCAGTATACCACTAGAAGGAGAAGGAGAAAGAGAAGGAGGAGAATAAGTGTTACTACTCGTACTGCTCATAGTAACAACAATAACAAACAATAACAATATAATTGAAGACTTATTGTCTTTTCTTGTTTCAGTATTACCTGAATAGTTGGATATAGGAATGTCAGAGCACTTTTAATGATAGTGTTACCTTTGCTTTGCTTGATATAGCCCTTCTTCATAAGTTTGTACCCAGGTTATTTCATCTCCCCATCCTAGAACAGCAATAGATTCAGATTGGATTATTATCATTATATGCACCACCCAATGCATATTTTTCATATTGAATTACACCTGCACTAATCTGTAAAGTGGTGCTCCTTTTTGTTTGATGTACAGAGACTGTTCAGTAGTTTTTGTTTCTTATTAAGTCTGACATGGGCCTAAATCCTACTGTTAATCCCAACTAGAGAAGACCTGTTGAATCAATTGGATTTGCCTATGTGTTAAGTCACAACTCAACAATCAATTCAATGGGTCTAGCTGGACTAATCAAATGGATTTAGTCCAATAAGTTACACTATATATTCCATCATATTTATGCCTGTCGCATTCATGCATGCAAACACACACACAGAGGCAGGAGCATGTAGTACTTGCTAAAATATTTTAAAATGCTTGTTTTCTTACTGTTGAAGATACCATCTTACTATAATCTAGTGTGAGTGATTATTACCTTCAGGAAAGTATTCAGATGCAAAAAAAATTTAAAAATAAAATAAAATAAACACCCCACCCCCACAATGTTGGTTTAATTCAACAATCCTTCCCAATTAAGCAGTTAACCTAAGGACAATTTGGAAATGTATGTCTTCATAAGTGGACTTACATCTGCAGGAATTAGAAATGGGCAGTTTTCTAATGTTGGTATCTAGTAAAGAGCTGCTATTATGTTACTGGAACTAGAAAAGTAAATGATGCACATTTAGACCAATGCACAGCAAAATTGATAAACAATAGAACTGATGCACAACGTGGCTGATGAATATTGGGACGAATATGCATTGCTCCTATTGTGCATCAGGACTAAGCTGTACCAACATACATCAGAACACTCTTGCCGGTATCCTGTTATGCATCTTTACAATTCATTAACAGGGTTTCTTAGCACGTCTGCTACATAGCTAAGTATATGTAAAGTTACATAGGACCTTATCAAACGCTGGCCACGAAGCGAAGTATAAACGAAAAATAACCGAAGTAGGAATAAATTCAGTTCTATAGCGAAATGAACGGAAGATCGCCTGTTTGGCCATTGCGCAATTAATACGAAGGCTCCCTTCTCTCCCGTCACAAAAAGCCGGCGTCGCAGAATGTGGATGGCAAGGATGGGAGGAAGGAGTCAGGAGGAAAGGCAGCCAAGGGGACCGAGGAGGGGGAGGAGGGCTGGAGGACTGGAGAAGTGAAGGCAGCCCACAGTGGCGTGTCGGTGGGGGAAAATGCGAGAGAGATCGCCTCCCTCTTCCCTCTTCCTTCCTCCTCTCCGTCTTTTCTCCAATCCGGTTTGCCTTTTGCCAAGGCAATCCCTTCCCCTCACTGGGATTTTCTCCCCGCCTACCATTGCGCACTGAATGCGAAGGCTCCCTTGTACTTCCCCGACAAACCGAATGTCAAAATCTCTCTATTCCTTACGGATTAGCTCCGTGTTCTGCCGAGTTCAGGGGCAGCGTCGTGTATAAACACGGGAAACAATACGGATTAGCTCCGTGTTCTGGGGCAGCGTCGTGTATAAACACGGGGAAACAATACGGATTAGCTCCGTGTTCTGGGGCAGCGTCGTGTATAAACACGGGGAAATAATATGTATTAGCTGTGGATGCCCTTTGGATTAGCTCTGCTTCAGACCCCATGTGATAAGGTCCATAATGTAGTCTGTGATAGAGGATTCTGGCCCATATTATTTACTTAATTATTTATTTAGGCTGAGATTCTGCATCAGATGCTATGGCATATAACTTTATGATGATGTTAACATGCTTGGAGAATTGTAATGAGTCACATCAGGTTGTGTCACAAAGTGGCATGATGCTCATTGTGCTATGAGACCACAATATTATTAGCACACCCTGCATAGCCTGTGCCATATTTGGGGTCCCCATCTTTTCATATTTCATATCTGGAGCCAGCATGTTCTTAAGAGGTTTTGATTACCGGGTACCTTTTTTAGAACACTGAGGTTCCAGGATAAAAGGAGCAAAGACCCGAGGGCATATGGATGATCCATTTGATAATACCACCAAGGCTAAATGGGTATACTAATTGTCAATTCTTGGGAAAGAACATCAAACCTTTGTTACCTTACAAGATAGCAGATCCCCAGAAGCTAGCTTTCAGGTATAAATATTAGTCTCAAAAACCTAGCCTCTGTGCACACCATACACATACAGTTGTCCTGGACTGTGTTGCATGTATGTTCTGTGTTGTCCTCAGACCTCAGTCTGAGCCAGTCCCATTTTTTGTGGTTGACTCTTCAGGCAGGTAAATATTGGCCTCTTTAAGCCACTCAGTCCCCACTATCCAGTTTCCATAGTTCCATTTTGGTTAGCTCTGAATGCTGTCTCTCTCTCTGTGTTTCTGAATGTTGCTATCACTTTGTATTTTTCCAAATACATTCTTCTTAATTCATCCAAACCTGGAGTCCTCCTTAGTTATTACTTGCATGCACAGGTGCCAACACTCCTAAAGGTTACCCAGCCTCTTGCAAAGCTAATTTCCACAACATTTAAGGCAACATTAAGATATTGGGTGGGGACCCGTCCAGCCTCCACATTCATTTGGATAATAGTAGGGATAATAATAATAATAATAGTAATAATAATAATAATAATAATATAAAATTTATTTATATCCTGCCCCTCTGCAAAGCAATCAGGGTGGCTTACAACACTAAAATTAAACAAAGGCTTACAATACAATACAATAAAATCACAACTCAAAGTCCCACCCATCCAGCCCGAAGTCCCACCCACCCAGGTTAGTGCTGGCTCCTCTTGCACAATGGTTCCAAAAATATCACTACAGATCTGCTCCTCTCCCAACAATACATATGTTGTGTGTTGTTGCAATACACATGTTGGATGTTTGCAAGTCAGTTTATGATGGCAGGAATACCTAGCAGGATGCAAACCTATATTTATTCATATTCCACCTTTCCCCCAGTTCTGGAATCAAGCCAGTAAAAAAAACAAACATCAAAAACAAACATAGCTGATGAAATAACAGTTAACAATATACAAAAGTTTAAAATGTAATTAAACTATTAAAATGTTAAAAGCTGTTAAAAACATAAATGATTAAAAAAGGGAAGGTGGAACAAATAAGAACTCCAGTACATTATATAAGGCCCTTTCCCCTTGAGCTATCAGTCTGTCAAGGCCTGTTAAAATAAAATAAAAAAGTCTTTACTTGCCTGTAGAAAGAAAGGAAACATTTTTTTAAAAAATAATCAGTGCCTTGTTAGATTTCTTCCTCAGTATCTATGCCTTTTGAATAAATGTAAAATGCTTTGAAGAGTGACTAAATGTGTAGGAATTTGGAGAACAGAATGAAACTACTGTACCTCTTGAGAGTGTCTGGGGAAGTCTTTTTTCCTTCTTGATTGCCATTGCAAAATTGGAGGAAACAGCAATTAATATGAAGGATAAACCCAAGGCTGAATGCATCTTTCTTTCTTTCTCTTCCTTCCTTCAAGATGACCCCAATAATACAAAACAGAACAAATTCTTTAAGTGTGTATTTTTCTAAGAAATTGTGTTTGCCCATGTGATTAGAAAGATATTCATTTGTTATAGTGAAACATAAATCTCCTTTCTAACAAGCTACGTAAAGTGAATCTACTTATTTAAAAAAAACAACCACAAAGTGAATGCCACAATTGAGCAAAGGGGAGGGGGGGGAGGAGAAGAATTAGAAACCTAATCCAATTATATTTTGTGGATATTCTGTTTCTTCCTCCATCTCTTGCTCTTTGAAACAGGTAAAAAAAATACAGAGTTCTGGAGAACTCTTAAAACTGCACATTTTTGACATTACTATTGACTGTATGCATTTGGGATGAGGGTGGTTAACCTCCTGATCAAGCATATATATATATCTTGGTTATTTTTATTTTAGAAAATGGTCTGGCAGGCATCTTAAACTCAATAAGAGTACTTTAGGATACACATTTGTTTCCTTTAGGATAATGTAATTACAATTCCATGGACTAAGTGATCAATAGCACTTTCAACCGGACTGGATGCTAGACATATAACCTTCAGAGGGACATATGAAAGTTCTGTGCATGCACTCCATTGATGTGTAGATACATTTTCATAGGTAGGCAAGGGCAAACCCCATCTGAACAAATCTTGTCAAGAAAAATCTCTGTGTTTGCCTTAGATTCATCATAAGAAATTTTCTTGAAGTCACACAACAACATTTCTTCTGGGCCATAAAATCTTTTCTATGAACAAAAATTGCTAGCTTCAAATTTCTGTACATTATTGGTTGGCAGCAGACATGGTTATACTTAAAGCATACCTTCTGAAATCAGTTAACCGACTAATTGATTCCAATGGCTTTGCTTGAAGTAAAGCTTATGTCCAGCCCTAAATTACTACCTATAAACAATGCACAGTAGAATGACAGAAAATAATAGAATAGCTATATAGATTCTAATAATACTAATGTTGGCAATAATATGTGCCTAGCCCAGCTGTTAAAAAATGTTAAGAAATTAATAAAACCTGACTGAGTACGGTATACATCTCTGGTTTGCTAGGAAAAAGGATGCTAGACTTCACAAAACTGTGTTTCAAACATGCTTCAAAGGCATACAAATCAGTTGTCATAACCTTTATCCTAATAGTTTAACTGAGCTAAATTTCTCTTTCAATACTATTATACAAGTCTCAGCTGTTTTGATCTGTTCCTGGATAAATGTAAATCCATTGGTGGCAAACTGTTATGGCTGTGATGAGATCTATTTTCATTACTGTTGTTAAAACTAAGAGACATCCTCAGTGAATATTTGACAGACAACTGATAAATCACAATGTGCAATTTGCATTTGTCAGGTAAATTGCAATGAAAAAGTTAAGACTTTGGATTTTGCTCACCGGAGCTGATCAGTTGTGCTGGTGAATGTTCCTGGCCAAGGAAATAAATGATTTAAAGTGGGTGTGATTTATAGACCTAAGAACACCTGACCAGCCTAGGCATTTACATTTATTCACTTGGAAAAGGAATTGCAATGCCCAGTGGTATTCCTCCCTCCCTCTCACTGCTCCCTGAACATCCCACTCCTGCAAGTTTTCATTCTGGCATATTGAATACTCAGATTTCTTCTTCCATCTTTGCTTGTATCAGGTGTCATTATATTGGAACCGAAGAAAAAGTAGTCTTTTGTGTGCATCTATGGCTTTTCCTCCCAAAAGGTTAAGGTCTGGCTCAAGTTCAGTGAAACCAGAAACCAGCCATGAAAGTTGGAACTGTAGGTGGCATTGTTTCCAATGAATGGGCAAGTTCAGTGGTACTCTGAGATTAGGGATGAAACTAGTAGAGAGATACAAGGGTTACTTTGTGCAAAAGAATGTAATTAAGAAATAAAGGTTTAAAAAAAGAGTTTAACTTACAAGTTGAAAGAGGGGGAATGTTCTAACCTTCCAGATAATAATAATCATCAAGCTAAGTAAAGATAAGGATAGACCTCAGTTGTTTGAATGTGGTTCAAATACCATGTTATTTATTTATTTATTTATTTATTGGTCTTGGATTCAGCATTTGGTTATTACCATCAATGACAGACCTGGATCATCTTTGCCCCCTTTTGCTTGGAAAGAAAGAGGGAATTAGACAATTGGCTGGACTCCAAAGAACTCTGAGCATGCAGTGGAAGCAGGTTTTGGACTCCCTTCACACAGAAGCCTCTTGGGACTTACCACAGCTACTACTGAAAGTAGAGGACTGGATGTAACATTGGGAAGAGGAAAAAGTGAAGGATCTCCCTCCATTTCTGTAGCACAGAAACAGGTATCCTCCATGACATTCTAGGATCCCTCTCATTGTTTCCAGCTACAGGAACAGACTAGAATTATTATCTGCTCTCTCCCCACCAGCCAGTAAATAGCTGTGTTGGGAAGACTGCATCAGGCAAAAGGGAGGTTGGGCGTGAGGGATGAGAGGTGCCATAGTTTCTTCTGAGACATTTTTACAGTAAGCCTTTCTGATCAAGGAGCAGCTAAATATTAAAGCCACAAGAGCCCTGCCCCATAATGAATGCAGCAACCCTAGAAGAGAATTCTGGTTTGTCATTGTTCTAGGCTAGTTAGTTTGTTGCAGCTTTGGGGCCTGAATTCCTGGGGATGGGAGAGTGATCAATAAGAAGGAAAGTAGAATCTGACCACTCTTTAAATTACTCACTTGATCTGATTTCAGGATCTTATGAGTGGCTTTGATTCCTTCAGGGGCATCTATAGCACTTATACCCACTGCTTGAAATCCAGCAAGGTGTAGTGGTTTGAGTGCTCGACTACAACTCTGGAGACCAGGGTTCAATTCCCAGCTGGGTCGTGAAACCAACCCGGTGACCTTGGGCAAGTCACATGTTCTCAGCCTCAGGGGAAGGCAATGGCCAACCTCCACAGGTTTACACCTGTGAAGAGATCCAGGACTCAAATCAGGCGGAGAGCATCTGGATAAAAATTAAAGGGGAAGGAAACAACAGGGATGTTATTGTGGGAGTCTACTACAGACCCTCACGTCAGACTGAGGAATTGGATAATGCCTTTCTAGAACAAATGACCACACACTCAGAAAGGAGAGATGTAGTAGTGATGGGTGACTTCAACTATTCTGATATTTGCTGGAAGTCAAACTCAGCCAATACTTCAAGGTCTAGCAAATTCCTAACTTGCTTCAAAGACAATTTCTTTGCACAAATGGTGGAAGAGGCAACAAGGGGATCAGCTATTTTAGATCTGATCCTAACCAACAGGGATGACCTGGTCAATAGGGTGCAAGTGGTGGGATCTTTAGGTGGGAGTAATCATGTTCTCCTGGAATTTCTTATACAGTGGAAAAGAGAAGATAGGCATAGTCAAACACTCATTCTAGACCAGGGGTAGGCAACCTTTCCCCTTTAAGGGCCGAGGGACTTCAGCTCCCAGAATCCCAGGAGCTATTGGCCAACATGGGACTATTGGCCAACATGGCTGAGGCTTCTGGGAGCTGAAGTCCCTCAGCCCTTAAAGGGGAAAGGTTGCCTACCCCTGTTCTAGACTTTAGGAGAGCTGATTTCAACAAACTTAGGGAAACACTGGGAGTGATCCTGTGGTCAGGAATACTAAAGGAGAAGGGAGTTGAGGATGGATGGAAGTTTCTCAAAAAGGAGATACTGAAGGCACAATTTCAAACTGTTCCAATGAGAAGGAAAAATGGGAGGTCTCTCAAGAAACTGGGTTGGATGACAAAAGAACTTTCAACTGAACTAAGTTTTAAACAAGAGATGTATAAGAAAAGGAAAAGGAGCAAAATCACTAAAGAGGAATTCAGAAAAATAGTTAGCACATGTAGGGAATGAAAGTCAGAAAGCACAAAATGAGCTCAGGCTTGTTAGAGGAGTTAAGGACAATAACAAGGGCTTCTTTGGATATGTCTGTAGCAAAAGAAAGAAGAAGGAAATGATAGGGCCACTGTGCAGAGAAGATGGAGAAATGCTAACATGGGACAGAGAAAAGGCAGAACTACTCAACACCTTCTTTGCCTCAGTCTTCTCACAAAAGGAAAAGGGTGTTCAACCTGAGGAAAATGGAGCAGAGGACACAATAGGGGAAATGCAGCACAGAATAAGTAAAGAGGAAGTACAGGAATACTTGGTTAACCTAAATGAATTTAAGTCTCCAGGACCAGATGAACTACATCCAAGAACGTTAAAAGAGCTGGCAAATGTAATCTCAGAGCTGCTGGCAATTATCCTTGAGAACTCCTGGAGAACAGGAGAAGTCCCAGCAGACTGGAGGAGGGCAAACATTGTCCCTTTCTTCAAAAAGGGGGAAAAAGAGGATCCCAACAACTATTGCCCAGTTAGTTTGACATCAATACTGGGAAAGATTCTAGAACAGTTCATTAAACAGAAAGTCTGTGAACATTTAGAAGGGAATACCATAATCACTAAAAGTCAACATGGGTTTCTCAAAAACAAGTCATACCAGACTATTCTTTTTTTTGTCTTTTAAAAATCTTTTTTTTTTGATAAAATTACCAGCTTGGTAGATGAAGGGAATGCGGTAGACATAGCACATCTTTATTTCAATAAGGCTTTTGACAAGGTCCCCCACGATATTCTTGCAAACAAAATAGTAAAATGTGGGCTAGACAATACAACTGTTAGGTGGATAAGTAACCGGTTGGCTGACTGAACCCAAAGGGTGTTCAGCAATGGCTCTTCGTCATCCTGGAGGGAAGTGACCAGTGGGGTGCCACAGGGTTCTGTCCTGGGCCCAGTGCTATTCAACATCTTTATCTGTGACTTGGATGAAAGAATAGGGGGCATGATTCTCAAATTTGCAGATGACAGCAAATTAGGAGGAGTAGCTAATACCCCAGAAGACAGGATCAAAATTCAAAATGACTTGAACAGACTAGAAAGCTGGGCCAAAGCTAAAAAAATGAAATTCAGCACGGAGAAATGTAAGGTACTGCACTTAGGGTGGAAAAATGAAAAGCACAGATATACGATGGGGGACACCTGGCTGAATGAGACTACGTGTGAAAGGGATCTAGGAGTCCTAGTAGACCACAAGTTGAACATGAGTCAACAGTGTGATGCCGCAGCTAAAAAGGCCAATGCAGTTTTAGGCTGCACCAACAACAGCAACAACAACAACAACAACAACAACAATAAATACCCCACCCCCTGTCAACCAATCGGGGCAGCTGATAGAAGTATAGTATCTAGATCAAGGGAAGTAATAGTGCCACTGTATCCTGCTTTGGTCAGGCCCCACCTGGAATACTTTGTCCAGTTCTGGGCATCACAATTCAAAAGGATGTTGAAAAACTGGAGCGTGTCCAGAGGAGGGCGACTAAAATGGTGAAGGGTCTGGAAACCATGAGGAATGATTTAGGTAATTGGGTATGTTTAGCCTGGAGAAGAGATGGTTAAGAGGGGATATGATAGACCTGTTTAAATATTTGAAAGGATGTTATATTGAGGAGAGAGCTAACTTGTTTTTTGCTGCTCCAAAGAATAGGACCCAGAACAACGGATGCAAGCTACAGGAAAAGAGATTCCACCTCAACATTAGGAAGAACTTCCTGACAGTGAGAGCTGTTCAACAGTGGAACTCACTCCCTGGGAGTATGGTGGAGTCTCCTACTTTGGAGGTCTTTAAACAGAGGCTGGATGGCCATCTGTCAGGGGTGCTTTGATTTTGAGTTCCTGCATGGCAGGGTGTTGGACTGGATGGCCCTTGTGATCTCTTCCAACACTATGATTCTATGATTCCTCTGAACAAATCTTGCCAAGAAAACCCCACGACAGGTTTGCCCTAGGGTTCCCATAAGATGGAAATGACTTAAAGGCACACAACCATAACATAGCCCCTAGTTAAGGGCTACATAGGAACTGGGAAAGTCACCCAATTTCCAGTTGCTGAGAAGAAATCACTGTGATCAATGGGAGTCTGTACCCCTATTGGTGGGGAATCAGATGACTGATGGTCTCTCACACCCACCGCCCACCCTGTAAGTGACTTTTAGCATCAAGGGGAATTGCAGCTGGTGTTCTGCTTATGTCTGTTGCATAGGAGATTATTCACTGGAGAAGGTAGGAGCATCAGTCATCTGCTTCCCAATTGACAGGGAAACAACCCCCCATAGATAGCAGTGGCTGCTTCCCAGTAAATGGGATGAGGAAAGAGGTTCAGGATGGGATTGACTGTGTAGCATCATTACTGTACACTGTACACAAATCCAGTAGGATTCTGGCCATTGCTATGTTTTCATATATATTTCAAAACCAGTATTTTATATGATAATTCATGTTTTAGTCATCAGGTTTGCAGCTTTATCTAATTTTAACCTTATTCTAAGGTACTTTGGGTTCCATGTTAACAGAAATTTGAGATGTACATTAAATAAATAAATATACCAATTACAGGGGCTGAGAATGGGCACAGAACCATGGGCACATGTAAAAAATGTACAGATTTTTTTTAAAGTATACATTTGAAGAATGTGCACAAACATGCTTGTAATCAGTGGGGGAAATGGATGCAAAATGTATACATTAGAAAACTGCTTCCTTTTCAGATACACAAACACAAAAATGTACACAATTTGCCACATGTCAAGGGAAAACAAAGTTTTACAACATGATATGGATTTGAAACAACACAACAATGCTTGTGGGATGCCAAGAAACAAGACAAGACTGAGACTGACAGAAATTCATGAACTTTATGCCAACAAAGTACTAATGCCACAATTTAAAATCTAGTTATCCTTTACCAGGAGGAAACAAATGAATTCATTATTTATTCCAGGAGCGCCATCTCCTGGTGTAGTAAAAACACAGACATTTTGTAAGATTCTTGAAGAGCTGGTAAAGCTGGCTGTACAGTACTTAAAAATAACATCTTGATTGATTTTTTTCTTTCTTTTTTCTTTTTTAAAAAAAAGATCTTTGCAAACAAAAGAACTTGTGGAGGCATTTCAAAGAGCAGAACCAAGTTGGAGAGGCCTGGAGTGAAGAAAAAGTATGTATCTTTCTTTTCTCTCTCTCTCTCCCCCCCCCCCCCCCCGCCCAACATTTCAGGCAGCATTAATAGAGTAAGAAAATGCTTTATTTATTTGTTAATATATACCCTGTGTTTCTGTCCAAAAAAGGTGCCCATAACTCTGTATTTTCTGTACCACATTCTTTGCCACTTCTTAATTTTTCTGTGAATTCTGGTAGGATTGGGACGGCAAACCTATTATTATATGGCTGTTAAAATATATCTGTATATGATGAAAATCAATACATTATTCAAGTTTGACTGAGCTCATCAAATATAAATTCAGAATTGTCCATCATCTGCTTTCTTACCATGTTTTAAAAGATTTCGGAATTCATTGTTCATAGGCCTTTTTAAAATTTGGTATCCACCTAATGTCAAGATAGAAAATTATCAGCCTGAATCTTGTTGGCAATCCCAACTACAGTAAACCTATTGATTACTTTGTTGAGTCAAAAATATGTGTAAATCCCCTTGATTCAATGGGTCTAATTCTAGCTGGCAATAACTACAGAGTTTAGGTCCTAGTGTCCACAAAATAATCGTCTTACATCAGCTGTTTGATTTAATTTGTTGCATATTGGATTTTTTAAAAAATATACCTTAATAGTTCTGGAAAAGAATAGTTCCACATTCAGGAAAGGAAGCAATTCTGCAATATATTACCACCATAACATAGAAGCCTTTGATCTCTGATTTCCTTCTGCATGGGAAACTGGTTATCATGTGTCAAAAACTACTGCTAGAAATGTGATTTAAAAGGGGGAAAAACCCTAAACACCTCAGTTCAACAAAACTCACACACCAGAGAAACTGAAAAGAAATTGAGAGTACAACAGCTCTCCTCCCACTCAAGTAATTACGCAAAAGAAACATTTGCTTAATTTAACAATTTAAATAATAATAGGAAATGTGTGTATGTCAATAACATTTGGAGGGCCACACAGTTTATACAATTCATAACATATATACTTTGTGCATGTATGTGTACCTGCATGTACACACACACATACACTTGCATGACTGTTTTGTTGTTGCTGCTGCTGTTACCTGCCCTCAAGTTGATCCCAATTCATGGTGACCCTGTGGATGAGACATTTCCAAGACCCCTTGTCCTCTACTGCTCTGTTTAGGTCTTGTAGATTCAAGCTCATAACCTCCCTCATTGAGTCTATCCATCTGGGGTGTGGTCTTCCTCTCTTTCTACTGCACTCTACCTTTCCTAGCATTATTGTATTTTCTAATGAGTTCTGAATTCTCTTGATGTGGCCGGTATGGCAACCTCAGTTTGGTCAACTTGGCTTCCAGGGAGAGTTCAGGCTTGATATGTTCAAAGACCCATTTGTTTGCCTTCTTGGCTATCCACTGTACCCTTAGAACTTTCTCCAGCACCACTTTTTAAATGAATTGGTTTTCTTGTTACCTACTTTCTTCACTGTCCAGCTCTTGATCTGTACTTGGTGATAGGGAATACTATTGCTTGGACAATTCTAACTTTGCTACTTAGTTGTATATGTTTACTCTTTAGGATCTTGTCTAGTTCTTTCATATCTACTCTTCCCATTCCTAGTCTTCTTCTGATTTCTTGACTGTAATCTCCATTCTGAACAGTGTTTGTTCGAAGATATGGGAATTCTTCAACTATTTCAATTTCCTCATTATCCAGGTTGAATTCATGTTGATACTCCATGGTAATTATATTGTGACCCTATGGGCTATCAGAATGAGCTCTTGTACTTAAAAATGTAGCACTACACCATGTGTCAATTTTACATATCTCAGTATTTAGGGAGAATCCTTTACTGGATTATCATATGTACACAATCTGTGCTTTTTAATTTCCTAGAAAATTATTAGAAAACCAGAATTAGTAGGAAATTCAGAACAATTAATGAAGCAATCAATATCATTCAAATTAATAATAAAATGTATATCTTTGCTACAAGATTACAGTGTGTTTATCTTTGCAATAGCAAAAATATCCTTTCATTCTTGGTGAACGATGTTTCCCTACCAGGCTTTCTCAGAAGCAGCTCATGTAGTTGAAAGAGTGGCATTAATATGACTCAAATAACATGATAACTAAATACTCTTAAAAACTGAGATTGATTAAAATGTGGGAATGTAGATATTTGGAGCAGGATTGTATGTTATTTATGTATAACAATAATGTACAGGTGAGGGAGGAAAACCCAAACCAGATTTTAAGGCCAGGAGCCAGGAAATTAGTCTCTGCTAGGAAGCCACTGAGGGCTCACAATAAAATGTTCTCTGACTGCCACAGAAATGAAAAGTAGTTTAATTTCCCTGCATTGAAAGCATCACAGTAAAGATTTTAGAAAAGGGAATGCTTTCCAGAAATGGGCTGAACTATTTTGTGGCATCTGTGATACAATCAGCTAGGCATCTGCTGGAAGACTTTTTACTGCAGAGTTTGTCTTAAGATGTCTTTTTTTGGTACTGATATTTCCACATCCCTGCATTTAAATGATTGTTCTGATAATCCATGCAGAACAGCCATAGATGCAAGAGGAGGACAGAGGGTTGTTGGAGAAGCTTTCCTTCTTCCAGTTTAGCTCTCTTTCTTGAATGCTTACCTTTATTGAGATCATTATTATTATGGCTGTTAATTGTAACTCTAGTTTGGAAATATATGTGGGGAAATGGCTTGGTATTTTTAACCCATTGCTTGTGGGGGAAATGGTAGTGCTTCCATTGTTCTGGTTAATTAATGCAAAAGTATTGGAATGGCAAAGAAAGTACCAATGAGGTTCTGCTTTCTTTCTATCTTCTGCATGTCCTAGCCAGGGATTGGTAAGGGCACAGTCTTCTGTTCATGGCAAGTCTACATTATTTTCCTGGATGATAAGAGTAGCATAATTTTCCTACCAAGAACAAATTGGAAGGCACACAACATTTCCCCTGATAGGTTTGATTCTAAGGAAAAGTTATGGGTAATTTGCATGTTTTAAACAAATCTCATAATTTACACTGATTACATGTAATGACACTGCTGTTAGACAACATTAGCTGGCATATCTGAGATATTACTGAAGGATAGCCATTCCTGATTGTCTAATTTTTTAGTTCACTGGGGTTTTATTACATTTAGATGTACCATCTGCATGCTCTTTCTTCGCTGTCAACCTGTTATGGAACTTTATTTAAACCACTTCCTGCAGTCTTAGATGGATGTACAATTATCATAGACTCACTGATTCATAGCATTGGAAGTGACCCCAATGGCTGTCTAGTCCAGGAACTCACAGCTAAAACACTCCTGAGAGAGGGCCCTTTAACCTCTCTTTAAAGATCCCAAGGTAGGAGAGCCCTCCGCCTTCCAAAGCAGTCTATTACATTCTTATCATTAGGATATTCTTGGTAAAGTTTAGGTGGAATGAATGGATGATTCCGTTCATTTGTGTTCTAGTTTCCAGACAAGTAGAAAACAACCTTGCTCCATCTTCTACATGACCTACCTACAGATATTTAAATATGGCTACTATGTCACCTCCCAATCTTATCTTCTCCAAGCTAAATATACCCAGTTCCCCATATCATTTCTTGGTTTCCAGATCTTTTTGCCATCTTGATGACCCTTTTCTCAATGCATCCCAGTTTCTCAATAGCTTTCCTGAACTGTGGTACTCAGAACTATGGACAATACTCCAAATAAAGTCTGATAAAAGCAGAATAGGATTATATCATTTCTTTCCTCCATCTGGATACTGTACTGCTGCTAATGCATCATAGAACTGCATTGGATTTTTTGGCCAATGCATTGCTCTTTTTTCCTCTTATTTAGCTTGTGGTCTACTGAGATGCCTAGATTTCTTATGCATATGGTGTTGTCAAGCCAGGGGTTGCCCATACTATATTAGTACATTTAATTTATCCTGCCTAATGCAGTACTTTACATTTATCCCTGTTGTGGTAGAATTCAAAGATATAGTTATGTCAGTCTGTAGAATCAGTATGTAGGGAGATCTTGTAGCACCTTTGAGACTAGTTAAAGAAAGAAGTTGGCAGCATGAGCTTTTTTAGACTTAAGTATACAAAAGCTCATGCTGCCAACTTATTTCTTTAGTTAGTCTCAAAGGTGCTACAAGATCTCCCTAAATATTTATCCCTGTTGAAATTCATTTTATTAGTTTTGATCTAACTTGCCAATTTGTGAATCATTGTGAATCACTGTTCTTTACTCTGGAGACTATAATTTGGTTTCATCTAGACATCTGATAAGCATACTCTCTAGTGTAGTGGTTCCAAACTTTTGTGCTTCACATGTTTTGGACTTCAGATCTCAGAATTCCAGACTGTTGGCCACATTGGCTGTGGCTTTTGGGATCTGAAATCCAAAACACCTGGAGAATTAAAGTCTGGAAATCCCTGCTCTAGTTTATCATTTGACTTATTTATAAACATGCTGAACAACATGAGACCCAGAGCACAACACAGAGGTAGTAGTTACTCCCCTTCATTCTCTCCAGGATGAAAATGAACCATTGGTGAGTACTCTTTGGATTAAGTCTGTCAATCACTATAAATCAACCCAACACTAGCATGTTCTAGCCTATATTGTACTAGTATTTAGTATTTCTCCAAAAATATCATGGGGATATTTTATAAATATATACTAGGTACACAGAATTCCCCTAATCTGCTAAGCTTGTACCTCTTTAAAAATGAGAGAGAGAGAGAGAGAGAGAAAAGATGAGTCTAACATTGTTTTTGAGAAATCCATAATGGGTTTTAATAATCACAATATTATTTTCTTTAGGTGCATCTACACTGTATAAATAATGCATTTTGACATCACTTTAAGTGCTGTATCTTATGGAATCCTGGGATATGTAGTTTTACAAGGTCTTTAGAGTTCACTGCCAAAGAGTGCTAGTGCCTCACAAAACTACAGATACGATGATGCTGTACTATGGAGCCATGGTAGTTGAAGTGGTGTCAAACTGCATTATTTCTACTGTGTAAATGTTCACTAGTGCTCATAGACAGACTGTTCAATGATCTGTTCTAGATTGCTGACTGGTTAGAATTTGCTTTCATTCTCTTTTTGAAGATGGAGACAATATTCACCCTCCTCAAGTCTGCTGTGTCTTTTATTCTCATAATTTGCAAAAAATTTCAACAGAGGCTCTGAGATTACATTTGCAAGTTCATTTAGTACCTTTAGCAGCTCATTTGGCACTGGAGACTTAGGGCCATTGCAGACTGGCCCAAAGGTCCGGCCTGGGAGTAGAGTTGGGGAGGGGAAACTGCATGCTGGCTGTCCCAACCCCACCCTGATGCCATCCTGATGCTGTGCAGCTGTATGCACGACATGCGGTGTTAGGATGCCCTCCCGGCGCAGCGTGCAAACATGCTGCACCGAAAGGGCACAGAAGAGCCACGGCACTGGCTCTTGGGGCAGCCTTTTGCCGCCCCGAAAAGGAGCACCATTTTGCTGCTCTTTTAGGGGCGGCAAAAGGGAGGATCAGGGCTGTGGTGTGTGGTTGCCGTGGCCCCAATCCACAGCTTGCAGGGGTGGCTCTCTGCCACCCCAAATGGACTGTTTGCATCGGCCCTTAGAGAAGAAGAAAGGTGAAATATAAATTAAACAATCAAACAAATAACTATTTGTCCCTGACCTTTAACAGCAAAATATCTTGTACCAGTCCTGACTGCACTGGTTTCCTAACGCCAAACATATAAACTTCTTTGAGCTTACTATGCTATCCTGGATAGGCAAGACATTTTGTTGTTGTTTTTGTTTTATTTTTTAATGGAGCCAAGCTTCAGCAAATTTTTGCATGCTTAGTTTTGTGAAGGTCATAGCTTCATGTATCCTTAGTGGAGACAGGAACAACATTTAAAACATTTAAAAAAATATTTTTCAAAAGACATTCATGATGTGATGATTTTTTTTAAAAAAATATCTTCTCTAACTTGTAAGCAGAAAAGGGTTATGCAGTTACCATCTCACAAAACATGATGCCTTTGTGTACAAAAAAGAAGATTGTTGACAGATTGAAAGTGACCAAGTGCTGCTCTAAAGAATCCTCAACAGGAAGGGTAAAGTGTTGCTAGAAATGTCATATGTCCTAGGAGTGTCTTTTCATACCTTGGTCTTGAAACAATCATTTCCTGTTTTGTTACATTTCCAATCAAAGTATTTCCCCCCTATTGTTGGTGTAGCATTAAAAACTAAAATAGTATGAATGACAAAGCCAAATTCACTTTCATTACCTATACAGCACCTAAAAGTTGTTCCAGATGTAACACTGCTGAGACTGCTTGAGAAATTCAGTGTTCTCTATCCAAGAAAGGAGCAGCTAGCCTCATAAAGGACAGAATTGGCCTGGATCTCAATGGAAGTTATTTTACTGCTGCTAATAGATTTTAAATTGTATCCATTTACTGCCCTTTGTTCCTGGTCCCTACATGACCAAGGAGAAGAGTGGCATCTGTTTGCATTAAGATTCCTCCAGCCCATCCTAACAACAGGAGCAACATCTGAGACAAAGAGCCTTATCACACTAGAAAAAAAAAAAGCTGAAATGGATCGGGAAAGTTGTGGTTGTCTCCTTGGCTCTCTGATGCGATTGTAGAGGACGGTCATAAAAGGGGTCTTTTGCCAAGCTGGAAAAAAATTATTTGGCAAAGGCACACTTTTATGACCATCTCTCTCAGGAAGGAGAATGGATGTGCTATGACAGCATGTGGAGAAGCATGGAGCCACTGTTCTGATTAATTTCTGCATTCTTTTCTCAAGTGGAAAAGGCTCAAAATGTAGCCCTGGGATTCTTACATGTCATTCATTGTTGTTTCCCTTGACCCATGGGGAGAGGCATATATTATTAAATAATAATAACAATAATAATAATAATGATAATCAACACTTTTATTATTTTGAATGTTTGTGCTTGATGAAGAAGCCAGTGAGGCTTCAAAATGGATTTTATGCCTTTTTTCAACCAATAAAACTATCACTGTTTTGCTGATTCTGGATTATGTTGTATTTCACTTGCATAATAAATCCCATGTCATTTCCAGGTACTCTGCTCCTTTTGGGGTACATCTGATTAAGTTTATTGGGGGAGCTGCCAAAAAGCTCACTTAACCTGGGATAATTGATATTGGGGGTTTTCCCAAGTTTTTTAAAAAGATTTGCACCATCAGCAGTGTGAATAACCAATGTGAATAGACCTGGGATAAAATTCTGCATGCTTTGAAAATATTTTGAACACATTCACATTGTCAACTTCATCTTTAATCAAGTGCTGGCTCATGTGAGCAACCAAGCTCCTAGAGATGTACATAGATGCATGCAATTCCATAGTGTAAATAAACCCAGAAGGTGTGACTGAGTTTATTCGCATAGCTGCACTAAAAAACAAACAAACAAACAAACAAACAAACAAACAAACACAATGTCTGAATGGCCCCTTAGATAGCTTAATCTGGAGCCTAACGTGCAGAGATCAAATTGCTTGGCTGATCTCACAAAATCTGAACTCTCCACTATTTGTATTCATACTGCATTAGAGACCTGAGACTGCTTGCCAACTGCACTTGCACATTCTGATTCCCTCCTTTGAGTCTTCAGTGCACATTCACTGTAACAGCTCACCACCAGTTCAACATTTTGTTTTAAACCAGGGATGGGGATCATGTGGCTTTCTGAAGTTGTTGGATTACAAATCCAGGAGTGAGAAGTGTTGGGAATTCAGTCCAACAATATATGGAGGTCTGCACAATTGTGACTTTACATGTGAAAAACCATTGGCTACAAGCAGATGTGCACTTACCTGGGAGTAAAATTCAAAACAACAGGTCTCTTCGTCCTTCATTTTCCTACTATTTATTAGACTGTTAAATATTTACATATTGAAACATTTACAGATTACACCCATGCTCTGAAAAAAGTCATATGATCATTCCATAACTTTTCAGATTAAAAAAAAGGAGAAATAAGACCAAATATTATCACAAACTTTTATCATTTTAAAAGAAAATATATTCCACTTCTTGATAAACTTATTTTGAATCATTTTATCTTCTCCTGTGGTTGTATAATAGATCAATCTTATCATGATTATAATATCCGAAGTCCTAAAATAAATAAATAAATAAATAAATAAATAAACAATGCATATTATAGAATTGTTTGTTCTGCAGCAATTGTCTCTTGGATTTAAATGGGCAGCTTGTCTTCATATGTTGCTGGATTGCAGCTTCCATCAATTCTCACAATTGATTATGTTGGTTAGGGTGATGGGATCTGGAGGGCCATACATTGCCTGCCTCTGATTTATATGATATTAACCTAAGGCTTTGGTGAAATTAACTTTAAATCTAAATGTGCTGTTTATTCTAGTTTATAGAATAAGACGTTCTATAAATGGTAATTAGTGGAGATTCTAAAGTATTATGAACTGTTCATCCATATACAACATAAATACAGTCAGCCCTCTGTATTCACAGATTCTTTATCCATGGATTCAGCTATCTATGCTTTGAATATGTGTATGTATATATATTCCCCAAAAAACCAAAACTTGATTTGGCCATTTTATATAAGGCACACCACTTTATTATGCTATTGTATTCAATGGAACCTGAGCATCCACAAATTTTGGTATTCATAGGGTTCCTAGAACCAACCCCCCGTGGATACCAAGGGCCCACTGTAATAAGCAATGACCAGCATTCAGTTAGGAAATTTTATTGTAAATTACTTGTTTTGACCATTACAGAGGTTGGAATTTTGTATCCACTGTGCAATGACCAAAATCCCCCCCAAACCACTTAATTTTTTTTAACTGCGGCCCTCTTCCCCAGCATTGCCATTTCCTAGCTGGATAAGAGAAGGGCAGAGAAATGTTATTTTCCTAAAGCTCAACACACAGCAACAGGTACCCTTCAGGGCCTCCTGGAGGTACTTCAAAGGTTCTGAAGGGTGATGGCATTGCTATGCAGCCAGCTACAGAAACATAGCTGCATGTTTCTCTGCCATTCCTCTACTTTCTCCAGGCCAGCAAATGGCCATATTGGGAGGCGGGGGGGGGGGGGGGGGGGGCGATATAGCAAAGATTTTTTTGCAGGGATTGTTATGAGGCATGTGTTGTTTGTCTGGGATCTCAGCCAACTAGTCATTAAAGAAACAGACTATTTTTGCTTCATATCTTCAAAAGCTAATTATCCTGAGTACTCAGTTCCATCTATTGGGCAGAACTTGTTGGGTTGTTCCATTGCTGTCAAATGACCTCTTTTGTCTTAATCTGTCCTTCTTTATCTTGGCAGTGCAACATACAAAACAGTTCTTCCAGTTAATTGCCATCTTTCTGTTCCATAGATTATCTGCACATGAATAAGGCAACTAGTTTCAACCTCACGATTGCAGGAAATATATCACAGATGTTTCTGTTGGGGAAGTCAGATTTGTCTATCTTTCTTTGGGAAGCATATGACAGCAAAGAGAGAGGAAGAGAGATGATTGTGACTTGTCGATCATTGATTGTTAAATATCAAACCATCAGGAAGAGGACTGAGGTTTGGCAGAAGCTGCTTAGTATTTGCTAACAGGATGGGTAGCCAAGGGATACAGAACAGTCAAAAAGAAAATGGTCTCTCTTGAAATTATACAGAAGAGTTGGAAATGTTTCTCATTTGTGCAGAAGGTCTGGCCAGTGCTACAGATATTATTATTATTATTATTATTATTATTATTATTATTGCAGTCATCTCCTTTATTGAAAACAAATTAACATTATGGAACTCCCATACCTGTGGCAGTATCTGGAATCAATCAAGAGGATACACCTGCTCAGCTGCAGTTGAAACCAATATTATTTCCTAGCCTAAAACTAATGGCTTCCATCTGCTAAACCAAACATTTCCACCAGCTCTGCAGAACACAGGATGATCTTGATATAACAGAAACATTTCAAAACGAGCTTTTATGGATCCTGGCTGAAGACTTTGCTACATTTTTATTGCTTCTGAAGGGGAATTTATTTAAAGTGGTCTGGACCCAGACTTACTCATACTTGAAGCAGACCCTCTGTAACCAATAGGGTTGAGGCTGGTCAGGACTCAATTAGTATCATCGGTTTCAATAGGTCTAGTGTAAGTGCTACTAACTTCGAACCTACCCCAGTAGAAAGCAGTTCCAGCTATCAGGCCTATTACATTCCTTTTATACGATACAGGCTGCAAAATTGCATTGCATTTCTTTTATGCTAACATTTTCATGAACATTTCATTATTAACTTGGTCATCTAACATAAAATTAAAAATATACCAATTATATTGTATTCATAGTTATATACAGTTTAAAATTGACTGGGTAGTCTGCCAAAAGATATAGGTCTTTAATACCATTTTAGCTTTAGACAGCATATTTGATTCTTGAATCTCTTGCATCTAGGGGCTGCCAACCATCTAGGGGCTGCCAACCATCTAGGGGCTGCCACCATCTAGGGGCTGCCAACAAAAAATAACAGTTGCCAGTCTAGTCTTGGCCAACTGAAGTTAATGTCCCCCAGAAGATCTGAATGTCCTCCAGTAAATGAAAAGGACCATGTTAGGGAAGTATTTAAATGAAGCACAATGTGGGCAAGCTCATATATTTCATACAAAAAGAAGGAAACATCACATGTCTCTTGAACTCATGCATGCATGATAAATTGGACCTGGGTGGTTTTTGGTTCCTTCTAAGTCTTCTGTGAATCAATGACATGTATGTGATTTTAGCTAATGTATTGGATCAACTTGTTAATCTTGTAGTCCTTTCTTCATATATCTCCATATCAGATATGTACAGACCCTTGCAGCCATTTTAGGAATCAGACTTGACAGAAAAACAGAGACTTCTTTAAAGCTATACAGTGGTATGTGTGTGTGTTTTTTAAAGAAAGTCTTCTTTAAAATATTTATTTTAATCTTCACATTTATCCTCATGGTGTCCTTATGCATATTTTCCTACATCGTTTGGAATGTTTTAAACAAGTATTGCTTTATGTATGATTTTTCTCTTGGTGATTCAGCATTGGTAAAACACGTTTTGTCCATTAGTATGGGGTGCACTGTTCTGCATTGAAGGACTCTGTATCTGTATTTCTCCATGTGCCTGTATTCAGGATGTGTTCTTGTACTTGGATCTTTTAATGATCAACTGATGTCCCATGGAAAACATATTTGAAAATTCTGTCAGGAAGTATATGCTTGTCTGGATCAGCTATTTTCATTCCCCCTTTTCCATTTTTATTACTGCAAATTGCTCCTTAAAAACAGGATACTTGATTCTGGCAGACAACCTTCTCATTCATTTTCTGTATGTCTTGGTGCTTGGAATTGTACTCATATCTGTGGTATTTAATTCTGTCAGTTTTGAAGCGAGAAAACCCTTTTCTGCTTTTGCAGAATTATCCTTGCAGATGAAGTTGGTGTCATTGGGTAGTTCACATATAAACTTTATATGAAAAATTCAAAGGCCAACTGATTACTAACAAAAAATATTATTATTTTCTTGATATATTTTATGCTACTATGAATGTTGTTAGGACCAACTCAAGTTCAGCTCTCCTGTGCCTGAGTTTATATGGCATTTTGTCAAATTTAGGTAATAAACCTGAAAAAGACAGAGACTGCAAAGCTCTACTAGATGCACAGGCATGACTCCTGTGTGTCAAAGTACACTTTCCCTTTGTTTCCTATTACAAGTATCAGCACTATGCATTCATAATATTGTGGTACTGCTTTAACTATCATGACTTAATCCTATAGAATTCTGGTATTGGTAGTTTGCTCTTTAAAATTTTTTGCTAGAGAACTCTGATTCTGCAGTTTGGTGTCAATCTTATATTTACAAATTAGGTCTGATTCTGTTTTAATAGAATTCATGAATTAAATGCGTAACATCATTCTTTACAAGATTTCCCCATCAGATCAATTTGTTTTTTACTTAGATATCCTGTAACGTAATAGGGTCAAAGTGGATTTCAGTTGTCATTGCCTTCCTATGTCTCATGTGGAATAATTATATTGGTCCTGTTCCACAGCAACAGTTAACTCTGCAGTTTTCTGTCTTGGTTAATGCTTGATGACATATGTCTGAAGTAATTCTTTATTAAATGTTAGGATAGCAAGAAAGGGTTGATTTTCAAAGGCATTTAGTCCTCTGAGATATAGACACAGATCCACACATTCAATGATCATGAAACTTGACTCTTTTGATGTAATGAAACTCAAACAACTGTCTTTAAAGTAAGGAATTGGACTGAAAAAGACAGCTTTCTTGGAAAGAGTTACTGAAGATATAATGGGCTTCATTTCAGAGACAGAAAACAAGGAGTGAAATGGCTGCAGCTTAGACATGGCTCCAGTCCGGATACGGTAATGGAAATATATTCCAAAGTGTCATACTTAACGACAGGCTAAGTTCTCTGGAGCATGAACCAATCAAACTAAGGGCCTCTGCACACGGGCCCTTTGTGGCGTCTTGGAGGCAGGGAAGGAGAGGGGCAGCCACACACCAGCTGCCCCAACCCCTCCCCGAAGATGTCCTGACGTCACGTACCCTTATGCACAGTGCGTGGCGTCAGGATGTCCTCCAGCGCGTAACATCCTTATGCGCTACGGCGGAAGGGGCAGAGAAGAGCCGCGCAGCGGCTCTTGGGTGGCCTTTTGCCGCTTCTAATAGGAGCAGCATTTTGCCGCTCTTTTAAGAGGTGGCAAACGGGAGAATCAGGGCCACTGTGTGTGCTAGCAGTGGCCCCAATCCTCTGCTTCCTGGGGCGGCCCAGGGCTGCCCATCTGCATCCCCACTAAGTTCTGAAATGAGACTGTAACCATAGCATAGTCAATGCTTTGCATATCAAAAGCCCAAGGTTTTACCCTTGGCATTCTAAGATAGCAATAATCAAGATTCCTATATGAAATCCTGGAGAGCTGCAGCAAACCAATGTAGACCAAGAGTGGAAAGTATGCAGCCCTCCAGATATGTTCAAACTGAAAATCTCAGTATTCTTCATCATTAGCTCTGTTGGTTAGGGCTTTAGAGATTTATAATCCAACACCAGATGATCACATGATTCTTATTCATAGGCCAAAATCTACACCCTCCAACTGTCCTAATTTGGCAGGGAAAGTCCCAATTAATCCCCTCTTATCCCATTTTTTCAGCTTCTTCTTCCCCCACTTTCTCCCTTTGTCCTCAGTTTACTTCAGTTGCTATAGACAAAGTGCAAAGTGTAAAAATAGTTTGGATTCAGTTAACTCAGCAGGGGAGATGGGGCAGATCTTGCCTTTCCCAGTAAGCTGAGGCAAAAAGCAAAGTGCTACAGCCTTTGCTAGGTTGTGTCCTCATTTATAATGTTTCCCATCTTGACCACACTCTGATGTTTCTTGGGTGTCCCAGTTTGCATATGTGAAATATGAGGGTGTTTGCACAGTACTGTATGGCACAGGATAGCATAATACAGTGGGCTCTTTGTATATGCAGGGAATCCATTCCACATCTCATAGCATATGGTAAAACCCATGGGACCTCAAGTCCTGTTGATTTTAATGGTGGTGTGCTCCAGCACATGCCAGTGCATGCCATCACATGTATGCTGCAGGCGCACATGCCATTTTGTCCCCTCAGACTTGCCTTCTACATGACCTCAAGTCTGAGTATGACAAGCCTGCATATAGGGTGGGCGGACTGTAGTTCCTCAAGCAGAATAACACTGCAACTCTTTTCTCAACTCCTCACCAGACACACCATTTAGCCACTGCAGCCCCCACTTATGGTCATTTCATTGCTGGTGGAGAATAGAGAGGAGCAGATCAGTGTCATTCTCTGAGAGATCTACCAAGGTCCTCCAGAGGCCTTAGATAGTATCATCAATCTGTGTCTTTCTATGAGGATGTAGACAGAGTCATCTCTGATCTTCCTGCTCTCCACCAGCCACCAAATGGCTGTAAGGGGGACTGCAGTACCTCTAATACTGTAGGTGATGTGATTAGGTCCTATGACAAACTTAATTAAATCACTCAGATAGGAAGAGTTGGCATCTGGGCTTTGCATATTGTGGATGGTCAAGAGAATATTTAAAAGAAGACATATGCAGGCATAAAGGGAAACAACTGTATACATTAATAACAGGATGTTTGCCTTTGTGTAGTCAATGCACAGTTAAGTGGTCTGATGTGGAATGAAGGGGCTTCCTTTGTTTTTCCTTTACTGAGACTTAGGGCTAATGCACATGGCCAAGAAGGGGCAGCACAGAGCCACCCCTGGAAGTGGTGGATCGGAGCTGCAGCAACCACATGCCATGGTCCCAATCTTCCTTTTTGCTACCCTGAAAAGAGCAGCAAAATGGTGGTGGCTTTTTAGCGCCCTTTTGGTGCAGCGTGTGTGCACGCTGCACCAATAGGGTGTCAGGATGGGGTTGGGATGGAGTTGGGGTGGCCACTGTGGGGCTGCCCTGCCCCAACTCCACCCCCAGGCCAGTCTGCAAAGCCCCTTAGTAGCCATTAAAAAGAGTAATGGCACAGTGAAGCTATTGACTGAGAGTGAAAAACAAAGGGGTAACTGAATGTCAGTAGTACGGTATTTTTAAAACACTTCAGACCAAAAGGAGAGAGAAAGTTTAGACAGCTGAAATCTTCTTGAAACAGGAGGAAAAAGGCCTCTCCCCATTTTTAAAAAGGTGGATATGCCATCCAATAAGCGTAGTTTGAAGATGCACAATTATGAGCATAGAATTCAAAGATTTGTCCATGTTAGTTTAGATCAGTATCCAAAGGGATCTTGAAACACCTTTGAGATTAACTGAGACCCCATTCACACTATGATTTAAACTGATTTGCAAATCAGATTAAACCGGATTATATGTGGGTCGTTCACACACGAGCCTATTTCAAACCTAATTGTGTTCAGGTTGAATCAAGGTGAATTGGCACAAGTCCTCCTGAACTGGTTCTTTTGAAGATGGATCTTTTAGTGTTTCTTTAGAAAAGAATCGGTTTGCAACAGTGCTGAACAAATATGAATGTGTTTCCAATCACATTTGGAGCACCCAGGAGGGAGGGGCAATGGGCAGAAGGTGGGCAGGGGTGGGTACTCATCCCATCACCAAGGTCTTGGCAAACCACCATTCCCCCCCCCCTCAGCATTCCTGGGGGCTGTTGGGTGGCTTCTGTAAGGCTGTGGATTTTGATTCCCCCTGCTGCCAAGTGGTCTCTTTAAATCACCCTGTGCAGCTGTTTTCTGCTTCTGCTGGGATTCCTTGGAAAGGTTTTAGATATATATTTACAATTTCTGAGTGTCACATTTTCATGGGTTCACAGGAGGGAGTCATGGGTTCCATGGTGGGAATTCTCCCCTGACATGTGTGGATCCGTGGGTGTCATGGGGGATTGAGCCCTGGCATGAGTGGATCTGTGGGTGCCATGGGGGATTCTCATGGGTGTCATGGGGGATTCTCTCCTGGGGGTGCATGGATCCATGGGTAGCATGGGGGAATCTCCCCTGGGATGCATGGATTTGTGGGTGCCATGAGGGATTGTCCCCTGGGATGCATGGATCTATGGATGCCATGGGGGAAATAGCAACAGCTGGTGCGTGTAGCCACACCTTTGAGCACATCATATGATTGACATTAAAAAAAAGAACTGAAATGGATCTTAGATTGAAAATCCATTTTGTTCTGGTGCAAAAGTAAGTGTGAACGTGAATCATGTTAAATAGACACGGAGGCATTCGATCATGGGAAATACAGTGTGAACTTCATTTTATTTTGAATTGATTCTTGAGCCTAGGGTGTTAACTAGTGTTATAATATATGTAGTCTGCCAGGAAATCATTTTTTTCTATTCAACTCACTGTTGATGGACTGGAATTTGCCTATGTACCCTAATTCTGCTGTATCTTTTTCCAGTCTTCCTTTGTAGTTTTGTTGTCCAGGGACGACTGCTCTGGGATCTGAGATGTAATATCCAGGAATACTGAAGTGTTATGCAACTGATATGTGGGTGTTCCTGTCTGTAATGTATGATTTATGTCCATTTATCCTCTGGCACACACACACTGACCTATTTGCCCATTGTAGAGTGCTGAAAGACATTGTTGACAGAGGATGGCATATATCACATTAGAAGATGAGCAAGTGAAAGTGCTTCTAATATTGTGGATGGTGTGATTAGATCCTGTGACAGACCTAATCACATCACCCAGATGGGCAGAGTTGGCATCTGGGTTTGTGGCAAGGTCTTGTATCCATCTCCCATCCATGTTGTGTGTTGTCCTGTAAGTAAGTAACTGTCAACTCTGCCTATCTGGGTGATGTGATGAAGTCTGTCACAGGACCTAATCACATCACTCACAATATTAGAGGTACTTTCACTTGATCATCCTCTAATGTGATATATGGCATTTTTCTGGGCTGCTTTAAGCATACTGTTGTGTGCCCTTTATTAAAAAATTAATCCCCTGTATCCTTCATTTTGTGTTAATTAACATCCTGTATCTCTCCTTAAATTTTCTCTAAAGTTTCGGAGAGAGTGGCCTTCTCCCAACTGATGTCTTATTTGAACACACATGGTTTTCTTTTTGATTCATTTCAGTCAGTGTTTTGGATATGTTGTTCCACAGAAACAGCTCTGACTCATTAGTAAATGATGTTTTAGTGGCAAGAGCTCAATGTCAAACATTGGTATCAGTACCAGATCCTCTTCCTTTTTCATTATATAACCTTCAACTTAGACTTCTTATTTCAGTTATGGGTTTCCAATATCATATCTACACAGTCGACACTCAGATTTTCCAGAGTTCAATTGATGCTATTGTTTGGAAGTCCATCATGGACTGCCTATTCAGTGTTTCTTTGTGGATGACCACTCACTGTCTTAAGCTGAATATGGATAAAGCAGAGATCCTGGTGTTTCAACCTGACCACTCAGTAGCCTTACTTTCATGCCCTTAATTGTGTTTACAAGATTACACACTGGCCCCTATCTCGGTTTCCAGGAACCTTGAAGTCCTGCTGGATGATTGTTTGTCCCTACGCCCCTTTATTGGGACAACTGCTAAGGCATATAACTTTCATCTTTGAACATCTGTAGGATCCTTAGGCTTTTCACTGTCAAAACTGCCCATTTTCTTGTCGATGGAAATAACCATTTCACATCTGGACTATTGCAATAGCCTTTTGGCAGGTTTGCCTTCCTGCTCTCTTACTCCTCTGGTTTTAA
Organism: Phrynosoma blainvillii; assembly: GCA_026167975.1. Lineage (NCBI taxonomy): Eukaryota > Metazoa > Chordata > Lepidosauria > Squamata > Phrynosomatidae > Phrynosoma > Phrynosoma blainvillii. The sequence goes on from JANUYF010000005.1 coordinate 42,560,978, forward strand.
TCCAGAATAGTGCTGACCAGGCTGTTTGAAACCTCCCCAAATGCTCACATGTCTCTTTCTCTCATAGATCCCTCCACTGGCTACCAGTTCAAGCCAGGACTTATTATAAGCTTTTGGTCCTATTATTTAAGCCCTTCCTCTTTAACCTCCCCAGTACTTGGCAGCTGGGGGAGGTTAAAGTGCAGGGACAATTTAAGATCTACAGACAAAGGATTATTGGCACCAATGTGTATGGCTCTGTCAAGACCTTTCAGTATCTGGGTCCATGTTTGTGGAACAGCCTTCCTTTGCACCCCTGGCTGGAGGAGGATCTTACCTACTTCCGTAAAGGGTTGATGATCTTCCTCTTCAATTCACTAGATTAAGTTGCTGAGCATGACTAAAGTGGCTGAGATGGGTAGCAATTGATGAGGATTTTGTTTGTTTTTGTTTTTACCATATTAGTATATTATTTAAGTATTTTAGCATTTTATAATGCTGTGTTTTATCGGTTTTTTGTATATGTTCTGATGTATTGCTCTTGAGTGGAAAGAGTGTTATAAATAAACATTATTATTATTGTTGAGACTGGGAGGCTATCTGTAGACAAGTAGATCTACCACTAAAGGCCTTTGCAGACTGCCAGAAATAGTGCAAATTGAGTCCACTTTAAGGGTTAGGGTTAGGGAATCATAGGAACTGTATTTTATTGTGGCCCCAGAGCTCTCTGACAGAGAAGGCTCAATGTCTCAGAAAAAAACCCAATCCCTATGACTCCCTAGCACTAACTCTAACCCTTAAAGTGGACTCAATTTGCACTATTTCTGGCAGTCTGCAAAGGTCCTTTGACCCTTGAGAGGGCAGCATTATTGTCTAGTATTGTACGTAAGTAGGAATAGAAAGAATATTTGAAAATGTTAGGAAAATGGGCCAAAAAAACCCAAAAAACTTTTCAAATGCCAAAGTGGAGAATCCTGGATTGACAATAATCTTCACAGTTCATAACTTATTCTGTAGAAAATTTGCACATGGTTGTTTTGTATAGAAAACACCACTTTCTGCACAGAAAATAATATTCTTGTGTAGAAAATGTTGTTTTCTGTGCAAAGCAACTACATGTGAGTTTTGTACAAAATAAAGCCCAAAATGCAAATAGGCTTCATCAGTGCAGTTTCCAAATACTTTCATAGCAAAAAGAAAATTGGTGAAGAATTATATCCTTAAAGTAAAACAACTTGGTTGGTTTTGAACATGTTCCAGATAAGGGCTGGAATAATTATTTTTAAAAATGCAGTAACTGTTACCTCATGGGAAATGTTTGTGGTGGTGTAGAACCTACCAAAATTAAAATACGCTGGCATTTCTGCTGGAGACTATGAGAGTACATTCACAGCTGGCTCCATAAAAATGGGTGGGATCTGTGGTAATTAGTAAAAAATGACATATCCAGCACTTCTGGATCTCTTTGCACAGCAGGTTTACATTAATGACTAACACAAATGATACACTTTTTTCATATGTAGTAAGAACATTTGGTTGCAACCATTCTGGCTTTGTGCAATGTTTTAGTTTGTCATAAAACTTTATTTATGGGACATGGTACTACACAGATAAAATGTTACATTTCAGTTTCCATCATATATATTTTAGGAACAATTTCTTTCAGATCATGTATATGTAAAAGCTCTACATGGATCAATATAATATAGATTCCCATTCACACCCACCCACAGATCCATATTCATTAGGTTATTCTCTGAACACAATTTGGAAACATTATAGACAATAACTCCTGTAATTTCCCATGAAACCTGGGAGTTGTAATTCAAAATAACTTTACCAAACTCTGACTGAATATGAGCAAACTAAAGCTGAACATATTTTCAATGGTTGCAATAAAAGAATTGTTAAGAGTGTCCCAGGTGGAGAGAAGTAGGAAGAGAGGAAGGCCACAAGCTAGATGGATGGGCACTATTAAGGAAGTCACGGGTATGGGGTTGCAGGAATTACGCAGAGCAGTGAAAAACAGAGGATCTTGGAGATGTCTCATCCATAGGGTCGCCGTGAATCAAGATCAACTCAAGGGCAGTTAACAACAAAACAAAACTACCATTTATATAAGTTATATAACTGAATACGTTCACTGCATCATGTGGTTAGCAGCTGTCAGAGCACATGGATTTGATCTTATGGGAGTGATTTTATTATGTATGGTGAATTTACTTTCCGTAGAAGGAAGCTAATTGCTACAATGAATACATGTGATGGGCAACACTCCAATCAATCCAACAATTATACCCAAGCTCATACATTTTTGAGTCAGTTTAACTTCAATAAAATTTAAATCCTTTCAAAGTTTGTCACGTTCACTTGGTTGTGTGCCAGCCTGAACTGGCTTATACTCAAGTTGTATCCATAGAACCCTACTCAAAAGGGTACTCAAAGGGTACACTTAGACAAATGTGCATCCTCACAGGGAGACCTAAAATGATTTGCCAAGTGAATTTGGAAAGTGCTGATTTTGGAAAGAAGGCCAGCCTAGAAGAGCAGTCCTGGTGTGTACGTGTTTCCCTTCTGGGCATTAGAGATGGAAAAAAATAATTTAAAAATTTAAAAATGTTTTAAAATTTTGTTTCTGAAGTGGCAGGATACCCTGCAAGGAGACTTCTGGATTAATGAGAATCTTTGCAATTTGGGGCTTATTCTATGCAAACTTCGAACATGGTTTCTTGTACTGAAAACAGCAATTTTCAATACACAGATAAACTGGGTTTAAACTTGGCTTCCTCTAAGTTTCTACTGAGACTCTAGCACTAGTTGAAGGATGAGAATATTTTGTTAGTGATTCCTGAAATTCCGGCTCTCTATGCTGGTCAGTAAGAGGGGAAGGCTGCTTCAGGCAGCATGTGTTATGATGCATAAAAGGTGAAGAATCTCACTGCCACTCTGTTCTACCCATTGTGTATTCAGAATGTCAAGAAACACTAATCTGCTGGGAAAGAGATAACCATGTGTACTCTTTACATTCCTGAGAGAGCCCTGGTGGTGCAATGGTTAAATGGTGGTACTGCAGCCTCTCACAGCCACAAGGTTGTGAGTTCGATCCTAGGCAGGGTTCCAGGGTCCACTCAGCCTTGCATCCTTCCATACGTTGCTAAATGAGTACCCAGCTTGTTGGGGGCAATTAGTTTACACATTGTAAATTGCTTAGGGGGTGCTTAAGTGCACTAATAAGCAGTATAGAAATGTACTTGCTATTCTGCAAACTGGGGACATCAGGATTCACAACATGAAGGGCTTGTGTGCTCTGGCACAGGGCAGCCCAGAGTATCCTGGCTCCAGAGCTGCATAGTCCTCTGTTCTGACAGTGGCCGATTGTCTGCACACATGTCCCACTGAGCCACCTGGTGTATCTGCCACTACTGGGGGTCGTTTCACTCTGAGGTCAGAACAAGGTGCCCAGCGATGGTCACATGGCAGGGCACCTTGTTCTGATCCCAGAGTGAGGAACTGGTGGCAGTGGTGGAAGGACTGGATGGCTCAGCGGGATATGTTTCAAACAGTCTACATCAGAACAGAGGGCTCTGGATCTTCTGGAGCAAGTGGGGACCTTGTTAAATCCATAATAAGAGGGCTGATGGGGTCAACCGTCATCTGGTCTTCTCACACCAGAACCAAGGCTTGGGCTGTCTATCATCTGCTCTGAGAGGATTAGGGAGGCTGCTGTATTTGGCACATGCAGGCAGAGCCATAATTGTAAGGATCTCTTATGTGTGCTGGAAAACATGAGAATTCATACCTACAAGACTTTCTTGTAGACATGGAGAAAGCAAAGACATTTAAAACAGTTTTATTTATTTATTTATTTATTTATTAAAAGTTTTTTTATTAATAAAAAGTAAAGAATTACAAAAATACCACTTATACAACAATAATTTCACATATATTCTATCCCGTCCCCACCCCCACCCCCGTACCCAGCAACACATCAACAATACCATTCAAATCCGCAAGGGAAAAACTAACAAAACTGACACAGACATAGATATAGACATAGACACTAACATATACACTGGAACCATATACAAAACTAATTTTTTTAATAAAAAAGAAAACTTCCTGAGCTTCGACTAGGTACATATTCATCATCGCCTATCTTCATCACTGGTGCTCTTCTGTTATAAGATACACAAAATGCTTTAGTCCTATAACTTCTCTCTATTAACTTATTGAGTGAAAAGCAAACACCTCAATTTCTCATGATGCTTAATTTTGTATCTTTTGGTCATTAATTCTAACGTCCCAAACTTAAACATGTATCATTCTGCCCCAGACTGAAGCATAAACTCCACCTTAACTTATGTTGTCTTAGTTATACCTTAGTTACTCCAGCAGTTTTACTGATAAGCCATGATATTCACTATTTTCCAAAAAGTTACTAATGGCTCCCAGACTTTGCTTTGCCTTTCCCATGACTTCCCTCTCAATAACAAAGTAAGTTTATCCACCACCACACAGTCTAACAACTTATAAATCCAGTCCCTCATATCCGGGCATTCTCTACATTTCCATTTGGTGGCAAAAACCATTCTTGCAGTTGTGGTTATATAGAATAAAAGTTTACCATACTTCTTTTCTAACCTTTCATCTGAATGCATGCTCAACAGGTAAAACTTAGGATCCATGCAGTCTTTAGAAGGTATAATTTGTGTAACAATCTTATGTATCTTCCTCCAATATTGCTTGGTCTGTTTACAATGCCACCACATATGCATAAAGGTGCACTTCTCTTTCTGGCACTTCTAACATTTATTACTAACACCTTTATGCATCTTTGCCAATCTCACCGGTGTTAAATATCATTGGTGTTGCATTTTGTGGAAGTTTTCTCTTAAATCAAAACTTAAAGAATACTTTATTCTGTGATTCCATGATTTTTCCCACTGTTCCAATGGTATAGATTGATTTAAATCAATGGCCCATTTTATCATGTTCTCTTTAATTACCTCATCTTCCTGTTCAAATTTTAACAATAAATCATAGAATTGAGATATTTTCGATTTGTTATAGTTTCCCAAAATCTTTTCAAACTCTTTATCTACTTTCCCAATACCTTTACTATTTCTGTCATTAATAAATCTTTCTCTGAGTTGTTGATAAAGGAACCATCCACATTCATAGCCTTCCATGTGTAATTCTTGTGTCTTAAATTCTACTTACCTGTATCGCTTTCTATCCTAATAAGCTCTTCATAAGTTATCCACCTGTTCTTATCCAGTCTTTCCCTTCTGAAAAGGGTTTCATTTGTGGAAACCCATAACAGTATATTCTTACATAGATACTCTTTATATTTCTTCCAAACTCTAATTAAAGATTTGCGAATAAAATGGTTTTCGAATTTTTTTTTTTACTTTGACTTTATCATAAAATAAATATGCGTGAAAACCGTATCTTAAATCTGCTCCTTCTAATATAAGTACGTCCATGTTCTTTAAGAAAAACCACTCTAATAGCCAAACAAAGCAGCAAGCTCCATAATAAGTTTTTAAATTTGGCAATGCCAGGCCACCTCTTATCTACTTTGTCTTGGATAACTTTCATTCTGACCCTGGGTCTTTTACCAGTCCATAAAAACCTAGAAAGGTCTTGGTGCCAATTCTTAAATAGGATTTCATTTGTTATAATTGGCAAATTCTGAAACAAAAAAAGTATCTTGGGAAGGATGTTCATTTTAATCCCAGAGATCTTCCCTAACCATGATAATCTTACATTTTTCCACCTCCCCAATTCCTTCTTTATTTCTTGCCATTTTTTCCCATAATTGTTTTTAAATAAGTCCACATTTTTAGTTGTAATAGTAATTCCCAAGTATTTTACTTCCTTTTTAATTAGAAACCCTGTTCTATGTTTGATCTCTGCTTTCTCGTCCTCTGAAAGATTCATTGCCAGAATGGCTGTTTTACCTTTATTTATCCGTAGACCCGTGACTTATGTGAATGACTCCATTTCTTTCATGACCTCATCAGTATTTTCCGGATTTGTTATAGTTAGAACCAGATAGTCCACATATGCTCTAAGTTTCATCTGTCTACCTTTTATCCTAATTCCCTCTATTGCAGTGTTTTCTCTAATGTTAGTATTTAAGATCTCCAGCACCATCAAGAACAAAAAGGGGGAAAGAGGGCACCCTTGCCTTGTGCCCTTCTGTACCTGAATTGATTCCATCTTCTCTGAATTAATTATTATTCTTGACTTTTGATTCTTGTAAATGGTTTCAATCCATTTTATAAAGTTATGCCCTATGTTAGCTTTATATAAATATTTCAACATAAACTCCCACCTGACATTGTCAAAAGCCTTTTCAAAATCAATGAAAATCATAGCCAATTTTCAATTTATATCTTTCTTGTGATACTCTATCATGTTCAGAATGTGCCTTATATTTTCTTTTATGCTTCGTCCAGGTAGAAAACCATTCTGATCAGATGGAATCCACACCTCCAATATCTTCTTTAATCTTTCCGCCAATATCATTGCGAAGATTTTATAATCCATGTTTAACAAAGATATAGGGCGGTAATTCTTAATCTCAGTCTTATCCTTATCCTCTGTTGGTATTATCGTAATATTAGCTTTCACCCAGGTATGCAGACAGTCTTCCTTCCCTATGTTATTTTTTTATTATTTTTTTTAAATAAATTTTATTAGCTTTAAAATACATAAACATACTTTCAAAACCTAACATTCAACATTACATATCACATACATTAAAAAGACAAAAACTAAACAAAATTGACAAAACAATACTCTTACTTTCAATCATACATACCAATGACTTCCTAAACCCTAAACCAAACCAAACCCCTTCCCTATGTTATTCAACAGTTTTTCCATAGGAGGAATCAGCTGCTCTTTGAAAACTTTATAATATTCTGCAGGGAAACCATCAGGACCTGTTGCTTTACTCAATTTACATTTTTTTATAGCCTCGGATATTTCTTTTTGTTTAAACTCTCTTTTTGTTCTTCAGTGAAGGGTTTAATACTGCAATTTCCTAGATATTTTTCTATCTTTTCTATGTCAACTTTGTTTTTTTTAAATAAAGATCGCTGTAAAACTTCCAGACAATCATTTTAAGATTAATTTGATCAGTTATTTCCCTTCCTTTATCCTTCAATTTATGTATCATGTTCTTTGCCTTCTGTTGTCTCAAGTGGTAAGCCAAAAGCCTACCTGGTTTGTTCAGCCCTTCAGATAATCTTTGTTTTGTGTATTTCATTTTTATGCTAATATCATCTGACAGCAACAGCATCACCCTCTCCTCAAGTCCTTTAATATCATTTGCTAAAGAATTATTACTTAGATATTTTTTAAACAATGATTCTTTTATTTTTAGCTGCATTTACAACTCCCTAAACTTGGCCTCTCTTTTCTTTTTACATTCAGACCCCTTTTGGATAAACAACCCTCGTATCATGGCCTTTGATGCATCCCAGATTATGCTCATAGGGATCTCTTGTCCCATATTATCTAAAAATAATTTTTAAAATTTTCCTTGACCTTGGCTACCACTACCACTTCAGAAGCAGCCCATTTAACCTCCAGTTGAAATCTTTCTGTTTTTCTCTGAACTCAACAGTTATTGGGTGGTGGTCAGACATAATTTTGGGCAAAATCTCAGCCTTTGTAATTATTATACTAATGTTTTTGGTAACTAAAAACATATGAGCCCAGGACTTATGTCCTTCTGAAAAACAGGTGAAATCTTTGCTTTGGCTATATTTTACTCTCCAAACATCCAACAATCTATACATCTCCATTAAATCAAAAAATTCTTTGCGTAGTTTCCCTTGACCTGGCTTTATACCTTTTTCAGACCACCTATCAACTAATGGATCTATGACCCCATTATAGTCTCCCATTATAATCATCATTTTGACGTTTAACTCACTTAATCTAACCAGAAGCTCATTATAAAATTTTCCTTTATTCTCATTCGGTGCATATACCCCAATTATAATCACTTTTTCTCCCTGCCACCACATTTCTACCCCAATGTACCATCCTTTCGGATCTTTTAACACTTCTTTTGGTTCATACTTAACTTTGATGTATAGAACCACCCCTTGTTTTCATTTATTCAAAGTGGCCACAAATTCCTGGCCTAATTTAACATTTTTCAAATATTTCAATTCATCTGATTTGATTTTAGTCTCCTGCAAGCATCTCAATTCACATTTCAGCTTTATCAAATATTGAAAAACCCACTTTCTTTTAACCGGACCATTTAAGCCTTTTAAATTCCAAGACAGGAATTTATTAGATCTAATCATTTTCAGTGGTGAGTTCTTCCTCATCCTCAGATTGCCTTTCCGAATCCTCTATCTCCTCATGTTCCTCTACATCAGAATCCACTAACTTTCTTCTTACTCCTTCATGCACATAATCACTTTTTCCCTCCTTTATATCTTCACTTGTTTCTATAATTTCATCCTCATTTTCATTCTCCTGTATAATGCCTTTCCTTCTAGATATGATTAGACTTTCATTGGATGTCTTCCTACCCTCCTCTGTCAATTTTTTCCTATTTCTTTTTCTTTCTCTATCTTAATCCTCCCCTTCTGTGCCCCTTCCTTCCATCTCTTTCTGTTTACTTAAGTATTTTCTTCTACTTACCTCCTTTCCTTCTTCCTTGTGACCTTGCTTTAAAATTTTTCCTCCACCTTGAATTTCCCTCCAGAATTCTTTTGCTTCCACTACAGATCTTAGTTCAATTTTTGTTTTCCTAAACCAGAAGGGTTAACCCCTCCGGGATCAACCATCTGTAGGCTATCTAAAAATTTTGTAACTGACTTGTTAGGAAGGAATACTCTCTTCTTTTTTCATCACATTTGGAGCTACATCTTTGAATATCTTTAGCTCAGTGTCATTAACTATAAATGGGACATCATTCTGCTTACTCAATATTTGGTCTCTCACCGCTCTTCTAACAAAATTTATCACTATATCTCTCAGCACCTTTCTTTGAAAAACTATTCTAGAATTCAATCTAAAATTTTTATCTATTTCCAATTCACAAAGATGTTCAGGCTTTCCCAAATAGTTAGCTAACACCAGAATCAAAATATCCATTAAATTTCCCCCCTCTTGTTTTGGAAGACCTCTCACTTTTATTGACCTTTCCCTCTGCTTAGCATCTCTTTTTACCTTTCCCTCTTCAAAATCTCTTGGGAGATCTTGTATATCTTCTAATATTCCTTCAAATTCCCCCTGTTTATCCTCTAACGTTCCCATCCTCGTTTTCATTTTGTTATATTCCACTGAAATTTTGTCAGTTGCCTGTCTCACATCCTTCATCTCTGATATCAGCTCTTGTTTAATTTCAGCCTTAAAATCCATTATATCTTGTCTCAATTCTTGTATCTCTCTGCTCAAATCAGTTCTTATCAATTTTATCTCTTCTAGTAATGTAACATATGGATCCCCAGCCTTGGTCTGATCCAGAGATGGTCTTCTTTGTTGAGGAGCTTGTATCTTGGATGCCTGGCTCCTTAAATTCAGAGACATTTTGTCAGATCCCCCCCCCCCAATCTACCAAATACAATACTATTATAGTTTATAGTTTATAACTTCTAATATTATCACTAGCCCTAGTCTATATGATCTAAATAGACATGATAATATTTATAAACATCATAGCATCCCTAGCCTAATATAAAATAAATCAGGCATTTAACAAACCCAGGGTCAATTTGTAAATGTCCATTCAGTCTATTCTCCCTTGCACAAAAACCTTCATTATGGCTTCATCCCAATCTTAAAATCCCCCTCAGTCCTCCTCCTAACATACCCGACATCTTACTTCTGTCTGGGCTCCAGCTCTTTAAACAAGCCCACTCTCTACGTGCTTAAGGAAAATGTTCAGTTATTAATTCAGGGGAAAGAAAAAAAAAAAAGGGGGGGGGGAATCCCGAGAATTCTTCCTAATCACTTCTCCGTCCTGCAGCAATCATGTGGGAGTCAGTGTCTCACTGGCGTCTCATCCACTGCTGAAACTACTGTTCCCAAGAGCCTTTGGGGAGGTCGTTTATAAATCTACTTCCTGCATAAGACTTTCTGCTGCCAAGACTACAGTTCCCAAAGTTCTTAGCGCTCATTGCTAAAGATCTTCATCATACGTTGTACGGGCGCTTCTCCACCATCAAACTACCATTCCCAACATCCTTTGTGCTTCCCTCTTCAAGGCACTGTCCACACTCTCTCCACCACCTCCAGATTTGCTGCCCGGTCTCAGGTCCAATTTAGGCTCTTTAAATCCGTTATGCCCTGTTTGGTGTGTACTTCACTGTGTCCATGCCAAAATCCAATTTTAACTTTGTTATTTATTTTCTTATGGGAGTTATTGTTACTATCCTTCCCTTACCTCAGCATTTTGAATGCTGGGGTGCCTCGCCCAGTTCATATACTGGTATTGGAGCCACGTTATTTCTCCCTCCGCCTTCTCAAGCCCCTACCAGTCCAAAGTTCCAGGGATGTTAGTTTGGTGTTATACCAAGTCTTAGCTCCACTTTTCTAGTCTAGTCTAGTCTAGCCTAGTCTTTCCTTTTCTTTTTCTTCTTCTACATTCAAAAACACTTGACTTGACTGCTGCTTCAAAGTGCAAACTTAGAAAAGAGTTGGAGGTATACCTGACCACACAATGCAGTAGTCTTAAGCAAGGCAATGGAGGCTAAATTTCCAGCTTTCAAATCTCTCCCTTCTGTTCTCTGTCATCCCTGGTCTCATCAGTATATTTTTCAAAGACTTGGATAGACTGTTTTGAAAGCTCCTTTGCACCCCCCTTACAAGGGAGGTAAATAGTAGGCTCAGATGACTGAAAAAACCTTGACCTTGCTGAGCAAGATGACCCGACTTTCGGACACATCTTATCGGTCCGCCATTACCAACCGGAAGTCCCATTTAAAACAGTTTCAATACACATGTTGATATTTGTGTCTGTATTAATTTAACAAGAAATCAACAGCTTTTTCCTACGCTTAAGAGCCTTTTGTAAGAACAGTTCAATAATCCCAGTCTTTTACTGCTGATATATCTTGTACATGTTGCTCCTCTAAATCTACTTTCCTATTTTATCTGTGATTAAAATGCAATGCAGCAATTATATAATACACGATAACTAAAAATAATATAACAATGCCTTCTATTTTTGGAATTGAGAATAAAGAAAGTGATTTGGTCAGTAGAGGGCAGCAGATGTGAGTTTTGAAATTGGATTTTTTCTCTTTTGGTTGTTAAAACATAACATAAAAACCAAGCTAGATTAAAAAAAAGGCTTATGCAAGGAAAATAATGTTCCTATAAACTTACCAATTAGTAAGAAATCTAAATGAGTCCTTCTGATCATGTGATCTATATAATATTTCTTTAAAAAGCAGTTTTAAACAATACAGTCCATTATTTATGACCCTGTAATTGCCAGTGGTTTTCAATGCAAACTCACACACATGTACACACCCCTAATAAAAGGGATTCTGTCCCAAAGAAAGGCAAACAGCATAACACAGGATAGACAATAAAAAAACTGGTTGCTCATATAAGTACTTTTATTTGTCTGTACTGGAGTCACATGTTTAACTCTATAAACTTTCCAGGATAATTAGATGATTGGAAAGTCGGGGGGGCATCTGTAACATATTTTTGTGAGCTTGTTATTTTGCAAATGTGTTGCTTATGTAAAAGTTTGTTTCCTTTATATGCAGTTCTTTGTGGGCCTCATCTTAGGGCCTTTGCAGACTGCCGGAAATAGTGCAAATTGAGTCCACTTTAACTGCCCTGGCTCAGTGCTAGGGAATCATGGGAATTGTATTTTTTTTTCTAAGACATTGATCCTTCTCTGTCAGAGAGCTCTGGTGCCACAATAAACTACAGTTCCCATGATTCCCTAGCACTGAGTCAGGGCAGTTAAAGTGGACTCAATTTGCACCATTTCTGGCAGTCTGCAAAGGCCTAGTCTCCTGGCTGTGTATGCTGCTTACATGGAGTGGAAGGGAGATTGTGTCCACTCACTATCCACTTCCTGACCTTGAGACTTTTCTGCATGCAACAAGTATACAGGAGTGATAGGCCTGCATTACATGTGCTGAGTGGATAATGTTTGCAAACTGTATTCCATAGACTCTATGCACTCTATGCACTATACTAGCAAAATCATAAAATCATAGAATCATAGAGTTGGAAGAGACCACAAGGGCCATCCAGTCCAATCCCCTGCCATGCAGGAACTCAAAATCAAAGCACCCCCAACACATGGTCATCCAGCTTCTGTTTAAAAACTTGCAAAGAAAGAGATTCCACCACACTCTGAGGGAGCGTGTTCCACTGTTGAACTCTTACTGACAGGAAGTCAGAACTCTTACTGACAGGAAGTTCTTCCTGTTGTGCTAGAATCACTTTTCTTGTAGTCTGAATCCATTGCTCCTATTTTCTGGAGCAGCAGAAATCAAATCAGTGTTTGATGTAAATAGAAGGAATGATTCTAGTCTTTCTCTGTGTAATTGTTGTACATGGTGAGACATCTGAGCAAAAGGGGCTGACATGAGTTTCCAGGATATAAATCGAGCCCTCTGGATTCTCTAGAACTGCAACTCTCATGAGCCTTCACTACTGGTTTATGCTGGCCAGGGCTGATGAGACTTGCAGCCCAACATCTGTAGGGCCACATTTTCCCCATTTCTAGCACAAAGTATATAAACATAAGTAGAGCATGCTTCATGCTTAATTTCTAAGACAGGAGATCTTGCAACTCATATCTACCATGAAATGATTGTCTCTACAGGACTATCCTTTTAGACAGTTCAAAAATTTCTGTTCTTGCAGGGTCTGCCAGTGAACTTAGGCCCTTTGCAGACTGCTAGAAATAGTGCAAATTGAGTCCACTTTAAGGGTTAGGGTTAGGGAATCATGGGAACTATATTTTATTGTGGCACCAGAGCTCTCTGACATAGAAGGCTCAATGTCTCAGAAAAAAGCAATTCCCATGTTTCCCTAGCATTAACCCTAACCCTTAAAGTGGACTCAATTTGCACTATTTCTGGCAGTCTGCAAAGGCCCTTAATGAGCTCATGACACTTGTTTTATGTGAGCTCCACTGGTTGCCAATTTGTTTCTGGTCTAACTTCAAAGTGTCAACCTGAATTCCTTTAAGATCTGGTGCTAGGCTATTTGAGAAGGAACCTTATCCTTACTGTATCTCCTGTCTTGCTTTTTAAGATCTTGGGACAAGAACCTCTTGGCAGGTTCATCTGTCAGATGCAGTACTGCTGAAAATAATTTTTTTCTATAGTTGTTCCTAAGTCCAGGGACAGAGTCCTGTGTTTGGTGTAACGGAGCCAGGAGACCAGCTCCATTAAATGAACTGGCAAGAAATTCCTTTTGAGGTGAGACTTTTACAACTGTGCTTTTAATGCAAACATTCTGTTTTTAATATGTTTTGACGTTTATTGACAGTTTGTGCATCTTTAATTGTACCCCACTTTGAGAACAATTGCTCAAAGACAAATATGAGCATTTGACCTTCATAGTCTGTGCATGGTCAGAGACCTTTTCTTCTGTCCTAATTCCCTTACTTGATATATAGAGCTGCCTGGCTTTCAAACAGTTTCCACAACTGAAACTTAAGCACAATTAAACCCGGGCAATCATGCCAAGAGGTAAATGTAATACAAAATCAGGATATAGCAGGACACTAGCAATGTCTGAAATACATAGGGTTAAAGCTAACACATGAATATGCTGTGCTTGCCTCAGGTTCAGTCCTCACATTGCATTTTAATATTTCAGTGCTTCAGGAGCAGGTGCAGGAGAAAATTGTGAGTAATTTTTTCTATGGAAAGAAAAGGTGGAAAGGTTTGGATTTTTGTAATGGAGAAATACTGAAAATGAAGAGGCAGTACAAGGGATTTGTTTTCTCTAACCATTCCTTTTTTTTTCTTTTTCTTTTTTGGTTTATACTATTTTAAAGAAGAAATAGTGCACATTAAATTGAGGCACTGCCCTGGCTCAGTGCTAGGGAGTCATGGGAATTGTATTTTTTTCTGGGACATTGAACCTTCTCTGTCAGAGAGCTTTGGTGCCACAATAAATTACAGTTCCCATGATTCCCTAGCACTGAGCCAGGGCAGTGCCTCAATTTAATGTGCACTATTTCTGGCAGTCTGCAAAGGCCCTAAGTCACAGCTTGGTTCTGCTCTTAATAACCTGGCTGCTGAGCCTTTCAAAAATCTAGCTGCAAATGCTCCAAGAAAGAATGTTATTCATAGTATCATTCTTGGAGAATACTTGGAGCATACACAGCAAGATTTTCAAAATGTTCAGCCCGGCTTCCAAATGGAGTTAAAATCCTCAGACTATCTAATTGTAAATATTTGCCTCTGTAATAATTGGATGGGAGATCACTAGGGTGTACCAGGGATCTCCAGCTAGGCTAGGAGACCACTGGCCCTGAATCCCTGGAAAGTCATTGCCAGTTTGAGTTGACAGTACTTGGCTAGATGAACCAAAGACCTGACTCAATATGAGGCAGCTTCCTGTGTCCCTCAAACTTGGAGATTTCAGCACTGCCCATCCCCTAAAGCAGCCAAAAATTGGGGCCAAAATTCTTGGTCCATCTCTAACTGGGATACTCCTAATATATCTCCCATTGTCTTATCTCACTTGGATCTTAAATGGATGCAGCTTCCTGGGTAATCTATAGATACAGCACCAGCTATTTATGTGAAGAGTCAATCCAAGGCATTATGCTAAGGCAAAAAACAAGTTGGCACCTTTTCTTCCGCTCAGTGTACAGAAGCCATCTGCTGTGGCAGTTGATTTTTACTTCAGTACTAGTGATGGGACACTATGTTCTGCTACACTTGAGGCACAACGCTGGTTAGGAGGCTTAAGAGGGCAAGTTGTACACAGCTCTGCCTCACACAGATGGCAACAGCTTAGAAGTTTAGGAGGAACAGCTGGGAGATTGGCATTGATGTTCTCAGGTATCTGTCACCCCTGACAATTGCCTCACTCTGCCCAACATTACAGCTGGTCTTGTTTATGTGAGTCACAATTAATGGTTTTATTGCTTTTGGAGAGGGGGTAAAATAGGGTTTGCAACATCACACAAATATTAAGTTGTTTATTTCATTAATTATCATATTAGGTATTATACAGCCTACCATTATAAGTGTATGCTAACATATGCATGCTTGAGTTATTTATAAATACTGGTAGCATCTCTGGAATTGGTGGGCTATCACTGGTTTCCAATTGAAAATATCCTCTCTTTCAATCTATTTCTCTGAGTGAGAGTGGCTGGGTTTTCATGATAGTTCATATTCTTGGCTGTTAGCCAGACTTTTTATGACCACCCATGCACCTCTTTTCTCTTTTCTCTTTTCCTCTCTCCATTATTTCAAATAGAAAATTGACCAGATAACAAAACACTGCCTGTTAGAATGGCAGTACTTCTAAGAGGTCTTTTGGTGGGGTACATAAAGATCTCTTTGTTAGGTTCTTGGACAGCTATCAGTCTCTTCCTGTTGGAGAACTCTGAATTTGCCTTCACTTCAGTCACTGAAGTGGCATCTGGATATTGCAGAGATTTCTGTGTGTTTTTCCCCAAGGCTGAACATAGAGCAGATCTGCTGTTTAGCAAAACGCATCTCCTGTTGACATCACATTGAAGTCACTATCTCTCACGCAAACATAGCAAACTCTGTACTCTTCTTAATTCTGCTAATAAGCTTCTGGTTTCTTGGGCCATTAGGCATTAAGGCCAGTGTTTTGTGTACAAATAAACCATTAGGAAACAGCCATATTGATTAGCGGATGTTCTGGTAGCCCTCAATGGGATACATATGCATGCATAGACCAGTGGCCAGATGTTCCCTTCTGTGTTTAGGAGTCGTATATTACAACTGAACAATTTGAGCATAAGATTCTAGGAGCTTAGAATGTCAATATAGCTACTTAAAACATACTTGGTAGTAAAGAATACAGATTACCACTATGCATTTACAGGTAATTTACCAGGTCCATAGGGAGATAGCTGGAGAGTAGGTAAGAGAAAATGTGTTACATTCCCAATAATATGCTGCATTTCAAGTGGGATTTTCCTGTAACCATTGGAGATAATCTTCCTTTTTGTGCATTTTGTCAATGTCTCATACCTTGTTGCATGGGCCAAATAAAACAGCCTCCCTGTTTCTCTCAGCAGGAAGATCAAACAACATACAGCCCAAACTTCAGTTCTGATGCAATCAAACTAGACAATGGCTGGCCCATTCAGCACCAGAAGCAGGGTATAAGACCTTTAAAATGAATTAAAGCAACTCACTCAATGATTCGGAGCTCTACATTCTGATGCTGGGCGACTGTTTAAAATGTATCCCACTGAGCCACCTGGTGATCAAAGTCTGGGACCTCATTCTGATCTCAAAGTGAAGTGACCCATGGCACTGGTGGATGCACTAGTTGGCCCAGTGGGAGGTGTGTGCAATCAGCTGCCCAGTGTCAGAATGGAAGGTGTGGAATGGGAGGTGTGGAATGAGAGGAGGTCCATGGAAGTTGACATCATAAGTTACCACATTGGGTGATGCCAACCCTAGTGACACCATTGACCTCACACAGCTAAGAATGAAATTAATAAGTTTTCTCTCCCCCTCTCTCTCCCCACCCTTTCTCTTATGTATATGTGCAAAGCAGAGTTGAAGAACTACGGGTCCTTTGGCCTTTGTTGTTGTTATTTGCCATCAAGTCCACAACTATGGCAGCCCTATGAAGGGGAGACTTCCAAGAGCCCTGATTAGGGCTTGCAAATGATGACTGTGGATTCCTTCTTTGAGCCTATTCACCTGTAATGCATTATTCCTTTTCTTTTTGCCTTCCATTTAGCCAACCATTATTGTATTTTCCTATAGTTCTTATACTCCCTCACCATTGGTTGTAGTGGCTAAGGGATGGGAGCTTCAGTGAAGAAACATCTGGAAGGCTGCACTTGAACATCCATGGTGTAAAAGAAGACAAGTATGTAAGCAGTTAGCCTAACACTGAGAAAGAGAGGAAATTCAATAGCAAGGAGATATTTAGGACACACAAAACACACACTATATTTTTCACACAGCACATAGTAAAATCATAGAATTTCCTAACTCATGATGTAGTGACTACTGCCTATGTTAACATTTTTAAAATTTGAATAGGCAAATTCATGGAGGATAAGGTCATCAATAACTACTAGTCATCAGGGTTGTATATTATGCTGGGTGAGCAAGCATATTCAAGTATCAGAGGTAGTATATCTCTCATTACCAGTCCTGGGTTATTCAATGGGGAAGTTTCTGTTGAGATCATGTGCTGTTTGTGGGCTTCTTATAGGCATCTGGTTAGCCACTGTAGAAATGTCTTAAGTCTTTGGTGAGCTTCCTTTCAAAGGAAACCATGCCCACTGGAATTTCTCCTTACATGGAAAAGTGCAGCATATGTTACTATGTCAAGGGCAAACTACATGCTACACTACAGCTGAGCATCCCGAAGCTTTCAGGAAGGGATAATTTGTGAAGGAAAAGAAATGGGAGATAAGAGGGTACCTAAACCTTTTCAGCAAGTTGCTTCACCTGGAAACTTTCTACCTTTCATAATTTGTAGTGAAAATTATTGTTTCCCACATTGTATAGTTTGCCAACCACATTTTAAAAAGTTTTTTTAAATGCTACTGTTCTTCTCTTTTTGTGGCCTGAGGCTACTCATACCATGCTTGCTGATCAAGCTACAGTGAAAGAATTCTACAGTGATTTCAGTATTTCACAATACCTCCTTGTGACCTGCCACAGATCTAAACCTGTCTTGTTAGACCCAACACATTTACTGCTTGTGTGTGTGCATGTGCACGTGCACATTTGTGTATTTGCATGGACCTTCAAGTTGAACCTCATGGGTTTCAGAGTTTTCTCAGGTAAGGAATGGGTGCTTCAAATACCTTGTTCTCTTTCCTTATAGTTCTTTGTATTTAAACTGGGTTTTGACTGGACAGCACTTGACATGTAGAATACCCTCACACGAAGGGCTGTTCTCTGTAAAACATAAGTGTTTAGTCCCTAGAGAGCAGGCTAAGCAGGAAGGCACAAGCATCACCTGATCACAGGCTCTTTGTGATTGTGAGAATTTATTTAGATTATAATAACTATTCCTGAATTTGCAGATACACATTTTATGCAAATCTCATTCCTCTTTTTTGATTATGCATAAGTGACTAGCCTAAAATCCATGCCTGACAATAACATGTGTTTTTTGTGGTGGTGATATTGGTGGACAGCATGTTTAAGATTTAATTTTGGTTATTTGCCACTTGGTCATGGAAACTCACTGGGTGATCCTGGCAAGTCACATTCTCTCACTCTTAAAGGAAGGCAATGACAACCCCCCTTTGAACAAATCTTTTCCCCCCAATCTCATGATTGTTCATCATAAATTTGAAATGACTTGAAGGCACACAACAACAATAACAGCAACAACGAATTCTGTATAAAATTTATCTGACTGGCCTCCCTGGCTCACCTGCCTGTTTTCTCATATCACCCTGAACTCACCCAATCTGATTTGGACCTAGAACCATTGGACCTGGTTAGCACTTCAATGGAAGAATATCAGTGAGCACCAGCCATCTTTGGATAGGGCAAGGAAAGAATCCTGGCCAAAAGCCACAAGATTAGTTGCCAGTCACAGGTGACAACATTCAGCTAGAGGAACCAATGGTTTGATTAAGCATAAATGTCATCTTCTGTTCCTGTGACTGATGCAAACTACCAATATATCCAGCTCCTGTTGGCCAGCAAAACACTGTCCCATCACTATCTCCTCCTCAGAGTAGTTAGCTACTTCTGTGAGGGATCAATGTACTGCAGAAAGGACCAGGAGTAACACCCAGCCTTCATTGATGCTAACACTAGTGGTAAGACTGGAGACAGACCTAGCTTTGATATAAGAGCACTAGTGCACTCTTATTTTGCTTTTCAACTAGAGATAGGAGAGAATGTTGTTTGATTAATTTGGATAAGACTTTGACAAAATTCATTAATTTTTTTCATATTTAGGGTGCAAAGAATTTCAGATTTAAAAGCCCCTGAATGTATGAGAAACCAAAAGTGATGGGTTGTCCATTCAGGTCTAGATTTTTAACTTCTTGGCTCTTGAAATTATGGCTTTCAGTCCCTTTACATTCATCTGTGTTTGTGGAACTAAAGCTATGGTGGAGAGAACATTAACCCAAGAGAGCTATGACTGTTTGATTTTACTTTTGTTCTAAATTGATTGGGTTTGGCCTCATATATTTTGTTCCTGTTGAGATTAATTTCACTAAATTCTATACATCAATAACTTAATTTGGATGCAACCCATAATGTTAAAATTATGTAAGTACAATCAGACTTGGAGCAAAGATACAAAGAGATTTCAAACTCTGTAGTTTTCCCTATCATAGAGACCCACATTTCTAATATTCCTGGCAACTTTGAAGACAATCCCAATCTGATTAAATAGATATTGATGGCTATATTTTCCTTTTAATTGGCGCTGCTCTAAAGAGGACCCTGGGCTGCATGGCACAACCCACTTAGTATGCTGACATATACAAGACCTCCTTTGTAATTGTCTCCACTGAATATTTACTGTTTGTATCTGCAGAGACAGGAAATAGCATTAGAATTTTGCCTTTCTGCTTAGCCCACACAGAAATTTAGGCTGAGATAATAAGAAAATGTTCTACAATTATGCTTGCTCACCCAGTGTTATCCTTTCATATCTGAGCCTGGACCAAAAGGCAATCTGAAAGGAAAAGCTCAACCATTTAGGGTATATGTTTCCTTGGCACACTCTTAATATCACCAAAGTCATTAGTTGGAAGTCATTTGTGCTCAGTCATTTTGCCTGTTAATGAGGCTCAACTGGATCCTCTAAACATTAATTTCATTTAGGGAAACACAAAGCCAATCTGTACCTTACATCAAACAATTACGACTGCAGTGAGCGTGAGGAATTCAGCCATTTGTAGGGGGTTGTTTTCCCCACAACAGACCTTCTAAAGGGAATTACGCAGCCTTTCAAATGTTAATTTGTTAAGGAAAACTTGATAGCTAATATAGACCATAACATTTGTATTGTAAACATTAAAGTTGCTGTGTGCCCTGTTTGATTTGGTCTGAGTCTGGTTTCAGGTTTTTGAAGCCATTTTCATAAATTATCCAAATAACGTCTTGCATTCATTGACATCTGTAATGTGTGACCTATGTAGACTAGAATGTAGATGTAATTTTTAAATGGTTTTATAACTTCAGTCTATTTATTTTGTTCTGCCAAGATCTACACTGCACAACTCTGTGGTACAGGGTGTGGGTAGAAAGCAAAACAGTGCCAAATTGATCCAGATGGCCACTGAAGGAGCCCTAGGACTTGTCAGTTATGCTGGGAAAGAACAAAATTGCACCAGGCTGAGAGGACCACCTTATATTCTTTTAAAGTAAAATTATTTTTTTAAATTGCTGTCTTACTCATATATGCCTATTCAGAATTTAAATCCCATTGAGTTTAGTGGACTTTGTTCCCAGATAAAGGTAATGAACATTCTACCAGATTTGAACCTGATTGAAAATCTAGAGTAAAGGCCTAAATGTATTAAGGTACCAGATCCTGTCTGATCTTGGGAACTAAGAGGGGAAGCAGATGGCGCAAAGCGCCGTTTTCGGGGCAAGGAAGGGGAGGGGCAGCTGCACGGTGGGCGCCCCAACCCCTTCCCCAAGACATCATCAGAGCGTGGGACCCTCCACACGTCCGGAGCTCTGAGGATGCCTTACCGCTGCAGCGTCCACACACGCTGCAGCGGAAGAGTCGCCGAAGGGGCGGTGAAGCTGCGCCGCGGGGCCAAGGTGTGCGGATACCTCGGCCCCACGGCGCAGCTTCCTGGGGCGGCCCCGTGCCACCCATCTGCTTCCCCCCTAAGTAGGGACAAGTCTGATTGGTACTTGGATGGGGGACTGCCAAGGAGTACCAGGTGCGCTAAGCTACATTTTAGCGGAAAGCAATGGCAAAAAGCCTCTGAATATTCCTTGCCTAAGAGAAACTTATGAAATTAATGGGATTGCCATTACTAGACAGACAACTTAAAGATGATGCATGTGTGGAAATCCAGGGTAATTAAACTAGGAAAATAAAGAGAGGAATAAAGTTCTTAGAGTGCCAGTCCTTATTAATAAAAATGCCCCATGCATTTTGGAAAATATATATTTTATTCATCAGGGAAGAGTAATAAAAAGTTTCATACAGTGTAGAAGTGACTGAGAACTTGTTTCTCTCTTGGATTTATTTTCTTTCCAGTTCCTCATCACATCTCACTTTCTCTCTCTCTGAATCAGAGGAATGGGAACATTTTCTTCACTATCTGACAAGACTATAGAGTTTATCACATGGGAGGCTAAGTGCCTAAATTTTGTGCAGAAATGGGATTTTAATCCCGGAAAAATCCCGCAAAAGCGGGATCATTTTCAGACTCAACGGGGGCATTGCGCATTAACATGAAAATAACCTACACAGAAAGTGGATAAAATTGGGATTCTCCTGAAAGTAAAAAGTGGCCAATTTTGTCCACTTTCTGTGCGAGTTATTTTCACGTTAATGCTCAATGCCCCTGACGTTGTATGAAAACGATCCTGCTTTTGCAGGATTTCCCCATTTTAAATCCCGTTTTTGCATGGGATAAACCCTGTGTGATAAACTCCTTGGTTACTCAGTGCCTATATGAAATGGACATCTGTAACTTCTTTATGCAAAAAGTTTGCAGGTGACCTGCCACAGCTCATGGTCTATTGATATGAATTTCTACACTGTTGAAATGTCTCCACTTGGGGAATGAGATTGCTTTTAAGATTCTGCTTAGAACCAAATCCCCCAAGTTTCCACATTTCACTTAATAGCTTTGTTTTGAACTATCCAAAGAACTTGACATTGTCTTTTAAATGCAGTTAGTTTTTCCTGTATCATCTTCAAACAAATAAAAATACCTTTTCAATGTACCAAAATGTTTTTACAGAAGTGTATGACATTTATAATGTGTGGCTTTATTTCCCCCATGCACCATGTGGAAACTTTCTGATGCAGCAGTCACTCAGGACACTCTTAAAGCTTGCACCTATACTTTTATAAAATCCCAAGGGAACTTCAGATTTCTTTACTTTTACAGTCCCCAGGATCTGTCTTGCAAAATGATGGATGATACTTGTAGTGCATTTAGTGTCAATGCATGTGCCCATGTTTTCCTTGGCCAGGCTTCCACTTGCAAACTCTTTGGCAATTTAAGTAGACAGTGGATGCCAAACCAGAGAGATGCCTAATTCTGTTTCATTTTATGGTTATGTCAGCTCTAGAGATGCTCTGCTTGACTTTAGCAGACAGGAGCTCCATGTCCATAACTGGAATCTCTTTCCGCAAAGGTGATCTGATCTTTGCTGTTGATCCAAGACTACACCACATCAGCCAAAAGGCAAAGTAGTTTTCTGAATTACTTACAACTCAGTCTGTTAGAATAATAGAATCTTAGAGCTGGAAGGGATGATAATGGCCATGTAGCCAAATGCCCTGCCAAGCAGCAATACAGAGCTAAATCACTCCTGAAAAATGCCCATGCAACCTCTGTTTAAAGTCCTCTCCAGTTAGAGATTCCACCACCCTCTGAAGCAATTATTCCACTGTATAACACTTTTACAGTAAAGAGGTTCTTCGTAATGTTCTTAAGACAGAAGTGTTCTTGATCAGTCATAAAACAGATAAGGGAATAGGGACATTGCATGTTCTGGATGGGGTTACATTCTCCCTGAAATCTCAGGCTCACAGCTTGGATG
The DNA here is from genome assembly GCA_026167975.1 of Phrynosoma blainvillii. Classification (NCBI taxonomy): domain Eukaryota; kingdom Metazoa; phylum Chordata; class Lepidosauria; order Squamata; family Phrynosomatidae; genus Phrynosoma; species Phrynosoma blainvillii. The sequence continues at coordinate 42,583,882 of JANUYF010000005.1, forward strand.
TGCTCCTCGACTCAACTCTGAGCCTGGTTGCCCAGGTTTCAGCAGTGGCCAGAAATGCATTTGCACAGCTAAAACTAGTGCATCAGCTGCACCTGTTCCTTGAGACATCAGATCTGGCTACAGTGGCACATGCCTTGATTACATCCCATTTGGACCACTGTAACACACTTTACTTGGAGCTGCCTTTGGAAACTGTTCAAAAACTCCAGTGAGTGCAAAATGCTGCAGCAAGAATGCGGACCAGGGCCAGTTATATAACTCCTTTGTTGAAACAGTTTCACTGGCTACTGGTTTGTTTCTGGGCACAATTCAAAATGCTGTTCATGACTTATAAAGCCCTATATGGCTTAGTCCAGATTGAAGAACTGTATCTCCCCATATTAATCTCCCAGAACACTAAGATCTTCAGGAGAAGGCTTTCTCTCAGTCCTGCCATCATCACAGACTCACTTGGGGGGGAAGCAGACGGTGCAAAGCACCATTTTTGGGGCAAGGAAGGGGAGGGGCAGCCGCATGGTGGGCACCCCAACCCCTTCCCAAAGGCATCGTCAGAGTGCCTGCCCCTCTGCACAGCCGGTGCTCCGGCAATGCCTTCCCGCCACAGCGTTCGCACATGCTGCAGCGGAAGAGTTGCTGAAGGTGCGCCGCCAGCCTTTTGCAGTGCACCTTCAGTGACTTGTGGAAGGAGTGCTATTTTAGCGCTTCTTCCAGGGGCAGCGAAGCTGCGCCGCGGGGCCGAGGTGTGCGGATACCTCGGCCCCACGGCGCAGCTTCCTGGGGTGGCCCATGGCTGCCCGTCTGCTTCCCCCCTTGGTGAGGCCATGAGAGAGAGCCTTCTCAGTGGCTGCTCCCACCTTCTGGAACTCTCTTCTATGGGAGGCTAGGCTGGCCCCCTCCGTGCTGGCCTTTCGCTGGCAAGTAGAAATGTTTTTATTTAGGCAGGTTTTTAAAAGTCATGACAGGGTGGCTTTTATATGCAGTATTGTGTTTTAGATTATGTTTTTTAAACTTTTGTATGTTTTTATCTTAATTTTATACTGTTTTAACTAAGTTATTTTAATTGTATTTTATTTAGTTGTTTTTAATGTGTTTGTATCTTGTGAGTTGCTTTGGGTCCCTTTTTGGGAGAAAGGTGGCATAAAAATGAAATAAATAAATAAATAAATAATGTTTAAGTAGACTCTTTTTTGCACCTGGACAAATGGGCCAGATGCTGTGTTATGTGTTAAAACATGGCCACAACTTTAATGCATTTACAGGTATCATAAATCAATCGTAAATTGATCATAAATCAGCCACATACAGTGATAACATCTTTTGCTGCCAACAAAGTGTATACCCATTCAGGTGGAAGGGGACACCTGATAGTTCTATGCTCTGGTGGCACGGTGGGTAAATGCTGGTACTGCAGCCACAACATTGTAAGTTTGATCCTAGAGGAGGGCTCCAAGGTCTACTTAGCCTTCCATCCTTTCATAGGTTGTTAAAATGAGTACCTAGTTTGTTGGGAGCAATAGGCTTACACACTGTAAACTGCTTAGGGAGTGCTAGTTCACTGGCAAGCAGTATAGAAATGTACTTCCTAATGCTATATTGCTATATGCCCAGCAAATGATCAAGTGTGGCTGTCAGCTGTGCCTGTCTGATAGACATCTATGCCAGACCTTTCCCCCATGCCAATCTGTGCGACTGGCCCTAATGATCAAATAGAGGGATCACTGGCATCTGCCCAGATGGAGGTCACCACCCCTTATCACTCCACTTGCCCCCAAGGGCTTATCCTCCTCCAATTTTGCTTCTGCCCAATTTCCCCTCTTCCCTTCCATACCTGCCAGTTGTGACAAAGCAACATACATTCATGACATCATGCAGAAGAAATCCTAGATATGAAATAAAAAACAAAATCAAAGTCAATATATTGGAAATGCAATTATGATGCAACAGCCCATGACATACTGCAAAAGACAATCCTAGGTACAAAATAAAAGGCAACAGCAAAGTGAAGATAGTGGCAACACAACTATGATGCGACTACAATGAAATACCTGTAGACAGTAGGGAAGGTGAAAAACCCATGCTCTCTAATACATGGGTAGGCAACCTTTTTGAGCTGGGGACTGGGTTGCTATCCCTCAGACAATTGGGCCGAAGCACCAAAAATAAATAAATAAATAAATAAATAAATATTTTTTTAAAAAATTAAAAAATTTAAAAAAATATGCATGCAAACTCTCTCAGCTCCAGAAAAGCCATGGGAAAACTGTTGGAATAATGTTCCAGGAAAATGCACAATGTGGTGAATGGCAGCAGCCATGATGACTAAGCATTTGGCCACTGCTGAGTCATGCAGCATCAAGGCTGATGAAACAGGAGGTGACATAATGACAGGGAGTCACCTGGTGCTGTAAAGCACAGTAAGTGCTGCAAAAGGGCTGCAAACATGTTGAGTCATGCTTATGATTGACAGGTGTCCAAAAGGAAGAGGCAGGGCTAGAAAGCCATGTGGAGCACTGGCTATATAAGGGACAAGCCTCTGGACACACATGTGGGTTGATAGTGGAAGGTGGAGATTGTTGGAGAGTGTGTTGGTGTATTATTGTACATAGCCTTTGTATATAGAACGTCTGAAGATTAAAAGCCTCTTAGTGAGACATCTGCTGAGTCTCTCTGCTCTGTCTGGAGGGGAAAGGAGTTTTCCTGTAACTGACAACATTGCTTGCTTCATTGAAGACAGTCTGGATCTTGGTGCTTCACGTTACGTGGTTCCCACGCGCTGCGTCACCATGCTAACAAAAAACCCTGTGGAAATTTTGCCAAGAAAACCCCAAGAACAAGTAATAACAACAATAATCAATATCATCATGGTGGGCGGCAGCGGTGGCGGCGGCGGCGGCGGCGGCAGGACTGGCCTGGGGCCGGTCCAAAGGCCTCGGGGGGGGGGGCACATCCGGCTCCCGGGCCTTAGGTTGCCTACCCCTGCTCTAATAACATGGGAAAATTCCTTCCTGGCCTCCAAAGGCAACCAGCAAAAGCCTAGACACATCTTCCTGGATCTTGTTTTGAACAGGCACTGTCTTCCTTAAAATTTAGCAAATGTGATTATCGGCATTGCTAAAACTGTGTAACCTTGATATTCCAATTGCTGCAATAAAAGTTTCAAGACCAAGGTTTTAAGTAAATCTTGTATACCTCTGAAATACACTTCTAATTCCTCAGCTTCCTGTGTGGGTTGGGGGGTTGGGGGTTTCTTGTTTTTTCTAAACTACTCCTATTTTTATAGTCTCTTGAGAACTGAGCAAATTAACACTATAGGGAGGGATGAATGCAGAGATATTAAAGGCCATGTGTGGGCAGGACAATTTGAAGAAGGTTTAAACATGTTTAAGTGTAAGTTTACTATCTTTCTTAACAGAGGCTCAGTGCATCACTCAGTATACAAAACACATTTTTTTCCCACTGAGTCATTGTAGAACTTTAGAAAATTTCCACTCTTAATATAGGCAAGGAAAGGGTTATTCCTCTGTCCCTAAGGAATAGAAAGACCACAGCTGCAACTCCTTTGGAGAAGGTTTGCCAGAGAACTGGCTAAGAGGCAAGTAAATCTGTCCTCAACTGTAATGAATCATCTCCCTCTCTGTCATTTCAGTCATTGCATGATAGAGGGAGGAAGAGAGATTCCCTGTTACATTGTCCTTGTACTATTTATGTCTTTCACCATCAATATGCATGCTGTTTATAGAGTGATATAAGTAAAAATAGAGTGCTATCCTCTCACATCCTTATCCCAACAATTGTCCAGATTAAAGTTGTTCAAAGGAAAAGAAGAGAGAAAGAATATGAACAATTTCTGTTGCACAAGTACTTAGGCTTAGCTTTAGTTCCCTTAGGCCAGGGGTAGGCAACCTTTTTGAGCTGGGGCTGGGTTGCTGTCCCTCAGACAATTGGGGGGCCAAAGCACACACACACACAAAATAAAAATAAATAAAATTATTTTAAAAATTAAATTTTTTTAAAAAAAATATGCATGCACACTCTCTCAGCCCCAGAAAAGCCATGGCAAAATGGAGATGTGGAGATTTTGCCAAGAAGAAAAGAACAAGTAATAACAACAATAATCATTATCATCATGGAAATGACTGGAAGGCAGGCTCACAAACAAGCAGGGATGCATGCACACTGTCTCAGTCCCAGAAAAGCCATGATGGCAAAAACCTTATGGAGATTTTGCCAAGAAAATCCCAAGAACAAGTAACAACAACAATATCATCATGGTGGGGGTGGGGGTGGGGGGCGGCGGGGGGCGGCAGTGGCAGGTCCGGCCTGGGGCCAGTCCAAAGGCCTTGGGGGGCCGTATCCGGTCCCTGGGCCTTAGGTTGCCTACCCCTGCCTTAGGCATAAGGAAAAGGTGGATTCTGAAGGAAGAGAAAAGAGGAATAACATTCAGAGAGGCAGATACAATGTGAGAGAAAGAGAGCAAGAAAGTATTGGCAGAGTTTGGATGGGTGGGGAATATACTCATGCATTAGGCCAAGGAACCAAAGAGGCATCCATAAAATTTCTTATACATCATTAGACACACAAAGGAGAATAAGATGGCAACTATCGCCCAAATAACCATGCTCACTAGCTTTTGCTGCCAGTGTTGTACATGTGTACATATGGACATGCATTGGGTGCTGGGTATGTTCCACATGAGTGGAAAATTAGGCTAATGGAAGATCCCCACCCCTGTTGCATAACATTGTTTGGCTCAGGCTTCTTTGTATTTAATGCTGAACTTGCAGTCACCAAGGCCAGTAGGATTTGGGGGCAAGGACAGCAGGTAGGATCCCATTCTCACTCATGTGTTCAGTGAAGGTGCGTGTGCACACACACATGTGCACACAACAGAGAGAACATAAGAAGGAGGAGAGAATATTTGAACATCTCTGGTTGATGTTGATAGATTAATACATTGACTAAATAAATTACATTTTGTGGGGGAAGGCAAAGATATGTATTGGATTGGATCCAGATTCAGTCATATTGAGATTCAACTTATTAAGATAAATGGGACTGACATTAACCATGATACATTTGATTTTTAAATTTCTAGCTCTCAGTTGGAAAGGTGGAAAACTATGTATCACAGTAAAATGAAAATTAATATTTTAAACATGCTTTCTGTTCACCTTGATTGTAGTAACCATATTACACAGCTTCAGGGCAGTGTATAAGTCAGTCCATCAGACCAGGGTTTTGGACTTCATGTTTGTTACTCATTTCCTAATTTTTGTACCATCCTGATTAATGAAGAAATCTGGTGAATTTAAAAACTCATGAAACATCTGTGCCATTTTTGTTGATAAAAATGTAGATAAAAATGTTGATAAAAATGATTAGTAGTCCTAATAAAAATATGTTTCCCATTTTGTTTCTGCTTATGAACTACATATTTGATTTTTAAATTTTGATTTCTGTCTACTCAAAGTATGACTAAGGTGGTATCCAATGCACTGGCTTTATATAATCTGTGAATCCCCATAAGGCATATTGGGCTGCAATAGCAAAAGTGGAACTATTTATGTATTTATTTAATGGATGTATAAGCCACTTACCACATCAGGAAGGGAAAATACCGAAGAGGTTTACAATATAAAATCAAGAAGGAGGTCCCCTTACCTGGGGAAATTTGCTGATTATAGCACTGTTGACTACTATGATGTGCTAACATTTTCTTCTCAGGCTGGTGGATTCTTCTCAGGTTCCTCTGTAGTTTTTGTGGGCTTGGGAATATCAGTATCAGTATCACAGGAGGTAGGTGATCTCTTCCGGCAGGCCTTCCCGGATTAGTTACCCCCCCATCCCGGACATAAATTGTCGCTAATGATGCCCCTACGTGGCCCCATCGGTAGATGGAGGGGATCATTTAGTTGAGCATTAGCTTTCTGTGTAGGTATATAATTTTACTCTATGTTGGTTTTAAATTTGTTTGATTTAATACTGTTTTAAGGGGGGGTTTTGTACTATGTATTTATTGGGGTTTGTTTTATCTTGTAAGCCGCCCTGATTGGGTTTCCATTGGGCGGGGTATAAATAAAATTTTATTATTTATTATTATTATAGGTGCCTCCATGGTTCCAGATGCTGAAGCAGAAACTCTCCTGGGAAAGTATAACTTTGAGAAGCCTCCATTTTGCAAGGAAGTCAGACTTTAACTCCCTTCACCCTCCTATCCTTTCTTGTTAATTCCAGTTTGAACCAGTTGTTAATGCATGTTCTGGTCATTGTTACCCATTTTCAGTTATGTATGATACTTTTCTCCAATGTGGCTGGTGTGGCATGAGGCAGGATCCAGTAGAAGTGGGAAAACTGGGGTTTGAAACCATCAGTCATGAGGTGGTCCCACTCAGGGCAAGATGGTAAAGTGTACAGGGTAATGTAATGAGGGTAAAGCTTGGTGCAGAACCTTCTTTACACCTTCAGATATTTGAGAACTACACACTGGTGGTACACCCAAATGGATTCCCAATGAACATCTCCACATGGTCTCCTGCTTTGGGTCATGAAAATGCGGTTTTCAGATGCTCTGGATCAGAACACCAGAGTATACCTAATGCCAGGCCAATTTGTATAGCTGTGATTACATTGATGTTATGGCCAGATTACATTGATGTTATGGCCTTGAGTGTATGTGTCAGCTCCCTATGACAACTACCTCTTAGCTACTACATCAGCAAAGTTTAAAATACAAAATATATTTTAATATAAAAATCATCCTCAACTTTGCTTAGTGACAGAAGGAAGAAATGTGACAGGCAAGGAGTAGAAATGGAGAATGTCTGAGACAGCATCTTTTCCCCTATGATCTTGTCTCATGAGAATTTACACACATTCCTCTAATTGTTGTTATTGTAATTGTTTAGTTATGAGAATAAGTCAACATCCCACAATGAATAATATATATTGTACAGAAGGCATATTTTCCTTCCATTAATGTCTAAAGTGAGTATGAAACAGATTTTTCAAATATGATATGGCGCAGGAACTGAAAAAGTTCAGAAATATAGATCAGACACGGCTTCTTATAACTGGGAAAATTTATGACTTCATGAACCTGATGAAAACTGCAATTCCAGAACCTGATGAAAACTGCAATACCACACATACACACAGAGTCAGCCCTCCATATCCACAGATTCTGCATTCACAGATTCAACTATCCACGGCCTGAAACTATATTTTTTAAAATCCAAAAAGCAAATCTTGATTTTGCCATTTTATATAAGGGACATCATTTTACTACTCCCTTATATAGAGAGCATCCATGGAATTTTGTATCTATGGAAGGTCCTGGAACCAAACCCCAGCAAATACCAAGGACTGACTATATTAGGTACTTGTGCTTTGGAGCAACAGGAGAAATATTTTTAGTGCTAAAAGGAGAAAGAGAATACCATAATATTACAGAGCACTTTGTTAAACCCCAGCCAACAAGTTTGAAAGTGTTGGTTGGTCTCCACTGAATCAGATGAGAAGTGTATACATACCGGTATGTATTGGCTATTATAAATTAAACATATCAAAGCGCATTCAATGATGAAATCCAGCCTTGCTTTCAAGTGACATTTAAATGAAGACCTTTTTTAATATAAATTGGGCTATTATTTTTATTCATTCTTCATAACATCATCATAACTCTCTTCTAAATTCTGATGATGCAGTTGTTAAGTTTCCAAGTGAAGCCAAGAATTCTTGGCGCTCACTCATTTTTTAAAACATCCAGCATTTCCTAAGGCCTCTCAATTTTGGCATCAAACCACTGGAGTAACCTAAAACTGAAAGTTTCCTTTAAAAATGTTCTTTTAAAATTCTTTATGCTTATTAAAGGAAGATGTGATTTCAGCACAAAGTCCTTGCTTTGTTAATTAGCTAGAAAATATGCTGGAGATGTTTATGTAATATATGGGACAATCCAATGATGGTTTAATGTTCCAAGTGGCACCGATTTATATATTAAATGCTTTCTGTGGTGGATTAACATGAAGAGATTTCCACAGGAAAAGTATGCTTTGGGAAGTATTTTCCATAAACAGAGCTGTTGTTTATTAGAAAGGGTGGGTGAAAGTTGCAGTGTTTAAAGAATGATATGTACAACAACCCTGGAAAGAAGTACTGCTTGACTAAAGGTGGGCCACTGTGGTGGGGCTGGGCATTTTCAACCCACCCCATTGCCACCTGGACCCCCAGCAGAATGTGCCATCACTCTGAAAGGATGTGGCATCACTTCTGGATTCATTTTTGGACCATTGTTGTTGTTGTTGTTTGGCACTGGTGGTCTTTGTGGTGATATTTGTGGGAGCAAAACTACCATGTTTTTGTAGCAGTTTTGAGTGATCTGGGGTAAACATCTCCTGGGATTTTTTTAAAAAAGAAATTGTCTTGGGTTTGGGGGATGTAGGGGATGCAGTAGTTAAGACACTGACTCTGTTGATTGTAAGATCAGCAGATTGGCAGTTTGAGGCCTGGGTGCTGCATGATGGGGTAAGCTCCCATCACTAGTCCCAACTTTGCCAACTTAGCAGTTCGAAAGCATGCAAATGCAAGTAGATAAATAGGTACCACTTTGGTAGGAAGGTAAACAGCATTCTGTGTAGTCATTCTGGCCACATGATCACAGAGTAGTCTCTGACAATGCTGGCTCTTTGGCTTAGTAAGGGAGATGAGCACCACCCCCTACAGTTGGACATGATTTGACAACCTTGCCAATGGGAAATACCTTTACCTTTACCTTTACCTTGGGGGATGTACTGGGGTGGATGGGTTTCAAAGATCACCCTGGTATAATTGAGCTTTTAAAGGACCAGTTTCTCATGCCTTGCAAAAAGTTAGTTTTCTGGAATACAGCTCCTAGAATCCTTCAGCCAACATGGCTAGCTTTTCAATTTTTTTGCACTTTGTGTAACAGGGTCATGTAGCTCAAGTCAGGATGCCTAAGGAAGGTGTGATTATTGTGTACCTAAAATTGACAGAGTCTTGATCATTAGCCATCTCCTCACTTTAAAAACCTTCAAGAAAGCACATTCTGGCATTTATCAGAATAGCTGAATCATTTGCTTTCATATGAGCTGTGATCCATTTAGGTTTGAGAAGTGATGGAAAATGTGAAAGTACACATATAGTAGACCTCTTTAGCAGAGTAATCCAAATGACAAAGCAGAAGCTGGGCAACAACCAGTCCCACATCAACACATATACAGAAAGGGTCTAGCACAGTGGTACTCAGACTTTTTACCCTTAGGACCCCCCCTTTATATCTACATGTGGATGTTGCACACTCCCTTGATGAGGTATATGAATAACAATATTTTGTTTATTCACTGTGTGTATTTATTTGCATGTTTATGTATATTCATATTTTAACATTTTATGAGGAAATAACATAGTTCAAATTAGAACAGTCAATGGAGACTGATGGATCCAAATGTGATGAATCTGCCCTGTATTTTTGTATGAATTTTATAGGAGCTGTCCAAAGTGCTGAACTCAAATAGCTGCTTTAACCTTCAGACTAAATCCCAGAACAAATTTGCCACCCTGTTAACACTGGAGCCACAAGTCACCCCGGCTTTAGCTGTCACACAGACCTAGCTTCATTTTCATCTTGCCTTCATTCTCATCTTGCCAGCTGCAGGACCATTCCCTACAGAAGAAGTTTGAGCTTGGGAAGTTTTGCCCCCCCCCCCATTCTTTTGCCCATGGAGGAAAGCAAACTTCCATTTACCAGATACGAGGTACTTATATAAAATGAAGGATCATTATATTGTAATAGTTAAGCAGAACTCTCCGTATGTGCACGGAGATGAGATTTCCACCAATTTTCATGTAATTTGTTATTTGTTTCCAGAGGATGACTGTGCAATATGTATCAAAATTATTTTTTTGTGCATAATGTAATGCCCTAGATTTGTCCTCAGTAAGTTCCAATCTAGTAATATCTGTATAGCTGTCCAGAACATTGAAAAACTTTCTAGGCTATACCTCTGGAAATCTCTGTGTTTTATATCATCCACAAATTTAACTATGTGAAAAAGAACCTTCTTCCTCCTGTACATTCAGCTTAATTGGATGTCTCCACCCTGTTTTAAAGCCATCTCTTAATTACACTTGTACAGTTCTTTTTATTGTTGAGTTTATGGGAATATATTTTTATTAATATGCTTTTATAGAATATGCTTTACTTCACCATTTTAATTGGCCTTTGCCATTAATTGAATTCTATGGTGACTGTTGTTTCTATTGTATGTTGCAAGTTACTTTGGACTGTTTTAGATATATGTTTAAAAATGAAATAAATGAAAATAAATTAATAAACTCAATATTAAATAATTATTTAAGCCATTTAAAATATTTGCTTTGCCCAAATTTGTGGCATTAGCAGTCTATTACATGGTACAGTGTTCCAAAACATACTGTTAATTTTAAATTAATTTCATTTATAATTCCAAGCTCCTCCTCTCAGTCAGTGGTTTCCATTACACTTGCAGTTTGTTTTTGTTTTTTTTAAATCAATTTCTTATGGTATCTTCTCTCAAAAATAATTAAAATAGTAAAGACAGTATGTTGGAATGGTTTCAGTGATGGACTTGGACTCAGGGAGACCAGGATTCGGATCCCCATTCAGTCATGGAAAACCACTGGGTTACCTTTGGTGGCAAGTCATCCTCTGTCAGCCTCAGAGGACAGCAATGGCAAACCCCCTTTGAAAAAAATCTTGCCAAGAAAACCCAATGATAGGATTGCTTTAAGGTTGTCAGAATGATATTATATTCAACAAAAGTAAGAAACAACTTGTAGGCATGCAAGGACAACTAAAATGGTTATTCTGGTGGTATAACCTGATACAACACTAGGTATACAGCGTGTTTACACTTCTGTGTGATTTGTTTTAGTCAACACTTTTCTAAACTGCCTTTCAGGATTTAAAGCCCTCACAGAGTGATGTTCAGATAATAAATAAAACATAATTCAATACCAATATAAAATCCTCATTCTTAAAATATTTTATTCACATGTGCATTTATTAAATCAATTCTACCCCTTCCTACATCAGGAGGTTTCTGCATGGGAGATGATCAATTATGTTCCTTTATAAATAATCTAAAAATTTGTCAATAATATGTAATTTTTGAAAAGCTCAGCTGATGCAAAATATGTTGATATGCTTCCCCTCTGTGAATTTTCTTGTCTTGCTACATTCTTCCTTTCCTAGATGCTTTCTTTGTTGCATCTCTAACAATACATACTTACCGTATGTGTGTCTGCTCAACGATACATCCTGTTCAGTTGATAGAGCTTGCTTCCAGGTAAGAGGGTGTACAATTGCAGCCTCCAGCTGTTTCCATAGCTCTTCTGGCTTTCCTGTTCTGCTGTGGCCTTGTCTCCTGTGACCCTGTCACCCTGATTCATAGGCCAGAGAGAGATTTCCCAAGCTGACATTTTTCCCCTCTGGGATTCATTCTGCCCTTTTGCTATAGGGATTTGTCAAGATGAGCATGCCAGTATTACTCGCTGTGCTGAGTTAAAACTGAGGCATTCATACTATGTAAAAAAACAAAAAACAAATCCTAATCGAAGTGAGGGGAAGGGAAGGGAAGAAAGCATTCAGATCAAAACTCCAAATGCAATCAGTCCTTTAATCAGTGCTATACATTTGTAATGATGAACATGGAGTGGGTCTACACTGGCCAGAATACTCCAGGCTGCTCTGAAGTATTATGGCTTTGAAACTCTCTTGAATTCTCCCCATTACCTGTGCATTACAGGGTGACAGTGGGCAGGTGTTTACACAGTGTCCTGTTGTGCAGCTCGGAGCAAATTGCTCCCTCTAGGGTCAAAAATAAGGTGCCCAGAATCAATCACATGGCTGGGCACCTTCTTGGGAATGACCTGCACCAGCAGCAGTAGTGGTGGGCAGCACAGAGGGACACTGTGTAAACAACCACTTTGCATCACTCCAGAGTGTTATGGATTTTATTGGAAGATCCAGAGCAAATGGTGACTTTTTTAATGCAGGGATGGCCTGGATTCTTTGCAGAAGTGCCCTTCCCACATGAAGATAGTTACAGTCAAATCAGGCCTTTGGCCTTATGTTGCGAAGGGTCTGCATCTACACTGCAGAATTAATGCAGTTTGACTCTTCTTTAACTGCCAAGGCTCAGTGCTATGGAATTTTGGGATCTGTAGTTTTGTGAGATTTTTAGCCACCTCTGTCAGAGAGTTCTGGTGCCACAACAAACTACAAACCCCAGGATTCCATAGAATGGAGTCATGACAGTTAAAAGTGATGTCAGACTGCATTAATTCTGCAGTGTAGGAGTAGCCAGGGCAATACAAGGGTAGGGAGAAACTGGTTCACTTGGCCTTTGTATATATCTCCATGATTTGGTTATTATATTTATCTACCTTAATTTTCACATTATGTATAATTGCTGCAAACAACCATCTACCAGTGGAGTGTATTAGGGGATTTCCTGCACTGGAAGACTGGAAAGTCACCTTTGAGGTCACTTCAATTTAATGATTCTGAACTGTTCAGAATCTTTTATATGAGACGAATAAGTTCCCCTATGAATTTAAATCTTTTCCATCTTATGGCAACCCTAAGGCAACCTATCATGTGGTTTTCTTGGGAAGATTTGTTCAGAGGGGGTTTGCCTTTGCCTCTGGGGCTGAGAGAGTGTGACTCACCCAAGATTACCCAGTGGGTTTTTATGGCTGTGTGAGGATTTGAATTCTAGTCTCCAGAGTTGTGGTCCAACACTACATTACACTGCCTCTTGGGCAGTATGTACCAAATAACAACCTGAAATGGGAATATGTGACTCATATTAACAATTCTATCTGGTTTATTTCCTCTACACAAATTACCCTCTAATGAATCACAACAGCAAATGACCTTAAATATAAGTGCTGCAGTTGCTTTGCTGTAAGAAAGTATTAAAGCAATTTAATGATAGGCTGCAGCCTGTACTAATGAGAGCATTTCATTACAGATTGCAGTACTGTCTGGCTCCTGGGGTCTATGAGACAACTGCAGATTTCTAATGTAGGTGCATCACCAATCATGTCTCCTCCTCTGTGGTTTAATAAATGTCATTGTGTGATGCAGACTGACAAACTCAGCCCACCCCACTTTTCAAATTACCAGGTTTTCAGTGAAAGGTCAAGTGTCTGAGTCTTCTTGGAAATGTAAGCATCTAGGAATAGTTGACTCAGTATCTTCCAAATATTTCTTGATGAGCTTGTTTTTTGTTCCTTAAACATCTTGTATGAGATGTTATAATCTAAAGCCAAACTCCATCACAGACACATACTTAGTACAGTTTCTGGAGTACTGTATCAGACCAGACTTGCAAAGCGCCACAATCCCATATCCTTCCCGCATATCCTCCCATCCAGAGGCCTTGCCTCAACAGAACAATATACAGATTTACATGCTAATCCTCTCAACCAAGGGTCACACAGTATATATACCCCACACACCTCCATGCCACCATTCTCTGAAGATGCCAGCCACAGATGCAGGCGAAATGTCAGTAATACATTCTTCTAGAACATGGCCTCACAGCCTGAAAAACCCACAAAAACCTATGGATGCTGGTCATGAAAGCCTTTGACTTCACAATCCCATTCATCTAACAAACACAAACATACCTGGTTGGGACAATCATTATCTCACAGTTCTTCAAAGGTGTGATGGTGCTGCTTTTATCTTGATCTCTTTTCCCTGCATGCTGGCCTCCATAGCCCACCTCTGTGCCCTAACTTCTTCCCAGAGTGCTTTTCAGTGTGTGTTTGTGTGTGAGAGACAGTATATATACATATATATAGTGCAATTGCACAATCCTGTCACTTCATTAGCTAAAAAAAAATAAAGAAAAGATATGGGGGGGGGCCTGAAAAGGAGCCTGCAATAGCAAGGGCTAAGAGGGGGAGAGGTCACTCACACTATGTGGCTTCCCACATATCAGAGCTGCTTCAGGAGGACTCTCACAGTAGTCAAAAAGCAGTGTGATTGGGGGGCATTGACAGGTTTTGCACTCCAAGGAGCACTCCAACAGTGGATGGACTACATGCCAGCTACTGGACAGACACAGTGTACTGTGATAAGGTACAGCTACAGATTCTGTTGTTGTTATTGTATGCCTTCAAGTTGTTCCCAACTTATTGTGACTCTAAGGCAGTGCTTCTCCATTATTTTCTGTCACGCCCCCCCTAGGAAAGAAGAAAACATTTCGCGCCCCCCCGCGCGACTGTAAATAGTCACATGGGCGGATTTGACCAATCAGGATAGAGCACATTGGGCTGCTACTGGGGCTGCGCTGGGACAATCTCCCTCTCTCCAGCCGTAACGGCCCCCCCCTTTACGGAGCCTCGCGCCCCCCCTGGGGGGCGTGCCCTACTATTTGAGAACCGCTGCTCTAAGGCAACCTTATCATGAGGTTTTCTTGCCAAGATTTGTTCAGAGGAGGTTTGCTATTGCCTTCCCTTGAGGCTGAGATTGTGTGACTTGCCCAAGTCACACAGTGGCTTCCATGGCCAAGAGGGAAATTGAATCTTGTGTATTGTAAGCCAAGGCCTTTTGAGATGCCAACCCTAGTGGGAATGATGGTAACTTCTGCAAATACCTGGACCATTTTGCTGCTTGTCCAGCCACTAAAAAAAAGGGGGGGAAAGATGTTTTCCTGTCTCTAGGAAGCCATATTACATGGTCAGCTGGATTTTATCCAAATTCTGGTCACATTTACCAAGATAGCCCTCATACTAATGTTCACAATTACTTGACCTAGAAGCAGTTGCATATCTTCTAACCATCCTGATTTGTCCAGGACTGTCCTGATTAATCATTTGCTACCCCACGTTTGCAGCTTCTTTTAAAATATCCCAGCTTATCTTTCCTCCTTCAACTTTCTCTGTTTATACAGTGTTTACATCAATTGGTGCAAGCTGAGTTCAAAGTGCAAAAGTAATTTGCATTCAATTGACCCAGTGGAGAGGGAAGGAGGGACCAAATCTTTCCACTCCCTTTAAGCTCAGGCAAAAGCAAACTGCTGCACTCCTTCTGAGTGTGTCTGTTCTTCCTCATTAAATGTGTTCACCACCTTGACCATACTTGCTTGGCCAAGTGTGTCCTGTGTTTTCATCTGTGAAATGTTGGAGGGTACACAATCAATCAAATCTTGCCAACCTAAACCTTGCCTGCCTACTTTTGTGACATCACAAGGATCCTTAGCTTTGATCTTACAATCTCAGGGAATGTTGCTGAGCTGCTAATTCTGCTTGGAAATAAAATCTCTAGAATAACATACAGCCTAGTTTTTGTCATTGTTGTGTTTCTGTTTTGTTCATCAAAGCTCCATTTACAATGGCAGCCTGTACACAGAATGTATTTCTGTTTGGGAAATAGCAAGGCAGTATCTGGTTGTGAATGTATGAAGCAGCAGACATCCTTCTGGCAGATCCCTTAGAAGATCCAACAGGATTGTATAATCTTTGGCCTCGTTCCCACTATGATTTAAAGTGTATTGCTGATCAGGTTATATGACCATCATTCCCACTTGAAACTGGTTCCGATCCTATTGAGCTCAATTGCAATCACAATAAAACGAGGCAAACATAAGAAACCCGCTGCTTGCTGACACTAGTTTTTTGGCAGTTCTTTTGAAAAGAATCAATTCCGAAGCATGTTCAACAAGTGAGAACGGCAGATCTAAATTGCATCATTCTGGAGGGGAGAGACTAATGGCAGAGGGGTGTTTACAGTTTTTGAGAAATCAACCATTTCCCCCCCTCTCAGCACTGCCTTTGTGCTTGTGGTATGACCTATGGGTGCATGATATATGTGTGTGTGTGTGTGTGTGTGTGTGTGTGTGTGTGTATATATATATATATATATATATATATTTGACAGAATACGTGATCCATTGTATTTGCAACTACTTGCAATTATGGGCGGACTGCAGCTCAGTGAGGCAAGTAGTTGCAAAACCAATGGATTGCATATTCTGTCAATTATGTTCCCAAGCCAGGTTGCTCAAAGGGGAAATGGTGTTCTTGAGGAGCCTGGGTTGCTGAAGGGCAGAGGAAAGCTCAGTTGCTACAGCCACCCCACTCAGCACCTGGAATGACCCCGTCCTCACCATGTTGCCACTTGTGTCACCGATGACCGGCAGATGATTGACATGAATTTTGAAGCAGCACAAACTAGTGGGATCAACAATCATGCCAAAAAAGAAGCAATTACAAAGGAATAATGAAAAGATCTGCTTTTGTAGTGGGAACAATGGATCTTTTGGAATTGATTCACCGACACGGAGCGAAGGCAAATCACAAACCCGTTTAAATGTAATTGGGGACGAGCCCTTCATGTGTCTGGTGCCTGAATTCCCACTCTATCTGTCCTCTTCTTATTCTGGCCAAACAGTGGCTCTAACCATCTGAATCTTGCTGATTTGTTGTGGGCTATTGTTCTAGTTGTATGTCACAGACCACATCAAAATTGTTTCTAAACTGAGATGCAAGCCATGCTGGCTAAAACTGTGGTGTTTTAGTCTTCAATATTTCATCATGTGATATTTACCAAGGAAAGCAAACATTCCTTAAAGCTCACCCTTTTGCTATGAAAGATGAGACTGTATATCCTCAAACGCTTCAGTCAAACTATACAGCAAACCCTTTCTTTCAGTAAACTTCTATTGCAGTGAAGTAGGTAACATAAGGAGTGTTGTGACCTAATTTGCAAGGGAAAGCAGAGAATGGGTTATTGAAGCATTGTAGTCTCAATACAGCCACAGACTTTATAAAGAGTAGGTGCCAAGTGTGCTGAACACTAAAACTTAAGGTCCGCTGAACTTCTGTGTACTGCCCTATATAGCAGAAGATGATGGTAATGAATCTGCTGTGGATTTGCTCTGAACTTTACAATAGCTACCTAAGATGCTGAGCCTTTTGCAGGATATGATTTGGTAACTTCTATAACTCTTTTAAGGTTCAAACTAAATCACCACTCCACTAACATCTGTTATACTAGCCACCACTAGGGATATAACCTGCCTCCCATTATCTGAAGTGAAGAATCAACATATACTGGAAGCAAATGCTTCCATATTAACTAGTTACTCCAAAACTTCAATGTATCAGTCCCTCCCCCTTAGTTCTTGCAAGAGGGAGTTAATTACAACAACTTGCAAGAAATTAGCTAGTTACTTTTAATTAATTTCTTCTTGCAATAATGAAGGAATATTCATTGTTGTGTGCCATCAAGGCATTTCCAATTTATGGTGACCCTAGGTGAATCTATTGCAGAGTTTTCTTGGCACAATATGTTCACAGAGGATTTGCCTTTCAGTATCAGAGTGTGACTGGCCCAAGATCACCCAGTGGATTTCTGTGTCTGAGTGGGGAGTCAAACATTGATTTCCAGAGTCATTGTCCAATGCTCAAATCACTGTCATTTGATGAGAGACCACATCATTTCTTCTCTCTCTCTCTCTCTCTCTCTGTATAACTTTAATTTCCAGTTACTTTTATAGTTACGTGGTGTGACATTATTAAATGGAGGCAGAGGATTATCACATTGTTCAAGTTTTGGCTTATACTGTCCCTCTGTTTTGAGTTGCTGCTTTGTGGTTTGTTGTGGGTATTCAGTTGATTATGACATGTATGAGAGGTGAGTGCATTTTGTAGCAAAAGCCAGCAGCTTGTAGTGTTTAGAAATTTTAAAAATAATTATTTTAAAATAATTATTTTATTTACTTTAGAGAAAATAATGAGTATATTTATTTTTAAAAATTGTATGGCTATCTTGGTTCCTAGGTAACATCCTATGTGAAGACACACCCAACTAAAGGTGGTGGCAAATATGGGTGTGCAACGCCAGTACCCTGGTGAGATCAAACTCTTTTACCCAAAAAGGCTCCAATGCTGAAAATAAAGTTCAAAAGGGGGAAATTTATTTTGAAGAACAAAAGAAAAAGGTTTCTCCTCCCCAGCTCTAACAGGCTTAAAATAAAAGGTACTTTACAGTTTAGGTTTCAGCAATCTTCAGTATTGTCATCTCTCTGGGTTTGATCTTGGTTTGATATCCTACTCAATGAAGCTGGTGCAGGGTCTTTCAGCTTCTGGTGTTGACTTCTTTGTTGTTGATGTTTAATAGAATTAACTGCTTCTGGTAACTAAATTGGCTAAATGGTAAGTAAATTGGCTAAATGGTGTAAGAAATGCTCTTTCCCTCTGTTTGTGCCTGTTTGCTACCAAACAGATAAAGCCAAGCCTGCCTAAGAAAAACTAAAAATCCCAAGCTGAAGCAGAGCTTGCTGGGAAGGGGCAAACCAAAAACTAGAAAAATGCAGGGGATTCCTACAGCTCCTCCCACAAACTAATACAGTGGAACATTCGTATGCTCAAACATACTAAGAACTGACTAAAAATGAAGGAAGATGCAGGGGAGAATTTAAACAGTCCAGGCTGGACATCACATCCTACTCCTTAGATAACTAAGGCCAGATAAAGCAGGTTGGAACCCTCGGGCAGTTCCAAAAATAGGGGGCCCTTTCTGCACATGTGTGATTTATTCTGGGACTCGTGGCATGGAAATTAATTAATTTAATAATTGAAATGTAGAACAAAACTGACAGCATCACATTTTGTATGAACCCTTTTTTTCACCCTTGCAGTTTCAGCAAAACTTACAGTATGATCTCATATAGTTTTAATTCCTCAAGGAACACACGATATTTATGTTAGTAGAAACAGTGGTAGAATCAGGTAGTGATTGGGGAAGAAGACAAAGGAATTTAGATTTCCCCCATTGATATCACTGATATCATTGATAATCTGATCCTGCATGCAGCCCTCCAGATATTTCTAGACTGCACCTTCCAGCATTCCTCACCATTGGCTAGCGCAGCTGGGAATTCCAGTTGGTCAACCCTGGGGTCAGGTGGGAACAACATGATTTTCAAGGACCAGAACACAATAAATGTGTTTAAGAGATAGCAAATGAAACTTTACTATGTCTTATGAGTTGCACCACTCAGTTATGGAGTCAAGTCTTGGAACACACATTTTAGCATTGGATACTAATATTGTAACTTGTGTAATCTACTAGATACTAAAAAATTTAAAGATAGAAGAATCTTAAGACTGAACAAAAATCAGGTTCTGGCCTTGTCTGTGTACAAAATGTAGGAATCCAGTAGCCCTACATATGTCCACTGAAAGTTCTCCGAATACAAACTCATTGCCAGCAATGGATTCCACTAATGATAGGCCCAAGGTGGGACATTTTAGGAGGTGATGTCAGAGCAGACTCAGTGTATTCAAGTCCATTCATTTTCCCATGAAACCCCAGAGTGGGCTCCTGACCTCTACCAACCAGGAATTGGAACACATGTTTTCCCATTGTGACCAATGAGAAGGTAAATTTTAATACAAAGAACTGCTGGAGATAGTAACAATACCCCCTTGTCACTCCCAAGTCTGATTAATGTAAACTGGTATCACTTTGGCTGTGATGGACAATTTGCCACTTCATTTCTTCTCTGTCTTCACTAAGGGGTTGTACAGACTGGCCACAAGGGCCAGCCTGGGGGTGGAGTTGGGGCGTGGTTACTACATGCTGTCCACCCCGACTCCACCCTCATGTTGTCCTCACACTGCCTAACCAAACAGATCATGAGCGATGTCAGGGCACACGCTGCACCAAAGGAGCACTGAAAAACTGCCACCGCAGTGACAAAGGCAGCTTTTTGCAGCTCTAAAAAGGAGCGACATTTGCTATCTCTTTTTAGAGTGGCAAAGTGCTGGATTGGGGCTGCAGCATGCAGTTGCTACAGCCCCAATCCAGTGCTCCCAGGGGTGGCATAGAGCCGCCCCTTAGAGGCCATCTGTTGAGCCCCCAACTCTCTCCTCTGAAAGCATGCAAGACTACAAACTTAACACTGCCACAAGACATATCCACTCAGAGGCAATATCCATTCAGTTGAATGGGACACATTCCCAGACAAATGTGTTTAGGATTGTAATTTTAGTTTATAAAGTCAAATATGACATTTCTAATTCAATGCCAACCCCAAAGTCTTTATAAGCAATGAATATCTCTGTGTTATTACAGTTTTGCATCACTCGTCAGGAGTGAACTTTCTGTAAAAAGAATTGTAAAAAGCTCCACCAGCTTACTCACACTGGAAGACCTAGAAAACAATGGCTTCAGTGATGGCACATGGGAGCTCTCTTAGCAAACACATTGGCCCATGAGTGGATGTTTGGGTTAGAGTGGATGGTTGGGTTGAGAGGCAGAGGTGTTCCTAGATGCCATCTGGCTATAACTGTGCAGCTGGAAAAGAAAGAACATTGTCCAAGGAAGTACTTCAATACCTTCTTACACAATGCTCTCAAAGGTATTTATGCTGGTGCAACCTCTGGTTGCATAGTTCACCAAGAAGATTCAAGACAAGAAGATTCACTGGACTGTTCTGGAGTTATCTTGCACTTATAAAGCACTTGAGCTTCTCCCAAGTGCTATGTTTATGTCTCTTGTGTGTGTGCCCGTGTGTGCATGTAGTGTCCTTTTTTACTACACAAGCAACAATATTCACTTGAACAATAGAATAAGAGGAAATGATGTCAAAGTGTATATATCTGTTTGTTTAGTCTATCTATGTCTCTGTCTCCTTACATGCAAACATTACTGTAAGGTAACTTTTCTACATTTCTTCCTGCCTTGCTTAAAATTTCTTCTTTGATACTTGCAAAATGAACCTGCTTCCATAAAGCCACTTTACAGTGGAACTGAGAAGCCTTGTAGCACTAAGCACAGGAAATCCCAAAGTAAGTGTCCCATGACTTTTCTGAACACAATATCAAAGTGATGTGGCCTTTTCTTAAGAAAGAAGAAACAGGAACTGCATAAATTTTCATCAGAGGGGGTGGGGGGAACTGACCGAAACCACAGTAACTATTGAAACTGAAGCCAATACAAATAAGGGACAAGTAGGAGAGAAACAAGAGATTTTCCAAAAAAAAAAGAAAGAAAGAAAGAAAGAAAGAAAGACGAAAGAAGAAAGAAGAAGAAGAAGGAAGGAAAGAAAGAAAGAAAGAAAGAAAGAAAGAAAGAAAGAAAATATCACATGGGTACAATTTGACTACAATCTTTCAGAGAGTAAATGAGGTAACAGTTCCATGGAAAAAAACAGCAAGAAATATTAGTTTCAAAATTTGTAAGACATCAAAGGGCTAGCAAGACACAAATGGGATTCATGTATGTGTTTTTTTTCCTGTAAATATCAGTGGCACAAAAGTCAGCAGCCTCTCTCTGTCTCTCCCCACCTCCACCCTCCACCCCCCACATGTGCAATAAGAAAGTTAAGTCTTCTTCTCTTTGTGTCATGGACCCAACAAAGGTAACAGCCTCTTCTAAGCTGCTATTTCTATTTCAAGGGAAGTCTTTACTACCCATCCAAGGAGGTCCCTCAAAGAGGCATTTCTGCTATTACAGCTTCCTATGAGGATGCAGGAAGACTCTAATCAAGATCCTGTTCAAGTGTAAATCTATGCCAGCCTATTTCTGCTGGGCTTCTGCTATGCCATCTGAGCAAAGCAGCAGTATGGTGCCATAGCACATCCACACAAACAATCAGTGGCTGGGAAGGAGACTCCCAGGCACCATCCACTGATCACTGGAAGGAGTTTATCACACGGGGGACAATTGGAAGTATAAACGGCAATTGTGCTAATGGTATTCACACAATGTTGTGTTCAAAGTGATATTATCCTGTGAATAAACCATGATTATTGCTCAACTGCACTAATAGTTTTCACACAATGTTGAGGTGAAACATGATTAAAGTGCCATTATCCCTTGAATAACCAGGCAAGAAACAGCAGTAAGTCATTTGCAGGAACTGTTAATAACTTTTTGCTGTTTACTGCCTGGTTATTCCCTGGTTATTCACAGGATAATGGCTTTTGTGTTAATCTCATTTTAATTGCATCTTAATGTCAATTGTGTGATTTTCTCAGGTTAATCATTGTTTAAAGTCCCAATTTCCCCCCTTATGATAAACTCTGAAGTCCAAGAGGATAGGGGTTGTTACCACCTGTGCAACTGGGAGCCCCTCGGATGCTCTGACACTATCAAACCGAGATTTCAGGCACAGGAGGGCATATCCTCCAACATTTCACACATGAAAACTGGGACGTGTGTTGTCAAACAACATCAAAGCATGGCCAAGATGGGAAAAGTTGATTAGGATGAACATACAATCTAGAAGAGGCTGCCAGCAGATTACTTTTGCCTGAGCCTACTGGGAAGGACCAGATTCCATGCCCTCCTCTCCTCTGAGTTAATATAATGACAACTACTTTTGCACTTTGAACTCAGGGCCTTTGCAGACTGCTAGAAATAGTGCAAATTGAGTCCACTTTAACTGCCCTGGCTCAGTGCTAGGGAATCAAGGGAACTGTATTTTTTTTCTGAGACATTGAGCCTTCTCTGTCAGAGAGCTATGGTGCCACAATAAACTACAGTTCCCATGATTCCCTAGCACTGAGTCAGGGCAGTTAAAATGGACTCAATTTGCACTAGCTCTAGCAGTCTGCAAAGGCCAGAAACTGGGATATTTTAAAAGCAGCTGAAAAAGTGGAATGATAGGATTAATCAGGACTGTCCCTGAAAACTGGTACAGTTGGAGGATATCAAAAGGCCATTGTGCCAGGAGACAGTGGATACTTCCTTCTACAATGACTCGAGATCATATAGGCACTGGACATCATGCCAATGTATGTCACCAATGGCATGTTGGACTCTCTCCCATATAAAAAGCTACACATGTATCACAGTATTCATTGGTGCCCATAGTCTCCTTGTTCTCTTATATGAAAGTTACCAAAATAAGATTCAGAGCTATGAAAAAAAAGTATGGAAACTGTAATGCTAGTGTTGTGATTCTAGTTTTACTTTGTTTGTTTGGCATGCAAGTGGTCTGATATGAACAGTTATGAGAATACAGAATGTTATTTATGAGAATGCTACAGTCATGGGAACACAGATGATTCCAGATCTCAAACAAACAACAAACACAGACATATGGTCTCCAGGTTCATTAAAAAAGCAGCAGATTTAGTTATGCTTTGAACACAAAATCTCCAAAGATTTAACACTAACACCAATTGCAGTAGCCCAATTATAATGATTTTGATAACATTTGTAATTTGCCCTAAAACATCATACCTAGAGGTCCATGGGCCTCCATCCAGCAGCTTATGAGCCCAAGATCTGCTTAGTTTCAGCAAGCTTGTAGCATGATGGATCTCATAGGGCATTGGTCATCATACAAATGGCTTTCCAGCTCATATCTCATTCCATTTCCCTCCTCTATTCATTCCATTCTAAAATAAAAATGGCCAAAGCAATAGTGTCACTAGCTAGGGAAGTGATGACAAACCTTTCAGGAGCTGAGTGCCCAAACTAAAAGGCCTTCCAGCACCAGGTGTCGGGGGTGAGACTTCATCTCTTCCCCCCACCCCCAGGCCTTTAGCTGCCTCGCCAGAGACAGCTGAAGGCCGGAGGGGGGGGGGGGAGAGAGAGAAGAGGAACAGGCATGCACCTGTTCCTACTCCTCTCCCTGCACTGTCCTTGACCTTCAGCTGTCTCTGGAGAGGCAACTGAAGGCTGTGGAGGGTCTGGAAGGAGAAGAAAGAGGTGCATGCCTCTTCCTTTCCTTCTCCTGTGCTGTCCCCAGCCTTCAGCTGTCTCTGGAGAGGCAGCTGAAGGCCTCGGATGGCCATGAAGGAGGAGAAAAAGATGTGCACCTCTCCCTCCTCCTCCCCACCCCCCGTGTGCCAGGGAAAATGGCTTCAAGTCCATCTCTGGCACGTATGCCATAGGTTTGCCATCACGGAGCTAGGGTGTCACTCAAAGCAGAGGTCTGCTGATGGACCCCCCTCCCCCACCAGCTACTGTGTTGCTCTGACCAGGCAAGTGAGGTTGCGGGAGAGGACATGTTCACCTACTGCTCTGCCACCCAGTTTCCTCCCCAGGGAGAAAGCCTGACAATGGAGCAGCTGGGAAGGGTGCATGTTCACCTCTCCTGCACCAAGGAGAAGGAGGTCTCAACCAGGTGTCACCCCTCCTCTGGAGTGTCACCTGGTACAGTCCACATCCCCAGCCCCTCAGTGATGCTACTGGATCAAAGTCTAATTCAAATTTAAATTACAGTCAGTCATGCAGCTTCTATGATCTTCAATGAGTTCAGACCAGCCTTCTAACTTTGCATGCACAGAAACTGTTTAAAGTCCTGTTGTGTTGGCTCTATAGAATTCCACTAAAAAGATTTGCTTCTCTAGTTCCATCATCAAGATGACATGGGTCCATGATATATTAAGACGTCATGGTAAGGGCACTTATAAAGGAGTAAGCTAAATGAAAATCAACGACACATGCTTCTTAGGACCTTATCACACCAGCCTTGTTGTTCTACCACAATTTCACAAGTTTAAGGACAGAAGCATACCAGTTTGGCATAATTTCTTATCTCACCTTTTCCCACGATAGCACTTTGACACTGTGGACATGTCTATGCGGGCCAAATGAAGTGGTTTCACCTCATCCTCAATCCAAGTACGGACTGTCTTTGTGAGTTATGACTAGATACATACTGAGCTCTCCCTTTCCCTCCCTTAAACTGGGTTAAAATAACTTACCCTTTGTTCTGGATTTTGCAGGAAGATCCAGAGCACTCTGTAGCAATGCCAGGTGGCTGTCTGCACATGCGCTCCACTGTGTTGCCTGGTGCTGCCACCTTTGGTATGAGTCTCTCCATCTGAGGTCACAGTGAGGCACCTAGCTACATGACTGATGCTAGACTCCTTGTTTCTGACCTCACAGGGAGCAACTCATGCCAGTGGCGGTGGTGCCAAGCAACACAGTTGGACACATATGAAGATAGCCACCCAGCATCACTACAGAGTGCAGATATAATGGGGGAAATTCAGGGCAGCTCTGGAGCCAAAATACTTCATTAGCAGTCAGTGTAGAGTCCTGTGTTACATTCTCAGGCACTGTACAGTTGGACCTCCTTATTCATGGATTTTTTTATCCATGAATTCAAGCATCAACAGCTTGAAAATATTCAAAGAAAGTATAAATTTCAAATAGCAAACATTGATTTTCCATTTCAAATGGAAATGGAAATTTTGTTATGCCATTGTATTTAATGGGACTTGAGCATCCATGGATTTCATTATTCATGGGGGATCCTGGAACTGAATCCCAGCAGATAACGAGGGCCCACTGCAGGATCTTTTTCCAACTTTGGCACACACCCATTTCTTCACTTTCTGTAGGTCCCATCCAGGCATGTGTGTGTATCTGTCTTCAAGTCATCTGTTGACTTATAATGATCCCATGAATTTCATAGGGTTTTCTTAGGCAAGGAGGTTGTTTTGTCAGCTTCTTCCTCTGAAACATATTCTACAGCACTTGGTATTCATTGGTGGTTTCCCATCTAAGTACCAACCAGGGCTGGCCTTACTTAGCTCCCAAAATCAGATGGCACATGATGCCTTTAGGGTATACCAGCATTTTATCTTTCTGGAGTATCAGTTGCAGAGAGTTGATTATGCTAGACCCAAACTCTTAATGAAGTCTAATACATGGTACAAATGGAATGTAGAAAAACACCTAGTCAACAAAAGCTCTTTACCTAGAAAAACCTGGGAAGCAATCTCTAACTATTGTCATTTTCTACTTTGCAGATTTGTGGGTATTTTCTCACTAATAATGGTAAGGTAACATCAGTTTTGCTGTTGTCTTTTGTATCTTTTTCTTACTGTTTATTCTGTCAGGAATTAAAATGCAGATAAATTCAGCTTTAATTTAATGCCATTCTTTTTTGGAGGGAGGGTAGATAAGTAGGTTGAAAAAGTCTACATTTTCTATTTTATTCTGGCTTACTTTTGTAATTTTATGCCATCCCATTTTAAAAAGCCCACATCATTTATGCTTTCCCCCCCCCTTGTGCCATGATGTTATAATCATTTTTAAGAATTTTTCTGGTATTATTATTAAATTCTATTTTTAAGCCCTTGAATGTGTTGCATTTTAACCACTATGTATAGCAGGATTGCATTTCCAAGCAGTTTTAACTTCCCCCTATCCATTCTTTATTTTTGGCCTCATAATCTTTGCTGGCAAATATAAAGTTCAGACATCACTTAAGAAGGATTACACAAGTCTATTGTACTGCAAACATATGCTCAGCAAGATTCCACATGCTGCTTTGCTTAATGTGCATCTTTGCAATAAAACAGAGACATGTGTAACTGTTCAAAAGCAGTGCATACATATGTTTTAAAATGGAGGCATAGCATATTCTTTCACTGCTTTTCAGATCTATAAAAAAGAATAGGGTTCACTCCAAAGCTGTCACCTTTAGAGACTGTGGCATGCCTGACATAAATGGGGAGACATATAAACTGCTGAGCAAAACAGAATAAACAATTATCAGCCCAGAGAGATTAAACCTGTTCACTTTTGTAGCTCACGTGTTTCAGTTTTTCAGTAACAGGGTTTGTTTTTGATATTTCAAATTATCTGTGTTTTATAACCTATTTCAGTGTAGTTCAAATCTTATGCTGTTTTTTTTAGAATGATGGTTTGGTTGTGTTTGTATTTGGTTCTATGGATAATGATGATAATAATGATGATAATAATGATGATGATGATGATAATAATAATAATAATAATAATAATAATAATAATAGAATTGTTTGTTTGACTGATTGATTGATTAAATTCACTGGATAACCTTGAATCAATTACTGTACCTCAGTTGCTCTACTTTACAGGGTTATTGTGAATATAAAGTTGGAAGGAAGAGAGCCAAATAGGCAGTCTTGAGCTCCTTGAGGGAAAAGAAGTTATAAAGGCAACTAACAATTAGTTGTGGAATAAATAACCTTCATAAGATGGCCCTTACCTGGGAAAATTTGTCCATCTCTTGCTTCAACTGAGGAACTTTTATTGGAATCAACAGAAGAAATTGCAGATACATCTCAAGATACTCAAAGAGTATTGTTTTATTAGTTTAAAAAATTGGCCTATGTGAACCCTTAAGACCTTCAGAATCAAAGTTCAAAATTATTTGGGAACAGGAATTCACAGACCATTTACTGCACTAGTAAGGTTTTTACTTGTCCTGTAAATGGCCTGAAAGTACTATATGTGGCCAAACATGCTACTCATCATCATCATCATTTTATTTCTATCATCTTCTGAGCATCTTCAGATGTATCTCCAGCTTCTTCCATCATTAGCTTTGACATTATGACGTTACTGGGATTAAAATAAATACACACATACAGAAACAGGAACAGTTGTAAGATACACAATGGCTAGGTATCCCACTTTACTAATGTCCATTCTCAAATCTGAAGGGACCTGTGTGTAAAGTAAGTATAGTCTAGGTCAAGGTTTGGGTTTGTTTTTGTTGGTATAGTTTTAAAAAAGGATCCAACAAGGAGAGAAAGCAGGGCCTTGAAGTAGCTTGTCAGCAAAAACCTGAACAACAGAACCAGCAATAAATCATATAGTCACAATCTTCCTTGCTATGGAGATTATCGCATGATTAAAAAACACAACTTACCTCATCCATTTTGGAGTCTATTCCAGGATGCAGCCAGGTATTATCACACGCAATTGTCACTGATGCCGCCTCCCAGCTGCATCTCGCCTAAACCCCCGCTAGAATCTGCACTCAGCTGGCTGATTTGCACAGTCAGGAAGTCCCAACTGTGCAAACTGGCCAGCTGAGCATGGATTTTAGCCGGGTTTTAGCTGGGATGGAGCCAGAAGATGGCATTGCCAACAAACTGCACATGATAATACCCAGCTGCATCCTGGAATAGACTTCAAAATGGATGAGGTAAATAGTATTTTTTAACCATGATATAATCATGTTGACATGGTGTATATATCTATTTAAATTACAGCCATTGCTTCTAAATTCATGTCTGTGTATATGAATTAGCATATGTAAATCTTGTACAAGTTTTTTATTGCAGTTTTTGCTTACATTTCACCCTTGCAAGACTGCATTTTAAAAAATAAATTATAAAAATAAAAAATAAAGATAACCTATTTTTGCAACTGGGGGCAGGGGAATTGAATACTGTGCAAGCAATTGCTATGAGGATTCAGCAGCAAAACAGCAAACCATGTGGTACACACTGTCATGAAATATTTATAATAGTGCCATTGTTTCTGAAACATTTCTGGTGAGGGAGAGAGATGAATGATTTCTTTTAAAAAAAAAATACACAGAGAGACAAACAGACACATACAAACTCTTCCAGCATTTAACTTTTGAGTCAGCACTCAGCAATCATGAAACAAATAATTCAAGGCTGACATCAGAGGCAGCTTCAGAGCTTAATGCCAGCAGATGACAGTGAAAGGAAAAGCATACATCAGATATGGTTCTCATCAAACTAGTTTTAGGTTCTATCTTGGGTTTTCTTAATATAGGCCTGCTGAATTCATCATCTTACTCTTTGTCTTATCTTTTGGTCTCATCTTTTGGAAACACTTTCTTCTTGATATCTTGCTTCTGAGATCCCCCTCCCCAAATAATCTTTCAATGAAGGACTCAGCTGCTGTTATCCAAATACAAACAGTGATATTACAAACACCAATACTTCTCTCTCTGGAACATTAAAATATCCCAAAATGATTCACATGACTCATACCTAAAAGTTGTCATTCAAAGGTCTACAGAGTATAGGTGAGATTTGTGTGATTTAATTTAACCGACAAGATTTGAACCCCAGTTCATTAACCTTTGAAAGCAATGAGCCACAATGAGCAATAAGCCACAGGGGATATGCCTCCTTCACCTACACATACCCACTGTAACATCGCAGTAGGACAGCCATTTATCAGCACATGAGTCACAGTTTGTAGCTTGTGGAGTACTAATTGATTCTCTGCATCATTTAGAAGCACTTAGGGGAGGAATGAAGAGAGAGATACAGACAAAGAGAGAGAGAGAGAGAGAAGTTGTAATTATGGTTACCATATGGAATAAGGAATAGGACTCCTACACCTTTCTATACCTTTGATTGTGTAGAAGAGGAAATTTCAGCAGACATTGCTTGCTTAACATATATATCATCAATCATACGTATCCATTGTGATACAGAGTTCTCTTGGTATCCACTGGATTTTGGTACCTGGAAACAGCCCCCCATAGATATAAAAATCAGTGCATGCTCAAGTCCCATTAAATACAATGGCATAGTGAAATGGTGTCCCTTACATAAAATAGCAAAGTCAAGGTTTGCCTTTTAGAATACACACACACAGACACACACACACACACACACACATTTTTAAATATCTTCAGGCCATGGATGGTTGAATCTGTGGATGAAGGATCTGTGGATATGGAAGGCTAACTGGATATTGTTTTCCTTTTTAAAAGGAATTTTAAATCTGACATTGTAATATGTAGGAAAAATAGGCTAAAGATAAATTTCTAGAAAAAAAGTAATGCTTTTAAAAAATAATTTCATTTACAAGCTTGAAGTTCCTGCCAAAATTCACTGCAACTAGTTTCCAAAATATGTCAAAAAGTATCAGACAATCAGGCGTCAGTATGATTAATATCACCACTCTTTCTTTTTCTCCTCAAATTGACCTCTGGGAGCTCTGGTTGGGGATGAACAAGCTTGCCATTTCAGCATGTTAACGGAAATGTTTGTAAACATATGACATCCTATTCTCCATTAGCTTGTCTCTAGTCAGACATCTTGACCTATTATACCAGAATGATTAGTGAGTAGTCTGCAAATACTGCACTCCTCTTTTGCTTTACCCTTTCCTAAATTTAAGTGGGAAAATAAAATTCTCAGCAAGGGTAATAATACTTTTACCTGTCAAAAATGGTCAGAATTGACACAAGATCAATCCACTGTGGCTAATCTTATCTGGGTGGAATGAGATGCCACAGAGCAAAGAATTCCCTCATGAGGAGGGAGAGGTTGCCTGGTAAAATCTATGTATACAAAGGGTACTACTGCCTTTACTGTTGCCATCTTCTCCATCATGGGACTGCTGAAGATCCTTAAGGAAGAAGAAGAGGGAGGTGGATTGCCTTTTCCCAGTGAAAAGGGCACATGAGTGACAGATACTGGTGGTTCTAACAGGAATGTGATTCTAACCATCTTCAATTCCATTGAGGAATAGAACAACAATTTTATAAAATATTGCGTAAAATGTGTCAGCTTTGCTGAAGACCTGCATGACTTAATTTGACACTAAATTCTTGAGGGCTGTGACCTATATCTTACTGATAATCTGAAATGAAGCAGATGCCTAATGGATACACCCATTGAATCAATTGTTGAATGTTGAGTTAACATATTACTAGATCCCATTGGTTCAGTGGGCCTTCTCGAGTTGGGATTACTAAAAGTATCCAGGCCCATGTGTGTTAAGGCTTCAAATATTTTTCCAGGTACAGAAGAGAAAAGTAATGTACTGCAACCAACAGTTCCTGTTGACATGCAGTAAAAGTGTCTTGATTGGCCATAGTTTAAATCAGAGGTAGGCAACCTAAGGCCTGGGGGCTGGATGTAGGCCAGAGGTAGGCCAGTCCTGCCGCCCCCCGCCACCGCCGCCCACCATGATGATATTGATTATTGTTGTTATTACTTGTTCTTGGGGTTTTCTTGGCAAAATCTCCACAGAGGTTTTATCATGGCTTTTCTGGGGCTGAGAGAGTGTGCATGCATATATATTTTTTAAATTTATTTATTTATTTATTTATTTTTGGTGCTTCAGCCCCCTAACTGTGCGAAGGATAGCAACCCGGCCCCCAGCTCAAAAAGGTTGCCCACCTCTGGTTTAAATAAATACTAACCACTTGGCCTTACACCGAAATCTGTTCAGTACAGTAGCTGCTCCAGTTTGCTCCATCCCAGCCCACGCTTTCCACCCACATGCACTGATTTTAAAAACTAGCTAGATTTGAGAATATACAGCCTGCAGAAGTGAAGTCTAGTTGTGACATTTAAGGTAACAAACCTCTTGGCTTAAGTGATGCAGTTGAGTACTTAGATTAGATACTATAATTATAATGATCTGATCCTGGCTGCATAACTCTATCATAAGACTCTATGATAAAATTGGTCAAACTATCAGTAAGAACTTCACAGATATGGAGCACATTGTGTGTTTCTCAGGGCCTAAGCAGACTGCCAGAAATAGTGCACATTAAATTGAGGCACTGCCCTGGCTCAGTGCTAGGGAATCATGGGAACTGTAATTTATTGTGGCACCAGAGCTCTCTGACAGAGAAGGCTCAATGTCCCAGAAAAAAATACAATTCCCATGACTCCCTAGCACTGAGCCAGGGCAGTGCCTCAATTTAATGTGCACTATTTCTGCCAGTCTGCTTAGGCCCTCAGATTGCCTCAAGAGGTAGATTGGCCTTTGTCTTTCTAGAACATACTTTAGAAGAGCAATGCACTAAACAAACATGAGCATGGAAGCAAAGAGGTGTCATGAAACTTGAAAACATTTTAAGTGTATCTTTTTAAAATTTGTTGAAGCAAGATAAAATGTCTTCATATAATTAATTTGATTGGTGTTTTATTTGGTTGCCCATTCCTGATTCAAATAGTGGTCCTTTACATCTTAGCCCTATGGAATTAAAGGATAGGTCCAATCATGGAACTTGGAATGGGTGGCAGAAGGCCTTGAGCTCCTCAAGACTGGGCTAGAGGGACTGAGCTCCCTAAAATGACCTGGCAAAAATTGGTCCACCAAGTGTGTGTACACATGGAAGAAAAAAAGGTCCCACAATGACCTGTTTAGATGATGCATGGGACCAAAACAGGTAAAATGGATCCAATCCATGTTCCAGAGTGATTCTCTGGAGTAAAGTTAGCCCTCATTTGCTACAAATTTGGCCCAAAACTCTGGAGAACCCTCTGAGCATACAGACTACATGCTGGTGTGAGGACAGGTGGAGAAGCTTCTGCCTCTGACCTCTTCCTGCCCAGATATTCCAACTTCCAGCACAGCACTGTCATTTTCAAGTTTGTATGCTTCTTCTAGGGCATTCTGTATTTTAACAGGACAAGGCCCAGGATGGGATAGGGGAGTATGTGGACAGTATCAGCCTGTTGTGGGTGACAGTTCTGTGTACAACTTGTACTCTCTGGATCTGGAAGCACTAACATTAAGCTGGGTTTCCCATCAGTGCAGACACAGCCCCAGATTCCTAGACAGTTGAATCTCCTCAGGCATTATCTATCAGAAGTATGCTAAACAATCAAGCACTAACAAAAAATAGAAAATTGTAAAATGGAAATCATTTCTCCTTTTAACTGTCATGTCTGAAATGCTCACCAAGGAGAAAGTTTCTGGTGTGGCTAAAGAAGAAAGTTTTAATGCTAAGGTGACAAATAGTGTAACTTCAAAACCACAAACCCAGTTACAAAATCTGAGAATGCACAAAGCAATTTAGAATGTACAGAGTTTTCTCATTTCTCTGTTCTTGCTGGAGACTGGCTCCCAGCTAAACTAAATGGAACCATCATTATCCTCATTATCTAAACGTTTGAATGTGCCACATGTTTGGTTCAAAAGAAAGCAAGAAAATAATGAGAGCAGGCAACAATAGACAAGTTCTCTTTTGCCTCAGGAGGAATTAAAAGTATTTTTAGTTTTACTTTTGTCCTCACCTGGGTCCTATTTCACTTCCTTTGTGGTTACATTTCAATAGATCTGTGATGGTAATCATGATAGTGTATTTCTACATACTAGTGTTTGTTTCAGATTTATCAGCAAGAAGGAAGAGAATAAAGCAATAACATTGACCATACAAACAATTTAGAAGGTTCCATGAAACTTCTTCTTTTGCTTGCTTTCTTCAATGGTCCAGTTACAATGAAGAATAGCCCTTTGTTTTGTATTTCAGCAGGGGAAATTAAATTAGCCATCCCTAAAAGCAAGTTGTTCTAATCTGACAGAGGGTAAGAAGTTTAATGAAGCCACCCTGCTACTCATTCTTCATTCATCACTAGTTGAAACATCTCGGTTATCATTCATTCCCATAAAGGGAGGGGGAGCCAAACATGGCAAAGTTTTGGAGGAGAAAAAGTAATATACCCAAATTATTTTCATCCAAAAAGAGATAGCTTACATCACAAAAGGATATTTATACCTGAATAAACATGGGGCCTGGATCCTATTGGTAGCCTCAACTCAAGTAGACTCATGGAATCAACTGTTGAATAGTGAATTAAACACTAACATAAATCCTACTGAGCCAGTGGTTTTTCTCTAGTTGGGATTGCCAATAAGGTTCCAGCCCCAATAAAAGTATTTCACATTTTTAACACTTCATGTAAAAAAAGAAAAAAGAAAAACACAAAAAAGAACCTGTGAAGATTCTCATTAGGCCAGGATTCTTCTTGTCAGTTTCCTGATGTCTGAGAAACATTTTTTCATTCATTTTACAAATATTGTCATTTTTTTCATTCTTATCCCAAACCAAACCAGTCAGTAGATCTGCCTTTATATTATTAACAGATCCAAGGTTGTTTTTTTTAAGTAGTACAGAAAACTTTAGAATTGCTATTGTTTATGTACCCCATATTGGTTCAGAATTTCATTACTATTTATGTTAGCTTAAGTCTGAGCCAACAGATTCACCTAATTTCACTTGACACTACTGAAATGTTTTTATGTTAGCAAGCTCTTCATGTAGAAACCAAGTATTCAATAACCCAAACAAGCACATCTGCAAAACTAACATTTTGCAATATTTTTTCTCTTGCTCTCTCTCTCTCTTAAGAGGGAAAAGGAGAGACATGTTTAATGTGTTCATGTTACAAAGACCAGGCTGCTAATTATTGCCTCTTATTTTTTGAGGGGGGGGGGATAGTAATGTAAACTGACCCTTTTTTCTACTTCATCTGTGAAAGCCAAGATCTTTTTAAAACAACAACGGTGAATGTTAAGATGCTCTTTGAAAAGAAAATGTGTAGGAGTTGATGCCTGTTCATGCCATTTTGAAAAGAAGAAAAATTGTTTTGTGAAATCACTGTTTGGAAATGGTGTTGCCATATTATGGTTTTGCCAAAAAGATGCTCCCTGCTTCTCTTTCCACTCCTATGGCGGACCAGGTCAGCTTTCTGAATATACATGGCACAAAATCCACAGCTGTTTGAAAACTATTTTTCTTGTATGACAGCACCATGGGCCTTTCAACCCCACTGCTGTCCCACTCTGTGATGGTGACACCCTCAGTCACCTTCCTTATTTCTACTCAATGGCACCTATGGCTGAAATGGATTCACCACTCCAACCTTCTCCAGGGACTTAACTCCAAACTGTTCTTTTAAATCTTGGTAGCGTATTTCTTTATGAGAATTCCAGACAAGCCTTTATTAAAACAAAGTTAGGGCCTTTACAGACGGGCGGGCCCTTGTGCTGCCCCGAGAAGCCAAGGATTGGGGCTGAGGCTGCCCCATGCCTCAGCCCCAATCCACCCTTTTGGTGACTGGGAAAGGAGCGCTAAAATAGCTCTCCTTTCCCAACCCACAGAAAGGGCACTGGAAGAGCCATCGCGCAGCTCTTCCACGTCTCTTCTGGCTCAGCCTGTGCAGAGGCTGGGCCAGGAGGATGTCATTGGGGAGGGGTTGGGGCGTCCGGCTGCCCCTCCCCTTTCCTGGCTCCAAGACGGCACTTTGCGCCATCTGCAGAGCCCTCTAGAAGTTTATTTGAACCTTAACTTGAACAATGCATCACTAGTATGAGATGGTTACTACAGTTGATGCTTCATAGTCTTGCTTTACTTGTTACACGTTATTATACAGTCTATCCTTCTTATCCATGTTTTTTTTTATCCATGGATTTAAGCATCCACAGCTTGAAAATATTCCAAAAACAGTATAAATTCCAAAAAGCAAGCCTTGACTTTCCATTTTATATACAGTACACCATTTTGCTATGTCATTGTCTTTAATGGGACTTGAGCATCTACAGATCTGGTTATCTATGGAGGGTCCAGGAACCAAATCCCAACAGATAACAAGGATTCACTGTACTTAGTAGTTACATTAACTTCACAACAAAGCCAATTCTTTAGGATAATATGTTTCATATGTGTGCTTATTGGTTGTGCTTCACTTTTTACTTTACACACTTCTCTTCAGAGAACACTCCTTAGTTACTCCAGGACCCTCTCAGTCCTCCTTTGGATACTTTGTATAATCTATTCTTAAACGAGCCACCAAGGCTCTTTATATACTTCAAGATACTTTATAACAGTAACTCATCCTCAGAGTTCTGCTCTTTACAGAGCCCCTCACTAACAGACTCTAACACTAACTGCCACTAACTGACTCCAATTGTGCTATTTATCCCCTCCTAACCTCACTCTGATTGGCTAGTGCCTGCCCTATCCTGATTGGATGTTGTGAGGGCTTCTCTCGCCTTGCCAAACTCTGCCTTTGACAGTTGCCCACCACTGCTTTAGATATATATAGTGCACCTAACAGAAAAATAAAATTTGCTGAAGGTATTGCATCTTTAGGTCATGTCACCCTTGGTTCCACTTATACTCCTTAGGGAGCGGGGCATTGTATATTTATTCACTCAGTTCTGTTTTGGATTATACACCAAGGACAGATACCTCTAAACTCATTTCCCAGTGTGTGTATTAAAGAAACACCTGGCAAGGAGGCCGACAAGAGGTGTGTGGGTGGACTGTGAAATTACCCCACAAAAGTCCAGGGCAAATACAACCTTTCTTTGCCACATCCTGCCAGATGTTTCTAAGTGTTTACTGGACACACATGGTGTGAGTCAGTGGGGTGTGGAGATCCAGAGCCATGGCGGAGAACAGATAAACAAAAGCACTGGGGATTTTTGTTATTTCTTAAGCCTTGGATACCTGAGTAAACTGGGACCAGGATTTAAGCTTAGCAGTTCAAACATGAGAAAGATGGCATTTACAATGCCGTCATTGGCCTCATCAGCTTCAGTTTATCCTCCATGAAATGTTTGGCAACTAGATGCCAAAGAAAACCTGTAACTATTATATTAGGGAGGAAGAAAAGAAACATTAACAGATACGGGTATGAAAATTTTAGTACATTTTTGTTCGTTTCATTTCTCTGATTTCCATCTGCTGTTCCAGCTATTTGTGTCAGGTTTCAAGGCTCCCCCCCACCCCCGCATCGCATGGAAAATTCCTCTCTCTCTCTCTCTCTCTCTATATATATATATATATATTGCTACTTGTTCAATTGTTTATGTATCTATGTATGCAATTCTCCCAATGTCTCCATTTGACAGAAGTGTCATAGTGCATTTTTTAAGTATGCTTTTTTTTAATGGTATGTATTTTTAAAAAACGATACATGATTTCATGTGTATGAAATGTACTGCAAATTTCACAAATGTATGACCTTCAGAGAAAAGGTGAACTTTGGGGGGCTGCAGACTGCCAGAAATAGTGCAAATTGAGTCCACTTTTAGGGTTAGGGTTAGGGTTAGGGAATCATGGGAACTGTATTTTATTGTGGCACGAGAGCTCTCTGACAGAGAAGGCTCAATGTCTCAGAAAAAAACCAACTCCCATGATTCCCTAGCACTAACCCTAACCCTAAAAGTGGACTCAATTTGCACTATTTCTGGCACTCTGCAACCCCCATTTGTCTCATGGTGAATTTCACGATAATTTTGACAGGAATCTTAAAACCACCAAAGGTATTTTCCATCCCTACCAGGAGAGTACCCAGCATCTGACTGCTAATTTGTCCATTATCTGGTGTTGATTGTTCTCTTTCCACATTGACCTCAAGATATTTCTAATGGTCTATTCTTACCTGTATATGATGAATGAGAAGAGCTTGTGAAGGTTAATGTGTTTGTTTTTGTCTGTTTTTGTTTTTTAAAAACTGCTCCCAGAATACCTTAGCCAGCGTATGGACTTTATCACATGGGAAAAACTGGGGGTTTAAAGAGCCATTATCCCATAAAAATCACGTGATTGCAGTAAAGATTTTCACATGACGTCGTGATTAAAAAGTCATTATCTCGGGAATAACCAGGCAATAATCAGCAACAAATCATTCACAGGGAAATCCCGTGAATTATTTGTTGCTGGTTATTGACTGGTTATTCCCGGGATAATGGCTCTTTAATCACAATGTGCATGAAAATCTTCCCGCGATTGCACAATTTTCATGGCATAATGGCTCTTTAAACTTCCGGTTTTCCCTCTGATTTTCCCCTGTGTGATAAAGTCCTATGTTGAGTTGGGGTGTTTGAGAACTATAATCTGAAAAACTATAATCTTTCCACATTGACCTCAAGATATTTCTAAAGTTCTATGCTTACCTGTGTATGAAGTACAAGAAGAGTTTGTGAAAGTTTGCTTTGTTTAGTTTTTGACAACTACTCCCAGAATACCTTAGCCAGCATTGCCAGTGCCTGTGTTGAGTTGTAGTATTTGAGATCTATAACCTGAAAAACTGGCTTTTCTAAATTCTTCTCTCTGTGTGTGTATGTGTGTGTGTGTGTGTCATTAGGGCCAATCCAAGATATTGTGCTGCTTGATGTGAAGGTCTCCCCACCATCCCACAGACAACAGCCATCTTGAACTTATAATTAAATTATGCTTCTGAGGAAACAACATCCTCCACCACAGCCCAGGGCTACAGCTTAGTTTAGGTGGTACAGGGCAAGCTATGTGGCACCTACAGAGCTGTCCCTCAATTCTTTGTCACCCTTCTCCACTGCATAGCATCTGCTACCTTACAATTGCTTGTTCCTATTATGTCTCATTATATTGTATTTTGCTACTGCAAGGTGTACTGGAGCTGTTTTGCAAAATATAAGAGGCTTGTATCTGTTGGTTTGTTCTAACTAGAGTAGCCCCATTGAATCAATTGTTGAATGGTGAGTCAACATATAGGTAGATCCTATTGATTCAACAGATCTAGCTGGGACTAACAATAGGATTCAGGTCATACTGTTACTAGTACAACTCCTAATATTATTAAGTGTAAAATCACTAAGCACCATAGAAAAATAAAAAATCACTTCCCACATTGAGCAGTGTTAAGAAGTGCGGTGTATGAAAAGAAACTGGTCCCAGAGAGATTCCTCAAGAAAATTGTTCCATCTTTTCAAATTGAGTCATTTGAATACTTTCAAAAACATATAGGAATATATGCCCTTTCTGGAGCCATACAACTGTTTCATGATATAACAATGTGTGTATCTGTTTTAAAACTTATTTAAATCATGTGTAAGTTAAAATATTTTTAATGCAATGTTTATTTTACAGTAGGAACAAAGGGGAATGTGTTCTTATAGAAGTGGTATTAGAATGGTATTTTCCAGGTCATCACGGATTGTTTCCTGCAGCGTGTGTTCTAATTCCAGTTTTTAAATGATTAAAACGATGAGACTGCAACAACATGCCCTGAAAGAACATTTTGTAGTATAAGTATTTTCTCTGAAAATCACCTAAATTGTTCTCTGCATCTCTTAACATTTAATTATCCCTCTTTGTATTATGTTGGACAAGTCTCCTCCTGTTCCTGTTTTCATTGCTAGTTATATACATCACCAACTTTATCCTCTTAACATTTTGCTGGGATTATCTTTTGCCACATGTTTTCTATGCATTTGGTCATGGTTTCTATAGCCCCTTTCTGGTGACTGTAAAGTAAATATCTTGTGGCAAATTGTGACCTCCGACCTACAGCACTGGAACCAGATATTTAACAGTAAAAGTATAACAAGAGATTTTACAGGCACTAATTCACAATTTAGGTATCTGATTAATATTTCTCATAGTATGTTTTTTGTGCCCTGAAAGCATTGCCAAGGAGGAAAAGAAATAAGAAACTGCTTTGTGGAAATAAAAACAATAAAAATAACAACAATAATAGATAACAACTACTATTATTTATACAGTGAGTCCTTGGTATGCACTGGGGTTTGGTTCTAGGACACCCCAGGGATATCAAAATCTCTAGATGCTCAAATCCATTATATACAACAGTGTAGTAAAATGGTGTCTTTTATATACAATGGCAAAAAAGTTGATTTTTGAATTGGGGGGGGTTCAAATGGTGAATGGGGGAATCCATGGATGCAGAATCTGTGGATATGGTGGGCTGACTGTATTCTGTTTCTTCTTTGTACAAATCCTACAACATTTTGCCATATCACCATAAAAGAATGCCACAATCAAACATAAGAAAAATCATACAACAGATTACATATTTCCATACAGCATATATATAGGTGGGAGATAGAATATATTAAAAAGGGGGGAAAATCAATAAATGCTTGAAACATGGACGAATTAATCTTCCAGAAGGGAGAATATTTCATGTAGTGGGTGCCCCCCCCCCCCACAAAACACCTGTTTCTCTGTAGTAATGTTTACTGTCTGGTAATGCGGACCACACATATGTATGTCATAGTATATGTGTAGGTTGCAGCTAAAACTATTGCTTTCATCCCTCTCTTCCATTTATGATTATGGTAAGAAGATAGATGTGGCTGCCCACTCACCCTCACAGCAATGTAATTTACTGCTTTATGGAGAATAAACAATGAAATCCTTAACTTGGACAATAGCAAAAATCAGGAAGACACCATTATGCTGTTCTTTTGCTAGGAATGTGTCTTTAAACCATGTCACTGTTGTCTTTGAACAACACTTTTGTCACTAGAACCACACATTATTGAAGCAACAAATTCAAGGTGTTCATTCTTCTCTCTAAACTTCCAAATGGTCTGAGGCCAAACTATTTAAAGCACTCACCCCTTCTATATGAATCTGCTCGTAACATATCATCATCACTGGAAACCCTATTATATATCTTATCAACTACACAAGCAAGTATTCTAAACAGGGCCTTTTCAGTAGGAGCACCCCAATGGTGAAACTCTTTCCCAAAGGAGATACATTAGGTTACTTCCCTATGTTACTTTATACTCCAGATAATAAGTTCCAATGGGTTTTGTACTTGGATGTTTTTTGGTTTTATGTTATGTTTTTACTGTCTGTCTACCTAGGCCCCTGCTAGATGAAAGATACACTTTACAAATAAATGGAATGAGGGGGGGAAGTGAGAGTAGTACCTCTCTGTATTCCAAATGAAAGTGCTGCGATATGAGACAATGGATGATGTTGCTAGGAGAATCATAAAATTGTAACCAATGCTTTGCAGTCTATGGACAGTTTTCATACATTTTCTCTCACAGAAGAAACTTACATTTAGTAATAAAAAAGAAAAAAGAGCCTAACATATGACTCAAGCTTTAGCTGTCAGTTGCTCATGGAGTATGTTCCCCCATTCCAACACATGGAATGATCCACTGGGAGTTGTGATATAGGAGACACAGTTCATCCTGGCATATCTAACATTTGCCTAAAGGTTTTATATGTACCAAAGATGTGGATTTTTCCATTATGGAATATGTAATTTTGAGTTCTCAGAGCTCCAGTAATGTGGAAAGAAATGATAAATTAGAGATAACCCCATAAACTAGCAATTAAACAATTCAGCAGCTTCCAACATTATAGTCTTTGGCTCAGACCCCAATAGATCAAAGATTACAGGCTAAAATCTTTTGATGCTTGTTTTACTATCTCTGTATGGAATTTTTCTAATGAACCAGCATGTCTATTATGCTTTTTGTCTACTTTGAAGAATACACCATTTAGCCATTGAAAAAATGAACTGAAGAAGTGGACACAGAAGAGTATTAAAACTCAAGTCATTTTGATCTTCACCATACATAACAGGGTTGGGGACAGTGCAGCCTGCCAGCAATGTACAGTTCCCACAGGGCCATTTTTGTGGCTTCCTCATCCTCCCCCCAAAAAATTGTGGAGAAAATTTTATTTTAATTCTTTTGCCCTCAAATGAAAATGAAAAAGAAAGAAGTAAATTGTTTTGGGTTATTTCCTATAATTTTAAAAAGGTTTGAACTGGGGCTCAAAAGGCTTGGGGTGGCAAAAACATGGCGAAGCTGCCCCCAAAACTGCTTGGAAGGCATTGGTGGTAAAGAGAAACCTACAGGGGCATGTATCAGGTTTTGTGGACTTCTGAAATCTCCAGGTGAGCCAATGTGGCCCCCTAACTCCTAATGGCAGTCCACTTGTAATCTACAATAATGGGGATTTGGCCAATTCTCATTCAGATAAAAAACCTGTGCCTACATTCACCAGGTAAGACTGCAGGTTAGATGTAAGGCAGTTCATATGATTAATCCCTGCCTAAAAAAATTCTACTTGCAAAATGTCTCAGCTTTTAGATAAACATATAGCCAGAAAGAAGACAAGGCTTCTCCCTGCTGTGGCAATTTTCATTATAAAAAAAGCTGAATCCATATTTAGTTATGATTAGAGATAACAAAACGATGGCCAACAGATTGAAAGCAATCAATGTACATCCCGATCTACAAAAAGAGAGACACAAGAGATTGCATCAACTATACTACCATAGCACTGATTGCCCACGCAAGAAAAATCATGCTCAAAATTCTGCAACATAGACTCCAACCATACATGGAGAGAGAAATCCCAGAGGTCCAAGTGGGGTTCAGGAAAGTAACAGGCACTAGGGACCACATTGCAAACATACAATGGCTAATGGAATGCACCAGGGAATTCCAAAAGAAAATCAGCATGTGTTTTATAGACTATAGCAAAGCCTTTGACGGCATAGACCATGAACGGCTATGGAACATCCTTAAAGACATGGGAGTGCCAGAACATTTGATAGTCCTGAGGAGGAATCTGTACTCAGGACAAGAGGCTACTGTCAGAACAGAACATGGAGAAACAGAATGGTTCCCAACTGGCAAAAGGGTCAGACAAGGCTGCATCCTTTCACCCTATCTGTTCAACTTGTATGCAGAATATATTATAAGAAAAACAGGCTTGCACACAGAAGAAGGAGGAGTGAAAATAGGAGGAAGGAATATCAACAATTACGTTGTGCAGGTGATACCATAATACTAGTTGAAAACTTCACAGACCTGGAACACATACTAAGGAAGATCAAAGAAGAAAGTGCAAAGGCAGACTTAATGCTGAACATAAAGAAAACAAAAATAATGACCACCAAGGACCTTCACAAGTCTTAACCTAGACAATGAAGAATTAGAAATAGTAAGAGAATTCCCATATCTGGGATCAAACATTGATAGAAATGAGGACTGCAGTCATGAAATCAAAATAAGACTAAGAATGGGGAGGGTGGCTATGAAACAACTAGAAAAGATTCTAAAATGCAAAGATCAGCACAAAAGTTAGAATCATACAAGCCATTGTATTTCCCATTACCATGTATGGATGTGAGAGCTGGACAGTTAAGAAAGATGATAGGAAAAAAATCAATTCATTTGAGATTTGTTGCTGGAGAAGAGTGCTGAGGATCCCATGGACAGCCAAAAGGACAAACAAGTGGATCCTAGAGCAGATCAAACCAGAAACCTCCCTGGGAGCCAAGATGATGATGATGATAATAATTGTCCGGGAAAGCAGCCAAAGGGCTGATAAGACAGCTGGCTCTCAAATAAACAAAATCCCCAGCACAGCAAGTCAGTGTTACTACACAGTCTTGTAGATACACAGCAACTCTAACCCAAGGGTTTACCAAAAGATTGTCAGACGGTCCAAGGTTCGAGGTATCAGATAGGCAGGTCGATAAGCAGTCCAAGGTCAAGGTTTCCGGGTGGTCAAGATGATCTGGGAGACACGGAGCCAGAGACAAAGTCTTTCCCTCAGAAAAGTCAGATATCCACTGGCAAAGCACCACCCATACTCCAGGTTCTTAAGAAGGCAAGGAGCTGGCCTTCAGCTGTGTCTGATTACTAACACGCTTCTGCTGAAGCCTCCGTGACCTTCGCAAGCCCTCTCTTTCTGCTCGA
Organism: Phrynosoma blainvillii; assembly: GCA_026167975.1. Taxonomy (NCBI): domain Eukaryota; kingdom Metazoa; phylum Chordata; class Lepidosauria; order Squamata; family Phrynosomatidae; genus Phrynosoma; species Phrynosoma blainvillii. The sequence goes on from JANUYF010000005.1 coordinate 42,626,906, forward strand.
CGCTCCTTAAAGGTAGGCACACTGCCCAAATCCTCCTCCCTGACTACAGCATTGGGCAGCCCTGACTGTTGAACCTCTGGAAGGCCCACAGCCTCTGCTACAGCAGAACTAGGGCCAGCCTCTGGCTCTTCCGCTACAGGTTCAAGTCCCAGGGGCCCTGGCTCCTCCCTCACAGGTTCAGGTCCCAGGGGCTCCAGCTCATCCCCTGAGTCCTCTGAATCATCCTCCAGGCAGGGCATGACAATAATAATAATAATAATAATAAATATTTTTACCCCGCCCCTCTGTCGAGCAATTGGGGCAGCTTACAAGAATTAAAATCCATACAAATCTAAAAATAAACATCCCCACCCCTCCCCCCATTAAAACAGTATTAAACTACAGATCCAATTAAAACCTTAACATAACATATCAAAAATACAATAACACCACAATAATAATAATAAAAAAAATAGGCAACCAACAACAAACAGTGGGAGAGCCAAAACTAGGATGGTAAAACAGGCAGACTTCTGGGGCCGGTAATCTAGTCAGGAAAGGCCTGCTGGAAGAGATCCATCTTCACAGCTTTTTAAAAGCTGCTTAAGCTGGTAATATGACGGATCTCATCTGGCAGGCCATTTCATAATCTGGGGGCAATTACTGAGAATGCCCTCTGGGAGGTTGCTGACAGCCTAGATTTCATTGGCTGGAGCAAATTCCTCCCAGAGGACCGGAGTGTGCGGAGAGGATTGTATGGGAGGAGGAGGTCCCAAAGATAGCTTGGACCCAAGGCATTGAAGGCTTTAAAGGTAATAACCAACACCTTATATTGGGCCCAGAATCTAATAGGCAGCCAGTGGAGAGATTTTAGTACCGGAGTTATGTGGTCTTTCCTAGATGTTCCCGAGACCACTCTGCCTGCCATATTTTGTACCAACTGAATTCCAGACCAAGCAAGAGGGTAGCCCCATGTAGAGCACATTACAGAAATCTAGACAAGTGGTTACCAGCACGTGCACCACAGTCTCAAGATCCCTTACTTCCAGGAAAGGGCGCAGCTGGCGTATCAGCTGAAGCTGATAACAGACACTCCTGACCGCCGCATTCACCTGCAACGAATCAAGGAGCACCCCCAGACTGTGAACACAGTCCTTCACGGAGAGTGTGACACCATCCAGGACCGGAGGTTGCTACCCAATTCCTGGTTTTGGGGCTGCTACCATGAGCACCTCCGTTTTGTCTGGATTTAATCTCAATCTGTTTTTCCTCATCCAGCTCATTACTGCCTTAAGACAGTCATTGAGAGGAGAGATGCCATCAGGATTTGAGGCCAATGATCAAGACAATGAGAAATAGATCTGGGTGTCATTAGCATACTGATAACACCCAGCCCCATAACTCTCACCCAGCGGCTTCATATAGATGTTGAACAGCATCGGGGACAGAATGGCAACCTGAGGGATGCCACATGTAAGATCTTTTTTTTGCCGAACAACTGACCCCAAGCAGCACCCTCTGGGACCTGCCCGAGAGGAAGGAGTGGAACCACTGCAGTGCAGTACCTCCAATTCCTAACCTACTTAGCCAATCCAAGAGGATGCTATGATCTATTGTATCAAAAGCCGCTGAGAGGTCTAAGAGCACCAACAGAGTCACACTACCCTTGTCGATACTCAGACGCAGGTCAAACTGAGACTGTCGTACTTTGGAAATATCATGAGAAGAGGGGACTCTTTTGGAAAAAACAATAATGCTGGGGAAGATGGAGGGAAGTAGAAGAGAGGAAGGCCACTTGCCAGATGGATGGACTATATTAAGGAGGTCATGGGTATTAAGGGGTTGCAGGAATTAAGCAGAGCAGTGGAGGACAGAGGGTCTTGGAGATGTCTCATCCATAGGGTCATCATGAGTCGAGATCGACTCAAGGGCAGTTAAGAACAGCAACAAAAGAGATAACTCACTGAATGGGACTTGAGTTGATCATCATGTTTGACTTTTCCCACTGAGTACTTCGGTCTCCTCTAAGTATGACTAGGGACACCTTCACACTGCACAATTAAAGCACTCTGAGGCCACCTTAATTGCCATGGTTCAGCATATAGAATCTTGGTATTTGCCATTTCTCAAGATATTGAGAATTCTCTGCCAGAGACCACTGGTGACTTAGGGCCTTTACAGACTGCCAGAAATAATCCAGCTTGAGACCACTTTAACTGCCCTGGCTCAGTGCTAGGGAATCATGGGAACTGTAGTTTATTGTGGCACCAGAGCTCTCTGACAGAGAAGGTTCAATACCTCAGAAAAAAACTACAATTCTCATGTTTCCCTAGCATTGAGCCAGGACAGTTAAAGTGGTCTCAAACTGGATTATTTCTGGCAGTCTGTAAAGGCCCTTAGAGAACCACAACTCCAGGATTCAGTAGGATATAGCCATGGTAGCTAAAGAATCAAATGTATGAATGTGTCACTTGGCTCAATTTTTTACTGAAAATTTGGAGGGAGGGTACCTGTGGCTTGTGTGATGCGGAAGGCATGGAGGTGCTAAATGGTTTCTGGAGCTTTTATGAAGCCAGTGGCTGCCTTTCCCATAGCCCAGGGACCATTCAGTACTTCACAGTTATAGTGCTGATTCCACTTTAATTTTCATGATTCACTCCCCCTCTCTGAGTCGAGTAGTGAAAGCCAAGGGCTTAGTGTGCCCTGGGAAAACCTAAAAGAAGCACTGCCCCCCTCTACTCTCCCTGATGCGCCAATGCTTCTGGTCTTTCCTTCTGGCACGAAAATGGTGGTGATAATTTCCTCTTTACCCATCCGGCCTTTAGGGTGAGTACAAATAGTTGTGTCTGACAGAATGTTATAATCATCGTTTTCCTTTGCTTCATCCTTTACATCCTTTGAAGTAGACTTATAGTCGAGTATATACAGTATCTCTTCCCGCTGGTCTACCTAGTCGACTTTAAACCATGAATTTTAAATTGATATAATGTGTAATGGCCATATTAATCTTCTATTTATGTATTTTAATATATATGTTTAAATGGTTTTAGTTATATATTGTATTCTAATTACGCTGTGCCTCACCCTAGTGTTTTGGGGAGAGTTGGGCAAGAAATGTATTATTATTATTATTATTATTATTATTCACACCACAAAATTATAGCAGTTTGATAATCACTTTAACTGCTATGGCTCCACTTATTTGTAGAACTATTTATAGTTCAGGGAGGGACCTGAATAGACAACTTCAGTGCATAAGTTAAGAAGAGTTCACTAAAGCTATATGACAGAAACTTCTAAGTTCCTCATCAAAGCAACAGTCTCCACATTTTACACAGAGGCACAGGACAAATTTAATAATTTGAGATTTCCAATTTTTGTTGTTAAACACCCTTGAGTCAATCTCGACCCATGGTGACCCTATAGATGAGACAACTCCAAGACTCCCTGTCTTCCACGGCTCTGCTTAGTTCCTGTAAACTTATACCTGTGACCTCCTTAATAGAGTCCATCCATCTAGCATTCAGCCTTCCTCTCTTTCTAATTCCCTCCACCTTTCTCATTCTTAACCAGTTGTAAATCATCATTGGGGTTTTTTCAATGATTCATGCCTTCTCATGACATGTCTGAAGTACAACAGCTTCAATTTTGTCATCTTGGCTTCCAGGGAGATTTGTAGTTTGATCTGCTCTAGGGCCCATTTGTTTCTCTTTTTGGATGTCCACGGGATCCTCAGCACTCTTCTCCAGCAACATATTTCAAATGAATTGATTTTCTTCCTATCGTCTTTCTTAACTGTTGTTAATGGCTGATTTGATATAAAGACACCTTTTGGGTCCCTGCCATGGCCCTATAGAAGCCTGATTGCCTTGCACCCAAGGTGAGCACATCACGTAGGCACCTGAAAGGTCACATCTGCATTTACAACAATTTGCAGATCAAAAGGACCAGAGACTCAGAGCTGCGAACAGGACATTTACACCCTCTGAATTGCGGAGACACAGAGATTTACAACTGGTTAAGAATGAGATAACGTCAACATCCCATCTCCTCTACTTGGAAACTGTCTACTTTAAAGGCAACCTATCTGGAATCTTTTGATGTACAATAGCAACTCTTCACCTCAGGTTAGGTTTAAGGGTATAAATGATCCCCAAACTCTGTGTTCTGAGAGCTGGTTTTGGAAGGGAAGGAGGGAATCTCACTCCCTCTCTGAAATTCCTATCCATGTCTCCCTCAGCTGTCCATAAGAAAGCAGCTAGGTCCATTTTTCTACAAGGAATGCAGTGTCCCTAGGTAACTATTTTTGTGTGTGAAACCTTACTTACAGATTTCATGTATCCTCTGTGTATGTCTGTGCTTGTTGATTTATTTTTCTCTCTTAATAAAAGTACCATTCTTGTGGAAAAATGCTGTCTCTACAAGGACTCTTCCCTCCCTTCCCTTGAATACAATGGGTTCAGATCCTACTCATCATTTTTGAGCTAATTATAAATTCTCCAAGGTCAAGTTCTTATTACACTGTCTAGCTCTCACATCCATACATGGTAATAGGGAGTACAATGCCTTGTATGACTCTAACTTTTGTGCTCAGTTGTATATCTTTGCATTGTGAGATCTTTTCTAGTTCTTAAGTAGTTCTAGTTCATAGCCATCCTTCCCATTCTTAATCTTCTTCTGATTTCCTGGCTACAGTCCCTGTTTCTACAAATGTTTGATCCCAAGTATAAGAACTCTTTTACTACTTCATTGTCTAGATTCAATTTGTCCAGATTCTCCATGGTCATTATTTTTGTTTTCTTTATGTTCAACAGTAAGCCTGCCTTTGCACTTTCTTTCTTCATCTTCCTTAATAGTTGTTCCAGGTTGTGAAGTTTTCTGCTAGTATTATGGAGTTGTCTGCATATCTTAGATTGTTGTTATTCCTTCCTCTTATTTTCACTCCTCTTTCTTCTGCATCCAAGCCTGCTTTTCTTACAATATGTTTTGCATATAAGTTGAACAGGTAGAGTGATAAGATGCAGCCTTGTCTGCCCCTTTGCCAGTTGGGAACCACTCTGTTTCTCTGTCTTTTTTTCTGACAGTAGCCTCTTGTCTTGATTACAGACTCCTCATCAGGGCTATCCGATGTGTTAGCACTACCATGTTTTTAAGGGTGTTCCATAGCCTTTCATGGTCTATGCAGTCAAAGGCTTTGCCATAGTCTATAAAGCACACACTGAAATAAATGCTTTCCACCAACCATCCTGAGAAAATATTTTTGTGGCATTTTGTTTTCAGCATGGAATGAACATGCCAGTTTATACAAATATTCTTGTCACTGTTTTTCAAAGCACACCCCCCCCACCCCCACCCCCCCAAGGACTAGTAGCTTTAAAAATATGCTATCTGAAAATCTTAGATAGCTCAGTCATATCAGTGTAGATTGTAATGCATGAACATTATCTGTAGTCTTCTGGAAAGTCTACAGCATCATTTTTTTATTCTTAATTTTCTCTGCATTTTTAAGAGGCAGTGAAAACACTTTCCTTAAACATCTATATTAGCATATATCGCATCCTGGATGCTTTCATTGTGAATCAGTTATGATTAGAAAGGCACTTATACACAGAAGGTATTTATACTATAATCCAACTTAATAAAAAAGGAACTGGACTTCTGATAAAAATCTTTCTGGCTGAAAGTCACAACTTAGCTGCCAGCACATACTGGTTTCTAGTGTGCTTGCAGTCCTACTCCAGCTGTGTTAGAAATCCCTGTATTAAACATAATTAAAATATTATAAATCACCATGGAAAATGGTTTACAGCAGTGATAATCCTTTGAGTCAACTGCTACTGAAGTTGGCCAGTTTGGTAAAAACCACAGGAGACTTAATATGGAAAAAAAGCAAACAAATGTTTTTCAAAAGTGTCGATTTCATGGGGATTAGTTCTAAAGGATCAGCAGCAGGCCCTATTGTAGTCAGAGTTTGGAAACATGAGGGATTTGGACTACAGTCCCCATACTCCTGCATCCAGCATGGCCAGAAAAAAATAAAAAAGACAATGAAAGAAACCAAGAGGATATTGTAAGCATACATGGGCTACAGCCAGAGCATGGATATTTTCTTTTAGATTCTAGATTTGGATTGGTTCTTTTGGAACCAGTATGCCCTCACAGCTAAGTTGTGACTTTCAGCTGGAAAGATTTTCATCAGAAGTCCAGTTCCTTTAAGAGCTTTCCCCTTAAGCCATGATTTTGTCAGCTTTCATGTGATATTCAACATATTTGACCATAAACACATGACACATCTAAAAAAAAAATCATTGTTGATGCGACAGATTAATTCCACTCATGTAATTGACAAGAAGCATAAATAAAGATGAGTTTGAAATTACACTTTGTAAGTCTTTATTCTCTCAGTCCCCAAGCATGAAATATAGTGATTGCTTGATAATATGGGGTGGGGAAAAACCTCCATAACGCCTAAAACTGTATGTCTTATTAAATTGGATTATAGTATAAATACCATTCCTAGAATCCCCTGCCCAGCATGGTAATTGGCGTTATGGAGTAGATGGTGTTATAGGGAAGCTGAGTTGCAATTAGAGATGTGAAGACCTGGGTGGAGGGACTGAAAAAAACAACAACCCATAAACACCAAGGGAAAACGTCTTTTTTTAAAAAAACCTGAAAACAATTGTGTAAACGTTCCCCCCTGCTTTTTTAGGGGGGGGGGGTCTGAATTTTTCTGTTTTTATTTTTCCTGGACTTTACATCTCTAGTAAACATGTTTGTGTGTACATGTGAGGTTTGGGTCTTGTGTTTTTGTAGACATTTTCTTAGTATGTTCATTAAAGTATATATTTGTTCTGGAAAAGCTGCAAGAAAAGGATACTTAGAGAATGCCAGCAATGAAAGAAGCATAGGTAGCAGCATGAAAGTCACTTTAATAGCATTTTGATCTGAAGAGACACCAGAACATATTTCTGAGCTGATATAACCTATCCACCTTGCCCCTCATATTGGCTTCACCCTGTGGCATCCACTTCCCAAAACCCCTGGCCTCCTTATTTGGCAAAATTCCCTTTATGTAGGAGATCTGGTGGCACAATGGTTAAATGCCTGTACTGCAGACACTCACTAACAAACCACAAGGTTGTGAGTTCAATACCAGCCAGGGGCTCAGGGTGAACTCAGCCTTGCATCCTTCTGAGGTCACTAAAATGAGTACTCAGCTTGTTGGGGGCAATTAGCTTACAGTTGTAAACCACTTAGAGACTTCTTAATGCACTATGAAGTGGTATATAAATGAAGCTGCTATTGCTATTGCTATCATTTGACAAATCTCCACCTCTGTCCTTCTTTATTTGGGCTACTGATATTAGGAACAGTCTGCTGGTCCAAGTGTTTAAAAGTTGGTATACTAAGTATGTGTTCTTCTGTGAAGTATTCTATTGTTGATCGACCTTGTTTGTTCTTCTTCAGCCAATTTCTCCATTAAGGTAGACTAGTTTTTCCCCCCCATTCAGTTAAAGAATAATGAAAAATATGTGATTTCCATATCGCATCTCTGATGTACGTATTTGTTGGACATATGTATATATATAGTTTTGGCTGTACATAGGAATTACACTATGGCTAACAACTGTTTGTGCATGATTTCTCCCCTCTATACCATAGGAAAAAAATTATGGCTTAGACATCTGTCAGAACCAGTGGTCTCAGTTCCCAATAACCAGGAAAACATCTTGATGTGATAGAAAACAAAAGATTTTTATTCTGGACATCAAGACAGAAGTCACCAGTAAAAAGTTTTTGCCAGAACTGAAAATTTCTGTCCCATACCATAGCTTTAGAATGGAAACTATCCACCTCCCCCCTTCCTGACTGTTGGTGCTTGTTCCTTGATCCTGATCAAAGCAATGCTAATGGTTCTTCCTTCCTCTACATACCAGAATTACTGCAGGGAGGATGGAGTCATAAAACTATAAACCCTTTCACTCTGCTTACCACCACCCCCTGCTATTTGTCCACTTTGCTATTTCCCATACACAAGACCCATACATGATTCATGCAAATATTTCAGTGTTCAATACACTTCCATATTTGATGCATACATCCTTCCCAATAAACCACACCAATCATGGCAGAATCATGCCCAGAGATTCTGACATCACACTCACATATTCAAAGCTTATATAACATTCCAGAAATAGACAATCTGTTCCCAGTAATAGATTATTTTCTTCAAAATGGTTCTCAAGAAAGTATTTGATGTGATATCTCAAGACCCCACAAACTGGAATCAAATAAAAACAATCAGTTTGATGACATGGGCAACCTCTGAATTGGAGACAGTTTGACAGAGCTTTCCCCTTAAGCCATGATTTTGTCAGCTTTCATGTGATATTCAACATATTTGACCATAAACACATGACACATCTAAAAAAAAAATCATTGTTGATGCGACAGATTAATTCCACTCATGTAATTGACAAGAAGCATAAATAAAGATGAGTTTGAAATTACACTTTGTAAGTCTTTATTCTCTCAGTCCCCAAGCATGAAATATAGTGATTGCTTGATAATATGGGGTGGGGAAAAACCTCCATAACGCCTAAAACTGTATGTCTCCTTGGACATGTCTACCCAGGCCATTTAACCACTTCCTCCCACCCACACTCATGTCACTCTGTCTTCATCATGCAGAACCAAAGGCAATTTGAGTACAGACTTTCTTCACAGTGGAAAGGCAGGTCTGCAGCAAATCCAGGCCATCACTACATTAAAGTAATTTAAAAAACCTCACCTATTTGCTCCACATCTTCCCAGAAAATTCAGATGACACTCCCATTGAGATCACAATGAGACACCCAGCCAGGTGATTGATGCTGGATGCCCTGTTTCTGGCTATAGAGGGAGTGATTCACACCACCAATGGCAGCAACAGGTGGTATAGTAGGATGTTGTGTAAACAGATATGCACAGGTAATGGGGAATTCACAGGTAATGGGGGAAATTCAAGGCAACATCAGAACCACAAATCTCCAGGCTGCTGCCAGAGTGTTCTGGGCAATGTAGACCTGCTCTCTGTGAAAGCTACTGAGGTCTGATGAGGCAGGTATATAACATGCTCAGAAAATATTTTTGGACTATAGGTCCCAGAATCTGTCAATCAATATGGCTGTGCTCTCATGCAATGTAAATGTGCGTATCTTGTTAGGGCTGAAATTTCAGCTATAATGTTTGGGAGGCCCTTTCTCAGGTCAAATTGCCCTCAGAAGAAACCCTACCCCCAAAAGTGAACTTCTGTGCCAGTGTCATCAGTGTCCACTTGCTAGCCCACTGATCTTGTGGTTGGAAGTATCTTGAAACAAAAGTTCCCCACCCCCAATACATTTTCCAAGATCTGGCATATAATTCCTCAAAATAATGGAAGAATTTCTTCATTTTGTAAGGGTCTGCTCACTGGAAGTGTTTGAATGGCACTTTAATCTCTGAATGACAAAATATATAACGATGACTCTAAAGGTTCTTTCATGCATGTGCATGCATTGTTTCATTACTCACCATTTAATAACAATGGCTGGAATCCTGTATCAGTGCTTAATTTATGGATTAGTAAATCTAGGTAATTGTTTTATATTCATGATCAATACATAGGGGCTGTACAGATGGCCCCTAAGGTGAGGAGTCCTGCCACCCCTTTCCTGCTGGATTGGGGCTGCAGCAACTGCACACTGCAGCCCCAATCTGGTACTTTGCTGCTCTAAAAAAAGCTGGCAAATGCATCTCCTTTTTAGAGAGGCAAAAAGCTGCCATTGCGATGGTGGCGGCAGCTTTTTGGCATCCCTTGGCGCAGCATGTGTGAACGCTGCACCAAGAGAGTGTCCTGATGCCACCACACTGTCTGTTTGGGTGGGCAGTGTGATGGTGGCATCAGGGCAGAGTTGGGACGACTGGCGTGCGTTCACCATGCCCCCACTCCACCCTCAGGCTGGCCCTTTTGGCTGGTCTGTACAGCCCTATAGTCATGATTGTAACACTATAGTCACAATGTTCTCTCTCTCTTTCTGCAGCCTACAAATACTCCACCATTTTAATTTATAAAGGGACCTGATTAGTGTACAGAGAGAGGTGGTTGGAGAAAGAAATTTGGATTTCAGGCTGCCCATCAGTGTGGATGGCAGTGTGGACTGCTGCTGCCAGCAAGGCTGCTCTTCCTAGGTTTTATCACCTATTGGTTTCTTTTGCCACTTCTCTCCTCCCACCACTGCCCATCACCAGAAAGTTCACTCCATGCATTTTTTTTTTAAAAAAGCAGGTTTTTGAAATCTCTTCATGTCTCTCTCCCTGCAGCCTGCAAATATTGTACCATTTTGTTTTGTATAAGGGACCTGATTAGTGTTCAGGAGATCTCTGGGAAGCCCTCCAATCACCAACTTCCATTTTCAAACCAACACTCCTGGTCTTTCATTCATGTTTACCTCTAGCCTCGTGTCCCTCTCCAGCCTCATAAATGTACTTTTGATGCTACTTGTGTTGTAACTCTAAAAGATTCAGACTTGGGAACATTTCAGATTTTGATATTTCAAATGAGGGAGAATAAACTTGTATGATGGTTTGCTACCATGCTGTCTCATAATCTTTCAAGAGGCCAATCTCTACATGTAATGTATTCTACCATGGCTAGTTATGCCTCAGATGCTAAGGGGAGCAATCAAAGACCTTACCTTTTGTCCAGTGTGCTACTTTAGCCCTAGAAATGTATTCCTCCTATTCATGGATGCGAAGCAAAATATAATAAATTGGCTTGAATAGAAACAGTTAACTCTATTTTAAAAAACAACAAACACAACGTTAAGTTTCACCTTTTCTGAAAACAGAAGTGTTTCTCCCCCAGCAGAGTGAGGCAACAATCCAAGGATATTTGAGGGGGTTCAGCCCCACAAAATTCGAGGGGGTTCAGCCCCACAAAGTGAGAAAAAGTGCTGCCAAATTTGTGTGGGAAACTGGAGATTCCTCCATAAAACAAGCATGAAACACTCATTTTAAAGGCATTTTTTTTAGCCCTGATGCTGGAATTTGGCAAGCAACTGAAGAGTTTTAAAAAATATCTTCAAAGTAAGCATTTCCTGCTTATTTTAAAGAAGTTTTTCCAATCTACCACTGACCTTCCATGGCACAGCAGTATGGGTGCAACCCAAAGTAGGTTCTTGGCATGGAAATTAGTTCCAAACCCATCAAGATTGTCCATCCCTGCCCTATAGTATATAAAAAAGAACTCTACTAAGAGTGGGATTAAATGTTATAAGTTGACTTATAATATATGAAAGTTTTCCTGTATATTCCTTGGACTAGTTCACATGTCTTAGCTTGATGATAGCATGGTTTGTGTCACAGCCATGTTTAGTACTTTTTTAAAGAAATGTATCTTGTTTTATTTAATAAATCTGTACATGCACAGATTTTTTTTAAAGTACAGTATCATCCAAGATCCACAAGACAGTGCTACTTTTATTGGGCCAACCAAAAAGCACATTATACATGTTGCAAGCTTTTGAAGTCGACAGATAATGTGAAGGCAAGTACACACACAGTAATTGTGGGTCTCATTAATGTCAGCATTCTAATGTTTGCCCTTCAATATGTCAGGTTCAGTAATGTTTTCCCAAGCTTTGCTGTCACATAATGTTCCTGAGGTTACTTTAACAAATTCAGTAACCAAAATTAATAATAATAATAATAATAAAATTTATTTATACCCTGCCCCTCTGTTAAAAGTAATTAAAATGACATTAGTACAATCTAAAAAAAAAAAAAAGCCCACTTCCACCCTCCCCCATAAAAACATTAAACTCAACAACCATTCAAAGCAAGTAAGTTTTCAATTAAATTAAAAATAAACAATAATGAAATCAACAGCAAAATTTCCATGGATGTATGATTAAAATAAAAGTATGTCTTTATCCATAGAAATTCCACAAAGCTTATAAAAGGAAAGCTTTAAAAGATTGCCCTTGGGGCTTACAATTCCCAGAACAGACCCATCTCAGCCAGCATGGGAGTTATAGTCTGTTCTGGAAGTTATAGTCTCAAAAAACTTTTTCTGAGCTCATTGCCTATGCTTTTCATACTGAATCTCACAGGCAAGATTGAGGTAGTGGGTCCCATTGCCTCTTACTGACAATTTTATTTGGTTGTACATGTTTTAATCCTACTCTTAGTAGTAGTTTGCATGACTTAGATCATATTGCTTACTTGAAAACATTGCCTTTTTACTGGGTTCTTATCTTTGCTAGCAGCATCACCATCAGCCTGAACCATTTCACAGGCTTCCTGTTTTGAACATATCAAGTGCCTTGCTTTTCTAGCCTTGGTTTAACTCTCTTTCTTGTCTTTTTCTTGTTTTATAATACTGCCAGCATCAGCCAGCATAAACAAAAATAGGTCTGAAATCCAATGTCCTTGGAACCATGCCGCAGGACTAATCCAGACAACAGGTCAACTCCATTCTTGTACATTACTTTTTAAAAGCTGCTGTGTCGCTGATTGTATAAAAGCATGTTGCATCCAGATTGGCCTTGGGTTTATTCAAAACATAACATAAAATAATCAAAGTAACAAAAACAAGAAAAAGGAACAAATAAAAGACTAGCTTTTGAAAATCAGATAGAAGGCAATCAGGAATTTATACTGCAGGTCCATACCCTCCAATGGTCTTAGTTTGGCAGGGACAATCCCAATTCATTCCCTGTAATCCCACTTTTTCAGATGGTTTAAAAACATCCCAGTTTCTTTCTCCATTTCCCACTTCTTCCCTTATTCCAGCTGAGGTAAACTAATTTCAAAATGCTAAAGTATTTTGCACTCAATCAATTCAGCAAGAGGGAGATCAGAATCTTGCCCTTCCCAGTAGACTCAGGCAAAATTAAACTGCTACAGTGTGCTTTTCCTCATTAATGTTTGCCATTTTGACTACAGTCTGATGTTGCTTGGCCAGTTCTGATGAGGATTGACAATGGTGTGTGTGTGTGTGTGTGGGGGGGGGGGGGTTGGACGAAACACAAGGGCAAGTGAATAGTTATTTGCACCCTGTCCAAAGAACTACAGTTATACACATGCAAGTCACTAACAGGATGCTAACCATGCTATAAAAATGCTATTAAGTATAAATGGTATCCATTTGACAGGCATGGTTGTTTTAGGAATCATGGGGCACAATCCAAGAGGTATCTCTTCCTCTTCATGAAAAACAAAATGCAGAAACATACCAGCTTTGATCCTAGTCCCAGTTATTATTACAAATCTTACCAGCTTTCCCACATATACAGAGAAATGGCTCTAAGCTGCAGCAAGGAAGGATCACTTCATAATATATTTTGCACTTTTTCCAGAAATGCCAAGGTGCAATATCGGAATTAGTCATTTGGGGGAAACAGAGAGCATTTCTCTGTAGGAAAATAATGTCAGTAACAAGTAACACATCATGTTAACTTTTTCATCTGCTAATCAGTGCAATGAATAAAGTAAGAAGATCCTTTAACAAGCAACTTTCCAACCTCTGTTCAAAACTATACCAAAAGGAATTAGCCAGGCAAACCTTATTTATCCTCTGTCTCCAGGCTGCATTGAGACTGAAGTCCACTTCCTGTCTTACCTTTGATTCCCTGCCCATAACAGTGGAGCTCTCACACTGCAATTCTCTACTGAACATGTACAGGAGAGACCTTTAGTTAAAGGACCAATAATGCACGTGTATTTTACCATTTATTCCTTCCCCATTTGTGCAGGGCCATTTATGAGATAATTGGTTCTTCCTAAAATGGGAAACCAGAGGGTGAGGGGAAAGAGAACATCATTCAGGAAGCTTAAAGAAGAGTAAATAGTACAGCAGTGGCCTAAATATCCTAAAGACACCAGATCCTGCCTGATCTTGGATGCCAAGCAGGGTTGGCTCTGGTTAGTACTTGAATTCCCATTGAATTCACCAATGAATACTAGAGGAAGGAACTGGCAAAACCACCTCTGAGTATTCCTTGCCTAAGAAAGCCCTATCGAAATTCATGGGGTTGCCATAAGTTGACAAGAGATTTGAAGTCACATACACTTGCACACAGCCTTCACAATGGTGAGAGGAAGGTAAATGAGAAGCATATGAGATCAAATTAAATTATTTTAGTAACAGGGGAAGAGAGCAGCTGCAGGGATGGAATGGTTCCAGCTTATGCTAGAGTGACCTAATGGCCTTGTGTTTCAGACTTGATACTGAGAATATTGAATTAGCTGAGTTTTAAACGCTTGGCTGAATTGTCTTCTCATTCCTATTGTGGCACTATTGTGAAAGTGGTTTTTTTGCCTTCTGAGGAAACATCCTTCAGAGACGTGAGAAATGAAATGATGCTTGTTTACTGCCCTTTGTTGTCATCTCTAAAGCATAGTCCTTTTTAAAAGAGAGGTAGAATTAAGAACATTTTGAGAGCCAATATTTTAGAGGTACTTAACTCAGTACAAACATTCCATGCACAGATGATTAAATGAGAGGCAGCACTAAATAACACTCTATCTATAGTACATATTTCATTCATTGTGCCGACCTGGCCTGAGGCTTGTTTAAAAAAGCACCAGATGTTTCTTTGAGAAATGTATTTGTCTTTGTGTGATGACAGATGCTTTTTGAAATCACAAAGTATGTAAAAGCAGAGTTTGTCGTTTGCAATCAGGAAATTCAATTTGTTTCCTCAAAGGCACAACTGAAGGACAAAACATTGTTTTCTTATTTTATTTTTAAAAAGCTTTATGAACAAATGATTTTTAATGTTATGTACAAGCCCTGCCACTACAAACTTGATTTTCTATCTCTGTTTCCAGGAAAACAAATGGGAAAATCATTTTGAACCACTACTGCTGTGAAGAATTGTCTATGCTGATGTAGGGTGGGAAAGGATGGGTGCATGTTCTTACAGATACTTTTTCTGTGTTTCACTCCCTATGACATTCTGAAGATACACTAATTTATAAACAAGTGTCTAAGTAACCTAAAGGCACCAGATCCTCTCTGATCTTGGAAGCTAAGCAGGTTCAGCCCTAGTTAGTACTTGGGTAGGAGACCAACAACAAACACCAGGTGCTGTAGGCTATATTTCAGAGGAAAGAACTGGCAAAACCATCTCTGAGTATTTCTTGCCTAAGAAAACCCTAGTAAATTTATGGTGCTACCATAGGTTGGCAGGAGACTTGAAGGTACATGCATACACAATGACATCACTCCTATTCTGATAAAGGATGACATCTTGTTAGTGACATACACAAGAGTAAATGTGTTCAAAACTCCACACACAGACTCACCATTACTCTGTGATAGCCCATCCCCATGGCTGTTCCACTGCTGGAAGAGAGCAGAGGAGTCAGTAATGTTCCCATTGCCAGATGCACATCAATGACATCATCTGCTGAGACCACATCTGACCCTGCTTAGCTTCCAAGATCAGATGAGATACAGTGCCTTTATATTACTTAGGCATTAGTTTATTTAAAAATGTCCATGTCTCAGCAGATGATGTCATTGACTTGCATCTGGCTATGGGAGCATTGTCTCCTCCTCTGCTCTCCACCAGCAGTGGAATGGCCATGCCAATGGGCTATCCAGAGGACTTCAGTGCATCTTGATGGAAAATGTCTGGCTATGGGGACCACATTCTTCTCTGATTGCCCTTGTTTCAGGTCTCTTTCAGATTAGTATAAATAAATATGAATTACAATCTAAATCCTTGGGTTTTGCCAGTTGTTTTGATCTCCACAGCCATTTGGGTCAGTGAGTCCTTTCTACTTCTTGGGGAGAGAGAGTACTATCTTTTGCTGTCTGTTGTAATTTCCTGCCTCTGTACTCAAAGGTGTGGGAGTATTTTACACTAGGGACATGATTTCCTGAGCTTCCCCTATGTATTAGGTCCCCAGCCCCCTAATTATAGCATTATAGCACTGATGTATTGATTCATTGTGGTTTCTATAAAATAATAAAAGGAGAAAAACAAGAAGAGGATGAAAATTCAACCTGTATGCAAATACCACAACTGATGTCACAACTGATGTCACTATACATATAACTGGGGCAATGTCAGACAAAACACAGTATGAATCATAACTCTTAATATATATCTGCCCCTTTGAACTTTTTTGTTTTCCTGTCTCTCAGTTGTTGTTTTTTTTAATGGAGGGTAGAAATAAAATGTTGCTACTGATGCCAGGAATTGCCAGAAAATAGTTTGGGATGAGAAAGATATTGCATTAAAAAAATCCCCAAAACTAATAAGTTTATCACACAGTGTTCTTGTAACGTATTGGATATGTAATGTGAATGGAACGGAACAAATTTTATCACATGGTAGGTTCCCATTCCCTGCTCTGACAGTCCCTAGCCTGTTCCAACGGGAGAACTGTAAAAATGTGTCCTCAGCCAGCAAGAACACTTTCAGACCATTCCATATAATGGTTGTGCGATAATTCTACCCAGTCTTAATCCATCCTCATGTTCTGAGTGGCTAAGACAACCTCCTCCCTCCCATCCTAGAATGTCCACAAACTCAACTCTTCTGGTGTTGATGAAAGGAGGGTGCCAAGGGTAATTTAAAAAATATGTTATTTTTATAGATGGAATTGTGTCGTGTTTATGAGGGGGAAAAAACAATGAATGCTCACAACCTAAACCTCTCGGTAGCATTCTTTCCAATTTAGACATAGGGGATTTCATCATACATTATATGCTGGAAGCCGCCCCGATTACTATGCAGATGGGCGGGGTACAAATTATTATTATTATTATTATTATTATTATTATTATTATTATTATTATTATTATTTTACATACAACCTTTCTACAACAGTACGCATGCGCCAAAGAAGGGGAGCTGGGGACCAACCTGAGCACCAGTACCAGTACAACAACAAATGCAATGTGATAATATGTGTTCTCATAATGTTATCATCATGTTATCACTAGTCTAACGCAGTAACACCCGTTCCCATATCATTACATTTCCATATCTCGGTGGGAACATTACAGGTACTGGTGCAATAAACTTATAAAGCACCAAATACTACAACCTTCAGCATCTCATGTCATGACTCATTTGCTCCATCTGTAGGAGCCCTCAGGTGAGGTTTATGCTTGTTTTTTCAAAGAGTTTTAATTATTTTATTGATTTATTGATTCCTATTTACTAAATACAGTTATATTCCACTTTTTGGTTACTGAACTTGAAGAAGCAAGCATAGCTGACTCTCTCACTAATTTATCTTCATATCAGTCCTGTTTAGGTAGATCAGTTTCATAGTTTCATTGGGGGAGAGAACAGGGGTCCAGCTCTCTAAGTGCTACGCCACAAGAACTCTCCTCAAAAACATGAGGATAGCTCACTCTTTGGCATGCATGCAGTTCTCTACCATTCATGTAAATCAGGGGTGGGAATCATGCAGCTCTCTCAATGTTATTGGACTACAACTCCCAGTATTCCTTGAAAATGCTTGCTAGGTCTTCTGGGATGTGAAATCCAGCATTTGGTGGGCAAATAATTCCAATCCCTGCTTTAAATATTTCATGCTGTTGCTGAGAGATCCTCATCACCTTATGCTATAACATATTCTTCTAGCATTTCATGAGGCCATGCAACATCAGAGAGTGTTGTCAAGATGGCGTTAATAAGGAAGAACATACAAGCAAGGAGAGAATGCAGTAGTTTGCTTTTGCCTAGGCCTATAGAGGAGGGCAAAATTTCCCCCTCCTGTCCTATTCCCCTCCCCCTACACACTGATTTCACCAAATGCAAATGACTTTTGCACTTTGAACTCAGGTGGTGTCTGCATGGGCCAAAATGCTCTGGGAACAGCATGGAATATTCTGGCCCTGGAGCTTCCCTGATAAACTCTCATTACCTTGGGCACTCTGCTGCAACCCCAGATGACTGTTTGCACATGCATCCCACTGTATCAGCTTGCACCACTGCAGCTGGTACAAGCTGTTCACACTAAGGACATAATAAGTGTCCTTAGTGGCTGGGTACCTCACATGGCTGGGTACCTCATTTTGACCTCAGAGTAACCAACTCGCACCAGTGGGTGTGGTGCAGGACATCATAGTGGGATGCACTGTAAACAGTTCCTTGGTATCACAATGGAGGGCTCTGGATCTTCCAGAATATCCAGAACAAAAGATGATTAATTTAAACCCATTTTAAGGGTGTTATACCTTGGGTTTGGTGTTGAACTATCTGGATGTTGTCTGGCCAGTTCATCCTAGAACCAGTGTTTGGGCCCTGCATTGTCCAGACTGGTCACCATGGGAATGGAGGAAGGACATTTTATTTGGCCTGTGCAGACAGGGCATCAATTTGCAGCAATTGAAGTAAGCTGAGGGAAAAGTGGGAGAAAGAGATAAAAAGTAGGACATTTTCAGTCTCTGAAAACGTGGGATGATAGAGTGTCAGTGTGAGAAGGAGGTGACAGGTATACCCCAGCCCCATCCATGGTCTCAGAACCTTCCCAGACTATCTCAAGTCCCACCTTCAAGCATGTAGATTCTAGCCAACGTATGTTCATACATACATACATACATACATACATGTACTCATTCATACCCTTAACTATCATCCCAGCAGGGTCCTGAGATTAGATTCAGTGGATGCAATTTTTAAAAACAATAAATACAAGAGTAAATGCAAACTAAAAATTCCCCTTTAAAAGTAATTCTGAAATCACATACAATTAAATAGAGTTAAAAACCACCTGAGCAGCCACCCCTAATTTTAAAGAATTTTAAAGGCAAATCAAAATGACACAAAATTCAGAAGCATTGGAATCAGACTGACCTCCTTTGGGAGCAATTCCACACTCAGGGTGCTACTACAGAGAAAGGCCCTCTTAAGCATACCCACCAGCTTAGCCTCACTGGGTGGTGGGACATGCAACTGGGTCTCTTTTGATGATCTTATTTTGGGGACAGGTTCATATGGGAGTAGGCACTCTGTCTGATACCCTGTCCCAAGCCATTAGGGCTTTCTAAGTCAAAACCATTATTTCCATGTCTGAAAATTCCTGAATAAATTTGAAAGAGGTGTATGTAAGAGATACTGCTGTATCTAAGGGGCCGTACAGATGGACCCTAAGGGGTTGCCCCATGCCACCCCTGGGAGCACTGGATTGGGGCCGTGGCAACCACACACTGTGGCCCCAATCTTGCTTTTTGCCACTTCAAAAAGAGCTGGCAAATGTGGTTGCTTTTTGGAGTGGCAAAAAGCTGCCCTTACCATTGCCGCCAATGCTCTTCTGTGCCCCTTTGGTGCAGCGTGTCTACACACTGTGCCAAGGGAGCAGTCTGATGCTGTGCCAAGGGAGCACTCTGACAGTGTGACGGCAGAGTCAGGACAGCCAGCGTGCGGTCGCCCCACCCCAACTCCACCCCCCAGGCCAGCCCTTCTGGCTGCTCTATACAGGCCCTATGATAGCCCTGACCAGACAGTTTTATAGGGCACAGCTGGAAAGTGGAGGAGATGTGACTGTTCATTTGCAAAAAATGTAAGCTTTATTTACAGACCTGGCAGAGTGAGGAGAGGAATTTACTCCTACCTCTCAACGTTTTATTATTTTAAGTTCTCTTAGGGGCTATACAGATAGCCCCTAAGGGGTGGCGGCCCACCACCCCTTCCTTGCTGGATCGGGGCTGTGGCAACTGCACACAGCACCCCGATCTGGCACTTTGCTGTTCCAAAAAGAGTTGGCAAATGCTTCTCCTTTTTGGAGCAGCAAAAAGCCACGCTTGCCACCATGATGGTGGCTTTTCCACTCTCCATTGTCACAGCATGTCTGAATGCTGCGCCAAGGGAACGCCCTTATACCACCCACCATGTGGTGGGGTGCACAGTGTGACGGCAGCATCGGGGCAGAGTTGAGGTGGCTGGCTTGCAATAGCCATACCCCAACTGCACCTGCAGGCCAGCCCTTTTGGCCAGTCTGTATTCCCCCTTAGAGAAGAATAGGACATTTTCTCACAGAGTCTAGAAGTGCTTCCACAAGAAAATATAACAGTCCCTTATCTGATGGGACAGCTACAGGAAGAGTATGCCAGACACAGGAGGAGGCTGGAATAGGCTGCAGAAGGGAAAGGGGTGTCATATTGAGGATGGAGTAATATTTATTTTGAGGATGCAGTATTGGATGGAGTATTGAGGATTGAGGATGGAGTAATCTTTGAAAGAATGTCATATTTGTTAGGTTTAAATGGGATATAGAGTCAATGTTAAAAATGTTGAAATGTAAAAGATGTGTGTCTGTATTTTTCCATGCTGTGAAAAGTTGTTTTTCTGAGAGCTAGATTCACAGTTTATCAGTCCCAGGTGTGATTTAGCCAAAACAGGAGGCTAACAGGACTCCATTCTATGGGAAAGAAGGTTTGTTTATATTATGGTTTATGTAAACACATTTTTGTTATGGAAAATGTAGTCACATGATTTGTTATTGTAATTAAGGGTTGGACTAGTACACGTCACGTAATATCACCCAATCAGCTTGTAAAGGTTACACCCAGAAAGGTGGAGTCTTGTGGGACTGAGGGCTGAGAATCAGAAAGCTACTCATTTGCTTTTTGGTTTTTGAACTATAATGAACTAATAAAACCATTCTTTTGGTAATGCTACTAACACATCTTGAATCATGTAGCAGATAGATTTTATTCCTGCTTAGCCAACTTTGGCTAAAGTAGAAATGTTATTATTATTATTTGTTTTTTGCTTTTGTTCTTTTACAATAAAGAAGCTTTGCTGAAAGTTCCAGGTTTGGATGTTTGGTTTTAAAGGACTGTTTTCAACACTCCTACAACATTATTTTAACAATATTGAGGATGGAGTAAGCTTGTATCCTGCTGCTCCAGAGAATAGGTCCCAGAACAATAGATGCAAGTTATAGGAAAAGAGATTCCAGCTGAACATCAGGAGGAATTTCCTAACAGTGAGAGCTGTTCAACAGTGGACACACTCCCTCGGAGTAAGGTGGAATCTTCTTCTATAAGGGTCTTTAAACAGAGGCTGTATGGCCATCTGTCAGGGATGCTTTGATTTTGAGTTCCTGCATGGCAGGGGGTTGAACTGGATGGCCCTTATGTTCTCTTCCAACTCTATGATTCTATGATTCTAAGCTGTTAATTGGAAGCATTCAAACAGCAATGGAGGAGGAGGTTCATTTATTTACAAGAACATGCCAAAATGTGCAAAATATTTCTTCATCATGTTAGAAGGACCTTGAGATTTAAAAAAAAAATAAAACTATAGAAAAAAGGAAAAACTGATAGATTTGTGCATTCAAGCCCAAGTATTTGAGTACTTATTCTTAGATTTATGGGTCTGAATCCCTATATATGCAAACAAATATAGTGATTATTTTTATTTTATTTTAAAAACATAAAAAGACACAAAAAGAACACACACAAAACAAAAACAAAAAACAAGTTCAAAAACAACTGGGATATTCTCAACAAACAGGGGACATAAATTCATTCATACTTTATGATGCTTTGTTAAATCTTTTCAAATCTTTTAGCTTGAGATTTAAAAATTTATTGGTGAATTTAGGAGCTTTTGATATGTAACGTGTCCTTACAAAGTTCAACATGGTGCAATGGTGGTTGCAACTGTTGTGGTCCTTTGTTTATATATTTAATAAAAGGTAGCCATTTATCTATTATAATGTCGTGACTGGTTTGTCCTTTAGAGGCTCTGATGTTATCTGACAGCTTCTCTAGACGCAAGATATCACAGATGCTTTCCCAGACCATGGTAGTGATTCTGAATTAGGATCAGCACCATTGTTATTCTGAAAGGCTTCTTACCTTCAGCTCTATGTTAGAAATAGCTATGACTAGTGATTTTTCAGTGGAGAAAGGCCAATGGCCAAATCATGGGGATTTTATGTGTTTCATTTTCTTCAAAAGTGAAACAGAAATAATGACTGTGTAAGAAAGCAAAACTGAGAGATTAGTGCATCCTTATTAGAAAGTTGCTTGCTTTTCTTTGAATTTGAGGCCAGAGGGTGAAATCTAACTTCATCAAACTGCATGTTTGAACAAGGTCTCCATGTATACAGCTGACAGGAAAATTTGTTGTCCTTTATATTGATTTCACTTCTTCAGATCAAGGACAGAAAAGTAATTTTTTGGACTACAACTCCCCAAATCCTCCAGCCAACGTGGCTGGAGGATTCTGGCTGTTGTAATCCAAAAGTAACCTTCCCAAGCTATGTCAGTCAGCTATGATGAGAAAAGTCCACTAGTTTACCCAAGCCAAGGAAGGCAGGGTTGTGTATTAGAATTGAACAGATACATATGAAATTGTATGCAGATGTCTTTGGGTATAATTTTTTTTACATGAGATAAAAAGCATGCATACTATGGTTTCTCAGCATGACTGTTTTAATTACTTTTTAAAACAAACTTCAAATGCAGTGCAAATGGGTTCAGCTATGACTGAATTTGTGTTCAATGCCAGGTATGCAACAGTGAGATTCTGAGGCTGTGTGTGGTCTGAAGTAATTGCCTTTTGTTCCTCTAAATGTTCTAGAAAAAGCAAATAAAGACCTTGGCTTACTGACTGAGTCACTACAACCTAAATATGTTACTCAATTAACCTAAAAGCAAAATATAGGACAGAGGAAGAGGAATGACCTACTATACTCAACCCTTCTCCCCTCCACACAAGAAAGCTCAGGAACTCCTGATAAGTGTGAGGGGTGGTGAGTTCATGTCAGAATACCAAAACTGATACCAAAAATCTTGTTAAAGTTAGGAATGATTGAAATGTCTTTGCCCAGTGCAGATCCAGCATGATGTACTTGTTTGAGCATTGGACTCTGGTGACCAGGGTTCAATTCCCCACTGGGCCATGGAGACTCATTGGGTGATCCTGGGCAAGTCACATGCTCTCAGCCCCAGAAAACTCCATGATAGAATCAAAGAGTTGGAAGAGACCACAAGGGCCATCCAGTCCAACCCCCTACCATACAGGAAATCACAATCAAAGTATTCCCAACAGATGGCCATCCATCCTCTGTTTAAAGACCTCCAAGGAAGGAGACTCCACCACACTTCGAGGGAGAGTCAAACAGCTCTTACTGTCAAGAAGTTCCTCCTAATGTTGAGGTGGAATCGCTCTTCCTGTAGCTTGCATTCACTGTTCTATGTTCTAGTTTCTGGAGCAGCAGAAAACAAGCTCCATCCTCAATGTGACACCCCTTCAAATACTTAAACAGGGCTATCATATCACTTCTTAACCATCTCTTCTCCAGGCTAAACATACCCAGCTCCCTAAGTCTTTCCTCATAAGGCATGATTTCCAGGTTCACCTTAGGGTTGTTGTAAGTCAAAAACAACTTGAAGGTACACTACTATTACTACTACTACTACTACTTTGCTCAGTGTTTAGAAGATAATAATATAGACATCTGGGGAAACATGCTGGAGAGTTGCACACATGGAGTGTTACCTTAGGAATATGTTGAAGAAAGCCTCCAAGCTAGATCACCACACAAGAGTGGGCTGGAATGGTGATTATGTTCTTGTTAATGTCTTGCCTAAGTCCATGCACAACTTTAAAAGTCAATACAAACATTTTGAATTGTGCCTGGAAATGAACTAGGAGCAGTGCAGTTCTTTCAGTGCCAGAGTAATATATATATATATATATATATATATATATATATATATCCAGTGTCGTAGAATCCTAGAAGCAATAGTTTTTACTAGCCATAACTTCTAAACAGTCTTCATCATGAGCTTCATGTACAAGACATTGTATTGGTCTACCTGTGAGGTCATTGGGGAAAGGATTACTAAAGATCAGGCCTTTCCTTTATTTTAGGTGAGTGAAAATAAAAATAACCACTGCTAAATATATATCCCTATCGTTTGAAATATCAGAATGGACCCATGATTTTCCTTCAGTTCAGCAGTGGTTTCTTTTTTCTTTACATAACATTAAAATATGCACATATAAAAGCATAAAACACATCACTGGCTAATGTGAAACATTTAAGAAATAGAACAGCCTTTGTGCAATAAATGGAGGCTGATGACTTCTTCATTTCAAGTCTTCTGGTAAGACTCATGGCTGCCTTAAAATATCTTTTTTATCTTTCACACACTTACACTTCTGTTTTGCTTTATGGCATTGATTCAGTCATTTCTAAAGTTCAGCTCAGTCCCAGACTCTTTAGGGGCATGACCTCTCAGTTTCTTCATTGTGCTGAGGCTGTCATATTAACAAGCAAGTGTTAGATGTCAGCATTTCATACTAAAAGTTGGCAAACTGTTTTGAAACAGCAAGACCCGTATCAAACAGATATCTTTTGGGAGACATAGCTTTCTTCTTGGGGGGGGGGGGGGATTAACAGGATAACCTCAAGTAACTTAACTTTGGCAAATGTACCAGTCCCAGTCAGAAGATCCTGAAATGACTCACCAAAGGTCATTGAGGTTTAGATAGAACAGCGATGAGAATGTGTACGTTTGTATGACATTCCCTTAGAAAATTCTTTTATGTTTTCTCTCTACATGCCTGCTCAATTTTGTTATTGTTTTTGGCACTTTCCCTTGGCATGAGATGATGGCTTATGTCAGGGAGATCAATGGAGTCTTTCTTTTTTCTTTTTTTACCAGAGTCGGTGACTCTGAATCACTCATCCTTTTCATTATTTGTTTGTTTCCCATTTTTCCCTATGGTTGGCTCACCCTAAAGATGGTCTCTGTTCTGTGTTTGCTGTAATTAGACATCTTCCATACAAACATATGTGTCTTCTTTCACTGTGTGTGGGGGGGTGAGGGGTGAGGGACATACCTGCAGTTATACCTCTTGAAATCTGGGTATCCGACATCTTGAAATTCTATATAAATCCGCAAAGATCTGCTTTGGAATGCAAGCAAAACGATGAACATAAAATAATAATGGATTTGATCCAGGCTAAGTTAGGTACACTAGTTTTCATTAGCCAGTTTTCATTAGAATCAACATGACTTAAGTAATGTTGAACTATTCACACTGACATCAATGGAACCTAAAAGTGCAAGTATCTGAAAATGGAAGGAAGAGTCTGTGGCAGAGCAAACCACACACACACCTTTTGCAGTTAATTATTATCAATTAACAGTTTCTCCCCCACCCTATTAAGGCTGCTGATTCTGCTGCCACTATGAGCAGTTCCTGAAAGGAAGGGGTTGCCTCTACCTTTACCTGAGTGAGATGCAAGATGGGAATAGTCTGTTGGCATTGTGTATTTGCATGACAATGGAGGGGCCATTTATTTTTCCATTGGGCACTGGATACAGCATACTGGTGTCAACAGGCTGCACCAGGCTCAGATGGCTCATCACTAAATGTGTTGGCAGCTTTAATGCAGACAACAGATTTCAGGTTGCCAATGGGCTGCCCTAGTGTTGATATGTGCAGAACTGTGATTTTTCATGAGGTAGGGCAGAAAAGCAGAAATTTGTTCTAGGAACATCATCCAAGGACAGAAAGATAACTTAGGATTCTACCTTTGTTGCTAGATGTTGTGCAGAGAAAGGTAGTGGCAGTATATTGCTGCATAGAATCATATTCATGTTTACTCAGAAGTGCACCCTGACAAATTTCATGCTTATTTTATTCAACTATTTAAATTGTTATATCCCCATACCCAAGCAGTGGCATCACTAGAGGTGTGTGGAGGATGCGGACCACACCGGGTGACACCCTAAGGGGTGTGTGTGACACCACTGCTCCTCAAATACCTATCTTTGGGCAGAAACAGGCTGTGGCATTCATCTGCTTCCCTTTAAAATGCTTTGAGAGATGGTGGGAGTGTGGTAAAGCCCAGTGGGAGGATAAAGGAGAGGCCCTAGATTTTTTAAATTTCAAATTTCAAAATTTTATTTTTTTTAAAAAATGAAACTTTTGAATTTTTTTTAAACAAAGTTCTTTTAAATTTTTCTTTAAAAACATATTTTAACCAAATATTTAGTATGTATATGTAAATACATTTAAGTTGTTCATATGATATTGTAATTTGAAGGTATCATTTTTATTTTGCTCGTTGTTTATGTCATAACTATTATCATTACATTCAGTGGTATATGGGAATTACGATTTATGAGTAACATTAGTGCAAAAAAGCATTACTAAGGATTCTGTATGGCGTGAAATGGGAGAAGGTCATGGGGGGGGGGTGACACCATGAGTCACTGCATCGGGTGACACAAGCCCTAGTGATGCGACTGTACCCAAGGATCTCAGGGTAGCATATGATAAAAAAATATCTAAACAACTTAAGACAATAAAAATGTAAAGCAATGGAAAGTAATTTGCAGTCTAAAAACACATGCAATCCAACAAAGCAAGACTTAAAACCATGTATGTGTACAAAGCAGATAAAATTTTTAGATCCCAAAGGCTACTATGGGCCTTTGCAGACTACCAGAAATAGTGCAAATTGAGTTCACTTTAACTGCCCTGGCTCAGTGCAAGGGAATCATGGGGATTGTATTTTTTTAAAGACATTGAGCCTTCTCTGTCAGAGAGCTCTGGTGCCACAATAAACTACAGTTCCCATGATTCCTTAGCACTGAGTCAGGACAGTTAAAGTGGACTCAGTTTGCACTATTTCTGGCAGTCTGCAAAGCCTATATGTTTTAAGCTGGCACAAAACTGAAGCCAACATTGAAGTCTGAAGTCAGGATTCTAAGAGGAGGGTATTTCCTAACTGTGGGGCCACAAGAGAAAACCCTTTCCCATGTCCATACACATGCAACATAAAAACACTGGGGGTCACAAGCTTAATGGGAAAGATTTTCCATATCATTTAATGGGACTTCTGAGCAGATATACAAGGGTTGCATGGTTAATTCCAAATAAACATGCATAGGAACACAGCCTTGCTGGCTTCACAACATCTCTCCCATTTCTGTACAGCTTCTGTTTAATTACATGATGTACTCTAGCTTGAAGGTTAGGGAAGACATGTTGTTGTTTTTGCAAAGCAGGCTGCTAAAGTCAATCACCAGCTCCCAAAGGCATTCTTCTTTCTTGTGAAAAGAAAAACCTGGTTTGCCAACATTGTTTCTAATGAACTGTTTCTCTCTTGTGGAAAAAAATCTGTAATTGAATTCCTCAGGAATATATCAGTATAACACAGATGATGATGATGAGAAAAAAACAAATGAACTCTGTTTATTTAAATCTACTGAATTTAACCAAAATTTGAGCAAACCATCTTATATGTGTTAACTGTAAACATATGCAGTATTCTTACTAGCCCTTTTACTGTTATTTTTCTTTAACGTCTGTAAAACTACTGCAGGCCAGAATATAGAATAGGATTTTAGGATTCAAATCTCTATGATCAAATACTGAGCAAATAATTCTCAGACTCAATTATGTGCTTCAAGTTGCCTGTCTACTTATGGTGACTCCCTGAATTTCATAGAGTTTTCATAGATAAGAAATAGTGAGGTGGTTTTGCCAACTTCTTCCTCTGAAATATAGCCTGGAGTTATACCATCGGGGGGGGGGGGGGGGAAGAGAACAATAGCATCCTTGTTCTTTTGAGATATACAGGAAAGGAATTGTAAAGTACTTTTACATTAACTGTGCAAGCCTTTGTATACATACTTGAGAGTTATCTCTATCAAAAGCAAAGTGTGTAAGTAAACATGTATATGATTGTGCTGTGAGGCTAAAATCTTATACCCACTTACCTGGCCATATGTATCACTTAAAACATTGGCCATTTCACAGATGAAAACTGGGCCATGTGTGGTCAAATTATACCAAATTGTGGTCATGATAGCAAAAGTTATTAAATGAGAAAGATCACACAAACCAGGAGAGGCTGCAACAATTTGCCTTTGCCTGAAACTATTGGGAAGGATACGATTCTATCCCTCCTCAAAGGATGTCACTAGAGAGTACAGGGGGTGCAGCTCACACCAGGTGACACCCTAAGGGGGGGGGTGATACCACTGCTTCCCAAATATCTGCCTTTTGGCAGAAATGGGCTTTGGTGATTGTCTGTGTTCCTTTAAAACACTGAAGAGATGGTGTGAGTGGGGCAAGACTCAGTGGGAAGGGAAAGGAGAATCCTTAAATCAGTGTTGGTGAACCTTTTAGGGGCCGAGTGCCCAAACCAAAAGGCGTCCTGGCACCGAGTGTTACCCATTGTTGTGGGGTGGGACTTCTGGGGGGAACTTCCAGGGCAGGACTTCCAGGGTGGGACTTCTTCCTCCCACCCTCCATGTGCCAGGAAAAGTGGCTTTGTGGCATTCACCACCATGGCCCTAGGTTTTTACATTTTTAAAATTTTAATTTAATTTGTTTTAATTTTTATATATATATATATATATATATACTTATTCTTTTTAATCTTTTTAAAAATTACATCTTACCAAATGTTCACTTTGACCATATGAAACAATGTACACATAAATGCATTTAGACTGTGTATATGATACTGTAATTTAATGGTATTAAATTGCCTTTATTGCCTTTACATTCAGTGATATATGGGAGTTACAATTTATAAGTAACATTAGTACAAAAATGTACTAAGGATTCTGTATGGTGTGGTATGGGAGGAGGTCAATTGTGAGTGATACCATGAGTCCAGGTGATGCCAACACTAGTGACACCACTGTCACCTTCCTTTTCCTTTGCTGAGTTAATTGAATGCAAACTACTTTTGGACATTGAACTTAATTTCCAGCCACTGAAGTAAGGTAAGAACAAAGGGGGAAATGGGAGAAGGAAAGATAAACAGGGACATTTAAAAAGCTTCTTAAAAAGTGGGACGACAAACATCGTGGGACTATCCCAAACAAATTAGGAAAGTTGGAGGTTATGTGAGTGCATCTACACTGTAGAAATAATGCAATTTGACATCATTTTAACTGCCATGACTCCATCTTACAGAAGCCTGCAATTTGTAGTTTTGTGAGGTGCCAGCATGCTTTGGCAGAGAAGGCTAAAGAGTTTGCTGGAGCTACAGCACTTAAAGTGATGTCAAATTGCATTACTTCTACAGTGTAGATGAACTCTCTAACTAAACACTGAATAAATTATTAACAATACCACCAATGAGTGGCTTATTCTGCTCCTTCCCATTGTAACTTTAAACACTGAACCAAGTGATTTTGTTAAATTATGGCCCATAGACTAAAAGGCATTTGAACTTTGAAAATGAAGCCAACATTCCTTCTTCTGTTGAATGAAATGAAGTTGCTTGTAATTTTTACTCCAAAGCACAGCATACTCTGCAGTCTTTCTTGTTTCATAGAGTTTGATATGTTTACTCTCTGAGCTTTCTTGTGAAGGGTAGAAATACCACCACTATGGTTTCTTCATCCACTCTTTTTTCCCCCTTTCATAAACTCTCCTTTGCAATATGACATAAAAGCAAGTACAGATTTCAGTCAGCATCTCCCTTTGTCTACCTTCAGCTATATCAGAAGTGATAACCAAAGAAATGCTGTCTTACCAAAGAGAATTTCAACCAGGATGAAAATTATTTGTGTGTGTGTGTGTGTGTGTGGGGATCCGGAGTTCCCTGTTTGATTGATTGATTTATCAAATAAGCTCTCAATACCATTGAGACATATCAAACAAGTTATTTCGATTTTAATGTGCTGTTAATTGAACTAGTGAGAGTGCTTCAACCTATAATTCATTAAACTGAACCTGTAACCATTTCATGAAATTGTTTCCATCATTCCCAACTTTATTTTCTGGATACTTACACAAATTTATTAGAAAGAAGCACTAAACTGTCTAGAATCACACACACTCCCAAAATGGTCAGGCACCATGGAGGATTTAGTTGAAGTGTGAAGTGTGGGCTTTGGGAATTATAGCCCAAAAAGTAACATTTCCAAGCCCTTCTTGTAGAAGAAAGTCCCACTGAAGTCAGCAAGGCCTTTTCCTATGCTTGCACTGTCAATCTCTGGTTCCCCCTCATAGCCTAAAAAAATGCAACATGGGATTTCTTTTAAACCATTTAAACCTTGAATACCATTTTGGAAGAAAGTCAGGATATAAATCCTCTAAATAAATTTTAAAAATTCAAGTCTTTCCCCAAATGTTGTTGTTGTTGTTGTTGTTGTTGTTTTGCAAGATGTTCTTTTGCCACACTGAAACAATTATGAGTGTGATTAAAACAATCCCAGGTACGATTGAAACAGTTTCTAAATTAGAGATGGGCAGCTGTCAAGGGTTAAGGGGACACATTGGCTCTCCAGGAGACTGATTTTTAAAATCATTTGTAAAAATTTATTGGGGGGAAAACTCTGTTATGCTCTCCCATGGGCAATCTGACCATGCCTCCCTCAGTTTTAGGCCCAAGAGAAGGCTTTCTTTAACAGGAGGAAAACTGTAACACACAGTTTCTCTTGGGTCTAAAACAGCTCTGGGGAATCCCAGACTTCATGCATAGCAACAGAGGAAAACAACTGGTAGTTTAGGTAGAGTTTAAAATTATCACTCAAAGTGTTCCAGTAGCTCACCAAACTACAAACCCCATGATTCCCTAGCATGGACAGTTAAAGTGTAATCATAACACTATGATTCTGTAGTATGGATGGACAACAGGTTCCTTGGTAACTCCACACCTGCCTCAAACTTATACATAAATCCTATCACTTTAAGGGGTAAAATCTAAGTGTGCAAGGGGAGGTTGAAATATTGGATGTAAATAATCTTTTGTGGTCTTGACTAAGGGCCAGTACAGACCAGCACAATACTCCAACTTCTCGGGGACTTGGGGGCATGGCGTACACATGATGCATGTCCCCAAACCGCGGAGAGGCCACCATGAAGCCACCTGAGTTTAGACACTGCATGCTGCAGGAGCACCAAAAAACCAGCTCCACAGTGGCAAATGTGCCTTTTTCCCAGCACAAAAAGGAGTGGCTTTCTGCCACTTCTTTTTGCACCGGGAAAACGGTGGATTGGGGCATGGCGTGGGATTGCTGTGGTGCTGCAGCACTGCAATCCAAAGTTTTCAGCTCGAAGTACTGTCTGTTTTGGCCTGAAGTACCGACCATCAAAATCATCACACTTTACCAACATCTGGCCTCAATTTATACATATGTAATGGAAGTCAATGGAATACATATGTGTAAATGATAGTGGAACCTGGCCCCAAGTGTTTTCCTACAGTGTTGATCTCTTTCCAGTTATTTTCATTGGCTTCCATGAATTATATAAATGTGTAGAATAAGTTCCTGTCTTTCAGTGTACATCTGCATTTCAAAATGTGTTGCAGATCAATCAGTTCTATGTAAGAATTTAAACAGATCTCTGCAAAATCTGTTTTTTCCCTCTTTCTTCATAGATGAAATACTATTCATTTCCTTTTAGCAGCCTTGAGGTTTTTGTTTTTAAATGTCAAATTTCCCCCTTCATGCATCTTCCAGAAGTCAGCTTCTTATTAAATATTATTTTCATCTACCAATGTTGAATTTCTCTCTCTCTCTCTCACACACACACATACACACAGAGAGAGACCAGTATTTTTATTCATCTGACATTCAAAGGATGGGTTTTCTGTCCCTAACCTTAGCAAACATTTAAAAGCCAACATTCTAAGCTCTTAATTGACTAGGCTTGAGTTTAATGGTAAAGGGCATTTAGTGCTTTGACCTCTTGTTACAGTCTGGTTGAGCAAAAATAAAAAGGGTTTCAGTGTAGACTTTCATATATAACCAGCTGCCATTCTTTCTTTTAATTCATTGTGACTCATCCAGTCAATGTAACTATTTTCTAAAAAAAAAAATTAAAAAATCATGTTTATGCTTACTTGGCTGGTCCTAATGGAACCATTTAGCTGAGTACTTCTCTTAACATCATTGGAGATGTTGAGTAAAAATGTAATTTATATTTTTAAAGGGTAAATTACTCATTTGAATGGTAGGGTCAGCATATTCTCATCAGGATGGGGGGAAAGTATTTTCTTGATCATTGATGGTGATCCCTGTGAAATATGTCAAGTAGCAAGCAGATACATATTACTGATTTTTCAAACCATTACAACTTCACCTGAAAATGAGACTGTCATCCACATGATGATACCTGCATTTTAATATTTAAACTGAAATGAAGAAATAATGGTGCTACTTCAAAGATTTAAGTAGAACTAAGGTACAGCCAGTGTGGTAAAGTGGCTTGAGCACTGAACAATGACTCTGGTGATCAGGGTTTGAATTTGAGCTCTGTCATGTAAACCCACTGGGTGACCCTAGGCAAGACACACACTCTCAGCCTCAGAGGATGGCAATGACAATCGCACTCTGAAAAAACTTGTCAAGTAAACCATGTGATAGGGTCACCATAAGTCAGAAATTACTTGGAGGCACACAACAATACTACAATAACAAGGTGATAAAGATATAGCTGTGTTAGTCTGTATAATTAATATTAATCATAGATAGATTTGCAACGCCTTTAAGACTAACTGAAAAAAAATTAAAAAGTTGTCAGCAAGAGCTTTTGTAAACTTCAGTCTACTTCTTCAGATACTTCTCCACCACAAGCATCAGAAAAAGTAGATTGAAGTCTATGAAAGCACATGCTGACAACTTCTTAATTTTTTTTCAGTTAGTCTTAAAGGTGCTGCAGAATTTATCTACAATTAATACAATAACAAGGTGTTCATACAATTAAAAGTAATCTTGGTCGATAAATCTTAGAAGCTTTAATTGCCAGAATTGGTTGTTCTTGCTTTTCTAATCCTTTCCCTCAATTATTTTATTCTTCTCCTGGATTCCAGTGAGAGGGAAAATAATGATATTAGTACCAAGACTAGTGTCATCTCTTTTCTTCCCGCAATTGTCTGAGGAATGTGGAAGTTGTGTGTCCTTCAGATCTTATTCCAATTTGTTCATGTTATTCATGATTTAGCTATCAATGCTCTCAATGGAAAAGGCTACACAGAGCGACATGTCTTGCCATAGTTGTAGGCACAGCTGGGTTTACTATTAGGTGGTTGACTCAGGTGACAGATGATGGGTGGCTGTGACAAAATGACAGAGGAGAGAGAACTACCCACCATCTGTGTAGCTTAAATGTAATGATGGACATAAGCTTATCACCAATCTGCTGCCAGCCAGTCAACTATTCTAGTTATGGCGGATATGCAGGTTCCATTTTGTTCTTCACTTCAGGCAACAGAATGTCTTGGGCTACCCCTGGCTATAGTAGTATTTTATGCCGCAATAAAGGACCTTCATAGTCTGTTAAGGGAGCTGCACCTTGTCAGTTTGAATTTCCAGCTTGGATGGGGGTCCAAAGCCATGGAAGCTGTGCCCTGTCTGGCAAAGGGGACCATTGCTGAGGTAAAAAAACAAAACAAATCCTCTTCCCCAGTGCTGGGGTAAATAGTTAGCTGCCATTTTCAGTGCAATCTCTCAGCAAAATATCTCAGTAGGCTGCCTATTATGCTTCTGTTTCAGGGATGGAAAACCTGTGGCCATTCAGATGTTATAGGACTGAAGATCCTAGCAGCCCTAGACAGTATGACTAAGGTTGAAGAATGCTGAGAGTTGTAGTCCAATAAACTTGGGTGGACATTCTTCTACCCTCTTCCCAATCCCTCTTCTACGGCATCTTATAGCAAATGAATACTTTGAACTGAGCTGTCTCTTTAGCTTCCTGTCTCAGCCTAAAAAATAACTACACAACAGGACATAACCTCAAAATGAGCTCAGTAGACAAGTGTCTACACAGTTTGCTGTGAGCAGCATCTAGTGTGACAGAACATACTTTGTGAGCAAAACAAAAGAGAAAAGAAAAAGCTAACACTTTTTCCCCAAGTCTGATCTTGCCCTAGAGCTAAAATAAAAACTTCCTCAGGATCTACTTAACATCACACAAGATTAAGGCAAACTACTTGTCTAGCTTTCTGGGGGAAAGAGATCTCAATAGTGAAAATAATAGTTTTTAACTTTCTTTTTCAATTTCTTATGGTTCCTCACACCCAATCCTCATTCTCATTGCCAGTTTCCTTTTTGCTCTATTTTCAGACGAGGAGAGGACTCTCCCACTGAAAATGAATGTAGTAGATTCATTGCCCTACTTGGGTGGAAGCCATTAACCACCACTAGTTGCTACTATAAAGGCCTTCCTCCTGGTGACTGCCCAATGACATATCCAGCAGTTCCACGTTAAATAGGTCTTCTGTTGTAGAAAAGAGCACATACAATTTGGGGTTTTAAAGATATGAGACTTAAATCCTATGTGAATGACTAGAATAGACACACTAAACCAATGAAAATTGCATTCATCCATATGGGAGAAAAAAAGTTATGGCACTTGAGCTAGAAATTTATGGTAAACTATTTTACTATTTAGGGATGGGTGAGAATTTTATTTTGATTAGAATTTATTATTTTTATTAGAACTTTTCAGAACTGGAAAGTTTCTTAATGAATTTGTTGGTAAGAACCTGAGATGTTTTGCTATTACGTAGGCCCTCCACATTCACTGGAGTTTTTTTTTAAACAAACAAACAACAGTACTTTTTTACCTGAGAGACCACTTCTCTAGGAATCTCTAGGTTCTGCATTGCAACTCTATGGTCTACATCTGCCAAATCATAGAACATGCTGGAAGATCTACAAATGCCTAGAGAAGTGTTTTCTCTAGTAATATTAGATCCTCCAGTGAAACTCTATGGTCAATTTTCAGCAGAATTTCTCTGGAAGACCGAGGGATTACTAGAGAGAATATATTATTCAAATCCACAAATAATCAGAATTGCAAAAGTCAATGGGGTGCACTGCTCCATTTTTTTATTAAAAAGTCAGCCAGAAATTGCAACCATGTATGTCAGGGGCTGGCGGCCGTGACGCATTTGCGCATGCGCAGGAGTACTTATGCTTAAGAACTGATGGTGGGTACATTTAGAGTCAGCAAAGGGTGATCCTCACTATATCAAAAATGGACAACGTCCGGCCAATTGTAACGCAAACCCCAACAGAGCACAAGGGGAAAGCACTAGCCAGAAGATATTCCTTTTCCACCATTTGTGAGGCCACATCCCTTAGTGACATGACCTCGTTGTTAAGATGGAATTTAACTTCGGTCTATTTTGCATTGCAAAATTAATGCATTTTGACACTGCTTTAACTGTCATGGCTCCATCCTATGGAATCCTGGGCTCTGTAGTTTCTTGTGGCATCAGAGCTTTCTGACAGAGAAGGCTAACTATCTCAGAAAATAACAAAATCCCAGAATGCCATAGCATTGAGCCATTTAAAGTGGTGTCAAACTGCATTAATTCTGAAACTTTGGTTATGCCCCATTTCCTGAAAAAGAAACTACTTTCAAATAACTACTTATTTGTAACAATGCCAATCCCACATTGACTGCTTTTGGTTGGCAAATAAAAACTTCCTTTCTGTAATTTTATAGTAATTCTTTCTTTATGTATTTTATGTTTTTATCCAAATTTCCTGTTTTTCTTGTTGTTTTTGTCAACCCATTCTGTCAGCCTCTTGGTTTGGAGCAAAGTGTGGCTTTCTGGCCTCTTCTAGATTGAGAGGAATTTTCATTTTCACACAAACACACATACACATAAGACACCACCCATTCAACATAATCCCCTGTTGCTTTGTGTCGCATTCTTAGGAGGCCTGAAAGACTGCAATAGAAAGGAGGAAGAGGACAAGTCCACTTCCATTTCTGAACAAATCCACTTGCATGTATGTAAATCTGGATCCAAACCATTTTGACAATGTCATTTTATGATAAAGCAACCCTGAGGGACATCTATGCATTATATGGCAGGACGGAATAAACAGGGTAGAATATTTACAAAAGTAAATAAAATAAACCAAAAATAGAAGGAGAAGCGAAGATATTTGCAGAAAGAAAGCTTCTTTGAGTAGCAAGAGCTATTATTTACATTGTGATGTGTATATGCTATAACATTTCCAGCCCTTTATGAGTCATCTTGCTGATCATGTCCATTCCAGAATGGTCTGGCATATCCTATTAACTCTTTAGAAAAGATAATGTTTCTTAAGAGATCCTCTTGAAAGTTGAGTCTTGTGAAAGCTTATTCTGTTTGACACTGGTAAAAGGCAAAAGCCCTCATTAAAATAAAATGACAGCTGTTTATATAAGCAGACCCTGGTTACTTTAATTATTGCTTTTGGCAGGATAGTAAAAGTTTAATCTTCCCTAAATCCTACATTAATATCTGCTGGCTAGAGGGTTTCACTGCTCTGGGAAAATAAAAGACTTTCTCAAGTACCTATCAGGGAATCAGCTCTATTCTGGTGTCAAGACAAAAATGAACTGATGTGAAATGACTGATGACAATACAAAATGAATATGGATGCTTGTATTGCTCCTGTTTACTCTTCTTATTCTGTGTCTGTCTAAGAATGAGATACGTAGAGAGATGTTGTAGCACCTTTGAGACTAACTGAAGGAAAGCAGTTGGCAGCATGAGTTTTCATAGACTTAAGTCTACGAAAGCTCATGCTGCCAATTTCTTTCTTTCAGTCAGTCTCAAAGGTACTACAGGATCTCTCTACATACTGATTCTACAGACTAACACGGCTATATCTTTGAATTCTAAGAATGAAATATAACCGCTAGTAGGCAAAGCAATATATCTAGGGATTCATCTCTTCCTGAGAAAGCAGGGATCAACAGAACTGAACTTCCCAGTCCTAATATAGATGGCCATGATCTGTAAAGTAAGACTAGTGCTAGAAAAGCTTCTTTTTTGACTACAGTACCCTGAATCCCTCAACATCATCTGGCCAGGTAACATTTCCAGCTTCCAGTGTAAGATACATGGCTGCTGTATCTTGAAAATCAGCCAGAGTAAGGCTTCTTAGACCAGGGGTAGGCAACCTTTCCCCTTTAAGGGCCGAGGGACTTCAGCTCCCAGAATCCCAGGAGCTATTGGCCAACATGGGACTATTGGCCAACATGGCTGAGGCTTCTGGGAGCTGAAGTCCGTTGGCCCTTAAAGGGGAAAGGTTGCCTACCTCTGTCTTAGACTTTAGCCTCCAATGCAGATTTCACACTGCAACCAATGTTCATACTAACTGTAGAGTAAAAATGTGCAAATCTTGGATGTTATAGCTTCAACGTCATCTAGCAATTCTTGAATGAATACTCATAAGAACCATAGTGAAGATCATGCTGTGGGAATGCTATTTCTGATTAATGAGATTTACTGCACAATTTTTATTTGTATTTTGTTGTAATGGCTAAAAGTGCTACGGTAATGCAAAACATATGCAAGATGTTAATGAAATATGTCACTTTTTTTGAAAAGTAGCTCCTGCCTCCTCACTCATAGAAAGTACATCCAACTTATTCAGCATGGCAGTTAGCATTAATGCATATCTCAAAGAGTGACAGTAACAGAATCTCTCACAGCTGAGTGGTATTACCAATTGATAGTCACCCTTGCATGATGAATGTGCATGGAGGCTTATGTGTTGATGTGAAACATTGGCAAATCATGGGGGAAATGGAGACACTGAATGTCAAGATATGAGGCATCATAGCAGCCAGCAACAGCTGTTGAGAAGAAAATATTTCTTGGCTAGTATGTAGATGTTGATGATGCAGACTAGGAAGAAAGAAATATGTTTACTTATGGGTTAGCCTTTAACAATAAGTACCCCCACTAAACTCAGATGCATTTAGGAATGGTTTTAGGTTTTAGATGGTACTCTAATAACAAAGCACAAGGCAGTTATACTGTAAAATATTCAGTGCAACTAATAATCTTTGTACAGGAGATCTTCTTGGTAAATTTTGTCCAAACAAAATATAAGTTGTATGTTATACAATATGGATTATATATTTAAGACTCTTGACAGTTATTTAGTAACAGAATAGTGCTTCCTTTTCCTACCTGTAGCAAGTTCAGCCATTCAACATTTTCCTTTCCTTTCCTCTCCTCTCCTCTCCTCTCCTCCTCAAATACAATCATCTGACCTTGGGGTTTTTCCTCATTTCTTTGAAAGACCACAAAAACTTCACTTGAAAAGCCTGAACATTCAGCTTAGGATTTGTATTCCACTTCAGTACATTCTAGTCATTCTCTCAGCTATGACTGAGATAAGTAAACCTTTTTATTTTTATTTTTGTCAGCCTTTTGAATGGTCTTCTAAAGAGCAGTTCCAAAACATGAAATCCAATACAATTAATTGATCTTGCCCTCACAGTCTCTCTATACTGGTCATACAAGCTGGGGCTTCTTCCAACTACCAAGATACCAAGGCTATCTTTGATGGTTCCAGGCAGGTTGGATGGCTCTCACAGCCCTCTGATCTAATAGAAGGGAATAACCAGGGAAACTTAGGAGGAATAGTTTAGGAGGAATTGCTCCTACTGTTATCCATTGTCACACACACACACACCAATATCTGCTACCAACAGCAGCTGTCTCACTCTCCCTAACAGTAGATTCACCAAGGAGATCGTATAGCACAGAAGTGTGTATACTGTGCCCCTTCCAGTGGTTGTTGGACTGCAGCTTCTAGCAGTCATAGCTAGCATAGACCATGGAGAGCCGAATAGATCTGAGCCTTGGTATAGCAGAAGCTCCCTACTCAGTACAAAGGTCCAGCTAGTGGAGCACCCCCTTTGCTATAGTAGCCAACCAAATGCCAGTGGAAAGCCCATAGAGAGGGCACCAGCAGAACAGTGCCCTCATTTCCCCAACAAATTGTATGCAGACAGATACTGCTTCTTGTAATAGAGTCAATATATAGCCATCATGTCTACAAACCACTGATAGCCTTATCCTCCATGGATTTGTCTAATCCCTCTGTAAAGTCATCTAAGCTAATGGCCATCACCACTACTAATCTCATGATAGTAAATTCCATAGCTTAACTACTCTGTGTAAAGTATATCTTCTGTTCTGAATCAGCTTCATGGAATTACCCTGGACTCCAGCACTGTGAGATGGAGAAAAACTCTCTGCACACTTTCTCCACATTGTCCATAAATTTACACATCTTGACTATGTCCTTCCCTTACTTGCCTTTTCGTAATTTTTTTTTTAACTAAAGAGCAACTTTTCTCACAAGAGATCTGCTTCCTTTGTTTGGCATTCCATAAACTGTTGTCATTCAGGACATGTCTTTCAACTGATGAGATTGGGCTGTTCACACAGTTTATAACCAAGGAGGCATTACTGCCTATGGAGGTATTC
Source organism: Phrynosoma blainvillii (assembly GCA_026167975.1). Taxonomy (NCBI): domain Eukaryota; kingdom Metazoa; phylum Chordata; class Lepidosauria; order Squamata; family Phrynosomatidae; genus Phrynosoma; species Phrynosoma blainvillii. The sequence continues at coordinate 42,666,119 of JANUYF010000005.1, forward strand.
AGCTTATTTCCATGTAAGCTAAATGTGAGGAGAAGGTATAAGCATACATGCCAGCCCTATCTGCAACCTCCCAATCAGTATCCACTCAAGGCTAGTCTGCACTTAAGTGTATTGTGCAAATTGCTGCAGATTTTCACACATTTGCATCAGTGGTTAATTATCTTTACTTTCCTGCATAAATTCACATTTATTTGCCTCCCCCCTTCCCAAAAATGCACAGCCATGTGAATCCATGCAAAGGTAACAGATAGGTTCGCATTCGATAATGCATTCGATAATGCACAGTGATTCATCCTCATGGATACTCTGGTAAAAAAATCAATCCCTTTTTAGTGGAGTTTGAGGGGTCCCCCATCCTGCAAAAAGCCCAAATTCCTCTGAATTGTGTGTAGACAGATTGCTGTCTATGATCATGTAGACAACTGACTTCTCTGCTTTTCCCTTCCTGGCCCTTCAGTCTACCCATTGTTTGTTTGTTCAATTGCAACTCTGTGCAGTTGAGAGCCCTGCTTTTTCTGAGTTTCTGACTGTGTGAAGGCTTCAGTTCATTCATGAAGCATATATAGTTTTCATCACAGATATAGCTTCATTTTCTACAGTAGAATCTTTTTTGAATATTTTCTTTCTACTTGTTCCCCTAATTTACAGATGTTTCAAAAATACTGTGTACAGTAATTGTTGGATAAGACACACCATTTTTATTTCCTCAGAGCAAACTGAATCTAAGTCCTATCTAATGAAGAAAATCACTGGATACTTTCAGATAAAGCTGAGCACTTTCAGAGAGAGAGAGAGTGTGTCCATTTTGTTTCTCTTGAATTCCAATTGATTATATTTTAAGATCTTTCCATCCTGAAAATGAAGATATGTATATTTTTGACAAATTTTTTGACAATGAAGTAGAACAAATTGAACTCCCTTATTTGAACCAGTCAAATTAATTAGTTATGGCTATTCTCAGCATGAAGAGGTCTATGATATACTGTACCCACCTGATATATAGTTTTAAAAGATGTGGAGCCTCTTTTTACAAAAGAGGTGGCAGCCATAATTCAACACTAAGTCAGTCAAATACACAGTGATTCATACTTAGACATTTGAAAGTTAAGGACTTAAAGCCCTTGGCATAGATGGATGTATATGATAACTTCACCCCCACTCCTCACTCCACACATTTGAATGTAAATAATCTTACATTCTTTCCATTCTGAGTGCGAAGAAACCTGTGACTTGGGTTTCTTAAAAATAAGAATTGGGCTGAATTTTTCACCATCTCCTTGGTTAGTGTGCTCCCTCTCGCTGAATGTTATGTCAATATGGAAGGTAGATACTTGAAATAAATAATTCCAAGAAATATTATCAAATGCTTTCTCTGCATCTCAAAAATCAAAACAGTCTTTTTGTCACTGTGATGTTCCAAAAATTCTATAATGCGATTCAATAATATTAAGAACAGTTCTTACGTTATCCCTTAATTGTCTTTCTGGCAAAAAGCCACTCCGATTCTCATGGATATTTTGAGAAATATGTTTTCTCAATCTGCTTGCCATAATGGTAGTAAATCTCATTATAATTATTTAGTAATAAGATAGTTCTATAACTATTTGTTAATATTTCATCTGTATTTTCTTTATGAATCATTTCAATAGAGGTATTTCTCCAAGAACCCAACACCCTCCCTTTTGCTAATAGCTCATCATCACACACCATTTTTAATGGTTAATGTAGCTCATCTTCAAATTTATTATAATATGCTGCAGAAGGTCCCTCTGGCCCTGACACTTTTCTGGATTTAATCTTTTTAATTGCTTCAATAAATTCTATAGCTGTCACAGGCTCATTTAAACTTTGTTTTTATTACTAGCTTAATTTGTCCAGTTGTTCTTTTATCTAAATAATCTTCCATATATGATTTTTTGCTCCCTGAATAAAATCTCTGCAGTATTCCCCAAAGGCTTTGCATATTTTCAAATTATCAATTTCAAATAGATCTCCCTTCCTGATCTTTGTGACTTTTTAAATATTATTTCCTGTTTCAACCTATAGGAAAGCCACTTCCCAACAGTGATTTCACTGTTCTTTTGCTTAAGATACAGTCAATTGCTTGGACTGTAAATAATGAGAACTATTGTTGGAATAATTTAATCTTTTGTTGAGTCTCTTTATCAAAAACTTTCTAAGGTTTACCTCTAAATTCTGTATTTCATCCATCAGCTCACTCTTTTTAGTTTCCCTTTAAATGATAAACAAGAAAATGGCAGGTTAAATGTAATATAGCATCCCAACTTTCACAAAATTTAAACAGAATTTACATTATCCATACCATACCATCAGCCTCCATTTCCTGTGACATTTTAGAGGAGCATGTTAAAGGCAGCAACAGCTGAAAGAACAGACATTATTTTTTTAAAGAAAAAACTGTATTGCAAGGAATTTTCTATGGATTTGCCAAGAGGTTTAGGATCAAATAATTGAAGTCAGATTTTAGAGTTGATGGCACTGTATATCCTATAATGAACCAGTTTGAAAGTGGGCCAAGGCAATGTGTTTCTCCTAAATTAATGCCAAGCAATCACTATAAATTAAATCTGATTAAGAAATCCTGTACTAGCCAAAACATGTCAGAAATTTATTCTGAACCTTTGAGCCTTGAAAAACAGATCACCATGACATATATATAATATAATGATTTTTTCAGCCTTCTTATTTGCACACAGATATACTCTATTCTGTTTTAATTTAACTATTGTTCTAGAAAATGCCAGCATTTATCAGTTACTAAGTCAATAGCAGGATAGTCATATTGTGGTTTACCATTGTAGCTAATAGCAAAGATGTGGCAGGAAACAGACCCCTTCATTATTTCAGCAACAAGCTAAGAGGAAATGTCACTCTGTTTGAATCATTGATGAATCACATTAAAAGATTTCTACTTTGAGATCTCCAGTAGGTTTTTTTTTTACAAACATTTATGTATCTTAGACTTTAAACCATCAATGGAGGCAGTGATGCACTTTTCCTCCTCCATCTTTGACCTGATTTTCCAAGGCTACCTTCATTGTTATATTCTTATATAGTAACTACATCAAGGTAGTGTGAAATTCATGAGTCCTCAGCAGGTAAGTATAGTAGTTTTCATCAGTGCTTTTGTTTAATTACTTTCATCATCATTGCTGTTGTATGCCTTCAAGTTGTTTTCAACTTATGGCAACCCTAAGATGGATCAATCACAGGAATTTTTTTGGCAAGATTTGTTCAGAGGGAGCTTGCCATTGCCTTCCTCTGGGGATGAGAGTATGTGATTTGTCCAAGGTCACCTAATGGGCTTCCATGACTGAGTGGAGATTCAAAGTCTGGTCTCCATAGTCATAGTTCAAACCACTAAACTGTGCTGGCTCTTATATAATTACACTCACAAGTTTAGCTTTTTGTTTCTTTTTTGTCCAAACAGAATGTCCTTCCTTCTGTCTATAAGAAAAATGCTGAATAGATTTCTTCTTTAGATATGGAACATGCTGTAAGAAGTTATCTTATCAGTTCATTTTGTTTACTTGTAACCAATAATTTCTTGGAAGATCAATGGCTAATTTTTGATATTGCCCTTAACAGTGGTAAAGAAAAGGTTGAACAGAGGAGAAAATGATAGAAAAGAACAAGATGACCAGAAATTTTGTGGGACCATCTGGATAGCAGAAACCAAACACTGGTCCACTGTGAGAGGGGCTTTGCCTTGCTAGATGAACCTAGATGCTTCTGGTGGCAATGTCTTTAAGATAGAAAGGTGATAATTACTTCTTTCACAGGTACTGGTAGTTCAGGAGAAACTTTCTATACAGCCATCTCATTGTATCAAACAGTAGTATTTGGGCCAGTTGTTAAGGGAAGAAGGAATAGTGGAGTAAATACTTGGGAGTATTTACATGCCATCTATAAATTGAAGTTCTTGAAGCAGGTTGCAGTATGTTTGTAATAACAACCGGCAGAGGTATGTATAGAGTTTTCTCCTGTTCTTAGAAGTGCCAACTATCACTATGTTTCTGAATCTCTGGGCCATAGCAGACGGCAGAAGTAATGGCTGGAAGAAGAATTAGATATTATTCTGTCATAGAGCAAGGCTTCCACACTGAAGCATAGGATGACCTTTAGGGTAATTTTAAGTGGGTTGTTTTTGTTTTTGGCTAATTTCAAAAACCCTTTGCTATAATTTCTGACAACTTGTGCCAATAGTGACACATCATTCCTCTAGATGGGGATGGAGAAGGGGCAGAGAAAGTGGTGTGTGTGTGTGTGTGAAAAAGAGAGAGAGAGAAGATGCCCAATTTTCCCCTGTTGGTATGCAGCCTTGAATAGGTTAGCTTTGAGTGAATGCTAGTGGAGGGATTACTTTTGATCTATAGGATTTCAGTCTTAATTTGGTTACTGAGTATTATTAGGGTAGGAATTCATTTCCATGAAAGGCTCAGTCATAGTTAATGGTCTGAAATGGAATAGTCTGTGTAATTGTGTGAAGTCCAGTGTTCTGTTGCCATTCATGATAGCAACAGCCTATGTGACAGCAAAAAAATCAGGATTATTAGACAGAACACTAGAGATAATAATCTCAATCTTTGGTCCTGAGCAAGCAAATTTCTCCCAACAAATTTTGGAACTACCAGACTCAATCTCTGATAGCATTAGTCCATTCTCAGACTCTATCCTTTCCTAGATGAATGGAAGGCCTTAAATTAGTAGGTCTCTGGTCTGGAGCTTAGCTCTCCCTCAGGCTAAGAGTTTGCACGGGGTGTACTTCTTGAGTTCACATAATGACTGTGAATTTCAACGTCATTTGAGCTGGATATGCTGCCCATTTTAGGACTCAGGGTCAGGGACCACAATCAGGACAATGTCTGTGGCAACTTGGGTTTAGGGGTCTCTGCTATATTGGGCTCAATAATTTCTAGTCAGCTTGGAGAGCTACAGTGCCTTAGAACCTCTTCAGCATCAAAGTAGGATGAAAAATGTGGCCTTGGGAGCAGTGGCATTACTAACTATCATGCCACTTCATGCAGGACGGTGCATGTTCATCCCTCCTGCTCCTCCATCCTCAGGATATCTCCCTGGGCCTTCTCCCATGGAAGGAAGCCTGGGGGTGGAGCAGGTGGCAAGGGCATGAATGTACTCCTCAAGACCCAACCAGGTGTCACCCAGTGTGGGCTACACACCCTGCATCCCTCCCCCCATGACACCACTGCTTGGGAGTCTCCTTAGTTGGCATCAATCAACCACAATTAACCTCTGTGCTGATGAAAAGTTATTGCTGGACTCCAGAGTAATGATAAATATATATCCACCACAAAAGATCTAAAATAGCATACCGGTAGTAATTCAAAATCAATATCAAGTATGTAATCATTAAAAAAAATCAGATGCATTCTTCACCCTTCATTCAAGTAACTCAGGGCAGCATACATAGAACTATTTCATTTCTATGCCCATAAAAATACTTTGAAGTAGTGCAGCATGAAATATAGTGATACTTCTAAGACTAGTCAGTGAGAGTGACCATTCTGACACAGTGGTCAGAATGATCTTGATTTTTCTTCATGGAAACTCATTCCTTAGCTCTCACACTTCACTAACTCTGCATAATTGAAGTATCTATTTTAGTTTCATAAATGCCAAGTTCCTCTTTTGCTGGGAATGTTCCCATCAATTTATGAAAAACCACCTCATACAAGTTCCTTTATGGTATTTCACAACATCTTTTGGTGCTTCTGCTTAAAGAAGTAGTAGAAGAAGAAACAATATGGGGAATTTTGAATGGGGCAAAGAAAAAAACTGCATCAGAAACAAGGATTTCTTCCTCACAGATGCCTGCAACAGATGGAAGATATCACGTTTATTTTAAGCAGTCCAAACCACTGGGACCAAATTGAAGCTGTTGTTTGTTTAATTATTGTTATTATTTTTAAAGTGGTAAATCAGTTGAAAGATTTGTGCATCTTCACATGCTTACTTGAAAATAAGGTTCTTTCAGAAGCAGTCCTAAACATGCTTACTTGGAGAGAGAGTGTTTAATGTATACTGAAAGGAATTAGACTGATAAAATGGGAATCTATATTTGATTGTTAGACCTAGTTGAGGGACAGATCACTGGCTGTAAAACCCCAGTCTACTCCCAAAATATTCTGGTCCCAAATTGCCCTGAATCCCCACCCCACCCCATTGCCTGGGCTCTCTGAAGTGACACTAGTGCTGCCTGCTTCTGCTGCCACTGGCAGAAGTTGCTCCCTCTAAGGTTGGAAACAAGGTGCCCAGCATTAATTACATGGCTGGGCACTTTGTGACCTTGGATGGAGCGATCCACATGAGCAGCAGCAACAGCAGGTGGGACAGAGAAATGCTGTGTAGACAGCCACCCGGTGTTGCTCTGGAATGCTCTGGATTTTTATTTTTTTATTTTTTGAAAATCTGGATCAAATGGTCAAATGGTGAGCTTTTAAAATTTGGCTTAGGGAAGGGATGGTCCAGATTCACTACAGAACTGCTCTTCCCACATAAAGATAGTCCACAGTTGAATCAGGCCTTTGGCCTAATGTTATGTGGACAGGACTACATAAGGGCAGGGGAAATTGATGTAAATGGCCCTGGTAGACATGCCTTATATTAGAACCTTATTACATGAGAGAGAGAAAAAGGCAAAACAGAGTGGGAGACTTTCTCTGTGCCTCTCCACATATCATCCTAGCACTTCCCTTCTCTTCCTGAAGGAGACAGCCATAAAAGCATGCCTTTTGCTGAATTGTGACAAAAGACATGCTTTTACAACCATCTCCCTCAGAAGAGAATGGGAGTACTATGACGGCATGTGGACAGACATGGAGAAAGCCACTACTCTCTAACTCTGTTTAGGTTTTATTTTCTCATACAATAAGGAAGATAGTCTGGTAAGTCAACACTTGTGTAAACTTCTTTGGTTTAATGGCTCTACTCGAGTTGGGGAGTAACAATTGGATTTAAGTCTAGATGTAATCACAAGCAAGAATTTTTTATAAAATCTAACACTCTTGCATCCAGCTCCCTACCTCCTCCTAAGGTGCACATTTCAGTAGCAGGTTTGGGGGTTTATGTAGAGACAGTAAATTCTTGGTTCATATGTTATTTTATTGCCAAGGATGAGAAGGAGTCAAGGACTGTGAGGGCTAAAGTTCAGAAGGGAGGACTTAGCTCTAGGACAGAACTCCAAAAGATGGAGTTTCTGGGTACCCTGAGGGCAATTATAGAAATAAGGTTAAAACTAAGGATAGCCATAAATAAGGACGGTGTGAGGATCTTAAAGAATAGTGGCTGGTGTTCTCTAGAGTTAAAGAGTGTGTAACAAAGTATAACAAAAACAAGTAAATGCAACATCGAATAAATGAAACATTGTTAATCATCATTCAAATAAAGTTTTATTGTTATTTAATTACAAGCTTGTCTGAACCTGGATTGAATTTCCACACTACTAAGAAATAAATTTAAAAAAAAGTTGGGGAGTAAACCCCTAGATATAAATGACAGTGGTGTGGTACATCACATATTGGGGCAACAATGGGATAACAATACCCATTGGGCTGCCACATCAAGCAAAGTAAGTGGTGCTTGTTACAGTAACCATCAGCTGCCACTGATGACTAAGGCAATCTGGTTTGGTTTTGCTGTTTCTGCTTTTTCCAACTTTAAATACATTTCCTCTCCTATCTGCATCACTCTGTACTCCTTTTAAAAGTCTGCATGAAAATTTATACATGTTTTCATATTTCTCTTAACATGGACATTTGGTGTGCAATTTTGCCTAATTTCTTCACACAGTTTTCCTTATTGTTATACTTTTTAAAAAAGTATCTCACTAATATATGCACTTTAATGCACACTTTTCCCTGATATAGGAGATTGCCACACTACAGTCTTATAGTGCTGCTATTCCACTTTTACTGCTCTGGCTGCCTCCTGTTGCATTCTGGGGCCTATAGTTCAGCAAGGCCTAAGAGCTCCCTCACTGAGAATTCTAAATGTCCCACTGAACTACAAACCCCAGAATTCCACAAGAGAGAGCCATAATAGTTAAAGTGGAATAATATTGCTACAACAGTGTAGTAGTGTGACATTGACTTTATTTCTCTAGCATTCTGGGTTTTATGGAAGTAGGCAAGTGCTGGAAAACACTGGATGGCCTATCCATAGAAAAATGGCTTAGTAGGATGTAGTCTATTGCTCTTTCAGGAAAAAAATGTCTAATAAAGTAACCCCAAAAAAAGGGATAAGAGATTTTTATTTTATATTGCAATAGCCCACAATTTTCTTTAGGCTCTCCAGACTCTTAGGTCAATTTTTGGAGTGTGTGTGTGTAGTTCGTGAGCCCTGGACAATTTGAATCAACTGAAAAACAGAATACTGAAATTAAAAAGAACATTTAATGAAGATGTTCTTTTCTTAATCTGTCACACTGTACTGACTAATTTACCCATCGCAGAATATATTTTCCCTTTCCTGTTTTGGTTTTGTTGTTTGCCCTTTTTCTTTTTTCTTTTATGATTGTTAGGGTGTCAATTGTTATATAGAACATTATGTGAAAATAAAATTTAAGAAACATTTTAAAAACTTATTTTTGTCATGGGTGATGGGATGATTCTGCACAAATGAATTTGTTTTGCAAGTATGAAAAAAGATAAACCATCTTTTTACTCCCTTACTGGAAATGACATGCAATTCTGTTATAATGAGAACATTATACAAAATGCACATTGTTGAATGCATAACATACCAACCCAATAAATGAGACACACAGTTGGTTTTTTTTTTTTTTTAGAAAAGACAAAATTACTGTGTTGGTTCAGGAAAGACTGCATGCTGAAACTTCTCATTAACTTTCCAATATATAAAGTGTCTTAAATACAGAATACAAAATAATGTCCAACAGATTAGAAACACTCAATATACATTTCAGTCCCCAATAAAGAAGACACCTGGGATTGCAGTAACTACAGGATGATCTTATTAAACTTACATATAAGAAAAGTGTTCTTCAAAATTCTACAAGAAAGACTTTTATCATATATGAAGCAAAAAATGCAAAATGTCCAACCTTGGTTCAAGAAAGGAAGAGACACTGGTGATCATATTGTAAACATATGTGGCATAATGAAGCAGATCAAAGATTTTCAGCAGAAAATCAACCTGTGCTTTATGGATTGTAGCAAAATATTTTATTGTGTAGTAGAGCATGAAAAACTACTAATTGCTCTTAAAGAAATGGGTGTGCCACAACATTTGATTGTCCTGACATGTAACTATCAGGACAGAATATCAAGAAATTGAATGGCTTCCAATTGGCAAAGGGCTCAGGGAAAGATGCATTTTATCACCCTATCTGTTTAACTTGTATGCTGAACATCAAGCAGGATTAGACTTGGAGAAAGGAGGCATGACAATTAAAGGAAGGAACATCAGCAATTTAAGATATGCAGATGACACCATGCTACCAGCAGAAAATAGCAAAGACATGGAACGGTTATTAAAGAAGGTCAAGAAAGAAAGTGCAAAGGTAGGTTTACAGTTGAACATTAATAAAAAAAAATGTCCACAGAGGATTTGTGTATGTGCCTTCAAGGTCTCTGTCGATTTATAGTGATCCCATGAATTTCTTAGGGTTTTCTTAGGCAAAGAATATTCAGATGTGGTTTTGCCAGTTCTTTCCTCTGAAATATAGCCTACAGCACCTGCCATTCAATGGCAATCTCCCATCCAAGTACTAACCAGTGCTGACACTGAGTTTGCTTGGTTTCCAAGATCAGATTGGATCTTGTGCCTTAACCTGAGAAAAGCCCTCCCTCCAGTCAATCTATCCCAGGGGTAGGCAACCTTTCCCCTTTAAGGGCCGAGGGACTTCAGCTCCCAGAATCCCAGGAGCTATTGGCCAACATGGGACTTTTGGCCAACATGGCTGAGGCTTCTGGGAGCTGAAGTCCCTCGGCCCTTAAAGGGGAAAGGTTGCCTACCCCTGATCTATCCGGTCTCAGAGGGAGAGAAAGGTAAGTCCAGCTCCATTAGGCCTAGCCAGAGAAAGAAGTGCCCTCCCTCCAATCCATCTGCCAGGGCCCAGGCCTCAGAGGGAGAGAAGAACTGCTTGATGCTCTTCCCCACTGCCATTCCTTTCTCTTTTTGTGTCATGTCTTTTTAGATTGCCTGAAGGCAGGGAACTGTCTAACTATTTGTAAGATGCTCTGAGAACCTTTGTGGCTGAAGAGGGAGGTATAATACAATAAATAAATAATCTGTGTGTTGTGTGCCTTATATAGATTGTCATAACATGCATCCACCATGGAGGTAGATTGCAAGTGGCTACTCGCAATCTACCTCCATGGTGGATACATGTTATTAAAATCTATATGAGTTTAATTGCTTTAAAAATAATTCTGAATCTACTAGCAATGCTATGAAAAAAAATTCAATCGTCTTACATAAAGTTATGTAAAATTATTTACAAGAGCCAGTGTAGTGTAATGGTTTGAAAGTTGGACTATGACTCTGGAGATTAGGGTTCAAATCCCCACTTGGACAAGGAAACACACTGGTTGACTGTGGGCATGTCACACTCTCTCAACCTCAGAAGAAGGCAAAGGCAAACTCCCTCTGAATAAATATCACCAAGAAAATATTGAAAATGATTGAAAGGCACATAGCATCAAGAAGATGATTTACATAACTTTAAAACAGATGATGAAAACATTGGTGCTGAGCCTGGGTGACAGCCCTCATAGAAAGCATTAACATCCTGAACATATACAAGAGAGAAGAAACACAATTTGAAGTATCTGAGTTTCCATTTGATTCAGAAAGATTGTTACATGGTCCTTCAGCAATGGATATATATGTAGAAGGATATGATACATTGAAGACAGAAATGGACTGGATACGTTGTAACTTACCTGATATATCTAGATCTCTATCCACCAACTGGAATGTTTGGATATATATGATTGCCTCCTTTTCTTATATGTGAGACTGTCACCTTGATGTGTATATTTTCAATGAATTGTAAAATTCTTTATAAGCAATTTTTTGGGGGGAAATCACCAATATTCTTAGGAGAACCTAATGAAGTCAATAGCCAGTATCCTATGCTGATACAAAAACATGGTATGTTTCTGAAGACTTAGCTATCCCTCCCTGCTTTCCTAAACTAGTTTATCTATAGGATCCCATGAACTAGCATGTCTATTAGCAAATTCCAACCTACCTTGTAGGAATCACTGGTCTACTAATATTTTTTTTTTTCATATTAAGCATGGACTTTATGCATTGGTATATATACTTTGCATTTACTCTAATGAAAGGATTGATCACTTTCCTTCCTTCCTTGTTTCTTTCCTTTTTTGCACGTGCCATGTAGCTATGGGTATGGTGTGTTGAAGCAATGCATTCTGAATCAAACCTCTTGACTGACAGAAGTCTTTGGAGCTGCAAGGTTGAAAATAACATAGATGGGAGGAACCTAATGCACTATTTATAAAATGCACACTAGTGTGGCCAATTTCTATTGCTGACAAAGGCCACAGATCACCAAATGGCTCACCAGATGAATTTTATGAATTGCCTTCCTTTTCTTAGTGAGAATGATCTGATTCAACACATATGTCATCTTCATGTGAATGGATACAGAAAAGTGTCAGTGGTGTGTTGCTCCCTCTTTGTTTAGCACATCTAAATCAGGCCCCAGCTGTCTTGTGTTCTTTTTTTAAACTTTCTCTTCTGCAGCTGCACTGAGAATGTGTTGGGCTGATATGTTCCTTCAAGGCACAGAAGGTCAGGAATCTGGCAAGACACTCTACACATAATAGACAAATACATTTCCTAAATGCACCTGTTAAGTGATTCAGTACCAAAGGAGTTAACAGGTTGGCATTTGTGTTGCTAAATTTAGATCTTGAAGTTTCCTGAATGTCATAGTGTTAGGGCATGAATTTTGTACTTCTAGTAATCTTTCTTTTCTTTTCTTTTCTTTTTCTTTTCTTTTTTCTTTTCTTTTCATTTCTAAAACAATTTACAATTAATAACAAAAGCAATAACATAATTCCCAAAAACAAATATGTATTGCAATATATTACATTTACATTGAACCACGTAGGTTAAAAAAACCCACACCAAACCTTGCGTTGAGTATATTGGCCAACCAAAATGCACAAAATATATTATGCAACCTTTCAAAGTGCCATTGGCTTCTTCATCAGGCAAAGGTGTTAAGAATTATACGGGGGGGGGGGGGATTATAAGATGACAATGTTGGTCACAGACTTGCATTTTCTCAAGATATTGTTGGTGTGTTGTTCTTTGGAGGGATATCTCCATCTGGCCATGTGGCACTGGGAACAAAGCATTCCAAGGTCCAGGAATCCTTGTTTTGTGGATTATTCATATGTGGATTTTGTGGATGTCATTGTACTTTGCTATATGGCCAGCACAGCTACCCCTAAATATGTTTTCTGAGTATATTTGGCAATTTTATGACCTGACAGGAATTTCTATGTGTTGTGATTACTTTACATTTGGATTTCCTGAACTCACGAGACTCCACCCCCTGTCGAAATTGGGCCAAACTGCTTTGTTGTTGTCTGCCTTCAAGTTATTTCTGATTTATAGTGACCCTAAGACCCTATCACAGGGTTTCCTTGGCAAGAATTGTTCAGAAGGGTTTTTCCATTCGCTTTCTCTGAGGTGAAGTGTGACTTGCCCATAGTCATACATTGTATTTGCATCACAGAGAGGGGATTTGAACTCTGGCTTAAACCACTATACCACATTAGCAACAATGTCACTTCTGCTTCTTGTCATCCTTGCTTGTATAACAATGGTGTGTGACTTTTTTTGCTGTTGTTTCAATATGTTATAGGATTTAACCAAAAATTATCCCGTGGGGGGCACCATAGGCTGCAATCCAACATCCCCTTCAACATAGTGTAAATATCCATATGTGGAAATATGCTGCTCCAACAATGTGCAACTCCCATGCAAAGTAGCAATACTGGACAACACACGTCAATGATTGGGTACATTGTGCAGTATGCAATGCTCACTGTGAAAATGTAATGTACAACATAGCTGTATGTACTATTCTACTTCTGTCACTGTTAGAAAACTTTGTTGAATTATGGTGATTAATTTACCAGTCATGTGTGGCATAACTTGTGTTTGTGTTACTAACATAATGCCAGCCATAGATGAGAAAATATTTATCCCAGCTTTTTCTATTTAAAAGAAACAAACAAACACAAACTGTACATGGCAAGTGCCTGAAACTCAAGGTGTTGGTTACTACTCTTCAAGTGTCATAAAATGCCCACCTTGTAGATATGCTTATGTGTGAAAACATGACTCTGGAAGATTGAATAGTCTGGTAGGAATAGGTGAGAGCTAATATGAAATAGATTTGAATGTCATTCTACAAGTACTGTATCTGCATGATGCCTAGTTGTAGGCAACAGGTGTTGGGTGTGGGGAGCTGTTGCAAGGTCTGGGATGTGGTAGAGCTGTGTGTGCCACATGGTCTGCTTTATCCATTTGTAATCCAGGCTGCTGCCCTTCAGTGTAGTAGAAAATCTCATCCTCTGAACAGTGTTGAACTAGATCTGAACAAGCTATTTTGTTCATATATTTATCATAAACATGTTTTTTACAAAGCAGAAAAAATACATTAAAATTTCATGTTATATCATTATCTTTATCTTTATTGAAAAGACTTAGGACCTTTGCAGACTGCCAGAAATAGTGCAAATTGAGTACACTTTAAGGGTTAGGGTTAGGGAATCATGGGAACTGTATTTTATTATGGCACCAGAGCTCTTTGACAAAGAAGGCTCAATGTCTCAGAAAAAACAAAAACAGTTCCCATGATTCCCTAGCACTAACCCTAACCCTTAAAGTGGACTCAATTTGCACTATTTCTGGCAGTCTGCAAAGGCCCTTAATTGAACTTGAGATCCAAATGGACCTTAAATCCTCAATTTTAAGAGGAGTCCTCTCCCCCCTCCCCAGAAAGCAGCGCTGGTCCTCCTTTGCACAATTTCTCTTGGAGGCCCTGGATATGTGGTAAAGGCCACATGGTGACAGCTAGCAACAAGAGGTGCTGTATAAATGAAAAGTGTGGTTGATTACTATGATAAGCTATGTCTTATTTACTAAGGGGGGTTGCAGACTGCCAGAAATAGTGCAATTTGAGTCCACTTTAAGGGTTAGGGTTAGGGAATCATGAGGACTGTATTTTATTGTGGCACCAGAGCTCTCTGACAGAGAAGGCTCAATGTCTCAGAAAAAAAACAATTCCCATGATTCCCTAGCACTAACCCTAACCCTAAAAGTGGACTCAATTTGCACTATTTCTGGCAGTCTGCAACCCCCCTAAGACCCTTAAATGGGCAACAATAGATAGGATAATGGAAAAAAACTAGTAATTAAGAATGAGTAGCTGGTCATTAGAAATGAATAATCCCTCTACGCTTTGTGAAGGGTATATCAAAACAGAGGTTTTTCTGTCTGAATAGTGAGAGCAAGTAAGGGCAGTTCATACTCTCAGTCATGTTGTGCCCTCTGGCTAGCCTACTGGCAGAACACTGCTCTTGTTTTATAAGGGGAATTTCCCTACATTCCTCACTGAAGATAAGACTCTCTCTTGTTTTCATTCTTATCCTAAAGGAAGTTTTCAAACTATGGAAATAAAGCAGAATAAAACTGATGTGAAATCACAACAGTATTTGACCTGTCTCCATGCCTCAATAATCCTGATTTTAGCTACTGGCAAAAGTCTGCTGTAATCCTTCTTATTTGTTAGTTTTGGTTTCTGCCTCATCGTATGTAAGAGCAATGAAGGAGATAAACATTAGATAAGGAAAAAATAATGTAAACCTTATTACAATAAGTCATATCTCTGTATTCTTCTTCTTGCCTGCATACATGATGAAGACTGTAGTGAAAGTCATTTGAACATATATTTTCTGCCTGAAAACAAACATTATACGATGTAGTAAATATATGTTCCTACCACTTTCACCATAAGTGTACCACTTCCTTCTGTGTATGGATTAACTGGTAAGAGAGATAAAATAAAAACAACAACAACAGCAACAACAACAATTTTTGCACTAGAAAACTGCTGTGTGAACTAAGTTCTAGCTAAGGAATTTAGTAACATTTGTAATTTTAAATTATTTTGGCTATGAAGTGTCATTACCATTTTTTTGTTTGTTTGTTTTGCATCTACGTGGTATATAATACAATAAATAGCAATCTTTGCTTTTTTAAAATTTAAAAATAAAAAAATAAAAATACTGTACTAAATATTTCATGAATAGCTAGCAAGAATTTTACTGATCTAGTCAGATTTCCTCCCTTCTGGCTTTTTGACAGAATAGACCTAAAATTATGAGTGTTGAGTGTGTGAGAGAGATTTTCTTCTCTTTTTGTGTTTGTGTAGGCATCTATGTTAGTACAAGAATGTGCAGGAGCTATAGGAAGGGGAAGGAGAAATGGGAACAGTTGGAAAGGAAGATGAGTGAAAAGGAGGATTTGCCATATGGTAGGTATATTCAAGATTGAAGCAGGCATTTTGTCTAAGTAGAACATGCAAGCAGAATGTAAGCTGCCCATGCCTTGTAACCCACCCTGATGGTTTCAGAATGAAAGCCTTCAGGCCTTTAACCAGCAGCAAGTAGCGGCTTTCATGTCAGTGTAACAGTGAATCTGTTCCAGGTTTTAGCCTGAACATTGATGGATCTGTACAAAGATATGTTAGGTTGTAGTTTCAGTTCCTTACACCATACAAACTTAAAGTTGGAAAGGACCACAAGGTTCCACAACTACAGCACTCCTGAAAGATACCCACCCAACCCTGTTTAAAGACCTCCAAAGATAGAGAGTCCACCACCATCTGAGACAGTCTATTCTACTGTTAAACAACTTTTACAGTAAAAAAAAAAGTCTTCCTAATGTTTAAGTGCAATCTCTTTTCTTATACTGTGAATCCACTGGCTCTTCTTTAATCCCTGGAGTAGCAGAAGACAAACTTGCTTCGCCTCCAAGATGTCTATCACATTTATCCAACAATACCTGGGGAACCAAATTTGGAAACCACTAGAGTCATATTTGTAAGGTCCAAGTTCAAGCTTCCCCCAGTGAGCCATGAAATAATTCCTTTAAAGCTGGGACCAAAACCCAGAATAGATTCACCACTCTGCTGGCATAGGATTAACCATCTGCAACTGCTTGCATCTGCAAGTTCTAGGAGTGAGGCGCTGTTGCACATATGACATCAAGGGCAGGGCCCTATCTCTGCTTGTCTATTTAGCTATGCGTCCTTGTTGGCTGAATATTTGTGGGGGGCGGGGGAGTTGAGTGTGTCTTCAGTGTTGCCTCTTGACAAATGTGCATCAAATCCAATTACCTCATTTGTTTCATATGAGAGAAAAGAGGAATATAAATTAAATAAATAAATGCAAATAAATTCTATACTCATCCCACTCTTTCTTTGAAGACTGCAGCTCTAAGCAGGTGCTTCTCTTTTCCCATAACCGCATTGTTCTCACAACAGGACTTGGACAAAGTTCACCTAATAAGCTCTTTACTAAGGGAGACAATCCCAACAATCTATGTATTAGACCATGCTGGCTGCTTATGGTGACAGCTCCAGTGTAGTTCAGTAGTGCCAGGAGTACATAGTGAAGCAAAACCCCTGCACACTATATGGTCACCTGACAATGTATCCCTTAAAAGAGACATATTGAGATGGCATAGGAAGGCTATACTTCTGCATCACTGTATGTATCTGCTTTCCATGAGTTGCAGTGCAGAATATATCTTGGCCTGGAGGTGTTGTTTATTCTTATAGCCAAGGTAGATATGATGCCATTCTCACAGTTGTTATTGCTGTTGTATGCCTTTAACTAATTTCCAGTTTATGGCAACCCTAAAGCAAACCTGTCACAGGGTTTTCTTGGCAAGATTTGTTCCGAGGGGGTTTGCCTTTGCCTTCCTCTGATGTAGAGTGTGAATTATCCAAAGTCACCCAATGGGTTTCCTTGGCTGAACAGGGATTCAAACTGTGGTCTGCAGGGTCCTAGTTCAGTGCTCACACCACTATGTCATGATGGCTCTCATTCATACGATCACAGGAAAAGCGAGACAGTAGTATCAGCCCACAGCATTCTCTAAGATGGCACATGAACAGGCAACTTGATGTGGCTTTCCAGATGTTGTGTGAATGGAACTCTGATCATATTTCACTACTAGCGCTTATGTGAGGTCCTATCCAACATCTGGAGGACCACATGTTCCCCTGGGCAAAAGGGTGTGCTATATCAGTATCAGTGCACCATGAATAATGCAAAACATTTCCACTGCAACTCTAGATGAATCTGAGCCCTGACTATATTTTAAGCCCATTCTTTGTCCTCACAGCTGTGTTGATTTTGTGAAGTTGTCTTTGGGAATTATTAATAGTCCTGCTAACTGGCATTCCTTTCCTGGTTTTTCTCCCCTTTCTTCTTCAGCTTTACTGTAGGATGTATGCTGATTCGTTGTGCTACATCAGCAGAGACTGGCTATCCTATTCTACATTTTCCATAGATCCATTTCAGCTACTCACTACATGATTGTGCTCTGCTCCAAAAGCATTTAATTTAAAAGTTTATAATGGCATTTGTTTCATCTCTTTGCCAAAGGTATCATTCTTTTCTGCACACAGGGGCTGTTCATCCAGTGCCAGGTCTATAGAGCTGTTCCCAGTTGGCCCTTTATTTTAAAATGACTGGCTCCTGTGCCAGATTCATTCCTAATTTTGTGGGCTTCAAAGTTACCAATTGTACTATTTCTTCAGGCTGTTGTTTCCTGGAAGTATTCCCAGAAGTCAAGGAACCAGAGTCACAATATTAAGAAGAATGTCTAGCTTAGTCTCCTATTCGGCAAGTTATTTCTGTTATGATATCAGTATAAAGCCAAGTTTAACAGGTCATGATGATATCAAAACACCTTTCTTTTTGGCCAGCCCTATATATACATTAGGACATTTCACAAGAACACATAAAAGAACTGTCCTGTAATTTCATCTGCATGACTGTGTGAAATACAGAGATCCTTATACATTAGCCAATGGTTACATGGAAGATTCCTGGATTCTGTTCTCCATAGGACATTAGTGAAATGCACTGACATTTTGATCCAACCATTTATAGGTTGCTTCAACCCTAGGGCCCTTTTGTGCTTCCATGACATTTTATTTCTACAATTAGCTGGAAGTGTGAATTTAAAATGGTGGTGGTACAAAAGAAAGCATCATACTATGTAGCAGTAACCTTCTCCCTGGCCAAGTCCATCTGAAATATTTGTTTAAAGCCAAACTAGATGAGACATTAATTGTGTGATTGCAATCAATATGTCAGGTTTCAAAAATCAAAACAATCAAGCCCCATACCCTCAGTCAAGCACAGGACTATGAAACCTGGGGAAGGCAGGCCATTAATTTTCACCCAACTAGAGTAATATCTGAACTGTTGTTCACTTTCAGAGGAAAGATTCCACAGGGAAATAGCAGTTGGACATATTAGTCAGAACTACATGCATGGGGGATGTGTAAAAAGGGCTATTATCTTGGTCTCCATGAATGATAACCCATGGAGCTGAGGAACAAACTACATGATGATGTCTTAATATGAAGAAAGTGACCCCACAGGATTTCAAACATTAAGGAAGAAATTGATACAGGATGGTCAATTTCAGCAATTCTGACTTTGTTCCATAAATGGAGATTTGTGTTCCCAATCATTAGTTATATTAAAAACTATATAGATCAGGTGACAGTAGTATTAAAAGTCATTATAGAAATGTTGCTGGATAACTAATGATCAGCTCTGGACTGTCACATGCTCTTTATTTAAAAGCAAGTGTATGTGTGTGTATACACAAATGATTTGGAACAGGGTTGTTGTATTGGAGGGAAAGGTTCCCACAGTGTTAGAATCATAGAATCATAGAATCATAGAGTTGGAAGAGACCTCAAGGGCCATCCAGTCCAACCCCCTGCTATGCAGGGACTCCCAATCAAAGCATCCCTGACAGGTGGCCATCCAGACTCTGCTTAAAGACCTCCAAGGAAGGAGACTCCACTACTCTCCGAGGGAGTGTGTTCCACTGTCGAACCGCCCTCACTGTCAGGAAGTTCCTCCTAATGTTGAGGTGGAATCTCTTTTCTTGCAGCTTGCATCCATTGTTTCGGGTCCTAGCCTCTGGAGCAGCAGCAAACAAGCTTGTTCCCTCCTCGATATGACATCCCTTCAAATATTTAAACACGGCTATCATATCACCTCTCAGCCTTCTCTTCTCCAGGCTAAACATCCCCAGCTCCCTAAGTCGTTCCTCATAGGGCTTGGTTTCCAGACCCTTCACCATTTTAGTTGCCCTCCTTTGGACACGCTCCAGTTTCTCCACATCTTTTTTGAATTGTGGTGCCCAGAACTGGACACAGTATTCCAGGTGAGGCCTGACCAAAGCAGAATAGAGTGGCACTATTATTTCTCTTGATCTAGACGCTATACTTCTACTGATGCAGCCTAAAATTGCATTGGCCTTTTTAGCTGCTGCATCGCACTGTTGACTCATTTTCAACCTGTGGTCCACCTGGATTCCTAGATCCCTTTCACACATAGTCTCATTCAGCCAGGTGTCCCCCATCGTATATCTGTACTTTTCGTTTTCCGCCCTAAGTGCAGTACCTTATATTTCTCCGTGTTGAATTTCATTTTGTTAGCTTTGGCCCAACTTTCTAGTCTGTTCAAGTCCTTTTGAATTTTGATCCTGTCCTCTGGGGTATTAGCTACTCCTCCTAATTTGGTGTCGTCTGCAAATTTGATAACTATGCCCCCAATACCGTCATCCAAGTCATTAATAAAGATATTGAATAGCGCTGGGCCCAGGACAGAGCCCTGTGGCACTCCACTGGTCACTTCTTTCCAGGTTGAAAAGGAGCCATTGTTGAGCACCCTTTGGGTTCGACCAGTCAACCAATTACAAATCCATGTAACAGTTACTTTGTCTAGCCCACATTTTACCAATTTGCTTGCAAGAATGTCATGGGGAACCTTGTCAAAGGCCTTACTGAAATCAAGATATACTATATCCATAGCATTCCCTTCATCTACCAAGCTGGTAATTTTATCAAAAAAAGAGATCAGATTTGTCTGGCATGACCTGTTTCTCTGAAACCCATGTTGACTTTTTGTGATTATGGAATTACTTTCCAGATGTTCACAGACTCTCTGTTTAATGATCTGCTCCAGAATCTTTCCGGGTATTGATGTCAGACTAACTGGATGATAATTGTTGGGATCCTCTTTTTTCCCCTTTTTGAAGATGGGGACAACATTTGCCCTCCTCCAGTCCGCTGGGACCTCTCCTGTTTTCCAGGAATTCTCAAAGATTATTGACAATGGTTCCGATATTACATTTGCCAGTTCTTTTAGTATCCTTGGATGTAATTCATCTGGTCCTGGAGACTTATATTCATTTAGAGTAACCAGATGTTTCTGTACTATCTCTTTACTTATTCTGTGCTGAAATTCTCCTATTCTGTCCTCTGCTCCATTATACTTAGGTTGAGCACCCTTTGCCTTTTCTGAGAAGACTGAAGCAAAGAAGGTGTTGAGTAGTTCTGCCTTTTCTCTGTCTCCTGTTAACTTTTTGCCATCCTCTCCACACAGTGGTCCTACCATTTCCTTCTTTTTCCTTTTGCTGCTGACATACCCCCAAAAGCCCTTTTTATTGTTCTTAACCTCTCTATCAAGCCTGATTTCATTCTGCGCTTTAGCTTTTCTGACTTTAACCCTACACGTGCTAGCTATTTGTTTGAATTCCTCTTTGGTGATTTCCCCATTTTTCCATTTCTTATACATGTTCCGTTTAAAACATAATTCAGTTGCAAGTTCCTTAGTCATCCATCCTGGTTTCTTGAGACACCTCCCATTTTTCCTCCTCGTTGGCATGGTTTGAAATTGTGCCTTCAGTATCTCCCTTTTGAGAAACTCCCATCCTTCTTGAACTCCCTTCTCTTTTAGTATTCCTGTCCATGGGATCACCCCCAGTATTTCTCTAAGTTTAGTAAAATCAGCTTTCTTAAAGTCTAGAATGCGTGTCTGACTATGCCTGGCTTCTCCTTTCCACTGTATAATAAACTCCAGGAGGACATGATCACTCCCGCCTAAGGATCCAACCACTTGCACCCCATTAACTAGGTCTTCCCTGTTAGTTAGGATCAGATCCAAAATAGCTGACTCCCTCGTTGCCTCTTCCACCTTTTGAACAATGAAATTTTCTTCGAGGCAAGTGAGGAATTTGCTAGACCTTGAGAATTTTGCCGAGTTTGACTTCCAGCAAATATCCGGATAGTTGAAGTCACCCATCACTACTATATTTCTCCTTTCTGAGTGTGCGGTCATCTGTTCTAGAAAGGCTTCATCCAATTCTTCTGCTTGAGTTGGGGGTCTGTAGTAGACTCCCACAATAACATCCCTGTTGTTTTCCCTCCCCTTTAATTTTTATCCAGATGCTCTCCACTTGGCTTCCAGGATTGATGTCCTGGATTTCTTCACTGGTGTAAATATCTCTGACATATAATGCTATTCCTCCTCCTTTCCTATTTGTCCTGTTTCTCTTGAAAAGCTTATACCCCTTTATTTCTACATTCCAGTCATGAGACTCATCCCACCAGGTTTCAGTGATGCCTATTATATCATATTTGCTTTCTTGTGCTAGGAGTTCAAGTTCATCTTGCTTATTTCCCATGCTCTGTGCATTAGTGTAGAGACATCTAAGACCATATGTCCCCTTTACTTGCTGCCTGTGCACGTTTTTTTTGCCTCCCACTGTTGGGTCCCTGTACTGTTTGCCTTGTTTCCTCTATGACAGTTTGACTATTTTCTCCAGTCCTTTTGTCTTCCAGGACGTTGTCTCCCTTCCCCACACAGTTCAGTTTAAAGCCCTCCTGATCAAATTCTTGAGACCGTTGGCAAAAACATTTCTTCCAACTGGTGTTAGATGCAGCCCATCCCTTGCCAGAAGTCCGCCCTCATGGAACCGCAGCCCATGATCCAAGAGTCCAAATCGTTCTCGACGACACCATCTGCGGAGCCAATTGTTGACATCTGCTATCTTCCTCTCTCTTCCTGGACCATGCCCTTGAACTGGCAGAAGAGACGAGATGACAATCTGTGCCTCCATTTCTTTCAGCTTCTTACCTAGAGACTCGTAATCCCTTTTGATATTCTGAAGGCTGTGTCTTGCTGTGTCATTCGTTCCCACATGAACCAAAAGGAAGGGGTATTGGTCAGTAGGCCTGACCAGTCTTGTCATCCTCTCTGTCACATCTCGGATCTTTGCCCCAGGGAGACAACACACTTCCCGAGACATCTTGTCAGGCCCACAAATCACTGCTTCTGTCCCCCTCAGCAAGGAGTCCCCCACCACGACCACATGCCTCCTCCGAGGCTTAGCAGCGACTGTTCCCTGTGGTGGAACTCCCAGGGTCCCCTGCTCTGTCCCTAAAATCTGTCCTTGCTGCTCTTCTTCGTCCTCTTTGCTAAGAGTAAGAGCTTCAAATCGATTCTGTAGCCGCAAACTCCCAGAACGATCCTTGGTCTCCTTACTTCTGCGTGTGACTTTCCTCCAGCTTTCTACCTCCTGTGTGTGTGATGTGACCTCTTCCCCAGCAACTTCCTCTGTGTGTACCCCATCCAAGACCGTTTGTTCTGTTCTGTCAAGGAAAGCCTCTTGCTCCCTAATATGTTGAAGTGTAGCTACCCGCACCTCCAGCTGCTGTACTTTGTCCTCCAAGAGGGCTACCAACTTGTACTTGGAGCATGTGTAGTTCCCCACATCTGAAGGTAAGAATACAAACATCCCACAGGTATTGCAGGTGACGGCTGCTGTTCCTTCAGTGTCCATACTAAGTCTTAATTAGTAGCTGAAAGAGGACTACAGCTTTCCTCCTCAAAGAAAATCCCTTGCTAACACCAGTGTTAAGTCTGCTGATGAACGGAACTTTTCTACAATTAGTACTGGTTAAAAAAATTCGCGCACCATTAGGCGCGCGGCTCTGGCAGCAGTTGTATAGAGCTAACTGCCTAGCCCACCCCCTATTGACTTGCAAATGCCGCTCAACAAAGCCCCACCCGCTGAGTCACAGTCACACTCTCCACAAGAGTTTTTTAAAAAAAAAGAATTTAAAAACTTATCCTCTCAAGATGGCTGCCTGGAAACTGCTTTCTTCCCCTTTCCTAGCAGGAACTGGCCTGGAAAGCTTTCTTTTCTTTCTCCTTTCCTGGCAGAAAATACCTAGAAAGCCTCTTTCTCCTCTCTTTTAGAAACTGGCCTGGAGAGCCTCCTCCTCCTCCTTCCCCTGTCCTGGCCGAAACTCCTCCTTCCCCTGTCCTGGCCGAAACTGTTGATTTCCCCCAATGTTGTTTTCACAATTTTCATTAATCTCTGAAGCAGCTAATAGGCATGAAGTGAAATACAAGGAAAGTAAATGCAGTACAGATCTGTTTCTACCTCTGTTCTCCATGTTTAATAGTAACATGGAATGGAGTGTGATTCAAACCGGAGTAAAGGTATAAGGAATCTGAACTTCAAAATTTACTTTTAAAAAGTAATTAGTTCTAGTAATGGTTTTGAAGCCCAACGACTGGCTACTTTTCTATTACATTTTCGTAAAACATTATTATTTACTTTCCCATTTCTCAAACGTAATGAAAATTGTTACTTTTAGTTATTATTATAAAAATATTCTGAATACTATGTAAGCTCTTGGCCTGGATATTGAAATATAGTGTATTAGTTAACTCCTACGTTCCCTTTTCTCCAAAGCTGCATACAAAACATACTCTCTCCCACTCACTGTCTCATCCTTTGAACATACACACCAGTGCATGATACAACAGCACAACATGAAGCACAAGCTGGCCCTTAAACTATGTGATATTCCTCCTTCATCATTTAGTGAGGTTACACAGCCATAACTAAAAAGTTAAAGCAACAGAAAGTTTTGAGGCATCTTGAAGATTAGCAGATTTTGTGTGGCATAAGCTTCAGTGGATTGCAAACCATTTTGTCAGATGCAATAAGTGTAAATGTTAGTTTAACTGAAAAGGGAATGAAGTTGTCCCTAGTTAAGATAAATCATAACATAATGAATTTTTAGCCTTTGTTACTGGAAAAATGATTTAATTACAAACAACTCATTCTCTCTAACAAATTGCTACCAAACTCTGAAAAGAATAAGGTTAAACTTTCCTTCCGCAGCACTATGGCCCTGACTCAAATTAGTCCACATTTGCACACACAACTGCTTTGAAGCAAAGAAAATGTCATGGTCACAGTTCTCCCACATCATGTCTCATTTAGCCCCCAGGTAGCCATAGTTAACGCTGCAGTGAATACATGATCAGAGGCCAGCATTACATTTTCCCAGGTGCAAACAAAAACCGTTTGCTCAGTAGGGGAGGAAACTGATATCTCTGAAACAGTAGCACTACCCTGCGGTAAGACGTGCATTAGAAATAAACAAAATCTGTGCTTTTAATGTGCTAAAAAATAAAAAAGTGAGAAAAACAAAACCCTGACTGTGCCCAAAGACCTGAATGAAAGAAATTCTTATGAGATGAAAGATTCTCAAACTGTTATGTCTGCTGTGGACAAAACAATTTTGTTGGGATTTTCAGCTTATTCTTTTTAATGTGTGTGTGTGAGTGAGAGAGAGAGAGAGAGGAAAGAAGGAAGGGAATTCACGTGAAAAAGTGGTGCTTTTGAAATTTTTATCTAAACCTCTCTAGAAGATTTTTGTCTGTCTGATGAAGTGTCATGGGAATGCTGCTAATACAGTGTGCCCACATGGAGGGTCTGCTTCTGATTTGCAGCAAGGGCCTTCTGAAGCGCATATGCTTTAGGCAAAGTGAGTGCTGATTATAAGGCTGGAAAGAGATGCTTTGTCCCTATGTGAACTTGGAGAAGTGGGAGGGAGCAATTGAAAGAAGGAAGGAAGGGAGGGGGAAATCCTTTCTGTCCAGCAACCAAGAAGTGAGAAGGCAGGAGGGGGGAGAGAAGATATCATTATGCTTCTGGGAGTACTACATATAGAGGGCCACACTGCCAGATGTTTATTTACATGTGCACATCTCCATCTTGTTAAAATGCTTTCATTGTCAATAATGAAAGGAGTATAACAGACGGCTATTAAACATAACCATCATCCTGTCTGTTTTCAATTTCTGTATTCATTCTCCAACAGTGCTGCTTAGATTTTTCCAAAATAAGTTGTTCCAAAAGAGCCTCTTTAGCATTCCAGCATGGCTTAAACTTGCCTTTGTAAAAATGGCTGACTGTCATCTGATGTGTTACAGTTGGTTTCATGGCTCCACCACAAACATGTTTCATTGACATGGTACATTTACACTGCAGTCTTAAGTATATTATTTGGACATAAATACCATAGCTTTGAATGAGATTTTTCTTCCTAGGAATCATCATCATCCAGCCTAGGATTTCCCACTGCTGGCTATGAAACAGCTTTGGTTCATGGTTCTTTGCTTTCCATAGCTGACCATGAAATCTGACTGTGCACCTTTGGACTGTGTATTTAAGACTGGTGTATCAGAACATATTTTTTCAGAAGTGTTAGGACTGAGATGTACAAGGATGATTTGTACAGCCATCTAAATTTTTGAATATACCATGAAAACCCATATGGGCCAGCACTCAGATCAGTTAGTGAGACAGCTGCTTCAGTTGGCAAGTGTTGTGTGGAACACACACAGCCTGCTGTGCAGTCCTCTCAGCTAGCCAGGGGACCTCAAGTGCACTAAAAATCCATCCCCATTACCAGGGTTGAAGTAAAATTCATTTCCCAGTGTGGTCAATACATAAAATGGAAGATGCCATTACATCCCTCACCTAAGATAGAAATTATATATCGTTCTGTTTTATTTATACATTTTTGAAAGCTGTGCCCATTTGTTGTGATGCTCATGTAATACATTCATATTTTGATCAGCACCAAGTTTGGGTCAAGACATTTTGCTATGTTAGGCTAGGAGCAAATGGCACTTGCCCTACAAAGCTGAAGCTTGTGGAATCTCAGGCCAAATAATTTGGGTACCGGAGGCAGAAAATCTTACACACACCTCATTGCCTTCCTGGCAGTAAACACAGTCATAATAGGTTAAATATTTCCTGCCTTTTCCTGACCTCTCCATCATTTCTTTTGTTATGATCCCATGCCTCAGTCTGCCTCAATCTGCCTAATGGCATGGCTGACTCTGATCAATGTATCATTATCTCTACTAACAAATTGTTTGTGGAGCATATTTTGATTAAATGGGATTTCTCTGGTTTTATTTTTTTTCTAGACATGTAATTTTTTTTTTTAACAGAGGTATATTAATGTCTGTAACTTCTTAAATCTAGGCTATTTACACAAATCATATTGGCTGTCCTTTCTTTATTACTGTTCCATGGTGGTAAGGAAATGGATTATTATAGTAATTCCTTTTATCCTTGTACACTACTAATTGAAAAGTTTAATTCATGGGTCTGATTTTATTCCTTTCTCCCTTTACTTTTGCTTTTTCCCTTTACTGCTTGAAGCATTCTGTTTGTTATCCATTCTGTCTGTTATCCATTGTTTCTTTTCTTTTTTTTCTTGGCCACCAATGGTGTCTTTCTGCTTTCTACAGATGTTGACTGGTTTGTGTTTTTCTTCAGCTTTACTCTAATTTTTGGTATAAGTAGTTCATGATCTGTGCCATAGTCAGCACCTGGTCTAGTTTTGGCTGGAAGAATGGAACTTCTCCAACTTCAGCTTCCAATTATGTAGTCTATCTGATTTGTGTATTGACCATCTGTCCATGTGTATAGTCCATGTCCATGTGTATAGGCTCCTCTTTGGTTCAGGCCACCACCACCCCTGCCATGATGCAACTGAGTACCAGAACTGAAGTGAACTCACTCCTGTAAAAATCCCCTCATGGTTATTCAATGCTAGAATAACACACAAATTAAGTAAACTACAATTTAGGATTTTGAGGGACCTCTAAAATGCGCGCGCGCGCACACACACACACACTTTGGGGGTAACTATGGAGATTATCATACAGGAAATCCGCACTGGGATAAATGCAGGTTCAAATCATCTGGAACTGATCTTATCACATGGCCAGGAGCCCAGGCAGTAGGCAGCCCGTATCCAACTCGGGCTTCTCCGGCAGCTTTTAATGAACAGGATTTTAATGAATGGAATCTTAATTTTGCCGTCATTTAGAGGCTCATCCTGAGATTGCAACAAACTATTTTCATTTCAGTAGTACAATTTAGGGGTGAGGATGAAGTTGCAATTATGTGGCTCTCACAGTTAAATAACTGAGAACTGGAAATCCTTGCTGACCTAACGAAAATGATCATGAGATCTACCTTCTGGCCAATCCTAATATAGAGGCACTTTTGTCCCTACAGATATTCCCTTCCAATTATTCTGGACTACACATTTCCATAATCACTTCCTATTCACCACACTGGCTGGGGCTTCTGGGAGTTGAAATTCGAAACATCTGGAGAACTACGTTTCCATACCCTTGACCTAGGGTAGATCCAGAAATGGAAAGAATCAAAAATGTGCCAGGATATACAATCTCAGATGGTTACCAAAGGCCACTTAATCCTGCCTCTGCATCAGACATGGATGGTTGTCTCCTCTGTTACATACAGTGGTCACCTGGATAAAGGACCTCTCTTTGATGTCAAGTGAGAAGTTGACATCCCCTTATATGACCCAAGCCTCCATTATCTCAAGATGGGAGAGTCACGTAGGCATGGCTAAGCATTCTTGGAGTCACCACCAGGAGATGTTCCCCTTTTCACAGAAGAAGGTGTTAAGAAAAAACAAAGGGAATGACATCTGGCATGGAAGAGCAAACAACATCAATTTTGCCATCCTGTCTTAGAAACAGGCCTATTTCACACCTTCCTCTTCCTCTTTGGGAAAACCAGACTTCAAAGCATATCAATGTCTTATTTGATCTGGCCCATCAAAGCTCTGGTTTCTTATGCCCCAGGGCTCAAAAATTACTTTAAAAATGAGAGCTTTTCATTTGTTCATCAGCTTGGTCTGGCCGCAGGCAGAAATGCTGTCCTCCAGTTCGGCCATGCTCCTCTTTGGCTTCCTCCACCCTTGCAGGGAGCCTTTGAGTCCTTCATGCCCAGGACCCTCAGCAATGGGAGCTCCAAACCTTGGGTAGTATAATCTCTTTCCTTCCCTATGTATGTATGTATGTATGCTTGTGAGGGTGTGTGCATATATGTCTGTGTATGTGTAGATGCAAATAAAACGTGTTTCATGGAGGATATGCCTCTGGAGTTCTTTGTCTGTCTTGTATCTCCATAAACATTGGTTAAAACAGTCATATGGCTGAGTAAGCCAGCCCTAAATTTGCACTAATACTTATTCCCCTGAGATTCTAGGACTGACTTCCAGGACAAATCCCAAGTTATGCTTACAATTTGGTGGATTTGGTGGTGTCCTCTTCAGCACTGGTTGGAGCATAAGAGATGGGGTTTACTCTAATTTATTCTGGGACAGCAGAACAGAGTGAAACGCCCTGGTGGATGTGTAAACAAAAGGATGCAGTTTCACTCTGGAGTTTTATGGGGTGAAAGGAATGTTGTCTGATTCATTAAAATAAAATTGAGAACTACAAGTACAAATACTGCAACCTTAAGCAACATTTACCCCATCCAAACCCGCCCTTAGATCTTCTGCTGTCTATATGCAAATAATATTCCAGGGCTAGTATGGGCTACGTAGTTTGTACAGGTGACTCATTCATTCATTCATGTCCTACTTTTTGCCTGGAGGGTTTAAAGCCTCTCACAACGTTCATAAACTTTTCTCATTTCCAAAACACACGCTTGAAAAGAATGGAAGACATGGGATCATAACAAAAGAAATGATGGAGAGTGGGGTTACCAGTGACAGCTCTTTGCCTTTTCCTCCTCCCAACTGTCAAGGGATATGAGGGAAACAGTTGGAAAGGTTTAAATCTCACCTTTCAGTATGCAACTGTTCTGGTTCTGATGTAGGCATCATGCACTTATTTTCAAGTAAGCTAAAACAACAAAGATGAGCAGCACACTACATGACTATAAGTTTTTGTGGTTTTCTCCTGAATTAAATTCATCTTGTCCCCCATATAAGGCAGCAAAATATCTTGGGTAGGTCTTTTAAAAAATTAGATATAAATTATTAAATAATTAGATATACATTTCTGAAATTAAAAACTATGTAAAATACCTCTTGTTACAGTTTGCAATGTAACGTGTGTGTGTGTGTGTGTGTGTGTGTGTTTACAGACTTAATGGATGTTAGCGAGACCCATCCTTACCTTTGTGCAATTACACATTTCACCCTGGAGAGAAAATAATTCATGTTTCTATCCGTTGTATACTGGATTGAATCCAAACACAGTCACACTTAGTGCAGATATATTAAAATCCATGGAACCTTTCTAAGAACAACTAAATCTGGATCTAACAGTAAATACAGTATTTACTTTCCATTTTACTATATTAAAGTCATTATGCCAAAAGGAACCTTGTGCCAAAAATGCAATTTGATTAAATGGAACCAGAACCTAATGAAATCAAGTCTTAAATAAGTATCATAGATGTAATATAATCTAATTAGAGAAAAATGTTGATCTAAGAAATATGTCATTTTCCCTCTTTCTTCTGCATCAGGGTGGGCAAATACAGCC
This sequence comes from Phrynosoma blainvillii, assembly GCA_026167975.1. Lineage (NCBI taxonomy): Eukaryota > Metazoa > Chordata > Lepidosauria > Squamata > Phrynosomatidae > Phrynosoma > Phrynosoma blainvillii. The sequence continues at coordinate 42,695,971 of JANUYF010000005.1, forward strand.
CTGTGACACACATGGCTGCCTTTATGGTCCCCAATCTTGAACTCTCTTTGCACTTGCCCTTTACTGGTCCCCCAAAATGTGAACTCTTTGAACTCTGGAAGCCTCCAGAGCAATGATTGACCTTTTTAATAGGCTGTGGGCATCCTCACCCTAGCATAATTTAATATAACATATCTTTTCTATTTTTTTCAAAATAGATGTGAACTTTGAGCCACTTCCAGTTTTGTTCTGTCTTTTGTTTTGGCATTTTTGGCAGAAAAATAGCCCCTAGTTTGAAGCAGGGCACTCCTGTTCTGAACCTTGTTCCATTTTAGAAGTACTTCAACTAGAACAGTACTGTATTATAGTCATTTTAGTATGAGTGGCAAGCCTACAATCAGAGAGGCAGAGAGACCAGTGGTGTGAAGACCAAGCAGAGAACTGTCATCAGCTGGAGATCATGTGTGACATTTATAGCCATTATTCAGGCCCAACAAAATGGGACCAGTGGTGTTGACTAGAGGGAACAGGCAGAATAAGGAAAGTTCAAAGCATTCTTGTTAAACTAAAGGTAAAGCATTAGTGCAGATTTCGGGAATCCATATTCCTTAAGGTGTTGTTGGATTCCAACTCCCATCAATATAGTTGCATGGCCAGTGAACATAGATTACGGTTAAGACGCTGACTCTGTTGATTGCAAGATTGGCAGGTTGGCAGTTTGAGGCCTGGGTGCTGCATGATGGGGTGAGCTCCTCTCACTAGTCCCAGCTTTTGCCAACCTAGTAAATCAAAAGCATGGAAACGCAAGTAGATAAATAGGTACCACTTTGGTGGGAAGGTAAACAGCGTTCTGTGCAATCATGCTGGCCATATGATCACAGAATAGTCTCTGCCAATGCTGTCTCTTTGGCTTAGTAACGGAGATGAGCATCGCCCCCCTACGGTCGGACATGACTTGAAAAACTTGTCAATGGGAAATACTTTTACCTTTACCTTTAGTTTAACAACATCCAGAGGCCCACAGGTTTTTCACTCTGGCCTATTCAAAACACCTAATTATGTTATGCATTTTCAAATCAACTCCAGTTTATGGCAACCCATTCATAAGGTGTTCTTAGCAAGGTTTATTCAGAGAGGATTTGCCATTGCCTTCTTCTTAGGTGAGTAAGCTGTGGGTAAGTGGGGATTCAAATACTGGTACCCAGGAGTCCTAGTCCTACTTAGATTTTTTTAAAAAAATTAAAGCTTATTTTTTTAAAAAAATTACTCCATTTGGTTTAATTAATTTAGTTAATTTTTGGCTTGAGCTATCATTTGTTTTCTATTTTAAATATGTATTCCATTCAATTTCCTCTATATCTCATTATTTCTTTCTTCACAAAAGGAAACTGTAAGTTTGAAACATTTAGGTTTCATAACTGCATCAGTTTCTAAAGTTGCTTCATATTTTATGAGGAGATATGATATTCCTGAAGCGTTCCTTATCATTAACTGATTATTCTCCAGCTTAAAATTCCTGCATAATAAGATTTTGATTTATCTCCTGTCCAACTGCATCTTTTTGTAATAGAGAGCTGCTTTATACCAAGGGACCAATGGTCCCTCTAGCTCAGCCATGTGTAAAATGACTTACTCTCTATGGTTTCAGAGTGGAATCTTAACTAGTTCTACAAAAAGGCATGACCCCGCCAATGGGCAAGGCCTTTAATATAAGGGTTGATGTAGTGATGTTGATGTCATGATGTAGTTATTGTTTGTTTAATATAAATGGTGTGAGAATACTTCTTGTTATGTGCCTTCGAGTCAACACCGACTAATGCAACCTACTCATAGGGTTTTCATGAAGGCTTGCTACTGCCTTACTCTCACACTGAAAGAGAGTTACTAGCCCAAAGTGTCCCACTATATTTATATCGCTGAGCAGGCCCTCAAACACTTGTCTGCCAGAGTCCTAATCCTACATTTAAACCACTACACAAAACTGTACCACAAGAAATCTTCAAAAAGGAAGAAAACTACACTGAGCAAAATTCTAGAACAGAATATTGAACAATCAGTTGGTGAACATCTAGAAAGCAGTACACTGATTATTATGAGCCACTATGAGGAAATATTGAATAGATTATGCCAAACCAATTTTGTAGACACATATTTTTCCATAAATTCAAACTAACTTTTATATTATTTAGAACAAATTACATTTTTTTTTCTTTTTGAAATCTACTATTCTCTTAAAATGTCTTTACAGAGCATTGCTTGTAATATTATTATTATATGTACAGTCGTCCCTCCCCATTCACAGACTTGGAGTCCACGGTCTTGCTCTTCATGGGACAACAAGCAGGGAGGGACAAAATGGTGGCGCATGTGCCATTATTTTCAATGGGACTCAAATATTACCAATTTTCCATTTTCGCAGGGGGGTCTGGAATGGATCCCCTCCGAATTGGGAGGGGATACTGTACTATAAAACAGAAGGGTAATGAAAATGAAATTTGAGATGAGTGAATCAAAACAAATTTGCTTGTTGAGAATTCTGAAAAGAACTGAATTGACCCAAATCCTGCAGACCAGGAGTAGCAAGTGTGGTTCTTTGGATATACTCTGGCCTACAGTTCCTATCAGCCCTAGTTACCGTAGCCAATGGTCTGAGATAATGGGAGTTGTAGACCAAAAACACCCAGAACAGTGTTTTTTTTAAGGTATGTAATGTGGCAGATCAGCAGTATTATTGTTATGTGCCATGGACCAGCACTACAATGACTAGAACTGTCTCTTTCTTTTTAAGAAACTTCCGATGGATAAGCAGCCAATAGCTTGTGAACCAGCAGTGGTCCACAGACTGAGACCACAATTGCCCATGTTTGCCATAAACTAATACACAAGTTGGAATGTTGTTATTCTTCAGATTTTTGACTTCTGTTTTGTGATGCCAGTTTTTGCTCAAAAAAGATTAAATTGTATTTTTTAAAACATAATTGAGAATATAATGTTTTAAAATGTGTATTTTGAGATGAAACATATCAAATCCTGAGCTAATCCACTACAGGCAGCCTCAGCATAAACACTGAAATTTTCCAGGATCACTGTTCTGGCCTCTTCCAACATCAGGCTAAAAATTCAAATTAGACCCAGAAATTGACTGACTACATGTCAAAAAACTGTGGCATAATATGATTACATTGCTCAGTCACTACTAACAATCTGTCTACCTTAATTTTAGACCAACTAAAGTTTCCAAATCTTTCTAAAAATGCAATAAATTCTCCAGCACTGATAACCATAAGTCACTCATCTATGTCCCAACAGGGTCACACACCTATTCCCTTATCTAGATTTGGTGAAATGGAAAGATATATCTACTGTATATACTCATGTACAAGTTGATCTCATGTATAAGTCAAGGGAAGATTTCAAGGTCAAACTTATGGATTTTGAGATGACCTGTCGATAAATTGAGGGTAAAATTTAGGGGATTATAACAAAGGATGGAAAGGGGAAAATACTACTTCGTTCCTTCCTTCTCCTTCTCTGGACCTCTCCCGATCACCTAACACCGATTCCCAGATGCTGGAGGACAGGTTTTAACATTGGATTGAGAAGGGAAGCAAGTGGGGTGTTTCTTTGATGGAAAGAGAAGGCTTGCAAATTGGATTAGGAAGGAAAGGAACTGGTGTTAAATGGGGATGAGGACTGGGGAGGAAAGAAGGTGGTGTCCAATGAGGTGTTTTTACCATGGGAAGAAAAGCCTTGCAGATCAGAATGGGGAGAGAAGGAAGTGTTCAATGAGTTGTTTTTTCCATGGAAAGAGAAGCCTTGCAGATCAGACTGGGGAGGGAAGGAAGTGGTGTCCAATGAGGTATTTTTTCCATCGGTAAAGAAGCTTTGCACATCGGACTGGGGAGGGAAGGAGATGGTGTCCAATGAGGTGTTTTTTCCATGGGAAGAGAAACCTTGCACATTGGACTGGGGAGGGAAGGAAGTGGTGTTCAATGAGATGTTTTTTCCATGGGAAGAGAAGCCTTGCAGATTGGACTGGGAACCTCTTTCACACACACAGAAAAACAAGGCACCAAGAGTGGGGCATCAGGCTTCCTTGTTTCAGGACCTTTCTAAGAAGTATTAGTGTATTATAATAATAATAATAATTTTTATTTATATACCGCCCTATGGCGGACCAATCCGGGCGGTGAACATGATAAATAAAATATACAATAATACAATGTAAAACAACAACATTCCCCCTCCCCCCCTTAAAAATCCATTAAATCAAGATCAATATAAAACTAAGTAAAAAAATTATCCTAAGTATTGACCTGTATATAACTTGACTCAGGATTTTAGGGTCAATTCTGGGGCATAAATTTCTTGACTTATAATCAACTATATACGGTAGATGTCATTGAACTATAGGTTACATGTCAATTCACACCTCCAGATACACTCTGCTATTTATTCCATATAGATGATTTATTAGCAGGGAGAATGAAGTGGCTAGTGGAACCCCACAGCATAATTACCAAGGGACAAAGCAATAATCTCCAGCCATGGTCTTCTGGAATTGGCCATTTAAGTAGGACTGGAAACACCACAACACAGTATCCATTACATCAACTATCTAGAAGTTTTCCATGGTTGATGAAATTGAACATTGCTGAGAGGTCCAGGACTGAAACCACATTGCAGAAATAAAGCAGTTGTACACCACTTTAACTGCCATGACTCTATCATGCATAGTTAGGTGAGGCACCAGAGCTCTCTGGAAGACCAAACTGAATATCTAACCAAATTACAAATCCCAGGATTCCACAAGATGGAGCCATGAGTTAAAGTGGTGTCAAACTGCATTGTTTCTGCAATTGGCTACATCCCAAGAGAATTAATACGACTGCACTTCACCTGTCCTCTTTGCAAAGATCATCCCACAGATTACCTCAGGTAGTTTCTATTCCAAAACTAGGTTTGAAGCCTGACTAAAATAGATCTAGATAATCAGTTTCATTGAAGAATGTCTGGAGTTATTTGGCAGTCAACCTACTCAAGTACTGGGCCAGAAATAGAATATTGGCTACTAGTCTACACTAATTAATCTTTTTTGGGTCCAGGGCTGCTGCCACACTGCAGAAATAAGACAGCTTGAAACCACTTTAACATCCCTTGCTCAATGCTATGGAATTCTGTGATTTGTAGTTTAGTGGGGCACCAGAGCTCTCTAACAGGAAAGTAGAAATATCTCACAAAACTACAAATCGCAGAATTCCATAGCATTGAGCTATGGCAGTTAAAATGGTGTCAAACTGCTTTATTTCTGCACTGTGGATATAAACCAAGATTAGGCTTCTTTAAAAGAGGCCTAAATAAAGAGTATATGCAGTTATTAATATTTGGCTGTATGTATATAGACATTCTTTACAGAGACTTGTATCCAGAATTTAGCTAGGCTAATTAGGTCACACTAAAGCTTAATGGAAAGACACAGAAACTCTTGTTTTTGCATGTTTGTGTGATGTGAAAGGCTAAGTTGTTGCACCACATTCTACTTCAAAATGATCCCAGTGAGCTGGAGTATCGACCTGTTTCCAGCCACAGCTTTAAAATTACTATATAAGGCAAGTAGCACACATATTGCTATTTCTCCAGCCTCTTCAATGAGATGACCATTTTGCGATCTTTATCATTATTGTCAAAACAGTAGATGAACAGATGAGCTATCTGAAAGACTGTCTACTTCATCCTTTTCCACAGAAGCTGTGCTGGATGCTGGAAGTGAAGGAATCCAGATTCCAACTTGTCAGGACCAGAGTTAGAGTAGTATTAAAGTAGAATTTTTGACTTTAAAATGAAGGCATCTTTCTACTTTTAGAAAATGTGGCTACACCAAACCATTTTGGCATGCTTCTCCAAAAAGCTACATTGAAAAATAATTGTTGAAATACTCTCCATGTATTTTAATATGTGACACTCAGTTCAATAACTTTGTAATTAATATATAAAGTATAAAATACTGACCATTAACTTTATAAATGTCTCTTGACTGTTAACAGTGAAGAACTATAACATAAAAATGAAGGAGAATAGGAGAGGGGAAAGTGATTTATACTTCATATTAAAAAAATTAGAGTGCATAATCTTTAAAATGTTTTAGAGTAGTTTTACTGAAATTAAGAAGACTATCTCCCACCCACATACACTCAGCTTAACAATCAAAGCTTTCTAAATTGAGAAAGAGATATTTCATCTTATTTCATTAAGCACCTTTGAACTGAGGAAGTTACAATGCTACCTTTATTTTTCCACCTTAAACTCTCAAAATGTATCATCACCTGGTATTTCAAAGTATATTCATTTAAAATGGGGCTGGTAGTTTCAATCAAGCTTTTTTAAAAAGAGGTCTGCTACTAGTTTCATTTGAATTGACTATACCACTAGATTTCATCTTATGCTTCACAGAGCAGTGTTAAGTATGTTCATTTAGAAGTAAGTTGTGAAGGGTTTCTCCTGCTAAATTCATTGTGGCTTACTCACAACTGTATTTGTTTAGGGAGATTATTGCATCAGCTTTAAAACTGCCTTACCTGAGCCAGCCTTAATATTAGAAGCGGGCAGCATCCTGATACTATCACACACATTTAGCCACCGAAATTGCCTCCCAGCTGCAGCCTGGCTCCATCACTGCTCCAAGGGGCACTCCCTGTGCCTCTTTTCAAAGCCAGGAGTTTTTGAGAGTTCCGGCTTGAAAAAATGGCCACAGGAGCGCCCCTCTGAGCAGTGATGAAGCCGGGCGGTGATTTCAGCGGCTAAATGTGTATAATAATAATAATAATAATAATACATGTTATTTTTATACCGCCCTTTGGCGAACCAATCCGGGTGGTTTACAGCACTAAGAACATACAACATAAACAATATATTTCCCTCCCCCCTTAAAAAGTTATTAAACTGTATATCAATTAAAATCACAATAACAAATTAAAAACAGAAAATAATACCAACAATTTAAAATCCCTGTAACTACAGTTCTAAAAGGGGAACTATGGAGACGCTGCTGAGGAGGAGGACGCCGCCTGCTTCTAATTTTAAGACGGCTCAGGTAAACTGGTTTTAAAGCTGACGTGATAATCTCCTAGGACTTCAGTCTTGGCCAGATTGAGCTATGAAGGTTATTAGCCCCTTTAATCCATTAAAGGTTTTGTTTGTTTGTTTGTTTTTGTGGTCATCAGGGAGCAGAGATATGCTGCTGGCTCCTGTTCAAGTATTGTCAAGGTTAGCACAGATGATCATGCACACATGTTGACATCTAGAGGCCAGGTCAATTGGCATGCATGATGCTCAGCATGGAGCACCATAGCCTGGCATCCTAGCATCTGCATAATACACCCTTCATACAATGAAGAAAATGTATAATTGTAAAGTTATTATTGGGATACACATGTATTGTGAGCCAGTATGGTGTAGTAGTTTGAATGTTAGACAAGGACTCCAGAGGAACAGGACTCAAATCCTTGTTTGGCCATGGAAACCCAATAAAACCATTTCCTACCTGGAATTCCCTAATCTTCCTGATTTCAGATCTGACATGTACAGTCTAATTTAAAGTTTTCTTCTGTCTCTCTTGTCCCTGATGAAGATTATTATGCTATGTTTTTATGTTAATTCTATACTGTTTTAACTGGATGATTTTAATTGTTTTTAAATTATTCCTGTAAAGTTTTTAAAATGTTTTTATCTTATGAGTCACCTTGGGTCCCTTTCTGGGAGAAAGGCAGCATAAAAAATGACATAAATAAAATAATATTATTAGTCCACTGGCCTTGATCTTGTCATCTTGGCTCCCTAGTTAACAGGTAGCCTACAACCCATATGCAGACCCACCCTGTGTACAGTTTATGGGCTCTTCTTAGGAGTCATTCACACTTACTTTTTTGAATGAAGAGATCTATATCTCCACACCGATTCAGAATCGGTTTGATGTTCCCACTACGTTTACTGCAATCAAATCTCTCCATGCCATTTCAACCCTATTGCCATTCACATCTGCCACAGTATTGATTTAAAATGGAGGCGCCTCCATTTCTTGGAACGATGCAGTGCAATCTGAATTGATTCAGTAGGGTGGTCACACTACCAAAGATGCAGATTGTTGCAGCTCTTAAAAAAAAAAAGAACCTCTAAGGCAGGGGTAGGCAACCATTCCCCTTTAAGGGCTGAGGGACTTCAGCTCCCAGAATCCCAGGAGCTATTGGCCAACATGGGACTTTTGGCCAACATGGCTGAGGCTTCTGGGAGCTGAAGTCCCTCGGCCCTTAAAGGGGAAAGGTTGCCTACCCCTGCTCTAAGGGCTCCAGTGCCAAATGTACTGGTTTAAGTGGGCTTTTTAGTTGCTGTCGCCCCCCCCCCCCAACAACTGCACCAAGTGCAGTCAAGGCAAATGTGAATTTCATGGAAATAAACTGATTTGACACTGGTTTATTTCCATAGTATGAATGGGGCCTTAAAATCCTATACAGTTTGTTCCTTTCTGATAGGTGTGCCTATGTTTGTGACCTATATGATTGTCTTTTTAAATATCAAGAACTCTGAAGTATGTGAATACTTATACTATGTGATAACAATGATTATGATGGCAATTATTTTATTATGATATTCATTTTATTACAGCATTCTGTAAACACAAGGCTTATTTCATATACAGGTATTGGATCTGTTGCAAAATATAAGCAATTACACCACCACATGTTGATCATTAGCTCAGCTTTTCTCTCCTTGAAACTGAAGCAAACAGCTCTGAATATAAAGGCAGTTTAAGAGGATGAAGGGGCAAAGAAAATGGATTTCTCAGTTGGTAACAAAGAAAATATGTTGCAAAGCTTTTCAGCTCATTTGTGTGGATATTTCCTGAAATGCATGATGCTGTCACTAAAAGACTGAATGTGCTAGATAGCATTTGTATATACTTATCTGTCCTAGAAAACAATCATGTTTATTCGGTTCGCTCCAGTTCATTTCTATTCATCTTTATTCTGTGGTATGTATCTTTGACTACAGGCAAAGGTCATACCACAATAAATGTGCTGGAGTTTTTAAGGAGCCACAAGGTTTGTCATTTTTACTGGGGTTGTGTTGTCATGTTTGAAGAGTTGTGAAGCTACAGCTATCCTTTAAAATTAGTGACACACCTTCTAAAAGTGTTTATCTAGCAAACAGTCTCTGTATACAGTCGGCCCTCCACATTCGCAGCCTTGACACTCGTGGTTTTGATTATTCATGAGGTCAAGGCCGCTAGCCTGGGCATTCCTTCTCTCCCTCTCTCCTGGGCTTTTCCCCTTATGTTCCCCCCCCCCCCCCCCCGCTGGCCAGGCAGCAATCCAGCTGGGAAAGGCAGGAGCAGCCTCCACCCCTCATGACCCTTTCCCAGCTGGATTGCTGCCTGGGCTGCTCAGGCAGTGATCCGGCTGGGAAAGGGTCATGAGGGGTGGAGGCTGCTCCTGCCTTTCCCTGCCTAATCGTGCCCTGGGCAGCCCAGGGAGCTGGGACAGGGAAAGGGTTGTGGGGGGAATGGAGGCTGCTCCTGCCTTTCCCTGCCCGATTGCCCCCTGGGGAAGGCAGCGATCTGGCTGGGAAAGGGGTAGGGAGCCTGTTAAAGAGATGGAGGGTGGGAAAAAGGGACTGCAGCACCTGACTCTCTTCCCCTGCCCACCTCTCCCTTTAGTTGGCTTTTGAGTGGGGGGGAGTTATTCACAGTTTTTCCACATTTGCAGGGATTTCATTCCCCTAACCCCTGCGAATGTGGAGGGACAACTGTACATTCATGTTTGATGAAGTAAGGAAATGACTGAGGTGGCAGTTTTGGAGTTAGGGGGATCACTCCAGCCCTCCATTAGAGAGCCAGAATGGCATAGTGGTTTGAGCCTTGGACTATGACTCTGGAGATCAGGGTTCAATTCCTGCTCTACCACAAAACCTACTAGGTGATCTTGGGCAAGTCATATGCTCTCAGCCTCAGGGCAAGGCAATGGCAAACCTCCTCTGAACAAATCTTGCCAAGAAAAACCCATGCTAGGTTAGTTGCCATAAATTGGAAATAAGTTGATGGCACACAACATGCACACACAATGTGAGAGATAGAGAAGGTGGCTTCTAATATTGAAGTGCAGCCTCTTGATTGGTTTTTATGTCACTTCTGTCTGCATCGTAGGTTTATGACATGCCTCGTATTTTTATTCCAATACACTATTAATAAAAAGAACTTCTAGAAACAGATAGATTTTACAATAAGATATCTGAAACCTTCTTTCAGAGGTTTTTCTGAACTCCTCCCTGAACACATTGACATCCTAACACAAGAAATAGCCACTCCTCATTTTACAACACCACGATACAAGGCACCTCAAATTTCAGGGGGGAAAGCTGACAGGGCCAAATAGTTCTGAACTGATAAAATTGTCCTATTGGGATTGGGATGGGCGGCCCCTTCCATTCAAAAACTCTTATGGATCCTTACAACTCAAAAGATTGCATTGTACACTGTTGTACACAGTTTTACCTGAAAACACCACTGTAACTTATTGGGAATTACTGAGCAGGCATAGGATCGCACAGTTGAATACATTATTCATGCACATGTATATCTTGCGTGAAAGACAGTGCATAAACATTGCTCCCTTTCAAATGCATCTGTTATTGATTACATTGTGAATTTAGGTGATGAATTTTAAATGTGTATTGTTTTAAAGTGGGTAGGTCTTGACCCTTTAAGCTAGGTACCGGCAACCTATGGCCCGTGGGCCGGTTAAGGCCCAGGTCCCTGTACTTACCGGCCCAGGCGGAAGGTTGCTGCCGCCGCGCGCCGCGGCCGCTGCTGTGCGGCCGCGCACGCCGTGGCTGCCATTGTGATTTTCAAAATAGCAGCCGTGACTCATTTGCACATGCGCAGTACTCCTGCACATGTGCAAATGCGTCGGGGCCGCCATTTTGAAAATCAAAATGCCAGCTGCAATGCGCGCGGGGTGTCGCGCGCGGCGGTGTGTGTGTGTGCGCGCCGCCATTCCCCCCCCCCTTGGCCCAGCGGCGGAGAGGACTTCGCAGGACCAGCCCCCGGCTCTAAAAGGTTGCCTACCCCTGCTTTAAGCTGTTGTGTCTTAATTAAAACATTTTAATTAGTTGTTGTGCATTGCTGATTTCTTGCTGTTTCCTGCCTCAATCCATGGGACAGGTGGGTAAGAAATAAATAAATAAATAATAATAATAATAATAATAAATCCCACACAGCACTAACTGCCTCCCTTGTTTTAAGAACTGTAAAAGGGATCCTTGTCTGTACATTTGTTGTTAAACAATGCCAAGTCTATCTCGACTCATGTTGACCCTGTGGATGAGATGTCTCCAAGAGTCCCTGTCCTCTATTGCTCTGCTTAGGTCCTGTAAATTCATACCCGTGACTTCCTTAATTGAGTCTATCCATCGAGTATGTGGTCTTCCTCTCTTTCTACTTCCCTCCACCTTTCCTAGCATTAATGTTCTTTCCAGTGAGTCACCTTCTCATGATGGGGCCCTTGGCACCCTTCCTCTTCCCCGCTGCACTGAGCCCTTGGAAATCTCCTTCTGATTTCCTGACTGCAGTCTCCATAATGATCCAAGGTAAGAGAACCCTTTAACTGCTTCAATTTCCTCATTTCCTAGGTTGAATTTAGGTAGACCCTCTGTGGTCATTATTTTTGTTTTCTTTATGTCTAGCAATAAACCTGTCTTTCCACTTTTTTCCTTGATCTTCCATAACAACAAAACTATTATTATTATTCCATTCTGATGATGATGATGGTTGATCTATGTACACGCAGTGACAGCCAGCATGGCGTAGTGGTTTGAGTGTTGGACTACAACTCTGGAGACCAGAGTTCAATTCTCAACTCAGCTATGAAACCCACTGCGTGATCTTGGACAAGTCACACTCTCACAGCCTCAGAAGATGGCAAAGGCAAACCCCCTCTGAACAAGTCTTGCCAAGAAAACCCTGTGATGGGGCTTTGGCCTTTTGTTATTGTTAACCACACCTGAGTTGATCTCGACCCATGGCAACCTTGTATATGAGACATCTTGAAGACTCCCTGTCCTCCACTGCTCTGCTCAGTTTCTGCAAATGCATACCCATGGCCTCCTTAATAAAGTCCATCCATCTAGCAAATGGCCTTCCTCTCTTTCTGCTTCCCTCCACCTTGCCTAGCATTATTGTCTTTTTTAATGAGTCATGCTTTCTCATATGACCAATGCAAGACAGCCTCAGTTTTGTCATCTTGGCTTCCATGAAGATTTCTGGCTTGATCTGTTCTAGGACCATTTGTTTGTCTTCTGGGCTGTCCACGATTTCCGCAGCACTCTTCTCCAGTACCACATCTTGAATGAATTGTTTTTCTTCCTATCTTCTTTCTTAACTGTCCAGTTCTCACACCCATACATGGCAACAGGGATACGATGGTTTATGAGATCCTAACTTTTGTGTTTAGTTGTATATCTTTGCATTTTACGATCTTTTCTAGTTCTTTCATAGCAGCTCTCCCCATTCTTAATCTTCTGATTTCCTGGCTGCAGTCCCTGTTCCTGTGATCCCTGGTATGAGAACTCTTTTACTATTTCTATTTCTTCATCTATCTTCCTGTCTTCCTTTTTAACCATCCAGCTCCCATATTCCATAATGGTGATGGGGAATACATTGACTTGTACGATTAGGATCACCATAAGTCAGAAACGACTGGGAGGCACACAACAATAAAAACATGTACCCCCTCCCAGGGTGTATTTTATTATTATTTTGAATATACCCCGCTCTTCAGCTACAAAGGCTCACAGAGCAGCTTACAAATGGTTAATTAGATGGTTCCCTGCCCTCAGGCTTAAAATCTAAAAAGACATGACACAAAAGGAGAAGGAAATAACAGTGGGAAGGGGATCATGTTCAGCAGTGCTTCTCTCCCTGAGGCCTGGACCATGGCAGATAGACTAGAGAAGGGGCTGGCAACCTACGGCCCGCGGCCCCCCGCTTACTGGCCCCTGCCGACCCCTGCCGCCGCCGCCGCCACACGGCAGCGGCCACAATTTTGTTTCCCAAAATGGCAGCCGCAACTTGTTTGCGCATGCGCAGGAGTACTGCGCATGCGCAAACGAGTCATGGCTGCCATTTTGGCAAACAAAATGGTGGCTGCGACATGTGCGGAGGCGGCGGTGGTGGGGGGTTGCATGCGCACGCATCGCCATCCCCCCCCGGCCCGCCGGAAGGGCCCGCTGCAAGGGACCGGCCCCAGGTAAGGAAGGGTTGCCGACCCCTGGACTAGAGGGAGGGCTCTCCTTCTTAATTTAGGCTAGGCCCAATGGAGCTGGCCTGCACCCCAGGCCATTCTTTAAAAGCTTTCTGTTTTGAATGCCTGTCTGAAAAGGAAGGATGGCAGAACACCATCAAGGAAGGGGCCATTCTGGTCTCCCTGGAAAGGGAGTTCCAGAGTCCAGTACAGGCCTGCACCACATATGGCCTGGCAAAGGATTTTGGATGGCCTGCAAGGATGTGGAACAACTTCAATGTTTCTCTGCCACTTGGCCTCCTCCTGAGGAGAGGGCCATACAGAGAAGGAGGAGGAAGGGCAAACACTTACCCTGCAAGGCTCCTCCGCCACCTGGCTTTTTTCCTGAGAAGGCCAGGTGGTGGAGGAAGAGGACAGGCGAACACTCACCATACAAGGCTACTCCACTGCTTGGTTTTCTCCCAAGGAGAAGGCTGGGTGGAGTTGGAGGACAGGCAAATGCTTGCCCCTCAAGGCTCCTCCACTGCCTGGCTTTCTCCTAAGGAGGAAGACAGGTGGAGGATGGGCAAATCTCGCCCTGCAAGGCTCTTCCTCTGCCTGGCTTTCAGCTGAGAAGGCTGGGTGGCAGAAAGGAAGAGGGGCAAACGCTCACCCCTCAATGCTCCTCCATCACTCTGCTTTCTCCTGAGGAGGACATGAAAAGCTCCCTTGCTGCTCAGCTTTCTCTTGAGGAGAGGACCAGGCAAAGGAAGAGTGCCCCAAAGACGTTTAGCCTAGTTTTGGCCCCTACCCACTGCCAAGTTGTGCAGGCCTGGTCTAGGGGCAACTACAGAAAAGGCCTTCTCTCTTGTCCCCACCAACCATACTTGTGAGATGGAAAGAAGGGCCTCCCCTGAGGATCTCAGAGGCCTGCTGGCTCATATAGGAAGATTTTTGTTTGTTGCTGTTAACTGCCTTTGCGTCAATCTCAACCCATGACGACCCTATGGATGAGACATCTCCAGGCCTTCTGCTGCTCTGTCCAGCTCCTACAAACGCATATTCATGGTCTCTTTAATAATTAAAAAGTCCATCCATCTCGCATGTGGCCTTCCTCTCTTTCTACTTCCCTCCACCTTTCCTAACATTATTGTCTTTCCCAACTTATTCATGCCTTCTCAGGATACAGTCCAAACACAGTCTGCCAAATAGCCTGGACCTGAGCCATACAGGGCTTTAAATGTCATCGCCAAGACTTTGAATTGTGTAAATAAAAAAAAAGGTCCTTTTATAGCTCCTAATACATAATAGCTTCACTTTAAGGTCGCCATAAGTCGGAAACGACTTTGAGGCACACAACAGCAACATAGGAGGCAGCGTGCTCTGTGTGTGTGTGAGACTGAAACATCTATTCAAACGAGGCGGACCCAGGCTAGATAGAGACCAAGCAGGCCAGCGGGACCTCCGAGGGGACCCACCCGCCGGCCCTTGCCTCTCCTTCCCCCCAACAAGCGTCTCCTTCTCCCTCAGCGCGCTCCCTCATCCTCCTTCACGGGCCCGACCTTCCCAACATGGCGGTGCGCCACCCCTTTGACGACGAGGACGACGACGCCCTAGCCCCACAGCGGCGGCGGCCTCCGCCTCCTCCTCCTCCTCCTCCTCCTCCTCCTCACAGCGAGCGTTTGGGCCGGGCCTCCGGGGAGAGCCGAGGCTGGCTTGCCTGGCTTTGGGAACGCCGAAAGAGAGAGCGGAGGGGAAGCCGGGGGCGAGCGAGGCGCCAAAACTAGGCCCGAGGCCGCTGACGACAACAGCGAGGCGGCGTTTGCTGAGGCGAAAGGAGGCTTGGCTCCCTCACAGGCGGCGCCTCTTCCTCCTCCTCCTCCTCCTCCTCAGTCGGTTCGTTCCTGAAGAGAAGGTAGCCAGGGAGGAGGAGGAGGAGTAGGGCTGACTTCAGGGGCAGCCGCCTCCGCACCTGTCTCTGGAAGGAGAAGGAAAGGAGGAGGAGGAGGAGGAAGGGTGTTGCCGGCGTCAGGCACCTGGCTCGGGCCACCATCCCTATCTCCGTCCTCCGCCTTCTTCCCTCCGGGGAGTCCTTCGAGGGCTCGGTGCGGCGGGGAAGAGGAAGGGCGCCGAGGGCCGAGGCGGAGCCGAGACTGAGAGAGAAGAGAGAGGAGAAGGAGGAGCGGCGGCGGCGGCGGCGGGAGGGACCCTTCCGACTAAGCCCTCCCTGACATAGTTCTCTCTCTTCCTCTTGCTTCCTCTCTCTCAAACCCTTCTCCCCTCTCACACACCGACTCTTTCGGTTATTCCCGGAGGTGTGTGTGTGTGTTATAATAACAGTAATAAAAGTATATAAAATAATAATAATAAATATAAGCGCTTTGGCCGGAGCTGGAGTGGCGTCGTCGCCGTCGCGGGCGTCAGGATGAACCCCAATGTCACCTACGCCAGCCGCAAGCGGAGGAAACCCGTCCAGAAAATGTAAGTCCTTGAAAGGAGACACACACGTTTGGGAAGTGTGTGTTTGTGTTTGTGTTTGGGGGGTGTTGTGGTGTTGTTGCATTGCAGGTTTAGATTCAGGTTTAATCTTTCCTTTTCTTCCCTCAACCCCCCCCCCCCGCGCCTCTTTAATAAAAACAAACAAACACACACAAAAATCCTTGTTGCCTTTGGAGAGGTTTTTGTGGGTGGCCATTTCTCAAACCGCCCTCAGGATTTCAGTTATTATTTTCGCTCTTCAGAAAACAAACTATATATATATATATATATATATATATATATATGTATATATTCTCCACCCCACCCCATCATTGGAAGTTTTTTTATTTTTATTTTGGGGTTTCTTGTGTGTCTTTTCTTTTTCCTTCCTCCTGAAGGAGAGAGAGCCTCAAAGGCCTCCCTGGAATAGGAGTCGTCAGTGGTGGGATGTGGTGCTGCTGCTGCCTCGCTTTAAAGAAAATTAAAATTAAATTTGGAAAGGAGGTGTCAGGGGCTAAACATTTTGCATGGGGCAAAAGGGTTGGGGTTTTCTTTTTGGTAGCCCTTTGCGCAATCTCGGTCGCCCCTCCCTTGCACTGATCCCATAGAGACTGATCCCATAGGGACTGCTTCAAGTAGGGACTGTTTGCAAATAATCCCTGGCAGGGAGTGTAATAGAACCTCTGTTTTTAACTTGGATATTATTATTATTATTATTATTATTATTATTATTATTATTATTATTATTATTATGGTTTTTTTACGATTTACTTCAGGGACATAGATAATATTTAACCATTTTTAATATTTCACCATTTTTAAAGAAGAAAAAGGATTGCTTGGATTAGAGGATACTGCCTTAAACGGTTTTTCATTTGCTCTACAAATGGTTAGGTGTTTCTTTCCAAAATGTGTGGTGAAGAGCTCTGATTCCTGAGGAAATATATTCTGCACATGCACAGAGGCCTCCCCCCTCCCAACTACAAATATTTTAAGAATCCATCTTTATCAGGAGAAGAGATTTCTGGGGTGAGACCCAGTATGAATTAAGCCTTGATTCAGGACCCTTTTCCAAAATGTGGGGTGGAGAGCTCTGATTCCTGAGGATATGTATTCTGCACGTGCACAGAGCCCCCCCCCCCCCATCAACTACTACTATTTCAGGACTCCATCTTTATCAGGAGAACAGATTTCTGGGTACAGTGTATTATATGGGGTACAGTCTATAGTACAAATTAAGCCATGATTCAGGGTGATTTTCCAAATGTGAGGTGAGGAAATAGATTCTGTACATGTACAGAGGGCCTTTTCCACCCTCCCAAACTACCAACATTTCAGGACTCCATCTTTATCAGGAGAAGAGATTTCCGGGATGAAATCTAATGCAAATTAAGCCTTGATTTGGGGGCTCTTTGTAAATGTGGGCTGGACGGATGTGATTCCTGCATGGTGAGGAAATGTATTCTGCACATGCACAGAGGGCTTCCCCCCCTCCCAAACTACCAATATTTCAGGTTTCCATCTTTATCATTAGAACAGATTTATGGGTACAATCTGTAGTGCAAATTAAGCCTTGACGCAGGGTGATTTTCCAAATGCAGGCTAGAGGGCTGTGATTCCTGCATGGTGAGAAAATGTATTTTGCACATGCACAGAGAGGCCTTCTCTCCTCCTCCCTCAATTACTAATATTTCAGGAGTTCATACTTAACAGGAGAACAGATTTCTGGGCTGAGACATAGTTTAAATTAAGCCTTGATTCAGGGTGATTTTCCAAATGTCGGGTAGAGAACTGCGATTCCTGCATGGTGAGGAAATGTATTCTGCACATGCACAGAGGGCTTCTTCCCCTCTCCCTAACTCAGTATTTCAGGACTCCATATCAAGGAGGGCAGATTTCTGGGCTGAGACATAGTACAAGTTAAGCCTTGATTCAGGGCCCTATTTTTATCTGGCTCCGATGACCCAGTTAAAGTCAAGCGTCTGATTAAAGTCAGAACAAGGGCTCTGAGGTGGGAGGGGATGAAGGAATGTCTTCAGTCTTTGTATCCCTGGGAGTTGACACCCTGGCAAAGAAAGGGCACAGGTATTTAAGGTGAGAGTTCCCTGTACAGAATAAATTTTAAAAACAATCATTGAAAGTCTGCAGCAGCCAGTGTAGCTTCTGGCTTGCCTTGGATGTGGGCCTGCCTTGCGTAGTCTTAACATGGAGTGCTGGTAGCGCATGCTGTTTGTGTCGATGTGCAGAAAGCCACGTTGTGCTGCCTGGGCTTCTGCCACTGCAGTGGGTTTGTCCCTGGTTTGTGGACTAACATTCAGTGTGCCTCGGAAATATAGGAGGCTTGATTTCTTTATGCCATACACTCTCCATCTCTCCATCTTACAAAAGATGTTAGGCCAAAACATCACTGAGTGGAAAATGCCTCTGAGAGTCAGTTTATATTCACAGCGTTCATGATGTTGAAATCAGAACTGTGATGTAAATGTAATAACTTGAAGGAAGTTGGGTAACTAAATCTGGAAGGTTATTGCTTGGCTTAAAATACATTTCTGAACATTTGGCAATCTTTCAAGCCAGGATTTTAAAATGTTCTTGATTTTGTGAAGGCATTGCCTGTGTTCTAGAATTCCTGGACCTTAAAAGCTTTGTTAAAATATATTGCTCTGTGGGGTTTTCTTTTTGGAAAGGGAGCAGAAGTAAGTCTTTCAAAGGAGAACGTTATCTGCAAATTCAAATGCATTTTCATGAATTTGTATCTTCTGATCTTGTATATATACTTGAATGTAACTGTGGGGGGGGGTTGCAGACTGCCAGAAATAGTGCAAATTGAGTCCATTTTTAGGGTTAGGGTTAGTGCTAGGGAATCATGGGAATTGTTGTTTTTTTTCTGAGACATTGAGCCTTCTCTGTCAGAGAGCTCTGGTGCCACAATAAAATACAGTTCCCATGATTCCCTAACCCTAACCCTAAAAGTGGACTCAATTTGCACTATTTCTGGCAGTCTGCAACCCGCCTCAGACTAGGTTATTTTGAGGTATGAAGATTACTCCTAGGTGTTTCACATCGACAAAAGATTAATTTTTAACAACTCCTCTTAGATTTGTGTGAGTACTACTTTTTACTAATCTGTGTATACTGCTCAAGTAGCACTGCTGATGAAATATTTATTCCTTTACACAAAGTAACTGTATTGAGCTTGGTGGCATTTCCC
The DNA here is from genome assembly GCA_026167975.1 of Phrynosoma blainvillii. Lineage (NCBI taxonomy): Eukaryota > Metazoa > Chordata > Lepidosauria > Squamata > Phrynosomatidae > Phrynosoma > Phrynosoma blainvillii. The sequence continues at coordinate 42,714,907 of JANUYF010000005.1, forward strand.
GAAGGACTTTAAGAAAGATTAAGTGGAATGGTTTGGGGCCTGTGCCGAGTTAGCAATTTTATACTTTTTTGCACTTATGCTTATACAGTAGTTGTCAGTGGACTGCAATTTGTTGTGGTGGTCTTTTAATTGCAATCCCTGTTCAGACTAAAAATCCTGATAAACAAGAGAGAAAATCCACAGGAACAGTTGGTAGAAGTTGAATTGTATAATTATCTTTTGACAACTACTATCTTCAAAGTGGAAGTGAAAACTGTTCTTTTATCACCATACTTTTTCATCTGTGACATGAAAATGTGGAATGTTTATCCTTTCAATTGCTCTATACTATAAATAATTGATCAAGATGATTGGATCAGGATACTTAGATATTTGACTTCATATTACATGAAATCTGTTGTGGTTATTAAGCAGCCTTAGAAGGTATATAACAGGGGTAGGCAGCCTTTTTGAACCAGGGGCCGGGTTGCTGTCCCTCAGACAATTGGGGGGGGGGAAGCACCATAAATAAATAAATAAATAAATAAATAAAAATTAAAAATTACACATGCACACTCTCTCAGCCCCAGAAAAGCCATGGCAAAACCCCTGTGGAGATTTTGCCAAGAAAACCCCAAGAACAAGTAATAACAACAATAATCAATATCATCATGGTGGGGGGCGGCGGCAGGACCGGCCTGGGGCCGGTCCAAAGGCCTCAGGGGGCCGCATCCGGCCCCCTGAGGCCTTGGGTTGCCTACCCCTGGTATATAATATATCTGGTTTGGGGCTTTGTAGAAGAGGAGCTCAGACACATAAAAAGGACAGCCATGTTCCCAAAGGTTACTTTAGAGTTGACAGTTTTTGGTTATGTAGTGTTTATGATTAAGTAACACTGTAGTTTGTATTGTAAACGGAAGTGCTCCAATAAGTTTGTAAACTGTTACCTTGTAGCAATAATTCCTAGCGTAGTCTTAAGCCGGTCCCTGGAGGCCCTTTTCTTTTGGAAAACTGACAGAGTTCTGTTTAAGAGGCCTGAAATAAATGTTAGTATTTATTGTATTGCATGTTAAGCATTTCATGTGAGAAGTGTGAGATCGTTGAAAATGTGCTTTTAAGATTTCTTGTCTACTCTGAAACTTCATATGGAAGAGAGTTCATATCATCCGTAGACTGCTAAAATGAGGAAGTAGGTTCACAGTTAAGTCAAGCTAGTAGGCATTTTAATTATCAGAGAACTCATTTTGACATATGAAGCTGATTGATGAAGGAGGTACAACAGAAATGTACCTGTGGATAGGATTAAACTTGACAGGATATTTCTTCCTGTGTATTTTGGTATATGATCACTACTGTATGTACCAGTGATCAATATACTGAAAGAAAAGTACTGCCAGCTAGATGAAGAGTAGAAATATTCTTCATGGCAATTTTGTGGAAGGAAAAAAATCTCCAAGATAGTATTGTTGCTATGCAGATGAGCCAGTTCCTTGTGATGAGGGATTTACATACATTTATAAATCATCCTATAAATGATTTGTCCTTTCAAAGATATATGGAGCATTTATGGACAATAAATTACCTTCTTTTGTCACAGAAAGGATAAGAAGCTTCTAAGGGGGGAAATAATGAAGCTATCTTTAAAGGGAGAGTGTCAGATTATAAATAAATTATAATGAAATTGGTACCTTTATTAAATATTTGCTAGACTTACAGCCTTAAATTTAGGTTCAGCAAACATTTCTGGATGCTGCTAACCAAGCTGTTTGTATAGTATATTGTTCTAGCTGCCAGACCTTGTAGGGGGTGGCCCTATGAATACTTGGCCCAGTTGAACTAAGTTTGACTTATTCTGAGTAAACCTGTTTAGGACTGATTAGGTCCTGCTGTTCAAGAGAGTCAGTGTGGTGTAGTGGTTTAAGTGTTAGACGATGACACTAGGAGACTGAGGTTTGAATCCCCGCTCAGCCATGGAAACCACTGGGTGACTTTAAGCAAGTCAAACTTCCAGCCATGGAGGAAGGCAAGGGAAAGTACCCTCTGAACCAATTTTGCTAAGAAAACCCCGTAGAGCCACCATAAGTCAGAAATGACTTGAAGGCACATGACAACAACAAGACTGCAGTTCTCTGCATGATTATTTGGAAATAATTTCTATTATAAATGGATCTTATAATAAATAAATATTTTGGATTATGATGCTAGTTAATTCAGTATAAATGAAAAGTAAGCTGTTCATTTTCTCTTTTCCCTGGTGTATAGTGTTAGAAGTGGCGACAGTGCATTTTACTAAAGAGAATCAGTGCATTCTTTTATTATTTCTTTTACTTGTCTGGGGAATTCTTTCTAAAAAAACACATTGTATATATTCTAGGAAATGCTACTGTTGCTGTAATCCATATGGTACATGTATGTGATTCATGACTCAGTATGTAGAAATCACGTTTTATGTGGTTTCTGGCTTCTGTTGCCAATGTGAAATAGAATTTAGATTCACAATGGCTTTTCTTTTAAAACTCTTGTTCACACCTGCTTCAGCATTGGGAATCACCAGCAATTTATCATCCTGAAGGGTAACAAGCAGTGGTATAAGCAGTGGTTGTATCTGTGCAGCTACTATAGTTGTATATCTGGCATGAGCATTTGGTTCTTCTGCCTGGCACATAAATACTCTTAGCCTTTTCCTACCTAAGAGTGGCATGAGGCATGTGATAACTGCCACAGTCCTGATGGGTAACATGTCATTTAGGCCAGTCCTTCTCAACTATCTGATGGAAAAGGAAGGGGCCAACAATTATTTTTCTATGTGTTTTGATGATAGGTACCATATTGGTGCCCATTGGCTATAATTGTTTCTTTTTTTCCTGGAAACTCTCCAGAGACTGATAGATAAGGGTGTTCCATAGCCTTTCATGGTATACGCTGTAGTCTGTAAAGCACATGCTAGTTTTGGAATTCCCTGGTGTGCTCCATTAGCCATCATATGTTCGCAGTGTGATTTCTAGTGCCTCTTCATTTCCTGAACCTCTGAGATCTCTCTTTCCATGTATGGTTGGAGTCTATGTTGCAGAATTTTGAGCATGATTTTGCTTGCATGAGAGATCAGTGCTATGGTCCTATTGTTGCCCTAGTCTCTTGTGTCTCCCTTTTTGTGGATGGGGATGTATATTGATTGCTTTCAATCTGTTGGCCATCATTTTGTTTTCCATATCTGTTGTCATATGTTGGTTAGCAGTAGAGTTGACTCTTTCAATGTGGACTGCAGCAGTTCAATTGGAATATCATCTGTTCCTGGTGATTTATTTTTCACTATTTCTTGTATTGCAGTTTCCACCTCGCTTTTTAGAATTTGAGGTTCATGTTCATATGGTTCTTTATTCCATGTATCTTTCATTTTGTCATCTGTTTTATATAACTCTTCTGTGTATTGAATCCAACATCTTTTTGTTCCTTCCTTGTCTTGGATTATGTTATTTTTATTAACGCCCCGATCCTTGGTTTGCATTTCCCTTTGATTTCCCAGATCTTGTGAAATAGATCTCTGGTTCTTCCCTTTTTGTTGTTGTCTTCTATTTCTCTGCATTGGTTGTTGCAGTAATTTTCTTTATCTTTCCGCACAAGCCGTTGGCCATCAGTATAGAGTTCCGCCATCTTTTACTTCTGATTACATAATCTATTTGATTTTTGTGTTGGCTATCTGGTAATGTCCATGTATACACCCTTCTTTCTGGTTGTATGAAAAATGTGTTCGCAATGAATTGGCTTCATAAAAATCTATTAGATGCTCACCTGCTTTGTTTTGCCTAATCCAAATCTGCCTACTGTTTTTTATTCTTTTTTGCTTCCAACTTTTGTGTTCCAATCTCCTTGATCAGCTTGACATCCTGTGTTGGTGTGCTGTCAGTTTCTTCCTGTATTCCTTCATTTGTTGTTGTTAACTGCCTTCGCATCGATCTGAACCCATGGCGACCTTATGGATGAGACATCTCCAGGCCCCCCTGTCCTCTACTGCTCTGCCCAGCTCCTGCAAACTCATATTCATGGTTTCTTTAATAAAGTCTGTCTTGTCTGACTACTTTGCCAACTGGGAATCATTCTGTTTCTCTGTCCTGTTCTGACAGTGGCCTCTTGTCCCGAGTACGGATTCCTCATGCAGACTATCAGATGTGTTTGCACTCTCATGTCTTTAAGGGCATTCCATAGCCTTTCATGATCTATGCAGTCAAAGGCTTTGCTATAGTCTATAAAGCACATGCTGATTTTCCTTTGGAACTCCCTGCTACACTCCATTAGCCTTTGTATATTTGCAATGTGATCCCTGGTGCCTCTTCCTTTCCTGAACCCTGCTTGAACCTCTGGGATTTCTCTCTGCTTGTGTGGTTGGAGTCTGTGTTGCAGGATTTTGAGAATAATTTTGCTTGCGTGGGAGATTAGTGCTATGGTTCTGTAATTGGTGCAGTCTCTTGGGTCTCCTTTTTTGTGAATGGGGATGCATATCAGAAGATAGACACTTTCTCTTTCTGGTTTCTGTGTTAACAGATAAGAGAAAGAATCCATGGTTTGTTTTGAATGATAACCATAAGATCTGTGTTTCCCTGGGTCCTTGTGTCATCTGAACTCGGTCATTCTATATAAAACCTCTTCCACTCTTGTCCAAAACACACTGTAGAAATAATCCAGTTTGAGACCGCTTTACCTGTCCTGGCTCAGTGCTAGGAAATCCTGTAATTGTAGCTTATTGTGGCACCAGAGCACTCTTAACAGAGAAGGCTAAATGTCTCCCAAAATTACAGTTCCCAGAATTCTCTAGCATAAGCCAGGGCAGTTAAAGTAGTCTCAAACTGGATTATTTCTGCAGTGTGTTTAGAAGCTCTCTCAGGTACTGAAATGCAGTTTTATATATTGGAACAAACTAGTGAAGAAATATGAGAAAGCTTAGATTAATTCCTGTTAAATAAATGGAGCCTGCTTGTTTATACTTGATGCCAAAATTGATGTCTTTCTAAATGGGAAGTAGATAGTATTATAATTGGCCTACCTTTTTTGTTGCTCCCCAACTGACTGGTGCCTTCTTCTATTCCAAAATTCTTCATAGAACACAGTTTAGATCTATATGCATTCAATTGGAAATATTCTTAGAAATTATAATGTTGTGTACTGTTTTTGCATTTGCTAGATTAAATGCCCCTATTGGAGTGGGATTTTAAATATAATTTTAACAGGACAAATATAATTTCTTTAAAACTTTATTTTTTAAAAAAATGTGCCTAGAGAAGCAGTGTGATAGACAGTGAAATAGTTAGAAGATATATGGCCCTTTCATTAATACTAAGAAACTTGTGACTTACAGTGATGATCTTCATTCTCATTTTCCCCCTTTATCTAGAAATTTGATGCAGGCTTTTCAGAAGTTAGTAATATGCCCACAGCTTGTCATCTGACTGCATCTGGTGCCACAACAAACTACCATTCCCAGAATTCCATAGCATTGATCCATGGCAGTTAAACGGGGTCGACCCGGATTATTTCTGCAGTGCAGATGCAGCCACAATTCCATTTATTGTTTGCTATTTATCTTTACATATCTGTTACCCACCTCCCATGTACCTCTGTTGTCAGAGGAATAGGTGGCTTTAGATCAGGGGTAGGCAACCTTTCCCCTTTAAGGGCCAAGGGACTTCATCTCCCAGAAGCCTCAGCCATGTTGGCCAATAGTCCCATGTTGGCCAATAGCTCCTGGGATTCTGGGAGCTGAAGTTCCTCGGCCCTTAAAGGGGAAAGGTTGCCTACCCCTGCTTTAGATCTTGAAATTTTAAAGCAGAGTTATGGCATCACTCTGAGTATTGTTTTGTACCATGGTATCCTTTTGAATTGGAGGTTACAAGGAATGGTAAGATCAGTCCTTGAAGTATAGATTACAAAATTATTATTAGAGCTTAATGGCTTGAAGATGTTTAACTGAACTCTTTTCCATAAAACAGATCTATTTTAGTAATCTAGAAAAATTAAAAGTTAAATTTCAAGCCTTACTGATATTTTATTTTGTCAAACTCGAACATCTGGCTTGAGTGGAATGAATGCTTACTATTCCAGTTCATTGTTAAAAACAGGGCTTCTACAGTTAGAATCGGTTTTTCTCAGTTTTGACCAGTTCCTGTTACGTTTTCTGCTTGATTAGAGGTTTTCTTCCTATCATGTGTATTGATTGCTTACCTCATTTACAAGCTTCAGGGATTGAGTTTTAGCCCTCTGTAATCCATCTTTCAGGTACTGTACATATTCTGTAGTTGATGACTATCATTAGCTTGTTTCACTTTGCAAGAATTGTATATAATGCAAAAAGGAATAGATTGTCAGATACTGCCAAAAGTAGTATTCTTTGTTTAAAAGGAAAGCAGACAGTTAAGTCATAGAACTAAAGAATTATTTCAAGATGTTAGTACAGGTTGACTATATTTTACCCAAAAGTCCAAAATCTGAAATGCTCCATAATCCAAAACGTTTTTTGTATGGCAGAGATATTGACACCTTTGTTTTCTGAGGTTTTATGCACAAAAGTATTAAAACACATTGTATAAAATTATCTTCAGTCTATGTGTATAAGGTATATTATGAAACAACAATAATCTGTCTTGTGATGGAAAATTGCAGAACCTCACAGGAAGCCAGTTATGCAAAGACAATTTATCAGTTGTAGTGGCCTCTATGATGGAGCTTCCAACAGTTTCCTCATGCCCTGCCATCTCAGCTGAGGTGGGTGGCATTTGACAAAAGGGCCTTCTTGGTCATGACTCCTCATTTATCAGTGCCCCAGGGAGAATTGCTTGGTATCTATGTTAGTATGTTCTACTTCTGTGTGACTACCTTTTTATTTTCCTTGACTTTTAACAATGGATCATTTTATAGCTGCTGTTTATGTTGTTGGTTGGTTGACTGATTATTGGAAGTATGCAATTTTTGTGAATTGGCTTGAAGCCCCAATTTACTGTATATATATTTCCTCTCTTGAATGTTAAAATTACTCTTATTAAACTTTCAAACCCTTTTAAAACCAAAACTGTTCCCATCTCTTTCTCCACTCTCCCTACTTTTTTCCCTAGTAACTTTCATTTTCAGTGACGCTAAGGACATGTATATATTATCATTTTGTGTTAGTTGTGGTAGATAATTTATTGAGCAGAATTATTAAATTGCTTCAGCAGTTCAATAGATGGCTTTACTGTTTTAAAAAGTGACCTAGCACTATGTTTTGTTATGGCAGAGTGAAACCTTCGCCTCCTGAAGGAGCCAAATCTAATCCATCGAAGAGGCATAGAGACCGATTGAATGCTGAGCTGGATCGCCTGGCTTGTCTTCTGCCATTCCCTCAGGATGTTATAGCCAAGCTGGATAAACTGTCTGTGCTTAGGCTCAGTGTTAGTTACCTGAGAGCCAAAAGTTTCTTTGATGGTAAGAAATTTGAGATTGTTTTATTGACTGTCTATGGGTGTTCTGTTAACATCAATCTTGTACTTCTTTCTTTAAAATTGATTGTCTTCAAACAGCAAGTAAAAGCCAATGCCCTGAGTCACATTCCTAATGAGTCTTCAGAATTACCGTATTTTCCGGTGTATAAGACGACTGAGCATATAAGACGACTCCCAACTTTTCCAGTTAAAGTATAGAGCAGGGGTAGGCAACCTAAGGCCCAGGGGCCGGATGCGGCCCCCTGAGGCCTTTGGACCGGCCCCAGGCCAATTCTGCCGCCGCCGCCCGCCATGATCATATTGATTACTGTTGTTATTACTTGTTCTTGGGGTTTTCTTGGCAAAATCTCCACAGGGGTTTTGCCGTGGCTTTTCTGGGGCTGAGAGAGTGTGCATGCATATTTTTTAAAATTTGTTTTAATTTTTTTTTAATTTATTTACTTATTTATTTTTGGTGCTTCGGCCCCCCAATTGTCTGAGGGACAGCAATCCGGCCCCCAGCTCAAAAAGGTTGCCTACCCCGATATAGAGTTTGGTATATACTTGCTGTATAAGACTACCCCTCTTCAACTTATATCAAATAAAAATTAAAAAACCCCATTAGATTTGATTTCAATATAGTAATTTTAATTCAAATGCTTATGACATGCAGGTACAACAAACTACAGCTCCCATGTTCCCTAGCATTTATTTCTACAGTCTGTTTTGGACCTTATTTTTTTAAAAATAGTCCAGATTTAAATGCTGCTTTAAAAATTATTTCCATCTCCCAATATGAGATGGTTGGGGGGAAATGAAAAAGTCTTGTGGGGAAGGACTGCCAATATACTAGGTGATGCATTCTGGGGTATGTACAATTTGCGGCCAATTAAGTGACCCTGGGCATGTCACATACTCTTAGCCTCAGAGGATGGTAATGGCAACTTCCATTTGAAGAAACATGCCAAGAAAACCCCATGATAAGGTTGCCTTAGGGTCGCCATAAGTCGGAAAGGACTTGAAGACACACAAGAACAACATAAAAGTCTGCAATTGTTTCATAGGTAGTACGTGGGAATAGGAGCCAGCATGGTGTAGTGGTTTGAGTGTTGGACTACCACTCTGAACACCTGGGTTTGATTCCCCACTCTGCCATGAAACCCACTGGGTGAACTTGGACAAGTAACACACTCTCAGTCTCGAGGAAAGGCAATGGCAAACCTCATCTTGCCAAGAAAACCCCAAGAGAGGATCGCCTTAGGGTTCCTCTCCTCCTCCTCCTCTCCCAAGGCTTCTTGCTGCCCCCACCTCTGTCCTCCTTGTCCTCTTCTTCTCCCAAGGCTTCTTGCTGCCCCCACCTCTGTCCTCCTTGTCCTCTTCTTCTCCCAAGGCTTCTTGCCGCCCCTACCTTTGTCCTCTTCTTTTCCCAAGGCTTCTTGCCGCCCCACCTCTGTCCTCCTTGTCCTCTTCTTTTCCCAAGGCTTCTTGCCGCCCCACCTCTGTCCTCCTTGTCCTCTTCTTTTCCCAAGCCTTCTTCCCGCCCCCACCTCTGTCCTCCTTGTCCTCTTCTTTTCCCAAGGCTTCTTCCTGCCCCACCTCTGTCCTCCTCGTCCTCTTGTTTTCCCAAGGCTTCTTGCCACCCCCACCTCTGTCCTCCTTGTCCTCTTCTCTCCCAAGGCTTCTTGCCGCCCCCACCTTTGTCCTATTCTCCTCCCAAGCCTTCTTGCTGCCCCCACCTCTTCCTCCCTGTCCTCTTCTCCTCCCAAGGCTTCTTCCCACCCCCACCTCTGTCTTCCTCATCCTCTTCTTTTCCCAAGGCTTCTTCCTGCTCCATCTCTGTCCTCCTCGTCCTCTTGTTTTCCCAAGGCTTCTTGCCGCCCCCACCTCTGTCCTCCTTGTCCTCTTCTTTTCCCAAGGCTTCTTGCCACCCCCACCTCTGTCCTCCATGCCCTATTCTTTTCCCAAGGTGTCTTCCCGCCCACACCTCTGTCCTCGTCTTCTTCTCCCAAGGCTTCTCTCCGCCCCCACCTCTGTCCTCCTCCTCCTTATACCCGGTGTATAAGACCACCCGCTACTTTAACCAGATTTTCCTGGGTTAAAAAGTCGTCATATACGCTGGAAAATACAGTATATTGTGGGTGGCCTTTTAGAGTCTTAACATCTTATTTTTTTGCATGGCTTCTTGCATGCTGAAGTGGGCAGCAGGCTATAGCCATTGTAAGACACATTTGTAAAGACTGCAGAAAATAATAATTATAGGTTCTAATTTTACAACTTCAAGGCCCAGTTTATTTTCAGCATGTAACAAGAACATGTAAATGTGCATAAATGTGTTCAGCTTTACAAATCATAGTTGTTATTGTTGTTGATGATGATATTGTTGAGGTGGCAAATTGTAAGAGAAAGAAATAGACCTCTTACATTTTCCGTCATTATTTTAAAAATGTGTTTTGTGTGTATTCCTTTAATGAAGCGAATCCAGCATTTCAAAAACTGGAAACTGTAGATTATAGTGTTTTACTTGAGAACTGGGTGCTATGGTCATGTCCCTGTATTGCCATGAGGTTTTCTAGATATTTAGCTTAATATCTAAATTGAGATACTTCAGAAAGTGTGTAGTTTCTATCCAAAGTGGATTTTTTCCCCTTTGCAATGGACTTGTCAAAAACAAATACTTCTGTTAGTCATGTGATAGCATATTACCATATTTTCCGGCATATAAGACAATTTTTTAACCAGGAAAATCTGGGGTTAAAGTTGGGGGTCATCTTATATGCCGGGTATAAGGAGGAGGAGGAGGAGGAGGAAGATAGAGGTGCGAGGTGGGATGGAGCCGGGGAGAGAAGGAGGAGGACTAGGAGGTACTCCTTCTCTCCACCGCTTTCCCTCCCTCCTCCCACCTTTCCTCCTCGTCCTCCTGGTCCTCATTCTCTCCCCAGCTTTCCTCCCCTCCTCCCACCTTTCCCCCTCGTCCTCCTGGTCCACCTCCTTCTCTTCTCCACTTTCCTCCCCTCCTCCCACCTTTCCTCCTGGTCCTCCTTCTTCTCTCCACCACTTTCCCCCCTTCTCCTCCCTTTCCTCTTCGTCCTCCTGGTCCTCCTTCTTCTCTCCCCCGCTTTCCCCCTCTCCTCCCACCTTTCCTCCTCGTCCTCCTGGTTCTCTTCTCTCTCTCCGGCTTTCCCCCCATCCTCCCACCTTTCCTCCTGGTCCTCCTTCTTCTCTCTACCACTTTCCCCCCCTCCTCCCACCTTTCCTCCTGATCCTCCTTCTTCTCTCCACTACTTTCCCCCCCTTCTCCCACCTTTCCTCCTGGTCCTCCTTCTTCTCTCCCTCGCTTCCCCCCTCCTCCCACCTTTCCTTCTCGTCCTCCTGGTCCACCTTCTTCTCTCTCCCCCTTTTCCCCCCCCTCCCACCTTTCCTCCTCGTCCTCCTCATCCTCCTGGTCCAGGAGGACATGTGTGAGGTGGGGAAAAAAGCCTGGGAGAGAAGGAGGGTTTCCTTGGCAAGGTTTGTTCAGAAAGAGTTTGCCATTGCTTTCCCTTGAGACTGAGAGAGTGTGACTTCCAAGACTTTTGTTGATGTTGTGCGCCTTCAAGTTGTTTCCAACTGATGATGACATTAAGACAAACCTATCATGAACCTATCATTTCTTGCCTATGTGTTTTTTCAGACAGGGTTTGCCTTTGCCACCCTCTGAGGCTGAGAGAGTATGACTTCTAAGATTGTTGTTGTTGTATGCCTTTGAGTCGTTTTCGACTTACAGCAACCCTAAGCCTATCATGGAGTTTGCTTGGCAAGGTTTCTTCAGAGGGGAGTTTGCCATTGCCTTCTCCTGAGGCTGAGAGAGTGTGACTTGCCCAAGGTCACCCAGGGGGATTCCATGGCTGAGCCAGGATTTGAACCCTGGTTTCCAGAGTCATACTCCGATGCTCAGACAGGGTGACCAAATGTCTTCAATGCAAAGGAGGATAAGTCAGTACAAAAAATGTAGGGCATACAAGAAAAAATGTAGAGAAAGCTAAAAACACTAATATAAATGTAAATCCATGCTTCTTAGCCATGCTCAAAATGGAGGACATTTTAATGGTCAAGATGGTGACTTTTAACCTTATCATGGGGTTTTCTTGGCATGTTTCTTCAAATGGGGGTTGCCATTACCATCCTCTGAGGCTAAGAGTGGGTGTGTGATATGCCCAGGGTCACTTACTTTGTACATACTTTAAATTGTACATACCCCAGAATGCATCACCTAGTATATTGGCAATCCTTCCCCCCAACACTTTTTCATTTCCCCCCAACCATCTCATATTGGGAGATGGAAATAATTTTTAAAGCAGCATTTAAATCTGGACTATTTTTTAAAAAGTAAGGTCCATAATACACTGCAGAAATAAATGCTAGGGAACATGGGAGCTGTAGTTTATTGTGTTTATAAGTGACAATTTTCCTGCTAAGAACCTGCATGTCATAAGCATTTGAATTAAAATTACCATATTGAAATCAAATCTGATTTTTTAAAAAAAATTATTTGGTGTGCATTGGAAGAGTCTTACACGGCGAGTATATCCCAAACTCTATATTTTAACTGAAAAAGTTGGAGGTCGTCTTATACGCCCCTTATACACCAGAAAATATGGTAGGATCTTATGTTCACCATACTATCCTGTTTTGTGTACCTTTGCTTTGTTTTTACTTATCTAGGCCTTCTTGACTTAAAGATATAGTGCAGCATCTCTGGTCATAAGTAGTTAACTATGAAATCTTGCATACATCTACTCATTGCGATCCCCCTATATCATGTTACCTAAGTTTACTCCTAGGTAAGAGTATATAGGGTTGCTGCATTTCTGACTAATAACTACTAATATATCACAGCTGTATTATGAAAGAGGTACAGAAAGTTTGAGCATTAAATAGTTTAAACGTTATAGACTATAGTAATTTAAAATTTTTAGATAAGCTACCAAGGAAGTCAAGCAGTTCAAGGGAGGAGACCATGGTCTCCATTACTGGTTTCACCCTCCTGTCTTGCTTGCCAGATAGAACATGTTTACTGTGCTCTGAAGCTATGCAAAATATAGCAGCCAACCTTAAGGGCTTAACACTGAAATACCACAGATCTCAAAGCAGCTAGTGACACATCTACACCACTTTTCACTTTGTACCCAAGCTGTGTTTGGCAGAAGAGGAAAACATCTTTGGAGCTTAAGGGATGTATTAAAATATTGCTACTTTTAATTTGTGAAGTGTCATGCCTGGAAGTCTCAACATGCAGTTCACATACATACCTGCTTCATAAAGTCTTCAGTGCTTACAATGGGCAAACAAAAATCAACTGCTTTAGGAATGCCTATGAACTGACTTCCCACGCTTCGGGCATCAGAACAAAGCCAGGACTGCCTGGTGTGTCACTGGCTGCTCCCAGCCCATGCAGATGTAACTCCAACCATTTCCAGCATACCTTGCTTCTGTAGCTTGCAGTGCTGTGACAGCCTTTTCCCCCCAGAGTCAACCAGTAAGGTTAAGAAAGTGTGCTCTGGGCTGACAGCCATGTACCTGCCTCTTTTACTTGTTTTCCTCCCCTGCTCCGGCTAATCATGATGTTGCATAAGAAAGTAAACACAGGAGGATGAGTGAGAGGAAGGGGAAAGATAATTTTGTCAGTCGAGCAGGTCCTTCTCATATACAGGGCCTAGTGAAAGCATATGTATTGTGTAGAGTCTTGCTAAATATAGACTTGAATATTGTGATTCACATTGTGGATGTAGTTAGGAGGCTTTTGTTAACAGTTTGCTGAAGTGAAGGGAAATGCAAAATGAATAACAGGATACAAATGAGGGGTGTGTGGATTCCTGAGGAAAGTAGAACATAAACATGCAGTCATATGATCACATTTGAAAGGAAACCCAAGGTTTTACTGTAACAATAGATTTTCCCTCTTAGAGAAAACACTTGCATATTTCCAGGTTTAAATAATCCAGTTAGGAAGTAGGCAAGTCAGACACAAGAGACTTACTCAGAAAATCCCATTATAAAATGTGTAAAATTTGAAAATCTGTTTTATGAACTGGTCAGATATGGTTTGTAATTTGTTTTCTGTTGCTGTTGAGGTAGTAACTAACTATGAATTCTTATAGAACAGTTGAATTAAGCTGATTTGGATAAAAAGATTTCCTAATATTTTGTGTTATGCACCTTTTTCCATATTCTCCTACAATTGATTACTTTTCCTTGCCAAGAAGTAAAATTTTACTTTTACAAAATGTTGCCAATGTACAGTTTTAGTAAATAGTAAAGATTTAAGAAATTCAGGCATAAGAAAAAAGGTGTGCAAGGCTACCATGTTTGAAACATTTCTAACCCTACTTGTAGGCTATCCCTCTGTGTTCAGAGATAAATTCTTTTGGAACATGAATGACTGGGAACATTTAGCTCAAATGCCTGGTTCGGGAAACAGTTTCCCACTGCATACCTGGCATTATGCCACTGTAGATGAGAGACTGTACATTTGATAGGCCTCAGACTATCATGTCTATAATCATATATGAAGCCAAGCATATGTAAAAGATTTTTTAGTCCAAGAAGAAATGGAGTCTGAACTCTCACTAGGAGCTAAAATAACTAAACTGAGGCTATTGTACTTGGGACGTATCATAAGTTGACATGACTCACTGGAAATGAGCATAATGTTTGGTAAAGTAGAAGGTAGTACAAAAAACTGAAGACCACACTGCAATTGGATTGAAGCCTGACTTTTCAAGACACGAGCCAGCCTGTTGATTATCCAGAACTCTTGGAGGTTTCTTATTCATAGGCTTACTATAAATTGAAGACAGCTTAATGGCACATAACAATAACAATATGGAAGCAGTGGAAATAAGTAAGAGCTTTTCTAGGAAATGAAGGGGCTTTTTTAAAAATAATAATAATAAAGCAGCAATTGCATTGTTAACTGTGAAGCTTCCAAGGAGGAGAAGTCTAAAAGGAATGGGAAAATCATGCATTGAGTGGCATAACTGCAAGATAAGTAAGTCTTTTTGGAGTGTGTGGAGGAGTTGTCTTTGGAGGCAGAATGGTTTGAAAGAGAGAATTACTGTACTTGTTAGAAAAAACTAGAGAAAATAATAAAAGTTAAGAGAGTGATTACCATTCTTACATGTCCTTCTGTCTATAGTGAGAGGGGGCTGCATTTAGGATTTATGATTGTACCCATGCACAGTACAGGCTCTTGAGTAACAACAAGAAGTACATTTCTGTACCGCTTATCAGTGACTTAAGCACTCCCTAAGCAGTTTACAAAGTGTAAGCTAATTGCCCCCAACAAGCTGGGTCCTCATTTTAGCAACCTTGAAGGATGCCAGGCTGAGTCAACCCTGAGCCCCTGGCTGGGATTGAACTCACCACCTTGTGGTTTTGTGAGTGAGTGGCTGCAGTACAGGCATTTAACCACTGTGCTACCTTTGTGGTAGGGAGTGTTCATCATGGAACAGGCTTGAGGATCTCACTCATCCAAGCAAGAAAAGCTCAAGAGGTGCTCAGGATTTATCCGAATCAATTATTTTTTTAAAAGGATAAGCTAAATTTAACTAAAATGT
This sequence comes from Phrynosoma blainvillii, assembly GCA_026167975.1. Lineage (NCBI taxonomy): Eukaryota > Metazoa > Chordata > Lepidosauria > Squamata > Phrynosomatidae > Phrynosoma > Phrynosoma blainvillii. Next base: position 42,729,926 of record JANUYF010000005.1, read on the forward strand.
CATTGAAAATAAAGTTAAAATTAAATCTCATTTAGAAGTACTAGCTAAACCTATGCGTTGAGTCTCATGAAAATTAATTTATAGATGCCATACACATTTCAGTCAAGTATGAAAAAAGTAAGAAAATTTGTGTTGAATAAAAATTAGAACAAGAGTGTGAGAGATGAGATCTAGTTAGAGATGTTTGAAGGAGACTCTATATTTATTTATTATGAAGAGAAACAGTTTAAAATGGAAGGTTTTAAAAAAAGAATGATATGATAGCCAAGTGCTTGGGCACTCAGTTTAAGACCATCCATCTCTGCATCTATAGCTCTCTAATACTTTCTGTCTTTGCTGTCATCCCTGTTCTGTTGGAGGATTATCCCACTTATAATACCTATGCAGAGCACCTAAATGCCCACAGATGGATAAGAGGGCACTAAATAAGTGTTTCTGTAGGATTTAAGAGTCCCATCAGATGGCATTGCTGCAGTAGTGGGTATGAAACATTTTATACAACAGGTATGATTAGTTTAGTAAACAGTGGTCAAAATCCTATTGTTTATCCCAACTGGAGTCACTGGATGAATTAAATGACACAAGGATTGACTTATAAAGTTATTAAGGATTAAATTGATTTACTCTACTTGGGGTGAGCAATTGTTTTTAGGTCTAAATGCTGTTAGGTTTTTGTGAGTCATTTCATCTTAGCAAAAATATTATGTATTTTTACATCCCAAATTAATTAAAATGTTACCTGAAAAATATACAAGAAAACTCCTCTGTTTTAGTGGTCAAATTTGTACCATTCTTAAAAATACATGAAGCGATATTGGAAGACATTTTCTTTAAATTTGTGATTTATATTTGGGAACTTACAAACTTTAGTTTTAAGATCCTCAGTTTTAAGATCTTTAAGATCAAAGATCTTCTATTACAATAGAAGGGATCACAGGATAACGATTTCCAGGCAAACAGGAGGATGACAATTATTTTATGTTTGTATAAAAGAAGGATGGATATGAGTAGTGGTATTTATGGCATTGCTTGTTCAGTATTACCGTACATAGAGTTTTCAAGTGCCAAATTCAATGACAGTACAGCAAGCCTTCATTAGATTGATTGAAAGAAGGCTTCCTCTTTTTTTCTCATGTAAATAAGGTCTCTGTAAGCATAGGTCCTCCAATGGACCCTGCGTCCTGTCAGTGGGATAAAACCAGCATGCATTAAAAAAAAACTTTTTATAACCCTCAGTTTTACAGTTCTGTGTTATCTCTCATTTCCTAAAGCTAAGGATAGCCATGTAAAATTGTGTTAAAACTACAGTACCCTGGCAGTTGAATCCTAAAGATGTGGAGAAACATGGTTTTTCAGTAATATTTGTATTCAATATTGCAAATGAAATAATGTGGTTCCATTAGTACCTTTATATTGGTTCTTTTCACAGTAAAGAGGCAGGATTTTTGTCTGGGATGGAAATGTTTGTAGAATGGTTGCCATAGATTGTATTCCTAAAATACAGAAAATATGTCTGGTATTGCAGCAATGGAAACTTAACCTACGGTACATTTAAATAGCTTATTGTCAGTCTTTTAAAACTCTGCCGCAATTATTGCCTCCATGGTTTTGAGGGTACCTTAGAATGGCTTTTTATAGTTCTCCCCAGAAAGAACTGTTTATTTCACCTGATTTTTCTTACAAACGTACAAGGTCAAAACAAATTACAACACATAAAGTCCTGTTACCTTGTCTATACAGAAAGCCAGACTAAAACCTGTCTACTTGGAGTGAATCTAATTAAATTTAGTGTGGCTTAATACCAGATAAATAGAAATCAGATTGCAGCCTAAATATACAAGCAAATAACTAAATAAATCTCATGTAAAGCCTTATATAGAAGACAGTTGGAAAAAAGATGCTTCCAACCCCCCTTTCTCCCTTAAAATGCCTCTGTTCTGAACATGTAGCAACCTGTCTCTTTTGTCTCTAGGCTACTTGCACTTTGTAGATATGCTTTTAACGTAAATGCTAGGCAACTTACTATACTTTCAGTGGAACTGCTCCAGGTGTGTATATGCTATATTTTGATACAGTATGAAATTTCAGTTTTCCATTGTTTTTCCACTTAGGAGGCCTTGATTTCAAACAGTGCATCTTTGGTAGCCTTGAGCAATTTAGTCTCTCAACCTACCTATAAAAGAGACCTACATTGCAGGGTTTTCCTAAATATTGTAAAAAAAAAAATACTTTTGAGCACATTCAGTTTTTGCTCCTCTGTTTTCTTTACAATAGTCAAAGAAACCATTTCCTATAAATAAAATCCATTTGGATAATATATGCAGGAGAGGTAGCAGTTACTCAGGTTTTTCTTCTTTCTCAGTGTTGTGTACAGGTATTTTGAATATGACACTTTTAAGTGGTGAAGGCGTAATAAAATATTATTTTCTAATTTATTTACCATTTATACTTGTATGTAAGTCAGGAAATTTTAGTCAAAAAATCAGCCCAAAAACCTGTGTTGACTTATCCACAGGTCAGTGTAAGTCAGGGGTAGGCAACCTTTCCCCTTTAAGGGCCGAGGGACTTCAGCTCCCAGAACCTTCAGCTATGTTGGCCAATAGCTCCTGGGATTCTGGGAGCTGAAGTCCCTCGGCCCTTAAAGGGGAAAGGTTGCCTACCCCTGGTGTAAGTACTGCACCTTAACTCCTTTTTTTTTTTTTTTTAAAGGAACAACCTCCTTCCTTGAGTGGAATGGCAGAATGCAAGATTAGTCTGTCCTGGGAGAACCTAAAAGAAGCACAAACCCCCTTTATACTATCTGCTGTGACACTCCATTTGGCCTTTTTGAATGCCTGAGCAGGAATACGATAGTGGTGGTGGCTTTTTGGCGCTTCTCCTCAAAAGAGCACTGAGAGTATAGAAGGGGTCGGTACTTCTTTTAGGCTCTCCTAGGACAGACTGAGTTTTTACCTTTTGCCACGATACCCAAAGCATGTGACTCCAGCAGTGTTATTGCAGCAATGAGTAATAAAGCTTTGAAGGATCTGAATAAGACATTTGTGTATGTTTGTTAGCTTTTCTGGGTTAAAATCAGGCAGAGTTATCACATTAAAGTTAAAGGCTGTAATCACTGCAAATGTTGTCACCATTTTCTTTGCTTTGCCTTTATATCCTTTTTGATGTGTGTGTGTTTCCTTAGCTCAGCCTGCACCTGGTTGCCTTCCCCACACATCACTCACCTACCATTTACTGTTATTCCCTCCTTATCCAGCCATCCTTTAGGGTGAGCGCAGTTGTGCCTGCTGGAATTCTGTAAGTTCTCTGGCATCATTTTTCTTTGCTTCATTATTTACATCCTTTGTTACATGCCCGTAAGTTTTACCTTCAACTTATCCATGGGTTGTATCAAAATCCATAATTTTGACCTCCAAACCTGCCATCAATGTTTACACATTTGGTAACTGCTAAATAGGTAGCCTGCCTCCCCCCCCCCACGCTACTAATCTCAAACAGTATCACAAATTTGATATAATAAATGTAATAAAGTGTAAATTAAATTAGAGAATAAAAGCTATTTAAGCAAAACATCAAGAACAATAAGCTAAAACTATTTACAGGTCAGCTTATGGGCCAGACTTTGGAGGGGGAAAAGCCCAACCCAGCCAACATTCATATGTGCTTTTTTGTATTGGGGAGACAGGAAGAAGGAAGGTCCTCTTCTAATTATTTTAAAATTCACTTGCAAATTGTGTAGCCCTTTGTAGGTTATACTGGCACATGAGGCTGGCCCTGGAAACATACCAGTTGCTAATGAACATGTAACATTGCAGTCATATCATTCCTGTTACGTTCCTCAATATTCTGGGTGTAGCATTCTGAATCATTGGAAGTTTCTCAACATTCTTTAGAGGCATCCATGAATGGGTGTATGCTCCTAGTTGGTGTGTACAAAGCCTTGACATCCAGCTACAAAGCCAGATCCTGGGATGAGTAGTTCCCCAAAGTCAGGGATGAAATGTCAAAGGATATGAAATCCTGTCCAAGAGAGGTTGAACCCCTTTTACTTTGATAGTTTGCAAGTTGAAGAACTGAATTCTTTCCAGTATTCCTGTTCTAGCAGGGGATGGCAGCTGAACAAGTTCCATGCTACACTCTATCATTTGTCCATGGAAGAAAAAAAAATTGAGGTTTCAGACTTGCTTTGAAATATAAAGGCTTTCCAAGATATGCACAAACCTTGGGCTCTCGAGCTTCTAACTCACTATCTCTTACACAGCTACAAAGAAGAGACTGGTAGCACTTACTTCCTGTTGAGAACCAACCATCATTCTCCATTGCTTCCAGATAGAATCTTGGAATATTTATTTTAAAGCTGCAGGATAGGAAACCCAAGTTTCTTAACTGGTTTTCAACCTGCAGCTTTGGAATATTTCAGGATTCTGGCTCGATCTGGACTGTTTTTTACCGGGCTTCTTACAGCTGCCTAAAGAACAAGGAGAGAATAATGCTTCAGATTCCAAAGATTCCAAAGAACCAGCATTTTCATCGTTTTTGAAACTGAACACAGCTTACTTTCCTGGTATAACAACAAGTATGGAGTAATAATGCCTCTGTATGTGTGTTCATGTAACAGTTAATGGCCTTATAGTAAATATGAGCTTAATTTATATTTAATATTAAGTGTGTTTGTACAGCTCAAAAATACATAGAGTATCTGTAAAAGCCAGCCTGCAGCCTATAGTATTTATCCTTGAGACAAATTTTAATAAGAATGAAAACATATGGTTTCAATAATTGTGACAAGAAACGTTCTCTCCCAGAACTTCCAGTGCTGTGTTATAGCTTAAAATATCACACATCCATCCAGTAGACATTCTGCAATAACTGTGAAAATTCATAAAGGATTTGAGTATAATTTTAAATGACATTTTAAAGAATACCCTTTGTGGAGTGTAAATGAGAAAAAGCAAAGCATATTTCCAAGATCAGTATCTCCTTCATGACTCAGCAGCTTTGTTTAACTGCACTTTGTTTCTTGTAGAAATGCCTGCTTTCCTGTTCGATTTTATCAGAATTCTGATAAGGAAGTAAGACTTTCTTGTATAGCTGAAATTTGTAGATGTTTATAGCTATAGCCATTCATAATATAATCAGTTTTCCCTATATAAGCAAGGGTTCCCCTTCTGTAAAAACAAATGCTACTTTGTAAATGCTCCCTTAGAATAATAGGCTGAAGAATAGTCAATTGGTTAAAAAAATAGCGACAACCGTTCCTTCTCACAGATACTCAGCCACCTAAGTTCTTTATCTGCTGGCAAGTTGAAGGGGCTTACTCAAAAATAAGGAAAAGGACTCTTTGTATTTCAGTACTAAATATATTGTCTAGACATCATATATTTAGATGTTTCAAGTATATTGAAATGTTGTTGGGGTTTTTTGCAAATTTCAGAAAAATGAGGACAAGTGGCCTGACAAGAACTTAGCTTCCAGAACATTGATAGGTGCTGAACTTATAAAAATTACGACAAAGTAGAGTAGCTGCTACATTGTCTACTAATGTCAATTCCAGGTTGAATAAGTCAATGTGATACAAATTACATCAACATATAGAAGCTTTAATGCTTCCCATAGTTGTTTGAGTAAATGGTTGTATGGTGCATGCTTCTTGGGCCGTAATGCATTCTAGTACTCTTTCTTCAAAGATTGTTTCTTACCTTTGCCCTTCTTATGGATATGATAGTAATTTTTAAATGATAAGATTTAAAAAAAAAACACCCTGCTTGAGTATTCTTTCTATATTTCTTAACATTCATTTTTAATACAAATATTTGGTCATCTTTACTCACCAATTTCTAGCTTTTTGCAGATAACAAAAGCATTACAACCTTTTTATTTTACTATATTTGGCATATTTCAGGCTGAGAGGCAGGTTGCTATTTTCCATATATGTTTATGGAATTTTGATGGTAGTATTCATAGAATCATAGTTGGAAGAGACCACAGGGCTGACCGAGTCCAACCCCCTGCCAAGCATGAACACCAATCAAAGCATCCTAACGGATGGCCATCCAACTTCTGCTTAAAAACCACCAAAGAAGGAGACTCCACCACACTCCAAGGCAGCATATTCCACTTTCAAACAGCTCTGACTGTCAGGAAGTTCCTCCTGAGGTTTTTGTGGAATCTCTTTTCCTGTAGTTTGAATGCATTGCTCCTTGCCCTAGTCTCTGGAGACATGAAAAACAAGCCTGTTGCCTCTTTGATATGACATCTCTTCAAATATTTAAACATGACTATCATGTCCCCGCTTAACTTTCATTTCATCAGGCTAAACATTCCCAGCTCCCTAAGCCGCTCCTCATAGGGCATGGTTTCCAGACATTTCACCATTTTGGTCACCCTCTGGAAGCACTAAAGAATACCAAATCTTATTTGATTTATTTGGCATTTGACTAACTATTTCAAATACATCTGAGGTAGTCTTTAACATCATATTACAGTTACAATTAACTCACTAACTTGCATCCTGTAAGGGCTGCATTTTTAAAAAGATAGTGTCCTGTTTAAATTGTGTACACACCAGGACTCCGTATGCACTGCAGAATTAGTGCAGTTTGACACAGCTTTAACTACCATGGTTTAGTGCTGTGGAATCCTGGGATTTGTAGTTTGTTGTGTTACCAGAGCCCTCTGACAGCATAGGGTAAATATCTCACAAAACTACAAATCCCAGGATTCCATTGCATTGAGCCATGACAGTTAAAACTGTGTCAAACTGCATTAATTCTGCAGTGCAGATGCAGCCCAGGTTTGTGGAGTCAATATACCAAGCCTTTGATTCTGGCTGCCCTATTTTTCTACTTCCAATAACACAACTCAGACTGACTCCACAAAACCGTGTTACTAACTCAGTCAGCAAAGCTGTTATTTTGTAATTGTTTGATTTTGATAGGTCAGAAGTTCATTTTTTAGGTTTCATTTGGTGATATGAAAATGTCACATATATATTGTGATGTTGTGCTTCTTTATACATAAGCTTTGCTGAATATCAGGGGCAGGAGAAAAATAGGTTTGGTTTGGTGGTAGCAGACACTCCCTGTAGGGTAGGGGGCCAATTTAAGATGGTTCACCCTTGGAATCTGAAGTATTTACAGAATGTCCTGGGGGATTTTCCGACTGGTGGGGCTGATAGATTTGAATACGGCTTTAGTGGCATTATGGAACTATTTGAGATGGAAAAGGCTACTGGTACAATTGCTTCTGGGCACCCAGCTTGGTGCTGTGGAGCCCTTAATTTACACTGGTGTTCAGAAGTTATATGGGCAATGAAGCAGGCTGAACTATGGCTGGGTACAGATCACATAGGTCATGGTGCGAGTATGACCAAAGGTCAGCAAAAAGTATTCACTGTACCTATTATGTAGAGAGAGGTTGGGAAATTTTTAGGCATCCACTATTGCATCCTTAACATGCCATCCAGTAGAGTTATTCTAAATGATTAGGAACATGTTGGGATCAAACTCAGAAAGACCATTATTGGAACCCCTGGTGCCAGCTATGATGACTTTGCCTGACACCTCAAAGAGAAAGTAGCATCTGTTCCTCAGAACTTATTGCCACAGTTAAGGTCAGTTTTCCTGGGATCAGTTACTGTTATGGATAAGATTCTTGAATTAGTTGTCACATTTTTGCTTGACACTTTTGCATCCTGGCTGTTAAAAATAGGCAGGAGAAGATTAATCTGGTGGATCTGGTGGCTGCAGTAAATGCCTCACTATGGTAGGGAGAGGTGCCTGCTTTAATGAAGGAGGTGGTTGTGTGCCCTCTCCTGAAGAGGACCTCCCTGGACCCAGAGATTTATCAGAACTACTGTCCTTTCAATACAGGTTCTGGGAGAGGTTCTTGAATGTGTGGTAGCTAGACAGACTCAGATGTTCTTGGAGGAAACAAATTATCTGGGCCCATTTCAATTTGGTTTCAGGCTAGAGCACAGCAGTGAAATGACTTCAGTCACTCTGACTGATGACTCTGGATGAAAAATGGAGGTAGTATTACCCTGTTGATCTTCCTTGATCTCTCAATGGCTTTTAATACTGTTTGTCATGGTAACTGTCTTGACTGGTTGTATGGGATGTAAGTGGGAGGCACAGTGATTTCATTCCTATCTACAGGGCCAGTTTCCGACTAGCATTGGGGGGATTCCAGTTCAGCCCCACTGGCCATTATGCTGTGGGGTGGCACAGGAGCCCATCTTTTCTCTCATGCCCACCATATATATATATATGAAGCCATTAGGAGAAGTCATTAGCAGTTTGGGTTAGAGTGTGCTGATGATACCCAGCTCTCCTACATCTTGTTTTCAGAGTTAGCTGAGATTGTGCAGGTACTGGGCCAATGCCTGAATGTTGGAATGGACTAGATGAGGACCAGTAGATTGAAGCTGAATATGATAAGACAGTCTATGTGGATTGGTGGTCCTTGAGCAACCTGCCCTGGATGGGATTGCACTCCCCCCCCCCCAAAAAAAAGAGTAGGTACATAGCTTGGAGGTACTCCTAGATCTTTGTGTGTTACTAGAGGCCCAAGCAGACTGTGGCTTGGAATACTTGGTGTCAAATCCACCTGGTGCACCAGCCACAGCCTTTCCTGGACAGAAATAGTTTAGCCATCATAGTAATAAGCCATGCACTAATAATTTCCTGATTATTGTAACACACTCTTTATGGCTAGTGGTACAAAAGCTACAGCTAATGCAAAATGCATCAGCAAGATTTTTTACAACACATAATACCAGGGTTAAAGTATCTACGCTGGCTGCCAGTTCACTTGTGATCTGAATTCAAGGTGCTCATTATGACATTCAAAATCTTGAATAGCTTGGCACCTTGATGTTTGAATGAGCACTGCCTTTATATACCTACCTGAGAACTGGGTTGTGCAAGAGGGGATCACCTCCATTAAGAGGAGTTATATGACACATGGAGAAATAGGGGAGGACCTTTTCTACCATGGCACCCCGTTCATGACATATCCTTCCCTTGGATGCCCAACTAGCTCCAGTGTTGCTTTCCTTTCGCTTGTTAAAGTCTTTGGAGCCAAATTTCTCTCTTTTTGAAAAAATACCCATGTCCATGGTTTTAATAATTTTAGCCTTCTCTGCTGTTTTAATTTGGTAATCTGTTTAATATTTAAAATATTTTATCCCATTTAAATTATTTTATTGTTTTTCCTGGAATTGTTTTCAGTAATTTATATATTTTTAAAATGTTTGTCACCTTGAGATCTTATGATAGAGAGTGGGATAGAAATGTTTTAATAAATAGATAATATATTAATTTTCCAAAGAGCTTCAGATCAGGCATGAATTTTATGTTGAGGATAAAGAACTGTGGGCTGGAACAGACTGGCAAGAAGGGGCAGCTTGAAGCCGCCCTCGCTGAAAATGGATTGGGGCCATGGCAAACACACACCGTGGCTCCAATCTGCCTTGAACCCGGCCTAAATAGGAGCGGCTATGAGGAAGTATTTAAAAGTTTTAATTATCACCTTTAAAAATTTTTTGACAGAAAGTTTGTTTTGATTTGTAGTTGTTAACTTATCTCTGCGTAGTCACCATCCAGATTTATACATTTTCCCAGCATTTCTTGACCCTCTGAATACAATTATTGTAGAAGTCTGCAGATTGCACCTTAAAACACTCTTCCATTCCATGAATGCCATCATCTGTGTTGACAAATCAACAACCCTGCGGCAGAATTTTCTTTTTTGGGGAAAGAAAAAGTCACTTGGTGATGGTGACACTGACAAAATTTCATCAATATACCATAATACCTTCCAGGTGATAATTATTACTTTACGATACCCCCTCACACTTCTCCATCCTACACTTTAGCCACTTCTGGAACAACCTGTAACAAAAATAAAGGACACAGTGAGCTGATGTGTGGCGTGTAAACTGTAGGAGAGAATGCTTCAGTGTAGTATCAAGATATAATTTGCCTCAGATTTTTTTTAAAAAAATGGTATTGAGATCCCACCCACAATGTTAAAAAAATGGAAATCAGGAATTGAAAGCCATGGTGGCCCAGTTTGGGTAGCCGGGGGTAGTTGGGGGCTGTTTGCTGTTGAATAGACATTTTATTTTCAGATGTCAACTTTCAAGACATAGATGTGTCCTGTGTTTAAAAATATTTGTTTTAAAACATTTTGTACACTTTCTAATAACTATATTTTAAAAGCTCCAGTATATAGTACCAGTGTTAGTTGTTCAGTGATGAAGCTTTACTTTCCCTTTCAGATGTTAGTCACTCTTAAAAAAAAAGTTGCAATGTTCAAGTGTCTTTCTTAAACCCACTCTTGATCTAGGATGACTTTCTGCTTATTAAGCAGTGTTGTCACTGTTTGTATTTATGAATGATACACTAAGGAGTATTGTCCTAGAAAATCATAATGTGGCTTTTCACTGACATTACTTGAAAATGTTACATAAACAGGATGATTTTTTTTAAAAAAATATTGATTTTGTTTGTTTTGTTGTTCACCACCGCCATTTGATTACTATTTTAATTCTGAACATAGGTTGTCATATGATTTCTCTGCAGAATTTGACAAGGCCAGTATTTCCATCTAATCAGATTTTGTTAGCTGGACAATATTCAGGATAAGCTATGGCAATAGTTCCATCTTATATAAATGTTCTGAGCAGATTAATTTGATTTAAAAATTATGTGGCCACTGATGATAGTTTCTTTAATAGTGCAAAAATGGAATTGTAGATTAGGTTGGACTCCTGAAGCACTAGAATATATGCCTAAGGAAAGAGATGTACATTTATTGCAAGGTCTCCCTAAAAAATGTGGGAATAAAGAATCTAGTTTCAAAGCAGCATTGTTATCATCTAACATAGATTCCTGAAGTAAGAAGAGTTGTTTTCACTTTCACATAGTATCATAAGGTTGACCGAAACATGAAACAGATGGGCCAAAAACACCCCCGGATCGCTCTGGTCCGGGAGTGTGCCATACCAATGAGACACAACCCTGGATCAGATTGAAGCTGCACCGTGGCTGCCTAAGGTGGTGCAAACCCAGCTGCAAAAGAAGCAACAAAAAGCACCCCTTGCTGGCAGTCCGTTGTGGACCACAGTGCCTGGTCACTATGGTTCCACACCCAATGGGGAGTGACCGGGGCTGGAGTGATGGGAGACCGCTCCAAACTGCCAGTCTGCTTCACCCCCCAGCCAGCTAAAGATGAATCAGAGGGAAGTGATGTTAATGCATGTTCTTGTAAATACAATCATACATACACTTTTGTGCATGTATTTGTTTTTGTATTTTTAACCTAATTATATACCACTCAAAGGTTACCTTTTACAGTATATTTTCAATGGGATAATAATAATAATAATAATAATAATAATAATAATAATAATAATAATAATAATAATAATATATTTTATTTTTAACCCGCCCCTCTGCTCAGCAACCAGGGCGGGGTACAGCATGATTAAAACAAACAACAGTTAAAACAAACCTTCAACCCACTCTCTCCCCCTCCCACCCCTTAAAACTAAATTAAACTAATTCAAGATTTAAAAACACTTAGCAAAAAATTAGCAATAAATTGACTAAGGCTAAAATAAAAGAAGTATTATTCTGGTAGACATTAGATTGATTATAATGCAAGTTTGCTACAGAACAAAGGTATTGATTAAATGAGTGGTTTTTGGTTTGCAAAAGCAACTTAATATGATTGAGGTTATAAGGACAGGAAGAAAAGGAGTAGGGCCAAGTGAAATTCAGTGGCATATGTGAGTAGAATAAATAAGGAAGTTGTTGGGTGCTGGGAAATTAGATGGATGCTCAGGAGGCCTAATTGTCATAGGGAAAGTCTAGATATGGTGTCTTAGGGCAGTACAGGTAGAAAACATTTTAAGTTGGAGTGGTGGGAAAGAGAAGACAATAAATTGCCAGAGTTCAGGTACTATCTTGCCTAAAGTGAAGCAGAAAGGGGAATCGGAGGATGCTAGTAAAATCAAAGCTCTTTCCTTGGTAACAAACTTTGAGTTGCCCATTATATGGAATTGTGGATAAGCAGAGACTTGCAGCACATTCCCTTAAATCCCTAAGAACACTAAAAACAAGATAAAATGAGAAAGGGAAATGGAGAAGAGGTGTAAAAGAGCAAAGCAAAACAAACTTAAAATAGCAAGACTGAAGAGCACTGAATACTCGTCGCCTTGTTTTGGGTGTCCTCCCGCCCTCCAGAACAAAAGGAATCTAGAATTCAAAGATTTAGCCATGTTAGTCTGTAGAATCAGTATGTATAAAAATCTTGTAGCACCTTTGAGACTAAGGGCCTCGGCAGACGGCTTATTAAGGCATCCTGGAGGCAGGGAAGAGGAGGGGCAGCCGCACGCTCGGTGCTCCTTCTTCCTCCCGAGGTCGTCCTCGGAGCCGCCGGCCCTCCGCATGGCCGGCGCTCTGGGGGCAACCTCCCGGCGCAGCGTCTGCACACGCTGCAGCGGATAAGTCAGTGAAAGTGCGCCTCACGCTTTTGGGGCGCACTTTCACTGACTTGTGAAAGGAGCGCTATTTTAGCGCTATTTTAGCGCTCCTTTCAGGGACAGGGAAGGAGCGCCGCAGGATCGAGGCGTGGGGCTGCCTCAGTCCTGCGGCGCACCTTCCCGGGGCGGTGCAGAGCCGCCAGTCTGCTTCCCCCCAACTGAAAGAAAGAAGTTGGCAGCATGAGCTTTTGTATACTTCAGTCTACTGCCTCAGATGCTTTGGTGGAGAGAGGAATCTAGGTTATGCTTGTTCTCTGTTGTGTTGTTTAAAGCTTGAAGAACTGGCTTATTAACTGTTTTTGCACAAGCTTTCCATGTGTGTGCAAATTAAAGTCATATTGACCATGTAGTTGTTGTTGTTGTATGCCTTGAAGTCATTTCTGACTTGTGGCAACCCTGAGGCAACCCTGTCATGGGAGTTTTCTTGGCAAGATTTGTTTAGAGGAGGTTAGCCATTGCCTTCCCTGAGGCTGAGAGCATGGGACTTGCTCAAGGTCACCCAGAGGGTTTAAAAATAAAAATACCAAGTTTCTCAATCATGACTCCTACTTTTGGTAAATACTGATCATAGGAACAGAAAAAGAGTGAAGATTACTATGTCAGATCTTGCAACCCGTTGTGATACAGGACGATTATAGTTTCTTTACTTAGTAGGTTAAAGCTTATTGACATTTTAGTCGCATGTGTTGACTAGTCAGGAAATCTACTGGGATACTTTGACTTGAGGATTATCTTCTCATGTGCTATTTTTGTAAAAGAGGTTAATTTAAAATTATAATAGTGAAATATCCAGAAGTTCTGGGATCTTCCTTCTATCCCTGGGGAGAGGAACTAAAAGCTGTTCTGATTTCTGAAGGGATCCAGAAACTGTATATGGACATAGCAATTCATTAAGCTTGTGGCAAGGCCAAGTACACTTCAGCGACCTGTTAACATCAAGGAAAAGGGCTTCCTCATTACTTATACTGGTGTCATAGGACAGCATAGCAAAGGTTAGAATGGCATGATAGTTGGATCACTGCTAATGTGTTGGTTCATAATTATTGCTTTTGCCACAATCTGTAGCAATTTGTCTTCCAGACCAGCAGGCTAGGATTCCAGCAAATATTCATGAAAAATCAAGTTGTCTGTCCATATTAGTTCCTTTATTTGAATGGTATGCTGACTTCAGGATCTGTTTTAAGTATATTCTCTGGTATATTTGTTCATAAATCTGTATTTAGAATAAATGCCACAGAGGTGTCATAAGAATTTGAAATTTACCAGCGGTTATCTACTAATATGCCGCTTTTCCCTTGCAAGTTATAGCTGAGTATAATGAACTGAAATACGTAAACTCTGTTACTTGTGACTTTGTTACTGAAGATAGCATTATTGAAGATTTCATTACCATATCACTTCATGCTGACATTGTGTGTTATATAAGCTGCTGAAGCTTGTTGAAGTTTAGAATAGAGAAGAGTTTCAGGAACATAAGCCATCAGAGGAAGGACAGGCTCAGCTTCTCTTTCCTCCTGTAACGTGTATGTTTAGGTTCTACTTTCAAAATAGGTCCAGTACGCCACTTAATTCAGTTGCAGCAGACCTGGATTTAAATTAGTCAATTTTGACATGAGGTTTTATAGGATGACTTTAAAAATTCATTAGTCCCAAAATGACTTTAAAAAAAAAATCATTAGTCCCACAGGGTCTACCACAGAGTGTCTGTGGGCTTTTTGTCCCAGTGTTTGAAGAATTCCAGTAGCAGAATGTATACAGATTTTTCACTAAGACTCAGTGTCAGTGATGTCCCAACGCTTTATATATTTGCAAAAGAGATTGTAGTATATTCATGATGTTCTGTAGACATTGGATAGTAACACTCACTGAAGTGAGATGCTCAGCTTTTCATAATATCCTTATGGCTACTTGAAGATGAGTTTTGGGTAGCGCTTAAATAACTACCGGTACTATTGATTCATTGAGTCTGCTCTAGTTGGGATTGGCAGTTGGATTTAGACCGAAATCTTGTCATAAACCACTCATACCATTTAGATTAAGGTAATATATAAATATTGTAGATTTCAAAAATAAATTTATACTCTTTTGAATACCTGGTACTGGTTTTGTCTGCTATAATCTCAAAGTTGTCTTGATGTGATCATAATCCAGATATGTTAACTTTCTACTTCCCTATACAATATGAAGAAGTGGTATTTTAGTTGTGTTTCCTTTTTAATAACAACATTGGGTAGTGTGTTTTTAATGTTATAAGCTGGATGCTACATTTTGCCAGTTTGAGGACCAAGTAGGGAACAGAAACAGTGCTTAATATGAAAGCAATTGTACCTATTCAAGACATAATGCAATCTAAGTTTAATAAGATGTGTGCCCAGGTAAAGGAACAGTGAAAGAGTAAAACATTTGGCTGAAGTACTAGCTACCTGGCTAAAAGGTAAACAAAAGATAAGGAAAACAATTAAGACAGAATGATCTGCTGAGAGCTATAGTAAATAGGTGATGTAACCAGATCCAGAGAGTGGTGACCTCCTTGATAGAAGCCCAGTAGAAGAACCAAGCAAAAGAGAACAATAACCAGTCAGAGCACTTAATTCATGCTTTAAAACAGAATATGTGAATCGGAATCTCTGATATTTCACTTCTTCAGGTGCATTATGATGATAAGTTGAGAACAAAAACAAATTCTTATGATCTCTATAAAAAGAAAGAAAGGACAGTATAATAGGTCTGATCTCTTAATAGACCATGCCAGAATATACAAGGCTGCTTGGCTGACTGCAGTCCTCAGAGTGGGTGAATACACTATTTTTATTAAGCATAACTATCTGTAACAACAGCTATGTTGAAATAATGAAATATATTGAGAATACATGTGATTGCTCTGTAATGTCATCCGTTGGTGAATACAGGTTTTGATGCAAGTTCCTACTTTATCAAAGCAATGTACTATGAGTACTGTGTTACAGAAATGAGAAAATAGGATAAAACAGAGTTTCCTATAAGTTCCTGTAAGTTATAAGCTATAAGAGGCCTTTTCAAGGGAGTAAGGTTCAAAAATGGCTTACATACAAAGATTTACTGTCCTACGATAGAGAATTTGATTTGAATCCAGAATTGTACTTACTAAATATAAGGAGCAAAACCAAAATCTCTAATCAAAATGTATAGCATATATAGATTACCACTAATCCTTAGTAAATATAGAGTCTAATTCCTTAATTTTGTTAGAATCATGAGAAAAGCAAGACTCTGTAGTAAAAAAGGTGACCACAACTGACGAGGAAATGTCATGATAGAAGATACCGAAGATTAGTACTTTAAGAAACAATTGTTTTATTTTATGTAATATATTGTCTGTATAATGTGTATGTATGTTGTTTATAGTTTATTAAGTGTTTGCATTGGTATATGTTGTAATGTTAGGAAAGCTATCTATTGAAATATTCTATTCCTCATAATAAACATAAGAATATATACTTGGGGGTGATATGTTTGGGGTTTGTTAGCACCCCTGCATACCGTGAATAATTTTGGGATACAAATATTTGGTTACATTTTGATATATTTTAGCAGTTACAGAGAGACCATAAGCATGAACCTGGAAAAAGTCAGATGACCTGTAAGGCATGTGGCAAGGGCCCTTGTAACTATATGGCTGTGAATATTGCTGTTTCTTATCCCCTGCCATGTGCATTTCCTCTTGAAGGTCACAGACAAGACTTGTTAGCCTGCCCTAAAGCATTAAGTCAATCTTTCGGCTAGTACTCATTGTAATTTCCCACACCTGATCCTATCTTAAATTCCCTGGAGTTATCCTGATTGTATTACTGCTTGATTAAATCAATATCACTGTCATCAATCAAAATTATTCCTTTTGCAAAATACAAACATGCAAGCACTTTCTTTTTTTAACACTTTCCAAGCATTGGACAGGTTTGAAATGCTAGTAGCTGATTTACTGTTAAATATTTCTTTATGGTAATTGCAATCTCAAGGATAAGAACCAAACAGTGATGTCTTCTGTCTAACATGGAAAACATTTTAAGAATGGCTTTATTACTTAAATGCTTTTTAATGACCTGTCTTGTAAAGAAAGAGTCACTTTTGTGTAAGGCTTCTGAAAGTATTGCTAGAATTTCTCTTCTCAGAGAGGGTAGCATATATCAGCAGGTCTGGGCCAAGATACTTTTCTGTTTGCAGTGAAGAACTTGATAGTTTCCCCCCATCCCCATTTCATTTACAATTGCTAGTTCATCTGCCCATTTAATTTTGCTTCCCAACCCAAGCAGTGAGTAAGTAGATGGAGGGACAAGACAGGCTGCATGGTGTGCAAAGCATTATTTTTTAAAGCCTTGATACCTCCAAAGTAATGTAGACTATATTTCAGAAGAAGGAACTGTCAAAAAACCCTCTAAGTATTCCTTGCCTAAGAAACCCCTATGAAATCCATGGGATTGCCATAAATCGACAGGCAACAAGGCACACACATAAGCCACCTTGAATTCCATCTTGGGAGGGAGACAGAATATAAATCCAATAAATAAAACAATTAAAAAGGTGCTTTGCTAATCTGAAGAGGTTTATTTTCCTCCAAGAGTAAATGGAAGACTAATTTGTTGGAGGAAAATTAAAGGAAAAGGAAGAGATCTATAGAAAAGAGGAAATGAAGGTAATCATCTAAAAAGGGGTAAACGTCATAAGATCAGGGCAGATTTGTCAAAAAAATCTGCCCTAACAACAATTAAACTTACACACAATATAAAACCACAAAGACACAATACCCACCCCCGTTATGAGTTAGATGCTTGATTTGGACTACAATTTTCAGTGTGGAGAATGATCTTCTGCTTTAAAAACATAAGCTGCCTTTTCCTAGTGCTATACTTTATCTGTAGCGAGACTGATTTTCTTTATGTGTCAGTTCACAACTTTTATTTCTCCAAGTATTAGGATACCAATGCACTTTTATTGTGAGGGAGCTTAATTTTGCTGTAATGTAGCCACCTCAGTGTGAGGTTTGAAAATGTTGACCTTCTTAACAGAAAGAAACAAAAGGTATACTTTCACACACCACTATGCATTAATAATTTATTGTCTTTCACTAAGGGAACACCTGCTAACTTGAAATGTGCCATATAATTATAGCTTTTCTGTATCTACACAAAAATGATCAGAAGCGCCTGTCCAACAAATGTTCATTGAGATTTCAGGAGATTAGATTTTCCTTTCTAAAATGAAACTACTATAGATTTTTAAAAAATCTGTACAGAATAATATCCAATACATGGCACACTTAGAACATTAATAAAAGAATGAAGCTCAATCTATTTTTTACTTATTTTAATCTTAATTACAGAGTTAGATTTCGTTGTCTAGCTGCATTGTTTATCACCTGATCCTTTTCTTGTATTTTTAAATATTAAATATGTTTTCAGGAGAAGGTTAAAGGAATGCATTTAATCATTCAGTAGAAATACTTATTAAAACTATGTAATATTTTGTACAATTGATGTTATTAATGCAAAGTCAGTTAAGATCCTTGTGCTTTGTTCCACGACTCAACTTAAATCATTTATAAATGCTGCATTTCCTCAGTAAGAAAGCTGTATTTAGACAGTCACTGTGGTTATGTGGGCTTCTGCTCTGTCCTGCATGGTGATCATCCCATTTCCCTAGTGTTTGCACATACAGGGCAGACGTGCAAAAGAGTGGCCAGTGTATATACAGGCACCAGCCTCCACATAATGCAAAATCCCATGCTATCTGGATTTAGGTTCATGTGAAGGCCTGTGTGAAGGCCTTTCTTTTGCAGCTGGTTGTGCTACATATGTAGACGCCCAGAAGTGCAACAGCTTCCTGAGCCTGATGACAGGATCGTAACCCAGTTCCCATTACCAGGTATGGGAATGCCATCACCAGGCCTGGGAATGCATCTGATGAATCAGACTTTCTTCAATAAAAGTTTGTGCTACAATACCTTTGTTGGTCCTATGATGTGGGGAGATAACTCACGGGTAATTCTTTTTATCCCACAACCTTCTGAAATAGGTCTGCTTCTGAGACATGCAAATGAGATTATATTTCTTCCAGCAAGCAAATAATTTGGATATACCCTTGGCAGTTCACCTCACTTGCTGTGGAAGGGATTTTTTTAACTGAATTGCTACTATATTTCTCTGTTGGTGAAATTGTTTTGTTAGCTGCCTTATGTTCCATCTGTGCCAGAAAGCCAGGATATAAAGTGAAGAATGGATGGATTTTTTTTTTTCAGGTACCAGAAGACTTTCTCAGTCGCTTTTGCTACAAAATATTGACACAGTTCCCCTCTGGGATTTTTTTGACAAAGACAAAACCTCTCTGAACAAATCTTGCTAAGAAAACCCCATGATAGGATCTCCTTACGGTCTCCATAAATCCGAAACAACTTGAAGGCACACAACAACAAAATATTAAGTGAGGGAGGAGGGCTAGGCTTAGGTCTAGCCATTTTCTCAAGCATCTTTTGTGTGTTATGACTGTCCTTCAGGCTGCCCTTCGGGCTGCCAGTTGCTAAGGTTATAAGCTTTCTTGATGAGTCTCATACAGTGTCAGTCATGTTGTTGGTGGCTTATTAAATTTTTAAGTGATGAGTCTTAAACTTGCTTCCCAGGGTGCTTTCTCAGCCAGTACTCTGCAGCATAATCTAGGGTAGCCATCTAGTTAGATGTGTTACAGCACAGGAAATAATTAGTATGTGTGTTAATCTTCCTATATATTCCCACCGGTGTTTTTAAAAGAATACTGTTACTGCAGAGTATATCTTCTCTGTTACAAATTAAAAGGTGAAACCTTGAAGCATGCTAGTAATTATAATCTATATTCTCTAAACATAAAAAAATCCAAGCCACAAATTTGTCCCTTTTTAGAATAGTTTTTTTTAATGAGCTTGTTGAATTCCTGATCATTTTTTAAAACTCAAATAATGAGATTTAACACCCTCCTCTTGTTGTGTACGGGATTTTCATATAGGCTACTTCGTTTTCTGCATGCTTCCCAGCAATGCCTTGGTGCTGAATATGCAGAACATCGACCCTTTACTTGCTTTCAAAAACTGTTCTTTCAGGAGCACAGATGGAAGAGGTCAGAGGTGTATATTCTTCCCATTGTTCTTTCAGCTGCCGTATTGTAAAGATTAATCATTGTTTCCTCCACTTCTCATGTATAATTGTCTTGTTTCAAATCACTTGAAACAAAAATTAATTGATACTTAATTGTTTAGCTGAAGAACAGAGCTGACCTCTGGGACTGATCTTCATTTTTCAGCAGAAGTGAGACTTTTCAGATTTGGTTTAGCAAGATACATAGTTATAAGGTGATACCGACAGTTTACTGCTGTTTATCATTAAAAAAAGAAATTGGAGAATAAAAGTTTGTACATTGACAACAACCTGGTATCCTGAAATTATTGTTGTGTGCCTTCAAGCTGTTTCCAACTCACGGTGACCCTATCACAGGGTTTTCTTGGCAAGATTTGTTGCCAAGGGGGGGGGTTGTCTTTGCCTTCCTCTAAGGCTAAGAGCTGGAGTTGTGACTTGACCAAGGTCACCCAGTGGGATTTCCATGGCCAAGCAGAGATTCACCTCCTGGTCTCCCAGAGTCTTAGTCCAGTAGTTACACCATTACCCTACACTGGCTCATCTACTAATATTTATAAATTCATGCCAATTGAGCTTGTAGGTCTTCATATGGCAATGTTTGCAACAATTACAAGACACTGACTCTGTTGATTGCAAGATTGGCAGGTTGGCAGTTTGAGGCCTGGGTGCTGTATGATGGGATGAGCTCTTGTCACTAGTCCCAGCTTCTGCCAATCTAGCAGTTCGAAAGCATGTAAATGCAAGTAGATAAATAACTTCAGTGGGAAGTTAAACAACATTCTGTGCAGTCATGCTGGCCACATGATCATGGAGTAGTCTCCGACAATGCTGGCTCTTTGGCTTAGTCATGGAGATGAACACCGCCCCCTATGGTCAGACACAACTTGACAACCTTGTCAACGGTGAATACCTTTACCTTTACCTTTATCTACAACCACATTGTTTTTAATTACTTTAGTACTATGTACACTTGAGATCAAACCTCATTGAACATGGTGGGATTTACTTGTTAGAAAACATGCATAGAATAGAATTACACTGTCCTGACCTTAATGTCAGACGTCCTCTGACATTTTTCAACTCTTCCTGGCATTTACTGGTAGTCAGAATTGTGATCAAAATTTCTGCTGTTTTTGATGTTGTCTAATCTACATCTGTTTCTCTGTTCCTGCAGTCACTGCTACTTTGTATTATAATCTTGTTATGGTTCTTAAGCTTATCTCCATCAAAGGAAGGCTGCTTCAGAATGCCAGATAATATAAGCAAAGTTTAATCTTAGCAATCACTACATTAGTACTTCTTGGAACTATCGCCACCACCACCACATTCCCCACCACCAGCAATACATATTCTGTCTGCTCTTGGGAAAATGACTTAAAGGAACACACTTTTTTCTTTCTTTTTCAATGTTGTCTCTTAAAACTTTACAGGCCTATATGTGTATGCTACGTAAATGTGGCTTAAAACCAACTGTAGCAGTTCCTTTCCTGAAATCATTTAATCTTGGCATTCTCAGCTGGTGTTTTGAAATTATCTTGATCATTCTGTTTTGGCCTGCCAGAACTGAACTAGAATAGAATTAACTTTCACATAGATTGCCATTACTCTCTTTTGACAAGCTTGATCCAGGAAGGTACCTCCACCCAACTTTCAGGAGCCTATTTATTTGAAAGCGTTCTCCAGTATTCAGGAAACTTTTTTCAGATGGTTCAGGGAGTGTTTGTAGAAGAAGAGACATTACTATCCAAAAGTTCCATTTTGTCAGAATCATGTTGAATGCAACACAGTATAGTACTTCCACTGCCATTTTTTCTTTACAAATGTGAAAACAACTTTCCATGGCACAGTGTCTGTTTCAACCCATGTGCATTTTGCAACTTTATATTAGTGATTGATTTTATTAGTAGCATGTCTGGAACTGGGTCTATAATGAGCTAGATGAGGGCCAGTAAACTGATAAATCGTGATAAGACTGACACTATGGATTGGTGGTGCCTGGGTCTGGGAACTGAGTGACAAGCCTGGTTCAGATATACTGTATATATTCATGTATAAGTCTAGAAATTTTGGTCAAAAATTGATCCAGAAAACCTGATTCGATTTATCCATGGGTCATTGTAAATACTGTACTTTAAAAATTTAAAATGAAACATTCCTAGTGAAAGAAATGTAATCTGTCCTGGAAGCACTGACCTCTCCTCTACTCTCTTATCCATCCAGCCTTTAGGATGGGATTGAATAATTATGCCTGCTGGAATTTTTTACTTTGGCATTGTTTTCCTATGCTTCATCCGTTACATTCTTTGTTACATGCTTCTAGGTCTTACCCATGTCTTATCCACGGGTCATATCAAAATCCATAATTTCAGCCCCAAAACCTGCCCTCGACTTATGCATGAGGTCAACTTATAGTTGAGTATATATGGTAGTTACATTTTCCTTGAAAGAGCAAATACACAATCTGGTAGTGCTCCCTGAGCCACTCCTGACACTGGAGGCACAGATAGACACTGTGGCTCAAAGTATCTGGAACCAGCATTGGTTTAGCCACCAGCTAGGACTTTTACTGGACAAGGACAACCTGACCACAGTAGTTCATACATGGGTAACTTTCTGTTTAGAAAACTGCTGTGCACTCCATATAGGACTGTCCTTGAAGATAACATGGAGGCTGCAGTGAGAGAGACACAGCAGCTAGATTGCTGAGAACAGCACCTTAAAACCAGATGATGAAAGAACTGCACTGGCTGTTAGCATACTTCCAAGTCTGAATTCAAGGGCTGATTATGATATTTGAAGCACTAAACAACTTGGGGACTTGAGACTTGAAGGAATACTACTCCCTGTGTATACCTGCCAGACCATTGAGATTTGTCTAGGACAGGGGTAGGCAACCTTTCCCCTTTAAGGGCTGAGGGACTTCAGCTCCCAGAATCCCAGGAGCTATTGGCCAACATGGGACTATTGGCCAACATGGCTGAGGCTTCTGGGAGCTGAAGTCCCTCTGCCCTTAAAGGGGAAAGGTTGCCTACCCCTGGTCTAGGAGTTCGTCTTCTGTGTTCCACCTGTAAAAGAAATGTATTGTGTAAAAACATAAGGGACAGCAATCTCTGCTGTAGTGTCCTGGATCAAACATATTCGAGATTGAGAATCCATTTTGTTGCGGTGCAAAAGTAAGTGTGAACGTCAACCATGTTAAATAGACATGGAGGCATTTGGCAGTGGAAAATTTAGTTTGAACTTTGTTTCAGTTCAAATCAGTTCTGCAATCCCAGAGCTATTCGCCTAAAAAAACCGGGTTTTTGCAAGTGTGAATGACTCCCTTGTTTCCCTTCCCCACTACCTTGTCTAGTAGCTGTCCTGCTCAATTATGGATGTGCTAATGCAAAGAAACACATCTCACTTTATAATGTTATATAATGGCATTTACCAACCCATTAGCAATCACTAAAGATAAGAAATAGGCTCTTTTCTGTGGTAGGATGCTTGTAAAATTCTGCCTAGTTTAAAAGTTCATAGAAACTCTTTGCTGTAGCTTTAAAAGATTTCTTTGTCTGAACTAGACTGCTATTGTTTCTTGCTAACACTGCTGGTATTCTGTTAGTGTGAGGCAGAATTTAGTAAGCCTATAAGCTATCTAAAATATTTGTACTTGAACTGGTAGATTGGCTTTAATGCGCTTTGAGATTTATTTATTTATTTTTTAAAAAAGAAATTGTATATATGCAGAAAATTCTTGCACTTTTCAAACCACAGGATGTGTTAGAAAATATTACCTTGTGAATGTATTTTTCAAATCTGGAGAGAATGCTAATGAAAGAGGAAAAAATCATAGTATGGGATCCAGGAGAATCTTTTCATTAATTGACCACACAATATCTTGTGCACAATTTCTCCTGATTCCCCCTATCAGGCTAAAGCACTTGTGCCAAATAACAGCATATTCAAGCATTTCCTGACTTTTTGGAGTAAATTTTGTGAACTGAAGAGCTACAGTGGGAAAGAGAGAGAGGGAAGGGTGGTTATAATTTCTTTCTTGCTAAAAGCAGTCACAAAAGTGAAAACATGTCTGTCCAGCCCTTTTTTTTAGGAGAAAGCTGAGCAGCAGAGGACCCTTGAGGGGAAGCATTCACCTGTCATCCCCCTCCTCTGCCTGGCCCTCTCCCCGGGAGAAAGCCAAGCACCAGAGGAGCCTTGAGGTCCTTGAGGTATCCACATCCTCACGGGCCACTCAATCCTTTGACAGGCTGCAAGTGGCCCACAGGCCATACATTGTGCAGGCCTTCCATAGGGTTTTCTTGGGCAAGGAATACTTAGAGGTGGTTTATCATTGCCTTCTTCTTAATGTAGCCTACAGTGCCTGACATTCTTTGGTGACTTCCAACCATGCTGATATGCTTATCATAATTGAAAATGGTAGCATCATATCTAGGGTCACAGCAACAAGTGCCATATTATGAGTTCATATAGGCCCTTTCTTTGCTTTCATGCAAGCTGTGTTTTTCTCCCACACCCATCCCCTGGTCAAATTCTTCTGGGATTGTGATCAATGTACTTAATCAGCATCTTTATTGCTTTCATTCTTATTAAGAGTTTCATAGAAGTAAATGAATGTAAATGTTTAATCATATGAAACTGGTTTGGCTGTATCTTCCAAGTTATAAGATCTTAAAATGGATAATCTTTAGCTATGTTTTTCCTGTTCACTGTGAAATAAATTATGTAAAAATTATGCTAGCTATTTAAAATTTTGCAGGACCCTTGCATAATGTATGCAGTGGTTATAACATTGTATATATAAACATTGAAATGTAAGTGATACATAAGATTTTACAGCAATAAAAACAGAAGCAGTCACATATTATGTGTGAATCAATGTGGTCTTGTCATTGTTGCAACTGTAGATAGTATATCTCAGACTGATACTGTTGTTCAGTTAATTTTGGAGAAATTGTTTTTCTCTAGAGAAGCACTTTTAAAATATGGAGAATATTTTAACCAGCATCTGTTAATATGAAACACATATTTTAACAATTGAAAATTCTTTCATAGAAGTACTGAGCCTTTATTTCATTTGTTTCTGTAGTTGCACTAAAATCGTCCAGTTCTACAAAGCCTGATAGAAATGGCATTCAGGACAGCAATAGGGTTACAAAGTCCAAGGAGAGCATTCAGCTGCTAGAAGGAGAGCTTTTACTACAGGTATGTGTCATGGTTATGAAAAAGGAGGAAAAGTGCATAACATAGCAATAGAAGCAGAAATATTTCATCTAGAACTTATTTCAAAATGTATTAGAACTAATCCTTCTCATGCACATTTTTCTTTCTTTTCCTTTTGTTTTATTTAGGGGCTGTATGTACAGGCCAAAAGGCCCATTCCCCCCTCCTCTAGTCTGGTATTGTCCTGTTGAGACAATGCAGACCAAATGTGGGCTAGGATCTGGCCCAACCTCAGCCCTTATCCTGGTGGAAAAAGATAGGCTGCACACTCCTTACCTTATCACTGCTGCTATTCTACATGCAGGCCTAACACTATTTGGAATGTCAGAAGGGGGCACCTGGCCATGTGGGTAAAGCCAGATGCTCCGTTTCTGCCCTTATGGGCTATGGCAAGGGCATGCGTAGAGAATGGCTCCGATGGGCAAGCTGGCTGCAGCACCACAGAGTGGTTGTATGTGGGTGTTTGAAAACCTGGTCATAGCCACACCAGCCCAGGTAAGTGCCAGGGGCAGGAACAGTCCATATCCATGGGCAGGATAATGTGGGGTTGGCCTCTGATATCTCGCCCGTGAGTTCAGTGCCCTAGTTATGTACAGTGAGCTGAAAGACAATTCTTGCTATGTTATTTCTTGTCTCTGGCTTGTAAATAAGTGTAGTAATATCCTGTGTCTCCATTCTGCCTTTAAAAGCAAAGTATCCTCTTTCACAGCTATCGTGGAAACACAGGGTGCAATTATCTTAGCAGATGTATAGAAACATTGCCTCCTTTGTATAGGATATCTTTCCTGTATCAGTCCATAGCAGGCTGGGAAAAGAGTGACAGAATTGTCTGTCTCACTGCTGAAACCTACTTACTTGCCTGCATGTAATTTCTTGTTGTCTGTAGCTTCTAGACAGATTGTTGAAGCCAAGCTGTGTTAAATTCAGATGCAAGTTTCATGATGTAATTTCCTGGTTCTTTAACACTATTTGGAATAAGAATTAGTAACATCCGTCAAAGTTCTGCAGTACCAGCTCTTGACAGTCAGACACATGAGCTTCCAAAATACCAAGTATTAAAGCAGCCCAAACATAATAAACAAACAAACAAACAAATAAATAAAACTTTATTTATACCCCGCCTTAAGCTGAGGCTGTCAAGGCGGCTTACAAGTTAAAAAGAATACACCCATACAATCAATGACAAAATAACCCCCCTTAAAAATGTATTAAATCGTTATACAGATTAAAATCTCAATTACAATAAAACAATAAACATCTAACATGAACAGACAGCGGCAACTGTAGACATCTCGGAAGAAACTATCTGATGGCGGCGGGAGGGAGAGAATTTGTTATTCTGGGAATGCCTGCCGGAAGAGATCCGTCTTGATGGCTTTTTTAAAGCCATCTAAGTTGGTTATTTGACGGATCTCCTCCGGCAAGGCATTCTATAGTCTGGGGGCCACGGCAGAAAAGGTCCTCTGGGAGGTCGTCGCCAGCCTAGTTCTTATTGTTTGAAGCAACTTCCTCCCAGAGGACCTAAGGGCGTGGGGCGGATTATATGGAGATAGGCGATTCCCTAGGTAAGATGGGCCCAGGCCATGTAGGGCTTTAAAGGTCAATACCAACACCTTATACTGTGCCCGGAAACTAACTGGCAGCCAGTGCAATGATTTCAAGATGGGAGTGATGTGATCACCTTTTGATGTTCCCATGATCAATCTGGCTGCCATGTTTTGTACTAATTGCAGTTGCCGAGTTAGGTATAAGGGTAATGTGTAGAGTGTGTTACAGAAGTCGAGTCGTGAGGTTACCAGTGCATGTACTATGGTTTCTAGGTCCCTTACTTCCAGGAAAGGGCTCAGCTGGCGTATCAGCCGAAGCTGATAACAGGCGCTCCTGACTGCCGCATTCACCTGATCTGTCATGTGAAGCGACGAGTCCAGGAGCACCCCCAGACTGCGGACACAGTCCTTGGTGGAGAGCGTGACCCCATCCAAGACTGGCAGTCGCAACCCAATCTCTGGTTTGGGGGCCCCAACCATAAGTACCTCAGGTGTGTCTGAATTAAGATCGTAAAAACCTTGCTATTTTATAGTAATAGGCTGTGGAAATTCTTCCCACAGAAATCAGAGTAGCTCCATCCCTTCTGAGTTTCAGCAGGCAGCTAAAATGGTATTGCTTCATATCATGGTTTTCAGTTCTTAAAACCAAGGGCAATAGCTGGTTGTTTTAATTGTATGAAATGGTAGTCTGTTTTTAAACGTTCAAAGGTTTCGATTTGTTTATTTATATTTTTAAAAATGTTTCTACTCCATCTCAGTGGTGAAATGAGAGGCAACACATAACTGCCATAATTTAAAATATAGTTAAATATGTTCAATATAATGTTTAAAACAAGGTGTTTGCTCTCCTCTGAAGTGATGCAATCTGTTTCACCACTTCTTGGCTCCTATCACTTCACTTTTCTTGCATACATAGAACAGGTCTTGCATGGACACGAAGACTAGTGTATACACTACACGTGCATCAAGATTTTCTTTGCATACTGCAACCCCTCAGACTAATTCAAAAAGAAAACTGCTCATGATATCTAGATGACTTTCCAGAGTAGAAAGTTAATGTGGTGTGAACTAGAAAGTACACTGTTAAGTGGTCTGTCCTTGTGTAGGAGCGAGCACCTTACTTGTGCAAGGGTTTTGTATAGAGCTAGGCTTTTTAACTCATATAGTATTGAGAACTATTCATTCTTCAGTTGAATAGCCATGAAAGTCTCTCCAAATAAAATTAAGGTCATATGGTACCTGAACACACATAGCAACACTAAAGCCATGTCAGTGAGTCTTATGTTAATTATGATTAAGAAGTCTCATTCATATCAATAGGTCTACTGTAGTTAGGACTGATGTTGGATTTAGTGATAACAAATGTATTGTCTTATAAACTTTTGTGAATAGCAATCATAGCTTAAGCAAGAATAAGTTTGTTAGTCTTTAACTTTGGCCCAAAACAGATGGGCATAAAAAGCTGGCTTCCACACAGCTTGAGGGGCATGGCATTTAGATGACATATGCCCCAACCTGAGCAGAAGCCACGCTGGAGTAGCTCTTAGGATGCCCAAGGCAACTCAAATGCAGCCCCAAAGGGAGCGGATCTTTTCTACTCCTTTTGGCAATCCATTGCAAATCATGGCAGCATTGGGACTGCAGCATGTGGTTGCCATGCACCCTTGGCAGTCAGGGCAGAAGCATCCTCTGACTGCTCCCCCCTGCCCATCTGTTCCTCCCCTAAGTTGTTTTTATTAAAGTTCTGCAATTCGTTTTTATTCTTATATTTTTTATCTTTGATTTAATTCTTAGCACATTTTAATACTCTTAGTAAAATAAATTGTGTGATATAATGTTCTTAGGCATGCTGACTATATTTCTTTTCCAAGAGGTTACTGAGATTTAGAACATGAGTGGTTAACTTTTAAAATAAAGTGTCTGGAATCATTTTCTCTGTGCATCTGTTATTTTAAAATCATTTTAAAAACACCCATTAGTGACGTATTATTTCTGCTCTCTTTACAGGCATTAAATGGGTTTGTCTTGGTGGTCACATCAGATGCACTTATATTTTATGTGTCCTCTACAATCCAGGATTATTTGGGTTTCCAGCAGGTAAGCACTTTTTTCTCTTTCAAAACACACAGAAAGTTCCATTGTTTTGATTTTGCTTCTGAAGAACAGGTTTTACTGTCAAGGCTACCTCTGATGAAGTACTAGAAATTGCCATTCCCTGAGCCACAGAAGTGGCAAATCTATCCTTAAGAGAAGGCATGATGCCAGATGCTTACAAAAAAGTTGTGAAATCCCTTCTAGAGAAACTAGCACAGCTTTTTAAAATATGTGCTTCTGTCCCATAACGTTGATCTTGTCATTTCTGTTACTTATTTTGTACCTAGGGTAACTGAGACAAAGTGTCTTTGAACTGCCCCACATGACTAAATATGCTCAACCCCTGAGATAATATGCTGAGGTCCTGAGTAGCATTCTCTTATTTTTTGAATTGCAAATGAGTACAAAAGAGTAACATCTTTTTCCATGGTGGTGCCACGAATAATGCCTTGCCCAAGGAACTCTAAAAATTAAAGATAGTTTGACTATGTACATTATAAAACATAATCCATATTGTTTACTGGATGAAAGGGTTGACATTGGTTTAGTGGGGCATGTTCTAATTAGATTGGAAATATACAAACCAGTTTCAGTTCTCATCTGGCTATAACATGTTTCATATCTTCACAGGATATTGAAAGATATTATTATTATATTGATTTGTATACTACCTTTTTCCCAGTTTGGGACTTGAACCAATTTACAAGTTAAAAAAAACACATCTGTAAAAATTCACAAGTTACAAAAGTTAAAATTTAAAGCCAGATTAAAACATAATATTACAGACACACACACACCAGCACAACTATTAGCAGTATCTAGTCAGTGGCATCATTAGCGGGATGCAGACTACACCAGGTGACACCCCAGAGGAACACGTCACCCGAGGGGAGGTACACTCGGAGGGGCTGCCTTCAGAGTACTGCACAGCAGCCGCCATGATGAACTCAGATGGCCTCAGAGGGCAGGCGGCTGCTGCTGTCTTATGAGAGGGCCAAGTGCAAGTAGAAGGGCACTGTGGCAGCAATGTGAGGGCATGCCCTTTGGGCCCACCCCTGGAAGCCCCACCCACCCACACTGGGTGACAACCCAGGTGGGGACACCACTGTATCCATTGCATTGCTTAGGCGAGACAGGTTTTATATAGTCATTCATCAAATATTTGTCAAAACAGAAATGTCTTTACTTGTTTGCGAAAAGAAAGTATACCCCCATCTGGAACAATAGTCTTAAGGGGAATCTACAAAGTGCTAACTTGCTACAAAAAATGGGTAAGCTCCTTCATCACAGGCTACAAGGTGTGATTGTATGATGATAGAGCTGTGTTGCTGACATGATAGAGCTGAGTTGTTGACAATGGGGCATGACACAAGATACTTCACTGTGCAGTGAGGGGAGACTCCCACTGCACACAGAGTACCATAAAAGGTGGGGACATTTTTCCAGCCAGGCACAGGGTACTCATGACTTTCTACTGCCCTCTGTTCGAATGTTTAGTGCCCATTGGTTCTGTTGGGAGCTGTTGCCCCTCTCCTTGCATTGTTTCGGAAGAGAGGGCAGCCTGTCCCACAAAGTGTTGTACTGTTGTACATCAAGGCTGTTGTCTAACAGCTTGATGCTTGGTCAACTTTTACAGTGATCCCAATGGAACAGCTACAACAATTTTTGATCTCCTCCTGGGTACAAAAACACAATTCTGAACTGCACATTTGTAAATTAGTCTGTGACATTGTAAATTTCCAGCAGGATTCCAGGAATTACTTTAAACCATTTTTCCTTGTAGTCACATTGCATCTCTCATACTGAAAATATGGCAATGAATTCTAATAGGCTATCTCAAATATACCAAGATGGATGTTAATATCCTTTGTAAAAATAAAGCTTAGACATTAAGCTGAGAAAGCTTAGAAATATTGCTGGACATTTTATTCTTTTTATTCTTTTTTTTGGTCATTATTTCTTGTATTTAGTCTGACATTATACACCAGAGTGTATTTGAATTAATACACACAGAAGATAGACCAGAATTTCAGCAACAGCTTCACTGGGCTCTAAATCCTGTACAGTCTACAGATTCTGGACAGATAATACCAGGTGAGAATCTACTAGCGGCAAGTAGTGGCATATCTGTCTGGACAAGCTAAGTGTTTAAGTATCCTAGATGCTCATAGTGCTGATAATCTCATTGTACAAACTTGCCATGACATAGCAAAGGTGACTATTCATGAGGTTAACATGTAGTGTGCAGAGAGAAGCTTGGCTAGGTTGAATCATACGAGTACATCTGTGTTACTAATTTTAAGGGGATAGGCTGAATCCCCATGACTTCTGGGAAGGTATCTTACGAGCCATATGGTGAGTTAGCTATACCCTCTGAGAGAGGGGAGAAATGCCTCAGATCTACCCTAGCATCTCTCACTGAAATTTCCTTATCTCAAACATCAGGAAACTTAAAAAAGGAGTGAATTGGGTGGATAAGCAGAGACTGTGGAGAATTATTTGTATTTCTTTGTTACAAGATAATGAGAATTCAGCCACTAATTATTCAGAATTCTTTAGGAAATCCATTTTCACACAAAAGTATAATAATGGAAAAAATCTTTCAGATTAAAAACATTAATGTCAATGAACTTGGTTTACATCTGGAAGTTTTCCATATAAACTGTTTAGTATATACTGTCTGTTTTAATTATATTTCTCATTGTCTTTTTTTGTTTAAGATTTGGTCTACTGTCTTTTTGTTTAGGATTTGGGGCCTTGTTTATAAAATAGGTTATATGGGTTGAATATCCCTTATCTGGAATGCTTGGCACCAGAAGTGTTTTCGATTTTAGGGTTTGCTTTGTTTTGTTTTTGTTTATGCTTTTTTATTTTGGAATACCTGTATTTGCATATATGTACAAAATGAGCAATCTTGGAGATGAGTCCCAAGTCTAAACACAAAAATTCATTTATGTTTCATATATACCTTATACACATAGCCTGAAACCTAATTTTATCAATATTTTTAATAATTTTGTGTATGAAACAAAGTTTGTGTAGGTTGAGCCATCAGAAAACAAGGGTGTCAATGGACTGGTACAGACAGCTTTAAATGGGCAGCTTGACGCCGCCCCTTTGAGTACCAAATCGGGGCTGCAGCAGTCACATGCCACAGCCCTGATCCGGTGGTTTGCTAATTGCCATTCCTTTTTGGGGGCAGAACAAGTCATTTTTTCCACCATGGTGGCAGCTCTTCTGTGGCATGTGGCATATAAATGGCATGCCGCTGGAGTGCTACAATGCTGCCTGCTGTCTGGTCGGGTGGGTGGCATGACACTGGCTTGGGAGTGGCGTCGGGGCATGCATTATCTAAATGCCATGCACCTACACCGCTCCCAAGCCGGCATTTACTACCAGTCTGTTTCAGCCCAATAGCTCAGTCACCTATGAAAAAAGTTTTGGTTTTTTGGAATATTTCAGATTTCAGAATTCCGGATAAGGAAGACTCAGCCTATATATAAGTAATTGCTGTTGTGGTAATGGTAAAGGTTTTTCCTAAAAGAGTTCTTAAAGTTATATTTTCTTGCAGGAGATAATGGCTTTTCACAGTCAGCAGCATATTATAATCCAGATCAACTACCTCCAGAGAATTCTTCATTTATGGAACGAAATTTTATCTGTAGGTTACGCTGTCTACTGGATAATTCATCTGGGTTCTTGGTGAGTACACACTTACATAAGGGTCCAATTCAGACTGAACAGGAAGCTCTGAATCCCTGTTAAAAATAATGATGCTTGATATCTTGAATTTGTACATTACTGTTTCCTCTGCTTCCTTATCTCCTCCTCCAGATTTAAAGATAATTTTTTAAATGAATTTTATTGTATTAAAAAAAAACACATAGACATAGCAAAAGGAAAATATTTTAAAGCTTCCACTTCAGATTTGGATTAAACTACTATTTCCTGTCATGCTTGAACACTGTAAAATATATGTGCAAAAGGATCTAGTACCTTTGAGACTAACTGAAAGAAAGAAGCTGGTAGCATAACCTATCATAGACTTGAGTCTACTTCCTCAGATGCAATATGGTTTGATCAAATCATGGCTGATTTATAACAAATTAGGATCTGGATCTGAAAATATGATCTCATCCTAGTTTATTGTAACTGGTTGTACAAACATAGAACAGAGAATCACAGGATTTTTGCAGACTGGTAGTGGAAGCTTAAATTTGATTTCCTATAAGGAAAGGATGGGAAAATTGATGAAGTGCATGTGTAATTGTCATATCTAATTCATTGTCATATCTAATTTTACGTGATTGTAAAAAAATCGCCTAACTTGCTCACTTTGGCCCAAATACCTTTCCAGAAGGGTTTAAATTTTTTAATTCAGTAAATGCATTTGATCGTTTTAAAACCAAGTACTTTTTTGCAGTTACACTGAAGCACTAATGTACTCTTTTCCAAAAACCAAAAAACTGAGAGGCATTAGCTACTGTGGTCCACTTCAGCAGTGCCTCACTTATTTGAGTGTCTTGTTCTCTGGTCACAGTCTTCCCCATCTTAAGAAGAAAATACACCAATTTTTTTTTTAAAAAAAAATAGAAGTCTGCACAGTCTCTATACCACTGGAATGCAGATCTTCACCAGACTTTTAAAAATAGCAGTAAAGAACTCTGTTAGTAAGGCCTCTTCTATTAGTAGGATAATCAACGTATTTCATGGGTTTTTATCTTTATATGAGTGCCTGTTTAGAAAACAAAAATAGTAAAAGCTACCTTTTTTATAAATGATGTTTGAGAATATCAGCTATCTGTGGATTGTTCATATAATGCACAACAATATGTATTTTCATAATTCTCCAGTTCATGTTTTATGAATAAGAGTTTAAAGTTCAGTGTTCCTCAACAGTTTTGGTTCATACATAAATAGCTGATGAAATTATTATTTATAAGTGAAATTAAAAATATATACAGATATCTCTTGTTTTCAGTTCTATCTAAGCAAAAATTAATATGTATATTAAAAATACAACATGTGGTTATATCTGTTTTTCTTCTTCCAAAGGCCATGAATTTTCAAGGGAGATTAAAGTTTCTCCATGGACAGAATAAAAAGGGGAAAGATGGAGCCACTCTGTCTCCCCAGCTGGCTTTGTTTGCAGTGGCTACTCCACTGCAGCCTCCATCCATTCTTGAAATACGTACCAAAAACTTCATCTTCAGAACTAAGCACAAGCTGGATTTCACACCTATAGGATGTGACGCAAAGTAAGTGCATCATCCATGTATGGTAATTTCCCCTATATACTTCAAATGAAATTGCATAGGGCAGCTTGTACATGTTAAACAAAGAGGGGTAGAATTCAGAGACTTGGGGGTGAAACAGGTGGGCAGAAGGGGCAGCTTGAAGCCGCCCCTTCCAAAGATGGATTGGGGCTGCAGTGAACACACACCGTGGCCCCAATCCGCCTTGAAGCCGGCTGAAAAAGGAGTGGCAAAGATCTGCTCCTTCTTCGGCTGGGGAAAAGGCGGTTTTCCCATCCTGCTTTGGCCCCATGGCGGCTTCAGTCCACTCCAGCGACGAGCAGCATATAAACGTCATGCCACTGGAGTTGCTTGAAGCCACCCACATCTGGGTAGTTGCCTGACTTCAGGGTGGCGTGGAAGTGTGCAGTTTTAAAGGGCCATCTGTTCCAGCCCTTGATTGGGAAAGGATTTAAGCCATGTTAGGAAGCCAGATGTATTTGGATAGAGCACCTCTTTTATTCTTGTATCAGTGATGTTCCTCTATTGTACTGTGCTTCTCTAGTGCCAGCCAAAGTGATAGTAGTCAATAGACTGATGCCAGTGCACAAGCTGTCAGCTACTGGTCCCTAAATGGTTCCTAGGAAAGAAAGAATTGCAGCTTCTAGGCACAAATATGGTACCCTGGCACACTGGAAACAAAATGCTAGTCCACCACATCAGATAGCTTAAGAAGCAGAGTGGAGTGTCTTCTGGCCACTCCAGCCACAATCAGGACAGGACTGGTGACCCCACGGCCTGCTCCCAAAGTGGGCTGCTGCCTGCAATTCCAAGCTGGCGCTGCTAGTAATCGGTTTAAATCAACTCCTTTTTGATTTTGGACCAGGGTGCAGCCTTGGTGCGGCTTCTGGCCACTTGAGGACATGTATCATCTAAACATCATGTCCTCAAAGCAGCTGGAAGCTGCTTTGTTTGGCCCATGTGGTCTGGGCCTTTGTTATGTTCTAAATCAGGGGTCGGTAACCTACGGGCCGGGTGCGCCCCCCCCGAGGCCTTTGGACCGACCCCCGCTGCCGCCGCGCGCACTGCCATTGCGCGTGTCGTGGCCGGCATTTTGTTTTTCAAAATGGCGGCTGCGACTCATTTGCGCATGAGCTGAGTACTGCGCATGCGTAAATGAGTCGCGGCTGCCATTTTGTTTGCCAAAATGGTGGCTGCGACTCACTCGCGCATGCGCAGTACTCCAGAAGTACTGCACATGCACGAGTGCCGCCATTCCCCCCCCCGCCCCTGGCCCGGCAGAAGACCTGGGGACCAGCGACCGGCCCCAGGTCTGAAAATCTTGCCGACCCCTGTTCTAAATATTATATTGTGATGTATTCGTTCATTTTCTTTAATGTTTCTGGTAAGAATGTAAGATATTTTGTATGGATAGGTGGAAAAGGATATTTCATTACAGTTGTTAGTTGGCTAGTGTTTGTTGTTTTTGCTTATTCAGTTTTTGTAATGAATTCTGTTGTTTTAGGGTATGATAACAGCCTAACATTTTAGAGCATGATTAGGGTGTTTTTTTAAAAAAAATCTTTGTGTGCTGTCTTGGGCTGTGGAAATGTGCCATAAAATATTCTAAATAATATCTCTTGCAGAGGACGAATTGTGCTGGGTTACACAGAAGCAGAACTGTGTATGAGAGGAACAGGATACCAGTTTATTCATGCAGCTGACATGCTGTATTGTGCTGAGAAACATGTTCGAAGTAAGAGCCATCTTGTGTTGAGCCCATTACATAAAAAAATAATGCACCAAAATAAATTCTGAAATGTATCTTAAGATAATCTTTCCACTTTTTCTAATAACGGCTTTTTTCTAGACATATCCTTCTACTAAACAAGTGAGGTTATGTTTTCAGAAACAGTATTTTAATATTATTCCCATATGGAATCCTTTAGCTTGAGCCTCCATGTTCCTGTTAAATCTTGCTCTTTGCACTTCGTTTTCTCTGCCTCCCTTGCTGCTAATTCAGTAGTTTTCTCAGGCAGATTTCCTGCTTTTAAGAGAGTTTCCCTCCCCCCCCAGTTTAAATTTAGAATGTGTTCTGACCTTGATCTACTTGATTTACTTTTTATCAGAACCTTTATGTCACACTGTATACCTTTTGGTGAAAGTGTGTGCTTTCTCTTTCACCTGTATGTTTTTTACAATTCACTAATAGTATTCTTCTTGCCTTTGCTTAGAAAAAGTAACTGCAGTATCCTTTGTTCTGGGAAACAACTGTAAATGAAAAAAAAAGCTACATGAGAGCTCAGTTATTGATTTGGGGGTTCCAAAAAATGTATCTCTCTGCTTTAGCAATGTTACATTTCTGCTAATATGATACAGAACTCTGCCTGTTTTGAAAATAAGCAGGGCATGGATTTTTAAAGCTTCAGGGGACTAAAAAATATTAGCTTTATTAGCTTGTGGATCACACCCTATGTAATATAACAAATATAACTGATGTATTATTAAACTTTACATATGAACTTAAATTTTAGACTGTCAGACTTAACTGGGAAAAATTAAGCACATTTGTCTATTTTAATTTTCTAGTGATAAAGACTGGAGAAAGTGGTATGACTGTTTTTAGACTACTTACCAAGGAAAACCGTTGGGCCTGGGTTCAAGCAAATGCACGCCTGGTTTACAAAAATGGAAGACCAGATTATATCATTGCAACTCAGAGACCTCTTACGTAAGTAGCTACCAAGCAGATCTTGCAGAGTCCATTTTTGTAAATAAGATTAGCTAGTATAATACAGCTACAGCAGATTAATAGTTATAGTTGTATCTGACTGGAAGAGAAGTAGGATAAATACAAAAAAAAGTTACTTAAGTTTGTTTCTCTCCTCACTTCCATCTCAATTAAAACATGACTTTTTGCCTTAATTTATAGGACTAACATAGTTTTTCGCTTGTTCTATGTATGGAAGAAGGACTTGATTCCTAATTATCTCACCCTAATGTTTTACTGGTATTTGGATTTAAAATAATGTATGGTTCAGAAATTATACTACAGTATTACATACACATATACGTAGTCCACCTTCTGACACAGCCTAGCTACAACCCAATCTGTTACCTTGAAAGTCCTCACTGTTTTTCTCCTCAGTTGCTTCTCAAGTCTGCTCAGGTATTTGAAATAGTCTATTATAGCATTAAAATAAAACCTGGCCATTTTACTGCTGTGCAATTATAACAGTTTCCTTTCTGCTTTTGGTATTTTGAAATGCAGAGATGAAGAAGGGGCAGAGCACTTACAGAAGCGAAACATGGAGCTGCCCTTCATGTTCGCTACAGGTGAGGCTGTGTTATATGAAGTGACGTTTCCCCAGCTTGGCTTAATGGATTCTTCTCAGGCAAAGGTTAAAAGTGGCATTGGAAAAGGAGCTGCTTCTAAGACTGCACTGCGCAAAGAATCTGTTGATCCCAATTCACTTCTGGGGGCAATGTTGCAGCAGGATGAATCTGTGTATCTCTGCCCACCCTCTTCGAATAAAATCTCCTTTGAAAGGAACCTTTTTGTGGACACCAGGGATGAATTGGGTAATGTAATGGCGAGCGATTGGCAGGAAAATATTTTGCCAGTGAGGAATAACAGCATTCTCAAACAAGAGCAGACCGAGTGCCCCCAGGAAAATAATTTAATGCTTCCTGAAGACAGTATGGGCATTTTTCAGGATAACAAAAATAATGAACTGTACAACATTATGAAAACTCTAGGTGTTGACTTTGAAGATATAAAAAGTTTTCAGCAAGATGAAGACTTTTTTAAGAATGAACTTTCTGGTGTGGATGACATTAGAGACATTGATATAACTGATGAAATCTTGACCTATGTTCAGGAGTCCTTAAATAAGACTGACCTGTTATACTCAGGTTGCCAGCAGCAGCAGCAACCCATGGTTCAGAACTCCACATGTTTAATGCAGCAAGTAGAGCAGCAGCAACTGGACCATCAGCAAAAACAATCTGTGGTGGATCAGCACCAGCATCAGCAACAGCTGTGTCAGAAAATGAAGTGCATGCAAGTCAATGGGATGTTCACAAACTGGAATTCTATCAGCAGCATGTCCCTGAATCCTTCACAGCAACAGACACAGCCATATGTCTTTTCCAGCATGCAAGAAATAACTCAGGAGTTTCCTTACAAATCTGAAGTCAATACAGCAACCTATGCATGTAGACAGGAGTTTATTCCCTACAAGCAGCCCACGAGTGTGGTTTCACAGCTTTCAGATTTTACACAGATAGACTTCCCAGTAGGAAGTTTTGACCGATCAACTTATTCCAGCTCTTCTGGCTTAGAGGATTTTCTCAATTGCTTGCAACAAGTCCCTGAAAGTCAGGCCTGTGGAATAAACTCTCAGCAAGTTATAGTAACGCCTCAGACGTGCTATGCCGGTGCTGTGTCAATGTACCAGTGTGTATCTGAAACTCAGCCAAACTGTACAGAACAAATGCAGTACAATCCTGTGGTATCAGGACAGCAGGCATTGCTAAGCAAGGTATGGAACATACATTTCTAAAGTAATATTTTGGTGTTTTTGACTTGTGAATATTCACTGGCTGGTTTTGCATGCAACAAGAAACAAGAATTGTAGAGAATTTTGGCTTGTGATTTACAGGTAGCATGTTGGGGCATCCTCCTTAGCTCTTCCTGTCAACCACAGCAGCTAAACTAATTGGAAATTAACCAGAAAGTAAAATTTTAGTCTTACTTCAAAACTGAGAATTCTAGTTTTTGATTCTGGTTTGTCAAGGGAGAGGCAAACCAGGAGGATCAGTTTGGGTGCAAAGCTAAGGTTTTCTTTCCTGGTGAATGTCTGGTTAAATTAGCTTTCCCCACTGGTGGGCAGAGCCAAGAGGGAACAGTGTGGCATGTTGGTCATAATGAGAAACCTGGATTCTCTGCAATTCTGTCTTACTGTTGCAATGAGAAGCTGATTTTGTCAATCTTCCAAGATTCTCTGTTATTAACTGCTTTTAATTTTAACCTGAGTTGTCCTTCTTATACAGTTGTTATATTTTGGGGGTCATTTGTGGGATTATTCTGAGAAGTACTTAGCTGGAATTGTTTGTTTGTTTTCCTGTTCCTCTGCTCTATTTTTATATTCTTTAATAAGCTATTCTTATTAATATGGAAGCCTTCTGCATTTAAATGTACAGTAGCCCCTCCCAATTCATGGGGGATACGTTCTGGACACCACGGTGGCTCGCAAATATTCAAGCCCCATTGAAAATCTTGGTGCATGGGGGGGGGGGCACATACAACCATTTTATCCTTACCTCCTTGTCCCTCCTGCAGAGAGTGAGACTGCTGACTCGAAGTCCACGAATGAGGAGGGGCAACTGTAGTATCTCTGTACCTCACAACTTAGCTCATGGTCCTCATGGTGGCAGAGATGTGCTTTACTATTAAATTTATTTTGTTCTTAGTCTCCTTGGTACTCTCCCCTTCTTTTTGACCACTGGCATTCCACAATTATACTTGGTAGATCTGAATTTATATATATTTTTTCTTGAGGAATATCAAGTCACTATTTTCAGTCAGTTCTAAAATTCTTGTGAAAGTGGAAATGGGTTCTACCTTTATTATCAATGGCATACTACAGTGTTTTTATAAATATTTTGTCTTGACTTTCAAAAAAAATTAAGACATGTCAGCAGATAAAAGTTTTCAGTGAATGTTTATTAAGGACAAACCTAATTTTGTTTTTCATGGCATAATATTCATTTTAAAACAGTATTGAATGGAGTATATTGTCAGGAAGAGGGGTTTAAATCATATCTACCATCTTTGTGACCATGTTTTCAACTTGCTTAATGATGTCAGTTTAATTTCAAAGACAAGAGAAACAATATGTTGGGCATAGAAGGGTAATCCTAGTGCTAATGTCTTCAAATTATTTGTTAATGATCAGAAATGTATTAGGAAAGAACACTTTTGAGGAGGGAATTTTTCATTTAAGTGACTGTCTATATGAATGCATGGCTGACAATACTAAGTGGATGTAGGTCTAGTGACCAACTGGGTGGCAGCATCTCTGTTTACTGTATACTGTCATATGGATTTATCTGAAAGAGCCACTGTATTGAGAATCTTCTTTAAGATTAGGCTTGGATCTTAGACCTTTAGATCATGTTAGCCTCCATAATTCTAGTACCAATACTAATAAAGCACACAAAAGAAGTGACATTTATTTGATACAGTAAAAGGTAAACTTTAGATCAGAAAGGTGCAAAAAACAATTCTTGATCTATTGATAAATTGGGTGATTTACCATAGAATTTCTGACTCTCAATTGTGTGAAAATACCAGCAACACATTGGCCTCACAACCCTAAATTGTATTATGGGAGATGGGGAAAATATGCATTGATAATTCTTTAGTTCTAAGTGCATAACTTTTTTAAAAGCCTTTGGTTAGTGGGTCTTAAACAGGGAGTCTTCAGATCTAGTCAAAAACAAATCTCAGGTTTGCTCACCCTACTGAAGATGTATGGAGAAATTTGTGGTTTAGCTACTTACTCTGATTACATCTTTATCTTCATGTTTTAACATATTGTAATGTTAAACATAACTGGAATTTACCCATACTATATTGCATTTCAATGAAAAAAAATCATGTATGATCCATAACCTCTTAGTTTTAGTCTCAAAGGTGCTACAAGATCTCTCTACATACTGATTCTACAGACCAACATAGGTATATCTTTGAACTCTTCGTTTTTAGACAAACATAAAAATAAGCTATAAAATACAATACGGCACACATTTTTCACCCCCAGGATGCTTAAGTTCTGAGACTCTTCAGTAGAACATCTCCAGTTTGCTTCTTAGGTTGGTGGTTGTCATCCATAATATCATAGAACAGACATATTTTTTTAAAAAAGATTCAATCAAGTTTGCTTAGGTCTAGAACACACTGCAGAAATAATCCAGTTTGAGACCACTTTAACTGCCCTGGCTCAATACTAGAGAATTCTGGGAACTGTAGTTTTGTGAGACATTTAGCCATGTCTGTCAGAAAGCTCTGGTGCCACAATAAACTACAATTCCCAGGATTCCATAACAATGAGCCAGGGCAGTTGAAGTGGTCTCGAACTGGATTATTTCTGCATTCTGTTTTGGACCATAGTCATCAAAACAAATAAGAACTGTCACAGTACTTCCGTTCCTTTGAGATCTGCCAGAGTCCTAGAATCTTGGAAAGATTATTGGACATTTTTATCCAGGAGGCTGGCATAAGCTGGGGGGGGTGGGGTGGGGCGGGGAATGGAAGATGGAAAGAACATATATTATTTTTCAGGGAAGGTACTGTATGGTTTTATGAATGGTCACTAGACTT
This sequence comes from Phrynosoma blainvillii, assembly GCA_026167975.1. Lineage (NCBI taxonomy): Eukaryota > Metazoa > Chordata > Lepidosauria > Squamata > Phrynosomatidae > Phrynosoma > Phrynosoma blainvillii. The sequence goes on from JANUYF010000005.1 coordinate 42,771,091, forward strand.
TTATAAATTTGACATTAGACTTGGCCTATACTATTTTCGGTGCTTTGCTTGATTTGTTGATCTCCACGTAATCTCTTTTTTCATCTGAGGAATAATTCCAAATAATTTCAGTGTTTTTGAAGGACTTGTAACATTTCATCCTGTTAGATAAATTTTCCAGTGGACATCACCTCTTATGTTAAAGTTACATCATCTAAATTGATTTCTTAATCATGGCACCCTTCAATGGACAGAGAAAATTCTTCACTTTCCTACCATAATCGGTTCACTGAGCATACTATGGGTTGCTGTGCCTGCACCCAAAGAGAATAGAAATGTTCATGTCTGTAAATCAGTTTGGAAATGTATCTTATTTGGAAGCTACAGTGAAGGGACCTATTTAATAGCATCTAATGAACAGTATGAGTATTACCCAGATCAATTTCCTCCCATATATGCCCCATTTACTTGGAGAATAGATGGATTGTATCTAGGCATGGATGGCTCTTGCCTATCCTATTGATCCTTTAGATCAGGGGTAGGCAATCTTTCCCCTTTAAGGGCCAAGGGACTTCAGCTCCCAGAATCCCAGGAGCTATTGGCCAACATGGGACTACTGGCCAACATGGCTGAGGCTTCTGGGAGCTGAAGTCCCTTGGCCCTTAAAGGGGAAAGGTTGCCTACCCCTGCTTTAGATAGTAGCTTTGGAAAAGCCTGCTTGATTTGCCATGCTCCCTAACTTATAAATAGTTAGATGTTTCTCATTGTTCATCTTGCTCTAATATGTTCACTGTTATATATCTTCCCAATGTAATTCTTGCATCTAGGGTAATATTATTTGAATGTTGCCTAAAAATGAACTGCAGGACCATGTATTTAATAGAGCTAAGAGGAGATGCAGACCAGCACAAAGGGCCGGCTTAGGGATGGAGTTGGGGCAGGGCAGCTGCAAGCCGGCCACCCCGACACCATCCTGACGCCGTACGCCCATCTGCATGGTATGCGCCATCAGGATGCCCTCTTGGTGCAGCGTGTGCAAACGGTGCACCAAAAGGGCACAAAAAAGCCATGGCGGCAGCCAAAAGGGCGGCCTTTTGCCTCCACCAAAAGGAGTGGCATTTTGCCGCTCTTTTGGGGTTGGCAAAAAGGAGGATCAGGGCCACAGTTTGTGGTTGCCACGGCCCCAATCTGCTGCTCCCAGGGGCAGCCAAGAGCCACCTCAAACGGGCCGTCTGTATTGGCCCAAAGTCATCTGTATTTGTTAGGCTATTACAATTTTTAACTAGTTTAGAGCTTTACAGTCTTTTTCTGATTTAGTCTTTGTTCATATGAAATAGAGATCTCAGGCCTTCAAGAATTTCCCTATTTGGCCTGGAATGAACTTGAAAAAGCATTTAGAGTAGGACACCAGTGAAACAATTGAAATGAATGATTCAGGCAAGAGTTGGTGGAACTTCAATTATATAAACAGGAAAATCTGGGGGAAATAGCCTTTTTCTCGTTGCAAAGGACATGTGATAATGAAGACATTACTGTTAATCCAAATATATTTTTTTATTCCTTCCCTAATAAGATGCATTGAAGAGAGAGAATTAATTGAAATTGTGCTGTCTCTTCCAGTGTCCTTGGTTTGGTTTTTGTTTTGTTTTTTCTTAGTGACACAGACTGTCAAAATTACAAGGAAACAGCTTGATTTCTCAAATACTAGGTTTGAAGAGGCTGCATTATGTTACATTATTAAAACTTAGGTTATGTTAGAAACTAGATTCTCAAATGTGATCTGTAAGTGTAGTAGAATGGCTGGAACATTCATGGCAAGTTAAAGGATCTACTTTCAATTTCTGAGATGTTCCATGTTCTAGAAGCTGTAACTTTAATGTTTAAAACTAATATCATAAAATTTGGGTTTTGAATTTAAAATTTGAAATGAGATCATTGTTACTTTCTTAAAGGATGTTTTCATGAGCAAGACAAGTAGAATTAGAGCAGATGCCAGAGTGTGCTAAAGGCACATGAATGTCTGCTAAGTACTGTAAAAACATATATCTCATATACAAGAGAGCCAGCATGGTATAGTGCTTTCAGCATTGGACAACGATTTTGGAGACCAGGGTTTAAATCCCAGCTCAGTTGTGAAAAGTAGCACTGTCTCAGCCTCAGAGAATGACAATGGCAAACCCCCTCTGAAGAAACTTGCCAAGAAAACCCCATGATATGTTCACCTTAGAATTGGCATAAACTGGAAACAATTTGAAGGCACACAACAACAATCTCATATAGAATAATTTCAGATTATGTATATGATATTCTCTAATTAGTTTATTTGAATCACTGTTTGGTCATAATTCACATAGGATAATTTTAGAAGAAGTTTTAAAAAGCAAACTTATCATCATTGTTCTTTTTGATAACAAAGAGGCAAAACAAAAGCTGGGGATGGGAAAGGGAAACTAAATAACTGAAACTAAAATATTTCTTTTACACAAACATTTGTCTGGGCCAATCAGTTTGGTCATGAATGGTCACCTTCAGACAAGGTGGTGTGTTCCATATATCTAGTGGACCCCCGAGGTACATAATTGGTTAGTCTGGTATTTTTTTTTCCAATGAAAAAACTTCCAAAACAGCTTGATCAAGATGTGTTCTTGTTAGCTTCCAGGACTTATGAAATAGTGAGGGTCTCATCTAGTGTTCATGGGGGACGGATGACTTTCCTGAGATGTAAATAGTTAATGTTCACCACAACGTGCTTTGTTCTCATTGCTTCCTACATTGTATTGAGCAAACTGCAGAAGAAGCAAATTAAAAGAAGGGAACCACTTTCCATTTCAGTTCTCCAGAAACCAGTATTTTTCTTCTCCTGCAATAGAGTAGATTGGAGCTGTCAGTCCTGAACCTTTTAATGTTATAGTACAATAACTATTTTAAAAATTCAGGGGGCTGGAAAAGATAATTTTAGAAGATGTTTAAAAAGCAAACTCATCATCATTGTTCTTTTTGATTGTCCTCCTCCTCCCTCCAAATATTGGTAGTGCTGTCAGCCTTCTATCCTAGGCATGCTGGATCCCTGAAAAGGTTTGTTTTCTGAGGAGACACTGTAGTATAGCCACGTTAATTTTATATTCTAATTCCAATTTAGTTCTTCAAGTGATGTCACATGTAGTCAAAATAACAACAGTCATACACAGGAGACATGCTGACTGGGATGGAGAAAAATGAAATACCATAGAAAAAGGGGGTAGAAGCAAATGGCTGAAAAAGGAGGATAGGGGAAGAAAGACATCAGTATTAAAAGTTGTGAGAACCATCTAATTGGAGAAGATATTTCCTGGTTTACTCTAGAAAGCTATTGTAAAATGTCCCCAAGGATATAAGAAGGAGCTTCTTACGGAAATAAAATGGAAAAATCCAAGCTATTAATGAAAATGTGATTGGACCCTACACTCCCAAGATCTTCAAATCAGTTTTGTAAGCATGCTTGACATACATAGAATGTTAATTAAAGGTTGAGGGAGGTGGACTGTCATTGAGGTCATTGCCTCCATGGAAAGGGGTAAATAAGATTCTCCAGCTTGCATGACCTCTCAAATCACATCCAGAGCCATTTGCATGGGATTGGAGTTGTCTTGAGTATCCTCCCAACTCTGGCAGCCAAAAACAACAACAACAAAAACCCCTCAGTCTAGCTATTCCATAAGTCCTTGCCCATTCCCCTGCAATTCAGGTCTAAAGGAGAAGCTTGCAGTCCTTCTACTGTCTTGCCACTTCAGCCTCCCAGTTTTCCCCTTTCAGAGCTCATCAGTGGCCTTTTATTGGCCTCCTTACCCTACCCTGCTGCGGAGGCTTTAACTGAAGCCAACAACAGCTCCTTTCCCTCAGTTCTTGAGTGCCTTGGATAAGTCCTATTTTTCCAAAGGGACAAAACAAAAGCTGGTGAAGGGCAGGGGAGAGGGAAACAAAGTAACAAACTAAAATATTTCTTCTAGACAAACATTTGTAGTGGGGCCTCTTGGTGGTTCTAATAATCAAACGATTCTGTACCTTTATGACACTGACGAGAACATGATATTAATGCTTTTTCGATGACTCTTCAAGTTTCTAAGAGAAAAGTGAGCTCCCCAAATAGTTTAAACATGGTCAGTGATCTCCCTAAGCCATGGAATGCTGAAGCTATTCAAGTAATAAAATGCAATATTAAATAAATAATATGGGCCATGGTGAAAGAGGGTGATTGACTCAAGATCATCTAGTCCATTTCATAGCATAATGGTGATTGTGGGTATCCTAGTCTAGTAACACTGTAACCACCACACCACAGTGGCCCATCTTATAGTATATTTTGTTTGTTTGTTAACTGCCCTCTGTCCTCCACTGCTCTGCTTAAATCTTGCAACCTCCCTATACCCATGACATCCTTCATAGAATCATAGAGTCGGAACAGACCACAAGGGCCATCCAGTCCAATCCTCGGCCATGCAGGAACTCAAAATCAAAGCATCCCCGACAGATGGCCATCCAGCCTCTGTTTAAAGACTTCCAAAGTAGGAGACTCCACCATACTCTGAGGGAGGGTGTTCCACTGTCAAACAGCCCTTACTGTCAGGAAGTTCCTCCTAATGTTGAGGTGGAATCTCTTTTCCTGTAGCTTGCATCCGTTGTTCCGAGTCCTATTCTCTGGAGCAGCAGAAAACAAGCTAGTTCCCTCCTCAATATGTCATCCTTTCAAATATTTAAAGAGGGCTGTCATATCCCCTCTTAACTGTCTCTTCTCCGTGCTAAACATACTGAGTTCCCTAAGTCATTCTTCATAGGGCATGGTTTCCAGACCTTCACCATTTTAGTCGCCCTCCTCTGGACACGCTCCAGTTTTTCAACATCCTTTTTGAATTGTGGTGCCCAGAACTGGACACAGTATTCCAGGTGGGGCCTGACCAATGCAGAATACAGTGGCACTATTACTTCCCATGATCTAGATACAATACTTCTATTAATGTAGCCTAAAATGAATTATACTTTCCACAATCTCTCCCCCGCCATTAGATCACTTCTTTATAATCAGAGCGCCCTGTCTAATTGTATTAGATTTGTAATTTTGTTTTAAGTTAAATTTTAATGTTATGGATTTAATATATTTTTAAGGGGGAGGGTGATATGTCCTTTGTATTGTACGGGATTGTATTTTTAAATTGTAAGCCGCCTTGATAGCCTTGGCTAAAGGCGGGATATAAATAAATTATTATTATTATTATTATTATTATTATTATTATTATTATTATTAAATTGCATTGGCCTTTTTAGCTTCGGCATCACACTGTCCTTAATAGAGGCCATCCATCTGGCATGTGGCCTTCCTCTCTTCCTACTTCCCTCCACCTTTCCCAGCATTGTTGTCTTTTCTAATGAGTCTTCTCTTCTCATGATAAGTCTGAAGTACAAAAGCCTCAGTTTGGTCATCTTGGCTTCCAGGGAGGTTTACGGCTTGATCTATTCTAGGATGCATTTGTTTGTCTTTTTGGCTGTCCATGGGATCCTAAACACTTTTCTCCAGCACCACATCTCAAATGCATTGATTTTGTTTCTATCATCTTTCTTAACTGTCCAGCTCTCACATCCATACATGGTAATAAGGAATACAGTAGCTTTTATGATTCTAATTTTTGTGCTGAGTTGTATATCTTTGCATTTTAGAATCTTTTCTAGTTCTTTCATAGCCACCCTCCCCATTCTTAGTCTTCTTCTGATTTCCTGACTACAGTCCCCATTTCTATCAATTCCAGGTATTGGAATTATTTTACTATTTCTATTTCTTCATTGTCTAGGTTGAACTTGTGAAGGTCCTCGGCAGTTATTTTTGTTTTCTTTATGTTCAACATTAAGCCTGCCTTTGTATTTTCTTCTTTGATCTTCCTTAGTAGGTGTTCTAGGTCGGCGAGGTTTTCTGCTGGTACTGTGGTGTCATCTGCATATCTTAGATTGTTGATATTCCATCTAACAGCTAAAACTATCAGCAAAGAGAGAAATAAAATCCCTTGGTCTAAATTTCTACCCTAGATTCATGCAGTTTGATAGAAAAGATAAATTCCTCTTCCCCAATTTCTTACTATTCTCTTTATGTTTGGGCTTTGATAAGAAACATTCATAATCAGCATCCTAGGGTAATTGTGCGATAGCATTGGATTGTTGCATACCTGAGCTAGGTATGATTCATACTGTTGGATTACTGTTGGAAGTAAGGGCTGTTTTCTCAGTTGTTTATCCTTTCTAATAGGCCCCAAACAAATATGCACTTCTTACAGAATCTGAAATTGAATGTTACAGCAGATCATTTGTTCGGATTTTTAAAAAATTAAAAATTGTAAAATCCTGTCTTCAGAATGTTTACAGTAGCCAGCATGGTGTAATGGTTTGAATGTTGGACTAAATCAGGGTTTGTATTCCCACTCAGCAATGGAGACTCACTCGGTGACCTTGGGCAAGTCACACTCCCTTGCACTTAGAGGGGAAGGCAAAGGCAAACCTCCTCTGAAAAAAATTTGCCAAGACATCCCTTTGATAGGCTTGCCTTTGGTTCACCACAAATTGGAAGTGACTTTAAGGCACACAACAACAACCCAGTAGATGCTTTCTCTTTCTTGTGTTTCCCTGCCAACTTGCAAGGAAGGTCTTTTCAGCCTTCCCACATGGCTTATATTAGCCAGATGTGTTCCACTTGTCCAGATATGTTACATTTCTTAGCACAGTGCCTTTGGCAACTTAAATTGAGACTTGATAGTTGTTGTTGTTCCTGTTTCCAACTTATGGGGACTCTAAGGAGAACCTATCACAGGGTGTTGTGTTTTTTTCTAGGCCTGAGAGAATATCACTTGCCCAAGGTCGCCCAGTCTATTTTCATGACCAAGGGGGAAGTGGAACCCTGGTCTACAGAGTTGTAATCAGTGCTCAAACCACTGAATCACATTGGCCATTGATAGTTATAGATCAGTAGATTACTTATAGTTCAAAATAATGCACATATGCTTGGAAAATTTCCACTAAGTTCAGCAGGGTTTCCTCCCAAGAAAGATATGAAGTACCACTTTAACCATTCCTTTGCCAGTCTTTTTGACCTTTCAGAGAAAGGCAGTATGCATTTTGCATGTTGGTTTTTGGTCATCAGTTGTCTTCAGTTGATATGACTGAAGGGAAAAAAAGTTTGCAGAGAGGCTAAGAGTATTGCAGGAATGCTAGAACATTGTTTAAAGCAGGGGTAGGCAACCTTTCCCCTTTAAGGGCTGAGGGACTTCAGCTCCCAGAATCCCAGGAGCTATTGGCCAACATGGGACTATTGGCCAACATAGCTGAGGCTTCTGGGAGCTGAAGTCCCTCAGCCCTTAAAGGGGAAAGGTTGCCTACCCCTGGTTTAAAGTGTATACAAACTGATTCATTGTGCCTACTAATTTAAATGAAGCATTGTTGAAAGTTTTGAGCCTTGACATTGTCAAATAATGAACAAAGAATGGCATGGAATTGTTCATTCTTTATTCATTGTGATTTTATTGCCACTTCTTTTATGCTAGCTGCATGCAGATTGTTTTGGTTTACATCATCTCCTTGAGCATTATCTGAACAGACTCCCTGTATCCCGAGAGTGTGCATATATATTGCTCAATTTTTCTCAAGTAGGCTGTCTTCTTCCAACATGTTAAATGATTGAGGTCTTTCTAGATCATACCTGTTACCTGTACGTTCCCATAAAATCTGAGGCTGCAGTTATATTCCAACTGACATATGCTTAATCCTCATTGTACCTGCATTTCAAACAGACATTCATAGGATTGCATTGCGTACATATACCAGCTGAACTCTGCCTCCTCTTCATTGGTACTGTTAAGAACTGAAACAAGAGTGAAGATCTCTGTTCTGCTCCATCTCTACACCCTATACCTTAAATCTGAATTCACACTTACACTTATTATCCAAACAAAAATAAGTTCTGATATCTTCAAAACATACAGGAGCAGCTCACTGCCTGGGGTAACATTTTGAAGGAGAGCATTGCTGCTAACTCTTGCTGCCATGGTATTCCAATGAAAAGGAAAAAGCAAAGAGATCAGAGAGAAAAGATGTGGCCCAAAGTCTGTTTTGCCAGTGCTTTATTCTATTTTAGATTGATAAGATAGGGCAATGAAACAGATCAAAAATATAAAGCCATTTTGAGTAAACATAGTCAGCATAGTCTTCCTTGGATGCAGCTTCATGATGTACTCATGTAGCCAAAAAGAAACCCATCATGTCCTTCTGAAACACTCAATTTTGCCCTCAGAATTTTCAGCTAATAAATAAAACTACTTAATATTCATTAGGAATTATATTCCTAAATGATGACCTCTGGGGTTGGGGAGATATTTGCTTGGTTTTCTCTTCAAACATCTGAGAATTAATGAGGCCTATTCCTTGGTTAAGGTGTTCTCTCACATTTCACTATTTCCATTTTCACTTGCTAGGATATATTATGCATATTCAGGGATACTCCAGAGGGGACAAGTGTGTCGGGTGGTTGTGTCATTTGCTCTATATTTCTCAGGGTTTTAAAAAAATATTTCTGTTTCTGTTCTCCTGAATGATTTTCTTGCAATTCCTGACACCAGCCGCAACATTTTAACCCTCCTATCCCCATGGATTTCTTCTTCTTCTTCTTCTTCTTCTTCTTCTTCTTCTTCTTCTTCTTCTTCTTCTTCAATTCTGAGACATGTAGGAACATTATGTTTCCTTTTTTTTGTAATTTTTATTTTATTTTATTTTATTTAGTTTTAGCATTACAATGCATCAGTGGGATGGCACTTATGTGCTATATTCATCTTGAAAATTTAAAATCCTGAGAAGGTAAGATTTGCCCCAGATCATAGGGCCACCTCTACAAACCATGTCACAGTGTAAAAGAAGATCCTTAGTGGAGATCCAAGATATTGCTGTAAACAGTCCACAGAAAGAGTGGGACAAGCAGATGCAGAGGTGACAACATCTGGCAAAGCCCAGGGGGTTCAGTTATGAAAATTCATGCTTGTTTAGGTCAGCCTGGAAGAGACCCCCAATATGAGTGCCTTCTGTTAGGTATTACAATGAGTTCTTATTTTATTCCTCATTCCTACCAAGTTTTCATTCTTGTAAAAAAGCAGGGGAAATAATCATAAAGTTTAGAGGCCTGGCCTGAATGTAGAATTACTATCATGCCTAGAACAGGAGTGAATAATAATATTGAAGGTGCATATCATGACTTTCATCATTCATAGTTCTCCCAGGGGTTGAGCCATACAAAAATAGACAAACTAAATGTGAATATTGTGAGGGAATGAAGAAAGCTAATGAAGGATGACATAAGCATGAAAATGGATTTATTTGAGGTGTGAGTGCTTCTCACAAATTAGAAGGCCATATTCCAGAGTCAAAATGAGCATTTTTTTCATGTTGCATCTCTGTGCCTCATTTATTAGTTGGTTAAAAAAAATCTCTATAGTCCATCAAAACATGTTCTGTAATGTATTTGTTAGCATTAAAAGTGCCACATAACTGTTTGTTGTTGATGTAAAGTAGTACTTTCCTTAGTAAAATTAAATGGATTTCTGAATGAATTTATGTTATGTTATGACAGGATATTTATACTAGTTGGCTAATCCTCCAACCTGCTGATATGCATATTGTCAAGACTAATTAAACTGTTCCAGATCTCATAGTTGATACTTTCTACATAATATAGTATCATTTCTGAATGGGTGATTTCCCTAAAGTCAAACAAAGTACAGGCCTAACTTTGGATCCAAGCTTACAAAATACAGAATATAACCATTGAGGAACTCTATAAATTTGCAGAAGGATGGTGTAAGTCTTTTAATTAGAACAAATAAAAATGTTTTTTCTAAGAGACTAGATTATTTACTTGTCTCACATGTTGTATGACATTAATCTTCTATACTGCAGAGAAATAAGGCCCTCTTTTAGATTTTTATAGTGCAGCTGAGCTCCAAAAACCTTTAAAAACCTTGAAGAAATATAATATTGAGGCTTTTACTTCATAATTAGCCAATGTATTTTTTGAGCTGGTTTCAGTATGACTCTAATGGCATCTGGGTTCTTTCTGTTGGAAATCTACATTTGCAAATACCAGCCAGTGTGACTGAAGTTTCCTTCAATTTCATTTTTACAACTTGTTCTTTATAATGAAGAGACTCTGCTCATTTAAAATGGCAGTTTGCTTTTGAAAGTGACTGTTATTTTACAGGTATTTTGTGAAATGCTATGGCCGCTAAGCTGTTCAAAGGAGAAAAGGTCTAAAATTCCATCCAAGACCCTTATATGAGCCTGAACAGCTTTTTGGATCCTAACCTGAGCCTGCAATACAGGGGGGAAAGGCTTGTCTTCAGTAGTTAAAAGAGTTTCTGGCTCTTCAAGCATACATAGCACATAGGCTGCAGGTGTTTTACTGAGTAATCCCCAAACTTTACAGCAGGGGCCAGCAACCTACGGCCCCCGGGCCGGTTCCGGCCCAGGCCGACCCCTGATTTCCAAAATGGTGGCCGTGATGCATTTGCCCATGCGCATGCGCAAACAAGTCATGGCCACCATTTTGGAAAACAAAATGGCGGCCGCGACTCGTTTGCGCATGCGCAGTACTCCTGCGCATGCGCAAATGCGTCGTGGCCGCCATTTTGGAGATCAAAATGGTGGCCACGACATGCACTGCGGCAGCTGTGGCTGCACACGTGGGGGGGGGCGCGCGCGGCGGGGGGGTGCACGCACGCGCCGCCATCCCCCCCCTCGGCCCGGCGGAAAGCAGGACTTCAGGGGACCGGCTCAGGGCTCAAAAAGGTTGCCTACCCCTGCTTTACAGGAACTAAAAGCCAAATGGTTGTTCATTACCTATGGATTGTTTTTTCAGCATCCCTTTCGAATTGCAGTCCACAAAGCTATCCACAAACAAAAGATTTTTAGAACTAAAGGTTCATAGTTGAAGGTTTTTAAGCAAAGGCTAGGGCTGCATCTACACTGTAGAAGTAATCCAGTTTGACACCACTTTAACTGCCATGGCTCAGTGTTATGGAATTCTGGGAACTGTGGTTTGGTTACACATTTAACCTTCTCTGTCAGAGAGCACTGGTGCCACAACAAACTACAATTCCCAGAATTCCATAGCATTGAGCCATGGCATCAAAGTGGCATCAAACTGGGTTATTTCTTCAGTGTGGACGCAACCTAGATGTCCACATATCAGGGATTTGGAAGCAGAGTAAATCTTGCATTGGCTCAGTGGCCTTTAAGACTCCATCCAATTTAATGATTCTGTGACAGATTCTCTAGAATGGTTTCCCACAATCTGCAAAGGTCTGGTATTGAAAAAAAGAATTGTTACACACCAACTGAACTGGCATGAACTGATTTGAATTACAGTCTGTCATTCTAAGCCCTGTTGCGATTTTTCTTTCATTAATGCTTGACATAAACTTCACTGCAGAAATAATCTGGGTTGACATTGCTTTAAATGCCGTGGCACAATGCTAAGGAATTCTGGGATTTGTAGTTTTGTGAAATAATTAGCCTTTTCAGTCAGAGCTCTGGCTCCACACAAATTACAAGTCCCAGAATTCCATAGTATTGAGATGTGGCAGTTAAAGTGGTGTCAACCTGGATTATCTCTGCAGTGAGGAGGCCATTGTCATATTTTTCAAGTTTCTGTGTTAAATGTTTTCCTGGGAATTGCAAATATTGGGTTGAACCCAAACTGAGTTGCATTTACTTCCCTAGTAAAATCAGTAGGACTTAAGTCAGTAATCAGTAACTTTACATTCACTTCAGCAGGAGCTGAGTGCAACTAATATTCTGGACCCAATTCTTTGCATATGCCATTCTGGACACAACTCTCTTGTTTAAGCAGTGAAGTGAACTTTACTGCATGCAAAATCACTTGTTTCCTTTGTGACTGGATGCAGATTTTTAAATCCCAAAAAGGAAGCTGTTCCTTTATAATAAGAGTTTGCCTTCTTCTTTTTTTCCAGTTTCAGAATAGTTTTAATGGAGGAAACCTGAATGATGCATATCCACCACAGTTAGATGTCAGCACCCAACCTGAACCACATCTTCAGCCTCTTCATCATCCAACAGAATCCAGATCTTTCTCAGATTTGGCATCCAGTGGTTTTATGTAGTTATACACCAAAATCCTGTGGAGCATTAAACCAAGACTGGATTACTGAATGGAGATTGAAATTTGTGATTGCACTTAATATGCATGCATATAGGATTTGTCATCCAAAATCTGATACTGTAGGTGGAAGTTGGAGCTGTTATGGCCTGAAAGTGTGCACATGTAATTTTTCAGACAGTGAAAATATGCACTATTGCAATATTATTAACTGCATCACATTGTAGAGAACATAAGATAAGGCAAATGGTTTTATGGTTTAGAAAATAAAATGGGCACTTTGACAATCTTATTTGGAATGACATAGGAAAAATTATTTTAGAAATGTAGGCTTTCTTTAAACATGCTCTAACAGAGGAGCAAATGAAGCACTCAGTTTTGTTGCAGATTTGCATCTTTCTGTCAGTTACCTTATTTAGTAGTTTAAAGTTTTTCCTCTTATTTTACATTTCAGGTTGCAGCACTTTAGTAGAAGGTTTGATAACAAGGACTTGATATGCAATTCTAGATTTTGTACAACCAAATCCATTGCATTCCTCCATTACAATTAGCCTTAAGTGCCTCACAACGTAGCTACCTTATTTCTGAAAGGAGCTTATAGGAATACAAAAACATTCACTGTATAAAATTTGGTCATCCATATTTCTGACTATTCAGTAGTTGCTTTGATTTGGTTATTAAAGCTAGAGACCTATAAGCAGTATGTTCCTTCTCTATTAAATATAACGTTATTTCTTTCCCTCTAGAACTTCAGATGGTTCTGTATATATACAGTTTTTCCTTTTGTTAAAGACTGAGACTTGGTTTTGTGTTTTGTTGCTTTTTGAATTCTTCAGGTAGAACAGGGTAAAAACAGTTATCTAGGAGAAATTTGTCTCCTTAGGATTAGTTCTGAATTTAAAATACTGAAGAAAAGGAAGAAGAAAAAAACATGTGCCTTATCTTGTGTTACAACACTTATTGAATGGTCTTTTTGAAAAGTACAAGGCTGCTCTATGCAAATACTTCCATTTGAAAAGGTTATTGAGAGAGGTTGATTATAAAAGCTCATGAAAAGCAATGTCTAAAATCATACAAAAGTTTACTTTTGTGAAAATTTCTACACTGAGGGTCAATTTTGATTGGCTGCTGTTTTTCAACTGTTCCACTGGGGAGAGGGGTCTGACGATATTAAATATCCTTGACAATTGCACTCTAAAGGAAAAAGCTATCTTTCTATGTATGTGAATTCACTTTAAATGTCTTTGTTCAAGAGATAATACTGAAAATTTATTTTAGTTCAAATTTAGAGAAGAACTGTCCTTGTGATAAAAAGGATATTTTAAACTTTGTTTTTAAAACATTGTATTGGATTTTTATCTGAAGATTTTTAGAACAGTAGACACCAATGTTTGGTGTGTCAGAGTAGTGTAAATGTGGGAGGGAGGGGAAATGTACAGGTTGAAATGACTGAATAGTTTTACATGCTGTATAGCTAATGTGTAATAAGCACCATTTAATGTCTTTTGTAAAATATCTTGTGTCATACCATACTATTAAACTGTGTATTACATACATATGTATACTGTAAATGTCAGAGTATAGGCTCTTTTTAAAAAGAAAAAAAAATAAACCAACTCCCTTCAGGATGGTGTTCAGATTTTTGATCAAAGAGAAGTTTCAGACAGTTTTAAAGTGTAAACCTACAAGGAAAGTTTGTAACAGCACGGTTATATATGTCATGGGAGGTGGCTATTAGAGTATTAGGCACTTGGAAAACTACCATTTAAAAAAAAAATACCTTAAGCATGTTATAATCTTGCTTCCCCCAAATGTGTAATGTTGTCCTTATGAAAAAGATGGTCAGGTAGCTTGTAGAATTTCAATTTAAGGACCTAGCTCTGCTTTTGAAATCATTAAAAAGGAAATACCGTACCTTTTGATTATATTGTATGTTCAGTAATAGTTGTAAAAAAGTGTAACAATTTAGCCATTATGTCCTTTAAGGTTTTCAGGACTTGGCTTTGGCCATCACTAAATGTATTATTTCCTAAACTTTTCTGTGGTCTTGTTTCCAGTTTCTGTAGTTGTTGTTTTTTTCTTTTTGAAAACAGTATCTGATTATTATTATTAATATTATTTTTTTACCAGCGTAATGTTGACAATCAGTAGTTGTACTGTAAAACTGAAAAGGTTCAAAGGGATAATGTAACTTTTTTTTTAGAAAAAGAGAAAAAAGTAAAAAAAAAAAAAACCACAACAAATAAAGACCTGTTTATCATATCACTTCTGCTAAACCAAATATTATCCCATCACTAAGTGCCAAGGATGCAGTACAGACTGGTGTACTGCCTTATTGCAAGCTAGTTTCATTCTGTTATGCATAATATCAGCTTGTATTTTACATTAGCTGTGCCTATATACAACAAACCTGTGTATTGGTGGTGCACTGTTGATCTACACCAAACTGTTATCCACAAAGGTGATGAATTTCTGCCGTTTTTATCCCTCCACTCCCCCCCCCCCCCCGTTCCAAGCAAATTACTTCCTAATTTTAATCAGTATTACTTCCCATTTTTGTAGATTATGCCATGGCTTTTTCTCTTTCCTATTGTCCCCATCTCCCTTTTGTCGTCTGTATTTTATGTCATGCAATTAATTTCTTGTGTCTTAGGGTATGATTTTTATAGTGCTTTTAATGAGCTTCAGTAAAACTTGTAAAGCATAATATATGGTAATAAAATATCACCTAAACAGAAGTGATAATGTAATTTCTTTCACAGCATATCATACTTGACTTCTGTTATTATTGGAAAATACCGCCGAAGGGTACTGTGTCACACAACTTTCTTTTTAGAAGCACATTCTCCTTCAATACTTTAAAAACAGGTAAATTTATTTCTTTCCCAAGATCCAGCATTGCATAATGCTAAACCCTGCCTCCTCCTTAGGTTGCTGCCACACTGCAGAAATAAAGCAGTTTGACATCATTTAATTGCTGTTTTGAATTCTGGCATTTGTAGTTTTGTAAGCTATTATTGAGCCTTCCCTGTCAGAAAGTTTTGAGCCTCACCAAATTACAAATCCAAAAATTCCATAGCATTGAGGCATAGAGGTTAAAGTGGTGTAAAACTGCTTTATTTCTGCTGTGTGGCAGCAGCCTTAGGCTGCGTCTACCCTGCAAAAATAATGCAGTTTGACATTGCTTTAACTGTCATGGTTCTATCCCATTGAATCCTGGGATTTGTATTTTGTTATGGCACCAGAGCTCTCTGATAGAGAAGGCTAAATATCTTACAAAACTACAAGTCCTAGAATTCCATAGTGTTGAGCCATGGAAGTTAGAGTCAGACTGCATTCATTCTGCAATGCAGATGGAACTTGAGGTATCTGTCTGCAGTTCTAGAAGTTGAAATAATGGGGGGAAACAAGATAAATATGGTCCCTACTTTGTTGTTGTTGTTTTTAAAAAACTTATCTGGCAAGGAACTGCGCAAAGGGGAAATTTTGAATGCAGATTTGTTTTTCTAATTCTCAGTTATGCTTTTTTTCATGATGCTTAGTGAAAACATTTTTTGTTATATAGCACAAGAGATTTCATGCACAACTGTAGGCTTTTGTCCACATATCTCAATCTGGACTGAAAATTTCATGCTAAGATCCTTGATTCTCAGTTCCTGCCTAGTTCCTAGGGCAGAAATGTGTATTCTTATTGGTAGATTAGGATCACATACAAAAAAAATGGCTGGCCCAATGCTGATACAATTTGATGTGAATAGAAATCTTTCAACTGAGATCATAGTGTTTTACAATAATAATACTTTCTATGTTTTGTACTTTTAATTAGAACTGACATCTGAATCCAACATACAGAAATGCTATCCTTATGAACACTAATATAGGAAAAATACAATACCATCCAAAATCCAGAAAACAGTGATACATTTATTGGGTCAACCAAATGCAAAAAAAAAAAAATCATATGTATTGCAAGCTTTTGAAGCTTCATGGCTTTTTTTTTTTTTATCAGGCAAACATGTTAAAAATCATACAGGATAAAACGAAAAAAAGTTAAGACTATGTTAGGGTCTTTCTTATTAGGGTGTTTGGGGGGCATTTTAAAGCTGTAGATGGTTGAATCCATGGATTAAAAAATCCATGGATATGGAGGGCCGACTGTACAACAAACCTGTGTATTGATGGACCACTGTTGATCTGTACCAAGCTGTTATCCTCAAAAGTGATTAATTTCTCCCACCCCACAGTTCCAAGCAAATTACATCTGCTGTGCCTGGTTGGTACTCAGTGTTGCAATGACCAAAGAAGTGAGTTGCAGTGGCATAATTCAGACTGGTGTCAGTCTGAATTACGCTATTGCTGTTCACTTTTTGGTTCATTGCAGAATTCAGTACCGACCAGGCAACATGGAATGCACTCCCAAACCCACCTTTTCTCAGCTGGTTCATTTCCTGGTCAGCGAGGAACGCAGGAGCATCAAGCAAGCACCAAGTTATTTTCCTATAGCTAAAGGCTAAGAAATATCATCTGCAGGGACCCCCAGAGTCCCCTGTGAATGCCTATTGCTGTGCATCAGCTATAAGAAAACAGCTGGACACTTGCCTGCTGCTCCCTTCACTCTCTATCAACTGGGAAATGAACCAGGCTCAGGGGGCTGCAGCTGTGAAAAGAGGGAGGGTATGTGGAGCCTATCATAGTTGTGCCTCGTAGCTTCATATCCCAATGCTGGGTGATGAACGCAGTATACTAAATCAGACTTTCCCTTTTCATTTAATAGAAGATCATTTTTTAAAAAAAAAAAAAAATCTGTTTGCATTCTCCTTACTATTTGTTTTGCTCCAGCATCTCTGGTTGCTGATAAAGAAAAATGCCTTGCTATACTGATGTTTATCCCTAAAAATGTATCTGCTGCATTTAGTTCTTGCATTCACAGAAAAATCAATACCATATCTGCCAAGTGTTGTTTCTTAATGCTACAATTTAGCATTCTGCTATTGAGCAGAATATTATTCATTGGCATTTTTAGATCATGCATAAAATATCACTGCACACCCATTTTAGCAAGTAGGCTCGTTGGAATTAGTAAACAAAAGCATTCTTTGTATACAGACAGGCACTGATCTGTTGCCGTTTCCTTTATATCAAGGGATATGCCAATATATCAAGCATTCAGCTGTGTATCACAGTTCCCTGAGCTGATTTTTGCAAACAATCATCTGCATGTGTGAGGCAGGCATGCAGTATTTATGAATGGCAGTTGCTTTCTTTGTCAAGAAATCAGTCCAAAGAATATATACACTGGACAGATTGGTGCTAGATTTTGTTACATGTATGAAGTAAAATTAAAAGGTCTCTCTTGGCTCTTGAGTTTTCAATTAGCTGTATTGGTACAAATAGAAAAGGAATTAATAAGCAGTTGTTCACTGCCAAAAAGCTCTGAGCCTTTTGGAATGTGCTGTGTGTACATTTTTGTTCAACTTATCCACAAGTAAATTTCTGAGACACGCAATGGCTGGGAACCACATATCGATTTCTTAATGGCCTCCTCTGGTTTTTAAGTATGATATGACAAATTCTGTCCTGTCCTGACTTTGCATGTGTGTGACTTTTTTGCCTTGGATGTACTGCCTCAATGGCATTGCCTTGGTTATACTTAAAGCTAAAAGTCAGTCCTCACAATTCTGAAAATGCATTGTGCTGTGTAAGTAGAGCAGTGCAGAATTAAATTCCTCCCGTCATACAGAGCATTTGCTGATGAATAGTGTTTTAGGTTTAAAGTGGTAGGACTTAACATTTTATTCCCTCACTCTTAACTGTGCACCCTTGGTTCTTACACTATATTAGGCGAATCCTTTTAAAAAAATATGAGCCCATTATTTTATTTTATTTATTTATTTTTAGAATCAGAACACAGCCCTTGAATGCTCAAAATTATTCAGAGCACATAGCAATGTGTTTTATGCAACCTGGGAAAACACCCTAATCTCCGATTGTAATTTAAAATGGCAGACAGCAAGAGCAGAATCAAATAATTTTACTTTCATTCTCCTTTTCCTATTGTAGACATTTTTAGGGAAAATAGTGGAATTTTTTAAAGACATGTGTAGATAGCTTATTTCCTTCTGACTTTCTGCCCTTTCAACCAGTTCCACTTTCTTTACTTTGGTTCCTTGCCCTAGAGGCCTAATCAGAATGCATTTAGCTCAATCTGCAGTTTAAAAAAAAAAAAGCAAAAAAATAAATAAAAAAGGCTGTCAAATGGTGGCGGGTGAATTTCAAGTTGGCCTACCTAGGGAGATACTCTTAAAAAACCAATTTATTTTCCCTTTCACTATGTGCAAAACCAAGGGCGTTTCACACACACACACATATTAGGCCAAACCCTTCTTTGGATACATCAGAAAAATCTGTCTGTAGCACTCTGATTCACCCTTCTATCCTACTCATGTTCATGATGATATAGAGATTTTGAAATAGAGAACATATAACATTAATACAAGACACTATTAAGCAAAAGAGAAGCCCTATATGGATTTCCCACACAATATTTACTTATTTATTTGGTCTATTCTGAATAACTGAATGTTTGTCTAGACCAGTGATCCCCAAACTTTGGACTTCCAGATGTTTTTAACTTCAGCTGCCAGAATTCCTGGCTGTTGGCCAAGCTGGCTGGGAATTCTGGGAACTGATGTCCAAAACATCTGGAGGACCAAAGTTTGGTAACAACTGGCCTAGACTTTTGATTTTACTTGATTCACCTTACTGTGGAACTTCAAGGTGGCCTTCTTCTTCTTTTGAGGTTACTATTTTTTAATATTTAGCATGAATCTAATTTACAATCAAAGTAATTAACAGTCAAAGTTAAAAAAAACAGAAGAAAAAACAAAAGGAAGGGGGAAGGGAAGACGTGCAATCCTGAACATAATGAAAAGATGGGAGAAATTCTACCTTTGCAACTAAATTGTCCTACTAAAAATTACTGAAAACCATAACCACAGATTATTTATTACATTGTTAGATGTTTTTTAATTAGTGGAAAAATCCACGGACAATTTCCAATCCCTCATGTCCCTTTCCCAGACCTCCAGTAGGCAGACAAAGAAGGTGGCAGACCTAACTCTAAGGACCCAGATGCAGAGCAGAGGGATGTGTCCATGCAGGAGACAAACATGGATACACTCCTGCAGCCACAAGACACAGGAGTCAAACAGACAGGCATTATAAGCCTGCTTCCGGGTGGCTTGGAGGCATGGTGATCACATGATGCACATCCCAAAGCCATCCAGAAGCTGCCCCAACCTGAAAAGACACTCTGAAAAGGAGCGGTAGAAAAATGCTCCTTTTCAGAGCGCCATCCAGTACCGCAGCAGCAAGAGAAATTGGGGTGTGTGTGTGCATCTGTTTGTTGTGGCTGCAGGACAAGCAGCTCTGGGGCAGCCCCAATCCACCCTTTTTGGCAGTCTGTTTCGCCCCACAGATGCAAACCAGGCAATACCGCAAGTGAATGCAGACAAAAAAGAGGATTTGTGTTGTTAGGAGCATATTTATCGAAGACACACTGAAATCAGGCAACATCTATGGGGGTCTACTAGAAAATAAATACCCCAGCCACATCTCCCATTGCTGATGATTGATCTTTTCTGGCAATTGCAACCCATTTTGTTCTTGACTCATAACTCATGTGATTCTAAAAACTCTGCTTCATGGACTGGCCTTGCTAGCTATACACCTTTGGATTTGATGTCTCGATCGCCTTCGCCTACTAACCCAGACTGGCTTGACCCTGAGAACTGTAAAATGCTGAGAAGGAAGCTCTGGTGAGGCAGCTTTACAACTCTACTGAATTCTTTGCTCTAGCTAACTGCTGAGACAGGAACACAGTCCTTCAAAAAGTCTTGAGTTGATTCTTCCTTCATCAGTGCTTCAGTTTGTTTCCAAGTTTGAGCAAACAATATTGCTATTTTTGTCATATATTGAAGAAGTAACCCATATTTACTATCCAGTTCTTTATCCACAATGCCTAACAGAAGCATTTCTGGCAACCTTTGGGATTTTTTGGATGAACATATAAATAAACTAGTAACTTTTTGCTATCTTACAAGTCTACCACATGTGAAAAAGGAGCCTTCCTTATCTTAACAACCCCTATAATGATCTGAAACATTCTAGGACATTTTGGACAGCTTATTTGGGTTAGATATCGTCATTACATCATCTTGTATGGGTTTTCTTTTAAATTGTTGCACAGATTAATTTTCTATCTTTGGGCTAATGGCAGCGCATACACACGATCATGCCACTGTGGCTGCGTGCACCAATGGGATTTGAGGTCTGGGCTGTGGTTTTTTCATTTTAAATGCTGAAGAGATGCTGTGAGTGGGGTGAGTGAAGAGAAAGGAGAGGCCCCAGATTTCTAAAAATTTAAATTTGAAAATTAAAATAAAATAAAATATTATTTTAAAATTTTATTTAGAGACATCACATTTTACCAGATTTTCACTTTAACCACATGAAACAATGTACATGTAAATACATTAAGTTTGTGCATTTGATATTGTAATTTATTGTAATTTAATAATTATAATTATGCTAGTTGTTTATGTCACAACAATTGTCATTACATTTAGTGATATACAGGAATTACGATTTATGAGTAATATTAGTACAAAAATCATTACTAAGGATTCTGTAAGGTGTGGTATGGGTGAAGGTCAATGGAAGAATGACACCATGATTTACTGCACTACATGACACCAACCCTAGTGATGCCTCTTGAAAGAGTATATATGGGTAGCCCAAATTTGCAGGACTAGTATAAGGAAAGCTAAAGCTCAAAATAAGCTGAGACTGACTAAACTAGCAAAGAGCAACAGAAAGAGGTTTCTCGGATACATTCAAGGCAAGAGAATTACCAAGAAGACAGGCTCCTGTTCAATAAGGATGGAAAATGCCAACAGATCGCAGTGAAAAAACAGAATTACTCAATACCTGTTTTGCTTCAGTTTCCCTCAAAAAAGAGAGCTATGTGCTTCCATGCAGCAGCAGAGAATTTGGCAAAGGCTTAATGGGGAGTTAGTCATGAATCACCCAGCTAACCTAAATGAGTTTACATCTGCAAAACCAGACAAACTGCATCTCAAAGAACTGAAATAACTTTCTGATATACTCTGAACCATCATTTTTGAGAAATCTTGGAGAACAGGTGAGGTATAAAATGACTGGAGAAGGGCAAACATTGTCCCACTCTTCAAAAAAAGAAAATGATGATCCAGGAAATAACAGACCAGTCAGCCTGATCTCCCTGACCTCAGTACTTGGAAAAATATTAGAACAAATTATGCAGGAGATTGCAAGTATCTTGACGACAATACAGGACCAGTAAGAGCCAGCATGGGTTCACCAAGAACAAATCCTGCCAAACTAATCTTCCATCTTTTTTTTCAACCAGATCACTAGTTTAGGAGATTGCAGGAATGCTACAGATTCCATTCATCTGGATTTCAGCAAGCATTTGATAACCCCTCCTCCCCCAGTATTTTGATTATCAAACTGATCAAATATAGAATAGATGGGAACACTGTCAAATGATTCCATAATTGGTTGGAAAACCATGTTCAAAGAGTCATCATCAATGGCTGCATTTCAAACTGTGGACGGAGTTCTCAAGTGGAGTTCCTTTCGGCTCTGTCCTAGAGCCATTACTCTTCAACATTTTTATCAAAGACTTACATGATGGTGTGGAGGGAATTCTTAATCAAGGTTGCAGATGACACAAAGCTAGGCGGGGTGGCTAAGACATTGGAAGATAGGAACAGAATTTGAAAGAACCTAGATAAAGTAGAATATTAGGCAGAAATTAATAAAATGAAATTCAATAGAGACAAATACAAAATTCTACATTTAGATGACAAAAACCACATACATGGGTATATGAGGGGGATATATGGCTCAACAATACTACGTGTGAAAAAGACCTCGGATTTATAGTTGATCATGAATTGAACATGAGCCAACAGGGTGATACTACAGCAAAGAAGTTGAATGCTGTTTTAATATGCATTAATAGAAACATAATTTCCAAGCTGAGGAAAGTAATAGCCCCTTATATTCTGCATTGGTCAGACCTCACCTGAAGTACTTTATTCAGTTCTGGGCAACTCATTTTATGAAGGATATAGGCAAGTTGGAGCAGGTTTGGAGAAGGACAACAATGATCATAAGAGATATGAAGAACAAACAGGAGGAAAAGTTAAAGGAGCTGGCCATGTCAGAGAGGAGGAGGCAGGCTTGTTCTCTGCTGCCCCAGAAGGTAGGATAAGGTCTGATGGTTTGAAGTTACAGGAGAGTAAATTCTGAACAGTAGAAGGAACCTCTTGACAATAAGAATGGTTCAACAATTGAGTCGATTGTCTAGAGAGATGGTGGGTCTCCTTCTTTGGATGTCTTCATAAAGAGGCTAGGCAGCTACTTGCAGTGGGGATATTCTAGCTGGAGATCCTGCATTGAAGAATGGGATGGACTTGATGGTCCATCTAATTCTGTAACTCTATCCCTCTAGCCCACTGTCTTGCAGCACCAAATCAGAAATAAAGAAAATGAAAAGAGTACTAGAAGTAGTATTTAATCTAAATGTTTTCTTTGTACTGTTGAAATCTGTAAGGTAATTTAAGTTTCTAAGATTTCAGCCCTTGCCAAAGAAACAAAAATATCAAATGTCAAAAATGTCAAAGCCAAGCCTGTTAGGGTCTAGCTTTAAATCAGCAGAGTAGCAGAAATGTGCCATTGTCTAGCTATGCTTTCCTAAGAATTGAGACTGACTCCAAAAACAACAAAAGTAGTTTGTAGTTCAAAACAAAAGTTTACTAAAAGCTTTAATCTATATTTACATAAAAGGCTATATCCTAATCTAGATGGTTAATAGTTCAGGTAAAAGGAAAATTTTATCTCAATACCCTTCCAAAAAAAGTTGAGAAAGGAAAAAAAAAGGAAAACATGGAGTTCAGTTTTTTTTTTTTTTAAAGAGCATGTCAGTTAGTCCCAAAAGGGGGAGTAAAGTAAATCACATGGTTAGTTTGAATGAGAGAGAGGGAGGGAAAGAGAGGAGTGTGCATGCGGGAAATCCCTATCTAAGGAGGGGGAATGAGAATGCAAAAATCTGCCAACAAAATCTGGCTAGTGGCTAGTCTTTAAAAGCATAATCCAAATAATCTCTAGTCATAATGAAACAGCCAAGGTTAAGTGAAATGCAGAGATCTCTCATAGAAACAGTAGACTATAGTACCCAGTGGTCACCACATATAAAGCACTGGACGTTTTGCACAGAGGAAAAAACTCATTCACTGCTTCTGTTAGTATGCAGGCCAACAATATCTGGAGAGTTACATGATTCCTGCCTGAAGCAGAAGGAGTCAGGGATATGTGCTTTAGTCCAGCTGCCTCACCATTCCCTACCATGCTCTCATTGCAAATGAGTTGTAAGTGCATTTGTATGACCACAATTACAGAATCCATGATCAGAAAGCTTGATCAGTTGAGGCTTGTGATCACATGGATCTATAATTACATTCAGCCAAATAAAGTTTTGGCTCTTTTTCAAAATTTCACTGTCAACACAGGGATGTTATGCAAAGAAAAGGCTGGGCTGGGTTGTGTATTCCTGAATCCCTCTTCATGTAGAACAATGAATGTCAGAATATATGTGTGCTTATCTGCAGCTCCATAATTTATCTTTCATTGCTTTCCCCATGATTTCGCATCTCTCTCTGAATGCCCTTTCATTTACTTTAGGCTGAAATCCTATGCTCATTTACCCATGAGTAAATCCCTGTTGAACCCAATAAGAGTGGCTTTTTAGGATTGTACAAATTAGTTTCAATCCCAGAAGACAGGGTCTATTTATTGCCCTTTATTATAGTGGTCACCATCATTATTTACCTGATATTACCCTGTAGGGATAGAGTAGATTATAGACCTCTAATAATAAAGTTAAATATTAAAATATCTGTTAGATTGCTAAATGCCATACTGCTATGTCTGTTTATTGCTCTCTCTCTCTTTAGAACATGAACTGTATTTCTACAATCTTTGGAAGAAATAACAAACAAAGACTGGTTAACACATCACCATCTGTTCAGTAGTGTATCAGATTTCAGATTTTGTGTATGAGTGAACCACCACAAATCTGACATCACACACAAAATATCTATATTATATGATCTCACCTCAAATGCAGTTGTTGTTGATAACCATCTATTCACTCATTCAGCAACAACCCACTAAGTTATGACAACAGAAATATGAGCAAGTTTTCTACATATATGTGGGAAAATCATGATTCCAAAATCATGTTTCTAAAAAGCTTTTTATACTGTCAGTTCTTCCAGCTGCCAAATGCCTTGACTGAAGACAAAGCAAACAGCTATCATGTTTTTCATAGTCATGCCATGTCTCTTTTCTGTCACCAAGTGTAAAGTAGACAGATGAAAGAGAACAAAAAATGGTATAAAGCTAACATAACTGCTTTTATTATTCATTTGGAGTCAGAAAGAGTCTGAAAGCTGTTTCTTTCTATGAAGGCTTGTCCAGTTTTATTGTCATTCCTCTCAGCCTCTCCCAGGTTGTTTTTATCCTTTGAATATGAACTCTGGATAAGCACTTGGGTGATTGGGTCAACCTAACAGCTGATTCTCAACCATCAAGACTGCTTCTTTTTCTCCCCTTTCGGTCTGAAAAACCTAAGGGCAACATCCAAGCACTGAACATCAGGTCTGACTCTGACTGAAAGTGAAAATGATGTTGGAAGTACAGAAGATCGACAGAAAAATGGCTGAACAAGCCTTGGACTCCTCTCTTGATTTTGGAAGTATGTCAATGTGAACTTTGGCAAATAGCAGTAAGGTAGGAATAACCTTTCCAGTCTTGATCCAAATTATCTTCCTCACACACATACACAGCCAAGTCTTTTAATAAATTTCAAGGCTCAGTCGTAATGAACATAGTATCTCATTATGTGCTCTGCCTATAATTTAAGTGATGAGATTAGTTCCCTATAGTACAATATGAATTTAATGGCTATCATCATTTTTTATGGAGAAATGTGGTGGTGGTGGTGGTGGTGGTGATGGTGATGATGATGATGATGATGATGATGAAAAAATTTTCATCTCAACAAACCAAGGAAAATCTCTCTCTTAATCTTCCTGTGTTGCTACAAACCACTTTTTGACACCCAACATTATTCTTGATTGGTGATATAGCTATAAATTTTAAGACTACTTCATGAATGTTGTTGTTGTTACATTTATTATATTTATTTATATCACACTTTCCCCAAAAAATGGGACTCAAAGCAGCTCACAATTCAACAAACAACACTAAAAACATACAAAAAGCCTTAAAATAGCATTGACTATTACAGTAGCAAAACAAATCACACAATTGTACACTATTACAGTATTACACTATTACAATATCACACAATAAAATAGTTTTAAAATTGTAAAAAATATTACAGTATTAAATCACATAATGGTTTTATGAGCCTATTCTTCAGAATATATTTAATTTACTTAACATTTGATCCTTCATTCTGCTGAGGGGTGTTGTAGCACCTTTGAGACTAACTTTGAGAAAGAAAGAAGCTGGTAGCATGAGCTTTTTTAGACTTGAGTCTGCTTTCTCACATGCATGGAGTGGAAGTAGACACAAGTCTACGAAAGCTCATGCTACCAGCTTATTTCTTTCACCTAGTCTCAAAGGTTCTACAGTATCTCTTTGCTTACTTATTTTCCAGACTAACACTGCTGTGTCTTTGAATTCATTCTGCTGAGTGAGACCTTAGATCTCAGCCTAAATTCCCATCCAGATGCTACCATTGTTCTTGATTCAAAAGAGACAAAATAGTACACTCATCTGTCCACATTTGCTGGGGCTAGGGGCACAGGATCCCCGTAAATGTGGAAAAATCTCAGATAACAAAAACACTGTTTTTACCTGAGGGAACACCTCTCTAGGAATCTCTAGGTCCTCCAGTACAACTCTGTGGTCAACATCTGCCAGACATTAACCATAGAATTGTGCTGGAGGAGCTACAAATGTCTAGTGAAGTGTTCTTTCTAGGAATCTCTAGGTTCTTCAGAGCAACTTTTGGTTACAGTTGACCACAGAGTTGTGCTACAGGACTTGATATTCCTAGAGAGAACATATTAATAAATACATGAATAATCAAATCCACAAAAGTCAAAGTGGCAAATGTGGAGGGACGAGTGTAGTAGAAACCGTTTCACAGGATAATGGTCTTTTATAATCTGCAACATCATAGTAACCACAGTGCATGCTCCATCCCATGGAAGTAGAATTGATCAGCAGGTGTGGTAGCACTAAGCAAATCCAACAGACACAGGGCAGATCCAAACTACGTATATGCTACTCTTCCTATCAAATTATCCTGTATTTTTAAATATCATTTTATACTACCTGCTCCTAATCATTTCCTGAGAATATCTCACCAGGACAACACATATTTGAATTATAAAGTGAGTTTTGTTTTCAAATATATTCCCACTTTGCTAATGTGATACCAATCTATAGGCATTTATCTAGTACAGAAAAAATATATTAAGATAGACAGTAGAATAGGGGGAGGTGGCACGTTTATAGTAATGGAGTTACCAAGTTGTTTCCATGTAAGGGAGGAGGGAGGAGCAGGAATATCAGTCACACCATATTCAGCAAAAGTAATTGTCAGGTAGAGGGATAATCACACCAAAACTTATACAGAAGTTAATATTGCAGTGAACAAAAATGGGAAAAATGGAAATATATATATATGCCTGAAGAAACAAGGGAAAACTCAATAAAAACTCATACTGAACAGAGTTACATTACAAGGATTAGCAGAATTTACATTGCAGAGTTACATTACAGTTGCATTACAGAGATTACAGGGCTGCCCAGAAGCAAGGAGTTTATCACATGGAAGGAAATTAGAACTTTAAACAGTAATTAACCCATGAAAATCATGCAATTGACATTAAAACATGATTAAAACGAGATTAACACAAGAGCCATTATCCCATGAATAACCCTGGAATAAACAGGCAATAAACAGCAAAAAGTCATTGGACTTTATCACACAGGGACAGTGGAAATATAAATGGGGATTAACCCATGAAAATCATGCATTCACGATTAAGATTTTCACACGACATTGTGATTAAATAGCCATATCGTGCCAATGGAATATCGTGCAATTGCGATAAAGCTTTTCACACGACATTGCATTGAAAAGCATTTAAAGTGGTATTAACCTGTGAATAACCAGGCAATAAACAACAGCAAATCATTCACGGGAAAATCCCCAAAATGCTTTCTTGCTGTTTATCGCCTGGTTATTCCCAGGATAATGGCTCTTTTATCGCTCTGTGTCTAAAAATCCTAATTGCAATTTAATTGTAATCGCATGATTTTTACAGGATAAACCCCGTTTAAAGTAACAAATTTTCTCCGTGTGATAAGGCTCATTCACAGGAAAATCCTGTGAATGATTTGCTGCTATTTCTATGTTTCTTGCCTGGTTATTCACAGGATAATGGCACTTTAATCATGTTTCATCTCGACATTGTGTGAAAACCATTAGCACAATTGTGGGATTATCACAGGCTATTCACGGGATAATAGCACTTTGAACATGATGTCATGTGAAAATCATTAGCGCATTTGCAGGATAATAATAATAATAATAATAATAATTTATAGCCCACCTCTCCCCGAAGGATCAAAGGAGATAACAATAATAAAATATCACAATGACATTAATTAAACATAATTCCCTAACCCCCAATTAAAATAGAAAACATCATAAAATACAATCAATTTAGTAAAATCATTCTAAAATTAATCCTCGTTAAAATGAGGCATTGTGGGATGAGTAGAGCAACCACAGTTATGGGACAATGGAAGAGTCTATCACTGATTAATCACCGTTTATATTTCCAGTTGTCCCCCGTGTGATAGGCAACATGTCCTTTTGTAATATCCAATAATGAATAATAACCAAGAATTTGAGATACTTGAAAAATAAGAGACAGGGAGAATGTTTATGGGGCAGAAACTTGAACCAGAAACTGGCAACGTTAGTGAAAATCTGGCTGGTTTTGGAAAGAGGAAGGCAAGTCTTATGCAAACGATGCCAGATGTCATATACATGGGCAGGCTAAGAAACCATAGTGGATAAGGCAATAAGGAAACATATAACAGAAGAAAAATGAAAGCTGTGCTGGAACTTTTAAATCACCCTGTTAAAAGCATTTGCAAAAGATGCTGTTTTTGAAAACAGGTGCATGAGACAACCTCACCAAGAAAGACATCCACCTGGTGGCAGTGGAAGAGTCCCTCGGAGAAGAAGGGAAGTTCCTGTGGCAAAGGACTACAGACACTGGTTTTTGTGGGTTTTTCGGGCTGTGAGACCGTGTTCTAGAAGAATGTATTCCTGACATTTCACCTGCACCTGTGGCTGGCATCTTCAGAAAGTCTTTGACTTCACACTATAGACACTCTTTTTGGCCAATCTCACTCCTTCTTACAATGCTGGTCAGTGATGCCAAGGGTGCATCCACACTGTAGAAATAATGCAGTTTGACACCACTTTAGTTGCCATGGCTCCATTCCTACAAAATCCAGGGATTTGTAGTTTTGTGAGACACCAGCACTTTTGGCAGAGAAGGCTGAAGACCTTATAAAACTACAGATCTTAAGATTCCATAGGACGGAGCTACAACACTTGTCAAATGGCATTATTTCTACAATGTTAATGCATCCCATGTCAGGCTGATTTAGGAAACGTTTTGCCTGGTACTTTAAGAGGAGTTGTGCAAGATTTGTCCTACCACCTGAAAATCCAGGGACAATGAAGTGTCCAGGGGTGTTCTTGGATTATGACTATGGGGAAGGGGCACAACCCTTTCCCAAACTGGTCCCATTCCAATCTCTGAACCTGAAACATACTTTTTGCATTCTAGCAGCCATCTTGAAAGGATTTAATTTCAACTTGTTTTTCCTCATCCAGGCTATTGTCAGTCTTAGCTCAGGGATACAAGTTCCTTGATCCTAGGTGACAAGGAGAAATAGAATTGGATATCATCAACATATTGATTTTTTAAAAAACCTGGGATTTGGACTGGATGGCCCTTGTGGTCTCTTCCAACTCTAGGATTCTATGAAAACAGTATTATTTGCATAATTCATGTAGATTTCATAAGAATTATATTTTCTGTGCAAGTCAGAAAGGAGTGCCCTGATACACCTATCACTTCCCCATGACACATTGCTGATGAGGCATGTACATAACAGTTCAAAGATAATTCAAAATAACAGATTATGTTTGTCCAAATGTATGTTACATTTGGTAATTAGTGGGCACATTATGAGTTATGGTCAAGTCATAATTTACCTATCTTTTAAAAATGATTAGAATAATTTTGAAAATGTGGTTTTATGCTTACCTCTTATGTTTAAGATCTAAATGACCAGTTCAGCAATAGTTCCTGCTATGCTATTATCAGCATTTTGAGAGAGGGCCACAGATCATATATTAGTTTTCCGAGACTGCACTCTGATTGAAATCAACTTAACTTTTCTCTGCAAGCATAATGTGAAGCAGATGTGTGTGTGTGTGTGTATTTCTCCCAAGGAATGAGCACATTAAAATCCTCTCTATGATACAACATACATAGCGCTTCTAGATTAATGCTCTTGCCTGCCAGATTTGTAGCTTTGATTCTCCCTGATTTTTAGCACTTAGTGGGATTTATTTCAGTGATTCTACCCTTAGGCCAAAATGAATCAGCTTTTTATCTGAGATGATCATATTTTGGCTAAGCCCTATAGCTTTTCTTTTAATAAACATGTAACTTTAAACTACCATTATACACAGAGACAACGCAAACATAAAAATCAGATGAATTCTTCCAAAACACCACAGCCAAAACAGAGTCCACCAAAGCTCATGATGGAATTTGTGCTTAGGGTGATGTAAATAGTGCCTGTATTTTGTGCCATCTTCATTTATCTTGCTTGCCTATGTATCAATTTATAACAATATAATAATCAACAATAACAACAGCAATAATAATAAACTTGCTTGTATTTTTTGTTTTGCTTTGTTTTAAAAATGCAGGATATACATTAATCACAGAGAACAGTTGAGCAGATTCTGAACTTGCTATTTGTTCCAGAAGACCCTCTGCATTCCTAATTGTCTCTTTAAAAAAAAGTAACATTTTGGCTTCAGCTAATTTGAATTGGAGAGCCAGCATGTTGTAACAGTCTGAGTGTTGGACTAGGACTCCATGAGACCAGGATTTGAATCCCAGATAGGCCATGGAAACCCACTGGGTGACCTTGGGCACCCATTCTCTGCCTTAAAGGAAGACAATGATAAACTTCCTCTTTTGAAATTTTTTGAAATTTAGTTTGGATTCAGACTGGATTTAGGCACTCAAACAACCATGATTGCACTTATAGAATGAAGGTCACAGGTAGTATTCCTTGACCTTTGAACAACATTTCATGCTATAGCACTAGATTGGGTTCTTATGGTGTGGTGTTGGTGATATAATGATTTCACTCCTAACTGCAGAACAGTTTGCAGAAGGTGGGACTGTGGGTATCTGTTAAACCCTATGGCATTTATTTTATGCCTTGGGTTTATGCAGAGTTCAGTTCTGTTCCCTACGTTCTATAATATCTATAACAGACCTGCACAACTTGCCAGTAGGAAGGGGCCAAAATTAAATAGGCTAAACTTCCTCGAGCCACAGATAGATTTTAATTAAATGTTAATTGATTAATTAATTAATTAATTAATATTTTAAATATTAATTTTGTCCTCCTCCTCCTCTGCCTAGCCTTCTCCTCAGAAGAAAGCTGAGAGGTGGAGGAGTCTTGCCCATCCTTCTCTTCCTCCATCTGGACTTCTCCTCAGGAGAAGGCCGAGCAACAAAGGAGCCATGTGGGGTGAACATTGGTCCCTCTTCATCCTCCACTGCCCTCAGAAGATTGTCAGAGGGAGGGGAAGCCTTGCACTGCGAGTGTTTGCCCATCCTCCTCCTCCACCCAATCTTCTGCTCAGGAGAGAATCGAGCAGTAGAGGAGCTTTGTAGGGTGAGCATCCGCCCTTCTTCCTCCTCCTCCACATTGCCCTCTCCTCAAAAGGCTGTGCAGTAGAAGAGCCTTGATGCTGTTCCACATCTTTGTGGGCCACCCAAAATCCTTTGGTGGGCCGCATGCGGCCCCTGGGCCATATGTTGTGGAGGCCTGATCTATAAGAATCTGGTAGATAAGTTCATTTGAGAATTTAGAGTGAGGCATCGTCTGTATGTTGATGATGCTCAGTTTTACTTCTTTTTGAAACAGAGGCTGAACCTATGCATGGATTCAGTAATGGTATGGATGAGAGCAATAATTCAAAGCTGAAGCCATATAAAATAGAAGAGTGGTGAGTGGATGGCTCTCTGGTCCAGGGAAATTAAGTTCAACAGGTTTTGCATGGCTTCTCGGTATGGTGCTAAATCCTGGTCTCACAGGGCCCAAGTGGTTTCAGTGACATGGGTACAAAACACACTGGATGATGTCTTACTGATGCCATGCATATATACCCTATCATTTTCTAAGGCTAGGCTGATCCTCCATGGTCCAAAACACACTGCAGAAATAATCCAGTTTAAGACTGCTTTAACTGCCCTGGCTCATTATTAGGGAATCCTGGCAATTGTAGTTTATTGTGGCACCAGAGCTCTCTGACAGAGAAGGCTATATGTTCCCAGAATTCCCTAGCACTGAGCCAGGGCAGTTAAAGCTGTCTCAGACTGGATTATTTCTGCAGTGTGTTTTGGACCATGGAGGATCTTACAAGTGGAGGATGATCCACCAGCTGTTACCAGCTAATTGGCTCACCATTTTTGTACAGAAATTGTGGCCATAGTGATCTAATAGCTGACTGACCAGCTTACTGTGTGTTATACTTGTAATTAGCCTTGAAGATTAGACAGAAGCTCCACTTCATGTAGAATTTAGCTGCCAGAACTTTTAAGTAGAACTGCCAGGTTAGCTAACATCAGCATAGCCTTAAAAATGATATAGGGTATGTATGAATTGCAACTGTAAGGCATCATCCAAAGGCATTTATCAAGTAAACTTTTTAAGATCCCAGATCCCATCAATTTATGTTAGAATGTGACTGTACTATTTAATTCAATGCAAATTGCTCAAAGATTATTCAGAAATTATCCAGTCCCCCTGGCTATCAGCTGATTATCTTTTCTGTGACCTCAGATTTGCTAAGAGAGTAACTGCTCAGGAGACCAACACTCACTCTTCTGTCTCCACTGGCTTGAAAGCACATTAGCCAATAATAATAATAATAATAATAATAATAATAATAATAATAATATACATCCCGCCCCTCTGTAGAGCAATCGGGGCAGCTTACAACATTAAGATTAACACAATGTAAACAGAACCTAAAAATCCCTAAAAATCCCGAAACCCACCCGCCCCTTAAAAAGTAAGGGTTCTTCTTCTTAGACTGGGCCCAATGGAGCTAGGCCTGCCATTATATTAAATCAGACTTATAGTTAAATTAAATTAAATTAAATCAGACTTTAAATTTAAATTTAATCAAACCATTAAATCAGACTTATAGTCTGATTGCTCTCATAACATTAGACAAGATATGTGTTTTATCAGAGTCATCAAATGCAAAAGTATGTTTGCATTTGAGGACTCTGATAAAACACATATCTTGTCTAATAGATCATTGTTCAGTGAACATGAAGTCACTCATCAATCTTCTCTCATAACATCTCAACTTCATAAACACAGAAGGTGTCTTTAAGCAAGAAGGAAAGGCACACGAGTTCAGATGACAGCTTTTGCTAAGGATGGCAAATGAGAAATGGACTGAACTGATTTCATTAATCGACTAAGCATACCGTTTTCACTTAGCTAAGTGGACATGAAAGGGTTTTTTTTCATCTAAGGAATTTTTTTTACAAACTTTCGTTAACCACTAACCTCGGCAGAGCTAAGCCAAAGTTATCTTGATGAAAGGATGCATATCCATTACCTAGTCTGCAAATGATCCAACCATAGTCAGATATACAAGCAGGAAAAATATTACTTTCCTATCAGGGTGCTGTTACAACTTGCTTGCTTACCACAAGGCATGCCAGAAGAAGTGTCAGCAGGACAGAAAGTTATTTGATCATCATGTCACTTTTAACTGGTGCATATTAAATTGCTGCGCTGCAGGAGACTCTCTTCCTTGTCATGAATAAACTCATTGTTTCCTATTATATTTGCTATGACTGAGTGTTCCCAGTTGCCAGTGGTTTTCATCATGCACTAGTACAAGGTGACTATGAATGACAGGCAGTTTAATCATCAGCCCAAATCTGTCCCCTCTTCAGTAAGGCGGTTTTCAAACAGAATGAATGAATGGCATCTGTCGACATTAATAAATATCATGCGGGCAGGAGCATTTCCATAACTTTACTGAAAGCCCCCTACTGTTTGAGCTCCACTTCATCATATATAACAAGGATGTGAGGAAAAGTTCCTACAGGGACTGGGTTGAAAGGGACCCAATAAACACTCCATATGACAGGCTCTGGTCTGTTGAGCGTCCTTTCTCTTTCTTGGCATGGATACAACCCTTTTCAAATATGCTAGCTGGGGAAAAGGCGACAATATTCTGCTGTTATCACTGGAGGAGAAAAAAAAAGGTTGTCAAGGAATAAGATTCTTCCAGTTCATGTAATATCTAGAAGAATGTATTAAACTGGCAAAGTGCTCTGGGCCTCTATTTCGATAAGAGCTGGATAAAGTCCAGATTTTATCATTTGAAAATAAACTTTGACAATAGGTTAACCCTTGATCAGAATTACACTTTTTAAAAGAAACAAATTTTGTCTATAGAAATGGGCTTACTGAAGGTCTGTCTTGAACAATCATGGTACAGATGGTTTACTTGCATGGTGGTGCACTGAATCACCTCTTCACCTAATGTTGACTAAATTCAGTCCTACTCAAAGAGCTGATTGGTGCCTTTAGAGTTGAGCAGTCTGAACATGCATTTGATTGTACCTTGTCTAGTGTGGAGTCCAGGCATTGAATGCCAGATTTGTTTTTTATGCTCCAAGTACCCTTTTACATGAGATAGATCGTATCCAGCAATAGGAATCAAGTTTTAAAATAAGCTTACAATTACAATAAAGCCAACTGTCTTTCTCTGCCTGGCTCCTCCATACACTTGCAATTTGGTGGGGTACACAAGCCACATGATTTGATACGGGGAATTTGGAATTTGTACAACCCAGTTCATCCCAGACAGGTCTGGAGGCTCCTAGATTCAGGACTTCACTATGATTCAGAAATCCCAATCTTCATTATACCCCATTTATCATCAATGGAAATCAATAAATAGCTGTCAGTCACAAATCCACACACCTCCTTTCCCTGTGTCCAGGAAAGCAGCCAAATGGCTGATGAGACCAAACAAACAAATGACTGGTAGAGCTAGTGTGAAGCAGCAGCAAAAGTCTCTGCTTCAAAGTGCAGAGTTCCAAACACAAAGGGTTTTACCAGAAGAGTTGTCAAGCAGGCTGAGGTCTAGGGTATCAGATAGGCAAGTCGATCAGGCAGTCCAAAGGTTAAGGGTTCCAGAAATCAAGATGGATCGGCAGTCCAAAAAGCAAGGTTTCAGTCCAAGAAGCAATGGGAACCAGAGACAGAGTACTTCCCTGATGAAAATCAGATATTCACTGACACCGAAGCAGGCATTCGGAAACTCCTTAAATGAGCATGCTGCAGACACTCAGGTGCTTCTGATTACCAGAGCATTTCTGATAAAGTCTCAGTGACCTTCAGGGGCAAGCCCTTTTGGCTCGATGTTGACTGAAGATAGGCACAGTCCCTTGATCCTCCTCCATGTCCAGAGACTCTGCCACCAGGAGACTTGGCTGCTGAGCCTCTTGAGAAGCCACAGGCTCTGCTGGAGCGGGCACAGCAGAGCTAGGGCCGGTTGAGGCTCCACAGCTGCAGGCTCAGGTCTCAGAGGAGTTTTTGGCTCATTATCCAAGTCCTCCTCCAGGCAGGGCATGACACCCTGGCCTTTTCCTTATTCCTTATACAGAGAATTTGATAGAGATTTAATGATTTTTAGACAAAATTTATAGCAAATCTTGACAATTATCATATTAACTAATTAATATCCCACCTTTCTCCATACATGGGACCTAGGACAACTTATGGGGGGCAGGCAGATAGATGCATAATCTTTCAGTGTCCCCACTTGCCAGCACCATGGAACTCCATCCCTTGGTAGAGCTGCCTGGAATTTATGGTGGTTTGTGGGGGGGGGGAGCATTTGTAGTCCTGGAAATGGTGCCATGGTCATATATATTATAAACCAAACAGTTATAAGGTCATAAGCCTAGCTTAGGATATTGTAACTTGCTAAAGCTATGTGTGATGCTAACTAGAAAGGAAAAAATGTAGTGCACACACACACACATTAGAAAATCCTTTTCCACAGCCAATTTATTGCCAAATGCCTGCCATTAAAAGGGGACCAAAGAAGGGTCCAACTCAGCCTCTCATGGCAAGGAATTCCTCAGGCACTTAGGAATACTTCCCTCCATCCTTCCCAGCAAGGCCTGTCACAATGCTAGGGCCATGAGAAAGCCCTCCACTGAGGAACTTAAGACTCAGATATAGGGAGATGCCATCTTTCAGACAAGCATTCTGATTTCATTTTGGTTCACTTTGGAAGAGCTCCAGTTCAATCCAGACATCTCCCAGATCTGTCTGAATCAGTCTCATTGAGCTAAGGATACAGGGTTTGGCCAAATGCAAGCACATTTGTACTGTCTGTGATTCTATGATAAGTCCTAAATATCTTCCAGGCAAGCTAGGAACTTGTCCAGCCTCATCCACTGGCTGTCTAAAACAGCTTACCTATATCACTGTCCTTCCTTTATTTGTAAGCCTAAAATATTTTGTTGCTGCTTGCGGAAACTTCTTCTAATATTTCTCACCTTATTGCATATGTAAGATATCTACAATCTAATCTAAAAATATTTTTATGAAGTTACTATACTAGTAGTGCAGCCAATTTGGAAAGCACAAATTCCTTAACAGCTTATATTTTCCAAAATAGTAAAATGTTAAACGATATGCACAGCTAACTTGCCAAAATATTCTGGCCAATCTTTTTATTTTAAAATCCCAAAGCATCCCAAATGAATAAGCATGGAAACTGTTCTGTAACACATATTTTCTTTTTTGTAAACTTCCTTTTTTGCCCTTTTTTCCCCCTTCAGGCAGAGAACTCACTGGGTTTGGAAGATCTAAATGAAAGACCTTGTAAGTGGAGTGGAGACCTTATTGTGTAAGGGAGATAATTTTAATATGTCAAAGGAAATAAAATACGCTGCTGTTTTCTTATGAAACTGAGTTACTTATTTTTTCCATTGGGTATTAGATATACTGGGTATGGGATAATTCTTAAATGGAAAGCCACTTTTAATGAAATGGTACATGACATATTGCTGACTTTATTTTGTAAAGAAAGATGTGATCTAAATCAAGCCTGTTTAACTTAATAACATGGATCTTACTGGATCAAGACACCCATGTAGTTTGCTGCTGTCCTATCAGATTCTTGCATAAATAACATATATTATTACATCCCTCTTCATAATCAAAAAGCAGACTCCCTTGTGCACACACATGCATGCATGTCAATCCTACTTGTCCCCCCCCCCCCAAAAAATAAATCTCAATCCATTGAATAGGGCATGCTCTCAGAGAACCAAGAACAAAGGTTGCAGTTTCAGTGGGACCTTTCTTTGTAAAAATATAAATACAGGCATATCTCAGTTAATGAAGCTTCTGACAGTGCATCTCCTTTTTCCTATGGCTTTTCATGCCCCCCTCCCTCTTTCCTCCTTGCCTTTTTCTAGCTGGAAGATGTTTAACACCATTAGCTTTTGGAGGATGTTGAAGGAGGGCTGAACAAACTCCAGTTTTTGGTGTCATGTTACAGCAGAGTGTCCAGAAAATAATACAATAAAAACTGAGATGGGGAAAATGGTATTCTGCTCTAGTCAGTCTAACTGTATGTGGCTGCCCATAACAGGCAAGGTAAATGGCAGCTGCCTCCAGCATCCATTAATGAACTCCATGAACAGCAAAATAGAGAAAAAGGGAAAGTAGATAAGCTTGCATTGCCAGCTTCCTCTCAGCATTTTTTTAAAAAATCTAGAAGTTAGGCCCCCAAAATGGAAAGCATAAGAAAAGTGGAGGCTTGACAAAGAAAGAAAACAGATCTAGATGTTTGGCCCCCAAATGGAAAGTACAAGAAAAGTGGAAGCTTGTGAAAGAAAGAACCATCTTCCAAACATTTTGGAAGCCTTCAAATGGTGTCTATACATTTTCAAAAAAAAATTTATGTATGCAGGGCTTGCATGCCCTGTTTGTTTCATTTCATATATGCA
The DNA here is from genome assembly GCA_026167975.1 of Phrynosoma blainvillii. Taxonomy (NCBI): domain Eukaryota; kingdom Metazoa; phylum Chordata; class Lepidosauria; order Squamata; family Phrynosomatidae; genus Phrynosoma; species Phrynosoma blainvillii. Next base: position 42,808,798 of record JANUYF010000005.1, read on the forward strand.
TATTGTTAGTGTTGAATAAAAAGGTTGATGAAACATTTTGTTCTTTTTTGTGGTGGAGTACACTACTCTTATTCTTGTCATGTTATTTCTGCCTCTGGTACCAAGTTTTCAGTTAAAGATATAATGCCCTAGAATTTATCTCACCATTAACTAAGGTACATCTGTACGACCATGTACAAGTGTGAGAACTGGACAGCTGACAGAAAGAAAATATGGTATATACTTGACTATAAGTCGAGGGCAGATTTGGAGGCCAAAATGATGGATTTTGATATGACCCATGGATAAGTTGAGGGTAAAACTTAGTGGCATGTAACAAAGGATGTAAAGAATGAAGCAAAGGAAAACAATGCTAAAGAACAAAATTACAGCAGGCCTAACTTTTGTGCTCATATTAAGGCTGGATGGATGAGGGAGTAGAGCAGGGTCAGTGCTTCCAAGACAGATTACATTCTTGCCTTTAACTAGGGGATAGTTCCTGTTTAAAAAATAAGAGTCAAAGTACACTACTTACATTGACCCATGGATAAGTTGCCTCAGGTTTTTGGGATCAATTTTGTAGCCTAAATGAGTATATACAGTAAACTCATTTGAGATGTGGTGCTGGAGAAAAATGCTGAGGATACCATGAACAGCCAGAAACATAAACAAATTGGTCCTTGACCAGATCAAACCTGCTCTTCCTGGAAGCAAAGATTACAAAACTGAGGTTGTTGGACTTTGGCCACATCATGAGAAGGTATAACTTACTGGAAAAGATGATAATGCTAGGAAGGTAGAAGGCAACAGAAAAAGATGAAGTCCACACACCAGATGTCATGGGCCTGAATTTGCTGGCTATAAACAGAGCAGTGAAAGATAGGGAGTCTTGGAGATGTCTTATCCACAGGGTCCACTTAAGGGCAGTTAACATCAAATGCTTCTATTAAAACAATGAAATAAAATATGCTTAAAAATACTATTTCAAAAATGTGTCAGCAAAGACTGAAATTAAAAGATGGATAAACAACCCTTCCCTAAAATATCCATTAGATGTACCCTACAGTAAAACAATCTCTTTATTGAAACATCTTGGGTAGCCTTCCTTAACCAGCTACCCTCCTGAGGTGTTGGTTTACAACTACCATCACCCCCAGTCAGTATGCCCAATGAGGATGCTTGCTGGAAATAATAGAAATAACACACGAGGTAGGAAATGGCTGATCTAGAGTTTGCATGATGTATTCTGTGCATTTTGGTTGACCAAGAAAAGTATCATTGTTTTGTGGATTTGGATTTTGTTGTAAATTGCTGCATGGCCAACATGGTTATTTCTAAATATATTTCCTCGATTTGAAAATACAGCTGTAGCTTCATATGTTCCTAAGATTCTAGCCAGGACTTCCATTTCTTGCAAATGTTGGATATTCAAATGGTAAAAGACAAGAGCTTGGCTTGAGTGGCATTCCCTTCTAAAGCCAGGATTTCATAGCTACTGTTGTGTTGGATGTCTCCCAAAAGTTCTGTAAAATTGTGTGTTTTCTAGGATTTGGGCATGTGGATGCAAAATGCCTTTCTTTTATTCATGGTTTTTGGGTTTTTTTCATATTGCCAAGACAATAACATATAAAGTGTCTTTCTTACTGTTCTTTTGTGTGAGATTATTAGAATCTAATTCTGAAGAGTGGCGTTTTGTAAATTAACTCCAGAACACAAATACAATGCAAACCCAAAGTCTGAGAATAAGAAGAAGAAAAAATGATTTTCATAATAATCTCTGGCATGAAAGACCTTTTACATACTGGGTGAGATTGAAATACATTATCATACAAGCCTTGTTCTAATTGCAATTATATTAGTATAAGGATACAAATACATGCCAGTTTGGGAGCTTTCCTTATCACATGTCCCTTCAATAGCATGACTGGGGCTGTATCTGGCATTGTTACTACCTCATATTCTCTTCTGCACTCTTCCTGAATCCCACCTTCCTGCCCTATGCCCTACCCAGTATTTGTTGTTGTTGTTAACTGCCCTCAAGTTGATCTTGTCCCATGGCGACCCTATGGAGGAAACATCTCCATCTTCCCCTGCTCTGCTTAATTCATGCAACTCCATACTCATGACTTCCTTAATAGAGTCCATCCACCTAGCATATGGCCTTCCTCTCTTCCTACTTCACTCCACCTTTCCCAGCATTATTGCCTTTTCCAATGAGTCCTCTCTTCTCATGATTTGTCCGAAGTACGACAACCTCCGTTTGGACATCTTGGCTTCCAGGGAGGTTTCCGGCATAATCTGCTCTAGGATCCATGTATTTGTCCTTTTAGCTGTCCATGGGATCCTCAGCATTTTTCTCCAGCACCACATCTCAAATGAATTTATTTTCTTCCTATCATCTTTCTTAACTGTCCAGCTCTCACATCCATACATGGTAATAGGGAATACAATGGCTTGTATGATTCTAACTTTTGTGCTAAGTTGCGTTTTAGAATCTTTTCTAGTTATTTCATAGTCACCCTTCCCATTCTTAATCTTATTCTGATTTCCTGACTGTAGTCCCCATTTCTATCAATGTTTGATCCCAGGTATGAGAATTCTGCTAGTATAATGGTGTCATCTCCATATCTTAGGGCTCATTCACACTTGCATTTAATTTGGTTCACAAGTTACTTCAATACAGGAGTGCAGAATCAATTCAAACCAATACGTAGTTCACACTATGTTTTCCATTACCAGTAATGCATTCTTATCTATTTTAAACACACATCTCGTTCACACTGACATTTGCTCCACTTCAAAATGGATTCTCGCAATTGATCCATCCTGCTTTTATTTTTTTAATGTCAATCATATGATGTGCATGGGCATGTTTCTGGTTACGCAAGCACTTGGAGGTATGGCCACACACATCAGCTGTCCCTATTTCCATGAGCCTCTGTGTGTGTATGTGTTTATGTGTGTGTGTGTGTGCGATGCACACCCTCCTCATCTTCTACTTTCCCTCCATGCATGGAAATGGGCCACTAAAAGCTGAGAGGGTACAGGTCTCTTTCTCTGGGGGCAAGAGCTGATTATACACATGCACCTCTCTCCTTCACTTTCTCTCCTCCACTTTCTCTCTGTGCATGGAAATGGCTCCTAGAAGCTGAGAGGGTGCAGGACTCTATGAAAGCTGATCATACACATGCACCTTTCGCCACTTTCTCTCCTCCATTTTCTCTCCGTGTGGGGAAATGGGCTCCTAGAAGCTGAGAGAGTATAGGACTCTTTCTATGGGAGTGAGAGCTGACCATACACATACACCTCTCTCTTCCACTTTCTCTTCATGTGGGGAAATGGGCTTCTAGAGAGGGGCAGCAACCCCTGAGGAATAGGAAGGCTCCCCTTTGGGCCAGAGCCCCCTTGCCCCAGGACCCCCACCTCCAAATGGCTCAGGAAGCAGGGGCCCGAAAACGAGGGGGGAGGAGGAGGAGGAGGCTGGAAGGAGGAAGAGGAGAGCCCATCATCTGCAACGCTCATCCTCCTGGGCACCAGTGTGGCAAAAGACCATCCAGAAGGAGGGGGAGGGGGATACAAAGTTACTCTTCCTCCCTTCTTTCCCTCCCTCCTTCTTTATTTCTTCCTTTCCTCCTCCACAGCCTGGTGCCTCCTCCTCTTTCTCCTTCTCTGCAGCCAAAGCAGCTGATGCAGACCCAGGGGAACTTTTATTTCTATGAGGACAACAGCTGATTGGAATCAGAAAAACACACACAAATATGGCCAATCACATAAACTGTCGTTGTTGTTTTTTTTTTTAAAAAAAAAAATCCACGCTGTAGCACACCACTTGGCTGTGATGGAAATCCAAACAGCCCCACGGAATGTGTTTTTTTAAATGCCCTTACAGATGGAAAGACATTCTGTTTCTTTACAATCATAAACTATATTACATATAACTTAGTTTACTCAGAAAAATATGAGCAAGTTTGAATATATTAATTTTTAAAGTATTGTTTATTTTAGAGAATAGTTAATTTCATTTACAAATGGAGCTAAAAACTGCTGAACCTTAAATACACTAGCATCTCATGGGTGGTTTTTTTGTTTGTTTTTTTGTTTCAATTTATGAGACAAAAGCAAAAGGTTAAAGTTGAAACCAGATGAAACCACCAACATTCTGATAAAACAAAGCTTTTACATCCTCTGAACCTAAACTCCAGTGTCAAACATCCATTTTCAGAAAAGGAGTTGTGATTAAATGAGAGAGAAACCTTATCACATGCATGCTAATTTTGTTTAATAAAATCAACCTCTTTAGCTGAGCTATGAACATCAGCAAGTTCTCCTTCTTCAGAACATCCATTTGTATCTTCATGGATTTCTAAAAAATGAAAGTTTGCCTGGAACTAGACAATCAATCTATCTTTTTTACGTGTCAGTTTATTTCTTGATCTGATCTCTGTATATCCAAACCTACACCAGGTTGTTTTATATGCTTCTAAAAGTGCAGAGGAAGCAGAGCCTGTATGCAAAGTTTTGGCACTTGCCACCATGCATCAGAGATTCATCAGAACCCTAGATTCCATTCCTACACCAAATACATTAAAGTGTTTGGCATTTTGCAGCATTTGAAATCTTCTTTCCTATATCCTAAATGTGCTTCCAAATCATTTTAAATGAATAAGGACTGGGAAGCAATGTATGGACACATTAGCCAAGATCCTGCATGACTACAATGCATATATTTATGCTGAAGAAACTATGTCACTGACATGATACGCAAAAATGCTAGAGAATTGTGATGATGCACAATAAGGCATCATGTAAAATGTCCTATTGTACAATGAGACAGGATGTGCTTCAGGACTTATTGTGTATCTGGATATATTGTGCATCTGGACTGTTTTGCAATTGGGACTGTTTCACATTGACCATACTATTCCAGTATCCATTTGTGCAATGGTCGTGGTGGCAGTGTTTAATCTCCCCTCACATCCTGAAAATACAAACATTGTGTAATGGCCCAAAGAACTTGGTTTACACTGACATAACTTCTCAACGGGATACCAGACATTGCCTACAACATTTTATTCACCATTTTGAAACAAAATACTGCATTATCTAAAGTGAGATAATAAGAATAAGAATTCTGTCCCCTCCTTGAAATTTTGTTTTGATCCCCAGTTTTCCAACATTGTGGAGAGTGAGGCACTGCAAATCATTCACACCTAGAACTCTTATAATTGCTAGTAGCATCCCCTTGTGAACTTTGCTTTTCTTTGGATACCTAAACTGTATTTGTAAATGCTCAATTGACATTTTAAATTACTGAAATGCTAGAAATGAAGGGGCTGCAGGAAAATTACATCAGAGGCATAATTTTTATTGAGAGGGGTTTTTTATGCCCTCATTACCCACACCATTGCTACATCCCTGAAACACAGTTTTTTTTTTCTTGGTCTGCATAAATCACAACTGCCAGAAGAGTGCCCCTTGATTTGTGGACCTTTCACTACTCACAGATTTTTTTTAATGTTCTTAACAATCATAAACTTTTGTCAAAGCTGCTGTGGCCATTTCCAAATAGAAATGGAAATTCTATTTCCAAATAGAATGGATGGAAAGAAAGAAAGACAAACAAACAGACAGCATTCCTGACAATGTCTGTTTTGCATTCCAGAAAGATGAGATTAATCACTAAAAGTATATGACTGGCAACCTTTTAGGCATCTATATCATTGTAAACTGGTTTGCAATCATGTGAATGTGAATTGTGATGTTGCACAATGCTCATATACTCAGAAGGGGAAGAGAGACACAGCTCCAGGACCATTGCACAAACAAAGACAAAAACATGGTTGCTGTGCCATAGAATCCACTGCACAGGACTCCCCATTATGCATTTTCACAATTTATTAGAGGGGTTACACCTTCTGTCAGAGATGTACCTACAACTTCGTAAAGCTACCAATCACAGCCTCTGATGTAGGATCTTGACACTTGGTTCATCAGAGTAATTAACAAACAGTTCATAATATATTATTGAAACATTTCATCTTTGGCCTTCTTTAGTCATTGAAAAGAAAAGTAAGCCGCATCTAACGTGGCAGTTTAGGACACTCTATTGCCAACTGTCTTAAGTGGATGATGGTGTTAATGTATTATCTTGTAGATTGAGAACATGAGGTGTTAAGGTTTTAAGTCTGTGGATTCAGTAATTCTCTCTTACATCCAGGAGTGCTTGAAAAAAGATGGCAACTCAGGTTGATCAAGCTTCCTGGTTAGGATTGCAGACTTGTGATTCCTAAAGTTTATGTGTACATGTGTGGTTGTTTCCCCCACATACTGAAAATGGCATCCTATGTTTCAATCATGTAAATAAAATTTCAGGATAAATAAAATGCAGGTATTTTATGTTTTATTGTGTTATTTTATGCTATATTATTATGTTGTGGTTTGTTGCTTTGTGCCTTCAAGTTGTTTCTGACTTATGACAACCCTAAGGCAAACCTATCATGGGGTCTTCTGGGGCTGAGAGCATGTAGCTTGCCCAGGATCACCCAGTGAATTTCTGTGGACAAGCAGAGAATTGAACCCTGATTTCCAGAGTCATAGTCCTAAACTTAAACCACTACACCACACTGGTTTGGCAGACCTATCATGGGGTTTTCTGGGCTGAGAGCATATGCCTCACGAAAGGCCACCCAGTAGGTTTCGGTGGCCAAGTTGGGAATTGAACCCTGATATCCAGAGTCGTAGTCCTATGCTCAAACCACCATGCCACACTTGCTATGTTATGTTACATCATATCATATATAATAATGTGTGCATCTGTATATCTGTTTCATAGAGCTGAGTTGAAGGGAGAGGCCCAAGGCAGAAAAGCTGAGATCTCTCTCAGGTTAACTAGGAAACTCAGGCATGGATTATTCTCTGAGTCGATCAATATTTGTTTTTGAGGGACTCAGTACAAAGAACATAGGACTAAAACACTGAAAAGAGTCTTATTCATTATCAAAACTCTGGCAATAATTGCATTGGTTTGTTGCTGCTGTTGCATATAATTCTGAATTCTATCATAGGAATCCTTATTGTAATAATTTAATTCTGTTTTAGTAACACTTTTCTATGTTTTTAATTGCATTGTTTTTAAACTTGTAAGCCACTCTGAGTCCCAGTTTTGGGAAAAGGGTGGGAAATAATAATAATAATAATAATAATAATAATAATAATAATAATAATAATCATCATCATCATCATCATCCCTTTTAGAGTGATCCTATACAAACAAGGCATTGCGATTTAGCAGCAGAAGAGAATTACAAATTAGAGGGATCGCCACCAAAAACTGCTTGCTTCACACTCTTGCAGACTTCATTTGGCACATAGATATTGCAATTGGTGTGTCCCCAATCAAACTTAAAGTTCATTGTGGAACACAAAGCTGTCATTGAGTTCTTTGGTCCAAGACTTATTATTAACACATGAAGAATATGCAGTCAAGACTGGGGCAAGGCATGGTTGTATTTAGCATGGGAAAATATCTGTAAGTAGGTGATGTACCAATGTAATGTGCAATACCAAATGCAATACCAAAGCAAGTCAACAGTGGTCTTGTCTCCTGAAGTAGTACCAAAAGCATGTATGTTCTTCATTTTGAAGAAGTCTGGACAAAGAAAAATAAATGGGAGAAAGCAAAAACACAGTACCATCTGCCCATGGTCTTGGTGAACTGTGCTGCATTTATAGGTATGGAGGAAACCAAGCAGAGCCATTCTGACAACAATGCAGTATGCACAAATGGATATAGACAGTACACTCCAATTCTTTAGCTAACCCCTCAGGCTTGAGGTGACAACCCCAGAGAAACAGAAAGATTTCCAAAAGGGGTCTGTACAATATTTTCCCTCTCTGAAAAGGAAGCAAAAGTCAGTGTGAGGTCACAGTCAATGCTTGTTTATTCTCTCTCTCTCTCTCTTTAGGAGGAGGACAGAAATAATGTTGTGGAAATCTCGGTCGACTCTACTGGAAAGACATAAATGGAGAGGGGGAAATTTAATCACAAGACTGAAATGGATCTTGCCTGCGGTTTCAAGAGAAACCGAAAATCTACAAAGAAGGATGTCATGCTGAGCCAGAAAGGGTTCTCTCTCTCCCCCTCTCTCTTTCATAACATTTTCTATATTGTAAGCATGCTATTAGTTCTAACAAGAATTTCAGAAAGCTGAAGGATGGCAGCTTTATCTTTGTCTTGGTCTTTGGCTGGCTGGAGGAACTTGCACAAGTCACTTAGTCAGACCCCCCCCCCCCCCCCGGAAATTATTGATTTTTTTATCTTCTGAAAGCAGTTTGAATTCCCAGGAGGAAGACAACATACACTTAAAAAAAAAAATCAGTTTCCACTTTTAAGCAGTCTGGGTGAGATAGCATTTCCTAATCAAAGTCAAAATGGGTAGCAACAGAATCACAGGGGGTGGGGGGTGGCAATCTTAGCCATGCTTTTATGGGAATACTTTAATGTATAGAAGTAGGTCTGATCAACTAAGTATTGATGAATGGATTCATACTGCAAAATTATAGTGACTTGTCATGATTTTAACTGCCATGGATCTATCCTACAGAGTCCTGGGATTTGTAGTTTTGTGAAGTATTCATAGTTTGCTACACCAAGCTACAAATCCCAAGATTCTGTAGGATAGAGCCATGGCATTTAAAGCAGTATCAGAGTGCTATAATCTGCATTGTGGATGCACCCACATGAGAATTCAAAAATAATGAGAAACAACACAGAAATAAAGCCCCCAGAATGCATATATGACTAAAGGCTCAGTGGATTCCTGACATTCGTTCAAAACTAAGAAAATTGGGGAGGAAAGTAGTGACTGTAGCTGCAGAGTAAAACTGATAGCAGAAAGAAAGAACCATTTTGTCAGTGCATACCTGAAGAGAGAACCAGTCATCCTAGAAGAGAGAAATAATAAAGAGAGAATAACATCAATAAGGGCTTTGAGGATGTTGCTGAAAAGAAAGAAAGTGTAGAGACCACCAAGGAAATAATGCTGGTGATAGATATTCCATTTATGGTAATACCAATCTGGTATGTGCGCCTGCTGATGGTTGAGCATATGTAGATTCTGGTATATGAGCCTCATCTTTTGGAACAGTGGGAATTGCTGTTACAGAAGGAATGACATCTGTAAAATTGTAGGTGAGGGAGAGGCAGAGAGAGGACACAGACAGTTATCACATAATCCATTTCCATAATAAAGATTTCATCCACAAATAAGGGATTTAAGTAGACAGCTTGAGAACATGCATGACAATAAATTTGATATCCAGGACAACTGTGGCATAGAAGCACTGTATGGAATACACTGAATCCTATAGTTAAATACATGGTGTGTGAAGAAGTAAGTTTAATGATGCAACATCTGGAGAACAACTATGGGGAAATAGCCTTCTATCCCATTTGTTGTTTTTCCAAAGGCATGTGATGGGCTGTAGTGGGAAACAATGCTGGTCTAAATATGCTTCTAGGCTGATCTAACAGGGCTCCTGTGTTATTTTGTGTATTTTCTGAAATAAGGGTATGAATAAAGAGGAAAATGAGAAGGCTGAAAGAATGACTACTCTGGACTGTACATTGAGAAATCACAAATATTTCAGTGAACCAGGATGATTTTTTTTAAAAAAAATTAGGCCTGCTAAGTTCTAGGTTTTGACCCTGAAATTCAGATTGTGAGGTCTATTCTTAGGTCCTCAGGCCAACAAATTTAAATATCCAGGTCATCAACTAATCTCAAATTATTACCTTTGAATCTTGGATCTAGGGCATAAGACTAAGTTCTTCTGAAACTGAAAAGTATTTATCCCAAGTAACTCAATTTTCTTGCCTCATTTTATCCCCTCACAACAGCCTGCTGCCCTGCCATAATCACACTAGTTTAAGAATGGAAGCATGCCAGTCTGGCCTAATTTCTTATTACACTTTTCCCCACAATAACACTTTGGTAATCCTTTGGTGTTCCTGTTTTCTATACTGGCAAACACCACCTTCAGGGAGCAGCCAAGATCACTTCTCTCTCCTCCCAAAGCTAGATGCTGCTGTATGCATGTTCACAGAGCAGCCCCAAACTTCAGAAGTGGTGGTGGTGGGGTGAAGTGATTACAGCTGCCATCTGAATCCAGAGAAGTGGAGTAGAATCACACCCACTCATCCTACATGACTGTCTGAGAAGCAGAATCGCAGCAGAAGGGACCTATTGCATGAATGCATAATGGAATAGCAGTGATATTGAAAGCCTACTGATGGGTCTTGCCTGTTAATGGAAAAGTGCACTGCACAGCAAGCTATGGAATGCAAGGTAGCAGAAGGACAGATATGATGTCATGTGATAAGTACCAGCCAAATATGGTTTTATTCTGTTAAAATTCCTTTTTTTATAGCCTATGTGATAAAGTTTTTAAACTTATAAAATAGCTGGATAAAATTATCGAGGGAAACTTTGGCCCAGTTTTTGAACTTCCTAGTTCTCTGCGTGTTTCTTGAACACTGGAAGGCATGATAACAAGACACATACCATTGGTTCAGCTTGCATAAGTTGGCATTCTGGGCTCTCTGTGGCAGAGGGGAAATTCACTGCTGATCGCCCAAGGAAATGGCTGCTCCTAGAGTGAATTTCTCCTTCTCAGCATAAATGGAATATAAGATTAGGTTAACCACTCTTTATTTCCAAATTTAGCCTTCTATTAGTCTTACATTCTGTTTTCTTAAACATCAACATCCAGTAATTTAAACACTTTAACTATCTCCCGGGTCATTTAGATAAAAATCTACTGGAGAGGCTTTCAAGATTTGACAATATTTTAAAAATTGTGACAAACATCATTAATAGACTTTGCAGTGAACTGTATTTGAGAGTTGCTTGGTAGAGCCATGGTAGAACATCAGAGCAAACCTTCTTAACTAAGCAGATCCTGCAGGTCAGATCAGAGTCATTGTGCCACACTTAGGGCCTTTGCAGACTGCCAGAAATAGTGCAAATTGAGTCCGCTTTAAGGGTTAGGGTTAGGGAATCATGGGAACTGTATTTTATTGTGGCACCAGAGCTCTCTGACAGAGAAGGCTCAATGTCTCAGGGGAAAAAACAAACCAATTCCCATGATTCCCTAGCACTAACCCTAACCCTTAAAGTGGACTCAATTTGCACTATTTCTGGCAGTCTGCAAAGGCCCTTACTTTCTCTCTCTTTCCTTCTAAGACTAAAAAAACTTCAGTTTGATGAAGTTCATTTCCTCCAAAAGTTTTCTCAAGTGCAAATTGTCACTTCCACCATGGACATGGACATATGGCATTGAAAACAGAAGCATAGATGTGTCCTCCTTTGTTATTTGCCCCTCCCCACTATTTCCTGACTTCACATAATTGATCTCTGGTGGTCTAATAGAAAAAACTCAAGGCTCAACCCATGAAATAAATGGTAGCTCCCTCTCATACCAGTTTGTGTGTGCCAGTAGTAACTATAAAGGCCCATGTGGTGACTAGATTTTGACATTGTGGCATGATTGTTTGGTGGCATGGTATTCATTGCATAACTGAAGCACCTGAAAGATACACACCATAATGACAATAACACACATTGTATTGAATTGTATTTCATTTCAATGGATTTGCCACTTCAAGGTGGATAAGGGAAGAGTAATGCAATTCAGCAACATCTGGAGGTCCTCCCTTTACTCACTCCTAGAACAGGACTTTGGTCTGTTCTAGCAGAGCTCTATTTAAGTTCTTATGATGTTTTTAAAGGTACCTTTACAGGTAATTGATTCACATTTTGTCCAATTCTGTCTCCTCAGTAGCTATTTTAGAGCTGCAATTTGATTGTATTCACAAGTCCAGATGGACTTGAAATTAAGAAACCTTCCTATATCTGTTTGTTTGTGGCATTTAGATCTTTTCTCTCATCATGGAGTCCAATCAAGGTGGCATATATAGGGCTCCCAGGTGCTCTCCCATCCAGTTGTCAATCAAATCCAGGCCTACATAATAGTTTTCAGCACAGTGGCTGCATCATGTAGCCTCAGACCATGCTCTCACATCAGCCTTGCAAAGGTCTTTATTATCACTACCTCAGAAGGTGCTGGATTCCTGCATCGGCAGGGTGTTAGACTAGATGGCCCTTTAGTTCCCTTCCAACTGTATAATAATTTGTCAACTTGAAGGATAGTTGATGCTTAAATTCTGCATATAGGAAATGAAATCACTCCTCAGCAGATGGTTCACAAAAATAATTTAGTGATGCTTAGATTAGCATGAGTTCTGGCACAAGATAATGGCAACAAGCAATGTCCACCTGCTATTCAACAGCAGCCACATCTAAAGGGAATAAATAGAAACTTTATACATGGGCTTCCCAACCATCTTCATTCCTCTGCATCTTTAGGCCAGCTGGAGACTCTAAGATTTCAACTAATGAGGGAGGGAGTATGCCAGATTTAGAGAATGATATATGCTAAGTCTCCAGTTATTTTAATTTTTCCTGATGTTAGGAAGGGACACTAATCCTGCTAAACACAATAGGACTCTATGAGTGATTTGCAATCCACAAGAAAGCCAACATGTAAGACGGAAGGCTTACATGTTCTTTCTGGGGGCATGAACCACTGGGGCTGACTCCCTGATGAAATGCACCAAGAAAAGTGCTGCTCAGCCATTGGCGCTTTTCTTCTTGTAGGACAGAGATGGGCAACTGTCAGGGTTCAGGAATCACATTGCCACTGGCGGACCTTGGAGGGGCTTTGTTTTATTTTATTTTATTTTATTTTATTTTATTTTAATCCTATCTTTCTCCCAGCAGAGGATTCAAAATGGTGTACAATGTTTTAAAAACAAATTTTAGTGCAAATCGTAAAACAGAATTAAACTAAACTTCAATTTAAAAATCACAAGTTGAAAACACAAGTTAAAAATAGCTTTGAAAAGACATTAAAAATGCAATGCAATAAAAATACATACACAAAACCATTAAAAGCTCTATCTGCAACAACATACTAAAAACCAAATGCCTCCTTAAATAAAAAGGTTTTTACCTGCTGGCAGAAAGACAGCAAGGAGAGGGCCAACCAGAACTCCTGGAGAAGGGAGTTCCACAATTTGGGAGCAGCCTTGGAGAAGCCTGTCTCTTGTGTCCTCACATGTCAGGGAAGGTGTTGAGATTGAGAGAAAGCCTTCCTCCTCAGATCTTGGAGCACAGACAGCAGAAGACAGGGACATAATGGTTTATTGTTCTTGTTTTCAAATAGTGTTTTGTCCCCAAGTGGGTGTGGGAACAATTCTACTACATTTTGGTCCTTCCTGGCTCTTTTAATACCAGGAAATGCTTCCCCCCCCCCCCCCTTATTGGAAGTGATCGAGAACTTAACTTATAGAAGCTTGGATCTAACCATCACAAAGCACAAGTATGTTGGGCCAAAAGGAGCAGCCAGAGGCCAAACAGGTCCCAAACAGGCCACTGGCAGGAGTGGATTTAATCCTCTCCTGCAAAGGTCAGATTTTGCTGCCTCAATGCGCCCTCAGCATAGCTTCTGGATGCTTTGGGGGCATGTGTCATCTAAATGACACATCCCCTAAGTGGCTGGAAGCTGCATTATTTGGCTCATCTGTTTCAAGCCAGAGGCTGTGCTTCTGTGTACCAAAGTAAGTAGCCACTTGATTCTGGGGGTTTAAAGCAATCATTTTGCATCTAGCTTTGTAAACATAGCCAGATGCTTCTCCTATCACTGCCCCCCAACCAGCCATAGAATGGATGGGAGTGGGCTACTGTGACTAAATTAAGTCCAGGTGATGTAAGCAGGACAGATATAACATTTTCTTTTTGGCAAAAGAAAAAAGCAAGAGTAAAAATAACAATTTTACAAGATGAGATTAAGAAAGGGGGGTTAGGTTTACCTAACTTCCAAATTTATTACTATGCTGCAGCCTTCTCTTGGATAAAAGATTGGATAGAGCTAAAAAACAAGAGAATATTGATCTTAGAAGGGATAAATCTAAAAGAGGGTTGGCACAAATATCTACAATATAAGGATGAGGTAAAAGATAAAAATTTTAATAAGCTTCTAATCAGAAGATCATTAATGAAAGTATGGTTAAAATACAAGAATTATATGTACAATAAAATTCCACGATGGGTTTCACCCCAAGAGGCTTTCCATAAAAATGAATACCCCGGGGAAAAGAAATGGTTAACATATCATGATATTCTATCTAAAACTACCAAAGGAGATACTATAACATCACTACCTGACCTAGAAAAAAAAGAAGGTGGAATACATTGGTTAGAATATATGCAAATAAAAGAAAGATTCAAAAGGGATAAATGTACAATAGGAATTGAAACAGAAAAAAAAAGAATTAGAAACTATCTTAGAAAAAGGGGGAAAACACTTGATATCGCGGATCTACAAACTCCTGTTGGATATTGATATGAAAGAGGAAACAATAAAGGAATGTATGATAAAATGAATGCAAGATATGGAAGAGAATATCCCTCTTGAAATCTGGGAAGAAGTTTGGTGTAAAAATCTAAAATTCACTAAAAGTGCCTACCTTATAGGAAATTATTATAAAATGCTTTATAGATGGCACATGTCACCAGTAAAAATAGCCAAACTGACAAATAAAGAAGACAGCCTTTGTTGGAAATGTAGTCAAAACAAAGCAAATCTGTTCCATATGTGGTGGACCTGCAAGTCAGCAGAGAATTTTTGGAATTTGATACATTCAAAAATCCAAGACATCTTTTCATTCCAATTCAAATTAGACCCAAAATTATATTTACTGAATATTACTGAAGAATTAAAAGATAAAATTAGCAAGGCAGAAAGAGAGGTGGTATTATATATAATAACAGCCGCCCGCCTAGTTTTTGCTAAATATTGGAAAGAAAATAGGGAAAATCTAGAACAAGAATGGCAAATAAAATTAATCGATCTAATGAATATGGACAAGCTGACGATGACGATCAAAGGCAAAACAGAGCAAAAATACCACAAGGAAGTGGGAAAAATTAGAGAAGCTCTGGGATTGAGGATTGCTTGTAACCATATGTAAAATAACTCTCACTAATATCTTAAAATAAGTATCTGCATTTTCCTTATTCCCTTTTTTCTAAAAGAAAGAGATAGGAAAGGAAATATTTTGTGTAATTGTGGGAAATAGAAGGGAGAAGGGGAGAGGGAAAAAAATGAAATTTAGGTTGATCTTGATCTTTGCATATTCATACAAGTGCTGTCTCCCCCCTGATTTATTTTTCAATGTACTCTCCTTATTTTATTTTATGTTATAAAAATTAAGGGGAGTCATTCACAAAATCATCCTTAATAAGTTTAGATGAGCCGTAACAAACAGAGTAAACATTTTAGATGAATGCCAAGTATCATAAAGAAAGATTTTTTTATCTTTATAATTGTGTACTAAGTTCTCATTATTTAGAGAAATTAATGTGTAAAAAACATAACTTTATTGTACCACATTAAGGGATACGCTATTGTGTGCACCTTTCTTTTTCGTTATTCATATGGATGACTCTGTTGATATCAGTTGTTGAATAATAAAAAAAAGATCTGCATAAGTACTTACTAAGCTACATTGTGCCATACATGACCTCAGCCACTGTTTGCACATTCTCTGCAAAGTAATAATTTTCGCCATCTCTCAGAATACAAATCCACACTTTTTAACCTCTGGAAAGTATAGGGATAAATTTCAAAGATAAGGTGGCAAACCTTTTCCCAACATTTCTTACATGGCCATTGGTCACCATAAATTTCAGATATGTACTCTCATAAACAATCCAGTATATACTGATGTTTCTGTCTATGAAATGGCCCATTTTCCACCTGTACATTAGTACACATTTAATGCAGAACCCCACAGCAGCTTGCATAGAGTGATAAAATCCACATGCACACCAAAACAGTGCTGCCATTTATTTATTTTTCAGGTGAGAGGAAGGGTAATAAACAAAAGGCAAACCTAGCTGCACTGGGATACATCCATTATTTCTTTAAAGGCCTGAAAAGTCACCAATGTTATTACTGATAGCAATACAACACAATAGCATCAAGAAGATGGTCCAACAGCAGCCTAGAGGTGAAACACAGAATTAAATGGAAAGAAGCAGTATGAAAGAAATATCTATCCGAACAATGTGAAAAGCAATGCTTAAGAAATACTCAGTCCAAGAGTCTGAAACACATGGGCCAAGAGCACCAGATTCAGGTCAGTCTGGGCATGTGGCATATAGATGAGGCACTCCCCCAGATTGGGCTGAAGCTGTGTCATGGCCACCTAAGGCTTGGGTCTGCTGACAAAAGGAGCACAACAAAGTACCCCTTGTTGGTGGTCTGTTTGGAACCATGGTGGCGGCCATTCTTAGGGTCCCAGCATCTGGTCAGCATGGTCTGGTGCTGAATGGGGAGCGACCAGGGCTGGAGAAGCCAGAGGTTGCTCAAAATTGCCAGTCTACTTGACCCCTGTGAGAGGCATGGTCAGAGGCACTAGGGAATGTGGGGAGGTGTGGATCACACCAGGTGATACCCTAAGGGGGGGTGACACCACTGCTCCTCAATCATCTGCTTTTTGGCAGAAATGGCTGTGGCATTCACTTGTGTCCCTTTAAAATGCTGAAGAGATGGGTTGAGTGGAGTGAGGCTCAGTGGGAGAAGAAAGGAGAGGCCTTAGGTTCCTTTTTTTTTTTTTTAAAAAAATAAATTTTAAGTTTTAAGTTTTAAAAATATTTTTAAATTAAAATATATATATTCTTTTAAAATTTTCTTTAACAATATCACCTTTACCAAATTTTCACTTCAATCACATTAAACTATGTACATGTAAGTATCTTGAAGCTGTGCATATGATATTGTAATTTAAAGGTATAATTTTAATTTTGCTAGTTGTTTTATGTCACAACTATTACCACTACACTCAATGATATGCAGGAATTATGATTAATGAGTAACATTAGAACAACAAAATCACTAAAGATTCTGTATGATGTGGGATGAGAGGAGGTTAATGTGGGGGGTGACACCATGAGTTACTGCACTGGGTGATGCCAACCTTAGTGAGGCCACTGGTGAGAGGTTCTTTTGTCGTGCAGCTTCTCTGCTACTCTCTCCACATTCTGGTGGGAACAAGTGGACTGAGGAAGTGAAACTAAGTAGAATAGAATCAAGATGGGTTATAGCATGCTGCACACAAGTGCAACATGACTGGCAGAAAGATGGTGATTGGCTACTGCAGGGGTAGGCAACCTCTCCCCTTTAAGGGCCGAGGGACTTCAGCTCCCAGAATCCCAGGAGCTATTGGCCAACATGGGACTATTGGCCAACATGGCTGAGGCTTTTGGGAGCTGAAGTCCCTCGGCCCTTAAAGGGGAAAGGTTGCCTACCCCTGGGCTACTGGATACTCTACACCAGTGATTCCCAACCTTTGGTCTTCCATTTTTTTAAAAAAATTTTTATTATTATTATTGGACTTCAGCTCCAAGAAGCTCCAGCCAACTTGGCCAACAGTTAGGAATTATGGAAGCTGAAGTCCAAATCATCTGGATGACCAAAGGTTGGGAACCATTGCTTTATACCAATACCTCATTTTAAGAACAAGACTGTTAGTGCTGGAAGAGGAAGCAATATATGATAGTGAGACAGAACAGTCCACCTCATGACTGCATGCCAAGCTAACGATTTGGATTATGGAGGAGGAACATTCTGAACATGCATGCCCAATATACATTCTCAGAATGTCAACACACATATGCATACACACCAAGTGAAGATACAATAGAGGTTAGGACTCTAGAACAAGCAAGTGCATTAACAGATAACACACACACTACTCATTCTGCTTTAAATAAGTGGCTATTGTTACTGGGCAGGGCAGTGACTCAGGTTGGAGTTTGTCTTGTGCACTCAAATGAGGTCATTCCATAACCTCTATGCCTTCACATATTTGCAATGTACAGAAACACATGGGTATAAAAAGGGCTCCATGTATCTGGGAAACCTAAATAGTCAAGGTTTCTAAATGCATAGAGCCATGGAAATGAGTATCATTTACATATATCTATATATCTAGAGAGAAAGAAAGAGTGAGTGAGCTATGTATTGCAGCTATGTTTCTGTGTGTGAATACACCATCTTCCCATTCATTCACAAAAGCTACACTCCCATCTGTTATTCTTTTTCTTTTTCTTTTCTTGTCTCTAGTAAACACACTGTGAAAACTTCCAGTGTAATGAAATCACTAATACCATTCGGAGGAGAGGGGAAAATCACATATCTTCTGCAGGTCTAAAGTGCCAATATTCTCAGTCATTCTTGGCTTGCCTGGTTTCCATTAATAATGTAATATTTTATGCTTAAATATTTTTGCTGGCTCATATTCTAGCACCAGCAGCTGTTCATGGCAAAATTAATATAATTTCATTGTTTCTGGTCTATTTGCTGGAACTGTCATTAGGCCATTAATCAGAAAGTGATGCTAAAGTTGGAAGATCCGTTTCATACCTTATTTATCTGGACTCTATCAACAAGATTTTTTTATTTATTTTTTTTATTTTTTTGTCTCACACAAAATCTACACTAGCAGCAAAATAAATCCTTTATGAATGGTAGCTCTTTCCTTTTGCAGTAAATTGGAAATGAATGTTTTATACAACACTAGTAACCAAGTTCTACTGGCTGGATACATTTCTTACTGTCTTAGCATCCCTTTCCTCAAAATTCATCACTATGCAGTGACAGCTGATGCCTCCGAAAGGATGTCATTCCCACAGTTCCACCTACCCTGCCAAGACACTGCAACCATCTGTGCAAAGAAGGCCAGGTGACAGATCCTTGTCCATTGAAGTTAAAAGGTGGAACCACTACAAAATACTCTGTTCATCAAGCCAGGCTTCTCCCGCCTAGTTCCTAGCAGATGTTTTTGGTTTTCAACTTCCATGATGCTTCTCCATTGGTCATATCAGTAGGGGAAGAACAAAACACCTAGATGAGAGACTCTCCCTCTGAGAGTTTGCTGACCCCTGCTCCAAATAAATAAATAAACTCTGTTCTACAAGGATTGAAATTAGGGAAGGCTGATCTAACAGGTACAGCATCAACATATATTACGGTATCAAGTCTTCTGCATCAGGCATTTCCTTTGATTCTTGATCAAAGTTCTGGAAACCAAGCCTTTTGAGGGACAACTTAGGGAGCTGGGTATATTTAGCTTGAAGAAAAAAAATGAGAGGTGAACATGATAGCTATCATCAAATAGCTGAAGGGATGTCATGTAGAAGATACAGCCAGCTTGTAACCTACCACTTCAGAGACTAGAACATGAACCAATGGATTCAAATTACAAGAAAAGTGATTCCAATAAAACATTTGGAAAATTGCTCTGTTTACTGTAAGAGCGGTTCGACAATAGAATAGATTGCTGCAGAGGATGGTGGACTCTCCATCTTTGGATGTCTTTAAACCAGGGACAAGCAACCTTTTTGAGACCTGGGCCGGTCTCAAAAAGGTTGCTGCTCGGCTGTCCTGCGCGCGCGACCCCCCCCCCACACACTGCCGGCGCGGCCACTACCGCGGCCGCCACCGTAGCACGCACCGCCGCAGCTGCATGGCGCATGCGCGGCTGCCATTTTGGAAGCCAAAATGGCGGTCGTGATGCGTTTGCGCGTGCGCAAAAGTATCGCGCATGCGCAAACGTGTCGCGACCGCCATTTTTGGCTTCCAAAATGGCAGCCGCGACAAGCGCGCCCGAAAACGCTCCCCGGCAGCGGCACGCGGCGGCGGGGGTGGCGCACGGCGGCAGCGACGGCAGCAGCCTTCGGACGGGCCGGTAAGTCCGGGGCCCAGGGCCTTAACCGGCCCCCGGGCCGTAGGTTGCCGGTCCCTGCTTTAAACAGAGGTTGAATGGGCATTTTTCAGGAGTGCTTTAGTTATGTCTTCCTATATGACAGAAGATGGGACTAGATCCATCTCTATGAGTCTATGCTGCCAGGCCACCACAGGTCAATCTGATAGAATCCATGTACATGGCTTTCCCCACCCACCCCGCTTTTCACTAAAAAATCTCTGAGGCGAGGTAGGTCAGGCTTAGAGAAAATGACTGGTCCAAAGTCACCAATGAATTTCATGGCTGAGTAAGGACTTAAGCCTAGGCCACCTCTCAAGTCCTAGTCTAACTGGAACACCATATTGAGTAAGAAATAACCCATAAACAGAGTAGATGTCTTATGGAAGTAAGCCAAGCCACACACTACAGGTCAAGTCACACATAATGTGATATAATATGGTACTATCAAAAATGCAAGATCTAAATCCAATAGCTTATCTTAAACATATCTAAACCCCACTTATTCTGTAGAAATAAACTAGCTAGGAATAGTAAGTGGATTTAAGCCAATACATTTAAAGAATTTTCTGTAAAACATTTGCCCATTTTAGAGATAGGGCAAAAGTTTAAGGTGCAATAGCACATGAACTTTTCATTCTCTCTCATACATAGATATAAGTGTCCTATGTCCTATGTCTACACAAAACCGGGGGGGGGTATACAAGGACCAGTTGATGCTGGTATGTTTAGGTGAATGAGACATTGAATGACTATAGTCTCTTTCCTGTGTCCCCATTTATACAATACACCTCATCTTTGCCATTTCAGATATCTACTCCAGCTTTAGCTCTCACTTCACTTCACACTCAGTAATTAAGAAATAACTATTATTCATTAGATGGAAATCCTGATCAGTGAAATAGAAATACATCTCCTTAGAGTGGGGAAGACTGTGACCAGGTGACCTTTATGACTGCCTCCTCTGCCTGCTGTCCAGGTGGATAACTTTTGCTGGGCAATATTTAGGCTGCTGCTGCTTTCCCTAATTAGGGTTCTTTAAATAACTTGACAGTCCTTGAAATAGAAGGCTGTCCACTCTCAGGTAGGCCATATGGCCACCCTAACTTCTCATAAGAATAGATTACAGCAGAGACCTACAGTCAATTACCACCTGTGTGCCATGTCTCCAGGATGTCACTGAAAAGACTACCCTTACCACACATCTGGAAGTAACATGAAATGGGAACAAATGGAAGGGACCACAAAGGCCATCTAGTGCAATCCTCTGCCATGTTGGAATACACAATGTCCTCATTGCAAGAGGAATACTGCAAATGGTGTGTGTTCTCTTGGCACCAGGATGAGAGCAATCTGATCCAGATACAATCACAAATCCCAGAGTGTTACATTACACATTTATAGCACTTTGATGTTATCTCCAATGCCTCCCTTATCTGGAATCATGGGATTAGTAATTTTGTGAGGTATTTAGAATTCTGTGCCATAGAGCTCTAGTGCCTCACAAAACCCCAAACCCCTGAACATGTACAAGACATATTGGAGGAAACAATTCAGTTGCTCCACAGGGCATTTAATCAGGTGCACTATTACTTATTAGTTGACTGTACATAGAGTTATCCAACTGTCTACGAGCCATCTTGGGTCCCTATGGGGAGAAAGACAGCATGCAAATCAATCAAACAAACAAACAAACAAACAAACAAAATAAACTGCTTAGGAAATGTACAAGAAGACACTGTCAGAGGACTGCAAAATGTGCATCTGTGTATTAATGGAAAGAAATTGTTCAGGAACTACACTGGGGGGATTAATCTTATTCTTTAACTGGGAAAAGAATGAGTAAATATAAACTTTACTAAAGAATATCATGTGAGAAAAATCACTTGGAATTTCATCTAAGGCAGGGTAAAAAATCTACTCAAACCTATTTATTGCTCAACCTGATTGTATAAAACGTATCGGGAACTTGTTATTTTTAGATCCAGATGACGTTTTAGTAACTATAGAAAGTTGCCAGCTTTCTCCTCTGTTTTCTTGGGTCCTTTTATTCCTACCAGCAGGATTGTGTGGTTTTTTTAACCAATACTTCCTGGTTTAGGCTCTCTCACCCAGCCACAATATATTTCCCCAGACGTTAAAAACACAAACCTCTCAGCTAGAAAACCTTAATAGCAATGAACTTGTCCAATTATCATATGAACCTGCCAGAACCTGTTGTGTAATTCAGGGTTCTCTTTCAGGCAAAAGTGCCTTAGGTTTTGTTTGACTGGAAAGAGCATGGGTGTGGATTAAAAAAACAACACAATCTTCCTGCATTTCTCTCTTTTCTGGTAACATCCACAATGATTGGAATGATTATTGAATGAAACATTGGAACTCAAAGGAGAGAGACCCTTGATGCACACCAATTCATTCTTACACTCTAAAAAATGTTCAGGTAAAAAAAAATGCATGCAATGTGAACTGTTGTTTTGTACTTCTGTCAAATAGCAACAGATTATCCCCCATGCTACACAATGTTCAAAAACATGTAATTGATGCAGACATATAAGATTACACATTAAACACAGTGCACTCATTGTGCAGTGCCTACAAAACACCCAGTAATTTACAAAATAATTCTATACATTTCCTATTCAGAAGTGGAGGTATAAAATTTCTGGAAACACTGAAAATGTGGAAGAGAAAGTATTTTTATCCCCTATGCCATTTGTGAGAGGATTTTGAGGGGGGGGATACACTCAATGTGCTTTTAAAACAATGATTTATGGGAATTATGTAGAGTACATTTCATACCTTGCAAAATGAACTTTTTTGTACATGTGACCCCAACTTAAACAATCTTTAAGTCAAGGGAGGAGGAGCAGATACAATTGCTTTCAAGGGAGGAGGAGTAGATACAATTGCTGGATCCATCCCAAACGCTACTATTTAGCCTTGCCTGAATTATAACATAAAGCTAAAGATAAAGGTAGTCCCTTGACATGAATGTCTAGTCATAACCGGCCGTAGGGGGCGGTGCTCATCTCTGTTACTAAGCCAAAGAGCCAGCATTGTCTGAAGATAAATCCAGTGGTCATGTGGCCAGCATAACTGCACTGAACACTGTTTACCTTCCCATTGAAGTGGTACCTATTTATCTACTTGCATTTGCATGCTTTCAAACTGCTAGGTTGGCAGAAGCTGGGACTAGTGACAAGAGCTCACCCCATCAAGCAGCACTCAGGCTTACAATATATAACATAGACCTATAACATAGACCTCAGTTAAAACATGCATATATCTTAAGGCTGCACTCTCAGCAATGGTGCTGTAGAAATTTGCATTATTCTTTTATTTTATTTTATTTTTATAAAGCCTTTCCCAATGCACCTGCAGCCACAGGCTATAATTATCTACATTAAAAAAAATACTTTATAGGAATTATGTAGAGCACATTGCTACTGATATCTGTCTCACTTATGGTGTGTGTGTGTGTGTGTGTGCGTGTGTGTATCGTACATAGATCTATACTACACCCCTGTCAAGATATACATATGTATGTTCTAAAATGGAATGGCTTTGGCTGTTGAGCTTTAGCTGAAAGGGTTTGCTGAAGCCTCTGGTCATATCCTATAGCTAGCACACATTCTGAACTCCATTAACTGCCACCATCATCTTTGCTAGAATAAGAATTAAATTATTGAAATACTGAATATCTCCCACAAGATTCTGTCTCTCCCAGCATGTGGTCCTGCAGTTGGTAAACAATGCATTATAGATAGGAAATGCCACCTTTGTTTTTGTTAAACTAAGTATTGGGTAATGTTTCTCAGTAAGTACAGATATACACCCTTTGTTTATAAGAGAAAAATGTTTTAGAGAACTTCCTGATGTCATTATTGTTTTCCCACTGGAAATGCTTTAAAATGATCCCAAATTCAAAGTACAGTGGTTGGTTCTGAGCTGTGGTCTACCTGAAGCATGAAACAAGAGTCAGAGGCCTTCTGGAGGCCTTTTGCTGAGATTACTGACTAGGGTCCAAACACACTGCAGAAATAATCCAGTTTGAGACTGCTTTAACTGCCCCAGCTCAGTTATGCAGATGCAAACTGTGCTGCAGATCTGGCAGACAGAAAGTCAACCACTGGAAACCTGATCTGCTATGATGGAGGAGCTATTAGTTGGACACGTAATAAGCAATCTGCAATCATAGATTCTTCTACAGGTGCTGAGTGTGTTTCAGCAAAAGCAGCATGTGAAAAAATCTAATGGCGGCACAACTTACTCCTGGACTTTGGGATAACAGAGCCCAAAACAACAATTTTGATGTAGGATAATCAAAATTGCATGACGATTTCTGAAAGTGAAAAACCACTTAAGAAAAACATTGACATTGCCTTCCACAGAGTGCAAGAGATGTGCAATAATGGACTTGTCCAGTTGGAGTATTGCAACACAGAAGTAATGATTGTGGACATTCTCACTAAACCTCTACCAAAAGATTGATTCCAGAGACTACATGATGGGATGAAACCCCTTGATGTCAGTCCAAGAGAATGAGAAGGGGATTGTTGGAAGAAACATATGCATTCTCTTTCCCTTCACTATATAGATAGGCTTTCCTATTTAGCTCTCTCTTTAAGACTGTCTCTACCTCAAGATTCTAAACTGTTATCTTACAGTTAGTGTGTCTCTAGCCTGGCTGCTAGTATAACATATCTCTTCTCCATCTTCCTGCTATATAACCATCTTTAGTTAGATTAGGATTTTGTTTGTTTGTTATGTAATTATTTATTAAAGTCATTATTATTGTTTTAAACTACAAACTGAATGTTTGAAGTCTCTCTGAGTCAGTTTTCATTCTTTAAGAAAACAAGTTTAGATAAAATTATTCAGGGCCACATTTCTGTTGTTCTGAATGAAAGACAGACTCTAACAGTTTATCTTTCATCTTTGTATATTTAAGTTTCCTTGAAAAAGGACTAAAACTCTGGAAACTTAAATGACACCCCACATTTTTGGACCTAACTTAGGCTTTGCTCCTTTTAAGATGAAATAACTCTTCAGACCTCAGGAATGTGGGATTTTAAGCAGAGAATCTCAGTAGTTCATTCTCTTTCTCAGAGTTCTTGGTCTGGCAGAGGATCTTGCTTAGCTTTTCCACCTTGTCCTTGTACTGTTTTTCCTTAGCTTTCACAATAAAAGTTTAACAGGACTAAGGAGATGACAGTTGTGATATTTCTAAAATCTATCTTTTGGAGAGTTGTTACCCTAAACATTCCCTGGGGGGCACTCCTTGGTATTTGGGGGAATTATTAGCTCAAAAAGAGGTCTGTGAGAGGTGGGTAACTTAAGGACATCTTTGCACCTATGTATACCTGTACTCACTGCAGAGAAATTCCAGTTTTAATGAATAAGAGAGTTTTATTTAGAAGCATGCAAAAGCTGCATACAAACAAACAAAAACAAGAATCATATAAGGAAACAGAAATAAAGGCATGGAAGGCTGGATAGTGTAAAAGTGGGAATTAGAGAGGGGGTGAAAATTACCAGTCCTGAATAGAGCAATCCACAAAAGAGGGAGAGTGGCTCAGACAGTGTCTGAGGGTGAGGGAGACCCTCTGTGCACACAGGGTACCTAGCAAATTGTGAGCACATCAGGCTAGAACTGGTGCTGATATTTATATCCAATTTCATAGCCTCAAGGGGTACTTGATGCTATCCCAAATACAGCTTTGATGGGTTTCCTGTGGAATTGACAAAAGGAGCTGGATCAGCTGATGGCTTTAACTTTGGAGTGACAAAACATTGATTTGAAACAACCCCTGGAATTGGGACACAGCCTGGGGTGAGATGTAAATATGGGATTAGCTATTTTACAATAGGATTTGCTTTGTCTCCATTGCAAGAGGAAATGCGAAGGGCCTGGGAAAGGATGGAGTAAGCAGTAAACTCATTATTACTATCTAGGTTTCCCACATATCCTTAGATCAGCATGATCCATTACCTAGTTTGCACTGGTCTTTGTGACCTCTCCAAAAACATGCCTGACACTAGATATCAAATATAAAATACCATATCGAGATTGAAGGGTGTAGGGTATGCTAACAGAGTACTTTTTCTTCACATTGCTTCTCTCCAAAACTCCCTCTTTCTCTAGTGTGTGTGTGTGTGCGCACGTGCGCACGCACACACACATCTTGGGAAAAATAATGTATTATTCTTGGTTTTGGACTCTTACTTTCTCTTATCGCTCTCTGCTCTTAGCAATTCTAAAACTTCACATTGCTTAATCCCAAAGCCACACAGCCTTGTAAGTTTGCACATTTTGAGTTAGTACTTCCCCATCCTAAAGCAACTGTGCTTGTAAGATACTTGTCTATTTGCTTCTTGTACTGTCTACCATTTATGAAGCTTCACCATGACAGTTGCTATTTCCATTGCAATTATTGTGTGTATCGTAATTGCTGCATGTTCAATAAATTTTCCCTTTTATAGAGCCCTGTGTAAATATAGTATTTTGAATCCATTTTACCAAAGACACTCTATTGCCAAGGTGACAAAATCCTTGATAGGCACATGAAATCAAAATATGTATGTGTTCATGTGCCCTCATGCACTTTGAGGGCATAACTGATAACTGTGTGAATGTAATAATGGGGGACAGCCATAAGAGATGTGAACTTTTCAAATGTACGGAGATGTACTAACTTGCCTTTGGAGTATTAAGATTTCAGGCAATATGAATTTTCCATTTCATAGTAAAGATTCACTGGTGAAAAGTAAGCATATTCCTTTATTTCTTGCCAATAGCACATAATAAAGTTTTGTTAGCAAATGAAAAAAAGGATGTGATACAAGATACAAAACCATCACTGTGGTGATAATCTAATAGTGACAAGGGTCGGTTTCACAGTACACAGTGATATTACGTTGATCACACTTCAACTGCCATGACTCCATCCTATGGAATCCTGGGGTTTGTCATTTACTGAGGTAATCAGAATTATCTGTGTACTCAAAGAGTCAGCAGAATGTTTCTGTTGCAACCAATTTTGTGCTTCAGGAATGGAAACACATATACCCCACTACTGGACTCCAGTCTGAAGCTGAGAAGCCATACAGTTCTTTGTTGAGTGTAGTGCAGCTTATTCCCAAGTAACAAAGAGTCATGTGGAGGGGTGTGTGCATCTTTTGCATAAGGGAAACTGCAGCACACTACATCTTAAAAACCCAACCCTTATTATAACCACTGAATAACAATTTTGCAGGGAACTCATTCAGATAAAGGAGATATCACACAAGGCTTCTATAGTGCAGCAATCACATTTCTGGGGCACACAGTAACATACCAATATTGAAATACTCTTATTGCACTTCTACTTCAATACAAGTATGGAGCTGTACAGTATGGTAAACTGGTATTTGCATTGTCCCACCTCCTCCTATTATTGCCCTACTTGGGGCATGCAGATGGTGGGGGACAAAATCAGGCAGTGGGAGGTGTGGGTGGGCGAAGCCAGATCTGGTGGTGGTGGTGGGTGCTCTCCCATTTTATGTTGGATTTAGTCATTTCTTTGAACTACAGTATGCCTTCAAGTCATTGCTGACGTATGGCAACCTTAAGGCAAACCTATCATGTTTTTTTCCAAGATCTGTTCAGAGGAGGTTTGCCATTGCTTTCCCCTAAGGCTGAGAGCATGTGACTTGCCTAAGGTCACCCGGTGGGTTTCATGGTTGAGCTGAGAATTGAACTCTGGTCTCCAGTTCCATGCTGGGTCTCAATGGGCCCTACATTGTCAGGGTGCCAATTTATTGTTTATATTATATATCAGAGAAAAGGCATAGGTAAGTTGAAGAGTATTTGAATAGCCATTTTAAATCAAGTTGGGTTACAAAATCAATAAAAGCAAGGCATGGGAAAGTTACTATTTGGACTACAATTCTCAGGCTCCTGAGCTAGCAGTGTTATTCCTGCAGATATAGTCCAAAACGTAATTTACTCAAGTTCTGAGTAGAAATAATCCGCACTACTACTGAAGGATTGGAAGACCCTGTTCCTAAGCACTAAATTATTTTGCTCAAGCCCTCTTCACGTATCATGTCTGTAGGATTCCAATCATAGTGGCTTGAGCTTGTTGCTGAACTCAGTTGCTGAAATATTCATTAAAGATGCAGACAAAAGAGGTGGACGTGGCTAAGGGAAACGAAGCTGAATTTTCTACCCATGGCCATTATGTAGGTCTGCCTCTGACCAGCTTTACAGGTTCTTCTAGTTCAACAATCTGAGGTTTAATGGGTCACCCTGTCACTTTTCAGCCTTGTCATTTCATTGTTCTCTAAGAAAATAATGCACAAAGAGTTGGAGGCTTTTTTTTTTTTAACAAGAAGGCATCAGTAGCAGACAGTACAAATAAGCTTATCAGTACTCTTTCAGGTTAAACATATATAAATATGACCTGCAGTATCCTGTATTTGCTGAATAAATATTTATGAATGTTTGTTGGGAGGGTACGTGTGTGTGTGATGGGGGTGGGGGGGACAGACAGACAGAAATATGGGAAGAGTTGTGAAATTATGGAGTATATTTATTTTGTTTAAAAGCATAGACATTTCAAATATAGACATAGATGCTTCCATTCCCATTCTGCTTTATAAAATGACTTGATTGTAGGGTCCATTGAGACCCAGCATGGAACTGGAGACCAGAGTTCAATAGGAAAAATGGCTGGAATCGAGTTGCAGAGTTTTGAATACATTAACCTGGAGTTATGCATTCGTAACTGGTATTCATGATGCTTACATAGCCTCTAGTTTAGAAGATATGTAGGGACACATAAGGTAGTGTTGGACTATGACTCTGGAGACCAAGGTTCAATACCCAGCTTGGCCATGAAACTCGCTGGGTGACCTTGGGCAAGCCTCATGTTCTCAGCCTCAGGGAAAGGCAATGGTAAACCTCCTCTGATCAAAGCTTGCCAAGAAAACCCCATGAAGCCTTAGGGTTTCCATAAACCAGAAACTTGTAGTAATTCTATATTTACCCAATAGGTGTAATCCCACTTTCCTCCTCACAAATCTGTGTAATGGGAATAACTTGGGCCAAAGGTTCTTTCCAAATCAGAGGATATTAAGGGTTCTGAACTTCATGGAGAGCTCTGGAGTGTTATGGAAGTGGTAACAGAGATGGTGGGCCTAGGATATTCCTCCTCCTCATATGTTTATTTTCCCTATGGTCACAATGCCTAAATAGAGCTCATGTCTCTGTTCTCTCAGATTTCTCCCTGTTCCATAGAATTTAAAGTCCCCTTGGAAATTTCTCTGATAAACCCTCTATGACAAGGGTAGGCAACCTTTCTCCTTTAAGGGCCGAGGGACTTCAGCTCCCAGAATCCCAGGAGCTATTGGCCAACATGGGACTATTGGCCAACATGGCTGAGGCTTCTTGGAGCTGTAGTCCCTCGACCCTTAAAGGGGAAAGGTTGCCTACCCCTGCTCTATGGAAACTTCCAAGGGCAAAAGACTGTTACTTTGTGACCATCCCTTCATAGACTGAAAGTAATAGTGGGACTGTGCCACTCTCCCTGCTCCCATTGTCCCCCAGTTCCACTACAAGACATCCATCAATAGAACAAGAACATTTGAAAAAGCCTATGTATGCATGTTTCCATGGAAACTGGAACCCTGATCACACAGAGTTCTAGCTCACAAGTAAATCTATACATTGAGGAGGGCAATGTACAGGCCTACAGATGCTAGTAGACTACATGATCCATTTGTCCCACCCAATATAGCCAGTGGTGAGGATTGTGACAGCTGTAGTTCAACAACATCTGGAGAATCACAAGTTGTCCTGTGTGGATAAAGCTCTAGATGTGCAACGAATTGCCCTCCTACAGTGTCTACATTGGCACACACATATCCTGTCTAACAAACCCTAAGCTAGTCTAGTGCTCTCTGGAGGGTGGAGGAGGACACAATTCTCTTGCCAGTTTTCAAATAAGATATAGTTCAAATAAGATGAAGTTATCATCAGCTTCAGATTTCTAGATTGCATCAACAGATGTTTCCAGATGAAGGGAAGTAGTAGTGTGACTCTATTGTGCTTTGGTGTATATCACAACAGTTCAAGAAGGATATTGATAAGCTGGAAGGTGTTCAGAGAACAGCAAGCAAGGTGATCAAAGGATTGTAAGCCAAGAATGACTTAGGGAGCTGTGTATGTTTAGTTTGAAGAAGGGAAGACTTAGGGCCAGTACAGACCAGCCAAAAGGGCTGGTCTGGGGACAGAGTGGGGGTGTGGCATCCACTTGCCTGCCACCCCGACTCTGCCCTCAGGCTGGTGTCACACCTCCCAAGCAACCGCACAGTGGGCACAAAAGGCTGTGTCTTCAGCGCAGCATTTACACGCACTGTGCTGAAGAAGCAGAAAAAAGCCACTGCTGTTGCAGGTAAACCACCCTTTCTGCAGCACAAAAAGGATCTGCTTTTTGCGGCTTCTTTTCGCATCATGGAAAGCCCAGATCGGAGCTGTGGCATGTGGTTGCTGCGGCCCCAATCCAGCAAGGAAAGGCCCTGTATAGCCCCTTAGATGTGACACGATAGCCATCTTTAAATATCTGAAGGGATGTCATGTAGAAAATGGAATGAGCTTGTTTTCTGCTCTTCCACAGACTAAAACACAAATCAATGGATTCAAATTACAAGAAAAGATATTCCATCTAAACATTAGCAAGAATTTTGTAAATATCTGTTTGACAATGGAACAGGCTGCTTCAGAAGGTGATGGACTCTCTTTCTTTGGAGGTCTTTAAACAGAGGTTGGATGGACATCTGTCAGCATTGCCTTCGTTGTGTATTGCTGCATGGCAGGGGGCTGGACTGGTTGGACCTTGCAGCCCTTTCCATCTATATGATATGGAATGGAAGATTGACAATTTTTGTGTTAGCAAAATGTCTTGGGCTAGCCGTGTGTGTGTGTTCTACATCAGGCAGCAATAACATAATGTTTATCAAGGTATCGTCCGGTGGGTCACCACCCATGACTTATTGACTGGGTTTGGCTGATTGTATTACATGTAGAGTCCTAAATGAGACTGATATGGCTAAGGCTGCAACCCTATGTACATTTTACCTTAAGTAAATAAATTCAACAGGACTTTTCCTGAATATATATGCAACATAGATTTATCATGGAATGTATCCGCTTCTGCTGTTACTAATGTGTTAATGACATGTGCTGTTGATAACTTGTTAATAACATGAGCTGGTGTTTAAATTAATTTTTCATTGATAAGAGGGAAATTAGACTTTTAAATGAGAAAATGTCTTAAGAAAGCTCTTATATCATATCCTTCCTTCTCTTCATAGGCAATGTAAAGAAGAATTCTATGTTTTGCCTCATATAATAATGACAATCATTCTTCAGCTGTTCAGATTCCACCATAATCTTAAATGAAAGAAGAACAAATGATGGAACTGTGTATCTTCTAACAAGTTTGAAAAGCTGGTTTTAATCTGTACTTTTCTCCCTCTGGCAATCTTGATTTTTTTTTTTTCACTTAGTGGGTTCTGTGACCTTTTCTGGGGTAATATTTGTGTTGCTATGGTAAGGTTTTCAATATTATTAAAAGGTTCTGTCAAAGCACATGCCTCCATGAAACAAAACCCTTCAAGGGAGAGAGAGAGAAAAGCCAAAATATTCTATACCGTGGGATGGACAGGAATTTATAGTTAACTGGAATGGTGTTGGGTTGTGTTTTTTTTTTAAGTAAAACAAAACATACACATTTGCATTTTGTGTGTGTCTCTATTTTCCTCTAATTGAACTTAGGTAAAAAAATTAGAGGAAAATATTAATTCAAAAGTAAATTCATTCATCCAGAATTATTCAGCAGTATAACAAGCAGTATGACAAGCCACTGGAGACAAAATAAAACATGACGGAGGAAAACCAAGCTGAATATTGGCTTCATTGTCATCTTACTAGTTTGGAAGGACATTTGTCCCCCTTTTTCCTTTTAAATTTAATTAGTTTAAATCAATTAAAATTATACAAAAATAATCATTATCAATATACCCATACAAAAATGTCAGCAACATTTTTGACTGAATAATACTAAGTATAACAACCATATCAAATAGCATGGAGGAGCCATAGGTGATTTCTCATCCATAAATTGACCAGATACAAACTTGCTTTGTTTCAGCATCAGAATACTACATCCAGGGAATTTTTCAGATTTATTAAACATTTGGAGGAAAATGCCCTTGTGATTCTTAGTATTGAGACAATGGAACGTAAAGCCTATAGGTCTTCAAGGTCCTTTTCACACTATACAATAATAGCACTATCATTCTACTTTAACTGTCTTGGCAACAGCCTATGGAATCACGGGATTTGCAGTTCAGCCCAAGAGCTCTATGCCTTGCCAACTACAAACTGCAGGATTTTATAGGATGGCCTCATGGACCCAATTAGAACCATAGGACCTTATCACACGGGGCTCAATGCAGACAGAATCCAAACGAAATCCCGACCTAATACGTATTATTTTTCCGTGTGTCCACACGACATTGCACAGAACCCCGACAGAACCCTGACAGAATGCGGAAAGAACCGAGATCTTTTGAATTTTGGTTTCTTTAGGAATTGCAATTGCGCGACGGGAATCATTTCGCTTTTACTGTAGGTATGAAAACCCAATACATATTGGGGAGCATTTCCCCGCCTGCACTCCAAGGAGGACCTCCTCAGAGAGCTGGCTTTCCGAAGAGGACCTCCTTGGAGCGTGGAGCCTGTGCAGGGCCTGCGCTCCAAGGAGGACGTCCTCAGAGAGCCGGCTCTCCGGGGAGGACCTCCTCAGAGCGCGGACCCTGCACGGGGCCTGCACTCCAAGGAGGACCTCCTCAGAGAGCCGGCTTTCCGAGGAGGACCTCCTCGGAGCGCGGACCCTGTGCGGGGCTTCGCTCCAAGGAGGACCTCCTCAGAGAGCTGGCTCTCTGAGGACGTCCTCCTTGGAGCGCAGGCCCCGCGCAGGGTCGGCACTCTGAGGAGATCCTCCCAGGAGAGCCGGCTCCAAGCGGGGCCTGCGCTCCAAGGAGGATGTCCTCAGAGAGCTGGCTCTCCGGGGAGGTCCTCCTCGGAGTGCGGACCCTGCGCAGGGCCTGCACTCCAAGGAGGGCCTCCTCAGAGAGCTGGCTTTCCGGGGAGGACCTCCTCGGAGCGTGGAGCCTGCCCGGGGCCTGCGCTCCAAGGAGGACGTCCTCAGAGAGCCGGCTCTCTGAGGACATCCTCCTTGGATCGCAGGCCCTGCGCGGGGTCCGCACTCCGAGGAGGTCCTCCCCGGAGAGCCGGCTCTCTGAGGACATCCTCCTTGGATCGCAGGCCCCGCTTGGAGCCGGCTCTCCGGGTAGGACCTCCTCAGAGTGCGAACCCTGCATGGGGCCTGCGCTCCAAGGAGGACCTCCTCAGAGAGCCGGCTTTCCGAGGAGCACCTCCTCGGAGCACGGACCCTGCACGGGGCCTCGCTCCAAGGAGGACCTCCTCAGACAGCCAGCTCTCTGAGGACGTCCTCCTTGGAGCGCAGGCCCCGCGCAGTGTCTGTGCTCCAAGAAGGTCCTCCCCGGAGAGCCGGCTCCAAGCGGGGCCTTTGCTCCAAGGAGGATGTCCTCAGAGAGCCGGCTCTCCGGGGAGGACCTCCTCGGAGTGCGGACCCTGCGCGGGGCTTCGCTCCAAGCAGGATGTCCTCAGAGAGCCAGCTCTCCGGGGAGGACCTCCTCGGAGTGTCGACCCTGCGCGGGGCCTGCACTCCAAGGAGGACCTCCTCAGAGAGCTGGTTTTCCGGGGAGGACCTCCTCGGAGCCCGACCCTGTGCAGGGCCTCGCTCCAAGGAGGACCCCCAGAGAGAGCCGGCTTGGGAAGGGGTGACAGCTGCGGCTGTATTGCACATGTGCTAGAAGAGCATTTCTAGCACATGTGCAGGATTTTCTCACTTGTGTGTGAACGGCAAATAAGGTTCCTGGGAGCGCTTTCCTTAAAAGCGCGATGAAGGTATTTGCGTGTGATAGCCATTTGCGTATTGTGGGGTTTCGTCTGGTTTATTACTGGATTTATTCTTATTTCACTTTATTATTGCTTTGTGGGCCACATGTGATAACGTCCATAGTGCTGTAATCATGTAGTGTGGAAAGTGTCTGATATACTAACAATACAACTTTCATAGAATCATAGAATCATAAAATTATAGAGTTGGAAGAGACCACAAGGGACATCCTGAGAGAGTTAGGAATTGGAGGCACTGCTTTGCAGTGGTTCCGTTCCTTCCTCACAGGCAGATCTCAGAGGGTGAGGCTCGGGGACAGTTGCTCTTCCAAAATAGAGCTGAATTGTGGTGTCCCTCAGGGCGCCATCCTATCCCCGATGCTATTTAATATCTATATGAAGCCGCTGGGAGAGATCATCTGGAGGCATGGAGCGTGGTGTCTCCAGTATGCTGATGACACCCAGATATACTTCTCCATGACCAGATCATCGTTTCAGACTTCAGATGGCGTCTCTCCCCTCAATGACTGTCTCAGAGCGGTAATGGATTGGATGGGGAAAAACAGATTGAACTTGAATCCAGACAAAACGGAGGTACTCACTGCTACAGGCCCGAAACCAGATTTGGGAATACAGTCTCCAGTCCTGGATGGAGTCACACTCTCCTCCAAGGACTGTGTTCGCAGTCTGGGGGTTCTCCTAGATTCGTCGCTTCACATGACTAGTCAGGTGAATGCGGCGGTCAGGAGTGCCTGCTATCAGCTTCAGCTGATACGCCACCTGCCCAACACTCAAATCATTATACTACACTGGCTCTTAGTAGCATTTATGCTTGATCTACATGGTCCCACTGCCATGGAGTAAGCTGCCTCAATCCACTCATGGAAATGTGCATCTACATGCACGCTCCCCACTAGGTGACCATGTACACCAGCAGCAGAAGGATAGATTGTTCAAATCTGAAAACATTTGCATATCATTGGTATATTAATACAGATGCCCTTTTGAGTTATCTGTTATTTGGGTGTACCTTTATTGCTGTTTAATTTCTTATTTCTAGAAATTCAGGTTATGAATGTTAGAAATCGACTGTGTGATCAATGGCAATTATTTAATGATTACAGTAGTTCAGGCTTAAAATGTTATCACTTGCCAGCATTCTTTTGGTGAATTATGATTGTGTCAGTCAGATGTCACAGATCCATCATGGCATAGTGGTTTGACTGTTGTACTACAACTCTGGAGATCAGGATTTGATTCCCTGCTCAGCCATGAAACCCACAGAAGTGACCTTGGGCAAGTCACATGCTCTCAGACTCTGGGAAGGGCAATGGCAAACCTCCTCTGAACAAATGTTGACAAGAAAACCCCATGATAGGTTTGGCTTAGGGTCACCATAAGTCAGAAATGACTTGAAGGCACATAACAACAACAACAACAATAGTCAGATGTACACCACCACTACTCACTTTTTTTGGTCATTATGGAGGTTGGAATTCACAACATTCAATTATTAAAATCTTCCAACCTACCTTTCCTTACCACCTCAACCTAACTATTTCCTGTCGGGCAAAGCAGCAGACAAGCATCCAGCCACTTTCTTATAGCTGGACACAGACCAATGACCTCATCTGCAAGGACTTCCAAATGACTCCCAGAAGAATTTGCAGATGCCTATTGTGCATTCAGCTGTAGGAAAAGAGTTGGAAGCTTGTCTACTGCTCACCTCAACCACCTCCCAGGAAATGACAACATTTGGGGACTGCAGCTGAGAAAATGTTGGTTTGGGGGATCTTCTAGCTACATCTCCCAATGACCTGTAAGTTATGAGCCCTTTTCAGTCTGCAAATGATGCACAACACTGGAATAAAATGGAGAACCATCATGTAGTAGTGGTTTGGTTTGGACTAGGGCACTAACAGAAGAGAGTTTGAATCTCTGTTCAGCCATGAAAACCCATTCAACCTAGGAGGAAGGGGCAAAGGTGGCAAAATTCCTCCTCTTTTCCTCCTCTCCCCCAGGAGAGGCAGCTGAGGGATGGGGAAGGTCGGAAAGGAGGAGGAACAGGCATGTGTCTCTTCTTCCTCCTCCCCCCACAGTGTCCCCAGCCTTCAGCTGCCTCCGGAGAGGCAGCTGAAGGCCTGGGACAGCTGAGAAGGAGGAGGAACAAGTAGGCACCTCCTCCTCCTCCTCCTCCTCCTCCTCCTCCTCCTCCTCCTCCTCCTCCTCCCTGCCCTCCACATGCTGGGGAAAAGGACTTTGCTTGTCATCTCTGGCATGCATGCCATAATTTTGCCATCATGGAGCTATAGTAATTCCCTCAACTATATTTATCCATTTGCTAACAATTTTGGTATTTTTGACCACTGCTATACTTTCTCTAAGGGATTGATGAGATTTCTTCTTTATTTGTTTTGTTTTAAGGTTAAATTATATATAAAGGTACCTGAGAGTAAGAGGGGATGCAGACCGACACTTTAGGCTGGCCTGGGGCTGGAATTGGGGTGGGGCGACTGCATGTCGGCCAGCCCGACTCTGCTCCAACTCTGGTCCAACGGTGCACGCCTAACATGTGGTATCAGGGTGCCCCATTGGAGCAGTATGCACAGACATTATGCCAAAGGGACACAAAAGAGCCACCATGGCAGCTCTAAGGGTGGCTTTTTGCTGCCCCAAAAATGAATGGCATTTGGCCACTCTTTTTGGGATGGTAAAAAGGAGGATCACCGTGCGGAGGGCCGGCGGCTCTGAGGACGACCTCGGGAGGAGGAAGGGGCACCAAGCGTGCAGCTGCCCCTCCTCTTCCCTGCCTCCAGGATGCCTTAATAAGCTGTCTGCCAAGGCCCTTAGTTAAGCATAATTAACTAAATGGCTGATAAAAGATTCTGGCCCACTGATGTCAAGTCTCTCTCTTTTATATATATAAAAAAGAATGTTGCTTTTTTAAAGTACATTCCTCTCACTTCCTGGTTCTTTTCATTATATTTGTGGTAAATTAGACAACAGATGTAAACACTGTGGGATAGTTTGTTTCATTTTTCCAGGCTCTTATGAACACGGCTCACTATTATGTGCCTTTTCCTATGTGCATATGGTTTTGCATTCACCAAACCAAAGCACTGAGAGTGATGAGGTATATGCTTCAGCAAACATTACACCCAGATGTCATAACAGAAGCATGCTGGAGCAAGGAGTTGATAAAGATCTCTCCGGTTAACTGGGTGCATACCACATTATACAATCCATTTAACTTCACAAGACAGCCATAAACACAAGCTGCTGAAGTGTCCCACTTGAATCACTTGTGTTTACAGGGCAGAGAAGAGGAATGGAAGAGGCACAGATGGAACTGGAACTAGAGAGGCATATCTTGGTGGCACAGTCCATTAGTGTTCCTTCACACCACATATAAAGATGCATGGGTAAAGCTATGTTATGGTGTTAACCCAAGGAAGCTGTCCAGTAGTATGGTACTCAGAAGCATGTTAACATAGTCAACTGTCTCAGTTTTGAACTTACCACAGAGACAAGAAAATATGAGAAATGTTATGTTAAACAGAAGATGAGCTCTTCTGGGATACTAAATGAAGTCTAGATTTTTGGAAAAGCTTGCTGAACCTGGATTTTAACAATGACAAAACCCAAGTGAAACTAGGCCTCAAGACAATATGTAGCAAGATTGTATTGTATTGAATTACTTTATGTAGGCTTCACCTTATAAGCTGGCACTCAAAGAAACTTATAAAACAGAAAGATATAGTGGGCACTTGATATCTACTGAGGTTTGGTTCCAGCCTCCCCCCCCCCCCCAGATACCAAAATCTGTGGATGGTCAAGTCCCATTAAACACAATGGCATAGCAAAATTGTGAGCATTACATAAAATGGCAAAATCAAAGTTTGCTTTCAGGAATTTATATATTTCTAAAATATTTTCAAGACATGAATGCTTGTATCTGTGGATAAAAACTCAGTGGATATGAAGGTTTGACTGTACAGGCAAAAACACAGGTAAATAAAAACAAAGCAAAAATGTTTAAAATGGCATTAAGATATCTACAGCATTAAAATTTTGGAACATTGGAACATTGTCATTTAGGAACATGTACTATGTTTGTAATTTTCCTTAAGGGTCTCAAACTCTGCTTTCAAGAAGCAGCAGCTCATGCTAAGAACAGTGTCTCAAGGCTCAATTTCCTTGCTTCGTTTGTATTATCTGAAAGCAAATGTTTGCATCTCCCCTTGTAGGGAGAACACACACTGTAAAAAGAGATGCATATATTCATTTCAGGTTGATATAGAGAAGAGAATGAAATAGTAAGTATAAGATACTTGAATTCCTTTTTCTTCAGTTCTTTCAAATTTACATGCTGCTGACAGTACTGTTGCATACTTTTGTGTTGCAGTAATTTATATCCTATATACCTAGAGGTCCAAGCAGGCTTTAGGAAAGGAAGAGGCACCAGGGATCACATTGCAAATATACAATGGCTAATGGAACATAGTGTGGAGGATTTTCACTGGCAAACCATGAAGATCTCATATTTCCCTCTATGAAACATAGGCTGCATTTAATAACTAAACCTGGCTGTTAATTACATGTACACACAGCCTAGTGGTTAAACACACAGATACACATCCTAATTAATGACCTGGCTGGTCTACATTTGATGATTAACTTGGCTGGTTTCCTGTCCTGTTTACATCCTCTGACCTTTGAGCCTGAAACAGGAAAAAGCACCTTCTGACAAGTTAATGAATGATGAACAACATCCAGATTCCTGTAAACAAGTTGGTAATAAAAAGGCAGGGGGAATAACCCCCCCTCAAGCATTGTGCCCCCATTCAGTCTCGGTGTGTGTCGTTCCTGCATGGAATCCCAACAACATAGCAAGAAGTCCAAAAGAAAATCATCATGTGCTTTATAGACTATAGCAAAGCCTTTGACTACATAGATCATGAAAGGCTATGGAACACCCTTAAAGACATGGGAGTGCCAACACATCTGATAGTCCTAATGAGGAATCTGTACTTAGGACAAGAGGCTACTGTCAGGACAGAACATGGAGAAACAGAATGGTTCCCAATTGGCAAAGGAGTCAGAAAAAGCTGCATCCTATCACTCTACATATTCAAGAGTGCAGAACAATATGCAGAACATATTGTAAAGAAAGTAGACTTGCACACGGAAGAGGGAGGAGTGAAAATAGGAGGAAGGAATATCAACAATCTGAGATATGCAGACGGCACCATAATACTAGCAGAAAACCTCGCGGACCTGAAACAGCTACTAAGGAAGATCAAAGAAGAAAATGCAAAGGCAGGCTTAATGTTGAACATAAAGAAAACAAATATATTGACCACAATGAACTTACATACATTCAAACTAGACAATGAGGAAATAGAAATAGTAAAAGAGTTCTCATATCTGGGATCTAACATTGATCTGAATGGGGATTGCAGCTAGGAGATCAGGAGAAGATTAAGAATGGGGAGGGTGGCTATGAAAGAACTAGAAAAGATCCTAAAATGCAAAAACATACAACTCAGCACAAAAGTCAGAATCATACAAGCCATTGTATTCCCTATTACCATGGGCCTCGGCAGACGACTAAAAGAGTCGTCTGCTAGACCCGGAAGAGGAGGAGCCACCGCACGAGCGGTGCTCCTTCCTCTTCCTGAGGTCGCCCTGGGAGCTGCCGGCCCTCCGCACGGCCGGCGCTTGTGGGGCAACCTCCCGCCGCAGCGACCGGACGCGCTGCGGCGGAAAAGGCAGGGAAAGTGCACCCTATGCGTTTAGGGCGCACTTTCCCAGGAGTGCCGTGGTCCAGCTGCCGAGGTCCCGCGGCGCTCTGGACCAGAGCGTCCCCAACGCCCTGGTCTGCATCCCCCCCATGTATGGATGTGAGAGCTAGCCTGTTAAGAAAGAAGATAGGAGGAAAACCAATGCATTTGAGATGTGGTGCTGGTGAAAAGTGCTGAGGACAGCCAAAAGGACAAACAAATGGGTCCTAGAAAGATCAAGCCAGAGGTATCCCTAGAAGACAAGGTGACAAGACTTAGGGCCTTTGCAAACTGCTAGAAATAATGCAAATTGAATCCACTTTAAGGGTTAGAGTTAGGGTTAGGGAATCATGGGAACTGTATTTTATTGTGGCACCAGAGCTCTCTGACAAAGAAGGCTCAATGTCTCAGGAAAAAAAAACTATTCCCATGATTCCCTAGCACTAACCCTAACCCTTAAAGTGCACTCAATTTGCACTATTTCTGGCAGTCTGCAAAGGCCCTTTAGACAGTCATACTTTGAACACATCACGAGAAGGCATGAATTGTTGGAAAAGACAATAATGTTAGGAAAGGTAGAGGGAATTAAAAAGAGAGAAAGACCACATGCTGGACGAATGGACTTTATTAAAGAGACCATGAATATGAGTTTGCAGGAGCTGGGCAGAGCAATAGAGGATAGGGGGTGGGGGTGGAGATGTCTCATCCATGGGGTCACCATGAGTCGAGATCAATGTGAGACACTTAGCAACAACAAAATACCTAAAGGCACCAGATCTTATCTGATCTTGGAAGCTAAGCATGATCAGCCCTGGTTAGTACTTGGATGGAATACTGGCAATGAATGCCAGGGTCTGTTGGCTATATTTTAGAGGAAGGAACTGACAAAACCACCTCTGAATATTTCTTGTCTATGAAGACCCTATGAAATTAATGGGGTATTCATAAGTTAAAGTTAGAAGGCACATGTGTATACACACAAAATTTACATCCTGCCATCTTACATATACTATATATGAGGAAGAGCACATTTTAAACATAAAATAACAGCAGTAAGCATAACAGATGAAATATGTTCAGTTACTTATACTTGTGGGGTTACAGAAAAGTAAGTTATTTTTGTAACATTGTTCAAGAGGTTATCTAGTACCTCCTTATGCAATTGTTTTTCCTGGGCTGTGCAAAGGCAGCTAGATGGTACCAGGTGTACCTGTGTCCTCTGACCCAAAAAGCCACTGATTGGCCAATTGGGAACAGTGAGAGAATTCCATCCATACATGTTGCCTGTTTAGCAGGTGTTTCCATCCTAAACCTCCATTTAAGTATGGTCTCTTTCACTATAATTTGACACCAGTTGAAGTGCTATAGCTTCATCCTATGGAATCCTGCTATCTATAGCTTTGTGTGCTGTTTAGCAATATAACAATAGCACTTACATTTCTATACTGCTTTATAGTGCTAAGCACTCTCTAAGTTTACATAGTGTTAGCCAATTTCCCCCAACAATATGGGTACTCATTTTACTCACCTATGAAAGGATAGAAGGCTGAGTCAACCTGGAGCCCTGCAGGATTGAAGTCACAAGTTTTGGCTGCAGTACCGGCATTTAACCACTGCATCACCAAGGCTCTTTTTAGAATTCTCTCTCTAATGCCTCACCAAACTACAAATCCCAAGCTTCTGTAGGATGCAGCCATGATAGTTACACAAAGTGCTATAATCATGTAGTGTTTTAGACTATTAGACTATTAGCAACAGTTTAATGTATCAGAAAAAGGGACAGTACTAAATTAAATGCACACTGGTATAAACGTCGTCACAGCCTGTAAAATGTTTGTGCAAATTGCCACTGAAAAAATTTCTGTTCTGATGCCACCTGCCATATTTGAGAGGGCAAAGGAATACAGAGAAAGGCCACTACGTTCTCCACCTGGTTCAGACAGGAACATGGCTGTTGGATAATTGATTCATACACATATCTATTCCATATGTTTGCTGGTTTTCATCCACAACCATGTAGTCACCTGATTTTAAACACTCTTGGATTCTCTGCTGGTTTCTATGGGGATTTTTATGGAGTTACTGGAAGAAATGGAAGTTTAATATACTGCGTTTGCATTTCAGCAAATCTGTCCTGGCAAAAAGCCAGAAAATGAAAAAGCAACAAGTTCATGATCCCAGAAAGCATTCTTGGCGGGGGGGAGCTTAGTCACATTGCAATAACTGAAGTCCCCTCATATGGAGATTTGTATCCAATTTGTACTGGACAAAAAC
Organism: Phrynosoma blainvillii; assembly: GCA_026167975.1. Classification (NCBI taxonomy): domain Eukaryota; kingdom Metazoa; phylum Chordata; class Lepidosauria; order Squamata; family Phrynosomatidae; genus Phrynosoma; species Phrynosoma blainvillii. Next base: position 42,850,751 of record JANUYF010000005.1, read on the forward strand.
ATCTTAACTCAATTATACTAGTATATGTTGATAGGTTGTGATCCCTGCTATCTCTGTTCTAATTATCATATGTAATACTAGCTAGCTGCACACTAGGAAGGGTATCATTTCTTGATAATAACAACTAGAAAAGTGAACTTGCCATAAATACAGTTCCACACTGCTTAACTAAAAGAAATGAAAATTGACCTTTATTTTAAAAGAAAGAAGAAAAAAAGAAAAATGAGGATACATTATTCCCACTGTCTAAACAATGCCCATGTTCTCTGGGGAATTCCTGGAGTTGAAACCCAAAGGGTAACTGTTCACAGAAATATATGAATTAGAATACAGTGGGACCTTAGTATCAGCGGGGATCCATTCTCAACTCCCCCGTCCCGTGGATATCAAAATCCATGGGAGCTCAAGTCCCGTTGTCCCCAATGGCGGTGCATGCACAGAGCCATGCCACCATTAAGAACAACAGAACTTCAGGCATCTGAGGAAATAGACCAAGTCTATGAAAGCATATGCTACAACTTCTTTTGAACAGTTAATCTCAAAGGTGCTACAAGATCCCTTTGCTTTCTGAAACTATGCAACCCATTCCATTCAGCAGGATTCTGTAATCCTTTGGGTTGCACTTTCAGGGGGTTTGTGGGGTTATCATTTGGAGGAAAGGACAGAGAACTCCTGCCGCCTCAATTACAATCATAAATCTAGATCAAATCCTATTTTTTATATATGAGAGGCAATGGGAACCAAACCAGAATTGTAATAGTAAAGTAAAGCAGGGCTGAGCAGAACAACAGGATTAACCTAAAGCACAGTCAACTGCAGAATTCATCCAAATCAAAGCTGAACAACATGAAGCTAAAATGAAATAATTCAAACCAAGGAATGTCAATGGAGGGGCTCCGTGGCATGCAAATTTTGGATCATGGCTGATGCAGTTAGAATTTGATCAGAGGACACCTCTTTGTACTTAATCCTCTAGAAATACAGGGAATACAGCAATATTTACTCGTGCACTCAAAAGTTTCACTAGAGTATGTGAAAACATCCCATTTTAATTGTTTGTTTAAAAAGAAAGCTACCTCTGTTATCAGGAGCTTTGGAAATGATAATACTTACCTAAGCACAGGAATCCAACTTGGACAGCTCAGGCAATTTCTATTGATATCATGTGCAATCAATTTTAATAATCTCTGTTGACTGGAAAACCATGAGGTCAAGTGACTTTTCTTAAAGCTGGCTCCATGTGACGTACAGAATAATGTTTGGTGACTTTGAAGCTTGTAAATAACTGCAGGCTCAGAGAATCTGGCATTTTCATTTAGCAGCAAAATCCCATGCAAACTGGGTGATTTGCTCAAGAATAATGGTTCATTGCCAAGAGTGAAATTGCAATTCTCTGGTATGCTAGACCTCTGCCCCAATTGTGTTCCCAAGGGGAACATTCACATTGATTTGCCAATCACTTTCTACTATCTACAATCTTTCTACTAGCTCTCTCAATCAAAACATCACTTACACTGTACATCAAGGACAAACAGTACTTCAAGAGACTTGATTAGACTGTTGCATATATATTTTAATTACAGTTTACAATTGATCCCAAAACTTTTAAATACAGATGGTAGAATTTATTTTTTCAGCTACAAAACATCTAACCATACAGTGTCTTTTATCTACATTTCATTTATGTATTAAGTTGCATATTCCTATTATAATTGCTATTATATTATAATTGATTTAATTTTCATATGAACAATGTACAGTGCAGTTTCCATAAGGGTATCAATAATATTGAATCAAATATAGGCCTCAATCCTAAATGGTCCCGACTACAGTAGACCCACTGAATCAACAGTAATTTGATGAGTCAACACTTTTTAAATTTTCATGGATTTAGTTGGGACTAGTTGAAAGTAACAATAAAATTTAGACTATAATGACAATATAGCAATAACCCCTTATAAGTCAAGTAACCACCTCTAAATAAGTATTTATAAACTAGGAGTATTCATAAACAGAGAAATGTATTCCAGTGAAGGAAGACACTTTGTCCAACAGAAAAGGCTCATCCACCAGAGAAAGGTTTTGATGCTCCTAACCATCATATGTTTTCCAAAAATCAATGACTGGGTGGTATACTCAGTCTGCTAAATTTATTGTGGATATTTTTGTTCTCCAATTAACATAATTTCTGGTCCTAAAGTACTAATACCATTTGTCAGTAGCAGACATTTTAGCCAAACAGTGAGATAAATGTAATTATCAAACAGTTCTTACAGTAGAAAAGTTTTTCTAGATAGAAAAAACATTAGGTAGAATGACTTTTTGTGTAATTTGCAACCATTTTTCACATCCAAGTCTATGAAGCAGCAGAAAAAAAGGCATCCCTTTAGGTGTTCTAAGATGGCTATCATATCTCCTCTCAGTCTTGTCCTCTCCAAGCTAAATATAGCCAGCTCCCTAAGCTGTTTGTCATGGGACTTGGTTTCTAGACCTTTCATTATCTTGGTCACCCTCCTCTAGTCATATTCCCACCAGAAAGATCTATCAGGTTGCTATGTGGGAGAAAGAAGGTAATTTCTGTGGCAGTGCCTTCCATATGGAAGGCCTTGCCCAAGGATTTGTGCATCATGGTTCCCTTCCTGATTGTTTTCACATGGGTGATGAAGATGAGGGTCTAATATGCACTGCAGAAATAACTCAATTTAACACTGCTTTAACTGCCATAGGTCCATCTTATGGATTCCTGGGATTTGATGTGGCATAATTTAATGTGCCATTTTTCATTTCCTGGACTATCCACATAGCCAGAAGGAGGAGGGTCCTGCCTTCATGAATGTTCCTCCAGAACTACCTGATCTGAGATAGCCACATCTTGACAAAATGCAGCCTTGGGACTAACATTGTCATATTTTTCTCTCTCCTGTATGATTATTAATATCTTTGATTGATGATGAAGCCAGTGGAACTTTGAAATCTTGCAACATGTATTTTGTGCATTTTGGTTGGTCCAAAAAAGGTATCACTGTTTGCGAATTTTGGATGTTATTTACATCATTGTAAAAGAATATCCATCTCTTTTGTTTCCAGTATCTATGTACTATGAAGCATATGCACACATCATATAGGTAATGTATGAAAAACCTATGATCTTTGCAGTATTTACACTTTGGACACATCTTGATAGCAGTGGGTAGGGATCTCTATCATGCCCTCCAACTGTCTTGATTTGTACAGATTGATTCTCTGTTGTCCCACTTTTTCAGCTGCTTTTAAAATGTCCCACTTCCTCTCCTCCTTTCACCTTTCTTTGTCCTCTGCTTTCTTTCACTGGTACATACTGAGTTCAAAGTCAAAATAGTTTGCATTCCATTAACTTAGCAGTGAGGAAGAGGAGATGAAGGGGTAGAATCTTGCCCTTCCCAGATGCTCAGGCAGCCTCTCCTACCTTCTCTGTTCTTCCTCATCCATACTTTTTGCCATCTTGATCATATTCTGATCTCCTGGTTTTTATCTATGAAATATTGGAAGATATGGACTAATGACATCTGAGAGGTCAGTTTCCAACCTCTGATCTATTATGTATATAGTGCTTCTTCCCAATAGAGGACCACTAAATCACATGAATTCCTTACTATGATCCATGATTCCACCTTATCAGTTACCTACTGCTACTACCTTATCAGCTACCTACCACCTTATCAGCGGTTTGTCTGCTGCTGTCTACCACATCACATACACACATTCATATTTGCATGATGGTTATTTCCAAGCCTTACTGTATGGATGTTATCACACGTGGACCAGAAAGCAAAAATAAAGTGGAAATGAGGCATCCCAAAAATAAACGGGAAATAAACCTTGTTTCCGCAAACGTCATTACCTTAAGTGCGAATTTACAGTAAGTGCATTGAACGTCCACACACATGCGAAAATATCCTGTAAATGTAGTAGAAGTGAGCCTCTTGCACATGCGCAGATAGAGGAATGCTCGCGGGAACCATGGAAAATGACGGGAAAATGCTCCCCAATACGTATTTGGTTATCATATGTATGGTAAATGAGAAATGATCCTCATCACGCAATTGCAATTCCTCAAGAAACCGAATTTCAAAAGATCTCGGTTCTTTCCACTTTCTGTCCACTTTCTGTCGGGGTTCTGTGCGACATCGTGTGAAAACACGGGCCAATAATCTGGTATCGGTTGGGATTTCGTGTGGATTTTGTTTGGATTGGGCCCCGTGTGATAACGTCCTATGAGACATATTTTAATCTAATAAGAATAAATAGAAAGTAACAGCACACAAGTTGAAACCCATAAATTAGCGATTGTGTTCTATGAACAAAATATGTCCTCTGAAAGCCATTCTCAGTTTTCAGTTCAGGCAGTTTTGTGGTTAACCAAGCTCTTTCCAGTTGTTCTTATTTATTTCTACCAGGGTTCTCCCCCCCTCCCACATCCTAAAACCAATAAGTTATTCATTGCCAGATTTGGGGAAGAATGTGAAAAGTGGGAGGAGTCACATTTTAGCAGTCCTGGATGCCAGATGTTCTACTATTTCAGTTCCAAAGTGGGCCCAAAACACTGGAAGTAGAGTTCCTGTATTGTACTGGATGAGGTGAGAAATGTGAACAGGGTACTCAGCTGAATGCAACAGTGAAAGCTGCTACAGCAAACACTGTGGTTTCTGTAAAAACATTCCCCACCATATGAATACCACTTTATATGAAGCAAAGAACTGCACATGAAGCTAACATTGATTATTTTGCAACTCAAAGCATCAGGCTATAGCATAGTTTCAAAAAAGGCCAGAAACATTAGGCCACAATTATTGTGTTTATGTTCTAGCACAAAAATGCTAGTTGACACTAATCGGGCTCTTAAGTACCGTATGATGCCTCAGACATTTAAATACTTCCTTGTATGTATTTCTCTCATGGCAGCTGATAGGATCAGATGGGTCTTCTTTACTAGTACTTAGATGTGGCTATAGGCGTATTTGTGCATCTGCAGGTTTCACAGGTTGGAATTTTGAAGGATTTTCAAGCTAGCAAGAAGTGGGAAGGGAGCCAAGGTTGGGAAGAGAGCTGAGCTGGCTTGTTTGGGATTCTGAAAGCCATCCCTGCAAACTCCTTAATCCTCACACTGGAGCCATCCTGGAGCTTGGATTTAGGAAAGCACATTGCTTGGGAGGTCTTTTCCAAGATAAGAGGTACAAGCTGAATGACAGCATGCTTTCTTTGGTGGCAGAGGGCAAGGAATAAGAATTCAAGCCATAAAAAGCAATAAACAAAACTTCTCCAAGCCTATAAGGAAGGGTTTACAGAGAGCCAAACTGTGGAAATTATCACATTACTAATAAACCCGATTTACCTCTTCCGACTTAAATTCGAATTCAAGATACAGCTGGATACTACCGCATGGATTTTGTCTCTGTTGCCGCCTCCCAACTGCATCCCTGAAAAAATCTGGCTAAAATCTGCCCTCAGCTGGCCAATTTATAAAGCCAGGAAGCTCCCAATTTTGCAAAGAGGCCAGATGAGGGTAGATTTTAGCTGGATTTTTGCAGGGATGCAGTCGGGAGACGGTAACAGCAGCAAAATCCATGCGGTAATATGTGGCTACATTGTGAATTCGAATTTAACTCAGAAGAGGTAAATTGGGTTTATTAGTAATGCGATAATCTCTTGTATCTAATGATGACAGTTCCAAGTTCCATGAAGGCATTCTCTCTCTCTCTCCATTTCTGGCCTTGCGATTTTATGATGCTTTGATGTTTATGATTGTTTTATTTGCTTTTTATATCATTTCACATATTTACTAGACAGCAGGCAATTCATACATTACCTATATGATGTGTGCATATGCTTTGAGGTCTGCTATCAATTTATGGCAACCCCATTAGTTTCCTAGGGTTTTCTTAGACAAGGAATACTCAGAAGTTGTTTGTCATTGTCTTCCTGTGACATATAGCCACCAGCACCTGGTATTCCTTGGTGGTCTATCATCCAGGTGCTAAGGTACCCTTTAGCATTTCCCAGATGAAAACTAGGACATGTGCAGCCAAGTAACAACAAAGTGTGGTCAAGACAGCAAAAGTCATGAATGAGGAAGAACACACAAGCTAGGAGAGGATGCAGCTATTTGCTTTTACCTGAGCCTACTGGGAAAGTTCCCTCCTATGCCCCTGCTGAGCCCCAGTGAAAATACGTTTGACTTTGAACTCAGCTTTCACAAATGGAAGAAGTAAACTGGTGACAAAGGGTAGATGTGGGAAGAAATGAAAGAAGCTGGGACATTTCTAAAGTAGCTGAAAAGGTGGGATGACAGAAGATTAATTCAGACTGTCACCACCAAATTGGGACTCTTGGAGGGCATACATAAACATGTAAGCAAATAAATAAGTGTATGTTTATACTGACTTTCTAGAAGAAGCTGCCCGCTAAATTGGAGCTATGGGGATTCAGTGCCAGCCAAATACATATTGTCTGATACATAGTACCAAATATCCCACACCTACCATGAATGATAGGCCCTATGCAGGAAATGTGTGATTGCATTGTTCAGACTTTGCTCCCTATCTTCTTCATCTGCCTATATTCTAGGACAGGGGTAGTCAACCTTTCCCCTTTAAGGGCCGAGAAACTTCAGCTCCCAGAATCCCAGGAGCTATTGGCCAACATGGGACTATTGGCCAACATGGCTGAGGCTTCTGGGAGCTGAAGTCCCTCGGCCCTTAAAGGGGAAAGGTTGCCTACCCCTGTTCTAGGAAATGGGGTGGGGTAACCTCACTGATCCCAAGATTTTTTACAAATCTGGTGATCTCAGAATAAGACTGCACTGCAAGCTTTCAGCAGTCCCCTAGAGAGATCCTGTCTCATGTGTGAGACTGAGATGGCAAAGAAAAATTTCATTATGGTTTTCCAATATGCACAAATTATGATTTGCATATTGGTCTTCTTTGTGTGTAAAGTGAGTATCTTTTCCTTTCATGAAACTGAACACGTACACACTGAAGGCACAACAGGAGAGGCTAATTGATCACAAATATATAAACAATTCTCCCTATGCTGTTTTCAATAGTTGATATATCAAGACAGCAGTTATTGCATTTTCCACAGATATGTGCAAAAAAACAATAACATGAAAATGTGCAAGCATTTTTTTAGACCAGTTCCAGTGGCAGCTGGTGGCTCTCATGATAGTAAGATGGTGGGTATGGTTTGTGTTTGGATTGGACCTTTAAAGGAGGCATCCGAGAGCTGGATGTGTTTTTGAAAGTACAGTTCATCATCCTGGATATCTTCTTTCAAGTATAGATTTGAACCTGGAGTGGATTCATTGTCCTACTGACATGGACACCACCATTGCCAACCTCCCAAAAGCTGCAGACTCACAGTGGCCCACATCACAAATGTCAGAGCTTACCTCTTTACCAGAAAAGGATAAATAAGGTCAGGATTTATATTTCTATTTATATCTGTCCCTTTATTTGCAGCAGTCTTGAGGAAGCCAGCAGGTATAGTGGTTTGAGAGTTGGATTAGGACTCTGGAAAAGCACCGTTCAAATCCCTCCTGAGACATAGAAACCCACTGGGTGACCTTGAGCAAGCCATGAAATCCAGAGCAGCTTGCAAAGTTTGAAATAAAAGTTTTACTAAAACCTTATTTTAAGAAGGTTTTTTAAAAAACCAATTACTGTGTGTAAATCACAATTCTGTTTTAAAAAGGCAAGTGGTTAAAACAGTTTAAAATAAATTTAAACCACAAGTGAAAAGAAACCAGATAAAGAACACCACTTTCAAATGCCCTGCTGCCACTTGATTACAAGCCAAAGACCTGTCTAAATAGAAAAGCCTTATCTTGCCAGTCGAAACAAAGCAGGGAAGGGGCTAACTGGACTCCCAATGGAAAGGAGTTCCACAAACTGAGGTTGCATCCGCACTGTAGAATTAATCCAGTTTGACACCACTTTAACTGCCATAGCTTCTTGCAATGGAATTCTGGGAAGTGTAGTTTGTTGTGGCACCACTTCTGGTGCCACAACAAACTATATTTCCTAGAACTCCTTAGCATGGAGCCATGGCAGTTAGTGATGACAAACTGGATTATTTATACAATGTGGATGCAGCCTGACAGCAGCCATTAAAAGGCTCTCAGAACTGCATGATACGAAAACAGTATGATAGAACTGCCCTGCAATAAGCCATATTTCCCCAGTTGTAGTAAAAGAAAAGCAATCCTCCATATTCCCAATATGTAGAGAGAGAGTCCCAGTTCCTCCCATTTACACACAGCACAGGAATGAATTATTACAACTCTATATCCTTACAGGCACCTGCAATTCTCTGGTACGCCATGCCAAAACATAAATCCTGCTGGGATTTCCTGTTAAAGCTTTGCCACACTCATCAATGACGAGGATTAAACTTAAGAAACTTCTTATCAAAAGTCTGAGGTTTGGGGTATATTGAAGATGGACCAGAAAGCTTCTATTTCCTGTTTCATGGGACAATATATTTTTATTGGGCAGACAGAAAAGAGCAGATTCCAGATTTCCACTTTAAAAGTCTTTTGGAATGCATAGCTAATTTCCTGCAGACATGGGGTTTAGGCTTTTATGTAGTGTTGCAATAACTCGTCCGAAATATCAGTTCAAATAACTTTTAAGCCAAGTCCACAATCCAGTCAACATTTTTTTTAAAAAAAGTTTTGAAGTTCCATTGATATCAACTGGAGATCTGTGCTTAATTTTACCATTGAAATGAAAGGGACTGAAAAGCATTTAGCTTGCCTGGTTGCTTCATGCTGTAAGTTCTAGAAAAATGATTGCTGGAATCCTATGTGATCTTTCACTCCACATAAATTTGCATGTACTCAACTATAGAGCAGAGCCACTAAGAAACCCCATTAGTGAATTGCAAAGATGCATAACAGGACACCAGCAAGAGTGTCCTTTGTGCATTGGTCCCTTTGCCACCCCTGTTACATTCTTACATAACAGCAGCCCTCTACTGGATACAGGCTTCACAGTTCTAATTCCCACACATGTACATCCTCTTGTGAAAACACAACTCCCAAAGAGTTCTATGTGCATGCACTGTCTGTGTATGTATTCATTATACTAATCAGGCTGTCAAATTTTTAGATTTGAATTTTAATTTATATCATCAAAGGCCCAATCAAAATATTTTATTCCACACATTATATCAGTAATTATTAATTGTTGTGTTGTTAAGAGCCATCAAGTCAACTTAATAATAATAATAATGAAAATAAAATAAAAATTATCTCTATCCCGCCCCTCTACAATACAACTTTGACCTGATGAGAAAATGAAAGAATGAGTGAGAGACCACCAAATGAATGAGAGACCTCCAAATCACCCTATCGTCAACAGCCCTGCTCAGATCTTGCAGACTCAGGCTTCCTTGAGTGAATCTATCCTCCTGGAATTCAGTCTTCCTCTTTTCCATTCTGCCCTCTGCCTCATCTAGCTTTATTGTCTTTTCTAGTGAGTCATGTCTTCTCATGATATGGCCAAAGTATTAAAGTCTCAGTTTAGTCATCTTGCCTTCTAGGGAGAGTTCAGGCCTGATTTGCTCCAGGGACCATTTATTTGTTTTCTTAGTAGTCCGTGGTATCCATAGATCTCTTGTTCAGTAACACATTTCAGATTAATTGATTTTATTCCTATCAGCTTTCTGCACTGTCTAGCTTTCACGAACATACATTGAAATGGGAAATATGATGGCTGTGACAATCCTAACATTAGTATTCAGTGATATATCCTAACACTTCAAGATCTTGATTTGTTCCCCCATCACTGTCCTTTCAAGTCTGTCTTCTTCTGATTTCTTGAAAATTGAAACTATTTCAATGTATTCACCATGTACTTTAAAGTAAAGTAAATCATCTGTGGTCATAACTTTTGTTATGAATAGTTAGATTTAATGGTTCTGTACAACAGAGCAGAGGTTAGGAGCCCTTGATGCACCAGACATTTTGGACTGCCACTCCCACAATTCTCTATCATTCTTCATGCTGAGTGGAGCAGATGGGTATTGCAGGTCAAAATATCTGGAGGGCCAAAATATTGCCTATCCCAAAACAGAATATGCACCAGCAGATGATATACATAGAAAGAAAATAGACACTGGACAATTTTGCTGAAGGCTAACATCACTAGAAAAAAAATCCTGACATCCTCTTTTGAGCAGGTCCCCAATAAGACTAAGAATGAAGAACAACTATCTGTGCTTTTTAAGTTATTATTATTTTATTTTCTTATATCCCACCTTTCTCCCAATATAGGGACTCAAGGTGGGGAACAACAAGTATAAAACAATACAATTTAAAAACAGTACAACAATATTAAAATATATAAATATAAAATTAAAAAAAAAACAATTTAACAATTTAAGAGTTAAAATAGTTATAAATTAAAATATAACATGATAAAAATACAAACCATTAAAAGTTATATAGCACAACATTAAAACCCAGTCCTTATCAGCTTAAAAGTCCTGACTGCACAAAAACTTCTTTATCTGGAGTCGGAAAGATAGTAGGGATAGCACCATCCTGGCCTCTCTAGGGAGGGAGTTCCAAAGCTTGGGAGCAGCCACTGAGAAGGTTCTCTCTCTTGTTCCCATCAAACATGCCTGAGAGGTGGTGGGACAGAGAGAAGGCCCTGTCCTGATGATTTCAATATTCTGGTGGGCTTGTACAGGGAGATACGGTCCTTCACATAGCCTGGACACGAGCCATATAGGGCATTATAGGTCAAAACCAGCACTTTGATTTGTGCCCAGAAATGGACTGGCAACCAAAGGAGCTGTTGCAACAAGGGAGTTTTATGCTCCCTGTAACCAGCTCCAGTTAACAGCCTGACTGCAAATCTTTGGACAAGTTGAAGTTTCTGAGCACTTTTCAAAGGCAGCCTCACATAGAGCGCATTACAGTAATCCAGATGGGATGTAACCAAGACATGTACCACCGTGGGCAGATTTGACTTCTGTAGAAACGAGCACAGCTGACGTGCAAGTTTTAGCTGTGCAAAAGCACTCCTGATCACCGCTGATACCTGGTCTTCCAGGCTTACTCCCCCGTAAACTCAGGTTCATATTTGGGGACACTTCTGGATTCAGTGCTGAGCATCAGCACTGAATCCAGAAGTACCCCCAAATATGAACCTGAGTTTACAGGGGGAGTGTAACCCTATCTAACACAGGCTGAATCTATTCCCAGATCTATCTTTCGACTGACCAGGAGCACCTCTGTCTTGTCTTGATAAAGCTTCAATTTGTTTGCCCTCAACCAGTCCATTACAGTGGCCAGACATTGGTTTAGGACAGAAACAGCTTCCTTGGAATTAGGTGGAAAGGAGTGATAGAGCTGGGTATCATCCACATACAGGTGACACCTTACTCCAAAAGTCTGGACAACTTCTCCCAGCAGTTTCATGAAGACGTTAAAAAGCATAGGGGACAGGACTGAGCCCTGAGGGACCCCACAAGCCAATGGACAAGGAGGTGAACAGGAATCCCCCAGCACCACCTTCAGAGAACACCCCTCCAAGAAAGAACATGAAAATGTGAAAAAGAGCCCTGGTGACACAGTGGTTAAATGCCTGTACTGCAGCCACTCACTTGCAAACCACAAGGTTGCGAGTTCAATACTAGCCAAGGGCTCAGACTCGACTCTGGCTTGCATCCTTCCAGGATCTCTAAAATGAGTACCCAGCTTGTTGGGGACAATTAGCTTACTCATTGTAAACCACTTAGGGAGTGCTTAAGTGCACTGATAAGCAGTATAGAAATGTATTTGTTATTGCTATTGCTTAAGTGTGAAAACTTTGATGTTTTGCAACCCCCAAGGAGGCAAAACTAGTTTTGAATTCTCCTGTTTTACTGCAACATTCCCCTCCTCTTTGCCAGCATGATTAGTTTTCAGAGGATTTCTCCATTATGTGTTATATACAGTGCTCTTGTATAACTGTTCCTCTATCAGTGGGTTTACCATCTGTTCTCTGTTTTTGAACACAGACATGTGTTCCTCTTTATCCACTATGTGTCACCAGTTTGCTACAACAAATTTAGTGAAGTGGAAATCAGGTCAAGGTGAAGTTTATTTCATGTGCTTATGTTTCAGTTCATTTTATAGCTTGTCACATGCCAATCAGATTTATTTAGAACTGTTGTTTTAAAATATGAAACTGCAGCCTTGCTTCTCACTGATGCAAGCTCCATTGAGTAAATTTCAATCATTCATTTAAAAACATCCCTGAATTGAGATCCAAAGAATCGCTTAGGCATGAATGAATGTTTTGCTGCATATACTGAAGTTTCCTTGGTTCTGCTAGGCTGTCTTTTTAGTAACACGGCTCTTGGTAGAGAAACATAGTTTATCCCAGAAGATTCACTGAGTTTGGGAACAGTTGCCAGTCAGTGAGTAGAGTTGTGTACAAGGATTGGAAGTGATTAGTTACAGATAATAAAGTATCTTTTCCAGGGTTGCACAGTGGTGGTCAGGAAATGCAGACAAAATCTGATTTTAGCAGGCAATTTCTATAAACCTCCAACTGCCCAAATTTGGCAGGGATAGTCCTGATTAATCTTCAGTCATCCCACTTTTGCAGATGCCTATAAAATATAGCAGTTTCCCCTCTCCTCCCACTTTTCCCCTTTATCCTCAGCTTGCTTCAATTGCTCTTAACTATCCAAAAGTGTTCTGCTCTCAGTTAACTCAACAATGAAGATAGGAGATGAATGGCAGAATCTTGCCCTTCCCAATAGACTCAGGCAAAAGAAAACTGCTGCAGCCTCTCCTAATTTACATATTCAACTTTTGCCATCTAGACTACACTCTGATATTGTTTCTCAACACATTTTCCCATTTTTCACCAGAGGCTGCATCTGTAGTGCAGAAATAATCTGGTTTGATACCACTTTAACTGTCATGGCTCAGTGATATAGAATTCTGAGAACTGTAGTTTGCTGTGGCACCAGAGCAGATCAAACTACAATTCTGAGAATTCAATAGCATTGAGCCATGGTAGTTAAAGTGGTGTCAAATCAGATTATTTCTTCAATGTGGATGCAGCCAGAGAAATGTTGGAGGATATGTACCATCCAACCATCCCTGTGCTTTTCCAATGCCCTGGAAGGAGCAAGTACCGCCAGGCAGGTGAGTGGAGGAAGGGAGAGGAGGACCAACCATCCCAAAGAAAACAAAAGCAAAAGGGAGATAGAAACAAATGAAGACCAATGAATGCAACATTACAATGGCTAGTGCAGAAATTTAAAGAAAATTACTACAACAACCAATGCAGAGAAATAGAAGACAACAACAAAAAGGGAAGAACAAGAGATCTATTTCACAAGATCCAGGAAATCACAGGAAAATTCAAACCAAGGACTGCGGTGCTCTATGAGAGTAAAAATAACATAATTCAAGACCAGGAAGGAATGATAAGACATTGTATGCAATACACAGAAAAGTTACACAAAAGAGATGACAACATGAAGGACACATGAAATGAAGAGCCATATGAAGATGAACCCCAGATTCTAAAAAAAAAACAAGGTGGAATCTGCAATAACAGAAATGGCAAAAAACAAATCATCAGGAACAGATGATGTTCCAATTGAAATGCTGCAATCCACACTGAGAGAGTCAACTCTATTGCTAACCAGTATATGTCAACAGGTATGGAAAACACAACGATGGCCAATAGATTGGAAATGATTAATATATATCCCCATTACCAAAAAAGGAGATACAAAAGACTGCAGCAACTATAGGACCATAGCACTGATCTCCCATGCAAGGAAAATTATGCTCAAAATTCTTTAGCATTGACTCCATCCATACATGGAGAGAAATACCAGAGGTCTCAACAGGGTTCAGGAAAAGAAGAAGCACAAGGGGCCACACTGCAAATATACAATGGCTAATGGAACGTAGCAGGGAATTCCAAAAGAAAATCAGCATGTGCTTTTATAGACTACAGCAAAGCCTTTGACTGCACAGATCAGGGGTAGGCAACCTTTCCCCTTTAAGGGCAGAGGGACTTCAGCTCCCAGAATCCCAGGAGCTATTGGCCAACATGGGACTATTGGCCAACATGGCTGAGGCTTCTGGGTGCTGAAGTCCCTCGGCCCTTAAAGGGGAAAGGTTGCCTACCCCTGGCATAGATCATGAAAGGCTATGGAACACCCTTATAGACACGGAGTGACAACACATCTGATAGTCTTGATGAGGAATCTGTACTCAGGACAAGAGGCTACTGGCAGAACAGAACACGGAGAAATAAAATGGTTCCCAATTGGCAAAGGAGTCAGACAAGGCTGCATCTTATCACTCTACCTATTCAACTTATATTGTAAGAAAAGCAGGTTTGGATACAGAAGTAGGAGGAGCAAAAATAGGAGGAAGGAATATCAACAATCTAAGACAGGACAGGCAACCTTTCCCCTTTAAGGGCTGAGGGACTTCAGCTTCCAGAAGCCTCAGCCATGTTGGCCAATAGTCCCATGTTGGCCAATAGCTCCTGGGATTCTGGGAGCTGAAGTCCCTCGGCCCTTAAAGGGGAAAGGTTGCCTACCCCTGATCTAAGATATGCAGATGACACTATAAAGATAGCAGAAAACCTGACAGACCCAGAACACCTACTAAGGAAGATCAAGAAAGAAAGTGCAAAGGCAGACCTACTGTTGAACATAAAGAAAACAAAAATAATGACCACAGAGAATCTACACAAATTTAACCTAGACAATGAGGAAACAGAAATAGTAAAAGAATTCTAATACTTGGGATCAAACATTGATACGAACAGGGACTGCAGCCAGGAAATCAAAAGAAAACTAAGAATGGGGAGGGAAGCTATGAAAGAACTAGAAAAGATTCTAAAATGCAAAGATATACAACTCAGCACAAAAGTTAGAATCATTCAAGCCATTGTATTCCCTATTACCATGTATAGATGTGAGAGCTGGACAGTTAAGAAAGATGATAGGAAGAAAATCAACTCCTTTGAGATGTAATGCTGGAGAAGAGTGCTGAGGATCCCATGGACAGTCAAAAGGACAAATAAGTGGGTCCTAGATCAGATCAAGCCAGAAACTTCCCTGGAAGCCAAGATGACCAAACTGATGCTGTCATACTTTGGACACATCATGAGAAGGGAGGACTCACTTGAAAAAACAATAATGCTAGGAAAAGTGGAGGGAAGTAGAAAGAGAGGAAGACCACATGCTAGATGGATGGACTCTCTTAAAGAGGACATGGGTATGGGTTTGCAGGAATTAAGCAAAGCAGTAAAGGGTAGAGGGTCTTGGAGAGGGTTGCCATGGATTGAGATCAACTTGAGGACAGTTAACAAAACATGTACTTCTCAAATACCTTCTTTCACTGCCACTGTACCAACAGCCTTTTCCCTTCTGTAACCATACTTTAAGCATGCTTCTTCTGCCACTCTATTTCAACAGCCACAATATTAAATGGGAATTAATTACACCAGAGTAATGTACTAACAGAACTCAGTAGAATCTCTAGGCAGACATGCTCAGGTTTCTGTTGCTAACATGTCATTGTGTTTTTTACATGAGAAAGATACAGCAAAATGTGCCAGATAATGGTAGTTCTATCAGAAAATTACATCACAAGAATGTAATAGAATGGAAAATATTACTTTTTTGAATTACAACTCCCAGACCCCCGCAGCTACCATGACCACACACACAAACATAGACACAAACTTTTTCTAAGCTCTAATAATACTCAATTATTCTGTATATAAGTCAGATCTGTCATTACAATAAATATGTCATTTTCATTTTGGTGGGAAAAAATAAATCCTTATGGTAAAGCAATTAGCTGGTGGGGTGGGCGAGAACTCAGTTACTGGATTACACTAAGAAGCTGACATGCTGTAGTGTTGCCAAAGGCAACCTAAACTCTAATTATTTTCTCTGTCAGAAACTGTTCAACTGTGTAAATTTCTAGACCACCAGAAATATCTTTGGTATTCTGGGTGTTTGTGTTTTTTTAAAAAAACATACTGGCTTGGAATGATGAGCTAGCTCTTTCTTTCATAGAAAGAATCTTCCTTCCTTCCTTCTTTTCTTTTCTTCACTAACTTTCTGCATATCAGCTCATTGTGGTTTTTTAAAAATAATTCAGTCTCTAAAAAATGTTTATTTAATTAATTGATTGATATGGAGTTATCTGGGGCAATGATCTTTCAGAGTGACTAACATGGCCAAAGTAGTAAAACAGCAGAGGATACATAAAATAGTATTTAAAAAACAGAAATGGGGGAAAGCCAGTAGTGCATATTTAAAACAATGTATAAAATTGGACATCTCAAAAGGCCCAAATAAATAATACATCCAGCGGTGTCCCACACCTGGGTGTCACCTGGTGCAGGGGGTGGGGCTTCAGGGGCGGGGGTTTGGAGCAGAGCCAGAAGGGCCCACTCCCAGCTCCTTGTCCCGTGCAGCTTTACTCATGAGTAAAGCCACACAAGGAAGGGACGGGGGGCACGGCCTCTCCCTCCCTGCTGTGTGCCATGGCATGGGGCAGGGAGGTAGGGGTGCTCACTGGATGTCCCCCCCTTCTGTGGTGTCACCCACATTCAGGGATGTCACCTGGTGTGGTCCGCACCCCCCTAGTGACACTACTGAATACATCTGGTGGTAAAAAGACATCAAAAATACACTAGGCAAGACTCCCAGCAAAGAACATTCCAGAATTGGGTGCCATAAGTAAAAACACCATCTTCTTATGTAAACCTCTCACCTCGCAAAAATATATGATCCACTTCTGAATGTGGAAAGACAAGCCTTTGAAGAGGAACTTAAAGCCCAAAACAGATGGGCAGATGGGGGCAGCTTCAGGCCACTCTAGGGGCATGGCATTTACCCCAGGGTGGCCCAAAACTGGTCCCAAAAGGAGCCGATCTTTTCCACTCCCATTTGGGACTGCCATGGAGGGCACCCTTAGGACTGTGGCATGTGTTTGCCATGGTCCTGGGGCAATCGGGCTGAGAGTGGCTTCAAGCCACTCCTTCATGCCCATCTGTTTTGCCCCTTAATTATTGAGCAGGTTTATGGAAGGAACAGTGGTCCTTAAGTTTACAGTAGAAAAACAGTGGTGTAAGCTACTGTAGCTAATGTGCTACAGTTCTGGGTTGCTGGAAGAATGTTATTCAGCTATATAGAGACCACACCTTCCATCTTTTTCTAGATGGAATGCACACTGACAACCTACAGTCTTTTGGATAATGTTTTCTGCACTGTGGGGACCCAAGTACACATGTCATCATAGCACTTCTGTTCTACTGATGAGGGAGACACTTGTACAAGTGTGCCTTTTGTCGAACAGATTTCACGAGTGGGACAAAAGGCATGCTTTTATTAGTCTCCCTCAGGAAGAGAGTAAAAGTGCTATAACTACTTACAGAAAGGCACAAAGAAAGCTGCTACTTTCCTACTCCATTTCGGCTTTCTTTTCTCATGTGATAGCGCTCATAATGTACAAATGGAACAGTGGGAGGGTATGTGGGGGCAAGGATTAAAGTTTATTTTAAGTTATTATCTTAAAGAAAAAAATTACAAGATGATTTACCATTGATATTTAACCCCAGAAAGAAGGAGATCGGCTACAAGGACCCTGTGAGACCATCTCCCACATGTATACCAAGAGTCCGGTGGATTTTAAGAATTGATGAAGAGGCAGTATCCTCAAATTAAAGGGTTATTTATTGAACAGATAGAAAATCATGCAGCGACTTACATGCATACACACTCATGCAGGGTTGTAGGAAATCAGGAGTTGTGAGCCGAGGCAGTGCTACAGCGAGACTTAATATTGACGAGGCCTCTTCTGGAGTCCAATTGGTTGAAGGGGGTGTGAGACACAACTGTCCTGAGAGCATAGGTTGGACAGAGGTGCCAGTAACCAGATCAGAGGGCAGAGTGATGTGAGGTCTCCCTGCACCCTGACTAGCGACCCTGAGTGGAAGCATCCAGGGGTTTTTAAAGGCAAAATCAAGCCCCTGATGATGTGCTTAACTGTTTGGCTAACGTCTAGACAAAAGGGTTTGATTGCTTAGCCATAGCTTGGATTGTTTGGTTAAGGTTTAGACAAAGGTGTTAGATTGCCTAGCTGAGGTAATCTGGTCTGGCAATATTCAAGGGGAAATGAGAGGGAATTGAGTTATCTGGCCGGCTCATCAGGGGAGATATCTCGGCCATTATCACCCATCCTTCTGATTATGGATGTGATGATAACCCATTTACAACTCCCACACTATCTACCTGACTCAGGGGTTGGGAATTTTCCAGTCTTCCAGGTAACCTGGGCATGACCTCTTTATATGCCATAGAGGCACATGGAGTCTGATGCAGAGTCCTTCTGGGGCCATGTGGAATTCAATACACACACCAAAATTCAGAAAAATGCACTTATGGTAACGATCTGTTGGGAATGTAAAAAAGAAAGAAGGGACTTTTTATCATATATATTGGACTTGTATTATGGCAAACACACACACACACACACACACTGAGTGAAGATACATGCTATAATGGAAGAGATTTTAAAATTCAAATTTCAACTAAACTTTGAACCTTTTTAGCTTGGATTGTGGAGTGAAAATTTGGTGAAAGAATATGGAAGAATCATGTATCATATGGAAACAGCAGTGAGACTGGTCTACTCACAGAGATGGAAAGAACTGACAATCCCAAGACAGGAAGATTGGTTGTTGAAGGGGGCCACAATGTATTTACTTAAAAAAGACTAAGAAGAGCATCAGTAATGTAGCAATTTTAGGATTTGAAATATAATAGAATGTATCACAGAGTAGAAGTGTGATGTTGAGTAGTTATTAAGACAAACATGTAGTTTTTATTATCAATTAGAGGGAGTATGGATAAGAGATAATTATAATCATAAACTGGTAAGTTGGAAGCCACATGTATTCCCTTGTATATCTTGTTTCTAATTGTTTGTGCTTTAGGGGTTTCGTAGTTTGGTTGGGGTGGGTTAGGAGGTTATATTTTTGCTGTCTTTGTAAGTTGTTTAAGGTTTTAAAAATATTAAATGTGAATAAAAGTATTTTTAAATGTAATATAATGTCTATTTCACTTGGCTGAAAGGCTCCCAACAGCAGGCCAAATCATTAGAATAAAACATGGATCCCAACCACATAATAAAACCCCACTTTGCTTAAGACTATAATGCACAGCAGTCTAGTGTTGTTTCACAGCTTGACTTGGTCATGACAAACATGGGTTGGATTCAGACCTAATCAAATTTAGAGATCCATAGAAAGCAACAGAATAGCCAGGATCAGTGAAGCCCCACTGATTTCAGTGTTCTAGTCCAGTGGTTTCTACACTGTGGTCCTCCAGGTGTTTGGGGCTTCAGCTCCAGAAGCCCCACCCAACTTTGCCAACCATTAGGAATTCTGAAGCTGAAGTCCAAAACAACTGTAGGACAAAAGTTTGGGAACCACTGTTTTAGTATGATGGGTTGCATTTACACTGCAAAATTGATGCAGTTTGACATCACTTCAACTGCCATGGTTTAGAATTATAGGAATTGTAGTTTTGTGAGAAATTTAGTCTTCTTTGTCAGAGAGCTCTGGTGCCACATCAAACTTCAAATCCCAGGATTCCATAGGATTGAGTGATGAAAGCATTGTCAAACTGCTTTAATTCTGCAGTGTGGCAGCAGCCAGGATCTGGATTCAGTTCAACACAATTCTGTGTTCCTCACATCAGGGGATGAGAACTTGGAGTCCTTGAGATACTGTTGGAATACAGCTTACAGCATTTCTCATCATTAGCTATACTCTATAAACAATACAACAACATCTGAACCTTCAAGAATAGGGATGTAAATTTTATCTGTGAAAAATTAGTTGAAAACTGCAAAGACTATTCAAGACCTATTATATGCAAAACAAAAATAGCACAAATTCCAAATGCTTTTTTCTGTGCAGGAAACTTGTTTTCAGTGCAGAAATGTTATTTATACTATTTATTTATTTATTTATTTATTCATTCATTCATTCATTTTTGCTATTTTCTATGTAAAAAGAGTAAATATTTTGTGCAGAATAAGTCCACACCACAAAGACTCACACCCTTCTATAATTCTAGGCAGGATTTCCCAACACTTGAGAAACCTGTTTTTCAACCATTGTTCAAATATGTTTTAATATCATTTCCATCCCTAGCCAGGAACTGCTCACCCCTGCCTTATATAAAAAAGAATGGAAGATGGCTGTGTATAGCATACCAATAAAGCAAAAAGAAGTTCAAAACATCTGGAAGTTCAAAACATCTGGATGTTCAAATGTTCATCCTCCTTTAGTTACATTGGCAACTTCTCTGCACCCAATTCCAGTCCATAGAATATTCCTCGTTGTTAGCTGCCCTTAAATCAACCTCAAGTCATGGCAACCCTGTGGATGTAACATCTCCAAGCCCCCTATCCTCCACTGCTTTGTTTCGGTCTTGTAGATTCAGGTCTGTAACCTCTCTGGTTGAGTCTATCCATCTGTCTTCCTCTCTTTACTTTTCCTAGTATTATTGTCTTTTCTAATGAGATATCTTCTCATGATGTGACCAAAGTATGACAGTCTCCATTTAATAATCTTGGCTTCCAGGGAGAGTTCAGCCTTGATCTGTTCAAGAACCCTCTTGTTTGTCTTTTTGGTTGCCCACAATATTCTTAGCACTCTTCTCCAGCACCACAACTCAAAAGAGTTTATTTTATTTTTCACTGTCCAGGTCTCACATCCATACATGGTAATGGGGAATACCTTAGATTGGCCTATTCTAACTTTAGTGCTCAGTTGTATATCTTTACTCTTAGGATCTTGTCTAGTTCTTTCATTGCTGCCCTTCCCATTCCTAGTCTTCTTATATCTTGACTGAAGTCTCCTTTCTGATCAATGTTTGATCCAAGGTACTTTCTGAGCCAATGTTTGATCAAGAATATTCCTCAGCAAGTTCTAATTGTGAATATTTTGGACTAGTCAGTAAAAGCTGGTGATATCCATATCAGTGGGTCAGTGACTCTATTCTAGATTTTAAAGGAGCCATCCAAATTGTAAAATCCTATCCCCAAGACAGGGGCAAGAGTGTCTTTAGTGTTTGGACAGAAGCACAGAATGAGTTCACTGCCCTATGGACCTGGGAGCTATTAGCTACTACTGCAGCCATCCAGAGTTTTAGAAGAGCTAAATACAGGGCAAGGGGCTAATGGAACCCTCTGTGCTCCGGAGTGTGAACACATCTGCTGTAAAGGAAATTGTTTCTCCAGAGTAGTCCACTTAACCAGGGAAGAGGAAATGCAAAGAGATTTTTTCAATAAGATCATAGTGGTGATAATCTTGGACTAGGTCCAGATTTGATCATGGGACGTTATCACACGGGGCCAAATCCACACAAAATCCACACAAAATCCCAACCGAAACCGGATTAGTGGCCCATGTTTTCACCCGACGTCGCACAGAAACTGGACAGAAAGTGGACAGAAAGTGGACAGAAATGAGATCTTTTGAAATTCAGTTCTTTGGAGAAAATGCAAATGCGCAATTAAGGTAATTTCGAATTTACCATAATGTGATAACCAAATGCGTATTTGGGAGCATTTCCCTGCTGTTGCAATGGTTCCAGCAAGCATTCCTCTATCTGCGCATGTGCAAGAGCTCATTTCTAGTACATTTATGGGCTTTTTTCACTTGTGTGTGGACGTTTAATGCGATTACTGTAAATTTGCAATTAAGTTAATGACGTTTGCGGAATTATTGTTTATTTCCCGTTTATTTTCGGAATGCCTCATTTCCACTTTATTTTCGCTTTCTGGGCCATGTGTGATAACGTCCATAGTTAGAATAGACCCACAGTAATACATTTAACTGAAGTTAGTCATACTCTAAATATAACTAAATATTTAGTCCAGCTTTAGACCAAACTCCAACTATATATTTAACCCAACTCCAACTTTGTTTTATGGGGGGCAGGGGAACCAAGGTTCCCATTAAAATGAAAAGCCAACACTTGGCAAACCTGTATAATTCAAAAAGAAAATAAATGGCTTAGTGGATACTATCCTATAATAAAGGAAGCCTCTTCCTCCTTATGGCAGCAGGACTCACCCTCCACTCTGCTCTGCACCCACCTCCTGGGTAGAAGCATGGAAGATTGGACAGTCTGCTTTTGTTTTCAGGAGACTATGGATTGTATGAAACTCAAATCCACTGAACCTTTCCCATACTGTTGCCCTGTTTTGCTCATTATGAATTGTGGCCGCTTATCTGAATGCATTATATGTATTTTTTTTTTCTTGTAAAAAAACCCCTACTAAACAAAAAGCTCAAGCAAATATTTGTATTTGTTCCACAGGCTCAAATAACAGCTGCCCTTTCCAGTTCTTTATAGCTGCAACAGCAGGAAGACAACAGAAAACAGTGTAGTTCAATACATGAACTGCTTAAATCCCATTGAAGTCAACAGAGCTAATTTCAACTTATTTGATTGCACTGGCACACTTTAAATGTACTTAAATATGGAGCCAATTCAACGAGATTTAATTTAGCTGAGTATTAAACTGATGTCTGCATGATAATGGTACTCATTCAAATCTTGAACGGATTTATATAATTACTGAACAAAAGCCATCAGAACTGGAAGGACTATGAAGATTCCTGTATCCATTCCCAGCTGTTTCATTTTGCTACATTTCCAAAATCAAGCTAAATATCTGTGCATGTATCTTGCTCCACATCATTGTGATCTTCCACTCCCAGTTTGCTAGGAGCCATTTTTGCTAGACAGGAAGTCCCAGGTTTATCTGCATTAAGTTAATTGCAAACATTCTTCAAAAGAAACTTATAGGAAATTGGCAGTAAGGTCTTTTGTTTAACCACAGGTTCGTGCTTCAGAATGTCCTCTAGCTTTAGATAGATAGATATAGAAGGTATTTATGATGGCTCTTGCATAGTAGAAAAGTAAGATGGCTGAAAGATAGAAAGATTTAGCAGATGGCCAATTTTGTTACTCTAAGAGGCTTTTAAAAAGGAGTCTAATATATGTGCTAATCTCCTATGCAATTGCAAATATACAACAGAATTACAATTCACTTATCTCCTTCTTTTATAGTAAAGGAGGCCAGCATTCAAGTGTTCAAAGTGAAGATCCTCCCCCAAATGTTATTTGGAACACAAGTGTATGCAAAAATATTCCAGCCTTGTTCAAACAAAATTTCTGAGAACTATTCACAGCCTCCCAAGTTGTGTGCCAAATTTTCTCTCAGGTTGAAAACTGGTTTAATTTCTGTTGAATTGCAAATATGGATATATGAGCTAGATTTTTGGCTAAAAATTTTATTTACCAGCCCCTTTGACTATTCAAGTCAGGATGGAAAATGATAGTTGAGGAAAAGGTGCATTCCCTGGGCTTCTCCCAATCTGTTATTCCTGCCATGGGACATGCAAAAGCCAAAGGGAATATTCGCCAACATATCTGGGACATTGGATTACAAAATCATATAAGTGCAGCCTCCCTACATTCAACATTTAAAGATTGGGGGGGGGGCTTTGTCCTTGCAGCATATTTGAACAACTTAACAAATCTAAAGTATATTAGCCTTTACTCTGGCTAAATTTAATGTACTTCCATCAGCTTTACTCGAGGGAAGATAAACCGCTCTGTGAATGCCTATGTCCTTGTGGGTCTGGGGAGGTAGAAACAGTGGGGCACATTTATTGTTTTGTATCTTTTACCGTGATCTCCAGTGCTGTTTTATAGCTCCAATTTTACAAAAAATAAATAAAAATAAAATAAAATAAAATAAATAAATAAAAGTTCCAGGAAAAACTGACACATTTTATATTGATTACCTCCTGGCTGATCAGCAGTCAGAGATTACAGCCAAGGTGGCAAGTTTTTGCATTGGGGCAATAGCTTGCGGTCGTAGGATAGTGCTCTAAATTGTAATGTGTGTATTATTTGAATGGGGTTTTTTTACTATGCAGTTTCTAAATCTATCCAGAATTTGAGTTATGGATAAAAATTTGATGTATAATACTACCCCTCTCAGTATGTGATAACCTTATATGTGATAACATTTGATGTATTTCCTTGTTATTTTTTGCTTTTTTTTTCCTTTCTTTTTCTTTTTTTCTTTTGTACTGATCATCGACCATAATAAATTTGAGTCATTCAATATATGTGCTGTCTTCTCCAATGTCCCAAACCCTGGGAAACTATTTTGGTCGGCAGTAAATTGAACCTTCAAGTCCTAACTAGAAAGGATTAGTGAGATCTACTATTTAACATTCAGTTATTTATATTGTAATCTTTAGGTCAATAATTACAAAATGTTTCAACATCCACATTACATACCCCCAACATTTCACAGATGAAAACCAGAACACGTGGCCAAGCCACATCAGAGTGTGATTAAGCTGGCAAAAGTTATTAATGAGATGAACACAGAAGGTAGGAAAGGCTGAAGCAATCTACTGGGAACAAGAGGAAAGGAACTGATAAGAGGAAAGGGCTGTGTGCAAATCTCCAGCTCAGCAAGTAGACAGAAGCTTGCTACACTTGGTAAGGATTAATTGACTTGAAAAGACTATCCCAGAGTCTTTGTATCTCCTTAGTAAGCCTCTTCTTCCTTATGGCAGCAGGACTCACCCTCCACTCTGCTTGGCACCCACCTCCTGGTTAAAAACATACATGCTGGGCTAAATATTCCTTATCCCGTCTCACTTCCCTTGATCTGAGAACAGCTCATTTAGCTCATTTCTCCCTTAATTTCCAAACAGGAAAATATGTCTTGTGTTTCTGTGTGTGTGTTTGAATGACAAGCTGTGAGTGGCTATGGTTGGTGCTTAATGCGTAACACTAAATGACATCATTAAATGACATCATTAATGGCCATTCTGATGTCTCAGTTTTTGACCGGGAAACCTCAAGACCTGGGATAATATTAAAATGGCAACCTTAAACTAAATTCATTTGGATTGCATTATGCCAGTTATGAAATGATACCTGATGGTCTCTGATCCAATTCTGAGACCATACAATGCCATTTAAGTTCTGATGCCATCATAAACACATAAATTCCCTTCCAGTGTGGACTCTGGACAGGGCATTCATTTGGCTTCCAAGCTCTGAGGATTCCTGCCCTTAGGGCAGTGTTTATCCATTATTTTCTGTCACGCCCCCCCTAGGAAAGAAGAAAACATTTCGTGCCCCCCCCGTGCGATCACATGGGCGATTTTGGCCAATCAGGATAGAGCTACTGGGGCTGTGCTGGGACAATCTCCCTCTCTCCAGCCATAATGGGCCCCCCTTTATGGAGCCTCGCGCCTCCCCTGGGGGGCCCGCCCCACTATTTGAGAACCGCTGCCTTAGGGTAACACTATGCACTTAGGTACATTGTAAGACAAACTCTGCTTATTGTCTCAGAAGCACTCACTGTGCAGTCTTGCATACAACTGCAGAATTTGAGGCCTTTTTATGCTATACAATTATTGCATTTTGATTCCACTTTAGAGATCATGTTTTCATCCTAAGGAATCTGAAGATCTGCAGTTTTCTTGTTGCTCCTGCTGTTGCTCTTGTGTGCCTTCAAGTTGTTTCCAACTTATGGCGACCCTAAAGCGACCCTATCATGGGGTTTTCTTGGTAAGATTTGTAGAGAGGAGGTATGCCATTGCCTTCTTCTTGGTCTGAGAGCATGTGACTTGCCCAAGGTCACCCAGGCTGCATCCTCATTGCAGAAATAACCAGGGTCAACACCACTTTAGCTGCCATGGCTCAATGCTATGGAATTCTGGGAATTCCATAGTATTGAGCCATGGAAGTTAAAGTGGTGTCACAAGGGAATGGACATATACTATGAAAAGCCCTGAGAACTAATGAAAAATTTGCATCATAGGACCAAACCAATGCATGAGGATATCAGAGTTGCAACTGGATTGTTCTACTACTGTACAGTCTTCTAAAGGGCTCAAATCTTACACCACATCATAGAGGGGGGGTGCATTCTTTTTTTGTTTGTTTTTAAGAATAAGAAAATAAACATCTTCCATCACTTTTCATTTGTTTTTGTTGTTCATAATTAAAAGAAATGTGAAACAAAAACAAGTTGTAGGAAAGAGAAACAAAATCTCACTTCTATTTCCCCTTTATCCTTTTATTTTCAAATGCTTTGCACTGAGCCCTGTTTTGCATTGGCTGCACAATGATTCAAGAAATGAGCAGTTTGCCAGTGAACCTGGCAAATTATAAACTTCTGTTAGACAGTAGTTGGACTATATTGAGGATTGGCAAGTCAGGACTATCCTAGGCACTAAAATTTCAGGACCAAAGCCTGAAGTTTGGGGAAAATGCTTGAAATGTCACAGAAGTAAAACCATCAAGAATTACACACAAAATGTCAACCACATTTTCACAGCAGAAGCCATTAACTTTTTTAAAAAAAAGTCTGACAAGTGAGGAAAACATTTTTCAAGTGAGTGCTCTCCCTGAGATTCCTCCCTCTTATTCTGAGGTTTGGAGAAGAGGGTCCCGGCCCTGAGATCTGGCAATCCTAACTATGGGGGGTTGCAGACTTCCAGAAATAGTGCAAATTAAGTCCACTTTAAGGGTTAGGGTTAGTGCTAGGGAATCATGGGAATTGTTTTTTTTTTTCTGAGACATTGAGCCTTCTCTGTCAGAGAGCTCTAGTGTCACAATAAACTATAGTTCCCATGATTCCCTAACCCTAACCCTAAAAGTGGACTCAATTTGCACTATTTCTGGCAGTCTGCAACCCCCCTATATTTGTTTGCCTTTCTAAAAATCATTTAACAGCCTTACCAAACCTGGTGCCCAGTTGTCTAACAGTATCACATTTTACTTCAAAAATAAAAGAATCCTGTGATATCTTAATGATGACTGACACGTACTATAAATTTGTCTGGCTTTGGTGCACCATAGGACTCGCTATCATATTATATGCAATAAAGCTGATGCTTCAGATCAAAATATCAACTTTTTATGTTACAAGACTCTTTATTGTTTTAGGACTATTTAAAACTTTCCCCTCCTCTCTGGCTCCCATGTTTCTAATATGTCAGCAGTTGCATTTGAACCCCTCCACTTCCCCTCTAATACATGGGGCTGCTGTTTGACAGAAACAAATCTAAAGCCCCCTCAGGCTCATGGAACTAATTTCATGGTTCTTTGGATCCTGACCAATTGATTTCAACGAGAGCAAACCTGTTTAAAGCCAAGTATATACGGAGTTGATTAGATTGCTCACTGAGCTATGTCTGTGGAAATGCCAAACTGCAGAGGATTACTTCTAACAAACCTAATAAAAGTCCTATAAGGATTGAGCAAGTACTTGGAAGTTAATTTATGAACTACAACACACAGAATTCTTTAGCCAGTGCATCAACAGGCTAGGGAGTCAAGGAGCTGTAGCCCCCAAAATAACTTTTCTGTGCTCTGAACTGTAGGGTAATTTAAGGAGCTTATCGCATTAATTTTAAAACCGGCTTACCTGATCCGATTTAAAATTTAAAGTGGGAGGCATCCTGATATTATCAGAATGAATTAAGCCACTGAAATTGCTGCCTGAGTCCATCCCAGGTCCAACCCTGCTCCCAGGGCCGCTCCGGTGGCCATTTTCTTAAGCCGGAAAACTCCTGCCTTCAAAAAGAGGTGCGCTGAACGGACCTGGGAGTGGGGATGGTAATTTAAGGAGCTGCGCCGGGAGGGTGTCCTGACGTTGTGTACCGTGCAAATAGACACGGCATCAGGACAGCGTCGGGGGTGGGGTTGGGTCTTTAGGTCGGTCTGCAATACCCCTAAGTTTCCTAAGGCTTCAGCCTTTGTTAAGGAAACAAAAATATTAAGTATCAAAAATCTCAAAGCCAAGACTGTTAGGGTCTAGCTTTAAATCAACAGAGTAGCAGAAACGTGCCTTGTCTAACTATGGGGCTGTACAGATGGGCAAAAAGAGGTGCTTTCAGGCTGACTTGGAGGAGTAGCGTTTAGACGGCGCACACCTAAAAGCCAGCAAGAAAGTGCCCTCTAGGTGCCGTATGCCTGGAAAAGCCCCTCCAAAAAGGAGCAGCTTTTTTCCACTTCTTCCAGAACAATGTGCACCTTCGCATGTGTATATGTATACCAGTGCATCAGAAAAATGGTGCCAGAGATTTAAAATAGCTGTATAAATGCACCACTGCATGTGCGGTGGAAATTGAGTTGGCAATCCAGAGGATGCATCCTACAATGTAGGCTTTAATTTAAAGCGCCCTATGCTTCCAGCTGTGGATGCACCGCCACAGATGCACTTGAATATTAGAACCTTAACCCTAATTGTAACCCTATGCATACGCCCTAGCAACTGTTCTCTATTATGATAATAAATGCATTCTGTCGCACGTACGCTTGCTGTCAGCATGCACAATAGTTTGCATGAAAGAGGCTTTTGTGACCTCTTCTGCGCAGGTATGCAGGTGTGCATAAGACCTGCACACCACTTCCTGGCATAAGGGGGGGGGGCCCTCCTGGAGTAACATTTGTCTGTGTGTCCTGTTGACCATGTCCCTCGCATGACCACCAGCTACATGCATCCAGTCTGTCCACACAAACCTTCTTTGCATGTACCTTTCCCTTCCTTCCTGATATGTGTGAGACATGTTTTGTGGAAGACAACAGAGTAGGTGTCTTTTCAGTTGACAAACTCATTCATCTACCCCAAGGGTGGCACAATCAGACAGTGGCACCTGTCTACGGTACCCACTACTTGAGGGAAGCCGACATCAGCAAATTTTTGCATGATCTGTGAGTGTATGACAGGTCCTGCACAGGTGCACAGGGATGCTGAACATCAGTCACCTCTGTACAGACAAAATGAGAGACTGTATGCAACCCTATGACATGTTCTGTGCCGGTGTGCAGGGATGCTGAACTTCAGTCACCTTTGTACACAGAGAGTGACAGACTGTATACCAGCCTATGACGTGTTCTGCGCAGGTGCGCAGGTGTGAAGGGATGTGTTCCTGCACATGTGAGCATGCATCTGAAATTAAAGCAGCTTCTGCTGGCCCATGCTGTTGCTCCGTCTCCCTTCATGGCATCCGCAGGGCCAGCAGTGTGGTTGGCAGGGCTTCAATATGGCCTCAGAAAAGCTGCATTGACTTTCCCCCAGCGCAGTTGCTCCGTCCCCATTTAAGACATCCTTGGGACAGGCAGTGCACTTGATGCAGCTTAGGGAAAAGGCAGCTTCAGGTCACCTTTTCCTGCCTGTCTGTACAGCCCCTGTGCTTCCCAAAGAACTGAGACTGGCTCCAAAAAACAACACAAGTAGCTTGAAGTTCAAAGAAAAGTTTACTAATGGCTTTAATCTGTATTTACAGAGAAGCTATATCCTAATCTAACTAGAGAATAGTTCTGGTAAAAAATAAATAAATCTTTATCTCATCATCTTTCCAAAGAAAGTTGATGATGGAGGAGGAAGATGAAGGACATACAGTTCAGTTGAAAAACTTGAAAGAGTGTGTGTGTTAGTCTGTTAGTCCCAAAGAGGGAGTGACCTAAATCACATGGTTAGTTTGAATGGGGGGTTGCATGCAGGAAATCCCTATCTATCTAAGGAGGGGGAAAGAGGATGCAAAAATCTTCCAACATGAACAAACTGGTCTGCATTCACTTTTTTTTTTCAAAGTACCATCTTCATTTATTGTAACCATAAGCTTTTTAGATTGTTGCTGTTAAATCTAGCTGTAATTAAATACGTGTCAGCAGAAAACTCCCACTCAATATCCAGTGCATAGTTTAAATGTTTAACCGCAGATCACATGGAGCCCCCAAATGTAAGGAAGCAATTAAATATCTGTTAACGTAAAGAACACTCCATTTTATGCTTGACAGTATATCTCTTCCATGGACAAGTGAAAGAAACAAAACCATGTTTCCAAGTTAAATGCCTGTCCCCTTGCCTGGGGCTTGGGATGACTTTCAAAGGAAAAGACGAATATTAGATAAGCAAAAGTTGGCAGCACTAGTAGATTTTTATGCCAGACGCGTTGCAGAATTCAGGAGAACTACACAGGAATAATCATTTTATAATGAGAGTGCCTTGGGATTCCAGTTTGAAATGTTCTCCTTAGTGGTATGTTTCTTTGTAATTAAGCTCCACATTTCTGAGAGCATGTGCAATGGGATGAGACTCTTCTTCTTCTGACATCCATGTATTTCAACAATAAATGTGATCTGTTAAGTATTATTTTCACAGATAGCATGTACTTTGATTCTCTTTCAGTAGAAAGAATGGACATCTGAAGAGTGGTTCCATCCATAGGAATTTGTGCAAGTCAACTTCACTTACAGTGCACTTCTAAACATGTCTGCCAAGAAGAAAGTCTCCCTGAGTTCCATGGACCTTATTACTGGGCAAGTTGGATATAGCAGCGTTGCTACACTAAAGGTGTGAGGCTATTAGAGACTCCAGTAGCAGTTGCAATCTATCTGAATTAGTTTGGGGAAATACTCAACTTGGGTGTGTGAGATGGGGTAACATAATATGTAGGATCCAGCAACAACTATACCAATATTCACTATGGAAATTCCAGTCATGAAGAACTATACATATGCTTAGTAAGAAAAATGAAACATAGCAGACACACTAAGATTACCCATTCAAATCCCAGCATACAGAGCTAACCGAATACATCAAATTGAAATGGGATAGCAGAGATTGAGGGTTAGTTGTGGCAACAGATACCTGCCTTGAAGACAAAGGTCTACAGAAAGCCAGGAAATATGAAGACTCAAGCCACGAGGCTTGAGCATGCAGGTTTCAGGAAAGGATGGGAACAAAGAGTTCAGGCAAAAGCTTGAGGATGACAGTTGCTGTGCATGTGGGGGAATGCTGTCTGTCACCAGTGTAACAAAAAGGTTTCATTTGGGAGGTAAAATTTATACTCTTAGTCCACAAGAGTTCTGTGGGAAACCAAAAGTTTGATTGCCCTAAAACTGAACCTGGGGAAAGTTTAAAAAATATGGAGTTCATTTTGATATTCAGGAGATGAGAAGGATTTATTGTGATCAATGATGCACGAATTTTACATCTAGACAAGATCTGGAGTCCGCAGTAATAGATGGCAGGAAGGAGGATATGTAGGAACAAACAAGAGATGAAGGGGGATTATGGTTTTGTTTGATCTCGCAGAACTCATCCTTTGGCTTTTAGTGTCCATTCAAAATGCAGGGAAGGTGGTGGTGCTCTTTTTAGTAAGACCCTCCATCCCATGCCTTTCTGCATGGTTGTGGCTATGTTCCATCATTCTACCTACTCTGGTGCTGTGGATGCCATCTCAAACCACATCCGTTGATGCTACTGCCTTAATATCACATACCTGGATTGGTAGATATATCAGGGCACATTTGGATACTTACAGCATTAACTTCTTAATGTCCTCATGTCCTAACCGAGCTTCTATGCCCCTTTATTGTTCATTTTCAGTTAGCTACTTGTACACAGAGAAGGCCTTCTCAGTGACTGCCCCTAGGCTGTGGAACTCCCACCCTAGGGAGTCTAGAGTTGCAACTGATCTGCAGAAATAATGCTATTTCAGACTGCATTGATCTCTATGACTCAGTGCGATATATTTCTGGTTTTTTTTTTAGTTTTGTGAGATATTTAGCCTTCTGGTCCACAACAAACTACAAATCCTAGGATTCCATCACACTGAGCCACGGCAGTTAAAGCAGTGTCAAACTGCATTATTTCTGCAGTGCAGATGCAGCCTTGGCTTCTTCCCCTTTTCCTCTCTTTCTATGGACAAGAAAAATTCCATATTCTATCTTTAGGTATATTTGGGGTAATTGACTGACTGCTGAGAAATGAGCTATAAAAGGGGTGGAACATCATACTTTTACCCAGGAAAACCAGACCAGTTTTTAAGGTGGAGAACCGAACATTGGCAGGCAGGTTGTTATTGACCTTTTGCTTCTGATCTCCGGATCTTCCCAGATGATCTGGAGTCCTCTAGAGTGACACTGGACAGCTGTTTACAATGTGTCCTGCTATGCCACCACTGCCGCCAGTGCAAGTCATTCCCTCTGAGGTCAGAACAAGGCATCAATCCATGTGATCAACACTGGGTGCCTTGTTTTCAGCCTCAGAGAGAGCAATTTGCACCAGCGGCATCAGGCAGCACAGTGAGATGCATGGGCAAAGAGCTGCCGAGCATCACCCTGGAATGCCCAAGTAATAGATATACTTTGGGGCAGTACTTTAGGCTGCTCCTAGAGTATGCTGGTCCAGGCAGATAAGGTCTGGGAGAATGTGACTTGCCCATGGTTACCCAGGTTGTTTCCTTGGCCTGGCAGGGTTCAAACTCTGGTCTGATGGATTCCTAGTCCAATATTCCAACCACTACACCATGCTGGCTCTCTCTGATTCAATATGTAATCTTGTAAAGAAGCTCGGTTTGCAAGTAGCTTTCCAATATGTTAATTTAAATTTAATGTAGGTAATGTAATTTAATTTAACTGGCCTGCTGTTCAATGAAGCTGATATTTTTATGCTGGGTGGGGATGGGGGTCGTTTCCCCCCCCCCCCCAGATTAATTTACTTGGCTTCCATGCTAGATACAGAGGAGAGATAGGGTTGATTCACCTGCATGGAATCCTTGATTATCTGTTGCAACCAGTTTTTAAATACTGTACAGGACTATCCTTATGCCCTTGCAGCTTTGCAGTTCTGTTGTTCCCTAATGCTTATCATATTTTACTTTTAACCCACATTGCTCCCTTTTTGGAACCCAAGACTATTTATTGGTTGTTGTATTTTTTAAGCCTTGTCTGTGAACCACAGAGAATGGGACACAGTTCTGCACACACACACACACACACACACACACACACACTTTATGGCTATAATATTCCCTTCCAAATGTCAGCCTCATATGATAAAACACTGCACTCAGCATTTTAAAGGCCTTTGAGATGCTTGCATCAGCTGAGCTCTTGAAAGGCTGTCTTTAATAAAATGGACTCAGCTTCTTCTTCTTCTTTTTTTTTAATCTCCCAAGATGGTCTGATTATGTGTGACCATGAATTCATTTATCCTCTTACTTCATTGCTCTGAGTGCCAAGTAAATCCTGTTTGCAGAAATGTTGGCATTCATGGTGCATTACTGTTGGAGGCTGGAGCTCTCTGGTAGTTAAATATATCTTCCAAAGCTCTGGAACCATGGGCCCATGCCTTGATGTCTATTCAATTATCTGTGGCATGGGGGCACCATCCAAAGGTTTGCTTTGGCTGCATGGTCAGCAACGCCCAAAGGCATCTTTTCAGTCTTTGACACATCTCATTTTACAAAACCTAGCTAAATAAATAAACAATAAACAACATATTTGCGATGGGTTTTTCTCCTTCACACATCATAGTCAGTGTAGCAGAACTGTCAAACCAGGTCAAATCATCACGTTTCTCTTTTTCTTTCCAGTAAGTGGATTCGCATCTTTGACACTGGTATTGGCTAATTTAATGGTTTATAACAATCGTCATTTATTGTGATCCTGCTATGGGCAGAAGCATATTGAATCAAGCATCCCCCCCCATACACACACACACACATATCACTAGGTACATGAAGAAACTTGTGTATTGTGTATTCACACTGCACAATTATAGCAGTTTGATCCCACTTTAACTGCCATGGATCCATCTTGTGCTTGTATTTGTAGTTTAGTGCTTGGGCAAATCACACTCTCTCAGCTTCAGAGGAAGGCAGTGGCAAACCCTCTCTGTACAAATCTTGAGAGTCAGTGTCTTGTAGTGATTTAAGTATTGGACTACAACCCTGGACAACAGGGTTGAATTCCCTGCACAGTCATAGAAACAGTATTTTCTAATACTGTTTTAATGGGGGGAGGGATGGGGGATGTTTATTTTTAGACTTGTATGGATTTTAATTCTTGTAAGCCACCCCGATTGCTCGACAGAGGGGCCGGGTTAAAATTATTATTATTATTATTATTATTATTATTATTATTATCGAAACCCACTTGGTGACCTTGGGTAAGTCACACACTTTCAGCTTCAGAAAACCCCATGATAGGTTAGTCTTAGGGTCCCCATAAGTCAGAAATGACTTGAAGGCACACAACAACAACAACTTGGCCAAGTCACACACTCTCATCCTCAGAGGAAGGTAATGGCAAACCCCCTCTGCATAAGTCTTGCCAAGAAAAAACATGATATGATCACCTTCAGGTTGCCATGAAACAATTTGAAGGCATACAACAAGAACAATGAAGGACTCCGATATCTCTAGACCATTCCCTAACAGAGATTTCTAAGCCTGTCCCCATGCTACAGATTCCAAGATTCCTTTGGGTATAACCATGCCAGTGGGATCAAAGTGATATATAGTGGGCCCTTGATATCTGATGGGGTTTGGTTCCAGGACTCCCCATAGATACCAGAATCTATGGATGCTGAAGTCCCATTGTATACAGTGGTGCAGTAAAATGGTGCCCCTTATATAAAATGGCAAAATCAAGGTTTTCTTTTTCAAATTTATATATTTTGGAACATTTTCAATCTATAGTAGATGGCTGAATACATGGATAGGAAATCCGTGGCTATGGAGGTCAGGCAGAGGGGATAATTCCTGGATACATATTTAAATCTAGGTTTCCTTGGTCCAAGTGCAATACTCTAATCATCCTATCATATTGACTCACAACACTGTCTGTTGTGTGCATGTGTAACTGTAGAAATGTGTAAAACTAGTAAGCTCTTCAGGTATAGAAATGTTCCTGAAAAATAAGAACACATCTGACTGAGGGACTAAAGAATGTTGAAATGTAAGAATAAAAGAAGTTAGTTGCTGTTACCATTACAATTCTAAACACACCTAAAAATTCCTTTGAAAGGCAAGTAAAATAATGCAGTACAAACCATATCCTCCTCCCATTCATCTTATCATTACCTCTACAGCCACAAGAGAGCATGAGAGGCCAGTATAATACAACATACAATCCAGCATTTCAACTATGAGATATATTTACCTCCATTTAGTGAGAGTAACCCTATAACTATAAAAGTAATGAAAGTTACAGTTTCACCAGAAAAAGAGTGAAGTCACGTCTTATTACCACCTGAGTTCTCACCGGAGAAGTTCTCGGATAGCTTATCGCACGGCACTTACGGAACGGGAACAGAACGGAAGGGAATGGAATGGGGTAAAAATGCATTTTACTGCACAGGAGAACGCCACCGATGCTGCCGGGAGTCTACAAGGCATTCCCCAGCCATTCCTGGCAGCCAATTTTTTAAGGATGGTCGTTCTTCAAAATCGGCTGCCAGGAACGGCTGGGGAACGCCTTGGGGACTCCCAGTGTAATCGATGGTGTTCTCCTGTGCAGTAAAATATGTTTTTGCTCCGTTCTGTTCCCGTTCTTGTAAGTGCCGTGCAATAAGCCTAAATAATTGTTTGGCAGCTACATTTTTACACTACTTTTTGGATGGTGAGTAGTGGGAGAGAGCAACATAGCATATTGAAGTAGCAGGCATTCATTTTCAGACCACAATTGATGGATCTTTTCAAAGAAAAGCAACTTAGGGGTTATCCAAACAGGAAATAAGTCCCTGGAAGTATCAGAGCTTTCCAGTTAATTTCTTTTGATTTTACCAACATATCCATGGTTCTGCATCCAAACTCTTTCTCTATCTGGATTTCTTTCATTCTTCCCTCCTTTGTGTCCTTCTTCCGCCCACTTCCCCACTGATCATGTGTCAGATCTAGACTCGGGTAGTGCTTCAAAAAATGAAATTTCCACCGAGCCTTATTTAATTATTATCCGGTAGTTAGAGTCAACATTTTAAAAGTGCTTTAGCAATATTACCTCAGGGTGTAGCCACACTGCAGTTTGACACCACTTTGAATGCCATGGCACTATCCTACAATTTGTAGTTTGGTGAGGTGTTCAGCCTGGGCAGTCAAAGCACTCTGGTGTCTCACAAACTACAAATTGTAGGAGTCTGTAGCATACAGTCATGGTATTTAAAGTGGTGTCAAACTGCTTTAATTCTTAAATATGACTACACTCCTAAGTTGCATCTGAACTGCAGAAATAATACAGTTTGACACCACTTTAACTGGCATGTCTCAATGCTAAGGAATGCTGGAGTCTGTAGTTTTGTGAGATATTTAGCCTTCTCTGTCAGAGAGCTCTGGTGCCACAACAAACTACAAATCTCAAGATTCCACAGGATGGAACAAAGATAGTTGAAGCAGTGTCAAACCGCATTATTTCTCCAGATGCAGCCATAGATAAGCATTAGGGTCATCTGCTATCCTGGGAACAGTTGTATGTCTCTTGGCAGCAGCTATCTTAAGATAATAGAAACCCAGTGCTACAAAGAGGTACGTTTCATTTCAGGAAACACTGGTTTAATTGGTGAATCCTACCTACCTGGGGCCGGTCCGCTGGTCCGGAGTTCTTCCGTGGGCCGAGGGGGGGGGGGAAATAGTGCCCCATTTTGTTTTCCAAAATGGCGGCCACGACTCGTTTGCGCATGCGCAGTACTCCGGCGCATGTGCAAATGAGTCGCGGCCGCCATTTTGGAAAAGAAAATAGTGGCCACGGCACACGCAGTGGTGGCGGGCGGCGGGCGGCGGCAGTGGCAAGATCGGGCTGAGGCCAGTCCAAAGGCCTTGCGGGGCCAGGGCTGGCCCCCAGGCCGTAGGTTGCCAATCCCTGCCTTAGAATCACCATAAGTCAAAAATGACTTGAGGCACACAACAACAACAAAGTTATATTCAATACTCTGTTCTGGATTAGGAGCATTTGTTTGTCTGCTTTTCAGTGAGCGTACAGTTTTTGGGTTAGTGGTACACATGATTTTCTCAGTTCCACAGGATACTGAATGCACCCCACACATTTGGAAAAGATCTCCAGATGTCATTTTGAAGAAAAATAAAGAAGTGTACAGACATTCAGAAATAATTTTGCAGGTCATACTTGTTTATTGTGGGTTATTTACCCCAGGGGTTATTTTGGAATGTGCTTGCATTTGGTTTGCAGCTTGCTTTTCCTTTCCCTTTTTTTTTTAAGAACAAAAGAGCTAACTCATTTTTAAGGGTAGTGCAGTCTTTTGAGGAAAGATGGAAGGAATGATAAGACAGAGCCAAATGTTTCTCTTATTTGCATTTTTCATGCAAATAAAAAAAGTCTTTCCATGAAATGTTTCCCAAAGACCTCCAAAAGCTTATATTTTCCACACTGGCTTGCTGCTGGTCACAACTTCAGGCTTCGTGCCATTTAAAAAAAAAAGTTATTCTAAACAAAGATTACGTCATAACAGAACCAACTGAACTTGGCTCCATCATATCACCAAGGACAAGCAAAGCTAGTTTAGAATTGCTTTGGCTACATATTATATCATTAAAAAAAAAAAAAAACAGGACAAGGGATTTGCTGTTATCCTAAATAGTTGCTATGTGCAACACAGAGATATGTGCTTGAAGTATTTCATATGGTGGTGGTGAAGATAGACATCTGTATAAGATTTATTTTTCCTTTGTGGAATCTCTGCATCTGTTCTTCAGTTTGCATTGAAACTTTTATGGGGTGACAGCAGCAAGCTTCCAAAAGATGCCATTAGGCACCTCACCATTCCTTCTTTGCTTTTGCAACAGTCACCAAGTGAAGGTTAGTGGGACCCATGTCAGTGGGCTTTCCATAATTGTAACCACTCTGGGGTTTCCATAACTATAAAGGAGCTTTGGAAGCTGCTGTGCCATCTCTCCAAAATACATTCAAGTGCTATAGATAGCTCCTTTAACATCTGTATTAAAATGTGGAGTGGATTCACCACTACCCTGACATAGGACCTACCTGAATCCACTGCAATCACCTATTTTTTCCATTCCCCAATTGCTGCTTCCATGCTGCTGCTATGGATCTATTTATAAAACATTTTTCTTCACAGTACTAGCCAATGAGAGCATAATACAATCCTGGGACTGTTAACCAAGCTAGATGGTGAAAGTATGGAGAACAAGATGCATAAACTGGAGGTGCCATTTTGCCATTGCTCGGCTCTTTACAGTCTTTTGGGAGAGGGAATTACACATCATCATAATATTGGGTTTGGATTTGAGTTTCATAATGCATTGTGCATCGTAATAATATTGGACTTGGAAATGGTTTTCTTAACAGTGTTTTGCTTCTATTGTTTCCATCTTGTTCATTTCCAGGAGAGTGCATAGGAACATTTTTTTCTGTGGAGAGCAGTCCTCTTCCAGCTTTATAGCACTTGGCTAGCTAGTGTCATTCAAGGGATAAATTAACAGTTGTTCATGGTCTGTGAGTTGAGCGAGCTCCAAAAGAAACATGCCCCAAATATGCAGACAGACTGCTGAGTGGGAATGAGCAAATTTTGTCACAGGGGCCTCTATTTACCGCCAACCAATGAGCAAAATAAATATTAGGAATATTTTCAGTGGATGGGAAAAGGAAAGGAAACCCTTGCATTTACTGTATGGAAAATATATTGCCAATGTTAAACTGTCCCACATCCTTTTGACAAGTGTAATGAAAATAAAGTGTGTCCAGTTTTCCAACAGCAGAACTTGTGTTGTGCATACTATAATGGGCAGTGTGTGTGAGAGAGAGTTACTAGTCTGCTTAGGTTTCTGTAATATACAAGGAAGGTAAATTTAGAATTATCACTGAAAGGCCATTCTTTACCCACACTGTTGTACTTATGGGCTGACCTTAAATGCTTAGGCCTGTGTATATGACCTGATTAGTAGTGATTCCTTCTTATCTTTGTATCTTTCATTGTGTTATTTTTTCCCCTAGACCCCAGAAATTATATAACCCTTTGTGCATTCCACTTTCTTTCACATCAAATATCTGCAAATGAGCTACTATTACGGAAGCTTGACTGTCAAGGTTAGCGGCATCTATTAACATTGCATTAGTGTTTTATTTTTGCTTTCATTTTTCAGTCTGTTTACTAGGCACAGCTTTGAAGCGTGAACAAAAACCGTGTAATAACTTTGCAGTAATTGCTTACATTGAGTTAACAGAAGCTCATGCTTTAGTTATAAATAAGAAAACTGATGGGGCATATCAGCAAAGTTAGAAGATATAGGGGGGAAGCAGATGGAGGCGCCGGAGACGCCGCCGGATGGAGCGCTGCGGGACAGCAGCCTCCGCACCCCAGCACTCCTGCGGTGTCCCTGGAAGGAGCGCAAAAATAGCGCTCCTTCCACAAGACAGGGAAAGTGCGCCCTAAAAGCGTAGGGCGCACTTTCCCTGCCTTTTCCGCCGCAGCGCGTGAGGTCGCTGCAGCGGGAGGTTGCCCCGGAAGCACCGGCCGTGCGGAGGGCCGGCAGCTCCTAGGGCGACCTCAGGAAGAGGAAGGAGCGCCGCGCGTGCGGTTGCTCCTCCTCTTCCGGGCCTCCAAGACGGCTCAATAAGCCGTTTGCCGAGGCCTATGACATGGGGTAAAAAGTGTTAGGCAAGAGTATTGTTACTATCATTCTTTTGTGATTTTCACACAATGACATCCTCCTATAGTTCTTGTAACATCCTCAAAGCATCGTTCAACTGGAATAACCCATTAATGATGATGATGATGATAATAATAATAATAATAATAATAATAATAATAATTTATACCCCGCCCCTCTGTCGAACAATCGTGAATAGCTTGGCAATCACAATGCATTTGCGCTATTGCAAAATGTTTGAAAAACAATTACGATTTAATAGCAATATATAGACAATTTATCAATCCATCCAGGTATTTCCCTAGAGTGCAGATCAGCAGAAACATTTTCTGTGTCACACAGGAGGGTTAAGTAAGTGGCGAGTGATTAACCAGTTTCCACCTTCCCCTTCACAATTCTTTGTCTTCTCAGGGTCCTGAACTCCGATGAAAGGCTGGTAATGCATTCCTTTGGATGAGTTGTTGTTTCTGTTACAGAGATAGCTTGCTACCCTCGCAATATTTCACAGGGTCACTCTAGCCCCATCTGCGCAGGTGTGAGATCATTCAAGAACGACAAAAAAACACAAAAAGCTGCCAACATGTGGAAATCAAATGTGCTATTTGCCGCTCGTGAATCATTATTGCGACTTGTGTGTAAAAGTAAGCATTCCAATATCGCAATTGTATCATTCTTGCTAAATAACGATAGAATAACACTACAAAACTAGTAATAGCTCCTGTGTGATAATATTTTTAGGACTCAATTTGCCCTATTTCTGGCAGTCTGCAAAGGCCCTAAGATGTGCTTTGAATAAATTCTTCAGAAAGTTTTTTTCAGTTCTGTGTTTTACAGTTTTCCAAGCACTAATTTTAATACATGGGAGTTACATCCAACCAAAGAATCATTTTCAGGAACTGATATTTCTTGAACTTGTATTTTAATGGATTGACCCCAATCACCAGAGAATATCACTAGCTACATTTTCTCTTTTTTTACATCCAGGTTGTAGACTTCCCCCACATCTCCAAAATAACCATAATCACTATAAATACTTAAAATATGTTTAGGAAAGGAATGACAGGATGATGAGGATGATGGCAGATTAACAAGGCAATAAAAAACTGACATGCCAATCTTATCTATGTATGTCTATTCAAAACAAGCCATATTGGATTTAACAAGACTTGCAACTTTGAAATGCTAAGAATTTAATTTATCCCAGTTGTAGTTTCAGGGTTTCTAGGAGGGAAATGGGAGATGTTAAGTGTTGCCAGGAGAAGTAGCAACAGAAGGAGAAAGAGGATGTGAAAGAGAGAGAGAGAAACAGAGAAGGTTGAAGAAGGGGTGAGGAGGAGAAAGAAGAGGAGAGAAGAGATGGAATGATGGAGAAGATAAAAACAAACATTTGTGAGGAAAGGAGGGTAAGAATTTCTGTGAGATGAAGACATTTGCATCAGTTTTTTCCCTTTAAAAATGTCCTTGTGCCTCAAACAAAGAAGGGATCATATAGTGTGGTTTCATTCATTTAGGTTAGAATGAGGAAGGTGGGAACTATTGGGAAAAACCACAAAAGACGTTACCACACAAGGGGGAATCTGTTGGTTAATCCACACAAATCCCAAACAAAAACTGAATTTGTGCCTCACGATTTCACACAACGTCACACAGAAACTGGTCAGAAACTGGACAGAAACTGGTATTATCCAAGATCTTTTTAATTCTGGGAGTTTAGAGGAAATGCATATGCAAAATTACAGTAATTTCACATTTACTGTAATGTGAAAAGCAAATACGCATGGACAATTCTCTTTTAAAATCTGGAGGAGGGCCAAGAGGAGGAGGAAGAGGGGCCTCCAGGGAGGGAGAGTCCTGGGCTCCTTCTCAGTGCCAGGGAAGGGAAGGGAAGGGAAGGGAGCCCAGGAGAAAAAAGTTTGGGACGGAGGAGAAGTTTGGCATTTGGGATAGAGGGGAAAGAAGGGGAAAGAAGGCTTCCCTCGCAGCAGCTGTGGGGGGATGTGGGTGCAAGTGTGGGGTGTGCTTGTGGAGCAACTTGGAGCTCCATCTCACCATGAAGTTCTGCCCTGCAGGTCCTACAAAGGGGAAAGGCTTATGGGGGGGCATGGGAGCTACCTCCAGTTTCCCCCTCTCCTGGGCATCATCCAAGGCTCTGACTCTCCCCAGGGAACACCCATCCCTTCCTTCCTTCCTTCCTTCCTTCCTTCCTTCCTTCCTCCCTTCCCTTTCCTCCTCCTCCAATGCCAGGAAAGGAGAGAGAGAAAAGGGAGGCTGAGTCATCTCAATCCCTCCCTTGCTTTCCTTTCCTTTCCTTTCCAGCCTCCTCCTCCTCCTCCTCTGCTCTCTTGAGAGGTCCTAACCCCAATGGAAGGGGGTTAGGACCTGTGCAGGAAAGCATGACCCCAAATGTAGGACAGTCTGACGTTTCCTCCTGGGAAATGCAGGACTCGCCCTGGAAAAAGGAGGAGTCTGGTCACAAAACACACCCATTTCCAGTACATGTACGGGTTCTTTTCACTTTTGTATGAAAGTTAAAAACGTCTTTTTTTGCTTTTAACTTAATTCCTTTATTACTGTAATTACGTGTGAAAAGCTTTTGCGCAATTAAGCTCTTTTTTCACTTTCTTTTCGGGATGCTTCATTTCCACTTTATTATCTCTTTAACAACGAAACTGGCCCACGTGTGATAACGTCCAAAGAGAAGTCACCATTTATAATTACTCTGAGACAGCTTAGTACTTCCCAGCACTGGCCACTTCCTCTCCTGAGCCCTGGTGTTGGCCATGGTTTGATAAACTAGTGAGTTTATCACATGGGGACTATATGTACCTCTATCCCGATAATGATTAAAGCGGCCCCAACCCACAAAAGCATGCAATGCGTGAATGATTTTCACACTCAGAACATAATAATGCGTAAGAAGCTCATTACTAAAGTGAGAAAGAGGGTAGAACACGCATTTGGTTTTCACACAGATGTGTGTAAATCCCGATAATGGTTTGGGAATTCCTTTTTGTGTGTGTGCACACAGGAGAAGTAGCTGCATCACCAAAAATCACCCAGAGAAATAAACAATTTTATTTACACAATTTTGTTTATAAAAATATACTGTACAGTCCCTTACTTTCCAAGAAATGGTATCCAACTTAAGTAAAAAGAACAAAACATTACCAAAAGAAGGGAAGGTAGAAAAACAGTACAAAAGGCCACATCCCTCTGGGCAACTGGTGTCCCTGCCTTTCCTGAGCGGCTATTCCTTTAAGAGCTCCAGCTAATGGGGAAGGGGCATTCACACAGACTAGGGAGAAGCAAGCTTTTTCTCTGTGTCCCCAACTGTTCCTTTTAGATCCTTGGCTACTCACCTCAAAGAACCATGGGAAATCTGGCAACAAGTACAAAAATGGGGAGAATCCGGCAAATGGCTTTCATACTAGAGCAATTGCGCAAAAAAAAAAAAAGAGAAAAAAGCAAA
Organism: Phrynosoma blainvillii; assembly: GCA_026167975.1. Classification (NCBI taxonomy): domain Eukaryota; kingdom Metazoa; phylum Chordata; class Lepidosauria; order Squamata; family Phrynosomatidae; genus Phrynosoma; species Phrynosoma blainvillii. The sequence continues at coordinate 42,893,789 of JANUYF010000005.1, forward strand.
TTCATGAATGCAATGGAAATGAATTTATGGTATTTTCCCAAAAATGCCTATTTGCTGGTTCATGTCACTTTCCTGTTGAATTCCAAGTGATTTGCGCACAACATCATGTGAAAACCATTTGCTCAATTGAGCCTAATTATACTAGATAAATGTGGGTTCTGACCCATTTAAACTTCCAGTTTTCCCCGTGTGATAAACTCATTGGAAGGGAAAAGAAGGGAGGGAGGGAGGAGAGAGCTAGGCATAACCTGTGGAAAATCTACTGAAGCCAACCTAAAACAGCCTAAAGCAATAGCAGCACACATAGCTAGAGAGACAGAGAGAAGAAGAAGGGAGAATGACTTTCTAAGGAATCCCTGATATTGCTCCCCTTGCCCTGAAGACTGGAGAAGAGAGTCCAAATCCTGAGATTCAGGACCAGGGCCTGAGTTCTGGGAATCCAATATGTGGCATCCTTGGCCCTCCTTAAGCTTTGGACTTCAACAGAATTTGTGGCGACTTTGGCCCTCCTTGTGCACTGGATTTCAAAACCCAGAAGCATCCCTCACATAGCCAATGATAAGGGATTGTGGAAGTTGCAGTTCATACCATCTAGATGTCTAACCATTATTCATGACTGGGGTGGGGAAAGGCTGCCTGTCTCAACCAGAGACATTCCCTTCTCTTTCAATTGCATTTTACCTGTTTCAAAGATGGAGCTAATTTGGGTGAGGCTTTTAAGGCAAGATCAGTGTAAGAAAGCTTGGGTAATGAAATGGTTAGGTTAAGTTTTGCCTTATTTATTTTAAAACATTATACCATGCCTTTGCTGAAAGCTCAAGCTCAAGGAGGCTTAGGCATGTACTAGAAGCTGGAAGCCACCTGTTCAAATCTCAGATGATTTGTGGGATGATCTCAGTACCCTTAAAGTATTACTGTAATGATTCAACAGGCAAAGTAGATTAAGTACTTTGAACAATTGTGTGTGGTTTTGGCAGGTGCTATAGAAATATTTATTAGTATTAATGAAAATCCAGTGTATGGGGACTTTATCCCACAAGCTTCATTCTCACTGCCATCCTGTCAGTAAAAAGAAAATGGATATTAACCAGTTTGGGAGCTTTCCTTAGTGGATGTTCCTTCACTAGTGTGATGCAGCTTGTTTCTGCCATCAACAGCCCTCCCACTCTCTTCTGCACACATTCCCCCCTTATCCTTGCTTCTCTGCCCTATGCCCTTTCCAGCATACCTCTCAAGATTTTTTAATTTTTTAATTTGTAATACAATTCTGGAGTTTTGTCAATGCAATTTACTAAAACAAAGATGAAAGAAAAGGAAAGGGGGGGGGGAGGAAAGGAGGGGAGAGAAAGAGAAAAAGAAAACCAGACTGTTTGGAAATAACAAGGGGGAGGAGGAGAGGAAGAAACTGATATCATGTTACTGCCCAATATTGGGACTGTCATGGGAAAAACTTATCACATCTGAAAACTAATGTCATAGCACCATGATTGGGAGCTTATTGACAGGTTTGCTCATCAATAAACAGGTGCACTCTAACTACATTTTGGAGGAACAGCAGCAATGGGTTGGAGGCAGCATCATGCAACAAGTACCTCCAAAAGTGTTGTTTTCCAACATTAATTGCAGTTTTAAAACTGCATATGATAAAGGCATGAGAAGTTACTTGAAGAAATAACTAATATAGTGACATGCTAGAAGAATTCCATAGGATGGTATAGGAGGATGTCTGGGGAGCTAGAGCTCAGTTATGTAATTGCATTCATTCATTCTTTTATTCTTCTTAAAAGTAACTTTCCAAGATTTGCCAGAATCTCATTCATGGCTGCAGAACATGTGGCCCACCAGATGTTGTGGGATAACTAACTCTGAAGCATCCAAATTGATTTGGGGGAGAATCAAGTGCTTGATCCTAATGCATGTATTGATGGATTCTTTAGACCAGCAGTACTTTCATTTCATCTGGATTAAGTTTAATTTCCATCCACATATCTAATCTATCACTTCTGCCTTCATCTTGGGATGCATCTAAGTACACCCATAGCATTTTCCAGCACTATTGAATCAGTCCATGTCCACTGGCCTGCAAAGATTAGTGGTAAGTACATGTCTTGCATGTAGGAGTGAGGAATCCCAAATTCAGTCCACAGCACCCCCACTTTAAAAGGATAGATGGATAACCAGCCCATTGTGCCATTGTAAGGCTAATGAAATAAGCTCATCGTTGCACTCATTCATTTTGAAGTCTGTCTCTGTTTCACATGTGAAGAGAATCAGAGTAACTCAGGGATGTAAAGACATGATCATTAAAGCAGACCAAAACACCTCGCTGGCTATTTGTGGCCAAGCCCGAAAACATCCTGGTTCCCCACTCTAACCAAATTAATAATAATAATGGGCTTATCAGAACTGGATGCAGCAAGCCCATACTCACTTATGTAATTCAATGAGGCTTCCTTCTAAGCAGACACAAGCTTATCTAGCTGACTCTTTAAGTGCCAAAGTAATAGCTCCATCCTTACCAAACTCACAGAGTAGTGCCCCACTAAAGCAGGGGATGAGTGGAAAGCTGATTAAATTCAACATTAATTAGGAATTCTATGGAGTTCAGCTATGGTAAGGAAAAACCTAATGAGCTTAGAAATTAACAAATTGATCACCTATAGTTTTTGTGGGTTTTTTCGGGCTGTGTGGCCATGTTCTAGAAGAGTTTCTTTCTGACGTTTCACCAGCATCTGTGGCTAGCATCTTCAGAGAAAGGATCACCTATTTTCTTTCAGAGAAATTGATCACTTGTTTTCCATACTCTGATCCCAGTCACATGGAAGTCAATACACATGAGCAGCTGCACCACCCCAACTGCAGCATAAGAATATCTTACATCTATGTGAAACTTGGCTAGGCAACTATGGGGGGTTACAGACTGCCAGAAATAGTGCAAATTGAGTCCACTTTTAGGGTTAGGGTTAGTGCTAGGGAATCATGGGAATTGTTGGGGGTTTTTTCTGAGACATTGAGCCTTCTCTGTCAGAGAGCTCTGGTGCCACAATAAAATACAGTTCCCATGATTCCCTAGCACTAACCCTAACCCTAAAAGTGGACTCAATTTGCACTATTTCTGGCAGTCTGCAACCCCCCTTCGTCCACAAGATGGTAAAAATGAAAGAGTTGGCTGTCATTAATATAATGGTGACACAGCTCAAATTTCTGTTCAATTTAAGCCAATATTTTTGTGTAAATGTTAAAGAAATCATGGAATAAAAGACTGAACTCCATGGGACCCAATACTGTAGTAACCAAGACTCATGGGCACTTGTATGGCAAGCCAATGTGTTCCATCTAATAATAAACAAAGCAATAGCCCATCATGATAAGGCAGAGCAATAGCTCTTCAGTCGAAAAGTTAAATAAATAATAAATAAATAATTTATTTATAGCCCGCCCAATCACAAAGAATCCGGGCGGGTTACAACAATAAGTTGATTTCCTGGGCCACAACTCAGATTTTGCAAGCTAGTATTGACATTTTCAGCACCATCTTCACCACCCCAAAGAATAACAAGACCACTTACATATAGTGCAGTCCCCACCTAGGAAATATGATTGGCCTATTCTCTGCTGCCCCAGAGGGTAGGAGCAGGTCTAATGGTTTGAAGCAAATTTCAGCTGAACATTAGAAGGAACTTTTTGACTGTGAGAACTGTGGCAGTGGAATAAATTGCCTAGACAGGTAGTATGTTCTTCTTCTCTGGATGTCTTCAAAAAGAGGCAGGACAGCTACTTGCTGAGGAAGCTTTAGGACTTTAGGTGGAGATCCTACAGGGACCATAAGACCCCTTCCAACTCAATGATTCTATGTCCCTGTGACTTTATGAAAGGTGGTACAAAAATGTCTGTCTATCTATATACCAACCCTCCTTCCCATCTCCCTCCATATACATACACATGTCTCTCATAGATTAAGAAGAACAAAGTGAAATTGTTTCCTGTCTGTATCCTGGCATAAATCATCTGCTTGGTTAGCCTTGACCAAACTCAATGCTGTCCATGGTTTCAATCTTATTATTACTCCCAATGACATTAGACCCTTTGAATCAATGAAGTTTACTCACCACTGAACAATTGGTTCAATGGAGCTACTCTTATGGGGAGTAAACAACAAGATTCTAGCCCATATGTACTAGACTACAAATTCCAGAACCAAAATCCAGCTTGTAAGTGGTTGAGAGAGAGAGTTGTGGTGCAGCTCATCTATGACTTTCAAAGCACTTTCCACATTTTAATGGTTTGATACAGTAGGGAGACTGAAATGGTCCGGCAAGCTAGAGATACTTCTGTACCTCCATCTTATCTTTCATAAGAACCCTACTAAGCATGTTTTAACAACATATAATTTCTTTAAAATAATCACTTTGAAAGAAGAAAAGCATCCTGATGCCAAAATTTTAATAACAATAAATAAATAAGAGTTTTTTTACTTTTAAGTAACATTACTGGTAGTAATTCCTCTTCCAAGAGTCAGGGATGTGAAGAGAATGGTACAAGGAATTGCCACTCTCACTCTCTGGCATGTGTGTCTAAACACACACACACACACACACACACACACACACACATTTTATTGCCAAGTCATCCTGCAAATCTCTAATTTGATCACTGAAAGCATTTTTCTCCTTTCCATGAGCGATCAAAGCTTTCATCAAAACTAAATAGCTTATGTCAAATTGGATTGAAAAGCAATCCAAATTCCAAAAGAAAACAAACTCCAGAAACTAAGTATACACTGCAGTAGCTCTGGAAATTTGTTGGTTGAATGAACTCATAGCAGTCCAGTAGATGTATTGAACTTGACATTGCTGTGTTGAACTTGCAAACTTATTACTGGGAAACAGTAGAATTTGGCAAAATGGTTCTGATTGTCCTCTCATCACACACTGGTATAAATCAGCAGTAATAATTCCATCTCATCAGTTTTATGACAGAGTAACCCTAGAGGGAGATGAAATATTTCACTGACTTTTTTGTTAATCCAGATGCAGAAGACAAGAGGCAGAGTAATGGGAAAATATTACACCTCACTGGTAATATTGCTTATTTTAAAATAATTTTGCACGTAACTAATGTAGACTGATCTGAAGGAGGGGAAAGTGTAAGCCTTATCAGGAAATGTTTATTGATTGCCCTAGAATGGTGTGATGTGATACAACTTCACACCATAAGTAAAAAAAGGTAATTATTTTATAACCACAAGCCAAAATATGAAAGTTTTATACAACCATTGGCATGACTGAAGCCATTGTTATGGACTCCTGGTCAACAAAACAAAGATTAAAAAAGAATTGAAAAGTGAAATATCAGCAAGTATGATGAATAAGAATAAAAAAGGCAGCTAAAAAAATTTGCCAACACCACTGTTAAAAGATCACTGTCTGAAGAAAAGTACTGGTTAAATAACAGCAGAAATGAACAGCTAGTTAAAACTGACCTGGGGAGCTGGTTCTAAAAGCCTTTGGTCATGCTAGGAGCTCACAGGAAATATTCTGGGATGAACAAAATGTCATATGGATCTCCAAAATAAAATAAGAAAAGACAGGAACAGAATTTGTGACTTTCCAGGGTTTTTTTAAAAATCAATCTGGATGGGTCCTATGATGTGTTTGGAGTGTGCCAATATATATGTGGGATACATGTGGCACGTGTGTGTCCATGTCCCCAGTGAAGGCTTATAAACAGAGGTATGTAAAACTAGCACCACCACAAAAGTTTCCTAGTCTCACCAGTAACTTTTTGACACCAGTAACTTCTTTGTATGCTTATCGCAAGAGGGATTTCAAAATTTGCTTCACATTCCCATAACAACCAATGTATAAGTATATATGGGCACTGATCTGAGGACCAGAATAGATGTGATGATAGGAACAACAAGTATCTGCTCAATTCACAAATAAAGTGACATTCTTATTATGCACCTTCAAGTCAACTCCAGCTTATGGCAACCTTATCCTAGGGCTTGAACCTGTTCACACTTTCTTCTGGATGTAGGTAGAGACAGGAGATCAAGTAAGAGGCTCTAGAGATTGATTGTGGTTTATGCTTCATCTGGGAAATTAGAATGAATTAATCAGGTGAGTTTGGGCTATTTCCAGCTGGAAAATCTCCCCCAAAATTGGGCCGAAGGATCAAGGACCACAAAAGGGGTGTTCAGAGGCTGCTTGAAACCCATGGGCCTCACGTTCCTCAACCCCTGCTCTAAATGAATACACAATAAGAGTCTTTTAAAATGCACTGGTGACTTATGAAGTCTCTTTGATGACAAAGATGCAATATGTCCACTGCCCAGGCCTTTGACTAGGGGCAAGAAAGCCCTAGGATAAGGTTGCCATAAGTTGGAGTTATAGGAGCAGAGGAGCATATTCCTCATCCTGCGCTGCTACTTTGTTATTGTATGCCATCAAGTCATTTCTGACTGATGGCAACCCTAAAGTGAACCTATCAGGGGGGTTTCTTGACAACATTTATTCAGAAAAAGTTGCCTTCCTCTAAAGCTGAGTGTAAATTGCCTAAGATCACCCAATGGGTTTCCATGGCTGACCAATTTAAATCATGGTCTCTCAGAGTCTTAGGCCAACATTCAAACTACTCCTCCATGTTGGCTCTCCAGTGCTGGCTATTTCTGTCATGACTGAATTTATTGTGCAGTAATAAACAAAGAAACAAAAAGAATGTGCATGTGTCTAGTAGTCCACTTGATTCCACTTGTAAACAAGGCACACTGGTATATTTGTTTGTTGATGCTATGTGCCTTCAAGTTGTTTCTGATTTTTGGTGACCCTAAGGCAAACTTATCATGGGCAAGTTTACTGGCAAGTTTCTTCAGAGGGGGTTTGCCATTGCCAATCTATACAACAGTGTTTTGGGAGTCTGTCTTCCTGTGGCACCCTGGGATTGGTAGAAGTGCCTTCTAGAAAAGTCAACTCCACTCCCTCTATACATGACTAGATTTTTATAGCAGAAAATTCTTCAGTTCCTTGCCAAACTAAACCTCACAAGATTATATAGGGTGAAGTCATGACGGTGCTGACATTGTGTACTGTAGATACACTATCAGAATGTACCTCATTTGGAAGTAGGGATGGGCCACTTTTAGCTCCCAAGTTTCCTTATCTGTACACTCCAGATTTTAATTTGTAACTTTTAAAAAACTTACAATCTTCCCACAGCCTTTGGATAACATGGGACAATCTTTACTCCATGTTTTAGGCCTGAGGGAGCATTGATTTCCAAACCTGAAATGTTTCCTAGTTATTTCCTATTTTAGAAAAAAAGGTATCTTTCAGGCCTAAAAAAGTTCACATGTTGTTGTTACAAGACCTTATCATGGGGTTTTCTTGGCAAAATTTATTCAGAGGAGGATTGCCATAGACTTCTGAATGCTGCCTACAACGCCTGACACACCCTCCAGCATTTCACGGATGAAAACCAGGACATATGCGGCCAAGGCCAAGCAACTTCAGAGTGTGGGTAGGACAGTAGAAGTAACTAATAAGAAATAGCACACAAGCTAGGAGAGACTGCAGCAGTTTGATTTTACCTGAGTCCACAGTACAGGGCAAGAGTCCACCTCCTCCTCTCCCTTTGCAACAAATGAAGAAAGTTGAGGATAAATGGGGAAAGTGGGAGGACAAGTAGAGAAAGACTGGGACATTTTAAAAGCATTTTAAAAAGTGGGATGACAGAGGATTAATTGAGACTGTCCCTGCCAAATCAGGAGGGTTGGAGGGTATGCTAGTATTCTTTGGTGGTTCTCTTTCAAGTAGTAACCAGGCCTGAGCTTGATTAGTTTCTGAGATAATGGGATCTGGTGTCTTCAGATTATTAAGACTGCTCAAAACTCTAGATAGCATGGGGCATTTTGAGTACAGTAAATTTTAAAAAATTTAAAATGAGAGACCAGGTGGTGATGCATCCTTCTGAGATCCACTGAAGGGCATGTGTAGCCCCAGGCCTTGGGCAGTTCTCATGTTTTAAAGTAAAAGGGGCATATCATTTTCCACGTCTTCTATTTCAGTTTCTGCTGTTGTATGATTAAAAGCCACAATAAGTCCTCACTATAGTTTATGACGCACAAGCTTATACATTCTCCCAGTCAATGGTAGCAAACATAGTGGCAACAAACACTTTCAAGGCAACACTTGTGATGCTGATAGTCTAATGTTGCAGCTATAAGACTAACACAAATTGTTGAACTTTTAGACCTGGCTGGCAAACAAGCATTCCTTCCAAGTATTGCATAATTCAATTATGAGCTTTGTTTAATGATTCAATTCGGGCTTTAGATCATTTTTCCAACGAGCTCTTTAACAAAATAATCACCATTCTCTTCTTAACAGGATTAAGAGATATGGAGTCATTTACTTAAATTACAAGAGAATTAGTTGAACTAATCATTTGAAGAGATTCAGTATGGAATAGGTGGAAGTAATTTGAATGCCAAGACTAATTTCCTTACTATTGCAAAACAATGTGTTCTTCTGATATTAATTACAATTCAATAGAAGATTGTCAAGACTATTGCTTCCAAGTTAATAATAATAATAATAATAATAATAATAATAAATTTTATTTATATACCGCCCATTGGTGACCCAATCCGGGCAGTTCACAACATTAAAATAATACAGCATAAAACCAACGTATTTCCCACCCACCCCTTAAAAAACTATTAAACCAGATTTAATTAAAACCAATTTTCCAACAAGTTTAAAATATACAATAATAAAACAACAATAAGACCCCTGCGGCTTCCTTCAAGGGAAGGGTTATGGAGGATCTGCTGAAGGGGAGGAGGGCCGAGGCCGGGATATTTAGTCCGGGAAGGCCTGCTGGAAGAGATCCATCTTGACAGCCCTTTTAAAGCTGTCTAAAGATGTTAATTGACGGATCTCGTCCGGCAGGCCATTCCAGAGCCTGGGGGCAACAACAGAAAAAGCCCTCTGGGAGGTAGCTGAGAGCCTCGATTTTTGAGGCTCCAGCAAGTTCCTCCCAGAGGATCGGAGAGCACGGGGAGGATTGTATGGGAGGAGGCGGTCTCTGAGATAGCTTGGACCCAAGCCATTTAGGGCTTTAAAGGTGATAACCAACACCTTATACTGGGCCCAGAAGCCAATAGGCAACCAGTGGAGGGACCTCAAAACCGGGGTGATGTGGTCCCTCCTAGATGTTCCGGATACAAGCCTGGCTGCCATGTATTGGACCAACTGTAGCTTCCGAACCAGGCACAAGGGTAGCCCCATGTAGAGTGCATTACAGAAATCAAGGTGTGAGGTTACCAGCACGTGCACAACAGTCTCAAGGTCCCTTACTTCCAGAAAAGGGCGCAACTGGCGTATCAGCCGAAGCTGATAGCAGGCACTCCTGACCGTCGCATTTACCTGATTTGTCATCAGGAGCGATGAGTCGAGGAGCACCCCCAGACTGTGAACACAGTCACTGGAGGAGAGTGTGACCCCATCCAGGACTGGAGGTTGAAACCCAATTCTTGGTTTCGGGGCCGCTACCGTGAGCACCTCCGACTTGTCCGGATTCAGTTTCAATCTGTTTTTCCTCATCCAGACCATTACCACCTGAAGACATTCATTGAGAGAGGAGATGCCATCAGAATTCGAGGCCAACAAACAAGACACGGAGAAATAGATTTGGGTGTCATCAGCGTACTGATAACACCCAGCACCATAACTCCGTATAATCTCACCCAGTGGCTTCATATAGATGTTAAACAACATTGGAGACAAAATAGCCCCCTGAGGGACCCCACAAGTGAGTTCCCTCTTACTGGAGCTACTGTCCCCGAGCAGCACCCTCTGGGACCTACCCAAGAGGAAGGACCGGAACCACTGCAAAGCAATGCCCCCGATACCTAACCCACTCAGGCGGTCCAAGAGGATGCCGTGGTCTATTGTATCAAAAGGCGCTGAGAGGTCTAGGAGCACCAACAGGGTCACACTACCCCTGTCGATGCTCAGACGCAGATCGTTGGTCAAGGCAACCATGGCAGTCTCAACCCAAAAGCCTGTCCTGAAGCCGGTTTGAAATGGGTCTAGATAATCAGTTTCCTCCAAGACAGCTTGCAGTTGAAGAGCAACCGCCCTCTCGATTACCTTGCTCAGAAATGGTAACAAAGAGACTGGCCTATAGTTGTTCATATCCAGGGGGTCCAGGGAAGGTTTTTTCAGAAGCGGCCTAACAGCCGCTTCCTTCAAACAAGATGGAACATGTCCTTCCCTGAATGATGCATTGATGATATCTATGAGGAATCTCCTCAATGCATCCCCCCCCGGATGGCCAGCCATGATGGGCAAGGGTCGAGAGGGCAAGTTGTTTTCCTCAGCTTACCAAGCAGCTTGTCCATATCCTCAATACTCACAGATTGGAGCTGATCCAGAATAACTTCATTGACGGAGTTGCTGGACACCTCGCTTATAGATTCTGTTCCAACAGTGGCATCTAAGTCGGCTCTTATCTGAGAGATTTTATCTGCAAAGAAGTTATTAAACACGTCACAGCAGGCCGTCGTTGGGTTAAGCAATGGGTTTTGGCGCAGGGGGTGCCTGCGTCAGCTCCCTCACCACCCTAAACAGCTCTGCTGGATGGGACTCTGCAGATGCAATATGAGCAGAGGAGAAAGCTCTCTTTGCTGCCCATATTGCCTCCTGATAGGAAGAAAGAAAGTTCCTATGGCGAGTTCTGTCAGATAGGAGTCGAGTCTTCTGCCACCTGTGCTCTTGTTGTTGTCCAACCCGCTTCATTCTCCTAAGCTCAGGTGTGAACCAAGGCCTTTGGTTTGAAGCGGGTTGGCAAGGACGCTTAGGAGCAATTGTGTCGATAGCCCTGGTAAGATCGGTGTTCCAGGTATTGACCACAGCATCGACAGGATCACCAGCATTTCCAACCATTAAACCCTCTAGGGCTTTCTGGAATCCAATTGGCTCCATAAGCCTTCGAGGGCGGACCATTCAAATGGGTCCACCACCCCCAGCGGGGCAGATATTGGCTCTGAGTTCCGTCTTGACCAGGAAATGATCCGTCCATGACAATGCAGAGGTACTTACCACCTCCGCCCACGGATATTCCTGTTCTGTACTGAAGACTGCATTGAGTGTATGACCTGCACAATGTGTGGGCCCAACGACCAATTGGTATAGGGCCATGTTTGTCATGGTCTCCATGAACTCCCGAGCCGCACCTGCTAAACTGGTCTTGAGCGGGATGTTGAAGTCCCCCAGAACCAAAAGTCTGGGAGTCTCCAACAACAGCTCAGACACCAGCTGTGTCAGCTCGGTCAGGGAGTCTGCTAGACAATGGGGTGGTCGGTAGACTAGCAGAATCCCCAAACTATTCCTGGTCTTCAGGCTAAGGTACATACACTTGAAATGGACTGTGTTCCTGACAGGTATCCTGGTCAAGGTCAGGTGGTTCTTATGAACCAGAGCCACTCCGCCCCCCCTCCCACTTCCCCTCACCAGCTCACTGACAGAGTACCCAGCACCCAGGTAACTGCGATATCCTCTCCCAGCCAGATCTCTGTGAGGCAAGCCAGGTCGGCATCCTCATCCAGAAGGAGGTCATGGATGATGTAAGTCTTGTATTTAACTGACCTGGCATTGCAGAGAAGCAGAGTGAGGTTCTGTGGAATGGTTGGTCTGCTCAACAAGCCATTCTGAGAAATAGGGGGAACTGAAGGCGGGATAGCTTTCAGACAGCGATCCCGACTTCTTTTGTAACATTTGTTCCCTCTATTCCAACCATACCTCCCATTCCCCAGCACAACTCCAATGGCCACCCCCGTCATATTTCTGGCCTCAGGTGAGGTAATAAGATTTAAAGCCACTGACAAGATGGAGTGATTGGGACGTAGGATAAACTGAGTCCTTTAACCCCATCTCAGATGACAAAAGGCTTTATGACTGATGACTTTATCCAATCCACAGCCTCCTCAAGTCTTATGATGATATAATCAGACCTCCAATTTCCCTTAAAAGTTACACCCTAGGGGGAACGCAGGGAGAAGAACAGACGGTGCACCCTGATCCAAAGCTAAGAATGCTGCTATGCTGGGGAAATAGTTTTGGGCGTGCTAAGCACTGCTCACTTCCCACTGAGGAGATGGTGCCTGGGCGGGGGTTTTATCCCCAGCCCGAGTCCTCTGAAGTCTTGGCCACAGGTGCAGCCACTTAAGCCACGCTGGGAGGGGGGAGAGATGTCACCAGCCAAGGCCCTGCATCCTCCAAACGTTCTCCAGCGGCCTTGCCGCTGCCTCCGCCGCCTCTCTGTTGAATACCCCTGAAGAAGGCCTGCTTTCATATAGGCTGAAATAGGTTTGTCCCGCTCCCCTCGCCGTAGACGCATCTTCTTCTGCCACTCTCTCTCTCTTTCGCCAGCTCGTTTCTAAAGATTGTAATGTTAACTTTTCCAAAGCAACTTTCCTTTGCAGGAACATCAAGAATAATATTAATCCCAACCAATATAGGAAAGGAATCTATGGTTCCCCAGTTTTAATACCAAGGGGATGTTAGCACTTGCGTTTATCTTGCGTAATTTTAGTTACCATTTGAAGATACTTCAGTCGGACATTGAGGTCACGAGGTCTCACATACTACAGTTTTATTACTAAGTGGCTTAAAGGGTGTCCAGATAAAAATGTGAATAAATTCAGACATCAAACAAACAGCCCAAAAGGGCCACTGTCAGGCCAATCCAGGGGCAGGGTGTGCACATGATGCATGCCTCCAGATTGTTCTAAGGCCACACAGAGGCTGCACTGGGGCCACCAAATGCACCCAAAAATCGACTACGAAAGGAGTGATTTCTTACTGTTCCTTTTCACGGCCCATTTGGGACAGCAGCAGCAGGTGCTCTTGGGACTGCTGCATCTGATTGCCACAGTCCCTTTAGTTCCACCTGCTTGGGCTTGGGGTGAATGTTAATGCTGAATTACTAAAAAGAGGGGTTACCAAGAATTCAATTGCCAATTTTGAATCCTATTATTCTTTTTAGACCCTGCCATTGTTGTTATTTGCCATAAAGTCAACTTTGACTAGTGGCAACCCTATGAATGAGAGATCTCCAAGACTCCTAGTCAAGAAACTGTTCTATTTACATCTTGCAAACTCAGGGTAGGGGGCTGTGAGTTTCTTAATTGAATCAATCCTCCTGTAATGCAGTCTTCCTCTTTTCCTACAGCCTTCCACTTTGCTGAGAATTATTGTCTTTTCCATTGAGTGATGTTATCTCATGATCTCTCCAAAGTATGACAGATTCAGTTTAGTCATCATGGCTTCTAGGTATAGGCCAGGTTTGATTTGCTCTAGGACCCATTCATGTGTCTTTTTAGCAGTCCATGGTCTCTGTACAAATCTCTCCAGCATCACATTTCAAATGCACTGATTTTGTTTCTGTCAGTTTTCTCCACTGTCCAGCTTTCACACCCAAACATAGAAAATGGGAATACTATGGCTTGGATTATCTTGACTTCACTATCTATTGATATATCCTACCATGCCACACACAGATTTGCTAGACTATTCAAGTGATGAAAAGCATGGCTCAGCTCAGGGTTGGGGAAAAATCTGACCTTCCAGATGTTTCAGACTTACTTCCAGGAGCCCTAGCCAGCATGGATAACATACAAATTTTGGGTGTTGTTTATTTTCTAACATAATGTCAGTTGCTGGTTTTATGGAGCTCTAAACAAAATGCCCTCAGTGTGCCCTTGCACCCCTACAGTCACTCACTATTTTTCCTCTGCCTTTTCAACTAGTGCTCATGACCAATGCAGAAAAAGAACAGATGAATGACTGGGACAAATTAACGAGATTATCACTTTACACTCTTAAAATGGGGCTAGGTAGCTTTAGCCACTCTGGCTGCCTCCTGTTGCATTCTGGAACTTGTAGTTTAGGAAGAGGCGTTTAAAACATTCAGCCAGAGAGCCTTTAAGCCTCGCTGAACTACAAACCCCAAAATGCAACAGAAGGCAGTCAGAACAGTTAAAGCCCTGTTTTAAGAGTGTGGTGTGATAAGGTCGTATCTCTGGCAAACACAGGGTAATGTCAGGTAGCAATGTCAAAGGGAGAAAGAGGTAGGGGCCATTTCTTGGACACTGAATGAGTTATTTTTCCAGACTCTCCCAGTCAGTATGATGGCCATTGGCCATTTCCCCAGACCTGGCTCTGGCTGTAAATTTAGTGGCTTCCTTAGCACTGACACATGGACCTTGCAAGGGCCATACAAAGCTGCCTGATCACCAAACTGAAGGCACTAGCACAAGAATAGTATTAAAACCCTGAACTGATTATCATCCATTATATGTGACAGATTGTGTTTTTAGCCAATGCACTATAAATCCCTCATGCAAAACCAGTGGCAGATGGTGGCTCCCATTTCATCGGGGTGGTGGATCTGTTCCAGGCTTTGAATAGCATTAAAAGAGCTGTCCAAGGTGCTGAACCTAGTTTGGAAATATAATCCAGCACCTTGGATAATTCCTTTAAATCTGATCTGAAATCTGGATTCACCATCCCACTGCCACAGGAACTAGCAACTGCCACTGGAGAACACAATAATATTTATTTGATCGGTTGGTTGATAGGTACCATCCTCCCCAAACCAGGGCTCAAGAGAGCTCACAAGACAATTAACTTTAAAGGGAAAAAATAAAAAAGTTTAAAAATTATAATGTGAAAGTGCAATGAAATAAATTATATTGCAAAAATATTATATTTTAAACCACATTTTAAACTCTCTCAGCAAACTGTCAATATCAAAAAGCAATTGAAATGAAAAATGTACATTTTTAAACACAGAGGGCCCTTTCAATGGACAAGTAATTGGACCTGGTTGTGTCTTCATATGTGCCCCATTTTGTTTTTAAAGACATGGATTGTCCTTCTATAAAATATACACTCGGTATCTCTCCCTCCCTTCCACCACATACACAGAGACAAACACACACAGGGCTGCATCCTTCAAAGCTATGTTGTTGTTGTTTGTTTGTTTTCCAAGACTGGGTATACCAGCCGCCCTCATCCTGTGAAATGAGGATGGCAATGACTTCCTCACATGGCTATTATGAGCATAAAATTTTAAAGCTGGACCTCATCACTTGAATAGCAAAAAGGTGGCTTCACAATTCAAACCAATAAACTAAAAAAGACAGACAGAAATCCTTTTTAACTAGAGGATTCCAAGGACAGGTCAGATCTCATTTTATTCAAGCCAATTCTATTTTGAGTCTTGTAATCCAATTGTGTACATTAATAAATAGCTATCAAGAGAAAGTGGATTGTAAGTGCTCTTTTATTTAATTTCCAGTTAGTGGATATTATTAGGAGAGCCAGATGGTCGTAAGGAAGCTAAACACTCAGAAGGATTTAGACACAGCCATGGGTTTGGTGGGTTTTTTAAAATAACAAAACAAATATTTCAGAGGGATGTGTTTTTAACTTCATTATCAACAGCTTTTTCTTTAAAAACAAAATCAACAGCAGAGATTTTTTTAAAAAATAAAAAACATTGAGGGGGTAAAACCTGGGTGCTCCAAAGGTGGGCTTCTTTCATTTCTCTTTAAAATCCTTTAGAGGCCTATTCAAAAGTAAAAAAAAACAACAATCAAACACAAATGGACTTGACTTCCAGGTAAATGGGACTGAAGGTTTAGAATTAGATTCTAGCCAAAACAAAAAGGGATCATAATGTCAAGAGAATGTTCCAGTCCTTCATGTCCATGACTTCTACTGCCTTACACTGACACTTGCTGGCAGAAGGTGGGACTGGAGGAAAGCACAAGGTCCTCCACACCAACTATAATTGGTGTACAGGAAAACATTAAAGTCTCTGTCATTTGCTGTCTTGGTCACCAGCAGATGGTAGAGTATGCATTATAGTTGGCCCTTGTTATTTTATTCTTGCTGTTTATTAGAAAATGAATTTGGTGTTTTAAAAGATTTGTATGAGCCATCCTGAATTTGGTTGTGTTGGGATAACAGATCTTAAATCAATAAATTTTGTGTACTGGGACCCTTTCACAAAAATATAACACTTTAACTACCATGGCTATATCCAATGGAATACTGAGATTTGTATTCTAGTGAGACCCTAAAACTATCTGGATGAGAATTCTAAATACCTGTCCCTAAATCTTAAGGGTGTTGCCAGGGTAGATAAAGTAGAATCATAACACTATAATTATGTACTGTGAAAAGGTCTGTGGTGTTTTTTCATAGGTGATTTTAATGGTTTCCAAAGTGCTTAATGGACAATTCAGTTAAGAAGCAGGGTATCACCTAGCGGCACCAGACAAAGCTGGGCAACTGCTTGCCATTTTGATTTTCTCACAATGTTTCAGATTGACTATCGAGTGAACTAAAAGAAACAATAGTGGGCTCTTTGAATACTTTGAAAGCTACCTGGTGCTACTGATTGTTGCCACCAATGCTGCCAGACTAGATACCAATCCTTAACTGGTAGATATCATTTTTAAAAAGAAAACTAGAAAAGAGGAGTCTGTATGGGTGGTGAGTTGCCATAAGGACACATATTACACAGGCCTATCCTCCACTCCTCCTCATCCCTCTCTCCTTCTCACAAAATATCACAAGACTGTTTAAAATACCATTTAAATATGAACCACCAAAATAGAAAAGGATTCCTACAGGACCAAAGCCAACCTTGTATTTGGTTTAGATGTTAGTTCTTCCTTCCATGAAAGCAAACAAGGAAGTCTTTGATGCAGTTATTGGGCATGTGTTTCCCATTGACGACAGTGAAGCAAATGCATACAAAAACACTGAGTGTGGATGTCTAGTGTTGCATTTCAAGCTAGACCTCATGGGTTGTTGTTGCTAAACAATTTCTCTTTGTGTGTCTGTCTAGCAAAAGAGAGGTCAACAAACAAGTCCAATTGTAAGAAAGGGGGCTTCCACATCCAATAGTGGCTAGTAGTTCCATGTAGTTGGTTGGACAATGCAGTGAATCAGCTTGGGGTTTAACCTGAACTTTAAAGGAGCTATTCCCAAATATGTTCAGGCACCTGTGATAGTCCCTTTAAAGTTTGGAGTACAAACTGGAGCAGTTTCAGACCCCCATTGACATGGGAGACTCCCCTCCTGCTGCGACTGCTGACCACTGCAGCTCTGCTGAAATAACAACAGAAATAATATTTAGACTTCAAAGCTTGGGAAATTTACTTCTCCCCTTTTTTCTTGTAGACATACAACACTCCTGTCCATATGGCCACAGTTGTAGTGCAAAAAGTTAAAGTGATGCTTTAGAGAAGGGTTGAAGAGCATAGTGCTCTCCTGCTGTTTTGACATTAAACATTAAACCTTGACTACTGGCCATACTGGGGGTGGAGTTGGAGTTGAAAGCAGATGGAGAGCATCAGGTTGCCTACACCTGCCTTAAAATATTCAAAGAATTCAATAAACAAACATTCCAACAATCCTATAAGACCGAGGGTGTGTGTGTGGAAAATATGTCACCTTCTAGACCTTGAAGAATGATCACTCCCCTTTCTAGCTGATTGGGGCTGATGGGAATAGGATTCCATATCTGGAGGACCACAGTTCTCCAGCCCTTCATAAGATAAGCCTGAATGTTTATACTTATGATGTCAAAAGGGAATGAAGGCTGGAAAAACAGTGACTTCCCTCAGGTCCTCTGGTAAGCTTTGTCTTGAAGATGAATGCAGTGTCTGTGTTCCCATTAGTTAATCAATCATGCACTCAACCTAACCTACATTACAAGAGAGCTGCAAAGAAAAAAGACTGGTGGAAAGTATTTGTTACTCTGCAAATTTGTTTGAGCATGAGCAGATAAAAATTAATTAAACAAATAGATAAGGTTAATGTGGGTGTAATTGTACCCATATTTGTAGCAGAGGTGGATGACTGTGCCCCCAGATGTTTTGGACTAAAGTCCCCAACATCCCTCACCACTGTCAAGCACAGATAGAAACTGTAGTCCAACCTCTGCTTTACAATTTGCGGACACTGGAGATTATCAGATGGTAAAAAGAATGTCCTTGTCCAATCCTTTTCCTGTCCTTATCATGCGGTCGGTGAAAGACTTTCAAACAATGTTGTGTTTATCCAGACATTATCCTGTCCATGAAGTGCAATTGTCCACAATCGTGCAAAAGACTTTCTGATGATGTTGCGCTGATCCCATCATTGTCCTATCAGTAAGGTGGAATGATCCCATCATTTCCCTTCATTTTTGAACAACAGAATAACTCATTAATACTAGTGACAGGACAATTGCACTTTGCTGACAGGATAATGACTGGATAAGCATGATATGTATGATATTATTTCGCGTAATCACAATAAGGAGGGGAGAGCGATCTACTTTGCTCCTGTCCCTGTCTGATAATCACCACTGTGTGCAGTACCGAAAATATATCTTAACAGCCCAAATATCCTAAGGGCACCAGATCCTGTCTGATCTTAGAAGCTAAGCATGCTCAACCCTGGTTACTACTCGGCTGGAAGATCACCAATGGATACCAGGTATTGTAGGCTATATTTCAAGAAGTGGCAAAACCATTTCTGAGTATTCCTTGCCTAAGAAAACCCTATGAAATTGATGGAATTGCCATAAGTTAGAAGTGACTTGAAGGCAGATGCAGTTGAGTCTCCTTTATATGGAATTCTGAAATTGAAATACTACCAAAACCAAAACTTGTTTCCACAGGTGGCTGAAATAGTGACACCTTTGTTTTCTGATGGTTCATTGTACACAACCTTTATTTCATGCACAAAATAATTTAAAAAATATTTTTAATTACCTTCATGCTATGTGTATAAGGTGCATATGAAACATCAATGAATTTTATGTTTAGACATGGTTCCATCTCCAAGATACATCTCATTGTGTATGTATATGCAAATACAAGTATTCTAAAATGTAGGGGGGGGGGGGAATCCAAAACACTTCTGGTTCAAGCATTTTGGATAAGAGACTCAGGAGATTATTGCACCACTAATAAAACCGGCTTACCTGAGCCAGCTTAAAATTTAAAATGGGCAGCATCCTGATGTTATCGGAAGGATTTAGCCACTGAAATCACCACCTGGGTCCAGCCCAGGTCCAGCCCCACTCTCAGGGGTGCTCAGCGTGCCTCTTTTTGAAGCCAGGAATTTCCCGGCTTAAGGAAATGGCCACCAGAGCAGCCTTGGGAGCTTGGATGGACCTGGGATGGACCCAGGTGGCGACTTCGGTGGCTAAATCCTTCTGATAACATCAGGATGCTGCCCATTTTAAATTTTAAGCCAGCTCAGGTAATTCAGTTTTATTAGCGGTGTGATAATTTCTTCAACCTGTATACACACACAATTTTACTACTGCATTGCCTGCTCTTCTTATGTCTTTTCTTATTTCTTTTCTCTCTCTCACACACACACACACATACACACTTATCAAAGATATGAACAGCAGGAGGTAGCTATAGGACTTCCCAAATTACCATAAACATATGGAGGTGCCTGCTCCTATTCATTGGGCATCAGTTTTAAGTGAAGAAGTCAGCAGATTAAGCATCATCACCTGCTAAAGTTTTGCAGCTCAAGCTGTTGTTAAAAACACTAGAACAGGTAGAAGTTAAAAAGGTGGCACCCTATTCTTAGCTGTTCCCTTGGAAATAATGTCAGGAGCCACTGACCCATAGGTGCTGCTACATGGAACATCCCCATAAGAATTCTTCTCCCTCAATGAAATTTTCCTTCCCTCCTGAAATTTAAATCATTGCAGTAACTTAAAAATTCAGTTGAGCATTTAGGAATACAGTTTAGACACCCCAAGAAAAAGAGCAGGCCAGGTGACCAGAGGGCTATAAACACAGAAAATGTAAGGATTTTAAGTGAGAACTATTTTAAATCTCTCTCTGCAATACTAGAAAATTGGGGACTGGTAGAAAATTTCATGTGGGTGTATTCTTATTTCAGGGCAATGCTGTTATTTTGCACACACCCTGATAACTGGACCCCAACCCACCCAGTTTCCAAAGTTTCCATTGGCTTTAGAAGCGTCATCAAAAAGCTCCCTTTTGACCTAAAATTGTTTCCATACCAATCTATGACAATAGAGTCAAATTGCAGTTGTTTTGTCTTTTTTGAAAATATCCATGAAGCTTGAAATGGAAAGTGTGGCCTTTTGATGGAAACAGTAACATTCCAGTAAATGGTATTAGTCATCATCCTTTTGTGTGCCTGGCAATTGAGTTTCAAATAGCAAACGATAAATGCCTGGGCTTTCTTCGGAAGGGAGTTCAAAAACTTTCTTCAAAAGAAAAAAAAATGGCCCCAGCAAGGATGAGTAACACTTGACATTTTCAGTCTTGGATATTGTTGATTTTTTGTAAATGTCTGACTCCCAGAGGATAGCTAGATTTCCAAATATTTGGTTCATTGTGGCATGCCTCTTTGATGTCGGAGCCATAAAATCCATCAGAGGAGTACATGTTGTTGAAAAATGATATACTTAACTGTTTTCAACCCAGGCACAATGAAAACATTCATTTAAAATGACAAAACCAGTGGGTGAGAAACAGTATGGAGTTTAATTTTACACAACAGATTCTTGGGTGGCATGGCCAGGACCTTAGCCAATGGTGGGACTTTCCCAGGCCCTGAGATTTTAGGACCTAGGGAAAACTCCTGGTAATGTCACAGAGGATAGGCTTCGATCTAACAAATGAAGAAATTATATTTACACACAGTGCTTTCACCCTGAGATTCCTTACCTTCACCATGAGAACTGAAGAAGGGCCAGGCCCTGAGAGCCGGAAGCCCTACTGGGGCCTGTGTTTATATTTGCTCCATGTAATTGGTTCATATGTCATTGGACTACAACTCCCAACATACCTCCCCATTGGCTGTTTGACTAGAGTGGTTGAGACCTGCAATCCAGTCACATCTGAAAGGTTGCACTTTATCTACAACTTTCTTATGTATTGAATTCAGTGTTGTGGTTTGATTTATCACTGTGTTTCCTATCTGCTATTCAAGACATATCCTGAGCCCAGAATCAAGAACAGGATTTTGATCCAGTTAGCAATGTCTCTGTGTTTCACCTGATGTCTTCCTCTCTGTACACTCTTCACCTAGCAGCCTACAGTTGTTTGTTGTTGTTATGTGTCGTCAGGTCAGCTTCAATTTATGAAAACCCTGTGAATGAGAAATCTTGTAGACACTCTGCTCAGGTCGTGCAGACTTGGGGCCATCCATGTGCAGTGTGAAAGCATCTACACAGAAGCTGTCCAAGAAAATGGTCATGTAATGCTCATCACAATACAGGACTATGCCTTTAGCCAGTTATAAACTAGATATTAAGGTGGAGTTATATTTTACAATTCATACATTCTCACAATGGTGTTTCTCCAGAGATGAATGTTTAGGCAATCAGATCTGTGTTTATTTTTTAGAGACCAATCACAAAAAAGCACACTAAATGCAAGATACACAAGGACAATCACATGCTATGACAAACAGATGTCTTTCAGCCCCTGAGGGAGCATCTTTTCTAAATATGTGCTTAATTCATCATTTTGTTTGAACAACTTTTGAATTTGTGCAGCCTGAGGATGTGGACAGGATCCTTAGAGAGGAGAGAGAGCCACCACATGCATACTAGACCCTTGCCCTTCCTGGCTAATTAAACAGACCATAGGAGGACTGGCTGAGTGGGGAAATGAAATAATTAATACCTCTTTACAACAAGGCAGGGTACCAACATGTTTGAAGGATGCTGTGGTGAGACCTCTTCTGGAAAACACTTCCCTGGATCCTACTATATTAAATAACTATAGGCCAGTCTCCAACCTTCCATTTTTGGGCAAGGTATTGGAGCATGTGGCTTCTCAACTCCAGGAGTTCCTGGAGGAAACAAATTATCTAGATCCATATCAGTGTGGTTTCAGGACTGGTTATGGGCCAGAAACTATTTTGGTCTCCTTGGTGGATGACCTATGCAAGGAACTGGACATGGGAAATGTGCCCCTGTTGGTTCTACTGGACCTCTCAGCTACTTTCGATACCATTGACCATGGTATCCTTCTGAGTCATCTCTCTGTGATGGGGCTTAGAGATGCAGTCATCCCTTCCCATTCGTGGACTTGGGATTCGCAAATTTGGTTATTTGTGATCTCATCATGAGCCCTGCCCACCTCCTCCTCTCATGGTTTGGGTAGCTGGCTGCAACTGTTCCAGGCATTGGAGGAGGAGGCGGGGAGGCTTGTGCTATTTGCAAATTTTCCATATTTGCAGGGGTCTTGTTCCCCTAACCCCCACAAATATGGAGCGATGACTGTTCCATTTTACAGTTGCTCCATTCTTTCTTGGAGGGGCTCTCTAAGAAGGTGGTGCTGGGAGATTGCTGTTCGACTCCATTGGCCTGTGGGGTTCAAAAAAACTGCAGCCTGGCTGTTAACTGGAGCTGGCTACAAAGAACATACAACTCTATTGTTGTAACAGCTACATTGGCTAAATTGGACTGCAGCTCTTTGAATTGAAGTGCTGGTTTTGACCTATAAAACCCTATAAGACTTGTGTCCAGGTTATTTGAAGGACCATATCTCTCATTATGAGCCCTCTCCAGAAGTTGAGATCATCTGGAGAGGCCCTCCTCACTGTCCTACCACTCTCTCTGACCCATTTGGTGGGAACAAGAGAGAGGGTCTTTTTGGTGGTGGCTCCCAGGCTCTAGAACTCCCTAGAGAGGCCTGATGGCCCCATTCTTGCTCTCCTTTCAGTATCAGATACAAATATTCTTGTGCCATCAGGCTTTTTCAAAGTGACTAGGGTTGGGCTTTAAATGGGCTATGTAATTCAGATTTTAAGGTTTGTATAGAGTTTTTAGAACATTTTACATTTTAATGCATAGATATTTTAATTTTTAAAATTGTTTAATTGTTTTTTAAATTTTATATTTATACATTTTAAAAAAATTGAATTTTATTATTAAAATATAACAATTACATCCATAACACATTTACACATCACAAACATAGTACATAGTAAATTTACATCATCCCCCTTCCCTATTCCCCAACACTTAACTACCACCCAATCACCCTGTGCATTCACTAAACAATAAAAATATATACTTTCAGTATGATTATTTTTGAATGATTTATATCCTTCCGATATATGAAGACTTGCCTTAAATATGTAACAAACCTATATGAACCCCTATTAGCCTATTCTAGACTTACTTCTTGTAATCCACATGTCATTTTATATTCCAATAATGTATTCCCTTTCTATTTCCTTATCCCATAATTTCAGCAATATCATTATCCATTATTTTGTCCTGATTTTCATACCAAGCTTCTTTCCATATTTATTCTGGTTGTTTTCTATTATAATATTCTCTAAATTTTTTCCATTTTTTAACCACATCTTCTTCCGTTTTATTTTTTAACAACCCTGTTAATATGTCCGATTCCATGGCCTGCCATATTTTGTCCATCCATTCTCTTATGGTTGGTATTACTGATTGTTTCCATTTGCTCGCATACAATATCCTCGCTGTAGTCACCATATAAAGTATTGTACATCTATTGCTATTTTCACATTTTTTCTCTAATATTTCTGTCATATTCAATAAAAGCAGAGTAGGTTCTAAAGGTATTTCAGTCTCGTAAATTTCCGACGTTAAACCACATATCATCTCCCAATATTTTTTCACCTCAACACATGACCACCATAGATGATAAAATGTAGCTTTTGGTTTGCCACATTTCCAACAATTATCTTTTCCTATCTTATATAGTTTATTGATTTTTTCAGGTGATAAATACCATCTATATACCATTTTGACATGATTTTCTTTATAATCCTGACAGCAAGTGTATTTGTTGGTATTGTACCATGCTTTTTCCCATGTCTCAATGTCAATTGATTTTCCTATATCCTGGGATCATTTTATCATTGTATGTTTTACTTTTTCACCTTCCAGATCTCTTTCTCTCAAAGCCTTGTAATATTTCGAAATATGTCCTCTCTTTTTATCAAAGATTATTCTATCTATTTCGTTTTGTCTATTTGTTATCCCTGGATCTCTACTATCCATTTTATATCTTTCCTTCACTTGATTATACAAAAACCAGTCTCCCTGTATTCTTTCATCAAATTGATCTCGTGTCTTTATTGATTCTTCAATATCTCCCCTCCAGTTTAATATCTCTCTGTATGTTAACCACTTTACCTCTTTTCTTTTTGATCTCCCAAAAAGAGCCTCTTGTGATGAAGCCCAACTCGGGATTTGTGGATAGAACTGGTTTTTTTATTTTTAACCATGACTTTAATAAAGAGTTTCTTACAAAATGATGTGCGAAATTCTTGTCATCCTTAAGTTTCCCATATAGCATATAAGCGTGAAAACCATAAATCATGTTGGAACTTTCCAACGTTAGTAATCTTTCATTTTTTAGTCCTACCCATTCCTCTAACCAACTGAGGCACGTAGCTCTATATTCATACATTTTTTGCTTTTGTATTGTTTTAAATTTGCTGTTCACTGCCCTAAGTCACTATATTGTACGAAAGGTAGGATATAAGTAAATAAAATAATTAAAATAATAATTATTTATTTTTATTTATTTATTTCAAGGATTTATATCCTGACTTTTTCCCACAATGAGATGAAAGGTGGGTAGTTAATTAGTTGATTCAAATAATGTCTATGTTGCTTATTCATAGGGAACAAATTAAAACATTTTAAGTATAACATCTGAGAATTTATTTTCAGAAGGATGTATATTATTACACTCCAACCACTTATCTGAACACTTTAAACCAGGGGTTGGCAAGTTTTCCTTACCTGGGGCCAGTCCGCTGGTCCCCAGGTCTTCCGCGGGCCGAGGGTGGGTGGGGAAATGGCACCGCGCTCGCTCGCTCGCATGCGCATGCACAATACGCCAGTGTACTGCGCATGCGTGAGCAAGTCATGGCCGCCATTTTGTTTTCCAAAATTGCGGCCGTGGCTCGTTTGCGGATGCGCAATACTCAGCACATACGCAAACGAGTCACGGCCGCCATTTTGGAAAACAAAATGGCGGCTGCAACATGGGCGACGGTGGTGGTGGGCACCGGCGGGCACCGGCGGTAACAGCAGGACCAGCCTGGGGCCGGTCCAAAGGCCTTGGGGGGCTGCATCCAGCCCCCGGGCCATAGGTTGCCAACCCCTGCTTTAAACCTTCAGAGATATAGTGGCTGAGTCAGGTTTGGTTTCCTTTTGTTTCATTACTTATGGCACTTTGTGATATATGAATTTATTTACAAATATACAGATTTAAGTGGAGGCACAGCTTGAACACTCAGACAGTCTACAGGCCTTTACAGACTGCCAGAAATAATGCAACTTGAGATCACCTTAACTGCCCTGGCTCAATGCTAGGGAATCATGGAAACTGTAGTTTATTGTGGCACCAGAGCTCTCTGACAGAGAAGGCTCAATGTCTCAGAAAAAACTACAATGCCCATGATTCCCTAGCATTGGGCCAGGGCAGTTAAAGTGGTCTCAAGCTGCATTATTTATGGCAGTCTGTAAAGGCCCTATGTCACTGTTTCTGCATCAAATCTCCAAAAAGAGACAACATACTCCCCTCCTAAAAATGTTGTTTGCTTGTAGACCTCTGTATGTCTCTTTTTTCAATCTCAGTTATTCCCATTCACAGATTCACTCCATCAGACAAGTGTAGGGAGAGGGGCTATTTTAGGTATATACTAAGTTACTATGGAAACACACCAACTGTAGCTTCCTTGAGAAAAAATAAGTATCTGGCATAGGAATTTAAGAAGACTTGTCTGCTAGATCAAGCGAAAGGGTTGTTAATTGCAATATCTTATTTTTCACATTTGCCAGCCAGATTCTTGTGAGGAGCAAATGAGACATGATGGGAAAAGTCCTTTTCTGTAGTTCTACCCTGGTAACTGGGATTGGGAACATCTTACTTCTGATACTGGAAGTACTAGGATAGGGTTTAGTAGTTTATAGTGATCCAAAGTCTCCTGATGTCTTATCCACCTATCCTAACCTCTCTCAGATATAAGCTGATACTCTAAGTGATCTTTCCAACCCTTCTCTTCCCACCCTATTCCCTCGTGTGTGTGTGTGTATGTGCACATGTATGTACATGCACACCTTCAAGTCACCTGTTGACTTATGTTGATCTTATGAATTTCATAGGGTTTTCTAAAGCAAGAGATACTCAGAGGCAGTAGTGTCCCCACCCCGGTATCACCCAGTGCAAGTATGTTAAGGATGTGGCAAAAGGACACACTCGGCCCAATCCTTTGCTGCGACAGTGGAGGACCTGACTGGGAGTCACCCCTCTTTTGGGGTGTCACTCGGTGTGGACCACATCCCTCACAGCCCCTAGTGCTGCCACTGATCAGAGGTGTTTTTGCCACATCCATCTTCTGAAATATAACATTCACGGATGGTCTTCCATCCACACACTAGCCAGGGCTGTTCCTTCTTTGTTTCCAAGATCAGAAAAGATCTGGTGCCTTTACCAGAAGTGAAAATAGCTTAGTTGTGGGTGTGCTTAACTCCCTTAAAGAGCTTTCCTATCTTTGATGGAGTTCTTATAATAGAGGCTCAGTTTGTTTCTTTGGCCTTTTGTGTCTTTATTCCTTAATCATAATTGCCAGCCATTGCACATGTGATCTGTTAGCCTGAAGAACAAAAGACTGAGAGGTGATATGATAGCCATTTTAGGATATATGTAGGACTGACATATGGGAAATGGAGCAAGTTTCTTTACTGAGAATAGGGTCAGAACAAATCGATGCTGACTAAATATTAGGAAGAACGTCCTGAGGGTAAGAGTGCAACAGTAGAAGAATTGCTGGTGGTGGACTATCCTTCATTAGAGTTTGTTAAGGATGGCCATCTCTCAAAGACGCTTTAGCTGTGCATTACCTGCATTGGCAAGTAGTGGATAAGATGGCCCTTGGAGTCTCTTCCCACTCTATGCTTCTACAATTCTATGATTAAAGCTTACCGGACTAGTCTCTTGTTCTTAACAAACTTATGAAAAATATTCAGACAGGTATGATGATTGTGATTGTCATCTTCAGGCAATCAATGTACACAGAAAACAATCAGTCTCCAGTATATATGACAGCATTGTGTGTGGTACATATCAGAGTAAGTAAAAAAATGCAATTACTTAACTATAGAGATATTTGCAACATTTTTCAATTAACTATTTGCAACATTTTACTTAACTATAGAGATATTTGCAACATTTTTCAAGCAAACCACTTTGCTCTGAAGCAGTACTGAGAACTTTTCAGAGTCTATCCTCACATGAAGTTGGAAGAAACGAGGACCACATCACAGAAAAGTGTTATATCTGGACAAAACAAGACAGGTTTATCATGTGATTTCTGGCTACCTGCAACCACTTGTGCTTCAATAGTCCTTTCTCTTCAAATAAACACTTACTGAAATGTAGGCAAAATGTAACCTTGGATGAAACACTGCTGGGTACATCCATCTACACACCTCTGCTTTCTAAAATGCTTTACAATGCTGCATGCTCATTTTCTCACTGGCTATGACAGAACAGGTAAAGTTAGTATGAAAGCTAGCACAATGGCTAAGACAGAAATATCAGTATATTGTAGTTTATGTCTGTACTAAGAGAGAAATAGATCTATGTTATTTTGAGAAAATCTAGTAATTCAGATTGGGATTTAAGCATGAGGAGGTTAGCCTTGCATGCCAAAGATTTCTCAGGTATTTTTATTTTTTCTTGCTTGAAATTGTTGGCTGTCTAAAACAATTCACAAAAAGATGCAGCTGCCTGTCATAAAATGCATGTTTGTTGCATCATATTTTGCAAATGTGACAACTGGAAAAAGCATGGCTTGCAATCCATGTATTTCCATTTATTTTCATTCACACTACTCATTGTCTTTGGTATAGTTTCATCACTAGCAGTGTATTATATCTCCACACTGGATTTTATTGTTGTTGATGATGCTGTTATTAATGAACAATTTCCAATTTTTCAATGCTTTAAATTTCTTTTAAAAATAGTTTTTGATACATCATTGTATAATTCAAAAGTTTCAATGACATTAGGTTTTATGGCACCAAATCTGAAGAAATCTTAGCTGGTACACATGCCATGATTCATCTGATTGCTGCTATAGGAGGATGCTGGAGCCAGTTTGGAAAATATACCAGCCTAATGATAAGGTCTACATAGCATTTATATCTCATTCCAGCACATGTGTTCTATGGCTTCCAAATAAAAATTGTCATACTAAATTTCTTTGCTGTGTAATTCAATTACAGGGACAGTTTGGCACAGAAGCCAGTCAGAAATTTGCCAATTTGTTTGCTGCTCACTAGGTGGCAGCATAAGACTAAAGGCAGCATCATATTTATGTTGCAGATAAGGAAATCTCTCCCTGTAGCACTTTACAGAAAGTTACAGATGTGCTGCTGGAAGATATTTGAAAAGCAGGTAAGCCAGCTGTTCTGAATTGTGATCATACATATAGCTAATCTACCCAGTTCAATCATAGGTACTCTTAGGTAAGTTCATATAGTATTACAGGCACAACGCAAGTAGATCAGTGATTCGCAACCCAATTTACCCTTGTGACCCCCTTTACATCTACAACTGGATATCCGTCTTCCCCCCTCCACTTGATGAGCATATGAATAAAAATATTTTGTTTCTTTAGTGTGCATATTTTTGTTCATATATTCATGTATATTCATATATTAACATCTTATAAGGAAATAGCTGCCCTCCTCCTCCTCCCTCAGGCAGAGGCTCCAAGCACTCTCCTTGCCTTTCTCTTTCCCTCCAGGACAGAAAATGTTTGGGAATCAGAGGAGGAAGAGGAGGAATCAGGGCCTCCATCTTATGACCCCCTTGAGCAAGTTTTACACCTCCTCAGAGGGTCCTGTTACAGTTTGAAAACCACTGTAGTAGATCATCCATAGCCAACATATGGTAAGATAAAGAAATATCCCAGACCCAGACAATTACACAATTTATTAGTGCTCTAGCATCTATCTCATAGCTCTAATGCACTATCCACAGGGCTACCTTTGAAAAGTGCTCAGAAACTTCAGTTAGATCAAAGAAACATAGCCAGATTGTTAACTGGGACTGGCTACAGGGAGCATACATCTTCCTTGCTGCAACAGCTCCAATGGCTGCCAGTCCATTTCCAGGTACAATTAAAACTGCTAATGACCTATACAGCCCAGACTGTTTGAAGGACTGTATCTTGCTTCATTGAATACTTAACTCAGGATTGTCCATGCCATCATGTTTGATTATGATATCATTGAATACTTACCGTAACTCAGGATTGTCCATGCCATCGTGTTTCCAGTTTCTATGTATGGTTGTGAAAGCTGGACAATGAAGAAAGATGATTGAAGGAAAATCAACTCATTTGAAATGCCCCTGCTAGAAAGAGTTCCGTGGATACCATGGACTACCCAAAAGACAAATAAAGGGGACCTCAAATCAAGCCTGAACTCTCACTAGAATCCAAGATGATTAAACAGAGACTGACATACTTTGGCTGTATCATGAAAAGACATGCCTCACTAGAAAAGACAATAATCTGCGGCTGTGAAAATGGAATGCATCATTCCCAGGATAATTATTCTCAATGGAAGGCTAATGAGATGCAAGATCTGAGGGAGAGAATTTGATGGTTGGGTCAAAGGGAAGACAACCATTAGTATGGCTGAGGAGAAAGTCTCGAATTAAATTTAAGATGAAAGTGAAGGGATTGTGCTTGATTGAAGCTGAGTTCACAAATCTGGTTACAGGATAAAAGATATTGACATTTAGATTTGGATATGATCCTAAAGGGGGGGGGCTTTATAAAGTGAAATTTGGTAGAAATGTATAAGATGGATGAGATATAGTGATGCTTTATTTAATGTAACAGACTTACAATTTAATAAGAAGGAATAGTATTATATGGCTAGTTAACAAGACAGTGTTATTAATAAAGTGGGAGAAATTTAACATTGCTTAATATAATATGACTTAATTCCTGATATGCTTATAGAAAAATAATGAGTGATATTAATTGTTAGATAAGTTACCTTTGGGGAGATTTTTTGTGGAATAAGAAGCTTAGTTAGAGAAATAAAAGAAATTTTTAGAGGCTTGAGATTCTTATATATTCTTATATAACTGTCAAAAGGAAGAATGGAAGTCATCTTTTTTCTTTTTCCTTTAATCTTTATTCTTTATATTTTATTCTGTATCCCTTTTTCTAGTTTCTCTTTTTCAGTTTTAATGTACAGTCAGTCCTCAACTTTTGTGGGTTTAACTTCTGCAGATTTGATTGTTTGCAAATTTGTAGCTGCTGCTTAACTATGAGTTAGTTAACCACCAGAGTTAGAAAAGGTCTAGAAAAAGCCCAACATCTGGAAGACCTTGCAGGGCCAGAATGGCAGCAACAGTGGCTCACCCTCCTCCTCCACTCCATCTCCTTTCCCACCAATAGCCCCAGCCCATGTAGACAAGCTGGAGCATGTCCAGAGAAGGGCGACCAAAATGGTGAAAGATATGAAAACCATGCCCTATGAGGAGTGACTTAGGGAGCTGGGGATGTCTATCCTGGAGAAGTGAAGGTTAAGGAATGACATTTAAATATTTGAAAGGTTATATTGAAGATGAAGCAAATTTATCTTCTGCAGCCCCAGAGAATAGGACCTGGAGCAATGGATGCAAAATATAGGAAGAGATTCTACCTCAATGTTAGGAAGGACTTCTTGACAGTAAGAACTGTTTGACAATAGAGTATGCTGCCTTGGAGAGTGATATAGTCTTTCTTTGGAGGTTTTTGAACAGAGGTCGGATGGCCATCTGTTAAAGGTGCTTTGATTCTGTGTTCCTGCATGGCAGGGGGTTGGACTGGATGTCCCTTGAGGTCTCTTCTAGATTCTATGATACCCTTTCTCACCTTGGCACTACAATACCTCCACCTCACTTTGAGGCCACCACCATTGCGCTTCCATCACTTCCACCAGTCTTTAAGCCCCTCACTTTCACTGAAGGATTTTTGCACAGTAGCTGCAGCAGGACCAGCTGGTGGCGGCAGTTGCTCATCCTCCTCTACATCTCCTTTCCTGCCAATAGCCCAGGTCTGTGCCTCCCTTTCTTCCCTCAGAACCACAATGCCATCACTTTGCTTCAAGGCCTCCTCCACTGGACTTCACACCCTCTCCCTTCTGCCTCTTTCCTGCTTCCCAATTCATTTCAGATCCCATCAAAAACATTTTGAGGGGTATGATAGAATCCCAGTATCACAGAATCTTAGAATTGGAAGGGGCTGCAAGGGGAACAGTTATTGACTTCCATGTGAAGAAGTCCATTTTGGACAGTGCTTCCTAAACTGTCCTACTCAAAGACCAGAGAAAGAGGGCAAGAAGGAGGAAACATTGCTGCCACTGCCACAGCTGCTGCAAAAATTGTCTCCAGTCCTAGGAGGTGGAGGGTCTTGGAGAGGTGATGGAGATGTGGTGGTGGTGGTGACCTGAGAGTGAAGTAGAGACATCATGTGTCAAGATGGGAAAGAGAGGTACACCCTGGGACTCTGTAGCATACATGTTTGGGTGGGGGTCTTAAGATATTGATAGGTTTTCCACTTTTGTGGAGATCTTGCACCCATAGCTCCCATAAATGTCAAGGACTGACTGTATCTATATAACTTGCAATAAATATGCAAGATAGAAAAGAAAATAACGCTTGGCAAAATAGAGCCAGCATGGTGTAGTAGTTTGTATGTTGGACTGGGACTCTGGGAGACCAGTATTCAAATCATCACTCAGTCATGGAAGCTCACTGGGTGACCTTGGGCAAGTTATATTTTCTCAGACATAGAGGAAGACAAAGGCAAAGTACCTCTGAACCAATATTGCCAAGAAAATCCTGTGACAATTCCACCTTAGGTCTGCCATAAGTCAGAAATGACTTGAAGGGTCACAAAAACAACAAAGACTGTGTTACAGGTGGATAGACTCAATCAAGGAGGCTATGGTCCTCAGTCTGCAAGATCTTGGAGGTCTCTTCTTTATAGGATCACCATAAGTCAAAATTGACTTGACAGAAGCTAACAATAACAAATCTCCCTTTATGTGTCCATTGTTACTCTAAGATCCTCAGTGGCTGCTCCTAGAGAGGCCAGGACTGCTCCATCCTTGCTTTCCTTCCATGGTCAAGTTAAAACATTCTAAGGACGTCAACTTTTAGAAACTGGCTGGGATGGGCATTTAATTGTGTGCTATTTTATTTTTAACTTCACAAATTAACTTCTTGAGAATGCATATGTAGACTTGAGAAATTTACCCTAGAACCTTCCATGCCCCATTTTAGATCAATGTTACTATTATCACTCCAGAGCAGGGCTTCCTGTAACATATATAGGACCGAACGTGGTCTGATACTGAAAAATAATGGCTATTGCTGCTGAGTAATGGCCAGGGTGGTGTAGTGGTTTGACTGTGGGACTTGGACTCTGAGGAAGAGGGTTTGAGTCCCTGTTCAGCCACGAAAACTTACTGGGTGACCTTGTGCAAGTCACTCTCAGCCTCAGAGGAAGGCAGTGGCAATCCTCCTCTGAATATATGTCAAGAACACCCTAGGATAGACGCATTATAGGTCAGACACTCAAAGTCACATAACAACATTGCTGCTGACCTGAGCATTGTTTCAAATCAGTCTTGGTGCTGTTTCTCACTTACCTTCTCATATAGTAGTCAGCTCTCATTTGAAAACATAAAAGATCACTTCAAAAGAGTTGCTTGACCCTTAGCAGGTGCTCTCTGTGCTAAGGTGCAGCCAGCACAGTCAGCTGTTGGAATTCACATTTGGAACTGCTCTTCCCATTAGATGGTGTATTGGACGATCAAAGCAAAAATTCCAGGTCACACCTCAATCTGGTCTGTCTCATAACAGGAGCATTGTTTCACACCCATGAAATAGAAACTTAAGTAGCTCTGATGGGAGAGGACAATTGCACGGTGCATAGAATCACTATGAATGGAGCTTTGTACATGTTTTATGGAGTGTGCAGAAGAAAAACCTAGCATATAAATTGACATTCCTCATTCTTTTCTTCGGGGAGCTTTACAAGTAAATAATATGTACTCTCGCACACTCCTAAATCAGATATAAACACAACAAGACAACATCAACAATAAACATTTGTATTGTATAGTGTGCTTTATCACTTTTTAATGTTTTTCATCTGCATGAAAACATAGACAGTTCTTTCTATTTCCATTTCTTGAAGGGAACTAGTTATAAATAGTGAACAACTTCTAATTGATTCTGTTTTACAATAACTTAATTTAAGGGGAGAGAACTTCACTTCTTTTTTGGACTATCTGTAACCGTTTTACTTAGTTGTTTTTTTTTTGTTTTTTTTTTGCTACTTTTAAATTTCACAGTGTGTTCAGTCTTATTACTTTGTACCACAGGCCAGCAGCTTACGAATTTTGGATTTAAAAAAAAAAGTAATAGAAGTTGCCATTTTAACTGCTTTTGCTTAGCTGTTTTGTGTTTAAAATACAGCTATTAAAAATTATTGGGGAGGGGGTCTTGGAACTGTAATTAATTACTTTTAGATGTAATTCAAATGTTGCCCATTCCACAGACAGAGAATAGATGCGAACAGAATGTTTGGCCAAGGAAATCCAATTGGTTTAAATGCAGGTCTTTCTGACCCTTTCATTGATCCTATTTGTATCTGAGCTTGGAAGTTATTTGTAGATGATATATCTACTAGCCTTTGTTAATTAAATGCTTAATCTAAACTGGAGAGCCAACAAGGGGCACATACAAATAAACAGAAACAGCATCAATCAAAAGCCAAATAGCTAGTTGGGTTGAAATTTATCAGAAGAGATTTTTGAAAGAAAACATGCCAGAATATTCCTGACTGTTCTTACAAAAGAATGCAATTTTGCAGAATTTTCTCCAATTATTTTCATCTGTTTGCTTCCCAGCACGGCCCTAAAACAATGCCAAGAGATGAGCGGGTGGAGTCTGGGAAAGTATGGAGTCTGTAAATTGTCAGCTAATTCCTGCAGCTACAATGAGGGATGAAATGGGAGGGAGAAAGGAAAACATCCTGTTGCTAAGGAGCATGCCTGTCCTCTTGGAGAATATTTGGAAAATTGGTACCTCTCTCCATATCAAAGTGCATGAGAATAGAAGGGGAGAATTTCAGGAATCATTTTAGTTCAGCACAGCAGGAAATATTTCAAGTTATTATGGAGGTATTCATATATTCTTCACTACAAAGCATCCTTTTACTATGAGAGTTTATTATCTTTGGGAAGAGCCCAATAAATAAGGTATGTGCCCATAAATAGAAAATGGCTGCGTGGAAGAGAGGTTATTTCAAATGCAGCAGTTGTTAGTTTCAAGGCAATAGTCTTGGGTCATCTAGCAGCTTTAAAAACGTCCTGGTTCCTCTCTGCTCTTCCCACTTTCCTCCTTTGTCCTCAAAGTTTAAAAGTATTCTGCAATTCTGCACTCAGTCTAAGCAGAATAGGAAAGAATATTTCAGAAGGAGATGAGTGAGTGGAATAATACCATTTCCAGTGGACTCAGGCAAAAGCAAACTGCTGCAGTCTCTCCTTCCTTGTATGTTCTTCCTCACTCATTACTTTTGCCTGGCCATATGGGATGTTGCTCGTACACGAGTCCTGGTTTTCACCTGTAAAATGTTGGCGCATATTCTGGCACGCATGCAATCATTTTGATTCCAACTTATGTAACCATTTCATTAATTAAGTTGCTTAAATTATTCTGCAGGGGGAGCAAAGAGTGGAAATTATGTGGCCTTCCAAATGGTGTTGAAATGCAACTCCCAACATTTCTCACTAATGGTTAGGCTGACTAGGGCTTCTGGGAACTGCACTCCAGTATCTGGAAAGCCACACAATTCCCTCCCCTGGCCTATACAGTATTCATTAGCTGTGAATATATGGGAATTTGGTTAACACTTAGGGCTCATTCACATTACAGAATTATAGTGTTGTTATTCCCCTTTAACTAGTTTAATTCTATTTTAATGTTCACGTTTTGTATGTTTTTAACTGTATTGTTCATTTAAACCAGGGACTGGCAACCTACGGCCCGGGGGCCGGTTAAGGCCCTGGGCCCCGGACTTACTGGCCCAGGCCGTAGGTTGCCGCCGCCGCCGCTTGCCGCTGTCAGGGCGCGTTTTCGGCTGCGCGTGCTGCGGCCGCCATTTTGGAAGTCAAAATGGCGGCTGCGATGCGTTTGCGCATGCGCAGTACTCTTGCGCATGTGCAAACGCGTCGTGGCCACGATTTGGACTTCCAAAATGGCAGCCGCACATGTGACGTGGCGGCTGCAGCCGCGCGCACTACGGCGGCGGCCGCGTGTGTGTGTGGGGTCGCGCGCGGAGGATGGTGTGTGTGCACGT
The DNA here is from genome assembly GCA_026167975.1 of Phrynosoma blainvillii. Taxonomy (NCBI): domain Eukaryota; kingdom Metazoa; phylum Chordata; class Lepidosauria; order Squamata; family Phrynosomatidae; genus Phrynosoma; species Phrynosoma blainvillii. The sequence goes on from JANUYF010000005.1 coordinate 42,929,305, forward strand.
GCGCCACCATTCCCCCCCCTCGGCCCAGCCGAGACCGGCCCAGGTCTCAAAAAGGTTGCCTGTCCCTGATTTAAACTGTAACTGATTTAAACTGTAACCCTCCTTTAGTCTCAATACTGGGAGGGAAGCAGGTTTCAAATAAATATCATCATCATCATCATCATCATCATCATCATCATCATCCTTGGTTCCATCCTATGGAATTCTGTGGCAGTTTAGAGGGGACTATTTCAGATTCTCAGCCAGAGAAAACTAGGGGTTTCATCTAACTACAAACTATAGGATTCCATAGGATGCTGCCATGGCAGTTAAAGTGCAATCGTACTGTTATAATTGTATGGGGTGAATCGGCCCTAATTGATTCAGTGGCCCTACTCTAGTTAGGACAAATAAATGGACATAGGCTCAAGAATGCATTTTTGTGGGAAAGGACTTGAAAACAAGAAGAGCCCATAGATTCTGTCTTTAACTGGAATTATATATCTCCCTTCCTGACACACACTATTTTTCATTTGGCTCCATTTAGCAGACCAATAAGGTCAGCAAAGATAAAGCAGAAGCAGAGGTTGAAAATGTTGCTTGAAGTCTATTTGCCCTTATTCCACTTGCCCAGTTTTACAGACCAACTGACCTATTCTGTTCACCCATTCCATCTTATTTTCCTCACCCAAACACTGGTAATGTTGGTGGTTCACAGTCAGGTCCAATCTTTATCTTGTTGTGTTTTTATTCATTTCTACATGTTTTGAAGCCAAACTGAGGGGAAATTCCACACTCTCATACACCTTGGTTAGAGCAGACTGGGTCTAGTTTCATGACTTTAGGTAATCACTCATGACCCTGGCAAGAATTTATTCCAGGGTGTAGGTACAAAGAGAAAATGTCAGAGACTATTTGAAAAGTGTGCCAAATTGAAATGACAAGGTGATGCTAGAAACATGTGGTGTACTAAATTTAAAAAATGAAAAATCTCTGACTAGGAGATCATGCACTTGTCATGAAAATAACACTAATAAAACTAAGTGCTACTCTCTTTACTCCAATTAACCCAGACTTGGCATTTCTTTTTATTTTAAAACATCTTTAACCCACATTTTTACATGTGTAAGAGCACTCAGAGGAATTCCCAGTAAGATCAAACAAACCAAAGCAAAACTAATTACATTATATTGCCTAAATATGGGTAGGTAAGTGGCATGTGCATAATTGAACAGCACAGATGGCAGATGATCAATCCAAACAGTGGAGGATTAGGCAAGGCTTCAGCAAACGATCTCAAGGCCAGTTTTGTCCAGAAAGTCAACAAAAATGGAGTCTAATGGAACGTTTGGAACAGAATATTTTAAATCCTGGACCTGTGCTCTTAGTCCTTCTTTCACTGAGGCATTTGCTGAGACATTTCAATTGTCTCCACAGACATTGAGCCTTCTGTCAGAGCTCTGGTGCCACAATAAACTACAGTTCCAACGATTCCCTAGCACTGAGCCAAGGCAGTTAAAGTAGACTGAAGCTACATTATTTCTGGCAGTCTGTAAAGGCCCATTGTTTTAACTGTGAGATGGTGATGAGCTTGACCAGTGATTTTAACCTGTTACCACCCTAGATTCAATCAGGTACTCTGATTATGATATAAATCCACCTCTCCTGTTTTCAGGACACTGTCGTTAGAATTATTTTTTGTAATCTTTGATAGCCTTTCTCTAAAATAATAATAATAAATAAACATACCCTGATCTCAATCAATTCAGTATCATAATATACTGACATTTTCTCAACTATTTATTATTATTATCATTATTATCATTATTATTATTATCATCCAGCTGTTCTGGAAAGAGTTGGAATCATTTACATTTAGAGACTTTCAGAAAACCTATATAGTATTACCGTCACATTTGAAAATCAAGCTATTACCAATACTTCCTTAAATCTTAGGTAAAACTTTTTCAATGTTATTATTACATTCCAATCATTATAGAACTGTTAGGATCCAATGAACAAGCACCACTTAGTTCTGGATATCTAAGGAAGAATCACTAGAAATTATCATACAGGAGATACAGCATCTTTCTCCTGACCTTAAACTCTACTAATCACGCGATTAGCAGAGTTTAAGGAAGGGAAAAGGACACTGTGCCTCCCATGTGACAATCTCCACTGAGTCAAGTATCCCCCATACTATACTTGAGCACCTGGTTTTTGTGGTCTAAATGTAGGACTATGCATCTGTCTTTGCTGAATTTCATTTTATTAGTTTCAGTCCAATTTTCTAGTTTATCAAGGTCCTTTTGAATTCTGTTTGTATGTTACAGTGTGTCAGCTAGCTACCTGTCCCAGATTGGTATCATTTGCAAATGTTGTAAGGATTCTTTCTACCACTAACATATAAGTCACTGATTAAAAAAAAAATTAAGTTTCTGGTCTGCATTTCATAGTCAAAAGCCCCCTATGTCTATGGGGATTTTACAGTCATGCAAACTAATAGCACTTTACACTTTGCACAACAATACATTTATTGAAAATAAAAGATTGATATATTTAAATATCTATAGTGGGAAGTACCACAACACAATAGAGGAACACATGCTTTGCATGCACAATATCCCAGGTTCAGGCCCTAATACTAACAGCATGGCTGAGAGAAGCCTGCTTGAAATCAAGCAAACACACTGACAAACACTGTAGACAATAGTGAGCTAGATGGACTTATCCAAAGGCACACCAAGCCTGAAAGCAGAAAAAATGCTTGAAAAATGCAAAAACAAAACAAACAACCCCAAAACCAAAACCAAAAAAACCCAACAAACCAGGAAACTGTCTCAAATCAAGAGTGGGGAACCATTTGCAAGTGAGAAACTGAATTCAGTTTCAGAGACATTATGGGAAGGCACATACCACAGTGTTGTCCCCAAACCTAAGGTAAAGTGATACCCAAAATAACAACATATTTTAACTTAAAGTTCTCACTGCCAGTAAAAAGCCTTGTTTTTGCTATGTGCCTTCTAGTTGATGCCAGTTTATGGTGACACTATCATAGGGCTTTAGTCAACAAGATTTATTCAAAGGATGTTTGCCACTGTCTTCCTCTAAAGCTGGGAGAGTGCAACTTGCTCAAGGCCTCCCAGTGGGTTTCCATGGGCAAGTGCGGATTGGAACCTGGGTCTCTAATCCAACACTGAAGCTACTACAACAAGTTGTATTTCCAGTTAAGCCTTAGGAGAGGCATTTTAAGGTTTTAAAATGGCATACAAGACATACAAACCCTTTTGAACCTTTTAGAATTGGCAGCGAAAGAGATAACAAAGCAAGGAAAAATTGCTGAATGATGGTATCATAGGAAATAGACATGGTCCCCTGGGAAATTTAAATCTTGGATGGGGGCCATAAGAGGACCAGATATGGTCCCAAAAACCATATGGTCCCTCGTGTTTTGCATGATATATTTTGAAACAAATAGTTCAGATCAAATCTGTTGAGCTGTTTAGCAGCTTTAACTCTGGGATGGATAAAGTGAAGGCTGCACATGACTGCTCCCAACACATTCTTTGTGGCACTACCATGCAGCACAAATTTTTAACAAAACTGCGTCTCATCCCTCAAGACAGCCTTGAGTCCTGGCAATTGTGCTTGGACAAATTGAGGATACAAACTCACCAATCCCCCATTCTCCCAGTCCAAAATTAAAACCAGTAGAATGCATGTGTCCATTTTTAGTTTCCAGGTGTTTTCGGGGGTTTTCCCCATTTTTCAAGCATTTTTGCTGCTTTCAGGCTTAGTGTAGTCTGCAACAGGCCCTGGTAGTGAAAATGTCCCCCCTAGCCATGCCATTGCTGCTACCAACTCCTGCTTTAACTGATAAATGATTCAGAAGTAAAACTATTCTACACTTTGATACAGCATGCTCTTTCATGGATGGCTGTATTAATGGCACAGAAGTTTCACATTTAGGCTGCTGACCTATTTTCTACTTTGGAACAAGATCAATGGTACACAGGTTTTCTGAGCTTAAGTGTGGACTATTAAAGATAATATATTAGCACTGCAGCAATGTATAAAACAAATGAATATTCCACCTTGCACAGATCTTTTTTGTTAATTTGTGTCATTAAGATGGCAGGGGGACTCTGAGGTGTGTTTATAATATGCCTATTTAATTTCAAAGCTGGGAATTGAGTTACCCTCACATAGTGAGATAAGATATAGAGAAAATAGGATTGCAGGTTCAGTACAACACTGTTAATTTGCTTGGCTCACAGGCTGGGGTCTGTTAAGCCCTTGATAAAACCAACTGGAATGTGTGCAGTATAACCCTGGACAGCTGGAAGGAGAAAAGGCTAGTCACAAATTAAATTAAGAGGTGTAAAATGTCGTGAGAAGAAAAACAAATTGAGATGGCAAAAACAGGTGCCAACTGACATTTATTCCATATTCAGTCACACTTTCTTTTCTCACTGTGTGATTAGCAGCTAAGCTGAATTAGGACAGATTTCATGCTTCTGTGACCTCCATGAGTACCCGTAAAGAAAAAGGAAAAACACCTGCAAGTAGATGTTTTTCCCGAGCTAAAACAGTAAAATCCCTAACTACTGTTGAACCAGTTGGGTACTAGTGCTATGCTGGTCAGTTAAAGGGCAATACTGCCTTTGCATGTATAAATTCACCCACTAGTTTAAATCAAATTTAAGCTACAGTACTGTTCATTAAACAACTGATTGCACTACAGTATAAACTGCATGTAAAAAGAACATTTCCCCCTGGAGCAAGTTCCTGTGGCTTGCTCTATCTCAAAAGCACTGTGAGCTTCTGAAAACAATTTGCATACTGGTTTATCAATTTACTTGCAAGGTGCAAAAATAGTTTCTAACACAATCCATAGTGGGTAGAGCAGAAGCAAAGTCAGATCCCACATCTTGCACAAAAGGCTTGCTGTTTTCCACATGGTTGGACTGAGGTGAAGAACAGGTCAAATATGGTCATAATATTCTCTTAGCAATGCCTGCAGTACCCATCTCATATGTGATCTGTTATGATTTCTAACTATCAATGTTAGTTTGATGTGCCATCTATATTACTAATATGCAAAAAGGTTGATCCTATGTACTCGGTTCTTTTATACAAACCAATTTAGTTGGCAACGTGAGTATATGAGAGGTATAATATACATTTTCCACAGGGACAAACAAGTGGCATCTTGGAAAACTTGATATTATGGAGTTCCCAAAATAAATGTGAAACAGCTGGCATTGTATCAATGAACAACAATAGTTCTGGCAGGCAGTCCCAGCTGTTGTGAAAATAAAACCTATGGAAAAATCTTAAAGGACATTTTTTAGTTCCAGACACACAATACTTTGCAGAGGATCTGCTACTGTTTCTATCTAATGTGCAGGTGCACAGATGTCTGAGATTCATTAGGTTTCCTTATAAAGCATTCATGTGAAATTACTATTAGATATACTACTTCATTTATTCCAATAATTTTTCTCTAAATGCCACCAATTTCTCCTTTATGTTGTTCCTTTTAGCAAGAATCAACAGATCCTCTTATCATCACTCTATCGCTCACTCCCCAGACCAGGAGGTCTTCTTTTATGACTTCACATATATACTAAACAATTTATAATGCAGAGACAATAATTAAAAGAAACTAAAAATCTTCTTGTTAATACTTTATTAGTGTACTTTTCTCTTGAAAAACATAAAGCAAGCTCCAAATAAAAACCTAGAGTTCTTAGTTGATCATAAAGAGAGAAAGAGACCAAATTTGTTTTCATTCTTTGTTAAAGAAAATGGGAGAAATAATGAAATAACCATTAGGCACACAGTTGACACATACTGTACAATGATATGCATAAGTCATTTACTTAACAACTATATTAAGATGTGCTCTTTAGATTTTGCTCCTTGTAATGTAAGAACCATGCTCATGTGAGCACAAAGAAGTCGGGTTTACAGGGAGTGACAAACCAGACTTTTAAAACAAGTCCTTAGATAAGCCAACACAGTAGCAATAACAGAATATATATTGTTGGTTAAGACAGTTTACACCCTTCATCTCAAGACCTTAAAAATGTCCTCCTCCTTCCTTCCTTTTGTCTTTTAATTATTCAGATACACATGCGTTACATGAAAATATTGCACTAAAATTAAAACTGAGATTGTGGAATTCATATTTAACTTTTTAAAATTGTTACACATTTGTAGCAATTAAAATTGTTTAGTTACAGCAAACACCAGTGGCAGAAGCTCGAGGATGAAACATATGAAATATTCCACCTTGCTGTTTATTCTCTTTTAATTAAGGCTAAGTGCATTTTGTTGGACAATGGCATATTTATTTTCCAAGGCTGATCATAGCATTGTTGGGCCAGGACCAGCTAGATGTATGCTGCATTTACACAATCAATTTCAGGCAGGGGCACTTTGAAAGATGGTAATCAGGTTGGGCAAAGTGCAACCCTCTAGATGTTGGACTGCAACTCCCAGAATCCCCCACCACTAGCTACACTGACTGGGGTTCATGGGAGATGTCTTTGTGTATGTGCATGGTTTCCACCCAATATAAATAATGCAGGGGCTACAGGTGATAATAGTTCATGGCGTCTGTCTTTAGGCATGCTCTGAAATTAAATACAGAAGACACAACCCTGGGTGCAACAGTGATGCATTAAAATAAATTACTGAGTTTTATTCAATCAAGATTTTAGAAATAGGGAGTCAAAAATACAACATTTGGGGAGAAGCCTAACAACTTAGATGCTCAAAGATAGAAGATACTGTATTTTATTGACTGCTGATCATCCCTGAAGTATAAACTGAACCAAGTAATCTAAATATATTACATCAAACTCGTCATATACAATGACTTTATTATAAGATGTATTTAATACTAAAACATTTCTTGTTTTCAAAATGCTATATAGATTGTAGTATTTTATCAATGGATTGGAATAGTGATGGTATATGCCTATTTTCACAGAGTGCTATTAATCAGACTTCAAATTGCAAGTGGGGGCATGTAAAATTGAATATTCCTGCATGCAACACTAGCATGTTGAAGAAAAAGTCAGCTATAAACATTTTTCCCCCTGACATGCTTTGTTTTTAGGTGCAGAGATTTTTTTTTAAACCCAAATATGGTACAGAAAAACATATTTTAATCAAATCCCCTACTTGCAATTTAAAGTGGTTCATGTCAGCTTTTGTTACCACTTCAGTGACCATCAGGGCATAGACTGACAATCAAATCAACAGAAATTTTTAAGAACACATGTGTATGAGAGATCTTGTTAACTGTCACCACCATTATTTAAAAACATGGAGGATGGGTAGGGATTGATGCTTCATCTCTGTTATTTTAATATATAATAATGGTAAATGGAATTACTTATCTACTATGTTGATCAATAAAGACAAAGCAACTGCATTTGAACAAGCGCTTACTGTAATGGAGATGTAAAAATTTGTTACAGGATGGCCAGTATTGAGCAGACTTTGTTGCAAAAAAGTTACCCAAATGAGAGTGTAAGGACTGTGGGCTGTGATATGCCTTACAAAGTGTAAGGGCATACCTTAAGCAGATGCTCTTCTTTGCTACTCCCCTCTCGATCCTCTAACGTGTGAACTTTTTCCTCCTGAATATCTGTTACTAAGTGGAGGACATCTGTCAAACCCTGCCAATTAAAATCAATTCCTTCCAGGAAAATGTATTAAAAGCATATTCTATCTTGGATATTTTCTGTTTGTTTTTTGTTTTTTTATCTCTCTCTTTTTAAATAACAACTGCATTGAAATTCTGTGGTCATAGGAGGAAGAAAGGTCAGAAAGGGAGATGGTGAATCCAAGATAAATTAAGGCTAAGCAAGTGTAGTCAATTATTACTTTATTCTCAATTAGACATGTTTGAAAGTAACGAGGATAGACAGGGGACTTTCTGTGTTGAAGAGGTTTATTAAAATTTTACACTATGCAAAAAATAAAAAGATTGTTATTTAAAAAAATAATGTAACTGTGTCTATTATTTTCATATATACACTATGGTGCATTCAGGAATTGCAACTGTTTGCATATGACTGTTCACTGAAGTCTATAAGACTTTCATTTTAGTAAGAAACCAAGTTATTTTAAGTATTTACCACTTGAGGTGAATATACTTAAATATGTCTGAGGGTGACTTTTAATGGCATATAGTACAATATTGTTTTAAATGTTTTAAATGTCAACAGAGTTTAATTGCTTCTCTTCCTCAGTTCCCCCTCCAATTCCTAATAAATAAATGTGGTAACCCCCTGATTTAAACATTGTCCCTTCTCTTTGCTAAGTGCTATTGTGAATCTTTTTATTTAACAAAGACTATAATTATAGAACAAAACAAGACTGCTAAACAAGCTGATTCAAACCAGTTTACTTTTATGTACTTCTGCCCCAGTGAATAATAAACCCAACCAAGATAATTCATTTAGTTCAGTTTAGTTTTTGTTTTTAACTCAGGTAGATGATGTCATGTGCAAAACCCATATTATTACCTCAACCTTTAGTTAGCAAATATAGTTTGGGGAAAATTATAACAGTTCTCAGAGCTATCTGTTCCACAAGACTTCTCTTCATGCTAGCTCAACCTTTTCAGACCTGCTGACTGAAATCTACAAGCCTCAATGGTCATAATGCAAATCAAATTGCACCTGATTCTCACATTGCACAATCTCCCAGTTCCAAGCACAGCAGCCAAATCCTCCATTGCTATCACCATAGTTGTGCTTTACTTATGCCTCAGTGGACAAGGTCTAGCACATTTCATTGCTGGCACTCATAGATTCTGTCAGGAGTGGAGAAGAAACACATTCTTGCAGAGTGGGCTAGTATTCTCAATGTTGCATGAAAATGCACCAAATCATTTAAGACACATGAATCCCGTTCATGGTAGTGGTTGTCTTAGAGATGAAGGATGAGAAGAACCACATCTCTAATGGATGCATTAATAATCTATTATGTGACACTAAAAGACTGGTGCAAAAATAACAGCATGAGAGTTTTAAGCCCCAGAGAATCTACCCAGATCCTGGGCAAATAGACACCAATTAATAAGTTTGGAGTGTCACCTTTTCTGTAAAAAAGATGCTTGTGTAGATTGTAGTCTATGCATGTATCGCTGCATCTGCTTTGAACGTGAATGCAGTTTTTTGAAGAGATCTGGAAATCCATACACTGGAAATAAGGTTTCCAAGAAGCCCTCCAGAAAGACATATACCAACCGCTTGTTTAGTTGAGTATGTTGAAACATTTCAAAGACTCGGAGAATGCCTTTCCGTGTTGTCTCAGCACCTAGGATATGCTTCAATTCATCTAGACAAAAAAATAAGATATGGTAATTCAGTAAAATCTTTATTTCATGTGTATTTCTAATACATTATTAATATGCTACTTACAAGGTTCTCCCTCTCCCCCCAAATTGCCACAACTGGGAGCCATTTTTAATTCCTCAAGTAGGAACCAATTTAATACATTTCACCAACCTGGCATTATTCCCAGTAATTTTGTTTTTCCAGCTATTCTTGTTCGCATTCTGATTGAATTGTCTCTGCGGGGAACAGCTTCAGCCAAAATGCCATTTGGCCAAAAGGCATCTCTGTAGCAAACAATTTTACAGTTAAAAATGAAAATCGTGTCACCTGCAAACACTATTATGAATTACACACAACTTCACATGCAAGCATTATTTTTATCTCTAAATCACTCTGTATTTTTCTAGAACTTGGTTATACAAAGGTTGGCACTGGGCAATTCAGCCAAGCCAATGAAGGCTATAATGGTGTCAAGGCTACTAATTTGATCACAGTAAACCAGAGGACTAGAGCTTTGATTCACAAAGGAAGGAAAGAAAATGCCTAATGCTATCAGTTTAATCTGGGCAGAAGGACCTGAGGAACTCCTGGAATAGGGCAGCAGCGAGAAGGGGCATGGACAGGAGGGGCTGGCGTTATAAGCCACTCCCACACCCCTCAGGAACACCAGCTTGCCAGCCAGGAGGACCCAAGCCTGCAGCAGCCTCTTTTCTCTCACTCCACCACCTGGACAGCAAAGGGCCGGCTCCAAACACCAGCAGAGGTTTAAAGAGCTGTCCTCTTTGCCATCCCACCACCACCTGGGTAGCGAAGGGCCGGCTCCCAACGCCGGCGGAGGCTTTAAGAGCCTGTCCTCCTCGCCATCCCACCACCACCTGGGCAGCGAAGGGCCGGCTCCTAACGCCGGTGGAGACTTTAAGAAGCTTCCATCTCTACCTCCCATGCTACAGTGACGACGGTGGGAGGGCTGTGGGCCCAATTCCAACTTTCCACCGGCAGCGCAGTGGCGAGCAAGAGTGGGCGCGGCTATAAAGCCAAGCCCAATTTGTGTGCTTGGAGAAGCAGCGACGACAGCACTGGACACTCTGTGGGTTATAACCAACTAGAATGTAGAGGGTTGGGGGAGAGTTAAAAAGGGGAACTGTGGGAATGCCTATCGAGGTAGTATGGGGCAAAGGTAGATATGGCAAAAGCAGGGTAGAACTATGTTACAAAAGAAGGCGGTATCAATGTTTAAAACCCACTTTCAGTTCACCCTGTTGCCCAAAGTAAGTTGGGGAGCTTGCCAACCTTGCCACAGAACCTTACCCTGCTCCTCTGTAATGCTAGGTCGGTGAAAAATAAAACTCATATCATCCATGATCTTCTCATGGATGAGGAAGCCGACCTGGCATGTTTTACAGAAACCTGGCTGAGGGAGGATAGTGCCATCACCTAGAATCAGGCTCTCCCAGCTGGGTATTCTGTGTTCGAGCAGGTGAGGGAAAGTGGGCGGGGGGGAGGCGTGGCTCTGGTTCACAAAAACACCCTTTCCTTGACCAGGATACCTATCTGGAAAACAGACCATTTCGGGAGTATGTACCTGAGCATGAAGACCAGGGATAGTATAGGGATTCTGTTGGTATATCGTCCACTCCGTTGTCTAACAGACTCCCTATCCGAGCTGACACAGCTGGTCTCAGAATTGTTGCTGGAGTCGCCTAGACTTTTAGTCTTGGGCGACTTCAACATCCCTCTCGAGACCAGTTTAACAGGTGCGGTTCGGTAGTTCATGGATTCCATGACGGACATGAGCCTATCCCAATTGGTTCACGGGCCTATACACTCGGCAGGTCACACTCTCGATACGGTCTTTAATACGGAGCAGGTATATCCGTGGGCAAAGGTAAAAAATACCTCCGCACTGTCATGGACGGATCATTTCCTGATCAAGGCTGGACTAAGAGCCACTGTCCAACCCACCGGGAGTGGAGGACCTATTAAAATTGTCTGCCCTCAGAGGCTAATGGAGCCAAATGGATTCCAGAAACCTTGGAGGGTTTCTTGGTTGGTAAGGCCGGCGACCCTGTCAAAGCCCTTGTGAACACTTGGAACACCGATCCCAAGCATCCTTTCCAACCCTCTCCAAATCATCACCCCTGGTTCACAGAAGAACTCAGGAAAATGAAGCGGGTTGGAGAACGACTAGAGTGCACCTGGCGGAAAACTCAATAGCATGCAAAATTACATACCTGAACCGTTTAACTGCATCTGCTACTTGTTCAGGAGATGTCATCCAATCAACATGATCAACTATTTTTCTGAAATGAAAAAAATCCACGGTTCAATTCTTTTAAAACAGGTATATTTTCTTAACAGTTGGGTTGAATCTAGATTAAGTTGAACCTAAGCCTGACTGCAGTTGTCTACATGTGCAGGGACAAGGCTGTCATGGCTTAATTCCCATTGAAATCAACAATTTTCAATGAACTTACTCTGGATCCAACTCACAGTATTCTTCATTATCAGTCCAGCAAACAGTTAAAAGGAGAGAGGATCAGGATAAGTGGACCGGGGAGAAAGAGCAGAAAACACCTTAATGTAAAGGTGTCTGCAGGGAACTCAACTTTGCAAGGAGAATATCCAGAACCTTTATACGTTTTTCAACTTATTCTATAAAGATTATAGTACTTTAAAATCAAAACTCCTGCAAGGTGTTCAGGACCATTTGTAAGATTCATGAGACACAGAAAAGGTTGCAAGATACCGAATAGCCTAATTCCAACCATTAAAACTTTACAGCTGGGAAAGGACTTGATATACAAGTCTAACACTCCACCAGTCCAAATGCAACATACTACCAAATATACCTACTGACTCATGCTTTCACTGAATATATAGCAGCTAGCCAGTTTTAAAAGCTAGCTGGTTAAGGAAGAAAGGACAGATACAGCCAGAATAGTTCAGAAGGAGGTCCATTTGCCTCTTTAATCTAGGAAACATCTTGAATACTTGGGCTGCATCTGCACTGCAGAATTAATGCAGTTTGACACCACCTTAGCTGCCATGACTCCACCCTATGGAATCCTGGGATTTGTAGTTTGCTGTGGCACCAGAGTTTGCTGACAGAGAAGGCTACATATTTCATTAACCTACAATTCCCAGCACTCCATAACATTGAATCATGGCTGTTAAAGCCTATCAAACTACTTTATTGCTGCAGTATGAATGCAGCCTAGGTGCAGTACAGAACTGTCTGGGGCTGACTACAGAAGAAAAGACAGATGTGCCAGTTGCCTACTCAGAAAACAACTTTGTATACCCTGTGTTTTCTCACTGATTAACCTTCTTTTCGGAAGGAGAGGGGGATCAGCTTTCTGTGCAGGCTCACCAACATATAAATATCGACACTCCAATTAATTGAAATTATATCAAGTATAAAACTAAGAATTACTGCTTAAACTAGGAATCTACAGTTTTTCACAAGCATTTCACATAATTTTTAAATATCAGAAAAAAGGAAGGCTGTACTTATTTATTGTATATCCATGCATTGCTCTAATCAGCTGCTGGAGCAAGTTTTTGATATTTCGTCGTAACCACTGATTTCTCTCCTTTAGATCAAAGATTTCATCCATGAGTAGCAGCATTATTTTAAGAGGAACATTGTCATCCACCTGATAAATTGGGAGAGAAAGATCATACTCATCTGCAGCAGCACCTTTTAAAGGCAAAGATATATTCTTTCTCAGACAGTTTCAGTAATGGCCATCATAATTCCCAAAGATATTAAGAGCCTTCTTTGTTCACAAATATAAAAATACTGGACTGATTCTGCTCAAGGAAATATTGGGTTGGGTCTTTTCTAGAATGGAAACTGTTTGCTTCAAGAATGGGCTTTGATGGAGCAGATGCTATCACATATGAAGGGGGGATATTAATAGATTTTCTCTGATTCCTGTAGCCAATCATACCACTTCCCATGCTATTCCAGATAGTCACCAATAAACCATGTATCGTGTGTTTAAGAGATATCTCTGGATTTTTCCTCCTGCAACTTGTTTACCTTACATTTTTAAATTGCCTAGTTTTTTTATACCATACAAAAGCTACTTTCATTAGCACTGAACAAATTGCCACCTAAAGCAAGTAACATTTTGATAGGACATTTTTTGATAATCAAATATAAAAAATATTTATATTATCAATATTTGATAGTTAAATATCATGGGTACTATGCACAAAAACCTATGCCAAAATAAATGTGTTAGTCTTAGGCACCAGTGGACAAACTGCTCTTCATATGCTGCATGGAATCACCAATTACTCTATTAAAATTTTAAAAAACTCAATCTACACCTCAAATTGGTGAACAGTGACATGTAAAATACAATTGACTAACAGTCAATCACACTGGTCAATTACCCATCATACAGAAAAGTTTGATTTTTGCAAGCATTTCAAAACATTTTGCCATTCAAATAGAAGATGTAGCCTTTAATTTGCTGCTTCTATTCCCACTGCTATTCTACTACATTAAAGTTCATTGTTTCCTAAATTAAGAATTAAACAATATTATATAATGAATGTAATTTATGACACACTGAATTAGTTGTAATCCCAAATGAGGTGTAGTGAATACAATAATGATTTACAGGTTACAAATCCATTCCTCTTTACAGATAACAATTAATTTTTAGAAGGGTTAAAATAGATTTTATTCCTTGATACTGATGCCTATTATAATGAAATAAATGTATTTGATATGTTACTATTAAAATAGACATATTTATTTTTGCCAATTATATCTATTAAAAAATCCACTACCTCCACCAACTTCCCCTTAAGCCACATCCTTGTTTTAAAACTTTAGCTGCTGGTTATATTGCAACAGACCAATACACCTACCATTCTGAATTCTGAATTTACAATAATTCTTTCACCTGCTATAAGCAGACAATACCCCCCCACCTCCAAAATAAACCCTAAAAATTTAATCAACATCAAGAATAAAACAAATGTATTTAGGGAAACTTGTGTGATAATTTGAAAAAATGCAAATGAGATACATTACCCTCACGAGGGGAAAAGTTGGTTTTTTGAAGTAACAGTAGCAGTCAGTATACAGAAATACAAAGTGGAATGCTTTGATGTGGCAAAGAAAAATGTGAAGTGTAGAACAGGTGCAGATATATCCCCATGGCAAATCTGCATTAAATCTTGGATAATGTTATGGCCCTTCTGTCCTCATGAAAGATAAAAGACCTTTTGAACTGATTTTCATACATTTAATCAGTCTTTCAGCCATAACACTAAGAAATTACTCAACTTTTGGAGAACATCTGAGATTTACCCTTGTAAATTTCACCTTCCTATTCCTGCATACAAAGATGCCCTTCCAAGTTCTAGATCTAGGAAAAGTTTTATCTAGGTCTATGACCCAAAGAACTGTGGGGTTTTGTACTAAGGAGAGAATCTTAGACCTGGCCAACTCATATCAGATACTGTAATCAACATTAGTAGAGATGACAATATAATTAATTAAAAATATATGTAATGCCATATACAAGTTGAGATCCAAAGAACTGCTCAATTAACTCTACTTGTCCATGAGGATTGTGTTTCTCAAAAGATAGTCCCTTGTGCTGCATGGGAAGCAACTTTTGAAACTGTATAACATCAGTTTGAGACTGAAATCTTCAAACCAATTTGATATTAAGGAATGGGGAAAGGAGTTGCTGCTCCAATACTGGCAATAGACAGCAGCCTTCAGCATGCCCATCACAGTTCTGGCCATATTTTGGAACAATTTACATCAATTACAACACAATATAATGCCCCAACCGCAGGCTTGCCATCCGCAAATTTGAGCCAGCATGTGGGAGGAGGAAGAGGCCACCCCACCGCCCCAGGAAGAGCTACAACACCTACCTACCTGCCTGCCTGCCTTGTTGCTGCTTGCTGCTAACAGCCTTCCTGGAGGACTGCTGCCTTCTCCAAGGACCAGGCTTCAGGCACCCAGCCAAGCCCTGGCTAAATAGCCAGGTAGGACCACTTGTCCCCTACCAAGGGAATAAAAGCTGGGTGCCTGCTGCGGCGGGCCCACCGCTGTCGGGCCCACCACTGTCAGAGTCACCACCGATGGGGGGAGCAAGGGCAGGTCCATGTGGTTTGTCTGGGAAGGGTTCTTGGTTTGAATTGTAACTTTGAATTGCCAGCAGTACAATATGGGCTACAAGGAAGGCAAGGGAGATGAAACAGTCCAGGGAGCAGCCATTACTGTAAAGGAAAATGCAACATGGGACTTACAGTAATAGAAATAAAATGTGTATGTGAAAGTCACAGTGATTAAGCAGGAGCAATCATGAAGCTACACAGGTGAAAAGGATAATATAATTTGGAAGCCTTGAGAGACAAGGGAAAAGTTATAGAGTGTATATTGAAAACACCTGTTATAGATTGCAAACACCTGAGATTCATTAAGTAGTCAAGGTAAAATGATGAAATACTTGGGTTGGTCTTAAGTATGGGATGATCTATGTAAACCAATAAAAATGAATGTACATGCCCACTGGGTGGAAACTGACTAGTGGGTGGTGACTAACAATGGCTATAAGTGCAATGTTTGCCAATGCATATTGTGGTGTAGTGTGGAGTAGTTTTGGAGATTTTGGAAGTGTAGAGATTGTGATTTGTAGGGCATATAGTATTTGTGTATATAGTAGAATAAAGTAGATCTTTTATATAAGACTACTGAGTTGTATGGTGTCTTGAGGGAAGATATAAGAACCAGAAGAATCCTGGAGAGGTTTGGAGACATCTCAGGAAGAAGAGTGAGAAGGCTTGGAGAGTTTGTCAGGGTCTTCAGCCTATTCTCTGAAACTCTGCTGCTTGGGAAAGAAGCATCAACCACTGATCAAAGCTGGTCAGCTCTGCTGCATAACAAGGTGGTGAGTTAGAGCCAGAGGTGAAGAGCTACAACTCCCATCATCCCTGACAAGGGTTACGGGCCCAGATACTAGAGCAACCAGCATCCACAGAAACTGAAAGTTCCAGAGAGTGGAAGAAGGTTTTGTGGAGCCTTGTGAGTAAATCATTTTGTATTTTTGTCTGCTGTGCATACTCAGAAGGACTGTGTCAAATTGAGTCACTGCACAAATTAAGATGGAGATCCTAAAGTTTAGTAAATTAAATAGAAATAACTACTCTACCTGGAAAATATATGCCCAATCTCTACTCATAAAGGAGTCTCTGTGGTCGACAGTTGAAACAGGGCTGGCAGCTGATGCTAATGCAGCCACTCGAGAAAGAGGAAGAAGCAGCTTCTACAAGGGAGCAACGGAGGTGTTTTTATTGTAAAAAGATTGGTCATCTGCAGAGACATTGTAAACAATTTGCTGCTGAGAGAAGCAAGCAAGGAGAGAGCAGATGGCAGCCGCGGCAGTATCAAAAGCAGTCCAAACCTCCATTTTTGAAGGACAGTGGTAATAAAAAGGGGGTTGCAACCATGATTAAGGAAAAATAAAATACTAATTGTAAATGGTTGATTGACTCAGGAGCATCATCTTCAATGTGTAACAATATTAATTTGATAAGTAATAGAAAATCAGCTAATGTAAATACTGTGGTTTTGGCTGATGGGAAAGAGCTCAGTACTGTAAATCAAATGGGTACAGTTTTCATTCCAGGGCTAAAGGAAAACTTTAATGATGTGTTACATGTAAAGGAGTTAGAAAATAATTTGTTATCAGTGAGCAGATTAACAGACAGAGACTACACAGTCATTTTTGAAAAGAACATGTGTAAGATAAAACTGAATGGGGAATTGCGAGGCATAGGCTTGAAAAAGGATAAACTTTATTTTTTGGAGGACAATATTGATAGCTACAGGGTTGAAAATGCTAATAACATAGACAATAGTCCAATTCACAAAGACTGCATACATGAACTCCACAGAAAATTTGGCCATGCTAGTTTCAAATGTTTAAAGAAGTTAATCAGTATGTGTCCAGATTTAAAAGTTGCTGAATGCAAAAATCACTTAGATTGTACTGTATGTAATCAGGTAAAGGTCCGAGCTTTTCCAGTAGCCAAGAAAACCAAAAGAATTGCTCAAAGACCATTTCAGTTTGTACATGCAGATGTTGCCCAAGCTAATTGTTTATCTTTAGGGGGAAGCAAATATTTCCTAGTAATTGTTGATAGGTTTACAAGGTTTGCTTTTGTAAGAATATTGAAAAACAAATCTGACGCTGGGCAAAGTTTAAAAGCATGGGTGAGAATGGTGGAAAGACAATTTGATATTAGTAGGCACCATTGTTACTGACCGAGGAGGAGAATTTCTAAGTAATCAATTGTTTAATTGGTTTCAAAAAGTGGGAATAAGGCATGAAACTACTAATCCTGCTTGTCCTAACGAAGATGGTTTAGCGGAGAAAAAAAATACAAGATATAAAAAGGATAACTGCTTGTTTGATGGCAGATGCAGAGGTAAAAGATAGTTTCTGGGCGGAAGCAACTTTGACAGCAGTACATATTAGTAACAGACTGTATCATTCAGAAATTGAAGACATTCCCTACAGGGTATTGTATGGGAGAGTGCCAAATTACAAGTATTTGAGGGTCTTTGGACAGTTTGCTTATGTTTACATTCCAGCTTGTTTCAGGAAGAAAGGAGAACCCAAAAGTAAAAGGCTTAGGTTTTTGGGTTATTCAGGAAATAGCTACAAGTTTCATTTGGGTGGAAAAGAAGTGCAGTATTCTAGGTCTGCAAATTTTGAGAGGCATGCTGGTTGGGACAAACTGCATGCCAATAAAGAAGTTTTCTTGAGGTTAGGAAGTTCAAATGAGCCAGAAACACAAATTGAACCAACTTCAGGAAACGGAGGGGTTTCAGTTAAGCCAGAAGCATCCACTAGCAGCAGTGATAGTTCTTCTGATAATGCGACACAATCTAGACCTATTACTACTAGAATGACTGAAGACAAGAGATTTAGTCATAGAACTACAACTTCCAGTACAGAAAGTGAGGTTGAAAGAGGCAGATCAGCAGAGTTTATTCCCAGACGTAGTCACAGAGTTAGAAAGCCTCCAGATAGGTTTGTTGTGACAAATGCAAGAGCTTGTTTAGCAGTGGAAGAGCCTGAAAGTTTTGAAGAGTTGGAAAGTTTGTCTAGAGAAGAACAGGAAAGATGGATTGATGCAATGGATGATGAGTTTGGTTGTCTGGTATTATAAAGATGTTTTTGAAGTTGTTGACAGACCCAAGGACAAGAAAGTAATTGGTTGTAAGTGGGTGTACAAAAAGAAAGAAATGCCAGATGGAAGCATTAAGTATAAAGCTAGGTTAGTAGCTAAGGGTTTTGCACAACAGCAGTATGAGAACTATGATAAGACATATTCTCCAACTGCAAAGCCAGAAAGTCTGAGAATGGTTCTGGCTGTAGCAGCAAAAAGTTTAGTTGTAGAGCATTTTGACTTTGAAACAGCCTACTTGAATGCTAGTTTAGATGAAGAGATATTTATGGAGCAGCCACAAGGTTTTGAAGAAAATAGTAGTCAGAAAGTTTATAAATTGAAAAAAGCATTGTATGGATTAAAACAAAGTGCCAGAGCATGGAATTTGTGCATTAATGACGAGTTAGTTAAGCTAGGATATAAAAGGAGCATTGCAGATGCTTGTGTCTATACAAAAGGAGACATAGTGTTAGTAATTTATGTAGATGATTTGTGCGTGGCAGCAAAGTCAAAACAGGAAATTGAATCAGTAAAAAGAGAATTGTCTGAAAAGTTTGTCTTAAAAGATCTAGGTTTATTGAAGTCTTATTTAGGTATTGGTGTTGAATGGACAGAAGAAGGACATTGTTTGTTAAGCCAGAGAAAGAAAATTGAAAATTTGATTGAAAAGTGTGGATTACAAAATGCTAAAATAGTAAGAGCTCCAATGACAATTGGTTTCGTATCTGAAAAAACAACTAGAGATTTTGAAGACAAGACTTTATTCAGGAGCATAATAGGATCTTTACAATTCGTATCTTGCCACACCAGACCAGACATTTCATATGCTGTAAATGTATTGTCCAGAAGAGTTAATGATCCAAAAATTGAAGACTGGACAGCAGTAAAACACTTATTAAGATATTCGAAAGGAACTTTAGATAAGAAATTGGTAATTAGAAACAGTAGTTCAGATTTAGATTGTTATGTGGATAGTTCTTTTGCATCAGAATTAGGAGACAAGAAGTCAGTTACAGGAATGATAATTAAGTACAGTGAAAGTCCAATAGTCTGGAGAAGTAGAAAACAAACTAATGTAGCGTTAAGTACGACTGAAGCAGAATTCACAGCTTTAAATGAGATAGTGAATGAGGTACAGTGGGTTGAGCAATTGTTGAATGATTTAAATGAAAGTTACAAGATACCAGTAGAAATTCTGGAAGATTCACAGTCATGCATAGCAATGGCTGAAACGGAAAGTTTGAAGAACAGAACAAAATATGTTGGTGTAAGATATCAAAATGTGCGAGACATGGTTCAGAAGGGTGAAATAGAACTGAGATATATAGAAACACAACACAACATAGCAGATTTGTTCACAAAAGCATTGACGGCAGAAAAACATGAAAGACTGACACAAATGGTTGGAATGACATTATAAGACACATACAATATTTTATTTCGGAGGGGATTGTTAAGGAAAATGCAACATGGGACTTACAGTAATAGAAATAAAATGTGTATGTGAAAGTCACAGTGATTAAGCAGGAGCAATCATGAAGCTACACAGGTGAAAAGGATAATATAATTTGGAAGCCTTGAGAGACAAGGAAAAAGTTATAGAGTGTATATTGAAAACACCTGTTATAGATTGCAAACACCTGAGATTCATTAAGTAGTTAAGGTAAAATGATGAAATACTTGGTTTGGTCTTAAGTATGGGATGATCTATGTAAACCAATAAAAATGAATGTACACGCCCACTGGGTGGAAACTGACTAGTGGGTGGTGACTAACAATGGCTATAAGTGCAATGTTTGCCAATGCATATTGTGGTGTAGTGTGGAGTAGTTTTGGAGATTTTGGAAGTGTAGAGATTGTGATTTGTAGGGCATATAGTATTTGTGTATATAGTAGAATAAAGTAGATCTTTTATATAAGACTACTGAGTTGTCTGGTGTCTTGAGGGAAGATATAAGAACCAGAAGAACCAGAAGAATCCTGGAGAGGTTTGCACACTGTCTCAGCCCCAGGAAAGCCATGATGGCAAAACCCCTGTGGAGATTTTTCCAAGAAAACCCCAAGAACAAGTAATGACAACAATAATCAATATCATCATGGCGGGTGGTGGGGGGCGGCGGTGGCAGAACCGGCCTGGGGCCGGTCTAAAGGTCTCGGGGGGCCACAGCCAGCCCCCAGGCCTTAGGTTGCCTACCCCTGGTCTAGAGCCTAAGATCCTCAGGAGAAGGCTTTCTCTCGGTCCCATCACCATCACACGCTCATTTGGTGAGGATACAAGAGAGAGCCTTCTCAGTGGCTGCTCCCACCCCGTGGAACTCCCTTACACAAGGAGGTTAGGCTGGCCCCTTCACTGCTGGCCTTTTGCTGGCATGAGAAGACATTTTTATTTAAACAAGCCTTTTAAAATCCTGCAGGCTTGGTTTCATTGGGGGATGGGGAGTTAGTTTTAAATTATTAATTATTATTATTAACTTTGTTTTAAATTTTATATTTGTAATTTTTATATTTTTTATGGTTTTAATTGTACTATTTTAATTGATGTTTTAATGTGTTTTATATATGTTGTTAGCCACCTTGGGTCCCACTTTGGGAGAAAGGCGGGATATAAATAAATAAAATCTACAGATGGCAAGCCCCATTGACTTTAATGGTTGTGTGTGCATGTTGTCCTAGCAGAGCAGCAGCAGATGTGCGTGCCACCATTGAATACCAATGAACTTGAGGTCCTGCAGTTTTTGCCATTAATCTGCCGAGGGGTGAGGCAGAAAGGAACCTCCTGGATAAGAAGGACCCACTGTAAATATATGGCATAACCTTAGCTGCATATGTGCACATAAAAAACATAATTTTAAAACATAAACCCATTCATAAAAGCAATGCAATAAACCTAATTTGTTATCAATACTTATTTAAATGAAAAACAAACTTACATTGTCATCAAGGTGTGCTGCAACACGGCAGTGTTTAGGATCAATGTATGTCTTCTGCATTAAAGGAGGCTCCTAAATTCCAAAGAGATATTTTTGATGAAAAGTAAAGGTGGAAAAACAATTTACAAAGTCACAGCATTCTAGAACTTGATTTAAATTTTACATGGTACAATTAAAATATTTTATACAACCAAATTCAATTTTTATTTTAAAAATATTAAATGTAAAACTGATACATAATTAATATCTTGGCAGATGACAGAAGGTTAACTAGCCCTGTATTTCAACCTGAAACAGTGACATGAAGAAAATCCCAAGAGATACAGTGCACCTATGCTAAGTGTGGGCTTTCCATCTGTGGTTTGAGATTCCATGGATGGCAAGCCCCGGCTTTTTTGAATGGGTGCACTTAAGGTCCTGCGTTGCTATCCGTGGGGGGTGGTGTCCGGAATGGATTCCCTATGGATAGCAAGGGTGCATTTATTTATTCAATGCGAGGGCAGAAACTCATTTTTACTTAATTCATATAACATGTGAGGAAAAAATATTCCATCCTTCTAAAATGTTCTTCCACATTAGCCCAGAACATAAAAGACTTGTTGAACTAGCATTTTCAGATTTCATTTTTGTTCAGTTTTTTAAATGACGGGTTCCTTTCTACTTATGCTACTGCTAACTATACAACTGCAATTTCTTAAAATTAATAATACCCAGTACTGGTAGGTTAACAATGTTATTGTTATGCAATACGAACAAGGGAAGAAAGGAGAAGGATAAGAGGATCATTACATTTGGTTTGTGACTGGCATGCATCCTGCTTGATCTTATTTTAACTTACATACTTGAAATGTTTTTTTTTGTTTTTTTTAAAGATGCATACATGTGTAATAGAGCAAAAATTGGGTTAGCAATGAAAAGGCTAAATTGAATAAGTATATCTTATTCAAGGTTGGAAAGGAGATTGATGAAAGCAAGGCCACAGGCAAAAATGGAGAAAAAAATTGCTTCAGACATTTGCTCCCATACAACGTCACAAGTGCACACATGGCGCATCATGAAAGCCAGGACTCTCCAATCTGTATCTATGTGAAATGAACACTTCAGGCCCTGAACACAGAGCATTTTTTTAAAACATGGAAGTAAATATGGCAGCCTCTGAATGGACAAGTAATCATATGAGCACTGAAGCCCTGCATGTCTCTGGCTTTCAACTGAATGTGAAGTGATGGGAGAGATGTTAAATTAAATCCAGGCCTTTTTGGCTTTTTAACTAAGGATTGCAAAGTGATTTAATGCAGTATTGGCTATGTGGACTGCTCTGAAGTTCTGAGATAACTAAGGCTGAACCTGCAGGTATATGCCTTTAATTAATAGCCAGAAAGTAACAGTTTCCTTTCTATCTCACAGTATGACCCAGTTGCTTAATGGAGTTTTGGTAAGGCAAAAAGAAAAGAAAACACCTACAATAGCATGTACTGCCCATGGAGAAAATAGCCCAAGGTTGCTAAACATGCAGTTTAAGGGAAGAAAGATTTATTTACAACAGCAAGTAATCTTCTCAAGGAATAGTAAACCCACAGAAGCATCCCTATAGCAAGATTGGGCATCTCTGGAGGATCTGGGCACCAGTTTTTGGCATTCAGAACATTTTGGGGTTCACAGCAAACTCCCAAACAAGCAAAAGGATTTTAAAAATCAAAACCAGTACCAAGTAGAAGTCTGTTTCTGATTTTTTTGCAAGCTTGGGAAAGCCCTACAAAAAAAAATATATCTTAATATACATATTCATATGTTTCTAGAAGATGTTAACTGGAAGTCCTATCAGTGGATAAAATGCAAAGAAAATGGTTAAGCCAAGCTCTCAAAGAGCAGCAACTGGACAAAGCACTTTTGGAAAGATCACAGCTTGTCACCTGATACTGAGACAGGTTAGTAGAACTACTAGAGTTGGAATCGTGTGTGTGCGTGCGATTCATACAAATAAATACTTTTAGATATGTAATGGCATATGGTGGAACATTTTGGTGTGCTGGGAGGACAAATAAATTGCCCCAAAGCAAATGTATTTATAATTTACTATCAGATGTCGCTGCCTGCAGGATAAGACACCACTACTATCCCTATGTCTTCCTGCTTCCATCTCTCTTTCACTTTTTCTAACTTTGCTTTCTCTTGCTTACCTGCATGAAGATAGAAGACAGGTCTGTGAATTCAGAGAGATCAAACAACTAACAACAAGGACATAATTTACTTAATAGGAGCTTCTTTTCTTCAGATAATTTTGCAATATCCAAAAGGAGAGTTTTATGAGTCTGAGGAATCCAAAAATTTCCCCTTTTCATTGTTAAAAATAAGTTGTGGATATACCAAGTAACTACTGGATTTGTGTTTCCTCACCAAAACCAGACCACTAGTTTGTTGCTCTATCAGCAGACACATGAAGTCAGGTACAATATACAATATCAGGCATCCCAAGAATCAACAAAACCAGGACACTGTGCTAAGTATGATATTCTTCAACTATACAATAGATTTTCCTCTTCAGTTAATTTTGTCCAATTTAGAATAAATTTGGTAAAGTGATACACAACACTACTTCCTCCATGGATAATTTGCTTTATTTTGAAGTCTTCAAAAAACCAAAAACAACAACAACAAAAAAAACCCCAAAAAAACCCAACACCACAAGATAATGTTACTAATGTATTTTTTGTGCAACATTGACTGTTCTATCCTTGCTTTTTTAAACAATATAGCCCAAAATGGAACATACTTTGTTGTGTGTTATTTCAGTGCATTCTTACCTTGAAAAATGATTGCTTTATGTCTTGTCCCAATCTTTCTGATATTTTGCCCATGTTGTCTGACATTTTAGTCATCCCCTCTGTGAAGCTGTCAGGGAAGGACTTGACAGCATTTGAAACATTTCTCATAGAGTTACGCAGTGGGTTTACAAATGTGTCCATCTGAAGAGGAAAACATTTACCACGATTGCATAAATCTATGAGGATATGACTACAGTCATCGAGTAATGTGTGTTGAAAATGTCACTGCTTTGGAGAGCAGTAATACAAAACCAGTACAAATCATTTACTTTGTAAATTTCAAGCATCCATAAGGCTAATTTGGGTTTCAACATAAAACCTGGAACTAAAAGGGATGTCATCAACAAATCATTCCTTTTCCTCCACCCCACTTAACCTCAGACAGCAAATTTCTAAGGGCAAATATTTGCTTTTTACATAATGATAATGTATAAAGTACCATCCAGGCAGAATAATAAGAAATAGGAACCCTCTGTAGAAGCAGAAGATACCTCCTCTTGTACAAAAGGGGTGGGTCTCAAGATTCTCCTCTCCTGCTGCAGCTCCCTAGACCAGAGCCCACACTGTTCTAGAAAGTCTCTTCAGGAGCCTGCATACAGACAACCCCCGCTTTTCGATTATCTGCTCTTTTGATGCTATTAAATTATTATCAGAACCTGTTTATTCGAAATGTGGTCTGCCCTTTTGACAAATATCAATATCTGCACAGTGCTGTACAGCACATGACAACACAATGAACAATGTTGACAATACACAGAGTGAACAAAAAGATGGTGCTTTACATGATGCGTTTGCAACCATATTCTGCTTTCGTTTTAACTTGGTGTCATCTTTTCATTCAATCTGTATACTGTAGAAGCCATTCATGATGTTGTTGTGTGCTTATAATACACCACTGTACAGGTATTCATACTAATATCTGTGTATATATAATATATTATGATTTACTGTAAAGTAATATGGGTTCTGCTTTTCAACGATTTCTACTTTTTGACAGGGCCCTGGTCCCTAACCTGTCAAATAAGTGAGGACTACTACATATAAATAGCCTGCAACAGGAAAGAAGTAGTGGGGAAATAAAAGAGGAAGGAGGAATAGTAATAGCTAAATATTTGTTGGCCTTGTACGAAAACTACCGAGCATAAAAAGGAGGATTGTGATGCAGATAGTGACTAATATAAAACAGGGAAATGATAATCTATTTGAATTATTCTGTGCATATATTTTTTTGAAAAGTAAAATACGGTTCAATTAGTACACAAGTATCATGATTTTTAAAAAGAGCAAAACTATAGGTTCCATTAGAGCAATACTACTATTCTAAATTAAGAAAAAGTGTTTAAAGGTCCTCCATTGAGTAACTTCCAGTAAGTATAAAACAGTCCATATGTGGAGGATCCAACTTAGAGAAGAAAAGAAGGGAATATGTTTGGAATTGACCCGTATTTCATGTGCCTCTAGTAACCAATAAAATGGAGGGGACAAACTAATAATGTAAATTATAATATCAGAATACAAATAATTACTACTACACAGTACAGACAGACACCCATATTGGTCTGATGGCTTTGCAAAGAATATCTGTTTATCATACGTTGTTATACATATGTTATTAAACATTCATTATATGTTTATCTAACTACTATAATCTGGACCAGTGTCTTGCTTTGTTCACAGTCTGCTATATTCCCTTTTTATATGTTCAAAGAACAAACTGCTTCTCTTCATTTTCATTTCATATATGCAGTTGGCTATGTATGAACCACTGAATTAATTCTCAGTGATATTCTTGCTCTAGTATAGCCATCCAGCAATTTCTTAATGTGTCTATTTTTTTAAAAAAAAATTGTTTGCTTGAAGTTAATTCCTTGAAATTTACTGCAGCTCACAATATAGAGACTCTTCTCCTCAGCTAAGACTTAGGAAGAAAGGCTACATTTCCAACTGTAAGGCAATTTGTAACAGTGACAACATCAACATGAGCTTGTTAATTAATTTATTTGGGAGGCAACACAGGATGCAGCTGGTGAAAGCAAGGGAAACATCACTGATTTTGGCAGCTTATGACCTGTCCACAGTCATACATACCTTCATGATATCTTGGTTCAATTACCGTAACAAACAACATGTGGGCACTCTTAATATTTTGACTGGTATAAATACAGCTGCTAGACTGCCTATTGGTTTTAATACAGAATACATTGTTCTTGTACTTAAAGAACTACAATGATTTGCAGATACAATACTAAGTGCTGGCTTTGCTATATGAAATCTTAAGGATCCTGGAACTGGAGAATCTGCTGCCATACAAACCTGCCAACTATTAAGATCTTCTTTAGAAGCACTACTTTCCTGAAGTCATATGGTTGGTGACAAGAGAGTTTCTGCTCATGCCCTTCATCTATGAACACTATATGCTAGAAGACAATTGGAAATACTCCTGTTTCCCCTTGGCTGCGCTGCAGAAATAATCCAGTTTGACACCACTTTAACTGCCATGGCTTAATCCTATGGGATCCTGGGAGTTGTAATTTATTGTGGCATCAGAGTTCTATGACAGAAGGCTAAATGTCTCACAAAACTACAGTTCCCAAAATTCTATAGCACTGAACCATGACAGTTAAAGTGGTGTTAAAACTGTACTATTTCTGTGGTGTAGATCAGGGGTAGGCAACCTTTCCCCTTTAAGGGCCGAGGGCCTTCAGCTCCCAGAATCACAAGAGCTATTGGCCAATATGGGACTATTGGCCAACATGGCTGAGGCTTCTGGGAGCTGAAGTCCCTCGGCCCTTAAAGGGGAAAGGTTGCCTACCCCTGGTGTAGATGGTCTGTTAGCCTTTCATGAGATTTGATGCTTCACATTGATGCCACCTGAACACAATTTGTAGGCTATTTTTGACCATCTTAAATGATTTGTTGTTTATAATGATGTTTTGGTGTTTTCATATGGTTAACCATCCTAGGAATCCTTGTCAACAACAACAACAACAACAATTTATTTATATCCCGCCTCTCTGTAAAATACAACCGAGGTGGCTTACACGATACAACAAACAATCCCATCCCCAAAACAAACAATCCCATCCTGCAACTTGAATCATTTATCTCATATTTGTAACATCTGCAAAATATTTACACTAGGTTAGTCATTAAGAGTCATCCATGCTACAGGAATTTCCTTCAGAAATAGTGCCATATTCACGATTTAAACTTTGCCATCTTTGTAAGATTGAAAGGTAGATTTTTTTTAAAAGGTGGGATCCTCAAGAGTTTGAAAATCCTGAAGGTTTCTGAGGAACATTGGGATTTGTCAGGAGAAAACCACATATTGTGAAATGATACACAAATGAGCAGAGAAAACACCCAACCACCGTGTCACGGTTAAAACTATATGCTAATCTGACTGCTTATTTTTAAAAAAATAAAGAACAACTGTATAGTTCAGTGCCTGTGCTGTTATGGAAACTGAACAATTTTAGACACAATTATTTTAGCTCATTTTTGTTTAAGCAGTCAAATTAGCATTAGTTCTTAAAAATATATGATAGCAATCTTAACTTAGATTATAATAAGGAATTGTTAGGACAAAATTGATAACTGCATTTAAAAATCTGCAAAGCAATCTGTTTCAAGTACAACTGCTGAACAATCCGCTTTCACAAAGGGCTGCATTTGAAAGTTTTGTGTTTAGCTCCTTTAGTTCTTTGATATGAAACAGCTTGAAAAAGCACTCTTAAAGGGAGACATGCTTTCTCTCTTTTGAGCAGGTGAATGGAAATCATGAAGCATGTGGTGTCTGAAATGGGCAGAGGATTCAGGGGTAGAAAAAAGGAAAGGGAACAGTAACATCTTTCAAAACACTTTATGCACTTTAGAAGCCCACTTTAGGGCTTCTAAAAAAATTGTATTGCAAGCAATCTATTCTGTAAATCTGGTGTCACTGACAATAAATATATTCATCTATATCAAACATTCCTATCTGCATAATGAACTGAAATCAAGAGTCTGTTTGCATATTAAATTTGCAACAATGGTTTAAAATGATGTTTAGTTTACAACAGATTACAGTACAAAGTTATAGTATAACATCTGCCCCTGAGGCCAGTCAGACAACAGAAGCCAGTCTTACCTTCCGAGCAAAATCTCCCTTCCCTTTATTGTATGCCTTATTTTCTAAGAAGTCATACACATAATGTGCTAAAGCAGGATAAGCTTTCATCACCTCAGGAGCCAGCAAAAGCTAAGGAAAGATATAAGTAATTTCATTTAAAATTAAGAAGATTAATATTTTGTTTTCAATGATAGAATTCTATGATTTAATGATCAGTGTTCAATTCTATGATTATTTAATGATAAAATATATGCAACATGATGCAATTACTACAAGATGTGATTGCTGCCGCCATCCCAGTTATTACTGACAGTCTTTATGTTTAACTTCTTCCAAGTGTCAGCACCATGCCAGGAAAAAAATATAGAAGTTTCCAGGAATTACCATACTGCTCCTGAGTATTCTTAGGAATATTGACTCCAAATGATAAATTTTAGATTTATATATTTTATAGTGTATGTTAGAGTAAACAAGTTTTTAAACTTTGTAAATACACCTGTACAAGAAATCAAATGAAATATACATACCCAGCCACCCTATATATTACCTAAAGAATTATTTGAATTATATGCCACCTTTCAACTTCCAACTTTCCACCTGAGTAGAGGCAATTAATAACAAAAGATCTCAGTACAGCAATTGTTTACTCAACAATAATTAAAATGGTGAAACCCTGTCCTCCCTCTCCCCAGCATGAAAAGTGTGGCTAGGTTCAAACTCCTCTGAAGTTGAGGCAATGTCTGCTGACTATTCAACAAGTTCCAAGCTCACTATGCCATATAACTGTATCTTGTGTGTTTCCTTTCCAATGAAATTGAGACCTCAAATCAGTTTTTGATGTTAAGAAATATACACTTAATACCAAACTTATTAATAGTTCAAGATGTCTATATTTACAAACTATGCTTTATATTTTACATATTTGTTGTTGTTGTTGTTGTGTGTCTTCAAATAATTTCTGACTTATAGTGACCCTAAGGCAAACATATAATGGGGTTTTCTTGGCAAGGTTTGCTCCAAGGAGATTTGCCATTGCCTTCTCTGAGGCTGAGAGCATGTGACTTGCCCAAGATCACCATAGCCAAATGGAGCACTGAACTCTGGTTTCCAGAATTGTAGTCCAGCACTCAAACCACTATACCATGCTGGCTCTTACATATAACCAAGTCAAAACAATTTGGGAACAGAACCTTTACTCAGCCAAGTGAACTCACTTCATGATAGTTTTCAAAAGATGATAGGGATAGGGAAAAGGGATGAATAAATCACACATGCATCCTTATTCAAACACTTAAATATGAGAACATACCTGCAAGTATGCATTTAAATCCTTCTTCCTTTTTTCTAAAAAATCTCTATCCATGTTATTGAATGTTTTTTTACCAGGAAGCTTCAACAAATTTGCTAGATTTTCAAACTAGAAAAAAAAAAAACATCTCTATACACTAAGTACAATCCGATGGTCTTGTCATTTAATTAACACATTTCAGGACTATTGCAGAGGTAACACTATAGATTTCTTACCTACAGTTAAAACTGAAATCCTCTATGTCTACTCAGAGAAATGCATCAGAGTTCAGTACTCACAAAAACATGGATATAGGTTTGCAATCTAAGAGACTGGAATTCTCTCCTCTTCCTTATCCACCATTCTCTGAGGACATTACATTATATTTACACTAGAAATGATGCATGTTAACTTTAACAGGGATTTGGAACAACTTGTTTCTAGACTGGACCACCTTAAGTTGAAGGTGTGGGCTCTGGCAACTGAAAGCTTCTCTGCATAGAAGAGAGTTTCTACACACAGAAAGATAGATGGCAGTAAAAACATTATAGCCTAACTCTGTCCACCGCATGTTCTTCTCCCATGTATGGAAAAAAAATCTTCTACATAGAGGAACATTTCTGCGAAACTGAATGTTGGGTTTTGAAATGATCTTCTAAAGAAACTTTACCCATCATTCCCTGTTTGTGAGAAATGGTCTCCAGTACCTGTCAGATTTTCAGCAAATAGGAGTCTGATCAATATGTTCATCTGAATTAGCAACACAACCAAAGTTTGGTGCTGGGGAACATGGAATATTAATTTACCCTTTCTAAACTAGTTACAATCCAAGCCCAAATTCAGACCCAGCTTATTAGTCTAGTCCATATGTAGCATATTAAAAACACAGAACTGGACTGAATTTTAAAAGTATTCAAATTAGTTCATTTCAGGCCAACCCCATCACCAACCAAAATTAATGGGACAATATGTTCTGCTTCTTCCTCCCCACAAAAATTAAATGCAAATCTTACCTGCTCAGTGATCCTCATGTGGAAGTCATGGAAGTCACTGTAGCGACGGTATGTCTTCCATACTTCATCGCCGTTTGGAGTTCGACGGCGAACAGTAATAGCATATAATGCATATGTCTTTCCATGGTCATTGCAAACTCCTGCCACAGTATATGGGTCATAATCAGCACAGACTTGCAATTTAAAAAAAATGAAGAGAAAAAAGAGGCACAAAAAGGAAGAAGACAAAAGGGCAGAAGAAACATGAAATGAAAAGATGTTGGAAATGGAAGAAGTGAAGACAATATGGACATGCAAACCACCTTCTCTGTGTAATGTTTCTTGGAAGCAGCATCCTATATCCAGAAATGCTTCAGCTTTCTCTAGTCCAGAAGCTGAATGCACTTCGCTTAATATGAAGACAGAAAGGCCAATTAATGTTGGCTTGTGTGTATGTGTAGGTGGTAGAGACAGGAGATGTTTTTGGTTGATCAGTCACAGGCTATTCTTTGTGCTTTTATTTCCTATAATGGCAAATGCAAACATTCTGTGAAAAAATCTTGCCAAGAAAATCCCCTGATCAGTGGTGTCCCTAGGGTTGGTGTCACCCGGTGCAGTCACTGACTGGGGGGCGGTGCTTATGTGTGCACAGGAGCATGAGCGTATGGCTGAAAATGCCCCATGCGCCCCTGGTAAAGGCCAGGGAGGGCTGGAGAAGCCCCCCTCCCCCCTCCCCAGTAAAGGCTAGGGAGGGCTGGAAATGCCTTGTCCCCCCCTCCCCCAGTATCAGACTTGTGGCCGTGAGGAGGCCCTGTGTGATGCGCAGGATTGGCCAGGTGTCACGCCCTTTCGGGGGTGTAACCTGGTGCAGTCCACACACCCCACAACCCCTCCGCACCCCCCGCACCCCGTGATGCTACTGCCTGATTGGTTTGCGTTAGGGTTACCATAAGTCGGAAATGACCTGATGGCACACAACAACAAAATGTCATTGGGATAAAATGGGCAGTTACTGGGAAAGTAGCACAAACAGGAGGCTGATAACACCACTGCACTGTTTCATTAATCCAGGGGTCGGCAACTTTTTTTTGCTGGGGCCCAGCGTGCGCGCGCTTGGCCCCATGCATACATGTGCACAACGCCCACCATCATGCACACACAGGGGGCGCCCTTTTGGAAGGCCCAACGGCACTGGTGCCGTGCGAATTCACATGGCGCCGTCGCCGTTGGAACTTCCAAAATGGTGCCCCCACCGTGTGCATGCGCATGCAAGCGCGGCTGCCATTTTGACATCTGAAATGGTGCCCTCGCTTGTGTATGCATGCGCATGATGGCGGGCGCCATTTTGGACGCCGAACTGGGGCCTGCGCCTGCATGCGGTGCAGCAGCGGCGGCAACAGGACCGCGGGCCATACGTTGCCGACCCCTGCTTTAATCAGAGTTTGACTGGATTAAGTAATTAAATTAGTAAAGTTGTACCAAGGTAAAACTGAAGTTAACTATGCTAAGCAAATGAATTATTATGTTTCCAATACTATGGTTAGGAAGCATGTCAACTTTATAACATGATTTGAAGTTGCCTTGTTTCAACTAACTATAAGTATAGTTAAGATTAAACACAATTTCCCTGGGTTGGACTGAGTGCAAAATTATGGTTTGGCAGCTCAAAATACCAAACTGTTCTTGGCCACACCAGAAGAAGATGAGGAAGCTGGTGAAGTGTATGAGCCCAAGGCCCTCTTGAGCATATTCCCTGTCTGACTTAGAGTTCAAATTAAAAGCTCTGTTGAAAGTGAAGGGAGACACCATTTATCTTAATCCCTTACATAGAAGCCCAATATATTAATACAATTCATTATGGTGTTTTGCCCACCAACACCAATCAGCCTAGCTCATTGCTTCCGCCAGATGTTGAAAACAAGGGGGGGGGGTTGAAGAGAGATGAGCTTGGGTTGTACATGGCACGTTCCATGTGGATAAAGGGGGCATGCTATATCCCCCTCCTTCCTGAGTGTGTGTGTATGGATGATAGTTGATGCAGGAGCAGAGAAATTGTCGCACTGAGTTTTGTGACAGGTCTAGTTCCACAGTAAGTGCAGCAGCAATGATGGATCTTGTGCACCTCCTTGACAGTGCTATGCAAGTGGTCATTTTGGCTCCAACCCATACTGATATGTTAGGACTAAGATCCAGTTCAATTTCCTTTTTTATGGATCCAATTCTTTAAAAATCTTTCCAAATTACAAAGGAAAAGGAATGATAATTTCTTGTGTATGTTTAGAATAAAAACCACGTTCCCCATCTGATCTGAAGCTCCAACACTTATTGTTTACCCATATACCCAAAAATGTCTAAACATGATACATTAAAAATAAGTGCTAGAAACAATGAGTGTTACATGTGAACAAATACTGCTCTGATGTAAAGCATGCAATGCAGAACAATTTAACGTTGATGCTAATGTAGGTTAAGACAGTGAAAGTTTAATGTTAACTCATGTACCAGGTTTAGGAATTTAAGTACAACTACACAATACTAACATAGAAACACCACAATTACATGGCTAGAATCCAAAGAACTGTGAAGTCAGTCCCATTACTGCAAAGAGTTTGTAAATTTCCTTCACGAAAGAAGCAGCCAAGCCATGCCACCTGAAAAGCTGCTTTTTAATCTAAGTATAGCTAGTCAAAAGTGGGAAAAACTCAAATTCGACTAATCTAGACCAAGCTTTTTCAGGAATCTACACAACTTTTTGATTCTTGACTTTATTAATTCTGGCAAACAAATATTGTTAAGGATGAACAAAATAATAATGAGTGAATGGATTCATATGTAAGAATGCATGACTGCAGTGTTAATCAAGATTTACAAAGCTAATAAAGGTTTGTGAAGAAAACAACAAAATATGTAAATAATATTACCAAACTAGAGAAGAGAAAAGGAAAGTGACACTATTAAACTCACCAGTATCTGAAATATATGCATGTAGTTGTATGGACTCATCAGCAGGCACATTTGAAAGATCATCCAATGACTAGAGGAAAAAGTCAGTTACAGATTTTAGTATAGAAATATGTACTCTTACTATTTTCCAGAATAAAGAATTACTTTATTAAAACACTAGTCCATCTTATTTAGTATTAAGTTGCAGCGCGGTCGAGGGAAGCTTCCTGGGGGGGCCCCGCGGCAGTGCTGGACTCTTGGAGGCCCGGCGTGGCCGAGGGAAGCCTCCTGGGGGGCGACTCGGGGGAGGGACGGCTGCCATTTTGTTTTTCAAAATGGTGGCAGTGGCATGCTGTGTGGGGGGGTAAGCGTGCGCGCGCGCACGCCCCAGCGCCATTTCCCCCTCCCTCCCGGCCCGTCAGCAAAAAAAGTTGCCAACTGCCCTGGCTCAGTGCTAGGGAATGATGGGAACTGTAGTTTATTGTGGCACCAGAGCTCTGACAGAGAAGGCTCAATGTTTCAGAAAAAAATACAATTCCCATGATTCCCTAACACTGAGCCAGGACAGTTAAAGTGGTCTCAGCCTGCATTATTTCTGGCAGTCTGAAAAGGCCCTATGTTAAACAGGAAAATGTTTTATACCTCTTCTGTTCTTGCCAAGAAAATTTCCCCATTTAAATTGTTATGATAGTAGCAGTTTATAATTCTATTTATCAGTTTAAGAGCTCATTTCAGTTTTTGATCTGTTGATTTGTTTTGCAGCTAATACATAATGAGGAATGCAAAAACTAACATCAGGAAAGGAGAAACATTAAACCTAGCACTGAGCCAGGGCAGTTAAAGTGATCTCAATCTGCATTATTTCTGGCAGTCTGTAAAGGCCCTTAGTGAGCCTTTTTCTATGGGTCAAAAAGAAAAATGACATACAGTATAAAATACTATAAATCACATACCAAGTTATGCCCTTTTTCTTTTAAAATATCTTCACTTCTTTTAATTACCTAATGACATGATAATACCGATGATTCTTCTGATGGACTGAAAGCAATGGGAGGGGGATTTATCTAACCAAAAGTATCATTCAACCCAGCTTTGATCCATATTATTGCAATCCACACAGCTGTTATTTAATTTATTTTTTAAACAACCACAACAACAAACAAAGATGGCTGATTTTATTTATGCATCACATCTAATTTGGCAATATATCTAACATTCTAAACAGTACATCAGGCATGAACTGTGGGCTGTAAGTTCATGTTCTCAATTTAAAAAAATAATGAATTGACTGTAGTCAATGCTACAATCAATTCAGTTCAATATCAATCATCAGTATAACAGTCAATCATATTAAAGTCAAGTTTCTTTAAGGTTAATCTGTATTGCTGTATTGCTCTCCAGGGACACTTTCCACACCAAACAACCCCTTAAACAGCCATAGTAAGTGAGCAATAACATATTCTGAAACCAGTGGGAATTTTTTATGTAGAGTTGTACTTGTCTTTGAAATGGATAGATAATTTCAACTTCTCAATATTAATCCTAATTGAACTGTTGAACTTGGTCATGACTTTTTATAAAGATTCTATTATTTTACACTTCTTCTTTTGCTCAATGACAGAAAAGGTCTAAACTAAACTACACAGATGCAGTTCTGTCTCTCCCACCTACCCACCATACCCCTATCAAACACATCACAGACACACACGTCTTGTGTCTCCTTAAATTTTTTTTAGCATGTTTAAGTTTTTAAAATACTGCAAAACTGCTGTGAGACTAAAATGGATAGCCCAACTAAACATGTTAATACAAAATGTGAGTGATAATGCTGAAAACTTACCAAGTTAATGCTGCCTGTAGGAGAACCATTAAATGATTCTGCCAAAAGAAAGGGAGCACTGTTATTTAAAGTGCAAAAATTTAAGCAGGTTAATATTTAAAGTGTTAAGAAAACAAGGCATTCTGGGATTTCTACATGACTAGAAAGCCTAAATTATCTAGATGCAAAGTATTAACGCACTCTGAACCTGGATTTGGTTTTCCTTGTTTCCAAATTCAAAATATAATGGTCCCTCCACATTCACTGGGGTTAGGGGTGAAGTGAGTGTGGAAAAACTGTGAATAAAAAAACCCCACTATTCTTTTTACCTAAGAGAACACCTGTCTAGGAATCTCCAGGTCCTCCAATGCAACTCTCTGATCAACATCTGCCATAAATTGATCATAGAAGCATGCTGGAGGACCTACAAATACCTAGACAAGTGTTTTCTGTAGGAACTTCTAGGTTCTCCAGCCCAACTCTATGGTCTCCTTCCAGCATAATTACATTGGAGGACTGAAGAGACTCCTAGAGAGAACCTATTCATAAAAACAGCAAAAAATCAAATCCACAAAAGTCAAAGCCACAAATGCTGAGAACCAATTGTATTTGAAGGGGGAATAAAATCCACCCCACCCCATACCTACCAGACTAGGGGGGGAAGCAGACGAGGGCGTCCAAGACGCCCTGCGACGGTGCGCCACGGGACTGGAGCAGTCGCACCGCGGCGCACCGTCGGCGCCTCTGAAAGGAGCGCAAAAATAGCGCTCCTTTCAGAAGTCAGTGAAAGTGCGCCCTAAAAGCGTCGGGCGCACTTTCACTGACTTTTCCGCCGCAGCGCGTGCGGTCGCTGCGGTGGGAGGTTGTCCCTGGAGCGCCGGACGTGCGGAGGGCCGGCGGCTCTGTGGACGACCTCGGGAGGAGGAAGGGGCGCCGCGCGTGCGGCTGCCCCTCCTCTTCCTTGCCTCGGAGACGGCTCAATAAGCCGTCTGCCGAGGCCCTAGGACAACCTACTTTATTATTTCTGTTCTATGCAACATTTCTCAATGCAACCAAGCATCTTGACAAGCAGACATCCTCAGTAATTAAATGACAGCAATAAGTGTGTTCTTGCCAAAATTTAGGCAATAAGGTCAAGATGGATTCTACATCTATTCTTAATCCTGCCCCAGCATTAAATCAACTAATTATATTGTGAAGAAAAGCTGAAGCCCTTGAAATGCCACAAAAGAGAGTTGAGGTAAACTTTGAACTGGTAGATACTGTAACCGTAAACATAACATACAGAATTGAGAAAAAGGTGATTGTGTGCAGTGGTTATATATAAGGAATTTATATATAAAGTGGTAATAAAAGAAGAAACACAATTTTTTAAAAAAAAGCAAAAAACAAACAAACAAAGCATCTGTATTCTATAAATAAATTATAAAAATCAGAGAGAGAGAGAGGGAAAGAGAGATCTCAATTTATTTAAGAGATGTGTAGAATATAAGGTTCCAGAAAAATCCAAATTAGAACCTTATTATACATACAGCTCTGTTTATCCCAGCCAACTAGATCTATTCAAAATTAATCCACAATTTTGTTTAAACTAAACAAGTATACAGAGTTGGACAAAAAGAATCATCTGGTTTGGGGACACAGAAAAATAAATATGCAAACATCTTTGTCCCCAAAATTGTGTAAAATTACATTGCTACTCCTAATTAGTTTAGAACAAATAAAATAATGCATAGAGTTAAATTTGTTATTAAAAGGTGCTGTAACCCTGCCATCCTTTACATAAACAAGCTGGTATTACTAATACATGCCACTAGGAGGCAGCAGAATATATCTTTCACTATTACATGCCTAGAAATTGATAAATATAGAACTGAACTACACTTAAGAATGGTTTGTCATCACAATAACACAGCAATCTATCCATATAAAATGAGAGAAAAATATTCCTACCCTTTAGAAGGTTTTGAAGGTAAACGAATACAGTGTATACTAGATAAGCATGAACACATACATTTTATACAAGATTAATATTCTATTTGACTAAGCACTTATTTGTGACATAATAAAAAATCACACTTAAAACCATAGATTGAGAATTCTGAAAATCTCATGACCATTTATTATAAACCTAGAAGGCTAAGCCACTCATGTTACCAAGACACTATCTGTAAAGTGACAGGATTTTCAGAAAGGGGAAAAGGGCTTATTTTATGTTTATGGTTCTAACTTCCATTAATCAATGGAAATTGATTTTAAGTTTTGAGTTCAATACAAAACATTTAGTTCACTGCACAATGCAAACAAACATGTTAAAAGACATAGAGAAACTGTACACAATTAATACAATAGGAAAGTTCCTTCCTTTAAAACTTGGCAGCTCTCTAAAAGATTTTGTTTAGCCTGTCTCTCAGAAATTGGAGCCAAGGAAGAAATTAGATGGGGGGGGGGGTAGCTCAATATATTCTTCAGTCTAATTTTATTGGATTCTATCTATATTACAAAAATGGTTAACAATGATTGTTGTAAATCGCAAGGCTGGGGTTTTTTGTGGGTTTTTCGGTCTATGTGGCTGTGTTCTAGAAGATTTTATTCTTGACGTTTTGCCAGCATCTTTTGCTGGCATCTTCAGAGAATGCTGGCATGGAAGTGAGTCGGGGATACACACACACACACACACACACACACACTGTGGCACCCTTGGTTGAGAGAAGGTGATTTACATGTTAATCTGTGTGTTGTTCTGTTGTTGAATGGCAAGGCCTCAGGATGGGTGGATATGCAAGGAAGCAATGTGTCTATTTTATTAGTGATCCCCTAATCCTGGGTGGTTTTCATTTGCACATGCTGGTGAAATGTCAGGAATAAAATCTTCTAGAACATGGCCACATAGCCCGAAAAACCCACAAAACCCCATTTAAATTCCAAATTCACACAGTAAGTAAATTTTATCTGGCATCAAATAATGACATCATAAATAAGCAGGATGCTATTAAAGTGTTAAGTACCGTAACTTACCTCCCTCACCATCATCTGATCCCCTGAAACTAGGATCCTTTAGCATATCTAGCTCAGCAAGCATTCGCACATAAAGTGTATGTTGTTTGAATGATGGATAGAATCTTTCATCCCGCAGCATCAGATCATATACCTTAAGGAATTAAAGTTCAACATTATGTAATCAATATAATCAATTCAAATCAATTATCAAATATTCTTGAAAGTTTTAACAGGGTGCCTAATTTAAGAACTTGATGTGCTGAACAGTTATCTTTTCCTGTGTCAGATGGTCAGTTAAAGACATGAGCCGAGATCCTGTACAAGAGGCTACAATTCATAATATGATGTACCTACATCCCTGACAAAATGTGCAATCCTTCTAGTGAATTGGGCCGTTCTGCCCAGTGTCCTCTTGCACAGTGGGAATTTTCATTGTGTAACATGTACCACAGCATTCTGGTGCCCATTATGAAATGGTCGCACAGCACCATGATAACATTGTGAGCAATGGGACCCACAGAGTAATGACCACACTACTGGCTGTTTGGACAATGGTGACATAACTACATCTCTGCTCCCCTCCTGAGAATATGAGATTGCACAACATCACAATACACCTTCACATACCTAACAGATGCCAGTCATGGTTTGTCATTGCATGTACAAAACGCGTTACACAAATCAGCTCTTCTCTCTCTTTCTGTCCTCCTTTAGTAACTATTAAAGCTTATATTTGTGAACTATAATGAACCTCAGCTTCCTACCTCAGTCACACTGGTTAGTTAACTAAGGGGCAAAACAGACTGCTCCTTTGCGCCATCTTTGAGGTGGCATGGGAGCATGGCCTTCAGATGATGCACTCCCCACCACCACCCCTAAGCCAGAGTCATGCCACCCACCCGATTATACGGCGGGCAGCTTTGCGTTGCTCTGGCAGTGCGGTGTTTATACATTGCACGAGTGCCAAAAAGCAGCAGCGGAAAAGCCAGCTTTTTGCTGCTTCATTCTGCGCCAGCAAAAAGCTAGGCGGAAGGCATGGTGTGCAGTTGCCACTGCCCCAACCCAGAGAACAAAGGGGCAGCATGACACTGCTCCTTTGGGGCAGTCTGTTTTGCCCCTAATTCGTCTAAATCTGAAACCTGCCTATTTTCAATTAAATAGAGAATACCGTTTCCAAACTATTAATACATCAATGTTTCTACATAAATTTTCCCCCTGTTCTTTTCTAACATCTTAGCAATACTGATTTGTTCTACTGCACCCTCAAATTTAGAAGCTTTCTAAATTTAAATTCAAATTTGCTACAGTGTAAACTTACCATGACATTAAAAACAGCATTATTAGAATGCTAGTACATTTATATTTCCATCAAGGCCTAAACAGCAAGCCATGAAATCTGCCCATACAAGAAACTGTCCAATGCTTTTTCCAGGACAATCTTGAATTTTAATCTAAAATCAGCAAAACTAGTTCTAGGAAACAAGTTCCACCTTTGCTTATGAAACTGAATATGGCGTACCTTTCTCTGAATTTCATCAAAGATTTCAGGTGTTGGATCTTCATTATTCAGTTTTTCTGCCAGCTTTGCTACCAAGGCATCATCAATGTTAACTCTTGGAGATGACTGGCATAGAAATTGGAAAGAAAAATGTAATTTATGAACAAAATTATGAATTTAAAATTTTAGAAGGTCCACATTCTATGCCTTCTCCCTACAGAATAAATAATGTATAAAGTAAAGCCAAACAGTTAAAGATTTTGCTGCATGTGGTTAAAATTCCCAAATCCAAACTAAGCTGAACACATAAAGTCAAGAATATGAATGAAAATGAAAGTCTTCTGAAAAAATGAGGAAAAGAAAAAAACAGATCTTTTATAATTACAGATTTTTGCTTAAAATATCAGCCTGATATAGCGCCTTTGCAGACTGCCAGAAATAGTGCAAATTGAGGCCACTTTAACTGCCCTGACTCAGGGAATCATGGGAACTGTAGTTTATTGTGGCACCAGAGCTCTCTGACAGAGAAGGCTCAATGTCTCAGAAAAAAATACAATTCCCATGATTCCCTAGCACTGAGCCAGGACAGTTAAAGTGGACTCAATTTGCACTATTTCTGGCAGTCTGCAAAAGCCCATAGTTTATTCTTTTTATGCTTGAAACATCAGCACAATGGTCAACAACTTTATTCTAACATTCCTATGCAAGCAAAAGATGGTTAGACTGTTTCTAAAGAATAAAAAAGGACTATTTTACTCCAGTATGGTAGTGGAAACATTCACTAAGACATAGAAGATATAAAACAGGTATGATACTCTTTATATCTTATCAATTCGCTAGCTCTTATTCAGCAGGTTAAACAACACACTGACATAATTTGCCCCAGCTATTGACTAACTTTTTTCCATTTATAAACTTATTCTTTCTAACTCACAATGAAAAATATACTCCAATTCCTATACAGCTTACTTTTCTTTTGAACCCATTTGTACCTTCTCTGACAAATACTGATCATAAATTCCAACTGCAGCTGTTCTTAAAAGGCCTTTGGTTTGTGCTGTCTGATGCATTCCATCTTTCTGAAGGCTGAGTAACACTTCCAGCTGTTTCTGTGCTGTAACCCTGTATCCTTCTACTGTCATCCAGAAAAAGAGATGTGCTTGGCCTCCCATCTGCTGCATGTAATCTGCAAAATAAAATAAATCCAATCATATTACTAAAATAATATGGAACT
Source organism: Phrynosoma blainvillii (assembly GCA_026167975.1). Lineage (NCBI taxonomy): Eukaryota > Metazoa > Chordata > Lepidosauria > Squamata > Phrynosomatidae > Phrynosoma > Phrynosoma blainvillii. Next base: position 42,970,502 of record JANUYF010000005.1, read on the forward strand.
ACTGTGGGAGGTTTTTAAAAATTATATTAGCAAAATGGTGCTCATACTGATTTTGGATTTCACTGTATTACATAATCAACAAATTATTCTTGTATGAGATACTGGAATGCTGAACACCAGATTTAAGATCCAAAAATGTATTATGCATGTACAAAGTTTTTAATTTCCTATTGAGACAATCTTAAACTGTACATAATAAATATATTCACGGGCTTATTCTTGAACAAAAAATGTTATGGTGAGCTAAAATTCAACCTAACCTAGTTTGCAATGCAAAGAGTAGGAAATGATTATTTGTTCCAGCCCAAGGAAACCAGATCCTAAATGTAGAACTTACAGTTAAAGTAAGAATTCAATCTGCATTTTGGCAGGTATAGATACATTTTGGTTAATTCACTTTCATGTTAGCAAGTTTCCACATGAAATTTGCTCTGCGATATGAGAAACAGGCAATTTTGTTATTACTTGGCCTTGTGGAACTTCCTTTTGCTGCTTTCTTACCTTTTCCTCACCATAAATGCCATACTTGATTTCCATAACCTTGTTCCTCTGACTTGGCAGAAGTTGGACATAACACCATTTTGTAGGAGAAAGCAAATCAGATCAAGAAATCGTGCTGAATTAGAGAGCGCACAAACTAATTTTTCCTTCTGTCTTTTTAATTCATGTGTATGGTATCCTAATAAGGTATTCCATAATTTGAAACATGAAACAATATTTTTCTTTATTGGTTCTTACCCATAAAAAATTGTAGTGCAACATTGTTTACTAGAATGATGTCCAGAGGGACTGTGCAAAGTTTTCCGAAGTTTGCAGCCAGTTTCACAGTATCTATTTCCTGGATAAAGACAACCATGCATGAAATCCTAAATTAAAATCAATCATAACCCCAACATGAACATGATTTTAGCAGCAACATATATAGTGTTTCAAGGGAAGGTATGCTTATTTAATTCCAGCAACATTTTCACAAGTCAAGTATTTTTCCATATTAGTAATCTAAAGTGTCAAAAATGCTTGTTGCCGAAATATTTTCAGTTAAGTAAAACTGGGAAACAAAGCCAAAGACTCTGTAATTTTCTCCTATTAAGGATGTAAACCCTTTCTTTTGTTCTCACATTTGAGAAAAAAGAAACTGGGAAAAATATTTCCAATGAAACAGCAAGATATTTTCTGTTGGTCTTGAGAGAGTTTCTGCAATTGGAAAAATGTTTTTTGCACCAATTGTATAAACAAATTGCATAGATAAAACTATTATGCACTGACTTTCAAAAATCAGGATTACTTGCATCTTTATGGATTACTTGCATAGTTTTGACCAATCAAAAAGCTTGCTATGTACATGTTTCGCTTCACAAAGGAAAAATACACTAGTTTTGTACATTCTGGATAAATTGCAAAAATATTAATGAAAAAGTGTTTGTCATCTCATTCTGAAGCTGACGGCAAAAAAAAAAATCACATGTGTTAATGTGTTTCCAGTGTTGAGACAAGCTATCTTGTCCAGAACATGTAATTAGGTAAGATTTCTTTATTTCCCCATTACATTTACATCTTCCAATTTTGTTCTGTGATAATGGCATCAGCAGTGGATTGGGGAAATCATTAAGACTAAACAATACCAGAAAATGGATCATGCAGGCCTGATGCCAATATCAGACTCATATATAGTAAATTATTCTATTATTAGATTAACATGAGAAAATAATCTAAATGGGTTACATTCATCAAACCTGTTGAGTTTCATGGTTATCGACATGTTTATATAACACAGTCATCCCTCCCAATTCGCAGGGAATCCATTCCAGACCTCTCCCGCGAATTGGAAAAACCGCAAATATCCAAGCCCCATTGGATATAATGGCTGTGCACTCTCACACGTGTCCCATTTTGTCCCTCCTGGCTTCCCATCCATGGAAATTCAAGACCGCGGATGGGAGGTCCACGAACTAGGAGGATGACTGTATATACATATATACATATACAACAAGTTTGGGTTAACATTTGTGAGAACACTAAGATGAAATATATTTTACATGACTAGATGTATAAAATATATTATTACAGATGAGTCTAAATATATATTTTTAATACTAGAAGTTACTTACTTTTCCTGACTGCAGCCTCAGTATTCTTGAATCACATACTTTCTTCACAAACAATAAGCTATTTATTTGATTTTTTATAGTGTTGATATCTGAAAATAAACATACCAAGAAGTAAAACCTAAAAAGATAAGAAATCCAGTTAGATTTCTGGAGTCCTAGAAAGTTAATTAAAGTGGATTAAAGTAGAAAAGGAAAATCAAGAGACATTGAAAAAGAAATACTGCATTTTTAACGTGGGTAACTGGAGCCCAATACAGATGAGCCAAATAGAGCGGCTTCTGGACACTTTGGGGGTGTGGCCTACAGACTACGCATTTTTAAGGATTTGCTGCAAAAACTACTGACCACACCAGAGCTACTTTTGTCTTGTAACATTTTGACAGCTTTTGAAAATATTATGTTATTTTTATTAATAATTTTAGAAACATAGAAAAGGCACGACAACCAAAAAGTGGTTAAAAGGTCTACTGACATTAGAAATGGCATAGAAAAGATTGCACAGATGTTACATGATACAGTCGTCCCTCCTGATTCACAGGGGATCCGTTCTGGCCCCCCCTGTGAATTGGAAAAATCACAAATATCCAAGTCCCATTGGAGATAATGGCCATGCACACGCATGCCACAGGCATGCGCCACAAGCGCACGCACCATTTTGGTTCTCCTGGCTTCCCATCCGTGGAAATTCAAGACTGCAAACAGGAAGTCCATAAATTAGGAGGGACAACTGTACATTTAAAAAATCAGTAATTTTTGAATATAGTAAAAATGCACATAAAAATGCACCAAAGTCACTTTCACAGCTTTTTTAATTTTTTGTTTCCACTCAGCTGCTCAACATCTGTACGCAAGTCCATAATTATACTCTAAGACCTGAAAACTAAAATGGACTTAACATTTATTTTTCTGCAATGAATGGAGGATAGTATAGTGTGCTCCTATCCTATTATTCCAGATGGCAGGTCAACGTGTGAATTAATGGGCCTAGTTCCAGAATAAACCACTTTCTCTATAACATAACGACAACAAAAACTATAACTAAATCTCATGCACCTCCATAAATGGAGGTGCAGAATAAACGCAACTAATCTTCCTTAAACTGCAAGTGAACAATGACATAGTGAGTAGAAAAGAATACTTTCCAATAACTAAAGAAAAAGAAAACTCTAGTATGGGAAGCTACCCAGCAATCACTACAGAGTAGGAGGTTTGCTTTGTTTCCCTTAAGAGACTTATGTTGTCAAGCCCACCTCTATTACATTCTTTTCTCAGAATCTCTGTGAGTAGCCACATAGCATCAATTACTTTAGAGTTATAACTGGGTACATACTATCATATTTGGTGGAAATTTAACTAGCTCAAAAATTACAGCATCAACCTTCCGTACCTCCTCTTTCTGAAAGAGAGCAATAAACATTTGTACATTTGATTTATGCCCTCAGCCAATTGGCCTGAGAGTTAAACTGTCCTTTTAAATATTCTTGTATCTAATTTTTGTGGGTCTCTGATGTCGGCTAACTTCCTTCACTGAAGACCTTGATTTTGTACCATCTTGGGACTAGATGTGACTTTGTGGTCATGTGAAAATCAGTATATCCTGCCTTCAATCTGGTGCTAAAATGATTGTATCTCAACAGTTTATTGTGAGAGAAGCTTTTTTGTCAGTCCAATTTCCCTGTGCTAATATAGATGTACCTGAGCCATGAAGACTTGTATCCATTATCAGCAGTAATATGAGCTGTTCCTTGAATAAATTTCCTTTCAGAAGGGATTATCATCTCAAAGATCTCTTGACAGACTTTAAGAGTACTACCTACTTGTGTCTCCTAAGCAGTTTCTGTCTGGAAATTGAGGAATAGCAACTTTATTTTCCTAAGAAACAGTCTCTATGCATGCTATCAGAGAGGGCCCCAAAATAGTTAGCTGCTCTTGCTATCTATGACTGTTTTTATTAAGGGCTGGTTGAGGATGTCCCCCTCCTGAAAGACTGGAACTGTTGTTGCTTACTTGGCTGTGATACTGAGCTGCATCCTGGCCCCAAAACTATGGGCAAAAGGAATAAAGGGATTTAGTATTTGGCTTAAAAATAGCTGCTAATGTATGAAGGCAAAACAAGTTATGTTATAATGCCAGTTTAAAACTGAAAATGTAAATACTAACCATCTCCAGCTGTATCCAATGACCGAAGATACTGCAGTTCTTCTGCTGCTTTATCTCTTACTGCTTCCAACTCCCCTATTTTGTCACTTACTTTAACAATGTTCATAAAGGCCTCATAGTTGCAAATTGAATCACGGATCTAAAATATGTGAGGAAAGATAATGCTACTAACAATTAACCTATGTTTTCCAAACAGACATGCTTTTGATATACAAATGTTAATATTTTCCCAAGAATTTCATTTTATTTGCCAAGCAGTTGCTTTTAACAGCTTCATACTGCCTCCTTGAAACACCAAACTTTATTATTTTCTTGTTATCAACATACTTGTTCCATGATGACAAAGAAAATAAAATGTTTATTTCTTATCACTAGCAAAATATATAACAATAATTCCCAAAAATATGTAACAAAATTTCATGGCCTTAGCTGGAACTCAGAATACATTCAGCAAATACACTTAGGCTAGTAGTGTTCTAACAGTTTGCACACACCTGGCTGTTGTAGTAGAACAAGAACAATTTATATTCTTATGAAACCAGTGGCCTGGTAAATTATAATGCAGGAAAAAATGAATGTAAAAATATATGAAAGCAAAATTTTTGCTCTATTACTATATGCTCTTGACTGTTGCTTTGACTATTACTCTATGAAACACTGCTAGTTCAACACTAGCTTTTTAAAAGTTCACATAATACAGTAAATACAAGTGAACTAGTAAGTAATGTTCCAGCCATTTTGGTGTGTGTGGGATTTATATGACACTCCTTTGGAATGTTTCAGCCTGGAAAACTACAGTTTGGACATGTTTTAAAAGAACTGATTAACACCGATAACAAGTATTTTATATACTATGACTACAAAGTCCATTTCTGCTGTATGCTTGCTATTATTGAATTACATTGAAAAAGCTGAGAACACGAGACATACAAACATTTTCAAAATGTTCTCCAAGTTTAACAAGCTTACCATCCATATGAAATACTGATTAATATAATCAGGATCACTGAGTTGATTTATTAATGGAAGAAGAATTCCTTGAGAAAGGATTTCCTGAAAGAAAAGGAACAATAATAAAAGTCCTACCTGTAAGTCATGTAAACAAGGTCTTCCTCTAAAATTTTAGCTAGGTCAAGATCTCAAACTAAAACTAAAACCTCAAACATCAATCATATAGTAATGAAGATCATAATAGAATAAATTCATATTTCATATTGCATGTAAAATATAAAATCATCAAGGCATTACCAGAGCTGTGGGTGGCAGTTCCATAAATAAACATTGTAACTATACTCCAGATGCCAAAAAGATAAATGAATCAAAATATAGCAAAATGTAGATCTTCCCAAGATTTGAGGAAGGCTGCTAGACCAATGCCCTTTTGACTCATTATTCTCCATCTGAATATAACCACATAGGACACCAGAGCCACACCTTCTCAGCTAATATCCCTTGCCAGCTCTGCATTCATTATACCACTGCCTATGTTTTTATATAATACCTATAATGGGGAAACCAGTTGAATATAGATTCTTCCAGTATCTGGAACCCTGTGCAGCCATAGTTTCAGATCATAGATTACACATTCAGCTGGTTTTCCTGTTAACGACACCCCTCCAACACATAGACAGCAAAGGTTGAGATGTTCCTCCAGACACAACCCTACTTTCTTCCTTGTGTGATTACAGTTATGCAGATAATGACAAGTGAACAGAGCTCAGACGTAAACCTGTTTCACAATTCAATCCTATGCAGGCTGACTCAGAAGTAAGTTTCATTACTTACTCCCAGGTAAGTCTGCATAAAATCACAGTTTAAGACAAGTATATAAGGGGTAAAACAGATGGTTGGGAAGGAGGCATGCTCTGGCCATTTTCAGCTGGTACCATGGCGACCGCACAGCCTACTCCCAAAGTGGGCTGCCACCACAGGTCTCAAGCTGCACCACCCAGTCGGTTTAAACCCAGTCCTTTTTGCTTCAGTCCAAAGGACCAGAGAGCAATGTTGGAGTGGTTTTGGGTTGCTTTGGGGGAATGCGTTGCATAAACACCACGTCTTCAAAGTGGCCAGAAGCTGCTTCATTTGGATGTGTAGTGTAGTTTAATAATTTTTTAAGGGGGCAGGGTGGGGTTTCTGGGGGTTTTTTAATCTGTATTTCTGGTGTAATTTTTAACTATTGTAAGCCACCCTGATTGTTTGACAGAAGGGCGGGGTATAAATAAATTATTATTATTATTATTATTATTATTATTATTATTATGTATTTCGGGCTTTAGCAAGGGATGCTGAAAACTGTGATTCACTCACTAGATACTGTTGGACTGCAAGTCCTATTGGCCACAGTTAGCATCGGCAATGGTAAGGGATGATGGTACTTGCACCATTATATATGTTGGGGCATATGTTCTCCATCCTTGATACAGAAGAATACTAGATTTTACGGTATTCAGAAACTGAGATGCTTGCCACAGCTGCATCTCCAGTTACTGTTTCCATTATGTAACAAGGACTGTTGCAATGATATAATTTTAAAATATTTGTTTCATTTTATTGGTAATACACTGAATAAAATTCTGAATTCTGAAATTATTGACCTAGATTTCAAAAACATGTGGAACTTACTTTAAATAATGCATATCACTGATTTCAGCTTGTATTAAACAGCTTTAGGAAATGCCAGGCACAGCTAAACCACAGTTTTCATTGCTCCTTCACAAATTTGCAAAAAAACAAAACCTAGAATTCAGAATATTACTTAAGAAGCTGCTATGCAAAGAACCTGTGGTCTGCTAGGCAAAAGGAGTGGCTGGCAGATGACCAGTATGGCTAAGGTTGAGAAAGGAACACAGCTGGAACCTAGTGGGAAAGGGTGGTAGAAAAGCAAGACAATATTGGGATAGTAAGTTTCAACATATAAAGATTATGGGAGAAGCTAAGGTCCTGTACACTCGGGGTGGAGTGGGGGGATGGCAATGCACACAGTACACCCAAACACCTTCCCAACACTGGTTTCACGCCACCCATCCAACCGCACGGTGGGTGGTGCCACGCCATTTCTTTGGCGCAGTGTTTGGATGTGCTGCACCAAAGAAATGTGGAAAAGCTGCCACCGTTGTAGCAAAGGCGGCTTTTTACTGCTCTAATAAGGAGCAACATTTTGGGGCTTCTTTTTAGAGCAGCAAATTGCCGGATCGGAGCCATGGCGTGCAGTTGCCACGGCCCCAATCCAGCTAGGAAAGGGGAGGCCAGAGGCTAATCTATCAGGGCCATCTGTCAAGCCCCTAAGTATATGGCAAGAGCCAATGAAAAGTTGGAAGGAGATTGGAAGTTGTGACTGAGTTGCTCAAAACAGGGGAAAATATTTGGGCTGATGCTGCTGAAGATGTAGTAGGGCCTGAAACTCCTAACTTGAGGGATAACCTTTGCTATTATCTTCAGTGAGAAGCAACAGTGGATGTTGCTGCAACCACTAAAGAGTTGTTCAATATCTTTCCTCAGTCTATGCCTTGCAGTTGGTGTAGGGTGAGAGGAAGTCATTCAATAAACTGATATCTGCAGAGCTATCATCTTGTCAGATGATCAAGCAACTAATGCTGCAGTCACAAATATTCTCCCTTCCCATAATTTATTTAGTGGGCCCATAAGCAAAAATAGTAGAACTTGGAACTCTTGAATGCTTTTTGCCTCTCCTCTTTATTCAAATCTCAGAGAAAAAAGAGTGCATATATAGGAAGCAAAGCAAAAAAAAAAGTGAGTAAAATGTTGGGAACTTTAATTGTTCCAGATGTTTCAGTAGAAAGCTTCCTCAGGCACTGAAAGACTAACCAACCATACTTCAAAAAAACAAAAACAAAAACCCTCACAATATAAAATAGTATGTATGTATAGAAATATATTATATATAATTTGTATAAATAAATAAAAACAATATTTAAAGCCCTTTATACATTTTTAATATGAGCCATCTAATAATTTGTGACCACACATATTATATACAATTTTAAAAGCCCTCTTCCTTTGGTAAAGGTACACAGGTGCCTTTATATAATAGGTATGAACCAGTTCACTGTAGATGAACCTCATATTCCCATTCAGCCTTCCCTCACATGAAATAGGCCTATCCCTTAACATATCATCACACAGCCTGTTTGCACAGGTAGATGCAAGTAGGGCTGAATAATGCCAAGCTATAGAAATTCTTCATGCATTGAAGTTCAGCAGTGGGATCCATCATGCATATTTCCTTTTTAAATATTTTATGAGGTGTACTGTATATACTCATGTATAAGTCTAGAAATTTTAGAATTGACCCCAAGTACTGTAAAGGTAAAGTACTGTACTTTAACTCTGATTTAAAAAGGAACCCTCTTGAAAAACAAGAGTGTAATCTCTCCTGGAATAAATGACCACCACCACCCCTTTGCTTTCTCATCCATCCAGTCTTTAGTGTGAACAAAAACAGTTATGCAAATTCCTTGGCATTGTTTTCCTTTATTTCATCATTTACAGCATTTGTTAAATGCCCTTAAGTTTTGCCCTCGACTTATCCATGAGTTTTATCAAAATCCATAATTTTAGCCCCAAAACCTGCCCTCAACTTATACATGAGGTTGACTTATAGTTAAGTATATATGGTATTAGTTAAATGATCAATGATTCAGAAGCAGCACAACCAACAAGAATTAAAGAAAAAAATGAACAAACTTAACTTGTTAAAAAAAATGTTTCTGCTCCTGATTATACAAATATTGTTATTAGGTTATTAGGCAATGAAACATGGAATATTCCTATGATAGAATACAAAATTAAATTTACCCTGACAAAATATCTCATGATCTTGTTCTGGAAGTCTCCAGGAGGTAGCAATAAATACAGTAAAACTTCACACAGATCCCTTAGGAATCCTAAAGAGACACAATAAAAAAGAAAACACTGTACAACAAAATCTAGGATACTGTTAAACATTTCCCCTTTTTATCTTTAAAAAAGAAATAGATATCTTGCTATTCCACAACTAATACTACCTCAGTTTGGAAGGATATGACAAAATCCAAACTATCAATTACTGATAAGAGCGTCTAAAAAAGCAAATTCATGCCAAACGTCATTATATTGCAATATATACTGTGGAATCTCAGTTCCCATTTCTGCAACAATAGAAAAATGGAATACTTTTTATTATAACAGAATTCAGTGTAACCCTGTGTAGTACGAAAAAATATTATTCAACATTATCATTAAAGTAACAACTGTCTGCCCTGAAATATCAATTTATTTCCAGAAGACTGGTTGTTGGCATAATTTAACCACACTGTATCTTTAAAAAGCAAATTTTAAAAAACCTTCTTCATCTTTGGGAGATGTACAGACTAGATCACGACATATTTTCTCTTCCATTTCAACTTCAACTTCAAAAAATGTATCTACAAGATCTTCTGCACCATCTAAAAAGAAATGGAGAAAATTGTGTAGATCCAAAAATAATACACAGAAGTATTCTGTTCTGCATTTATCCCTAACATTTCCTTTCCACATTTACATCTTTGTGAACTACTACATTTCAGTACCATTTGCAAATAGCTCCTTCTTTGCAGATTATTAAACAAAAAATTCCTGCCATATGTGCCAATATATGTACTTCTTGGGAAATGCTCTGTGTAGGTACATTTTTCATTCTTCCTACAGTAAAACAGATTTTCAATTCAATTCAGAGGCAAGGCTATCTGTTCTCTGTGTTTATCACACACAACAAATAGTAATCACTGTTAACTGCTGCTGTCCGAATCAGGAGTCTAGCAGGAAGCCACTATTCAATCAACTATTATTTGCAAAGCTATTCCAAAATATGCATGTTTAAATAATGCTGAATTTCCAGTTTAACCATGAAAAGCTCAAATCTATCTCATTTAAGAGAAGTGGTTCACCTGATTACACCAACTGCACTTCCTCCATCAACACAGGCACATCAACTGGTATCTGAGACACAAGACTTCACCAGAGGCTGTCTCAAGATAGTCATGTCAATTCAAGAAGAAACAGGTTGCACTGCACAAAAGGAACTGTCTGCTCTCATTCCTGTTGCAACCACTACTTCGGTCTTCAAAAAGAAAAAAACCACTTCTGAGGATCAAATTTAAGGGAGGGCCTGATATGGGGCAGAGTCAGGAATTGGTAGAAATTGGGCAAAGGCAGCTAGTACTCATGTTAAGTAATATATTCAACATGGTCTTTAGGCCTGGTATTTATTTATCAATTAATTTTTTAATTCTATTGTATTCTATGTATTTTTATTATTGTAACCTGCCTGGATTCTTTGTGATTGGGCAGGCTATAAATAAATAATTTATTATTATTATTTATTATCACTATAGATTATGTACTAAACTAGACCTCTTTCAGCAATAAACAGTAATAAATGTGAAAAGCTAACCCATACACACATTATTCATCTGTAGAAAATGACACCTGGACGTACTGAAAAACAGCCAAAATTTTAATTCAGTTTATTATGAAATTGATAGAATGTAATTTAAAAATAAATAAATTATTACCTTTAATTTGATCATCATCTTTTTCAGTTATCCTCTGCTGAGCTTTTCTGAATACTCTAAGATGAGTAGCAAAATCATCTACAAGTCGGGTAGTAAAATATGGCTGCCAATCTATTTCTTTTGACCTTTTTAGTAAGAAATATTACATTGACAAAATTTTAAGAAGCAGGATCACAGAACATATTCCCTCAAAGTAAATCCCATTGAATTTAACACTCTATAGTAGAAATATTTAAGACAACACTTTAGCTTTGAGGAAGTTCTGAAAAACCAAGCAAACTGGTTTGGTAAAAAGAAACTATGATTAAATATTATTAGTCCTTAGTTCCTAATAACTGATTCAGTACCTAAATGGTTTATTTTCAGTACTACAACTACAAACATTAAAGCAGAACACTAGATGGCAATTTTATATAAAATATTTGTTCACTTGAAGAAACTAAAAAACAAAACAAAAGCTAAACCAACCATCAATTCAAAACTTAGTCCATTAGGATTTATAATGCGCCTGTGACACTTGTGAACCATCTAAATACACTGTGGAATGTTGTTAACTATTCTATGCCAGATACTACCAATTTCATGGATTAGCATCTCTACTCAGTATCTGGAATCCAGAATTTACAGAGAAATTACTTATAATTAAGGCATGTTTCCAATAATAGGTAAAAATATCTACATTGCCTCGAAACTACAACTGAAAGATAATACCATTCCTTCTGTGATGCAAGAACATTTATTTCTTTTTATAGTTACAAAAATGTGGTCAGAAGTAGGCCAAATGTGGTCCATAAGCCACAAACTGCCTTAATGGCATTTTTGCACACCTCCAACTGGGGGGGGGGGAGGCAAAATGGACAGGTTGCTTACCTGTAACAGTATTTCTTTGAGTAGTCATCTGCAAATTCACACAAATGGGTTTTATCTGCGCATGCGCAGCCAGCTTGGAACCTTCTGGAATCACTAGGTAGAAGCTGGATTGCAACTTTTTGGCGGTAGTTCCGCCCACCTCTATATAGGCCCTGCGTTCCCGCTCGCTCCTCAGTTCCAAGTACGCCGCTAAAAAGCGACAGCAAGGTTATCAAATAGAGCAAGACACAACTGAGGGGAGGTTGGGAGGGATTTGTGTGAATTCGCAGATGACCACTTGAAGAAATACTGTTACAGGTAAGCAACCTGTCCTTCTTCTTCGTGGTCTCTGCAAATCACACAAATGGGTTACTCAGACTAACAAGCTAAAGTCAGTGGAGGAGGGAGTGTCCTGACACAAGGCTTGCAGGTGCAAACAAGAACGTTTATTGGCACAAACATCAATCAAATCCAAATAGGCATATCAAAATAGTCATATGCATATATTTCAAGTGCATCAGCAATTGAAATGTAACCCATCAGAAATGCATTTAGTATCAAAAATGGCATAGAAATAGCAGTAAGTTGCAAAAAGTTTCAAGTATCAAATCAGAAATAAGGCACTATCCCGTGGTTATTTCAAGTAGAAACATATCAATATACCTTTGAATTATAATTCAAGTAACCAAAGCATTCAAACTTGTGTAAACATAATATGAAGTTATTAGGGCAAACACATTGTACAAATAAACTCAATGCAGTCCAGATAATAATACTGCTCTCCCAAGGGCAGCATCTTGTCTGGCTCGTGTGTCCAACCTGTAATGTTTAATAAAAGTCATTGGTTGGGACCAGACAGCTGCCTTACATACATCCTCTAAGGGGACACCAAACAGGAAAGCAAATGATGATGCTACCGCCCTTGTGGAGTGCGCACGCACCCGGCCCGGTGGAGTTTTGCCTGCCAGTTCATAACATAAATGAATGGTGGAGGTCACCCACTTCGATAGTCTTTGAGGAGTGACAGGCAGTCCTTTCTTGTGCTCAGAGTAGCACACAAAGAGTCTTTCCGAGTGTCTCAAGCCCGAGGTATGCTCCATGTAGAAAGCTAAGGCTCTACGAACGTCCAGTGTGTGCAGCCTTTGCTCGACCTCAGTGGTTGGGTTCAGGGCCAGGGTGGGTAGCACAATGTCTTGGTTGATGTGGAAAGCAGAAACCACCTTCGGTAGAAAGGTGATGTCGGTACGGAGGACCACTTTGTCCCTGTGGAACAGGAGATAGGGCTGGTCCATCCTTAAGGCACATAGCTCACCAGCCTGGCGAGCTGAAGTCAAGGCCACGAGAAATGCCATCTTCCACATCAACAGTCTCATGTCAGTAGTAGCCATTGGTTCAAAGGGCTTGATAGACAGGTAGGATAATGCTAAGTCCAGGCTCCAAGCCGGGGTCGGTACCGAGGATGGTGGATATAGTTTATTGAGTCCTTTAAGGAATCTCTTAACTAAGGGTTCAGAAAAAAAGGACGGTCGACCCTCGAGCTGGTAGTGGGAACAGATGGCAGAGAGGAAACACTTAATAGAAGTGAGGCAAAGTCCTGAGTTGGAGAGGGACAAAGGAATTCAAGTATTGTTGGTACCGTGACACGGGATGGAGAGATCCCTTTGGTTAACAAAAAGTCTACAAATTTTTTCCACTTGAAAGAGTAGGATTTTCTAGTGGAAGGTTTCTGGGCCGCCTCAATTATCGTCTGTAGAGGAGCGGAGAGTGAATTCAAGGTAGGATTCTCCATGCTACCATAGGTAGAGAGTCCAGATCCGGATGCTGCACCCTGCCCCTGTGCATAGTGAGGAGGTCCAGGTGATAGTCCAAGCAGCAGTAAGTCTCTCGGGACAGTTGTAGGAGCGAGGGGAACCAAGGCTGTCTCAGCCACCATGGAGTGATCAGAATAGTCTCCGTCCTGTCCAGTCTCATCTTGGCGAGTACCCTGGTTATGAGTGGGAATGGAGGAAATGCGTAGAATCTCCTCCCGTACCACGTGAACTGGAAGGCATCGCCTCGAGAGGTTCGTGCTCTGTACAGAAATCTGTACAGTGAGTGTTGTCCTCTGTGGCAAACAGATCTATGTCTCTGGTCCCCCAGATGGAGAACAGTTGCGCCACCACATCGGGATGGAGACGCCACTCGTGACAGGGATTGGCTCACCGGCTGAGGCTGTCGGCCAGTTTGTTTTGTTGTCCAGGAAGATGAATGGATTGGAGCAGGATGTTGTGGTCGATGCACCAATCCCAAATGCGTAGAGTAATGTTGAGCAGGGTCGAGGATTTGGTCCCACCTTGCTTGTTGAGGTAGTACATGACGGTAGTGTTGTCCATCATGAGTAGAATTACCTTGTTTGACAAGTCCATCTGGAACGCCTTGAGAGCCTTCTCCACGACAAGCATCTCCAAGGCGTTGATGTGCAGAGTCTTTTCGTCTCAGGACCATGAGCCTCTCACAGTCAGTCCTCGGGAGTGAGCTCCCCAGCCTTCCATCAATGCATCCGTGGTTAAAGTAATGTCCAGGTGAGGAGGAAGGAACGGTATCCCTATATAGACATTGTCGGGATAGAGCCACCATTGCAGGGACTTGGAGACCCATGTTGGGATGTTGAGCCACTTCGATGGGGAGTCGCATGTAGCATCGAACGACAGGAACCAAGACTGTACGGGTCGTAGACGTAGTCTCGCCCATGGTGTTACGAAGGTTGTTGAGGCTAGTTGTCCCATAACCGTCTGTACCAGATGAGCCCTGACCTTCGTGTGTTTGAGGCAAGCTCTGATGGAAGCTGTTAGAGCTGCAAACCTGTCTTCCTCAGTTCGGAGTCCAGTATCTCCCCGATAAACTTGACTCGTCTGGACAGAGTGAGGTTTGACTTTCCTCATTGACTTTCAATCCGAGGGAATGTAATAGTCCAAGGGCGAACTGGATGTCGTTCTGGAGCTGCTCTCGGGATGGTGCAGTGAAGAGCCAGTTGTTGCGATGTAGATAGGCGGCAACCAGGGCCATGCATTTGGTGAATACCCTCAGTGCCGATGACAGTCCGAACGGAAGAACTTTGTATTGATAATAGTCGGTTCCGACTGTGAAGGCTAGGAACCTGCGGTGGTCCTCTCCGATGCTGATGTGGAAATAAGCGTCTTTGAGATCCACCGTGGCAAACCAGTGGTCCTTCTGCAAGAGGGGTAAAATAGAAGACAAAGTCATCATACGAAAGCGTCTATATACAACAAAGGCATTCAATGCTCTTAGGTCTAAAATAGGCCTGAGGCCAGAGTTTTTTTTTTAGGTACAATAAAATAACGGGAGAAGAAGCAACATCGAGCCCGAGAAGCAGGGACGGGTTCGATAGCTCCTTTGTCTATCAAGGTGCGCACTTCATCAAGTAAGGTGTTAGAGGGGTTCGTGATGACAATAGCTCCAGTTGGTGGGAGCTCTTCAAATTCTAGGGCATAACCCCTTCTAACAATGTCCAGGACCCAAGAATCAGAAGTGATGGTGGCCCAGGTGTCAAAAAAGGGCCTGAGTCTGTCATCAAACTCTAAGGTGACGGAGTGCGCGGCTACATATCATTGCCTTCTTTTGCTGTCAAATGGCCTTTTACGGAAAGGCTGTCTGGGTTGATGTTGTTCCTGTCTGTGGCTAGAGGACGAGGAGGAGCGGGAAGGTTGTCTCCTGTGGGGTTGGTTTTGTGGCTGGACACTGTCCTGCTGGAACGAATGCTGATTTGGGGGGTACCAAGATCTTGGTTGGTAAAATCCAAAACGGCGCCTTGACGATTGTGGCAGTTGTGCGGTGTGTTTGTGAGCAGCAGTTTTCATTTTATATTTTAAATTCAATTTCTCATCAATTTCTTTATGAAAGAGACCTGATTGATCAAATGGTAGATCTTCTATGGTTGCTTTGGCCTGAGATGTAAGATCGGCCACACGTAACCATGCATGTCGACATTAAGAAATTGCATTGAGGAGGGTTTTAGATGAACAGTCGGTCAGATTTCGGGCACAAACAATTTGCTGTGTCCCAACTGCATGAGCTTCCTGCTGAAGAGCAATTGCATATGGTTTATGCTCTTCAGGTAGATGTTCTAGAATCGGAGCAAGCTTCTCCATTAGTTGTTGGGAGTATGCACTCATACAACCCACACAGTTGGCGGCCTTGAGTCCAAGGACCGAGGTGGAGTAAGATTTCTTGGCCAGCATATCAATTTTTTCCCCTTCCTTATCTGCTGAGGAAGTGGAAGACTTAGAGGTCGAAATGTATTGAGCCCCTTCAACGATGTCCGAATTCTGGTGAGGGTGATCTATCATCCAGTTCGGTTTAGGGTCTGCAATGCGATATAAATTGTCCATGCGTCTCGATGTGGTCGAAGTAGAGGTTGGCACCTCCCAAGATCTCTTCAAAATCTTGGCAAGAGACAGCATGTATGGGATAGCTGGTCTATCTATAATCCTGCTCTGAGCTCGCTTCTCCAGCTGGTCAGAAGCTTCTTCCTCTTTGGGTTGGGTAATTTTCAGATCTAGTGCACGAGCCATTCGGAGGACCTAATCCGCCAAGGCGCGAGCATCGTCTGATGGAGAAGAGGACTGTGTATTCAGAGGCAGTCGGGCCTGGCTAGGAGACCAGTCAAGATCTGCTTCAGAGTCATCCTCCGGGGCTGGCGAGAAGGATCGATATGATGTGCTGGGAGACGAGGGGCGACTGGGATTTTTATGCTCACCTCTTGACTGTTGGTGTCTAGGTGTAGACGAACAAGTAGGAGATGGGGAGCGATGATGCTTGGTTGAAGGAGAAAGGCGATGAGTATAACGATGTTTCCGGGGTGGTGAGGGTGAGGAAGATACGTCCCCTAGCTTCGGTGAGCTCGAGACTGATGACGGTGCCTGGAAGGTCCAGGTGATGGAGAAGAAGGCGAATCGGAATGGTGCGTCGGAACCGGAGAAGAAAGGGGCTGCTGAGTAGCAGGAAGGGCTAGAAGCGACGGCACCGGAGAAGGAAGGGGCTGCTGTGTAGCAGGAGAGGTGTGATGTCTCTGAACCGATGAGGGACGGGGCTGCTGTATAGCAGGAAGGAGCTGACATCTCTGTTCTTCCATGTAATGTAGCTGGTCTGGCTGGACAGGCAGGAGATAACTGTTGGAGGCCTTGTGGTAAACGAGTTGAGGGTATTTCAGGATCCATGGATCCGAGACTGGTTCGGTCATGGGTTGGTATTGTTTCCGTCCGGTATCAGAATGAGGGGACGGTCTATCATTGGACCCAGAGCTCCTACAGGCCAGAGAAAGAGAAACAGTAGGAGGCAGTACGGAGCGTGGCGTCGCGGCCGGGGGTTGCTGCATTTTGGCCTCGGATTCGGTATCAATGCAGACAATCGGAGTGGTGGGTTTCGAACCCGACGGGCTGGTGGGAGTCGGAACAAGCGCTACAGATGGTGGAGGAGCGGAACGGGACGACAGTTGGGTTTTGGATTTTCCCCCCCAATCTTGAGTGTCTCCTGGGAGGTAATGACTGCTCCCCTTCCAGAGAACGAGCAGGGGACACAGAACGGGCTTTGTTGGAGGACAGAGAAGTTTCCTCGATGGTCCCCAAGTGCTTGCGTTTGGAGGACCTCTTTCCAGCCCTTTACTCAGGACTCACGCTCTCTCCGCGCCTGGATGATCTCGTAGATCTCTCCCTGGACCTTCCCCTTCGTTGAGGGGGGTCCGAGGAAGGTTTAGAAATGGCTATCGAAGCCAAGGCCATAGCCGGTGCATCAGCTTGCAAGGCCTTTTCCCACAAAGCCGCCCTCAGCCTGACCATTCTATTCTTGAGTGCTTGAGGGGTCATCTTCCTGCACAGCTTGCAGGATTTTGGATTGTGGATGCCTCCAAGACAAAATACACATTCCTTGTGCTGGTCCGAGGTCGGGAATTTGGAGTTGCAGGAGATGCAATGTTTGAAAGACGCCATGGTCGTTGAATCCAAAAACGTGAAGCGAAGTCGAAGTCGATAAATGGTCCAAGTCAATCGATTACAGCGGCGAATAGTCCAAATGAACAGAATAGAGTCGCAATCCAGTAGAGTAGTCAAGCCAAAAAATGTGGTCAAAGCCGTTAACGAGTAAACTGCCTGGTAGCGAGGTTCCTTGCTAGCTGCAAAAGCAGCGGACGAAAGGAACTGAGGAGCGAGCGGGAATGCGAGGCCTATATATTATTATTATTATTAAAGTTATTATTAAAGTTTATTTCTAGAGCACTGTCAGTGTACTCAGAGGTGTATATAGAGGTGGGCGGAGCTACTGCCAAAAAGTTGCAATCCAACTTCTGCCTAGTGATTCCAGAAGGTTCCGAGCTGGCTGCGCATGCGCAGATAAACCCCATTTGTGTGATTCGCAGAGACCACGAAGAAGAAATGTCATTTTCTGTCTCTGAAAGGTTTTGCAATAAAATTGAGATTACAAATTGTATTAGGTATGGAAAGAACATCTGAAAGCATTTGCAAAATGACTGAAAAACATATTGATGGCAGCACTAGGAAACCCTGACAAATAGAACCCTGTACTGATGAGAATCTTCACAGTTTAGGACTACATATGTGTACATTTTCAGTACAAGAATCAGCTTTTTCTGATCATGAAATGATATTTCTATGTGGAAATGTTATTTTATGTGCAGAAAATGCTTTTGTTCTGTAGAAAACAACCAAATAAAATTTTGTGCAGAATAAGTCCTAACTTGCAAATAAGCTTTGAAAACTATGTGGTTTTCAAAGACTTTCTTGCAGCAGGAACAACATTGTTAAAACTACTCATTGCTTCCTCCAAGATGAAACTTAGTGAAGAGTTACATCCCTAGACAACATGCAAGTAACATAAAATGATTCTTTAAAAGAAGATGCACAATTTCTGTTTGTAAAAGCATACAATGAAACTGCTTCACTTTAATAGCCCAACATTATTGTGTGTAATGCTTTTCCACACACTCCCATAGGCAAGTTTTATTATCTGTCAACTACGTATATTCATCTCAGAACAATTTTAAACTCCCTGAAATATATTCAAAGAACCAAGTCATCTTAAAAGCCAGGGACCACAAGTAAAGTAAAAAATAAAAATAAAAATAATGAACACTGTCATAAAGCACTCTTGGTATACTTTTTTATGTACCAAGCACCCTTGGTATATTTTTAATGCATGTACTTATAGGTAAATTATTCTGTAAAGAGCATCTCTGGACAAGATTTTATTTCCTCTTGTAAGTTTTGTAACAGTCTTCCCTCAGTATCCACAGACTATCATGTGGTTTTCTTAGCATGTTTCGTCAGAGGGGGTTGGCCATTGCCAACCTGAGGCTGAGAGCATGTGATTTGCCCAAGGTCACCCAGTGGTTTACATGGCCAAGCTACTTGAATAGTTATACAGAATGCTTTCTAGAAGAATTTTAAATTGTTTGTACAAATAATACTTACCTAGAAGAAAACTGAATTAGTGCATTTTGCAGAGCCTGCCTGATTTCAAGAAGAAAAGATTCATCATCACTTAGTGTATAATACCAATACTGGACATAGTCACGCAGAGAAAACTGGATAACCTAAAATTACATCAAAATACATAAATAAAATATTAAAATATGACTAAAATAAGCAGACATAGGAAAAATTCCTTCCCCAAAACTATTTATAAACAAAAATTGTAAACCTGTAACGGCTGAAGGTCTCATTAGGAAGAGAGATCATATCAGACAAATGTAAAGTCTCCCTTTGTTGGTCACAAAACAGCTTTAGTTCACAATTTCTTACCTATGGCTGAGAAGGGTTCCTTTTGTCTAAGGATCATTTGATCCAGCAAAGGAATCCTGCTAAAGGAATGGGGAAGGATATAATTTTTTGTATTCACCCTAATGGTCCACAAAAATCTTTTCTGGTGTGTTGGGAGTCATCCCCAAGACACTGAAAGAAATGCCAATGGGGACCACTGGACAAAAAAACAAACAAACAAAAAAAAACAGTACATCAAAAACTGCTTTCTCTTGCTTTTCATCAGTGGGAGCATCCAGAGTGAAACCTGAATAAGGGGTGCTCATGTTATTGAAAAACAGATTTGGATCCTACTGAATAGATTTTACACATTGTATTTTATAATACAAAGGTGATTATCTATAACAATACAAGCTTTTGTATCAGAGTTTTGGACTAACTATCTAGATTTTAACATCAAATCATACATCAGCCTTGAGCGTTGGTAGAACTGGCCTGGGGAGAGTTTACATGCACTATAGGGGAACAATGGACATAAAATCCATTTTTTGAAAGCCTGGTTTATTGTATACCTGCATCACACCAATGTTGAAAATTGTCTTCCTGACAAATAAGGGTCTCTGGGATTCCAGAAGCACCAGAAATCAAGCGGGAGCCAAGGTATAAATAAGCACAGTATATCTGACTGTGTCCTTCACACAAACACTTGCAGACAGTGAATACCAGCCACAGTTAGCTGTGACGTTCACATGCCAGTTTTTCCAAATCTGACAGTTTATCATCATGAGACTGCTTTGCTTTTTATCTTAATTCCACAAATCTTAGAATTAAGTTATTATATAAGGGGTTAAGCTTTCATTAACAAGCTTTATATTTTTCACAACAGCTCCAACATTTTAGGACAAAACAAATAGATTTTAAATCTCTGGGTAACTCAGCTAATCTCAGTATTTATCTGGAATGATTTCAAAGCAAATAATGAAATCCAGCCATGTGCCCAAAGGTAAAACTGACCTTGCATATTACAATGAAGTTTCCCCAGAGGCAAGCTTACAATTTTAAAAGGTGCTTACAGAAAAGAAATTTGTTACTTCAATAATAGTGCAGCTTCTAGGTTGTACCTGAATATCTGAATTCAAACAATAATAAAGTATCACTTGCTATTATAAGCATAAAACAGTAGTATCTTTTGAAGTTAGGGTGCAAAAAAAAAACAAAAAAAAACACGGATTAAAAATTTCCAAGTCAGGTACAAGAAAGGATGGTTTAATCTGGATTTATCCCAACCACAGTCTGCTGAATTCAGATGCAGGGGCAAACTATGCCCTGGAAATTACCAACCAGTAATGGAAGCTTCACATCCATGTTCAGAGAAAACAGAACCAAAGGAGAGGGCAGAACCTAAGGTTCATGTCTTGTCATGGTTGTAATGGCAAACCATAATCTCTTACAGACTACAATTAAGATCCACACAAACAGAAACACTCTGCAGCACAGAGGACTTAACCAACAAAATACAAAAGAAACAGATATGATATACAGCTGGCCTGCCATATCCATTGACTGTATCCATGGATTCAACCATTCATAGCTTGAAAATATATATTTTTTAAAAAAAAATCCAAAAAGCAAAGCTTGGTTTTGCCATTTTATATAAGGGACATCATTTTAAAACATCATTATATATAATGAGGTGAGCATCTGCAGATTTTGGTATTCACAACGAATCCTGTAACCAACCCCCAGTGGATATTAAGGGCCTAGTGTAGTGTTTCTTGGTATATCATTGCATTCCCTTTTAATGACTGAAACATTTAATGCAGGGCTAAATCTGACATTAAGCTAACCTAGAGCTGACTCTGTGAAATGAATGGGACTTGTTCATCACAGTTGCTAAGCCCTTTATTTCAATGGGTCTACTTTAGATATGACTAAGGGCCTTTGCAGACTGCCAGAAATAGTGCACATTAAATTGAGGCACTGCCCTGGCTCAGTGCTAGGGAGTCATGGGAATTGTATTTTTTTCTGGGACATTGAGCCTTCTCTGTCAGAGAGCTCTGGTGCCACAATAAATTACAGTTCCCATGATTCCCTAGCACTGAGCCAGGGCAGTGCCTCAATTTAATGTGCACTATTTCTGGCAGTCTGCAAAGGCCCCATCATTAGATTTAGCTTATATGGTTGATTCCTGCTAAAGAGCTTTGATGAAAAAGCACAGAGCATGAGTTAAAAGCCTGTTTATAATACCTACAGATTTGTTGTTCTCCTAATGTTATGTTTCCTTAAGGATCAATCACAATTGTCTTTTCAAAGTATGACTTTACAATAAATCTATTACTTTCATTTTTTTCAAGAGCCAGTGTAAGGGCAACAGGCAGAAATAGGTGTATGTGCAGAAAGACAAAGGGCAGATACAGCAATATATATAAACTAAGGAAAATGCAGTTTTGTGCTAAACTTTCCTTGCTGGTCTGTGACATCTCTTTCTGGTTATTTGTGTTAACCTGTGGCCAAGATCATAAGACAGAAAGTAAACATAGCCTACACTTCCTTTAAACCAAAGGCATTCAAGCCTAGTCAAAAACTAAAGATAATTCAGAGAACAACTCTAACAAGGAGATTTGCTTAATGTGTGTTGTAAAGCAAATGCAGCTGCCAACATAGGAGTTGTCTGAGACAGAGTTATCATAAATGTGAGCAGAGAGAAGGAAAGGTTGGGAAGAAAGACAGCTGTGTGTATGAGAGAGAGTATTTAAGACAAGCAACAAAGGTTGCTGTTAAAGGTAAGGATACAGTACCTAAGGCCTTTGAAATGATCCCACAGTATGGAATTCAAAAGCATTCTAAAGAATACATTTGTGTTAACACCTCTAACATATATATGTAGATGATCTATAAGACATAAATCATTTCATGATAATACCAAGTGTGCCTACTACACCCATATTGATTTTTCTGAGGAAATGTCAGACATGGCAGAAGTTGTTCAAAAAGGAGTGAAGTATATTGTGCTTGGTTTGCCAAATACAGTTATTGGACAAGCTAATCCACATCCATGAAGAACACAGAAATATCAGAATGACCACATTCAAATAAAAATGATACAGCCCAGTTTAGTAATTAATTGACGCCAATGGAAAAGGTGAGTGGGAGAATAAGTACACTTGAGTTAAACCAGGCTGTGAGTTCTGCAGCATTTACATCTCAATTGACAATATACAATATATCAATAATGAACATCACAGAATATCAAAGCAATTATCTATTTGAAAACAATGTTGGTTTCGAACTCACTTGCTGAAGAGGTTCATCGATTATATAGGCACCAGTCAGCCTCCTATCTATCTTAATAGGCTTGCTTTCTTGTTTCATTTCTTCGATGCACTTTGGAAGAGATTGAACATGATTAGTTACTACATTCAGTTTACGACTCAATGCACAAAATAAAATTCTAATACATCTTTATGCTATACAGGGTGGAAAATGATGTCTCCTTTTCACAACTATATTTCTTTTTTCCTATCAGCAGCTCCTAGTGATGATCACAATATTTCAAAGCAACATTATGATGTGGAAAACAGAATAGTGGATGCTGTTAGGAACAGATCAAAATCGTCCTGTCAATGTGGTAACTTTGCACCATCTGCAGCCATTTTTCTACCTCTAAGTGCATAAATGGGGTTTATTTTCATAGATGTAGGGCCTTTACAGACTGACAGAAATAATGCAGCTTGAAGCCAATTTAACTGTCCTGGCTCAGTGCTAGGGAATCATGGGAATTGTATTTTTTCTGGCACACTGAGCCTTCTTTGTCAGAGAGCTCTGGTGACACAATAAACTACAGTTTCCATGATTCCTTAGCACTAAGCCAGGACAGTTAAAAGTGGCCTCAAGCTGCATTATTTCTGGCAGTCTGTAAAGGCCCGTAGTCAGATCCAAACACCTGTGCATCTGCAGGTACATTTTAATCAAAATTTCCAAAGAAGTTCCAACATATGCAAGTTATATATGTCAAAGTCTATTGGTTTCACAAAGCTGTCCACCACTGTTCACACTTTCTCTGAACCTTTGGTCAGGTAGAGCAAAACACTACAGGTTTCTAGTACATAGGACCTTATCACACGGGGCTCAATGCAGACAGAATCCAAACGAAATCCCAACCTAATACGTATTATTTTTCCGTATGTCCACACGACGTCGCACAGAACCCCGACAGAACCCCGACAGAATGCGGAAAGAACCGAGATCTTTTGAATTTCGGTTTCTTTAGGAATTGCAATTGTGCGACGGGAATCATTTCACTTTTACCGTAGGTATGAAAACCCAATACGTAATGGGGAGCATTTCCCCGCCTGCGCTCCAAGGAGGACTCCTCAGAGAGCTGGCTTTCCGAGGGGGACCTCCTCGGAGCGCGAACCCTGTGCGGGGCCTCGCTCCTAGGAGGACCTCCTCAGAGAGCCGGCTCTCTGAGGACGTCCTCCTTGGAGCGCAGGCCCCGCACAGGGTCTGCGCTCTGAGGAGGTCCTCCCCGGAGAGCCGGCTCCAAGCGGGGCCTGCGCTCCAAGGAGGACGTCCTCAGAAAGCCGGCTCCCGAGGAGGACCTCCTCGGAGCGCAGACCCTACGCGGGGCCTGCGCTCCAAGGAGGACATCCTCAGAGAGCCGGCTTTCCGAGGAGGACCTCCTCGGAGCGCGGACCCTGCGCGGGGCCTCGCTCCAAGGAGGACCTCCTCAGAGAGCCAGCTTTCCGAGAAGGAACTCCTCGGAGCGCGGATCCTGCGCAGGGCCTGCGCTCCAAGGAGGATGTCCTCAGAGAGCCGGCTTTCCGGGGAGGACCTCCTCGGAACGCGGACCCTGCGCGGGGCCTGTGCTTCAAGGAGGACCTCCTCAGAGAGCCAGCGTTCCGAGGAGAACCTCCTCGGAGCGCGGACCCTGCGCGGGGCCTCGCTCCAAGGAGGACCTCCTCAGAGAGCCGGCTTTCCGAGGAGGACCTCCTCGGAACGCGGACCCTGTGCGTGGCCTGCGCTCCAAGGAGGACGTCCTCAGAGAGCCGGCTCTCCGGGGAGGACCTCCTCGGAGCGCAGACCCTGCGTGGGGCCTGCGCTCCAAGGAGGACCTCCTCAGAGAGCTGGCTTTCCGAGGAGGACCTCCTCGGAGCGCGGACCCTGCACGGGGTCTCGCTCCAAGGAGGACCTCCTCAGAGAGCCGGCTTGGGAAGGGGTGACAACCACGACTGTATTGCGCATGTGCTAGAAGAGCATTTCTAGCACATGTGCGGGATTTTCTCACTTGTGTGTGAACGGCAAATATGGTTCCCGGGGGTGCTTTCCTTAAAAGTGCAATGAAGGTAATTGCGTGTGATAGCCATTTGCGTATTGTGGGGTTTCGTCCGGTTTATTACTGGATTTATTCTTATTTCACTTTATTATCGCTTTGTGGGCCACGTGTGATAACGTCCATACTGAAGCTAAGTGTTTTTCAGCTAATGTTAAAGATATGAAACTAAGCCAATCTAAAAGAGTAGAACGCAAAAGTGAAAAGTCTACCAGTGTGATCTGGATGTATTTCTGTAGTTACAGAATACACAAAGTGCTAAATCAAAAGATAAACTAGACAATATTTGAAACATTTTATGTATTTGAAATAGTTTTTTTAACTGTAGAAAGCCTCAGATGATGAATGTAACCATGGGGAGATGGGGCTAATCCTCTCTTTTATACTATGGTGTAATAAAAATTGACTTGACAGCATGGTGTCACTAATACTCCACTCATGTGATTGATTTTCATCACACATGCAGCATAGGAAAAAAGGATACCTGCCCACATACACAAATTTACATGCTGCAGTCCCAATCCTGATTTCTCCTCACAGCTGTTTGCAGTCATGCAGTTCATATAACCATCTTGGAGTAAAATGCTACTAGTATCAGATAGGCATTTTACACAACCCATAATTAATTGTATTATACAATTGTACAAAGTAGTCTGCAACCATATCCTGTATTTTGAATTGAATTCTTTGAGTGTGGTCACTTATGTGGCCAAATCAGCAACAGCTTTTCACAAGGCAGATGCAGAAAAAAGGCACTGATAACCATTCCCCAAAGTCTGCAGAAGTACAAAAACTTTAGGGGAAAATAGTAAGGATGAGTAGGGAGCTAAACAAAATGAAGAATGAGTATACTCAGTGATAACAGAATATTCACTGACTGCTTAACAGAGGAGGAAAAAAATCTCTGAAGAACAAGGAGAAGAAAAAGAAGTGGGTACAAAGGCAAATGTGATGAGATACAAACATTTTAAAATGACAGAGAAAAGTATCTCCAGGTCTGGGTAGTCTATTTTGACATTTTTGTTATCCCATAAAAAGGTATTTTGCTGCTTAACTCAATAAAGAAAGTAAAAAATCCCTAGGATTCATCTTGGGAAAGATGAACCTAGAAAAATAATTCTAGTACACATTCATATTTCTTACCTTAGTTATGCCAAATGATGTAGGAGGAAGAAAGGAGTGTTCACACTGTTCAAGGTACTTCTCTGAATTTGTTTTTCCAAATAAGAGTGTAACCACAAAGCCCCTATAAGAATATTATCATATTTTAAATTTTAAACATTAAACATTAAATGTAAATGCTAGTTTTGAGTAAAGTAGATCGACCCATCAGTTATGAAGTTATGAAGTTCTCTGTGATTTAATGGGTTGAGCAATTGAACTAGCAATTGAATTTAGGCTAAGATGTATTGATTAATATTCTAAATAAAAATAAGAACACTCATATTTTGTTACCCAGGACACTTACAGTCAATACTAAGTGAATGTTGGCACAATAGTCTAAAAAAATAATGTTCATAAACAAGTGCGTTTCTATGAAGCTGAATTTGCTTAATATATCTAAATTAGCTTATTTCTCCATTGTGAATAGGAATTCACTGTAAATTCACCATGTCTGCAGCAAAAATTTGTAGAATACAGTTGTAAAGAGTTAATTAAGAACAGCAATATCCATAAAATGAAATGAGTTTATGAAAATAAATGAAAACAGTGCAAAACAATACATTTGCAGTAATTTAGAAAGGTCGGGGGAGGGGGGGCTACTTTAAGGCAGTGTTGGATGGAGTGGGCTTTTTTTCTGCCAGCACAGAGAGGTTGGCCCAATGTCAGAGATTCTACCTAGCCAGTAGCTCCAATGGCTTCCCAACCACTGGTGCACTGTCAGTGGTACGGCTGAAAAAAGGGTGATTTGAGAATGTATATGGGCAGCTGAGAAGCCACATGATCTCCTAAAGAAAGTTGAAAAGCATTATAAGAAAGGGGAAACAATCTCCCACCTGGCATGGCCAGTATACACAGAATGATTTAGGGATGGCAATAATTTGTCACAGATACTTTCTCACAAATACTCTAGTGAGATTGTGCTGGTACATAACTTTACTGTACTATACTCAGGAGATGTGTGCCTAAGGGTCTTATAACAATTACAAAAGAAAGAGGGAGCAGGATAGAAGCAGCTTTCTGTTTACATCTTCACATGTTTCCAACAGAGAGGATCGTAAACATGTGCCTTTTGTCTTGCTGGAAAAATCTGTTTGGCAGAGTTATACTTTTATGACTGTCTCCCTCTGGAGGAAGAATGGAAGGAAGTACTATGACATCATGTGGGAAGGTAAGCAGAAAGCCGGTTCTATTTCGCTGCCTCTCATCTTTCTTTTGCAATGTGTTAAGACCCTAATTTAACTTGGAAGAAAGAAGACAAGTTCAATTGCATATTTTGAATATGTAATAGGTAACGGTACTCCAACAACAAGAGCGAGATATCCTGAAATCATTTGCTGAACGATTATGGCAACAAAGAACAAAATAAACAGAAAAGATGAATTAATATTACAGTGTAGTTGTAGCAACTATGACTGGATTCTTCAATATTGTTATGTCTCTGACTACACCAAGGATCAATATGTTCTATTGATTTTAACCATGCTTGATCCTTTCTAATCCAGGTAGGCTCCCCACCACCACCAAACTACCTCAAATCAGAATGCATCATTCTTAATTTTAATAACTTTATTAAATACACAAAATGGTATATAATCACAGAGAAATTATATACTTACCCACCCACAAAGCAGAGGATATAAAATGCGAAATAAAATATAGCAAATGGTCCAAATGTTATCAGAAAAAGCACAACACAAAGGCTTCCCCATCCCCATATGGAAAGACTGGTCTGGAATAAAATGAGACACAAAACAAGTAAAGTTACAACATTATCTAAAATAACAGCAGCCAAATCATCTCTTACCTTTTTTGAACTTAGGGGATACAATTCAATTCCTTTCCCTTAAGAGCTACTGCTGTGCCATGGTTTCAAGAATTTCTTCACCTCTCCTGTAGAAGAGGCAGACATTTTTCTGCCTCTTTTGTGCAAGTGAGAAGATTTTAGATAGCTCTACTGCCCGAAGAGAGGCTTGCTGGTCTCTTCCTGGGAACTAGAGGTCCTGCTTTCCCCAGGACACTTTTGAAGACTGTCTTCTCTGATGGTTCCAACTCATCCCTCTTTCCTAGTCCTTGTTCTGTCTCCCGAGTGAAAGTGCCACCCAACCTTCCCAGTCACAGGCAACTTGCTGTCTCCAGATGCCAAGGCAGTTGAGAACATGGCTGTGAAGGGCCTTGGCTTCATCTGCTCCTGCAGGACATTTGACCTCAATCCATTTGGTATATTTGCTCTGTATGACAACACTTCCCCCAGTCTATTTCTGGCCTCTGGCTCCTTTCTGCTCCCAGATAAGCTATTTATCATAATAGGATCCTTACTCCTTTGTCACTGTGGTTACACCTTAGCAATCACTCTGACCGCCCCCTTCTGACTTAGGTATTTCTGGCTTTAGCTTCTACATGACTATTACCAAGTTCTCTTCTACGTTCCTTTAAATGACCTGGATGATTTACATCACCTCTGAGTATATTTAAACCAGATGCACCCCAGCTCCAATGGCCAGCTGCAATGGCCAGTTTATGATATGCACTGTAATTTGTTAATTTTTTTAAAAAAAGTTTTAAACAGCAGCATGATGTTTAAACAGCAGCATGATGTAGTGGTTTAAGAGTTGGACTACGACTCTACAGACCAGGGTTCAATTCCCAGCTCAGCCATGAAACCCACTGGGTAACCTTGAGCAAGTCACACTCTCTCAGCCTCAGGGGTAAAAGGCAATAGCAAACCTCCTCTGAACAATCTTGCCTCATGGTCTCCATAAGTCAGAAATGACTTGAAGGTACACAATACACAACACACACATACGGTCTAGCTCCACCTTTGTACCAGGCAGACTAATTACCATAATGAAAAGAAAACTGTCACAAACTAAGTGTCTGCTCCTAACTATACTGAATGTCCTACTACTGGGTCCCACATACATTTTCCCCAAGGAAGAAGATATGAATTACATACCCCAAGAAAAGCTATCCAGGGGTAGCCATTTTGGCAAAATACAATAAAATTCAAAATCCACAAAACAGTAATAGCTTTGTTTGACCAATCAAAAAAACACAAAACACATGTTGTCAGCTTTCAAATCTCCACTGGCTTCATCATCAGGCAAGAACCCCAAGAACTCAGTCCTTTGTAAGGGATTACTTCTCCTCAATGCCCTTTTGCTCTCTAATATCAGCTAAAACACTGCAAAGATAACTTTTATCGTACCAGTCTTGCTTATCTGAGTTAATGGGTATGGAGGAAAGAAAAGTTTATTTGTTTCCATCTGCACAAAAAGCAACGTTGACTCAAGCTGCATTTTTTCCCAGGGAGCAATTTAGTTTTTTTCTTTGCTGAGAGCCACTGTGAAGCAGTGGCTTGAGCAGGGGTCAGCAACCTACGGCCCGCATGCGGCTCGCAGAGGCCTTGGGACCAGCGCGCGGCCGGTCCCGCCGCCCCACGCACGAGCGCGGGCACCATTTTGGATTACAAAATGGCGCCCGCGCTCACGCATGCATGCACACAACAGCAGGCGCTATTTTGGAAGGCCCCATGGTGGCTGCGCAGCCGCCGTTGGGCCTTGAGAAGGCCGTACCGTGGCTGCGCCGGGCGAATTTGCCCGGCGCAGGCATGGGGGAGGCCTTTCCAAAGCCCAGGGAAGCCCCCCCGGCGCCTGCACCGGGCGAATTCGCCCGCCACGGGTGCAGGGGGGCCTTTCCAAAGCCCAGGGAAGCCCCCCTGCGCCTGCGCCGGGCAAATTCGCCTGGCCCAGGCGCGGGGGGGCTTCCAAAATGGCGTCCGCATCACGTGTGCATGCGGACGACGGCAACGGCGTGCGCATGTGCATGCGCGCCCAGGGGTGGAAGCACGCGCGTGTGCCCGCCCAGCCCCCCGCGCCATTTCCCCCCCCCCCCTGGCCCCCCGACAACAAAGGTTGCCAACACCTGGGCTTGAGCATTGCATTAAGATAATGGGAGACCAGGGTCTGAATTCCCATTCGGCCATGGAAACCACTGGGTGACCCTGGGCAAGACACATTCCCTGAGCCTCTGAGGAAGACAAAGGCAAACTCCCTTTGAAAAAAAGTACTAAGAAAACCGCATAACAGCTTAGCCTTAGGGTCACCCTGAGCTGGAAATGACTTGAAGACACACAACAACAAAACCACTTTGCTTTCTACTTCATAAACATATGACTATTATGCCTCTCATTTTTCAGGTTCTGTCCTACAAGATCACATATACAATATCTTTAAGAAAGTGCCTAAGGTACACAGGATTTCAAGATGTATCTTGTAATTTTACTATACTATGTAGCTCTCGGCTAGTCATGTGACTAAACTTAGTATTTGTGAATATGCTGAAATTATATTCTTATTGTGTCAGGTGATAAGTTCTTCAGTTTTGTCTGAAGATTCATATAGGAAAATAATTACCATTCTACAAATATCCAATTAGGAGGAAACTGACTGCTCTGGTAATAACTCTCCTTAATATGATCTTGAAGTTATTTTATAATTAAATAACAGTTCACCAAATGTACTGTAATCTGTTTATATATTTCTTTTATATGTTTGGTAACATACAGAAGCAATGCAAAAATTCAACTGGCTTTTATTTTATATGTATTCACTTTGCTTTTTCAGAAATATGTTGGTTTGTTTGTATATAACATGCACATCATGAATACTTTAAAGCAGTGTTACTCAAAATGGTGGTCTCTGGTTCCTAAGAAGCACCGTTTTAAATGGGGAAATGGTTTGTTTGTGGAAATAAACTGAAAAGAGGTACAATAGGGTTCTTCTATGGCTATATGCTAATATATTTCTATTAAATGAGAGAGAAAGAGAGTTCCACTTCATTTTAAAAATTAAGTTATAAAACAAAATGCTAAGAAATCTAAGGGCCTTTACAGACTGCCAGAAATAATGCCGCTTGAGTCCACTTTAACTGCCCTGGCTCAGTGCTAGGGAATCATGGGAACTGTAGTTTTTTCTGAGACATTGAGCCTTCTCTGTCAGAGGCAGTCCACAATAAACTACAGTTTCCATGATTCCTCAGAACTGAGCCAGGGCAGTTAAAGTGGACTCAAGCTGCATTATTTCTGGCAGTCTGTAAAGGCCTTAACTGCCCCAATTGGAAAAATGAATCACAATGTGCTGCTTTAAACAAATACTTTGACCCCAAATCTGCTGTGGAATTCCGTTACAGAACATTTTGTACACAGCCTTCTTTAGGAACTTGTTACTCAGTGTCCTATGAGATGTTTAACAAATAAACAAATCGAATACTGAAATGTTAGGGGTAAAACAAGAAAAGTAAGTTTACCATACTGTACTTAGGTTAGGGCTGACTAACATTAAGCATAAAATGATAGCTTGAATTGATACTTCTAGGAAACAAAAAGCAAGATCTCTTTGGAGGGCCTAAGTATATTGACTCTCAGGGCTATGTTGTGGGGAGCAGGAATGTAGTGATATGGGATAATCCAAAGCCAGGACCAAAGAGCAAGACAAAACCCAAGGACAAATCAGAAGACAGGGCCAAAGAATAACTAAGAATGTAGAAACATAGGAAAATTCAGGAAGAACCTTTGCATGAACAAAACCTGGCTACAACGGGACTCTGTATTCCATTCTGCTAATGGTAAACCATTGGGGGCAGTCCATAAGGTATTTCACTGAAAGGGTGCTCTCATAGTTCAATGGTTCACTATAGCTCACGATACCCACAAATTCAGGGAAAGGGTCATCCAGCATCAAGGAAAACGTTCGCTCAAGGTCAGAGTTGAAACCTGTCAGATTTGCATGGTCAAAAAGAGAAACACACAAGGCACGACAGAGGCAAAAATAGGAAGACACACATGGGACAGGAGCAGACTAGATCAGCTTTCTGATACTGCCATACATATACAGGCTGACTTGATTTATCATCAAGATTATGATGGGGGTGCTAGGGTGATGGAGCCATACTGGGGTCAGCTTTTTTTCTTTGTCTAAGTACCCTAAAGGCACCAGATACCATCTGATCTTGGAAATTAAACACAGTCAGCTCTGGTTAGTACAGTCAGTCCTCCTTATCCATGGATTTTTTATCCACAGATTCAAGCATCCACGGCTTGAAAATATTCCAAAAAAGTATAATTTCCAAATAGCAAACCTTGATTTTTCCATTTGATATAAGGATCACCATTTTGTTCTGCCGTTATATTTAATGAGATTTGAGCATCCACGGATTTTGCTATCCACGGGGATCCTGGAACCAAACCCCAGCAGATAACAAGGACCCACTGTACTTTGATGGGAGACCACCAATGAATACCAGGTACTATAGGTTATATTTCAGAGAAAGGAACAGACAAAAACATCTGAGTATTCCTTGCCTGAGGCAAATCTATGAAATTCGTGAGGTCACAACATGAAGGCAGGCACACAAGACTCCAAGAGGTGTCAAGTTTCCAGTATGTATCTAAATTATCTTGAGAATCTCAAACTCTCTCTCAAATAGTAAGTCATTTTCTGAGTTTGGGATGGATTACTCGATGTATGACATGCATCCTTACTATTTATATAACACCATCTATGTTTACAATCCTTTTCAAAGACAGTTTTGACAGGCCCATTCCCCAAGGGGCTTACAACCTAAAAATAAGAACAAAGTAAATAAAGGAAACAGGGAAGACTGCATGAGAACTTCAAATACACATGTTACCCTTTTTGGTATGGAAACACTAGCTTCCAATTTTACAAATCTCAATTCTTTTCTATGCATCAGTCTGTAAAGGTCTCATCAGGAATATCAAATATCTCTATGGCCCTTATCACATGGGGTCTGAAGCAGAGCTAATCCAAAGGGCATCCACAGCTAATACATATTATTCCCCCGTGTTTACACACGACGCTGCCCCAGAACACGGAGCTAATCCGTATTGTTCCCCCGTGTTTACACACGACGCTGCCCCAGAACTCGGCAGAATACGGAGCTAATCCGTAAGGAGTAGGGAGATTTTGACATTCGGTTTGTAGAGGAAGTACCTAGGGAGCCTTCGCATTCATTGCGAATTGGTGGGCAGGGCGAAAATCCCAGCGAGGGGAAGGGATTGCCTTGGCAAAAGGCAAACCGGATTGGAAAGAAGAGGAGGAGAGGAAGAGGGAAGAGGGAAGAGGGAGGCGATCTCTCTCTCGCCATGGGCTGCCTTCCCTTCTCCAGTCCTCCAGCCCTCCTCCTCCTCCCCGGTTCCCATGGCTGCCTTTCCTCCCGGCTTTTTGTGACGGGAGAGAAGGGAGCCTTGGTATTAATTGCGAAATGGCCAAAAGGGCGATATTCCCTTCGTTTCGCTATGGAACCGAATTTATTCCTACTTCGGTTAGTCTTCGCTTTTTCTTTGCTTCGTGGCCAGCGTTTGATAAGGTCCTATGTGAAGACTCAGTCTAGCAGAAATGTGAACAAACTAAGATGGCA
The DNA here is from genome assembly GCA_026167975.1 of Phrynosoma blainvillii. Classification (NCBI taxonomy): domain Eukaryota; kingdom Metazoa; phylum Chordata; class Lepidosauria; order Squamata; family Phrynosomatidae; genus Phrynosoma; species Phrynosoma blainvillii. The sequence continues at coordinate 43,003,872 of JANUYF010000005.1, forward strand.
GAAGCATAGATTATAGAAAAATCTTTGGTTATGCAGACCAGAGTTTCTCAACCAGGGTTCCCCAGAAGCCTAGCATTCTGAGAGGTCAAGTCACTACAGTTTCTGTGAACAATCATGACTGAAAAAATAACCAAATAAAGCCTTTTAAAATATATCTTTAGATATAATAATTTTTATACAGGGGTTCCTTGAGACTTGAAATTATTGCAATTATTTCATGATTAAAAAGACTTAGAAAGGCTGATGTAGGGCCAAAACACGCTACAGAAATAATCCAGTTTGAGACCGCTTTAATTGCTCTGGCTCAGTGCTAGGGAATCCTGGGAAATATAATTTATTGTGGCACCAGAGTTCTGACAGAGAAGGCTAAATGTCTCACAAAATGAGTTTCCAGAATTACCTAGCACTGAGCCAGGGCAGTTAAAAACTGGATTATTTCTGCAGTGTGTTTTGGCCCACAGTTTATGAAAAACTATGCATCATTTCTAAAACAAACGAGTGTGCCACAACATTTGATTGTTCTGATGCATACGCTATACTCAGGACAAGAGACCTCTGTGAGGAAAGAAAATGGAGAAATAGAATAGTTTCCAACTGGCAGTAGGTCAGACAATGCTGCACTTTATCAACCTATTTAATTTATATGCAGAACATGTCATATGGAAAGCTGTATTATACTTGGAGGAAGGAACCATGAAGTCTGGAGGAAGGAACATAAACAATCTAAGGCACACAGATGACACCATACTACTAGCAGAAAATAGCAGACTTGGAACAATTAGTGAAGAAAGGGGAAAAGGTCAAATGCAGGGTTACATCTGAACAATAAGAAAACAAAAATAATCACCACAGATGATTTAGATAACTTTAAAGTCAAGGATGAAGACAATCAAATAGTCAGTTTCTATACCTTGGTTCGTTTATACATCAAAATGGAAACAACAGTCAAGAAGCAGGAGGCTAGGACTTGGAAATGCAGCTATGAAAGAACTAATGCAAAGTATATAACTGTATATCACTATCAGGATCATCCATGTCACAGCATTTCTGATTTCTATGTGTGGTTGTGAAACCAGGACAGTGACGAAAGTTGACAGAAAGAGAATCAACTCATTTGATATTTGAAGAGAATTCTACAAGTACCATGACTGATGCTATGGTACTGTGGTCATATAATGAGAGAAAATGACTCATTAGAAAAAAGCCATGCTTCTTAATACAGTGGAAGCCAGTAGGAAAAAGGAAGACTGCATTAAAGGTGCAGAGACTCAATCAACAAAGTCACAGCCCTGAGTTTGCAAGACCTTAGCAGGAATATTACTAACAGGGTTTCGTGGTAGATCTTTCATCCATAGGGTTGCTGTAGATCAATGCTGATTTGACATAAATTAACAACAGAAGCAAACTGTTACTAGAACTTTTTTGTACAGTCTTCTCTGTGTAGTGTCTCTCTGCCACTCAAAGAAATTGCTGTGTAAGTTGTACTATCAAAGGATCAAAGAACTTACAGTTCTAGCCTCCCAGGAACAAAGGCAGCATCAAGTTGCTCCCTATTCAGGGAAAAGGTTTTGGATGGCATACATGGGAGCAAGCAGTATTTGTGTCCCGTCCTGTCCCCCCCACTCTCAAGACAGATAACTCACAGCTGAGTGAGAAGGCTTTTTGTAGATAGAACCAGTTCCCCAAAAATAGAGCAGGTGTTTATGTGCATCTATAAATAATTTCACACAATGCACAAATAGAAACTAGAAAGCTTAAAAATACTACTTTAGCATGTAAAACATTTGCAAACATATACAGAAATTGCTGGAGAAAATATTTTTATTAATTTTAGTATCAGATACTACTTCCAAGATCATCATTATCAGTGGATTCCTCCACCCCCACCACAGAGATTAGCTGGACTCCACGCTGAGGCCAATACTTCAGGTTGGGGTAGGGCAGAAATAATATAGGGATTCCACTAGGCTTCAGTAGCCCTAACAAAATGAAAAGCAGCAAAAGCCAGAACAGCTGTAAAAACGGCCTCATTATGTAAGAAAGTAGTGCTTGCCAAAGAACTGATGATCCCAGCTTTGCACTCTAACCTAACCGGTTCCTTCTTTCTCTCAATTATCTTTTTAGTCAAGGAAAACCAGCACACCTTTGGTTAAACTCAATTGTTTCATATGAGGGATGCCTACGGTATTTGTTCTGCATTTTCCCCCAAGAAAACTGTCTGGTCCATATTTCCTGGTTAATGTGTTGATTGCAACAAAGAGGCAAAACAGACAGCGGATAAGGGGTAGCTTAATGCCACCCCTTTCAGCACCAGATCAGGGCTGTGGCAATCGCACACTACGACCCCAATCCGGTGTTTTTTTGTTTTGTTTTTGACACAAAAAGAAATAACAAAATGTTGCTCCTTTTTGCACCAGAAAAAGGTGCCCCTTTCACTGCCGCCGCAGCTCTCCTCCACTCCTGCATCGGGTCGGGTGGCTTGGGGCGGAGTCAGGGCAGGTGGTCGCCATGCTCCCAAGCTGCCGGGATGCCAACTCAAATTGCCGGTCTGTTCAGCCCCATAGTTATCTCTGGATTTTGCACTAAACTTTGCAGTTCCAATTCTCATTGAATATATGACAGTTAAAGAAAGCATTATTTAAAATTTAAGTGTCATAAGGAGGTATGCCCCAATAGCTGCATACTTCAAGCAGCAGTAAGGAAAAGTTGGCAGTGGGGACTATAATCCAAATAGATATTTGTGAACACCTTAATATAAAATTTCAGCCTATAAAATAGAGTGCTCCAATACAGCAGAGTGTATATGAAGTACTTTTAACATAAAAGTGTGTGTTAAAGCACAGGAAAAGAGGCAGCTGTTCTGCCACCCCTTATATTTAGACAAGTTCAGACTTGCAAATGCAAAAAAAAAGAAGAAAAGAAAAGAAAAAAGGCTGACAGGCCACTGTTACTAAAATATTCTCTACCTAGTACAAATTGTTAGAAAATGGTGTTTATAGACGTATGCTGGATTGCATCAGACTGACATACTCCCCTATGCTTATTCAACAAAGGCAACAGATTTTATTATCTGTTCACAGAACCATCACATTAGTATATTACTCCATATGTTGCATCCTCCTCTAGCAAGTTTCTGCACTCTTTGAGAGGTCCATGATTTTTCTAGTGCAACTCTTGTTAATTCAGTTAACAAAGGGGGGTTACAGACTGCCAGAAATCGTGCAAATTGAGTCCACTTTAAGGGTTAGGGTTAGGGAATCATGGGAACTGTATTTTATTGTGGCACCAGCGCTCTCTGTGCTAGGGAATTCCCATGATTCCCTAGCACTAACCCTAACCCTAAAGGTGGACTCAATTTGCACTATTTCTGGCAGTCTGCAACCCCCCCAAAGTAGATGTATTTTAAGCATTGCATCTTTATCAGAGAATGTGATACCAGAGGCAGAAACAACATGGAAAAAATAGAGATCGTGTTCTACACCATCAATAAGACTCCAGTAGACTTTTTATTCAAAACAATGTAAAATCATACCACCAGGGTAGTTAAGCCTCGCATAAGTAAATGAAAATATTTTGAACCTTCTAGAGATCACTTGAAGGATTCTTTGAAAATGCATCCAGGGATGACTTTTGGCTCACCAGCCTTTGCTTTTCTTATGATTTCCAAATGTATAGATTGATGCTTGTGTAACATGCTGGACAACAGCTGGTGAGGTAGACTTATCTGCTGTTTTGTTATTTACACATGCTCAGTAAGAGATTCTGGAGGCAGCTGCTGTTTACCTTGCCTGCTGTTTGTAGGTCTGGCACAGATAGATACAGTAGGATCAACTATAGTAGAATTCCACTCTTTGCCAGCTCAAACTGGGTTTAATGCATTGTTTAATGGACACACAGCTGCAACCTGACATTGAAAGTATGTTTCTCCAGCCTTCTTTTCACTATCTTCTTAAAACTGAAGCTACTAAAAAAATTCCAGTGAAAAGAGGGATGAGGAAGAAAGGAGGCTGGGCAGCATAAAAAGACTTTGTAAAATGGCGCTTCACTGTTACAGGTTTTATCGAGGTATGCCTCAACTTGTGAATTCTGCTCTGTAGTGCATGGTGAGAAAATTGTAACATGAGCCAAAATGCTCAGTTTTGTAGAATAAATTCCACTGAATCCACTGGAACATGTTTCCAAGTAGTGGGATAGATTCAGCATGATCTAAGTGGAACAAAAAACAGGCATAGCATAATTGCAGTGAATTAAACCAATGAGACAGCATACAGACATGAGATGGTAAGCTATCCACTTTGCACAATGGAATTAGGTACCGTATTTTCCAGTGTATAAGACGACTTTTAAACCCCGACAAATCTTCTAAAATGTTGGGGGTCGTCTTATACGCCAGGAAGAGCGCAGGGCAAGGCGAGAGGACCCCCCTCAGCCCGGCCACCATTTTGTCTCCCTCCTCCTCCCCCTCAATGCACTTACCGCGCTGGGAGAGACCTTCAGCAAGATCAGGGAGGAGGAGGTGGCAGCGACAACAGTGGCTTGGCCTAAGGGAAGAGGAGGAGAAAACAGGCCGAGGCGCGGTGTTTCTGGGAATGCTTCCCTTTCTCCCTTGCTGCCCTGGGCTGGTCTGCCCTCCTCTGCCCTGCCCGTTCTGCCTCTTCGTCGCCCAGCTTGCTTGTGGCTCACAGAGGGATGAGGGAAGGCCCTGTAAAAACCCACTGGGTGACCTTGGGCAAGTCACACTCTCTCAGCCTCAGGGGAAGGCCTCAGCTTCCCTCCCTCCCTCCCTTCTTTCCCTCCCTCCCTTCTTTCTTTTCTCCCCTCCTCCCTCCCTTCCTTCTTTCCCCTCAGGAAAAGCCACTCCCACGGGAGGAGGAGGAGGACAACGACGACGGTCATGGAAGCCCCCTTGCAAGGTGGGGATGCCCTCCTCCTCCTCCTCTTTTTCTCCTCTCCTGGGAAGTCTCCCCCTATCTCTCTCTGGGGCCCCAGCACTTGACAGCCTTCATCCTCTTCCTCTTCTTCCTGGTGGCGGATGATGCATCTCTTGGAGGAGGGGGCTGGGCTGGGCTCCCTCCTTCCCTTCTGGAGTCTTTAGATGAGGAGGAGGAGGAGAAGGCCTCCTCTGTGCTTTTTGCCCGAAGGCAATTGAGTGCATGTAAATCCAGCTCCTCTAAGCTCCCAGGGGAAGGAAAAGATGATTGCACTCCATTTGCAACCCAGTGATTCCAGACCAACCCCAAGTTCCAAACCAACCCCAGCTCAAAATGCCATTATGCCAGTAGGTATATATGTTCTATATTTTGCTGATATCTATATATCTCTATCTCTATCTATCTACCTATATCTATCTATCTATCTATCTATCTATCCATCCATCCATCTATATCTATCATCTATATCTATCTATATATAGATAGATTAATAGATCTAGATCTAAATCTATCTATATCATATATATATATATATATATATATATATATATTACACACACACACACACACGACTGGCATAATGGCATTTTGAGCTGGGATTGGTCTGGAACCACTGGGTTGCAAATGGAGTGCAATATATACCGTATTTTCTGGCTTGTAAGAGGGGTTGTCTTATACAGCGAGTATAACCCAAACTCTATATTTTAACTATAAATGTTGGGGGTCATCTTGTACGCCCAGTCGCCTTATACGCCAGAAAATACAGTAACACACCTGTGGTGTTTGTGCAGCTCTCGTTATAATCCCTCCTTTGTTCTAACTGTGGAAATTAATTTCCATTAGTGCAAAAAAAAAAAAAAAAAAAACTACTGAATTTAGGCCTCTGTTTAAAACCAGAATGAAAAACAGCACATCAGTAAAATGAGAACAGTATGGTACTGGGAAATGTAGGTGTCGTTTAATTTTTAAAATGAGAACAAATTGAAAGTAGAATTGTACAAAAGATCCCCATACACAGGCTCCACCTTCCAAAACAATGAAGATGTATTCATTACTTATCTGTTTTTACAACTATGGGCCTTTGCAGACTGCCAGAAATAGTGCAAATTGAGTCCACTTTAACTGCCCTGGCTCAGTGCTAGGGAATCATGGGAATTGTATTTTTTTTTCTGGGACATTGAGCCTTCTCTGTCAGAGAGCTCTGGTGCCACAATAAACTACACTTCCCATTATTTCCTAGCACTGAGCCAGGGCAGTTAAAGTAGACTCAATTTGCACTATTTCTGGCAGTCTGCAAAGGCCCTATATTTTGGTTTAACTTTACACACTGCAATTATAAGGAAGTCTTGATTTATTCCTTTAAATTGAAATTTCCTTAACATAATAATGACCTGATTTAAAAATATATGCAATTACATTTGGATATAATTTTCAAATAAAATACTATATTACTTAGTGTTTTTTCTTTTCATGACTGAGTTGCAGTATGAAATTCTGAATTCAGTACTTATAGCATTAAAAGAACAATTGAATCATTTCTACTCTTTTTGGTAAAAAAAAGAACAAAAATACATTTTATTTTAAACTCAGACATATGCATATTAGGGACATAGCTCCATATTTGTTACTTCTAATCCTGTAGACAAAATAATGTTCCCCAATATTGTCATAACTGAACAAAGTACTGTACCAATTTAATATAGCTAATTTTAACACAGTGTATTGGTGTATTTCTGATCAACACTTTCACCAATATTTGTTGTCATGTTAGTCTGCTGCAGTGAAACTAACTGAGGTTTTAACACATTTTATTTGGCACACATTTCCAAGGTGTTATGAAATGAGCTGTATTTCATGATAATGACTCTTCAATGTGCTTACCATGAACACTGTAATTCTGTATACTTATCCCATCAATAATCATTTGCTTTGTCAGTTTCTACTTCATGTTTGTCAGCATAACCCAACATTTCTTTTTCAATATCTAATCCTTTTCTAAAGTTTTAGAAGCAGAATGGCAGCAGTGTCTTTCACTAGACTGGATAAGAATTTACAACACTGATGCTTGATGAGTATTCTTCCTTTAATTATTGCCAGCAGAATCAAGTTGCTTTGAACATCTATTGCTGGCTCAGCCTCCCTGAAAGGCCAACCTCCGCCTACACCATACCATAGCTTAGGGAAGGTGATAAGAAAGAAAAAAATTACAACAATATACATAGTCTACAAAACAGCAATACTGGCCAACCAAAATGCATCATGCAAACTTTCAGAGCTTCACTGGCTTCTTCTTTGGGCTAAAATATTAAAAATCATAAAGGAGATGAGAAATGATGAGTCATAGGCCTGCATTTTGTCTCAGAAATTACTTCTGTTGTCAGTTTAGACAGTTGGGAGTGACATCAATGCAAGCAGAGGCCATGCTCTTTCTTGGCTATATGGAGACTAGGGACAAATGGCAGTAAAAGATAGAGGTATTTCCCTTTGACAAGGTTGTCAAATTGTGTCCAATTGTAGGGGGCAGTGCTACTGTTCCACAGGGAGAGGCGGGATATATAAATAAACCATATTATTATTATTATTATTATTATTAAGCTGAAAAGTCAATGTTGTCAAAGATAACTCTGTGATCATGTGACGAGCATGACTGCACAGAACGCTGTTACCTTTCCACCTACGTGGTACCTGTTTATCTACCTGCACTTTCAAAAATAAGAGTAAGACTCAAGAAGAAAACAAAACCAGTGATTATACCAAAATATGATCTAAATAATATCTCAACAGAATTTACTGACATTATAAGAAACAGATTCGCACTACTAAGAATAGACTAAGAACCAGAGGAACTATGGTCTAAAGCCAGGGACATAATAAAAGAATGCAGACAGACACTTTCAATAAACAAAAAGAAAGAGGGGAAAAAAAAAACACATGGATGACAGAAAAAATACTACAAACAATAAGAAAAGAAGAGAAGAAAAACAAAAGGGAAATAGGAACAAACTAAGAATTATGAATACAACAGTACAACAGCTTGTGTGCAAAGAAAAAGAAAAGATAAAGAAAAAAAAATAAAACGGCCAATGCAGAGAAATAGAAGACAACAACAAAAAGGGAAGAACAAGAGACCTATTTCACAAGATCCGAGAAATCAAAGGAAAATTCAAACCAAGGAGTGGGACGCTCTATGACAATAATGACAACATAATTCAAAACTAGGAAGGAATAAAAAGATGTTGGATGCAATACACAGAAAAATTATACAAAAGAGATGACAAAATAAAGGACACATGGAACAAAGAGCCATATGAAGATGAACCCCAAATTCTAAAAAACGAGATGGAAACTGCAACATGAGAAATAGCAAAAAACAAATCACCAGGAACAGATGATATTTCAATTGAACTGCTGCAATCCACAATGACAAAGTCAACTTAGCGCTGACTAACATATGTCAACAGATATGGAAAACAAAACAATAGCCAACAGATTGGAAGCGATCAATATACATACCCAGCTACAAAAAGGGAGACACAAGAGACTGAAGCAACTATAGGACCATAGCATTAATTTCCTATGCAAGCAAAATTATGCTCAAAATTCTGTGATGTAGACTCCAACCACACAAGGAGAGAGAAATCCTAGAGGTCCAAGTGGGATTCAGGAAAGGAAGAGGAACTAGGGGCCACATTGCAAACATACAATAGCTAATGGAACACACCAGGGAATTCCCAAAGAAAATCAGCATATGCTTTATAGACTATAGCAAAGCCTTTGATTGCACAGAACATGAAAGGCTATGGAATGCCCTTAAAGACATGGGAGTGCCAACACATCTGATAATTCTGATGAGGAATCTGTACTTAGGACAAGAGGCTACTGTCAGAAGAGAACACAGAGAAATAAAATGGTTCCCAATTAGCAAAGGAGTCAGATAAGGTTGCATACTTTCACCTTATCTGTTCCACTTGTATGCAGAATGAACATATTATAAGAAAAGCAGGCTTGGACATAGAAGAAGGAGGAGTGAAAATAGGAGGAAGGAATATCAACAATCTAAGATATGCAGATGACACCATAATACTATCAGAAAACCTCACAGAACTGGAACACCTACAAAAGAAGATCAAAGAAGGAAGTGCTAAGGCAGGCTTAATGTTGAACATAAAGAAAACAAAAATGACTATCAAGGACCTTCACAAGTTCAACCTAGACAATGAAGAAACAAAATACTAAAATAATTCTCATACCTGGGATCAAACATTGATAGAAATGGGGACTGCAGTCAGGAAATCAGAAGGAGATTAAGCATGGTGAGGGTGGCTATGAAAGAACTTGAAAAGATCCTAAAATGCAAAGATATACAACTCAGCACAACAATTAGAATCATACAAGCCATTGCATTTCCTATTACCATGCATGGGTGTGAGAGCTGGACAGTTAAGAAAGATGACAGAAAGAAAATAAACTCCTTTGAGATGTAGTGCTGGAGAAGAGTGTTGAGGATCCCATGGACAGCCAAAAAGACAAACAAATGGGTCCTAGAGCAGATCATGCCAGAAACCTCTCTGGAAGCCAAGATGACCAAATTCAGGCTGTCGTACTTCAGATACATCATAAGAAGCAAAGACTCATTAGAAAAGACAATGCTGGGAAAGGTGGAGGGAAGTAGGAAGAGAGGAAGGCCACTTGCCAGATGGATGGACTCTATTAAGGAGGTCATGGATATTAAGGGGTTTCAGGAATTAAGCAGAGCAGTGGAGAACAGGGAGTCTTGGAGATGTCACATCCATAGGGTCACCATGGGTCGAGATCGACTTGAGGGCAATTAACAACAACAGACTTTTACATGCTTCTGAACTGCTAGGTTGGCAGAAGCTAGGACTAATGATGAATGCTCAGCCCATCATGTAGCACTTGGGTCTCGAAGTGCCAACCTGCTGATCATGCAACTGTCAGAGTCTTGACTGCTGAGCCCGCGTCCCCATACAAAGGGCAGTAAAAGACAGGTAATAAAATTTCAACTCCATTAGCAATAGAAAAGTAGCAACAAAGGTAAAACTCTTTCATTTGGACTACACTTGGTATATTTTACCTACGTATCATCTAAACTTTTTCGATGTCACAGTACAAAGGCTTCTTGAGAAATTCAATGTTCTTTGCCTAAGAAAGGGGCAGTTAGCTTTACACAGGTCAGGGACAGCCTAGATTTCAAGGGAAGTTATTTTTCTGCTGCTAATGGAGTGGAAATTTATTACAAACAGCAGTTTTTATTGTTGTTGTTGTTAACCACCCTTATATTGATCTCAACCCACATAGTGACCCTGTGGTACTATGTGAAAATATACAGATCTACTTGTTATTCAGAATCAATTATAACCTTTTTGATCTGGAAAATGATAGAGCACCTCTTCAATTGGAATGCTAAGTGATAAGCTGGAAGAGGTGGACAGATGAAAGGCGGTTGCTGAGTTGTCCTACCTTTTAATACATAAATGCCAATTATAAGGGGTAATGTCACAAGAAATGTAGCTGAGCATCTTCCAGCAGAGTTAAGTGAAGAGCATCTGCAACAGTGATATTGTTGCTTGACTAGGCTTGTCATATCAATCTGGAGAATAATTTTTGACCTGTTAGTGAAGTGAGAAAACAGGTAAGCCTTCAGTGAGCTAGCAATGCAGCGAAACAATGTATGTATGGAAATCAGCACATTTTTGTGATGAAAAATACATAAAAATTAGAATATCTAGTTTTAAAAAATGAAATTCTCTTACTGAAGAAGTAGGTAAAAAAGGAGTTCTTCGACATGCTGTCTTATATGAAATCCTAAACATTACAGGCATGAAGCCTCACATCTCTACAACTTGTTATGATATGATGGAAAAGGTTTATTTCATTGATGAGAAAACACTGTTTACAATCTATGCAATGTTTGACAACACAAGAATTGTAAGTAGCATCCAGTTGGTGCTATCCATGGATTTCCAGGATCTCTATATTGCCAGATTTATTTTTAGTATAATCTTTAATATTCCTCAACGTACAAAGAAATTTAAGTATGAGAACAATTTAAGTATGAGATGAAAACTACAGTGGAAAATGTTGATAAATTATCTCCCTAATGCTGACCATCCTTCCCAAACACCATCCAGTAAAGGTATCTCTGCAGTGTATGAATCAAAAACATGGTGATACTGCACCATATTTAAAGCAAATTCTCTATGAAGTTTGATTACAGATAACCTCCTACAGAGCAATCAACACACTAGGCACCTTTATACAAGTACAGTAAGCATTACGCCCCAGTTCCTCAAAAATTTCTGAAGTCCTTGCAGATGTATGCCTAACACCGCTCTACAAATACTCTCTGAAGTCTACATTGGCATATGTTATCATATTCAAAATAGCATGCTAAGCAATCTGAGAGTGTTATATCTACATTCCTTGTATGAAAATTATGACATTTTAGTAAAATAAGGCTAAACTTTGGATCCTGGCTTAGAGAAAGGTAGCATATAGATAAAGTAAATAAATCAATAATAAGGAAATATAAATAGGCAGAAAAACAATTTGCTGTTAATATGCAGAATTTAACATGATTATAAAAGAAGTCTCCTGCATTTTCACCAAACTCAAAAGATACAGTGAAGTATACCCACTAACCCTAAATAAAATAATCTGGTATACAACAGGCCTGAATAACAAAGCCCGAAAGGCACCAGATTGTATCTGGTCTTGGTAGCTATGTAGGATCAGCCCTACTTAATACATAGATGGGAGACCATCAACAAATACAGTCGGCCCTCAGTATGGAAGGACTTGCCATCTACAGATTGGCTCCACCCTGTCCTCCTCAATGGAGGTGCTTGCACACAGCTGCGAAAGGCAATCGCATGCACACTGCACCACAATTCAGTATAACAGCACTTGTTCCATCGGGATATGGCATCGGTGTGTGTGTGTGTGTGTGTGTGCGCGCGCACACACACACACACACACAGCACATATTAATAAAAGAAGCAGTGGTTTAAACTTGCATACAGTATGAAAGGCAAAACACATAACTTGAACTCAGCAATTTATGACTGGTTGTAGCTATTATTAAACTCCCAATTATCACTTACACTAAATGAAAACTACTTCTTAACACTGATTAAGCTAGCTGTGGTGCCACCGCATCCACCATATCTTTATTCCTTCTAAAAGAAAAACCAAAGCATGAACAACAACAACAACAATAATAATAATAATAATGTTTATTTCTACGCCACCCCTCTGTTAAAACAATCGGGGCAGCTTACAGCAGTTAAAAATACATCTATTTTTTTTTAATGCCAAGATAGGAAACAATTTATTATAGAGAGAAGAAAAGTTTCACATCCAAAATATAAAAATCTGTACAACTTTGCCACAATCAATATACATGAACTGTACAAATTTACACCAGTTCATAATTTACCTACCCCCCCCCCCAAAAAAAAGAGGACTAACAAAGTTCACAAAATAGATGGTGGTTTGTGGCAGCCAAGGAGCTGAATCATGTTCTCATTAGCAAATTCAGATTCCTCAGGATGGATACACACTTCTTAGAGGCTGCTGAATCTTTCCCCATGCATTTAGTAAGGAAGCTATTTAAATCCTGTGTGCATAAAATGCCACATATTAAAGGTGAATTCATGCATTCCAATTTCCATGTAAATTAGGGGGAGGGAGATAGCACAACAGAAGTAGCTAAATGCAACAATCCAAGATGGACATATACAGACTGCTGTATTAAATGGTTACTTCCAGATCCTGAGTAATGAGAAATGACACTTTAATCTGAATATATGTCAAGTCCAAAGGCCCAAGCTGCCAGAGCAAAAATGCTTAGGATTACAACTTTAAGTGTGAAAAGTATATGTGCTTATTTGGGAGTCAATACCACTGAACTCAGTAAGCCTTACTTCTGAGTACGCAAACTGAGAACTACACTTTTAGTAGAGCAAGTTAGCCTTGCAAGGAAAGATGACAAGATGTCTGAATAAAGATGAGCTCAAGATTGCAAAGCCTTATAAAATTTCCTTGCGGCAGCTTTCCTGTAACAATTTAATTCTACTCATTCTACAATGTTGAATTAATTCAATTGAAACTTCAAACCTGTTTTCTTCAAAATAAAGCTGATGCCAACAAACTAGGTTTAAGAACTAAAAATACAAATGCCATTTAGAGAGAAATGTGCTACAATTACAAAGCATTATATTACTTTGTATTATGTTAACCTTTGTGTAAACACTATATCCACACTTTATATTGTCCAGTATAATGTTTGTTTTATGTATCAGCTTTATTTTTCTTTAGTAGCATACTGTTGTACAAAGCAGCATTACATCCTTTTGGACAGATGAAACAATCAGAAAGCTAATGTTGAAAGAACTCCTGCTAAGGTAAGTAAGAAAACAGGACTTCAAACATGCTCACAAGATGCCATGTGAATGGCATGGGTCCCAAACAATACCATAGTAGTGCCAAGTTATTACACTATTTTACAGAAATTTGTCTATTAAAGAATTTGCTGAGAAATTAATACTGAACATCAGAACAGTCATTCAAAAACTCAGTTTAACCTATTCTGTCAAAATAAGCAAAAGCAAGGATAACAGTCTGTTTGGAGAACAGGAATTTAGCAATTATTAACAAATTACAAAGCGCTGAGGCAGCAATAATTGTTGTTAACTACCATTAAGTCGACTTGGACTTATGGTGAATGAATGAGAGATCTCCAAGCCTCTCATTTCCGTACAGTTCTTTTTTGATTGAATATGTCATTCTTTCATCTCTTTTACAGCATATATTTCCAACATCTTTTTATTTCTACTTGGTCATGTAATGTATTCCCCTGCTGGTCAACCCATGCTTGGTTTAAATTTCCCTTTGATTTCTTGGATCTTGTGGAAGAGGTCTCTTGTCCTTTTTACTTTTTTGTTGTCACCTTCTATTTCTCTGCACTGATTATTATAATAGCTCTCCTTGTATGTACACACTACTTGTTGAAGAGTTGCATTCAGGGTTCTAACTCTATTTCTGTCATATTTTACTTTTGTTTCTCGTCTGTCTTTAATTGCTTGAAGAGTCTCCTCTATCATTTAAGCTACCGTATTTTCCGGCGTATAATACGAATGGGCATATAAGAAAACCCCCAACTTTTCCAGTTAAAATATAGAGTTTGGGATATACTCGCCGTATAAGACGACCCCTCTTCCAACGGGGGAAAATGAGAAAGTGTTGGGGGGAAAGGTCTGCCAGTATACTAGGTGATGCATTCTGGGGTATGTACAATTTGCGGCCAAGTAAGTGACCCTGGGCATGTCACACACTCTCAGCCTCAGAGGATGGTAATGGCAACCCCCATTTGAAGAAACATGCCAAGAAAACGCCATGATAAGGTTGCCTTAGGGTCGCCATAAGTCAGAAAGGACTTGAAGACACAGAAGAACAACAAAAAAGTCTGCAATTGTTTCATAGGTAGTACATGGGAATAGGAGTCAGCATGGTGTAGTGGTTTGAGTGTTGGACTACCACTCTGGAGACCTGGGTTTGATTCTCCACTCTACCATGAAACCTACTGGTTGAACCTGGACAAGTCACACACTCTCAGCCTCAGGGGAAGGCAATGACAAACCTCTTCTGAACCAGTCTTGCCAAGAAAACCCCAGGATAGGGGTTCACCTCTTATCCACTGCTGCCTCCTTCACCTCTTATCCGCTGCTGCTTCCTCCTCCTGCCTCACGCCACACCACGCCACCCCTTCCTCCTCCCCCCCTCCTCCTCTAACCTGGACTTCTCTTTTCCTCCTCCTTCCGCCTCGCGCCATGCCACCCCTTCTTCCTCCTCCTCTTCCATCCGGCGTATAGGATGACCCCTGACTTTGGAGAAGATTTTCCTGTGTTAAAAAGTAGTCTTATATACCAGAAAATACAGTACCTATACTGTCTTTTTGCATTCTTCTCTGATAATTTCTAATCAATTAGGTTTAATAGTGGAAATCTCTTTTTCACATTATCTTTTTCTATGGGAATGTTCTTCAAGCTATATAATTATAATTCTATAATGATGATGATGATGATGATAGTAGTAGTAGTAGTACTATATATTTTATAGTAGTTTATAATTTATAAAATTCATCATTATAATTAAGGTCATAATTATGAAGGCTATAATTAAACAATAATATATAACACTTAAAATATATCTATTACTTTCTTGAAAATGGGTGTATGTACATCTGTTATCTAAAACTAGTTGAAGAGCAAATCCCATGCATTGTGAACATCAGCATAGTCCTGTTTTAAAAAAGTATATCTAAGTGTTTGCATGGTATGCCTACTAGAATTCTGACCATCTCAGCTATTGTTTATAATGCAACACCACAATACTGTGGTGTGCATGCAGTACAAATACTTGCAAAGTATGTAAAACTAAAATGGTTTGTTAAAGCAGCAGCAGACAGAAAAGAGATTAACAATTTAGAGATAAAGCAGACAGGCCGCCAGGAGCACCAGAGGCTGCTCGGGCTGCAATCACGCTGGAACCATGGTGACCACGCTGCTCACTTCTAAAGCGGGCCACAGCTGCAGTCCCAATCCAGCCACCACCAGGAGTTGGGAGTTGGATTTTTTTCTGCTCCTTTTCTATCAGTCCAAAGGACTGGATTGCGGCCTCAGAATGGCTTCCAGTCACTTTGGGGGCATGCATTGTTTGAACACCATGCCCCCACAGCTGCCAGAAGCCGCTTTATTTGGCCTGTGTGTTTCAGGCCTGAATCCATTTGATTTTTATTACAACCATGCTGTCTTTAAGCGTATAGGAGGCAGGCTGAGGTCATCTAATTGCACTGGGTGAGAAAATCAACTGAAGCACTTGGATTTATAGTTACAAAAAAATAGAGTAGTAATAATAATAATAATAATAATAATAAATTTTATTTTTACCCCGCCCCTCTGACGTACAATCAGTAGTTAAAAGGCTTACAGTAGTTAAAATTTGTACAACATATTAAAATACAATACAAAGTCCCCAAACCCTCCCACCCCTTAAAAATAAATTAAACCAGTAATAACATTAAAAACATGATAATTAAAACATCAATTAAACAAAAACAAATAACAAATAAATAACAGTAGACAGCGCGGCAAGTGCTACCAAAATGGGCGAAAAGAGATGGGGGGGGGGGAGATTCCTGAGGCTGGGAAATCTAATCAGGAAAGGCCTGCTGGAAGAGATCCATCTTAACAGCCTTTTTGGAGCTGCTTAGCGTTGTAATCTGACGGATCTCATCCAGCAGGCCATTCCATAATCTGGGGGAGATTACCAAGAATGCCCTCTGGGAGGTTGCAGACACCCTAGATTTTAATGGCTGGAGCAAATTCCTTCCAGAGGACCGGAGTGTGCGGGGAGGATTGTATGGCGGTCCCGAAGATAGGTTAGAGTAGATGTATAAACCACATGCTTTGTACATCTTATTTTCTGTTATTCTAGTTATCCTAGTTATCCCCATTTAACATTCCTTCAACATTTTTGCCACCTGCATCCTTGAAACAAGACAAAACACACCAAAAGCATCAGGTCTGAGAGCACTAGTACACCTAATAATAATAATAATAATAATAATAGTTTGTTTTTTTATAATATATACATTTTATAGGTTATAATTCCACCCTTTTAAGGTTCTGTGTCACAACTTGAACATTACAGTATCATGATGGCAAACCTATGGCACACGTGCCAGAGCCATTTCCCCCAGCATGCGGAGGCCAGGGAGGAGGAGGAAGAGGCGCACACTGTTCCTCCATCTTCCCGACCCTCCCCGACCTCCAGCTACCTCTCTAGAGGCAGGTGAAGGCGGGAACAGTGCTGGGTGGGGAGGAAGAGTCGTGCGCCTGTTCCTCCTCCTTCCCAACCCTTCCTAGCCTCCAGCTGTCTCTCCAGAGTCAGGTGAAGGCCAGGGATGGTGCGGGAGGAGGAGGAGAAACAGGTACGCGCATGTTCCTCTTCTTCCCCCCTCCCCCTCCCCCAGGCCTTCAGCAGTCACTAGAGAGGTAGCTGAAGGCCCGGGAGTGTGGGAGGAAGAAGTCCTGCCCTGGAAGTCCCATGCCCTGGACAGCAGAAGTCCTGCCCCCAGAGGGCAGAAGTCCCATCCCCAGCACCAGGAAACACCTGGTGTCAGAAGAGCTTTTAGTTTGGGCACCCGGCCCCTAAAAGGTTTACCAGCACTGTTATAGTACATTTTATAAGCATTTTCAATCCACAAACCAAGAGAAACTTTAAATCCAATGGCAGCCAACATGAGAAACATAGAATTATAAATGGCTTGAGACTAACAGCCAAGATTATTAAAAGGCTTGAGCCATCAGAATTATACCCTAATTCTAAGTATGTGCCTGCAATACTAGCAGAGCACATTTTATGATATCATACTTAATTTGGGATTAATAACAGTTACATACAATTCTAGCCACATACTTTCTACCACATAAGTGGGAGAATGGTTTCATGCATAAGATTTCAAGATTACACTGTTGAACTAAGCAAATGAACCAGCAGAGGTGCATTGAACACAGAGGATTTAATTTCCTAGGTGTTGTATCCATGGCTTAGGCTAATGAGCCATTACTATTTGTGGTTGTGTGAATAGTACTAATATGTATGGAAATATATGCATTGTGTTCTTCGTTTTCAATCAACCAGAACTGGATATCTGAACAGGGATTTCTACAAATCAATGGGCATCATCATCTCTCATGACTGTCTCTAATTGAGATAACACCTCCAGGAGGGTACAATAATGTATTCGCATTTGAAGATTAAGAGACAAAATAACAAGGTAATGATCCAGCACATTTTTCACAGTCAGGCTTAAAATCTGTCATTTATGTTTACCTGGACCACACAACTCTCTTTTTAGAATAGCTCCACTAGCTGTCAGTCTGTTTCCAAGCAAAATTCAAATGTTACTGGTGGTGGTTGTGATGGACTTTATTTATACTCGACTTTCCCCCCAAAACCAGGTTTCAAAGCAGCTTATAAATTAAAACAGACAAAACGAAAGCAAGATTAAAATTAAAATGGAATTAAAACCATCCATAACACTTAAAAACAATCTAAGACAAACAGTTAAAAATGATTTTAAAAGACCCAGTTATGAACACCGCCTTCATAAGTTATGGCCTACAAAGCCCTATATAGCTCAGATCAAAGTTATCTGAAGGGCATACTTTCCAAAGTTGTACAATAATCAGAGGAGGTGCTTATCTTAACCTCACCTCTTTCACAAGACACATTTAGTGGGAACATTGTAGAGGGCTACTGTCAGACTCTGAAACTCTTTTCCTAGGGAGACTTTGGCAGGTGAACTTTTCTATTTCAGCAGATTTGGTATTGATTGTTTTACATATAAAGGACTTTTTGTTTTAATATGCTGAACTACTTTTATTCTATGCTTTTAAATTACTGTTCTAAATTGTTTTCATTCCAAAAATTAATACTATTTAATATTATTTTAATCCTGTTTTTGTATGTCTTCAACGATATATGGTGTATTCCTATTTCTCCTCAATATGCCTTGAGTTCCAATCTACCGAAAAAGGCGAGGTATAAAAAAAGGAGGGAGGCATGCTATTAAATTGCAAACCTAAGCTCTCATCTAGGCAGTAATAAACACAAAGAGAAAAGCCTGTGTTGTATGAACTTTATGTCTTTTAAATACTGGCTTTTTCTTACATCTCCACAACTAACTGCTTCAATTTAAAATCCAAGTTAGGCGCAGTTTCCTGTGTCCGTACATTTAAGGAACAGAAACATTTGCCCAACATAACAAAAATCACTGGCACACAAGACTAGTTGTAGTAGATGAAAATATGTAACACTCTATAACTGAGAAAAAACCATGTTCTGCATTACAAAATTAATATTATGCTATTTAAGTATACTTAAAAACTTAAGGTTGCATCCACACTGCAGAAATAATCCAGTTTGACACCAGTTTATCTTTCATGGCTCAATGCTACAGAATTCTGGGGATTATAGTTTTATGAGACATTTAGTTTTCTCTATCAGAGAGCTCTGGTGCCACAACAAATTACAATTCCCAGAATTCCACAGCACTGAGCCACTCTGATCTGTACACACAGGACTGAATCCTGTTTGTTAGTCCCAACTAGAGCAGACCTACTGAATCAATTGGTAAATGGTGAGTAAACACTTGTGTAATTTCCATTAACTTAATGAGTCTGCTCTAATTAGGAATGCCAATAGCATTCAGACTATAACTGATAGTATGCCAAAAAATCAAATTCTTTAGGGTGGTGTTGCCATAAGCATAGATTCGAAGTATGGAGGACTATATGTGGTTGTGTGATTCAAAGTGAAATACATCTTCCATTTTTAGACCACTAAAGACCCAACCACAGCATCTCCAATCATTTCTCCAAAAACTGCATACATTTATTGGGTAAGAACCAGAATGATTTGAGAGGCTGCCTTAGCTAACAGATTCTACAAATACCGACATATTCTGTGCTCTGTCTACACAGGAACAAAGCTGTATCAATTTGAAGACTGTTAGCCAGATTTTGCTCTCCTCCAAATTTATATTATGAGTACAAATGGAGCTGTAAACCAAAATATGTCAAACACAATTCCAGTATTCCTGCTAGTGTACCAAAAAGGCAAATGCAGAATGACTAACACTGAAAGCTAAACTTATACCAAAGAAACAATCAGTTACTTCCTTATGAAAATGTAAAGTTGTTTAAAATATCAAGGTAAATGTCCTTCCTCTACTTTGTATAAAAGTCTATAGAAGATGAACCTCACAAGTTAGATGGGAAGAAAGTAAACATTACTACCTATTTGTTGTTGTTGTTGTTGTTGTATGCCTTCAAGTCGACGTATGGCCTATAGCAGGGGTAGGCAATCTAAGGCTGGGGGGCTGGATGTGGCCCCCTGAGGCCTTTGGACTGGCCCCAGGCCGGTCCTACTGCCGCCGCCGCCACCCGCCAGGATGATATTGATTATTGTTGTTATTACTTGTTCTTGGGGTTTTCTTGGCAAAATCTCCACAGGGTTTTGCCATGGCTTTTCTGGGGCTGAAAGAGTGTGCATGCATATATTTTTTTTAATTTTTTTTAAAAAATTATTTTTTAAAAAAAAATATTTTTATTTATTTATTTATTTATTTTTGGTGCTTCAGCCCCCCAATTGTCTGAGGGACAGCAACTCGGCCCCCGGCTCAAAAAGGTTGCCTACCCCTGGCCTATAGTTCAGGGGTAGGCAACCTTTTTGAGACCTAGACCGGTCCCGCGAAGTCCTTTCTGCCGCCGGGCTGATGGTGCGCGCGCACGCCGCCGCCGCTGTGCAGCCGCCTCCGCGTGCACCGCGGCCACCATTTTGATTTCCAAAATGGCGGCCGCGACTCATTTGCGCATGTGCAGTACTCCTGTGCATGCGCAAACACGTCACGGCTGCCATTTTGAAAATCAAAATGGCGCCGGTGCACGGCGGCGGCGGCAACCTTCCGCCTGGGCCGGTAAGTACGGGGACCTGGGCCTTAACTGGCCCGCGGGCCATAGGTTGCCGGTCCCTGACATAGTTAATCTTGTTGCAACAGATATAGTCAGGATGGCATGCTGGTAATCTCTTTGATTTATTTTGACAACACAACTTGTCTATCTCTGATTAAGATGGCTAGACTGCAAAGATGTATTTTGCATAGTGGAATTCTATTGAAGATGAAAGTTATTGAAAATGGTATCTAAATTCAACTATATGATGAGAACAATAGCAAAAGTGTATCAGCACTATTCAGTTTTTACAATAGAGACAAGTTATTCATAGTTTGCTTTCAAATTCTGAGGTGTAAGCTTCAACTCTCTCTACAAGGGGCTTCCCTAATTCTCCCATTTCCATTAATACAGTCTTGACATCATAAATCAAAACATTAAAAAAGAATATTGTTATTTCACTTTCAAGGAACAAATGTTAAATTATTTTTAATCTGAGAGTACATCTGCACTCTAGAAATAATGCAGGATCTGTCATGGCTCAATCCTAGGGGATCTTGGGATTTATAATTTGTTCTGGTATCAGAGCTCTCTGACAGTAAAAGCTAAATATCTCACAAAACCCCAGAATTCCATAGCATTGACCCATGGCACTTAAAACAGTGTCAACCTGCATTAATTCTGCAGTGTAGATGCAGGCTGAAACTTATGTTCAGAACTATTAATCTATAGCAGACTGAGCTATAACTTTTGTCCATACAGCTTTTGCATGAGAATGGTAATACAACTACAATAGTTGCTACAGTTATGTGCCTATGGTAAATTTCCAAAGTTCAAACCAAAACATTGCTTTACTAGTATTTTGTTAACTGTGTTTAAAAATCTGCTGACTGAATGCTAACAGCAGACCCACTGAAATTAGACTCAATCATAACTTGCTTGCCTCACTGGTTATGTCAAGTATACTTAAGTCGGATCAAGCACAAAGAAACAAACAAGTGGTCCCATCACTAGGAAACCTGTACCATTATCCACACAGAGGTAGTGGTGGTGTGACTAAAAATACAAACAGAGCAGACACACTGAATGCACAAGTGAGCTTTTAAGTATATGAAATTTTAGATCCCATTAATAAGAATTACCAGTAGTAGTATTGTAGAAGGAACAACAGTGCTAAATTATAGGGAGATATGACTTAGAATGGAATATGCTATGCATTAATGTACCTATCACATTCAATATGCATCTAATGATCTGTAATATTCATTTTCATAACTGGCATGTTTAACTCATATATAGTGTGGATACTACCTCAATCAAGCAGCCACAGTCCACACTAGTATTTCACTAATATGCTGGTTGAACTGAAGACTGGAGAGAGGCGCCAAAGCTATAACAACTTGTGCTGTATGACTGTTGGGTAGCCATGTATCTCATGAAACCTTTACAGAACTATTTATGTTTCTGCTAAAAGATTAAGAAGGAAATAACTGCAGCATAGCTGAAATATATTTTCAAAACAGCATCTATAAAAAGCAATCTAAAAGCATCTCTCTCAGAACACTGTTCCTTCCTCTTTTGTCCAGTAACAACAATATTTTGAAACGGGGTTGCTTCTTGTTGAAGAGGAGTATGAAATGATATTCATTATTTGAGAGTGAGCATAATGTACTAGTTTTGGTGTAGGACTAGAACTCTGGAAACCAGGGATCAAATCCCTGCTCAACCATGGAAATCACTAGATGACCTTGAGCAAGTCACTCTCTTAGCCTCAGACTAAGGCAATGCCAAACTCCCTCTGAACAAATCTTACCAAGAAAAGCTTGTAATAGGTCACCATAAGTAGTTAACAACTTGAAGGCACACAAGAACAACTCACAATTCAATACACTTCAATAAAAAATGATATTTCTAGACAATGTAGATGTATTTTTTTAGCTATTATTAATTCAAGAGCTTTGAAAACAGAATATATAGGTCTCAGAAATAAGGAAGCAAGATATTCAACACTACAAGTCAATTAAAGAAATCACATTTTACCCTCACAGTACTATATTTGTCAAGACATTCATATTTTATTAATGTTAAATATACTTTTTTTAAAGCTTTGACACATTCCACAGAACTAGGTATGATTTTGAAGCTTCACTGGCTTCTTCATCAGGCTAAGAAGTTTAAAATCATATAGGAGAAGAGAAGTTATGTTAAAGTCACAGGCCTACATTTTGTCTCCAGTATTACTTCTGATGTCAGTTAAGATGGTCTGGAGCAGGGGTAGGCAACCTTTTTGAGCCGGGGGCCGGGTTGCTGTCCCTCAGACAATTGGGGGGGGCCGAAGCACCAAAAACAAACAAACAAATAAATAAATAAATAAAAATTTAAAAAAATAATTAAAAAAATTAATATATATATATGCATGCACACTCTCTCAGCCCCAGAAAAGCCATGGCAAAACCCCTGTGGAGATTTTGCCAAGAAAACCCCAAGAACAAGTAATAACAACAATAATCAATATCATCATGGCGGGCGGCGGCGGCGGCAGGACTGGCCTGGGGCCGGTCCAAAGGCCTCGGGGGGGGGGCGCATCCGGCCCCCAGGCCTTAGATTGCCTACCCCTGGTCTGGAGGGATATCAATGAAGACAGAGGTGATTCCCCTTCCTGGCCACATGAGGACTGTGGACAAAGGGCAGTAAAACACAAGCAATCGAATTTCAAATCCATTAGCAGCAGCAAAGTAACTTCCATCTGTATATATTCACTGTATTCTATGTCTGAGAACTGAATAGCAAAGTTTCAATAGGCAACAGAACCCGTCTGTTCTTGGAAGCTAAGCAGGGTCAGCTCTGGTTAACACTTGGGTGGGAGAGTGCCAATGAATACCATTGTATGCTGTAGCCTAGATTTCAGAGGAAGGAACTGGCAAAACCACCACTGAGTATTCCTTGCCTAAGAAAACTGGAATCTGTGGGATCACCATAAGAGCCCTCCCTCCATTCCATCTGATGTCATCTGGGGGAGAGGCACCAGGCCCAGCACCATCAGGCCTAGAAGAAGAAGAAGAACCCTTCTTAAAGGACGGGTGGGATTTGGGATTTTTATGTTTTATCTGTATGGAAATGTTAGTGTTGTAAGCCGCCCCGATTGCTCTGCAGAGGGGCGGGATATTATTATTATTATTATTATTATTATTAAGTTGACAGTCATATACACATGCAAAGATTCTAACTTGTTGAAAGAGATAACTAGAAATCCCAATAAGGCAAGATTCTTTAACAGTCATGGTAAGCAGGAACCATAAAAAAGGAGCCAACTGTCTGTGCACACCAGTAGAGTTTATTCATGACAAGCCAGAAGCCCAAAGAAATCTGATTTGTGGTTTTTTTGTGCATCTGTAAATAATGCCACTGACTAGAAGTAGCTAAGTTCACCAATAAAAATACCATCCCAGTTGTAAGCTTATTATGGTAGATTTAATTTAAACAAATTACATTTAAATCAAATTAAACATATGAATTAAAAAAATTAAAATGTTCACTGGGTAGCAAGGCCCACTGAACACAATATGGCTTATACATATAGGACAGCACTGTTAAGAAACTGTATATTGACATATGTAGCATAATACTGTAACATAAAAATAAAGCCATCCATATGTGCATCTTCCAATTATCCTCAAATGTAATTACAAGAACCCAGGTAAAAGGCTAATGCAGAAGCTATATCTCCTTGTTGCTCATTTCACAGACATCAGTACACAAATATTGGCTAAGTACTTGCAGTGCAAGGCATCTTTGTCTCCAAATCTTACATTGGTAGAAATCCACTAGTACCACCCTGTACTTTTCATTCTGGAATGTGCGTATCTGAATAGGATCAAAGATTAAAAAAGAATGTTCTTATTTGACCTCAATATATCCAATAAAAACACATACTTCAGCTCTTCAAGAGTAAATAAATCCTGAAGGAAAAAAGTAACTTCTCAACACAAATATCCCATTACTTGTCATAATTCTCCAGTTCATGTAAGAACAAGTGAACTTTTAAGTCACGCTGCAGCACAAACAGGAAACACAGGTAGAATTAATGTTTTACAGTACAGGTTGTGAATATGGATCTGCCACAAATTAACCAGGTGTGGCATTAAAGATGTCATTATCTCTCAGAGTCAGTGCATCTCCATACTGAATTCCTTACATAGTTGTAAGAAATTATCAAGATAGTATAAGTGGAGAATCATTCTGAAAACTCAAACTACTGCCTAAATAATATTTTATTATCATTCTTATTTGCTTCTAGCTTTTTCTACACCGGGTAGAATAATGCATACGTAACAGCTTTTCTAGTAAAAGACCACAAAAGTTTCCAAATTAAAGTGAACCTTCCCATGCAGGCAGGAAGCAACAACATTATTTTTATATACTTTCCTGTCTCATAGATTACTGAGGCAACAACATGGAAGCATCAACAAGTTAACCTGAAATCAGTTTACTTACTGGCCTGAGAGAAATAAGAATAAAAGAAGCCACATTCATCCAGACCACTGGCCTGTAAGTCTCAACATTTTGTTCATGCTGTGGCCAATCAATCAGTTACCTATGGGAAACCTGCCAGCGAGACAAGACCACAACTGCACTCTCCTTCATGGCTTCAGGCAAGATATACTGCAGCACACTGCCACCAATACTAGGGGTAATAAAGGCACAAGCTTCCAATAATTTATCTAAGCATCTTTTAAAGCCATCCAAGTTGAAAGCCATCACTATGGTCCAAAACACACTGCAGAAATAATCCAGTTTGAGACTGTTTTAACTGCTCATGTTAGGGAATCCTGGGGATTGTAGTTTATTCTAGCACCAGAACTCTCTGACAGAGAAGGCTAAATGTCTCACAAAACTACAGTTCCCATAAATCCCTAGCATTGAGACAGGACATTAAAGCGTCTCAAACTGGATTATTTCTGCAGTGTGTTTTGGACCTATACCTTGTGGCAGTGAGTTCCCAGTGGGTTACTGGTTTTATCTGTCTTAAATTGCCTGCCACTTGGCTTCAATTGATGACTCTGGGTTCTAGCATTCTGATAATGTTTTTCCTTAGATTTATATACTTTTATCAGAGTGTGCTATACTTTTTCTCCATCAGTTCTGTTTTAAATGCTTTTATTCCATTTAATTAACTGGTTATAATTGCTTTTTACTATTATGATTTCAGCTGTATTCTCTTTTAATACATTTCGCAAGATGCCTAACGTCCTGCAGTAGCATAAAGGTAGGATATATATATAAAATGTAGATCGCATTTCCCCTTACTTGCCATTTTATTAAAGAAACATAAGCTGTCATTTTTCCTCACACAGTAGCTGCCCAGTCTCTTGGTAGTTTTGGTTACCTTTTTCTGTACCTCTTCCAGTTCTATAACATCTTTTTTAGTGTATAAATTATTCCAGATGACATCACATCATGGATTTTATTAAGGACAGCAGAGTAGTGTCAGTTTTATTTTCAATTCCCTTTCACCTGGAATTCACCTTTTTTTAGCCACCACAAACTAGGTTGACATTTTCACTAAGCAATCCACCACAACACCTGCCCAGATCCCCTCAGTGCATAGATGAAACTGAGAAGTTCTGACCTAATATGTATCATTTTGTTACACTAACTTGTGTTTATCATTTTGCTGCCTTTCTCCTATCTAAAGAACCCTTTTAGTGTTCTTTACAATCTACTGTAGATTGTACTACTTCAAATAATTTCATATCAATGGCAAGCTTACCCTCCTCACTACTTAACTCAATTTCGGAGCATCCAAACTTGTGATTAACAGTGTAACAGATGCTGTGTAACCAGGACATCTTATTTTCACATATTATCATCTCTGTTTAAATGGGTTTCAGGCACCAGCGTAAAGAAAAAACACTGCACAAGACTCCACAGAGGGCCTGAACAGACTGGCAGAAATAATCCAGCTTGAGACCACTTTAACTGCCCTGGCTCAATGCTAGGGAATAATGGGAATTGTAGTTTTTTCTGAGATATTGAGCCTTCTCTGTCAGAGACCTCTGGTGCCACAATAAACTGCAGTTCCCATGATTCCCTAGCACTGAGTCAAGGCAATTAAAGTGGCCTCAAGATGGATTATTTCTGGCAGTCTGTTCAGGCCCAGAGTTACTGCAAAACCAAGGGCCCAATACCATAAGGAAGCGCAATTTGCTTAGTAAATTCTAGATCAATACCTTTAAGGCAAAAGTATTAGTAAACTATTTCAGTGGAAAACCACCTAGCTGCAAGATATGTCACATATGATAGAAAAATACTATTGTTTAGGGGTTTTAGCGTAGGATTACGACTCTGGAGACCAGGATTTGAATCCCAGCTCGACCACAGAAACTGATTGAGTGACCTTGGGCAAGTCACATTCTTTCAGACTCAAAGGAGGAAGGCAATGGCAAGCCCCCTCTGAACAAATCTTGCCAAGAAAAACCTGTGACAGGTTCACCTTAAGGTCACCATAAGTCTGAAATGGGCTGGAAAAACAACAAACTCCTAAGTCAACAACAGTTGTGTCCCTTGAAAGATCCTGAGCATACAGCAGCAGCAGAACAAACTGCACCATCTTCGACTAGTTGAAAAGTCTCCAAACACCTTTACTTAAAAAAAAAAAAAACACCCTGTAGTTTTCATGCTTTAACTCGGTACCACACAGAAATCAACTCTTTACACCAAAAGAGAATCACTAGCATTCAGCCAAGAACTTAGCATACAAGCACTATGAAATCAGCCATTCAGAGTGCCTGAGAACGTACCAAACTTAAAGGAAAACAAAGATACAGCCATGTTAGTTGGAAAATCAGCATACAAAGAGATCTTGTAGCTCCTTTGAGACTAAGGGCCTGAAGAGAGTGCCAGAAATATTCCAGCTTGAGAACACTTTAACTGCCCTGGCTCAATGCTAGGAAATCATGGGAACTGTAGTTTACTGTGCCACCAGAATTCTGACAGAGAAGACTAAATGTCTCAGAAAAAAAAAATACAATTTCCATGATTCCCTAGCACTGAGCCAGGACAGTTAAAGGTGATCTCTGGCAGTCTGTTCAGGCCCTATCTGAGGAAAAGAATCAGGTAGCATGAGCTTTCATACACTTGAGCCTACTTCTTAACCCATGCATCTAAGGAAGTAGGCTCAAGTCCACCAAAGCTGATACTGCCAACTTGTTTTTTTCAGTTAGGGCCTTTGCAGACTGCCAGAAATAGTGCAAATTGAGTCCACTTTAAGGGTTAGGGTTAGTGCTAGGGAATCATGGGAATTGTATTTTTGTTTCTGAGACATTGAGCCTTCTCTGTCAGAGAACTCTGGTGCCACAATAAAATACAGTTCCCATGATTCCCTAACCCTAACCCTAACCCTTAAAGTGAACTCAATTTGCACTATTTCTAGCAGTCTGCAAAGGCCCTTAGTCTCAAGGGTGCTACAAGACCCCTTTGCATTAATGAAAAACAGAGAATGACAAAGCTGTGCTCCCTTTTGGACAATCACACTCCCAATCATAAACATACATACATATATATATATATATATATATATATATGCCAAGAAATGTTGGGGCTGTTTTCTGTATCTTTTTTGCACTCTGACAGGTCTTTTAAAGACAACGCTGACACACTTGATGTCCCATGGAAGAAACATATGAAGCTGGTAAGGAAACTGCTGGGCAGTATACAACAAAGCATTATAACCTGGAACCAGGATTATCTATCCCTCTCAGCTCATGTCACAAAGGGTGCACATCTACACTGTAGAAATAATGTGGTTGGATTCCCAGCTCAGCCATGAAAGCCACTGGGTGACCTTGGGCAAGGCATACTCTCTCAGCCTCAGGGGAAGGCAATGGCGAACCTCCTCTGAACAAATCTTTCCAAGAAAACCAGATGATGGTCACCTTAAGTCAGAAATGACTTGAAGGCACACAACACACACACACCACTTTAAGTGCTGTAGCTCCATCCCATGGAATCCTTGGATTTGTAGTTTTACAAGGTCTTCAGCCTTCTCTTCCAAAACAGTTAACAAAACTACAAATCCCAGGATTGTGTAGAATGGAGCCAGGGCAATTAAAGTGGTGCATTATTTCTAAGAGCTAGCAAAGCACAGTAGTTTGAGCATTAGACTATGACTTTAGAAACCAAGGTTTGAATCCTGGGTCAACCATGGAATCCCACTGTGTGATCTTGGGCAAAGCACACTCTCTCAGCCTCAGAGGATGGCCATGGCAAACCCCCTCTAAAGAAACTTTGCAAAGAAAACCCTGTGATAGGGTCACCTTAGGGTGGCCCTAAGACAGCTTGAAAGCACACAATACACACAAAGGTCCAAAACACACTGCAGAAACAATCCAGTTTGAGACCGCTTTAACTGCCTTGGCTTAGGGCAGTGTTTCTCCATTATTTTCTGTCACGCCCCCCCTAGGAAAGAAGAAAACATTTCACGCCCCCCTGCGCGATCACATGGGCGAGTTTGGCCAATTAGGATAGAGCTACTGGGGCTGTGCTGGGACAATCTCCCTCTCTCCAGCCGTAACGGGCCCCCCTTTATGGAGCCTCGCGCCCCCCCTGGGGGGCCCGCCCCACTATTTGAGAACCACTGGCTTAGGGAATCCTAGGGATTGTAGCTTATTGTGGCACCAGAGTTCTCTGGCAGAGAAAGCTAAATGTCTCATAAAACTACAGTTCCCAAGGTTCCCTAGCACTGAGCCAGGGAAGTTAAAGCGGTCTCAAACTGGGTTATTTCTGCACTGTGTTTTGGCCCAGAGATAATTTAAAAAAAAAAAAGAGGGGGGGTGTTTTCATTCCCAGGGACTTTGGGAAATTCGCCAGGAATGAAAGCTGGAGCTCCATCTCGAATCCACTCCAGGAGGCCTAGTGGAGAACAGTACATTATCTTGAGCAGGCATTAGCTTAATCATACTGACGTCTCTTCTTGAAGCAAGCCAAAGGAGCCGGCCTGGTCGCTCGCCACTGAGGCGACAACAACACACACAACGCACAATGCACAAAGCCACTCGAGACCGACCCACCCGACCCCAAAAGAAGCCGCCCAGGGGAGGGCCAA
Organism: Phrynosoma blainvillii; assembly: GCA_026167975.1. Lineage (NCBI taxonomy): Eukaryota > Metazoa > Chordata > Lepidosauria > Squamata > Phrynosomatidae > Phrynosoma > Phrynosoma blainvillii. The sequence goes on from JANUYF010000005.1 coordinate 43,033,445, forward strand.
AACAAAAGGGCCCAAAGAAAGTCCTCCAAAAGAAGGCAGCACCCAGAAGGGAGCGAGAGAGGACTACCTTCCCTCACAAAAACAAGCTGGCTAGGCGTCGTCCCCTCCTTTCCACTGCCTTTAGCCCAGGAGGGGTTCCAAAACACCCTCCATTTTGAGCAGGACTAAGAAGCGTCCATCAGGTCCTCCACTTTTTTCCTCTCTCGAAGGTCCTCCATTTTGCGCTGAGGAGGACGAGGACCTCTGGTCGCCCTGCCCACCAAACCAGCAGCCTCCCTCTCTTTCCTCTTCTCTTTCCGGCCCTTTGTTGTTGTTGTTTTCTTCTTCTTCTTTTTTTTACCTCAGCTAACATTATTAACTCGCGGTGGAAGCCTCCGGCTCTTTTAGCCCCGCCGCATGGCGTCGGTTGTGCCCAAGCAAACGTCTGCCTCTCGCCTTCCGCCGCCGCAAGGGAAACAACGGGGGCCAGCCGGCTGTCAGCCTCTCCTCTTTCTCCTCAGCGGTCCCTTCGTGCCGCCAGCCCCGGAACAACCGCCACTGCCGCCGCCGCCGCCACCGCCTCCGCAGGTCGCTCAGGAGCGGCGGCCATCTTGAGGAGGCTACGTGAGGCGCCTCCTCAGCCGCCCATTGGGGTGGTGAGGCGCGGGGTAGGCCGCTCCGCCTCGGCAGTTGCCCTCCGGCTCTTCCCACCGGCGCCTCCCCTCAGGACGGCTCACGCCCACAGGCCGCTTTCCTCACAAGAGAGACACACAAGGGTCCAATATGTGTAACGCGGTTCTAGGGCTCAGGAGCGACACTGGAGGGTTTATACGAGTTTCTCACAAGGGGGAACAGTTGGAAGTGTAAACGGTGGTTAACCTGCCATTATAATCTCTCACTTGAGCTAATGGTCTTCACACGACGTTGGGCGCAAAGTGCTATTCTGTGTGAATAACCCGATTATCGTGCTATTGTGCTAATGGTTTTCACACGACGACGACATCAAGGTGAAAGGTGATTCAAGTGCCATTAACCCGTGAATAACCAGGCAAGAAGCAGCAGCAAATAATTCATTAGCACAGTTGTGGGATTATCATGGGTTATTCATGGGATAATGGCGCTTTGTGCATGACGTTGTGTGAAAAATCTTATTTGTGCAGTTTTCTGGAGTTAATCACTATTTAAACTCACAATTTCTCCCCAGGACAAAATTGGGTGATTAACCCATCAAAATCACACAATTGAGATTTTCACATGACATCATGCACAAAGTGCTGTTAGCCTATGAATAACCCATAATAATCTCACAATTGCGCTAATGGTTTTCACATAACGTTGTGGGCAAAGCACTATTATCCCGTGAATAACCCGTGATAATCCTGCAATTGTGCTAATGGTTTTCACACAATGGAGTTTATCACATGGAGGACAGTTGGAAGTATAAACGGTGGTTAATCTGTCATAATCCCTCAATTGTGCTAATGGTTTTCGCACAATGTCATGCGCAAGGTGCTATTATCCCATGAATAACCTGTGATAATCCTACAATTGTGCTAATATTTTCACACAACGGAGTTTATCACATGGGGGGCAATTGGAAGTATAAACGGTGGTTAACCCGATATGATAATCCTGCACCTGTGTTAATGGTTTTCACACGACATCGTATTCAAAATGATATTATCCCATGAATAACCTGTGATTATTGTACAATTGTGCCAATGATTTTCACACAACGTTGAGGTGAAATGTGATTAGCCCTGGTGGCACAGTGGTTAAATGCCTGTACTGCAGCCACTCACCCATAGACCAGAAGGTTGTGAGTTCAATTCTAGCCAGGGCTCAGGCTAGACTCAGGCCTGCATCCTTCCGAGGTCACTAAAATGAGTACCCAACTGTTGGGGGGCAATGAGCGTACAGTTGTAAACCGCTTAGACATCCCATAGCGCGATATGAAGCGGTATATAAATGAAGCTGCTTTGCTTTGATTAAAGTGCCATTAACCCATGAATAACCAGGCAAGAAGCAGCAGCAAATCATTCAGCACTTTAATCATATTTCACCTTGACGTCATGTGAAAACCATTAGCGCAAGTGCGGGATTATCACGAGTTAATCACCATTTATACTTCCAATTGTCCCCCGCGTGATAAACTCCATTAGAAGAGTTGGAAGAGACCTCCTCCAGGGCCATCCAGTCCAACCCCATTCTGCCATTCAGGAATTCACAATGAAAGCACACACACCCGACAAATGGCCATCCAGCCCCTGATTAAAAACTTCCATGATTCCATAGCAAGCCCTTTCCCACACCACACAATGAGAAATGATATTACACGTTCAGTCAGTATTACCTGGTGAAAAGTATTAACAGGTCATGCATCTGAGAAAGCAGACCATGACTATGAAAGCTTATGCTACAATTTATTTTTTTGCTCAGTTACTCTCAAAAGTGCCACAAAATCCCTTTGCATGCTGATATTCCTGACTAACATGACTAAATCACAGAGTTGGAAGAGACCACAAGGCCCATCAGTCCAACCCCCTCTCATACAGGGAAACACAATCAAAGGAACCCCAGCAGATGGCCATCCAGCCTCTGTTTAAAAACCTCCATAGAAGGAGACTTCACTACTCTCCAAGGGAGTGTGTTTCACCGTTCAAACAGCTCTTATTGTCAGGAGGTTCTTCCCAATGTTGACTTGCATCCATTGCTCCGAGTCCTGTTCTCTGGAGCAGCAGAAAACAAGCTTGCTCCATCCTCAATGTGACACCCCATTAAATAATTAAAGAGGGCTATCATATCACCTCTTAACCTTCTCTTCTCCAGGCTGAACATCCCAACTCTCCAAGTCTCTCCTCATAACGCATGTTTTTCAGACCTTTCACCATCCTTTTTGATCCTCCTCTGGACACTCTCCAGCTTTCAACATCCTTTTTGAATTGTGGTGCCCAAAATTGAACACAGTACTCCAGGTGAAGCCTGTCCAAAGCAAAATATAGTGGGACTATTACTTCCCTTGATCTAGGCACTATACGTCTATTGATGCAGCCTAAAATCACATTGGCCTTTTTAGCTGCCTCATCACACTGTTGACTCATGTTCAATTTATGCTCTAATTGGACTACATCCCTTTCACATGTACTGTTGTTAAGCCAGGTGTTCCTGTCCTGTATGTATGCATTTAATTTTTTCACCCTAAGTGCAGTACCCTACATTTCTCCCTGTTGAAGTTCATTTTTAATGCACCTCTTTTTTATCTTTTTAATTGTATTGTTTTCTAATATTGTGAAGCTGCTCTGAGTCCCAATTCTGGGAAAAGAGTGGGATACAAATAATAATAATAATAATAATAATAATAATAATAATAATAATAGTAGTTTTGGCCCAGCTTTCTAATCTAGTGACATCACTGCTGCTCAAACACCTACCTTTTGGCAGAATCAGGCTGTAGTATTCACCTGCTTCCCTTTAAAATGCTTTAAGAGATTATGGAAGTGGGGTGAAGCTCAGTAGGAGGAGAAAGGAGAGGCCCCAGAATTATTTAAAATTAAAATTTCAAATTTTTAATTTTAATTTTTTTAAATTGCATTTAAAAATTGTTCTTTTTACATTTCCATTCATCACATTTTAACCAAATCTTCTCTAGGTGTATATAAATACATTTAGGTTGTGCATATGATATTGTAATTTAAAGGTATAATTTTAATTTTGCAAGTTGTTTATGTCACAACTGTTAGCATTGCATTCAGTGGTATATGGGAATCACAATTTGCAAGTAACATCAGTGAAAAAAGGCTTTACTAAGGTTTCTGTATGATGTGAAATGGGAGGAGGTCAATGGGGGATGATGCCATGAGGGACCGTACCTGTTGACACTAACCCTAGGGACGCCACAAGCTGCTTGCCTCAGAAGAGAGAGACACAGGTGTTCTCCGTGGTTTTCTCTTCCCACATTCAAAAACCCAGTGGCCTCACTAGAGTTGTTGTCACCCGGTGCAGTAACTCCTAGTGTCACCCGCTCCATTGACTTCTTCCTATCCCACACCATACAGAATCTTTAGTCGTGCTTTTAGTACTCATATGTTACTCATAAACCATATTTCCTATATATTACTGAATGTAATGGCAACAGTTGTGACATAAACAACTAGCAAAATCAAAAGTATACACACCATACATAAGCCTTAGTAATCACTGAATGTCATGGTAATCGTGACTTAAAACAACTCATCCAATTAAAATTATACTTTTACAATATCATACTCACAGCCTAAATGTATATGTGTATACATAGTTTCTTGTGCTTAAAGTGAAAATTTAGTAAAAGGTGATGTTTTTAAAAAAATTTTTAAAAAAGAACCAATTTTTAAAATTATTTTTTAAATTAAATTTAAATTTTAAAAAATCTAGGGCTTCTCCTTTCTCCCATTGAGCCTCATCCCACTCACACCATCTATTCAGGATTTTAAAGGGACACAGTGCATTTCTGCCCAAAGGCAGATGTTTCAGGAGCAGTGGTGTCACTGCACCTTAGTGTGTTGCCTGGTGCAATTCGCATCCCACACATCCTCCAGTGACACCACTGGGGTGTATGTGTGTAATGAGGTATAGGGCTCAGTGGCATCACTAGGGGAGGTGCAGGGTGTGTGGACCACATTAGGTGACACCCTAAGGGGGTGACACTACTGTTCCTCAAATACCTACCTTTTGGCAGAAACAGGCTGTGGCATTCACACTTGTCCCTTTAAAATGTTTTAAGAGATGGTGAGAGTGGGGTGAAGCTCAGTAGGAGGAGAAAGGAGATGCCCTGGAATTTTTAAAAATTCACATTTTAAATTTCAAAATTTTATTTTTTTTAAAAAATTGAAATTTGAACCCCCATAATGATGCCACTGCAAAAGACACAGGGGTGTAAAATTGGTTTAGGGTGGCTGTACGCGTGTGGAGAAGGGCAGGAGAGCTCGGGTGCATCTACATTGTGGAAATAATGCAGTGTTGACACCACTTTTAACTGCTGGGCTCTGTCCTACAGAATCCTGGTATTTGTCATTTTTGTGAGGCACCCACCAGCACTCTTGGGCAGAGAAGAGACCTTGTTAAACACAACGTATCCCAGGATTCCACAGGATGGAGCGACAGCATTTAAAGTGGTGTCAAATTGCATTATTTGTACAGGGTAGGGATGCTCTCCCAGCAGGATGACCAGATGTCATCACCACAAAGGAGGACATGGAAGACTGCAAAAATGTAGCACATTCCAAGAAAAAAATTGGACATGACAAAATAAAGGTAAAAACGCTCCTATAAATATAAATTCATGCTTCTTACTCCTGCTCAAAATGAAGGATCTTTTGGAATTCCTCCTGGACAGACAGCTGAAATGGAGGACGCGTCCTGGAAAAGGAGAACGTCTGGTCACCCTGGGCACCAGCACCTTATTAAAAACTACACATCCCAGGATTCCATACAATGGTGTTACCAAACCTAAAGTGGTGACAAGCCACATTATTTGTACAGTGTAGATGCACCCCTATTTGTGTGGTGAACAGCATTGGGTTAAGAAGGCCCCTCTCCATGTCTCTCACCACCCCATGCACAAAGTCGACAGAAATAGGGACTTTGTAAGCCTTACTTGCCTCATGAAGTTATTGTGTGGATAAAACGAGGGAGCTCTGTTGATCTAGAAGCTGCAAGTGAAATTTCTTTATGGAGACTGCATCTGCACTGCAGAAATAATTCAGTTTGACACTCTTTAACTGCCATGGCCCAGTGCAAGAGAATTCTGGGAATTATAGTTTGCTGTGACACCAGAGCTCTCTGACAGAGACGCCTAAATGCCTCACAAAACTATAGTTCCCAGAATTCCATAGCATGGAGACAAACTGGATCATTTCTGCAGTGTGGATGCAACCCTGGGCAACTAGAGGCACAAATACACTCCTTTGGGTTCCAGTCCCAAATATCAGCAGGCAAAGGGATCTTGTAACCCCTTTGAGACTAACAGTGCAAAAGAAGTTGTAGCATAAGATTTGGTAGATTTGGTGTACTTCTTCACCTTTGCATACTGATAGTCCAGACTAACAGGGCTATGTCTCTGATTTCTAGCCCCAAATATATTAGGGTGGCCCATATAATGGGACTCACTTCTGCTTATGATAGTGCTGCTTTCCTAGTGTTCTTCCTTTCTTAACCACACTGACACACTCATCTAAAAAGTTCAAAGACACAGCCCTGTTAGTCTGGAAAATCAGTATGCAAAGACGCTGCATCGTCTAAAGAGTATTGCCCTTTTCACACCCTTTCAGCACTTGTTTATGGGTGTTGTCAAATATGGATTCTTAACTTCTTCACTAACGGCTGAAAGACAGGAACTGCTGGTTGTACCAAATTAATCAACTTCAGTGTCTAGTTTTGTATCTTTGATGGATCCAGAAAGGCATAGCAGGACAGCAGACTTTTTACAGCAGAATGCCAAGCAACAGATGGGTCTAGAAGGGGTTGACAGGGCAGCTTTGGAACAGAATAGCACTCACACATGAGCCAGAATAACAGATTGCTGTGACCGATACAGAGGCTGGGGACTAGTTCCCAGTTCCTTATTTCTCTGAAGCTTCAAAACAGAGTCAGCTGAATCAGGAACTGAATTATATATGTCCTTGCACGCATATTTTTGCACACTGCACATTGTGAAGCCCAGCAACAAATAAAGAACTGTTGCTGTGCACCCTACAGTAAACTTTAGTTTATCAGAAATTGTATGCCTGCATGTCCAGAGCTGTGTTGTTTATCACAATGCTGCTCACACTGGTGGCCATGGACTACCAAACTGGTTAATCAACAACCAGTGACCAGTGAGATTCTAGAAAAGAAATACAATTGTTGCTAATAAGCACAAACATGCTTGATCCTGGTACACTGGGAAAATAATCGCCAGTCTCCCACATCAGATAAACTGAAAAGGATAGCTTCATCTGATTGTGTTCCACCAACATTTTTTGTACGCACAGGGCACTGTCAGACTTGATGGGCAATTCTAATAATAACCCAAATTGTTACAAATGAATAAAGAAACTAAAACTCTACATGTTGATATCAGCTTTGGGCCATCATATAGGTTTTTTAGGTTCTGTTTACATTGTATTAACATATCTTTATGTAAATTTAATGTTGTAAGCCACCCCGATTGCTCTGCAGAGGGGCGGGATATAAATTATTATTATTATTATTATTATTATTATTATTATTATTATTATTATTTTAATATACTATACTTAAGAGAGCGTTAATCTGTGACTACAGCGGGAACTACAGATACCTTAGAACAGGGGTCGGCAACCTATGGCCCCCGGGCCAGTTCCGACCCAGGTCGCCGGACTTACCGACCCAGGCAGACCCCTGCTGCTGCCGCCGCCGTGGCGCGTTTTCCCCTCCGTCCGGCCGCAACACGTTTGCGCATGCGCAAGAGTACTGCGCATACGCAAATGAGTCGCGGCCGCCATTTTGTTCTCCAAAATGGCGGCCGTGATTCGTTTATGCATGCGCAGTACTCCTGCACATGCGCAAACGTGTCGCGGCCGCCATTCTGACTTTCAAAATGGCGGCCGCGACATGCGCGGTGGCGGCTGTGGCCGTGTGCGCCGCTGCGGCGGTGGCGGCGGCGGCAGCGCGCACTGGGGGGGTCGCACGCAGCGGTGGGGGTGCGCGCGCACGCGCGCTGACATCCCCCCCAGCCCAGTGGAAAGGAGAACTTCGGGGGACTGGCCCAGACGGTAAAAAGGTTGTCTACCCCTGCCTTAGAATATGGCTGTGTCCATACTACAGAAATAACCAGATTGACACCACTTTAACTGCCCTGGCTCAGTGCTATGAAATCCTAGGATTTGTAATTTGTTGTGGCACCAGAGCTCTCTGACAAAGAAGACTAAATATCTTACAACACCACAGTCCCCAGAATTCCATAGCATTGATCCATGGCAGTTTGAATGGTGTCAACCTGGATTATTTTTGCAGTGCGACACAGCTTTAAAATCCCAGGAGCGTCAGCCAACATAGCCAATAGTAACAAACTGTGGATTTTGTAGGCTAACTCATCTAGAGGACCCAAAATTCCTAACCCAAGCTCCATGTGATACTGGTGAGACTTGTGTGAGATTTCTGAATTCATGGGATACTGTCAATAAATTTGTTGTTATTGTTAAATGCCCTTGAGTCAACCTCAACTCATGGCAACCCTGTGGGTGAGACATCTCCAAGACTCCTTGATCTCCTGCAGACTCAGGCACATGGTCTCTCTAACGGAGTTCATCCATATGGCATGTGGTCTCCCTCTCTTTCTACTTCCTTCTAACTTTCTTAGCGTTATTATGAGGTCATCATGCATCAGAGTTCTTTGTAGAGAAATTATGGTTTTGATCAGGGGTAGGCAACCTTTCCCCTTTAAGGGCCGAGGGACTTCAGATCCCAGAATCCCAGGAGCTATTGGTCAACATGGGACTATTGGCCAACATGGCTGAGGCTTCTGGGAGCTGAAGTCCCTCGGCCCTTAAAGGGGAAAGGTTGCCTACCCCTGGTTTTGATCATTGTTTATCTTGAAGGGGGACTGTCCCCTACCTAGTTCAGAGATGGAGGACATTCCCAAACTTTGAATGGAAAGCAGAGGTGTATATATATATATATATATATATATATATATATATATATATATCAGCTTTTTTGCTTTGCTGATTGAATTTTGTTCCAGAGCTTCATGCAAATAAGGAACTGGGGACTAATAACTTCATCATTTTTCAAAAGAGAGCTATCTTGGGTTGCATCCGGACTGCAGAAATGATCCAGTTTGACACCACTTTAACTGCCATGGCTCAATGCTATGGAATTCTGGGAATTGTAGTTTGTTTTGGTACCTGAGCATAGTATACTCAATGTATTATGCATGATTTAACATATATAATTGTACCATTTGGTTTGTTTACGACATTTAACAATATAATGGTCCAATTCAAATCACATTTATCAAGAAGTAAATATAATTGTATTCTCAGGCATTTATTGCCAGGTAAGTGCACATAGACTTACAGACTGAGAGTTTGCTTTATTCAGACCATAATTATAGTTATATAATTATTTATTCAGACAATCGTTATAGATATAATCAGCATTCAAGATGGAACAACAAGCTATTACATTCAGAAGGGTCAAAGCTCATTTTAGTATGTAACCAATGGAAAAACGGGGGGGGGGGGATAACAGTTGAAAATAGAAGCTATCAATGTTGTAATAAACAAAAATGTGAATATTTGAACATTAAATCACCTCTCCGTTCTCATGGACTTGAAGTCCACAGTTTTACATATTCACGGAGGGGCAACCTCAGCTAGAACCAACGGGGCACAACCCCACAGGCATGCCCCATTCAAGCCTATGGGGATTGAATATTGGCAAATCTCCATTTTCGCAGGGGGGGTCCAGAACGGATCCCCCGCGAAAATGGAGGGTTGACTGTATAAAGAGTTTCATTACTGGCAGAATTTTCTGGAGTAATTATCCAGTATGGGGTAAGTGTCCATGGTATAAGCCGTGATCTTACTTTATTCCAGCTCTTTGAAGACAAACAAAAATATTTCCTCCTCTGTCCTAGTCATAGCATTGCAGGTTCATTTAGCAGGAAATATACCTCACTAGAAATCAGTGGGACCTCTTTACAAGTAGATGTTTATAGGAGTGTACTATCATTTAACATTAGGATTATCCCACCATATGGAAATATGGCAGGTATACATCTTTATATAAATAAATAAATAAATAAATAAATAAAATTACCCAGAACTTGAATTAAGTTATATTAACAACACTGTTCCCTTCAGAAGACCATCACCATCATGAAAATGGCATAGTGGTGCATCCAGGCTACAAGCTTACACCATACTGATACCCCTTCAACGATCAAGGCTCAGTCCAATCGAATCCTGGGATATATAGTTCAGTGAAGGACTTAGCATTCTCTGTCACAGAGTTCTAATGATCTAGGAATGGCCTAGAGAATTCCAAGGACTTCACCAAACTACAAATTCTAGGATCCTGTAGAATGAAATGATGGCAGCTTAGTGGGATTAAAGTGCTACAGTTATGCAATATGGATATACTCAAAAGTTGCTATGTGAAACCCATATGTTATTTAAAGAATAAATGACATACAACTTGGAAAGTTGTAACAATCACTTTCAGTAAGTTCAATTACATCTAATACCTAATATTCTTTTTTACCTCTATGAACTTCAGATATGGGACATTTTGCAGAGGAATTTGGGAGAATTAAAGGGCAGCAAAAATAGTATTTTAAAATATTGCCTTAAAAAGTTATTCTAAAATTAGAATTCTATGAGCAACCCTCTCAAGAGATAATTTAACTTTTAGAAAATTATCTTATGGGAGGGTTTTTCCCAATGGAAAAAAGTTCCTCTCTTCCTCTTCTTTTCCATTTCTTGTGTAGATGAATTGGCATGATGGTAGTTGGATTGGGTGGCATATGACAGAATTATAATACTTTGTATGAAATTTTAAGAAATCAGTTGGAATAAACTATAACTCCCTTAATGAGGATATCTGGGGTTAAAAATTGGATACATTTATATGACTATAGGAAGAATATCAAGTTTACCAGCACGAACTAGCCTCTCATATCTATTATTCATTTTATTGTGTTCTTGAAGTTATAGAAACAGGATACTACCTCATTCTGAGTCATACTATTATCCATCTAGCTCAAGTATACTCTGTGGCAGCTGCTATCAGACAGGATCTTTCCTGCTTCTGCATGGAGTTTCAAGGGATTGAGCCTAAAACCTAGGCTGCATCCACACTGCAGAAATAACCCAGTTTGAGATCACTTTAACTGCCATGGTTCGATGCTATGGAATTCTGGAAATTGCAGTTTGTGGCACCAGAGCTCTGACAGAGACTAAATGTATCACAAAAATACAAATCCCAGAATTCCATAGCATTGAGCCATGGCAGTTAAAGTGGTGTCAAACTGGATTATTTCTGCAGTGTGGATGCAGCCCTAGTGTAAAGTGCTCAAATGGAAAAACACATGCATATTTATATAAGAAAATAAACTTACTGATATAATAAAGCACAAATGTTTGTGAATGGTTTTATATAGGCATGTGCATACCTGCCTCATTGCAGAAATTTTGCAGTCTGGCAGACTATTGTTAAAATCATACTGTGTAATGTTTAAAAAACCTAAACCTGGCGCAGATCAACGTTCAACAGACTTCATGTATTGCATTACAATCTATTTTCTGTCTCCTTGCATCTCTTTAAAATGAATATAGAAATTGAAACAGGATTTTTTTTTAAAAAAAAAAAGTCTACATATTGAATTTCATTGCAAAATGTCATTTTAAAGAAAGATATTGCACTGGACTGGAAAAAGACATGCTGGGATTTGAAGTTAAATAGAGAGCTGTCTGGAAGGTGAGAACTGGGAAACTTTCATTCTGATACCTGAACCTTCAAGGCAGATATTGTATTACAATATCCTTTGTTTCAATTTTTTTCTGCCCTCCTTTAAAAATGGGAAGAAAATGGAGCTGGTATTTGAATTTGAGAAGTGGAATTGTCCTGAATGTGTGTACCAAATTTCACCTTGCTGTCTCAGTTTTCATGGAAACTATTGTATTACAACCAAGCAGAATGCCAAACGCACTAGTTAAATCAAAAGCTTCACATTGCTTGGTTAACAGCATCTCTGAACTAAAGCAAAACACAGAAATATGAAGACCAATGGTGGTTGTGTTAATTACAAACGCTTTGAATAAAGAATTGAGATAATATTGATTGTTGTAAAATAATACGTACAACCTAGTCCATGAAAAGACACGAAGAATCAATTTCCTCAGTATATTACTTTTGCATTTGGTGGTGGCCACTTTGAATTCTTGTTTCTGTAAGAATATCTGGTATTCATGTTAGCAGTGCATAGTGGATTACATCTATGAGTTTATAGTTATTTTAAAAAAAAGTAGCTGTGAGGAAGCAGGGCTTTAATTGTTTCAGGAAACCCATGACCAGAGAAAAACTGGACTTTGTTATAAAAGTTTCTACCCCTGAATTCTGAGGGATACAAATATGTTGTTAGTGTTGTTGCATGCCTTCAAGTTGTTTCCAATTTATGGCAGCCCTAAAGCGAATCTATCATGGGATTTTCTTGGCAAGATTTGTTCAGAAGGGTTTTGCCTTTGTCTTCCTCTACAAATATGTTAGTACTCACCATAGACAGAAAAGACCTTGTGTGTGACTTCATCCTCTGTAACAAAAGAGTAACAAAGACTCATATCTGAGAAAGAGGAGGCAATAGTTCTGAGAACAACAATCTACATCGTTTTATTATTTTTATTTGATTAAAATATTTATATCCTGCTCTATATAACAAGATCACAGGGTAGTGTTAAAAACAAAATCGATTTAAGCAGATTAAACTCTTTACAACAACAAAAACAATTTAAACAGTCTAAAATATGCTTAACAATTTAACAAAACACGTTTAAAAGATTAAAACAGGTTAAAACCATATGCTTAGACATTTTAGAATTAATCAGTGCCATGCTTTTACTTGGCATTGAAATGAAACCAGTGTTTGTGCCAATGGCCTGAAACAGACAGGCTGAATAGACCAGTGTCAGGTTGTGCCGGCACCGTTTGCGCCAGGACCACGGCAGCCACACATGCACAATCCCGATCTGGGCTGCTGCATGGTCCTGAACTGGGTTGCTGGAAGGAGCAGATTATATCCACTCCTTCTTGGTCCGGTTCTTTCTGGATGACATAGGCTCAGCTTGGCTTCCAGCCATGTTTAGGTCATGCGTCATCTGAATGCTACACCCCGAACGTGGCCAGAATCTTCGTTGTTAGGCCCATGTGTTTTGGGCCAATGAGGCTACCAAGGGAAGGGCATTTCATAAGTGGTATGCCTCAGCTGAGAAGACCTTCTCTGATGTTTCTGCTGTGTTTTGAACCCACTGCTGGAACACATAGGAAAGCCCCTCCAACAGACCTCAGTCTTCAGGCAGGCATATATGAGGAAGAAATGCTTCAAGCACTGAAGTCTGAAGATATTTAGGGCTTTAAATGTTATCATGAACACCTTAAATTCAGAGTGGAAGCATATCCACTGTAGTTCATTTAGGAGCTGTGAGATGACTTATTAGAAAAGTAGGTAATGTTAGGAAAACTGGAAGGCAGTAGGGAAAGAGGAAGATCACATTACAGATGGATTGATTCAACCAAGGAAACCACAGCCCTGAGTTTTCAAGACCTGAGCAATAATGTTAGCAAAAGTGTGTCTTGGAGGTCTCTCCTTCGTAGAGTCTTCTTATGTCAAAGCCAGCTTAACAGCAATATAGGTGTCTGCATAGTATTCCCATGAGCAACTTAACTGCTGAATTTTGCAGTGACTGCAGCTTTCCACTAATCAACATATCAAATGAGTAATTAACAGGTCAAAAGGGGACAAAATCCAAACCCAGTTGGCTAAATTTATATTATCCTCAGATGATTCCGTTTATTTCTATAGCACTTTTCTAGGGTTGCACTCTAATAAGGACATATGAGGAACTCTCCTGAGTCAGACCTAAGTCCCACCTAGTCCAGGATGGACTATCTAGGCCACAGTGGTTAATCAGATGCATGTGGAAAGCCCACATACGGGACATAAATCCAACAGCCATCCTCCCATTCATGTTTCCCAGCATCTAGTATAGAAAGGTGCTTATTTCTTCTAATTATTTCTTCTAATCACCATCATGACTAGTAGCCAAGGATAGCCTTATTCTTCGGTACTAAGATGACTCACGGCTGAGTAATTCATTTCAGGTTCTACAACACCATTAATCTATCTGGGGCACCAGATGTAGCAGCTATGTACCTATTAAAAATGTGAAGGCTAGCAAAATATCTGCATGGATAAACAGTGTTGTACATTGTTTCTGAAATAGCATCTGCTATTTCTGGTAAATCAGCATTTGCCTAAACCACAGACCTTGGTACTTTGTTATCTGACACTTCCATTCTTTCCTCTCTGTTCTGTCTGTCTGTCTCTCTCCCCCCCCCCCCCCCCCCCGCTTTGAAAGAAAGAATTATTCCTAAATTAAGATGAATTTCTCCTCCATTGGCCTACTTCTGCAGTCTGCCATAAGATCTTCAGGGATTGCCTCTCTTCGGTTTCATTAGTTTTGCTGCATTATTCTTTTCATTAGTACCATTCTTAAAATAATAAAAGTTGTTAAGCCAACACAATTACACAAGAATCAAGGATCTGCACTTCAAATTATTTGAGGATAATGTAAAATGAGAGGGACCACTAATGCAGCTAGGCACAACCAAAGTAACATTCTTACTACACAATGGAGAGTGAATTTATCAATTTAAATTGGCATGTAGTCTCAATCTGTGGCTCTTATTATTTTCTAGTTTGGTTGCTAGGGAAAGGAGCTTATTTCCTTTAGGTGGTAAGATACAGTGGTCTGTGCCTACTCCTGATTTTCACAAATGGATGCTGTTTGCTTAAATTAATATAATCTTACTTGTTTGGCAAAAAAGTCACCCAAAGTAGCTAACCAGCTTCACAAAAAGTGTAAAACTAATAACCATAGAATAACACAACAGCATACCCCCAAATGACTGAAGTCAGTTCTCTATTTGTCTTCTATCCTCTCTTTGGGGTGGGGTGTTGTGTGGCTCTTCACATCTTGTTGGATTGCAATTCCCAACAGCCCTGGCCCTGGCCATTTCCCATTTCATCAACTTCCCACAGAATCCAAACCCACATTGCTCTGATAAGTACAGCAAGCATTCCTGCTAGGCCTGTTGTGAATCTCCTGTACACATACCACTGTTTCACACACTATCACTTATTGTGCCTTCTTTCTGAGTAAAGTAATTGCATGTTTGCAGAAATAGCTCTACCTTGGGATTCCAGAATGTGGGAATGCAGGATTGTTTAAAATTGAATTTTAAAAAAACCACAATAACCTGGAGCCTCTCCTTTCTCTTCCCACCGAGCCTTGTCCCCCTCACACCATCTCTTCAGCCTTTCAAAGGGATGCAGGTGAATACCACAGCCCCTTTTTGCCAAAAGGCAGATGTTTGGGGAGCAGTCATGTCACCTCCCCTTAGGTTGTCACCTAGCATGGTTTGAACCTCCCATGCCACTTTATTGATACCCCTGGGGTATATAACAGAGAACTGAAGGTACATGTGTATCCATATAGGTGCGTGAACGCGTATGTATACACACACACACACACACACACACACACACGTGGTGTTCTGTAGCCCTTTTTTTAACCTTGGCTTTTTAGTATCATATTTATATTTTCGTACATGCATTTTGTTCATCACCTTAGGTGATTTGCTTTACAAAGACGGCTTATAAATAATGACGTTAAAAATAAATACCTAAACAGCAGGAGTCTCCAGACGGGGCTTTCTTTCAAAAATGTTAAATTTCTGAATCAGTATATTCCTGAACAGTGGGCCAAAACTTAATAGCTAATTATCAATTACTTATTGCCAGCCTGAGCACTTTTTCAGTAGAGAGGCAGAATATATATTTAATAGATAAATAACTATAGTGGAACCTGACTGCTGTGACAGTTGTTATCAGACAAGCATTTAGGATAAAGCAAAAGGTCCATGTTCAAATCGCTTAAAGATTTCAAACATTAATAATATAATACCCTGTAAGCCCCCTGCTGTTCAGCACATTGTATTACACATAGTAACAAGATACTGTACAGTGTGCCCTTGGTATCTCCTGGGGTTTGATTCCAGGACCCCCTGTGGATACCAAAATCTGTGGATGCTTAGGTCCCATTATATACAGTGGCATAGTAAAATTGTGTATCTTATATAAAATGGAAAAATCAAGGTTTACTTTTTGGATTTTTTAAAAAATTCAAGCCATGGATGGTTGAATCCAGGGATAGAGTCTCTTGATACAGAAGACCAGCTGTACAAGCAACAGGTTCCAGAAGTCCTGTGGAGGGGGTGGGGAATCACACAACACTCATTATTAACCTATTGCATTTTGCAGTACTAATAGCAACAATTACATATTAATAAACTTTCAGGGGTAGCCATGTTGGCCATATGGAAAATCCAATAAAAAATCCAGCAGTGATACTTTTATTGGCCAACCAAAATGCACAATATACATGTTGCAAGCTTTCAAACTTCATTGGCTTCTTCATCAGGCAAGGTGTTGCAAACTAAACAGGAGAAAAAAATTGAAGATTTTAATCACAGGCCTGCATTTTGCTGTTTCTCTTCTTAGTTAAGATAGTATGGAGGGACATATCTTGCAGGCTGGCACCTCCTTCTTCTGGCGATGTGGCAACTGGGAGATTCTCAAAGTTCAGGAAGTTTAACCTCCATTTGCAACACAACAAAGACACTTACTTTGCAATCAAATATGTCTCCATCCTTGTGAGACCACAGGTCCTTTTGTTAGGCAGAGGACACAAAAAGCCTTCATGCTTTTGCATCAGGAAAACTTTTGTGTAAACTGTTACTTATAGAATCAAAGGAAGGACAAAGATTAAAGTGCAAAGGCAGGTCTGATGCTGAACATAAAGAAAACAAAAATAATGACCACAGAAGAAATACATAAATTCAATCTAGACAACGAGGAAATTGAAATAGTTAAAGAATTCCCATATCTAGGATCAAACATTGACCAGAATGGAGACTGCAGTCAATAAATAAGAAGAAGACTAGGAATGGGAAGGGCAGCTACGAAAGAACTGGAAAAAATACTGAAGAGCAAAGACACACAACTGAGCACTAAAGTCAGAATTGTTCAGGCCATTGTATTCCCAATTACCATGTATGGATGTGAGAGCTGGACAATGAAGGAAGCAGACAGAAAGAAAATCAACTCATTTGAAATGTGGTGCTGGAAAAGAGGACTTAGGATACCATGGACAGCCAAGAAGACAAACAAATAGGTTCTTGAACAGATCAGACCAGGGCTCTCTTTGGAAGCTAAGGGGGGTTGCAGACTGTCAAAAATAGTGTGAATTCAGTTCACTTTTAGGGTTAGGGTTAGTGCTAGGGAATAATGGGAATTGTTATTTTTCTGAGACATTGAATCTTCTTTGTCAGAGAACTCTAGTGCCACAATAAAATTCAGTTCCCATGATTCCCTAACCTTAACCCTAACCCTAAAAGTGGACTGAATTCACACTATTTTTGACAGTCTGCAACCCCCCTAAGATGATCAAGTTGAGACTATTGTACTTTGGCCACATAATGAGAATGCACGGATCACTTGAAAAAACAATAATGCTAGGAAAGGTAGAGGATAGAAGAAAGAGAGGAAGACCACAAACCACATGTGTTATGGGCAAGGGCTTGCAAGATCTGGCCAAGACAGTGGAAGATAGGGATTCTTGGAAATGTCTCATCCACGGGGTTGCCATGAGTCAGAACAAACTCAAAGGCAGCTAACGACAACAATAATAGAATCATAGGGTTGGAAAAGACCTCAAGGACCATCAAATCCAACCCCCTGCCATGCAGTAATATACAATCAAAGCACTCCTGACAAATGGCCATCCAGCCTTTTTTAAAAAGCCTCCAAAGACGGAGACTCCACCACAATCTGAAACAGCCTATTCCATTGTCCAAAGGCTCTTACAGAATCATAGAATCATAGATTTGATGGTCCTTGAGGTCTCTTCCAACTCTATGATTCTATTATTGTTGTCTTACAGGAAGTTCCTCCTCATATTTACAAGAATCTCTTTTCCTGTAGCTTGAAATATCAAATTTCAAATATCAGATATCAAAGAGAGATCATTACTAGCTTAAGGTCACCTGGTAAGTTAGCCTTTTAAAAAATAATAATAATAAGTAACACATTTATTATAAAAAAGAAAAGAAAATTACAGTAAATATACTTGCAAAATTTTAAAGGATTTTAATACTAACATCATTTTTAATCAACTAAAAGGAGTATGTTATGGTCAAAAATTAAAATTCCTAGTTCTGCTTCCACCAGCTTTGGTCAGCACAGCCAGTGGTAAGGGCTGATTTGGGTTACTGTGCAGCAAAATGGGGTCCGTAGGAAAGGTTTTAAAAATTCTCCCACCAATATTACAATCCAGATCTAGATCACAGAATGGGTTTTGCTGTCGCTGCTGTTAAGAAAGGGGAGAATCTGGAAAAGGTATCTTTTTGGATTCCAGCTCCCAGAGCATAAGGACTCATGCAACCCCCAGCATTCCTCATTCTTGGTTATGGTGGCTAGGGGCTTCTGGGACTTGCACTCCAACCATATATGGAAGGCCACATGATCCCCAGCTCTGGTCTAAAAGCTATCTAAGAGATTCTGAGAGTTCAGCTACCAAAACACTTTTTTCAAGGCCTGAAAAAGAAGCATATTCGATCCTAAGATTGCTGTTTTAACATGTTATTAACATACTAATTTATTTTCCAAACATTTATACCAGGGGTAGGCAACCTTTTTGAGCCGGGGGCCGGGTTGCTGTCCCTCAGACAATTGGGGAGGCTGAAGCACCATAAATAAATAAATAAATAAATAAAAATTAAAATTAAAATTAAAAATATATATGCATGCACACTCTCTCAGCCCCAGAAAAGCCATGGCAAAACCCCTGAGGAGATTTTGCCAAGAAAACCCCAAGAACAAGTAATAACAACAATAATCAATATCATCATGGCGGGCGGCGGCGGCAGGGGATAGCGGCGGCAGGACCGGCCTGGGGCCGGTCCAAAGGCCTCGGGGGGCCGCATCTGGCCCCCCGGGCCTTAGGTTGCTTACCCCTGATTTATACTATGTTTCTCTGGCAGTGGTTCCAAGCTGATCCTCCTGGTGTTTGAGATTTCAACTCTCAGAAGCCCTCACCACTTTGGTCAAGTCAGAAAATTTGTGAGCTGAAGTCCAAAACATTTGAAGGACCAAAGTTTGGGAAATACTGTTTTATGGCATTCCAGATGTTGTTAACATACCCAATGGCACAATGGGCACAGCTGATGCAGGCTGCACTGCAGCAACATCTGGAGGGGCTGCTCTTGGCATAGATAGACTGCGGTATTCCTTTCACCAGCACATGTCAGTTCTGCTCATTATTGCATTTTACTGTTGTTTTATTAATATTCTTTGTACAATACTACTATATTATTTTACAATAACATCCAAAATCCATAAAACAGTGATACTTTTATTGGCCCAATCAAAATGTACAAAATACATGCTTGCAAGCTTTCACAGCTCCACTGGCTTCTTCATCAGGCAAAGGTGTTAAAAAGCATGCAAAGGTGTTAAAACAGGAGGAAAAAAATTATGACCATGACATGTCTGCATTTTGTCAAGATGTAACTGTTCTCAGTTTAGGTGGTATGGAGGGATATTCATGCAGGCAGGACCCTCCTTTTTCTATCCATGTGTATATCCCACAAAATAAAATTTAAGTTCCATTAGCAACACAAATGGCAAACCTCCTCTGAACAAATCTTGCCAAGAAAACCCCATGATAGTTTCGCCTCAGGGTTGCCATAAGTCAGAAACAACTTAAAGGCACACAACAACAGCAAGCAACACAAAAATATGCTCCTTTTGAGATCCAAGTTGCCCCTGTCCTTTGTGAAGCTACAAGCACCTTTGTTAGGCAGAGAGCACTGAAGCTCTAAAGAATCGTCCATGCTTTTACATTAGGAATAATTCTTTAGGAGTTGTTTTGGCAAAACATACAAATGTAGCCCATTTGTTTTCAGAAAAAGAAAAAAAGAAAAAACGTTTTACCTTTGTTAGAGGTAGAAACCTCAAATGGTAAAATCCCAGTCCATTGGCCCTCTATTTAGGATTCCCCTGATGTGGGTAAAATCCACATCAAGGGGTAGCTGTGTTGGTCATGTAGCAAAATACAATAATACACAAAATGGTAATGCTTTTATTGGATCAACCAAAATGCACGAAATATTATATTATATTATATTATATTATATTATATTATATTACATTACATTACATTACATTATATGTTATAAACCTTTCATTCTGTCTTTTTACTAAAAATGTTCAAGGTGTCTAATAATAATAGAGTAACAAAATATAACAGTATAAAATATTTGGTAACAACAAACATAACAAAGACCCCAGGTGACTTATACATAAACAGTGGGAACATAGGAGTCTGCCTTACACTGAATCACATTGGTCAATTTGGGCCAAATTTGTCAACATTACTGGCAGCAGCTTTTTCAGGACTCCAAGGAGGATTATTTCCTAATCCTACCTGGAGATGCTAGGAATTGAACCTGGAACCTTCTGCATGTGATCCTAAAAAATATCACCCCATAATTAGAATGAATATCACCAGGATAGCATATCCTCAGTCTTATGTATTGATGGTCTAAAATACACTGCAGAAATAATCAAGTTTGAGATTGCTTTAACTGCCCTGGCTCAATGCTAAGAAATTCTGGAGACTGTAGTTTTGTAAGACATTTAGCCTTCTCTGTCAGAGAGCTCTAGTGTTACAACAAACGACAATTCCCAGGATTCCCTAGCCAGGGCAGTTAAAACAGTCTCCAACTGGATTATTTCTCCTGTGTGTTTTGGACCTATGTATGTATTGCAGTCATGCTGCAAGATGACGCTGTCAGATAATCCATCCTACCTCAGAGCAATACAAAACATATATCTACAGTTAACCTGGATCTCAACTCTAGGTGGCAGCTTATTCCATCATTTTTCTAAAATGAAAACCTCAATAGTAAACTTATTGGTTTTTTGCTTCTTAATGACATTTTTCCCCAGAAACAAAAATCTATGGCTAACTCCACAGTCTGAGATAGAAACATCAAATTTATTTGCATGTTTTAGTGATGAAATAAATAACAGCGAACCACTCTCCCCTATAAAATGTTACTGAACTAACATTTTCTATGAAACTTAAGATTATTTTAGATCTTTCAGATGTTGGGCTGTAACACTCAGCAGCCCTGGTCAGTAGCCAATGGTGAGAAATGCTGGCAGTTGCACTACAACACCTGGAGGAATTCACTTTTCCTGCTCTTGACCTAGGAATCGGAATAACTGTATAGCCTGATTCTAATGCTATAAACAGAATCCAGACAAAAACCACTTCTTTGTCATTTCTGTTCTGTTCTGTTCTTCAAGAACCTTTTCTTCTCCAGGCTAAACATCCCCAGCTCCCTAAGTCGTTCCTCATAGGGCTTGGTTTCCAGACCCTTCAACTAAAATGGTGAAGGGTCTGGAAACCAAGCCCTATGAGGAATGACTTAGGAAGCTGGAGATGTTTAGCCTGGAGAAGATAAGGTTAAGAGGTGATATGATAGCCTTGTTTAAATATTTAAAGGGATGTCATATTGAGGAGGGAACAAGCTTGTTTTCTGCCACCCCAGAAACTAGGACCCGGAACAATGGGTGCAAGCTCCAGGAAAAGAGATTCCACCTCAACATTAGGAGGAACTTCCTGACAGTAAGGGTTGTTCGACAGTGGAACACACTCCCTCAGAGTGTGGTGGAGTCTCCTTCCTTGGAGGTCTTTAAGCAGAGGCTGGATGGCCATCTGTCGGGGATGCTTTGATTGGGAGTTCCTGCATGGCAGGGGATTGGACTGGATGGCCCTTGTGGTCTCTTCCAACTCTATGATTCTATGATTCTATGATTCAAGCCCATGCTATTTACATGAATCCAGCAACCATCTGAGTAGCGTAGATCACAATGGTCTTTTCATCTTATCAGCAACCTCCCATTTTGTGAACCACAGGGAAATGATTCTTCACATTCAGGTGGGTGGTAGGGCCCTGTGTGCAAACCCTGGAAGTAAGCACTCTGCAGGGCATACATCTCCTGAGTCCCAATTCTTTCCCCAGTAATTCTTATGCTGAACAGATGGACTCTTCCTTTGCTGCTGAACAGATCCTGTAAACAAGTGTCTATCCATACTCTCAAATCCACTTTCCCATCACTCTCATTTCCCATCTCTCTCACATCCCAAAGCAGGAATGCACAGCCCATAATCCTCATGTAGTCCTTTATCCACAGATTATTTGCCCTCCCCTCTACTTTTCTCAACAGCCAGCTGATCAGCAACAGGGAAGATACTACTGCTAACAGAAGTGCTAGGTTTGCAAGATAGACTGGAGTTGCTGGGAAGGAGATGTTTTCAATGTTAAGTAGGGAAGCTCCCTTTGCATCTCCATCAGTGGTTTAAAGGCATTTAAAGAGCAGGATATTTCAACTGTGCAGAGAGAAGATACAGGATTCAGAGTGGAACTTCTGAATGGATGTTGCCTCCTTGGAGCACATAGAATTTCTCTCTGTGGAAACACTTGTTTGGGACCATACTTCCAAACAGCTAGGAATAAATCTGAGCTGTATACCTGATAGGAAAATTTCCAAATTGGTAAGAAATGTGTGTGCAGGTGCCCATGCAGCCTCCTTCACCCCATACTTCAAATACAATTGCCAGGAATGTTGTGCATCCCTGTCCAAGGGAAGAAGACTGTTGAAAGATTATTGGTCTTGAAAGACACATATCCCATGGAAAGAGTTGACAAACAGGATAGCAAACCATAATTACTGTTGTTGTTGTTGTTGTTGTAGCTGTTGGTACTTCACAGTAATGTTGGGATAATTCACTGTGTATTCTGTAATGCCTGCCTTGTGTCCATTTCCTCTAGATACAAAGATCATTTAGGCTTGAAGTTATTTATAATATTTGAAGCTATGTATAAATGTACAGATGGGAGAAAGGTGGAGGTAGACAGTTTAATACTTCCTGGCGGACAAATCCACTTCCCCATCTCACATCCTAAGAAGTACAGAAGTTTCAGGGTGCTTCCCGATGAAGAGCTCCTAGCACTACTAGTCAAAAAGCATGAGTGCCCCAATTCTTTCACTGCTTATAACTTTTTGTCTCCAGTAAGAAAGAAGATGGAAGTGGTGAGATGCACCGGAGGCTTACAAATGGAAGAATGCCATCTGGATCAATGGGGGTTGGAGGCTCCCATGTCAATGGCATGCTGAAGCTGCTCTGGCTATCAGCCTGAACTTTAAAGGAGTTATCCAATGTGATGAACCTATTTTGGAGACAGGGGTCACAATCCATATTGGATAGCTGCTTTAATGTACAGGGATAAAAAACACAAATCGTGGATTTACCATCCTGCCAACATGGAAGCCACCAGGGTTCTAGAACGTCCTCTGATTTTTTTTCCTCTTTGGGCAGGATCACTCACAATAAAAGGCTGGTCTGGAAATACCCTTCCAGAGCTGAAATCTCCTCACTGTCTTTCTCAAGGTGCATCTCTACACTGTAGAAATAATGCAGTTTGACACCACTTTAAGTGCTGTAGTTCCATCCTCTGGAAATCTGGAATTTGTAGTTTTACAAGGTCTTTCGCCATCACTGCTAAAGAGTATTGGTGTCTCACAAAACTACAAATCCCAGGATTCTGTAGAAAAGAGCCATGATGTTTAAAGTGTCCTGGGAGCCAGACCCTGATGATGTTACAAGGATGATTTTGTAAGATGTCAATAACCATCACAGTTGCACAGGATATTCCATTCAAATAATAATAATAATAATAAAAAAATACAGTGTTTACCTACTGAGGAAAGCTCAAGCACACACACACTTTCCTGCCCAAGGTAGTTCTCTTGCCCTGAGATTCTTTGCACACAGCCCGAAAACCAGAGAAAATGCACCAGGTCCTGAGAGCTGGGATCCCTAAGGACACATAAAGTAGAAGAGTTAGAAAGTTATACAGTTTTTCTAACAACTAGGCAAGAAAGAAACAGCTGCTTCAGGTAGCCTGGTGGGATGGCTACTTCAAGGAAGAGCAGGAGAGGAACCAAAGGCACCAGGACTCCCTGCAGAGCCAATGGACTAGCCATGTTTTTGCCTTCCGTCCTTCATGCAATCTTTGACCATTATGGAACTTCAGGCAGTCTCTCTCACCTCTATGCCACAGCACACAAACACCACTATCTGCCAAGACAGGCTGGCTGAGGATGTAAGTTGGGGTTGGCTAAAGCAGGAAAGGTTTCTCTATCACTTGGAAAGGCTACTTTTTTTCTTTTTTCTTTTTTTTTTTTTGGAAATCCAATTCCCAGAATGCTGGCTGGGGTTTTCTGGGAATTCAGAAAAGTAACTCAACTAAGCTCTACTAATGGTATAAACTCTGTGCTTTCCAAGAAGGGGGCAAGGCAAGGACAATGATGGTCAGATTAATTCTTTATTCCCTCTCAGGCTGTTTGAATCCTCCCACTCCTGTTAATTTAGGGACCCTGGCTGGAAGGGAGAGAAAAGTACGCTTACAAAGATGCCACTATGACTCTCTGCAGATGGTCCTTATTCAACTAATCCCAAGGGACCATGTAAAGCAGAAAGTATGGGTAAGGACAGTGTGTTGCCAAGTAGAAGACAGAAGGTTGCCAATGAAACACTTGGTATTTGTTGGTGGTGTCCCAATCAAGTATTAACCAGGGCAGATGTGGTTTAGCTTCCAAGTTCAGATGGGATCTAGTTCCTTTAGGGTATTTAGGCTGCCTGCCAGTTATTTCTTTGTCAGTATTGTATTTTTACTGATCAGTAGCAGGGCTTGTGGGAATCGGGGTGGGGGGTGGGGGTTGTTGTTCCTTGAAGAGATAAACGCCACCACATGTGTTTTGGACGCTTGTCCTTCTTGGCTTATTAAACAGGCCAGAGGGGGACTAGCTAAGTGGGTAAAGGAGGTAGTCAGTGCCTCCCTACAACAAGGTAGAGTTCCATCTCGCCTAAAGGAGGCAGTTGTGAGGCCTTTGTTTAGAAAGCCACCCCTGAATCCCACAATAATGAATAACTATCGGCCAGTGCCCAATTTTTGGACAAGGTTTTAGAATGTGTGGTGGCTTCCCAACTCCAGGGGGTTTCTAGATGAATCCATTTCAATCAGGCTTCAGGCCTGGGTATGAAACAGAGACAGCCTTGGTCACCTTGGTGGATGTCTTACGCAAGGAACTGGACAGGGGAGTGTGGTTCTGCTGGATCTCTTAGTGGCTTTCGATACCATTGACCATGGTATCCTTCTGGACTATCTCTCTGGGATGGGATTTGGAGGTACTGTTTTACAGTGGCTACGTTCCTTCCTGGAGGGGCAAACCCAGTAGGTGGTGCTAGGGGACTCATGCTCGAGCCCCTGGCCATTGGCCTGTGGGGTCCCTCAGGGTTCTGTGTTGTCCCTCATGCTATTTAACATATACATCAAGCCACTGGGAGAGGTCATCCTGAGTTTTGGGGTGTGGTGTCATCAATATGCCGATGACACTCAACTCTACTACTCTCTTGGTCCTAAACAAGTGCCTGTCATCATTAATGAACTGGATGAGGGCAAACAAGTTGAAACTTATTCCAGATAAGACAGAGGTGCTCCTGGTCAGTCAGAAGGCAGATCAGGGAATAGGGATCCAGTCTGTGTTAGATGTGGTCACACTCCTCCTGAAGATGCAGGTTCGCTGTTTGGGAGCACTCCTGGACTCAGCTTTGAACCTGGAGGCCCAGGTCTCTGCAATGACCAGGAGTGCTTTTGTACATTTAAAACTTGTGCACTAACTGTGCCAGTTCCTTGAGATGCCAGATATGGCCTCAGTGGTACATGCCTTGGTTACATCCCATTTAGCTACTGTAATGCACTCTACTTGGGGGTGCCTTTGAAGAGTGTTCAGAAGCTTCAGCTGATCCAAACAGCTGCAGCCAGGCTGCTAACAGAGACTGGTTACAGAGATCACACAACACCCCTGTTGAAATATCTCCACTGGCTGCCAATTTGTTTCCAGGCACAATTCAAAGTGCTGGTGATGACCTATAAAGCCCTACATGGCTCAGATCCAGGCTATTTAGCAGACTGTATCTTCCTATGTGAGCCGGTCCGGGCTCTGATATCCTCAGGGGAGGCCCTTCTCTTCATCCCACTACCATCACAAGCATGGTTGGTGGGGACATGAGAAAGCACCTTTTCCGTAGCTGCCCCTAGACTCTGGAACTTCCTTCCCAGGGAAACCAGAATGGCTCCTTCCTTGATGGCCTTCCGCTGACAGGTGAAAACCTTCCTCTTCAGACAGGCATTCAAAACAGAAAGCTTTTAAACAATGCCCTGTGATGCTATATTGTTTTAATGTATTTTAAATATTTTTATCTTCTTAAAGTGTTTGATATTTTAGCATGTAATTTGTTTTAATTATTGTAGTAATTTGATTCTGTTTTAATGTACTATTTTTGTATGTTTTAATTGTATTGTTTTTTAATATTATAAGCCACCCTGAGTCCCACTCCTGGAAGAAGGGCAGAATATAAATAAATATAATAATAGTATAATAATTGTTGCTGTTCTTCCTCAGGCAGTAACATGTCTTGATCTATCCTTGGTAAGGGAGTAAAATTAAGGATAGCAAAGGGTAGTTATTGTATCATGATTCTTGTGCACATATTTTACAGGTTGCTACTTTATGTACTTGTCTGTATGTGTGCTGGTATGACTTTAATTACTATAAAATTATTCTGT
Source organism: Phrynosoma blainvillii (assembly GCA_026167975.1). NCBI lineage: Eukaryota > Metazoa > Chordata > Lepidosauria > Squamata > Phrynosomatidae > Phrynosoma > Phrynosoma blainvillii. Next base: position 43,060,025 of record JANUYF010000005.1, read on the forward strand.
TCAGAGTCTGGGTGTGTGTGAATACATATAGTGGAAGGCAGCCAATTTTGTTATGGGAGGGGGTATCAGGAAGATTTGTTAGGAGAAGGGAGTCTAGCATGAGTTGATACTATTCCTAGGTCAAGAGCCAAGGTCTTGATACAGACAATACTGTAAACAATCCAAAAGTCATAAACCAGTCAAGTATCCAAAATCACTGGAAGAGATTCTGAACATAGCAGAAACAGGCTGTTTGCTCTTTCTAATAACTGGCCAGAGTTTGTGCACGGAAGTCTCTCAGCTCCATTCAGCTTCCCAACTGTGTTTAGTTAGGATGTTCTCAGATGGGCTTCTCCAAATAAGATCTTGCCTGCAGTCTCATGTTGCATCTGAGGACAGGTTGAGTCATCTGCTTCTGTCTCCCTGTTTCTTCCAGGGGCTGGGTGGTCTTTCCACCTCGTGTTGAGAACCAAAGCTGGACCGCCTAACAGAACAGGGACCTGGCTGCTCTTTGGGTTTCCTCCCTTTCTGGTCAGCAAGGTTAGTCTGGCTCTTCATCTGATGAAGAGTCTTGGAGGGGCTATGACAATATGTCACTGGGCACAGACTGGTTGTGTATGTGTGTTTACAGGACTCTCATTAGCTTCCTTGATATTTGAAGAAATACAGTAGCTATAGTGTTGAAATACCTTGCAGAGTACTTTGCAAAAACAAGCTTCTTTCCTTCACATGGTTCTCTGTTGCCTCTATGGATGAGGATCACAGCATTAGTTGCTGCTGCTTGTTCCTGATTTGAGGTCATAATCCTTTCTTTTCAAATATCTTAATCTTTTTCCATTGCTACTGGCTGGAATGTAAAAAACAAACGATTATGACTTCACTAATAGAAGGTTTGCTCCTGTCTCCACTGTATTTAGTAAGAGCTGCGTGGACTCAGCACTACTATGCATACCATGGAACTAGCCCAGATATGTTCAGTGGAATTCACTTTGACTGAACTGTTTGAACTGGGTTGGATTGGTCCTTGATTACCTGTAAGGATGCCTGAGAGTAACTGAATTGTTGGGAATTAAAATTTCTAAGACTTAGTGTCAGCTCTTGTTTGGAAAATGAAATATTACAATCTCAAAAGTATCAAAGCTAAAACTATTAGGAATTAGCTTTCTTTAGCAGAGTGGGAGAGAAAATGTGCCCCAATCTGATGCTGCTTCCCTGAGAACTGAAACTGGCTCAAAATAAACAAGGTAGGCAGTTCCAGGTTACAAACTTTGAAAAATTTCCTGATGGCTTTGCATTTACCTATGCATGGAGAAGCCTACATCCTAACTAGCTAATGAATACATTAGGTAAAAGAAAGAGCTTGAGCCTTTTATTCACCATCTTGGTGAGTGGAAAGGTAGAGATTTAGGAGAAGAGAGACCTGTGAAACTGTGAAGGAAAGGTCTCTGTGTAATGAGCATCCTGAGGAAGTGTCCTGTGTCACATGGTCTATTTATTTGGTTACAAAAGGTATTTATGACCATTCAGAGGATAGTAAGATCATATGGGAAGTGAGGGAAAACATAGCGATTTCACATGCAAGAAATGCTGTCCTACCTAAACCACACTTGCTCTAAACAGCAAGAGGGAGAATGCCATAATTTTTCCAACATGAACTAGATGGGCTCACACTATGTTTCAACATATAATACATGGCTTCCAGTTTCTTCTGATTACAATTTAAGGTGCTGGGCTTTGCCAACAGCTCTACATGAGCCAGTGCGGTGTAGTGGCTTGAGTGTTGGACTATGAATTTGGAGACCAGGGTTCAAATCCAGTTCAGCCATGTAAATCCTGGACAAGTTACACTCTCTGAGCCTTAGAGGACAGCAATGACAACCCTCCTCTGAAGAAATGTGCCAAGAAAACCCCACAAAAGCCTTAGGTTACCATAAGTCAGAAATGACTTGAAGGCACACAACAAACAAACAACATGTTTTACATGCCAAGGTTTGGAATTGTGAACTGCAGCCCCCAGCATTTCTCACCATTAGCTATGCTGGCTAAGATGGCTAAATGCAGTCCAGCAATAACTGGAGAGTGACAGATTCCCCTCCCTTGCCTTTCACTAAGCCAATATGTCTGTATGTCCCCATACAATCCTGTGCTTCCATCTAGAAAAAAATGTGGGATCAGTGGTTAACCACTGGAAGTGGTGGCACACAGGGGGGTTGCAGACTGCCAGAAATAGTGTGAATTCAGTCCACTTTTAGGGTTAGGGTTAGAGTTAGGGAACCATGGGAACTGTATTTTATTGTGGCATCAGAATTGTCTGACAGAGAAGGCTCAATGTCTCAGAAAAATAACAGTTCCCATGATTCCCTAGCACTAACCCTAACCCTAAAAGTGGACTGAATTCACACTATTTCTGGCAGTCTGCAACCCCCCACAGTTATGAGACAATAGCCTAAATCCTATCCTATTGTTTCACTCCAGTTAAAATAGAGTGATTGAATCAACTGAGGAGTGGTGAGTCAACACACAGGTAAATCTCATTGATTCAATGAGTCTACTCCACCCAGGACTAATAATAGGATTCAGGCCAGTTTCTCCTGGGATACTTGGCTGGCACTGGTACAGTTATCTATTTTGGTAAGATACAAAGAGATTATTCTGTCTCCAGAGACTTTATTCAGCTTATTTTATTTTTTCTCTCTTTCTCTCTCTACTGTTTTTATAACTGTTCCACTGTCTTTAGCTGGGGTAAGCCTAAGCAAAGTGATATGGACATTTGAAGCTGTTTCTTGGCCATGGGAAAACAAAACAGCACGCAAAAGCGGAGCCAGCAGGCCAGGCCAAAGGAATTCTAATTTTGTCTCCACCCATTCTACCTCCTTAGTTATTTTGTATCAACACTTCATCACAGTCACTGCAGTACAATTGCTTAAGTACCTCCAGCTGAATTTAAGAATAAATTTGCCTTGGTTCAATATCGTATCAGATAGCACAGCCCAATGGACAAAGGGCTAATAGCATAGGGTATGAAAAAAATGGCTGCACTGGCATTGAAGGAAGATGTGGACACTGAAAATCACAGCCATTGATAGGCATGGCTGGATGTACTGCCTACTCTTTGTTTTTAGTATTGCTTTAGATATTTTAGTGTAATATTTCATTTTCATTTGCTTTGATCCCTTGGAAGCTTTGAATGGAACATTGCCTGAACTTCTTTTAAATTGATAAAATTTGTAAATTACATGTTACAGAAATGACAACAACATCATGTGCTCTAAGTCTAAATAGATCAAATATTCTATTATTATTATTATTATTATTATTATTATTATTATATCAGCAGTGGTGCGCAAAACAAGTCATGTATTGCTCAATAAAGTGTCAGATCTGGAAACAACAAGAAAGGGTGGAAAAACAAGATAAAGATCTCAATGAAAAAGTAAGGAAAAGCTTCTAAGCATAACAGGAAGTGGATGTGACACACTGGAACTTAACACTAAGGCTACCTATAAAAAGCTACATTTCTTTCACAATTCCCATGTCATTCAGCTCGTTTCCTCTTTACTCTGGAGTGTTATAAAACTAGCTGTAGATTTAGATCGAATATTCATACAGGTTTTCTCCCCAACCCAGATAGGACATAAGGTATTTTCAAATGCAGAGATTACTAATCCACAGTCAAATTTCTGTAATAAAATCAATGGATTTGTCAATGACTTACTGAACCCATAACTTTAGCTTATTATGCATGGGGACAATATTGTGTGTGTGTGCCCATCCCATATATATACTATGATCTAAGCATTAATTAATTAAACTTAATTGCAAGAACTGAAAGTAAGCAACAACTCTGGGGCTTTAAAAGAATTTATACACTCACATCTTAGTTGTCAATATGTGGCTTTAAAACTGCTTTGATGGGAAAGAATTCAATTCTATATATGTTTACTACAAACTGGCAGCAGCTTTAAAGCCAACTATTAACACTAGTGCTAGTCCTACACATCAACTAGGGGGGGTTGCAGACTGCCAGAAATAGTGTGAATTCAGTCCACTTTTAGGGTTAGGGTTAGAGTTAGGGAACCATGGGAACTGTATTTTATTGTGGCATCAGAGTTGTCTGACAGAAAAGGCTCAATGTCTCAGAAAAATAACAGTTCCCATGATTCCCTAGCACTAACCCTAACCCTAAAAGTGGACTGAATTCACACTATTTCTGGCAGTCTGCAACCCCCCTAGGTTATCACATTTCATACCAGCTACAGATGACTCAAAAGACAGCCCCATAAGTATTGCAGTAGTACAAATGTGAATTTAACAGGACATTCATAACTAATCAATCCATTATCTATTGGCTAGGGCCTATGACAACTAACATGATCACCTTCCCCCAATTCCTGCTACATGCACACAATTTTTCCTTGTCAATCTCTCAGAAAGAATTATGCTTTAGTCCAGATAAACCTGACCATCTTTGGAACAATGTTTGAAAAAAAAATACTTAATGAAAGCATGGGCAGCATGTGATCCCACACGCACAACAATTTTGGGGTATCTGAAGCCCATAGAGCCAACCTATCTTCCTCCCTCCCTCCCTCCCTATATATAAAGAATCATGCTCCTGGAAAGGACCAAGAAGCATGTGGTTGTTGCATGCCTTGAAGTAATTTCTGATTTATGGCAACTCTAAGATGGTATAACAGGGTGGTGGCCTTTTTTTTTTTTTTTTTTTGCAAGATTGTTTTAGAGAGGGTTTGCCTTTGCCTACATTTGAGGCTGAGAAAGTGTGCCTTGCCCAGTGGGTTTCCATGGCTGAGTGAGATTCACACTCTGATCTGCAGTTCATCACTCAATCCACTACCCCATGCTGGCTCTCCCAAGAGCCTTCATATCACATTGAATGGCCACTAGCAATTTTTCAAGATGTGTATATGTGTGCACGTGTATATATTTATGCATGCAACTGGAAGTGGACTTCTGGACACTTCTGGGGGTTTTGTCTTCTGGGAGGGGGTGGTGGAATTGACCTTTCAAATCCTCCAAAGTTGCCCATCCCTGATTTAAAGTTTACCTGTTTTCAGATTAGCCAAATCTGATAAAATGCAGCCCTAGCCATAGATGCTGGCATGAAATCAACCTTAGCTGTTATTAGAACTGGTAAGACAGAGAAGCAGGAGGAGCCATGAGGTCAGGAGTCAGTGTAGCACAAACTATGGAGTAACTGAAGTCAGTCTCTAAAAGCCCAGGGAGCTTGCCAGTCCCACAAACCAAACATCTTTGAACTTTAGATACTCAAAGGAAACCCTGATGTTCTCCTTTGTGTTCTCCAGTTGCCTGCCCTGAATGTGACACTATAAATGTCACATTATGCCTTGAGTGTCATATTAGGCAACACTCAAGGTAAGGATTAATTAAAAAGTTATGGTGTGCTAGGCTCCACATTGGAAGACTATTCCTTTGAGATTCTTCAGGAAGGGGCTTGATCAGGGTGGAGGAGATGTTATAAGGCTCAAGAAGGTTAAAAGGCTTCAAATTAGCTTTTTGGAGCTATCCTGAAACTCAAACCTAAGCCACTCAGGTATCCTTGGGTCCTATAGACTCTCATGGTTAAGCCATGACAGAAAGCATGTGGATACGGATGTGGTAGCTCTAAAACCCTCTCCTATATGAGAACATGCCATTTAAAGACATTAGCTGGAAGTCCAACTGTTTCTAAGTTGACTGGCCCATATGTCATTAGTGGCCTGTTTGGTTTAAGCTTAAAGTTATTCATCCTCATCCAGTCCATTGATTTTAGTTCATACCTACTCCCATGAGAGTAAAAATAAAGTGGACCTACATGAAAGTAAAAGTACAGTGGACCCTTGGTATCTTCTGTGGGTTGGTCCCAGGACCCCCCCCCCCCCCATTGATGCCAATATCCATGGATGCTCAAGTCCCATTATATACAATGGCATAGTAAAATTATGTCTCTTATATAAAATGACAAAAATCAAGGGGGGGAAGCAGACCAGGGCGTCCAGGATGCCCTGGGACGGTGTGCCGCGGGACCGTGGCATCCACACCACGGCCCACCGGCGGCGTCCCTGAAAGGAGCGCTAAATCCGCGCTCCTTTCAGAAGTCAGGGAAAGTGCGCCCTAAACGTGTAGGGCGCACTTTCCCTGACTTTTCCGCTGCAGCGTGTGCAGACGCGGCGGGAGGTTGCCCTCGGCGCGCCGGCCGTGCGGAGGGCCGGCAGCTCTGAGGGCAACCTCGGGAGGAGGAAGGGACGATGCTCGTGCGGCTGCCCCTCCTCTTCCTTGCCTCGGAGACGACTTTATTAGTTGTCTGCCGAGGCCCAAAGTTTGCTTTTTGGAATTCTTTTGGGGAGGGATATTTTCAAGTTGTGGATGGTTGAATCAGTGGATACAGGGGATCAACTATAGAAAGAGAATTGGGTATCATTGTCAATCTGGAATTATTCTTGTGCCATCGATTTTTTGCCTTGCCCAAAAAGTGGATCAACCAGAAATCTTTGATTTATAGCAGACATTCTTGGAAAAACTAAAACCTTTGTTGATGTTGTGTGCATTCAAGTCCTTTTCCACTTATGATAACCCTAAATGACATTATCATGGGTTTTTCCTGTTAAGATTTGTTCAGAGGGGGTTTGCTGTTGCCATTCTCTGAGGCTGAGAGAGGGTAACTTGCCCAAGGTCACTCAGTGGTTTTATATGGTCGAGTGGGGATTCATACCTTTGTCTGCCAGACTCCTGGTCCAGCACTCAAACACTGGTTCATAGTTTTATTTACTGACAAAATCCTTTTACTTTCTGGAATATATAAGACCCAAAGAAAAGAGCATGGTTGATTGTACCACTTCATAGTGCAGGTTTGGGAAGTTAAGCTGCCCCATGTAAAAATTTCCCACAAGTAAAAAACCCAAACGTGCTCAGATTTTCAGAGAAAAAATTCACTTCTTCTATTCTAACTTTTTACTTCCTGAGACAAGAATTATAAGCATAATGAGTAGTGGCTGGTAGCTTCCATGTGAATAGGGCAGTGAATTCACTTTAAGCTTTAGTATCAAATTCAAATTAGCTCTCCAAGGAAATGAATTTTTTTGGGGGGGAGGGGATAGAGGTCAGTGCTTTGAACAGGTTTTTGGGAAAGTCAGGCTTTAAGTGAAGTAATACAATATAACATATTAGTCTAAAGCAGGGGTCAGCAACCTATGGCCCGTGGGCCGGGCCCGGCCCCCCAAGGCCTTTGGACCGACCCCTGCCACCGCCACTGCTGACCCCTGCTGAGCCCCGCCACCGCTGCACGCGCTGCTGCCACGTGCATCGTGGCCGCCGTTTTGTTTTCTAAAATGGCAGCCGTGACTCATTTGTGCATGCGCAGTACTCCAATCAGGATAGTTGAAGTCACCCATCACTACTATATTTCTCCTTTCTGAGTGTGTGGTCATCGGTTCTAGAAAGGCATCATCCAATTCCTCTGCCTGAGTCGGGGGTCTGTAGTAGACTCCCACAATAACATCCCTGTTGTTTCCCTCCCCTTTAATTTTTATCCAGATGCTCTCCACCTGGCTTCCAAGATTGATGTCCTGGATTTCTTCACTGGTGTAAATATCCCTGACATATAATGCTATTCCTCCTCCTTTCCTGTTTGGCCTGTTTCTCTTGAAAAGGTTATACCCCTGTATTTCTACATTCCAGTCATGAGACTCATCCCACCAGGTTTTAGTGATGCCTATTATATCATATTTATTTTATTGTGCTAGGAGTTCAAGTTCATCTTGCTTATTTCCCATGCTCTGTGCATTAGTGTAGAGACATCTAAGACCATATGTCCTCTTTAGTTGCTGCTTGTGCATATTTTTTTGCCTCCCACTGTTGGGTCCTTGCACTGTTTGCCTTGTTCCCTCTATGACAGTTTGACTGTTTTTTCCAGTCCTTTTGTCTTCCAGAACACTGTCTCCCTTCCCTAAATAACTCAGTTTAAAGCCCTCCTGATCAAATTCTTGAGACTGTTGGTAAAAACGTTTCTTCCAACTGGCGTGAGATGCAGCCCATCCCTTGCCAGATGTCCGCCCTCATGGAACCGCAGCCCATGATCTAAGAATCCAAATCGTTCTCGGCGACATCATCTGCGGAGCTAGTTGTTGACATCTGCTATTTTCCTCTCTCGTCCTGGACCATGCCCTTAAACTGGCAGAAGAGATGAGATGACAATCTGTGCATCCTTTTCTTTCAGCTTCTTACCCAGAGCCTCGTAATCCCTTGTGATGTTCTGAAGACTGTGTCTTGCCATGTCATTCGTTCCCACATGGCCCAAAAGGAAGGGGTATTGGTCAGTAGGCTTGACCAGTCTTGTCAGCCTCTCTGTCACATCTCGGATCTTTGCCCCAGGAAGACAACACACCTCCCGAGACATCCTGTCAGGTCCACAAATCACTGCTTCTGTACCCCTCAGCAAGGACTCCCCCACCACGACCACATGCCTCTTCCAAGGCTTAGCAGCACCTGTTCCCTGTGGTGGAACTCCCAGGGTTCCCTGCTCTGTTCCTGAAGTCTGTCCATGCTGCTCTTCCTTGTCTTCCTTGATAAGAGAAAGAGCTTCAAATCGATTCTGTAGCTGTAAGCTCCCAGAACAATCCCTGGCCTTCCTACTTCTGAGTGTGACATTCCTCCAGTTGTCTATCTCCTGTGCATGTGAAGTAATCTTCTCTTCCCCAGCAACTTCCTCTGTGTGGTCCCTGTCCAAGGCAGTTTGTTCTGTTCTGTCCAGGAAAATCTTCTGTGCCTAATTTGCTGAAGTGTAGCTACCCGTGCCTCCAGCTGCTGTACTTTCTCTTCCAAAAGGGCTACCAACTTGCACTTGGGGCATGTGAAGTTCCCCACCTCTGTAGGCAAGAAGACAAACATCCCACAAGTTTTTCAGGTAACGGCAACAGTTCCCTCAGTATCCATACTGAGAAATCTTAATTAGTCCCCGAAACAGGACTATGGCCTTCCTCCTCAAAGAAAATCCCTCACTAAACACCAGTGTCAAAGGCTCCTGATGACCTGAACTTTTCACCAATCGCTGCTGGTGATAAAAACACAGAAGCTCCACCCCCTCAGCAACAATACACTCTCCCCAAGAATTTTTAAAAGCAAAACTCACCCCCTTAGAATGGCTGCCCAGGAACTGCTCACCACCTTCTCCTCCTCCTCTCTAGCAGGAACTTGCCTAGAAGATATATATATATATTTTTTTTTACCAAATTGCCTTTACCAAAAATATATATATTTTTACCAAATTGCCTTGTGCTTGTGTGACCTATGGGCATATTAGAGAGAGAGAGGAGAGAGAGAGAGAGGGAGAGAGGGAGGGAGGGAGACCAGCATGAAGGCAATTAACAACATATATATATACACACACACACACACACACACACACACTCTGAATTACCAAATATATGATCCGTTGTTTTCGCAACTTGGCAGCATGCCAGGCGATCAGGCTGATGGCAGCTCAGCAAGACAAGTAGTTGCAAAACCAATGGATCGAATCTTCTATCTTTAAAAAAAAAAAAAAAAAATAGTTCCCAAGCCAGGCTGCTCAAAGGGGAAATGGTGTACTTTTGAGCAGCCTGCTAAAGTCGTCCCGCTCTGGCCCCAACACTGTGTTGCCGCTTGCGTCACCAAAGACACACAAACTACTGGGAATGACAATCATGCCCAAAAAAGAAGCAATTACAAGGGAAGAATGAAAAGATTCACTTTCAGGAATCGATTCACTGATGCGGAGCGAAGGCAAATCGCAAACTGGTTTAAATGTAAGTGAGAATGAGGCCTCAGAGAGAGGCAAGAGCAAACCATAAGGTTACCATGTCAGAAATGACTTAAGGGCAGATAACAACAACAACAATAACAATGCCAATAAATGACATTTACTGCTTTCTTTATTTACACTTCAGGGAGGATACCTGGTGCTAAAACTGCAGTATCTTCTTTCCAACACAGAATCTTCCTTAAGGCTCTCTGCTGCTTTTAAATTTGTTTACATTCAAAACACAGCTTGTTCAACTTGCTATCTCGTTGCTATCAAAACACAGCAAACCATGGAGCATTGTCCTTTAAATGAAAATATTTTATATCCACTGGGATCTAGTGTGTGATTTCTTTGCACACTATTATGCTTGCTTTCAAATTCAAATATATTTTCTTCAGTTTTTTAAAAAAGTCTGTGAACCCTCAAAGTTCACACAGCACCAACATGTTTCAGTGCATTTTAATTGGCAAGGATTTGATATGTATCTTTCATTTAAGGAACTGTCATTTTTAAAAAAATCCTTAAGAGGTGATATGTATTGTGTATACACATTAGTTTCTCAGATGTGGAGCTGATATCTGATTGATATATTTTCCATTTTCTACCAAAGAATGATAATCAAATCAGCCAACAATGACATAAATAGTTTTTTGTGGGTTTTTTGGGCTGTGTGGCCATGTTTTAGAAGAGTTTCTTTCTGACGTTTCGCCAGCATCTGTGGCTGGCATCTTCAGAGAATATTGGAATGGCAGAGAGTGGGTCTATATATACTGTGAGACCCTGGGTAGGGAGGAGTGATTTCCATGCAAACTGTGTATTGTTCTGTGTTGAATTGGTATTGTTCTGTTGTTAATGGTATGGTTTCAGGGTGGAAGGATATGCAATCAAGGATATTGTCTGCTTTTGTCTGCTGGGAAAGCCCCTGACCCTGGTTGGTTTCCCATTTGCATTTGCTGAGTGCTGATTTTCTTATTTTGTAGGACTGGTAGCCAAACCTTGTTTATTTTAAGGGCTTCTTCTTTCCTGTTGAAGTTATCCAAGTGTTTGTGGATTTCGATGGCTTCCCTGTGCATTCTGACCTGATAGTTGTTGGCATGGTCCAGAATTTCAGTGTTTTCAAAAACATTTTATGCCCAGGATGGTTTATAATGTGCTCTACAGGCAAATGGTTACTCCAGCTCAGACATCAGAAGGGCTGCCAGACCCAGAAAAACCCAGAGGAGTGAAGATGAGCAACCACCCAAAGGGAAGGTATTTTTACCATACATCAAAGGATGCACAGACAGAATAGTGAAAGTGGTGAGGAAACACAACCTCCAAATGGTTTACAAACCAACCAAGAAAATCCAACAAATGCTGCGCTCAGCGAAGGACAGGAGAGACCCCCTCACAGCCACAGGAGTTTACCGCTTACCATGCAGCTGCAGACAAGTCTACATAGGGACCACCAAACGCAGTGTACAAACACAAGTCAAGGAACATGCAGAGACACTGCAGACTGGGCCACTGAGAGACACTGCAGACTGGGCCAGCCAGAAAAATCAGCAGTAGCAGAACACATTATAAACCATCCTGGGCATAAAATGCTGTTTGAAAACACTGAAATTCTGGACCATGCCAACAACTATCAGGTCAGAATGCACAGGGAAGTCATCGAAATTCACAAACACTTGGATAACTTCAACAGGAAAGAAGAAACCCTTAAAGTAAACAAGGTTTGGCTACCAGTCCTACAAAATAAGAAAATCAGCACTCAGCAAATGCAAATGGGAAACCAACCAGGGTCAGGGGCTTTCCCAGCAGACAATAGCAGACAATATCCTTGACTGCATATCCTCCCATTCAAATTACAAATTTTAGGTGGAAAAGAAATTCCACCTAAACATTAGGAAGAATTCCTCTGTGTGAGACCTGTTTGACAGTGGAATGGACTGGCTGGAGAGTGCTGGACTCACCTTTGAATGTCTTGAAACAGAAGTTGGAAGGGCATTTTTCAGAAATGCTTTAATGAAGATTCCTTCATGGCAGGGAGTTGTACTAGATGGTCCTTGTGGATTCTTCCAACAATAAGATTCTGTGATTTCCCACCAAGGATTTAGGCTATTTCCCTTCTCCTGATGAACACTGGTTTGCAAGTCTGTTGTATCCACCTGGACATCTGTTGTATCCAGCTGGACATCAGTCATTAGGTGTGAAATATAATCCATATAGCTTGTAGAAATTCAACTTTAAATTAATAGGCAGAAGTGTTACGCTGTTTCTGTGGTGTTCATTTTTAGACCTAAGCCAAAGGGAGGGCACATTTTGAGAACATTTTCATTTGGTGATTTCTTTTTCCTTAGGGAGTTTTTGTCAAAATGGGCTAAAGTGTTCACCTAAAAGCTCAGAACTTCCCAAAAAAAAAAAAAAAAAAACCAAAGAGACTGCAGCATGATCTCCATGCACACGCCTAGTCTTGAATAAGAAAGCTATTTATGGCTGAGCGTTGAAGGAAGGGCACTGAAAAGCCAAGGCAGAGAGAGGCAGGAAAAAAAGCCAGGAGCAAAGAGGGAACTGTTTCAGCACACAGTCTGCAGAGAAGTGAGAGCTGCTGTGCAGTAAAACCATGATATCCATCAAGTTCATATGCCCTCAATGGCCAACCTGGCTTTGAACCCTGGTCTTCAGAGTCATAGTCCAATGCTCAAACCACTGGAACAATTTATTTGCTTTTTTAGCACTCAACATTATCTGCAAAACTCTTCTCCAGTACCACATCTCAAATGAGTTGATTTTCTTCCTATCAGATTTCTTCACATAGAAGTGGGAAATACGCTGGTATGGACAATCCTAACTTTAGTATTCAATGATATATCTTTACACTTCAGAAACTTGTCTAGTTCCTTCACAGCTGCCCTTCAAATCCTAATCTTCTGATTTCTTGACTGCAGTCTTCATTCTATTTAACGATTAAGGTAAGACATGGAAAATCTTGAACTATTTCTATGTCTCCTTTACTTTAAAGTTATGTAAAATATCTGTGGTCATTATTTTTCCCCTGGCTTCAGTCCAGAGTTCTTCTTGCTCCTGCTCAATTAGGCTTAATACTGAAAAATCTATATTTTACATTATGTTTTCTGTATTTAGGAAGTGCCAAACACACATTAGGGGCACTCCCAGAACTAAAAGAGATATAAGGCCTTTGCAGACTGCCAGAAATAGTGCACATTAAATTGAGGCACTGCCCTCGCTCAGTGCTAGGGAGTCATGGGAATTGTATTTTTTTCTGGGACATTGAGCCTTCTCTGTCAGAGAGCTCTGGTGACACAATAAATTACAGTTCCCATGATTCCGTAGCACTGAGCCAGGGCAGTGCCTCAATTTAATGTGTACTATTTCTGGCAGTCTGCAAAGGCCCATAATCACCTTTTGCACATAGAATGCCGATCACCAGATGAGACTGGTGTGCTGGCAGAAGGCACTCTCCCTCTATTTTCCATGCTCTGCTAATGCCTAGGTTAGAGTATTATAATGTACTATACTATGAAGGAGGTAGATACAATCCTCAAGTATAAAATGAAAACCAAACGCATGCAATCATATTTCCAATTTCTGTGTATTGTGAAAGCTGGACAGGAAGAAAGGTGATAGGAAGAGAATCAATTCATTTGAAATCTGGTGCAGGAGGAGAGTTCTATGGATATCGTGGGTTGTCCAAAGGTCAAAGAAATGGGTCCAAGACTAAATCAAGTCTGAACTTTCCCTAGAAGCCAGCCAGACAAAACTGAGGTGATGACACTTTGGGCATGAGGTGACATAACTCACTGGAAAAGACAATCTTTGCTTGGTAAAGTAGAAGGCAGTGAGAAAGGAGGAAAACCATGTAACAGGTGGATACCTGTTTGAAACCACAGGCCTGAGTTTCCAGAACCTGAGCAGGGCTATTGATGACATGGTGTCTTGAAGGTCTCTCATTCATAGGGTTACCATAAATCAAAACCAACTTGACAGCAGTTAAAACAGCAAATGCATTCTACATGGGTCATTCTTTGAAGACTATTTGGAAACCAGTTAATTGCAATTAGCCTTTATGCACTAGGATTTTAAAAATTGAATTAAGCAAGTTTGGAGGTATTTCCTGATCCCAATGGGAATTCCAGTGTGTAATGAGGGTTAATATTCAAAGTAAGGCTGTGGTTAGAGCAAGGTTAACTTGTTGTCATTCCTGACCCTAAGTAAAATTCCCCTCTTTTAACTTATCTTAAACAGAGCCAGTCTACTGCTAACCAGAGTTTCTTTATATTATGGGTCACAAAAAATGGTATGTGGCCTTTTAAGGGAAAGTATGGGGCTAAGCAGATGGCTAATTGGGCCGTCTTGGGGGCAGGGAAGGGGAGGGGCAGCCGCACGATCGGCGCCCCCTCCCCCTCCTGAGGTCGTCCTCGGAGCAGCCGACCTCCGCACGGCCGGCGCTCCGAGGAGGACCTCCCGCCGCAGCATTTGCATGCGCTGCAGTGGAAGAGTCGGCAAAGGTGCGCCGCAGCCTTTTGCTGTGCACCTTCGCCAACTTGTGAAAGGAGCGACAATTTAGCCCTCCTTTCAGGGGCGGCAAAGCTGCGCCGCGGGACCGAGTCATGGGGATGCCTCGGTCCCGCGGCGCAGCTTCCTGGGGCGGCCCATAGCCGCCCATCTGCTTCCCCCCTATGTTAATACATTGCAATGGCAGGCACTAAAAAGGGTGGTGGTGGTTGCTGGAATGCTATTATCTCTTATTTTGTTTTGTGAAATTTAGGAGACTGATTAGTTATGTTATGTAAAACAAAACACAGCCAAGAGCCCCCCCACAAAACTATCCATGGCAGAGAACCCTTTTTACAAATCTACAGGTGACGATGTCAAGGAATGCCTACATTGTCACTGTACGTCTGTATGGATTCTGCAACAAAGGGTTATCTATACTGTAAAAATAAAGCAGTTTGACATCACTTTAACTGCCATGGCTCCATCCTGTGTGATCCTGGGATTTGTAATGTATTGAGGCACCAGAGCTCTCCGCCAGACCAGGGTGAATACCTCACCAAACTATAAATTCCAGGATTCCACAGGATGGAGCCATGACAGTTAAAGTGGTGTCAAACTGCTTTATTTCTACAATGTGACAATAGCCAAAGCGATCATTATGACATTCTGTAAAACCACAACACCAAGGAGAGTCCCCTCCCCCAAAAAGCAGGTAGCCTTTCAAAGAACTTGCTTTTTCCTCCTAGAGAAGTCCAGTATCTGTTATCTGTTTAATCAATAGCTTTCCAGATTTTTGGTTTTTGGGCCAATGTTTAATCCCAATTGCAGCAAGGGACCAAATTCTGACTTGGTAATGTAGATCCATTTCTTTCTGTTTCTTCAGCTGCACTTACCCTTTGACCTCTCTCCTTGTTTTCCTGAAGTCAGGAAGACATAATTGAGCCAAGTTGTCCAACTGTCTTAAACTGCCCTGCCTAGGGAAATATTTGGTTCATATTTACAGGTAGGTGAACAACAATATGCAATATGCTTCAGTTTGGAAAAGGAAAGCATTGTGGAGGGGGATGCATTCTCTGCTGAGCCTGTCCTGTATTAAGAAATTCCTGGAAACCCATCTGACCTCTGTTAGCTGATTCTTTACTTCTCCCTGGCTAACTTATTTTGTACACTGTATATGCTAACACTGATAGACGACTCTACTATAATTAGAACAACTGAATGGGATTTTTTCCCCTCCAGAGAGGAAACTCCTGCCCCATTAAAATGAGAATATATGACTATATTTATAGAATTCAACCTTCTAAATTTAGATCAATGAGATTTGATTACTTGGAAGATGTGATCTTAAATTCAGATATGTAAATATACACCAGGGAACTTGTTGTCGGGTTAGTGTTTTCAGTAAAGAGCAGATGTGAAGGTGGGGACAGGTTCCCAGCAGGAAAAAAAATGGAATGGAAAAAAGGGATTACCTATCAAAATAATACATTCTCAGTCCATATCGGGGAGGGGATATTTGCTAGTTTATGTGGTTTTGTTTTGATTTTGGTTCACTAAAAGACACAGAGAACCCTCAGCAGTGCATTCAAACAAGCAATTCAGATAATATCTAAGTCAGGGGTTCTCAGCCTTTGATCCTCCTGTCATACGATCTCTTGGTGGATGAGGCAGCCGATCTGGCATGCTTCACTGAGACCTGGCTGGGGGATGCCAGCTCCGCGACCTGGGTGCAGGCTCTCCCAGCCGGGTACTCAGTTAGTGAGCAGGTGAGGGAAAGTGGGCGGGGGGTGGTGGTATAGCCTTAGTTTATAAGAACACCTTAACCGTGATCAGAAAGCCTATCCGGAAAATGACTCACATCGAGTGTATGTACCTCAGCCTGAAGACCAGGGATAGTTTGGGGATTCGGTTGGTATACCGGCCACCCCGTTGCTTAACAGACTCCCTGACTGAGCTGACCGCCCTGGTTTCTGAGTTGCTGCTGGAATCGCCCAGACTTTTGGTTCTGGGCGATTTCAACATCCCACTCGAAACCAGTTTGCAAGATCTAACTGGCGCAGCTCGGGAGTTCATGGAGACCATGACTAACATGGGCCTATCCCAATTGGTTAACGGGCCCATGCATTGTGCTCGTCATACCCTCGATGCGGTCTTTAGTACGGAGCAGGAATATCCGTGGGCGGAGATTAAAAATACCTCCGCCCTGTCATGGACGGATCATTTTCTGATCAAGGCGGAACTAAAGGCTATTATCCACCCTCCCGGGGGTGGTGGACCCATTAGAACGGTCCGCCCTCGAAGGCTAATGGAACCAATTGGTTTCCAGAAAGCCTTAGAGGGTCTAATGGTTGGTAACGCCGGTGATTCTGTTGAAGCCCTGGTGGACACTTGGAACACCGATCTCACCAGGGCTATTGACACAATCGCTCCCAAGCGTCCTTTCCAGCCCGCTTCGAATCGTAAGCCCTGGTATACCGAGGAGCTTAGGAGGATGAAGCGAGCTGGACAACGACTAGAGTACGAATGGTGGAAGACTCGTCTCTCATCCGACAGAACTCACCTTAGGAAACATCTTGATTCCTATAGGGAGGCTTTGCGTGCAGCGCGGAAATCCTTCTGTTCTGCACGCATTGCGTCTGCAGAGTCTCGCCCGGCAGAGCTGTTTAAGGTGGTGGGGGAGTTGACGAAGGTTCCTCCTACGCTGAACCCCCTACTTAACCCAACGGCAGCCTGCTGTGAGGCGTTTAATATTCACTTTGCAGATAAAATCTCTCGGATAAGAGCCGACTTAGACGCCATTGTTTTGGCAGAATCCGCAGACGAGGTATCCAGGAACTCCGTTGATGGCATTTTATTGGATCAATTGCAATCTGTGAGTACCGATGATGTGGACAAGCTGCTTGGAAGTATGAGAAAGACGACTTGCCCCCTCGATCCTTGTCCATCTTGGCTGGTCATCCGGGGGGGGGGGGACGCGTTGAGGGTGTTCCTTCAGGACACAATCAACGCGTCATTCAGGGAGGGTAAATTGCCATCTTGTCTGAAGGAGGCGGCAGTTAAGCCACTCCTGAAAAAGCCTTCCCTGGATCTCCTGGACAGAAACAACTATAGACCAGTCTCCTTGCTCCCCTTTTTGAGCAAGGTGATCGAGAGGGCAGTTGCTTCCCAACTCCAAGCAGTCTTGGATGAAACCGATTATCTCGACCCATTTCAAACCGGCTTCAGGACGGGATTTGGAGTGGAGACTGCCATGGTTGCTCTGACCGATGACCTCCGCCTGAGTATCGACAGGGGTAGTGTGACCCTGTTGGTGCTCTTGGATCTCTCAGCGGCCTTTGACACCATAGATCATGCCATCCTCTTAGATCGCCTGAGAAAGTTAGGAATTGGAGGCACTGCTTTGCAGTGGTTCCGTTCCTTCCTCTCGGGTAGATCCCAGAGGGTGAGGCTCGGGGACAGTTGCTCATCCAAAATTGAGCTTAATTGTGGCGTCCCACAGGGCGCCATCCTGTCCCCGATGCTATTTAATATTTACATGAAGCCGCTGGGGGAGATCATTCAGAGGCATGGAGCTCGGTGTCTTCAGTACGCTGATGACACCCAGATATACCTCTCCATGACCAGATCATCGACTCAGACTTCAGATGGCATCTCTCCTCTTGATGACTGTCTTAGAGTGGTAATGGGTTGGATGAGGAAAAACAGATTGAAGTTGAATCCAGACAAAACGGAGGTACTTGCAGTCACAGGCCCGAAACCAGATTTGGGAATACAGTCTCCAGTCCTGGACGGGGTCACACTCTCCTCTAAGGACTGTGTTCGCAGTCTGGGGGTGCTTCTAGATTCATCGCTTCACATGACTAGTCAGGTGAATGCGGTGGTCAGGAGCACCTGCTATCAGCTTCGGCTGATACGCCAGCTGCGCCCTTATCTGGATGGAAGGGATCTGGAAGCTGTGGTACATGCCCTGGCAACCTCACGTCTGGATTACTGCAATGCACTCTACATGGGGCTACCCTTGTGCCTAACCCGGAAACTTCAACTGGTTCAGAATATGGCAGCCAGGTTAATTACTGGAACATCAAGGAGGGAGCACATAACACCTGTGCTCAAATCCCTCCACTGGCTGCCAATTAGTTTCCGGGCGCAGTACAAGGTATTGGTTTTGACCTTTAAAGCCCTACATGGCTTGGGTCCATCTTATCTTAAGGTCCGCCTCTCCCCATATGATCCCCCCCGCGCCTTGCGGTCCTCTGGGAGGAATCTGTTACAACCAATAAAAACTAGGCTGTCTCAGACCTCCCAGAGGGCCTTCTCTGCAACCGCTCCCAGACTTTGGAATGGCCTGCCGGACGAGATCCGTCTTATCACCACTCTTGCTGCTTTCAAGAAAGCAGTAAAGATGGATCTCTTTCGGCAGGCCTTCCCGGAATAACTGTTGGCCCATAGGAGCCCCATTTGTCTGACTCCTTTGTTAAATTTGTTTTAATTTATTAATTTAATTAATATAGTATTTTAATTAGTATATGGTTTAATCTTATTTTAAGGGGATGGGGTGGGGGGAGGAAGGGATTATGGGGAGAGGGAATGTTTTAATGTTGTTTGTTTTAAATGCTGTTGTCCCCCGCTCCGATTGCTTTGCAGAGGGGCGGGCTACAAATAAAAATTTATTATTATTATTATTATTTTGCGTTTCAGTTTCCAGAAGCCTCTGCCATTATGGCCAATTATGCTTCATGTTGGGAGCTGAAGTCCAAAATGTATGGCAGACCAAAGGCTGAGAACTACTGATTCTAGTTAATCCCCTTATACAGTAACACCAAAAAGTATCAAAGAGACTGCATAGCATAAAGTTGTTGTGTTGACCCTCCCTCGAAAATTCACTGGTAAACCTGGGCTCAGGAGATGCTGGAAATAGCTATTTTCTCTCTACAGCTCCCTTTCTTCCAAGGTTCAGGGTTTTTAATCCTCATAACAGTTCCAAGGTTGGAAAGAGTGGCCCACTGTCACCAGTGACCTTCATGGCAGAGGGAGGAATTGGGTGAAGGTCTCTACAATTCTAGCACTAAGGGATGACACTCTGATTGCTAAACCACATTGGAAGTATGCTAATGAAAACAATTGTCCCCATTTAGGAGTATATGTACACCATTGCTGTACCTTTTCATAACCACTCCTCGTATCCAGCCTAAGGTCCACATCAAGTTGAATGTATATTCATCTGATTGGGAACTATATTTATTTGGACTCTGCATAGGAACATGATGCATATACTGCTGTCTCATGCATTTCTTGGACATTTGGCTTTACTTTTAAGAAACATTTTTCTTTCTGTACTTAATACACATGCACACACAAGTCACATGGGGACATAAACATATTTTGTACACATTCTCTCTTGGCTGAATAGAGCTTTCGGATTCACTGCCAATGTAGCCCTTAATACCAAATGCTAGGGTATGTCTACCATGATCTTGTTCTCCGTATTTACTTCCTAGAATAATTTTGCCATCCACTGTTGGAGACAGAATGCTAGATTAGATAGCTCTTTGATCCAAGCCAGTAGGATTCCTGCAGTATTACACTCTCAAATCAATATGTCAGTGTTTATGTACACATATTTATATCCTTTGCATGTCACTCATTAGTAATGTCTTCTAAGTGCTTAGCTATAGAAGTTGAAACCCATAAATGAGTGAACAAACATCCAAAAAGTCAAACAGAATAAAAACCGTCAAAATAAAACATTAAATAAATGTAATAAAACTGGCAACGTCAAAACAGTGGTGATTTGAAATGATCATGAATTTAGTCACCCATTTCATGGTAACTTTATGGTAATATAGGCATTAGCCAAATATCTCTGAAGAGGACATTCCATAATCTGGGTGCCACCAATGAAAAGGCCTTTTCTCTGAGTGATACCAGTTGCCATTAAACTGGGACACCTTAACAAGCAGGGGTTGCAATTGCATATTACACAGGTAGATGGGTTTTACCTGCATTCTAGCATGCCACCTGGTGCTCATTTTAACTATAATTTGGTCTGGGTTCAACTTTTTTTAAAAAGCTTTTTAAAGAAGCTGAGATATGGGGCAAAATGTGTAGACACTCTTGTGTCAAATTGCTCTGCAAGAAACAAGTCCACCTAGGAATTTCAGGCATGAGGTAAGTAAGAGCAAGCTATGCAAGTGGTAGAGTGCAAGAAGCAAGGCAGAGGAACAGTGAGGCAAGATGAGGCAAGGGAAAGAGTAGGAGAGACAAGAGAGTTAAAGTGTGAGTGATGAGCGATGGAGTGCACGAAACACAAGGGAGCAAGTGGCAGAGCACAAGAAATGAGGGAAGGGCTTACTACAGAAGCACATGATGTGGTGAAGGAAAGTGTGGGAGAGGTGGGAGAGCTAGCTGTGTAAGCGGCAGAGTGAAAAAAGCAAGAGAGGAAAGCCCTGGGAATGACTGAGGTGAGATGAAGGAATGAGAAGGAGGGAAGGGAAAGTGAGCTAAGGAATGGAGAGGAAAAGAGGGAAGGGAGGTTAGAGGAGCAGTCTCAGGATGTAGGGAATAATAATAATAATAATAATAATAATAATAATAATAATAATAATAATTTTTATTTATATACCGCCCTATGGCGGACCAATCCGGGTGGTGAACATAATGATTAAAATATACAATAATACAGTGTAAAACAACATTATTCCCCCTCCCCCCCCTAAAAAATTATTAAATCAAATCAATGTAAAACTAGGTTAAATTTAACCCAATTATAAATTAATAATTAATAAAATTAATAGAAAATTTACATACAAACCAAACCAAACCCCTGCAAATGGGAAATTAACAAATGCTTGTTAAGCATTCAATCGCTGATCACAGGTCTCAAGACCGGGTAATTTAATCTGGAAAGGCCTGCCGGAAGAGATCTGTCTTGATAGCCCTTTTAAAGCTGTCAAGAGATGTTAATTGACGGATCTCATCCGGCAGGCCGTTCCAGAGTCTGGGAGCGACGACAGAGAAAGTCCTCTGGGAGGTCCCCGCGAGCCTTGTTTTTTGAAGCTGCAGCAAGTTCCTCCCGGAGGAACGGAGAACGCGGGGAGGATTATATGGGAGAAGGCGGTCTCTGATAGACATGAGATAGAGGAACAAGGTGCAAAAGAGATAGACATGATGAGGAACAAGGTGCAAGGGTGTCACCAGGTGAAGGAAGGAGGGAAAGGGGTGCAAGATGCGGCAGCACAGTGCACAGAACAAGAGGGGCATGGCAAAGGCATGAGATGAGTCCCAGGAGAGGGAAGAGTGGTGAGGGGCAAGTTAGGAGCACAGGACCAAAAGCAAGGAAGCAGTAGCAGAGAGCCCAAGAAGAGAGGAACAGGGCAATGAATGATACTCTGTGAAAGACAAAGTTGGGAAAAGGCAAACAGAGAAAGTAGAAAGAAGCTTGTTAAGGCAGATTGTTGATGTAAATCTTTAGATTTAAAAAAAAATGGGTCCAAACAGTTATGAAGAAAATATAATTTTTTTAAAAAATATGTAGGGTTTTATTTTTCTGGTCTGTTTTTTTACATTTATTTTTTAAGAAAATTATTATTATAAGTAAACAACTATGTACAAAACATATCACAACAATAAAGCAAAATAAAACAATTCATCACACAACTTTGAATTGTGTTGCCGATCTCCTTCTCGGGTTCTGTTAGATGTAAGTGGTCATTTTAAAGCAGTGCTTTCTTTGTTGACTAATAATAATAATAATAATAATAATTAATAATAATAATAATACACAGCTTTCTGTGCAATCACGCTGGCCCCGTGATCACAGAGTAGTCTCTGACAACGCTGGCTCTTCGGCTTAGTAACAGAGATGAGCACTGTCCCCTATGGTCAGACACGACTTGACAACTTTGTCAACAGGGAATACCTTTATCTTTTACCCATATACCTTAAAACTAGTCCTAAGGCAGGGGGATTCCATGGGAAACAAAGGCTTAATAGCCCTCCAGAGGAGCCTGAAAGGGTTTCCAAAGTGGTGGGTTTGTTTTGATATCCAGAGATGAGATGAGAAGGATTAATTTTGACTGATGGCTACTTCATTGACTTTACAATGTATTGACAAGATCTGGAGCACACCAAAATGAGTGGACAGGAAGGGTATTTAGGAATGGCAGAGGATGAAGGGAATCCTGTCTTGTCTGATCTGTTGGCAAGAACTCATCTTTTGACTTTCAGTTTTCATAAGAAATGCAGAGCATGGGGGGAGGGGTGTTGGGTGGTTTGCATCCTCTAGCAAGCCCCTTCACCCTTTGTTCTAAGCCATCCACATTTCTGAGATCTATGTGCCATATTCAAAATACTACATTTTCCAGTGTTTTGTAGGGCATTGCAGCCTCTATAGCCCATGCTGGCTTCCAGCAGTGTGATATCCAAATATAGCTGGATTGAAATATGATGGAGATATCAGGGCACTTGCAGATCATCAGTACTCTGGCTATTCTATTTTGAACCAGCTGAAGTTTCCAGTCTGTATTTAACGATATCACCATGAATACCACATAGCCATAAACCAAATGGGATTTGGGATTTAGATTACATTAATTTTTGTAGCACAGCTGATTTCAGTACAAAAACTGTTTGTATAAAAACAACTTTCTGGGTTATTTTCTGCACATTTAGATGGTTTCCTACAACAGCATAATAAATACAAAACTGTCCAGAGGTCATTTCTTACAGCCTGATAACTGCTTACGATAATCAATATATAAACAAAGTGGTGTTTTTACCGCTGAATTACTACTTAGTTTCATTATGCATTCCTGTCTTACCCTTAACACTTCTTATGCCCCTGTGTCTCTGGCTAGAAAAGGCTACTAATAGGGAGGGGGGATGAGTTGCAAGCATTAATGAGCAAAGAAAAGTTCTGTCAACTCTTTCTGGGGAAAAAAATTAATGCTTTCCCTTTCGCTCAACACGATTGCAGTTGACAAAATGCTGGCTGTTTAGGTAGCAATTATAGCTCTTTCAGAAACTGTCAACTCTTGTCATAACACATGCCATAAACAAGGACAGATTTAGAGTTTCTTCATGACAGCAATGTGTAGGATGTAGACATTTGGCTGTTAAATTTCAAGTGCAGGGGGAAACTTCCCTTCCAATCGATCTTTGCTTGTTTATTAGGAGGGTGTTTTCTTTATGCAAGTTGAATATTTTTCTGCATCACGTCACGTTTTCAGCATTCGACATTTCCATTTAACTATCTTCGTGACAATCACTGAAAAGTAGATGGAAGGGGAAAGCAACCATCAAGTCTGCTTAAGATGTAAACAAGTTTTTGAAAACTTCAGAATGTTTTTTTCTTAGATTCAGTGTTTTTTTTAAAAAGTGCACTTAATTATGTATAGATAGTTACATCAGGAAAAACCCAGAAAGAATACACCTGACATTGCATTGAAATGAAAGAAGGAGGCATTGTGATGAATCTAGAATCTGGGATGACAATTGATCCTGAAGATGGTTTAAGACCCCTAACTGTATTTAATTATTATCATTAATATTATAATAATTTATGAACTGAAATGCTAACAGGGGACAGAGAAAAGGCAGAACTAGTCAACACCTACTTTGCCTCATTCTTTTCACAAAAGGAAATGGGTGCTCAACCTAAGAAAAATGGAGCAGATGATGCAGTAGGGGAAATGCAGCACAGAATAAGTAAAGATGAACTACATCCAAGGCTATTAAAAGATCTGGCAGAAGTAATCTCAGAGCCACTGTCAATAACCTAGAGAAGATCATTAAACAGAGAGTCTATGAGCATTTAGAAAGGAATGCTATAATTGCAAAAAGTCAACATGGGTTTCTCAAAAACAAGTCACGCCCGACTAATCTAATCTCCCCCCCCCCCTTTTTTTTTGTAGATAAAATTACCTGCTTGAAGGATGAAGGGAATGCTGTAGATGTAGCATATCTTGTTTTCAATAAGTTCAGTTCAACAAGGTCCCCCATGATATTCTGGCAAACAAGCTAGTAAAATGTGGGCTAGAAAATGCATTAGGTGAATTTGTAATAGGTTGACTGTCCAAATCCAAAGAGTGCTCAGCAATGGCTCCTCTTCATCCTGGAGAGAAGCAACCACAAGGTTCTGTCCTCGACCCAGTGCTATTCAACATCTTTATCAATGACTTGGATGAAAGAATAGGGGGCATGCTTCTCAATTTTGCAGATGCCATCAATAGGAGGAGTAGCTAATACCCCAGAGGAGAGGATCAAAATTCAAAATGATCTTAATAGATTAAAAAGGTGGGACAAAACTAACAAAATGAATTTCAACAGGGAGAAATATAAGGTACTAAGGGCGAAAAAATGAAATGCATAGATATAGGATGGGGGACACCTGGCTTAGCAAGACTACATGTGAAAGGGATCTAGGAGTCCTAGTAGACCACAAGTTGAACATGAGTCAACAACATCAATATAAGGATAGTGTCTAGATCAGGGGTAGGCAACCTAAGGCCCGGGGGCCGGATGCGGCCCCCCGAGGCCTTTGGATTGGCCCCAGGCCGGTCCTGCCGCCGCTGCTACCGCCTGCCATGATGATATTGATTATTGTTGTTATTACTTGTTCTTGGAGTTTTCTTGGCAAAATCTCCACAGGGGTTTTGCCATGGTTTTTCTGGGGCTGAGAGAGTGTACATGCATATTTTTTTAAATTTTTAAATGTTTTTTTAAAAAATTATATTTATTTATTTATTTATTTATTTATTTATTTTTGGTCCTTCAGCCCCCCAATTGTCTGAGGGACAGCAACCCGGCCCCTGGCTCAAAAAGGTTGCCTACCCCTGGTCTAGATCAAGGGAAGTAATAGTACCACTCAATTCTGCTTTGTTCAAGCCTCACCTGGAATACTGTGTCCAGTTCTGGGCACCACAATTCAAAAAGTATGTTGACAAGCTGGAGTATGTCCAGAGGACGGCGACCAAAATGGTGAAGGGTCTGGAAACCATGTCTAATAAGAAGTGACTTAGGGAGCTGGGTACATTTAGCCTGGAGAAGAAAGATTAAGTGGTGATTTAATAGTCCTGTTTAAGTATTTGAAGGGGTGTCATACTGAGGATCAAGTAAGCTTGTTTTCTGCTGCTCCAGAGAACAGGACCCAGAGCAGTGGATTCAAACTATAGGAAAAGAGACTCCATCTCAACATCAGGAAGAACTTCCTGATAGTAAGAGCTGTTCAACGGTAGAACATACTCCCTTGGAGTGTAGTGGAGGTTAAATAGAGGCTGGATGGCCATTTACTGGGGATGCTTTCATTCGATCTTCTTGTATGGTAGGGGATTGGACCTGATGGCCCTTGAGGTCTCTTCCAACTCTATGATTCTGTGATTCTGTTAGAATTCAGAGACATAGCCATGTTATTCTGGAATATCAGCATGCAAAGAGATCTTGTAGCACTTTTGAGAGTAAGGGGGGTTGCAGACTGTCAAAAATAGTGTGAATTCAGTCCACTTTTTGGGTTAGGGTTAGTGCTAGGGAATCATGGGAATTGTTATTTTTCTGAGACATTGAACCTTCTTTGTCAGAGAACTCTAGTGCCACAATAAAATACAGTCCCCATGATTCCCTAACCTTAACCCTAACCCTAAAAGTGGACTGAATTCACACTATTTCTGACAGTCTGCAACCCCCCTAACTGAGCAAAAAAGTTGTAGCATAAGCTTTCATAGACATGGTCTACTTACTCATGCATGACCTGTTAATACATTTCACCAAATGATATTTATTGAATATGAAATATTCTTTCTCATACTGTGGTGTGGGAAAGGGCTTGATATGGAATCATGAGGCCCAGCAAACTGAATCTTGGTCCTGAGAAGATTGAGATTGGGCCCCTAGTATCTCTTGGGGTTTGGTTCTGGGACTTGGACTCAAATACATGATCTTTCTTCTACATCAACCTGAGTTTACATTGACACCTTTAGAGGCATGCTTCTAGGTCTGGCTGCCATCCTAAATGGTTACCAAATGGGGAGAAGGCTTTCAGTTATGGTGTCCCTGATGACAGAAAGCTCTCTGCAGGAAGGCTTATCTGTTCCTAGACTACACTAATTTTTTTTACATGTCAGGCAAATAACTTTTCATTTTCTTGGGCTTCAAACCTCCAAAACATACCTTTTACTTTGCTGCAACTTTATTTAGTGCTGCCTTTAGCGTTGTCAAGTATTGCTTCTATTTATTTTGTAGTTTCATTTTAAAATCACCCTTGAAATGTTTAATTGACTGGTAGGATATAGAAAATTTTTAAACAAAACTGAACTAAAACCCCCAAACAAATATGAATCAGGTCTAAGTATCTCTTTATCTCTTTTACTATGAATGCCAGGATTCAGTTCTAGAATATATGGGGTGGAGGTCAAAATGAGAGGGAGTTTGAGCATCTAAAGAAAGTATGACTTATAGTTTGTTGTATGTTATCTTGAGAAGTATAGCATTATTTTTAAAGTGAGTGACAGATAATCAATCAATCAGTCAGTCAGTCAATCTTTTTCCTGAAATAGAAGGGGAGGAAGATAGCCAAGCCTGGTTATTTTACTTTTCATATTTCTGGTTAGGAATATGGTAACTTGTATGTTGCCAAAAACAGAAATGCATCACCCCACAAAAGGACTGTTGATTTCCATATATTGGTTTGTTATGGTTTCATGCAAAAGCCAGGTTGGCTAATAATAAACTTGATACGTGATACTTTGATTTCCATAATTTCTGTGCATGTTAATTCATGTTAATTAATTCCACAAAATTTACACATATAGATGCAAATTTGGAAGTAATCACTATAACTTATATAGAAACATGACATCTGCCACCGTCATGTGGAAACCTGTGATCAAGTGACCTATGTTTCTGGTGAGTCTTCTATATAAGCACTAACTGTGGATGGGCAACATCAGGATACGTGTATGACACTTTGCTGCCCAAAGCAGGACAGTGAATAGCAATAAGCTTTATAGTATCCAAAGCCAAATGCTTTATTTTGGCACATCAGATTGAAAATTCCAGATGGACTTCTGATGACAGTAAAAATACAACAGTAATTGCATTTAACTAAGATAAGTGTTTTTCCCTTTCTTGACATTCAAACATCAATATCCTCTTTTTCTTTTTTTCCCCATTATATTTTATTAACATGTATTATTCAAACATACATATCAAATTGAAATATTAATGTCTTTTACAATAATTATATACAAAATATTTACATTTGACTTCCAAAGTGTCTCCAGTTTGTACTCAACCATACTTCAAAGTTCACTCATTATCTTCATATACAAGCAATTTCTCATATTAACTCCACTGTGTGTTATAACGTCCACTTTAACAATTTTTGATCTTTAATAATAGCTCTTATAAATGTTTTCTATTAATATTCACATACTATTTCTGAATCACTAAATATTTTACATTTTCCAATCAATTTACCTCTACTCAATTAAATTTTCTTTTCTACAGTATTGCAATATCGGGGTCCAGTTTTGTTCAACACTTTCTACGTTTTGTTTATTCAATCTAGCTGTGAGTATATCCTCTTTTTGAATAAGATTCTGGAGCATGTGGTAGTCTTTCATCTCCAGAGGTTACTGGATGAAATTGATTATTTAGATCCATTTCAGCCTGGCTATGGGATGGAAACAGCTTTGATCACCTTGGTGGATGACCCACACTGGAAAGGGGAAGTGTGTCCCTCTTGGTTATGCTGGATTTCTCAGGTGTTTTTGGTACCATTTACCATGGTACTCTTCTGGACTTCCACTCTGGGAGCACTCTTTTACAATGGCTTTGATCCTTTCTTGAGGGACACACCAGAAGAGGGTATTGAGGGACTGCCTATTCAACACCCTGGCCATTCACCTGTGATGCCCCTCAGGATTCAGTTCCAATGCTAGTTAACATATACATGAATATAATAGGAGAGGCTGTCTGGCATTATGGGGCTCACTGTCTCCCTAATGCTGGTACAATCTCCTTTCCATCTAAGTTAGTACTAAACCCATGACAAAAATGGATTGGATCAGGGTGAACCTGTTTAAGTTTAAGACCAAGAGGGCAGTGGTGCTCCTGGTCAATCATACAGCAGACCAGGGAATAGGGATTCTATCTGTGCTGGATGGGATTATTCTACACCTAAAATCTGAGGTTCACAGCTCATTATGAGTGTATTTGCACAATTAAAGTGAGTGTGCCTGCTGAACTCACTACTGGAGATGTCAGATCTGGCTATTGTAACACATGCCTTGATTACATCCCATTTGGATTATTGTAATTCCATTTATGTGTGCTTGTCTTTGGAAATTATTCAGAAACTTCAGTAGTTCAAAAAGCTGTAGCTAGACTGAGACTGGTTATAGGAAAATGTAACTCATAGTTACATGTTGAAATAGCTTCATTGGCTACCAGTTTGTTTTGGGGCACAATTGAATGTCCTTGTTATGTTTTAGAAAGCCCTATACAGTTTAGGTCCAGACTATCTGAAAACCTATATCTCTCCTTATAAGCCTGCCCAAGTGTTACAATCTCCTGGGGAAAGCTTCTGTTGATCTCACCACCCTCACAGGCTTATCTGGTAGACATGGACAAGAACCTTCTAGGTGTCTGCTTCAAGGTTTGGAACTCCCTCCCATGGGAAATTCAGTTGGCCCCCTCTCTGCTCTCTTTTTGCGGTTAGGTAAAGACCATTTCATTTATGCAAGCCTTTGTTTCTTGACTTGAATTGCCAGAAGAATCTTTTAATGAGATGCACTCTGTTTTTATCTTTTTGCTATGCTTTAAATATGCTTTAATTGTTTTAAATTAATGTTTTAATTGGATTATTTGCTTAATGATATTTAAATTTCCACACAATATCTTGTTTTAGTTACGTTTAGTTCTAAAAGCTGCTTTGGGTTCCTTATTGAGAAAAAGGCGGGATTTTAAATAAAAACAAAAACAAAACAAGAATTCTGCAACCTGTTATGGCTACCCGATTCTGCATATTGGCCTCCAGGCAATGTCAAGACCCTTGATTCCTTTTAGACTTTTTATTCTAATCTCTAGGTCAGACTTGAACAAGGCAACCCTTAAAACAAAGGATACCTCCAAAGATAACTGCTGATGTGTAGTTTCAAGTCCTTTCCAATGTATGGAGACACTAAGGTACTCTTGGGGTGCTCTTGACAAGATTTGTTCAGAGAGGTTTTGTCATTGCCTTCCTCTGACACTAAGGGCTCATTCCCATTATGATTTACATTGATTTGCTGATGGCTTTAAATGTGCCTTGTCCCCATTGGACTCGCTTTGAAGTGAGACAAATGCTAAACCCCACTCTTTTCAGTCACTAATTTTTTTGCCAGTCCTTTTGAAAAGAAGCGATTAGCAAACGTGTTCAGCAAATGGGAACGGCAGACTTGAGTTGAATCAAAATGAAAGGAGGGATTACTGTGGCAGAGGGTTGGCACATTCCTCCCCAGTTTTCGGGGAAATCTGCCATTTCCCCCCCCCCCCTCTCAGTGCTGCCTTTGTGCTTTGTGGTGTGACCTATGGGCACATTATATATCTGTATCTGCATCTGTATCTGTATCTGTATCTGTATCTATATATTTGACAACATTCAGGGGTAGATGTGTTGGCCATTTAGCAAATTCAAAGAAAAATCCATCAGTGATACCTTTATTGGCCAACCAAAATGCACAATATACTTGTTGCAAGCTTTTGAAGCTCCATAGGCTTCTTCATCAGACAAGACTGGGAATTTTTTTCTTCTTAAATTTGGACTGAATCCACATGTTTTACCTCTACATCTACCAAAATATTCCTGATACAAACACACCCATATGACTAATATCTCCAAATGTTATTCTCCTGTTTAGTTTGTAACATCTTGCCTGATGAAGAAGCCCATGGAGCTTCAAAAGCTTGGAACAAGTATATTGTGCATTTTGGTTGGCCAATAAAGATATCACTGATGGATTTTTGTTTGAATATATAATTGACAGTATATGCACTAATTATATTTGCAATTACTTGCGGGCAGCAAGCCGGGCGAACAGACCAACTATGGCTCTGCGAGACAAGTAATTGTAAAAACAATGGAGCACATATACTGTCAATTTTTTAAAACAAATTGCATGCATCCCAGGGGAGAGTCCTCCATGACAGCCATAGATGCATGCATCCCAAAGGAGAGTCCTCCATGACACCCATGGATCCATGCTTCCCAGGGGAGAGTCCTCCATGACACCCATGGATCCATGCTGGCCACGGCACCCATTACTTCCTCCCATGTTTTCTTGAATGTGTTGCCAGTTGCATCACCAATGACATGTAGATGATTGGACAGGCATTTTGCAGTGGCACAAACTAGTGGGAATGACAATCATGCCAAAAAAGAAGCTAATAAATAAAAGACCTGCTTTCATAGTGGGAACGATGCATCCACTGGAATCAATTCACTGCCCCAGAGTGAAAGTGAATCACAAATCAGTTTAAATATAAGTGGGAATGAGCCTTGAGAGAGTGTGGCTTGTCCAAGGTCATCCAGTGGTTTCCATGGGTGAGCGAGGATTTGAACCTGTTTTCCTGTACTCCAACACTGAAACCACGGCACTACACTGACACAAACACAGTATTGCTGCACAATATTGGTGTCTCCAGGTCACCTGTTGACTTATGGCAACCCCCAGGAATTTCATAGCATTTAGAGATAGAGTATCATAGGGATTGGGCAAGGAAAACTCAGAGGTGGTTTGCCATTGACTTCTTCTGAAATATTATCCTGCATCCTGTATTCCTTGGTGGTCCCAATCCTAGCACTAACCAGGCTTAACTTCTGAGATCAGATGGGATGTCTTCAAACAGAGGACTGTTATCTATAAAATGGGACACACACTCCCTATTACTGACTTGGCTTTGTTCTATGGCTGCTTCCCTACTCTCTCCCCTTTAAGAATTTTGGCTTGCTTTAGTCATCTGTGAAAATCTTCCTTCTTTTTTCCATTCCTTCCTACAGCAATTTGCCTGGCTACTCTCTCCCTTTTCAAAGAAACTGAACATGTTATTATTGAGAAAGAGCTTTGACTATGTGTATTGGCAGCTGCTTAGGCCATGGAAATGTATTTTATTTTAACAGCAAATATAAAAAGTACAGGTATGAGGAAAAAACCCAAAATAATGCAAAATTGTATTTGAAGAAGTTACTAAAGCAATAAAGAAACTAACTGGTGGTGCAATGGTAAATTTTGAAGTGCTGGAGCTCACCATAAGAGCTCTCATAGCCATGTCCCCAGGGAGAGGGAAAAAATGCACATAGTTGTATTGTTCTATCTCTGTATCCATCTGTGTGTGCATATTGTGTATGCTTGTGCACCTACTTACACCACAATATGGCTCTACTCCATTAATGAAACTCATGTATTATGAATATTAATACAGTGGCCCAGAGTGCCCATTACCAGCTTTCATCAGTATCCCAACTACACCCAGTTCTCAATAGGGGAGAGCCTTCCCAACATGATCTGACACTGACAACCTCATTATTTGGCTATTGTAATGTGGTCTGTGTAGGGTTGTCCTTACACCTGGTTTGGAAATTGCCGCTAGTGTAGAATAAAGCAACCAGGAATTCAGTGGAGCACCAAACTATGCCCATATTACACCATGCGGCAAGACCTGCACTGGCTCCCTATAAGCCCCCAAGCCATGTTCAAGGTTTTGTTGCTGACCTTATTATTTGATGTTGTCAAACTGGCTTGACCTATGACAACCCTATGAATGAAAAGTCTCTAAGCTGTTCTGTTATTAATAGCCTTGCTCAGAACTTACAAATGCAGGTTATGGCTTCTTTACTTAAAATGCAGTCTTCCCTTTTCCTACTTATTATTGTTATGTTCTGTCAAGTCAGTTTCCACATAGAACAATCCTTTGAATGAGAGATCCTGTTATTAACAGCTATGCTCAGGTCTTGCACACTCAGGGCTGTGGCTTCACTGATTACTCTATTTATCTGAAATGTGTATCCATCTGCAATAGATTAATATGGATTAGTCTATTTAACCTCTTTTCTCACTGCCTTCTATTATCCTCTTTTCCCGTGAGTCATGTTAACTCATGATACAGTGGTCCCCAGACTTTGGTCCTCCATATGTTTTAGACTTCAGCTCTCAGAATTCATGACTGTTGGCCATGTCAGCTAGGGCTTCTGTGAGCTGAAGTCCAAAACACCTGAAGAAGCATCTGGAGAATCATCAGAACATCTGGAGTTTGTGAATCACTGTTATAATATGTCCAGAGTATGATAGCCTCAGTTTGGTCATTTTTGCTTCTAGCATGGGTTCAGGCTTGATTTTCTCTCAGAGTAATTTATTTGTCTTTTTGTCAACCTGTGCAGTCTGTTCTTCTTCAGTGCCATATTTCAACAGAGTGGATTTCCCCCCCTGTCAATTTTCCTCACTGTCCAGCTTTTACATCCAATTGGAAATATTATGGTATGGATGATTCTGCTTTAGGTATTCTAGTGTGTACCCTGGAACGGAAGCTATGAAAGAACTAAAGTGTGTAAAGGATTTCACCTAGTTCTTTAACAGCTACCATTCCAAGTCAAGTTTTCTGATTTCTTGACTATAGTTGCCAAGTTGATTGATGACTCATCTTAGGTACAATTAAAAAACCCCAAAACAATTCCAGTGTCTTCATCAGTCACTTTAAAGTTATGTAAATATTCTGTGGTCATTATTTTTGTTTTAATGTTCAACTGTAACTCTGTTTTGTACTTTCTCCCTTAACTTTCATCAGTATTTGTTCCAAGTATTTTCTATTTTCTGCTTGTAGTATGGTGTTATATGCATGTCTTAAATTATTTATTCCTTCAATTTTCACACCTCCTTCCTTTGAGTCTAATCCCACTTTCCATATGATATGGCCTTCATGTAAGTTAGACAGGGTGATAAAAATGCAGCCTTGCCTGACCCTTTGCCATTCTGTTTCTCACTATTCTATCATGATAGTAGGCTTTTGTCCAGAATATAGGTTATGCTTCAGGACAATTAAATGCTGTAGTACTCCATTTCTTTAAGAAGTGTTCATATTTTTAAATGACTCACACAGTCAAAGGATTTGCTTAATCTATGAAGCACAAGATTATTTTCTGCTAAAACTCTTAGGTGTGGTCCATCATCTGACATTTCTTTGCAATATGATTTCTCCTGCCTTTTTCTTTTCTGAATACATCTGGCATTTCTCACTCCATATATGGCAAAATCTTTGTTGTAAATCAGGTATATTGGTGAAATTGTTATTGTTAATTACCATTAAATGAACTTTGATTATTGGTGGCCCTATGAATGAGAGATCTCCCAGTCACCCTAGCATCAACAACCTTGTTCAGGTCTTGTAAATTTAGGGCCATTCCTTCCTTGATTATCCACCTGTAATGTGGCATTCATCTTTTCCTACGGCCTTCTATCTTACCAAGCATTACTACTTTATTTTCTAGAGAGCTATGTCATATCATGATGTATTCAAAATATGATAGTCTTTGGCTTCTAGGGAGAATTCAGGATTTGCTCTGGAACCCATTTATTTGTCTTTTTGGCAGTCCATGGTATCATCAACTCTCCTCCAGCTGATCACATTTCAAATGGGTTGATTTTCTTCCTTTTCCCAGAAATTAGAGCTTACTTTAGTATTCAATGGTATATCTTGAGGATTTTGCCTAGTTCCTTCATAGCTGCCCTTCAAAGCCCTAAATGCCTCAGGACCAGGATACCTGGCAGATTGGTTTTCCATACCTATGTCTATTCAGCCATTGAGAACAAAAACTGAGGCCTCCTTGGGTGTTCTACATCAAATAGAATACTTCCTCCTTGGTTGTTCTACATCAAACAGATGTAAAATGGCAACAACATGAAAGCGGGATTTCTCAGTGGTAGCACCACCATTTTCCCAGGGAGGTCTAAGAGACAGAAACAATACTATTATTCAAACACTCACAGAAAATGTATTTGTTTATGCAGGTCATCATTCCCCAGCAGTTATTTTCACTGCTCTTGCTTTTCTGTTGATTACTGAATGCGTTAAATTGTTTTCAATGCTTACTGCATATACTCATGTAGAAGTCTAAACATTTAGGTTAAAAATTCACCCCCAAAACATGAGTCGACTTATTCACAGGTCAGTGTAAGCGCTGTATACACACACACACACATATACCCACACACACCATCCCCTGGTGGAAGACAAGGGTTTTATCTACCTTGGAAGGACTGATCCCCTTCTACTCTCTCATCCATCCAGCCTTTAGTATGAACACAAACTTTTAAAGTTCTTTGGCATTGTTTTCTTTTGCTTCTTCCTTTACATCCCTCATTACATGCCCCCTAAGTTTCACCCTTGACTTATCCATGGGTCATATCAAAATCCATAATTTTGGCCCCAACACCTGCCCTCGACGTATACATGAGGTTGACTTATAGTCGAGTATATACAGTAATTATTCATTTTGAACGTTTTTGGGACTTTTAAAGTATTATTCTATATTTATTTCTGATGTAAATTTTTTGGGGATCTTGCAACAGAGAAATGTAACAAATGAATAAACTAATATATGCTGGATGTGTTTGTGTGCAACTGGAGCAACATGCCCAAAGAAAAGCTTGTCATTTGTTTTCCATCAAGTTAGCTAGTAGTTACCCTATGAATGAGAGAACTCCGCGAGTTCATCAACAGCCCTGCTCAGGTCTTGCAAATTCAGAGCTGTGACGTCCTTGATTGAATCAGTCCATTTATAATGTGGCCTTCCTTCCATCCCCACTGTTTATTAATGAAATATTAGATATGCAACTTATATAGCATTGTTGTTGTTGTTACTGTTATTTCAATTTTTGTCCTTCCAGTCTCATAGGACCTCTGGGCAGCTATTTATTTGTTTACTGAATTTCAATCATACCTTTCTCCCAAGATGGAATTCAGGATGAGATAATCTACATAAAAAACAACTAAAAGCATGCAAAAATTACATATTTATAAAATAATATCTTACAAATGCCTGATCAAAGACAATAAAAGCAATACAAACCAGCAGCAGTTGAAGGTATGGGTGTATGCATGTTTCTTGGTATATTATCATAGGACCTTATCGCATGCAGGAAATCCTGTGCAGAAACAGAATTTAAAAAATGGGGAAAACCTGCAAAATTGGGTAGATTTTCACACATCATTTTTAAACTGTCCTTTTGGGATTTTCCAATAAGTAAAAAGAAGTGGCTTTTGACTATTTTCCATTCTGGTTAAGCACAGTTTCACAGTTTAAAAGCGATGTTTGTTTGTTTTTTAACTTTGTTAGCTGCCCCGATTGTTCTCAGAGGGGCGGGGCACAAATAAGTTTTATTATTATTATTATTATTATTATTATTATTATTATATCTACCTACTTTTGTGGGTTTTTTTCCTATTTAAAACCACATTTCTGCATGGGATTTCCCCCATGTAATAAAGTCCATAGTCAGAGAGGAATCTGTATTTGGAATTGGATAAAGTCTGAAGGGTATCCAAATAGAAAATAAATGGAAACTATGATTTCAGTTTTGCTTTGTGACATTTCATGTTTATTCCTTGAAGTATTATTATCATTATTGATATTGTTTTCACCTGCAGTGAGTATATGCTGATAACAGAGCAAGGACAGTATTCTGTATAATTATTTAGTTAAGTATACTTAAATAAGTAACCTCTCCTGGCCTGATCTCCCACCCCAAACTGACAGAAACGTACCAGTTGTGAATATGGAACAGTTACCTAGATTTATTCATCTATAACTGTCCCATATTCATGATCATGATTAGTCACAATTGTGACACTATTGCCACAATTGTAACTCATTCCCAGCCTACTTTATAGGCCATTAGCTGCATGGAGAGAAGGAGATCCAATGTGCCAGCGTTCAGTGCATGGGTGAATGATGGGGTTTTTTGAGGTTTTTTAGATTGGAAGGGCAGGATCATGCCAGGTGATGTTACTTAGTTAAGTGTACCAAGTATACTTAACTAAGTAGATGATACAGAATACTGGCCATCATTTATTTATCTGATAATATTTTTTAAATTATTTAATAATAAAAAACATCTTGAAAGATCATATAATAATGGCTTTAGCCTTGCCTTGTTCATTTCAGTCTTGCCACAATATGCTCAAAATCAACAGAGGAAATAAGAAAAGAATAAATATGGGGAAAATCATTTAGATTTTCCAAGCAGAAGGGAAAAGATGAACAAAGCATTCTTCAAGGAGTTATCAAGGACATCCCAAGCTCACAAACACAGTAGCCTGGATATAACTACCCAGATGTTTGTTGAGCTAAGAACACAGCTAAATATAGAGTATACATAAAGTTACTGACCTGTATAGAGGACATTTTGCACAAAACCTAGGGAAATGGTGCCAGGGGGTGCAGTGGATTTTTGGTAAACTTGAGAATCTAGGAGTTTCAGAACTGAATTAAAAAGACAGAATATTAGATTAATAATGAGGTTAACTTGCAGAATTAGATATTATATTAGTCACCTGAATGTATTTACTGTGCATATTTTTTTTTTAAATAGCCACTATGTGGCTGGTGGTGGGAAATAAGTTTGGGGACAACAGGGCCTTTTTCTCCACTACTATCCTGACAAAAACCATTCTCGAAGCTCCTGTCTGATTTTGGAAGCAAAGCAAGGTCAAGCCTGGTTATTTCTTGGATGGGTGCTGCCAAGGAATGT
The DNA here is from genome assembly GCA_026167975.1 of Phrynosoma blainvillii. Classification (NCBI taxonomy): domain Eukaryota; kingdom Metazoa; phylum Chordata; class Lepidosauria; order Squamata; family Phrynosomatidae; genus Phrynosoma; species Phrynosoma blainvillii. The sequence continues at coordinate 43,097,075 of JANUYF010000005.1, forward strand.
CAGGTTCTATAGGTTAGTTTTCAGAAGAAGTCAATGGCAAAACTACCTCGAATATTTTTTGCCTAAAGAAGCCCTATAAAGTTCATGGAGGTCACCAAAAGTCAACAGGTGACTCATAAGCTTCTATTTGCTCTTGAAGAGGAATTGCATCAACAGCTGAGGAGAAACTAAAAGTTGGGATGTGGGTTTTCTGTTAGGAATTCAGAATAGGGAAAGTGTTAAGCCCTCTCCCTTCATGTCTTGATCCTGATCTTTTCCCTATTGCTGCTATTAAAAATAACCACCAATTTAAAAGTCTTTAATCATGCAGAAGAACACAAGGGCTTGCTTTTTGTCCTTCTAGAGCAGGGGTCGGCAACCTTTGTATTCTGCACTGGAAAAGAATCCTAATAAATCGGGGAGGGTGGGGAAATGGTGCGAGGGCCAGGCGGGCGGGCGGGCACGCACGCGCACGCGCCCACCGCCATGCACGGGCGCACGCAGGGTGACATTTTGGAAGGTGTCAGCGTGCCTGCGCCGGGCAAATTCACCCGACGCAGGCGCACTGATACCTTGCCAGGGCCCAGGGAAAGCCCCAGAGCGCCTGCACAGGGAGAATTCGCCCGGCGCACGTGCACTGACGCCTGGCCAGGGCCCAGGGAAAGCCCCAGAGTGCCTGCGCGTGTGCAAATTCACTCAGCGCACGCGTACTGACGCCTTGCCAGGGTCCAGGGAAGGCCCCAGAGCACCTGTGCGGAGCGAATTCACTCGGTGCATGTGCACTGATGCCTTGCCAGGGCCCAGGGAAAGCCCCACAGCACCTGCGCAGGGCAAATGTGTGCTGACACCTTGCCAGGGCCCAGGGAAGGCCCCACAGCGCCTGCGCCGGGTGAATTCTCCTGGCACACACGAATTCGCACGGCACAGCCGCCGTGGGGCCTTCCAAAATGGTGCCCACACTCGCGTGCATGTGTGTGCAAGTGCAGGCACCATTTGGGATACCAAAATGGCGCCTGTGCTTACCCGCGGTGCGGCGGTGCACACAGGACGGCGGCGGCGGCAGCAGCGGGACCAGCCACAGGCAGATCCCAAGGCCTCCGCGGGCCACACCCAGCCCGCAGGCCATAGGTTGCCGACCCCTGCCCTAGAGGATGGGGCTAGTTCTAATGATAATAATGGGGTTCATGTAGGTTGAACATTAGGAGACAAAAGAGCAGTTTGACCATGGAACTGGCCGAACTTAAAAATGTTAGCATGAGGACAAATGTGTCGATGTTAAATCAATTGAGAAGTTAAAAGGAGTCTGAAAGGGTTAATTCATTCCATTAATCAGTTAACAGGGGGCTGGAAATTTTGATTTGTTCAGTTAGCGGGTTTGCAGACTGCCAGAAATAGTGCAAATTGAGTCCACTTTTAGGGTTAGGGTTAGGGAAATCATGGGAACTGAACTTTATTGTGGCACCAGAGCTCTCTGACAGAGAAGGCTCAATGTCTCAGAAAAAAACAAAACAATTCCCATGATTCCCTAGCACCTAACCCTAAAAGTGGACTCAATTTGCACTATTTCTGGCAGTCTGCAATCCCAGTTAATCATTTATTGAAACCAGTGAACTATTTCCAAGCTTTGGAAACTATTTCTCTAGAGCAGGGGTGGGCAAAGTGCAGCCCTCAGGACAGTGGGTGTCACCTGGTGCTAGGATGGGACTTCCAGGGGGTGGGGCTTCCTGGGGTGGGACTTCCAAGGCAGCATGTGCTCCCTCCCCATGTGCTGCCCTGTCCTTTTCCTGACCTTGGATTGACCTGGAACTCTTGACCCTGGAATGGACTTGCTGATCTGCTATCTGGAACCCTTTGACCCTGGACTGAACTCGCTGACCTGCTCTCTGGACCCCTGGACCCTTGGCTTGCCCTTTGGTTTTGCTCTATTGGACAGGTACTGTGCTGTTAGAATTGCCTTCGTGCTGCTGCAAAGTCTTGCATTTGTGTGCCTCATCCTTATCAACAGTTTTATTGGCTGCTTTCCTGGACACCTACAGAGTAACCTTGGGCAAGTCACACTTTCTTAGCTTCAGCAAGGGCAAGCCCCCTCTGAACAAATTCTCACGATAGGGTCACCCTAGGGTCACCGTAAGTCAAAAATGATTTGAAGACACACAATAATCCCCCCCCCCCATCCAATTCTCAAAAATGTCCACTAGAAGGCATAGAGAGCCTTTCCACCATGTTCGGAGTCCCCTGGATCTGCCAAAGGTTGAAACAAAAGTTCAATTTTTTTGCCTCAAAACGCCTAGGAAGGCTACTTTCATGTCCCCTATAGGGCATCTGGCGGCCTATTATTATTATTATTAGTAGTAGTAGTAGTAACTGCAGTGGGTGGATCAGGTCCCAAGGTCTGTCGGTGAGTTAATGTAGCCCCATAGTCCACCACAATTCCCCACTCCTGATCTAGAGGGTGGGGAACCCTTCTTATAGAACCCCTTCTGGACAGGCCCCTGTTGAGAATGCTTTTGTTTGGGAGGTCTTGCCTCATGCAAAGGGTTTAGACTAGACAGCCTTCAAGTTACTCTCCAATTCCATAATTCTCATACATCACTAAATTGGGCCTTTAATCTCAGGAAGGTTATATTTGTAGAAATAAGATGGCGTTAACACTGTGATTCAAATGCATAGTCAATTTATTAGGATTCTTTTCCAGTGCAGAATACTTCCTATTTGGCAAAATTAAATGCATGAATTTGAACTGTGTGTCTCAGTGCACAGGTTTCTTTTTAAACTGTCTGATTTCCTGGCTCTGAACATGTTATATAACTATCAAAGAAGTGTACTCCCATGGTGGTTGAAAGATCATGAAATATTCAGAAATATTTTTGACTTTCCAGCTCACTTCTGTCAAGTCCTGGCATTTTGAGTGGAGAGGGGAGGAATTTTGGTTACCTTTCCCAATAGATATGGGCTGTTTGTAGATATGGGTTGGGGAATTGTGTGCTCATAAGTGGACTTTCATGAACGGGAAATAGAATTGCAAAAATGTACAATCTCTGTATTTAGTAGCAGGTGGTTATTTTGTAACTACTGGCAGAGTCAGCAAAGGGACCAATGTGCCAATAGGACACAACAATGATGGGGCTCCATTTATGTGATAATGGGGTTCTCCCATTAGCTGCGTAGCAAGGGCAGCCTTCTTCCCAGGTTAAAAAAAAAAGTTAAATGATGTGATGAGGTTGTTACATTTTAATGGGGCTCAATGTCACAGAGGTGAAGAGAGAGAGAGAGCAATTGGCAATGAGATGACCAGTTGGGCAGAAGCATAAATGTTTAAGGTCCTTCTCAGTAGAGGTTATAAAAAGACTGAGAAAGGAACATGCAGTGTACTCTAAAGAGACTCTAACAAAGAGAGAGACCGGGTGGGGTGCTTGTTGCACCCAGAGGATCTGGTCAGCAGAGACCATGCAAGCTAAGACTCCTGGCAGCACTCCCCAATAACATCCAGCCCATGGCATCATGAGTAGCTAGGGACTGTTCAGCCAGTTTGCCTTAGGGATTTTTATTATTTCTCTGGCTTGGCTGAAATGATAACTTGTAAATATAACTTTGCTTGATGATCACTGTTGCAAAGGTATAGATATCAGGGGGTGTAACTAATAGAGAAAGGTGACAGATTAAATTTGGGGAGGGCTTTAGTGAAGGACAAAAAAGGATGATAGTCAATATACAAGGATTTAGAACAAGCAGAGCAACTGAAGAATTATTTTAATTTGACATGGCTGACAACAAATATGCTGGCCGGCCATTCTATTATTTGTTCATCCCTCATTTCCATACCTTCCAACTGTCCTGATTTCACAGGGACTGTCCAAATTAATCCTCTGCCATCCCACTATCCAGCTGCTTTTAAAATGTCCTAGTTTCACTTGTTCTACTTTCCCACTTTGTCATTCAGTTACTGGAAATGAGTTCAAAGTGCAAAAGTAGTTTGCATTCAATTAACTCAGCAGGGAGGGGGAGAGGAGGGGACAGAATCTTGCCTTTCCTTGTAAATTCAAGCAAAAGTGAACTGCTGCAGTTTCTCCTAACCTATGTTCTTCTTTATTAATAACTCTTGTTATCTTGATCACACCGTTGCCTGGCCAGAGGTTCCTATATTCATCTATGCAATGTTGCAAGGCATGGCAACATATGCAGTCCCTCCGTATTTTGCTTTTGCCAGGCTATCTTACACCGAGACCAGTTGTTGTTGCAAGGGAATATGATCTAGAAAATTTGCCACTATATTTTTTACTAGAGTAGGGTAGCTAATAACAGTGGCCTCCCCACAGCAGGTGTCACCTGGTGCAGGGATGGAGCTTCTGGGACGGGGTTTGAGGATGGGATTTTGGAGGTGGGGCTTGCTGGGACAGCACACACTCTCTCTCCCTATGCCACCCCACTCTGTCCTTCTCCTCATGAGGAGAATAAATCCTTCTACCTGCTGTGCTGAGCAGAAGGATGAGGAGGCAATGATGGAGTCCGTGTGTGCTCCCTCGCCCCGTGCCATGCCATGCCATCCTGTCCTTTTCCTCATGGAGTGGTGGGGCAGCACTGATGGAGGCTGTGTGTGCTCCCTCCCCCCGTGCCACCCTATTCCGCCCTTCTCCTCATGATGGCACCAATGGAGACAGTGTATGTTCCCTCCCTCTATGGACCTTATCAAACGCTGGCCAGCAAGCGAAGTATAAAGTGAAGTTAAAGTGAACTAGACAGATTCCGTTTCGCTTGCACGGCCATAGCACAATGTTTCTGCCTCCTCCAGAAGGTGGCGGCGTGGCTATTGCACAATGTTTGGGGCCTCGGAGGGGGCGGCAGTGGAGGCTCCCTCCCACGCCTCGCCCTCCCGCCGCACTTGCCGGCCCTCCAGCCAGCACCGGTGGAGAGGCGGCTCTGGCCACAGAGGAGGCGGCAGCAGAGGCTCCTTCCCGCGCCTTGCCCTCCCTCCGGCACAGGAGGCGGAGGCGGAGGCTCCTTCCCGTGAGGCAGCTCTGGCCGCGGAGGAGGCGGCGGCGGAGGCCCCTTCCCACGCCTCGCCCTCCCGCCGCACTTGCCAGCCCTCCAGCCAGCACCGGTGGAGAGGCGGCTCTGGCCACGGAGGAGGCGGCGGCGCGCCTTGCCCTCCCTCCGGCACAGGAGGCGGAGGCGGAGGCTCCTTCCTGCGAGGCAGCTCTGGCCGCGGAGGAGGTGGCAGCGGAGGCCCCTTCCCATGCCTCGCCCTCCCTCCGCACTTGCCAGCCCTCCAGCCGGCCCAAGGCACCTCCCTCCCGCGCCTCGCTTGGTACATCCACAAAAATCCGAATGTCAAAAGATCCCCTTTGACTTCGGATCAAGTGGGTGAAATACGTTTCAGCTTTGGATATTGTGTGGACACAAGGAAAGGAAAACGTTTTAGCTTTGGATTGCCTTTGGATATTGTGTGGACACAAGGAAAGGAAAACGTTTTAGCTTTGGATTGCCTTTGGATATTGTGTGGACACAAGGAAAGGAAAAACGTTTTAGCTTTGGATTGCCTTTGGATATTTTCTGCTTGGGACCCCGTGTGATAAGGCCCTATGTTCCCTCTCCCTGTACTTCTCCTCATGAGGAGAAGCATGGGGCAGGGTGGCATGGAGGGGAAGGGAATGAGAGCAGTCTCCCTTGAGAACATAACTTGAAGGCATGGGGGGTAACTGGGTGTCACCTTTCTTCTGGGTGTCACCTGGTGTGAGCCGCACCCCCCCCCCATTGATGCCATTGGCTAGTAACACATTGCTCCCAACAGATAAACTGAGGGCCTTTGCAGGCTGCCAGAAATAGTGCAAACTGAGTCCACTTTAAATTGAGGCACTGCCCTGGCTCAGTGCTAGGGAATCATGGAATTGTATTTTTTTCTAAGACATTGAGCCTTCTCTGTCAGAGAGCTCTGGTGCCACAATAAATTACAGTTCCCATAATTCCCTAGCACTGAGCCAGGGCAGTGCCTCAATTTAAAGTGGACTCAATTTGCTCTATTTCTGGCAGTCTGCAAAGGCCCTGAGTCAAAACCACCTCCAAAAAAGGACAAGAGAGGACACTGATTTGCATAAAACACACTTGGTAGTTTATATGTATAGCATCTACAATTTACAGGTAAATAAAAATGTGATACATCTCACCAGAGGGCAGAAGGCTGTGATCAGATGAGCTGCTGAATTGGTCTGTCTGCTGTCCAGGGATTAAATATTGCTGAGCAACTTCAAATTCTGATCTGTCTTTCTATTGTTTTGTTTTTTTAAACTTTAAACTGAAACTGGAATGGATATCCAGTTTAACAGTGGACTTTCCTCTCTAATGTAGAACACATGGCCACCCAGTCTTTGAATTCTTGAATTTTTTTTTCAGAGGGGCTATTCGAATGAGGATCTGCTGAGGGAAGTGCACATCTTTCAACATTTCACGAATGAAAACTGGGACACATGTGGGCAATTAATATTAAAGTGTGGTCAAGATGGCAACAGTTATTAATTAAGTACATGCAAGCTAGGAGAGGCTTCAGTCATCTTAGCAGCTGGCTTGCTAGGCTATCTGTTTGGGGGTTGAGGTAGGATTACCTAAAATCCCTATTTACCTACAATTTGCCTGCTTTTCAAAACTAGCATACTTGCACTATAAATAGGTAAGGCTGGGCAAGAAGGAAGAGCTAAGATATACGTGTTGCCCATTTTCTAACAAGGGTGAATAAATCCTTCTGCCTGCAGTGGTAGGTCATGGTAGATCTGCATGGGAATCACTGAATAGGAGAAAATTATGAAGGGACATATATCTTCCAACAGTCCCAGTTTTGCAGGGATAGTCTCAATCCTCTGTTTTGTCACTTTTTCAGCTGCTTTTAAAATTTTTCTCTTCACCCACTTTCCCCATTTCTCCCAGCTTGCATTAAATGGTGCAAACTGAATTCAAACTGCAAAACTACTTTGCATTCATCAGAGCAGGGAGGAGAGGATGAGACAGAATTTTACCCTTCCCAGGATATCAATACTGGAATACAATTGAATTCATGTATGCTATGTGGTGTGCATTATTACAAAAAAGGTTCTGTTTCATAAACTTAAATAATGGGAAAATATCATCCTAGCAACACCAGAAACAAAAACTGCTTTTAATATGGGCATGCTGAATTAATTGAAGAAAATATCTACATTCCTAGCAGTATGTTTTTAAAAATGTAAGGAATCGATTGTGTTTCACATGCCGTTAACTTCAGAACATAAATCAGGCTAACTTTGAGGGAAAAGAAGTGATCTACCTGGTAACAGCTTAAATAGTTTTCCTGACAGTAGCTATATGTTTTCTTATACTATTGCAGCTGAATGGAATAGAAAGAATTTAAAGTCTGATACACTTTCAAGGTTCAAAACCCACCAGACTATATATTTTCTCTCTCCCCCACATAAAAATCTCTCCTTCTTCACCCAGGACTGGTAGCTGGTGAGGTTGTATTACAGCCAAATGATGCAATACACAGTTGTATGAAATAACATGATTTTCTTAACCTTCAGGGTGTAGCGTAACATTTACTCCATGGATACTACCAGTAATGAACAAATTTTTCCTGCCTATAAAATAAATAATTACAATGAGGCTCCCCAACCCCCTCAAAAAAAATCCATATTTTTTAAAAAGCATATGTTTACTTTAGGATGGAAAACATTTCATGAAATTCTTGTAGAAACTGTAAACACTCAGAACAGTGAAAATATATATATGACATGCAACATGTCCAGCAATATTCATATAGATCAAGGGAAGTAATAGTGCCACTCTGTTGTGCTATGGTCAGGGCTCATCTGAAATACTGTGTCCAGTTCTGGGCTCCACAATTCAAAAAGGAATGTGTCTAGAACAGCGTGACCAAAATGGTGAAGGGTCTTGAAACCATGCCCTGTGAGGAGAGACTTGGGGAGCTGGGTATGTTTAGCCTGGAGAAGAGAAGGTTATAGGGTGATATGATAGCCCTGTCTAAACATTTGAGGAGGTGTCATAATGAGGCTAGAGGAAACTTGTTTCTTGCTGCTCCAGAGATTAGGACCCAGAGCAATGGATTCAAACTATTGGGGGGGGGGGGAGATTCCATCTCAACATTAGGAGGAATTTCCTGACAGTAAGAGCTGTTTGACAGTGGAATACACTTCCTGGGAGTCTCCTTCTTTTGAGGTTTTTCAACAGAGTCTGAATGGCCGTCTGTCAGGGGGTACTTTGATTATGTATTCCTGCATGGTTGGGGGATTGGACTGGATGGCCCTTGTGGTCTCTTCCAACTCTATGAGGAAGAGGAAGGATGGGACAATTCCACCTCACTGACAGGGCAATGACAGGATCAGTGCAATGTCATATGATCATGGTCACTAACGCTTCCTGGACGGATCAGCGCAATGTCATCTGAAAGTCCTCCCATGATCACATGGGAAGGATGGGAGAAGGACAGGTAAAGGACAGGACAAGGATGTCCCATCTCTGTCTGATAATCTACAAACACACACACATGGACCAAGGAGTTAAAATATAAGTATAATATGATTTTCTGAGAGGAAGTTCTAGCAACGGAAGAGCAAGACAGAAATGTCAAGAGTCATTTCATAGAGGAGACTTTTGGTCACCTAAAGTTGGAAGCTTAGACTTGGCTGAGCATATCATTAAGTAGATAAAGGTTACCATCTCAGGATGAGGTGTCACATCATCATTCACATGCTCCTAGCAAATACCTCCTGAACCCATATTAGAAGAAACATTTGTTTGCCATAGAACATGTTTTGTGTTCCCAAGCTAGTCTGCTACCCTCAGGCATTGAAGAGGATATTGTCCTACTGTTGATACTGAGGTATTAAGGTAAAGGTATTCTCTGTTGACAAAGTTGTCAAGTCGTGTCTGACCATCGGGGGTGGTGTTCATCTCTGTTACTAAGCCAAAGGAGCCAGCATTGTCAGAGACTACTCTGTGATCATGTGGCCAGCATGATTTCACAGAACGCTGTTTACCTTCCCAACGAAGTGGTACCTATTTGCATGCTTTCAAACTGCTAAGTTGGCAGAAGCTTGGACTAGTGACAGGAGCTCACCCCATCACATAGCACCCGGGCCTCAGACTTCTAGAACCTATTTGTTTGTCTTTTTGGCTGTCTGCAGTATCCATAGAACTCTTGTCCAGCATCACACTTCAAATGAGTTGATTGTCTTTCTGTCAGCTTTCTTCACTGTCCAGCTCTCAATCCATACATGGTGATGGGAAATATGTTGGACAATCTTAACTATTTGGACTTTTTGGACTGCAGCTCTCTGGGGGCCTCTACAGCTCTCTAAGAGCCTGGAGGGAGAGATGGGGAGGGGCAGCCACACGGTGCAGCATCAGGACGTCCTCCCAGCGCAGTGTTTTTATGCACTGTGCTGGAAGGGGCGCTAAAGAGACGCATGCCGGCTCTTAGTGTACCCTTTTGCCTCCCCTGAAAAGAGTGGCATTCTGCCGCTCTTTCAGGGGAGACAAAAGGGAGGATAGGGGCTGCGGCGTGCGGTTGCCGCGGCCCCGATCCGCGGCTAGCAGGGGCCGCCCAGAGCCATCCGTCTGCATAGCCCCTAAATCTCCTAGCCAGCACAGCTAGTTTGCACAATTTTAGGAGCCATAATAATAATAATAAAAAAGCATCTTCAGACTTTGAGCCTAAGCCTATCTATGCTTACTCTAATGTATGTACTCCTGTATTCAATATTCTAATTGGTGTTCTTGATTGGACTGCCATCAAAGATATCAGCTGAATGCAGTGCATCTATCTGAATTCAATCCATAGCATATGTGTAATTAACTTTCTTTGTCTCTCAGTTTACAGGTTAACAGGAGTTTTTCCTCAGCTATATGCTATTTTGATCAATTTTTGTCCTTTAAAAATTAATGAAACAAACAGAACACTGCCAAGGAACAGCAGAAGCTTTGAGAGTATTTTTACAAATTGAAAAAAATGTATTATCGTGGTATGCTCCTAGCAAACTGAAATATTAAAACTGAAAGTTTGAACACAAGACTTCTTCAGTCTTCATATGATCTGAGCACAATTGTCAAACCTGGCCTTACATTACTTTGCAAACTGACAAATATGCTGAGTCTTTATGAAAGATAATGGGTAACTTTAATTTTTAGTCTCTTTATATGAAGTCTAAGTTGTGATACTTCCACAGTGAGAACATATGCATGCTGTGATATTAGCTCAAAATGCTTTTCAAGTATATTTGTCTCTTTGCACATGTCAAATAAAAAGTGATGACATCTGTGAGCAGTAATCGCAAAACAAAGATGACAGCTTATTTCTTGCTTATTGGAATTTATATATTTCATTAATGGCTCCTTTGAGGAAGTAGATGTGTATTTAGGGAGGCTCACCTCCAGACCTTCCACTGAATGCACAGGAGTCACAGCCAAAGCTATTGGAGATGCAACTGTGGGGTTTTCAACTTATATCCCACTTCTGCCCACATGAAATATGGAGATCTCTGTTTATATCCCACCAGTGCCACCAATTGTAAGGATTCCTCTCAGTCAGTCCCACCATTGTGGCTAAACGTGGGGGGTCTTTACAATCAGTTCACCAAATGCAAAACTTTCCAAGTGTTCTTTGCAAACCATGTGAGGGCTTTCCCTGAACCACACCTCTACCACACATAAGGACTTCCTCCTGTCCCCTGTAGTGACACCAACTGTGGGGTTAGTCTAAAATGTCCTCAAGGTTCATATGAGGATTTATACTATTTTATTTACACTATTTTTTATCCCCAACCACTCTTCCACTTTCAATGCTTCCACCACAGAGGCCAACGTGAAAAGAAAAAAGGACTGGCCCTCCTGAGAAAGAAAAGGCAGCAACTCCCTCAGCTCTGTGACTGGCAACAATGGCAGCCTCTAGCTGTTCCACTTGAGGCTTTTAGTGCTTCTTATTTTTTATCTCCTGAGTTCTCAGGCGTATGGAAAACCCTATTCTCATTGCCAATATGTTGAAATAAGGTTCAATTGCCAATACAGTCAATGGAGGGTTGCAGACTGCCAGAAATAGTGCAAATTGAGTCCACTTTAAGGGTTAGGGTTAGTGCTAGGGAATCATGGGAATTGTTTTTTTTTCTGAGACACTGAGCCTTCTCTGTCAGAGAGCTCTGGTGCCACAATAAAATACAGTTCCCATGATTCCCTAGCACTAACCCTAACCCTAAAAGTGGACTCAATTTGCACTATTTCTGGCAGTCTGCAACCCCCCAATGTCTGTACACAGAATGGAGTAGTCACCATCTGCTCCTTTGCCTCAGGTAGCAGAGGTTTTGGAGCCAGTCCAGGATACAAAATTGTGAAAGGTTGTCATTCCATGTACACTCCTGACCTCCATTATATGTCACTTATGAGAAAGACAACCACATATGGAAAAAGAGGCAGGGGTGCCATGTTGCTGGTCCCACTTCCCTAACATCATGCAGTTTCCTCCATCGTGTGCACATGTCTTTCTAGCAATCCAGCTATCACTACCTTTCACTTATGTTTCCAGGGTGGTTTGCATTTGATGTGGATATCTGAATCAGGGAAACATGTATGAACAGAGTTCCTTGGATTCTTCCTCTGATCAGAAACTGGTGCCTAACATGATGGAGGTGGCACAAATGAAGCTTTGGAAAGCCAGCAAGTAGCCCTGCATTTCCTTTTTATCCAAGGACTGGACCTCTGCATCTAGTCTCATCAATTCACTGCAGTTTACCCCAAAGTGAGTGTGAGGAGGATTTAAGCTTTACAGTGAACTTTTATATGTGTATATCTAGCAATAAATTGCACATAGAGCTTTGCTACTAATGGCAAACCAATAGGACCAAAAGAGTTTCATTCTTATCACCTTATGGTTTTTTAAAGTTAATGCAAATTTATTATTACTTAGAATAGACTTGCAAAAATATATTGGAATTGATAATCCTACCTAATTTAAGGATTCCTTCAGGGTCCAGCCTAACTTTATTCCTAATGATTTTAGTGATTGCATCTGAATCCAGCCAAATGTTTCTAATGACATGAAGAAAGGTGATTATATTTTGCTGTTTATTTTCATGATCTTCAGTAGATTATTCCAGTCTTTCTAAGGTAAAAAAAAGAAGAAGAATCTGCTTGGAAGTCTTCAGGAGGTAAGGTCATCCTACATGTCATGTTCATTCTACATAACCTTTTACAAAGCTTTTCCATTTCAATGTGTCCCGCATAAAAGGTCACACCAATTAATTGTTTTAAACCACTTCACCACATCCTAATATTTACATATCTTTATTGAAATGTCAGCACTGGCGTTGATCTGTTTTAGAAAGATTATTTCTGCCACAGACAAATGTTAAGAGTTTATAAAACAAATGAATATTTATAGTATTATTTTCACTAATAACAGGAGTTGGTCTTCTAAAATGACAAGCGCTGCAGAGATGCTGCTCATTAGTCTTGGCTCTTTATAATCATAGAATCATAGAGTTGGAAGAGACCACAAGGGCCATCCAGTTCAACTCCCTGTCATGCAGGAACTCAAAATCAAACCATCCCTAACAGATGGCCATCCAGCCTCTGTTTAAAGACCTCCAAAGAAGGAGACTCCAACACATTCCGAGGGACTGTGTTTCACTGTCAAACAGCTCTTACTGTCAGGAAGTGCCTCCTAATGTTCAGGTGGAATCTCTTTTTCTGTAGCTTGCTTCTGTGGTTCCAGGTCCTGTTCTCTGGAGAAGCAGAAAACAATTTAGTGCCCTCCTCAATATGACATCCCTTCAAATATTTAAACAGGGCTATCATATCCCCTTTTAACTGTCTCTTCTCCAGGCTGAACATATCCAGTTCCCTAAGTCGTATCTCATAGGGCATGGTTTCCAGACCGTTTACCATTTTAGTTGCCCTCCTCTGGACACGCTCTAAATTTTCAACATCCTTTTTGAATTGTGGTGGCCAGAACTGGACACAGTATTCCAGGTGGGGCCTGACCAAAACAGAATACAGTGGCACTATTACTTCCCTCGATCTAGATACTATACTTCTATTAATGCAGCCTAAAATCACATTGGCCTTTTCAGCTGCTGCATCACACTGTTGATTCATGGTGAACTTGTGGTCTACTAGGACTCCTAGATCCCTTTCACACATAGTCTCATTAAGCCAGGTGTCCCCCATCTTATATCTATGCATTTCATTTCATTTCATTTCATTTTTTTTTTTTTTTTTGCCCTAAGTGCAGTGCCTTACATTTCTCCATGCTGAAATTCATTTTGTTAGCTTTGGCCCAGCTTTCCAATATATTAAGGTCATTTTGAATTTTCATCCTGAACTCTGGGGTATTAGCTATTCCTCCTAATTTGGTGTCATCTGTAAATTTGAAAAGCATGCCCCCTATTCTTTCATCCAAGTCATTGATAAAGATGTTGAATAGCACTGGGCCCAGGACAGAACCCTGTGGCACTCCACTGGTCACTTCTCTCCAGGATGAAGAGGAGCCATTGCTGAGCACCTTTGTGTTTGGTCATTCAACCAATTACTAATCCACTTAACAGTTGTATTGTCTAGCCCACATTTTATTATCTTGTTTGCAAGAATATCATGGGGACCTTCTCAAAAGCCTTACTGAAATCAAGATATACTATGTCTACTGCCATTGCCTTCATTTATCAAACTGGTAATTTTATCAAAAAAGAGATCAGATTAGTCTGGCATGACTTGTTTTTGAGAAAGCCATGTTGACTTTTTTATGACTAAAACAGCTGATCCCTTTGTTGTCTCTTCCACCTTTTGGACAATGAAATTGTCTTCAAGGCAAGTGAGGAATTTGCTAGATCTTGAAGTAATGGCTGAGTTTGACTTCCAGCAAACATCAGGATAGTTGAAGTCACCCATCACTACTACATCTCTCCTTTCTGAGTATGTAGTTATTGTTTCTAGAAACGCATCATCCAATTCCTCAATCTGACTTGGGGGTCTGTAGTGGACTCCCACAATAACATCCCTGTTGTTTCCTTCCCCTTTAATTTTTATTCAGAGGCTCTCCACCTGATTTCTAGGATTTAAGTCCTGGATCTCTTCACAGGTGTAAACATCCCTGACATATAATGCTATTCCTCTTCCTTTCCTGTTTGGCCTATTTCTCTTAAAAGGTTATACCCCTCTATTCCTAGATTCCAATCATGAGACTCATCCCACCAGGTTTCAGTGATGCCTATTATATCATATTTGCTTTGTTGTGCTAGGAGTTCAAGTTCATTTTGTTTATTTCCCATGCTCTGTGCATTAGCGTAGAGACATATAAGACCATGGGTCCTTCCCACTTGCTGCCTGTGTGAAGTTTTTTGCCTCCCACTGTCAGGCCCTTACATCATTTGCCTTGTTCCCTCTATAACACTTTGACTATTATCTCCAGCCCATGATGCACTCCTTCCTTCCAAGATACCTTCCAAGATATTGTCCCCCTCCCCCACATAACTCAGTTTAAAGCCCTTCTGATCAAATGTTTGAGACTATTGGCAAAATAGTCTATTGCCAGAAGTCCACCCTCATGGAACTGCAGCCCATGATCCAAGAATCCAAATCGTTCTTGGTGGCACCATCTACGGAGCCAGTTACTTACATCTTCTATTTTCCTCTCCCTTCCTGGACCATGCCCTTCAACTGGAAGAAGAGATGAGATAACAACCTGTGCACCAAGCTCTTTCATCTTCCTACCTAAAGCCTCATAATATTTCTGATATTCTGAAGGCTATGCCTTGCAGTATCATTGGTTCCCACATGGACCAAGAAGAAGAGGTAATGGTCAGTAGGCTTGACAAGTCTTGTCAGCCTGGCTGTCACATCACAGATTTTTGCCCCAGGGAGACAACACACCTCCCGGGACTTGTTAGTTAAGGAAAGGCTAAATTGCAATGGTAAACCACATTCATTAAATCCTTGGTATTTCTAGCTAAATAGCAGACAGTAGATAATCAACTTCATTTTGGATTGTCTCATCACTGGAAGTAAAAATAACTAAACTGAGGCTCTCTTATTTTGGACATATCATGAGATGATAGGATTCACTGGAAAATAAGATACTGCTCAGTAATGTCAGAGGTAGCAGGAAAAGAGGAAGAGCATGGTATGGATTGTCTCAATCAAGGAAGCAGGGCTTTTAATAACAGGATTGCCCAAAGGTATCTCATTTTTAGGGTCATCTTAAGTTAAAGTTGGCTTGACAGCACATAACAATAATAACAACAGATGATTTACAGATGATTTTGGACATCTTTGCTGCTGTTAGTTAAACTATATACAGCCATGATAGCAAACCTATGGCACGCATGCCAGAGATGGCACACAAAGCCATTTTACCCAGCACACGGAGGGTGGAGAGGAGGAGGAAGAGGTGCATGCCTCTCCTTCCTCATTCCCAGCCATCCCAGGCCTTCAGCTGCCTCCGGGAACAGTGCGGGGGGAGGAAGAGGCAGAGGCACATGCCTATTCCTCTTCTTCCCCCCTCCCCCCCCAGACCTTCAGCTTTCTCTGGAGAAGCAGCTGAAGGCTCAGGAGGGTGGGGAGAAGAAGTTCCATCCTGGAAGTCTGGCCCCTGGAGGGCAGAAATCCTACCCCTGCCCAACACCCAGTGCCGGAAGGCCTTTTAGTTTGGGCACTCGGCCCCTAAAAGGTTCGCTATCACTGATATAGAGCAATGGTTTGATTAAAAAGTAGCTTTGTATGTCCAGAGTATATTGAGGGTTGGACCCATACACTCGTTTCAGTAGGTCTATTTCAAGTATAACCAAACTTGGGACTGAAACATGAGAACAAGCTTCTTGGTGGTAAGAGCAGTTTGGCAATGGAACCAATTGCCAAGAGGTGGTAGGTTTTTGTTTCTTTCTCTGGACTTGTTGGGGGTGGTATGTGTGTGTGTACTTGAGGGCCTATGGGACCCCTTTCAACTCTATGATTCCATATCTTTCATGGAACCTGAATAAAGAACCCATTCAAAGAGCCATTGTTATGCAGGTTGGGGGATATTTGGAGTTATAGGGGGGAAGCAGACGATGGCGTCGGGGACACTGCGGGACGGTGCGCCGCCGGAGCGACGCAGCCACACCGCAGCGCACCGTTGGCGCCTCTGAAAGGAGCGCTAAATCAGTGCTCCTTTCAGAAGTCAGGGAAAGTGCGCCCTAAACGCGTAGGGCGCACTTTCCCTGACTTTTCCGCCGCAGCGTGTGCGGACGCTGCGGCAGGAGGTTGCCCTCGGAGCGCCGGCCTTGCAGAAGGCCGGCAGCTCCGAGGGCAACCTCGGGAGGAGGAAGGGGCGCCGCTCGTGCGGCTGCCCCTCCTCTTCCCTGCCTCGGAGACGACCCTATTAGTCGTCTGCCGAGGCCCATAGTCCAACACATCTGCTCAGCAACATGTTGCAGAAGGCTGTAACTCATACACTATTAGTATCTTAGTAAATTACATCATTTGGAAGGTTAGAGGCTAAACTGTTACAGAATTGGTTTGAGAGGATCCTACTTCAACTGTTGCAGGCAAACTGCAAGAATGTCAGACCTTTTCCAGCTCTGTATGCTGTACAAATGATTTGAAGAAATCTTACTCACCTTTGCAACACTGGGGATTTATTAAAAGAACATAGCTACATAGATAAGATTGATCTTTATGGAGAATGCATTCCTTATGCAAACAAATACAAAGGCATGTCTGTCTTCTGAATCCTGTTTCCTGAAGGCAACTGTGCTTTGGCAAGTGAAATGATACCCCCCCTCCAATTTCTGAAGATAACTTTTTGATGCTATCAATGTTATGTTTCTTAAATAAAAAGCTTAAACCAGAATTATACTGATAATGCACAGAAAATAACTCTTAGGGCAATCTTCAAAAATGAAAAGAAAGCAGTGCAGATTCACAGGGTTGAAAGGCACCCTAGTCCAGTTGCCTGCTGAAACATCCGAGAGGTGGTTACCGAACTTCTGTTTTAAAACTTTTAATAAAGAAGTATCCTCCAGTTTCTGAGATAATGTGTTCCACTGTCAAACAACTTTTGCTGTTAGGAAGCTCTTCATAACACCCCACCTTTGAAAATCTCCACAGGACTCACCATTCTGTAGGGAAGAAAAGACACTGAAGACAGAAAATTATAATTCACATTTGGGACTAATGGAAAGGAAGGAGTGGGAGGAATCCATAGCCCCTTTGAGACTGACTGATTTATATTTTAGCATGAGCTTTTGTGGACATCAGTCCACTTTCTTAGTCATTGCAGCTGAGGAAATAGATTGATATCCACAAGTTCGCATGCTAAAATATAAATCAGTCTCAATGGGGCAGTTAGATTCTATTTTTTCCCCCGCCCCTCCATTTCTTCTTTTCCTTCTGCTGCACAAGACTAGCAGGACTACTTCTGTGAATGGGAATGGTTTCATCTTCAAAGGGAAGTTGCCCTCCCCTATCTCTGCTGTCCTTTTCTGACTAGGGACGTTATCACACGGGGAGTTGCGGGGAGAAAGTGGAAATAAACGGGCACGAGCGGAAGTCTTTAATTTATGGGATTTGTCCCGTTCCGCCTCGTCTGATAACTAAATTCGAATTTAAAAGGGGGTCAATTTGAACAAAAACCTGATCTTTTCATTTTTGGGATTTTTGAGGATTTGAAAAGATCAGGTTTTTGTTCGAATTAACCCCCTTTTAAATTCGAATTTAGTTATCAGACGAGGCGGAATGGGACAAATCCTGTAAATTAAAGTCTTCCACTCGTCCCGTTTATTTCCACTTTCTCCCCGCGACTCCCCGTGTGATAACGTCTTTACTCAAAGAAATTCAAGGAAAGAGAAGAGATGAGGTCAGCTTGTCTTGAGGCAGATCAGGTCTCTTGCTCAACTCACAATCAAGCCCTTCTTCCTTTTTCTGGGGGAGTGAGAAGTCACCATTGTACCCCCTTATTTTGTGCACTTAAGGGAGGACCATCCCATCCTCCATTAGGACACCACACCCTCCGAGCAACCCTGTGAGGTTGACCAGTCTGAAAGATAGGTCTAAAACACACTGCAGAAATAATCTAGTTTGAGATCACTTTAACTGCTAGGGAATCCTGGGAATTGTAGTTTATTGTGACACCAGAGCTCTTTCTGACTGAGAAGCTAAATGTCTCACAAAACTATAGTTCCCAGGATTCCCTAGCACTGAGTCAGGGCAGTTAAAGCAGTTTCAAACTGGACTATTTTTGCAGTGTGTTTTGGGCCCTTGTTTCTGTCCCTGAGTATACTGTGGACAGCCAAAAAGACAAACAAATGGATCCTATTAAAGCCCAGCAGTTATATTTTGCAACAACAGTAGTTTCTGAACAGTTTTTAAAGCATGCATGGGGGAACCATAACCACCAGATGGCTGAGTATATAGGGAGCAGAGGGGACAAAATCCATGGCATCAAAACTGTTGGAGGGCCCAGGGCCTTTGGAGAGAAAAGCAGTCATAAACAGTGTTTTCATTTGAAAAGTATTAACACAAAGGTAGTTTAGTAATGTTGTAGCTCTAAAAATCTTGTTTTCACTTAGGTGTGTAAACTGTTTTTCATAAATATATTAACTATTCCGTTTTGACATATATTTCATTTATTTTCATAAGCGACTTAAAGGGAAAGTAATAATATTTGAAGTACAGCAATATGGTAATGGTGGTGGTGGTGGTGGTGTTTGCCAGTTCTTGGAGTAGAAGGGACCCAGTTTCCCCTTTCCTCCTCTTTGCCCATCACCAGGACCCTGTGGGGGTGAGGCTTGGGTAGGAATATCCTCTGGACTGCAGATGTCTTCTAAGAATTGTAAATGGTTGCTTTTATATTTGTGAACCACATTGAAAGCACCGCCAGTTGGGCAGCATAGAGACAGTGGTAGGAACATTAACAAGGAAGGAAGGAAGGAGCCCAGAAAATGTTTCTTGTTGTTAACCTGAGTTGATCTCTCATGATGACCCTGAGGATGAGACATCTCCAGGAGTTCTTGTCTGCCATGCTCTACTCAGGTCCTGTAGGTTCAGGCCCATGGCTTCTCTGACTTAGCTCATCCATCTGGCATTTGCCCTCCATCTCTTTCTACTGCCCTCTACCTTTCTTAGCATAATTGTCTTCTCCAATGATTCATGTTTTCTCATTATGTGTCCAAAGTAGGACTGCCTCAATTTAGTCATCTTGGCTTCCAAGAAAAGTTCAGGCATGATCTGTTCAAGGACCCATTTGTTTGTATCCTCAGCACTCTTCTCTAGCTCCACATCTTAAATGAGTGTTCTTCATGTCTGCTTTCTTCACTTTCCAGCTCTCACATCCATACAAGGTGATGGGGAATATGATGGCTTGGACCAGGGGTAGGCAACCTGTCACCTTTAAGGGCCGAGGGACTTCAGCTCCCAGAAGCCTCAGCCATGTTGGCCAATAGTCCCATGTTGGCCAATGGCTCCTGGGATTCTGGGAGCTGAAGTCCCTCGGCCCTTAAAGGGGACAGGTTGCCTACCCCTGGCTTGGACAATCATCACTTTAGTACTAAGAGTTTAGTACTAAGTACTTTGGGATCTTGTCCAGTTCTTTCATAGCTGTCCTTCCCAGTCTAAGGACCTTATCACATGGGGGTCTGAAGCAGTCTCATCCCCGTGGCATCCCCGTCCCATCGCACCTCCTTTCCCGGGGTGATCAAACGACATCGCAGGGAAACCCCATCCATCCCCGTCCCATTGCGCTTCCTTTCCCCGGGTGATCAAACGACGTCGCAGGGAAACCCCACCCATCCCTGTCGCATCCCCGTATCATCCCCGTTCTTTTGGATTCCTGGTTGAAATGGGAATTACATTTCCCGCGACCGGAAGGAAGCGCAATGGGACGGGGATGCGACTGCTTGGACCCCGTGTGATAAGGTCACTAGCCTTCATCTAATTCCTTGATCTCAGTCTCCCTTCTGATCAGTATTTGAACCTAGGTATGGGACTCTTGGGTTCAAAAATTGATCAGATGGGAGAATGCAGTCAAGGAATTAGAAGGCTAGGATAGGGAAGGGCAGCTATGAAAAACTGGACAAGATCTTAAAGTGAACCCAGGTATGGGAACTCGTAGAGTCAACATGGTGTAGTGATTTGAATGTTGGACTGTGATTCAGGAGACTAGGGTTTGACTCCCAGCTTGGCCATGAAACCCACTGAGTGACCCTGAGCAAGTCTCATACTCTTGGTCTTAGGGGAAGGCAATGGCAAACTTCCTCCGAACAAATCTTGCTAAGAAAACTCCATGGTCTTAGGGTGGTGTGATGGATCTTGGAACAACACTGTGGATTTTAGATTTTGCCAAAACATTAGGGAAAAAGTCCATTGCAACCTTTTGGTTGTTTTGTTTCTGGAAAACTGGGGCAGCATGCCCATGCATGCTAAGTGCCATCAAACAGGCTTAACTTCCAAGTCAGCATGCGTAGTATTCCTTGCCAATGAAAACCCTATAAAATTCATGGGGTCTTCATAAGTTGACAGGCGACTTGAAGGCACACACACACACACACACAGTGAATTATAATTTATGGATGTTAATGTGTTGCTTTTAAGGCTGTGTATGTTTTATATATTTGTTGAATAAAAGTATTTTTTTAAAATGTTACCTCCAAAAAAAAGCATGCCACCTACTCCATTCATTCCCCAGTTGCCCTTTAAAGTGGGCACAGGCTCCAAAACAGGGAAGGAAAAAAAGAAGGGAAAGAAGAGCTAAGATATCCCTCTTCTGGGAGATGAGGCAGCATTACAGTGGGCTCTTGGTATCCACTGTTTTGCTTCCAGGACCCTCTGTGGATACCAAAATCCGTGGATGCCAAGTCCCTACACACACACACACACACACACATGCACAGATCAGAGTGGGCCCTTGGTATTCCTTGAGTTTTCTTCCAGGACCTCCGTAGATGCCAAAATCCATGGATGCTTAAATCCTATTATATATACAGTGGGCCCTTGGTATCCCCTGGAGTATTCTTCCAATACCCCCCCCCCCCCCCATGGATACCCAAACCCATGGATATGCAAGTCCCATTATGTATACAATGAGCCCTTGGTATCCATTGGAGTTTGCTTCCAAGACAACCCCCCCATACCAAAATCTGTGGATGCTCAAGTCCCATTATATATATATATATATATATATATATGTGTGTGTGTGTGTGTGCGCGCGCGCGCACACACACACACACACACACACACACAGTTTGCTTCCAGGACCTACTGTGGATACCAAAATCCATGGATGCTCAAGTCCCACTATAGTGAGCCCTTGGTATTTATTGATTTATTTATTTCATTTATATGCTGACTTTCTCCCTGAAGAGACCCAAGGTGGCTCAATGGTATCCCTTGGGGTTTGCTTCCAGGAATCTCCCCCACCCCCATCCTCCGTGTGGATGCCAAAATCTGTGGATGCTCAAGTCCCATTTTATATATATATATTTGTGTGTGTGTGTGTGTGTGTGTGTGTGTAGGGACTTGGCATCCACGGATTTTGGTATCCACAGAGGGTCCTGGAAGCAAAACAGTACACACACAGCAATACACACATACACAGACAGTGGGCCTGTTTGCTTCAAGGATCCACTGTGGATACCAAAATCCATGGATGCTCAAGTCCCACTATATATACACACAGTGGGCCCTTGGTATTTGCTTCCAAGACCCCCTCCCCTCTGTGGATGCTCAAGTCCCATTATATATGTGTGTGTTTGCTTCCAGAACCTACTGTGGATACCAAAATCCATGGATGCTCAAGTTCCACTATATATATACACATACACAGTGGGCCCTCGGTATTGATTGAATTTATATGCCGCCTTTCTCTCCGAAGGGACCCAAGGCGGCTCAATGGTATATCCCTTGGGGTTTGCTTCCAGGACTCCCCCCCCCGCCCCCGTGGATGCCAAAATCTTTGGATGCTGAAGTCCCATTATATACACACACATACATAGTAGGACGAGCATCCACATATTTTGGGCATCCACAGGGTGTATGTGTGTCCTGGAAGCAAACCCCAAGGGATACCTATATATATTATATATGTGTGTGTGTGTGTGTGTATGTAAACAGTTTGCTTCCAGGACCTACTGTGGAAACCCAAATCCATGGATGCTCAAGTCTCACTACACACACACACACACACAGAGTGGGCCCTTGGTATTCCTTGGTGTTTGCTTCCAAGACCCCCCCCCCCCCCGCTGTGGATACCAAAATCTGGGGATGCTCAAGTCCTATTATATGTGTTTGTTTGTGTGTGTATATATATATAAACAGTTTGCTTCCAGGACCTACTGTGGATCCCCAAATCCATGGATGCTCAAGTCTCACTATACTGTATATATACAGTGGGCCTTTGGTATTGATTGATTTAATTTATAAGCCGCCTTTCTCTCTGAAGGGACCCAAGGTGGCTCAATGGTATATCCCTTGGGGTTTGCTTCCAGGACCCCTCTCCCCAGTGTGGATGCCAAAATCTGTAGATGCTCAAGTCTCACTATATATATATGTACCCCCCCCCCCCCGTGTGGATGCCAAAATCTGTGGTTGCTCAAGTCTCAATATATATATATATATATATATATATATATATATATATAGTGGTATTTCCCCCCCTGTGGATGCCAAAATCTGTGGATGTTCAAGTCCCATTTTATATATATATATATATATATATAGGATCTATGGATGCTCAAGTCCCTATATATATATATATAGATAGTTAGATAGATAGATATCCCTAGGGGTTTGCTTCCAGGACTCCCCCTCCCCCCGTAATCCGTGGATAGTAAAACCCGTGGATGCTCAAGTCCCATTAAATACAAGGGCATAGTGAAAGGATGCCCCTTCCCCTTCTTATATAAAATGGCCCCAAACCAAGGCTGGGTGGGATGGGGTGGTGTGGTTATTTCTATAGATCATTCTCCAGTATTGTGAAGCCGTGGAGGGTTGGATCCGTGGGTTCCCTCCCATCTCCGCTTGCCAGGCTCCTCTTCTCTCTCTTTTTTCTTCTTTCTTTCTTTCTTTCTTTCTTCCTCGTCGTCGGCGCGTTGGCTGAGGCTGCGGGCGTCCTCCCCGCCTCTCCTCCTCCTCCTCCTCCTCCTCCCCGCTCCCCTCGACGGCTATTTTTAGTAAATCCTCCGGAGCCAGAGCCAGAGCCAGAGCCCCTTGGCCGTGGCTGCAGCAGCAGCGGCAGACCTGGTTGCATCTCCTGGCTGCGCTCTCTGGCTCAAGGTGGAGGAGGAGGAGGAGGAGGAGGAGGAAGAGGAAGAGGAAGAGCGCCTGCCTGCCTGCCTGCTTCCTCTCTGCCTCCGTCGCGGAGGGAACTTTCCTTTGCATTTCCTTCGCTCTTGGGCAGGAGAGGATGGCCCTTGGGAGGAGGGAAAGGCGGCGGAGGCTCCTCTGAGGAAGGTGAGTGTGGGGGGCTTTGGGCGGTTGTAGTCTCGCTTTTCCTCACCGCAAAGGACCAGGAGGACCTTCCAGGACAAGGGAGGACGTGGCCGACCCAGGAGGCGCCCAGAACACTCCCAGCCAGAGAAAAACCCTGCTGCCTAGTCAGGCTCGGGATGGAGGACAGATGGAGGACACGGCCAAAGAAAAGCTGAAAACACTCCCAGAAGGAGAAAAAACCCTGCTGCCTAGTCAGACTCGGGATGGAGGGCAGATGGAGGACACGGCCAAAGAAAAGCTGAAAACACTCCCAGCAAGAGAAAAAACCCTGCTGCCTAGTCAGGCTCGGGATGGAGGACAGATGGAGGACACGGCCAAAGAAAAGCTGAAAACACTCCCAGAAAGAGACAACCGTGGTTCTTGGTCAGGCTCGAGATGGAGGACATGTGAGACAAATGGAGGACATGACAGAAGAAAAGCTGAAAACTCTCCTAGAAAGCGAAATTTGTGTTTCTCAGTCAGGTTCAGAAATGGAGGACATCGGGACAAACGGAGAGCATGGCCAAAGAAAAGCTCAAAAACACTCCCAGAAAGAGAAATCCATACTTAGGTTGCATCCACACTGCAGAAGTAATCCAGTTTGATACCACTTAACAGCCAGGGCTCAATGCTATGGCATTCTGGAAATTGTAGTTTGTTGTGGCAGCAAGACTCATTGACAGAAAAGGCTCAATGTCTCACAAAACTACAGTTCCCAGAATTACATAGCACTGAGCCATGGCGGTTAAAGTGGTGTCAAACTGGGTTATATATGGGGAAGTGCAGCCCCTGTCAGGCTCAAAATGGCAAGGCCACTTCTGGACCCTAGGAGGGCATGACCAACTAAAAGCTAAAAACATTCCTAAAAAGATAAATCCGAGCTTCTTAGGCTTAAAAATGGAGAACATTCAAGAGTCAAGACAAACATAGGATGTGGCCAGATGAAAGCTAAAAGCTCTCCTAGAAAGATAAATCTGTGCTTCTTAGGCTCAAAAATGAAGGACCTTTGAGATGAATGCAGGACATGAACGTAGGGCACTCCTAGAAAGAGAAATCCACGCTCCTTAGTCCTGCTCAAAATGGAGGACACTTGAACTACTCCTAGATAGAAAGTGGAAATGGAGGGCAGCTCCTAGAAAAGGAGGACCAAGTCTGGTCACCCTTCCCTCCCTCTGCCCCCTCCTAAGGGCATGTCTTGCCATGAGGAGAGATGTCTGGGTGTGTAGATGTGTGTTGCGTATAGATGGATAGAAAAAATGGTGAAGCCTCCCATTAAGGGCATGCTGGGTCAGCATGGTTCCTCTCCTGCCTTTCCACCTCAGGCGCACCACAAACAACAAGAAAGGCAACTTCTCCATCCTCTCTTACCATTGCCATTGGTGTGACTCTCAACCGATGGAGGCGTGTGTGAGAGAGAGATTTCAGAAGTTCAGCCTTTCTTCTATTGTTGCTGTTGTTGTTGTTGCTGTGTGCCTTCGAGTCCTTTCCAACTTGTGGGGACCCTAAGGTGACCCTTGTTGTTGTGTGCCTTCAAGCCCTTTCCAACTTGTGGGGACCCTAAGGTGACCCTTGTTGTTGTGTGCCTTCAAGTCCTTTCCAACTTGTGGAGACCCTAAGGTGACCCTTGTTGTTGTGTGCCTTCGAGTCCTTTCCAACTTGTGGGGACCCTAAGGTGACCCTTGTTGTTGTGTGCCTTCGAGTCCTTTCCAACTTGTGGGGACCCTAAGGTGACCCTTGTTGTTGTGTGCCTTCGAGTCCTTTCCAAGTTGTGGGGACCCTAAGGTGACCCTTGTTGTTGTGTGCCTTCAAGTCCTTTCCAACTTGTGGGGACCCTAAGGTGACCCTTGTTGTTGTGTGCCTTCAAGTCCTTTCCAAATTAGGGTGGCCCTAAGGCAACTCTATTATGGGGTTTTCTTTTGCAAGACTGAGGGGGGTTGCAGACTGCCAGAAATAGTGTGAATTCAGTCCACTTTTAGGGTTAGGGTTAGAGTTAGGGAACCATGGGAACTGTATTTTATTGTGGCACCAGAGTTGTCTGACAGAGAAGGCTCAATGTCTCAGAAAAATAAGAGTTTCCATGATTCCCTAGCACTAACCCTAACCCTAAAAGTGGACTGAATTCACACTATTTCTGGCAATCTGCAACCCCCCTGAGAGAGTATGACTTGCCCAAGGTCACCCAGTGGGTTTCTGTGGCTGAGTTGGGATTCGAACCCTGGTCTCCAGAGTCATAGTCCAGCACTCAAACCACTACAGCACACTAGCTCTTTCTTGAGTCTGTATCACACGGAGGAAAATTGGTAGTTTAAACGGTGATTAACCCGTCAAAATTGCACAGTCGGTATTCAGACACCATTAAAATGCGATTAACATTTTCACACACACGAGCCATTATCCTGGGAATAACCAGGGAGTAACCAGGCAAAATCAGCAAAAAAATCATTCACGGGAAAATCTCGTGAATTATTTGTTGCTGTTTATTACCTGGTTATTCATGGGATAATGGCACTTTAATCACTTTTCACCATGACGTTGTGTGAAAAGCATTAGTGCAATTATGCAATTATCATGGGATATTCCCAGGATAATTGTGCTTTGAATGTGACGTTGTGTGAAAAGCATTAGCACAATTGCGCGATTATCATGGGATATTCCCAGGACAGTCGCACTTTGAACGTGACGTTGTGTGAAAATGTTAATCGCAAATGTGCAATTTTGATGGGTTAATCACTGTTTATACTTCCAATTGTCCCCATGTGATAAA
Source organism: Phrynosoma blainvillii (assembly GCA_026167975.1). Classification (NCBI taxonomy): domain Eukaryota; kingdom Metazoa; phylum Chordata; class Lepidosauria; order Squamata; family Phrynosomatidae; genus Phrynosoma; species Phrynosoma blainvillii. The sequence goes on from JANUYF010000005.1 coordinate 43,123,284, forward strand.
CTCCTATGTTTTGCATAGTTTGACAGAAGGAGAAGTGGTTCAACAAGTTTTGCATTATTTATGGCAAGGTGATTTCATTCAGGGGGCTGGAGAAGCGTTGAGAGAAAAATTTGGCAGGTTTCCCCTCCCCACACACCTCTCCTCCTTTGCATCACCTCCTTTGGGCTCTTTATCATTATTTGAATTTATTCCTGGAAAACGGTAGAGCTGATTGCTGACAGAAAGGGCAAAAAAAGAGAGAGAAAAAATCATTTCTAGGCCAGTTGGTAGGAGCCTTCTGAATTATATACACTTGTAAAGATGAACTGAGTAATTTCAAACAGCTTCTCGGAGGTGTCACAGTGTATTGTGAGCATCAAACAGGTGGAAGAGCTCTTGCCTGCAATGCAAAGGTCTGTGGGTGTGATGCATCTTGGTTCTGCATTGTAGATTTTAGACTTTGCTAAAACGTTAGAAAAAAGTCCATTACAACCTTTTGGTGGATTTGTTTTGTTTCTGGAAGAGTGAGGCTGTGTGCGTGCTAAGTGTCATCAAACAGAGTAAACTTCCAAGTCAGCATGCCTAGGATTTGGCTGCAGCAGATCTGTATAAAGTATATCCTGATTTTAAAGCTGAGTTGATATTCCCCTTGAGTCCCTGCTGATCTACCTGTTTGGATATTGCTCCAGAGATATGCATTTTGTGGGTGTTCTTGTACTATGTTGTTGTTGTGTGCCTTCAAGTCATTTCCTAGTTTATGACAGTCCTAAGATGAACTTGTCATGGGGTTTTCTTTACACAATTTGTTCAGAGGAGTTCTGCCATTGTCTTCCCCAGAGGCTGAGAAAGTGTGACTTGCCCAAGGTCACCCAGTGGGTTTCATGGCCGAGCTGGGAATCGAACCCTGTTCTCAAGAGTTGTAGTCCAATGCTCAGCGCCCTTGTACTATACAGATTGTAAAACAATCTTCTCAAATGAATAGCTCTGGAACCTGTGACTATGGAAATAGTGCTGTTTTTTTTTTTTAGAAAAGTCTTTAGAATGGTTAGAAGTTACTACTCAAAATGGAAACATGGTTGTTCAACAAGTTTTATAAATATAGAAACTCAATTTTTATGTTTTCTGTAAATAAAGCAAATACACCAATTAAGTTGGAGCAATTATGTTGTGCAGGGTTTATTAAAACCCAAAACAAATACACCTGTCCCTGCAATGCCGAAGTAATATGACTTTAAAAATTCAGGTCCTCTCAGAATGTTAAAACAGTATTAAGATATGCACACGGAAATAAGGAAAATGTTTATAGAAGAAATATTTAAATAGATCTGAAATGGAGAAGGGACTGGGGTATGTGTTATCTTTTGACATTTGAAAAGGTTTGGCTATCAGCATCATTAAATGACTGAAGGATAAAAACAACAGCATTTTCCAGATTTTCCTCATGAATGTTTGATTTACTGTGATGTGATTCAAAAGAGTTTTACTAATTACTACTAATATGGCGTTTCTAATTTTCCAATGCTTTACAGTTTTTGTATTATTACGTTCACAATAAATAGCATTGCATCCCCAGAATATAATTCAATTATTTTGGTGCATATAAGTTTTAAAATATAATCAGGGGATGGATAGGCAGAAACTATCCATCCCCTGAATATACTACCTTGCTGCAGTTCTGGGGCCTAGTCACCCATGAACTCGGGGTGCTAATGTTGGACCTTTCTTGGAAGTCAGACTTACTATGTTCAGTGAGACTTAGGAGTTTATCACACTGGGACAACTGGAAGTATAAACATTGATAAACCCATCAACATCACACATTTGCAATTAACATTTTCATACGAGGTTGTTCAAAGCAGTGGGATAATATCCTGGGATAATTGCCCAATTGCGCTAATGGTTTTCACATGACATCGTGGTGAAAAGCGATTAAAGTGCCATTATCCCATGAATAACAAGGCAGTAAACAGCAACAAATCACTCACGGGATTTTCCCTGGTTATTCACGGGATGCTCTTGTGTGTGAAAATGCTAATCACGTTTTAATCGTGTTTTAATCTCAAATGCACAACTTTGATGGGTTAATTGCCATTTAAACTACCAACTTTCCCCCATGTGATAAACTCCTTAGTCCCTTCTAAGTTTGTTCAGAATTACCTTGTAAAGATTTTTTGCCATTAATTTATAGTGATGGGTGCTTAGCTGGGCACAGTGTACAGTACAGTACTAACATGTATTTATTAATTGCAAGTTCACCTCAGTCTTCTGTTCCATGGAGCTCAGGATGGTGCAATTGGAGTATTCATTTATTATTTATTTGTTACATATATGCCCTTCAGTGATCTTAAGGCTCTGCGTCTCCCAACTTTATCATTACAGCAACCCTGTGAGGTAAACCTGGCAGACAGAGAGAGACTTTGACTAGACAAAGGTCACCTGCTAGTTTCATGGCTCATTAAAGGCTTGAACCTGGATCCTAAAAGTCTCAATTCTAGCACTCCACACTATGCAACTTTCATCATTATTTTCATGACAAGTCTGAGAGGTTAGATTTGAGAGAGAAAATGGCTTAGTGGGGATTTGAAGCTCACTTTGCAACCGTAGTTGCAGATTCCTACAACCTAGAAACCTGCACAAGTGTTAGACTAGAACTGTCATCACCATGCAGCCAACACAGCAATCTATACCTCTCTCCTTTGTAATGATGCTGTTGTGTGCACTTCTGAAAAATCTTCCAGATTTTCCTCCCAGAGAGAATACTATATCTTAATGTAGATATCTTGATATAAGATCCACTGAGTTCAGTGAGACTGGCCTCAAGGAAACACATTTGTGATGTCGTAATCGTGGTCAACTTTCCTTGTTGTGCTATTGTAAAGGATAAAGGTACATCTCGGTGTGCTGGTTTGAGTGTTGGACTAGGACTGGAGACCAGTGTCTGAATCCCTGTTCAGCCATGGAAACACACTGGTGATCTGGGCAAGTCACACTCTCTCGGCCTCAGAGAAAGGCAAAGGCAAGCCCCCTCTGAATAAATCTTCCCAAGATAGTCCCGTTTTAGGGTTGCCAGAAGTTGGAAATGATTCAAAGGCACACAACAGCAAAGGGGCGATAAAGATTGTAGTGAACTTTAAAATCCTCCACAACTGTAGAAAGCCATCATCTTCTGTTAGTGGAGTCTGCATGATTGGTTTATTTTTTTCAGAAAAAATGTCTGTTGTGGGCTCCTTCAGATGGGGCAAATACATTGGGGGGTTATTGGAGGTAGTGCTGTTTGTTGCTGTAGTTGTTTCTATTTTTTTTAAATATATCAAAATGACATTATTGTTGTCCTAGACATTTTTCTGGCAATTCCCAGCACTTGCTGCAGCATTTTATTTCCACCTTTGAATGTGTTTCTTTTTACTTCCAAAAAAGACATATTGGAACAGTATGCTCCATTCTCTTCTCAGTTTTTAAAAACCTTATTTTAGAGTTATCAATGACAATTTTTGCACTACAACACTATAACTAAGAACTTTTTAAAAACCCAAGAAAAGACAAAACTTGCCCTTTAAAACATAGGGTCATCACAGCAAACTGTGCCTCATTTTAAAAAAATGGAGAAGAAAAATTTGAAGATCCAAGGAACTGCTACAAATAGTTGTGAAGAAAGGTGGAATGAGTGGACACAGGGATGATGATAATTGGCAAAATATACCAAAACTGAAGGAGCTAAATTGGGAGAAAACGTGCTTCTTTAACCCAGGTTGGAAGAGCCCTGTGTTAGTGTAGGAATAAAATGAAAACATAATGTCAGGGAGAGCATATTTTAAGTACCCACCTTCAAAGCATGCACAGACTTATGAATTGATTGCAATCCATAAAGTCAACAGTCTTGTTCCTTATGATTTTTACACTAGAAGCATCTGAGAGGCAGTGCCTAAGGTGTTGTTGGATTTGTGTGTGGGAAACACAGGCTCACATGCTTGTTCAGCAATGAAGGTCACTGGATGGTGTCACTGTCATTTTATTTATTTATTTATTTATAGCATTTATTGATTGACTCTTAGTGTGACAGGCCCCTCAAGGCAATGCATATAATAAAGATATTATATAAACCATTGAATGTAAACAGATAAATCATTATTTAAAAACAGGCTAAAAAAATTCTTGAAAAATAGTTTAGAAATCACACATAGTAAAAATATCCAGAACAGCCACCTCTGGTTTAAAGACTCAAGGACATGTGAAATAATATATTTTTTCCCTGACCACTGAAAGCTCAAGGGAGAAAAATTCTACAGCTGGGGTGACATTTCAGAGAATTTAATTTCAAATGTAGATACCTTGATATAAGATCCAATGAGAAAGCCTTACCACATATACTCACCAATTTAACCTTTTGGAAAGGTGAGACATGCAGTGGGGACTTTGTTGAGTATCTCAAGTATTGGGCAAATTGATATTGGAGAAGGTGGTCTTTCAGATATTCTAGGTAATTCAGTATAACTCTTTTCTTAAAGATTAAAATGCCTCATTTAGAAAGGATAGACTATAAGCATAACATTTGCCATAGAAGTGCAGTTGTGCTGATAGTTTTAGCTTGTCCCAAGCACACAATGGACGAGTTGTTAGAAACAAGGCTTAAATCATAGTATAGCATTGTGACACCAAGTCATAGATGGGCAAGCATTTTCCTCTCCACAGCCCCTGTCTCCAACTATGATTAATCACATATGACTTGTGAAAACAAACCAGTTTCAAGCCAAAATTCAATAAGCTGTTTTTATTCTACAAACTAACATTACCATGAGCCATAGTTAAGTGTTTGGTTAGAACACTAAACTGTGATTAGAACACCAAACTATGGTTAATCTAAAAAAATAAGAGGAAGCTTTTGATCTCACTATCATACCAGAGACAGGGAAGCAATGCATTGAGGCTTACTGTGACTTGTCCTTCTTAGTATAAAGTATGTTTTAGCGCTGTTGTTGTTGTGTGACTTCAAGTCATTTCTGATTTATGGTAACACTCAAGGGAATCCTGTCACAGGGTTTTCATGGCAAGATTTTTTCAGGGAGGGGTTGTCATTGGCTTCCTCTGAGGCTGAGAGAGTGTAGCTTTCCCAAGATCATTGGGTCAGTGGGTTTCTGTGGCCAAGAGGTTTAGCACCGTAGCACAAAAATCTGGACAATGAAAAGTCTTTCTTCATAGCAAGAGGTAAGAGACCATGATTTTGAAGTACTTCATTTTTGTTGTTGGTTCCAGTACACTTGTATCTATTTGCCTTTTTAAAATGTTAAGATGCATCGAGAGTTACATGTTATGATTTACATCCTTCAGATTTTCTCTGTTTAAGCTTTTTCAGAAATAAGTCTTCTAGCTAAATGGATCTATGATGAATGCAGAGTAGTTCCAGTAATTCCAGTAATTAGTGTTTAGGAATTTGCAACACATTTCTGTGCTTTTGTAAGCATAGTTTTACAGTAATTAATTAGCCTAACTTCTGAGGTCTTATATTGTTTTGTTTTAGAGTTCTTTTAGAGTTCATTGCAGTATGTTGAATTAAGATTGGATGCTACTGTGTAATTTCAACATTCTGAATAGTTTTTAAATGAATACAGACTAACTCCTAGGATAAATATTTTCTGAAATTCTGAGAAATGACATAGTGAGCCAATGACTAGTTCTTTGCTAATATCATCATATTAGGAATCAACCAAACTTCTTGAGCTGACAGATCAATACTGATTTAACAATATCTTACAAGATTGGTGATACTAGGTTTTTTCTGTATTAAAAAAAATCAAATATTTGGTGTGAGACATTTTTGAAATGTAATAGTGCAGTTCTTACCTTACATCAGGGGTCGGCAAGGTTTACTTACCTGGGGCCGGCCGCTGGTCCCCAGGTCTTCCGCTGGGTCGGGGGGGGGGGAAATGGAGGTGCGCGGCCCGCCCATCCCCTGCTGCCACCGCTGCTGCCAACCTCACCGCTGCCGCACGCGCTGTGGCTGCCATTTTGTTTGCCGAAATGGCAGCCACAGCACGCGCGCCAGTGGCGTGTGGGGCAGCACGTGCGGCGGCATGTGCAGTGGCAGCGGTGGCGGTGGGGGTCAGTGGGGGCCGGTCGCAGGGGTCGGCGGGCTGGGTGTGGCCCGCGGGCCGTAGGTTGCCAACCCCTGCCCTACATAGCCTCCTTGCCTGCAAAGGTGGTATGATAGTACAGTGTTATGTAAATAGGGCCTTTTCAAAACAGCTTGTACTGAACAATTCGTAATAGATACATGCTCCAAGCTCAATACATGGCTGTGAGACTTTGAGAAGGAGTGGGTAATTATGGACAGTATCCCCATGGCATTTCTATCAGATGCAAAGAAATATTGGAAAGTTTCTCTCTAGAGGAACAACTCTGTTGGGACCGAGTAGCTTTGATATAGGAAGTTCCAAAAGATCCTAAGCTCTCTTGTGTTTGTGCTGAATGTACAAGAAGGAAGATGTTCCTCCCGTTTCCATTATGATTTATTTTTTAATCGGTTTCCTTCCAATTTATATTAGTGGAATTGTCCTGATTTGTCCCCTTTTTGGCTCAACCATAGGAAAGCTAATGGTTGTCATGGATTGGGCAGGGGATAAGTGGTGAAACAGATGGGCCAAATAAAACAGTTTCCACCTACTTTGAAGGTAGGGTGTTTAGATAATGCATGCCTCCAAAGCCATGCTCTGGGGCTAAAAACCAGAGCAAAAAGAAATCAGGATATTCCAACATAGCTCTGAAAGTGCACACCTTCTACCTTGCATATAAATGCCTCAACATGAGAGTGGTTCTGAAGGAGAGATCCATCCTAATCCTAATCCTAACCCTAACTCTAAAGCTGCACATAAGCATACTGGTGCAGGTGGACATTGAAAAAAGATGGAGCCAGTGTACCTAAGCGGTCGGGGTGGCAATGCAAAAAAGTGAAAGTGTGACCCCCAATGGATATAAGTACAACATACACAAATCAGACAGTCCAAAAGGGGACATGGGATGAAGGGGGCATGTGAGGGGGGGCTCCATGATTGTGCTTTGACAGTGTTTACTGGACACACAGATGCTCCAATGCCCTGTACCAGTGGAGGATCATAGGCGTGACTGTGTGACCGATCAAAGGGGTAGCCATGCAGTGGGATGGCATCTAGGCAGCAGGTGGTTGCTGGTGGTGTGTTTGTGCAAAGGTATGCCTGCATGGTGGGGAGGCAGCAAAAAACATTACCCAGCGTAACAGCTGGAAGCTCACTGTGCAGTGGGGCTGTGTGCATTCAGACCACCTTGGGAGCAGCTGGTGCAGACAGTGTGGTTTTGACCCTCTTCTGGAAAATGCAGGTTCCAGCTGGTTTTTCCTTCCTGTCTGTTCCACCCCAAGAGGGAAGGAGGGTTGCCTTCCAACATTCATAGACTGTAGCTTTGTACTGTGGTAGACAATCTAAGGCTGTGATCCGTGTGTGCAGTTCTCTACCCTGTCAAGGGCCATTGCACACATAGACGTGCACACAATTGCACTGTAAGTGGTCTTGCATGTGGATTCCAATGAAAACAGTGGGATTGACAACTAAAGAAACAAGGGTCTAAGTTTGCAACAGTAATATTTTATTTGAAATAGTAAATATTCATGAAGACATCTATTTATGTATGAGTTAAAAGCACAGTAAAAAGTCTTTACATTAAAACTTCATAGCTGATTAGGAAATACAAAACTACAAAACATGTTTCTAGAAACAAAAAAAATGGTTTGTTTTTGTTTTAAAACCCATTATACATATTTTCATGGTAACATTTTAGTTCAATTTGGGAGTGATGAACTATATTTTAAGGAAAACAACAACAACACCAGTTGCTATAAATCTTATTATACAGCAGACACATTTCTCATCCAAATATAAATCATCAGTCCCTTGCTTTGCATATAGCATTGATGTTCCTTCTTAATGGAATTAAAATTAATTTGGAGTTCAAGAAAATCTGTTTTTGAGTTTTTTGTGTAGATTTCTTTAAAATTTGTATTTTCATTTTCCATCTGGACATTTAAAATTAAATCAGCATCTGAATTCCTAATTTACCAATAGGCTGTAATGTCTAATATGGTAATCATCCACATATTTTCATGGGAATAAGCTCCACAAAGTCATGGAACTTGCCTGCAAAGTTCCAAATAAATATGAATAGAATTAACAAGTGACTTGTTGATTTAGGGTACTTCTGGAGATCATTTTGTTTTAGCCAATAAGAATTCCCCTTGACCCTCTGATTTATGTTAATCGGTAATATGACTGAAGTGAGGTCACACTTTCCTGTAAGAAAACAGACCTCTACATCTGAAGAAGAAAACTTTACTAGGCTCTAGTCCAGTGATGGCAAATCTTTTAGGCACCGAGTGCCTAGGCTAAATGGCCTTCTGGCATTGAACACTACCCCATGCTGGAGGCGGGACTTCCAGGGGGAATGGGACTTCCGAAGTGGGACTTCTGCCCTACGGGGGTAGGACTTCTGAGGTGGGACTTCTTCCCCCCACACCTTCCCAGGCTTTCAGCTGCCTCTCTGGAGGCAGTTGAAGACGTGGGACAGCTGGGAGGAGGAGGAACAGGCGCACACCTTTTCCTCCTCTTCCCTGCTCCGCGTGCCAGGGAAAATGGCTTCCTGTGCCATCTTTGGCATGCTTGCCATTGGTTCGCCAACACGGCTCTAGTCTATGAAAGCAGATGCTGTAACAAATTGTTAGTCTTTTGTGTCAGAAGTGTGTTTGTTTTTGCTGAAACAGAATGAAACAGTTACTGCCTAAAAATTGTTTAAATATTTAGGATTTGATCAACATAATGAAGAACATAAGCAGTGGACAATAGTTTCATAAAGGCAATCTTAAAATGTGTGACCTGTAAAACTGAAATGTAAATTGTATCTGCATGGAAATAACAGTTATCTTCTGGATGAAATTTACATGTGGAAAAAAATGCTTCTCTAGATAAAGTCCACACCCAGCTTTTGTAGGTGCTGTGAATTCTGATAGTCTTGATCATAAGTTTAGTAACAATAGAGGAATGGAGGACTAGTTTCAGACAAACCAGTTGACAGTAGTTTGTAACTAACAGTGGACTGTTTCCAAGGCAAATCTTTGTGTGTGTGCTTCTATTGTGACCACAAATCTATGAATCAGGACCATTACTATTATACAAACCTCAGTGCATGGTATGTTTTTGCACAGTTGAAAAAAACGTAAAACGTTTTTTTTAAAGAGTGTACTAGAAGTTGTGTAATAGGAATTATATTTCACTATTCCAGACTAGAGTCCATGTTGTATAATACATACATTCTTAAATCTTTATTTTTAAAAAATGGACAAAATCCTAATTATGCATTTTGACATCTATCATTAGGTCTCCAGGAGGCAAAGCTGTTAAATTCAGGCTTTGCTTTCAAAAGAGATGGATTAGCCCAAGGCAAAAGTATAAGATATTCAAGAAAGAGAGAAAGCATAAATCCCCGATAAAAGTGAAGTTTGAAGCTTAAGTGAATGTAGTTTGTGTAACAGCCATTAATTGGGTAGAAAGCATATTAGGAATGGCATGTTATTTGTTTGAATGAATTTTGAAAACAGGCAGTGGGCACTTTCAAGCATACATAAATCCCTTTAAAATCTGAGTCTCCTGCTTAGCTGTATCTGCCTGCTTAGGAAATACTTTCTATTTTGTGATGTAAGTAAACTGTTGTATAAGAATTATTAGATTACATTTACTACATAAAAACTTAAGATGAGTTACATCAGGTCAGACCAAAGGCCTGTTTAGTCCAGCATTATATTTATGCAGTAACTAGTCAGATTGTCTACTAGCGGGACATGAGTGCATGAGCACCCTCACTCTAGTGTTCCTCAGCAACCAATATTGAGAGGGATGTTTCATACTGGAAAGAATATATTGTCATTATGACTGGCATCAATGCACAGCTGTGCCCTCTACTAATTTGTCCAACTACCTTTTAAAGTTGTACACATTGGTGGCCAGCTTGTGGATGTGACTTTCAGAGTTTAGCTGTGTGCTGTGTAAAGAACTACTTTCTTGAATCTGTCCTGATTTTGCCACTATTCAGTTTCAGCGGATGAGTCCAGGTTCTAGTATATGAGAAAGGAAAAAACATCTTTCCCTACCTACTATTACCACACCATTTATAATGTTAATGTATGTCTAGTTAGATTGAATATTTTACAAATAGGGGAGGTACCTTTTCCTTCTATTTTATTGTTGCATACTGAGATGGTGTAAATTCAGTAGTGCTCCACAACTGTCTCAATAAGAAAAGAAAAGCATAGCATGCTTTGTACTGCAACAGTCACCAGGCCATCTGGTTAATTAGTGGTTGACCAACGGTGGCTCCTTAGGGTTTCAGGCAAGAGTTATTTTTCTGTAGATGTCTGGGATTAAATCTGGGACCTTTTGCCTACAAGTAATGTTCCAACTACTGAACTGTGACCCTTACACTGATTTATCACATTAATTAATTTAAAATATTACACTCCCAGTGCCAACAGTCATTTCTATGTTGGCAGAGAGCAGAGAGGGTAGCAGAGATGCATGCAGTTATTTCCCTGTTCACTCCTTCTGTGTTTCCCTCCCTACACACTGTTCTTTTGCTGCAACTATTTTGTAAGCCCTATGGGTCAGGGACCTGCCAAACCTGTTCTTTTTAGAACACCATATAAACAGTTGGATATAAATAATAGTACACATTTTTTTTAATAAAATGTGCTTGTTTATAGACATTTAAAATAAAGATTGGATATTATTATATTACACACGAGTTTCATAATTTGTATCAGATTACTACTCTAAAGGTCATAGTTATGTGTGTAAACTTCCAAGATCCCTTCCTCAGGTAATTAAAAGTAGGGTGGATCCAATTTGTGAAAATGCTAATTAGACGCAAGGTACTGTTGTTAGTACTATGGGAAAGACTCCACTACTGAAGTCATCTAAAGTGCCATCTATTTTACCATCTATTTTGGCTCTTCCAGGTGTGTAGAGTGAGTGCTTCAACATTTTACCACATATGCTTTCACTTTTGGGCTGCTTTTTGTATCATAATTCATAATTCTTTTATATATATACACCACTTGGGATGAGAGAAAATAACAGTGTACAGTATATATGTATGCAGAAGAAAGGACTGGATATGAAATGCAACATTTCTTCTAGTTGTAAGTTCACAAAAGGGCATCAGTGTTTTGCTCTCTTTAAAAATACATTACAGAGAAAATTATATCACTGTATTGTTTTGAAATACATGTACCATATTTAAAGGAGACTGTTGCTTTTCTTGTTATTTGTGCTAATTTGATTTTTCCTATGGAGCTGGCAAACGGCACAGAAGAATGTAAAGGCAACTGTGTATTCAAATGAGTCATAACTTCAGATATTAACTCAGCAAGTAAAACATAAAACTATGAAAGCATTGACATTAAATTCAGGAAAAGCAGTCTATCCAGTGCTTGTTGGGTGGTGTGAAACTTTTAAAAATGTGGAAAGGGTTGCACAGCCATTTAAAAATAATTCCAAGGTAATGTATGGATAGATCAGGGGATGGAATCATGTGGCCCTCCAAATATTGGTGGACTGGAAGTCCTAGCATTCCTCAACATTAGCCATGCTGGCTAGGTGCTGGGTCTTGCAGACCAACAGCAGCTGGAAGGCTGCATGATTCATCTCTCTCTGCTAGATAGTCACTAGTTACTTCCAAACAGAGGTTTGTGAACTAAAACCCTTTCAATTCTGTCTGTCCCCTGTAGCTTCTGTTATTGATCTCCCCTATTTTTGATTTGGTTTGATCGAGTGATGTCACTAGGGTGGTAAGGGTGTGTGGACTGTACTAGTGACATTCTAAGGGAGGGTGACACCATTGATCCCCAAACATCTGCTTTTGGGCAGATACAGAATTCTCCTGTATCTTTAAAATGCTGAAGATATGATGTGAGTGGGGTGAGGCTCAGTGGGAGGAGAAAGGAGAGAGGCCCTAGGTTTTTTAAAATTAACATTTAAAATTTCAAAAAGTAATTTTAAAAAACATTTTCTTTAAATGCATCACATTTTACCAAATTTTTCACTTTAACCACATGACACTACATACAGTCATCCCTCCACAGCTACAGATTTTTTAATCCATGAATTCAAGCATCCATGGCTTGAAAATATTTCAAAAATATCTACATTCTAAAAAATAAATCTTGATTTTGCCATTTTATACAAGGGACACCACTTTACTATGCCACTGTTTATAAGGAGACTTGAGTATCCATGGATTTTGTGGAGGGTTTTGGAACCAAACCCTAATGCATACCAAGGGCCAACTGTATATGTACATGCATTTAGGCTATGAGTATAATATAGTAATTTAAAGATATAGTTTTGATGTTGATAGTTGTTTAGGTCACAACTATTACCATTACAGTCAGTAATATATGGGAATTACAATTGATGAGTAAGGGCGGATACAAATGGGTGGTCCTGAAAGGAGTGCTAAAATGCCGCTCCTTCCAGAGCCAGCAAATAGGGTGCCTGAAGAGCTGCCACATGGCTCTTTTGCGCCTCTTCTGGCGTAGTGCGTTAAGAAGCTGCGCCGGGAGGACATCTTGATGGTGCACACTGTACGTAGTGGTGCGCACCATCATGACTTCTTCGGCATGGGGTTGGGGCGCCTGGCGTGTGGCTGCCCCTCCCCTTCCCTGCCTCCAAGATGGTGCAAAGCACTGTCTGTAGAGGCCCTAAGTTAGTACAAAAAATGTGATTAAGGATTCTGTATGGATGTGGTATGGGAGGAAGTCAGTGGAGTGAGTTATTACACTGGGCGACACCAACCCTAGGGGAGCCACTGGTTTGATCCTAGTTAGGATTGGCTATATTAGCCAGATGTGAAGTCTTGGCCAACAATTTTCTATAGTTGCCGAAAGCAGCTTGACAGGACAGATGCTAATGGCATGGAGAAAAAAAGAGGGAGCTATTCCCTCTGGCTTTCCAAGTAGCCAGTTGCCCGTACGTGCTTCTGAGTTTGACTTTCACAGATTTCACCCAAACAAGCTTTCAGGGCAAATAATAGGAAGTACCATACTGCTTCACAAAAACATAGGTCTAAAACACACTGCAGAAATAATCCAATTTGAGGCAACTTTAACTGCCCTGGCTCAGTGCTAAGGAATTCTGGGAACTGTAGTTTTATGAGACATTTGGTCTTCCCTGTCAGAGAGCTCTGGTGCCGCAGGGGCTATACAGATGGCCCCTTAGGGGTGGCTCCGTGCTGCCCATGGGAGAGCTGGATCGGGGCGGCGACAACTGCATGCTGTGACCCCAATCCAGCACTTTGTCGATCCAAAAAGCTGGCAAATCCCGCTCCTTTTTGGAGTGGCAAAAAGCCGCCCTTACTTCTGCTGCCGTGGCTCTTCTGCGCTCCTTTGGCGCAGCATGTCTGTATGCTGTGCCAAGGGAGTGCCCTGATGCTGAATGGCATATGGAGGCATGCCACACCCCAACTCCACCCCCAGGCTGGCCCTTGTGGCCGGTCTGTACAGGTCCACAGTAAACTACAATTCCTAGGATTCCCTAGCACTGAGTCAGGGCAGTTAAAGCAGTCCCAAACTGGGTTATTTCTGCAGTGTGTTAAACTAACAGTCCATAGTTAAACTGTGGGATTCACATCCACAAGATGTAGTAGTGGTTGCTGCCCACTTGGACGGTTTTAAAAGAGCAGTGGATAAATTCATCAAGTCTAGGGCCACCCCTAATATCAGTTGCTGGAGAATGTGACAGAGCAGTTGTGTTCATATTCTGTTGAAGGGGCTCCCATGGGTATCTGGTTAGCAACTGTGTGAACAGAATGCTGGACTGCTTCCACCTTCCATTTGACTCAACAGGCTTTTCCTTTTGTTACTAAACTGGTTTTATAGAACAGAGGAAAAAGAATGTGTGTGTGCTTGAAAGAAGGAAAATACTCTGTTTTCCTTGAATGAGATGATGTATTGAAGGGATTTTACCCTAACATTGGTCTTTTTTCTACTAAAATGAATGGTCTCTCTCGCAGACTCTGTGTATATAAGACGTCTTGCATGTGCAAGATGTTGCTGATTCAGATTGACTACTTATGTGAGGCTTTACACCAGGGGTCGGCATACCTTTTTTCTGGGGGTCCGGTTTCGCTGTCCCCCAGATCATCGGTGGGCTGAAGGAAAAAAATGGTGTTGGAGGCACACGCGCAAATACACATATGCATACACACTGCTACCAGTGTTGTGCACATGCGTGCACGGGCGCAGGGTGCCATTTTGTGTTCCAAAATGGTGCCTGGGCTTGCTCACGCATGCGCATGATGCTGGGTACCATTTTGGAACACAAAACAGCCCCGTGCGTCGCAAGCGCATGCACACTACGCTGGTGCCATTTTGTGTTGCAAAATGGCGCCCGTTGTCGTGCGCATGCATGAGCGAGCGTGGGTGCCATTTTGGAACACAAAATGGTATCGCGTGGCGGCAACAGCGACAGCAGCAGCAGGACCAGCCACGGGCTGGTTGAAAGGCCTCAAGGGGCCGAGCTCGGCCCCTGGGCCGTAGTTGGCTGACCCCTGCTTTACACTGTATGTAACCAATTTCAGGAAAGGTTTCTCCACTATTTTGTTCGGATTCCCTTGATTATGAAACCAGAATATTTGTCCTTCTATGTTGTAGTTAAACACAGTATTATTGCTAGAAAGTTTGAGATAATACTAATTAAACTGCAAAAATAACTGTTTAGCAACCAAATTTGTTTGAAGTCTAATTCCTTTTAAATAATGTCATATTTAAAGAATGTATCTTTTGTTTCCTGGTAATACTGTGTTGCTAGTCTGTCTTTCAAAGCTATCTGGCACAGTCCATTATTGTTGCACATGTGAAATCCTTATTTGAGAGATTTCTGCAGAGTGCCTAGCGCTGTGAGTATGAAGCGAAAAAGAATTAATATATTTTGAAAAAAAGTACCCAAATTATTGAAGTATGTTTGTTTCAAGCAATGATTTTAGATTAGATAATTCACAATGGGGGGAGGAGACATAAAATTCAAGGTCATCTATATAAAATTAGGATAGGGTGGGCCACCTTATGATTGTTCAGCAACAAATGCTTGGTTGTTTTTGCTATTATGATGGAAAGAGAGCCACAATTTCAACTTTTAAGATGTAAGTGTGTGTTATTTGTAACGAAGGACAAGTATTACAATGGAGCATTAGCATTTCTGATAAAAAAAGATTATTAGTAGTGTTTATACCAGGCATATAAAGAATATTCATGAATTTTCCCATAGCTGATGGGAAAGTAGTCTTGATACATCAAGGTATTGCTACTTAACAAAAAAGACCCCAGATATTGCAAGATTTTTCTCTTTGCATGAGATTACACTGTGAAAGTGTGTATTTTCCCATTTTTTTTTTTTTGGCACAAAAACATTGCATGCATTTTTGTGCAAAACTGTTGTTGTTTTTTTAAAAAAACTTGCATATGGCTAAAATACTGTACTAGTTCTGAAAGAAAAAGAATATTTTCTTTGTTTTAAAATGCTGTCTACATTCCATCATCAGTAGAAAAAGCGTCTTTGAAAAAACATCCCTTGCTGTGAAATAGCAGATGTCTTCATTTGTTATTAAGATATCTATTAAAAGTAGTGGTTCCTATTTTTTTTTAAAAAAAGAGGACATCCTTTTAGTTGTTTGAAGCTATGCTCCTATATGCATGTACTAGAGTGTAAACACTATTGTACGCAGTTGATCCACAGTAAAAAAAAAATCAAATGCACACAATTGTATAGTCAATTGTACTATATATGCTTAACTGTATTATATAAATATCAGAAGCAAACAAAGGCTATTAACATTCAAAAATAGCATTTGAGTATTATTGTCATCTGAAGGTCTCTTCAGTTTGGGTTGAACTGAGATGCAATACTATTCCTAGAAAAGGAATTTTAGTAAAGACACATATCTGCTCTGTCAGGGAATATTTTCTAGGAGCAAAAAGATGGGTGGAAGATGATATTATTAAGTTTTACATAATTAAAAGAAAAGTAAATTGTAAATTCAGCCATTTGTTATTTGTTCGAAAACTATACAATTCTTAACATAATGAAGAACAACGTAATATAATCCAACAATATATTTCACATATACTCTACAAATTCTCTTCTGTATTTAAATACTCTTATGTTTCCCCATTAGTTCTATTGACATAACACAGAGCTTACAACCGTTAAGACTTCCTTACAATGCTTAATGGTTCTGAGAACTTAAAATTTAGATTTTTGTGCCACTCTTGATCTGAAAATATTTCTATTAGTCTAATTACCTACTTATATAAACATTGCTTTATGCTAAATTGCTTACTTTCCACTAATTGTAAGGTCATGCTTTTTGTATAAAAATTATATTGTTGAACTCTCTTGTGTAATCTCTTTAATTTCATTTACTTTGTATCTGTTTTCCTTAATCCTGAAGTCATTCCTTGTTTGTCCACTGCATTTCCATTTAAGTTATAATCTGCTTTTATTTTGTTTGATATTTTCCCTTAAATTTTCCAAAGGCTCTTTATTTGTTCCCATTCTTTCCTTACTTTGTTTATTTGTTTATTTTTGATTAGAAATGTTAGAATATCAAGCTCTCTCATATCAGCGATCTTTATTTTCCATTCTGCCAATACAGGGACTTCTTGTTTCCCTTTTTTTTTTTTTTTTTTGCTATTTCCCCCCCCCCCCCCCCCCTTTCTGACAGTAGCAAAGGACCTTGTCTCCTCTCCACATTGTACAGTGGCGAATGTATTGTTGGTGCTAAACATTTTAAATAATATCTGGCAAAAATGGCTTTTAAACTGCAATCATATGATGCAACACATTTGTTTTTCTGTTCTACCAGATTCCTGTTGCTTCAAACCAATATGGCTGGCTTTCTGAGTTTTAAATGGTAAAACAGCCCACATTCACTTAGAAGAATTACTCAAAGAGAGATATCTAGATTCATCAAAATTGCATGCTGACATGTGCTCGTGGCTAGGCATGCTCTTTACCCTTACAGATCAAACTCTCTTAGATGGTTTTAAAAAACATTCTGTGTAAGGAAGGTTGCACGTTGTACTGTTTTGTGCTTCCCTTCCTAGAGTTGAAGAAGCTTAAAGACAAAGTTTTACAGAATGAACTATTTTTAGAATAGGGAGCACTGAAGGCTTATGACATCCTTGAACTTACCTTTTTTATTTATTACTGGCTGAGCAGGTGTTTTCAGGGTAAAGAAACAAACACAGTGATGATACCAGATAATGGCAACCCTAAAACTCCTTCTCTTTCCTCCAGCTCCCTACCCAAATTGTTTCTTCTTATGTTTTGCCCTGACACTGAGATTGGCAAGATCAGATTATCCTTTCTCTCTCTAGATTGATCTGAACTTGTAGCCAAGGTAGTTATTGTGAAATGCTAACAACAGTTAGACAGTGGCCATTCTGTTGGTAAAAAGGAGTGATACCCTCTCCCTCCTTTAGTCCTGTCTATACTCCAACAGACACAACTACTGATTTGAAAACTATTACTTTCAGAATTATAGGCTCTGTCAAACTATAGTCTCTAAATTTCAGTAGTTCAAGTTCCTACTGGAGGACACAGATACACAAGAGCATGGGTCCCCAAACTACAGCTCGCGGGCCGAACCCGGCCTATCGAGGCCTTCTAACCGGCCTGCCGCCGCCACCACACACGCACGATGCGGGGCACGATTTTGGGTTCCAAAATGGCACCTGCCATCACGCGCGAATGTGCACAACCCCAGGCACCATTTTGGAACACAAAATGGTGCCCCGCATCGCACGTGCCTGCGTACTACTCTGGCACCATTTTGTGTTCCAAAATGGTGCCCAGAGTCATGCCGGGCACCATTTTGGAAACCAAAATGGCACCTGAGTAGTGTGCATGCACGTGCGCGCACCTCCGGCCACCATTTTTTTAAAAATTCGGCCCTCCAATGAGCTGGGGGACGGCGCACCGACCCCCGGCTCAAAAAGTTTGAGGACCCCTGCATAAGAGAAAGTGATTTCCCACCTGCACTCAGCATAGCCACTACCACTCCAAAAATGAGGCGGATTGTACCTCACATCACTGAGCCCAGGATGTATATGCCAGATGGATTTTTTTCACCTATAAATTTTGATGTCTCTTATCACCACAGCTGGATGGTCATAGGTACTGGACTGGAAAATTAGGAGGAAGTTGAACTGCAAGAATTCTATACAAAATAAAATTATTCTTGAATATAATAATCAAGAAAATGGAACATCAGTATCAATTTGCACATAACGTCTGACTAAAATATCACATGTCCAAACTGTGTGAAGGAAGGAGGGTATTGCTTTGAGGAGAATTAGACACCAGAGACAGGCTATTTTATTTATTTATTTATTTATTTAAAATCACCTTTCAAGGTATCATTCTAAAACCACAAATACTGGAAACTACTGTGGTTTATATGTTTACAATGTTTATTTAATTTATATTCCACTGAGGCTTCCAGTAATCTCCTATCTAAAGGAATTGTCACACATATATCTGTTTAGCTTCAATAACACAGCAGCATCAGAAACCTTTGGAAACTTATTTTAACAAGAATGACTTTAATGATGATGTACTATTTATAATCTGTTTTAAATTAAAGTCATTTTAATTGGCTTTAATCCTGTTTAATATTGTCTTAATTTTGGTTTTTGTATGCTTTTATATGTTTTATTGTATTCTTTCTTTTTGTGAGCTGCCTTGAGTCCGAGCCTGGGAAAAAGGCAGGATAGAAATAAAATGTTGGATGATGACAGATGTTCCAGATTATTAACTGTTCTCTCCCCTTTGTGGCAAGGGTAGGCACCTTTGACCATTTAAAAGATTTGGCCTGTAAAACCTATACATCCTTATAACCATGCAGGGTAGATATGATGAGAATTGATAGCTCTAAGGAAACAGGCCTTTATCAGCCTACACACAACATCCAAATCTTAAATAGTTAATCCCTTACAACAGAACCATAACATGGATGGCAACACAGGTAGAAACCCTGCCACAAACCCAGATGCCAAATGTGTCCCCACATTGACTTTGGGAGCAATATTACAGGGACCAATCACATCATCCACAACATCAGAGGTACATTTGCTTGTTCTGGTATATGCTATTCTATGCCAGCAATGCCTCCCTGCACTGTACAATGGACAAACAGGACAGCCTCTATACAAGAGGATAAATAGACACAAATCTGTCATTAAAAATATCAGTACTCCAAAACTAGTTGCAGACATTTCAATCTTCCTGTATATACAGTCCAAGAGTTAAATGTTATGGTTCTTGAATGAGGAAATTACAAAGGAAAGCTAGAAAAAGAAGCAGCTGAACTGAATTATATTTGCAAATTCAAATCCATTAATAGAGGTATGAACAAAGACAATGGCACAGTACATATTTATTTTATTTATTTCAAGGATTTACATATATTAATACAAGAGTCCTCACTGTTGTACATACAACAAAAAATCTTTTCAAAGAAGATTTTGAACCCAGGGAAACTGACTTTTGTAAGCAGATTTATTGCTTTCCAGTGATGTATTCAAGTCTTTTATTCCAAGTCTCAAGTCAAGTCTCAAGTTTCTACCTTCGAGTCTCAAGTCCTTGCAAAATAGTTTCAAGTAAAGTCTCAAGTCTGGGAGCCAACTTTAACAGAAAAAAAAAATGTAGTTTGGGTCTTTCTCTCTGTCTGTGTAGGAAATACAGTTTCACTAACTAGAAAATCAAGAAGATAATAACTTAATCTTACTCAAGACGTGCCCCAAGTTAGGTTAAAAAATTGTAAGCAATTTATCAAGATTGCATTTTAGAAAAATGAGGTTTACTTAGCAGCCTATCCATGCTGTGCCTCAAAGGAACCTTCTAAAACTTTTGAAAAGCTTTAGTAGGATCCTTCTCCCTCAATCCTAATACATTTGTTGCTCCTCTGCAATAAACATTATGAATGTGTTCTGCTATTGAACCAAGGACAACAAGTTGGTCGCTAAAAATATACAAGTTTATGAGTTAAGTCAAGTTAGTGAGTCATTTATTGCTGAGCCTAGACCAAGGCAAATCATTGAAGAATATATATCACTGTCGTTTTCACAAATCAACATTAACTGGCCACTGTAAAAATCTGAAAGACCTGTATCATATTATGCAGCCCTTTGAAAATATAGAACTAGGGTCATGATTTGCATTCTTGTGGATCCTATTACATTCCATCCCACTCCCACAAGTGTGCAAATATGCTTTATACCTGAGCTTTTATTATCACTCTGTACTGCTTCCAAAGAAGTGGGATTATATCTGTGAAAGTTCATTCAGAAATAGAGACTGGTTAGTCTTAATGGTGTGACTACATTCCTTCCCCCTCCCCTCTTTTCCTCCTTGAATAATTTTGAATGTGTCTAAATCACATTGCTGCTTCAGGAACACATGCTCAGTGTTTATGATGTCCAACATCATCAGAGTTTTTAATTGGCCTTGCTTTTGTTTGATCCTTTAATAAATCTTTAAAGACATGCAAATATAAGAAGACAATCTAACAAAACATTTGTTAGTGCATTGAATCATTGACCTGCTCCAGATGTTACAAGAAGTCATAGTGTACAACCATGGATTGATATCCTGACTTCTTAATGAGATGTGGTTGGAATGAAACATTAATTGTTGGATTTGTATATAGCAACAAATGATAACCAGGAACAGACACTTAGATGTCTTTTCTTCATGTATGGGACTTGTTCATCATAACCTGAAATCTGTTCATTTATATCTCAGTTAGATATACAGTGGTACCTCTACTTACGAATGCTTCTTCTACCGAAAAATTCGACTTACGAAACGCACTTCCCGAAAAAATTTGCTTCCACTTAAGAAAGCGTTCCAACTTAAGAAATTGGGGCGAATGAGCTGCTCTCCGAATTTTGTGGCATGCCATTGGTTAGCGAAGTCTAGCAAAGCAGCACTGTATTGGCTAGTGAAAGAGGAAGTGTTTGCCTAGTGAAATTCAGCTAGGCAGCACAGTTTGGGCTTGCGAAAGAGGAGAAGGAAGTGTGGCTAGTGAAATTGGTGGCTTCTGAGATCCAGGAAGGTAGGACTTGTGGCTTTTGATTTCCAGGACTGTATTTTTGGCTTCTGTGGCTTCTTATATTCAGGATTGTATTTTTGGCTTGTGATATTTTTGGCTTTTGATCTCCAGGATTGTATTTTTGGCTTCTGATATCCATCAACACTTTTGTACATACATTTGTATTGAGTTGTTTTGTACATACATTTCTATACATTTGTATTGAGTTGTAGCTTGAATCTGGGGGCCTGGAACGGATTAGGGCATTTCAATGTTAAATTTGCTTCTACTTACGAAATTTTCTGCTTACGAAATGGCTGTCGGAACGAATTAATTTTGTAAGTAGAGGTACCACTGTAGTGGGATTCTGTGGAAACCTAATATGTAAGACAACTTGGTACTTTATTATTAGGTTATGTTGGAGTAAGTCTCTCCTGGCCTCCATGGACCAGATGGTAATCAGAAGCTTGAAGAAAATCATTGGATGGGTATATATGGGTCCTGAGTAGAATTAGTTTCTGGAGTAGTGTTAGGCTACTGGCTCTGGTGTTCTAATATCAAAATACATCTGTCAGTGAGTGGCTAATGGGAAAGGTCCATTAAATTTTACAATCTATGTTTACTAGCTAGAATAAAGAAATGCAAATGGTTTCCTTTACAGTTTTATGCATGTAAAAACCTAATAAAGAATTTCTCCATTGCCAGGGGAAAAAACTGCAATTGAACAGCCTTCATTTAGTACTAGCCAAAACCCTGCCATTTTCAAAATTGGAATTGGCTGTAAATGTTATAGCTGGAAAAGTAACTAAGAACATATACTATTTTAACTGGCTACATAGTCAAAGGAAAACATCAGGGCACAGTGTCGACTCTGAAGCTTTTCTCGGAACATTGAGAATATACACAGAGGCATAGGACTGTTTTGTCCAGCTCTTTGCTTCTGTCAATCACATAGTGTTCCATGTAGGCAAACTTCCCATTTCTAACAACTTATCTTGTCCAACGAGGAATTGTAGAAAACATAGTGACAATGCAGTCTTTTTATGATATGTGGTCAATTAGTTAATAAACAGCTGTATTTGTATTATATACATGGTTTTAGCCATTAATATTCAAGCTAGTTTTTCTTTGTGGCTTTATGGTTTTTCCCCTTAAAATATGGCTTGATTTAGGCTGAAGATAGACAGTTGGCAGCTCAGGGGCTTAGTCTAAGATGCCAGTGGAAAAGCCAAAGGGGGGCAGAGAAGGAGCAGGGTGAAGGAGCTGCCAAAATGTGCCCTATTCAAACTTCGTACAAACTTTATGCTTGTTACCTGGTTGTTCACAAGCAACACTTGTTGAAATTCCCTCTTCTTCACAACTGTTGAAGCTAGTGAGGGGTGACTGGGTGGTTTGGGGGAATCAGCACACTATGGAGGGATAAGGGGCTTGTGTGGAGACATATTCTACTGTTCTCACTGGAGTGGAGGGAATTAAAGAAGAGCTCTTTGCTGATGTCTCAGTTGGTGTGGGAATGAGTCTGGTTGTGGTGGACCCAGTCATGTTGTTAGTATAAAAGAGTATGCCTTCTGAGATCTTTATAATAATGTGGTTGATGTTTTATGCTCCTGTTTATTTGAAATTGCAATCTTTAAGGTCAGCTGAGCAAGATCTGCCAGTACAGAGCAAGAACTATTGAGTTAGCATAACATCCTCAGTCTTGTCATCTTTTCTAGCATGCCTACATTTCAGTGCTTTCTTCTTATTATGTTTTACTAAGAATTATATTGTTCGAACAGGAATGGAAATTGAGGACACATTATTGGTGCAACTTTACAACTTATATAATCTTGCAGTTCTTAATGTTATTGGTCTGATGAGGTGTGTGGTGTTTGTAGAGAGGAAAAACTACATTTTCTGCACAGTCAGCTTATAATCCTTTAATGATCTCTGCAAGGAGAGCCACTAGTTTGGGAGACAAAGAACATTCAGGAGGCTACTAATATCTAATAGCTCTGTAACATACTCATACAGTTTAAACTTGTCAGTCCACATACAGTCCCCCACTGATCTCAGACACAATGGTGTCCCCACACCTGGTGTCACCCAGTGGGGGAGTGGGGCTTCTGGGGATGGGTCTTCAGGGGCGCTTTGGCGGCAGGGCTTCTGGGGTGGCATGTACTCCCTCCTCCCATGCTGCTCTGTTCTTTTCGTGATGAGCAAAGGACGGGACGGTGTGGGGGCATGTGGGGATGGGGAGCATGTGTGGGGATGGTGTAGGGGAGGAGGGCCTAACCAGGTGTCACCCATCTTTGGGGGTGTCACCCCTTGTGGATCACACCACCACATACCCCCTAGTGATGCAACTGCTCAGAGACACTCTTTGGAATTACCATGGTTTTCCTAGTGTGTTATAGAAAGTGAGAGTGTGTGCTGAGTATCATAAGCAAATGTGCGGTACTGTATCCCAAACTGTTGTGGCTTGTCAAGTGCTGCCACCAGCCATTGTTTTTCCTTTTCCACTCAGAAAAAACAGTAGATTTTCCTGAGCCATGACTAATAATGGTGTTTTGAGCCTGGCAGGTTACAAGTCATACAGACCTAGTGTGTTGTTTTTCCCCCCTTCCCATCCTGGCTGCAAATTACCAAATACATAGACTACATTAACAGTATCATAATTGGGCCATGGGAATTTTGCTATCAGGCTGTATGAACTGTTTTGTATTTGCAAACAACAAAAATTATATTGTTGATATATCTTAAAATAGCACATTTGTCATCAAAAGTGATGTGATGAGCAGCCAAAGAGTAATTCCTTTTCTGAGTAAGGGGGGGGGGGGATAGAAGATATTGCAATAAGATGAACTCAAGAGGAATTTTGGGTGTGATGGTGGTGGGGGCGGAAGGGGCCCTAAAACTGGATACTGTCCAATATTTTATCCTGGAAAGTGTAGTTATAAAGATTTTGGACTGTATTTATAATTGAAAACATACATGCTATTTCTGGTAACCTGCAGTATGTACAACACATTAAGTGAAAGCTAATCAACATGTGCAGTGTCAGCAGCATCAGTTCTGTTGATTTGTACTCTTCCGTTGATCTGCAAATAACAGGCTGAATGGACAAAACCAGGACGCGGCAAGATAAATGCTCAACAAACATATGGGAAAGGCAGCATGCTGCTAACACAGCAAGAAGGCATCAAAGTACAATGCAGCACAAGCAAAAATTACTTATACCATGGATAGAATTAGAAACAAAATGGAATAAGTAGAAAATATTTCAAGACAATGCTCAAAGTGAGGCTGAAAAGTTTTTTAAATGACCAAATTAGTTGCTAAGTGTGTCCATACATTCAGTTTATCTTAATGTCACCTTAAAAACTACAACAGTGCAAAGTGTGTGTTTAAGATGTGGTGCACAGAGTAAAGGGGAAGAGTTAATCCCTTTCTTTTCTACAATGGTTCTAATAGAGGTTTTGGGGTAAACAGCAGCATCAAATTTTGGGGGAAACAACAAGGTTAAACCGCCCCATGCATAATGCAGCCGTGCTCAATCTGATTGTTTCCTTGT
The DNA here is from genome assembly GCA_026167975.1 of Phrynosoma blainvillii. Classification (NCBI taxonomy): domain Eukaryota; kingdom Metazoa; phylum Chordata; class Lepidosauria; order Squamata; family Phrynosomatidae; genus Phrynosoma; species Phrynosoma blainvillii. Next base: position 43,147,975 of record JANUYF010000005.1, read on the forward strand.
TTTTTTAAAAGAAAAAATATACCTGAAATGTATGTATACATTTTAAATGTTTTCTGGTTTGCACATACTAAGGTTGAAAAAGTTCGAGAAGCTTTTCTTCCCATGGTACAAAGTGTGTACCGACTCCCCCCGCCCCAACAAAACAAAACAAAACCGAAAACCAGTCACCTGGTTTCAAACAGAGTTTTCAGGATCAAAAACAACTTGCTGTTTTTGAAAACTCTATCAGTTCCTAAACCTGTACTGTATTGATCAGAGGCTAGAAATACAGTGGATTTGTACATCATGGGCAAGGTTAAATCTGTCCATTCTTCTTCTTTTTCTCTTCATGCTTTGGTCTCATTTCCCTTCCCTTCTCAAATGTTCCATCTCTGCTGTTAATGCATTTTGAGTGCCTGCTGGGTATTGTCCAGTTGCCCTTTGTGGAGTTTGCTAATTTAGAAGTTCCAAAGTACCAGACAAAAAAATTTCAGAGGATAAGAGAATTAGTCAAAGTATAGTAGCTCCAAACTACTGCCTGAAGAGTAAAATTCACCTAAATTCAAGAGAACAGTTTTCATGACAGTGTGTTAAGTGTCAGAACAGTGTGCCAGGTTATTTTAGAAGGTGCTGAATAGTCTTAAAATGTTGCTGATTATGTGTTAAAACCAAATGGGGTGTGGGGAAGAATATCTCTCTGTGTGTATGTGTGTGTGTGTCACAATTTGGGTTAGCAAGCATACTATTTTTATTTGGTGGACTAAGCATTTAATTTAAGCCCGTTCAACTACATTCCATAGGGGAGGTGGGATATCTACACAGTAACTCATATCCTCAGGATAAGGGGAGACACTCAAAAAAAAGATGCCCTCATAACCTGCATTATGATAAGTTTCTAAAGAAAGAGTAATTTGTCTTTCCCATGCCAGTAGGAAAAAGATGGGGCAGGGGAGATGGAGGAGGAAAAGGCTATGGCAGAAAGACAGAGAGAAGGTAGAAGTGTCAGAAAGAGAAAGAGAACCAAACCAAAAATTAAACATTTGAACTATCTCCATCAATATCAAAACTACAAAAGTTGGTGTAAAAACCCCCCCATTTTCAGAAGGTATTTGAAACTTGTCACAGTCTCCTCTTATATTACTTATACTACATATGGGAAGATGTTTGCTGGTTGTGTGTCATCAACGAAAAGGTCTGATTTGAGATGTTACATGGCAATGAGACATTTTGTTGATTGTGAAACAGTCTGTTGATCATTTTATGGTGGCCTCAAACAGGCTTTAAATTAATTTGAAGTCGTTTGGGAGAACCATTCTTCTGTTCATAAACCCATTTCTTTTCTTCCCTGCAATCTCTTTTCAGTTTTTTTAAAAAATATTAAAACATGCTAACTCTGTTGAGCAGAGGCATAATAGAGAATTGTAAATGTCCCAAGACCATCATCTTTTTTTTGGGGGGGGGGGGATGGAGGGGAGAGTTTGAGTTCTATATTAGTAAGGAAAAAAAATATTCTTTCTTATTTGTGCAAGCTTCTACTGCCTAGAGTTTCTCAGTGCTGCTATTACTGCTTCTCCCGGATGTGGCTTGAAGCTTTCCTAAGCTGTAGCTAAAGTTGACAACCTGTTCTTGTGAACTATCTGATAATGAATTCAGATCTCTTGTTCCCCTACTGAGACAAAGGTCTTGCGAACTGCACATGGGAGAACAGCCTAGTTGAAGGTGGTAATCATTCCCTTTTTTAAAATTTAGAGCACTTCTTGGAACAGAACGGAACATAAATCTTTGATGTCTGCCAGAGCAATATCAGCTTTTTGCATGCTTGGATAAAGGTTTGAGGGATTTTTTTTAAAAAAGAAGTCTGCTCTTTCCCCCTCTTCATCCATAATTCTTGACAGGCTGAATTATCTATAAATAACACATGCAGACAAGATTATTTAGTTAAAACACATACCTCTAGAATTTGTCAGCTAAACTATGATTAGTTAAAGGTTACATTACCTTGTCATAACAGTATATGATAAAAATATATGCTTCTCTTTTCTATTTGCCTCCAAAACATCTCTTCAAAAGCAGATTTTCCACAGTGTGCAACTTGGGTACAACCATATAGAATGAAAATTTATGTTTTTGATATCAGTTAATATTTTGGCTCCACTATGTACATTCTCTCATACAATCACAAATCCTGCATTACAAGCAATATTTTTTTGTGTATAGAGGGAAGTAGGCATACTCAGCTCTGCCAACGATTAAGTGAGGAACCCAACAAACATATAGGCATCTGAACCTAGTCTCGTAGTGAATAATGACTTTTGAGGACCTTGGGCAGTAGTGGGGAACCTTTTCCTGCTAAAGGACCCATTTCCTTGGGTATTGTTAAGTGTTCCAGCCATGTACTGTTGAACCCTAAATATGTTAGTTAGAATCAACAACAGTCCTGCAAGTTAGAACTGGCACCACTCCTTGGCCAACTCAGTTTCAGCTAGGTGAGAACCCAACTTTTAGAAGATGATGTTAAGGCATGCTCCCAACAAGATGTCAAACTTTGTACCCTTTGATCCCAAGCCAAATTCAGAATTTGGTAGCAATAACCAAGCAGCCAGGTACTGCAGTCAGAATCAGATGCTTCCTAATAATGCACCCCCCCATTATATGGAGGTAGATTTAAAACAAGTGTGATATAGTGGTTTGAGTATTGGACTCTGATCCTGTCACACACACTCAGCTCCAGAAAACCCTGTGATAGGTTAGCATACCCATAAGTTGGAAATGACTTGAAGGCACACAACAAGATTTGTAGACAGTATAGTGTAGTGACTTAAGTGCTGGACTATGACTCTGGAGACTGGGTTTGATTTTCCGCTCAGCCATGGAAACCCACTAGGTGACCTTAGGCAAGACATACTCTCTCAGCCATGTTGTTGTTGTTGTTGTTGTTAGCTGCCCTTGAGTCAGTTCCAACTCATGGCAACCCTGTGAATGAGACATCTCCAAGAATCCCTATCTTCCACTGCCTTGCCCAAATCTGGCAAGCCCTTGCCCATAACACCCCTGAACGAGTCTATCCATCTGGTTTGTGGTCTTCCTCTCTTTCTTCTACCCTTTACCTTTCCAAGCGTTATTGTTTTTTTTAGTGATCCATGCCTTCTCATTATGTGGCCAAAGAATGATAGTCTCAACTTGATCATCTTTGCTTCCAAGGAGAGCCGTGGTCTGATCTGTTCAAGAACCCATTTATTTGTATTCTTGGCTGTCCATGGTATCCTAAGTACTCTTCTCCAGCACCACATTTCAAACGAGTTGATTTTTTCCCCCTGTCTGCTTCTTCACTGTCCAGCTCTCACATCCATACATGGTAATTGGGAATACAATGGCCTGAACGATTTTAACAGTTGTATGTATGTCTTTGCTCTTCAGTATCTTTTCCAGTTCTTTCATAGGTGCCCTTCCCATTCCTAGTCTTCTTTTTATTTCTTGACTGCCCTCTCCATTCTGGTCAGCCTTAGAGGGTGGCAAAGGCAAGCCCCCATTTGAACAAATTTTAATCAAGAAAATTCCAAGATTCACCTTAGAGTTGCCGTAAGTCAGAAATTACTTGAAGGCACACAACAGCAAAAACAGATTTAGTTTAGACGTATGGTAAAAATGACTTACAAACAAAGCAGTTAGAAAAACTGAATAAATATAAAAAGTTATTTAAGAATGAATACAATGGGCAAGCATATGGAAAATTGACTCTCCTAGCTCTTGTATATACTAGACCTAAAGGCGTGAGCTTCCTTGCAGAGTAACACGTGACCACATCTGCACAGGCAAAATGGAAGATTTAAGGGAAACGTGCTCATGTTAAAGAAGATGTGGCCAGTTTTATATGAAAACATCACCAGCTCAAGTGAGCATAAGTAATCAATCAGGACCATCATGGCTTGAACATTCTAGCATCTTGCCTTACAAATTAACATTGCCATTCAAGGGTGTGATCATTTTCTCACTAATTACTAAGGCTCTGAAATTCTCAAAATTACTCACGGATATGAAATAGCAGCTAACTTCTTGAGGAATATGTGCATGTTAGCTGGTACAAAATGAAAACTGGTAAGAAGATGCAGGCAGTCACAAAAGTAAAACCAGATTTCTTCCTGTGTACAATCCCTAAAAGCACCAGATCCTGTTTGGTCTTGTAAGCTAAACAGGGTACATCCAGGTTACTACTTGGATGGGAGACCACCAAGGAATACCAGGTACTATAGAGTACAACTGGCAAAATGACCTGAGTCTTCCTTTCCTAAGAAAACCCTATGAAATTCATTTGGTCTCTGTAAGTCAACACGTGACTTGAAGACACATGCAGATGTGTGTGTGCACACACTTTTTATAATGTATGTGCAGGGAGTGCATGCCTGTATGGGGAGATCAGTGTTAGAAACAGAGAGGTCACCTATCTACCTCTTCCATCTACTTCCTCCTATCTGTCTGTCATCCCTTACCTTTTGACTCCTAGACAGTTTGGTTTCAACTCTGAGAATTTCTGATCATTGGGGCATACTTATCAGACACTCCATCAGATCATTCTATCAGATCGTTTCTTGTATACTCAGAGTGCCTATGTTCTACTGCATTAATTTGTTTAGTGTTTTTTAAGTCAAATTTTAATGTGTTATTGATTTAATACAGGGGTAGGCAACCTTTCCCCTTTAAGGGCCAAGGGACTTCAGCTCCCAGAAGCCTCAGCCATGTTGGCCAATAGTCCCATGTTGGCCAATAGCTCCTGGGATTCTGGGAGCTGAAGTCCCTCGGCCCTTAAAGGGGAAAGGTTGCCTACCTCTGATTTAATATATTTTTAAGGGTGTGTGTGTGATATGTTTATTATATTTTTATTTGTATGGGATTGTATTTTAAATTATAAGCCGCCTGGATAGCCTTGGCTAAGGGCGGGATATAAATAACATTTTATATTATTATTATTATTATTATTATTATTATTATTATTATTATTATTATTTTACAGGTTGGGGCTTCTTGGAGTTGAAGTCCAAAATATATAGGGATTGAAGTATTCTATTTGAATGTATTGTCTGAGCAGTTTACACCTAGCTTAAGGATAAGGAAAGGAGAGTAGGAGCCTGGAAGCTGCCTGTCACCAGCACTTGGACACTTGAGACCCATTCACACTTATACAATTATAGTTCTGTGTTTCACTTCAACTGCTGTGGTAACATCCCATTGAATTCTGGGATTTGCATTTGAGGGAAGAGTATTTAGGATTCTTGGCCAGAGAGCTCTCCTGGATGCTTAAACTACAAACTCCATGATTCCATAAGATGTTGTCATGTTAGTTAAAGTGGAAGATAGCACTATAACTGTGTAGAGTGAATGGATCACAGTCATATTCCCCCTCCCCTGCTTAAACTGAGTGTATTGTTTTAAAATTACAGTAATTATTTTTTAAGTGACAGGAAAAAAATTAGTATATGGGTAGTTTATAAAGATCTGTTGTCTTCTTTTTTGGTATACAGAGAGATCCTGTAGCACCTTTGGGACTAACGGCCAATGCAGACGGCCCCTAAGGGGCAGCTCTGTACCGCCCCTGGGAGCGCCAGATTGGGGCCATGGCAACCACATGCCACAGCCCTGATCTTCTTTTCTGCCGCTCCAAAAAGAGCTGGCAAATGCCGCTTCTTTTTTGGGGTGGCAAAAAGCTGCCCTTAGAGCTGCCATTGTGGCTTTTTTGTGCATCTGTGGCACAGCGTTTGTGCATGCTGCGCTAATGAGGTGACCTGACACTGCGCACTGTGCTGTTGGGCACACGGCTTGATGGCGGCGGGGCGGAGTTGGGGGCTGGCGTGTGGTCACCCCACCCCAACTCCACCCCCAGGCCAGCCCTATAGGCCGGTCTGCATCGGCCCTAACTCAAAGAAAGAGGTTGGCAGCATGAACTTTTGTAGACTTAAGTCTACTTCCTCAGATGCATTTGGACTTTTATGCTGCCAACTTCTTTCTTTCAGTTAGGGGGGAAGCAGACCAGGGTGTCTGGGACGCCCTGGGATGGTGCGCCGCGGGACCACGGCAGCCGCACCGCGGCGCACCGGTGGCGTCCCTGAAAGGAGCGCTAAATTGGCGCTCCTTTCAGAAATCAGGGAAAGTGCGCCCTAAACGCGTCGGGCACACTTTCCCTGGCTTTTCCGCCCAGCGTGTGAGGACGCTGCGGCGGGAGGTTGCCCCCGGAGCGCCGGCCGTGCGGAGGGCCGGCAGCTCCGAGGGCAACCTCGGGAGGAGGAAGGGGCGCCGCTCGTGCGGCTGCCCCTCCTCTTCCTTGCCTCGGAGACGACTTTATTCGTCGTTTGCCGAGGCCCTTAGTCTCAAAGGTACTACAACATCTCTCTGCATACTGATTTTACAGACTAACATGGCTACACTTTTGATGTTTTTGATGATATGTAAGTACCCCTCTTTCTTTTATACAAAGCTGAGTGGCACACATATAGGATTTATGACTTGTTATCCTGGATCACCCCATTTCCAACTGAGGAACATGAGACATTTGGTTAACACTATTGTGATTTATAAACCCCATGCTATTTTTGGCCCTTATGGAATAAATAAACCTCAAATTCATGGGAAAGCACATCCATTATAGATTATTCTTTCTTTTTAAATAATTTTTATTGCCTTAAAATAGAAAGTATGAAGAAAGAGGGAAAATATACACCACTACATTTTTATTGAAGAAATATAGGACTTTATCACACAGAGAAAATTTGGGGTTTAAATGGACATTAATTCATGAAAATCGCGTGATTGCATTGAAGATTTTCACAAACGTCTCAATTAAAGAGGACTTATCCCAACAATAAACAGGAAATAACCAGTGACGAATCATTCATGGGGAAATGTGTCCTCTTTAATTGAGATGTTGTGTGAAAATCTTCACTGCGATTGCAAAATTTTCACGTGATATTGTTCGTTTAACCCCCCCCCCTTCCCCTCTATTCCCCCCACCCCCGGTATTCAAAAGGCCTAGCAATGAAAAGCTTCTCATCCTGGTTGAGAGCATTCCTATTACGATGTCTAGCCACTTTGTAAGGGAAAGTTCTCACAACTTTAGTTATAATATTATGCTTTTATTGAAACAATTAGCTCAGTCAGACTAAAAGTGAGCAGATCCAGAAGTGTATGGACTTTAAAAGCTCATAGCAGTTTTTTAGGCTTCTCACAATCTCTTGGTTAAGAACCACCTGTTCTAGTGTGAGGAACTTTCTCTCCATATTACTTCAGAGAGGGGCAACCTGAGAGCTGAAGGTAGCCATCCCAATATCTTTTTCTCTTTTTATTCATAGGCTGCCAAGATATGGGCATATTAGTTGGACAAAAAGTTTGAACTGATTTCTTACAGAGACCTTTTGGAATTAGGCTGAGGCTTCAATGCAAATTGCCCATTCCTGACTATCCAACAGCTCTGTGGCATTGTTAGAAACCTTCCTTAGGTTTCAGTATCTGAGCATCTGTTGCAGCAGTGTAGGTTGCAGGGCTTATTCAAGTAGACTGAGGGGGGTTGCAGACTGCCAGAAATAGTGTGAATTCAGTCCACTTTTAGGGTTAGGGTTAGAGTTAGGGAACCATGGGAACTGTATTTTATTGTGGCATCAGAGTTGTCTGACAGAGAAGGCTCAATGTCTCAGAAAAATAACAGTTCCCATGATTCCCTAGCACTAACCCTAACCCTAAAAGTGGACTGAATTCACACTATTTCTGGCAGTCTGCAACCCCCCTGACTGCATCACTAGCTTACCTTTCATGTTGGTTGGCTATTAGTATACTATTAGTATACTGTCATATCAACTCAACTTGAATAATTTTCTTTATAAAGGAGTGTCCATTGAAGAAAGATTTTTATTTGACAGATACCAGTAGCCTGCACACTTGATAGAGCTGGTCCCACTACTAGGCAGAGTGAAGCAACTGTCATATTCCGGATCACAAAGGGGATATTCTTTCTGAGCATTCCTGGGGTATTCTTCTCTCTTGGAGAACATAGCTGTGTGTGCCATGGGCCTTCAAGCTAGCTTTATGCACTCATGAGTGATGAGGATGGTAACTTCCTAGTGTTAAAGTAAGATTTAACAGCCACATGGACTTCACATAAGCTGTTTGGTACACAGAATAAAGGGGAGCCATCTTGTCAGGGAGCAAAATATCATAGACTGGTCACGCACTCTTGAAGCAAACCTTAGAGCCCAATTGTAAATGATCATGACAGTTCTATATATTTAAGCATAGATCTGCGTTGAGCATGTAGAAAGGGTTTGGGGGGCATGAACCTATTATTATTATTATTATTATTATTATTATTATTAATCCTGCCTTCCTCCCAATACAGGGACTCAACACAGCTAACAAATTTAAAACAGTCTAAGTTAAAACAGTATAAAACATTAAAAATACAAAATTTAAAAAACAATCAAACAATTCAAATGATTAAAAACATTACATTTCTAAAATTTTAAAATTTAAGAACTCTTCAAAACAAAAACAAAACAGCACCCATATCAGTATGTGAAGGCCTGGTGGCATAAAAATGTTTTTATCTGCCGTCAAAAAGAAAGCAAAGATGGAGCCATCCTGGCCTCTCTAGGGAGGGAATTACAAAGCTTGGGAGGAGCCACTGAGAAGTCTCCCTCTCTTGTTCCCACCAAACATGCCTGAGAGAGTAGCTGGACAGAGACAAGGGTCTCTCCCATTGATCTCAATACTTTGGGAGGCTCATACAGGGAGATACAGTCCTTCAAATAGCCTGAACCCAAGCCGTATAGGGCTTTATAGGTCAAAACCAGCTCAGAAACAGACTGGTAGCCAATGTGTTGCAACAAAGGAGTTTTATGCTCCTTGTAGTCAGCTCTGGTTAACAGTTTGGCTGCAGCTCTTTGCACTAGCTGAAGTTCTGAGCACTTTTCAAAGGCAGCCCCATGTAGAGCGCATTACAGTAATCCAGATGGCATGTAACCAAGGCATGTACCACCATGGCCAGATTTCTCCAGGAATGAGTGCAATTGGCACACAGGTTTTAGCTGTGCAAAAGCACTCCTGGTCACTGATCTGTCTTTCAACTGACTAGGAATACCTCTGTCTTGTCTGGATTAAGCTTCAATTTGTTTGCCCTCATACAGTAGTGTCCTGGTGTGTGTGTGTGTGGGCCACACCGGGTGACACCCCTGCGGGAACTACTTTGGCCCCTGTGTGCACTCCTTGGGCTCACACGGGTGCTCTGGGTGCTGTGAGGGTGCTCCTTGGGGCCGTGTGGGTGTCGTTTCAGCCTGCGGGGTGCTGTTCCGGTCCATGTGGACACTCTAGAGCAGGGGTAGGCAACCTTTCCCCTTTAAGGGCCGAGGGACTTCAGCTCCCAGAATCCCAGGAGATATTGGCCAACATGGGACTATTGGCCAACATGACTGAGGCTTCTGGGAGCTGAAGTCCCTCAGCCCTTAAAGGGGAAAGGTTGCCTACCCCTGCTCTAGAGACTGTGTGGGTGCTCCTTGGGCAGGTGCTGCTATGGGCCACATGGGCATCATTTCGGCATGCGTGGGTGCTTCTCTGGCCCACGTGGGCACTTCCTCTGGCCCTGGAACCAGGAAGTCCTGGTGCTGGAAGTCTGGAGCCAGAAGTCCTGCCCCCCAGAAATCCCACCCCCACATCAGGTGTTGCTGGTGTGGGACTGCCGCTGCCCTCATCCGGCCCATTACAGCAGCCAGACACCAGTTTAGAACAGAAACAGCTTTCTTGGAATTAGGTGGAAAGGTGTGATACAGCTTGGTATCATCAGCATACAGGTGACACCTTACTCCAAAACTCCGGACGACCTCTCCCAGAAGTTTCATGTAGATGTTAAGAAGCACAAGGGACAGGATTGAGCCCTGAGGGACCCCACAGGCCAATGGCCAAGGAGTCAAACAGGAATCCCCCAGCACCACCTTCTGAGAGCCCCCTTCAGGAAAGAATGGAGCCACTGTAGAACAGTACTTCCAAGCCCCATCCTAGAGAGGTGACTCAGAAGGATAGTTCCATTGATGGTATTGAAAGCTGCTGAGAGGTCCAGCAAAACCAACAGGGGCACACTCCCTGTGTTCAGTACTCTGCATAGGTCATCTCATAACCTGGCCTAAAACCAGACTGACATGGATCTAGATAATCTGTCTCATCCAGGAATATTTATATGAGTGAAGAGTTTAGAAATTTCCTCTTAAGTGCACCCTAACATTCCTCTAGAGTACATTCTGTCTTCTCTGTTTTTATTGTCAGTGAGGCACACTTTGGATTTAGCACTCCATTTCCATTTCTCAGATTTTGAATATGTTAATAATTTTGTGGTGTCTTATATTTAATCTGTGGAGGCTTCTGCGTTTATATTTCATCTGCCTATTTTGACAGTGGCTATGCTGTTTTAGATATTCTGGGAGTTGTAATCCAAAAAGGTTGTAAACTCTGCTTTTGACCACAGGTATAGCTGGGGCAAGTGTAGAATTACGTAATGGATTTTGCAAATGTTGCCTGTCAATTCAAGGCAAAAAAATTGCTTCAGAGAAAGAAGGAGCTGTTGTGCTTTACAACTGTTTTTTCTAAGACTCTGAATTTTAAACTTAAGAATTGCATTTGCCACCTACCTTGTTTCTCCTTTTCTCAAAATGTTCTGTTTTTGCAATGGACATTAATCTGAATTAATGTTGTAAGAATATTACTGCCTTCTAATGAGAAACTATTGTAAATGGTCCAAATATTATGTATTAATTCTTACTTAAAAACAGGCACTGTGGTAAAATAATCCAAGTAAAAGTGTCAGCATAAGAAATGAAATCCGTATGGTAATCGCTTTCAGGATGACAGATTTGAGTGTGTTCTCGAATGCAGAGTTCTTGCTACAGATAGCTATTTTTGATTATATCTTGTTTATGTATGCTGTAATAGCTTAATTAAGATGTGTTGTTTCTGTAAAATGGAAAACAGAAAAAGTGACTAAAAAAGATGTAGCTTTATTTACCTTTCATGCATTTTCTCTAATACATGTGTCAACATCTTTATTGCTTCCATTGATATGGAATTAGAGTTTTGTTCTTATGTATTAAAGATGCCTTGCTTGTAATTAACAGGGTGTTTGATTTCTAGACAGAGTTCATTCCTATTTCATAGATCCATAGAGTTGGAAGAGACCACAAGGGCCATCCAGTTCAACTCCCTGTCATGCAGGAACTCAAAATCAAACCATCCCTAACAGATGGCCATCCAGCCTCTTTTTAAAGACCTCCAAAGAAGGAGACTCCACCACACTCCGAGGGAGTGTGTTCCACTGTCAAACAGTTCTTACTGTCAGGAAGTGCCTCCTAATGTTCAGGTGGAATCTCTTTTTCTGTAAATTGCTTCTGTGGTTCCAGGTCCTGTTCTCTGGAGAAGCAGAAAACAAGTTAGTCATAGAATCATAGAATCATAGAATCATAGAATCATAGAGTTGGAAGAGACCACAAGGGCCATCCAGTCCAACCCCCTGCCATGCAGGAACTCCCAATCAAAGCATCCCCGACAGATGGCCATCCAGCCTCTGCTTAAAGACCTCCAAGGAAGGAGACTCCACTACTCTCCGAGGGAGTGTGTTCCACTGTCGAACCGCCCTTACTGTCAGGAAGTTCCTCCTAATGTTGAGGTGGAATCTCTTTTCTTGCAGCTTGCATCCATTGTTTCGGGTCCTAGTCTCTGGAGCAGCAGAAAACAAGCTTGTTCCCTCCTCGATATGACATCCCTTCAAATATTTAAACACGGCTATCATATCACCTCTCAGCCTTCTCTTCTCCAGGCTAAACATCCCCAGCTCCCTAAGTCGTTCCTCATAGGGCTTGCTTTCCAGACCCTTCACCATTTTAGTTGCCCTCCTTTGGACACGCTCCAGTTTCTCCACATCCTTTTTGAATTGTGGTGCCCAGAACTGGACACAGTATTCCAGGTGAGGCCGGACCAAAGCAGAATATAGTGGCACTATTACTTCTCTTGATCTAGACACTATACTTCTACTGATGCAGCCTAAAATTGCATTGGCCTTTTTAGCTGCTGCATCGCACTGTTGACTCATGTTCAACTTGTGGTCCACCTGGATTCCTAGATCCCTTTCACACGTAGTCTCATTCAGCCAAGTGTCCCCCATCGTATATCTGTACTTTTTGTTTTTCCGCCCTAAGTGCAGTACCTTACATTTCTCTGTGTTGAATTTCATTTTGTTAGCTTTGGCCCAACTTTCTAGTCTGCTCAAGTCATTTTGAATTTTGATCCTGTCCTCTGGGGTATTAGCTACTCCTCCTAATTTGGTGTCGTCTGCAAATTTGATAACTATGCCCCCAATACCGTCATCCAAGTCATTAATAAAGATATTGAATAGCACTGGGCCCAGGACAGAGCCCTGTGGCACCCCACTGGTCACTTCTTTCCAGGTTGAAAAGGAGCCATTGTTGAGCACCCTTTGTGTTCGACCAGATAACCAATTACGAATCCATGTAACAGTTACTTTGTCTAGCCCACATTTTACCAACTTGCTTGCAAGAATGTCATGGGGAACCTTGTCAAAGGCCTTACTGAAATCAAGATATACTATATCCACAGCATTCCCTTCATCTACCAAACTGGTAATTTTATCAAAAAAAGAGATCAGATTTGTCTGGCATGACCTGTTTCTCTGAAACCCATGTTGACTTTTTGTGATTATGAAATTATCTTCCAGATGTTCACAGACTCTCTGTTTAATGATCTGCTCCAGAATCTTTCCGGGTATTGATGTCAGACTAACTGGACGATAATTGTTGGGATCCTCTTTTTTCCCCTTTTTGAAGATGGGGACAACATTTGCCCTCCTCCAGTCCGCTGGGACCTCTCCTGTTTTCCAGGAATTCTCAAAGATTATTGCCAATGGTTCCGATATTACATTTGCCAGTTCTTTTAATACCCTTGGATGTAATTCATCTGGTCCTGGAGACTTATATTCATCTAAATTAACCAGATGTTTCTGTACTATCTCTTTACTTATTCTGTGATGAAATTCTCCTATTCTGTCCTCTGCTCCATTATCCTCAAGTTGAGCACCCTTTGCCTTTTCTGAGAAGACTGAAGCAAAGAAGGTGTTGAGTAATTCTGCCTTTTCTCTGTCCCCTGTTAACTTTTTGCCATCTTCTCCACACAGTGGCCCTACCATTTCCTTCTTTTTCCTTTTGCTACTGACATACCCCCAAAAGCCCTTTTTATTGTTCTTAACCGCTCCAGCAAGCCTGATTTCATTCTGCGCTTTAGCTTTTCTGACTTTAGTGCCCTCCTCAATATGACATCCCTTCCAATATTTAAACAGGGCTATCATATTCCCTTTTAACTGTCTCTTCTCCAGGCTAAACATACCCAGTTCCCTAAGTCGTTCCTCATAGGGCATGGTTTCCAGACCGTTTACCATTTTAGTCGCCCTCCTCTGGACACGCTCTAAATTTCCAACATCCTTTTTGAATTGTGGTGCCCAGAACTGGATACAGTATTCCAGCTGGGGCCTGACCAAAGTAGAATACAGTGGCACTATTACTTCCCTTGATCTAGATACTATACTTCTATTGATGCAGCCTAAAATTGCATTGGCCTTTTTAGCTGCGGCATCACACTGTTGACTCATCTTCAACTTGTGGTCTACTAGGACTCCTAGATCCCTTTCACACGTAGTCTTATTAAGCCAGGTATCCCCCATCTTATATCTATGCATTTCATTTTTTTGCCCTAAGTGCAGTACCTTACATTTCTCTCTGTTGAAATTCATTTTGTTAGCTTTGGCCCAGCTTTCTAATCTATTAAAGTCATTTTGAATTTTCATCCTGTCTTCTGGGGTATTAGCTATTCCTCCCAATTTGGTGTCATCTGCAAATTCCTTCATCCAAATCATTGTTGAATAGCACTGGGCCCAGGACAGAACCCTGTGGCACCCACTGGTCACTTCTCTCCAAGATGAAGAAGAGCCATTGCTGAGCACCCTTTGGGTTCGGTCAGTCAACCAGTTACTAATCCACCTAACAGTTGTATTGTCTAGCCCACACTTTACTATTTTGTTTGCAAGAATATTGTGGGGGACCTTGTCAAAAGCCTTACTGAAATCAAGATATGCTATGTCTACCACATCCCCTTCATCTAGCAAGTTGGTAATTTTATCAAAAAAAGAGATTGGATTAGTCTAGCATGACTTGTTTTTGAGAAACCCATGTTGACTTTTAGTGATTATGGCATTCTCTTCTAAATGTTCACAGACTCTGAACTGTTCTAGAATCTTTCCCGGTATTGATGTCAGACTAACTGGGCAATAGTTATTGGGATCCTCTTTTTTCCCCTTTTTGAAGATGGGGACAATGTTTGCCCTCCTCCAGTCTGCTGGGACTTCTCCTGTTCTCCAGGAGTTCTCAAAGATTATTGCCAGTGGCTCTGAGATTACATTTGCCAGTTCTTTTAATATCCTTGGATGAAGTTCATCTGGTCCTGGAGACTTAAATTCATTTAGCTTAACCAGGTATTCCTGTACCTCCTCTTTATTTATTCTGTGCTGCATTTCACCTATTGTGTCCTCTGCTCCATTTTCCTCAGGTTGAACACCCTTTTCCTTTTGTGAGAAGACTGAGGCAAAGAAAGTGTTGAGTAGTTCAGCCTTTTCTCTGTCCCCTGTTAGAATTTCTCCATCTTCTCTGCACAGTGGCCCTACCATTTCCTTCTTCTTTCTTTTGCTATGGACATACCCCAAAAAGCCCTTCTAGTGAGCCTGAGCTCATCCTGCATTTTGGCTTTCCTAACTTTACCCCTACATATGCTAGCTATTTCTTTGAATTCCTCTTTAGTGATTTCACCCCCTTTCCATTTCTTATACATCTCCCATTTAAAACTTAGTTCAGTTGATAGTTCTTTTGTCATCCAACCAAGTTTCTTGAGACATCTCCCATATTTCCTTTTCATCGGAACAGTTCGAGATTGTGCCTTCAGTATCTCCCTTTTGAGAAACTCCCATCCATCCTGAACTCCCTTCTTCTTTAGTATTCCTGACCATGGGAACTCCCAGTGTTTCCCTAAGTTTGTTGAAATCAGCTGTCCTAAAGTCTAGAACAGGGGTAGGCAACCTAAGGCCCGGGGGCCGTATGCGGCCCGCCAAGGCCTTTGGACCAGCCCTAGGTCGGTCCTGCTGCCGCCCCCCCCGCCATTGTCCCCTGCCATGATGATATTGATTATTGTTGTTATTACTTGTTCTTGGGGTTTTTCTTGGCAAAATCTCCACAGGGGTTTTGCCATCATGGCTTTTCTGGGCTGAAACAGTGTGCATGCATATTTTTTTATTTTTTATTTTAAAAATATTTATTTATTTATTTATTTTTGGTGCTTCGGCCCCCTCAATTTTCTGAGGGACAGCAACCCGACCCCCGGCTCAAAAAGGTTGCCTACCCCTGGTCTAGAATGAGTGTTTGTTTGACTATGCCTAGCTTCTCCTTTCCACTGTCTAAGAAACTCCAGGAGAACATGATCACTCCCACCTAAGGATCCCACCTCTTGCACCCATTTCATAGCATTCTCTATCTTGTCATTGCCATCCACTGAATTAGAGAATTTTAGATATCATTGTGGTGTTCTGAATGATTTTAAAAATGTTTCTACAATTTGTTTTGAAACATGAAAACTACTACTATATTTACTTTTCTCTTTCTCTCTCTTTTCTATGTATGTTCCTATCAGAGGGGGACAGCCTGAGAGACATAGATATACTGTTATTTGTATGTATTCTATCTCAGTCACATGTTGTTGTATGCCTTCAAGTGATTTGTGAGTTACGGTTACCCTAAAACCATATAATGGGATTTTTTTTGGGGAGGGGCAAGATTTGTCATTGCCCTCCCCTGATGCTGAAAGAGTGTGACTTGCCCAAGATCATCCATTGACAAAGGCCTAAATCCTGGTGTTAGTTCTGACTAGAGTAGATCCATCAAATCGATGAGATTTACCTATATTTTGACATGTGCTCACCCGGGTTGGTCCCTAGGTGTTCACACACCCATCCCCATGCTGACCTTACCTTGCCAGTTGTTGATCTGATTCAGAAGCCCCCCAGTCGCTGCATCTGATGTGGAAAGGGGGCATCTGACCACACCTACATGGCCAGGTATCCCATTTCCACATCAGACATGGCAACTAGGGGAGCTTCTCAGTCAGATTGACAGTCGTCAAAGAAAGGAACATGAGGTTTTTGCTGCTGAGTTTTTGAGAAACTTCTCACAAAGCCAGTGGTTAGTTACCCCAGGGTAAATGCTCTTTTTCCCAAAGTCAGGCTGGATCTTTGGGATCTGCATCTGGAAAGATGCTCATGGGTTTTTGGCCTGTCTGAACTAGACAACCTGAGGTTAGGGGAAAGCTTTTGGTCCTTGTGGATAACCCCTAGGTCTATTCTAGTTGTCAGACAAACTGTGCTACCACTGAGCATCCATGACACTTCTAATGCTTTTCTTGATTCTACTGTTTTTCAGTGGTTGTTGTATAGAAAAAAATATATACATGTTGTGGAAATCATTCTCAACTTTGTTTCTTAGAAAGAAGGATTAAAGATCAAGAAATGATTTTTTTTTATATTTATATTTTTCTAAGCAGTGTATAACTTCTAAGGACTTTATCACATAGGGAAAATTGGGGGTTTAAAGAGTCATTATCCCATGAAAATCATTCGATAGGGTGAAAGATTTTCACACAATGTTGCGATTAAAGAGCCATTATCCCAGAAATAACCAGGCAATAAACAGCATGAATGATTTGTTGGTGTTTATTGCCTGGTTATTCCTGGGATAATGGCTCTTTAATCGTGATATGTGTGAAAATCTTCCCATGATTATGGGATAATGACTCTTTAAATCCCCAATTTCCCCCCCCCCCCGATTTTCCCGAATGTGATGCACAAATGATGTGCTACTTCTTCCACAATTCCCAGCCTTACTATAAAAGCTCATTTATCTGTCTGCATTATTTTTTCATCAATTAGTCTTTCTCTTTAATATTATCCAGCTTCAGCAAAAAAGAAAAGAAGGGAATATTGTGGCATAATAATAATCATTAAAAAAACCCCAACATATTTGTTACAGCATGTGCTATAGGAAATACACACTTCATCAGATATTATTTTTTTGTCTTCCCTTCTATTGATTTGATTTTGTCAACATCTATATGAAAATTAGTTTGTTGTTATCTTTAGCTGCAAAATGGAGCTTATTGATCAAACTGATGCTTGGTTTTATTTCCATGATTTCCTCCTCTTCCAGTGTCAGAATCATTACTTCAGCTGGTAGCAACAGAGATAAGAAATAACTGATTCTCATGGAGAGATGCCTGGCTTGTCCCATTTGAAATAGGGGGCTTACATGATTTAGGGTCCCTGCAAGCGAAAGAATTATTCCATGTTGAGTTTTCCTCTGTCTTGAAAGAGAGGTGTTGTTGTTGTTATTATTTTAATCATTTATATCCCACCTTTCTCTCAATAATGGGACTCGAGGTGACGAACAACCTACAGTGGGCCCTTTGTATACATGGGGGAGCCGTTCTGGATTCCTCTGCATATGGCAAAATATGCAGGACTTTAAGTCCTGTTTGTTTCAATGGCCATGTGCTCTTGTGTGTGGTGCTGTGCATGTGCCACAAGCACATGCACCATTGTAACATCTTTAAGCATAAGTTTAAAGCTGCAGATGACAAGCCTGCGTATGGGGCGATCATGCTGTATTTAAAACAATGCAAATCACTGCTGGCTGTCAACAGATGTTTTACTAAAGACCTGTCCTCCACCCCCAGCCTTGTGTTGTCCTGTATGGATGATTCAGGTCAGGCCATTAGCCACAGGCCAAGATTGGTCAGTCTGGATGATGATCCAGTGGTCCTGGACAGATCCTGGCCTGAAGGGGCCTTAATCTGGTCCAAAAAGACTGGGTGTTTGCCATGGAGTTTTGAGGAAACTCTGTTGTGACAGCCAGCAAACTGGTTGGCCCTGCACACTCTACATCTGTTGATTCTATCACATCCATTCCAAAGGCCCTTGTCATGGCCTCTAATGTCAGAAGAGGGCACCTGGCCATGTGGGTATAGTGAGGTGCCCTGTATCTGCCCTTATGGGCCATAGCGGAAGCCTTCTAGATGGAGGCAGCAGTGGTGGCAGCTATGGGGGATGTGGCGAAAGCGGGTCCATGGTGTGGTAGTGTGCATGCATGTATACATCTGCCCGTCGTCATACTGGTCTGGGGACTGACCTGGGTCGAAACCAGGGGCAGGACACCATGGGCTTGGCCGATGAATCCTGTCTGTTTGCTCTGGCCCTACATTTGTGTAGGCAAAGGAATCTTGCAGGACCTTTGAGACTGTGTGAAAGAAGTTGTAGCATGAGATTTTGTAGACTTGGTCTACTTCCTCAGTTTGTGTAGTAAACAAGGGTGACTTCAGTGTATAGGAAACTAGTTACTTTCACTTTGAAATAATTTTTGCTACTAGGATATATTTTCAATTTTGTTCAGAAAAAATCTAATATTTTCAGGGGTCATTTTTCATTGTGAACAGACAGAGAAAAGGAACTTCCACTTTTTGGGTTTTAGAGGTAAGATATTTAGTGTTTATCTTATATCCCCGCTTGCCATGTGTTGTTGTCAGTCTGAAGGACTTGCTTTCAATGTTAAGTCACTAGTAAATTTAGGAGTTATAAATAAACATATACATTAAAAAACTCTCAGAAATACAGTTATGTTTTCTTGCCAATGTTGTATCAGACATTTAAGAAACCAATTTTTCGTTCCATTTCATCTTGTGAAGATATAAAAACTATAAGACAATTTCAAAGAGTAGAGCTCTTTTGATGCTTGTTCAGTTTCATTGTAATTTAAAATATGCCTCAGTGTCAGATTTATATAGTTCTTTATTGAAGAAAGCAAATAATGTTGAGTATGATATCTCTTTTTTGAGTATTATATCTCTCTAGCTACAGTTTTCCAAAATGCATTTCTATGAAGACATAGAAATAAAGATTTTCCATACCTTGACTCAAAGTTATTAATGACAGAATGTAGTCAAGTAATCAGAAGACTAAGGGCCAAAACACACTCAGAAATAATCCAATTTGACACTGCTTTAACTGCCCTGGCTCAATGCTAGGGAATTCTTGGAACTATAGTTTTGTGAGAGATTTACTGTACCCTTTTCTATCAGAGAGCTCTTGTGCCATCACAAATTCCTAGGATTCCCTAGCACTAAGCCAGGGTGGTTAAAGTGGTGTCAGACTGGATTATTTCTGCAGTGTGTTTTGGCCCTAAGACTTGGAAGGAACTAGACAACATCCCTGGAGTGTCAAGATATATCACTGAATATTAAAGTTAGGATTGTCCATGTCAGGGGTAGGCAACCTTGCCCCTTTAAGGGCTGAGGGTCTTCAGCTCCCAGAATCCCAGGAGCTATTGGCCAACATGGGACTATTGGCCAACATGGCTGAGGCTTCAGGGAGCTGAAGTCCTTCTGCCCTTAAAGGAGAAAGGTTGCGTATCCCTGGTCCATGTCATAAGGCTTCAGCAGACGGCTTATTGAGCCGTCTTGGAGGCCCGGAAGAGGAGGAGCAGCCACACGCGCAGCGCTCCTTCCTCTTCCTGAGGTTGCCCTCGGTGCTGCCGGTCCTCCGCACAGCCGGCGCGCCGAGGGCAACCTCCCGCCGCAGCGTCCAGACACGCTGCGGCAGAAAAGACAGGGAAAGTGCGCCCTACGCTTTTAGGGTGCACTTTCCCTGTCTTGTGGAAGGAGCGCTATTTTTGCGCTCCTTCCAGGGACGCTGCAGGAGCGCTGGGGTGCGGAGGCTGCGGTCCCGTGGCGCTCTGTCCGGCGGCGTCTCCGCTGCCTCCGTCTGCTTCCCCCCATAGTTTCTATGCATGGTTGTGAAAGCTGGACAGTGAAGAAAGCTTAAGGAAGAAAATCTACTTGAAATGGGGTTCTAGAGAAGAGCTCTACAGATATCATGGACTGTTAAAAGGTCAGTAAATGTGTCCCAGAGCAAATTAAAGTGACACCCAGTGTGGCATAGTGGTTTGAGTGTTGGACTACATCTTTGGAGACAACAGTTCAGTTCCCACCTCAGCTATGAATCCCACTGGGTGACCTTGGGCAAATCGTATTCTCTCAACCTCAAGGGAAGGCAATGGCAAACCTCATCTTGAACAAATCTTGCCAAGAAAACCCCTTAGGATCACCATAAGTTGGAATGACTTGAAGACACATAACAACAACAACAACAACAACAACAGAGCAAATCAAGGTGAAACTATTCCTAGAAGCCAAAGCCTGTTGTTCTTTAGCCGTAACATGAGAAGATGTGACTCACTAGAAAAGACAATAATGCTTGGTAAGACAGAAGGCATTAGGAAAAGAGGAAGACACTATTCCCGATGGACAGACCCAATAAGGGAAGCCATGGCCCTGAGTCTGCAGGACCCGAGCAGGGCTGTTGATGATAGTGTGACTTGGAGGTCTCTCTCATTTATCAGGCCACCATAAGTTGAAGCTGAGTTGAAGACAGTTAACAACTACTAACAGAAGAAAGAATTCATAACACTGATGTGCTATTTCTGGTCCTGTTGTCATTTAGGTGTCAGAGGAAAATGCCTTTGTGTATAAGCTTTCCAGGCAAATGCTACATCTGTTTAGTTACTGATCCTTGGTGGTTTGATTATTTTATTCACATTTTTAATCATATTGTTCTGATTTTAATGGTGTTTGCAAGTTGTAGTATGTTTTATATGTTAGCTGCCCTGGGTTATTTGTGAGGAAGGCAGGATTGAAATCAATCAATCAATCAATCAATCAATCAATAGTCAAAGCTCTTTGTTAAATTCTTACATATATAAGATAGTCTAAGTCAATTGATCCTCTGTATTAAAAAATAGTGCTATTTTTTAAAAAAATGTTTTTGAGAAAAGCTCAGAGACATTGAAGTAGTCTTAAATCTTATTAACTATTAACTTTGTATGAGTCTGTTTTCTTTGAGTTGGAGTTTACAGCCATTTGATATATCCACGTGAGGGAAGAAATAAGTACATCCAAGTTCTCTCATTAACAAGTGCCAGAGATACACTCCCTAAATTTTACCTTTTAGTTACATATTATTTGCTTTCTAGGGTCACATACTTCATGGTACATTGGCTAGCTTTGAAATATTTGTGATCCCATTTAATGCTATATTTTTACACTGGAGTCTGCAGATCAAGACCACAAGATAATGAGCACTTCCATATTTTGTACTTGCATGGGTAATATTTTAAATGTTTTTCTTCTTCTTTAATAGATTGAAACAACACACTTGCATGAGCTTGATGAGAGCACTGAAATTAAGACTGCAGTTGCTAAGATCTGATCTCTCAGTATCACTTTTTCATCTCTTCCCTCAGCAACAATGAGTTCCACAGCACAACCAGGTCAGTCTGTCTGTGTTTAACTTCCTGCTGATGTTTAGGATCAAAATTTGTGCCTCCTAAACATAGAAAAAGAAGTGACTGCAGAAACAAAATGTAAATACAATTTAACTCTCATTCTGATGAAGACTGTTTGAAATGCTTACATTCCACTATTCTGTCTCCTTTGTACCGTAAGGTGTTGAATATGGTTTCTATTTTTGTGAAACTGTCCCTCTTTTCTGTTTGCTATTTTTCTTCACCAGGGATAGGTAGTATGCAGCCTTCCAGATGTTGTTGGACTGCAAATTCTAGCAACCCTGTCAGTATAGTAGGTAATGAGGAATGCTGGGAGCTGCAATTCAGCATTGCCTTGAGGACCATATGAATGAAACCCCCTAGGTTGCATCTGCATCTGGAGTAATTTAGTTTGACACCATTTTAACTGCTATGGCTAAATGTTATGGAATTCTGGGATAGCATTGAGCCATGGCAGTTAATGTGGTGTCAAACTAGATTATTTCTGCAGTGTGGATATACCCCTATGTAGTTATTGTTAGTCAACAATTGTGGAACAATTTGTGCTTTGAAAAGGACTTCATGTGTACAAAAGGATTCCCTCTGTTTCTCAGAACCTGAGATTGCAGGATTATGGTTCTAAAAATACTGTCATTCTCAACTACTGTCACCTGTTTTAGGAGGAAATAGATACTGGTGATATTTTCCCCCCTTCTAGTTGCATTATCAAACCTAGTTTTATTAACCATTTTTCAATGAGAAGGCCCTGCTGCTGCTTGCTTCCAGAGACATAGAGCAAACTTAACATGTGACAAAAGAGAAACACAAGACCTCTCACAGGTGTTGTATGATAAAATTATCCTTACTTACAAAAAGCTCTCTAGCTATTCAGAAGAATCCAAATGCTGTGTAGCCAAGGACCAAAGCAGACAGGCCAAAAGGTGTAGCTTCCAACTGCTTTGGGGGCATGGTATGCGGATGACTCACACCCCCAGATTGGCCGGAAGCTATGCCAAAGCCACCTAAGAAGGCCCAAAGCCACTAGCAAAAGAGGTGGTAAAAAACCGCTCCTGCTGGCGGCTCATTTGGGACCATGGTGGCCAAATTACGGAGCAAGTCATCCGATCACCATTGTCCCTGCTGATCAGGGGCCGATTGGGGCTGGAGTGCCTGGTCTCCTTTGCCCCAGAGATAACAGGGCAGCAGCCAAGCTATGTGTCAATTCCAGATGGCAGTGTTATTCCACTGTATGCATGGGTAGCGCTATTAAAGGACTTAATAATATAAGACAAATCATCAATATCTACTTATTTTCCATCTGAAGTTAAAAAGGAAAATATTCAGAAACCAAACAGACTCCAGCTTCCCAAGATGTTCTGCCACTGAATTTACTGTACCTGTATTTGAATACTAGAATTTCAAAGGGAGACTGGTTTTAAACTACTTAAGGGGGTTTGCAGACTGCTAGAAATAGTGCAAATTGAGTCCACTTTAAGGGTTAGGGTTAGGGTTAGGGAATCATGGGAACTGTATTTTATTGTGGCACCAGAGCTCTCTGACAGAGAAGGCTCAATGTCTCAGAAAAACAACAACAAAAACCACAATTCCCATGATTCCCTAGCACTGACCCTAACCCTAAAAGTGGACTCAATTTGCACTATTTCTGGCAGTCTGCAACCCAAATCTCAGTTCATTAAGAAATTTAATTATATCACCTTTGGCTTGAATCATGATAGTAGGTTTTTTAGCTCATTGCAGGTGTTAGTTAATTAACTCACCATTGCTAGAATGTTTCTCAACATCAACATTGCTTTGTGGATAGTCACTGATTTTTTTTAACATAATGATCACGTTCTGTGTATCTTACACTTGATTTCCTCTTATCTGACTAATAACTCTTTCTTTCTAAACACATGAATAAATATACTTTTGAGTTCATGATAACCTTCCATGAATCTGTTGAAGTGTGGTTTATTTGTTTGTTATTATGGTTTAAGATTTTAGAAGGCTCTTTGATGAATTTATAAGAGGCATATGGAGAGGAGACACAGGAGGAGGAAAGTCGGTAGGGTACATAAGACAGGAATCTGGATAAGGTTGCCAATGTGTGGGTGACATTTAAAAAACCAAACCAAACCAAACCAAATAGTAAGTATGAATTTATCTACAAGTTGAAGTTTGTATTATGTTTATTATGAAGTGTTTTGCTTCTTTCTAAGCTTTTATGACAAGTTGCAAGCCACAAATTCCTTTACATGTGAACATTGTTAAGATAATGAAGTATTAAAATTAAAGTTCCTCACAGGGGAGACTGGAAGTTTGGGGTGTACTATGCTTGGTAGATAGATAGTTTATTGCTTAGTTCAAAGATCATTGCAAACAAGGTTAGTAGAAAAGTTTTAAAAATACAGCAACTTTTTTTGCAAAACCTAGGACATGGAAATCTTCCTCTTAAAACTACAATAAAAGCATAATTAAATAGGTTTATAGAACATTGGTTTATCATGGTTCCATTTTTCCTTCAGTTTATATACTGCTTTTCCATCCGAATGACACTCAAGATGGCTAACAATAATAAAGTATGTGTTAGAAAACTAAAATGGTTTAAACTTAACATAAAAGTAAATAAGTTAAAAGCATAATTAAATATACAGAAAATAAAATATATAGCAAAGGCCCCATTGTTTAGATGCCTTTCAACAAGACTGAAGCAGTCTGATGGGTGGGTAAAAGCAGGTAAAGCAAGAAGAATATGGAAATGAAACTGTGTAAGATCACACACATTACCTTGTGACACCATTAGTAATCCTTGTTTGGAGAAGGAGGGCTCTCCCGTACTAACCAGGAATGAATTCTTATTTATTGAATGTAGGCTTATCTTTTTTTTTTTTTTTAAATGTCAAAAATATAATCCTTTAATTATACTGATTTTAGTAATTCTTCTACTGTTCAGTTGATTAAAATGCCCTTTAAAAATGTTTGTGCATTTAGGTAATTGAGTATCAACAAGACTGCAATATTTTAATATCGTATAAGGAACAAAAAAATTAATTAAACTTTTTGGTTCACTTTTGTTTGTTCTATTTAGGAATGTTTTACAGCTGAAGTTTTCCAAGGCAATCTTCTTTCTTGCCAAACACATTGTGCCACTTTTTCATACAATTACATTTAAGAATAAAACAGCAAAGCACAATCATAATTTCAGACTTTGTTTATTTATAAGCATGTTAATTCCCCTGCAATGAATTCAGGGATGGGGTGCAAGGAAAGAAGTGTCACAATGTTATGTGCAATTCTTTTTACTACAGTTTTGACTGGCAGTATTGGAAACATTCATTTTGGCTCATATGTCCTTGGAATTGAGTGAATTACTGTGATTCTAGCTAATTTGGAGACCCTGTATCTATGAGAGGCAAGAACCTAGTTTGCTTGAAGTTTTGTTTATGCATTTATGTGAGTTTTGTTAAAAGTTCAAATATCAGATGCTTTCAACTTTATGATGCTACGTTGCAATCACATTTTCAGATTTAAGAATTAAGCCCCCCTTTTCCCAAAAATGAACCCATTAATATTTCAGTTTTTTAAATTAATTGAATGGGTTAGTTTTAAAATTATTTTAAACTATTTATACTTAAGTTATACCTTAACTTTTACAAGTACCAATGATATGGAGTTTTATCTGTACTTGTTGTATCTTTTTAAGCAGCCTTGAGTACCAGGGCTACAATAAAGAGAAAGAACTATAAATAAATAATTTATTTTAACCTGGAATCCCCAAAGAATATTTGTGTGTAATTGTTAAGATGAAGGGGGGGGGGGACGTGCATTGAATCTGTTTGTTGCTGTGCAATCCAGCTCATGATTAAATCCTACATTACTTGTTGATGGTTTTGTATATCCACAGCCACATCTATCTCCAAAAATTAATTCTGCTCAAGTATGAGATTGGTGTGTTACAGCTTCTTATCCATTGGTTGAAAGTGAGAAGAAACAACAACAACAAAAACCCCTATTGCTTCTTCAATAAAATCTATATATGAACTTCTTAAAATGTTACCATGGCTGTCACACAGTGGCCTGCTGTGATGTACCAAACAAACATTTTATGGGCAACAGAATGTTCTAATTAACAATATTTGGGAAGGAAGTGGCTAAAAAGAAAAGAGGTTTAAGAAGGAAACAACTTCATTTGATACCTAGGGACAGGAGATCCTGTAAAAATAAAAATGGATAGAAAAAGTGAAGGCAGCCAGATTGTGGGACAGAATACCAAGGAGTGCCAGAGGAGGGAAAGATGTGGAAAGCAGAGACTGAATGTGTCTTATTGATATGAACTAACTAAAACAACCCTTGGTTGTGTGTATTCCAGATACTATATTTTATTACAATGTAGTATATAATCCATGTAAGAGTCAAAGGAGAATGAGGAAATGATATGAAAAAGGAACACACAGTACGCGTTCTTCCAAATTTAACTCCTGGGTTAGTGATTTGCAAGGAGCTGATGGCCACTGAAAGAGAGGTTCAGGGTCATCTAGAGAGTTTAATGGCTGAGTATAAATTCAAATTCATGTTTCTCTGGTCTTCGTCTAATCCCTAAATTACACTTGGTCTCATGTAACTCAGCATCCAAGTTTAGAACCACTTAATAAGTTTTCCTTGAAGTGATAGTGGTACAGGGCCCTCCTTATTGGCATCCTGGTGTCTTTGGTTGACTGCTATGGGTTACAGGGTGCTGGACTGGATACTTCTATTGTCTAATCCAGGGGTTCCCAACCTTTTTGACTCACAGAGCCCTTTTTAGAATAAATTTCTATGGCAGAGCCCCTAAGAGGCCTACCCTCTGGGCGTTTTCACACAGACGGCTCTAAAGCCGCCTGGAAGCCCCCTGGAAGCAATCAAGAGCCGTTCCGGCGGCGAAAACAGCAGCCGCCGGAAGGGCTCCTGATTGCCTCCGGCAGCAGCCCCTCTAATTCCTTTTTAGAAAAGGAATTAGAAATATGGGGCTAAAGCCAGGAGGGCGCAGGGATGGCGCAGGGATGGCGCAGGGATTGCGCAAGATGGGGCGGGGCTTGCTGCGACGTCGTTTGGACACGACAAGCAAGACCCCGGAGTGAGGCAGGGATGGCGCAGGGATGGTGCAGGATGAGGAGGGGCTTGCTGCGACGTCGTCTGAACTTTTAGGTTCTGGAGCCGGAGTGGGGCCGGACGGAGGTAGGTTTGCCTCCGTTTAAAGCCCCGTGTGAAAACGTCCTCTGTCTTACAAGTTAATGGTGTTTAAGAGTAGTGTTACTTTTTGTTTCTTATTCTTTAATTTCATTCAATTTTTATTTCTTTCATTTTCCGGCAGCAACCGCAGAGCACCTGGGAAGTGCATGCAGTGCCTCCTCGGAGCACAGGTTGGGAACCGCTAGCTCCAGTCTGTGCGCTGGGCTGTGTTGAACATAATGGATGGCAAAGGTGGATAGACAAGAAAAAATGTTCAGACACAATACTACAGTTGCTGTTTGGATCAGTGTGCACATTAGTACTTTCAGTATTCAAGTCTAGGGACCAACAATGCTCTTCCAATTTTTTAAAACATGTTAATGAGACAAATTGCAAAGAAATGTTTGTTAACATGTCCGTGGGGTTGCCAGATCACAAAGACACCAGCTTAAGTCTCCAGGTTTCATGGGCAGCTTCAGACAGGAGGTGAGACACAAATTCTCTAGTTTTTTGTAGCCAGCTCCAGGCAAGAGGAGAGGGTTGCATGCAAACCTTCAGCTGAGAGCTTTTTGTCAGCCATGTATCTATATTTATCTTTCCTTGTAAAAGAAAAGTGCTCTTCTAGTTGACCATGTAGCTTGTGTCAATTTGCAGATCTTCATTGAATTCAAAATGTTGCAGCCTGCAAAAAATCCAAGGCATCTGTATGTTTACTTAGGTCTGAAACACACTGCAGAAATAATCCAGTTTGAGACCACTTTCCCTGGCTCAGTACTAGGGAATTCTGGAAACTTCAGTTTTGTGAGACATTTAGCCTTCTCTGTCAGAGAGCTCTGGTGCCACAATAAACTAAAATTCCTAGGATTCCCTAGTACTGAACCAGGGCAGTTAAAGCAGTCTCAAACTGGATTATTTCTGCAGTGTGTTTTGGACCTTAGTTAAGCTTTCCCTCTCATCCTCTGTGAGATCATTAGGGCCAACGGGCATGACATTACCAGGGGCTATTGCTAGGTCTCAAGTTTTGGCCAGAAAATCTCATGGCCTGGGATGATCTTGGCCTGTCCCTGTTTTTTAAAACTGGTTAGGAATGCACATTGGATGCTTGTAAAAATTAACTCAGAGTGAAGCAGACCGGCAATAAGTGCCAGCTTGGGGGCAGTATGGGGGTATGGCATTTAGATGCCGCATACTCTGATGTCACCCCCATGCCACTGGCAAGCTGCACAGCTGACTGCATGTGTGGCAGCTTCATGGCGTTTTGTCAGCATGATGTTTACACACACCGCACTGCAGACATGCCAAAAAGCCACCACCACAGTGGCAAAGGTGCCTTTTTGAGCCATCAAATAGCTGGGTCAGGGCCATGGTGTGTGGTTGCCGCAGCCCCGATCTGGTGCTCAAAGGGGCAGCACAGAGCCGGCCTGTCGGGGCAATCTGTTTTGCCCCTCAGTTTTAGAAATAGATTTCCCTCCACAAAATATGCAGTCAAATGTTTCTTACATATAATGAGAATATGACCTTATTTGTACACCAGTGTGCAACTTTTCAACTACTTATAATTGCACCTGTAGGTACGTGGGGTTTTTTTATTGTAAGAAATTAAGTTTATAAAGCATCACTCAGTTTGGATTTTTAATGAAGCATGAATTCTGAAATGGCCTGTTTGCTTAGTGACAGTAAGCATTCTCAGTCTACTGCTTCAATGAGAAATATTTTAAAAAGTAAATATAAATGGAAAACTGTTCAAGTAAAATATCTTTCAGATGTATTAAAAAATCTGAATACTTAGATACTATAAAGAGGTTAAGAAAAAGATGAATCTGTATTTTTTATATTTACAAGTCACTTGTTATTATATGACTTGAACACATTGCAGTATTTGATGTAATCATCTTTGGTATAATCACCTGGGGATCTTGAGCAGAGGAGAGTAATTGACTTTTTTGACGTCACTTGAGATTCTGTGGTATCAGAGCTAGCTTCTGTGCATTGAGTTTTCCCAACCTACTTTACTCATTCTTGAGTGTAGTGAGTGCCCTGTGAAATGTAGACTGTGCTAGGAAGCAACAAGAATGATTAAGGACTAGATGAGGCAGTAAATTCCAATTGGAGCAGGATAATGGCTTATCACATGATATTGGCCCTCTTCTATTCTTGCGGTGTGAGGCAGTTTGGAAAGCTTTTCTTTTTATTAATGCAAAAACTCCATTAATGATCTCCTTTTTTCTCATCATCATTTATAGTGTGATAATTTGCAGTGTGATAATTAAGTTTTGCTTTAATGCTGATTTTGGGTGCTCAGTGGATGGTCTTTAGGTGTGGTTTGCTTACCAGTGATCATTGGAGAAGGAGAAAGGGTGGACATTTCTATTTGATTTCCTTTCAATTGACAAAGTAACTGAAAAACATTTAATTTTTTTCTCTATAGAAAAAATCCATTGGTAGATGTTTTCCACCTAACTGGAGCTTGTCAGAGAAGCTGACAGGAAAAAACTTTGCTCACTCCCCCCCCCCCCCCCCCCAGTCTCCTTTTGTCAAGTAGTCCAGTTCCAGAGTCTCTCTCTGTGTCTCACACACACACATGCACACTTAGGAGTTTACCACACAGGGACAATTTGAAGTATAAACGGTGATTAACCCATCAAAATTGTGCATTTGCAATTAACATTTTTACACGACATCATGTTCAAAGCACGATTATCTTGGGAATATCCCGTGATAATCACACAATTGTGCTAATGGTTTTCACACAATGTCACAATGAAAAGTGATTAAAGTGCCATTATCCCAGGAATAACCAGACAATAAACAGAAACAAATAATTCATGGGATTTCCCCGTGAATTATTTTTTGCTGTTTATTGCCTGGTGTCTGGTTATTCCCGGCATAATGGCTCTAGTGTGTGAAAATGCTAATTGTGTTTTAATTGCATTTTAATCTCGACTGTGATTTTGACGGGTTAATCACTGTTTAAACTACCAATTTCACCTGTGTGATAAACTCCTTAGAAGTGTAAATGGAAATGTGTGTGATAGTTAAAAACAACAACACATTTATTTCATTACCCTTGTTCTGCTGCACCAGGAACCAGGTTCAGACTCTAACAAAGACAATGAAGCAGAAGCACAGGGGGATGTATCTGGTTCAGACTATGATACAGTCAGGGAAACAGAAGGACAGAGGGGGAATGCCAGTGCTTGAGACTGACAATGAATCTCCCAAGCAGCCACAGCACACATGGACCCAATAATACCACCATAATGGAATGTCGATAAGAGAGAGAGAAGGCTTGAGACCCTCAGAGCATTTCTATGGGAAATGCTAATTAATTAGACAACAGTTGTGAGAAATTGTCAGGTCATAAATAATCCAGCAACTCTCTCAGGAGGCTGTGCTGACAACTGACCATTTGGGAGGAAGCAACACTCTTGTCTCTAGATTCCTGATTTGTGTTTCCAAAGGACCTCAGACCTTGCATCATAAATTGACCATACTACCAGACTCTCGCTTAGACTGACACTTGCTGTACCCAACTGACTTGGACTGCCTGATTCTGAGAATTGTAACTGGCTGGTAAGTTTCTGTACATGACTGGGTCTGGTACTGTGTCATCTTTAATGGACTTTGCTTAGCACTTTGCCCCTGGCTGGCCCCAAAGACATAACACTGTTCTTGTTGCTAGACTTCAGAGTTGATTAACTGCTACCAGATTGTGAAGCTGAAGGCTTCCACGGCCGGCATCCATAGTTTTTTGTCAGTTTTTTGGGCTGTGTGGCCATGTTCTAGAAGAGTTTATTCCTGAGGTTTCACCAATATCTGTGGCTGGCATCGTCAGAGAATATTGATATGGAAGTGAGTGGTGTGACCCTTGGCTGAGAGGAGGTGATTTACATGTTAATCTGTGTTGGTCTGTGGTTGAATGGCAAGGCCTCAGGGTGTCTATTTAATTAATGATACACTGTCTGCTGGGAACCCCCTGACCCCGGCGGTTTTCATTTGAACTGTGCTGGGTCTTGATTTTGGTGTTTTTCAGGACTGACAGCCAAACTTTGTTTACTTTAAGCCTTAAAGTAGGCAACCTAAGGCCCGGGGGCCGGATGCGGCCCCCCGAGGCCTTTGGACCGGCCCCAGGCCAGTCCTGCCGCCGCCACCCCCCTGCCGCCACCGCCCACCATGATGATATTGATTATTGTTGTTATTACTTGTTCTTGGGGTTTTCATGGCAAAATCTCCACAGGGGTTTTGCCATGGCTTTTCTGGGGCTGAGAGAGTGTGCATGCATATTTTTTTAATTGTTAAATATATTTTTTATAATTTTTATTATTTATTTATTTATTTATTTATTTTTGGTGCTTCGGCCCCCCGATTGTCTGAGGGACAGCAACCCGGCCCCAGGCTCAAAAAGGTTGCCTACCCCTGCTTTAAGGGTTTCTTCTTTCCTATTGAAATTGTCTAGATGTTTGAAATCCACAACATACTTCCTATATAAGCAAGATCTCTGCTTTTCCAGGGTTCTTGCTTATGTGAAAAGCCTCTGTCTATGTGAAAAAGAATCTTTCCTTTCCAAATGCATTGCTTTCCACAAGAGAAAAAATGATGTGCAGAGGGAGGGGAGCCTTAGCGCTGATTGAGGGGCTCTACGGATGGCCCCTAAGGGGTGGCTCTGTGCTGCCCCTGGGAGTGCCGGATTGGGCTTTGGCAACTACACACTGCGGCCCTGATCCAGCACTTTTCCACTCCAAAAAGAACTGGCAAATGCTGGTCCTTTTTGGAGAGGCAAAAAGCTGCCCCTGCCACTGTGGCGGCAGCTTTTCTGTGCTCCTTTGGCACAGCATGTCTAAATGCTGCACCAAAGGAGTGCCCTGATGCTGCCCACCATCTGTTGGGGTGGCTGACATTAGGATGATGTGGGGGCAGAGGTGGGACAGCTGGCATGCAGTTGCCACACCCCAAATCCACCCCCAGACTGCCAGAAATAGTGCAAATTGAGTCCACTTTTAGGGTTAGGGTTAGGGTTAGGGAATCATGGGAACTGTATTTTATTGTGGCACCAGAGTTCTCTGACAGAGAGGGCTCAATGTCTCAGAAAAAAACAACAATTCCCATGATTCCCTAGCACTAACCCTAACCCTAAAAGTGGACTCAATTTGCACTATTTCTGGCAGTCTGCAACCCCCCCTTAGTCATGTGTTCAGAAAAGCACCTGAACAGGAATGCTACTACTGATGTTACTACTTAGGCCCTTATCTAGAAGGTATGCTAGTAAAGGGAAATGGTGGATCAGCGGGCTAGGAAACATGCTGCTGCCTCCTTCCCTTGGCTCTTGCATCTTTTTTTACTCTACAGGGACTCCTGGCTTAGCTCTGAATAGTGCTTCCTGCACTTTTGGGCCTCTTTCTCTTACTAGCAATGATACTTGGATGCACTTTGCCTCTTTTAGTATGGACGTTATCACACGCGGGTCTCTAGCAACTAGCATCATTCCGGAATGAACGAAAGCAGCATCATTCCAGTATGCTTCTGGTCGCGCAAATGTAATTCCCAATGAAACCGGCATGCAAAAGAACGGGGATGATGCCGCATTGGGACGGGGATGGGAGGGGGTTCTCTGTGACGTTGTGTGAACACAGGGGCAAAGGATCCGCAATGGGACGGGGATGTGACGGGGATGGGTGGGGTTCTGTGCAATGTCATGTGAACACAGGGGCAAAGGAACCGCAATGGGACGGGGATGCGACGGGGTTCTGTCTGCTTTAGACCCCGTGTGATAACGTCCATAGTTTTGTGTCAGTCCTCATATACCTCTGACATCTATCCTACACTCCATGCTTAGAAATCATGGATATTCAGCACTATTTGGAGGCTGATAGGTAAAAACTAACTTCAAAGAACAACAATAAGGTGACTGTGGATCCAGTATAGCTATAGCCTATCTCCTCTAACGAAGCTTTAATTCAGTACTGAGAATTAAAATGTATTTATTTTCAGCATTTTTACCTCACTTTTTAGGCAAAAATGCTCTCAGAGTGGCCTTCAAATATTACTAATAGAAGAGTTTCTGCCATCAGTGTCATCAGGAAGAAGAGTAGAAAAAAGACGAGCAAAATGGAAGCATGGCCATTAGTTTTTAAAATAATAGTTCCTATCACAACTGAAATAAAAGGAACACTTGTTCAGTGTTGGCAAGCATCAAGCAAAATGTTAATAATAGAGCAAGGGAATATTTTCAGATGTTTATTTAGTGCTTGTCTTTCAATATTATAGATTCTTCAGATGTATTTTTTGGATGGATGTTAATCCAACAGTCCACATATACTGTTGGAAGGTATAAGTATTTTGTGTTACAAAAAATATGTGCAAATTACTTGCATATCTACTCTTGCTTCTCTGTAGAAAGCAAAAATGTAAGATAGAGGACTGTTGTCTTTAAAAGAACTACATTTGAACACATTCCTTTTTTTAAAGCAGCTTTTTCATATATATTTTTTACTTTGTAAGTGAAGGGGCACAACATTTCCATATTGTGGGTGGTTGTATAACCAAAGTTAGTAAAATGATGGTTTGAATGAATAGCATAAGCCAAAGATATGTTTCTCTTCTAGATTTTCAAAGGAACCTGTTTGAATATTTTCTGTTTGCACCATTAAAACACATACTGAGTGTTTCCTTAGATTGCATGATGCAACAAACAGGCCTCCTGTGTAGTAACATTTACTTACAACAACACCAGAACCGATTTAATTGAACATAGCTCTGTGAGCCTTTAGGGACTAGGCCTTGTCTAAATGAATGGCTAATTCTTGCAGCTATAAAGCAAATGCTAAAACCCGCTGGGAGGAGGTAAATGCTTTCATTTTGTTGTTTGCTTTGCTTCTAAGCTTTGCAATCATTAAGGAAATGTTTACATCCTGTTGCTGTTACATGTTCTTAACCAGTATATACTTATAATACGTTTGGATCAAAATAAGATTGTTTTTATTAAAAAAAAACTATTTGATTTCAGAGGGGGTGGATTGTTTTGTATTGTTTGTTTTGGAAAACATTTCATATTTGCCTTAAATAAAGGAATAAATAGGTTCAAGTCCACAGGTGAGTTAGCATAGGTGAAAATGTTTAGGAACAAAGGATGCTTGGAGGTGCATTTTTATTATGTCTATTCATCGTCCAGCATCCCCTAGTTAATTAATGGTTTGTGGCTTGATCTTTGTTACCCACACATGTATAATGTTGTTGCCACTATATCCCAAAAACAGCCTCTCTCCAAATCTTTGGAGAATCAGTGAGGAAAATCTGGTGGCTATGGAAATATTACTTGAAATGTGTGAATTATCTGCCATGATGTAAAAAAATCAGTTTTTTTTTCTTCCGTGAAGAAAGAATATGAAGTATCCCCTTATAATGAGTGTAGGAAATGTTGCTTTTTCTATAAGGAGATAAGAAAAAGTATTCCCTATTTCTTCTGAAATAATATTTAAGAAATACAATGGGGTTTTTTTTGTTTTCATTGTTTAATAGGTTCTCAATCTCTATTTGTTTTTGTTAAAGTTAGATAAATATTACTAATTGCATTTTAGTATACATACAGAAATGAACAGAGGATGTTTCAGATGCATGGATGAAGTTAAGATGGTCAAATGCAGTCAGGAAAAAACCCAACCCATTTTCAAAGCTTTTCTTTGAGTATATGGGGGTATACTGTGCCTGAGCAATTAAGGGCCTCTACATACAGGCGGCCGTGGGCCGCCCCGAGAAGCCGAGGATTGGGGCCAAGGCTGCCCCACTCCTTGCCCCAATCCACTGTTCAACCAGCCCTGGAAGGAGTGCTAAAATAGTGTTCCTTCCTCAAGGCATGGAAAGGGCGCTGGAAGAGGCAGCGCGTGCCTGTTCTGCGTCTCTTCCGTTGCAACGTGTCCGGACGCTGTGACAGAAGGATGTAATTGGAGCGCCCGGCATCTGGCTGCCCCTCCCCTTCCTTGGCTCGTCTTACAAATACAGGCACACTTCAGTTAACAAAACCTCTGCCTGAGAAACTCCTTTTTATGAAGTCTGTTTATGCATTCCCTCCCCCCCCCCACTTTTCCTCCTCATCTTTTGTCTAGCTAGAAGGTTTGTAGCAGCATCAGCATTGGGGTGAAGGAGAGCTGGAGTAAAAGAGACTTTTAATGTGTTTCTATACTGTATTGCAGCAGTATGCCTGCAGTAAACAATACAGTCAAACTTGGTCTGGGGAAAAACAGGATTTTCGTCTGTCTGATTTTACTGTAGTCATGTGTGCCAACCAGAAAACGTTAAGGTAAAAACGAGTTAACTCCAGATCTTTTACGGAGAATTTGTGAACATTAAAACAGAGAGAAATAAGGGAAGCAGGTACGCTTGCCACACCAACTACTCCCAGCATGTTTAAAAAGCATAGATCTATATGTTTGGGCACCAAAATATAAATCTTAAGAGAAATGGAGCTGGTGAAAGAAAGGAAAAATCACCCTGGGAAACATTGAAATAAGTTTTCTAGTAGTCTCTAGAGGGTTCTAAATGTCTCTGTTTAATTATGCAAGGCTTACCTGACACATTTATTTCATTCCATATGTGTATTATTAGTTTTGGAAAAAAGGGTTCCTGAAACATATTCAACTGGTCTTCTTTTTTGTGGTGCAGGAAACTATGCCTATTCTTTTCATGTTATTTCTGCTTCTGGTACCTAATTTTCTGTTAAAAAAGTAACGCCCAGGAACACACTGTTTTTGTTAACTGAGGTATACCTGTACTGTTGTTGTTGTTATTGTTCTCTTTTTGCATATGTGTGTTGGGGCTAAATCTGATATTAGTCCCAAAATGACTAACATGACATGGTGAGTCCCAGTGTGATGTCCAGCCTGGACTGTTTAAATTCTCCCCTGCATTTCCCTTCATTTTCAGTTCAGTTTGAGCATAGGAATGTTCCACTGTATTAGTTTGTAGGAGGAGCTGTAGGAATCCCCTGCATTTTCCTAGTTTTTGGTTTGCCCCTTCCCAGCAAGCTCTGCTTCAGTTTGGGATTTTTAGTTTTTTCTTAGGCAGGCTTGGCTTTATCTGTTTGGTGGCAAACAGGCTCAGACAGAGGGAAAGGGCATTTCTTACACTATTTAGCCAACTTACACCATTTAGCCAATTTATTTACCAGTTAGCCAATTTAGTTACCAGAAACAGTTAATTCTATTAAACATCAACAACAAAGAAGTCAAGAGCACCAGAAGCTGAAAGACCCTGCACCAGCTTCATTGAGAAGGATTTCAAACCAAGATCAAACCCAGAGAGATGACAACACTGAAGATTGCTGAAACCTAAACTGTAAAGTACCTTTTATTTTAAGCCTGTTAGAGCTGGGGAGGAGAAACCTTTTTCTTTTGTTTTTCAAAATAAATTTCCCCCTTTTGGACTTTACATTCAGCATTGGAGCCTTTTTGGGTATAAGAGTTTGATCTCACCAGGGCACTGGCGTTGCACACCCATATTTGCCACCACCTTTAGTTGGGTGTGTCTTCACACCCACTCACCCAACTATTTTCCTATTGTGCCAGCACCATGGGCTCTTTCATCCCACCACTGCCACCAATTCATGTGAAGAACCCACCTTCTTCAACTAACTTTTTCCCCCTCAGTTGGCAGCCCTATGGGTATTGTGATCCCACTGCTGCCCCAACATGGGATGTGTGTGTGTGTGTGTGTGTATGGGTTTCTATATTTCTTAGGGGGGATGGGCTGCCCTGAGAAGCAGAGGATTGGAGCTGAGGCTGCCCCATGCTTCAGCCCCAATCCACCTTTTCGGTGACTGGGAAAGGAGTGCAAAATAGAGCTCCTTTCCTAATCTGCAGAAAGGACGCTGCAAGAGCTGCCATGCGGCTCTTTTACACCTCTTCTGGTGCAGCGTGTAAAAATGCTGCGCCGAAAGGACGTCATCAGAGCACTTGCCGTGTGCAACGGCGGGCACTCTGATGACATCCTCGGGAAGGGGTTGGGGCGTCTGGTGTCTAAGACGGCGCTTTGCGCCATCTGCAGAGCCCCTTAGTAGTGTGAATAATAATTCCAGATTCTAACAAGCTTGTAAGTGAACAACACTAACATTTTATTTGAATGATAGTTAACAGTGTTTCATTTGTTACAATGTTGCATTCTCTTGTTATTATACTTTGTTACATACTATTTAACTCTAAAGAACAACAGTTACTAGTTTTAGGACTCTCACACCGTCCTTATTTACTGTGGTCTTTCCAACCGTATTTCTACACTAGCCCTCAGACTAACAAAGGGCCTGAACAGACTGCCAGAAATAATCCAGTCCTGGCTGAATGCTGGGGAATAATGGGAATTGTATTTTTTTCTGAGACATTGAGCCTTCTTTGTCAGAGAGTTCTGGTGCCACAATAAACTACAGTTCCCATGATTCCCTAGCATTGAGCCAGGGCAGTTAAAGTGGTCTCAAGCTGGATTATTTCTGGCAGTCTGTACAGGCCCTATGTTTGTCCTTACTTTGTGTTAGTTTTAGGGCATTTTTAGTGGCAGGCTGTCACAGGGCCTGGGTCTGATGGCAATAGATATGTGGTTAAAAGGAACAAGGTTTGAATGGGTCTGATGGCAATGGGTATGTGGTTGAAAGGCACAAGGTATGAATGGGCCTGAGGCCAGATACCAGTCAGACAAACAGGAAATGAATCAGAAGCAGGAAACATAACACGCAGGGTGGAGGTCAAAGGACTGGTTAGAGAAAGCAAAGTGAAGTGAAGCAGGCTGAAGGTAGTATGAGGGACAAGACAAGGTGAGGCAGGTAGAGTTTGAGGTGAGAACAGAGAGAAAGTGGGAAACAGAGAGGCTACCAATACCTGATGAGATGAGTTGCTCAGTTGATCATGCCAACCTAAAAGTTTTATAGGGTCTTCTTCTTCTTCTTCACTGAATTGTAAGTTTAGCTGATCATTTGCAGGCTGAAAAAACTCATGCTAATACTGCAGTCTGGAGGGTATATATGCTTTTTAAACCCTTTAAATCATACTCAAGACTCAGGGAATGTCTGCATAAAAATTATTATTATTACTACAGCTCAAAAATGTTCTCCCCCATCATGATCACTTACAGAACCCTTAGTGACCTCTCATGGAACACTAAGGTTCCAGGAAACTCTGATTGACAAACCCTGATCTAGAGTCTGATCTTTTTGTCTGATTGAAGGTCTAGAGCTTAGTACAAGATTAGTTTGTACAGGGCCTTGTTCAATAACCTACTTGGCTCCTTGCACTATGCCAACATACATCTGGACAAACAATAATGTCTTGGATCTATAGGAATACAGAGGTCAATATATTTAGAACCAATAAGGGAACTGTAGTTACCTCTAATTTTTGGAGAGAAGGACTGTGTCATGAAGTATTTTTGTATTAGACTCTAGGTGTCAGTGATATGCTATATTCAGTGTATTCAGTGTATGTAGATGAGACTGAACTAGAGACAGGTGACATCCCACTGCATGCTGTTTATGTGCAGTCAGCTCTATATGTGAGGCACAATTCTAGGTAAACTGCAAGTATAATAGAGTGCAAACATACTATTATGTTGGTATGCCTCTGTCTCTGCACAAAAGAATTTTTGATTCAAAGGATCAACCCTAAATGATAAATTAATAAAACTACTTGATTGCATAAACACAGTTTCTAAAGAACTACCAAGTGTGCTAGGCTATATGTAAGCATTTTGCTAATGCACAAAATAATATGCTTGAATTATCATAACTGCACTTAAATATAATGCCTGCAGTGCCAGTGTAGATAAGCCATAACAAAGATCAGTGTCATAACATAAAAGTTTTTGAGGGATTACATGGAGGCTTCCGTTTATTTTGAGGCTTTGGTTATTGAACATGTTAAATGTTGAAGACCTCTTCGGGAATAGTCTATGAAAGATGGCAGATTGAGAAAGAGAGAGATTCAGCTCTGTGGTTTGTTTCTTTTAGAGGCAGAGGCTACATATTTGCTGCATGAAACTTGATCTAAGAAATTTATGGTTAGGATTGCTCATGTATTTTCAAACTGCAAACTAACAATGCATTGAAATAGCATAAATGGTGGGGAATGGAAGAGGAATGTTGCAATTTTTTCTTTTGCTCTTTTCCTGAAATCTTGTACATAGTCATAGGAGACAGAACCATCTCAGGGCAAGACTCTGGGTGTATAGTTCCCTCTAAAGAGTGGTTTAACTGGTCCCCTTTAGTTTGTAGGTGGTCTCTCTAGAGTTTTTAAAAATCACCACTTTTAATTGCACATGAATTGTGCTGGAGGTTTTAATTATTTATATTTATATTTTTATATAAATAAAAGTGGTTCTTTTGGTCTCAGTTACTATTCTATTAGGGGGTTTTGGGGACATTGAAAGGTTACATATTAAACTGTCAGTGCCCCCTAAAAATAAACATATTTCTACAATGAATCACTGTCATTCTGAGTCAGACCCTCTTTGTAGGAGCTTTAAAAAATGCCATGGAGACAATGAGTTGTATCCAGACCAGGTCCTTAGTTCTGATTGAAATAATGAAATATAGAATTGGAAGGGATTAGAAAAATCATCCAGTTGAGCTCCTTGCTCAATTAAGGATTTACAATCCAGATTATAACAACAGCAGGGGTGGGCAATTGTAACTTTCCAGTTATGTTCCAAGTACAATGCCAATAATACCTTACCATTGGCTTTGTTGGATAGGACTGATGAAAATTGTAGGGAGGCACATCTGGACAACTAGAGTGATCTAACCTTTAACTACAGTTTTAAATGACTCTTCATCCTTTGTTTAAATGTCTCCAGTTGAAGAGACCTTTCCATCTCCCAGGGCAGTCTTAAACAACTCTTACCATGAAAATTTTTCTCCTTATATTCAACCAGAATCAGCTTACATACAATTTCCACCCAATATTTTTGGTTCTTAAATTATAACTAAATTGTTTTATTGCTTTTAACAGCTGTATGTTCAGTTAGCTTGGTCATTATCCAACCCTTTGGCTTTATCTATATATTGAGCCACTAATTTTAAAATGGGTTCTATGCAGCAGCTTATGCCGTCCATGCTCATTTGTCCTAAAATGCTTCTTCTGCAAATAAACTTTTAGAAATAGCTTGGGAACAAAATGTATAATAGGGGTTACAGTACAGTTCCCCTCTGCATCCATGGATTCTTTATCCATTGATTCCATCATCCATGGCTGGAAAATATTTTAAAAAAAAAATAATCCCAAGAAGCAAATATTGATTTTGGCATTTTATGTAAGAGACACAGTTTTAGTATGCCATTGTATTTAATGGGACTTGAACATCCACAGATTTTGGTATCCACAGGTGTTCGTGGACCAAACCCCAGCAGATTACAAGAGCCCACCGTAGTATCAAAACTGGCTTGATTCAGTGCCTTAAGTATTAGTGCAATAATTAAAATAATAGATTACTTGAACATGCCAAAAAAGCATGTTAAGGCCTCTACAGGCAGAGATGGGGCAGGGCAGCCGCATGCTGTCCGCCCCAACCCCACACCAACGGTGTCCTGACACACTGCACTGGAAGGGGTGACGAAGAGCCATGTGCCGGCTCTTAGGGCACCCTTTTGCCACCCCTGAAAGGAGCGGACTTTTGCCGCTCTTTTCGGGGTAGCAAAAGGGAGGATCGAGGCCGCGGCGTGGGTAGCTGTGGCCCCGAGCCACCACTTCCTGGGGCGGCTCTGTGCTGCCCGTCTGCAGCCCCCCTTAGTCAACTTTTATTCCCCCCCACTTCTCACTTTTTGGTTTGACTGGAAGTCTCAATGTGTTTTGCAGCAGAGCTAATTCTCTAATGAGTCTGAGAATGCATTTAAAAGATGATTTGCAGATGAGGTATTTCAGGAGTAGTCAGGGCACAGCACTTCACAGAGGAAGCTGGTGAAAGACCAGGCAGCTGGCAAGCTGTTCCAGGTAGAAATTCTCTGAGAAGTTCATAGTGCATTGAAGATCATCTTGTACAAAAAAACAAAAAACAAAACAACAAAACAAAAAAACCACAACACCATTATGTATGAACTGTGGTAGATGTCAACTTCTTCTTACATTCTCTTTCTCTTTGAGGTGCCAAAAGAACTGAGAAAAGCAGTAGGGAAATCCAAATAGAAAAGTACAAAATGAACTTGAAGTACAAAAGATCTTGACTAGCAAGAGGACTGGAGTTAGAGCACAGCCCTGGAAGTGGTCACTGATGCCAGGACCCTAATAAAGAAAATAATGTCAACTGTTGTTCAGCCTGAATTCAATTAATGGTGTGGCCACATTTATGTCACTTTAGGGACCAAACTTGTATGTGCCAAGACACACACGTGTAACTTATTCATGTGTCTTCCATAAAATGTGAAGTGCTCTCCTGTTTCATGAAATTGAATTTGCAAGTTTAGGAGCTTGCCTATTTTACCTTTCCTTCTTGTCGTGTGGCTTTAAGCAACTTCCTTCCCAGTGTGGCTCACTTTCAAGGTGATGGACTGTACTTTAGTGGCAGTGACTGTGCTCTGCCTCTGAAAGGTTTTGGGTTTAGTCCCTGGCATCTCCACAGGGAAAGACACCTGCCTGAAACTCTGGTCACTCCCAGTTAGTGTTGCCAGTGCTAAACCAGTGTTCTGATTCTTCATATTATAACTTCTGATATTCCAGTATTGGGGCTGGATGGAAGAGAATTGGTCAGAACAGTGTAGCACAGCAAGGTAAGTTGGAATTAAGGGGCTGCTTCTAAAATTTTATTAATAAAGTTGGGCCTTATGGCCTGTCTCTTGCATAACTAGAGGCACCCTAGTCTTAGTAACCATGCTTTTTGTGATAATTTATATGCAATCCTGTAAAATTTGCTTATTTGTGGACATATTTAGACATGGTTTATGCAAATACACAAAATATATTCTTTAAGGTACTGAATTAGAATCCCAGTGGACACCAGGACCAGAAGAAAAACATGCAATGGTGGTGAAGAGAACTGTGAGAGTTTTTGTTGGCTTGAGGTGGAACATGAACACCCTATGATGCCTTCTGCCATG
Source organism: Phrynosoma blainvillii (assembly GCA_026167975.1). Classification (NCBI taxonomy): domain Eukaryota; kingdom Metazoa; phylum Chordata; class Lepidosauria; order Squamata; family Phrynosomatidae; genus Phrynosoma; species Phrynosoma blainvillii. The sequence goes on from JANUYF010000005.1 coordinate 43,189,714, forward strand.
ATATTTCTTACCATAGTTTAGGAAATGTGTAAGTCAAGCAAAGATGGAATGGTAGAGGCAAAGGTAACAAGGAATGGATGCTAGCAAATGCAATTTCATGGACTTATTTTGATTAACTGATCATGAGAATAAAGGGTATGAAAAGAAGGTTTTGCTTCCCCACTGCATAGAAATTAGAAATGCAGACTACGATTAAACTAATATATAAGAGAGATCTCTTATCCAGACAGAAGATAAACTGAAAATGATGCATTTGTACTTCTTACCCATGATTTGTACTTCTTACCATGGATACAGTATATCCATGGATTGAATTCTTGCTTGCCTGCTTGCTTGTTTATTTCTCAGGGCTGTCATAACCCATGGCTTTTGAAGCACATCCATTGCATTTTTTTCCCCAAACTGAAAACAAGACTGGTATTTACACACCAGTGCAGCCTGAAGTACTAAATGATTAAGTTCAGTTTTAGTGCTTATCACAGACTGGAAATAAATAAATCATAATTACACATGCCCATTTGCCTTGTTTATTCTTCCATCACATACTTTATCCTCCAGTGCCACAAACTAATTTCCTTCTGTGAAAATACTCGTGTGTGTGGATCAACTAGCATAATATATTAGTTTCTGTGTCAGGTTGTTTATTTGCTTGGTATTTTGATTTATTTCCATATTGTTTATTAATTATATTATGTGCTCACTTGTTTTTCAAAATAGAATGTCACAGTTAACTTCTATAGCATGATATGATAGATTCTTAAGGCCTTCTTTTAAACCACTTTTATTCTGCTTTTTTTTTTTTATCCTGAACTGAAAGGACACCACTTACATGATGTGTAGAACAGGACATTGGTGATCAGAAGAGGAAGATCTGATCTGAAAACAATCCAGATCCTCCTTGTGCACTGTATGTGTGTGTGTGTCTGTCTGTCTGTCTGTCTGTCTGTGTTGTATTTTATTTGAGGTAATTGTAATTTTGCTCAGGAGACAGTTATAATGCTGGAGGGAGGCTGTATTTATGATGGATCCTATTTTACCAATATGGTTATCATAATTGTTGTATATCACTTTGGGAGCATGGTAAGGCAGAAAAGTGATTAATAAATACTTTTAATAATATACTTTAATAATGATCTGATCAGAAAGTCATCAAAGTTATCATCTGTAAAAGTAGCTTGATTTGTGGAATTCAACTGATTATGTCCTTCATGAAAACAGCATTACAGGATCCTAGGATCCTAGTAAAAACTTGAAGATGTATTTTCCAAGTTTCCCTTAGAGATGTGTGATACATGCAGCTATCCAAGTTTCTGAAGACAAATCCATGTAAGATCTGATTTTATATATACAAAGAGAATGAGATGGAAATGGGGAAAAAGAACTATGTTATGGCAGAATGAACTATACAATTTAGATTGTTCATCACATTTTTTTATTTTCTTTTTGTGAAAAAATCCTCAGGGAAGAGAGTGGTCCACAACCATTATCCAAAATGTTCTTTAAAATAATGAAGAAGAATGAAGAAATTTCATCTTCCTCCTGAAATTTCAAAGTGGTACAGGCCTACTGGTACTGGCTTGCTCTTAGAAGAATGGGAGTGTCACAACATCTGATTGTATTGATGTGTCTTGTCCATTACTCAGGACAAGAGTCTGTGCTGCTAGAACAGAATACAGAAAATTAAAATGGTTCCCAATCAACAAGGGGTAAGGCAGGGCTGTATACTATCACCTTATTTAGGGCCTCTGCAGATGGCACAAAGTGCCGTCTTGGAGGCAGGGAAGGGGAGGGGCAACCGCACGCCGGCTGCCTCAACCCCTCCCTGAGGACATCATCAGGGTGCACGCTGTTCCGCATGGTGCATGCCCTGAATACTTCCTCCCGGTGCAGCGTCTTCATGCACTGCGTCAGAAGAGACGCGGAAGAGCCGTGCGTCGGCTCTTCTGGCACCCTTTCTGCAGCTTGAGAAAGGAGCGCTATTTTGGCACTCCTTTCCCAGGCGCCAAAAGGGTGGATTGGGGCTGAGGCATAGGGAAGCCTTGGCCCCAATACTCCACTTCCCAGGGCGGCCCATGGCTGCCCATCTGCATCCCCCCTAACTCTACCTGTATACAGAAAATATTGTTTGCACAGCAGAGGCAGGATGCACAGAGAGAGGAAGAGTGAATGTCAGGGGAAGGAACATTGTGTGGAGACTGCAGAAATCAGAAGGAGACTAGGAGTGGGAAGGGCAGCTGTGAGAGAACTGGAAAAGATCCTAAAGTATTCCCCATCACAATATATGGATGTGAGAGCTGGATAGTGAAGAAAGCTGATAGAAAGAAAATCAATTCATTTGAGATATGGTGCTGGACAAGAGTGCTGAAGATAATGTGGATGGCCAAGAAGACAAACAAATCGATTCTAGAACAGATCATGCCTGAATTCTCCCTGGAAGCCAGAATGACTAAATTGAGACAGTCATACTTTGGCCACATCATGAAAAGGCATGAATCATTTGAAAAGACAATGATGCTGGGAAATGTAGAAGGCAATAGAAAAAGAGGTAGACCATGTACCAGATGTTTATATTTGATTAGAGAGGCCATGGGCTTGGGCCTGAAGGACCTGAGCAGGACAGTTGAGAATAGGGAATCTTGGAGATATCTCATCTACAGGGTCCCTATGAGTCAAAGTCAACTCGAGGGCAGTTAACAACAACAGGCCTACTTTAGCACAGTAGCATTGTAGAACTTCATTCTATTGTATGTAACCAGGCCAAAGACAAGATTCAGGCATACATTAGATAATAGTCACTAGAGCTGGGATGCTGTCGTCATTCTGACACTATTGGGACAAAAATGAATGTTTTTTGAAATGTGTGAATTGCTCTGGGATAGGTTGTGTTTGAGTGCTCTCCTAAGAAGAAGAGCCCTGCTGTATATTGTTGTGACCTCCCCTTCAGACTTCTCATCAGATGAGGAAGAAATCTTATCCTGCCAAAACGAAAGGGAAAGGTCCCAGAAGAATCCCATTATACAGACAAAGACCACCCAGGTCCCTCTTCAGCTCTGCAGTCAAACGGAATGGGGATCCTCTCCTCCAGCCTCCAAGAGAAGCATTAACAAAAGCAGCTATCCTGAATCTTCCTTCTAGACACACTGTTATTTGACTAATAACAGCTTGGAAATGGGATAAGCTGCAAGACTTCATCTTTATAATTTAAATTGTAATTAATTATATTTTAGTGGGGGTGGGCTATTGGGGGATGGGATTGTTCGTTTTATCATGTAAGCCGCCTTAGTTGTAATTTTACAGATAGGTGGGATAATAATAATAATAATAATAATAATAATAATAATAATAATAATAATAATTAGCATGTGGTCTGATTTGTGCTGGAAACAGCTCCATTCTTGTCTTCTTTGGCATGCTATCTCTCCTGACTACCATCTAGCTATACGATTACAAGGAGATGTATTAGTGCAAATCTCCCAGGCTATAATTGCAATTATAGCCAGCAGAGACTGTTTAGCGTTGTTAGGATAGTGGCAACTGGAATACATAGCGAGTGTAGAAATTGTCACTAGTCTTTGTTCCAGAGATTGTTGGACTTCAGCTTCCATTAGTCTTAGCGAACATGAGAGCTGGTGGGAGCTGTAGTCCAGCAACAGCAAGAGGTTTGCATGTTTCTATTAGTGAATAGTTCCTGTAAATGTTTTTTCTATGGATTTTGGAAAGTGATTTCTATGTAGAACAAAAAGCTTGGCTGTATGACTGTGAATCACCCTTAGTTACTGTAAACAGAAACTGCTTGCTAATCTTCTGAATTAAACAGGCTATATTAGTTTGGCCCTGTGTCATCCTTTGGAGTTTGGAAGAGACCACCATACCTATTTTGACTACTACTGTAAGAAAAAGTAGAAATCAAAATAGGGTTGATGGTCTTTTTGAATTCTCCACACCAAACTATTTAATATATTTTTTTAAAAGGGCCTAAATACCTTAAATGCACTAGATCCCATCTGATATTGGAAGCTGAGCAGGGTCAGCCCTGGTTAGTATTTAGATGGGAGACCACTAACAAATGCCAAACTATATTTCAGAGGAAGGAACTGTCAAAACCACTTCTGAGTATTCCTTGCCTAAGAATGAAATTCTTGCCTATGAAATTCATGGACATGCCATAAGTTGACAGGTGATTTAAAGGCACACATGCACACACACACACACACACAAGAAAAAGGGGGAATTGCTTTGATATACCATGGAATTAGTTTTTCATGAGAGTTTTTAAAAAATTGGTTCTTGAACTATATCCAGATCTTGAAGATTTGTTTTTAGGCTGTTATTCAGAGAAGAGGATTGTGTGTGTGTATTGGTAAAATCTTTAAGAAAAGACAAGTGATATTTTATTTAGCCTTTCCATCCATCCCTCCTAGTGGCAACTCTGCCATAAGAATTGCACAAACCCTTTTTTAACTCTAGGTGGTTGTTCATTTATTAATGTAAACACCATGTGCCTTGGATGTGCAAGCTCTAAAAATAAACTTGGAAAGATAAAAATAGATTTCTGCGAGTTTTTGAGATGCTGCTTAATCAGAACCAGCTGCAAGCTGTCGAGAAAATGTAAGTTATATGAGCCAGATGGCTTTTGCCCCCCTCCTTTTTCTGCTTTAGACAGCATGTAATTTGGGTGACTGTAGCTTTAATAATGTATTTTACCAGTCAAACTGTTTTGATAAACATATTTGTTTTGGAGCAGACACTTTTAATTAGGAAACTAGTAAAAATGTTAATTTATTTTAGTTCTTCCCTTCAGGGTGAGTCAAGAGAAGGTTTTTTTTTTTTTAAAGCATGGAATTCATAAAGACATATTGTGTGGACCTAATCCCAAAGACAGCATATAAATGTCTAGCTGAGTAGATTTTAATAAGGCTGTGGAGATGCAAACTGATATTTTCACAGACAAGTTATGCAAGTGGAGACTGTGGAACATTTCATGTGATGTCCAACCATAGAATAAAAATGGGGTTAAACTTCCCCTGAAGACACATTTGCATTTTGGGTACACTCCTGGATTCAGCCCTGAACCTGAATGATCAGATTTTGGCAGGGGCCAGGAGAACAGTTGTATATCAAAATTAGTGTGCCGACTTTATCCATTCCTAGAGATGTCTGACCTGGACATATGTCCTATTTTGATTACTATAATGTGTGGGTCTGTTCTTGAAGAATGTTTGGAAGCTTTAGCTGGTTCAAAGAGCTGGAGTCAGATTGTCTGATTATTGGGAGCACACAACTATCTTGTTACAACAGCTCCACTAAACCCTGGTCTGTTTCTGATCCTAGTCAGGTGGTCCATTTCAAAGTGCTGATTATCACATAGAAAACTCTTTATGGCCTGGGTGTAGGGTATCTTAAGGACCTTATCTTTCCATATGAGCCTGCTAAGATTGGAGATCTTTGGATGATGTGCTTTTCTCCTTCCCACCCTCAGAGGCACTTTTGGTTGAAACATGGTAAAAGGCCTTCTGGTGGCTTCTTCCAGGCTTTGAAGCTAACTTCCTAGGGAGCATAGATTGGTTCACCCCTTCTTGTCCTTGCATCTGCAAATGAAGACTTTTTAAAACAAACAACCATACAAACTATCAGACTTTTGGGAATCAACCGTTTTACAAAAAAGGGCTTTTCTTAGTGTGCTGTACTTTTTTTTTTTTCCTTCAAATGGATATATTTTAAATGATTTCAATTCTTCAGAGGGTTTAATGGCATTTTAAATGTAATTTTAACACGTTTTTGTCTACATGTATTCTTACTTCTATTTCATTTTATTGTATAAGCCACCTTGAGTCCTAGTTTTGGGGAAAGACTGGTGTATAAATAAACTAGTATAATAAAAACCAATACATATGATTGTACTACTGTAGTGGACGAATTGGCCAAGTTGTCTGTTTAGGCCAGGGGTAGGCAACCTTTTTGAGCCCTGGGCCGGTCCCCTGAAGTCCTCCCCTCCGCCAGGCCGAGGGGGGGGGAATGGTGGCGTGCGCTCACCCCCCCACCATGCACGCCCCCCTCTCACGCTGCTACCGCCGCGGCACGCGTGGCAGCAACCACCTCCGCGCATGTTGCGGCCGCCATTTTGATTTCAGAAATGGCGGCCGCGACTCGTTTGCGCATGTGCAGGAGTACTGCGCATGTGCAAACGCGTTGCGGCCGCCATTTTGGAAATCAAAATGGCTGCTGCGGTGTGCATGGCCGCACGGTGGCCAAAATGTGCGGCAGCAGTGGTGCACAGTGGTGGCAGGGGTCCGCCTGGGCCGGTAAGTGCGGAACCGGCCTGGGGGCTGTAGGTTGCCGGCCCCTGGTCTAGGCATATTATACCTATTCTGAAATATAACATGAGATGAATATTAGCTACTCAGACATGTTTAATGTTTTGTTACTGGGACTGTACTGTCTTGTGGAATACCATCTGGAAACAATTATTTGTCATATGTTGCATTTACCTGTTGCCTTTCCTCTCATGAGCTATAATGGCATGCATGGTTCTCTTCCTCCACACTCTATCCTCACAAGAATAATACAGTGAGGTATGTTACATTTTTAAGACTGCCATGTTGGGTCCAGGCTATTTGAAGGACCATACCTCCCTGTATGAGCCACCCAGAGTATTGAGATCATCCGGAGAGGCCCTTCTCTCTGTCCCACTACCCTCTCAGGTGTGTTTGGTGGGAACAAGAGAGAGGGCCTTCTCAGTGGCTACTTCCAAGCTTTGGAACTCCCTCCTTAGAGAAGCTAGGATGGCTCCATCTTTGCTTTCTTTTCGACAGCAGATAAAAATGTTTTTATGCCACCAGGCCTTTGCATACTGATATGGGTGCTGTTTTGTTTTTGTTTTGAAGAGTTTTTAGTTTTTTAAATTTTAGTAATGTAAAGTTTTTAATTGTTTGAATTGTTTATTTTTTAAACTTTGTATTTTTAACGTTTTATACTGTGTTAACTTGGACTGTTTTAGATTTGTTAGCCACTTTGAGTCCCTGTACTGGGGGGAAGGTGGGATATAAATAAATGGAATAATAATAATAATAATAATAATAATAATAATAATAGAGAGAGTAACTGGCACAAGGTCAACCGTTGGATTTTGTTGGCTCAGAGTGGACTAGAACTTGCACTTCCCAAGTTTCACTTGGTCGTTCCAATCATTGTATCACCTTGGCTCACTAAAATGAACTTCCAGTTTACGACTGTAGTCTATTGACAACTATCCTCTGAACTGTTGTTTGAGAGAAAATAGCATTGGTGTGTTTCTGAGAATTATTAAATGCAACTATTTTCAGAGGCATTCTTCATCCTTTAGCACTTCAATCTCTAGTCCCATGCTTTGATATATTTTGGTATGTTTTATTGGTTATGGGATTTCTCTTTTTGGACTTGATTTTAATGTATGTTTAATGCATTTCTATACCACTTTAAAATATTTTTAAAAATAGTAAGTGGTATAAAAATATTTAAAATAACATAATGAGTAAATGTAAATAAGATTCATTTCCAGTTTCTGCTCTTCCCACCACCTCCTCTTTTCATGATTGGACAAGAAGGCTGTGGACTTAAATTGCATTGCTTATTTGTCATCAATATTTATACAATAACAATACAATAAAAGTAAAAAGTTGCTTTTTATCTCATTTGAGACCCTCTCAGCATCAAATAGCAATAAGTCATTTAACTCCCAGTCATCCTGACTGTACATCTCCCATATGACTGTACATCTCACATAAGACTGTACATCTTCCTCTACTCTTTTTTTTTTAAAGAACTGTTTTCCTTCAAGAATTCTTATTAGAAGCATCTATTTGTTGTGCTACCATTTTTGATAATCATTAAAACTGTTTCTGGTAATCTTTGATTCAGAGGCAGCATGACCCCTGTGTAAATACTTATCTGATGAACTGCAGGCTTTGAACATTTTTCTTAAGCCTTCATGCTAATACTTTTCTCATTTTTTCCTTGTGTCACAATAATTATATTTTAAGTCTCATGGCAGTCTTAAAGATCTTATTTGCATCCCCATCCTGAATAATTTAAGATAATGCTGTCAGAAACAGCTTTATAGGAATTGAGCTTCCCTATCTTTAAATTCCTGTTCAAGTTTTCTAGTGGAAATGCTAACAATTCAAAGGCAAAAGAAATGCAAATACATTTGATAGAAGCATTCAGCAAGTTGTCTGGGTGCTCAGAGAGATAATATTAATAATTAAATTTCTGAGAATTTACTAATGTTACTAATCACAGCTGAAAGTTTTGAATTGTTGCTTTCTCACATCTTTAATCAGGAGAATGGGACATTTTAAAGTGGCAATAGATCTTGTCATAGTAAGTTAGAGCAATAATGATTATATAGTAAGTTAGAGCAATGATGACAATGTACAGAAACTAATGAAATGTTTTGATTTCTTTGAAATTAGAATAACAAGTCTGCTGCACTAGTTGAAAGCCTACAATCAGATATCAAATATTTTATTTCACCTTTTAAATATGTTGCAGAGAACTTCTGGATGATGCTTTTCAACATTTTAGAGAATTAACCATCCAAGTATTTAAGATGCCAAATTCTACAAAGTTAATAGATAGTGAGTAGACCATCCTAATTTTCATGCAAGCTATTCTTACTGAGTTCCATAGAATGTACTATACAACTATGTCCTGTGTGCTGTAGCAGCTTATCCTAATCAAACCATTATGTTTTAAAATGAATCTATTTCTAAATGATAGTACCCCAAATAGTATTCCCCAGCCTGCTCCACTCCCTATGTGTTACAATACAACTCTTATCATCACCAGCCATCATAATTATTGATTATGAGAGTTGTTGATCAACACAGGTGGAGAGCATTAGTCAGAGCTTGGAGATGTTACACTTTTGGAATACAGTGGACCCTTGGTATCAGCTAGGGTTTGGTTCCAGGAATTCCTGTGGATACCAAAAGCTGTGGATGCTCAAGTCCCATTATATATAATGACATAGTAAAATGATGTCCCTTACACAAAATCAAGGTTTGCTTTTTGGAATTTGTATATTTTAAAAATATCTTCAAGCCATGGACGATTGTATCTGTGCATAAGGAATCCATGGATATGAAGGGCTGACTGTACATCTCCCATAATTCAGCAGCCATTATCGAAATGGCCATGATGACTGGATAGTTGGGGAGTTGTAATCCAAAAAGTAACTTTTCCAAGTGCTTGCATCAAATTGGACAAGATGGTCTTGCAGACTTATTTGTTTGGTTATCATGCTGACTTTATAAAGTCAATAAAATATAAAGGAATTCCTATAAAGACAACAAATTAAAAAGAAATAGTTGTTCATTCAGTTTACAGTTGAACTAGCAAAGTTATAAAATCTCTGTGAGGGTAAGTCAAATGCCTTTCAAAACAAAACACATTTTTTGTTCTACATGTTTTGTCAAATACAGTTGACTCTTCCTTTCCATGGACTTGTCATCCACAAACTGGAGCATCTGCATATGGCCCCACTGTGTTCTGCTCAACATGATCACATGCACGTTGCCCCTCCATTGAGAAGAATGGGACTGGTGGTCCCACGTAATTTGCCATCTGCAGAAGGGGGTCTGAAATGAGAACCCCACAGATATGAAAGGCCAACTGTATAGAAGAATACAGATCAAATCAATCATCACCTCCATTATCCTGAAATATTTTATGAACATCTCCCTTCCTGGTGAGGGGGATGGGAATAATTTGAAAAAGACAGGGAAAATGTGTTCTGAACTTTTTTTAGATTCTCTCCACCCCCTGACCTTCACATCTCTACTAAGAACAGCACAGATTCCCATGTCATATTCATATTGGCTAAATTGCACATGTGTTATGGACATGGGCAGATGCAATTTCTCAGCATTTTATAGCTTAGCTGAGTATGGGAAGTCCTTAACATATTTTCACTTTTAGTTCTACGTTACTTATGATCTTTCAACAGGCTGCTGCCTAATTCTGTATAAAAGACAACATTTAAAGAGTATTTAGGGATTTCATTATCACATAGAGTGCCTTTCATATTTCAGTTCTAAAGATGCAGAACAAAGGAAAAAAATTAGGATGTGACTAATTCTTCACTTTCCATTAATTTGCTTTTAATGTGCAATTATAGGCAAAGAAGGGTAGATGATAGAACTAATTAAAAAACACCACCAGGAAACCTGGATTAGGTATAGATTTGGATGAACAGACTGAAAAACCTACTCTAAATTCAATGTGGGGTGCTCTTGCCCTGAAATGGTGTCCATTATAACTGGAAGCTATTTAAATGAAACAATCTGTTAACTAATTGTTTTACCCTGCAGAATTGTTAGGAAAATATGGAAGAGTCTCCTGGGATAATATATTCCTTCCTTTGTAGCTTAGCAATATCCCTGCATGTATCCAATACTTCTATACTAGAAATAGTTAAGTTTTTATCATCTTCTTTTAAGCTCTCTTTAAGGACATGATCTGGATTAGCTTTTTGAAACAGATATATTTTGCTTGCAAATATACAGTTGTTCCTCCCCGTTTGCGGATCCATTCCGGACCCACCTGTGAAATAGGAAAAATGTGGATATTCAAGACCCATTGACTATAATGGCAGTGCACTTCTGTAGGTGACCCCACACATGTGCTATGGGCACACGTGCCATTTTGTCCCCCCTCGCTTGCTGTCCACAGAAACTCAAAACTGCGAACAAGAAGTCCGCAAATGGGAAAAATACACTAAATACACTAAATGGGAAATAGTGTATTATTGGGTTTCAGATTTTGTAGGATGAAAGACTCTTTCCCCAACAGGTTCAAATGTTGGTATACCATCATGAACACACCTAATCTTTTCTGATTTCAGGGGATGAGAATGGTTGCACTGGTGAGTCATTGGATGAGAAATCACTTGCGAATACCAGGGATTTCCACGTATGGCTGGGAGTGAGTTCTGCCTCAAACTTCAAAGGAATACTGCCAATCAGAGATGACAATACTGGCCTAGCTAGACCATGGTCTGACTTGGTATAGGGCAGCTTCTTAATTCCACATTTGTATTTGTCCTTCATTACATTTGCTAATGGGCTGAGAAAGTCTCTGTGCCAGTAAATATGGGCTTGAGATAGAAACTTCTGTGCCTAAATTGGGGTGTTAGTTTAGTGAACTGCCATTGTTTATGAACTCTGGGCATATTAAAGAATAGGAGTGTGAAATATCAACCCCTTTGATTGGATAACAATATGAGGATTATGGTTAACCAGGCTTGATACAATACTAAGAACTTGACTCTTTGGTTTTGCCTAATGGTGCATCGTATTCTGTGTGCTGCATTTCAGATGCGAGATTCCTGTTCAGGCTGATGACCTAAAATAACCTGAGCTTTCCAGTTGTAGAACTGAGTACAGATGCTTCACAGCCCAGGTACATCTTGACTCCAGGGAATGCTAGGACATCAAGTCCACTGAAGGCATGTGTAGCTTTCATTATCAGCTAAATCTTCATGACACAGCTGTTCTTTTGCCATGGTGGCTCCCAAAACAGGCTCCATTGCACAAAGATTTTTTTATTTCAAAACTGTCACACTATCCACTTGTGAGAGAAAGAGAACAAAAGAAACAACAAACAGCAACAATGAAAAGGAATCCTCTGTTTGCACCAGTGCACACAGAGGGAGGGGCCATCGATTTTGAATTAAAAACTTGGGTGGGGGAAAGTTTAAGCCTCTGACAGCTTCATTTGTCCTGATCTAGAATGGAAAAGCACATGAGTTCTTAAACAAGTCGTTTTTTATTTAATGTATTCTGCTATTTAGCCATGGCAGACATAATTTCATGCCAAGCAACAAACTACAGGAGTCCCCCACTTATTTGACAGGTTAGGGAACAGCATACTGTCAAAAAGCAAAAATCAACGAAATACCAAACCTGCAGTGCTTTGGACCCATATCTGTTGAATAAGTGGCTAACATCTTTATTTGGTTGTCCCAGGAGCACATGGGAAAGTTTGGAAGGAGCACGTAAATTGTCCTAGCTCTGGAAGGCAATGGAGGATTGGGGTGAGAGGAAAGGGTTGATTGTGGGAGGGGGTAGCCACTTTTAGCTTCTCCTTACATTAATAAATTTCCCTATCTATAAACAGCCCCCCCATCACTACCACCCTTCCACAGTTCATCCTGCCATGGTTTCTCATTCCCTTGGAAGACAAATGCACACCACATTGTCTCTGTGCCCTGCTTTTGTGTCAGGCTCACCTTAATTCTCCCCTGCCTTGTCCCACCTTCTTTTCGCAGCTGCTCCATGAATGGCCCATCAACATCCTTCTCAACATGCTAAACCCCACTAGCCCCCCATGCAAGCAGGAAGTTGTCCTTCCTCCTCCTGCCATTTGGCTTCACCCTTCCTCATTTTGCTGCATGTCCTGTTGGTCATACAGTGGTTCATCCTCATGGATCTATAGTCCTCCACTAGGCTGTCAGTTAGCATTGTGCTGCTGCTGTCATTGGCTGGCTTTCCAGGCACGGCTGCATACAGGCACCTTCCAGAGCCACAGGGAAAAGCATATTTGGATACAGTGCCTACTCCATGTCCCATTTTCTCCCTTACCCCACTTTTCTTCTTCTTTTTATCTTCTTCTGCACACTCCTCAGCAGAGCAAGCTCCAAGCGCTCCCTTAAAGCTGCTTCCAAACTTTCCCAAGCACATCTGCATGCAGCCAAATGCCCCTCCCAACTGCCCAGCCTGGCTTTGGAGGAGGAGAACAAGGGGATAGCCACAAGGTTTGTTGTATTGTACAATACTGTATTACAAAACAAAATATTGTGCAGTAATACTTTAAGAGAGGCACTGTCCACAATCTCAGAAGTATCTTGAGAGACTGAATACAGAGTGAACAATCAAAGATGGTGTGCAATCACTGAGTGGGAAAAAAGACACCAAGCAGCATTTGCTTGGTCCCAAGCTCCATAGCTTGATGCCTTTCCCCCTCTCTCAGCTTGCTTTGTAATCAGTGTGTGTACATGTGCAAGCCATCTGAAGCAAGCCTCCATGAGAAGACGAACTGATGCAAGCTTACTCTTGTTTTACTTGCAAATTACATAGATAAGTTCCATTAATTCAAGAAAGGGGGTGCTCTTTCCATAGACACACCCTGGGACCATGCACATGTGTGCAAGTGATCCCAAGTGAGTCTCGTAGACAAGAAGAACAAATGATGAAACAGCAGAGCCTTTGTCGAGTTAATGGAACTTGTCTGTAACTTGCAAGTGATGAAATAATAGTGAGTCATTGAAAAGCAAGGCATTGAATAGCAGGTCCCCTGCTCCTGTTCCATCCAGATGTGTGCATGCTTTTTCTCCATTTCCTGATTCATAGTACAGTCATTTACTAAGATGTTTGCTAACCAGAATTAACCAGAATATATATGCCTGCTTCAAATTGTGTGAAGTGGTAGTACTTTCTGATGTTCAAACTATCTTCACTTAGGTCAGAATTCTGCCATAGAGTCCCCCCCCCCCATGTGAAACAGTGCCAAAAATAAATGCTGTATATTATTTACAGTGGGCCCTTGGTATCCACTGGGATTTGGTTCCAGGACCCCTGTGGATACCAAAAATCTGTGGGTGCTCACACCCTATTACATATAATGGTCTAGTGAAATGGTGTCTCTGCTTGTTGTTGTGTGCATCCAAGTCATTTTTTTTACTTATGGAAACCCTAAGGCGAACCATAGGGTTTTCTTGGCAAGTCTCTTCAGAGGGGGGGTTGCCATTGCCATCCTCTGAGACTGAGACAATGTGACTTACCTAAGGTCTCGGGGAATTGAACCCTGATATCCAGTGATAGTTGAACCACTACCCCATGCTGGCTCATGCTGGTGTCCATGACATAAAATGGCAAAATCAAGGTTTGCTATTATTATTATTTTTTTAAAAAATATATATTTTCAAGCCATACATGGTTGAATTCATGGATGCAGAATCCATGGATACAGAATGCTGACTGTACTGTCTTTTGTCATTTCAGTAAGTTGTTTTTAAGTTTATTCTAAACTAGAGAAACTTGCATGGACAACTATAGAAATGAACAATTCTTAGGACTTGGTGCTTTTAACTTGTGATTACATTAAGCACTGGTGAAAATGGAAGATGCTAATTTCACAGCATGGGATGGGAGATTCAGAAAGATACAAAAGCGAGGACTATTTAGGATTAGAAGTGTCTGTATGGCTGCAAGTGAAGTAATGATAATGATTACGAATGATAATGGAACTGTTGTGATGCTTGATGAGGCTGTAATCTGGCCCCCCACCAGTCAGGCTCAGCTTACATCCTCATACTTTATCTCAATAAGGGGAATGGATTGTTTCAGAGTAGCACAGCAGGACAATAACTGCTGCTTTTATTTTACCAGTTAGTGCTTATGTAAAATGCACAACATACTAAAATGAGATGAAGTGAAACAAGAATACAGGGAACAGGGGAGAAACAATTTGGAACAGCCTATGGAATTTTTTAAGCATAGTAGAACAAATATAAAATGTTACAGAAAGTCTAGTCATCCAACTAGTTTAAGTTAATTTACATTACATTGAAGTGAAATTCTATATAGTAGAACAAATATAAGAAGTTATTGAAGTCCAGGCAGCCAACTAGTTAAAGTTAATGTACTGTTTTGTTTCTGAACAAGCATGAATTGTTGCATATTGTTACTGTGAATCTCCTGGTCCAAGTTGGCCTGCCATCACTTGCTGCTCCATTGCAGAGCAAAGGAAAATTTCAGTTTTAGCCTAAATCTTTACACTTCATTTAATAAGTAAGGACTAGCAACAATACATATATTCAGTTTGTATGTACAAAGATGCAGATTTTGATGAGTGTTGGAAAAGGACATAAAAGGAACATTCTAGATTAGACTAAATGTCCATCTAGTCCAGCATTCTGTCCCAGGAGTGATCAGCATACAGGAGTAGTTACCTGTGGGAAGTCAAATAGAATGGCAAGGGATTCAGCTTTGAAAGTATGTTGGTTTGTATGAGATGAGTGCATTCCCAGAATGTTTATGATCCATGCCTTAGTTACATTCTAACAAAATAACATGCTCTATGTGGGGCTGCTTTTGAGGAGTATACAGAAACCTCAGCTGGCTTGAAGGGCAGTGGTTGTATATAACATAGTATTCCCTTGTTACAACTGCTTCATTGGCCACTAGTCTTTTTTAAAGCCAAAATTCAAAGTTCTGTTTGCAACAGATGAAGTCATCTAGAGCTTGGTTCCAGACTATTTGAATTCTTCCATACAAGCAGGCCAAAGTTCTAAGACCTTCTGAGAAGTTCCTGCTCTTGGTCCTGCTACCCTCACTGGCAAGAGAGGGCCTTCTTGGTGGCTGCTTCCAGGCTTTGGTGCTCCTTTCCAAGGGAAACTTGATTGGGCCCGTCCCTGTTGTACTTATTCTGATATAGAAAGACCTTTTTATTCTAACAATTTTGGCAATTTTTGTCAGTTGAAGAAAGAACTTTTAAGAGATTGTTGCTGAATTTCCTAAAAACATTAATGTGTTTAAAATTTGTTTTTATTCCAGTTGTGTTCTAATATTAGCACTTGTTTAACCATGTTTTAAGTTTAATCTATTTTTATCTGTATATATTTTTAAAATTGTTGTGAGCCAACTGAGTCCCGGTTATGGGAGAAAGGTGAGATATAAGTCAAATAGATCAATGAATAAGTGAATAAATATTTAATATGTTTTGTACTTGAACTTTAATACACTATCAAGGAAGATTTGATGGCATACTTGATTAGACATATTATCTAAGAGTGTGTTCCCCCAACACTATCTATTAAAAATTCAATGCACCATACAGGTGTACCTTAGTTAATGAAATAAATGAGTTGCTAGACTTTAGTTCTTTAATAGAAAATTTGGTACCAGTGGCAGAAATATCATGGAAAGAATAAGGATAGGTTCCTACACCACAAAAAAAGATCAGTTCAACATGTTTTAGCAAACTTAACAGAAACAAAACTAACAATATGGACATGTGAAATGAATCAGGCATGTCATACAAGACTTGCAAAGGAAACAAAAACATTTTGAACCTTCTACAGACCAAGTGAAAGTTTCTTTCAAAATGTATCCATAGATTATTATTTTTCCCCCTTTCATTAGTCTCAATTTTGTTATAATTTCCATTTTGGTACCCAAGGTTACAGGTCTGTACTTTTCAACAAGTTGTGGGTAGCTGATAAGGCAGCCTGCTCTGCTTTTTCTTTTTCTTTCTGTTGATATATGCTAAATAAAGGATTCTAGAGGCAGCTGCTGTAAAGTTTCCTGATGTAGGCAGGCACACACAACTATAGTAGAATCTACTGAGGAGTCTCCCATTCTTTCCCAGCTCAAACTTTGTTGAACTACGTATTGTGGATGTGGTGATGCAATCTGGCAGCTGAAAGTCCGGGTCTCTCCAGTTCTCCTTCACCACCCTCCCAATGCCAGTGCTATTAAATACAGATAGAAGGACAAGGGAGAAATCGGAACTTCTCTGTCAGAGGCTTTGCTAACTGAGGTATGTCTGTATACATTACCTGATTACATTAAATTGTCAATATAAACCTCCATATTCTGACCAGAAGATCTATGTCTCCTAGAGCAATGGTACTCAAACTTTTACCCTCAGGACCCTCCTTTGCATCTACATGTGGATGTCTCCCCCCTGCATTTGAAGTAGTATATGAATAAAAACATTTT
This sequence comes from Phrynosoma blainvillii, assembly GCA_026167975.1. NCBI lineage: Eukaryota > Metazoa > Chordata > Lepidosauria > Squamata > Phrynosomatidae > Phrynosoma > Phrynosoma blainvillii. Next base: position 43,206,474 of record JANUYF010000005.1, read on the forward strand.
GTTTATTTAGTATGTATATTTTAATTTAGGTTTGCTAAAACATGTTGAAGTGATATATATATATTTGTGATATAGGAACCTGTCCTTATTCTTTCCATGCTAGTTTGCACATTCATGCATATTCATATTTTTACATTTTATAAGGAAGAACAGTTGTTCGTCTAATTTCTTGCCAAACTATGTTCTAAATGCTGCTTTGCACCTAAAAGCTTACAGTTCCTCTGTTTATACACAGGCTTGGCTGATGAAGTGCATTTACTTGTTGCACCTACATTTATCTTCAGTGGGATTGCTCCCTTTAGTTCAGACAGGCTCATAAAAAAGTATCTGATTGGAAGCTTTTAATCCAGGGGTTGGCAACCTCTGGCCCGCAGGCCGGTTCCGCCCCCCCGCTTACTGCCCCCCGCGACCCCTGCTGCCGCTGCTGCCGCTGCTGCCGCCTGCCACCGCCACTGCAAGTTTTGGCCGCCACGCGTGTCACAGCTGTCATTTTGTTTTGCCAAAATGGCAGCCGCGATGTGTTTGCGCATGGGCAGGAGTACTGCGCATGCGCAAATGAGTCACGGCCGCCGTTTTGGCAAAACAAAATGGCGGCCACGAGTGGTGGCTGCCATTTTGTCTTCCAAAATGGCAGCTGCGACTCGTTTGCACATGCGCAGTACTCACGCGCATGCACAAATTTGTTGCGGCCACCATTTTGGAAAAAAAATGGCAGGCGCGACATGCGCAGTGGTGGCTGCGGCAGTGCACGCGGTGGCGGGGGTACGCGCGCTGCCATCCCCCCCCCAGCCTGCCGGAAGGGAGGACTTCAGAGGACCGGCCCCCGGCTGAAAAAGGTTGCCTACCACTGTGTTAATCTGAAGGTAAATATAATTGGCATTTCACCTCATTAGCTACTAAGTTTTTTTCTTTTTTTCTTTTAATAATTTATTAATTATATTTTAATTATTTAATTTGTTACATGTCACAGAATTTAGATATATACCAATATACACATATATAAATGTATACACACACACACATATATATATATATATATATATACACATACATATGCATATACCAATACATATACATAATCACCTTATTCTACTAACACCCTATTCTACTAATGCCTTACATCTACATAGTTTATATCAGGGGTTGGCAACCTATGGCGCATGGGCCAGGTCCGCCCCCCGAGGCCTTTGGACTGGCCCCGGCCGACCCCCGCTGCCGCTGCACGTGCGGCCGCCCTGTTGCCACCATGCGCGTCGTGGCTACCATTTTGTTTTCCAAAACGGCAGCCGCAACTCATTTGCGCATGTGGGGGTTGGCGGGGACTGCGTGTGCGGACGCGTGAGCGTGCACCGCCATTCCCCCCCCGACCATCGGCCCGCGGAAGACCCAGGGATCCCCGGCCCAGCCCCAGGTAAGGGGAACTTGTTGACTCTGCTTTATATAAACATTCTACTGTATTTAAAACAAAGTAAAAATTTAAAGAACACAGAAGAATAAAGTTCCCCAACCTTTTGTTGTTCTAAGCATATTATTATTAAACTATAATTAAGAGTTTATATATATATTTAGATCTTCTTTTCTTTTTCCTCCTCAACATAACTCTGTTCTGTTCTTCTCTGGCTGGGAATACCCCCTTGTCTACTCTCCTATCATCTTTCCTTTCCACTCTCTCTTCTCTTATTTCTTTCCTATACTTCTGCCACTCTTTTCCTTCTTACTACCTTCTACATACTCCTACATTCTATTACATTCTCTTACCTTCTACAACATAGGACTTTATCACACGGGGGCCAGTTTCGTCTTTAAAAAGAAAATAAAGCGCAAATAAACCATTCTGAAAGTAAAGCAAAAATAGAGCTTGATCATGCAAATGAACTTCACATGTAATTAGAATAAATGCAAAATAACAGTGATAAAAAGGCATATTTACATTTCATACAGAAGTGAAAGAAATCCGTAAATGTACTAGAAATGGTATACTTGCACATGTGCAGAAAGAGAAAGCAGAGAGGCTCATGTCTGCCTGGCATGTTTGTCACCCAAGCAAAACAGGAAGTAAAAGCAGCCCCACAGAACCATGGGAAAACCAGAAAAAAGAATTAAAGGAGGGTTATTGTGTGAATAAACAGAATTTGACTTTCACACTAGAGTAAATGCGCAATTACAGTAATATCGCAAATGCATTTTCACTAAAATCCTGAAAGTATAAAGATCTGGGATAACACCACTTTCTGACCACTTTAATAGTAGTTTTTGTGTGATGTCGTGTGAAATCATTGCGCGTAATTACTCATTTTTTTCAGGATTTGTATGGGATAAACTATAGATTTCCCCCGTGTGGTAAAGTCCATACTAAGCCTCCACTGACTTTCCTTGTCAGTCATTCTATCTTATCTGTTCTTATGTTTACAAAATCAAAAATTAATAAAAACCCACAACACATTCAGCATTCCTCCATATGTCATTCAATTTTCTCTAATCCCCTCTCTTTCATTCTTTCTTTGGCTTCTCCTTCTGCTATCTTTGGTTATTACTTAAGCTTTTAACTTGTCTCTATATAAATATTTACTTTTTCATTAACTGTTACAACAGAATATTGCCTTGTTTTCTTTGTTTCCCTCTATCTTTTTACTTCATATCATTGTTATTTACCCATCAATTATGAAATCATCAATTTTTAAATCCTAGTGTTAAGTCCCGACTTCTATTTCAGATATTTTTCTACCATTTCCCAATCTTTTTCAAAGTTTCTCATATTTCCCTTAGATAACCATCTTGTCATTTTATCAAGTTCAGCTATTTTGACAATCCTCATATACCAGTGTTCTAATTCTGGGATTTTGTCTTCTTTCCAGTAACGTGTGTAGATCACTCTTGCTGCTGAAATTAAATAGAAAAGGACCCTTCCACATTTTTCTCAATATTGTTGTCAACAATGTTTAATAAAAAGACGTCCGGTTTTAGTTCTGTTTTTAACTGAAGTATTTTCTCTATTTCTTTATGGATACCTATCCAAAAGTGTTTGACCTTTTCACAGCTCCACCACATGTAAAAGAATGTACCCTTTTCTCTAAGACACTTCCAGCATTTGGTCCCTCTATTTTTTTATAATTTTGGCAATTTTTCTGGTGTTAAGTACCAGCGATACAACATTTGATAATAATTCTCTTTTATATCTTGACTCAGTATATTTCAATTGCTTTGTCCAAGTAAATTCTCAATCAGATAAGTAATTGTATGGCCTATATTCTGGGCCCAAGCAATCATGTTCAGTTTTATCATTGCTTTTTCTTATTCCATTTTTAGCAAAATTTTAAAATATTTGATAATAAACCCTTATTTGTATTGTTAATATCTCTTCTAATTTGGTTTGTCCAATTTCTATATTGTTTATCTTATTGTCTGTCTGAAATCTCTCTTTCAGCTGTCTGTATAGATACCAATGGATTTTAATTCCCTCATCATTCATCTCCTCTTGAGTATTGAATCTTAATTTGTTCTCTTGAATCTCAAGAATATCTTTATATCTTATCTAATTTTTAATGCTGCCAATTTCTCTCTCAAAAAGGGCCTCATGAGGGGGATGCTTCCAGTGAAATTTTTACTCTCAATCTATAATGATATCTTAGCCATGACTTTAATAGAGGTCTTCTAAATATATGATTTTTAACATCTTTGTTCCTTTGTCTTTGTTATACTAAAGATATGCATGCCAGCCATAGATTTTGTTGGTTCCTTCTAGATGAAGAATTCTTCTGTTCTTTAATCTAATCCATCCCTTTATCCATATTAGACAACTGGCTTCATTATACAATTTCAGTTTTGGGAGTGTTAAACCTCCTCTTTCTTGTGAGTCTTGCAAGATCTTAACCCTCACTCTTGGTTTTTCCCCAGCCCATATAAAATCAGAAATATCCTTGTTCCATTTTTTGAAGGGTAATTCATTTTCAATTATAGGAATTGTTTGAAAGAGAAATAGTATTTTCTGTAGGAAAATAGTATTTTCTGTAGGACCATCATTTTTATGGTTGGTATTCTACTCATTAGTGTAAATTTTAGGTTTTTCCAATTTTTTATATCGATTTTAATTTTTGACCAGTAGTTTTCCTCGACCCCACATTTACTGAAAATGCCAAATAGTAATTGCCAATTAACCTTATGAAATGCTTTCTCCATATCAATGAAACAAAGGGTCATTTTTTTTTGCTGTTGTTAGTTTCTAGATGTTCAATTAGATTTATTACATATCTGATGACATGACTGATTGACAGTTTAGGTAAAAAGCCGCTCTGGTCTTCTTGTACCCATGATTCCAATTTTTTTTCCATTCTCTCAGTTAATATGGAGGAAAAGATTTTATAATCAATATTCATTAGTGAGATTGGTCAATAATTACTAGATTGTGTTGGATCTCTACCTTCTTTCTGAATGAGAGATATGTTGGGTTCTTTCTATGTGCAGGGGATCCCTTTTAATCTAATTTCATTCATCATAATTTGAAACAATTTTAATCATTTCCCTTCAAAGGTTTTATAAAACATGGAAGTGAAATCATCTGGCCTGGGTGCTTTTCAAATGTTTAAATTTCCTATAGCTTCTGATATTTCCGTGATAGTTATTGGTTTGTTTAATGTTTCTAATTGTTCCTTTGAGAAGGTTTGTAATTGTAAAGTATCCTAATTCTTGTTTGTTTGGTTGTTATATCCTTCCCATCCTGTATCTTTAAAATTAATTTTTTTCTCTTTTTTCAATCTATAATTCAACCACTTACCTGGTCTGTTTGCATTCTCAAATTGGTATTGTCTAACAAATTTTAGTTTCTTGCTCATCTCTTCAGTCGTAATCAATGAGATTTGTTTTTGTAAGATCTTTATTTCTTTTATTAAAATATCATTTTGTGGTTCTTTTTCTAATCTGAATTCATTAGCTACTAAGTTTAGATATGAACAAAGTCAAAGAAATATTGAAGCAACAGTTGCTGGATACTGGATACCAAAATAATTTGTCTATAATGACAAAATTCAGCACTTGGTTTTGCTAGAATTCATCAAGCTTTCTTGATTCTTCACTCTCCTAGTTACAGCTCCTAACTTACTGAAAATATAAGGGAGTCTTCTCAAGTGCACATTTGAATTTGCTCCCATCAGTGGCATTTGGAAGGAGAGAGAGGAAAATTCTATTTCACAATCTGTTTGTGGAGTAGAAAATACTGAAACTGTAACCCATATTTTCTTATGTTGTTACCTGTATAGACTCATGTGACTAGTTAACTGCCTTTTATTATATGAATCATCAGATTATTATGTGAATTTTCTTCTTGAGGACTATGATTTTGTAGTCACGGTAACAACTGTAATAATTTTAGCAGTTGCTATTAAAATAAGGTTACAATCAAGCCCTGAGTTTAAATAGTACAATTTTATTTTTAATGCATCCAGTTATTTTATATGCTTAGCAAGGCCCTTTGGTTTCGGTACTTGTGATATAATTCTGGTACAGTCTTATTTATTTAGTATAATAATATCAGTATTATTATTTTTTTAGAATGATCATGTTTGTGGACATGTACTGTTGTATTGGCTTGATGCAGATAAAATTTGACTTGATTATAAATGCTCCACATTATGTTGAAAGATAGTAAAATATATAATACTATACTGTTAGGCATGGGGGAATTAAAATAAAAATTTAATAAATCCACTTAGCTTGGCATGGAAATGACAACAGTATCATCTTAACTCTCCTAAGAGAGAATTCCTTAGCCACTGTAGTGCACCATTGAGAAGGTCTTTTCCCTTATGGCCATCCTCTGAACATTGACAATAGTTTCACTGATAGTGGAAGCATGGGACAGTTCTCCTTACTGCTAGATGGGATTATATACATAATTGATTATTCTGGCCTACTTCACAGAGTACTTTTCAAGGATGTTGGTTGTTTCATCTTTGTTTCCACGGTCACAAAATACATAGTTTGCACAGTATAGGGCAGGGCTTCAGAGTAATGCACATCAATCCTGTCATCAGTAATAGCAGAAGAGATCTGGTTTTTGCTAGAGAAAATATCTAGAAACCTCTCTTTTCTTTCCTGAAATATATGGTAACATCCTCCTTCTTCACTAGTAGAAGTATCAAGGGGAAAGGTAAACATTGACTAACAGTGAAAGAGGTCTGTGATTATATAGAAACTAGATAAATATGATGCTTACTTCCAACTTGATGGCTGCATATTTCAAAATTAACTAGATATTTTAAAGACAAACATATGTTCTTCACAGCATGAAAAGGATATGCAGATGAAATTGTTTATTTAGGTGAATATGAAGTTCAGATGAGAAAGTCTTATGAAGGATTAAAAAAAAAGACAGGACACTCAATAACATTGATCTGAGATGGTCACAGCATATACTCTCCTTTGGAGCCTCAATAGCAATGTTTGCCTTTTTAGTTTTCTGAAGTACAGTACAAGTGTCTCACAAGTACAATTGTGTGCCTTCATGTCATTTCTGACCTATGGCAACCCTAAGGTGACCCTATCACAGTGTTTTCTTGGCAACTTTCTTCAGAGGGGTTTGCCATTGTTATCCTCTGAGGCTGAGAAAGTGCGACTTGCCCTAGGTCACCCAGTGGGTTTCCATGGCCGAGCCAGGATTCAAACCCTGCTCTCCAGAGTCATAGTCAAGTGCTCAAGACACTAAACCATGCTGGCTCACATGGGTATTCTGTGTATGCACATGTTAATCTGTTTGTGCTGTGGGAAAACAGAGATTTATGCTGTTTCAAAATACATACACATATAAACATGAGCTGTGGTGTGTAGGCTACTGTATACAATCATGTATAAGTAGAAAATTTAGTGAGTCGGCTTATTCATGGATCAATGTAAGCAATGTACTTTAACTCTCATTAAAAAACAAGGAACCATCTCCTGGTGAAAGGCAAGAGTGTAATCTGTCCTGGAAGCACTGACAACCTCTCTACTCTCTCATCCAGCCTTTAGGGTGAGCACAAACAGTTATGCCTGCTGGAACGTTGTAAGTTCTTTGGCATTGTTTCTCTATGTTTCATCCTTTAGAGCTTTTGTTATATGCCCTTAAATTTTTCCCTTGAGTTATTCATGGGTCGTATCAAAATCCATAATTTTGGCCCCCAAACCTGCCCTCAATTTACATATATGAGGTTGACTTATAGTTGAGTACATACAGTAATCTCTTCTATGGAAGTATTTCAGTTTAGTCCCATAACAATGTAACCAAATGTAAATAGCACACGTATTTGTTTTGCTGTTGTAGAATTCATACTTCTAGATCTACTGTTAATATACAGTATTATATATGTATTTTCTTTTGTATTTCTTATAGAGTGCTTAAGAAGATCTCAAAGTATTTATGGGTCAAAATATGTTTGACATTTTAACAATAAATGTCTTTCCATAGTATCTTGAGGTGGGTCTCTTTCAAAAATATGGATAGTTGAATAGAACAGTCACCTCCAGGAAGTAACAATAGTTGAGTAACAGTTTCAGAATCAATGGTTCATGCTGAACAATTTGGTTCATGCTGGCAATACTTATAACTTGGAGTAATACTATAGGACCATTGGAGCATAATGGATACTTTCATTCAGGAGTCCTGAAATAGATTGTGTTAAGTACTTCTGATACTTATAAATAGGAAAGTTAAGCACTGTGTAAATATTATGGTGTTAAATAGGAGCTTTATGGTCTTCATTAGTTGTATGGGACTGTGAGGAGGCCTTAAAACATGTTGTAGCTTCGTGCAGAGTCCAAATAGTACTGTATTATATATTGCAAGTAACTTTTGGAAAAAAGCTTTTACCATTTTTCATGATTCAGTAAGTATGGTACACCTACATAATAGAGCAAAATGGCAAAATACAATGTGACAAAAGGGTCAGTAAACACTTTTGGAAAGCCGTTTTCTTGCTAGTTTGCTGAAATAATTTATCTTTGTTGTTACATAGCAAGGTGCAAGAAGTGAATTTATATTTGCTACAGTAAGGTATATAAAACTACAAAGCAATGATAAGACAGCAATAAGATAGCATACTGATTAAGGCAAAATAGTCTTTTAAAGTAATATTAATTGGACATTGAAAGTACATGCTGACAAGCAAAAAAAGAAGAGGAGTCAAGTGATTTTTACAGGAAGGACACTCTGATGCTGTCATCTGTACATATTTTTCTAAGGTTCAGAGCCTGGGAGAGTTACTTTTTTTGGACCATAATTCTCAGATCAGAATGGAGAACTGTACTATAAATAAAGTAACTTTTCCTAGCATTGGTAATTGTACATGATGATAGATGAAGAACAGGGCCTCTGAAAATGTTTCAAAAGTTCATTTATTAGATTCTCATGGGAGTTGAATTTAGAGCTTTGATACATTTGTATAGTTCTTGAGGTAACATATTCCTAGTCTATAATGAACTTTTGAAACTCACACCAGCGCTTTGATATGAGCATTCAAATAATTGTATAACCAATGTTGTAGGAACAAAAACAGAGTTACATGCTCAGGTTGTTGGGCATTAGGCAACAATCTGGCAGCTGCATTATGGACCAAATGTCTTAATTCATGAGCTATTATTGAAATACTACTCTCTACAACATTTTGCAGCAAATCTAGAAAAGGGATTATTTAAAATTATGAAAAAATTGCATCTTCCCGTCTCCAGACAATTATGTTCCATTTGAATCCAATGTCTGGCCCAGTTTAAACTCACTCTGTTAGGAAATAATCCCTTGTTCTTGAATGTTATTGTCTCTTTGTACTCCTGGTCTTTCATTGTTTTCTGGTCAATCATCTGTTGTGGAAGAAAATGTGCAATAGTAATATTTGGTAACAGGATTATAGAGAGAATTCAATTATTGGTCTTAGTCCTTCCTTGCACAAAGATTTCTGTGCCTTTTTGAATGGCCTATTTAAAGTATTACTACAATATTGACTTTGGAATTTATCCTATCCTATTAAGCGTTCCCTATCAGTATTCTGTTCCTCTGCATGAGTTGCTAATATCAGATGTCTATGACTAGGTTAAGAGTTTTAATTTACTGAAGAAAGGCAAAGCAAACATTCCTGTTCTAGTCACTATATATTTCATTTCCAAGGCTTCATTGAGATGTTATAGTTTTGAGCACACAGTCATAATAGAGCCTCATAAGTAATAAAGCTTCATAAGTTGTAGGCTTATGAGGTCAGGTCATTCTGTGAAAACAAAGGAGACAATATTATCAAGAAAAAAATGTCACCCTTCAAAAAGAAAAGTGTATGGGAAGTTTATAAAAATTACAGCAGATTGGGAGATTGTTCACAATGCTATTAAGGATGGGTTCATGTTCATTTTACAAAAGGCACATGAAAAATAGCGATATAACTACATCAAAGGATATTTTCAGATGACAAGAATTAAAAGCATATTGACTCTGTCCAGTGGAAATTCTTGCAACATATCATCAACACCTCATTGTCAGATTTTAGATTGTTTCTTGGTCAGCCTTTTTAGCTGTTTGGGGGATAGGCCCCTTAAAGAGAAGTAGGAGTTTAGATACAGATAGCTGTCTTGCATCCAAGGTTGCAACTGCTGGGTAAATGGTGTGCCCTGGTCCCAACATTTGCTTTTTCTAGACAAAATATAACTAAAACATACATAGTTGTAGAGCTGTGATTCTACATCAACATTTGGTGTTTATTTTTTAAAAAAGATAAAATTTGGTTAGTCAACTCTGAGAACAAAAGAAACATTCAGTATGTTTATGCTTTCATTGGATGAACAGGTGAACTGTAAATAAACAGAAGAGTTTATTTATTTGGAATTTTTCTGGTTTTCTATTTTTGTGTTTAAAACCTTTATAGCTTCTGGCTGACCAATTCCTTGTTCAGCATATTTCTGGTTATTACTCCAGAATGGATCCACATTTGGACATGTTTAAAGTTTTTGCTTTTGTTTTTGTTGTTGTGTGCCTTCAAGTTTTTTCTGTAAACCTATCTATCATGGGGTTTTCTTGGCAAGATTTGTTCAGAGGGTATCTGTCTTTGCCTTCTGAGGCTGAGAGAGTCTGATTTCCCCAAGGCCACTCAGTGGGTTTCCATGGCTGAGCAGGGATTGGAACCCTGGTCTCCATGATCCTAGTCCAATGCCCAAACCACTATACCACACTGGCTCTCATATAATAAACAGAACTTACTTTGGCATGGTTAATTTCACTTTCAGTGATTTCAGAAAGTCTTCTGTAAGTATGATTAGATCTGGATCCAACTGGTTACCTTCTGTTTTGTCATTGGGAACTAATAGTTAACAGATTGCAAACCAGTTAGTTGGAAACACTTCTTTATTTTTAACTGTGTGGTACCTATCAGGAAAAGGTGACACAATTCCATCAATCCCAGAGAGAAATTTGTTTGAGGGTGTTACAGCAGTTTTTGGGGGAGGTAGGGGAGAGTGAATTACCTGAAAATTAAGCACCTTGGGACAGATCCCCTCCAAGTTTACCGTGAGGTATTCTACATGTTGCCTTTCAAGAATGACTCTTTTCCTCTACTCATGCTCTCATGCATATTTTAATAAAGCAAATATTACATAAATACCACACACCTCCTGTACTTTCTTATTTAAAGTAGAACTACTCAGGAGATCTGATGTGAGGAACCAATAATCTGCCCCCCCCCCATGTGCCTGGGGCTGGTGGCATATTTGTCCCCATTGGTTACAATTGTTTCTTTCTTTTCTGGAAACTTGCTCTGGACCAGGAGCCAACATCTCATGGTCTGGCACTAGCTCATGAACTACCTCTTTAATTAGCAGTGATCTAAAGTAAAGTAAGGCTGAAATCCCATGGAATCTATTTTAAGAGAAAATCTTAATGTAACATATTACTGGGTGACCTGTGTATAATTACACTGTAAAGCTGTAGAAATGTAGGCATAGCTGTGTTGTGTAGTGGTTTGAGTGTTGGACTGGTATTCTGGGAGATGATGGTTCAAATCCCTGCTCAACCATAGAAACTCATTGGGTGTCTTTGGGCAAGTTACCTCTCAGCCGCAGAGGAAGGCAATGACAAACTTGCTGTGAAGGAATGCTGCCAAGAAAAGCTTATAATGGCCAGAGTCAACGACAACAGCTATGTTGACCTTAAAACAAATTGCCTATATAAATTGCAGTGGTACCTTTAGGGCAATTTTAGTTTCTTAAGGCTTCAGCCTTTGTTAAGGAAACAAAAATATTTAAATAGCAAAAATAGCAAAGCCAGGCCTGTTAGGGTCTAGCTTTAAATCAGCAGAGTAGCAGAAATGTGTCCTTGTCTAACTATTCTTCTCTGGGAACTGAGACTAACTCAAAAACAACACAAGTAGCTTGCAGCTGAAACAAAAGTTTACTAATGGCTTTAATCTACATATACATAGAGGCTATATACTAATCTAGCTAGTGAATAGTTCAGGTAAAGAAGAAATCTTTATCTCACTATCTTTCCAAATAAAGTTGAGAGGGGAAAAAGATGGAAAACCCAACAATTCAGGAGAAAATCTTTTGTGTGAGTGAAACTTCCCAAAAGAGGGAGTGACCTGAATCACAGATTGTTTATCAATTTGCAAAGTTATTGCCCTGTGATTCAGTAGTAGCAGGATTTGCATGCAGGAAAATCTATATAGCTAAGGAGGGGAAAGAGAATGCAAAAAATCTTCCAACAGTACCTTCTTGGCTACAAAACCAAACCAAGTAAAAAAACACAAAATTTACCGTGGTTTTGAGCTTCAAAAGTTGGTACAAGGAATGTGTCTTTTTGGCTGGCATAATAACATTATCACCATAATATGGGCTATAAAACTGATAGCTCTTCATCTGAAACCTCTCGTTGCTGAGGGAAATGGGAATAGACAATTATGTGTTACATGTCCTGAGTCCTAATAATAATAATAATAATAATAATAATAATAATAATAATATTTCCCGCCTCTCCCTATGGATCGAGGCGGGAGTACAAAGATAAAATGTACAAAATGTACAGTAGTACAATCAATTAAAAAAAAAAGAGAAAAACATAACAATAAAACCACAACAGTAATAAAAAGAACAATAATAAACAATAAACCCAACAGTCAAAATAATAAAATAACAGCAATAATTAAAACAATAATAAAATTACAATACAGGTCTATGCCGCGAGTGATATAATCTTTTTCACCCGGGAGGTCCTTATAAGATGGTCATGTCTAATCTTATATTCAGTTAGGGAGGTCAGGTGGATAGGCCCGCCGGAAGAGCTCCATCTTAAGTGCCTTCTTAGCCTCTAGTGTGGAAATAAGACGAATCTCCTCCGGCAGGCCATTCTATAATTTGGGGGCCGCAGCCATGAATGATCTTTGGGAAGTAGATAATAGTTTAGTTTTACAGTAATTTAGTAAATTACTCCCTGGTGTTCTGAGGGTGCGGGACGGATTGTGTGGGGAGAGACGTTCCTTCAAGTAACTCGGACCCAAGCCATGTAGGGCTTTATAGGTGATGACCAACACTTTGTATTGCGCCCAGAAGCTGATCGGCAGCCAGTGAAGAGCTTTAATACTGGTGTAATGTGGTCCGCTCTAGATGTTCTGGCGACCAGTCTGGCTGCCGCATTTTGGACCAGTTGAAGCTTCTGAACTTGGTACAAAGGTAGCCCCATGTAGAGTGTGTTACAGAAGTCCAAATGAGAGATTACCAGGGCAAGTACTACTGCTTCAAGGTCCCTTCGGTCCAGGTAGGGGCGCAGTTGGCGAATCAGCCGAAGCTGGTTCCAAGCACTCCTAGCCATCGCATCTACTTGAGATGACAACTGCAGGGATGAGTCCAGGAGTACTCCCAAACTGCGTACTTTGTCCTTTAGGGGAAGTGTGACCCCATCCAGGACTGGATGACAAAACTCCCTTCCCGGACTGGGGGTACCTATCGTTAGTACCTCTGTTTTCTCTGGATTCAGCTTGAGTTTGTTATGTTATGTTATGATGATGGGAGTTCAGGTCCATGCAATTGATAAGAAATTGGTTGTCTTAAAATAAGCAAGCCTGTAGCACAGTTTTTTTTTCAAAATCAGTCACCAAAATGTATGTTTTTTTCTGCTTTTTTTGGGTGGCAAAATACAGACAAATATTTTTACTGATGAAGCCAGAAAACAAACTCATATGAAGGGATATTTTGCTTGTGTGAATATCATTGTATGAAAACTGATTTTAATGTAGGATATAAAGAACAACATTTTATTTATGTTAGGGTTAGTGCTAGGGAATCATGGGAATTGTTTTTTTACTGAGACATTGAGCCTTCTCTGTCAGAGAGCTCTGGTGCCACAATACAGTACTGTTCCCATGATTCCCTAACCCTAACCCTAAAAGTGGACTCAATTTGCACTATTTCTGGCAGTCTGCAACCCCATTGTCTTTGTATGAAATTATGTTATGTTCCAGTAATTATTTCTTGATTATCCACAACTGCTGGCAGCCATTTTGTGATTCCTCCACTTTTTATGCAGTCAGTTTCTCTAAAAATTCTAATGTGGCTACAGAAGTAAAAATGCTCTGAATCTCTGCCACAAACTTTCTTCCATTTCTGTGCTTTTGTACTGGAGTGTGCGGAATTTTGTACTGGAGAGTGCGGAATGCAATATCAGGCATGAGAAAGCACTACATTTAAGGATAATGACCTAAATTCTTCTGTAGTATTTATTAGAATTTGTTGTTGTTAATAAGTTGACTTCGGGACAAAGCAGATGGCCTGGAAAGAGAGGCCACTGGATGCTCTGGCGTCGATTGCACCAGGACCATGGCAAGCGGATGGCCCACTCTTGAAGTGGGTCATAGCACGGTCTCAAACAGGCTGCTGGCAGGAATGGATTAAATCTGCTTCTTTTGCCGGTGGCTTTGGGCCACCTTAAAGAGTCTCAGAGCAGCTTGTGGCCACTTGCGAGGGAGGGGGTGTTGTCTAAATGCCATGCCCCCGAAGCGGTTGGAAGCCACTCTATTTGGGCCAACTGTTTTGGGCCTTTGACTTAGGATGGCCCTATGAATGAGAGACCTCCAAGTCAACCCACCATCAACAGGCTTACTCAGTTCTTGCAGACTCAGGGACTTGTCTTCGATGATTGCATCTATCCATCTGTAATGCAGTCTTCCTCTTTTCTATTGCCTTCCACCATGCCAAGCAGTATTGTCTTATCTTATGAGTAATGTCTTCTCATGATATGTCACAATATGATGTGAAGGTTTTCTCTGTTTCCTACCCTGCCTTAAATTCCCCCTCGGGAGTAAGACATAAGCAGAGGAATCTGCTGCCACCATGTGAAGTTCTCTATGGTCCCCCTCCATTCCTGCTGAACTGCATGGGAGCCCTTGAGACCATCTTTTATCCAAAAACAACTTGCTGCCACCCCCCAATAATTAACCCATTTACACCCTAGCAACACATTGTGATGCTGCTGGGACTTCTACCAGTAATTGCCAACCCAGTGAGGAACTTGCCGAGCTGAGGTCCATGAAAAAGCAGTGAAAAGAGGCACAGTACTTAAGGAAAAGTTTTATTTTAAAGAAAGGTACATTAAAGAGAAAGAAGATCACTACATGGAGGACAAACTGGTCCTTCAGGCACATACTTAAAGTATCAGTTACATGTCAGCCAAACATTAACGTACACCAAACCTGATGCTGTGACTAGTAGTGAGACATGCCCACAGGCCAAGGTCTTGTTGCTCTCCCTCAGGCCTTTTCCCTTCTCCTTGGGCCTTCTCTCATCTGGCAGGCCTTCTCTTTTCTCCTTAGGCCTTCTCACTTCACTTTACCTCAGCACCTTCTAGCAGCTTCTCTCTCAATAGCTATCTGAATGGATGGTTACCCTCACACCACAAGCCATGTAATTATCCTCACAGAGTTACTGTACTCCCCCCCCCCACAATTAACCCTTTGTTAGTTGGGGAGAAGGCCCTGATAAATGAAGGAACTTCCATTTATCACATATGACAGTCTCAATTTAATCACCTTGGCCTCTAGGGAGAGTTCAGACTTGATTTCCTCTAGGACCCACCAAACAAAAAGTTATAAAATAGCAAGACTCTTTTTCAGTCTACATTTGGTATTAAGCAAAAATAGCATAGAGGAGATGTATGGGGTGGCATGCTAGAAAACCCCTAGTATCAATCACACTGAAATTTAAGAAATACAGAAATGACATTTTCAGAATTTAAACTGAAACATTTATTTCACAACTCATGCAATTGTAAGTATGGTATGGATTATGGTATGCCGCTCTGAAAATGCTTGGACTCTGCCCAGTATACTCCCATAACAACAGTCCTTGGTATGGATCAAGAAGAGATCAGTTGGTCAGCTTACAAAACCTCACTTAGAAATTGAGATAATTCTTTATTTACTTGTATAAAGGAGACTTAAGAAATAATAGATTTGGCATAATGAGACAGAGCCCCCCTAGTCTTTGATAAATAGGAACTGCAAATGAATAAAGAATTCCAGTTAATTAAAATTCAGGTGGTTATTAAAAACTGAATTAAAATGAGAGTGAAAGAACAGCCTCAGGTGTATGACTGTGCATTTTAAAGCGCTACATTTAGCATTCGTGCAAAAGTCTTTTTTTTTAATTTAAAAAGTGATTAGCACCTTGGCTGTACATCCAAGATTCCCCTCCTCCTCTAACACTGCATAGATTTCAAGATTTTGTTTCAAAATCTGACCTACTTAGGAAATAAAGTTCTGATCAGCCCAGTATAATATTGTCCTCCTTGTTTTTTAACTGCCTCTGAGAATTGCATTGGAGAAGAAAGTAATCTGATTAAGAAATGTAAATGTACCTATCACATTTTAAGGGTGATTTCACCCCCCTTCAAGTACCTAATTTAGGCTCTAAAGTCAATCCTGCATTTAATTAGACTCCCACACTCTTATAAACTCTTATTCACTTACATTTTTTTTTTATTGATGAGACAGAACAGGTGCATTCCTCATTGGAAAGGAAAACAAGTAATAAGATTTTACTGTCTTTTCTTTCTGAGAAATCCCCCATGTTTTTTGTTTTGTTTTGTTTTTGATAGTGTGTGTCCCAATCCCATAGGCTTTTATAACTGTGAGAGGGCTTTGTCCTGGAGTAATTTAGGAAGAAGTAGTACTTCTAGGAAAGCTTAACTTCTCTACTGCCTACAAATGGAAAATTGTGCTGCCTGCAAGTGGAAAATGTATTAATCAAGTATGCCGATGGTCTCATAGGGGTTTTAAAATAGAAAGTTCTGCTTTTAAAGAGAAAGGAGGATATAATGTGATTAACCAAATGTCTTAAAGCAAGAGGGGGAAAGTTTGGGCCTCCAGATGTTGTTGGGTTGCATTTTCCATCAGCCCTAGTCATAACTGTGAAGGTATTATTATTATTATTATTATTATTATTATTATTATTATTCCACTCCACCCCCCAAAAAATTGGTACCCAAAGCAGCTCACAATTTAAAAGAACAATACAATTAGAGGAGGAGGAGTGTGGTCCAACAATATCTGGAGGGCCAAAGTTCTTTCCTTCAAGTATGAAGTGTATGGGTCTATCATAAAATATGTGTATCATATAATTTACATCAAAGTGTCAGAATTGGCCACAGCCAGTCATTTGTGAAAAATCACTTTGACTACCGTCCTGTAGCTACTTTCCTGGGAGTAATCCCACTGAACTCAGTGAGACTTAATTCCAAGTATTATTTAATTATACTTCATTATTTAAAATATTTTTATACTGCAAGAGAAGGCTTTCTCTCAATCTCACCATCATCACATGCTTACTTGGTGAGGATGTGGGAGGGAGCCTTCTCCATGGCTGCTCCCAGGCTCTGGGTGGTTCAGTTGAACCCTTCCTTGTGGTCTTTCTGCTGGCAGGTAAAGACTTTTTTAAATTAAGGGCCTCGGCAGACGACTAATAGAGTCGTCTTCCGGGCAGGGAAGAGGAGGGGCAGCCGCACGAGCGGTGCCCCTTCCTCTTCCTGAGGTCGCCCTCGGAGTCGCCGGCCCTCCGCATGGCCGGCGCTCCGAGGATGACCTCACGCCACGGCGACCGCACGCGCCGCGGCGTTTGAGTCAGGGAAAGTGCGCCCGCCGCTTTTAGGGCGCCCTTTCCCTGAAATCTAAAAGGAGCGCCAATTTGGTGCTCCTTTTAGAGTCGCCGACAGTGCACCGCGGTGCGGCTGCCGCGGTCCAGCGGCGCACGGGAAGCTCCCGTCTGCTTCCCCCTTATGAAGGCTTTTTGGTTTTAATAGGATATGGCAGATCAAACTTTTAATGGGTGAGTGGGTGTTGTTTCTGTTTTATATGTGTTTTTAAAAACTGCTTTTAACCTACATTTTTAAAAGTGTTTTTTTTAAACAGAAAATTGATTTAATTGACTTTTAACTTTTGTACTGAAAGCTTTTGAATTGTGTTGTGTCCGCCATGGATATCAAATTTGGAAAAAAGCCATCAAGTGTGTGGTCTACCTCTCCTCCTTCTACCCTCTACCTTTCCCAGCATTAGTGTCTTTTCCAATGAGTCATGCCTTCTCATGATGTGACCAAAGTGTGACAGCTTTAATTTAATCATCTTGGCCTCCAGGGGTATTTCTGGCCTGATTTGCCAAAGGGACCATTTGTTTGACGTTCTGGCTGTCCGTGATATCCTCAGCACTCATCTCCACCATCACATCTCAAATGAGTTGATTTTCTTTTTATCTGCTCTTTTCACAGTCCAGCTCTGTCATTCATACATAGTGATTGGGGGTATTATGGCATGGACAATTCTAACTTTGCTGCTCAGTTATATATCTTTACTCTTTAGGATCTTCTGTAGCTCTTCCATGGCTGTCCTTCCCATTCCTAGTCTTCTTATCTCTTGACTGTAGTCTCCATTTTGGGGGATGTTTGACCCCAGGTCCAAGAAATCTTTGACTATATTTTCTCATTCAAAACCTTGCAATAAGTATATTGTGCTTTTCGGTTGGCATTAAAGGTAGCACTGATGTTTTTTTGTTTGAATTTCCTCATTGACTAATTCAAATTTATGTAGGTCCTCCGTGGTCATTATTTTTGTTTTCTTTATGTTCATCAGCAGCAGCCTGACTTTGCACTTTCTTCCTTGATATTTGGGCCTTTGCAGACTGCCAGAAATAGTGCAAATCCACTTTAAGGGTTAGGGTTAGTGCTAGAGAGTCATGGGAATTGTTTTTTTTTTCTTCCCCTGAGAGATTGAGCCTTCTCTGTCAGAGAGCTCTGGTGCCACAATAAAATGCAGTTCCCATGATTCCCTAACCCTAACCCTTAAAGTAGACTCAATTTGCACTATTTCTGACAGTCTGCAAAGGCTCATTTGTTAGTAATTGTTCCAAGTTATTGACTTGTACTAGATCTCCTTATAGAGAAGATGCCTCTGCATTGGAATTAGAATCACCACAATTTTCCCCAGTTCTTCCTCTTTTAAAATATATCAGTGAATGTCAGGACAAAAGCTTAAAGTATATGGAATTTCAAAATATAAATTAGAATAACATTTCAGAATAGTATTTTTTGTTCTTTTTAGCTGAAATAATGATTCTTCTTCTTCAGATACATTCTCTAATAAGATATATCTCTCTCTCTATATAGGAAGGTGTTTATCATGAACTTAAAGGAGGACACTGCATTGGAAAAACATTCAGAGCCCAAATCTTTCCTAAAGGAAGATAAAATGGCATCTGAGAATTCAGGTGAGGGAAAATCTATCTATATATGAAACTGGGTTTCTTCTTTCTTCTTCGTGGTCTCTGCGAATCACACAAATGGGTTTTATCTGCGCATGCGCAGCTAGCTCAGAACTTTCTGGAATCACTAGGTAGAAGTTGGATTGCAACTTTTTGGCGGTAGCTCCGCCCACCTCTATATAGGCCCTCGTATTCCCGCTCGATCCTCAGTTCCTTTCATCCGCTGCTTTTGCAGCTAGCAAGGGACCTCGCTACTGAGCAAGTTTACTCGATTAACAGCTTTGACCACGTTTTTGGCTTGACTACTCTTTGGATTGCAACTCTATTGTGTTGATTTGGACTATTTCACCACTGTGATTAATTTGACTTGGACCGTTTGATGACTTCGACTTTGCCTCACGTTTGGGATTCGATGACCATGGCATCTTTCAAGCATTGCATCACCTGCAACTCCAAACTCCCAACCTCGGACCAGCATGAGGAATGTGTATTTTGTCTTGGGGACACCCATAACCCGAAATCCTGCAAGATGTGTAGGAAGATGACTCCCCAAGCACTCAAAAACAGAATGGTTCAGCTGAGAGCAGCATTGTTGGAAAAGGCCTTGCAGGCTGATGCACCGGCCACGGCCTTGGCTTCGATAGCCATTTCTAAACCTTCCTCGGACCCCCCTCGACAAAGGGGGAGATCCAGGGAGAGATCTACAAGATCGTTCAGGCACGGAGAGAGCGTGAGTCCTGGAGTAAGGGGTGGAAAGAGGTCTTCCAAGCGCAAACACTTGGAGGCTATCGAGGAGACTTCTCTGTCCTCCAAAAAGGCCTATTCTGCTTCCCTGGCTCGTTCTCTTGAAGGGGAGCAGTCCACACCACCTAGAAGACACTGAAAATCTGGAGAAAAGTCCAAAACCCCACTATCGTCCCATTCCGCTCCTCCACCATCTACAGTGCCTGTTCCAACTCCCACCAACCCGTCAGTTTCGAAGCCCACCACTCCGATGGTCTGCATCGATACCGAATCCGAGGCGGAGATGCAACAACCTCCGGTCCCAACGCCTCGCTCCATACTTCCTCCTGCCGTTCCTCCTTCTCCAACCCGTAGGAGCTCCGGATCCGATGGTAGACCGTCCCCTCATTCTGATATCGGACGGAAACAACACCAACCCTTAGCTGAACCGATCTCGGATCCATGGATCCTAAAGTATCTTCAGCTTGCTTATCACGAGGCCTCCAACAGCTATCTCCTGCCAGTCCAGCCGGATCAACTACAGTACATGGAGGACCAAAGACGTCAACTCCTTCCTGGTATGCAGCAGCCTCTTCCCCATTGGTTCAGAGGCATCACACCTCTCCTGCTACACAGCAGCCCCTTCCTTCTCCAGTGTCATCGCTTCCAGTCCTTCCTGCTACTCAGCAGCCCCTTTCCTCTCCGGTTCTAACGCACCGTTCTGATTCCCCTTTACCTTCTTCATCACCTTGACCTCCCGGTGCCGTCATCATTCTAGGGCTTACTCAAAACGAGGGGACATATCTTCTTCGCCTTCAACACCTCGAAGACATCACTCCTCCACTACTCATCACCATTCTTCTCCAACCAAGCGTCATTGCTCCCTATCTCCTACTCGTTCGTCTACAACTAGATACAAACGGTCAAGAGGTGAGCATAAAAATTCCCGTCGCCCCTCGCCTCCCGAATCCAGCCCATCATACCGTTCCTTTTCACCGGCTCCAGAGGATGAATCCTAAGCAGATCTGGACGGGTCTCCTAGTCAAGCTTGACCACCTCTGAACACACAATCCTCTTCTCCATCGGACGACACACGGGCCTTTGCAGATCAGGTCCTCCGAATGGCACGTGCTCTAGATCTTAAAGTCACCCAGCCTGAGGAAGAAGGAGATTCTGACCAGCTTGAGAAGCGAGTTCACAGCAGGGTCATAGATAAACCAGCTATCCCATACATGCCGTCTCTAGCCAAGATTTTGAAGAGATCTTGGGAGGTGCCAACATCTACCTCGACCACATCGAGACGCATGGACAATTTATATCGTGTTGCTGACCCTAAATCTCATTGGATGACGGATCACCCCCACCAGAATTCAGACATTGTTGAAGGTGCTCAATACATATCGACTTCGAAGTCCTCCACTTCCCAGACAGATAAGGAAGGGAAAAAGATTGATATGCTTGCTAAGAAATCTTATTCCACCTCGGTCTTGGGACTCAAGGTGGCCAATTATGTGGGTTGTATGAGCGCATACTCCCAGCATCTAATGGAAAAGCTTGGCCCAATTTTGGAACACCTACCAGAAGAACATAAGCCATTCGCAATCGCTCTTCAACAAGAAGCTTATGCAGTTGGAACACAACAAATTGTCTGTGCCCGAAATCTGACTGACTGTTCATCCAAAACCCTCCTCAATGTAATTTCCTTACAATGACATGCTTGGGTGCGTGCGGCTGATCTTACATCTCAGGCCAAAACAACCATTGAGGATCTGTCATTTGATCAGTCAGGTCTTTTCCACAAGGAAACGGATGAAAAATTAAATTTGAAATATAAAATGAAAACAGCCGCTCGCAAACACGGCATACAACCACCACAATCTTCAAGGCGCCGTTTTGGATTTTACCAATCAAGATCTTGGTACCCCCCAAATCAGCGCTCTTTCCACCAGGACAATGTCCAGCTGCAAAATCAGCTTCACAGGAGACAACCTTCCCACTCTTCTTCGTCCTCTGGCCACAGGCAGCAGCAACATCAGCCGAGAGGATTTCCGTAAAAAGCCATTTGACAACAAAATTTGATGACAAACTCAGGCCCTTTTTTGACACCTGGGCCACCATCACTTCCGATTCCTGGACACTTGACATTGTTAGAAAGGGTTATGCCCTGGAATTTGAAGAGATCCCACTAACTGGAGCTATTGTCATCACAAACCCTTCTGACACCTTACTCGACGAAGTGCGCGCCTTGATTGAAAAGGGAGCTATCAAACCTGTCCAACCAAGAGTCCCTGCATCTCGGGCTCGACACTGCTTCTTCTCCCATTATTTTATCATGCCTAAAAAAGACTCTGGCCTTAGGCCTATTTTGGACTTAAGATCATTGAATTCCTTTATTAAATACCGGCGTTTTCGTATGACAACTCTGTCTTCTGTTTTGCCCCTTTTGCAGAAGGACCGTTGGTTTGCCACCATCGATCTCAAGGACGCTTATTTCCACATCAGCATCCGAGAAGATCACTGGAGGTTCCTCACCTTCGCAGTCGGAACCGACTTCTATCAGTACAGAGTCCTTCCGTTCAGATTGTCTTTGGTGCTGAGGGTGTTTACCAAATGCATGGCCCCGGTCGCTGCCTATCTACATCGCAAGGGGATTACAGTCTTCCCATACGTGGACGACTGGCTCTTCACAGCACCGTCTCGAGAAAAACTTCTGGACGATATCCAGTTCGCCCTCGGACTGTTACGTTCTCTCGGACTGAGTCAACGAGGAAAAGTTGAACCTCATTCCGTCCAAGCGAGTCAGGTTCATTGGAGCAATATTAGATTCAGAACTGGAGAAGGCCTTCCTTCCGGAAGACAGATTCCTAGCCCTCACCACCTCCATCAGAGACTGCCTTGGACACACCAGGGTCAAGGCCCATCTGGTACAGATAGCAATGGGGCACTTGGCTTTGACAACATTTGTTACACCGTGGGCAAGACTACGACTCAGACCAGTACAGTCTTGGTTCCTATCCTCATTCAATGCCACCTGCAACTCCCCCTCGAAGTGGCTTACCATCCCGTCTCAGGTCAGGACATCTCTGCAATGGTGACTCCATTCCGACAACGTCTGCACAGGGATGCCGTTCCTCCCTCCTCAGCCCAACACCACTCTGACCACAGATGCATCAGTGGAAGGTTGGGGAGCTCATTCCCAAGGACTGACCGTGAGGGGCACATGGTCCCGAGATGAGAAAACTCTACACATCAATGCCTTGGAGATGCTAACTGTAGAGAAGGCCCTCGAGGCATTCCAGATGGACTTGTCAGACAAGGTAGTTTTGCTCATGACGGACAACAACACCGTCATGTACTACCTGAACAAACAAGGCGGGACCAAATCCTTGAACATCACCCTGCACATTTGGCATTGACCACAACATCCTGTCCAATCCATTCATCTCCCTGGACAGCAAAATGAACTGGCCGACAGCTTCAGCAGATCGACCAATCCATGTCACGAATGGCGTCTCCATCCCGAAGCAGTAGCCTGACTGTTCTCCATCTGGGGGACCAGGGACATCGACCTGTTTGCCACGGAGGACAACACCCACTGTACAGAGTTCTGCTCAAGGATTCCAACACAAGCCTCTCTAGGCGATGCCTTCCAGTTTGCATTTCCTCCATTTCCACTCATAACCAGGGTGCTCACCAAGATGCGAACGGACAAGACGGATGCCATCCTGATCACTCCGTGGTGGCCAAGACCTTGGTTTGCTCCGCTTCTGCATCTATCGCAGGAGACCTACTACCGCCTGGAATTTCAGCCAGACCTCCTTACCATGCACGGGGGCAGGGTACATCACTCGGACCTGGACTCTCTACCTATGGTAGCATGGAGAATTCTACCTTGAACTCACTTCCACCTCCTTTACAGGCGATAATTAAAGCGGCCCAGAAGCCTTCTACCAGTCTTACTCCTGCAAGTGGAGAAAATTTACGGACTTACTGTCAACCAGAGGAATTCTTCCATCCCATGTCTTGGTACTGACAATACTCGAATTTCTTCTTTCCCTCTCTGAATCGGGGCTTTGCCTTGCTTCCATCAAGTGTTACCTCTCCGCTATCTGCTCCCACTACCAGCTCGAGGGCCGACCGTCCTTCTTCTCTGATCCCTTAGTCAAGAGATTTCTTAAAGGACTTCACAACCTGCATCCACCATCCTCGGTACCGACGCCAGCTTGAGCCTGGACTTAGTATTGTCTTACCTATCTACAGAACCTTTTGAACCAATGGCCACTACCGACATGAGACTGTTGACATGGAAGACGGCGTTCCTCATAGCTTTGACTTCAGCTCGCCGGGCGGGTGAGCTATGTGCCTTAAGGATGGACCAGCCCTATCTTCGCTTCTACAAAGACAAGGTGGTCCTCCGTACCAACATCACCTTTTTACCAAAGGTGGTGTCCACCTTCCATATCAACCAGGACATTGTGCTACCCACCCTGGCCCCGAACCGACCACTGAGGCCGAGCAAAAACTGCACATACTGGACGTTCGCAGGGTTTTGTCTTTCTTTTTGGAGCATACTTTGGGCTCAAGATGCTTTGAGAGACTTTTTGTGTGCTACTCTGAACACAAGAAAGGACTGCCGGTTACCCCTCAAAGACTGTCCAAGTGGGTGATCTCGACCATTTACTTGTGTTATGAACTGGCAGGCAAGACTCCACCAGGCCAGGTGCATGCCCACTCCACAAGGGCGGTAGCATCATCATCTGCTTTCCTGTTTGGCGTTCCTCTGGAAGATGTATGTAAGGCAGCTGTCTGGTCTCAACCAATGACTTTTATCAAACATTACAGGTTGGGCACACGAGCCAGACAAGAGGCCACCTTTAGGAGAGCAATATTATTATCTGGACTTCATTGAAAGCATTGGTTCAAATGTTTTGCACTAAATTTATTACACACTTGCTCAATTTGAGCAGGTTGACTATTTGATTTGCAGTACAAATTTATATGCATTGGTACTTGAATTGGAGGTTTATTTGAAACTATTTCACAATACGGGTTCTACTTGAATTCAGACTTGAATTTTTACATTTATTACTGTTTCATTCCATCTGCATTCCATTTGCATACTAGCATTCACTAGACTAAAGGTCTATTTATTTGTTATTATTGCATATCAACACGGGTTCTGCTTACAACTTGACTTGAATTTTTGCAAACTGTTGCAGTTTCCATTCCATTTGAATACTAGATTTAATTGATTGGTTACACTCAATTTTTGCTACACTTGTGATTGATGCATATAAATGCTTGATATGCCTACTTTATTTGATAATGTTTGGGCCAATAAACGTTCTTGGTGCACCTGCAAGCCTTGTGTCAGGACACTCCCTCCTCCATTGACTTTAGCTTGCTAGTCTGAGTAATCCATTTGTGTGATTTGCAGAGACCATGAAGAAGGAGGACCTTACTTACCTGTAACAGTATTTCTTCGAGTGGTCATCTGCGAATTCACACAAATCCCGCCCAACCTCCCCTCAGTCGTGTCCTGCTCTATTTGATAACCTTGCTGTCGCTTTTCTAAGAGGCGTACTTGGAACTGAGGATTGAGCGGGAACGCGAGGGCCTATATAGAGGTGGGCGGAGCTACCACCAAAAAGTTGCAATCCAACTTCTACCTAGTGATTCCAGAAGGTTCCGAGCTAGCTGCGCATGCGCAGATAAAACCCATTTGTATGAATTCGCAGATGACCACTCGAAGAAATACTGTTACTGTAAGTACTTAATACTGTAAGTAACCTGTCCTTCCTGGACTTACTTAGAAGTTTTCATAGCTTGCCTTGGAATTGATAGTGCTAATTTTAGCTTGATCCTGTGATCAGAGATTAGTGTATTCAATAAGTGAATTTTACTTGTCTCCACCCCAGACCACACCTCGCTTCTTTTACTTTTTTTGTTGGATCATAAGTCCATAGGTCACTAACCTCCAAAGTTTTCTGCACTTGCCTTTCTATTCTTGACCAAGCCACGTCTCCTGTGCATGTTATTACTCTTGCTAATTACAGTATAATTACACTTCTATTGCAAGTGTTTTTTATGAGCTGAAATCTGAAGGACTTTCTCCTCCGTCACACAGTTGACAAGATGTCAATTTTAACACCAAGGATACACCTACACACCTCTTAATCCGCTTGCTGTTTTTCACACCCAAACTGCCCCATTTTTGAAACAGAAGTGTTTAACTTGGTTCCAAGCAACAAATGACTCTCCTAAATTAGAAGCAGAAATGTTGCTAGACATGCAAGGGCACATGGCGTAATTTATACCTGAAATGACATTTAAGTAACAGCATTGGAGAGATGAAAGTCAATCCTATGGTGAAGTTAATCCTATGGTGAAGTAATTGAATGAAGATCTGCTTGTGGCACTGATAATCTGCAACATACAGAATCTGTTTTCTCTTCGGCTGCTCATGGCCTATAGTTCTTACATTAAGCAGTATCTTTTTTTTTAACCAAGCAAATTGTTATAATTGTAGTGGTATTATTATTATTATTATTATTATTATTATTATTATTCTAACAAATTTGGAGCATAAGGGGGTATAGTAACAATCTATTTACTTCTTTCAATCATTTTGAAATGCCTATGTTGTCACAATCATATGTTTCTATGTAGTGTGCCCACGCCATATGCAGGCTTGCCATACATGGACTCAAGGTCTTGTGGATGGCAAGCCCCAGAAGAATGAATGGTGCACACACCTGTGCCATGCTCGTTATGCTGTGCATGCCCATTAAAATAAGTGGGACTTGAGGTCCTGCATTTTTAGCCATGCGCGAGGTGGGTGGGTCCAGAACGGATCTCCGCATATAGGAAGGGCCCACTGTAGTTGTTTTCTCTCAGTGTATTCACTTTAAACATTATGATGGAACTGCTTGCTTAATGATATATATTCTTTGCAAATAAATATTTTGACATGGCACCAGATTTATATAACTTGAAATATTTTGACAGATGACAAGATGTTTCAGGATCAATTGGAAAATAACTAGATTTGGGCTGCAGTTTTTATACAGAAGTACCTGGGAGTGGGTCTGATTAAACTTAATGGAATTTACTTATGAGTAGGTATATAAGATAGTACACTCTGCTTTCAGAGTAAAAAAAGTAGGGGAGTGGGACATTAATTGTTGTTCTTAGAAGATATATTTTATGCACTACTACTACAATTTGGAATGAACTGGAATGCAGTGGTTGAGTAATTTATACCTCTATATATACTTTGTGTGTTTTAATGAGATTGTTACAAAGTAGAAGTGTTAAAACTGTGTCTTACAAAGTCAGTTCTTTATGACAATGGTTCTCAAACAGTGGAGTGGGACCCCCAGAAGGGCATAAGACTTGCTGAAGGTGGGCGGGTGGGTGCAAGACTTGGAGGCCCTGATCTCCTCCTCTTCCTCTTCCCAAACCTATGTAAAATTTCCACATATGTTGAGTTAAATATTGAATTTACTTAAATAAAACTGTTCCAATTTGAAATGATGTTTATTTCATAAAATGTTAAAATATGAATATACGTGAATGTGTGAATGAAGATCCTTTTTTATTTTAATCATATGTTATTCATATATTACATGGAGTGGGGGAGGTGTCTGCAGGTAGATGTAAAGGGGTCCCAAAGGTGAAAGGTGTGAGAACCAATGCTTTATGTGAATTTCCTTATTTATGCACAGTTAATTACTACTGTTAAAAGAAGAAGATAGGAACTCTTACGGCTATATTCTGTTCCATTCTTCCCTATTTTAGAATATATGGTAAATAAGTATTTTCCAGAATGAAGTAGGTTATGCATTCTATAATATTTATTTCAAGAAATCCAGGAGAAATTAAAAAGGAAGCCCTTAAATGGGATATGAGCCAATTAAATTTAAGGACTTTTCAGTCTTATTGATAATTAGAGTTTTAATTTTACCTAGTAAGATGGCTAAATAACATGAAAGAAGAACACATTGCTGGGAGAGACACACCACCATTGAGGATATTTTGATCGCAAGTCACCATTTATTTGTACTGGTGTGTTCAAGAAAAACTTTGAAGTGAGTAAACTGTTACTTGGCCTTGCATAACCTTTCATTATAAGTGTGCCACAATTGAATCTAAACTTCTTTAACAAATATTTAGCACAAATATAATTAAGGAGAAGACATACATTTTTATAATATACAGTGGGCCCTTGTTATCTGCTGGTGTTTGGTTCCAGGACCTCCCATGGATAACAAAATCTGTGGATACTTGAATCCCATTAAATACAATGGCATAGTAAAATGGTGTCCCTTATATAAAATGGAAAATCAAGTTTGCTATTTGGAATATATACCTTTTTGACATATTTTCAAGCTGTGGATGCTTGAATCCATGGATAAAAAAAAATCCATGGATAAGGAGGGCCGACTGTACGTTAAAGTAAACCATAATTAAAATAAGATATCATCCATATGTTGTTATTTGTTGTCTAATCTGACAACTTGGCTTTTAAAATGTTGAAATATGTAAAAGAATAATTCTTGGCTTTGAACCACTACAGTTTGTAAGTCTGGTATTTTTCATGCAAACTCAAGTTAATAGTGAATGTACACATTGATTGAGTTTACCTATGGAAATTATCACATGGGGGATGGGACATCATTGTCCTGTCCCCGTCCCATCCTTCCTGCACAATCGTGGGAAGGACTTTCATATGACATCATGCTTATCGGGACATTGTCCTGGCTGGAAAGTGCAAGTGACAGTGATCGCGTGAAAACTTTTCAAATGATGTTACACTGATCCTGTTATTGTCCCGTCATTGAAGTGACATTCCCTGGCATTTTGCATTAACAGCAATGCACATTAATGCAATGCCACTTCAGTGGCAGGATAATGACAGGATTGGTGCACACGATATGAAAGGCTTTCACATGATCCTCCCCATGGACTGGATAAGGATGGGAGAGTGATCCATTCCTATCCCCTCTGAGTGTGATAATTTCTTCAGTCTGTCTCTATGTGGATGGAGGGGAAGAGCAAATGAGAAGTCATACATTGATTCAAACATAATTTAGGAATCTTGATTTTATTGTGTGATCAATTCTTGTAGTTTAAATTATTGTGCTTTAGTGCAGGAGTAGGTAACTGTGGAAGCCCTAAGGAGCTGCATTAGTTCACAAGAGACTGGCACCTCTCCACTATATCAGACAGAGGTAGGCAACCTAAGGCCCGGGGGCTGGATGCCGCCCCCCGAGGCCTTTGGACCGGCCGCCACTGCCCCCTGCCGCTATTATTTGTTCTTGGGGTTTTCTTGGCAAAAATCTCCACAGGGGTTTTGCCATGGATTTTCTGGGGCTGAGAGAGTGTGCATGCATTTTTTTTAATTTTAATTTTTTAATCTTTTTAAAATTTATTTATTTATTTATTTTTGGTGCTTCGGCCCCCCAATTGTCTGAGGGACAGTAACCTGGCCCCCCGGCTCAAAAAGGTTGCCTACCCCTGATATCAGATCTTGCAAAAACAAAACAAAAAAGCTCCCTTCCAAACGTCCTCTATGGGGTATGGCTACATTTTCAGTATATTTTGTGGTCTTCCTTGGGCATTTTAGGGCCAGGATAGGTCTTTTTTAAGAACAAGAAATGAACAGAAGCAATTTCATGTTTGCTTCCTATTTCAAAAAAGGCCTCTAAGGAGCCCTGGTGGCACAGTGGTTAAAAGCTGGTATTGCAGCCATAGCATTGTAAAGTTCAATCTTAGAGGAGGGCTCCAAGATCCAGTCCTTTCATAGGTTGGTAAAATGAATACCCAGCTTGTTGTGGACAATTGGCTTACACATTTTAAACCACTTAGGGCAGGGGTCGGCAACCTACGGCCCGCGGGCTGGGTATGGCCCGCAGAGGCCTTGGGACTAGCCTGTCCAGTCCTGCTGCTGCCACTGCCGCCTCGCATGAGAGCGCGAGTGCCATTTTTGCGTACAAAATGGCACCCACGCTTGCGCACTTTGTGTGCATTGGGCGATCCAAAATGGTGCACGCCGCTGTGCGCATGCGTGTGCAAGCGGAGGCACCATTTTTGATGCAAAAATGGTGCCTGTGCTTGCGCCATTTTGAAAGGCCCCACGGCGGCTGCGCCGTACGAATTCACATGGCACAGATGCCATGGGGCCTTCCCTGGGCCTTGGGAACTCCCCCCTGCACGTGCACTGTGCAAATTCGCCCGGCGCACGGGAGGGGGCTGTTCCCAAGGCCAAGGGAAGGCCCCCCGCCTGTGCGCTGGGCGAATTCGCGTGGTGCATGCATGGGGGGATGTTCCCAAGGCCCAGGGAAGGCCCCCCCGCCCGTGCACCGGGGGGCATTCCCAAGGCCTAGGGAAGCCCCCCCCCCGCCCGTGCGCCAGGAGAATTTGCACAGCACACGCGTGTGGGGGTGTTCCCAAGGGCTAGGGAAGGCCTCCCCATCCGTGCGCTGGGTGAATTTGCACAGCGCACATGAGGGGGGGGCGTTCCCAAGGTCCCCCGCCCATGTGCCGGGCATTCCAAAATGGCGCTCCCCACACGCACACGCATGCACACGATGGTGGGTGTCGTCTGCATGCGCACGGGGGACGTGTGTGCGCACGCAATCATGCACATGCCCCCCCAGCCCCCGCACCACCACCCCCCGGCCCCCCCGGCAACAAAGGTTGCCGACCCCTGACTTAGGGAGTGCTAGTTCAAAGGTTGCCGACCCCTGACTTAGGGAGTGGTATAGAAATATACTTGCTATTGCTATATTGCTTTTTTAGTCCTAAATTGGGGCATGGGGCTGCAAAATATGATAGAGATATGCTGCATGGCTCCTAGTGGATGTTTTTGGGCATGGGGGGATTGTTTTTTGAAAAAAAATGTAAAAATTGTTTTTGACCCCTGAGGGGCTCAGGAGGTCTCTAAGTGTGAGGGAAATGCATTTTGGAGCTTTGTGAAGCAAATTTATCTTTACCACTAGGGTAGAGTGCAGTTAGGAAGAAAAGAAATATAATACGTTTATGATTGTTAGGCTCACTGAAAGCCAACAGTTGTAAGGCCTAATCCAACCAATGATAAAGCACTTTCAATTCTGTTTGATTTCTGTCAGAACAAAGCACATGTATAGAAATTTTGTCATATTGAAATCAGTGGCTTTACTTGAACTGGATTGTGCCCCAATATAATTGTCTAATATTGCTAATTGAAAACGTTTAAAATCATGTAAAACTTGAGATAGTTCAGGCGTAGTTACATATTTAAATTTATGATAGCAGTAATCTTTATTATCATGGTTACCATTTTTGGAGCGCTTCCTTGCAGTAGAAGTTACCTGTATTGTGACAGTGTGACTAATGCTGGTAGTTTCACACATTAAGGGCTGGATTGACAATAGCAAAAAATTCTGTATCCACCTTGGTTCCAGTAGTCAACATACGGTTGTTTTCGCAGTGAAAATGGATCTTTTCAGCTTTAATGTTATTTAGAAAAACTCACTTTTTACACTGTAGTTTGGATGTGGACAATTTGGTGGTGGACATCTGGCAAGTCTTTTGCCATTTTTTTTGGTCTTCTGCAGTAGATTTGTCCAAGGAACAAATCCAGCTCCTGTTCTAGTTTTCAAAATGAAATTTGTTTCCATCTCACATCAAAACTTAGGGGTTGCTTTCCCTGCTTCTGAAAAGTCCTGGCTATCTCAAGCACTTGGAAAAGGAGGAGAACGGAGAGTGGAAGGGGCTGGAGAAGCAGTGCCAGTCAAACATCACACTGAGAAGGAGGAGCTTGTTCTGAAGATATGAATCTTAATTCAGTTAAGGAGCTGGAGTGGAAGAGGAAGCAAGGAAGGAAACATTTTCTTTTTCTTTCTCCTTCTCTTTGGGACTGCCTATGTTGGGAGACCTTTAAAGTTCCTTCGCTTACTCATTGGGGCCTGAAGAGGGGAAGGGGATTGGATGGGGAAGCCATCTACTTGAGTGCAAGGTGGGTGGTAAGATTGACAGGAAAACAAGAAAGGTTACTGGTTGATAGGTTTATACATGTTGGGAAGGAAAGAAAAGTGCTTGGGAAGAAACACCCTTTTGTACTGATTTGAATTTGTCTTGGGAAATGTGTGGCTATCAATACAATTTGAATCCGGATTTTTATGAATGAATGTTGCATAAATGGGGTGAAATCTGGGCAAAATACTATGCACTGGATCTGGATTATTTTGTTGGTGTAATAATACTTAGAGTATTACTAATTTAATATGTGAACTGCTTTTAGTGTTATAAGTCTCTCTCACTACCAGTAGAAATTCACAAATATTTTTTTCAACTATGCTCAGAAATCCACCTGAAGGGTTTCCCAGTGTGTTTCTTGCATAATCAAAGCGTTGGTAGAAAGAGATGAACTAAGAGTGGAAAACATAAGAGAAGATGTTCTTTGGTTTATTTTTCATTATCGCCAGTAATAGGATTGCCAGGTGAAGTAAGGGACAGGACTCCTGTCCTTTTAATGGTTGTGTAGGAGAGGGAATTTCAGAAGATGTTGTTTTCAAATGATACCTTCTGACATTCCCTCTTCTATATAATCAATAAAAGGACAGGAGCCATGTCCCTTATTAGTAATGTCAGTGTCAGTGTAGTATTATAGTGCTGTGAGTGGCATTACATGTGTATGCCACCTTAATTAATGAATTCAGAATTGTCCATACATGGATCTTTACTCCCCACTTCAGAGATCACCAAGAGAATTTTGTGTTTCAGTGAGGACTTAGCTCTAAGGTGAAGCTTAGCTGGGATATCTGACCACTGGAAGAAACACATAGCTGATTTTATTCTGGTGCTACTTACCGGTAATTGTGTTTGTGGGGTTTCAGTCATTCATTTCTTCTGACCATTGGAAGAAACACATTGCTGATTTTAGTCTTGTGCTATTTAATGGTGTTTCTGACATTTCAGGCATTCATTTCTCCAGTCAAAAGGAATCATAGTTGTATATCTCTCCTTTTTCTCTCTCTCCCTGATGTGTTTTGGTTTGACTACTTGTATCTGTTAAAAATAAAATACTTTTCAGAGAAGGAAATTTTTGTTTCATAATTAGTGTTCAGTGGAATTCTCCAGCCTTCTAATGAGGGCTTTGGATCTGCATTTTTGTAACTATGGGAAGAACTGCCAATTTGCTGAAAACCTTTCTGCTTTGATTCTGTAAGTAGAACTGAACTTAAAACATGCAATTGTTCATATGATAGGCTGCCCCCCTAGAAAATTACTCAACTTTATTTGTAAAAAGTATAATGGAACAGCATACTTACACTACAGATGCAAAGTACAAAAAATTGCATCTTTCATTGAGCTGCCTTCTGTTGTTAGGCAACTATTCAGACAAGTATAGTTCAGTTAGCAAAGCAGATGTGTTCAGAGCTTGATTTGTTTAACAGAAACTTTGGAACTAGAGTACATAACATCATAAACATGAAGAAGAGTGAGAATGGGAAGGAGCTTGTCTTCTGTGTACAGCAAATAGTCACAGATATAACTCTCCTTTTGATGACATAAAGAAGAGGAAGTCTACTACATCCCCCCCCCCATCCCCTAATTGCCCATACACTGAGAATAAAGAGCCAGCATGGTACAGTCAGCTCTTGCCATCTGTGGGCTAGCCATCTATAGATTTGAGCATCCACGAATGAACTCACCCCATTCACCCCAGTGGTAGCGTGTGTATGCAGTCACACCAGTGCAGTTGTGTGAGCAACATGGTGCCATTGGGAACAAGGGAACTTGATATCCTACATTAATTACCCATGGGGTGGTGGTGGTCCAGAACGGAACCACTGCAGATATGAGGGGCTGGCTGTGTAGTGGTTTGAGTGTTGGAACAGAACACTGGGATTAAAATTCACAAAAAAAATGTTACTTAGAAGAGCCAGGTCAAATTCTTCTGAAAGCCTAGTCCAGGGGTAGGCAACCTAAGGCCTGGGGGCTGGATGCGCCCCCCCTTCCGAGGCCTTTGGACCAGCCCCTGGCCGGTCCTGCCGCTGCCGCTGCCGCCGCCTGCCATAATGATATTGATTATTGTTGTTATTACTTGTTCTTGGGGTTTTCTTGGCAAAGTCTCCACAGGGGTTTTGCCATGACTTTTCTGGGGCTGAGAGAGTGTGCATGCATATATTTTTTATTTTTTAAAATTTTATTTATTTATTTATTTATTGTGCTTCGCGCCCTTCCCCAGTTGTCTGAGGGACAGCAACCCAGCCCCCAGCTCAAAAAGGTTGCCTACTCCTGGCCTAGTCCATGATTACGTTTCTTGAGAAACATGGAAAAGATTGTGGACAAACAAAAGCTTGATTGATATAGAGCACTCTTCCTTGATTTGGTATTCTCCAGATAGACTGTGATTCACATTGATTTCAACCAGCACAGACGCTGGTGAGGGATTCTGGGAACTTTACTTCAAAATATCTGGTGACTATCATGTTGGAGAAGTTAAATCTAGCTGTTTTACACATTGTTGTTTTTGTGAAGGAATAGGGCCACAGTGACTTGGGAGCAGCCCCAGTTTCTAGCTTAACATGGATAAGACTGGGCTGCAATCAGTCCATTTTGCAGACTACCATATATACACAACTATAAGTTGACCTCATGTATAAGTTGAGGGCAGGTTTTGGGACCAAAATTATGGATTTTTCCATGACCCATGAATAAGTCAAGGGTAAAACTTGGAGGCTTCAAGTAAAAATTCAGTGTGCATGGCAAGAGGGATTGTAATTGACACCTTTAGCTTCAGTGTTTCAGCTTTCATTTCAGCCTTCATTTCCCTGACAGCGGGGGCTGGCAAGTGGGAGAGGGACTCTGTTTAAGAGCAGTCAGTTTAAGAGCAATCAATCACTTAGGACTCTTGCTGCTTGGCTCAAAAGAGAAAGAAACTGTTTTCTCCATCGCATGGGGAAATCTGAAAGAGCTGCATCATATTACCATATTGATCCGTAAATAAGTTGATCTGGGATTTTTGGGGTCAATTTTTGAGCATAAATTTTTGATTTACAGACAATAGTGTATTTGCAACAGACCAACAGGAATGTCCCTTGGTGTATGAGCTATGTAGATCAGCATTTCAGTATACATGTATAGCTGTATAACTCTGACCCATAGATTTGTATTACAAGCCTAATTGCAACATTATAATCTGATAAAATACAATCTGATAAAATACAAGGAATTTTCTGTCTTTTCTAGATACAATTATATAGCTTCCAGCACTTTCTATTGCAGGCAACCTCATACACACATATTTCTTATTCTCTCTCATGTGCTCTTCTTCTCTCTACCTAGTGTAAAAATATTCTTGTCTGTGGATTTCCAGTGTATGTACAGTACATATATCTACCCATGGCAAAAGTGGTGTGTATATGCTGGTGTATACAGTAGGCCTTCATATCTGTGGATTCTTTATCCACGGATTCAACTATCCATGGGTTGCAAATGTTACAAAAATTTAATAATAATAATAATAATAATAATAATAAATTATAATTATAAATTCCAAAAAGCAAACCTTGATTTTGCCATTTTATACAAGGGACACCATTTCACTATGCCATTGTATTTAATGAGATGCGAGCATTCATAGATTTTGATACCCATAGGGGGTCGTGGAACCAACCACAGCAGAAACCAAGGGCTCACTGTATATGTGATTTACACATTGGTTACAATAGTAAAGGGATAGCAACTTAAGAAATGTAAGATACCGTCTAGTTTTAACATGTGGGTGAGCAGTCATTAATACCTGCATAACTTGCCGGATCTCATCAGTGTTTAGGGTTGCTAGTCTGAAAACCGGAGAGGACTCCTGTCCCTTTAATGGTTGTGTAGAAGAGGAATTTTCAGTAGGTGTTGCTTGTCATACAACCATTTTCCCCCACTGCTGAAAATATTTCCCTTGTTGGCCAGCTTTGGACAATGTTCATTTACTTCAGCCTTCCGACCCCCCCCCCCCCCCCCCGCCACCGAAAAACCTCTCACTTTTGCCATAGCTGTAAATGAGCAATATAATTGTAGTGTTTTGCTACTTGCTATAAATATTGGATCTGTTTTCTTAGATAGATCTGTGACAAACCACACACTAAAAATGATCCTGAGAAAAAACAAGATGTATGTGTCTATTTGGGGAACTGATGTTAAAGAAAGTGAATTTCCTGTCTTGAGGAAGATAGATGGCATAGGACTGTAGTGTGTTACACATAAGTCTTTTTCTAAGAAATATATTGTTCATCTGTTAATTCTAGTTTTCACAACCAGCTATATGTAATTTTTTTTAAACAGCAGTCATGTCCAGCAATAAACCAATGGAAATAGTCTACAGTTCTTGGAAGTGTTATTCATTTTTTTGGCCCACTGGTCCTGGTTTTCTATAAAACCATATATAACTTATATGAGCTTATTTCACTATTTTAAAACTGGAACATTCTGGGAACTAGTTTTGTGAGTAATTTAGACTTCTCTGTCAAAGAGCTCTGGTATCACCACAAATCCCAGAATTCCATAGCACTGAGCCATGGCAGTGCTATGGTGTCAAACTGGATTATTTCTGCAGTGTGGAAATGGTGTCAAACTGGATTATTTCTGCAGTGTGGATATAGCTTATAAGATTTCCTATAAAATTCATTAAATGAAAATATATGTCTTCCTTTGATTCATTATATTTGGACCAAACCATTGATTAGCCAGTGCTTTCAAGGGAGTTTGTTAAACCAACAGGTGGTTAGTGCATGTATATAACAGGAAAAGAATAATATATTTGTCTGAAAACATTTCAACAATATTGTTTTAATATGTGTGGTTTTTTTTAGCACAAGCACTGATACTGCATATAAGAAATTTGTGGTTTTGTTTGTGGCAAGAGGAAATCATTTTCCCAGTTGCAAAGTAGTCTTATCCTGACAACACAAAGAGTGAGGCAGTACTAGTTAATGAAACACAGTTACTCATCAAGTGGAGGCCTACTCACAGAAGTCATAACCAGTTAGATGCAGTTCCAAATGTTTGAATTTGGCAGAGTTAACCAAGCATCCTAATTAAACTCCATGGTATTAAAACTGCTTAACTTTGGTCTGTATCCAACATTCTAAATTCAAATTGAAAAATATGTTAAGCAGTATAGCATTACACAGATAGTTCTTGACTGCAAGAAGGGATTGAGTTTTAACTATCTGAGGCAACCTCTCATAAGACTTATGAATAAAAATCCCAAATGAAACTATGTAGTTTTCTCAAACAGATGGAGAAAAGAAACACTGTCCAGGTGCTGCTGCTGTAGACCACAGTCTTGCTGTACTCGTCTTGATTTTTTCTGTTACTGCACTGTAGATGGTTTTGCCATGCAAGGGATTTTTTGAGGTGAGAACAGAACTGGAATGTGTACAGGATGAAAAAAAAATGTCAAGATGACAGCCTCATCCTGATATCCTAATGACCACTCAATCCTAATAGCTGATTTTATGTTTTTTTTTCTTTTTATAGTATTGTAAGTGATTCTCTCCCCCCTTTATATTAATGGGTGATATATAAGTGCATCAGAAAGAATAATAACAAAGAAAACAATATTATGAACAGCATGATAGTGATGTTCTATTATTTATTATGAGCTTTTAAAGGTTGTTGGGGCAGAAGGCAACTATGACTGGGGCACCCACACTGGAGGAATAATCCAGTTTAGCAACACTTTAACTGCCATGGCTCCATGCTATGGAATTCTGGAATTTGTAGTTTCTTGTGGCACCAGATCAGAGTCTGGTGTTGTTTAACATCCTTATAAATGACTTAGATGATGGAATAGAAAAAATGCTTATAAAATTAACAGATGGCACCATGTTAGAATAGGTGAGTGGATGTAGCCGATACCCCAGAAGACAGGTGCAGAATTCAAAATGCCAAAATGAATTTCAACAGGGATAAATGCAAAGAGCCAGTATGGTGTAGCGGTTTAAGTGTTGGACTGTAACTCTGGAGATCAAGGTTTGATTCCCACTTGAGCATAAAGACCCATTTGGTGACCTTTGGCAAGCCACACTCTTTCTGCTTCAGAGGATCGCAATGGCAACCCACATCTGAAGAAACACTTCAAGAAAACCCTATGGTAGGTTTGTCTTAGGGTTGCCATAAATCAAAAATTACACGGAGGCACACAACAATTGCAGCAATAAACTACATTTTGGCAGGAAAAATGAAATGCCCAAATATTGGATATGTGACAACTGACTTGAAAAGAATCTAGATGTCTTATTATACCACAAGCTAAACATGAGTCAGTGGTATGATGTCGCAGCCAAAACACCCAATGTAATTCTAGGTGACATCAATAAAAGTAGTGTCCAAGTTGAAGGGTGGTCTCACTCTATTGTGCTTTGGTCAGACCTCACCTGTTATACTGTGCCCAGTTATGGGCACCACAGTTTAAGAAGAATGTTGGCAAACTGGAATGTTTCCAGAGAAGAATGACCAAGAAGCTATCTTTAATTATCTGAAGCAATGTCATGTGAAAGATTGAGCTAGCTTGTTTTCTTCTGCTCCAGAGACTAGAAAATGAGCCAATGGATGCAAATTTCAGGAAAACAGATTTCAGCTAAACATTAGGAAGGGTTAATGTTTGACGGTGGGACAGATAGCTTCAGAGGTTGGTGGATTCTCCATCTTTAGAGATCTTTAAACAGAGGTTGGGTGCTGATCTTTTAGAATGCTTTAGTTGTGAATTCCTACAGGGGAAGGTGTTGGATAGCCATAGTGGTCACTTCCAACTCTAT
This sequence comes from Phrynosoma blainvillii, assembly GCA_026167975.1. NCBI lineage: Eukaryota > Metazoa > Chordata > Lepidosauria > Squamata > Phrynosomatidae > Phrynosoma > Phrynosoma blainvillii. The sequence goes on from JANUYF010000005.1 coordinate 43,244,738, forward strand.
AATTCTATATGGAAAAGCACATATCATCTTACTCCAAAGTTTACTTTTAACTCCTTAGAGTCAAGTGTTTTAATTAAAAGTGATTTTTACCAAGTGAAATGATGAGTTGTTTTTGTGTATCTTTAAGTATTTTCCAATTTGTGGTGACACTAAGCTGATCCTATCATGGGGTTTTCTTGGCAAGGTTTGTTCAGAGGGAGTTTGTAATTGTCTTCTTTTGAGGATGAGAGAATATTACTTGCCCAAGGTAATTCAGTGGGTTTCCATGGCTAAGTGGGGATTCAAAGCCTGTAGTCCAATGTCATGCTGACTACTGTTCTTAATTTACAGGCTTGTGTGCTGCTGCAAGGCACTCTAATTTTGTTTCAAAGGCTACCCAAATGGATAACTGGCTTGATCAGCAGTGGCAATGGTCAAGCTAGATTTAGGGCCTGAACAGACTGCCAGAAATAATCCAGCTTGAGACTACTTTAACTGCCCTGGCTCAGTGCTAGGGAACCATGAGAAATGTAGTTTACTCTGGCACCAGAGCTCTCTGACAGAGAAGGCTCAATGTCTTAGAAAAAACTACAGTTCCCATGATTCCTTACCATGGAGCTGGGACAGTTAAATTGGTCTCAAGATGGATTATTTTTGGCAGTCTTAGGCCCTTAGTTGTGGCTGGAGCTTACGAGGCATAGCCATCTGTAAGATACCGTGTTGTGTGTCCTCATAGGGAACTTATTAGTGCAGCACCTTTTGGCATCCATTGAAGATGCCATGCAGAAATCTTCAGCTGTTGGCTAACAAAAGGCAAATCTGCTGACATGACAAGCATTAATGATAATAGGAATCATATAATAGCAAACCAAATGAGCAGAAATGTTGAAACACAACTAAATTCTATTCCAGTATTCACATGGACTGCCTGACTTCAGTGAAGGCGGGGGCAGACACTACTCATGAACAAGTTATTTCAGATTGCAATCTTGGCTGGATCTATCATATGATGATTAATTTCAGCTTCCATGTGATTATTCCTCTGCCTGTGGGTTTGAACAAGTCCCTCAGTTGTAAGTTAATGGCATTTGTAAATGAAAACAAATATCAAGAAGTCAGAATTAGATTATTTTTGTCATTATCTGGCTTGTGATGATGATGTATGAAGCAGAATAAACACAGCTGGGGTTTGTTCATCTACATTAAGCCTGAGTTGCTGAGAATAGCAAAAATATTTTTTACTGCTTGAAATAGGATGAATGTGTTAGAAAAATTCATTGCAGACATTAGATGTCTTCAAGGTGACACATTTCAGTGCACATGCATGATTGGCATGCTCTACTGAGTAGCTAATGTGAGTTTGTTATCTTTGGTATTTTATTGTACCAAAGCAGCATAATATATTAAGCTAATATGTGCAGTGTATTGGCAGGCTGTTTATTAATTACATGTAATTTTCATCAATATGTCATTGTCATGCAGATAAGAAAGAAAAATGTATTGCTTATGTTATTGGCTTATCCACCACCTACACACAGTATTTTAGCGTGAGCAAATGTTGAACCTGGCAATTAACCATAAGAGTGGCTATGTGGCTAACTGCAAAGCTCAGTTTGTGTTTATTCTTGTAACATCAAGCATCATGCTCATTTGCATTTTTTTCTGTTTTGCATAGAAAGGGAACATGGCTCAGCATTATATACCTCGCATTCTGCTTTGCATGCAGAAGGGTCCAAGTTCAATTACCTGTATCTCCGGAGTTTAAAAAATGATCAGGAAGCAAGGAGCATTAAAATATCTCTAAGACCCACTGCCAGTCAGAAGAAAGTCAGTGGACAATCTTGTGGCATCTTAAAAGCTAATTTATTTGTTGTGGTAAAAAGTCTTATGGTAGAAGGATGTAATTTTGTAGTGGTGGGTGGATCTAAGGTAGATCTGGAAACACTTGTAGATTCATGCCTATGAGAGATTATGGGCTTCTGGTTCCTAGTGGTTTTGCCATAGCAATAACAAAATCAGAAAAAAGCTGGATATAAATTAATTGAATAAATAAATTGCTGCTCTCCTTGTCCTATTGTATTGTGGAAGCAAAGAGGTAAAGAGAGAAGAGTGTTTTGTGTGTGAAGGGAGAATGGTAAGCCATTAAGCTTTAGTACTTAGTTTTTGCACAAGAAATTAATAATTCTATATGTCTGCCTTCTGCGTTAGTGGTTGCTAGATCTCAGGGGGGTCTAAGAAAATATCTCAGGGGATGACATGTTATCCTTTTAGAGCACTGTTTCTTGGGCTTTCTGATGTGGAGGACTAGCAACACCCCCCCCCCATGTGCTATGGGCCAGTACCATATTTGTGCCCACTGGTTACAACTGTTTGTTCTTTCCAAGAAGCTTGCTGCGACTTGGCAGCCAAAGGCTCCTCCTTGGCCAACCAGTCTGGAATAGTAGTAGTGCTTTTGAGAAGTCAGTAATGGGCAAATAGCAGACTTCCATCTCCTTTGTTTGTTGTTTAGGAATGCATATTTAAATGCAGGTTTTGGAACATACATTTATGTCATATTCACAAACAGACTTAACATTTCACTGGAATTTGTAACTCAGTTGTGTACTAAAAGAGAAGATTTTAGTTGATACTCCAGACAATATTATTTACGGTACTTGGCAAAATGAGCAAGTTAACACTCCATTCATATGTCCATTACTTGACCTGTTCCTTTCTAGGTGCTAGTGAAAGATTAAATTTGTTAACTTTCCTAATATATTAAAGGCTAAATTAATTATATTTAGGTCATGAATCTCAGATAGATATTTTTCTTTACCCAAGCTCTCATAAGGACATTTAATAACTTTTGCATTTTAATCCAGATACTAACAATAGTCAGTGAGAAGATAAACAACAAATGAACAAGAATTACACAGTAGGTTATTCAACTAAAAGGTTTGTTTCTTATGGGCAAGATACATTTGGCCAAACATTAACACCCATCCAAAGGCATACATAGGGTTAATTAGTATTTTGATGGTTTTGTTAGATAATTAGCTTGGTAGTTCAAAGCTGAGAATAACCAAAGACTGGAAATAGTCTGAGAAATAAACATTTCTGTTACCAATGTGCTTGTACAGTTTTTGTGACGTCTACATACTTCACTTTGCTTTGTTTACTTCTGTGCTATACAAGCCTAGGGACTCCATCTTCCATCAACCTTTCTTGGGAGGGCTATGGACCTTATAGCATTGTCATCCATTTGGCTGGCTGTAGCTAACTGGAGAGCTGGCCATAAAACAGAATTAAAACTGGAGGGGAAAAACCTATAGATCTCTTTTTTTAAAAATAAAGGTATTTGCTATTTGAATCAATTGAAGGCCAAACTGCACATTTTCTTGGTGTTCTTTGAGGTATGTAATTTTCTTTAAAAAGAGGCTTGCTGCATGGAATAGGACCACAGCATTGGTAAGGATAGACTCCCTTATACTGTAGTCCTTTTCTAAATCTCTTCTATGCCTACCTCCATGGTTGCAATTACAGTAGGATTTCCAGTCATCGATTTCCAATGATGAGGTATTTCTAGTACACTCACACACACCAAGTTGATGAATCTGTACTACACTCTGTCATGCCTGATCTTACTTCAGTTTTCCTTGGAGCTGCCATTTATTATGAGCCTAGGTAGAAAACAGTATTATGCAGTATTGCTGTGGTAATTGACTTGGGGAGCTTCAGGACAGCCTCCAATGAAGCTTCATTCAGCATGGGTATGACATACCCTGCCTGGCAGCAGCTCTTTGGGGTCTCAGATATAAGGCTTTTTCCTATTTGATCCTTTTAATTGTAGGTTCCTGGGCTTGAGCCAAGGACCTTCTGCTAGAAAAGCACATTCTCTCAGTTTACCTATTCACAAAATATTTGTCCACTGAAAAACTGGACTTGGATCTGGGAGACCAGAGTTTAAGTCTGTGCCTGCTTTGAACTCAGAAGGTAGCCTCCTGTAACTTTCTGATTTCAGTTTTACAAATGTAAAAATGAAAATAATACAGAAATACTGACAGTGGCATTGTGAGAGAGGATCCAATGAATATAATACAAAACCTAATACTAGGTTTCCACTTGGAAAGGCTCAAAGCTTGGAACATGACTCACAGTGTATTCCTTTATTACATCTTCTAATATTCATGAGGAGTAGATATAAACTTTCCCAACATAGATTTACATTTATCATCAGCATTTTACAGTCCTGAAATGGTTAGCTCTGAATGTACAGTGTGATCAAGTGATTGAACGGTAGTTCAGCAGTTCAAAAATATTTTACTTCTGACCAGCAGGTACATGCTACAAATGGCAGTTATATGGTTGTGAAAGGTTTCAAATCTAATGAATCACATTCTGAAGCAAAAAGCATATGGAAGTCTCATTAATCTTACATGGTTGCATTTCTGTGGCAGCACAATACCCAGTATTTATAAATAAATACTTTTGTGGTACAGTTTAGACCAGTGCTCAAAAACCTGGAGTTGGAGCTACCAAGAGAACCAGTTTGAAATAACTTCTTTTTTGTATTCATCTCAGGTTTCTGTAAGCATAAAAATCATAAATGAGGCTCTGATATGTTTACTGGGAAAACCATATGCTATGCCAGTGATGGCATCTGGCTTATCTGTACAGTGGAAGTGCTTTGGAAAAATAAGGGATTCCACTATGCCAAATCATGAGTAGGCTCACTGCCCTCTGTGTGGATTCCTAGATCTGACTGTTGCAAGTGTGAACCTGGGAGAGATACCAAGTTCCCGTGGCCTTTAAATCTTTCAACTACAAATGTGGGATGGTGGTATCTGTGTACTGGGTGCTAAATTTATACACTGACAAATTTCATTCTGAAGACTGGTGAGAGTATAATCTTCATCAGAACCTATTTTCATCAATCACTGTAAGTAATCTTTCTGTTTCCCATAGTTTACAGCATAGTTTTTAGCTGAGGTTCAAGATGCAACATGCTTAAGATTCATTCAACATGTTACAGTAATAGCAGGTAACACCTCAGAGATTCTGATTTATCTGCTTCAATTATGAAATATGTGTCAAGTGTGGTCAAGTATGCACACACCTTGGTCAAGTGTGCACTGGTTAAAAAAAAAGCTTCTTCCTCATATTTCCATGATTTTTGTTTGCATAATGTGGAAACTTAATAATAAGGCTTTCACCTCTGCAGATTTATTTCCAAAAAACATTTAATATCCCTGGTTAAGTTGAAAAGAGACCGAAAATTTATTTCATATTGAGATCCATTTTCTTAGAATTTAAGGTTGCCAATTTATATAAAACACACCCTCTTTATTAAATGGCCCTAATAGAGTGGGCTAACAAAAGAGTGAATTATAACTTCCTGGCATATGTTTATGTAAGTCAAACCTTTGGAGTTATTATAACCTATTTTGATGGTAACTTCTCTCTTTGTATATGTGAGAAATGAGTTGAAACAATGCAATGAAAACATTATTGTATAGAAAGTTGAGTTCTGAGACAACATTTTGGATGGATTATAGCCATATGTACTGTGTATATGCGTGGCTATTATTACAACAAAATGATTCTTTTTAAAAAATTATTTCACTGTTAATGTTTGTTTTTCAGTCTTCAGTGCTGCCAAGTGAATCTAGTTTTGTCTGATTAGTTGCATTCATATTCAATTATAGTCTTTTTTTCTTCTCAGTTGTAATAAAAGTACAATTATGTTTGCTTATTATATTGCAATAAATGTATGCTTATCATTTTATTTATCAAAGTTGGTTCTAATGATATACTTTTCTTGTTACGTTGTATTGATATTGAAACACATTTCACTGTTTAGTGTTAGGTTTTCACTTGGAGTGTCTCTTATCCTGTTTTCCTAAAAGTTTATCTTCGTGCTGTCCAAAGATATCTACCAAATCATCTAGCAAAAGGAAAAAGCCTGTCTGTAGCGCTTGTGGGTACAAACCCAATAAAATGATGCCACAGGAGACTGAAGGATGGAACACAGAAATATTGCCCAACACAGTGCAACTTCTAGTACTACAGAACTCAATATGCCTGCTGACCTTGATTTTCCCAATGTTGTCTCCATGCATGCACCAACTCAAAGACACTTTGGTTCCTGTTATCATTATCCTGTTGTGATGTGATAGTGCATGCCCTTGTTCACACAGGTGTACAAACCTACATTTATTCTCATGTGCTTAACTGTCATGGGAATTTTCTGCACACACACACAGTAGATTGAGCACCATACTCAGACTAGCTGGGGAAATTAATTTATGGGAAAGAGTCAGAGGAAAGTTCGTTTATTTTATTGTACTATAAATAGTTACAAAAAGGAAAGTATTGATAGGAACACAGAGGATTTCACTTCCAGGTCAGTCACAGTGACTTAGAACCTATCAATGAACAGTGTCTGGCCTGTTTTTTCAGGCTTCAAGATACCAATTCTCCATGCACAATGAGGCAATCTACATAGGCTAGAATGCTAATATATGTTCACTTGTGGTTAGTATGCAGACCACAGGTGATATAGTGAACCATGTGGGATTGAGCTGACGCAGAGCTATTATTCAGAACCTTACCGCCACATCATGTGGAATTCAGTTCAGAAGTAGAATTTGAGATAGGGGCAAGTGAATCAATGCTTGTCCTGACTCTTTGTGCAATCTGAGGAAAGTAAAAGTGGATAGACACAAGGCAACTGAGAGGGAAGATATGAAGGAAGCCAACTAGCACAAATTCCCATCATGCATCAACAAAATGTCTGTGAGTAGGTATTCTGGGCCATGAAGAGGATTAAAATGCCTTACACAAAAACTGATTCATAACAGTCACACCACTTACTTTCTACTGTGAAGCTTATGCTCCCTGGGTAAACAAGTGAGCTCACAAAACATATGTGGCCCTAGTGTTGCATTCATCTGTATAGTGGTAAATATGGCTGTAGCACTCAGCATACATAGACAGTACCCTGAAATGGCTTTTGCCTAAATGCAACACTTTATGGTTCACAGGGTCTGAAACGAGGCATTGAAGGCAGAAGTTATCTATAGTGGTCTGTGGTTTGGGCAAGGGAGGGAGTCATTCTGATACTATTGTTGTCTATAAATTATTATTATTATTATTATTATTATTATTATTATTATTTGGCTGCCATATATATATATCTTTATGTGGCTTGGTGCATCACAGGTTGTGTAAACTTAACTTGGTTTATACTAGATGCTCATGGGAAATAGAGGTTTCAGTTCCATCAACTTAACAAGAACTACCCTAGGTTTCTGAATTTTTGAAATACATTTTAATGATGCTACTCTACTCCTAAATGAAAATTTCAAACCTTTGATACAATCTAATCCATGTTTTTTCTGATGTTACCCTGAGAGGGAGGCCACCATTTGGTGATATAACACATATCACTAGTTTCATTCTCTGGCTTTGATCTAGTTAGAAGAATCTCAAAATAGCAGAACTAACAGAGTTAGTACTTTGCAGTATTAATTTGGCTGTAGGACTCTGTCTGGGATGATATTGGATATGGACTTTGATATTTCTTCTTCCACTTTTTCTTTCCGTGTGAAGAGGAGAACTATCCTAGTGAATTCTACATTTTATTTGAATGAGGGTTTTTCCAGAAAGCAAGAGTTTCCTCAGAGAAAATGAGAGAGACAAAGACAGACAGCCTAGCTGAATGTTTTCCTGAAAATATTTTTAATGAGGTAGAATGAAGAACTGCCATGCTGGCTAATGTTCTTGGTCTGATGAGCACATTGTCAATCTCAGGGTTTGGATGAAAAGCATTTGGTTGTATTTGTGTTGGCTCTGTGTAGTGTGATGACCTATTTGAGATCTGTCAAAAATTCAAAGTCTGAACTTCATGCTGGTAGTGAAACATTCTCAGGTTAGAGACTGCCTGTGGGTTCTCCTGGGCAGGTTTCCTATTTGGGCTGGGTTGCTGTGGGGGCAACTGGTACTGGTATATTTCTGTCCCTTGGCTCTTAATTCCCCAACTGATAGTTGTCAACAGTTCAGTTTTGTTATATAGCAGCACAGGAACTGGTAGCCCTCTTTGCCATGGATGACTCTATTCTATGGACATGGCTGTTTCACATGTGCTTTACTCAGCCACAGGCCTCTTGCTTTTGCTGTGCTGATATTTTTAAACGGTCTGGTGTCCTTTGGCATGCTCTCTTGGAACTCAAAAGTTCATGTCTTCATAGCTATGAGGAGATGGGAACCTGAAAAATAAAACCCTCAAACATTTATGGAATGGGGATCATACCACAAACTCATATTTTCATATGAAACTGTGTTTCTAAAGAAAAGGCAGCTCCCTCCATATCACTTCCTAAAATATTTTTTTCTGAGCATGATGCATTTCTTTTACTAGAATATGGCCTAGGACACTTTCCCCTCCCTCCCTCCCTCTCCAGCTTTCCTTTGAAAAGTCCATAAAATGTTGCAGCAATTGTTGCAAGCAACTTCATTGCCTGCTGCTGTATTTTACTGGCAGCTGTTCCATCCTACAAGAGAACATGCGACAAGGCAGCAGGTAGACCAGTCAAATGGAAAGAGCCTTCGTACTTCTGGAATGGGTCACACATTGTGTGAAAGTCTGATGAACAATCCTGATAGGAATCACAAGAGAAATTAGGATCAAAGCCTCCATAAGAACGGGAGAGAGGGAGAGAAAGAGATCCCACATGCACTGACTAATTCATAGTGTGTGTTCAATTTTTGTCATAAAATTATATACTAAATTGGAAGTCAGATGAGAATACTTATAGTAGTCAGGAGAAAAATGTCACTAAATAGGGCTAAACAGAAACACATTTTTGTCTCTCTTTTTAAAATAGGTTCCTTCATTTTTATTGTTTCTCATCAGTCATATTCAGATTAGTTTCCTAATTTTAGTCAAGCAATCAAGTATGTAATAAATATATGAATTCAGTTCAGTTTAAATCTCTCCATTTAATTATCCTTTGCTTTTGTTATTAATTTTGACTTTTAGAAGTGTGATGACATTTTCCCCTCCCCAGCAATTAAGTAGGTAGTGGTGAAGAACTTCAATCCATCCCAGTTTGTTTCAATGCCATAAAGAAGCTACAGTTTCAGGACTAACAGATGTAGTCTAATGCTACATTTCTTCTCCTGGATGGACAGGGAAGCAATCTGCTATTTATTATAGTTTTCATTTCCTGAGTGCCCCTCTTTGACATTTTAGCTATGCATTTTAGCAATATTGACAGAATTTTTGCATTCTCTTGGAAACAACATCCCTAGTGATGGCCCTGAAACATATGAAACATATTTACATGTTTGCTCACAGATTTACAAACAATTTCTGACATGAAGACAGAACATACAGAGTGTGCAAATACAAAAGTGTTTCATTTGCCCCACCACCTTGAGAAACTAGGCTGCTAAATGCATAAGAGAGGAAGTGTCATGGACAGGCCTAACCAGAACCACTACATCACAACAGATTTGGGGGTGATTACTATGAGACAAAGCCATTGGTGCAAAAGTAGATTTATATGGTGATTAATGGATGCAGCAGGTATTTACAGAAGAAAAAGTCTACCTCCCTGTGCTTTATAACTTTACAAGCTATGAGCAGAAGTGCCCTGGAAGTCATTCATCTCTGGGTGTGTACATGTACCTCAAATGTTGAGGTGAAGTCTAAAGAATGTACCTTTGTTTTCTCTTTATATACCTGCCCCCTATCAAGCCATATTCAAGTAGCTACGGAGGAGTCATTAACCTCACCATGAGATAAGGCTAAGGGATGTGAGCAGATGTGACTGAATGAATGTCAAATGCATTCTTTAAATAAAGTTTTTCATTTTTTTCTTTTTTAAAGGAATGTGGAGCCACTAGTACAGCTAGACTGCTACTACCACTTCTTTATTGTCAGAAAGGTTATGCTAAAAGTGTATGCAACAAGGTTTACCATGGCTTATATCTCTGTATACTGTATTGTTTATCAAGTGCTGTATAGACCGGGGGTGAAAAGTCACTAACTCCTGTGTCTACTCTCTTGGGCCCAGTTGGAGCTGTGACTAATGTTCTGTCATGCTAAGGCAGATACGCCAAAACTGTCTCCCTCACTTTAGTGGAAAATGCCAGCTCACTATAGAAAGAAAGTCATGTTGGCTCCAACCTTATGTTGCTTCTGACAAGCAGCCAAAACCATACTATTCTGTATGGCTATTGGCTTTTAACACAGCTTTTTAAAAATTGGCTTTTAAAATGGTTTTTAACCTATGTAAAGAGTTTATCGCACTGGACCCTCTGTCATTGCACTTGTGTTGCCTGCAAAAATGCTATGTGATTGGGGTGGTAGTCTTAGCTCCCATAACCTTCAGACCCAATCTGGAATTAACCTCATCACACCTTTGTTGCTTCTGCTCTCCCTCCCCACTTCCATTCCCAGGGAAAGCCACATAGCTGCCATGTGAGGGGAAGGCAAAAGGGGAGAAGCTTTGGCAAGTGTTGGGAAGGAGGCAGATGAGTGAGGAAGGAGGAGAGAAAGAAAGAAGGAAGGGAGCCTTGCTTAACCTCTGCTTACAGAGAAAGATGTGTGTGTCTGTGTGTGTGTGTGAGGGAGAGAGGGAGAGAAGCATTGTAGCGACTGAAGTGCCATCACTAGGGAAGTACTGAGGTGCGGACCACACTAGCTGACACCCCACAGGGGGGAGGGTGATACCTGGCAAGCAGCCCCCATCTCTCAGACACACTGCCCCATCCCTGCCCTGCACAGCTTTTCTTGCAAGTAAAGCTGCAGGGGACAGGGAGGGAGAAGGCCCAGCACCCCCTGTCCCTGTCCCGCACACTTTATTCGTGAGTAAAGTCATGGGGGACATGGAGTTGGGCAAGCCCTGCCCCAAATACCACTGCTGAAGAGGAACGGAGTGACTCTGGAAGGGACTGGATCTCACTACCATTTTCTCACAGAAATCTTTCCTACCAACCAGACAAAATCATTAGAAAGATGCTATTGAACTTTCACATTGCAAATCACTACAGCAGCAGTGCTAAAGGAGGTCATTAATGATTTTTTTTCCTGAAGTAAAAAGACTCGCTTTTACTGCATGGTGCAAAACAGAATGGCAAGAACATTGTGGATTGGGGTGGGCACTGAGCGTGCAGTTATTCCATTATCCTGGCACCTTGCTGGCCTTGTGTGATAAGTTCCTGAGATTGTTTTGATAGTTGAGTGCCCTAGGCAAGTGTTGATCTTGGAAACTAGGGGCCCTCAGTCTTACATACTAGATGGCACCAATTCTCAAATAAAGAGGAATAAGGAGCTTCCTGTGTCAGACTACCTGTCCTTTCATCCTAGTATAGTCTACTAAACTGGTAGCAGCTTGCCATGGTTTCAGTCAGATGTTTTAATTAAAGACTCCAAGGAACAAATCTGGACTTTCCTGCATGCAAACCATGTACACCTTCCTAGTGAGGTACAGTTCCTTTATTCAACTTGCAGTGTGCTGTAAATTGTATCTAAAAGGACTCTGTTGTGAGTGGGAGACTCTCAAAATTGGAACCTAACAAGAGAGTTGCCCTTGTGGTTGGATTCTCTGTGAACTTGAGTAGGAGTTGTAGAGTAGGAATTTCTCAACATCCTCTCCTGCACTTAAGGGTTAGATTGTTTTCCACTGTGCTGAAGTCCCTTTGAAAGGCAGACTGAAAGGGTGGGGTGGGGGGTTATGATGAAACCAACCAGCTTTCAAACATCTCTTTTCTCAACTTCTGTATTTTTATTAATAGCTAAATACAATTCTTCTTTATTTCATCTGTGGCCATGGAGAATGCTTGTTTTCAGAAACAAGCAAAAAGCATGTAGGAACTACTTTAAATATTCTTGTTCAAGTAGCAAATGCTACCTTGTTTTCACTAATGTACTGCTACCATTTAACTTAAGATTGCATAATGCTTAAATAGTGTTTAATTTTAACAATGGTTGAAAGATGCAACAGATATCTTTCTTTGGTGAATTTATTTAAACCTCCTTATTCAATATATTATCTGAATTTATTATTTTGATAAGAGTTTTTGACTGTTTGACTTGAATGTTCTTACAGAACGTCAGTGTGTTGCCTTTTAATCATCTAGTTGAAAAGAAGTGTAAAAATACTTTTGAGACAGTTGGACTTCACTCCAAAGTTTTCAGCACTTAGCAGGACTGTAGTTTGTTGTTTGATAGCTGTCAATCTGCATCTGAATGTTCTAGTTATCAATCTGACCAATCCGCAACTCGTTTCCATTAATACCAAATGATGGGGCTATTGCATTTCATGGATGGGAGAAGAGTGTGGTGTGTGATAATCTTTTCCCGCATTATTAGTATTAGTTTTACTAATTATAATTGCACCATATCTCATCCAGGGGTAGTTGTCTTGGCCATATAGCAAAGTACAGTATCATAAAACAAACAGGAAAAAACGCAACAAAAACAAAGGCAAACACAAACAACAACAACAGTGATACCTTTATTGGGACAACCAAAATGCACATTATACATATACACATACGTATACATATACATGTTGCAAACTTTTGAAGCTCCACTGGCTTCTACATTTTTGCCTGATGAAAAAGCCAGTGGAGCTTTGAAAACTTGCAATATGTATAATGTGAATTTTGGTTGGCCCAATACAAGTATCACTGTTTTGTGGATCATGGATGATACATCTATTATATCTTTCCCTCCTAAATTTTGTGTTGTCTGTGTGTGTATGCTAAAAAAGAGGTAGGAGGTAAAGGGTAAACTCAGGGTGCATCTACACTGTAGAAATGATGCAGTTTTACAGTACTTTAACTGCCATTGTTAAATCCTACAGAATCCTGGGATTTTTAGTTTTGTGAGGCATCAACATTCTTTGGCAAAGAAGCCTAAAGATACTGTAAAACAGCAAATCCCTGCATTCCATAAGATAGCATTATAAGCACATAGAGTGATGTCAGACTACATTATTTCTACAGTATAGATGCACCCTCAGAAGGATACAAATGGACATTTTATCATCTCAACTTCCCACCTATTAAGAGTCTGTGAAAAAGGCAGGGAAAATGTACAATAATTTTATTTGGAAGAGCCCTTAGGTATTAATACTAAACTGAATTTAGACCAAGCTAGAACAGAACCATTAAATTAAATGATGAATGATAAGTTAACACTTATGTAAATCCCATTGATTCAGTTGGTCTACTCTAGTTGAGACTGTCAGTTGGATTTGCCCCTGTTTGGATCCAAAAAATAAATAGGGCAACATTATAATATCCCATCCACAAAAAAGGAGACATAAGAGATTGCAGCAATTATAGAACCATAGCACTGATAACGCATGCAAGCAAAATTATGCTCAAAATACTGCAACACAGTCTCCAACCACACATGGAGAGAGAAATCCCAGAGGTCTAAGCAGGGTTCATGAAAGGAAGAGGCACCAGGGATTGCATTGCAAATATACAATGGCTAATGGAGCATAGCAGGGAGTTCCAAAAGAAAATCAGCATGTGCTTTATAGACTATAGCAAGGCCTTTGACTGCATAGATCATGAAAGACTATGGAATGCCCTTAAAGACATGAGAGTGCCAACACATCTGATAGTCCTAATAAGGAATCTGTACTCAGGACAAGAGGCTACTGTCAGAACAGAACACAGAGAAACAGAATGGTTCCCAATTGGCAAAGGAGTCAGACAAGGCTGCATCCTATCACCCTACCTATTCAACCCATATTCAGAACATATTGTAAAGAAAGCAGTCTTGGACATGGAAGAGGGAGGAGTGCAAATGGGAGGAAGAAATGTCAGCAATCTGAGATATGCTGATGATACCATAATACTTGCAGAGACCCTCACAGATCTGGAACAACTACTAAGGAAGATCAAAGAAGAAAGTGCAAAGGCAGGCTTACTGTTGAACAAAAATAGTGACCACAGAGAACTTACACACATTCAAATTAGGCAATGAAGAAATAGAAATAATAAAAGAGTTCTCATATCTGGGATCAAACATTGATTGGAATGGGGACTGCAGCCAGGAAATCAGGAGAAGATTAAGAATGGAGAGGGAAGCTATGAAAGGACTACAAAAGATCCTAAAATGCAAAGACATACAACTCAGCACAAAAGTCAGAATCATACAAGCCATTGTATTCCCTATTACCATGTATGGATGTGAGAGACAGTCAAGAAAGAAGATAGGAAGAAAATCAACACATTTGAGATGTGGTGCTGGAGAAGAGTGCTGAGGATTCCATGGACAGCCAAAAAGACAAACAAATGGGTCCTAGAGCAGATCAAGCCCGAAACCTCCCTGGAAGCCAAGATGACAGGATTTTGGACATATCATGAGAAGGCATGGAAAAGACAATAATGTTAGGAAATATGGAGGGAAATAGAAAGAGAGGAAAGCCACATGTTAGATCAGGGGTAGGCAACTTAAGCCCTGGGGCCGGATGCGGCCCCCCGAGGCCTTTGGACTGGCCCCAGGCTGGTCCTGCCGCCGCTGCCGCCACTGCCGCCACCACCACCCGCTGCCCCCCATGATGATATTGATTATTGTTGTTATTACTTGTTCTTGGGGTTTTCTTGGCAAAATCTCCACAGGGGTTTTGCCATGGCTTTTCTGGGGCTGAGAGAGTGTGCATGCATATATTTTTTTATTTTTTTATTTTTTATTTTAATTTTAATTAATTAATTTATTTATTTTTGGTGCTTTGCCTACCCCCCAATTGTCTGAGGGACAGCAATCCGGCCCCCAGCTCAAAAAGGTTGCCTACCCCTGTGTTAGATGGATGGACTTTATTAAAGAGATCACGGATATGAGTTTGCAGGAGCTGGGCAGAGCAATAGAGGACAGCTGGCCCTGGAGATGTCTCATCCATAGGGTCACCATGGGTCAAGATCACACAAAGGCAGTTAACAACAACAACAATAATATCCCCAGTCCATATAGAGTATCTCCAGTGTTTATCCTTTAAGCAACTGCTGCTTAACCGTAGCGCCAAAGGTGATGTATACATATTTTGCAGGGATGTTAAAAACCAAGAAGGCAAATATTTAGACTCAGTATGAAAATTGGCTCAGAAAAGGACATGCCAATTTTACTTAAATTAAATCTCCAAATATGCAGTAAAGCATGTCAAATTGGTCAAACCAATCATGACTCATATCTTTGAACATTTGGTGACATTAGTTAAAAACATTAATGTATTTACCACAAATACAGCCACCCCTAAACCAGTACTCCTTATGTGTGATGAACTTTCAGTAATATCCTGTACCCATGTTGGCAAACCTATGGCACACGTGTCAGAGATGGCATGCAAAGCCAATTTCCCTGGTATGCAGAGCAGGGAAGAGGAGGAAAAGGTGCATGCATATTCCTTATCCTCCTGGGCCTTCATTTGCCTCCAGAGAGGGAGTTGAAGACCCAGGAAGGTGCGGGGAGAAGAAGCCCCACCCCAGAAGTCCAGCCCCATAGGGCAGATGTCCCATTCCCCCTTGAAGTCCCACCTCTGGCATGGGGTAACACCCAATGCCAGAAAGCAGTTCAGTTTGGTCACTCGGTGTCTAAAGATTTGCTATCACTGTCCTATACCTAGCTTTCTTTCTAGTGATTCAAAATTTAATGTGTTTTTAGTTGATAAAATGCTGGGGAGGGGAAGGGAGATGTGTGGTTGCCAGTGACTCACCTGTCTTCAATAACATGTACTTAAAACTAAATAAGCAACATTATATCCTTGCATCAAATCTATCCTTCCATTGGCTCCTGTCTATTGAACACACAAATGCTTCCTTATTTTCTGTGACTACACAATAATGGAGAAACACAGTGGGAGATGCAGGTTGATAGCTCCCACACATTTTCCCATAATGTGCAGTTTGGGCCAATGCACTCTTTTTAGAATTAACAATGAGTTGTAGGTTCCCCCCACTGTTTGATGAGGAAAATTCATGTTTGCAGTATTTAACAATGCCCCCTATAAAGATATTGCTGTCATATTTAAACAGGCAGGATTTATCCATAGGACCTGAGGCACCCAACAAGCTTCTGAGAAATCTAATGCCATCATATAATATGCTTTGGATATAATAGAGTTATAACAAGGAAAGCCTCTTCCTGTTTCGTGGTGAAGCTCCTATTGACACAGTTCAAAGATACCTCTTGGAAAGTCTAAATGGCAAATCCTTTGAGAAGGGAGTTCATTAACAAGAAAAAAAATGATGCTAACTCTGCCTCCCCTGTTTCTTTCTTATGCACTTAACTTGTCTATTCTACTCCTTACTGCAGAAGTGTGTTTCAAAACATTTTAACAGTGGCATTTCCTAAGCCTCTTAGGAATGGACTAGATGTTTACTAACCAATATTGTGCTGCCTTAGCTTAAATTTAAAGCACGGGTACAGTGAAATCAAGCATTGCCCCCTTTTTTGTTATGGTAAACCAAACAGATGTCTTTTCTTATTACTTTTCTTTTGGGGAAAATTCACATTAACATTTCCCTTGCAAAATGGTTTTTTATACCCTATTTAAATTCTGTTTCTATCCTAAATGACTTCAGAGATAAGCACTTCCTAGATCCCTGCACTGCTTTGTTTAAAATATTTAAAAAAAAAAAACCCTGCAAAACCCAGGCTTTTCTAGATGGCCCTTTAAACACTTTCAAATCCCTTTGCAAAAAAGGAAATAATAATTTGGGCATTATATAAAAAGGAAATATCTGCCCTTTGTGGCACTGAATCTGTTCACGCATATTTACATTTGAAACTGCTTTCTGCATTAATGTGATGCTGAAAGTAGAATTAACATAGAAGCCTCTTTTCTAATCAGTTCAGTGAAACCTACAGCTGCTTATAGCAGCTTTCCTCACTTCCTTATTTTTTTAAGTCATATTCAACTCTTTCTGGTTGAAGAACAGTCAGTTCCCTCAAAGCAGTGTGTTCCTAGGTTACTGCCAAGGTAATCGTGTTATTGAAGCCGCCCCAATATTTTATCCTTTGTGTTTTTGAAAAGATGGCTTTTTATCTTTTAACATATTTTAAACACACACACACACACACATTGACTGTAGTTTACTGTGGTGTATAATGTGGTGAATAACTTTGTAAAATTTGAATGAGTCTGTAAACTAGTGGTCACCAAACTATTTCAGGCTACTGCCTTCTTTCCTCCAGGATGACAACCCTAGCATGCACACCCATACCTATTTCTTGGTATTAGGTCCACTGTTCTACTGGGGAGGTGGATCAAAGAGAGAAAGTATCCTAAGCAAGGGAAGCGGCTGCTTTTGAGTAGTTTTGCACATGAAGTACCAGTAAATGAAATCTTGCTTGCCATGCAACCCCACTGGGTGAACCTGGGCAAGTCACACTCTCCCAGGCACAGGGGAAGGTAATGGCAAACCCCACCTGAAGAATTTTTTTTCAAGAAAACTCCATGATAGGTTCTTCTTAGGGTCACCATGAGTCAAACAACTTGAAGGCACACCAACAACTGCTGCTGCTAGCGAGCCCAAGTTCCAAAGGGAGCCTGGAGCTCCACAAGTTTGTATTTGTGGAAAGGAAGGTGAGGCTGGGGAGTGGCTTGGAAAAATCAAAGAGGCAGGCCCCTCCATGGAAGGAACAATGTTGCCCAAATGGGATTCTGGCAAAGAGGGTGGATGGGCAGGCAAGCTCAGCAGAATCTCCACCTGAGGAAGGAAGGGCTGTGGAGCTGTCTGGGCAGTCCATGCCAACAAACGTCCCTGCAGCCACCCTCCTCCTCCTCCTCCTGGAAAAAGGAGGGGGAGGGGAATAAAAGGGGGGGAACAGGAAACCCTAGGAGTCTCCAGAGCATTGACAGTATGGGGGGGGGGATGGACAGATGAATAATAATAATAATAATAATAAGTTTTATTTCTAACCCGCCCCTCTGCGTCGCAATCGGGGCGGCTTACAACAGTTAAAATACAATAGTTAAAACAATCCCACATCCCAATCCCTCCACTCACATCCCTCCCACCCCCCTTAAAACAGAATTAAACATAAGAATATATTAAAACGAAGCACTATAACAATATAAAATACTATAATATAAGATACAACAAAACAACAGACAGAACAGCAAACAAAAAGCTAACAGAGGAGGGGGTTCGATATTCATCCTCAGAAGAGTTATTCTACTGGGAAGGGTTATTCCGGGAAGGCCTGCCGGAAGAGATCCGTCTTAACAGCTTTCTTAAAAGCAGTAAGTGTTGTAATAAGACGGATCTCATCCGGCAGGCCATTCCATAATTTAGGGGCGATGGCAGAAAATGCCCTCTGCGAGGTCTGTGCAGACTTCGACTTTGGCTGTTGCAATAGGTTCTTTCCCGCTGACCGAAGAGCACGAGGGGGCTCATATGGGGAGAGGCGGTCCCTAAGATAAGTTGGACCCAGGCCATGTAGGGCTTTAAAGGTCAAAACCAACACCTTGTACTGCGCCCGGAAACTAATTGGCAGCCAGTGAAGGGATTTAAGCACAGGTGTAATATGCTCCCTTCTAGATGTTCCGGTAATTAATCTGGCTGCCATGTTTTGCACCAACTGAAGTTTCCGAGTTAGGCACAAGGGTAGCCCCATGTAGAGTGCATTGCAGTAATCTAGACGTGAGGTTACCAGCGCGTGCACAACAGTTTCCAGGTCTTTCTTATCCAGGAATGGACGCAGCTGGCGTATCAGCCGAAGCTGATAACAGGCACTCCTGACTGTCGCATTCACTTGGTTGGTCATGTGAAGCGACGAGTCAAGGAGTACCCCCAGACTGCGCACACAGTCCTTGGAGGAGAGTGTGACCCCATCCAGGACAGGGGGCTGTAATCCCGGACCCGGCTTCGGACCGGTAACCGTGAACACCTCCGTTTTGTCTGGATTCAACTTCAATCTATTTTTCCTCATCCAATCCATTACCGCTCCAAGGCAGTCATTGAGAGGAGAGATGCCATCAGAAATCTGAGACGATGATTTGGTCATGGAGAAATAAATTTGGGTGTCATCAGCGTACTGAAGACACCGCCCTCCATGCCTCCGAATGATCTCTCCCAGCGGCTTCATATAAATGTTAAATAACATCGGGGCTCTGGGTCTGGCATGCCTGTGCAGTATCACCCAGAGGCGCAAGAGTTGAAGAACTGGCTCCCATCCCATCCCTTCCCTTTCCCTGTCTTCTACCCTGGACACCTAGCTTGAGCTAGTTAGCCGAGATAAAAGGGAAATAAGGGTAAACACCTGCTCCCTCCCTTCCCTTTCCCCTTGGTTAGCTGGCTTGAGCTTGCTAGCCAAGGCAAAAGGGAAAGAAGAGCACATGCCTGCCCCCCCCCTTCCCTTTTGTCTTGGAACCAGCTTTCTTACCCAAAGAATCTTTCTACCTTGGGCACCTTGAAGGGGGAAGCTGAGCAGCCTCTGCTTACCTTCTTTCCCTTGCTGTCCCTGGGCTCTGGGTCTGGCATGCCTGTGCAGTATCACCCAGAGGCGCAAGAGTTGAATCCAGATGAGTTTCCCCCCCATGTTTCCATTCCTGCCTTCAGGAATCTGAGACCTCCTGCTTTTCAAAGACTCCAGTCTTGGACTTTCATGGTTTTTCTCCATCAATGGCAACCCTACTTGCAACTCCTATCCCCACAATTCCCTGCCCTTGCCCCTCAGCATCCCCCCGGTGCTCTTTTTTCCATCAGCACCACCTGCAGCTTTTCAACACCCCCAGGGGACATTACTGTCCACTTTGGGGACCACTGCTGTAAAGTATAGTTCTTCTTTGTGGTTTCTGTTTCTCAAATAAATGGGTTATGCTGTGCCCACACAGAACACCATTCAGAAACTTCTAGAATGTTACACAAGTGTTTTGGCAGGAGTGTTGGTGTTTTGGCACCAACCTCCAGCAACCCTATATATGAGGCTTTGCACAGAATTGCACATCACACTGTTGACTTCTGTCTACTTTGTGGTCTACTAAGATCCCTAGATCCATTTCTTACATATTTCTTTCAATCCAGGTGTCAACCATCCTATATTTGTGCATTACATTTTTCCTGCCTAGATTTCATGTGTGCTTTCATTCTGCTTGTCAACTTATGTCAACCCCATGAATGACACTAAATTAGGGTTTTCTTAGGCAAGGAATACTCAGAGGTGGGTTTGCCAGTTCCTTCCTCTAAAATTTTGTCTACAGCACGTACAGGTATTCATTGGCATTCTCCCATCCATCTAGTAACTAGGGCTGACCCTGCTTAATGTCTAAGATGGGATCTGGTGCCTTTAGGGTACTTAAATTCCAAAATATTTTTTTCTTCAGAAACCTATCACCATTTATTTCCATCTTTCACACCATTAACTCCCCATCAAATTAACTTTATGATTACTTTTTATCTTGCTGTTCCCTTCTGATTGGCTATATCAGGGGTTGGCAATCTACGGCCCCTGGGCCGGTTCTGGCCCAGGTCGCCGGATTTACCGGTCCAGGCAGACCCCTGCCGCCGCCGCCGCGCGCTGCTAGCGCGGCGTGTTTTCACCTCTGTTCAGCCGTGCGCGCCGTCGCCGCCATTTTGATTTTCAAAATGGCGGCCACAATACGTTTGCGCATGTGCAGGAAAATCAAAATGGTGGCTGCAACATGTGTGGCGGCGGCTGCGCATGGCACGGCAGCAGCTGGGGGTGTGCGTGCATGTGCACACACGCGCATGCCGCCATTTCCCCCCCCCAGCCCAGTGGAAAGGAGGACTTCGGGGGACTGGCCCAGACCTTAAAAAGGTTGCCTACCCCTGGGCTATATGATCCTCCTGTCCTCTTTAAAAGCACAATGTATCCTACCTAGTGCAAGACAGTTACACTGTGCAGATTGAAACTTCAGATGCGCCTGGGAAAGGAAGTGACATTCAGTAATTATTTCTTCCTATATAGGGAAAATATTACACAAAAAGCTTTAGTTGCCTTGATATCCTACTCATAAGGACAGACATTTCTTTTTCTATACAGCTGGACACTTTTTTAAAAATTTGCTCTGGTTATGTGTGCTTCCAAGATGAGATCAAGCTGTCAGTTTTGATTTATAAAGCACTAAATGGCCTTCTGGGTCCAGGATATTTTAAAAATCCCTTCTGCCATTTGTGCCCCTTCACTGTCAATTAAGATCAACTGGAGAGTCACTGCTTCAGGTACCCACTGCTGTGGGTGGTAAGTTTTCCCGCACTAGGAATAGTCTTATGGAACTCCCTCCTAATGGGTTGACTTTATTAAATTGTTGGCAATTGTTGAAAACCAGCCTTCCCTGCCAGGACTTTTATAGTCTCTGATCTTATTGTTTTTAACTTTAAACATTGTTCTTTTTAAAGAACTATGCACTGAACAGCTGGCCTATTTTTCATGGTGTTACAGATTTTTAAATTGTAAACTACTTAGAGGCATCCTCTGATGGAAGTGACATATATATTTCAACATAAGCAAATAAATATAATACGGATGTTTAAAAAATGGAAGCAGTTTTTCTGAACCAGTAATGAGAAGTGACTGGGATACTCACTTCTGTTTGGATTCCATCCAGATGCAGTCAAACCTACTCTAAAGTAGACCCACTGAAATTAATAGGTTAAGCATAACAACAGATCCCATTTATTTCAATATAAAAGGGGAGAGGAAGAGGGGGGAAGGAATCTAGCAGCATATTTGAGACTAATTTGTTTTAGCATGAGTTTTGTGGGTTTTTTCCCTTGCATTATGTCAGTATGTCTGCATTTGATGTTATGACTAAAGATGTGTTAAAGAAATGCTATTTACCTGGAAACTCCAGTTAATTCTAGTATGATAGTTGTATTTTATAAGGTTAAATATAGGGCCTTGCAGAAACAATGACCTCTCTATCACTTATGCAACCAACAAGTCCTTGTTTGTTTTTGTTAACTAAACTTGTGTTCCACAGTAAAAAAAATAAGAATACATACATCTTTTATTACAGCCATTTGGCCAGCATAAAAAAAAATAAGAATAAAAATTGCACCTTCTTCTTTGTGGTTTCTATGCCTCACACAAATAGGTTTTGCGGCTGTGCAGAGACCTCATTTGGATAGAGAGAAACTAAATGTTATCCTATTCCCTATCTGTCTTATCTATCTAATGTCTTTTGACTTATGTTGACCCCCATGAATGACACTAAATTATGACAAGCAGCGCTATGTCTTTTAATTCTACCATAAAGGAAACTTAACAGGTTACATTGGACGTTTTCACACTGTCCTCCTAAAGCTGGGTGGAGCCATTCCGGAACGGGTCGTGCCGCCGATTCCGGAATGGCTCTGCCGCCGAAAGGCTAATTCCTGTTGGACAGCTGGAATTACCTTTCCGCCGCTTCAGCCGGAGTTATTGTTGGTTCGACCGGAGTGACGCCGGACTTAGGGCTCCGTGCGTTTGAACACACGGAGCGAAAAGCTGGACGGACGCAGGGATGGCACCGGAAGGGGCGGGGTTTGCCGCCGCGCGCGTCTGAACAACCGGGAAATGGAGCCGGAGTGAGGCCGGACGGAGGTAGGATTGCCTCCTCAAAAAGGCCAGTGTGAAAACGTCCATTGTTTCTCTGTAGATTTTTCTGCTTCCTAGCCCAAATGACACCATTTCCCAATGATATCAGGCAAGTGCCTGTCATTTTTTGTTACCTGGTACTTGTTTTAACTAGACTTGATATGGACTGAATCCAGAACATTCTGCCCATACTAATATATATATATATATTAATTCCTCCACCTGCATTTATGTGTGTGTGTGTGTGTGTGTGTGTGTGTGTATGTGTTCTGTTTATAGAAATATTACACACAGAGAGAGACACACACCAGGACTGCCCCTACTTAGCTGAGGAATATTATGGGATTTAATATAGGTGCAGGGATTTCAGTCCCTAGCAAGTCTAGTTAAAACAGGGATCAGGTAAGAGGCAAGATGACAGGCACTTGCCTGATAACTGTTGAGAACTGCTGTCATTAGGGCTAGAAAGCAGAAAAGTCCACAGAGAAACAGGATAACCTATTAAGCTTCCTATTGTGTTAGAATTCAAAGACATAGCTGTGTTTGTTAGTTTGGAAAATCAGTATGCAAAGGGATCTTGTAGTACCTTTGAGACTAACTGAAATTCATCTGAGGAAGTAGGTTCAAGTCTATGAAATGTCACGCTACCAACTTTCAGATGCTTTGCAAACTATGTATGTAACTTTTTCCATACTGCCCTCTGCTGGAACTTACAGTCATCTGGTGTCACAAAAAACACACTGCACAGGCAGCTATCATGGATACTACTAGGCATTCAGAACTGAGTACAGTTGTACCTCCCTGTTCGGTCTTGGTCCTTCACAGACACGCAAGTGTGAAGGGATAAAATGGCGTGCACAGCCATTTAAGCCAATGGGGCTTGAATATTTGCAGTTTTTTGGTTTTGCCGAAGGGTCTGGAACAGATTCCCTACAAAAACAGGAGTGATTGCATATCATAAATGCAGCCTTAGAGTTCTTAGATAATTATTTTCTTATGCTGTAAGGTGAAGCGTATTGGCACAATTGCACATACAGAATGCCAATGAAAGACTATGAAACCTGTAGCTATTAATATTGTTTTTCTGGGAACAAGTATTAGCGCTCTTTGTGTATCTAAAAGATTTATAGCTTCTATTCTATTGCTGAAAGAGAATGGTCATTAAGTAATTGATAGTAAACTAGCTTACAAACCTGAAAGGTTATGATTTTAGGATTTAAGAAACTTTTAGTATTGGGGTTGACAAATCCTAAATGTTATTCATCAGTGATTTTTTTTTAAAAAAATACAATAATGAGTAGATAACCTTTCACAGATGTTATTCTATAACATACTTTTGGCTCAACAAGCAGAGCAAAGTATTGTCCTTGGGGTTTTCAAGAGTACATAATCTTGACTGAGAAGATCATAGAAAGAAGGGCATCAAACATTGAATGTGAGCGAGCAATGTGAACAATCTTAGTAACAAGATAGGCTTATTTCATTGCACAGGAGATATAATCATTAGTATAAACTACACTTAAAAAATATTTATTGAGAACATTGTGTTGAATCCATCGGTTCATTGCCAAAAACTATCTCATATTAAGTTGCAGATTTGTATCATCACCTGTGTATCATTAGAAGAGGCTACTCTGCATGGTTACTGCTTGTAGCGCCTATTGCAAATTGTGTGTTAACATTTAGTTGTGCTTAAAAATGCTAGAAACAAACCCTGAAAAAGACACATAATATTTTTACAGTTTATTGTATAGTTGGCATATCCAACCATCTCCTTCTTCTTAGAATGCCTAAGTGTATTTCAGTCTGTTGAACCAAGAACATCAGGCACCAAGCCCATTAAACTCATCTGTTATCAGTTATTCTCTAACTTTGGTCTTCCACCTGTTTTGGACTTCAGCTTCCAGAATCCCTGACCATTGGCTGTATTCATGAGACTTCTGGGAGCTGTAGTCCAGAACATTTTGAAGTTTGAGAACCACTGGGTATATATCAGAGATAAATAATCAATGTTTTAACAGTCTGGCTAAAGTTATCTTTGCCTTCCATTCCTATCTTCTCATTTGATTCTTCAGAAACAGATTCAAAAACCTGTAACAAACTTTCAAATAACAAATGAAGGAGAAGATTGTTATTCATTTCCCATTAAAGGTCTCTCAATGGAGCCAGTTGAAACATTGTGGGGTACCACTGATTTCATGATAGTTCTATAGCAGGGGTCGGCAACCTACGGCCCACGGGCCGCACCCTGCCCACCGACCCCCGCCGCCACCCGCAGCCACCTTGGAGGACATGGGGAGTTGAATTGGTTCCCTCTCAGCCTTGCAGAATTTGGAGGACATGCTTCCTAGTCAAGCTCAGAATGGAGGGCGTTTTGGAATTCCTCCTGAACAGAAGGTTGGAATGTAGGACGGGTCCTGGGAAAGGAGGGGGGACAAATGGTGGATTTTCCCCAAAACTAGTGAGGGATTGGATACTAGTGAGGGATGACATTCTGGCCATGGAACCCATGACTCCCTCCTGTGTTTTCTTGAATGTGTTGCTGGTTGCATCACCAATGATGCGTAGATGATTGACAGGGATTTTGAAGGGGCACAAACTAAAGAAAACAACAATCGTGTTAAAAAAGAAGCAAATAAAGAAAAGACTCACTTACATAGTGGGAATGACACATGGACTGGAATCAATTCACCAACCTGGAGTAAAAGCAAATTGCAAACCGGGTTTAATGTAAGTGGGAATGAGCCCTCCATCTGCAATTGAAACTAAGGTGAAATGTATGTAGCTGTAGTTACTCTCATTCTTTCCTTTTTACCTTTGCCTCTCCCTTAATTTCCCTCCATATGTCCCTATGGTGTTTTCCTCTAAACAAAAATGTAGATTGTGCTATCTTAAGGCAGGGCCAATTTCTTCTTTTCTCATTACATGCTCATGACGGGAGATTTTCCTTCTTATAACAAAGGGGCGACTCCGTGCCACCCCTGGGAGCGCTGGATCAGGGCTGCAGCAACCACACGTCACAGCCCCGATCTGGCATTTTACCACTCTTAAAAGACCTGGCAAATGCCGCTCCTTTTCAGAGCGGCAAAAAGCCACCCTTGCCGTGGTTGTGGCGGTGGCTTTTCGGTGCTCCTTTGGCACAGCGTGTGTGAACGCTATTAGCCAAAGCAGCTCCCTGACGCCATCTGCCATCTGTTTGGCTGGGCAACTTGATGGCGGCATCGGGGCAGAGTTGGAGTGGCCGGCGTGTGGTCGCCATGCCCTAACTCCACCCCCAGGCCGGCCCTTTTGGCAGCCCCAAAGTGTTCAGAACAAGGGGTACTTTCTGAACAAATTGCTGAAAGTCATTTATTTATTTCATTTTTATGCTGCCTTTCTCTCAAAAAGGGATCCAAGACAGCTAGTAAGATAAAAATACTTTTAAAACTACATTTTAAAACACACACAGACACATTTAAATCAATCCAGTTAAAACTATATAAAATCAATATTTAAAACATAAAAAATTAAAAACTTAATTAAAATTCACACCCCATATAAAAGCCTGAAATGTTAGTGTGTGGATGGTGAGTGTTGTAGTGATTCCCTTTGGCACCCAGCAGAATCTGCAGGACAAGCTGGCTGCTGTGAACCACAGCCACTTTGTAACTCTTACCATCAACTGGCTCAGCTTCCCTTCTTCAGAAACCTGTCTTCCTCAGTCAAGAAGACACATTGTAAAGTCCAAAAGCATAGTTTATTAATGCATATAAAAAGTAAAAAATAAGATAACTAATGGCCTTTGCAGACTGCCAAAATAGTGCACATTAAATTGAGGCACTGCCCTGGCTCAGTGCTAGGGAATCATGGGAACTGTAATTTATTGTGGCACCAGAGCTCTCTGACAGAGAAGGCTCAATGCCCCAGAAAAAAATACAATTCCCATGACTCCCTAGCACTGAGCCAGGGCAGTGCCTCAATTTAATATGCACTATTTCTGGCAGTCTGCAAAGGTCCTAAGTAAAATCCATTGTGATGAACTTGTCCAGTTCAGCCATACAAGATTACATCTTTTACAATCCCAAAAGCATTAGGATCCAACTTGTTGCAGTTAAAACCACTGTTTCCAGCCACACACGCTCACATCTTGAACAATAACAATTTTAGACAAAGGATTCTCTAGGCCCTTCCCATACTCCACCTTTTAGGTGTTAACCTTATTTTAATTGGATAATGTCTGTATGATGTCTACTAACCCAGCCTCTTGCTGTCCATCATCCACCATGTGACTATCTTTCCCAAGCTAACGATGTTTACGTATAATTGTTATCAAGACTTTCTCATAATAAAGTCTGTGTCCAAGAGTTGTATCTTTGGGAAAGTACATGTTGATGTCTGTGTTAGCCACCTGGTGTTGATTCACTTTGTTTCTCTAAATGTTGTTTGTGCTTTGCCCAAAAGCTGTTCATGTGAAAAATTACAGACACACACACATCTTTACATTTCACCTTTGACTGTATATCCCATCCATATCCTAACATGAAAAGCACACAATGTTAAAAGAAAAATAAAGCAACTTCAGCTTAGTTGTAGAGTGAACCACTCCAGTTGGAGATCATGAGCCCTAATAACATTAGAGTGGGTTAAAATGTACCCACAGTGAGTTTAGAGTGATGGCATAGCAGACTTTAAGCTAATAGGATCTATTTATTTTTTTTATCCTCCAGGTGCAAAATAGAAGTTTCTGGAGAGGGGAAGTACATACTTTTGGAATTAAAGAAATTGGGCATAAATACCCACAGGCTCTAGATCCTGTCCGATCTTCGAAGTTGAAAAGTGTCAGCCATAGTTACTACTTGGATGAGAGATTGCTAATGAATAACAGGTGGCATAGCCAATATTACAGAGGAAGGAACTGGCAAAAGCATCTCTGAATAATCCTTGCTTAAGAAAATGCTATGAAATTCATAGGGTTACCATAAGTTTACAGGCAACTTGAAGGCAGATGATGATGATGATGATGATGATGATAATAATAATATATTTATTTATTTATTTATTTCTATCAGAGTGGCTTACAACATTAAAATTCATACAATATAAAACCAATTACATAAAAGTAACCTGAAACCCCCCCAAACCACCCGCCCCTTAAAAGATTATTAAATCAGATTATATATTAAGAGCAACAATGCCTCTGAGTTTATATACAGGCCAAGAGTTTGTTTTACTGAGCTCTATGTCCTTACCAAACTTCTCTCCCTGGTTCATCCAATGCAACTTGCCTATTATAAGCAATTTAACCCATCTTGAATTTTAAGGTAAAGAACAACCTAGACTCTGAGGGGGTAGAGCTATTAAACTGAAGGAGAAATACAATATGGATTCTATAATAATAATAATAATAATAAATTTTTATTTGTAGCCCGCCCCTCTGCAGAGCAATCGGGGCAGGGAACAACAGCATTTAAAACAGAACAACATTAAAACATTATCTCTCCCCATAATCCCTCCCTCCACCCATCCCCTTAAAATAAGATTAAACCAAAGAGAATTAAAATACAATATAATAATTTAAAACAGGATATCACAGAGGAGTCAGACAAATGGGGGCCCACTTCTTTTTTTGGGCCGACAGCTATTCCGGGAAGGCCTGCCGGAAGAGATCCGTCTTTACTGCTTTCTTGAAAGCAGTAAGAGTGGTAATAAGACGGATCTCATCCGGCAGGCCATTCCAAAGTCTGGGAGCGGTTGCAGAGAAGGCCCTCTGGGAGGTCTGAGACAACCTAGTTTTTATTGGCTGTAACAGATTCCTCCCAGAGGACCTCAGGGCGCGGGGGGGATCGTATGGGGAGAGACGGTCCCTAAGATAAGATGGACCCAAGCCATGTAGGGCTTTAAAGGTTAAAACCAACACCTTGTACTGTGCCCAGAAACTAATTGGCAGCCAGTGGAGGGATTTCAGCACTGGTGTAATGTGCTCCCTCCTAGATGTTCCAGTAATTAGCCTGGCTGCCATATTCTGTACCAATTGAAGTTTCCGGGTTAGGCACAAGGGTAGCCCCATGTAGAGTGCATTGCAGAAATCCAGACGTGAGGTTACCAGGGCGTGTACCACAGATTCCAGATCCCTTCTATCCAGATAAGGGCGCAGCTGCCGTATCAGCCAGAGCTGATAACAGGCGCTCCTGACCACCGCATTCACCTGACTAGTCATGTGAAGCGATGAATCTAGAAGCACCCCCAGACTGCGAACACAGTCCTTAGAGGAGAGTGTGACTCCATCCAGGACTGGCGACTGTATTCCCAAATCTGGTTTCAGGCCTGTAACTGCAAGTACCTCCGTTTTGTCTGGATTCAACTTCAATCTGTTTTTCCTCATCCAACCCATTACCGCTCTAAGACAGTCATCAAGAGGAGAGGCGCCATCTGAAGTCTGAGTCGATGATCTGGTCATGGAGAGATATATCTGGGTGTCATCAGCGTACTGAAGACACCGAGCTCCATGCCTCCGAATGATCTCACCAAGCGGCTTCATGTAAATGTTAAATAGCATCGGGGACAGAATGGCGCCCTGAGGGACGCCACAATTAAGCTCAATTTTAGATGAGCAACTGTCCCCAAGCCTCACCCTCTGAGATCTACCTGAGAGGAAGGAACGGAACCACTGCAAAGCAGTGCCTCCAATTCCTAACTCCCTCAGGCGATCTAAGAGGATGGCATGATCTATGGTGTCAAAGGCCGCTGAGAGATCCAAGAGCACCAACAAGGTCACACTACCCCCGTCGATGCTCAAGCGGAGGTCATCGGTCAGAGCAACCATGGCAGTCTCCACTCCGAATCCTGTCCTGAAGCCGGTTTGAAATGGGTCGAGATAGTCGGTTTCATCCAAGACTGCTTGGAGTTGGGAAGCAACTGCCCTCTCGATCACCTTGCTCAAAAAAGGGAGCAAGGAGACTGGTCTATAGTTGTTTCTATCCAGGGGATCCAGGGAAGGCTTTTTCAGGAGTGGCTTTACTGCCGCCTCCTTTAGACAAGATGGTACCTTGCCTTCCCTGAATGACGCGTTGATTGTGTCCCGAAGGAACACCCTCAACACGTTCCCCCCCGGACAACGAGCCAAGATGGACAAGGATCGAGGGGGCAAGTCGTCTTTCTCACACTTCCAAGCAGCTTGTCCACGTCATCGGTACTCACAGATTGTAGCTGATCCAGTAAAGTGCCATCAACGGAGTTCCTGAATACCTCGTCTGCAGATTCTGCCAAAACAATGGCGTCAAGGTCAGCTCTTATCCGAGAGATTTTATCTGCAAAGTGAATATTAAAGGCCTCGCAGCAGGCTGTCGTCGGGTTGAGTAGGGGGTTCGGCGCAGGGGGAACCTTCGTCAACTCCCCCACCACCCTAAACAGCTCTGCCGGGCGAGACTCTGCAGACGCAATGCGTGCAGAACAGAAAGATTTCCGCGCTGCACGCAAAGCCTCCCTATAGGAATCAAGATGTTTCCTAAGGCGAGTTCTGTCGGATGAGAGATGAGACTTCCGCTATTCGCACACTAGTTGTTGTCCAGCTCGCTTCATCCTCCTAAGCTCCTCGGTATACCAGGGCTTACGATTCTATTAAGGAAGGACATTAATACATATAACATACAGGTGACAGAGGGCCACTATCCTGCTGCACCCCAGGGCAGGTGATCTAAAGGACATGAGAGCTATCCCTAGCTTAGAAGGGCTCTAATAAAGAGTAGCAGGAGAACAAGTGCGTTAGCATCTCATCATTTTAGAAAATGCAACACAGTGTTGACTAGATTTTTTTTCATCTAATAATGTGGATATCTTTGTGTGTTTTCACAGAAGGTTCCTGTTCCCATGCTTTTATTTTTGTATTTTATCTCCCCCTGCTGGCCCTGAAAGCACCATTTCCTATGCAACTCTTGAGAGAAATCATTTGCAATACAGATGTAATTAGAGCAAACTCAGGAATTTAATTGCACTTTACAGTGGTTATACATTCAAATGATTTCCGTATTTCATATTTCACTGGGAACTCTTTGTTGATTTAAAAAGAAACAGTAAATGGTAGTTCTGAAGAGCAGAGACCTTCAAGTAATTGTTTGCATTAGAAAAGCTTTAAAGCCTTAATTTAAACACTTTGTATGCAAGACTTTAAGGAAAGTTGGTTTTTGTCTCCTAAAAGCTGCCTGGTTTGTACTATACAGTACTTTCAGAAACCCACAGACAATAATAATGGAACAATTTGCAAATGTTATACTTGTGTCTACCCAGTTATGGCATAATGAACCATCCAGATTAATTTGAAGTTCCTGTGTTAAATTAAGTTGAAACCCACTGTTTGTTATTTCTGTAATGCATACCAAAAGTATGCATACTTCTGAGCAGGCACATGATAGTGCAATCCCTATGAATGTCCATTCAGAAACAACTATAGGACCATAGCATTAATTTCTCACTCAAGCAAAATCATGTTCAAAATTCATCAGCATTGACTTCAAACATATACAGAGAGAGAAATCCCAGAGGTGTAAGTGGGGTCCAGAAAAAGAAGAGGCACTAGGAACCACATTGCAAATATACGATGCTTAATGGAGTGCACCAAGGAATTCCAGAAGAAAATCAGCATGTGCTCTGTAGACTACAGCAAGACATTTGACTGCATAGTTCACAGAAAGCTATGCTTTACTCTCAAAGTCATGGGAGTGCCAATACAGCTGATAATTCTGATGAGATATTTGTAACTAGGACAAGAGATAGTTGTTAGAACAGAATATGGAGAAACAAAATATTCCCAAACTCAAGAGTCAGGCAAGATTGCATTATATCATCTTATCTATTCAACTTGTATGCAGAAAATATCATATGAAAAGCAGAATTAGACTCAGAAGAAAGAGGAGTGCAGATAAGAAGAAGGAACATCAACAATCTAAGATATGCGGATGACATCATACTACTATCATAGACTTGGAACAGTTACTAAGGAAGATCAAAGAAGAAAGTACAATTGGGGGCTTACTGCTGAACATAAACAAAACAAAAATAATGACCATAAATACATACTTTATCTACATAAATTCAATCTAGATAATGAGGAAATCAACATAGTAAAAGAGTTCCTGCATCTTGTATCAAACATTGATCAGAATGGAGATTGCAGTCAAGAAATAAGCCTAGAAATGGGAAGGGCAGCCATGAAAGAACTATATAAGATCCTAAAGTGTAAAGTTATACAACTGAGCACTAATGTCAGAATCACCCAAGCCATTGTATTCTCCATTACCATGTATCCCATTACCATGTATGGATGTGAGAGCTGGACAGTGAAGAAAGCAGATAAGAAGAAAATAAATTCATTTGAGATGTGGCCCTGGAGAAGAGTATTGAGGATACTGTGGACAGCCAAAAAGATAAACAAATGGGTCTTTGAACAGACTAAGCCTGAATACTCCCTGGAAGCCAAGATGACAAAATTGAGGGTGTCATACTTTGACCACATTATGAGAAGACATGACTCTCTAGAAAAGATAATAATGCCAGCGAACATAGAGGACAGCAGAAAGAGAGGAAGACCACTCAGGGAGGTCACAGGCCTGAGCTTGCAGGACCTAAGCAGAGCAATGGAGGACAGGGGGGTCTTGGAAACATCTCATCTACAGGGTCACCATGAGTCAGGGCAGACTTGAGGGCAGTTAACACACACACACACTCATTAGAAACATGGCTTGTTCTCTTGGCTTTGCTCATACTTAATATTATCATTAATGATAATTATTATATTTAGAATATTAATATAAATGTTAGTGTTAATATTTATGTATGACCTTCTTTCCCCCCAGTATGGGACTCAACTCAGCTTACAACAGTCAAAATGAATCTAGTTAAAATATTATAGCTATAGTGCTGTGAATCCACTTTAATTGCCATAGCAACATCCTGTGGTTTGCAACTTGGTGAGACACTAGGGCTCTCTATCTGAAAATTCTAGATACTCTTCCTTGAACGGTAAATCCTAGGATTCCTTAGGGTGGAACCATGGCAGTTAAAGTGAAATCATAGTACTATAGTTATGTAATGCAGGTACAGGAGCATAAGAAACTGATAGAAATCTCCCTCT
Source organism: Phrynosoma blainvillii (assembly GCA_026167975.1). NCBI lineage: Eukaryota > Metazoa > Chordata > Lepidosauria > Squamata > Phrynosomatidae > Phrynosoma > Phrynosoma blainvillii. The sequence continues at coordinate 43,277,368 of JANUYF010000005.1, forward strand.
TGAGAAGGCATCATGGATTAACAGGGATGCCTTAAGATACTCTGTTGGCCTAGGGTAAAGAAAAATATTATATTCTCTTCACATTCATTATTTAAATGTTGAACCAGTAGTTTAATCTTTCCTCAGCATAGGCAATGGAACAACTTCGTCCACTACGGCAGGCAAATTTGGGTCATGCACATTGCTCTGTTGCCCAGAACTTAGCTGACGCCTCACAGCATGTCTTTTGAGGTTGCTGCCTCAACCTAATGATAACACCAGATCCCGATTTAAATCATTTTCCTTTCAGGTAGCAATCATCACATCAGGAAGAAGACCCCTTTGATATTATTCCCAGTTGTAATAGGTTTTTTCATGTGTGGAGTTAATTACATAAGGAGCCACCCCAAAAATGCTATCTGCTACTTGTAGCCTCAAATGGTACAGGTTGTTCTATCACTTCAGACTAGCATCATCTCTTTCCATTCTGATTCTGCCATATTGGAACTGGAAAGCATAAATTGCTTGTGTGTGTGTGTGTGCACATGCACACACACACACACACACACACACACACGGGCAGCTGGGAGATCCATTGCTGTGCATGCATGTGTGTAGTGTTTAGTTACTTTTATAGTTTTTAAGATATGGCTTCACTAAATGCTGGAAGAAAAAGTTCATATATTTCAAATAATGGCTTATGCTGTTGCCTTGTATTCTGTTATCAATGCTGAGGTGATGACTAGTTATGTGGAATAAGAATATGCCTTATACTAGAGATCAATGGCTTGTATTATTCAGGGTTTTAAAAATTGGCTATTTTAATTATTTTTGTGAATTGTTAACTGTTTAGTGTGGGCTTTTTGGGTTTCTATAAAACTATTTGGAGTTATGGGCTGCTTGAGGGGACTACTATATAGCCATCAGAATTAAGTGATAATTCCACCCTTGAGCTATGATACTTCAGGATGCACTTTGAAGGACTCTTTATTAGCATGGCTACTCCTCATGGAACATTTTTAAAAAAAATCTCCTGGTGTCTAGAAGGCTAATATATTGGGATAAATGATGCTTTTTAAGCTTTTCTTCAGACCCAAATTGATAAATTGAGAGGGAGATTTTCTTTTTTTTTAATAATTTAAAACTTTATTCTTTAAAAAACATACATGCATTTGTTAGTTCGTTATTACATAATAATATTTCATTACATTGTTACAATAACCTCTTATGTTATACCACTCGTCCGATCACACAGCAGGTGGCGTCACGCCACGTCTTTAATGCACCATTTAGATGCACTGCACTGAAGAATCGGCAAAAAGCTGCTGCTGTGGCAGCAAAAACACCCTTTTGCTGCTCTAAAAAGGAGCAGCATTTTGCTGGTTCTTTTTAGAGTGGCAGATTGCTGGATTGGGGCCACAGCGTGTGGTTGCTACAGGCCCGATCCAGTGAGGAAAGGGGCGGCCAGAGGCCACTTTGTTGGAGTTGTCTGTTGAGCCCCAAAGTCTGGCTGCCAGTCCTGAAAAACACCAAAATCAAGACCCAGCATGTGCAACTGAAAACTAGCCGAGGTCAGGGGTTTTCCCAGCAGGCAATGGATCATTAAATAGACACAATGCCTCCTTGCATATCCTTCCACCCTGAGGCCTTGCCATCCAACAACAGAACATATTAACAAGTAAATCACCTTCTCTCAAACAAGGGTCACACAGTATATACATACCCCACTCACGTCCATGCCAGCATTCTCTGAAGATGCCAGCCACAGATGCATAGGAATAAAATCTTCTAGAACACGGCCACATAGCCCCCAAAAACTCACAAAAAAAACAAAAACAAAAAAACCCTAATCATCATAAGTTGACAGGCTGTGTGAAGGCATTCACTCACAAAGGAAGGACAGCTAAATGAATTATAGCTAAAATGGCTATTAGTAATGCAGAGAGTATGACAGACAATTTGAAGTAGATCTGAATTTCTGATGCTCTTTTATTGGTAGCTGAACAATTGCAGAAGAGGCTGTTTGGGTTAGTCTGTGGTATTCTAGCAGTTTCTCTTCTGATGCCCTTCTTTATTCCCATTTCTTTCGAAATGCTTTATGAATGATGATAGCCTTGATTTTCTTCCCCAATTGGGAGGAGGCTGGTTGTGTTTGGAATGGCTCAGCCATATATTTAGCTCCAACCATAAACTGTGACATTCTTCCAGCCCACATGTCAAAGGTCTTTTATATTTGCTTTTCAAAGAATATGATTTATGCTGGTTATTAACCAATGTAACCACACACATTGCTGCAGGTGCAACCCTGCCCTCCTGACTTGCCACTGATCTGCACAGTAGCTTTGTGTGTACCACAGTTTCCAGTTTCGGTGCTGAAATAGTGTGCACCTGTGACTGCAGTGGAAAGTACTGGGCTTTCTCCAGGTTTCTCGTTTGGATTTAAAAGATCTACTATTTTGTATCAGCCTCTCATTAAATGGTGTATTAGTGGTTTATTGATAATGGTAAAATGCTCTTCTTGATGGATGTGACCTGGTTAGTGCAAGGAATGACCAGTGGCTTTGCTGTGCGATATGATATAGATTTTTTTTTAAATTTTCTTAGCTTCCCTTGGTATTTTATGTTGCATATTGTATACTGTAATTTGAAAAAACACCAGCTGAAGGTAGCTTCTTTGTGTTTGCTTGTGTGTCCTCAGTACTTTGAATGGACTTTTGTACCACATGCCAGCAGCTTTTGGTATTCTGATCGTTTAAAAGTAATTGAAAAGTAGCATTTTAATTACTCTTAAATAATGAGAAAGCAGGAGGCTACTTTCAAAATTGTTACTATAACACCACTACATGGACATATAATTGTAATGGTAATTTGTAATTAAAAACATAATTTACTTTGTTTTACATATTTAAACCAATTTTGTCAGAAATTCCTACCACTATTCCTCCCCCCTTCCTTGATTCTTTTCTGTGAGCTTGTAAACATGAAAACATCAAAGGAGGTAAAACAGAGAAATCTTTCCAGAGACGCAGAGCAGTGCTTTCATCTCACTATGGTTTTGTTTAGTAGATTGGGCTGAGTGAATGACCCTGCTAAGGTTTATTCACTGAGCTTCAAAACTGAAGTAGTTTTCTCCACCTTTCCCTACACTGCTTAATGCTGGATTTCTTATTCTATTTAGTTCTAAACTTATAGGTGCTGAGAAGAAAACTGGAGGTGAAAAAAGAAACTGTAACAAAGAGATTTCTATTCACATCAGCCATAAAATATCCTTCTTAAATTATTCAGTATGAAAAAGCAAGGTGAATTTTTTGCACATTCAGTCTTAGAATAGTAATCAAAATTAACATATGGCAACTGTTTTAAAAATGGTATTATAAAGTTTCCATGGTAGATACCTCTAGAGGGAGCCATGACATTACAGTTTTGTGAACTTCTTTTATGGCTACCCCCCCCCCCCCCCACACACACACCTGTGGCGTAATAACATATTTTAAGGGAGTGTTTGCCTCAATGAGTTTAAGGATTGAAGAAGAAAAAAATATTTTAGTTGTGTCAACAAGAATGTCATTATTTCAATATTTTGAAAATATCTGAAGATTCTTCAAATAACAAAATATATTTTAATGCAAGTAATAGGATATTGATTTATTCTAGAACTGTGATATTACAGCTACTGAGACTGCTGCATTCATCAGGTAACTTATAAATATATACACTTGAGTCAGAAAAAGACCAGCAGTGGGAAGAAAAATAGGTGCATCAGAAAAGACCTGTAGCACTGTGATGGAACACCTGTTTTGCATGTAGGAGGTTCTAGGTTTAGTGCCTGAAATGTTCAGGAAAGGCTGAAAAAGGTAACTGTCTGAATCCTTGGAAAGCAACTGCTAGACATTACAGATAACCCGAGCTAGAAGTAGAGATAGCCTGACTCATTATATCAACTTTTTAGCTATTTTTATTTTCTTTCTTTTATTTTTTAAAAAAATAGCCCCTTTCGTTTAGTCTTTTGTTGTTGTTAGCTGCCCTCGAATCAACCTCAACTCATGGTGACCCTGTGTATGAGACATCTCCAAGCCTCCCTATCCTCCACTGCCCTGCTTAGGTCTTGTAGATTCAGGCCTGTGACCTCCCTGAGTATAGCCATCTGGTGTGCAGTGTTCTTCTCTTTCTACTGCATTCTACCTTTTCTACATCTTTTCCAGGGATTCATGCCTTCTTATGATGTGGCCAAAATATTACAGCCTCAATTTAATCATCATGTCTTCCAGGGAGAATTCAAACTTGATTTGTTCTAGGACCCATTTGTTTGTCTTTTTGGCTTTCCACAGTATCTTAAGCACTCTTCTCCAACCCCACATCTCAAATTAGTTCATTTTCTTTTTATCCACTTTCTTCGTTTCCAGCTCTCACATCCATACATGTGGTATCTTTACTTTTTAGAATGTTTTCTTTCACTAGTTCTTTCACAGCTGCCCTTCCTATTTCTAGTCATTTCTTGGCTGCAATCTGCTTTCTGATCAATGTTTGAGTCAAGATATGGGAAATCTTTAACTATTTTGGTTTCCTCATTAGCCTTATACTTGTGTTTGTACACTGTCCTTCAGTATTCAATATTGATTTGATAACTTTGTTGGAAGAGCATTATATTTGTTTGCTAACATAAGGCTGAAGCAGACTGGTGGCTTGGAGCGGCCTTGCCTACTCCAGCCTTGGTCAGCCCTCAATCAGCTGTGGACCCTGGCAACTGGACAGCCCACTCTGAAAGTGGGCCACTGCCACACCCCAAAAGGAGTCACAAGCAATGAGTGCTTTTCCCATGCTCCTTTTTCTGGTGGCTTCAGGCCTTAGGCAGCTTTGAAGTGGCTTCCAGCCACTCCAGGGGCATATGCCATCTGCACACCTCACCCCTGAAGCAGCTGGAAGCTGCACCTTTTGGCCTGTGTGTTTCAGGCCATAGAGAGCAGTTATTGGGCAGTAACCTTCTTCTCAAATAAACTGGCAAAACTATTTAAAAATAATTAACTCCCCTGAATTAAATATACTTCTTCAAAATTTGTCACAGTATATACATGTTTTTCTTGTAACAGATCTTTGACCCTTAGCACAATGTAAAAGACCAAACCAGATTTAACACGAAATTATTCTATCTTTGAAACAACCATTATTTCAGATAAATGTTTGCTGATATCCTGCATCAGAAGACATAGGGCCTGAACAGACTGCCAGAAATAATCCAGTTTGAGACCACTTTAACTATCCTGGCTCAATGCTAGGGAAACATGGAAATTGTAGTTTTTTTCTGAGACATCGATCCTTCTCTGTCAAGAGAACTCTGGTGCCACAATAAACTACAGTTCCCATGATTCTCTAGCACTGAGCCAGGGAAGTTAAAGTAGTCTCAAACTGGATTATTTCTGGCAGTGTGTTTAGGCCCATAGTTATAACTGGCCCAGCAGAGCTGGCTACAGGGCTGCAAGGAGAGAAAAGAGAGGCAAGCATGCATGCGTACTCCTCTCCAACCCCTCCCTGCCACTCTGTAACTGGGGGAAGGGTTATTCACAAAACTTTCACATTTGTGAGGATCTTTCACCCCTAATCCTCATGAATATGGAGGAACGACTGTACTCCAATATAGGAATTTCTGAGGAATTGTGAATCAGGGTGGTCAGCACTCAAATGCCGCTCCTTCCAGAGTGGGCAAAAGGGGCGCCCGAAGAGACGCCACACGTCTCTTTCACATCTCTTCCAGTGCAGCATGTCTGGACGCAATGGTGCATGTGCAATGTTGCATGCTCTGATGACGTCCTCGGGAAGGGTTGGAACATCTGGCGTGTCTGCTCCTCCCCTTCCCTGGCTCCAAGATGGCGCTTTGCACCATCTGCAGAACCTTTTAATCTCGAAATGGCTGTTCAAATAAAAAGGCCTTTACTTGTTGGTATATGGTGAATGGAGTGTAACTTGTAAGTGAAGAGCATTCTTAAGTTGGAAAGATCTTTGGAATAGCCCATATGTTATAACCAAAAGAAAATGTGTTGGAGTATGATAAGATAACTTGTTAGAACTTTCCACAAATTGCATGGGTAGAACTATTAGTCTTCTTTAAACCCCAAAGTACATGTTTAGTTTCTGTTGGAAAGGGAACCTATGACTTCCTGTTTCAGTAACAAGTGCCTTAGGATGGGAATGATCCAGCATAGTGTCACAAGACTTGACATTATTGATGGCTCACAGACAAGTCCAAGCCCAAAAATGTGATGGTTTGCAGTAAATGAAATTTTTTTAAAGGCAAAGTCCTGTAAATCTTGGTCCACACCAAAACTTTCTGAGGTGACAAGTCTATCTAGTAGTTTTTCAGCATGACAACACATTTATGAGAGTTCTCAGATCTCATAACTCTGGAAGTGCCTTAGAAACAAGCAGGCTATGAAACGTGTTTCTCATGAGCAAAATAAATGTGCTATTCAGTGATAAATCATGACAGACTCCTGATATATCTCACAGAGTAAAAAAATGCTAAGCAAATGATTCTTGGTCTCACCATGTGCTTCAGAGCCTGGATAAATGCTACCGGTAAATTCTGTTGCTGAGTGATAAAAAAACTACTGTTGCAACCTTTAATTCCCTGGGTGCCCATGAACACTTTGTAAAGTAATTGAAGGAAATTGATGACATAATTGGATATATCTTGGGTATCAAGAACATGCAAAGGAAAACTAAACCACTTCTACTTGCGAGTTTCAAAGACAGTAAGGCATTTCTCCTAAAGAGAAATTTTGTAATTTCATATTTTGTATGAAGAAAGGTTCTTCAGGATTCTTTTTTTAACAGTTCATACATTCTGGCCAATACTGAATAGCCAAAAATATTCCTTTTGTGAAGACCTGTTGAGTTAAGCAGCTATGATGCTCCACAGTTTTATAGTATAGAACGTAAAGTTTGGGAAATGATAAAATACAGATTTGTATTGAAGAACTATTTTCACAAATGATTTCAAGCAAACAAGCATTTAAACATCTTTGAATATCAGCTATGCCATTAATAAAATAGAATAGCTATGTTTGACCAGTGGTTCTGTTACTGGGAATATTTATTTCATTGTGAATTCTACTCAGAGATTGCAATTAGTTACCACAAAATTGCACCTGATGCACTGGGCTACAGAACTAGCTGTTTGTTACAGTGGTTCTTTTGATTTAAAAGATAACTATTACAAGCATTTTCCTTAGCAAAAATGTTGATTATTTACATGTGTCTGTGCTTGTGTTGCTAAAGGGCCTTAAAACTATTTTAATGAGTTGTTTTATTATGTTTTTAAATGTGTTTATTTGTGTATTTAATGTTTTAAAAAGTGTTATCTGTTGGAGTTTACCTCAAAGGCCTTGGTGGACTGAGATAAAAAATAATTGCTACAAAAGATAGTAGAAAGAAAGAAAGAAAGAGAGAGAGAAAGAAAGACAGACAGACAGACAGACATGTGCCACTATTGATATATGGATCTGGCATGCAAACACTTGTAAAATTTCGCTATTAATATAATTCATATGTAATTCAAATAATCTGCATACAGAAGTGTGTTTCTCATATAGATTAGCGAGACACATTTATAAATACAAGTACAGTTGGAAATGTCCTTCCTACTCAGTAACCTGGTTAACTCATGTCAGAACTGCATCAATATCCTTAAGTGGAACCCCAGGTTCTGTTTCTTGTTGCGTTGCAAGTGTCCATGCATCTTGCTGAGTATGTCTTGGGCTTAGCACATTTTTGCACAACACAAGTGAGAAATGAAATAGCAAGGACTCAAGAAGTTGAATACTTGCTGTAGATTTTCTGACTGGGCAGCACAGTAGCCCTCTTTTCTTACACAGTTTCAAGGGCCATTCTGAGGCACTCAGCTTCAGTAGTATCTGGGACTGATGTTCTCATCAGGCAATGTAGTAATAGTATGTTGTGTGGAAATGTGGCAGGACTGCAGATTCATCTGCTGAGGAGGAGGTATTGATTAATGGCTGAGGATGGAGAGCTGGGTGTTAGCAGGAGAAGCATGGAGCAAGAGACTTCAGCTACACCACCAGCACTGACAGCTGACTGACTGATGTAGAAGAAGAGAGAGATGAAGGTTGGGGCAATAGTCTGAACAAGACAGTTCCCAGGTAAGTGGAATGGTGAGGTCAGTGTGAGAATGTGGTGGGAACATTTCTTTTCCTCTGTGCAGACACGACCTATATTAAGCAGAGTGCATCAGGGCTGGTACAATAAGAGCTACTGATAGAAACATAAGTAATTACTCTGGATGGTCTTATTAAGGTAATGCAGAAGACTTATGTTTGTTGTCTTAGAAAGTCCAATTTAGGATAAAGGAGATAGACAAAATAATGGCCAAAATGGACCAGTACAATACACCGGCTTGGGGGTGGCATGGGGGCATGACATTTAGATGACATGTGCCCCAACGCTGCCCCCAAGCTGGCATCATGCCACCCACCTGACCAGGCAGCAGGCAGCATTGCAGCGTTCCAGTGGCATGGCATTTATATGCCGGACACTGCCACTTCTTTTTGTGCAGGTAAAAAGCTGGATTGGGAGTGTGGCATGCAGTTGCCGTAGCCCCAATCCAACGCTCAAAGGGGCGGCATCAAGTTGCCCTTATACAGCCATCTGTTTCGGCCCTAAGTTGACCTAAACTTTGTTACAAGGGTGTGGAAAAGCTTTTATGTGAGTATAGGTCAGCAGCCATTGGAGTTGAAGGCCTATGGATGTTCCTTCCTAGACAAGGGGAACAAAGAAGCTAACTTCCTTCTTGAAGGAGGGGGGAGTAACCTCTGCAGATAAGAAGGAAGCAAAAGAGTTGAGTACATAGACCAAATATACATACAGAGAGGTGAAACAAAGAGCAGATGTTATCTAGACACCCTTCTCTCACTAACCATTTTATACAAACATTGATGCCTCTTCGCTTTCAAGACTGGGATGGCAAACGTATGGGAAAATCAGCCACATGGGTAGAACCAGCCTTAATTTACATTCTAGAATTTCATCAAGGCACTTTCTCATACTTTGCAAATAATTTCTTCTGTGAACTGCTCCCTCACCCCCCCCCCCCGCCTTCAAAATTAGCTTGTCAGGTTTCATAGACAGATTTGTATGTGACAGTAAGAAAATCTTGGAAGCCCTGGTAGGCATGTAGGTGCCCTTATGTTGTCCAATAATTTATGGTGCTTAACTCACCTATGAAATTATGTGTATAAAACTGGTATGATTAATTTCATGAGACTGTATTATGTTTCTAAACACAAACTGAAAGCACTTCTATATAAGCCTTTTCCAGGTGATGATAACTGCTCTGTTTATTTTCCTATCACTAGAGGTATTTAGTATTTTTCTAAATTGTTTTGATTCAGTTTTACATTGTTTTGATACTGGATTAGCATTGTATTTTAGTGTAAGATGCTTAAATAATTTATCATATCAAGTAATATGCCAATATTATGAATATAATAGAAGTTTAGGGATGTAAGTAATCAGTGGCTAATATCCCAGAACTGTGTGGCCGTTTTCACACAGTGCTTAGGGCAGAGCAGTTCACAGACAGAGAGAACTGCTTGTTTGTTTCTTCTTCCAAGGTGACAGCAGTTACACAGTTAACATTGGAGAGGTATGAAAATGAACTGTTAGATTGTGCCCAGCAAGTTTGCAGCACTTGGGAACCTATAGGACTCTACCTGGTGCAATGCAATAGCTATCTCAGATCTGAATCCTTAGTTTGATTAATCTGTCAACTGTAGTAAATCTTGCCAAAAATACCTGATGATAGCTTCATCTTAGGGTCGTCTTAAGTTGGAAATGACTTGAAGGCACACAACAATAACCAAAGTTGTTATACATAATCCTGGGAACAAATCCTGTCTAGACGGATGCTACACCTTCAGCTCTACCTCACAAGGAGCTTTGCTTAGCCTTGTCTGAAGCTTGTCTAGAGCTAGGAATATTAATTTTTGAGAGAAATTCATTATGTAACTCATTAGAATAAGCTCACTAAAAGTAATTTGTTATCATTAATTTTGCTAATTTAAAAAGATAACTCATTTTGATCATTCCATTACTCATAACTTCAAAGCAAGCAGACCACAGAATTAATAAGCGAGAATGACATACCAGTAAGGGAGGCTTGCCACTTATGGATATCCCTGTTGCTTGCTGCTGGAAGGACTCCCACCTTTTTGTATTGTCTCCCTCCATCCCTGTGACTTATTTCAGCTTGTTCCACTATCTCCTTTTCCCTATGCCTCACCCTTGCACTGCCACCTGCTTACACTCTTTGTAAAGCAACAAGTGGCTGCAGAAGGCACCTTCAGGGGAATGGAAGAAGACGACAGCAGTGGTGTGAGTTGGTGTATGTATGGTGTATGGACGTGGTGGCAGCAGCACAAGACAAGGAGGAAAAAGAAGAGAAAGTGGTAGTGGGGGGAAGGGGGGAGTGGTAACAATAATAGCAGTACTTTTTGCCCTGCTAGATGGCAAATGAGCTTTGCTGGGTTTGGTACTATATATGATATGAAAAATTCTGTTCAAATTACCACTTTTTAACATATCAAAAATATACACAGAAAAAGCTTTAGAGTTATACTCTTTCAACAATGTCAGAACTCATTATGTTAATATGTAATACAACATTGTGACACCTTTTGTAGTTTTTTTTTAAAAAGAGAGTAATGAGTTGCACATAATTATGTTAATTGTGATGCATTTCCTTTGCACTGTGGCCTTGCCTGGACAGCTGTTGAGCAGCTGGCTCACCTGCCTCATGGCTGTCAATCCAACCAGACCAGCCTGTCTGCTTCACCAGCCCTGACAGTGAGCCTAAAGGAAGCCAACCCTGGGAATTTTTTTACTACGCTTATATAGTTAAGCTGTTTTGCATGGGGGAAAGAGGAACCATCTGGCTAAAATTACCCTGGCAGTTTTCAACAGAAATGCAGTATTTTTAAAAATCTTGCCTTGCTGCAATACAACTAGAGAACTGAGGAAAATTTACAAATTTTTCATCCTTGAGCAAGAGTGAAGAAAACAATCTTCCCTTCCCTTCCCTTCCCTTCCCTTCCCTTCCCTTTGAGGGATTGTTTTAATGCAAAAAAGGAGAGTTTTGTGCACACAGTATTGGACTTTTTCCACAAATAAAATTACTCCAGAGTCTCCAAATGTAAAAAAACCCCTTTAAAGTTGCACCAGAAGTCTTGTATTGTGTGGGGGAGAAAGCCTTTCAAAATTTCCAGAGATCCTTGTTTGTGGCAGTGGGGAGCCATCTCTCCAGTCTCTTCTCAGTGAGGAAAGAGTGGTTTTGCCTGAGTATGTCTGGGGCAGGGAATAGAGAACCTTCTCTTCTGTCCATCTCCCTTAGCAATCCTGAAGCAGAACATTTTAGGCCAGTGATTCCCACACTCTGGTCCTCTATTTGTTTTGGACTCCAGTTCCCGGAAGCCTCAGCCATCTTGGCCAATGGTCTGGGATTTTGGGAGCCAACGTTCAAAATACATAGAGGACCAGAATTTGGGAATTGCTGATTTAGACTGTTAGCAGTAGTAAGGAAAAAGTGATCTGTGTGAAATTTGCTGGAAATTGGCCAGGGAATGCAGCAGTGAAGGAAGACTGTTGATGCTTTGTAAAATTTTTGAGGTGCACTCAGTCCCTGTGCTATGGCTTTTGTCTTTTCTGTTCTATGATTTTTCTCACTGTCCTTCTGTGATTTCTAGGGAGAATTCCACTAGCTCCACCTGAAGATCATTATACCATAAAGATAATGCTTTTCTTGTGAGATATGTTTACATGAGCACAGACTGCTTCATCAAATATATCTGATCATATGGTTCTTGGCTCATGAAAATGTACGTGCCAAGTCATAAAGTTGCCACACTCCTTGTTGTTTTGCTTCCACTGCTGCTGTTGTTTACTTTTGCAAACTAACAAGGCTAGTTGATTGGACTTTGTTAGTTGCTTTCCAGTTACAAAAAAAGGCAGGACTTTAGTCCACTTCATCAGATGCAGCGGACGTACATAGTTATATTCTATGAAAAATCATGCTATAATAAATTTGTTAGTCATTAAAATATCACAGGATTCTCACTTCTAATGTATGTAGTCTGACAGCTTATTGAGCACATTCGCCTTCATCCATTTTCCCCCACACTTCATATCTCAGATTTTGATAAAAAAAAAATGTATCTCACTATAGAGGTTGACCTTGGACAGTCCCTTCAACTTCGTCTGTGACTTGAATGAGGCATAACCCTTGTTTCTGTCTGTGTTGAGGATGATAACTATAGGAGTGGGTATAAATGCTATCCTGTATCAGTCTTTCTTAGACGTGGGTAAATGAAAGTTCAGGTGTCAGTTCTACAGATCTGGGATGTCATACTGTATATATATATATATATATATATATATATTTAGGATTTTTAAAAACAAAGTTACAAAATTATCACCCATTATCACCAAAATCATCACAGCATTATGTTACTGCTTTAACATGATTAAAGTTAAAGAGTTAAAGAAGTTTGGTTAACTGGAGCCTGTACAAGTTCATTCAATCCAGCTTTTGAAATATTTTATATTTATTTATTTAAAAACATTTACTTAGCCTCTTGTTCTCGGGGAAAAATGGCATTTAGACTTTTCATTAAAAGTTTCAAAATGTCATGATAATGCTCACTCTGAAATTATAGATGTCAGTAGTGAAGGCATTCTTTACCACAAATCTTAGCCTATGAATATATTGCTATTTCTTGAAGGACAAATCAAGGCAAAGTACCTGCAGACAAGATAATGTATCCCAGCACATTAGGATTTAACACAGCCAAGCACAGGCCATTCTTTTCTATAAATATTAGTATGTGCATGAAAATGAATGCAGATAATATTAGGACTATGTTGAATTGCAGTAGATGAAGTGCTTTCTACAAAAGCTTTACCAAGTGCAAAAAGTATTCCACATTTTGATAATTTCTCAGTAGTAGCTGGAAAAAGGGAAAGTATTTGTGTATTTGGAATAAAGGTAGCAGTCCCTGCTCTCACTTGGAATTGGCCTCTTATAGGAGATACAATGCCATCATAGCAACCATGTGGTTTTCATATGGTTAGACCTGAGGAAGAAATAAGTTTTTGAAAATGGTGCCAGACAGCAGCAGATTGGTGCTATGAACAGCAGTAAATAAAATGAATGCTTCCCTTTCATGCTGAAAATATCCTGTAGAAGCATTTGTGATGAGATACGTATTGTTCATTCCGTGACAGTGATGGCTGGTAGCATGCATTAAGGTAAAGGTAAAGGTATTCCCTGTTGACAAGGTTGTCAAGTCATGTTCGACCATAGGGGGTGGTGCTCATCATCTCTGTTGCTAAGCTGAAGAGCCAGCGTTGTCAGAGACTACTCTGTGCTCATGTGGCCAGCGTGATTGCACAGAACACTGTTTACCTTCCCACCAAAGTGGTGCCTATTTATCTACTTGCATTTGCATACTTTCAAACTGCTAGGTTAGCAGAAGCTGGGACTAGTGACATGAGCTCACCTCATCATGCAGCACCCGGCCTCGAACTGCCAACCTGCCGATCTTGCAATCAACAGAGTCAGTGTCTTAACCACTTGAGCCACTGCTCAACCTCTTTTATGGTGAGCCTGCAAAGAGAAGAGGATCGTTTTGGCACCAAACTAAAAACTGTCTATTTATTAAAACCTTTGGGCCAAATTGATTTTATCCTAGCTGCACATGTTTTATAGTTAAATTATTGAGGATTGCTTTAGCCAGTTCAAATTGTTTTTGAACTGAAAAACTATTTAATGTATTTTAATCTTTTAAACTTTTGTAATTGTTTATTGCTTTAAGTTGATTTTATTGTAAGCCATACTGAGATCTTTGAATGAAAGGTGAGATATAAACAAACAAACAAGTTTGTTGGGGATGGTTCAGAAAATGATTGTTGACCATTTTGAAAATGTACTATTATAGTTGCCTGTGCATCATGCAAGATGTTACTTTCATTATACAGATAGCAACCTTGTGAGAGGTTTGTTTTTTTAAAAAAAAAAATTAGGCATGGTGGCTCAGTTTTCATTTGGGACTGTAACTAACAGGGCTGGGAATTTCTGATTTCCTCCCTGACCGTGATCCTGACAAAAACTTCCTGATGTACCAACTAGCTTCTCTCTCTCTCTCTCCGTCTCTCTCTCTCTCACACACACACAGAGATGCTTGTGCACACAGTTACAGTGACTGCCCCCTTTTTAATTGAATCACTAAGTAGAAACAACTCACACATACAACAGAATGAACATCTGAATTAGCCCTTAGACTCTGTCCAATAATTTTTAAAATGAAAATTGCTGCAGCTTTAAATCTACATAAACATGTGCACATAAATATTTGTAGGTTTGAGGCCAGTGTGTTCACAAGCCATATGTGTCAGGATAATTGCAATTTATCTGAACTGTAAATAAAACAAACATAAAAGTAACAAAAAATTGGGGTGGGGATTATTTGCTGCTCTTCCAGCCTCATTGGCAATATCCTCAAATATGAATTTGCCCTAAAACCTGTTTTCAGTTTTTAACAGTTTGCATTAATGTCATTGTATGGGCTGCATTACATTTAACTGCTTCAAGGTCATAATGTGATGTCAGTTGAATTGCACTGATTGGCACTGATAAAGAGGGTTGCTGAAATTTTCAATGGAGAAAAGGCTGCAGAACTGTTTGGAGTTTCTTTTTCTCACTTTAGCACTCAAACTGTAATTACATAAACAGAGCCACTTCAGTCATCCCAACATGTCATCATGAATTTTCCAGCTAATCTATCTGTTCATCTTAATGGTCCAGAACTCATACTGTATGTCACCCCTCAGTCTTTGTATCTGTCTTTGATCTCCTGAAATGTCTGTCACAAAAAAGTGTTTATCATGAATTATGTGGGGAAGAAGGTTAGGGTGCACACTTCTGAAACTTAGCATGAAATTCCAAAATAAACCTTGCTGGTTGTGTCATAAAAATAATTCAGGTCTGACTTTCAAGTTGTGTTCTGCATTAATACTTTTGAAAATACTGTAAAATAAGTAAGTAAATGAATGCAAAGTAAAAGGAATACATACACTATCTGTTGGTCTATCTATAAAATATTAAAATTAATGCAATTCTACCAAAACCCTCAATAACACACAATAACAAACATGACAACTTTCTCCCATTTCTAATTACAGATTAATACCTATCAATAAACCAGCTCCTCTTTATAGTGTGTTTCTGCTTTGGGCTAATGCTGATATCAAGTTGCAATATAAACACATAAAAATAGATGTGTCGGGAAGATGAGAATAACATGTTAAGGATAAAGGATCCTTGAGAGGCAAGCATGCAAGAAGCAGGTGAACAGGAAGGTTTCATACCTTGAGCTGGTTGGAGCCTCCAGACCTAGACTTAATGTTCAGAATTTAGACTGCGCTTTCCCCTGATTTCTCTGGACTGTGGAAGTGTCACAATAGTTTCCCTAAAATATTGCCTGTTGTCAATACTCATCATGGTCAAGCTCTTCTCTCCAGTAATGGCCTTCAGTTATAACAATAACACGAGTGCATAAAATGAGGAATTTGTACAGTGTGCACTGTCATTCTTAAGTCATAAGTTCTTAAGTTTCAGCTTCTCTTTCATGAGATTGAGGGGCTAAGCAGATGGACAGGGAAAACTGAGCCTCTTTTTGAAGACCAACAGAGAAGAAGGCTCCACCACCTCTCTAGGTAATTGTCTCCGATGCCAAAAAATTCTTATAATCAAGAAGTTCCATTTAATGTTCGATCCAAATCTACCCTCCTGTAACATAGAACCATTATACTTGGTCTTACCTTTGGGGGCATCAGAGAACAGACCTGCATCCTCTTCTCTGTGACAGCCTTTTATATATTTAAAGAGTGTAGTTATGTCACCCCTGAATCTTCTCTTCACTTGGCTGAACATGTCCCTCCCTCAACCTTTTCTAATACATTTCATGTTCTCTTAACACACTCTAACTTGCCTATGCTCTTCTCAAAATGAGGTGTCCAGAACTGAATGCAATATTCCAGATGAGGCCTGACTAAACCAGAATATAGTGGGACTATTACTTTCCTTAACTTAGAAACTATTTTTCTATTAAAGCTGGTTAAAACAGTATTTGCTCTCTTTGCTACAGTATCACACTGCTGGGTCATGTTCATTTTATGATCAATGGTAATCCCATGGTCCTCTTCGCATATGTTATTGCTATGTTCCCCATCTTATTTCTCTTTTTCTTTGTGGCCTGAATTTAGAATTTTGCATTTGTCTTCCTTGAATTTTATTATGTTAGTTTCAGCTCAATTTATTAGTTTACCAAGGTCTTTCCCAGTTTTGTATCATCTAGATCAGGGGTAGGCAACCTTTCCCCTTTAAGGGCCGAGGGACTTCAGCTCCCAGAATCCCAGGAGCTATTGGCCAACATGGGACTATTGGCCAACATGGCTGAGGCTTCTGGGAGCTGAAGTCCCTCGGCCCTTAAAGGGGAAAGGTTGCCTACCCCTGATCTAGATACCTGATAAGGGAGCTTATTGCATTACCTTTTAAAGCGAATAAAGCCTCTCCAGCTGCAGCCGGGACATATCATGGAGGCAGGGATTATTGCACAGTAAGTCGTTGTCAAATCAGGTAAGTACCAGCTGTGCTCAGTCAGCTGGCATTTAAACGTCGGGAGCTTTCAATTTTCTAAAAAGGGCTGGCTGAGTGCAGCTGGGACCCGGGCTGCAATCTCTTGGCGATTTGGCGGCAACACACTAATCCCCACTTCCATGCCATGTCCTGGCTACAGCCTATGAGGCTTTATTCTCTTTAAAAGGCAATGTGATAAGCTCCAAGGATTCCTTCTACCCCATCATCTAAGTCATTGAACACTGAAGAGTGTTAGCCCCAGGAGAGAATCCTGAAGCACTCCACTTGAGACTTTCCTCCACTGGGAAGCCCAGCCATTGATGATGGCTCTCTGAACATGGTTTTCCAGCCAATTTGCCAGTGTTTTCATAAATTCCACATTTAATCAGTTTGATAATCAAAATACCATAATCAGCTGAAATCCAGAGAAATGATGTCTGTCACATTTTTACCATCTACTAAACTAGTGATCAACAAAATATATGATTATTTTGTCAGGATATTTCCTGACAAATTCATGCTGGCTTCTACTTATCACTGCATCATCATCCAAATACTTGCAAACAGATTCCTTCATAATCCATTCTAATATTTTTCCTGATATTGAGGTCAGGAGGACTAGTCTGTAGTCTGCAGGATTATTATTTTTTGGCCCTTTTTAAAGAGGAACAATATTTGCTTTTTTCTAGTCCTCTGGTACTCACCTGTTGTCCAAGATTTGTCAAAAATGATGGGAAATGGTTCAGAGAGTAGATCCTTCAGTACTCTAAGATGCAGTTTGTTTATCCCTGCTGATTCACAGTTTAGATCCCTTGTAAAGGTCTCTGAGAGCCAGTGTGATTGATTAATTGATTAATTATAATATATTATATTATAATATATATGTCTACTTAATTGATATTTCTGTTTGCTAAACTGTGTTTGTGCTTTTCCTTTGTACGGTATAAAATATATATATTTTTTAAAAAGATGATGAAAGGAACTCTTTAGAACCTGTTTTGACTTGGCATGTGAAGTTAAGATATTCCCCCCACCATACTTTTCTTCACATTTGATACTTCATGGTTTCCCATTGGTTTATTGATTTAACTGGATTGGCATTGTCTCTAACATATTTGCAAGTGCCTCTTCCCAATCTGGAGTCTCCTTTGAAACTACATTATAAGTTTAACAAATAGGTTTCCAGTCCTGTTACTTCTGCCTCTTCTTATAAGAAAAGTTTTCTGTTTCATCCATGTTGGAATCTGTTTTATCTGTCCTGCCCACTATTGTTTGGCAGCAACTGTGGAGTCTCAGGAAGGTTGGATTAAATCACTACTCAGAAAGACTTGATTTAATCATGTGATTCCACCTTCCCCCCTCCCAAAAGGCACTCTTCCTCATTGTAAGCTTAATACATATTTTGCACAACTCCGAATTACCAAACACTCATTCTTGCTGATCTTAAAATTTGTTGTTGAGATAGGAGTTCCAAGGAAAATGTTCATTGTGGGATATAATAGTGACTGGGCAACAAAGGGTCACTGGCAGTCAGGATGACAAGGCATCTTTCCTCCTGGTGCTGAGTCATGGGAAGTTACATCAGATGATGGTCACCAAGTGCGGTAAAGTGCTGCAAAACTGCAAAGTCAACCTGATTGGGTGACAGTTTTCATTGTGATACAGGAGGAGGAGGCAGGGCCAAAAGGCCACATGGAGACCTTGCTATATAAGGGAGGTGCCTCAAGTCACAGTGTGGGTTGTTGTGATAGTGGGCGGCATACGGTGTGAGTGTTGTATAATAGTTTTGTATACAGTGGAACTAAGATTAAAAGCCTCATCTGTGAGACACCTGTCTGTAGTGTCTCTTCACTCATTCTGGAAGGAGAGAGGTGCTTCTCCAGCTCACAAGCTGCTGCCTGCATCACAGAAGGTGGTGATCCTGGTGCCAAACATTGACGTGGTACATCACGTGCTGCGTAACTGCCCTAACAAAAGTTTCATTTTTAGAACAACTTTTCAAATTACTTTTAGTTTATACACACACACACACACACTGATTTGGTAATACTGTTAGAAACATATCATAGATAATTATGAAATTATTGTGAACTATCTCCAGTTTAATAGATTAATCATTCATATTTGGATAACTTTTCTTCTGTACTTTGTTGGAAGGAGAAAAATAATCATTATCTTAATAATAACAATTTAAATAGTTTAACTAAAACAATAGCATTATAGCTTACATGTATTATTGTATTTGCTTAAACATCCATGTTTGATAACTGAGGAACTTGCCCCTCCTTCCTCACACTTAGCTTCTTCTGCAGATCTATTCCATTCCCAGGCTCTCCAACAATGTATTCATTGGATGTTTTGATACTTGGCACTTAAGAGGTAAGGGATTGATTGTGTACACAGATTTGCAAAAGAACAATGGAATTGTGATCTCTGCAGACACAAATGCGCAGTTTTGAGAACTGTAAAACCAAGCATCTGTTGTAATATCCTAATAATCTTACAGAAACCTCTGGAAGAGCATGACATTGTGAATTGTTTAATGGAATTCATTTACCAAAAAATTTAAATATTGCATGAATAAACATTCTCATGCTATTTAATTAAAAACTAATCCCAATTTCATGATGAATAACCTTTAGACCATAATGTATATTAAATCGAAAACTATCTTTAGATAGATTTTTCCTCAAAAAGCATTTAAATAAAAAAGTTCATTTTTTAAAAAATCTGAATTTTAAAATGTTTTTGTAAAAAATCATTTTTATCCACCCTTTCTCAGGAGGAGGGCTGTCCTGTCACTGCTACCTATTCATGATAATTGGAGTTGCCATGGATTTAACCTGGGACCTTCGCCTAAGCTCTGGTTGCTTCTCCTGCTGGTTGTAATCTCATCTTTGTTGAGAGAGGAAAGATTGCTCCACAAGTTCTTATATTGTAAAAGGTTCATGTGTACCCAGGTGCCTAACTGAAAAAGATTCTCAGTTTTTGAAATAAAGGGTACAATATTAGACTTTGTCCGTGTGACAGCAGAGCAAGTGCTTATGCTCTCACAGTCTTCACTCATTTTGGTCTGTTTGTCTGCTCTTGCTTTACTTTTCCACCTTGGAAGCCTTCACTGATCCCTCCAGCCCAACCAGTCCTGCACCACTTTGCATCACTGCTTTATGTACCTGCCACCAAACTCAGCTTGCCTCTCCAAACAGTTATTTTGCCTTGATCCTCAATCAGGTAACTCAGCTTGGCTGTCATGCTGAGACAGCCCAATTCTATGGAGATGCAGCTCCTCTTCCTTTCTACCTAAGGCATCCCATTTTGGGACAGTACATATCAACCAAACGTAAATTCATCTCTAAATGACTCAATGTCTCTAACATATGTCCCAGCTATTATCGCTTTATGTTCTTTGATCTATTTATGCTGCTCATCTGCTCTTACTGTGTTCTTATTTGTATATTTGCAAAGACATTTTCATCGCATCAAACTTGTTTTAGGATGAAAATATGAGTAAGTGAAACAAAATCAGCCCTTCCAAAGACGTGTGCTTAATGCTATGGCTTTGAACCTGTGAGGCAGACTCTCTTTATTGATCATTAACATTCCTCAGCTGTTCCTTGAAATTATAGTTTTCTACGGATAAAGTTATGATGATATATTTGTGTGTTCTGCTTTTAGGATCATGACAGTTCTTCTAAGCTTTAAAGGATTGCTAACAGATTTACTCTTTTAGCTGTTCCTGAGATCTGTCATTTCCCACTTTTGTTCCTGCTTTCATTACATTATGGAATTTAACTCTTTGGAGATTTCAATTCTGCCCTCTTTTCTTGTATTGGAATTGCTTCCAGAATAAGATTCTAAAACACAGTCACGTAAACACATTCTCCAATATGGACAAGTACTGTTGACATGGATGGAGGCTGTACAAGAGCAATGCTTGATAGATTTTGCTTCACGTTAATAGACAAGTGAGGCTACATGCTTATTTAATCATTTGAGGAATGCTGTATACAGTCTTGGAGCAGCAGTCCACTGGTGAAAGGAACTCAAGTTTGCTTTCATAATAATACATCAGTCAGGCTCAGGACATTCCTTCCCATGAGTCACCTGCTTGTTACTGTAATATATTAGCCATATCAAAAATAAACTGTCTCTCAATATAAAGTTTCATCTATAAATTCCCTTGCTTCCTGTCCCCAGATGTAAGAATGAGTCGCCAAATAAACAATCCCAAACCTACAGATCTCTCTCCACTCCTTTGGGCTAGGGTGTCTCTTGGAATCGGCTTTAAATTACTCCACAGAATAGTAGTCTCTGTGAAGAGTTCCATTTGTGTTCTTGAAAATGGGGTCATTCACTCTATATTAGTTGCTGTGGTAAAGCCCTGAAGAACTCTGTATCCTTCTAGGCTACAGTGATGGGACAGTGGATTGCAGGAAAAAAATCCAGGCTGGCAAAGCAAGACAGTTTTCTCATGTTGAATCAGAGCTTGGAAAAATGGTGGAATACAAAACCCGCAACCAGCATGGCCACTATACTGATGAGTCTAGGTGTTAAAAGTCCACAAAATAACTTTTCCAAGTTTTGCACTGGATACATTTTAACCTGTAGGCTGCTGTTTCTATATACAAGGGAGTCAACATTATTGATTTATAAGGGGAAAGAGTGGGAAAGACATTGATATATCAATCATATGCAATTTTAAAGATCAGTTATCTCTAGGTGGTAGTGGGTGGCTACTGAGAGAAGCTGGTAATTGTGGGAACAGAGTTCTCAGTTGGGCATAATAGTTCAGAATGATTCATGCCACAGTAGTGGAAGTAAATCCTGGTGCCAGCTTTAGTGAAATACTACACATCTGTGGATGTTTGTGCAACATGAGCTTTCTTATCTAATTACTGGTATCCAGAGTTGTTCTAATTGTACATTACTCCCCTCTCCCCTACTATTTTAATGAAAACCTGTATAAAGAGGTTTCCAGCACTATAAGTGCTATACTGTGCACTCAGAAGAGTAGTAGGTGTGTGTTGTGTGCCTTTAAGTTGTTTCCAACTTATGGTGACCATAAGGTGAACCTATCATGGAGTTTTCTTGGCAAAATTTCTTAAGGGGGGGGGATTGCCTTTGCTTTCATTTGAGGATGAAAGAATGTGACTTGCCCAAGATCATCCAGCGAGTTTTCATGGTCAAGCGGGCATTCCAACCCTGGTCTCCAGAGTTCTAGTCCAGTTCTCAAACCACTATACTATCGTGGCTCTTTACTTGCAGGTAAATACACTCAAGAATGCAGCCTCGGTCTGAACCAGGAGTGGGAATTTTGAGACCCTCTAAATGCTTTACTGTAAGCCTGAGAAACCCCAGCAAGCATAGGGAGGAATCCTGGAATTTAGAGTCCCAACAACATCTGGCGACTCACATGATTCCCATGGACCATTTTAATAAATGAAGTGGTACATTAGTTGCCAGGTAATGGTTCCAGGCTATCTTGTACACCGAAGAACTTTATGGTTATTTTATGTCAGTGTTAATACCTTACATTTACTAACTAATGGACACAAATATCTGTGCCTAGCTGTCCAGTTTTGAATTTCTAACCTGTCAGCAGATTAAATATGTAAAATAGGTAAAAACACATGCAGTGAGTCTACACAAAATTTCACACACACTTTGACCTTGTAGTTTGGCATTTAGATTACTCCTTCTAATTCTACTAATGGAACAGCAACAAACCAGGCAAAAAACTATTCTCAGTTCTGTGCATTTAGATGATGATTATAATTTATTTATATACTGAATTACTGTTCATGGCATTTTACAAGTAAAAGAAATCCCCCCCCAAAACAACAACAACAACAACAACAACAGTTCTCTGCCAGGCTTACAATCTCATTAAAACATGACACAAAAGAGAAAGGGAGTGTGGGAGGGGATTAAGTCCATCAGAAACTGCCTCTTCTTCTCTCCAGGGGCAGTGCCAAGTTAAGATGGAGGGAGGGCCTTTAATCTGCCTCTGGGCCTAGGCAAGGCAGAGCTGTGCCTACTTCTTCTTCACTCCCTCCAATGCCACAGCAGTCCCACTGCTTAGATCCCACTAAAATTAATGCCAGCCTTATATA
The DNA here is from genome assembly GCA_026167975.1 of Phrynosoma blainvillii. Lineage (NCBI taxonomy): Eukaryota > Metazoa > Chordata > Lepidosauria > Squamata > Phrynosomatidae > Phrynosoma > Phrynosoma blainvillii. The sequence goes on from JANUYF010000005.1 coordinate 43,300,159, forward strand.
CTTGTCTAAGGGCAGATGTTGTCCTTCATTTCATACAATACTGGATAATTAACATGGGAACTAATTTCTAAATGGTACTTCCTCTTTTATTGTTAAGATTGGTGGCAATTCCTTATTCCCTGGTGAAATATTGTATTACAAAGGACTGTTTCATTGTATTTTAATTATTCTTGGGTTTTTTTTAAAGATTTTCAAACAATTCAAAACAATAAGTTGTGGATCCTTGTCTGAACTATCATTAAAAAACCCCCACTTCAGGATAATAATGACAGCTTTTCACATCAATAAGGAAATTGTAGCATCTGCATTGATACAGAACCATTCTTTGGACTTGCACTTGATGTCAGAAGGACCCTAGCAGTTTATTTATTTTATTATATTTACTTCATTTACATGCTGCCTTTCTCCCAAAGTGGGACCCAAAGCAGCTTCCAAAAATAGCTAATTAAATATTTACAATTAAAAAATTAAATACAATTTAAAAATTCCACATTAAATGCTATAAAACACTTTAAAAGCCATACAAAAGTTAAAAACAAATAAAAACATACCAATAAATAGATCCTCCCTGTTTAACTATTAAAAGCCTGCTTAAGCAAAAATGCCTTTACCTGTTGGCAAAAGGAAAGGAGGGAGGGGGCCAGACTAATCTCCCATGAAAGGGAGTTCCAGAGGGTGGGAGCATCCACCAAGAAGTCTCTATCTCATGTCATCACAAAATGAGACTGTGATGGTGGTGTGACCAAGAGAAAGCTCTCCCCTGAAGATGTTAGCAACCTTTGCAGGTTTTGTATTGACACAAGTGGGTTTCTGGAAGTCTCAGATACTTTTTGTCTGTTACTCTTCAAAAAAGAAAAGACTGCCTCTTTCTTCACAGTGCTCCTCAAAGTGGGTGGTTCCCACCATTCACCTGTGTCCAGAAAGGACTCTTCCATGGGTGTGGGTCTACTAGAACCATGGCTACATCACCTGCCTTTTTGAGGAATGTACTGTAAGAGAATGTGTGCAGAGCAGCTACATAGTCACCACATTTGACCTTCATTTCCCATTCTAGATAGATACAAATTCCTGAGCTGTTGCTGCCTTCGAGAGAGCTGCACTGTTGTCCTACATTGCACAATACTTCCTCCTCTGTAGGATTCCACCACTGAATATTAGGACCATGAAAAAAATCTTTAGGGGCTGGGGGCACAGTCTTGTGAAGCTTAGAAGAGATATTAAAAGAGATTGTGGTTATGCGGCACTCTTGGGATACACCTTTGCCACACTGGATTAGTGCATCCCAGTTCCTCCCATTGAGGTGGGGGTACCACACAAGTATTTTGTCTGCTTGCATCCTTTCTAAGGGTTGCCAGAGTAAGGGGGGTTGCAGACTGCCAGAAATAGTGCAAATTGAGTCCACTTTTAGGGTTAGGGTTAGTGCTAGGGAATCATGGGAACTGTATTTTATTGTGGCACCAGAGCTCTCTGACAGAGAAGGCTCAATGTCTCAGAAAAAAACCCCACCAATTCCCATGATTCCCTAGCACTAACCCTAACCCTAAAAGTGGACTCAATTTGCACTATTTCTGGTGGTCTGCAACCCCCCCAAGAAACCAATTAGAGAAATATTCTTCCAGTCTATGCCTGTCAGGATCTGACGCATGGGAGGCTTGGATTCCAAGGCAGGCTGCCAGGGCTATGGATAGCAATTTTAGTCCAACAGGCCAGAAGCAGAAGGTAAATCAAGAAATAGCCCAGGTATAAACACAGCAGGGCCAAGTTCCAAGAGTCCAGTGGCCAAAAGTAAAAGGTGGAGTCAAGGAGCAGGCCAGGTTTAAATAAGGAAAGCAGAGTTCCAAGAGTCCAAGCGGCTGGAAGCAAGAGGCAAAATCAAGAGACTGACCTGGTTTAAACAAGCAAGGCAGAGTTCCAAGAGTCCAAGGGGCCAGAGGCAAGAGACATTGGGCCTCGGCAGACGACTAATTGGAGGCCCGGAAGAAGAGGAGCAGCCACACGTGCGGCACTCCTTCCTCTTCCTGAGGTTGCCCTTGGTGCTGCCGGCCCTCCGCATGGCCGGCGCACCGAGGGCAACCTCCCACCGCAGCGTCCTCACATGCTGCGGCGGAAAAGACAGGGAAAGTGTGCCCTACGCGTTTAGGGCGCACTTTCCCTATCTTCTAAAAGCACCAATTTGGAGCTCCTTTTAGGGTCGCCGCAGGAGCGCCGCGGTGCGGAGGCTGCGGTCCCGCGGCGCTCCGGACCAGGGCGTCCCCGACACCCTGGTCTGCATCCCCCCATTATCAGGAAACTAACTAGGTCTAAACACAGCAAGGCAGAGTTCCAGGAATCCAAGGGGGCTAGAGCCAGAAATCAGACCAGTAAGCTTATCGCACCAGTACCTGTAACGTTCCCACCGAGTTCCTGGAACATAACGATATGGGAACGGGTGTTACTGCATTAGACTATTGATAACGCAATAGTAACATTATGAGAACACATCACATTGCATTTACTGTTGTACCAGTACTGGCACTAAAGTACAATGCTGAGTATACCGACAGCGCTCTAGAAATAAACTATAATAATAATAATAATAATAATAATAATAATAATAATAATAGCTCCTCAGCTGTCCCTCATTGGCACATGCTCACTGTTGCAAAAACCCCTGTGTCTGCATTGGAAAGAATACTACAGAGAGGTTTAGGAAGAGAGCATTCATTGTTTTTTCTTGTAAACACAACGCAATTCAATCTACAAAAATAAAAATAATTTTTTTTTAAATTGCCTGTGGCACCTTCCTTGCGTCAACACCGGAAGAGTTGAGTTTAGTTTGTGGACGTTCTAGGACGGGAGAGGAGGAGGTTGTCTTAGCCAATCAAAACACGAGGACAGATTGAGACTGGGTAGGATTATCACACACACATCATATGGAACGGTTTGTAAGGAGCCCTGGTGGCGCAGTGGTTAAATGCCTGTACTGCAGCCACTCACTCGTAAACCACAAGGTTGCGAGTTCAATACTAGCCAAGGCTCAGGCTTGACTCAGGCCTGCATCTTTCCGAGGTCGCTAAAATGAGTACCCGATAGGGAGCAATGAGCTTACAGTTGTAAACCGCTTAGACCAGGGGTCAGCAACCTTTGTTGCCGGGGGGCCGGGAGGGGGGGGAAATGGCGCGGGGCGCCCACTTGCCCCACGCGTACGCGCATGTGCACCATGATGCTGTGTGCGCATGTGCGCGTGATGTGGGCGCCATTTTGGAAGGCCTCCCCCCCACGGCGGAGGCTTCCCTGGGCCTTGGAAATGTCCCCCCGTGGCCGCGGTGGGCGAATTCGCCCGGCGCAGTCACAGTGCGGCCTTCCCAAGCCGCCGTGGACCTTTCCAAAATGGCATCTGCCGCTGGGCGCATGCGCACGTGAGCACGGCCGCCATTTTGGAAGCCAAAATGGCTCACGCACGGGGCAGTGGTGGGACCGACGGCCTGCGGGCCGTAGGTTGCCGACCCCTGGCTTAGACACTCCATAGCGCAGTATGAAGCGGTATATAAATGAAGCTGCTTTGCTTTCTTGCTGGCTGAGGATGCATTTTTACAGTTCTCCTGCTGGAACAGGCTAGGGACTGTCAGAGCATCATAACTGTGTGATAAAATATGTTCTGTTCCATTCACATTACGTACCCATTATGTTACAAGAACACAGTACGATAAGCTTACAGGTCTAAACACAGCAAGGCAAAATACAAACAGAATAGCTACAGGCAATCTAGAAGACTGTGTTGCTGTAGCAAGGGTTGAGAGGCCAGTACAATGGCTCTACCTCCTGCTGCCCTGCATAGAGCCAGCTGTTCCTGAGCCCTGATCCTTCCAGGACTCTGGCAGCTCGGGCCTGGTCCTGCAAAGACTTAGGTGGAAGGGCTCCAGCAGCCAGAAATCTCATCCTGTAGTACTTCAGAAAAGCATGAGGCTCTGTGTGGTATTTCCTTAGTATTTCCCATGCTAGGGAAAGCCAGCATGTGTCAAAGTGGACTCTCTTAGCAAAACATTGTGCTTACTTGGATAGTTTGAGATTATGTGCAATGAGCATGCTACCTTCACTGCATGTGGGGTTTCACTGGCTAGGGAAACTTCGTATTGAGCAAAGACAGTCCTCTAGCTGAAAGTCCATGTGGAGGACCTCCAGCTGATCCTTTGTCCAGGTATCAGGTGAACATCAGGGGACTGGCATCATTTGGTCTGGGGGGGGGGGGATTGGGTGGTTTTTTTCCATTGCTCCATCCACAAAGCATTCCCTACCCTGTAGCAGGTAGCAAGGATCTGCTGTTTAGTTATAGTACATCCGCGGCATACACAGGCTTGCCATATGCTGACTCAAGGTCATGCACATGGTGAATCCTGGAACTTTTAATGGGGTGTGTACATGCAGCACGTGCATGAGAGCACACCACCATAGAAAACAATGGGACTTGAGGTCCAATGTTTTTTTCTCTTACATGGAGGGAGGGGTCTGGAACAGATCTCCCACAAATACAAAGGGTGCACTTTATTTAGAAATATTTCTTTTCCAACTTCCATTTTTACACTGTTCTGGGGATAGTTAAAATATTGATGGTGCAGAAGTTGGAAGTAACCAGTAATAAACAACCAATTACTTGTAACCATTCCTTTCCCCAGTAACAAAAGTATAAGTGCTTTACATTTTATGCTTGTAGCTTAATGCAGAATAACTTTACTCTTTTTGTGGGGTAAACATATCATTTTAGTTATTTTATAGTTATGTGGCTGTTGCTTTATTAAATAGAAGAGGAAGCTTGAAATACTGTTTTAAATGCTTTGTGCTCCTGTGTTATGATCTCTTGTTGGTACTGAGGTTGACAGTGAGATGGATGGGAGGAGAATGTGTTTTATATCACAAGCCTGTAGCATTCAGATTTTGTTTCTGAAATAAGTTAACCAAAAATCAGGTTATTGTTACTTTTGAGACATGAGAAAGTGCAGTTACTACACAACACAAACGCACACACACACACACACACACACACACAATAATGGTGTGAAACTATTTTTGGGGCCTTGGAACTCTAATTATATCTTTTAAAAAAGTATTTTCAAAGCATGGTCATAGCCAGGAGGATCATGGTGAAGACAAAGCCATGAATACAATTGAGAGCTCAGGAAAAAAAAGTAGAAAAAGAAGTTAACATGTTCCTGATAGTGTTCATTAATTGATAAAAAACAAATCCTTAGAATAACTACAATCACACATACAGATTTCTCAGTTGCTGACTTTTCCCCCGGTATATGTTGAATATTCCTTATCTGGAATTCTGAAATACTCCACGACATACTCCAGAATTGTCCATCTGGTTGGCTGAGAGAGTGACACTTTTTCTTTCTTATGGTTCAGTATCCACAAACTTTGTTTCATGCACATAATTGTCACAAATATTATGTATAAAATTATCCTCAGGCTCTGTGTATAAGGTAGGTGTATGTAAAACATAAATGAATTTTCCTCTTTAGAGTTGGATCCCATATCCTTATGTATGTGCAAATACTCAAAAATCCGAATCTGAAGTCCAAAACACTTCTGGTTTCAAGCATTTTGGATAAGGGAGACTCAACCTGTACTTCCATTTTGATTCCCTTAGAGGGAGCCATGGTAGAAGATTAGTCTCCCAATAGTTATTTTATTTCCATCAACTGGTGAAAATATCTGAGATCTGAAGCCGTTACTGTTTCTTGTAGATGATTGTTTGATCTCTTTTTGCATGGCCTACAGACTTGTAAAGCATATCAGCCCCATCCTTATAGTTGCCAACTGCATTAGTGTTTAAAAATAAAGGAAATGACTATATTTTCTTGTGGCAGACATCCTGGAGCCTTCTGTATTGGATGTTCTAGGCATCATACTACATAAAAACTAATGTGAAACTTTCATCACTGCAAAATTATGAGAACGACTTCATGTATATTCATTTGTTTTTCTCAAAAAAACAACAACACACAAGCTAAAATTAATATGGGAATTTGTCTAACAAAACAGATTAGATGTGTTACATTTATTATCTTTGCTTCTTATAATGTATTTTGTCATCCCCAGCCCTCTAATGTGAAGCTACAACAATCCATTTTATTTCTTCAGCAACTGGACACAGATAGTCATCACATTCTTTAAAGCTGTGTTCAGTTTTCACTCCAGATTTATATGTTTCCTCCCTTAGGCATAACAAATAGATGTTGGAAGTGCGAAGTAAGTAGCCTTGAAGGAAGCAGTAGCAGCACTGTCTCCCAGGAGAGAACTGGAAGATTTGGGTGGATGTCAGACAGTTGTAATGAGTTGAAATAAAATGCTTTCTTCACTTCCCTGGTAGGACAACATAAGAAGACCCCTGTGATCTGCTTTGACAGGGAATGATTATCTGATTGAGGGAGGAGATAGGATGGAGGCTCTGAATTCAGACTTCCCCACTGTGATTGGCAGTGCCATATTTTAGCACATTGAACAACCATTAGGGGAATTGTGGATTATGCCCACATGATCTGTATACAGAAATTGACTAGATCTGGTGTGTGGATACTCTATGGTGAATATACTTTTTTTTGTTCTAGATGTTTATTGCCATATGTTTGCTCATATTGTCTGCATTGTTCAAATTCTCATTTAACAGATACGGACAGCCACAAAATCTTGATCTTGCATAATTTTATAATTGCCCATGTGACTTGATGAAATAATTCTTGGCAGATTGCTCTCAGAGTGTAAGATAAAATAAAAATGAGTGAGGGGAGTAAAATCTGACCCAAGAAGTTTTCAATTCCAATCTATCAGAAATATGGTGAAAAATATATTTCTGAAACATGACAATTAATCACTTGGGATTTTTAATGTTTTTTTTAGACCCTCCTTTTAGTAATTAGGGAAACCAATGTCAGTAATTTGTAAATAGGAAGCTTGAGCTTTTACAAATCTGATACTAACATTATAGAGCATATCACTTTCACTTACAATAATATTTCCATTTGGCACTTTCCACTGACATGTTCCATATGGAAATTCTTCCTCTTTGTATCAGTCCCATCATGCAGCTTTCATTTCTTTAATGAACTGTTTGTAAACTAGAAGGAGGGTGTGGAGGCAACTTTAGATTATTCCTTTTCAATTATAATTTTTAAAGTAAGAAACAATGGGAATTCCTGTCCTTTATCAGAAGGCAAAGTCACAGATAACTAACTTAAACTGTTTTCATGGGAATATAGTGTTGATTTATTTAAACTTCTTATAACATGTTTCACTCTAACCCAAAGTATCCCATAGACAGTGGGAGACAATCTGTTAATTGAAACCTAGACTTCTTTCTTTCCTTTCTGAAGGCCTAATTTAGACTAGTTCTCAAAAACTAAATAAACAATAGTCTGCCTGCCTATTAAAAAATGAGTGTGTCAGGTTTCTGTGTATTTAAGTCCTTGGGTAAATCCCCATTTCGCTTTTCACGAGGGGCCTTGAAATATTAAAAAGAAACCTGCAACTCTCATTTTGCCTACAGATGAAGGATATGCGTGAGTCTTCTTGTCTTGAGTGAACTGAGAGAGTCTAGTTATAGTGTTCACACTTCTGTTTTCCCCAGTGACATCTCAATACTGACAGGACCTAGTTCTCTAATGACTGATTTGCACAGTGAGTTCTATACCTACCATACGAATGAGAAGCAAAGATAAGCTTATTTATTTCACATTTTGAGGTGACTGGGAAGCAAATGATGTGCTTTGCAAATATGAATGTGTGAGTACTATTGAATGTGGTCCAAACATGCAAGTTATATCCACTTCTGAATTGAAATTCCTTCCTTTCCACCTTGACAATGCAGTAATTTGATCATCCTCAGACATTTTCTAATTTTGGACATTTTGGGCTGGAGCGTAATGTCAGGCTACACATACCTTGACTGAGTATAGTAAATGTACATGTGCAATCAGAAATGAAGGCACACAACACACACACATATTACAGGGAAGAAGTGAAGAACACACTTGCTATATAATCCATTAATTAAAATATTTGAATCTAAAATTTAAGATAGAACTAATGGGTGGAACAAAATAAGAGAACCCATAAGTAATACATACATGTAACCCTACTTTCATTTCCAGTTACCATGGTTGTGAAGGCATTGTAATCCATTAAATGAAATATTTGAATCTAAAGTCTAAATCAAGACTGAAACTAAATATGGTAGCTAATAAGTAATATGCACATTAATTTCACTCTCCTCAGCAACCCAGATTGTTGAAAAAACTGTGAGCTATTGCTTCAGACAGTTGTGGGATAGATGAATGGGACGAATGCCAGTGGATGGTGCTTCCAATTTAACAGTTCCCATGTTCCCTGAAAAGAGGTAGGGTAGAAATATGACCTGGCAGTTCCTAATAATAACAAAAGTGGTAATTGTGGTTGTTGTTGGTGATGATGATGATGATGATGATGATAATGGTAGAATGAAGGAAATAGAGGTCTCAGTGGCTAGTAGTCCTGGTGGATATATAGTACTTCTAGTACCATAAATAATATGCTAGTGTAAACAAAAACAAAAAATGGAGTATATGAGATAGTTGTGTTTTTTTAAAAAAATCAAACCATCAAAATATAATACAAGTATTCATTACAGGCTAACTGGTACCAAAAGTGGTGGAAGAATGAGAGATGGAAAAATGTCTCTAGCAGGATATTGTGACTATTACATTTTTCAGTTAGTTACTAGTGTTGATGGTTTCTTCCGTTCTTACTGGTTTGGAATTTTTCATAAACCAACAATAACAAAGAGGTTTTATGAAAAATCCCAAACCAGTAAGAACAGAAGAAACCATCAACACTAGTAAAACAATTAAAATGATTTTGTTTTGTGTTGTACTTCCAATAGCAATCAAACATAAAGCACTTATTCCCATAAAAGGAACCAAGAAAAGGAATTTGGGACAAGGAATTACCACGATACTGTATATTTCTCAGGCTATGGGGGAAGTGGCTATGGGATAATATCATGCTATGCCAGGGACCGGTACCCTATTTGTGCCAATTGGTTACAACTGTTTATTTCTTTCCTGGAAAGTCACAGTAGTTCATACACCAGCACCAGTCTACAGACTACCATTTTGAATAGTGTAGCTTTACATAGTCTTATATAAAATTTTACCTGCTATGTAGTTTTTTAGAAATAATGGAGGACTGCTGTACACAGAGGTCTTCTTGCTACATTGTTTTAGAAATAATGTGGGGAAAATAGATTAACATCTCATCTTAAACATATTATTTAAAAAGAAAATATTCCCTAATATCTTTCAGTCTTTCTGCAAGAAATAATAATAAGAAAAAAGGAAAAAATGGAGAAAAAGTCCCTGCTTCATGCCCCTCAGTTTTTTTCCTCCTCTGCTCTTTCCGTTATCACATCTCTAGTCCAGATAAAAACAGAATACTCAGAAGGGAGTATAATTTGCTCATCTCCAGTTACATGAGCAGGCAAAGCCTTTCCCTTTTTAGTAAGATGCATCACATTTCCATAAAATTGTATTAATTGTGTTTCGTATTTGCACACATAAATTATCATATGTGCAAATTTTATGGAAATTTGCATCCTCCTTTTTGGGCAGTATCTAAGTCAGGGGTCCCCAGACTTTTTGATCTGGGGGCTGGTTCGCTGGCCCCCAGATCTTCCGAGGGGCTGGATGCGCGTGCGCATGCGTGCGCGCGCATGCGTGCACCTCCGGATGCCATTTTGGCTTCCAAAATGATGTCTGGGGTCGTGCGCATGTGTGTGACATTTCACGCGCATGCGCACGACTCCGCTCACCATTTTGGAAGCCAAAAATGGTGCCTGAGTAGTGCGCATGCGCTCGTGACTCCGGATGCCATTTTGGAAGCCAAAATGGCATCTGGTGGCGGGTGCGAGTGGTGTGAGCGATGGCGGCGGCGGGAGTGGTGGCGGCGGCAGCGATGGGGTGGCATGCGGGCCAGTAGGAAGTCCTCGGTGAGCCGGGGACAGTCTGCAGGCCATAGTTTGGGGACCCCTGATCTAAGTGGTCACTTTATGGGTGAGAAGCCCATCTTTTATTGGCCAGAAGTGATTAATTAGTTTGAATAGACTGACAGTAGAAGATGCCAAACTGGATTGTGGCCACAACATGTAGGGCAAAGACTTTTGCTCCCACAAAATAAAAAAAATAACTTATCTGCAGGCATACTTGTGAATGTTATCTAGCTTGATATGTTTATCTCTTATCTTCAGCTCTTAGAATTTCCCCCATGACTTTCTTGTCTCATAAGACACTCATGGCAGTTCCTGACTAAAGATCAAAAATAGCTATGCTGTTCAGTTTATGCACAAAACTAGTAGGTAAGCACATGAAATATATATGTGGGAGAATGTTTTACATTCAATGTCTGTAGTAACCATAGGTTGATATTTTTTTCACCATTGTGAACCTGAAGTATAATAATCCTGTCTCTGAACTGAGAGAATACTGTGTTTAGAACTGTTCTCCTGAGGTTGAATATAAAATTCGTTATTATTAAATTTTAAAAAATGGAAATTAGATTCCATGCAGTTCTGTGTTTCCACACCAGTGACTTTTTAAAAATGGAATCCTTTGTAGTTTTTATTTTAATTCAACATACCCGGAGTGCTGCTGAGCTAAGGATTCACATGCAACATTTGAGGCTGGCTTAGTTTTTATGGCTGAATAATTAACCTCTGGAAATGGGGGTTTATAAGGGAAACTGCAGCTTAAGCTTAACTGGAATAGCACCTTACCATATCATATACTTTTTTTGAAAATGCACAATCCCTTGGTCTCAGGAGTGCTGTCATAGTGAGAAAATTGTATAATATATTTTAATTCACCATAAATACATAATATATTTCATAATGATTTGAACATGCTGAAAAATTCACCATACAGATTTTAATAAAATAGCCTACTAGTAAAGTTATAGTACTTGACTCCCCCCTCCCCACCTGTTGCCAGTGGTCTTAGTGGAGTGAAACATGTAGCTTAAAAATAAGTAAATACAAGTGTTGGTTAATAAAATATATATTCAGTCTCCTTTGGATTTGTTCATAAGGTGGATAAATGACTAATTTGGATCTCCTTTCTGTGTGGCAAGGTTAATCTCTACAGTCTGTGAGGTGGTATTGACTAAAGCAGTATTGTAAAATGTCCAACAAACAGTCTAAAGTGTTCAAGTCTTCCTAAAAGAAACATGAAATTTGACTTTTATTTTTCAAAGAAATCTCTCTTAGGTTGATGATTTATTCTTGTGACAGCCATGTTTCTAATTTCAGTGCATATTGGCCTAACTGCTCTGACACTATTCCAGTGCTGTCTTTTGGTATATATGGCTAAATATGGTCATGGGGAAAGAGTAGATATAAAACTATGCTGTTATACACACATGTCAATCCAAATAAATATCATGGACTAGCAGATGGAATATAAATATTCCAGATGGATTCTCTCCCCCCACCCTCCAATTATAATGGGTATAAAGAACCAGCATAGTGTTGTGTTTTAAGTGCTGGACTAGGATTCCATAAGGCCAAGGTTCACATTCCTGCTGATCCACAGAAACCCATAGAGTGACCTTGACTAAGGGCCTTTACAGACTGGCACAAAGGGCTGGCATCAGGGTGGAGTGGGGGTGTGGTGACCGCACACTCTGACTCCGCCCTGATGCCGGCATTACACCATTTATGCGGTGGAGCATTTAGACGCACTGCGCTGAAGAAATGGTGAAAAGCTGCTGTGAAAAGGACAGCTTTTTGCTGTTATAGAAAGGATTGGCATTGCGATTGCTGCATCTCCGATCTGGCACTGAAAGGGATGGCGGGAAGTCACTCCTTTGGGGTTTTCTGTTGAGCCCCTAAGTTACAGTTTTTCAGACTTAATGGAAGCCAATGGAAAAAAAAATTCTGATGATAAACCTTGCCATGAAAACTCTGATCGGTTTGCCATAACATATGCATACTTTATGTAAAGAAGTGCTCTTATATATATATATATATATATGTAGAGGAATAGGCATTGACACACCCAGGATGCTTTAGTCATCTCACAGCTCTTTCAGTTTCCATTCTAAACTGCAAATGTCTATGTTTCTGAACCTCTCTCACATGCAATCAGTTATTCCTCTAGCCTTAGCTTGTGTGTGTTTGTATGTCTGATGGTGTATTAGCTTCTCGAGCTTTAATAGCCATTTTAATTCCCTTTGCAATGTGGAAATGTATTGCTTTTAAAACATTTCAAAACATCTTAAGACTGGTTCTGTGACTCTGGTGACAAACAACTGGGTTGGAGAGGGGTCATAGAACACTCTTCATATCTTCATTATGCATTCAGTGAACACATAAGAGAAAGTGGGATCATGCCACTGCCCATCACATGTCCTTTCACAAGATTTCACTATGTGTGTAAACATACAGGCCTCAGGGGTACTGGCTTATATGTATGCCTGCAAAAACACAGTCCCCAACAATGCATATGACTATATCAAAATGTAATTGTTAGACATATAAACAGATTGTAGTTGATTTACTGAATATTTGTGTGATGGGCACCATATAAAAAAAAGTTTCTTTTTGGATTACTTCTCCTGTAAATCTCAGCCCATATTGACCACTGTTATGTGAGCTTGCTGTCACACAATGCATATTCATACGTGATGTGTGTTTATGTCATTGTAAAATTATAGTGAACAATTTATGCAAAGTAACTCATGACATAATTCAAGAGTACTCTATCTGGCATTTCATATATCTCTGTATGAGCCTACCCAGGCCCTAAGATAAATTGGGAGACGCCCTTCTCTAGTTCCACCATGTTTGCAAAAAGGACACAAGAGAGGACCTTCTTGGTAGCTGCCCTTAAACTGTGGAACAGAATGCCCCCTCCATACTGTCTGTTCAACATAAGGCTAAAACCTTTTAAATCTGACAGGCTTTTAAAATGGAAAGTTTTTTAAAAATGAGCTGGGATGATGTATTGTTTTAAACTGAACTGTTTTAAATAGCTTTCTATCATTTAAAAAGGCATTTTATTATTTTAGCTTGAGGTTTGAATTGTTTTAATACTGTGAATAGTTTATTCTGTTCACAGAATAAAATAAAATAAAATAAAATTTTAATGTTCACTTTTTATATGTTTTTAATTGTAATGTTCTTTTAAATTGTGATCCATCTCAGATCCTGATTTTGCAGGCAAAGTAAAATATAAATAAATATGTGTGTGTATATTTGTGTAAATGGTGTTTGTAGCTTACTTCTAATAAATTATACACCTTTCATCAAGTGCAGTGAGTTTTGGAGAAGCTTTGAGACTTGATGGATCTGAAATCTTACCTGTAATGAGAAAAAAATCTAATATTTATTTTGAGCCGGTTTCTTCTTTTTCATGTCTTTCTTTCTCTGGTCTTCTTTATCTTACTTTTCCAGATCAGAATTATAACGAAGAGTTGAATTAAATATTTTCTATAATTCCACATGAGCCATCTGAATATTGTACACTCTGGAACTTTACGTAGTTGTTAATTGGCAGGTTAAACTTTTATGGGTTTCTGGTACCCTGGTGATACATGACTATTAAAAATTGCAGGTGGTTCATAGGGGAGGGAGAAATAAGTTCCTGTGCTAGCAATATATCATAAAACTGTATGTTTCATATGCCTGTTGTGAAAGTGGAGACGTAAATACTCTCATACAACGTAAGTCAATTAAGGAATCTTTATTGATCTTATTAAAGTATTTTCCGCCTCTGGAAACACTGAAAGTTCCTTGCTTATGGACAAAAACACAGGAATAAATAATTAGCCACAGTTGTCTCTCCTTTGAATTAAGAAAACACAGCAGGGCATTTAAATGCCCCATTCAGTAGTGAGCTCAAATATTTGTTATGCAAGAAATTTTCCCTGTGGGTTGAAAAATCTCGTTTGATCGCGGTTTTTTTAGCAGATCAGGCTCAAATACATACAAGACTGTTGCATCTGCCATCTCATATGAGGAATACTTCCCGTATTTTGAAATTTACAAATTGTGGGAAGTTGTGTTCTGTGACTGGCCTCTGAATTTATGGGTACCGAGCTTCAGATACTCCATTAGGTTTCATTTTGTAGACTTCTGGGATCATATTGCAAATTTTGAAATGTTTTTTTAAAAAAAATCTTCTAGTGTTGCTATGTTTTCCTTAGGAAAAATTCATGCAACCATAGTTTTGCTATTTAAATTCCAGTCTTATAAGAAACTCAAACGTTATATAAATATGTAAGCTTTCTTTTTTCCTTTTTAAAATTCCTCCTGCCTCCATTACTGTATGTGGAAGTGCAGCTAGAATTCATCTTATGGATTTGAAATTACCATTTTGACTTATTTGTTCCTTTTTTCCTTGGTTGACATTTTGATTTGGAGTTGCCAAGACCCAATCAGAAGAATTGGGTTAAATTGTACCGTTAAATTGTACCGTTAAAAGTTGAAGTTAGAGAGATAGCATTCTCTTTGTTCAGCTATTTCTCCTGCCTTCTGTGCTTACACAGACAACACTGCTTACATGACAACAAAATAGAGAAGGCTGATTTTTCTATTTAATAGTTGAAGCACACCTGCTACTGCTGATGTCCGTACCTAATAGCCCCAAAGGGTCCATTGGGCCTTCCATTTTCTGTCTTCACCTGCCTTTTGTAACATAAAGAATCTCAACAATAATAGATAGCAAGCCCTCTCCTATTTTCCTGTCCTTCTCCAAAACCTCAGGATAGAATCATACAGTAGCCTTCTTCTTTTCCCCTGCTACTCTGCACCACACAGGAATCTTTGGAACCATGTCTCTGAGAGTCTGTCCCTGTTTTACAGTCATTTAAAAATATTTCCCAAAATTACTTGTGGCAGTCACATCATTTTTGCTTTTATAAATCCCACTGTTTGAAATTTTGGTTTGAAACACTGGCCATTTTAATATGAATGATAACCAAAATCATTTTGTTGAATTTTGAAGTCTACAACAATGCCCAGAGTTATAACTCATATATATATATATATATATATATATATATATATATATATATAATGATCCCCTTTTGCAATTGTAATTTGCATGTCCAAAAACATTATGGAGCTGTCTGCGTGGGCCAAAAGGCCTGTGTTCCCCCCAGCCTCATGTTGTCCTGTTTGGATGATGCAGGCCAATATGCATAATTGGGCCAGATCCTGAAAAATCGGATGTGGATTGGTTGGATCCAGCTCAATCCCAGAGTAAATGGGGCTTAACACAGGACCAATTGGCCACCAGTTTGCCATGGCCACTACTGAAAAGATCCCAATCACCATTTCTGATATGAAAATGGGGAGCGTGGCCATGTTGATATAGCTAGGCAGCCTGTTTCCATATCAGATGTGGCAACAGGGGTCCTTTCAATAGTGGCACCAGGAGAGTAGTGTAAGGGGCATGTAGTAGTAGTACTTGGTCCATGGTGCTTGAATGGGTGGGTGTGTAAACCTGCCTATGCTTTCCTGACCTATGCTGTTCTGGCCCATCTGTTCAGCCCCCATGTCAAATTCTGAGGTGTCTGTTTTCTGATGAATTAGGACAGGTCCCACTTTGTTTACTACAGATCAGCTCCTATTTGTAATGTTGACTTAAAACCATAACTACAACTTAGAGCAGGGACTGGCAACCTATGGCCTGGTGGCCGGTTAAGGCCCCAGGCCCCGGACTTACCAGCCCAGGCCGTAGGTTGCCGCTGTCGCTGCCGCTGCGCGCCGCCGCCGGGGTGCGTTTTCAGCCGCGCTTGCTGCAGCCGCCATTTTTGAAGTAAAAATGGCGGTCGTGATGCGTTTGCGCATGCGCAGTACTCTTGCGCATGCGCAAATGCGCCGCGCGGTGATTTGGACTTCCAAAATGGCGGCTGCGACATGCGCCGTGGCGGCTGCGGGCATGCGCGCTATGGCGGCTGTGGTAGTGGCTGCGGCGGCCGTGTGTGCATGCTCAGGGGAGGAGGGTGCGCGTGTGCACATGAGCTCAAAAAGGTTGCCTGTCCCTGACTTAGAGTGTAGTACCTCAGCACTGCAAGGAAACTGCACTTCACTGTGAACAACCAAATGTACTCTGTCAAATTTCAAGACATTTAGCATTATGTCATGATGAGTTATGATTGCCACTGATATGCAGACATTTTCACTTATTATTATACATTTATTTATTTATTTAAAATTGTTCTTATGTCTTTAGGTGTGGTGAGTATTTGAATTACAGTGGCCTCTCCAGCTTCACTGGAGTTAGGGGTGAAGGACCCCCCTTGAATGTGGAAAAACTGCAAATAAAAAACACTATTCTTTTTATCTGCGAGAATATCTCTCTAGGAATCTCCAGGTCCCTCCAGTGCAACTCTATGGTCAACATCTGCCAGCAGGATGCTGGAGGATCTACAAATGCCTAGAGTAGTAATTTCTCTAGGAACTTCTAGGTTCTCCAGCACAACTCTATAGTCAAGTTTTGTCAGAGTTGTGCTGGAGGACCCAGAGATGTCTAAAGAGAACATATTAATCGAAACCACAAATAATCAAATCCAAAAAAGTGAAAGCAGCAAATGTGGAGGGTCAACTGTATAAGCATAGTTCAGTTAACAAAGTCTCTGACAAGTGAAGGTCTTTTTTGCAAAGTACTTTTATATTCACCCAGCCGTGAACTTTCTTACTTATTCTCTCTCTAGCTGGAAAGTTTTTTTAAGCAACAGGATGGTGAAGAAGGTTGGATAAAACCAATTTTGATGTTGCGTTGTTGCAGAATATCTGCAGTAAACAGTGCAGTAAAACTTGAGCTGGAAAGAATGGAACTCTTCATGCATGTTCAGTCCTACTCTAGTTGTGTGCCTACAACAGCGAAGGTAAACAACAGCTGCTTACTGAGCATGCATACTTTACTGGGCATGCATGAACAGCCAAACAATAGACAAGAGGAGAACAGATAACCTTGCCTTGTCCAAATACCATCAGTTTGTTTTTTTAAAAAAAAACATTATAAGTTTGGCTACCAAAATGGAAATCCTAATATAAGTGGAGGCTAGTGAAAGAAAAGTCTGGATCCATTTTGATAGCAGCCTTCAAGTAGTCTCTAAAGAATGTTTATAAATGTTTTTATTTACATATACAAAGTTTACCGTACCTGGTTTTTTCATTTCACATGTATATATTATTCATTTCAAATGTACATATTGTTCATATTGCTGAAATATGTTGAATTGCTGTTCTTTTTTTTAATGTTGTAGGAACTTATCCCTCTTCTTTCCATGTTATTTTGGCTTCTGGTACCAAATTTTCCTTTAAAGTTGTGATGCTCATGAACACATCTGCTTTAACTGAACTATATCTGTAGCTGCAATTATATCACATTAAAATTGCAACTCAACAAGGGAAAATTTTCATTCTATTTACAGTGTAACTGCACATTTTAAGTTACTCTCCTAACTATGGGGATGTGGCCTCACTGAATAGTGGAAAGAGAAATACCACATGGTTCAAATGCAGATTTGTGTTGTATGGTTCCTTCTACTCCCTCTTGAATGAGGTAGATAGGATGAGTATGTGTTTTATTCCAGAGACAAGAGATTTTCATCTCATAACATGAAGATACTTTTATTTTAAAAGAAGTATTTTTAAGCAACTGTTCTAGATACTTTTGAAAAATAGGAAAGAGTTCCTTTACAAATACTTCAGTTATACTGCTAACTACTTTTTGGACTTGAGAATTATAACTGTACTTAATTACTTTTTAACAAATAGTTTTCCAGGCTGTAAATGTGAGACTCAAGGCAGTATACATAAGAAATGAAACAAACATAGCAATAGTAAGTTATAAATGGACAGAAGCAATGGACTTGATCTTTAAGAGAACCATGATTCCATTCCACATTAGATTAATGTCGCAGTTTGGTTTAGTTGTGTAAGAAGGTTTTTTTGGTGAAATAATAGACTAGGGGTAAGGGAAGTACACTTGAGGGCCGTGTGTGCCCTCGGAGGTTTTTTGTGCCTTCTGGCCTCCCTAGAGTCCTGGGAATCCCAAAATGGAGAAAGGGTTAGCTAAAAAATGGCAAACTACAACTCCTGGAGCAGTGGTTTATTCTTTTACATCCCTAAACCCCAAATATTTTTTTAAATTCAATACCAGAAGTCAGTTCTGGTGGGGGCGGGTTTCACCTCTAAATCTTTCAAAAACAGAGGTGCAGGGGCAAAAATTGGCCCATGTACTAGCCATGTGGGGGCCCCCTATATATAAAAAAGGACATATGATCTTAAGTCTTTAGAGGAAAATTCACTTGAATGAATGTACACTACTGAAGATCAGAAGAATTCCCTATCTCTTAGTATTCTATAACTTTATGAATGGCAAATACAGTCAGCATTCTGTTCTGGAGGCTTGATACATAATGCCCTAAAGCAGCTGGTAACAGGACTCAGGGCCTTTGCAGACTGCCAGAAATAGTACAAATTGAGTCCACTTTAAATTGAGGCACTGCCCTGGCTCAGTGCTAGGGAATCATGGGAATTGTATTTTTTTTTCTAAGACATTGAGCCTTCCCTGTCAGAGAGCTCTGGTGCCACAATAAATTACAGTTCCCATGATTCCCTAACACTGAGCCAGGGCAGTGCCTCAATTTAAAGTGGACTCAATTTGCACTATTTCTGGCAGTCTGCAAAGGCCCTCAGTTACAAGGCCAAAGAGGGAGGTCAGGAACTGCTATACCAGCATTAGGTTAATTAAGGTTGCCGAGAATGTTCAGTATGCCAGATAATGTGCATCCACCTGCAGAAATAGCAAGCCTGGAGTTGGTAAGCATTGAGAGCATTCAAGTCACCCACTTGAAGGCACCAGGCCACGGCAGCCCCTAAAAGGCAAGCAGTTATTCCTGCAAAGGTCATAATTAGACTGAAGCTTTATGAAAAATAGAATATATGGTCCTCCCATATATTGGTGGAATAAATTTCCAACTATCCCTTATCACTGGTCATGCTGGCTTGGGTTGATGGGGGTTGGAGTCCAGGAATATCTGGAATGGATATAGGAAAAGGGTGAGCAAAATAGCTTTAAGCTACCATATTTATATACTGTGGCTTGGTGACATCCATGGAAGAAAAGGAATAGCTATGATTAATTTTCCATTAAAATAAAAATATCTTTTTTTGATAATAATAATGTACATGAAAATATGGTCACCAATATAATTCTGGGAAGTACATTTTCCTTTAGGGACAGATACATATTTTAGACCAGGGACAGGCAACCTTTTTGAGACCTGGGCCGGTCTCAAAAAGGTTGCCGCTCGGCTGGGCCGGGGGGGGGGGGAAATGGTGGAGCGCGCGCGCACATACTACCGCAGCCACCGCCATAGCGCGCACCGCCGCAGCTGCCATGGCGCATGCACGGCCGCCATTTTGGAAGCCAAAATGGCGGTCGCGGCGCGTTTGCGCATGCGCAAAAGTATTGCGCATGCGCAAACGCGTTGCGGCTGCCATTTTGGCTTCCAAAATGGCGGCCGCGACAAGCACGCCCGAAAACGCTCCCCGGCAGTGGCGCGCGGCGGCGGGGGTGGCGCGCGGCAGCAGCGACGGCGGCAGCCTTCGGATGGGGCCGGTAAGTCCAGGGCCTGGGGCCTTAACCGGCCCCCGGGCCGTAGGTTGCCGGTCCCTGTTTTAGACTATATATACTTGTGTGTATCACTTCATTTACCTGTCTTTAATTTATAATAGTCTACAACATTATTTTGGAACCCACAAAATTGTTTAGCATGTAAATACAATCCATATTAGAATGGCTCAGATAGATGATGTATAGTGTTTGAGACCCCTTTTGCATAATTATTACTCTAACTTTAAAACAACTCTACTGGGGTGGGAGGGGGCATATATTTCTAAATTACAGCAAATCTAACCTTGTGGAACATTTTTATTAATACTCATATTTGCTTTTACAATCTAATTACCTCAGAACACAGTGGTTTATTCAAAACAGGTATCTTGGATTTCATTTCTAAAAATATTTGGATACATTTTATGAACTTTTAAAACCCCAAAGCTGTGTGTGTTAAAAACAGAACTTCAAAATTTTATTGCTTTCTTACTTTTTGTCTTGCATTAAGAATGGACTTGCTGTGCCAGACACCAAAATGAAAGGTGCTCTGGTAAGGAACATAAGAGTCAAATATGTCTATATTGGCAGTCAATATACTCAAGCTCACCAGGTATACTTACTTACTTATATGGAAAAATATAGCTATTAGTAGCCTGTTTTGCCATGACTCCATGTGTTGTTCTCACATATATATTTATAAATATTTTTTATCCATTTCTTTTTAAATTAATGAAGAGAAAATATTAACCAGCCTTTATATTTTAAAGTTTGTCTGAAAGGGTGTCACAAGGGTGTGAAATTGCATCAACTAGTAGCAGCTAAGATGACTGTAGGCTGAGAAGGTTTTGCACTGGTGGAGATCCCCTGTCTAGGTTTCAGGACTATGCACTTCTTATTCTTTCTTTTATTTCTATCCCACTTTTTCCCCAGTTTGGGTCTCAAAGTGACTTACATCTTGTGTTAAAAATGCACAAGATACAAAAGTTAAAACAAGATTAAGCCATAAAGAACACCAGATGAAAACATGTGTCAGACACATACACAGCACAACAATTAGCAGGATCCAGTTCATTGTTTAAGTGAGGTAGGCTTTATGCAGTTACACATCAAATGTATGTTAAAACAAATAAGCTTACCGCACTAGTGCCTGTAACGTTCCCATCGAGTCCCTGGAATGTAACGATATGGGAACGGCTGTTACTGCATTAGACTATTGATAATGGGATAGTAACATTATGAGAACATATATTATCACACTGCATTTACTGTTGTACTGGTACCGGCGCTAAAGTAGTTTCTCAGCCATCTCTCATTGGTGCATGCTCACTGTTGCAAAAACCCCTATGTCTGCATTGGAAAGAATGCTATCAAGAGGTTTAGGTAGTGAGCATTCATTGTTTTTTCTTGTAAACACGACACAATTCAATCTACAAAAATATTTTTTTAAATTGCCTGTGGCACCTTCCTTGCATCAACACTGGAAGAGTTGAGTTGAGTTGAGTTTGTGGATGTTCTAGGACAGGAGAGGAGGAGGTTGTCTTAGCCAATCAGAGCACAAGGACAGATTGAGACCGGGTATGATTATCGCACACACATCATCTGGAACGATCTGAAAGCATTCTTGCTGGCTGAGGACTCATTTTTACAGTTGTCCTGCTGGAACGGGCTAGGGACTGTCAGAGCACAGAATGGGAACTCGATGAGGATCATACTTTGCAATAAAATACGTTCCATTCCATTCTCATCACGTACTCATTACGTTCCGAGAACACAGTGCGATAAGCTTAAAAGTCTTCACTAGTTTCTGAAAAGAAATAGGGGGAATGCCAGTCTAATTTCTCTGGGAAGAGAATTCCAGAGCCTGGGGATAAACACTGAGAAGGCCCTCTCCTCTATTCCCACCAGATGTGCCTATAAAGATGGTGGGACAGAGGGAAGAGTCTACCCAGCAGATCTCAAAGTGCAGAGTGGTTCATAAGCGAGAACATGATCCCTCAAATAGAAACCTAAGTCTGAGCTGTATAGGGCTTTATAGATCAAAATCAGCACATTGAATTGTGCCCGGAAATGGATCAGCAGCCAGTGAAGCTGTTACAACAAGGGAATTGCTGTTCTTTGTAGCCAGCCCCAGTTAGCAATTTGGCTAAGTTCTTTGCACCAGTTGAAGCTTCAAGGCATCCCTATGTAGTGTGTGTTAAAGTGATGCAACCGAGATGTAATTGTTATTGTGATTAATTAGGACTTAGCTACAGTTATTATATAGTAAATCAGTAATTATGATTTCAAAATGTGTCAGATTAGCCAACAAATTCTAGGTTTTTGGAGTAGAAGGTAGTCAGTAGAAAGACCTGATACAAACTGTAAGAACAAATGCTGTTTCCTCAGTAGCCATGATGTCTAATGTATGTATTTCTATGCTCCATGAATTATGTCCATTTTAGCTTTTTTTCATGACATTTTATAATGTAGTCTTGAAAGTGTAGTTTTGTGCATGTGCGCATGTTCAGCGTGTTAGGACCATGAAGAGGATACTACTCATTCAGACCAAGTTAACTATCATTTTTCTTCCCATAGTGGTCAGTTACATCCATTAGGGAAATTTACAACCTTATTTTCTAGTCCACAGTGTGATTCCAACACTGTTCCATCAAAATTGTCATTCAGTGACTTGTTTCTACTGAACATGTAGCTTCTGTTTAATTGATGGACTCCTATTTTCCATAGATTTATCTCCATTATAACCCTCAAGATTTCTAACAATATCCCACTTCCCAGGATTACAATAGAGGATGCTGGGACCCGAATGTTTTAGTGAGACGTGTTGTGTGAATAAACAGATTTAGATATACTAAAGCTATGTTATTCAACTGTGCCATTCAACCATAAAAATATTTGAAGTGAATGGTATTCAGTTTTCCATAGAAAAGTGAATATGCTAGAATTAAAGCTAATCTGCCTAAGGCATCACATTCATACTATAAAACTGAAGATCCAACAGGGCAGAGGTTGAAATGGAATATATGTTTCTTTCTTATGTAGCATGATAACAGTACAGGAGTAACAGGAGTCAAATGAGCTAAAATCAGATTTATAACATAAATTTGTTCAGTGTGGATGGAATGGTAAAAGCATGATTTTTTTTTCTCATTACTACTAGGGAGCAGGCCTTATAATAGACTCACATTTATGTTTGGCTGGATCCAGTGTTTCCCCAGTCTTCATTTTTGTCTGCCAATTTATTACCTCTTCTTGTTGTTTTTGTTGTGGCAAGTTTCTTCAGAGTAGGTTTGTCATTGCAATCATCTGAGGCTGAGAGAGTGTGTCTTGCCCAAGGTTAGTCAGTAGGTTGTTACCTCTAGCTCCAAGGGAAAATGGGAATCAAGCCTCACATTTTGCAGACAGCAGAGGACATTTAGAAATAATTTAGTCTATTGCTTTATTTGGCATGTTTGGACACTGCCTTGACAAAATTACTGCAGGTAACTCAACCTCTACCCTTTGAACTGGTGTTATGATTTTACAAATGATGCATGTGTGTGTGTGCATTAGTTACACAATGACATAAAACTGAATATACAATGACATAATAACACAGTAACATAATACTTAAGCCTATTGAACCAACTTAAGCCTATTGAAATATCATACCCTCCAACTGTCTGATTTGGCAGGGACAATCCTGATCAATTCTATCGTGTTCCATTTTTTCAGCTGCTTTTAAAATGGCCCAGTTTCTCTCTTTTCCTCCTCCTGTTTCTTCTTTGTGGTCTTTGTGACTTATACATACAGCTCATTCTGTGCTTGTGTGGAGATTCACTGAAGTTTCTAGAGCTGTATTTTGACAGTGACCCCATCCCCTCACTTGCTTTGCATTCTCTGCGAAACAGCTCCTTTTTGTCCATCATTGAAGGAGGATCATTAGGAAGCATCAGTGTTTTGGCATTCTCTTCTCAGCATCATCAGTTCTTGTTGTTTTTTCTGGGGGCTTATGGCCTTGCAGGATCTCTTCAAGAGGCATATAGCATGTGGTATGAAGATCCCACAGATAGATGGTCGCACATATTGTCTTTGCTGCCTGGGTGAGGATCACACTGTCAACCTGTGCCTTGTTGTCATACCTTTGCTTAGCAAGCAAGGCATAATAGAGCTTCTCATCTTAAAGCTTTTTGGTAGGAAGTTGCCCTCCAGACTGCAGCTTTTGCATCTCATAATATAGTGCTTCCTAGAATCTCAGTGGTTATCTGCTCCCATACTTCTTTGGTTATGGACACCAGATAGATCACTTGTTGAACCAGACTCATGCAGCAGCAAACTAATAGTGCTAAGGTTGCCCTCCCCCTTTACTTATGCATTCAAAAGGATAAGATACTTCTCTCTATGGACATTTCTTTTCTCCCTAAGGTGGTTTCCACTGTCTATCTCAACCAGCCTCTGGTTCTTCTGACCTTCATGCTGTTCCCATTTCCTGATCTGGAATGTGCCATCCATACCCTAGGGCACTCCTATTCTGTGTTGCTTGGACAAAGCCATTTCAGAAGACTGTCATTTTTGTCTGTTTGGCATGCATAAAAAGGGAAAGGCAATTTAATCTCAATGTCTCATCCATTGTGTGGTGAATGTTTTTCACTTTGCCTACTTCCTTGCTGGGAAACCCTTTCTACAATGGGCTACAACACATTCAAGTTCAGTAACAGCCACCTCATTGGCATATCTCAGAGGGGTTCCTCTCCCAGAACTCTGCTGCACAGCTACATGGTTGCAGTTATCTATGTTTTGTCCCATGACAGACTGGATTCTCATTCCTGATCCAGTGCAGCTTTTGGTAGGGTGGTTGTGTTGTCAGTTCTGTCATGTCCCACCAACCTTAATGAATTAGCTTGCTATTCTCTCATTTGTGTGATTTACAGAGACCATAAAGAAGAACAGATTATTTATTTGTAACTGTATTTCTTCAAATGGTCATTGGTGCAATCAAACAACCCACTCTCTCTCACTTTTTATGCCATCTCTCTATGCTAGGTATCCCATTAGAGAGCTTGGAATTGGTTTCGGTGGGAATACATGGTTTATATCTGTGTCAGTAAAAGGGCAGAAGCTTTGTAAATTTCTGATAATCTCCATACAGGTGCAGAATAACCCATATATATATGAGCACACAGATGACTACTCAAAGAGCCATAGTTACAGGTAGGCAACCTATTCTTTCCTCCTCAAGTTTGCTTCAGTTGCTGAAAACTGAGTTCAAAATGTAAAAGTAGTCTGCACTAGAATTTTGCCCTTCCCAGTACACTTCGGCAAAAGCGGTTTGTATGTTCCTCCTCATGAATAACTTGCCATGCTTGCTATAGTCTAATTTGTTTCACCACATGTCACAGTTTTAATCTCTGCCATGTTGCAGGGTATGCAATACCAATTTCTTTTAGCAGAGTTTGGTAGGAATGTTATAATTGAGAAAAGTAACTTTTCTAGGGTCTGGACCTGGCGGGAGAAGGATGTAGTGACCTTGGGAACCAAAAGTCACTGTCACAAACATTGTTATCACGTGCAGCAGCCCTAATTAAATCAATGTATGATGAGCAAATGGGTCCTAGAACAGATCAAGCCAGAGATATCCCTAGAAGCTAAGATGACAAGACTTAGACCAGGGGTAGGCAACCTTTTGGAGACCTGGGCTGGTCCCCCAAAGTCCAGGTCTCAGCTGGGCTGAGGGGGGGGATGGTGGCGCGCGCGCTCATGCATGCGCGCGCACCCTCCGCTGCCGCGTGTGACCCCACACACGCGCCGCCACGGCGCACACAGGCGCAGCCGCCACGGTGCATGTTGTGCCCGCCATTTTGTTCTCCAAAATGGTGGCCGTGATGCGTTTGCGCATGCGTAGGAGTACTGCGCATGCGCAAACGCGTTGTGGCCGCCATTTTGTAGAACAAAATGGCGGGCACCACTTGCGGCTGCCATTTTGATTTCCAAAATGGTGGCCGCGACTCGTTTGCGCATGTGCAGTACTCCTGCGCATGCGCATGCGCAAACGCATCACGGCCGCCATTTTGGAAATTAAAATGGCGGGCGCAGCGGGCGTGGCCACACGAACAGCAAAACGGGTGGCGGAGGCGGCGGCAGGAGTCTGCCTGGGCCGGTAAGTCCGGCGACCTGGGCCAGAACTGGCCCGGGGACCGTAGGTTGCCTGTCCCTGACTTAGACTGTCATATTTTGGATACATCATGAGAAGGCAATAATGTTAGGAAAGGTAGAGGCAAGTAGAAAGAGAGGAAGGCCACACACTAGATGAATGGACTTTATTAAAGAGACCACGAATAAGAGTTTGCAGGAGCTGGGCAGAGCAGTAGAGGATGGGAGGGGGAGATTATGTCTTATCCATAGGGTCGCCATAGGTCGAGAATGACATGGAGGCAGTTAACAACAACAACAAATTATGAGCATAGCTAAGCAATAAACTTTGTTGTTACCTTACATCATGTTGATTTGACTTATGGCAACCCTATGAATAAGAGATCTCCAAGTCACCCTATTATCAACAGCCCTGCCCATGTTTTGTAGACTCAGGAGCATTACTTCTTTGATTGAATCTATCCATCTGGAATACAGTCTTCCACTTTCCTACTGCCTTCTACCTTACCAAGCATTATTGTCTTTTCATGTGTCATGTCTTCTAATGATGTGTCCAAAGTACAACTGTCTCAGTTTAGTCATCTTGGCTTCTATGGAAAATGCTCTAGGACCCATTTAATTGTCTTTTTAGCAGTCCTGGTTATCTGTCAAACTCTTTTCCAGCACCCCATTTCAAATGAATTGATTTTCTTCCTGTCAGCTTTCTTCATTGTCCAACTTTCACAACACACATAAACATTGGAAATACAATGGTGTGAACAATCCTAACTTTAATGAATGAAGTTGGTAGCATGAGCTTTCGTAGACTTGGCCCTACTTATTCAGATCCTAACATGTAGGCTCAAGTGTATGAATGCTTATGCTACCAACCTATCTCTTTCAGTTAGTCTCAAAGGTGTTACAAGATGTCTTTGCATACTGATTTTCCAGACTAACACAGCTATGGTCCAAAACACACTGCAGAAATAATTCGGTTTCAGACTGCTTTCTTTGCCTTGGGTCTTTGTTAAAGAATCCTGGGAATTATTGTGGCACCAGAGCTCTCTGACAGAGAAGGCTAAATGTCTCACAAATCTGGAATGGATCTGCTCCATCCACAACATGATTTTCTAAGTTTTTCATAATTTGTTTATGTGTTGCTGAAAAAAGATTAAAGTATATTTCTCAGGTACAATGTTGGGAGTAAAAAAGTAGAAAAAAGATCATGTTGCTTTTTATTTATCACTGTGCCTTTTATTCATGTATATTTTATGAATCCACAAATTATGCCTTTTATTGAACTGGCTATGTGTTATTCAAGGTTACTTGTAAACTTCACTCAGTCTTCCTTTGCAAAGGAAACAGGAAATACCAGAGAACATTAGACTCAGTAAACCTATAAAAATTGGAGAATGCAACCCATTATTTCTAGCAACTTTTCACATAACACTCGGGGAAGCAATGACTAATTACTTTTTGGCTTTAACAATAACAGTTTCAGGGGGTTTTGTGTTTTGTTTTTATGGCTTTCATATTAGGTAGAAGAGGAGAAAGTGGTTCTGAGTGATGAAATATTGGCAGAGTATGCACTTGCTTCTCAGTAGGAGCTCAACTCTTTGATCCCCAATACAATTATATGTGTTGCCCAGGCTTTATTGCTGCCACAAAGAGCTAACAAGCATCTGCCTTAGTTACTGCCCCATCCTAATAGATGTTTGCCAGAGCTAGTTGAATATGTCAAATTAACATGAGATTAGGGAGAAAGGAGAAATCTGTTAGCAATAGGATCTTTTTTCTAATATTTTTTACTTCCACCACTATACCTCAGAAATATCCTTTTTGTATGTTTTGTAACAATTTGGCTTCAATCTGTAAACAAATTGTGCCAACACAGCAATAGAATCATAGAATCATAGAGTTGGAAGAGACCACAAGGGCCTTCCAGTCCAACCTTTTCAGCTGCTGGATCACACTGTTGACTCATGTTGAACTTGTGGTCCACCTGGATTCCTAGATCCCTTTCACACGTAGTCTCATTCAGCCAGGTGTCCCCCATCGTATATCTGTGCTTTTCATTTTTCTGCCCTAAGTGCAGTACCTTACATTTCTCCGTGTTGAATTTCATTTTGTTAGCTTTGGCCCAACTTTCTAGTCTGTTCAAGTCATTTTGAATTTTGATCCTGTCCTCTGGGGTATTAGCTACTCCTCCTAATTTGGTGTCGTCTGCAAATTTGATAACTATGCCCCCAATACCGTCATCCAAGTCATTAATAAAGATATTGAATAGCACTGGGCCCAGGACAGAGCCCTGTGGCACCCCACTGGTCACTTCTTTCCAGGTTGAAAAGGAGCCATTATTGAGCACCCTTTGGGTTCGGCCAGTCAACTGGGGAATAATTTAGAAAATTAATGTGTACTTTACAAAAATAACTTAGAAAATTAATTTACAAATTACAAAACAACCTGGAAACCAAAATACTTGGCCCACAGTATTCACACTTCTGTGAGTATTACAGGTCAGCTTCCCAGTTGTTGTTGTTTTTTAAATGTACAAGAATGCATGTTTTAGGGTAAAACTGTGTAAAAAATTGCATATGATTTTAAAAATAAAGTACAAAATGCATTTATATTGCAGGCAACTGCTTAAAAATATGCATACTACCTAAAATGGTTTACAAAAATATGTATGTTAGGAGAGATGTGCCTGAAAATGCATATCCTCATATAGACTTTTGTTTTGAAAAAAATCAGAAACTGTTGTTGGAAGACAATACATTTAACATAAAAAAAAAAAAAAAAAAGACTGAAAATAAAAGATTTGTTGACCTCTATGTAATGTTTTGTATAAGTTTGGTAACAACTGAAGATTCTTAAGAATGAACCCTCACAAAAATATGGTGTGATCTAACAAACGTCCTTTATGTACCATGTTAGATTTGTTAGGTCCAGATGAGCTCCAATCTCTAACTTGTACATTGTGAGCTGTTTACAACATCTTGTATTTGAGTTCCTGATAGAATAGTAATTTGTCTATATGTCTGGAGGAGACATCCTTCTTCCCTCTGTTCTTTACACATAACTTGATTGGTAAAAGCTATATTGGAAAGGTGCAGTGTTTACGAATACAATATTCAGCTTGGTTTTATGACACAAAATGCTGCAAACTGAACTGTAAGCATGCCAAGACAAGAGTATTACAATCAGTTGATTTGTTTTGGTGATGAAGTTGCTGATGAACCTACATTACTTTTATTCTGCTGTAATGGCAAAAAACTAATCAACAATAAATAATTCTGATTTTGTTTTTAATTTCTATTTCATTGAGTTATGCCATTTACTTACTGATTTTCCACCAATGGCTGATTTATTTCTCATAGTGAAAAGTGCAGTTCTCTTCACTCATTACCTGTGTCACTGGCGAGAGCAGAAAGTCAGCCCCCACTTCAGCTTTCACTTTAAAAATAAAACTGTTGTGCAGTACTTTTCAGAACAAACTAATTAGCATAAACCAATGGCTGGCAAATTCCACTTCCTCCCATCAAAATCAACTGGGCTTGAGAGAATCCTCAAAAAAATCCTTCAAGGGTTTCTTTTTTCATGAAAATTCTGGATAATAGATGAATCCACTTGCTGGCCTACAAAATAAAATAAAATAATCTTACTTTTGCAAGCTGATAGAGGAAGCATCTGGCAGAAGGGTGAGCTACACTTTGGTGTAGTGCAGGCAGGATTTTCATGAAAATTCTGGATAATAGATGAATCCACTCATTACTGCTCTAGGTAGAGAGGAAAACTGCTAGAACTAATTTATTGGCATGAATCAATATAGGTGTCTGAATTTTTAACTTTGTTTAGGAGCATGGATCTGGGGACTGTCATGAGTAGCATCTATTTACCAGCACTGTGGATCCTTTGGAACTGGGGGGGGGGGGGGGGGGCTAGATCTATGGTTTCAATTGTCCAGCAATCATCCCACCCCATAATATTAAATGATGGTGACATGAACACACATGTCCCAGCATGTCTGTATTGACATAACTGCCATTTAATAATATGGGGTGCAATCATCTGTGTGTTTTCCTATGGGAGGGGTGCAGCAGAGTTGAATCCCGAGGACACGAAGGATCCTCTGTATGCCACTACTAAAGTCTCTTCTGTCTCTTGTAAGCTCCCTCCCACCCTAGTTAATGTCTTTACCCTTTCAAAAGTAAAATATTGTTAATACTTTGCTAGAGAGGAAGAAGACAAACCTTAGTTTGGACTGAATCTCACTCATACTGGTGCAAAATAAGGGAAGGGAGCTGTTGTTTTTTTAAATCACACAATTTAAAAAATTCCCTACTACTCTCTTGAACTATCTTGTGAGCAGTTGGATGTTACCTTGGGGATGCAGTCTAGAAAAACAATTAAGGTTGTCCATAGCAGTTTCTGCATATATGTTTATATGCAGACTAATGCAAACATAGCCTGAAAGTCTGCTATTCTATTTGTAGGTCCTGCTTATTTAGGTCTGCCTGATAATAATATCAGAGCCAATAGCTTTTAGCAATTCCATCTGTCCTAATAATGGGCCTATGATGCCAAATTGGAAAGTTGCATATCTTGATTTGTGGCATATAATTTTGTGAAAGAAAGGAAGAAAGAAATCTACAAATGTTTGAACTAATGTAATATTTTATTTACATTCCTGACAAGCAGTAAGGGGGAGCCCTTGAAGTTTATGTTGACTGGGGGTGGGTAGGTTAAGAAGTAAGGTTGTTGTACCGGAAATGGCTGACTCTGCACTCTTGAAATTCTACACCAGACTAAGCTAATTCACCAGCGTATGTGCCTAAACTCATTAATAAGGCTAAAATAGTCAGAGGGACCAAATGACGCAAGCTAGGCTGAGGATAATGGAACAGTAGAGGGGTTTACTAAGGATCTGCTCCACTGGGAACAGGGACTTTATATCCTAATTAAAGCCCTGTAAACCCCCATTTAGCTCTGAAAATCCAGTATCAAGTGTACTGAGCTGATTTTAATTAAAGCTGATGTTAGCCCCAATTTCATTTGGATTCCGGGCTAAAATAATCTTTTGGTAAGTAAGCTGTTCTATAAAAGAAAGATGTATATATCTGATTGCCTCTCTGTTTGTATGTCTGCCTGCTTGTGGCTCTCTACTTCTGTCACCAAAAGATTGTGTTTATTATTTTGTTAATAATTTTTGTTAATAGCATAAGGATATTTTATACCTGCTTAACTGCTCTCAAACATTTATATATGACACACATTACAAATAAGTAGAAATAAACAACACACATTGTGTGTTTTCCTGAACTTCACCAGAGTTCTAAATACCACCTAGAATTATCATATTATTATTAACTGACTGAAAAATCTGGGGCAGTTAGCAAAATGAATAAAAATGAATTGTGAATCAAGCTGCCAGGATTGTCATGAAAGGTCAATTTCAGAACTGTTTCCATTTCACAGGACAACTAAGGGCTGATGCAGACGGCCCAAAAGGGGCGGCACAGAGCTGTTCCTGGGAGCAGAGGATCAGGGCTGCAGTAACCACTTGCCATGGCCTCGATCCTCCTTTTTGCCACCCCCAAAAGAGCAGTAAAATGCTGCTTCTTTTGGGGGCAACAAAAGGCCACCGTTAGAGCCACAGTGGTGACTCTTTTGGCACAGCGTGTGTGCACACTGTGCCAAGCGGGCATCCTGATGCCATACACCATGCGAATGGGTGCGTGACATCAGGATAGCATTGGTGTGGAGTTGGGTAGCTGGCATGCGGCTGCCCTGCCCCAACTCCACCCCCAGCCCGGCCCCTTGTGCCGGTCTGCATCAGCCCTAAGGCAGACTTTTTCCTAGCCAATATTGTATCTTCAGAATGCCCTTGGGAATGACACTCCATTGAGACTTAGCGGCATCCAAGTGCATTTAAACATAAGAGCAGCAACAGGAAGTCAGAGTGCTAATGCATTTTGGAACCTCTTTTTCAAAATACTCTCAGAAAATAATTGAAAGCTTTATCACTTTTTCACCTGGCAAATGGAAGGAAAATAGAAGAATATTTTAATAACTCTGATTTATTCACCTTCCCCAACTACCAAAAGGTGGCAGACCAAGAGATACCTGTTATCATAACATCTCTCTGTTGTGTTTTGTTTTGTTTTTTTTGGGGGGGGAAGGGAGAACTAGGTAGAAGTAAATTGATCCAAAAGTCCACTCATATAATTAGCAGTAATCTTGTAAAGAGGAACCAGCCTAGTATAGTGTTTTGAGCATTTGATTACAACTGTGAAGACCAGAGTTTGAATCCCCACTTGCTATGGAAGACCATTGGGTGACCTTGGACAAGTCACACACTCACAGCTTCAGAGGAAGGCAAAGGCAAACCCTGCTGAACAAATCTTGCCAAGAAAACCCCATGATAGGTTTGCCTTAGGGTCACCATAGGTTGTATTTAGTGGGATTTGACCATCCACAGATTTTGATATCCAAGGGGGCTTCTGGAACCAAACTCCAGTGGATAATAAGGGCCCACTGTATACCTCTTTGTTTTGTGAAGCCTACTTATTTGTGCTAACCATTTCTAAATGTTTCAACAGCATTAGAAAAGTTACATTTAAGAAGAGTGGATATAATGACATGGCAGAACTATCTATAACTGAGCAATGATGAACATCCAGAGCATCATTCTACACTGCTCAGTTGTGGGTGGCTTCAGCTTGTCATTATATTTATTCTTTTTTTTTTAAAGACTGCATTTGAAAAAGTAGCCAGAAATAATCTGTATTAAGCCTACACAGAATTTGGCTGTGTACCCTGTTTATTGTAGGGATCCAGCAGATGGCAGAAAACAATTGTGCCTTCAATTGCAGTCAGTTATCTTCCTTAAATTTAAGGAAATACAATGTAGGAGATCTAAAATGTTATGGAGCATTTGAAATGTGTCTTTTAGGATGAAAAGTTACTTTGAGCTTCTTGCCCCCACTCTAGCAGTGTCTTCCACTGGTCTTGGCTTTAAATTGACTTAAATAATAAGCTTTGTCAGCTTATGGTGTTGTGTTTTTTTTTAAGTATTCCCCAAAGTATGTCCCAAGAAAAAGAAGGTGCTCAAGTGTTGATGTTTTGTTTTGTTTTTGCTGGGAGGTTTTGTTTGGAAAATACTTGACTCTTCCTAAAGGGGTATGTGCAGCAGTTTGGTAGTATGGATTTTTCAATAATATTTCTTCTGTTTTTCCATATTTTGTAATACACTTAATTGAATGGAACAAAAATTACTTGAAGAATTTGTATTGGTGAACCATCTTTAAGATACATATAGGTATGTTTGTATGCTGTTAATGTTTCTCTCTTTCTATAGTTATTTTTTATCCCTTTAACTTTCATCCTTCCATTTTCTCTCTGCTCCTGCCCTCCACTTCTTCCATTCTCTATATTTCACCTATATATTTTTATATATTATTTTTATATATGTTTTCTGTAATCTAAGTTCTCTGGCAACCATTTTCAATGCCATCTTTTATTTAATGTATTGGTATGCTCAATAATGTATTTTTTTATTGTGGGCTTGATGATATCCTTTCTAGGAAGTCTAAAATCAAAAATCCACTTGAGGTTTTATACGGCCATTAGTGTTCATGTGGTCCTTTCTGGATTCCCAAAGGCTTTTTCCATTTATAAATATGTGTTTTATTAACTTATTCATTTGACAGTTAGATGTCACAGATCACAGCCAGGCCTTCTATGTTTTATGCTATGTTAGGGTCTTGTTTTATGCACAGAAGTGTGTGCTGAAGTGTGTGCTGCTTATAGGATCATTAAGCAATAACACCAATGTTAATGAAAATTGACAAATTCTCTGATATTGATTCCCATTGCATCAAAGGGCTTAATCAATGAGAAAGCAATTCATCATGCCAAGTTTTTTGAGAGGTGGATTGTTAGAAGGCTGAGTTGACCTAGGCATTAGAAAAAAGGAAGAAACTGCTGTGCTAACAAAAAACAGTGAATTTCTCACACGCTAATGATCATGTCTCTCCCACAGATTACCTGCTTAATCAAGTATAATCAGCTTTCACTAATCACGGAAGGTAAAATTAGTTATTAGTGTCAGGACACAACTTTCCTTAAGTAGCCCACTCAATCTAATTGCAGTAAGATACTCTAAACCTGCTGCTTAATTCTACATTGTTCACAGAAGGCTTTGTTGAACTAGAGGATATTTATAGATGATTTGATATGGTATTATTTTCTGCCTTAGCAGTTTCTTTCATTGAAAGAAATGGAAAGGTCAGTGTTTCTGCATAAATGAATAGTCTGGTAAATAATGTTTCAGTATATATTTTGGAGGAGTGTGAATTATCCATTGAAAATTACACATTGTATAAAAATACAATCTTGTAAAATCACATGGGTTTGCATACACAGGAACATGCTCACAGAATTTTCCATAGTGTGGGGGATGAATTGTTATTTCTCTTTCTCCTTTGTTCATGTATGTGGGACCAATTGTCTCAGAAATGGGGCTACAGCTAGACCTGAAATCAGGCAACTGATAGCTTCAGGCCACAGTGGTACCATTACCATGGCTTTCCTTCAAGAATCTGTGTTGGAAGATAGAACACTGCAAAGGCTGTCCTTCCCCTGCTATCTTCCACCCAAAAACCCTCCACCACTGCTTCAGGTGTAATTGATGCCATCTCATCACCAGTGTTGAAATAAGATTAAAGTGCCCTTTGAGGTGGCTGTGGTACATGGAAAAGGGAGAAAATATCAGCTTATCATTGGCCTTAGGCAGCAAAACAATTTGAGGTAGTCCCAAATGGGTTAGAGACAGCCGTTTACCTGCTCAGTTCACTTTTGGCTATCAAGGACCAACAAGCTAGTAGCTTTTCAGTTTTCACTACTGTAGTGTTCTTTTATTTCCATTAATGTAACTGCTGGAATGGACATCTTTGCATTGACCATATACTGTTGTCACAGCCTTCAGGGAGAAAGTC
The DNA here is from genome assembly GCA_026167975.1 of Phrynosoma blainvillii. Lineage (NCBI taxonomy): Eukaryota > Metazoa > Chordata > Lepidosauria > Squamata > Phrynosomatidae > Phrynosoma > Phrynosoma blainvillii. Next base: position 43,334,900 of record JANUYF010000005.1, read on the forward strand.
TTTTGATGTCTGGTCAGCTTTTATGAGACAAAGAGGGCTCTTCAGAGGGTGGAAAAGTGTAGGAATAAGGTTTCAGACCTGCATCACCTCTGTGCCTCAGGGATGAACATAGTGTAGTCTGTCAGTAGTTCATTAAAAAGGTAAACGCTGTCAGTTAGTCAAGGCTCAAGTATGCCCTGTGAGAAACAGATATGTCCGCACTAAGAAGTGTCACTCAAACTGACTTCTTGAGTGCCATATTTCCAAATGTTCCTACCACCATGGAGTCTAGACATAGAAGATCTTGTGCTGAGCTACCTGTGAAGTGGGACAATACAATCCAGACTGTACTCCTCTAGACCACAGGTGTAAGATGTTACTTTGGATATTTTCTCCTCATAAAATTCTTCCTGCCAATAGGAAATCAATGCATTGGGTAGAACGATTCACTAGTACAGCATCTTTCAATGAAAATTTTTGTTTAATTTTGCTTTTAATTTGCATGGAGATGTTTAATTCAGCAAAAGGTTCAGATATTCTTCCATGTCATTTGACAGTTATGTGAAGATCAAGCCTTAGTTTTTCCTAAAGAAGTCAGGCTAAAAATCACCATAGCTAGAGTCAAAAAAATGAAAGTGACTTAAAGAATAGACAGTGCCATGGCTATGAAAGCTTCAATGTCTAAAGTAGTGTGGCTAGTGTCATATTCCTATGTATTCCTATGAATGTGCCATCAAAGGGATGTATGTGAAGGGAGGCAATCAAGGGGGATTGTAAATCGATGCAGTTGGCTATGGGTGAAAATTAAATGAAGTTGTAGACTGGGGCAGATGACTGCAGCAGGATAACTGGGGCTGTTTATGATTGTTTATGATGGTGCCTTCCTTTCCTGGGAAACGTGGGAGATAGGAATTGAGAAGAGGCAAACTTCAAAGCTCACCTTTGAAGTGGGCAAATGGTGCTGTCTACAAGTGTGGGGAGTGGCTGGACAAAGGACTTTTAAAGTGTTGGTTAACTTTGGGAAACTCAGAGTTGATTCTAACCATTATGGGGTAGTTTTGTGTGTCTTAGAATCCAGAATAAAGCAATAGTTGATTTTCACTAAAATGCTGTCCTGGTTCTTCAAATTTCCAGCTACCAAACATAACACTTGTAGCCTTTAAGACAAATAATATGCAACCCAATAGTCTCTCTGCCTTTCAGTCATCATAATCACTTCACCACTACCAGTATCAACATCATCATAATCTAACATGCCTTACCAAACAAATTTCTGTATTGGGAGAGTTTGATAAGATTCTCAGCATGCCCTGAGTTTCTATTTCAGGGTTAGGAATATCAGAATATCAGAAAAAATATTGAGATTTCTGATACTGAGAGTATGGATATCACAGTTTGATTTTTACCTTGAACCAGTCTTTTATCTTGAGTGGTGTTCTGATTTGTATTAGAATGTGTGCTACAGAATTCTCTGACCCTGTCTTGCCATTCTCATGTTGGCCAGGGAGTGTTTGCATTAGTGGCAGCAAAGATGTATATCTGCAGCCTTCTTCCCCTTTTTGTGGCTCTTGAAAACTTAGCAGCCCAAGAACCATAGATCCTGGGAGATGTGTCACATACTCTTTGAAGCATGGAACTAGCTCTCCCATTTGGCAGGGTGAGGAAGACAGCTCAGGCATTAGACCTGGAGTGTCAGGAAAGGATACAAAGTTGTTAGTTATAGGGAAGGAAGGAGGTGGTTGTGGGATTTTCTGCCTCATGTACCGAATTAATATAGCTGATTTGAGATGTTCTGCATCTTTAATTTGTGTGGGTCAGATCGGCTTCGTTTGCTACTTGGTCTCAGACAGCAAAATGGCTTGGATTTTCTTTGTCCAAAGATATAACATGCAAGGCATAAGAAGGGAGGGGAATCTCTGAGGCAGGTCATCCTTGCTCCAAACTTGATTTTTTTTTCTGAACATAAGGAAAAATATTTCAGTTTTACAGAGGGTTAATAAATATTAAAAGGGACCTACAGTAAAAACCTGCATCAAAGATAGCTGTATTTTGGAAATCTGAAGCTACATATAAGTTATGGTAGGAGATTACTACTACTACTACTACTACCACTACTAGTAGTACTATTAATATTCTGAAACACACATTCCCGGTGGATAGGGGGAGATGAACATTATATATACTGACTAGGGAATTTATACTTCATCAGCAATAAACTTTAGGAGCTCAGTAAAAATCTGCCTCAAACATAGCTGTATTTTGGAAATCACATACAAGTTATAGCAGGAGATTACTACTACTACTACTACTAATAATAATAATAATATTCTGAAACACACATTCCCAGTGGATAGAGGAAGATGAACATTATATATACTGGCTAGGGAAGTTATACTTCATCAGCAGTAAACTTTAGGAGCTCAGTTTTTCTGACAGTGATGGGATTTTATCAATCTTCCTTCTGGGCAAGGGTATCAACTGTGCTGCTCAGGCTTCCTCAAAATAAAAGGTAGTGAAGACAATCAAGCAAAGGCCATTGAATTAGCCAGACAACAAATCAATGCTGCAAACACATAGTTAATGCTAAAACTAAGATAGTGGATTCTGTGGTTACCTTAAGGAATCCTGTCTGGCTTATGTCCATGTATCTAGCTGATAAAGTAAAGACAAAAATGAAAGGCTTGCCTTTTGTAGAGTCTCTTCAATCAAGAGACTGATAGTTCTTTGATGTGGATGAAGATATCTGCTAGATGATAGCGTTATGCAGTTTATTCAGGGCTCATTCCCACTATGATATAAACAGAATTGCTGATCGGTTTATATGTGCATTGTTCACACTGGAAACTGTTTCAGACCCAACTGCATTTGGTCTGAATCATATGAAGCGAGGCATATGTAAAAAAAATTGATCTTTTCGAAGACAGATCATTTGGTGGTTCTTTTTTTTTTTTTTAATTTTTTAAATTTTATTTCCATATAAAAAAAGACAAACTAACATAAAATAGCCATAAAAGACAACACAAACATATACATTGGACAAATACAAATACAATTACATACATATATGACCACGTACATTTAAGCTTCATCATATACTATGTAGTGCTTTCATTTTTTTTAACTTCCTTAACTTAACCCTTGTAAAATAGTAGCTTATACTTAAACCCTTTTTTTAAAAACTCATGTATTTTTATTACTATGTTTCTTCTTATTTTATTTCCTTTAACCCCAGTGTTTATTCATATCTGTTCCTGTGAATGAACATATAAATTCATATATGCATATACACATGCTTAAACATATATATTTATATACACCTGTACACCCAGATACAGATACATACAGATACATATATACATGTATACCTCATTTTTTTTCACCTGACTTCCATTTATATCTCAATTTCTTTCATCTTCCAATATTTCAAAAACGGCATCCATTCTCTTTCTATATCCTCTTTTGTTTTATTTCTTAATAGTAATGTTAATATATCAGCCTCCATCGCTTCTCTCATTTTTTGTTCCCATTCCTGTTCTGTTGGTATTCTTGTTTGTTTCCAACATTTTGCGTATACTATTCTTGACGTTGTGACGATATATAATAATATTCTATGGTATTTTTTATCTAAATCCGCTTTTATTGGTTTCATTATATTTAATAAAAAGACTAAAGGATCCAGCGTTATCTGAATCTTTAGAATTTTTAGGATTTTGATTTGAATCATTTTCCAAAATCGTCTCGCCTCTTTACATTCCCACCATTGGTGATAATATGAGCCCACTACCTTCTGGCATTTCCAGCATTTCTCCTTCCCTGTTTTATATATTTTATTTAAGATTTTTGGTGTCAAATGCCATCGATAAAGCATTTTTAAGTAGTTTTCTTTATAGTCTTGGCATAGTGTAAATTTCTGTGTATCAATCCAGGATTTCTCCCATGTGTCTATTTCTATTGCTTTACCAATATCTTGCGCCCATTTTACCATCACCTGTTTTATACATTCACTCTCTAGATCCCTTTCTTTTAATATTTTATAGTACTTTGCTACATGTTTTCCCTCTTTAGCAAATACTATTTTATCTATATTCGTTTTTTCTTCTGTAAATCCGTTATTTATTTTATCCTTTTTGAAACGTTCTCTTAACTGTCTATTTAGAAACCAATCATTTTGTGTTATCTCTTTTAGTATTTTTTCCGATTTTAATTCTTTTTCTTCATCTCCCTTCCATTCGATTAAATCCTTGTATGTTAACCATGGTGTATTTTTTTTCCTAGAGTTTCCAAAAAAAGCCTCTTGACTTGAGACCCAACTCGGTATTTTACTGTAAAATTGTTTTCTTATTTTTAGCCAGGTCTTAAGTAAGGCATTTCTTATAATATGGTGGGAAAAATCCTTATTATCTTTCAATTTCTCATACCAGAGAAATGCATGGTAACCATATCTTAGTTTTGTCTTCTCTAGTTGTAATAATCTGTCGTTTTTAAGTTTTATCCATTCTTCCACCCACTGTAAACAGGAAGCATAGAAATATAGTTTCAGATTTGGTAATCCGCACCCCCCCTTGTTTTTTTCTTCTGTTAGTAATCTCCATTTGATTCTAGCCTTCTTCCCAATCCATATAAATTTTACTAGTTCTTTTTGCCACTCATCTAAATATTTTTCCTTTGTAATAATAGGAAGATTTTGGAAAAGGTATATAAATCGAGGCAGCACATTCATTTTTAATACTGCTATCCTGCCCATAAATGATAATTTTAATTTTTTCCATTTTTCAAGATTTTTCTTTATCTCCTCCCATATTTTTGGTAATTATTTTTAAATAAATCTATATTCCTCTTTGTTAGATAAATACCCAAGTCCTTCACTTTTTTTTCTATTTTTAGGCCCGTGATTTCCTTTAATTTTTCTTCCTCTTTCAGATTTATATTCTTCATCAATATCGATGTTTTATCTTTATTTAGTTGAAATCCAGCTAGACTTCCAAATTCTTGTATGACCCTTAACAGTCTTTCTATACTTTCCTTCGGATCTTCTAGAAAGCAAACAATATCATCAGCAAAGGCTAATAGTTTAAAAGTATGTTCTTTTACCTTTACCCCTTTTATTCTGCAATCTTCTCTAATTTGGTTGTTTAACACTTCTAAGATTGTAATGAACAATAGAGGAGATAGGGGACAACCCTGTCTCGTCCCTCTTTGTATGTTAATTCTTTCAGTTCTATCGTTATTTACTATAATTTGAGCTTTTTGATCTTTATAAATAGCATTTATCCATTGTAAAAATTTTGCTCCCATTTTCATTCTCTCGAATAAATCTTTCATAAAGTCCCATCTAATCCTATCAAAAGCTTTTTCCGCGTCTAACATGATCATAGCAAATTTTCTTTCATTATGATGTTCAAAGTGTTCTAGCATATTCAAAACTATTCTCAAATTATTTTTTGCATGTCTTCCAGGTAAAAACCCATTTTGATCTTCGTGAATTAAAGAGTTGAGTATTTTTTTCAGCCTAGTTGCTATGACAGCCACAAATATTTTATAGTCCGTGTTTATTAATGAAATCGGTCTATAGTTTTTAACATCTGCTTTTTCTTTGTTTTCTTTATGTATTAAGCAAATATGTGCATCATTCCAAGATTCTGGTATGCCTTCTTCATGAATTTTATTTATTGTTTCTTTCAATGGTTCTATTATTTCTTCAATCATTTTTTTATAATATATTGCTGTTAGGCCATCTGGGCCTGGAGCCTTCCCTAGTTTCATTTTCCCTATCTCCTCGATTATTTCTTTCCTAGTTATAGGTCTGTTCAAGTTTTTTTCCTGCTCTTCATTTAATAGATTTATTTTTTGTTTATCTAGATATAATTGAATTGCCTTTTCATCACCTTTTTGTATTATTTCTTTTTTATAAAGGTTATCATAATATTCTTTAAATAATCTCTTTATATTTTCTTGATCCGTAAATGATTTCCCTTCCTGTTTAATCTCTGTTATTATCTTCTTATCTTTTCTCTTCCTTAATTTCCTGGCCAACCATTTTCCTTCTTTATTTCCTGCCTCAAAATAAGCTTGTCGTATTTGTTTTAATTTCTTTTCTATATCCTTAATTGTTATCATTTTAAGTTGCTGTTGTAAATTATCTATTTCACATTTTAGATGTTTATCTCCACTTCTTTTCCATTCTTCTTCTCTTTCTTTTAACTTTCTTCTCAATTTTCCCTCTTTTTCTTTTTCTGTCTTTCTCTGTTCATATTGTAATTTGGATATAATCCCTCTAACTACCGCCTTACTAGCGTCCCATATAGTTTTTATTGGCATCCCTTCTGTTCTATTTTCTTTAAAATAAAATTTCAATGTTTTTTTTCAATTTGTCAGTATTTTCCTTTTCTTTGAATATTTCGTCCTGCATCCTCCATATCAGATTTTTTCCCCTGTCCAATAATTCAATCATTATTGGATTGTGGTCTGATGTACATTTCGTCAATATTTCCATAGACATTATCTTTGTCATCAATAATTTAGTAACCATGAATAGATCTATTCGTGACAATGAGTCATGTCCTTGTGAATAAAAGGTGAATCCCTTTGCATTTCCATATTTATTTCTCCATACATCCTGCATTTGATAATCTTTAATCATCTCAAAAAAAGTTTTCGGCAATTTCCCCTGATTTTTATTTATCCTTTTCCCTTTTAAAGAAGCTCTATCTATTTTTGGCTCAATCACCGCATTAAAATCTCCTAACATTATAATATTTTCATATTCTAATTTCTTGACTTCCGTGTGTATCCTATCGAAATATTTCTCTCTGTTATCTAAGGGTGCATAAATTCCCACTACCAAAATCGTTATACTTTCAAGTTTTACTTCCACCCCTAGATATGTGCCTTCTTCATCTCCAAATATTTCTTTAGACGTATATTTCTTTTTCACAAAAATGGCAATTCCTTTCTTTCTTTTTTCATTTGCAACAATATATGAATGTCCTAATTTTCCATTCCTTATGTATCTCGTTTCTTCTTTATTTATCTTCGTTTCTTGAATACAAGTTATGCCACTATTTAATTTCTCTAATCTACGAAATACAATACTTCTTTTATATTTAGAATTTATTCCTTTGACATTCCAAGATGTTATTTTGATTCCTATTTCGAAGTCCTCACGACTTATTCTTTATTTCTGTTAATAATTTTTATCGTGGATTTCCTTTTTTTTTTCTCTTTCCTCTCTCCCCTCTCTTTTCCCTTTGTTTTTCCTTTTATTTTATTTTCTGTTTTGTTTTGTTTTGTTTCGTAGAGTTTTGGATTGATTTAACTCGGTTTGGTTCTATATATCTTAATTCGGATCGAATGAGTTTAATATGGTTTAATTTGGATTGATTTGTTTTGATCCACCCCTTCCTCCCCTTTTTATTTATTGATTAGTCTTTTTTTTTTATGCCAAAGAAATTAGAAAAGGAGAGAAGAAGAAAAAAAAAAGAGAGAGAGAGAGTTTACTCTTCCTTTTTTCAAATTTCAGATATTTCTTCTTGATGCAGTTTATTTTCCTCTTCTTCTTCTTCTTCTTCTTTGCTATTTCCTTTTAATCCTGTTGCTACACTTCTTTCTCCTTCTTCTTCCTCTGTCAATACCTCTTCCTCTGACTGATCTGATTTGTCTTCTCCTTCTTTCCCCTTCTTATTAGTCTTTTCTTCTCTTTTCGGAATTTCCTTATATCTTTTCGCCCTCCATTCTCTTATTGTGTATTTCTCTGGTCTTTTTTCTTCTTTTTTCTTCTTTTCTTCTTTTAATCTGCACTTCATTTCTCTTGCCTTATCCACATTATCTATTTTATATCTTTTTTGTTTGTATGAAAAGGACAGTCCCTCTAACCTGTCCCATTTAAAGTTTATGTCCATATTTTTTAATAAATAAGTGAGACTTTTATATTTGTTTCTTTCCAACATTATCTTCGGAGGGACATCCTTAAAATTTTTTACTTCTGAATCTTCAATTATTAATTTTTCGTCATAACTCTTTTTGATAATCAATTCTTTAATTCTAGTTCTGATAAAGCAGATTGTCACATCTCTTGGAACCTTCTTGTCTTTTGCTTGGACCGAGTTCACTCTGAAAATTTTATCTGTTTCTCATTCCATTTCCATTTCTGAAAGTCCAATATATCTTGCTAGTTGAGGTATTACTCTTTCTGCCAAATTCTCGTTCTGTTTTTCTGTAAGGCCTCTAATCTTAATAGATTTTTCCCTACATCTAAGTTCGTTGGTTAATTCCCATAGTTGCCATTGTTCATGTTTTTTATTAGTCTCTTTTAAGGTTTGTTCCATCACATGTGTTCTATCTTTTATTTTCTCTACTTCTTTTTGAGTTTTATTTAAATCTGAAGTCATTTTTTCCATTCTTCTACCAATATTTTCCAGCTCTTTTCTTAAATCTTTTCGCATTTCCAATCTAGTTTCTTTAATTTCTTCCCTTATTTCCTGATTCGATTCCTTGAGATCTTCTTTCATTTCCAGCCTATTTTCTTTCACTTCCTGCCTAAGTCATCTCATCTCATCTAGTAACATCACTATAGGATCTGTTACTTTTATCGAGTCCTCTATCGATCCTCTTCTTTGAGTGGATGTTTGTATTATGTTTTTTTTTTTTTTTTTTTTTTTGTCGTAGCCATTTTTTCTTCTTTTTCTACTTTTTCTTTATTCCTTTGTTTGTTCCTTGTTTCCATCCAGGGTGGACCAGAATCTTTGTCTCTTATTTTATTTATGTTTTCCCTTCTCTTCTTTATTTATAGTTCATGCTGTATCTCCGTCTCTCCTCTTTTTTCCTTTCCTTTTTTTTCTCTCCTTCCTTTCTTCCTCCTTCCCCTTCTTTTTCTCTCTTTCTCATGAAGGCTTCTCTATTTTCTCTAATCTCAATAAGGTTAGTCAGTTTGTCCTTTATCCACAGTCCTCCAAGCTTTCTTCTTCCCTTCTGTAGTAGTCTTTATTGCCTCTGTTTTCCCTCTCTCTTTCTTCTCACTTCTCCATAGACCTCTTTATTTTTCTTTATTTGTCTCTTTATACTTGATTCTTTACTATTCTCTTTACTCCAACACTTCGGCCTTCCCTCGCATCAACTCTCCGTCACACAGGCTGTTACCTGCTTCGTATCTCCTCTCCGCTCTTTTCTCTTCTCCTTCCATCACTCCGTCCCCCTTTTTTCCCCCTTCGTCTCTGTTTAGCTAATACTCTTTAGCTCTTTACCACTCTGTCGTTCGCTTTTTCCTTCATTCTCTGTCTTCTTGCATCTCTGTCTCCTTTCGTCTATCTCCGTCTCTCTCCGACTCTCTCCAACTTCCAACCGCTTCTCCTCTGCTCTCACAATTTCCCAGCTTCTCCCGGCTGCTTTACGACTGCTTTGCGGCTTTTTATCTTTGAAGTCAGCGTCTTTGCAACTTACTCTTACTCTTACCGGGCTAGTAAGTTTGTTTATCCTGGGTTTTCGTCCGTAAGTCCTCCAAGCTCTATTCTCCAATCTTAAGGGTTCCTTTCATTGGGTTAAGAGGTGAGGCTTTTTTTTTAAATCTTCCTTTATTTTTGTAGCTTTAAATTGAAAGTACAGGCGTTCTAGTTCACCCGAAGGTGATTACAACAAGTGGTTGGCACAGGCTCACTTCGGGTCCTCCGTGCTGGGCGTCGAGCAAAGGTCCCCTTTGTTCCAGCCCTTCACTCCGGGTAGGACCCCCCCTCGTAGCCCTGCTACTTATCTCTCATATCAGAGATATAAGGGATGGGAAGATTTCAGCCCCATTCCAACAAGCACCACTGTTGTTGAAGATGCAGTTGCTAGCTTCTTGCAACCGCGTCTTCCCCGACCGCCATCATACCGGAAGTCATCCATTTGGTGGTTCTTTTTTGGGGGGGGGAAATTGATTCAGAATATTGTTCAACAAGTGTGAATGATGGATCAGATTTGAAATGCACTGGAGGGGAGGGACTAAAGGCAGAATGTTGGGACTGAGAGAGTGAAAGAGTGAGAGGGCCTGGAGGGAGTGAGCCGGGTGCAGGACCTCTCCAAGCCCAGCGGCTGCATCAGAGATCTTGGGGCCGCTCAGTTGCTCGGCCTCGCCCACTCCTCCACAGTTCCCTGGAACTGGGAGGGCGATGGGGATGGTGGAAAGTCAGTGTATGAGGGGGAGGGGAGTCAGAAGGGGCACCACTGGTCACTGCCTCTCTCTCCCTTCATCCCTCCTTCCTTCCTCAAAGGCTGCACAGCAGGATCCACTGGTTCCTCACTTGGCTTCCTCTCCACCAGGGCTGTTAGGCATCCCCCCCGATCCTGGAGCCCCCGGACTGCCTGCCCATTGTGTCTCCCTGCCCTGGAAAAGGAGGATGCCTGGGGAGGGGGAGAAAGGCAGGAGGTGGAAGGGTCTCAGCTTCCTCTCCACCAGGACTGTTGGACATCACTCACTGATCCTGAAGCCCCTGGACTGCCTGCTCCCTGGGAGGCTTGGAAGCTCGGGAGCTGATTAGCACTGATGACGCATAGATGTGCATCATATGATTGACATTTTTAAAAATACGGTTAGTGTGAATGATAAACATGTCAAAAAAGGCACAAGTGCATGGAATTCTTGAAATAACTCACTTCCACAGTGGGAATTAAGCATCAGTACAAATCGCTTCCATGACCCAGTGTCAATGCGACTCGTGAACCAGTTTATATGCAAGTGGGAATGAGCCTCAGACAGTCTTTCAATCAACTTTTTTGGACCAAGTTGCCGTCTTTTCTTAAAAAACTCTGCAGATATCATTCAAAGAACTTCACACCTTAGCAACACCAGAACTAAGTCAGGAAGACATTTCCAGGTGTAAAGAAATATAAGAACAACCAGCTTTCTCAAAGTCAGCCTCAGGCTGCATCCACACTGCAGAAATAATCCACTTTGACACACTTTAACTGCCATAGGTCAATGCTATAGAATTCTGGGAATTGCAATTTTTTGAGACATTTAGCATTCCCTGTCAGAGAGCTCTGGTGCCACAACCAACTACAATTCCCAGAATTCCATATCATTGAGCCATGGCAGTTAAAGTGGTATCAAGCTGGGTTATTTCTTCAGTGTGGATGCAGCCTCAGTCAGACCTCATTATTTTGTTATGGACTGTGGATTGTAAATGCACATAAGGCTTTTTTTTCTTCATTCTCATTCTTCATTTGTTTTTCATATAAAGAGGTATATTAAAATAACAACACAAATTAACATAGGCAGTTGAGCATATCATTTTGATCATCCCTGTATATGTAAACATTACCCTTTGAAAATGTTGACTTTGGTATACACATCAGTCTTTTTCTCTGTAATGAACTTCATAAATATTTGCTTTCAAACCCCTTGGGGTATTTGATGGAGTACTTTCGTACACAATGGAAATGTCCCTACATTTCATAACAAACAACTGTGTTTACAGATGAAAAAATTGTTCTCTGAGTTGTAAACACAGATGTTGCCTTGCTTTCTAAGCAATTGGTAGCCAAAACCCAAAATCATGTTGCTTTCATCCATAAATACAATTGTTTGTAACTAAAGAAGAGGAGCAGGAATTAAGATTGACCTGTTTTTTTCCAGGGAAGTGCAAATAGAATATATGAAATTTCTTTATTACAATGTCAAACCATTGGTTCATATCTAGCTATACTGACTGGCAGTGTCTCTTTCTCAGTCCTACCTGGACATGCTGAGATTGCATCTGGGACCTTCTGCCTGCAGAAGTTATGACCCTTCTCTGTCCACAAAAGCCGTTCTTGAGAAAGATGTAGTACATAGAATACTTACACTTATGCTTCATCTTCAAAGCACCCAGCCTTTTGTTTTATGTTGCTTGAGTTCAGGATAACTAATCTGAGCTGAAAAGTATTAAGAGAAAGTGGAAGCTGGATGAGTAACTGTTAATAGGTGCTTTCCTCACTGCTATTTTAGTGTCCAAAGGAAGAATTTGTGTGACTTGCCTCCTCATGTCCTTTGTCACAAGACGTGTGTGTTGCATGTCTGTCCAAGGAGAAATACAGAAGATATTACTTTGCATGTTTTCTGGAATTCATGAAAGCCAAATTTGATTACTTCTAGGTAGGCCATGGCATAGTGTGGTGTTGTTTGGTGAAGTACGGTAAGAATTTAATGACTTCCTCCTTTCATAGCACTATTAATATGACACTCCCATACCATAGTTTATTAGAAATGCATATAACTATCACAATCCCATTGAATGCTAACGGAGCAGACACCCCACTAGCATAGTTAGATGTCTTGTCTTGAGGAAAAAGGCAAGATATCAATAAAAAATATGAAGATATTGATACCAGATTGCCCACATTAAGCATTGTACAAATGGTAATAATCACCACAAAAGTGCAACAAGCTTTTGTAAAATCATAACAGATGTTCTGTGTGTGAGCACTAGATCTGTAAAACCATTTGTGCAACAAATTGTTGTGTGGGCAATTTGATGGCACTGGATACAGACTAATGTGTCAAATGAAATATATGAAAAGATTTTCAAACATATATTAATCATATAAGGAATGAAATGCAAAAGAACTCAAAACCATAACAAGCAAAACTATGCAGTCAAACATAATGGTGGCTTGGAGAGGCCTCTGGCTGCTCCAGCCCCAGTTGAGCCCTGAGCAACCTGGGACTGCAGTGACCACAGGGTCTGCTTTCAGAGCAGGCCACAACCACAATCTCAAATGGGCTGCCAATAAAGAGCAGACTTTCCCTGCTCTTTTTCCTGGTGGCCTCAGAATGGCTTCCGGCAGCTCTGGGCATGCGTCATCAGCACGCTCCACTCCTGGAGTGGCTGGAAGCCACTTTATTTGGCCCATCTGGTTCAAGCTTTATATAGCTGTATTAATTGTGGCAGATATTTATAAAAAGCTAATGGAGCAGATTATACTGTTTTAAAGAAAGGTTATAATAATAATAATAGACTCATAGAGTTGGAGGTGACAACAAGGGTATTCCAGTCAAACTCACTGCCATGCAAGAAGAAATTTCATAAATGTTTTGAACTTAATGTTCCATCTGTCCTGTGCCTCCCTCCTCTTTGTAAGACTGTCTCAGAAGCTGCTTCCCCTAAATTTATCAGTAGAAATCTTGTGAAAATCATTATGTGCCTGGATATTATAAAGCTAATAGGGAACTGTACTATGGGTTGAATTATAAATACATAAATCATAGATCCTGATGCAGCCATTGATTAATTTCAGTGCTCATTTTTGTTGTGATGTATAATATATATATATATATATATATATATATATATAATTCCTAAAGTATAAAGACTGACATTTATCCCTACTCATTTGTTAATGCTGCTCCGGTTCCTTTTCCTCCTCTTTATGTTCTTTTTATTTTGAATTTTCTTTAGTATGAAATATGGGTTTGTCTGATGGATAAATGATTATTTATGTCATGCTGTGAACAAGGTTGCCCATAGAAGTGCAGTGTCAACACAAGTAGACTCAACACTAATAGACTCAATAATGGCCCCAGATGGGTCCAGAAACTATGTGATTTCTGGGCCCATCTGAACCTGGAACTATCCCATTGCACAAATTATTTTGTTTTCATTCTGGATTTAATTATCTTTTGTTTTCAATTTTATCTTTGTTTTTATGCTGATTTCAGTGCAGATGTATTCTATCTTTTGCTCCTTGGGTTGCTGGTGTTTTCCATCCAAATGGCATTAGCTTTAGCAATACTGTACCATTTTTGTAGGCAGATTGGACAAAGGTGAAAAATGAAAACTTTCTACAACTCTTTCTTACTTACTCGGCGTCTTCAAAAGAAAGGTTTTAATTGCCTGTAACAGCATGGTAGTGAGTGTATTCATCCTATGGAATCCTGGGATCTGTAACCCATTGAGGTCTTTAGAATCCTCTTGTACAGTGCTTCTCAGTGTATCTTATATGAGAAACTGACAGGCTCCTTCCCACCCCATGTGCCAGGGACCAGTACCATCTCTTCTCTATTATACTCCCCCTGCATTGTTCCTTTGGAGCTCTCTGGCAGTACCCCATGAAACTACAGATTCCAGGATTCCATAGGAAAGGGCCAGTGTATTGAATATATTATTAAAGTGTACTGTGAATACACCAAGTGATACTAATGCATTTTCTGAAAATTCAGTCTAGACACTGTCCATTTGGATAGGCAAATAAATGAGTTGGTTTGAATCCTGTTAGTCTCAACTAAAGTAGACCCACTGAATCAATGGTTGAATGATGAGTCATAAGTCATTGAATTAAACAGTAAACCCAATTGATTCAATGGCTCTACTCTAGTTGGGACTGGCAATAGTATTTACAATACTAGAATACCATAGCACTGAGCCATGGCACTTGACTTGGTGTCATACTGGATTATTTCTGCAATGCAGATGCAGCCTTAGCAAAGCAAAATAATGTAAACAAATGAGATTTGTCATTCCACATTGGGAGGAAAACATGGTGAGTGTTAGCAATAAAAGAAGCTGTTGTACTCTATTTTTTTCCTCTACAATTTTTACTCTGAAATTTCTGTTAGATTTTTTAATACCACAAATGTGTTGGCTTGCTGAAAAGTTCCATGAGCAATGAATGAGCAATGAATTCCTGCCATGATACTATTACAATAAATTTTGCCTTTAGAGGCTTCATTAGCAGTTGAAGCAGCAACAGGCAATGCACCAGCTCTCCATAATAGACTCCTTTATTGTGGTAAATTTAGAAGGAAACTAACAATTACCTTGTCAGCTCTTGTCTTCAGGTGGCACAATAAAACACTTGGATCTTGTAGCTTTACTATTCAGGGATATTTATTTATAACCTTTCACAAAAGAATTAATATTTATTTCTATTCTCACATATAAATATATTCTCAGCTGGTCTAACATGCCCTGTGGAACAAATTTTACTGCAGTTTTGGAACTAGTCTGTAGTTGGGAACTATATATATATTCATTCCTGGGAGTTATATATTAGCAAACTGCATTCTCATAATACAGGTTCTGTTGGAAGGAATTATGGGAAATAGAGAAAAAATGTGTGTATATGGGGAGGAAGGGAGTAGCAGTGGCTTAATAATTCTGTACACCCAAGGAAGGCTTAGAGGACTCACCAGTCAGGAAGCTAGACAAGAACTTTATTATATCTCTTAAACAAGAACAGAAACAAGAAACACCTGACATTCCCCAAATGGAATTTAGTTCAGTACTACCTAGTGACTAAGTATATAACAACACTGCCCAAATAAATACATACAATATAATTCCCTTCACTAGCACAGCAGCTCATTTCATTGAGGTCAACATTCTTAGGCTCTGGGACCATCCATAAAGTACACCATGCATCTGTGAGGGAAGATGGGGAATAAAGCTATATCAAACTATGAAACAGGCATTAATTAAAATGGAGGAAATCATGACATGAATGTTGGACAGAAATAAAAGCACTTTACAAAGTTATGTATATTTTATAAACTGTGACAGGAGACAATGATTGGAAAGTGAGGAACAATCACTGGCTGGTTTCATATTTCACAATGTTAAAAGATATTATCTACAACCAGACCCAATTTCTGCTCTTCATTCTCTAGCCCCCTCCAGGGTAAATGGTTGTAAAATGCTGATGTGGGGCTGCCCTTAAAAGCAATGTAGAGGTTTCACTTGATACAAAGTGTGGCTGACATGGTTTATACTGTGGCCATGTCTGTACATTGGGGTGGACAATGATGGAAGACTAGGGGAGCACATTAGCCTTTCAGAAGAACTTGGAGTTTTGCAACTCTTACTGCACCTACTCCCACAAAAATAAAAAATAAAATCACTTTTTGCCCCCAAATGCGCTCTGAGGGGATATAGGGATATGTTTTGGGGCCTTCCTGGGCCCTTAGAGAGCATTTTGGGGAAAAAACATCCTTTTGGATACATTTTATAAAATTTCATTTTTACCCCTAGAGGGGTCAAAAAGGGTTCCAAATGGTAGAAAGGGTTTCATTATGGGGTTCATGGGATGCTGGTTGCACCAGGTGACATCTTAAGGGGGTGATACAAACATCTGCCTTTTTGCAGAAATGGGCTGTGATGTTTGCCTGTATCCCTTTAAAACATTGAAGAGATGGTATAAATGAGGTGAGGCTCCATGGAAAAAGGAGAGGCCTCATATTTTCTTTAAAAAAAAAAATTAAAAAAATATATTTTTAAAAAAAATTACATTTTTATTTTTATTTTTTTAAAAAAAATAACAGCACATCTTACCAAATTTCCACTTTAATATATGAAACTATGTACACATAAATACATTTAGGCTGTTCATATGATATTGTAAGTTAAAGGTACAGTTGTCCATCCCCATTCATGGGCTTCAAGTCTGCAGTCTCGCTCTTCGCAGGAGGGAGAAGTGGATAGGGATAAAATGGTGACGCGTGGTCGTGTGTGTGTGCTGAAGGCGTGTTCACCATTATTTTCAATGGGGCTCGAATATTTGCGAGCTGCTATTTTTGCGCGGGGTGTGCGTGTCCAGAATGGATCCCCTGTGAATTGTGAGAGGCTACTGTATAATTTTAATTTTGCTAGTTCTTTATGTCACAACTATTGCCATTACATTCAGTGATATAGGGAATTATGATCTATGAATAACATCAGTACAAAAACCAAGGAATCTGCATGGTGTGGTAGGGAAGGGAGTCAATGGGGGTGATTTTAGTTACCGCACTAGGTGACCAACCCTAGTGACATCAATGCATGGTGGAAATGTCCTCCACACCCTCTAGAGAGCATTTTGGGGCATTTCAGAGCAAACCCAAAAAAACCATGGGAGCCACTAAAACTGTCATGCCCTGCCTGGAGGACGATTCAGAGGACTCAGGGGATGAGCTGGAGCCCCTGGGACCTGAACCTGTAAGGGAGGAGCCAGGGCCCCTGGGACTTGAACCTGTAGTGGAAGAGCCAGAGGCTGGCCCTAGTTCTGCTGTAACAGAGGCTGTGGGCCCTCCAGAGGTTCAGCAGTCAGGGCTGCCTAATGCTGTAGTCAGGGAGGAGGATCTGGGCAGTGTGCCTACCTTTAAGGAGTGTCGAGCAGAAAGAGAGGGCTTGCGAAGATCACGGAGGCTTCAGCAGAAGCGTGTTAATAATCAGACACAGCTGAAGGCCAGCTCCTTGCCTTCTTAAGAACTTGGAGCATGGGTGGTGCTTTGCCAGTGGATATCTGACTCTTCTACGGGAAAGACTTTGTCTCTGGCTCCGTGTCTCCTAGATCACCTTGACTATCCGGAAACCTTGACCTTGGACTGTTTATCGATCTGCCTATCTGATACCTCAAACCTCGGACCGTCTGACAATTCTTTTGGTAAACCCTATGGTAGAGTTACTGTGTAGTAACACTGACTTGCTGTGCTGGGGATTTTGTTTGTTTGAAGCCAGCTGTCTTATCAGCCCTTTGGCTGCTTTCCCGGACAAAAACAGGGTTAGAGGGCTCAGCCTGCAGGCTGCACTTTTCCTCCCTGGTGTATGGGAATCATCAGAGCTTTTCAATCTCTAGTTTTGGTTTCAGAGGTATTTTACCCTATTCATGTGCTCATATATTTTCTGTATTTTTAAAAATATAGGTAATACAATATAATAATCTTATCAAATATTATTTAATATAATAATCTTATCAAAGATGTTACGTATGCAACGATCAGTAATGATAAGACTTTTTGGTACACTCTGTTCTATGGCTGAACTGAAGAGATAAGTGTATCTAGTGTAGTTTCTATAACCAAGGGCCTCTGCAGACCGGCCCAAAGGGCTGGCCTAGAGGCAGAGATGGGGAGGGGCAGCTGCATGCCGTCTGCCCCAACCCCAAGATGTCCTTCCGGCGCAGCGTCCTGACACACTTACCAGAAGGGACAAGAAAGAGCCGCACGCTGGCTCTTAGGGCACCATTTTCCCACCCCTGAAAGGAGTGCCATTTTGCTGCAAAAGGGAGGATTGAGGCCGCGGCGTGCAGTAGCCGAAGCCCCAATCCTCTGCTTCCCAGGGCAGCCTAGAGCCACCCGTCTTCAGCCCCCCCAAGGAATCTTTAAATTCTCTTTTTAAAAGGGAGAAGGAAATTATTTTAATATTTGTCATCTATGGAAAGGGAAATATTTTCATGAGATACTGTGTAATCCATATTATAACTTGTGTTGTTTGCATCCTTAATGCCACAGAGCGCAGCAAGGGAGATGCTAAAGGTGAAAGCAACAATATGCACTAGATGTGTATATCTGGCATTACCCCAATATGCTCATCTTTTAATAAACCTAGTAATTATTTCAGTTTTTAAAAGGCCGCTTTCCTCTTTGTAGCACACTTATAAATCCTAACATTGCATGTCATGGTACTTTTACATTTATCGTTGTTTAATTTGTCATAAAGCCAGTTATAGAGATTAGTTTTTTAGTGTTGGCCATTTGATCAAAGATGTTTCACATTCATTATATTTTGTTTTGTACTTTTGTACTGTGAGTGTGGAGAATAGTAAGCTTGATGGATAACCTATTTCATTCAAAAAGGGCTCCAGCATAAGATTTTTTTTAAAAAAAATTGAAAACAGATCCCAGAATCTCAAAACCTAAGTTAAGGGCTTGATTAAATCTCATTTGGTCTACTCTTGTGGGATTAGTAACTGGATTCAGGCTTCCCACTGTTGTTAAGGGATGGTGGAGATGAAAAGCATCTTGATAAGCCATTTTTAGCTGATTTTTGCTCAGTGTAGGGGACAATGCAAGGATCTCTTTCCTGAGGCTTTTTCTGCTTTTTCATTGGGAATACTGAGAATTCCTGTGTGGGTTGGTCTGCTGATATATAAGAATGAGAATGTAAATCTTCACTTATTTCATTTTATCACACAAGATTGGTGGTTTTAAAACTGTTATTCTCACTGGGCAAGAGTGCAAGAGTTTTTGCACTTTTTGAGAATTTTTTTTCAAATTCTGTAAAAAATGTTTGTATACAAAAAATGGGTTTGTCTGCAAAAATAATAGGGTTTTTATTGCATAAGATCCAACAGGGTTGGGGTTTTTTTTACACAAAATTCAGTATTCTGCACACATTTTTTTTACACAGAAAACTTTTTTTTCCAGTAGTGAAATTCTCTCTTTCTCTCTCTCTTTGAAACACACACACACCTCCTAGAATGCAAAAAGGAAAAGAAAAAAAATATTGCAGTGGCTGTCCAATTTTGGGATAGGGTATCCTGACATACAAATCACTTTTCTTTTCAAGGAGGAGAAAAAAATTGACAATTCAGACCCTGATCTTCTAGATCACCATACTATTCATAGTGACAAATCAGATGCCAAGAAATCAGGAAACCTAATTTTGAGAGAAACTTGAAATAAAGCCCTGGAAAGCTCCTGCTATTCAGTATCTACAATACTAGGTTGAATGAACCAGTGGTCTAATTCAATGCAAGGCCATTTCCGATGTCCCTAACTGGTATTTAGAGACATACTAACTATGATACTGGAATTAAAAGATAGCCATCATGACTAGTAAATGTTCGTCTTACCTACTATGAACTTGTCTGACCTTCTTGTACAGCTGACCAAGTTGGTGGTCGTCATGTTAGCACCATATTCCATAGTTTCACTATGTGCTGTATGAAGAAGTGCTCCCATTAATCTGTCCTAAATATTTACACTTCACTGTCATTGCATCATCCCAGGTTCTAGAATTATGAAAGGGACAGAAAAACTTCTCCCCATCTATTTTCTTCATAGCATGTATAATTGTATATACCATTACCATAATTGCCTTTTCCTCTCTAAGATAAGAGGTTTGAAATTTTGTGATTTTTTTCATAGAGGAGTTGGCCTAATCATCTCAATCCTTTTCCACCATCTCCTCCCATCAGTATTATTTCTGAGGTGCAGCAACTTCAACTTTACAATCGGTGCTGTAACTATAGAGAAATATAGCAATTCCAGTTCAGATCATACTGACAAATAGAGCAAGAAGTTAGAATCTTTCTCTTGTGTGGAGGGGACACTTTTTCATGAGTTCATCCCCCTGCATAGCTGTTGGGCTTTGTGTGCTGCAGTTGTTCACTCATTATAAAAACACAAGGTGCTTTTGTTTAACATTGCAGCAAGTGAGTACAGTTCTATTATTTTTGCATCATGTTATTTTATCCTCCTCAGAGCAAATGAATCATGCAAACCAGCCACAAATTTCTCAGATAAAAATATCTTGATGTATTTTAGTGTGAAAGGGGGAGGTGATAAC
The DNA here is from genome assembly GCA_026167975.1 of Phrynosoma blainvillii. Lineage (NCBI taxonomy): Eukaryota > Metazoa > Chordata > Lepidosauria > Squamata > Phrynosomatidae > Phrynosoma > Phrynosoma blainvillii. Next base: position 43,355,149 of record JANUYF010000005.1, read on the forward strand.
AGCAGGTTAGTAATTATCCTAGCAGGCCAAATGATGCAGAAAATTTACAGTGCTCAGATATCCTTAAGGGACACAATGTGTTTCTGAACTGTTTACAATATTACCTTCTTCCCTGCCCTTCCCCAAGCCCCTAGTTCAGGTTTGATTACACTAGACTAATATGCCAAAATTATTGAACATTTTGTAATGTCGGTTGGTGATATTTTTTTTTGTTCTGCTCTAAGGACACAGAGCAATTTAAGATATAGTCTTATGCTATTTTATTCTCACAATAAACGTATGATAAGCTGAACCTGCTGAAAACTACCCAGTAAATTTTGTGGCTAAGCTTACAGGTGAATATTGCTTGATAGTCAAAATCTTCCTCTGCTAAAAAACAATCTTCCTTCAGTCAAGAAATATTTTTTTTGGTTTATGGATAATCATGCACAAAATGTGCCTGGAAAGTTGTGAATGAATTTCTCATGTCCCTTACATGTTTGGAAAACCTACACATTTGGAAAACATAAGTTGTAATAAGAGATACTCATGAAATATTATTTTAGGAGATATTGATGAAATATGGCCCAAAACACACAGGCCAAATAAAGTGGCTTCCAGCTGCAGTGGGGGCATTCAAACAATGCACACCCACAAAGTAGCTGTTCTGACACCACAATCTGATCCTTTGGACTGGACCAAAAAGGAGCTGGAATAATCCAGCTCCTGCCAGTGACCAGCTTGGGACCACTATGACAGGCCTCCCTCCATGCCATCTGTCCTATGCTAGTCAGGCTTCTCCCATCTTAGTATGCTTTGAAGAAGGTTGGCAGATAACAATATAGAGTAGTTAACAGTGTGATCCACATATTGGTAACCTTAAGACTAGATTAATTTAAGTACCGTAGATACTGCCTTTATGTGAATAATCATGGTTTCAAGGGTACAGTTTGTGTAAAATATGATAGATTGCTTACTGAGACTTCTTACCACACACATATAACTCCTGTGCTGGATTTATTTATTTATTTATTTACTGTATTTATACCCCGTTCTTCAGCCATAAAGGCTCTCAGAGAGCTTACAGATAGTTAATTAAATAGTTCCCTGCCGTAAGGCTTACAAACTAAAAATACATGACATAAAAGGAGAAGAGAATGGCAGTGGGGAAGGGGATCAGGTCCAGCAGTTCTTCTCTCCCTCTGAGGCCTGGACCATGGCAGATGGACTGGAGGGAGGGCTCATCTTCTTACTTTAGGCCAGGCCTTTCAGTCCCCTTGAGGCCAGATGATGTCAGATGGCATGGAGGAAGGGCTGTTCTTCTTCAGGCTAGGTCTAATGGAGCTGGGCCTGCCTTTTCACTCCCCCCAAGGCTGGATGACAGCAGAAGGCATAGAGAGAGGGCTGTCTTCTTCAAGCTAGGCCTGATGGAGCTGGGCCTGCCTGTTTGCTCCCTCCGAAGTAAGATGATGACAGATGGCATGGAAAGAGGGTTGTCTTCTTCAGGCTCACCCTGATGGAGCTAGGCAAGGTGTATTTTGTTGACAATGCCCCAAACCCAGCTTGAAATATTTTAATAGATTTTAATGTCTTACTATTTTATTATCTTACTATTTTAGTTTGTCTTTTTATTATAAATTACCCTTTGTCATAAGAGGAAAAGGTGTCACAAAAAAAGAGAAAAAGGAACATAGACTTTAATAAAATGTGCATGTGATAATCTAATTGTACAAATACATTTTTAAAAATTTGCTAAAGCTAGGTTGACCATTATTTAGCCCATATGTGGCCCACCAAAACTTACCTGGGATTCGGATATAGAGTGAGAGATAGAGGCAAGTAAAGCTAGTAATTCTTTGCTTCCTTGTCAGAACTGTTTGGCTTAATTTACTCGATTTTGTTTTAATCTGTATATCTCATTTAATTATGTTTTTCTGTTATGATATTTTGCTTGTTCATAGAACCATAGAGATAGAAGGGGCCTGTAGCCCATCTAGTCCAATCTCTTGCTCAATGCAGGAAGTCTAGCTAGAGCATCCCCAGCAAATAGCTTTCTAACCTCTTTTTGAAGACTACCTCTCTAGGTAATTGGTTCCATTGTCCAATAGCTATTACTATCATAAAGATCCTTCTAATGTTCAGTCAAAACATACTCTCCTGTAACTTAAAACTATTAATTTACCTTCTGGGGCATCAGAGAATATACATGTACCCTCGTATCTGTGATAGCCCTTGAAGTATTTAAAATACAATCAAGACACCCCTCAGTCTTCTCTTCACCAAACTAAACATGCCCAACCCCTTCAACCTTTTCTCAAGTTATGTTCAACTTACTGTAGACACATGTATAAATCAATCTCATATATAAATTGAAGGCAGATTTTTGGGGCCAAAATCATGGATTTTGATATGAACCATGGATAAGTTGAGGGTAAAACTTATGTGCATGTGACAAAGGATGTAAAGGATGAAGCAAAGGAAAAAGAGGCCAAAGAAAATTCTGGCAGATGTAACTGTTTCTGGTCACCCTAAAGGTTGGCTGGATGAGAAATGAACTACATAAATGTTGGTTGTGTGGTTTGTGGGGGAGCGGGCAGGGCTAAGAAAATGTGCACCTGTCAAAAAAGGATGTAAAGGTAAAGCTACTGTGATAACTTTGCCAAAGTTTTAATCCCCAAAAGCTGACAAACATAGAGAAATGTCTTATTCAGATCCTTCAAAGCCTGAATCCTTTCAGGGCTCATTTGAGGGGAAGCACCATAAAGGAGCCACTGCCATCATTTTCCCACCCAGGCATTCAAAAAGGCTAGAAGTGGAGTCACAACAGAGAAAATAAAAGGGGGGTAGGTTCTCCCAGGACAGACTAAGCTCTCATCTTTTGCCACTCTATTCAAAGGAGGGAATGGTTCCTTTTTAAAAAATAAGAGTTAAAGTACAGTACTTACACTCACCCATGGATAAGACATCCCAGCATTTTTTTGGTCAATTCTTTGACGAAAATTTCTAGATTTATATGCAAGTATATGTAATATGTCAACAGTAATCCCAATAACCTTTTCATATGTATTGCTCCAAAGACAAGTACCCTCCCTCCTATATTTGTTGCTGGTGTTGTTGATTATGTGTGCTTTCAAATAGTTTCCAACTTATGGTAGACCAAACTTATGGGGCTTTCTTGGCAATATTTGTTCAGAGGGGATTTGGCTTTGCCTTCCTGTGAGACAGAGAAAGTGTGACCTGCCCATGGTCACCCAATGGTTTCAATGGCTGAGTGGGGATTCCAACCCTAGCTACTAGAGTCGAAGGGCCTTTGCAGACTGCTATAAATAGTGCAAATTGAGTCCACTTTAACTGCCCTGGTTCAGTGCTAGGGAATCATGGGAATTGTATTTTTTTCTGAGACATTGAGCCTTCTCTGTCAGAGAGCTCTGGTGCCACAATAAACTACAGTTCCCATGATTCCCTAGTAGGGCCGTTAAAGTGGACTCAATTTGCACTATTTCTGACAGTCTGCAAAGGCCGATACTCCAGTACTCAAACCACTACACCAGTGGTCCCCAAACTATGGGCTGCGGGCCGAACCCAGCCCATTGAGGCCTTTGGACCGGCCCAGGGCCAGTCCCGCCACCGCCGCCACGCATGCATGCTGCGGGGCACCATTTTGTGTTCAAAAATGGTGCCTGCCATTGCACGCGCATGCGCGAAGGCAGGGCCAACCCAGAAGAGAGCTTTGACTTACGTTTAAAGGGGATCAATACTTGGCTTTTTCACCCCCAAAAGCAGAGGCTGCAAGGGTCCCTCCTTTGGGGCATGAAAAAATCGCCTTTAAACTGAAGTCAGGGCTCTTTCCTGGGCTGCCCCATGGCAGTAGCAACCCAGATAAGAGCTTTGACTTCGGTTTAAAGGGGCTTGATCCTCGGCTTTTCCACTCCCAAAAGCAGAGGCTGCAGGGGCCCTCCTTTTGGGACTGGAAAAGCGCTCTTTAAATTGAAGTCAGGGCTCTTTCCTGGGCTGCCCCATGGCAGTAGCAACCCAGAAGAGAGCTTTGACTTTGGTTTAAAGGGGATCGATCCTCGGCTTTTCCACCCCAAAAGCAGAGGCTGCAAGGGTCCCTCCTTTTGGGACTGGAAAAGCGCTCTTTAAATCGAAGTCAGGGCTCTTTCCTGGGCTGCCCCATGGCAGTAGCAACCCAGAAGAGAGCTTTGACTTCGGTTTAAAGGGGATCAATCCTTGGCTTTTCCACCCCCAAAAGGAGAGGGCAGAACCTGGCCGTCATGGGCCGAGCCAGTGATCTGACGGATGCCTTCGTGGGGGGTCTGGCGGGGCTTCTGGGGTGTGTGTGTCGGGCTCTTGAGGGCCTCTGGCGTTGTTCTCTGCCTTCCAGTCCTTTCCCATAACTGGGTAACCTTGGCCAAGTCCCACTCTCTCAGCCTCGGGGGATGGCAGAGGGAAAGCCCCTCTGAAGCGTCTTGCCAATAAACCCCTTTCCTAGAATTGGGTAACTTTGGCCAAGTCACACTCTCTCAGCCTCAGAGGATAGGAATTTATTATTATTATTATTATTATTATTATTATTATTATTATTATTCCGGCCCTCCAATGTTCAGAGGGATGTGAACCGGCCCCGGCTCAAAAAGTTTGAGGACCCCTGCACTACACCATGCTGGCACTCTCTAGAGGTGTGCATAACGTTTTTGTGGCCCCAATTTAGAATTTTGCATTTGTCTCTGCTGAATTTCATTTAATTAATTTCAGCTTAATTTTCTAGTTTTGGTCCTTTTGAATTTTGTTCCTGTCTTCCAATGTGTTAGCTACCTCTTCCAGTTTTGTTTTGTCTGCAGACTTGATGATGATTTCATCAAGCTGCACTGCAGGGTAAATTTTTTTGTTGCTTCCCCACCGTACATGTGCACTGTCACAGAAACACACCACCTGCAACCTCCAAGTATCTCCCACTTCCACCCAGATGCCATTCCATTAATGGCTGCCCCTTTGATTGGCCACACAGTTGCGCATGCAATGCTCTGCTGGTACAGGGCATTGGTGCATCAGTGTGTGAGTGATACACTGGCAAAGCAGAACCATGGAGGCCCCACATACCTGTTCACTTCACCCCATGCACTCATGTTGGACTGTCTGGTTTGTCTTTATTGTAATTACGTGCATTGGAGTTGTCACACTTTTATTTCTTTGCTTTACCACAGCACTTACCCTGCACTTACGTCGGGGCATTTATATCCAGCAGCGAAGGTATGCCTTGAGTCAGACTATCCCGGCAGGCATGCATCATCTAAATGCCCCACCTAGAAAGCAGATGGAAACCTCTTTACTTTGCCCGTCTGTTTCACCCCTATAATGGAACTAATAAATAATACATTAATCTGTATTATTGTACTGATCAAAAGGCACAGAACAGTAAGACAGTCCAAGTTAAATGTAAAAGAGCAACATATGCACTCTCCTGTATTAAAATTTACTTTGGTGAATGCAGAAATTTTCATTGAATTGTGCCCATTATGGATGACTGAAGTCTGTAATTTTCCTGTGTTGCACAAAGGAATACAGTGATTATGTAGTGCATATATTCATGCAGAGGACACAGTGACATTTCAAATTGTCTTGACGTCACTAGAAAGAGTGATCCATACCGTTTTGTCATTTTGCTGTGCTTAATATTGATTTGTAATCACCCATGCTGGGGAAGAAGCTAGTAAACAGTAGAGCTTTATTTATAGGAATCTGTCCTATTAACTAATATTAAATAATGGTGCTACAGACTTTATATAGACAGAGTTGTGTAAGCCCAGCGCTCATCCTGGAAAATGTTTCCTTTCCATGCTATTTATTAAATCATACTGTATGATTTTTTTTTTAAAAAAAATCCTTTAGTTTAAGAAATGGGTTAGGGTCAGGATTGGAAAAGAGACTTTTGTTACTCTAATTCCCAGTTAGCCAGCCACCATGGTAACTGGATATTGTTAAGTGAAGCCACTTACCTTAATCTATGCCATGTAAACAGGGAACATATTGCGTAGTCTCACATATTGTGGTCATGTTTCCCCTTGCATTCATGCACCCACTATTTCCTTCAATCTTTAAACTGTAGTCCCCTTTCTCTTCTGCTGAATTATTAAATGATGCCTAATTCTTATTCTCTGGTAGTAGCATTCAGAGACACAGTCTAGGAAAGCTTGTATTGTAAATTTCTTTCTCTCAATTAATCCATAGGTGCAACAAGATCCCTTTGTGTTCTTACTTTCCTGGTTTATCACTTTGACATCTTGATTATTATTCATTTCTTACTGGTATGTCATACACAGGATTTGTTTTTGTTTCGTTTTTTTGCACTAGTGTATATGGCACCATGCTAGCTTCTGCTGCAGGGTGAAGCTATTACTGGCTAGAAGAGTGGCAGCCTGGCAAAACTATCCTCTGGAGTATAGGGGTACACAGGGAATAGCCATAAATATCCAAAGGCCCCCTCCTGGCCACCAAATTACCTAGTTAGTGGGGACTAATTGCAAGTGGAGGGCTGAGGCCAGAGGAAACATCATGCCCACCCTGTAAGAAACCTTGTCTTAAAGGGCAACAAGCTTTGTCTTTAAATGAAGTTAATAAAGCTTTGGGGTCAATTCAAAAGAAACATTAGATGTAATGATGAGATCTATACTTCTAGCAAAAGTGCTTCTCAGAAGAGGAAGAAGCTCCACTCTCTCTGCAAAAAGAAGGCCTGGAGCCAATTGTGGCACAGACCATGAAGTACTAATAGCAAAAGTTACAGTAAAGCTTTAAAAGGAACACTAAATATGCCAAAATACAACCTGAAAAACATCCCAGGAGAATTTAAAGATAATGTGAAAAATATATTTACACTATTAAGACTAATTGAACTTTGGACTGAAGCCAGAGATATTGTCAAGAAGGAATGCATAAAGACACTATCTGCAGCCAAAAAAAAAAAAAAGAGAAGCCTCAGTGGATGACAGGTGAAACTCTTCAAGCAGTTAAGGACATACAAGAAGCAAAAGCAAAAGGTGATAGAACTAGAGTCAGAATCCATAATGCAACTGTTCAACGACTTGTGTGCAGGGTAAAGGAGAAACACTATAATAACCAATGCAGAGAAATAGAAGATGACACCAAAAAGGGAAGAACAAAAGACCTCCTGCATAAGAGCCAAGAGTGGGGATGCTCTACAACCAGAAGAGGAACACATTACATGTAAAATAAAAAATAAAAAGAAGATGGAAACATGGAACATGGAAGAACTATATAGAAGAAATGAAAGGATGACAGATTCATTCAAGGAAGAACCATATGAAGACGAACCGTCAATTTAAAAAAATTAAAGTAGAAGCTTCATTTAGAATACTCGAGAAAAACAAATCATCATGAACAGATGGCATACCAATAAGTCCACAGAGACAGAATCTACTCTAGTACTAACCAAAATCTGTTAGCAAACATGAAAAACAAAAGAATGGCCCACAGATTGGAAATGCTTAATATACATTCCAATCCCCAAAGTGTTGCCCAAAATTCTACAGCAAAGACTCTTATCATATATGGAGTGAGATGTGCCAGATGTCGAAGGTGGGTTAAGAAAGATTGAGAAACTATGGATCATATTGCAAAAATATGTTAGGTAATGGAGCACACCAAAGAATTTCAGAAGAAAATCATCTTGTGCTTTATAGTTTATAGCAAAGTCTTTGATTGTATAGATCAGTGGTTCTCAAGTTTTTCTTTACAAGGGACCCCCCCACACACATTTAAATATATTTTGTTGTTGTAGACCCCCCCCACAGACTCAGGATTTAAAACCATACTAATGGTGATGGTGATGATGATGTGACAAGGAGGAGGAGGAGGAAGATGAAGAACAACAACAAACACTGAACCATTAACAATTACATCATCCATTAAATCTTCCATCAGAGGCAAAGGCTGGCTGGCTAGGCCTGCATGTTGCTGTTCAATCTGTTTTGAAGCTGGAGAAGATTGAACTCTGCTCCCCAAAAACTAGGGATGATGAAACACTGTCCAAATAGGGACTTGTGTGCATGGAAGTCAATAACTCTGTTCCCAACAAGTGGCAATCATGAAACATTGGGGGGAAACATTGGAGGCAAGGAAGAGGAGGGGCAGCCTCACGCTGGGTGCCCCAACCCCTTCCCGAACACGTCATCGGAGCGCCCGTTGCTCTGCACACCTGGCGCTCCGACAATGTACTTCCACTGCAGCGTCCGCACACGCTGTGGCGGAAGAGACGCCGAAGGTGCGGCCAACGCCTCTTGCGGCACACCTTCGGCATCTTGCGGAAGGAGCGCTCTTTTAGCGCTCTTTCCAGGGCCTGAGAAGCTGCGGATTGAGGCTGAGGAGTGCGGCTACCTTGGCCCCAATCCACAGCTTCCCAGGGCGGTCCATGGCTGCCCATCTGCTTAGGCATATTGTCCAGAAGGGGTTTATGCACATGGAAGTCAATAATTCTTCTCCACTTGCAGCACCTTTCAGCTCTAAGATTTTATTGATTCTGTCATAGAAGTCAAGGAAGTCAAGTCAAGGAAAAACGTGCAAAGGCATGTTTACATTAAGAAAACAAAAATAATGATCACAGATGATTTACACAACTTTAAAGCAGATGATGAAGACATTGAAATAGTTCAAGAGTTCTATGAATACTATGATTTACTAAAAAGACCAACAAATGGGTCCTAGAGCAAATCAGGCCTGAACTCTTCCTAGAAGGCAAAGTAACTAAACTGAGGCTGTTGAAATATGGCCACATCTTGAGAAGACATGACTCATTAGAAAAGAAAATAATGCTTAGCAAAGTAGAAGGCAGTAGGAAAAGTAGAAGACCACATTACAAATGGATAGACTGAATCAAAGAAGCCATGGCCCTGAGTCTTTAAGATCACAGTCTCATTCATAAGGTTGCCATAAGGTGATGTTGACTTCACAGCAATTAACAACAAATACATGCTCTAATTTTTTCCCCCTTATGGGCAGGGAATTCTCCTAAAATGCCCTAGTCTGCAACGCATGCAAGAATCTATGAGTTGCAGCAATTGCTCTATGATCAGCTGTTTCCAAGAAGTGGCAGGGGAAGATGAAATGAACATTATAGATGCAAGGAAATGAGACTGAAATATTAACTGTTGTTGTCATAAAGGAACTTCATGTGACCAGCCAGCGTGCTAAGTTTCTCCTCTGTGTTCTTGCTAAAGTAGTTCAGTAGGAAATTATGTGATACATGAATAAATACACAAATATTACTGTGCAAATCTTCTGTAGATATACTCCTGGGATTTTAAGAGGATTGTTCCATATTTGCTGCTGAGCTTCCAGCAGTATATTGTACAATGTCTAGATTTAATTCCAAAGGCAATGTTTTATCTATTGATTATTGCCATGTTAATATCTCTCAATTTACCAATGTAAAGGGATGCACAAGAGGAACACATCTGTGTTTCATGAAGTTATTTCTTAGCTGAAAGGCTCTGGGACCAAGAAAATTCTGTCTTTGTGTCTGATCTAGTATGGCACTACTGGTGCCTGTGGGATGAGGTGGCCACATGGAAAAGAAGACAGAGTTGCTGTACTTTCAGTAATTGTGTGGCAGAGTGAGTGTCAATGGGTATAATTTTCATGACAAGGCCTACCTGCTGAAATACCCTATCCTCAACTACCTACTTCCACATGAGTATTAGTATGCAAAGGATTATTGTAGCACCTTTGTGACTAACTGAAAGAGAGAAGTTGGTCGCATGAACTTTCATAGACTTGAGTCTACTTCCTTAGCTGCATGGGGAAGTTGCTACGAAAGCTCATGCTACCAACTTCTCTCAGTTACTCAAAGGTGCTACAAGATCTCTTTGCATACTGATTTTCCAGACTAACACAGCCATGACTTTGAATTCCACCACATAAGTATTAAATGTACAAGATCCCTGTACATTTCTTTTTCACATGGCTTCCTTCTCTTCTCTCTCCTCCTCTTTCTCTAATTCTCTCCCTTACCTCTTACTCCTTTATCTCTTACTCCTTCCTCACCAACCTCATCATCCTTATTCCTCATCTACCTATTCTCACACATACTCTCCTTCACATATTCCTACCCTCAACTACCTACTTTACCCTCAATTTTCTCTTTCCCAATCTTCCCTTATTCTTCTTCTTAAAACTACTTCCTAATTACATCCTACTTTCTAACTTCTCACAACACATGTCCCAACTTCCTCACTACCTATACGTCTTTGTTTTTGCAGTTTTATTGATTTTCTTATTTCACCACTATCTTTATTACACTGTTGCAATTTTCATTTTATAATTTTTAGACACATTACTTTATCTGTTCCTTGAACCACCTATGTTACCAACATTATTTCATGCCTTAAATGCTTGTCCAATAATGTTATATCTAAAACATCTGTTTCACAAAATATCTATCCTATCTAACAAATTTATTCTTCATTATACTAGGCTTGTAGTCACAATATCTCCCCATTGCTCTCTTATAAAATTATTACTTTACCCCATTCCTCATTAAATTCCTCTAAGGAATTATCTCTCATCAGATACGTTAATTTATCTATTTCAATTACATCATATAGTTTCCATATCCAGTCTTCCTTGCTTCGTATTTCTTTCTTCTTCTATCTTTATGCAAAGGTCATCCTAGCAATTGTAACAAAAACAAACAAACAAAATTTTCCCATGTTTCTTCTCAATTTCTTCATTAAACAACCCAAGTAAATAACTCTCTGGTTTAATTTCCAATTTCTCATTCACGATTATACCAATTAGCTCATTAATCATTTTCCAATATTTTTTAGCATGTTTGCAAGCCCACCAACAATGAAAAAAAGTTCCTGGAGTTTCTCCACATTTCCAGCATCTATTATCTGACTTCTTATATATTTTTGCTATTTATCAGGGCTTAAACATTTTGAACCAGTTTTCTCTTAGGTTTTGTGAGGCTGTATATTTCAATCCCTTCATCCAAATTCTCTCCCATTGTGACATTTGAATTGGATGCCCTGTATATTTCGACCAAGCAATCATTGTGACCTTGACTACCTACTCTTCCATTTCAAAACTTAATAACACCCTATAAAATAGCACTATTTTTTCTTATCTCCCTCTAGTATTTCATCTAATTCCGATTTTTTGTTCTCTATTCCATAATGTCTTAGATCCATAATTACTCTTTCATATATTTGCCTATATTGAAACCATCCTAAATCAAAGCCTCTTTCTTATAATTCTTCTTGTGTTCTTCTTGTATTCTCAGCTCTACGTATCTCACAATATCTTTGTAAGTGCACCGTTTACCTTCCCTGCAAATTTCTTTTCTATAAAAAGCCTCTTTTGGAGATACCCACATAGGAAGTTTTTGAATTATCCTAATTTTATACTTTTTTTCCAAGTTTTTAGTAGGGCTTTTCTTATACAATATTATTAAATAGCTGATTGTTGTTTTTTCTTTATCATATATCAAATAAGCATGGAGTCCAAATTTTAATCCTTCACCTTCTAATTCAAGTATTCTATTTTTTAATTTTACCCAGTCCTTAATCCAATCAAAACAACACACTTCAAAATATAATTTCAAGTCAGGAAGTGCTAGACCTCCCCTTTTCCATGTCTTGTAAAGCTTTAAATCTCACTCTGGATTTTTTACCTTGCCATAAGAACTTAGAGATATCCCTGTGCCATACCTTGAAAGGTTCTTTTCTTGTTATAATTGGTAATGTCTGAAATAAAAATAGCATTCTTGGTAAAATGGACATCTTTACCGCTGCTATCCTTCATAGATGGAAAATGTATGTACTATTCCAATTTGTTAGATCCTTTTTCAACTTCTTCCATAAATTGGCATAATTGTTGTCATATAGTTCATTTAATTTTTTCGTAATTTGAATTCCTAAATAGTTGACTTTTTTCTTAATCTCATCTCCTGCATTTTCCTATAGTATTCTTTCTTCTTTTGGATCTATATTTTTTTGTAGTAATCACAGATTTGGTCTTATTTACTTTGCAACCCATTATTTTTCCAAATGTTTTCATTATTTTCATTAGCATTTCTACACTTTCAGATGGATTTTCCAAATTAATCACCAAATCGTCTGCAAATGCTCTAATTTTATAATTATATTTCTTCTGTTTTACCCCATGCAAATTGTCATATTTTAAAATTTTCCTAATTAATAATTCAATTACCATTTTTAAAAAGCAGTGGTGACAAGGGGCAACCTTGTCAAGTTCCCCTTCCTATCTGGATTGGTTGAGTTTTGACTCCATTTATTATTATTTGAGCTTTTTGTTTCTTATATATTTCACTAATACATTTTAGAAAGTTTTGCTCCACATTCATTTTAGCCATAATTTGTAATAATGATTTCCAATTGACTGAATCAAATGCTTTTTCTAAGTCAAGAAAGAACATCCCCAGTTTTTTGTCATTATGTTTCTCATAATATTCAATGATGTTTATAACATATGTCAAATTGTCCTTTATCTACCTCCCTGGTAGCCCCTTTGGTCTTCATCTATGATGTTACTTAGACATGGTTTTAATCTATTAGCCAATACTTTTGAGAAAATTTTATAATCAATATTAAGTAGTCATATGGGACAGTAATTAGATGAGTCTTTTAAATTTTTATTTTCTTTTGGTATTAAGGTTATATCCACTTCTTTCCAGGATTCTGGTAGAACTTCTTTCCTTGCTTTATTTATAGTTAATTCCAATGGGATACATAATTCCTTCTTAAATGTTTTATAATATGTTGCTGGGAATCCATCAGGCCCCAGAGATTTACCTTCCTTAGACTTATGGCCTCCAGAATTTCTGCATTTGTGATTTCTGCCTCCAATTTCTCTTTATGAATTCTTCCAGTTTTGCTATTTCCTCCTTATCTAGGTATTTCTCTAATTTTGTTCTATCAATGGAATATTCAGCATATCATTTTTGGTAGAAATTGTAAAAGACCTCCTTAATCTTTTGCTGTATGTATGTCTCATCTCCCTCTTTTATCTTAACTGTCTGCTTATTTTCTTTCTTCTTTCTTAATCTTGCCGACAGCCATTTTCCTGTTTTATTTGAGTGTTCGAAATTATATTGTTTTACTTTTTAAAAACTTTTTTCTCAATTTCACCTACCATTTCTATAGAATCTGTTTTTAAAGTGTCTTTAACTCCTTTTTTTTTTTTTTTACTGTTTGGCTTTATTTTTAGATTCTCCACTTTTTCTCTCATTGGTTTCTGTAATGTATACATTTTTTGTCTTTTTCCTTCTCTGTAGTATCACATTTTGTTGAATAAAGAATCCTCTCAAGACCGCTTTACTAGCATCCTAAACCACGACCATTTTTGTGCCTTTGTCAATATTTTCTTTGCCTTTTCTACCACATCTGGATCTTTTAGCAAATCTTCATTTAATCTCCATTTCATTGTTTGTTTCATTTCTGCCAGTTCATTCTTCCTGTTTTATCTCTGTTTTCAATCTCAAATTGTCTTCTCTTATTTTCTCACATATCCTTCTTATCTCCTTCAGCAAAATTTCATTTTGGTCTGACATTTTTGTAGTTGTTTCAATTGATGGTCTCTTTTGATAAAACATGGTTACTTGTGAGGCTGTTATTTTTGCTGCTGCCATTTTGAATTCCCAATAAATTGTTGCACTTCTAATATCAACTACTCAATAATGAATAGTATTATTAAGAAAAATATCAAAAAGTTGAACTAAACCTTTCAAATAGCAAAAATTAAATAAGTTTGACCATATATATAACTGAGAAAATAAGATACTTGTCAGGTATCTTATTTTCTCTTATTTTCTCCTCCTTCAGTTCTCTTTATCCACTTGTTTGAAAAATCTCTGCTTTGACCAAAATTATTTTAATTTGTCACCAGGGGTCACTCTTTCCTTGCTTCTATGTTGTCTGCCTGTTCCTTCAAATTCTACAGGCTAAACAAAGGCTTATTTATGTAATGAGATTCCCCTTATCTAGCTTTCCCAAGATCACTTTTCTTTTTCACACTATTTTGCTCAGTTTCCAATTAATTAATGTATCTTAAAAGAGTAACCTATTACTACAGTTTTTCCTTTTAACTATGCCCCTTATGTATAAAGAATTTGATTCTATATATTTGATTATTGCCACTCTTAAATCTGTCAGTCAAACATCAATCAATTAATTAATTACTCTAAGTTAATGAAATTAATTAGCCCAGTTAATCAAATTGTTCAGATCAAATCAGTTTGAAACACCAACTCCTTACTTTCAGTATGGAATATCAAATATAGTATAAAAATAGGATTGAAAATATCAAATATCACCTCAATATCAGTTATTCAATATCACATTGCAGATAAGAAAAATTAATTCACATGGTGGGGCTCCACACGGTGAAGGCGCGCTCCGGAGGCTGCGGAGGACTGTTTCCCTCTCCCACAGCCAGGAACACAGCTGAGCGCTGCCAGGAACACAGCTGAGCGGCCTGCGCCGCCCCACCCCCCCGCGCCTGCCAGGAGGAGCACCGGCAGTTTAAAACGCTGCCTGATACCACCTTCCCTGGCTCCACACGGTGAAGGCGCGCTCCGGAGGCTGCGGAGGACTGTTTCCCTCTCCCACAGCCAGGAACACAGCTGAGCGCTGCCAGGAACACAGCTGAGCGGCCTGCGCCGCCCCACCCACCCCCGCGCCTGCCAGGAGGAGCACCGGCAGTTTAAAACGCCACCTGATGCCACCTTCCCTGGCTCCACACGGTGAAGGCACGCTCCGGAGGCTGCGGAGGACTGTTTCCCTCTCCCACAGCCAGGAACACAGCTGAGCGCTGCCAGGAACACAGCTGAGCGGCCTGCGCCGCCCCACCCCCCCGCACCTGCCAGGAGGAGCACCGGCAGTTTAAAACGCCGCCTAATACCACCTTCCCTGGCTCCACACGGTGAAGGCGCGCTCCGGAGGCTGCGGAGGACTGTTTCCCTCTCCCACAGCCAGGAACACAGCTGAGCGCTGCCCCGCCCTCCGTGGCTGTTAGGGCTAACACCTTCCCTACTAATTCACCGGTGATTAGTTTGCGGCTGGAGAAACTGGGAAGAGTTAAAACCCTTCCCCAGGAACATCTTCCCCAGCAACTACATAATGTTTATTTCATATGTATTTTGTATTTAAATTGTATAGGGTCTTGATATTGTATAATTTTAACAATTGTCTTTTAATTTGTTGATTTGTTTGAAGGGTGGGGTGGGTGGGGGCTGGAAGGAGGGATGCGTTTTGATTGATGTTATCTTTGAATGATATTGTTTAATTTGTTGTAATGTATCGTTGTTGTTCACCGCCTAGATTGGCTTGCCAGAGGGGCGGTATACAAATAAATCATATTATTATTATTATTATTATTATTATTATTATTATTTGGAGAGAAGGGTGAAGTTTAGATAATCAACACAAATACAAGTACAAATTGATAGATAGATACAAATTAATTACAGTATTTTCTGGCATATAAGACTACTTTTTAACCCAGGAAAATCTTCTCCAAAGTTGGGGGTCGTCTTATACGCCGGGTGGCAGAGGAGGAGGAAGAAGGTGTGGCGCAGCGTGAGACGGGAGGAGGAGGAAGAGAGGAAGTCTAGGTCAGAGGAGGAGGAGGGGGGAGGAAGGGGTGGCATGGTGTGGCGTGAGGCAGGAGGAGGAAGCAGCAGCGGATAAGAGGTGAACCCCTATCCTGGGGTTTTCTTGGCAAGACTGGTTCAGAGGAGGTTTGCCATTGCCTTCCCCTGAGGCTGAGATTGTGTGACTTGTCCAAGTTCACCCAATGGGTTTCATGGCAGAGTGGGGAATCAAACCCAGGTCTCCAGAATGGAAGTCCAACACACAAACCACTACACCATGCTGGCTCCTATTCCCATGTACTACCTATGAAACAATTGCAGACTTTTTTTGTTGTTCTTGTGTGTCTTCAAGTCCTTTCCGACTTATGACAACCCTAAGGCAATCTTATCATGGGGTTTTCTTGGCATGTTTCTTCAAATGGGGGTTGCCATTACCATCCTCTGAGGCTGAAAGTGTGTGACATGCCCAGGGTCACTTACTTGGCTGCAAATTGTACATACCCCAGAATGCATCACCTAGGATATTGGCAGTCCTTCCCCCAACACTTTCTCATTTTCTCCCGTTGGAAGAGGGGTCGTCTTATATGGCAAGTATATCCCAAACTCTATATTTTGACTGGAAAAGTTGGGGGTCGTCTTAATACGCCTTATACGTCTGAAAGTACGGGTAATAGGCTCACAGTGCATAGATCTTATTGAAAAGTAGTTGAAAAGTGGCTCTGATGTGAGTTTTCTTTTAGCTTGGCATTAATCCTTCCTTTATTGTTTTTATTTGTTTATTTTAATTTTAATTGTTTTCTTATGTCTAGTTCAATCTTCTTGCAATGATCTCTGGATGGTCTTAATTTATAGTTGTATATAAGTCTTTTTCAAGTCTTTAGCCCAGTCTCTTCCTTGATTTTTATTTAATTTTTATAATGTTGTCTCTGATAAGTCCAGTTCCTTCCTAATTTCAGTCTTTGATCCCAATAAATATATTCTTTAGATTGTCATGTCTCTAATTCATTCCAGCAGGCCTTTTAATTTATACTTTCAATTCATAATTCACAATCCATGTCTTAGTCCATATCAAACCGCTATTTCCAAATTTCTTTAGTCCATTTTTCCTCTATATCTGCTTCAATTTGATGTCTTCTCTTGTTAATGCCAAAAAGACATTTAATATACCTGGGTTTTGCTAAAGCTCTTGCTTATTCAGTGTATAATTCATTCATTCAATTTAATTTATCAGTCCACAAAATATGTTAGTCCAAAAGTTAGTCCAAAAAGAGGAGAGAAAGAAAAGTCTTAGATTCAATTTACTCACTTTATGTACTTTACATTCGCTGAGTGTTTACTATTCATAGATGTTTTATAGATATTCTGCCAGCCCATCTTAGTCCATTCTATTGAAAGTTTTTTTTTTAATGTATTTAATAAAGCCTGGATTCATGTATTACTATGCACTTAAAACTACTGAGGTGTCCAACAGTGTCTTCTTGAAGAAAGTACCTCCTTAGTAATGTTTAGAGTTGTAGCTTCCTTCATGTTAGTTGGCAATAGTGGTGGAGGTGCTTATCTCACAGAAGTGGTGGCTTGCCACAGATGTAGCTAGCCTGTCTCGCACCTGGAGCTCCCTTCCGCGCTGTCCTCAGTGTTGTTTCAGGCTTCGTTCTTGCCTACTGGACACACTGGGAGTACACCAGGTACGATCGTGGGCCCCTCTGATTGCCCTTTATCAGGGGGACAAGTTTCTTGTGGCCTGTAATCCCCAGGGCAGAACTAGTCTCCACAACAAGTGATCACCATTCAGAGCTTTCTGAAGTGGCAACCGTTGTGCCCGCCATGCCACCGGAAGTCGTAAGTTGCATTTAAGGGTTATGGAAATGAAAGGGAGGAAATAATGTTCAGTTAGAAGGTCACTTAAAAATGTAGAATAAATGAAGAACTGGATTTTATTTTATTTAAATTGGCCTCCTTGCCTTTCCTTTAACAAATCCTTGGTTTTGTGCCACTGCTGCATTTATGCGTGGATCCCTACTTAGTTTTTGTCCATCTGCCTATATCAGGGGTAGGCAACCTTTTTGAGCCAGGGGCAGTTCCCCCGAAGTCCTCCTTTCCGGCAGGCCTGGGGAAGGTGGAAATGGCGGCGCGCGTGCGTGACCCCCACCGCCACGCGCCACCGCACCCTGCATGCCGCCGCCGCCGCCGTGCATGTTGCGGCTGCCATTTTTTCCCAAAATGGTGGCCGCGATGCATTGGCGCATGCGCAGTACTCCTGCGCATGCGCAAATGTGGTGCGGCAGCCATTTTGGAAAACAAAATGGCGGCCACAGCGCACAGCGAGCAAAATGCATGGTGGCAGCGCTGGCAGCGGTGGCGGCGGCAGTGGTGGCAGGGGTCCGCCTGGGCAAGTAAGTTCGGGGCCCTGGGCCGGAACTGGCCCGTGGGCCATAGGTTGCCGGCCCCTGACCTATATCATAAAGAATGAATTGCCCTTAAAAATAGCATAGCAGGACAAGGCACACACATACCTAGATCTTTAAACATTGCTATGCAAGTCTGGAAGCAGCTATTTTAAGCCAACACTTCCTTTTATATTTAGAGTCCTCTGCTGTATAAATTGCTTAGTGCTTCTCCCCACTTGGATGGAGAGCATTGTTGCCTTCAGCATTTAACATGCTGTGCTGCAATAGAAAACCAACATTAAGGGGAAACAATCCACTTCAAAATCAAAGTGCAATTCCTTGCTGGGTGAGTTTTCTCTCCCCAGGGGTGTGATGGCTTTCAGCTATCCCTCCCTCCCACATTGCTGCTGAAAGGCAGCAGAGGGATAGTAGTACTCCAGCCAACTCTTTCTGCAGTGTAGCCAGAGAAACGGGCAACAAAAATAGAACGTCCAGGTTTGCTGCGCGTGGGTGAAGCAGAAACCACATTATGAGTAGAAGCTTCCACAGTATTATTTTAGAACCAGCATAGATCTGTTCCCCTTTTTGCTGTCTTGTCAAAGATGAGCCACAGTCTATTAGAAGAGAGTTAGAAAGAGTGTCAAACACCCATGAAAATACTGTTCATTCTCCATCATATGCATAAAGACATAGCGAGTGTAGAATAAACACACTCATACACAAATAGTACACACAGAGAGAGGCAGGCACAGGTTTGGCACTCGGAGAAGGTAATCACTTCATCTGAGGGATCACACTGGAGACCTGCAGCTTTGAAAGACAGAGACTGGCCAGCTGGGTTAGCTGAGGTATTTTTAAATGCATTCATGCAGGCTCCAATCATCCGGCCATGCTTGACCTATTTTTGGCTCAGGCTAGCCATTGTTCTATTTCTGTTGCCTGTGGGCCATGCTGTTGTTGATCTGTATGCAAATGAGATCTCACTAGCTTCAGCCAACTTTGCACAGAGAGAAAGAGAGAGAGGCAGGCAGGCAGGCAAGCAGGCAAATAGGGAGGAGGAGGAGGAAGAAGAGGACCTGGAGACAGAGACACATGTCAGGGTTGAGAGCAATTGAAACTTAAACCTCTGGAGAGTCAAGTCCCTAGAAACTATGCTTGCTTGTTTTTATTTTTAAGTGGTTTTATTTCTTTGCTGGACTCCCAAGAATAACCTGGGGGAGAAATATAGCCTTCCTCCATCTGCTCTTTGGTTCCAGTACACAGCTTACCCAACAAGAGAGGTGCATAATAAAATATTTTATTACACATATATAGACACAGTTATATTGTTATGGTTTATTTATCTGTGCCTGAATGGAATTGTCTTAAGACCAGAATGCCATTGTAGTCAGTGCTTTTATTTCTTTATAGAAATCTTATATATATAGTCATATTCATTTTAGTAGCTGGTGTCGTTGGTGTTGTTGTTTTTTTAAAAAAAAACACCTCCTGAGGAGGAGAAGGAGAAAACAACAGATGATGGAGGTTGTTTCTAATGCCTCTGAACGGTTGGTGATGAATGCTTCATGTAGCTGAAGTGCAGACTGATTGGAATATGCTGCAGACAATTTACGAGAGTGAATCGTGTTTTTCCTCAGATGGAGTTTCAGGATGTGACCAGCTCTTGGCTCAGCAAAGAATGCACAGTATGATCAGCTCAGGTAAGAGACTTCATCTATAAAAGCTTCATATATAAAAGTATGACAAAATTAAGAATTTGTTGTTAAGCTCAGGATCTGTCATCTTTAATTTATATTCTGTTTCTTGCTCACTGAAAAGGAGCTCTGCATCAATTAGTACTTTTCAGTGCATTCTGCTGCTGCTACTCTTTTGTGGTTTATATTTTCTTCCCTCATGAGAATACTGATTTATAAGCAGGAAAAAAGTAATCTGAATTTCCCTTGTTGTGTTTCCCTGTCTTGTTTATGTTGAGCTTGGAGAATGCTTACAGAGTTATAACATTAAAACTTGGAAGTCTGTCAATTTGGAAGCAATTCTTATAGATTACATTCTCAAATAGGCTACAGTCCTTTATTTACTTATGGGGGAGCAAGCCCCTCTGAGTAGAATGAGACTTACTTACATCTGAGTAGATTTACAGTGGTCTGGTGTTAAAGAGCCATAGAAATCAGTGAGATTTAGTATGGGCTCAGAAATAGGTACCTAGTTTCCTTTTCATGAACAAGATCAGACCCCCTCATGTTCAGGAGGTCTTTTTGAGTCCATTTTCAATTGAATTTATCAACAGACATAAGCACAGAATCATAAGGGAGAATTTATTTCATGTCAGTGCTTTCTTACAATGGTATCTCTGGAAGTTTCACATAATGAAAGGGTTTTTTTAACATGGTTTTCAGATTCCCTGTTTGGTTTGTAACATCTTGCCTGATTGTGTCTTGTAAAATAATTCTCAGATACATCTATATACACCAGCTCTATTATTTGAAACATATTTGGAAACATTCATTTGAAAGCTGGATGTGATGACTCACTAAAACTGTCTAGAGAACAGGTGTTTTAAAGATGCAGTTACAGAATTTTTGAAACTTATCTCCACATTTAGATGCTTTCTTGGATTCTGTGATAGCTTGTTTGTATGGTTTGTTAAAAATAACAAAAGTTGATGAATAAATGTATTGTATGATCCTTCATGAGTACGGGGGTGGGGTGGGGTTGCAGACTGCCAGAAATAGTGCAAATTGAGTCCACTTTTAGGGTTAGGGTTGGTGCTAGGGAATCATGGGAATTGTTTTTTGTTTTTTTTCCTGAGACATTGAGTCTTCTCTGTCAGAGAGCTCTGGTGCCACAATAAAATACAGTCCCATGATTCTCTAACCCCAACCCTAAAAGTGGACTCAATTTGCACTGTTTCTGGCAGTCTGCAACCCCCCTGTGTTGTCTTGTAAGTTATAACAAGCGTATCTGTGCTGTATCTTAACTCCACTGATTTTAAACTCTTTGAGTCTTCTCTTCATTTGAAATGTCTGATCTATTTCATAGTCTTACTCAAAACTTTGTATAGAAAGTACCTATAATATAAGGGAGAAAGAAGAATTTGGTTGACAGACTGCACATTACAGTGTCTATACACTGCCCACATGCAGGTGTAATATCCTCAGCACATGTTGATCATCTGTTGACCTTCTTGCTTTATAGGGATACTGTGATATTGAATCACAGGTAAGTTCAAGAGAGCAGTCTAAACTAGAATTATAGGAAGCAGGGTGTCTTAGAAATTGTGAAAAGTTGTTTGTTTTTACATGCTCAGACTGATTTGTGTTGTCCAGTTTTTTTAAAAAAACAACAACACACAAATAAAATGAATGGAGAATTGGTAGAGACCAGCAACTGAAACTTTGCCCATCATTGCATCTTCATGTTTGGTAAAAGTTATGACTGTCAATTTCTGCATGCTATTCTTCTTTTAGAGCACAAACAAAATGCTTCTTTTAGAACATATACAATTTCTGTTGCTCTTGAAATCTTATATGTATATACAAGAGACACCTGGACCATTGCAAATACACTGATTACAGGTACACTGGAAAGATATCTGCCCCCTCTCAACTGCAAAAATGATGTGTATTGGGTGAAGTGATCTTACCAAAGTTAAATTTCTTTCATGGAGATTTTTTTATTTTGTAGGGTAGGTGTACTTACTGATCTGACTTGGGTTAACGTGGGCTGAGAAAAATATGACAATATTCCCTTTTGTAAATAGCTAACCTTTTGAGATTAGGGTTGAAATACTATTCCCACTTTCCTAGGAGTATAGCCCATTGATTGCAGTATCACTTAGCTCTGACCAGACATGCATAAGCTTGCACAGTAGGTTTGGTACCATCAGATACAAGCAGGTCCAGTTTTTCAAACCTATTCAGCACCAAGACATATAATCACAGAGTTGAAAGAGACCACAAGGACAATATAGTCCAACCTCCTGCCATAATAAGTGGCATCTTATGAAAAACCCTCTTTCTGATATGTAAAGGTACAGGCGTACCATGCTAAAAGCCTTGCCATTGCTAATCCATGTGACTGACAAGATAGTGGATTTAAAGCTCAAGGTCTGCTATTTCCATATTTTAATAGCCATCCCATCACTCTCTCTGAAAAAAATAATAATCTCAGGAATATTTCCCTTTGTAAAGTTGTTAGTATCCAATGGAATCAGATATCTTATTACAGTAGGAAGAAATGAGACACAACACATCAAAAGAATAGAAGTTCCAAGAAAGAAAGGGAATGACAGGGAAGTGGGCACAAAATGGATATTAGGGAGGCAAGACAAGTATGACTGGGAAGAGTGAGCAGCAAGGAGGTAAGAAGGTCACAGTGGAATGAAAATAATGAGGTACAGGAGAGTGAACCCAAATAGACTTTGTTTTGGCTGCTGCCATTGATTCTGTTCATGTTGCTGACCTGAAGGCTTCAGCCTGAAGTTGGAGGAGGTCACAGCAGGAGAGAGCATGTGTAAGAAGTTGCTTGGCAACTGCCAAAAAAGTGCTTGCTTGTTGTTCTGGGTAACCACATGCTTTCTGCTTGCCCCTGTCTGTCTTGGAAGACATCCAGGCAGACATGGAGCTGAAGGCTCCAGTCTGCTTGGTACAGTTTATGGAGTTAGTACGTACATCCCATTTTGGAATGTATTGGAATGTATTGGACATTTCAAAGGACTTTGGCATGTTGCCTGTGCTTTTTTTTTTATCACCAGTGCCAGCCATTAGTTCCTTTTTTAAAAAATTAATCAATCAAAATGTGGTGCACATCAGATGTGGTGAGCCATCTGATGGATTTTTAATGATCATAGATGAAATTTAAAGTGCTGTGCATGCTTCAAGTTCTTTTTGGCCACTCTGGATAGCTGAGCTGGAAAGGCTAGTGAATGAGGATTTGATCACTGTAGTGTATAAGATAAGTAAGATAATCAGGTAACTGCTATGCTCAGTGGTTGATGAGTTCATTGTTAGAGCTGCCACCTTTTTACTGGCCTTGCTTGTGCATGTCCTGACTCACAGTGGTTTAGCTGATGGAGGTGTTTTCCATCACTTAATTTTCCATGCCAAGGGGAGCTTCACATGATAGGTTTCTGCATGTCAGACTGCTTTAAACTGAAGTCTTATGTAGTCAGGCCAGTACAATCTAGTAGCTTGAAGGGTGGACTCATTGGTCTTCCATGCAAAGCTTTGATTGGCTTTATCTTATGATCCACTAGTGATACCTTTATTGGCCAACCGAAGTGCACAATATATTTGTTGCAAGCTTTTGAAGCTCCACTGTTTTTTTCATCAGGCAAGATGTTACAAACCAAACAGGAGAAAAAATTGAGATGTTAGTCAGATGCCTGCATTTTGTTGGCTTTAAATTTCCTGGACTTTGAAAATCTCCCAGTTGCCACATGGCCAGAAGGAGGAGAAGCCAGCCTGCAAAATTTACTCCCCCATACCATCTTAACTAAGGACAGAAACAACAAAATGCAGACATCTTACTAACATCTCCAATTTTTCTCCTGTTTGGTTTGTAACATCTTGCCCGATGAATAAGCCAGTGGAGTTTCGAAAGCTTGCAACAAATATATTGTGCATTTCGGTTGGCCAATAAAGATATCACTATTTGGTGGATTTTTATTTGAATTTGCTAAATGGCCAACAAAGCTACCCCTGCATATTTTTCTTATGATGTTATCGTCACCACACTTCAGAAATGAATTCTAGTGAAAGCAGTGAGCACCATGTTCATAGAAATGTGTTCAGGATTTCAAGATCAAGAAAACAGCTTGTGTCCTTATTTCCATAAAGTAAGGAGGAGTGGAAATTTCATTTCAAGTTTCTCTTAACTTACCACCACTCCTAAAATTCAAGAGTAGGATGATCTGTACTGGTATCATGCAGCTTTTTTTGAATAATCTTTTTTGAAAAAATTGTGTTAGACAAACAATTATAATATAACTTGGCATATGCAATATGTGTCCTATATAAATCATCTACTATCAGTCATGAAGAAAAGGCATTAACACAGATGAAGCATGTACTAAATGGATTCTGTTTGAGTCACAAAGCCTTAAATAAATTGTGCAAGCATTCCTCAGCTCAGACCGCTCAGTCTTAAGAAATAAAAATGGATCTAGGAGGCATTTGATACATGTTCACAAACTAAACTGTCACAAGAGTTTCTCAGGCTATGAAGCTCGTGAAATATTGCTGTCATTTGAAACAGCACATCTAGAATTTCCTTAATTATTGCTTCCTCCATTTGTTTCCCTCTCAGTCTTCAGTGCCTATTATGAATGGGATGAGATGTATAGATACCAATCAAAAGAAATTCTGGACTGGTGCCAAATAAAGGCAACTATGGAAGTGCTCGATAATAAGACAATATGTTATATGTCACTACAGTCTTTAATAAAAGAAAAAAAAAAGTTCTACAATAAGGAAAGATATTTAGATAATTTCAAATACCTATTATTTTAGGGATTAACACATTATAAAAGAAAGATTTTTTTCTTTTTGAAATGTTTCTTTTTATAGGCTGCTATTCTACACCTTCTTGACTCACCTTTAAATGAATACAAAATAGTTCAGGACTGTTGTGTAAATATATACTAGATGTAAATGACCATGTGGGCAGGGCCCAGGTAGCAAAAAGAGGAGCGTGCTTTTTGGCAGCACTGTAGAAAGGAGTGATCAGTGTATGTTGTTGAGCCAGGTTCTAGCTCTTTGGTTTTTAACATATCATAAAACAATTTGACAATGACCTGAATTTTGTTAGCAGTCTCAGCTAAAATAGACACCTTGAATAAGTGTTAACTCACTATTTAGGAATTGTTTGAGGGAGGAGATTATCACACAGGCATAAAAATGTGACTTGCCTCTCCCAAATTCAAGTAAAAATCGGGCTGCATCCGGGTCCTATGCATGGCTTTTGTCGCCAAATCCGCCATCCAAATGCAACCTGAGTGCAGCCCAGCTCACTTAACTCACTTCATGGCCATAAATGGCTGCAAAACAAGTTAAGTGAGCTGGACTGCTTTCGGGCTGCATTTGGATGGAAGATTTGGTGACAATAGCCATGTGAGAGGACCTGGATGCAGCCCGAATTTTACTTGAATTTGGGAGAGGTAATTTGCGTTTTTACGCTTGTGGGATAATCTTTGGAGTCTATTGTAATCTGGACTACCAGTTGGATTCAAGTCAGTATTAGTGGACCTGATCCAACATCTTATGGTAAAATTGTGCTGCACAAGACCAAATTAGGCAATTCAAATATAAGTTTCTCACTAATGCATGGAAGAAAGTTTGCAGTGAAGCAAAGTGGTTCGAGTGGGCAAAGCCAACATATGAAAAATACCTTTCCTTTGAAATATACGTAGCCAGTCTGACCAAGTAAAAGACTCCATTCTACCTTCCTTAGCAGTACAAATAACTTATCCACCAAGTCTTCAAAAACAAAGTGTTGTATGTATATGCATGTCAGAGGAATAACAGGTTGATACCACAAAATGTTATATACTAATATGTAATGTTTTGTTTACTTGCTTGTTTGTTTTTTTCTTTATCTTGGTATCTTAGTTTCTTCCCATAGAAAATGGCCTTGGTATTAAGATCATTGCCATAAATTCTTGAGTTGTTTCCCATGTCATTTGAAAAGAGGCAGGTGGTGACCTGTGCAGAACCTTTTCTGTTATGACAACACATTTCTGAAATGCTCCCTTATTCAATCTCTTCTGATGCTGACCTTCCTTCCTAAACCTTAGTTAAGTAACAGCAACTTCACCCTTCCTTTCTTAGCCCATATAAGTTAATGCAATTTAAAAGGTGGGAAGATAAGGGCATCTATATCATACAGGACTTATTCCTAAAAATACAGAAAGTATCTTAAATGTGTTGTTGCCCCTTAGGCCCTCCTGGCTCCAAATTCAACAAATTACCTCATTCGTGTCCCAACTAGTACAACCAGGAGAAAACCCAAGATCCTTGACCAAATGTACACAGTCCTAGGTTTACCAGTGAAGGGAGGGTCAGTTGCATTGTATAACTGGATGATTTAAGACTCCTATGGAGGGGTACTTTTTATAAAACAGGTGGGAGTTGGATATACATTTGGGTATTTCAGATGTGGAATGGCACCATATGTGGTCGTGTCCTCCTCATAAGTCCAACCCATCTGCCCTATGGTATACAGATGGTACCTTCCCCCTGTTCAGCTAGCATGAATGACAAGGAAGACATCTTTGTGCTGGAGGGGTTGTGGGGCAAGAGGTACATATCTACACATGTGGGTGGAGCGCCCACATGTTCAACAATTCTAGACACAAACTGTTCAATTGATTTCAGACATTACTAAACAAAAGGTCCAACCCACCCTAGATTTGCTTCTCTTGTCAATATTCCAATCTAATAATAAATCTCTCCATCACAAAGAAATAATAGCTAGTACAGCTAGTTGGTACAGCTAGACTAATCATTGCCAGAAATTGGAAACTAGGTGATCTGTCTATGGATCAATGATGGACGAAGTTCTGGGAAGGATGGTTAATGGAGAAGCTTACATATGCTGTCAGGAGAATCTCTGAGGCAAGAAACTGTAACCAGTTCAAGAAAAAGTGGCTGCCTCTTATAAAATATATAAAGTCCAACTCCCATGCTCTTGTCCCATCACAGCATCACAGGCGATTTTGGTCTGGAGTTCTGAATGAGACCTCAGTTTTGTAAATTTGTACTTTAGCTTGTGTTTTTAAAGTAGAATGGTGATGTAATTGTGTTTTACCTTTTGTAAACAATTTTTTTAAAAGTAACAACAGCATTACAATTCTGTGATGGTTATTCTAGTTTGGTAATACCATGAGGATATCCAGAAATGTTTTTCTCCCCCCGCCCCCCATCTGTCTTTTTACCACATTTTAGCATTTCCAAACCCATTTTCTGTAAATGAGAAAGCTGTTGAAAGCATGTCTTTTTGAGAATCACCGGCAGTGGTCATGCTTCTTTCAAGTGTTCTAAGTGCTCCTGCAAGTACATAGAACAGAAATTAGCAGCAGACTATTGAACTGCTTCCTCCTAAAACACAGGCTGATAGTGCATCTTTGAGCCTCATGCAATTGGCCCTCCCACAATTTCCCATTTTCTAGCAAAAAAGGTGATTTGCCTGTCCTGGAATAAGACTTTTAAATAAGGCACAGGTTGCCCTGACTGACTCCAACTGTCTTGATTTGGTAGTCCTGATTAATTCCTCATTGTCTCACTTTTCCATCTATTTTTAAAATGTCCTGGTTTCTCAATCCTCTACCTACTTTTGTCCTCAGCTTACTTCAATTTCTGCAAGCTGAGTTCAGAGTGCAAAAACAGTTTGCAGTTTGTGCTCAATTAACTCAGCAGGGGGGAAAGCAGAGAAGGAAAAAGAATCTTGCTCATGGTAGGCTTCCTAGCGTGTATGTTCCTAGTCCAGGTCATGCAGGAAAAGTCATGGGTGTACCAGCAGAAGAAACCACAGAATTGTTTATGTGGCCAGTGTCAGAACATAGTGGAGTGTTCCCCCCCCCCCCACAAATATTTTGATAGATTACACAGATGGCTATGGTAGACACAGCATGTGTTGGCATTGCAAATAAACATTTAATGAGTGTCGAACACCTGTGGCACTGTAATTTTCTCTTAGTAATTATTTTTATGTTGCACTGTTATAGAATATTGTCTTTAAGACAATAGGTTTAAATCTTAAGGAGATTTATTATCTTTTTTTAAAAAATAACATTGTCATCCTTTTTTAAGAGCCTTATACAAGTTCTGTGTGAGGGAGATAAAGTTTGAGTTTCATTTACTACATGTTGTAGTGACATTTGTCCCATTACGCTGAACATGTGCGGGAGGGCAAATAGTGTGAGGAATTGGGTGGGTGGTGAGCAGGAGGAATAAACATAGAATAGAAATGGTACTTCAGAACACATGCTCAGGCCAGTAGTAAACAGAAGTAGCCTTTAGTTCTTTAAAAGAAAAATCTACTCCTGCTTTCCCCTAAAGCTTTCTTCATTACAACACCCTAATTTTTGCAAAGTTTTTGGTGTTACTATTATAAAACAACTACTGAGTCAATATATTATCAGTAGATTTTGCTCTGCATTCCCAGTCAACACTAAGCCAGAAGTGGAACAAGAAGCAGTATTACAAATGTTGGTTTCCCTCCATATCTGTGTCATATTTTTTGGTCAGGAAAAAAAATCCATATGTGCTGTGACATAATCTGAGAGTGAGCTTCGCTATTCCTATAAGTGACCCAATCAACAGAGCTGAGAAATGGAAGTCCATAGTAGTGGATATAACATTTGGGTCCCCGACATCAAGGATAGGGAGCTTAGGAAGGTCTGGAGCCACTGCTTCCCACACCCCTGATCCACCATGGACCACATTATTTCACTGTTGTGAGATACTGTTGTCTAGAATCCAGTGCCACGTTCCCAGGGAGTAAGCCCTATCAAACTAAATTGAGCAAATAACCCATTGGGCCTTTGAATAGATAGTTACAAGATGCTCTGTCACGCTCGTCGTGAAAATACCTTTTAGACTTCTTCAGGTGTTCATTCAAATACATATATGGAAATAATAATAATAATAATAATAATAATAATAATAATAATAATATTTATTTATATCCCGCCCTTTGGTAACCCAATCAGGGCGGCTTACAACAGTAAAACATATACAAATCCGAAACACAAACCCCTCCCCCCTTAAAACAGTATTAAATCAATAAAGATTAAACAATTAAAAACAAACAACAAGTACAATTCAATAAACTACACACAAGCAATATATAAACCCAGCGGCCATGATCCT
The DNA here is from genome assembly GCA_026167975.1 of Phrynosoma blainvillii. Taxonomy (NCBI): domain Eukaryota; kingdom Metazoa; phylum Chordata; class Lepidosauria; order Squamata; family Phrynosomatidae; genus Phrynosoma; species Phrynosoma blainvillii. The sequence continues at coordinate 43,384,008 of JANUYF010000005.1, forward strand.
ACCATCCTTAGATGGGGCCACGTAAGGATCAATGGGGTGGGCATATCCGAGCTGTATCCTTGTGTATGTCATTCATTTGCCCTCATTCATTAATCCTACCTTACTTTACCTTGCCATTTTAACAGACTGTTCAATCAGTAACAGTTCAAGAATAATCAAGAACCAGTCTTGATCATGTGTATCCAGTGTGCACAATACCAGGTGTGCTTATTCTTTATCTATTGGGCAGAATGTCTGAAGAGGGCTATTTGCAGTCCCCTGAGTGCACATTTATACCTTTAGTGTCCATGTCTTTGAAATGAATTCCATTTAAGCTAAGAAGTGATATTTAAGAGCAAGTGTCATGTTATTCTGCATTTCCTAGCTGCACAGAATAAATATTCAAGATTGCAAAATCACTGTGTAGTTCAGAATGCTGCTCTAATAATAATAATAATAATAATAATAATAATAATAAAATGTATTTATATCCTGCCCCTCTGAGAACAATCGGGGTGGCTAATATTAAGATACACAATCCAATCAAATCCCCAACACCCCCCCCCCTTAAAAAAGCATTTAATCCAAAAAGATTAAAACATACAAGTCAAAACGACCCAATGGTCAGCAACACTTATACAGTTATATAACCATAATACAGCAGCATTGATAAGAAAATGGCAATATCCAGTACATAGCTACTGAAGAGGTTCCTAGAGGATTCTCCTAGGGAAATTTCTGGTTTCTGAGGCCGGGATGTCTATTCTGGGAAGGCCTGCCAGAAGAGATCCGTCTTAACAGCCTTTTTAAAGCTGTCTAAAGATGTGAGCAGACGGATCTCATCCAGCAGGCCGTTCCATATTCTGGGGGTGACGATAGAAAATGCCCTTTGGGAGGTAGTCAAAAGCCTGGATCTTTGTGGCTAAAGTAAGTTCCTCCCAGAGGACCGGAGTTTACGAGGAGGATTATAGGGGAGAAGGCGGTCCTGAAGATAGTTTGGACCCAAGCCATTTAGGGCTTTAAAGGTGATAACCAACACCTTGTACTGGGTTCGGAAACTAATAGGCAGCTAGTGGAGGGACTTTAGTACCAGGGTAATATGGTCCCTCCTAGATGTTCCAGAAATTACTCTGGCTGCCATGTTCTGTACTAACTGCAGTTTCTGGACCAAGCACGAGGGTAGCCTCATGTAGAGCGCATTACAGAAATCTAGCCGTGAGGTTACCAGCGAGTGCACAACAGTCTCAAGATCCCTTACTTCCAGAAAAGGGCGCAACTGGCGTAACAGCCGAAGCTGATAAAAGGCGCTCCTGACTGTTGCATTTACCTGATTTGTCATCAGGAGCGACGAGTCAAGGAGCACCCCCAGACTGCGAATTCAGTCCTTGACGGAGAGTGTGACCTCGTCCAGGACCGGAGGTTGCAACCCAATTCCTGGTTTCGGGGCCGCTACCGTGAGCACCTCCATTTTGTCTGGATTCACTCAATCTGTTTTTCCTCATCCAGCCCATTACTGCCCGAAGACATTCATTGAGAGAGGAGACACCATCGGAATTTGAGCCGACGATCGAGACATGGAGAAATAGATCTGGGTGTCATCAGCATACTGATAACATCCAGCTCCATAATTCCGAATAATCTCACCCAGCAGCTTCATATAGATGTTAAATAACATCGGGGACAGAATAGCTCCCTATGGAACACCACAGGTAAGCTCCCTTTTGTTGGAGCAACTGTCCCTTTAGTAAAAGAATTAAAGGTAAAGGTAGTCCCTTGACATGAATGTCTAGTCGTAACCAACTGTAGCGGGCAATGCTCATTTCTGTTACTAAGCCAAAGAGCTAGCTTTGTCTGAAGATGATTCCAGTAGTCATGTGGCCAGCATGTCTGCACCAAACACTGTTCTCTTCCCCCTGAAGTGGTACTTATTTATCTACTTGCATTTGCATGCTTTCGAACTGCTAGGTTGGCAGAAGCTGGGACTAGTGACAGGAGCTCACCCCATCATACAGCACTCGAGCCTCTAACTGCCAACCTTCCGATCTTCTGATCGTCCGAATTGGCATCTAACCACTAAGCTACCACATCCCTTTATAAAATTACTAATAAGGGACAAAGTGATTGCTATAATCTCTGAACTGATTCCACTGTTAACATAAAATGTAATCTAACTAGAACCAATAGAAAATACTGCAGAACTTCTTTGTTATTGTCTTGCTCATTCTGTGAAACTAGCAAACATAGTATAAACTTGCTAGAAGACTTGTATAAGAAGATATGACAAAATAGTTGTTGGACATATATCTCAAGTCTGCTAATTTGAGAGATCAATCTTTCTATAGCTTGGGTATAAAAATTGTGACCCATAGGCCACATATAGGCCACATGGCCATTTTGCATCTTCTCCCATATTTGGAGCGGCATCATAGAATTTTTGTCATAGCACCACCTAAATAAAGTATACTTTTGAATGACAAGTTCTGGAGAGTTCACAGAGTTTTCCCTTTCCATCATGTTATACTCTACAGCCTAGTCCAGTTCAGCTACAGGGGGACTTCACAATGAATCCCCCCCCTCCCCCAGCTTGATGAACTCATTGACCACTCTTGGATTCATTTATAATTTGCAAAGTAATTCAAAGTGAACCACATACACATATTTTCCATACCACAAATCATAGCATAAGATCTGTTCTTGACCTGCATGTAGAAGCAGAATGGCATAATCTTCTCAAACATAACAGAGAGCTATGCTACTGATTGCCCCCTCAATTTAGCTAAGTGTGCACTCCTGAGAAAGAATTCTACAGAGGTAGACTGCACAATTACAAGGAATTTTGGAAAAGATTAATAAAATTAAAACAAATAGTTGCTATCATCATCATCATCATTATCGTTTATATCCCAAAACTGGGACTCAGAGTGGCTTACAATTTAGAAACAACAGTACAATTAAAAACAGACAAAAGAGAGGATTAAAATAGGATTAAATTATTACAGTATTAAAATAAATTACTCTTTAAAATATATATATTTAAAAAAGATAAAAGCACTTAAAAACAGTACACTATAAAATAGTACAATACCTTCAGGCAATTCTTTAAAGTCTTTCTGTTTTAAAAGCATTTCTGAATAAAAATGTCTGTTGATGGAAGGATAACGAGGAGGGAGCATTCTGGCCTCCCTGGGAAAGGCATTCCAGAGTCTAGGGACAGTCACCAAGAAGGCTCACTCTCACATGCATCCCCACCAACTGTGTTTGTGAAGGTGATGGAACTGAGAAATATATCATGTTTGGGGACAGGTATTTGGCCATAAAGTGCACATATGCCTTTAAAATATTAGGCAGATCACTGAATTTACATGGAGCAAACTGGGTTACAAAGCTGTTATTAGGTGCAGAGGGAAAGTGTGTGTGCCTTCAAGCTGTCTGCTGACTTATAGCAACCCAATAAATTTCATAGGTTTTCTTAGGCAAACAATACTCAGAGATGGTTTTGTAAAATTGTTCCTTTGGGAAAAAAAATCACCTACAGTACCTGGTATTCATTCATTACTTCAATCTCCCATTGAAGTAATAACCAGGGTTGACCTTGCTTAGGTCATTCTCAGACTGTGTTCGCAGCTTGGGGGTGCTCCTTGACTTGTTGCTCCTGATGACGAATCAGGTAAATGCGACGGTCAGGAGCGCCTGTTATCAGCTTCGGCTGATACGCCAGCTGCGCCCTTTTTTGGAAGTAAGGGATCTCGAAACTGTGGTGCACGCACTGGTAACCTCACACCTAGATTTCTGTAATGCACTCTACATGGGGCTACCCTTATGCTTGGTTCAGAAACTACAGTTGGTTCAAAATATGGCAACCAGGCTTTTATCGGGAACATCTAGGAGGGATCACATCACTCCAGTTTTGAGGTCCCTCCACTGGCTGCCTGTTGGTTTCCGGGCCCAGTACAAGGTGTTGGTTATCACCTTTAAAGCCCTAAATGGCTTGGGTCCAAGCTATATCAGGGACCGCCTTCTCCCATACAATCCTCCCCGCGCTCTCCGATCCTCTGGGAGGAACTTGCTGCAGCCTCAAAAATCTAGGCTTGCGGAGACCTCCCAGAGGGCCTTTTCTGTTGTCTCTTCCAGGCTCTGGAACGGCCTGCCGGATGAGATCCGTCAATTAACATCTCTGGACAGCTTTAAAAGGGCTGTCAAGACGGATCTCTTCCGGCAGGCCTTTCCAGATTAAATTACCCGGCCTTGAGACCTCGAGACCTCGAGATCTTGAGATCTCCCTTAATGAATACTCTATAACTCCCTTCGGCAGGGGTTGTTGGTTTGTATTTATTTATAATTTTTATATTGTCACTGTTTAAATGTAATTGTTTTTAATTGAGTCTTATTTAATAGCTTTTTAAGGGGGGAGGAGGGAACTATATTGTTTTAGACTGTATGTATTTTATTGTTGTTCACCGCCCTGATTGGTTCGCCATAGGGCGGTATACAAATAAATATTATTATTATTATTATTATTATTATTATTATTATATGATGGGGAAGCAACAACAAAAATTACTCAGCAGTGTGGCTTGATGCTGCACAGAGTGATTAGGCCATGCATATTCAGCCTGCCTTGGTAGTGGGCCATGCAGACAGTGGGGTTTCGACCTGCTTTGGCAAAAAGCAGGATCAAGATGCTTTTTCCTGCCCCTCTGCTTCGGCCCTCAGCTAGATAACCTGCAGTCCTCCAGCTGAATTACTACTCCCATCAGTCTTTGGGCCTTTACAGACTGCCAGAAATAGTGCAGCTTGAGTCCACTTTAGCTGCCCTGGCTCAGTGCTAAGGATTCATGGGAACTGTAGTTTATTGTGGCATCAGAGCTCTCTGACAGAGAAAGCTCAATGTCCCGGTCTGTGATCCAAGACAGCCCCACCTTGATTCCTTTTGAAGAAGAAATTACACTGGGAATTTGAGTCCCAGTCATGTGGAATTTGGTCCTGAGAAACATGGCTTCCAATTCTGCCTCAGGCACATAAACACCACAGTGTGTTTAGTCAATTGCTGTCTCTCAGCTGTATTAGGCAACAGTGACATATCCTGTTATGTGTACTTCTGCCCACATGTATAAACAGGACTAAAAGGCTTATAACAAGGAACAGGAATGCGGCTTTGCTTACCCGACTGCAAAACAAGAACAATAAAATAGTAACCTACCTCACAGGATTGCTTTGTGGACAAATGAGCTAAGGAAATGTTGTTACTAAACATAATCCTTTGGATTTAATCTCTTATCTAATAAACATTCTTTTCCTTTCATTTTAGCCAACATTAGAGAGAAGCTGTAATGGAGGAAAACACTTGCTTTTCATAAAGATATTAATCTTCATTATTTGAGATTTTTAAATGGATTATGCATATAATTGTACATACAAAGTGTGTTTTCTGTTAAGTATGTCTGTAGGGATGTGGTGGCTTAGTGGTTAAGATGTCAATTCTGATTATCAGAAGGTTGGTCAGAAGGTTGGCAGTTCAAGGCCCAAGTTCTGCACAATGGGGTGAGCTTCCATCACTAGTCCCTAGCAGTTCGAAAGCATGCAAATACAAGTGGATAAATAGGTACTACTTCGGTGGGAAGATAACATTGTTCTGTGCAGTCATACTGGCCACATGACCATTGGGAGTCCTGAAGGACAATACTGACAATACAGAGATGAGCATCCCTACAGTCAGTTACGACTAGATATTCATGTCAAGGGAAACCTTTACCTTTACCTTTTATGTCTGTACTACACAATATCAATGTGGTATGAAAGATAACTCATAATAACACAAGTCTACTCAAATTTGTAGTTAAGCACTCACCTGATTGGCAAAGGTAACTAGGAATACCATGCAGGTGGGTGAGTGGGATTGTGAAGGAAAAATGGATGTCTACACATCCACCTCTGTAGTACTAACTGCAAGGAAAGGAAAGTCTCTTTCTCCATCAGTGAGTGGCATCAAAATATGTCTTTTCCCCTCTCCTGTGATCAACATAGGGTAGGGTAGTAAAAATGTTTTTCTGGCTAGAAACCTTTATTTGCAAGGCTGGGTGTACTTGAAAATTCCTTTTGCTATGAAGATTTTCCTACATTTTCCCATTCTTTTGTTATTTTCATTAAATGGGGGGGGGGGAACCCCTGATAAAATAACCTGACATAAATTAATCTATGTTGGATGCTGATCTAAAACACAGTCTTCTGTGAAGCAGGCTGACTCCTCTGGGTCAGTTATTCTTAGCCCAGTTTATTTATATCTTATGGCATTACAGGTCTAAGATTAGTTGGTTAGGCGTTATCATACCATCTGAGTTACCTCCTAATATAACTCTACACCGGAATGATTATTTATAGATGGAGCATTCTGTCATTTTTGAGTTATTTCTAGTAGTTTAAATAAAGAAGAGTAACAGTCAAGAAAAACCACAGATTCCTTCCTGCTGTGAGAACAACATGATAACTGCGTGTTGCAGGGAAGGGGATGATATTGTTCCAAATGTGTGTTGGTTGTAGATATGACAATGCTTTTATCTCTACCACTTTAAACTAAACTGAAATGCTGGAAGGTATAGTTCTCTTCCATTTGGGCAGAGAAAGAAGAACCAAACGGAAACACCCTGTCAGAATGAACACAATATTCTGGATGACAGTGACAACTAGGAACATTCACAGACTGTTTTTAATGTTTCTTGGTCAGCTTCTATGTTCACTATAAGCAGCATGCTTATGCACAATTACCCCTAGCATCGGTCATTTTAGTGAAAACTTTCCACACAAATGAAAAAAAAATAAAATACCACAGGGACATTAGGAGTTAGTGATAATGGATGTTTTTAGGTATTGAAGTACCTTTTACCCCAGAGCTAGGAAAGATTACTTTTTGGACTACATTTCCCCCAATCCTGGTCCAAACATTGTAGGAGTTGTAGTCCCCAAAGTAACTTTTTATAGCTCTGCTTTTTTCTTCCTCTTGTAATGTACAAGTTGAAACCTTCTCCCCTAGTATAGCTTACTAGCTTTTCATCCTTTTTTTCATCCAGCTTACCCTTCTTTTCCTTACTGTCAACCTTTACTTCTCCAGCCTAGCTAAATTTAAATATATGGTATTTATATTTGCTTATATCTGTCCTAACATCTACACCTCTCTTTTTTCCATAATCTATTGATATCATAATAGAGTATATGAATCTGCCTTTTCTTTTGTTGGTATCCATAATTATGTTCTACTTCCCATTATAATCTACAATTTGAAAAATACTGTCAAATTGGCATATTTAAATATATATTTTAATGCATGTTGAACATTGTATTTTCTGTCAAAGTGTGCATTTAAATGCTTGAAATATTTGGGAGGTGTGAAATTTGTTAGAGGCTAATCCACACATTAGTCTGAGAGGTGTGGACCAGAACATTTTGTACAGGAATATGTTACAGTGAACTTCACAAAGCATTGATTCCATACTTTGTATAGTATTTCCATACCTGCTTATTGCCTCAGTGTTCAGGTCAGCTGTTATAGCACATGTTGTATGAACCTGTTGTGCATGAATAACCCTTTCAGAGCCTACTTTATTTCAAGGAAAAGGAGATTGTCCTGCTTATAAGCAGCCCATAGACCCGTGTTGGCGAACCTATGGCATGCATACCATCTCTGGAACACGAAGCCATTTTGGAGGCCACATGGAAAGATTGGAGGGTGAAGGAAGAGAAGGAATAGGCACGTGCCTGCTCCTCCTCTTCCTCGCCCTCCCATCACTTGAACTGCCTCTCCAGAGACAGTTAAAGGCATAGGAGGGCGGGGAAGAGGAGGAACAGGCACACGCCTGTTCCTCCACTTCCCCCTGCTCTCCCATGCCTTCAACTGCCTCTCTCCCATGAATTCAGCTGCCTCTCTGGATACAACCGAAGGCCCAAGATGGTGGGGAAGGAGGAGGAACAGGCACGCGCCCACTCCAGTGTACTGAGCATGCCCAAACCCACCAATCTAGCTCCTCTTTCAGTTCTCTTTTGTCCGCCACAAAAGAAGCAATCTTCGGATCTGTCTCTAGCTGAGTTCACTCCACGAGTACGGTCATATTGTATTTCTCCTAAATTCTCAATTTTTTAGTTTTTCTTTCTGATTTGTGAGCTGCTCATTTTAACAGAACAAGAAGATTGGATTTTCTTCTTCATTTTTCACCTGACTGGGTGGTGTTTTTTTTCTTTTTTTCTGGGCCTCTTATGGCCTTCACTTCACTTTTCAAACTCTGTACCTCTTGCAAAAGAAAGGTAGCGCTCACAGACAGATACTCCAAGAGCTTTTTTTGTTTGGTTGAAGGCCACATCACTGAGCACTGTTCTATTTGCTGATCTTTAACTTCTCAAATGCTCCACAAAAGATCTCAGCATCTAAAACTTTTTTGCTGGGAGTGTTCTCTGTCAGTTGCTGAGAAATCATCTTCATCTTCTCATGATCATTTGGTACTAATTCCAATTTCAAAGCTCTCTAGGATTCCGAAAATCTCGAAGAAGATAGATTCATCCACGGCATCTTCAATACCATCCTCAATTCCGAGCACCATGGCTGCTTTGAAACCATCTCTATCTGTCTCAATACCGAACCCCTCAATATTGATGGCGAGTACCTTGTCTGCTTCTGAGCTGTCCACACTTTCTTTGATACCGACACCCTCAGTATCAAGCACCTTGGTGATAACAACTTGTATGGCTTCTCTGAGCTCTATAGAGCCCTCTACTGCTCAGATTCCATCCTTGCAGGAGGTTCTCTCTGCTTCTCAAGATAACCTCCGGATTATTGATGGCAAGGCAGTGATCTGGCCATACTACCCTTTTTGACCTTTTCAGACATCATGCATCTTTCTTGGACAAAGCCTGCCTCAGTGCCACCAGCTTCTAAACAAGGTTTAGCCTGACAAAGCCTCTTATCTTTTGACCCACCAAACTCCCAACTCTAGTGGTGGAATCTACCTCCATGCAAATTCAAGATGGTGACCCTACAATTCATCCTGCCCTTCCTCCATCATGGAGAGTGATTCTCATCCATTGACCTAAAAGATGCTTATTTTCACATCGCTATCCGATCTCAACATTGCAGATATCTTCGGTTCACCGTGGATGGAGATTTCTATCAATATACCGTCCTGTCCTTCGGCCTCTCTACTGCTCCCAGAGTTTTCACAAAGTGCATGGCAGTGCTCATCTCTCACCTAAAAATCTAGAGGATAAAGATATTTCCTTATCTGGACAATTGGCTTTTGCTGTTGTCCCGTGAACAATTATACCAAGATGTCCACGATACCCTCTCTCTTCTCACCAATTTGGGTTTCACTGTCAATCCCTCCAAGTCAATTTTGGAAGCAGTCAGAGTCATAGAGTACATCAACACATCTCTGGACTCCGTCATGGCTCATGCCTACCCCAACCCGAAAGGTTGAGTCCCTTTGGTCTTACCTCCATACTGTTCTTGGTCATTGTCTTCCCTCTGCCAGGGACATCCAACATCTGCTGGGCCTCATGGCTTTGACCACGACTGTTACCTACCTGGTTCACCTGAAATTCAGCACTCTTCAAGAGTGGTTCCTCTCTGTTTTCAACCACCTTCACAACCAGCAGTCCAAGAGGCTAACTCTCCCTTCCAACATATGGGCCTAACTCCATTCGTGGACTGTTCCCAGAAACATTAAAACAACCTTCCCAGATGGTCACCACAGATGCCTTGATAATGGGCTGGGGGGCTCCCTTTGAGGATGTTCGAGTCCAAGGTCACTAGTCCTCTTCTGAGTTAGAGATGCACATCAATGCCCTTGAACTCTTGGCTGTTATCAAGGCCTTTTGGGTATTCGAAAACCACCTTTACCACAGTGTAGTCCACAGACAAACACAAACAGGGTAGCACACACTCGCCCCCACTTTTCCGCCTTGCCTTACAACTTTGGAGGTAGTGCACAATTTGTTCCATTTACCCAGTGGCAGTTCCATTTACCCATTTTGGCAGACTCCCTGAGCTAGGACAAATGGATACTATTGTCCAGGGCATTCAGCCTCATCACCTTTCATTAGGAGATTCCTCAACTGGATCTTTTTGTCTCCCCAGAGAATGTGAAATACCCACTATTCAGCACCAGAGCCAGACAAGGATCAGGTTCGCTAGAAGATGCCTACCTTTTGGACAGAAGCCGTTCCCTCCTCTATGCTTTTCTTTCTCTCCCCCTAGTGGCAAGGGTAGTAGCCAAAATGACAGATGACAGCTCTGATGTGATACTGATGGCACCATACTGGCTGAGACAGCCATGGTTTACGCCTCTCCTCCATCTGTCCAGGGGCTGCTTCCTCAAACTTCCTATATGGTGTGACCTTCTCTCACAAGCCAACGGAGCAGTCCACAACCTTCATCTAATGGCCTGGAGGATCCATCATTGACTGCTCTAGAACTTCTACAGGTTCTCTCTGTCTCTTATAAGGACTCTACCAAACAGTCCAACTCTTACAAACAGAAGCGCTTTTGTGCATTTGCTGAGACAAGAGTGGACCCCTCCTCACCTGTTCAACTCTCTACTGCTTTACACTTTCTCCTTCATTTATGTGGCCAAGGACTCACCTTTTCTTCTCTGATAGTTCATTTTTGTCTGCTGTAGTGGCTAACTAACCTTCTGGTCCGCCCTGTTCAAAACTTCTCACCTCACTTACATTAAAGAGTATCTTCAAAGGGCTGCATCATTTGTACCCTCCAGTTCTTCCACTGCCACCTTCCTAGTCACTTTCTTTAGTTCTCATACAGCTCACAAGACTTCCCTTTAGCCTATGGGTTCATCCTCACTAAGACTGTTGACCTTCAAAATGGTATTCCTTGTTGCCATCATTTTGGCCAGACTCTGAACTAAATGCCTTGTGCTCAGATGAGCCCTATCTCATTTTTCATAGAGACAAGGTTGTCCTCAGACCTGAGATCTCCTTCCTCCCCAAGGAACCATCCACTGCTTTGGAAAAGACCATGAACACGCTGAATGTTTACTGTGCTTTGGCGTTTTATGTTCAATGTTCTGCTGAGTTCAGATTAACCGACAAGTTGTTTGTAATGGTGGACCCAGGAAGGGCCACCCTGTTTCTTCTCAAAGATTTGCAAAGTGGATTGCACAGACTATTCTCCTAGCCTATGAACTGGCTAAACACCCTCCTCCTATTGGTGTGTGCCCACACTCAACTAGGGCTGTCTCCTCTTTGATTGCCTTCCTCAGAGGTGTCCCTCTACCTGTTATCTGCAGGGCTGCTACATGGTCTGAGCCTTCCATCTTTGTCTGGCACTATAGACTTGATTCCAGCTCTCACCGTGATGCCAGCTTTGGTCAGGTCATTCTCTCTTCTGTTCTGCAGTGACCTTCCCACCATCCTCAGGTAAGCTTTTTAGTCATCCTATTGTGTGAGGCACAGAGCCCACGATGGAGAAGAACAGGTTGCTTACCTGTAACTATGGTTCTCTGAGTAATCATCTGTGCCCTCACACAAACCTGCCCTACCTCTCCTCTGTCAGGTCCCTGTATCTTTGGGTAAACTTGAACTGAAGAAGGAGATAGACTGGCGGGGTTGGGCATGCTTAGTACACTGGAGTGGGTGGGGCTCCCGCCAATTTGCTCAGCTTTTCAGCTATACGAATGGAGTCTCTATGCAGGTGCAAACCCTATTGTGTGAGAGCACAGATAACCACTCAGAGAACCATAGTTACAGGTAAGCAACCTGTTTTTCTAAGGATCTTTGTATTTCCTTTGTGTACTTAGGTTATGGGCCAGTATGTGGAAGCCCCAGAGCTATTTACCTTCCATCACCAGGTTGTGCTGCTTTGGCTCCTGAGTTGCCAGCCTATAGGATTATGGATAAGGAAGATACAGTTTCTTTTGCAATCTGCTTACTTTAGCTTTTGGCCATCCCCCCATCCCAGTTATTTTACAAAGTGAATGCTCTTCATAACAAGATGTTGCTGACTAGGTTCCTGTAGTTTGCGAAAGTTTCAACATGACCACTGGGCATGCTGGCTAGGGAATTCTGGCAGCTGAAAATAACTTTCTAAGCGTTGCCATTTTCTATGTAAGCTTGCTGGAGCTGGTCCTTTCTCTCAACTTTGTCTTACTGGATCAGGCATTTGAGGGGTTCCTCATCTAGTGAATGGTTTTCTCACTTGCCTTAGCTTTATTCAACTTGACCTTTTCCTTTATAGCTTAAAATAAATGAAAATAAAACAAAATCTACTAAACCATCAAGTCATGAACATAGTGATCAATATAGTTATTTTGACATCTCTATTTGAATCTTTTATAAATTACTTAGAAACTGCACAAAAATGCATGAAATTGTATTTAAATTACCAGTGTAGCAAACATAAAATTCCTCTAAATAAAGCTTTTCTGAATTTGTGCTAAGATAAATAATTTAATGATAATGTTTGTACCTTGGCACAGAGGTGATGGTAGAACGAATGAGAATTATCACAGCATGACTTCATGAATATAAACAATAAAAAGTATTGCTGAAACAGATGCAATATATATCTTACCTATGTGACGGATCCATTATGTCCTGTTGTTTCTTCAAGTCATTTTCTCATTGTTGCATTTTGAAAACAACAGCAATAGAGTTGGCTTTTGATTTTTAAAGCCTATTCAGAAAAATTGCATGTGGATTGAATTGGCTCAGTATAATTGTTAAAGTTTTCACTGTATTCAGTGGTACCATATCATATGAATTTGCAATCCTGATGGAAATAAATGAGTTGAAAACTGGGAATTTTTTCAAGTGCTAAACTGTAAACTCATAAGTGTGTGTGTAGGGGGAGGGGTGGATAGCACAGTTTTAAGCTTACTTGTTCACAGTGGAGCTTTACTTCCAGTTAATTGTGCCTGGGATTGCAGTATGGTTGTATGGCTGTGAAAAGTAGATAGTGAAGAAAACTGAAGGAAGAAAATTATCTCATTTAAAATATGATGTTGGATGAAAGTTCTGTGGATACCATGGACTACCAAGATGACCAATAAATGGATCCAAGAGTAAATCAAGCCTGAACATTCTCTAGAAGCCAAAATGAATAAATTCAGGCTTTTGTACTTTGGACATGTCATGAGGAGGCATGGCACATTAGAAAACACAATATGGCAGATTCTTGTAATATTTGGTAATTCTTGTAATACTCTCTTAATACTTGGAAAGACTGAACACAATAAGAAAGGAGGAAGACTGAATTACAGATGGATGAACTAAATCAGGGGTAGGCAAACTTTTTGAGCCGTGGGCCGATCCCCTGAACTCGTTCCTTCCGGCGGGCCCAGGAGGGGAATGGCGGTGCGCACGCGTGACCCCCGCTGCAGCCTCCTCCTCCTCCGCCGCCTCCGCCGCCACCGCCTCCGCGCATGTCGCGGCTGCCATTTTGTTCTCCAAAATGGAGGCTGTGACACTTTGCACATGCACAGTTCTCCTGCGCATGCGCAAACCCGTCGCGGCCACCATTTTGGAAAACAAAATGGCAGTCATGGTGCACGCGGCCGCGCGGTAACCAAAACATGCGGTGGCAGGCGGCGGCAGGGGTCCGCCTGGGCCGGTAAGTGCGGGGCCCTGGGCCGGAACCGGCCCGGGGGCCTTAGGTTGCCAGCCCCTGGACTAAATCAAGGAAGCCATGGTTCTCAGTTTGCAAGACCTGAGCAGGGCTGACTTGGAAGTCTCTCATTCATAGTGTCACTATAAGTTCAAGTCGACCTGATCACAATTACAACAAGGGTTGCAATATTAATGTAATTATCATGTGCCTTGAAGTGTGTGATTAGGCCCGCGATATAGGGATAAAATGCTAAGAGCAGTATTAACAGTCCTTAGTTCTTGCATTTACCCCCAAACAAACAAACAAACAAACAATATGAAGTCAAAGGTTTTCATGGATGGCATCCATGGTTTTTTGTGGGTTTTTCTGGTGGCTGTGTTCTAGAAGAGTTTATTCCTGACGTTTTGCTAGCATTTGTGGCCGGAATCTTCAAAGAATGCTGGCATGGAAGTGAGTAGGGTGCATATATATATATACTGTGTAACCCTTGGTTGAGATTAAGTGATTTACACTTACAGACCAACACAGATTAACATGTAAATCACTTCATCTCAATCAAGGGTCACATAGGGGCTATGCAGGCTGGCCTAAAGGGCCAGCCTGGGAGTGGAGTTGAGGCGGGGCAGCTGCACGTCGGTCACCTCAACTCCACCCCAACTGTCCTGACGCCACATGCCCATCCGCACAGCGCACGGCATCAGGACGCCTTCCTGGTGCAGCATGTACACACACTGTGTCAAAAGGGTGTGGAAGAGCCGTGGCACTGGCTCTTAGGGTGGCTTTTTGCTGCCCCTAAAGGGAGCAACAGTTACTGTGGCCCTGATCCGCCACTCCCAGGGGTGGCTCTGTGCTGCCCCTTTAGGTGGTTCTGTAAAGGTTCATAGTATATATATACCCCACCCATGCCAACATGCTCTGAAGATGCCAGCCACAGATGCTGGCGAAACATCAGGAATAAACTCTTCTAGAACACAGCCACATAGCCTGAAAAACCCACAAAAAACACAAATAATATCCAGGGTTGGACTTTCATGCTACAAAAATAATAATAATAATAATAATAAAATTTATTTATACCCCGCCCAATGGGAACCCAATCAGGGCGGCTTACAAGTTAAAACAAACAGATAAAACACATAGTAAGGAAACCCCCCCTTAAAACAGTATTAAATCCAGCAATTTAAAACCAACATAAATTAAAACTATAAACATTATAAAAAATTATAAAAAAACCTACACAGAAAAAACTAAAGCTCACTAATGATCCCCTCCATCTACCGATGGGGCCACGTAGGGCATCATTAGCGGCAGTATTTTGTGCCCGGGATGGGGGGTAACTAGTCCGGGAAGGCCTGCCGGAAGAGATCCGTCTTAATAGCCTTTTTAAAGCTATCCAAGGATGTTAATAGACGGATCTCGTCCGGCAGGCCGTTCCAGAGACTAGGGGCGACAACTGAAAAAGCCCTCCGGGAGGTAGCCGCCAACCTCGATTTCTGAGGCTGCAGCAAATTCCTCCCGGAGGATCGAAGAGCACGGGGAGGATTATATGGGAGCAGGCGGTCCCTGATATAGTTTGGACCCAAGCCATTTAGGGCTTTAAAGGTAATAACCAACACCTTATACTGGGTCCGGAAACTAATAGGCAGCCAGTGGAGGGACCTCAAAACCGGGGTGATGTGGTCCCTCCGAGATGTTCCCGTAACAAGCCTGGCCGCCATGTTCTGAACTAATTGTAGTTTCCGAACCAAGCACAAGGGTAGCCCCATGTAGAGTGCATTACAGAAGTCGAGGCGTGAGGTTACCAACGCGTGCACCACAGTCTCAAGGTCCTTTACTTCCAGAAACGGGCGCAGCTGGCGTATCAGCCGAAGCTGATAACAGGCGCTCCTGACCGTCGCATTAACCTGATTTGTCATCAGGAGCGACGGGTCAAGGAGCACCCCCAAGCTGCGAACACAGTCACTGGAGGAGAGCGTGACCCCATCCAGGACTGGAGGTTGCAACCCAATTCCTGGTTTCGGGGCCGATACCGTGAGCACCTCCGTCTTGTCTGGATTCAGCTTCAATCTGTTTTTCCTCATCCAGCCCATTACCGCCCCAAGACATTCATTGAGAGGAGAGGTGCCATTGGAATTCAAGGCCGACGAACGAGACACGGAGAAATAGATTTGGGTGTCATCAGCGTACTGATAACACCCAGCACCATAACTCCGTATTATCTCACCCAGCGGCTTCATATAGATATTAAATAACATTGGGGACAAAATAGCCCCTTGAGGGACCCCACAAGTGAGGTCTCTCTTACCAGAGCTACAGTCCCCAATCAGCACCCTCTGGGACCGACCCGAGAGGAAGGACCGGAACCACTGCAAAGCAGTGCCCCCGATACCTAACCCCTTCAGGCGGTCCAAGAGGATGCCGTGATCTATTGTGTCAAAAGCCGCTGAGAGGTCTAAGAGCACTAACAGGGTCACGCTACCCCTGTCGATGCTCAGACGCAGATCGTCGGTCAAGGCAACCATGGCAGTCTCAACCCCAAATCCTGTCCTAAAGCCGGTTTGAAATGGGTCTAGATAATCGGTTTCATCCAGAACTGCCTGGAGCTGAAGAGCGACCGCCCTCTCGATTACCTTGCTCAAGAATGGCAACAATGAAACAGGCCTATAGTTCTTCATGTCCAGGGGGTCCAAGGAGGGCTTTTTCAGAAGCGGCCTAACTGCCGCTTCCTTCAGACATGATGGAACATGTCCCTCCCTGAAGGATGCATTGATAATATCCGTGAGGAATCTCACCAATGCATCCCCCCCCTGGACGGCCAGCCATGATGGGCAAGGGTCGAGAGGGCAAGTCGTCTTCCTCACTTTACCAAGCAGTTTGTCCACGTCCTCGGTACTCACAGATTGCCACTGATCCAGTAAAACTACATCGGCGGAGTCGGTGGATGCCTCGCCAATAGACTCTGTCCCAATAGTTGCGTCAAGGTCGGCTCTTATCTGAGAGATTTTATCTGCAAAGTAGTTGTTAAATGCGTCACAGCAGGCTGTAGTTGGGTGAAGCAAGGGATTTGGCGCAGGGGGCACCTGCGTCATTTCCCTCACCACCTTAAACAGCTCTGCCGGACGAGACTCTGCAGATGCAATGCGTGCCGAGGAAAAGGCTTTCCTCGCAGCACGCAGCGCCTCCCGATAGGAATTCAGAAAATTCCTATGGCGAGTTCTGTCAGATAATAGTCGAGATTTCCGCCACTCGCACTCTAGCCGTTGTCCATGCCGCTTCATCCTCCTCAGCTCAGGTGTAAACCATGGCTTCCGATTAGGAGCGGGATGGCAAGGGCGCTTGGGAGCGATCGTGTCGATGGCCCTGGTAAGATCACCATTCCAAGTGTCCACCAGGGCCTCGACAGGGTCACCGGCATTCCCAACCATTAATCCCTCTAAGGCTTTCCGGAATCCAATTGGCTCCATCAGCCTTCGAGGGCGGACCATTCTAATAGGTCCCCCACCCCCGGTAGGGCAGGTGTTGGCTCTAAGTTCCATCTTGACCAGGAAATGATCCGTCCATGACAATGCAGAGGTACTTACCACCTCCGCCCACGGATATTCCTGTTCCGTACTGAAGACCGCATCGAGTGTATGACCAGCACAATGTGTGGGCCCGTTGACCAATTGGGATAGGCCCATGTTAGTCATGGTATCCATGAACTCCCGAGCCGCACCTGTTAAACTGGTCTCGAGCGGAATGTTGAAGTCTCCCAAAACCAAAAGTCTAGGAGACTCCAACAAAAGCTCAGAGACCAGCTGTGTCAGCTCGGTCAGGGAGTCTGCTAGACAACGGGGTGGTCAGTAGACTAGCAGAATCCCCAAACTATCCCTGGTCTTCAGGCTTAGGTACATACATTCGATGTGGACCGTGTTCCGGAGAGGTATCCTGGTCAAGGTCAAGGTATTCTTATGGACTAGAGCCACACCGCCCCTCCGCCCACTTCCCCTCACCTGCTCACTAACAGAGTACCCAGCTGGGAGGGCTTGCGCCCAAGTAGCAGCGCTATCCTCTCCCAGCCAGGTCTCAGTAAGACAAGCCAGGTCGGCGTTCTCATCCAGGAGAAGGTCCTGGATAATATGCGTCTTATTTTTCACCGACCTGGCATTGCAAAGGAGCAGAGTGAGGTTCTGTGGAATGGAAGGTCTGCTCCCCAAACTATTCTGGGAAACAGAGGGGACAGAAGGCGGGATGGCTACTAAACAGCGATCCCTCCTTCTTTTGTAACATTTGTCCACTCTGTTCCAGCCATATCTCCCGTTCCCCAGCACTACTTCGATAGTTGCCCTATTTGCAGTTCCCACCCCGGTGACAGTGGGTGTCACAGTTGAGAAGATATAGGTCTTGTTCAATACAATTCCAAATTATATAGACCCATATCAACTGAGCTCATTAAGATATGACAAAATAGCTCAGCTACAGTTGTAATTCCAATCAGCCCAACTGATCCATATCTGTCCCAGCAACGCCCTAACCCTACTAAGGGCCAGGCAAATGCATAGACAATTCTATCTCACCCAACTTATCAAATCATCCACGGACCAGTTCATTACAATATCACATAACAAATCCTGTGTAGGGTCAGGAGACACGGTCTCTATTTATACTGGTGGCATCTGCAGCCTAATATGCCTGTCCTGGGCTGCGGGGCCACGCCCCCAACGCCGCCGGTGCTCCGAGGTGGAAAGAGGAGCCTGGCGCTTCAGGGCCCAGGGCAAATGGAGTCTCTCTCCCACACTGGCCGCCTGCGTTGGTCCCAGGAGATGTTCCTGGGCGGGGTTTTTAAGCCCGCCGGCTTCCTTGGTCCCGCGCTGCTCCTGGCTGCCCAGCTGATGGTGGTGAGGGCAGATAGAGCCCTTAAAGGACCACAGTTCTTCCCAGGGCTTGTGCCGGCCAGGGAGTTCGCTGCGCTGCGCGTTGGTCCCAAGGAGATGTTCCTGGGCGGGGTTTTTAAGCCCGCCGGCTTCCTTGGTCCCGCGCTGCTCCTGGCTGCCCAGCTGATGGTGGTGAGGGCAGATAGAGCCCTTAAAGGACCACAGTTCTTCCCAGGGCTTGTGCCGGCCAGGGAGTTCGCTGCGCTGCGCGTTGGTCCCAAGGAGATGTTCCTGGGCGGGGTTTTTAAGCCCGCCGGCTTCCTTGGTCCCGCGCTGCTCCTGGCTGCCCAGCTGATGGTGGTGAGGGCAGATAGAGCCCTTAAAGGACCACAGTTCTTCCCAGGGCTTGTGCCGGCCAGGGAGTTCGCTGCGCTGCGCGTTGGTCCCAAGGAGATGTTCCTGGGCGGGGTTTTTAAGCCCGCCGGCTTCCTTGGTCCCGCGCTGCTCCTGGCTGCCCAGCTGATGGTGGTGAGGGCAGATAGAGCCCTTAAAGGACCACAGTTCTTCCCAGGGCTTGTGCCGGCCAGGGAGTTCGCTGCGCTGCGCGTTGGTCCCAAGGAGATGTTCCTGGGCGGGGTTTTTAAGCCCGCCGGCTTCCTTGGTCCCGCGCTGCTCCTGGCTGCCCAGCTGATGGTGGTGAGGGCAGATAGATAAATAAGTTAATAGTTTAAGAAGTGTGTAGATAATAGTTTAAAATGCCAACTATATGTTAATTTTTATGGGTACTTCTAATTATATTTTGTGCATATGCATCTGCATTGCAGACTTTAATAATTGTGCATGTTGTATTAAACATGATGAATGTACCAGATTCCTATGCACATGTGCTAAGAAATAAGTTTTCATAGTATTCAGTAGAGCACACTCCCTAGTAAATATACTTAGGTGTTCAGCCTAAATTTAGTTTGTTTGTTTGTATATTTATACCCCACTTTTCTGTCAAAAAGGCTTTCAAGGAAGCTTACAAAAAAATAATTACCGTACTCATTCCCTGACCTCAGGCTAACAATCTAGATAAGACAGGGCACATAAGGAAAAGTGCATGCTATTAGGGGTGGATATTACATCCAGAAGATGCTGGTTGCTCTTCTCTCCTTCAGAGGCCAGAGCAATGACAGCTGGAATAGAAGGATGGCCAGAGCAACAGCACCTGGAACATGGAAAGAAGGAAGGAAGGACAGCCTGTCACTACCCACTAAACAAGGACACGATGGAGCTATATCTGGTTGGTCTTCTGTCCCTTAAAGGCCAGAACAATGGCAATTGGAACATTTTATCAGTGATGTAAGAGGTTCAAGATTCGGGAGACTACATATAGACTGAGTCCACACCAGTAGGAAACACTAATAAGAACTGAGCTGTGCAATTTACCTTGTGGATCTCCTTGGGTCTTTCTCTGCAGACTGCTTCGTAAATTGTTTCTGTTAATCACATAAAACAAATGATGTACACAATGAGAGCTGGAATGAAAGTGTTCTAGGTCTGGATGAGTGGGGAAAATCAGTTTTAGAGGATACTAGGAGATTACTGAAACAAAAGCAGCACTCATTTTAGTATCAGTTGTTTGTTGATAAGTCTAATGTGGTACCTTTACAGACAATTTAGGGGTGAAGCAGATGGCTCTTAAAGGGTGGCCTCTGGCCACTCTCAATGACAGCATAGCCTGCTCCCAAAGCAGGTTACCACCTGCAGTGCCAAGCCACACTGGCCAGGAGTGTGATTATTACAGATGCAAAAGTCCACATTTTTATTAATAAAGCTGATCCATACTGAGCATCCATAAGGAATATTAAATATGAAAAATATAAATCCTTCATTATAATTGTGAGTGAAGGAGAACACAGAGACCCATACATGACTGGTTGAAAACTGTTAAAATTAAATTTTGTTTTTTGAAGGCTGAACTAAGAACCACTGTCTGCCCCACCGGGGGTGGTGGACCCATTAGAATGGTCCACCTCGAAGGCTAATGGAACCAATTGGATTCCAGAAACCCTTAGAGAGTTTAATGGTTGATAGTGCCAGTGATAGTGCCAGTAATTGCCAGTGAATCGCACCCAAGCATCCTTTCCAACCCGGTTCTAACTGTAAGCCGTGGTATACGGAGGAGCTTATGAAGATGAAACGGGTTGGACAATGACTAGAGGACACCTGGCAGAAAACTCAACTTATCTAACAAGACTCGTCATAGGAACTTCCTTTGTTCCTATTGAGAAGCAATATGTGCAGCACAGAAATCTTTCTCCTCTGAATGTATTTCATCTGCAGAGTCCCATACAGCAGAGCTGTTTGGGGTGGTAGGGGAACTGACGCAGGTTCTACCTGCACAGAATCCTTTACTTAAACTGACAACAGCCTGCTGTGACACATTTAACAACTTCTTTGCAGATAAAATCTCTAGATAAGAGCCAACTTAGACACCAGTGTTGGGACAGAATCAAATGAAGAGGTGTCCAGCAACTCCATTGATGAAATTATACTGGATCAGCTTCAACCTGTGAGTACTGATGATGTGGACAAGCTCCTTGGTAGAGTGAGGAAAACAACCTGCCCTCTTGATTCTTGCCCATCATGGCTGGCCATCCAGGGAGGAGATGCATTGAGGATGTTCCTTAGGGACATTGTCAATGGGTCCCTTAGGGAAGGTTTCATTCCATCCTGTTTAAAGGAAGCAGTGGTTAGGCTGCTTCTGAAAAAACCTTCCCTGAACCCCCTGGATATGAATAGCTATAGGCCTGTCTCTCTACTACCTTTTTTAAGCAAAGTGATCGAGAGGGCGGTTGCGCTTCAACTCCAAGCTGTCTTGGAGGAAACCAATTATCTAGATCCATTTCAAACTGGCTTTAGGAGAGGATATGAAGTTGAGACTATTATGGTTGCTCTGGCTGATGACCTTTGCCTGGGCATCGATGGGTAGTGTGACCTCGTTGGTGCTACTGGACCTCTCAGCGGCTTTTGATACAATAGATCATACCATCTCTTTGGATCGCCTGAGAGGGTTAGGAATTGGAGGCACTGCATTGCAGTGGTTCCGTTCCTTCCTCTCGGGCAGATCTCAGAGGGTGAGGCTCGGGGACAGTTGCTCTACAACAATAGAGTTTAATTGTGGCATCCCTCAGGGTGCCATCCTGTCCCCGATTATTTTATATATATGATCATTCAGAGACACGGGGCGTGGTGTTATCAGTATGCTGATGACACCCAGATATATTTCTCCATGTCTTGGTCTTCAGCTTCGACTTCAGATGGCGTCTCCCCTCTCAATGACTGTCATGGACTGGATGAGGACATGGACTGGATGAGGAAAAACATCCTGAATCCAGATAAAACAGAGGTATTTACAGTTGCGGGCCCAAAACCAGGTTGGGAATACAACTTCCAGTCCTAGATGGAGTCACACTCTACTCCAAGGACTGTGCCCACAGTCTGGGTGTGCTCCTGGATCCATTGCTCCAGATGTCAAATCAGGTAAATGCAACGGTTAGGAGCGCCTGTTTTCATGTATAAGAAACTTATCAATTCATTTATGAAAGATGGCTGTAGAAGGAGGCCATGAATAATTGGAGATAATTGGAAAAAAAACACTTTGTGCAACATGTGTCATGCAGATGGTTCAAAAGGAGTGGTCAGAGGTTGCTTCTGTTCTGATCGCACTGGACTGCGGTGACTGCACAGGCACAGGTCCGATTCAGGCCACTGCTGCCACAAGCCTCAACCTGGTGGCTGGCAAGAGTGGCTTTTCACCACTCATTTTTGTGCCAGCTCTTCTGGACTGCATTTGGGGTATGCGTTGCGTAAACACCACACCCCTAAGACACCCCAAAGCTGCCCATTTGTCCCATCTGTTTTGGGCCACTCTTTTACAAGTCCAAACTACTTCTACAAATTCCTACTTCTACAAATCCAAACTCTTCCTACACAAATATCAACTACAGACCAAAGTCCACACAATTTCTGTTCTATATTGAGGCTGTATGTGGAAAAAGGAGAAGGAATGTGATACTACACACTTTATGGTATATTTCCCAGTAAATGAAACACAATTAAAGGTATGTCAAGTAACCACTGCAAATAATGCACTAATTGCAGTGATGGCCAGATCAAAAAGTGAAAGCTTAAACAGATGCATGTCCTTATTAGGACTATGTGAAAGACTTGGTATATGAATTCATTTTTTTAATGGAAAGAATCATAGCTCCTCAGGATGCAAGAAATAACATAACAAAAGAAGTCTGAATACCTGGATCACCTTTGAGAAGCTGTTCATCAGCCAGTTATATGTAGTCAAACTTATACAGTCAAGTACACAATGGAGTTTATTGCTTGGCTTTTTAAACCAGTTTACCTCTATCTGGCTTAATCTTAATTTGGGCAGCAACCTGATCTTATCAGACATTTTTTGCCATCAAATTTGCTGCACAGATACAGCCTGGGTCCATCCCCACTAACAAAGCCACTCCTCGTGGCCATTTTCTTCAGCCGGAAAAGTCCCAGTTCTGAAAAGAGCTGCGAGGAGCACTCCTGGAAGTGGGGATGCGCCCCGGCTGTATTTGGGTGGTAAAAAAGTCTGATAAAGTCAGGATGCCGCCCCAATTAATATGAAGCTGGATAGAGGTAAACTGATTTAAAAAGCCAAGCGATAAGCTCTAATGACAAAAAAAATTGTTTCTTTTTTGAGAGCCAAACAAACAAAAAGAACTGTATGAACACTTGGAAAAATGATTAAAACATTAATCACCTCAAGATCATATTTGTTTTAGTCTAATGACACATATGTCCACCAGAGGGACAGGAAAAAGGTACAAAGGGCTAAAAGCATATCTTGCACCAATGAAGGGTGAAGCAGGACTTCAGAGAAGGCTTGAGACCCTGAGATGACTTCAACTATATCAAGGACAGAACTGGAAACAGTTACTTTTGGACTACAGTTCCCAGAATATCCATCTGGGGTGTCCTGGAAGTCTAAAAAGTAACTTTTCCAAGTTGATTATAAAGCATGATAATAAATTTTCTTACATAAAGAGGTTTTTTTTTAATGGGAGAGGAAATTTACTGTTAATAGGAACACAAATGAATTTGTGATAGAACAAAACAGCTTAGTGAAACCTGAGCAGAGATCTGAAACTTAATTATGTCTTACCTCCCAGTGCAGTCTTATGCATTTCAACTCAGAATAAGTACCATTGAGTACCTGCTCCCAGGTATGTATGTATAATATTACACTCTATGGGCCAGAGCAGACAAGCAGGAAAAAAAGCAGCTCCATCCTGCATTATCTGAAAGTGGGTGAAAACCACACTGTCTGCAGTGCCCACACTGAAAGTGACCCAAACACCCACAGGCTGTCTGCACTGTAAGGCATCTAGCTGCTCCATGCAATTATTATTATTTTTTGCTGCCTGCCCACCATGCATGTACACCATTGCACAAACACACCACCAGTGACCCCCAATTACCTCCCTCTTCCCGCCCAGATACTATTCCATTGGATGCCCACCCATATGATTGGCCACACAGTTGCACATGTGATGCACTGCCTGTACAGTGCATCGGTGTGCCCAGTGATACATTGGAAGATCACAATCATGGAGGCCCACCATACATGCCCCCTACACCCTATGCCCCCCCCCCCATTTAACTGTCTGGTTTGTGTATGTTGTAATTACATCTATTGCAAAGTAGTTTTTTGCTTTGCCAGTCCCATATTGGTGCCAGGCTGTTTATATGCCAATGTGAAAATGAACATTTTTTGCCTTGAGTTGGAGTATCACAGCTTCTTTTTGCTCCAGTTTTTAGCCTCAGAGCATAGCTTTGTTTTGCTTTCCATCAGCTTTCACCTTGTTCCTTGTCTACCCCCCCCCCACCTTCAAAGAGGCTGTAAGCCACTTTATTTTACTTTGGGCTGTCCTGGAGACAGGGATGAGGAGGGGCAGCCACATGCGAGCTGCCTCAACCCCTCCCCAAAGGCATCCTGACGCCACGTGCCATTACGCATGGTGTGCAGCATCAGGATGTTCTTCCAGCACAGCGTTTTGATGTGCTGCACTGGAAGGGGCGCTAAAGAGCCCTGTGCCGGCTGTTATGATGCCCTTTTGCCAGCTCTGAAAGGAGCGGCATTTTGTTGCTCTTTTCCAGGCTGGCAAAAGGGAGGATTGTCAGTGTGTGGATGATGGGTGTTGCAGTGATGCTCTTTGGCACCCAGCAGAATCTGCAGGACAAGCTGGCTGCTGTGATCCACAGCCACTTTGTATCTCTTACCATCAACTGGCTCAGCTTCCCTTCTTCAGGATCCTGTCTTCCTCAGTCAAGAAGACACATTGTAAAGTCCAAAAGCATAGTTTTATTAATGCATATAAAAGAAAAATAAGATAGCTAAGTAAAATCCATTGTGATGAACTTGTCCAGTTCAGCCATGAAAGATTACATCTTTAACAATCCCAAAAGCTTAGGATCTCCAACTTGTTGCAGCCACACACTCACATCTTAAAATATATACATTCTTAATCAAAGGATTCTCTAGGCCCTTCCCATACTCCACCTTCTAGGTGTTAACCTTATGTTGATTGGATAATGTCTGTATGATGTATGTTAACCCAGCCTCTTGCTGTCCATCATCCACCATGTGACTATTTTCCCAAGCCTAATGATATTTACCTTTTTGATATCTCTTGTTTTTCATAACAAAGTCTGTGTCTATAAGTTGTACCTTTGGGAAAGTATATGTTTATGTCTTCTTGGCCATCTGGTGTTAGATTCACTTTGTTTTTCTAGATGCTGTTCCCATGAGGAAAATTCCACACACACATCTCTACATTTCACC
Source organism: Phrynosoma blainvillii (assembly GCA_026167975.1). Lineage (NCBI taxonomy): Eukaryota > Metazoa > Chordata > Lepidosauria > Squamata > Phrynosomatidae > Phrynosoma > Phrynosoma blainvillii. The sequence continues at coordinate 43,409,323 of JANUYF010000005.1, forward strand.
TTTGACTGTATAACCCATCCATATTCTAACAAGGATCGGGGCTGACACATCCGGCAGCCTCAGCCCCAATCCTCCATTTCCCGGGGCTGCCCAGGTCTGCCCGTCTGCATCCCTCTAATAGCAATAGCAGCTTCATTTATATATGGCTTCATACTGCACTAAACAGTTTCTAAGTGGTTTACAACTATAAGCTAATTGCCCTCAACAAGCTGGTTACTCATTTTAGTGACCTCAGAGGGATGCCAGGCTGAGTTGACCCTGTGCCCCTGAGGGCTGGGATTGAACTCACAACCTTGTGGTTTGTGAGTGAGTGGCTGCAGTACTGGCATTTAACCACTGCACCACCAGGGTTCCTCATGTGCCCATGTGTTTCAACCCATGTGTGCATTTACCCTTTAGAAATAATGCAGTTTGACAACACTTTAAATGCTGTAGCTCCATCCTATGGAATCCTGGGATTTATATTTTTAAATGTCTTCTCTGCCAAAGATTGCTGGTGCCTCACATAACTATGAAACTCAGGGTTCTAGATTGGAGCCATGGCAGTTAAAGTGGTGTCAAACTGCATTATTTCTATTGTGCAAATGCTCCCTAAGGCTACAGCCCTATATACATTAAACATTAAATTTCATTCAATACTTTGGAAGTTATTTAAAAGTAAACATGAATAATATGTTGCTGTTTACACTCTGAGTATAAGTATGAGTGAGAGAAGGAAAGGGACAGCAGGTGGAGAAGTGACATGGTGAGTAGAAGCAGAGTGAATGGCAGAGGGGTTCATTGAAGAAAGACAGTTGAGATATTTGATTATAAAAAGTACAAGTAAACTGCATCTTAGGGCCTTTACAGACTGCCAGAAAAAATGCAGCTTGAGGCCACTAACTGTCCTGGCTCAGTGCTAGGGAATCATGGGAACTGTATTTTTTTCTGGGACATTGAGCCTTCTCTGCCAGGGAGCTCTGGTGCCACAATAAACTACAATTCCCATGATTCCTTAGCATTGATTCAAGACAGTTAAAGTGGCCTGAAGCTGCATTATTTCTGGCAGTTTGTAAAGGCCCTTAGTTAATGGGAGTCAGATAAGTTGGGTGGAACCATGACTTCCTCTTCTTCATGAAATGTCACCATGTTTCAAGTTCTAATGTTCCCTAAATAAGTATGATAACTAGCTGAAATTTTTGATCTGGTCAGGGTGGATCCTAGGGAAATATAACTAATCACAAAACTATCTTGCCTTTATCCAGACAATTACGCATTTTTAAACTGGGTCACGTTTTGTTCTATAGAAAGTAGGTGATAGTGGCCACAAAAAATTGCTTCTTATAAGTGTATGCTGAGTCGGGGCAGAGTGAAGAGGCTGAGTTATAAGACAGTTCTGGCTTACCTTGTGACAGCACTGCTACTATCAGCATAGTTTCTTGCCTCACTGTACTATGCAATCCAAGCACTGTGGAAGGTAGTGCTAAGGTGCCACAACTCCCATAACCCCTTATTATTTAACATTCTGAGTGAGATTGATTGGGAGTTATATGTCAAAAATCTACACAGCCAATGGTTCCTAACCTTTGTTGTAGTGGCCAGTGTTGTGAGTTCCCAGAGATGTCATTGGTGTGATTTTAAAATATTTACAGAAGCAATTATTACAGGAAAATTATGTTTATAATTTTCAGCTGGGAAAAAACATATCAAGATCTGTCTCTGTTTCATGCCATTTGAGGCTGGTGTTATATTGAGCCATTCATTGAAAAGAACACGTGAATTCCTTCCTTACTGACTTTTCTCTTGTCAGAAAGTGGACTAAAAAACCACACACAACCTGATAAATCACAGTTTTAAAAGCTCTATGTGAACAACTGAAATAGCTTTCTTGATTATAATATTAGAAGTATAGGGCCAGTTCTTTCATTCAGTGTTTCTTAAATGTCGATCAGATTAAAATACGCCAAATGTAAATGAGGGTGGTTCATTTTTTTTTCAGCTGTTGCTGACTTATGTGGAAGAATGTGTGGGTGGTCTCTTTATTCAGAACACATGCAAAAATGGTCAGAGACATTTTCCTAGAAAATTGTTGCTTTTTCTTATCAAAAGAGATTGGTTTCCTATGATTGTTTTAAGGATGGCACTAGGCCTAAGCAGACTGCCAGAAATAGTGCACATTAAATTGAGGCACTGCCCTGGCTCAGTGCTAGGGAATCATGGGAACTGTATTTTTTTCTGGGACATTGAGCCTTCTCTGTGAGAGAGCTCTGGTGCCACAATAAATTACAGTTCCCATGATTCTCTAGCACTGAGCCAGGGCAGTGCCTCAATTTAATGTGCATTATTTCTGGCAGTCTGCTTAGGCCCACTGATACCTTTCAATAATGTGCAATAAATTTGAACATATCAATTCTTTATTATCTTTCCCCCTTTTCAATTTATTGTAAGAAATTAGACTGTAAGCTTCTTTGAGCAAAGGCATTTTTTTCTTATTCAGCTGTGTAAAGTACCCTGTAACTTTTTAGTGTTATATAAATGTATAAAATATAAGACAAAATCAACTGTTAATTTGTAAAATGAAAGAGAACACAATCCGTTTCATATCTAATGTATCTAAAAAGTATATATGGGAACAGCTTCATGCATCTTTTCCCCCTCTACTCTCAAAGATGAGTTTTTAAAAGATAATGCATTTTCAAAAATGATATTTCTGCTCCATGTATGGCTAAAGTATGAATAAAGAAAAGTATGGATAAAGAAAAATCACTGACAATATGGAATTGTGTTACGAATTCTGTTAGAAAGACTGAAGGATTAGCATGTGCATAGGGATTAAGGGATCTCTATTTTTAGTCTACAAAGGAAAAATGCTACTGGTTGAGGGAGAAAGCATAATCATATGCTATAAATAACTTCAAGGTAGCAACATAAATGAAGGGTAGGAGTACTGGCTCTCACAAGCTGGTGCAAGCTGGAGGTTTGATCTAAACCTGGTTATTAGAACATTTTTGTATGACAGAGAAAGCTGATAAAATCTGCAACACATCCCACATAATGGTTGCAATTCAAATCCAGTACAGAATGAGGAGCACTTAACATTTCCTACTTTCAATGGATTGTACCTATGTCCATGTTTTCATAGATTGTGCAAATGAAACTTCAGCTGTTTCAAACCATTGTTATTTGTAGTGGGTACATGGACAAAGTTTATGTAGATACTTATATCCCACAGGCAAATCACGAAGCTATAATTGTAGTTATTCCACACCTGTATACCAGTATATTGTAAGGAGCTGTTAAAATGGTCAACATAGCAGGAGGATTTCTAGATTTTACAGTGCTGTTGGATCACATTGACAAATCCTACCTTGTAATTAATTTATTGCAACTCCATCTATCTTACAGGATCAAGATATTTTTACATGCTCACCATTTACATGAATTTACATGAATTATCAAAAATTCTAGGACACCGTGCATATCCAAGCTTTGAAAGAACTGATTTTCTTTCAAAAGTGGAATCTTGTGGAAATTAATGATAGAAGGGACAAGAATAGTGTATCCCACTCACACATTAATTCTGAATGGGACTACAAATGAGCCATAATCCATTTGCATCCATGATTATAGCTGCTAGTTAACTGCACCCATAACCACAGACTCACAGCTGGAGAGTGCAGAAGTCACGACAAGATGGTCTTGGCATATGCAACACTGGACAAAATAGAGTAGATCTATTGACTCAGTGGGAAACTAATTAATCAATACTTATGTAAGTTTTATTGACTCAATGAGTCTTCTCTAGTTGGGCTAACAATTCAATTTTATATTCAGTGTAAAGTGTGTTCTGCTCAGTTATCTGAACATTGCATTATACATATAGAGTTGTACATGTGAACATTCACCTGTTCTTTTCTTCATAACAGAAAACTGTGGCTGAACAATGCTCCAGAATATAATAGTAATGTCTATGACTTCTATTTCTACATGAACAATAGGTAACTCATAGGCATTGACATTATGTTGTGAAACACTTTATTTTTTATTTCTACTGGCATGTACAGTCATGAAAGATGTCATGCAAAGAAACAGTACCGTTTCTTTGTTATCCTTGCCCTCAGACACAAGAAAATCATTTAGTTTATTTTAGACATTCCAGTACAATGAACTGTCAGTGATTTATAACTAAACTCATATCAGCTGGATTGCTGTAGAATCCTTCTCTCCAGAATTAGCCGATTGCATTTATGCCATAATGATATATTTTCCCCTAACACTTCCAGATTTGTTTTCTCATATATTTCTATTTTGTTTAAAGGGTGAATATGCCTTCATTCTGAAAATTTTACAAGAGTAAAGGTGTCCTAGACATGAAAATCTAGTTATCTGGTATACAGTGTAGCACATACCATTGTTTAATACAGTGGTCCCCAAAACTTTTCAGGCTAATACCCCCTTTCCTCTTGGGTGACAACCCTAGTGCCCCCATGCTTATTTCTTGGTATTAGGTCCACTGTTCTACTGGAATGTGAGGAGAGAAGAGAGAAAGTATCCTAAGCAAAGGAAGCAGCTGCTTTTGAGTAGTTTTGCACATGAAATAAATGAAATCCTGCTTGCCATGCAACCCCACTAGGTGACCCTGGGCAAGTCACACTGATCCTGCCACAGAGGAAGGCAATGGCAAATCCCCTCTGAAGAATTTTTTTCAAGAAAAACCCATGATAGGTTCCTCTTAGGGTCACCATAAGTCAAAACATCTTGAAGGCACACAACAACAATTGTTGCTAGTGAGCCCAAGTTCCAAAGGGAGTCTGGAGCTACACAAGTTTGTATTTGGGTAAAGAAATGTGAGGCTTGAGGGTGGCTTGGGAAGTTGAAAGAGAGAGGCCCCTCTATGGAAGAAACAGTGCTGCCCAAATGGGGTGCCTGGCAAAGAGGGCGGGTGGGGGGGCAGACAAGCTCAGCAGGATTTCTACCTGAGGAAGGAAGGGCTGCATGGTGGCCTGGGCAGCCCATGCCAAGAAATGTCCCTGCAGATGCCCCCCTCCTCCTCCTCCTCCAGGCTTCACCTGACAAAGGGAGGGGGGAATAAAGGGGGGGGGGGAAGGAACAGGAAACCCCAGGAGTCTCCAGAGCATTGACAGTATCCAACGCAAGGGGGAACAGAGGAAGAGCTTGCCTCCTTCCCTTCTGCTTTGGCTAGCTGCCCTTCTCTTCCCTTCCTCTGGGCTCTGGGTCTGGGTCTGGCATGCCTGCACAGTACCACCCAGAACCTCAAGGGTGGGATCTGGATGAATTTTTCTCCCTTGTTTTTACTCCTACCTTCAGGAATCCAAGACCTGCTGCTTTTCAAAAACTGAATCTGGGACCTTTATGGTTTTGCAGCAGCAATGGCAAACCTACTTGCAACCCCAATCCCCACAATTCCCTGCCACCTCCTTTTTTCCTCTCAGTGCCCCCCTCCCCGCTGCTCTTTTTTCCCTCAGCACCCCCTAGAGATTTCTAACACCTCCATGGGGGTGCTACCACCTACTTTGGGGACCACCAATTTAATGCTCATCACATTTTGAATGAACTACCCAGAAATGCTTTCATATTCTTTTCCCGCTAAGATGCAACTATCTCTTTCTGTAAAGTCTTTATCATTTTTTTTACCCATTTCATGTCCATGATTGGCAGTAACCTTGTTTTTTCTTATTAATTTTGTCCCTGACATTAATTTCTTAGCTGCAAAATCAGTTATGATAGAGTTTGGAGTGTTTGGATGCTATTGGCCACCTTTCCCTGGAACTGCTTCTGGACTATTAATCTGCGGTGCTATTTATTTATTTATTTTGTTTGTCGGTTTTTATTGTATACTTGTTTTTAATATTGCTTACTTTAATACTGTTTTAAGGGGTGGGTGGGTTAGGGAATCATTGTTTTGGATGTTTTTAATGTTGTAAGCTGCCCCGATTGCATTGCAGAGGGGCGGGATAAAAATAAATTTTATTATTATTATTATTATTATTATTATTATTATTATTATTGTACTTATTTAGCAGGAAAAAAATTAATACCAATATTGAGATCATAGGTCATTTTTAATGTATTTTATGTAAGGTGTTGAGTAGTTCTGCCTTTTCTCTGTCCCCTGTTAGAATTTCTCCATCTTCTCTGTGCATGGCCCTACCATTTCCTTCTTCTTCTGCTATGGACATACCCAAAAAAGCCCTTTTTATTGTTGTTAACCTCTCTAGCAAGCCTGAGCTCATTCTGCACTCTAGTTTTCCCCTAAATGTGCTAGCTATTTGTTTGAATTCCTTTTTAGTGATTTTGCTCCTTTTCCATTTCTTATACCTCTCCTGTTTAAAATTTAATATGAGAAACTCCCATCCATCCTGAACTTCCTTCTCCTTTAGTATTCCTGACCACTGGATCACTCCCAATGTTTCCCTAAGTTTATTGAAATCAGCTCTCCTAAAGTCTAGAACAGGGGTAGGCAACCTTTTTGAGCTGGGGGCCGGGTTGTTGTCCCTCAGACAATGGGGGGGGGGGGGGGCGAAGCACCATAAATAAATAGATAAATAAATAAATAAATAAAAATACATTAAAAAATAAAAAATATATGCATGCACACTCTCTCAGCCCCAGAAAAGCCATGGCAAACCCCCTGTGGAGATTTTGCCAAGAAAACCCCAAGTAATAACAACAATAATCAATATCATCATGGCGGGTGGGGGCGGCGGCAGGACCGGCCTGGGGCCGGTCCAAAGGCCTCATGGGGCCACATCCGGCCCCTGGGCCTTAGGTTGCCTACCCCTGGTCTAGAATGAGTGTCTGATTATGCCTAGCTTCTCCTTTCCACTGTATAAGAAACTCCAGGAGAACATGATCACTCCCACCTAAGGATCCCACCACTTGCACCCCATTTACCAGGTCATCCCTGTTGGTTAGGATCAGATCTAAAATAGCTGATCCCCTTGTTGCCTCTTCCACCTTTTGGGCAAAGAAATGGTGTTTGAGGCAAGTGAGGAATTTGCTAGACCTTGAGGTTTTGGCTGAGTTTGTCTTCCAGCAAATATCAGGATAGTTGAAGTCACTCATCACTACTACATCTCTCCTTTTTGAGTGTGTGGTCATCTGTTCTAGATGGACCTTCAGTCTGATCTAGGATGCATTTATATTTTTGAGTGTACAAATGGCCATGAAGTCTGTATTTTTCAAGCTTTTTTGATCAACTGGAAAGCTCTGCATTCTCCAGTTTGTATATAGGTTCTATTAAAATCTTCAACTGACAACACCAAGGCCAGGATCATGATCCTGTTCTCCATTAGGCATGCGTTTCTGTCCATGGAAATGAGTGAGTCCATAGTAGATATTTTTAAGATAATAACCATGGAATAACATCTAACCAATGCATGGTAAGTAATTAATTTTAAGTATTTCCCCAAGTGGTATGGTAAATGTTCCACTGTACTAGTATCTAGTAATCTACTTTTTTGCTTGAATACAATATCTACTTTTTAAAAGTAGAATTTTGAATTCTGCTGGCTGGGAGATTGTGGGGTTTTAGCTCTACATAAAGTTAGTGGCAGTTGTGGAGAGAAGGCAGGTTAGAGCCAGCCCTGGTGACAACCAATCAGGACTGAGCTGGCTACAGCCAATAGGATGTTGGTCTGTAAGGGGAAAACTCCTAGGAACAGTTGGAAGTCAGTTAGGGTTTGAATTCCAGAGAGTGAGGGTCTGGTGGAGACGGTTCCAGAGTGGAACAGGGTTAAGGTCCAGAAGAGGGGCCTAAGACCCATACTAAACTCCAAGTGAGGGAGTTAATAAAGAGAATATCCTGAGGGGTATTGATAGTCTTAGATGCTGGTTAAGAAATAGTGGTAAAGGTACCCAAAGAAGGGCTAAGAGTGTCCTGTGGGGTTAGCTGGAAGTGTTCTAAGGAAAGGAGTGTTTTTAGAGTATTATTATTTGTAACTGTAACCAATTATAACAAGTGCAGCAAGACCAAGGGAAACATGTTACTTGCATTGTAAATAAAGTTTTGTTGTTACTTTATGAAACACTTGTCTACAGTGTGAATGAATATCCACACTACTAAACCTTATACAAGATAGGTTATACCAAAGAGTTTTAGAAGAGAAGGTTGGGGAAGGAGTGGCTCTTTGCATAGGGTAGTGGCAGCTGAGGAATGTAAAGGGTCCATGGTGTGGCCACAAATGAAAGAAAAGAAAAAGTGTGTGTGACATAAGTCTCCTGAATTGTATTATTATTTGCTGTAGAAGGTGATGTTTAGTTTATTTCCTTGTTCACATGATGATGCAAGATAGTTAAATGTCACTGGAAAGTTGTATCAACAAGTAATCCAACATGAATTATTCCATTCTAATCTCTGCCAGTGGAATTAGGACCTCCTGTGATAAATCCACCCAGCATCACCAACTTGCTGTTAGGTCCGCCAGTCCTGTAACTTGAAGCCTGTTCCTTCTGCAGTCTAATAAGATGACCCTAGAATTTCCAGTGAAGCACAGTGGTCCAATAGAACACTCCAAGAGTTCACGTAGCCATGTACTAAAATAACTGAGAGGAAAGAGTTAATTAAATAATATACTTGATTCAGGAAAACAAATCAGAAATGACATTTTTTTGCTTCAAGGGCTACTGTAAGCTGCTGAAAAGTAAAGTATTATCCATGTTCTATTTTTTCCACAGCCCTGAGAAGATCTAAAAACTGCAGTGTCACAGCTAATTTGTTTTTACATTTCATGTTGTTTCTCTGTCTTTCTCTTTAGTTCAGTTGGTTGGATTTCTTTTAAAACCTTCATTTTGTTATATCGAATACTCAGCCCTTGAGGGATACTTGTTTTGAAAATATACTTGTTATATATGTTTTATCTTTTCTAGTATCAAAAAGTGTGAAAGGTTGTCTAAAATCAGCCTCAGCCAAGCATCTTCTATTATTTATAGTTAACTAAAGAAAAGCATTAACAAAACAGAACAGCTAACTGGAAGAACACAGATTCTTTTAGAAAGACTATATGATAAAGCACATCACAGTCAGTGAAAACTCGGACTGGGGCATGTCATACTGCCAGTGGAATATTGTCTTTTTGAATGTCCCTGGTCCAACTCTATGTTGAAAAAGCACCCTGTGCATATACTAAATTTGTGTTTTGTTCTTCTCATCTTGTGTTTTCTTCATTTGAAGAATTTTGTATGGTGGATGCATTCCCATTAGCATTGTGAGGAATTCACCCTAAAATGGTGCTGGAAACTGGTCCTGTCTTCTCAGTTCATGAAACACCTCTTCTCACATACACATAGACACACAGATAGACCTTGTGTGAAGCAAAACAAAACAGATTGTTGACCAACTTATTCTGTGTAATGCAAAAATCAGCTCAGAATTACTCCAATCTTCTGGATACAAATCTTGTACTAGAATTACAATTCTTATTAAAGAAGATTTTAATGTTACTAAGTGCATAATTCTCATGCTGGACTTAATGAAGATGTTTGAATAAGTATATAAAGATGGGGCAGGTAGGGAATGAGGACAGTATAATGACAAATGGGTGTATAGTTCTAGGTATCTTTTCCATAGTACATTCTCAAGAAAGCATATGTAATGTTACATTTCAAAACAAGAAAGACAAAGTTCTCAGAGTTAGCTGTGATCATAAGATTTATTCATTCTGTATAGTTATAAGATGTATGGCTAGGTGTCCTGTCCCTTAGGTGACAACTCAGGGATATGGATCAATAAGGGATGTTACCCATAGTCAGGTGTTCTAGCTCATATCATTTCACTTGTAGATCTGCTCTCTGCCCTCCACGCATTCACCCATGGAGAGCCTGCTCTGTGTCCTTAAATCTCTCTACTGGTTTAGTATGCTGATTGCCCAGGAATCTAAATCACAGAACGTGTATTTTCATGAAGCAGGAGCACATCTTCATATCTTTCTCTGAATATATTACAAAGAAAGGTGGAGCTGACAAGGACTTAATAATAATAATAATAATAATAATAATAATAATTTTTATTTATAGCCCGCCCCTCTGCAAAGCAATTGGGACGGGTTACAGCATAATTAAAACATAAAGAGTTAAAAACAGACAATCCCAATCCCCTAACCCTCCCACCCCTTAAAACTGAATTAAACTAATATTCTATTAAAAACCATATACAAACTTTAAAACAATATAAAGCAACAAGGCAGCGGACACAATTTGAAACAATAAATTGAGGCAGCTTGCCAGGCTCCTCATGTCCAGGAGGTTATTCCGGAAAGGCCTGCCGGAAGAGATCCGTCTTTACTGCTTTCTTAAAAGCAGCAAGCGTAGTAATGAGACGGATCTCGTCCGGCAGGCCATTCCATAGCCTGGGAGCAGTCGCGGAGAAAGTCCTCTGGGAGGTCTGCAACAGCCTGGTCTTCATGGGCTGTAGCAGGTTCCTCCCAGAGGAACCCAGAGGTTCCTCCCAGAGGACCAGGGTACGAGGGGGCTCATATGAGAAGAGGCGGTCCCTGAGATAATATGGACCCAAGCCATGTAGGGCTTTAAAGGTCAAAACCAACACCTTGTACTGTGCCTGGAAACTAATTGGCAGCCAGTGGAGGGATTTAAGCACAGGTGTTATGTGCTCCCTCCTAGATGTACCAGTAATTAATCTGGCTGCCATATTTTGGACTAATTGCAGTTTCTGGGTTAAGCACAAGGGTAGCCCCATGTAGAGTGCATTGCAGTAATCCAGACGTGAGGTTACCAGAGCGTGTGCTACAGTTTCCAGATCCCTCATGTCCAGATAAGGGCACAGTTGGCGTATCAGCTGAAGCTGATAACAGACGCTCCTGACCGTCGCATTCACCTGACTAGTCATGTGAAGCGACGACTCTAAGAGCACCCCCAGACTGCGAACACAGTCCTTAGAGGAGAGTGTGACTCCATCCAGGACTGGCAGCTGTATTCCCAAATCTGGTTTCGGACCTGTCACTGTTAGTACCTCCGTTTTGTCTGGATTTAACTTCAATCTGTTTTTCCTCATCCAATCCATTACTGCTTTAAGACAGTTATCACGAGCAGAGATGCCATCTGTAGTCTGGGCCAATGATCTGGTCATGGAGAAATATATTTGGGTGTCCTCAATGTACTGATGACACCGTGCTCCATGCCTCCGAATGATCTCACCCAGCGGCTTCATGTAGATATTAAATAACATCGGGGACAGGATGGCACCCTGAGGGACGCCACAATTAAGCTCGATTTTGGATGAGCAACTGTCCCTGAGCCTCACCCTCTGGGATCTACCCGAAAGGAAGGAACGGAACCACTGCAAAGCAGTGCCTCCGATTCCTAACTCTCTCAGGTGATCCAAGAGGATGGCATGATCTATGGTGTCAAAGGCCGCTGAGAGATCCAAGAGCACCAACAGGGTCACACTACCCCTGTCGATGCCCAGGCAGAGGTCATCGGTCAGAGCAACCATGGCAGTCTCAACTCCATATCCTGTCCTAAAGCCGGTTTGAAATGGATCAAGATAATTGGTTTCATCCAAGACTGCCTGGAGTTGGGAAGCAACTGCCCTCTCGATCACCTTGCTTAAAAAAAGGAAGCAAGGAGACTGGTCTGTAGTTATTTCTATCCAGGGGGTCCAGGGAGGTTTTTTTCAGGAGGGGCTTAACAGCCGCCTCCTTTAAGCAAGATGATACTCTGCCCTCCCTGAAAGATGCATTGATTGTGTCCCAAAGGAATACTCTCAATGCATCACCCCCCTGGAAGACCAGCCAAGATGGACAAGGATCGAGAGGGAAAGTCGTCTTCCTTACCTTTCCAAGCAGCTTGTCCACGTTATCGGTACTCACAGATTGAAATTGATCCAGTAAAATGACATTAACGGAGTTGCTGGATACCTCATCTATGGATTCTGCTAAAACACTGGCGTCCAAGTCGGCTCTTATCCGAGAGATTTTATCTGCAAAGTGGATGTTAAATCCCTCACAGCAGGCTGTCGTTGGGTTAAGTAGGGGATTTGGCACAGGAGGTACCTTCGTCAGCTCCCCCACCAACCTAAACAGTTCTGCCGGGCGGGACTCTGCAGATGCAATACGTGCAGAACAGAAAGATTTCTGCGCTGCACATAAAGCCTCCCTATAGGAATCAAGGTGTTTCCTAAGGCGAGTTCTGTCGGATAACAGGGGCAAGAGGGAGTGGCCCCATTCTCTTGCCCTACATCAGAGCTTGGTGTCTTGGACTACAGCCAGCCTCAGTTCCCACAGCTGCTGCTAGGAATGGGGAGAATAAGCACTGAACAGCAAGGCAAGCTATAAACCTTCCTGTAATCGAAGCACAACCAAAGCACAGTCCAGAATGCAAAGTGGTTAGTCGGTCTAGGGTCAAGGCAGGCAGCAATCAACAGAAGTCTAGTTTGGTCCGAGATCAAGGCAACAGGGTTCCACAAAGCAAGAACCACACTGACCATAGTCTCACAAGGAAGCTACAATAACTCTTGGCACTGAGGAAGCCTTTTGCTGATGTTTAAATAGCCAAATCCTACCTCAGTGCCAGCTGAGGCTTGTTGAGGCACAGCTGCTTCTCAGCCAGCCTCTTGGACCTGCGCACGCCAGCACTTTCAGCTCTCCTCTGCCTAAAGTAAGGTACTGGCCCAGCTGTATCTTCCTGATTCTCCCCACTAGGCAGCTGAGCCTCCAAAGGAGTAGCACTAAGACCTGGCTGCTCTGGGGCTGGGAGAACGGGGCTTGGCTCAGGCAGAGCAGAATGAGAGCCAGGTGGAGCCTGTATCTCTTACTTCTCTGGAGGAGACCCATCCTCCTCCTCATCCTCCAAGTCCTCCTCATGGCTGGCCCCGACACTTGGAAACAATGAGCAACAAGTTTAAAAAAATCTGTAATGAAAATACAAGTTACACTTCAAAGTAACACAATGAATGGGAACTATGGGGCGAAACAGAAGGTCAGGAAGGAGCAGCCCTGGGGCCGCGGTAGCCACACCCCCTGGGCCTGAGGATTCCTGCTGCCGCAGTCCCAAATGGACCATGGAAAGGAGCAACAAAATATCCGCTCCTTTTGGGCCGGTTTTGGGGCACCTTCGGCAGCCCTGGTGCAATCCCACCATGGCTTCTGGAAGCCACTCTCATCTGCCTGCCTGTTTCAGACCTACGAAACTCTATTGGTTTAATGAGTAACATTTTCTCATCATCTTTGAAAGTTGGCCATTTTTAAAAGCTAATTGATAGGAATTTTCCAAGTTTTTTGCTATTCTAATGAGCAGGTATCTTTTTAAAAACTCTATAATGAGTAATGGGAAGTAATTACTTCAAAAAAATAATAACTTTCCAAGTTCTGTTTCACAGAATCTTAACGATGTGAAGTAGAATGTTCAACTAGAGCAGTTCTTACTCTGTCTGTTTTCAGCATCGTTCAGTTTTTTTCTGTAGTGCCCCAAAGTAAAGATTTGACCCATCAGACCTTTTCAGGGTATCGCTGGCAAGTTTCATGAAATCAGACTCCTGCCATGTTATGTGAATGTGGGAATTCTGTTGGTAGTCCATGCTAGAGTAAGTTCTATTGAATCAGTGACATTTACATTAGTATTGACTTACCATTCAACAGTTGATTCAATGGTTCTGCTTTACTGTTGGAATTACCAACAGAATTCAGACTAGAGAGGTAAGATCTGATAAGACTTTGGCTTCCCATCAAATTCTGTAGTTGCTTCCTGGTCTACTAGCTAATGGAGGACTATTTATAATCTTAAAGTGATTTTCTTAAAAAACTAGGCAAATGTAGCATAATTGCATGATAGTGATGCAGGAACTGTTGTCCATTTGATTCTCATTATGCACCAGGAATAGATAGTAGTGTGGGGCAGCAATCGGAGTCTAATAGTAGTGTTATGCTTTATGTAAGGAGATAGCTTATAAAACTGGACCATTGCTTTGCTGCATTGACATATCTGGAGCTCAGAATAAAGTGGAGTTTCCTGCTTTAGCTGTAGCCAGATCCCAAAATAACCTGAAGAAATTATAGATCTGATTACATAGAAACTAAAGGACTTAAAACATTTTCTAATAAAGACATAGGAAGGCATAGCTTGTATTTATTTGCATTATTTTTGTAACAAACATTTGAGGTGGGGGTGGGTGGTAAGCAGAATCTTAAAACTGTTATTTAATTTGCAATCAAACCTGATAATGAAAAAAGAACCCTACAAACCTCTCTACTTTCTATAAAAAAATCTGTAACCCAATTAGAAGAAAACTGAGCCACAATTCTAGACAGCAGCGTTTTCTAGACATGTTTTATAAAAAGAACTGAATTTTCATGGTTTCTATGTATACTGACATGTCAGATATAGACAAATTGTGTGTTCAAAGTTCAGCAGCCTTAATTAAACCAGCCCTTTCTTGTTCTTTCCTCACACCTTTTCCAAATTATTACTCTTACACATTAGCTGATAACAGCCACATATCATACTTGAATTTTATTTGTAGCACTGTAGCAGTGTATTGAACAGGTTCACAATTCACAAAGAATTGATAAGTATGGAGAAATACTTGTTTTGGCAGTTCTCATTTTCTTGACAATACATATTTTTGGAATTTGTATTCATTGCCTTCAGGCAAAAGAGGTTCAATTACATTAAACACAGAGAAAAGACCTGACTTAGATGAGACTCTCCCCCACACACTTTTTTTTTTTTTTTTTTTTTGCACAACTTCCCACCACTGTTTCCACATGCCCAATTGGATTTGGGGCAAAATTGCATATTTTTTCCTTTGAAGGTGTGTGCGTGCAAGCGCATGCACAAAAATATGATTTTTTTTTTATTTTTGCATGAAAAATGTGTGTTTGTGAAAAAACACGTTTTTCAAGTAGAAAACCCCCTCACACTGTTCTACATCTAAATTATGGAAGTAGTACATTCTCTGGGAAACTTGATTAGGATCATCAGACTGATGTTTGTCAGCTGTAACTGTATGGCAGTAGAACAAAATATATTGTGAAAAAAAAATGCCTGTAATGGTAACTGGGAAAATTTATGTTACTATTCCTTCTGAGCTGCTACAAACCCATTGACTTAAGCTACTAGAGCAGTTGGCTAAATTCAGCATTAGGAAAGCCTTCAGTTAAATGTTGCACTACTGGAGGAAGTAAAACATTTTTTCACTAGAGGAAAGGAACCTGACAGACAAACATTGTATACACTTTAGAAAGCCCCAGTAGATCTATTATCAGTTACAGACTAAGAGCTACATTTGAGTTATGATAATGAGTAACAACCTCAGGGCATCTGACACTATAAGTTTTTGGGCAAAGCACTGAGTGGAACTTTCCCACCTGCATTTTGGGCATACAACCATGTTCCTCATGTTACTTCCTATTGGGATTCCATGTCAATTCTTGGCAGCAGACCAGAGTAACTGTTTTATGGCTAATGTGTCTTAGATGTATTATAAGCAAATTACCAATTTATCAGAAACCTGAATTTAACAGGCGCTGTGATCTGTACATTAGGTTTCTATTGTTACTCTTGATTTATAAGTGCACTTTATGCAATCATCTTTCCTACTGTAAAGTAGGGCAATGATACTCAAAGTGGTAGTGTATAATCCATGAGCTATTGACAACTAGTTCACAGTGAATTTCCAGGAAGGAAAAACAGTTGTAGTCAATGGGCATAAATATGGTGCTGGTCCCTGCCATACTGGGAAAAACACCTGTTTGCCCCCCCCCCCCATCAGATAGCTTGAGAAAGCACTATAAGGGAACCATGAAATAAATGCCATAGCAAAAGGTAACATAGCATTATAAACTAATGATAGAACAAAAATTGTGGAATCTTAATTAATTAATATAATGTGCAAATATATTATAAAATGTGGTTTCACATGTACCACTATATCACATGGACCCTTCAGTCCAGATTATCAGTGGTTTTACATTAGCACAGTATCCTGCTTTGCTTTGCAGCATTACCTCATGTCTGCAAATAGCATAATGGTGCACCATCCCTTCCATTTCATTTTATCCACTTGTTTGCGTATGCAGTAGTTGATGGCACCACATAATGGTGAGCATTCATTGCAAACATCTCTTCCATTGTATATATCTCCAAAATATAATAAATGAAATAGCTTCAGAATGATGAATTATACTTGTGGTTATTCAAGGGTGGACAAAGTATGCCCTGCACACCCTTGGGACCCCAAAGTGCAGCTCCTGAAGCCCCCCAAAGTCCACAGAACCATTTAAAAATTGTATGGATGTGTGTGTGTGGGGGGGTAATTTTTCACAAATGTGACAGTCCACTCCCTCCACTCCGAGTTCCCCAAAACTCATCGCAAAATAGGTTCAGATGGTGGCCAAAACATAGCAGTGTGACCAGGGGCAGTGGACACAGGTTGGAAATTGGTCCCTGGCCCTCTGTTGCCCACCCTGTGCTAGTAGGTGGCATGACTGAAAACATAGTTAACATTTGGGGATTTTTGCATTTTTTTTATTCACAAGAGAGGTTTTGCTTCTACTTTAATCTTTACCTTCAGTATTCTTATCTTTGAGTGTTTTAGGAAATGAAAATAGCACTTAAAGATCTCTAATGATTGTGCAGTGCTTTGATGCATAGAATTCTCTGCAGCACATAGGCTTTAAAACAAATTCAAAAGCATAAGTCATGATGATAGAATTTGAGCTACAGAGATGTATGTATCACTTTCTTTCCCACTTGAGAGTGATGGTATGTACTAATCACAAGAGGAATTTTAAACATAATAAAAGGAGGTCACTTTGAGGTATCACTTCCTCTTTGGGGCTGGCAGTAATGAAAGGTAATGTGGAGCTAGCTTCTAACTTCCTCTTCTATTTGCGTCTGTATAGCTCCAGGAGGCAAACTACAAATAGAAGGATGCTGTTTCACATCCCTTTTGCCAGCATACCACACCCCTATAACAGTGCTGCTTCCCTGTTTGGGGGTATCTTCAAATGACAGTGGAAACTAAAGAGATCATAGAAAATGTATGAGAAGGTAGCCCCACAGTCAGGTATAAAAGAATAAGAGAAGAGGGTTCACCATTTTTATTCGTAGCCTTTTACCATGCTTCTTTTTAAGTTCCAGAAGTTGGAGTGAGTAAAAGTGAAGATATCTTTTCCATTCTTTCAGATAATATAGTTGCAGTGGATGTTGGTTAAGACTATCAAGCAGTAAGAAATAAGAAACAGCACATATATCCTCTTGTACTCACTAACCAAACCAGTTTCTTCTCTACAAAAACACTATCTTCCAAATACCTTCAAAGGTTATCTGGGCCCATGAGACTGTGAGTGGAAAAGAGAAAGGGATAGAGATAGATTTTATGGTTGGGAATATAGAAAAATGGCTTTCAGCTTGTCCTTGGCAAGTCAGAAATCATAGAATCATAGAGTTGGAAGAGACCACAAGGGCCATCCAGTCCAACCCCCTGCCATGCAGGAACTCCCAGTCAAAGCATCCCTGACAGATGGCCATCCAGCATTGAATGTTAGAAACATTGCAAATTGTGTATGTCAAATGTGATTGCATGATTAGATTATTTGGATTTGTTTCGTTCATAACATGTATCATTCAAATAGGACTCACTAATGCACCTCCCTTAGGCACTTAGCAGTTCTTATGAAAATGAATGCAAAATATCTATGACTTTTGTTTGTTAACTGCTTTTGCGTCGATCTTGACCCATGGTGACCCTATGGATGAGACTTCTCCAGGCCCCCCTGTCCTTTACTGCTCTGCCCAGCTCCTGCAATCTCATATTCGTGGTCTCTTTAATAAAGTCCATCCATCTAGCATATGGCCTTCCTCTCTTTCTGCTTCCCTCCTAATATTATTGTCTTTTCCAACAATTCATGCCTTCCCATGATGTGTCCAAAGTATGACGGTCTCAGTCTTATCATCTTGGGATATCTCTGGCTTGGTCTGTTCTAGGATCCATTTGTTTGTCCTTTTCACTGTCCATGGAATCCTCAGCACTCTTCTCCAGCACCACATCTCAAATGCATTGATTTTCCGCCTATCTTCTTTTATGACTGTCCAGCTCTTATATCCATACATGTTAGTAAAGAATAAAATGACTTGTATGATTCTGACTTTTGTGCTGAGTTGTATGTCTTTGCATTTTAGGATTTTTTTCTAGTTCTTTCATAGTTACCCTCCCCATTCATAATCTTCTCCTGATTTCCTAGATATGAGAACTCTTTTACTATTTCTATTTCCTCATTGTCTAGTTTGAATGTGTGTAAGTTCTCTGTGGTCATTATTTTTGTTTTCTTTATGTTCAACAGTAAGCCTGCATTTGCACTTTTTCTTTGATCTTCCTTAGTAGTTGTTCCAGGTCTGTGAGGTTTTCTGCTAGCATTATGGTGTTGCCAGCATATCTCAGATTGTTGATATTTCTTCCTCCTATTTTCACTCCTCCCCCTTCCGTGTCCAAGACTGCTTTCCTTACAATATGTTCTGCACATAGGTTGAATAGATAGGGTGATAGGATGCAGCCTTGTTTGACTCCTTTGCCAATTGGGAACCATTCTATTTCTCAGTAGCAGCTTGTCTTGAGTACAGATTCCTTATTAGGATTATCAGATGTGTTAGCACTCCCATGTCTTTAGGGGTGTTCCATAGCCTTTCATGATCTATGCAGTCAAAGGCTTTGCTATAGTCTATAAAGCACATGCTGATTTTGATTTTTTTAAAACTCCCTGCTACACTCCACTAGCCATCATATATTTGCAATGTGATCCCTGGTTCCTCTTTCTTTTCTGAACCCTGCTTGGATCTCTGGGATTTCCCTCTCCATGTGTGATTGGAGTCTATATGACTACTACTTTTGAAACTGAATATAAACATGAAACATGAAGCAAAGCTGTTGTGGTCCAGTTTGGTATCTGGAGTGGTTGCTTGCAATCTCATTTCCTCCCATTTAGCTGCACTGTGTTTTTGCTGTGTACTTTTATTATGGATTTAGGACATACCAATTGTCCAATTACTGTTGTTCCTTAAAGATAACTCTGTGAAAAGGGGTACTGGGGTTCCTGAAAATAAATGTATGATCATCTGCCTAAAGAAACTATTTCCGTCCGATTCCTTACTCATATATATTGATGTATATCTGCTTGCATTTGTATGTCAGCAGCAGCTGAAGAACTAGACTGATGGCTGGCTTACGTCTTGTGCAAAATGTAGTCCATGTTGAAAACCTAAACTATTTTACAAAGAATGTGAAGAAACTTATGGTTGTATAATTGTACGGTTGTACAATTAACCTTCCCCTATGCCTTCTGTATATAAAATGATTCCAGGATTCCACCCTAGACTTCTCTATGCCATCATTCCTTTCTCCATCTTATTGTTACTCAGGGTAAAAATTCAGTCATGAAGTTTTCTTTAGTAGTTTGAATTGGAGTAATCCAGAAATAGATTTACATTATAAATGATTTTGATTAAGCCTGATATTAGTGTTGGAAAGAGTATTCAAAAATGGTTGTAAACATGTTTCTTAACTGTCAAGAAAACGTGAAAAGAATCATTCTGGACTGATAGGAACCTTTGCAGATTGAACTTTTTCTATGCAAAAATTGCACATCTGCACAAAAATACTGCATGCAAACTTTGGGCAGATTGAGCCTTGAAGGGTGAATCCTCTTCAAAAACAGCACAGTTTTTGAAGGAAAGGTTTGAGTAGAAAACCTGAGAGGAAAGAACAAACATTAGAAAAGACTGCAGAAAATGATCATTTTCTATGATAACTCCAGACCTCTAGTCCCACTCTCCTTTTGATGTTTCTTCTGGGAATATGGTAACATTGAGTAATTTGAGTGACTTTCTTCCCACTGGGAGAAAGTCTTTGAAAGCCACACAGTTTTTGAAGGCTATTTGCAATTCAGGTCTCATCTGCACAAAATCCACACTTGGCTGTTTTGCACAGAAAATAATATTTCATCACAGAAATTTTAATTCTTGAGCAGAAAATGTTGTTTTCCGTGCAAAATAACCATGTGAGAATTTTGTGCAGAGTAAGTCTAACTAGGAAAATTCTCATCAATCCAGAATTCTCCTCATCAGGGTTTCTCAGCACTTGCAAAACGTGTTTATTAAAACAAATTTTCAAATATTTTCTAATATTCTTTCCATCTCTAGTAACCCTTCATGATGGGATCTGTCTTTCAGCTCTACATCTTTCTCCCAAAGCTTCTTCCCCTATCTCCCAAATTTCCTCTTTCAGATCAGCTGCTCCTCATCCTATCATATTGATCCTTCCCCCAAACAAAGAAAAGTAGAAATAACATGACTCTGAAGGCTTTTCAAAATCCTGTACCTCTTTAAATTATATTATTGCTGCACCCACTTCTGCCTAAGGAATAAGAGTAATGTTCTTTGTGTGTATCTTCCTAATATGGAAGGTGAACTCCTCACAATATCTTTCACTGCTTTCTAAAGTGTTCTGTCTAGTGCTAGGGACATTAGAATCATACAATCATAGAACTGGAAGAGAACCACAAGGACCATCCAGTCCAACCCCCTGCCATGCAGGAATAGACAATCAAACAACCCCAACAGATGGCCATCCAGCCTCTGTGGAAAAACCTCCAAAGAAGGAGACTCCGCCACACTCTGAGGCACCATATTCCACTGTTGAACATTTCTTACTGTCAGAAAGTTTTTCCTAATCTTGAGGTGAAATCTCTTTTCCTGTAGTTTGAATCCATTGCTCTGGGTCCTGTTCTTTGGAGCTGCAGAAAGCAAACTTGCTCCATCTTTAGTATATCCTTTCAAATACTTAAAAGAGTATTATATTGCCTCTTAACTGTCTCTTCTCCACCTCCCTTTGATGCTACTTATAGGGCATGGTTTCCAGACCTTTCGCCATTTTTGGTCACCCTTCCTTGGACACCCTCCAGCTTGTCAACCCTGTTTTTTGAATTGTGGTACTCAGAGCTGGACGTACATAGGTGCTATATGCTTGAAGAACCACAATTATTGTAGTTGTCACTTTATTTTCTGATAAATGCCAAACCATTTTTTGTTTCTAAAGTGGAGCCCAAATAGTGCTCCCCCACTAGAGACAACAGTTTTAAAAAGTCTTTCTTCTCCCTTGACACAGCAATTTTTTACTTCATCAGTGTCCAATAACTCATCATGGCATCTAATGTAAGCTCCTTTACCGTCATTCGAGACCTGGTGGTAGCTTCATGTATACATCTACAGTTGGCATTCCATTTTTGTGGGGGATCTGTTCCGGACTCACACACACACCCGAAAATGGAGACTTGCCAATATTCAAGCCCCAATGGAGGTCGCCCTTCCATGAATATTTGAAACCGCAGGCGTCAAGTCCGCGAGAACTGAGCGGAACTGTAATCATAAAATTCTACGCATTTTAAAAAATCTTTTATGTTGTGATTGTATACATACCTTCATAAAAGTAAGCCCCACTGGGTTCAGTGGTGCTTATGTCCAGGTAAACAGCCTAAAGATTGCAGCTTAAATCTTGCATTTCTACTTTAAACATTCTTTATCCTCTGTTACAATGCACACTATAAGATTCTGTTGTAAGATTATACTTTAGAGTTTAAGTTGTTCATATTTAAATGTAGATACAACATCCAGCAAGATTGGATGCAAGGATAAAAAATAACTTGAGTATTAATGGCAGAGGGAAGTAAGAAGACAAGGTTTAGTTAATCTATCTGGACTGAGTCTGGTTGTTTTATTGTAGTTCTGAAATCCAGTGCTTCTGCTGCTTTAACTTATTTGCTTGTGGTATGTAAAGAAGCGTGCTTTCAGAAAGTTCTTGTCCCCAAACCCAAAAGATGATTATAGTAACCCTGAAGAGTAAATGATAGCATTTTAATAACATGGAAAGATGTAGTAGAATATAAATGAAGGTCATTGTATATTTCTAGAAGAAAGGTTTAGCTGGTACATTTTTAGAGAGCTTTCTTTTAATATGTAATTAGTTATTATTATAGGTCAGATATGTAAAACACAAGTTACTGTGGCAGTTATGATTGTAAAAGTACTTTCCAGCATGAACCTGTAGTTGAACCTTTTGATATTCCTCTCCCACCAGAACATCTAACATATATAATAATAAATAGATGATAAAACATAGACAATAAGAATGCTAAATGCTAAAATGCTAAATGTTAAAATAATATGCTAATATACTAAAAATTCCTTATCCGTCACTACTCATCTTGGCAACTTGTTAATCTTGTTAAGTTGAAGTCATAATTTAGCTTAATTATACCTTCACACTACTTTGAGCATACCCAGTCTTTTTGTTTTTGGAATCTAAGAAAGGTCAGGCCTGGTTAATATTTGGATTGAAGACCACCTGGGAATAGCAGGGTTCTCCAGGCAGGTCTGGGCATCCATTCTTCTTGAAACCCTGGAGAGATTTTGCTAGAGAACACAGGTCTGGAACATTGGTCTAATTTATAATAACGCATTTACCTATGTTTTCATCACCCTATTTGGATAAAAATGAATGAATTAAAAAGAATTTATTTACTATTACTAGTACCTCCTAATTTAAACATGCCTATATATGAGCCCAACACAATATTATACATTACACTCAAAACATTAATGAATCTTTTATAGTGCTAGGCTTGTTACCAAAACATCTGTGGAAGTGTTTCTAGCTGTAAGAGGAACTGTGCATGGCAATGGCTATGCATGATTCCTCTTTCCTTTTCAGGCTTACATGGGATCTTCCTTAAAAACAATAATCACAAAGAGCAGCTGTTTGGGGAGGTAAGATATGTGTGTGTGTGATCAGAACAGTTACAACTTTTTGAAGAAGACTTTACATTTGCAAACGTGGACTCTAGCTGTCATACAGTCAGCCCTCCATATCCACAGATTCAAACATTCATGGTTTTAAAATATTTTAAAAATATATAAATTCCAAAAAGCAAGCCTTGATTTTGCCATTTTATGTAAGGGACACCATTTTACTATGCTATTGTATTCAATGGGCTTGAGCAGCCATAGATTTTGGTATCCACAGGGGGTCCTGGAATCAAACCCAATGGATACCAAGGGCCCACTGTAAATTATATTATTATAGTTTATAGGTTATAATTAAGTTTATAAAACATGCAAAATGCAAGGGTGTAAAGTTCTTGCTATTCAGATGTTTATTTCTAGGCATTTTGTGTACATTGGGATAACCTATGTGAAGTGAAATATATATTACCAGAGGGAAATAACCTTGTGGAAATCAGTGACCATTGAAGAAATTAATGAAATCTTCATTGACAATATTGTCATAAGCAGTGAGAGCTTGCATAGGAAATGTATATACAAAGCATACAGATTCAACAGTTATCCCAGTTTACAAAAATGCAACCAAAAAGTGCAAAACAGGTACTCTGAAGAAAAACTTACATTTTTTACCACATCCTTATCAACCAAAATTTAACAGAGAAGTGAAACTATTTATAGCATGATCAGTCACTATTTATTTCATGTATTTAAGGCATTTATATGCTAATTCTCAGCATGCAAAGGCCGCCAAAGTGATGCTCACTTTGGACAAGTGTGTTGAAGCTCTCACATTTCAGACAGGCACATAGGAGAAGAGGTAGTCTTTCAGATATGCTTAGATAGCTTTAAAAAAACATACTGATAGACAATACGCTCAAAGTGATTCACAAAAAAGGGTGGTGGTGGTGGTGGTGGTGATGGTTTTCCTGTTTTGAATACTACTGATAATAAATTTTCAATATCAGAACAATATTATTTGGAGTCCAGTCCCAGGTGTTGATAGGACAGGGATGAAACATCTTCTTTTCCAATTGTTAAGTAAAGCTTTTTCCTCTGGACAGACTACATTCTAAACTTTGCTTTAAAGGGGATAAAAATATGCCAATGGGACTCTCCAACCATAAGTACAACTCGATCAAAATGGCAAAATTTTCATACTGCAAGTGAAAGTGTTATGTCTTACCTAGAACCACTCTAAAAATAAAACAACATTTTTAAAATATCATTGTACTGGTTCATTTTGCTTTCTTTATGCTACTCTGCTAAAAACCAAGAAAAGTGAATTGTTAAAACAAACAAAAAAAACCTAGCCTTTCAGATCAACAAGAAATTGTTGAGCAACATGAATGGGAAGAAAGTACTTCATAGGTCAGAGTGACATTTTCCTCAGAATGAATTTTTGTTCTTAAATTGCTCTTAAACAACTTGTGTTATGGAGAAACTATGATGAAGAAAATGGTTTGTCCAGAAATAAGGAAGAAATTACAAAATTGTTCTTTGGAGGCAGATCTAACCAATTAACAATTTTAATGTCACAATGACAAATGTCATGCAGTTTTCAATCAGATGGTTCTTTTCTAAAAACCAGTGGTCAAATATGTGGCTTTTTTTAGATAAATAAAATGCATGATTATTATTTTTTTAAACAAAAAACAAAAAACAAAGTACATTGTGAAGCCCATATTTCAAACTCAATTGAAGTTAATAGAGATTAGAGTTAGGTTTGTAAATATTTGGAGAAAATTTTCCATCAGATTAAGGAGCACTCCATAACCATATGTATAAACTAAATATATAAACCTACCTAGGAAAGAAAATGCCTGAACTCAGTGGGGCTTGCTTCCAAGTTAATAAGTATAGGGCTGTTCTGTAAATTAATTCTAAAAAAATCTAGTAAGTGAACAAATAAGAAATAAAATCGGGGAGAAAATTAATGTCCTCAACTAATGTAAGACAATGGAAAATTGAGCTGCTTCTGTCTTCAGTGTCACCGGTGTTGGTTAATATAAATTTCACAGTGTGAAACTGGATTTTCTGTGAAAGTGTATAGAAGTAGTTATAGAATCTTCTGTGTCAGATGAATTTGGTAATTAGCAGAGGAAACAGAGTACTACTGTTCTTCTAAATAAGCAGGAAGACAGCCATATAAGCTATGTTCTATTCCATTGATATCTTCATCAATAGTGTCAAATGCCAACTAAGTAGTGTTGCTGCGGGGGGAGGAGAGATATTTTGTACTTCATAAAATTGAAATCATGCTGGGACAGTAAAATACCCATTTTCTCTCCTTTCTTTTTATAATGACCAAAATACTATTTATTTATTTATTTATTTATTTATTTATTTTTAGAAAACATTAGACACGTGCATCATAAAGAAATGGGGCAGTGAGGGCAGATGACAGGCAGACAAAATACCAAATTTTGATCAGAAGAAGTGGGTCTCAAACTGATAGAACTCTGTGCATCCCACTTCTCATAAGTGACAACTCTTACAGCATACCTCATCGTGACGTAGAGAAAGGATGCTTTAGTAAGTCCTCCTTCCCTTACTCCCATTGATTAGTGTTGTCACAGATCTGACCCGCAAGCATTGTATGAGGCTGTGGGCAGTAATGTAGACCTGAATCAACAAGGAGTCCATGGAACCCCTGTTGTGGACACAGAGGATTTTTTCTTTACCAATACAGTCATGTATTTAGATTAAAAAAAAAACACCTTCAAAGGGTGGGGGAGAGGTTCCTAGGCCTAGATCTGGGATCTCTTCTAACTATGAAGCTCATTGCATCACTAAATAAAGCATTTTACCTGTCCTGAATTCAATCTTAATTCGGGCTGCATTAGTATCCTATCACAGCGATATTGAAACTCCGTCTGGGTCCAGCCCAGGTCCAGCCCTGGTCCCAGGAGTGCTCCAGTGGCCATTTTTTTTTAGTTGGAAAACTCTTGGTTTTGAAAAGAGGCATGCTGAGTGCCCCTGGGACCGTGCTGGACCTGGGCTGGACCCAGGTGGTGGTTTCAGTGGCAAAATCACTGCAGTAGGGTCCAGATGCAGCCCAAATTAAGATTCAGTTTGGGACAGGTAAAATGCTTTATTTTAGCAGTGTGATAAGCTCCTATGTCTTTTTTTATTCTAAAACCTAAATCCACTTATTAGTTCCACCCATTGAATCGGTGAGGATTACATAAATGTTGAGTTACCAAGCGCCAGTTGAAGCAGTAGATCTACTCAAGTGCTGGCTAATGCAAGTTGAGCGTCCCTTATATGAAATGCTTGGGACCAGACATCTTTTGGATTTTGGATTACTGATAGATTTTGGAATATTTGCATATATACAATGTGCTATCTTGGGAATGGAGCCCAAATCAAACAAGAAATTCATTTATGTTTCATATACCCCTAATATACATAACCTGAACATAATTTTATACATAGTATTTTTTTAAAATAATTTTTGTTTCACGCTAAGTTAGTATACATTGAACCATCAGAAAGCAAAGGCATTCCCTATCCCATGTGGACTATTTTTGATTTTGGAGTATTTCAGACTTCTGAATTCTGAATTCTGGATAAGGGATACTCATCCTTGTGACCCTGCGCCATCTGGCGGACGTGCTGCCCCCCCCCCCCAGCTTGCGACTCCATGGAAGTAAGGCAAGCAGTGACTACAAGTTAGTGCTTGTTAATTCTTTAATTATAGGAGAAGTAAGCCAGCCTCTTTAAGCATCCCCCACATTCTTTGTTTATTTTATATGCAACTGTTGTGAGCTGCCTTTATTGCCTAAGGGCAAAAGGCGGGGTGCAAAAAATAAAAATAAAGTTGTTATTCTCCTCATGCTGATGTGCCTGCCATGCCATTTCCACTTTGTGTTTTGTGGGCACCCTGCTCAGCAAAGCACAGTCCCTCTGCCTTGGTCCTGGTGCAGTAAGTGACGTTTGGGGGATGTGGAGGGGATGACGGGCACCCCATGGCTCCCTGTGGCCCACTACAAACCTGTAATTGGATTTTTTTTTGTTTTCGTCTAGCTCCTTCTAACAAAACTGGATAAGAAAACTGAGCCTTGACACTTCCCATGCTCTCTCATCTCTCTCTCTCCCTCTTACTCACAAACAAACATACACAAATAACACTTCTTATGACAAGTAAATTGTAATACTGTTTTACCTGGTAATGGTACACTGCTATACCAGATGATCCCACCTTTAAGCAGGAAGGCATGCTACAACAGGTGACTGAGAAAACAGACAACCACTACAAGATTTTCACATTTCATTAATTTTTCCCATTAAAATCCCCATGTTTTGTGCAAAGATTTTGCTAAAAAGTCCCTAAATGCAGAATTGTTTTTGATTTTTTTTTTCATAATCTTACATAGTAGGAAGAAGATTTTGGAAATCATTTGTTCTTGTGTCTGTGAGTGAGATAAGCATCTCTAGCCACTGTGCATGATGAAGCTGCTGGTGCTTAGCCAAATTATTAAATAAAGGCTTACCCTTTAGATCAGTCCAAATGACAAATGTCGTTAATAGCAAGCACATTCTCATATTAGACATTTATTATTATTAAATGTGACATGTTTTTGTTCTAAAGTGTGTGTTTGCTAAATTGCCTAGCTGTGAAGTTTGTAGAGATAAAAATGCCTGAAGGGGGAAAAACGGCTCTTATTAAATAACAGAAGTTCATTTTTAGACCACATCAAATGGTCTCAAAGGATTGGTGCTCTGCTTGGTAATGTTTTTAAATATAAAATTTAAAAAAATTAAAAATTTCTTTTGGTCAGCAAAATTTATTACACATTATTTCTTGTCAAGAGTTTAAGAGACTTTTTTTGGAAATGTTTCAACTCTTCTTCCCAAAAATGACTATTTCTCATTACAGTACATTTACTGTGTACAATATAATACTGTAGTGGCTTGAGTGTTAGACTAACACACTGGGAGACCAGGATTCAAATCTGCACCTAACGAAGGAAACTCCCTAGGTGACCTTGGACAAGTCACACACTCTCAGCCTTATAGGAAGGCAATGGCAAACATCTTCTGAACAAATCTGGCTAAGAAAACTCTGTGACAGATTTGCACTTAGGGTCACCATACATCAGTAATGACTTGAAATCACACAAAAACAACAGCAACAACAAAAACAGCAACTCAAAAGTCAATACCTTTATTTTTCAGTGGTATGTATGCCCCAGATGAATGTCTGATTAGACACACAGTTAGGTCACAGAAAATCAGGTATTCACTATTAGAATTTCAATTACAATTTATAATTTTAAGAGGAACACTTTAAAATAGAGGAGTTAGGAAATAAGACAGCTCACTTGCCATATCCGAATTTTACTCAGGACTTTAGGAGACATGATATGTTTGCGATTGTGTGTTATTCAACTTTATTTTATTATAGAACTGCCATAACCTTTCACACACATGTTCAGTTGCAAAGCTAATAGTGGTGATGTCTATAGTTAACTTGGGCCCAAAGCAGATGGGCCAAAAGGTGCAAATTTTGGCTGCTTCAGGGACATAGCATGCAGATGAGACACACTCCTGGATCAGCCAGAAGCTGCTCCAAGGCCACCTAAGGCAGCCCAATCCACTGGCAAAAGGAGCAGTAAAAATGCTCCTGCTGATGACTCACTTTGAACTGTGGTAGAAGCCTGCTTTCAGAGTGGGACACCCAGTTGCTTTGCTCCCTGGACAATCGGGGGCTGATCAGGGCTGGAGCAGCCAAAGACTGATCCAAGCTGCCAGTCTGCTTCACCCCCTTGATAGACTTTTCTGTGTCATTAATATATATGTACAATTAGGCTTCACATCAGTTGAGTACAGTTGCCAGGCTATAGATTAGGGGTGGGCAACTATTGGAGGCTAAGGACGTTTTCACACAGGCGGCTTTAAAGCCGCCTGGAAGCCCCCTGGAAGCAATCAAGAGCCGTTCCGGCGGTGAAATCAGCAGCCGCCGGAATGGCTCCTGATTGCCTCCGGCAGCAGCCCCTCTAATTCCTTTTTAAAAAAGGAATTAGAAATATGGGCCTAAAGCCGGCTAGCGGCAGGGATGATGCAGGGATGGCGCAGGATGGGGCGGGGCTTGCTGCGACGTCGTTTGAACACGACGAGCAAGACCCCGGAGTGAGGCAGGATAGCGCCAGGGATGGCGCAGGATGGGGAGGGGCTTGCATAGACGTCGTATGAACGATTTTACAATGGAGCCGGAGTGGGGCCGGACGGAGGTAGGATTGCCTCCGTTTAAAGCCCTGGGTGAAAACGTCCCAAGGGGCTGCATTAGCCCTCCTAGGAGACCTTGGAAACACATCCTCCACTAAGAAAAACATTGTTATTTATTTATTTATTTATTTATTGCTCCCAAATGCCCCACCAATGTCCTTGTAAGAGCTGTGTGAGGACGTTTTCACTATGATTTTCCCCAGGCATTTTAGGCCCAGTATAGCTCCCTTTTTCACGACAGGAAGTAACTAGAATCACGTCCAGTTTTTTAAAAAGGTCCCTCACACCCCCAGGGAATGGATTTTGCCCATCCCTGCTATCAAAACTCGATTAAAGATGTGGTTATTATTTGTGTGCTCAAAAGGGTGGGGACGTTAAGTTCATGGAGTTTATCCTCAAGTGAATGTGTTCAAGATTTCAAACTAACCAGGAAATTCTAATTTGAATATGCATTGGCTGTGAGGGGATGGGAACAGACAGAAGCCTCCTATGCCAGTTGTACTGGCCTTCTACCCCCCTGAACCACCCTTATGCAGGCATAATCCCACATAAGGGATCTGCCAACACAGCTGATCTGCATGCTGGGATCGGGTGGCAGAAGAGACAAAGAATGCACTATGCTGGCTATGACCAGGGTAGTCCTAAGTAATTTCTAACATTCCTAGTCTGAGAGGTGCTAGATTCAAAAATCTTCAGCAGGCCTAGTGTCCATTCAACTAGTCCTCTGTTACTTTGGTGAGTCAAGACCAAACTCCAAAGCCATAGTAGTAATGAGAAGAAAGCCACTTTCTTGCTCCAGAGTAATGTTAATATGTACAAAACCTGAAAATCTTTGTTATTTCCTGCAAATATCTGGGATGAGGGTCAGAGATGAGAACACAATATTTATAATTGAGCATCAGGTTTGGTGAAAGGTAGAAAGCAATTTATGGAAGATAACTACTTTACTCCACCCCACCCCAAACAGACCCTATTGTTTCCAATGCTTTGTGTTTATCAAATATGCTATCAAATTCTTCTTCATAAACCCCCTATCATTTGCTTTTTATTAGTAATGACTAATTTATTTATTCAATTACATGGTCTTTTAGAATTCTGCTAGGATAATGCAAATTCAGAATTATGTCTATATGAAAGTTCTTCATCCAGAGGGAAATCCCTATAACTTGTCTACTAATTAAAATGTACAACAATAAATGTTTGTTAAACTCTGGAGAAATTTCTTCCTTTTTATCAGCATATAAAAATTGTATTTCTGCATGTCAGCAAAATTAGCTAATCAAAAATAAATGAGAAGCAGTTTTTGGTGTTTACAGTTTCTGGAAAAGCTGGTTAATGTCTAGAGTATTGGACTGAGCACCATGCTTATGCTGGAAACTAAGCCAAGAGAAATTAGCATTATAAATTTAATGAACAATGGGAAGTACTATGTTGATGATGCCAGTGTTTACTATTGTAGTTCTGCTATGTGCTTCTATTAATTTGCTATAGTTTCTTGTACACTTGAAAATAGTGGACATTTGAACTGCTGGTACTGCAAATTAAATTGCACTTCCAGATATTTATACTGTTGTATTTTAAAGATATCTCAGTGCAAGCTTTTCTGCAGAGGTAGCTAAATTCTGCCTCTGCAGAGGTAGCTAAATTCTATA
Organism: Phrynosoma blainvillii; assembly: GCA_026167975.1. Taxonomy (NCBI): domain Eukaryota; kingdom Metazoa; phylum Chordata; class Lepidosauria; order Squamata; family Phrynosomatidae; genus Phrynosoma; species Phrynosoma blainvillii. The sequence continues at coordinate 43,439,988 of JANUYF010000005.1, forward strand.
CTTAACTTGTAGAAGAGCAGGTACATTTTAATCCTGAAGTTATTAGGAATTTGGCTTTACCTACACAACCATCTTGCCTTGATCTGCTTATACTAGGAACACTATTGTTTGACATAACAAAAGCAGGTTTTGCCAGGATTTGTAGTCCAGTCCATTCTTCAGTATGTCTAAAACCATTACTTAAGGTATTCCTTCCTTTGCCTTGACTCTGGTTTTTAGAGACTGGAATGAGGAGGCAGAAGCTTTTAAATGCCCATATACACATGAAGAGAATTCACCTACTCATTGGTGTTTTGGGGAAATAGAAGAATTGGCTTAATAATAATAATTTTATTATTACAGCCATTCAGCCAGCACACAGGAATTGCCTTAATGCTTCTCCACATATAGGCTTTCATATGGAGAAGCTTCCCCACATGCTTCACGGATGCAGTTCTGTTGAGAACTATCTATCATCTACCTACCTACCTACCTACCTACCTACCTATCTATCTATGAATGATAAATATAAAGCAAATCTACATAAAATCAGCCAACCAAGAAATCAATGATTTGTTATATGTACACATTCCATCTAATTAGTTGTGACAATATGAATATTTGGTAAAGAGATATACTGTACAGTCCTGTATAGGTGACAGTCAGCTAGGCACACATCTTGACATTTGTAGAAGACTAATAGTAGACATTGCAAAGACTGTTTCTGTTATGTATATTAATTATACATTTATAAATATATAAAATAAACTTGGTTTATTAATTTCTCTCTCTTTAGGGATTGTAGGTTATCAATTTTCTTAGGCCACTTCTTTTTCTTTGTCACTTGACTGCAATCCTACACCAACTACCACTGAACTCAATAGGATTTAGTTCTGGCTAGGCATTTACAAGATTGTCATATCTCTGAAAGAGTCTTCTGCATGGCTAGCAAATAAGTGTGTAGGTTTGGAAACAAAGACTGCTTTGCCAGCATATTATCATAACATGTGGTGTTGCATTTGCATCACTAGGCAACTGATGATGTGACACAGACTTGGCTCAATTTTATGATACAGTAAGAACCAGGAGACATTTTACTATACATGCATTTGAATGCCAGCTAGTTGGCACTATCATGACAATTTAGTCTTTTAAGCAATTGAGTAAATTTGAAGTTTAAATCCACATTTATCTCATCCTATTTTTATCTCACCCTGAGCAAAAGTTGGCTGTATGAAAGTTGCTCAGATTCCTTGTAAAGGAAAGGAACCAATTCTGAAAAATGAGGATTGCTCAATTAGTTGGCAAAAGGATAGGTTTAAGGGCTCTGTTGATGTAGGGAAATGGAGGAGTACCATAGAAGCCAAGATGTATTTTAGGTGTTCAATTGCTGACATATTTTTGTGGTTTTTCTCATAACTTCTTTAATTTCTTTTCATCAAACCCTTAGGTTTCCCATTGGTTAATAGCAAGAGCCTAGCTTGAAATGTGAAAGCCAGACTGCAGGCTGATACAACCTCACTGCCTAAGTGCTTGCTCAGTTATGGAATACTGAACATTACAATTAAGAATGTCTTGAATGTTTGAAATTAGGCGGCATTCATGGTTATGCTTGAGTATGTTTGCATATTTCCAACAAGCAGGGTGGATTTTAGAGAATCAGTATAATAAAGCCATTCATTTTATGCAGCTTGCCAGCAGCTAACTCTCTTTCACTTAGTAGTTAGTATTTCACTGCCCCTTAGTGATTTTATAGAAGTATGTGGTTGTCAATGTTTTGCTTTCAAGCTCTTGGGAAATGAAGGCTCTGCATATCAAAGCCCTGATCCCTAATTACATTTATTTTTACTTTTTATTTTTGACATGTATACAAACATTTAAAGAAAAGTATAATAATAGTAGTGGCTGAGTTCTAAGGCACTGCATGTGTGAGATGTGGTTTTGCACTTTTCCTCCCAAAGTAGGATTCTCACAGCACCCCATCCTTTCTCCAAGGAACATAAGAAGATATTCTCCCTCTCCTGTTGTATCTTCACATAAGCTTTGGTAAGTCTGAGCGATCATGACAGGGACACATTTACTTCAATAGTTCAGTGTCCATGTATACAGACTGAAGCTGGGTATCTTCAATCCTAGTCTTACACTGTAATCCAACTATTCCTAACCTGGTATCCTCGAGATATATTGGACTACAAGTCTTATCATTCCCAGGCAACATAGAATCATAGAACCACAAGGGCCATCCAGTCCAACCCCCTACCATGCAGGAACTCTTAAGTCAAACCATCCTGATAGATGCCATCCAGCCTCTCTTTAAAGACCTCCAAAGAAAGAGACTTCACCACACTCCAAGGGAGTGTGTTCCACTGTTGAACAGCTCTCACTGTCAGGAGGTTTCTCCCAATGTTGAGGTGGAATCTCTTTTCCTGTAGCTTGCATCTGTTGTTCCGAGTCCTATTCTCTGGAGCAGCAGAAAACAAGCTAGTGCCCTACTCAATATAACATCCCTTCAAATATTTAAACAGGGCTATCATATCCCCTCTTAACCATCTCTTCTCCAGGCTAAACATACCCAGTTCCCTAAGTCATTCCTCATAGGGCATGGTTTCCAGACCCTTCACCATTTTAGTCACCCTCCTCTGGACACACGCCAGTTTTTCAACATCCTTTTTGAATTGGGTGCCCAGAACTGGACACAGTATTCCAGGTGGGGCCTGACCAAAGCAGAATACAGTGGCACTATTACTTCCCTTGATCTAGATACTATACTTCTATTAATGCATCCTAAAATTACATTGGCCTTTTTAGCTGTGGCATCACACTATTGACTCATGTTCAACTTGTGGTCTACTAGGACTCCTAGATACCTTTCATACATAGTCTCATTAAGCCAGGTGTCCCCCATCTTATATCTATGCATTTCATCTTTTTGCCCTAAGTGCAGTACCTTACATTTCTCTGTGTTGAAATTCATTTTGTTAGCTTTGGACCATCTATTAAGGTCTATTGATCTATTAAGGTCATTCTTCATCCTGTCTTCTGGGGTATTAGCTATTCCTCCTAATTTAGTGTCATCTGCAAATTTGAGAAGCATGCCCCCTCTTCTTTCATTCAAGTCATTGATAAAGATGTTGAATAGAACTGGGCCCAAGACAGAACCCTGTGGCACCCCACTGGCCACTTCTCTCCAGGATGAACTGGAGGTATTGCTGAGCACCCTTTGGGTTCGGTCAGTCAACCAGTTACTAATCCACCTAACTGTTGTATTGTCTAGCCCACATTTCACTATCTTGTTTGCTAGAATGTCATGGGGGACCTTGTCAAAAGCCTTACTGAAATCAAGATATGCTATGTCAACCGCATTTCCTTCATCTAGCAAGCTGGTAATTTTATCGAAAAAAGAGATCAGATTAGTCTGGCATGACTTGTTTTTGAGAAACCCATGTTGACTTTTAGTGATTATGGCATTCCCTTCTAAATGTTCGCAGACTCTCTGTTTAATGAACTGTTCTAGAATCTTCTCTGACTAAGGATACTCTAATTCCCACACTGCATTGACTGTAGGAGATGAAGAAATTGCTGCCTTTTCCCCAAAGTATATGATTCCCTGACGTAGCTTTTTCTGTTGTGTTACAACTGATGTAATTTGTTACATCTATTACCATGACATGATGTTAAGCCATAACACTGTTATTATACACCATGCTGGATCCATGTTTACCAATATACATCCAAAGCTTAAACTTGGTTAAACAGTTTTCTCAAATAGAGCTGGGCAGATCTTTCATAGTTCATATTTTAGGTGAGTGAGGCTGCAAACTTAATTTGTTGGACAAAGCAACAATTAGTTTTGGGAGATGATGTGGCTTTCATGAAAGTTGTATTCCCAATTAAGAGAGAGTTGGCTGGAACTGATAGGAAATGTTTGTATTTAAATACCTTCAAGTTGCCTGTCAACCTATGTAAAGAATACTCAGAGGTGGTTTTGCCAGTTCCTTCCTGTGAAATATAGCCTACAGCACCTAGCATTCATTGGTGATCTCCCATCCAAATACAGACTACAGCTGGCCCTGCTTAGCTGCCAAGATCAGGTAGGATCTGGGCTCTAGGCCAAAACAACTTGAAGGCACCCAGCCAGGGAAGCTTCCAGTTGGCAGTTTGGAGAAGCAGTAGTTTTGCTCAGCTATAGTAACTTGTATTGTTCCTGGTGAGGCTTATTATGTGGCACAACGGATGTAAGAAAATCCATCTCTCCACTTTAAACATGATAAGCCTTTGTCACCTACAATGCAATTAATGCTAAAAATAGAAGAGCGCCTGTGATAAGGCTGGGACTTGAAGGGGATGAGCCATCGTCCAAATAACAAAGACTTATCTGGAGGGCCGGAGAAGTCAGCCTCCACTGAGCTGTCAGTTTGCTGATTGCCATTTCTCTGTGAGTTTGATGAAATATTCATGTCTTTGCTCTGCTCTCTCCAAGCACTATTGATTTCTTGTATAAACGTTGCTATATTTAGTCTAGACAAATGGAATGTGGCTTGCTGAAGAATAAATTGGATGAAAGGACTGGCTTCTTGCTGGCTGTCCGCTTTTCTTTTTGGTCTGAGACAATTATTTATAATCAAGGGTATTTTTTTGTAACTTAAGGGTGATTTTGCAATGTTGTGATTAGCCTTCAAACAAAAACCAGGACTTGGATAATACAATTCTAGCAGGATGAAAAGCAGGAAACACAAATGATACCTTGGAAAGTAAATACTGCTATAAATGCTACAGCCGTTGACAGCAACAATTGATATCTATTTGTTGATGGGGGGGGGGGAGAAGAAATATTCAACTATTCAGCAACAATCTCTGGAGGTTTTTGTGTATGTGCCAGATTATTCCCAAAAGGATTTATCACAAGCTTAAAATACATGTGCAAATATAACAAAGAACCTTGTATTTATATTGCATATTTTGTTGGGGTGGGGGGAACAGACCATTAATATTATGGCAAAATATATTTTCTACTTTATGTTTTGTTCATTTTCTTGAACAGAAAGAAAGGAGATGTGGGGGGGGGGGAGATGTTGTTTAAAAAGCAAAAGTGGAAGTGAAGCAGAAGTATGTAATTCTGATATATGCATCCAGACATGGAGACTAATCTGTAGGTTTGCTTTTAAAAACAGCTGGCTTGTGTGCTACTGTCCTCTACTGGATGAAATGCAAATTGATCTGTTTTGCACCATGGAACTCCTTTTCGCTACGATAGATAGATAGATAGATAGATAGATAGATAGATGGGCAGGCAGGCAGGCCCTATGTAAATGATAACTGGAACTCTATTTTTAAGGGCAGATCAGTTATATGGATTCTTAAATTTTCCAGTTGCCTGCCTCTGAGGTCTACCAGCTGAATGTTTCTAAAACAAATGGCATGTTGAAGCTTTACTCTGTGAAACAATGGATGTGAGACAGTGGTTAATAACTTGGGGTTTATTAACTATTCTGCATGGAACTGCTTGGAGATGTAGCAAGCAAACTGCTGGTTCAACCAGAGTTGTTGGTCTTCTCAAGGCTACAGAATTACCAAAGACCCTGCTATAAACTACATTTACATCTCCACTGTAACATCCACACCCTCACCAAATACCCTGTCTGCTGAAATGTTGATATCTGCATGATTCTGTATACGATTTAAAAAACAGAAGGTGAAATCAAGAGAGATTATTAGATCTTGCCCTCATACTCTTTTACCTTTACCAGCACACTGAACATTGAAAGAGGGATCAGTTCTTTTGTAAGGAACATTCCAGTGGAAAGTGAGAGAGAATGAAATGAGGGCATTTTACATTTCATATGTCTTTTTTTCTTTCTTTTGTCTTTTGTGTATTCATTATTGTTGCTGGTCTAACAAGCTGTGCTGAGATCTTTCTTCTGAGGAAAAATGAGTTTGGAGAACTCTGCTGCTGGAAATTATACACCAAATTCTGAGGAGACCAAGAAATGAATTTGTCCTAAAACTGTTCTTTGGATTATAAGTGTTGCCTTGTTTCTTTTGCATGCCCCATTAGCTCCACTAGAGGTACTCAGAGATATTTTAGCAGCAATTCCCAACCTGTGAAAATACAGTAGCGTGAACAGAGAATTTAGCCCTTATATGATGTTAGTTTATGTCCAGCAGCAGCTCACAGAATGGGAGTAGAATGTCAGTCTAGAATATTTCGCAGTCCCATCTGGAAATGTTAGAGATTGAACCTGGTACCTGAAAGTTAAAGACAGAGTTAGGAAAAAAAAATACTTTCTTGGACTATAGCTTTCAGAATCTGGACATATGGCAATTATAGTTCAATTGCCATATGTCCAGATAACTTTTTTGCATTCTAGCTAAAGGGACATGGTGGCTTAGTGGTTAATAAGTCTGACAATCAGAAGGTCAGAAGGTTGGCAGTTCAAGGCCCAAGCACCATGTGATGGGGTGAGCTCCTGTCACTAGTCCCAACTTCTGCCAACCTAGCTGTTCGAAAGCATGTAAAAGTGCAAATAGATAAATAGGTACCACTTTGGTGGGAAGGTAACAGCTTTTCCTTCAGTCATGCTGGCCACATGACCACAGAGTCATCTTTGACTCCACTTGCTCTATGGCTTAATATTGGAGATGAGCATTGCCCCCTAGAGTCGGGTATGACTAGATATTCATGTCAAGGGGAAATCTTTACCTTTTACTTTTAGCTAAAGATAGAAAATTGTTCTACCTGCACATAAGGATGCCCGCTGTACTGTGTATGATTTGCTGTTTGGACTATGGCTGGAATTCTGCTAGTGATATACACACACAAATGTCTCTTTTTAGAAGGAGCTCGATGTGATACTCTGTAGTCCTTTGTGCAAAACCCCAAACTCCCCTCTCCCAGCTGTGAAATCCTGGAAGGTGCTTCTGCTGCTGCTTACTGGTGAGAAGAGGAGAGAGCAGGAAATAAATTCAACCAATGTTGCTCCAAGGAGAAAGGATCGGAGGACGTGATCCTATTTCCTTCCCCTTCAGAACTGAGGTTCATCAGTATCCAAATTACCTCCCTGCTTTACCTCTCTCCCACACACACACACTGGTAAGCAGCAACACTGGGCCCTCCAGAGACTTATTAGGTGTGTGTATGGAAGAAGGTGGAGTTTTAAATGAAGCACAAATGGTTAGAGCAGAGGTGGGAAACTATGGGAGGCTAGGGTTGCATTAGACCCTCAAAAGACCTTGAAGGGTTGTTCTTGCACATCAACCCACACTTCCACATCACACCATCACACCATCAACATGTGATCAGCTTTTCCAGGCTTTCCGGATGCAGAAATGCAACAGAATTGTCTCAGGAAAGACATCCTCATTATTCACTTTGAAATAACCATTATAAATAAAGTCTATAACACAGTGGTAGAAAACATGATTTGCACACATAGAGGTTCCTAAGATCAATTCTAGGCATCACCAGGTAGGGATGAGGAAAAAAAATGCGGCCAATCGAGGAAAACAGTACTCTGCTAGATAGACTGACAGTCTGGCTTGACATAAAACAGCTTCCTGTGTGATCTAGGGACCTATGTTTACAAGAAAACTGGTGGGAATTTGCTCAGTATTCTTTGCAGGTGCCCATATGACCTCAAGTAATTTTGCAAGTTTACACAAAGGCATGCCCTTTTACAGTAGTGCAGTTAAAACTGAACATTGGCCAAAAGAGCATGCATGTATCTGGTTACAGATTTTGGCTTTGACAATGTATTGCCGTTTTCTACCAGAAAATAGTGTTTATTCCTAAGTAAATGAATTTATCAAGGCAACAGAGACAAAAATGTTATTCCTGTAGTTATGGTGGTGATATGATTTAAGTGTAAGTAAAATGTGAAGCTGTATCTCTCAAAGTACAATACTCAAAGTAGTGTGTGTTTGTAAAAGGTTTTAGGTTTATATTTGTTTCTGTTCTTTCTCTAACATAGCACAAAGCAGTTGTAAAGCATGGAATGGCAATAGGAAAACGGGAGACAAGTAATGACACAAGTAATGACACACTCCTAACCCACTCCAATATTAGTTAGGTGATCCACTGATCATTTGCAGGTACTCTCAGAGTGTGATGGTAACAGTCCATTCCTGCAGTTTGTCCTATTGTAATCGAGTTTCTACCCTATACTGAATATGGATAATCTAGTAGGCTATTGTGCAGTTATCCTTTGGTAGATCTATTCTCCTTCACAAGTTGTCTAATCCTCTTTTAGAGCTACTTACACCATTAGCCTTTGCCACATTTTAATAGAATCATAGAATCATAGAGTTGGAAAAGACCACAAGGGACCATCCAGTCTAACCCCCTGCCATACAAGAACTCTCAATCAAAGCATACTTGACAGATGGCCACCCAGCCTCTGTTTAAAGACCTCCAAAGAAGGAGAGTCCACCACACTCCAAGGGAATAGTTGAATAGCCTTTACTGTCAGGAAGTACCTCTTAATGTTGAGGTGGAATCTCTTTTCCTGTAGCTTGCATCCATTGCTCTGGGTCCTGGTCTCTGGAGCAGCAGAAAACAAGTCTGCTCCCTCCTCAGTATGACATCTTTTCAAATACTTAAACAGGGCTATCATATCACCTCTTAACCCTCTCTTTTCCAAACTAAACATACCCAGTTCCTCATAGGGCATGGTTTCCAGACCCTGCACCATTTTGTGATAGCCAATTCCACAAGGAGGCATTATATGAAGAATTTCTTTGTGTTTGTTCTCTGTCCATCTTACTTCCTACAGTTCTAATCTACCTTCAGCATACATTCACCAGAGAAATTGGCTTGGGGGGAAATGTTATAGCTCATAACACATCCTAAGTGTAAACCAATCAATGCATGAACTGAGACATCAAAACCCACCCCTTCAAAATCAGTAGCAACAATAGCCTTTTCAACCTTTCAAATATATAGTACATATGTTGAAAAGTATGGATTGGAAGTGTGTCTTAAATTCTTTAAATTCAAGAAGTTGTCAGAGTTCTCTTTTTAAATGAAAGAAGCTGTGTACTTTCTTAGGAGGGGGGTTCCAAAAGAAGAGGAGCAATCACTGAAAAGGACCTGTCCTTAGTAACTACACAACTTAACAGCTCTTACTAGTAGGTCAAAGAGGAAGTTTGCAATAGCTACTCCACACAATTTACAAAACAGGATGAAGAGATTTGTTTCCTGACTTTTCCTACATTATTCATAATATTTCATAAGTCCAACTCATTTCCCCTTTCTGTTTTTATTTCTTATATCTTAGTGGATGTGAAGTCAGAAGTTCCTGTGGGATTAGAATCTATCACACCATTGGACTTGCGAACAGATCTCAGGATGATGGTTCCCATGGTGGATCCACTGTTGCGTGAGAAGCAACTGCAACAGGAACTCCTCTTGATTCAGCAGCAGCAGCAAATTCAGAAACAGCTCCTGATAGCAGAATTTCAGAAACAGCATGAGAATCTCACGCGACAGCACCAAGCTCAAATCCAGGAGCACATAAAGGTAGCAAAATGTTTCTTCTCTCTCCAAAGAACATAATAGTAAGCTCAATGTTGAAAGAAGAGTCACATGGGGAAGGGGGTGTATCCTGAAAGGCCATAGAACAGTTGAGTAATGAAGTGTGAGTTATTGTATTTATTTGTGAGCATTGTATGTGACGAACACTTATATTTGTTTACTGTCCCTTGATTGTCCTGCATAAACTTTTTTGGGGTCTTTTGCCATCCTACATAGTAGAAACAGCTCTCAGGAATAATTAATTTTGCATCAAGTCTTTCAGAGTAAACTAGAGTATTCTGAACTGGAGCATTCTGAAAATTTCCTAAGTAGTTTAGACAGAACATTGAGGGAAGTATTGAACTGTTTTAAACATGCACTTTTTTTGTTGTTGTTGTTTGCCTCTGTTCATGTCTGTGCTCACAAGCATGTGGCAATATTTTATGTTGCTTGCCCTGTATGCAGAATTTCATTCATATTTGTAAATAGTTCAACTCCTCAAATAAAAGTGAAATCACTAGAAATTCTGAACCACCCCTTAGGCATCTAGTAACCTGTGAGAGTCAAGTGTACTTAGCTGCAAAATTGCCTTTTAATATTTCATGGGTTAGTTTTGCAAATAGTTTAATAAATGTTCTTTACGTCTGGACTATGTTACCTTTAAAATGGAAATAGTAAAAGTGATTTTGAAAAGAAAAGGTAGATCCCTAAATATAAATGAAAATTAGGTATGGACTTTCACTTAAGCATTGCAAGAAAACTCAAAATAAGTTTTTGATTTGGCTGTTATGCTCATGCCTTCTCATCTGTTGTTCTCTTCAGAGGAATAGTTGGGAATGGAAAAATTTTCTTTGCTAACCATGTGAGAAGAGACTGGCACAACATTTTCTCATATGAAAATGTGGCACTTTGGAGATTGGGAAACACCATGTAGTGTGCTATATCACACTTTATGGCATTCTTTATTTCTAAAAAAACATTAGAACAGTGGAGTGAAAGAACAAAATGAGGAAAGGAAGAATCCAGTATTATTCCTAATAGAGATATTGATCCCATTCTATATAGACTTAATTCAGAGCAGTCCCATTTGAATCACTTGGACATCTCTGAGATAACCTAGACATGATCTCTCCATACATCCTGTTGAGACCAACAGAATATCATTTATAACTAACTTAATTCCCATTGGTTTTAATGGACTTATTCATAGCTAATTTTAGTTTGTAATAAGACCAGTGGGTACAAATGGATTGGAGACTTTTTGTGGCCACTTATATCCTAAAAACTTCACTTTCTCATGATGCTTTGTTCTTTGCAAGTTACAACAGGAACTCTTAGCCATTAAACAACAACAAGAACTTCTTGAGAAAGAGCAGAAACTGGAACAACTGCGGCAAGAACAAGAATTGGAGAGACATCGGCGGGAGCAGCTTCCTCCAAACAGAAGCAAAGAAAGAAGTCGAGAAAGTAAGATTTGCTTAGTCAATGCACAGGGTGAAAAATTCAGTTTATGATCTGTTGATATGCCAACTGCTACATTCTCTACTATCTTCTCCTCTCCCTTTGTAAAATACTGTGTATAAATAAGCATATGTAGGTAGTAAGGTACCACTCCGGCTAATGTGCAACTGTTCTATTAAAATTTACAACCAATCCTATTAATTGAATTGTAAGTATTTCCATGCATGGGCACATACACATTAACACAGAATTCAGTCATAGCTTTGTAGCTTAGTGTGTTAATTTTAACTTATAGAATCCCCTGTTTCTCAGGTTTTAAGTCAAATAAATTCAGAACAAAAGGACATTACTGGAATGTGATACTCACTAGGGGGAGGCAGATACATATAATTCCCCTCACAAATGGAATGGAAGTAAAAAAACCTGCATAGTTTCCATGCTTCAGAATGCTGTTTATAGGAGGTAACAAATTGTAACCCTCAGATGCACTCATTATCCCCCTGGAATTTCTCCTTAATATTAAACTGTGTTAATATTCAGCAAAACCGAGAACTTTATGGCATTCTTTAAAGATGCTTTTAGCTTATAGGGAAAAATACATAAATTTAGCAGTGGTATAATGACATGTTTTAGTTTCTGAAACAAGATTCTCTTGGACCTGTGCTACCTCACCGATCACAACGGCACATATGTTATGGAATATCCCCCTCCCCCTCCTAGTTTTGCACCATGCTTTTGAAAGTATCCAATATATGTTCAGACTCTCATTTCAAGAAGAATTTCAGAGACCATTTGACTTTGATACTTCCTTTCACCCTAGCACAACTGGTGTATGTTGCTGTCTTTGGGAACAAGTAAAATCTTTTGTATGTTTTAGGGGCAGTGGCCAGTACAGAAGTGAAACAGAAACTTCAAGAGTTCCTCCTGAGTAAATCAGCAACAAAAGACTCTACAGCCAATGGGAAGAATCATTCCATTAGTCGACACCCAAAGCTCTGGTACACGTATGTTCAACCTTCATATAAATTAAGTCCCCTCCCACTAGGGTGGTATAAGGATCGTCTCTATCTGTGACCCAGTGCTTAGGAAAATTACTTTCTTTTTGGACTATAACTCTTCAAATCCCCTAAGCCAGCAGAGGGAGGTGTAGTCCAAAAGTAATGTTACCAAGCTCTATAAACCAATAATCAGAGACAGACTGGTTTCAACCAAGACATATACCTGAAAACATGAAATGTTAACACAAATAAATTAAAACAGAACAGATTGCTGTATACTGAATGTATCAGAACAATAACATGCAAAATGAATGCAAATTTTGCACATAGCAAAATTATAGGAGATTAGGTAGCATATTATGCATCTTTAGGAAGGATTTTTATTTATGTTTGCGTTCTGCATATTGATAGTTGTACCTCTACCTTTGTATTCCTTTGTAAAATCACAATTTAAATTTGTTATAAGAAATTAATTGGTAGAACTGCACTTAGAATTGGATGAGCAGCAATGGGAAGAAACTTTCTTCTGTTGTTTTTCATGCAGCTCAATAAATCTTGGTTTATAACAAATGTAAAGAACAGTTTAAACAAATTGACACACTAAATTTAATTCATGTGTCCCTTCAAGAAATGAATCCAGGCTTATTTACAGAGTGAACAAGCAAAGACCACAGGCGGTTCCTTTCTGCTTTGTTCCTCTATTTGCAAAGGTGCACTTGGAAGCATTTAACTCTAATACTCACAATAGAGGGAAAGGTACAAATATTTTAATTAATAAATGGCCAATAAAAACAATCCTAGGTTCACATGTAATACAAAGGCCATCAATATGTTCAAAACAGAACACAACATCAAAAGAATTTATGGGGGGGGGGACATTTCGGTTTGATTCACAAGCACTTGCAAAAAAAAATTAGATTAACGCGCATATATTAATAAATTAATATTTAACAATACATTAGACCAATTACATATATTGTAATATTTAATTTCATAAATAATAATTTAAAATGTGTTAGCATATTATGTAACTTAATAGTAATAAACTAGTACAATGTATCCAAGATTAAATGTTTTCCCCTTAATACTTCAGATTTCACTCTTGGTTTGTCTAATCAGTCCTGCAAATGGAAACACACATGAAAAATTGAAGTACACCAGCCCACATGCTCCTTCTTATTGTGATATATTAAGCTAGGTTTCCTGGCTTAAAGTGATAGGTGAATGTGGCCATCCATTCAAAACACATGTATTCACACCCATTCAAAATACACTTATTCCCAATATTTTTGTTTGATATATTTATAAAAGAAAGGTATTATTTTGTCTGAATTGGTATCTGTATGAATAGCTGTCGTTTTGAGGTCAAAATCTGAAATGTGACATTCAGATTGGTGTTTGTGTTGCTGCTGCAACACACACACACACACACACACACACACACACACATATCCCTTTGCTTTCCTGTGCAAAGTGCTACTTTGTTATTCAGCAAAATCTTATTAGACAATAGAGTCGTGGTGACTGCCATTTCAAGTATATGTTTTGGGGTGAGATTTTTGAGGACCAGGTTTACACCTTGTTCCTAAAAACAAACAAGGAGGTATTTTTCACAACATTTTCTTCATTTAGAGAAATGTTTCACCTAAGTTGGTGAAATGATAAATTGTACAGCAAACCAACAAATTGCATAGAAAGAATGACGGTTTTCTCATGAGGCAAAGATGTCTCAAACAGATGCCTAAAGGGAATTATGCTGACCCATGTGTCTACATTGAACAGTTATAGCAGACTGATACTACATTAAGGATCAATGCTACCTTCCAGGAAATCCTGGGATTGATGGTTTGGGAAGATACTTGGAATCCCCTGCTAAAAAATAAAATAAAATGCTGTAATTCAGGGCAATGGTCTAGAGCGCTGTAACTACCAATCTAGCAATTACATAGAACAAAGAGATGGTAGTTAGAGCAGTATCAATGTGGTATAACTGTGTTGTTCAGATACAGCCCCATGCTTTTCAAAAATTTCTTGATAATACTGATTTTTCCTTTAAAGGAAAACAATGCCTTATATAAAAATTAGGAAAAGTAAAATAAAGTTGCACTATAATGAATTTTTTTCTCATGGATACAATTGAATCTTTTATATTGTTTAACTAGTTTTAACTAAGACTTGTATTTAATACATTTTTAATGGGGGGTTAATTGTGTTAGTTCATATTGCTTTGTAGGGGTTATTTTATTAATTTGATTTTAGATGTAAGCCGCCTTGATGGCTATGGCTAAAGATGGGGTATAAATAATAATAATAATAATAATAATAATAATAATAATAATAATTGGTGTATTTATTTGGGTATCAGAAGTCAATTTGCATTAATAACAGTAGACATAGATTTTAAAATGCAGTAGTTGATAATGTGATGAATTCTGTCTGTATGCTTCTTGAAGTGAACCTGTATATCTTTTTAGGCTTATCTGGGGAAGGTGCCTCTGAAGTCCTGAGCTGTTCCATCACATACCATAAATGGCAAAATGCTGTAAAAAGAGAAAAAGCATTTGACTAACATGGATGAAGAATTATTGTTAAATCACAAAATGGTAGTCACTAATGTGATCCTCTGTCTCTTCTGCAGGGCTGCTCATCATACGTCACTGGATCAAAGTTCGCCACCACTTAGTGGAACGTCTCCGTCTTACAAATACCCATTACCAGGAGCACAAGATGCCAAGGATGACTTCCCACTCCGCAAAACTGGTGAATATGATAAGATTACTTTAAATTTCTACTTGAGTGGGTTTTTAACCTTAATTTGATATTATTCTTTGGTGGTCTGATTCAGACAACAAGAATTATCCTAGTCTGTCCTCCATCTTGCATGGTCTCCATATTTGCTCTTCTCTGGCATGACTGCAAGGAGCATAAAAACTTTCACAGCCAACTATAGTCTCCAAACGTGGACAAACTGTTACTAATTTTGATAATGATCAATGGCATCAGACCAATTTCAAATTATAATTTATGAAGCTGTTGAAGGGATGGTTTTGTACAACTGAGCATTCTGACAACACATTGAACTTCGATTACTATAAAACAGAAATGGAAAATACCAGTCTCTTTCCACACACCCACACTGGAGGAGGAGAGAGGAGTGGTAGAAGTCCTCAAGAAGATAAACCCATAACACTAAACCATGGTTTATATCTCAACTCAAATTAAAAATTGTGTTCACATTAGCTGCGTTCAGATGTAACACTAAAACATTTTTAGTGTATGTATGTGGACAGACAATACAGACATAAGCACACACATATTTCAATATGACTTGGGATATTTTCACACATGAGGCTTAAAAAGCGTTGTGTTGAAACTAGCATGTAATATAAGTCTAACACATATTTAATTTCACTTTTGAGGTTTGTCGTATAATGACAATTGGAGATGCTAGTCAGATTTGAATTTGGTAAGCATGCCTGGGTTATACTGCCAAGAAATAATACCCGTAGTTCCATTTTCACACATGTGCTGGTCATAATTTAAGAAGCAGGTGTTACTAGCATGTGCTCCTGTCCTGTGCCTACACAAAATAAATGCTCAATTATTGTTTTTAAATGTTTAAAGTAGGCTTTAGCGAGATAGGTCCTCCTGATTTGAATGAAATAGTGTATTCATCCAAGAGACATGTTCCATGTTTTTGTGTGGCTGTCATTTGTCAAGAATATTTTCCTCCTCCAGATACTTGTAGAACATAAGACAGGAGTTTATGCTTGCCTTGCTCTATCCAGTTCAACAGTTTCCAATAAATAGTTATGAGAACACACTCTTGTACCAACATACTATTATACCCTTGAAAAATTCCTAGCAGAAAAGAAGCTTTTTGGAACTGCACATAATTAACTATCCAATAATAATAGTGAGTTTGCCCACCTTGATAAATAACATCCACATAAACCCTTTTGCATGGTCTTTAATATTAAAATAAACTCACTGTCACTCAAAAAGCAATTAATGCCCATTGAGTTTTTCTTCTTTTCTTTCCCATTTAAACAGGACGCTTTCTTTTAAACTCCTTTAAAAAGTATCTTTAGCTGAATTCTGCTTTGAGTTTGCCATGTAGCATGGGAGTCTATTCTGTGACAAATAAAGGTGGCATGTACCCCTTTTATTTGGATGTCAGACAGGAGCTCTTCCATATATGTGTTTGGATTAATAGTTGGCATTTCCACAATCAATTTAGCTGAACACTGACTGATGAGGTGCCCAGTAAACCTGTTTTAGAGATTAAACTGGATCGGCTTGAACCGGTGAGTACCAATGATGTGGACAAGATCTTGGAAAAATGAAGAAGACGACATGCCCCCTCGATCCCTGCCCATCATGGCTGGTCGTCCAGGGGGGCGATGCCTTGATGGCTTTTCTTCAAGGGATTATCAATGCACCACTCAGGGAAGGAATTGTTCCACCATGCATAAAGGAAGCGGTTGTTAGACCGCTCCTGAAGAACCCTTCCCTGGACCCCCTGGATCTGAAAAATTATAGACCGGTATCCCATCTGCCATTTTTGAGCAAGGTGATCGACTGAGCCATCGCCTTTCAACTCCAAGCAATCTTGGATGAAACCAATTTTCTGGATCCATTTCAAACCAGCTTCAGACCTGGATATGTGGTGGAGACTGCCATGGTTGCTCTGGCAGATGACCTGCACTTAAGCATTGACAGGGGAAGTGTGACCTAGTTGGTGCTTTTGGATCTTTCAGTGGCTTTCGATACGATAAATCATGACATCCTCCTGGAACGCCTGGGACAGTTAGGAATTGGAGGCACTGTAATTCAGTGGTTCTGTTCCTTCCTCTCAGGCAGATTACAGAGGGTGATGCTTGAGGACAGTTGCTCTTCTAAAACAGAGCTCAAATGTGGCATCCCTCAGGGTGCTGATGACACCCAGTCTCCATGTCCCAGTCAGCAGCCATGGTGACAGATGGCATTTCTCCCCTCAATCAACGTCTTGAGGCAGTAATGGACTGGATGAAGAAAAACGGACTCAAGCTGAATCCATATAAAATGGAGGTACTCACAGTAGGGGGTTCCCAAACCAGGTATTGGGTTACTATCTCGAGTTCTGAATGGAGTCACGCTCTCCACTAAGGACTGTGTTCGCAGTATGGGGGTGCTCCTAGACTCGTCACTTCACATGATAGACCAGATGAATGTGAGAGTCAGGAGCGCCTGTTATCAGCTGTGGCTGATACGCCAGCTACACCCTTTCCTGGAAGTAAGGGACCTAGAAACTGTAGTACATGCACTGGTAACCTCACGACTTGACTTCTGCAATGCATCTACATGGGGCTACTCTTATACCTAGTCCAGAAACTACAATTAGAACAAAATATGGCAGTCAGGCTGATCACCAGCAAATCTAAGAGTAATCACATTACACCTATTCTGAAATCTCTTCACTGGCTACCAATTGGCTTCCGAGCACAGTATAAGGTGTTGGTGATTACCTTTAAAGCCCTACATGGCCTGGGTCCAACTTATATGGGATCGCCTTCTTCCATACAATATGCCCCTCACCCTCAGGTCCTCTGGGAGGAATTTGCTACAACTGATAAAAACTAGATTAGCGGTAACCTCCCAGAGGATGTTTTCTGCCGCCACCCCCAGATTGTGGAATGCCTTGCCGGAGAAGATCCATCAAATAACCAACTTGGACAGCTTTTAAAAAAGCTATCAAGATGGATCTCTTCCAGCAGGTCTTTCCGGAATAGATTACTCCACTTTAATCTGTGTTCCTCCCTGCTACACACCTTCTCCAAATACCTGTTGGTGCTCTAGAATGCATGTTGTTTTTAATCTTATGTTCTATTTTATAATAATAATAATAATAATAAAATTTATTTATATCCCACTTATGTGATAAATCAATTTTAGTATTGTATTTATTCTTTTAAAGGGGGGGTATTAACTGTTATATTGTTATTGTTTTTATTGTTTTATTGTTTAATGTAAGTTATGTTTTATTTAATTATCTCTTATATTTGTAAGCCACCTTGATTGCTCCAGCAAAAGGCAGGATATAAGAATAAAGTTGTTGTTGTTGTTGTTGTTGTTGTTGTTGTTGTTAACACCAGACATGCAAAAATGCACTGGACATGAGATTTATCAGATTGAGTGTTGTTAACATCAGCCAGAATTCACTGGGAGCAGCCCAGAATATTCCAGTCCCAGAATTGCCCCAATGTCCTTCTGTTACTTGGGGCCCTCCATTATGACACCAGGTGGCTATTCACATGTCTGGTACAGCTGCCAGAGCAGCTGCACCACGTGGCACAGTGGGACTCTCATGTGAACAGCCACCCCACATTGCAACAGAAGGCTCTGGATCTTCTAGAAAGATCCAGAATGAATAGTAAGGTTTATTTAAAAAAAATAAGGGTGTTATACTCCAGGTCAGTGCTAAACTGGCCAGATGTGTCTGGACTGTTTGCACCAGAACTGGGTCCTGCGTCATCTGTGGGAATGGGGGGAGACACAGAGCCAGAGTTCCTGCATTTAACAATTATGTTAAATGCAGTTGGCATATTCACTTGCATTGTTTTGCATTTAGATACGAGGCAAATCCAGCATGGTACAGTAATTTGAATGTTGGACTAGGAGTCAGAGAAGCTCAGAGTTGTAATCCCAGAGTTGTAATCCCTAAACTGTGGAAACCTAATGGGTGACCTTGGCCAACACACACTCTCTCAGCCTTAGAGGAAGGCAGTGGCAAACCTTCTTTGAATAAATCTTGCCAAGAAAATCCTGTGATAGAGTTGCCGTAAGTCACCATTGACTTGAATGCACATGACAACACAACAGCCAGACAAAAACATTTTTATTCACCCTGGTATTTTAATAGGTTTGGGGCAGATTTCAGTCTGTTTCAAGAGTTTTGCAGCTTTTATTTTATTTTTATATTTGTATTTTGTTATATTGGTTTTATCCTGGAAATTGACCTAAAATTTAATACATAATGAATTAATGTGGCATATAGTAGATGTTTTGAATACATTTCCTAACAATAGTAAAGCTACTTTGAACACATGATTCTCACTATCTGCTTATTACCGTATGATGAAATCTGAAGGGGTGAATCCAGAGTCCATTTCTCACCCACATGGAAGAAAAAGACTGGGAGGACTGTGATTGTGGCTTCTCGGGCACAAATGTATTTATAATGGTAATATTCTGTTGTGGAAAAGAGCAAGACTGAGACCTATTCAATTACATGTCATTGAAATTAAAATTCAAGTTGCAGGGAATGCAAACAGGTTGGAGAAGAGGAGGTTCACTTCTTTAATACCTAATTACATAGCCACAATTCCAACCCTAACTTTGGAAGGCTCCTTTTGAAATACATCAGCTATAAATAGACAGAAAAGTCCTTCACAATAGAAATATAAAAAGTTATTTTACTTCTGAAGGACCATGTACAGTGGTACTCATTTCCATAGGTATCATACAGTCTAATTATAAAAGTCTCCATGAATCTGAGGAAGTAGACCAAATCTACAAAACCTGATGCTACGTCTTCTTGCACACAACAAAGATGCTACAAGATCCTTTGCAAAATGACTAATTTAAGTTAGTTTGATTTCAGTGGGTGTGCTGCAGGTAGGGCTGATGTTGGATTTAACCATTGAAGCTGGTTTTATCTTACACTATAATTGACATATTAAGCTTACAAATAAAATAAAATTAAATTAAATTAAAATTAAAATGAACATGAATGTTATAGTCAGTGATCTTTCCACAATAATATTTTAAGTTATCTTTTATGAGTAGTGAATCACAAACTGTTGTCAGTGAAGTGACAAATATAGAAAGTTGTTTGTTAGGTTTCTCTTTTATAGCATTGTAGGTTCCAATAATATTGTTTTTCAAATCTGGGTAATAACCCGGTTTTTAAATTTAGGTATTTCAACTCCTCTATTTTCAAAAAATAATTAAAAATCATTATCAATACTTTAGGTGTAAAATTTTTGACTGGTAAAGCCAAATCTCTTTAGACATGTTAACAGTGTTGTTTTGGTGCAGTTTTTGATACTTTTACATCTCTATGGGGGTTTTGAAATAATCCTTAATTCAATTCTCATTGTTTGTATAAAAGGGCTGCAATACTATTAAAACCATATGTTTTCTATACATTATTCCAGATATCTAGGCACAAAACACATCAGCTACAGAGAGAATGCAGACTGTGAAATGTTTGCAAATACCATAAATAATATATAGAGATTAATAACAAACTGATTTCATTTTGGTCACTTCTGTTTTTCTGTTCACATGTCAAGCTTCCAGTGTAAAAGCAGGGACATAAAATCAATACAAAGGGGTACATCTAAGAAAATACCTTCTTATAATGTTAGCTATAAGAACTGCTTCATTTTGCATGTATCCTGTTTAACCAACAGACCTTGGGCACATAATTGGGAGGTGACAAGAGACCTAATTTGGCAACATACCCTCAAAGGTTCAATAATTGCTCAACAGTTTTAGAGGAAAAAGCAACAGGAACCAGGATGACACAAGTGAAATGACCCTAAACTGATCAGGGTGGTTGCAAGGACATCCCTAAGGCAAAAGGGACATACTGGAGCCTACAACATCCTCGTGGGACTATTCCAAACAAAGCTGTCCCATGAAATGTTCATGCGTATAGACAGGTTCTTTGCTGGCTAATGTTTGACCTTTGTCACAAGAAGTGGACTTCCCCCTCCTCTTTTTTATTTTCTAAGGCTATGAATGGAGAGTGGCATTATTTCCTCACCAGCAGCAGGTTTTGTGATTATGGAATGGCATACACAGAGGAGAATGAGAAGCCATTGTCATTTTGTGTCTGCTTCTTCAGAGGCATTCATTTTTCTTATAAAAAAAAAAATTGAGGATCAGTGGAAACAGGAATAATTCCAACCCTACCCTTCAACTATAAATTCTTAAGTAAACATTAAAATATTTTAATTCTATTTTATTCATTTATATGCTGCCTTTTCCCTCATACTGGGACTCAAGGCAACTTTCAAAATACAGATTGAAAGAATACCAAAACTTTGGGTGTATATATATATATATATATACACCTAAAGTTTTGGTATTCTTTCAATCTGTATTTTGAAAGTTGCCTTGAGTCCCATATATATATATATGAGAAAAGTATTTAACATTAAATTAAACAATTAAATCAATCTATATAATTAAAACCATTTTAAAATGTATTAAATGAAATAATATAAAGTACATGTTTGGAATATTCAAGCAATTTTTTTTAAATAGCTATCAAATTACATGGTTACAGATTTCAATATAATTTCAGCTGGGTTGAAAAAGTCCACTGTTCAAGAAGTCTGAGGAATTATTTCCATAACTTTCTTTCTGCAATTGAATTCATACATGTATGCAGAGTTTGGAAATGTCAGCATGGCCAAGCTTTGCATATAACGTTTTCATGTTCTGCACATATCATGTCATACAGTAATGTAATGCAACGCAAACAGTGGAATTGATTAGCAATATCGAGCCTAACTATGGCCCGTATATACTGTCACCACCAGATATTTTACTAACTGAATGAGAAAGGATATGCAAGTCAGGTTGGGCAGGTATGCAATGTACTGAACAAGGCCTGTTTTAGAACTCATCTGTAGCACAGGCTAAAGTGGCACTGTTTGGTCTGAATGAGTTCTGCAAATGCAAAAAAGTCTGATTAAGGCTATAGTTGTCTATCTCAATATGACTTTGAGGTCAAAGAGACTCGCAGGATGGTTTTGCAGCGACAACATCCATGAGGTAGGATAGGAGGGGAAAGAATCCCAATCTACACAAAAGATGATATCACATATCTCACACTAATTCTTTTTTCAAAGTTTAAATATACTAAGCATTTGTAGAAGTGTCTCTCCAACTGTACAGTACAAATGGAGTATGTACCTTTCAGCTCTGTTGTATTCACGTATTTAAAAATCAGCAGAGTAGTTTATCACAATTGTATAATAAATGCCTGAGAGCCAGAGTGGTGTAGTGGTTTGAGTGTTGGACAAGGACACTGGGAGGCTCTTGGGCAAGTCACACTCTCTCAGCTACAGAGGAAGACAATTGCAAATCTCTTCTGAACAAATTCTGCCAAGAAAATCCTGTTATAGGCTTACTTTAGCGTTGCCATAAGTCAGAAATGACAATAACAATAATAAACAACAACAATAATAAATGGCAACTTTCCTTGCAATAACCAATATTGTCATTGTATAATAACAAATCCTCAGAATCCCTAGCCTTTGAGGATTCTTGTTTGTACCCTGCGGGTAGACATGGAGTTGGAGAAGCATCCATCTTACCATGGTGGCACAGTAACATCTTTCCAGGAGCCTTAGCAATTTCATCCCTGGGAAAGGACAGATAAACTGACAATTTGGATTGGCCTGGGGACAATGTTTCCTCTGTGAACAGAAGTGACAGAAGTCTTCTGTCTGGTCCTATGGGGAAGAATAAAAATGTGCCTGTTCTTAAGTTGTTTCTGATCTTCAGTTAACAGGTACGCCATGCAGTTTCTGGATCCATTCACCATTCAAGCCAACTCTCTTGATCAGTAGCCAATATGGCTGTGGCATAATAATAATAATAATAATAATAATAATAATATAATCCCACCCCCTCTGCATACACCTATTAAATTCCAAGTTATGTATTTTTCTGCTTGCAACTTACAACTAGGGACACAAAACTAAAGTACAATCAGCCCTCCATAGCTACCAATTTTTTATCCATGGATTCAACCATCTACAGCTTGTACACACATTCATATACACACATTCATATTAATACACACACATTAATATGCACACATTCCAAAAAGCAAGCCTTGTTTTTGCCATTGTGTTTAATGGGACTTGAGCATCTCTAGATTTTGGTATCCACAAAGTCCTGAACCAAACCCCAATGGATACCAAGAGCCCACTGTACATTAGAATGAGAGTGACAATTTGAGGAGTTTTTTTAAACAATCACTAAAATTGTGAAAGTCATAATTAAAAGGGCTTTTTGTAGTGTCTGGACAAATACTGAAGATCTTGAGAATCATATCAGTATACATAGAATGTTCTAATGTGTATTTTCCTTTGTAGTGTTTCCCCCATGTAATAGTGAAATGTTGGTCTCCTGTCTTGCAAAAAATCTCTATTTTTCACCCCTATCTTTCCTAATGAAACTATACATTTTTATTGCTATATTATAGTTGCATGAATCATTCCACTGTATATTTGTTGTTCTATAAGCACCATATGGATTTTACACCAAAAAAAACCACCAGCTTTGCATGGGTCTCTGGAAATATTTTTAGAGTGTAAAAATGTGGTGTTGTTTTTCACTCTCAAGCATTATTTTTTGAAAAATGTTGAGTTTTTAATACAAAATTGTGGGGATTCTTTTGCACTTAGTTCTTAAAAGTCTGTTTTTGAAACCTTGGGTTTTCAGCCATGTTTGTGTATTGAATTAGTGTTGTCACTACATTTTTTTAAAAAAATGCTCTGTAACTTTAGCATCTACATGACAGGCAAGTACAATATAGTCACTCCAGGATGGTAATAGCTGTATCTTGGGAATTTGGCCAATAGAGATAGGTGAGATTTTTCCCCATTTTGTTTTTGGTAAGAATGTACTGAAA
Source organism: Phrynosoma blainvillii (assembly GCA_026167975.1). NCBI lineage: Eukaryota > Metazoa > Chordata > Lepidosauria > Squamata > Phrynosomatidae > Phrynosoma > Phrynosoma blainvillii. Next base: position 43,463,632 of record JANUYF010000005.1, read on the forward strand.
TCTTGCCAATTTACATTATAAATGGAAGGGAAAGAAATTGAGATTTTAAAATTTATTTATGAGTCTTAAGCAAAACTTAAAGATGTGGCAATCTCAGATTAGAACCTGTGAAACAGACTACATAACATATTTACAAGAAATGAAGAAGCACACTTATTCTTGAATATGTGTTCAGGCCATAATTGTGATTAAAGGTTCTTGCTGCCAAGTAACATGTCTTGGCTAAAGCCAAGTAAGTATTATGGAGTTATTTGTGAATAAGAGCACTAGCTTTATAGTTCTGTCTTGATTTTCTCATGGGAAAGTAATATAAATGAGAGTGATTCCTCCCAGTTGGATTTCACTGTTAGCAATGCAAATCATGCTGAAATTGTACATAATTCTCTTCCAAAGAAAAGGAAATAGCATTCCAATAGATTTTCCTCAGTGTCTCATTGACTTTTGGTGGTATACAATCAATTTTCTTAAACTAGTCTGCCAGACGCAAGGTTACACTGACGATGAAGCTAATTAGGTTGTACTTGTTTAATAATTTGAGACGTAAAATACAATATTAAAAAATGAACTTAGTTTAATGGAATTTCTTAGGCATATCTTGTCCTGCTATAAACATAGTTTCTTTTTAAAGTGTCTCCTAATATTTATTACTTTTGGTTTACTATATCTTACCTTTCCTCCAAAGAGCTCAAGGCAGCATGTATAGTTTCCCCCTACTTGGACTTTCCAAATAAATAAAAGCAACAGTCAACAATTCATTCATTCATTCATTCATACCAATGTGTTTTGTTGCTTCCCCTGCAGGCATGACATCAGTTCTATATGTGAGTAGAGATTGCAACTGAAGAAATGTGATCACCTTTTTAAAATACATTACAAAATATGAAATCACTGAAAATGGCTGTGTATAGTTTTCACAAAAGGTCAAGGTCATTAACATTGATTTCTATGATGTAATTATTTATTCAACTGCAGGCTGCAGACTAGATTTAACAAAATATCTCAATTTTGTATCATAAATAGAAATGTAAAGAATGTTCACAAATTTTCTCATTTTCATTTTAAAAAAAGTTAACTGATATGTAATTCCTTAGTCCTTTGCAGGACTGAAAACACCCTCACTTCCCCTGTCTTTACAATTCAGTCATTATTTTTCTTCAATTGTAGGGGAAAAACATATGGTGCTTTGAACAAAACACAATGCTTTTTTGCTAAATAAATAAATAAATGTTTACAAAAGTCCAGAAGCACAAAAAGTGCACAAAAAAATTCAATTTCCTATCCAGTAAGAAAAAAACTTTAGAATTTTTTTGTTCTCATGAGTGAGAATAAAATAAGTAAAATTCTAAATTCCTAATCTTAAACCATGTTAAAAAGTTGCTTTCTGAAACTCAAATTGTCTCTATATACTTACAACTTCGAGATGAAGTACTTGCTCACTAAAAATATATATTATTTACCACTTCCTGAACAAGTTCATTAAATGCTGTTTGTAATTTGAACAAATTACAACAAAATCACTGTTTTACACAGTACAACACACTGTTATGTCCTATTATATGTCAGAATCCCACCTTTATAAAGCACTTTCTGTATAAGCTCATCTTTAATAACAAAGAAACTTCTTTAAAATAAACCTCTTAAATTTAAGGATATAAATTTTGGACGGCAACATTATTTGGTTGTCTTTCGCAGCTTGAAAGATAGATGTTAGCTTTTAACTGAAACGGCTCACAATTTTCCATAAACAAATTATCATCATTTTCTCAATGTTTGGCTCTCTTTACAGAAATGTAAATGTATTTTCTGTCTCAGTTGTCCTCAGGGACATCATCATGTAGCTAAATCATATTGGGTACATAAATGATAGTGGTCATCCCATTCAGTGCATATTCCTTCTTTGACTGAAATCCAGATAATGAAATAATAAGATGCTATTTTACATTTAGCTTAATGGCACAGTAGTACTGTGCATCAGTCTTTCAACTGCAACTAAATAACTTTAATTAATTTGTGTTCCATTATTTTGGGAGAAGGAAAATAATTCATGTGTTCCCAATTCTTTCATGGCCTCCTTAAGTCTTCTTTTTTATATAAACTAAAAGCTCTCAATTTTACAGGCATTTTTCTGTATGCAGTAGTAATAATTTACATTATAAATTAACAGGAGAGTTAGATATGGTTAACCCCACTGAAAGCTATAATCATACAGGTAGCTAATTTTGCAAAGCATTGGTGTGTGTTACTTTTGTGCTCCTTCTCTAGCTCTATGATATCCTTTTTTGAAATGGACATTCCAAGACAACTCCTTGTATTCAAACAGGGAGACACCAGAAGATTTAAAGAATAACAGTACAAAATATTCCCGGTGAAGTCATGCCAAGTAGATTCATTATTGACTCTGTAATAGATTTTACTGTTGCATGAGTATTTTATTGCTGTTAGCCGCCCTGATTGACCTCAAAGGGGCGGGATATAAATAATAATAATAATAATAATAATAATAATAATAATAATAATAATGGAAAGCCATGAAAATAAATAAGAATTATGACCAATACATATTTGGGAACAAAATTTTGACAGTTCTACTGTCTGAATTCCTGAAGGCCAATTTTGCCATAGGAAGAGGATGACTTTTTCAAATGGTTCAAGGACTGGGTTGTCATATCTTCTAAGGCTAGATGGCCATCACTGAGCTTAAACTGCCTAGAATCCAAGCTTAACCCATTCTAAATAAGGCAGTGTTTCTCACACTGGGCTGGGGATCACTATAGGGCGCCATGTCTATAGTCCACCAAAGCATTCCACTTGTGTTTTCCCCATGGCTTTGCCATAGCTTTTAGGTTAAATTGATGCCAGTACAAGCCAGTCATCATATACACAGTGTATAGACTCATGTGGAAATAGGAATTAGGGATTTGGGCTGCAAGCAAAGTTGAAGAGAAACAATGGAAATTAAACAGAGGATGAACAGAATGCTTTGATGAATGCAAGAGAATAAGGAGAATGAACAGGAAAGAGAGAGGAAGGTTGACAGATGAAAAAGAATCTGAAACTTCTTGCTAGACCTTCTTTCCCTCACACTCATAACAGCACAATGCTGTCCTTTTTCCCTCCCATCTCATCTCTTTCTGAGCCAGGAAGCTTTTTTTGACTGTTTCCTTGATGATGGCTGCCTGCTGGAGGAGTAGTGCAGGAGGGGAAAAGTTGGAATTGAATAAAGGTACATTAGAGACCTATAGATGAAGGAGGAAAGAAAGGTGTCCCTCATGTGAGGTAGAAAGGCCAGAGTAGACACTGAAAGAAATTTTAAACAGATAAGAGATGTCAATGATGATGACAACAAACAACAGTAAAAAGTTGGCCAAAAAGGAAGAAATTAAGAGGGGGAGGGCGTTATAGAATAAAAAAGTGAATGTAAAGGAGTTAAAGATGAACCCTGTCTCTCCTCAAAACTGCCTTTCATCTGATGTACCACACAATGAACTATATGTTTGTTTGTTTGTTTGCAGAGGGGGAATACCACATAACAATTTATTCCCACATACTACTTACAGTTTATTTTTGTGTTCCTGCTTCACAGTCCTAACATAATATGCTGTACCTGGCCTTACACTATTGCCTTGACTGGCTGCCTCACATGCCCAAATGTCAGTGACCATCTTGCTTTTTTATATATCTAAATTCCCTGGGCAAGAAGGATAGCAGCAGTGTTGCTCAGGGTCTTACTTGCACTGTAGTCTGGAAACATTTAGAAACAACAGCATTATCTCTTACTTGTTAACTTCCTTAATGCCTTATCCCACTTTGGAGGAGTCTCTGATTCCTTCTAGACACAATTGAGGAACCTCATTCCTTTGAGGAACTGGAGGAAGGACACATTTATTAGTGAGGACAAACAGAGGCCAATCAGAAAGCCGTAACAATATTAATGGGGGCCCATTTTGCATTTCATCATATTACAGCTACCCTTTTCATAAAACCAAAGGGTTAGTCTTTATGGGAAATGGTTGTATTAAATTAGTAAATCAGTTGTTTATTTCTTTTGTCATTTCTCACAGGGGCATTGTAGGTGTACTGTTTCCAAAACACATTCAGGAACATGTTTGATTTCCTTTCTTTCTCTTTCAGAAAAGACAAAACATCTGATGTCTGCCCTCTTTGTAAAATAGTTTTCATTTAAATAGTTTTGCTTCATCTTTTATGCAAGGGATTTGTCTTTTCCACTGTAGCATGAATTCAGACAGTCGCATAGACTGCCTGCTCTGTTTATGCGATTAATTGAAATGCAGAGTGTGATGGGTAAGTAGTTAAAAATAGCAAGGCAATCAGAGCAGCTGGGCGTAAGAGTGAATTGGGAAGCAAATGGAACTTCTCCCTAGTCATTGTTGAAGTACTTTTTCTTTGGGCCCAAAGGATTATATCACATTATGCAGGCACCAGTATGGAAATCTTCTGTTGCTGGGGAACATGGAGAACTATAAATAGAGCATAACCCTAAATGCCAAGTTTATAAATGCCAGGGATGACGTTTTGCAATTTCTGTCAGGTAGAATTACAGGTTGAATGTTTTTTTAAAAAAAATATAAGTGATAATACAGTCTTTTAAAATATTGCTTGGGCAGTTTAAAGCTGTCAGGGAAAAGTGTTAGAGCAGATACTCATATTTAAAAATAATAGTAGAATTGCATTGCTGTTCATGGGCCTGGACAGTATAAAGAAATAATGTCATCATGAAAAGTATTTTAAAATATGGTTTTTGAAGGAATGCTGCAAACTAGATATGCTGTGTGTTATCTGTGGTTATATTCCCCATTTTATCAGAAGCAGGACACTATGAACTTGCATTGCAAGTGAGGATTTGAGAATACCAAATACCTTGTTGGAAGGTTGTGAGATGTGTAGGTGCTCTGGGGATAGAGGAATCTCTTATGCTGTAAGCTAAAAGATATCACTCTGGCCCAAAATATTTTGTTTCAAGTGGCAAAGCATGACATGATACATGACTTCCACATACAGAGGTGATCTAGACTAGCAGCTGAATTTTTGTTCAGTGCTGGTGAGAGGGCCTGTGAACAGCGGACTAGTAAGCAATCTGTCAAGCTGAGGGAAATAGGCAGGAGCTGCAGGAAAAATGCTCCAGGAAGTTGCTCTTGCTACCCAACTTCTACAGGCAAAATGCTTCACTTATTCTGCAAACTCACCAGTTTGTTGGAAACATCAATTAGTGTCAATTATGGCAAAAACATATGGGCAGAACATAATACATATTGAGTCTCACTTATATGAAATGCTTGGGATCAGAAGTGTTTTGGATTTTGGAATGTTTCCATATACATGATATTTTGGAGATGGAACCCAACTCTAAACATGACATTCATTTATCTTTTATATACACTTTATACACATAGCCTGAAAGTAATTTTATACATATTATATATGCATGAAACAATGTTTGTTTATACTGAACCATCAGAAAGCAAAGGTGTCTCTATCTCAGCCAGCCAAATGGACAATTTTGGATTATGGAGTATTTCAGATTTTGGCATTCCAGATAAGAGATACTCAAACTGTACTAAATCAGACTTGGTATTAAATCCTTAATACTAAATCAGTCAATTAACCCTTTGGGCCCTGTATTATGTACTCAGACTGACAGTGGCTATCCAGGATTTTAAGCAGAATTCTTTCTAGCCCTGTCTATGGATATTTCTTATACAGTGGAAAGGAGAAGCTAGGCATAGTCAGACTTATTCTAAACTATAGGAGAGCTGACATCAATAAACTTAGGGAAACACTGGAAGTGATCCCGTGGTCAGGAATACTAAAGGAGAAGGGAGCTCAGGAAGGATGGGAGTTTCTCAAAAGGGAGATACTTGGTCATCGGCTATGACTTCAGATGGTGTCTCGCCTCTTAATGACCTTTTTAGGGCAGTAATGGACTGGATGAGGAAAAACAGATTAAGAGTGAATCCAGATAAAATGGAGGTACTAACAGTAGTGGCCCAGAAAGCAGGTAATGGGATACAATCTCCAGTCCTGGACAGGATCACACTCTCCGTGAAGGACTGTGTTCGCAGTCTGGGGGTGCTCCTGGACCCGTCACTCCAGATGACTAATCAGGTAAATGCTACGGTCAGGAGTGCCTGTTATCAGCTTGAGCTGATTCGCCAGCTGCACCCTTTCCTGGAAGTAAGGGATCTTGAAACTGTAGTACACGTGCTGGTGACCTCTCACTTGGATTTCTGTAATGCGCTTTACATGAGGCTACCCTTGTGCTTGGTCCGGAAACTTCAATTAGTTCAGAATGTGGCAGCCAGGTTAGTCTCTAGTACATCTAGAAGAGACCATATTTCACCTGTTCTGAAAAGACTTCACTGGCTGCCGATTAGTTTCCAGGCTCAGTACAAGGTGTTGGTTATCACCTTTAAATCCCTAAATGGTTTGGGTCCAACCTATCTTTGGGACCGCCTCCTTCCATATAATCCTACCTGCACACTTTGGTCCTCTGGGAGGAATCTGCTTCAGCCTATTAAAACTAGGCTGTCTACAACTTCCCAGAGGGCCTTTTCAGTAACCGCTCCCAGATTATAGAATGACCTGTTGAATGAGATCCATCAGATTACCATTTTAGACAGCTTTAAAAAAGCTGTGAAGACAGATCTCTTCCAGCAGGCCTTTCCTGACTAGTTTCCTGGCCAAGGAGCGAGTTTATTTTTTTCCCACCCGCTGCCACATTTATTGCTGGCAGTTTGCTATGTTGACCTTTCTTTTATTGTTAATTGTTATTTTCCATTTATTGTTTTAATCGTTATCATGTTTAATACTATTTTAAGGGGTGGGCAGGTTTGGGATTGTGCAATGTGGTATTTTATTGATGTAAGCCACCCCAATTGCTTCTGCAGAGGGGTGGGATAGAAATAGTAATAATAATAATAATAATAATAATAATAATAATAATAATACTGAAGGCACAATCTCAAACTGTTCCAATGAGAAGGAAAAATGGGAGATGTCTCAAGAAACCATGATGGATGACAAAAGAACTTTCCACTGAACTAAGTTTTAATTGGGAGATGTATAAGAAATGGAAAAGGGGCAAAATCACTAAAGAAGAATTCAAACAAATAGTTAGCACATGTAGGGATAAAGTCAGGAAAGCCAAAGCACAGAATGAGCTCAGGCTTGCTAGAAGGGTTAAGAACAATAAAAAGGGCTTTTATGGCATGTCCATAGCAAAAGGAAGAACAAGGAAATGGTAGGGCCACTACATAGAGAAGATGGAGAAATTCTAACAGGGGACAGAGAAAAGGCAGAACTTCTTTGCCTCAGTCTTTTCACAAAAGGAAAAGGGTGTTAAACCTGAGGAAAATGGAGCAGAGGACACACTTGGGAAAATGCAGCACAGAATAAGTAAGAGTACAGAAATACCTGGTTAACCTAAATGAATTTAAGTCTCCAGGACCAGATGAACTACATCCAAGGATATTAAAAGAATTGGCAAATGTAATCTCAGAGCCACTGGCAATAATCTTTGAGAACTCCTGGAGAACAGGAGAAGTCCCAGCAGACTGGAGGAGGGCAAACATTGTCCCCATCTTCAAAAAGGGGAAAAAGAGGATCCCAACAACTATCACCCAGTTAGTCTGATATCAATACCAGGAAAGATTCTAGAACAGTTCATTAAACAGAGAATATTTGTGAACATTTAGAAGGGAATGCCATAATCACTAAAAGTCAAGATGGGTTTCTCAAAAACAAGTCATGCCAGACTAATCTGATCTCTTTTTTTGATAAAATTACCAGTTTGCTATATGAAGGGAATTTGGCAGACATAGCATATCTTGATTTCAGTGAGGCTTTTGACAAGGTCCCCCATGATATTCTTGCAAACAAGATAATAAAATGTGGGCTAGACAATACAACAGTTAGGTAGATTAGTAATTGGTTGACTGACCAAACCCAAAGGGTGCTCAGCAATGGCTCCTCTTCATCCTGGAGAGAAGTGACCAGTGGAGTGCCACAGGGTTCTGTTCTGGGCCCAGTGCTATTCAACATCTTTATCGATGATTTGGATGAAGGAATAGGGGCATGCTTCTCAAATTTGCAGATGACACCAAATTAGGAGCAATAGCTAATATCCCAGAGGACAGGATGAAAATTCAAAATGACCTTAATAGATTAGAAAGGTGGCCAAAGCTAACATAATGAATTTCAACACAGAGAAATGTACTTAGAAATGTTTTTGCACTTAGGGCAAAAAGATGAAATGCATACATATAAGATGGGGGATACCTAGCTTAACGAGACTACGTGTAAAAGGGATTTAGGAGTCCTAGTAGACCACAAGTTGAACAGGAGTCAACAGTGTGATGCAGCAGCTAAAAAGGCCAATGCAATTTTAGGCTGCATCAATAGAAGTATAGTATCTAGATCAAGGGAAGTAATAGTGCCACTATATTCTGCTTTGGCGAGGCCTCACCTGGAATACTGTGTGCAGTTCTGGGCACCACAATTCAAAAAGGATGTTGAAAAACTAGAGCGTGTCCAGAGGAGGGCAACTAAAATGGTGATGGGTCTGGAAAGCATAAAGCCCTATGAGGAAAGACTTAGGGAGCTGGGTATGTTTAGCCTGGAGAAGAGACAGTCAAGAGGTGATATGATAGCCCTATTTAAATATTTGAAGGGATGTCATATTGAGGAGGGCACTAGCTTGTTTTCTGCTGTTCCAGAGAATAGGACCCAGAGTAATGGATGCAAGCTACAGGAAAAGAGATTCCACCTCAACATTGGGAGGCACTTCCTGACAGTGAGAGTTGTTCAACAATGGAACACACTCCCTTGAAGTGTGTTGGAGTCTCCTTCTTTGGAAGTCTTTAAACAGAGAATGGATGGCCATCTGTTGGGGATGCTTTGATTTTGAGTTCCTGCATGGCAGGGGTTTGGACCTGATAGCCCTTGTGGCCTCTTCCAACTCTGTGATCCTATGATTCTATATTAGGGAATTCACCTGGGTTCTTCTTGGGGACATCTATTTAGACAGCCAGAACTAGGCACCCAGCCAACAGTTACCCAGAGGACTTGTTTTTCAGCTGTCCCCAAACTTTGGACTGACTTGCTGGAAGAGAGTCGGCAGCTGGACAGCTGTATTTTAATCTGCTCTTGTTTCCTATCTAAATCCATAGGGAGAGGCAAATAATAATAATAATAATAATAATAATAATAATAATAATAATAAACAGTTTGATGAAAAGCACATTTTCCATTGAATTGTGGCCTTTCCTGTGGTATTTATCATCATTTTGGGACATTTTGGAATTTGACTTTATCCTCTTGGGTTCAAATGTGACTTCTGTGAACTTCATGTGTGCCCTTTAGTCACACCTTTTGAGCCTGAAGCTCCTTCCATAAATACTTACATGTCATGCAAGATGGTGTAAAGGTATATGTAGTAAAAATTAAAGTAGCTTTGCAAATTAAATCTTTTGTATAATCAAACAGTATTTTTTAATAAAATTACATTATGTAGCAAGTGCTTCTGATTTATTACAAAGATAGGAATAAATTATTCCCGTTGTTTAAAAAAAGTCTGCCATAGTTTTGAGTTCTGTAATGATACCTTTTATTGTCTCCATTTCCAGCCTCCGAGCCTAATTTGAAAGTTCGCTCCAGGTTAAAACAAAAGGTAACAGAAAGAAGAAGCAGCCCTTTACTCAGAAGGAAGGATGGGGTGGTTGTCTGCTCATTCAAGAAGAGATTATTTGAGGTGACAGGTAATGAACGACTGGACTGGAGAGACACTGTCCAAATTTGGGGAAATGTTATCATTATGATTGATTATGATGGACCATTACTTTGTGGAAATTAAAGCAGACTATGCAGATAATTTAGAGAAGCAACGATCCATTTCCAGTAAAATGTTTGCACACTCATTGGCACAAAATTGTATTACAGGAGAAGCTATCATTTTTTTAAAAAAGATAAGAGCCAGTGTGGCATTGTGGTCTGAGTGGAGGAATATGTCTCAAGAGATCAGAGCTCAATTCCTCACTTGGCTAGGAAACCCACTGGGTGACCTTGGGCAAATTACATGCTCTCAGCCTCAGAAAAATTTAATAATAATAATACATTTTATTTTTAACCCGCCCCTCTGCTCAGCAACCGGGGCGGCATACAACAAGATTAAAAAGGCAGTGGCAAACCTCATCTGAAACAAATCTTGTCTAGAAAATAACATAATAGGGGGATTTTAGTCTACCTAGGTCACCATAAGTCTGAAATGACTTGGAAACACACAACAACAACTATTGCCGAATATCTTTGAATAGCTCTAATCAGATTTTTTAAGTGAAGTGTTTTATGTTCTAATGAGCATGAAGTATATGACGTATGTGAAGTATATGAAGTCCCATACAGCTGGACAAAATAATAAGTGGTCATCTTTGATTTTACACATCTGGAAAAATTAACACTGTCTTAAGATATGTTGTAATAAGGATTGAACATTTTGTAATGAAAGTGTTTAACTTCAAAGAGTTGTTCTGTGCTCTGAAATGGGAAACCATAAGGTCAAAAGTCTAATAATATTTAAGGTTAAGTCTGATTTAAGATCAGTTAAAATGGTATTTATGACTTTTCATTCAATTGAGTTAACTGAAGAAAATTGGCTAGTGAAGTGTTGGGTTGGATCAAGATATGGTTATATTTACACTTGTTCTGTTAAAATTAATTGAATAAAGTTAATCAATTTTAATCTAAGCACCATAGATTTCAGTAGTTTGTTCTAAGTATGATTAAATCTGTATTCAAGCCCAATTAATTAGTCTAATAGATAGTGTGTCTCTGTGTGTTTCTGTGTAGATTTACACATATAAAAAGATATGTATGCGTAAACTGCACAGAAACCATATATGATGTATATAAGCATACGTACCTACCATTAACATGTAGCATTTATTTACTCCTGTTGCCATCCATAGAATTCAGCACATAATAAACATTTCAAAACAGAATACTCTGGTTTGCTTCTTAATGAGAAAGCCATTTCAAATCAGATTATTCAAAAACTGTTACGACTCCCACCCTCCATGCTTGATTTAAATCTCTAAAATCATCAAAACCACCATTTTAACAGTAGCAAGGATTTTAAAGAAGCATTTATGGTACATTTCTCCAGTTATGGCCTCAATCTGTTACCATTAGTGAAAAATCAGTTGCACTAGTTGGAGTTAATTAGTGCAAGAGAAGGATGGAGCACAGTTTTGCATTGCCTATAAGTTTGATCAAAAAAATTGTATGTGTACATTCCCTCTCACAACACCACTTCTGCAGTGGCTAAATCCAACACAACTGTACTGACATTGTATTGGATCTAGGCCTAAGTCTTAATAATTTGTGTGATTTTCTGCTTTCATAGCAAATATAGTAATGCAAATAAGGTCTGCATGTGTACTGAAATTATGGTACAAATGGTTCTTTAAAATAACATGATAACCTACAACATCTGATGTTGTAGAATGTTGAAGGAAAGGGAGAGAGAGGGTAAGTAGCTAAAAATAAATTTAAGATGAAGTTGGCTTTTGCATCAATTGATGGGTGTGTGTGTGTGTGTGTGTGTGTGTGTATTCTGATTGGTCCCATAACTCTAAATTTTGAAACTTTATTAAATTTATTTATTTTTAAGAAAAAACTCTTCTTTGTTTTTCCACTGGTATCCATCTTTCAACAACTCTGTTGAATTTCAGCATACTGTAGCTAAAGTCTTATGACTTAACAAAATGTTCTGCAGCAAAACAATTAAGCTGTAACCATTAAAATGCTGTGTTAAGATATTTAACAGTCGTACATTCCCTTAGAATTGACTGAGAGAGATGTACTGCAAATGAGGTATTGTTTTTTATTAGTTACTCATATAAAGGCCAGTTCACAACTGAGTCCTCCAGGGGTTTATCCAAACAGCCTTGGAATGGCAGCAGGCCTCATGAATTGATGACATGTTATCTTGACCTTTGAGAGTCCAGTATCTCTATCATGCTGATCTCTCACAGAGGCAGCAGAGAATGCAGCCAAAGGTACTTCCTTTTCCTTTACTCATTAGGAACGCCCTTTCAATAGCTTGCCTGCCACTGAGAAACTTGCTGTCTCTTGGGGCTGGGATATTATTGAAGTAATAAACTCTGTCCTTTGTGTACTGGAAGTAATAAGAGGGGAATTAAATCTTAAAATGAATAAAAGAATACATTGTACATCCAAGTTATTTGTCATAAGCTATATCCAGATCTTTTGTTTTGGGGAGAGGAAGAGGTATCTGACATTTTCTAATTACTTTATGCACTTTTCCCTTCCTTTTCCCCAGAATCATCAGTCAGTAGCAGTTCCCCAGGATCAGGTCCTAGTTCACCAAATAATGGTTCTACTGGAAATACAGAGAAGGACACCTCAGTGTTGCCATCTAATTCCCAAGCTGAGGTAAGAATAAAATCCCATTTATTTGTGTAGAACACACATTTGACTATCAGAACTCACACAAGTTTTATGATAGCCTTCAAAATGGAGCATTTTAGAAGCACCCAATATGGGCCTGGCCTGGTTCTGCCAATTGCATAGCTTCTGCCAAGTGTGTAGCTTTCTCATCATATGAAGAGAACAAAATAATTGATCCTGCAATGGAGGATTACCATAGTAATCTTCTCAATGTTTTGAAACAGTGCTTCCCAAACTTGAGTCTCCAGATGTTGTTAGACCTCATTGCTCAGCTTACATGCGATGCAGAGACCAGTATCATCAAGGAACCAAAGTTTGAGGACCACCTCTTTGGACGATATAATGTTGCCCTCAGGCATTGTGAACAATTGCCATTGTCACTGACTAGTGATCATTCAAAAAACAGAAACAGAACCCAGGACAATTGCAAGCCCTTAGCAAGTTGTTGAACTGCCATCTGCCCATGGTGCCACCTTTAATTATCTTGGGCTGCCTTGAGTACCCTTCTCAACCAAAAAGACAAGGTATAAATGCAAAAATAAAGGTGCAGATGTTTGGGCCACTTAAACAATTTTTTGAGAATGCAGCAATTTTTATTTTTTATATTTTAATTTTTTTTTTTGCCTTTTTCATTCAGAATAATTTATAAACATTAAAATACACAATAAAATCAAGGACTACTTTGCATTCTTGCTTTCTGTAGGGTTAAATTTACTTGGCTTTTATCAGCACTTTAACTTCTGTATCTTTCAGAGAAATATGGGAATTTTATAAGTATGTCCACATCGAAAGCAAAGAGTCCCTCAGTGGCAATGAGGAAGAGGATAAATTAATGAAGAACATAAATTTCTTGTGGCTTAAATATCCCCAAGTTATAATGTTATTATCAAATATTCATATTAGAATGTTTTAACAATACACTTCTTATGCATGTGCACATCTCTGTACATTTTCAGTGGTGTACATATTCGTTTTGAATTATGTCCCTATAAAAGTGGGAGGTAGGGAATGGTCTAGCTGGTAGGAGGAACACATGAAGAATCTGAAAATATTACATGAAAATGTATTTGCAGGTTTTATGAAAATCTCAATCTTTCATCATCAAAATGGACAGCTTCTTCACAGTGTGCCCTTCTTGTTTTCACCTGAGTGAACATCTCAGCCTATGCTGAGTTGAGAGAAAAGAAAAACTGCACTGTAAGAAGGGAGATGCAGATAGTGGGGTTATATGTAAAAGAGAATTAGAGGGGAAATCATTCATATTCTTGCAAATATTCAACATTTAAGGTTATTCTCACAAATACACACTTGCTCCATTTCTATACATCCATTGATTATCTAGGTCAGGGGCAAGGAGCAGTGTCTGGTCCAGTTTTCTGTAGGAATGTATGGACTGCTGAAAATCCACCCCAAGAAAAGAACAAAAATTAAAAGTGTTTGGGTATTTTTTAAAAGTCAAACAGTGCAGGGTGGGGCCTGTCCACAGATTAATTGCCATACTTGGAAGCTACTAAAATGGGCAATTCATCTTTTGTGCTTAGAGAGGCTGGCTGGGACAATATAGTGGTGCAGAGGATCACAGAAACACTCTTGGGGCCACACACACCTACCTAGGTATAGCTATGTAGTCCAAAAACTCCAATCACAAATCCAGCATACCATTATCTGCACACATAGACTTGAGGAAGACAAATGCATGATTGTGGAACCAAAGGCCAATTGACACAACACTGAAAAAATGTTCAGTGTGTGACAAAAGGAGTTATATCATTGCTCAGATGTCTAACTAGTTTTTGTTTCCAGTTCTATGCTATGTGGTTTTGATGTAACAGTAAACATGAGTTGAGTTGAAAATGGGATACAGAGTGAAACAGTTATAAAATTGCCACGTATCACATGGGATGATCCACTCAACTCATATTTTCAATTTGTTAGTTTTGTGTAAAATGGGACCTTCAATTTGAGATCTAAAATTCCTGTACATCCGAGGGCTGATGGAGTTTCTGAGTCCAACCCTGATGCAGATGTTTTATATTTCACAATGGATGCCCCTAATGCTCAAGTCAGATAACATTTTGATATGTATATATATTTATAGATTTCACAGGCCCATGTAAGCTTTCAGTTGGCAAGTGGGGGGGGGGGATGAGAGATTCTAGATTCATACCATTTTAGTCCAAAATAACTGGTATACAGCCAAAGCTACACACAACCCTTTTAGTCTCAATAACCTGGATTTAAGCCAGTTTAGTAATTTAACTTAAGTACTTTGAGTTGTGGTTCAGGCTGATAATTTCCTGCTGGTTAAATTTACTGTTTGTTATCCTACAGTACTTAGTCAGAAGCAGTAAAATAATTTGTCTGGTTACTCTCTGGCAGATTATTATAGTAAGTACAAATGTACTACCGCCCCTTTGTAATCTTACTATAGTGCAGCTGTAAGAGAAAATAATAATACTTTATATTATAATTGCTGTGTTCAGAGAAATATACATGCATAAATCTATGTCCTTATGGTATAGTTAAACATCTTTCTTGCCAAGACCCAGTCATTTTGGACATATTTCAGTTTAGTATGTGCTAAATGATCCAGACTATACTGTCTCCAGACTCTGAGAACAGTGGTAACAAAGATAACAAAAGCTTCCCTAAGATTTGAGTTCAAATGGGTACTGATGAAATAAAAGTGACCTATAAGGGTCAGTAGCTGAAGAGAAGGGGAAAATACTTTCACAGATTTCATGGAGTACAGCAAGTGAAAATATTTAAATTTATCAGCAGCATTAACTGGTTACGGGCAAGTTCCTTTTGGCTCAGTTCAGAGTCAGCTTGGTATTTTCAAGCTTTTCTTGACAAGCATTCCAAAAAACGCTTCTTTGTTTTCAAGTTCTGACTGAGCTCTTAATGCTGGCACAGGTGTGTTGATGATAGTGCAGTCATGCCCATTATTGTATTGTCCTTTGGGAATTGTATTTGGTTGGAGTGCATTGCTAAAACATTCCATTATATGAGGGGTTATCATAAAGTAATAATTATCACCTGGAAGTTATTATGGTATATTAATAAAATTTTGTCAGTGTCATCATTGGTCCCTAAGTGCATGATGTTGAGAAAATCAGCTCAATGTGTCCTTTATTTTTGTTACAGGTTGTGCCAGAAGTGACTAAAGTGTGAGATGGAGAAGTATGAGGGGGTATCGTACAGTAGTAATTATCACCCAGAAGTTAGTATGGTATATTGATGAAATTTTGTCAGTGTCATCACCAAGTGACTTTTTCTTTTCCTAAAAATGAAAAATCTGTTGGGAGTCACTGATTTGATAACACAGATGATGTCATTCATGAAGTGGAAGAGTGGTTTAAGGTGCAATCTGCAGACTTCTACAGCAGTGGTATTCGGAAGGTCAAAAAACACTGGGAAAAATGTGGAAATCTTGATGATGACTATGCAGAGATAGTCATCTACAACTACAACTACAAATCAAAACAAACTTTCTGTCAGTTTTTTTAAAAGGTGATAATTAAAACTTTATGATACCCCCTCATATTCATGCAGCAGTCAGAACCAGGAAAAGTTACTTTTGTGGACTACAGCTGTCAGAATCCCCTGGCTAACATGATCAGTGGCTGGGATGCCTAGGTGCTGAAATTAAAAAAAAAATTCAAAGATCTGAACATAGGTTCAGGTTGTTTTACCATAGTCAATGAGAATTTCATTGTCAGAGATAAAGAAATTGTAAAATTTTGTGCCTCTGTGGATGAAGAGTTTGGTTTTGAGCAACTGGGGTGCTAAATACAGATTAAAAATGTAAAGAATATTGGTTAACATCGGAAGTCATAGAAGGACTTTTTATGTATTGAGTTGAACAATTTTTATATCGAGCTGAATAATTGAAAATCCCCATGCTATCACTTGCATTAACATTGTCATCATCATCATTGTCATTGTTGCTGTTGTTGCTATGATGGTGGTGATTATTAATCATAATTTATTTATACAGCACCATTGATGTACATGGCCTAAAACTACCAAAATCAGTGGGTCCTGCCAAAGGCATACAATTTAAAATATATGCGTGCACGCGCACGCACACACACACACACACACACACACATATAGAGGGAAAGAAGGAATAATAAAATATAAAACTATCTAATACAATTGTAAAACAAATTATCCAGATAAAATACAGAAACCACCCACAATATAATGTGAAGTGCAACACTTCAGTAATTTCACATAGGAGGTTGATATATGACATTTTTCATATGTCATATGACAATGGAGTAGCAAGTAAAGATCTACATCCTTATATTATTTTACTTATACATTTATTTCATTTGTAATAAATTATTCTGTATGATACCTTGTTTAGTTGTCTTAAATTTAGAGTCCTATATCTGCTTCATATACTTGTTAGAAAGATGAAATGTTTTACAAAGCTCACAAAAGTGGGTAAACTGCAGTGTTAAAAATAGACAGGCATAAATTGATAATTTCACTTAGACAATTTCTTTGTTGGTGCCATTGGATGCTTAGCTGATGCTTCCTGCAATTAATTTACTGCCAACAGCAGAGGTATATATGATATGTATAACATAACTTTGGCATACCTTTCTCATGCGTTTCCTACATATAACACTCAAAACATATATTTACGAGTACTATTAGTGATTTAATATGGATCAAAATTAGTTCTACCTTGAACTGCCCCATTCAGATAAATGGGATTTGTTAGTTCTAAATATAGTCCAAGTCCCATTCATTTGAACAGGGCTATTCTGGGTAGGTCTAACATTGTATGTACTCTGATACAATGTCTATACAATTTTTGAAGTTTATATAATGCCTCTAAGTAATAATTTTGAGCACATAGATAACAATTGTCCTTTGTAGCTGTAATCCTGTGCACAAATACCTGCATGAGAAACAACAGCAGAGTGTAGCTCCTGAAACATTAACAAATTCATTATGGCATAAGCTAGCATAATTATTGTTGTTATTAATTGCTAGTAACAATTATTGTTACTAGCAGTTATATTTCACTATTTCAATTCCTGTTTATTCTGTGGAAATTATGTGACAGTGGACATTTTCAGGATCCTAACCTATATAATCTTTTGGCATTAAAAAGAAAGTGACATAAGGGAAAGTAATTTTTCAAATACAGGGCTAATGGGATAATTTCTTCAGGTCATTGGCAGGACAGTAACCTCCAAAGACTGGAAGACCGAGTTCAGTCTCCAACAGTGACTTTTCCTAATAATGAATTAATTGTGTGTGTGAACTCTGATCCATGGGGCAGGCATGCGACCTCTTCACACTGATAAGTAGCTTCTCTTTGGCCCAGAACAACCCCATTCCCTAAAAGGCTACATTGATCGCTAACATGTGGTGGTTTTGACTCATAATCCTCTGCATAGGATTCCAGGAACTTCAGATGGTGTAGAATTTCAAAACAGAGGCTAATCAATACAGCAGTGTAGGCAGCTCAAAAAGTTCATTTGGCCAATAATACGCAACATGTGATATGGATCTTATTGAGCACTAATGTTTTTAGGAGTGACCCTGTTCCATATTCCATGATACAGGGCAATATAATGGAATAGAGGTTCTCCATATTGTCACCACAACTAAGGAACATCAGTCCTTTGAGCTATCTCATGGCCCAATTCTCAACAGCTTTGTTAAAACTTTGGTGGGAAGCACAGGCTATTCAAAATGATTTAATTAGTGGTGTTCTAAAAGAAGGAAGGAAGGAAGAAAGGAAGAAACAAACCTTTTTTCCATTCCTTTGTATAAGAACTCAATATTGTTTTACAATGCTCCTCTAATTTTTGCTTCTTTTAAAACTTGAGATCATTGTTAGTAATTGCTAGAATTACTATGCATCATCATCACCATCACCATCTCTATTAGAAATATGATGAAACTGAACAATATAGCTTGAACAACTGTCCAAACATGTTAGCAGCATACTTCTGAGAATTTGAACTGATGTGGCTTCCATCTTTAGACAATATTTTATTCTTGAAAAAGTATTAGGTAGCAGCGTCAGTTTCTTCACTTTAGTAAGGTGGAAATGAGTGAACAGATGGGAGGCGATCCAATACTTGTGGTTATCAAAATAGTTTTACTACTTTCAAGTTGTCAATGCCTGTATTCATATTAATCATGTTCACATTTTTAATACGTATTTTTATTTGTTTGTTTGCCTAAGTAAAGTATATCATGTCTAACAAGCTGCTTCCAGTGGATGGTAAACATTTTGGAGTAAATCTGTGCTTGAGTGGGGGATATAGAACATTCCCTCTACAGAGATAATTGATCTCTTATATAGAGGTAATTGAACATCAGGAAGCCTTAATTAGCCTTAATTTTTCCCCAGTATTCCAGTCACATTTGGCAAGGTTTAAGAATATTGTGTCTTTCAAATATTCAAGTATCTGAGCCCTATTCATATATCTATAGTTAATCTCCATACAAGTTAATCAGTATAATAACAATGAAACCAGAGTCAGATTATGGCCTAAATCCTGTTCTTAGTTCTTACTAGAGTAGACCCATCCAGTCATGGGATTTATGAGTTGTCTCACCATTGAAAAATGATTGAACAGGTTTACTTTACATATGATTAACAAACAGGTTGCCAGTCATAAAGTGATGCAACTAGGATGTAATATTTTGTCAGTTAATCAGATTAATTGATTAAAATATTTGATAGATGAAAATGGACTTAATTATATTAAATACAATTCTTAAAAATGCAGATAACAAAGACTTTTTCTTCTTCACATTTATTATTTCCCCTCTTAAGAAAAATTACTGATTCAGTGGAAAGGCTAATCAACTAAAATCCGAAAACAACTAAATTTTATGAAAATAAGTGAAGGAACCTCATTTGCGATGAAGTTGACAGACTCAACAAAGCTATAGATGTCCAGGTTTTTCACTAAGGCCCAAAACAGACTGGTAGACGGGGCAGCTGCCAGATTCTCTGGGGGCATGGTGTATAGACAGAGAATGTGCTTGGAGCAGCCAGAAACTGCCCCAGGGTTGCACCAGGGCCACCTAAGGCAGCCCAAAACCATTTCAAAAGGAGAAGATATTTTCTGCTCCTATCCACGGTCCATTTGGGACCGCAACAAGAGGTGCCCTTGGGATCGGGCCAGGAGTAGCTTGAGACCATTGCTCCTACCCATCTGTTTCACCCCTTAGTCTACATTTCAAAACTAACAAACTTGTCTAGAGTGTCAAGTGAAATACCAGATATCTGTTAGAATTTGTTCTTATCTGAATTTTACAGTGCTGTTCTCAGCTCAAAAATGGGATCAGAACATTCTGTAAAATGTATCAAAATGTGTGAAAAGACATATATTGGGGTAAGATATGTTTAGAAATGGATACATTGAAATAAAATGTATTAAGAAACATACTTTGCAAGAAAACATATTCAAAATGCAAATATTCAAGCACAAATTTTTGTAGATTTTTTTTTAAAAAAAAAAGGAATACAGACATGGCATGGACTGAACTTATAAACGAACACATGCATTGACCAAAAACAAACTCATAAGGGAGGCAAAATGATGCCTATTCATGCAGCCACTACTCTGTCCTCTTACCATTCCCAAGCATATGTATTTGCATTTCTGGTATGAATACTCAGAGGTCCCTCAAATGGTATTTTGAAACTGGAGTTCAAAATGCCAGAACACACTTACAGTTCACTGGCAGGGATCTTAGAAGTTGAAACCACTTTTTTCCATTTGTGGTTCCACTCAGAAATTTCACTGTGTCTGTAATTCCTTGATAGTTAATGTGTGGTCCTGTGGGTTGAAACATTTTCCCAAAGGCAGCAGATTAGATTCCAGTAGATTCTCTTTTGATGGTTTAAGAGTAACTAAACAATAAGGAGTTTCCTAATTGTATATACACTGGTTGCTGGTTCTCAAACATTAGCAATCAGATCAATTCTTCATTGAGCACAGAGGGTTTCTAATAATAGGTAAGAGTTTGTGTTGTTTTTAATCATTCTCTCCCCACATTTTATAACCAATCTGAGTTACTCCCCTGATGTATCACAATAGCTCTGATCACATTATTGTGTATTTTATTTTCACACTTGAATAGGTATTTGCAGCTCTATATTTCCTGACAGAAAGTAAGACTGAAAATCATATTGCAGTGCATTTGAACTGATTTTAGTCTTTTTGAACCAATTTTTGAAAGTACAGTTATGAGGATTTATAGGACTGTACTGGACCCTGCATAGAGAGAGCTTCATGAGGCCTGCAACAATTCCAACCTCTAGTATATAATATTAATCTAAATGTCTATTCCCAACCTGTCATATCCTTCTCAGAGCAGTGGAGTTCCATGTGAAGTTCCCTTCTTCAAATCTACTTTGTCCAGCAAAACAACTCTTTGGTTCCTGGTACCCATGTGTTATGTTACAATAAGTGACAAGGTGGCTGAAAAGTCACAGAGCTTGCATTTCCATTCCTACTTGGTCAGCAGAGCAGCACTGTTCCTTAGTGTATTTCAGAATGGCTGCTGTAGAGTATAATTGGTGGGAACAACTGTAATTTTCACTGGACACATGGAAAAAATGAGTTATGCATTTTTAAACATGATAATTAAATAATTAGCAAGTGAAATGTATGCTAGCTTTAAAACCTAGATTTAATGCCTTTAATCATTATTTAATCATTATGTTCCCATTTCCAACATTAAGAAGCTATAAACATTAAAGAACTTAGCATTATGAATGCTGAAGCTAAATATCTGTGAGTGACGTTTCTTTGGAGAGGAGGCCACCTTGGAGTCCCATATATGGTACCTTGAGTTCCATGCAGGAGAAAGTTGCCATGTACTAAGATAGATAGGTAGATAGGAATGATTTAAAAAACAGAATATTGTAAACTAATTAGAAAAATGTTTCAGCTTCTCCCTTCTTCAGTTGCTTAAAATAACAGTGAGCAGAATCCATGATGGCAGTTTAGAACACAACCTTGGATGAATGTTAACCATAATGGTTTATTTGATAGAAAATAGCTGGATCCATATAGTATACAGGTTGCTTTTGTACACCTTCTGCAACCTTATGACAATGTGTGTGTGTGTGTGTGTGTGTGTGTGTGTTTGTCACAGGGAATCCACCCCTTTTAATCAACCCTTTAAAAATGCAAATTCATGTGTATTTCTTTATGCCTTTATGCATTACAGTGATACAGTAATGAAGACCAAGCAAAAAATCAAGTTGCCACTTATATAGATGCTTGTATTGTAGATGCTATATTTTCAAGATCCAGTCAATGGGACAAATACTGTTGTTAATCCTAAACAGAATAGACCCTTAAAGTAATGAGAATCTAGCAAGTCAGCATTTATATCTCAGTGAATGAATGAGTCTACTCTGCTTGGGAATAAACATTAGGTTTAGCCCACTGGCCTTAATTAGTACTCACATTAAGTCTATTATTATTTTGTTACTATTTTTGTTTCACATGGGCAAGATTGAAAATACTGAATAAGGCAATTCTATTTTATTTTAATTAAATCAATTATAGATGAATAGGACATTAGTAAAAAGTAGTGCTTCCTGAGGCATAAATGCCAAATCTTGATTTTGTGTGTTTCCTTTTAACACAATTCTAAAGGCTGAGGATGGATGACATCTATAGACTATTCTGTTATTATGTCAGTGATAGGTTTAGTCTCCAAACAAACTATATGGGAAGGTTATGTTTTGGAATAACATCCTGTGTTTTTGTGCTGCCCAACTCTTTAGTGACAGTCTGAGGTTGCATTGTATTAACCTGAGGTATTTCCCAGTGTTAATTGATATCCCAGGTTTGTCCAGAGGAAAATCTACAGCTCCCCACAACATGCTTGACAAGTTATTATATTTATTTTAGTCAAAGCCTGAGTGCACAGGATCCCGCATGGAGGTGGTCTATTATTGGAGTCCCATATGCTCTTTGTTTGGGAAGAAAGCAGTCACTGTGTCATACTGTTACACAGGGTATTCTTTTTCAAGGATGTTGTTCCCTTGAGGACCATATCATGCCAGAGTTCCAAAGTCTAGTAAGACCTTTTGTAGCTCTTATGTGTGAAGGGGTCTGGAAGGGAGGCAAGAGTTAAAACAAAAAGAGAGAGAGGGAGTTCAAGAAACTGTAGTAGACCACATGTTGAAGAACATGAATGTCAGAAAAGAAAAAGGCAAAAGTAACTCTGCTATTATATTTGTGCCACAATCTTCATATAGATATAAAGGTTGTGGCCAGAGATGTCATAAAAGCACAAACACAGAGACACACACACATTTTATAAATGACTCTACTATATATGGTAATACTATAACATTTTACTGAATTAATTTTCACCTTTCTTGAAACATACAGGTAATTAAGAATAACTAGAGATTTGTTTACATAAATTATAATAATGTTGCATGTTGCATGTGTTGCATGTTAAACCCTGTGATGAATTCATAGAAGGCTTAAAAAGTGAGAAGACTTCTACAGAAGACATATGTGAACCACCATTTTAGAAAATGCAAAGATAAGATCATCTCTAGCTGTGTCAGACCTTTACCCACCAAGCAGTGTCTAATCCCAAGAAATTAGCCTATGTCTTCATTTAAGAACTATAGTGGATAAATAATATTCTAAACATTATGAAGCCATTTCTCCTGTAAGTAGAGTGTTAGCAGAGTTTGTAGATGTGTTGCTAGTCCAAAATAAAAATAATTTTCTTGTATTTTAACAATACATGAATCAGCTCAGTTAATGAAGATGTGACCTTATTTCTTTTAATTTTCAGCTTTCAGTTCCACAGCAACACATTCTTAACAATGAAGAATCAATGAATCTGTTGAGTCTTTACACATCCCCTTCTTTGCCAAACATCACTTTGGGGCTTCCAGCAGTACAATCACCACTCAGTGTAAGTTATTAATGTAAAGAGCATTTTCATTAGTTTTGCCTATTTATTTAGATCTATTAGTACTTTTATATTACACTACATATTCTCACTATATCCATTTTTAAATGCTAGGTGAATCCACTGAGAAAATTATGTATCATAAGATTTTTTTAATGATCTCTTGGAGGCTTTTTCCCATTTTAAATCTTACTTGTTGATGCTTGTGGCCTATAACTTCTTTTATCATCTAAAAGGATAAATCCTATGTTTGCATTCAAAATTTTGAACCTCAGCTCCAAAATAAAAGAGTTCATTAGCTGGTAAATATTTATTAGTTTTCAGTTGCTTACATATTTTGTTGTTGCTGTTGTATGAGACTGAACTTACCCTTCTTCTTCGTGGTCTCTGCGAATCACACAAATGGGTTTTGTCTGCGCATGCGCAGCCAGCTCGGAACCTTCTGGAATCACTAGGCAGAAGTTGGATTGCAACTTTTGGGTGGTAGCTCTGCTCACCTCTATATAGGCTCAGCATTCCCACTCGCTCCTCAGTTCCTTTCGTCCACCACTTTTGCAGCTTGCAAGGAACCTCGTCACTAGTGCAGTTACTCGTCTAACGGTTTTTGACCCACCTTTCGGCTTGGCTATTCTTTGGATTGCGACTGTTTTCTGATAAATTGACCTCGGACCGTTTCCATGACTTTATTATCCTCAAAACTTGGTGTTCCTGATTATAATCTGACCCAGACTTCCTCGACCTTCAACTCGACGACATGGCCTCCTTCAAACATTGTGTGTCTTGCAACTCTAAGTTGCCGACCTCTGATCAGCACGATGAGTGCATCTTCTGCCTTGGGGAGACCCACAATCCTATAACCTGCAAAATGTGCAGGAAAATGACTCTGCAAGCCTTGAAAAACCACATGGTCAAACTCAAGGCGGCTCTTTGGGAAAAGGCCTTGCAGGCCGAGTCTCCAGCTTCTGCTTTGTCTTCCGTAGCCATAAGAAAGCCTTCCTCAGACCCCCCCCCCAACAAAGGGGAAGATACAGGGAGAGATCCAAGAGGTCCTCCAAAAATACAGAGAGCGTGAGTCCTAAGGGCTTGGAAAAGGTGGAAAGAGGTCCTCCAAATGTAAACATTTGGAGACTATCGATGAAGCCCCCTCATCTTCCAAAGAAGCCTGTTCGTTGTCTCCCCATCATTCCATCGACGGGGAACAACCCGTGACCTCTAGGAGCAAGTCTCGATCTGGGGAGACCCTCAGAACCCCGATGTTATCGCGCTCAACGCCTCCAGCAACGGTGTTGTCCGTTCCGACTTCTCTGGGCCCGTTGGGTTCTAAACTGACCTCTCCGATGGTGTGCCTCGACACCAAATCTGAGGCAGAAATTCAGCCTCCAGCTACGACACCACATCCGGCTATGCCTCCCAACGTTTCTCCATCTTCAGCCCGTAATATCGGATTCGAGGAGAACCATCATCTTCACCTGTTCCAGTTCAAATGCGACAACAGGTTTCCACTTATCCAGCCTCAGATCCATGGCTCTCCAGGTTTCCACAGCTGGTTTACAATGAGGCTTCCAACTGCTACATGCTTCCGGTCCAACCCGAGCAGTTGCTCCTCATGGAAGAGCAGAGACGCCAGTTCCAACCCTTTCCTGCTATTCAGCAGCCCCTCCCGGTTTTGACCCAGAAACCTTACTCCATTCCTGCTACACAGCAGCCCCATCCTTCTCCGGGACCGTCGTCTCACCGCATTCCTGCAGCACCCTCTCAAGTTCCGATGCATCGTTTCTCTCCATCTCCATCTCCGGGACCATCCCAGCGATTCTCATCAACAGTTGTCTCCCCCACATTGATCATCTGCTTCTTGCTGTCCTTCCTCGTCTTGCCATCATTCCTCCCAGTCTAAACATCGTTCCTCCTCCCTTAGTTCTTCTCCAGCTGGAAGCCAACCTCGAAGAGGTGAGCTTAAAAATCCACGCCACCCTTCATCCCCTGACTCTACCCTGTCATACCGCTCTATTTCACTGGGCCCATCCTCCGGATCCGATGATGACCTCGACTGGTCTCCTTCTCAAACTAAACCACCTTTGAATACACAATCGTCTTCCCCTTCCAATGATGTTCGGGCCTCTGCGGACCAAATTCTTCGAATGGCTCGCACTCTTGAGTTTCCAGTTACGGAACCCGAAGATGATGAACCCTCCGACCAACTCGAGAAACGGGCTCGGATAGATTGATCGAAAGGCCAGCTATCCCCTACATGCCTTCCCTGGCCAAAATACTGAAAAGGTCTTGGGAGATACCAACATCTGCCTCCCACATCTCCAAACGGATGGACAATCTCTATCGAATAGCTGATCCGAAACCTGTATGGATGACAGATCATCCACTCCAGAACTCTGACATAGTGGAAGGGGCACAACATGTCTCCACTTCAAAATCATCCACCTCACCAGCTGATAAGGAGGGGGAAAAGATTGATTTCTTAGCGAAAAAGTCATATTTGCCTGTTCTAGGCCTTAAAGTGGCAAATTATGTGGGATGTTTGGGCGCCTATACGCACCACCTCATGGAAAAGCTTGCACCAATCCTTGAGCACTTACCTGATGAACATAAACCTTATGCCCTCGCTCTTCAGCAAGAGACACATGCAGTAGGCACTCAGCAAATAGTCACAGCCCGTAACCTCATGGAGTGCTCTTCAAAGACACTACTTAACGCCTTTCTACTTCGCAGGCATGCATGGTTGCGAGCAGCTGACTTGACTACTCAAGCTAAATCTACTATTGAAGATTTACCATTTGACCAATCCGGCCTCTTTCATAAAGACACTGATGAAAAGCTTAACAAAAAACATAAAATGAAGACTGCTGCACACAAACATGCCGTTCAACTGTCCCAACCCTTCCAGAGAAGGTTCGGATACTACCAGCCAAGACCGTGGTATACAACCTCTCAGCGTCCCTTTCAGCAAGATGCTTCCCAAGCCCAAGACCAATCATGATGAAGACAAGCTCCACGTCCATCTTCTTCCTCTGGCTGTCACCACCAACAACAAAGGCAGACATTCCGAAGAAAATCCTTCGAAGCCAGAAGGAAACAATGATGTGTTGCCGCGCACTCCGTTGACAACTTTGATAACAGACTAAGGCCCTTCTTTAACACCTGGGCCAACATCACTTCCGATTCCTGGGTGCTTGACATCGTCAGGAGGGGCTATGCCCTGGAATTCGAAGAGCTTCCACTAACTGGAGCTATTGTTATCACATCCCCCTCTGACATCTTACTCGACGAAGTGCACGCCTTGAAAGACAAAGGAGCAATCGAGCCCGTTCCCAGCTCTCAGGCTCGATACTGTTTCTTTTCCTGCTACTTTATTGTACCTAAAAAAGACTCGGGCCTCAGACCCATTTTGGACTTAAGAGCACTAAATGCCTTTATCGAATACAGATGTTTTCACATGACAACCCTGTCTTCTATTTTGCCTCTTTTGCAGAAGGACCATTGGTTCGCCACCATCGATCTCAAAGATGCTTATTTTCACATCAGCATCCGGGAAGAACATCGCAGATTCCTGACCTTCGCAGTGGGCACCAACTACTATCAATACAAAGTCCTTCCGTTCGGACTGTCCTCGGCACCGAGAGTCTTCACCAAATGCATGGCCCCGGTCGCCGCCTTCCTACATTGCGAGGGGATAACAGTCTTCCCATATCTCGACAACTGGCTTCTCACAGCTCCGTCCCAAGAGAAACTCCTCAACAACATCCGGTTTACCCTCAATCTACTCGATTCATTGGGACTCAAGGTCAACCACGAGAAGTCCTCCCTCGTTCCTACCCAAAGAGTGAGATTCATTGGAGCGATTTTGGACTCAAAGTTGGAGAAAGCCTTCCTTCCGGAAGACAGGTTCAGAGCCTTGACTACTTCCATCAGAACCTGCCTCGACTGCACCAAGGTTCAGGCTTATCTGGTACAGACAGTAATGGGGCACTTGGCTTCAACAACCTTTGTAACGCCATGGGCGACACTTCGCCTCCGACCCATTCAGTCTTGGTTCCTGTCCTCGTTTAATGCCACCTCCGACTCCCCCTCAAAGTGGCTCACCCCTCAAAGTGGCTCACCATCTCAAGTGGCAACGTCTCTTCGTTGGTGGCTCCATCCCAACAATGTCTGTTCGGGGATGCCGTTTCTACCTCCACAGCCAAAGGTCACCCTCACCACAGATGCATCAATGGAAGGTTGGGGAGCACACTCCAGAGGACTGACAGTGAGAGGTTTGTGGTCAAGAGACAAGCAAGATCTACATATCAACGCCTTGGAGATGCTGGCTGTGGAAAAGGCACTTAAGGCTTTCCAAATAGACTTGTCCAACAAGGTTGTTTTGCTCATGATGGACAACAACACCGTCATGTACTACTTGAGCAAACAAGGCGGGACCAAATCTCTGACCTTGCTCAGCATCACACTTCGCATATGGGACTGGTGCATCGACCACAACATCCTCCTCCAATCCATTCATCTTCCTGGACAGGAGAACGAACTTGCTGACAGTCTCAGCAGATCCTCCAACCCGTGTCACGAGTGGCGTCTCCACCCCGAGACCGTTTCCCCATCTCTTCTCCCTCTGGGGGACCAGAGACATCGACCTGTTTGCCACGGAGGACAACACTCATTGCGAAGAGTTTTGTTCGAGAATACCGACCCGGACTTCTCGAGGCGATGCCTTCCAGTTCGTGTGGTACAGAAGGAAGTTCTACGTGTTTCCTCCATTTCCACTCATAACCAGAGTACTCACCAAGATGCAAACGGACAAGTCAGATGCCATCTTGATCACTCCGTGGTGGCCGAGACAACCTTGGTTCGCTCCACTTCTCCATCTGTCTCAACAAACCTACTACTGACTGGACTACTGTCCAGATCTCCTCACGATGCATGGGGGCAGAATCCGACATCCAGACTTGGACTCGTTGCCTCTGGTAGTGTGGAGAATTCGACCTTAGACTCACTTTCAGCTCGGCTACAGACGGTAATTAAAGCAGCCCAGAAACCTTCTACCAGAAGGTTCTAGTCCTACAAATGGAACAAGTTCAGTGACTTCCTCTCATCTAAAGGAATTTCTCCATTCCGTGTCTCGGTACCGATGGTACTAGAGTTTCTTCTCACTCTCTCTGAATCAGGACTTTCCCTTGCTTCCATCAAATGTTACCTCTCTGCTATTTGCTCTCACTACCAGCTGGAGGGCAGACCGTCCTTTTTCTCTGACCCCTTGGTCAAGAGGTTTCTGAAGGGACTTAACAACCTACACCCGCCATCCTCGGTACTGACACTGACTTGGAGCCTGGATTTGGTACTGTCTTACCTCTCTACGAAGCCCTTTGAGACCATGGCTACTGTGGAAATTAGACTCTTGATATGGAAAACAGCATTCCTGGTAGCCTTGACTTCGGCTCGCCGGGCTGGTGAACTATGTGCTCTGAGGATGGACCAGCCGTATCTTAGGTTTCATAAAGACAAGGTGGTCCTCCGTACCGACATCACCTTTTTACCAAAAGTGGTGTCTGCTTTCCACATCAACCAGGACATCGTGCTACTCACCCTGGCCCCAAACCCGACCAGAGGTCAAATGCAGACTACATACACTAGACGTTCGTAGGGCTTTGTCCTTCTATCTAGAACGTACCTCGAGCTCAAGGCGCTCGGAAAAACTTTTTGTGTGTTATTCTGAACACAAGAAAGGACTG
The DNA here is from genome assembly GCA_026167975.1 of Phrynosoma blainvillii. Lineage (NCBI taxonomy): Eukaryota > Metazoa > Chordata > Lepidosauria > Squamata > Phrynosomatidae > Phrynosoma > Phrynosoma blainvillii. Next base: position 43,492,794 of record JANUYF010000005.1, read on the forward strand.
CCTGTCACTCCACAAAGATTATCCAAGTGGGTGACTTCCACTATCCACTTGTGCTACGAACTAGCAGGCAAGACTCCACCGGGCCGAGTGCGTGCACACTCCACAAGGGCGGTAGCTTCATCATCTGCTTTCCTGTTTGGCATTCCTTTAGAAGATGTATGTAGGGCAGCTGTCTGGTCCCAACTAATGACCTTTATTAAGCACAATAGGTTGGACACTCGAGCCAGGCAAGAGGCTGCCTTTGGGAAAGCAGTATTATTATCTGGACTTCATTGAATGTCCTTCTATCTGTTGCACTAACTTTGTTATGTTTTGCTCAGATGAATATATATTGAATACTGGTTTAGAGTACAAATGTACATACAGTAATGTTTGAATTGAAGGTTTATTTATGGTTCATGAATTACCAATACGGGTTCTTCTTGAATTCTGACTTGAATTTATGCAATTGTTTACTATTATTCCATTTGCACTTGAAACTCACTAACTGTTGGGTTACAATCAGTTCCTGATGTACTTGAATATGATGTCTATGAAGGTTTAGGTGCCTATTTCCTTGGCTAATTTTGTGCCAATAAACTTTCTGGTTTGCACCTTTAAGCCTTGTGTCAGGACACTCCCTCCTCCAGGGACATTAGCTTGCTAGTCTGAATAACCCATTTGTGTGATTCGCAGAGACCACAAAGAAGAAGGACAGGTTGCACACCTGTAACAGTATTTCTTCGAGTGGTCATCTGCGAATTCACACAAATCCTGCCCAACCTCCCTCAGTCGTGTCCTGCTCTAAGTTGATAGCCTTGCTGTCTCTCTGTAAGTGGCGCACTGGGAACTGAGGAGCGAGCGGAAACGCTGAGCCTATATAGAGGTGGGCGGAGCTACTGCCAAAAAGTTGCAATCCAACTTCTGCCTAGTGATTCCAGAAGGTTCCGAGCTGGCTGCGCATGCGCAGACAAAACCCATTTGTGTGAATTCGCAGATGACCACTCGAAGAAATACTGTTACAGGTGTGCAACCTGTCCTTCTCAATCTCCTTCAACTTTTTCTTCAAATATCAGTTATTGGTTTCTTTGAACTGTATTGTCATTTTACAGTCTGTTTTAAGTAAGGGGTAGCTAGGAAAGTCTTGAGGGAATATGCACTTGGCAAAAAATTAAGAAGGATTATTAAGAAGGATTTTGAGGCCTGTTACTGTAGGTCATCTTCTTTATTAATTTTGTCATTTTGGTGAAAATATACCATTTTTCATCCAATTTATAAAAATACTTGCTCTGCCATGCATTCACACTAGAGGGGAACTTTTATTTCCTGAGAAACATTATACCAAGAAAATCATTGTGTATTCTTTTATGACTGAACTTTGGATTCAAATTACAAGAATCCATGTTGTAGCTGCAGAAAATATTGTCTGTGTATGCATGAAAAGGTGAGTGATCTGAATCCTTCGGCCACAAGGGTGAAGCAAACCACTTTTCTGTTTCCCTCAAAATGTGAGCATTTGCCAAGAGTGTTATTTAGTGATGGGAAAGTCCATTCCTCTGCTTTATGTTCAGGAGGAACTCTATTATAGTGAATTATTCCCTTTACCCATTCTGAATGAAAATTGTATCATATAATTGTGTAGCCCTTTTTGAAACTTTGAGAAAATAAGAAGAGCAGCACTAGAACAGCACTGGAAAGAAGAGACAGCTAGATGCTTATGGGAAGGGCAGGGCCATACACTAGCACAAGACCAGCATCCTACTTTTATTTTACTTTTTTATACTCCTAAATGAGAACAACAAGAACGAATGTCCTGGAGCAGGAGTAGGAAACTGTCAGAAGCAAGGGAGTTTTACTTGCCCCAATGGATCTTTGGGGAGGGCATCCAAACAAACAAAAGAGATTTTTCTAGGGAGAGAGCAATTTCGCCATGTTTCCTACCTTCTTTGGCTGGTTTTAGGCCAGGAAAAGTCTGTTTTCCAAGAGGAAATGACCTAGAGGTCAATTTCTGAATTGCTTCTTATTGGGAAAAGACCTTTCCTGGGCCTAAAAAAGCCTGTGGGAGCAAAAACATGTTTAAAGTGCCCTCACACCCACTAGAAGGTGCTTGGGTCCTTGGGGGGACAAAACAAATCTTTTGGAAAAAATTACCCTAAAAAGTTGGAAACCAGAGGGTCACATGCAGTTCATAGGCTTCACTTTTCCCACCCTTACTCCTCTTCATCAGTGGGAGCTGCTTTTACCTAAGTTGAGTTCTCCAGACCCATTTGTTCATCTGAGAGAAAGGTAACTGAGTAAGGAAAATACAAAGATAGTAGATGGCACTGATGGTAAGGAACCCAGTGCCATATGCAATTTCTGCATTGTCAATCATTCCGTATTATTTTATTAACAAATAAACAATAACTGCAACAGAATCAGGGGAGCAGGTTGCGCTGTCTTTTGAAGGCCAGGATATCTATTCAGGAAAGGCCTGCCAGAAGAGATCCATCTTAATAGACATTTTAATGCTGTTCAAGGTGGTAAAGGTGGTCATATATGGGCACACCACATAAGAACATAAGAAAAAACATGCTGCATCAGACCAAAATGTCATGTTTCTTCGATGTATGCTGCATAACTGAGTTGCCAGATCCACATCTCCACTGAATTCCAACCTCATTTTGTGATGCAGAAATATTGAAATATTCCCAAGTAATTTGATTAAGATTTCCCAGCATTCTTTGGGAAGATTTTGTTTGTTCATTTGTTTTAAATATTACTTTCATTTCTAAATGCAGGCATCATCACCATTCAGAGAAAAACAGAAATGTGAGACCCAGCCAGTCAGGCAAGGAGTGATATTGCCTGGTCAATACAGAGGAAGCATGTCTTCACCATCAGCAGCTCAGCCTGTTGTCCTAGAGGGAAAGCCAAACAGCAGCCATCAGGCTCTTCTCCAGCATTTGTTACTGAAGGAACAAATGAGGCAGCAAAAGCTCCTGGCTACAGGTAAAGATCAGTTAGTTTTAGAGCACGGATGTAATTCTTTTGTAATTTCATTCTGAAAAGGAGCAGCAAGGAATTTCAGCAATTGTCTTCTTGCTGTGAAACAGCCTTTGAAAAGTGAGCAGTTTCCGAAGACTATCCACAGTTTGAGCTTTATTCTTCACAAAATTAGATCTTTTCATGGAAAGCAGAATTTTATATGCAGTTAAGAGCATTTTCTGAGCAGTAATAATTCTACTTATCAGTATTTGTGTGTGTGTGTGTGTGTGTGCGTGTGTGCAGAAAATGCTATCTTCTGTACAAAATGATCAACTGGCAAATTTTGTGCAGAATAAGTTCCAGTCTGCAACAATTCTCATTGGTACTGGATTCTTCTCATCAGGATTTCCCAAGTCTTGCAAAACACATTTTTGGCCATTCATCAAATATTTTCAAATATTCATTCTATCCCCAGTTCGGAGCAATATTCACTTATACTGAAGTGCAGTGCCTGAATGCTACAGAAACCTAGGAAGGCATTTTATTCTATAAAGCTCAGAGATGCCCACAATGAAATTCTTAGGCTTCTCCTTCAATACACATATGTCTTCATTGTGTCTCCATCCCACCCCATAAATACCATATTATAATAAGACCCTTAGTAGTAATGTCTTCATGTTTGACAAGTGGAATGTTATTGGCTTTCAGGTGCAGTCCCTCTTCATCCTCAGTCACCACTGACAACAAAAGAAAGGATCTCACCCAATCTAAGAGTTCCAAATAAATTGCCTCGGCATCGGCCGCTAAACCGAACCCAGTCAGCTCCACTACCACAGAGTACCTTGGCTCAACTAGTCATTCAGCAACAGCATCAACAGTTTCTTGAAAAGCAGAAACAGTACCAACAGCAGATCCACATGAACAAAGTAAGTGTAATTCATTCCTTAGTATGCAGCAAATCTATCTGTATCTACTATTTGTATGCTTTGTGTGGAGGTGGGGATGGAAATAAACCTAAAACTTTATATATCAATTCACTTTACAGTAAGGTATGCTTTTTAAAAAAACACACACACACACATTTCATTTAAAAATATGATTGCTACGTTGTCTGCCAGAGACATTCCATAACTATCGTGTCTCAAATTGCAAGCATACACTATTTTTCATTATGGTGGCATTAACTGTCCCAATTGAGATTACCATATCTTAGCTTGATGAATTGAGGGCTCATTCCCACTTACATTAAACCCAGTTTGCGATTCGCTTTCGCTCCAGGTCGGTGAATTGATTCTAGTAGATGTGTCGTTCCCACTAAGGAAGCAGATCTTTTCTTTATTTGCTTCTTTTTTGGCACGATTGTCATTCCCACTAGTTTATGCCCCTTCAAAATGCCTGTCAATTATCTATGTGTCATTGGTGATGCAACCAGCAACACATTCAAGAAAACACAGGAGGGAGTCATGGGTGCTGTGGCCAGAATTCTCCCCCGGGATGTGTGCAGCCATGGGTGTTATGGAGGACTCTCCCCCAGAATGTGTGCAGCTGTGGGTGTCATGGAACATTCTCTCCTGGGATGCATACAGCCATGGGTGTCATGGAGGACTCTCCCCTGGGATGCATACAGCCGTGGGTGTCATGGAGGACTCTCCCCTTGAATGCATACAGCCATGGGTGTCATGGAGGACTCTCCACTGGGATACATGCACTTTTTTAAAAATTGACACTATATGCACTCAACTGTTTTTGCAATTACTTGTCTTGCTGAGCCGCAGTCAGTCTGCTTGCCCGGCTCGCCGCCCGTAAGCAATTGCAAATAATAATAATAATAATAATAATAATAATAATAATAACAACAACAACAACAACAATAATTTGTATCCCACCTCTCTGTGCAGCACATAATGAAGCGCATATACTGTGTGTGTGTAGATAGATAGATAGATAGATAGATAGTGCCCATAGGTCACACCAAAAAGCAAAAAGGCAGTGCAGTGCTGAGAGGGGAGGGGGGGAGTGGCAGATTTCCCCAAAAACTCCACAGTAATCCCTCCTCTTCAGTTTGATGTGACTCAGGTCCTTCATTCCCACTTGCTGAACACGCTTGCTAATTGCTTCTTTTCAAAAGGACTGGCAAAAAACTAGTGTCTGAAAAGAGTGACCTTTTTTTGCATTTGTCTTGCTTCAAAGCGATTCCAAATGATTGCAGTCGCATCTGAAACCGTTTCAGTTGGGGATGAGGCAGATTTAAAGTGATCCACAAATTGATGTAAATCATAGTGGGAATGAGCCCCCTGAGATAGGACCAAGGCTATCCTCATATATACAGACCTTTCTTTTATCATTTTACAGCAGTCATGAATGCCATCTCCAACTATAGTTTTTCAGTTCATCTGAAACTGTGGTTATCTGCTTAGGAACAAGCTATAACCTTGAAACAACTTCAGACCATAGCTTAAAATCCTGGTTTGCTCAGAGTTCCAAAGATGGTAACAATATTCTGCAGTTTAGCTGAAATGAGAAACTTGTGGTTAATTGGAGATTTTCCCATTGCATTCTGTCATGTCAGGAAGAAAGAAGGGCAGGAGATGGATGGATGGATGGATGGATGGATGTAAGGAGGGAAGGAAGGAAGGCACGTGTGCATGAATACAAGGTCCATTCTGAATGTGATAACAGTTTTAATTTTTGATAGCTACTGCCTAATACCTTAAATTTAATTAGCCCCATTCTAAATACATCAGTTCTAAAATGTGAGAACTGTGGCACTCTTTTGTTTGTAGATACATATTGATTGTAATTATTGGAGCTGAGCTTACCCTACGTATTTAATTGTACTTGCACAATATGATAAACCATTGTAATACATGAAGCAGTAATACCCTCACATAATAAGATTATTGTTCTTCAGATTTTATGCACCATTTTTGTGATTTCTGCACCTACAGAGTTCATTATCATGTTGTTTAGGTATTCAATCAGACTCCTATCAACAGTACTATGAACATTGTTTTTCTCTCTTTACAGTCATGGATGTAATCTGCAATCACAATGAAAAATAAAAAAAAGTATTCATAGGTGAAAACATTTCATTAGAGAACTGTTCCCCCATGGGTACCTATTCTTTGAAATCTCTTGAGAATTCCCAACCAAATTAGAAACACAACTCTGAGTTTAAGTTCATCGTTTGCACAGTGGTTTAGTTATTAAATCTCATCTTAATTAGGAAAAATGAAGACTAGAGAACTTCAAAGTTCAAAGATGATCCTTGCATGTTAACCCCTCTCAACTTGGGTGTTTTGATTACTCAACTTGGACTCTACTTGGCTTTTCATTTACTATGTGTTCCATATGTTTAATCAAGATGGCATAGGTATATCTTGGAGCTTCCAGGTTTTCAAAATATTTCACTTTCCTGCAATTGTCTGAACAAAAGAAACCTTTTATTACTGATTGAAAGACAGGATCTCTGTGATTTTTTTCCACAGGGGTATCCAGAATAAATGCTGATTAGCTACCTTCTAGGTTTTTCTGAAAAAAAGTAAGCCAGCTTACCATCTTGCATTTTTCTTAAATTTTCATGCATTTTATTTCTTCCTATAGTAGACTCACTAACCCAAATGTGGCCCACATATTGTTGGACTTCCAAACAGGTGACAAGATCCCTTGATTTTTGAAGTTCCTGTTTGGCAGATTTGTTTTGCCCCTGGTGTGTTGTAATACATAACTGCTAGGCTGCATCTGATTGTTGATCAGAAGTTTTGGAAGTTTATTTTACAAGGCTAGATTATTAGGTCACTATGATTATTGTATTTTGCACAGGAAAATAACAGGGATGTGTTAATAAATAACAGGATCCTAATTTATTTGTATCAGGCTGTTAAGAAATGAAAGAGTGCGATATTCCTAGGTACAGATGCAGAGGTGCCACATACTAAGGGTGGGCATGTGTGGCAGGTCCAGGAAGCCAATTTACTGTCCCTGAGACCTGCTAAAAAGAAAACAAACATGAATATGAAACTTGAAGTGGCTAAAATGTCCCTTCTGGTTTGGAAAAAACACTTCAATTTGAACAGTGTCATATTATTGTCCACCATGAGTGCACAGCACTTTCTGGTGAAAACTTCTATCCTGATTCTTTATTGCAAAAATTCTTCCTAAGTTGAACAGTGAGAAACTGTTCAGTATCAACTGGTGAACTCTCAAAGATTTTAGTTTTGTTTGGAATTAGATGAGGAGGCTGACCTGGCATGCTTTACAGAAACTTGGCTGAGAGGTGATAGAAGCCTGATATAGACCCAGGATCTGCCAGCAAGGTTCTCTGTTTGTACTGTGTTAGTGAGCATGTGAGGGAAAGTGGGTGGGGGAGCAGAATAGTTGTGGTCCACAAAGACCACCTTAAACTGACCAAATTTCCTATTAGTAGTTCAGACTGAACCACTGAGCCTGAAGACCATGGAGAGACTGGGTATTCTGTTAGCGTACCATACACCCCACTGCCTATCAGACCTCCTGGCTATGCTCACAGAACTGATCTTAGAGTTGGTGTAGGAGTCACCCAGACTTTTAATCTTGGGTGACTTCCACATCCCATTTGAGACCAATCTGCCAAGTGCAGTTTGGGAGTTCATGAAATTCATTATAAATATGGGCCTATCCCAACTTGTTTCAGGGCCCACACATTTAGCATAACTTGGATGCTGTTTTCAGCTCAAAACATACAGACATGTGAGCAGAGATTGCTAAAACTTGTGGGTTGTCATGGACAGATCGTTTTCTGGTCAGAGTTAGTATCATAGCTGCTGTCTGTCCTTGCAGGGGTGATGAACCTATTAAGATGTTCTGCTCTTCATGATTCCAGAAAGCCTAAACAGCTTTTATGGCTGGTACCAACAATGATCCCATTGAAGCCCTGGTCAGTAGATGAAATTAAGACCTGATTAGGGCTGTTGACATGATTGCTATGAAACATCCTCGTTTCATAGCAATTACTATGAAACGAGGATGACCAATTACTACTTGGGCTCTTTGATATTTAGAGGACCTCAGGTTGTTGAGATGGGAAGGATGATGACTGAGGCCCAGATGAAAGAAAACTCAATTTATATTCAATAAAACATGATATAGAGAACATCTTTGTTCCAATAAGGTGACAGTATGTGCAGTGAAGAAAGCCTTCTTCTTTTCACATACTGTATCTGTGAATTCACATCCAACCAAAGTATTCAGGGTAGTGAGAAGTCTAACTCAGGGACCTTCTCCCTGAATCCAATTCTATAGCCTTCAGCAGTTTAAGGATCACTTCACAGATAAAATCTCTTTGATAAGAGCTTACTTAAGACACTGTCATTATAGTAGAAGTTGACAATGGGGTATCCAGTGACTTTGTGTGTAGGATTACACTGGATCAGTTTTAGTTGGTGAGTACCCCTGATAAGGACAAACTGCTAAGGTGAGTAAAGAAGATAACTTGTTATCCCAGACCCTGTCCTTATTGGCTTATGAAATTAGATGATGTTACAATATAATATTAACACATATCTCAGGGAGGGATGTTTTTCATCTTCTTTAAAAGAAGGAATGCTGAGACACTTCTTAAAAAGCCTACTCTGGACCCCTTGGACTTTAACATAGAACAGTATCTTCCTTTTCTGGGCCAGGTGATCAAGAGGAGAGTTGCCTTCCAGTCCAGGCAGTCTTGGAAGATAACACTTCCTAGACGATTTCAAACTGCTTCAGAGCAGGATATGGAGTTGAGACCACTATGATCCCCTTTAGTGGATGATATCCACCTGAGCATTGACATGGAAAGTGTGTCCCTGCTGGTGCCTTTGAAGCTCTCAGCAGCATCTGATATCATTGACCATAGTATCCTTCTGGAATGCCATACAGATTTGGGCATTGGCAACACTGTACTTCAGTGCTTCTGCTCCTCTCTCTCAGACATCAGCTCCATCCACCACCCAGATCTGTCTACTTGAGACACTGTCTGTATTTAAATACTTTCTAACTTATGTTGTGTGTGTTCTGTTATTTGTTGTTGCTCCTTGCCTCAATCTACAGGGAGAGGCACATTATTATTATTATTATTATTATTATTATTATTATTATTATTATTATTTTACTATTTCTTTATGTGTTTAATGTTTCTTTACTTTTACATTTTGTGCAACGTGGTCTCACATATCTTTAGCTATGTCTCTATGTGGAAATTGGCTAGAACACCTAATAAAGTTATTTGGGGAAAAGAAATAAAATTGATGACACAAAGTATTTAAAAGGGGAAAATGTTACAATAGCACAGGAAGACTCTGCAGTTTATTTTAAAAGTGAATTGCCATGGCAATGGAATCTGGAGGGGTCATGCTTCTCAAACACAGATATGGGCATGACCCTAGTGCTGTATATTGTCCATCCCTTTTTTAAACCAGTTTCCCTAGGAACCAGTGTGCCCATGGAGATAGCATAGTAAATTATATCCTTCTGTACTTATTGGGAAAGGAACAAGAAAAAGTGCCCTACCTCCCACCCTGTCCTAACAAGAAGCCTTAGAAATGAGTGTGGAAGTTCTCCCCAAGTGTAGGTAGGATTATTCCAGCAGTGACTTGCCCAAATAATTGCCATATGTCTCACTGGTTGCAGATAAACCTTCAGCACAAATATCATGTTCAGTGCTGCAAGACCCCAGACTAATCCTTCTAATTTTTTTTTTATTAGCATTCCTCTGCCTCCAAATGAAGTCAGATCATGGGGTTGTTTTGAACAGTGTTTCTACCCTGCTTGCCTCTTTGCACAATGAGAATGGCAAAATCAAGATTTGCTTTTTGGAATTTTATTTATTTTATATTTTTAAGCCATGGGTGGTTGAATCGGTGGATGTAGAATTGGATATGGAGGGCTAGCTATATTTTATTTTGATTTCTAAAGTGATAAACTTTAAAATGGATGAACAAACACCTTGCATGCACAGTGAGGAAAGCTGAGGTAGAAGTAGCATCCCACACCAGGGTGTCACCTGATGCAGGGGGCAGAGCTTTGCGTTTAGGCTTTGGGTTGGAGCCAAAAGGGCCAGCTCCCAATATCCTGTCCCACATGGCTTTACTCTTAACGTAAACCTGTGTGGGACAGGGATGGAGGTGCCGGGCCCTCTCCCTCTCTGTCCCATGTGGCTTTAACTTAAAGCTGCATAGGGCAGAGACAGGGAGTGGGGAGCACTCTCCCTCCCTGTCCCACATGGTTTTACTCTAAAGTAAAGCCACATGGGACAGGGACAGGGGGGTGCCGGACCCTTTCCCTCCCTGTCCTACATGGCTTTACTCTAAAGTAAAGCTGTGCAGGACAGAGATGAGGGATGGCGAACTCTCTCCCTCCCTCTTCCATGTGGCTTTACTCTAAAGTAGAGCTGTGCAGGATAGGGACAGGGGGAGTGGGTGCTGGGCCTTCTCCCTCCCTGTCCCATGTGGCTTAAAGAGTAAAGCCACACAGGGCAGAGATGGGGTGTGTGCCGGGACTTCTCCCTCCCTATGACACATGGCATTACCCTAAAGTAAAAAAGCGTACAGCATGGAAGTGGGAGGCGCTCACCGGGTGTCACCCCATTCTGTTTTGTCACCCTCTTCAGTGGTGTCAGCTGGTGTGATCTGCACACTCCCCCCACACTCCCCTTGTGACACTACTGGGTAGAAGCATCAAAAACTGAGGCTAATTTCCATTTTATATAAGGCACACCATTTTACTACCCGATTGTATATAATGGGACTTGAGCATTCAGTGATTTTGGTATCCACAGGGGTGGGAGGTGGTCCTGGAACCAAATCACAGTGGATACCAAGGGCCCACTGAATAATACATTAATAAATATTATAATTATGTTTAAGATAACAAAATATTCAAAAGCTGGGGAAGTGAATGTCTTTTGCCTGGTGCCAGAAAGGTAACTGTGGCTTCTGGTAAATTTTTTTGTGAGGGAATTCCATAAACAGGTGCCACAATCTTTCATTTCTGAATGTCCTATCTCAGATAGTAAGGGCATCTAGAAAAGGCAATGACTGAACTGGGAAATCTCTAAGTCTGAACAGCTACCAATGAAATTAAGTAATGACCATGTGGCTTGATAGGAAACCACTTAAAAGGAAGACTGGATTGACACCCATATCATTTGCTTCCTTGGTGGCAACAAGATAACTTCTGAATTGGCCTTCATTCAACTAGCTACTGTTGCCAACCTTCAAAAGCAAGCTAATGCACAAACAAGAATGGAAAGTCCTTTGTGGTGTGGCTGACCAAAATGATTCATTTGTTTAAAACGATTCTTCTGTGATGTCACATAAAAGCCATATGAATGCTTTGGAAAACTTCATCTCTGGATCTATAAGTCCTCTCTAAGAACACCTCCAGAGTTTTCAGTCTTGCAAGATTATATGAATCAATCACATTTTTTCCTTTGATAAAGTTAATAAATTCCAGCTATAAACCTACACATGATTGGAATGATAGCGGCAAAAGTCAGCATAGGCCAAAGGTAAAAATGTTTTTTCTAGATTGTTTCTACTATAAAAAGAAAGACACAATCAACTGGACCAAGAAGTGTTCATGATTTCCTTGTAGTAAAAGAAGATCCCCCATGGTTTCTTCTGTCATTTGTCAAAGATCATGTTTTTGATGTGGGAAACAGTATACTTTCTCATTGGACTCTGAGGTTTATACCTATGGGATGTAATATGCTGACCTTCTCAAATCATTTTAACTGAAATGCAAATTTTGACATCTCATCCAGAAGTCAGTGGAGAGTCTTGCCCTTGCTTTTGAAAAATGAATGTGTAGAAACCTGAACTGGGCTTCCCATTTAAATATACTTTGTTGTTGCCAGATTTAATATACTTCTTTCTAGATGACAGCTTGTTTCCTTGTAGAGTCCTTTGATCACATTTTTTAGAACTCCATTCTGCCCAATAAAAGGGATAGGATGTCGGGCAACTCCAGTTAAGCTAATTGTCATAGGTACAAAAAGACTGACTCTACAACAGAACTTTTGCTTTTTTCACTCCTGTTAACTGTCTGTGCAAATATCTTAAAAGATGCCATTTCTAGTCACACCATGTAAACCAGGTTATTGGTATTCATCTGAAAACATTAAGAACATAAGAAGAGCTGTAAGGGATAGTCCATATGTCTATTCAATTCCTACAGATGCCTATGAGAAATAACCACATTGCTGTTCAAGTTCCCAAAAACTGGTATTGAGGTAAGCACACACATGAATAGCCTAGTCTTCAATCTTTTTATTACACAACAATCACTAGCTTCACTTAGCTGGATTGCATGATCTGAGAACAATATCCAGATTCTCCTAATGCATTTGCAGGTTTCATCCTCCAAAGTATATTATCACTATAAGGCCCAATAAAACAAACAATTAGTATTATAATTTTGACAAAATATTATTTTAAATATTTGCTATGTTAAAATCTGATAATAAAGATATTAAAAAATATCTTTGACAATACTGTACTGTTTGTTTATTATTTTACTTTGAATTATTTTAGGCTAGCTTTTAAGGAAAAGTACCTCCAAGGAGGAGATGATGATGATGATGATACAACCAATACAATGGTACAACAATTTTAAAAAATAATTGAAAACAAAAAAAAAATGGCTATGAAACAATTAAATACATTCTGTAAACATAAAAATTACAGTTAAAGGAAGCAGGAACAAAACAATTTAAAGAAAGCCTCCACACTAAAAGGGTGGGTCTTCAGAGTTTTCCTAAAGCTCTCTGGAGCCATGATGGAAGCTCATGCCACCACACATACCAAGCCGCTTCCAAGAATGCCCTTTCTCTTGAACTCACCAACCTAGTTTCCCTTAGCAGTGGATAAGGGAGAAGAGCCTCTGCTTATGATGACCTTCAAGTGTCAGTTGCTTGATATGAGTGCCCCAAACCATTTAAGACAGGGGTAGGCAACTTTTCCCCTTTAAGGGCCGAAGGACTTCAGCTCCCAGAATCCCAGGAGCTATTGGTCAACATGGGACTATTGGCCAACATGGCTGAGGCTTCTGGGAGCTGAAGTCCCTCGGCCCTTAAAGGGGAAAGGTTGCCTACCCCTGATTTAAGACTTTAACACCCACATTTTAAATTGGTTTCAGAAACACACTAATTTTGGAGCTACATCAGTGTCATATGAACTGATCACTCAGCCATCAGCAAAGCTGGCCTGCTGCATTCTGTGCCAATGGAATTTCCAAACTGTCTTAAGGCAGTCTCACACAGTGAGACTATAGACTTACAACAGTCTAGCTTGGACATAACTCAAATAACTGATGCTTGTTTAGCCCTCTCCTTATAGGGTTGCAAATGGCATACCAGCCTACAGTGTGAATAAGTCCTCCTGAACATACCTAGCCTAACCAGTTAAGGCTAGACTCAAGAACACTTCCAAACATCACACTTTAAGCCTTAGACCACATGTATTTCTCCATAATGTAATGTCTCCGCCTAGTCTGGATTAAGGTTCAACCTCAGCCTTATCCATTCCAAACCACCTTCAGATGTTTGGATTAAAGACCTAATTTGTTAATCTTCATACATTATTAGCAACCTTGAGATGCTGGTTCAAGAGTTACACAACTTCCATATGATTGTTAGGTAGATATATTGTTGAGTATCATTGTGTCACTTCAGATCAAGCTTCTACATAACTTTCAAATCTCAGGGTAGTATTAAAAATCTCAGAGGAGAAAATAGAAACCTGTGGCATCTCATAGATCAATAATTATGAAGTGCAACAAAAATTCCCCAGTACAACTTTGAAAAGCACCTCTTGTTGTTATATGACTTCAAATAGATGCCAGTGGCAACTGTTCTATTGTTGGGAGTGGTATAAGCAAGATTTATTTAGGGTTGATTTGCCATTACTTTCTCTTAGGCTGAAAATGTGCAATTCACTCAGGATCACTCAGTGGGTTTCCATGGCTCAGGGGGATTTGAACCCTGATCTCCTAAAGTCCTAGTCCACAGCCTCATGTAGTCTCCTGAAATGCCGTACTTTTCAGTTAATAGAGAAAATTTGTCCAAAATGATTTTGCAGAAATGGAACAGGGGGAAACAGGGGATAGGTCTTTTCATTGGCTGGGTAAGCAGTTTCTTACTACCACAAGTGGTTAAACATGTGGATAGATTTGTGTGTAATATTGGTTTTAGATAAACTGAGTAATATAAATTGTGTATCTTAGGAATTTTTGTCATGCTTTTTGGATTAGTTTTCAGTCAGTATATAGTCAGACTTATCTCTGCATGGTCCTTTTATGCTGCTTCTCTTAGCAGGGACTCTTCAAATGCTTTGTTCTTTGAATGTCTGCGCAGCCATTTCATTTAAACGGTCTCAGGAAATTATGGATTTTATGAAAGCTTACACTTTGAGAGAAATGCATGAAAAGAGTTGCTGTACAGCCTGTGTTCTGTGGTGACTTTATTTACTTACCATATTTTTATGTTGAGAGAAGCAGGTACTGTTGCCTTTTGAAGTCCCCTCTTGGTTAGACTAATTTTTCAAAATACTTCCTGTGCTGCTGCCACTGTTTACTTTGGCTGATGCATATTCCTTACAGTTTAATTTCCTGAAAACAAAAGAAATGAAATGGTTTAATTTCAGCTTACTGGCAACTTAAGTAGTTTTCCCAGTTTGAATAATTTTCATATAACTAGTTTTCAGAAGAACAATTGTTACAATTTAGATGTAATTATTTGAAGCATCTTTACGGAATCAAAATTGCAGTACTTTCTTTCTGAATGGTGGATAGGGAACCATTCATTTGGTTTTTGTACAGTGCTTCATCTATTTTAAGTGTTTGTATAAGTAAGAAATTCTCTTAATTGCTTGTTTTAGAATATCAGTTAGAGACTGTTCAAATAAGAGGGTTGATTAGCTTCTATTTTAAGTGTTCAAATTTTATGGACACAGTTCTGCCACAGTTAAAATGTTTTAAAGATGTGTTAATGCCAAAGGTGAATGGAGATAAGCATGCATGGAACTCTCTACCATTACAATCAAAGCAATTTTAATTTCTTTTTTAAAAAAATTCTGTTTGGATCATGCCCTATCATTGAAGATTATTGCAGCACTAATTAAACCGGTTCAGCTAAGATGGCTTAAAATTTAAAACGGGCAGCACCCTGATTTTATCACAAGGATTTAGCTGCTGAAATCACTGCTCAGGTGCAGCCCGGGTCCATTGCCACTCCCAGGTCCTCGCCGGCAGCTATTTCCTTAAGCTGGAAAACTCTCAGCTTTGAAAAAAGCTGCACTGAGCAGCATTGAGAGCGGGGATGGACCTGGGCTGCACCTGGGTGGTGATTTTGGTGGCAAAATCCTTGTGATAAAATCAGGATGCCACCCATTTTAAATTTTAAGCCGGCTCAGCTAAACCAGTTAATTAGAACTGCAATAATCTCTATTGTCATTAAAACTGGGGATTAATTATAACATAAAATGAATGTAGAAATTTTTGTGGAGAAATAATATGAGGGTCACTTTGGTTTTCTGATTATTGCGATTTGTTTTGGTAAAATATATCCAAGTTTTTCTGATAAAATATATTGCACGTTGGATGCAGACAATGTATTTATGTGGAGCCAATTCAAAGTAGTTTTGTCAATCTGTGTGAGTTAAGGCTTTGTCATTGTTGTCCTCCAGTAATTTTGTTTTGTGTTGAACATTATAACTTTGCCTCCTGGAAATAATCTGGTGTTTCTCCAAATTCATTTTTCAAGTATATTGAATCAACCCAGTATAAATACTGATATTGTGTCAGATTGTTTATATAATTTTGTGTAATTCATAAATTTGTGTTTTTGATAATTAGAATGGTAGGTAGAAGAGATCAATTCCCAAAGATATGGGAGTGGAAAAATTCAAGCAAAATACACATTTTAACCCTGATAAACTGTTCTTTCTAATGAAGAATGTACCATTCACAGTATTAGTGGACTGTAGCACTCTTGCATTCTCATCCCACTCTCTTTTTGTAGCTGTGATGTGATAATTGTAAACCTGTGAGCTCCTTTTGTGTACCGCCCAGAACCTAGTTACAGCTACAGGAAAAAAATTCAGTCAACAATAATAAGTCATGTCTCCAGAGGTCTCCAAGTAAAGCACTTCTCCATTTAAGTACTATTTTTTACCCCACCATCATCTTCTTTCATCCTCAGATAGCAATTTTAGAAAAGAGGTAGTGACCCTCTAGTACAGTGGGGGAGGGGGTTCATTCCAAAATGAAAAATTGGAATCTTCAGATAGCAGCTTTGATATTCAGAGGCATTTCTAGTGATTGTGGGAGTGCAGACCAGGGGGGGTGTCACCTGGAACACCGTGGGAATGGATTGTCTTCCAGTGTGTACTACTGTGATTTTCTCTGGACACAGAAGGGCCTGGGAAGTCCACCCACCCAGAGTCAGCAAAGAGGCCAGCCAGGATGCTGTCAGCATGCTACAGTGACTCCTGGAGGTAACTCCTGTTACCAAATGGTATCTGGTCCCCTTCAGGAGTTGCAGACAAGGTGGGTAGACCAAAACAACCTGGGATATAAATGGTCCTTTCAGTGTCCCAGTCCACCTCCATGTCAGCAGCAAGGAGTTTGGCCTTTCTCTTCCACAGTGGCCTAATATACTCCAGCAGGACCATTGGCCTGGCTGGGGGTGACATGAGTTACCATATTGGGTGACACCAACCTGAGTGACACCACTGTTGATGCATGGTATTTCCCAATCAAATGGCAAAAAAGCACTTGTGCAGTTCAAATGCAATATAGAACATGTCCTTTTTAAATAATATGTATTGTGAAAAAATTTAAGTGGCAATCACCTTGTTGCCTTGGAATGCTCCGGTTGCCCACATAATATTTCTGGCA
Source organism: Phrynosoma blainvillii (assembly GCA_026167975.1). NCBI lineage: Eukaryota > Metazoa > Chordata > Lepidosauria > Squamata > Phrynosomatidae > Phrynosoma > Phrynosoma blainvillii. The sequence goes on from JANUYF010000005.1 coordinate 43,509,648, forward strand.
GGGGCGGCCATTGGATCAGTTGCTCCTGGGACAAGAAATCCACTCTTTTTGCTCTTGATCCAGGTGCTGGAATCTATTTCTGAAAGAGGTTTGACACCAGAGTTCCTGTGCAAGCATGGAAATGGTTGCAAAACCATGAGGACCAGTTGTAAAGTTCCATTGCCAATGGATCCCCTAGCCATCCCTGCAGTCATGTGACCCACCCAGATCAACAGCACATCTCAAGCCTGGAGTCATGCCTTGATATATAGCTTATGAATCTGCATTTGTTTTTCAGAGGTGAAGTGGAGCAGGGCAGAAATGATTGCAAGACCCTAGGAAGCAGGCCAACAGACATTACTGAGATCTTTCACATCATGTAGTCTCTAAAGAGCTCATGTCTAACCCACTCTAGTGTAGCCCCTCTTGGTTTGAAAAGAATGAGAGAAATTCTCCTTCACTACTCTCTCTGCTCTCTATCCTCCCCCATCCCATTACAGTGTTAGGGACTCTTTGATCTGGCTTTTTGCTTCTTCACAGCTTTGTCTCAAACCATCCAGCTTTCTGCTGCAACCTCACAGCCTTGTTCCACCCAATTTCTTCTTAGGCCCAGTTCTTTTTCCTTGTGCAAACTTAACTATCAACTTGCCAAGAAAGAAACTCTATGCCCTTTCACCCTGATGTCTCAGTTTGCCTAGTTTTGATAGGCCTCCTTAACTTTTTCCACTGTGCTTGCATTGATTCCACAAAGGCTTCAATTTTCACAGTTCTTTATGATTAATAGAAAACAAATAAATGCCAGCCCTTCCCCCCATACAAAAGCCACATTTTAAAAACACACAACTCTAGTTGTATTTTCCTTCTTTGCCATATGTATTTTCTGTTCTGGAGCTGGAAACATCTTGAGGCAAGTACTTGGCAAGGAAGTATTTAGTTACATTTGGTGACGTTCAAATATTGTTGTTTTTACATTCAATTTAGGACACATTAATTGGATTGCCATCTGAAGTTCAGTGACCAGTGTCACATAGCAACATGTCAAATTTATGAAAATGTGGGGGTGGGGAGATCCTTGGGATTCATCTAGTGTGTTAATGCTGAAGTTGCTATTAATGTGCTCTTTATGTGAACTACCTTAGATGTCACACGAGGGTTGCAACATCTGTCTTATCAGCTCTGCAAGAATAGCGCTATAATGCATCACAAAAAAGAAAGAGCTCCTCACTTTGAACTTGAAAGCATTCAGAAGGAGTACAGTGAGGAAATAAATATGTTTCCTAACTGGGCTGGAGTCTGGATCTCATTCTCTCTTGGATTCTCTTGAAGGGCAACCCACCTGATGCTGAGCAACTGGCATATGGAATGCTTTACAGATGGCCCAGCATCAGTGACTCATGTAGCTGTAGATGATTATCTGTCACACAGATGTTTCAGCTTGTATTTTTCAGCTAGCTAGTCAGCAGCCAGCCATTCCCGGTGGCTCAGGAACAGATGTTCCCAACATCAGAATATCTTATCCATTCTGGAGATAAGTAGTTAGTTGCTTTGCCAACTTAGGGCCTAAGCAGACTGCCAGAAATAGTGCACATTAAATTGAGGCACTGCCCTGGCTCAGTGCTAGGGAATCATGGGAACTGTAATTTATTGTGGCACCAGAGCTCTCTCACAGAGAAGGCTCGATGTCCCAGAAAAAAATACAGTTTCCATGATTCCCTAGCACTGAACCAGGGCAGTGCCTCAATTTAATGTGCACTATTTCTGGCAGTCTGCTTAGGCCTTTAGTCATCTTCATTGATTTTGGAAGCAACTGGAGAATTTTTGGGTGTGCAGACAGAGGGGTGTTATTTAGACTTTTTCTGTCAAGACACCTCATTATAATCTATACAGGAATTATTTCTGTCAATAATCCTTTCCAAAATAAAGCTATTATTCATACTCGGGTAACAAAGCCCCTGGCAAAGGAGCTCACTTTTACAAAGTCCTTTTTAGGGCACCCAGCCTGGTTCCCCTTTTTGTTGTCTTCTCTCTAGCTGGAGGTTTTTTATTTGTTTGTTTGTTTTGCAAAGAAGTTTGACCTGGGAAGAATGGGACTCTACTACAGGTAATCTTACTTTAGCTATGTGTACTTATGTACAACAGACAAGTTAAACAACTGCTTCCAGAATCACTTACTGATCATGTCCGAAGAACAAAACACAAGAAAAGGGGAAAGCAGATTAGCCTACTTCACCAGCATACTGGCATGTTGAAAAAGCAAAGATCTATAAATTTCACCATCAAAATGGAAATCATAAGAGAAATGGAGGGTATTGACGGGGGGGGGGGGGAAATCATCCTGGGGTGCATTTTGGAAGAAGCTTTCTAGTGGTCTCTGCAAGATTCAGAGTGTTTTTGTTTACTCAGGCAAGGTTTACCTGACTTCATTATTTCATTTCATATATGCATAATAGTTTTGAATTAAAAGTCTGCTGAAACGTGTTGAAATGCTCTTTGTTATTGTAGTGTAGGAAGCTTTCTCTCTTCTTTCCATGTCGTTTCTACTTCCAGTACCAAAGTTTCTGTTAAAGAAGTAAAGCCCAGGAACACATCTATTTCATTAACTGAGGTATCCTGGTATTCTGATTGCTTGTCAGACCTAGGGACCGTAGAATTAAAGCAGTTTGACACAACTTTAACTGCCATGACTATTATACAAAATTCTAGGATTTGTAGCTTGGTGGACACCAGAGCAATCTGACAGACAAGATTGAGTACCCCCAGGATTCTGTAGGAAGTCATGGAAGTTCAAGTGGTGCTGGAGTAAACTGCTTTAATCCTACAGTATGGCTGCACCTTTGGTACAGTTTCACCAAAGCAATAAAAAGAACCACTGGATGTAAAATATTCACAGGCCAATTGTGGCACAGTGAGGGCTTGGTGCAGAAGCACATTTATGATCAAAAATGTGATCTGTTGGAAAAGACTAAGTAGTCTGGGCTGGCTCTCAAAAGGAGCATCTTAGGCCAAATAATAATAATAATAATAATAATAATAATAATAATAATGTTACTGATGCCACAACAAAAAGAAAGAAAGAAAGGGAAGGTTGATTTTGAGATGCTGGAGAAAATTCAGCGAACAAACAGGACTATACCAAACCATTTTTTTTCCAGACAAAGAAGTATGTCTTCCGCCCAACTTCCAGCAACAAAGACAAAATAACCCTAGGCCAATCAAGTTGTTTGGGCTCATTAGTCTGGTAAAATTTCATACACTGGCATGCAACATCTAAGGAAGGCGGGGGGACATTTGCTGGTCGCTAATTTCATTCTGCTACCAGGACCTGCTATGAGCTTTCCATTCCACATCACAAAAATGTAATAGAATATTAGTAACAGCCAGTAAAACAAGCAGGATTTTTTTAAAAAAAATAAAATAAAAAATAAAATAGGTTTTCTGGGTTTGTCATCAAATTTCATTTATATAATTTTGAGGGGAGCCTCTGAGGATGCAAAGTGTTTTGCTGGGGCTGCATGTCCCTATTGGCCATTGACGATATTTCATTTAGAAGAATAACCATATATAGGGAGATGGTTAGGTGTAGGCAGGATACGGTAGTTCTGCCTGACATTAGATGCATAGGATTTTCAACACTCTTAATAGTTCCTGTAAAAATCCTGATGTCCATTTGTGACTTGATTAGTAGAGTAAGTTCTCCAGTCTCTCTCTCTTTGGTCTCTAGGAGGTAGGCAAAGTGCTGGCCACAAGCTGCACACAGCCACCACATCGACCCCTAGGGATCAAACGATTTTTGCAATCATCATCATCATCATCATCATCATCATCTTTCTCAAAAATGACTTCTTAATGAAGCTGCTTTTTAAAGATGTGAAGGACCCTTGGCACCCCATGTTATTTTAAAAAAAGCAAAATTTTCCCCAAAATTGTTTTCCCCTCCCATGACCCCTAAGGGATGGGGAGGACATTTCAACAATTTTTGGAAGGGCTCAGGGCAATTTATGCCTAGGAGAAGACTTTTTTAAAACAAGAAATGTCTATTTCCTCATTTGGTCTAAAATGGCCCCAGAAAACTCAAAAACATGGTCTCCAGAGGGCATGAGAGGACCTTTTTTTTTGGGGGGGGGTATAGCCCACCACCACCATGAGGAGTAATAATGCACCCTCTTAGATGTCCACAGTTGCCTACCCCTGTTTTAAGTAGTACCACTAACTGATGATACTTCTTATTCTTCTGCAACCTCTTTAAAATTATCAAAAGAATTATTGCAAATCCTGTCAATAAGCATTCACCTTTATTTTTTTTAAAAAAAGAAAATGCTATTTCAATGTTTAAAAAGACTTTCTGTATCTGCTCCATTCAACCCACCAACTTTCTCTGTTTCAGATGCTTTCTAAATCAATTGAACAGTTAAAACAACCAGGCAGCTTAGAAGAAGCTGAAGAAGAACTTCACGGAGAACATTCTATGGTGGAAGAAAGAGCACCATCTGTTGGCAGCAGCACAAAGGATGACAGCAATAGTACCCCTTTGGACGACAGACTGGGACAGCCTTTGGTGGCTGTGAAGGTGAAAGAGGAACCACAGGACAGTGGTGATGATATTCAAACTCAGCAGATGGAATCTGGGGAGAAAACAGCATTTATGCAACAGGTAATAGGCAAAGATTTAGCTCCAGGCTTTGTAATTAAAGTGATTATCTGAGTACTGTTATAGTAAGCATTTTTGAATCCTTGATGAACATGTTGTTGTTTTTTCCATCTGCAGAGTTCAAATGAATTGCGTGTTTTTAGCATTCAGCAAATCTAACAATGGCAGATGTGTTCACACCTTAAGAAATAGTGCGAAAGTGCTTGTTAAAGTGAGGAACACGTGTTGCTGTGTAAGCCTTTGGGTTATTAATAGGATTCATATTATTAGTGCTGACGGATTTTACCACATTAGTTCTACTGAAATGGAACTCATTGTTGTATGATTGACTTATGGAGATCAGTTATTGCTGATCAGACCTGAAAACTGCTCTTTCTCCATTTCTAAATGTTTTTGACATCTCTCTATGTACACTGTCATCAATTTGTATATAATGTACCATACTGTAGTCCTAAACACTGTTAAAAAAGAAGGGAGTTCTCTTCTCCCTTGCTAGGTACTGCCCCAAATATCAGCAATCTGAGCTTTGTATATAGAATAAATTCTGGAGGAAAACAAAGTGGAAGGCAGATGAAAACAGATGTGGAATGCACTTTCAATTTTTTTCCTTTTTGCATTCATTAATTTTGTGCCCCATCTTCTTTCCTCACTATCTGTATCTGTTTCATTTGAGGATATTTGTCATGTGCAACATTGTATGCCAGCTACATGCATGATATGCCTATATTTGTATCAGGATGGTGGTGGCAAGGAGGGAAATTATTTGCTCTTTTATCGTTCAGTAATTTGCTCAATAAAAACTAAATTACATGGCAACACACCAACTAGCACATGGGTTCACACACTCACTGTGACAACCATCGTAGGGAATCATATTTGTCAATCTTTTCAATACCCATCTTGGGCCAAAATTTTCCAGAACAGTCAGACAACAAAATATTCATCCATCAAAGCCACTGAAACTCTTCTGAAATAATTGTAGTCTTCAGCTGCATCCATGCTACAGAAATAATCCAGTTTGACACCACTTTAACTGCCATGGCTCCGTGCTAGGGAATCCTGGGATTAGTAGTTTGTTGAGGCACAAGAGCTATCTGACAGAGAAAGCTAAATATTTCACAACTACAGTTCCCAGAATTCCATAGCATCGAGCCATGGCAATTAAAGTGGTGTCAAACTGGATTATTTCTACAGTGTGGATGCAGCCTAAGTGTGCTTATCCAGAATCCAATCAAATGTAAATCTCACAACGTGATAGACTTGCAGATTTCAACTACTCTGTGTGCCAAGTCCAGTGGAATATCTAGGCCTGGTGTCTCTTGGATATGTAAAATCAAAAGCCAGCTTGGAAAATAGTTTCAGTAACATTCATTTACTAAGACATGCATGCAGTTGTATGTAGTTGTGCCTCTTAAATGATTATAGCTCTTTTGAATCCTATAAGATCAGAACAATTTGGTATGCAGTAGAAGCTGCTGTTTACTTAAATCAATCCTGTGTCAGGTTCCTGCTGTTTTCCTGCAGAAAAGTAATTATGTGAAGATGGACAGGAAATGCCTTATGGAAACAGGAAGTCCAAGTGATTCATGCACTCGGAATGTAAGAGGTGGAAAAGGGAAACAGAGGATAGGGTTTTATTCTCTATTTTCTAAAGGGCACTCGATGAATTGATTTATTGTCTAAGAAAATAACAAAGCAAGTAGGGAAATTGTTAAGGAAGCTTTCCAATGAAACATTTCCTTTATATTCCCTTTTGATATGTTTACTTTGTTGTAGAGGTTTAATTTTGTTAACCTAAAAATTCACTGTATTAAGATCCCTTTAATATGGATAATCCCAAACTGATCTGCAATTCTTGTCAGGCTTTTTCCTATTACAAGATTTATATTTTTAAGATACTTTAAGGTGCAGTAAGCATTTGAGAAAACCATTTTGCCAAATGGAAATGTTCTTTTATAAGTATGTGGTGTTTACATTTTTATCTTATTTTCTGGGGTCCCTTATAAAATGTTGCCATTTCTAAAAATATTTTATACTCCTCCCCCACCTCAAGTATTTTTTAAACACTCTAGCAGATCCTCAGACATCAAATTATGTTTGTTCAACACTTAACTATCATGCTACACTTGTATTCCTTTGATGTAAGAAGATTCATGTATACCTAGAATATCTTGTATGATGGATGTAAACATTAGCCTGGATCCAACATCATACTTCTGGTCCTTGTTCCAGAAGGATCCCACTGCTTTATCCAAAATCACTCATTTCTCCCTCCTTTGTGCAACCTACACAGCTATTCTGGAAGGCTGGTAAACCTTCTAAAGGCAATTCATGTTGCCACAGTGGAATGCTATGGGAATGAGAGGGAAAGTCCAGATGCAACTTGCACTACATGTAGCAGTAGACCATTAGATGTCCTTATATATGTTATGACAACTGTGGCTTGGTGCTCCTTTACATAACCTATATGCATAGCAAAATAGGCTCATGGAAGTCTTCATGTGGTGGTGTACATATACTTTTTCTGCCTGAACAGAAGACACCCCAGATAAATGGATGAAGCAATCTCAGGCTTTAGGGCAGCTTTCTTCACATCTGGTGCTGCCTAAATGTTTTTGATCACAGCCACCAACAGCCTCCGTGGGTCAGGTCAGTAAAGGAAACTGTGGCCCAGAGGTGGGGGAAATGCAGCCAATGGGCTTCATGAGGTCCCCACAGTCATATTTGTTTTCTTTAATGCAAAGCTTTTTGTCCTGAAATACACCTAAATGCCCCCCCCCAGGACAATTTCTCTGGGTTCGGGACCTTTCCCCAAAAAAAGAATTGGCATAGACCTGTTAGGAGAAAGTCCTATCTTGGTTCTAAAATGGGTTGGGCAGGTCCAAAAAACTATGGAATAATTGCTCATGGGATGCATAGAGATATTTGAGAGAGGGAGAAAAAAATGGGGGTGAGATGTGGCAGTATCATGTACACCCCCCCCCCCACACACACACACACACACACAAATACTCAACAGTTTCCCAGCCCTATTGTAAGTCCAAATCCTCAGGACACTAAAGTTGGGCAAAGCAAGCTTGGATATTACTACAGCAGAATATTTTGATATGTCCAGAATTATTGTGGGAACAGGGAACACTTCCTCAGTTTTTCCTGGTGTGTAAGCTACCACCCACCAGTTTTCAAGAGTTGTATAGCTGGTATTCCACAATCTATATGATTGTGTATACTGTTGATGAACTGAAGGCAGAGAAAGCCACAATTCTTAAATGAATGCAACACCTCTCTCTTTCTCTCTGCTGGAATTTTAAGTGCTTAATGCAATGAATAAATAAATAAAGCTGATTTTTAAAAACACAATGACATTGTCACCTGAGATCACTTAAAATGGTCCATCCGATTCATTTGAAGATGGATGGCTACTGAGAGTGAGGTTTTAGGGTTTTGATGTAGCTGCAAAGGTTATCCTTCCTTTCTCAAGAAAAGTAGGAAAACTGCTAGTTAGAACTAGGAAACAGATACAGCAGAACTACATTTCACATTGCATCTTCTTTTAAAGTTCATTTAATTTGGGTAGGAATTGGAATTCAGGCAAACTTTTGTATGATAATGTTTCAAAAACATGTGTAACTATAAATATATTTTTATAATGCAATTGAGGAGATTTACCCCAGTATAGCTGGTGGACTTCTGTGTCACCCAATTTTTTAAAAAGAGAACTTACCTGGAACCAGTGGAAAGGAAAACTGGGTATAAACAACCATATTTCTATTTGCTAATTGTCACATTTTAAATCTACTGTATTTATTATAATTTACACCTTTGGTGAACTCTTGTTTTGTGTTGTAAATATATTGTTTGTATGTTCCCTATTTTGCCTTCTGATACAAGTCTATATATTCTTTTCTCAAATAAAGTTTTTTTCTCAAAAGATTCCCTTTCACATACTTGGCTTTGTGTAAAGTCAATAATTCTAAGTCGGTGCTTTCTCTTTCATATAGGCAAATATGTTTGCTTATTATTTCTGAAGCAACAGATGTAGGACCATGCATTTTATTACCCCATTCTAAATTACACAGTGTATTTTTGGTGTGTTACCTGATCCTACTTTAGCCATTAGCCTTGTACAAAAATGGACAGATTATCTGTGCATGCTCATTTTCTCCTCATTGCATTTGTTCTGAACATGTGGATCAACCACTGCATCCCCCTTAAAAACTGTGATGGAAACAAACACCCATTTTTAGATTTGTTGTTATGCAAAATATTAGTAACAAAACATCACATGGCTCCAAAAGTTTTAAACATTGAACATGGAAGCAATTTGTTTCCACATGAAACAGTATAGAGGTTCTTAAGGTGATGCTGTGGATTGTAGACTTGGGGTACTTATAAATAAGAAGTGACAGCACTAAAATGTTACAGGTAATTCTAAGTAGGGTTATATGAGGAATCCAATTTCACTTGAAGGGTCAACATGCTTCTCTAAGTCCTGGACTGTCCATGAGGGAGATGTGATTTGAATTCCAGAATCCACATGTTGATGGGCAGATACAGATGTGTCAACGAATAGGCACATTTGAAATGTTATATACAGAAAAATGTACACATTTCAAATACACCCCAAACACTGCTTTTAACAATGGGGGAATGCTTTCAAGCAATGTGTACAATTCAAAACATGCACATTTGGGAAGAGAAAAAAAAAGAAAATAAGGAAAAAGGGAAAAAAATAAGCAAAGAAAAGGATCTGTTAAAAGGCAAACAAAACCATATGTAACAGAACTTGTTACAGAGTGTGGGAGGAAGGAGGAAAGATGTCTATGGATGTGGACTTTACTTTCAAGATTTCATGGTCAGAAACCTGTGGCATATGGTATATACTCACCAAAGATGCCTTTACCCGAAACTCTTTCTAGAAATATATGATCTAGGCTTTTATTTGGCTGCAAAAATCACCTACTGAAAATTACATGAACCTAAAAATCATTTCATTTAGCTGGAATACTTTGTGACATTGTTATGGCCTTCGTATTGTGGGAATGCATTGTTGTGCTTAATTTTTTTTTTCATTTGTAGATTTAAGACAGATTTTTTTTTAAAAAAAAAAAAGCTGAACATATGTAACTGGCAGACAAAATAGGTTCTGCCTTTAGATTTCCAGTCCATATTATATTAACATCAACTATTGCTATGCAGAGAGGCGGGGGTATAAATAAATTGTTGTTGTTGTTGTTGTTGTTGTTGATGATGATGCCACCACCATTGCTGTCATGGTATTTTGTCCTTCAACAAATAGTCAACCACTGATTAACATTATAGGCAGAGTGATGCATGTTGTTAATTGATAATATAATCATGAAGTGTAATCATTCCAAATTAAAAAACAGTTTTTTTCAGTGCAACCAAACTGTTTTTCCATCTTCCATTTTCACCTTCCACATCTGAAATCCTAGCTGCACTGAATTAAATGGAAAAGGCTCCAGTGATTTCTGTGGAACTAAAATATCACTCAACATCATCAATTCCACCATTGTCTGAAATCCTAGCTGCACCGAATTACAACACAGAATTCCATTGGTTGATTTCTGGGTACCTACTTTTCATACACTATGTTAAAAATTCATGGCATAAATATTGAGTGCTATTTCCCCTGTTTTATCTTCATGGCATTCCATGATATTTACAGAAAATTAATACCTTTTCTGCCTTTTGAAACTGTCATATAAAGGCTTTTATCTCATCTGTGATATTACTCCTGGTACTTTAAGTTAGCAATATTGTTTTGCATTATTTAATCCTAGAATTTCATCCATACATCAGTCACAGTATATTAAGTTCCTATAAAGTACAAATTGATCTTTATCCTCCACAATAGTGGTCTTTGCCACTTGCATCAAGTTTTAATCCTACTTGGGCATAAGAGTAGAAGAGCCAATGAAATGCCATGGTTTGAATGCTGTGCTGGACTACAACTCTGGGAGACCAGCATTCAAATCCCCACTCGGACATGGAAACTCACTGAGTGCCCTTGGCTAAGTCACACTCTCTCAGCCCAAGAGGAAGGTAATAGCAAACATGCTGTGAACAAATCTTGCTGAGAAAACTTGTGATTAGTTTGCCTTTGGATTGACATAAATCAGAAATGACTTGAAGGTACCCGGCAGGAGCAACAATGAATTACAGTTGACCCATTGAATCAATGAACATAGAAATTGATTTATCAAATTCTCATTAATTCTGTGAGTCTATTCTAGTTGGGATTAGCAACTGGATTTAGGCCTCAGTTTTCTGAAACCGCTCCTGCCTAATTTTTTGCCTTTTAAAAAGTTTTTCTTTGGCTTTGTTCTCATTTGGATGGCATAGTTTCAAACTATGGTCATAATTCAATGTGCAAGATGGTGTCTGTCTCTGTGGAGTGGGACAGGAAAGAGACAACTACATCAGTAGCTTGAGCTTTATCTATTGTCTTCACACTCTTGTGGAAAAGGCTATGTTAAGATTTAAAAAGTAGCTTGCCTATTCAACCATGGGAACTGTTGCATTGAAAATGAAAATTCTTTTTCATGGCTATGTATCAGTTCTTCAGACCCAAGCTTATGTTTATAAAGGGAATGCCTTTGATGATATCTACCATTCTGTTTTGAGCAGAATGAAAAGTCTCAATTTTAACAGGTTGCCCATAACTTCTTTGGCTAAGTCTAATGGTAGCTCCAGCTCAAGTAGGCCCACTGAAATAAACAAGATCTATGTAATTAATTACCAACAAGTCCCATTTGCTTCTAGCTTGGGAACAATACTGGATTTACCTCGGGGTAGACACTCCATCATGTTGTTGGACTGTAACTCCCAGTATTCTTCACCATTGACTGTGCTGGCTAGGGCTGCTGGAACTAGCAGTCCGACAACACCTGGAGGGCAACATAACTCCCACCCATGATTTAGCTCATTATTTTGAACGCTTAAAGTTCAATTTCATGCAGTCTTCAAGATACAAAATAGCTTTCACCTTCTCCTTCTAGTACTATCATTTCACTTCAGGGCTTTAATGGAATATCTTATACTTCATATAAAATTTAGATCTCTTTGAGCTAACAATTGATGGGCAAGTAACTGTGTTTTTTTAAATCCATTTTTCAATAAAATGAAATAATCCTAGTCAGTTATGCTAGAGAGTAATTCAGGTGTTAAGTAAACACAGTGACTCACACAAAAAAGGGAACATGTTAGCCCTACCCCATCTGTCTCAAAAAGAGAATGATGCTGTAAACAGGACAGCATCTGATACACATAGAGACTCTCTGCATCAGGGGTAGGCAACCTTTCCCCTTTAAGGGCTGAGGGACTTCAGCTCCCAGAAGCCTCAGCCATGTTGGCCAATAGCCCCATGTTGGCCAATAGCTCCTGGGATTCTGAGAGCTGAAGTTCCTCGGCCCTTAAAGGGGAAAGGTTGCCTACCCCTGCTCTGCATGATCCAGAATCCTAAAAAATTAAGGTCCCACTTGGGTAGAGAGCCCCCATAGTACAGAATTCAGAATTGTAGTCATCTGCTTAGGGAGAGTGACCAAACTGGAAACTGAAGTGGTAGGATTAGCACATTCCTTTCTCCATATGTTACTTTAATATACTTACTAAATGCCTATCTAAATAAAAGTGGATTTGCAGGAGAAAATAAGTGCTACAAGGTCAGCTCAAGCCAGTAGAAAGGATACACACACACACACACACACACAAGGGTGGAGCTACATGTTTGATTCTACAACTCTCACCCAAAATATCTGGGAGGCAAAATGTTTCCTACTTCCAGCATACAGGTATCCCAGCAGACCTAAATCCTATTGTTAGTCTTGATTTGACCATTGAATTAGTTGGCTATACCTAGATGCTGCAGTGTTGGCTATACCTGTATGTTGGGGATGCGGTAGCTTAGTGGTTAAGATGCCAACTCTGACAATCGGAAGATCGGAAAGTTGGCAGTTCAAGGCCCGAGTGCTGCATGATGGAATGAGCTCCTGTCACTAGTCCCAGCTTCTACCAGCCTTGCAGTTCAAAAGCATGTGAATGCAAGTAGATAAATAGGTACCACTTCAGTGAGAAGGTATCAGCATTTGGCATAGTCATTCTGGCCACATGACCACCAGAACAGTCCTTGGACAATAATAGTAATAATAATAATAAAAATAATAAATTTTATTTTTATACCGCCCATTGGTAGTCCAATCTGGGCAGTTTACAGCATAAAAATTAGCATACAACATAAAACAACATTTTCCCTCCCCCCTTAAAATGTTATTAAACCACATTATAATTAAAACCATTTAGCAATATAAAAACAAAAATTAAAATTAATACAATGTAATCATAATAACCCCTGTGACTTTCTTCCAAGAAAACAGGGGTTCTAGAGGTTCAACTGAGGAGGGGGGGGGAACCCGAGGCCGAGGTATTTAGTCCGGAAAGGCCTGCCGGAAGAGATCCATCTTGACAGCCTTTTTAAAGCTGTCCAAAGATGTTAATTGACGGATCTCATCCAGCAGGCTGTTCCAGAGCCTGGGGGCGACAATAGAGAAAGCCCTCTGGGAGGTAGCTGAGAGCCTCAATTTTTGAGGCTCCAGCAAGTTCCTCCCAGAGGACCGGAGTGCGCGGGGAGGGTTATATGGGAGGCGGTGGTCTCTGATATAGCTTGGACCCAAGCCATTTAGGGCTTTAAAGATGATAACCAACACCTTGTATTGGGCCCGGAAACCAAGAGGCAGCCAGTGGAGGGACCTCAAAACCGGAGTGATGTGGTCCCTCCTAGATGTTCCAGATACAAGCCTGGCTGCCATATTTTGAACCAACTGTAGTTTCTGAACCAAGCACAAGGGTAGCCCCATGTAGAGCGCATTACAGAAGTCCAGGTGTGAGGTTACCAGAGCGTGCACAACAGTTGCAAGATCCCTTACTTCCAGAAAAGGGCGCAGCTGGCATATCAGCCGAAGCTGATAACAGGAGTTCCTGACTGTCGCATTTACCTGATTTGTCATCAGGAGCGACGAGTCAAGGAGCACCCCCAGACTGCGAACACAGTCACTGGAGGAGAGTGTGACCCCATCCAGGACTGGAGGTTGCAACCCAATTCTTGGTTTCGGGGCCAATACCGTGAGCACCTCCATCTTGTCTGGATTCAGTTTCAATCTGTTTTTCTTCATCCAGCCCATTACCACCCGAAGACATTCATTGAGAGAAGAGACGCCATTGGAATTCGAGGCCGACGAACAAGACATGGAGAAATAGATTTGGGTGTCATCAGCGTACTGATATCAGCACCATAACTCCATATAATCTCACCCAGTGGCTTCATATAGATGTTAAATAACATCGGGGACAAGATAGCTCCCTGAGGGACCCCACAAGTGAGCTCCCTCTTACTGGAGCAACTGTCCCCGAGCAGCACTCTCTGGGACCTGCCTGAGAGGAAGGACCGGAACCACTGCAGTGCAGTGCCCCCGATACCTAACCTCCTCAGACGGTCCAAGAGGATGTCATGGTCTATCGTGTCAAAAGCCGCTGAGAGGGCTAGGAGCACCAACAGGGCCACGCTACCCCTGTTGATGCTCAGACGCAGGTTGTCGGTCAAGGCAATGCTGGCTGTTCAGCTTAGCAATGGGGATAAGCACCGCCCCCTACAGTCAGTTATGACTAGAAAATCATGTCAAGGTACTACCTTTACCTCTTTTTTTTTTTTTTTACCTATGTGTTGACTCACCTTTAAGCAGTTGTTTGAATGGGACTACTCTAGTTAGAACTATCCAATAGGATTCCAGTTGGAAAGCATGCTCCATATTTCCCTCCTCATCAACCATGTCTACCTATTCATGGATTGAAATTTATATATTTTCAAAAGAAGCAATTGTGGAAGTGGCAGTAAGCACAATAGTTCAGCTGATGCTTAAAGATGCCCGTATTAAGTTATTCTTTTAAAAGTTCAAGTCTGAGGCTTGTCTCACACATTACATTTTAAGGCATATACCGAGATGTGTCCTGGATGTGAAATAATTTAAAAGGTTCAAATATCGCTAGATATTAGAAGTAGCCAGTGGCAGTACCACTTTCTCCTAGTTTCGTGAATTCCAAAATGTATTTACATCATGAAACTTACGTAGGGTCCAGATTTACTCATGCTTAGGCTAAATTGGTGCATAACCACCATATCTTATTGATTTCAATGAGCCTGCTCTGAGTACAGTGAAATCAAGACACAGACAGTAGTAGCCAATGTCAGTGGGATGGTGATTTCAATCCAAACTTTTAAAAAGTTATCCAAAATGCCGAACCGCTTGGATCCTTCAAAATTCAAAGTGAAATCTGTTTTAAATCCTGCTGTCCCCCGCCCCGATTGCCTAGCAGAGGGGCGGGCTACAAATAAAAATTTATTATTATTATTATATGGATGCATAGTCCCAAGGATATCAGATCCACCAGACTTACTGCCTCCAGATCTTGTTGGACTGCAACTCCTGTAATCCCCCATCATTGGCTCTACTAGATAGGTTGTTGGGAGGTGGAGTCAATAACATCTGGAAGGCTAAAAGTTTCAAACCTCTGTCTCAAGTCAAACACTGCTTTCCTACTTCAAGGTGTTCACTCCAAGTTTCATGTATCTGGCATAGCACATAGTTTACTGAAGTATGATTGATAGCAGTGGTTCTATGCAAAATATCACTAAAGTCTGAGTCCAATCCAAAGTATTTATTTATTTATTTATTTATTTATTTATTTATTTTTACAATACAGCTGGCATATTTCTATAGATGGGTGCATACGCTAACCAAATGATGTGAAAATATTTAATAAATACTTTGCCAAAGAATTATTGGGCAAACAAAAATTGTAGTTAGCCAAGCAACATTTTCTTTCCAAAATATGTTCCTCTTTATGTTAAACACTATTTTATGATGATAGTGGAGGTTTCTCAAATATGGGAAATTTTCTTGCCACTAGACGTCTACATTAGTTCACTCTACCACAATGACAGTCAATGATGAGAAATTCTTTCCAAATAAATATGCAATGTTGGCAAACCTCAGAACCATACACAATCTAATCTGGCATCCTCATACAGTGTGTTCAAATTGCCTGTCAACTTATGGCAACCCCATGAATTTCATAAGGGTTTCTTAGGCAAGGAATACTCAACAGTGTTTTTGCTAGTTTTTTTCTCTGGAATATAGCCCACAGCACCTGGTATTCATTGACAGCCTCCCATCCAAATACTAGCCAGAGCTGACCTCTGCTTAGATTCCAAGATCAGATGGGTCCTGGTACCTTTAAGAGTATTTAGGCCTGCTTCTTCATATAATGAACTGCATATTATTTACCAGCATACATTTGAGCTGGTTCTTCTATCAACAACTGCCAAGCAAAGACAATGGTGACAAATGATTTTAGTCAGTTGCTGGCAATTCTATTAGAAATATCAGAAAATGCTGTTAAATGTACTGCATGACTGCAAGCCAAAATTTACAGCAAACATGAAGACACATGCTACACCCCTCCTGAGATTCTTTCTGAGAATGCAAATGGATTATTGTGTGATAGAACAATTCTCTAAGTATTCCACATCTCTAGGTAGAAACCCAACACATTGAGAAGAAGAGGACATTTTCTCCTGACATGCCATCTTTCCATAGGCAACCAGGAGCATATAAACAGGTGACCATTTACATTTGAAATAGTAGAGTCCTGGAAAGGTTGCTTCATAAACTAAAGTCATCTATATAAGTGTTTCCATTAGACCACATTTAGGAAATATCAACTTACTGAGAAATATTTGCCATGCAGTATAAATAAATTCATCATTAAGTTGATACTCTGGCAACAAAGAAGATATAATGTAATTGCATATTAAAAGCAGGGTTATAAAAAATACTCACTAGTTTCCTCATCCTTAAGGATAAAGTGTGCCTTGACACATTAAGAAAATGATCAATTGCCCCCAAAGGTTTTGTACTTCAAGCCTTTCTTTGCCAAAATAAAAAAAAAAAATCATTTGTGCCAAACCAAAACAACAACTAAATTCAAAACCTTTTCTGCTCAGAATAGAATTCTAGCATCCTGTTAAGTAGTGGCATTGCCATAGACTGACTTACAATCATGTCAGTTGAATTGCACCATTGTGTAACATTTGCATGCTCAGAAGGGGAGCAGAGACATAGCTTGTCTATCATTTTTGAAACATAGGGCCTTTACAGACTGCCAGAAATAATGCAGCTTGAGACCACTTTAACTGTCCTGGCTCAATGCTAGGGAATCATGGGAATTGTAGTTTTTTCTGGGACATTGAGCCTGCTCTGTTAGAGAGCACTGGTGCTACAATAAACTACAGTTCCCATGATTCCCTAGCACTGAGCCAGGACAATTAAAGTGCCCTCAAGCTGCATTATTTCTGGCAGTCTGTAAAGGCCATAGTTACACCATTGTAAAGTTATGAGTGACAGCCTCTGATCCAGGATCTCAGTTGGTATTTTTCACAAAACATTGTGCAAAAATACTGGTTGGCATTATATATTGCAGTTATGGATTTGTGACCTAGTGGTATGGGTCCATAACTGCTCCATACTCACTATCCCTATGGAATCACAATCAAGATTGCATATGCTTTCCCAAGCCTACTTTACCATGCATCAGCCACACCAAGAGAAAGAGTTCTACTGAAGATCAAGGCATGGGTGGGTGGCATTTCCACCCCCTGCCACCAGTGAGTGAGGTCGGGATGATCAGAAGCAGGACTCCTATGCTTATTACATTACTTAGTTTTGTAGGCACAACTAAATAGACAGTGTAGAATAGGGGCTATGGTCTCTTCTGCACACACCCCCTCCAAGTTTGTGATTATTATTTTTTTGCAAGAAGTATCAAAGTAGGGAGGGGGAACCATACAGGTAGAAAACCCCACAAACTTGCTTAATAGGAATAAACCCCTGAAAGTGAGACTGTAACAAGTGAAGTCTTTGTATCCCTAATTAAAAGTAACACATAATGATATATATCATAAAAATATTAAAAACCATGCATTTGTACTTTCTCACATTCCCTTTAATATTAAGTGGTTTTGAGAGAGAGAGAGAGTCAAATTCAGAAAGCCCAAGGATTGTCTTAAATAAAGTATGTGGAATAGAAAGGGGGGGGGGGACCAAGACAATTTTATGTGTCCTTATTCTGACAGTGGAGCTTGCCCCTAGTAAATTTGCCTAGGATTGCAGCCTCACTAGAGGCTGACCTGCCCCACCATAATCTGACAAGCAATCCTCCTAATAGGCTTTCTAGCCAACTGACTAAATCATGAGTAGATCATTGGCTTAAAAGGGGAATAAGACAAATGGAAGCCAGGTTTATCCATTATTATTAGTCATGATAGCACAGAAGAAACAGCAGGTGAGGGCTACTATCCTCAGCTACTTGGCTAATGTGGAAAAATACAATATTGGGCTAGATACAGTTCAGGCCTGCTACATTTTTTCTAGTGGCATTGAAAGATAAAGTGTTTGCATGTGGTTTTTTTCTATCTACAATTTATGAATATGTGTATGTAATGCACAATTTTGGCAGTAATATAGAGGTTGCACTTTGATTCAGCCAGGAAGATCCTCAGACACATTAAGTTTAAGCCTTTGTGAGCCTTATTCATTTCTGAGAGCATTGTGGATTGCCAATCTTGTAGCAAGCAAGCTAGCTGGGTATGACATTTGGACACCAATGGCAGGGAGTTAATGGAATTTTATTATTCTTACATTAACTTCTCTTTCTGTGAGCATCTTATATTTCTCAAATGATTACTCTTTTCCCAGCACTGATATAAGTATAAAAGATTTACTGTTACAGTTTGTGTGTGGCCAGGCAATGGCATATGGAAAACATGTTTCCTGCTATTTAATTTAATTACTCCAATCACGTGTCAGCCCCGGGCATGTCATGCTGGACCTGTGAGGCTCTTTGTCTGTCAAAGAGATGGACAATATCTTGGCTTTGTTTAGTTGCTCTGCAGGCTGCAGATAAAAAACACTGAAATGCTGACTGTTTGTTTAACCAAACTTTGCATTTTTTACCATTTGGCTTTGATTTCTTTTTGTTTTACAAAAGAAAGAAAGGAAGAATTTTTTTGGCCTGGTTGAGCTGAAAGGAAATGTTCGGATATAGGAAGATGAACTGTCACATTTCTGAGGTTTCCAGTATGAAAAATAATATATTCTGGATAGAAATTAGCTTTGTTAGCAGAATCTAAAGACATGAATCATGGTTTATTTCAGGTTTCACTACTAGTGTGGGGAAACACCCTTATTATAATTGTTCAGTCACAATGAACTTAGCTTTGAGTTTGCTTTTGGTGATTTAGCAGGCTATGTCATTTTTGCCTTCATTTTTAGTGGCAAAATAATAAAGGGAAAACTTGTAATGGGTAACACAAAGTGGTGTTTAAAGTTGCTTGCTTTTGAATGAATTTATTGGAACATAGGATGTATCTTGAGAACTAGCATGGTGTAGTGGTTTGAGTGTTGGACTAAATGGGGAAGCAGACTGGCGGCCCTGGGCTGCCCCGGGAAGCTGCGCCACGGGGCCGAGGTATCCCCACACCTCGGCCACGCGGCGCAGCTTTGCCACCCCTGGAAGGAGCACTAAAATAGCGCTCCTTCCACAAGTCACCGAAGGTGCACTGCAAAAGGCTGGCAGCGCACCTTCGGCGACTCTTCCGCCGCAGCGTGTGCAGACGCTGCGGCGGGAAGGCATCATCGGAGCGCCGGCCATGTGGAGGGGCCGGCGCTCCGGCGATGCCTTTGGGAAGGGGTTGGGGCACCCACCGTGCGGCTGCCCCTCCCCTTCTTTGCCCCCAAAATGGCCCTTTGCGCCGTCTGCTTCCCCCCTAAGACTCTGGAGATCAGGGTTTGATTCCCAGTTTGGCCATGAAGCCCATTGGATGACCTTGGGCAAGTCACATGCTCAGCCTCAGGGGCAGGCAATGGTTAACCTCCTCCAAACAAATCTTACCAAGAAAACTCTATATGTTCACCTGAGAATTGCCATAAGTAAGAAATAACTTGAAGTCACATAACAACAATAGCAAAAAAGAAGTGCCTTATATGACCAGAATGCCTACGTTCATCTAATTCAGTATTTCCTCTTCCATTGACCCAGTAGGATACAGATGGTGATGTGCAGCCCTTCAGATGTTACTAGACTGCAACTCCCATCATCATTAATCTTTGGCTGTGCTGGCTTTGAGGAGTTGTAGTCCAACAACACCAATGGTATTGGCATCTTTGCCTGCAGAGTACAATGGGTAAATGCTGTGAGCTCATGTGTATAAAACACATGTAACTACTGTGGAGGCTCAGAGTCTGGTAGGTAGAAAATGCATACTTTTTATCAGTTCAGAAAATCTGTTCAGGGACTGGATAGGAGAAAACAAAAGAATTGAGATTGGAATACAGAAGCCCCTAAAGCTGGCTTCTGTGTGAGAAATTCTGCAAAGGCATCCATTATGGAGATATGTGCTGTCTACCGTTTTTTAATTGGGAGGAAAAAGGAAGTGGCATCACAGAAGGGAGGAAAGAAGGAATGCGTAAGTGTAATAACCTACACATTGGTCTAGAAAAGAAGAGAAGAGAAACATTCATGGGCTATCTATCTCCCCCGTGCATACACTAGTTCAAGTTACTTGTGACAACATTCGTGCTTTCCCATAATTTGCTTATTTCTAGGTGAACAGTATGAGAAAAGTGACTGGTAGAGCATGGTTGGATGCTCTCTAGCCATCTCTGTCCTTTTCAAGTGATAGGCACACTCTTGGGATTGAGATCAGGGGGTCATAGTTATAATATATAAGACTATCTCAATAGTTGGTCATTTCCCCCCCAGATGTTTGTGTATATATGGTTTTTCATTCCTGTACTTTCAGTTTATGGTCTGCTCATTTATTATTTTTTAATTCATTCTTTTTCACTTCTTGCTATTTCTTTTCACCTCCTTCTTGTCTTTTTCCATTTGATTTTAGCACAATAACAAATAAACAAATACAGAATGGGGAAAAGACATGTTTTCTTTTCATTAGGGTTGTCACACATTTAAAGAAATTTTAGGGGGTGTGCAGATGGGCGCCTCTGGGCCACCCCGGGAAGTGGCGGGTTGGGGCCATGGCTACCCCATGCCGTGGCCCTGATCCTCCCTTTTGCCGCCCCAAAAAGAGCGGAAAATGCTGCTCCTTTCAGGGACAGCAAAAGGCTGCTCTAAGAGCTGGTGTGTGGCTCTTCTTCCCCCTTTCTGGCGCAGTGTGTCAGAATGCTGCACCAGAAGGGCATCCTGATGCCACACACCATGCATAATGGCCTGCGGAGTCAGGACAGTGTCAGTGTAGGATTGGAGTGGCAGGCGTGCGGCTACCCCACCCCAACTGTGCCTCTAGGTCGGTCTCTTGGGCCAGTCTGCAGAGGCCCTTCGTCAATTAATTATGGATTTTCATCAACCAACGTATTGAATGGGCAGATCAGTATAAACAGAAGCAAAACATACTATCTCATTTTGGGCCACATTTGACATCTTTTTCAACCAGCCCTGTAGTATCTCCTCTTTCTGACAGTGACTTTCCAAGGTTTTTAGTCAGAGCTTAGAAAAGTTACATTTGGTAACTCACAGAATACTCCAGCCAATGTGAGAGTTGTATTGAAAAAGCAACTTTTCTGAACTCTGCTCTCAGGCACAAATGGTTGTATCCCATCTTACTTAACCCTCTGTTAACCAGAGCTGCCATGCAAAGCCATGTGCTGTGTCAACAAGCAATGTCTGCCTTAAACACCTTTCAGGATGATATCTGATGTGTGTAATTTTCAAAAGAACTTTAACTCAATAATCCAACAGAGATGTAGCTGGGAGTCAGTGAACTCAGTAGCGCTTACATCTGAGTAGACATGTAGAGAGGACTGAAGTGTAAATTTTGAAGCTCTGTTTTGTGTTGTAGATTTTGCTTCATTGAGCTAATGATTTAAGGCCCTTTCACAGTGCCCAATTATAGCATTATGATTCCTCTTTAACTGTCATGGCTACACATTTTCAGTTCAGAATTCTCAGCCAGAGAGCTTTAGCACCTCACTGAACTACCAACCCTAGGATTCTATATGATGTTGCCATGACAGTTAAAATGGAATTACAGTGCTGTAATTGTGTAGTGTGAAAGTGCCCTTAGCCCTACTCACTCAGCATGTATGTACATCCTCATCTTATAGACCACTCCTCCTCTCCAGTTTTCGGGAGCTGCCTCTTCCTCCCTGTGAGGAATACCGATATATATGGTTACTACAAGTGAGCACACAGAGAAAGAGGAATCCATTGCCAGCTATTGTCCTTCCCAAAGTAACCGGATTTCAGTTTTAAAAAATGTAGGGTGGGATGCAGTGTATTTTAAATGGGAATAATATTCCTACTGAGACCCAGTGTGGTGAAATGGAACTGAGCATTGGGTTCTGGAGAGTCTGGACTCTGGAGAGCAGGGTTCAAATCCCCACTCGGCCATGGAAACCTACAGTCCTGGCCTCAGAGGAAGGCAAGGACAAACTTTGTCTGAATACATTTTACCAAGGAAACCCCATGATAGTTTTACTTTAGAGTTGCCACAAATTGGAAACAACTTGAAGGCACACAACAACAACAACAACAACAACAATGTCCCTGACATCTGGAGGGTCAGCCTGGTGTAGTGGTTTGAGTGTTGTAGTAAGACTCTGGAAGATCAGGGTTTGAATCCCCACTGAGCCATGGAAATCTTGAGCAAGTCAAACTCTCTCAGACTTAGGGGAAAGCATGAGCAAATCTTATCTGGATAAATCATGCCAGGAAAACACTAGTACAGGGCCACCACAATCTGGAAGTGACTTAACAGCACACAACAACAAATGTTCTTTAAGGATTCCAGGAGTGGCAATTTTTTTTAAAAAATCAGATTTGGGGGGTAGCGGCAGGATTAGCTGGGGAAGGAGGCCAAAAAATGGTCAAGGCTGCATATGACCCACCCCTGCCTTGAATGCAGCTTGTAGGAGGTATAAAGATATGCTATGTCCCACATTTGACACTCTGCACAGTCAGCAACTTATTCCTGTAGGATTTTCTGTGGTCATTCCTAGAAACTGAGCAAGTTGCCTGCTGTGTATTCACACAACCTAGATGATTATGATGCCTTCAAGCAGCCTTGCAAATTAACATCTAGTGTGATATATTATTCCATTCTTTCTCATTTAACTTCAGAATAATGCTATATAGAAGAGACTCAAGCAAGTGCATCACCCATTAAAACATTTTACTACAGAGATGGGAATCCTGACCCTCCAGATGCTGTTGTACTACAACTCATCAAAGCCTCAGCCAGTATAGTCAATGATGAGGAAAGCTAGGATTTGCAGTCCAACAACATCTGGAGCGTTGCATGATTCCTGCCCCTGTTTATCAATACCATAAATATCCATAAATATAATAACTCCTTTCCACTTAAATAAGTTGTCCAGGCTGAATATGAATGAACTATGAGTGGCCAAACATTTAGCCTCTAAAGGATCTTCTTCAAGTCCCTAATTCTCAAGCTGCCAATAACGTAATTCATGGCAAGCTGTGAAAAATCTGTAGCCCTACAAGATGACCCATTCTACAAATTGAGGCAACATTTGACTGTATACTTGCAAAACTCCAGTGTAATCCAAGAGCTGGTTTTCTGTGGGATCTCCATCATATTATTTACCCAGCTGGTTTCTGAAGTGCCTAGAAGACAAATTGATCACTGGTTTTATTTCTGTTAGAAAGCCAGCATGTAATACCACAGATCACGCCTACCATTCAGAAGAAGGAAGCAGCATTTATTTCAATAAACCCAGTACTGAGGGCGGTAATGATTTAAACATAGTTTGCAAACAAATGCCTCTGTACAGAGAATTGAAGCCAAAGGAAGGGGGGGTATTTAAAGTGTTCAGCCTCAACTTACTAAAGATGCTGTGCAAGTTTAACTATATAAGAAATGTTAGTGTAGTTACGCAGCGCGTGATGATCCACGTCAACATGTAGCACCAGTGTTACCACCTTCTCAGATGCAGGCAGTAGCTTGTGAGTTGAAGGAGCACCACTCCCCTTCCAGAAAGAGTAAAGAGACTCTATAGACAGACGTCTTTCAGATGAGGCTTTAATCTTGGTTCCTCTATGTATAAGGCTATATACATGATCCACAGCAACAACTCCCAACTCTCAACTAACATCAACCCATTCTATCAACCAACCCACACATGTGTCCTGAGGCAACTCCGTTATATACCCAGGGTTCCATGTGGTCTTCTGGCCCTGCCTCTTCCTTTGGACACCTGTCACTCAACCATGGTGACTAGGCAGTTTTTCAACCTTTTCTGTGCTTTCTAGCACCTTGTGACCATCAGCCGATGTCACTTCCTATGACACAGCACCTGATGGAAAGTGCTGTGTCATTATGGCTGCCAGTGACCCTTTCATGTCTGGTCACTTGTGTATCAACCCACATTGGACATTTTCCTTGAGACTCTGTCTCCAAAAGAAAATACAACCCACTGTTGGTAAGAAATGGGAACTGACTATAAACCAATTATTTCAGTAATCTATCCAAGATTAAAACCCAGGGTAACTTTCATCTGCAAAGTGGGAGTCAGAAGAACCCAAATTAATACTTTGTTCTGGAGTGAACTCATGGTCCTGGTCCAGTGAAAGTTAGTGGTAACTTAGCCACCTTGAAACCAATGAAGTTAGTTGTGGCTAACTTCCATTTAATTGTTTTTGGTGTGCTTGGTGGATTTGGGCTAGTAACTTCAATGAGGTCAAGTGCACATACATGATACTCCTCCTTCCCCATTGCCTGCTCAAAAAACCCTTATAAGCTGGGTCAGTTGAGAGTGAGTAACTGGACCATGGTTGCTCAGTGACCCATGGCTCAGTGGGTATTAGCACCTGCATCTTCTAAGTGCTAGTGCAATTATCTAACCATTAGGCTGCACTAGCTCTCTTTCATCTCATCAGTCAGTTTAGTTCAGTTACATTATTGTCTAGATGTGTTGGATATATGCTTTCATAGTTGTAGCCTACTTTATTAGGGATGCTGAAGCCTTTCAGATGTTGGTGGACTGATTGTCACATCAGACCTATCCAGCATAGACAATGGGGGTTATCACACGGACCAAAAGGATGGGTGCGAAGCGGATCACTCCCATTCTTATTGCATGATTGCCATGAAGACTATCACACACTTCACACTTATCCCATCCTTCACCCACCAATGAAGTGGAATGGCCCCATCATTTTGTATTAATGGGAGTTTCCATTAATACAAAATGATGGGGCCATTCCACTTCACTGGTGGGCGAAGGATGGGATAATGACAGGATAAACACAATGTCATGTGACAATCTTCACGTGATCATGCAATAAGGTGGGAGCATCCCACTTCGTTCCCATTCTTTTGGGCTGTATGATAATCTCCATTGTCTGTGCTGGATAGTTTGGTGTTGAGTGCTGGGGGATGTAGCACAACAACATCTCGGGTTGATATGATTCTCACCCCTATGTATCTGAAGCTGATTGAGCTTGCTGGTTGAATCCTTCCCCACAGACTGCAAAGGCAGCAGGGCAGTGAAAGGGGACTGACATACCACAGAAAACACACAGTTCTGTCCTCTAACAAAGGACAATGGCTAAAGGACAGTGGCTCAGGATGAACCTCCAGGGCTGTTGCTGCTGACTTCAACATCTGTCATCCAAAGTGTCCATCAGTCTACCTAATGTAAAGATTGGCCCATGGTGACAAAAAAAAGAGAAAAAAGAGTGTCCCTGTTCACTGGTATGCAGCCCCCAAGACATGACCCTTGAGAGAATGAGCCCCTTGACTAAAAAAGAAAAGAAGGAAGGAAAGAAGGAAAGAAGGTGGTTCTTCTCCATCACAGTTTTAAGACCTGAAGCTTAATTGTACAGCATGCAAACACCACACAGAAACTGCCTTCTGTTACTCCACAAGATGGAAAAGGAGCCAAAAAAGATGAAGGAACATGGTGAAGGAACACACCAAGACCATCTTCTCCTTTCCCAGACATAGGGAAACCATATATATGTTATGAAAAGCAAAACAAAACTGAAGTGACCTCAACACCACCCTGCTTAATTTGATGTGTACATAGCTATCTGATCCATTGCTGGTCACCAGTGAAGTTGTCTGGGAGAGGAGAGACTCTGTGCAAGTTTAAGTATATATTATATAGATAGGTATCATGGCTGATATCTATCTATATAATAGGTATCAAGAGAACATGGCTGAGGTACACAGAGGCACTGCCAACTTGCATTCCACTAATCTCCTGCTTGAGAAGTGTTGGATTCTCTAACAGTGAATAAAAGTCAAATGCCACTGCAAAGCTAGCACACTGATGAACTACTTGTTGAAATCATTTCACCTCTCCTTTTTGGGAGCATGGAAGGTCAGTGCATGCTGTTGCTGGCAGTTCCTACTTTAAAAAGAAATGACCTGTGATCAATTGAACTTTTCTTTGAAGATAATATATGGAGAGAGTTGATCTCTACCTATTTTGTGGTTCACCACAGTTTCTAGAGGATAATAAGACAGGCTTGGCATTAACTCCTGTGAAGCTGCTCCACATGCATTTCTGTGGTCCATCTGTATAATAGGTATCACTGAATTTATGCCAAGGACAGGAGGGGGAATTTATGCCAAGGACAGGAGGGGATGACAAAGCACTGTGTATTGCCTTAAAACTATACCACATACTGATGTAAAGTCAAAATGGCATTTGTATATCAATTTTTAAAAACAAAAATACCTATGGAATGTAAAGAGAAAGGTAGTACTGTTATGCTAGGTGGCACCTAAAATCATTGTTAAAGTTCAGTGGCAATGCTGTCAAAATATTTTGGAAATAGTGAATGGCTTTTTCATTAAACCATGTTTTTAGGGGGGGGGGAATTGCTCATTTGTCACTGAAAGGTCAAAGGCCACATTAAATTCCATGTGAGTTAGAAACAAATCCCTGGCCACAGTCCTCTGACTACTCCAGGGCAGATGCCAGTAGAATGATTAAAACTCCTCTAATCATCCATATAAAATAGTCCTGGCTGCCTTTGCATATCTTTTTTCAGGAACAAGGGTATAGAGCTAATGAACCTCACCAAGGGATCAGGGAACTGATGACAACTTCCCTTGCTTTGGTTCGCAGCAGAGATGGAAACCTGGGTCCTTCAGATGCTGTTTGATTCCATTCCCATCAGTCTCAACTGGTATGACCAACAGCTAGAGAGAGAGCCACCTTCCTTCTTTTGTCCATGCCTTTGATTGATTTTTAATTGTATGGCAGAATAATGTAGAAAGTGCTGTACTATGAGTTTTTAATGTATGTTTTTAATTATGTTTTAAATGTATTTTAAACTGTTCTTAACTATCTGTTTTTAACAGTATTTTTGTAAAAGTTTGGTAATATAGTATTTTATCCAACTTCTATTTGGAATAATTGTAATCTGCTTTGGGTCCCTCAGTGGAAGAAAGGTGAGGTATAAATTGAATAAATAAAAATAAATAAAAATAATAAGAACTGTAGTCTGATAAGAAAAACTAGAGGGCTGTGACATCCAATTTTCTGAAAAGATTGAAGTAGGGAGTGAAAAGCTATCACCTCTCCCCCAAACTATATTTTAATGAGGTGCAAGGAGGATATTTTGCTTGTCTTGTTGTGTGCCTTCAAGTCATTTCTGACTTATGGTGATCCTAAGGTGAACCTATCATGTGGTTTTCTTGGCAATATTTCAGAGGAGCTTTCCCATTGCCTTCCCCTGAGGCTGAGAGCATATGACTTGCCCAAGATCACCCAGTGCGTTTCATGGCCAAACAGGAATCAAACCCTAGTCTCCAGAGTCATAGTTCAACACTCAAAATGTTGAGTCTGGATGCTGGGTGAAATCTAGCTTCACATTCTTTGCTAGGTTAGTACAGAGGGGAACTAAGCACAACCCTGGGATTGAAGAGACACTTTTCCTGCTTTTGATCCTTCTGGTTCCCCAGATCTGACCAAAATATAAGGGTGAATTCTCTCTCATGAAAGCTGCAAAAAGCAACAAGTCACCTTTCAAATAGCTTGTAGATTCTCCCAAACTATTTAATATTTTTAAAAAGCAAAATGTTTTTCAAAACTACAAGTGAAGTGACAATCACTTTTTTGGGCAGGCTGTTTTTAGCTTTAGCACTTTTGGTATTCTGTGAGTCTCCCAGGGTGTATCAGCTAGAAAATTGGATTCTAGACTCACTGCAGATCTGATGGGTCCATCACAGATCATATGTGCTTGCCTGGGCTGTAGTTACCATAACTGTATGACACAGTAGCTCTATGTAGCTGGACTACAATTCTCAGAATCCCAGAGACCAGCACGACTGCTGGCCACAGTGGTGTAAAAGAGAAACCTTTCTAAGCTCCAATACAGGGCTGCCACATTTGTGTAGAAATTTGATTTGATTTGATTCCAGGTTCTATCAGTTTGTTTGTTCATTTTGTTTTGTTTTGTTTTGTTTTTTTAAAAAAGAACAGAGATGAGAGCAAGATGTACGAGAAGCAAGGTTTGCACTTAGTT
Source organism: Phrynosoma blainvillii (assembly GCA_026167975.1). NCBI lineage: Eukaryota > Metazoa > Chordata > Lepidosauria > Squamata > Phrynosomatidae > Phrynosoma > Phrynosoma blainvillii. Next base: position 43,537,927 of record JANUYF010000005.1, read on the forward strand.
ACTCAACTGTTTAAGTCCTGCTAATTTCCATAGATCTTCAGTGTGCATAACTGGGAGCCAAATGGTAATACCAGCAAACAAGACCACACATTTTCAAAGATCTAAACATGTAATGTGAACAGTGGGTGGGAAACAATAGTATGAAACAGAATCTGAGACTTTCTGAAGGAAGTGGACTTAGGCATTACACTGACTGTAAGTTTTACCAATAACCACTTTTTGCTGAGGTTGTTGCAATAGCTGGCTTTAGGCACTAGAGAGGTAGCAAGCAGTGTCCTAGGTGAATGATTTATAGCTTATGCTAAGCATAACAGTATGAGAGCATTTGGCTGCCAAATGGGTTTGTGATTTAAAGTGGGTGCTTGGTCTGATAGGTGGTACATTTTTTTTGTGGCTAGAATTCTCTCAAGGAAGGGTTTCTCTCTCTCTCTCTCTCTCTCTCTCTTTGATGCATTGGCCAATGATAACTCTCTGGGAAAATGGAGAAATCCAAATCCTCCCAGTTTTGGTGCAAGGACCAAATGAAATAGTTGGATGTGGAGTGATAGAGTGGGAGGAAGCCAAATTCCACAGCAATGTGAGGAGGACAGACTCAGAGAGCACTTATGTGGTTTATCACCTCTGAAAAGGATCTTGGGAGTCCAACTCATGGCAGTTTGAAGTTGTAAGCAGTGTTCTTTTCTGTCGAGGGAAAGCTGCCTAAAGTCAATGATTTTGGACAATGTCCTCAAACTTCTTTTTCTCTTTCTTTCTTTCTTTCTTTCTTTCTTTCTTTCTTTCTACCCCCCCCCCAAAAAGAGCCTCTTACACTTGGCTTCACTTCACTTTTGAGATGGTTGCCCTACTTTGAAATCTTTCAACAAGACCTCTTGGGATGACCAGCATGAATCACTGCAGAGGAAATTAACACAATATTTTCCCAAGTGCCCAATCTGGTTTGGATTTGATTTTTAGCATCAGAAATATAAACAGAAGCAAAAACAAAAAAAGTTTTATAAGATCACAGGCTGCGGCTGCATTTCAGCTTAATACAGCTGTGAGACTACCTTGAACTGAAAACGCTTGTAATTCTTAGAAAAGATGTGCCTGCTCTGACCCAGAACTGCATCTTTGAACTTTGACTTGGACTCTCCATTTGCCCAGGAGAACAAAGTTATGCATTTAACATCTTATCCTAGTAAATCATGGGCTTAATGGGTTCCCCTTTTTTGGACTCTTCTTTATAGCTAATGTTAGCCTTTAGTGATACTGTCTGTATTTCTTCTCTCGCACTTCACTTTCTCTTGAGCAAAGTACGCCTTTCAAAATGGCAAATATCTTAACAACTTGGATAGGATTTTAAAATTCAAACCACAAACTGTCATTAGTTTTTGTTGGGATATTTGGATACAAATGATCTCTTACTGTATTATTTGAGGGGAAAGTTAATAGATTTCATTCTCAAGTGTAGTAAAATAAAATAATAAAAAAATTGTCTGTTTCATTTCAGGAAAAAAATGGAAAAAAGGGCTGACCATTTTTGTAAGACATCAGGCTGATATACAGTAAAGGCAATATAATGCCTATTATACAGCAAAACCACACCACACCAATATTATTTTTATATTATCTTAGCATATTAAAAATAATCTATTTAGAAAGGTTTACAGAAATGTATAAAAACTTACCAGTTGATATTTATTTATTTATTTATATTCTTTTTTAAAAAAATAAGATTGAAATGGTTCACAGTTTTGCTGTATGGTTGTTTTATGCTTAAAATAAATCTATAATTGAGTTTCAGACTCATATTAGAGAAGGTAGCTACCTTTCTGAACATACCTGGCTCAGTTCTAAAACAATCTAGCATAAGTTGCAAAAGCCCCTTTAGTGTGAAATGAAATTCATATGTTATTGACCGAATACATCTGTACACATGAGTTGTGAATAGGGCCCATACAATTAGGGTAGGGGAGACAAAACAGAGCTATTCTTATTAGGAGATTGTGATATGCCAACATGTAAAATAAGTTTTAAGCAAGTTCATTCTCAAAAACAATGAAACATGAAGTACAAAGATGCATTTACTGTGGAAAGAAATAAACATGTACCTCTGTAAGGAAACTGCTAAATACATTTACTTGGAAGTAAAGCCTATTCATTTCAGTGAAACCTACTTTCAACTATACCCTGTTGCCTTTTTCCACATTGCAAACCATTCAGACATTAAAATATACTGAGTAGGTGCAGTAAGCAGCATAATATAAGGTTATGTTATTTTTTCCATGGGCTATTAATATCTTGTTACTGTGAGACTGTGCTGGTTGGTGGTTTCTGGTTTGTGGTGTTTGGCTTGAAAGTAAAGGAAGAGGAGGGGAAACAGAAGACCACCTCTAGTAAGAATATTTACCTCCAACTGCTACTTAACATAAATTACCATTGGTTATTCCCATACTTTGAAACTGAACTTTTGAAGTTTTCTCAGCCAAACTTCATGCAGATCTTCAGTAAAAGTATATTGTGTTCACTGGTAACATGATTAATTTCAGCCCTTCTGTGTTATTTTTCAAAGATTGGAAGGCATATTGTGGACTGTGGGTTGCATAGTATTCATTATGACAATGTAGAATTGCCAGCAGTGGTGTCTCCAAAGATCTTCTCCAGGAGACACTAGGAATCAAGGAGGAAGTGTTGTGTCAAATGAGTCCCATATGGTCACTACCTCTAAACATCATGTTTCATTTTCACACTGGACTGTTCTAATGCAGTGTAACTTGGCTCTTGTATATGGTTCAGAAATTTCTGAAACAGTGCCAAATAACTCACTGTGGTCAATATAGTTGACCTTGGCCTTTACTGAATTGAGCAATATGATTTCCACTATGTCATTTTACAGCTGATAGGAAAGACAGACTAATGATTAATTAAGAGAATGACTATGTTGTAGAGCTGGGCTGAGGCACCTCCAGTAGTTGAGTCTGCAGTTGCAGACTGCAGGGCTACCATCCCTCATCCACTAGTCTTTCCTTTCTGGACCTAGCCACACTTCATAGCCCTGTCCCCTCCATAGTCTTGCTTTCCTCACAGTGTAAATGTTTTCCACCAGTCAACTGAGCAGTGATAGAGGTGGATATGACAGAGAGTGAAAGTTTAATAGAGACAGCACATCCAGCAGGAGTTATAAGGAAAAGGGGATGATGGTGGCTACAAGTCCTGCTATTAAACTGTTGATAGAGCAAGAATCCACTCCTTGGTCACAACATTTTTCACTAGCTGCAGTTTCAAGGGCAGCCCCAGATATAATACATTACAATAATCAGCCCTGGTGGTAGTAAGGGCATGAATGAATGCGGTGCAGTCCAGCTTAATCTAGACAAATCTGCCCCTTGTTGCAAAGATCACTTGAACATCTAAGAGGAGTACCAGTACAAGTAGCATCCTCCAAACACTTTGCAAGAAATGCAGTCCCACCCAAGATAAGCAGCACAACCAACTCCAGGTCAAATATCAAATGGTCCATCCATTAAAAATATTACTGATCTAAATCTAATTGTTAGTTCTGAGTAGAGTAGAGCCACTGAAATAACTTGATTTGCCTACATATACTGACTCACCAATCAAAAAATAATTGAATGGATCTGCTCTTCTTGTTGTTGTTACCTGCCCTCACAGTTAACCTTGTGGATGAGACTTCCACAGTATCCTCAGCACTCTTCTTCAGCACCAAATCTCACATGAATTTATTTTCTTCTAAGCTTTTTTCATTGTCCAGCTCTTACATCCATATATGGTGATGGGGAATACGATGGCTTGGACAAGTCTAAGGAGATTATCACAATGCCTTTTCCCATCCCTTCCTCCTGAGCTAGGTGCAGGATGTAAACTTTAATACATGGATTTTTAATACATGAATTTTATTGCACACTTCCATGTCCAGGCAGGAGGCATCCTGTACCTCATCATGGCATCCCTTATCTGATCTGGACTTCTCCCACACTATTTGAAAGAATGGGATTTTCCTAACTTTAGTGCTTATTTGTATATCTTTACTGTTTAGGATCTTGACTATTCTTTCAGAGCTGCCCTTCCCATTCTTAGGGCCTTGGCAGATGGCTTAAAAAGCCATCCTCAGGGCAAGGAAGGGGAGGGGTAGCCTCACGCTCGGCGCCCCTTCCTCCTCCCAAGGTCGTCCTCGGAGCCGCCAGCCCTCCGCACAGGTGGCGCTCCGAGGACAGCCTCCCACCACAGCGTCCGGACACGCTGCAGCGGAAAAGTCAGCGAAAGTGCGCCACAAGGTTTTGCGGCACAACTCTGCATACAAGTTGAACATGTAGGGTGATAAAATGCAGCCTTGCCTGACTTAGCCGGGGAATAGATAGGCAAGAAGATGCAGCTTCAACCCAGCCTTGAAGCCAGCGGAAAAAGGAGTGGTAAAGAGCCGCTCCTTTTTCAGCTGGCTTCAAGCTGGCTTTGCCACCCCAGAAGCTGGCTTCCAGGCACTCCAGGGGCATGCAGCGTATAAACACCATGTCTCTGGAGCACCCAGAAGCCTCCTCATGTGTGGACAGCCAACCTGCTTCCAACTGGCTTCAGAGCATGTGGTGTGTGAACACCATGCTCTGAAGCCAGCCAGAAGCCAGTTTAAATGGAATATCTGCTCAGGCCCCTACTCTACCTGGGATTAATCTACAGGCTTCCAACCTTCCTTTTGTCTCTGTCAAGTGTCAGTTGTTCTGCTTCATCCATGACCAACAGCATGTTCAGGATTTTTACTGCCTCTCTAGCATCTAATGTAAATAAGACACCAAGCTGAGAATAATCTACCTATTAATGACTGTACAATCCACATCTCCAGATGACTGCACAGTGAAGTTTCATGTAAAAAACAACCTATTAATACTAGTATTTGTACTAAAATAGTACTTTTCCTTTAAGTTTCTTTCTGAAAACCAAATTTACACAGAACCACAGTTATTAAATTTGACAGATGCTTATAGAAAGAACATATGCTGGGGGGGAAAAAGCTTGGAATCTTGTATTTTTTATATGATTTTCCTTGCATTTTGTTAGTAATAATTGTTAGACATAATTCAAAGGGCTCAAAGTACTAGTAATCATAGTAATAATATGTGTGGTGGTAGTAGTACTAATACCTCAGAGTGGGGGAATTCACACAGAGCCAAATATAACAATACACATTTCTCAAGAATATGCAAAATTGTAGCTTTTGCCATGTGAAAACTGTGTATAGCTGTTAATGCATATTCTATGTCTTGGTTTTTCTACTTTCTGTCTACACAGCAACCAACCTGCTCATAATCAAAGCTGCATGTGTAGTTGTTTCTGTTTTTAATTTTAAAAATAGGCAATAAAAATTAGGACTCCAAACCCCAAATAAATAGATCTTTCAATTTCTATATATTATGCAAATAGAGCAAATAGAGTAAATCTTCTATCCCAGCAGAATATATCTTTCTTCATATAATATTTTGCATTTATTGCATTGTATAAAATTGTAGGGAGAGAGTGGCAAAGATCTATGTAGACACCAAAACTATATCTCTAACTGCTGGAAATTACTCACCCAGCTTTCAGATATGAAAATGACAGGATGAATTGACTGTTAAATAGACAGCATACTTTCACTACCATCAGTGCTAGAAACTCTAACTCTCTTTGCCTTCCTCTTCTTCCTGTATATGAAGCTCAGATGTTCCAACGGATGACTTCTGAATCCACTATATGTGTGTTTTCTGATGTCCTCCATATAGGACTACTCACAGTCACTGATGGAGCTTGTGGGGAGGGGAATCTTTTTACCAACTACAACTTATGGAATTCTCCAGCCAGCATGGCAACTGGATGCACTAGTTGGAGGATACAGGGAGATATAGCCCATTCCCATGTTTTGGTCACTGACAAGCTCAGTGCCAATAGTGTGCTGTTGCAGGCAAAGGAAAAAATAGGTGACTTCAAGGTAAGCAATTATATATTCCTGCAGCCCAAAACTTTGGTTAACCAGAATATAACTGCATGGATACACTCTGAACATTGGTTTTAAACCACTGTAAGTTTCTGGACTTGGATTTTGAGTTGGACCTACAGGAACATATTTGGATTAATGTTTCACACTGAAAGAAAGAAAGTTGACATTCATGTGAAACAAAAGACCAGATGACAGAAAGACCATTTGTGGTCTCCCAGTGGGCAAGTGTAAATACAGCATCCTATAGTGTCCAGCAGGTGTTGCTGTAAGAGCAGCATAGTCTGCAGTCTTTCCAAGAGAATCAAATTCAATCACAGTTTGGGACTCCCAGGTCCACTATAAAATGCAGGCATCTCACTTGGCAAAGCAAGCGGCTACTGCTGTGCTACTGGAGTAACCCCACTACTCAGGCATGCGGTGCCAAAAAAATTGCTGTAGACAAAATAATAACAATAATAATCAATTTATTACAATGAAAAGAGACCTTTTGATTGGGCTCTTCCAAGCATCTTCCTGACCTCTTTTAAAGCACAGCCCAATATAAAATAAAATGCAGGGCCACATTAAGGGAAAGGAGGTGCACTACTGTGCTTCTCCCCCTCCCCCCCATCAAATCAGAGTTTCATTAAATTGTTTTTAAAATGCAAATGTTCAGAATGAAATTCAGGGCAAGAGTCAGGTAGCAGCCAATGAAAGCAAGAGCAGCTGGAATGCTAGTGACTGATTACGAGTTCGGCATCCAAGCAAAACATCTTGAATTGCTGGTACTGTAATAAATTACAGCTTTCACTTTCCTATTTTGCAAGTGAAAACAGCACTACATCAAACTGGAGAAATGGAGATGAAATTATGACCTTTTTCTTCTGCCCTCTCTGGAGGAGCCGAACTACTGCAGCTGGCTGCATAGTGGATGAAGCAGAAGAGGTCAATGCATGTCCACACATGGAGTGGATAGATCTCTCTTACCTCAGTGACACAAGGCAGTCTCTGTCACTAAACAAGTCATCGTAAAATAGTCGCATATAAAAACCAATGAATGTGCAGGGTTGTCAACTCCAATGAGATGTAGGATTGTAAATCTTCATATATATATTTTTCATTATGACTACACCATGGCAAATAACTTTATGAAGTTTTCATCGCTGCTGGAGGGTGAGATTGCAAGTGATTTTCTGCATTTTCCAATAGTTCTTCATATGGTGGGAGTTTTGGTCTCTGCAACCTGTTCTTGCATAGGGAGCCACTGTTTCCCAGGCAAATAGGATAGCTGAGATAGAAGAGATAGAAAACCACTGTTACATATGCAAAAAAGTTACTCTTGGTGCAAATCATTTTTTTTTTTGCAAGAAAAAAGTCCTTCAATAACTCTCACAGAGGATGGTCATTTTCTTCCAATGGTGTGTCTTGGTTAATTCATTTCTATCCCAGCATTAATTTTCCCAATTTAGCTTTAATGAGAAAAAAACCTCTAAGAGTAAGCGGTGGCCCTAGAGATTCAAAGGGCATGAAGTGAGTAGAGCTGTTTTATCTCAGTCTTTGATTAGCCCATTTGAGGGGTGATACAACATGGAAACCTGTCCAGTGTAATGAAGGAGGAGTTCTTTTAAAGGTAAAGGAATGGGTAAGCATTGCCACCCCCATCTTAGGAACAAATCAGAGCATCCATCTTTCCAGAAAAGATTTACTTTTGCTATGGTGACAGTGATTTATTTACTGATTGCAACCTGGGCTATATCTGTTTTGATTGACTCCCTTGATCTTGACACAAGTAACTGGGTTTTCAAACAAAGGAAGAAATTACAAGATAATGGAAGAGCCATTAGAAAGGTCTTTAGGGTTTATTGTAAATAGAGTGTTATCTTCAAAGGCAAATCCTCTCAATGTGACAAGGGACAATTATATGCCATTACATTTTGTATCTGAGCTATTTGGCCACACAGATTTCCTCAGGTTGAGGACTACTCTATAGTTATTAGTGACATTACAGTTGCAGGGAAGAGGCCCTGGAATGATTTTCTGCCTCCTCAATATGTGATGATGACAAATCAATAATGAAAGGCTCAGAATATTTTTTTGGAAAAATTCACTGTCACTTGCTCTGAACTAACAAAATGGCATGAGTTAGCACTGACTTCTCTTTCTAAATCTCCCTGAAATATCTTGGCTTTGGTTGGTAGTGCTGACCTAGGAGCTAATCACACTACAAAATAAACCTACTTATCACTGCCAGTTTTAAGACAATTGCAGGATGCAGCTGGGTACTATCACATGCAAAATGCCCCCAATGCCACTGCCCGGCTGCATCCCACCTAAAATCTGGTTAAAATCCATGCTCAGCTGGCTGATTTGCAAAGTTGGGAAGCTCCCAACTTTGCAAATCAGCCAACTGAGCATGGCTTGTGTGCAGGTTTTAGGTGGGATGCAGACAGGTGGCAGCATCAGTGGTATTTTGCATGTGATAGTACCTAGGATTAAAGTGAAATATAAAATCTTAATATACATATTTTGGGAAAATAAGGACTCTATTATTGGAACACAAGAAGGGTTTGAATACTTGTCCAATTGCTTGTCTAAAGACTTGTCCATCTAACCTAGAATGGCACGAACCTCCAAAATCTTAGGCAGATGTCTCCCTGAGGGTGACCTTTGTATTGGGAAGGCTGTGCTTGCTTTTGATGGCATAACCTGAGAGGCAGAAAGTTGCCTTCTGCATTGGGAGGAACCTTACCAATGGAGAGCTTTTTTTGGGGGGGGGGCTATTTTATGACTGTGCCCATGGTGCAGCTGGGAAAGGACACTGAAACTTTGCCACAACAGAAAGATAGCCACCACACAGCTCTAGAACCCACCAGACCCCAAATGCCTTGCTCTGAGGAGTTCAGAGCAAAAGCATTGTGGTTTATGAAGACTGGTGCAGTGACGTTTGGATTGATGCAATGTATGGAAGAAAGAGTGTGCTGGAAGGAGGAGCAGTTGAAGGAGAAGAGGGAAAGTAGTGTTGGGAGAGTGTCAGAAGAGGCATATATATGCCCACCTCAGTGGGGTGTTAGGTATAGACTTGGGTAGAGCCTGTAAAAAGTCAGCTAAAACAGACTCTCTGAAGCACAGCTGCTAAGATTCCTGAGGCAAGAAAAAAGGCAAGAAAACAGACGAAGGCTAAGTAACTGCTGCTAAGATTCTTGAGGTTAAGAGGGGGTGAGAAAATGGGAGATAATTCTCTGACATACTGCTGGAAAAGATTCCTGAGGTTAAAAAAAAAAAAGAATAGACAGGAGCAGGAAAACAGGAAGTGCTATGGACTCCTTTGGGGGTATTAAGTATGAACCCAGGCAGCACCAGGTACACTTCAGCTATGCAATAAAATATAATATGATACTCTGTGTTTAAAATTCGAACTATAAAACAACATCAACTATAAAACAATATATATAACAGTAAAACTCAGGAGCTACAAAAATAGACAGGTCACACCACGCAGATGAAAATAAACTAGTTTAAAAAGGCTTGGTGGTTGGAAGGTTCTGGGACTTATGGTCCAAACCAACTACAGCTCCAAGCCTTCTTTCTACTTTTAAGACACCATATTGTCAGGAGTTCAGTGCTGGTATTGATAGCAGGGACTAGAGTATCATCACAATATCATATGAAAAGCATAAGGCTGGCACCGTTGGGTGTTCCAAAATGGAGCCCGCTGGCGTGTGCATGCGTGCACAAGCGTGGGTGCCATTTTGGACACCAAAATGGCACCCGCGCTTGTGCACGCATGCGCATGGCAGCGGGCGCCATTTTGGAAGGCCCCACTATGCTTGTGCCATGTGAATTCGCATGGCGCAGCCACCGTGGGGCCTTCCCAAGGCCCCACCACTCCTGCACTGTGCGAATTTGCACAGTGCAGCCTCCATGGGACCTTCCAAAATGGCACCCTCCACGCAAGCGCGCAAGTGCATGCCCGGCCAGCCCCCACGCCATTTCCCCCCCGCAAAAAATGTTGCCGACCCCTGGCATAAGGCATAGAAAAAATGGGAGTACCCCAGTTGATTTGCATTATATTGGCAGTGAGAAATGTGGTGGGATTCAAAAGAAATGAAGAACAAGCAGAATTGAATTAGAACAATCATGCAGAAAGTTATGAAGGAGAGAATCTCTCCCTTTATCCAAATTCTAATTCAATAGATAAGAATATAACCAGAATGGGATAGAAGTGTGGAAGGTGTGGTTTGGAAACAAGGCATCTCATTGTGTAAAAGGGTGTACTGCATAAATAAATAAATAAATAAATATATTTTTAAAAATACAACACAATACAATACAATAACCTAAAACCTTCCTGAAAGTCTTTTGAATGGGCTTTTGCAGATGTTAGATCCAACTAAAGTATGCTTTAGTATGTAAGTTAATGGTAAAGGAAAGCTTGAACATATTAATTAGACTAACATTTATCCTAGAAGTGACCTCCAAGGAATAAGCACTATGCAATTAGGCTCTCCACAATGGTTCCTGCCAGATTTCCCCTGGACCCCAGAAGAGTAACCGCTTCTTAGGAAATGAGAAGGGCACGGCTTGAATAGGCTCCATTCCATTCTTAGCACAATGGCCCCAAGGGGCCTGTTGCTTGCCATCATGCCAGTTATCAGAGTCAGGCAAAACAATGTAAATGGCAGAAAGAATGGCAGGGCCTGGATTTCCAAGATCACTAGCCAACTTAAATGGCCCTCAGAGATGGTGGTTTCTAAGTTAATAGAATTTCATCTTTACATATTCTGCTTGGCTCCCATCTAGTATACATTTGTCATAGACCAAAATAGTAGGGGTGGTAACCAATTAAAGGGATTTTTTTTCTTGGTTGGTTTACCATTTGCCTTTAAACTGATAAAATTAATCAAGCCAAATACATTTCAATACATTTGCATTTTGCCAAGGCCTCAGTACAGAAGTATCACAGAAAATGTGCAACAGCATATATGTGAATAAAGAAAAGTTGGTGACTTAATGGTGAACATAAGGTGGAAACCAATTAATGAAGATAAAACAATAGCTGAGATCCCACTTCATTGGCTTCAACGTTTAACTTTATGATGAGGAAGCTACATCACTCCTGACAATATGGTGTCTTAAAAGTAGAATGAAGGCTTGGAACTGTAGTTGGTTTGGACCATAAGTCCCAGAACCTTCCAATCACCAAGCCATTTTAAACTAGTTTATTTTCATGCAACTATGTTAGAGAATTATGTTGATATACAATGTGGCACCACAAAATAGAAGCTCCTGCTACATAATGGGAAACAGTGCAAGACATCCTGTTGTGCAACATGGGCTCCCATTACACAGTGGAGCACCATGAAAGGTCAGGACATTTTTTCTGACCAGTGCAGAGCACCCATAAATTTCCACTGTTCTGGATTAACAGTGTCCCATTTCTCTGTTGGAGGGGGTTGTTGTCCCCCTTTCCTTGGTCTGTCATTGTGCAATGGTCCCAATGGTGCAGCTATGAAAGTGCTCCTCTCATGGGAATGTACTATGCCACATTTCTAAATTGTATATTAGTTTACAATGTCGTAAATTCCCAACAGGATATCAGCCACTATCCCTAATTCCATCCCCACTAATTAAGATTGGATCTCACCAGTTGTTCAAGCAAGCCTACAGTCTTATGGTCTGAATTCTATTCTTAGTCCCAACAAGGGTCAATCCACTGAATCAATCTAATGACTAATGACTCAATATGTAAACAAATCCAGTTGATTCAATAGGTCAATTTTAGTTGGGAATAAGTCTCACACATTTCAGTAGAATTTAATCCACACTAAAGCTGTACAAAGTTGTGATATAACAGTGTAACCCTATACACATTTACTTAGAAGCAAAGCTCACTGAATTCTATGGGACTTTCTTGTAGGTAAATGTGTGTAGGATTACAGTCTTAACATTTTGGTTGATCAATCCTTGCCTCAACATATGGCCCAACACAAACAAATGGGTAATACCTTTTACTATAGCTCCAGCAAGTAGAATTTTCCCTGTGTGGAGTGAATGTGCAGTCTGGTGCAAATTTCTATAAGATCATTGAAGCTTTGAATTAGTCCTGCTGAGTTATTCCATCTCTGAGGTCTGATTTAGACACAAACAAGGGCCCAAAGAATGTATATGGACCCAGAAAGGAGGGAGTGGAATACTTATTATAAGCAGAAGGACTTGGAGTTATTTTCTCTCTTCTTCTTCTAAGGTGTCACTGCAGTTTTTATGTTACAAAAACCCAGCTGCCTGGTTAATTGGGGAAATCTTTTTAATCAATCAAAATATTATTGTGGATGTAATTAGTGAAATGTTGCAACTCTAGGGTTATGTCTGCATTTTTGACAGATGCTTTCTAGGCAGATATACAGGTGTTTTTTTTCTCCTGCTCCAAGATCTGTTAAGGGCTATAGTTACAGGACCCTCATATCCTCCTGGATTTGACAACCCTGCAACAGAAGGCAGAGAAAATCTGGTCAACCTATTTTCCCAGTGTCTCCATCAATGCTGTGCCTGTGACCTTTTATTTTCCTGCCACCACTACCTATGCTGGCATAGTCTAGTGCACCAAATGGATCCAGCCATTATGGACTTCAGATAGCAAATCAGATAGCTGTTAAAAGAACAGGACCTCATTGAAAGAGAAGAAGCTAGCAACATTTACTGTAATGCTACCGAGCCCTTTTGACATATAGCTTTGAGACAGGGACTGCATCTGCACTGCAGAAATAATGCAGTTTGATACTGCTTTAATAGCCATGGGTCAATGCTATGGAATTCTAGAATTGTAGTTTTGTGAGATATTTAGCTTACTCTGCCAGAGAGCTTTGGTGCCATAACAAACTACAAACTCTAGGATTCCATAGTATTGAACCATGGCAGTTAGTGGTGTGAAACTGCATTATTTCTGCAGTGCAGATGCAGCCAGGGTGGAATTCACAAAGGTGAGAAGGTGTTGGCAGATGAGATATAGAGCTTTGTACAAATATTTTCTGAATATTGTCACCTTATTTGTGGGCAGGAGAATGGAAGCAATAATTTCAAAGAATTTCTCAGGTAGAGAAGAAATTTTCCAACAGGTTTTGTTGTTGTTGTTGTTGTTGTTGTTGTTTGGCAGAGGACTACGGGCCTCTGCAGACCAGCCCAAAGGACCGGCCTGGAGGCAGAGATAGGGAGGGGCAGCCGCATGCCGGCCACCCCAACCCCAGCCTGACAACGTTCTGACGCCTCGCGCCGTTACGCTCCGCTTCCCAAGGTGGCCTAGAGCCGCTCGTCTACAGTCTCCCTACATTTTCTTTCCTTAATTTTTGTGTACATGTCAGTCAACATTTTGCATCTCCCACATTGCTCTAGGACAAGAGCCATTCCAAGATTGTATAGGGAAAAATAGTTACTGCCAACAGCAACATCAATAAAAGTGTGAAGAATACTTAGGACTGAACCCTGTTACTAGTCCCACCTAGAGTAGACCCATTGAATCAATGGGATTTACTTGTGTTGACACACCATTGAACAATTGATTTATTAAGTCTACTCCAGCTGGGCCTAACAATAGAATCCAGACCTCAGTTTTGCAAAATGGTTTTTTTCATAAGAGAAAGGAAAAAATATCTCTCTTTTTTTTAAAAAAATAAATATGAAAATTGTCTTCTGAGAAATTTCAACTCCCTTGTAATTGCAGGTCTAGGATGCTGCTTCAAGATCCTGGAGGTTTTCTTTCTCTTGTTGAGCATTATCTTTTCAAACTATCAATGGACTGAACATTGAAGGAAATACTGGCATGTGTGTGGGTGTGGGTGTGGGTATGTAGGTCATTATTTTAAACAGAATAATAAATTATACAGATACGCATATTTTGTATGCAAATAGAGCTTTGGGATATTTATATAGTGAGAGAAGTTTCCATTTAGGGAAAAAATGTGAAACCTAAATATAATAAATGGGAGCAAGAGAAAGAAAGAAAATGCTATCCTTTTGTATGAAGTTACTCTTTCCAAATCCTGACTGAAACTTGTAGGGACTCCAAAACAGCAATTTATTATGACAACAGATGCCACCATTGCACTTTTGCACAGTTTTTCCTAGTCACACATTTGGAAAATCTTGCTAAGCTTCAGTTTATGATGAGCTCTCTGGATAGTGGCCCATCTAAATGGCACAAAATTGGTATGTTTCAAACCTGGCTATAGAGATTATTATGGGAAGGATGCATATATGCAGAGAGGCAGAGAATGCAGCTAGCAGAACTAGACACAACTTGCAATTGGCAGGTTTGGGTTATGAATTTGTCTCGCCCATAATACAGGGGTGGCTAACTGTGGAACTCTAGGATGGCACTTTAGCCTGAGGGCTTGCACCTGCTCCTGCAAAAAATAAAATAAAATAAAAATTAATTTGATTTTTTTTAAAAAAACAAATGCTCTCAAATGCCTCTAGTGTGTATGGGGGCACTTGTACCATCCTTTCGGTTTCAAAAAAGACTTCTCTTGTGTCTAAAGTGGACTAAGGGGGCCATTTTGCAAAACTGAGGTCTGGATTCTATTGTTAGGCCCAGCTGGAGTAGACTTAATAAATCAATTGTTCAATGGTGTGTCAACACAAGTAAATCCCATTGATTCAATGGGTCTACTCTAGGTGGGACTAGTAACAGGATTCAGTCCTAAGTATTCTTCACACTTTTATTGATGTTGCTGTTGGCAGTAACTATTTTTCCCTATACAATCTTGGAATGGCTCTTGTCCTAGAACAATGTGGCATAAAATATGGTGAAAATGCCCCCATATCCCCTAGTGGACATTTTGGAGCATTTAAAGAAAATAATTTGGGGGGGGGATTGTTTTGCAAAAATTGTCTTTGAGCCCTGAGGCTCAAAAATTGCTACAGAATGCCCCCAAATGCACTCTAGGTGATGTGTAAAGCATGTGGTGGAAATGCCCTCCACATCACCAAGAGTGTGTTTGGGAGCATTTTGGAGCAATTTTTTTTAATAAAAAGTTTTTTGCAAACAAATATTTTTTACCCAAGAGACAGCATATGGCCCATGGAGACAGCATATGGCCCATGAACCTCACTTTATCAATCCCTGCTGTAATGCTTGGCTGCATAACAGATCTAGTATTAGTTAAATTCTCCATTTCACAATATAAAACAGGATTGCGCAGGCTACCAAGGCTGCTCTCCAGGCATATGCATAAAAATTATTCAGCAGCATAGGTGAGAGTCTTGTTGCCTAGACAGAAATGCCATGACTTTGTGTTATTTATTATTTATTGTGAAGCAAATTTTGAAAGTTAATGCAATTCTGGTTGCAATAAGAAAAAAGTGCCATAGAATTTGTACTTCACGGTGAAGTAGCTTTGGAAGTAATCTGGCATATAAGAGAGATGTGGTATAAGGTGTCCTTGGTACTGTGAGCACATAGGAAATAATAGTCATTTATTTATTTCTTATGTATTTCTTCACTTTCATCTTGTACTCATCCCACACAATAAAAGATTGTATTGGTTTGGTTCTGTGATCTCTCCTCCACATCCAGAAGGGTTCTTCTCAAAGAATGTCCCTCTACTCAATTTTGATGGAGTCTTCTTTCTTCCTCCACATTACAGCTCACCCATTCATCAGGGTTCCAAAATGCTTTGTGTATTATTTTCAGGGGATTGGAGGGGCTATGATGCAAAGGAACTGGCATGGAAGTTCACTTCTGCCTGCCCAGTTACACACTCCTCAATCTGAATCCAACCCAATTTAAAATGCTTCTTTGGTCCTCATATTAATTAGGTTGCAGATAGTTCAGGCTTGCTAAGGCTACTACCACATTGAAGAATTAATGCCTTTTGATACCACTTTAACGGTCATAGCTCCATCCTATGGATTTTTTTGTAGTTTATTATGGCACTAGAGCACTCAGACAGAGATGGCTAAATATCTCATAAAACTACAAATTACTGAGTTCCAAAGCATTCAGCCATGACAGTTAAAGTGGTGTCAAATTGCATTAATTCTGCAGTGAAGAAGCAGCCTAAGAGAAATATATAACAGTGTTCTTTAGTTACCAACAAACATTCTTCAGCTCCATTTTAGAACTGGACAAGTATTTATGAGAGATTGGCAGGACAAGGAAACTTTGGTCTATCTCTGAGTGCTCTCTCAGTCCATATCACCATATCATGTACTTGCATTTCTAGTGGTGCAATGGGCAGGTTTACATTGCCCCCTGGAAATTATAGTTCTGAGCATCAGCCATGAGTGAGAAGTCCACTTGGAAATTCAAATCTTAGAAAAGCAATCATACTTGTGAAACTAGAGAGAGACTTAGATCTTGATGATGGAGTGGTTGACTAATAACCACATATGAACATTTTCAAAATGTAGTTGAGAAAATTCTCATTACCACTCTAGACAACTTCAAAAAAGTGTCAAGATGGATCTCTTCCATCAGGCCTTCCCTGGCTAGCTTTCCTGGCCCTAGGATTCGGCCACCAGCCCCAGAGCTGCCATTGCTGCGTTATTCCTTTTGTATGACTTGGTTTTATTCAATCTTGTGTTTTAAAATTGACTAGTTTAATACTTTTTTTAAGGGGTGGGTGGGTTAGGGAACTGTTGCATTATGGATGTTTTTTTTAATTTGTAAGATTGTGCTGCAGAGGGGCGGGATAAAAATAATAAAATATTATTATTATTATTATTTATTAGTAGTAGTAGTATTAAAATTCATCTACCTAGAAGAGTGCCATGGTAAAAAAAATTGGGTGCATATATCTATGACAGACTCTATAGCTAGGCTCCCAAGAAGAGTACAAAAGAAAGAAAGAAGAAAGAAAAGGAAAAAAAGAGGCAAGTATAAAATCTTAATCCATATCAGGGAACAATTCTACCAGGTTTCATCTCCATCAGAAACGGGTCTTTTATAAATCAGATTTTACCAGTACAAGACCAATCCATTGTAAAATTTGTGGGTGCTGGAAAAATTTCTGCTGTCCCCAGGAACTATGAGGATTGTAGTTAAGCTCGGAAGATATTGAGAACCTTGAGGGCATGGCAGATGATGTCATCATCCCTGGATATCAAAAGATGCCAGGCTCAAATGCACTATTAAAATAAACTGATGAGAAGATACTTATAATCAAATTGACATTTTGTTGGGTGATCTGATCTGAGGCTGATGTTTTAAAAAGTCTTCATTATTCTTGAATAGTGAGACAGAAAATGTCAAAATAAATAAGCAAAATGTATCTTTTCTTATGAAGTTGATTCTGACTTATGGTGATCTTATCCTAGGGTTTTGCTGGAAAGATTTATTCAGAAGAAGTTTGCCATTGTCTTCCTTTTAGATTGGCAAGTGTGACTTGCCCAAAGACCTAAGGACAAACAATGTGTTTTTGTGGCCAAATAGGTCCCTGGTCTCCCTGAGTTATAGGAATATTCTCTCTCTCTCTCTCTCTCTCTCTCTGTCTCTCTCTGTCTGTCTGTCTGTCTCTCTCTCTCTCTATATATATATATATATATACTCACACATACTCACACATAGGACGTTATCACACGGGGAGCTTCGAACAGAAGCCGGCTTTAAAGTGAAAGTGCTACCGCAAAAGCGGAAGCAATTAATTAGCCAGCTTTCCCCGTTTGAAAACCTCCTGCGCATTTAAAAGGAGGTTACTCCGAACGGAAAGTAGGCAGAAACTGCCGCTTTTCATTTTCGGAAGATCCCCGAAAATAAAAAGAAGCAGTTTCTGACTACTTTCTGTTCAGATTAACCTGATTTTAAATGCGACGTCGTCTGAAAATATACCTGCTTTTGCGAGTTATTTTCAGTTTAAACCCCCGTTTCGTCACAGGATTTCCCCCGTGTGATAACGTCCATACACACACACAGAGAAAGAGAGTTTATAAAATATACCACAAAATGTGACTGTACTTTAATGAAGACTGTTTATAGAAACTTCATAAATGACCTGTTGTTGGTATTACAGAAAAGACATGCCATATACAATATGGTATGTAATTGCAAACATAGGACAATTAATTCCAAACTTTGGACAATTAATTCCACAGTTACTAAATACATATAGTCCCAATGTAATGGACAAAAAGATCCAAAAACAACATTACATGAATTACATAAATAACTTTGAGAAGATGATAACTGGATGTCCTTTCCTGGGATCTTAAACTGGACATTTCTGAAGCAGAGGAATACCAAACAGGTCAAAACTCTGCAATAGCTCATGGATCAGATTATGACACTTTAAAAACAAAGGTGATGATGATAATAAATATTTTAATTTAAACTATTAATATGATCATGATCCTAAGAGCACATCCTTAGAAATGCATTGCTCTCTCTTTTGTAGCATTTTATTCTGTGGCATTTCCAAAGAACTGTAGGGATGAACATGAACCCTTCAACTGCTAACTGATAAAATCTCATTGTTCAATTGATTTTTGCCAGTGTCTTTAAGTTCAATAATTAAAAAAAAACTTTGCCCAATCGTTGTTCAATTAAATAGGTATTTGTATTCAGATAACTACAGAGACATATCTTGTTGAGATTTTGTTTGGATGCACACACATATGTTCTCATACACACTATATTCACAGATGCACCAAATGTTGCTGTAGATAGGCTTTTTCTTACAGCTTTTGAAACTATTGAAGTAACTAGATGTCTCCACCCCCATCTCCCATGTTTAAAGTATTTTTTGAAAATTCTTTTGTCTTCAGGCTTCAGAAAATTAAATTACACTCTCTCTCTTTTTTTTTTTTTTTATCTGTTTGGGATCAGTCTTGTTTCCTCCTTTTCTTTGTGTTTACTTTCCTGCAGTAGCTCACATCAAAATGTTTTCTGGAATGCAAGAGCTAAATAAGTTATGCTTAACTCAATATCTAATACAAATAGCTTCTGGGAAGCTTTAGCCACACAATCATAAAAGCTACATTTTCTTTTAATAGCTCGCCACACTTTGCCGATATAGTATTTCTCTAATCACCAATCTTTATGTGCCTTCCTGACCTTGCCGCTCTCTGCCCAAATGACTAGGCGGGTATCAAAGGTCTGTGTCATTGGAAGAGTGAATGGCTTTCATTTTCCTCTTTCTTGAAACTTCCGGTTCCTGGCATCTGCAAAGAATTATTCCAAGGAGGGTTTTTGCTGCCTTGCGGCTAGTGCCCTGTAGTGGCCTGCTTGATGGAAGTTGCTTTTGCCAGAAAAATAAAAGGTTCTTGTGGTCAGCAAATAGATGGACGATGCTGTGCTGCTTAGCATTGGAGGCCACTCTGCTTACTTAAGGAATTCTTTAGCCCTCTCAATGTTTGGAATGATGCTGGGACATAGAGTGCCTTTGTGTGTGCCCTCCCAAGAAAGAATAAATATTCTTTCGCTCCACCTTGTACATAGCCAGCTGAGACAGTTTGCATCAAAGGAGCTGAGATAGTTCAGTGAAAAGATTCCCGATGTGAGAAGCAAGAAAACTTTGGTACAAGGCTTAGGGGAGTCCTCCAAGCTTTGCCACAAAATACACTGCTCAAACAGTCAGGCAGCTGGTATGCTGTATTTTTAAAATAAAAATTGTACAAGAAAATTTTGAATACACAAGAGAGTGAACCAAATGAGTGGGGGAAGATAATTTTTTAAAAATGCAAGACTGTGTATTAGAAAACCCTCCGAGTCACACAAAGTTAAAAGAGAATTTCCAGGTCTGACAAAAAAAAGGCACTATATAGTTTGTATTGTTATTATGGTGTGTGTGTGTGTTTGTCAAGGTTATATGTTTTTAGATCAGATGCTCTCCTTCTTATACTATGTTGTGCATATATGAAGCTCTTCCTTCATAAGCTAAAGTAGATGAGCAAGACATTCTGTTCTTTGAAGGTACTTGAATAAGCATGGAGGATGGAAATATAACTTTGGACTCCAATTCCCAGAATCCACAAGTGAACATGATTAGCAGGTATACTGACCAAGGAATTCTGGGAAAGTAGGCCAACAGAGAACTTTTACAAGCTCTGAATCTCTCATTATGTCACTTTCAGAACTAGAGAAAACATTTTAATTGTATATTTATTTTAAAATACTTGTGTATTGCCTCACAGTCCTCTTAAAATTGGTTTTAAGGCTGTTGATGCATGACAGATAAAATCATTGTTTAAAATTTTAAAGTGTTTTTTTTTAAATCAGTTTTAGAAGACCAAACAGGCATTGGAGAAAAATAATTTTAGGATTAAAACAATTCCAAAAGTCAACACAAAAACTGATTTTAAGGAACATAGGCTATGCAGAAGAACACAGATGACCATCTGCTGGAAGCTTCTTAATCCTCGCTGTTGGGGAACAACCTATGCTCATAAGGACCTGGTAGGTAGGGTCCACCCTTTTTTGAGAAGGCATGACAGCCCCATGAGTTTTGAACCCTGAGACCCAGCCTAGGCTGCAACCCCATTACCATGAGGGGAAATGTGTGGCTAAGATTACTAGTGAATTTTATTTATTTCCCTGTCCATACATCCATTGCCCATGTCTTCTGAGCTATGCAGGATCCAAACAAAAGCTCCATTTATATACCGCTTCATACTGCCTAAGCAATCTCTAAGTGGTTTACAACTGTAAGAGAACAGGTAACATATTGGAAAGTGAGTTGCTGGACAAAAGGCCTAAGCAGACTGCCAGAAATAGTGCACATTAAATTGAGGCACTGCCCTGGCTCAGTGCTAAGGAGTCATGGGAATTGTATTTTTTTTCTGGGACATTGAGCCTTCTCTGTCAGAGAGCTCTGGTGCCACAATGAATTACAGTTCCCATGATTCCCTAGCACTGAGCCAGGGCAGTGCCTCAATTTAATGTGCACTATTTCTGGCAGTCTGCTTAGGCCCTATGTCTTTCTATACAGCAGAGAAAGTGCAACCAGAGGATTAAGCTAAGACTCTCTCATTTGGGAGATAGAGATATTTGGGCTTCCTTCTGTGACACAATGTATCATAGCTCTGACTCCAGAATCTCCCTCCAAGATGCTCCCCTTCTGTTGACCAGGTTCTCTTATAAGCCTGCATTTATATACCTGCCGCACTTTATTCCTTTTGTATTGTTTTGTGTTTTTATATATGGAGGAATCCATTTTTTATATCTTGTTTTAATTTGGAATTGGTTTAATAACTTTTTAAGGGGGGAGGGGGAGGAAATTGTTCTTAACTGTTCTGTTTGATTTTATGATGTAAGCTGCCTCGATTGCGCTCAGAGGGGCGGGGTATCAAATAAAAAATATTATTATTATATTATTAAAATACCCATCCCTGAATTCCTTGTACATAGACAGATGGGAGAGATGACTGGTAGGAGGGACAAAGCAGCATAACAATCAGACTGTGGAGAATTTGAAGCGATGGCTTCCATGCCAGTAGGTCAATAAATCCACTCTACATGTCAATCCAAACTTGGAAGGAGCTATTCAAGTTGCTTAACTCAATTCCCCCAATAGATTCAGCACCCTGGACAACATCCTTTAAAGTTCACCTCCTCTCCCAATAGTTGGATTTCTCTGCCATGTTCTCAGAGTGGACAAGGGTTCCTGCTTCCTTTGCTTCTTCTGCTGTTCTGTCCATGCCTTATGTGATGTGGCTCTTTTTTAAATTCATGGAAGAGTCAGTGTACTCTGCTTTGTGTCACCTTTATGTCACATTCCCCCATTCCTGTGTGGTCTTGAAAGGCACATATGAAGAAAGAAGAAATAAATAAATAAGCCAGAGCTCTTGCCAGCTGGCAGGATAGGCAAAAAAAGAGAGAGCAAAGATTAGGAAGGAGTGTTGAAAGAGAAACCAAGAAGGAAAATTACACAGCTGAACTCTACATTTCTCCCCAATTTTTCCTCCCAGATTTCAAACTGTGGTCTCAACTTTAGATGCAAACAAATGAAAAGAATACATTCAGGAACATGGTTCCCCACCACCACCAAAACAAAACATGAAAACAAACAGAAACTCCACCAGCCTCTGGATTTCCTCCATTTCTCCAGCCTTCTCCACAGCAAAGTCTCTTTTATTAGGGGAGCAAAGACCACCTGCTTCTGTCTTTTCTGGGGTCAGAGGCCACTGAGTCTGCTTTCTCTCTGTCAGTATTCAGAGTTGAAGCAGAGGAGAAACTGTATGCTGTTGAGCCCCTGCTGGTTGTTTTAGCATTCCTTCATCTTCTTTAGAGAAGCAACTTACCAAAGAAGAAGAAGAGGAGGAGGAGGAGGAGGAGGAGGAGGAGGAGGAGGAGGAGGAGGAGGAGGAGGAGGAAAAAGAAAGGAATTTGCTTGCATCATATTACCTATGGGGATCGTAACAGTGGTTCTTTTACTACAGATGCCTCATGGTCTGAGCCGGGGCCCTCCTCACCCTGACATTTTGGGGTGAGGCTTGAACCTCAGCTTTCCAGCCATGAGCCTCTCTTGCCATTTATGGTACAATGCCATAAGGGGGAACATAATCACTTCTGTGCTGCAGCATGCAAATAAAGAACAATGTGTTACTTTTCTTAAAAGGTAAGATTCCTGCAATCATGTTTGAAATTAGTGTTCCATGTTCAGCTTCTGGACTTATCAACACAGCAAACTTTCAGTCAGGAACTGTCAAGACTTGAACAGATGGTTTTGATATGTGTTCATATGAGCCACTGAACTGCATGTTGCATCATCTCCCTCTTAGGCAGTGGGACTTTGGAAGCTGTCTTATACTGAATCTGTTGGTCCATATAGCCCAGTATTTTCAATTCGGCTTCAGAGCAATGCCTCACCAGGCTTTCAGGAAGGATTCTTTCCCAATACTAACTGGAGATCCTGTGCTTTCCCTAGTACTCTCCCATCCAGGTAATAACCTATAAGGATTCTGCTTTGCGTTTGGTGTTAGAAAAGATTGGGTGTGTCCAAGATTGTATGAAGTGAGGTAACCTTGCGCCGAGCACAGACTCTGCCTATTCAGGCTGACCATAAGATTCTCCTGAACAAGAAGAAATGCATGAAACCTTCCTGTTTCTATGAATAACATTGTCTTCTTGAGCCTCTGGAGCTTCACTGTACACATGGTTGTTCTTCCACCATGATTTCTGTTTTGCCCTTTGGTCCTTCCTCCTAGCCTCTCATCCAGTCTTGATTTCAGTTCACTCCTGATGTTTGGCTTCATCTGTCAATTCTGATCTCTTTGAGCAATGCCTGGTCCCTAGTCTCTGTAGGCCACTGTCTTAAGCCTGACCATATTTGTCCTAAAGACTCACTACAGGGGAAATACTTACTGGGACATGCTAGATTCACTGCACTTAGACTGACTCCTTTTGGCCTTCCTGATATTTAATTCAGATTGGTGTTGTCATAATTTAAGCCAGTTAGTATGGACCCTTCCCACTAGAGCTACAGAAAACAAATTTGTTTTATTATGTACAAAGCAACACTTCAAGTAACTAACAGAAATTATGGTATCACTTCTTAATCAGCTTTTTTCAACTAAACATACCCAGCTCCATCAATCTTTCCTTATTGGACCTGGCTTCCAGTTCCTTCACCATCTTGGCTGCCTCCCTCTGAATATGGTGCAGATTGTCAGTAGTTCTCTTAAAGGACAGGTGATGACACATGCAAGTGTTTCTTTTTCTGTCCATCTATCTCGCTAAAAGTCAAAAGAATTTAAGGAAGTTGCCAACATTCCTAACTAATCAAGTTTTCATTGAGGTAAACAACTAAACAGCTAAACAAACTGGTAAGATATGTATAATTGATTTCTAGAATGTTAAGGGTGTCCAAGAAGAGGAATATCATATAGAATCAGAACTTTTTTCTCAACTGCCAAAGACTTTTGAGCACTTCTTGAAGATTTTCCCTGATTCAACTATACAGCAGACAAATAACATGGGTAATCAGTACCAGTGAATCTGCACTATTCACTCATGGGAAATTTTTGAAATATGTGTGCCTTGATCAGCCACACGGGAAACAGGCCCTTGGGCAATGTGCCTGATCTCCCTTACTTCCCTTAATTTGAGTAGGCAAAGGTCCAGGGACTGTAATCAGGAATGCTGGCGATTCTCAAAGACATATAGAGCTGCATAATTAGCTGTAAGGTCAACCAGGCTTGAGTCTCAAAGGAACAAATGGAGATTTCAAAGTAGCTAATCATCTATTTCTTCCGAATAGTCCTTCCCGTCAAAATCAGGGTTAATTCATGATCTTAAGATCCTCACATGTGTCAAGTTGGGCAAAGAAGGAATCAGATCTTAAAGAAAAAACTAATAAATCCATTGCATCCTTTTCTTGGCCACTTCAAACTCTGGAGAGCTCTTTTTGTCTGCTATCTTCTTTGCTTCACCAAGATGAGCCTTTTCATAATTCTTGGACACCCTTTTTAAATTTTCATAATTTAACAAGTGAAGAAAGTGATGACTATGAATAGACCATCTCAGTTGTAGCACACTTAGTCCAACACTCATAGAATCACAGAGTTGCAAGAGATCTCAAGGGCCATTCAGTCCAACCCCCTACCAAGAAGGAACTCACAATCCAGCCTCTGTTTAAAGACCTCTAAAAAAGGAGGAAGTGTGTTCCACTGTCAAACAATTCTTATTGTCGGGAGATTCCTCCTAATGTTTAGGTGGAATCTCTTTTCCTGTAGCTTGCATCCATTGTTCCATGTCCTATTTTCTGGAGCAGCAGAAAACAAGCTTGCCCCATCCTCAATATGGCACCCCTTCAAATACTTAAACAGAGCTGTCATATCACCACTTAACTTTCTCTTCTCCAGGCTAAACATACCCAGCTCCCTAAGGAGATTATCACATTTACTTTAAAGTGACTTATCCCTGACAGGATAAAGTCACATTTAAATTTAAAAGCTGGTGTTATCTCACTCAGCTGCAATCAGGTGAGTGAAACCCATCTGCAGCCCGAACTTCAGCCACACTTATCCAGAGGCTTTTCAAAATGGCAAGCTTCCATTTTTGATAAGCGCAACTGGGGTCTGTGCTCCAAATGAGTTGCACTTGCCCAGCCACAGCTGAGTGTGATAACACCCACTTTTACATGTAAATGTAATTTTATCCCATCAGGGATAAATCGCTTTAAAGTAAAGACTTTATTGCATGGCTAATAAAGTGTTTTATCTGAACCGAATTTAAATTTAAATTGGGCTGCATATGGACCATATCACAAAGATTTTGCCACCAAAATTGATGCCTACATGCAGCCTGGGTCCATCTCCATTTCTAGGAGTGCTCCAGTGGCCATTTTTCAAGCCGGAAAACCCCTGGTTTCAAAGAGAGGCTCCTGGGACCTGGGTTGCATTAGGGCAACAATTTTGGTGGCAAAATCTTTGTGATAGGGCCTGGATGCAGCCCGATTTAAAATTAAATTCAGTTCAGGTAAAATGCTTCATTTTAGCTATGTGATATGCCTCTAAATGTGATAATCTCCTAAATCTCTCCTCATAAGGCATGGATAAGGCATGGATTCCAGACCCTTCACCATTTTGGTCACCCTCCTCTGGACACACTCCAGCTTCTCAAACCAATACAAAGGCATCAATCCATTTCCAATTCCTAGTTCCAGTGTAGATGATGATGATGATATTTACTTATATCCCATCTTTTAATTTTAAATTTAAAAACAGTATAAAGGCATTAAAATGTGTAAATATAAAATTTAAAAAACAATCAAACAATTTTAAAAGCTAAAGCAGCTGTGCCCTAAATGTAAAACGTGTTAAAGACTTTATGCAAACTTTAAAATCTGAATTACACAGCATTTAAAGCCCAACTCTTGTCAGTCTGAAAAAGCCTGATGGCACAAGAACATCTTTATCTGCAGCCAAAAGGAGAGCAAGGATGGGGCCATCCTGGTCTCTCCAGGGAGGGAATTCCAGAGCTTGGGAGCATCCACAGAGAAGGCCCTCACTCTTGTTTCCATCTCTTGTAAATCTACTGAATCACTAGGTGTTCTGTAAGTGTTGGCTTATCAAGTTTCCCTGGACCTACCTTATTTAGGGCTGAGAACTGGATGTATGCCATATAATTTAATGAAGTAAGTAAGAATGCATTATTTAAAATGGCAGCACTCAGAAACCAGTGGGAAGACAGCATAGTTTCCTAGGTATTTTTCCTGGTGACTTCAAAATTATCATATATCACCAAAGAGACACTGGGGAGGTGGGTGCAGGGTGGAAGTGATGAAGTACATTTCATTTTATTGTTTTATTGTTACATACCCTCTAACATTACACATACATGTGGTCAAGCAATAACAGAATATGGTAAACTTGGCAAGCGTTATTAATGAGGAGGAGCACACAAGCTAGAAGAGGCTGCAGCACTTTACTTTTGCCTGAGCTTACTGGGAAAGGCAAAATTCCTTCCGTTCCTTTGCTCTTCCTCCTGCTGAGTGCAGGCTACTTTTGCACTTTGAATTCAGTTTTCAGTAGTAAGCTAAAGACAAAGGGGGAAAGTTGGAAGAAAAAGGAGAAACTGGGACATTTTAAAAGCAACTGAAAAAGTGTCATGGAAGAGGATAAATAGTGACTGTCCCTGCCAAACTGGATAGTTGAAGGTTGTGTTGTTATGTTCCTTCATGTTCACTCCAAATTATGATTACCCGATTATAGGGCCTTCCTGGCTAGATTTGTTCAGAAGAGATTTTCCATTAGCTTCCTTTAAGGCTGAGAAAGTGTAGACTTGCCAAAGATCACCCAGGAGATTTCCAGCACTGATCAGGGATTTGAAACCTGGTCTTTTGGAGTCCTGTGATGCTGGAGAAGAGTGCTGAGGATTCCATGGACAGAGACAGTGGACGTTTTCACACTGGGCTTTAAACGGAGGCAAACCTACCTCCGTCCGGCCCCACTCCGGCTCCAGAACCTAAAAGTTCAGACGACGTCGCAGCAAGCCCCTCCTCATCCTGCGCCATCCCTGCCTCACTCCGGGGTCTTGCTCGTTGTGTTCAAACTACGTCGCAGCAAGCCCCGCCCCATCTTGCGCAATCCCTGCGCCATCCCTGCCGCTAGCTGGCTTTATCCCCATATTTCTAATTCCTTTTCTAAAAAGGAATTAGAGGGGCTGCTGCCGGAGGCAATCAGGAGCCCTTCCGGCGGCTGTTGTTTTCGCCGCCGGAGCGGCTCTTGATTGCTTCCAGGGGGCTTCCAGGCGGCTTTAGAGCCGCCTGTGTGAAAACGCCCAAAGACAAACCAATGGATCCTAGAGCAGATAAAGCAGAAATCTCCCTGGAAGCCAAGATAACAAAACCTAGGCTGACATACTTTGGACAGATCATGAGAAAACATGAATCACTGGAAAAAACACAATAATGCTAGGAAAGCTGGAGGGAAGTAGAAAGAGGAAGGCCACATTCTATTAAAGAGATCATGAGTATGGGTTTGCAGGAGTTGGGGATAGCAGTGGGGGACAGGGAGTCTTGGAGATGTCTCATCAGCAGGGTCACCATGGGTCAAAACTGACACAATGGCAGTTAACAACAACAACTCCTGGAGTCCTAGGGCCTCGGCAGACGACTAATAAGGTCGTCTTGGAGGCAGGGAAGAGAAGGGGCAGCCGCACAAGCGGCGCCCCTTCCTCCTCCCGAGGTTGCCCTCAGAGCTGCCTGCCCTCTGCACGGCCAGTGCTCCCAGGGAAACCTCCCGCCACAGCATCCTCACACGCTGCGACGGAAAAGTCAGGGAAAGTGTGCCCGACGCTTTTAGGGTGCACTTTCACTGACTTCTGAAAGGAGCGCCAATTTGGCGCTCCTTTCAGGGACGCTGCCGGTGCGCCGCCGTGGTCTGCATCCCCCCCAGTCAACTACACCACATGTACAGTCATATAGACCAGCGTTAAAAGATCCCAGTGTTGGGAGATAATCACACAAGCATAAAAACGTGACTTACGGTACCTCTCTCGAATTCAAGTAAAATTCAGGCTGCATCCTGGTCCTATCGCATGGCTTTTGTTACCAAATCTGCCATCCAAATGCAGCCCGAGTGTAGCCCAGCTCACTTAACTTGCTTTGCAGCCATTTTTCAAAAGTCAGAACTTTCCAAGCTCCAACCACAGTATGCAAGGCATATTGCATTCAATTTTTGGCCAAGTTCTCACAGATGATAGAACTAGAAAGACTCTCTCTCTCTCTCTCTCTCTCTCTCTCTCTCTCTCTCTCTCTCACACACACACACACACACACACACACACACACACACAAGCAAGAATTACAGAGTTTTGTGCCACTTTAAAGGCCATAGTTGAGCAGGGTTTCAAAGCATTGTCTCCCAAAGTCCCAGTCTAACCTCTACACCACCCTGACTTACAATTTTTAAAACAAATTTAATTTCATCCATTTCATTTCATTTAACTGTAATTGTGAGTTTCTTTCTCCTCCACATGGCTAAAAAGACAGTCAGATGAGAAAGACTTATGGCTACTTTGTGAACTGACCACTGTTCTTATCATGGCTTTATATGTATTTGAGATCTGCACTGAAATGTTACAGCTGTATTGCATTTCATGGCAATTCCACTTGACTATTTACAATTTGCTTCTCCCCCCCATACCTGTTTATGCTGATGACATAAATACCTTTTATTTAAGAGTAAAATTCCAAGCTCCAAACATTTGACAGAGTACATGAAAGCCAATGCCACATTTAAATTCTTAGTATTACAAGACTCTTAGTTCAAAATGTTCAGGGTTATTTAGTAAAAAGAGAATTTAGTGAATTTATTACGTAGGCAAATCCTAGAGACAAAATAGGAAAATCCAAAAATGATTTATGGTTCTGTGCCAATTAAAATGAAAATAACTGTTAGTAGCAAATACAGAAGACTGCTTTTCAGCATACAAGGATTTGCTGTTTCTAAGGTTTTCTTTTTACATTTTCAAACACTGGATAATTTAGTTTGTCACTTGTCCCAAATGAAAACTCATGGGGACAACTGTAATATTTTCCTGAGTTAACACAGGGCCAAGATAATTAGGAATAAAGAGGTGAGCTTCAAGAAGAGTCATCTGTATAATTTCACTTGGTAAAAGTGAGGATGGCGGGTAGGAAATCTGTGTAATACCAAGCTTGTCACAAACCAAGGCCAGTTAAATAGAACAATTAGAATCAACATTTTGCTTGATCTGGGATTGAAAGCTGAGGTACTTATACCCTGTATAGTTAAAACTGTCTTTTAAAAATCCAGTATAATTTTGGCATGATACATTAGGAAGGTCTTCTGCAAAAGTCCTATTCAGAATAATTTCTTTAAAAGTAGCTCTAGGATAACAGTCCTTGTCCAAGACCTTGTTTCTGGGTCCTATTCAACTAGACACCTAATGTCAATCGAACACCTACAGTTTAGGTGTACAGTTGAATAGGACACAGAAACAAGCACATGTTCTAAACAAACCAGATTTCAATAATTTCATTATTTCCGCACTAAAGATGCCCCCATGTTTTTTCCTCATTCCACATATGAGAAGTAGTAAACAATAATGCCACTGAACATAATTCATTGTTAATTGCCTTCAAGTTGACTTTGACTCATGGGAACCCCATGGATGGCCAAGATGGCCTGTCCTCCACTTTTCTTCACAGTTCCTTCAGGCTCGTGACCATAATCTCCTTGACTAAGGGCCTTTACAGACTGCCAGAAATAATGCAGCTTGAGGCCACTTTAACTCTCCTGGCTTAGTGCTAAGAAATCATGGGAACTGCAGTTTATTGTGGCACCAGAGCTCTCTGACAGAGAAGATTCAGTGTCCCAGAAAAAAAAAATACAATTCCCATGATTCCCTAGTATTGAGCCAGGACAGTTAAAGCGGCCTCAAGCTGCATTATTTCTGGCAGTCTGTAAAGGCCCTAAGTTTATCCATCTTGAATGTATACCTCTTTTTCTCTTACCCTCTACCCTTGTCTTTTCTAGTGAGTTATGCCTTCTCAGTTTCTTTAAATGGACACTGTACTTGTGCAAGAAAATGACAGGTAAACTCACTGACCAAGATCCTATATGGCACAGCATAGCATAATAGTTCTACAGGTGGATCTATGCTACATTTTCCCACTCAACCCTCCCAGATTCTCTATTTAGCTGCTGCATCCTTTCCTGGGATCAGACATTCAATGGCCGGTGAAAAAGTGGGAGGGAGTGAAGGAAGTGTAGAAGAAGCATCTGTAGCCAGATGCAGACCTGTGACACCATTTCCTGTGATCCACTAGGGTCCATTAGAGAGCTCCAGAAGAGAGTCTGATGAGCAACCTAAGTTGATGTAAAGGGTGGAAGAGAGTCTCAACTTTGGCAACAACCCCACCTAAAACCATAAACAGCCATCAGTTGTACTTATGCCTATTATGTCCCTAACAGCCAAAGGGTGATAATCACACCTATAATTAATTTTAATGTGGTGGGAAGCTGTGCTGGAAAAATCTCACGGCATGTACATGCATACATATGAGTGTATGGTGCATTGGTGAAGACACATACATGTTTCTCTCACACTGTCATCCATATCTGATTTTCCTATGTGGATGTGACATTTAGACAAAAAATTGTCTCAGTTAATAGAATGTGTAATGAAATTAATCAAATCCAGCATAGTTTTGTCATAGTATGACAATGTAAAGGTGGAGTACCTCCAAAGGGTATGCAGACATTTGTAGGGTGCAATTTATTTTGGTTGAAATAATATCACTACTTCATTGGGACTAAACCCCATGAACTCAATGAAGTTTACCTCTGTGTAGACATGGTCAGGATGGTGCTGTTGATCTGTGTTAAAGCCAGAATATATATTTCACCACCTTTTTAAAAATCACCTTTACAGGGAGAGGGAGTATTATGCTTTTGCAAAACTGTGTGTTCAGTTGGTCACTCCTTAATATTTAGTGCTTGTGGCCAAACTGGGGTAGAAAAAAATCCAAAGGAAGCAAAGCAACAATGCATAAAAATGACGAGGAGAGTGGCCCAATGCATTTCACATCACAATCCTTCTTACAGGTCACCAAAAAAGGCAAACCTCTGTGTGGTGTCACTTGGGTACAAAGAACACAGGGGTGTGCTTTTAAAGTACCAATCTCCACTAATATGAAATATGTTAGACCATTGAAATTCTTATATTTGAACACCCTTGAGGTTTTATCTCCTTTCTCCCCATTCCTGCCCCCACAAAGTTAGTTTAAAGCCAGATGATCCATTAACTTTTACTGGGGCTTTCTGGTACAATCATATAATTCCACCAATCTCAGCTGCTTCAATTACTTCAAAATGTATTCTGCTTTCCTTGGTCCAAAATCTGTTGGAGACACTAGAAGCTGGAAAGTACAACTTTACTGTGTAGCCTGTAATATAGTATGTGCTAACACAGCCCTAATTTTATTTTCCACATTTTGATCCTCCAGTTATACCTAGGTCAGCAAGTACAGACACCCCCACTTCTCCCTGCCCAGTCCCAAATTAACTCACTCTGGCAAGGAATGATCTTACATTAAACACAGACAAACCTACCCCCATTTCAACTGCCTGAAATGGTGAACACATTAAAGCACCTCTGTAGCTTCCAAGATCACTTTAACTGAGTTTGAAATTTGACTTACTACTATGTTATGTTTCATCAAGGTATCTTTTCAGGTCCTGCTGGGGCTGTTTAAATTTGGAATGAACTTTTGTAAAATTTCTCAGTGTCAGGCTTTGCCAGAATTTGAAAAAGTTACTTTTGGGGACTATAACACCCAGAATCTCTCAGCAAGTATGGCTTTGGAACTTCCTCCATCAACTGTCTGGCTTGTCTTGGCCAGCTTGTTTCAGGACTGCTGAGCTAGGAAATGTGGGTGACTTTAGTAGCTAGTTGATTTTTACAGTAATGCATTGGAACAGTTACTTTTTTGCCTATAACACCATGACTGTAATTCACTACTTTTCAGTGGAATGCAAGCAGGTTGACTGCTTCTGACTCATCACTGGGTGAGTCAGGACTCATTCAGAGAGATGGTAGTAGAGAGGAACAGAAGGGTCCCATGAGTGACAGCCTTCTGTGGCAGCCGGGAATGATTACTTTGTAATGTCTTTTGCATTTTTCTCAAAATTACCAGGGTACACTATCTGAATTGGTCACCTGGGGGAACTAGAGAGGACTTTCTTATATTTTCCAGTGGTGTGATAATAACAGTACTGGACTACAGTAACAGTAATAAGTAATGATGTATTGGTGATCACAGCAATGAGTGAAGTAACTACTTTCTTTTCAAAGTAGCTCTCCAAACACTTCTGCTGATGCAGAAAGCAGTGCAGCTGGAGTTTGGCAACTATATAGTTGTGTATAGTTCAGTGGAATTTTTGAGGCTATGACTACAGATGGAGCTATTTGATGCAGTATGTCAGAAAGGCTGCAAGGCAGAAAGAGGAGCAAGGTTCATGCAGAGCTACTTTTTGATAGTTGTTTAGTGCAGCATAAACAACTAGGAATGGGAGGCTGGGGAACTGAGACAATTTGTTCACTTTGCATTTTAATATTAATATGCTGAATTTTACACCATGAAACCAGTATGTGAACCTATGTTTTGCTTAGAAATACATGCTTCCTTTAATTTAAGGGTAAAGCAAAAATGATTTGGTTCGTGGTTGACAAATGGAAAATTAGAAAACTGAATGGTTTCCTCATCTCTTAGGGGGACACTGATTATGTCATTAAGACTCTAGACCAGGGGTAGGCAACCTTTTTGAGCTGGGGGCCGGGATGCTGTCCCTCAGACAATTGGGGGGGGCCGAAGCACCAAAAATAAATAAATAAATAAATAAATATTAAAAAACAAATAAAAATATGCATGTACACTCTCTCAGCCCCAGAAAAGCCATGGCAAAACCCCTATGGAGATTTTGCCAAGAAAACCCCAAGAACAAGTAATAACAACAATAATCAATATCATCATGGCAGGTGGGGGGCGGTAGCGGCGGCAGGACTGGCCTGGAGCTGGTCCAAAGGCCTCGGGGAGGCGCATCTGGCCCCCAGGCCTTAGGTTGTCTACCCCTGCTCTAGACAGTCAGTAGACCCAGGTCACTTCTATCAAATGATTCACTTTAAAGCTATCCATAGTTTTGTGTTTTGAGTTTCCCTAAGCTATTTAGAATGAGCTGTTTAGAATGAGATATTTAGAATGAGCTGTTTAGAATGATTTTTTCTAAAAGTTTACATTTGTTTCCTCATTTTCTGCAGTGGTCAATGACCACAATACCTAAATATCCCAAAAGCACTAGATCCCAGGAAACTTGAGGGCATTCTCTCTCTCTCTTACACACAGACAGCCAGAATCCTCTTAACCAGGGGTTGGGAACCTATGGCCCGCGGGCCACACCCGGCCTGCGGTCCCCCACCGACTGGCCCCCGCCGCCCCCCGCCACTGCAGACGACACACGCATTGTGGCCACCACTTTGTTTGCTAAAATGGCAGCCGCAACTCGTTTGCGCATGCGCAGGAGTACTGCGCATACGCAAACAAGTCACGGCTGCCATTTTGGCAAACAAAATGGCAGCCCCGACACACGTGGTGGCGGAGGTTGTCGTCGTTGGTCATCATTGGTTGGCGGCGACCGTGCACGCATGCATAAGCGCGCGTGCTGCCATTCTCCCCCCCCCCCCCCCCCGCCCAGCGGAAGACCTGGGGACCAGCGACCGGCCCCAGGTAAAAAAAACCTGCCGATCCCTGCTCTTAACAAATTACACTGGTATAACTCCAGGCATACCCTTACTCCCTTAGAGACCCTTCTAAGGAAGGAGGAGGACGAGGTGAGGGTTCCTGGGCAGCCATTTTAAGGGGTTGAGTTTTGAACTTTTAAAACTCTTGGGGAGAGTGTGTTGTCACTGAGGGGGTGGAGCTTCTGTGAGTCACACTTGTGAGTCACTAGGGGGTGGAGGTAGCAGTCTAGCTCTATACAACTCCTCTCAGAGCCTTCTAGATCCTTCTAAGGGAGGTGGAGGAGGAGGAGAGCAGTTTCTGGGCAGCCATTTTAAGGGGGTGAGTTTTGAACTTTTAAAAACTCTTTGGGAGAGTGTGTTGTTGCTGATGAGGAGGTGCTTCTGTGAGTCACACTTGTGAGTCACTAGGGGATGGAGGTAGCAGTTAGGGTTAGGGTTAGGCTCTATACAACTCCTCTCAGAGCCTACTAGACTTTTCTAGGCCAGTTCCTGCTAGAGAGGAGGAGGAGGAGGAGGTGAGCAGTTCCTGGGCAGCCATTTTAAGGAGGTGAGAATTTTTATCACCAGCAGCGATTGGCGAAAAGTTCAGGTCATCAGGAGCCTTTAACACTGGTGTTTAGTGAGGGATTTTCTTTGAGGAGGAAGGCCATAGTCCTGTTTCAGGGACTAATTAAGACTTCTCAGTATGGACACTGAGGGAACTGGTGCCGTTACCTGCAACACTTGTGGGATGTTTGTCTTCTTGCCTACAGAAGTGGGGAACTTCACATGCCCCAAGTGCAAGTTGGTAGTCCTCTTGGAGGAGAAAGTACAGCAGCTGGAGGCACGGGTAGCTACACTTCAGCACATTAGGGAGCAAGAGGTTTTCCTGGACAGAACAGAATGAACTGTCTTGGACAGGGACCACACAGAGGAAGTTGCTTGGGAAGAGAAGATTACTTCACATACACAGGATGTAGACAACTGGAGAAATGTCATGCACAGAAGTAGAGAGACCAGGGATCGCTGTGGGAGCTTACAGCTACAGAATCAATTTGAAGCTCTTTCCCTTATCAAGGAAGACGAGGAAGAGCAGCATGGACAGACTTCAGGGACAGAGCAGGAGACCCTGGGAGTTCTACCATAGGGAACAGTCACTGCTAAGCCTTGGAGGAGGCATGTGGTCATGGTGGGGGACTCCTTGCTGAGGAGTACAGAAGCAGTGATTTGTGGGCCTGACAAGATGTCTCGGGAGGTGTGTTGTCTCCCTGGGGAGAGGCTGACAAGACTGGTCAAGCCTACTGACCAATACCCATTCCTTTTGGTCCATGTGGGAACAAATGACACAGCAAGACACAGTCTTCAAAACATCACAAGCGATTATGAGGCTCTGGGTAAGAAGCTGAAAGAAATGGATGCACAGATTGTCATCTCATCCCTTCTGCCAGTTGAAGGGAATGGTCCAGGATGAGAGAGGAAAATAGCAGATGTCAACAACTGGCTCCGCAGATGGTGTCACCGAGAACGATTTGGATTCTTACATCATGGGCTGCAGTTTCATGAGGGCGGACTTCTGGCAAGGGATGGGCTGCATCTCACGCCAGTTGGAAGAAACGTTTTTGCCAACAGTCTCAAGAATTTGATCAGGAGGGCTTTAAACTGAGTTATGTGGGGAAGGGAGACAGCGTCCTGGAAGACAAAAGGACTTGAAAAAATAGTCAAACTGTCATAGAGGAAACAACGCAAATAGTACAGGGACCCAACAGTGGGAGGCAAAAAAACGTACACAGGCAGCAAGTAAGGGGGACATACGGTCTTAGATGTTTCTACACTAATGCACAGAGCATGGGAAATAAGCAAGATGAACTTGAACTCCTAGAACAACAAAGCAAATATGATATAACAGGCATCACTGAAACCTGGTGGGATGAGTCTCATGATTGGAATGTAGAAATACAGGAGTATAACCTTTTCAAGAGAAACAGGCCAAACAGGAAAGGAGGAGGAATAGCATTATATGTCAGGGATATTTACACCAGTGAAGAAATCCAGGACATCAATCCTGGAAGCCAGGTGGAGAGCATCTGGATAAAAATTAAAGGGGGAGAGAAACAACAGGGATGTTAGTGTGGGAGTCTACTACAGACCCCTGACTCAGGCAGAAGAATTGGATGATGCCTTTCTAGAACAGATGACCACACACTCAGAAAGGAGAAATATAGTAGTGATGGGTGACTTCAACTATCCTGATATTTGCTGGAATTCAAACTCAGCAAATTCCTCAAGGTCTAGCAAATTCCTCACTTGCCTTGAAGACAATTTCATTGTCCAAAAGGTGGAAGAGGGAACAAGGGAGTCAGCTATTTTGGATCTGATCCTAACTATCAGGGAAGACCTAGTTAATGGGGTGCAAGTAGTTGGATCCTTAGGTGGGAATTTTATTGTGGCACCTCATGTTCTCCTGGAGTTTATTATACAGTGGAATGGAGAAGCCAGGCATAGTCAGATACACATAGACTTTAGGAAAGCTGATTTTACTAAACTTAGAGAAATACGGGGGGGGTGGTCCTATGGTCAGGAATACTAAAAGAGAAGGGAGTTCAAGATGGATGGGAGTTTCTCAAAAGGGAGATACTGAAGGCACAATTTCAAACAATTCCAATGAGGAAGAAAAATGGGAGGTGCCTCAAGAAACCAGGATGAATGACTAAGGAACTTTCAACTGACCTAAGGGGGGTTGCAGACTGCCAGAAATAGTGCAAATTGAGTCCACTTTTAGGGTTAGGGTTAGGGTTAGGGTTAGGGAATCATGGGAATTGTATTTTATTGTGGCACCAAAGCTCTCTGACAGAGAAGGTTCAATGTCTCGGGGGGGAAAAAACAATTCCCATTATTCCCTAGCACTAACCATAGCGTGATATGAAGCAGTATATAAATAAGCTGCTTTGCTTTGCTTTGCCTTAACTCTAACCCTAAAAGTGGACTCAATTTGCACTATTTTTGGCAGTCTGCAACCCCCCTAAGTTTGAAATGGAACATGTATAAGAAATGGAAAAATGGGGAAATCACCAAAGAGGAATTCAAACAAATAGCTAGCACAGAATGAACTCAGGCTTGCTAGAGAGGTTAAGAACAATAAAAAGCCTTTTTTCGGTATGTCCAAAGCAAAAGAAAGAAGAAGGAAATGGTAGGGCTACTGTGTGGGGAAGGTGGCAAAAAGTTTACAGGGGACAGAGAAAAGGCAGAATTACTTAACACCTTCTTTGCTTCAGTCTTCTCAGAAAAGGCAAAGGGTTCTCAACCTGAGGATAATGGAGCAGAGGACAGAATAGGAGAATTTCAGCACCAAATAAGTAAAGAATTACAGGAATACCTGGTTAATCTAAATCAGGGGTAGGCAACCGTTTTGAGCCGGGAGCCGGGTTGCTGTCCCTCAGACAATTGGGGGCCGAAGCACCAATAAATAAATAAATAAATAAATAAATACATATATTTTAAAAAATAATAAATAAATTAAAAAATATGCATGCACACTCTCTCAGCCCAAGAAAAGCCATGGCAAAACCCCTGTGGAGATTTTGCCAAGAAAACCCCAAGAACAAGTAATAACAACAATAATCAATATCATCATGGCAGGCGGCAGGGGGCGGCTGCGGCAGCAGCAGGACCGGCCTGGGGCCGGGCCAAAGGCCTCGGGGGGCCGCATCCAGCCCCAGGGCCTTAGGTTGCCTACCCCTGATCTAAATGAATATAGGTCTCCAGGACCTGATGAATTACATCCAAGGGTACTAAAAGAACTGGCAAATGTAATATCGAAACCATTGGCAATAATCTTTGAGAACTCCTGGAGAACAGGAGAAGTCCCAGCAGACTGGAGGAGGGCAAACGTTGTCCCCATCTTCAAAAAGGGAAAAAAGAGGATCCCAACAATTATCATCCAGTTAGTCTGACATCAATACCGGGAAAGATTCTGGTTGGGAGTTGGACTGGATGGCCCTTGTGGTCTCTTCCAACTCTATAATTCTATGATTCTATGATTCTATACTAGCAGAAGTTATTTTTTGTTCATTTATGCAAGGAGGCATCTAGTACCTCCTTGTGCAACACTTCTCCCACAGCTGTACAACTTGATGGTGCTCCACAATCCAAATGACAATATTCTGCCACTGGCTGCCATAGCATAGCTGGAGGAGGAGAGGCAAGGAGCAGCCTTAACTCTCTGGACCTACAGAATAAGTAATCTTGAAGAACTTTACTATTTGCCAGTGTGTCCAGTAGAATATTTGCCTAATATTTGTGGTCTATTGCTTTATGTTTAGTGCCTCTTTTTAAGAAAGTGAGCTTCCAATGGTACCGACCAGTTCTGGATATTTATCACTTGGTCATATCCTCTTTCTGCTTTTGTGCATAGTTCTGCTGTTAAAGGGTCCATCTGATTGAGTTAGAAATGGAAGAGTCAATATATTGTGCATTCTCTCCCCTTCAGTAGATTCCTCCAGGGGAGCCTGTGACAATTCCAATGTTACTAGATTCCAATTCTCAATAGCCCCAGACAGCTTGACCTGTGGGGAGGAATAATAATTCATCAGTATCTAGAATGACACATGTTTCCATGGGCTAAACAATACTGCCTCTACTAGCCACATATCTTCTTGCAGCATCAGCAGTTTTACAAATAGCTGAAAGCCTGCAGGATATGGTACTATCAATGAATATGTGCCCACCAGGGCAAAGGCTCTTGCACTGTGACTGGACAAATGAGCCTGCTGCTGGGGATCAAATGAGATATGAACTTCCAGACTTGTGAGTTGGCCATAGCCAATTCACCTTCTTCCATATCTTAAATGGCCCACCAAAGCAAAGGTCTTGGCTAGTAATGTCAAACAAAACTGTTAGAATTTTAGAAGAATTTGATAATTCAGTGTACCCAGTGGTCTTTTCTCTAATGCCACTTCATGGGGTGAAATGATTTTTTCTATGTAGAGTACAACTAGAGCAAATGCAGTCCCAGGCCTACAAACACAGTTACATTTCTGGATGGTATATGAAGGTCCCTCTCCAACAAACTGAGGACTGTAGAAATATGTGAAGGGAGAGGTTGGCTCTACTGCACATAATTTATCCTGGTTTTAAACTATGTTCTTGGCTGCCATTGCAATTACTGACAATGTCCCCCCCCACACACACACACACACCTTACCCCTACTCCCTGCTTCTAAGAAATAATAAGGTGTGTGTGAAGGTAAGATTCCAACATATCTGCATTACAAATAGATATGATTACATACACTTTGTGCTGGGGTAATGTCTGGTTTTATGAAGAATATTTTGTATTATGTACTTCTCATAATCTGTGTTTCTGAAATAAAAACTGTCCCATTTCAGTTGCTGGTTCTGCGAATGCTCTAATTGTTTGGAAAACTCCAGAAGTAGATCAGTCACTGAGACATAAACATCTGCATATATAAGAATACCAATGTTTCAGCAATGGTATTCATACCAGGCTAGGAGACTGTATGATTTATTAACAGAGGAATTTACTAGGGCAAAACATGTTATTTTATTACCCTAAAAAACCTCAAGCTTTTCCCATGTAAAGTCTTTTAACATAGAAAAGTTGTTTCATTAAATCCATATTACTTGACACTTATTAGAACTAGAACTCAAGTGTATATAAATGTCACCTTTGGCACATTGAGAAACTTCCTTAGCATATGTGGGAAGAGGTCCAAGTGATTATTGTTTCAATGGGAAAGAGCTTCTTTTAATGACATGCTTTCCATGTACAGTTTTCTCTTCAGTGTACAAAAATAGTTTCTTCCAGATATAGGAAGACAGCTAAAGTACTAACTTTTACTTTCCAAAACCAGAAGAAACACATCACAAAAAAGGACTAATATGAACACAGATTTTCATTGTTTGCAAATCCTAATTGATACATAGATATGCAAATTTAGAAATCATTACTAGAATTTAAATAGAACTACAATATATCTCACCAGAGTAGGGAAGATTGTGATAAAGTGACATATGTGCCCTCTGAGTCTGCTGACTTGGTGCTAATTCTTGTTGGACAGCTTCATGTTTTCTGCTGCATGCATTTGTATCATTAAAATGGACTTGGACTTGGATTCAGATAAATCATGTCTTCATACAGAGGACTCCCTTCTAATAATTTGTCAGATAGAGGACTCTTCTTTGAAAAAAACAACACTGTAAAATCTACAGGGACAACACTTATATATGTGTACCAAGGAGCATCTGGACCTCTGGAGTGAAGCATTAACAGCCAAGGATTGGACTAGAATATTATGATGGTTTTTCCTAGCTAAGGTCTGGCTCATTCTTGTAACAATACTTTCAGTTGAATATGTTAGTCTGGGTCCAGATTTGGAGCAGACTTGCTCATTTGGATCCAGCCTGTTCTATTCCTTAGTACATGGGTGACTGTGACTCTCCAAATGGTTTTGGCCAACAGCCCCTAATCCAGTCATTCTCAGACTTTGGAGAAAGGTGGGATATTAAATGTATGTATGCATGTTTTGGACTTCAGGTGCCTCAGAGCCAAGCAAGTATGGTTAATGCTCAGAAATTCTGTGAGTTGAAGTCCCAAACATCTGGAGGAACAAAGGTTGAGAACCATTGGTTTTGGTGGCTAGAGCTGATGGCGCTTGTGGGCCAAAAACATCTGAAGGATCACTGTTGCCCATTCCTGCCTTAGTGTCCAGCTTATTTGATCATCTCTTTGAAGACTTATTGGGTGATATCTTTTGTTCAGATAAATTTTGTTTCATTTGTGATCTTCTTAATAAATGGTTTTTTTTCCTTTCTAGTGGTACCATACTGACTTCATGGGGGTGTAGAACTTATCTTGGGGCTAACAGCAATGCAGCTAATCATGGTCGGTGTGAACACATCTGTTGGACAGATTTATTGAGAAGGTCTTAGGTGGGACTTTTGTCCACACTTATTTGTTAACAGTTTGACCAGTGAACTTAATTTGTTGACACATTGCTTTCAGTGTTCTGTTTGATCCCTTCTCACATTTCTATCTACTGTGCTTCTTTCCTGACAATAGCAGATCCTAGAGCATCAGCGTATCCAGCAGTTGCAAATGTACCGGGCTCAGATGGCTGCAGTTGGCATGACACAATTAGACAAACGCCAGCCCATTACCAGGACACAGTCTTCCCCAGCTACTTCTGCATTACCTCATCCAGCAGCAGATCAGCCCATACAACATACCCTCATGACTGGTAGGACTCCCTAAGGACGCTGCTTAATAGGCAGAATAAATGCATAATTCATGTAGGATTAATTGATTTAAATGCCATGCATGCTTCTTGTAGCTGTAGTCAAGTATTCATTTTTACCCTCAATCCTACTGGACTTTATGGTGTTATATTGGCTTAAAGTCAACTAGTCCAGCTGATAAGGGATAATATCCACACATAAATTCATACTGTTGACTGG
Organism: Phrynosoma blainvillii; assembly: GCA_026167975.1. NCBI lineage: Eukaryota > Metazoa > Chordata > Lepidosauria > Squamata > Phrynosomatidae > Phrynosoma > Phrynosoma blainvillii. The sequence continues at coordinate 43,579,017 of JANUYF010000005.1, forward strand.
CTCCAACAGTCAATCAACAGGTGCATTTGAGGAGCTTTCCAGCCTTTTACCATTTTTCCCACTTCTCTCCCTAGTCTGTATTCTTTGTTTCTTTTGCCTGTATCATTGCATTGGTTGAGACCACCCCCAAGTTGAAACAAGAGCCCTGCTAAGTTGCATGACCAGGATCTGTAATTTTGAGGTCTATCATGAGCCTCCAGTAGGAATCTCAACAAATGCAAAAGGTGGCATTTTTCATCATGACAAACAAAACCATGGCTGAAGCACAAATGATCTGATCCATTACTGGAAAGTAGGGATGTAAATCTTTATTTATTTCATCCTTGCATTCAGGGGTGAAACATTCCAAAACTTTTTTCTGTGGTGCATGAGATTGCAAGAGTTCTTGCATTTTTGATAATTAAAAAAAAAATTTTGTGACTTTCCCCCAAAATATTTGTTTATGCAAATATCATCATTGTATACATAAAGCAGCATGTTTTGTACAAAATGCAGTTTTTCACTGAAAAACATGGCTTTTGTGCAGAAAACATTTCTTTTAAAAAAAATGTTCATTAAAAAACATGACATGCATAAAAATCTTGCTGTGGTGCAGTGGTTTATCACTCTTTCTTCAACACTGTGTCTCAATGTGTTGAGTCATCCTTTCCTGCTTTAGACAAGAAAACGTACAAACATTCTTTACATCCCTACTGGGAAGTGACATCTTTTGTCAGCAAAGAATGATTGGCATGAACTTCTGGTATTTGCAGAAGAGAATGTTGTTCTGTGCACACATGGTGTTTGAATTAAAGAGCATTTTGAATGAGCTTTAGATTTCTTGGTTTTCTTGCAAAGCCCATCATGTTTTCTTTTATCAAAGAATATGTGTTAGGAGGTGTGGACAAAAGTCCACTAAACTTCTTAAATAACAGCTACTTATATACAACTGCAATGACAAATAGGTTGATGGAATACTGACAATCATTTTGTGCAATGTTCATGATGGGGGTGATATTTGAGATGCATTTGGGTTGAACTGGACTGTAATGATATAACTCCCAGATTTACAGGTCATCTGAAAGCTGAATGTGAGCTAACTGAAGTGTGTGTGTGTTTAATATACATGTTATCGAGCCTTCGAAAACTTACAGCTTGCACTACTTGCAGTATTGTCAAGACTGAAATTTTAATAAAGTTGAGTATATGGAATATATTATCATTTTGATCAGAAGTATTGATCTTTCATGATAGTTTTTATTTTGAAATCTTAAGAGTTCTTCTAGGCCACAGAGTATTCTCCAAATAAAACAAATGTCTTATGTCTAGTCAGATGATTATATAAATAAATCAGAACTTGGAAAAATTATTGTACTGGACTAATATTCCCAGAATCCACCAGCCAGCATGGAGTCATTTGCAGACTGCCAGAAATAGTGCACATTAAATTGAGGCACTGCCCTGGCTCAGTGCTAGGGAATCATGGGAACTGTAATTTATTGTGGCACCAGAGCTCTCTGACAGAGAAGGCTCAATGTCTCAGAAAAAAAAATACAATTCCCATGACTCCCTAGCACTGAGCCAGGGCAGTGCCTCAATTTAATGTGCACTATTTCTGACAGTCTGCTTAGGCCTATAGAATGGAAATTTTTCCAAGCTCTAGATGTAAGTTAATATCATGTACATCAAGAGAGGGGAAATCATTAGCTCATGTGCCCAATCTGGTCCACTAGAATCCACTGACTGGCAGGGTTTCCCAGCTACTGCCTTCCCTAAAGCTCATATTTGCAGATGAGCTAAGACTGGAAATGTTGAATTGGGAGAATGTAGGGTAATGTTGTTAGCAGATATGCTGTCTGGAGGGATTGGGAATTGTAGTTCAAACAAATAACTTCTTCAGGTTCTGCCCATGTATTCAGACCCTTTCCATAAAGCTATGAAAAACATGACCTTAAGAATAATACACTGATGCATCAAAATAAACATATTTGTCTCTGGAGAAAATCCACAATTTTCACTTGTACTTGGGTACAAGCACAGTGGCAATTAAATGAGAAACTGGCTAATTTTTTAAAAAGTCTACAGAAAGGGAAGCATCAAGTTTAAATCTTGGCCCTTCTGATGTCAGTGAGGAATTTTGCCATTGGCTTGAATGAAGACAACATTCCAAGCAGAATAATTATCTTCCACTAACATTCCACAGCAGCCAGCAATTGAAAACAGTTGTCTCCTCTGCCTTGACTTTTCAGGGCTGGGGGTGGGGTGAGGTAGTATTGGCTGGCTTGAGTTAGGGAATCCACAGGCCTATTTTTAGTAGGCAGCTCCATTGCTATGTTGTGGTACTGTAGCACACATGCTGTGTGACCCACAGCTGCAGAAGTGAATTATTTGTACATCCTAAATCAATTTAGATGTTTGAAGTGGATGGGGGGAGTACATTCAGATTTCATTTTAAACTGAGGATTCCTCTCTTCATCACACATTACACAGCTCAGAGTGAGAACATTTTAACATTTGAAAATTTGACTTGTGATATCTCAGACAGGGCCCAAGATCCCAGCATTTGATGTGATCCAAGCTGAATTTTTATTATTTCCTTAGACAAACTAGTACAGACATTACAGTCTTGTGCACACATATTCTGGATTAAATTCAGCAAAACTCATTGGGATTTCATTCTGAAGGAATTTGAAGGGGGAAATCCCCCTTTTTTGGTCTACAATTCCCAGAATCTCCATTCAACATTGGCAGGGGCCATGGTGGACTCTTGGGAACTGTAGTCTCACAAAAATTTACCAAATTTGGATTCTGAGCAGGATACATAGTTTAGTACACTCTATTCTTTAACTGGACAAACAGAACAGTTTCTATGCCGGAGAACTAATGGATACAAATCTGACATTAGAAATGGTAATAAACAAAAACCAGATGCAGGATATTTCAATCTTCCTGGATATAGAGTAAAGAATTTGTAGGTTGCAGTCCTTGAACAAAGAAATTACAAAGGAAGACTAGGAAGAGAAATGGCTGAATTGAATTAGATTCACAAATTCCAGTCCATTTGCAGAATTATGAACAAAGGCAGTAACTTTATGGCATACTACATATATTAATACATGAGTCCTCACTACTACACATATAACAGAGTTTTGAACCCAGGAAAACTGACTTTTGGAAAACAGGTTTATTGCTTTTCATACATCAAAACTAACTGAGCACTGTAAAGATCTGAAAGACCTACATTACCACCACCGGGCCTTTGAAAATTTAGGGGAAGGAGCATAATTTGCTTCTTTCTGGATCTGCTTGCATTCTGTCCCACCCTCACATCTCTCTCTAAATCTCTCTCTCTCTCTCTCTCTGCTTTATAACTGAAGCTTAATACCACTTGGTACTATATGTGAAGAAGTGGGTTTATATCCACAAAAGCCCATGCTAAAATAAAAATCCATGACTCTTAAAGGTGCTGCTACATTTCCTTTTTTCTCCCTCCCTTCCTCCTTTTTATAGTTTTGTACTATTAGACATAAAGGTAATGCATTGATATTTTGTTCTGTGTTAGAGGGAAGTAATATATTATTAACATACTTAAAGAAGGAAGACATGACAATATTTACAGCTTTATTATTGTTACAGAGCATTAGCTCTCAGAAGCTTTGAGGAGCACTTTAGGGGAGCAACTCACTAATTCCTGCCCTATGTTACTCTGTGACATAGGGCCTTTACAGACTGCCAGAATAGTGCAAATTGAGGCCACTTTAACTGTCCTGGCTCAGTGCTGGGGAATCATGGGAATTGTATTTTTTTCTGGAACATTGAGCCTTTTCTTCCAGAGAGCTCTGGTGCCACAATAAACTACAGTTTCCATGATTCCTTAGCACTGAGCCAGGACAGTTAAAGTGCCCTGCCCACTGGGTTCATGGGGGTATCCCCAAAAAGGAAGCTCCCCACCCGGGGATCTTATCCTCAAACCTGCAATTGACTTCAAACACATTTATCTCTGTTATTCCAGATGTAGCAGTGTTCATATGTACATCACTAATACTAACTGAAGTATGATTTACCTTCATTGCAAAGCTGTATTAGTACTATAGAAAGTTAAAATGCACAATAACTATAGTAAAATTGTTAATTCAGTAATAGTTTGCATTTCAAAAGCAGGAGAAAGAAATAATCAGAAGTGATCTACAACTCCATGCCAGCATCCTCTCAGTGACATATGCAAGTGTAAGTTCATCTTATATTTGCATATTTATGTTTTTGGTTGTTCTGGAGTTTGGTATTCTCTTCCACCTTCTGCAATGACCAAAGCCCACAAGAACTCATGGTTTTGCAACTTTAGCCAGGGGAGTTAGATAATTTTAGTCTTGGGACTTAATGCCCCCCCCCCCCTCTTTAGGTGGTAATGTGCACTATGTTACTTCAAAAATGTTATTGGCCATGCTGCCTTCAAAGGCTTTTCTTCTCCTTTTGATACACAAATAAGAGAAACTGCTATTTCCCACAACAATCAAAATCCATGATTGTAGGTTTAATAGTTCATAGGAAGGCTAGATCCTGATCCTACCTGTGCTTTAAAGGAAAATTAGACTGAAAGACACATATACATTTTCATTGTAGCTTTGACGTTTGGCTCTAAATGATTTAAATTATCAGGACCAGCTAAGATACTTTTCTGCCTTAGTAGCAAATGACATCCTTCCAGCCATGTATATCAAGTTGTGAAATATCCAAAGGCCAGCCATTTTATTTCAGCCCAGGAGGAAGAGAGCCCCTCAAGCAAATTTTCTTTTGTCTAGCAACAACCACAAACTAATTGGTGAACTATTTCCTGCTATGAAGGCTAAAATCAGACGGCTTGAGATGGCAACTACAATATGTCTAATGGTAGGGCTGATCCCAATGATTATGTAACATTTATTATAGTACGTGCATCATTTATCATAATATATACATATATTATGTATTTGTTTTTGTATTGAAGGTGTTGTGTATGACGCCCTTATGTTGAAACATCAGTGTATGTGTGGCAGTTACAGCAACCACCCAGAGCATGCAGGAAGAATACAAAGCATCTGGTCACGGCTGCAAGAAAGTGGGTTGCTAAACAAGTGTGAGGTAATCACAATCATGGCCACACAAATGTAATTATGTTAGAAAATGCAATATTAAGCCTATTATCCTTCTGTAAGCACCAAGTGGATAATGATGGGGATATATTTTGTATTTCATGATGGGAAATAAAATATACTGTAGACTCTCTGTATGCATAACAATCACAAGACAACGTTAGTATGCAAAGGGATCTTATAATACCTTTGAGATTAACTGTGCAAAAGGTTGTAGCATAAGATTTCATAGACTTAGGTCTAAAACACACTGCAGAAATAATCTAGTTTTAAAACCACTTTAACTAACTTGGCTCAATGCTAGGGAATTCTGGAAACTGTAGTTTTGTGAGACATTTAGCCTTCTCTGTCAGTGAGCTCTGGTGCCACAATAAACTACAATCCTCAGGATTCCCTAGCACTATGACAGGGCAGTTAAAATAGGGTTAGGGTTGGGGTTGGGGTTAATCCAGAAACTGGATTATTTCTGCAGTATGTTTTGGACCTTAGGGGCTGTACAGATGGCCTCTAAGGGGTGGCAAGACACTGCCCATTTCCTTGACAGATCAGGGCCATGGCAACCACACACTACAGCCCCTATCAGTCGCAAAAAGTGGCTTTTTTTTTTTTTTTGCACCACAGAAAGGGCACTGTACCTGTGGCGGCAGCGGCTTTTCACTGCTTCTTTGGTGCAGCAGATGTAAATGCTGCGCTGAAGACATGCCCTTTTGCTGCCTGCCAAGTGGTTGCTTGGGCAGCATGAGGACAGTGTGGGTTCAGAGTTGCGGCAGCCGGCATGCGGTTGCCATGCCCCAACTCCATCCCCAGGCCGGCCCTTTTGGCTGGTCTATATAGGCCCTTAGTCTGCTTCCTCAGATGCATGGAGTAAGCAGGTGCCCAGGAAGGGCCTTTATGACCAGACTGTATGAACAGGAAATGGAAAACTTGTAGATATGATAATGAGGTAACAAATTTTGTATGCCGCTTTTAATTCCACATTGGAAGAGAGGCAAGAAAATTTAATAAAATAATAATTTAAAAAACTATGGTTGATGAGGGACAAAGGCAGGAAGGAAGATGATGCCTAAGACCAGGGTAGGTGTATGTCCATATGAATGGTGGAGAGAGATTTCGAATGTGGATTGTGCAAAGTGGGAACCAGGAAAGACAGAAAACTACAAAGGAAGATTGGGAAGAGGAAGAGCTGAATCAGAATATATTCACAAACTCCAATCCATCAACAGTGTGTTGAACAATGACAATCGTTTCCTGGCACACCACACATAACCTGGATACTCTTAAGAGTGTATCACATTGCAAAATAAACCTACGTACCTCTGCCAGTTTCAAGATGCTTACGGGATGCAGGCAAGTACTATCACACAGAAAATGCCGTTGATGCCTCTGCCTGGCTGCATCCGCCCTAAAACCCGTCAACTTTGCAAATCGGCTCTCTGAGCATGGCTTGTAGGAAGGTTTTAGTGTGGATGCCGCCAGGCGGTGGCATCGGCAGCATTTTGGATGCAATAGTACTCAGCTGCATCCCGTAATCATCTTCAAAACGGCAGGGGTAAGTAGGTTTATTTTGTAATGCAATAAGCTCCTATGTCTGTTTAACATATTTCTTTTCTGTTTCTCAGCCTGCACACTCCTCACTCTCAAACTCCCTCCACCATTCACAGGGACATCTACTCACCTTGGCCTTAGGCAACATTTTCCCTCCTGTCTTTGTCTCTCAACATTCATAGTTACAACTCAACTTGTAATCTCAACACTACACTCACAGGTTTTGCATTTCCATGACTATTGATAAAAAGGTAAAGGTAGTCCCTTGACATGAATGTCTAGTCGTAACAGACTGTAGGGGGCGGTACTCATCTCCATTACTAAGCTAAGGAACCAATGTTGTCCGAGGACTACTCCGATGGTCATGTGACCAGCATGACTGCACAGAATGCTGTTACCTTTCCACCAAAGTGGTACCTATTTATCTACTTGCATTTGCATGCTTTTGAACTGCTAGGTTGGCAGAAGCTGGGAGTAGTGACAGGAGCTCCCTGCATCATGCAGTGCTTGGGCCTTGAACTGCCAACCTTCTGATCTTCCGATCATCATAATTGGCATCTTAACCACTAAGCCACTGCATCTTATGCTATTGATACAGTCTGATTATAAAGGTCCTTCCTGGGCATCATCTCACCCATCCATTTGAGGAAGTAGACCAAGTCCATGAAAGCTTATTCTACAACTTCTTTTGCACAGTTAGTCATAAAGGTGCTGCAAGATCTCTTTGCATACTGATATCCCAGACTGACATGGCTATGTCTCTGAATTCTACCAGGATGAAGTTATTATTTTCTTTTTGTGATACTGTCTATGATACACGATTTTCCTGTGATTTTTGATGTACTAATGTAATACTTAAATCAGGAAATTTCAAATCATATTCAAATTATTTGGGTGGCTGGGACAGTATGAAAGGAGCTGCTAGTCTACAGAAGTGATCAGGTAACAAAAATGAGGAACCACCACACCTCAAAAAGTGTTTTTCTACAGTACCTCCCAGTGAAATCTGGATGCTAAGATTTTGCTGGGTTTTTAACACAGTGGCTATAATTTTGTTGATTGCTGCAAAAAGAAAAGAACAAATATTGGGTTGGAGCCAGATTTAGTTAGACCTGAAATTAAAGGGACATAAATTGGTCTTGACAAACTTAATTCCCATTGTTGTAAGGGGCCTATTGTAAATATTGTTTACAAAAGTTTGGAGCCATTCCCTTGTGTCTACAAGCAAGGTGTTGCCTTCCTTAACATTGCATTATATTTTATATAAGTAGATTAATTTTTACTTCTGTTTGGGATAAGAACAAACTGCTGCAGTTCATTGTGACCCTCTAAGAAAGATTAGTTAAAATGCTTGCAATAGAAGCCACAGAAAGCTGTATAATCATTAGACAGAGGAGATGGTGGTGATGGCCTTGCTAGTTAATTCAAAAATCTAATGAGAACTTTATTTTATCATAAATGCTATAAATCAAATATATTCAGAGTCTGAAAAAGTTAAAGACTACAGCTCTCAAGATCTCCAGGCTACCAAGTAGGCATGCTTGCTAAGGGATTCTGATAGTTATATTTCAAAAAAGTAACTTTGCAAAGCTCTGAATATGTTTTTATTTTATCTTAAGCCAATCATCATGTTATCATAATGTTCATATATATGTGTTCCCACAAGACTGTGTTGGTTGTAAAAGAGTAAAATGATAGGAAGCCAAGATTTATGTTTCCACATTCTTTGTGTACAATCAAAAAATATTTATTATAAATGTTAAAATTTTAATGCATCAGCTGTTTTAGCACTTGATTTAACTGGAACTTTCTCCCACTGAACTTTGCCTAAGCTTAAGGAATATTCCTGGTTCTTTAAAGTACTAGAGCTACAAGAAGAATGGATGACCTGTGATGCTGTATAGAGCTGGTGGGAGTTGCCATGGAATACACAGGGTTGGCAAAAATTGTGCACCCCTTATCCAGAAACTACCAACATTTTTGTTCATGGGAATGGGGATCAATTAGGTGCTGCTCTGGGAATTTCTAATGCCTAATACACAGGACAAGAACATGGGTATCTGGAATTTCTTCTGAGAATGGAATAATGATGGGTACAATCAGCTCTCTGTATCCACAGATTTTTTTTATCCATGGATTCAAGCATCTGTGGTTTGAAAATATTTTAAAAATGTATAAATTCCCCAAATCAAACCTTCATTTTGCCATTTTATATGGGAAACACCATTTCACTATGCTATTGTATATAATGGGACTTGAACATCCACGGATTTTGTTATCTATAGGGGTCCTGGCATCAAACTCCTGCAGATACTAAGGGCCTACTGTACACACTTTTGGTCTCAATGACTCCTGTGTTCTACTGGTTCTTGAAACAAACCTGTACCTCCTACATCCATGATTAATCCATGGAGAAACCATCAGGAACTTCTTGGGCCCCTTGATTATTCCTTTCTTCTGCTGGAAGACAGAGCTGTTTGTGCCCTGCAACCTGTTCTGATCTTCTAAACTGGTCTGATATCCCCAACACCTGTTCCCTGAGGCATAATGCTTAATGGCAAGGCTGTCTCACAATGCTTAATGGCAAGACTGTCCCTGAGGCAGAATATGTATTCAGAAGCACAATCACACATGGAGCAATACACAAATATGCTATTTTTGTCCTACTGGCTTTGCCACCTATCCCTAAGGATTCTTCTATTAGGATGTCATGGTTATGTTGTTCTTCTTGTGGTTGATTTCTTCTGGGACACATTGTCTGCAATTAGCTGTTTCCAGTCCTCCAGTATAAGTCTCTCTTTTGAACATTAAAAAAATAATAATTATACAAGGGTTACAAGACCTAAGCATAGTCATCAGGAAGTAAGTCCCACTGAACTCAGTGGGACTTAGTTCTGGGTAAACATATTCTGGGCTGGCCTACAAATCATTCCAAATGTCTTTTTACAAACAGACAAGCTGTTGTTTTTAACTGCTGAAGTAGAGTCTAGTTTATGGTACTTCAGAGTGTCTGGGTTAATAGACAAAAGTGCTACAATGACTAATAATTACCCCAACCTCTTAAATATTTCAATTAGCTTTTAGTATAGAACACACAACCCTCAATACAAATGAAGGGGTCTTCTACAGTACCAACCACCTGGGGTTTCTTCGTTGATTTGCTATGCAGTCATCTGAAACACATTCCAGGAAAAACATTTACATTATACCACATCCCTTTTCCCTTCCTTCAAGAAAATACATATAACTTTTAGGAGAATGAAAGAATGTTATCAATCACCTGGCCTATGAAGAACAGCATTTTTAAAATTGGCCCCAGAAGAACAATTATGAAGTTTATTGTCTCCACAAAGTAACAGTGTGTTCTCGATTTTATGCTCAGACATGTTCCTCAGCTACAAATTCTCTTGTGGATGGGGAAAGGTGAAGAAATTAGGGATTTAAAATTCCATTTCATGCCTTTTTTAGTCTGTGAAGCTAAAAAAACATATTTAGTTGGGCAGAGGTTCCACTGAAATGGGAGGTGATATAAAATTTTAGAGCTCACAGACAAGGCAGAGGAATGAGGAATATGCCAAAAGCTATTCTGAAGAATCTTGAAGACCACCCTGAAAAACAATGTTTGGGCTCATGCCTCTCAGCTTTCTTCGGGAACTCTTTAGATTGCTAGCTCCTCATTGTGAGGAACTGGCACCCATTTATGAGATCTAACATTTCACTTAAAACAGCATTTTAGGTGAATTGGGTTGGATGGCAGAGATAGCTTCTCAGGCAAAATATCCAAGACTATGTCCTGGAATCTGGAAGAATTTTTATAGGATTAGCAAAAATTTTCAGGGAGAAATGTCACCCACCACTGAAAGAAATAATTGATTTCTATATACTGGTAAAAGTGTTTCAGCCTGAGATACAACTCTTTTGATAGTGGAAATTATATGCTCCATTCTTGGGTATGTTCCAGTATAACATTGTGAAAATAAAATAAAGGCTTCCATTACTTCCTTTGGAGACCATTTTGAGACTTAGTCCAAGTGTTAGGAAATATATTTCAATTATTTAAGTGGGGAAACCCATATTCAATATATTAAGTCAAGTTCTGTTGACAGTTACCAAAATGGTCTCTTTCCCCAAAAGTTTATTTGCCTTGGGGGGAAAAAGTTAACCTTGTAATACTAGTGTGCACTATAAATCTTTGTGAACATTGTTTCTTTCTGGATCACACAACATTAATAACATTAAAGGGTTTGTTACCAGAACTTTATATTAAACAGTTTAGAATTTTAATAGGAAAGAAAAACACTTGATTCTCCTGGAGACCAATCCCAATTAGCCAAGATGGCAAAAAGCTGATACTAGGGAAGCTGAAGGTGTATTGAATCCAAATCCTTCCTGGTTTTGGAACGGGTTGGTCCCTGGTCCACTTCCAGCCTTAATATGCAGCCCCTGAAGCTCCTGGGTGACCCTCAACCCCTCAAATCTTACATTTAAAAATATTTTTCATGCCATTTTGGGGGAGATTTTTCACCTCAAATAAACTCAAACCAAGTCAGAAATGTGTCTGTTTATTTCTTTCATCCTCATGATTTATACTGAAGAGGTTTTAGCTATCTTTATTACCACCAAGTTGTTTTTGTGAGTATCCATTCTGCATCTGTTTTCTTGGCACCTGAAATTCACTCCCTTTTGGTTTTCCCAAGCGAACAGTAGACAATTGTTCTTGATAACACAAACTTTTTAAAATGAGGTGAGCAAATAAACACATACATTGGAACTTCCTGGTGTTCCCTGTGGGCTTAATGGTGGTGGAGATTCTTGTCTGCCACACTCTTCAGAGTCTGCTGCCCCACTAATTTTGCATTGGTTATTCTTCTAAACCTTGGTGGTATCCATAGTTGAGCTGTGAAGATGGATGCCCTGCTCTGTATCACAGAGTGAAATATAGTACTGTCTGATCACAATAGGCAGACAAAGTAGAAATGCTAGACGCACCCTTTGTGGCACCTACAGTGCTGGCTGACTAAGCATGGTCTATAGCTATCTCTTGATATGTGTCAATATACCTGGTGATATGAATAAATAGTATTTCAGTGCAAGTATTCTGAAGGCTTCTTTTCATTTTGTTTTTTGTATTGTCCTAGGGCCAAACTAAATGGGACGTCATTCATGGGACATCATTCATTCATCATTCATTCACCCATTGCTTTGATGTTTTTTTCTTAAGTGTAAATGGCAGGTGTGAGGAGTTCCAATCCAGACTGGATGGGAAAGGAAGTTTTAACTATTTACCTTGGATCAATTCACACACATATGCCCATTCCTGTTAGTTAGACTTAAAACAAACAAACAAAAACCCAACACTCCAAACCTACTTATTCAATTGCATGGGTGAATGCATGGTATGAATGCATCAGCTACACGAACAGTATCATGTTTAGCTTAGAAATGGAGAATATGTGGCTCTCCAGATATTGCTGGACTGTCTCACCCTTAATCCCTAACCATTGGCCATACTGACTATGGCTGATGGCAGTTGTAGTCCAATAATATCCAGAAAACTTCATCTTTTCCACCCCTGGTATGGTTCAAATAAAAGACAACACCCTACCTGGTGTGTGTGTGTGTGTGTGTGTGTGTGTGTGTTAGGGTGCATTTATTGTTTGGTATGTAAAGTGTTGTTATTTTAACATGCTTGCTTTGGCATGAGATCAATAAAAAAAGTCCCCATGCTTTCACTCCCTTGCATAATATTAAACAAACTTGGTGTCACATTCCTGTATGATGCAATTATTACTGCCCATGATTAATCTGATTAAATGTTATTTTGGATTTGCTTTCTTTCCCCTCCCCTGTCTATTATCAGTGGAATAGCATAGCCCTCTGCTGCTTTCTTTCAGAGAATCCGAGGTCGAAAAGCCAGTCTGGAAGAAATACAGCTGGTTCATTCTGAACATCATTCACTGCTGTATGGCACCAGCCCCCTGAACAGACAGAAGCTGGACCCCAGGAAAATCCTAGGTCTGTAAAGGGTTCTATTCTACTGAGAACGGCACATTCCAGCACTGTCATTAGTCATAGCTGGTGTCAGTTTAAAATACTTGGCAAGTAGCATTAAAAAAAAAGAGTATAACTTTTTCAAAATACATTGCATTGTGGAAAGAGAATGTTTCAGTGGCAGCCAACATAGATCAGGAAAAGGTCCAGCTTAGAAAGAAGCAATAGAGCTCTCTCTTTCTCTCTGCTTTAGGATCATCATCATACTTTCTGGTTTATTAACACTTTGAAGTACTCATATTATATTGCGATGAATGCTCCAGTGAAAGGATAAGCAAACCCCAATAAAGGATCACATATTATCCATTTCCCATACTGAATGTGCTAAGCCTGTTTCACCAGATTAACCTTACTGTACAGCAGTGTGAAACTACCTGTTTCAGGCAGTGAGGGTGGCTGGTAGAGGTAAATGACTGCAGGAATTGCCATCTGAAGCAAGACTTCAACACCATTTGCACTATGCTATTGGCAACAAAAGATCTTAAGACAGCATATGTTTTTGAAGTAGGGATGAGTAGCCCCCCTATTTTAGGACGGAGAGGCCCTGGAGCCCAACTACTGCTGGACGGCTGTGTGAGACCCACCTCTGATTTGTAGCTGTACATAAAATTAGTACAGTATAATTAAGATTTTCCAGTGCTGTGCCAACACATTGGCCATGATGTCCTAACTTTATGCCAACCATGTGGCTGGGTGGAGATTTCGAGAAGACTGGAGAAGGATTGGACTCCCGTCTCACCCCCATCCCATTTCTACTCCTTTTTAGTACTACTCTGCCCACAAATTGCAGCCAGAAGAGCAGTTCTGCCAGCACACAGCTCTTTTGACAGATCTGAGATTAGCCAGCAGAAAGAAGAAGAAAAATTCTTTCAGCAGAAATGCATTTCTGCAGGCCTAAGAAACTTATGTCACACATGTACACTGTTCATCTGTTTTTTTCTCTTATTTTGCTGCCTTAAGCAGTTTGTATGACAGCTGTATGCACATTTTCATGCAAAATGGCTGGGGATTTGACAAATTTCAATTTGTGGAAAGTTGGAACATATTCTTAATCTATAGCATTGGCTCTACAATTCTAAGATTATCCACAACCAGCAAATGAGCATGCAAAGGGATCTTGCAGCACCTTTGAGACTAAACTGAAAGATAGTAGTTGATAGGATGAGCTTTTGTAGACTGAGCCTACTTCCTCAGATACATTTTGAGGAAGTCGGCTCATGCTACTAACTTCTGTCTTTCAGTTGGTCTCAAAGGTGCTGCCAGAGCCTTTTGTATACTGATTTTTCAGACTAACACAGCCATGTCTTTGAATTCAAAAAGCAGCAAAGTTATTTTCATACAAGAAGCAGAAAGTTTCTCAAGCACCTCTCCTCATATCTGGAAGTAAAAACAGTAGCAAATAGTTGCTGGAAACCTAGATCAGCTGTTTAGTGAAGGAAATCTAACTAACCAAACTCTTCTGTCCTGACACTCCACACCACTTATGCCAAGAGCCAGTTGCTGACTGAGGCAAGGAGGTCTGTTTAGATGGCAACCAAAGAACAAGGAAATTGACATTTCCATTTCCACTAGCAAGTGAAGCTGTGATAAAGACTTAGAATCGGATCTTACTTCTGATGTTTGCATGGTGGCACAGTGGTTAAATGCTGGTAGTGCAGCCACTCACTAACAAACCGTAAGGTTGTGAGTTCAATACCAGGTAAGGGTTCAGGCTGAACTCAGGCTTGTATCCTTCCAAGGTCGCTAAAATGAGTACCCAGATTGTTGGGGGCAATTAGCTTACACATTGTAAACCACTTAGGGAGTGCTTAAGTGCACTGATAAGCAGTATAGAAATATGCTTGCTATTGCTATTGCTATTGCATTTATAAGAGTATAACAACAAAACACTCAGATTTTACATTGCAATGAAAGAGGAAGGGTTTCAAAAGGGGGAGGGGGGAAGTGACTTACTGGAAATGCCTTTAAAGGGTGATACAGTAATTTAATCTTGGCATTTTAAGCAATTGTTGCATTAAGAACTAGTTTCAGAAACGCCATAGCACACATGAGAAACAGTTAAATGTGTTCATATATTTCATATCCTGCTAAAGATGAAATTAAGCATCCACTTAAAAGTTTTCTGAAAACAAATGTGGCAAGGTAACTAGGAACAGTTCCCTTTGGCTTGAGAAAAGTTTGTCTTTAGTTCATTAAAGTGGGCTATACACTGTTTCAGACATTACATGCTGATGTGACATAAGCTATCATAGCCTCCAAAATGGCACCATAATAACCATCCTTTAATAAAGACAATTCAGAACTATTGCCTGTTTGGTGTTTCCTTCTCACCATTCCTGATGATGGCAAATCCATAAATGCTAAAATTATGTGTCAAGCCATCTTAGGGTAATGCTTCATTTTAAGTAGATCTGACACATAAAGTATGTGCACTGTATGTGTGAATATATTACAGCTCCAGGGCATTCTTTTCAGGCTCTTTACCAGAATTACCACTGGCCTGACAGTGATGATAATGGAAACCACTAAAGACCTTCAGACCTTTCCTGCTTCTCATTATCTTACAAGTAATGCAATATATGCTCATACACAAACATTGGCACAGGAGCACCATGCCACAAGCTTGCAACAAAAATGAAGCTCCAAATATTGTGCATTACAGATTCAGCCAAAGAAATAAGTAGATAATGAGAATCTATAAAAAGATTAGGTTTTCCCACCCAAGGCAGAATAAGCATGATTGCACTCACTGCTTTGCCAGTTTTCAAAGAGGAAATATCCCTTTCCTTGTGATTAACTCTGCCAATAGATAGTTTAAATCTATCATGTTTGAATCATTCCTTCACTGTATGCTGTTCTCCCTCCTAGGTTAGAATGGGTGCTGATTCTGCAGGATCTTTCATTCTTGTGCCTTATCCTGTGACACTGATGAGCTGCTTGAATCGTTAGCAGATAGTTATTTGTGCTCAGTAAGATTTTCACTTACTCCTGGCTTGTGCTATAGTGTAACCTTGATTAAATAGTTTGACCTATAACAAGATGAGCAAAGTGTAGTCCTCCAGATGTTGGCTATGGCTACTGGGAGCTGCAACTCAACAACATTTAGAAGACCATACTTTCCCCTATGCTGATCAATCAGGGACTCCTTACTTGGCTTGTCCTACATTGCAATGAGGGCAAATTATACCTCTTTGTTTTGCTTCCAGTCAGTTTCTATCCTCTCCCCCAATTCTTACTTTAGTCATTTTAGGGTCCTTGAAAGCCACTGTCCTCCACCATTCCCTTTTCTCATAACAGATTTGTATTAGTTCTTCCATCACAGCAATGGAGTTATTGACAACTTTTGTTTCAGCTCAGTTATTAAGTGAACTGGAAGTTCCAAGTCCCTGCTGACTTTGGGAATTTCTGAATTAAGCCTGAAGGCTCAAGTATAAACCTTACTTTAGCCAGAAATAAATGTGAACCACTGAATTTTATCAATGGTTGTACTATATATATATATATTTTAGTTTATACATACACACACACACATATACAGTAGTTCCTCCATTTTCACGGGGATCCGTTCTGGACACACACACACACACACCGAAAATGGAAATCTGCAAATATTCAAGCCACATAGACTGTGCGTTCCCTCGTACATGCCTTTTTAACCCTCCCCACTTGCTGGTCCAGGAAGGACTGAGACCGCAGACCCGAAGTCTGCAAAAATGGAGGGACAAGTGTTTGTGTGTGTGTGTGTATTGTAGAGATGTTATCCTGATGCAACAACCAATATGATAAATCAAATGTTCATGACCAAGAGGGTAAGTAAACACCAGATTCCTTATGCTTTTATGTTTCATTCTTAAGCCTAAACAGAAAGAATGCATATGGATGTACCACAATGCAGAAATAAAGCAGCTTGACACCATTTTAACTATCACATCTCTGTCCTGTGGGATCCTGGGATTTGTAGTCTGGTGAGGTGTTAGGCCCAGTTTGCCAAAGAGCTCTGGTGCTTCACTGTCTTATTCCATAGAGTCATGGGAATTAAAGTGGAGTAAAACTCCTTTAATTCTTCAGTGTGGCTACACTCTGTAACTACCATATTACTTGAATTATCCTGCCTAGGAGGTTTTGGTCACCTGTGAAGAGTATAACCAGTTCAGCATTTGGTATTCGTTATACAATTTAAGTGATAAGTTATATGTTGACTAATTCTTAAAAATGGATGTAAATAAAGTACTGTACTCAAATGAAAGAGCTCTGTATCCATGTTTACTCTTTTTCCTCCTTTCTTTTACATGTAGGAAGTATACCTCAAAAACTTTTTTCATTGCTGCCCTGTGGAGGCCTTGGGGTAAGTGGCATTTGTTCAGTGTAATAGTGTGGCATAGAGATATTCCCATTCAGTGGCATGGGACTGACCATTGTGTTGAAGCAATGTAATAAACCACCTATGTGGTCTATTGCTAGTGCTAACTAGAGCAGAGCCACTGAAGCAATAAGACTTACCTATTTGTTTACTCACCACATTGATTTAAAGTGTTTATTGTAGTTGGGACTACCAATGAGGTTCATATGTATATGTCTCTATCTGATTGTATTCATATATTGTTAAGAATATATTTCTAGATCAATGTATGCAAAACTTTCCCAGACATATATTTATTGTTATATAAACATCCCCATAGGCAATGACAAACAAGTCTCTGGGGTCCTTTCATAGAACACAGTTATATCACTGTGATTCTACTTGGACTGGCATGGTTCCATATACAATCCTGGGATTTTCAGTTTTGGGAAGGATTGTTTGAATTTTCATCCAAAGAGCTCTAGTGACTCACCAGACAACAGATCCCAGGATTCCATAGACAAGAATGATGGCAGCAAAAGTGGAACCATAGTTACATAAATTGTGTAGTGTAAAAGGGCCCTGATTTTTAGTGAAAATTTCATTTCAGTTTGCTTTAAGAATTTGTTAACACTTGCAAATTTCATTATATTATGAATGAAAAGATTTGAAATTTTAAACAAGATTCCAATGTGAGAAAAACTGAAACTGACAAATTCATCCATCTAAGCTCAGAGATTTGAATGCTCAGCTCTTGAGAGTCTTGTGTGTTCAATCATGTTAGTGCTAAATTTGGGTTCCACTATTTATCCTTGAGTTTCTCTTTTTTCTACAAGGCTGTTCATCTATATAACCAGCATGCACAACATGGTCCTATCCATGCTAGAAATAGCTTTCCTATTACATTTACCAATTAAAATAAATTTATGCAGGAGAATTTTGTTTGTTTTTGAAGATTTTCCTGAAATTTACAAATGTTTTCTATTTGGATAGAGAAAAAAAACAGTTTAAAAATATTGAAGGCAGAATAAATCAAAACTAAAAAGGAAAATACGTGGGTATATTTCATATACTTATTGATTGGGTAGGACTGAGAGGTAAGACTAAGTGGGAAATCTAAACATTAGATTAGAAATGTAGTGTTTGAGAAGGAATTTGGACGGAAGGAGAGAGATGGCATGTTTACACCAGTTCTGTGTAACAGTAAGCTTATTTGTTGATGTCATATGAAAATGAAAAAGAGAGCTCCCATAGCTCTAGTTGTGTATTGCTGATATTCAACAATAAATGTCAGATAAGTCTTATCTACATCTACTGTCCATTCCTTCTGAACCACCTTGAAAGAGACCTTAACTTTATTTCTAATAGGCACCAATAAATAAAGAAGGGAGAGCATGCTTTACGCTAAAAATCAACATCTAGCTTCAAAGCAACTGTGGCTTTTGAGTTGTCATTTATAACTTGGAAGTGAACATGCCCCATATTTCCCAGATTCATTTAGAAAAATTGATAACAGACTGCCTGCCTCTTTTGTGACTCAGAGGAGGCAACAGCAATCACACCATTATTGGCAGTCAATATGATTTTTGACATGGTATAAAAAGCATGAAAGGTCTTACAGCATTTGTTTAGATGAGGAATGGGCTCTCAAGCCATGAAGGGGCTAAGTTTGAATTTCCCTCCTACCCCAGGGACCATCCTGTAGACAAAAGAGAATTCCACATTTATCTTATCAAGTAGGACACTTGCCCCATGCAAAGATGCTAAGAAATAAAGAAGGAAGAAAAGTAAGTGGAAGGAGAAAATGTCAATGTACAATATCAGGCCCAGAGTCTGGAAACATTAATTTTTTGGGGAGGAGGGGCTTCAAATTCCAGGATTCCTCTTATTATGGGAGTTACTGTATATAGTCATGTTTAAGTCTAGAAATTTAGGTCAAAAAATTGACCCCAAAAAACTGAGTTGACTTATCCACGGGTTAGTGTAAGTACTGAGCTTTAACGCTTATTTAAAAAGGAACCATCCCCTGATGAAAGGCAAGGATATAATCTGTCCTGGTAGCACTAACTTCCCCCTCTGTTCTCTCATCCATCCAGACATTACGGTGAGCACAAACAGTTGTGCTTGCTGGAATTTTGGAAATTCTTTGGCATTGTTTCTCTTCACTTTATCCTTTAGAGGTATTGTCACATGCCCTTTAATTTTACCTTGACTTGTCCATGGGTCATATCAAAATCCAAAAATTTGAGGCTAAAATAAGTCTTTCAAGCTTCTTAAGATTTCTTTTGAAAGCTCCTATTAGAGGCCTACACAATGCAAGAGAAAAGCTCATAGAATATTTTTCAAGGAATCTAGGGATGTACCAGAGAAGTTAGGATCTGGGAGAAACTCTACATCTGTGCCAAACTTTGCATCCTTTTAACTAGCCTCACTATATTTGCCTGATCAAAATGATTTGATGTTTACTATGCCCCTGCCACTGTGAAGTGGCTATTAATAGAAGATGAATCCCAAAATTTAGCTAGGAAAACATTGGGCAATATATTTAATACACAGGAATACACCAGTGATATATTATAAGACTGAAAGCTGTTACTACTTTGCATGGTTTAGTTGCATGCAATTAGCTGCTTAGGATTCCTGTGAATATGGGGGATGTCAATATTAGCTGACAAAGATTGAAAGTTCTTAGAGAATAATATGGTTCTTCCAAAATACTTATCCCTAGTGTTTTGTTTTGTTTTGGGGGGGGCAGCACTAGTGACAATTCTTCTGGTGGGGAGAGAATGCTTTTAGATCTGTTAATCATCATCACCATCTTCATCATTACCTCCAAGTGGTAAGCCAATTCTACCAGAGGAGTGAATCAGATCTCCTCTGACATGAGAGGAAGAGAGGAATAGAACACAGCACAGAACTGGCTCTCATGGTATCTGGCCACCCCTGGAGCTGGTGTAGATTAATTTCCTTCCATGAATTTCCATTGAAATTTGCAACATCTCATTCTCTGACATTCTCGTTTACTTGGGTTATTTACTTCAAATTCCCCTGGACTCGCTGTGTCCTGTTTCACACAGTGCAGGGCCAAAACCTCAAATTGGGCATGGATTGTTTTTATAATGTCCACAGCCAATGTAACCTTTCCTCTCCTTAATCCAAATTTTAAAAGCTTACCTTTTGCTCTGGGTTTTCAGCTCTCTTTGCAGTGATGATAGGCAGCTGTCTTCCTACATGGTCCCATGAACCACATAGTGCCACTGTTGTATGCACAAATTGCTCTGAGGTCAGAACAAGGCACCCTGTATCGATAACATGACTGGGCATCTTGTTGGGCCACTGAACAATGAGCAGGGATCATATGGGAAGGCATCCTGCATGGGAAATTTGGGGGGAATTTGGGGCCAGAATACTCCAGGGTCAGTGAAGAGAAGCTTCATGTTACTCAAACTTAAGAGAAAAGGAGTGCAGTAGAAAACTATCAATAAGTGGCCACTACTTTTGCAAGTCTTCACTTACTGCCTCCAAAGTGAAGCCAGTACTACTACTGGTTCATAGAGTACATGAGTTTTGCAACATAGCTTTTGGGACAGGAATGTCTGCACATTAGACAACCAGTATTGCTAAAGCACTAGCAATAAGGAGGGTGGAAAAGCAATTCAGGCCCCCAGTTCTCTCCCCCCACGCAGATTAGAGGGTGTGCTGTCCTAAACTAATGCTTCTTCAACCCCTTGATTGCAACTTTTGGTATAAAGTAACTGTTGCAAATTCATGTAATCTGATGTCTCAAAGCAATCAACTGAACAACAGTAGATTGTTAAAATAGGGGAGAATATGATTATGTATAAAATTATTCAGCAACTCCAGCAAGCAAGAATTCTTGATTTTATGATATCATGGGGCCTTTAGTTTCCTATGTGGAAGTTGTTCAAACTTCTATTCAAATTTCCACTGGGTAGAGTTGTCTATTTACCCCCAGTGCACACAGGCTGCATCTACACTGCTCAATGCTATTGAATTCTGAGATTTGTAGTTTGTTGTACCACCAGAGCTCTCTGACAGAGAAGGCTAAATGTCTCACAAAACTACAGTTCCCAGAATTCTATAGTATTGAGACATGCCAGTTAAAGCAAGCTCAAACTGGATTATTACTGCAGTGAGGATGCATCCTCAGATGATGGAACTCTGTCATTATATTTATAACTACAGAATAGTTATGTCCAGTAGACTATTAGCAGAAATTGTTTTTATTGCATTGCTGTATTGGCAGAAGATGTGCTCATTTAGAAAACAGGTCCTTCATGTTTCCAAAAAGCAAGAATATTGCAAAGAAATAGTAGAGAACACTTTGGTATAGTTCTGTTATTTCTTCAGCAGAAATGCCTGTATGCTGTAGGTTAAAATCCAGTAGCTTTCACATGGGATCAATGCAAATTAATTTTTATTTAATCCATCCAGACTTTTGAAGTAACTCTACACACACTTCAGGGACAGGTAGTTTAATTTTTATCATCTGTGGCTTTACTAACATCTAGCTGTGCTACCCATGCCAATGACTAAGCAGTGCTGGACGTATTTGGAAACGCTTGCAGCTTCTATATTCATTCAGGAAACTCGGAATGAAGTAAATCCATATGTGCCTTAAAAGTCTTTAGACTTCAGAGTGGGGCTGTATATTCTGGCTTGTAACATTGTCAGGAATGATTCTGCCTGTTTGAAATGTTGCTGAAATAGTAACAAGACTGATGCCTCAACTTTTAGTTTTGTTGTATTTCAAAATTCCAGTAGTCCTGCTTTAAAGGAGTCCTCTGATATTCATTTTTCAGGGGTAGCATATTGTGTGTGTATATATAGAAGAGAATGATGCAATGTATGCAATATTGACCAAGTTTCAGAAAAAGTCTAAGGAACACAGCAGGTCCCAGCAGCCATTGCCCATCTGCAGCTCCTAAGGATCCACCTTTGCTGACAACCCTGCTTTGGAAACCTCCTCCGCACTTTTCTGGTGCTCCAATAGCATTGAGGAGAGGTCATTATCATTTCCACTAGATGTATGGGAAGTGGAGAGGGAGAGAAAGGAAGTGGGCTGAAGAACATATACAGGTTTTGGAAGAGGAGGAATGGGGAGCGCAGTAGCTCTACATCATGGATACCTTTTTAGATGGGACATGTTACAATTAATGGTAAATATTCTACATTGCTTGCTTACTTACTTATCTATGTGCAGGGGTGTCACTAGAGAGTGCGAGGAGTATGGGTCTTATCAGGTGACACTCTGGGGGGGGTGACACCAGTGTTCCCGAAACATCTGTCTTTTGGCAGAAATGGGCTGTGGGGTTCCCCTGCATCTCTTTAAAACATTGAAGGTGTTGTGAGTCGGGTGAGGCTCAGTGGGAAGAGAAAGGAGAGGCCACAGTTTTGTTTTGTTTTTAAAAATTTAAATTTAAATTTAAAAATATTTTTTTAATTAAATTTTTAATTTAAAAAAAATTTTTTTAAAAAATCTTTTAAAATTTTCTTAACAAACATCACATCTTAACCAAAGTTTCCCTTTAACCACATGAAACCCTGTACATTTAAATACATTCAGGCTGTGCATATGATATTGTAATTGAAAGGTACAATTTTAATTTTGCTAGTTGTTTATGTCAGAACTATTATATTCAATGATATACAGGATTTACAATTTATTATTTACTATTTATGAGTAACATTAGTATGAAAAACATTACTAAGGATTCTGTATAGTGTTGTATGAGAGGAGGTCAATGGAGGGGAGGTAACACCATGAGTTACAGCACTGGGTGACACTAACCCTAGTGACACCACTGCCTAAGTGTAACTACATAACATCTCCCAGCACGAACCTCAAACCTACTTTACCAGACAGTAGACACATTGGGTGCAATAGGTCTATTCAGCTGTTGATTGGGGGCACATGAAGGAAGATAGAATCATAGAATCATAGAGTTGGAAGAGACCACAAGGGCCATCCAGTCCAACCCCCTGCCATGCAGGAACTCCCAATCAAAGCATCCCCGAGAGATGGCCATCCAGCCTCTGCTTAAAGACCTCCAAGGAAGGAGACTCCACTACTCTCCAAGGGAGTATGTTCCACTGTCAAATTGCCCTTACTGTCAGGAAGTTCCCCCTAATGTTGAGGTGGAATCTCTTTTCCTGGAGCTTACATACATTGTTTTGGGTCCTAGTCTCTGGAGCAGCAGAAAACAAGCTTGTTCCCTCCTCAATATGACATCCCTTCAAATATTTAAACACGGCTATCATATCACCTCTCAACCTTCTCTTCTCCAGGCTAAATATCCCCAGCTCCCTAAGTCTTTCCTCATAGGGCTTGGTTTCCAGACCCTTCATCATTTCAGTTGCCCTCCATTGGACACACTCATTTCTCCACATCCTTTTTGAATTGTGGTGCCCAGAACTGGACACAGTATTCCAGATGAGGCCTGACCAAAGCAGAATAGAGTGGCACTATTACTTCTCTTGATCTAGACACTATACTTCTAATGATGCAGCCTAAAATTGCATTGGCCTTTTTAGCTGCTGCATTGCACTGTTGACTCATGTTCAACTTGTGGTCCACTTGGATTCCTAGATCTCTTTCACACGTAGTCTCATTCAACCAGGTGTCCCCCATCGTATACCTGTGCTTTTCGTTTTTCCGCCCTAAGTACAGTACCTTACATTTCTCCGTGTTGAATTTCATTTTGTTAGCTTTGGCCCAGCTTCCTAGTCTGTTGAAGTCATTTTGAATTTTGATCCTGTCCTCTGGGGTATTAGCTACTCCTCCTAATTTGGTGTCATCTGCAAATTTTATAACTATACCCCCAGTATTGTCATCCAAGTCATTAATAAAGATATTAAATAGCACTGGGCCCAGGATAGAGCCCTGTGGCACCACACTGGTCACTTCTTTCCAGGTTGAAAAGGAGCCATTGTTGAGCACCCTTTGGGTTCGGCCAGTCAACCAATTACAAATCCATGTAACAGTTACTTTGTCTAGCCCACATTTTACCAGCTTGTTTGCAAGAATGTCATGGGGAACCTTGTCAAAGCCTTTACTGAAATCAAGATATACTCTATCCACAGCATTCCCTTCATCTACCAAGCTGGTAATTTTATCAAAAAAAGAGATCAGATTTGTCTGGCATGACCTGTTTCTCTGAAACCCATGTTGACTTTTTGTGATTATGAAATTATCTTCCAGGTGTTCACAGACTCTCTGTTTAATGATCTGCTCCAGAATCTTTCCTGGTATTGATGTCAGACTAACTGGACGATAATTGTATTGATGTCAGACTAACTGGATGATAATTGTTGGGATCCTCTTTTTTCCCCTTTTTGAGGATGGAGACAACTTTTTTCGAAGATGCTGGGACTTCTCCTGTTCTCCAGGACTTCTCAAAGATTATTGCCAATGGTTCCGATATTACATTTGCCAGTTCTTTTAATACCCTTGGATGTAATTCATCTGGTCCTGGAGACTTACATTTATTTAGATTAACCAGGTATTCCTGTACTATCTCTTTACTTATTCTGTGCTGAAATTCTCTTATTCTGTCCTTTGTTCCATTATCCTCAGGTTGAGCACCCTTTGCCTTTTCTGAGAAGACTGAAGCAAAGAAGGTGTGGAGTAATTCTGCCTTTTCTCTGTCCCCTGATAACTTTTTGCCATCTTCTCCACACAGTGGCCCTACCATTTCCTTCTTCTTCCTTTTGCTGCTGACATACCCCAAAAAGCTCTTTTTATTGTTCTTAACCTCTCTAGCAAGCCTGAGTTCATTCTGTGCTAGCTATTTGTTTGAATTCCTGTTTGGTGATTTCCCCATTTTTCCATTTCTTATACATGTTCCATTTAAAACTTAGTTCAGTTGCAAGTTCCTTAGTCATCCATCCTGGTATCTTGAGACACCTCCCATTTTTCCTCCTCGTTGGAACGGTTTGAAATTGTGCCTTCGGTATCTCCCTTCTGAGAAACTCCCATCCGTCTTGAGCTCCCTTCTCTTTTAGTATTCCTGCCCATGGGATCATCCCCAGTATTTCTCTAAGTTTAGTAAAATCAGCTTTCCTAAAGTCTAGAATGCGTGTCTGACTATGCCTGGCTTCTCCTTTCCACTGTATAATAAACTCCAGGAGGACACGCTCCCGCCTATGGATCCAATCACTTGCACCCCATTAACTGAAGGGGGTTGCAGACTTCCAGAAAAAGTGCAAATTGAGTCCACTTTTAGGGTTAGTGCTAGGGAGTCATGGGGATTGGTTTTTTTCTGAGACATTGAGCCTTCTCTGTCAGAGAGCTCTGGTGCCACAATAAAATACAGTTCCCATGATTCCCTAACCCTAACCCTAAAAGTGGACTCAATTTGCACTATTTCTGGCAGTCCGCAACCCCCCTAGTTCTTCCCTGTTAGTTAGGATCAGATCCAAAATAGCTGACTTCCTTGTTGCCTCTTCCACCTTTTGGACAATGAAATTGTCTTCGAAGAAAGTGAGGAATTTGCTAGACCTTGAGGATTTAGCTGAGTTTGACTTCCAGCAAATATCAGGATAGTTGAAGTCACCCATCACTACTATATTTCTCCTTTCTGAGTGTGTGGTCATTTGACCTTTAACATTTTGTATTCTAAAATAAATAAACAAGCATTTGTTATTTTTCTCTGCTTGCGTTATAACAAAGCAAAATTCGTCGTTCATAATTCTCCCCTAAAATCCCACATTTGCCTAAACCTACATCATCCATACCCTTCTCTTTCTTCCTCACCCAATCCATGCCCTCTTCATCCATAATTCCTTTCCACCTTCCCACTTCTTATCTTTCCTTTCACACACTTTCTCTCCTACTTCCTACATACTCATACTTCGAAGAAGGTATGCAGAGCCAATTGTTGACATCTGCTATTTTCCTCTCTCTTCCTGGACCATGCCCTTCAACTGGCAGAAGAGATGAGATGACAATCTGTGCCTCCATTTCTTTCAGCTTCTTACCTAGAGCCTCGTAATCCCTTTTGATGTTCTGATATTTCTACTCCCTCACACCAATGAACAAGCCTGAGACAAGGGATTGTGTCAGGTCATGCTTCTGATTGTCACATTCTCACTCGCTGGTGGGAGAGGGATAGAAACATCATCCTTCTTGTGCCCCAATCAGCAGCTGAACAAACCTCTTTCTTCTGATGTGGCTGTTGACTGGTAAAGTAGGTTTGGAAGGACACTTACAATTGTGGAAATAGTGCCACAATTGTGACTAGGTTTTCGTGTAATGATTATAATGAGCATTATAAATAACATTTGTACAGATAAGAATCTTTTATCAAATAGCAAATGACAGCTCTAAATGCAGTTTTACCTGGCTGGTGTGTGTGTGTGTGATTGAGATTGACAATGAGATGGAAAAGGGAAAAGATAGAAAATAGCAGCAAAACGAATTTATTAAGAGTATCAGTGTTTGCTGGACCAGTGAATGTAAGGGTAGGTCCTCCTTTCTCTCTCTATTCTGGTGTATTCCAGGTGTATACTGGTTCTTTGTGTTTGTTTGTTTTTACTTCTGCTCACCTTTTTTCATGAAATGTTATAGTTGTTATTTATTTATTTTTAATATTTATTGTTAAAAAGTATTATTATAAGTAAACAACTATATACAAAACATGTCACAACAATTAAGCAAAACAAAACATTTCATCTCACAACTTTGAATTATGTTGTGGGGCTCCTTCTTGGGTTCTGTGCAATATGTTGCCAAAATGTGTATTTTGAGGCAGTCTAGCCATATGTTTAGAAATGTGCCATTATCATTACAACCACGCCAACATTTGAAGGAAACATTTTTAACCATTCTGGCTAGCTTCACTGGAGTCAAATACTACCTGTATATAATTTTCAAGGTGTTTTCTCTAATCGGTGCTGATTTGGATTTAAAAGGGATGGAAGACCAAACTGTAGTCCATTTTGAAATGGGAATTAAAAGATTCAAATCCGTTTCCCATGTTAGTTCTATGCCATGGACATTTTGGTAAGAGTGGTCAATCAAACAGTTGTAGATTAAAGATGTTAGTCATTTGGTGTTTTGGGAGGGGGGAAACACATTGTTCCTCAAATAAGTTAGTAATCTAGGTGGTCCTCCTATTTCCTTTAATTTGCATGTAAAAGCAATTATCTGCTGGAGGTTAAACCAACTAACCTTTAATAGCTCTAAATTAGTTCATCAATTGTTTTTGGTCTGCCATTATGAAAGAGGTCTCGGACAAAATATACACCTTGTTTTTCCCATCCCTGGGATTGATTGAATTTATCAGGGGAATAGAAAAATTTGTGGACAAGGAAGGGGCAGCTAGGGGAGGGATCTGGTGCTAAAACTTGCTTTCATTTTGACCATATCTTTGGTGTTGCTTGTAGCCATGGGTTTTTAATGTTTTTAATTACTTGCTAAGTTGGTTTGTTAAAGAACAAAGCAAGATTGATTGATTATATTTCTTATTTATAATGTTCAAGCACTTCATTGGTTTTAGTGGATTGCCTTCAGCTAGTTAAAATAATGTTGGAAGATTTTTGCATTCTCTTTCCCCTCCTTAGATAGATAGGGATTTCCTGCGTGCAAACTCTCCCTCTCTCTCATTCAAACTAACCATGTGATTTAGGTCACTCCCCCTTTGGGAATAACAGACATTCTCTCTAAAGATTTTCAACTGAATTTTTGGTCCTCCATCTTCCTCCTCTCTCAACTTTATTTGGAAAGATAGTGAGATAAAGATTTCTTTTTACCGGAACTATTCATTAGCTAGATTAGGATATAGCTTTTATGTATCTATAGATTAAAGCCACTAGTAAACTTTTGTTTGAACTACAAGCTACTTGTGTTTTGTGTGTGTGTGTGGTTTTTTTTGGAGTCAGTCTCAGTTCTTAGGGAAGCATAGGGGCTTTGCAGACGGGTGACCATGGGCTGCCCTAAGAAGCGGAGGATTGGGGCCAAAGCTGCCCCATGTCTCAGCCCCAATCCAACCTTTGGGCATCCCTGAAAGGAGCACCAAAATGCCGCTCCTTCCAGAGCCAGCGAAAAGAGCGCCGGAAGAGCTGTCGTCTGGCTTTTCCGCGTCTCTTCCAGCGCAGCGTGTGCAGAGGTTGCGCCGGGAGGACGTCATCAGGGTGCTCACCGTGTAACGGCACACACTGATGACGTCCTCGGGAAGGGGTTGAGGCAGCCGCTGTGTGGCTGCCCCTCCCCTTCCCTGCCTCCAAGACGGCACTTTGTGCAGTCTGCATCCCCCTATAGTTAGACAGAGGCACTTAAATTACTCTACAAATTATATATATATATATATATATATATATATATATATATATATATATATATATATATATGCACATTAGAGTCTTGTAGCTTCCATGTGGTGTTGAGATGAACCCACCTGGGGTTTTACTCCAAACTTGAAAGGAGATAGCCAAAGTGTGGTGTGGGTTACATTTTCACCTTAACTTTATAGATGTTGTTGAGGATGTCCTGTTCTTTCCTGGAACAGCTTTTCCATGCATAGTGTGTCATTTTTAGAATCATCATAATAACTGGTGACCAGTTCAAACATCCAGATAGAAGCAGAAGGTGTTTAGGCTTATTGCATGTGAGGCTTCTGCAGAAGTTTGTGTGCTTTCCTTCACAACTTCAAAGAAAACATGTTTGAAAGAAATGATTGCAAATAGGAGGAGAAAAACATGACATGGAAGTAAAAGCAATTGTTTTGCACAAGCTGGCATGGCTGAAGAAAGCCATGAGTTCTGACTGCTGCTGCTTCTGCTCTGCAGCTCCCAGAGAGAATGATTAAATAGTGAAGAGGGATCAGACTGCCAGAAATAGTGCAAATTGAGGCCACTTTAACTGTCCTGGCTCAGTGCTAAGGAATCATGGGAACTATAGTTTATTGTGGCACCAGAGCTCTCTGGCCGAGAAGGCTCAATGTCCCAGAAAAAAATATAATTCCCATGATTCCTTAGCACTGAGCCAGGACAGTTAAAGTGGCCTCAAGCTGCATTATTTCTGGCAATCAAAAAAGGCCTATTTAGCATTTGAGTGCAGGCATGGAAAGTGAAGCATGGAGCTTGGAGAGGTCCAATTGCCTGAGGTTTGCCAGTCCTCTAGACCACTGCTATTCAAAGCGGTCATCCCTGGACCAGTGCTGACGCCCCCGCCCCCCAGGTCATTGGTTGCTGGAGATTTCCTGGAAAAGAAGGAAAAAGTTGTAGTCAATGGTCACGGATATCGAGTTAATCCCTGACACATGGGTTTAAAAAAAATTCTACCAATCCCCCATATCAGATTATTTTAAGAAGCACTGCTCTAGAGAAAATGTCCTCTCCTCACTTCCATCCTCACCTAATACTGGTGGCAGCTGTGTACACTAGGGTGAGGGCACTTGTGAAAATAAGGTGGGAAAGTCCAATCACACACCTGACAACTGTCCCAATTCAGCAGGGGCAGTCCTATCACACTACTTTTTCAGTTACTTTAAAAATGTCAGTTTTTCTCTCTTGCTCCCACTTCTCCCCTTTGTCCTGACCTTACTTCAGTTACTGCAAAGTCAGTTCAAATGCAAAAGTAGTTTGCATTCCATTAGCTCAGCAGTGGAGTGGATGAGAGGAGGGGGCAGAATTTTGCCATTCCCTGAAGTCTCAGGCTAAAGCAAACTTCTGTTTGTCTCTCCTAGCATCTCCTTGTCTGTTCTTCCTCTCTAATAACACTTGCCATCTTGACTACAGTCACATGTCGTTTGGCCACATGTGTGCTGGTTTTCATCTGTGAAATGTTGAGGTTTATATGAGCCTTTACAGCAGGGGTAGGCAACCTTTCCCCTTTAAGGGCCGCGGGACTTCAGCTCCCAGAAGCCTCAGCCATGTTGACCTATAGTCCCATGTTGGCCAATAGCTCCTGGGATTCTGGGAGCTGAAATCCCTCGGCCCTTAAAGGGGAAAGGTTGCCTACCCCTGCTTTATAGACTGCTAGAAATAAACTACAGTTCCCATGATTCCCTAGCACTGAGCCAGGACAGTTAAAGTGGCCTCAAGCTGCATTATATCTGGCAGTCTGTAAAGGCCCATTGCCAGTGGCTATAAAAAGATGCCTCACATTTTAGGAATAAGACCCAGAGTTGTTCTTGAAAAATACACTTTAAAAGTATAAAAATATTTTTAACAAATGACACTTTTTTAAAAATGAAAGGTTTCCCACAGCTGAGCTCATTTTAGTATAGCCTTTCTGTAAGCACATGAAGTTTACAGAAGCTTTTGTTCTGGCCTTTGCATGCACACACACACACACACACAGAGAGAGAAAACACAGCACTTACTACTATAGCCTGGTGTCTAAGGGGCATATAACTAGGGCAGTTCTGGCCTGTGTAATACTGTTTGTAATGGGAAATCTAAACAGGGAATGGCAGTGAGGCATGACAGGAATGTGTTTCCATTGGAGAAGTCAGTGTAGAGAAAAAGTATAAGCAAATCCATGTCCAGAAGGTCTGTTCAGCTGGCCAAGACGGAAGACTAATGTTATTGTACATTGGCTGTCACCGTGCCAGCCCTCCCTCACTGATTTGTTTTCTCTTATCCTCTCTCTTTCTTTCTTTTTCTCTTTTTCTTTCTCTGCTCCCCTGCCCCTCTGCCCCTCTGCTAACTGTTTTCTCAGGTGGACAGTGACACTATTTGGAATGAGCTGCATTCGTCCGGTGCTGCACGCATGGCTGTTGGCTGTGTCATCGAACTGGCTTCCAAAGTGGCCTCAGGAGAGCTGAAGGTGAGGTCTGGGTTGCATTGTGTGTGGGAAAACTAGGGAAAAGGCTGAAAGTGATGTTGTTGTTCTGAGGCTGAAGATGGAGGGGAGTGGGGAAAAGGCAATGAGGAAGATGGTGGGTCACTAAGGTGTGGTAATCTAAATATCTTTGTTTGGCCAGTCAGGAGATTGTTTTATTACTCTGGGCCTTCCAAATCACCAGAGACAGTTCGGCTCCCAGTATACTACAGTATTATTTCAATTGTTGTACCGCAGACTTGATTACACAACCATTGCCCAAGCTGAAATGACTCACAGGACGTACAGATCTGGCATGCTATTCTGAAATTCTCTTTTCGAACAAGTGTGACTGTGTGCATGCACACACACGTGTGTGTATCTTACTGAGTTGTAAGCATAGTCCCGAAATGCCACCCAAAGCGAAGAAAAATAAATAAGAGACCTGTGAGCTTTGAAGAAAAAGAATGGCCTTGTTGATTAGAAGGGTAGTGATGCAGAGTATGCCTTTCTGTCAAACAACCTCAAACTCAGAGCACTTCCTCTCCTGCTCCATTTTTGAGCTTCCTACCTATACAATTTGTAAAGACAGAAGTACAAACTTCAAACCATCCCAAGTCAAAACAATATATAAGACAATTTATTGACATTATACTTGATATTTTGACAAGATTATTTAAAACATGCATCATGTGCTCTCTCTGAATGCTGTGATACTCCAGTTAATATTTTTAGATGAAGACATCAACAAAAGTATACACATTTTAGGTCAAATAGGTGATAGTTTTCATACAGTGATCAGTGCACAGTTAGGTTTTGATGCATGTCTATATATACTGTTGTAATTCAAACTGGAATGAAATCACATCCTTACCATTGTTTAAAATTATGATTTTATCAATCAGATAAAATTATGGATAAATAAATCATTTTAATCTGATGCTTAAAGCTCAGCAGGGATGGTGGCACAAAGTGAGTATCTTTGGATATTTCCTTACCAGAATGCTACCACAGAGAAAGCATTATGCCTTGTAGCACACTCCTTAATCTTCAGAGGCTAGAGAAGGTAAGGATCTTCAACAAAGTTCTTGTCTGAAGTCAAATTGCTGATGATGACACTGTCTTGGGAATGTGGGAAGGAGCATCCTTGAACACTGAGGTCTGCTGAAGGAGTTTTCCTCTGTCTGCCATCTATGGAAGAAAAGCTGGGTATAAATTCAATAATTAAAGAAGCAATACACTATGATAGGATATGGGAGGGTGCCTTCTCTTTTATGGTATCCTGGTTGTGGAATGCCCTCTCCTTTGAGGCCAGATTGGCAAGTGCCTTGGTTTCATTCCACCATCAAGCTAAAATACTGCTTTTCAATAAAGCATTTGGGGCCCAATTTATTTTTTCCCCAAATGTAGATGTCCATGTTTTTGAATTCTTTTAACTTGGTTTAATGTGTTTAACTATTTAATATGTTTTTACTCTGTTAAAATTATTTGTTTTTTAAAACTCTTAAATATATTTTATTTGTATATGCTGAGATCTTGTGATAAAGAGTAGGATATAACTATTCATCATCATCATCATCATCATCATCATCTTGTAACCCAAGATATTCATAGGAGGGCAGCCAATTCTTGATGCTAGGATCCCAAACAATAAGAAAAAAGATAACAACCAGCACTTTTATTTTTGTTTTGACAGTATACTTTATTTTAAACCTGATATGATGTATTAAAATGGCCAATTCCAATCAATACTCTGGCTGCTGTTTTTCATACTAATTCTTAAGATACCATTCTGTATAAATCAATGTGCACACTCAGAATGGAGGAATTCTGACTTTTTGGTACTTTCAATGTTTTCTGTTTAAAAAGTACTGGAATTGGAAAGATGCATTTTCTTATCTTTAATCTGTGTACTTTTTCCTGATAGAACAAAATTTAAAAGCCAGACTAGATAAGAATAATCAGACATGTTTTATGTGCAGTTGACACAACCAAGATTTGCTGAAAGACCTTTACTGCTTATCTCCATGGATTTATGGGGTCTTTTACATTGTGGATTTACTCTTCAGTGTTTATCTCTCTGTAATGAAGAGCTTTAGAAGCAAAGTTGTCAATCAGTCTACTTTTCCAATGGCTGCTGAAATAGCTGAAATGAAGCAACAAATGCACATGGAAGGGTTCACCCTTCACTCCATATTTATTTGCAGTTTATTTTAAGAAAACAACATAGAAAGTGGTGGTCATTGGACTGGTGCTGGTCCATGAGCCACTGACCACAGGTCCATAGTGAGATTCTAGGAAAGAACAGAAGAATTGTAGTCACTGAGTTCATGACATTGAAAAAATAATAATCACCAGCCCCTGACACTAGATAGTCTGAGAGGCACTGATATAGAAGATTCTAAGCAGGATGTTTGTCTGGAACAGAATCCTGTAGATCTAGATCAAACTCACAGGCTTAAAGTGTAACATGAAATACACAACACTTTGAGCACATAGTGAAGTTAAAATACTGTAAGTCAAGACTAACAAATCACTATTTCTCCTCAGAACAAGCAAATATGGTTGGGAAATGGTATCTACAGAAATATCCATTTTTATTCTAAATTAATGCATTTGTTTGAATTGTTTAAATGTTAAGGCCTTTTCCACTCTCCAAATGAAGAAATTTGCACATTTAGCAAATTCTTATAAAAAGTGAAACAAAGCAAAAATTTCCTATAATCCTCCTTCTGAGGCTTATAGGATTGCATTGTTGAGTTGCAACAACATAAAGAGACTATTCATTCCTGATCTCCCTGGATAAAGGCTTCATTATTATCTATAGTTGGTGGCAGTTAAATATTTCCTCTTCATCCTCTAAATCCCAAAACATGAAACTTTTTTTATTCTGGCTAACTACAGAGTATGAAATGCTAAGAGCTTCCAAAGCTTTCTGATAGCAGCATTTCATTTCAAAACTTTTTAGGTATTCCTTTCCATCCTTTCTGCAACTTTGGCCATTTGAGTGTCAGTCAGTAAGTGGCACATGCCTTGTTAAAAAGGAAGTGAATATTTCCTTATGGCTGTGGATGTTTCCTGCAAGGTCTGTCTGTCTGGAAGGCTGGGGCAGAAACAGTGTCTAGCAGATTAGTGTTAGAAATGAAAAGAACTTTGCTGGACTTGATATGGTAGACTAAGGCCCAAGCCATACAGGCCAAATAAAGCAGCTTCTGGCTGCTTTGGGGGCATGGTTTTTAGAGACATATGCCCCCAAAGTGCCTGGAAGCCACAGCAAGGCTGCAAAAAGGAGTTGGTTTAAACCGACTCATGGCTGGCATGGCTTTGGGAGCAGCCCATGCAGTCTCTGTGATTCCGGCCTGATCGCAGTTGTCTGTTTCACCCCTAAGGTATTCATTTTGCAGAATCCAAGATTCACTGCAAGGCAAAGCACAGCTTGCATGAGAAATCTGCATCTTTGTAAGCCTTGTGGAATGTTTCAGAGAAATGCGATCCACACACAATCATACTAGTGTTTTTAAAATGCAAATGATTACAATGTGCACAGCAAGAAAATTTGTGCAACATCCTTTACTCATTGGGAAAGATGGGCATAAAATATGTATTTTGGGGGAAATGCATGAATAAAAGCCTTTCCTGCCATTGTACTCCAATGTCATATATGCCACATTCAACCTAATACCCTAGAAATTGGTTTTAATTCAAACACATAGATGCAGAGAAAGAGAGAGAGAGAGTCTCTTGAGTCTATCCCTCCCATCTTATGTAAATCTCAGAAGACTGTAACTCAGAACATTACTGATCAAAAATAACTGACCAAAAAGCAGACAGAATTGATTGAAACACTGAATCTGTAGCTATAATAAACATCTCTTCATTCCATTAGGAATCCCTCATGAACCATTTGCTCCTTTTATTGTTCCTGGCCAAAAGACAAAGTACCAGCTGTGAAACTGTAAAACAATACAGCCTACTTGAATCTCATTTTTAAAAAGAGATACTAAATTATGCTTTTCGGAGTAAAGAAAATGTAACCCCTGTCTGTGAAACCTAAATATATTATCACTAAACATAAAAGCAAGAGAAATTCTCCATGAAGACTGATTCCCCCCTCTCCCCTCATTGTTAGGTAGGTTGAGTGAGCCAATCCTTGGCACAAAACTCTCAATTCTAAACAAGTTAAGCACATGATGCAAGTTAAGCTTGCATTGAAGGATGAGATGTGTAATTGCCACTGCTTTCTTTCCGTACTGTTTTCACTCAATGGGAAGTGATGTGGCATCTATTAATTTTCCCTGACAGTTTTTTTTCCAGTAAGAGAGGAATCCAAAGTAGATATTCAGATATCACCTCCTGGTTTATTTTAGTGCTCTTTTTAATGCAGACTCTGGCATTATTCAATAGGACTGTTGGCAAAGCATAAATCCCCACCTGCTGTTCTATCTTCCTTCTTCTGCTCCTTCTTTGACAGTGGCTTTTTCTTCCCTCAGTGTACAAGGGCAGCCAACTACTTTTTGGGGAGCATCTGGTTACCCTTGAGAAGCTGAGGAAGAAACAGCCTTTATTCTTTGGAAGAGCAAAGGCTGGACCTTCATCTCTAGTGTGTAGGAGCAGCTGGATGGTCTCTGAATGCCCCCATGGCCAATTAGTGGTTGGAGGGACTGGTCCTAGGCCTGAAAGCTACATAAGACAGCCAAGATCCACTACAACTGCTAATGGAACATAAATCTGTCCAAGTGTCCCAGTGTATCTACACCAGCTTCTTCACCTCCTTTGGTGGCACAATGGCAGCCCAAGGCTCTTGTGCAGTCCTGCCTCCCCATCTTTGCCTCATTGGCCCCAGCCTGAGATTTGTCTGGCTTCCCTTTCCTATTTGGGGTGGAGAAAAACCAGCCATAACACTTCCCATTAGAAAAAGCCGAAAAAAGGCTTCTCCATTTCCAGGTATGCCAAGACAGACTTCTGGATGCACAATCTCACAGAAGATCAGTAACTGAGAAATGGAGCTGTGCCTAGCAGCCACCAACAGTTCTTTGTACAAGTAGATAGAGAGTACCTGTTTTTGTAATGTCTTCAAAAGTACTTAGCCATGGCCTAATTAGAGTTTATGGCAGCTTAAGCCACCTAGAGGATTCTGACCTAGATATCAGGGATAGTATATACCGGTAATTTATCTCTAGCAATTTCATGTTTATGGGCAGAATGTGCAGGAAAAGGATGAAACAGGTACTTTTCAGGTAACACTCCATGTTGTCTGCGTAAGAAAGGGGCAGGATTCAAAGACATAGCTGTGGTAGTCTAGATCAGTATGCAAAAGGTTATCATAGCAAAGGGGTTTTGTAGATGAAGGTCCAGCCTGTATTTGACACTTTGCAAAGGGCCATTAGTTTTGCAAATGATAGGGGCAGCCTGGACCCCAAGAAAAGTTACTTTTCTTTTGATAATGGAACTGAAATGTTATTACCTGTCTTTTATTGCTCTTGGCCCCTGGTCCTCACATGGCCATGAAGGGGAGTTGCCTCTGACTGCATGGATAGCCCGCTAGACCAGTAGTTCTGTGGGGTGCAATTTTAGTTTCCAGGGTGTTAACCCTTTTAAAGGAAACAAAAAATATGCAAGTATGAAAGTTAAACTTGTTAGAGTCTAACTTTCATTAGCAGAACCACAGAAGTGTGAGCCTGACTAAATTATTCTTAATATGCTTTCCTAAAGAATAAAGAGTCAGAAAAAAAAAAACATACAATGTGTAGTTTAAAAACAAACAATAATGGTTTTAATATAAATCTCACCATCTCGGGAGTTCATGGAGACCATGACAAACATGGGCCTATCCCAATTGGTTGTTGGGCCCACACATTGTGCAGGTCATATACTCGATGCGGTCTTCAGTACAGAACAGGAATATCCATGGGCAGAGGTGGTAAGTACCTCCGCATTGTCATGGACAGATCATTTCCTGGTCAAGATGGAACTCAGAGCCAATATCTGCCCTGCCCGGGGTGGTGGACCCATTCGAATGGTCTGCCCTCAAAGGCTTATGGAGCCAATTGGATTCCAGAAAGCCCTAGAGGGTTTAATGGTTGGAAATGCCGGTGATCCTGTTGATGCTCTGGTCAATACCTGGAACACCGATCTTACCAGGGCTATCGACACGATCGCTCCTAAGCGTCCTTGCCATCCCACTTCAAACTGAAGGCCTTGGTTCACACCTGAGCTTAGGAGAATGAAGTGGACAACAACTGGAGCGCAGGTGGTGGAAGACTCGTCTCCTATCTGACAGAACTCACCATAGGAACTTTCTTTGTTCCTATCGGGAGGCAATATGGGCAGCAAAGAGAGCTTTCTCCTCTGCACGTATTGTGTCTGCAGAGTCCCATCCAGCAGAGCTGTTTAGGGTGGTGAGGGAGCTGACGCAGGCACCCCCTGCGCCAAATCCCTTGCTTAACCCGACAACGGCCTGCTGTGACACATTTAACAACTTGTTTGCAGATAAAATCTCTCAGATAAGAGCCGACTTAGATGCCACTGTTGGAACAGAATCTATAGGCGAGGTGTCCAGCGACTCTGTCTATGAAGTTATTCTGGATCAGCTCCAATCTGTGAGTACTGAGGACATGGACAAGCTGCTTGGTAAGCTGAGGAAAACAACTTGCCCTCTCGACCCTTGCTCATCATGGCTGGCCGTCCGGGGGGGGGATGCATTGAGGAGATTCCTCACGGATATCATCAATGTATCATTCAGGGAAGGACATGTTGCATCTTGTTTGAAGGAAGCGGCTGTTAGGCCGCTTCTGAAAAAACCTTCCCTGGACCCCCTGGATATGAACAACCATAGGCCAGTCTCTTTGTTACCATTTCTGAGCAAGGTAATCGAGAGGGTAGTTGCTCTTCAACTGCAAGCTGTCTTGGAGGAAACCGATTATCTAGACCCATTTCAAACCGGCTTTAGGACAGGCTTTGGGGTTGAGACTGCCATGGTTGCCTTGACCGACGATCTGCGTCTGAGCATCGACAGGGGTAGTGTGACCCTGTTGGTGCTCCTAGACCTCTCAGCGGCTTTTGATACAATATACCATGGCCTATCAATTTGTTCAGACAGATCCCATAAAGAAAAGTTATCTTGACATCCAGATGTTGAACATTCATTTTCTTGTAAGTTGTGACAGCTAGGAGAGGTCTGATAGTTGTGTGTGTGAGACTATCCCAGCAAAAGTTTTGTTATAGTTCTCACCATATGTTTAAGTATAGTTTCTAGCTTTGTATTTCTGAATCTCCCCTTCTGTATCTAGCTTTGTGGTAAAGATCCATCTATAGCCAATTGCCTTTTTTCCTTTTGGCAATTCTGACAAAATCCATATCTTGTTTTTATATAAAGATTGCATTTCTTCACTGGCAGCTTGCACCCACTTCTTACAATCTGTCTTTGGAATTTCCTTTATCTGATTCCAATCAGAGGATTTTGGAATTAATTCCTCTGTGGCTTGATAAGAGAATCTGTCAGGTGGCATACCTTCATTGGAGCATTCTGACCTTTTCACCTGAATTTGGATACCTGGCTCCACTTCTTGTGTGCCTTCTGGTTTTTCATCATTAGGCTGGTCCACTGCAGATGTAGCCCATTATGGATGCAAGAACTCCACATGCTCCGGTCAATGGTGGAAGTTTTCTTCTACTGTAAATAAACCTGGACAGACATCTTGGTTTGGATTAAGTTTGGCCTTTATCAATATAAACAGCACATGTTAATTTTATTGTGCATCCATCTGGATTTAGAATTCTGTAACAATTTCTAGCATAAGCAACAAAAATTCTCTCTTTATTTCTGCAGTAAAGTTTATAATAATAATAATAATAATAATAATAATAATAATAATAATTTATTTATATGCCACCTGGTGGCGAACCAATCTAGGTGGTTTACAAGCTAAAACACAGAGCTAAAGTTACATAGCTAATAACAGTTTACCTCTTTTCTGCTTAGGAATATAGGTAAATGCTTTGTCTCCAAAAACTTTCAGATGGTTTAATTTAGACTTAACTCAATGCCATAACTGGAATGGGGTTACATCTTTAGATTAAGTTGGCAATCTGTTTCATAGGTATGTAGTGGTCATGATGGCTTCAGACCAATAGAGTTTAAGCATATTAGCTTTCAAAAGCATAGTGACTATCATCTCCTTGAGAGTTCTGTTCATTCTCTCTGCTATGCCATTGTTTCAGAGAATAAGCCTGTGTAGTCTAATGCTCAATGCCATGTTCCTTTAAAAATTTATCAAATTCAACATTGACAAATTCAG
Source organism: Phrynosoma blainvillii (assembly GCA_026167975.1). Classification (NCBI taxonomy): domain Eukaryota; kingdom Metazoa; phylum Chordata; class Lepidosauria; order Squamata; family Phrynosomatidae; genus Phrynosoma; species Phrynosoma blainvillii. Next base: position 43,618,143 of record JANUYF010000005.1, read on the forward strand.
TGCCATTGTCTGTGTGCAAGCTCTTTGGTCTGTAACCAAATTTGTTAGTGACTCTATTAAAGTACTCTGAATTTTTGAAAATCTTGACTCTTCTCTCTGAGAAGATAAGTGTATGTGTTTCTGCTGAACTCATCAATAATAATAGTAAAATAAGAGTTACCTCCTGCTGACTTTTGATTCATTGGTCCAGAAAGTTCAGCATATAAAGGATCCAATGTTTTGTTGGATTGTTTCTCAGCAACTGGAGGATGTGAAGCTCTTATGGCTTTTGCTTTCAAGTATTCTAAATACTTTTCATTGTTAGAGCATGCTTTGAATTTGAAATCTCATGCAAGCTTTTGATTTGCCAGTCTCTTAATATTTTCAACACTTCGATGAACAAATCTGTGATGCCATAAAGTTGAACAATCTTTGTGATTACATCTGGTCACACTGTTCACAAATGAATGTAAAATCTGCATCTGATAACATCCATGAGATCCTAAATCTGCTCTAAAAATCAAATTATTGCCATGAAAACCAAAGCAGAATTTCAGTTCCCAGAAGCCAAAGGCAATTTGGCCAACAATTAAGAATTATGGGAACTGAAATCCAAGGTCTAATCTGAGTTAATGCCATTTGATACCACTTTAACTGCCATGCTTCAGTACTATGGGATTCTGGGATTTGTAATTTTGTGAGACATTTTGCCTTCTCTGTCAGAGAGTTCTAGTGTAACAACAAACTACAGATCCATAGCACTGAGGCATGGCGGTTAGAGCAGTGTCAAATTGCATTATTCTTCAGTGCAGATTAGAAACAAATCATCTGTTAGATTAAAGATTGAGAATCATTGGTCTAGTCCATCTTAACTGACAACAGAAATAACATCTGAGACAAAATGTCAGCTTGTGACTATCATCACTTTTCTTCTCCTGTATGATTTTTAACATCTTTGCCTGATGAAGAAGCCAGTGAAGCTTTGAAAGCTTGCATGATGTATTTTGTGTATTTTAGTTGGCTAGTGAAGGTATTGCTCTTTTGTGGATTTTGGATTTTGTTGTATTTTTCTGAAACCCCTCAATATCACTTCCAAGGAAGAAATGCTTGGGAGAATTGCCAGAATGTGTTTAGCACTTGGATACTGCCTTTAAAATTCAAATTTGGAGGAGATTCACCATTCCACTGATATGGAAGTCACTGCTTGAAGCTCTCTTGTTTCAGAGGACCTTAGATTTAAAATGCATAGAACAAAAGAGTTTTCCTTCTAAATTTCAGAATACTATTATAAAACTTCACTACTTGACAGCAGAAGCACACTGGTGTGGTGAGTGGAGGGTAGAAACAGAGGAAAGTGAATCCTCCAATGATAACTTCTGATATTATCTTGACCATCCATTTCCACAGAACCAAATCATGCATGGCCTCTTCAACCCTTTCTTCAGATGGAAAGTATGAAATTTCCCTCTTGGTAGACAAAGTTCATATAAGTGAATTAAAACAGTTTGAAATGAATATCCTTGGAAACGAAAATTACAGGCTTTCCTGGGATGTTTCCTTTTGATATGTCAGAACTGATCAAAGTCATAAGATCTCTCTCTCTCTCTCTCTCTCTCTCTCTCTCTCCTCTCTCACACAGGCAGAGCTGTATCTGGTCATCACTGTTAGCTTGTTTCTCTCTGATTTTTCAGAATAATATGACTAAACCATAAAATGATTATTTCAACTAAGAGTATATATTTGATGTTACCCAAAGCCTCACCAGAAAGTCAAATAAACAGATCAAGAGGTCTGAAAATATCTATCAGACTTAAAGGCTCCCAGAATAAAGAGATTTCAGGAGGCAACACATTTCAAGAATTGTTGCTCCCATATACTAAGAGCGAAGAACTTGGGGATAACTTCTTGGCTTAGTAATAATTAAATAAATAACCTCTCCTAGCCTGACTTTTCAAACCTTGTGGAAATATCTTTCACCTGCGCTCTGATCACCAGCAGAAGGGGCCTACTTCTTCCCATGCACTTGATGCTGGTGGCATGGGGGGGGGGGAGTTATGATCATGGCAATAGTGTCACAATTGTGACTTAGGGGGGATGCAGATGGGCGGTCCTGGGCCACCCCGGAAAACAAAGGATCGAGGCCAAGGCTGCCAGATGTGTCAGCCCCGATCCTCCCTTTTGCCACCTGGGAAAGGAGCGCCAAAACATCACTCTTTTCACTGGCTGTGAAAAGGATGCCCGAAGAGCTGCCATGTGGCTCTTTTGCACCTCTTCCGGTGCAGCGTGTAAAAATGCTGTGCCGGGAGGATATCCTGACAGCACATGCTGTGCACAGCGACACACGCTGTGATGACATCCTCAGGAAGGGGTTGGGACACTCAGCGTGTGGCTGCCCCTCCCCTTCCCTGCCTCCAAGACAGCGCAAAGCACCATCTGTAGAGGCCCTTAGTACAAATTGTGAGTGTGGAAGTTACCTAGTTTGTATACTAAGTAGCTGAGTACTGGGCTTCATTATTTTATTTTCTTACCAGTGTGATTCTACTTCCACTCAACTGATTAAGCCAGGGGTAGACAACCTTTTTGAGCAGGGGGCCGGGTTGCTGTCCCTCAGACAATTGGGGGGGGGGGGGGCAAAGCACCATTAATTAATTAATTAATTAATTAAAACAAAAATAAAAAAAATGCATGCACACTCTCTCAGCCCTAGAAAAGCCAGGGCAAAACCCCTGTGGAGATTTTGCCAAGAAAACCCCAAGAACAAGTAATAACAACAATAATCAATATCATCATGGTGGGTGGCAGCGGCGGCAGCGGCAGGATTGGCTTAAGTCTTCAGTATGAGTACTATGCCCTTTACTCAAAGTGAAGACTAAAAATCTCCATTCCCACTACTCAGCTTCGATGAATGGTGATATCATCCAGCAGCCCACACTCTTGTGTTGTGAGATTGCCCACTGGCATTTCAGTGTCCTCTCAGAATTAGGTTTCATTGAATTGAATGGGTGGGGGTAAACTTCCTCTCTCTATTCAGATGCTGCACAAGAGATAGTCACATAAGGCAGGAAAGTAGACATAGGGCCTCGGCAGACGACTAAAAGAGTCGTCTTCCGGGCAGGGAAGAGGAGGGGCAGCCGCACGAGCGGCGCCCCTTCCTCTCCCCGAGGTCGCCCCCAGAAGCGCAATCCGTCCACACGGCCGGCGCACCGGGGATGACCTCATGGCGCAGCGTCCACATGCGCTGCGCCGTTTGAGCCAGGGAAAGTGTGCCCGCCGCTTTTAGGGCGCACTTTCCCTTACATCTAAAAGGAGCGCCAATTTGGTGCTCCTTTTAGATGCGCCGCAGGAGCGCCGCGGTCCGGAGGCTGAACTCCGGCGGCGCTCCGACCCGCGGCGTCTCCGGGGCCTCCGTCTGCTGAGGCCCATAATTTCATATAATCTTTACATCTCAGATGAGAACAACCAAACAAGGCTTAACCGTTGTGTGAAATAGTAATACAAAGCAAAAAGATGAGAGGCCTAAATACTGTGATCTCATCTGAACTTAGAAGCTAAGCCCCAGTACAGACAGGCCAAAAGGGCTGGCCTAGGGGTGGAGTTGGGGGTGTGGTGACCGCATGCCAGCCACCCCAACTCTGCCCCGATGCTGCTGTCATACCATGCACCCAACTGCATGGCGGATAGTGTCAGGGCCCTCCCTTGGCACAGCATTCAGACATGCTGCACCAAAGGAGTGCAAAAAAGCCACTGCCACTGTGGCAAGAGCAGCAAAGTGCTGGATCGGGGCCTCAGCATGCAGTTGCCATGGCCCCGATCTGGCAAGGGAAGGGGCAGTGGGATGCCACCCCTTAGGGACTGTCTGTTTAGCCCCTAAGTAGGGTTTGGCTACATTAGCCCTTGGACGAAGGACCATCATGGAATACCAAGTGCTGAAGGCTATATGTAAGACATAGGCAGTGGCAAACCGCCTCTGAATATTCCTTGCCTCTGAAAACTCTCTGCCACTATGAAAGTCATGAGGCCAACAGGAGACTTTACAGAGCATATACACACACAGAGCAAGATGGGCATGTTTGGCCAGTAGAAAAGAAGACTGTGGGTGATATGATAGCTATTTTGAAATATGTAAAGGAATATCAAGTGGAAGATGGAGATTGCTTGCCTTCTGCTGCTCCATTGTATAGAACCCAAACCTATGGATGCAAATTGCAAGAAGGGGGATTGGGATGAAGCACTGGGAAGAGCTTTCTGACTGTAATGGTTGCTAAGCAGTAGAACACTCTGTCTCAGAAACTGAGGGGTTCTCCTTTATTTAGGTTTTTTAAAAATGAGGTTGGATGGCCACCTCTCAAGGATATTTTAGCTGTGAATTCCTGCATAGCTAGATGACCCTTAGGATTCCTTCCAATTCCATGAAACTGCTTTAAAAAGTACCAGAGATTTTTTGCCTCTTATGACTGAATAACTGACATAATAGCATTATAAATCAGGGAATTATCAGAGCATTATCAATTAGGAAAGTATGGCCCTCTGGATATTATAAACTTGCATCTTCCATTCTCTCTCACCATTGCCTATGTTGGATAGGGTTGGTGGGAGTAACCATCCAACAACACCTGAAGGGTGCATTACTACTTGGAAGACATGCCTTTGCAGACTGCCAGTGAATCTTATTGCTTGTTCCAAGTAAAGCAGAGCCATTGAATCAATTGGATGTCCCTACATGTTGACTCATCAATGATTCAATGTGTCTACTCCAGTTAGGACAAACCAACAAGGTACAAGCCACAGAACAGCTGTTTTGTCTTTTCTCCTTAATGTGCTTTTTATGGAAAGAAAAATGATAGAAAAAGCAGTGAGACAATATGGGAGACTAATTAGTGGACCATTATGTCACCTTGACCCCCTGTAAAATTCTGCAAATGAGGCAGAGCAAGTGCATGATAATTTTAATAAGTGTCTAAAAACAATTGTATACAAATATATCCAGTATATTCTAAGAATTGATTGGTTGTAGTTCAAAGAGAGAAAGAACGAAAGAGAAAAAAGGAATTTTCCAAGTTTTTAGTATTGTCATGTTCTTACTGTTTTGTATTTTGATGCCTGTTTTAATGTTTATTTCAAAATAAAACTCCATGGTAGAAAAAATAATAATTAAAATTTAAAGCTTATTTTGAATTGCAGAGCCATTCTGACCCAGTTTAATAGACAGCCTAAATAAATCAAAAGACAGCAAACCACATATTTTCCAGATCTCTGTATGGGGATGGAGTCTGTAAGATTTCTGTGACTCACTCTTGCTTGCATATGTCATAAACATTGCTCCAACAGTTTTTGTGTTATTTTTGACAATGTTGAACTTGGACACCAGCTGATTACAGATACAGTGGTATGTGATGACAGATAACAGCAGTCAGTTAATTGCTGTACTTCATTTTTTGTTGCTGTTACAAGTAACCAAGTGATTTTAAACCATTGCTCCTATATATGTATAAAAATGTGAAAACCACTATCTGAATTGTTACAGTCTAGCTTATCTTATTATAGTCCCATGCATATATCAATTTTATTGTCATAAATGAGTTATATCCTGACATTGGCTGCATCTGCACTGCAGAATTAATACAGTTTGCTGCTGCTTTAACTGCCATGGCTCAATGTTATGGAATTCTGGGATTTGTGAGATATTTAACCTTCTCTGTCAGGGGGCTCTGGTGCCACAACAAACTGCAAATCTCAGGATTTCATAACATTGAACCATGGCAGTTAAAGCAGCGTAAAACTGCATTAATTATGTAGTCTGGCAGCAGCCTTTGTCTCCAACTAGCAAAAGGCTTCCTTCCATCTGTGGAAAGCATCTGATGTAAACAACTAATCCTTCTAGCTACTAGCTGAATGGGGTCAGTGAACACTATTTATCTATTTCCACTGAGTGGAATTCGACACGGGATGTTGCTGCCTACAGAAGTGAAATCTGGTTACAAGCCAATAAATAGAACATGGAAACATATAGCAAACCTTTCGCTTTTAAAAACCAAAATAACTAATAAATGAACTAACTGATCACCTATAAAAACAATGGCTGACAGACTCTACACCACCATCTATGTTTCATAACTTTATGAATCCATAGCTGCATTGTAGAAATGCAATGAACCACTATCAGTGAATTGTGAATATTTGTGTCCAAGCACTGGCAAAAGTATTTTGAGGCACAGGAGGTGCTTCCAATGCACATTGGGCACTTCTGATGAGCATCAGGCACTTCTGATATCCTTGGGGAAACTCTGATGCACACTGGACACTTCTGGTGTATGTTGGTCACTTCTGATGTGCACTGGGCAATTTTCTTGCACATTGGGCACTTCTGTTGCATTCCACTACTTCCAAGTCAGTTTCTGAATGTGCATGTCTCAATGCACATCGGATCCCATTGCATATTGGAGGTGTGGCAAGTCAGTAACTCTACTAGCTATCATTCCACAATAAACTCCTGCACAGCCTAATGTCATGGCACCCCCTAGATGAACACAGAATTGCAAAACTTAATTTTATTTCCCCACATGTAAGCTCACTTATGGCCTAAATACCCTAAAGGCAGAATCAGGTTTGGTTAGTACTTGATTGGGAGACAACTAATGAATGCCATGTGCTGTAGGCTTTATTTCAGAGGAAGGAACTTGCAAAACCACCTCTGGGTCTTCCTTGCCTAAGAAATCCCTATGAAATCCATGGGGTTGCCATAAGTCAACAAGCAACTTCAATGAACACAAACAAGTCCACGTACAAAGACACATGCCCCATACTGAATTCCAGCCAATATCATTAAACACAACAAGCAGAGAGGACAACAGAATCAACACCAACTAGAGAAAAAAACCTCATCTAAATTGTTTGCTAAACAATTTCTTTCTTTTTGTACAGAACTGTGTATATTGACAGCACTTTAGAAATAAACAACAATAATAATAATAATAATAATAATAATAATAATAATAATAATAATAATATGCCAGAGTGAAAAATGAAGATGGCTGCTATACCTTCAATGGTGGTGTACAAAAGGGAATTTCAGCAGGTGGTACTTGTTACCTGATTATGTGACAAGCAAGACTGGCTAAAATGCCTTCTTCTATGCAACTATTAAAAGTACAGGAACCATCTCTAGTTTTCAGTCCATCAACCCTAACTCAAGACAGGAAAATGTTTACCAGTGATACAGACATTATTCTGGAAGATCAGCTTCTATGCTAAAAAGCCCTGATATTCATGTTCATCTATCAGCTTGGTGGCTGATGTGGGGATCACTAATATCTGATAGAGTTCATGGAAGGGAATAGTTGATCGAAGGAAATTGTTCAAGTAACAATATCTCAACCTGAAAAACTGAATGCCAGTTTACATCAAGCGGACTAAAATATCCTTGGTGGGCATATTTAAGTGATTTGAAATATTTCCTTATGTTCCCCTTCCCTTTTTGAATCTCTATATTTATACCAGAAAAAGAGGGATCTTAAAAGAAAACAACAGGATCACTAGTGCTCAATGCATCTTGCACATAATACAGAGCTAACAACAACAACAACATTGTGCTGGGATTATCCAGGTCAACTGATTACATTAATGAGAATCTGCAAACTTAAATAATATTGAATCCAGTTTTTTCTGTCATGGAAGACAGGGGTGGTCTAAAACATGTTGCTTCCTAAGCTGAAGAAAAGAATGTGGTCCCTTCCCATTCAATGTATGAAAGCCAACTGGATTGCACTTGAATTTTATTTCAACACTCATTGATAGAACAACATCTCCTAATTTACCTGAAGGCACTGAGCTAATTTAGGGAGGATGAGGCAATCTGCTTAGCTCCAGACCCATAATGCCATCTCTCACCATCTACTGCAAGGGGCAATTTCTTCACTCTGCCTAGTGGTAGGGCCATTCCTGTGGAAAGAAATTTGATCATTTCCTTGGTCAATTTCACTAACTAACCATAATGACTGATAAGTCTTAACCTGATATCCAATTCAGTGTAACCTCTTGTGACTTGAAGCCATCACTTTTTCTTTTCCATAGTATCCCTGGCATACAGATTCAGGTGAATTTGTTTCCAGGTGAAAAAGTTTTTAAAAAATCACTAGCTGGCCAAAGTTATTAAAGGTCTCCTGAACTCCAGGCTCCTACATTCAGTATCTCAACATTTTTAAAAAAATCCAAATTGCAGTATAGGGAAAGCAAGATAGTGCATAAGGTTCATCCTCTTTGGAAAATAAACAGCCTGTCACACAATTAATGCATGACTGAGTGATCCTTTACAAATGAGGAAACTAAGCTCTCATTGTTCTTTTCAACTGACCAGTGATATGAGATTAAATAATGATTCCTCTCCCCTCCCTGGATGAAGACTTTGATATACTGCTGATTTGTCATTTCTCTTTTAAGCATTTTTAGACTTTAGACCATATTTGGTGCACACCTACTCAATCATATCTTGAAGTTTAAAACACACAAAAATCAGGCTTGTAATGACAAAGACATGAATCTTTCCTCTAATGTGCATTTCTGTCAGTCAGTTTAACCTTCTGTCTACATATAATGGTGTCTGTATCCTAGTATAAACAAGTGTCTGTGTAAAAAATGCTTTGAATTTATATATGTTGGCTACATTTTCAACATATTGCTCGTTGTTAGACTGTCTATCTGTGGAGTATATTTTTGCTTTTCTGTCTGACCTTCATCCACTGTTCTGAGATCACTGTCTGGTATTCAGTATTGCCCAAATAAATGAATTCACATTATCTCCTGCTAATATGGGACAATTTTGCACAGAGTTGGTAGCCACAGAAAATGTCAGACTTCTCTGAGAAGTGAAGAGGCACTGAATTACAAAGTCTGGCAAAAAAAGAAGTTTAAAACTGATTAATCATTTTCTGTGGCTACCCAAAGTAAGTTTATATTGACAACAAAACTGGATTATCAATGGTTCAGTTACTACAGTTGATTCAAGTCTTTCAAAGGCTAGAGGCTCCAACGGTGAAGGAAGAAGGTTTCTTCTTCTTCCCCTCCTCCTCCTCCTCCTGCCTTCACTTCCTGAATCTCCCAAAGTTTCTGTATCACTACATTTCTATGTATGTTCCTTGAGGAACTAAGGAAACTGTACAGGATAAGTCTCACTGAACTTGAAGGGCTGAAGATGGACTCACACATGGAGATTTTGATACTACTATTTACATGCTACACTTATTTATTTATTTATTTATTTATTTATTTAATTCGTTACAATGACACTAATCCCAGATTAATCTGGTTAAATACCCTGAAGGCACCAGATCCTTCCAAGATCCTTTGAACTTGGAAGCTAAGGGCAGCCCAGGTTAATACTTGGATAGGAGATCACAAATGGATACTAAGTGCTGTAGGCTATATTTCAAATGAAAAAACCTGGAAGAGCCACCTCTAAGTAACTCCATGCCTAACAAAGCCCTATGAAATCCATGGGATTGCCATAAATCAACAGGTGACTTGAAGGCACATGCACACAAACATACCCACACCCACCAGGGGCTTTTATTTGAGAGCTATTTTAGGGACCTTGAGTGAGAATATACTGTGCCCCCCATACCCCCAAATTCTGTTGCTAATGATTTCTAGATAATCAAAGTTAAAGTGCTCCTTTTAAAAGTAGCCAGAGAAGAAAGGGTTAAAATGTGCTTGAATTATGAGACATCAGGATAGGCTACCAACTCTGGCACATTTCTCTGTCAATTATGAAATTAACTGTTTTGCATTTATGAAGATATGTAATATCATGCAGTAGGAGTTAGATGTTCAAAGACAATTCAAAGGGTCTTTTCATTGAGCTCCTGAGGCTCATTCACACTATGCAACTGTAGTGCTATTATTCCATTTTAACTGCCATGGTTCCATCCTAGGGAGACCTAGAACTGGTAGAATTGCTTCTGAGTAAACATATATTCAGTTGTACTGCCAGTTTTCTTGCTGTCGTCCATGTGAATGTTTAGGATGCCTAGGTATTCTGCTTTCCAGAAGACAAATGATGTATGTGAAGAGAGTTTAGAGAACAGCCCTCTGTTTCAGAGGTGGACAAAAGCTAGGCTGGAATCTACTGGTAGAACTTTGAGGGCCTCGGCAGACGACTAATAGAGTCGTCTTGGAGGCCAGGAAGAGGAGGAGCAGCCGCACGCGCGGCGCTCCTTCCTCTTCCTGAGGTTGCGCTCAGAGCTGCTGGCCCTCCGCACGGCCGGCGCTCCCAGGGCAACCTCCCGCCGCAGCGTCTGGACACGCTGCAGCGGATAAGTCAGGGAAAGTGTGCCCTACACGTTTAGGGCGCACTTTCCCTGACTTATGAATGGAGCGCTATTTTTGCGCTCCTTTCAGGGATGCCACAGGAGCGCCGTGGTGCGGAGGCTGCGGTCCCGCGGCGCTCCGTCCAGCGGCGTCCTGGAAGCACTCGTGTGCTTCCCCCCTGAGTGACTGCAGTAGATCAGCAGTGGCTTCTGATTTCCAAGTATAAACAGCAGCTATGCACTTACCGCCAGATTGATAGACCTCGGGTATCTAGTAAAACAAAATAAAACATAATAGTTAATCCTACAAGTCTGAAGCCTCCCAATCCTTGTGCCCTTTGAAGGCATTCTTTGTTTTAAGGGTTGTCCAGTCCAAGTAGAGGACAGACTTCAAGTTGCTTATCAGCAGTTTAGCATTGGGGCAGCAGATTGAACAAGTCCACAGGTCACATGCCCATTGTGTTGTCTGCTGTGGTCCCCATACAAGCCCATCAGAAATTTGATATCATCAGGGAAGGAATCTTTGCATATTCCACTAACCCAAGATGCTAGGTTGGTGGGTTAGGGATATCATTCTTCACTAAGGGCCGGCCTGGGGGTGGAGTTGGGATGAGCCAACTACATGCGGGCCACCCCAACTCTGCCCTGACACTGTTGTCATGCCGCACACCTGACCTCATGGTGAGGGATGTCAGGGCACCCCGTTGGCACAGCATGTAGACACGTTGCACTAAAGGGATGCAAAAGAACCACAATGGTGGTGCTAAGGGCAGCTTTTTGCCACCCCAAAAAGGACAGTTCAAGGACACCCCAAAAAGGACAGTTCCTTTTTGGGGTTGCAAAATTGGGGATTGGTTGCCATGGCCCCAATCTGGCACTCCTCTTGAAGGTAGCAACAGAGAATTTCAGCAATTTTCTTCCCACTGCAAGAAAAATTTCAAAAACCACATGTTTTCAAAGGCTATTCACAACTGGGGAATTATTCTTTGCAAAATTTGCATGTGGTTGTTCTGCACTGAAACAGTATTTTCTGTGTCAAAAATAATATTTCAGGGCAGAAATATTAATTCCTGCACAGGAAATATTGTTTTCAGTGCAGAAAAAAAACATATAATTGGGGATTTGTTCTGTGCAAATTTGCACATGGTTGATTTACATAGAAAGCAGCATTTTCTGCACAGAAAACTAATCTTTCTGCAATGAAATATTTTCCACAAAAATGCTGTTTCCTGTGCAGAAAATGCTGCTTTCTACACAAATCCACCATGTATGGATTTCATGAACAAATTCTGAATTACAGATTTTTTTTCTGCACAGCAAACAATACTTTCTGTTCAGAATTAATATTTCTCTGTTGCATTTTTCCATGCACAAAATGAAGTTTTTTGAATAAAGCAACCACATTCAAATTATGTGCAAATAATCCCAAGCCAGTGTGACATTGTGGTGTGAATGTTAGACTGTTTCTAACTTTGAGAGACCAGGGTGCAATTTTATGAAACCCACTGGGTGACCTTGGGCAGATCACATGCTCTCAGCCTCAGGCGAAGGCAATGGCAAACCTCTGCTGAACAGATCTTATCAAGAAGCAGCTCAGGCTCAAGGAGCCAAGCAGGGAGTGTAGGACCAACCCCTCCCTTCTCCAACAGCTGAATAGCCAGAGTAGAGGCAACACCAAACTGAAAGTTGGCCTTGGGCAGGGATTTTTTCATCTAGCCCGCCCAGCCCTTTATTACCCAACAGCCGCTGTGGTGAGGCTGGAGTTGGGCTGGGGGCTGAGTCTCATGGAGGCTTGTTAGCCCGCCCAGCTCTCTTGTCATTGGAGTTAACTAGATCTCTCCAAGTACTGTTATCAAGGACTCCCTCCATGAGCTGTTGGGAAATATGGAGAGGGAGGTTGTTAGGCCATTTTAACATCCTTATCTTCGTTTGTGACCTGGAATGATTTGGGAACCGGAATTGAAGTAGAGCAGGCGAAAGGGAGGTATGGCAGGAACAGAGTGAGGCGATGTTACAAAAGAAGGTGGGATCGATGTTTGGAAGCTATCCCACCTTCTGCTCACCCTGTTTCTCAGAATGGCTTAGAAAGCATACCAGCCATTCCACAGAACCTTGCCTTGCTCCTCTGCAATGCCAGGTCAGTTAAGAATAAGACTCACATAATCTATGATCTCCTCCTAAACGAGGATGCTGACTTGGCTTGCTTTATGGAGACCTGACTGGGAGAGGATAGCACCACAACTTGGACACAGGCCCTCCCAGCTGGGTACTCCATTAGTGAGCAGGTAAGGTGAAGTGGGTGGGTGGGGGGACGCAGTGGCTCTGGCTCATAAAAATAAGTTGACCTTGACCAGGATGCCTGTCTGGAACACAGTCCACTTCGAGTGTATGTACCTAAGCCTGCGGACCAGGGATAGTTTGGGTATTCTGCTAGTATACTGACCACCCCGTTGTCTAGCAGACTCCCTAACTGAGCTGACTCAGCTGGTCTTGGATTTGCTGCTGGAGTCTCCCAGACTTTTAGTCTTTGGTGACTTCAACATTCCTCTTGAGACCAGTTTGTCAAATCTTACTGGCGCGGCTCGGGAGTTCATGGAATTCATGACAAACATGGGCCTATCCCAATTGGTTGTCGGGCCCACACATTGTGCGGGTCATACCCTCGATGCTCCTGTTCTTTAGTACGGAACGGGAATATCCATGGGTGGAGGTTATTAAGACCTCCGCATTGTCATGGATGGATCATTTCCTGGTTAAGGTTGAACTAAGAGCCACTATTCACCCCTCCGGGGGTGGAGGATCTATTAGATTGGGCCACCCTCAATAGCTAATGGAACCAATTGGATTCCAGAAAGCCTTGGAGGGTTTAATGGCTGGTAATGCCAGTGATTCTGTTGAAGCTTTGGTCAACACCTGGAATACTGATCTCACCAAGGCTATCGACACAATCGCTCCCAAATGTCCTTTCCAACCCGCTTCCAACCATAAGCCTTGGTATACAGAAGAGCTTAGGAGGATGAAGTGGGTTGAACAACAACTGGAGTGCACCTGGCGGAAAACTCGACTCTTATCTGGCAAGACTCATCATAGGAACTTTCTTTATTCCTATGAGAGGCAATATGTGCAATGCAGAGATCTTTCTGCTCGGCACGTATTGTGTCTGTAGAGTCCTGTCCAGCAGAGCTGTTTAGGGTGGTAGGGGAGCTGAAGCAGGTTCCACCTGCGCAGAACCCACTACTTAACCCGACACTGGCCTTCTGTGATGCATTTAGCAACTTCACAGATAAAATCTGTCAGATAAGAGCCAACTTAGATGCAAGTATTGATACAGATTCAACAGATCAGGTGTCCAGCAACTCCATTAACGAAATTTTACTGGATCGGTTCCAATCCGTGAGTACCGATGACGTGGACAAGATCCTTGGTAAAGTGAGAAAAACTACCTGCCCTCTCGATCCTTGCCCATCATGGCTGGCCACCCGGGCGGGGGGGGGGAATGCCTTGAGGGTGTTCCTTAGGGACATCATCAATGCATCCCTCAGGGAGGGTTATGTTCCATCTTGTTTAAAGGAAGCAGCAATTAGGCCGCTTCTGAAAAAAACTTCCCTGGATCCCCTGGATATGAACAGCTACAGGCCGGTCTCGTTATTACCTTTTTTGAGCAAAGTGATCGAGAGGGTGGTGGCTCTTCAACTCCAAGCTGTCTTGGATGAAACCGATTATCTAGATCCATTTCAAATGGGCTTTAGGGCAGGATTTGGGGTTGAGACTGCCATGGTTGCCTTGACTGATGACATTTGTTTGAACCAACAGGGATAGTGTGACCCTGCTGGTGCTCTTAGATCTCTCAGCAACTTTTGACACAATAGACCACAACATCCTGGCCATCTGTTGGGGATGCTTTGATTGGGAGTTCCTGCATGGCAGGGGGTTGGACTGGATGGCCCTTGTGGTCTCTTCCAACTCTATGATTCTATGATTCTATGATCCTCTTGGATCACCTGAGAGGGTTGGGAATCAGAGGCACTGCATTGCAATGGTTCTGTTCCTTCTTCTCGGGTAAATTCCAGAGGGTGTTGTTCGGGAACAGTAGCCCTGCTAGGAAGGAGCTTAAGTGCGTCATCCCTCAAGGCGCCATTCTGTCCCTGATGTTATTTAATATCTATATGAAGCCATTGGGAGAGATCATCCGGAGACATGGGGTGGGGTGTTATCAGTACGCTGATGACATCCAAATATATTTTCCATGCCTTGGTACTCAGCCTTGACTTCAGATGGTGTCTCTCCTCTCGATGACTGTTTTAAAGCAGTAATGGACTAGATGAGGAAAAACAGATTGAGACTGAATCCAGATAAAATGGAGGTACTCACAGTAGCGGCCCCAAAACCAGGCATTGGGATACAACCTCCAGTCCTGGATGGGGTCACACTCTCTGCGAAGGACTGTGATCGCAGTCTGGGGGTGCTCCTGAATTCGTCGCTTCAGATGACTAATCAGGTGAATGCGATGGTCAGGAGTGCTTGTTATCTGGCTGATAGGCCAGTTGCGCCCTCTTCTGGAAGTAAGGGACCTTGAAAATGTGGTACATGCTCTGGTAACCTCTCGTCTTGACTTCTGCAATGTGCTCTACATGGGGCTACCCTTGTGCTTGGTCCGGAAACTTCAACTAATACAGAATATGGCAGCCAGGTTGGTCTCCGGTACATATAAAAGAAACCATATAACACCAGTACTCTTCACTGGCTGCCTATTAGTTTCCAGGCCCAGTACAAGGTGTTGGTTATCACCTATAAAGCCCTAAATGGCTTGGGTCCAAGCTATCTTCGAGACCACCTCTGCCCATACAATCTGCCCTGCACTCTTCGGTCCGCTGAGAGGAATTTACTACAGCCGATAAAAGCAAGGCTGTCTGCAACCTCCCCAAGGGCCTTCTCGATGACCGCTCCCAGACTTTGGAATGGCCTGCTAGACAAGATCTGTCATATTACGACCTTAGACAGTTCTAAAAGGGCTGTCAAGACAGATCTCTTCTGGCAGGCCTTTCCCGACTAGATTTCCCAGTCCCAGAAGTTGGCCCATCTTCCTGTCTATTACTCCCCACTGCAGCAGTTCTTCTTGTTGTTGTTGTTTATTTTTGTAGATTGTTCATACTTTGATTTATTTTAAATATTGTTTTAATCTATGATTGTTTAATAATTTTTAAGGGGTGGGAGGAGTCGGGATTTGGGATGGTGATTTTTATTGTGATGTATTTTTACGCTGTAAGCCGCCCCAATTGCTTTGCAGAGGGGCGGGATATAAATACATATTATTATTATTATTATTATTATTATTATGAAAACCTCATGATAGTTTTGCCTAAGGGTCGGCATAAGTCAGAAATGACTTGAAGGCACACAACAAAAGTCCCAAACTGCAAAGATTCTCATCAATCCAGAATTCCTCTCATCAAGTTGTCTCAATGCTGAAAGAACATGTTCTTCAACCATTTTCCAGATATTTTCAAATATATTTCCACTCCTATAGGGGATACACAAGACAGGACTTTCTCTGTGGCAGCACCACAAGTAGAATTCCTACCAGAGGGACATCAGGCTGACTCCATCCATTCTTAGTTTTATGTGGGCAGCTAAAACTGTGTTGTTTCATATGGCCTTTGGTCCTTAAAACCAGGCACTGCAGCTCTGTCTGTTTTAACTCTTAGTGGCTTTAAAATTATTTTTAAAGAGTTGTTTTACCTGTTACAGATCATTTTGGGAACTAATAGATAAATACTTTCAATTAATCAATTGATATTATATTTCAATTTAAATTGCAGTAATTATAATAAATTTGCATCTATATACATAAATCAATATATGCAAGATTTTTGCCCATCTGTGTTGTATCTTGTTCTGTTTTCTATCTTTTTCATAACTGTACTCCATCTTGCATTTATCTTCTTTGATGTGTTTCTTCTTTTTTCATTCACCTATGGCCTACCTTTGAGAGAATGAAAGAGGGGAAATTAAGGAAGTTCTGTCTGTTTCTCTAGTGTTTGTATATTTCTAATAGTGATGTGGGTCTGGCAATGATGCAAGGATCCCTGTAAATTTAAATATGGTATGATGGTAGGGATGCACAGAGAACTTGTTGTAATGTAACTCACTGTCTCATGCAGCCACAAAATAATTCATTCTCATTCATTTGGTGATATATGGTTGGGATGGTTAATAGTAGTTCCTTATCTGCAAAGATGGTTTTCATGGCTGCTACCTATCCTGCATTTCTGAGCAGCAGTTATTTAGTAAAGATTTACAGGCCTTTCCTTTGCTTCATGGTGTGTGTGGGGGGGGGGGGGAGAGGGGGAGTCCTGTTATAAGCAGTCCACTGCAGTGAATCAGTAGCTTAAGGTATTCCTAGAAAATCACAACTTCTTGATGGCTGCTCTGTATGAAAACCTTCTATAAAATGTCTAGAATGTGTGTTATAAACTGACTTAGGAAGTCCAATAAAGTTGCAAGCTTTGGCAGGCTTCTCAGCTAGATTTATATTCTAGTGGAATATGGAATTTCCATCATCCTTCTTTTTTCTAATCTCCCCAATGACCTTTTTGTACTTAAAGCTTTATCATCTTCTTCATGCAGAAAGGAAAATCCAGTGTTTTCCAAACATTTGAATGTAAACAAAAAGCCTTAAAATATGTTAACTCGTTTATTTCTTGACCAATCCACTTTCATTCAGTTTTATATTTAAGGTAGCCCTGTGATTTCTTCCCCCTTTCATGTGAACATTCTGGATTGTTCCTCCAGCTAACTTGCTATTCATTATTTCTTTTGATTTAGTATGGCTTTCTCTGGCCCTTTTACTTACAATTTATACATGGATGTAGCTGGGAATCAGTACAATCCCACAGTTTCTAGGCTTAAAACCATACTGGGTTATAGAATGTTTTAACCATACATTATCTTTAAAGTAAAAGAAAATGTATATGGACCAATATTCAATCTCAATGGTGCAAACCTATGCATGTCAACACAGAGCTATATCTCAGGCCCTACCTGCATGGGCCATATAAAGTGTCCTCTTCCCAGTCCTCTTGGTGGGGAGACCAGATGACGCACAGCCCAAATGCAATTCAGGTGCAAACAGACCAGATGACAGTCAGCCTTCTCAGCACCAGAACTGAACCCTACATACAAGAACCTTAACTGAACATTAACATGGATTTAAATACATCACCTTTTGTTCTGGACCTTCCTGGAAGATCTGAAGCCCTCTGTTTGATGCTGGGTGGTTGTTTGAAATGTGTCCTACTCTGCTGCCCAGAACTGCTGCCAGTCACTCACTTTGAGGACAAAACAAGATGCCCAATCATGGGATTAAGGCTGGGCACCTCATTCTCACCTCAGAGTAAAGTAATCCACAGTAACAGTGGGTGCACTGGATAGTTCAGTGGTATGCACTTGATATCAGCTGCCCAGCATTGGAACAGAGAGCCTTCGTAATGTTTGGACAGGGTTTGGGCAGCTCTGGGGCCAGGATACTTCAGGGTGCCCTGTGCCAGCACAGACAGGACCTCAACAAAGGTAGAAGAATGCAGTTTAAATCTAAGATTCTACCACAGTGTTGGACAATTTGTGGCCTTCTAGATATTGTTCATAATTTCCAGTTATTGGATTCCAGCTCCTGTCATTCCTCACCTCTGACTATGTGATGACCTGTGGCCCTTTAAATGCTGTTGCACTTCAGCTCTCATCAGCCCTAGGTAGAATGGCTAGTAGACAGGGATAATGGGAACTGACCTCCAACAACTTCTGTAAGGCTTCAGTGCCCACTTCTGCTGCAATCTCCCCATATTTCTCTACCATGTGAACTGCTTATGGCTGTCATATAAGTGTTGTTAGTGCTGTCGTGTGTAAGGGCACCAACAAGGGCATTAAAAAGATATGTAGTAGTCATTAATAGATTCTAAGTCTGCTTGCTTGCTAGTCTTTGCTCGACATAAAGCAATGGGAGTTCTATCCCATAATCCCCTCCCTTTCTTCTATTAAAATCTGGTAATTGAAAACCTATCTTGTTCTTACAGAATGGTTTTGCTGTTGTAAGGCCCCCAGGCCATCATGCTGAAGAATCAACAGCCATGTAAGTACCAGGGAATATTGTCCATCTTGGAGCACTAGGGTTACTGGCAATCACCTGCATTGTGCATGTCTCTGAGGAGCTCTAATTGTTAGCAGATGACTGCAAAGGCTTTTGAGGTACTCCCAGAAGTAGATTTATGGTCTCAGACATCATATAGCTTTTTCAAAAACATGCACATGCGCAGCACACACCACGCATTCATACACAAATGCCCTTAACATTATTTATAACTGTTTTCCTGTCTGATGTGCTTTGTAAAATTTCTGTTCTTCTCTATTCCACAGGGGGTTCTGCTTTTTTAATTCGGTTGCAATTACTGCCAAATACTTGAGAGACAAGCTAAATATAGGCAAGATATTGATTGTAGATCTGGTATGTATATTCTTGGCAAGCCTTATCATTTTAGTTCATCTAGATAAAAGGTGGGGGTGGACACAGGGAGAGAAGGAGGAAGAAATAAAGTTTGTATTTTTTTATTTTATATGTTAAGCTTTCCTGCCTTTAATACTTAGAAGTAATAAAGGTGTGTGTTTTTCCTCTGAATTTGGGAACTCATTAAATCCAGGATGGCAGGACTGGAACCATAAACATGTATGTTTCAGTTTAATGGTGTTAACTGCAATTTTAATGAGAAGAAGGGGCAGATCAGGGTGACTTTTATGGTCCTTAAATGAATTGATACTTCCACTGTTAAAATGACCCAACAAGTACCCAAGTTTACTTTTCCCTACAGAATATAAATTTGAAATACTTGAAATATGTGGCTTTGGTTTGGTAACCAGTTTGGTTTTCCTTCTTAAACTAACAACTTGGCTAGTTTTGCAACATGGGGAATTTTTTAAAAAACAGATCAACAAGATCTTTCCCCTCCAGGCTTTGAAATCATGTATGCTAGTACAGCATGATTTTCATGCAACCGAACTAATACAACAATAAAAAGACAAGCTCTTCAGATGAGATTAATCCTTTATTGAATATGAGAGTCTTAGATAAATGATTGGTTCATATGCATTTGTCCTTTGGCATGTTGTCTATCCATTTTCCTATGAATAATGAATTGAGCTTCAGCCTCCTGCTTCAGGAACAGCTTCATACACAGTCCTAAGGAAAAGCTAAAGGTTGATTTATGAGCCCCATTTTTTTGTTTTCCTACTTTTGGGAGGAGGTGTAATAAGTTGACTGGAAGAAAGCATAGACAGGAAATGAACCCTGGCATCCAAACCTAACCTGTTACATCTGCATTTAATTAATTTTTGCAGGTGATAAAAGATTTAAAGACGAAATATGTTAAATATTTTTTAAGCCATGCACTTAATAGTTTAAATCTTAGTCATATCAGCACTTATAATTAAATCTTATCATGAAGTCATGGCCTTAGCATTTAGCACTTTTCTCCCCAAGTGGAACATGTGTCACAATCAACGAAGATGGTGCATGAAAAGAATAGCTAATGATTTAGATCTGAGAATAATTATGTAGAATCCTTTTTAGAAATACTTGTATTATTGCATGTACTAGAATTAACACAAAGTCACAACAACCATGCACTGCATAAGCTGTTTTTGTCTCTAGTGAGAATTCCAGTGTATGAAGAAAAAATAACAACAGGAGACTTTGGGGGGATGCAGACGGGTGGCTGTGGGCCGCCCTGGGAAGTGGCGGATTGGGGCCATGGCTGCCCCACACCTCGGCCCTGATCCTCCCTTTCGCTGCCTGGGAAAGGAGCACTAAAATAGCGCTCCTTCCACAAGCTGGGAAAGGGGTGCCCGAAGAGCCGCTATGCAGCTCTTTTCCATCTCTTCCGGCTCAGCTGAGCCAGAAGGATGTCAGCGGAGTGCCCGTCGTGTGGAAGGGCGGGCACTCTGATGACATCCTCAGAAAGGGGATGGGGCACCCAGCATCTGCTGCCCCTCCCCTTCCTTGGCATGAAGATGGCGCAAAGCACCGTCTGCAAAGCGAAACAGATGGTCAAAATAAGCAGGTTTTCAGCTGACTTCCAAGTGGGGCATTTAGATGATGCAATCCTTGAAGCCAGCTGGAAACCACTGTCAAGCCAACCTACAGGGAGAAAAGCCAGACTAAAAAGGAGCTTAATTTGTCCACTTCTTCCCAGTAAATGCACACGTTCACTCGTACTTCTAAATGTGGTGCCGCCAGGGTGGCTCTAAAAGAGTGCTCTATCCAAAGCTTAACCCTAATTGTGAATATAAATGCCTGTTGCAGGAATGCATTTAAAAGGGATGGAGCTGCCATATCCAAGCAGTGGGGGTGATAATGTCCGAAAGAGAAAGTGTGACACCTCTCATGGAGATGAGTACAACATGCACAAAACAGTCAAAGAGGGAGCATGGGATGAAGGGGGATGAGGGAGGCAAGATTCTATCTTGCTGGCATCTGCATGGCCCCACCTCTGCTCTGATGCCCTGTCTTGGTGAAGTGCTGCACATGTGAATGTGTGCAGGTTCACAGGAATGGCCATGCAATGGGATGGCAGTTGCTGGTGGTTTGCTCCTGAATAGGCACACAGGGATGGTGGGAGGAACAGTAAAAAAACAAAAGTACCCAGCAGCACAGCTTGAAGCCGCACTATGTGGTCATGACATGCACACTCCGACTGCCTTGGGAGTGGGCAGTGCAGTTGTGGGATTTCAGTGCGGCTTTGGACATGGCATCTTCAAGCCACTTTTTCCTGCCCCCAAGCAAGAGAGAATGAGAGAGAGAGAGAGAGAGGACATGGTGCAGTGGTTTAAGTGTTGCATTAGTATGCTGGGGCAGCAGAGTTTGAATCCCTGCTCAAACGTGGAAACCCACTGTGTGACCTTGGGCAAGTCATACTTTCTCATCCTAAGAGGAAGGAAATGAACAAATTTTGCCAAGAAAATCCTATGATAGGGTTGCCATAAGTCCACTTGAAGGCACATAACAACAGCAGCAGCAGCAACAACAACAACATACCTTTTTGTTATTT
This sequence comes from Phrynosoma blainvillii, assembly GCA_026167975.1. NCBI lineage: Eukaryota > Metazoa > Chordata > Lepidosauria > Squamata > Phrynosomatidae > Phrynosoma > Phrynosoma blainvillii. The sequence continues at coordinate 43,639,516 of JANUYF010000005.1, forward strand.
CCTGGACCCAATGAGAGTTCCAATACCCCACTCCCAAATTCCCCAAATGGAACCAGCCTTCTGAAACAACAGTACATCACTTCTGTATCATGGTTCATCAGAGCCATCATGGGACATTTTTTTGTTCCAAAAGGTTACATTGGTTGGTACAAACAGGATCAGTGGCGAATGCAATAACTTTATTGGGTCTTGTTGTAGTGGTAGCACTTGTTGTTCTGGTTGTTGTTTGTTTGTAAGAACAAAAAACATTTTGCACAGCAAGTAGCAGAAAACTGGGGGCAACATTTACAAATTTGCACAAAACAATGTGGCAATGCAGAAACCTATGTAGTAGATCTGGTTCTGTGTGCATTGTGCATCAAAATGTGAACCTAAAGGACCAGAATGTTGTTTCCTGGTGCATGAGGGTTAAGCCTGTGATGTGAATGTAAAAAATTAAGCAGAAAAACAATGCACATTGTTGGTTTTTATTTTGGTTTTTATTTTTGTTATTCTTGCTGTTGTTTTTGCAATACTTGGGAATTTTTTTTTAATTATTTTTATTGGTTTTTTTTTACATTTACATATATACCAATGAATTACAAAACTCATATAGTTCTCGGAGCAAGGACTGCAACATAATCTTGACATAACTAAGATCTCTTCTGTTTTACATTTCTGAAAAGAAAGTCCGCACATTAATATATCATATTTCAAATCCAACTGTCACTACTTGGAAGAATTTCAACAATAAAAATGTTAGTCCTTCCTAAAATGCAATACTTGGGAAATTTGAAGTATGGTCCTAAGGTCCTGTCATGTGCAAGATTCTCTGCACCAGTGCTAAGGATGATGTCAAGTTTCTGCAAGCATACGTTCAACCCAAATTAAATTTTACATCTTTGGCAGCCTTGTTTTAAATTATGTACAGCACCATGTACTTTTGATATTATTAAATAAATAAATAAATAAATAGCAACAGATGCACCAATGGGATTCTATCTGTAGGAATAAAAGCTCATCTAGCAACATCAGCAGATGTGCCCATAGCATACTTCCATAGTGTCATCCACCAATTGTGAGGTTGCTCACCATCAATAACCTACAGTAGCCATGTGGGGAAAACCTTGTTTCAACACAGTGACAGCAAAATAACACATGATATTACTCAGCATCAACCCACAATTCAGAACCGCATAAAGGAATTTCAGGGATCTATACAGTGTAGACCACCATGATACAGAGTGCAGGGAGGTAGCAGATTGTCATAAATGAGAAATGACTCCAGGGTTTTTGGCCAAGATTTGAACTCGCTGAGACTATAAAGGTGAAATTTTATAAACAACTACCTCTTTGTGAGACAAACAACCAGGAAGGCAGGGCTGAAATGAAGGAATGTCATTCCAATCAGAACAATGAACAATCTCTACAGATTAATGACAAGAAAGTGTGGAAAACCAATAGTTTCCTTAGCAAAAGGATTCAAATCCCACTGTGGGATCAACTCCCACGCAGGCATTGGACCCTGGGCCTATGTGAGGACTCTAGACACAAGAAGATAAGCACCAGTAGTAGTAGGGGCTAACAGTTTAGAAAAAAAGAGCAGTGGCAATGGGAAAGTTGAGATTTGGTTCCATGTCCAGTTAGGGGGGTTGCAGACTGCCAGAAATAGTGCAAATTGAGTCCACTTTTAGGGTTAGGGTTAGGGTTAGGGAATCATGGGAACTGTATTTTATTGTGGCATCAGAGCTCTCTGACAGAGAAGGCTCAATGTCTCAGAAAAACAAACAAACAATTACCATGATTCCCTAGCACTAACCCTAACCCTAAAAGTGGACTCAATTTGCATTATTTCTGGCAGTCTGCAACCCCCCACAGTTAAATGAGTACTAAGCTTACTACTTTGCATGCTTTAATGACCACAGTAGTTTATACAAAAGGGAAAGGAATAACAACAACCAACCAACAATTTCATTCATTTCATACCTTTCCCCCAATATTGGGACTTAAGATGGCTCACAAAAATTTTAAACCAGAACAGATTTAAAACATTTGAAAACATCAGTAAAATATATTGACATATTTTTAAAATGTTAAGTAGAATAAAAAATAAGTATGTAGAAGAATCTAAACTTTGTATTCCATAGAGAAATCTCTTGGCTAAAGAGAAACAGGTGAATGACAGATTCATAGTAGAGCCTTTGTAATCCTCCAGGAGACTGTCCCAGAGCTTGGAAAAGTTACTGTGTAAGACAACAGCTCCCAGAATCCCTATCAAGTGTGTCCAGAAGAGTAGCTTTTCTTAGCTCTGATTAGGCTGGTGACTGCATGTGGTCATGATAACATTGCCCACCTAGATATAAATGATTGGATTTCCTTGGCTAGGTTTTATGGATTCATGGCAAGGTTCAATTCCATTACAGACTGAAAGGTTCATCTGAACCCTATCCTGTATTGCAGCTGAGACAGCCTCAGTTGCATTAGCAGAGTTAGGATTCTGGTACATGTTTGCATATGTATCCTGCAGCAGGATCTGAAACACCTATACAGAAGCCCAAACAATATTGCTACACTCATGTATGCACATGCTTTTTCCACCAGCATAGCTTTTTGCCCACAGAGAAGAATTCTGGACTGATTCAATCCTATGAAAAGTATAAGATCCTTGGCAGGATGTTAAATTTCTTATTTGTCCTTAAGTTCTGGTTACAGTAGTAGTGAATGCCATGTAAGTGCCACACACATGGTCTCAGTCTTTTATTCAGGACCAGTTTGTTCATCTAATCCTATTTTACATGTGAATTTGAATGAAGGGGATTCAGATGTAGAAATACCTGAGATCTTTGGCCCTAGCCTTGTTGTCCCTGTATTGGGCACATTAATACCTACAAGGGAGAGCTTACATGTATAGACCTTTACATGCACTGGCTGTTCATAAAAAGCCAAACTTTGGTTGCTGATCTTGTTGTATAGTCAGATTATCCAACACAGATTAGGATTCCGCTTTAAGCAAAGCAGCTTCATTTATATACCGCTTCATACCGCGTTATCAATAAATCTACAACTCTACCACACTGTCTCTCTTTTAGGACATTTCCTTCAACATTATTCAGTGAGGTACATTGGTCTATGCTCCAAGACTCTATTTCTGTAAAACACAGCTGAACACAAAGGGGCAAAACATAATAAAGAACAAATAGACAATATTTATTTTGCAGCATTTTGGAAAGCTATAATGAACTGGGTGAGGGCAATTTGCATGAAGAAGTTGCATGTGTTTAGATTAGCTTCCCATATTGGTCATAATTGTAATTTAATCCTTGGCATCACTTGGCCAGTTACATGTCCAACATCTGATGGTGTCCTAAAAGCAGGACACTGTAATAATAAGCAGAGATTCTCAGGCTTGTAGGGATCTTTCCCCATTGCTGTCAGGCTGGTAAATAATACCCAGCAAGAAAACAGCTAATTCACCAATTCAGTATTTGACTTGCGATATTAAATCAACTTTAAGATAGTCAGATTTTGAGGTAGGCAAATTAATATATTTTTCTGGATCCTAGTGTGTGTAAACCAGGATCACCTGATGGTGAGAAAATGTTAGGAGCTTCCTATAAGAGCAGGAAACTTTTTCTATTAAGAATGGAATGAGAATTTGTCAATTTACTGATTGGAGTCAAATCTGGAATTCCCAAATCCTTGAGATATTTGGATAGGAGGAAAAATGGCACACTGAAAGTTCCTGCAAGTCATAGGAAACTTTTAAAAAATTCCGAGCACAACATAAATTGTACAGTGTTTGAAAACTGTGCAGAAGGTTGTGAAACTATGCAGCTTTCCTATAAAAACCTACACTTGCCATCTTTTCCTTATGAACAGAAAAATGCACAGCTTTCTGAGGAAGAAAACCCTGATTAGCTTATGTTGTTTTTTGCTGTGCTCATTTCCAGGTCCATCCCACCACCCAGTGGATGGCAAAAAACGCAGATGATTGTGTCCCATATTATTCAATGGTGGTGACGTGTGCATGCCCACATCAGTGCATCCATGTGCAAGCACCACCATTGTATAATATAGGCTGTGGTAATCTACAGGTGGATTGCCAGCCTACCAATAGGAAGAATCCATTGTAAATCCATATTCATATTTATTTATTTAATAAATATAGTATACATAATAACTATCATTAATAAATATACAAAATAATACTTTTTTTCTTCATATCCCAGCTCTGCAGTATCTTTTGAAAGTGATGATTACCGCAAATGTACATAGTATTCCCAGTATGGTTGCACCATAGATTTTCATGAGTTCTTATGAATATTTTATTCCTATCACAGATTTATTTTTGATCGATTTCTATTTTTGATCCATGCTAGAGATTATTAGGAAAGTGACAGGGTGTCATAAGCCAGTATAGAAGTAGGCAAGTAGGGGGGTGTCTTCTTCTGGAGTAGATAAGGAGGAATGTGACTGTAGAGCAGTTAACTAGGAGAAACATGAGATGAAAGTGGTGATAATGTGTATTATCTGAAGAAAGGGGAAGTTGCCATGTAATATTTAAAGCACTTTAAAATTAATGAGTTGGATCCAGATTTAGTCCTTCTGCATCAAGCATGTTTTTTTGATCTATTGATTGATTTTCTGCCCTTTTTGGAAGACTTGCATAGCTTAGAAGTTGTTCCAAAGTTGCAAGAAGTGACATTTTAAAGAGTTGGTGACACACAAACTCATAATAATAACTACATCCAGATTACATTTGACTTCATTATACTTGGAAATCTTTGAGTGATATATTACAATGATTACCTGTAAAATTAACTATTACCTCTCCATGGGAACAGGTTTCACTGAACATACTAATGAGCTCACCATGAATTTTAAAATTCCCTCAAATATGTTTTGCGGTTTCACTTTCCCAGGAGCCATATTCCTTAATGAAATAACATAATCTCATTTCAGCATTAATGTGAACATATCAATAATAGTCTAATAATATTATGGATTCATAAAACATCCCATGGGATTACAGTGTAATTCCAACCCAAAATAACTGAAACTGAATCTTAGCTTGGGAAAAATGTAGATAGCTAGAGCACTTGCATTTCATTATTTTGGAAGACCCATATTCCCACTGAAGAGAAATGCATTTAGTAGCCTAATCTATAGTAGCCATGTAGGCATGTGGAAAAGAGGAATAAATATATTTTATTTGTAAACTGATTGAATTGTAGACATAGACTTGGGTTTTGGAGGGGGGGGAAAGGTATCTAGAGCATTCAGTGCTAACCAACATATGACAACAGATATGGAAAACAAAATGATGGCCAACAGATTGGAAGCAATCAATATACATCTCCATCCACAAAAAGGGAGACACAAGAGACTGCATCAACTATAGGACCATAACACTGATCTCACATGTGGGCAAAATCATGCTCAAAATTCTGCAACATAGACTCCAACCATGGAGAGAGAAATCCCAGCAGTTCAAGCGGGGTTCAGGAAAGGAAGAGGCACGAGGAACCACACTGCAAACATATGATGGCTAATGGAGTGCACCAGGGAATTCCAAAAGAAAATCAGCATATGCTTTATAGACTATAGCAAAGCCTTTAACTGCATAGGTTATGGAATGCCCTTAAAGACATGAGAGTGCCAGCACATCTGATAGTCCTAATGAGGAATCTGTATTCAGGACAAGAGGCTACTGTCATAACAGAACATGGAGAAACAGAATGGTTCCCAATTGGCAAAGAGATTAGACAAGGCTGTATCCTTTCATCCTATCTATTCAACTTGTATGCAGAACATATTATAAGAAAAGCAGGCTTGGACATAGAAGAAGGAGGAGTGAAAATAGGAGGAAGGAATATCAACAATCTAAGATATGCAGATGACACCATAGTACTAGCAGAAAACCTCACAGATCTACTAAGGAAGATCAAAGAAGAAGGTGCAAAGGTAGGCTTAATGTTGAACATAAAGAAAACAAACATAATGACCATTGAGGACCTTCACAAGTTCAACCTAGACAATGAAGAAATAGACATAGAAAAAGAATGTCCATACCTGGGATCAAACATTGATAGAAATGGGGACTGCAGTCAGGAAATCAGAAGAAGACTAAGAATGGGGAGGGTGGCTATGAAAGAACTAGAAAATATTCTAAAATCCAAAGATATACAACTCAGCATGAAAGTTAGAATAATACAAGCCATTGTATTCCTTATTACCATGTATAGATGTGAGAGCTGGACAGTTAAGAAAGATGATATGAAGAAAATCAATGCATTTGAGATGTGGTGCTGGAGAAGAGTGCTGAGGATCCCATGGACAGCCAAAAGGACAAACAAATGGGTTCTAGAGCAGATCAAGCTGGAAACCTCCCTGGTAGCCAAGATGACCAAACTGAGGTTGTCCTACTTTGGACACATCATGAGAAGGGAGGACTCTTTGGAAAAAACAATAATGTTGGGAAAGATGGACTGAAGTAGGAAGAGAGGAAGGCCACATGCTAGATGGATGGACTCTATTAAGGAGGTCATGAGGATGGAGTTGCAGGAATTAAGCAAAGCAGTGGAGGACACAGGGTCTTGGAGATGTCTCATCCGTAGGGTCACCATGAGTTGAGATTGACTCGAGAGCAGTTAACAACAACAACATCTTCCTGTTAGTTCCAACTAGAATAGATCCACTTAACTAATGAGTGTACTCTAGTTGGAACAAACCCATAGAATTCAAATTTGAGTATCTTTTTATTGACCTGCATATAAGATAGAAAAAATGTAGTTCTAACATGATATTTGCCATGTGATCTTCCCAATTTGTTAGTATAGGCTTGGATCCAAATTAATCAAATGCAACTGGGCTGATATCAAAACTATCCTTCCTAAAGTACCCCTCCAGCCATCTAAAAATGCCATGCAGGGCCAGGGGGCCTTGCTGAATACGATGCTGGACTGCCAAAGAATGCCAAGTAGTGGAAGCTATATCAGTCAAAGGAAAAAATAAATTACCTCTAAGGGCCTCTGGAAGCAGAGATGGGGAGAGGCAGTCCTGATGCGCTGCACTGGAAGGGGCGAGAAAGAGCCACGCACCGGCTCTTAGGGCGCCCTTTTGTCACCCCTGAAAGGAGCGGCATTTTGCCGCTCTTTTTGGGGTGACAAAAGGGAGGATCAGGGCCACGGCGTGCGGTAGCTGCAGCCCCAATCCTCCACTTCCTGGGGCTGCCTAGAGCCACCCGTCTGCAGCCCCCCTAAGTATTCCTTGTCCAAAAAAACTCTATAAAATCCATGGAGTTGCCATAGGTCAACAGGCAGCTTGTAGGCATGTACACACAGTCTACAAGAACCAGAAAGTGATTCATCCATAATAACAGTGTCATCGTGTTCATCCACCTTAGACCATCAACTTCATCTGAAGAAAATCCCAAAGTGAGAGAGCATCTTCCAGCTGCTGGGCCAGATGCTAAGTGAAAAAAGTCCAGAGTTATCAAGACAGACATAAAACCGAAGCCTCTTTTGACTGAGGGACTACAGCATTAATGTTGAAATCCACCAGAACAAGAAGTCAGGGGTAATCCAGTGCCAAGCCTGAGTCAAATCTGGGTAGCTCAAAAGGGGGAATTGTTAGCCATTTGGTGATGGTACACCAGCAGAACCCCTGCACTTTCCCAGCTGCCTAACTGCAGTCAGAGGTGACCCAAGCAATCCAGCCACTTGAGGTGGGAAGCAAAGTACTGCTGCATCATGCAAAAACCCACCCACTGTCCATTAATGAAGGAGGCAATGGTGTTCTGCCCTCAGCCCAGACCTAGAAATAGTAGGATGAGGATGCAGCATGGTATTTGGACTAACTCCCCTCCCCAGAAATAGAAGGCAGTGACTCTCTATCAGGAGAAGGAGATGCATCTTCAGCACTCCTGCCATGACAGAGCAGCCGCTGCCCCCTCCTCCTCCTCCTCAATTTTTTATTGATGTAAAATACCTTGATATTAAAAAGAGACGTATAAAAAACAAAACATAGTTTAACACAGGGGTAGGCAACCTTTTTGAGCCGGGGCCGGTCCACCAAAGTCATCCCTTCCGGCCGGCCGAGGGGGGGGGGGAAATGGTGCCACTCGTGACTGCCATTTTGTTTTGTACTCCTGCGCATGCGCAAACTCGTCGCGGCTGCCATTTTTGAAAACAAAATAGCAGTTGTGGTGTGCGTGGCTGCGCGGCGACCAAAACGTGTGGTGGTGGTGGCGCGCGGCGGTGGCAGGGGTCCGCCTGGGCCAGTAAGCGTGGGGCCCTGGCCCGGAACTGTCCTGCGGGCCGTAGGTTGCCGGCCCCTGGTTTAACACATATTGACAAATAATTAAATAAGGACAGATAAACAATATAATACATTTAACATACAGTAAAACATATAACAAAAAACTTCCATGACTCTTTTTTCCTTCTGTTAAGTTTGAAAAACTTATTACTTCCATATATTTTGTCACTTATTTCTTATCCCCCAATTATAAATTATAGATTTATGCAATAATTACTGAGTACTTAATCTCAATCCAAGCCTATTATAAATTAATCTCCCCATTTGTGTCCAGAGGAGGATGACCAAAATGGTGTCACTGGCAGCTCTCAAGGTGTTTGGCATGGTGAGCAGTACGAGTCTTTGCAAGATAGAGGGAGAGAAGTGATGAATACTCTAGCCCCTGAAGTGAACACCTCAGCCAGTCTTAAGGCTGCACTGGGTCTGACTGAATTAGGATGCATTCAAGATAAACTGGATCCTGGGTTGACAATCTGGTGAGACAGAACCTTTGGACACTTCTGCCACTTCTAGTTCACTTACCCAGGTGTAGCTTGCTGTATCATGGAATCATAGGACATGGAGGCTCAAGTGGTTAAGACACTGATTCTGTTGATTGCAAGATCAGCAGATTGGGAGTTCAAGGCCCAGGTGCTGTGTGATGGGTTGAGCTCCCATCATTAGTCCCAGCTTCTGCCAACCTAGCAGTTTGAAAGCATGCAAATGCAAGTAGGTAAATATATACCACTTTGGTGGGAAGGTAAACAGCATTCTGTGCAATCATGCTGGCCACATGATCACAGAGTAATCTCTGACAACGCTGGCTCTTTGGCTTAGTAACAGAGATGAGCATCGCCCCCTATGGTCTGACATGACTTGACAACATCAATGGGGAATACTTTTACCTTTATCATGGAATAACCTGGTAGGTAGAGCTGGGTGAGAAAGACATCCAAGTCTTCTCTCCACCAAGTTCATGTAATACAAACCAGATGAAGACTCAAATCCAGGATGACTAATGTTTTCCATACAAATGACTTGGCATTAAAAAGCAGGATGTTCAGACTGCAAAGTCTATTTTCACTGTCACTATGACTTTGTTGGTTAGACTGTAACCTGGATGTAACCTGGATGTATCATGAAAACTACCTTCCATTCCCTGTAATGGCCAAGTTAGATCCACCTATTTTCCTCTGCCAGTAATTACCTGCATTACTGAACCATTCCAGGAGTGTAGCTGAATTTTCATTCAGTCCCCACATTTTTAGCATGCAGTAATTTCAGTTGAGCATTTAGATATACAGTTTGGGCATTCAAAGAGAGGGGGCAGGCAAATTTGCCAAAGGATATAAACACAGCAAATATAAGAGTCCTAGTTGTGAGTGATTTTCAACGTCTCATTCTCTCCAGTACTAGAAATTTGGGGTCCATTTTTCCTTTCTCCAAAATACATCCTTGAGGTCTGCTAGCGCAGCAGTAAAATAAAATGCAAAATGTAAAAGGCAGTGCAATCTTGCACTTTCCAATTTCCTGTTGCATCATGGCATTTCTCATTTTTGTTCTCTGTCTCTCACACACAATAAACCTCCCTCCCATCCCCACTCCACTCCACAGGAAAAAAACACCCTCAGCTTCCAAGCTTCTTGGCTTGCTCTGATGACAACAGCAACCCCTTAGATGGGACTACATTATGACAGTAACCATTGAAGCTAGAGGATCCAAAATTATTAGGTCAGTGAATCCACTTTGGATTTTAATCCAGACTTTAAAGAAGCTATCTTCATAACTCTGTTGTCTACCTGCTAAAAGGACCTGCTGTTTTCAGATGTGGTAAAGAACACCTTATCCACTGCCAATATTGAACAAAGCCCCCACTGCCAGACAGCCTCTGTACATGGAATGGGAATGTGTGTGTGTGTGGGGGGGGGGGGATTTTGTCCTATGTTTCAGGAAGCCAAATGCATAAAGCCAACCATTTTATTTCAGGTAAAAGCCCTATCCCGCTTAAATACATCATTGCTCCGTCCAAGTGTTTCATGCTCCAAACCCTAAATTGTGACAACAATCAAGCATGCCTTTGTTAGTGCCCATTTTCCTTATCTAAGGATCTTTATGCTTTTAGGAACAGTGAATAATCTTCATGATCATTTGAACTTCCTACAAGGATGGAGCTACAGACTGCTACAATGACAATGATTTTACTAGATACCTGGACTGCAGTTCTTTGAAGGCACCTGAAAGATTTCAACCAGTCTCACCACCCAGTTTGTGACCTCAGAGCACATAGATAGATAGAATGTATGCACTGCTGTATGGTGACAGGGAGTGGCTCTGATAACAATGGGCAATAAATCTGCTCTGTTGTTTAGGCTGAACTAAAAGGAACTATCCAAAATGCTGAATAATATCCTCTATATGAAACAGGTTCAGTATTGTGGTCAGTGCCTTTACAGTTTGGTTTAAAAGCCAGAACAGAATCATGATCACACTGACACTGAAGTCATCCACTAACACTTTTCATTACTTTTCACATGTCCTCTGCATATTCCATGGAAAGATTTTAGTCCGCACTCATTGGTAAGATGCATTCACTCCAATACTCATTCACTAACAAAAAGTCCCAAAACTCAGGAGTATCCCATTGCTGCATTCTCCACTACATTTCTAGAGTTGAAGTCTGCACTCTATATAAATGTGGACCTTCTGAGTGCAGGCTGCAACTCCAGAAATTCCGGAGAATTGCCCCTAAAGAAGACCAGTTGGTGATAAGACCAAAACAAATTGGGCATTTTACAAAATAAAAGTTTTCCACCATTGCACACAGGATTTTGTCTCCTTTCATTCTTCCACTGTGAATACATGTTTTCCAGTTTTTTTGTTCTGTTTCAGTCCAGGAAAGGCCATAACCAGCTGAGCAGTTAACTATGAACAAATGAAAACCTCTTTCTAATCTCAAAGCCCATTTTTCATGGAAGTATGTTTCATTGTTTTCTTTTAAAAATGGATATGCTTCTTAAGGAAGTATGTTTAGCACTGCAGCTTTATAAGGGTATATAGAAAATGTGAGTGCTAATATGTAGCATGTACATAGTTACATAGTATTGTGGGTATGGGTTGATCTTTTTGGCACTTCAGCTGTTCCTTGCCAAAGGATTTGTGATGCAGACGTTCATCAAAGTGATCTGCCAGTATGTATCCGAAAGGATGAATGGCACTCATGGCCTTTGGAGGCCCAGGCTGCTCAAAGCTAATGAGATCATATTCTTAGATCGTCAGCTGCGGCCGTCATGATTTTATGAACATGAAGTATGAAGCCTTTTCTGCATCTGGGTTGCCTTTTGATGTGGATCTTGCTGCTGAGGGACTGCTAACTGAACTGAACATTTCAAGGAAGCCAATTTACTCAGCTGGTTGCAAACCCTTTGACCTCTATAGTAGAATTTGGCAAATCAACTAATACACGAATGTTTTAGTGTTCTTTCAAGAATGGCAAAAATGCTCCATAGGCCATAGATCCTTCTGCAAAATACTAGTTTGTATTTTAAACATTCATCTTTTTTTTAAGGCCAATGAGACTAGTTAATTAAGCCTAAGGGGTTATGAACTGTTGGCAGTTAATAAGTCATAAAATTCCTCCATAAAACAGGATGCTAGATTCCATCACTGAGACAAGGAGTACAAAGAGCCGGTGTATAATATTTAATTGTACAAAAGGACTGGGATTTCTCACTGACTGCTCATCTGGAGTCTCAAGGGCATGCTCACTGTGGTTTCCTGATTTTTAGAAGCCAGTTTAAAAAAATGAGTGTATTAAAGAGTAATTTGCCTGAAAGTTCAGGACATTTGGGGTGGGGAAGGGTGGGTGGAAAGGGGAGAGGGAGAAAAGGAAGGAAGGAAAGAAGGAAAGAAGGAGGGAGAAAGACAAAGAGAGAGTGGGAGAAGGAAAAAAGAGAATGCATTTTTTGAACAAAAATAAAAATAAAAATGGGGCTCTTGGCACACTGGCTTGGACATGATTGCATTTGTCATCTGTTTTCTTTCCCCTTTAGGATGTTCACCATGGCAACGGTACACAGCAGGCTTTTTATGCTGACCCCAGCATCCTGTACGTCTCCCTCCATCGCTATGATGAAGGCAACTTCTTCCCTGGCAGTGGAGCCCCAAATGAGGTTAGGTTTATTTCTTTAGAGTCCCACTTTTTTTTATTTGTATCTTTTCAGGTAATTGCATTGCATGATTACCCCTAATTTTCTCATCTTCCTCTGGTGCTTTAAATTGCCCTAGATTACCAAATAGCCCACTGAGACAGAGAGGAGGCGGGTGGGTAGAACAAGTGCATAACCCAGAACAGTCCTTGTCAAGCAGGGCTAGGTTGATTTGACATGTTGTTTGATTTCCCCCCCCCCCCCTTCTCTCCCTTTTTCTCAAAAGGAACTTTTTTGTATGTTTTCTTATTATGATTCCCTCCCTGTTTTTCCTTTTCATCCTCCCTCTGGCACTTGCCCCTCCTTTCCTCTCTCTTTACAGGTTGGAAGTGGCCCTGGTGAAGGTTATAATATAAATATTGCTTGGACAGGTGGCCTGGATCCCCCCATGGGAGATGCAGAGTACCTCACTGCATACAGGTTGGTTCTCATTTCCTCCTAAAAAAGTGCCAAACAGAAGTAACAGGCTGATTGCTGAAAGAGTTCCAACTCTAGCAATCTTGAAAAGCCATAAACTTGACTTGTGGTAGAACTGGCTTAAAGTTAAAAAAAAAAAAAAAAAAAAGGTAGTGGTGGTGGAATCTCTTGTTTGCAGACTTCATTGGTTTTAATAAAGAGTCAATGTTAATATTGTTGGCCACACACAAGCCAAAATATATTAATTCAGTTCCTGAAATAATGACAAAGGAGCTTTGATTGTTGGGTTGTTGTTGTTGCTTTCAGCTTGGAAACAATTAAAGACCTTTCAAATTCAAGGAATATAATGAAGCATGCAAATCAGGAGTAAAAAAGAAAACATATTTGGAACCATGACCTAAAAAGCATTCAGAGTGCTGATGTCCCAGTGGTTTCTCCATAGATTGTTTCTGTGTAGATGACCTTGCAATTTCATGTCACCCTAATTCCCAGACCCTAAACAAACTTGCTGTTGTTGTGTGCCTTCAAGTCATTTCCAACTTATGGAAGCTCTAAGTCAAATCTATCATGAGGCTGAGAGTGTGTGACTTGCTCAAGGTCAACCCATGAGTTTCCATGTCTAAGCAAGGATTTAAATGCTGGTCTCCAAAGCTGTATGTGTGTGGTATTCCCTTTTCAGGAAGCCAAATCTACACAGATAATGCCACATATAGCAAGTGTGGCCTTATGCTTATTCTAGTCATAGCTTGTGAAAAGGGATTGTTGTTGTTTTGGTCTAATGTTGTTGTTATGTGCTTTCAAGTTATTTCCAACTCATGGTAACATAAGCTGAACCTATCACAGTGTTTTTTAGGGGCTGAGACTCTGTGACTCACACAAGGTCACCCAGTGGTCAAGTGGGGAATCAAACCCTGATCTCCAGAGTTGTAGTGAAGGCTCAAACCATTACACTATGCTGTCTAACATATTTAGACAAAATTCATACTACTATGTATTCAATTCTCTCTGTGATTTTATATTGTTTTCTATGATGTGCTGTTTAATACTTTTTTTAAGGGAAGGGTGGGGTTTGGGGGCTTTTATTCTGTATTCTTGGTGCAATTTTTAACAGTTGTAAGCTACCCCGATTGTTTTTAACAGAGGAGCGGGGTATAAATAATAATAATTGTTGTTGTTGTTGTTGTTGTTGTTATTATTTCTTTTTATTTATATTTATATCTTGTCCTTCCTCACAAAGAAGCTCAGGGTGGTGAACAACTTTCATAAAGTTGTATCTGTGCACACATATACATGCACAAACTACACAATAGTAAAATCATAATTCTAAAATTGCAAATATAAAATACATAATAACCTATGAGCAAAATTGGCAAAAGATGCCTGAACAATGTCAGTGTAGGAGACAAAACAGATTCCCACTGGAAAAAGTTTCCTAAATTCAGAAGCTACCACCAAGAAGGCCCTGATATCAAGGGCATCCTGACCAGAACATATTCAACTGATCTTTTGTCCTAGGCTTGTTAGTACTGGGGAAAGTTGTCATTCAAATATTTGGGACCTGAGCCATTTAGGGCTTTGTACACTAGTATTAACACCATGAATTGGGCCTGTTAAGTCACTGGCAGGCAGTGTAGAAAGTTCACAACTGGTAAGATATACTCACCAATTGCTGCCCCTGTCAACACAGGGGCGGCACTATTGTGCATCCGCTGAAGGTTTTGGTCCAGAAGCCCTACAAAGACAGCATTGAAATAGTTCAGTTTGGAAGTTGTAAGAGATTTTTTGTAAACTCCCATACAGTCAGAAACTTTTTATACCAGCTGCTTATCTTGGTTACTTTAACCCAGTATAAACTCAGAACAAACAAGAACAACATCTGGGACTTCAATCTGTCTAGATTAGCCCTTTAATCTGCCATGAGATTTTTTTTCTTTTCTTTAAAAAACTTTATAATATTGGGATGAAAAACACTGAAAACATAAACAGATAGTAACAATAATAACTGAAATCAAAGAGCTAATCTGATATGATCATCCTATATTTCATCATTTTTCATTCAATCATAATTAAATGTGTCTCTGCAAAACCAATGTTAGCTGGGGGATTCTGAGACTTGTAGTCCAAACAGGATTCTCCTCCCCTTCCCCAAGATCTGTATAAAGAGAGCATATCATGACATAGTCCAGGTATCAATTCCCTCTGGGTAGAAAGAATTGTTGTTGGATTTAAAGAGCTGCTGATGCCAATTTACAGAAGAAGGTATTCTATTGATTGGCATTGTCTTTTGGTCCCTGGTTTTCATAACATAGTCTGCATGGAAGCATGTTCTCTATAGGGGAAGTAGCAATAGCAATAGCAAATACATTTCTATACCACTTATCAGTGCACTTAAGCACTCCCTAAGCAATTTGCAACTGTAAACTAATTGTCCCCAACAATCTGGGTACTCATTTTAGTGACCACAGAAGGATGCAAGCCTGAATCGAGCCTGAGCCCCTGGCTGGTATTGAACTCACAACCTTGTGGTTTGTGAGTGAGTGGTTGCAGTACAGGCGCATGGTCCTCTGAGGCTGGCTGGTAAATGATACCAACTTACTGAATTGGCTAGCCCTTTTAACATCTACAAAGTTTCCTGGTCTGCTACATTTCATGCCATAAACTAATCCAGAATTCCTCAACATCAAGATGGAAAATCAGGTGTTTGAAAATACAGCTCTTGGTATTTGCCATAGAGCTGGGGCTGAGGGGAGCTGAATTCTAGAAGATCTGGAGTTTGCCAACTAGATTACCTACATTTGAAATTGTTGATCTCAAACTCTTCCATCAAACATACAAAGAAAAATTTGGTAGGTTTGCATATAAAAAATGAACCAGTCAACATTCACATTGACCAAATTCAACTGGTATAGTGATTCCCAGCATGGAGAAGACAATCATGTAGGAAATATACATGGTTTCAAAGGAAGATTTTTAAGAACTAAGTACTCAAAATCTATCGCCTGGATTGGAAAATCTATCAGTTTCATTTTTATCCACATTCAAATTTGTTTCATTGCTTTCTTTCTAAGTACAAAGAAGTTTGAAAACTTTGGAAATGCTTTTTTTTTTAAGTGTCATCCATCCCAAGTCACCAGGTAGGGAATTAATTAACCACTATAGCTCTAGTGAAGAGATTCCAAAGGTCTTCTGCTTTCCATTATATGATGTATTTATGTCATAAAATAGAACCTGAATGATGCACAGAGAAGGGAGCCAAATGATCTTGCCATTTATGGTTAGCTTTCTAAAGAGCTTGGAAAAGTTACATTTTGGACTACTGCCCATGCTGACTGGGGATTTGGGGAGCCATAGCCCCAAAAGTGAAAGTTTCTATACTTTGTATGGAAAGGGGTCTAAATTTTTGTAGCACCTTTGAGATGTAGCCAGTGTGGTGTAGTGGTTTGGGTGTTGGACTATGACTCTGAAGAACAGGGTTCTAATCCTGGCTCAGCCATGAAACCCACTGGGTGACCCTGGCTAGGTCACACTCTCTCAGCCTCAGAGAATGGCAATGGCAAACTCTCTGAAGAAAATTGCCAACTCTGTGATAGGGTTGCCTTAGGGTCTCCATAAGTCGGAAATGAGGCACACGACAACAACAACAACAACAACAATAACAGCAGCAGCAGCAGCAGAACCTTTAAGACTAACTGAAAGAAAGAAGCTGGTAGTATTAGCTTTTGTAGACTTGTGTCTATTTCCTGAGATGCATGTTTAGTAGGCTCAAGTCTACAAAAGCTCATGCTACCAGTTCCTTTCTTTCAATTTGTCTCAAAGAGGCTACAAGATCCCTTTGCATACGCATTTTCCAGACTAACAGAGATACCGGCATGTCTTTGGTTTCTACATTCTGTTTTTCTGCTGTTGCAGCTGCATAGCTCAGGTTACCTGCTTACCTGCTATGGAAAAGGATATGGTGAAATCATGCAAATCAGGGCTAGGCAAGCTTCTTGGGGTCTGGATAGGAATGTCAAGTTTGTAAAGGCTACAGTTCAAAACATTTCTAATGGACAATGAAACCACTGAGTAATTTCTACACTGACCACTGTCAAAAGTTATAATTTCAAATGTTATATCTACTGCATACCTCCACTGCATTGCAAATATACCACAAACTCTATAAAACATGGTTTTCCCCTCCCCTAAACACTCTTGGGTGGCCCATGAATACACACAGCATTGAGATGATTTTGTATTCAGACATAACACACCTGAAATTGAAACTTAACACCAAACACAGAAATAGCTTAAAATCACAGTATTGCATTGTTTTTGTAAAATGGGCTTTGGTTTTATATATATTATTTGTCTATCATGGCAAACACCTAGTTAAAGATTGAATTACTGAAAGGTAGACTATCAAAGCTGGTAGACCCCAAATGGTCTGTACCCACTCTTAATGCTTTCATTAATCTTCTGCCAAGATCTTTGTAGAGCTGAAAAAGAAATACAAAAACAAGAAAACACTAGGTGTTTAGATGTCTCAGAAGTTTGGTGCTGGATCTCAGCTTCCCTCACCTCTTAAATGCTTGGTTCACAGTTAGCCTCAGTTGGTGAATAGTGGTGTTCAGTAATATTAAAAGTATTAGGCAGAGCCAAACATACTTGGCATTGAATTCAACCACACTGTTATCAAGAAAATAAATAGTACAACCATTGCAGTGATATATTCAAGTCTTTTAGTCCAAGTCTCAAGTCAAGTCTCAAGCCAAATTTCAAGTCCTTGTAAGATACTTTCATGTCAAGTCTCAAGTTGAGTCTCAAGTCTGGGAGCCAACTTTAACAGGAAAAAAAGGAGGCAGTGCATGTTTCTTGGAGAGGAACAGCAAACATGTTAGGCAATGGACTTGAGGTCTGCTCGGCATCCTGTCTCCACTGCACATCAGAAGAGCCTTCTAAATATTTTCAAAAGCTTAAGAAGGATCCTTCTGCCTCAAGCCTGTTGCCTAATTCATTTACTATTCTTCTCTGAAAAATGGACCCCATGCTCTGGGACTGTGTCTTGTCTACTGCTCGAAGTGAATAATGCCAGAAAATTAGTTAATAAAAATATCATAGAATCATAGAATCATAGAGTTGGAAGAGACCACAAGGGCCATCCAGTCCAATCCCCTGCCATGCAGGAACTCCCAATCAAAGCATCCCTGACAGATGGCCATCCAGCCTCTGCTTAAAGACCTCCAAGGAAGGAGACTCCACTACTCTCTGAGGGAGTGTGTTCCACTGTCAAACCGCCCTTACAGTCAGGAAGTTCCCCCTAATGTTGAGGTGGAATCTCTTTTCCTTGAGCTTACATCCATTGTTTTGGGTCCTAGTCTCTGGAGCAGCAGAAAACAAGCTTGTTCCCTCCTCAATATGACATCCCTTCAAATATTTAAACACGGCTATCATATCACCTCTCAACCTTCTCTTTTCCAGGCTAAACATCCCCAGCTCCCCTAGTCGTTCCTCATAGGGCTTGGTTTCCAGACCCTTCACCATTTTAGTTGCCCTCCTCTGGACATGGTCCAGTTTCTCCACATCCTTTTTGAATTGTGGTGCCCAGAACTGGACACAGTATTCCAGTTGAGGCCTGACCAAAGCAGAATAGAGTGGCACTATTACTTCTCTTGATCTAGACACTATACTTCTACTGATGCAGCCTAAAATTGCATTGGCCTTTTTAGCTGCTGCATCGCACTGTTGACTCATGTTCAACTTGTGGTCCACCTGGATTCCTAGATCCCTTTCACACGTAGTCTCATTCAGCCAGGTGTCCCCCATCGTATATCTGTGCTTTTCGTTTTTCCGCCCTAAGTCTTGAGTTAAGTCAGTATGTCATTTATTGCCAACTCGAGTCCAAGTTGACTCATTGAAGCAACTTGAGTCCAAGTCAATTGACTCAAGTCTACATCACTTAACCATGGGACTGGTGTTATCTTGTTGAAGGGGTACAAATACATTCTGATGTAACAGCACAGCTGCTAGTTAACAAGTAATCTTCAAAACAAAGTTAATCCTTTAAGGCTAAACCAAATGAAGCTTTTGGACCAGTGACTGCAACAAATGTGCTATTGAGAGCTATATGTAGAAGTCCCCTTAAAATTTTCCTATTTGGGGGCAGAATTCAGAGGGAGGAGCAATAGTGAAACAGTATCTAATGGGGGTGGTTGATGGAACTCTCTATCAGTAACAGACTTTTCCTAAGCAGCTGCAACTGTGTTGATGGTTGTTGCTGTGTGCCTTCAAGTGGTTACTGTCATATGGCAACCCTAAAACAGGGTTTTCTTTGGGGGAGGGGGACTTGAAACTGCATAAACTTAAAAATACATGAATGGATATCTTTCTTCGAGTGCTAATGCAGAAGGGATAAAGGAACATTAAAGAAAGTACACCACCCAGTCTCATACCTGGTCATTCTTACAATGGTAATGCAGTGGTTTTAAAGTTATGTTGAAATAACCCCACTGTGACTGTGAGCAAAAAAGAATGTGCCAAAATATCTGAATTTGAAAGAACAATTTAAAAAGAAGTGAAGGATGGAGACCCAAATGGAATTTTGCTTTGAGCAATGGATTTTCCGCATAAAACTGTCTGAGAGAGGCAGGAAAACAGAATTACCAATGGAATTCCATTAGTGGGCTTCATACACCCCTAATTTAAACTCTTTCAGTTCACCAAAGAAACAAAACAGCATGCATGCAAGAAATGTCTTTTGCCTCAAGGTCACTCAACAAAAGAAAATGAGCATTTTGTAAAGAATAAAAAAGGACATTCCTTATCAGTAAAACAATGGCAATTTCAAACTTTGGCTTTCCCCAGGCAAAATAAGGCAGTTATGCCAAGATACGTCAAGGGGAAACCTGGTGCGTCTAAAATGGAGCTACTGTGACACTTGACAAGCCACAGAAAAGAGCTTGATGGAACATACTAGGGATTCATGAGCTGAACCTAAAAACATCATCTTTTAGGAGTGTTCTGCACAAGGGCTTTTCAGTGATCATACTTTATGGAAATGATTCAAAGAGCATTTTCTAAATGGTGGAAGAGTTAGTTTTTTGAATGGCAACTCTGAGAATCTCCGGCCAAGAATTTTGAAAGTTGTAGAGTGCAGCTTCAACTGGTGAACCTGGTGGCCCAAGATCAACTCAGCTGACACTTGTCTAGCTCACCTCCTAGCCTAGGGATGTTGAAAATTATGTAGATCTTTGCAATGAGCTAACTTTGTGTTGGTATTATGACTGTGTCCCTGGCCTGGGGAAGCTTTGAAGTATACTTCTTTACTGACTGAGGGGCCATCACATGGTTTCTTCATTGAACTCTCCCTTTTTGCCCCCTTCAGCCAGATTTTAGCCAGCAGCACAGTTCTGTCAATAGATTGCTCTGTCATCAGTTTTCTGAGATCAGCCAGCATAAACAATGTATGCCTAATCCCAAACCTGCACATCTTGAGTTAAGATTGCACTGCCTTTCCCCAAAAATTTCCCTTCTGTCCTTCCTTCCTTCCTTCCTTCCTTCCTTCCTTCCTTCCTTCCTTTTCCACCTTTGTCACAAGAGGTCATCTTTAGTTCTCAGGTTTGGATCCTGAAATATCAGCACCTGGGATAGTCCTGACCTCCCTGTCCTCATTTGCAACACTTATATAGCAGACAAATACGAGATGGTCTTTCCATGCTGGGAAAATAACTGCACTTATTGAATTTGGCTGGTGCACTTGGTTGAGAATGTTATTTGGTTCATATTTTATAATGACTTGTCAAAGCTTGCAACTTTCATAATTTGATTTTTTTAAAAAAAAGCTAAAGTTTTTTAAATGAATATGGAAGAAAACAAAATCAATTGATTTGCTGATATAATTAGCTGAGCTAATTAAAAGGCATGCTGTACAAAAGTAAAATGGCAAAAATTTCAAGATTACTTTTGAGAAACAGAATAGCCCAGTATCTTCAGGACAAGAGTGACAATAACAAGCCAGTGAGCATCACCTTAAAAAAAAAAAAAAAAAAAGGGGGGGCGACTATCCAACAGTTTCAGTCTGTCTTTGAAAATGAATAGAACTCAGGGATTGCCAGAATATGTTTCCTGAGCCCCACAGACATCACATTTGCTTCAAGCTGATCCTTGTTCCCATGTTTGTTCTCATGTAGTGTAATCTGGGTAAAAAATAGATGAGGAGATATAAACTCACAACCCATGGGCTCACTTGCTTGCACAGCAAGCCATATTTACATATAAATTACTTAAAAGAGTTTTTTTAAATAAAAAATTTCCCCCCCCCCAGCTTGGCTTGTCCCCAAAAAATTGATGGTACATTGTGGCATAAAGCCATAAATATTAGGTCAACTGCTGAGAAACAGTCTCTTTAATTTTTCACTTGAAAATGCTGTTTTGCAGCAGTTATGAAAAGTGCTGTCTGAAGAGATGTTTGTGTCTTTTAAACATAGAAAATGGTGAAATATCCCAAAAGGTGATCCTTCTGAAATAAATCACACCCCAGTATGAGGAATGATGTGGCACCTCCACTGTAATTCTTGGTCTATTTTATTCTGCTGAGTAAAAATGGACCTCTCAGAATATTTTGACAGTAGAAGTTGTGACATAGTATGCATACGTGCCTTCATTTTTGGCATCTTTTTATCTTAGTATCCAAAGAAAGAAAGATATATATTTTTCCTTTGGAGGAAGCAATGGAAAATAGAGGGATGGGGGTGGAGGGAAGATAAAGGCATTGTTCACAATGCAACACCCAGAGTTCTTCAGAACATATTGTTGTACTTCAAAGTTTATCATAAAACTTAAGCAACAAACCCTGCTTTTCATTTTTTTCCCCTTATTTTCATTGTGTGTGTTTTTTTAAAATTGGAAACTCCAGCTTCTTCAAGTTCTCTTGCTTATTCACCAACCCCAAAACTAGCTTTTTAAAACAGCAGATGAAGCTCATTTAATTCACTGAAGTGCCAGAATGAAACCTTTTCATTACAAAAATTAATTAGTGTGACTTGACCTTCTTTTGGATACACAGTTCTTTTTATGGACATGGCTGCTTAGTGGAGAAGGCAAAAGAAAGGGATAATAAACAAGGCATGTGCCTACTTTTCTGCACTTCAACTTACAAACAAGTTGATTCAACTCTTGTCCCTGAAGTCTTTTTCAAAAATGAGGGTTTTTAAAATGAAATTTTTAAAAAGAATTTTTAAAACAAATTTTAAAAGAAGAAAATGATTTCATTGCAAGTATCCCAAATTCTTATGAAGACAGTAAGCTGAAATATTACAGATGCCTGGGAACTAAAAACACCCTTCCCCTTTAAAGAACCCAAAAACAAATATTTCATATTGAGAAGAAGATGAGAAAAAATAGTTTTCAACAACTTTGAAAAAGTTCTGAAAATTCCCAAGGGTTTTTGTGGATACTTTCATCTAGTTTTTTACACAATCTCCCATGCATCTGATTTCATAAGCTTCTGCAAACTATAGCTGGTCAGAGTGGTTTCCAGGTCAGCTAGAAGGAGCAAGCCAATGCCCTGGCTGGCTCAGCAATATTCTCATACAACCACAACTGGTGGGAGCTTATGGGTGATATATTTGAGACATTTCTGCCTCTAGCATTGTAGAATGAGGATAAAACCCAGTCATGTTCATCTCAGCTGCTGAGAAGGATATATAGGGTCAAGTGTAGCTTTTTAGTATCAGTGTTTTACCCAGTAACTATGAGTTGCCCAGTTCTAATTATGTCACTTTATAGCAGCTTTTGAAAACAAGATTCCAGCTTGTAGAATAAGTATGTGGTTTTTGCTGCAACAGGTCTAAACCTAACAGCATTACAACATTGCACCCTGGTGCTTTATATGTATTGTTTAACTGCTTTCCTTTGGTGGATATTTTTATGAAGATCCCATTACCCAGAATGAGAAGGAAGGGCAATTTCCCCAAAGCAGAAACCAGAGCCTTTTAGTTACGTGCTCCTTTGAAATATCTGCTTTGTGCCATTTAGCTAACGAGACCCCTCTATTATTTATTTTTTCTTCTTTGTTTAAAGTTTTAAAAAGAGAAAAGAATACTGTTTTGTGGGTACTGCTATATAAAAGGGTTTCTGTAACTCACTTCTCCTGGATCCCAGCTTGGAAAGTTATTTTTAAAAGTAATTAGCTACAATTAAAATGCCAGGATCACAAAAAAGTGGTATTCTTTTCCCTATTCGACTAATAGAGTCGTCTTGGAGGCTTGGAAGAGGAGGGGCAGCCGCACGAGCGGCGCCCCTTCCTCTCCCTGAGGTCGCCCTCGGAGTCGCCGGCCCTCTGCATGGCCGGCGCTCCGGGGATGACCTCACGCCGCGGCGACCGGACGCGCCGCGGTGGAAAAGACAGCGAAAGTGCGCCCGCCGCTTTTAGGGCGCACATTCGCTGTCTTGAGGAAGGAGCGCTGATTTAGCGCTCCTTCCAGGGACGCCGCCGGTGTGCCGAGGTGCGGAGGCTGCGGCCCCGCGGCGCGCCGGCCCAGGGCGTCCTGGACGCCCTCGTCTGCTTCCCCCCATAGTTGCCTTTTAGGTTTTTAAAAGCAACTTGAATGCTGCTGTGGAACACATTCTCCTCCAGACTGTCTTCATATTGCATCAATATGTACAATGGAGCATGTCGAAGCAGAACGATGCATAACAAACCATCACTTGAACCATATGATATTCCTCCTCCACCATTGACTGAGGCCCCATTCCTGCAATTGTAAAAAGGAACTAAAAGTTACAATTACAGAACAAATGAAAGGAATTTATTCCCTGTTAGTTTACAATCATAAATGTACAGAGTAACAGAACAATACCTTTGTTATTAGGAAAGTAATTGATTATGAATAACTAGTTACTTCAAACTATTTACTTCTGAGTGATGGTAAGGATAATATCTTTCTGGAATTGTTACTAACTGTAGCAATTCTATTGAGCTTGAGAGAGCCTGGGAAAAACTGTTTTTCTTCCTGTACCCTTTTTATGGCCGTTGCTCTACCTTCTCCCACTGATGGTGAAGGGTACTTACTTCCCCCATGTTCTCCAGCCCTCTCCCTGGTACTCTGGTCATTTTGGTGCAGTGGTTAAATGCCTGTACTGTAGCCACTCACTCATAGACCACAAGATTGCGAGTTCAATACTAGCCAGGGCTCAGGCTAGACTCAGGCCTGCATCCTTCCAAGGTTGCTAAAATGAGTACCCAGTTGTTGGGGGGCAATGAGCTTACAGTTGTAAACTGACATTCCATAATGTGATATGAAGCGGTATATAAATGAAGCTGATTTGCTTTGCTTTGTGGCCTCTCCCTCGTCAGCTAGCAAAATGGAATCCTAGTTTTTGTTTTCTTTTTTTCAATATATATATATCTATAGATAGATAGATAGAGATAGATATAGCTATAGCTATAGCTATAGATAGATATAGATATAGATATAGATATAGATATAGATATAGATATAGATATAGATATATAAAGGGAAGCACACGGCAGTGTCAGGCCCACTCAGTTCATTTCGCCCCAGAAGAATTCTGGAGAAATGAAGATGGCAGATAAGGCTGGAAAATTCTGTGAACCAGGGCCATTCACACTAAATATATTTTAGCGATCTGATTCCACTTTATCAGTCATGACAGCATCCTATTGAATCCTGGGGTTTGTAATTTGGTAAGGCTTTAGAGCTCTCTGGCCGAGAACTGTAAATACCTCCTCCTAACCTGCTAGTCCCAGGGATGAATCCTTGGCAGTTAAAGTGGAAGAATAATTGTCCCAACAGCATGGTTTCCTGCAACGCTCATCATTGTGAATTGAGTGGCCTACAGGACAATCCTTGTTTTGATTTTGAATTACTGGTCAAAGAGAGTGAACATTCTTCTCCTTGCTACATGGAAGTGGCTGGGGCTTGTCTGAGGAGAAGGGTTGTCCCCTGGGATTTACCTCCAGATGGAAGTGTGAACATCTATGGACTAGATTAGGACTGTGAACTAGACATTTTTCTCCCTGGTAATCCCAGCTCCTTTTTCACTATTTCCCTTCTACTGTCCTGGAACTTCCAATGCTGTCCCTCAGCAAGGAGGGCTCCTTTCAAAGTTGTATTCCTGCACAGGATTACAGAGAGGCTGGTTACTTAAATAGGTTATAAATAAATATGTACTTTCTTTATATGCTGCCCCTCTCCCAATATTGTGCCCAAAGGTGACTCATGACATGATTCAAAATCAGATACAAGTTAAATATTCTTTATTCAAAATGCTTGTGACCAGAAGTGTCCTGTATTTGGGATTTTGGAATACCTATATTTGCATACACATAATGAGACGAGGCTGGAGAGAGACTGAGCATCTGTCAAATGGCATGAATCCAACTGTAGTGCTTGGCACAAATCCATACCTCCTGCATTTCACAGATTCTTGCATCTCTCTCCAGCTGTGTCTCTCTCTCTTTAGCTTTGCAAATACAGTAATAGAGATATGTAGCTCAAAAAGTTTTGGATTTTTGAGTATTTCAGATTTTGGAATTTCAGAAAAGTGATACTCAGCCTGTACTACTCAAAGCATGATGCTGAAAAACATTTCATTGGTTCTAATATTTTTAAAATCCACATTTTTAAAATGCTAGGGGCTGCCAAACAGCAGTAGCACTTTTCCCAGAAGCCTGGCACACTGCTGCCACCCTTGCCTTGCCTTGCTTTCCCTCCCTGCCCTGCATTTCCTTCTGGGGCAGTCTAGTTTAAACACCAGTAGTGTCACGGGGTGTGGGGGTGTGGGGGTGTGGGGGGGTGGACTGCACCGGGTGACACCCCAGAAGGGGGGTGACATCAGGCCTGTTCTCCGCCCCCATACATGGCCTTTTTGAAGGCGCCCCAGGTGCAGTGGCTTCTACTTGGAGGTGCGCAAAACCCTGATCCCCGGGCATGGTGGCTGCTCCCAGTGGTTTGCGGGTAATTCCAGCTGCGCACGCACTCTTGTGCATGCTGTAAGTGTGCAAGAAGTCACATACAAGACGTCCTGCCCCCCCATGGGTGACTGGACCGGGTGATACCAACCCTAGGGACACCACTGTTAAACACCATTACAATTTATGGGAGCGCACCAAAGAAGAACTGGAAAACTGGAGGAGTTTAGGCCCAAATTCTTCTGTTTGTTCCAACTAGACAAAAACCACTGAATTAATGGAAATTTGGTAATCCAACACTTCAGTTGATCCAATTGATATATTCTGGTTTTATTAGAGTGGTAAATGCTCAGCTGGACTTGATAAGAACTTTTCCTGTACATTTTAGAAATCAGGCAGTTAGGTCTCATGGATTGAATCATGGAATGAAAGCACATTTATTTCATAATTACATTTAGTAATATCCTCACCATTTCCCACATAAAGAAATTATATATATGTGTGTGGAATGTCCTTATTCTAGTCTTCCTAACATACCCTGCCTTAGTGGCCCTTTCACATTGCACAATTATAGTGCTATCATGGAGATTATTGCACACACCTTATCCCGTCTTTTTCCCAACAGAATAGACAAACATTTAACTGTCAAATACAGGTCTTATTGCATTCTTCTGGGGCCGGGCGTATTCTCCTGTCATTGAAAAGCCATGGGATAAATCCGGGTTGCATACAGGCTGCATGTGGGTTGCACATGGGCTCCATACGCCTGGCCCCAGGAGAACCCGATAAGACCCTTCTTTGACAGTTAAATGCATGTCTATCCTGCCGAGGAAAAGATGGGATAAGGCCCATGTGATAATCTATGTCACTTTAATTTCCATGGTTCCATCCTTTGGAATTTTAGGATTTACAGTTTAGCAAGGGATATTTAGATTTCACAGCCAGAGCGCTTTGGCGTGTCACCAAACTATAACCCCCAGAATGTTATAGGATGCAGCTATTGTAATTAAAGTGAAATCCTAGTACCATAATTGTGGAGTGTAAAAGGGTCCCAGTATATTCCTTTCCATTCCATCCAAACCTTTCCCCCAAACCACCAGTCAGCTTTCTGGACCCACTGAGCACACTAATTCTTCATAGATCCCCTTTGGATTCAACCCAAGCATTTTTAAAGGTATTTCTGCAAATGTTGTACTTCATCCAAGCCTCCTGCTAGCTTTGTGTTGTACATGCATGGTGCTGTTTTGGCTATATACACACCCCTACTCAGAGTGTGGAGTTGCTATTAGTATGCAGGATATCTTGACATGAAAAGGTGGCATCATTTTATACTGCAGCATGAGATGTAATTCAGAAACTTCAAATATTGGAAGGCCAAGAGTTAATGCTGAAAACTGAGAGAATAACTGAAGAAAATTATCCAAGGGTAGCCCTGTTGGCCACACAGTAAAGTATAATGACATTTTGTGGATTCTGGGTGTTATTGTCCTTTGGAGAATATCATACCCACTGTGTTCTGGTATTTCTCCAGTGGCAAAGAATTTTATCCATTAGCCCAAGTAGTTGATATTAAACAAAAATGTTATTTCAAATAGCCTTTATCCATTAAAAAGGTGAAATGATGAAGCACACTCTTATTTCCAAATAAATACATTACATAGTTTTTTGTGGGTTTTTTGGGCTGTGTGACCATGTTCTAGAAGAATTTCTTTCCAACGTTTCACCAGCATCTGTGGCTGGCATCTTCTCTGCCTGAAAACACAGCCCGAAAAACCCACAAAAAACTATGGATGCCGGCCATGAAAGCCTACAACTTCACATTAAATACATTACATTTGGGTATCGTTTGAGATTTTGCCTCTTCTCCCCCCACTTTTATAGCTTCTACTCTTCATTGTGTTACCCTCTCCGCAACTTTCTGCTGTATCCCACCTTACAAATGGCATAACATCAGGGTATATATACATCAAAAATAACATCTTGAGCTCATATGACATGAAAATTTCAGGAGAAAATGATGATCTTTAAGACCTGGATTAAAACTAACCCACCCTTTCAAACGGAAATGAGAATTTCAACAGCACTCAGAATTGCAACTATTACACACTGCAATAGTTTATCAACCATCCTGTTTGGATGTTCGGCTAAACTTTAAAGAGTGTTTCTCCATTTCTGTGGCATCCTGATTTCCAGCACTATTTTCTGACAAGCTAAGCTAAATTGCTGTATGGATTGGACCTCTGAGGCTGGGGGCAAAGCATGGAAAAATTATTTACAAAAGCTTGAAAATATTTAATCACAAGAGGCAGGGGGCAACAATGTTTTAATTATCAGTACCTTAGGCCATTGGCTGGCTGGAGGCTTTCTCAAACAACCAAATGCACCAAATAGCTGTTTGCCAGCCTTAGGGTCAGGCCTGAGATGAAACAGATAAGATAATTGGCTCTAATGAAATCCAGAAGGCCTTGGCTTTCTTGTTTGAGCTTGGATTTGAAAAGTGCGTGTGGAAGTGAGACTTAATTCAAACCAGTCCTGAGCTAGGCCCATTTCTCAATGGCTTTGATATTGTTTGAAGTTCTAAAAGTGTTCGCCACACCACTGGCCTGCTGGGCTGGGCCTCCCCGGTCACCTTAATTACTAAGCTTTATTGCTGACTTTACTACACAGGAAAGGAGCCATTATATGTTCCATCAACATCAGCTCGCCTCAGATTGGAGGAAAGGGCAGGGTGAAAGGCCACTGTTGGAAGGCAAAAACTTCACTTTGAGGTAGTCAGATCATTTACCAGGGTTGAATTTCACTATGCTATGTGTGGACATTCCTAACAACACAGAAGTCAAATTTTGACTTTTCTTTTTTTGGGGGGGGGAGGAGTGATTACTTTTCAAAACATTTTGTTTGCCTGTGATTTGTGAATGAAGCCTTTGTGTTCAAGAGGTGAGAGATCCTAAAACCGGGCTAATTAATCACCATTGAATAAAAAGATAACAATGTTAGGATATATTATAAATAGAAGTGAGTATTAATGCTTCTTTGAAGTGGAAATTAGAGAGGAAACCCTTACGGTGAGCACACAGGCCCCAAACCCCAAAGGATTGGTTCTGTTATATCTGGTGTGATATCTCAAGGGGTAATACGAATGAATGCAAGGTGTTCTGTGAAAACATAGGAGATCCTGTGAGAGTCCCTGTAGCAGAGGTAGATTACATCTACCTACTTTTACAAAGTGGATTATTGTTCAGTATCCACTAACAACAATTATAGTGTTTTAATTCCAAAATGTGTTACATTCAGAATCTGGCAACCCCCTACTTCAACCTACTTCAACCTCCATTACTGGCAAAATATCAAAGATGGGTAGAAAACAATGCAGTTAATTGAAGCCTGAGATGCCTCAAGTGGAAGACTTTTCTTCCCCTTGAGGACAATGGAAGGAGCTTCCAGATGTGGCTAATTTAGTAACATCTGATCATTCTTGTTCTGCTTCAAGGTACATCCAGAATAGCAACTGTGCTTCCAAACTTCTGGAATCCAAGTAACATTCAGTAAGCAAGTGGACAATCCTCCCCACCTCACCTGTTGTTGGAAGAACTTTTCATCAGCACTACCATCTCCCTCACACGTTGCACCATGGATCATGATTGTATCTCTTATTCAGATGTATTCTAGATTTGTCACAGGCTTGGGTGCCAATTTGGTGACCCTGGAACCTTCCAGGAGTTACAGAAACTTTTGCAAAAGCAAACAAAAACTACTTTTCATTTGCAAAAAAAATGGAATTTATTTTAGTGTTAATCAGTGCTGGAGTGGGGTCTATGTGTAGGGCTGCCAGATCTCAGGACTCGGCCCTTGTACTCTAGTTCTCAGAGTAAGAGGGAAGAATTTTAGGGTGAGAGCACTGCCTTTAAAGTTGTGTGTAAAGATATTTTCTTCATTTGTGTGACTTTTCTTGTTAGTTTTTAAACATTTAAACTATGTGCATCTTGTGCAACTGTGGCTGATTCATATTGCATAATATTTAATGACAGCATCAGGAGTTGTCCTTCATGCTATCACTCTTGTACCATTTCCAGGCCATGCTTCCGGTGACATCACAAGAAACAATCCATAGATTTAAGGTTTTGATCCTAGAATCACAGGGTCTGGCAGGTCTATGTGCAACCTATTTAAAAGATGAACTGCTGTTCCAGGAAGCTTTTTTTTATCCATGAAAATAGATAGCCTGGGAGTCTGGAGGGCTCAAAAGGTCATGGGGGAGGAGCATGTGCAGCCCTTGACCCCTCTTTGTCCATCTCTAATCTAGATGGAAGGGGGGACAACAATAGGAATCAATCAGTCAATCATTTTATATGCCACACATTCCTTTAAGATTGGAGACATTACATGAGCCCCGTTTTCCCTGCAAAAATAAATAAATAAATAGTGGTTTTAAAAAATGGAAACATGCCAGTTTTAGAACAGTCATTATCACATGTCTCCACAATAGTGTGACTGGGGCTGCTTCTGTCATCACCTTCCTTCCTAACCCCACCTTTCTGTCCTATGCCTTACCCAGCATGCCTTTCAGGGTTTTTTTTTTCTATTTTATTTTTATTTACATTTTTTCATGAAGTTCTGGAGCTCTGCTACTCCAATTTAAGTTTAAAAGAAGAAGAAGAAGAAGAAACACAGAAAAAAGGCAATCAGCCAGGAATAGCCAGAGAGGGGGGAGAAACAGGGAGAGATGGAAATACTGATACCATGTGACTGCCAATATCGCAACTCCCCCATCAGTGACATTTTGCACCTGAGGACTACTGCAATTGATGGGTTTCCCCATCAATAAAAAAGGATGCCCTAACAATACTTCAGTGCACAGCAGCTATCAGTTGGACGCAGCACTGTGTGATTAGTATCGTCAAAGCCACTTTTTCTGACTGTAATTTCAGTTCAAAAGCCATGTGTAGTAACCTCCTGGGTCTCAAGGCAACTTTCAGATTAAAAGGAACACAAATAAAACCACATGTAGCTAAAAACAGACAAAAATCAAGATCAAAATCATATTGAACTGTTCATAAAACTAAAACAATTTAACACACTAATAGCATAGAGTATAAGTTGTACACACACACACACACACACACACACCAAAAAAGAAAGTTCTTACAGGTAAAACAATCAGTTCCCAAATGCCTGTTGGAATAGGAAGATCTTCACCATATTTTGGAAATACAAAAGGAAAAGGAAAAAGAAAAAAAAGAGGCCAGCATAACCTCCCTAGGATGGCAGTTTCAAAGTCTGGAAGGAGCCACAGTGAAGGTCCTCTCCCACATTTCCACCAGATGTGCCTATGAAAGTGATAGGATCAAGAGAAGATCTTAGAGCTCAGGCAAGCTCACATGGGAAGATATAATGATTCACAGAGCCTGGATCTCAACTATCTAAAGTTCCACAGGTCATAACCAGCAGTTGGAATTGTGAAGTTGTAGGCTTTCATGGCCGGCATCCATAGTTTTTTTGTGGGTTTTTTTTTTGGGCTGTGTGGCCATGTTCTAGAAGAGTTTCTTTCTGACGTTTCGCCAGCATCTGTGGCTAGCATCTTCAGAGAAAACTGAGATGGAAAAGCATGGGTGTATATATACTGTGAGACCCTGGGTAGGGAGGAGTGGTTCCCAGGTGAACTGTGTGTTGTTCTGTGTTGAATAGGTATTGTTCTGTGTTAATGGCAAGCTTCAGGATATGCAATCAAGGATACTGTCTGCTATTCCCATGTAAACTGTGTATTGTTCTGTGTTTGAATAGGTGTTGTTCTGTGTTAATGGCATGGCTTCCAGGTGAGGATATGCAATCAAGGAGATTGTCTGCTATTGTCTGCTGGGAAAGCCCCTGACCCTGTTTGGTTTTCCCTTTGCATTTGCTGAGTACAGATTTTCTTATTTTGTAGGACTGGTAGCCATATCTTGTTTACTTTGAGGGTTTCTTCTTTCCTGTTGAAGTTGTCTGAGTGTTTGTGGATTTCGATGGCTTCCCTGTGCATTCTGACCTGGTAGTTGTTGGCATGGTCCAGGATTTCAGTGTTTTCAAACAGCATTTTGTGCCCAGGATGGTTTATGATGTGTTCTGCTACTGTTGATTTTTCTGGCTGGCCCAGTTTGCAGTGTCTCTCATGTTCCTTGATTCGTGTTTGGATACTGCGTTTGGTGGTCCCTATGTAGACTTGTCCGCAGCTGCATGGTATGCGGTAAACTCCTGCGGCTGTGAGAGGGTCTCTCCTGTCCTTCGCTGAGCGCAGCATTTGTTGGATTTTCTTGGTTGGAATTGTATTCAGAAACAGCCTGGCAGCCAGTGGAGCTGTTGCAACAAAGGAGTCATTTGCTCTTGTAACCAGCATCCGTTAGCAGTCTGGCTGCAGCTCTTTGGACCAGCTGAAGTTTCCTCCAAAGGCAGCCCCATGCAGAATGTGTTATAGTAATTCAAGTGGAATGGAACTAAAGTATGTGTCACCATGACCAAGTCAGATGCCTCTAGGAATGAGTACAATTGGGCACATTAACCCTGAACACATTGGCCAGAATTCAACCCCCATGGCTGGAAATTGAAGTCTTTTATCAACAGTGGTTACAGGGGAAAGCATCTTGTGTCTAAGTAGTATTGTACTTGCCTTAGCTAGCAAAATGAGCCACACACTAAGAAGAGTTTTATATTGCAGTTGTTTGACCTGCTCAAAAGCCCTTTATGAAAGCTAATGCACAGAATGGGTTTCTGTACATACAGGATGGCCTGTTAAGTTCAATAAAGGGCCATCACCCAAGGAAACTTTAGATCCCAACTATCTGCCTTCAAGGCAAGGGCAGATACATCATTATTCTCCAGAAGCATTGGGGATCTCTGTGGAACTCTCTCTAGGAATAGGGTCCAGCTTCTTGGACAGATATCAGAAAACGAGGGCTTGGAAACCCCAAGATATAAACATGGCTCATCATGTGTCTTTGGAAGTCATGTTTGCCTCTCTAGAAAATACAGGATCAGGCTGTTAAAAGACTGAACATAAAAATATGACTTCACAAAAGTCTAGAGTATGGCGACTAAGGACTCACCTTCAGGCTGGTTCTACCATTAGGCAGAGTAGTGTGGCTAGTTCAGGTTGCAGATGCTGGGAGGTGGCATATAAGGCAATTCTTGTGTGCTCAGAAGCCTGTCATACAATCCCCAAGTTGGACTCTTGTCTATAGGTATGGTGGAGTGTCTCATACCACTGCCTATGTTGAAAATAGATTCTACTTCAAGTCCACCTGGCTTTTGTATGTTTTGCAATGACAAGAGGAACCATCCTATTCTTCAACTATGCAAAATGTCCTGGGCCAGCCCTGGTTGTTTTCAACTCTGGAATTAATTATTAGCAAAGAGACTAATTCACTGCTGAGGGGGAGAAAGATAACCTAAATATTGAAAGGTACCAGATCCTGTCTGATCTTGGAAGCTAAACAGGGTCAGCCCTTGTTAGTACTTGGATGGGAGACCACCAATGAATACCAGGTGCTGTAGGCTATAATTCAGAGGAAGGAACTAGCAAAACCACCTCTAAGTATTCCTTGCCTAAAAAAGACCCTATGAAATCCATTGTTGTCATAATTCGACAGGCAACTTGAAGGCACATACACACTCAGTATATCTTGGTAAAGTAGTCATTTCAAAGCAACTGAGACCCATGATTTTTTTTCCATACACAGATTGAACTCTTAGATATTACTTTTGTGTGTATGTGATGGAGAAGATCAAAGAAAAGAGGTTTTCTTTGGTGAGGGGGCTTTCTGGGCTACAGTGAACATGAAAGAACAAAGGGGGATAATGGGGGAAAACTCTCACAAAACAAATGGTAGCTAAAGTGGCTTAGAGGCAAAATAGCTAATAAAAACAGAACTGGGTCTAGCACACGCCTTTATTTATTTGACTGGCTGTGTGAAGACTCACATGTACTTGTTAACAAGGTCAAAGCTAGCCTTTAGAAGAGGCTTCTCCATGCCCCATCTTGCTTCTAGTTGAAGCTCTGTTCTTATGAAACAAACTGCTCTAATTTAAATCATATGGATGCTATTTCACAATGAAAGCAAAGATGGAAGAATGCACAAGAAGGAAACCATGAAATCAAAGAGGGAGTTGGTGAAAGTAACTTTCAAAACCAAATATGAAATCAAATCTAATAGGATATTGCTTGTATGCTTCAGAATTGGAAAAGAATTCTCTCTCTCTCTCTCTCTCTCTCTCCCCCCCCCCCCCCATATCACAGTCCATAAATCTATAATTACAATTAAAGTAGGCACCACAGATTCATGGTAAATTAAATCCTTGTCTGCACAATAAAAGGGAAGGGAAAATATAATTTGAAAGTCAGGCACATGTTGCAAAGGGCAATTAAGGTTGTTAGGGCAACTAATGCCTTACAATGGCCACTTACATGTGAAGACAACTTTTTAAATAAAATGTGTATGCACTATTTTTAATGTGCATATGCAAATTAACAATAACTGGAATTTAGATAGATGTGCAATTCATGTCACCATAATTCAGAGAGCTGTTCACCTGTCCAGGTGTTAATTGAAAGGGACATTTCAGGGTTCTTGTTCCTTTCAGCTGAGATACTACATTACAGTCCAGAGTATAAATCCTCCATGCAGGTGTACCAATGAATTGTGTTATGCAACCTGTGTACTGAACAGCACTGTTGTGCAACTTAACCAAGACATTAAGGATGGAATCCTATTGGTATCGTACATATATGTAAGTTCCCCTGTGAGAGGGCTGGATATTTTTATCTGCTGTGGAATGTCTGTAAACTGTTCAAGATTATGAAATCCAGTCACACATACAGTGCCATTGCACAAGGATATACATTTCACATTGTGCATTGTGTATGGGCATGCATTCAGTCTCTTGGCTGAGTTCCTCAACACTGCCATTCAACACAAGGGTTGCACTGCACCAATAATGTGTATCTCTGCTTACAGAATTCAAAGATATAGCTGTGTTAGACTTGAGAAATAAAGAAGTTGGCAGCATAAGCTTTTATAGACTTAAGTCTACTTCCTCAGATGCATTTCGTGGAGTGGAAAGCCAAGGACAGACCTAAATATGCCATTCGTGTATCAGAATGTCAATTCAAATTCAAAATCTTTATGTATGGAATTTGTGTATGGAAATGAAGTAGCAAGTCTAGTTTTAATGATGGTTGTTGGGGCGGCAAAAGGAGGATCAGGGCCACAGTGTGTGGTTGCTGGGGCCCCAATTCACCACTCCTAGGTGCAGCCAAGAGCTGCCCCAAACAGGCCGTCTGTATCAGCCCTGACACTGGCATGCTTTGGACATACCATGAGAAAACATGACTCACTAGAAAAGACAATAATGCTTTATTTCATTAATGCTTGGTAAGACAGAAGGCAGTAGGAAAAGAAGAAGGACACATTCTAGATGGATAGACTCAAATCAGGGAAGCCAAGGCCCTGAGCCTGCAAGACCTGAGCAGAGCTGTTGATGATAAGGGACTTAGAGGTGTCTCATTCATAGGGTCACCACAAATCAAAGTCAACTTAACGGCAATTAACAGCAACAATATTCAGGAAAAAAAAAAGGCAACAGAGAATTCATACAAACCCACCATGAACTGAAAGAACCTATGGGCTGCCAGGTTGTACATGCTAGCCCAGGGGTAGGCAACCTTTCCCCTTTAAGGGCTGAGGGACTTCAGCTCCCAGAATCCCAGGAGCTATTGGCCAACATGGGACTATTGGCTAACATGGCTGAGGCTTCTGGGAGCTGAAGTCCCTCAGCCCTTAAAGGGGAAAGGTTGCCTACCCCTGTGCTAGCCCCTTAACCCATATTGTTGGCATATAAACACCTGCATATTTGGCCAACATGTTCAGATTCTTTACATAGGGTCAGTCAAACTCATGCTACTGCCTGAGTGAATCAACAAGATGGCACCTGATCTTTGTTCCATCTAACAAAGAATCTGGTTGGACTTTAAGTTCAATCTTTACTTCGCCACCAGTCATGGAAGATTGTCCTCCAGTACATCTGAGATACATGCTTAGTTAAAGAAAGCCTGGATAAGTTGTGAAACAGAGAGAAACAATGGTGGAATCCAGGAAGAACAACTGGAACAATGGCATATTTGTGCCAGAGCTCACAGGCCCATGACATTTTAATTAGCAGGGATTCTAACATCATCTGCTGCTGCCACCCCAGCTCAGTTTGGCTGCAATCCAGGGATAATGGGGGGGGGGGGATTTGATTGTTTGGAGTGGCTTTACAAAAGACATGGATCTAGCTAGCGTTCCAACTTTTATCGCTAGTGACTCCAATAGATATTTGCCATCACCTACAGCACACTTGCCAATTCTAAACACCATAGAGCCTTTACTTTGGCATGATATCATGCCCTCCCCTCAGCTGTCCTTGAAGGCCGATATAAGACCCCCTTCTCAGACAGATTATGCCCTGTGACTCTGGCCAAATAGAAACAACAGAGCATGTATTACTCCAGTGCTCATACTACAGGGACATCCGCCTCAGCCTCATTTCACCTCTGTTGCATAAATACCAAAGACACACCCGTCAGTTTTACACTTCTCTATTGCTTTGAGACATCAGCCCTGATACAACATATAAAGTTGTCAGATTTTGTGCAGCTATGGTTAAAATTCACCAGGCAATAACTTCTGCAATAGACTAGTACCAATCCTGTCTTGCTATACTGAAACTGTGTAATCTGAAAAGATATTTTAAATACTATTTTTAGCCTGTGATTTTACCTTCTATTATTCTGTATCTCCTTTTTATCTGTGTTGGTCTATGACCGTAATACAGATTCTAGTTCTGGTTCTAGTACAAAAGACCTGTTCCTGGTGGATGTGAAAACTGCCAGATACTGTTATAGATCAACACATCCATCCATACTTTTGGAGTCTCGTAGTAAAGGACTGACAGCCAGCATGGCATAGTGGTTTGAATGCTGGACTATGGGTGACCTTGAGCAAGTCACACTATCTCTGCCTCAGGGGAAGGCAGTGGCAAACCTCTGAACAAATCCTGCCCCCCAAAAAACAAAAACAAAAAAACATTATAGGGTCATCTTAGTGTTGCCTAAGTCAGAAATGACTTGAAGGCACACCACCACCACCACCAACAACAACAACAACAACATGAAGACCAGAACTTCAAAATGTATTACTATGGCACCACTGCCACTGTCAGCTCAGGAGACTGCTTTACTTGGGCTAATGGTAGGGCTGGCCCTGTCTTTATGTGAATGGCAATATATTGCCCATAGAACATCTCTATGCAGTGATGGCTGAACATGCTGGCTAATGTGCAGATTTCAAGGAATCATAGAGTTGGAAGAGACAACAAGGCCCATACAGTCCAACCACTTGACATGCAGGAATACACAATCAAAACACTCCTGACAGATGGCTATCCAGCCTCTCTTTGAAAACCTCCAAAGAAGCAGACTGCCTAGATGTTGGTGGCATTGGCATTGGTCCCAGCAATTCCTCCTATACATTATTTCAATTCAGCATAAGAGGACATCTGCATCCTCTAATAAATGTAAATGAACAAAACCAGGGCAGCCAGTACTCTTTTCTTCTCATATCTCTCACTGCACTGAGTTTTTATAGCCTTTTAATTAGACATATTGCAGCTCTTGCAGGTGTTCCAAATTTGCTATAGAGAAGCAGCCATTAATGACTCACATGTTCCAGTGACCTTTCTTAATTCATGTAAGAAATTGGGCAGGCCACTATGTCACAGGCAGCACCCATAGATTGTTACTTTACATGTGAAAACACATAGAAACAGTTATTCCCCCCGCCCCAGCTATTTCATATTCTGCTTTTCTGAAACCAAGTGTTGCATTGTCTGGAAGGGGGTGTGTGCAATAAATGGGTATATGCCATTATGAGAAGTGGTGTTTTAAATCCATTCAGAATGGATGATAGACACTCCTGAGAATTTCTTTCCTGGGGCCAAAGTGTTGAGAAAATGTACTTTTTGGTTTCTGGATTTAGGATAAAAGAAAGCAGTGTTTCATACAATGTGTGCTTAGTTGATGGCATGGTGGCAATATGTGCTTTAAAGGGGACTAGATCAATGCACAAAGGCTAAGGATGCATTTATACTACACTGTTATATGGGTTTGATACCACTTTCACTATCATTACTCCATCCTGAGTTTTGTCATTTGGTGCAGTGGTATCAAGCTACAATAACTGTTGAGTGTAAAGATATTCTAAGGACTCTTCCAGATTTTTCTAAAAACACATGAGTTATCAGTAATATAATTCTCTTGTTTTTGCTGAGTATTGCCTGTCGTTTTAATCTCTGTCCACTTAGGGGGGATGCAGATGGGCCACCCTGGGAAACGGAGGATTGGGGCCGAGAACTTCTGATGCTGCATGCTGTTCATAACAGCGCATGGCGTCAGGACGTCCTCGGGGAGGGGTTGCGGTGTGCAGCTGCCCCTCCCCATCCCTGCCTTGAGGACGCTGCAAAGAGCCCATCTGCAGAGGCCCCTAGTCCCTCTCAGTGCACTCTTTTTTCTTTTTCTTATTCTTTTTGGAGGCTGTTTGTTGCTAGGCATTATCAATTCTTGGATCCTCACTAGAAGGACTTTTAAACTGGACACATGTTTTAGTAAGACTTGGGGTGTGTTCCTGCTTTTGAAATTGTTTTTAAAAAATTTCCTCAGAGTTGTTTGCATTAATGTATCAGTGAAACAGTAAATAACATTTCAGGCAAAAGTCCCATTTATTTCACTGATGCGCCAATGCACTATAATGTTATTAACTCCTTTTTTCAAAAAAAGGAGAAAAGGGGCGAAGCGGATGAAACAACTACCTCTAACTTTTCCACTATCCATTCTGAAACTGTACAGCATGCAAACCTGCCACCTACTTCACAATTCACATCAATGAGGGGACAGCCAAAAACCAGTAGATGCTCCCCAGGACCTTTTTGATCCAATATGTATTGGATTATTTTTTTTTTAAAGTAATCAGATTGTGGGAATAAAAAGTTGCAATTGTACATGGAAATTGCTGCCATTAGGCTGAGGCTGAGAGAGTATGACTTGCCCAAGGTCACCCAGTGGGTTTTATGGCCCACTTCAACTGCAAGGCAAATCTCCAGAACTTCAGTATAGCAAGACAGGATTGGTACTAGTCTACTGCAGAGGTTATTGCCTGGTGAATAACAAAATGTAATTTGGAAGAGAACTATAGCTATAACTCTAACTATAGCTAACCCTAACCCTAACCAGAGCCTCCAGCAACATTGGCCCTGTCTATTTTCTCCTGAAGTCTATCAATGGCCATAATCAAGAACCATTATGCCACTGGACACTATGGATGGAATGAAAACTATTCATGTTTTGGTTTAGGAAACCCTAGCAAGGGGAATCCTGGTTTGGGGAGAATCTTCTCAGTTTGGCATTTATTCTGTGCAAAAATTGGATACGGGGTTTTGCACTGAAAATGTTGTTTTATGCAATTTTTTATAAGCACATGCAAAATTTGAGCAGAATAAGTCCTGAATTGCAAATAGTCTTTCTTGTAATGTGAAGAAAATTGTGAATTCCTTTGGGAATGTAATGTGATGAACTACATTGCTACTGAACATAACTTCCTGGGTAAAGGGGATGGGGAGTAGAAGAGACTTATTTGTGGATGTTCCAGAAAAATATGGCTAGTCTCTGAAAGAAGACCAGGACTTTTCCTCTGATCCAGCATCAGGAGTGGCTATCTCAAGTAACAGCATCTGAGGGCAGATTGACCCTTCAGAGGCAGCAGAGGATGTCATTCCTTCAGAAATACAGAGCTAAGGGACTTTACAGACTGCCAGAAATAATGCAACTTTAGTCCACTTTAACTGCCCTGACTCAGTGCTAGGGAATCATGGAACTGTAGTTTATTGTGGCACCAGAGCTCTCTGACAGAAAAGGCTTAATGTCTCAGAAAAAATACAATTCTCATGATTCCCTAAGCCAGGACAGTTAAAATAGACTCAATTTGCACTATTTCTGGCAGTGTGTAAAGGCCCTAAGATTCAACTGCAAGTCAAATTGCCTTGTGTACATTGAGTGGAGGAGGGTGGTCAAAGTGGCTTAGGGGGATTGCAGACTGCCAGAAATAGTGCAAATTGAGTCCACTTTTAGGGTTAGGGTTAGAGTTAGGGAATCATGGGGACTGTAGTTTATTGTGGCACCAGAACTCTCTGACAGAGAAGGCTCAATGTCCCAGAAAAAAACAATTCCCATGATTCCATAGCACTAATCCTAACCCTAAAAGTGGACTCAATTTGCACTATTTCTGGCAGTCTGCAACCCCCTTTAGACAACTTACTCCAGAGGGTTTTTCTTATATTCTTTCATTTCTGTGTCAGACCTTATCATTTTCTATAGTTTTCTTTTTATTTTATTTCAGTTTTTATCATAAAGGGCTTTCTGAAGGTACATTGTCATTATAACTAAAAGGATACATCCAACAATTGAACTAAATTGTTCAATTTCAAGGGTGGGTGGGAAGATATAAGGTTTCAAAACCATGTTTGAGAGTTTTGCATTTCATTCTGGAAACATGAAAATCCTAAACTACCACTATATCTCTTTATAATTGCCTGAAGATGTTAGCACATCAGCTCTATTGGGACTTGAATCTTACATTCATGTTGCTTGTGGTCTGCTTTTGACTTGTGTGTGAAGTCCTCCTGGCCCTTTAAAGGTCTTTACAAAAAGAAGGATGTATTGACTGAATGTTTTTGTCCTGGGAAAAGTGTGTCATAGTTTCAGCAAAATGTTCACAGCTCTACTGAGACTCAGGAAGGCCAACAGCACTAGAATCTACTGCCATCTGTAATGTCAACATATTCTTGCCTTAGATCAGAGAGATTCCTTTGTAAGTGGAAAGAAATTTCTATGCTATTATTTTCAGCTTCTTCATTTTTGTACTTTGCCTTTTGCAAAAGAAAATGACAGCTACAAGCATGAGCTCTTCTTAGAAGCAATGAGTTCTAAGGAATCAATCTATGACACAGCTTGCAAATTCTTTCCAGTTGAAATTTTTTTATTGAGCAACAGGAAAGTCTGTCCAGAAAACTTATGAAATCACTAGAGCAAGAAAGATTATGTGCTAGGCAGACAAAGGACTTATCAAAAAGATTTTGCGGCAGATCATGGAAAAATTAGATAAATATACTACAATCTCCAGAATCCCCAAGTCCCCATTACCAATGAAGGTTTTTCCAAGCTGTACTTTTGAGAAGAAATGTAGCTCGATGATAAAATAATATGCTTTGTCCATGGAAGGTCCTAGATTCAATTCCTGGTGTTTCTAGAGAATACTGGAAAAATACTTGCAAGAAGTCCAGGTGCCAGTCAGTGTTGACATTATTAAACTTTGGGCCTTTGCAGACTGCTAGAAATAGTGCCAATTGAGTCCACTTTAACTGTCCTGGCTCAGTGCTAGGGAATCATGGGAACTGTATTTTTTTCTGAGACATTGAGCCTTCTCTGTCAGAGAGCTCTGGTGCCACAATAAACTACAGTTCCCATGATTCCCTAGCACTGAGTCAAGGCAGTTAAAGTGGACTCAGTTTGCACTATTTCTGGCAGTCTGCAAAGGCCCTACATGAGCCAATGATGTCCACTTCCAAAGACAAATATGGAGGTTTGAAAATATTACTTTGGCCCATTAGACCAAATAAGGCTGTAATCCTTGATGCAGGATTATCTGGGGGGTTCATCTACACTGTAGAATTAATGCAGTTTGACACTGTTTTAACTGCTATGCCTCCATCCTACAGAATCCCTGGGGTTTGTAGTTTTTTGGCAGAAAAGGCCAAAGACCTTTTAAAACTATAAATCCCAGGATCCTGTGGGATGGAGCAACAGCACTTCAAGTGACGTCAAACTACTTTATTGCTAAGTGTAGATGCACCCTGGGGGTATGTCCCACTGTGCTCAGTAAATCTTCCTTCTTACTAGACATATATAAGATTGCTCTGTTTTATATTTGTTGTTGATTTCCATATTAAGCACCATCAAAACTAAGAAATCAATCACATTAAAGAGCAGAAATGATATAAAGCTATGTCTTTGGGAGCTATTGTTGTACAGTGCTTATAGTTGGCAGACTAGAGAGACTGTCATGCAAGAAGGATAGGAGAGAACAGTGTTCAGATACGCAGGGTGACCTTGGGTCAGGCACAGATCCTTAGTGCTGGTACTGTCAGAGTTATAAAGTGGGGGAAAGAGAATAACATTGCTTTAGAAAAGCAACTGAATTGATTAAAAATGCTGAACCCACTCCCAAATTACTGCCCAAACAAATTAAAGTAACAAGAAGTTTGTAATCATTACTTATATAGCTGGTATTTAAAATTACTAAAATAATGATATTTAACAGTGTTAAAAACTATAATTTAAGAAAAACAAATTTATTTTTCAGTGTATCAATTCAGAGCTTACCCACTAGTTTCCTGGAGAAGAGGCTGGATAAAATAATACAAATCAACACTGTGGGGGCTAAACACAGACTTGCTATGTTAAAATTAAACTAATAAATAGGTAGAGAGGAGTTCCATAGCAAAGCAATCCTAGTCATCTCAGTGCTCTAGAGAAGGAAGTCCCACTCAGAAACTGGAAAAATTAAACTACAACTCCCACAATCCTCCAGCCATGGAAGTATGGAAACGGTAGTTCCAAACCAGTAACCTTCCAGTAAAACTCTGGCCGACTTTCCATCAGCAGAAATATCTGGGATTCAGCTAATCCTCACCCTTCCAGTTTTGTTAGGTTTACAGAAAAATTTTCTGCTCTGTAGGTGCAATCCACAATCAATTCCATGCAGGCATGATCCAAACAGCTAAGTATCTACACTTCCCAGTATTGTTATCATTAAGCACATATCCTCCAACTCTCCCAGTTTAGCAGGGAGAGTCCAAGTTAGCACTTTGTCACCCCACTTTATTAGCTGCTTCTAAAATATCCCAGTTTCTCTCTCCTCCTCTCACTTTCCTCCTTCATCCTTGGCTTACTTCAAGTGCTGCAAAGTGAGTTCAGATTTCAAAAGTAGTTTGCACTCAGTTAACTAAGCAAGAAGAAGAAAAGAAGAGGGGGCAATGTTTTGCCCTTCCTAACTTCAGTACGTAAATACCAGTATTTCCCTATTTAAAATAGTAATTTTGAGTCTTCTTTCTCATTAATAACTTTTACTGTCTTGTTGCTTAGCCACAGGTGTCCCAGTTTTCACCTGTTAAATGTTGGAAGTATGCAAAGACTAGACTCAAGTAGTACATGGATACGCATTTAAGGACTGCTAGTTTACATTAAGGCATGTGGTGGCTGAAGCAGTTAAGATGCCAACTCTGTTGATTACAAGATTGGCAGGTTGGCAGTTCGAGGCCCGGGTGCTGCATGATGGGGTGAGCTCTTGTCACTAGTCCCAGCTTCTGCCAACCTAGTAGTTTGAAAGCATGCAAATGCAAGTAGATAAATAGGTACCACTTCGGTGGAAAGGTAACAGTGTTTGGTGCAGTCATGCTGGCCACATGATCACAGAGTAGTCTCTGACAACACCGGCTCTTTGGCTTAGTAACAGAGATGAGCACCACTCCCTACAGTTGGACAGTTGGACAACCTTGGAATACCTTTACCTTTAACTTACATTAGCTTCACC
The DNA here is from genome assembly GCA_026167975.1 of Phrynosoma blainvillii. Taxonomy (NCBI): domain Eukaryota; kingdom Metazoa; phylum Chordata; class Lepidosauria; order Squamata; family Phrynosomatidae; genus Phrynosoma; species Phrynosoma blainvillii. The sequence goes on from JANUYF010000005.1 coordinate 43,683,033, forward strand.
TTTGCATTGACAAGGTGATCCCCAAATCTAACCCACCAGAGACAATTTCCTTCTGAAAAGAAGTGCCAAACGCTTGGTATTGCTGCACTATTTAAACATCATGGCTAGCTTAATTTATTCTGCTAAATCTCACTGCCAGAAGTAACCTGCTTTTCCTTCCTATATGGAGAACCCAGCCTTCCTTGCTTACTTCCACATTAAAGTCATACCAAAGTGAGTAATATAAAGTATTGGAAAGGGAAGAGTTAAAGCTGAAATGATAAAAACCCTGAAATTTCTTCTTGAAACCAGCAGGGGATGCTGTTTCTGGTTTGTGGCTTTCATGTGCTAGGCATGACCTCAGAGAAATCCTGAGAAGTCCTGGGTTTGATTATGAGAATTCTTTTGGGTCCTCCTCCTTCTTTTAAGAAAGTCACACACACCCCAGCTTAACAAACATTTTAAAATTTTAAGAAGAGGGGATACGTTTGAAAAGCAAGCACTCCCCTCCCCATCTTCAAGCCCCAAAATTTATAGTTCAAATTTACACCAAGTTTGCACTAACTGGAGCAATCTAGGTTTCCACTGAGACTTCAGAATTCTCTTTGTAATCCATTAGTCACTTCCCTTGAAGAGTTTGTCTTTATAAGCAGTAGGGTAAAATAGGCCCAGATGTGTCTGTAATGTTAGAAGCTCTTGCATGTACCTGCAAATTATTATTATTATTAGGGGGGGAGGGCGGAATACTAGAATGTAGAGACAGGGAATTTGGGATGTGGAAGTAGTCTTGGTTGGGATGGCCTAGGCAAAAATCTGATTAATTATCAACCTAATTAGCATGTTTAATGAAATGTCATATTCATAACCACTTGCCTATGTTTTGTTTTGTTTTAGGACTGTGATCATGCCGATTGCATCTGAGTTTGAGCCAGACTTTGTCTTGGTATCAGCTGGCTTTGATGCTGTGGAGGGCCATGACCCACCTCTGGGCGGGTACAAAGTGACAGCCAAATGTATGTACCTGTACATCTTTTAAAAACGAAACAAAATTTTAAAGTTTCCCAACCCCTCCCTCCTCTCCTGCCCCACGATTATTGTATTGCTTTGTTTTGATTATTTATCATTCTGCCTTTGTCGGCAAGATGCATAGTCAACAAACAGATGGAGGCATGGTAGACCTTGATATTAAAAATGGCAACTAATAGAATTTATGGAGCAGAACTTGGAAAAGTTGTTCTTTCATTGTTATTTAAAAAGCAAAAAGCAAAACAAAAAACAACCCATTCTTTTCCCAGCTCCAGGAAGAAATGATAAGAAAACAATGGGTTTTTTAGGCCATGAAATTCTGGTGCAGGAGAAAATTTGTATTTAGGTTCAGTTTTGTCAGTGCTGGCCTTCAAACAACATTGCATGGCTAGTGCTATTCTTTGAGGATACTAATGCAGTGCATACCCTCCACCACCTTGAGTCCCTGTACCAGGATGAAGGTGAGATATAAATAAATAAAATTAACAACAACAACAACAACAACAACAACTGTTCCATTTTGGCAGGGATTGTCCCAGTTAATCCTCTGTCATCCCACTTTTCAGCTGCTTTTAAAATAGCAATAGTAGCTTCATTTATATACTGCTTCATACTGCACTATGCAGTCTCTAAGCGGTTTACAACTATAAGCTAATTGCCCACAACCAGCTGGGTACTCATTTTAGTGACCTCAGAAGGATGCAAGCCTGAGTCGAGCCTGAGCCCTAGCTGGTATTGAACTCGCAACTTTGTGTTTTGTGAGTGAATGGCTGCAGTACAGGCATTTAACCACTGCACCACCAGGGCTCCTCAGTTTTTCAGTTTCTCTCTCTTTCTCCAGCTTTCCTCCTTCATCCTCAGTTTACTTGCTGCAACCCAGGTTCAAAGTGCAATTGCAGTTTGTAATCGACTAACTCTGCAAGGGGCAGAGGAAAGGAGTGGATGGAATTTTGCCCTTCTCAGTAGGCAAAAGCAAACTACTGCAGCCTCTCTTCGCTTATGTGTTCTTTGTCATGAGTAGCTTTTGCCATCTTGACCACACTCTGATTGGTCACATGTGTCCCAGTTTTTATCTGTGAAATGTTAGAAGATGTGGCAGCGTAATGGCTTCTCATCTATATCAGAGACGTTCATTCTACTCAGATTCAACTGGGGGCTCATCTCAAACATATCTTGTTTCAGGAATAGCCTGTTCAGAGATTGTGACAATTTACAGTTAGCTCACCTCAACTGCGGACTTGCCATCTGTAGATTTGAGCATCCGCAGATGGCCCTGCCCCATTGACCCCAGTGGAGGTGCATGCATGCAGTGGTGGCACTTTGGCTGTGTACACAGCACAACAGCATTAAAACCAACAGGACTTCAGGTCCCATGGGTTTTGACATCTGTAGGTGGGTCCAGAACAGAACACCACCACCCCAGATATGAAGGGCTGATTGTACTAGAATTCCCCACAGCTCTTCAAAAACTGTTTTTGTTTATTACTTGCTGTAAAAAATCACATTCTTGAAAAGCCATGGATAAGCCTGGTTTGCATACGGGTTGCATATGGGCTGCCAATGGGAGAATGTGGTAAGACCCGTCTTTGAAGTTAAACATGTGTGTATCCTGTTGGGAAAATGATGGGATAAAGCGTGTGTGATAATCTCTATCTTGGTACTTAATGTTGCATGAGCTCTTTATTTTGAGATGACTTGGGTACAATTAATTTTCTCTGGACCAAGAATGGGCCCTTTTAAACTTAAAATTATTTAAGTTAAAGAATAGTTTGGGCACTACAAATCAAACTGACTGTCCAAGTTCTAGCTTTCTGCTGTTTTCTTTAAGGCTGTAGGGAAATCTCAAAGAGTTCAACATGTTCATAATTCTGCCCAATGTATTGTGTTTCTGTATTGACTGCTGAGAGCCTTGATTTCAGTCGGACAATTACTAAACAAGTATGCATTAGACTGTAGAGAGAGAAGAAGCCAGAAAGATTATGACAGATTTTGAGAACCCATGATGCACATAATATGGATGTAATCAAGATCATACAACTTCATTTCATTGTAGTACATAAACTGCATTGTATGCACAGTTTCAGATATTGTATTGACTTTTAGTGTAACACCCCATTAAAGAGGTCCCCAAAGGCCCCAAATTAAATCCATACATACCATCTTTGATCTTCATATATAGCAATTGCTGATATAAATGGGAATGTTTTGTGAAGCTTATGATCCATCTATTCCCCTTTGCCATATTATAACCTCACTCAATATTTTCAGTCTTTTGTTTTTATTGCTAAAATACTATTAAAATTTTAATAAGGCAACCCAGAATATTGCTATGTTTTATAGAATCTTATTCATATTAGTAATATGAAAAGGACATACAAGAAAATAGAAGAGTACTATCAAGAGCAAAAAGAATGGGTAAAAATTAAAGACTGGTTAAAGAATTAAAAAAAAATATTGTGGTAACACCCAATCATTTCAGTACAGTGCTAGGCCAAAGTACTCTAATATATTCCTCCACTTATTCATTTTGATGGACAAAGGTATGCCTAAGAATTCTGTTTGACAACTATAGTTTCTTCACTGTCAAAGGATTGACTAAAGTTTGGGCCCTACAAGAACTATGAGGATAGGCTTGGTACCAGGACACAAGGAAACACTGATGAGTAATATTGTCATGCCATAAAGCTATCTTTGAAACAGACTTATAAAACTGTGTAGATTTACACAGAGCCTGGAAAAATTCCATGGGATTGTCTGTCCCAGAATTGCCTGGCCCTCATGGCCATTCTAGCTGAGGGACTTTGGGATTTGTAGAGTCTCCAAAACAGGCTCTGGATTTACTTTACTGTAGTGCTATTATAATTTATCCTGCCAGATTTGTTGGTGGGGTTGCAAAAGGATTGCTTCTCATTATGATCAAGTCATTGTTTATTTTTGTTATTGTTATTGTTCCTTTTTTTTTATATACAGTTGCCCCTCCCAATTCGCAGGGGATCCATTCCAGACCTCTCCCGTGAAAATGGTGGCTTGCAAATATTCGAGCCCCATTTAAAGTAATGGCACGCACACGCACTATATTAAAAATATAGCCCTTGTCCCTCCCCATGAAGAGCAAGACCGCGGACTCCAAGTCTGCAAATGGGGAGGGATAACTGTAGTTCTCTGGCTTGAAAATCTTTTGAAGAAAAGTAGATAATGCATTTTTTCTCAAAAAGTAAAAGAAAGAAAAGAAATATCCTATATATCCATTTATTGGTCATTTGCCAAGATTTCACTGCAATTCATTAAACCTTACTTTTATTCTCCAATAAGACAACACAGCTAGAAGGTGGCCCAATCCTACCCCCAAAACCTTGAAGCTCAGTGTGCATTTGAACACACATTTTTCAAGTCCATTATTCTAACCACACAATCTGCAAGGAAAGCCCCCAAACGCTCATCATGAATGTGGCATTTAATGTAACCATGAGAGAAAATTTTCTTTACTTACATATTTAGAAGAAAGGGCTTCCCTGCTGCTTACCCTTCACAAAACATTTTAACTGTGATCCAGCCACTGTTTAAGCACTTTACTGTCTTACTGGTTTAAATGGGAAATGTAAGCATGTACTTCAGTGTCTCCCATTGAAATCCATGAGATTGCTAAAAAGTGCTTAACCTTGGTTGGATTGTGCCCTTTGTATTTATTTTATCATAAAACCCTCCGGAAGAAAAATGTTATCCTTAAAGTTCTTGATATCACTTTATCACCCAAGGTAGTAATTGAACTCTTAAATGGTAATTATCTCAAAGACAGTAAACAGTGAAGTGTGAAGCAAAACAACTGAATGTTTGGGACTCTGCTGCCTCCTTGAAGGAGGCTGAACTTAGTGACTTACTCAAATTTGGTGCTTGCTTTTTCTTGGTTATCTCCAAAGAAAATACTTGGCACCATGGGCAAAATGGAATGATAAGTAAGCTAAGAAAAGATCCCCTTACAAGCATTTCATTAGAAAGCAAATCACTGAGTGTGACCTAAGAAATCAACTTATTGCTGTATAACTATGAGAGGCATTAATGACCAGAGAAGGATATAATACATTATTTTTCAGTTACATGCAACCCAGGGACCCTATCTTTAACTCCCATTCCTATAAATTTTGAAGATTAAGTGTGGAGTGGAGGATGTTACTTTTTCAATAATTTATCCAAATTTTCAAATGGAGATAGTATCCCACAATTCATATTTTCTGACTTATACAGTTGTATATTAGCAAGGAGCATGGGTAGCCATTTTAGACCCTTATAAAACAGCTAAAATACACAACCAGACAGAAGACAGGAAAACAGAGACAGTAGTAACTCAAGACAATATGTTTTGTGGTTTGTTTATTTTTAGGGGTTCCCAAAATGTCCCCAAACAATAAACAAGAGTTGTTCACAACACTTCATCAGAATAGGATCTTTTTTTTAAAAAAAAAAATGGCAGCCATTATACATGTAAAACTGGAAACACAGTTTTGTCAGGCAGTGTGCTCCTTTTTAAAAACTGCCATGTCACAAATGTTCACTTGACAATCTGTGTGAATATGCTGCGTTCACTTCTTCATTACAGAAGTCAACACAGATTCAGTACCTTGTCCTGTGTCTTGCTGGTTAGTTAAACTGCTCTCTCAAAGCATACTTAAGCAACAATGGTACCAGCCCACAATTTTTGGAGTTTTGGAGAGGGGAAGAAGGAGATAAGTAGATCCTGGATTTTCTTGGAGAGGCAAACACTCTCTGGCTTGGCAAGATCATTCTGAAGATGAAAATGCAGGTGGTTGTGTGCTTAGCAGCTGCATTTCAAGCTGTGACAAGCTGCTTGGTGCTTCTAGTGATGTGGGGTGAGGGGAGGTAAAGGAAAATTGGCATTTTTTACAGGAATCGCCTCCTTTTCCATTGTCTGTTACAAAGGAGATTCGGAGAAAAGCAATCCATAGTCATTTTAGACTCCTTCCTTCCTTCCTTCCTTCCTTCCTTCCTTCCTTCCTTCCTTCCTTCCTAAAATTTCAGTGGCAATTAGAGAAGGTTTCACATTTTGAAGCATTCCAATTCTTTGCATCTTGAAGTAGAGTTTAGTAACAAAGATGTGAAGTCATTTACATAGAGTTTATGGCATAGATATTTCTATGCAGGCACTGCATAAACAAACATTTTTTTTAAAAGCCAGTTTCTGTATTTATCTATAATAGTCTGCCCTGAAACCAACAAGGAACTGGCAGATATTAGCTGGAGCTCATGGTTCCCTGCTGATCCATTAAAGGTTCTGTGAACTGTTAACTCAAATATTCAGCCAAGCAAATGCCTCTTATCAGTGGCAAGATTCCCTTGGCCATGGACTTCAAAATCTGAGCACAGGAAAGGCAGAAGTGGCAATAACACTAAATCTAGTCATTTAGTCAAGACAGATGGGCCAAGTCTGCTGTGGTGTGTTTTAGCCACATTAGAGGCCATATGTTTCGTTGTCATTGGTCATATTTTCTATACCTTTCTCTTCTAAAGTGCACGTTTCTTTTATATTCTTTAATCCATTGATACATACACTTTATCTCAAGTGATTACTAAGGTTTAATTTTGGGGAAACAGACCAAAAATTTTTTTTTTTAATTCATAGAATTAATTTTAAGCCATTGAATCCATTTTGAAACTACAGTATTATGAAGTTGAAGAGATGGGAAACTCCTATAACAAAAGAAGACTTCTTTTTAGTGGATGGTATAGTTATTCCCATGTGAGCTGGAAAATTCTAAAACCTAACTTTCCCAATATTTATTTATTTTTTAAAAAAAAAATTACAGCAGCAGTTTGAAAAAATCTTTTGCAAAAATGATGTTGATTATATGCAACAGGTGTACTTTGTTAAGGGGGAAAAATAGCAGCTTGAGAATTTCTTTGTGTGGTGGCAAAGAGAGTTTCCTAATATCCAGATTCTGTGGACGTTTTCACACTAGTCCCTAAAGCCGCCTGGAGCCGCTCATTCCGGAATGGCTCCAGCGGCAAAAACTTAATTCCTTTTAAAACCCGGAATTACCTTTAAGCCGCTGAAGCTGGAGTTAGCGGTGGTAAGGCCGGAGGGAGGCCGGACTTGTTGCTCCGTGCGTTTGAACACACGGAGCGAAGAGCCGGATGGACGCAGGGATGGCACCGGCGTGAGTGTGAACACGCTGGAAATGGAGCCGGAGTGGGGCCGGACGGAGGTAGGATTGCGTCCTCCTAAAGCCCCGTGTGAAAACGTCCTGTGACTGTTTGTGGTTAAGATGAGCAGGAACTCTTTTCAGTGGTGGACATGAGGTCTGCTAATGGAAAAGTTACACCTATCCAATGATCCCAAGGATGCTTAGGGAGCATTCCATTAGCATTTTTCTATTCCAAGTGATGTTCCCAGCAAGTGGTATGCCAGGGATACCCCTGATCCTGCACCAGTCCCCCATGGTCCCCCCCACCTCCCATTTTTTTTTAAAAAAACTATCAATGGGATTTTCAAGTAATGTTTGGCCCTAAATCATGCAGCAAACCCCTAGATTATGAAAAGACATGAAAATATCCCTCTCCCCACCCCACAAGCACTCCAGAATCTTGCAATGGGAAAATATTTTTAAAATGACCCACTGGGTCCAATATAGCATACTTATCTCTAGTCAGCAACAGCTGGTAGGGTTTTGGCAGTGGTAAGCAATCCACCACTTCACTTCCACCACCATCCTGTCCTGTTTAAGATCATTGTCTTAGTTTATGTGCACGGGTGAAAGGTGCACCTATGTCCTACCTCCTTTAAATACATTCCTTGAGAGAAAACACTAATCATCCATAAAACTCCAGCAATATTAGTATGTAGTCACCAGGCCTATCAAATTCACAGTGGTTACAATCCTGTAGAATGTAACTTCTAGCATGACTGGGTAGTATGAACTAAAAAAGGGAAGATATTGCCTAAATGACTGTTGGTTTATAAGTACTACTGGGTCAAGTAGTATAATGTGCAACTATATGTGCTTTAGATAACCCTTCAGATTAAATGCTAGTGGACACTACTGTTTGTAAAAAAAAATACAAAATATTGTATTTTCAAATCCTTAACCTGTTTCTATTTGTGTTTATGTAGTTAAGAATCATAGTTCTGCAGTTCCCAGCCTCTCAGTAATGAATGAATTTGTTAATGAAATCGCCCATGAAGTTAATCACACACAAACATCCTTCAGATATTGTCAGTATCGGTAGGACACCAAGTTCAGAAATCCAGGCTTCACTAGTTTAAACTCAAAAAGCCTTTACTAAGAAATTATATCTCCAGTCTCAGCAATACCATTTTCTATCATATAACCCAGTACACTAACTTCTAACATATTATGGCAGGCAAGGTGCACATGCAGCTCCTGACAGATATGCAAACAATGCCTCCAACTTTCCAACCCCCCTATGTCCCCAGGAACTCATTGATATGGGAATCCAGTTGCTCATACACACAGCTACAACTTTTCTAGCCAGTATGTTTTCCCAGTGGGAATTGTCTCCAACTAGACATGGACACAGCCGGGGTCATCTTTTACATTCTTTACACAAATGCCTCTTTGGAGACAGTTGAGGCACAGGGCATGAAGAGGTTTATAGTCTTGTCTCAAGCATGTCATAAATACTTCAACAATGAAGGGATCAACCATTTGTAGGCCAGCATCCAATACTGAGATCCATGGGCTAAACACATCTAACTCAGTGCTGAACTGTAGGTAGTCTTCTTTATTATAAATTAGTCATAATTATATTTTGCAAATGTTTTAGCCTTCCCAACAACTTTATGGAGTACATCAGGCTGAAACACAGTGATGATTTATTTAGAATGGACAGTTCAGTCTGTTTCTAGGCTGTGCCAGGTTTACAGATATTGATTCATAACTATTTTGCATCCCATTACCCTGAGAAAGGCAGCATAGAAATGAAATAAATCACACTAATATTTGAATATGTCCATTAATTGCCAAGGCATCTTCTTTACAACATGTGCATTGGGAAGCATTTTTAAACTCAAAAACGGTATCACAACATCAGGAGAAATGCAAAAATCAAAGAATAAATAGAGCTTGAAAAGCTATTTAAATAGAGTTTGAAAAGCTACTTCTGGGGGATACAGTTTCCAGAATCCCCTAGCCAGTGGTCGTGATGCCAGGGAGATTTTGGGGCTTGGATTTCAAAAAAGCAACTTTTCTGAGATCCAAAGAGAACTCTGGGAAGTTTGTATCATGCCAGATTAGTTTAAAATGCAGAATGGAGTGGACAAAATCCTTAATCATCCCTATTGTACTTATTGAACCTATTTACAGAGTCAATCCCTGTTTCTGATAGCAGACACAGGGAAATCATTGAAACTTCATTGTCTCTTTTGCATATCTGTGGGCAATCCCAGTGCTGCCTTCTGCTGTCAATGCAAGGAAGCCTTCCAGATCTTGCTCTCATTACATAGAAGCTGGGGCATGCTGATGCCTATGAGAGCCAACCAGAGGGCATATGTGAATCACATCACCAATCCAGTATGGTTAGTACCAAAGCAATGCACATTTTTTTGAATATACACATTTCTAATGGTATTGGGTGGGTGCAGATCATTCAAGCTGAGGATGTAGTAGCATTCCCCTGAGAAACAGAACACATAGACCACTACTTGTTCCCACAGAGTACAACTATAAGATTTGAATCCCAGACTAAAATTAAATTTTGCTGCATAGATTGAGGGGTGTGCTAAGTGGTCCATTCCCTCACATTCCAATTGCAAACACTTACCAATGGTGCCAGTGGCCTGAAGGCAACACCACTGTTATTTCTTCAGATCAAAGAAACAAAGGAGAAAAGTGTGGCTGTGAAAAGCCAACTAGGGCAGGTTTTGTTGTTCTTTCTGGGTTGAGAGGGACAGGAAAAGAAATGTTCCCCTTGCGGCAAATTACCCTGGCTTTTGTGCATTTCTGACAATATTTTGGACTATAAATCAGGAAATGAAGTGCTATAAATAGGGACTTTCAAGCATGGCCTTGGAAGAAACTAATGTGAAACTTAAGTGCAAGAAGCAAGCACACCAGCCTTTCTTCCTAATTCAAGATCTAAGTGGATTATACTGTGGATGAAGCTATGGGAGGGGGGATATTATCTATTCATACCTTCATTTGATTTTCAGTAACAAAAAAACCTGTTGAAAATTTAATACTACATCTGTATTAAAATAGGAATGACTTGCTGCTTTTTTATCCTCTGTTTTTAAGGAATGCTCATATTTATGCTTCAGATCTAGTAGTTGCTGGTGGCTTCTGTGTTGGTGGGGCAATGAAGCCACTGTGGGTTTTAGTCCAAAAATGCTACCCAAAGTTCTGGACACTGGTCTATCTATAGGTCCAGTGTTCCAGGTAGTTTCTTTAAAGTTGAGAATAAAACTCAGAATGGATTGAATGCCCCACTCAGAGGGAAGCCACCATCCCATCAGTATTTGGATCCATTCTGTGCCAGATGACACTGGAATCAATGAAATAGCCCAGTGGTACTCAAACTTTTTATCCTTGGGACCACCCTTTATATCCACATGTGGATATCATGCCCCTGCCACTCACCATAGTATATTAATAAAAATATTTTGTTTATTTAGTGGGTGTATTTTCATTTGTCCATTCATGTATATTCATATTTTAACATTTTATAAGGAAATAACATTGCTCAAATTTGAACAGCTTTACTTAAGTAAATTCATTATTTCACTCAATGCATGTATAAATTTTACATATAAAAAATGGGAAGAAGAGAAGGAGGAAGAAGAGGAGGACAGATCAGGGCTTCCAAGTCTTGCACCCCCTTGAGCAACTCTTTCACACACACACACACACACACACACACAAGGTCCTGCCCCACCATTTGATAACCACTGAAGTAATTTTTATTGGTAATGTACCTACCTGTAACAAGTTCTGGGACTTTTGTAGCAAGTCATGATCAATTCTTATTTCAGAAAAAGTTTTAATAAATGAGGAACAATATTCACTTGTTAGATAAATATTTATTATAGTCACAAACCAGCATAAGAACAACAAAATACAGCATACAAAATATACAGAATAACAAAACTTCTAAAAGGGGTGCAGGGCAGATACCATGATCACTTGTTAGAGTGAAGAGTAACAGTTATAATTAATTTTTAAAATTGTTTCTCAAGAGCATTTGGGACTTTTAAAGGGAATTTTAACATATTTTTTCAATATTTTTTTGGTCACACTCTTATTAATCCTAATGTTCCTCCCCACACTTTTTAAATGAAATGAAAACCCATAAAAAAGTAATATGCAACACAAACATTATTTTAAAGCATTGTAATATTGATGTTGTACCTGTCTGACTAAAGTTGGGAACATTTCAAAACCATTGTGTTGCAATTATTCCTTATAATCTTTAAAAGGTTATTAATTGTCATTACAGTAGCCCCTCCCAATTCGCGGAGGATCCGTTCTCGACCCTCCCCCCTGAAAATGGCAGCTTGCAAATATTCTAGCCCCATTGAAAATAATGGCACGCATGCTCGTGGCATGCCCCACCATTTTATCCCTCCCTGCTTGTCCCTTCGAAAAGCGAGACTGCAGACTCAAAGTCCGTGAATGGGGAAGGACAGGTGTACTTGGAAAAGGCTATAAGGAATAATTGGACCATGTTGCTTTTGAAATGTTCCAAGCTCTAGTTAAACAAGTACAGCACCAGTACTACACAATCAAAACAAGCTTGGAGGAGTGGTGGTTCTAGACTAAATAGTTACAAAATCATCCTACTGCCTGCAAAGTTATTATCATTTATGCTGTTTGAACTAGTTTAGTTCCATCCTAAGGAATTCTGGGGTTTTGTAGTTTTAATGAGGATGATATGCTAGTGAACTCTAGTGCACTCACCTGAATTAAAATTATGATATACAGAGCAGAGGGATTGAGGATTAAATCAGGGTACCGTGGGAATCAGGAGCCAGTGTGGTGTAGTGGTTTGAGCGTTGACAACTCTGGAGACCAGGATTTGAATCAGCATTCAACCATGGAAACTGGCTGTCACACTTTCTTAGCCTCAAAAGAAGCTAAAGGCAAATCCGAACAAATCTCACCCAGAAAACTTCATGATAGGTTCATCTTAAAGTCGCCATAAGTCAGAAGCAACTTAATGGCACACAACAACAACAAACCTTACGAATCAGGGAAATGAACTAGACTTCTCTGGTAAAGAATTTACTTTGCAAGTCACAGGGTGGATTCATGACAGTTAAAATGGTATCATACTGAAGTATCTGTAGTGTAACTGCACCTTAAATTGACCTCAATAAATGTTTGCAAGAAAGAGGTCAATATATGCTGTACTGAGGAGCCTGTTTTCTTTTGCCATACTCAATTGGAAAATGCATGGAGGTGAGTTTAAGAATGAATGAATGAACAAGGCAAAACAAATTAGGAAACAAAATAAGGCTTTAATAATTACAATGAATGGATTGTAAAGATGCCCTCTCTGCAGATCCTTTTGCAGAGAAACAGGATAACAAAAGAAGATGAGTAGCAGAGAGCTGGGAAGAAGAAATGAGAGGAGGGAACAACTAAACTGAATGAGAGATTATCAGACCTTCCATAAAAGCCCCAGTGCACCCTGAGAAATAATGATATGATGGAAAAGGGTTGATTTTCCTTTCATTTCAGAGGCTCTGGAGACTAAAATGCTTTTCCTAAACCAAAATAGCCATATGTAAATTAAGAGCACAAAAGCCCAGTTTTATGATTTGAGCTGCACTTTAATTCCTTTCTATCTTTCTCGCCATTGTTTAAAAAAAAAAAACAGGCAGAACTTCAAAGGCGAACGGCATGTGTTCTAAATCAGGGCTCCAGTGCTGAAGTATGACAGCACAAAAATTAAAACAAAATAAATGTGCTGCTTTAGCTCTCCTGTTTTCCTCAAAATCACTTCTTATGAAATCAGTTCCTTTAAAGACATGGAGCTTGGTTAGTGGGTTGCCATTGTTTTTATCCTTCTAAATTCTTTTATTTATTTGATATTACTTGGCAAATACTGATGTCACTGGTGTGGTGAAAGCAATTTTCTCTCTCATCAGAAGGAGCAGTTGTAAAATCAGTAGTTGTCACAGTATGTTATTTGAACACCTGATCCTGCCAGTTTAGCTGTGTCTCAGGCCTGAATGGAAATACTTGTATTCCTAAGTGTGCAACAGTGTGGCTAAATAGGCCTGTACAAAATAATAATAATAATAATAATAATAATAATAATAATAATAATAGTAATAATAATAATAATTTATTTATAGCCCGCCCCTCTGCGCAGCAATTGGAGCGGGTTACAGCATATTAAAACAAACAGAATTAAAACATTCCCTCATCCCACAATCCAACCGTCCAATCCCCTTAAAACAGAATTAAACTTTAAGGACTTAAAATACACAATGCAATAAAACAATAAAACAATAACAATAAATCGGCAACCATAGGGACGAAATAAGAACTCATCTCCCCTCAAGGCGGAAGTTATTCTGGAAGGCCTGCCGGAAGAGATCCATCTTTACTGCTTTTTTAAAAGCAGCAAGAGTGGTAATAAGACGGATCTCGTCCGGTAGGCCATTCCACAGTCTGGGAGTGGTCGCAGAAAAGGCCCTCTGGGAGGTCTGTGCCAGTCTAGTTTTTATTGGCTGTAACAGGTTCCTCCCAGAGGACCGAAGGGTGTGGGGGGGATCATATGGGGAGAGGCGGTCTCTGGTAATAAATAAATAAATAACTACCCATCCCTGTTGTATGGGGCAATGATGATCTCTGAAATGTTTCCTTCCCTTGCTACAGTGGTTGATGTTGATGGTGTTGAGTTATAGTTATTTATATTCCACCTTTTTCATCATCTGGGACTCAAGATGGCTTGAGATGGTGGTGGTTTATTTTTTTTTCATTGATATCCCACCATTTCCCCAGTAATAGAACTCAAATCAGCTTTATATTATTTGTGTGTCTTCCAAGTCATTGCTACATCTGAGGAAGTAGATCAGATCTACAAAAGCTTATGCTACAACTTCGTTCACACAGTCTCAAAGATGCTACAAGATCCCTTTGCTTACTGATATTCCAGACTAGCACAGCTGTGTCTCTGAATTCTCAATCCCAACCCACTGAGGGTCACCCTTTTTTTATTTCTCCAATTGTGCCCAAAGTGACCAAGTGTCCCCTGCCACCACCAATTCTGCTTCAAATAAAGTACTCTATACTTTTAAATCTATATTTTAACTAGAAGCAAGTACATTAGTTCTTCCATGAATTTGTATAGAGGGCATATTTCAAGGTAAAAATTGCACTCTTAAAGGGGGAAAGATTGTTGTTGTTTCTTAAAAACAGTAATAGCATTTACATTTCTACACCACTTAATAATGAACTCAGCACTCTCTAAGCAGTAAACCAATTACCCCCAACAAACTATGTATTCATTTTACTGACCTATGAAAGAATGGAAGGCTGAGTCAACCTTGGAGCTCTGGGATCGAGCTCAACATTGTGGCTGCAGTCCTACCCTTCTTGGTTTATAGTCTGCTGAGTGGTCACTAGGTGATAGCTACTCTCAATACCAGAGTGCCGTTCTCTGTTCCTAAGACTTACCTTTTGTTCTGGGTTTTTGAGAAAACAGCAATGACACCCAGCTTTCTTCCCACATGTTCCCTATGAGTATCCCTGTCGAGTTGTTCTTTGGGTGAGAGTTTCTTTGAGGTCAGAACGAGGCTCCCAGCATTGATTATATGTTCGGGAACCTCATAATAACTTCAAAGTGACTTAAGGTTGAAGTGGCAGCACCTGCTGGCTTGCAGGGACCACATAGGAAGGCAGCCACCCATTATTCACCAACAAGCCAGGGCAGGTAACGGAGGATTCAGAGTCAGGGGGCATGGGGCTAGAATACTCCAGAGGCACCCTGGCAAATGTAGATGAAGTCATTGATAGCATCAGCTATCTCTTTATGTGGACATCAAAAGTGCAACTGCACAAGAACATAAGAATAGCTGTGCTGGAGCAAATCAAAGCCTTATCTAGTCCAGCATTCTATTCCCACAAAGAATAGAATGCTTATGGGAAAGCACACAAGCAGAACACAAGTACAACACCTTTCTGTTCACACTGCCTACGAATAAGAGAACACAAAATGTATCAGAAACCTCCATACCCTCCAACATTTTACAGATGAAAACTGAGACATGTATAGTCAAGCAACATCACAGTGTGGGCAAGATGGGGAAAATAGTGATGAGAAAGAACAAACAAGCCAATAGAGGCTGCGGCAGCTTGCTTTTGCCAGAGCCTCCTGGAAGGGTAAAACTCCATCCCCTCCTCTCCCCCATCCTGAATTAGCTGCAAACTACTTTTGTGTTTGAATTCAGTTTATAGCAACTGAAGCAAGTTGAGGAGGAGAAAGAAACTGGGACCTTTTAAAAACCGTGGGATGGCAAGATTGATCAGGACTTTCCCTGACAAATTGAGACAGCTGGAGAGTATGCTATTTCTGGTTGAGAAACTATGTGCCTTTATGTGTACAAATTTGTTTGGTCTTTTGGATACACCTCTAATCCTACAGTTGAAACAAAAATGGAAGCAGAGTTTAGAAAAGTTACTTTTTTGGCTCACAGCTTCCCAGAATCTAGCAAGGCCAGCGGTGGTAGAGAGTTGGGAAATTGTAGTGCAACTCCAGCCCCCTAAATTCTCATTTCATACTCTCTTGATGAGAACCAATCTGTAAAATAAGTAGAGTTCTCTTCTGTATACAGTTGTGACAGCAACAGATGTGAAATGGTTCTCCTCTAGCAGGAAATGCTGATAGAAGTCATAAACATACTACTTTATATGTTGTGGAGCTAAGGCTTGAAACGAAACATAAGATCCAGGGTGTGGCAGATCAAGATAAACAGCTGCTATCTTTTTCATTTGGCAGGACCAACAAAGCAACTACACCCTGCTCTTATTCTGAACACAGTCTCTGCTCCCTCCAGTGCTGTGAAAATTCACATTCTACTAAAGCACTGGAACCTCCTCAGCACCAGTTCATGAATCATTGAGTCATTTGTTTTTGCATTTCCAAAGCCAGTTGTACTATTAGATCAGAGGTGGACCAAATGTTACCCTTCAGATATTGCCCAACTTTTGTTCCCATCGTTCCTTACCGTTGACTTTATTGGATGGGGTTGATGAGAAATGCAGTTCAGCAACTTCTGGAGGGATTATTTTGTGTTAGGCATTAAACTTAATCAAGCATTAGGCATAGTCAGGCTGTCACCACAGTCAGCAGATTTTGGATGTCTAGGTAGGAAGGAAAGGTTACCTAATTTATTTGTGGGGCTAAATCCAATCCGTACGTGCCAAAGACTGCCATAACAAATCTAATGTTACCTGGTTTAGAAACTAAGAAGGATTGGGCCTGTTTAGTAATTGGATGTAGGACCACCAAGGAATTCAAGTAAGGCTAGGAAAGAGCAGGGCCTCAAACCCTGGAGAGCCACTGCTAGTCAATACTAGGCTGTGTGGATTAATGGTCTGATTATACAGCAGCTTCCTCTGTTTGTAGCTACAACAGAGTTGGCCCATTCCACAACTGTTGAATGGTTAATCAGCGCTTACATAAATCCTGTTGATTCTTCAAACCTACTTATGTTGGGTAACATGTTGGGTAACCCAGGAGTGGAAATCATATGGCCTTCTTGATTGTTAGACTGCTGGGGGGGGGGGGAGGGTAGTTCAACATCAGGAGAGCCACATGATTCCACCATCTACTTTGCTATCCTATTCTTGTACTTTTCCTGCTAAGGATGTGGAAAGGTGCTTGTGAGGCTGTGTACCATATTTGCCAAAATGCTTTGGCCAGCTTTGAGTAATATCAGTCTAGATTTCAGTAAAATCTTTGGAATGCTCCAATTATTGCTCCACCATAGGCTGCAAAATGTCCTGGTCTGGGTCTACATAGCTGTATCCTAGTTCTAAGCATGTGGGTTATGGTACCTCAGCTATAATCACAGCCTACACAATGTCTCCAACATCACACAGAATAATTGCTTACCAGTGCTTGTGATCACTGACATTTCCTGGGCTTCAGTCCATGTTAGAGGTACAAAATGTTGGAGGACAGGAAGCCATCTAATTCTGTTTGGAATGGTGTGCCTACAGAGTGAAGTTTATTTTTTTCCATTCTGGCTGGAATCTTGTTTTCCTAAGAAAATCTTCCAGTGTTCCCTGTGTCCTTCAACAGCATGAAACAGTTAGTCAAGAACAAGCTTCTCGTAGTACCTTCTAAAATTTAATTTTAAGGATTTATTTCTGGTTGGTACACTTCATATTTTAACAATGGTCTACATTAGCAGTCAGTTCCAAAGCATTCACAAGAGCTCTTGAGAAACAGGGACTAGACCCAATGATTTGATGACAGCTGAAGGTGATTTTATTATAAGCTTCTACTACCTTATTCTGATCATTTTGCTACAGATGATTGCCTAGATCAGGGGTAGGCAACCTTTCCCCTTTAAGGGCAGAGGGACTTCAGCTCCCAGAAGCCTCAGCCATGTTGGCCAATAGTCCCATGTTGGCCAATAGCTCCTGGGATTCTGGGAGCTGAAGTCCCTCGGCCCTTAAAGGGGAAAGGTTGCCTACCCCTGGCCTAGATCATTGCCTAGAGTGGGAATTGTGTGCTCCTCTATAGCTTGTCAGACTGCAACTTCCAATACTGGAGGGCATCATTGGCCATACTGTATGAATGGGCAACTTTGGAAAGGGTGGGGGCCATTCCCAGTCTTTGCCTCTACAGCAGGTCACACCGATGCACCCAACATAACCAGAGGCTGTGAGGACAAATCCATTTTGCAGTGGTTTTGACCAATTTTGAGGATTCTGAGGAGGTAAAATGTCTGGTTCTTTTAAGAAAAAAGATTTGAGAGGTCTGGGAATCTTAGGTAACTTCAGGGGGTTGCATTTTGGGACTTAAAGGGTCACCTATCTCATATAAGGCATCCTTTAGCCATGCTTGCCATATTGGCTAAGACCATTGTCACTTTTAGTTCAACAACATCTGGAGGGCAACATGATTCCCACCCTGGCTCTCATCTACAGGCTTGGTGAAAAAATAAGTACTAACTATTGTTTCCTTTTTGTTGTTGTTAACTGTCCTCAAGTTGACTTCAACTCATGGCAACCCTGTGGACGAGACATCTCCCTGTCCTTGACTGCCCTGCTCAGGTCCTGTAGGCACAAGCCTTTGGCCTATCTGATCAAGTCTAACCATCTGGCATATGGTCTTCCTTTCTTTCTATTGACCTCTACCTTTCCCAGCATCATTGTCTTTTCTAATGATTCATGCCTTCTCATCATGTGGCTAATGTAAGACAATCTCAATTTAGTTCTTAATTTATCCTCAGCACTCTTCTCCAGTACCACATCTCAAATGAGTTTGTTTCCTTCTATCAGCCTTCTTCACTGTCCCACTCAAATCTCTACATAGTGATAGGGAATACAGTGACTTGTACTATCTCTCCTTTAGTGCTTAGAGTTGCACTTTAGGATCTTGTCCAGTTCTTTCATACCTGTCCTCCCAATCCTAGTCTTCTTCTAATTTCTTGACTGCAGTCTCTGTTCTGTTCTATGTTCAATCCAAGGTATGGGAACTCCTTGACTATTTTTTATCATTGTCTAGGATGAATATTTGTAGGTCTTCCATGGTCATTATTTTTGTTTCCTTAATGTTCAGCATTAAGCCTACCTTGACCCTTTCCTCCTTGACCTTCTTCAGTAATTGTTCTAGGTTCTTGTTGATTTCTGCTAGTAGTATTGTGTTATCTGCATATCTTAGGTTGTTAATATTCCTTGCCCCAATCTTCACTCCTCCTGCTTCTGACTGTACGCCTGCTGTGCAAACAATATTTTCTGCATACAAGTTGAATAAATAGGGTGATAGAACACAGTCTTGCTTGACCCCTTTGCCAGTTGGGAACCATTCTGTTTCTCTATATTCTGTTTTTACAGCAGCCTCTTGCCCTGAGTAAAGGTAGCTTCCTACTATTTCCAGCTTCCATTATATTTATACACATTTTCATCCCTTGTCCCCACTCAAATGCTCATACATGCATTTGGCATGTTCAGTCAACAGCACTGTCATAGATTTTGAGGTATAGCTGCTCAGTGTGAACATCCCTGTAGAGTCCAAAAGTGGAGGTAGTTGTGTTGTGTAGATTCTTATCAACTAACCAGTTCTAACAGTTTTCATCTCCACAAGGAGCAAATGTTTTGTAGCCTTAATTGTTTATTCAAGACCAAGCCACCCTGTGCTTTAGAACAGGGGTAGCTCCCAAAATATATTATTGTTGGGAAAATCCATCCACCACAATCCATAGTTTCTAAAAGGGGACATAGAAACCTGAGAGGAAGAGCAGATGAAACCATCAACCCTGCTGTCAAAATGTCCTGGGTCTTTGATCCTGTGAATCTTAGTAATACACTTGCATTTGCTACTTAGCTCTCCTTTTCATTTCCATTCTAATCCAATTGCATTTGCCTTAGGTCTACAATGGAGTGTCCATGGAAGACCTGATTCACATCTGGAACTGTGACATGAGCAAGGACTCTACTGTTCCAACCTTGCTTTGGGGAATTTTTGGTGCCACAAAGACTAATGGAATAATAACATTTCTGATCAATATAATATTTCTGAACAATAATATTTCTGATTCCAAACCCTGTTAGGTGAACTTGATATAAGTGTATAAGTGGTCTTCAGTAATCAAACACTGCTGTAAGCAGCTCTAGACACTGCAGAACCACATAAAAGATTAATGGATGAGTAAGATATATGGCCACCAGGTCATGGGCACTAGACTTTTGTCCCTCAACATGGAAGAGAGATAGCAGATCCCCCTTAGGTATTATACCTAAAGCACAAAAAGCAGAAGCAAAGGCAACTTCATTATATGAAACTTCCCCTTCTTTGTAAAGTTCACAAGTGGTGAGAGCTTTAAAAGATAACATGAAGTTTCCTGATTTGGAATGTGTGTGCATGTGGGTGTGTTATTGAAATGCAAACTGGGAATAAAACCTACCAGTAAGTACATATTTCATGTGTCCAGGCCTAAATATTCCAAAGGTACCAGATCCTGCCTGATCTTGGAAGCTAAACAAGGACAGTCCTGGCTAGTACTTGAATGGGAGACCACCAATAAATACCAGGTGCTATAGGGTATATTTCAGAGGAAGGAACTGACAAAACCACCTCTGAGTGTTCCTTGCCTATAAAATTCATGGGGTCACCATAAGTTGACAAGCAACTTGAAGGCACATGCACACAGGAACGCACACACTCTTACACACACTTCATGTACTCATTGTGTCTTTTTCTGGATGATGTCCAACATTTGTAAAGCTAGGATACTGGATATATTAAGTATTTTCTCCTACATGCTCACAATATCTCTTTGGCTCAAGCATATATTATCTGTTACATTCATTGTCTTACTCATTCACTGACACACCACAGATAGTTTATTCTTTTGCTGACACACCCTGAGCAATTCATTTAAGCACTGTTCTTTCACTTGCCAATATCCACCCACATATATTCACTTAGGGCCAAAACAGATATTACTTTAAACACACCGCTAGCATCTATGTAGTTTTCTGTTTTACCCTAGAGTAAAACAAGGCCACACCAGGACCCCAGTCTTGATTCAGTTCCCTTGTCTTACTCTAGAGCAAAATGGAAAGATTTGCTAGCTAATATTTTTAAGTAATATCTATTTTTGGTCCTTAGAAACTATAGTTGGGATAAAGGGAAGTGATGTTTGAAGTTTGAAATGTGATGTTTGTGATGTTTGAAGTTTGAAACTTGAAAATAAGATTATTTGAGTCTTACTCATTATGTATATTTAGATTTTCAGGATTAAGAAGGGAAGATTTGTTTCAGTCACATGAAATGATAAAGCTAAAATCACCAGCTGGAATTCTGTTGGTTAGTCCCAACTAGAATAGACCTATTCAACGAATTGATGAATGATAAGTCAACATATAGGTAAATGCCATTGATTCAATGGGTCCACTATAGCTAGGACCAGCAACAGAATTCAGGACAATATTTTTTATACATTCTGGTTACTGTAGGCAGTTGAATTTTGTTCACATTCTGTAGATGCTAAAATAAGCTCTACAAATTAAGATGATTTAAGACAGCTTCCTAGCTTGTATGTTTAACTCACAAGACTGTTCACAAAGTCACTACTGTATCTAGAAAACTGAATGTGGGAGATATATTGATGTGTTTGTTCCCTGGAAAGATTTTCAGATAAGGGGTTTTTCGCGTCCTTTTGGTGCGCCCTGATGCCGCGCATTGTGCGAACGGGTGCACGGTATCAGGACAGGGTTAGGGTAGAGTTGGGCCAGCCAGTGTGTGGTTGCCCTTCCCCAACTCCACCCCCAGGCCGGCCCTTTAGGCCGGTCTGCAAAGCCCCATAGTTATGCTCAGCAACACCCAAGTTCTTAGCAAGCATGGAGTTTTCTATGCATTTCTAGGTTCCATGGCATGGTCTGGAGGCCTTGCTGAAAAGCAAAGCAGTTCTCAGATTGGTCGTTGTATGGATTGAAGACTATCTAAGGCAGGGGTAGGCAACCTTTCCCCTTTAAGGGCTGAGGGACTTCAGCTCCCAGAAGCCTCAGCCATGTTGGCCAATAGTCCCATGGTGGCCAATAGCTCCTGGGATTCTGGGAGCTGAAGTCCCTTGGCCCTTAAAGGGGAAAGGTTGCCTACCCCTGATCTAAGGCAAGGAATATTTGGCCCTTCAGATACGGTTGCTAGAATCAAAACTGAAGAAGAGCCCTGTACCTTTAATAGTTGTGTGAAAGGGCATTTCAGCAGGTGTTTCTTGCCATGCAACCAGGTAACAAGCAATACCTGATGAAATGCCCTCTTCTGCAGGTATAGAACCTGTCGCCAGTTTTCACTCTGACACCCTCAAGCCACACATAGATACACTATCCAAACAAAATGGTGTCCAACCAATGGCTCTATCCATTCTTTTAAAGGAAAAGAATATGTTGTCTCTAGTAGTCCTCTTGCAATCCTACCTTTAGACATTGTTGGACTGCAACTCCTATAATTTCTTGTCATTAACCACGTTAGGGCTAGCAGGAGTTGTAAACTAATAATTTATGCAGAATCTTTATTTCTTACCTCTGATCTTGGAATTCTGCATACAGATTGCCTAGAGATTCATGAGGAGAGAAAAGCTGGGTGATAAATATAGGTCAGTATTCTGTATCAGCGACTTAGGTAAATTTTATGAATACAGAAGAGTTACCTGTTCATTAACTGTTCCATCTCTACTTAGGGCCTAAGTAGACTGCCAGAAATAGTGCACATTAAATTGAGGCACTGCCCTGGCTCAGTGCTAGGGAATCATGGGAACTGTAATTTATTGTGGCACCAGAGCTCTCTGACAGAGAAGGCTCAATGTCCCAGAAAAAAATACAATTCCCATGATTCCCTAGCACTGAGCCAGGGCAGTGCCTCAATTTAATGTGCACTATTTCTGGCAGTCTGCTTAGGCCTTTAGTCATGATTTTGACATTATTGCCATGATTGTGGCTCCCCATCCCCAGCATTTTAGCAGGCACCAGTGGCATAGGAAGGAGGAGGAGGCCCATTCTGCTGGAAAATAGAGCATGGGTTAATGATGTTTCTAACAGGTTTGGAGGGGTCTAGCCAAGAGAGTTTACATAGGTTCAAAACACATTGCAGAAATAATCCAGTTTGAGTCCGCTTTAAGTGCCCTGGCTCAATGCTAGGGAGTTCTGGGAACTGTAGTTTTGTGAGACATTTAGCCTTCTGTGTCAGAGGCCTCTGGTGCCACAATAAACTACAATTCCCAGGATTTCCTAGCACTGAGCTAGGGCACTTAAAGCAGTCTCAAACTGGATTATTTCTGCAGTATGTTTTGGACCTTAGTGTGCATCCAGACTGATTAAAAAGATCAGAAAGTTCCAGATTTTGTTCTCTTGCTTTCCAATTTCTTTTTGGAGATCCATACATGTTTTGTTAATTCCAGGATACAGTATATTATGTCAGCTCCTGGTACAATAAAATACATTTTAATGCCAGCACCTAGGTCAGACACAAAATCTGAGACTTCTCAATTATTCTGGATGTGGCCATAGTTAAGTATACTGTGAATAGAACAGTAATTCCTGATCTTTCCTTGTTAAATTTCACTGGATGTTTTTGTTTCCATCCATAATTACCTTTTGGGACAGGTACTTTAAGATGAGTGAAAATATTGCCTTAAAGGGGAGAGAGAAATACTGTAAGAATGTGGAGCCAACTGCCTTCCTCTATTGTGAATTCTGAAAAATGCACACAAGGATCTCACCTCTTCAGGGACATTTCCACACATGTAATATGATTTATGACTTAAAATGATGGGGGTGGGGGTAAGCATGATCAGAAAGGGTTGTCAGATTGATACTTCCCCATAGTAAAATATATTTAGGAAAAGCACAATCAATTTGGAAGACCTTGTTTAAATCAGAAAAGAAGAAAACTAGACATATGGGCCATATTTTCTATTTGTCATATAAATGTCCCAACCTGAACATAGTGGGAGTACTTCTGAACAACAAAATGCTACCAGTGCTTCTTCATGGTTGTGTGGGAAATCAATGAGAGATCCTTGATAGATATTCTTGTTTTAAAAGAAAACCTGAAACACAGCTGCATGGGGCTGCCAGTTTGTTTGGAGAATCAGCAGGGGGGAGAGGGGTGGTTAACCCTCATTCTCTGTACTCTTTCCTTAATAAAAATCACACGCCCAACCCTTGAGCTGTTGACTGACCAACCAGGTTGGGGGGGGGGGGGAAGCAGATACTTTTCCACCCAGAGATTAGTAATGTTACCTTTTTTGGATAAGACCTCCCTAAATCCCATAGCCAGTGTGATTCTGGCAGCTGTTGTCAACATTGACCAAACTGGGGTGACCAGATTGAAAATTGGAGATGGTTCCTATATTTGTGTAGGATTTTCAGTTGGGGTTGCTTGTAACCCAATCAAGTAACAAGCAATAATTGATGAAATGCTGCCTTTTATACAACCATTAAAGATACAGTACCTGTCTCTTGTTTTCATTCTGGCAACTCAAAGTCACAAATAGATGTACTGCTTCAAACAAAATGGTGGCCAACCAAGTGGCTCTATCCAGTTTTTAGAAAAGAAGATCAGTACTATCTCTCCATTGTAAAGTGTGGTTCTTGTTTAAGACTGAGCATAAGGAAGCCCCTGATTCAACTCTTAGCAATTAAATTCCTAGGTAGCCTTAGGAAAGTCCTTCCATCTTCATCTCTTGCCTTTCTCCCTTGCCAACTTCCAGTCTTCAGTGGGTGATAGTCATATTCGTCTGCCTTCCCATACTGTTATAAGTAGGGCTACCAGGTAAACTGCATCCATTCTCAGATATTTCAGGACTTAGACATGAGAGCAGGGGGTGGATCCTTATGTGAAGTCATACTAGTGGCAGGCAGAAAAATGCACCCAGTAATAAAAGGAGTTGTTGCCCTTCCCATGAGGGGTTTGCATTTCTTACATGACACATGGGGAGATTTTTCAGGCCCTACACAGGTGCTGTGGGTTGTGGAAGCCTCATTGTCAGCCCACAGGTAGCTCTCATGAACCATCACACTCGTCCTGTACTATTTGCCTGACTCCAAAGGACACACCAGGCCCCAAGTACATGAAACCAAGCTCCTCCACCCCCACTCCACTCCCTCATGCCTAGGTGTTTGCTTGTTTGTTTTTGTGCACCCATGCTGTGCTGAGCCAAGAAACCTTAGGACCAGCTGGGAATGAGTTGAGATGAGCAGCAAGGTTTTAAAACCATCTGGCAGGTTTAAAAAAGAATCCTCCTTCCTCTTCCAATGCCATATAGCCTGAGATTGATTCTCCGCTCTGAGACGCAAATAAGCATTGCAATGTCCTAAGATCTCAGCCAGCACCCAGAGATCTGGCAAACCCATTTATAAGGATACCAGAAATAACGCCTGTGTAATTTGCTCACTTTGGACCCACCATAGCTGCATAATTTCTGGGGTTAGAAAAATCTTTCAGTGAAACTCTGGGGCTCCAGGCTTATAGTTTCTTTTGGAAGTGTGCTTTCCTTTCTTCTGAGTACATGGCCCTATAATGTTTTATTAACTATCCTTCCACATGGCTTTGAGTTCTCAGAGCTGAAATTCCCTGAAAAAAATGCTTTAAGGTTAGATAAAGTGTACCCTTTTCTTTGCCCTTGGTTATAGGAAGGCAGAGAGCTTTTGTTAAAAAGCAGCTTAAAAGTACAATAAATATAATTAACAAATAATAAAGCATCAGGGAAATGCTTGGAGTGGGTTGTTTCCCCTTCATTTCTTAGGGGTGACATAATACTTTCTTCTTTTAAGAAACTACATTCCTGGGTTAGCTTTTCCAATAATTTATCCTTTCACAGGAAAATGTTCTAGTTTAGGAAGGATTACTCAGAATAGTTTTAACAATAAAATTTCAGCAACCTTTAAATTGCCAAACATTCAACCGCTTGGTGATTTGCCCCTAGCCTTCTGGAACCTAGACACTTTGGCAACAGGATTCTACCACACTGTCTGATACTCATGAAATCTGAAGAGGTAGAGCCAGCTATATAATCTGAACATCAACTATAAGTTTAGGTACCTCAAGGGAATCTGAAACTAGTAATTTAAGCATCAAAACAGTTTCTCAGTACCCCTGGCTGGGCTCCAGTGATCTATATAGTATTGGCAGGCACTCTGTTTCATTTGACATATCTTTGTAATAGGACGTAGCAGAATGTTGCTCAAGATGTTTTATTTGGAAATTACAATTAATCAGGAGGCTCTGAGGGGCCAAAACTCAATTTCAGCACAGTTTCCTCTGTTTTGTTGAATTTCACCCATTACCTCTGCAATAAAAAATGACAGGCAGCACATTTCTGGCTGATTATGGCATGCGTCAGGTGGATCCGAAAGGCACGAAGCCAAAAGGAAAGTGACTAACTACCCAAGATGTACAGTAATCCCTTAGCAATGCACTGTGCTTCAGAGTCCCCTGCTACTATGAAATGGAATTGATTAAACACAGTGGCCCACATCCAGAAGGTGCAGAGCACTTTTGACACTCAGAGGAAGGGTAGGTGCTAATCAGTGCCAGGAGATTATAGCTTTATTCCCCAAGGCCATTTACTAACAGAAAACTCATTCCTGTTGTACTTATGTGGGCTCCAGAATGGTGGGTTATTTATACACAGGATCCAGATGAGGTCTAACGATTAGGACCTTTGTCTGAGGTTTGAGTAATTTAAGTTCAGCACTTCACCCAGCCACAAATGTTCAGCAGAATGCTATGAGAGAAATGGTATTTAGTCAGATTGCTTAAAAGGGGGCCTTTAAGCCAAATTGTAATGTACTTGTGAAGTTCAGGATTGTAGAGGAGTTTCTGCATTCTCCAGGCTCACGAATAAGCTTTTATGGAACTCCACTGGTCACATCTTTTCAGAAACACCTGACCTCCAAGTTATCCATCTGCTATATGGGTAGTTGATTTGGGGTCCAGGGGATGCTGCACAGCTAAACGTTGGAATACAATTGAAATGCACTACTGTGAAGTGCTAGGATCAAATTATATCTTTACAACATTGGATTGGAAAAGTTACTTTCTGGACACCTTGGGCCTTTACAGACTGCCAGAAATAATGCAGCTTGAGGCCATTTTAATGTCCTGGCTCAGTGCTAAGGAATCATGAGAACTGTAGTTTATTGTGGTACTAGAACTCTCTGACAGAGAAGACTCAGTGTCCCAGAAAAAAAATACAATTCCCATGCTTCTCTAGCACTGAGCCAGGACAGTTAAAGTGGCCTCAAGCTGCATTATATCTGGCAGTCTGTAAAGGCCCCTTGACCACTGACTGAGGGATTCTGTTAGTTACACCCCCTAAAAGTTATTTTCCAACCTCCTTTGATTCAAGATCCTTTGAATTTTGCATTTTTCCAAAAATAATGACACAGTTCTTAATTCAGAATATGTACTAAATTGCATATAAGGTGATATACAATTGTTTCAATTTACTTTCCTTATTCTGATCCCTGTAATAGGGGACCTATGACTTTCTGGATGGGTTTAAGCTCTAATTCCCATCAGCCCCAGTCAGCATGAACAATGGTCAGTAGTGGTGATAGGTGCCCCTGCTGACTGGGAAATCTGGGAACTGTAGGCCAAAAACCTTTCCAGGCTCTGCTCAACAATCACAGAAATGACCAACTCAGGGCCTTTGCAGACTACCAGAAATAGTACAAATTGAGTCCACTTTAAGGGTTAGGGTTAGTGCTAGGGAGTCATGGGATTTTTTCCCCCTTAGACATTGAGCCTTTGCTGTCAGAGAGCTCTGGTGCCACAATAAAATACAGTTCCCATGAGTCCCTAACCCTAACCCTTAAAGTGGACTATTTCTGGCAGTCTGCAAAGGCCCTAAATCTAGCTGGAAAAGAAAGCAAGTGGAGCAGTTCCAATGCTCTCATATGGACATATATGTAGTATAATTGCTGATGTATCTAGTAAAGCCATAAATCCCATGCCCCATTGCCACATGCTATTTGGGGTAGGGTGGGTGGGTGGTGGGAACAGGAGGTAGGACATTTTTCTACCTTAGAAAATTCCCATTGAATTCACTCGAATTAATTTTGAGTACATATATGTAAGGTTGCATTGTTAATTACATAACAAGAACAATATGTCCGTCGTCATTCATTCATTTAATTCTACCCCAATGATTTCCTATCAATTCATATGGCATTATTTTCACCTAGCCCCTACCCCTTTAGTTCCATCAGAGATTATCACTATCATTGTCATCCCACTTTTTTGACATTTATTCCCCATCCCACTTCCAAAATTGCACCAATAATAAAAACAAATAAAGAAGCTATCCCATTATGCTCACACACTAAACCAGGGGTAGGCAACCTTTCCCCTTTAAGGGCTGAGGGACTTCAGCTCCCAGAATCCCAGGAGCCATTGGCCAACATGGGACTATTGGCCAACATGGCTGAGGCTTCTGGGAGCTGAAGTCCCTCGGCCCTTAAAGGAGAAAGGTTGCCTACCCCTGCATTAAACAGATAAGACACACAAGGAAAAGTGTTGAGGAAAAGTAGCAAGGAGAAGTCAGTTCTTTAAAGCCAGAACCTGTTTGTTTGTTTGTTTGTTTGTTCTTGCTGCTGCTGCTGCTAACTTTAGATTGATGTTATGAATGAGAAACATCTAAGAGTCCTGGCTATTAGCAGCTCTGATCAAGACTTCTACATTCAGGACTGTGACTTCCTTGGTTGAATCATTCCTCTTGTAGGGTCATCTTCCTTTTTTCCTACTGTCCCTTCACAAAGCATTACTGTCTTTTCTAATGAGTGATGCCTTCTCCTGATACATCCAAAGTACAACAGACACAGTTTAGTCATCTTGGCTTCTAGTGAGAGTTCCAGCCTCATTTGATCTAGGATGTCTTCATTTGTCTTTTTAGCAGTCCATGCTATCTGTAGAACTCTTCCCTAGCAGCACATTTCAAATGAGTTGCATTTCTTCCTGTTATCTGTTTCTTCACTTTTGAGTTTTTAAAAGCATACACCGAAATTTGAAATAGTATCACATGGATGATTCTGACTTTGGCATTTAATGCTATATCTTTACACATAAGAATCCAGAACCATAAGCAGGCATTTATAGCCAGGGTTACTTTTCTCCTGTTAGTGTTCCTGCACAAAATAGCAGTTGCTGGCTCTTGAAAGAAGCCAGAATGTTGTGTTGTTTTTTCTTTTGGCTTCTGCAGTTCCAGGGACTGCCATTTGGAAGTGAGCATTCTTTCTGGCAGGGAGAAGAGAAGGAAACCCTTTGCAGCTTTTCAGATCAATGGATAAGGAAGATTGCTCCTCCCAGTGGGGGAGGGGGAATCTTTTTTGGACTACATTTATCAGAATCTCACAACCAGTCTGATTAGGGAATTCTGATAGTTGTTGGACCTTTTCCATCCTCTGGCTCCTCTGTTTCTTTGATGTTCTTCCTGGGAGGTTGGGGATGCAGCCTGTCAGTGCTCCTGCAACCAAATGGCAGGTCATGGATTGAGGAGGGATGTAAAATCTTTGTAAACTTACTTGGGAGTAAGGTCAATTTAAATCAATGAACCTTACTGCCAAGTAAACACAGATAGGATCAGGCTGAGCATGCATTCATATGTTTTCATTTATTCAAGTGGCAACCCAAAGACATGAATCATTTACTATTTGTATAATTGGAAGTTGTATAGCCACAGAAGCTATACTGGCATAAGACTAAGTGGAAAACAATCAGTAACTTTGTATAATACATTTTAATCATTTGTGATAACTAAGCTTGGATAATGAGAGTGCTGCCTCATTTTCTACAGAATTGTTATAAGAAGTTATTATTTAGTAGTTAAAGATTAATTATTGAAAGCAACTACTGTAGGATCAACAACCACATAATGAAATGATCTAGTATATAAACGCTGACTTCCTGTAAAAAATATGTTTTAAAACCACTGCTATTGACATAACATACAATTACTGTCTAACATAATCAGAATTAAAATTCTGTATGGAACATACTGACCTCCTTCGCCAAAAGAAAACACTGGTTATTGCTCAGGGGAACAAAGAGGTATCTTTTATAGGACCCCAGACCCTGTGGTGTAGTCTCTGAAGTCTACCAACACCTCAGAATCTCCCCATTTTTTTAAAAAAAGTTGTGATTTTTCACCCAATAATCTGCTCAAGAGGATGACAGATAATTGGAGTGGGTCAAAACCACCACAAAATGCAGTGATTTCCCCCCCCTCAGCTTCCTCTACATACATCCAAACCTTTTATGCAAATGCAAAATGCAAATATACACACACACACCAGCCTAAAATTAACTGAAAATGAAATAGGAAGTAGTATGACATCATATCCACTTGTCCCACACACAGTGCTGCAGCACACTAAGAGAGGTTGGGATGGAAGTCAAGAATGCCTCCTTCCCCCTCTGAAGTTCTCCACTTGGTGGTTCTTTCTTGTCATGATGGTTCTTTGAGAAATATTGTGTTAATGCTGCATTTGATCAACCTCCCAGTTATCCATCTTGAATGAGCCATAGCTCAGCAGCAGAGCACATGAAAGTGCCTTGGATCCTGTACAAGAAGAAAGGTGGGGTATAAATTAAATAAATCCCATCTTTGATCCTTGACATCTCTAAGTAGACTTGGAACGACATCTGTCTGAAATCCTAGAGAGCTGCTACCAATTTAGATAAGGGGTAGGAAACTGTGAGAAAGGGATGTCTGTGGCTACAGCTTCCATAATCCTTGAACACTGGTTATCCTGGCTGGGATCTCAAATCCAACTATATCTGGAGTCCCACAGGTTCCTCATCCCTGCTCCACACCAGGCATGGACAGAAAGAAGACCAGGTTTACTGGGTGGGCACAATGTAGAGAAAATGGATGAAGATAACTTTTTCTGCCTACCTCATAATACTAGAATGTGGGGTCATAAAGTGAAGTTGAAAGGTGGGAGATTAGGAGCTAGTCTACACATAAGTGTATCATGTGAATTGCTGTTGATTTTTGCACATTCACGTTGATGGTTTATTGTCTTTACTTTCCTGCACAAATTTGCATCTATTCACCCTTCCTCTGCTGAAAATGCGTAGCAAAGCAAACAGATAGCTACATATGTAATAATGAGCATTTCTGTGGGTTTCTGTGGATACTCCAGTAAAAACTACAAAGCCTTTTTCTGCAACTTTTAAGGCATGGGGAGGGGGGGGGGGGAATGCAAAAAACTTGAACTCCTGCAAACCACATGTGGCCAGATCGCATTCTATTCAACTGGAATGAGGATTATTTTAATCACGTTGACAACTCCTAGGACAGTACTCTTCACCGAGTACTTAGTTAAACTGTGGAATTCACTACCACAGGATGGTGTGATGGTGGCCACCAATTTGGGCAGCTTTTAAAAAGGATTGGACAAATTCATGCAGGAGTGGGCTGCCAGTGACTTCTACCCATGACAAGATATAAACTTCCACCAGTATCAGAGGCAATATGTCCCTGTATACCAGCTGTTGGGGAACAAAATTAGGAGAGTGTAGTTGCACACAACTGTTAGGTTTCCTATAGTCATCTGATTGCCTACCATGGGAACAGAATCCTGATCAGCGTAGGGCTGCTTGGGTCTGATCCAGCAGAGGTCCTCTTATGTTCTTTAGAGATGAAATATATAAATATATAACCAAGAAGTCATTGTAAAAAATAAAAAGGGGATACAACACATTGACCCTAACAACCAAACACAAAACTGCATTGCTCACTAACTCAAGCCAAGTGCTGGAAGGGTAAACTATCATTTCATTCTTGTATGGATGTATTTATTTAGGACGCAGTGCCTGATGATTCAGGAAGTTATGTAAAAAAAAAAACCCCTCTGACCCAGTTAATTTTAGATGCTATTGTTGGAAGGATATCAATGAAAATTAATCCAACGGTCATGAAAGAACCGCAAGGATAAAGTGCAGAACACTGGTGGGTGGGAAGACTCTTGGCAGTGGCTACTATAAAGATTTTAATGAGAGGAAAACACGTTCTCAAGCAAATTAGAGAGTAATGGTATGATTAAATGGTAAATAATGGTTAAGTACATGACTAAAAGAGAGGGATAGTGGAACTCCAAAGTCTAAGGAGTAATGTGTCCTCATTAAGCTCTGGGTAGCCAGTTCCTTTCCCAGTAATTTAGTATGAACTTTAAAAAGAGGAGCAAGCAGAACACTGTGGGCCTACAGCAGAAAGAACTTTCAGCAGGAACTGCATGTGAAAATGAGTCATTCCTAAGGGTACATGTAAATCTCACAATGTGGGAGTAATGCTTATAGGAGACAAATGGAGCTTGGAAAAGTTGCTTTTGCTTGGACAACCACTCTCAGAATCTGCTGGCCAGCCTGATTAGCTGTCATCCAAAGTGGTGGCTGATAGCTCCAGTGTCAATGGGATTGTGAACTCACTGAATTGATCTGAATTTAGTATGACATTTAAATGAATGGTCCAAGGTGTTGAGACTATTGGGGGAGGATACCTTCAGCATGTCGGATATCACCTGTAAAGTCTGGGCCAAAATACAGTACTACTTAGAGACTGAAGCTTCTACTCTCTGAGTGATCTACTGATAAATTAATAATATTTATTTATTTATTCATTTAATATGTCACCTTTCTCCCAGAGTGGGACAACAAGTGGCTCATGGATACAGTTGGTTAATTAAAAAAACACACAATTAAAATCATCTCATTAAAACAGTACAAATTTACATTTAAAATAACAAAAGGTTTAAAAACATAAATAGAACACACACACACAAAAGCCTCCCTGACAATGATTACATATTAAAAGCCTGCTTGAACAAAAGCATATTTGCCTGCTGGTGAAATGAAGATAGGGAGCCTGTCCTCATGGAAGGGCATTCCAAAGAGTGGGAGCAGACACTGAGAACACTTTCTCTTCTGTCCTCACCAAGCAATCTTGTGATGGTGGCAGGACAGAGAGAAAACCTTCCCACCTGAAGATCTTAGAATTCTTGCAGGTTTGTGTGGGGAGATACAATATTTCATATAGTCTGGACCTAAAAATACAAAAATTACAAGAAAACAGTGCTAATAATGAGGATAATCTTATATACAAGGATGAGGATGAGGATGAGGATAATCTTATATACCAGCAAAAGATTTAAAAGCAGTATAGGCAGTAAAGGCAAAAACCAATGCAAAGCATCATACAATCTTGGTTCTGGGAGAGTTAAGCAGGCTTTTAACAACTGACTTGCTGAGGAAGAAATGCCTTTTAATGGGGTGGGAAAGTTGCTGTATATCTTTTGACCTTTATGCAGTATGCTTTAGAATTGTTTTTCATTCAGCATTTATTTTAATATGACAGTCAGATGAATCATGTTTTAATATTATACTTTATTGTATTTCAGTTGTAGTTGTTTTTTAATAATGTTGTGACCCAAGTTGGGTCCCACTTCAAGCAAAGCGGTAGGATATTAATTACATTGGTTACATAGACAAATAAAATGTTGGTTACATAAACAAATAAAATAGAAGCAAAACTGACAGCAAAAGTAAAGCAGGGCATCAATCTAAAGACATTCAAAAAATTTAAATGCCTGAAAGAATACCAGAATGATTTTCTAGTGTCCCCAAATCATAACACTAGTACCATGTGGACCTCTCCATGGATGGAATTTCACAGATGGCATGCTACCACTTGCAAGCTTTCTCCCTTGAAGTATTTCACTCATTGTGGGGTACCTGGAGAAAGACCTCAGAGATCATCCTTCTTTGTTTCATTTATTTTTGTTCATTTTATTGCACTTTTATTCTGCATTTCTAATGAAAATTGTGGCACTAGAGACAGCTAGTAAACTGTTGGGAAATGTACGTGATAACACTGGATCTCACAGGCAGTAATCTTGAGCAATTAAAATGTAAAGGCAGAAGATGAACAACAACCAGTCCCACAGGCCCAAACATACACAGGGTCTGGCAGAGAAAAGAAATAATATTGCTTTGTAAACTTTGCTTTACTTCCTAATACTTGTGCACTGTCAAAAACATGGTGTTATGCAGGACAAAGAGAGAAGAGAAAAAGTGGCTGCAGGTTGGAGTGAATTAAAACAAGCCAACAGAAAGTCTGCAAACACACAAGCTAGCAATTAGTCAATATATGTATGCAAAGATTGCTAATTCTAACAAAATGCATTAAAATCATTACTAAAACTTATTAAGCATACTCTATAAACATACACTTCAATTAATCTAAAAAATGGTTGGGATTGGGTTGGCCAATATTGGGCACCCAACAAATTGGTGGTTCTAAAAAGAGTACCTAATTGAAAGCTCGCCTGATTTTCCATCTTATAAAGACTTTCCATTCTAAACTTTCCTCTGAATAGTCACAGATTACAGAAAATGCCACCTTACTATAAATCTTACATACCACAGCAAGGGGGCATCTCCTTTTGAGGAGGGGGCATGCAGATGGAAAGAGTTTTATGAAGCCACTCTTACAACTGGCATCAGTTATGCTGATCTCTGTTGGAAGCACCAGAATCTGCTCCTGGTTTCTGAGGTTTGGTGTGACTCAGATGAATGAAGGAAACATCCTCTATGTCCTTTTCCTTGTCTCCACCTCCTCCCAGTTCAGTCTCAGTGGAGTTTGAGAAGGCAGTCATTCTGATTATGTTGGAAGAAGACAGAGTTGCTGTTTCTCTAGAGTCTCTTTTTTGCTTAAGGTTTCTTTCTTAATGCTTTGGCACAGAACAAAGCCCATTTAAAAAAAAATTACTTGTCTGGGATTTCTGTTCCACTGTTTTGCTGCTTGTGCACTGCAGGGGGATTTCCTTTAGAAAACTAACATCTTTTGAAGGTTCTTGGAATGCACAGGATCCAAACCTTCCCTAAGATTTTCCATAACTCAGTTTTACAAGTGGCCATAGTGTGTTGGTTAAAGTCACTTGCACTCCCCAAAGCAAAGTCCCTTTATGATGCTCCATTAGGCTGAAGAAAAGCTGATATTCATAGGCCTTTGAACATTACTAATAGCAGACAGGGTTGTTTTTTTCCTGTTGTGGAATTGTACTGCCAAGGTGTAAATAGAAATGTAGAGGAGACAGGCCTTACAGGGTGAAAGCAGATATACCTCCATTATCTGCCACTCTCCTGAGACTTTCTGGTTGTCACTAGTTACCGGTAGCTTCATTTTCCAAAGAAATGGCAGGAACAAGAAAAGGATTTTCCTACTCACAATATATTGTTGTTCCCCTGCTCTTAATGAAGATGGAAATTGTTCCAACTGGCCTACTGATATCAACACAGCTGGTTGCATTTTTGAACTTTCTTTGGGCATCTGGACTGTTACAATAAGTTTCAAAACTTTCTACTATACCATGAGTGTAGCTGTTTCTGTGAGCATCACTTGGGACTTAATCTCAGACTTCTGTTGCTAAATTTATTCCAGAATATAATAGTGTAATGACACAGTGTCTCTAAGCATTAGCAGAATATATTTCCCTCACCTGCATCTATACACCAACCATGTCTGCATATCTAGAGAGGAGGAGGAGGAGGAGGAAATGGTTTATAATTATATTTGTTTATGTCTCACCATTCTCCCAATAATGGGACTCAAGGCAGCGAACATTTTAAAACAATGCAGATTAAAATCACTACAAAAATTAAATGAAAATATAAAAAATACAATTAAACAATCATACATTAAAACAATTAAAACTACTAAAATGCATTAAAAATAAAAATAATAAACTATATACAAAGCCTTTAAAAACTTCAAAACCAGCACTCCACAGCATTAAGAGCTCAACCTCAATGGTTTGTAAAAGCAGGGCAGTACAAAAATGTTTTAACCTACCCTTGGAAGGAGACCAAGGATGAGGCCAGCTTGGCCTCTCTGAGAGGATGTTCCATAATCTGGGAGCAACCACCAAGAAGGTCCTCTCACTTGTTCCCACCAAATGAGCCTGAGAAGATGGTGGGACAGAGAGAAGAGCATCTCCAGATTATCTTAAAACCCTAGTAGGCTTATACAGGGAGATATGGTCCTTCAAAAAGCCTAGACCCAAGCTATGTAGGGATTTATAGGTCAAAACCAGCACTTTGACTTGTGCCCAGAAATGGACTGGCAGCCAGTGGAGTTGTTGCAACAAGGGAGTCATGTGCTGGACATGAGTCCTCCAAGCTTTGTGCATGTGTAATGTGTCTTCAAACTGATTCCAGCTCATGGCAATGCAGAGGGGTGGGATACAAATATATTATTATTATTATTATTATTATTATTTCAAAGGAAGTTTACCATTGTCCTTCCTTTGAGAGAGTATGACTCACCTAAGGGCATCCAGGAAGTTTAACCCTGGTTCAACACTCATATCATTACACCATGGTAGCTCTCTTGGAAAGCTATTCTTGTCAAATTAACATGGGATACTCTCCCCAGAACTAGTACCAAACATTCCACATGGATATTTCCTGGAACAATGAGAAAATATATCAGAGTTTGGACAAATTACTATTGAGTTACAATTCACAGAATTCCCCAGCCACTGGTCATACTGGTTTGGGGATTTTAGGAGATACCATCTAGAAGAATTAAGTTTTCAGCAGTCTAAATTAAATGCTTTTCATTAAAAAGAAAGCAATGAATTATCTATCATTTATTTAAAATCTATGGTTCTTTCTGGGGAGTTTCTAGTTCATGATACATCTCACATGAATATTTCCCACCAGTTTTTCTGGGAACGTGTTTAACGTTTACTTTCTACCACAGCTGCCAGAATCATAATTCCCTAAACTCTTCTTCCATTGATGTCATCAGGAAAATGTGTGGCAGAGAAGAATGGACAGCACTAACCCCTGAAGAATGTTGCTAGCCCCAATGCAGCAGGCAAATTGCAAAGGGGTCTCTGCTTAAATTAGTTACTGTAAACGGCAATAGAGCTGTCTTGCTGTGACCCTTTCACATAAAACAGATTTAGGTTGCAACTTTCCACATTTATTCACGAACAAGACCTCTTGAAATTAGTGGGGCTTAGTCCTAAGTCCTTAGTAACTATAATTCAGACATTGTAACTGTGACCGAGGAATCTGTAGAGCCTTCGTAGATAAAACCTTTTGTAAATGAAATCATATAACACCAATTTTCAAGGAATTGTATTGGCTGTCAATATACTTCCAGTCTGAATTCAAGATGTTGGTAATGACATTTAAAGTCTCAAATGGCTTTAGACTAAGTTTCCTAGATCTCAAGGACCTGGACTCTCTTCTTCAGTCCTCAGGGTGAGGGAGAGAAATCTCAGGACAAGTGAAAAGTAAAGAAAAAAGTAAAAAGTAAAATGAAAATGGTGTGTGTGTGTGTATTCTTATTTGTTAAACTTGGGCCTTGAGTCCCAACTTGGGTCCCAACTCAGATCGATCCCCAGGCTGGCATGGGGATGGCCAGTTATTTACATGCCTGCCTGTCCCTGCACCATGGACACCACATACCTCACTTCACCTTTGACCTGGGATTTGGCCAGATCCATTGCATCCACATCTGGTCTGCTAGATCCCTGCCAGATCCTGGCCTGGGATCTATGGCCCACACTGTCCAAACAGGATGACACAAGGCTGAGGGGGAACACAGGCCTTTTAGTCTATGTGGTCAGTCCCTTGGTGTTTTTGAGCTGAATGGTATATTCTGTACAACTGTGGTGGATACTTGAAATATCATGTTGAATAACATCACCAGGGTATTCCCCTTGTAACATCACCCTTTTACTTAGATCCTGCTTTTTATGACATCAGAAGGTGTCATCTCTAGGTCTTGGAGTTTGGTCCTGAAATATCAGGGCCAGGGATTGTTTTGACCTGGCAACCTTACCTGGGACCTTGACACATGAAATGTATTTCCATATATGCCCCTAACCAAGGTTTAAGGGCTGGC
This sequence comes from Phrynosoma blainvillii, assembly GCA_026167975.1. Taxonomy (NCBI): domain Eukaryota; kingdom Metazoa; phylum Chordata; class Lepidosauria; order Squamata; family Phrynosomatidae; genus Phrynosoma; species Phrynosoma blainvillii. Next base: position 43,720,672 of record JANUYF010000005.1, read on the forward strand.
CTTTGCATCCCATCAGTCAGGGCAATAAATAATAGGAGGATGTGGAAGTGGGCCTCCTCTGCTGTGGCAGCCCAGTTATGGAACAACTTCATCTGGGAGGCCCTATTGATGCCATTGTTACATCATTTTGATACCAAGTGGAAACATGGTTTTCACTAAAGCTTTTTGGAACTAATTGGCTTTATACAAACCTTCCCATGTACATCATTTTAAATCATTTTAACTATTTTAATCACTTCTAAGCTATCTTTTCAACTTCTTACATTATTTAATATGTTTGTTGCATTTTAAATCATTTTACACTGTTTTAAATTTGTCAGATTGATTTTATGGCACATCACCCTAAGATCTCCAGATAGAAGTTGTTGATATTGTTGTGTACCTTCAAGTCATTTCCAACTTATGGTGAGCTTAAGACAAACTTATCATGAGGTTTTCTTGGTGGGATTTGTACAGAGGCAGTTTGTCATTGCCCTCCTTGGAGACTGAGAGGGTGAGATTCATCCAAGGTCACCCAGTGGGTTTCCATGGCCAAGCAGGGATTCAAACACTAGTCCCAGAGTTGTAGTCCAATGCTCAAACCACTACACCACACTGGCTGTTAGGTAGAAGCTGGGATATAAAATTTGCTTGTTTTCTTTTTAAATATTTATAGATAGAATGTGGATTATAAACATTTAAACAAATGAATGAATGAATGCTTAAACAAAATAATGATAATATTAATCATAATAAATTGAAGCCAAAGTAAGGAAAGGTTTGGCCCTCCACACATTCTGATGGCCCACAACAGGAAAACAAATCGAAACTTAAACTTAATTCAATGATAGGCAACTAAACAAACAAGCAAACTAAATAAACCAAAAGGAAAGGTGCTTTCTTTAACTCTTCCATTCAATGAGTTAATGAATAAGACTATTCTTTCAATAATTCAGTTGTTCTGTTGGTAACCGAGTTCTCAATATTTTTGCAAAAAGTTGCTAAAGTTTTATTTTAAATTTAAAAAACCCCAAACCTCAGAAGTCCATAGAGCAAAACTGTGATAGTTTACATAATACCAAACTTCTATAACTGTAATGTAGAAACCTTCTAAATCTGGATCAAAGCTCCTATCCTACATATATTCCACTTGGGTTAAACTTCCTTGAACTATGTGATAGTTAGTTCTGAGTGTACGTACACAGGTTTGTCTTACATTTATTGTGGTCTACCTTTTTACAATCTAGAGCCTGTAAAGAGTCTCTGCAATGGAGATTCTTATATGCTTGGTCAAAAGGAAAGATGTCAGATAATATTACAAAACCACCAGAAGAGTGTGGATTTCTGTGCACCCTCAGCTTTCCTTATTTTTCTTTATTTTTAATGCACCTTGAATCTTTCTGGTCACTTTCAGTGTGACAAAAGTAAAAAACCAACAAGAGAAAAAACACACAATGGAAAATCTGTAAAAGTACAACATTTAGGCAAGGTCTTCGAAGAAGACATTACTCAAAAAATGTTTCTGGTGCCATGCGTATGATCTAATAAAGGTTCAGAATGCAAACAAGTGATTGGATTTAAGATGGACTTTCCATTCCTAACCAAAGCAGTCTTTAAAAAGAGAAGAATAAGAATGTTTACAAAATATTGTTCATTTCCTTGCACAGCTATGCACTCAATGGATGCAAGAAATCATTTATTTTGTGTAACACAACAAGGACAATTTAACTTTGCCCCTGCTTTGTCCCAATATTTTGCCTCTAAAGATCATGTGTGTAACATACAGATGGAAATATATCCTGAAGGTTAAAAAAAGAAAAGAAAAAAGAAAGTGGAAATTGGCTAAAGATCAAGGTTTACTTCCATTCCTTCCTTGCTTTTTATTATCCTGTCCAAATTTAGTCTTGTGTAGAGGGCTTCCCTCCTCCCTTCCCCATGAGGGAAAGTTGAGAGTAAATTACAGAATTAAGTTTTGTTTTTTAACCTTTATATAATTTGAAAGCTGGAAAATGGTTGCAGCATAAAGTGGTAAATCTCAAAGGCTAATCTTTCTTACAAAGGTGGTTGCACCAACATTATTTACAGAGAATGATTAAATTCTTAATTCAGCAAGTTCATTCTGCCTCAACTATAAGCATATCTATGTCATCTACAGTAGGGGTGAAAAAATCTACTACTTTCAATTCTTTCACCCATTTCGTTTCATCCTAAAGAAATTTGCAAATTGTGGAAAAGTCTTTAAAAACAAAAAGAAGCAAAACATATTGTAAACTTTTAAAAATGTGTGATGCCACAGCTAAAAAGGCCAATGCAATTTTAGGCTGCATTAATAGAAGTATAGTATCTAGATCAAGGGAAGTAATAGTGCCACTATATTCTGCATTGGTCAGACACCACCTGGAATACTGTGTCCAGTTCTGGGCACCACAATTCAAAAAGGATGTTGAAAAACGAGCGTGTCCAGAGGAGGGTGACTAAAATGGTGAAGGGTCTGGAAACTATGCCATATGAAGAACAAGACGTTTAAGAGGGGATATGATAGCCCTTTTTAAATATTTGAAGGGATGTCATATTGAGGAGGGTGCTAGCTTGTTTTCTGCTGCTCCAGAGAATAGGACTCAGAACAACGGATGCAAGCTACAGAAAAAGAGATTCCACCTCAACATTGGGAGAAACCTCCTGACAGTGAGAGCTGTTCAGCAGTGGAACACACTCCCTCGGAGTGTGGTGGAGTCTCCTTCTTTGGAGGTCTTTAAACAGAGGCTGGATGGCCATCTGTCAGGAATACTTTGATTTTGAGTTCCTGCATGACAGAGGGTTGGACTGAATGGCCCTTGTGGTCTCTTCCAACTCTATGATTCTATGATTCTATGTTTTTTTTTATCTTGTGAGCTGCCTTGAGTACCTTTCTGGGAGAAATATAGCATAAAAATGAAATAAATAAATAAATTTCCTTCTCCTATTTATACTGGGCAAATTGAATAAATGCAGCCACTCCCAGTCTGGCAGAATTATGTTCTACTTGCCTGCTATACAAGTGTTGAAGATGAGATACATCTTTGGAAAGTAAGAGCTGGTAATCCAAATTCAGCATCACAAACTTGGTTGAATACAGAATGCCCAAAAGCTGGACACTTAAGAATAGGGATGGAAATAATATTTGAAAATAGTGAAGATATGGTTGGAAAATGTATTTTGCTAGTGTTGGGAAAACTCAATGAGGCGAAACTAAGGGATGTAATAATGCCACTCTATTCTGCTCTGGTTAGGCCCCACCTGGGCACCAATTCTGGGCACCACAATTCAAATAGGATGTTGAGAAACTGGAGCATGTCCAAAGGAGGGTGACAAAAATGGTGAAGGGTCTGGAAACCATGCCCTATGAGGAACGACTTAGGGAACTGGGTATGTTTAGTTTGGAAAAGAGAGGGTTAAGAGGTGATATGATAGCCCTGTTTAAATATTTGAAGAAGTGTCATATTAAGGAGGAAGCAGATTTGTTTTCTGCTGCTCCAGGGACCAGGACCCAGAGCAATGGATGCAAGTTCCAGGAAAAGAGATTCCACCTGAACATTAGGAGGCACTTCCTGACAGTAAGGGCTGTTCAACAGTGGAACACACTCCCTTGAAGTGTGGTGGAGTCTCCTTCTTTGGAGATCTTTCAGCAGGGGGTTGGACTGGATGGTCCCTTGTGGTCTCTTCCAACTCTATGATTCTATGATTTAACTCAGACTGATGAGAATCTTTGCAACTTGAGACGTATTCAGTGCAAATGTCATGTGTGGGGGATTTTTGTGCTTAAAGTAGCATTTTCTGTGCATAAAACATTTTCGGCAAAAAAAAAAAATCAGTGGAGAAATATTTTCAGCATGAAAAATGTTTTCTGCACAAAAAAATGATCTTTTCTGCACAAAAAAAATGTGAATTTTACACAGGACAAGCCTCCAAATATGGCTGTTACCACAAAAATATCACATTGAATGTTGTACCGAATAAGTCTCAAATTATTAATAGTCTTCTATCTGTACAGTTTTCTGACTATTCTTTTACCAGGAAAGAAATTGTTAAAATTACTCATTTTACTCAAATTAATAAAATTACTCGTTGCTTCTTTCAAGAATGAAATGAGCAAAGAATTACATGCCTATATAAGAATTAAGCTGCCAAAGCCCTTGGCTTGGCTAGATGAATCTGTTGGTTTTGGTTTCTTTCATTTTTTTTTAAAAAAATTCCAAATCCTTTCCATCCCAAAGACGGAGAAAAATTGCAGATGCTGGCAATTTCTTATCAAAAACAAACTGAATCAAAAGCCTTGCCCATCTGTAAGCTGCAGGGGTGGGATCTTCCTGGGAGAATCCAGAGAGTCATTGTGTGAGATGTGACCATAGTAATAAAGTATTCTATGACCACAGTGTATCCTTGCAGATTTCTAACATACCTTTAACATGTAGCTATGTACTTCTTGTGTTCTCATTCTTATGTAACTATTTGCATGTTTTATTGATGTGCCAGGTTTTGGTCACCTCATCAAACAGTTGTTGACACTAGCGGGTGGTCGCTTGGTGCTGGCCCTGGAGGGAGGACATGACCTTACTGCCATCTGCGATGCGTCAGAAGTCTGCCTCAGTGCTCTGCTAGGAAATGAGGTAATTGGTCAGTTCACACACACAATCACTGAGAAGACACTGAAAACTTTCTTTGTGTGTTGCCATGGATTGATTGATTAACAGTACACAATAAGGAAAATGTAGACAGAGTATCAGACCATCTTAAGGAGTTCTGCTGTCTGAGTTAAAGGACAAACTGGTCATGCACCCAGCCCTCCATTCCATACAAAGTTACATCTGATTTCAGGATTACAAGCTGGATAGCATCCTTCCTCATATCTTAGTCCAGTTCATTAGTTTTGAAAGTGCAGGACAGGCTTTGTGACACCCAGATTCTTGTCCCTCAGTATCTCCTGCCAGAGGAGGCTGTCTCACTCTGCCTAATAATAGGATTGGTCCTGATATAACAGATTTTCCTTTTAAACATCATCAAGTCTGGACAGCTTGCCAAGCAATTGTAGTGGGATGGCCAATCTCAAGCACCACCAACCAAGATAGGGTGGATTCATTCTGCTACTATAAGGTGACCTACTCACCTCTCTAGTTTGGACTATGAATTGCCACTGGTCTCAAATGGTGAAGCAGCAATGGATGTGAAGGGAATCTAGAGTTCTCTACCTTTCTCCTACTTGTGACCATTATCCTCTTTTTGTTTTGATATTGGGATAGACAATGTGGGTACCAACAACCCATCATCTGAAGGTAGGAAGGTGTGCATCCTACAAAGGTGAGATGAAAAATAGCCTCACCTTATGCTGAGACCTTGGGTTGTCAATATATTGAGGTGATGGGTTGCAGGGAAGAGGTGAGCAGAGGAATTGTTCTGTTTTCTTTCATATCCATTTTGCTCACTGTTTCCAGTATTCCAATTTGACACGAGAAGCTGGGAAACCTATGAATCCCAGGCTCCCCAGTAGGAAACTATTCCAAGTTTTCTGCTTTCCAGTGAAGCAGAATACAGACAAGTTCCTCTTTCCTTAACTGTTGCATTGATACAGTTTGGCAGAATTAATGCAGTTTGGCACTGCTTTAAGTGCCATGACTCAATGCTATGGGATTCTGGTATTTGTTGGGATTTTTTGTTTTATTTTGTTTTGTTTTTGAGACATTTAGCCTTCTCTGTCAGAGCACTTTGGTGCCACGACAAGTTACAAATCCCAGGATTCCATACGATGAAGCCATGACAGTTAAAGCAGTATCAAATTGCATTAATTATGCCATGCGGCAGCAGCCTGAGTCCCTGCTTCTGGTTGCTTCCTAGCCCCTTACATAACAGAGCTTTAGAAAGTCTTTCTATGCATTGTGTCCTCTTTGGATTGTGACCTGACCATTGTGGCTGGAGGATTCTAGGAACTAGAGACCTGATGTGTATCTTTACCAAGCTCTGGTCAGTGCATGGGTATGGGCAAAACCCACTTCCAATGAGGTATTAAGAATTACTTGTTACCAGTTGACAAGAGTTATCATTTCTGACATTGAGCCATATTTCTTAAGTAGGTTCCTGTCTTCTCCTGCCAAGCTTAGCGTGCCTCTTAGGACCTGACCAATGAAGCTGAACGTTTACATAGGTCAGTTTTGTCAACTAGGAATGGATTCCCACTTATCCAACAAAAAATTCATTCCCATTGAATCTATGTTAACATTTGCAAATGTTGGTTATGATCATAATCGAAATGAACCAAATGGTCAGCCAACTACACAGGCCTAATTCTATAAGTACAACTATTTTCAGCATGGAGAGGAACATGTTGTATCTGTCATGTATCTGTTCAGGATGTGGAGCCTTTCAGGGGAAAAGGGGGCAGCCCTAATTCAACACTGTGAACACTGTTAAATAGTGAGCAATTCAAAGCCAGATATTTTAGCACCTACCATATATATTCGACTACGTCAACCTCATGTATATGTCCAGGGCAGGTTTGGGGGGAAAAATTATGGATTTTGATATGACCTGTGGATAAGTCAAGGGTAAAATTTAGCAGCATGTAACAAATAATGTAAAGGCTGAAGTAAAGGAAAATGATGCTAAAGATCTTTAAAAGTTTTGAGAATCATAACTGTTTGTGGTCACACTAAGATGATGACATAGAAAGGGTTGATGCTTCTTTTAGGTGCTCCGAGAAGAGATTAAGCTCTCACCTTTCACCAGAGCATGGTTCCTTTTTTTGATAAGAGTTAAAGTACAATACTTACATTGGCCCATGGATAAGTTAACCCAGGTTTTTTGAGTCAGTTTTTTTACTAAAATTTCTAAACTTATACATGAGTATATATAGTAAGTTATTAAAAACTCTGTGCTGCCCAGAGATTGCTTTGCTCTACATTCAGGTTTTCTTTTAAAAATAACTCTTCCTTTTTCTTCTTTTCATCTGTTTTAAGCATCACTTGAATTCCCATCCCATATAACCTACAAAGCATCAGATCCCATCTGATCTTGGAAGCGATGCAGGGTCAGCCCTGGTTAGTACTTGGATGGGAGACTGCCAAGGAATACCAGGTGCTGTAGGCTATATTTCAGAGGAAAGAACTGGTAAAACTACCTGTGAATACTCTTTGCCTAAGAAAACCCTATGAAATTCATGAGGTTGCCAGAAATCAACAGGCAACTTGAAGGCATGCACAAACACACAAAGAGAGAGAGAGAGAGTCATAGTAGAATTACTATGTAGAATTGCTAACTTCATCCCTGTATGGTACATAGTAGAATTGCTAACTTCATCCCTGTATGGTTTATGGAAAAGAGCCAAAGCCTATTTTATTTTCCAAAACTTCCTGTAGAGGAAACATATATGAATTATATTTTACCATAAGTAGTGTTTACATAGCTGAAATACAGATGCTTCATTCATGTCTTTATTATCTGCTGCTTAGGTAGTAATCTCAAGCCACAGCATGGATAGTCCTTATATGGACATAAACTTCCTGGGTCTTTTCACAGAAAATGGCTGAACATCGCAGAGTGGATTGACTCACAACTTGTCTAATGAAGTTATTTATTTGTAGGATTTGTACCCTCTTTTTCTGTATCACTACTTTCAGGGTTTAGTCCACAGGCATCTGTGGAGTGTTGGGGGTCTGCATCCTTCCTTATATAGTTTTTTTTTTAATTGATGGTTCAAGCAGAGTTTGGAAAGTTACTTTTCTGATAATTTTTACAGTGTTTGAAAAGTGACTTGTTCCTCAGTAGGACAAAATTGCAAAGATTAAAAAAAAGTTTCATTTAATGCATTGCATTTTTTACTTTCAAGCTGGGCCTAGAGGCCTCTGAGGGCATGATTCACCATTTGGTGACAGATATATTTTTTTCATGGATATTGAAAAATCCTGTAAAAACCAACAAGAACAATACAATCAAATGCTCAACAATGAAAACAAAAGACAGCAGCAGGATAATACCAGTACTAGACACCTTTTAGGAAAGTCTAGAGGCATGTTAAAGAAAAATTAAAAAGAAAAAAACCGAATAAGTTATTTGCCTGTCCCTTGGTATAGGCTCCAAGGGGCTCTATGTGGGTTGAGAAGAACCAGCATGGTGTAGTGTTTTGAGCACTCTACAAACTATGGAGATTATCACATGGAGGATGGGATCACTCCCCCATCCTTATCCCATCCATGACCCAAGTGAAAGTGATTGCACAAATCACTTTCACACTGCAGACAGCTGGAAGCGCTTTCAGCCGTCATGGTATTAACGGGTACCAGCCTGCAAATGATGGCTGAAACACTTTCAGCTGACAACTGAAAGTGCTTTTCAGCCGGTTGCAGTGTGAAAATGATTTGTGCAATCACTTTCACTTGTGCTTCCCTGCAGGGTCAAGTGCAGGTCAAGTGAAAGTCCTTCCTGTGATCAGGCGGGAGGGATGGGACAGGGACGGGATAATGACATCCTGTTTCTAATGTGATAATCTAATGCAGGGACCGGCAACCTACAGCCCGGGGGCCGGTTAAGGCCCCGGGCCCCGGACTTACCGGCCCCGTCCGAAGGCTGCCGCCGTCGTTGCCGCCGCACGCCACCCCCACCGCCGCGCGCCGCTGCCGGGGAGCGTTTTCGGGCGCGCTTGTCGCAGCCACCATTTTGGAAGCCAAAATGGCGGGCGCGCCGTGTTTGCGCATGCGCAATACTTTTGCGCATGCGCAAACGCATCACAACCGCCACTTTGGCTTCCAAAATGGCGGCCGCGCATGTGCCATGGCAGCTGCGGCGGTGCGCGCTTCGGCGGCAGCCGCGGTAGTGGCCGTGCCACAGCGTGCGTGGGGGGTTGTGCGCGCAGGAGGAGGGTGTGCACGTGCATGTGCGCGCGTGCTCCGCCATTCCCCCCCCCCTTGGCCCAGCCGAGCGGCAACCTTTTTGAGACCGGCCCAGGTCTCAAAAAGGTTGCCTGTCCCTGATCTAATGTGTTTTGGACCTTCAACTCTGCAGACCAGGGTTTGAATTCTGGCTCAGCCATGTAAACCCACTGGTTGACCTTGGGCAAGTCACACACTCTCAGCCTCAGAGGATGGCAATAACAATCACTCTCTGAAGAAACCTGTCAAGAAACCCCCATGATAGGTTCACCTTTAGTCGGAAATGACTTGAAAGCATCCAGCAAAAAAACTCACTTAAAAAGTAATCTTTCTGATTGCTATCTACTGACTTCTGAAAGCAGAAGATCTGGGAAAGGGGCACCGAAAGGGCAAGCTACTATACTAGGGGAGAAAGTGGCTCTTAAGAGTACTGTGTCAGCATTCGAGAATGTTGAACTTTTGCTGAAATATATCTAGCCGGGAAATCAGTGTACGTTCTTGGGTGTTTCACTGTACCACTCTTTGTTGCCTATCTGTAAAATTGAGAATGCCCTTCCTGTACTGAAAAATAGTGATGTTATTACCTTTGGGTGACAAATACAGTACATACTTTTTGGAATTTATGCTGCCATTGCTCTTTAAAATCCCAAACTGGATTTATTTGGAATGTTTTGAACTGGATTACAGGCACAAGCCAAGCACTTTTTTGAATCAGAGAAAGGGGTAATATACTACTGAGGAGCTTTGGGAACAGGACTGGCCCTAGGCTGAGGCAGAATGAGGTGGCTGCCAATAGGCCTGAGAGCCTGTGGGAGGACTTTGGGGAACCACAGATGTAAAATATCCTTTTTTTGGACAGGTGTTACTATTGTACTCAATAGGACACTGTTGGATCTAACATATAATCAAAACCCTACAGAGAAGCTCTAAGACCTGGCCTGCATCTGCACTGCAGAAATAAGGCAGTTTGATAGCACTTTAACTATCCTTTGCAGACTGCCAGAAATAGTGCACATTGAGTCCACTTTAACTGCCCTGGCTCAATGCTAGGGAATCATGGGATTTGTATTTTTTTCTGAGACACTGAGCCTTCTCTGTCAGAGAGCTCTGGTGCCACAATAAACTACAGTTCGCATGATTCCCTAGCACTGAGTCTGGGCAGTTAAAGTGGACTCAATTCACACTATTTCTGGCAGTCTGCAAAGGCCCTAACATGGCTCAGTGCTATGGAATCCTGTGATTTGATGGCAGTTAAAAGGGAGTCAAACTACATTAATTCTGCAGTGTAGATGCAGCCCTGGTCTTCAAATGGTTAATTTAATTCATATAAATTGAGCTATGCTGATCTACTGCAGCCACTCATTAGCTGTGTAAATTATGTCCATTTAGTTCCTAATTTGTCCAGCCAGCTCACACAATCCGTTTCACCTTTTAGTAAGAACAACAAGGAGGGGGAAATGTTCAAATGGAGTCACCCATTATCATAATTTGAAGATGCAATTCTCTGCAGGTGATTAATAGGGTAATTAGATCATTATTCTCTGGCACTTCCTTTTTGCAGATTGTGCTAACTTCACACTTGCCTCAGTTTTGAAAACATTGGCAAGGCCAACCCTGGCTTCTCATCACGGCACATGCAATTGAACTTAAATTAGGAAGGTCAGGAAAGGCCTTTGTAAGGCACTCTGCAGTTTGTCAGATGTATTTATTCATGTGCTGAGGATTAGAATTCATAAACATGAATGCAGGGGGCTTTGGAATACTTGTGCTTTGTCTTTGTTGTTCTTGGCTGGAACCTCAGTGCAGAAATATGCTGCTCCGTTTAGGCAACTATCAGCATGCACATGAGAGTGAGTGTGTGCATGCGCATGTGCGCACGCACACACACACACACAGACCCACACATTCATGTATAAAACAAAGCAACTGTAAACCTATTAGTGGCTTCCAGTATCCCTGGTGAGCTAGTTAGACACAAAGATGTCATGTCACAGCCTTAGCAGTAGAAAAAAGGGGAAAGAAGATGCTTTTTCCAATTAAATTGGTCTCAGAAGCCCTAGAAGGAAAACATCCTGACAGCCAAGAGGGAAGAACCAAAATAACAAAAATGCATTGGTTTCTGAAGAGCACATGCATGAAAGTGTGCATTTCAGCAAAAACATATTGGATTTGATTTAAAGAAAGTAATGCTTAGGAACGACTTCAATAGGACTTCAGTCATGACTCACTTGTTCAACTGACTGCAATGGATTTACTCTAAGTGTGACTAAATCTGGGTCTAATCTTTTGACTGGGAGCTATTGGTGTCTTAGGCATGCTTATGTCCCCTTGGGAAAGCAAAGTGGATACAACTACCTTCAGTTCAAGGTTGCGAAGGTGGAATTGTACATGAGGTGCCATAGAACATTGTTGCATGGTGCATATTGTACATGGATGGACATTTGGTTGTGCATATCATTGCCCACTTGGGGCTTTGGTTACATTGCACAATATTGTCATTCAGCAAAAGGATTGCATGACACAAGAGGAGATGTGCACAATATAACCCTGATGTGGTCTTTTGGCCATTGCTTTGCCAATTTGATGTTATACGTTCTGTTAATACATACCATGTGCTTAGCATTTATATCAGATATAGGGATAATTTAAATAACAATAAAAATCATTAAGCAGAATGAATGATTCACAAAGCAGTCTAGTGTGTTTGTGTTAGCACGCATGTATATGTGTGTATACTAGGGATACATAGTATACTTCCAGATTTTCTTAGCCTCATTGAGAAAGGGTGTCTTTACATATTAATACCCCCCACTGAATCACTGCAAGAGTCTTCACATTACAAAACTAATTAGGAAAAAATATTTCACACAAAACTAACATTTCTGTACAAAAAATAGTGTACTTCCCAGAAAATACATTTTACACAAAGTATGCAGAACTATACAGGAGGTTTTTGCAAAAAAGCCACAGCATGCTAAAAAAAATTAAAGTGTGCAAACACTTATGTATTGTTGACTGCAGAGATAAAACTTTTGACATACTTCTTTCTTGTATTGTTCAAAGAAATAACCATGTTAGTCTATTAGACCATAAAGATGGAGAAAGTGAGAGGTTTTCCTATTTTAATTCCACAAAAAATTATGAAGAAACCAGAAACCTTCATGCTCTGAGACAGAACTTGGAAAAGCTATATTTTTGGACTCCAGTTCCTAGAATCCCAGTTTGCTTGCTTGTTTATATGCATGTGAAAATGAAATAAGTGTAACATGATATCCCTAATATACATGTGTCATATGCATCTAGGCTTTGAAAATATTCCACATTTCATACAGAACAGGTGAAAAGCTTTAAACTGTGCTTCTTTCTGCACTTATCTGGGAATAAGGCCCATAGATCTGAGTGGAGGTTTGCTTCTAGGTAGAACTGTTACTGACTAGTTTGTGAGTAGACCCTCTATAGAATGAAAGGAAGCAAGATAAACCTTCCCATGAAAGGTGTTGCAAAGAGTAGGCACACAGCCAAAGAGAAAGCACCCTCCTAGCCCTAATCTTCAGATATTAGTGGCATATATAAGAGTTTTTAATTTTTTTAAAAAAATGATATACAAATTCATATACAGTTCTTCATTCTAACAATTCAAATTGGGCAACAGTGAAGGTCTGGCATCCTACACTGAAGTTGTGGATTCATAACCTAGTGTTACGTCTCTGTAACTGCTATGTATTCAGCCATACTCCATATTTGCAATTGTGGCATTATTGCCACAATTACAAATGCCCCTCCAATCCTACCTGAACAGCCAGCAGCTGCACTGCAAGATGGAGGTCTGTTCTGCTGTCAATTGGGGCCCAGTAGGATGACATTTTAAAGCTCCTCTTACCAGTGATCTCTGGTGCAACAATCAGAAGCAGGACTTCAGTTGGAACTCTTTGTTGCACAGAGATTGCTGACAGGAAGGAGTTGAAAATGCCATCCTGTTATGCCCAAATTGCCAGAAGAACAGACTTCTGTCACTTGATATGGCTGCTGTCCCTTAAGGTAAGTTTGGGAAGCTGGGTCAAAAACAAAGGCTGTTGCCACAGTGAAGAAATAATGTAGTTTGACACCACTTTAGCTGTCATTCTATGGAATCCTGGGGTTTGTAATTTGTTGTGACACCAGAACTCTCTGACAGAGAGGGCCAAATATCTCACAAAACTACAAACTCCAGAATTTCATAGCATTGAGCCATGGCAGTTAAAGTGATGTCAAACTGCATTAGTTTTTCAGTGTAGATGCAGTTGTGCATTCATAACTACTTACCTGATGTAGGATCTCAATTAATATTTGTAAGAAGACTTCATGCTCCTTGTAGCAAATAAAGAGAGAAAGGTAACAGGTTTCCATAAATTACTGTGCACTCTAGGGAGAAGCATTGTATTGGTGAAGCCAGAGCTTGGAAACGTTACTTGTTTGGAGTATAATTCTCAGAATCCTCCAACCAACATGTCTGTAGGATTCTTGTAGCTGAATTCTTAAAAAGCTTTCCAACCTCATGTGTGAATCATGATGCATACTCTTGACTATTCTTCCATACATTCAAATCCGCTGGCTCAAGCCAGGTTAAAATTTCCTACTCCCCTAAAATTTCCAGCTCAACATGTCCTACCGGCTCCTCTTTTTTATCTGAACATGCTCCCAAGAATGATCCCTACACCCACTTTGTCCAGCCTTGTAGAAGATTCCCCATTCCTTGTGAAGTCAACCATGACTCATCTGTTGTTCGGCATGATGGATGCCCCTTCAATAATGCTGTCACAAAGGACTAAATGCATGCTTATAAACCAATCCTTAAATATTATGCTTCTCTATGCATTTGTAGAACTAAATACAGTTCTAAATACATTTGACTTGGAAGTGAGTCCCGTTAATTTCAGTGTATTTGATTTCCAAGTATGTGTGCTTTGGATCACAGCCCACATTTGGATATTACACAGAGACCTAACTTGGATCCAAATCACACTTACTTGCATTCCAGTGAAACCAATGGGACCTACTTCTAAGTGTAAACTTATTTTTTAAGTTTCAGAATAACACTGAGAATCAATGGCTTTCCTCCCAAAGGGATTCATATCAGCTTTCCATCACTGTTTATAAAGATAGAAATGTGGAAATGGATAGAATCTGTGTGGGTATCCAAAGTCCAGGTTTCTACACCCCATTCAGGCATTCAGGAGGAACACATAAAGAATAGGAAACATCTTATGCACAGTCTGCTGCCCAGAATTTAGGAAAGTTACTCTCTCTTTTTTAGTCAAAATCCCATAATCCCTCAGACAGCAGGAGCACTGGCTATGATGGCTGGAGATGGCCCCATCTGGGAGGTGGGGTCCACAAATTTAATTTTCTCTCTGAAGCTGTGCCACTGAGGGTTTATGGATGAATTCTTCAAACTTTAGTGGGATTAAGAATGGGAAAACAAGGCCTAAATACTCTATAGGCTCCAGATCCCATCCAAGCTTGAAAGCTAAGCTGGGTCAGCCCTGCTTAGTACTTGAATGGGAGACTGCCAATGAATACCAGGTCAGTACCAGGAACTGACAAAACCACCTCTGAGTATTTCTTGCCCAAGAAAATCTCATGAAATTCATGGGGTCACCATACGGCAGGCAACGTGAAAGCAAATACACACAGAGGAGTGGGAAAATCTTCACCTCCACCTTTTCCTGCATGTAGACTTTTCAGTACTTATGTTCTTTCTGTCTTGAATGTAAAGAAAATTGTGCATTTGGGTAAATTATTTAGAAACAATCCAAGACAAAATTATCCCCCATTTGAGCACTATTCAATAGGTACAACTATCCCCAGCTTGGAACAAGAACTATGTGGTAGACAACTACTTTGTAGCTGTTATAGATGAAGAGCTGGAGAAAAACCAAAAAGCTAGTACTTTCTGAAGTCCAATTCAGGTGTTGTTGAATGTGGTTAAAAAATGGGGTGTGGAGAAGGGGTGCACTAGCACTGCCCCTTCCATAATTTTTCATGTCTCCTTCTGTGCTTGGTTTTCTAATCTAGTCAATTTTCCTAAGAGCATCTACAGGTAGAAGAGGGTTGCCCCCTCCAGATGCTCAAAGGGTGAGAGAAATTACAACGGAGTGGCTATCTTGCTCTGTCTCATCTGTTTACTGAGATTTTAAAAAGGCATAAAATGGCCAAAGTCACATGTAGAAAAGATTGCTTCAGCTTTGTTGGGGATGGGGGGGGTCAGAAAATAATAATAATAATAATAATAATAATAATAATAATAATAATAATAATAATAATAATATCATCTCGCCCCTCTGTAAAGCAATCAGGGCAGTTTACAACATTAAAATTAAGTATAAGCTTACAGTACAGTTCAATAAAATCACAATATAAAAATCCCAAAACCCACCCACCCCCTTAAAAATGTATTAAACAATTTTTTTTTTAATTACCACTTTCATGTACCAGCGGTGTAATTGACCATTTCAGTACTGAGCTTCACACATACCCCTTACGTGTGAGGTGTTGGGGGTACTGAGGATTTCAGTGGACACACTGGGGTCCAAGGAAACTGCACATGGACCAAAAACATCACCCAGCCCAGATTAAGAACTCCATGCTCTGCACCTGAATGGATGAATCTCTCTATTCTGCTGTAGTGTGTGGTTTTTTTAAAAAAAAATAAACTTCGCATTCTTTCCAATCTAAGGAACAAATATTAAGGAATTTTAGGAAATTCCAATCAAAAATGAAATGAAACTCCATTATTTTCCATTTCTAGAGCATGTGCCCATGGATGCTTGTGCTCTCTTGCCAGCCTTCCCATGCTAAGCAGAATCTCCTCTGTGATTCAGAACCCAGTGCAATCAATGTTCCAGGTCACATGGGTTGCATCTACACTATAGAAATAATGCAGTTTGACACCACTTTAAGTGCTGTAGCTCCCTCCTATGGAATCCTGGGATTTGTAGTTCTACAAGGCCTTTAGCTTTCTCTGCCAAAGAGTGCTCATACCTCACAAAGCAACAAATCCCAGGATTCTCCAGAATGGAGCCATGGCAGTTAAAGTGGTGTCAAACTGCATTAATTCTAGTGTAGACTCTCCATGCATTCAGCCAAACGCACAAGACTTTTGGATTTGTTTTTGCTTTTGCTTTTCCCCCTACCTCTTCCCCTTTGCCATATTCTCATATTCTTCCCCCTCCATGCTATTGAGAAATCTCTCTCTCACTTGCCACTATATGTAGCCTGTGAGAGGGAAATCTTGAGGAGTGTAAAAAAGATTAAGCAATTGGATTCCTTTTGAAATCTAAAGTAAAAATAGTGAAATCCTTAATTCAGGTACTGGGAGGGGATGGCATGGCGTGGATTGAGCTGATGCAAAACAACCATGAACCATTTAATTGGTGACTTTAGAACACATCCATTATAAGGCACCTGTCAAAACAAAAAGAGTGATGGTTTCAGTTAATTAGAAAAAAGAATGGCTTGCAAACAGACAAATTGTTCCGAGTGTCACACAGTTTTCGACTGTAATTTGAGAACTCTGATTGAATAAAACAGCAGTTTTTCATTGGAGTCTCTGAATTAATCCATCAGAATTCATCATCACACATGAATCTGGATGTTGCTTTTTAAAAAACTTATCACAACACTACATGAGGACTTCAGTTAGGACAAAATGTAATCTCAGTCTGCAAAACTAAAATAAACCTGAGATCAACCATGAACAAAATCCCCTGGCTAAACTTTGTATCTATGTACACTTAAATTAAATCATTTTAATTATCCTTTAAAACATTCAGGTTGTTTTAAGCAAATAAATATAATCAGATTTCCTTGTGGAAATCAACTGAATTTAGATGGGTCACAATAACGAAGCAACACCAGAGCTTGGGGAAATACCTTTAAAAAGTAATTGATTATCATTATAGTTCTAAGGCTCTGGAAAGCAGTTAACCAATGATATAGTTAGAATTTTAAAGAAATTATTCTCTGTTTTTACATTCCTCAAAAGTAACTAATGTCTAAATGCTACAAGCTGCTAAATGCTACCCAGTCTGATCCCATCCACCTTGTTTTGCCTTTACCACAACACACACATGTGCAAGACAGCATTAAACCATGTGATAATCCTCCTCTAGTATTTAGAAAGGCCAGACCCCATTACATTATGAGTTAATTAAATTAGTTTCATGGCAAAATGAGAAACGTTGCATTGCAACTGAAATCTAACTTGTTCTTTTTGTTATTACAAAAAGAAATTAATTAAAAGTTATTTGTAATTAGTTCTTTCCAAGATCTGAATGAATACTGAGCCATCTTAAGTAAGTTGAATTTGTGCATGTGTGTATGTCTTCAAGTTGCTTGTTAACTTATGTTGACCCCATGAATTTTATAGGGTTTTCTTAGCCAAGGAATACTCAGAGATGGTTTGCCAGTCCCTTCCTCTAAAATATACCCTATAGCACCTACCTGGTCTTTGTTGGGTTTAGTTGGGACATAATAATGAAGGAAATCAACCAACAGATAAGTGACTACAACTCACATGTCAGGTAACAGAACCAGGGTTTCTTTCATACTATATAGTGCTATATGAAAAATGCCTATAGAACTGCCATAAGCCTGTATCCAGAATCCTGTGATTTTTAGTTTGGTGAGGCACTAGAGCTGTCTGGCTGAGAATTCTAGATAGCCCTCCCTGCACATCCCAGGATTCCATAGGATGTTGCAATGGCAGTTAAAGTGGAATCAGAGCTATAATTGTGTGGTGAGAAAGGAAAGCATCCTAAGAAAGACACCTCTTGAGGCCCTGGTAGAGTTGTCAGTTCAAGATCATCCCAAACCTTTAGGCTTCCAAGCTAAACCCTGAGACCAAGGGACTGTCTCAGTGATGCCATTAAGTGTTGTGCATTAAGAACAAACCACAGTTTCTCGCAACATGTAATTCAAACACAAGCAGCATATTTTCCTGTTTGGAATGAAGAAAGAAATCTTAGCTAAAGGGCCTAATTCCAGATCAAGCTGAAATGAGGGGATTATTTCTTGTCACTTATTACTTAGGGAGCTAAGAAACATTTAACCTAGGGCCTAAGCAGACTGCCGGAAATAGTGCACATTAAATTGAGGCACTGCCCTGGCTCAGTGTTAGGGAATCATGGGAATTGTATTTTTTTCTGGGACATTGAGCCTTCTCTGTCAGAGAGCTCTGGTGCCACAATAAATTACAGTTCCCATGATTCCCTAGCACTGAGCCAGGGCAGTGACTCAATTTAATGTGCACTATTTCTGGCAGTCTGCTTAGGCCCCTAGTCTACTTGCTTCTAGCCAGAAGATGGATGCAAAGCAGAGCAGAGCAAAAGGTGAGCCCTGGCACCATGACAACTGGAAGAGAAAGAGGAAGCTAACTAAATAAATATATAGGCCTTCTGGAGAATCTTTGCAAGCTGAAGCATCAAATCAATCATTTTAAATTGTAGCAAGCTTGTGCTCTGTTGGCTGAGTCCTAACCGAGGTGACTCCATCAAAACTGGAGAATTTGCACCTTTTTCTCCTGCCTGGAGATGGCCTACAACTGGAGACTCAGGGACATGCCCTGAAATTGGGCAACCCTAGGCACTAGACAACTAGTACCAAAGAGATAATATTAACAGTAATAGGTGAAATAGATAGAGGTCTATTTAATATAAGGCACCTCTTTCCCTCTCTTTAGCTATTTGTGTATATTACTCCCCACCCTCAAATTTCCAACCTTGTCCAAGAATGTTAAAACCACCTGATATGGTTAGATCACACCTGCTTGTAAAGGCACGGTGGAGCTTTGGCAGCCATTACCTGGCCTGCTTTGCGCTGCCATTTCTTTGAAAATCTTTCCCTCGTGCACATGGATTTTTCTGGAAGCAAAGACAAGAAAGCATAATACCGGCCAAGTGGGCTAGCTTCAACGCTTTGAAAAATATTCCTCAGTTTATCTTTTCAGGCCAATCCATCAAATGGGCTTTGTTGCTCCTGCGCTGACCTTAGTCAGTTGTTTATGCAAAATTCTTTTATAAAGATGTAGTTCCAGCGTCTTTTTTGCCGTTTTTGTACTCTTTGGCTCCAGAGCTAATAGAATGCCAAGAAGTGTAGGAGTGAAGGTGACGGTGCTATGTCTGTCAGCTGTAGAGTATTCCTTTTGTTCAGTGTTGGTCTCATGATATTTTCCAGGGACACCCTCTTGTCTATTTAGTTTAATGATTAAGTTTTAAAAAGAGGGGGGAAATGAAATATGGATCACTGCCACCAGAAATTGTTATTTGTGATGTAGATACTGTTGTGTTTCTTTTTCTCAGAAAGGATAAAGCTAGTCGCTATTACAATCTGCTGGCTTATTTTCTTTTGTTTTATTAGTGACTTTTTTGTAACAATGGTGCATCTGGGTCAAACAGAGTATAAAATCATTGATCATACCTCTGAAGCTGAACGAAGCTTTACTAACATACAGCAGAAACTGACTAGAAAACAACAGCAATCACTAAATTTCCAAAAAGAGTGCAGTAACATCCAAAATTCACCAAACAATGATAACTTTATTGGAGCAGCTAAAATGCATCAAAACACAAACTTTCAAAGCTCCACTGGCTTCTTCATCAGGCAAAGCTATTAAAAATCATATGGGAGAAAAAAATTATGAGGATGTTAGTTACATGCCTGTATTTTGTCAAGATATTGACAAAATGGTGGTGCTTCTCCTGAGAGTATTTATGTAGGCAGGCCACTGCTCCTTCTGGCCATGTGATATTGGGAGACAAAGCATTTTAAAGTCCAGGAAATTTAAATTCCATCCACAAAATAAAATCCTATGAAATCCAGGATTTCTCAGGGCCTGAGCAGACCGGTGAAAAGCACTGGCATCAGGGTGGAGGGGGAGTGGGGGCAACCGCAGATCCCAACTCCACCCTGATGCTGATGTAATGCGGCTCGACTGACCGCTTCTTTTTGGTGCAGAAAAATGCCATATCGGGGCTGCGGCATGCGGTTGCCACAGCCTCAATCCAGTGAGCAAATGGGCGGCCAGATGCCGCTCTATCAGAGTAGCGCTCTATTGAGGCCACAAACCCTTTGATTAGGCAGAGAACATTAAATCTCTCAAAAAGCCTCCATGTTTTTGCATTAGGAAAATTCTAAGTGCTGTTAGGTAAAACAAACCAAATGCAGTTGGTTTTTTTTTTTAAATGTTTTATCTTTGTTAGAGGTAGAAACCTCCAATAGTAAAGTCCTAGTCCATTGGCTCCCTCTTTTTTGCAGCAGTATCTTCACATCCAGGAAACATACTTGGAGGTAGCCATGTTGGCAATATAGCAAAATACAATAACATCCAAAAGCCACAGAACAGTAATATATTTATTAGGCCAACCAAAATGGACAAATGCTTTGTCTCCCAGTGTCACAAGTTTTCGAAGCTCTGCTAGCTATTTTGCAAGGGAAAATCTTCCATAGGAAGCTAGGAACACTGGAGCTGTACCTCAAGATCCTCTCACATACTTTCCAACATATCATAGGTGAAAACCAGGACATGTAGCCAAGCAGCATCAGAGTGTCATCAAGATAGCAAAAGTTATTAATGAGGAAGAACACAAAAGCTTCAAAATATCAGGGGAACCTGGAATTGCAAACCACTTACACAGTCCAGTCCCATACTTTAAAGCAGGACTTCTCCTTCAGAAAACATTTGGGCTAAATTATCTAGCCCTTTTCAGAGTTCCCCCCCAAAAAAATTATTCACTTTTTACTGAGAAAGAAGGTAACATATACCCAAAAAAACTGAAAGAAAAAATATATTAAAATGGTTGTTACAAAGAGAGTGCAAAGGTAGGTATGTACAGTGGGTATATCTGTTTCAGTTGCTTGAAATGCATTTTCTAGTTCCATCTGCATTGTATGCTCGATGGGAGTGGAAATCCAAGTTCAAATGTGACCGAAGTCAACAGTAGGAACTGACCATAATGTCAGATAATATTCACATTATTGGTTGCAAAGAATAGGGAACAGGGAATACCAAGGTGCCTGGTGCAGTGGTGTCCCCAAACATGGTGTGACCCAGTGTGAGGGGGACTGCCAGTGGGCCTTCTTGTGAGGTGAGAGCCACCACCATGGCAAAGCCAGGAGAGGCACACTCACGCTTTTCCTTTACCGCAGCAGCAGACTCCTCCTCAGGAAGAAACCATCGCCACAGCAAAGCCGGACGTCCCTTAAGTCTTTTGTAATGCCTCCTCTCATAAACACATTGAGATCTGTTGTTAACTTAGGTATTTATCTCTTATGGTTTTCATCCCTAACACCCTAGATACAGACTCTCATTCGAAAAGCAACTGAATGCACACCTGACAATGGCTAGGCTGAACTAGGCTGTATTGTTTTTAAAAAACAGTAACAACCTATGTCCTTCAAATGTTTACCAGAGAGACAAAACAGGTAGAATTAAATGTCCATCTTGTAGAGACTATTGATTCTGTGGAAGTGATTGGAATTGCCCATTTGTACACATGATCACCCATAAACTCCAAGTACATGCTATGCTATTAAGGTCTTTCAAGTGCAGAGTTGCAAATATTCCTGGTTCAAAAAATGAATGGGGGTTAAAGGGACATAGTAGCAATGATCAATTGTCCTTAGCCCAAATGGACACATCCAATGCAGAATAATCTACACAACTGAAGGCAGCAACAGGACAAATATGTCTACATGTGTTGTCAATAGCTCAGGTAGTAGCCATGGAATTCAACTGCAAGGTTTGTGCTAGTTGTATGCAGTATTACATTCTGTTTGAGGATATTTGATAGCACTAGTGAAACATAGCATTCGGAGTGTGTAAACGTCATTTCTGATTTTCCCCTTCTCTAAATTATGTTTCTGCTGATGGAGGTTGGGGGTAGTGAGGAAACAAGCACAACAGCATGCCCCATCAGTTCTAAGACAACGTTTTGTTTTGGCATACAGCTGCTCCTATCGACACAATGAGATTTGATTTGTGAGGAGCCAACCAAAATTACACAAATAACTAGCATTTTAAAATGACTAATAGACGTGCACCTGCTCAAGAGATTCCATAGATTAGTCTTGCAGTCAGAGGGAAGGCCCCTTGGAATTCAATTACATGGCAGAAAAACAGAAAGTAACACGGTGTCCTTCTCTCCATTTCATGAGAGGAATCACCACAACGTTAGCTCACTACTTCTCTGGCTGGGATTTTCATGAGACTTAAGCATGTTCTGTGTAAGTTGCTTCTATGTGGCTTATGGCATTTTTGTACTCTTTTGTACTTGAATTGTTCCCCCTTGCAGCTGCAGCCACTCTCTGAAGATATCCTCCATCAAGCCCCCAATGCAAACGCAATGGTTTCTTTACAAAAGATCACAGAAATTCACAGTAAGTTTTAGTAGGCTTATTCATATATTAATAATCTATTTTCTTAGCTGAATAGTTTTGTAAGTTGCATGAACCAGAAAGGAGTATGCAACTGACTTATCTGAATAATGTGATAAATATTCATATATGACTGGAATGATCTCATTGTCTCTCATATCATTCTCATTGAGCTGGATCCAGATCCAGTAATGCCTGGAACACACTGCAGCTTGGAAAAGTTAGCTTTGAGGAGAACAATAAAACCCTTCAGGAAACATGGACAAAGATCCTACATCAAGCAGGCACAGTGTAACACTGCCTGTGCAGTTTTGTGCTTCCCCCTTTCCCTCCCAATTGTCAAGCCTTAAGAGGGGCCACCCTTGCTACTGTTTACGGATGGGGAGAGGAGGGAGGGAGAGACCTTTCAGATCATGAAGGAGCAGCTGGTCTTGTCTCAGAGTGTGGAAGAAAAGAGGTTAAGCTCTCAGATTAAATGTACCCTCGTTTCCCTTCCCCATGGATCCCAGACCAGCTGGATCTTCAGCGTCTGAACTGCCTTGCCTTCACTTTCCTTTCCCTCCACAACAGTGGGCAGCAACAGAAGCCCCTCAACTTCTAAGGCAGGGATGTTTTGGATGGGGTGCAAAGGGCCAGAGAATAGTCCTCTGGATCCCATTCAAAAGAAGACATGCACACATGTACACTGCATTTATGTGCACATATCTCACTAACAAGATTCTGCCCAGCTGTGCCGGCTGGAGTTATTGCAGTCCCCAAAACTATTTGTCTCCTTTTCCTGGATGTCCTGGATGAAAAGGAGATGTATGAAATCAATAGGACAAGACCCATTGATTTCATTGGGTTTGCATAACAAAATCTGCTCCTGTAAATGGATTGCAGCTTCCATAGGAAGTTGCTTGGCCTGGCGTGCCCTGGTCTTCATCTCTCAAATGATGGAAAGTATACAAGGGCCTACAGGCCTCATACAGCAACCAACCCTTTTAGTGTTTTAAGCCCCCAAGGATCTCTGCATTTAAAACAAAAAAAACAAAACAAAAAAAAAAACCCACCCAAAATAATTTACCCAAACCTTTGAAAAGTCCTTCAGAATTTTGGGTTTGGGTTTACATCCCCACCTAAGACAGAGAAAAAAATCCAGCCAATTTTTAGCTGGAATCAAAAAGGTAAGTTATGCCAGATCTCTTCCCAGTTGCTCAGAATGCATTGGTTCAGCACATTGGGATGAATAATGGCCCCTGCCACCAGCACTCTTGCCCCCTTGTGCAATAAAGAAAAGCATTAGCTTCTCATATGTTTTGTTCAGCCAGCAGATTTATGTTTCTAATAGGCTTCTGGGAGCATGTGACAACTTGTAAACAAGGTGTGTTGGCATGTACACCTTGTTTTGAGTGCAACATTCTGTGTTCTTTTGGGTTTGTTTCTGTTTGTTGCCGCCACCACTGTTTCAAGTTCAGTGGTAGCAAGAGATTTTTGGAAAACTGATGAAATAAAGGGTGCCCACCCCTGCAGAAAGGGTGAATGCCCTCTGGATTTTCTCCCTCTCTTATCCTGTTGCTGTGAATCATAGATAGGTTCAGCACCCAGGGGAATTTGTAAATCATCAGCTACTTATATGTACATTCTCAGTACAAAGCAATATTATATTCAAAAAAATCATAGAAAGCTGTCTTAGAAGCTTATGGCAATGCTTTAAAAAGTGTCTTACTTCTCCTGAATTGAATTCTAATTCAGGCTACATCCGGGTACTATTGCATGGATTTGCCACCAAATCCACCAGCAGAATACAACGCGGATGCAGCCCAGGTCCCAGGAGTGCTTTGGTGGCTATTTTTCAAAGTCGGAAAACTCTTGACTTTGAAAAAATGGCTTGCTGAGAGCTCCTGGGACCCAGGCTGCATCTGGGCTGTGTTTTGCTAGTGGATTCGGTGGCAAAATCCATGCGATAGTACTTGGATGCAACCCAAATGGGAATTCAATTCAGGAGAGTAAGACATTTTTATTTTTTTATTTATTTAGCAGTATGATAAGCTCCTAGCACTGTCAGCACTGACTGGCAAAAGCTCTCCAGATTTTTCAGCACATCTTTTTCAGCCCTATCTGGAAATGCTGGGGACTGAATCTGGGACTTTGCAAGTATAGCTCATGCTCTATGACTAGGTGACAGCCTACCTGGGTTGTGAATTGCTATTCATTCATTAATGCCCTTGCAAAACTTAAGTGGCAAAAAGGGGGTTCATTTCTTTTATGGCAGAGCAGGGTATTAGTCCTGTGCCAACAGATCTGGTTTTCTTGCACATCTGTTTTTCTAGCAAAATTACCCCACCCACTTTGTGAATACTGAAACTCATAAATTTGAATTGCTTGTTCATTGCAAAGTCTGACCGTTGTGTGAATGTTCTATGAGAACATTGTGGAATGCTCATATAACCTTTTTATTAATTTTTTCAGTTGTTCTAATGAATAGATATTATAGTCTCTAAATGTGCCATTAGAGAATATTTTCAGGCTGTGTGTGTGTTTAAATAGCATTTGCCAGACATTGCCATTGTTTAGTGCTTTATATATAATTTTTAGCCAGTTTTTAATTATATCTCCAGAGAAAAGCCAAATTTGTTTTTTTATTTATTTTTAGATACTTAAGGGCTGTACAGACCGGCCAAAAGGACCGGCATCTGGGTAAAGTGGGCGCGTGGCAACTGCATGCTGCATGCCCTGACTCCATCCCCAAGCTGCCGTCACACCACCCACCCAACCAGATGGCAGGTGACATTGGAATGCTCCTGTGTTGCAACAACTACACACCGCACACTGCAAGAACAAAGAAGAGCCATGGTGTTGAAAGGGTGCCTTTTTTCTGGTGCAAAAGGAGCAGCATTTTGCCCCTTCTTTTTGCACTGGAAAAATGCCAGATCGGGGCTTCAGTATGCGGTTGCCATGGCTCTAATCTGGCACTCAGTAGGACAGTGTTAAGTCACACCTTACCCACTGTCTGTTTTGCCCCTTAATCAGCACGGTGTAGTGGTTTGAGCATTGAATTAGGACATTGGGAGACCAGGGTTCAAATTCCTGCTCAGCCATGGAAATCTACTGGGTGACCTTGGTCAAGTCACACACTCTCAGCCTCAGAGGAAGGCAAGGGCAAACTCCCTTTGAACAAATTCTGCTTAAAAAAAAACTGTGATATATTCGCCTTAGGATAACCATAAGTCAGAAAACTTCAAGGCACTAAACAACAAATATGCTTCAGGCTTTATCCCCCTAAAATTCCCTGTTATATATTCTGCTGGCAACTCAAATTGTCAAGGAGCGACAGTTTTAAAAGTTCAACAAAACATCTTCATCATGCTACTAGTTGATCAAGGAGGATGCCCCTTTTCTTCTGCTTTGGTCTTCTTCCTGCTTCTATTGATGAAGCTATTTTATTTGGTGACAAAAGAAATATTGTTTTCTTAAAGGACTGGAGCTGTGTTACATTCCGCATCACAATTGATTCACATAAAACTCACTGGCAGTTGTGGCTGGCAGCTTCCATTAACTTTAATTCAACACCACAGAAGTTGTGGAGGAGCAGGCCATAGTTTTAAGAATTAAGCATTCAAATTATGACTGGGCCTGGAAGATTAATTTGTCAGTTTTGCACAGCGTTGATTTTTTAAGTCATTTATTTAAATTTAAATTAATGGTTTTAAATGTTTAGCCAACAGTTAATTTTAGTTAACATTTAATTTATGGTTAATTAGCTCTTACAGATTCCAAACATAAAGAAATTTACAAATTTCAGTAAATTCATGTTTTGTTTGTTTTTAATTAATTTTTATTAATACAAACAAACTTCATACATTAAAACAACATATACTCTCACAACATTCAGAACAAACTCATCCTATTAACTTACATACATTTGCATACTTCATTAACTTAGTAAACTTCATCCATATGCTATTTCTACTTCCTAATAAATGAATATTCACTCTTTCACTCTATATTCACTCTTTCAATTAATCTCAATTGTTCCCCTGTCTTATACAATAATTCCATAATTGTAAATCATATATATACATACATATTTTCTATCAGAGTCTAATAAACATTCTACCCCCTATTTTTGTTTGTTTATACGATGTATTAAATCCTTTGAATATTTATTATTTAAACTAATTTAATATCTTCTTGTCTTTACATCTTTCCAATACTTCTTAAACCGTGACCAATCCTGTATCACCTCCTCTTCTGACTTTTCATTTAGTAAGGCCATCAATATATCAGATTCCATAGCCTCCCACATTTTTTCTTTCCAATCCCTATTTGACGGAGTTTTTTTTCTGTTTCCAGTTTTTAGCATATAGTATTCTAGCACTGGACGCCATATATAATAAAATACGTCTATTTTCCTTTTTCAAATCTTTTTCCACCACATTAGTCGTATTCAGTAAGAAGAAAGTCAGATCAAGTGGTATCTCAAACTCATATATGTCAGGCATCAATTTTTTTATCTTTCTCCAATACTTTTGAGCCTCTTCACAGCTCCACCATAAGTGATAAAATGTGCCATCTTGTTTCCCACACTTCCAACACCTCTCTCTTCCTGTTTTATACATTTCATTTATTTTAACCAGGGACAGATACCAACAGTATACCATTTTGAGATGATTTTCTATATAATCCTGGCATCTAGTAAATCAATCCATGTTTTGCCATGCCTTTTCCCATTTTTCTAATTCAATGGGTTCTCCAATGTCCTGTGCCCATTTAATCATTGAATGCTTGACTTTTTCATTTTCCAGGTCTCTTTCCTTTAATATCTTATAATATTTGGCAATATGTCCCTTATTTTTATCCAAAAGAATAACATCTATTTCGCTTTTCCCATTTGTAATTCCCAAATTCTTTTTATCTATTCTATACCTTTCTTTTAGTTGCCTATATAGAAACCAATTCTTATTAAGTTCTTTGTCCAGCTGTTCCAGAGTTTTCATATCATCTCCATTTTCCCCTTTCCAGTTGACTAGGTCTTTATACGTTAACCAAGGTAGTCCCTCAATTTTAGTCCTTCTAAGAAAGGCTTCTTGGGTAGATACCCAGCTTAGGATTTGTCTATAAAACTGTTTTCTTATTTTTAACCAGACTTTAAACAATGCATTCCTTATAAAATGGTGGGGAAGATCTCTATTATCTTTTAGTTTATCATACCACAAAAAGGCATGAAAACCAAATCTCATTTTGACACTTTCCAGATCTAATAACTTTTCATTTCTTAGGTGTATCCATTCCTCTAACCAATTAAGACATGCCGCTCTATAATATAGTTTGAGATTAGGCAAGCCACAACCACCTTTTTCTTTTCTCTCTGTCAATAACTTCCAACTTATTCTTGCTTTCTTGCCTTCCCAAATAAACCTTGATAATTCTTTTTGCCACCTTTCTAGATATCTCTCATTGCTGATTATGGGAATATTTTGAAACAAATAAATCAGTTTTGGTAAAATACACATTTTAATAACCTCTATCCTTCCCAAAAAAAGAGAGCTGTTTTTTAGCCCATTTTGTCAGATCTCTTTTAATTTCTTCCCATATTCTTATATAATTAGAGAGGGAACAGAAGATTGAAGAAGAATTGAAACAGAAATAAAAAGAATGGAAAGAAAAAGGAAATAAGAAACTGAAATGTTTCTATATAAATCTATATTCCATTTAGTTAGATGTATCCCCAAATATTTTACTTTATTCTCCACTCTAAACTTTGATATCTCTTTCAATTCTTGTTCCTCCTTCGATTTCATATTCTTAGTTAATATTACTGTCTTCTTATTTATATGGAATCCCATAGTTTTACCGTAGTCCTCTATCACCTCTATTAATTTTCTTATACTCTTTTTTGGGTCTTCTAAAAAATAGTTAATATCATCAGCGAATGCTTGCATCTTAAATGAATGATGTTTTACTTTAACTCCACTTATTTCCGTATCTTCTCTTATCCTCTTATTCAAGACCTCCAATACAATTATAAATAATAGGGGTGGTATAGGACATCCTTGTCTTGTTCCTCTTTCAATTTTAATTATTCTTGTTCTTTTCTGGTTAATTATTATCTGGGCACTCTGTTCTTTATATATTGCTTTGAACCATTTCTTGAATGTCTCGCCCATTTTCATCTGTTTTATTAATTCCAACAAAAACTCCAATTTATCCTGTCAAAAGCATTTTCTGCATCTAACAAGATCAATGCTAAAAAAAATTTCGTTATGATGTTCAAAGTATTCTATTATATTCAATACGTTCCTTATATTATTCTTTATTTGTCTTTTTGGAATGAATCCATTTTGGTCCTCATGTATTATAAGTTCCAAAAATCCTTTTATCCTTTCAGCAATGATCGACAAAAAAAATTATAATCAGTATTAATTAGCAAAATCGGTCTATAGTTTTTCATCTCCAAACACCTTCTATCCTCCTTCGGTATTAGACAAATAAATGCTTCCTTCCAAGAATCTGGTAATCCATATTCCTTGATATCATTCATCACATCCTTCAGTGGCTCTTTCAAAATTTCTATCATCTTTTTATAGTAAATCGTTGTTAATCCATCTGAACCCAGGGATTTCTTCAAACTCATCTTCCCAGCTGCTTCTGAAATTTCTTTCACTGTAATTGGTTGGTTTAATCTTCTCTCTTGCTCTTCATTTAGTGTCTTGATCTTTTGTTTTGCTAAGTATCTTACTGTTGCTTCTTTTTCCTTTTCTGAATTCAATATATTTTTATATATGTTTTTTAACATATACATTTTTATATGTGTTAAAAAATATTTTTAATCTCTTTCTGAATCATAATCGTTCTTCCTTTATACCTTATCTATGAAATTATATTTTTCTTTTTCTCTCCTTAACTTATTTGCAAGTATTCTACCCACTTTATTACCCATCTCAAAATGTTTTTGTTTTATATATTTTAATTTATTCTCTATTTCTTTTATTGCAATTACTTTTTGTTTTTGTAAATCCTCAATCTCACATTTCAGTTTCTTATCTCCTTTTCTTTTCCATTCTTTTTATTTCTGTTTCAATTCTTCTTCAATCTTCTGTTCCCTCTCTATTTCTTTTTACCTTTGTTCTGAACTCATCTTTATAAACTCTCCTCTAATTACCGCCTTGCTGGCATCCCATATGATTTTATTTTGGATTTCTTATTTTCCTTAAAGTAATATTTTAACGCTTCTCTAATTTTATTTACATTTTCCTTCTTTCTGAGTAAATCCTCTCTTAACCTCCATACAAATTCATGTTTTTTGAAAATGATATTGAAACTAAATTCTCACCCAGTTCTAATCCATTTTCATCCTTGAGACAAACTGGTATTCCAGTCATCTGGAGGTGCAGCTGTAGGGGGAAAAAAAGCAGTCTGACACTATTTTAACTTTTATGGTTCTATCTTACAGAATCATGGGATTTGTAGGTTTGTGAGGCACCAAGACTTTGGCAGAGAAGGCTAGAGACCTTATAGAACTACAAATCCATAGGATAAGGCTACAGCACTTAAAGTCAAACTGTATTATTTTTACAGTGTGGATGCACCCTGGGGTGTTAAAGATGCTGTGTCTGCATCTTCTAGAACTTTGTGGGGTAGGGCTACAGCTTCCAGAATGCCTGTAAAAAATTCTTGGAGCTGTCATCCAAAAATTATTTCCTCCCATCTGGCAGAGCCTCCCACATCAGCTTCCTGAGATTCCCAGCAAGACCTGAGAAAATTGTGTCACATCCATTTTATATATATTAGATTTGAATGCAACTTCATATGGACAGATTTAATATTTGTGATGTCAAGGGAAGAGAGAAGAACAGCTACTGCAGTGATAACAACAGCATTCATGTTACGTGTTAAAATAAAGATCATAAGATTGCATTCATAAATATAAATATCATAAATATACAAAATAAAGCCTGAAAATTGCATAATACAACTATCCAAATTAGAATACTGAAACTAAGCCAGATTTTGCATTGATACAGAATTTATCAAAAATATACACAAAATCATATGTGCATCTGAAAAAAAAACTGAACTAAAATGGGGTATTTAAAAATATTTCAAATATTGTATTGATAAAAAAAATCATTGTAGTTCAAGCTCCTCCCAATTTGCATCTTTCCATTGAAGAGTCATAGGTGAACCATTTGTTGCCTTCTTGATTTGAAACAAAATCTTTCTTGATGAAAGATAAATTAGTTTGGTTTTTTTATTTCCTCATCAAAATATTTAGTTCACACCTCCTAAGACTGGCACTAGGAGAAAGAGCATCTTACATTGGAAATATCCACAAAATCAAGTGTGGATTTGGAGGGAAAAACTAAACTAAAATGAGATATTTCAAAAATGCACATATTGTATTCAATAGGTATCATCATCATCATCATCATCATCATCATCAATATACATGACTTTCTGAGAAATTCTGAGAAACATCCAAGACATACATGTTCACAGAGATCATACATTTCTAATTGCATAGGATTGTTGCAGTTATTCATTTAAAAAACATAAATGAAGTCCCTATATAATATTAAAACCAAAACAGAATAAAAACATGAGTTATATATCTATCTATATCTATATCTATATCTATATCGGGATATACCAGTATCTATACCTGCATCTAGCTATAGATATAGATATGTGTGTATTATTTTTAAAAGCAATCTAATTATCTATAGAATTGAAACAATTTTGTAAGCATCGTGAAAAGATAGGTTAAAGAAAACATCAAAAGCACCATTCCAGTCAATTTCTAAAAAGCTTGAGGGAGTAGGTAAGTTTTCATTTGCCAGCAGAACAAGAGCAAAGGGGGAACCATCCTAACCTACCTATGGAGGCAATTCCAAAGTCTGGAAGCAGCCACTGAGAAAGCCCTCTCCCTTATACATCCCAAAAATGCCAAGGAAGGCAATGGGAGTGAGAGAATTCTCCAGGTTGTTCTCTGCCAGTAGGCCATTTGCTAATCCCTCGGTATAAAGTCAAAGTGAGCATGCCTATTTTTGGATAAATGTCGTCCCACTAACACCTTCACACCCTTTGAATTTCAGGTGTCAGCTGGATGGAAATAAGTAAGAAGCACTTGAAAGTTTATAGGACTAGGGTGAATACAGATATTCCATTTGTGAATGATTTTTTCTCTCCATTCAGTAGATATCTTGCTTCACATTTCAGAGACTTTTTGTAGTGGGCAGCAGAAGCCTTCAAACTTAGGGTGTTTTTCTTTTTAAACTCCACAATCCATATATTATGTAATATATGAATATTTCCTTGTCTACCTTTTTCTAAGCCACCCTATAATATACTGCAGTGTTCCAACCACAGTCTGTACATATATTAACATGTTAAATAAATTATTGTTCTAGTACATACCCTGAGGTTAGAGGCGAAAGAACATCCAGGACTAACAAACTTGATTGTTCTGGCAACATAACTGTATAGTCGTCCCTTTGGCATCCCTAACTTCTGTTCCTGTTACCATCATCTCTGCTTTTTTTCCTGTTTCCTATTTATGGCTACATCAAACGGACCTACCATTCCTAGAAATGTCAGACGTTGCAGCTAACTGATACTGCAGTTAGTTTTCATTCTATCTAAAGAATCCATTGCTGCCTGCTTCTCAGACACTGGGAGTTCATTAAACTGTTTGCTGTTCTTTTAGTTTATTACTTTCTTGGGAAGGCTGTGAGATAGACCTTGGAAAGAGAACACTTTCCAACTTGGCACTGTGGGATCCAGAAACATAACTTCATCACAGCAGTTTGAAATCCCAATTATAACCGCTTGCACACTTCTAAGTACTCAGTCTTGGACCTAAACAATTGCTGGGGTTTATACCACCATGCTAGCTAAAATCCCCATAAATTATGATGTATTTTCTTTAGGCAAGTACTGGAAGTCTGTGGAGCCTTATGTTGTGCCAGTTAGCTGTAAGCTGGCGGACAGTCAGAAACAAGAGAGAGAAGAGACAGAGGCAGTCTCAGCTATGGCCTTACTCTCAGTGGATGTTGAAGAGCCTTTTCCAGAGGAACACAGCAGGTACGTCCAAAATCTTGGTCCAGCAAGTGACAAGTGGGTTTGTGGCATATGACTGGGAAAAACATATTTGAAGTCCAGATGTTGCTGTGGTGGTAGTGGTGGTTGTTCATGTCAAGGCTCTATCTGACTCCTTTACTATTCATGCTCATTCATGGCAATATTGGCTTTACTAAAGATTGAGGTGTTTACCACATTAACTTTGACAATATACAGTTGCCCCTCCTTTCTTGCGGACTTGAAGTCCGTGGATTTGCATATTCACAGAGGTGCAGCCTCCATGAAAATTAATGGGGTTTGCCCCTGGGTGTGCCCATGAGGGCATGCCCCATTCAAGCCTATGGGGCTTGAATATTCCTGAATCTCCATTTTCGCGGGGGGGGGGGGGCGGAATGGATCCCCAATGAAAATGGAGGGCTGGCTGTCTTTATTAACACAAATAATACATGTCTGTAATTTAATAAGAAAAATAAAAGAGTTATACTAGATGTAACGTCAATTAATATATAGAAAGGAAGGAACTGGCAAAACCACCTCCAGGTATTCCTTACTTAACAAAATTCACTATGGGCCTTTGCAGACTGCCAGAAATAGTGCACATTAAATTGAAGCACTGCCCTGGCTCAGTGCTAGGGAATCATGGGAACTGAAATTTATTGTGGCACCAGAGCTCTCTGACAGAGAAGGCTCAATGTCCCAGAAAAAAATACAATTCCCGTGACTCCCTAGCACTGAGCCAGGGCAGTGCCTCAATTTAATGTGCACTATTTCTGGCAGTCTGCAAAGGCCCTAAGTCACCATAAGTCAACAGGCCACTTGAAGGAACATATACACACATATAGAAAGAGCTATGTTATCCCAATCCATTCAATGGATCATTATCGATCACTATCAAGCACTTCACTTTTGTCAAATAGAACTGGTTTGTAACCATAACATACCTAACATTTTATACATTCTGAGAGTGTGGAACTTATTTCTATGTTCTTCACTCACACACGAACAACATTCTTGCCGTTTACAATTATGCCCAATAGGGCTGAAGTTAGAGGACAAAGGTGGAGGCTCCTTAAGGAAATCCGCAGACTTTATTTTCTGATTATTTTTAAATTTAGCCAAATTGGCTCCCATGCCCCCCAGCAATAGTTAAGGGGACCATCAGAGAAAATAACTCTGCTACTGGTTTAGCTAAAGCAGGGGTAGGCAACCTTTTTGAGTCCTGGGCTGGTCCCCCGAAGTCCTCCTCTCCGCCAGGCCAAGGGGGGGGGAATGGCGGCGCACGTGCTATGCACACGCACGCACCCCCGCCGCCACGCGCACGCCCATTTTGATTTCCAAAATGGCAGCCGCAATGCATTTGCGCATGCACAGGAGTACTGCGCATGCGCAAACGAGTTGCAGCTGCACGGAGGTCAAAATGCATGGCGGCGGCAGCGGCGCGCAGCAGTGTGCAGCGGCAGGGGTCCGCCTGGGCCGGTAAGTCCGGCGACCTGGGCCGGAACCGGCCCGGGGGCTGTAGGTTGCTGGCTCCTGGGCTAAAGCCTGCATTCCAGATCAAATAGATCTGAATTGGCACGAGTTGTTCCAGATCTGATCAGATTGGTCCCCAGTGATTCAGAACAATTCAGTGGTGGAAAAGACAGCCAGCCAATGAGTCTCCAAAAATCTTTCAAAACTGCTGCATAAAAGGAAAACACCAGGGTGGAGAGAAAGGAGAGTTAGCTGCACTTTTACCATTGACAGCTGTAGCTTCCAATATGAGGCAAGAATCCCACCAGTTTTCTCCAATCTTCCTGCTTGGTGGTGGGGGACTCCTTTTCCAGTGCTTTCCCATCCAGTCCTACCCATCTTTCCTCTTTATGTTGTTTATTGGAGTGAGGCTACGTATTGCTTTCAGTGTTGCTTCAGTAATGGTTTTACTATGGAGTGGCGCTTAACTTTATCATCTTAACATCCGCATCAATTTTGGCCCGTTTTTTAGCTTAGGTTTTATTTTATTTTATTTTATTTTAAAAATACAAATTTCAGCCTGTGATGTTTAGTGTGTCCGTTTGTACTTAAATCCTATACCTGTCTACCCTGTGTGAAAAATTTGCATGGTCCAAGAGCATGGAGCTTTTTTCTATTAGAGACACTGACAAAAGTTCAGAAGAGCAGCCCACATATTTGTTGTTGTTGTTGTTGATTGCCTTTAAGTCAGGTTCAACTTATAGTGTGACCTTATGAATGAGAGATCTCCCCCCCGCCCCAAGCCCTGGTATTCAACAGCCCTGCTCAAGTCTAGCAAACTCAGGACCATGGCTTTCTTGATTGAATGAATCCATCTGTCAAGTGGTCATGCTTTTTTCCTACTTCGACTTTACTGATCATTATTGTGTTTCCTGTTGGGGGAAGCCCACATATTAGCAAGTGTTAAACATATTAAAGCAAAATTTTGAATGTGCCTAGCACAAAACCTCAGGACACAGGTGTCTGAAATTTGCCTGATTCAGTCCCCTCTAAAGGAGCCGCCTTGTCTGCCAATTTCATTAGGAGTTTCCTAGTATAAATATAAGAAATTTCATGAGGAGTGAACATTCAGAGTTCCAAATTCTTATTACACTTTTAACCCCAATCAGGTCAGATCTCATCCAGATCATTCTGAACCAGGTCTAATCAAAATCACCAAATGGGGCTCTTTGTACAGAATGAGTTATTGTTATCACAATTCATGTGCTTACATGTTCTAAGGCCCTTGTTTAGAACATGTAAATTCAAAATAACATGTAAGAAAGGAAGCAAAGGTTGGATTGAGCAGGAAGTAGCTCCTCTACTATTAACTTCCTAGCTGAATATCCATCATAGGGTAAGACTGAATCTTCTGCTAATGAAAGCATGGATCAGAATTAGGAGTCGTCTTTCCCTGAGTGAGGCTAACAACATTTTGTTTCTTACAGTGGATTCTGATCAATGAATAAAGAAGGGAGTGTTCATTTCCCCTGCCTGTCAACTGTTGTTTCACACTGACCTAACATGATTGACTTGGACATGAATTTAACAGTTCTATAAAATGAAAGAACAACAGCCAATGCACTTCACCGATCAAGTATTTTAACATGATGTGTGAATAGTTCCATGCACGGAACTGTGAGTGTGTGTAGATATATATGAGTTGAACAGTCAGAAAAGGGACTCTGTAAAAAGGACATTATAGAGTTCTTACATTTATTCATGCCAAATAGTTTTGGCACTTTTGCACAGCAAAAGAGAGTCCAAATGTAGTGGAACTGGATAAACGCCATTGAGTGAAAGAAGGAAGAAAATACAATACAAAAACCAAATCTTATGCAGTTGAACTTTCTTGAATACTATAAAGTTGGACACACAACTGAAGGAAAGAGGCTATGGATGCACTGAAACCTATCTACATGTAGTTCATCTAGAAAAGAAAGGCAAACTACTTCTAATTATTTGTACTATATTTGTACTAAGTTATTTACCTTTAGTGGGAGAAGAACCAAATGGCTTCTTTCCAGGGTGGATAAAATGTGCTTCCCAGATGTTCATTGACTATTAAATCCCAGCATCCTTAACCATTGGCCATGGTTAGAGCTGATGGGATTTCCCTTGTTTTATTCCATTCCCTAGAACAGTGTTCCAACTGTGAGCATAACTGTAGCTGCCTCCAGTCCTGACCTCCCTGTGTTCACAAACCAGTCTAAAAAGGTGCTGTAGCTGCATTCACTTGAACATGATTAAAGAGCTCTGTGCAGTCTCAAGCCTAGTCTTATTCCAGCCCAGCCTGGATTTCCAATTGTGTAGTCCTTTCTATGTTCATCTGAATGTGGCTCCAGCTTCTTTACAGACATATCCCAGGCATACTCACATGCAAGGTAGCCAGGTCACATTTGCCTTGCTTAGAACATGTTTGCAATAGTGTCTGCAACATAAACCGCCCCATACAGTATATATGTGTGGTTCTACTAATAGGGAGAGATACCACTTTTTCCCAATGACAGTCAGTAAAATAATAACAGACATTGGCTCTTAAAGACCATTTGGGATGAGCTTATATTCAGCAAAAAATCTAAATATACATCTTTTATACACTATATCAGCTCAAACCCTTGGATACACACCTTTGATTAGCTGCAGAGTGCTGCATTTTTGAAAAACAAAACACTACAGAATTACATTGATGTGTAAACACCATGCAATTTACATGGGATAAGAACTAATGAAATCAGTAAGAGACAAATTAGTGATAACATATTATAGCATTGGTGGAGTGGCCTAAATATGCAGAAAGCACCAGATCCCATCTGATCTTGGAAGCTAAGCAGGTTCAGCCCTGGTCAGTACTTGGATGGGAGATTGTCAATGAACACCAGGTGCTGTAGGTTGTATTTCAGAGGAAAGAACTGGCAAAGCCACCTCTTAGTGTTCCTTGCCCAGAAAACTCTTATTAAATTTATGGGGCCACCATAAATCAATAGCCAACTTAAAGCCACACAACATGGGTAGATCAACATCAATGAATCTACTCTTAAGTCTGTATATAACCTATGGCTAGAAATCTGTATTGAAAATGAACATTAAATTTAAGCTTTTTTTCCCACATCCACACATACATTCTATAACCAAGATATGTGGCATCTAGCATCTTCTTCTTCTTGAATCTTTAACCTTTAATAAAAACAACAAAATTTAGGCTACTAGCCCTCACGAATGTGTAGATATGGATGAAAAACAACTGGAGTCTGCAAAGGTCTTCATAGGGCAAACTCTATGTGACTGTGTGCTTGCCTATCCCTTTCTAACAATCATTAATCATGTTTCTTATCACTATCCCTACTGCCCAATCATATTTTTTCTTTTTGACAGCACTGTGTTTCTTGTTGGTTTTTTATTTTAAAAAAACATGAGATATAATTAACAATAATTCAGGATAAGGCTCAGAATAATGCATGATCCATTATCATATAAACTAATCACATTTGCTAAAGTGTTAGCCAACGTCACTTAATTGAATGGGAATTTTTGTTTTCTTGATGTAGAGTTTACATTATTGATTCTTTTAGCTCAGACTCCAAAGCATCAGAGGAAAAGAAACGAAATATGTAAAAAATACCGAGTTCTTTTTATCAGCTCAAGATGTAAACATGAACCATCTTTTTACTAATGTGGAGAGATTTGGAATGAAATGCAAGCCATAATTTAGGTTGGAGTGAAACTAATTTTTATGGTGAAATAAAGCCAAATTTTTGGACTAGCAAAAATGAAGTGTAATTAGTTTGGTATATCAGTTTACAAGAGTTAAAACTAATTAGCAGTTAATTGTCATATTTTGAGAGTCTGCTCATTTGAAACCATTGGTACTTAGCAGTAATTGATTTGCTAAGAACTTAAGTAAAGCCACTGCCCCTGCTCCCATTAGCAATGCATTTGCTTGTGTAAATATATTAGCCAAGTCATTATAACATTAGATTGCGGCTTCCCCCTTTCTCTTTTTACACAAATACAACTTGGGAGTAAAGCTGAGAGAGTGGGAGAAAGAAAGGGAGGGAAAGAAAGAAAGATAGTAATAGAGAGAGAGAGGCATTCAGTGCATTCTTTATCAGTCTGGTTGGAAATCAGGATACATTCATCATGTCTAATTGTTCAGTTGAAATATAGCTTCTTTCTCTTGAAGCTGCTGTTCATCTTCTTAAAGTTTCCCTGCCCCAGTAGTGCAGGCTTCACTCCTATGCAGACTTAGAGCAGTAAGCTCTGTGTTAGAAAGTGACAATATTGCCTACTGGTAGGTGAGTGAGTGGGAGGATGAAAAGTGCCCCCTTCAGATGAGAGGAACTAAGGACATTACCACACAATCCCTGTTCTCACTGTAATCGCATCAGTTAATAAAAATGGAAACATATCAGTTTCAGAGCCACCATATTTTGTCAGTCACTTAATTGGGGCTGCTTCTGCCATCACACTCTCTTCCTGACTCACTCTTAAAACCTCCTCCCTGCCCAGAATGCCTTTCAGTTTATTTTAATTTAATTTAATTCAAATTTCACTTTTTCATAGAATTCCAGAGTTCTGTTAATGCAATTTAACTCCTTTTTTTAAGGAAAAAATTAGGGGGGGGGAATAAAGCCAAATAGCCTGAAGGGGTTCAGGAGGAGACATTGACACCCGTGTGACTGCCAATACTGCCACTGCCCTAGCAGCAGCGTTTTGCATCTGGGCACTAGCACAATTGCAAACTCATTGACAGGTTCCCCCATCAATGAAAAGGGATGCCCTAACCGTGCTTCAGGGACACAGCAGCTACAAGTCAGAGGCATTGCTATGTGATAGATAAATATTGCCAAAGGCATTTTTTTCCCAGCTGCAAATACAGTTTAAAAGTTGTGTTCAGTAATGTCCTAAAACAGGTTGGTCATGTGAATGTCATGGTCCGAGGCGTGAGCAGTCTGGATTTCAATGCAGGCTGCCAGAGCCAGGGATGGCAAACTTGTTGGAAAATTCATGTATTGCATTCTCCTTTCCCCTTTATCTCATTCCATCTAAACATACGACTTTGGTCACTTAGGGCTGAAACAGATGGTCCAAAAATGCCAGATAGGTACCGCCACAGAGCCACATCCCCAGGCAACACAGCAACCCCACACATGCCCCCAATCCAGCATTTTTCCAGCACAAAAAAAGCAGCAGAAAGCCACTCCTAATTGCACCAATTAAAAGGTGCCTTTGCCACTGCTGTGGCAGTTTTTTTGGAGCGCCAGCAGTGTGCAGCATCTAAACACCATGCCGCCAGAGTGCTAAAAAAACTGCTGCTGTGTGGGCAGTGGGATGGCTTCACAGCGTGTTCCTGGCATCTTGGGGTATGCATCTTGCCTATGCCACATCCCCAAGCTGCCAGAAGGCACTACATTTTGCCTTTCTGTTTTCCCTCTGTCCTCTTCGTCTAAGATGGAGTAACAGTCTCTTCCTGCTATACCCAAACCATCACCAGTTAGGATATATAAAAGTCATTATTATTTGTTTTTAAACTACAAACTGCATGTTTGTTGTTTTTGGGGGTAAGTCTTTATTCTTTAGAAAGGCAAATTTAGAATAAATATTCTGACCCACACTTTTGCTGTTTCTGCTAATGAAAACTGAACTCTGTTTAACTTTCATACTTGCATATTTGTGTTTCCCTTTAAAAAGGTTAACCCTGGGAAACTCAAATTGCACCCCACAGAACTTAAGAGAGTCTAATGAGCCAGTGACATAAGGGAGGTCGGGAAACAATCCAGGTATAAACACAGCAAGTCCAAGTTCCAAGAATCCAATGGACCAAAGGCAAGAAGCAGAGCCAGGGAGCAGACCATCTCTAAACATTGCAAGCTAACAAGGCAAACAGAGAGCTACAGACACCCCCAAAAAAATCTGTTGCTGTGGCAAGAGTAGAGAAGCCAATGCAGCTCTTAAATGGCTGTACCTCCAGTTGCTCCAGCTGCCCTGCATGAACAGAGATGGCTGTGCCTGTTGGTTAGCCCTGATCCTTCCAGGACTCTGGCAGCTCAGGTCTGGTCCTGCAAAGACTTTAGTAACAGGACTCCAGTAGCCAGAAATCTCATCCTGCAATGACTTACACAGGCAGACCAGTGACTTCTCAATTTCAGCCTTTCTCATATTGCAGGATGGATGCCACCATTGGTCCTCAGTACCATGGCCTGCTAGTATCTAATCACTCTACTATGCTGCCCCCAGTGAAACATTTTGATGGGACCGATGTCAAAAAT
Organism: Phrynosoma blainvillii; assembly: GCA_026167975.1. Classification (NCBI taxonomy): domain Eukaryota; kingdom Metazoa; phylum Chordata; class Lepidosauria; order Squamata; family Phrynosomatidae; genus Phrynosoma; species Phrynosoma blainvillii. The sequence goes on from JANUYF010000005.1 coordinate 43,760,774, forward strand.
AGAATGGCTCCCCTCATGTGCACTGCAGACAGGGGTGTGAGAACAGAAGCTTGTTTGAGACCATGTAAAATTAGAAGATGGAGAGGAAAGGAGAGGTAGGGAACGAAGACCACAGACAGCCCCAGAAACTGGCTTAGAGTATGCAACAGTAGAATAGGGAGGAAGAAGAGTTGGAAAAGGTGATGGGTTATGGGAGGAGGAAAAGCATAGATCTATGGCAGCACCTGCTTTTTCTTTTGGGCATGGTGAGGGCCACCCCTTCTGCTTTGAAGCACAACCTGGCATTGATCAGTGGCAACCAGGATCTGGAGAGCTGATGTATATGTGCCTGTATGAAATTAGAAGTAAGATGTTGGAAGTGAATAAAAATGGCCAGAAAATGAGGTCATGATATGAGAGGAAAGGGAGTTTTTCCATTCTTAAGGAAATTAGAAAGAGAGATGAAGTGTTAGTGTTTTTGATGATGGTGCTGACAAAAAATGGGAGCAGAGAGGATGGGATAGCAAGAGAGGGAAGTTGTTCTATGAGGAAGTGGATGATAAAAAACCAGAGGAGAGGTAAAATAAAAAGTGGAGGTAAGGAGAATAGAACACAAGTAACACTTGGAAGGAGAAGTGAAGAAGAAATGTCATTAAATGAATAAGACTGATTGGAGAGGCATGTGACAAGAAAGAAAAGAAAAGGAGGTCAAGTGATTCTTTCTTTCCTATCCTATATCATGGATCATCTCAGGGTGGTATACAAATAACATCACTATAAGCAGCCGAAAACAAATTGAAATTGCAAACAATAAAAAATGTTTTAAACAGACTAAAATATATTAAGCTAATTAACATTATTTTTTAAAAAATCTCTCTACTTATTACATGGTTGAACTATGTTCTTCCTGATCAATAGGCTTGTTTCCTGATTATTAGCTTCTCAACCATCAATTTAAAAAAAAAAACTATTTCATCTTCTTTCCTTCAAAGTGCATGAGAAGATACTGTCAATTATTGCTTTGCACACCACTGACCTCAGGTTTACTCCTTCACATTTCCACTGAAAAGATCAGATAGTAAATGGTATGAATGAAGTCTTCCTGAAACAAAAGCTGTTGCCACACTGCTGAAATAAAGCAATTTGACACCACTTTAACTGCCATGACTCAGTGTTGTGGAATTCTGGGACTTGTAGTTTTGTAAGATATTTAGACTTCCCTCTCATGTCCCACCATACTAATAATCCCAGAATTCCGCAGCATTGAGCCATGGTGTCAAACTGCTTACTTTCTGCAGTGTGGCAGCAGCCTATGCAGGACAGACTAACACTAGCCAAAGTCAACATCACTGGGCTAGATGATTATACAGCCTAACTTTATGTAAAGATGTTGATATGTTGTGTGTACATATGTGTTTGAACCCTTCCCATGTCTTCCAAGCTCAGTTAAAAACCATCAACAAATCATTCCATTATGTTTAATGTTATTCTTGGTGGCTGATCCCAAACTCTGGAATTCTCTTCCTAGAGAGGCTGGACTGGAGCCATCCTTGTTATCTTTCCATAGGCAAGTGAGACCTTTTGACCAGCCTCTGAGGACTGATTGCTCACTTGGGCCTCATTCCCACTTACAAATAAATCAGTTTTCAATCTGAATTGATGGATCGGTTCGACAGTGGAGCATGATTCACACTACATTTGCCCCAATTGCATTTTCTTGTTGTAAAATAACCCACTTGTTGTTCACATTGACTAATGAATCGATTCAAAATGGACCCTCTTCAGCCGGCTGGCAAATTTAAAGGGCAAAATTAAATTGATTCCAATCCGCATCCTATTCACACTTGTGCTGAATCAATTTATTGCAAATGACGCAGAAAAAATGAGCGTCAAAAAGACACATGTTAAATGGGTCTAGTGGGGGGGGGGCTTCACCAAATCGCTTCAGTAATTCAGTTCAAGTGTGAACCAGGGTCATTTAAACCGCTTCAAACTGGTTAGCGAAGTAGTTTATAATGTAATGGGAATGAGGCCAGAGAAAGACCTTTCATTATGCATTGACTGTCTCTTTTTCTTTTTAATAGGCATGGTTGTAATTGCTTTTTAATTCTATTTGTTGTTGCTCTTGCTGCTGCTACTGCTGCTGCTGTGTGACTTCAAGTCATTTCTGATTTGTGGCAATCCTAAGACAAACCTACCATGGGTTTTCCTGGCAAAGATTTATTGCCATTGCTGTCCTCTAAGGCATGCTCTCAGCCTGGAGAAGCCAATGTCAAACCTCCTCTGAACAAATCTTGCCAAGAAAACCCATGGGAATCATGGGAAATCATGGTAACTGTAGTTTATTGTGGCACCAGAGCTCTCTGACAGAGAAGGCTCAATGTCTCAGAAAAAAATACAATTCCCATGATTTCCTAGCACTGACCCAGGGCAGTTAAAGTGGACTCAGTTTGCACTATTTCTAGCAGTCTGCAAAGGCCCTATGTTTCCTTTTAGCCATATGCATTTCAACTTTTCTACGTTGCCTTCGATCCCAGGGTAGTATGATAGCTTAGCTGGGTGGTAAGTTGATTTATTGGCACAGGCTCAGAAAGACCATGCATCTCTGCTAGAGTAGCTGGAAAGTCCAGTGCAGTGTTCCAATTGTTCAGTTTGCAAAGGGAAGGGAAGAAAAGAAGGAAAAGAACGAAAGAGTTAGTTCTTTTAAAAAAAAATAGGCTTGCCATTTATATTGGATATTATCCTGGTGTCCAGAATGAAATGACTCATTTCCAACTCATCATTTGAATGAAGTGGCTCTTTTCCTGGCCAACTAATATCTGACTTGTTTAACACCAAGAGAAGTGGCCATGTCTAAATATAATTTTAGGATTCAACCCACCCTTTTTGCTCCCTTTTCCCACGTCCTCCTCTCTGCATATTCATATGTAACAGGAACTTAACTGAAATTGTCCAGCGAGAGAGAGAGAAAAATAAGTAATAAATATGTTGCCAATGACAGATGAAAGCATAGAAAGATACTGCAGTTGACTTAAATGAAAAGAATGCTCTATAACAGCAGCCCTGACTCTTTAATGATCTGCACATCTTATGAGCTGATAACCCTTCATTTTGTAAATGAGATTAACTTGGACTGATTAGAGCCTTACCTAGGACAGAAAGCTTTATCTGTAATCATTTACTTTGAAAACATTCAGCAAAGCGCTTGCCTCTGAATGCTTTCAGGTTTAGTCAGATTATTGGGAAAGCTAAGGTGATATCATACAAATGAGACACACTATGGGGTTGTCTACATTGATGAAAAAATTCAGCTTCACCTTGCATTTTCCTGGTCTGCAGTGACCCCATTAATGCAGCTCCTACTCAAAATAAACCAGATTCAGGTTGTACTGACTGCAACACATTTCCTGTGCCCAAATTCAGATCAGTACAAAAGGGATGCAATTTTTTTTCTTCCCAGTATGCCAAAACTTATCAATCAACAGGCATATTGTTTATCTCCCAGTCTTGCTAGCTTGCATTCTCATGGGTTGCTTCCCTCATCCAATCCTCTTCCCTTCCCAGTTTGCATCCCGGTGAGTGATTATGATTAAGGGAGGAAAGTCTAAATGTTTCTTTCGCACCTGACTATCAATTGATATTTTTAAAAATGTGTTTTTTAATGTCTCCGGATGCGCACGCACACATGCACACACACACATAAACACACAGAGGATGGAAGGTGCCCATATTCTTTACTCTTGAGTTTAGCGCATGACACTTTAGGAACGGGAACTGAACAGAACGGAACAACATAGAATGGGGCAAGAATGCAGGTTACCGCACAAGAGAATGGCACCGATGCTGCCAGAGTCCCCCATCCATTCCTGACAGCTGATTTTGAAGAACGATTTTGAACCATTCTTCAAAATCAGCTGCCAGAAACAGCTGGGGAATGGCTTAGGGCTCCTGGTGGCATCGGCAGCATTCTGTGCAATAACTTGTGTTCTCGCCTGTTCCATTCTGTTCAGAACTAATGGAGCTAATGGTAGATCAGGCTACTCCTTCCCTTTTCCCCACATCATCTGAGTGAATGAACGAATGAGGTGCACACGCACCCCAACCCTTGTAAATATGGAAAGATGACTGCATGTAAAATATTTTATTTACTTACTTTATTTATACGCTGTCTTTCTCCCAGGATGGGTCCCAAGGTGGCTTCCACAACAACAAACTAAAAATGCTTACAAAAAAGCTTTAATCCAATCTAAAACCACCACATTAAAACACTATAAACCTGTTTAAAAATCACATAAAAGTTAAAAACAAACTTAAGTTTAAAAAAGTTAAAAACTTATAAAGTTAAGTTAAAAACAGATAAAACATACATACAAAAAAGTTTATAAAATACTAAATACTCCATTTCAGAAACCCTGCTAGCCTACAGTTACTATGCCCTGAACATTAAAAAAAAAAAATTAAAATGTTGACACACACCATGTTTGCCAGGCTAGTCCTGCCCTCCGATTAGTTATCCACCCTGATTCCACCCTGATCATTGTACTCATGTAAAAACATCTAGGTTTCCCTAAAACTGTGGAGTAAAAAATGAAAAAGCAGTTTCACTGTGAAACAGTGTACATCATGTGTGCCCACAGAACTGAAAACAAAATGAGTATGAATTTGTTCACCTGTATAGAAAACCCCTTTGATATAGCATTTCTGCAGCAGTAATTTTAATAGTTGTTCAAAGAACCTTGCCTATCTCCAGAATTTTGGAAAGTTTCTTTTTTTGACTGTGATTCCTAGAAACAGCCAGCAATGACCGTTTTTAAAACTCTGCTTAAAATCCTGAGCTGGTTGCCTGAGTATGGCTGGCTAGTGGATTCTGGGAGCTACAGTCCAAAAAAGTTCTGACCTCTCATGTTTCATAATGTGGAAAGATAGCAATATTGTCTGTAAGCAGCCATAACAACTAAATGAAACCATCATGGACAGATGCAATCTATCTCTGAATTCCAAAGACTGGAGAAAAACAAGAAGGGACATTCACCATTTTATGAGCTTCAGAGCATCTGGCTGACAGCATCTGGTAAGAGAAAGCCAGGCTATATGGATCCAGAAAGTCAATTATTTAATTTTTATATTAACCCACAAGGATGGTTGTTCTTCCCTTCCATTTGAAGATGGAACCAAAAGTAACCAAATATGCCTCAATTAGAATTTGAATAGAAATTCTGAAGATCTAAATATCCAAAACTAGGATCTCAAAAATAAAAATAAAAGAATATGTATGGTTTATAGTATAGAAGTATTACATCATGAGTGAGCTATGCATTTCTTTTTCTTAAAGCAACCATCAAAGATGAACAGAACTCAGACTTGCAGTATTATGGTTAACAGCTGTTGCAGAGATTTCACTATTATATTTATCTTTCCCATGCTTGAAAAGTCAAGTATCAGAAGTTTTAATCATATCAGTTGTTTTTAACTTCAGGAAATGTTACTATGGGATAAATTAGATGCTGTGCTGGTAGGTTTTGAACTTCCTTCTCTTAGCCCCATCCAGACCTCCATGCCAGCTGAAATCCAACTCTAGAGGTTTTCAAGTCTATGATAAACACTTGTGGGGAAGCACAGCGAGGTGCAGTGGAGGAAAAGAATTGTCCCTACCTGATTCTGCTAGATTTTGTAGTTTCTCCAGCAGAAGGGCGACATTAGAGCCAATCCTAGGAGATTAGTAAGTGCCATAAATTTTTCTTGCTTCTAGCAAGTTTTTCTTGCTTCTAGCTAGCAGTATGCTTTCACATGTGCCCAAGGGCTAATTTTAAGGGTGAGATGTACATTCACTGTAGATGCCAAGCTGGAAAAACCACCATCATGAACCTAGTGACTCAAGGTTTGTTGGTCATACTGGGTGTAGTGAGCAAGGTTGAAAACAAAACAAAAACAGTGCCTTTTATCTCTATCCCACTTTCTATACATTGTTTGGGTAGTAAGCACAAATTCATTTTAGACTGCTTCCCCTCCCAAAAAAAAATTTGATGTCATTCCTTCTAGATTAAAAAAAATATAACCACAAGACCCACAGAACATGGTCTTTACTTTGAGATGACACTGCCAATCACTATAAGCACTACGGATTCTATGCACATCGTGTCCCTTCAAGTCATCTATTGACTTATGGCAACCTCACAAATTGCATAGAGTTTTCTTTCTTACTCAGAGGAGCTTTGCCTTTGCTTTCCTATGAAATATAGCCTACAGCACCAATATTCCTTGATGGTATGGCCCCAACCAGGCCTAACCCTGATTATTTTCCAAGATCAGATAGGATGTGGCGCCTTGAGGGTATGTAGGCCCATGAGCACCATAAATACCTTTTAAAATAAGAGAAAATATCTGGAAAGCCTTCCTGATCTGGGGGCTTCCAGATATTTTGATCTATGATTTCTGTCATCCCTGGTCACTGGCTATGGCTTTCTGGGATCAATGGGAGTGGTAGTCCAAAATATCTCAAGACTGCCAAATTGGGAACGTATAATATTAACTGAATGAGTAAACTGGTTACACTCCTTACCCAGAGCTGTATTTATCTATGTGTAAAATCTACACTCTAAAAGGATTGGGCAAGCTTTGGGGATCCAGTGACACATGTTGTATCCCATAGACTAATCAGGCTGTACAATTCCCTCATGCAAAATAAACAAGAAGGCCACTTTCTAAAAATTCTTTTAAAAATGTTTTAACAGGCATTCCCTTTGATTAAAAGGAGAATTGCAGGGTCCTGGAGGCTTCGTAGGGTGACAATTCCCCTTTCTTTACCGGATTTTTTTTTCAGAAGGAAGAGATGGAGGAGTCCAGAAGGATTTAGAGTGCAAAATGACCTTGGGGAACACATGCCTCAGATCTTATGAGTCCTACCCTGCTCTATATGTCTTCTCAATAGATACAGAATGTTGTTAGTCTCCTCTATCGAAATCTTCTGTATTTCTTTTCTACTATACTTTGTGAAGGTTTTCCAGATCATTTGTAGCTGAGGAATTGTGTGAGATCTGTTTCATTGTGTGTAACATGAAATTATGGACCAAATACCAAATACCTAAGTGGGTGGGAAATTTGTCTGTTTCAATTTTTTGATCAAAACTTTCCAAAATCTATGCACATTTGTGCATAAATCCCGTGGAAAGATCTAGAAAACTGACCAATTTCACCCATCCAGGCTTTGAATGTTTAGCTCTTTAAATGTCTGACTTTCAGTCTCTGCTCAACCACAGAAGAGAAGAGACAAAGCAAATGTTGCTGAAGAACCTGGTATTGGTTGTTGTACGTCTAGATTTTTTTCATTTTTATATTCAAACAACATTTTTGTTATCCTGACATATTTGATGGCAATTTCTGGCAACAGCTTTTATTCCCATTTTTTTTATAGTTGTTTTAACTGAGAGAGATATCAGATCAAAAAAGTCCCATGGAGAGGTACATGTACATCCATTGCTGGTGTCCATGCTGTGGGTTTTGACCACTCCAGCAGTCATGTGTACCATGAAGTAGGCTGCAGTGTTTGCATCCTGGGTTTGTTGTAGCACCAGAGCTCTCTGACAGAGAAGGCTAAATATCCCACAAAACTACAAATCCCAGAATGTCATAGCACTGAGCTATGGCAGTTAAAACTGTCAAACTGCATTATTTCTGCAGTGCAGATGCAGCCTTGGACAGCTTTGAGATGGATGGAAGGAAAGGGAATACTTTGATCCACTCATATCCTTTTTTTTCCCTTTTTTTCTTTAAAAAATACAAGTTATAGCATCATAGTGTTTTAGTTAAATAGTGAAGTAGTAGTGAAGAAAAAGAAATGAGCCCACTGACAGGGAACAAATGGACACAATGACAGCAACCAGCAATATAAAGATGAAGAAGTTATGCTTCTTTAGACAGGTCTGGACAATTCCCATATTTGTGGGAATTAGGCTCCAAGCTTCTAATAACAGGCTCTTTATTTTTAATAGTTGCATGCAAGAGAAATGCAACACAATCGCTCACCCCCATATTGAGAATCATTGTATCTATTGAATTTGGCCTGTAAAGATGCTTGAGGTTTTGCAGGGGATGGGGTTATTTATATATATTGAATTTATTTTTTTGAATTCATAAATCTATTCATGCTGAAGGAAGATTTTGGAGAGGTGTTCAATGAATTAAAACAAGTAACACATTAAAATAAATGCATTAAAAAGGGACTGGGACTTTGGAGTTAGGAAATATTTATGTGAAGAACTTGCATATATTCATATATTTCTTCATAAATCCAAAAGGAAAATGTGATTTAAAAAAAAATGATTTTAAAAAAAATGAATATGGAAGAAAGCAAAATGGATAAATTGGTCTTCCTTTACCAGCTGCATTTTTTAAAAGAAAAACATCATCATGAAACTTAAAACAAATTTTCAATGGTAAATATTTAGGTAAATATTTAGGGTATTAATAAGTTCTTCTATCCTAGTTATTATTTCATTGGAAAGTGGTGAAAAGATCCCCAAAATGTGCATCTGTGAAAAATAAAGTATGTGTGTGTGTTCTCAGACATCAGCAGAGGGCTAAATTCATATATCTGACCTCTCATCCTGCCAACAATGCTGTTTGAAAAAATAATCTCTGATCCTTTATTCTCCAGACCTATCCAGAGGGGATGAATACTTCGCCTTCACTTTTTTTCTCTTTCCAACAGCCAATTTAGTCCAGCCTGTTGGCTGTCTCCCAGGTGATTTCTAATAAAGATGATGTGCATAATCAGATTATTTATTATTATTAGATACCTACTTTATGGCAGTGGTCTGCTAATCAAATTCAGAATTGGAGTGCGGAAGTTTTAGGCAGGCAAGCAGCCAACACAGTCTTAAAAGCAAAGCGAGCACAACCAAGATGGCTTGGAGACACTGCTAAATTCCTTGCATTACCTGATTTTGAAGAGGGTATCCCATTGTTAAATTGAATAAATTGGATCTATAAATATTGAGAGAGCAAGCGAGAGGGAGAAAGAATTACACCTCTTCCCTCGCTCTTACTCTGCAAAACTCTTTGATTTTGCTGACACAAAGCATGTGCATTTCTTGAACCTAAAGTTATAAAATATTCTGACAATTTTAATATAAACAGGAACCTTTTGCAGTGATTGCTTGGATCTAAAATGTTTTTTCCACTTGACAATTTGTTTATGCTTCCTGGCAGAGAAACTTTATTTATGGATAACCAAAGAACACAAATAAACACGGTGGAGAGCTGAAAAATCAGCTTTGATTATGCATGAAAATCTACAATGTCATTGTGTACTCTGGTTCCATATTCTGATTGCCTGTTTATTTTTCTAGAGCTGCTGGCGAGCCCATGGAAGAAGAGCCAGCCTTGTGAAGTGCCAAGTTCTCCACGATATTTCCTGTGTGTGACATCATTGTGTACCTCCACCTACCCCCTCTCCATCCTAAAAAAAAGCACCCTTAGACATGTCTTGTCTGCTGCCTGGGTGGCAGAGATCAGATGAAACATAAACACATTGGGCATACAATTCTGAACAGCAGCTTCACTTGTTCGTTGGATGGACTTAAAAGGCCTCCTTTGGTGTAACCACTACAATTCTAAAGTTACAACAAACCAGCTCTTGCAAAGAAAGAGCAAACCCTAGAAGCCTACTTTCATACACTGTGCGATGCACTCACCAACTTCAGTGGTAGAATAGAAGCATTTGAGTAATTCTACATTCTTGACTATGGTTGTCTATGAAAATTTAAAACATCTTCCAAAACCACTATATGTGGGGGGGGGGGGCATATCATCACAAGCCCCACCGCTTCTGAATTTTGGAACACATTTTATTGATGCTTTTCCTTCTCTTTCTTTTACACTGTTAAAAATAGTTCAAAAGCTTGATTCAATGTTCATAACATAATGAAATTATGGGTCCTTTCTTCATGATGCCATTTGAAAGATGTGGTAGCAGTTTCAGATTGGAGAAATGTGTGTACGTTTTGTTTTGTTTTAAGGAGGTCAGGGAAACTCAGTCAAAAGAAAGCTTTGCTCCACTGCATTTCAGCTGTCTTAAGAAGAATTGTGCAAAATGGCTCTCTATGTATGTTCTACTCAGAATTCAGCCCTGGGACTTACTGCCTCATAGAGGGATGTAGGATTCCAGTCTCATTGACTTCTTCTTCTTCTTCTTCTTTCTTTCTTTATAGTTCCCTTTTGAATGTGGCATTTTCTCCTTGCTCCCAAGAAGGAGAAAATGATGCCCTGTCCTTGCCATAATACTGCATAATTCAGCCTAGCCACCCTGTGAGCACAATCTGCTCTTTAAGAATCGGTCACTTTCCTGTACCTCATTTCACCTACATTACTGTCACTTCTGAGGGAGCACAGTGAAACCCACAAAAGCTCATGCTCACGTAAATCAGTCTTAAAAGTGCTGCTAGACTCTCTTTTTTTTTTTCCCACTCCTCTATTTTTTAAAAAAATGCTAATTCAACCTTGCTTCACAAGCTTGCTATGTCCCAGCTCTATGGAGGGAAAGCATCAGGGATTTATCTGAGATTTGTTCAGATATTAATTTTTATTTATTTTACAGTGGGCCCTTGGTATCCACTGGGGTTTGATTCCAAGACCCCCTATGGATACCAAATCTATGGATGCTCAAGTCCTATTAAATACAATAGAATAATAAAATGGTGTCCCATATATAAAATGGCTAAATCAATGTTTGCTTTTTGGGATATATATATCCTTGAATCCATTGTTTAAAAATCTGTGGATATGGAGGGCTGAGTGTATTATTATTATATGCTCCCCCCGAACTGGGACTCAAGTGCTTCTGAAGGCAGATATTCTTTTAAAAGCAATTCAGAGTGTTACCCATTCTCTTCCACTAAGGCAGAGTACTGAAAGTTTCTAAGAGGCATTTTGTGTTCTCCATTTTAATTCTCTGAAGCATAAACAGATTGGGACGAAAGTAGCTGCACATTCAAGAGTGTTGCTGAAGAGCTGTGCCTTCTGCTAATAACCAACTCTTAAACTCTTACACATGTTGCCTTACTCTTACAGAAAAGAAAAGGGACAGTGGCACTTATTCAAACTCAAGAGTATTTTTGAGGGACACCAATAGTGGCAGAGTTATGGTAGTTTTTTTGTTTTTTTTACAATCACACACACACACACACCAAGAAAATATAGTCTTATTATCTACCTTCAGTCATTCTACCTTACAGAATCCAATAGCCGGATATCCTTTGAACGGCAAGGGATGTTCTTGCTTTATATATTTTCCAAGCTCAAAGGATACATAAAAGCCATAAGTGAAGACTGTCATGCTTTTTATTCAAAAATTTGAAAGAAACCTTAATTAAAACAAGGTTTTAGGGAAAGCTGTGGTATGAAAGATATGAAACAATGTGGTTTCAGTTATAGCAGACTCAAACCTGTAAATCAAAGATGAAAGATTTCACTCAAATAGAATTATATAATTCTCTTTTGTTATACAGATGGGCTACATTTTTCCCTCCAATGTGTTTGGGTTTGTTTACAATTAGCATTTTAATTTGAGAGCCTTTTTACTACTTATATGGAAAAGGTCTGCTGTAACATGGACATCTGAGACTGTGTTTGAAACATGAAGCTGGGGGAGAATGTAGCCCAGTTAAACATGGAATTGCCTTTTTTAAAAAAAAATGTGTTATGAGATGAATTCTTATGATTTCTTATGATGTATGGAGGGGAAATTAAATGCTATCACCAGTACCCTTTTTCCTAACTAACATAAGGAATCTGAAGAAATTAAAACGGCATGAGCAAGGATACTGAATCTAGTTCTATGATACCAATAGAATTACATTTGTGAGTAAGGCAATATATTGTCATGAGTGATCCTATTTGACAAATTATTCCAGTTTTTCAACAGTCTTCCTATAAACATAAGGAAAAATCAGTTGCCATGCCTGCTGGTAATTATCAAGTCTAATGATTTAAACACATAGCTTCCTATTTTATGTGACATTGCTGGAAATGTCCACTTTGTTGTGAAATTGATGTTTCCTTTTGAAGCCTAAATTGTGAATGGGAGAAAAAAATTAAGATTTACCCATTTAGCTTTGCATTTGTAGTGAGGAAATGCTCGTGTTTCTTTTGCACTATAGAGATGGTTGAGAAAAACAACCAAAACAAAGGAAGGCTATGAGCCTATGCACACTCTTCTGAGAATAAGTAAAAATGCATCTATCGTTGAATTCTACTTTTGACTTTACTAGTAAAAGCAAAGTTAAGCAAACCGTACTGGCAGAATGACAGCACTAATCATCTGTTCAGTGGATAGATGCCTGGAAATCTACACATGCACACACATAGAGAAAAAAAGTTTGTGCTAATACTAAACATATTAACCTTGCTCTTTCATTTGGGGTTATATATCCCATTTTAGGAAGGTGAGTAACAGTAAGTTAATTAGAAACAGCATAAACATTACTGTTTGAGATAAGTAATATCATCCTTTTAAGCACTTGACAAGAATTGCCTGGTGAATAATCTGCAAAGACCAGGTGTTGCAATATTATTGATGCTAAGCAGGTGTAGGCCTGAGCATCAAGGCTCAACAATCTGGATCAGAGATTACTGGAAGTTGCATGTGAGGTCAGGGTGGTTTAGTGGTTAGAGTGTTTCACTGGGGGGTTGTCTACACAGGCGAAAAATTTCATGCTCACTTTATTTCCACTTCTGTAGGAATATACCACATATCTCCTGTTTCACAGTGAAATCACTTCTTTTCGATATTAGTACAATTTTTTAAAAACTCACTTTGTACTTCACAGTTTTGGGGAAAACCAGGTTTTTTATATGTATGGCAGGGGTGGAATTGGGATGGGTGAGCTAATTTGAGGGCAGGACTAATCTGACAAGTTTAGTGTGTGTCCCACTTTTGTTTTGTTTTATTACATTCAGGGCACTGAGGACTTGCAGGGCTTCTGAAATGAAGGTGTGTTTAGTATTTTAGAAAGAGGGAGGGATTTTATTTCTGGTTTATTTTAAGTAGGTATGGCACTAAGGGGCTCACTGTGGACCAGGAAAATGTGAGGTGAAGCTGGGTTTTGTATTTCGGTTTTTTGGTCACTGTAGACAACCCCTGGGACTTGCAAATCTTGGAAAGTCCCTAGTGAGCCATGAAACTGCCTGGGTGACTGTCTCTCTCTCTCTCAACCTAAACCCACTATGGAGGGTTGTTGTGATGATAAATAGAAGTTCATGCATCACTTTGAGTTCACTAAAGAAAGACAGGCTCTAACTATAACTAATCAAGAAAAAAAAATCACAATTGAAAAGCACACAAGGAGAGGCCTAAAAATGACTTGCCCATTCATTATTATTTTGGTAACACTGAATGTTGTGTGTATAGAAATGTCTTGCTCTGCTTCCAAAATGTCTTCAGACTCTCCTGAGCCATTAGGAGAACAAGAGTTTGATCCACGTGGTTAAGGTTCCTTTATGTATGCTTGTGTGATATTCAGATTTGAGGCCCTTGGCACAGACACATAAATCCAAAGATACACTAAGTGTCCCAAAGACTTGAGCATGTCTGATGTTGTTGAGGAGCTTTAAAAAAAAACACCTCCCTGCAAATAGCACCCTCCCTTCAAAAGCTATACCACAAGCTGTGCTTGGGGGTCAAACTACAATGTGAATTTTAAAACACAATGAAGACCTGCCACTTTTTTTTCTTAAGAAAAAGCCGTTGTGGATGAGAAGAAAGGCACTGGGATCATGACATAGGGGGGAAGGAATCAGCGCTTTTCCCTTGCACAATATTTCCATTGAAGTGTTCCATCTCTGCAATCCCCCTCATGTCATTTGGAGTATTAATGCTGTTTGTGTATGTTATTTCTTGAATATAAGTGCTATTTGTTCATGTACAATTTATTTGCAAGAAATGGTCCTCCAAACTGGTGGAAGCAGATGTGAAACATTCATCTGATAAATGCTAGTGGACTTAATGTAATGTATGTGACTGTTCTCTAACATTTCCTTTAGTGTGTATCTGTGTGTGGGGTTTTTTAAGGGGGTATGATGAGTTGGGAGAGAGATACTAGACACCCAAGTCCTAAGCTAACTCAGGCCGCTTTCCACAATTGAGGTTCTTCCATATTGCACAATTATAGCACTGTGTGTGTATGTGCCTTTAAGTCACCTATTGACATATGATGACCCCGTGAATTTCATAGGGTTATCTTAGGCAAGGAATACACAGAGGTGGTTTTGGCAGTTCCTTCCTCGGAAACATAGCCTATAGTATCTGGTATTCACTGGTGGTCTCACATCCATGTACTAACCAGGGCTGACCCTGCTTAGCTTAGACAGGATCTGGTGCCTGGTGGATGAGGATTATTTCAATTTATATCCCTTCACTCCTTGTAAGAACATAAGATCAGGGTGGCTAAGAATTCCACATAAAATCATACAGTTAAAATTGTAAATATCTAAAATCACAAATCTAAAACCATGAATTCATACCAGTCTAATACTAGAAATATATAATATTATAATTGATAATTATTTGCTCAAACTCAATAAAAGCAATACAAATAGTCGTAGACAATTACAAATTAAACACAGTCAGCCCTGGGTATCCACCGGGGTTTGGTTCCAGGACCCACCATGGATACCAAAATCCATGGATGATCAAATCTCATTATATACAGTGGTGTAGTACAATGATGTTTCTTTTATAAAATACACAGTAAGGTTTGCCATTGGGGAAAAAATTCTAAAAATCCATGAAGAACCCACATGGAGACCGACTGTACTTGCTTATTTAGCAATAGGCAAGTTTTTTTTTTCAACTGATACCTAAAAGACAAAAATGTAAGAGAGAAGCAGATATTTGACAGATGTGAGTTCCATAACTAAGGTGCCATCACTGAAAAAGCCCTGTCAAATTCAGTGGCCCTATGGGCCACACTACTCCAAGATATTACAAAAAAAAGCTTTCCTGGCTATTTTTAAGCCCAGATGGGTCAGTTCAGGAGGTCCTGAGCTATTTAGGTTTTGTGAGCTAATACTGGCACCTCCAATTGGACCTTAGCAGTAAATACAGAGATTTCAGACAGGGTGATATAAGTCCTCACTGCGGCATCATTAAGAGGCAGCAGCTTATAGATATAAATTTATAAACAAATTTTATTCAGAAAGACACGTCTAAAAGACACATTTTGATATAAAATTGGAGAAATGTTATTTGGTTGTCAAAATAGTAATAAGGGATGATCAAAATTCATGAGATACACTGTTGATAAATAGGAAGCAATTATTAACAGGTTTGTGTTCAGCCTAGAAAACAAATGAAAGTATTGTCTGCATTTAATTTTTCCATGTGCTCTTATGCAAAATTAACATATTGTCCACATTATTAAATTACATAATGGACACATTCCTGTCTTTGTCAAATTTACATTCACATTCATAAATACAGAGTTTTTGACATCTTGTTCCATCTATAAAAGGAAAAGCTTTTCAGGCCTCAAATAAAGGATAACCTTTTTTAATAATGGACACCTGCCAGTCCTATTTGGAGATGAGTACTACATCACAAAAGTTTGAAGAAGTGCAAAAATTGACTATGTTCTTAGCAAGAGAGAGCCAGTGTGGTGTAGTGGTTTGAGTGCTGGACTATGACTGTGGAGACCAGGGTTTGAATCTCCACTCAGCAATGCAAACCCACTGCATGACCATGGGCAAGTCATATTCGTTCAGCCTTAGAAGAAGGCAAAAGAAAGATCCCTCTGAACAAATCTTGCCAAGAAAACTGGACCTAATTCAGAGGGAATTATTTCCATGCAGTGGCATCAGTGGTGGCATCAGTGCGGTGGTGTGGCCCACACTGGGTGAAAACAGGTTGGGTCCTCCCCCTGCACACCATCCCTGTGCACTGTCCCCACGCGTGCTCCCACATACACGCCACCCTATCCTTTTCCTATTCAAGAAAAAGGAGCAGCATAGGGGGACAGAGCATGTGCCGCTCCTTGATGCTGCACCCCCAGAAGCTCTGCCCCCCACACCAGGTGACACCTGGTGCAAGGATGCTACTGCTCCCATGCACCGTGGCATCACTAGGGTTGATAATCACCCTATTGCAGTAATTCATGGTGTCTCCATCATAGACCTTCCCCATGGTGAGGGTATAGCTGTTGTGGGGATTGGGGAGCCCATATTATGTGCAATGCCACATGACCCCCTTGTTTGGCATCTCCATGCACCAGACAAGAGACCCCCCCCCGCCACACACACACACACACACACATCTCCTCCTCCCACATTCTTGGCTTGACAGGGTGCCACTGCTCACAGGATGACACCCTTGGAGATACATAGCTGGCTCAATAGGTTGAGCATGACAGATCATCTTCCTTCTTCTCCTTAGCAAGAACAGCCATGATGGGAGCTGGCAGGACATAGGTGGCAAAGGCCAGCACAGAAATGCCTCAGCACTCCCACCCCCAATGACAGGATGAAGCCTCTTCCGAGGTGCTGGAGGTGTTGCCACCACTGCACCACTGACAATGCCACCCCTTCAGATGGCATCACCCAGTGTGGTGCACACACCCCACACTACACTAGTGATACCACTATCCATGCAGAGGATCAGTGTACATGTCCCATTCAAAACAATGGAAATTGAGTTAATCAAAGGTAATTTGTTCCATTGACTTCAAAAAGAAATTGTCATGACAAATTTTTGCAGGCTCATGGCATTTATGTTTGACTAGTGGACAGAATGAGAAGGCAGGTGTCCTTTGTTCAAATCCCCTAGTTGTCCTTTGAATAAATTATTTCATGTTGTTACAACATTGTCATAATATCTAATGCTATCAAACCCTACATAAGCAACATTTAAACACACAACACATGTCACAACTGACAAGAAGAATATGTGCCCCAGTATAATGAGGGTGTTTCTGTTCAAACACCTCTGTTTAAAGGTAGAGAGAACTTTTTCAAGGTATTGTAATAGATGGCAGCAAATGCTTCTATGTCAAAACAGAGAGGTGTTTTTTCTTTTCGTTTTTTTGAGGTTGTCTCAATAGTATTTATTACATTCCACAGGCTGAGATGAACATCTGCAGTAGCAGAGTCATATACAACCAGATCCAAATTTAGCTGAGGCCAGAGAGTGACCATTTTTTAGGCAGTGGTAAGCAGCAATGACATGTACACAGGTTTCTTTTCTTGAATTGCTGATTTTGCTTTGCTGAAAAACTCAAAAGACAAACTGGAGTGAGTAGATCATGCATCAATCATGCATAGAATTCTCTTGTTTTAAATGGTGCTGACTTGGAACAGGGGAGAGGAGAGATCACTTAACTCTAGACTTGGAAGACTCAGTAAAATCAGGTGCAGGGCTAATTTTTTACAACTTCTTAAGGTTTTAACTTAAAATTTAAATGCAGGAGTGGAGTGAAACATGGAAAGGCACTGTGAGAGAAACTAGGGTGAATATAACCATGACAGATACAGCTATCTTTCTGGTGTCTTACCAGTGCTAAGAGAGTGAGAAAGCATAGATTTATACCAGAGGTAGGAAGTACTTCCTTAAATATTAATTTATTTCATCCAGTTCCTTGGAATGTTCAACCCTGTTTTTAAAAGTTGTTGTTTAAATTATTTAAAACATTGACCACTGAATGGGTTAAAGGGCAATTCAGTAGCAATTCATGTTTCATATTATTATAATTTATTACTTTTGGATAAAGTATTATGAGGTTTGGGTCTTCTTTTCTTTTCTTTTTTTTCCTTTTTTTGTAATTTTAATAGATTGTTTAAACAATTACAAGTAATGGGTTACCAGTGAGATAATAATAGTTCACGATTTACTTTTATAATTTGTATGAAAAATAATTATGTTTGCAAATTAATTTCCAAATTAACACTAACATGAGCTGATTATCTTAAGTATTAACATTTTGCAGCTCTTAATTGGCCAAGGACATGAGGACAAGAGTTAATATTCCTTTCCTGGCTACCCTTGTCCCTTCCAGTCTAGATCAGTCCCAAGGCTTCCAATGTCAAAATTAAAATATTAAATTAAAACATTAGGAAGTTGGATGCCTGATGCATCATATCTTCTCTGCTCTGGTAAATCAGAACTGAAGACTTGCCATGCATATATGCACACAACTGTTCTTTTTATCCTTCCCTTTCCACAGAACAAACCTTTTAACTAAAGAAAGATCAGTCTCTACCCTTGTTACTGATTTAGCTATTGCTAAATAATTAGTTGGAAGTGGAGAAAAACAATCTGCTGACTATTGGACCACCATTGCTTCACAGATTCATATTTCACTGAAAAGGGTCAATGTTTCCTCCACAATTTATATTCCCCCATTACAGCATAAGGTCAGAACTCAGGGTGGGGAGGAGATATATGTTTAGACTACACCCCCCAGGATCTGCACACCAATTTGGCCAATTGACCATGCAGGCTGGTGGATTGTGGGTGTTGTAATCCAAAAGCTTTGCATAAGGTAGACCTAACTGGTGAAAATATTTTATGCCTATTATTAAAGTAAGCCAGCAAGGTGTACCAATTTGAGTGTTGGACTACTACACCAGGTAACCAGGGTTTGCATCCCCACTCAGCCACGGAAACTCACTGGGCGACCTTGGGCAAATTACACTCAGAGGAAGGCAGTGGAATATTGACTCTGAATAAATCTTGCCAAGAAAAGCCTATGAGAGGGCCACCATACGTTAAAGCTTTGAAGGCATATAACAACAATTATTAAAGGACTAGGCTATGTGTATGAGTGCATTTTGTGTGAATTTGTCTAAATCTTAAGGGTCAATAAGTGTATCTGTGCATTAAATGGATTTTTAAAAAATTATCCATTGACCAATCGCTGACCATACTCGGGACCCTGACACACTGATGTGTGAGTGTGTGTGTATTTCTTTTGTCTCTTTCCCTCCTCCAAGTGCACAGTGATTCTCTTCAGTGGGAAGTCCTCATGTGTGCCAAAGGCAGGCTTTCCCCCTTATATTGTAGTCCCAGTTTTGAATGACCTATCACAGCTGTTGTTCCTAAAATAAGAAAAAAAGATAAATTATAGGCATCTAAACAGGATGCACTAGATCCCATTTGCTCTTGGAAGCTAAGCAAGGTCAGCTCTGGTTAGTACTTGGATAGGAGCCTGCCAATGAAAACCAGGTGCTGTAGGCTATATTTC
The DNA here is from genome assembly GCA_026167975.1 of Phrynosoma blainvillii. Taxonomy (NCBI): domain Eukaryota; kingdom Metazoa; phylum Chordata; class Lepidosauria; order Squamata; family Phrynosomatidae; genus Phrynosoma; species Phrynosoma blainvillii. The sequence goes on from JANUYF010000005.1 coordinate 43,779,979, forward strand.
AGAGGAAAGAAATGATAAAACCACCTCTGAGTATTCCTTGCCTAAGAAAACCCTATGAAATGCATGGGGTTACCAGAGGATGACAGGCAACTTAAAGGGGAATGCACATGTGCACGCACACGCATACACACAAAAGGAACATCTATGTAGGCCCAAAAACTTTAAAGCCAATGGAAAGGTTTTGATCAAACAAAATTGTTCTTAAATGTCAAGGGAGTATTAAAGTGAATCATACTGGTCTGACAAAGAGAAACCTAGACAACATTATTCTTATTATTTCTGATACATTTTTTATGTCTGAGAGCCTCCACTGAATAACTTAGAGTCATCCTGTGCTCCAGAATCTCTGTATGTTTTAAATATGTAAGCTTTGAAATTGCTTGCAGTAGTCTTCAATCAGATTGAAAAAAAGTTCCTTTGGTCTTGTGTTTTGTATAATTATTTGGCTATGCTCTTGTTCTCGTGTGTATTAAAGAACCCTGTTTGAAATAAGAACATTTGATGTTTGGCCCTTTTTATTATACAAATATATTTAAAATCTGGATGAAATGGAAGTTTCGGAAGTAGCATCTGAACTTGCCACCCTAGTTGAATCATAGGAATTTAGCTATTAAAACATAAATACACTGAGCACCATCAAGATGGAGTGCATAAAAAAGTGAACCACAAGCATTAATGTGAAAGGAATGATACTTGTCAGCCTAAAAACCACAGAAAGAATAAGAAAAATATCCAGAGCTAAGACTGAAGCTTTAAAGCTCTGATTTGATACTCCATTTCTTTTTGTTAATATATATTAATGGCTGAAGTCTACTGTTGTTGTTTTTTCTACATCTGAAAAATTCTGCACCACTCCAAGAACTATTTAAATGCATACAACTGCATTTCTAAAATGCTGGTAGGGAAATACAAAACATCTTAGAAGCTAGATCCTTCCCCGCCAAACCATAACTTAGTAGACCCCAGATTATGATTATCTGTGGTTATTCAATGGTGAAGGAAAAACACTCTCTATATGCTTAAAGATGAAATAAATTTGTTTTATCTTTTGAGCCACCTTGGGTTCCTTTCTGGGATAAAGGCGGCATGAAAATGAAATAAATAAAGACACTTGTTTCTTTATAAATTACATTTGAGGAGTGAAGACTGAAATTGAACACTCTCATGGAGAAAACATTCCTAGGTCAGGCTTTGCTGAACAGTGTCTTCATGTGAAAGCTATGTTCATATTCATTAGAATTCCATTTTCCCTTCCATGAATTCTAGACCATTAGAGATGTTTACAAATGATATTCTGGACTATGTGAAATTCTATATGAGCAATTGAAAATAACTGCAGTGGGTGGAGGATTTCTATTTTCTGCTATGGAATGTATATTTTAACAATACAATTGGAGATAGGTAACAACATGAATCCTATTGTTAATACCAACTATAGACCCATGGAATCAATGGGATTTACCTATGTGTTAACACACAATTCAGCAATTGATTCAGTGGTTCTACTCCAGTTCAGGTAACCAGTAGGATTCCACTCCTTTTTTCCACATCATTCAGAATGATGAAGATGACAGGATTCTCATCACAGGCATTTTGGTTGAAATGTATGAAATGGGACTTAAACAAAGGCATGGGAATTTTCAGGATCACTATTTCCAGTTCTTCCCTCCTATAATCTTTTTGAGCTAAAAGTAAACAAAATGTAAAACTTCACAACCATAATTCCACAGAAGACCAGTTGCTGAACAGGAAATAACCAGGTTGTGACATGGCCAGTTAATGTTCACTGACTCAGATATTGTCAGATATTCTGAGAAGTCAAACATTCTCACAGATTAATTACAGTTTGCCTTTTTATCTTTATCTTCAAGATGGAAAGTAAAAGGAAGCTGTGCATGCCTTCAAGTCGCCTGTTGAGTTAGGGCAACCCCTTGAATTTCATAGGGTTTTCTTAGACAAGGAATATTCAGAGGTACTTTTGCCAGTTCTTTAACTCTGAACACAACAGAAACACAAAAAACTGAACTCTATCAGGAACTGAGATGGTTTCTATTGTATCTGGGTCTTTCTTAATGGTTGCCGAGAAGAGAAAACAGCAGCAGCAGCAACAATTGAGACCCTTTCTTTGACAATATAAAATTAATCTGTTATTAATAACCATCTCTGTCCTTGATGATAGATGATAGAGAACAGAAGCAAATATATTCTAGAAAGCCTTTGTATTACCATAACTGGATATTATTTTCAATACTATACTAGGCAGAAAAGTCAACAGAAGACAAATTGGGTAGCTATACCTAGTAGCTGAAGAATGAAGTCTTGTTTCAACACCTATAAAGTCATCTTTTTCCACTGAAATATCTGAATGACTAAATTTGATAGTCTCCGTGTCATAGAAAAAGCAAAGGCAATCAAAGCGGGGCAGTCAGAATATGTATTTGGGCCATGACGTTATTTGGTCAACTCAAAGGTCCTAATATACTATGCAAGCTTTGACTTTTCCACTTCAGCCACCTCTTCCTTTTTTCACATTTTTCTTTGTTCAGAACAAGGGTGAACAAAGTTTGAAACATGTGACTCCAAGGTATCCATTGAATTCAGAATCCTCTGTGCTGAAATTGAGCTTTGGGAGGGTAAGTTTCATTCACTTCTGGAAGCTGGGACCAGCTTTTTTGTGGCCTTTCAGTTGGTCTAGTGGAGGTATATATGAATGTGTATTCTGAAGCTTTTTATTTTGGTCAAGATCTTTCTGCTTTATGTCATCAGTGCCATAGCAGGAGTGAAAACATATTTCTCTCTAGTTTACAATGCCATAGATAACTCTGTCTTGTAACTGTGTCCAAAAAAACCTTTCATTTTGTCCCAGCCCAATGAAGACACATACCCAAATTTCTCTTACACACACAGTTGAAAGTACTGATTATAATCTGTAGAGCTGTATACAGCAGGAATACAAATTATCTGAAGGACTCCATTCTATACAGGCCTGCCTGAGATCTTTTTAAGGAGGTTCTATATGTGTTTGAATATTTCAGCCATCTCAGATCCCAGTGGGAGAAAAGTTGGAATATAAATAAATAAATAAATAAATACCACATCTTGTACCATCCCAACTGCCAGTGGAGAGCAAGATTATGGAGCAGAGTTTTGACATAATTAATTGCAAATAATTGGTTAATTATAATTAATTATTTTTTCCACGGAGAAAAAAAGGCATATCAATGTATTGCATTATAGCTTCAGCTTGGCATGTGATGATTTCACTTCTCTTGTGATGTAACTATAATTTTTAAAGTTCCTTTTATATGGAGGAGGAATATCACATGGTTAAAGTGTATGATGTACTGCTGTCTTGTACTCTGTTTTCCATGTTGAGGAAATGAAGAGGCAGAGTGGAATTTGATGTGTTTTGTACCACCACAGACCAGTGGCTTAGAACATTCAGGGTTTTTTAGAAGTCACACAAAGGCATTTATTTAATTACTCTTAAAAATGGGAAAGTAAATAGTTACTTTTAAAATACCACAACTATAATGGTAACTATCTACTTGTGGTCAGGGAAACTTCCAACTATAATTGCAATGACTTAAAAAAAAATACTGTTCCAAGTTCTTCGGGAGTCTTCTATAAGACAACTTTTGCAATTAGCATAATTCTCTTTGCTTTGTGCTCCTGTATTAATATGCACTTTAAACTCAAGCCCATTATTTAACTAATATTTCAACAGGGAATTTTTTTTTATTTTATTACAACAATAAATGGCTTACAACAATAAACAACAATTTTAAAAACTGACCAAATGTCTTCTGTAAGGGACATGACCACTTAAGCATTTCCTGAGGGCCAATGAAGACATGAAAGAAGGTCTTCTCAGTGGTAGCTCCCACATTACGGAACTCTTCTGTGCCAAGGAAGACCAGGCTAGACTTCTCTCTACAGTCCTTCTGCTAAAGGTTTCTGTTCTGGCAGGCTTCAGCAACTGTCTGCCTGTCACACTTTACAATGGATATGCTGGACTTTCAATATTTTACTACTTATTTATGATTAGTGTGATGTATTTAATGGATGTTTTAATAATGTGGAGTTTTATTGGAGCTTTAAAAAATTATGTTGGAAGTCCCTTTGCACACCAAACCTGGAAGAAAGTTGGAATATCATGTCATATCAATCAATCATTCTTGACATTAGCATATCCTCCTTTACTCTCCAAACAAAGACCTTTTCCCAGAAATGCTTGAGTAATCAGTCTTGCAAATAAAGCCCATGTTTGCTTTCCAATGACTAATCATAAAGCAAAGCACCTATCTTGTAAGGAACATGGAGGTGAGGAAAAGCATATGGTAGGATAAAGTTACGCCCAGGAAAATGAGTAAAGAACTGCAGCCTGAATCTCTCATTAGTTTAATTCTATGTCTGTCCAACTGATAGCCAATCATGTGTTCTTTATCATATTGTATGCACCCTGTATGGTAAGTGTGCATTTTCTAAAGTAAGCTTCATCTTTTTTAGTCCATAATGAAAATGAATGATTGGATTTCATGTGTTTCTTGGTTTGTTCACGCATTTTGTGCACAGTCAAAACAATCCTGTCTGGGGGGTTTTCTGGGGTTTGTTTTACAAAAGAACAAGAAAATGTCAGGACATGACATTTATGATTATGATTCATCAAAAAGAAGCCCAAATTTGGCTTTCTACAAGTATGCTTTGTTGATTATTTTTAAAATAATTAGTTATTTAATTGTAGGAACCAAAGAATGGTTATATCATAAACTATTGCATCCTAGAGTTTAAAAGAATTCAGACAACAAAGACAAAATAGAAGGATAACATTTAGCATCTTTTTAAAAGTTGTTTCCCTTTAACATGTTGTTTTTCCTTAACATTTGAGATGGGTTGACTCAAACAGCTCACATGCTTATAAAAAGCAAATGGAACAAAAGTCTGCAGAGATTTAACTGAAATATCACCATTTATAATGAAATTGAGGAAGATCTGTCCATAATTTCAAATGAAATCTGAAAATAATTTTTGTTTGCTTCAGAGATGAAACATTGCTAGGGATATGATCATCACTGCAGCAAGGATGGATAGGCAACTTGGAGCTGCTTTGGATGTTACAAAGGACAGCAACAGGAGATGGAAGTGAATTGTATTTCCTATTTTCTCTTCAGGTCCGGGTTGCAGGAAAGATTGAATCTCCATGGGACTCCCTCAATGCCCCAACTCCTGACTTGTTTTTGAAAAGTTAAACTTTTCTTTTGCCCTTTCGAGTTTATTTTCTGATTAAAGAAAAAAAAAATCCTGGTCTATAATGGGCTGGAAACTCACAAATGTAACAAAATAGCCCCATGTTCCCTTGTGGATATTTCAACCCAATAATGCAAAGAAAAGAAAAAGAAGAATTAGGGGTTGACGGGGAGAGGCTTGGGTCTGAGAGATGGCCTTGTGAGTATGCATATGACCCACAGGCTGCACCCTCTCCACCCTTACTTCATCTGTCATCTGAAGAAGGGAGTTGCACTTCTTTCCCATGATGGAATTGTGAAACTACCATAAAGAAAGTTTGCCCTTCATATCTGCTTGGGTTTAGTTCCATGACCCCCTGTGGATAACAAAATCTGTGGATGCTCAAGATCCATTATATACAATGGTGTAGCAAAATAATGTCCCTACATAAAATGGCAAAATCAAGGTTTGCTTGATGGATTTTTTTAAAAATATATTTTCAAGCTGTGGATGGTGAAATCCCTGGATACGGAGAGCTGACTGTACATCCTGGGAATATCCATTTCCTACAGGGATTCTCAGCTTGCAAATAGACATGTGTCTTCCTACTCTCAGCTTGCAAACTGAGTATTAGGGCCTTTGCAGACTGGCAGAAATAGTGCACGTTAAATTGAGGTACTGCCCTGGCTCAGTGCTAGGGAGTCATGGGAATTTTATTTTTTTTCTGAGGCATTGAGCCTTCTCTGTCAGAGAGCTCTGTGCCACAATAAATTACAGTTCCCATGATTCCCTAGCACTGAGCCAGGGCAGTGCCTCAATTTAATGTGCACTATTTCTGCCAGTCTGCAAAGGCCCTCAGTCTTCTATGGTGACCCTTGGATTATTATAGTCCCACAGGGATTTTCATTTTACCAAAGTGTTTTCACTGGCACTCTCATAGTGTAGTCTTCTATTGAGTTGAATTATATTCCAGGTTTTGAGACAATCAATGAAAGTCATTTTACCCTACAAGTTTATAAATGAATAGTTATACAATCCTAAATTTGCAAAGCACTAAGATATGAAGACCAATTTTATATTATTTTGTGTTTTACTGTTTCAAATGTTTACACGTAATACATACATCAGTGGCTTTTTTTCTTGCATTATTAGTTTAAGATTAAAAAGATATCAACACATTGGTTCATGTAGCTCAGCTTAATTGTGCATTGATTGCATTGCATTGCCTGTCATCACTTCCTTGTGTTTTTTCCTGTTCTCAGAGGTAGATGCTGGGGTGTTCTCCAACAAGAAGTTCATTTATTAGTTATTCAAACAACAAGCCAATGAGAAAGATTCAGATCTCTCATATCAGGTCCTTGTAGGTCTGACCTGTTCCACTGGCTGTTTCCCAGGACTCCAAACATAGCCAGCGTACTTTCCTGCAGGTGAACCTCTTGAGATACTAAGGATGGCCTTGCTTTAATTAAAAGCAACCATCTTGCTTGGGGTAAAATTGATTTATAGTAATCAATTTACTCTAGCATCAATATTTTCTGATCAGTGAATGAGCAGAAAATATTGATGCTAGAGTTGGAGATATTAAGAGATTAAATTCTCCATGTCAAACTGTAAAAGACAAATGGAGCCTTTCAATACATCCCCTGCTATACAGAGATAGACCTGAGAGTTGTAAGAACAGATCTAGTAACTACAAGTAATTTCTGATTAGCGTATTGGGTCTTATGGAGGCCTTGTTGTAGTCAGCAGATAGACCTCCCTTCCACCAACATCTTCAGTATATGGGTCAACACTGGGAGGGGGGGCTATATTGCATGCATGACATGGGAGGGTGCAGGGCTACATGGCACGTCCCTTCTGCCTGCTCACATATTAAGGTAAATGAGGATTTGACAGCCCAACCAGGGTTTCTATGGGCAACAAATATCATGGATAATCACATGTTGTTGTCTGTCTTCAAGTCATTTCCAGCTTAGGGCAACCCTAAGATGAATCTGTCATGAAGTATTCTTGGCAATATTTGTTCAGAGGGAGTTTGCCATGGCCTTTCTCTGGGGCTGAGAAAGTGTGACTTGCTCAAGGTTATCCAGTGGCTTTCCACTCTTGGTCTCCAGAGTCCTAGCCCAGTGCTCAGACTACTGTACTACACCGAATCTCAAATTACATGTCTACAACTGGAAATTCAGCAGAATGAAGAAAAAAATGAATTTGTCACATAAAGAAAGAAAGAAAGAAAGAAAGAAAGGGCTAAACATTGGCTATGTTTCTGTTATAGTTGATCTAAATATACTCAAGTGGACATTTGTTACATGAAAAACAATAATTTTTCTGTAGGTGAATTATTATGTTATATTTTCACATTCTCTAAGGATGCTTACTCTATTTCTTAGCAACTGTTTCATCACTGACATTTTAAAATAAGGGTGGTGAAGGTGTGGCCCACAGGACTTATGTGGCCCCTGAATCCAACAGCTGGAGGCCTTGAGTATCCCTTCTAGTCCCCAAAAGGCCTCTGAAGTCCCGATCTTTTTTAAGCCAGGACAATTTACAGTTAAATCTAGTCTGAAAATTGCACCCAACCCCCATTTGTGCAAATCCACCTCCAAATCACTACACTTCTGGTTGCCATTTTGAAGGTGAAATGTAAGGGAAACAAGGGTTTCAGCACACTTGGGTATATGTGTCCTGTGGGAAGAGTGGGAATTATAATTGCCCTTCATTCCCAGGCAGTTGCCCACCTCTCCTTTAAAATACAGTGGTACCTCTACTTACAAATGCTTCTTCTACTGAAAAATTTGACTTACGAAACACGCCTCTCAAAAAAAATTGCTTCGACTTAAGAAAGCGTTCCAACTTACAAAATTGGTGTGAACGAGCTGCTCTTCGAATTTCGTGGTATGCCATTGGTTAGCGAAATCTAGCAAAGCAGCACTGTATTGGCTAGCGAAAAGGAAGAGCTTGCCTAGCGAAATTCAGCTAGGCAGCACTGTTTGGGCTTGCAAAAGAGGAGAGGAAGTGTGGCTAGCAAAATTGGTGGCTTCTGAGATCCAGGAAGGTAGGACTTGTGGCTTTTGAACTCCAGGACTGTATTTTTGGCTTGTGATATTTGTGGCTTCTGATCTCCAGGACTGTATTTTTGGCTTCTGATATTTTTGGCTTTTGATCTCCAGGACTGTATTTTTGGCTTCTGATATTCAGGACTGTATTTTTGGCTTGTGATATTTTTGTTCCTTAAGGGTAATGTAACATGTTTGTATTAGAGGTACTTAACGAAATAACCCTGTATTATACATTTGTATTGAGTTCTAGCTTGAATCTGGGGGCCTGGAATGGATTAGGGCATTTCAATGTTAAATTTGCTTCTACTTACGAAATTTTCTACTTACGAAATGGCTGTCGGAACGAATTAATTTCGTAAGTAGAGGTACCACTGTATAGTAAACTTTTGACTGCCTATTTGATCCCACTCAATTGGGGATTTAATTTGTACCACATAGCAAATTTGCAAATTTCACTATCTGACTGGATTTCAAAGCAAATCCAGAGTGAGAGTATTGGTTTTTGTCATTATTCTGGATGGTCAAGCATTTTACTCTTGTTAACAGACCCAAAAAATATTGCCCAAAGGGAGAAGCTTTCCACATCAGTAAAGGTTTTCTTAATTATTTTTATAAAGCCTTCCCATTGAAGCTAGCTAAATGGATATGTGGAGATATGTAGAGCAGAGATGTGAAGGCCATGGGGGAGGGGGGGAATTCCGGGGGGGGGGGATGTCCCCATTCTTTTTTTGTAGTCTCTCCCCTTGAAAAATGGGGGAAAATGTATTATGGCAATTTTTGCAATCCATGTTTAATCATTTGTATTTCATATTCTATAATATTATGGAATATTTCATAATCCACCTCATTTTTTCTAAAAGCAATGTAACTGGTAGACTTTTATATGTATAGTATCTGACAGCATTGCAATCTTGGTTTCCATTTTTATAGCAATGAGTGTTTTATGTGTGCTTGACCCTATGGAGGATGACAGGAGATAAAATATTTTTCTTTGCTTTACTTAGGTTAATTGATTCTTCTGTTTTTATTCTCGCTCTTGCTCTCTTTGTGTGTAACCATGTGTGTTCCATTTGCATGTTCATAATCTGGCAAAACCAAAGAGGTGGTACACTACAGTTGTTTCTTACAGTTCAGAGTTTTGTAGCTCTTTTATAAAAGAAATAAAATTAAAAAAAATGTAATTATGTTCTCTAAAAAATTTACCATTTAGCATAGGAGACATGAAAAATGTATGTCAAACCAAGCTACACATCATGCATTTTATGTTCCTAAAATAATTAAAGTAATGTGACTTTCAACCTGGAGAAGATGTTGATTATTTTTTTCTAAAATTTTCTGCCCCCCCCCCCCCCCCCGTAAAAATTGGAAAAACTTTTTCCCCAAAAAGTATTGTCTTTAAAATGAAACTCAATGGCTTCAAAATTTCTGGAAATTTTATCTCTCTAATATGGAGTTTATCAAATTTCATCCTTACAAAAACCTTTGCGGTATTTGGTCTGAATTATGATGGCCACCCACCTAGTATCATTTACTTGTATATTTCGTTCTGAACACACTGTCCAAAATATGGAGTATGAAATGGGATGCAATGACAAGCACAAAGATTTCCAATCCGAGTTGGCCTTTAAAAACCATTATGGTAGTGGTTTCAGTGGACTCTATCCTCATTGTAAAAGTGAAGAGAGAGAAAATGTTCTTTTTTCCATTTTATATGATGTGAGATATATAATGATTAATCTGATTGCCACCGCACACAGTTTTGGTATCTGTATAATTTCACGTTTTTTAGAAAACATTGTCAAAATACAGCTGTATGAGAAAAGAAGAACATATGCTCTGAGAGGTCATAAGAAAATCTTAGAGAATCAACCAAAGACATCATTTATCAATCAAATTCTCTTTAACTTTAAACTGAGGTTAAGAGTGAAAACCAGCTATGCTGATTAAAATTTGTTTTCCTGCTAATCCCTACTCCACCACAGATTATTCCCATTTGATTTTATTTATTTTTCCACTATAAACATTGGCTTCTTTGAACTATTGTTTCCCACAATTTAATATGCTAACTGAATAAGGGTTTTTGTTACCACACTCCCTGCACTCTCAAATGCACAGAAGGCTATACATAAACTATTATAGGACTATGTGTGCAAAGGCATGCCTCAAACATGTATGTTTGATTATTTGTAGCTAACAAACTGTAAGGATTTATGCACTCATAAACTCACTGTCATGGTCTGCTTTGAACTGCAGCTCACAGAGACAAAAGACTTTGAGCTTATATACTAGCTTAAGGAGTCAATGAAAACTCTTCAATGGGAATCTAAAATTCAGCAGGAAAGGCAGATGGTCTGATGGTTGTGGGAGGTGTCTTCAGATCAGCCCAAATTATCTCTTTTTTGAAATTTGCAGAAACAGAATTACACTCAGAGCAAATTGCTTTGTGGCAAATCTTATTGTAGGAATTATTATTTCATTTTTGCTGTGGAATAGTGATGTAAGGCAAACAAAATGCAACCCAACCAACTTTTTTCCTGCAATAGAAACAGGCGGGAGGTGATGTCAGTATGATTTTGTTATCTTGGAAATGTGAGCAGATTAAGAGGCAAATGTCTAGATAGCAATTTTGTGCAATGCTTAAAAAAAAACAACCCAAAACTTTATTTATTAAAATACTTATACCCTGTCCTATATCTGAGGATATCCAGGCAAGGTATAAAGTGAATTTCAAGAGTTTAAAGCCAATTTAAAACAATAAGAATAATTTAAAACACACCTGCAGCTGCAAATGAAATACTGCAACAATTACTCAAAAACACTGTGTCCCTATTACTTTACTCCATTACGCTACATTTATTTAATATAGTGATGCAGTGGCTCAAGTGGTTAAGATGCTGACTCTATTGATTACAAGATCTACAGGCTGGCAGTTCGAGGCCCGGGTGCTGCATGATGGGGTGAACTCCCATCACTGGTCCCAGGTTCTGCCAACCTAGCAGTTCGAAAGCATGCAAATGTATGTAGATAAATAGGTTTTCAGTGGGAAGGTAAACAGCATTCTGTACAATCATGCTGGCCACATGATCACAGAGTAGTCTCTGACAATGCTGGCTCTTCAGCTTAGTAACGGAGATGAGCACCACCCCCAACAGTTGGGCAACACTTGACAACCTTGTCAAAAGTAGGAAAACCTTTACGGGTTTTTAATGCCAAATATCTAGAAGAGAACTGCTCTGATCATTAAAGTACAATATAATCTCAGCTTTACTTCAAATTAATCAAATATTTGCTCTGTATCATTTGTACACATACATCTGATTTCCAACATGCTTTCCCACCTATCTATTAATGGCCAGGCAACTCTTCAGACAAATCCTGAATTGTTAATCACCTTGAGCCAATTGAAACCGATTTAGGTCTGGTTTAAAGTGAGAGCCAGCATGATGTAGTGGTTTGAGTGTTGGACTGTGATGATGGAGACCAGGGTTCAATTCTCAGCTTGGCCATGAAACCCACTGGGTGACCTTGAGTAAGTCACATGCTCTCAGCCTCAGGGGAAGGCAATGACAAACCTCCTCTGAACAAACCTTGCCAAGAAACCCCCATAATAGGTTCACCTTAAGGTATCCATAAGTCAGAAATGCCTTGAAGGTACACAACAACAAAAGTGGATCAAATCAGATTGACGTGACTCTGGAACAGATTGGCCTAGTCTCAGGAAAAAGCTATCTTTGGACCCATCCAAAAGGAGGGGTAGTCAAACAGTGGGTCTCCAAGTGCACCACGAAAGGGAATATCCGTGGTGGGGTGATGAGAAAGGAGAAGGTGGGGGATGAACTTTACAAAGTGAGAGCTGCATCTTTGCTTTCAGAGGAAAGGATCTCACCAACTTTGTCCAGTCACAGAGTTTGAGAGGAAAGACAAACCATATGAGGTCACTGAATTGTACATGCAAAGTTCTCTCCTGCAGGTTGGTATTCTTTTTCTACATTTAGCTGGCAACAGTTGAAATCTACCTTCATTCCTATCCATGTGTCCATCACACTGCTTCTCAGTGCTGTGGTTTTGAGCAATAGTCCTGGTGTTCAGCTGTGCTTTTACTGCTAAAGAACCAGATGTTGTTAGCTTTCAACTGTCAGCAGGTCCCTGAGCCACCATAGCCACTAATGAGGAGGGCTGGGAACTAGGAACAATTCCTCAGAAACTTACCCACTGATCTGCCTCTTTTGTTCCTTTTTATGTTGGAGCTAACATTCGAGAATAGAGGAGGTGGAACTTTCCATGGCAGCAGAAAGGGGGGTAGAATCAAAATTCAGTTCTCCTCCTCTGTGGGCCAACTCTTGTCTCTGTCCTTGAAAGAGGCACATAGTAACTACCACATTACTGTAAGTCATTAACAAGTTACTATTATTTTAGATGTGTAGATGGAGCTTTAGATCTATCAGATCTCACCTTCTAAGGACATTATTTCTACCTCTGCTTTGACAGTAGTTTAACAATTGAATTATATCTCACATTTTTTCTCAATTTCCCAATTTTCTCAGTTTCCCAATTTTTTGGCCTATAGCCTCCATCAGCCCCTCCCACCATGGGCTTTGGTAAAATACTGTAGGAGCTGCAGTTCAATACCTCTGGAGGCCCAAGTGTTTCCCATCTTAACATGCACTCCAATATTTCATAGATGAAATCCAAGACACATGTGGCAAAGCACCTCAAAATGGTCAAGATGGCAAAAGTTATTAATGAGGAAGAACATGAGCTAGGAGAAGCTGCAGCAATTTGCTTTTTCCTGAGCCTACTGGAAAGGGCAAGATTCTGGTCCCTCTTCTCCTCTCCCTCCTGCTGAGTTGATTTGAACTCAGATTGTAGCAATTGAAATAAGCTTAGAGCAAAGCAGAAAAATGGAAAGAAGGCAGAAAATTAGACCTTTTAAAAACAGGTAACAAGTGGGGTGACAAAGGGTTAATCTGGAGTGTCCCTAATAAATTGGGGCAAAGGGAGGATATGATCTTGTGTTCCCATTTTGCACTCTGCCATTCACTTTAGTTACACTACTGCTCTGTACTACCACAAACCTATTGCTATTCTCAGAATCCCAATCCAGATTGCAAGGGTCAGATGCTCAACTGTTCTTGTGTCATTTTGAATAACTCTTTCACTAATCAGCTTGGTATTTTCATTTGCCAGAGACTCCATGTTTATAAAACACTAAACGTGAAAGTCTCCTGGGTTGTATTGAGCACTGTACCTTTTTGTTTCTTGTGCAAACTGACTAGAGGATCACTGCCATTCAACTAAACAGCCTTCAGACTTCAGAAGAGAAGTCCAACATTACATATGGAGCTTGTTTGCTGCTATAACCTTTACTAATTAAATTCGGCAGGTGGTGTTATTACCTAGAGATGAATCTGCAAATTTTGTACACCTTTCCACCAAGACTAGGAACCAAATAAATACATAAATAGGAAACTGCAAATATTAACTATTAAAATATTAATATGAAATATATGTACAAGCAAACAGGACCTACAACAAAGCACTGCAGCATGGAGGATCCCATTTCAGGATTTGAGCTAAGCTCCCTCCCTAACCTTTTGGATGAGCCTTTGGTTGTGGTTGTTCTTATTCTGCTTAATATTTATCTGTATGCATTTGAATGTGCATATTTAATATTGGAAACCTTTGGGAGAAAGCTTTTCTTCTTCCCCTGGAAAACTAAAAGAGAGAGCACTCTTCCACAGATGACTTTCTATTTGAAATATGCCTTTTGAAAGGGATTTCACCCTCCTATTGAAAAGCACCCTAGAATTTATATACTTTGTTTGGCCAATTTTGCCTCTTTTCTTGAATCCAGATATGAAGAAATCAAGTGTAGCGCAGTATTTTTGTTCCTTTCTCTAGTTTAAACCTATGCATATATATATTTCAGGAACAAGTTCAGCGGGGAAAGTATATGTAATGCATTCACTTGGAAAATTTCCACCACTTTTAAGTCATTAGTGACCTCTCCAAGATATCTACCCTCATTCCAGCTTCCAGGATTGTGAGCCACGTTGACAAAAGGCTGGATGCTAGAAAAGTCATATGGTTTCCAGTCAAAGGAGTTAATTAAAATAGAGAAATAGTGTCTGTGCATGTGTGTGCTCCACCAACTCTGGCTTTACAAAACTGATGTTTTAAAGGCAGTGATCTCAGTATCCTTGCAAAGACTCAGAATGTATTTGTTTAATGATGGTCACATATATTTTGCACCATATGTGCAATTTTAATTTTGGAACTACAAATCACAGCATTCCCCAACTTAAAAAATTTACTACTCATGTTTGATGGAAGAGTCTGAAATCTGTAGTCTCAAAAAAATAAAAAATAAAATCCAAGCTCTGGCACAAGCTTATATATTGGACTAGGCAAACATTTTGGCACCAAGGCCAAATATAATATCAGATGTTGGATCACTGAGAACTGGCCATGATTAAAGTGCTCTTCCCAATCCTTAACATGTTTGTTGCACAGAACCCGACCTCTTCCCACAAAAAATGAGCATTTGTGTTTGTTAATATCTTATTTTAGTATATAACTAATTGGATGAAATAGTGTGTGAATTGGCTTAGGACTAGGGGACCCCATTCTCAGCTGTAATGCCTTTTGTGTGATGTTTGGCCAGTAAGTGTCTCTCAACACAACTCTCTCTCTCTCTCTCTCTCTCTCTCTCTCTCAATGTAGCTCCTTATTTAGATTTACTGTAAGAACAAATGGAAGTGCATATGTGAGAAAAACCAATATATTTGTTGCTAGGATGGTGAAGGAAGATTATTCTGATCTGGAACATCCAGAAATTGCTAAGGCTTCTGTGACAGGAATGTGGTGTACCTGCTCTGGATTTTAACCCAAATTTTAAGCTGGCCAAAATATTGAACCTATTTCAGGCATGGTGTTCATCACCTTAGATGTTTCTATACTGCTTACCGGTGTACTAAGTGGTTTGCAAAGTGTAAGCTAATTGTACCCAACAAATTGGGTACTCATTTTAGCAACCTAAGGAAGGATGCCAGGGTGAGTTGACCTGGAGCCCCTGGCTGGTATTGAGCTCACAACCTTGTGGTTTGTGAGAGGCTGCAGTACAGGCATTTAACCACTGTACCATTTATTTACAGTTGGCCCTTGGTATCCACTGAGGTTTGATTCCAGGACCCCACATGGGTACCTAAATCTGTGGATGCTCAAGTCCGATTAAAGACAATGGCATAGTAAAATGAGGGAGCCAGTGTGGCATAGTGGTTTGAGTGTTGGACTATGACTCTGGAAACTAGGGTTCGATTCCCCAACTCAGTTGTGAAACTCACTGGGTGACCTTTGTCAAGTCACATGCTCTCAGCCTTAGAGGAAGGCAATGGCAAACCTCCCCTGAACTAATCTTGCCAAGAAAACACCATGATAGGTTCACCTTAGAGTCATCATAAGTCAGAAAGGATGTGAAGGCACACAAAAACAAACAACAAAGTAAAATGGTATCCCTTATATAAAATGGTAAAATGAAGGTTTGCTATTTGGAATATATGTATTTTTTAAAATATTTTCAAGCTATGGATGGTTGGATCCGTGGATACAGAATCCATGGATATGGATATTTCATTTATATGCTGTGTTTCTCTCAGGGTGGGACGCAGAGTGCTCTTTTACGAAAATAATGTAACATTTACTTGTTATTTCAAGATATTTGATTGGGAGAGATCATTTCTCTTTTAAGTTTTTTTTAAACAAAATAAATTCTAAAAATTTCAATTATTTATTCCCTACCTTCCTCCTGGTATGGGACCCAAAGCAGTTTACAACAAATAGTACAACTAAAGCTTCTTAGATATTGATACAAAAGGTTTAAACCCATTAAATAAACTGTTCTGTTAAAAAGCACTAAACTAAAACACATTAAAATATAGTTTTAAAAAAGGATAAAAATCATAAGGCACCCCCTTAAAAGATACATACGGTACTTCTGTCAGGTTTTTGCCAGTTGAAAGAGAGCAGACAGGCCAAGTGAGCCTCACATATGAAGGAATTCCACAGCTTGGAAGCAGCCACTGTGAATGCTCTCTCCCTTGCCCTTTCCAAATGACCTGTGATGGTGATGGAACAGAAAGAAAGCCTCCCCTTAAAGATCTTATTAGTCATAATCATTTATGAGTAGTGAATAAAGTTTCTTTTTAAAAAAAGAAAAAGAAATAAAGCTTGCTAAACATGTTAATTAAAATATTTGAAGCTCTGGTCATGGCACCTAGTACCCAAGGCTAGACCAGTTATTTTGTCATTTGAGACAGAAATCTCATAAGAAGTAGACAGATGTTTGGGAATTTATTTGCCATTTGTACATAATTCTGCTCTGTTTCTACAGAAGTATTTATGAATCAGTGAACGAAACATCTGAGACATCAGCCTCCATGATTTATGTAGAACTGCGTAGTTTTCCCCCATTACAGGAAATACAAGGATTCCATTAAAAAAATAATAAGAGTCACACTTAATGGCCTAAATCTTATTGTTAGCCCCATCTAGACCAGAGCTATTGAAGCAACTGGATTTACCAATGTGTTGATTCATCATTCAGCAATTAATGGATATACTTTAGTTGGGACTAACCAAAAGGATTCCTGACAATGTGTGTCATTCAGGAGATTCCATGTATTTGAGCAGCAGACAAATATGCTGGGCGCAGGGAGTAAAATTCTGTGACCTTAAACAATCAATCAAATTGGCCACATTATATATTTATTTATTCAGAAAAGGATGGATCCACATTTAGACCCATGCAATGAGGTGAGAGGAAGTGAACATCCCTGCTCATTCTTCTTCATAGCAGCCCTCAATTTCCTCAAGCATCAAAATGTCTCCAGACAGCCCTGCCTCATGTCTACACATCAAGGAGTCTCCTGAGTATGCCAGGTGATGAAGAGAAGGGAACAAACGAAAGCTATTTGCATGAGAGGCCGACCAGTGGGAGAGGTCAAGGCTGTCAAAGGATGGGGTAGGTAAAATAACATTCCACCAATAAAGCACACTTGTCAAACAGCATCTCTTTGCCAAGGGTGTTAATATTTCCAGACAGCATCAGTTATCACTTTCTCACTGTCTTTGTTTTCTCATTTGTAATTGAAATGAGAGCAAAGAGGTCTCCTTAAAGCAGGGCAGCACATTCCTCCCAAGAACCCACTTCCACATCTGTTGTCTCTGCATCCATCCGTCATCTAAATTATTAGCTGGGGTTCAACAGTATCCATAAGTTTCCTCAATTAATCTATCAGTTAGCTGTTCCCAAGGGGTGATCCAAATGCACCTCCCCATTGAAACCCTAAAGTCTTTAAACAAAACAAAACAAAGGGGGGTAATTTAAAACAACATAACACAAGATAAAACTAAATAAACAATCATTGGCTGAGGATGCTGATCAGTTTGCATTATAGATCAGCAAAGGAAACACTGGGCAATTACACACAAAGAAACAATGTTTGATTTTTAAAAAGAAAAACAGAGGTAGAGATGGGCTTTCATGTTTCAATTTACAATTAATACTCTTTCCTTTCCTTCCCCATTACCTACTTAGCATGGAATAATGCCCATTACATCGGGGAATTCTCATGTGAGGCTTGATTGCTGTACAGAGCATGATGAAAAGGGCCCCTTAAATGCTCATGATTGGGCTGCTTGCTCTCATCCTCAATGGCAATTTATTTAAATTTGATACTCTGCAGGGGAAGCCCATTCAAAGGAAAGGCGCACCAAGCTGTTTATCATTTCCATTCGAGGTACTGAAGACTGTGCCATCTTGAAAGCTTTATAAAAAGAAAGAATTAAAAACATAGGGGGGAAGAGGGCAGGTTAAAACACTGATGTCATCTTCAAGGCTGTTATCTATAAGATGCAGCAGTTAAAGCAGAGGGTTGGGAACATGTGTGTCTATAACACAGATCAGCTTCTAACCTGGGAAAGGGATGCCGGATGATTATTTTTCTAGATAATATGGGTGCATGTTGTAGCTGCAGAAGACCAATGCTGCTTGAGGGGAAGAAGGCCTCAGGACCGGATTCCTGGAAGCAGAGTTAGAAGCACACAACATGCTAGGAAATCTTGCATATTCCATGGGAGATAGAATGGTGGCTCATTCTCACTACACAATTATAGCACTATGATTCCATTTTAACTGCTATGGCGATATCCTATGGAATCCTTGGGGTTTTGTTTTTTTTTAGCTTGGTAAGGCACTAGAACTCTTTGGCTAAGAATACTAAATACCTTTCTTAAATGGAAAATTCCAGGATTCCACAGAATGGAACTATGGCAATTAAAGTAGGATCATAGTGCTATAGTTATGTAATGGGAAGGGGACCAGTCTGGTGAGCTGAAATTCCATTAGAATTTCAACCAATGAATCCAGAGCATACTCTCCAGATCTTCACAAACTCCATTCCCATTAATCTCCAAAACTGCAAATCTAAGGACACAAACTTTTGACCTTTTTTCTGGTCAAAAAAGATCTTTTTGAGAAAGAATAAGTGGCTTGGCAGACATTTTTAAAAAATGGCTTGGTAGCCAAATAGACACCATTCTTCTGAGGCTACATGGATTTGTTTGGCTCAAAGAGAGATAACCCTACAGAAGATTTAATAAGTTAGGTTTTTGCCTCCCATGAAAGCAAGGTTTGAGAGTTGGACCAGGACTCTGAAGGAACACTGGAAGACCAGGCTTCGTATCCCCAGTTGGCTATGGAAACCCACTGCATGGTCTTGGGCAAACCACACACACTCAGCCTCAGAGGAAGGTAATGACAAACTCCTTCTGAACAAGTCTTGCCAAAAAAAAAAAAAAAAAAAAAGAGAAGAAAGAAATCCTATGATAGGGGTTATCATAAGTTGAAAATGACTTGAAGGCACAAAACAACAAAGAGCTGGTAGCAAATATAACAGAAACAACAAAGGAGTTTTTTGTGAATCCATTGCATTTTTCTCCATCCATACTTGGACAGCAAAAAAAGAAATCAGCCAATACGTTTCATATGCATCCACAAGAAGATGCTCATCCTGCAGTATCTTTTATCTTTTGGCCAAAGGAGTCAGTCCAACTAAAGTATTCCAAGGTGAATTAAGGATGGAGTATCAGCTCTGTATTTCAGCTTTAACTCTCAATTTCCTGCCTCTTTGTGTGTTTTAGGCAGATCCTTCCCATTACTTTAATGTCTTCTTTTTGTGGTTTAATATTTCTAAGGGCAGTAAATTATTTGCAGCTTATGTCTAAAGGAGAAGGGGGTGAGATAAATTTCTCCTGTGGTTAGTGACCACAAAATAAAACAAGAAACAGAAAAACATGAACAGAAGGTTCTGAAGAAAAGGTTACAGGACTTTAAGCCTTGGCTTTGATATATCAATGAAAGAAAGTTCAGCTCGAACCTAGTGACTACGGTAATTCTTTTCCAAAGCAAAGTAGCAAATGAAAATTACTATATCCATCACCCCTATGAGAGCTGTCTATCTCCAAACATGAGGAAGTGCAGCCAATTGGAAGGATTCTCCTTCCTGACACTGTCTTCCCACCATGATAAAAATGAATTGTCAAAGAACAACTCTATCTGTGCTAGTGAGCCTCAGAATTATAACTGTCAAATTACAATGGACAAGTTGAGCAGACCTCTTTGTCTCACTGTGTGGCATGGCTGAATAGAAAATGCTAGATTTGTGATACATCTCTCTTTGGTACTCATCACCTACTGGTGATGAACCTGGTGTGGCTTATGTCCTTCACCATCATCTCCCTTTGACATGCTGATGTTATCAGTGTAAGTTTTGGTGAGGAGTCATCACAGAAATCTAATAAATCATCAACCACATCTTTAGGTGAGTTCATGGTACAAAAAGATGCCTAAGGGTGTTAGACTATTTGGGCATATTCAAGCAAAACCTACTCAGCATAGAAGAATGACCTGGATAGATGCTATTATATAATCATCGGGATGCTTGGCCCTCTGTGTGTCACTAAACTTGCAAGTCACATGATACCCCATCACTGGCAATACTAGCTAGAGTTGATGGGAGCTGGAATCCAGCAACACATGCATGACCACATGTTTCCCATCCATGCTATAAAATAATGCATTATAGGGAGCAATACCACTTGTGGATCCCTATGGAGCAGACCAATGACCAGAAATGCTGTCAAGAAGAGACCTAAAGTATGATGTTAAGAATATTAGACTAGAACTAGGAATTCACTGGCAGAGTCCAATTATTAGACCTGCTAAACCAATAGGAACTTGAAAAATTAACGCCTATATGTAAGTTCCATTAAGTCAATAGTTCTACTCTCGCTGGGACTGACAATTAAATTTAAATCACTACTTGGCTTTTTCTAGCCCATGAGCTTGTTGTGACGTTAAATACAAGCCTAGAACATAGTGATTTTCCCAGTGATTTCCCAGCCCCCAGAGAAGACTGAAGGATAGAAGCAACTGGAGAAGACTTTCCTTACATCTCACCAATAAAGAGGTTATTTCATTTTAAAAAAAAGGAAATTGGGGCCTTTGGGGATGGGCTTTTGGATTCCTGTCTGTGAAAAGAAACGCTGGGCAAGCCTGGATAAAGCCAGCCCTTCACAGCTAATGGGATGCAATAAAGTGCAACCCATGCGAGAAAGGATATAACCTTGAAGCTTGCCTGTAAAAAAAAGGTTAGATAGGGACAGAATGAAACAGAGTTAGGGCAGACAGAAGCAGAGTGAAGACTGGGAAGGAGATGGGAATGAATAAGATCTGAACAGGGTACAAAGAGCTGGGAATGTAGAAAGAATCCAGTGAGTTCATGTTTAACCCTAGTTGCTCTATAAAAAATCTTGACTGGTTTTATTTTCTACAACCTTGTCTGACTGTTTTTATTTAAGAATTAACAAGGAAAACTAGTCATATTTTACCACACTGAACCCACTGATCAACACAGCACAGCCACTTGCCTGGAATAGCAGCCACCTTGAGGCCTCCATACCAGACTGGATCCTCACTGCAGAAATAATCCAGTTCAACACCACTTTAATTGCCATGGCTCAATGCTATGGAATTCTGGGAAATTAATTTTTGTGAGACATTTAGCCATCTCTGTGAAAGAGCTCTGGTGTCACAACAAATTACAATTCCCAGAGTTCCATAGAACTGAGCCATGGCAGTTAAAGTGGTGTCAAATTGGATTATTTCAGCAGTGTGGAAGCAGCCCCAAAGAGAGATTCTAAGGATAAATGGGCAAGGTGAGATATAGGCGCCCTAGGGATGGAACCTGAGGGATAACCTGGATAGGGGTTGCATCAGTAATTTTAATAGTGCTTAATTTTTTTAAAAAATATTCATACTATAAATTGGTTTAACTGTATTTTGTTTTAAATGGTGCTGTAAGACAGGTTGGGTCTCATACTGGAAGGAAGGCAGGATAAAAATGTTAAAAGTGAAGAAAAATAAGAAATGAATATGAATTGGTAGAGTGAACAAATAGGTCATTGTTGAAAGGGTAATACAGGAAGCAAATATTGAGTGGAATACAAACATTTTGGGTTTTCTTCCCTCACAAACATGATCATATACTTTTGATTCCAACCATCTCTCCATGTAAGTATTTTCCTCCTGAGTACAGCCATAAGCAACAGAGTAAACATGTATTCCCCAACTTTGTGAATGTCCATCAAACGTCTATCGATGCAGGTTCCACCAGGCATTTTCATGAGCCTGAACGCTGACTTATCTTTAGTACGAGGTTTTGAGGCCTGTCAGGATTTATTAAATTTCAATGGCCAGCCTTCCCCTTACAAGGGAGAGAGGTTGGACAAGGTCTTGACCAGCAAATATGAAAGTATATTGTTCACTTTCCTCTCTCAAAATCAATATTTAGAATTTTTTTTATTTTTATTTTTTTGGTCTCCTAAGTGCTCCCATATGTTTCAAAAATAATTAAATTTTTAACTGACATTTTGGCCTCCCTCCTAAAAGCGAATATCCTTCTCAGCTGCTAAACATTTGATAGTCTTGAAGTTTTGGGGAAGCCTTGCTTTTAAAATTCTCTCCAAAATGTACACGAAACAGGACAAAAGTGACATAAACCTTTTGATCTGGTTGGTGAAAATCAGGAAGTGGGTTTTTTTCCCTTTTTTAAAGAGAACGAACTATCTTTTTTTAAAAAAAAAAAAGACTGAAGTCACCATTTTCAAAGAAATAAACTCGGACACAATTGTATAATGGGATGTGATATTGTTTCAGCACTGTCTGGTAAAAGCTGATTCAATACATTAGTCAGGTTTTGGGGGTTTTTTTGGCAGTCCCAACAAACATGGTCTATTGAACAAGAAATAAGGCAAGAATAAATGATTTAAATTATCTGATGGGCTGCAGATTGATTCTGCCTCCAATCTCTGGGATAATTACAACTGTTGAGACACCATGTCAAAACTGACACACACGTTTTAAAAAGAATATTTGTATACATTAATTGTATAGGACTCCAAAGTGTTCCTGCTATCGTATATGAATTTTGTATTTATTATATTTTGTTTATGTTTTGTAAATGATCTTGTAAATCTCTCTGGCTTTTATTTATAGGTTCCTTATTGGGAATCCTCTTCAATGTTTTGTTTTGTTTCTGTTTTTGTGTATTTCTAATCCACTTAACACCTCACATTTCCAGTGTGGAGAAGTAAGGAGAGCAAGAACACAAAGCTGGTCCTGATAACATCTACACCCACTAACCCAGAAATAGGAAACATTACTGTTGTGGGTTACAATTCACAGAATTCACTAGCCAGCACAGGAAATGGCAATGCTAACTAGCCAATTCATTGGGAGGGGTAGATTATTTTCCCCCCAATATTTCCCCCCCCCCCAGCTTTTGCATTAACCACATAATAACTTGTTCTCCATTCTCCTACATTTTGCTCCCTCTCTTTTAAAGTACTTTAAACAATGAACAGTACAGTTCTGCAGAGTTATGTAAGAGTAATCCACATGGAACACAATTAGACTTTCTACTGGGTTACAATGCATTGTACAATTGCAGTGAGGTGCATTGTTCAACATCTTACTGATTTGTCTCTTTTTATCCTTCAGTTAAAAATTTTTTTTGTATTCTTTAGCTAGAAGTCTGTTGCTTAGTCCCAAGTACAGAAGATCCATTGAACCAATTGTTGAACGATGACTCAATACATAAGGTAAATCCAATTTATTTAATAGATTCACTATAGTCATGACTAACTATAGGATTTAGGCCTATAGTTTTTTAATTTTGTAAATTGCCCTGAAATTATATACCCAGAGACATCAGATTTCTTTATTTTCAATTCAAGATCTATCCAATTCCAATAGTCCAGCTAATGGAAAGTCCATTTTTCTCTTCCTTCCATGACCAAGCCAGCTAGCGGCATCATTTCTTTTATGTATTAATCAGCCTCCAGCCAAATGAGCTTCTATAGAATTAATCTAATACTCAGCTATGTTCCTTTTGATTTTAAGCTGGAAAGAATCCAGTTTCAGACAGTAATTTAAAAGATCTTACTGTAGCAAATTAGTGGATTTGTCCTTGGGGTCAACATCCCATCCAAATGCACCAGCCCCATTGACTGGTAAATTAATTTCAAAACACCACTTGTAATCCAGCTACTCATTTTGGAGACTCTTTTCTACTTTTGCTTGTCCCAAGCCCCTTTCAGCTGCACACACCTGGCCCAAATTTTCACATTCTCTAGTATATGCATACTGATCATACATTCTCTAGTATGCATACTAGAGAGCTTACTACTAATAAAGATTACTATTGTTCACCCCTGCTGTAATGTGAATCATCTTGAAGATGCTCTGATATTTCTGAAAACATAGCTCTACAAGAATCTTAAGATCCTTGGATGAAGACTTTCTCTTGGTCCCATTTCCATCACAGGCCTATCTGATGAGAACACAGGAGAGGGATTTGTCAATGGCTGCTCTAAGCTGGCCCCCTCTTTGCTTTCTTTTCATTGGCAGAGAATTACCTTTTTAGTGATTAATTGGTTGCCTTCTATGAAGTATTTTTGACTTTATTATGATTTCTAAACAGTTTTATACTTTTTTAAAAGGGTATAAATAAAAAATACTGGTACTCTCATGTGATTATTGTTAAATTGTGCTTTAACTTTTTTATTATCAGGTTGTTTGCTTATCTTGTTTTTAGTCTTCGTAAGCTGCCTTGGATACTGTGCTAGGAAAAAGGTAGTAGATAGATGGATGGATGGATGTAGGCTCTCAAGAGACTAACGGTCTAAATACCCTAAAGACAACAGATCCATGTATCTTGGAACCAGAGTCAGCCCTGGTTAGTACTTGGATAAGAGCTGACCAAGGAACAACAGGTGCTCTAGACTAAATTTCAGAGGAAGGCAATAGCAAACCACCTCTGAATATTGGTTGCTTTTAAAAAAAAACCTATGAAATTCATGCAGTCACCATACATTGACAGACAACTTGAAGGCACATAAACAAATCTCAAGAGACTGTAAAGGCTCATACCTTGGGGGGCAGTTTCAGTTCTACCATCAGGCAAAGTGAGGTAATCTTTTAAAGCAGCAAAAGTAACTGTTGGAATATTCCACACAACCTACTTGGGCTCCCTGGTTAGTTTGCTGTGTAGCTATCATGGCGTGTATGCTGAAATAAGATTCAACTCAACTCACTCATCAGTTTCTCTATATAAATGGAGGAGGAAGCCCCATCTTTTACTTTGCTTTAAACAGCAAGACATCTGAGAATTACCCTGCTCTAGCCCACAGCTACTGGAAGACAAGTGCAAGATAGAGAACTTCTTTCAAACCCTGGTAACTAGAGCCATTCAGTTAGTTCTTTCAATGGTCCCTTCCCTCCTAGAAGAGGTGAACGGTCTGGATATAATCTTTCATCTTCACTTACTTCAGTTTACATATGGTGAAGAACAGTGGTAAGATGTCCAATGTCATGGGAACACACAATATCACCTGCTGATCAGAGGTCGGAAACAAAGTTGGGAAGGTCTAGGAAGGCAAATGGAAATGAAAGTTCACAAAGGAGAGGTTAAACTCATACATGAAGTCATCAGACCATGTCCCGTTTCTTTGTTTATTTCACCATTTATTTTGTTTTCTTCCTACACTGTATGACTTGAGTTGTGATCATTTGCACAGAGGTGGGCAAATGGTAGATCTGGTTATATTGACAGAACCCTTCATAGAATCATAGAGTTGGTGACCGCAAGGGCTATCCAGTCCAACCCCCTGCCATGCAGGAATACACAATCAAATCACTCCCGACAAATGGCCATCCAGCCTCTGTTTAAAAGCTTCCAAAGAAGGAGAGTCCACCACTCTCTGAAACAGCATGTTCCAATGTCAAATAGCTCTAACTGTTGGAAAGTTCTTCCTAAAGTTGTATCTGTCTTTTGAATTCATTAGTATATGTCCTAATCTCTGGAGCAGCAAAAAACAAGGTTGCTCCATTCTCAATATTTCTTCAACTATTTAACAATTGCAAAACAAAAGTGATCCCCCTCATTGCTATTTAATAATTCCCCTATTATCCTAAATTTCACCACTGAAATGAAGAAAGCTTGGAGTAACCAGAATCAGATTATGTAGGAAGACCATACAGTTCTGGCACTCCAAACACATTCTGGGGCTCAGAACTCATTAATTCTCAATCTATATCCTTCACACCTGGTTCCAATTGCTGGGTTGGGGATTCTAAGGGGAAAGTAGATTCTTTATGCCTGATTTCTGTTCTCTCCTGCCACACACAACTGTCATGAAGTAAGATCTGGTCAAAACAGTAGATCAGGGGTAGGCAACCTTTTTGAGCCGGGGGCCGGGTTGCTGTCCCTCAGACAATTGGGGGGCCGAAGCACCAAAAATAAATAAATAAATAAATATAAAAATATATTTTTTAAAAAATAAAAAAATATGCATGCACACTCTCTCAGCCCCAGAAAAGCCATGGCAAAACCCCTGTGGAGATTTTGCCAAGAAAACTCCAAGAACAAGTAATAACAACAATAATCAATATCATTATTGCGGGCGGCGGCAGCGGTGACAGGACCGGCCTGGGGCCGGACCAAAGGCCTCAGGGGGCCACATCCGGCCCCCGGGCCTTAGGTTGCCTACCCCTGCAGTAGATCTTGCTTCTGCATAGAATGTGATTCCTCAACCTGCCTCTGAAAGCTATACATTCACTTTGAGAGAATGATAAAGTCCCAGAGATAATTTAACATAGGAAGTGGCCTTATAATTAAACCATTGGTCCATCTCACTCATTTCTGAATGTCTACACATTGACTAGCAAGGGATCTTTGGGATTTCAGACAGACCATACTTCTTGAAGGTATTGAGGATTGATTCTAAAGTCTTTTCCATGCAAAGTATTTGCTTGGCCACTGAATTCCCCTGAACAGCCCTTCGCTCAGGATAGTTTCTTTTATCACTTGATTAGGAGCCATGTTGAAGCCTTGTCCATGGTCTCCATCATAAATGCACTGTACCTCTAAATTGATGCAGATCTCAACTGCTACTGAGCCATGACAATAAGTCATTAACGGCAGAATCCTGTTGATACTTGTTCAGAACTGAATCCTGCTGTGTTTAATGGAATTTACTGCTTCCAAATAAGTGTGCACAGAGTTGTGATCTAACATCAAAACCTTGTTCAAGTCTACCCAAAAAGAAGGGCCACAGAGTGTAATATATCTTCTTACGCTGAGGTAAATGTGCACAGAAAGTCATAATATTATTATTATTATCATTGTCATCATCTTTATTTATATCCTGCCTTTTTCATGGATTGGAACTCAATGCATCTTACAAATTAAAACAATTACAGTATAGTTAAAACATAGAAAAAGCCAAGAGAATTAAACTGTAAAGCAATATTAAAACAATTTCAAATGTGCAGTAAAAATGATTTTTAAAACAATTAAACTGGTATAATTTAAAATAATCCCACAGCCTTTTACAAGCCCTTTCCTTAACAGCATTCAAGTCTAGGTGCAACCAACAAGGTGGCCCTAGCCTGTGTTCCAACCAACCCATATCTGTGAAAGGAGGGCCTCTCCTATAGATCTCAGGGTCTGGGCAGGATCACTGGGTGTGGTGGGAGGGGGGGTGTTGTCAGATAACCTGAATTTAAGTAATATAGAGCTTTATAGGTCACCACTAATGCTTTGAGTTATGCTTAGAAACAGATCAGCAGCCACTGAACTCAGAATAGACAGCAGGGTGTGCACTGAATAGCACAATATGGATAACTTGCTGGCACACATTAAGGCAGTGGCTAGGAGGACAAAGTGGAATTCTTAAGGAATGCACTCTATCCCTCTGTATCATAGATATCTGGTGTGTTCCATTCTCTGTTAAGAACAGCTGGAACAATGGCTGAATTGATTCCACCTGTATAAATCCAGTCTTTGTACTAGTATTTTTCTGATATCTCTGAAGCACAAACTATGGAGAAACTGTACTTTGAAGTACCATTACCTCAGCAAGATAAATTTATATGAACAACGTATAGTTTCAAAGCACTATGCAGCTTGGCACTAAGTACCTGAAGGATCACATGCCTCCATATCAGCCTGCCCATACATGAAAACCTTACTCCAGCACCCTCCACCAGCTGCCAACACCATTTGGAAGGAGGCACATAGCAATGCAAAGGATGACTTCCAGTTTTATCAGTGGTAGCAGCATAGCTATGGAATATTATCCCCAGAAAGATTTCCCTGAAGCCCACATTATATCTATTTATTTTAATCTTTACTCTTTTCCTATCCTGTTTCCTAAACATGGTGGAAGGCAACTCACAAAGTGTAATGAAAAATACAGTTCTAATCAAGCAGTATACATTCAGTGTATGTGTGCATTAACTGTACACATTTACTTTTAAACAGTACTTCATTCCCTTCCTGTCTATGGCTAAACTTATAACCTCTCTATCTGAGTTTTTGTCCAGTTCACTTTTAATTAGAGCAGCATAAAAAGGCAGAAGCTGAAATGTCTTAGCAACATATTCAACTGTTTCTATTATATTAGTTACTCCACTAAATATATATCCTAGGTCATCAACTGCATTCTTCTGGAATAGAGAAAAGATTTGTCAGAAATGCTGTTTGCTGTTTTAAAAACTGTTCTTCTGTAAGGAAAGTTCTTTGCCATCCTGTGAAAGACCAATAAGAGGATGGAAGATGGTAGGAGGGATCCAAAGCCTTGGCTATTGAAAACTATTGAACTAGGCTATTGAGAACACCCTCTCCCAGATCCTTACAAGACAGATATCAGGATTGATGGAACATTTAATAAGTCCTCTTTTGATAGCAGGTTCAAATGGGTGAAGGGTTTTTCATAAAAGTAAAAGGTAATGTACATGTCTTCAACTCACTTGTTGATTTATAGTGACCCCATTAATTTCATAGAGTTTTCTTAGGCCAGGTATACTCAAAAGGTGGTTTTGCTATTGAGTTCCCCACACTACACAATTATAGTAATACAATTGCACTTTTAACTACCATAGAAACAACCTATGGAATCCTGGGATTCACAGTTTAAAGAGGTATAGTTAGACCTCACCAAGCTACAAGCTCTAGTATTCCACAGGATGCTGTGATATCAATTAAAGTGGAATCATGGTGCTGTAACTGTGTAGTGTGAAAGGTATTTGCTGGCAGTATCCCTTCCTAGTACTAACCAGCCCTAATCCTGCTTTACTTCCATGACTGGGATTTGGTGTCTTTGGAGTATTTAGGCAATGGTCCTTCATAGCCTCAACTGGGCCTGAAACAAAATGCAAGGTGGGAGTAATATGTAACCAACTAACTTCTCCTACTAGCAATCTACTAATATTCCATCTGGAATTAATTGAAACATCAAGACTTTTTTTCAATGGCTGTTGACATCATACTACAAAATCTACAACATGTTACAGTAATCCAAACATGATGTCACTAAGGAGATTATCACATTGGCTGTCTTTTCCCAATCTGGGCACAAGCTGAGACCGTGTCTTATTGCACAGCTCTGTGCCAGATTGGAGGCATCCCGTACCAGATCGGAACTTCTCCCATACTTAGATAAAAACTGGACTTTTCCATTCTTAGCAAAGTAATGGGAGAGGTCCCAATCAGGTACGGGATGCCTACAATCATGCACAGAGCTGTGCGATAACACATGGTCCCAGCCCGGTCTCAGCCCCTGCCGAGATCAGGGAAAAGCAGTACGATAATCTCCTAAATTATGTGTTACCTTGGCCAGAGCTTTACAATCCAGGAAGTCATAATTATATGAATAAAATATTACCATATGATTCTGTATTTTAAAATATAAATACAATAGTGTAGTATAGTGGTTAGAGTGATGAACTAGGAATATGGGAAACCAGAATTCAAAACCTCAACCATAGAAACCCACTGGGTGACACTGGCCAAGTCACACTTTGCCTCAGAGGAAGGCAATGACAAACCCCCTCTGAATAAATCTCCGAACCAATCTTGCAAAAAAACAAACAAACATGATAGGCTTGCCTTAGGATGACCATAAATCAGAAATGACTAGAAGATGCACACACACCTAATGGCAGTTAAATGTTGCCAGCCTAATAAATATCAAATTTTTCACTGGCATTTGGCACACCATCTTCAACTAGGCAAAGGCACTTCTGGCCATTTTTAACCTTCATTTTGAAGGAAAGGGAACCCTATATAACCCCAGATGAATCCCTATATCTGGATCAGCATTTCAGCTTGAGCTGTGTATCAGATTCATCTGAATAAGAATTCCTAAATCTAGTGAGGCCACTTTGAATGCAGTGCAGATGCCTCTTGGGATAAAACAGCCTTCTCTTTGAACCCGTTCTGGAGCCAAACAAATTTGTGGGCGAATTGCACTTCAGAAAACACTATAGGCATATAATATGTTAGGCTGCTAAATATCTTACTATTAACATGTAGATGTTAATAACAACTGGGCTCTTGCACAGACCATTCCAAAGGCCACAGGTCCCTTTAACATACAATTAATATCTGTATTATTAGTTAGGTGTTAAGTACCATTTTAAACTATCTTATATCAAACCCTCAGAAAATAAGCTAAGATGCCAAAGATCTTTGGAGTTCAGGACCCAAAATCTTATTTGACCTGATAAGATATGGTTCGTGTTGTTAGACTATTGCAAGCCTGTAGTGTTGCTAAAACAACTAACTAGAGAGCAAGCTCATTAAGCCCCAAAACACTTGCTTTTGAGTAAACAGTTGTACTTGCAGGAAAAAGCAAAAACAGGCTGATGTAGGAGGGAAAACCTTACTGCTCCATCCCTTACCCCTTCCCAGTTTTTCCCCAGAAGTTCTACATCTGGCAATGTCAGCAAGAAACCTTTGCTCATAAATCAAAGCCCAAATGTGCTCCCATCACCCCTGTGCCTTGGGACCCTTCATATGTTTCACCCCCTCTCCAGGTCTCAAGATCAAAGGCCTGCTCCTCAGGCCTTAAACACCTAGGAGAGAAAAGAGGCCAGCCGCTCAAGACAAGAGGATGCACCTTGATCAGAGGGGAAAGCCGAACAGAAGAGAGACCTTGCTTTCGCTCTGGGGAACCTCTACTGTACAACAACTGAAGCAAGGCCCAGAGACCACTTTCATGTCCTGGGATTCCTCAGGGGGTTGCATGGACTCCAAAAAATATGCAAATACAAAAATGTGGCTGGCAGTCCATTTTACAAGGTCTTTAGCCTTCCCAGCTAAAAGGTACCGATGCCTCACAAAACTACAAATCTCAAAATTCTGTAGGATGGAGTGATTGTGAATGTAGTGTCAAACAGCATTATTTCTACAGTGTGGATTCACCGTGAGGCCATGTAATGCTAGAATTTTTAGTCTATAAATCAAAAATTCTCCCTTTTGTCTAAAATGTCTGAAGGGGATCATTCATTATTGGCCAACTAAAATGCACAATACCTTGTTGCAAGCTTTCAAAGCTCCATGGGCTTTTTTCATTGTAACTGTAGGTAATTGTAGGTAGTGATCTTCACTGAATGTGAAATTGCATGTCCAGGAGCGAGTCCAATCTGCCAAATAAGACACAGATACAGTATTGGGATGAAAGTGGCCGCAACTATTGATTGATTGCAGCAGCAGTTGGTTGGCACATGCAAGGAATCAGATCCAGGCATCAACCAGGCCACCGGTCGCCCAATGAGACCAAGACCTCTGGCCTCCGCTGGAGAACAGAAGTGGGGCAATAGGAACATGCCCAAGTGGGAGTCCTCCCAGGTAAGAATCCCTGAGCCTCTCCCTTGAGTAGGGGTGCTGGAAATACATCAACCCCTACCTGGGCCAACCATTTCTGCCGTTCACCTCAACCCAGGATCCATAAGGGGACTCCCATCCCTAGCCATGCTAAAGTGGTAATAACTTCTGTTGGAGCTCCTGGTACTAGGGATTTCATGGAAATCCTTGATTCCTTCACTTTGTGGTATATTGGTAAAGGGATGTAACAGCCAATGTGACTACTACAAAATCTTTACCAAATTGATACTGTTGATTTAAAAATCGAATTATGTGTAAGAAATCATTAGTATCTTTAACATATGATGGGAGCATTTTTATCAAGTTCTGTATGTTCAGTGGATAGAGAGAGAGAGATTCTCTCTATGGTTGTGTTATTACTTGAGACAGAAGGCTGTCCTGGATGTGGATTTTTGGTGTGTGTCTGTAAGTGTGTATACACCACACACATACAAAGATGCTTGTGGGATTTTTGTGCTTCAGGTATCAAGACAACTTTGACAGAACTGGCTGCCATACCACCTGACTGGAAAAAGAGGCATTGTTTATTACAGTGGTTCAGGCAGTTCTTCAGGCCAATGTTAGGTTGGGTACTCATTTTAGTGCCCTGGTGTCACAATAAACTACAGTTCCCATGATTTCCTAGCACTGAGTCAGGGCAGTTAAATGGACTCAATTTGCACTATTTCTGGCAGTCTACAAAGGCCCTAAGACTTAAGTCTTGCTGAATTCAATGGGACATACATAGGTTTAAGACCGTAATCTTATTGTCAGATGGACCATTTCATATTATCTGTATCCATTGTAATGAAAATGACCAGAACATATTCAGTGTTTAGTCATTTTATAAAGTTTGAAACCCTAGAAATAATGCTGTTTGAGACCACATTAACTGCCATGGTGTCCTGGGATCTGTAGCTTTGTGAGGCCCCAGCACCCTTTGACAGAGAAGGCTAAAGACCTGGTGAAACTACAAATCCCAGGATTCCATAGGATAGAGCTGCAGCACTTAAGGTGGTATTAAACTGCATTATTTCTGAAGAGGCACCCTCTTCTCTCCTACTCCTATAGACCTATCTATAGCTACTCAGAAGTAACTTCCACTGAGCATTATAGGAGCACCCTGTACATGTAATACCCCTTTTGTTGACAGGGTTTACTTCCCAGTGTAGGATTAGAACCTTGGGCTGTTAATCTTCCATGGGGTTGCAGACTGCCAGAAATAGTGCAAATTGAGTCCACTTGTAGGGCTAGAGTTAGTGCTAGGGAATCATGGGAATTGTTTTTCTTCTGAGACATTGAGCCTTCTCTGTCAGAGAGCTCTGGTGCCACAATAAAATACAGTTCCCATGATTCCCTAACCCTAACCCTAACCCTAAAAGTGGACTCAGTTTGCACTATTTCTGGCAGTCTGCAACCCACCATGTCCATTGATTGTAACAGACAAAACCAGTTACTTCTCCTAAGTACTCCTCCTACTTTCTTCTCTATTCCCATGAGTCTACTCTGAGTAAACCAGTCCCATGGTGCGATCAGAATGCAGAAAGTAGTAAGGAGGAGACTGCTATTAATATGTATATATTAATATGTATTAACATAATCAATTAGTGCAATGTGCATAATTACATACGTAATATGTATTGGGGGGTGTGTGTGTGTACACATACACAGAGAGAGAAAGAGAAACAGAGAGAGAGAAAATGTGGGATCTTCTCAGGGCTCAGTCAAGTTGCTGAGGGGTGTGTGTGTGTGTGTATGTGTACACACACACACAGAAAAGGGGACTGAACC
Source organism: Phrynosoma blainvillii (assembly GCA_026167975.1). NCBI lineage: Eukaryota > Metazoa > Chordata > Lepidosauria > Squamata > Phrynosomatidae > Phrynosoma > Phrynosoma blainvillii. The sequence goes on from JANUYF010000005.1 coordinate 43,813,382, forward strand.
CTAAGAGAAGATCCCAAATTTTCTATGTGTGTGTACACATGTGTGTGTACACACACACACACACATCAATATGTATTACATATGTAATTATGCACATTGCCACTAATTGATATTAATATATACATATTAATAGGAGTCTTCTCTTTACTACTTTCTGCATTCTGATTCCACCATGGGACTGGTTTACTTAGAATATTATATATATATAATATTGGTTTACTTAGAATATTTTATATATATATATATATATATATATATATATATATACATACATACACAAATTATGTACTATATATACACACACACGCATACAGTATGTGTGTATCTGTGTGTGTGTATGACATGACATGACTCTGGAGACTCAGTGGGTGACCTTGGGCAAGTCACACTCTCTCAGCCTCAGAGGATGACCATGACCAAAAAAAAAACCCTTTGAAAAAAAAGAAACCCATGGCAAGAAAACACAGCTTCAAGGACGCTTCAAGTAGTAATCGACTTGAAGGCGCACAACAAGAAGAAGTGTATCAAACCCCAGCAATTAGAAACCGGACTGAGCCCTGAGAGAAGATCCCAAATTTTCTTTTATTTCCTTAAAATAAAATGTAAAAAAATATATTGTCCTTTTTTGGCGAGTAGATTTGTTTTTTAAAAATGCAAGCCTCCACGTTGTTTTCTCCCTTCCTTCCCCTTTTAGTCCAACTTGAAAGAAAGAAAGAAAGAAAGAAGAAAGGAGGGATCTGTCATTATCCGCATTTCCAGATTCCTTTTTGAAATTCGTGATTCAAGCCGGGGGACATTTAATAGCTGGCTGGATTAAATATAGCAGACTCCAGCCTTTCTCTCTCTCTCTTTCTCTCTTCCAGCCTTCCCCCCCCCCCCCAAAAAAAAAAGTATAAAAAATTCAAAGCTTTGAAAAGACAGGTCTCGGGGTTGTGCCTAAACTCGCAAGATGAAAACTGATCTATGATATATGTTTTAGGTTTAGATCTGAGAGGCGGCGGGGGTCTGGATCTGGTTTATATTGGTGTAAAGCCCTTGAAGTTGAAAGGTGCTCCGGGAAGCTCTCGCACAGAAAGAAAGAAAGAAAGAGAGAAAGAAAGAGAGAAAGAAAGAAAGAAAGAAAGAAAGAAAGAAAGAAAGAAAGAAAGAAAGAAAAGGGGGGGGAGAGGTTCAGAAGAGCATCCCCAGCATTGCTCCAATAGTCGCTTGGGTTACGTTTCCAAGGGGCTTCGCTGTCTGCCCCCTCAAAACCTTTGCAGCAAAAAAAGAAACCCCTCCCAGCAAAAGTTTTGCAGTAAGGCAAGGGCCAAATAATTTGGGGGGGGGGGGGGGAGAAAGGAAGGATCGCAATCTCTTTCCAGCTTGCAAACAGTGATGGTTTTCAAAGCCAAGACAATTCCCCTTCCCACCCAACAACAACAACAATAATAAAAATAATAATTCCACACTAATGATGAGGATGAAGATGACGATGACGATGACGATGGTGATGTATCCATAATAATAATAATAATAATAATAATAATAATAATAATAATAATAATATCCCACTAATGCTGAGGAAAAGGATGGTGAAATGTCAATAATAATAATAATAATATCCACACTAATGATGAGGAAAAGGATGGTGATGTATCCATAATAATAATAATAATACCACACTAATGATGAGGAAGAGGATGGTGATGTGTCCATAATAATAATAATAATAATAATAATACCACACTAATGCTGAGGAAGAGGATGGTGAAATGTCAATAATAATAATAATAATATCCACACTAATGATGAGGAAAAGGATGGTGATGTATCAATAATAATAATTCCACACTGATGATGATGAGGATGGGGATGTATCCATAATAATAATAATAATAATTCCACACTAATGATGAGGAAGAGGATGGTGACGTATCAATAATAGTAATAATAATAATTCCACACTAATGATGATGATGAGGATGGGGATGTATCCATGATAATAATAATAATAATTCCACACTAATGATGAGGAAGAGGATGGTGACGTATCAATAATAGTAATAATAATAATTCCACACTAATGATGATGATGAGGATGGGGATGTATCCATAATAATAATAATAATAATAATAATAATAATAATAATTCCACACTAATGATGAGGAAGAGGATGGTGACGTATCAATAATAATAATAATAATAATGGAGAGATTATTATATTTAGTGAGGATACATTATTATTATTAATAAAATTATAATAAAAAGAAAGGAGAGTTTATTATTATTAATAATAATATTAGTGGTGATACACTACTATTATTATTATTATTATTATTATTATTATTATTATTTGAAATAATTGTATTTATTGTATTCGTTGTATGTATATGTATTTATTTATTGTACTCATTGTATTTATACCCTACTCTTCAGAAGTGCTCTCAGAGCGGCTTACAAATTGGTAATTAGACAGTTCCCTGCCCTCAGGCTTAAAATCTAAAGACATGACACACAAGGAAAGAGGATAATGATGATGATGATGATGATGATGATTCAGCTTTTCCCCATGGATCGAGGCGGGATCGAGACGGAGAACAATAATATTATTTTTAAAATATGTTACCTTTAAACCCCAGCCTTACCCCCCCCAGCCCCTCCCTCCCCCCACGACGCTTAAGCCAAAGCGCGTCCTCACAACAACCCCGAAAGGTAGGTCAGGCTGAAAGAGGAAGAGTGTTCCTAAATCAGTCGGTGAGGTTCCGGCTGATTTGGGGATCTGGCATTTTCTAGGCGTGCAGAAATAAAGCAGTTTGAAACCATTTAACTCTCCTGGCTTCATCCCGTGGAAGCCTGGGATTTGAAGTTTGGTGGGGCACCCAAGCACTCTTGACAGGCCAGGGTGAATACCTCCCCAGACTATAAACCCCAGGATTGCACAGGATGAAGCCATGACAAACTGCTTTATTCCTGCAGTGTGGATACGTTGCAAATCCACTTGGGCTCCTTTGAGAATCGGATTAACTCTATGAGTTCCCTTCACACACACAGAGAGAGAGAGATACATTAAATCACAATTTTCAAAGCAACAAGAAGGCAGGGCAGGTATTTCTTCGACCACTCACTTCAGAGCCCTTGGACTAGACATTGTTGGGTGCCTTCAAGTCGTTTCCGACTTGGCAAGTTTCTTCAGAGGGAGTGTGCCATGGCCATCCTCTGGGGCTGAGAGAGTGTGACTTGCCCAAGCTCACACAATGGATTCCCAGGGCCGAGGAGGAATTCGAACCCTGGTCTCCAGAGTCCTCCTAGTCCAATGCTCAAACCTGCCTCCACTACAAACCACTAGACCACGCTAGGCATTTGTACTTTAGCCCTAACCCAGAGCTGGAACTCATCCTACCCTTCGGATTTTGGACTGCAGGTCCCAGCATTCCTCGCCATTGATGATACTGAGCTGCTGGGAACTGGAGTCTAATAACATCTAGAAGGGGCATGATTCCCACCCTTGCTCTAACCATTATACCAGCATGCTGTTTAATTAAAAACAAACTTTGGTGTCTTGAATTGGGTTGGATTAGATATTTTCAGCTCAGTGGAAGCCTATGTGGGTTGCAAGACATAAATTGAATTGATGATGATGATGATGATGATTTTTAAATTACCACGAAGTAAAATTGCCAACAGGCAGAAGCACAGGACAATGAAGCAGGAGGCAGATTTTTTAAAATAATGTCGTACTTATTCCCAAAAGCAAAGAAGACCAGCAACAGGTCCCTTTTTAAGCAAAGGGAGGTTAGACTCCCAGAGGCTCCCTTTAATCCGCATTTTTATTGAGATTTCTTTTTAATTGTCATCAGTTATATGATATATACTAAAAATGATATGAATTAGACTGAATCCGATTCAAACTCTTCTAAAGGGGCCTCGCTTGTCGGTGTGCCTTGTTGTGAGATTTCTGCAGACAGGGCATGGATAGAAAATAATGGTAATAAATAATAGGAAATCAGTCTCACTAAGATCAATGGGGTTTGTTTGATCGGGTAAATAGGGGTAGGATTTGGAGCCTCTGCTTCATACAGATGCATAAAGTACAATCCACAATCCACAAAACATCCATAATCCACAAAACAGTGATACCTTTATTGGACCAACCAAAATTCACAAAATACATGCTGCCAGCTTTTGAAGCTCCACTGGCTAAGAAAGGTATCACTGTTTGGGGGATTCTGGATGTTGTGGTACTTTGCTTTATGGCTAACACAGCTACCCACTGGATGTGTTTCACGCATGAAGAAGGCACTCTTGTGATGCCTTGACTTTTCTCTTGAAGGCCAAATGCATTTGTAAATCCCAACCAGAGTTGAGCCATTTACATCAATGGGAATTTAGATAGTCAACACTCGCTAAATCCAATTGACTCAATGGGAGCTAACTGGACTGACAATCCTAAAATAAACGATCTATGGCAGAAAGAAGTTGCAGGTCCAGGAAAGTGTCACCCACAGTAAATCTGCTACGACTGCAGTCCTCTGCTTCTGTTCAGAAGTCAGATGAGATCAATGTTTGCTCCACTTCACAATTATACCCCTTTGGTACCGCTTTAACTGTCATGGCTCTGTCGTGCATATATACTGTACAAATAATGCAGTTTGACATCACTTTAAGTGCTGTAGCTCCGTCCTACGGCATCCTGGGATTTGTAGTTTTACAAGGTCTTCAGCCTTCTCTGCCGCAGAGTGCTGGTGTCTCACTACACTACAAATCCCAGGATTCTGTAGAATGGAGCCGTAGAGGTTAAAGTGGTCTCAAACTGCATTGATTTTGCAGTGTAGATGCACCCTCAGAGAATCCTTGTAGATTGGAAAGGCACTACAGTTTTCTAGAGAGGGAATTCTGGGTACCTTGTCAGACTACAAATCCCAGGATTCCATCAGATGTGTCATAGAAATTCAAGTGGAATCGTAGCGCTATAATTGTGTAGTCTGAAAGGGCCCCTTCTTGCACAAAGTCACATTCTCTCAGCCTCAGGGGAAAACCCCATCATAGGGTCGCCATAAGTTGGAAACGACTTGCAGGCACACAACAACAACAACAACACCTTTAATATATAAGGCGCCACAGACTCTCCTGACTGTAATGCCATCTTTTCTTTTAAAGGCAAAGATGATTTCAAATCACTGTCGTGCTCAAATGCTGTGCTTTAGAACAGCCTTTTCTCAACCTGGGCCCCCAGAATTATGCAGGACTACAACTCCCACCATCCCCAGACAGCATGACCAATGGCTGATGGTGCACCAAATCCAGGATGGATCAGAAGAAATGGGCAGGGACCCCAAAAGTGCATTGAAAAGTGTTTGGCATGATCCCAGCAAAACTGCAGGAAACTGAAGGGAAACATATCCAGGGGTAGCGACCATGTTGCAAAGTACAATAACATCCAGAATCCACCAAAGAGTGATCCTTTTATTGGGCCAACCAAAATGCACATTATACATGCTGCAAGCAGGCAAAGTTGCTAAAAATCATACAGGAGGGGGATACAACTATTATGACCATGTGAGCCACAAGCTTGCCTTTCGAAGCCAGTGGAGCTTGGAAAGCTCGCAGCATCATTTTTGCGCATTTTGGTTGGCCCTATAAAGGGATCACTCTTTGGTGGATTTTAGATGCTATTGTTCTACGAAGGGAAAGAATGTGGGCAAGGCTTTTCTATTGCTAGGAGTGTCTTGCTGTTGTGTTGTTCTTTTTTCCCATAGCCATGTGGAAGGAATAAAGAAAAATTCACCTCCTTGCAAAGTTGGTTCCGATCCTAAATTGAGAAAAAGCGTTGTGTCAAGTCACTTCTGGTGCTTGAAAGACTCTCCCACCCCCAAATCGTGTTTGCCAATTCGGATTAATCCTATACGTGTCAACTCAAATCCTTGGTTTGATCCATTTTGGATATACTGGACACCCATCCCAGAGTAACCAGTGGCCAAACTGGGTTCTTCTGGGAACAGTAGCCCCCAAAAGTCACTTGCCCAAACTCTGGGTTTACCTCCAGCTTGTAAATTGAGGAGTGGCGCCTGAATGGACTAAACCACCAAGGCTGCGTCCGCTCTGCAGAAATAATCCAGTTTGACACCACTTTACTGCCATGGCTCCATACTATGGAATCCTGGGAACTGTAGCTTTAGGAGACATGTCCTCCTTGTCAGAGAGCAACCCAGATTATTTCTGCAGTGCGGACGCAGCCCAAGTGAACCTGTTTCGCATTCATTTCGGCAGGAAGGATCTTGGTTCGGTGTTGCCGCTCAACTTCTCACATCTTGCAAAGCTCTATCCTCCCCTTCGTTGATGGTCAAATATCCATCTCAGTCAACAGACTCCCTTACTCAAAACCAGTGTTGGTTTATGAATGTGTAAAGGAGAATGTGGTGTAGTGGTTTGAGCATTGGACGACAACTCTGGAGTCCTGGGTTCCAATCCCGGATCTGCCATGAAAACCCACTGGGTGTCCTTGGCCAAGTCACACTCTCTCAGCCTCAGAGGATGGCCATGGCAAATCCCTCTGAGGAAATTTGCCATGAAACCCCCATGATACTCTCTCAGCTTCTCTCACAAATAGGAAGCATGATTGTTTGGTATAATGCTAGATCTCTTTAAAAGGCTCAGGAGGGAGATCAAGACTGCCTACAAGGGGAGTCTGTTCCCTTGCCCTATCAGCAAGACCCCTGGAATATATAGGTGGGGAGAGTGCCTTGTTGCATGTTGGGAAGGGACACTTGGCCCATGTGTGTTGCTGTAACGTTGGACAAGGACTTGGGAGATCAGGGTTCAAAGCTTCACTGAGACAAGAAACTCATTCGATGTTCTTGAGTTAGTCAATCTCTTTCTTTCTTTGGCTGCATCCACATTGCAGGAATAATCCGAGCTGACACTACTATCACTGCCATGGCTCAAAGCTATGGAATTCTGAGAATGGTAGATGATGATGATGATGATGATGATGATGATGATGATGATGATGATGATATTTGTATCCCGCTCTTTACCCAGAACTGGGACTCAGAGAGGCTTTGCTACCATTCCCAGAATTCCATAGCCTTGAGCCATGGCAGTTCAAGTGATGTCAAACCGGATTATTCCTGCAGTGTGGATGCAACCTTTCTTTCTGATCCCTTCTTTTCATGCCCGGTTCTGGATTTATCATATGGTTATCATTCATATGGGAAAATCCCTCCCCTTCATTTAAGTAGAACAGCCAGTGTGGCCTATATTTATTGTTAGAATTATGGTTTGGTTATTTGTGGTTAAATCAGTTTAGCAGCAGCAGCAACAGCAGCAAGGGTGTCCTCCACAGGTATTGGGTAAAAACAGGATAGGTAAGTAGGTAAAAAGAAACTTACTTTATTGATACATCTAGGTTCTGCAAAAATAACTAATCAGTAGAGAAAACTCTACTTTGGTACAGAGGTCCCTAGATAGCTGGCCTCCATGTGTGCAAGTAAGAAGAAAAACATCTTTAGGAGCACAGCATGGTTTTTGCAGCCATGCTTGCAAGCAGGCAGGCTCACTCAGGAAGAACAAAAGAGTCACAAAACTTTATTATTAGAATCTCCCAGGAAGAGGAGGCAAGACTGACCAAATGACCATAGAGATAGATCAGTGTTTCTGTCTAGAAGACACTGCCCCCTTTCAAAGGAAAGCATAAATCTACAAAACAAGCATTGATGCCAATACTCCAACATGTATGTATATAGGTAGGTGGGTGGGTATATTTCATTTTTATGCCGCCTTTCTCCCAAAAAGGGACCCAAGGCGGCTCAGAAGAGGAAAGTAGTGCTTTGAGTGGTGGACTACAACTCTGGAGACCAGGATCTGACTCCCAGCTCGGCCCATCAAACCCATTGGGTGACCTTGGGTAAGACACACTCTCTCAGCCTCAGGGGAAGGCCAGGGCAAACCCAGGATAGGTTTGCCATAAAGTCAGGAACGGCTTGAAGGTACACAACAGCAACAACATTCAGCTGGAGAGGTCCAGGAAGGGAAGAGCCCCCCCCCCCCAAAAAAATCTATTATTCCAGATGTATAGGATGCAGCCTGGGTCTCCAGAGGAATGATTCTCACGTGCTCAGAACCAACGGAGCCTTGAGAGTTGGGCCAAGTTTGGAATAAAAATCCTTTTCTAAGCAAAGTCGATCCTGTTTTTTTCTCCCAGTTGGCGACCCCAGAGAACCCCGATGGTTTGGAGCAGGGGTAGGCAACCTAAGGCCCGGGGGCCGGATGCGGCCCCCCTAAGGTCTTTGGACCGGCCCCAGGCCAGTCCTGCTGCAGCCGCCGCCATGATGATATTGATTATTGTTGTTATTATTTGTTCTTAGGGTTTTCTTGGCAAAATCTCCACAGGGGTTTTGCCATGGCTTTTCTGGGGCTGAGAGAGTGTGCATGCCTATTTTTTTTTTAATTTTATTTATTTATTTTTGGTGCTTTGGCCCCCAATTGTCTGAGGGACAGCAACCCGGCCCCCAGCTCAAAAAGATTGCCTACCTCTGGTTTGGAGGGACGTTGCCCTGAAGAGCAAGACCACCCACTAGGCTTTGAGCCTCTAAAAGTTTTCCAGAGCTGAGGCCAACAATGTGCCAGGGCTGTGTTGTGTTACTTTGGCTCTTGCTTTGATTCCCAGTAACTCCCTCTCCCTCCCCTTTCGCAGTCTTAAAGTGGCATTCAAAAGGAGACTCAGATTTAAAAGGAATTTCATTGCTGAGGGTGCTCCTGGTCGAGGTGACCAGCCTGGGTCCTCCTTTTCCAAGACATGTCCTCCATTCCCACCTTCTATCCAGGAGACATTCCAAAAGTTCCTTCATTTTGAGCAGGACGAAGAAGCATGGATTTCCATTTCTAGGTATTGCTTTACCATTTCTTGGGTCATGGCCTACATTCTTCCTCAATGTCCTACATTTTGTGGGGCCTTCTCCTCCTCTGCGGTCTGGACAGCTGGCCACCCTGCCCCTGGTAAAAGCATTGCTGTCGCACTGTGCCACCATTCCCAGAATTCCATAGCATGGAACCACCACACTTAAACCACTATCAAACTGGATTATTTTTGCAGTGCCACCACAAACTACCATTCCCAGAATTCCATAGAATGGGACCACCACACTTAAACCACTGTCAAACTGGATTATTTCTGCAGTGCAGATCCAGCCTGACAGAAGACTGTGACTTGCCCAAGGTCACTGGCTGACATTTTAAATTTACATTAATCCCAGGTCCTGGGACCTTTCAAATTCATTGTGTTTATTGACCACAGAGAGTCTGGGCGTTGTAATCCAAAATAAATAAATAAATAAATAAATAAAATTAACTTTCCCCAACTTTGATCTTCTGTAAAGCAAATGAAATAGATTGTTCTCCTACCTATTTTTACAGATAGGCAACTTGGAGAAACTGCCATGCCAGTTTCTGCAGTGGAAGAATGAAGGTGGAAGAATGAAGGAAAAGAATCTCTTGGCATGAAATTGGCACAAACTAATTTGCAGGCATAACTGCAAAAACAGAAAGAATTACTATCATTTAAACAGAGGCCACAAGTGGACACACAAAGACATCTTCTGGGATCTCCAGTATCCTCCCTGGCCATCTTTGCCCTCCCCTGGCTGTTGTCTGGGTTGTACAAATGGAGAAGAAGCAGAGCTACATTTGACATATCTTTCCACTTTACCAGAGCCATGCTGAAAGTTGGCCAGAAGTGTTGTATACTTCACTGTAGTGGGGATGACTGTAACCAGGGGCCCTTTCACACTACACAATTATAACACTATGATTCCCCTTTAACTGCCATGGCTGCATCCTATGCAAACCTTAGGTTTGTAGTTTGGTGAGGCAATGTCATTCCCTAAGCAAATCCCAGGATGCCATAGGATGAAATCATGGCAGTTAAAGTAGAATCATAGCATTATAAATGTGTGATGTGAAAGGGCACTCTCCTATTCAGATGTAACAGGAATCTTTGGTCAGTACAACAGATAACATTGACTTTTGTAAATGCCTCCAGTGTGGGATAGTTAAAGCAGATGTGAGAAGAAATTGTTGTTGTTGTTGTTGTTGTTGTTGTTTTGTTTTGTTTTTTAAAAAACAAACACCCAAATCGATGCATGTAGCACTTATGTTTTAAAGTAAATGGGTGCTTAAGGCTGTAGCCATCACTTACCTTGCAGTGACTCCTAATGCATTTTGTGAGGTTTATTTTAGGAAGATATTCCATCACAGCACTATCTACCTACTTTATGGAAGAAGTCAATGGGACTTTAAAGTGCTGCACTTTGGATCTTGCTCAAAGTAAGAAACTCTTAACAATAAACAAGTGGTTTGATAGACTTCCTTATATTACATATTTTCCTGTCTCTGTACAAGTAACTGTAGCCCCAGTCTGGCTAAAGTACTTACAGCGTACAGTACTGGTTTACTTTAAAGCAAATCTGACTGTCCCATATAGGGATTCTTCCCAGCTAATTGTGTATGGATTGCCTTGTATTTACACAAGCAGGTGTTGCAGTCTGTGGACCACTCCTAACCTGAAGATCAGTTCTTACTATCTCAGTAGCATTTTCTTCCAAGTGGCTTTTGCCTAAGAGATCAAACTGACACTGTGAGTCTAAAACCCACAATATCTTTCTTCCTGCACAGTTCCATACATTACTGCCTGTTAGGATAGAGGGAGGGTGGGAAACCATGGCTTTCCATATGTTGAACTACAGCTCTCATGATTTCTATCCATGGTTATCATGATTAGGGCCACTATCCAAATTACAGCCCATGAGGTCAGTGTATTATTCATCAAATAAAGTATTTATCTACTTTGCCTGGCAGCATTATAGACGGAGAGACGCCTTTCCCTTCACCTTTAACTGGATATGCCAAGAACCTGGACCTGCATCCAGAGTATGTAGGGCTCTATGGGCCTTTAGGATGGATGCTCATCCAATGGGATCCACTGTCAAGATATGATTCTTACAACTCTTTCGCACTGCAGAAATAAAACAGTTTGACACCACTTTAACTGTCATGGCTTCATCCTGTGGGATCCTAGGATCCGACCTTTGGTGAAGTATTCAGCCTGATCTGTCAGAGAGGTCTGGTGTCTCACCAAACTACACATCCCAGGATTCTGTAGGATAGAGTCATGGCAGTTAAAGTGGCGTTAAATTGCTTTAATCCTGCAATGTGGATACACCCTCAAATTGCAACCTGGTATCCTGGGGGGGGGGGGGGGGGAGAGCAACTTGCATGGCCCTCCAAATGTTATTGGGCTTCACTTCAACCCTATCATAGTTTTTTCTTCGCAAGATGGCTCTCCAAATGTTATTGGGCTGCATGGCAACCCTATCATAGCTTTTTCTTGGCAAGATGTGTTGGAGGGGAGGGTTGTCATAGTCTTCTTATGAGGCTGAGAGGGTGCAACTTGCCCACGGTCACCCAGTGGATTTCCATGGCTGGGGATTAGAAGCCTGGTTTCCTAGGGTCCTAGTCCAGCATTCAAACCACTAGTCATACTGGCTTTCCTACTGATCTGCAATTATTCTCACATTCTCACAAGAGAACATCCTTCTGAATAAATGTGTAATAGAATGGCAGTGTAGAGAAGGAATGGTATCCTGAGAAAAATCCCAAGTGTTCAGCCAGATGCCCACCCTGTTGCCCTGCCTGCTTCTCCTTTCTTCTTGCCATCTTCCTTTCAGATTTTGGGACACCACCCACCCCTCCTCCCACCAGTGCAGGGTGTCCTAACCACAAGGGAGGACAAGGCATCACAAAATGTAGGACATTCCCAAAAAAAATGTAGCGCATGACCAAGTAATATTGAAAAACATTGTCATAAATGTAAATTCATGCTCCAAATGGAGGACAATTTGAAATTCCTCCTGGAGAGAAGGTTGAAGTGGAGGACATGTCCTGGAAAAGGAGGATGTCTGCACCAGTGCTAGTCTTCCTTAATACCTCCTTAATACCTCTTCCACACTCCCTCACTTAGAGCCCATTCGTTCGTTTTGGGAAGGGTGCCCTGCACTTGTTTAGAAGTCTGCACTTGGTCCATACTCAGATTTGGGTTTTTAATTTAAAAACAAACAAACAAACAGCACTCTTCACTTGCTCAGAGGAAATCTCCCAGGGTCCCAGAGTAGAGAGACAGCAAGCAAAGATCACTCCAAGATCTGGATCCAACAACAAAAAGAGTGGAGGAAAACAAGATGCAGCAGTATATTTATTATTTCATTTTAATATTTTATTAAAACATTTTATTATTTCAGCTTTACCGTCGTCTACTACGTGTGACCCACTTTGGACCACCAATGACTGAGATTCGTCCAAGAATCTAGGGATCAATGAAGTATCGTCAGGAAATGATAGTAATAGGGACCTACACATCCAAACTACACTTCCCAAAATCCCATAGCTTTGAGCCATGGCAGTTACAGTGGTATCAAACCGGATTATTTCTGCAGTGTGGATAGAGGACGCCTGGAATTCGCCTGTTCTCTTCCTATCACAGAGGGAGGTGCCAACTGGATTCAGAAGGAAACTTCAAATCGAAGGCTGTCGATTTGATGGCGAGACTGTCCAGATGTCGATCGAAACTATTCGCTGAGAGTCAATCTTGCAGTTCCCTGCGAAATTTACGAACTTCAGTAGGAAGGAAAACAGCAGGACTAATAAACTATCATCAATGCCAAGGCAGTCAATCTTTCCAGGAGGCTTTAAGAAAGAAAGAAAGAAAGAAAGAAAGAAAGAACAAATAAGAAAGAAAAGAAAGAACACATCTTTGGTGAGAAAAGAAAGAACCACGTTGAATCCGGGAAGTCAATGGGTTCTTCTTAGTTAAGAAAATATATTCAGGTGGAGTTGTGTTGCCCTTGCAGAAAAATACAACAAAATCCACAAAATAGCGATACCTTTAGAGGCCAAGCCAAATGCATGTCGTAGTTGGGGGGGGGGGTGCACTGTAGCAAAAGAAAGGTCCAAATCACACTGCAGAAATCATCCAGTTTGAGACCGCTTTAACTGTCCTGGCTCACTGCCAGGGAATTCTGGGAACTGTAATTTTATGAGACATTGAGCCTTCCCTGTCAGAGAGCTCTGAAGCCACAATAAACTACAGTTCCCAGGATTCCCCTAGCACTGAGCCAGGGCAGTTAAAGCGTTCTCAAACTGGATGATTTCTGCAGTGTGTTTTGGACCAAAGGGAAACTGTCGCTTGGTTTGAGCGTTTTCCAAGGAAAAATTATATGTGTGTGTACACACACACACACACACACACACAGAGAGAACTTCTTGGTCCCTGATCTTTTGAAGGGTTCGGTCTGTCACCACAGAGCACTTCGGGGCACTGAAAGACTAAAATATTTGTCATGGCACCTTGATCTTCCCAGAGTGTCATCCTCTGGAGGTGTGCGCCACCCAGTTCAATGGGACTTCTGAGGAGACATGACTAAGTTTATCCTTGGGAACGCTCTGCCACAAGGTCTCCCTCCTACAAATGCTTGTCTGTGCTGTGTGCCTTCAAGTTGTTTCCGACTTATGGGGACTCAAAGGGTTTTTGGCAACATTTATTCAGAGGAGGTTTGCCACTGCCTTCCGCTGAGGCTGAGAGGGTGTGACTTGCCCAAGGCCAGCCAGTAGGTTTCATGGCCGAGCTGGGAATTGAACCCTGGTCTCCAGAGTCGTAGTTCAACGCTAAAGCCACTGTGGCATGCTGGGGGTAAATTACAGAACCTTTTATTCCGACTTCCTTCCTTCTGAGTAACCATGGTTAGTACCCGTTTGCCTAGGAGTGAAAGCCGCATTATGAGACTTGCTGCTGAGTAGAATTATATAGGGTTATTCAAACAAAAATCCATCAGTGATACCTTTATTGGCCAACCAAAATGCACAATAGACTTGTTGCAAGCTTTCGAAGCTCCATGGGCTTCTTCATCAGGCAAGATGTTGCAAACCAAAAAAACAATTGGAGACGTTACTCAGATGCCTACTTGTTGTTTCAGTCTTTAGTAAAGATGGTATACGGTGGGGAGGATATCTTTTGCAGGCAGGATCCTCCTCCTTCTGGCCCTGTGGCTATAGGGAGATTTGCAGAGTCCAGAAAATTTAAAATCCATTTGCATCTCAACAGGGACCCCTCTTTTGCAATTCAGTATGTCTCCATTCCAGTGAGGTCACAGGCCTCTTTGTGGCAGAGAAGAATAGTTTCCTCCAGAAGTCTCCATGTTTTTGCATCAGGAATATGTTGGTGGATGTAGAGAACATCTCCAATTGCTTTTGTCCTGTTTGGTTTGTAACATCTTGCCTGATGAAGAAGCCCATGGAGCTTCGAAAACTTGCAACAAATATATTGTGCATTTTGGTTGGCCAATAAAAGTATCACTGATGGATTTTTGTTTGAATTTGCTGAATGTCCAACACAGTTACTCCTGAATGTTTACAGTTACAGGGTACAGCTATGGATAATAGGGTGATGTTTAAGATGGGCAGAGGCTCCTTTCTTTATCAAGATGTATTTATACACCAGTGTGACATAGTGGTTTGAACATTGGACTACGTCTCTTGGGTCCAGGGTTCGATTCCCAGCTCGGACAAGTAAACTCTCTGGATGACCTTGAGCAAGTCACACTCTCTCAGCCTCAGAGAAAGGCGATGGCCAACCCCTTCTGAACAAATCTTGCCAAGAAAATCCCATGACCTTAAGGCCTCCATAAATGGGAAACGACTTGAAGGCACACAACAACAACAAATGCTTCTTTTCAGATCACATTAAACACATTCTAAATAGACTGTTTATCTTTTTCATCATCATCATCATCATAGCAGCAACAAACAAGTACCAATAACCAAACTGATCCTTTGGGCCAATAGAACAAAGCTCAAATACAATGGAGGAAACAAGCCATTAGTATCAACCAGAAGACACCATCTTTCTGGTTAGTCAGGACTGTTCATCAAGCTCGATGGTTTATTTTAAAATTAAACCAACGGCAAGGAAAAGCTTCATGTTCAGTGAAACATTCCTTTCTCCAATTTATAATGCCTCTATTTCTGAACATTCATCTTGTAGGAGAGTTGTATATGACAAGCTCACCATACTATAAGGCTTATAGTATAAGCCTTGACTAACACATAGAGAGAGATGGCCTGCAAAATATATTTTTCTATCCTTATTTTAAGTTCGTTAGTTTGAGGTTCGAGGTGGCTGCAATCCTTCATCCACTTAACTGGAAGCAAGTCCCATTGAAATAATTGGGTTTTGCTTCGGCGTAGACGTATATAAGGTACGAAAGTGTGTGTGTCGCTAAAATCAACCGGGTAGTTTCTGATCTTATATAATTTGGAAAGGGATTTCAAGGAGTCCAGACTGATCAATAGTTTGATTAGTTTTCACAGAATTACTCCGATAGGTTGTTTTGGGGGCAGGGGAAACCAAAGAAACGTGTTACTTTAAGGACTATTTGTTATAGTAAACGTTTTGTTAGAGGGGTCTTGTTGTCGTTGTTGTGTGCTTTCAAGTCATACTCGATTCATGACATATGAACACATTTATTCATACACATACTGATGATGATGATGATGATGATGATGATGATGCCGCCATTGGCATACCCCCTCTGAAGAAATTTGCCAAGAAAAGTTGCCAAGGGTGGCCATAAATTGGAAATACTCTTCCTCCTCCTCCTCCTTCTTTCCGACTTATGGCCATCCTAAGGCGACCCTATCTTGGCCAGTTTGCACTATTTCTAGCAGTCTGCAAAGGCCCATGGCCACGAAAGCTTGTGCCATAATAAATATATTAGCTTTTAAGGCTAGAGCCCTGTGGCACCTTAAAGATGAATAAATTTAATGTGTCTCCGTCCGCATCATCAGATGCATGAAGTGTTAGCAATCTCACATTTCAAGTGTATATATATATATATATATATACAGTAGACAGGAGAGTGTTAGTGTGTTGTACACAGCGAAATCGGAGGGACATTAAGTGTGGAAAGTATTGACAGTTTCTAACAATAAAAATGGAGGGCCGGTGTGGCATAGTGGTTTGAGTGTTGGGCTGGGTCTCTGGAGACCAAGGTTCGATTCTCAGCTCTGCCATGGACGTCCAGGGGGTGACCTTGGGCAAGTCACACTCTCTCAGCCTCAGAGGGCAGGCAGGCAATGGCAAACCTCCTCTGAACAAATCTTGCCAAGAAAACCCCCATGATACTTTCGCCTTAGGGTCGCCATAAACCAGAAAGGACTGGAAGGCACACAGCAACAACAAAAATAATAATAATAAGGTTACTAATAATATATAAGGAGCAAAACCTTTTGTTGTTAACACTGGTCTTTCATAAAACCATTGGTACCGATAGAGTAGGGACCCTGGCAGTATGGGCTGCCAGAAATAGTGCAAATTGAGTCCACTTTATCTGTCCTGACTCAGTGCTAGGGAATCATGGGAACTGTAGTTTATTGTGGCACCAGAGCTCTCTGACAGAGAAGGTTCAATGTCTCAGAAAAAAATACAGTTCCCATGATTCCCTAGCACTGAGTCAGGGCAGTTAAAGTGGACTCAATTTGCACTATCTCTAGCAGTCTGCAAAGGCCCTATGTAGGCCAATTAGGGCTGCAATCCTGTATCCGCCTATTTAGGATTAAGTCCCTGGTTTAAATATCCTAAAAGCACCAGATCCCGTCTGATCCTGGGAGCTAAGCAGGATCAACCCTGGTTAGTACTTGGATGGGAGACTGCCAACAAATACCAGGTGCTGTAGGCTATATTCCAGAGGAAAGAACTGGCAAAGCCACCTCTGAATAATCCCTGTCTAAGAAAACCCTATGAAATGCAATCGACAGGCGACTTGAAGTTACACAGACTGCAGCTTGAGACCACTTTAACTGTCCTGGCTCTGTGCTAGGGAATCATGGGAATTGTAGTTTTTCTGAGACATTGAGCCTTTTCTATCAGAGAGCTCTGGTGCCACAATAAGCTACAGTTCCCATGATTCCCCAGCACTGAGCCAGGGCAGTTAAAGTGGTCTCAAGATGGATTATTTCTGGCAGTCTCTAAAGGCCCTAGAGACACTGAGGTGACCGGGGTTTACTTATGAGTAAATTGTAAGGAAATGCGGTGTATCCGATTGTATCTATTGCTGCTTAACGAAAGTGGGGCAGCCCTCATTGTCACCAGATGTCCTCACCTCAAAGGAGGACAAGGCACCGTGAAATGGAGGACGTCCAAGAAAAAAAATGCAGGACCTGACCAAACAAAAGCTAAAAAAACACTCATGATATGAATATATGCAGAGGTAGCTGTGTTGGCCATTAAGCAAATTCAAACAAAAATCTGCCAAACAGTGATATGCCTTTATTGGCCAACCGAAATGCACAAGATACTAGTTGCAAGCTTTCGAAGCTCCATGGCTTCTTCATCAGGCAAGATGTTACAAACCAAACAGAAGGGGGAAACGGAGATGTTAGTCAGATGCCTGCATTTTGATTCATGCTTCTTAGGCCTGCTCAAAATGGAGGACACTTTGGAATTCCTCCTGGACTGAAGGTGGAAACAGAAACGCCGCTTTGAGTCCCTATATTAGGAAAAAGGAGGTATATAAGGGCCTTTACAGACTGCCAGAAATAATGCAGATTGAGGCCATTTTAACTGTCCTGGCTCAGTGCTAAGGAAGCATGGGAACTGTAGTTTATTGTGGCACCAGAGCTCTCTGACAGAAAAGGCTCAATGTCCCAGACAAAAATACAGTTCCCATGATTCCCTAGCACTGAGCCAGGACAGTTAAAGTGACCTCAATCTGCATTATTTCTGGCCATCTGTAAAGGTTACTATTACTACTTCTACAATAATAATAATAATAATAATAATGGAGGACGTGTCCTGGAAAAGGAGGACAGTCTGGTCACCCAGGACACTCCTTCGAACTAAATATCCCTTACTCATTAAAAAAAAAAAAATCCAATCCCAAACACATTTCCTGATCAGCAGATGCTATGGATGATAGTGAGATTTATTTCCACATCGATGGAAATCAAAACTTGGAGCCAAACGCATCTCTTAAAGGGTCTTTTAATCAGGCCTCTGCAGACAGAAAATATGATTATAAACTAGATTAAAGCCTCCATGTGCACGTCGGGATTATGTCCTGGAAAGGATGCGTGTTTCCAGTAAGAGGCGGGAGGAGACTCTCATTAAAGCCTGGGCTTGGAGCGTCTTTAAAAAGAAAAATATGGATTGATCCCCCTGGATCCCAGGCCTTTTTGATCCCGGATCCCTCTCCCGGGTTGGGTCCTCCTAAAGTGGAAACAGGGTTTGCTGTTTAGGGAGCGGAGTTCTTGTGCGAGTGATTTTAACCTGCTCCACCTTGAAGTGACCTGCCAAATGCACTTTTCTTCTTTTATAGACATCTGGGAATTCCGTACATGCCTTAAACGCCAATTACACACCTTCTTCAAAGGAGGCGGCCTTGGATTTGCCAAGACCGTTTAAGGAGACCCGAGTCGGCAAGAAAGTCCTGCAAAAGGATTTTTCTTCTTTGGGAAAAAAAAAAAGGAGCCTGTACAATGTTTAGCGCCTGCAAAGAAGGGAGGGCGATCGCTGTGTTTAGGGGGGTTGCAGACTGCCAGAAATAGTGCAAATGGAGTCCACTTTAAGGGTTAGGGTTAGTGATAGGGAATCATGGGAATTGGTTTTTTTTTTTTCTGAGACATTGAGCCTTCTCTGTCAGATAAATACATAAAATACAGTTCCCATAATTCCCTAGCACTAACCCTAACCCTAAAAGTGGACTCAATTTGCACTATTTCTGGCCACTTTGGGATCGAAAGACTTTTTAAAACTTTCCAGGGCTGCATCCGCACTGCAGTAATAATAATCCGGTCCGATACCACTTTATCTGCCATGGCTGAGTGCTGGGGAATCCTGGGAATGGGAGCTTGTGGCTCTGGTGCCACAGCGAACGACCATTCCCAGAATTCCCTAGCAGTCAAAGTGGCATCAGACCGGATTATTTCTGCAGTGCAGATGTAGCCCAAGTCTACCAGGCAGGCTTGTGGTCTGGCCTCAAGCTTGCTTCCTTCCTGTGACATTGCTTAAAGCATAGCACAAAAACCCCAGTGTCCTCTACACACTACACAATTATAGCGCTAAGGTTCCACTTTAAAACCCCTGGTTCTCGCCATGGAGTTCTGGGATTTTCAGTTTGGGGAGAATGATTTTTAGAATTTCAGCTGGGGAGCTTTAGTGCCTCTTTGTTGTTGAGCCTTCAAGTCGTTTCCGATTTATGGGGACCCTATGGCGATCTTATCACGGGGTTTTCTGGGGCTGAGACAGTGTGACTCGCCCAAGGTCACCCATGGGGTTGCCATGGCCCAGCAGGGAATCGAGCACTAATCTGCAGAGTGGTAGTCCAATGCTCAATGCACTGTTCCACGCTGGCTCTAGTGCCTCACCAAACTATAAATCCCAAAATATTCCATGAGATACACGCATGGTGGTTGAAGTGGAATCATAGCACCACAATTACAAGGTCTGAAAAGCCCCCGCTAGGCGATCCGTTTGGATGTACAACAGGAGTAAGTACCCCAATGGGACTTAGGTCCAAAACACACTGCAGAAAGAATGCAGTTTGAGACCGCTTTAACTGCCCAGGCTTAGTGCTATGGAATCCTGGGAATTGTAGTTTATCCAGTGCTTTCTGACAGAGAAGGTTAAATGTCTCACAAAACTACAGTTCCCAAAATTCCCTAGCATTGAGCCAGAGCAGTTAAAGTGGTTTCAAACTGGATTATTTCTGCAATGTGTTTTGGACCTTACTTTCAGGGAGGGGATAACTGGCCTTCTTTCACTCCATCGAGGAAAACCTAAGCGAGAGAGGCCACTTACCTGTGGAAAGGTAAGAAGTCTTTGCAAAGTTTACAGAACGCCCAAAATCTGAACAAAATTATAGTCCCTCTTAACCGCAGTCTGAGCAAAATATATTCCTTTTTAGCATAAAAGGCAAAGGATTACATTTACCTGTCCAAAGACCACCAAAGACGTGTCCTCCATTTCAACCTTCTGTCCAGGAGGAATTCTAAAATGTCCTCCATTTTGAACATGACTAAGGAGCATGGATTGATATTTATATGAGTCTTTGCAGCTTTTATTTGATCATGCCCTCCATTTTTCTTGTCTGTCCTACATTTTGCCCTGCCTTGTGTTCCTTTGAGGTTATGACATCGGGTCACCCTGGTTTGATGCCACCTAAAGTGCCATGGCTCCGTCCTAAGAAATGGCGGGATTTGTAGTTTGGTGAAGTACTTAGACTTCTCAGCTAAATAGGTCTAGTGCTGAGGCTTCTCAATCACATTTCTTTGGCCAATTCAAATTTTGGAAGCTGAAGTCTCAAGCACCTGTGGACCAAAGTTTGACAACCACTGTTCTATTGCACGCTCCTCTGAACTATATAGTTTTTCTTTTTGTTAGTCGTTTCCGCTTTATGGTGACCCTAAGGGGAACCTATCACAGGGATTTCTTGGCAGGTTTCTTCAGAAGGCGTTTACCATTGCCATCCTCTGAGGCTGAGAGAGTGTGACTTACCCAAGGTCGCACAGTGGAGTTCCATGGTCGAGCTGGGATTCGAACCCTAGTCTCCATAGTCCATAGCGGGTTGATCGACTGGCCTACCAAAACCAGAGTCGCTTGAGCAGGACATCAGACGTCCTCCTTTTCCAGGACATGTCCTCCATTTCAGCCTTCTGTCCAAGAGGAATTCCAAAATCTCCTCCATTTTGAGCAGGACTAAGAAGCATGAGTTTCTATTTCTAGCAGCCTCTTTAGCTTTTGTTTGGTCATGACCTCCATTTTTCTTGAGTGTCCTACATTTTGTGCTGCCTTGTCCTCCTTTGGCGTGAGAACATCTGGTCACCCTGTCCCCATTCAACAGCCAGGCGTAAGAGTTGCCTGAAGCCTTCACCCGAGGGTTGCCAAAACACGATTTGGGCTACCCCAAATCACACACCTCCATCGTCTGAGTAGAAAACTGAGAAAACTGAAACCTTTGTGGCCTCAAAAAGGATGGAGACACACTGGATTGCACAAGAAGTATCTTTATGTATTGCAAATGGAAGCGAAATTTCCTGGACTTTTGAGAATCTCCCAGTAGCCACATGGCCAGAGGGAGGAGGGGGCTACCTACATGAATAACCCCATCTGAACAACAAAATGCAAGCCTATGACTAACATCTTCATTTCCCCCCCCCCCCTCCTGTATGGGTTTTAACGCCTTGCCTGATGAAGAACCCAGTGGAGCTTCGAAAGCTTGCAACATGTATTTTGCACATTTTGGTTGGCCCCATAAAGGTATCACTGTTTGGTGGGGTTTGGATGTTGTTGGACTTTGCTATGGACAGGGCTACCCCTCTGGATAAGTTTCATATATGGTTCATCTTTCCTCTGTTGCTACACAAACACTTAATTAGAATTTGTCTTTGAGGTTCAACTTGGGGGTTGCAAATTGAATAGAAAGTAAGCGTTTGTTTAGCAACAGAGGAAAGATGAACCATGTATGAAACTTATCCAGAGGGGTAGCCCTATCCACCTTGGCTTGGGAAGCTTAGGGCCTTTGCAGACTGCCAGAAATAGTGCACATTAAATTGAGGCACTGCCCTGGCTCAGTGCTAGGGAATCATGGGAACTGTAATTTATTGTGGCACCAGAGCTCTCTGACAGAGAAGGCTCAATGTCCCAGAAAAAAATACAGTTCCCATGATTCCCTAGCACTGAGCCAAGGCAGTGCCTCAATTTAATGTGCACTATTTCTGGCAGTCTGCAAAGGCCCTTAGTTCTATTGATCGGAGTGGGGGATTTGAACCCTGGTCTATATACAGTCACAGTCCGACGCTCAAACCACTACACGATCCTGTCTCTCGTTAAAGGATTCAAGATCCATCACATCCTACACACCTCTTCACACCCACTGACTTCGCTGGACTTACTCTCAGGTAGGTAGGCCTAAGGGTCACAGCCCCTTGTGTTGTTGTTGCGTGCCTTCAAGTCATTTCCGACTTACAGAAACCCTAAGGCAAACCTATCGTAGGCTTTTTCTAGGCAAGTTTCTTCCGAGGGGTTTTGCCATTGCCATCCTCTGAGGCTGAGAGAGTGTGACTTGCCCAAGGTCACCCACTGGGTTTCCATGGCCGAGCTGGGATTCAAATCCTGGTCTCTCAGTGTGGTGTGTAATGGTCACAACCCTACTTGAATATGTTTCCGAGGAGAACTGCGATCCTACGCTTCTTTATGTCAGTGCAAGTTCTTTTCTGCGTCTGCATTGCAGAAATAATGCAGTTTGGCACCCCTTTAACTGTAGTGACTCAGGGGGGTTGCAGACTGTCAAAAATAGTGTGAATTCAGTTCACTTTTAGGGTTAGGGTTAGTGCTAGGGAATCATGGGAATTGTTATTTTTCTAAGACATTGAACCTTCTTTGTCAGAGAACTCTAGTGCCACAATAAAATTCAGTTCCCATGATTCCCTAACCTTAACCCTAACCCTAAAAGTGGACTGAATTCACACTATTTTTGACAGTCTGCAACCCCCCTCAGTGCTATGGGTTGCTTATCCATCTTGTTGGGGGCAATTGGCTTACACACTGTAAACCGCTTAGGGAGTGCTAGTTCACTGATAAGCGGTATAGAAATGTACTTGCTACTGCTTGCTATTGTGCCACCAGAGCTCTCTCTGACAAAGAAGGCAAAATATCCCACAAACCTACAAATCTCATTGCATTGAGCCATGGCAGTCAAAGCGGTGTGCTATGTAGTGCAGATGCAGCCTTTAAAGCGAATCGAACCCTCCTGCTGGGCCTTTGCAGACTGCCAGAAATAGTGCACATTAAATTGAGGCACTGCCCTGGCTCAGTGCTTGGGAGTCATGGGAATTCTATTTTTTTCTGGGACATTGAGCCTTCTCTGTCAGAGAGCTCTGGTGCCACAATAAATTACAGTTCCCATGATTCCCTAGCACTGAGCCAGGGCAGTGCCTCAATTTAATGTGCACTATTTCTGCCAGTCTGCAAAGATGCCACCAGCCATGCCTAAGGCTGCTTCCGCACCGCAGAAATCATCTAGTTTGACACCCCCTTTACCTGCCCTGGTTCAATGCTATGCAATTCTGGGATTTGTAGTTTTGTGGGATGTGTGGCCTTTCCTGGCAGAGAGCTCTGGCGGCACAACGAGCTACAAATCCTAGGATTCCAAAGCACTGAGCCCTGGCAGTCAACGTGGTGTCAAACTACATTTCCGCAGCCTAAAACTGCAGTCCCTTGTGCGCCTCCTTGGGAAAAGGCGGCTCCCTAAAGGCAGAGGGATCTACTCCCGTCTAATAAGTCTGCATAGGATCGCGGGCAAACAAACCCTTTCTCCCCATTGCTCAGCCCAAACGTCTGGATTGCCTCCACTCACCTAAAAGCCGAGACACAGAAAGGCACCCTTCCCATCCACCTCCTCCAGTTTGCAACGATTGTTGGGGAGATTTCCTGTAATCATTTTATTTTATTTTATTTTATTTTATTTTATTTTATTTTATTTATTGTGTTTCCTGTCCGTTTGGAGCTTGCTTCCACCTTGGAGAAATAATATAAAATTTAAAAATAAAATAAACATTATATATATAATTTATATAATTTACATATATAGGATATGTATCTTATATATGTAAATTATATAAATATATGTATATATATCTTATTATTTTTTATTTTATTTTTAGATTTTATTTTATTTCGCCAAGGTGAGAATATATATTATATTTTATATATATTATTTTATTTTACTTTTAAATGTTATGTTATTTCTCCAAGATGAGAATATATATGTGTGTGTGTGTGTGTGTGTGTGTGTGTATAATTTTTATTTTATTTTAAAAAAATTTTCTCCAAGATGACAAATATATATAAATAATATATATATATATATATTATTTTTATTTTATTTTATTTTTAAATTTCTCCAAGGTGAAAGCAAGCTCCAAACTATATATATATATATATATATATATATATATATATATATATAAATTACAGAGGCAAGGAAAACCGCCTGACATCATGACAGCGAGGGACAAACGTTCCCCTTTGAAGGATCCCTGGGCAGGACTTCAAGTGAAATCGTATGCCTGAGAAGAATTTGATCCGGGACGAAGAGAAAATAACTAGGTCGGCCTTTGCCAAACCGTGGAATGTGCGAGAAAGCTCGCAGCCAGGCACCACACACTCCGGAGTCTGGAGAAGCGGAGAGAGAGGCCTGGCAGGGTCCTTTCCATCCCCCGAGAGCATCCGCACTGCAAAAATAATCCGGGTTGACACCGCTTTAACTGCCATGACTCAGTGCTCAGTGGAATTCTGGGAATGGTCGTTTTTTAGGGCACCAGAGCTCTCCGACAGAGAAGGCTAATCTCTCACAAAGCCACAGTTCCCAGGATCCCACAGCACTGAGCCAGGGCAGTTAGAGCGGTGTTAACTTGGATTGTTTCTGCAGTTCGGATGCCTGTAGCGCCCGTAGAAACCACTTTGATCCAAAACACACTGCAGAAATCATCCACTTTTTGAAGGCTTGAACAGACTGCTAGAAATAATCCAGTTTGAGACCACTTTAACTGTCCTGGCTCAATGCTAGGAAATCATGGGAATTGTAGTTGTTGGGTTTTTTTTCTCTTAAGACATTGAGTCTTCTCTGTCAGAGAGCTCTGGTGCCACAATAAACTACAGTTCCCATGATTCCCTAGCACTGAGCCAGGACAGTTAAAGTGGCCTCAATATGCATTATTTCTGGCAGTCTGTAAAGGCCCTAAGGTCCAAAACACACTGCAGAAATAATCCAGTTCGAGACCACTTTAACTGTCCTGGCTCAATGCTAGAGAGTTCTGGGAACTGGAGTTTTGTGAGACACTTAGCCTTCTCTGTCAGAGAGCTCTAGTGCCACAATATAGTACAATTCCCAGGATTCCCTAGCACTGAGCCAGGGCAGTTAAAGCGGTCTCCAAGTGGGTTATTCTGCAGTGTGTTTGTGGATCTTTAAAAACCAGAAAATCCTAGGGTGTTATCTACACTGTAGAAATAATGCAGTTTGGCACCACTTTAAGTGCTGCAGCTGTATCCTATGGAATCCTGGGATTTGTAGTTTTGCAAGATCCTTCGCCTTCTTTGCCAAAGCGTGCTGGAGCCCCACCAAATTACAGATCCCAGGATTCTGTAGGATGGAGTTATGGCAATTAAAGTGTGTCAAGCTGCATTTCTGCAGTGTGTAGATGCACCCCTGGTTTCTTCCAAAGGCCAAGTTGAGCCCAGGCCAGATATTTTCATTTCCCCTCCAACTAGATGGCTTCCTAGCTCTTTGATCTACATCCCATCCGAATCCCAAAAGGGTCACCTCTGAAGCACCTGAAGGGCAATGGCATACTCTCACAGGAACAGTGGCTGGGAAACGTGTTTCTTCTGATCTCTATAATTTGGGTCCTTATCTATTAAAAAGTAGATACTCCACCAGCAACTAACTATGGCTTCAGTAACAGAGACTGAACAGAAGGTGAAAAAGTGTCCAAACTTGCACCAGTGTGTGCAGCTTTAGTCCCAAGGACCCCCAGCGAGGCCCAACTAAAGTCTGATCTAGACTGTAGAATTAATGCAGTTTGACACCCCTTTAGCTGCCATGGCTCAATACTATGGAATTCTGGAGTTAGTAATTTTGTGGGATATTTAGCCTACTCTGTCAGAGAACTCTAGTGCCACAACAAATGACAAATCCCAGGCTTCGTAGTGATGAGCCATGGCAGGATATATTTATTTATTATATTTATACCTAGCCCTTCAGAAATGCTCTCCCAGTGGCTTACAAATTGTTAAATTGACAGTTGCCTCACTGTCAATGGGGGGTTGCAGACTGCCAGAAATAGTGCAAATTGAGTCCACTTGCATCCTCTTCCCCCATGAAAAACACCTGAGGGGGTTATTTGTATCCACCTGAGCAGGTGATACTCTCAGTTCACCCAATAAAATTGAAAGACTTGGAGTAACAACTGGTTTAGCCCCATCAATGGACTCCCAGAAGGATTTGATCCCAAAGCCTATCCCACTGATGGCTGCAAACACTTCCTACATAAAGGATGTCAAGAAATAATACAGCAGATCTAGCTTGCTTCAGCAACCAAACCCAAAGCTGCATTTCTAAAGAAGCTTACCTGGAAACCCAATTTCCTGCCCTGTTAGTCTTATAGCAGCAAAACAAGGCAGAGGAAGAAATATATTTTGGCCTGAGCATTCCTGGATTTCTAGCTTCTAACCTTCTAGTTTCTAACTTCCAGCCTCTTCTTGAGAAGCAGAAATATTAACCAGAATTTCAGGTATGTTCACATACACATGACACAAGGCTGGGAATAGGATTGTAAAGGGTAGGCTCAGTTTACAACCCCACACCCTATATCCTGTATATCTGCAATTCTAGATAATAAGTACTCCATGGATCGGATAACAGTGGATTACAAAAACTCATTCTGTAACAAGTATCTTGTAGCACCTTTGAGACTAAGGGCCTTTGCAGACTGCCAGAAATAGTGCAAATTGAGTCCACTTTAAGGGTTAGGGCAGGGGAAGGCAACCTTTTTGAGCCGGGGGGGCTGGGTTGCTGTCCCTCAGACAATTGGGGGGGCCGAAGCACCCAAAATAAATAAATAAATAAATAAATAAATAAATAAATACATAAATATTAAAAAAATATGCATGCACACTCTCTCAGCCCCAGAAAAGCCATGGCAAAACCCCTGTGGGGATTTTGCCAAGAAAGCCCCAAGAACAAGTAATAACAACAATAATATCATCATGGTGGGCCGGTCCAAAGGCCTCAGGGGGCCGCATCCGGCCCCCGGGCCTTAGGTTGCCTACCCCTGGGTTAGGGTTAGTGCTAGGGAATCATGGGAATTGTATTTTTTTTCTGAGACATTGAGCCTTCTCTGTCAGAGAGCTCTGGTGCCACAATAAAATACAGTTCCCATGATTCCCTAACCCTAATTTGCACTATTTCTAGCAGTCTGCAAAGGCCCTAACTGAAAGAAAGAAGTTGGCAGAATTAGCTTTTCCTAGACTTAAGTCTACTTCCTCAGATGCATTTGGTGCCTTCTGTAATAAATTTGTCATTCTTTGAGTGTCAAGGGTTTCTCTGTTACAGCGCTCAGTACATCTTCCTTCTGCATAAACATACCTAAGCTTGGACTTCAGGGCTGAAATTCTATGTATATTTTACACTGAAACCAGCCAGATTTGTTTGAATGGATGAAGGACACAGAGAAATTTAGACTACATCAGACCCACACTTACCTGGGAGAAAAACTAATTTAATTCAATGGCCTTTACTTCTGAGTACTTCTAATCTAACATTGCCCTGTTACAATGCACTCCTAGACATGTTTCATCCAAGATCCTACCTAGTTCAATGGAACTTGCACCCCAATAAAGGTACAATATCACCCCAAACCCACAAAACAGTGATATCTTTATCCAACCAATTATAGCAAAGTACAATATCATCCAAAAATCCATCCAACAGTGATCCCTTTATTGGGCCAACCCAAATGCACATTATACATCTCGCAAGCTTTCCAAGCTCCACTGGCTTCTTCATCAGGGCAGAGGTATTAAAAACATACAGGAGATGATTATTTTTTAAAAATAATAATAATAATAAAATTTCCCCCTTCTTTGCCTGATGAAGAAGCCAGTGGAGCTTTGAAAGCTTGAGACATATATTTTATGCATTTGAGTTGGCCCAATAAAGGGATCGCTGTTTGGTGGATTTTGGGATGTCACTGTACTTTGCTGTATGCTGGATATGTTTGCCTAGTAAAAGTGTTATATAAGAAAATAAACAGCAACCCTACACATTTTTACTTGGAGAGAAGTTCCACTGCAAACCAAGGAGGCATACAAACTTCAAGGATTTGTTTGTTTGTTTTTAAAGAAAGAAACAACAACCTCTCGTTGGAGAGGTTGATCCAAAGGAAAGTTTGCATGGAGCTGCAAGCAATCCAGCCTAGTCATAAATAGGCATGTTTACTGAGCTCCAAAACACACTTCAAAAAATCATCCAGTTTGAGACCGCTTTAACTACCCTGACTCAGTGC
Organism: Phrynosoma blainvillii; assembly: GCA_026167975.1. Lineage (NCBI taxonomy): Eukaryota > Metazoa > Chordata > Lepidosauria > Squamata > Phrynosomatidae > Phrynosoma > Phrynosoma blainvillii. The sequence continues at coordinate 43,841,526 of JANUYF010000005.1, forward strand.
TAGGGAATCATGGGAACTGTACTTTATTGTGGCACCAGAACTCTCTGACAGAGAAGGCTCAAGGTCTCATAAAACGACAGTTCCCAGAATTCCCTAGCATTGAGCCAGGGCAGTTAAAGCGGTCTCAAACTGGGTTATTTCTGCAGTGTATTTTAGACCTCAGAAGTAAACACTACTAGGTTGAAGGAGACTGACTCCTGGCAAATCATGGAAAGAGACGGAAACGGTTCCTCTGTTTTTAATCAATTCGAATGAAAACATGGGAGATTGGGCGGCTCTGATTCAAAGAAACCTGGAAAGCCATCTGCTGGAAAGAAACCCACCCTCTCCATAGAGTCAGGGGTCGGCTGACTGAACAGCCGAAATGAGAATCAAGATGGTACTTCTCCCCCAGGAAAAGAAACCGAAAGTCAGAGAAATTTGATTGTCATCCTACCTGCCTCCGCTGCGTATAGCTCGGGCTCTTGCTTCTGCGGGGCTCTGGGTTCGAGTTCTTCCCGGAGAGAATAATTTCGAGCTCTGTCGCCGTGGGATCCCGGTTCAAAAGCGACGTCTCTCTTTTTTTCCCCCCTTGCTTCCTAAAAAGAGGAAGCCCCCTTCCCCCTGCAAGTACGGGAACCATTTGTCAAAAGGGGGGGGGGGAGGAGTCCATCTCTTTTAATACAAACAAATTCTGCCTTTAAAAAGAATATATAATATGTGTGTGCGCGTGCGCGTGTGTGTGGACAGTATATATATGGACAGTGTGTGTGTGTGTATATGTGTGTGTATATATATATAGTCCATATATATATTGTCCATATATATATATATATATATACACACATACACACTCTGTCCATATATATACTGTCCATACATGCGCGCACACACACACACACACATATTATATATACTGTCCATATATAGACTGTCCATACACATACATATATGTGTGTATACACACACACACACACACACACATATATAATACTGTCCATATATATATATATATATATATATACTCTCTCTCTCTCTCTCTAACTATATATATACTGTCTCTCTGTTTCTCTCTCTCTCTTTATATATATATATATATATATATATATACTGTCCATTTCGCGCACCGATCTGGAGGGGGGGGATGCACAGAAGACGCTGATATCAGCCAGAAACGGTAATAGGGAAGGACAACAAGGCTGGCAGGCAAGGGAGCCCAACTTGGGCTAAGTCCACAATTTCTGTTGGGAAGAGCCACGCCGCCTGGTTTATCCTAGACGGGGTCGCCAGCGGGGAGCAAGGCAGCTGGCCCTTTGCAAAATCCTGGGGGCAGTTTGGAAAGAGGGATCGGATCGAGACATCGGAGGACTGGGACCCCCACTTGGGGAGGGGAGGGGAGGGGAGGGGAGGGGAGGGGAGGGGGAGGCAGGAAGGAAAGGGGATGAAATATAAACCCACGGATCTCAACCAGAAGCAAAAGCACCGGGGCTTTTTTTGGGTTTTTTTTTGGGGGGGGGGCTACTGCTCTTAAGGCGACGCCAGACACGAAGTGGAAATGCAAGGCGATTGCACGAAAGTAAACCCCGTGGATTGGAAGGAGGCAGGCAAAGGCTTGCAATTGCAGCCTTGAGCTTGCGCTAGTGTCACGGTTTGAGCCTTGGAGCATCCCTCTGGAGACCAGGGTTCCAATCCCAGCTCGGCCCGGGAAACCCACCGGGTGGCCTTAGGCGAGTCACACTCTCTCAGCCTCAGAGGATGGCCATGGCCAAAAACAAACAAATAAAAAAAAAACCAACCCTGAAAAAACTTGCCAAGAAAACCCGACGATAATTTCGCCTTAGAGTCGGCATAAGATGGAAGCGACTTGAAGGTATACAACAAACCTGTATGTGTGTACACACACGGAAGTGCGCATACATCTGTGTATACACACACACACACACACATATATATATATTTACATACATATACACTCAGACACACACATATATACGTACACTCACACATATACGTATATATACACATATATAAACATATAAAAAGATATATAAGTATACACACACAGAGATATACACATGCATACACACACACATAGACATATGCGAACACCCCCTTGCTCACTGCCATGCTTGCTATTTGACTTGTCTATAATGGGACCATTCTTGCTCCATTATTAAGCCGGGGATTTTGGCCTTTGGTTTCCAGCCTGGGAGGAGGATGGGAATCGAGCTCATATATATATATATATATATATATATATATATATCACAAGGACTGTCGCGGAAAAAGGCCCAAGGAACGCCTGGCCTGGCCTTGTTCCTCTCGCCTGAAACATCAGATACAAAACCCGACCCTTTCCAGCCCTGAAATATGAGACCTTGGCCTTTCCTAGCAAGGAGATCTTTTTGATCCAGCAAGATCTCCAGCCTAGATCCCGGCGTGATACATTCAATCAAACCTGGCTGCTTGGATCAAATCTTTTACCTCCACCTTTTGGAAGGAAATTCTGCTGAAATGAATGGAGTTCAAAAGCCACGTGTTTGGGGCCGGTGAATGGAGCAGACCTGTTTTCAGGACTGCAGAAGAAACCCTCGGGTTTTGGTCTTATGGAAGGCTCCACTGCTGTACTCTCTCAAGCCCCGTTGAATTCAATGGGACTTATTTCGGAGTAGAGAGGTACCGAATGGTGATACAAAGGTCTTGGCTATCCGGGAGCAACCAGAATCCTACTCAAGCTGCAAAATCGGTATCAACCTCTTCTTTAGTCTTGCCTAGAGAAGAACCCCTAGGAATGGGACTTGTAGGGTAAGACTAACGGAATTTGATGGGATTCCCAAGCCTTTGACTTTGAAAGCCAGCTGGAAAGTAAATTCCGGGAAAATCAACGCCTCTGCCCAGCAAATGTTTGGAAGACTGGCCTGGGGAAACCTTCATTCCCCAAATAAAGGGGGGAAAGCGGAGTCTGAGCAGGAGCTTTTGTTAATTCTAATAATGATAATTGCAAAAAGGAATGTTTGCAGGCTTTGGTTCTAGGGAGAAGGAGACTTGGCTAGGAGAACGAGGCTATATCAAAGTTTTAGGTAGGCAATGATGTGCTGATGGCAGCTCAAAAACTACTTAAACATGGCACCAACTTGTCGGGGAGGACAAAAAAGGAAGAACCCCATGTGCTCCAACATTTCACAAATGAAAACCAGAACAAAATGATTGTTTAGGAAACAAAATGATGCTAACCAGGTATCTTAAAGGGAGCTTTATTCTTCCCCCTAACTCGTTACAGAAACAAATTTGGGCTGCATCCACAGGGCAGACATATAATCCGGTATGACACCACTTTCTGGTGCCCCAACAAACTTCAGTTCCCAGAATTCCACAGCATGAAGCCGTGGCAGTTAAAGAGGTGTCAAACCGGATTATTTCTGCCCTGTGGATGCAGCACATCTGCAATTCAGACTTATCGATCACGACTTTACCACAGTGGGGGAAAAGTAGAAACTGCAAGAGGACGATCCATATAGTTCGGCAGATTTTTTTCCTCCTTCCTCAAGCCTGTTTCACTACATTTTCGCTTAAATAATACTGCATGTTTGGCCATTTTGATTGAAAGTCGGAAAGAATCCGAAGCCAACCAAAGCTCCCAAACAGAATCATAAAGCTGTCTCGAGAATTAACACTCCTGTGTCTGTCAGTAGCTAGTTTATTTGCGTTTTTCTCTCGTTTGTTTATATTCCACCACCCCCTTCCGACCCTGGCCCTCTCCTCTCCTGAGGAACTTCAGATCTCCCCGATTGGGGATTATTGACCTTGCGTTTCCAAGCCTACCTCCCTCTGTACAGATCAAGCTTTTTTCTTAAAAAAAAAAAATCCTTTAACATTTCCATTTATTTATTGCAGAAAAAAATATACAATGATATTTACAAAAAAAAAAAAACAATCATAAAAATAGGAATGCATTTAGACACCGGATCTATTTGCATTTTAACATGGGTCCTCAATAAATAAATAAAATGTTTCAATTGTTTTTGGTGGGTTATTTTTTTTTTTTCCTTTTTGGCCCTCCCTCCTTTCTATACTTTTTGTCCAGGGAGGATTTTTTTTAAAAAAGAACAACAGCAACAACAACAACAAAGAGGCACAGGATAGGTTTCCCTATAAAAGTTTGAGTCGATAATGTTTGACTACCCTACACAAATTTTTTTTAAAAAATAAATTTCCCCCCTCCTCCCCTCTTTCTCTCTCTAGTTCTCGGATGCCATGGTCCTTAGATCTGGAATATATACCTATATTCCTATGTAAAAGGAAGAAGGGGGAAGTCCACAGTAACGTATTTCCTTTCACTAGTGGCTCTTAAGGTCTCTTGGGAATGCATGCATGCAAGAACACAAAAATAAAGGAAGTAAGGAAGGGCAGGGAGAGAGAAGAAGTTAAATTCCAACATTCCTCGTCAAAATGGGGGGAAAAAATTGAAATAAACCGGTTCAGATTTCTATCAGAATGCAGAGATGTCTGGTAGGCTAAGCACAGCCTCCTCTGTTTCTGTGGATCAGCCACCTCACCCTCCGAAGGGACCTTCGCTCTCTCGCCTCCAAGGCTCTCCCCAGCCCTGTTCTTGGTCAGGATCAGCTTCCACATTTCCAAGAAAATCCTTGGCTTTCGATCGTCTCGGGAGGGGGAAGGAAGGGCGAAGGGGAGAAGACCCCCGGATCCAAGTGCAGAGTCTCTAGATTGTCCATTTCTCCCCCTTTCCTCTCCTTCTTTGGGAACGAGGTCATCTGCAAAATAACCAGAAAGAGGGAGGAAAAAGGAAGGGTTACTTACTTACTGGAGAGGGAAAATGCAAGATAGCCAAGAGTCAAGAAGGAGAGAAAACACACACACACACCCCGCCCATGGTGACCAGGTGTCCTCACCGCCAAATGTAGGACAGTCCCCCAAAAGGGAGGATATTGCCAAAGAAAAAGCGACAAGGCACAGCCAAAGGTAGGACGCTCAAGGAACATGGGTCCTATAGACAAACAGAAGTGGAAAAAACAATCCTGGGGGAGGGGGGGGGCATGCTTCTTAGTCCTGCTCAAAAGTAGTAGATCTTTTGGAATCCCAGAAGGTGGGAATGGAGGACCTGCCCTGGAAAAGGTGGGCCAAGCCTGCTCACCTTGCTCCCACCCTGGCAATAGCCCCAAACTTTGCAATGCTGGGTTCCAAGCGGTGCTAGAAACCATGTCTCCCTGTGTCTTTGGGGTCCTTTTGTGGCTCAAAAAGCGAAAAACACGCCTGTAAAGAGAAATGCATGCATCTCAGTCCTGCTCAAAATGGGGGATATATTTTGGGATCCCTCCGGGGCAGAAGGTGGAGATGGAGGACGGGTCCTGGAAAAGGAGGACCCCGTTTGGTCTCCTTGCTCCCGCCCGGGCCATAGCTCCAAACTTTGCAATGCAATGCTATGCAATGCAATGCAATGCAATGCAAACCATGTGCCTGTGTTCTCCCTGTCTTTGGGGGGAAGGAGGTGAAGCACAAAGGAAAGAAGGGGGAGGGCGAAGGGGGGCCAGGCGTGAAATTAGGAAACGCACAGAGGGAAATGTCACGCATATCTAAGGGACTGGAGGCTATTTGGGAAGGAGGAAGGGACACATGATCCCTCCAGAGCTCAAAACAGAGCTGCGAGGAAGCCCACGGTCCCTTGGCTTGCAGGCTGCCTTACTCCCGAGGAGGAACGATCATCGGCTCAACCACCTGAGCCCCCTGGGATCCCTCTGGATCGGGTCCCAGCCCCATCAAAGGGTGGAAGGAAAAGCTTGTAGCCCTGCTTTTCGGGGGCCCTGCATTCGGAAAAATGGAGACAGAAAAGCGCAAGGCGGGGGGGGGGCTTTGGGGTGATGGATCGGGGGCAGCAAAAGTGCTGGAGCAAGGGGACCACATGTCCTCACCTCAAAGGACGGCAGGTCGCCGTAAAATGTAGGAGGTTCCAGAAAAAGGGAGGCCGTGGGCAAAGAAAAGCTAAAAAGACCCATCTAAATGCACGCTTCTTAGTGATGCTCAAAATGGAAGACACTTGGGACTTGCTCCTGGACCGAAGGTGGACATGGAGGACGTGTCCTCAAAAAGGAGGGCCAAGGCTGGTCACCCTGTTGCTGGAGCATCCAAGGAGGCGGTGGATAGTGTCGGACCACGACCTCTAAAATGATCTAGTTTTGACTTGAAACCCATTATTTAGACCCAAACAACGCAGATTTGTCGTACAGTCCGACACTCTGGCCTGTTTTCAGTCGGAATTGTTGAGCTACACTTTCCTCATAGGCTTTAACTGTACATAAATCTGCAGCCCCAGAAACTGTAATCTTGTGCCTGTAATTTCCAGATCCGCAGGGTTTACTTTCGAGTAACTCTACAGAGGCTTAGGCTGGCCTGTCTCTCTAAAGCCACCCCCCAATTCAGACTCCTGTCCACCCCACCGATGGCCCAGAGGCTCGGATCAATAAACTGAAGTTAGCCCTCAAGGGATGTCACTCAATCCTACACATATTTACTCAAATGTAAATCGCAGGTCTGGTACGTGAGGACTACAGCTTGTAGTCGTGGAGTAGGAGCCAGTCTTCAAGCAACCCGCAGCCCTCCCACTCTTTGAGTAATCCATTTTTCCACCCACCATATATCAAATATTTACTTTTATATATATCAAAAATTAAGAACTACAGTCTAGTAGCCTGACTCACTAAGTAAACCAGTCGGGCTCTACCTGGAACGCTGCAACCCAGACTTACCATTAAAAGCCATGTGCCACCTCTTAGTCCCAAACAGACTAAATCCAGTAAAATCAATTCGATGTACATAAGCACTGGCTGAACACTTTTCATGGATGCAATTCCAGCTTTAGTCAGAACAACTCGATTGACCCTCAAATATTTCTAAGGCTTTAACCACTTCTCCGTGTATGCTTGATTAGTAAAATAATAATAATAAAAAAATCCACTTTTTGTCAGGTAAAGATGCTAAAGTTTGGAGCATGACTTCTGAAGTGGAAATGTACAGAGAACCCCAACGCATGAAGTTAGCCTGGACTATTATGGAATTCCTTGAGAGTAAGTGCCACTGAAAACAATTCGAATTACAGTATTTCTACCTTAAGATCAGGCTGTTCAGTGTTAGAGCTGCAGTTAGTCGCTCCTGGAGTAACTCCACCGACACCAGTCAGTTAGAACTAACAAGTTGCATTCTTTTCAATGGCTTTACTCTAGGTATGTCTAACCTTGGATTAATTGTAACCCGTCCTACTTGGCAGCAACAAAAGCTCACTGAAACCAGCCCTGCATCCTTATGAAAATTCGGAAGCTAAGCGGGGTCAGTCCTGGTTAGTATTTGGATGGGAGACCGCCAACGCATACCAGGTGCTATAGGCTATATTCCAGAGGCAAAACACCCTCTGAGTATTCGTTACCTAAAAACTATGAAATGTATGGGGTCACCAGAAGTCACAGGCGACTGAATTGAAGGCACACTGCATCCAGTAGCAAAGCACAGCACTGGATGCAGTGATACTGAATTGTGAGGTTGTTTTCTTTAAAATTCAGGGAGAGGGAAACAATATCTCTAAACAAGTTATCTTCCCCACTGTGCCTGAAAAGCCTATTTCGGTGAGCCAACAAAACAGGCCAACAAAAGTTTCATTGCTTAGTTTTGGAAGTTCATGTTTAGAATGTGAGCCCAGGAATCCTAAGCCATAAATCACCCGGCCTGGGGTCGCAAACTTCCCCAAACCTTTAGTAAGCTTATCCCAGGGGAGTCCCTGAGATTTTCTCGCGAGAGGAAAAGAAAGGAAGGAAAGAAAGAAACGAAGGAAAGAAATGTGCAGGGAGGTGCTGAGCCTTTGGCCACCCTTTCTCACTATTGCTTTGGAATCCCTCAGAATCAAGGGGAACTTCCTAGTGGATGGATTTGAAAAGTCCACAACTTTTGGGTGGGTCTTCATGAAGAGAAAACTTCCTCAGTGACACAACCAAAGTGCAAGCTAAGGGCACAGGGGTGGGTTAGAGTAGCTACTTGCAAGATAGTCCTTTATGTAGGGCTGGCTTTCCCCTGAGTAGAGATCCTGAGCCAGCATGGTGGCCTGGTTGGAGCGTTGGACTAGGACTCTGGAGACCAGGGTTCGAATTCTGGCTTGGCCATGGAAGCCCACTGGGTGACCTTGAGCAAATCACACTCTCTCAGCCTCAGAGGAACACCATGACAAACCCCCTCTGAAGAAACATGCCAAGAAAACCCATGATAATAGGGTTGCCTTAGGATTGCCGTAAGTCGGGAACTACTTGAAGGCACACCAAAACAACAAAAGTGATCCTGAATTCCAAGAGAGTTACACTCCCAACAGAAAATGAGTTTCGAATTAATGCAGTGCAGGCTCATCGGTGCAGCGATCTCTGTCTCTTTTGTTTCTGTCTCTTTTGTTTCTGTATAACTATTTGTTGTCCCGTTTTAAATGTGCCTACAAAGTGGACTCCTACTTCTGGCGACCCGTCATATGGAAAACCGACCATTTTCTCGGCAAGATTTGAAAGGAGGTTTGCAAACTCTGAGGCTGTGAGAGTGTGACTTGCCCAAGGTCACTCGGTGGGTTTCCATGGCTGAGAGGGGATTCGAACCCTGGTCTCTTGGAGTCCAAATCCAACAGGCAAACCATTGCTGACTCTCTCTACATCTGCATATATACATTTATGTGTGAATCCTGTTGGTGAGAGGGTATGATTTCTTTCAAGTGGAAACTGCCCTCTAACAATAGTCTCTTTTGGGGTGGAAAATGAAATGAGAAGTCTTCCTTCCAAAGTAATATGGGGAAAACGTTGGATGGGAAATCTTCCCAAGGCTTCTTATTTAGATTTACTCGTTTTAGGGGAGGGCGGAGGTCCCAACACTTTCCCACCCTCCCCCTAATTTTCAAAAGCTCTTTCTGTTGAACCATGTGGGGGCCACATGCATCACTGGGTCTCATTTTATCCATCCTGTAACCCCTTAAAGTAAGTTAATGGGGGAAAGCAATTGGGATGTTTTTAATCTGGATCTCAGATGGAGTTAAGAAGGTGAAAGAAGGGAGTTGGGGGTGATGCTAAAGTTATCTGGGTAGACCTTTCTGGAATGCAGGAGAACTTCCTCAGGAGAGCTTAGCCAGCTCCACCTAGAGGTCCACGACTCGGCCTTCTTTCTTCTGGTCTACCCACAGGAGACTTCAGCCTTAGCACAGTGATTCCCAAACTTTAGTCCTCCAGGAGGTTTGGACTTCAACTTCCAGAAGCCCCAACCAACTTGGTCAATAGTCTGGGAGCTGAAGTCCAAAACATCTGGAGGACCAATGTCTGGGAACCACTGCCTTAGCAACACAACAGGTCCCAAGCACTGCTTCCTCAGAAGTAAGCCCCCCCCCCCCGAAGACAAGGGAGAGCAGGTCCTGTTATTAAGCCCCTTGACCCAAGAAAGCTCTTAGAGGACTAGAGAACCTGCCTTTGTATATGGCAGAATGCAAAAGGCTGGGTCTGGTCCAGAGAAGTGGTTTACTTCCCAGTCTATTCGGTAGTACCTACCGCGGATTTAGAGACGGGCAAGGGAGGGTGTCCCAAGGGACTACAACCCCCATCATCCCTTCCCCACGACAGCCCTGAAGTTTGTTCGCTCTGGACTCCCAACAGGACTTTCTGAGGAGGAGGCGGGGGGGGGGGGGGGTAAAAGTGGGAAAGACGAGCCCCAGGGCTTCCGGAAGGCCTCTCCGCCTTTCAAGGGAATCCTTGGGTTGTGCAGTCCCTTAATTCTAGGGACGAATGGGTCTTCCAATGCTTCCTCACCTTTCCCAACAAGGCCCCAAAGTCTCTGGCCTCTAGGACTTGGTGGATGCTCAAGTGACGTTCCCTTTGTGGACTCATTTCCTAGGAACCTCGCTCCAGTGGCTATCCTGGTTGGGGGATTCTGGGACTTGGAGTCCGAGCAAACAATGGTCCCAGTCCTCTGACAGGCCGAGGGGGTGAGGAATGTGAGCAGAAGCGAGTAGTTCTGAGGAAAGAAGCAGCTCCAGCCAGCCTGGAAGCTGGAGGCGGCTTTCTCGCAAGTCAGAAGCTTCCTCTGGGCCTGCAAGGAACCTCTGGCCTCCTCCCAGGATCCCTCTCTCCCTCCCTCCCTCCCTCCCTCCCTCCTTCTTCCTTCCATCCATCCATCCATCCTCTTTCGCTCCCTCCCTCCCTCTTCTTTCCATCTTCCTTCCTTCCATCCAAACTCCTTCCCTCCCTTCCTCCCTTCCCCTCTTCCTTCCTCCCTTCCTCCCTTCTCTCCTTGCCTCCCTCTTCCTCGGTCGTACCTGGGCGTGGGCCGGGGCCCAGCGGGGGCTAGTGGGAGGCGGACATGGACCAGGCCCCCTCCATGCGCCAGACGGAGAAGGCGTAGCTGAGGCGCTCGTGGGCGACGTAGCTGCAGCTGGCCATCTTGGAGTCGAGCTCGTCGCTCTGCAGCACCTGGTAGAGGAAGTCGATGTAGCGGGCGGCCAGCTTCAGCGTCTGGATCTTGCTCAGCTTGTCCGACGGCAGCGTCGGGATGATCTTCCGCAGCGCCGCGAAGGCTTCGTTCAGCGACTGCGTCCGCTGCCGCTCCCGGACGTTGGCCATCACCCGCTGCGTCTGGAGCTCCTCGTAGGACTGGGGGCTCCCGCCGCCGCTGCTGCTCCCGCCTCCCCCGCCGCCGCCGCCTCCGCCCCCGCCGCCTCCGCCTCCGCACTTCTTGCCCCTCTTGCCTTGGGCCGGGCTGCAGGGCTCCTCCGACGAGGCGAGCCCCGGGCCGGACGCCGCCGCCGCCGCTCCCCCTCCTCCTCCGCCGCCTCCTCCTCCTCCTCCGCCTCCCGCGGCCCCGACGAGGCTCCTCCGGCTGGACCTCCGCTTGCGCGCCCCTCGCTTCCCCTGGTGGAGCTGCTGCAACGGCTGCCGGTCGGGCTCCTCCTCGCTGTTGCTCAGGCTGTCGTCGGCGGGCGAAACCGGGCTACTCGACTCGTCCTGCGGCGGCGGCGGCTGCTGCATCATCTCGGGGCCCAGCCGAGAAAGAGGGAGGGAGGGAGGGAGGGAGGGGAGGGAAGAAAGGAAAGAAAGAAAGAAAGAATGGAAAGGAAAGGAGGAAGGAAGGAAGGAAGGAAGGAAGGAAGGAAGGAAGGAAGGAAGGAAGGAAGGAAGGAAGGGGGGGATGCCTACCCAACCAGCGCCCCCCCCCCGGTTGGATCCTTGGCTCACCAAAGAGGAGGAGGAGGAGGAGAGGATCGCGGGAGAGCGAGGGGGAGGGGGGAGGGGACAAGGAAGAGGAAGAGGAAGAGGAAGAGGAAGCGGAGCCCGTCAGTTGGGTGGGGGAGCCGGAGCCATCGGGGTCCCTCTCCCCGGGATCCAGAAGCCCTCTTCCCCTCTCTCTTCCTGGCGCCGGCCGCTCTCCTCCCGATGGCTCCTTAGAGCTGGCTGGGAGTTGGGGGAAAGTTCCAGCTGGGGACGCTCTTATAGCTCCGGGAGGGGGAAAGGCCGGGGGCCGCCGGGCCATTGGCTTGACGCGGAGAGGAGGGACTTGGGCCCAGGCTCAGAGAAAGAAAAAGAGGGAGGCAAGTTTCCGCTCCCCCCCCCCCCCCCCGCATCCAGCCCAGCACTTCCCGGACCGTTAGCCAAAGAGCCCCCCCTTCTTTGCCCACTCCCCAAGATCTCCCGTCTCTCTCCTTTCGGGAAAGAAATAATGCCCCCTCCCTTATTCTCCCGCCCCCCCCTTATTTAGGAAAGAGGGTTATTGAAAAGCCCCGATGCTGGCTGGTCATCGCCTCAGAGCCCCCCCCCCCAAAAAACACACACACCCCACAACTGTTTCTTCCCAAACTTCCTTCCAAGAAAGCAGTCTGGGGCTCAGATCTGAAAGGGAAGCCCCTGCTTTTCCATCGCGTTTATTTCCGATCTACACACACACACGCAGAGAGAGAGAGACGGCTGCATCCACAATGCAGAAATAATCCGGTTTGAGACCACTTTAACCCTGGCTCCATGTTACGGAGTTTGGGGAATTGTAGTTTGTTGTGACTCAGAGGAGGCTGAATGTCTCACCAAACTACATTTCCCAGAATTCCCCAGCGATGAGCCAGAGCAGTTCAAGCGGCCTCAAACTGGATGACTTCCGCAGTGTCTTTGGATCTCTGTGAACGGAAGGGATCGGCTGTCATCCCAAACCGCTTGTATTAGAGATGCCTTCATTTCTCCCCAGAGAGGGAGGCGACGGGACATTTCCCTCTCCTGGACCAGGAAAGATCCAGGCTGTGGCTGTGTATTCCCAAGAACTTTATGCAAGGATCCTGAGGGATCCAACAACTTTGGCTTTTGGCAGGATGGGTGCCTGGCAAGAGACCCAGGATCCGGTCCCTCCTTTGCTCTGGTTCCCCACTTTCCCTGGTTCCGGTCTGGAGGCCCAGCCTTGCCCTATGCCCACTTTGGGCAGCCAAGGATCTCTCATTTCTTGGACATCGGGCGGGGCAGAGGGGGGCCTTTCCTCATCGGTGGGGTCCATCCTATGGGTCTGACCTGAAACCAGGCTGCTTCTTAGGGCCTTTGCAGACTGCCAGAAATAGTGCAAATTGAGTCCACTTTAAATTGAGGCACTGCCCTGGCTCAGTGCTAGGGAATCATGGGAATTGTATTTTTTTCTAAGACATTGAGCCTTCTCTGTCAGAGAGCTCTGGTGCCACAATAAATTACAGTGGACTCAATTTGCACTATTTCTGGCAGTCTGCAAAGGTCCTTAAATTTCATGAGTGGCAGTGGTGTAAGGGTTGGGCTCTTGACTCTGGAGGCCAAGGTTCGATTCCCAGGTCGGCCACTGGGAAACCCACTGGGTGACCTTGAGCAAGTCACACTCTCTCAGCCTGAGGGGAAGGCAATGGCAAAACCTCCTCTGAACAAATCTGGCCAAGAAAACCCCATATATTTGAAATTTTCTAAAAGAGCGGAGCATGCAGTCTCGGAGCTGCATCCACACTGCAGAAATAATCCGTTTTGACTCCACTTTAACTACCACGGCTCAAGGCTATGGCATTCTGGGAACCGCAGTTTGTTGTGGCATCAGAGCTGCAGTGTGGATGCAGGAAAGTAATTTTCAATGTAACGCCTAGCGAGTTGAGGGCGGATGGGAAACACACCATCTTCAGTCCCCAGGGCGTTTGCTGCGGGTTCACTTGTGTTCAAGTCCATGGGCTTGTTTAAAAAGAGGGCTTGAGGATCGCCCAGAGACATCTAGTTCCCCCTCCAACAACGTCCCATAAATTGGAATGGTTCCCAATTTAGGGGCGAGGATCTGAGGGCCTCCATCTATTTTGCCCCAGGAAATGAAGTTTTGTAACTTCCAGTGGAACCCAAACTCTGAAAAAAAAAGGGGGGGCAGCTTTTCACCCCAGGCGTGTTAAAAATCCCCCAGAGCTCCTTCCTCCTCCGATTTGTCTTGACCTCCTTCTGCGACTAATTTTATTTCAAGTCCAGCTTCGGAGATCTCGCTAACTTCCACTTTCTCTTTGCCATTCGTTTTACCGCAGATCCATCGGCGGTTCTTTCTTTTTTTGCTTCCTTGTTGAGCTTGTCTTCTTGTCAGCAAAAGAAAATCAATCATCGAAAAGAAAACCCTCTATTGACATTGAAAGGGGAGTAGGGAATCACTGTTTTAAGAATACAGTGTGTGTGTGTGTGTGTGTATATATATATATATATATATATGTACACTGTATATTCAAATCACAACAGGAGAAGAAGAGATGGCATCTTCCTAACCGCTTTAATGCCTGCTTTCTCTCTTTGTGCGTCCACTGACACTGTCAATATCAATATCTATCTATAGATAGAGATCGATAGAGGTATCGATATGATAGATAGAGATCGATCGATCGATCGATCGATAGATAGATAGATAGAGATCGATAGATAATACCCAATTGTGTCCCTTAACTTTCAATAAACGGGGGAAATGTCCACCGCCTCTCCAAAAGAGATCCTTTCAAGGAACTGACAGTTTCCAATATTCATTCCTTTTCAAGATTAAATGAATATATTACTTGCTCTCCTTAAAAGTCTTTTCTTTGGGAAAGCACGAAGACCAAATCAGCTGAAACAACCCAAATATTTTTCTCTAGGTGTCTGGAGAAAGTTCGTCCCCAATGCAGAAAGGTCTAAAGCCAATTCAGTATCAAAACCAAACCAAACCAAACCCAACGTGACTCCTTTCCCAGCCAAAGACCCTATTTTTCAATTATTGATCGGTGAGCCGGACTGTTAGGGATCTATAGAGCTGGATGCAAGGTACCTATCCATCGCCATTCCCTGCTCCCTTTGCAATGGATGAGGGAGGTGGTTGGCCTTTCCGAGGAATCCGGATTGCCCGACCCGAGAGGCAAGAAAATCCACGCGAACCCACAGGGAACCTGCAGGAAACTTCTTCTTGTTGTTGTATGTCTTGTCCTTTCCGACCTCTGGTGACTCTAAGGTGAACCTATCACAGTTTTTCTTGTTCTGAACGGGTTTGCCATTGTCTTCCTCTGAGGCTGAGAGAGTGTGACTCGCCCAAGGTCATCCAGTGGGTCCCCATGGCTGAGCCGGGATTCGAACCCTAATCTCCAGAAAACATATCCAGGAGTAGCCCTGTTGGCTGTTTAGCAAAATACAGCATCACCCAAAATCCACCAACTTCGGGAGCTTTATGGGGCCAACCCAAAGGCATAATAATATCCATTCTGCAAGCTTTCGAAGCTCCACTGGCTTCTTCATCAGGCAAAGCTCTTAACAATCAAACAGGAAAAAGGTGAGGATGTTAGTCCTAGGGCTGCATTTTGTCAAGATGTTGTGGTTGTTGTCCTCAGTTCAGATGGTATGGAGGGGTCTTCATGCAGGCAAGCCTCTGCTCCTTCTGGCCAGGAGGGTCTCCAGGGTCATAGTCCAACTTTCAGGACATGGGACGAAATCCGGGCTCCTGGTGGATCCTCGTCCTTCAATGACCAAAGGGACCTGGATGTCCTAGGATCGCTTCTTTCAGGTTGCTGCCTTCCCTGCTTGTTAGCCTCCAACTCTCATATTCCTCCTAACCAGGCTGGGGAATTATGGGAGTTGTAGTTCAACACGTCTGAAAGGCACCAAGTTGGGGCAGGCTGGAGGGGATTTCATCTGGTGGCATAAGAGACATTCGTGTGTGTGTGTGTGGGGGGGGGGGGGGAAGCCACTCTACTGAATGGGGCCAGTCGTACTGATATTAAAAAAGGAAAGAAAGAGGATGTCAAAGGACACTTTAATGTTAGTTGTGAGACTGTGTAAGAATGAGTGGTTTTCTGGAATATAGTGTAGACAGGAATTCATTCCCTGATGGCAACGAGCGAATCATTCGATAGTGGTTGCATGATCTCGGGGTGGCCCATAGACTGCCTTTTGACAAAGAAGGGATAGACTGCCTTCTGACAATGTGGATCCATACTGGATAATTATAGGAGTCGATATCTCTTTAATAGCCATGTTTCTCTCATATGGAATCCTGAGATTTGTAGTTTGGTGAGGCACTTATACTTCTTTAGCCCACCTCCCCTGAACTATGCTCTCCTAATAAAAGTGTCAAAGTACCGCATCAAAGAGTCCATAGGATAGCGACTTGGCTGTTCAGGTGGTATTGAACTGCTATAACTGTGCAGTGGGGGTGTACCTAAGACAACATGGTTCTCCCCCCATAGAAGAATGATGACCAAAGGCCCTTTCATGTTGCACGGTTATAGCACTATGTATGATTCCATTTCAACAGCCGTGGCAACATCCTGTGGAATCCTGAGATATGTAGTTTGGTCAGGCACTACAGCTCTCTGGCTGAGAATTCTAAAGACCCTTCCTTAAAATGCAAATCCAGGATTCCATAGAATGCTGCCATGACAGTTAAAGTGGAATCATAGCCTGTAATTGTGCCCTATAAAAGGGCAAGAAGTGAGGAGTCTGTGTGTATGTGGTTTCATGCTGACTTTCTATTTAGAATCATAGAATCATAAAGTTGGTAGAAACCCCAAAGACCATCCAGTCCAACCCCTTGCCATGCAGGAACTCACAATCAAAGGACACACCACACAAAAATGGCCATCCAGCCTCTGTTTAAAGACCTCCAAAGAAGGGGACTCCACTATACTCCGAGGGAGTGTGTTCCACTGTCAAGCAACTCTTACTATCAGGAAGTTCTTCCTAGGGTTCAGACAGACTCTCTTTTCCTCTAGTTTGAATCCAGTACTTGATATCCTATTCTCTGGAGCAGCAGAAAACAAGCTTGCTCCATCCTCAACATGACATCCCTTCAAATAATTAAACAGGACTATCATATTACCTCTTAACCCTTTCTTCTCCAGGCTAAATATACCCAGCTCCCTAAGTCTCTTCTCATAAGGCATGGTTTCCAAACCCTTCACCATTTTGAGAGGACTCAGGTAGTGAAAGCACTTATGAAGACTGTTAATTTCTTAGATTTTTCTTAGGCAAGGAATTGTGCTTTTGCCCCTTTCTTCACTCTGAAGTATAGCCCATAGCAGTGGTATCGGAATCCCATCCAAGTACTGACCAGGGCTGACCCTGCTTAGCTTCCAAGATCAGATGAGATCTGGTACCTAGTTTAGGATATGTAGGCCCTGAGATGATAATTCAGCATAAAAGCACTCAAAGTGCCGGACAATAACTCTGAACTGAAGTTCAACAAAGGTCTGCCAAGGCCAACTTGTTTGGAAGAAACAAATACTACCCAGAAGGACTGAAGCTCCTCTCTTCCTCTTTCTTCGGAAAGTAAGGCTCTAAAGTGAAGGGAAGGCACAGTGTGTAGGATGTGAGTTTTTCGGCTTTGTAGAGAGAGGAATAGCTGCCCGGCTCCACCTTCTGTTTGGCCTGTGGAGTTTGCCAGGCAAGCTGTGAAAATCGGTGAAAGAAAGCTCTTCTAGAACTAGAGAATCTGGCTTTATAAAGGGCAGGCTACAAAAGGCTGGAAAGTGGTTTGCTTCCCAGCCTATTTGGGATACCCCGGGATTTAGGGACTACAACTCCCATCATCCCTCTGTGGACTAGGGAGGATGGGAGGTGTCTTCCCCTCGCAGCTGGAGGGCCAGAGGTTGCCTACCTTTGACTTTAGGACCTATGCTTTGACCCCTCAAAATGCAACTTCGGGAAAGCGAAGGAATAGGGGGAAAACGGACGGAGTTATAGCGCTATTGTTAAATTTAAACTGCTGTTGTGGAATCCTGGGATTTGCAGTTTAGGAAGGCCCATTTAGAATTCTAAGCCAAAGAGCTCTTAGGCCTCACTAAACTACAGATCCCAGAATGCCACAGGAGGCAGCCATAGCAGTGGAAGTGGAATAATAGCGCTATCACAGCGTGGTGAGGAATTCTTCCCAGTTTAAATCCGATCTCCTCAATCCGCCTCCTCCCCGCTTTTAGGATTTAAAAGAGGAGTCGCAAACTCATCGCAGTTTCTCTGGTAGTCAAAGAAAAACTGAGGCAGTAAGTGCCACTGAAACAAAGATGTCCTGTCACACTGCCAGTTCTAGCGCCACGATTCCACTTCAACTCCCTATGGAATCCTAGCCTGCATCCACACTGCAGAAATCATCCGGTTTGACACCACTTTAACTGCCGTGGCTCAGTGCTAGGAGATTCCGAGAGAGCTCTGTGCTGGTGCCACAACAAACTACAACTCCCTGAAGGAACCATAGCAGCTGAAGTGAAATCCTATCTCTTTAACTGCAATGTGGAGACGCTCTGTAGCAGCGTCTCAACTTTGAGAGCAGTCGCAGGACCAGAAGAAAAGGGGAAAAAAGAGAGAGAGATTGGGGGCATGCAAAGTATATTTCTAGATGGGCAGCTGGGACTCATGAGGTTGGCATAGGGCAATGCCAATTTAAAAACAAAACAAAACTGGGGAGCTGCACAGAGGGGGCTTTCAGGATCTATTTTCTCCAGATCAATACATGGGGATGCATTTATATAAGTGAAAAATGCCCTGCATTAAAAAAAAAAAAAAAGCGGGGTACAAACGATGATGATGACGATGATGATGATGATGACGTCCATTAAGAATGCGGGGGGGGGGGAGTGGAGAGCCAAAATCCTTATTTGCGGGAGGCACATATTCCCTGCCCCAGTTTGAGTTCTCAGGATGGAGGTCGCGGTACTGCTCAGTCCCTTTGGGGTATGAATTCTTTTTACACGCGTAGCTCCATTCCCACGCCAGTCTAATGGGATTGAGTGCCTTCAAGTCTCCTGTTGACTTATGGCGACCCTCTGAGTTGAACAGGTTTTTCTCAAGCCAGAAAAGAATCAGATCTGGTTTTGTCTGTTCCGCCCTCTGAAATACAGCCTTCTGCCCCTGGTGTGATATGGTGGTCTCCCATCCAAGGACTAACCAGGGCTGACCCTGCTTAGCTTCCAAGACGAGTCGGGATCTGGCGTATTTAAGCCCTCCAGTGGGGGTACCCTTCGGGGGAAAAAAAGAATTGAGGAATGATAACTTGGCTAAGTACCGCTGGGTTTCAGACCTTTTAGAAATCTTTCAGGAAAGACGCAGATTAGTATGGGAAATTGATGCGTTCGTTGAGGCAGATCCTTTATTGGATTCCCCTTGAGAACTCTGGAAGAAACATGATGGGAGGAAAACCACCTGATCTCCTTTGAACGGACCCTTCACACGTTGTAGGAAGGCAGTCCTCAAGGGATGCACAGGTACATGTGAACCGGCAAGTGTGGGATGAAAAACCAGTAGGATTAAAACCACTGTGGATTAAAAAATGGATGAGAAGACGTGAAATTCCTTGTATTTCCCCCCACAAATCAAGGTTAGGTAAAGAACATGCCCACCTTCTCTTTCCTCCTTTTTATCCTCGCAGCAACTCAGCCAGGTAGATTGGGTAGTGAAAAAGAGATCCAGGGATGAGTGGTTGTTTTTTTCCCCCCCAGTAGGGCTTTCTTGAGCTAAATCCAGAGCTCTATCAAATAGGACCTTTAAAGATCTCATACGCTTCGAGATGACAATACCAAGCTGATCCGTGAAAGAGTTATTCAAAGTGACACAAGGACAGTTGAGCATCTGACCCTTGCCATCTGGATTGGGATTCTGAGAATAGCAATAGGGTTGTGGCAGTACACAGCAGTAGTGTAACTAAAGTGAATGGCAGAGTGCAAAATGGGAACACAAGATCATATCCTCCCTCTGCCTCAATTTGTTAGGGACACTCCAGATTAATCCTCTGACACCCCACTTTTCAACCTACATTCTCTGCCTTCTTTCCATTTCCCCCTTTGTCCTAAATTGCTGCAAAGATCCAAAACACACTGCAGAAATAATCCAGTTTGAGGCCGCTCTAACTGCCTTGGTTCAATCCTAGGGAATCCTTGGAACTGTAGTTTTGTGAGACATTGAGCCTTCTCTGTCAGAGAACTCTGGTGCCACAATAAACTACAGTTCCCAGGATTCCCTGGCACCGAGCCAGGGCAGTTAAAGTAGCCTCAGACTGGATTGTTTCTTGCAGTGTGTTTTGATAACTGGTCCATTTAGGATTGACTGGAGACCATCTTCTCAACATCTCTAGGTTGGTGAATACACCAGACTGGGCTTTGTCAGTGGTGGCACCTTGCTTGTGGAGCTTCCTTTCAAGGCTATTCAGACTGGTTCTATACCTTTAAAGTTTCTGGTAGGTAGTGTAGGCCATTCTAGTTTGCATGGCACTTGATCTTTTAAACCAGGATTGGCATCTGGAACAGTTTTTACTCCAAGCTTTCGAAGCTCCATGGGCTTCTTCATCAGGCAAGATGGAATCCATTGGTCTCTGCCACAAAGAGGCCTGTGACCTCACTGGAATGGAGACATACTGGATTGCAAAAGAGGGGTCCCTGTTGAGATGCAAATGGATTTTAAATTGCCTGGACTTTGCAAATCTCCTTAGAGCCACAAGGCCAAAAGGAGGAGGATCCTGCCTGCGAAAGATACCCTCCCCACCATATACCATCTTAACTAAAGACAGAAACAACATGTAGGCATCTGACTAACATCTCCAATTGTTTTCCTCCTGTTTGGTTTGTAACATCTTGCCTGATGAAGAAGCCCATGGAGCATCGAAAGCTTGCAACAAGTATATTGTGCATTTTGGTTGGCCAATAAAGGTATCATTGAGGGATTTTTGTTTGAATTTGCTAAATGGCCAACACAGCTACCTCTGAAAGTTTTTACTCCAGTATGCCTGCCTGCCTTCCTTCCTTCCTTCCTTCCTTCCTTCCTTCCTTCCTTCCTTCCTTCTTCTCCTTATCCTCCTGCTCCTCCTCCTCCTCCTGGTTTAAAATGGCTTCTGCTCAGAAGCTATCAGTCTGAGAGGTGATAAATGTTTCTAACAAATAAACAACAACACTTTGTTGGTCACCAGTTCCTATCATCCCCACTCTATATTCCCTGGTTAGGGATGATGGGTGTGGCAGTCTGACACCAAAAGGGTCCTCCTGGGTTTCTTAGCTCAAGCACACAAATAGTAGCTCCTGGGGATTTCAGAGGGAGTCAGCCTGGCTTGGAAAAAACTCGGGAATGGACTCAATGCCTTTCAAGAACAAACCTTGTGTCCTGCCGTTGAGTCACCTCCTGCCGTAATGGGTTCAAATTACAAGAAAAGAGATTCCACCCAAAATATTATGAAAAACTTTACGGTAAGAAAGATTATAGACTGGAATAGACCGGGGGACGGGGGTTGGACTCTTCTTCTTCGTTTGAGGTCTTGAAACAGAAATTGAATGGTTGTCTTTCAGGACTGATGTGGTTATTCCTGCATGGCAGCGGGTTGGACTAGTCTAGATGATCTTTGTGGACTCTTCCAGCTCTGAGGTGCTATGATTCCTTTACTACTACTAAAATTTTCCTTCCCTAAAAGGATCGTGTCGAGAAAGAAGCCCTCCAGGTTTGGCACTACAACTCACATAGAGAGAGAGGGGGGAAAAAATCTCGGCTCCCCCTAAGTAGGTGGTTGCAGGAGTTTGCCAAGTTTTTAATTTTCCGCTAACATAATTTTCCTCTGGCATTTCGAGTCCAAATGCCCTCTTTGCTTAACTGTACCAGAGCGTTTAGCTTTTCTTTTCTTTTCTTTTCTTTTCTTTTCTTTTCTTTTCTTTTCTTTTCTTTAAATAAATAACAGCCAAGTCGATCGCATTATCTGGAACTTTACCTACTCCGATCTAAGTACTCAACCCAATACATGAGTTGGAGCTTGAAAAAGAAAAGAGAGCCACAAGTCAGTTGTTGGGGGAAAAAAGGGAATAAACGGAATCCCTTCAAGTGTTGCCAACGAAAAATATATATCCCATATTAGAAACTTAACAACCCCCCTCCTTGCAACTGAAAACAATTGCCAGCGTCCTGGAAGTGAAGCTGTAGTTAAAACCTTAAAACGAGATCTGCCTTTTTCCCCCCCTTAAAAGCAACAACACTTTTCTTCTTCAAATTTCTTGCATAATTCCAAGAGGAGAGATATGGTGATTTAGCTTTTTCTGGAAGGTTTGGAGAGAGAAAATATGCTTCCACGGACCACAGGGCATTTTCATGTTTTAATGTTTCCCCTCTTCTTCCCTCCCTTAAATCGATTTGTAAGGAGACATCAAAATCTCACTGCGCATCTAAGTCTTAGTAGACTGCACCCTGCATTTCAAGAGGGCTTAAAACACTGGCAGCCCTATTCTCAGCAAGAGTCACCCAAGACACAGTTTGAGTCTGCTATTTTATAGGTAGATCTTTTAAAAACTAGAACACCCAGAATCCCCCAGTCAGTGTGGCTACTATTGTAGTCAAAAAAGTAATAATGTTTTCTAAACCCTGCCTGCCTGCATAGTTTCTGAGAATCAGGCTATATCCAATACAAACACAAAGGGACTTACTTCCAAATATAAGGAGTATGTAAGAATCAAGTTGCCTAAAGAACAAGGGTGTAGTGGTGAGATGGTTGGAGCCATGAGGCTGACTGGGTGCCTTTGAGCCAGTCAGTATGTGTCAGGCTGGCCTACCACATGGATTCATTGTGAAGATAAGATGGAAAAAGAGTGCCTCATATGGTGACCTGAGTTCAGTGGAGGATAGGTGGGATATAAGTGAAAATAACACAATGCACTAGAGGAGTCCTGTTGGAGCAATCCAAATGCCCATCCACTCACTCCTGTAGTTGAACAGATTAAAAATATAGCCAGTCAATTAATGTAATAAAAATGCCTAGTTCATCACCCCTTTCTCCCAAAAAACAAAAAGGGGCAGGGAGGTATCCCCTTAAGGTCACAAAGAGGCCAAGAAGGCATCAACCTTCTTCCACTGTTGGTTCCCATCTACTCCTTCCAGTATACCAGCAAGAGGGAGCCTGTAGACATCCAGATGTTGTTGGATTCTGATTCCCATCAGCTTGAGGCAGCATAACCAGTAGTGGCTGGAGTTGCTAGGATGTAATCCAATCCAGCATCTTCTGGAGGACTCCTACAGTGTACAGTCCCTTACTTTAATGTTTCATGCACAAAATAGTCTACCAATGTATGCATACACAGAAGTAAGCTCCACCATGAAGAAGGATGGAGAACCTTTGGCTCTCCAGAAGTTTTGGACTTCAACTCCCTGAAGGCCCAGCAACTAAAGTAGGGGTAGGCAACCTAAGGCCCTGAAGGCCCAGCAACTAAAGCAGGGGTAGGCAACCTAAGGCCTGGGGGCTGGATGCGCCCCCGAGCCTTTGGACCGGCCCCAGGCTGGTACTGCCGCCAACGCCACCGACGCCGCCGACGCCCCCCAACGCCCCCTGCCGACGCCCACCATGATGATTATTGTTATTAGTTGTTCTTGGGGTTTTCTTGGCCAAATGTCCACAGATGTTTTGCCATGGTCCTGGGGCTGAGAGAGTGTGCATGCATATTTTTTATTTTTTTATTTTTATTTATTTATTTATTTATTTATTTATTTTTGGTGCTTCGCCCCCCCCCCCCCCCATTGTCTGAGGGACAGTAACCTGGTCCCCGGCTCAAAAAGGTTGCCTACCCCTGAACTAAAGGATTGTAGGAGATGTAGTCTACCATCTAGAACCCACCCACCCCCATTTATATTTTCAGTATTGCAGCCTTAGTAAATACAACCTAGTACCACCATATGCAAATATTTTAGAAGTTCAATGTGCATTTTTAATAGTGATGGACAACCTGTGGCACTCCAGAATGTTTGTCTCCTGTAGTTTGAACTATATATGTCTTCTTGACACATCAAAAATTAATTTTTCTATCTCAACTAAGGGCCAGAAATAATGCAGCTTGAGGCCACTTTAACTGTCCTGGCTCAGTGCTAGGGAATCATGGGAACTGTTGTTTTTTTTTTTTCTGGGACATTGAGCCTTCCCAGTCAGAGAATTCTGGTGCCAGAATAAACTACAGTTCCCATGATTCCTTAGCACTGAGCCAGGACAGTTAAAGTGGCCTCAAGCTGCATTATTTCTGGCAGTCTCTAAAGGCCCTGAGTTCTAGAAGTGACTTGATGTGTGTGGGGACGTTTAAGATGTGTCTTTGAGAAACACATCAAGCTATTCACTCTTTGGAAATATGGAAGTGATGGTATACTTCTTTGAATCCTGACCATCCCTTGGTAGTAAACTGTGGTGAAACCCATAAATCTACCATTGAACTATGTGAGTTTAGCACAGGCCAAGAATAAAGTAAGTCCAGGACCAAGGCTGCAATCTTATCTGGGCATAAATTCCATTGAACACAGTGGGATTTATTTTTGAACAAGCATGCTAAGAATTGCATTGTAGATCAGTTAAAGAGCCAATATGAAGTAGAGTTCAACTTGGGACTCGGGAGAGCCAGGTACTAGTTCCCAATGAGCCATGAAAACTCACTGGTCCAGCCATTCTGTCTCAGCCTGACCTACCTCACAAGGTCATTGTAAGGATAAAATGTGAAGAGGACCATGTATGCCAAATAGGCAGCTTTGGAGGAAAGGCAGGATATAACTAATATATACATTTGCAATACTACAGTTTGGAGATCTGGCTGTCAGTCAACTCCTAGTCTTAACTTTAAGAAATTCAGTATTAATTCATTAATTCATATTAATTCATCTAATAGTACAGTGTAGATTTTTTTAAAAATGATCATTTTTAAAATACATATTTCGCTTCTCAAGTTCCATGTCCAAACAATGAAATACTGGGGGGAAACTATATGAAATGGATTAGTCTTCATTTAATATGGTCAAATTTATGAGGGCTACATTCTTAATCACCTTCTTTGGCATTAAGTTCAAATGAACTCCAAATACGTGAGTTCCTTTTGACAAAATCAGATTTTGAACACTAAAGCTGCAATCTTAAAATGCTTACATAAAAAAGTAAACTCCAGCAAGATAAATGGGACTTACATCTGTGTACATTCAATGTGAATAATTTCTGATTATTTTATACAGACTAAATATCATTTTGGCACTTTTGTGTGTGTTGTTGACCAGGTGATAACAACGGCAAAAGGAAGAGAGGAAGGTAAGAAGGTAAACTACTTGTCTTTTAATAGATGACTATGACAGAATCAGTCAATGGAAATCAATAAGTTCAATTAGTACATCATTGGGTTTTTTTTTTTACTTATTATTGATAATTCAGAAGGAACAAAGGGCCTTTGCAGACTGCCAGAAATAGTGCACATTAAATTGAGGCACTGCCCTGGCTCAGTGCTAGGGAGTCATGGGAATTGTATTTTTTTCTGGGACATTGAGCCTTCTCTGTCAGAGAGCTCTGGTGCCACAATAAATTACAGTTCCCATGATTCCCTAGCACTGAGCCAGGGCAGTGCCTCAATTTAATGTGCACTATTTCTGGCAGTCTGCAAAGGCCCTAAGACTTCTTAGTTTACAGATGGTGAACTCTATGATCCAAACAACAGCCAGTGGTTTCATCTCTGATGGGGATTTGATCAGATTGCTATGCAGAGGGGAGGGGTAATAATAATAATAATAATAATAATAATAATAATATCTCTCAGTGTGTGCTTCACCCTCAAATTAAAATTCAGTGTGTCACAATCATTTCAATGCATTATACAGGGTGATCTGATATGCCTGTGGACTCATATATGGTGCTCATTTTACTGAAATGGAAATTCCATTCTCTAGCTGCCATGCTGAACCAAGACATTCTGCTGCCTGAGGCAAAGAACAAGATCCCATCTCCCATTCCAACTACAAAAGCCAACAAGACAGGGCACTGACTCTTTCTTCAGTACTAATGATGGGACAGCATCTTCCTCTACACCTGAAGACTCCAGGTTAGCTGGTCATATGACACACAGCTCAATCATCCAGCCCCTTGCTCCTGCCTCCTAACATTTGTTTCCTGAAGCAACTGCCTCATTATGCAGGGCAGGTTTTGGTGATTACTATCGATTTTACAAAGGGCCCAATTTTATAGTAAAGAGAAGGACTGGAGTCATTCTGGCAAGCTCTTAGACTGTCTTGGGCCTCCAGTCTATTTATGAGTCTGGACTTTGTCCAGAGAGAGTCCTGCATAGCATAGAATCCCTTCATGACTGACCCTTCCTAGATCACTATCTGATTTTTTTTTTTTTTTGTCCACGAAGCCATAAAATAAACAAAAGCTATTTAAAAATCCAAGACTTCAAATGCTTTTAAGAAATCAAAGATATGGGGGGGGGGGGGGTGGGGAGTAGCTCAGTGGTCTATGAAATTTAAAAAGAGGCAATAACCAGCTGTCTGTGTGACCAGAGGCAAGTATGACCTTGGTCAGCTTGACCTGGGTTGAATATCTCCTCATTCCCTTTACTTACAAGTCCAGGACCAGGGCCGGCTAAGACTTGGAAGAAAGCCCTTCAAGAAAGGAGAGACTCTGTAGAGGTAGAGCATCATATCTAAGGCAGCTGAACAGGGACATTGGTGGATGGCAAACCAGTGTCCCTTCATGTTTGCTCAGCTCTTGGAATGAATGGATTCTTAGAATGACCTGAAATTCTTTTGGGATTTCCAAATGGACTCATTTCATGCCAAGGAAATCAGTTCAGGATCGTAAGAACTGGCAAATAGCCTAGCACTCATTTAAAAAGAAAGGACCATTATTTCTGGAAGTGCTAAGACATCCCTGAGAGATATGCCAACACATGTAACTCAGTCCTATGAGGGTTTACTTAGAAGTACTTTACAAAAGTCAAAAGGGATTAGTCTATGTACGCGTGTTCAGTATTGCCAGAATTAAGATGTTTTATATCAATTTAGTAAGAAGTAAACACTATGTTTTTGTTCACCGGGAACAGAATTTAACAGTACAGGATATGTTTTAACTGTCTAATATTTTGCTTCTTCAAACCTATTCTAAATTAATAGATGTCATATAATTTCTCACTAGATTTAAATTTTATCAATAATCACTAAATGATTCTCCTTCTGTAGTTCATTATATTTTATCTATAGTACAGGCTCTATACAGATATGGCTTAGATCCAGCCTGACAGTCTATATATCTCCACCTATAACCCTGCTTGTGTTTTGAGGTCTCCTGGGAATGCTCCTCTATCTGTCTCACCATCTTCAAAGGTCCATCTGGTGGGAACCTGGGAGAGGGTCTTCGCAGTGGTTGATCCCAGGCTCTGAAACTACTTTCTTAGAAAGGTTAGACTTGAGGCCTCCTTGGTATGTTTCCCTAGCTAGGTGGAATCTTTTTGTTTTGTTTTGTTTTGTTTTGTTTCAGCAAGCCTTTGAAGGTTGACTGCTCATAGGGAAAGGGTCTGTTCATAATGTGTTGTACTGTCTATACTTCTTTTTAGTGGGCATGCTTTTAATTGCTCTTAATTATATTGGCAGCTTATTTTTTTTTAAGCTCGAAGAAAGGCAGGGGGAATGATATAGTGATGATGATACAGTTCAATTGTTTAAATCCATGATGTACATATGGGCATGCATATGTATATTTATTGATTGATTTTGTATGCTTTATTTATTTATTTATTTATTGTATTTATATCCCACCTTTCTCCCAAAATGGGATCCAAGGCAGTTATAATACTATCATTTATAATAGTAGTTATTATAAGACAGTAGTTTACAACTTAGATCAGGGGTAGGCAACCTTTCCCCTTTAAGGGCCGAGGGACTTCAGCTCCCAGAATCCCAGGAGCTATTGGCCAACATGGGACTATTGGCCAACATGGCTGAGGCTTCTGGAAGCTGAAGTCCCTCGGCCCTTAAAGGGGAAAGGTTGTCTACCCCTGACTTAGATAATCAAATTCAGTTTTAAAAACAGTTTAAAGATTATATATATATTTTAAAAATCAATATTTAGAGAGTATTGGTTACAATTATGACATCAAAGGTTGTAAAAAGAAATAAGCTGAATCAGATCACAGACCTATTTAGATTAGGATTCCAATACCAAAGTGACAAACCGAATGACCATGGTAAACTCACAAGATGCCCATGAGAAGCCAACAGGACACAAGGTCACTGCTGTCTTCCTCAGGAATTGGGATATTAGAAGACTCCATTTGCAGCGATAATATATAACCATTTTGACCAAGAACCACAGATAGCATTATCTCCTATGAAAAGGGATAATAATGAATACAGACAATCATATTATTCTGAGAACTGATAAGCATTCTACTGCATGTTGGAAGTGTTCATCATCTTTTTAAAAAATGAATAAAAAGTATCTTGACTATTCACATACATTTATACTGATAAGCACAAATATGCACATAGAATTCTGAAGGCTTCAGAAGCAGTAAGGAAACAACATGCAAAGCATGGACATTTGGATTGGCCCAGTGACATTGAATGGAACAGGTGAGGAGTTCTTAATTTACATTAAAGCCCACATGTGGTTCAGGATGGAAGTAATAGTGGTTGTAACGTTGCACTAAGATTTGGGAGGTCAGGATTCTAATCTGCAATGAATAATGAAACCTACTGAGGACCTTGGGCCAGTCACATTTTCTCAATCTGTCCTTCCTCTCACTGTTGT
This sequence comes from Phrynosoma blainvillii, assembly GCA_026167975.1. Lineage (NCBI taxonomy): Eukaryota > Metazoa > Chordata > Lepidosauria > Squamata > Phrynosomatidae > Phrynosoma > Phrynosoma blainvillii. Next base: position 43,869,540 of record JANUYF010000005.1, read on the forward strand.
TGTGGAATAACATGAGTAGGAGGAATGCATAGGTGCTGTTTTGACCTCATTGAATGAAACAGAGGATATAAATGTAAATAATGAGTTAAAGGAAAGAAATCATGCTCATATGCTGTGGTCTCATATCAATTGCAGGTAGATGTTGCTTTGTTGTTGTTGTTGTGTACCTTCAAGTCATTTCTGACTTATGACAGCCCTAAGGTGAACTTATCATGGGATTTTCTGGAGCTGAGAGTATGTGACTCACCCAAGGTCACTCAGTGGATTTTCATGGCTGAGTGGGGAATTTAACCCTGATCTCCAGACTTGTAGTCCAACACTCAAACCAATACACCATGCTGGCTCTTGCCAGACAGTATTCCCTACTATTCAGATTTTGGTTATACATCATGCTGCTCATTTTAAGGAACAAAAGCACTGTTGATCTGTCTGTCTATCACTCTATTACCTGTAGATACAAAGGTGAATTTCACTGAATTTTAAATGATAAACAACACCTACATTCCAAGAACCATTGCTGAACAGCTCAGTAACAAGAAGACATGCAAAATATCTCACAGTTAATAACTATTTTCCTTGTTCCATTGCATTTTTCTCTTTAGTATTTTATTTCACTTCATCATGATATTGATTAGGGTATGGAAAATAAACCAAGATAGAATAAGCCAAGGCTAACATGTATGGTTAAACTCAAGTGATATATTATTAAGTAGAGTAATGATCTTCCTTAAGTTTTTCTTTTGTACACCTTAGGTCTCAGATAATTTATTATTCTCTATAGGTGTTTCATTGGTGTAAAGATAAAAGGCAATCTGTTGTATTACTAATGGCCACAAGAGGACACAATTTCCCAGAGAACCCCATTTTAATTAAAGCAAAGTGGTTCAGGGAGAGCATAAGTCAAGATCTTCAGCAAAGTAAACTGTTACAATTTGCCATTCCTTTCCTATATAATGCTGTGGCAGAAATATGCATCAAGTATGCTTCCTTCCATCTCTCTGGGAAGAAAATCTAGGATGATTTTTTAAACCTCCATGGGATTATTTAGGATTTATATCAGTGTTTCTGGCAATGCGCTTAGTTGTTCTTGTGAACTTTTAAACATTAATAGTAGATTTCTGGACAGTCCCCCCCCCCCCCCCAGAGTAAATAGTTACTGTTCTGCAGCATCCACAGAAGTCATAGAGCTGCTAGCTCTTATTTACTATGACTTTATCAGATACCACTTTATAAAAATTATTAAGGCATGGATTATGCCATAATTTAAAAATATTAAATTAAAATGATTTTTTTAAAAAGTAAACTGTTCTTCTTGGAATTCCAGGCCAAATTAGGTTATAATGTCTATAGCACAACACTTTCTGTTTTGGTTCACAGTTCATCTCTTGTTAGGTAAAGTTAAAGGTAGTCTCTCTTGACATGATTGTCTTGCCGTAACCGACTGTAGCGGGCAGTGCTCATCTGAGTTTCTGAGCCAAAGAGCCAGCATTGTCTAAAGACAATTCCAGTTGTCATGTGGCCAGCATAACTGCACCGAATGCTGTTACCTTCCCACTGAAGTGGTACCTATTTATCTACTTGCATTTGCATGCTTTCAAACTGCTAGGTTGGCAGAAGCTTGGACTAGTGACAGGAGCTCCCCCCATCAAGCAGCACCCAGACCTTGAATTGCCAACCTTCCAATCTTCCAATTGTTCCACCGCATCCCCTAGTTAATTCTTCCCTAGTTAAGTCAACAGAATTTACTTTATCATGTAAATGTGTTTGAAACCCTAGGTGTTGTATAATATCAAAATCACAGCCCAATCTCCACCACTGTAGGAAACCACAGCTAAAGCATTCCTAACTGACAAAGGACATCCAACCTTTATTTCAAGGCCTTCAAAGCTGGAGAGTCCAGTATTATTGCATTGTACCATACATTATAGATAAACAATATGATTTAGTGTTCATAGTAATGGATTAAGATGAAGGTTCATATTCTTCCTTGCCCACTGATTAATGTATAAATGGTCCAACTGAGCTGGTGCCCTCCAGAGGTGTTCAAGAGACTACAATCCCCATCACCCTCAAGTTTGTTTGTTTATTTGTTTATTGGATTTATGGTCTGCCTTTCTCCCAGGATGGGAGTTATAGTACAGTACATCTTAGCTAAATCTACAGGTTGATGTAAGGATGAAAAGTGAATAGAAAGAACCTTGAACAGTTGCCTGGGCTGCTTGGATGAGTCCTTTAATGTTTACACCACTGAAATATGGGATGAGGGGTAAGTTTGGGGAGAAATGGGGAAAATGTTTTTTTCATTTTAAAGAAATCTCAGTTTAAAAATCACATATGATATTCCCGCAACAGAATCTCTGTTGACCAGATCTTTTGTGATGCCCAGATCCAATAGAGTGGCCAGAACCCATGCAATAATTGAATATAAATTGAGAATTGTGTGTGTGAAAGAGAGAGAGAGAGAGAGAGAGAAGGGAAGAAACAAGGGTTATTATATGGACTTTGGAGAGCAATGAGTGCATGGCTGAATGGAGGATCTGAACTCGGGACTGAACTCAGATTTTGCTCTTTAGTCCACACTGACTAAAATTCATGCATGCATACTGGCCAAATTGGACTTCATTTGTTTACAACAGCAAACAGGTATGGTATTTCCACTATAACTGGAATTTATGGCGGGCAAGGGCATTGAGGTAAAAAGCTAGGTAAATATTCTTTTGCCCTAAAAGCAAGCAGTAGTCAAAGGCTGGTGTGAGTGAGAAGGAACAGAAACTTGTTTTCCCACTATTCACATATGCCCAAATGGGTAAATGGAAATATTTTCCAGCCAGCCTAGCTGATTGGAAACCAGTCCTGGAATGATTCCAATTCCTCCTCCCAATACAGCTAAAGACCACACAAGCAGATCAGCCTAGGCTTTGTGAACTGGCAAAGGGGAACTACCTGGAGAAATTTAAGAAATGTAAATGTAGATCAAGTTCATTTTGTGTGTGATTATCATAGTTCTTCTCTAGGCATAGTTTATCTTCTGCCTGTTACCCATGTATTTGGACTACTTCATTCTGTGATGGGGTATACTATTTATTGGTTCAATATGTGTGTGAAAAAGACCTAAGTGTAAGAAATTGATTCACAATAAGTGTTTTGCCTTCTACCCAGTTCAAGTGCTTCCTTGTCTGCCATCCAAATGTCTTCCCAATCATAAGTCTTTCCAGTCTGAAGTTTTGATGGCAGCAATGAGCTCCTCTTATGTGATCTATTCCAGAGATGACAATTAGGAAGCCCTATGGGTGTGATTGGACTGTCCTTTCTATCATCCCTAACCAGCATAGCCAGTGGTGAAGAATGCTAGGGATTGCATTCCATCAACATCTGGAGGTCTGTATGATTCCCATTCCTGCTCCATTCTATCCATTATATTATTGACTGTGACTGCAGCTCATCTTCCCTTTCCCAAACCAAGGCTCACTCAAGTGTGCAAAGGAGGGGGGGGGGGAACTCCACACCCTCCTCCTACCTTCTTTCATTAGGTCAGCAGTGTTTAATGTGGAGCTTTACAGAATGAGACCCTCTGCCTCAAGGAGTTTTCAGTTCAAACTTTGACATGGGAAGCAACAGCAGAAAGAGATGGGAGTGAATCAATGTATTGGTATACATATTTGTTTCAATTATATTTGCTGTGACTTAGGGGGGTTGCAGACTGCCAGAAATAGTGCAAATTGAGTCCACTTTTAGGGTTAGGGTTAGGGTTAGGAATCATGGGGACTGTATTTTATTGTGGCACCAGAGCTCTCTGACAGAGAAGGCTCAATGTCTCAGAAAAAAAAAAAAAAAACAATTCCCATGATTCCCTAGCACTAATCCTAACCCTAAAAGTGGACTCAATTTGCACTATTTCTGGCAGTCTGCAACCCCCCATAGTATCTGCTTGATGTTTTCTGTAGGAGATTTTGTGCCATGCATGCTTCCTTTTATATGTGTAATCAGCAGCATCCTACTGCTTCTCCAATCTCTCCACATGAGCCTGGTCACGTTTTGAGATCTTCAGGACAAAGTTTTGTCTTGGTCCTACCACCTTCACAGAGGAGATCACAAGAGGAGGCTTTCTTGGTGGCTGCTCCCAGGATATGGAACCCCTTTCCAAGGGTGCCCCCCTGTCTATCATCCTTCACCCAGTAGGAAAATATTCTCTTAAACAGAAAGGCTTGGTGCCTCTGACTGCTATGGAAGGATCTTTGAATGAATGTGTGTGTATTCCCTACTCTTTTTGGAATACTGTGTTTTAAAATGCATTTAAACTGTTTTAACTCATAGTTTGGTTATAAGTGCTGCTTTGTTTGTTTTGAATTGTTCATGAATGTTATAACTGGTTGATTTTGAGCTGTATTTTGTTTTAATGTATGTTGTGCCTCGCCTTGAAACCTGTGCTGGGAAAAAGGCAGAGTATTAAATAAAGAAAGGAAGGGTAGGGAATATGACCAGACCCTATCAGATTAGAGCTTGGAACATTAAATTTAAGAATAATGAAAATAATGGTATGCTGAAGTGACTTATAATTGAGCAGTGATAGGAAGATGCTTTGGGACCCAGAGCATCATCCTATCACAGCTTAGCTATGGATGTCTTCAGCATATTCATCCTTCTTCCTAGTACCTTCTCATCTCTTTTTCAGATGTTGTTGAACTACATCTCTCACCAGTCCCAGGCAGCATGGCCAATGGTTGTAAATGATTATTTGTAGTCCAGCAACATCATCTGGTTGGTGTAGATCAACTAGAAGTAGTTGTAGTGGAGAAAACAGAATTCCATACTTTCCTTTATATTTCTTCATCTTTCACAGTTACTCCAGTCCCTGGTTACTTTTGAACAGCTCGTGAAAAGCTAGCATTCATCAGACAACAAACAGATGGTTCAGGCCACTTGGGTAAACCCATACATTCATTTCTCAGGTCATTCCCACCCCCCTTCTCTTCCTTACATCTGAGAAGGTGCTTGATGTCTTAAACTTGGGAATTCTAGTGGTGTCAACCAAGTCAGGGATCTTACTCAGTGCATCATCATTGAACCATACTGAGGAGGCTGGATTCTGTGATGCTTCAGACCCATATTTAGAGAGCAGGGACCAGCTCAACTGGGAACATGTAAGATGAGAGACTATTACTCTTTCTTTGGGCCCTGTCAAACTACAGACTCCAGCCTTGTTTCTCTGCCTAACAAGAGTCTCTTCACATTCTGAATCTGCAGACTGGCTGTCCCTGCTTTGAGATTTCTGACTAGATTCTAGGCTATTAGCCGTGCTTTAGGGATGGTTCTTCCTAATCAGGTCATATTGTGGTAGACAAGTGATTTCTCTAAATGTACAGATAACTTAAGAAGGCTTTAATCAGCTGGATAGCTTGTGACCTGCAGGTAAAAGAAAATACACCCTCTGTACATTTAACAGCATGAACAGAACCCAAGAGAAGAGTCTGGGAGTACTGTGATAGTAGAGGACACTGATAATGGTGTCAAAGGGCAGTTGGATTGAGTCTACTGTTATCAATCACATTCAGCTTTGCATTACTTTTGTCCTGTTTTGGTGCTAAACCAGAAGCATGGGCCAAATTACAATAACATTCAGCAGCATTTAATAATGAACTAAACCTTCTTTGTTAAGATAAGGCCTTGTACTGGAAAAGAGACCCTGTTGTAAAACCGACTCCAAACTAGCCAGCTTTGTATCTGCAATCATCCTTGGGTTATGAAGCTTTCTAATTCCTGATCTAATCTTAGAGGTGTTTTGTTTTTGGTTGGTTGGTTTGTTTCCTATTAACTACAGCACAAATGGGCCAATGTATTTCTTAGTGACAATGGATGTTTTATGTCATCAAAAACTCTGGATTTATATTGGAATGCACTTTAGGCCATAGCATGAAGCCATGTAACTGACATCATGTTGGGGGTAACCCTTTTCCCCAAGCAGCCATAAAGAGCACAAAAACAGTGCCAATTAGAGGAACATGCAAAGAGAGCTCCAAACAGTTCAGAAGTGTCATTTGTAACTATGGAAGACCGGCAACATCCACATTAAGTGTACATCATTATGGAGAGAAGGTAGAGTTGGACCAGCTGAGTAATAGCCAATCAGGAGTGAGCTGGTGATAGCCAACAGAATTGTGGGCTGTAGGTGATAAAGAATTCTGTTGCTAACAGTTGGAGTCAGACCGGGTCTGGTAGGGTAACAGTCCAGAAGACAGGGACTGTGAGGGGAAAAGTCCAGTAGTGAGGGACTTAGTTCGAGTATAGCACTCCAAGTGATGGAGTTGCCGGTATTTGATATCCTACGGGATATAGTTAGCCTGAGGGCTAGTATAGAAATAAGGTCGGAAGGATAACAGTAAATAAAGACAGTGTGAGGGTCCTAAATGAGGGTCCAAGTGAGGAAGTTGCTGGTATTTAGTATCCTGCGAGATATAGGGCCTTTGCAGACTGTTAGAAATAGTGCAAATTGAGTCCACTTTAACTGCCCTGGCTCAGTGCTAGGGAATCATGGGAATTGTATTTTTTTTTCTGAGACATTGAGCCTTCTCTGTCAGAGAGCTCTGGGGCCACAATAAACTATAGTTCCCATGATTCCCTAGCACTGAGTCAGGGCAGTTAAAGTGGACTCAATTTGCACTATTTCTGGCAATCTGCAAAAAAAGTTAGCTTGAGGGCTAGTATAGAAATAAGGTCAGAAGGATAACAGTAAATAAGGAAGGTGTGAGGGTCCTAAATGGGAGTAACTGGCGTTCTCTAGCTAGAGAGTTGTGTAACAAATTGTAACAAGAATACGTCTATATAACATAACAACTGAACAAGTGAAACATTGTTAACCATTATTCAAATAAAGTTTTATTGTTATTTAATTAAAAGCTTGTCTGAACCTGGAATAAATATCCACACTACTAACAGGTACATAAAGTTGGGGTTTCACAAGAAACTGGCTTTAAAAAGAAACATAGGGGCTAAACAGACTGGAGTTTAACACCAGCCTTGGGGCAGAGTGGGAGGGTGGTGTCCTCAAGCCACATGCCCTGATGCTGTCCCCACGGTGGTGTCATGCTGCCTGCCTGACTACACAGCGGGTGGTGAAAGGGTGTGCCTTTGGCACAGCATTTAGATGCGCTGCACCAAAGAATCTCTGAAAATCTGCTGCCACATCAGCAAAGGCACTTTTTCACCACTTTAAAAAGAAGTGGTGCTGGCAAAGTACTGGATCCAGGCATGATGTGCAGTTGCCACGGCCCGAATCCAGCACTCCCAGGGGTGGCTCAGAGCCTCTCTTTCAGGGCAGTCTGCTTTGCCACATAATTTAAGAAACCAAATAAACAGAGTACTTGGTGTGGGATGGGACTGCTAGAAAAAGAGAAAGTGAATAGTCCCCATCACAAAATCGGTAGCAGTGGTGGGATAGGAAAACCCATTGTGCAGTTACTTGAAGAAAAGTGTTGGGTGAGTGGGGCTCACCATGACAATCATTAACTCCAAGTCCGGTTTGGAGCCTATAAAATCAGAACGCACAAGAAAGCAGAGAATGCATCCAAGGCAAATGATATGAGAGGAAAGTAAGATCTCATTCTGCAGCGTCATTGATTTAATGTTTTTTCTGGTGTCAGATTTTTTTGTGTTTTGGATAGATCTATCCTATATTTTGCCAAGGCTCATTTTGTCACTAAAATCTGAGCATTGTCTTACTTACAGTCACACATCTATTAATAAAAAGCTGGATTCCATCTTCAACCAGCAAATTCATTTAACTCTAATATCTGTGAACATAATTGTAGGGTTTACAAGAAAACTTTTCACATGTTGAGGAGGTGAATGGCTGCACACACTGTTGATGTGCACACTGACTGTACACTCCACACCTACTCATTTAGGACAAGTGAGAAGGGTTCTCTCTACATGCATACTGATATATGTCTCTCTATGTCCTCCACATGAATGGTGTCCTGGACTAATAAGAACTTGCTTGATGTGTGCATAGTGGTCGATATGCATGACCTCTTCTCATGTGTTCTAAGCACATGGGGGGGGGGGATGTGTGGCTACCAGGTACACTAGAAGTATGGGCAAGGCTGGTCCACATGGTCCTACAACCTCCTTGTATGTATGAATAGGTTATCTGAAATCTCTTTCCTAGATAAGATTTTTCTTCAGGGATTTATATATACCGTGCTCAGCCTTCCCCAGGTTGGGTCCATTGAGATGTTTCAGACTGCATAATTCCTAGCTTTAGGCCATGGTGGATGGGACTGATTGGATTTTTAATTCAAAAGGTCTGGAGGGTGCCAATGGTACAGTGATCGTGTGTGTATTGGTTATTGCTGTGGTCATTTCTTTATTGGGCACCAACAGTGCTACCATTCTTGTTAAGCAATTACTTTCAATTTTTGCTTTTTAGGGATATACATATTATAGTAGCATGCTGCCTTTCATTAGATGATTTGAATATCAGATTGGCAATGAATAGTCTGAATGAGCTGTGAATGAAATATAATACCTTTGATAAATTTTCAGCATCTTCATGTTCTGCAAAGAATATTTTGTGTCCATCCTCTGACATTGTCAATCACAATTTATCTAGCTTACAGACTGGAAATCTGTGTAACTATATCTCCCATCATCCACCACTCACTAAATTAGCTAGAGATTATGGAAGTTATATTCTTAACATCTGGAGAACCACAAGTTACTCAACTGGAACCATTTTATCATTCAGCCAAATCAACTAGCACAACACCATAGTTGCCAACTCATGCAACATTCATATTCATATATCAATATCAAGAGAAAGGTTTGGGCTATTTAGATAGTAGCCTCTTGGATCTAGATTTACTCTTTTATCAATGTACAGTGATAGAGATCAGGGTTTCAAGAATATGGCCAGTGTCTCTGTGGAGTACCAAACACACAGCTGCTTATAATAGTGATGTGCACTAGACTTGCTTGTGATGTGCACAAGACTTGCTTGTTAATCTGCTACAGCCTGGGGGAAAAATAGGGCATGGCTTTGTTTTAATAGTTTAGTATTGTGATAGGGTGCTAGTTATGGAACTGTCTACTGGATCTGCCCTACAAAGTTTTTTTTTCTTTTTTGGCTGTAGGATTATAAGAGGCAAAGGATATATTGCTTGGCTAATGCTTAATTCCACATCCGCCCATGATTAGCAGTTGTGTTCTGTGTATGGAGGAGATATGATCTTAAGAGGAGCTAAAATATCAGCTTAATGATCATTTGGCAAAGTTTCCAGAGATCTGATAAAACATTTTTTTGAAATTCAACACCAGCTCCAATGCAGAATAAAATTAATTCCATACTATCATTGCTTCCTTTCCTCTCATAAAGCCTTTCTTCCTCAGCTTCTTACAGATGATTCTTCTCATTTTCAGGCCTAAGCAGTGAACAAAAATAAGTCACATAATTCTGGTGCATATTTTGAAAACTAGCCACAGTGTTCTTCTACAGAGTAATTTTGGACAGGGGTGGGGAAAACTGCTTGAAGAAAATTTGATGCTGCAGCTTGGCTTACTGTCCACCTTCAAGAGACTGTTTTCAGTTACCTTTTCAGAGCTTTGAAAAAGTTACTGTTTTGGAGTACAATTTCCAGAGGTCATGCTGGCTGGGGGATTCTATTCCATTCCCCAAAATAACTTCTCCAAGTAAAATATTTTCTCCAATGTGCTTAAGGTAGAGTATATGGTTCATTTCTCATTCTGTCTTTACAACAACGAGGTGAGTGAGGCTGAAAGATAGAGAATGACTAGCCCAAGGTCACCCAATGAGTTTCTTGGCTATGTGGGGGTTTAAACCTGGATCTTCTAGAGACAACACTCTAAGCACTACATTACACAGACTTGTAGTGGCTCAGTGATGAAAGAATCCAAGGTGGAATTTATACTAAGGGTTCTCACATTCTAGCTAGAACTTATTTTATTAGTCAGGTGCTTCTCACAAGCACACATACTGTCAAGTCCAGTATGCAAAGGGATCTTGTAGCATCTTTCAGACTAATTATGGGCCTCTGCAGAAGGGCCCTTTGCGGCGTCCTTGAGGCAGGGATGTGGAGGGGCTCCATTACGCACTGCACCGGAAGGGGTGCAGAAGAGCCATGTGGAGGCTATTTAGGTGTCCTTTTTGCTGGCTCTGAAAGGAGCAGCATTTTGCCGCTCTTTTCCAGGCCAGCAAAAGGGAGGATTGGGGCCGAGGCATGGGGCAGACTTGGTCCCAATCCTCCACTTCCCAGGGCGGCCCAGGGCCGCCCATCTGCATCCCACCATGTGAAAGATGAACTATAAGTTTTTGTAGACTTGGTCTACTTCCTCAGATGCATGGAGTGAATCAGTGCCCAGGAAGGACCTTTATATTCAAACTGTATGAACATAATTCAAGACCAGGAAGAAATAAAAAGACGTTGGATGCAATACACAGAAGAATTATACAAAAGAGATGACAAAATGAAGGACACATGGAATTAAGAGCCATATGAAGATGAACCCTGAATTCTAAAAAGTTAGGTAGAAACTGCAGTAAGAGAAATAGCAAAAAACAAATCACCAGGAACGGATGATAATCCAATTGAACTGCTGCAATCCATATTGACAGAGTCAACTCTACTGCTAACCAAAATATGTCAACAGATATGGAAAACAAAATGATGGCCAACAGATTGGAAGTAATCAATATACATCCCCATCCACAAAAAGGGAGACGCAAGAGACTGCTGCTAGGACCATAGCACTGATCTCCGATGCAAGCAAAATCATGCTCAAAATTCTGTAACATAGACTCCAACCATACATGGAGAGAGAAATCCCAGAGTTTCAAGCAGGGTTCAGGAAAGGAAGAGGCACTAGGAACTACATTACAAACATATGATGGTTAATGGAGTACACCAGAGAATTCCAAAAGAAAATCAGCATGTGCATTATAGACTATAGAAAAGCCTTTGACTGCATAGATCATGAAAGGCTATGGAATGTCCTTAAAGACATGGGAGCGCCAACATATGTGATAGTCCTGATGAGGAATCTGTACTCAGGACAAGAGGCTACTGTCAGAACAGAATACGGAGAAACAGAATGATTCCCAATTGACAAAGGGGTGAGACAAGGCTGTATCCTTTCACCCTATCTGTTCAACTTGTATGCAGAACATATTATAAGAAAAGCAGGCTTGGACACAGAAGAAGGAGGAGTGAAAATAGGAGGAAGGAATGTCAACAATCTAACATATGCAGATGACACTATAGTACTAGCAGAAAACCTCACAGACCTGGAACACCTACTAAGGAAGATCAAAGAAGAAAGTCTAAGGCAGGCTTAATGTTGAACATAAAGAAAACAAAAATAATGACCATCAAGGACCTTCACAAGTTCAACCTAGACAATGAAGAAATAGAAATAGTAAAGAATTCTCATACCTGGGATCAAACATTGATAAAAATGAGGACTGCAGTTAGGAAATCAGAAGAAGATTAAGAATGGGGAGGGCAGCTATGAAAGAACTAGGAAAGATTCTAAAATGCAAAGATATACGACTCAGCACAAAAGTCAGAATTATACAGGCCATGGTATTCCCTATTACCATGTATGGATGTGAGAGCTGGACAGTTAAGAAAGATGATAGGAAGAAAATCAGTGCATTTGAGATAATGTAGTGCTGGAGAAGAGTGCTGAGGATCCCATGGACAGCCAAAAGAACAAACAAATGGATCCTAGAGCAGATCAAGCTGGAAACCTCCCTGGAAGCCAAGATGACCAAACTGAGGCTGTCGTACTTTGGACACATCATGAGAAGGATGGACTGATTGGAAAAGACAATAATGCTGGGAAAGGTGGAGGGAAGTAGGTAGAGAGGAAGGCCACATACTAGATGGATGGACTCTATTAAGGAGGTCATGGGTTACAGGAATTAAGCAGAGCAGTGGAAGACAGAGGGTCTTGGAGATGTCTCATCCATAGGATGGCCATGAGTCAAGATCTACTGGAGGGCATTTAACAATGGACAGCCATAGAAATTCCAAACTTGTGAGTATGGTGACAAGGTGACAAGTTCAATTTTAACTATAATCATTAAGGAGGAGAAAAATGTTGCCTAATGCCAGGGTGAGCTGCTGACCATATGACCAATGGAGGGAGTTTTGGAATATAGTATGTACAGGCAAGGAACCAGAAAGGAGATATGAAGAACTGGCTAATGGCATCCTCCAAAGGCTGGGACTGTTAACCAGAGTTATAATATGTGTAGTGTGCCAGGAAGCCATGGTCTCTAGCCAAGCCACTGATGATGGACTGGAGTTTATGTATATTTTCTAATTCAGTAATTTTTCTTTCCAATCTACCTTTAATTTTGTTGTTGTTGTTGAAGGACCACTGCCCTGAGGTCAGAGATGGAATGCCCAGGCCAAGTCCAGGTTACTGCTATACCTAGATCCTAATCTGGAGTTTTTATTCTGTACCACCAGGATCCCTGAGATGTTAGCCAAACAAATGTAGCGTACAGAAGATAGTTCTCTGGAAAATGTTCCTTCTTTCAGCCAACTTATTGGAAGGGATCTTGGAAGCCAAGATGGCTTGACAAGTGCACTGTGCAGTGCATGATGCAATTATACCATCCCTGCTAGATGATTTCTCCTTAAATACCTACCTGTTTCACTGTCAAATAGTCTGTACCATTGGGCTGTTACTCCAAAAGATTAGCTGAAATATGTAGGACAAGCTCTACCCTTTGGAGAAATAGCTTGCAAGTAGCATCACACCTGTGTACACCTGATGCCATCTGATTTTAGAAGCTAAGCAAGTTCAGACCTGGCTAGTACGGGTAGTCCAGGAGAGGAAAGAGACCCACTGCTAGTCAGAGTTGACAATACTGGGTTAGATAGACTGTTAGTCTTACTCAGTAAAGCAGACTGCTATGTACTTATGTTGTACTACATGCCTATGCCTTCCCCTGCTTTCAGTATTATCATAAACAACACACAGGGGGGTGATCTGTTACAGACCTGTAGCCCAAGATCCAACTCTCAGTCACCTCTTTGTGACCATTGATATCGAGTCCATATCAAACAAGGATGTCTTAGGAAAGTAGCCCAAACAGGGGCTCCCCAGCACAGGAAACCAGCTATACCAGACTGACCAAGATAGCTCAGCATGGGAGAAGCCCAAGGCACTTAGCCATAATGGGATCTCTCCAGAGCAGAATCAGCATAGTCCCGCCTAGACTATGGAAAGTGGGTAGTGAGCTGGACTGGTAAATTGTTTTGCATACAGCAGACAATAGGAGTTTCCTTCTGGGAAGAAAACTTTTTTCATCTGAGAATGTTCACACTGATTGTCCAGTTGTTATTACATATCTCACCTCATTCTTCCCTCCTAGAAAAGCCACTTAAACCCATCAACTCCTGAAATACTGTGCTTAGAACTCATTTCTGGGTATAAATATGAGGGCCTTGGCACTAGCTAATTGGTCTAGTTTGAAACTAGGCAGAACCTCTGTTCGATTTTGACTCAGCACCTCATTAGCTGGCCACCCAACATTCTGCAGGAAGCTATTGAGCCACTTTCCATCCAGCTGCCCTGAACTCAGAGCTACACTTCAAGATCGGTAGATTACCTCATAGCAACCCTGCAACTCACTATTACCTACTACATTTGCTTTGTTAGTTCTTGTGTGCATGTGTGTGTGTGTGTGTGAGAGAGAGAAAGAGAGAGAGAGAGAGAGAGAGAGAGAGAGAGAAAGTGTATGCTTGTGTGTGATCTCCTCTTTTTAAATAAACCACATTACTTTGGAAATTGCCTCTGGAATTCTCTGGGTCTAGAATCATTATACAAAAGCCAAACTCCCAGCCATAAGTTACCCTGCCCCTCTCACTACTAAATTATTGAGCTAAATTAATTTCCCCTTTGAATAAAATTTGTGGGTTCCCTGTCAAGACTCCCTGCAAATTAGGTCAAGACCTCTGTTTTATTCCTGACTTGGGGTTCATTTGTTAACAGCCAGCAAATATCACCACTGCTTTATGCATGTGTGAAACAGGCCAGAGAATATCATGCAGGAAGTCATATCACAAAGACGAGCAAATCAGTTTTCTTCAAATGGTATTTAGTTTTATAGAAAGGCCTTTTCCAGAGATGCAGGTGCTACATGGCCAACCTGTTCATTCACCTTCAGTCAGGGTTTACACATTTAGTGTTAGGCTCCTAGTTCCTGCCTAGCATTATACTTTTATTCTCCATTGTAAAATTCTGATTTAGTAATGTAACATTGGGAGTAATTCATTTTAATATTGAAAATATTATGTATTCAAAGTGACTTTTCTTTCATTAAACCAAACAGGAAAAATCCAACCATATTTGTACTATGTAGCAGGAGCTTGCTTACATTATGAAGAACTTCACTTAAAATGGGGTGGTTTGTATATCATTCACTGTAAAGCTCACTAGATAAACTGATATAGAGACTACAAGAATGGTTTTATGAAAATAAGTATTGATTTTTTAATCCACACAATGAATGTGTCTGTGTCTCAATTAGTAATTTCCACAGTGACAGAACAAAATATACTCCCAGTACTGGGCAGACAAGAACTAATGGTTTGATTTATTTTGTGCTGTTAGCTCCCTTTCCTTTTTTTTTTTTTTTTTCTTTTTTGGTAGCAAATGGTCTGGTATGTGAAATTTCATTATTTGATCATGAGGTTGATGCTCCAGGTCAGTCTCTATGGGAAAAGACATCCAAATAACCTGGAGAGCAGATATATCAAGATGGATGGGAAAAAAAGAAGAGATCATTTATAAAAGGAACAAAAATGAATTATGAATATGGGAGGAGGAGGAGGAATAAAAATAATCTTGGTAGCTTTGACTAAAAGTAAAGTATGAATAAAATGAAAATTAGAGTCGATCCTGATCCCAGAAAGATATATTGTCAGAAATGCTAGGGTGTTTTTACTGGCAGAGTTCCAGACTTCTACTGTGGTAACAACACAATACTCTGTTGAAAGAAAGAAATTGGCAACATGAGCTTTCATAAACTGCTACAAGATCTCTCTACATACTGATTCTACAGACTAACATGGCTATATCTTTGAACACAACACTCTAGATATTGTTGGACTGGAACCCCAATCATCTTTTGCCATTGGCTCTGCTTGCTCTGGATGCCGAGACTTGCAGGCCAACAACATTTGGAGGGCTACATGATTCCTACACTAGATAGCAACAATAGCATTTGGTTCATATCAAAAATGCTGTTTATAAGCACAGTAAAAGCACAGTTCTGCTGCATCAGAACAGGGGCTGATCCTGCAACCTGTTTTACATAGTGGCTAGTCTATAGCCATGAAAAGCCCACAGGCAGAAAATGAACATGTTAGTATTTTCCCATTTACATTCTGCAGAAACTGACAGAGGACGTAATGTTACCTATCATGACTAGTAGCTCTTGTTACCCTTATCTTTTGTGAATTTGCTCAATCCACTTTTGAAGCCATCTACGTTGACAGATATCATCACATCCTGAAGAAATAAATTCTTTAGTGAGATGCATGAACTTTCCTGTGCACTGAATCTCACTCCATTCCACTCCAGTGGCTGAACCCAACTTCTAACATTATGGAAGGGAGAGAATAGTTTCTCTACTCACTGTCTTAATGCCATGGGCAGAATTTTTTCAAAGCTTTACTGTGTTCTCTCTTGCTTGCCTTTTCTCCTGAAAAAGCTCCCATTTTAGGAAGACCCATGATTTGTTTATGTTTGTTCAGTTTAGGTTTAGGATGATTCACTTTTACCAAGTTCAGTGCAAGCAGGTAAAAGCAAAGAGAAAGGAAACAAGTGAGGATGGATAAATGGATCAAGTTACAAGCAGTGTGGTTCAGGTATAGTATCTGGAAATAAACATCTGAAAGCAAACAAATTCTGAACTACTTCTTGCAACACAAAAAGGAAGAATCTTGTTGCCCCTTACAGACCTTAAATTTATTTCAGCAAAAGCTTTCACACACTACAGTCCAGTTCTTCAGATGCATGAAAGTTTATATTAAAATAAATTTGGTTAGTCTTTAAGGTATCACAGAACCCTTTCTTTTTCTATCAAAACAGCCTAATATGTGTAGCTCTCTGAAAAGTAGTTTACCAGATACATATTCTGATAGATGCCAGTCTTCACTGGAAAAAGGATGTGTGTGTTGCCTCATTTTTTGCCTTGTTGGGGCATATGAGCAGCAAACTGATGTACAAGGTGCTTCCTGACACATATACCCAAAGTCATACAAAAGATGACATCTGTACAAGTCTTTATACATTAGACTAAGTGCTTAAAACAACATGAATTGTGTGAATGGGCCAGAATGAAAGTGTATGGGCTCATCCTCTCAGCTTCACTTCTTCAAAAATGTGAACTCATCCCTGTTTCAGCTCCTTCAGAGCATTGTGTGTCATATAGAATCTGATCTAATTCAGTTTACCAAAACAAGATTTCATTTGATTATTTTCTAGTTGCAAAGATCCAATAATTCATATTTTTAAAAGTAAGAGAGGGATACCTCGTCCACCCAAAATTAGGGGCTCCTCCATCAGTGAGCTTGTGCCAAATGCCTTTGCTAAAATGTCTTCATTTTCTGCCCATGCTAAAACATACAGAAGTGTATATTCATTCCACATTCCTCATGGGCCACCAGGTGGCTGGGTTTTCCACCCTAACCCCTCCTCTTATCTGATCCCTTACCTCCCTCTCCCCCCTGAGACAATTTGGGGTTTTAAAATGGCTCTTTAGATTCAAGGAGCCATTTAATGTTACTAAGAGCTTGGAACTGGCCACCCTTTCCTTGTTGTTATGTGCCTTAAAGTTGTTTCCAACTTATGGTGACCCTAAGGGGAAACCATTTCAGGGGTTTCTTGGCAAGATATGTTCAGAGGGAGTTTACCTTCCTCTGAGGCTGAGAGAGTACAACTTGCCCAAGGTCACCCAATGGACTTCCATGGCCAAGCAGGGATTTGAACAATGGTCTCCCGAGTCCTACTCCAATGCTCAAATCACTACATCATCTCATCCTTTCCTACTCAATCCAAGAATGGTATTCTGGAATATTTGGACCCACAATTGAGTGTTCTCATTAAAATCTCTCAGGCTGCCAACCTCATTTATTTGTGAGCAAGCTTTATTGGATTCAATGGGACTCATTTTTTAGGAAACTTACATAGGCTGGAGCTCTGTTAAGAGATTGAGGTTTCCTTCCAGCCCCTCTTCTAGAATCCTCCTCCTGCTGTTGTTGTGTGCCATTATGTTATTTCTGACTTATGGCGACCCTAAGACCATGCTACTGCCACAGCCACAAGGTTGTGAGTTTGACCTCAGGGCTCCAAGGTTGACTGGCCTTCCATCTTTCTTAGGTTGTTAAAATTGGTACCCAGATTGTTGGGGGCAATTGGCTTACAGATTATGAACTGCTTAGGGCCATGTTGGCGAACCTATGGCACGCGTGCCAGAGATGGCACACAAAACCATTTCCCCTCGCACATGGAGTGGGGAAGAGGAGGAAAAGGCTCATGCCTGTTCTTCCTCTTCCTGGATGTCCAAGTCTTCAGCTGCTTCCAGAGAGGCAACTGAAAGCCCGGGAAGGTGCGGGGGGCGGGGGGGGGGGGGGAAGAAGTCCCATCCTGGAAGTCCCATTCCCCATCCCCACCCCCCAGCAACTCCAATCGCTGGCATGGGAAAACATCTGGTGCTGGAAGGCCCTTTAGTTTGGGCACTCGGTGCCTAAAAGGTTCACCATCACTGACTTAGAAAGTGCTGAGTTCACTATTAAGCGGTATAGAAATGTAAATGCTAAATACTAGGCTCTCATGGGGTTTTCTGGGGCTGAGAGTATGTGACTCACCCAAGATCACCCAGTGGGGTTTCTAGGGCTGAGCAGTGAATCAAACCCTGATCTCTAGAGTCCAAATCCAAGCCCTCAAACCCTGATCTCTAGAGTCCAAATCCAAGTCCTCAAACCACTGCATCGGGATGGTTCTCATTTTCCTACCCTTGACTTTATTGAGGATCCCTTCCTCCATCTTGTGACCTCTTCTAACCCTCCTTCCCTTGGGCTCCCCTCCCTTGTGCCATCCAATGCCCCTCTTTTAAGGCAGGCCTCGGGTTGCGGGGGATGAAAAAAGAAAAGCGTCCACGGGGCATCCTTCACTTGCCCTCACTTGCCATTCTCGCCTCAGACGGTCTTTCCCCCCTGAAAGAAACCTCCCCGTCGGGGATTTCGCTTGGACAAGTTTAGCGTTTATAATCCAAGGAGATGCTAAGATCCAGGGTCCCACCGATGACAGATCCGTCCTTCTTTCTCTTTAGTTGGAGAATCCAGCCAGAAGGAGATTGCTGGCTTCCAGGAGCAAACTTGCGGCCGCTTGTCTCTAGCCTGGGCAAGTTCTTTTTGTGGACTAGCTCTCCCAGATTGCTGGCTGGGGGCGGGGGAGGGTCTGGGAGTGCTAGTCCACAAAAACTGGTTGATGAGGGCGGGGGGAATACTCTGGGAGTAATAGTCCACAAAAGGTGACAAGATGGGGTGGATTCTGGGAGTACTAGTCCACAAAAACTGGCTGACTGGGGGTGGATTCTGGGAGTGCTAGTCCACAAAAACTGGCTGACTGGGGGTGGATTCTGGGAGTGCTAATCCACAAATTCTGGCTGACTGGGGGTGGATTCTGGGAGTGCTAGTCCACAAAAATGGGCTGACGGGGGATTCTGGGAATGCTAGTCCATAAAAGCTGGCTGGCTGGGGGGTTGTTGTGAGTGCTAGTCCACAAAAATTGGTTGACTGGGGGGACTCTGGGAGTGCTAGTCCACAAAAAGTGGCTGTCTGAGGGGATATTCTGGGAGTGCTAGCCCACAAATTCTGGCTGACGGGGGTGGATTCTGGGAGTACTAGTCCACCAAAGGGACTTGCCCAGACTCTACCTGCGGGGCTCCCTTCCAGCTGGCCCTGCCCTCTTGGGCACCTGTTCCTCAGTCCTCCCTGTGCCCAGGTGGCATCCCTGCCGCTCTCTCCCTGCCATCACCTCCTCCTCCTCCTCCTCCCCGCAGCAGCTCCGTCATGAAGGCAATGTAGACGATGGCCAGGCGCAAGGTCTCGATCCGCGAGAGCCGCTTCTCGTAGGCGAAGGTGGGCACCTTCTTCCTGAGCTGGTCGAAAGCTTCGTTGAGGCTGAACATCCTTTTTCTCTCCCGGACGTTGGCAGCCTGGCGCTGTCGGTGGGTGATGACCCTCTTGCGCTTGGCTCTGCCCAGGAAAGCCCTCTTCTTCTTCTTCCTCCTTCCTTCCTCCTCTTCCTCCTCCTCCAAAGGCAGCATCCCTCCTTCTCCTTCTCCTTCTCCTTCTCCTTCTCCTTCTCCTTCTCCTTCTCCTTCTCCTCCTGAGGCCATGGAAAACACTCTCTGGCCCAAAGGTGCCCCTGAAGTGGAGAAAGCGTAGAGATCCAACGCGGGCACCATCTCCCGTCGGGGCTGAGCCTCTTCCCGAAGGTCCCCCAAGAGATCCAACAGAGGAGAGGCTCCCCGGCGTCCCTCCTGGGGATGATGGGGGTGGCAGTAGCGAGCCATTGCTTGCCTTCTTCATGGAGAAGCCCCGTCCGCCCCGTCGAAGTCTTTTTTACATTGCCTTCCTCTCGGCCAGCTTCTGGAGCCTTGGTTTGGGCCACAGACTGGCCATTATTCTAAAGGAAAAACAACACAAAAAGCAACCCCCATCCCTTCTAAGCCTTATAAACCCAAAAGAAAGAGGCAGAGAGAACCGGATTAGGGGTTTAAGAGGCGGATGAGATGAGAAGCGACAGGCCTAAAAAGAGAGGAAGGCTGGTGCCCTTCTTGGCCAGAAATCCCTTCTTCCGATGCCACCCGGATTTGCCTTCTCCAGCCTCCACCAAAAGGATCTTTCTTTCTTTCTTTCTTTCTTTCTTTCTTTCTTTCTTTCTTTCTTGTTAGTTCTCCCCAGCTTGGATGGACCTGGTTGGGGGGGGAGGGGGGGGAGAAGAGGATCAAGAGAAGGGGGAAAGAAGATGAGGAGGCTTTGGAATGGAGGGGATGGCTTTAAGGATGCCCCGAAAAAGAGGGACCTGCCAAGGGGTCACAGGGAAATGTTTGTCCCGTCGCCCAGCGCAATGGGAACGGAATGGCTGGGTCTCCATTAGCCTAAGTAAGCAAGGAAGGAAAGGGGAAAGAAAGGGGGGGGGGGAGAAGCCAAAGAAAAGGACCCCTTCCTTCCATGCCCAACTCATGGACTCTCTCTCTCTCTCTCTCTCACACACACACAGACACACACTTCACAACTGGCCAGAGTGTGCAAACATGGGCCTAGCAGGGCAGGCAAACAGGAGCTCACAAAGGGAAATCTTTCCTGTTCAGTCTCCAAACACTTCTTCCAGGGAGATGATGGTGGTGGATGAAAAAGTGGGACCCACAGAAAGAAAAAGAAGAAGAAGAAGAAGAAATATTGGGGGAACAAACGCAGCCCCCCCCCATATGAAGCCCTCTTCCTAAGGTGCATCCACATTTGCACCTCCTCATTTCCAGCTTCCAGTGTCAACTAGGCTTTCCTTTGTGGCTCCTTTTGTTGGCATATTCATTTTCGAGGTTGATCCTCGCTGTCGATCTGTGTAATCCCTTCCAAAATCTGAAATGGCATCCCCCCGATGTCCGCCTTCGTGTTCTGGAGGAAGATCATCACCATCACCATCATCATCATCATCATCATCATCATCGTTTGGGTGTTATTGCTGTTAGCGTGGTATGGTACAGTATAGTGGTCTGAGTTTTAGACCATAACTCTGGAGACCAGGGCTCAAATCTCAGCTGGACCATAAAAACCCACTGGGTGACCTTGGAGAAGCCACAGTCTCTCAGCCTCAGAGGATGGCAAGGGCAAACCCCCTTTGAAGAAACTTGCCAAGAAACACAATAGGTTCGCTTTAGGGCCGCCATAAGTCAAAAAGGACAGTACGTGGGTCCTAGGCGCATCTATATGGTGGAAATAATGCAGTTTGACACCACCTTAAGTGCTGTATGTAGCTCCATCCTATGGAATCCTGGGATTTGTAGTTTTACGAAGTCTTTAGCCTTCTCTGCCAAAGTTTTCTGGTGACTCAAAACTACAAATTCCAGGATTCTGTAGGATGAGCCATGGCAGTTAAGTGGTGTCAAACTGCATTATTTCTACAGGCAACATTCAGGGGTAGCTGTGTTGGCTATTTAACAAATTCAGACAAAAATCCACCAAATAGTGATACCTTTATTAGCCAACCGAAATGCACAATATATTTGCTGAGAGCTTTCGAAGCTCCCCTGGCTTCTTTATGAGGCAAGATGTTACAAACCAAACAGGAGATCCTGTTTCCTGTAACATCTTGCCTGATGAAGAAGCCAGTTGAGCTTCGAAAGCTTGCAGCAAATATATTGTGCATTTCGGTTGGCCAATAAAGGTATCACTGTTTGGTGGATTTTTATTTCCACAGTGCTGTTGCACCCCTAGTTCTCTGAAAATAATGCCGAATCTGAAACTGGCTAGTCTAGTGGGATCTTAAAGTCGATCACGTTTATGGAGGTTTCGGCTTCTGTGTACCATGATCTGCTTCTTCCCAGTCCCAAGCACTTCTTTTAAAATATTCCCTCTTAAATGGAATTGTCGGTGACAGTGATAAACTCTGACTTTCCCTATGGCATAACTTTAAATGCTCTTTGTATACCTTGATCCAAAGAGCATTTAAAGGAAAGCCACGGCGATAGTTGAGAAGAGCTTATCACTGCCACGTTGGAGATCAGGGTTCTAATCCCCCCTCGGCCATGGGACTGGGTGACCTTGGGCACAAGTCACACGCTCTCAGCCTCAGAGGAAGCCAATAGCAAGCTCCTCTGAACAAATCTTGCCAAGAAAACCCCGTGATGAGTTCGCCTTAGGGCCGCCATAAGCCCTGAAAGTAATTACGGGGCCATTGCCCCCAGTAAGAATTCTTAACCCTGAATGACATTTCCTTCAGTCCCCAAATTTCTAGAGAGTGAAATGTTAAGAATCATCCACACCTAGAACTTTTAGATTTGCTGCCTTTCCATTCCCTTGATCACTTTGTCACCCCTTTTTCTTAGGATGTCTACACTGTACTTTTAATGCTCAACTGAAGTTAGCAATGCTAGAAATTTGGAGGCTGAAGGAAAAATTCATGAGGGGAGCAAATCATTCTTATTGGGGGGACACCTCTGCCTATCTCCCTCCTTCCCACAAAGAGTAGACCAAGTCTCTTTCACACTGCATTGTTGTTGCGCTATGATTCTACTTTTAACTGCCACGGCTCCATCCTATGGTATCCTGGGATCTGAAATTTGGGGAGGGAATTCTCTTTCAGAAAGCAACTACAGTCCCTCTCCGAAGTACAAATCCCACAACTTGTCAGTTAAAGTGGTATCAAAGTGCAGTAAATGTGGGGTGCGAAAGATGATCACATTTGTTTGGCTCCAAATCCTTCAACATAGGTTGTATCCACACTGCAGAATTAAAGCAGGTTGACACTACTTTAACTCTGTTGTGTGCCTTCAAGTCCGTTTCTGACTTATGGCAACCCTAAGGCGAAGCTATCCTGGAGTTTTCTTGGCAAGAGTTGTTCATGTAGAGTAATTTCAGTTTCCTAAGGCTTCAACATAGGAAACAAAAATATTTAAGTGTCAAAAATGTCAAATCCAAGCCTGTTAGGGTCTAGCTGAAATGTTGCTTTGTCTAACCATACTTCCCTACGAACTGAGACTGACTCAAAAATAACACAAGTAAGCTTGCAGTTTAAACAAAAGTTTACTAATACCTTTAATCTATCTATATATGGAGGCTATATCCTTATCTAGCTAGTGAATTGTTCAGGTAAAAAGAAATCTTCATCTCACCATCTTTCCAAAGAAAGTTGAGAGAGGAGGAAAAGAGAAAACCAACAGTTCAGTAGCAAATCATTGGAGAGTGTTAGGTTCACTGAAAGGGGGAGTGACCTAAATCACATGATTAGTTTGAATGAGAGAGAAAAGAGATTGCATGCAGGAAATCCCTATCTATCTAAGGTGAGGGAAAGAGAATGCAAAAATCTTTCAACAGTTCAGAGGAGGTTTGCCATTGCCTTCCCCTGAGGCTGAGAGCATGTGACTTGCCCAAGGTTACCTAGTAGATTTCACCGCTGATGTGATATGAGAATCAAACCCTGGTCTCTAGAGTTGTAGTCCAACACTCAAACCACTACTCTGGCTCTCACCACTTTAACTGCCATAACTCTATCCTACAGAATCCTGGGTTTTGTAGTTTGGGGAGGCACCAGAGCGCCCTGCCCAGGCTGAACACCTCACCAGATTACAACCCCCAGGATTCTGGGGGATAGAGTCATGACAGTTAAAGTGGTGTGAAACTGCTTTATTTCTGCAGTGTGGATACACCTATTCTCAGCGCAGAACAAGAACGGACCTGTCCTCTCCTGCATTATACAACGGCGGGGGGGGGGGGTCCAATTCAACTCGTTTTTGTTGCAGAAAAGGAGTGAAACATAGTATCCCCTTGACTTTTCTTTGCTAGCATCCACCTCTTGGTAGTGAAGGATGTGGTCACAACGTCCTGTAACGGAATGGAGACTACAAAAGCCACATTAAGTACCTTGGACAGCTCATGGAACTCAATGTCATCTAAGGGCGATGCAACAGGTAAACAGCAGTTATCCCTCTCGCCTTTCTTTTTCCATTAACTATTTCTTAAAGCACAGAATTACAGTCGCGGTGCTCTGGTCCCTTTGCAACATCTTGTTAGCACAGGTCTTAAAATGAATCACAAAAGCAGAGTGTGTTGGGGTGATCAACTTGATCTCACTCGTGGGGTTGTGCTTCATTGAAACTGGATCTATTTTTCAGCACCGTTTACTTGGGATCACTCATTTCCGAGCGATCATTATTTTGCTCTTTGTTTTCCTAGAAATGAAGACACAAATATAAAGCCTGTGGCCCTAATGTCAGTGCAGCCAATGAATCCTCTTCAGGTTTTAGTCTTAAACATAAAGGAGTATTTGAGGGGATAGAGTTTGGCACCTTGGGTAGCTCCTTTAAGGTTTGGAGGGGGTTCATTGAGTAACAGTCATTGCCCAGTATGGTTGCAAGTATAGTCCAGTTCTTTAGTGGGATCATAGAATCATAAAATTGGAAGAGACCACAAAGGTACAACCCCATGCCATGCAGGAATACACAATCAAACACTCTCTTGACTACTTGTCTAGTCAGAAACAAATGTTACTTAGTTCATTTGTGTTCATTTCCAGATAAATGGGTATAGCTGTCCTTGCAGCCTCATTTATTGAAATCATTTATTTATGTGGTGTAGACATACAGCTGTTGGGAGAAAACCTAACACTTGGCATCTGCAAGTTGTCTCCACATAGTCAGAGTGGCCAAAATAATTGCAACCACCCCAGAAGGTGACCTGTCTATAATTCCTGTGAGGTATATTGGATGTCCGTCACACCATCCCTGCAATTTTTGAGATATAGTAACAAAATGGTCTAACTTTTGCCTTCGGCTATGTGTGTTTGATTGGCATCCTGTTGGTTAGGATTGAATGGTGAGTCAACACAGAGGTAAATCCAGTTTGATTTAGTGACTATACTCTAATCAGGACTAGTAAAAGGGCTGAGGTGTGTGTTTATGTATGTGTAAGAGATACATAAGGGCAGTTAACAACAAAGACAAAGATAATGAGAATAAGAATTAAAATTAAAATAAGAATTAGAATGAAAGAGAATTTCTTCCAGGTTGTACTCAATTACTTTTAAAATGACTGCTTTTGTAGTAATGTTTGTGGATCAAAAACCAGCACTGCATGTTGAATTCCAAATGTGAAGTCTTAGCTCAATCAAAGAAAAATGAAATGTTGGGCTCTGGTCATAGTACAATGTGAGTCATTGTGTATGCAGAGCTGTATGAATGACATTTATTCTTAAATCAAATCCTTCAGAGGGGATAATCAAAACAGGGCAAGTATTAAGGGAGGGATGTCAACCTCATCTTTGGATTTCTTGGCTTTCTATCAGTTAGTGTGAAAAGTATAATGATGTTTGAACATACTTGTTTTCATTTTGATCCTTTTAATTTTAACAGTGTTTGTTAAAATGCCAAATATAATATAATAAAAATTTATTTTCGCTTTCTTGTCAATGTGTTAATAATTTAAAAAAATGATTATATCTATTTTTGCAAGTTATTCAATTTATTGCTGCTTTACAAATGTTGAAACATTAATATATAACTTGTTCAAAAGGCAACCTATCTGAATCACATTTTTAGATTATTGACATTTATTTAGGCTGCAATCCTATACCAGTTTCCTAGGAGTAAGCACAAATGAACTGAGTGGGACTGAGTGGACATACTTCTTAGAAGACACCTATAGACACATATCACAACCACAAAAAGAAGAGTTGGGCCCACATGGGGACAAAATATAAGACAAAATATGAAAGGGATTCCAGACTGCAATTTTAACATAAAGAATATGAAAAAAAACCAAACAACAAAGTAAGTAGGGTATCTTATGTCCTTCTCAACAACATGAGAACTAACACCACAACAAGACAACACAGTCACCAAGAAACATGCAAGCCCTATACCCTAGGGCAGGGGTAGGCAACCTAAGGCCCGGGGGCCAGATGCGCCCCCCCGAGGCCTTTGGACTGGCCCCAGGCTGGTCCTGCCGCCGCCCCCGCCCCCCACCATGATGATATTGATTATTGTTGTTATTACTTGTTCTTGGGGTTTTCTTGGCAAAATCTCCACAGGGGTTTTGTCATGGCTTTTCTGGGGCTGAGAGA
Organism: Phrynosoma blainvillii; assembly: GCA_026167975.1. Classification (NCBI taxonomy): domain Eukaryota; kingdom Metazoa; phylum Chordata; class Lepidosauria; order Squamata; family Phrynosomatidae; genus Phrynosoma; species Phrynosoma blainvillii. The sequence continues at coordinate 43,895,418 of JANUYF010000005.1, forward strand.
GTGTACATGCATATTTTTATTTATTTATTTATTTATAATTTTTAATTAATTAATTAATTAATTAATTTTTGGTGCTTCAGCCCCCCAGTTGTCTGAGGGACAGCAACCCTGCCCCCAGCTCAAAAAGGTTGCCTACCCCTGCCCTAGGGCCTAGGTTCATTCCTTGCAAGTAAGTGTTATGGATTTTTGGAGTGATCGAAGGATTATTTCCACAGGTACCCTTTCACTGACAGGTATCTGACAGTGTAAGTTGTGACTGGGTCCAGAATATACGCAAGAGAAGAAACCCAAACCAAACTATTAGGAAAATATATGTAAATTTAATTTTTCCTGCCACTAACTCTTAGGCCAAATTGTGAAAACTGAACAATGTAACAGGGATGTAAATCCTGAATTATTTCATTCTCATGTGGTATATGAGACATCATAAACATTGTTCTCGTAGATGTGAGCTGCCATAACATATACTATGGGCTGATGCAGACCGGCACAAAGGGCCGGCCTAGGAGTGGAGTTGGAGTGAGGAAGCTGCATGTTGGCTGCCCCAACTCCACCCCGATGCCGTCCGCATGGCGCGTGCCCATCTGCATGGTGCATGGCATCAGGATGCCCTTTTGGTGCAGCGTGTGCACATGCTGCGCCAAAAGGGCGCAAAAAAGCTGTGGCAGTGGCTGAAAAGGCAGCCTTTTGCTGCCTCCAAAAGGAGTGGCATTTTGCTGCTCTTTTGGGGGTGGCAAAAAGGAGGATTGGGGCCACGGCGTGTGTTTGCCACGACCCTGATCCACTACTCCCAGAGGCGGTCGAAAGCTGCCCCCAATGGGCTATCTGTATCGGCCCTATGTCTTCCACATTGGCCTTACAGAGAAAGTATACTGCTTCACAAGGGGCTTTGCATAATTGTAAAAAATCTGCAGTAGTATTAAAAACACTCAATGTTGCCTTGTAGTAAAAATAGTAGCATTGGTTGGATTCTTTCCATCTTTGTTATCAACCAACATCAATCTTCCTAATGTATATTTCCCTTATAGAGGCATAGACCTGCTTGTCTGCATTGGCCAGGATACTCTGGGGGCAACCTGGAATATCCTGGGCTCTGAGCTGTCCCAGTCTCCCCCAATTACCAGGCCCACTGTTTCATCACAGTGGCAGATATCTGCACAGGTATCCTGCTGAGCCACCTTGTATGTGCTCCACAGATGCAGCTTGCTTCTGAGGTCAGAACAAGGTGCCTAGCATCTGTCACTTGGCTGGGTACCTCATTCTGATCTTAGAGTGAGAGACTAGCCACAATGGCGGAGGCACTGAGCAGCTCAGAGGAATGCCTATGCAGACACCCGCTGTGGCATGGAAACTTGAGAGCTCCAGATCTTCATTAACTGCCCTGCTCAGATCTTGTAAACTCAGGCAGTGGCTTCCTTGATTGAATCAATCCACCTGTAATATATTCTCCCACTTTTCCTACTGATCTCCACTATGACAAGCAAACATGGGTCCAAAACACAGCACAAAAATAATCCAGTTTGAGACCACGTTAACTGCAAGCTCAGTGCTAGGGAATCCTGGGAATTGTAGTTTATTGTGGCACCAGAGCTCTCAGACAGAGAAGGCTAAATATCTCAAAAAACTACAGTTCCCATAATTTCCTAGCATTGAGCCAGAACAGTTAAAGTGGTCTCAAACTGGATTATTCCTACAGTGTGTTTTAGGCCCCTGTTGTCTTTTTCCAGTGAATCCAATTATCTCATGACATAGCCAAAGTAAAGTAGGCTCAATTTACTCATTTAGATTTCTAGTGAGAGAGTCAAGGTCTGATTTGATGTAGGACTCATTCATTTGCCTTTTTTTGCACTCCATGGCATCTACTCTTCTCCAGCACCACATTTCTAATGAGTTGTTTTTCTTCCTGTCAGCTTTCTTCAGTGTCCAAAGTAGGAATCATTAACACCATAATATTTCTGGTTTCTGTGCATGGTTGTGAAAGCTGGACATTGTTCCATTTGGGGATGTGTAGTTTTGTGAGATGTTTGGCTTTCTTTGTCAGAGAGCTGTGGTGCCACAGCAATCTACAAATCCCAGGATTTCATAGGACAGAGCCATGTGTCAAACTGCTTTAATTCTGCAGAGCAGCGGCAGCCTTTATCTTATGATTTCTTGACTACACCCTACATTTTGGCTAATGACTGAGCCAAGATATAGGAAATCTTCAGCTACTCCAATATCTTCATTACCCAGTTTATAGTTATGTAAATCATTTGTGCTGAAAACATTAGAGCAAGATCAGCGAAGATGTTTTGATACTTGAGAGGCAGTTCAAGAGAGTGCCTCTCCTAATTCCATAAAATCAACAACACTTAATAGCTGAATTGTACTTTACCACTGGATAAATAGACAGCATCCCTCACCATACCTGACAGCAGTAGAGTAGCAGTGAAAAGGCAGACTGTTCAGAAAATATAATACTATTGCACAACAGCTTGCCACAACTTGCTTCCCATTCCTCAGCATACACTGCCTGAGATATTTCTTCAGTCTGTCTAATGGTAGGGAATAGTATTCCCTGACTGGGAATATGTTAAAAGTACAGAGCTAGTGTTGTGACGGAGCCAGCATGGTGTAGTGGTTTGAGTGCTGAATTAGGATTCTGGAAACCAGGCTTTGAATCCCTGTTCAGCCATGGAAACCCACTGGTTAATCATGGGCAAGTCACACTCTCTCAGTCATAGAGGGAGGCAATTGGAAATAAATCTTGCCAAGAAAGCTCTATAATAAGGTTGACATAAGTCAGAACTGATCTGAAGGCACATAACAACAACTAGGAAATAATGCTAGCCATTTCAAACAGATTTCTCTAAATAGGTAAGGAAACTTTCCCCACTATTCAGTTCACTCACTGGTAATAGCCATTGCCTGATCCAAAATTTCTGAAAAGTCAGTGGGAAAACTATCTGAATGCAGCCTGAAATCCCAAACACATTTATGAGTGTGTAAACCTCACTGAACAAAGTGGGTCTTACTTGAAGAGCAGTATGTATACTTTTTTTCCCCTGCTAGCGGGTTTTCACTCAGCTTCCAAGTGTTGATTTATTCTGATTATAGTTGGTAGGTGAAAAGGTAATTTTGCATAACAGCTGTGAAAAATACAGGAAACAGGTTAGAGGTGGATGCAACCATTTCTGATGAAGCTTTAGCATAAAATGTGTGTTTAGTATTTCCATGGCAGCCAAGAAAAGCCATTTTCTTGGCAAGGAAAATCAATGCAAATATGCTTACTTTAAATGGATCTATTAAAGAAATATGTTGTTTTGAATTTGTGCCAAAGAGGAAGCATTGAATTCTGGATGTAAATATGAAGCACACCAATACTACCTGAGTGCAGCCTTTTAAGAATTACTAAAGGCAAGAAGAGAGTTTCTACATGTAACTCTGTGCTACTGTTTTCAAACTACAGGAAAAGATATTCTACCTGAATATTAGGAAGAACCTCCTGATGGTAAGAACTGTTTGACAGTGGAACATGCTGCCTTGAAGAGTGGTGGAGTTTCCTTCTTTTGAGGTTTTAAAGCAGATTCTGGATGTCCATCTGTTGGGAGTTTATTTCTGCAATGGCAAGGGGTTGGATGGCCCTTGTGGTCTCTTCCAACTCTATGATTCTATAATTCATGTACTCTGGATGTGTAGCAGGGTTTATTCTAAACCCTTCCATACTCTAAAAGAAGCCAGAGGATAAGTGACCATGAAATGCTTCTGACCAGCAGCACTTGCTATTTTGCATGCCCTTGCAGCATCACAGAAAATGACGGACACAGCGTAAGCAAGACACTGACTGAAGATACAATGGCATTGTTTTTGACATGTGATGACACTGTGAACTGAACCAGAATGGAAAAAAATGTAATGGTGAAAATCATTACAAAATGGAGGAATGAAAAAGCAGTATTTTCTGTGTGCAAGCAAACCCTATAGCTGTGATGCAAAAAAGAATACTGGATGCAGTTGTCAATGGAGCTTATCGCACATGCTAAGGAGGCATTTTACCTCTTCCGGCTTCAATCCTTGATTGGGGATATAGCCAGACATAATTCATCACCGATTCTGCCGTGATGCCACTGGCCGAATGCAATCCTGCTCAGAGCTGTGTTCAGCTGGCACTTTTTTGGAAACGGATGTTTTCTGAATTGAGAAATTGGCTGGCTGAGTGGTCCTTGGACCTGGGCTGTATTTGGCCGGCAGCATCGTAGGAGAATTGGCGGCAAATTATGTGTGATAACATCTGGCTGTATCCCTGATCAAGGATTGAAGCCAAAAGAGGTAAATGCCTTTTTTGGGTGTGCAATAAGCTCCAATGTCTGCAGTACACCAGTTGGATCCAAAGCAACTGGGTGCGTCTTCACATGTGCATCCTCAACCCGTTGAAGGAGATTATCACAGCACTAATTAAAGTTACTTACCTGACCAAGCTTAAAATTTTAAACAGGTGGCATCTTGATGTTATTACAAGGATTTTGCTGCCAAGATTGCCACCCGGGTGCAGCCTGGGTCTATCCCCGCTCCCAGGGCTGCTTTGGTGGCCATTTCCTTAAGCTGGAAAACTCTCAGCTTTGAAAAAAACCTGAGCAGCCCTGGGAGCAAGGATGGATCTGGGCTGCACCTAGGCAGAGGTTTCTGTGGCTAAATGCTTGTGATAACATCAGGATGCCACCTGTTTTAAATTTTAAGCTGACTCAGGTAAGCTGTTTTAATTAGCACTATGATAATCTCTGAAGAGTCAGATAGCTGGTCCCAACAGCATGCTATAAATTTAAAATTATGAAGGCTGAAAGCTAACAGTAGTCACTTTAATTTTGTTTCCTCATTTATTTGTTTGAAGGGGGGGAAAGTTCCTGATTAAAACCAACTGCACAAAAAAACTATTTCCTCCTATACATTTTATTTTCCTACTGCACAAAATATGTCCAGGTGCACATTAGAGTAATGCATGGTGTGTGTGGAAGAGGAACTTTCCAATATTTTTCTTCAGACTTTGAATTCTCTCCCAAGCTTAATGTAGCATATGTGGCAGCATGTTATGCATACCCCACAATGTGGGATTGGGGAGTGTATGAGAAAGAGAGAGACGAACAGATAGAGAATGTGGGGGAGGCCATACTAAGAGAAGCGGGGCAATGACATACTAAGATTGATGGTCAATAATTTCTGGTGTGGTGAAGCAGAATGGAGGAAGAAGGGAATAACTATTGTATTATATCCACCTTCTAAATGTGGAGTGAAGACATGACCTATCTTGATGCAACAGGAGAAGTCTCTGTTGCACAAAGTTGCACAGCAAGTCTGGAAGCTGGAGTGGTAGTACAACTGGAAATACAGTGGGCCCTTGGTATCCACTGGAGTTTGGCTCCAGGATCCCCTATGGATACCAAAATCTGTGGATGTTCAAGTCCCATTAAATACAGTGGATAGTAACATAGGTAAAGTTATTCCCCATTGACAAGGTTGTCAAGTCATGTCTGACCGTAGGGGGCGGTTTTCATCTCTGTTACTAATCTGAAGAGCTAGCATTGTCAGAGACTACTCTGTGATCATGTGACCAGCATGATTGCGCAGAATGCTGTTTACCTTCCCACCAAAGTGGTATCTATTTATCTACTTGCATTTGCATGCTTTTGAACTGTTAGATTGGCAGAAGCTGGGACTAGTGACAGGAGCTCACCCCATAATACAGCACATGAGCCTCGAACTGCCAACCTGCCAATCTTGCAATCAACAGAATCAGAGTCTTAACCACTTGAGCCACTGCATCCCTTGGATAGTAAAAAGGTGTCCCTTATATAAAATGGCAAAATCAAGGTTTGCTATTTGGAATTTATATATAAATATTTCAATATTTTCAAGGTGTGGCTGCTTGAATTTGAAGAAACCGGGGATGAATACAGCTGCTCCAGATCACACAGCTGCTCCAGATCACATGATCAAGTCTTGTGAGATTTGGAATTTCACAAGACTTCAAATATGATTTGCCAGGGCATATATAGGACTGACCATGAGGCAGTTGGCCCTTGTTGGCTGAACCTCAGCATAATCCTCCCATTAGCCCATTGCTGATTGCCTCTAGGGGCTGGGAAGGAAGTTTCCCATGTTATTGGAGCATGGGGGGTTTGCCTTTTCTGAGGACATTTGCCAAAACTCTATGTAGGTTTACATCTATATGTGTACTACTTTTGTACTCCACAAGCAAAATTATGCTCAAAATACTGCAACATAGACTCCAACCATACATGGAGAGAGAAATCCCAGAGGTCCAAGGAGGTTCAGGAAAGGAAGAGGCACTAGGGATCACATCATGAATATATGATGGCTAATGAAAATCAGCATGTGCTTTATAGACTATAGCAAAGCCTTTGACTGCATAGATCAGGAAAGGCTATGGAACACTCTTAAAGACATGGGAGTGCCAATACATCTGATAAACCTGATGAGGAATCTGCAATCTAGATAAGAGACTACTGTCAGAAACAGAATGGTTCCCAATTGGCAAAGGGGTCAGACAAGACTGCATTTTATCACCCTACCTATTCAACTTATATGCAGAACATATTGTAAGGAAAGCAGGCTTGGACACGTTAGAGGGAGCAGTAAAAATAGGAGAAAGAAATATTAATAATCTGAGATATGCTGATGACACCATAATACTTGCAGAGAACCTCACAGATCTGGAACAACTACTAAGGAAGGTCAAAGAAGAAAGTGCAAAGGCAGGCTTACTGTTGAGCCTAAATAAAACAAAAATAATGACCACAGAGAACTTAACACACATTCAAACTAGACAATGAGGAAATAAAAATAGTAAAAGAATTCTCATATCTGGGATCAAACATTGATCAGAAATGGGACTTCAGCCAGGAAATCAGAAGAAGATTAAGAATGGGGAGAGTGGCTATGAAAGTTCCTAAAATGCAAAGACATACAACTCAGTACAAAAGGCAGAATCATACAAGCCATCGTATTCTCTATTACCATGTATGGATGTAAGAGCTGAACAGTTAAGAAAGAAGATAGGAGGAAAATCAACTCATTTGAGATGTGGTGCTGGAGAAGAGTGCTGAGGATTCTACAGACAGCCAAAAGGATGAACAAATGGGTCCTAGAGCAGATCAAGCCAGAAATATCCCTAGAAGCCAAGATGACAAAACTTAGACTTTCATACTTTGGAGACATCATGAGAAGGCATGAATCATTGGAAAAGACAATAATCTTGGGAAAGACAGAAGGAAGTAAAAAAGAGAGGAACGCCACATGCTAGATTGATGAACTTTATTAAAGAGACCACGAATATGGGTTTTCTGGAACTAGGCAGAGCAGTAGAGAACGGGGGTGGGGTAGGGGGTGGAGATCTCTCATCAGCAGGGGTGCCATGGGTCGAGATCGAAGTGAAGGCAGTTAAAACAAGAAACTCCTTTTGTTATTATTGATTTGTAATTGTTCTTGCTTTCTGTATGATTAATGATCTCTGAGCTTTCTTGCATTTAATGTTATGTTGTTTTAGCAATAGCAATAGCATTTACATTTCTGTACCACTTCATAGTGAATTCAGCATTCTCTAAGTGTTTTACAATTTGTAAGCCAATTGCCCCCAACAAGCTGGGTACTCATTTACCAATCTACTAAAGGATAGAAGATTGAGGGCCAATGCAGACGGCCTGAAAAGGGTGGCATAGAGCTGCCCCTGGGAATGGCAGATCGGGGCCACGGCAACCACACGCCGTGGCCCCAATCCTCCTTTTTGCCGCCCCCAGAAGAGCAGCAAAATGCTACTCCTTTCAGCCACAGGGGAAGTTTTTTTGTACCCTTTTGGTGCAGCGTGTGCACACGCTGTGCCAAAAGGGCATCCCGACACTGCGTGCCATGCGAATGGGCGCACGGCGTCAGGACAGGGTTGGGGTGGAATCCAGGCGACCAGTGTGCAGCTGCTCTGCTCCAACTCCACCCCCACATGGGCCCTTTGTGCCAGTCCTCGTCGGCTCTGAGTCAACCTGAAGCCCTCTGGGATTGAATTCACAACATTGTGTCTAGTGTTTTCCCTGCTGGCAGTACCTTCTGCTTGCTGATCAGTGTCTTTCCACCCTGTTTTTGGATAGCCTTGCTGCTTTGTCACAACTGGCAGGTATGGAAGGGAGGAGGGGAAATTGGACATGAGTTAAATCAGGGATGGGTGAGGGGAGGGAATCACTACTGTGGGTGGATAGAGGGGAAAAGCAGAGGTGTCTGCAGTTCGGACAGGTGCAGGTTACCACACCTCCAGCATAGATTTCATACATGGTACACTGAGTGGCTAATTCAGAATGAACTGAGGTTTAGTGACCTGTTAAGGTTACCACAGCCATGTTGAGAATTACCTGGTATTGAACCATCAATCCCCATGTCTTGTCCTCCTTGTTGATGCACACACCTTGTATGACTATAAGTTGCATTACTATGGTATTTGCATTAAAGTTGTGGCCAGTTCTACAATCCATAACATAGTGTCTGGCCTTGGCACAATAGTAGGCTCTATCGTTCATAACAAAATATCCTCAGTAGGAACTTCAAATGCCCTGTTTGTTTCTATTTGGCCATGTTCTCTCCTCTCCTCTATTCTTCTCTCTCCTATCCTTCCTCAGTGGTTTTCCCATTTTTGGATGCAGGGGTCTGAACACTGATGGCTATATTACATAATGCAAGATTTGTATCCTCTGATGCCATGATGGCATATGATGTGATGGCATGTGACATGGATGTGATGATATCCACATTGCTGAAGCTAAACAGTCTGGTTCTGATAAGTGCCTGGATGACAGACTGTCTGCTAAGTCCCATGGATGTCCATGCTAGGAGTACAATGAGGTATGCTTGCACTTAAGCAGACAAACCAAACATCTGGTGTATCTACCGCTCCATACAATTACATGATGCTTCAAACTGTGATGCCTCACCCTCTAATCTGCTGGGAAAAGAGAATGATGTTGATTACATGGCCTGTGTGCTTTGTCATTGAAGTTAGAATAATGGTACCCAGAGAGAAAAGGCATTTTTCTGGGGTCTTTCCACACTATTATAACACAATGATTCTACTTTAACTGTCATGGCTACATTCTATCCTATTCTGGAGTTTGTAGTTTGCTGAGGCACTAGGGCTCCCTAATTTCCCTTTCTTAACTGCAAACCGCAGGAATCTATAGGATGCTGCCATGGCAGTTAAAGTGGAATCAAAGTTTTATAATTGTCTAGTGTGAAAGGGCCACAGTCTGTTTCTTTGGTTGCTGTGGCCAAATAAGAGTGGGCATGTCCTTTTTTTGTTTTGTTCTTTTTTATTGATTAAAATAAGTTACTACAATAAAATCAATTCTTACATTCCATTCATATCTTAACATAACATAACCATTCTTCCATCTTCCATTTAACAATTCTTCAATCTCCCATACTTATATACTTACTTACATATATAAACGTAACATTAATACTACTTCCTTAGTCCATCCTCCACTGGTTCATTTCCATATTATGTTAATCGCTTATCTTCTTTATAATAACATTTTATATTTTTGACCCCACTTCTTTTACCTCGTTTTCCAATATATTTTGCTCATTTTCTTATAAGTCAGCTCTTACTTTCTAATTTCTTTGAATCTGTAATTTTTCTTTCCCTTTGTTTAACTTAATTCAAAAATTCGGCCATTTTACCTTTATATATCTATATAAATCTTCCCAACTCCCCTTTCCCACATCTTCTGTAACTTTACTATTTTACTTTAATCTGTTTGATATTATATCTGTTTCCATCATATCCATTAATTTTAGTATCCATTTTTCAATTGTATTTCCTTCTTTACTTTCCAATATCTAGCATATACCAATCTAGCCGCTGTCAACATATAAAAAAATCATTTTCCCGTATTTCTTTTCCTCTTCTTTTCCCACCATATTCAAAAGTAAAATTTCAGGCCTAAATGTTAATTCAATTCCCAATATTTCTTTTATTCCATCTTGTATAACCTTCCAGAATTTCTCAGTTTTTTTCCTTTAGTTTTTAATTAAAAATGCAAACATTCTTGTAACAAATGTCAGCATTTAAGTTTCCCCTAATTGATTGCTTCTCTTTTTGACAGTCTCAAGCAATGAACAAATTTGTCTGTTGTCCTCTCATTCATTTGATAGACCAAAAGAGAGCCTGCCATGCCTTTCTTTAAGGAGTCAGATGAGGAGGAAAGCCAAAAGCATAGGCTCCAGCAGCAGGAATCAGAGAGGTAGACTGCCACCCTCCCTCCTGACCTGAAGTAGAGGAAGACTCTCCAATAGGGTCCCATCCACCCCTCACTCCAAAAGTAGGAAGAAGAGTAAAATACTGAGCTGCCTCACCTGTCTCTATGCACCAGCAAAAATGACAGCAGGAAAAGGTCATATGTTGCAATGGAAGGCCAACTTTCAAGGGAGCCTAACAAGGCAGAGGCTGGCCTAATCAGCCTCAGTACTCGCCACAATATGGCTATAAAACTCTCACACAGGAGACAAGAGTGTTTCAATGTCTGTCTTCCTTTCTGTATTATCATGCTCCTGACTCAAGGATTCCCTTGGCTTCCTGACCCTGGCTTGATCTGGGGATTCTTCTCCGGCTGGCTCCTTGATTGCTTCTCAACTTGTCTCCAGGGGCATCCCTAGAGTTGGTGTCACCCAGTGCTGTAACTCATGGGGTCACCCCATCCATTTCACACCATATAGAATCCTTAGTCATGCTTTTTTGCACTAATGTTACTCACAAATCATAATTCCCATATACCACTGAATGTAATGCTAATAGTTGTGACATAAACAACTAGCAAAATTAAAATTATATCTTCAAATTACAATATCATAAGCACAAACCAAATGTATTTACATATACATAATGAATATCTGGTTAAAATGTGGTGTTTTTAAAGAATTTTTTAAAGAATATTTTTTTTTAAAAAAAAATCAATTTTTCTAAAAAAAAATAAAATTTGAAATTTTAATTTAAAAATGTTTGGGGGCCTCTTCTTTCTCCTCCAACTGAGCTTCACCCCACGCCCACCATCTCTTAAAGCACTTTAATAGGACACAGGTGAATGCCACAGCCTGTTTCTGCCCAAAGGTCTGTGTTTGAGGAGCCCTTAGTGTGTGACCTGGTGTGGTCCGCACCCCTGCAGCAATGACACTGCTTGTGTCTCCGTTTTCTCCTTTGACCACTGATGCCTCATGATGACTCCCTAGCCTTTTCCCATCCTCTCCAACATTTCACAGATGAGATCTGGGAGATGTGTAGCCAAACAACATCTGAGTGTGGTCAAGATGGCAGATGAGGAAGAACAATCTAGGAGAAGCTGCAGTAGTGTGGTTTTGCCTGAGCATACTGCAAAAGCCAAGATTCCCACCCCACTCCCCCAGATTGACTTATCTGGATGCAAATTATTTTTGTACTTTGAACTCAATTTGCCTCAGTTGGAATAAGCTGAGGACAAAGGGGGAGAGTGGAAGGAGGAGAGGAAAACTGAGACATTTCAAAATCAGCTGAAAAGTGGGATTACACAAGATTAATCAAGACAGTACCTGCCAAATCAGGAAAGCTGGAAGCTATTTTTTCCTAGAACTGCTCTGAGCCATTCCCTCCTGCTCCCTGGACTGTATTCTCCCAGACTGGGCATACAGAACAGAACCTATCAATCAGACCAGCATTCCAGCAGGAAGAAAAAGAGAAAAAGATGATCCCTAGTCTGAAAAAAAACCTGGTTACATTTCTCTGTGTTCCCCCTCCATTAAACTACCAGTCCTATTAGCATTTATATAATTGTCTCAGTTCTTGATAAACATGACATAGGCTGCTCTTCCAGCCTGTGTTTTCTAACTGCAGCAAACAGGTGCAGGCATGCGTGCAGCCGGACCTCTCAGTGGACCCAACCTTGTACTCTTGAGCAATGGTTTCCTTTCACTGCTTCTGAGGCTGCAGATGCGACCTTGTCATTGCCATTTGTCACACATTTTTGGTGCTCTTTTATCTTACTGTAGCCTCTTCTCCCAGCCTGTTGCTCTAGAACGATACCCAGGGACAACGCTCAATGTCAATCCGCAATAAGCAGAGGTAAAATCCCACAGGGGGATAGAAATCATACATGTATTCAATATGCTGACAGTCTCATGGCTCTCAGCTGTGCAAGGGTTAGGATGTTTGGGAAAGTTAACAGTGCACAGCTGCCAACATTTTGGCTACAACTGTCCTGGCTGTTATCTTTAGGTTTCTGAGCTTATGGTCTGATATCCAAAGATTATAGGCAGGCATGTAAAATGTATATTTGCCTGCTCATTGCCTGATGATCAGCAGCAGTTAGTTTGAATGAATGAAGGTTTCTTTCATCACTGTGTCATATTTATTTAAGAGTGTTTTACCTGGTTGTTCTAAGATAATTGTTTTTATTATTATTATTAAAACAAGGAAGCAAATAAACAAATGAATGATGTTTCAATTGCACAAGGAATTACCTAGGAATAAGTCTCATACTGAACGTAAGGAGACTTCTGTTATTAGGGAATACAAAGGATGGGGTGGAGTAGGTGTGGATGAGGACTGTTTGAGACAAATCTGTGCTAGATGACAAAATTATAAAGGAAAGCAAAATCTGGATGTCTGGATTGCAAGCTGTTAGAGGCTTTTGGGGTTAAACCCTGCATATTGAACTGCACCTAGAAATTAAGCAGCCAATGTAGTTATTTTAATATTAGAACAGTATTGGTCACAGTTGACAGTCTGGTCTCTCTCTTCTATATTTGAAAAATATCTTTATAAGTAGGTTGGGCTTGTGGATTTCTGGGAAGATGGGAGTTGTAGACCCACAACAACCCCTTTGTAAAGTGCAGGCCTTGGAAATATGGAGCCCATGGCCTACATGCAGTTCTAACTTCTTTTTAAATGAATTCTTGATCTTGCCCAGTCTGTAAGGATTTCTAAAAAGTCACCCAAAATTACTACATGAATGATGACTTTAGCCAGATCCTCTCTTTCCCCTAAAGTACTCCACTGAAGCAGGTTGAAAGATCTATAAGACATTCTGTGGCTCCAGAAAAAGGAACTAGCATTATGTCTGAGGCAGCAAGATAACTCAGCCCAGCCCAGCCCTCTGTGCACCCATTACCTATTTGTATGTACAATTCCTAATTCAACCTGCATGTGTAATCTCTGTCCATGTGTAGATCTATCATAAAAAACTGAACAAGTTTAATGGATTTAAGTGGACATGATTCCAAGTAAATGTGTATAGGATTAGAATTTAAGGCACAGAAAATTCAGAAAATTATTATATTGCTGTCATTTCTTCTTTCCCCAAATTCTGTAATAAATTGAGATGACTTGTGATCTTTTTAGTACCTGATTTTATTCTTCTTTTATACCATGTAATGGAAACAAATGTGAGAGTTAGCTTGCATCCACACTGAAGAAATAATCTGGTTTGACACCACTATAACTGCCCTGGCTCAATGCTAGTGAATTCCGGGAACTAGTTTTGTGAGATATTTAGCCTTCTCTGTCACAGAGCTCTGGTGCAATGATGAACTACAATTCCAAGGATTCTCTAGCAATGAGGCAAGGCATTTAAAGTAGTCTCAAACTGGATTATTTCTGCAGTGTGTTTTGGACCTCTGTTTCAGTCGAATTAGCTTGCAAGTGCAATGTGAAGTAGCCAGACATTAAATAAGAATCAGCTGTGTGTGTGTTTGTGTGTGTATTTAAGACAAGTTAATGTCTTCCTGCATGGCAGGGGGTTTCCTGCATGGCAGGGGGTCTTCCTGCATGGCAGGGGGTTGGACTGGATGGCCCTTGTGGTCTCTTCCAACTCTATGATTCTATGATTCTATGATAAGTGTAAAAGAGAGACTAGAGGATGTGGTAGCCATCCTAAAAATTGCAGGGAGTGGATTTGGTCAGTCTGATACAGTCCAATCATTTGTTAAAGAGTCCATTGTCTCAGAATGAATGATAATGATATAATGGTAAGTTGGTATAACTCAATAAAATGTTTACAGACTTGAGCAGTGCTGGCTCTTCATCTTGTTATCATTTGCAATCTATCAATACAAGATTTTTCTATCCAGCTATCCATCCAGATGGTTGACGTTATATGTGATTGCAGGAAAGCTCTGATATAAAATGCCTATGGCTTACTGGATTACCCTTTGGACACATGTTTTAAATTATTATTATTTTTGAAAGGACCACTGCAATCTTGCAACAAAAGAACAAGACTTTATTGTACAACAGGGTTGCAGATGTGGAAAGGTGCTCATAATAAAGTCAAAATATTTTTCTCTTTGTGCATCTGGAATGCCAAAGGATCTCTGAAGTCACTAGAAAGTAATGCTAGACAATCTTTGGCTCGTGATTAATATTTAGGAAAAAATGATTCTTTTTCAGAACTCTGTGCCATTCATCATTATATTGTCATTTATGTAATCCCAAAATGATTTACAAGTCAAGATTTCCCCCCCCCCCTAATTTCTGAAGCAATGTGAAGACATCAAAGAGTTTCAGATGCAAACATCAAAGAGGCAGTCCAAATCAGAGATTGCTGGCTAAGACAGTTTAGTTCATTTAATATCCTCTGGTTTTCTCAAGATTAAGTTACAGCATATAAAATTCTTGGAATCTGGGTAAGGAAACTGTACTGTGTATTTATTGTTTTTAACTATATAGTTCCTCTGTGGGGCAAATGACCTTGTGGCAGAAGGGATGTTATCCCACTGTCCCCACTTTATCAGATTCTAAATTGAATTCTCCTGGGCATCTAAGATAGTGGTATGAAGATATATAGGAAATACAGCTATGAAATAAGATGAAATATTCTTATATATGCTTAGGATAAAATTCATAAAGTAACACTTACAACAACCCTCTTAGAGCAAAACATTGAGATTTAAATCCATTTAACTTTGGTATTATCTCTTTGCATTCAGATCACGTGCTATGGCTTAACCATTTTGACAGACTTTTGTCCATAGACTTGCCAGAATACTCAGGAGGTCCAGGGAATTTGGATGAGAGAAGGAAAAGGAATTCACATTAACCATTTTTAAAATAAATAGAACATATTTATCCAATTTGTGTCCCAAGATGCTATTAACCAAAGTGGAGGTATATCTTTTGGTTCACTGTCATTGGGAAGAAACAGCAAGTAGCCTATTTGTCTTCTTTTTTCTTAGTAATTCCCAGCAGAGAAATTTTCATAACTCAATATGAGGATATATCCAGAGGTACCTGTGTTGGCCATACAACAAAATATAACAAAATCCAAAACAATACAAAATGGTAACTACCTCAGATTATAGCCTTTAATGTGATAACTTTGATTTTTATCCCAGAAAAGCTGACAAACATATACAAATGTCTTTTCCAAATCCTTCAAAGCTTGATTCCTCTCTGCACTCCATTGAGGGGAAGTGCCATATAGCTGCCACCACTGCTATTTTCCTGTCCAAGCATTCAAAAAGGCAGAAGCCCTGCTGCGATAGAAAAAGTAGAAAGAGATCAGTGCTTCTTTTAGGTGCTCCTGGGACAAAAGCCCTTGCCTTTTGCTATTCTACTCATAGAAGGGTATGGTTCCTTTTAAAAATACAATAAGAATTAAAGTACAGTACTTTATTATACTTTATACTTTAAAATACAGGATGCAGCGGCTCAAGTGGTTAAGGTGCTGACTCTGTTGATTGCAAGATCGGCAGGTTCAGCAGTCTGAGGCCCAGGTGCTGCATGATGGGGTGAGCTCCTGTCACTAGTCCCAGCTTCTGCCAACCTAGAAGTTCGAAAGCATACAAATGCAAGAAGATAAATAGGTACCACTTCAGTGGGAAGGTAAACAGCATTCTGTGCAATCATGCTGGCCACATGATCACAAAGTAGTCTCTGACAATGTTGGCTCTTTAGCTTAGTAATGGAGATAAACACTGCCCCCTACGGTTGACACGACTTGACAACCTTGTCAACGGGGAATACCTTTACCTTTTACCTTTACTTACATTGACCAGTGGATAAAACAAACCAAGTTTTGGGGGTAATTTTTTGACTAAATTTTCTAGACTTGTATATGAATATGTACTGTATATGTCTGAAACGAAGCAATTGCTGGCACAACACAGTTTAGAGAATTCATCAAGCTCAAGTGCTCTTGAGCCCAGTTTGTGGCTTCTTGATATAAGCAATCTAAGAGCTTCTTGTAGGCTACACCAGCATGACTCAAAGTGGTGGTTTTTGGACCTGTACTGGTTCAGTTTCTAGCAAGTTTCCAGGAAAGAAGTGGGCACAAATATGGTGCTGTTCCTGGCACATTGTGAAAAAATAATTGCAGGTCCTCCGCATTGAATACCTTGAGATGCAGCGAGGTAGATTGTGTCCCTTTTTGCTGTCCTTTCATTGACAGATGAAAACATTTTTTTATTCCAAAAAGCTTTGGGGAACTGAATATTTTTACAAAGAAAGGGCTTTTACCACTGTGCTGTATTCTCCCTCTCCTATCTTTTGTCTTTTAATGGGTGTGTTTTAAATGTTTTTAAATGTTATACATCATTTAACTGCATTTCAAAAATAATGTTTCTGTGTTGTGTGTGTGTGTGTGTTTATTTGTATCTGTTCCTATTTTAGAAGCTGCTCTGAATCCCAGCTATGATATAAATACAATATACTGTACAAAAAAAATGGGTGGCTATGGTACTGTTGGTCCAAGGTGAAGCTTTTGGTTGAGTTTGCTTGGTTAATCTTGAGAATGCTTTTTTGGATGTTCAGAATTAACTGTTCAAGGATGAGAACATGATTTTTTTTAAAAATACATATACTGTACCCACACTGATGTTACTGAGGCTGGCAATTAGCTGTAGCACTGGATGTCTGTGTACATTTTTTCTAAAGCAGTAAAACAGTTAAGTACAATATCAGACAATACAATATACTCACAGCTAAGTTGACCATGATGAATGTATTTTGTTCCTTGATGCAGAAATAGACTCACGTATTTTTAAAAAAACACAACAACCAAAATTTGTAATTTAGCCCTTATGACTGGGGCAAATATGATTGAAACTAAAATTCCCCTTTAAACCAAGAATTTTTGCAGAATGTTGGCAATGGTTATGCATGCCACAAACTGAGTATTGCTACTTCTTCCACCCCAAATTTCTGTCATTTTTTTTTAAATTATTGCCTCCCCCCCCCTTCCAAGTTATGGATATGCCTGATAATAAGTTTAATATTTCAGTTGGGAGGCTACTCACTCTTCATCTCTAGAAAGTCCTGGGAATTTAAACCTGACCACTGCAAGACACACATGCTTAACTTTTGGACTTCCTTTTAGATCATGTATCATGTAAGCACAGCCTTCATTATATCACTTGCAGAACTATTGCCAAGTTGCAAAACTTCTAATTTACAGGGAAGCTTTAACCATACTTTCCACTCTGGTTATCTGCTTGTCTCAAGAGCTCTAAGGGGATTGCTGCGGTCTCATTATTTGTGAGACGTGATGCAATTTGGGACATGGGTGTGTTTTTTTAAAGAAGTCTTTAAGGAGCCCCTTGATAATTGTACAACACAGCACCATCAGCTTGTCAGACAGTTCATCTGGTAAATGTATTTATGGGAGCACATTCTGACTCTATAAATCTCATCCCTTCGATTGCAGGGGTCTTAAAGGTGTTTGAAACTAGCTTGTTTGCCATGACAATTGTGTCATTATATACACAGAGATAAAAATGGGTTTTGAGACTCTGGTAGCAAGAATTCTGGGTGAATACCACGGCATAGATATAGTCTTCCAGTAGGAATGTAAAGTCTGGCTGTTCATAATCCTTGGTCAAAGATTCAATTTTCAAGTTGTATAACCCATAAAGTGGATTTATAGTAGCAGCAGCATCTAAGTGGCTTCAGTGTATCACAAGGCAAGGATGGTATTTCTCTCTCTCTCTCTTTCTCTCTTTGCTGCATGCAGACTGGGATAAATGATATGGAAAAAGAAAGTTCATGAAAAGAATAGGTAAAGAGGCTATAAATGCCCCCCCCCCCCACAAAAAATCTGAAGAATTTGGTTTGAATAGAATTTAGGGTTTGGAAACCTAACTAGGGGTTTAATATGTGCTCTCCCTGACTTCTGTAAACAATAGAGGAAAAAATTCAGGAGAGTTCTTCTGTTCCCTATGTTTCAAAATGCTTAACAAGAGTAGTGTAGTATTTTTTATTTTTTTTTAAGAAAATGCACTCATCATGACTTTCTGCCCATCCACACCCACAAGGAGAGTTGATCCATATTAACAAACCAACCCCAGTATCTTGCATCATATTCAAGATCAAGAGACCTTGATACTTTACATTAGAAGAGAAGGAAGTTGTAACTACATATTGCTACTAGGAAAACCCATTCTTGTTTGCATCTCCATGTGCAAGGAATCTCTCTTCTACCTTATTGTCTGACACTTAATAATACCTTACAACAGAGCTGCATAAATAGGCCTCCCTCTCTTTCAAGGGTTTGCAAACAGCAGCCTTGAGAAATGTGATTTCTGAACCAAGACTTTCTTATGAAAAGTGGGAGGTCATTTATTTTTCAGTGAAAAGCTCCTTACAACTGCTAATCACTGAAGGTTCCAAGTAGTCCAGAACAGATTATGGGTGATGCCATACTGCACAATTAATGCTGTTGACACCACTTGAACTGTCATGGCTCCATCCTATGGAATCCTGGGATTTGTAGCTTGTTGTGGCACCAGATCTCTCTGACAGAGAAGGCTAAATATCTCACAATACTACAAACCTCAGGATTCCACATCATTGAGCCATGGCAGTTTAAAGTGATATCAAATTGCAGTCATTCTGCAGTCTTGATTCAGCTGATGAACCAGGCATGGAAACAAAGCAATAAGGATCAGAGATCAAGGAAAAAACACCTGAGATAATCCATCCTACCACTAGGTAGATCAGCTCGGGTTGCAAGGTGATCACCTCAGGTGGCAGATGCTGGAAAGGGGTAAATGGTAAACATCACCAGCTGTTCTTTCTGTTCATTCTCCTCTGTTGATAGACAGAGTTGTGTGTGCCACACAGTCTGTCCTGCCCACTCCATGACCAAGTAGCTTTCTGTCTCAGATGCAATGGAAGATACTGTTCATTCACTAAAGCTTAATTAAGGTTCATTTGCCAGTCCAGTCACCTTCTGTACTTGGAATAGGAAGGAAATGCCATCTTGCTCATTGCCCCAGGCAGCAAAATCTATTGGGTCCACCCTGTCAGCAAATTAAGGATGGAAATATTAGACACACCACAGCTTCGGTTAACCTTGTCACTCAAGCAAAATGCTACTGAGACAGGAGGTCTCTCTTATAATTCCTTCCTGCCAAGGAAGAACCAATGGTCAGCCGAAATAGTGAACATTCTTCACAGAGAAGTTGTAGTGATGCAACTTGCCAAATGGAGTAATTGTCAGAAGTTCCAATATGCCAGTATAAAAAAGATATGGCATGCTATGTCCATATACTTTTATTGTCAGGGCAATAAAACTAAATAGGATGGGTTATTTTTTTCAGTTAGAACCCAGATCCTCTTGTTATTATTCTTTAGGAGATAAAATAAAATTGAATTTTAAATATGAGTTTAAGCATAAATAGATATCAAGGATGTTTGGCTTGCCCACTGGGATTGTTTAGAACTTTTCATGCATTGCCTGCAAACAATCATCTAGCTAAATTAATGGTATTTTCATGTTGCTGATTTTGTTGACCTAGATTGCAATCTAAGATCTCCTTAAGTATAGTGTAAGTTTCTACATGTGGAAATACATTATGCCAGCATTATGCAACTTCCATGAAGAATAGCAAGTCATATCGGTGACTGATATACACAATGCACAATGTGCAACTGCAATGTACAAAATTACTGTATGTGCAGTTCTACTTCCACTACTGTCAGCAAAACATATATGTTGTGCCATGGCCAATAATGCACCCTGCATACATAGCATGACTTACATACCTGCATGTCACTAACAGAATGCCAGAAGATACATATTAGTTTATTGTGTTTATATGTTGCACTGTATGCATACCCAAATATATAAATATATTTATTGAAGTGATTAACAAGAAGAACTAAAAAATATAAGCAAAATGATTTGGCTTCGACCTTCTTCAGTTGCTAAAGATGACACTGTTTCATCTTTAGCAAGTGAAGAATGGGGAAGCTGAACCATTTTGCTTTTGTTACGTATTCTGTTTTTAGTTCTGTTTGTTAATAACTTCAGTAAATATACATATTTTAGTGGTTTACAGCATTCTTCTTGGATCCAGGACAAATTTAGGAGAAGTGCTGTTGGTTTGCTTTTTAATCCCATGTATAAAACATGTATAAATTATTGCCTTTTGGCCATCTGGACAAAAGAAAAGTTGTTTGAGAGTTGGGAAATCCTGACAAGAAAAATCCTGGAATGACAAGAAACTTCACAGTTTAGAACTTATTTTGCACAAAATTTGCCCTGCTCATAAAAGTACTGTTTCCTGCATAGAAAAAGCTACTTCCTGAACAAAAAGTGCAAATAAGTCACCATGTACAGCATTTTACTGCAGAAAACATTTTCTGCATAGAAAATAACATTGTTGTTTCCTGTATACAAAAATGCAGTTTTCTATGCAAAATATTTTTGTGCAGCTTAAGTCTTGAATTGCAATTTTCTTGGTCTTTTTTCTCAGGAGGAAGAAAATTGGTAGAATTACTGACTGCTATTTTCAAGAAATAATTCAGTGAAGAACTAAACCCCTACATAAGGCTTTATGGATGCAAAGCACGGCCTTTACCACTGAGCTCTATGGAACAGTCAAGGACGCCTCAACACCCTGACTTAAAGAGATTATCTATACTTGGTTTGATAAATTCCTGTTACTATACAAGCATTGCTCTTCCACAAATAAAATAATTTCAAGGACCTTTCACACATTGGCAAGTATACCCCTATGTTGCCATGTGCCAGCCACATGAATTGACATAATTCTGTGCAGCCAGATAGGCAGAGATGATACAATACACCTGAACAGTCTCTAAAATACTATTTTTATTTTTAAAAGATAAATTCTCCACAGTGATTTATTTACTGACTTACCTGCAACTGTGTGAGTACTTCCAAGGCTTATAAAAATGTTTAGAAATGTCAAATCTGCAGATTGGAGGGGGAAGGGGAAGACGCTCCTAAAATTCTAGAATGGCTGCTATTGAAAAACTGGAGTTTTTAAAACTAACATTAGGATACTCTTTCATTTAAGTAATATTTCAGATGTTTTTAATTTTAAATAGATAGATAGACCACCAACATTATTTTTGCATGAACTGAAAGTTAATGTTCAAAACCCCATATAATTAAATAGCTCAGAACATACTAAGTTGGATTTGACTTGAAAGCACATAACAACAATAAAGCAGCACTGAGTTGAGACAGACAATTGTGGTAGGCTATCTGTGGCTGGGATTGGTTTCTATAAGGGGGTGCTTGATGTATCATTTTAAAAAGATTTTTAATTTGTTTAATGTATGTAATTCTTTGGTTTTATTGAGTTTCCTCTTCCAAGCCATTGGGCAGAAGCCAGCTCTTAAAGGTTGTCCATTTGGTTTTTTGTAATGACAATTTTTCATAGACATACTGGGAGTTCATTGGAAAGATCATGCTGCTTTACATTACAGCCTCTTTGAGTGCCATTTTGGGAATAAATCAAATAAATATTGAAGGTGTGCTGAAGTAGTTGTCTGACATATATATTTGCATATTTATACCCCACTTTTCAGCCACAAAGGCTCTCAGAGCGGTTTACAAATTATTAATCTGACAGTTCCCTGTCATAAGGCTTACAATCTAAATAAGACATGACACCCAAGGAAAAGCGAATGGCAGTAGAGGAGGGGAATAGACGAGCAGATACTGTTGGCTTTTCTCTCCCTCTTGGGATTGAGGGAGGGCCTTTCATTTGCTACATTCAATACATTACAAAAATGAGAAAGGATGGTCTGTGTCTCCCACTACTATGCTATTCTTTTAAAACCTCTTCAAACTGTGATAAAAGATAAAAGAAGCATGGGGAAATGTAGGAGGATAATAATGAGGTGACCCTGTGATAGTGGTTAGAACATTTAGCTAAGACTGGGAAGGCCTAGGTTCAAATCCCCATTTGGTCATGAAGGTCAGTCAATCAATCAATCAATCATCACCACCACCACCACCCTCATCATCTAGCCCCTCTCTTCTTCTAAAAACTCATTTTGAGAAAACTGTGATGGCTTTTGTGTTAAAGGAGGAAGGTGTGTATTCACATACTTTATTATGCAAGGGCAAATAGCAGGAAATCCTGGCTGAGATCCTTCATCAGGAGACATATGTATGTTATGTACCTGCATCTCTGTAGTTACGTCTCCAAATGTCACCCCCAAAACTCACCCTGTAAGCAGTGTGCCCCCCCCCCATTTCCATGTCGTTGGAGAGCAGGGGAATGAGTAGGGATGCATCCAGCCATCTTCCTATAGATATATATGATGCAACACACATCTGCAAAGGCCTCTGAGGGTTCTTAGGATGTTCTTGCAGATGACATCCAGCTATAGGGAAAAAGTTGGACATGCTTTCACTCTTCCCTGCAGTCTCCAATAACACAGAAATGTCTGTGCCATTTAGGCTCTTTGTGATGTTGGTTTTGGAGCAGATTTTGGTCAATGCATGGGTGGAACAGACTTCTGATCTTAGCAATGTCTAAAAAAAGAAAAGAAAAGAGAATTGTGATGGGATAAGACCTACATACAACTTAAAGGTAAAAGTTTTCCCTTGACAAGATTGTCTAGTTGTGTCTGACTGTAGGGGGTGGTGTTCATCTCTGTTACTAAGCCAAAGAACCAGCGTTGTCAAAGACAACTCTGTGGTCATATGGCCAGCATGGCTAAATGTTGAGGTGCATGAAATGCTGTTACTTTTCCACCAAAGTGGTATCTATTTATCTACTTGTACTTTTACATGCTTTTGAACTACTAAATTGGCAAAAGTTGGGACTAGTGATGATGATGATAATAATAATAATAATAATAATAATAATAATAATAATAAAATTATTTATACCCCACCTATTTGGGGGTCCAATCAAGGTGGCTTACAGAAATAAAATCACAAATATCCAAAAAAGTATTAAATCCCACAATAATTAAAACTACAATATAAACAGTTAAAAAAATTAAAAGCACAATACGACACCCCGATATTAGCCCCTAGCAGTGTTCCTCGTCCATCCAAAGATGGGGCCACATGAGGAACAATTGCGGGTCAGAATACCCTAGGCCGGGATAATTAATCTGGAAAGGCCTGCCAGAAGAGATCTGTCTTGACAGCCTTTTTGAAGCTGTCTAACGATGTTAACTGATGGATCTCGTCTGGCAGGCCGTTCCAGAGTTTGGGGGCGACAACTGAAAAAGCCCTCTGGGAGGTAGCCACAAGCCTTGATTTTTGGGGCTGCAGCAGATTCCTCCCAGAGGACCGGAGAGCACGGGGAGGATTATATGGGAGGAGGCGGTCCCTGAGATAGCTTGGACCCAAGTCATTTAGGGCTTTAAAGGTAATAACCAACACCTTGTACTGGGCCCGGAAGCTGATAGGCAGCCAGTGGAGGGACCTCAAAACTGGACACAAGCCTGGCTGCCATATTTTGTACCAGCTGTAATTTCCGAGTCAAGCACAAGGGTAGCCCCATGTAGAGCACATTGCAGAAGTCAAGGCATGAGGTTACCAGCGCGTGCACAACAGTCTCAAGATCCCTTACTTCCAGAAAAGGTTGCAGCTGGCGTATCAGCTGAAGCTGATATCAGGCGCTCCTGACCGTCGCAATGTCATGCAGTGCCTGGGCCTCGAATTGCCAATCTGCCAATCTTGCAATCGTCAGAGTCAGTGTCTTAACTGCTGAGCTATATTTTATTTTATATGCTGAACCCATATTTTAGGGATTACATTTGCATTCATTTGCTAGGAAACCTAGTATTTTCTCTCTCCAGTGAAAGGAGGAATGATGTAGACTGGGAGAAACCTTATAGAGAGATGGAGTGCTTACATCCTGGCATATAATCCATTGGGGTAGGTGGTCAATGATTGATTATTGGTCAGGGGAAGCCAGTTCCTTGGAGAAGAGTTAAATTCAGAACCCAAGGAAGGAGACTAAAGGCATTTTTAGAGTCCCCACCTCCAGTACTGTCAGAAGAAGTTGGGCAATCAGCCTTGACAGAGGACGGATGGGGGTAGGAATGTACAGCACTGTGAGCATCTTGGAGAAAAGTGAGGAAACAAATGTAACAAGTTAATGACCCAGTAAAAACTGAGTGAATGAAATATGGCAGTTCCACACTAAGCAATGTGTGGAGATACCCTGCAGTTCATAGAATCATAGAATCTTAGAGTTGGAAGAGAACACAAGGGTAGATTAGTCCAACCCCCTGGCATACAGGATTACACAATTCAATACAATGAGGCTACACCACCAAACTTTGAGAGAATGAAGCAGGATCCAGAGTGCCTCCTATAAGCCAATACAACTTTGCTCCCCATCCCTGCCAAGTGGGCTGCATCTTGGAGGTTCACTCAGACAGAAAGTTCTCGGCACCTCCTTTTGTTGATAATATGCACACAAATGATGAATAAAAAACTTAGTGTTATAGAGTAATACAGTATTAACAGGAAGTAGAATGGAGGAAACATCAGGATATTCAGTCATAATATTTCCTTTCCTTTTGATCTTTTTTCTTTGGCTTCATCTTCTTCCCTCTTTCGTCTGATAAGTGATGGTTGCTTTCATATCTTTTGTGAGTGATTCTTATCTTGTATCCTTTGTGAACATGTGTTAAGACTGCAGTATCTGAAAAAGAGTTTCTCAGATTACAGTTTGCAGTCCAACAATGTACTGAAATGAGGTTAGTAAATGGATTTTTCCATTTCAGACCAGCAAATAATTTGTATATAGTTTGTATAAAGTCCTTGCCTAATATGTTTACAGCAAGGTAATAACAGCAACAGCCATGTTTGAGTGTTGGACTAGGGTTCTTGGACAACAGGATATGAATTCACATAGTCATGGAAACCCACTGGGTAAACTTAGGCAAGTCACTTCTCTCAGCCTCAGAGGCAGGTAATGGCAAAACCCTTCTAAATCTTTTCCCCCAAATCCCCATGATAAGCTCACCATTATTTAGAAATGATTGAAAGCACATAACAACACAATAATGGCAGGGTGAACCAGTGTAGTATAATGGCTTGAATGTTGGGTTATGACTCTGGCAGAACTGAGTTCAAATCCCTGCTCAGTTGGGGAGAATCACTGGGTAACCATGAGAAAGTCACACACTCTCAGCCTCAGAGAAAACCAAATATTGTCAAGAAAAACCTGTGATAGGGTCACCATGGGTCAGGCATGACTTGAAGGCACATAATAACACAATAATAACAGAGTTAACCAGTGTGGTCTAATTTGTTTGTGTGTTGGACTATAACTCTAGCAGACCTGGTTCAAATACCTGGAAAACTGTGGAAACCCACTGTATGCCCTTGGGCAGGGGTTGGGAACCTTCACATACCTGGGGCTGGTCGCTGGTCCCCAGGTCTTCTGCTGGGCCTGGTGGGGTGGTGGGGAAATGGCGGCGCACGTGCTCACACACGCGTGCGCAGCCCCCACTGCCACCGCTGCCGCCAGTCGCCACCGCTGCCGAGCGCGCTGCCAGCACCATTTTGTTTGCCAAAATGGCAGCCGCGATTCGTTTGCGCATGCGCAGCAGTACTGCACATGCGCAAATGAGTCACAGCCACCATTTTGGCAAACAAAATGGTGGCAGCAACGCATGCGGCAGCACGGCGACAGTCGGCGTTGGCAGCGGGGGCCAGTCGGCAGGGGTCGGCAGGCCGGGTGCGGCTCACGGGCCGTAGCTTGCCGACCCCTGCCCTTGGGCATGTCACATTTTTTCATCTAAGAGGAAGGCAGATTTTAAATAGTTTTTTTTATGTGATTCTTTGGTTTTGTTAGGTTTCCTCTCCTGATCCATTGGGGAGAAGATGACTACTAAAAGCCTCCCCCATTGCATTGCAGAGTGGTGGGATAGAAATAAAATTTATTATTATTATTATTATTTGTTTTCTTATAGTGACAATTTTTCAAATTTACACAGGAAATCTGTTGGAAAGATCATGTTGCTTTGCATCCCAGCTGCTTTGCATCCCATTTTTGGAGAAAAGAAAGACATAAATATATAAATACATAATGTATACATCCCTTAAATGAAATTAAGCAATAAAATAAAGGTAGATAAATCAGTTCCACATCAATAGGTCTTTAAAGTGGACAAACTCTGCAGTGGTCTTCAAGTTTTGTTCACATGTAATATGAAGTTAAGGCTAGTCTTCTGTGTACATTTCATTTAGGAGTGGTTTGAGCTTTGGACTAGGACTCTGGAGACTAGGATTCAAATTCTCACTCAGCTATGGAAACCCAGTAGGTGAGCGTGAGCAAGTCACACTTTCTCAGCCTCTAAGGAAGGCAACAGAAAACCACCTCTGAATAAATCTTGCCAAGAAAACGCCAAGATAAGTTCACCTGATGATCATCATATGTCATAAATATCTTGAAGCCACACAACAACAACACATTCAAATCAGTAGAAATACCATTGGAATAAACGTGGACAAGATTGGGTTCCATCTCAGTTTAAACAGCACAAGACATCTGGGTTTGGGATTTGTTTCATACAATTTTCTTTCTTATTGCTTGAAGTGATTTCCCTATTTCTCCTCTTCAAACTGGAGTCATCTTTTCCCAGTGCTATTTCATTGCTTCAGTGTGTAAGTTCTCAGCCATTTTCATTGTAATTGACAAGGAGCAGGTAAGTGTAATATTTATATAAAGGCAAAGATAGTCTCTTGACATGAATGTCTAGTTGTAAACAACTGTAGGGGGTGGTGCTTATCTCCGTTTCTAAGCCGAAGAACCAGCGTTGTCAGAGACTACTCTGTGATCATGTGGCCAGCATGATTGCATAGGACACTGTTTACCTTCCCATTGAAGTGGTACCTATTTTTATGCTTGCATTTTCATGCTTTTAAACTGCTAGGTTGGAAGAAGCTGGGACTTGTGACAGGCGCTCATCATGCAGCACCCGGGCCTCGAACTGCCAACCTGCTGATCTTGCAATCAACAGAGTCAGCATCTTAACCACTTCAGCCACTGTAGTATATATTTATATACATATATATAAATATATACCTCATATATGCAGAATTATGGTGTCCAGGATCAAAACAGGAGATAAGCTGAAGTTTTGCATTTTGTTTTTAGTGACAAAGAAACAAGTCACAGTTTCATTAAAAAGTTACTTGTTTCCTTTTGGCAGCAAGAAATAGCACTGCAACAACAGAAAGTAACATTCTTGTTGTTCACATAGTTGCATTTTTCACATTTGATTTCCAGACTAGATCTGTAAATGAGTCTACAGCAGAATTAAAAGTTAGCATCTAGTTGGCAAAGCTGTAGGCATCACAGGTAATTAGGTTCAACATGATATGTTTATTATAGAATTCGCCCAGAGTCATCTGATCCAACTGACTTAGTACTTGATACTTTGAATTGCTTAGTTTCCATAATTTATTTGCTGGCATGAATAAGAAACCATTTGGACATGGTAGTATAGAACATTCTTTGCTACACTATTTCTTTGCAACCTCAGCATGTAAACACTGGGGGAAAGTGCACGTGCACGCGCGTGCGTGCGTGCACACACACACACACACACACACATGCATCCAGAAGCCCTTCAAAAGCCTCACAATGCTAGATTTCTGTTTTGGAACCAGTGGTTTTGCAGACTGAAATTTTTGCTGTCCCTTGCACTCTCTAAAGGAAAATGCAGAGGCACTGAACATTCAATATAGTGTGCAACTAACCTACATGACTGACACTCCATATTAGATTGGTTAACACATCAGATGCACAAACAGTATTTGTTGTGTGTATTGCTGATATTGTTCTTGTGTGCCTTCAAGTTGTTCCCGATTTAAGGTGACCTTAAGGTGATGCTATTGTGGGGGTTTCTTGGCAAGATTTGTTCAGTGGAGGATTGCCATTTCCTTCCCCAAGGCTGAGAGTATGTGACGTGCCCAAGGTTACCCAGTGGGTTTCATGGCCAAGCTGATAACTGGACCCTGGTCTCCAGAGTTGTAGTCCAATACTGAAATCACAAAGCCATGCTACATGTCTGACACTCCATATTGCACTGGTAGCACATTAGGCACACAAACAGTGTTTGTGGTGTATATTGCAGATATCTGTGATTTATATTCAGAGTAACTGAATACAGTACAGGGCTCTGGCCAGGTTTTTTTGTCTTTTTAAAAAGCAAAATACTGGAATCTTCTGGAATCTATGGCTGCATGCTGTCTGAAATCTGATTGATGTCCAGATGAGAATGAATGATATACATGCTTTCAAATGATATAGATCATTTGCTGTTGCCCACAAAGGGATTGTTTCATGCAAAAAAAGAATATCTAAGCAATGTTGACTGCAAAAGTATGAAGTCTATTGTTATTCTATTCTGATTTGCAAACTATTATTATTCTTAAGTCCATAATCTTTCATACTTCGTTTCTATCTGAGGTTCATGACTGTTCTCTCACTTTCTTATAATATAAAACGCACAGAAGTGTGTGTGTGTTTGCTTTTAAACTTGTTGATATTACATGTATTATTCTCCTAGTTATCAGTAGAAAGGCAGCATATTAATATGAACGTTTGAACAAAAACATGCACTGAAGAATAATCAAGAGACACTAACTACAGCACTAATCTATTATCTGGAAGTGACCTTCCCCAACCAGACATATTGGACTATAGCTTCCACCATCCCCAGACAACAAGGGCTCAAGGGAAAAGTTGGCTTACAAATTTCCTGGCCTGAGTGAAAGGTGTAGGCTTGACACAGCCAGAACCAGCTTTTTATTTGGGGTTTTTCCTCACTAGAAAAAGAAAAGGGCCCCCAGATTTAAACAGATTTTTGACTATTTTGACCACCCACCCTCGGAAATTACTCTGTGGATGGTTTGTTGAACTGTAATTGTTTTTCAAAAGTTCATACACCTCTGAAATTTCATGCAGTTTTTGCCAACCTTGTTTAATTAGTATACATTTAGATAAACAGAGCTATGACATCTAAACAGATTGTTGGCATTTTGGAATATATTGTGTATCAATACAGGTGATAATTGATGGAAACTGGCAGATCATTTCTAATGTTCAAAATAGCCATATGTACGCACATTTAAATTCTTAATTGAAACAGCATAGAAAGGCATTTCCCCCGTCTCCTGGTAGAGCTGGCTGCTATAGTTTTACTTATTTTCTTAAGAGAAAGGGAAACACAATGCTTACATTCCATGCATTGCTATGGTGACAGCAAGAAAGTGCAGCTGGAGACCTGAAGCAAAAAACTGAGGTAATGTTGAGCCCAAGAGACTCAGTAAATATTAACTATGTTGAAGAAAGCTGAGAAGGGCAGCCAAAAATATACTCCTTTAATATTGATGAGTCAGTTTTTCAAGGGGGGGAAGAGGCTATCTTGAGATTAGCTGTGACTTTTAAATATTATTTATGGGTATTTCAAAATTTGACAGTATGACATTCCTTTTAGTGCTTGCCAGTATTTAAATATTTGGCTTCAGATCTGGTTTTGCTGAGTCTAATATTTCAGATTTCTTCTCTGAGCCAAAGACTTATGGATGGGACACCCTATTCAGTCAGTTTACCACTCTGAGTATACCAGCATGACATAGTGGTTTGAGTATTGGACTACAACTGTGGAGACCAGGGTTCAATTTCCTGGTCGACAATGGAAATCCACTTGGTGATCTTGGGCAATTCACATGCTCTCAGCCTCAAAGGAAGGCAATGGCAAACCTCCTCTAAACAAATCCTGCCTAGAAAACCCCATGATAGGTTTGCCTTAAGAGTATCCATAAATTGGAAATGACTTGAAGGCACATGCCACAGCACACACCAAATACTACCAAATGAATAATCCTTAAGGAGACAGTGGACTGTTCCCCAAAGGGATTACAAGGCAGACATCCATTTTTGCCATCACTTCTGTCAAGGTCAGCCCAAGACACTCTGCTGCCTGAAGTAAAAGATAAATTTGTGTCATGTCTTATCTGTATACTGGCAGTTGCAATTGCTCATCTCCTACACAGGTCCTTCTCCTGCCAAATGATTTCCCCTTCTTTCCCTTTTTCTCCTATGTCTTGTGTGAGTCCCAGGAGGAAAGCCTTATTGTTCTGAAAAGAAAGAGCACATTGTATTGGCAACTCTGAATATGGTGAGAGTCATGTGCCAATAGTCATATTCAGAATTTACACATAGATGTCAAGAGTTGGGAAAATGTTTAACCCCACTCCCTACATGCAACATGATACAGGAAAAAAAGCCAGCAGAATTTGTCTCTTACCTAGAAGTTTCTGTGAGTTGTACTAACTCCCCTCCACACAAAACTCTGAGAATTAGCTTAAACCTCTTAAGGAAACATGGCAAAGCTTGGTTCTTCTACCTCCAGGGCCCGCAGAACCATTCAATCTTCCGTTTGTTCATTTGGGAAGATGGGAAACCACCTTATACCAGGTCAGATTTGGTCCTTCCAGCCCAGTGTTGCCTATCATAGGGGATTTCTCCAGATAATCTCATGTCCTTTTAACTGGAGGACAGTGAATCTGGGACATTCTAGATGTATAATCTCTGAGCTATGCTGCTCAGAAAGGAAAAGGGACCAGAAAAAACCCTCTTAAAGGGATTGAGAAGGAGATTATTATAACTGGCATTTTGAATAGAGTCTCTAAACTCTGCAGATGAATGAACATGTCCATATTCTGGGAAGAGGCCTTAATTAGGCTACCACTTGTCCATTATAGTTAGGTCTTAACTTGACTGAGCTCATGCTGTTTTCTCTTTCAATGACTTACTGAATCCAAGATAAATAAAAATGTAGAAATAACTGAAAATACATCTTTTTGTGCAGACAAACAGACTGGTTAAAATCCATTGATTTCAATGAGCTCATCCATTCCTATACCAGCACAGTGTCAGGCTGTATGCAGTAGTGGCTTTTGGTTTCCATGTCAGTGGAGTGGTGAATCTATTTTGGGCTTTAATTCAGACTTTATCCAATAAGTTGAAGCTTATCCCCAAACAGGGTCAACACCATTGATAGATCTTTTAAAGGTTGCCTTAAAGCCTGGAAAGGATTCACAGCTCCATTGGCATGGGATACATCTAAACGGCAGAAATTAATGCAGCTTGACACCACTTTAACTGCCATGGCCCAATGCTATGGAATTCTGGGGTTTGTAGTTTTGTGAGATATTTGGCCCTCTTTGTCAGAGAGTTCTGGTGCCACAACAAACTAAAAATACCAGGATTCTACAGGATGCAGCCATTACAATTAAACCAATGTCAAACTGCATTAATTCTACAATGTGGCAGCAATCATGGACACAAGGAGCTGCCATTGGCTGTAGAATGGTTAGTTTTTAAAGCTGCAGGATTGCTTGCATTCCACTTGCAAAGGGATCATGTAGCACGTTTTTGAGATGAACTATGCAAAAGAAGTTGTAGCATAAGCTTTTGCAGTCTACTTCCTCCATGCATCTTCCTTGGCTGCTCTGGCAACATCTCAGCTCAGAATAAAACATGAGAGAAACTTGCTACAGCAGAAGTGAAAGATCCTTGGATGCCAGACTTTAACTTTCAGCAACACTAGCCAATGTGGTCAACAGTTCAGCAATTAGGGGAGTTATAAGTCCAAAGCTTTTGGATGGTCAAGGGATTCCCACCCCTGACTTATAGATTATTCAGTGTTACATTTTTTTCAGAGCTTCTTGGGCCAAGAAATGGAATGTGTCTTCCATTATCAACCATTACTTTCCATTTCAACCACAGGTCATTGGGAGTTTGGAAATACTCACTCATACGCTTCCTCTCTTACAGCTAATATGTTGTCAACTAGCACATAGATTTTCACATATACTTTTATGATAGACTGTGGAGTGGTTTCAGGTGTATGTGTTAATTGTTTCCCCTGTTTATGATGAAAGAAAGATTGAAAATAGAAAGTAAGTAACAACCATGTGAAAAAAAAGGAATATGCCATTATAACAATGAATTGTTGGTGTCCAGAGCACAGGAGAACAGGTGCTGGAACTCTCCTCTTGCCAAAGCTCAGAATATTGGTATAAGAGTCTGTAAATCTTGGGTCCTGCAGTTGCTACAGAGAACAGGGACTTTTAAAGAGCTCTGCTATTCAGGTCTGTGAAAGGATCAGGTGTTGGAATTTGGAGATGGAAAGAGACCCAAAGGGACTGTATTCCATAGTGTTGATTGTGTTTTCATCTGCCCATACTGATGGGGAAGTTTAAATACAGTGAGTGAAACACATCCACACCCACCCCAGGTAGAAACATGCATGAAGAAATTCTGTAAACAAGCTGCATCACCAAACACTGACCTTGTTTTGGCTCCAATGTACTGCTGGAAAAAGTACATTGCTGCCTTGCTAGTGACTGATTGCCTTCAGCTACACTTGCATAAAGATCATCACCATTAGGTTAAGAACTATGCTGGAGAAATAACTCTTTGGAATCACAGTTTCAAGAATCACCCACCTAATATGGTCAGGGGCTTGTGGGAAGCTAGAAGCTGTAGTCTCAAACCAATAAAATCTCCAAGTACTGAACTGCATTGTGCACCTAGCATTTCACCCCTCTGCAGTGGCTGCCATCTTCACTTTGATGGAGGATGAACACTCATATACAGAAAGCAGAATAGAATTTGGGACAGACCATGTGAACAGGTAAGGAAGAGCTCCTTTTCATCCCAAAGGTACCTACATCATGCTGTGCATTTGTGAAGTTGACTAAATTACAACAACAAATTGTATTTAATAAAACTAGAAGTACAGACAAGAAGCACATGTAAAAAGGAACAGTAAATAAGAGAGCAGAATCAATGTGTATAAACTATATCACAACACTTATTATAGGAAATGAAGTATCATCTGAAATTATCATTTGTTTTATCCAAGGGTATTGTTCCAAATGTGTCCATGGGCTGTCAGGGCTTGTTTCCATGGCCCTATGATGATTACTATAGCTAATTAAAGGAAACTTAAATTTCTGTAAAGTTGTCCATGTCTATATCTCCATTTGGTTCTTTATATTTGTGTACCAAAGATTCCAAACCCCAGCATACCATTTGTTATTATTTAAACTGTCAGCAGTTTTCCAATCACAAGTGATCAACTTGTGTATTAATAGTAATAAGACCACTGCTTTTATTGCTATGGAATCATCACTAGCATTTTGTGAGCGACAGTTCCATAGTCTCTCCACGTAGTTCATATGTGTACACACAGAGTGAATGTTCTTCCAATCATTACTTAAAAACTGGCTTTACCGTATAAAAAATGCTTCAGAAAATGCTCAAACCTCCCCCCAATTTGATGGAACTCTCATTATAGAGTTTTACAGTTCTGTTGTTATTGCACACTAACCCCTCGTTCACCTTCTTGCATGTATGTGAGCACACACATACATACATTATGCACAGTATGCAGTTATATTTTCCACTCAGGCCCAGCTTTGCCTTTTCATAATGAGGCTGGGAAATACTGTATTACCCAGAACTTTTTTACTCCTCATAAAAGTAACTCCTTCTGAGCCAGCCTCCTGTGTGTGCTCTGGACCACCAAGTCTTTTTCTTAATGAATTTCCACACTGTTGTAATGAAACACCACCATTTAGGGAGAGGGTGTTTGAGCAGTAGGTTTACCTAAGTACAGCACTCCCTCACTGATGATTCTGTACACCATTGTGATATATAGTGGGCATTTTGAGACACTTTTGGTGAAGCCCAAAACTGTGGCATGTATTGCCAAGTTACCAAACAAGCTGCTTTTCTGATTCTATGTACCCAGTTGTAAAAGTTGATTGTCAATGGCCTATCTCAGGCCCTTTTTTTCAGTTTGTTCTTACATTTGCATGTCATTGGTCAACTTACTAGAAAGCCAGGGTGACTAAAATAACATTTATAAAATGACAAAGAAATATAATGATCGGGAGCTGCAACAACAACATTTATTTCTTAGCTCCCTTTCCCTACAGATCAAGGTGTGAAATAACAACATATTAAAAACAGAACATCAGTTAAAAGAGCATATAAAACCAGTACACATAAAAATAATATTTTAAAATTCATAATTTAGAAATAATCTGGATAGGTCTGCTGAACAAAACTGGCCTTAATGCTTACAGTGTATCCCCAGCAGGTCATTCCACAATCTGTGGTTGGCCAAAGAAAATGTCCCCTGGGTGACACTTGTCAACCTAATTTTGGCTGGCTGAAATAGATGTCCCCCTCCCCAGGATCTGAATGTATGGTGTTGGTTATATGGGGAAAGGTGAGCCTGTAGGTAATCTCGACTCAAACCATGTAGGATTCCAAAGGTAAAAAATGCCCCAACAACTCTTGGTACTTTGCTTGGAAACTAACTGGCAGCCAGTAGAGTACTTTTAATATTGGTGCAATATGATTACTTCTATGAGTATACGTGCCAATACCCAATCTGGATGCTATGTTTTTAACTAACTGAAAAAGTTACTGAATTTGGTACACAGCTAGTGCAATGTACAGTACATTTCAGAAGTCTAGCCCTAAGGTTACCAGCACTTGCACTACCATCTTTAGATGCTGCAATGTAGAGTGCTTTTGTTCAGATTCCAGCCCTTCAGATAGCCATGTCTTCACTGATAACATTCTGGCAGGAATCACATAAGCAGGGTATGCTGGCTAAACTTCCTGTTATGTCAAAATAAGTACTTTTTTGGTCATTGATGAGGAAGTTATCCAGTACCGCCTTGCACAAATCCTTCACCTTGCCTTAGCTTGGGGCATTGGGGTATATATCACCCCATATTTAAACAAACAAACACAAACAAACAAACAAATATTTAAAAAGGTATTTCAGAATTTAAACATTAGATGTTTAAATAAATAAGTAAATATTTTAACAAGAGCAAGAAAAAAGCTTCTTCTTTGGCTGGCCTTGTTCTTTTTAAAAAATAATAATTTTATTACCTTTTAAAACATAAAACATACATTACCCAAAAAACAACTTTATTACACACATAATATACAACACATTACACAAAATAACACAACATACCATCCTAAACTAAACTTATTTTAAAACTAAACTACGGGCCTTTGCAGACTGCCAGAAATAGTGCACATTAAATTGAGGCACTGCCCTGGCTCAGTGCTAGGGAATCATGGGAACTGTAATTTATTGTGGCACCACAGCTCTCTGACAGAGAAGTCTCAATGTCCCAGAAAAACATACAATTCCCATGACTCCCTAGCACTGAGCCAGGGCAGTGTCTCAATTTAATGTGCACTATTTCTGGCAGTCTGTAAAGGCCCTACATTAACAATTAAACTGCATTATCCCTTATTCTAATTATATATCCTTCAGCCTCAGCACCCCTTATAGGATAGTCACATACATATCACCAAAATGGTTGTAGTTGTTATTGTGTGCCTTCACGTCATTTATGATAACCCTAAGGCAAACCTATTACAGGGTTTTCTTAGCAAGATTTATTCAGAGGGGATTTGCCTTTGCCTTCCTCTGAGACTGAGAGTGTGTGGTTTGTCCAAGGTCACCCAGTGTGTATGAGTGGGAATTTGAACTCTGTGGGTTTCTGTGTGTGAATGGGAATTTGAACTCTGTTCTCATAAGTCGTAATCCAGTGCTCAAACCACTACATCATGCTGGTTCTCCACCAAAATGATTTAGCTCTTCAGATAGAAGACACCCCAGTTCCTCTTCTGTAAAACAGAAGACCCTAATTGTTTGCTTTTGATCAGATCTCGCTTTAGCTCTGATGGCTAGATTTAAACTATTGTATTAGAACATATATAGAAGTGCATGTGCATGTATGTGTGTCCCTAGTGTATGGGTCATGGTATGCAGCACATAATAGACAGAACCCCCTGAACCACCATTTCTGTCTTGCTCTGTTTGCTAGACTTCCATGTTATAAAGGTAGATAAAGGTAGTTCCTTGACATCAAATGTTTAGTTATAACCGTCTAGTCTATTACTAAGCCAAAGAAAGAGCCAACGTTGCCCAAGGACTACTCCAGTGGTCATGTGGCCAGCATAACTGCACTGAATGCTGTTACCTTCCCACCAAAGTGGTATCTATTTATCTACTTACATTTGCATGCTTTTGAACTGCTAGGCTGGCAGAAGCTGGGACTAGTGACAGGAGCTCATCCCACCATGCAGCCTCAAACTGCTAACCTTCTGATCTTCCAATCATCAGAACTGGCATCTGAACCACTAACTGGGAAAGCACACCGGCAGTAAGAGCTATCTTGGGGGTGGAGTGGGGTATGATGACTGCACGCCGCATGCCCCCACTCCACCCCCAAGCCAGCATCATGCTGCCTGCCCACCCAGATGGTGGGCAGCATCACAACATTTCTGTAGTGCAGTGTTTAGATACACTATGCCAAAGAAACATGGAAAAGCCGCTGCTGCAGTGGCAAGGGCATCTTTTGTCCATTCCAAAAAGGAGTGGCTTTTTGCTGCTCCTTTTTGGGCTGGAAAAACACTGGCTCAGGCCCGTAGCATATGGTTGCCACAGCCCTGATCCCGCACTTAAAGGGGTGGCGGCAAGCCGATCCTTTGGGTCTGTCTGTTTAGCCCCTAAGCCACTGCATCACCTCTATGTTATAGTAAAACAAAAAACAGATCACATATTGAAATCTATCTAGTGCCCATCCCTGGTATATAGGATAATGTAGAATGTGCTTTGAACAGTAAGGTGACATTCAAAAATGTTATGTGGTTATTGTTGTTACTTGAATGATAATTAGTGGCATTTGAATTGCTTCCTTCTGCAGTTCTAGAAAGCTGGAAGGTAATAACCCTTACAACAAGAATGGTGAGCCTTTGGTCATCTAGATGTTTTAGACATCCCAGAAACCTATACCAGAATAGCCAATGGGAAGGGGATATGAGAGTTATAGTTCAAAACATATGGTAGTTAAAAAGATCCTATCCATGTCTTACAACAGGGGTCCCCCAACTACGGCCCGCGGGCCGAACTCGGCCCATCGAGGCCTTTGAACCGGCCCGCAGCTGGTCCTGCCGCTGCCGCCGCTTCTGCCACCACGCCACCGCCACCATGCACGTGCAATGCGGGGCACCATTTTGGAACACAAAATGGTGCCGGAATAATGTGCATGCGCGCGTGATGCCAGGCGCCATTTTGTGTTCCAAAATGGTGCCCAGAGTCGTGCGCATGCACACGCAATGCCAGGCGCATGCACACTACTCGGGTGCCATTTTGGAAGCCTCCGGCTCCCCGAAGATCTGGTGGCCAGCGAACCGGCCCCTGGATCAAAAAGTGTGGGGACCCCTGTCTTACAACATGGGTGAGCAACTGTGTGGGGATCAGGTCCCAATTTTTCCCAGTCTGACCTCGCCACAGACTGTATCTCACCACACCAAACCCAGATATCTCCACTTTCCTCTTTAGGCCCTCTCAAAATGGTGAAAGGAGGAGTGCCACACCACTTGCTATCATCATTTTGAGAGATGAAGGAGAGAAAAACAGATATTTGGGAACAGCATAGGCTTATGGGGCGTTTGCAGGAAGGGGGTATTTTTATGCTTTCATGTGTTTGCCAGGCTATCTATGTAGTCTGGAGGCAAAAATTGCCATGTTAAAAGTGTTTGGGAAATTAGAGGGATTGGGAGTTGTTGGGGGGCAAAAAAGTGAGGTTCAGGGCCTGCAATTTGTCCACCCCGCTTTATAGGAACATTGTCAAGATGACCAGGTTTATTTCGATGGGGGAAGATAGTGAGCAATAGTGGTTTAGCTTAAATTACCACTACACTACACTAGCTCACTATTGGTTACATGAAATACTAATACTACTGGAATAATTCACAAAGGCTTTATTTTAAGCAGGCGTTCATCTTCTAAGGCATTTAAAATTCTTATCTCCATCTTTACACTTTACACTTTTAGTACCAGTTCTCTCTTTCTCTTTCTGGGAAAAAGTTAGAGTAAACAAATACTTGCAGCTCTGGTTACCCCCCTCCCCCTCAAGTTTTAAAAGTGCTGGATATATTCAAGTGGTTGTTTTTCTGTTATTGGAACGATGGCTCGTAAAGGCCTCTTTAATTAGAGAAAAGCTGCTAGTTAACAATATAAGCTGGAATTTGCCTTGGAAGAGGGCATGGGGTGAAATGATAGTTTGGCACAAAGTACAAAACCACATCACTGGCTTGTAAGTTGTGATCGGATCAAAAAGTCAATCGGCCAATTTTGTCCTCCATGGAACACTGGCGTCTTTCTGAAATATACAGTTGGCACTCTGCAATTGCTTGCACTATCTCTGTGTGGCAGAAAAAAGTTTTTAGAATTTGAACATCAGCAAATACATATAGATTTGCGGTTTGGGTTGAAAGAGGTTGGAGAGTTAATGCTCCACAGATTTCCCAAGAATGCCATTTTCCAACATTGTAAGACCATTTTGAAATAGAAAATAAATTATGTAGAAGAGATCAGAGCTGAGATAGAATAACATTTAACATTTCATCCAGAGAGGCCCTTCTCTCTGTCCCACCACCCTCTCAGGTTCGTTCAGTGGGAACAAGAGAGAGGGCCTTCTCAGTTGCTGCTCCCAAGCTCTGGAACTCCCACCCTAGAGAGGCCAGGATGGCTCCATCCCTGTTATCCTTTTGGTGGCAGATAATGACATTCTTATCTGTCAGGCCTGTTCAAGCTGATGATTTTGCATTTTAAATGTTAAGGTTTGCATTTTTAACATGTTACATTTTAATTCATAACTGTCTTAACTTTTCAAATTGTTTACTTATTTTTTTACAGTTTACATTTATATATTTTAATGTTGTACTGTTTGTAAATTGTATTGTTTTTAAATTTGCTGTTAGCCACTTTGAGTCCCTATGGACCTTTACAGACAGGCGGCCATGGGCCGCCCCAAGAAGCCGAGGATTGGGGCCAAGGCTGCCCCACGCCTCAGCCCCAATCCACCCTTTTGGTGACTGGGAAGGGAGTGCCAAAATAGCGCTCCTTTCTCAAGCCATGGAAAGGGTGCTACAAGAGCTGCCATGCAG
Source organism: Phrynosoma blainvillii (assembly GCA_026167975.1). Classification (NCBI taxonomy): domain Eukaryota; kingdom Metazoa; phylum Chordata; class Lepidosauria; order Squamata; family Phrynosomatidae; genus Phrynosoma; species Phrynosoma blainvillii. The sequence goes on from JANUYF010000005.1 coordinate 43,934,730, forward strand.
CTCTTTTGAGCCTCTTCTGGCACAGTGTGTAAAAATGCTGCACCGGAAGGACGTCATTGGAGCACTCGCCGTGTGCAACAACGGGTGCTCCAATGATGTCCTCGGGAAGGGGTTGGGGCATCCGGCATCCCCTCCCCTTCCCTGGCTCCAAGACAGCACTTTGTGCCATCTGCAGAGCCCCTATGTTGGGGAAAAGGTGGGATATAATAAAATAAAATAAATAATAATAATTTTATCCAGAGTTTGAAAATTCTCTGTGTATTTGAGAAAGGAACATTTCTACACATAAGGGCTGGCCCTAACACTGGCAGCACAAAGTGACCCTCTCAGGCAGAGAATTTGGGGTCTGTCATGAATGGTTAGTTCCTTAATTTATTTGTGACATTTGCTGAGATCCTACATCACAGACACAGTTATGGATATGAAGCTACACATCATCTCCTGACCTGAATCTCTGAATCTACTTTAACAGTCAGCAACCACACTGAGCAACAGAGGCATGTTCTGCTGGCAATCAGAATGCTTCAGGATGACCTTTCCAGCCTCCTCTTACCAGTGATCTGTGGTATGATGAGGAGTTGTGGCAGAGTCCTACTTCAGATCATCTGGTGGGAGGGGCTAGAAATATCATCTTGCAGTGCCTCATTCATCAGCAGAATGGACCTCCATTGCTCAGAGAAGCTGCTAGCTGTTCAGGGAGGGCTTCTTTGGGGAGCGGGGGAGGAGGGATTTGCAATGTTGGCAAATGTGCTACAATCATAAACATGGATAACCAAGCAGTTATGGTTGTGTAAATCTAGTTTATGAATCTTTAATTGATCAACAGGATACCAACCTCTATTTCAACTGTCTGGAAGGGGAAAAGGTGTCAAAATAAGTTGGTTGGCTCTGCTCATGCAAAGAAGGGGGTACAGCAGACCTGAGAGAATGTCCGTGTTGTCAGAAGTACAAAAATACTCTAGGAAAAAAAATAACACTGTGGTTTGGTGGACAGAGGGCTAGGGTTGGCACTAAGCACACTGGCAACCACACAGTTGCTAGCTGGTTTTGGTTAAGTCACTGGCACAGTTCTGCCTCCACGTCAAGAATGGAGACTTTAAGCGCAATGATGTGCATTATTACTAAGAAGTAAGATGAATTTCAGTGAGATCAGGGCTTGGAAAAAGTGACATTTTTACACTAAAATGCACAGCGCTTCCAGCAAATCTCCCCCCCCCCCAAAAAAAAACCCTTTTCTGAGCTCTGGACTGCTACCAAATAAATGTCCATAGTGTGATGTTTGCAGCAGAGCCATTCCTTGATTTGTCCAAGTTTGCTAGAATATCCTGGACTGGGTGTAGATAGTCCACCCCATATTTTATATTGTGAATTTGGGAAGACTAGAACAGTTAGCTTGTGGTCTTGGACAAACAAGGAACTACAGAAAAATAAACCCACTATCTTTTAAGTATCTGTGGATCCTATAGTCACACTTCTAAGAACTCAGGCCTCTGGGAGCCTTATTAATATCCAGGAGACGAGGCAGAGTAGGACTGTAAGAATTAAGAATGTACTGCTTTTTAGCCTTTCCGGGTGCTGACGAAATCTTTGAATCTTATAATGGAATCTTATAAAAACTGGAACATTGATTTGTATTGGTGATGACCCAAAACATTTTGCTGCTTAGGGTAGTCAAGGTGGTCTGTTCTATATTTTTGAGACTGGACATTGCACATTTCTGTAAAATATGCCAAATAATAAAATGCAAAAAATGGTTGCATTGTTGTACAAATAACTAACATGAAAAAAGTGATGAACATGTTGCTGATCACTTTGTGATCAATCAGCTTATTCATGGGGGCATGTTATGTCTGGTTAGCTTCACAGACATTCCACAAAGATGCAGAAAATATGACTAAAAGAAAACTTGCCTTGTGTCTCAGTCATGGGGGCTAAAGAATCCTCAACTTGTCATGCTGTCTTGCCCAAAATGCTGGGAATGAGATTCTTTCTTCCTCCCCGTCATAGACACTATGCTGCTACTGTGCTAGATAAATTGGCAGAAACTTCATATATACTCTGCTGGCATGATATGCAGTCAAAGCTACTAGAATGTTGCAAGATGCTGATAGAAACAGATGTATGTGTTCCTAGCATGGAACTAGAACCATCAAGGATGGTGAACCTGTACCTCCCTAACTGTTGAGTCACTGCCCAAGGCAAAACAGTCACACTGGAGTGATTGGTCGGCAACTCCACCTATTTCTATATCTCTTTCATAATCTCTTCCATTCTGGATGCTAACAAATAACAGGCATGGTTTGTAATTTTATGAATAAAATAAATTAGAATAATTAAAGCCTAGAAGCAAATGTGATGTAGTGGTTTAAGTGTTGAACTAGGATTCTGGAGGACCAGGCTTCAAATTCCCACTTATCTATGAAAACCCGCTGGGTGGCCTTAGGCATGTTACATTCTCAGAGGAAGGCAATGGCAAACCTCCTCTGAACAAATTTTATGAAAACCTGATGGATGGCCTTGGGCACGTCACACTCTCAACCTCAGAGGAAGGCAATAGCAAAACTCCTCTGAACAATATTTTTTTTTTCTGAGAAAACCACATGATAGGTTCTCCTTAGGGCTGCCATAAACTAGAAATTACTTGAAGGCACACAACAACAATTAAAGCTGCTAAAGCTAATGAATCTCTAATACAGTACTTTCATGACAGTTGTGGCACTGGTTTTATTGATAGCCCCTTGATCCCACTAAAATATCTTGTTGTGGTGGTTATTTTCATTGTTTTCTTGAGAGTTTTGGGTTTTTATGATTGTCACCTCCCCCTGGGCCATTTGTCAGTCGGACAGTATATAAAATTAATAGATAAAGAAATAAAATCTTGGGCATTATATTTTTATGAATTTCTAAGAGATATGTTTTACTGATTTTTAAAAGGACTTATCTAAATTAGTTTTCACAGAACTGTAGCTGAGGCCAGTTATATAGGATAGGAAAGGGGAATATGTGACCCTCCAAATCAGGGGTCAGCAACCTACAGCCCACGGGCCGCACCCGGGCCGCTGACCAGCCCCCGCCAACCCCCACCGCAGACGCCATTTTGTTTTCCAAAATGGCAGCCGCGACTCGTTTGAGCATGTGCAGTACTCCTGCACATGCGCGAACGAGCCGCGCCCATGATTTTGGAAAATAAAATGGCGGCCACAGCGCACGCCACGGTGGCGGGGGCTGCGCGAGAGAGAGAGCACGCGAGCCGCCATTTCCCCCCCAGCCTGGCGGAAGACCTGGGGACCAGCGACCGGCCCCAGGTAAGTAAACCTTGCCGACCTCTGCTCCAAATGCAGCTGGATAGCAATGCCTATCATCCTTTTCCAATGACCAAGCTGACAGTTTTTTTCCTCTCTGATAGATACTTGCAAGCAAAATTGTCTCATGCTAAACTCAAAAGATCTGCAGTGTATTTATGCTTGGAGACCCACCAATTTTAGTGGCCAACATCATAGAATTCTAGTTTCAGCCTCCTAGTGTTTGAATTTAGTGAAACTGGATGTACACAAATTGTCTGTATCAGGGAAAGTCCTATTTGATTTGACTTATGAATCCATTTTTTCCTAGTTAAAAAGAACAAAAGAATTTCTTCAAAGCCCCATCCATCCCTGCTTTGGACTGGAAGCTGTTTTGAGGCCCTTTAAACTGCCCCTGCTTTCTTTGGCACCAGATACTCTGCAGCTTCTATAAAAGGAAGCAGGAAGAGGTTTCTCAAAGGCTGCTCACCACCTCATATTTGGAGGAGCTCATTCATTCTGTCTGTCAACTGGTTTTATGTTGTTTTCCTTCTTTGTGCCTTTTTGTGTCTCTGGAGTAGTCCACTTTTATAAACCTCTCATTCAGTTTGAGTCTATTTGGTCTTACTGGTTTCACACAAACATAATCCTGGCATTCTTTCCAAAAGTATCCACCAATGCAACCCATCCCCTCCAATTTGCTCCCAGTCTGCCATCAACAGTTATTGTAGCCTAGTATTACTTCTAATAATGGCAGTCATGTCACTGTACTTCACTGGAAGGTTAAGATTTATTTGTAAGTTGCATATAAATGCAAGTAGATAAATAGGTACCACTTCAGTGGGAAGGTAACAGTGTTCGGTGTAGTCATGTTGGCCACATGGCCACCGGAGTCATCTTCAGACAAAGCTGGCTCTTTGGCTTAGTAACAGAGATGAGCACCACTCCTACAGTTGGTTATGACTAGACATTCTTGTCAAGGGGAAACGTTTACCTTTTTATAGCTATAGGGCAGTGGTTGCCCAGCGTTTGGGTTAGGGCAGGTGGCTGGGTGGATTGGTGGGTCAGGCAGCAGGAAGGAAGGGAGCAAGGGCAGTTTGCCACTGCCGTCACCCCCAGCAGCCCTTTCAGGGTCTGGCCTGGTGGTGAGTAGGTGGGTGAGCAAACCAGCAGGTGGAAAGGGAAGGTGGGGAAGTCCATCACCACCTCCCCTGGCAGACCTTTCTGGATCTGGCCAAGCAGTGGTTGGTCCTTCTACCGAGCAAGGCAATGGGAGGGCAGGGCAGGGCAGGGCAGTTTAGTCTACTGCTGCTACTGCTGCCCAGAAGCTCTTTGTGGTTGATGGGTGATGCCACTGCTAAAGCAACATTTGTTAATGCAGGACTTGGGAGCTTTTGTCTTCTGGATGTTTGGATTTCCAGTCTCAAAAGCCCCTGACAGCATGGGCAGGGGCAAGGGATTATGGGAGGTGTAGCCCAAAACACTGGGATGGTCAAAGTCCCCATGCCTATATTATTGAAAAGTCATCTGGCAAATCCTTTTATACCTACCTCTATGCATGTCTATACAATAGTAATTATAATCAGGATCGGTATGTTTTACTCCTAGGTCAGTCTGTATGGGATTTCAGCCTTAAGGGTAACAACTTCCATCTTGTGATAGTTTGATCTTCCTGAGTATATATGTGTATGTATGTCTCTGTGCGTACCTGTCTCTGTCTTGCTGCTAATTTTTAATTGTGTGATCACTTTTGAAATTTTTGACTGGAACTATTAATGTATTTAAATTAAAATTACTTTCTTCCAAGCATGAAAAAAGAAATAATTTCTTACAGTGTGCTTCTTATCTTTCTTTCACCTAGAACCAGCACTAAGCTTGAAACAGCAGAAAAGGAATTTGATTTCTGCTCAGTCTCACCATGACACATTAGAAAGAATATCATTCAGTGAATTCTTGAAACTGTCAGAAGGAAAGTGTGCAGAGATTTGGAAGAAGGCTTACTCAGGCCAGTGTAGGCAGTGTTGTCAAAACAAATTTACTGCCCATAATTATATGTGTACTATATAATAACGGACTGCCCATCTTACTTGGGAAGCCGCTGCTGGCTGGATAGTCTTTTGGATGGTCAGTTTCTGAAACTGCAGACGTACAAATGAGTGGTACTTTGTTTTATTTATGAGGCTGAAAATGCATTTTAAAATTCTATGCTATAAACCAACTGCCACAAATGCTACATCCTTTAAGGCACTGCATTGAAGAATTGGCTCTAAAGTACTTTTCACTGCCAAGAAGGAACCCACAAAACCTGTGGGCTTAAATAAGGTCTCCAGAATGCCTTGCTTGTGCTTTCACTGTTCATAAACTCTTTGAACTAAGGTGAAGTGGCTTTTGCATCCTGCTGTTACAAGACTGGGTGCTAATAGGAGCCATTTTGGGGCACTGGAGCAGGAAGCTATGGGACTGATCGAGGGAGAGAAGTTTCTTACATTCACTCTTGTCTCACTTTCCTTGTGAAAACAGTATATCTGACAATTGCCTCTGGCACCTGTTTTAATGGTAGCTTACCATTAAGACCGGCACAATGTACAGTTTTCAGATATATTATGTCTTACCTGTCCATAGTGCAGTCTTTAATGGTTACCACTACTACTCTGTTGTTTGGGAATAGTCCATGTTTCCTTGTATCACCATGGTGATATACTCCACCACCACCACCACCCCAGGTTCATTGTTAACATGATGCAGGGCCCAAACCCTGAATTGGGTCCAGACTGTGTTCACAATGGCCACACCTGATTTGGGACTTCCTCCCCCTAACCTGTATTTAAATAACTTACCTTTCTCTGCTGGTTTTTGGCTCTCTTCACAATGGTAGTGGTGGCTCCATTTTGACTTGCAGTCCTTAAAGCTGCCCAATGGTGCTGCTGTGAGGAGTAGTGTTCCTGGGGGAGTGTGGGGGATGCGGACTGCACTGGGTGACACCACAGAAGAGGGGGGTGACACCTGGTCAGCCCCCGCCCTCCGCAGGGGTCTCCAGCCTGGGTAGGCAATGAGCAACTCTTTCCCCAACCACATGGCCACTTTCCACAGGCCTTGGGGAGGGGGGCTCTGGCTCAGGCAGCCATTGCAATGGCTGCACGGCTGTTTCCAGCCAGATCCTTGCTTTGGCCTTGTTTTCCCCAAGGAAAGCCAGGGTGAAGCAAGGAGGATTGGGGGGTACATGAGCTCCAACTGGCTCCTCGCTTTGGCCTGGCTTTCCCCCGAGGAAAGCCAGTCTGTAGCAAGGAAGACTGGGGGTGGGGTGCACTCCAGCCAGCTTCTTGCTTTGGCCTGGCTTTCTCCCAAGGGAAGATAAAATAGGACATCAGTCCTGAGGCATTCCTTCAAACTTCTTCAGCGGCTTAAATAAAGTGTGAAACATAATTGTTTTGGAATTATGATTTGCTTGTACAAAAATTTCCCTATTTTCAATTATGTATCCCTAGATAGCCTTAAAAAGGCACCAGATCCTGTATGACCTTGGAAACTAAGCAAGGTCAGCCCTGGTTTGTACTGGAAACCCACTGGTTGACTGGTTCACATGCTCTCAGCCCCAAAGGATGGCAAAGGCAAAGCAAATTCTGCCAAGAAAATCCTGTGATAGGTTCACCTATATTATAGAGTCACCATAAGTCTTGAAGGCACACAACAATAAGGAATATAATTTGACATTCTTCTCTACAACTTATTGCAGTAAGGATCAGCCAACCAGCCCATCTCAAATTGTTACATATGAGGGAAAACAGAGCATAGAAAAGTTACTATTGTGGACTATAATTCCCAGAACCACTGCAAAGTCTGCCACATAGCCACCTTGGCCTGAAGATTCTGAGAATTGCAGTCCCTCCAAAGTAACTTTTCTCTGTGTTTTGGGACAAAGCATATTTGGAGTCCACAGACAAAATTTGGCATTCCTTTTTTTGCTTTATAAGGAAGTGTGTTTTGCTGAGTGACATTATTCAGCCCAAAGCTGTCCAGTCACGTGGTCTGACACAATGCTGACACATGTGCTATCTGGCATTTTGGAATGCAGCAGAAAAGACTTTCAAACAAAATCCTTTCTGTCAGTGGTTGTCTATAAACATCCTTTACTGGGAGTCACAGCTGGAAAATTGGAACACAGTCAAAAGGACATCAAGTAAGCTTATTCCACAGGCTTAAAAATGAGCCTCCCAACTCAGCCACAGAAATGCCAGTTTTCGCAAAGAACTGGTGTCTTATAACAGTCAGCCATAAAATATTATTTCCTACCTAAGCAAAACAAATCACTTCAGATTTTTAAAGGCTGGGTTATTTATTTGCCTTTAAAATAGAAGGCTGCAACAAGATGTATTTGAGCTGTTGTTTTACAAACCTGCCCTCTCACAATACCCCCCTCTGCATTTTGCACCCATAGTTGAGCAAAAGTAATTTCATGCCTAAGTGAGAATGAAATGGTAATAAAGGAAAGGGAAACAGAGCTTTCAGGAAGAGCACCTCTCTATTATTAATTGTGAACCATGTGATCTGGCCACACTTTGATTTACCAGCACAGTCTACTCCCTTGTAAATCCGACTTGGCTTTCCCATACGTTATTATGTGGATTTCATACAACCACTTCCCTTTCTGATTTTTCCAGGGACAGCATATAAAGTTTCCCCAAATGCCAATAAAAAGCAAAATGCAATCCAGCTCCTTAGGTTAGCTTTGTGTAGTCATCTTCTAAAATAAGAACCATCAAAAGTTTCAAACATGGCCCTTTTCTATTTTTATATTCATTCAGTTCTTACTATTCTTCTCAAACATTGCAGTTATTGTTTCAGCATTCCGATGGGGAGGGGCTAGTTTGGTTTTTCTTTCCATTTTTAAAGAAACCTGTTGGCTTTCATACTGAGGAACCAGAAAGTATTTTCTAGTTTCTCTTTCAGATTATAGTTTGTATTTACCAAATCTGAATGAATATTTTTGCTTCTTCACCGAAGATTCAGTGCAAGCTAGCAAAGTGAATTTGATGACAAGCTTTCTACAAAACTTATCAGATGAAACCTATTCAATCTAATGATTATTTATTAGCATTTCTAAGGAAAACATCCATCATTGGGATGATCATTGAAAGGTTGGGAATTAAATACAGACATGCTTCAATTAACAAAACCACCAACACATGAGCTCTTTTTTACATTGTCTTTTTACACCGCCTCAGCCCCTTTTTCTCCTTCTCCTGTGTATAGCTTAATATAGCTGAATATTGTTGCTTTTTAAAAAATATCACAATGTTGGCATTGTGAGGATGGTGAAGGAGGACTGTTGGTGTTCAGTTGTGGCAGAATGTGTATAGTAAATAATGCAATAAACAAAGCTTGAGCTGGGAAAGACTGGGATTCTACATAATCTAGCCAATCCTACTACAGCTGTGTGTGCCTACCTACAACAGATAAAGTAGCCAGAAGCTGCCTCCCAGAATCTTTTACTGAGCATGTGTGAATAGCAAAACAGAGAGAAAGAGCAAAACAGAAAGAAAAGGTGAAAACAGATAAGCTTACCATGCCAGTTTCCCCCAGCATGTTAAAAGAGCCTATGGGGGGGTGCAGACTGGCACTTTAGTCCACTTGCCCTGACTCTGCCCTGATGCCACACACCCATCCTCTTTTGGAAGTGGAAAAAAGGAGGATCAGGGCCACGGCATGTGGTTGCTATGTCCCCGATCTGCCGCTCCAAGGGACAGCACAGACCCACCCCTTTTGGGCCATCTTTTATATTACAAGGAACTAAACCAGATAAGTAGATATGTGAGCTGCTCTGAACAGTGAAAGAGATACATCAGCTGTAGGAAACCTCAGGCACTGAGGTTTTCTCAATCTGAATTTTTCTCAATCTGGTGGATAGGCCATCTCAATATGATAAAGTTGTGGCTATTTTAAAACTAATTATTAGTGAATGGATTCCCCTTTCTACATACAGCTGACAGGTTTTCTGTGGCCCTCTTGGGTTTCCAGTCTGTCTTCTGGTACATCTCCCAAGTTCTGCTGGTACCATGGCTCCCCCCTCAGGAGGTGGCTACTGCCACTGCTCCCCCACAGACCAGGTGAGGGGATGCTAATGCTCAATGGTACAAATATTGGTTTTTTTCTGTTCTAAAAGACCAAAATATATTTCCTAGGCCTAGGGCATAGTTAATGTCAGTAACAGCTTTAAGCTAAAATATGCCAGTATTTTCAGTCTCATCTTGGCTGTCATTCATTTGAAACCTGGAAGAAATTTTCCATGCTACAAAATTGGTGCTGGTGTGTTCTTCACTTTCCTTGGAGCAGCTCCTCTTGGATATACTGTCAGGAAAATGACATGGATGTGACCACAAAGTAGAGCTGTAGGATAAGAAATGCAAGCAGCTCAGCTCCAGGGGACAGGTGTGTGTGGGTTAGTAATTGGAAATACACACACCTGAGATGCCTGATGCAATAGGCATTGTTAACTGCCTATAAAAAGGAGATGGGAAATATCTCCAGTGTGGGTTTGTTGTGTATGGTGAAGCAGTTTGTTGGAGTGGTGCATAGTTGTGAGTATTTGAGATGGCTGTTCAATACTCTGTATGTTTATATTGTACATAGTGCAACTAAAGATTAAAGCCCTCATGTTGAGTGAAGGCTGGCCTTGCTGCTGTCTTTATTTGGAAGAAAGCCAGAGCTCAAGGCCGTGTGCTGTTGTGAAGGAATTTATCCTTCTCAGCCAGAAGTCTTTTGCAGAAGTCTCTTTGGAATCCTTCTCCTGGCGTCCTGTTGACATGGAACAACTCTGCATGTGGTCGTGGAGGACACAGCACGTCTTTCTATGCCCCGACATATACTGCACATTTGGTAGCTGTATAATAGCTGTATACTACTTTGTTATATAGGTTTATACTTGTTGTAGCATCTTTATGTCAAAATTTTGTGTCATGTGTACATGGTGGGTGGATAAGAAAGAGTAGAAATGGTGACCCACAAATTAGTGGAGGGACATTGTTAGGGTGATGCATGGGAACTGCAAGATGGCTACCTGGTATATTTTGGCAAGTGTTGAACAAGGTATCCAGGCTTTAACTGAAATGCCCTGGCATTGAAAGCATTTACAGTGAAGGATCATATGCAAGCATTAGAGGCAAGATGGATGTGCCTATGTGAGCACAACTGGAATTTAAATTTTGATTTATATGATTAGACATGAGCATGTAAGGTTCTCCTCCCCACACACCTTTTTCTCAATCTGATCTCAATTTGATGAAGTTGTAGCAATTTTGAAGCTAATTAATTAGTGTACGGCTTCTCCTTTCTACATACACCTGACAAATTTTCTGTAGTTTTGTTCCCATGAAAAACAATTATGGAATGGGGAAGATCTTTGTTTCAGACCTTTCCCTTCCCTATGTTGAAGGGGATAGAACTGGCTGGGAAGTCAGGGCTAGCGAGTTTGCACTGTTCATGTGTTGAGTACACATGCATTTTTAACATCCAAATAGGGTGTTTACTAAGCATGTTTAGGATTAGAACTGAAAGTCTTTAAAATACTTGCTGCTGGCAAATAAGCTTGAATTTTTATGTGTCTTCAAGTTAACTCTGACTTAAGGTGACCCCATCACAGGGTTTTCTCAGTAAGATTTATTCAGAGGAACTTTGTCATTGCTTTAAAGCAGGGGTAGGCAACCTTTCCCCTTTAAGGGCCGAGGGATTTCAGCTCCCAGAATCCCAGGAGCTATTGGACAAGATGGGACTATTGGCCAACATGGCTGAGGCTTCTGGGAGCTGAAGTCCCTTGGCCCTTAAAGGGGAAAGGTTGCCTACCTCTGCTTTAAAACTACAGCACACTGACAGTGCTGAAGCAGCATGTATGCATTATTTGTTGGATTTAAAATAAATTAAAACAAGAATGTGTTAAAGATGGCTCTTTAGACTGCAGTCAAATTTGTCAAATGTCTTAATGCTACTTTTACCACTGTTGGTCCAGGCAGCTCTAAGAACATATTTAGCAATTGCTGGCTAACAATGAATAATCAATGACCAAGCAGCTCATTCTTGCCATGCAATAGAAAAGAGAATTTTGCTAATGTCCCTGTGTTCCCACAGACATCTTATGTAATGACAGCAATGTGCACAGATGTCTCATACTCAGTTGTTGAGGTGGTTTTCCTGTAAAACAAAGCATGGTGAAAACAATGTGCAGATGCTTCTCAATCAAAGGCCTCAGTCTTTACAAGTTAACTTTACTGCCTGATTTTGAAGTTTTCATTTTTGATCCCAGACAGGTTCAAAAGGAATGTCTGGTTTTATTTCATCAAGCTTAACCCATACATAACATCCTTTCCCACTATTTACTAGACTGCAGCTATCAAATAAAGATATGATGTCTGTGTTTGGGTTAGTTAGTTTAAATTCTAATGAGCATGATGTAATCACTATAATCAAGCAAAGCTTGTCTATCTTTGGATTTAGGTCTCTGTGCCATCAGGCCCTAGATGTGTTCATTTGCCTTGTCATTAAACTAACCACAATTCTGCCTAATTTTCAATTAGCAGTAAGCCATCTGTATAAAGCTGTGTGGCCCTAATTTGAAGCCCATTTTGTGGCATGCTTTGTTCTTCCATAAGTTTACTAATATTTACATAAGTGTCCTCAGTTTTCAGTGAATGCTTTCGTGAATAGAACTTTCCCTGTTTTTTCCCCTCTGAAAACTACTCATTAACTGTTGCTGTTCAGAACACTCATTTTGGGAAGAGACATCTGGAAAAACCTGCATTTGGGTCAACACAGGTAAAAGTTTCATGATGGGGTTATTTACACTTGCAAAAAATCCATTTTTTGAGTTACATCAATCTGGGATCACAGAATTGATTTGAAATGGAATGAAGTTCATACTACACTTTCCATTACCGAATGCCTCCATGTCTATTTAACGTGGTTCACATTCACACTTCTTTTGCACCACAACAAAATGGATTCTTAATGTTGGTCATGATTGCTGTGCAGAGGGGCGGGTTACAAATAAAATTTATTATTATTATTATTATGAGCAATCCATCCCAGGTCTTTTTTTTAAAAAAAATGTCAATTATATGATGTGCATGGTCGTATTTCCAGTGACACAAGCACTGAGGTGTGGCTGCATGCATCAGCTGTCACTATTTCTTATCACATCACCTCATGGCCTGCCAGCAAGGGTCATGTATCCTGTGTTCTTTGCTCTTTTGCAAATAATGTTGTCTTATGTGCAATGCACTTTCCTAATCTGCCTCGGGATGAGGGATCACCATCCGTGTAGACTTGCTGTTTTGGGGTCACCCTTGGCTGTGAGAACTGCAAGGCAGAGAAGGAGGTGACTTGTCAGCAACAATAAGATAATGCTATGCACGTTTTCCTATGTGAATGAGGCCAGCGCTATGCAGTGCTTTTATGAACCTATGCGAAGGAGGTGGTGGGTATATCCCAACTCAGAGGAATTGTGGAATATTTTTGTTACTTCTCTGTGGTCAATAAGAAGTGGAAAGAGAAGTTCCACATGTCGCAGCGACTTTTCCATATGATTGTGGAAGAACTGCAATCAGATTACATCACAGGACACCTGTCTCTGTCAGACCATCTCTGTGGAGAAATAAGTTGCCATTGCTGTGTGATTGCTGGTGAACTGAGGTTCCTATTTGACTACCGCTATACAGTTCGGTCTTAGAAAGTCCACAGTCTGCAGTGTTTTTGTCCAAGTGGTCCTTGCCATGGAGATGGTGCTGTTGCAGAAGACTGTTTATCTGGGACACCATAGAAAGGTGTATATTTGAAACAAATGTCTCTGTTTTACATTGTATCTGCATGTGTCTTTGTATGTTTGTGTTACTTTGTATCTGTTTGCTTTGCACATGACTTATTTCCACTTCTATGTTTCTAAAGTCCCTACAGATGATGGTTGGCTTTGAGGCGATGGGGTTCCTACAGGTGATTGGTGCTGTGGATGGATGTCACTGTGAAATGATTGCTCCATTGTGTCAGGGTGGACAGTTCATCAAAAGTAAAAATAGATACTCCATGCTCCTGCATGGGACTTGTAACCATACTGAACATTTCATAGATATTATTGTGGGGTGGGCAGGGTCAAATCATGACTCCTTTGTATTTCACCATTCTGGCATTTATGAAGCTTTAAGGGCTGGTGTCTATGGGTGACAAGTAGGACCACTATTGGTGGCAGATGCTGCCTATCCCATTAGGACATGGGCCATGACACTTTTCAAGGGTGTGCTGCATCCTTGTCAGGCAGTGTTCAAGAAGCATCTCACTAAGGTTAGAAATGTGGTCTAGAGGGCATTTGGCTGTGTTAAGGCTCAGAGGAGATGCCTCACAGCCCCCTTGGAGATAGCAGAGAAAAATGTGAACTCTGTGATTGCTGCATGTGTGATATTACACAATATAGTGGAGTTGGTACTGCAATGTACTGATATGCTGACCTCCACAACCAGCAATATACGCAGTGGATACTGCTAACCCACTCCTCCTTAATGCAGATTAGGAGAAGGTAGAGGGCGAAGCAACAAGGGAAGCATTAGTTGAGTTCTTTTGTTGCCAGCAGCAAGAACGTTCTCGAGTCCCATAAGCACTCCCCACAGCTTGTCATCCCCCTGGCAATAATAAACATTATGTCCTCAATAAGTGATGTTTTGTTTACCTGTGGGCATGTTCGCTGGTGAACCATGGGTTGGTGACCACTGGTTGGGTGTTAATGGTGGTTTCATTTTCTCCAATACTTCAAACTATGCACTAAGTGTGTTTGCTCTTCTTATAGCCACTGGCATTGCTAGACATTTTGATTGATGTACGCACCCCAAATTGCATCTTTCTCTGAGGTCACACACTCTCAGCCTCTGAGGTGGTTTTGTGCACCACAATTTTTTATGGCCATGACCCCTTACATGGACTGTACCAAAGATATGGCACTGCAGCCAGAAATGCCAGAGGCACTATGTAATACGATAGATAAATACGATAGACCACGGCATCCTCTTGGACCGCCTAGGGGGGTTAGGTATCGGGGGCACTGCCTTGCAGTGGTTCCGGTCCTTCCTCTCGGGTCGGTCCCAGAGGGTGCTGCTCGGGGACTGTAGCTCCAATAAGAGGGAACTCACTTGTAGGGTCCCTCAGGGAGCTATTTTGTCCCCGACATTATTTAACATCTATATGAAGCCACTGGGTGAGATAATACGGAGTTATGGTGCTGGGTGTTATCAGTACGCTGATGACACCCAAATCTATTTCTCCATATCTCGTTCGTCAGCCTCGAATTCCAATGGCATCTCTTCTCTCAATGACTGTCTTCAGGTGGTAATGGGCTGGATGAGGAAAAACAGATTGAAGCTGAATCCAGACAAGACGGAGGTGCTTACGGTATCGGCCCCGAAACCAGGAATTGGGTTGCAACCTCCAGTCCTGGATGGGGTCACACTCTCCTCCAGTGACTGTGTTCGCAGCTTGGGGGTGCTCCTTGACTCGTCGCTCCTGATGGTGAATCAGGTTAATGCAACGGTCAGGAGCGCCTGTTATCAGCTTCGGCTGATACGCCAGCTGCGCCCTTTTCTGGAAGTAAGGGACCTCGAAACTGTCGTGCACGCACTGGTAACCTCACGTTTAGACTTCTGTAATGCGCTCTACATGGGGCTACCCTTGTGCTTGGTTCGGAAACTGCAATTGGTTCAAAACATGGCAGCCAGGCTTTTATCAGGAACATCTAGGAGGGATCACATTATGCCGGTTTTGAGGTCCCTCCACTGGCTGCCTATTGGTTTCCGGGCCCAGTACAAGGTGTTGGTTA
This sequence comes from Phrynosoma blainvillii, assembly GCA_026167975.1. Classification (NCBI taxonomy): domain Eukaryota; kingdom Metazoa; phylum Chordata; class Lepidosauria; order Squamata; family Phrynosomatidae; genus Phrynosoma; species Phrynosoma blainvillii. The sequence continues at coordinate 43,949,853 of JANUYF010000005.1, forward strand.
TCACCTTTAAAGCCCTAAATGGCTTGGGCCCAAGCTATATCCGGGACCGCCTTCTCCCATATAATCCTCCCCGCGCTCTCCGATCCTCTGGGAGGAACCTACTACAGCTGCAAAAAACAAGGCTGGTGGGGACCTCCCAGAGGGCTTTCTCGGTTGTCGCTCCCAGACTCTGGAACGGCCTGCCGGATGAGATCCGTCAATTAACATCTTTGGATAGCTTTAAAAAGGCTGTCAAGACGGATCTCTTCCAGCAGGCCTTTCCAGATTGAATCACCCAGCCTGAGACCTTAAAACTTGCACCGACTGTTCTCAAAACATTTGTTAAATTCCCTTTAGCAGGGTTATTTATTGGTTTGTATTAATTTTATCATTTTATTAATTGTATTCTGTTTTAATTTGATTCGATTTAATAGTTTTTTAAGGGGGGAGGGGGGTTGGTGTGTTTTAGATTGTACTCATTGTATATTGCATTTTATTCTGTTCACCGCCCGGATTTGTTCGCCATAGTGCGGTATACAAATAAATTATTATTATTATTATTATTATTATTATTACACCATTTTACATATGGACAACACTCCCAGCCTCTGCATAAGCCCATAATAGCCCTGTCCCATGCACCCCACTCTCCACACACACCCCTTATCAACTTTCCCAAAGCCTCGCTCCATCGCCACCACAAGCCCATGATCGTGTTGTGGCCATGTCTTTTAACCATTGCCTGGCCAGCATCTGTAGACTCCTTTAGGAAACAGAAGTGAGAATGTGACTTTTTGGTTTTCCATGGCCACCGTTATCACGCTTCTGACATCTCCTTGTCTATCCATGGCACCAAGCCTTCAAAAGTTTTACAATGTATCTACATACCTGCCAGTAAAACAGAATCTGACAGTGCATGGGACTACATGGTTTTTTAAAAAAACAATTTCAAATTCAAATTGCTGATAAATAATTCAACCGAGCAAATACTCCATCAGTTGGGAATCATGGTAGCGTGGTAGGTTCTATCGCAAAGAATATTGGCAAACCAGGGAGACCACCCTTCTATTGGAAAGCATAGCCCAGCAGCATGGAGCTGCCAGGAGGCTGATGCAGTCCTCAAACAGGAGGATCATTAATTTTTATCAGGTGGCCTCAAAGCACCTGGGCCTTCACAGGTTTGCTTGGTTGGCTGTGCAGTGCTGGACCAAGTTTAAAACTCTGAAGGGTACATTTTACAGGTCCATGGAAATCTTTCATGGCAACCCACCACCCACCAATCAGCCTCCCTTTTATGCCAGGCTAAAAGACCTTTGGGTCGCTGCTGGGAGGCTACCTTGGAGAAAGAGGAAGCCAATAGGTAAATGACACCTCCTTACTTTTTGCCAACAGGGCAGGGAGAAAACTCCCCAAATTTGACATTTTTTATAGTTCCAATTTTATTCCTTTTATTTCCAGATGCCAGGTGCAGGAAGAGAGTGGAGGAAACTTCCTCATCCTCCACAGAGGAAGAAGGTTCCCCAACACCCCCCCCCCCCAAAGCTGCCACACCAAGGTATGGTTAGTCCTTTGAATCCCCCACCCCACTTTAAAAAACAGCACAATAATTATTATATATGTGTGTGTGTATATATGCATGCACACACACATATTTATATGGTGCACTTGTGTGTGTGTGTGTGTGTGTGTGTGTGTGTGCACAGATAGATCCACTCAGAGACACATATATATAAAACAATGTTTATATATATGTAGATATGCACACGCAGCAATATAAGCATACACACACAAACACATACATACATATATAGATGTATACTGAATGTAACATATATATAGAGGTATAGATAGACATTCATAGGAACGTTGCTATGTATGTTTGGATGTGGACACCATCCACAGAACCAGAAACTGGTCCAGCCCCAGTTCGACCGCCTGCCCCCAACCCTGATGCACCATCTCCAGGCTTCTGTAAGCATACAGTTAAGAACACTAATTTAATAGTATTGAAGAATGGAGCCATCTTCTCCATTACAGGACACACCTTTCATGATGCTTCTTTCCTTTCCTTTATTGCAGGGAATCCTGTCCTAGAGAGGCTTGGGAGGCTAGAGCAGAGGATGTCAGCCCCGGAGGAGGCCCATCACCAAGGCCATTGACTGAGGCTGAAAATATATGTATAGTTGTATTTATTTTTTGAAAAACATTTATTACATTACAAAGTTTTAATACTTCCAAAAGTTATAAGTAAACATTTTTCTTAAACATTCTGTCTTATGCAAGTCATATCGTTATTTTAAAGAATTAAGAAAAGTACCTCTACAGAAGAGGATACCTGGAGAAACACAAATCTACCCCCCCACACACACACTTAGTCCAGCACCATGCAACCAGCCCTGAACCAAGAATGTATGCAACTTGGATCTATGCATGCCAGGGTAGGGAAGAATGGCTTGCTCTCCTTAACCCATGAAAATCTGATAGTTCACAGAAACTGTCATTTTTTAAAAAAAAAATCCACGCTGCATCACCCCCTCCCCAGAACACCCCTCTATCTCCCCTACCTCTTGACAATTTCCCATCAAGACTGAAAAACAGTTGCACAGTTTGATAGGAACTGCAGTGCAATGTAAAGGCCCACTTGCAGCTGCGCTGGAAATCCACAATAGCACTGAGATGGGGGGGGGGTGGCTTCACAAAGACCTGTGTTGGTATGGATACCACCTTCTGCTCACCCTCTGCCCATTGTCCCTCCCTCCCTGGGTGACCTGAATGTGATTGGAAACACGTTCACATTAGTTCAGTATGGTTGCAAACTGGTTCTTTTCCAAAGAACCTGTAAAAAGATCCATCTTCAAAAGAATTGGTTCAGGAGGACTTGTGCTAGTTCACCCAGATTCAGTCAGAACACAGTCGGGTTTGAAATCGACTCGAGTGTGAACAAGGCACATATAAGCCAGCTTGATCTAATTTGCAAATCAGTTTAAATCATAACGTGAATGAGCCCTCAGGGCCTCTACAGATGGTGCTTTGTGCCATCTTGGAGGCAGGAAAGGGGAGGGGCAGCCACACGCTGGGCACCCCAACCCCTTCCCAAGGACATCATCACAGCACGCACCATTATGCACAGCATGTGCCGTCAAAACATCCTCCCAGTGCAGTGTCTTAACGGCTCTTCTGGCGCCCTATTTGCCAGCATTTTAGCTCTACTTTCAGGGCCAGCAAAAGGGTGAATTAGGGCCGAGGTGTGGGGCAGCCTCGGCCCCAATCCTCCGATTCCCAGAGCAGCCCAGGACCACTCGTCTGCATCCCCTCATTGTGTAATTTTCTTGAATATTTCTCTCTTCCTCTGTCCCTTTTTCACATGCATACAGACACACACCAAATATGCACACATCACACTATCAACACAGCCCTACATTTCATTTTTTAAAATTGAGTACTGGATATTGATTGCTACATATGACAACAACAGCATCCATTTGCAAAGTAATTGAATACAACCTGGAAGAAATTTCTCTCTCTCTCTCTCTCTCTCACACACACACACACACACACACACAGAGAGAGAGGAATGTCTACTAAAAAGTGTTATAGAACTAAATGAGACACTCAGGCCAATATTATTATTATTATTATTATTATTATTATTATTATTATCATCTTTATTTTTTAAGCGCCGTAGATGTACACGGCGCTGTACAAAACCAAATAAAATCCAAAATATATAAAAAGCCTGCCTGTGGCGTACAATTTAAAAGTTAAAACAACAAGTTAGAACATCATAAAAAACAAGTTAAAACATCAAATATCCAATATTAAGTCACGCATCAGAAACAACCAGGTCACAATTGCAAACTCCCTGGGAACGCTTCCCTAAACAGTGTGGTCTTTATCTTGGCTTTGAAGCTGGTTAGGGATGTGTTGAGTTGTATTTGTAAGGGAAGGAGGTTCCAGGAGTGAGGGGCAGTGAGTGAGAAAGGACGGATCCGGGACGGGGCAGTGGAAATCCGGGGCTGGGACAGGAGACCTTGGCTACCAGAACGGAGGGAACGAGAGGGGGTGTAGGGAGAAAGAAGTTCAGAGATAGGGAGGGGCGAGCCCATGCAGGGCTTTGAAGGTGAGCAAGAGAAGCTTATAGCGAATGCGGAAGGGAAAGGGGAGCCAATGAAGGGATGACAAAAGGAGAGAGACATGGTCATATCGGCGAGCGAGTGAGATAATACGGGCAGCTGAGTGCTGAACAGAAATCAATGGGTGGAGGTGAGAGAGAGGAAGCCCTGCCAAGAGAAGATTACAGTAGTCAAGTCGCGAGACCATTAGGGCATGGACCAAAGTCTTTGCAGTAGAAGGAGAGAGATATGGACGAATTTTGGAAATATTATAAAGAAAAAATCTACAGGCCTTGGCTGTGGCCTGAATCTGAGGGATAAATGATAAAGAGGAGTCGAAAATGAAACCAAGACTGTGGGCTTCCTGGACTGGCTGAATAGAGATGTTGTTGATGGAGATAGAAAAGGAATATTCAAGAGTGGGCTTAGGAGGGAAAACAAGAAGCTCTGTCTTAGACATGTTGAGCTTCAAGCGCCGATGGCGCATCCAGTGGGAGACAGCTGTCAGGCAAGATGAAACTTGCTGCTCAAGCCCTGGCGAAAGGTCAGGGGTAGAAAGATAGAGCTGGGTGTCATCGGCGTACAGATGATAAGAGAAATCAAAAGAGATGATGAGTTTACCCAAGGACAATGTATATAGAGAGAACAAGAGGGGACCCAAGACAGAACCCTGAGGAATTCCAACAGATAGGGGAACAGAAGATGAAGTCTGTTCGCCCGAGACCACTGCAAAAGATCTATCTGACAGGTAAGATTTAAACCAATCGAGAACGGAGCCTGAGAAGCCAAGGTCAGAAAGTAAGTCAACTAAAAGACAGTGGTCAATGGTGTCGAAGGCCGCAGACAGATCGAGGAGGACAAGGATAGAGTAAAGGCCATTTGCCTTGGCCCGCAAGAGATCATTTGAGATCTTGGTGAGGGCCGTCTCTGTGGAGTGCCGTGGGCAGAATCCAGACTGGAAAGGGTCCAAAATGGAGTTGGTGTCGAGAAACTCAAGACAGCAAGAGTAGTCAACTCGTTCCAGAACCTTAGAGAGAAAAGGAAGAAGAGAAATTGGGCGATAGCTAGACAAGGAAGAAGAGTCGAGAGAAGGTTTTTTTCAGAATAGGGGAAACTAGAAGTGTTTAAAGACTGAAGGGAAAGATCCAGTAGAAAGAGAGAGGTTAAAGATATAGAGAAGGGAGGGCAACAACGAAGGAGCTATGAAGATTAGAAGACGAGAAGGAATTGGGTCAAGAGAACAAGTTGTGGGCTTAGAAGAGTTCAGTAGCGTAGAAAGTTCATCCAGACAAATGGGAGAGAACGCAGAGAATTTGTTAGCAGGGGGAGTTAGGAGATTAGTGGTGAGAACCAAGTCAGAAGGAGTCACCTCTGATCAAATAGTAGTGATCTTTGTAATGAAGTAATTGGCAAAGTCAGAGGGAGAAAATAATGAAGAAACAGGGGGAGCAGAATGTTTTAGTAGAGAGTTGAAACAAGAGAACAAACGCTGTGGGTGGCTCTCGTTAGCGCAGATCAGTAGTTTATAATAATTCTGTTTTGCTGTGGTTAAGGCACGTGAGAAGGAAGAGAGAATGAACTTAAAATGGATAAAATCAGCCCACTCCCTGGACTTTCTCCAGAGACGTTCGGCCGCATGAGAGCAAGACCGGAGGAACCTAACAATGGGAGTAATCCAGGGCTGAGGCCTAGTCACAGGGGAAGAGGAGGACACACACGTAGTTACAGGGGCAAATCTGTCAAGAGTTGAGGAAAGAGTAGAGTTAAGCAAGGACATAGCTGAATCTGTAGAGTCCCCAAGATTGAGAGAGGCAAGAGATAATTCCAGAGACTGAGTGAGAAGATTAGAGTTAACAGATTGGAGGTGAGAAGATTAGAGTTAACAGATTGGCGAAGAGCAGTAAGACGTGGGGGTGGGATATTAGTGAGAGTAAAAGAAATTAGATGGTGATCAGAAAGAGGAAAGTCAGATGCCAAGTAGTCAGAAATGAGACACCTGGCAGCAAGAACAAGGTCGAGACAGTGACCGAGAGAGTGAGTTAAAGAATTAGAGTGAAGTAGAAGATTGAAGGAAGCAAGGAGGGAATTGAAGCAAGAGGTTGAAGAATTTGTAGGATCATCAATATGAATATTGAAGTCACCGAGAATCAGGGAGGGAACAGAATCTGAGAGAAAAAATGTGAGCCAAGACTCGAAATCAGACAAAAATTGCTTGGCAGAACCAGGGGGGCGATAAATGACAGCAACATGGAGGTTAAGGGAAAGAAAAGTCGGATAGAATGAGATTCAAAGGAAGAAAAGCAGTAGCTAGGGGGCGGAGACAAGAGCTGAAACTGGCAAAAGTTGGACAATAAGATGCCGACCCCTCCTCCTCTGCCCTCAGGATGGCTTGAATGGGTAAAAGACCGCCATGAGAAAGGGCAGCGGAGGTAACGGTATCATGGGCCGGGAGCCAAGTTTCGGTCAAAGCGAGAAAATTAAGGGATCGGGAAATAAAAAGGTCATTGAGTACTGTCGCTTTTGAAGCAGCAGAGCGACAGTTCCACAGTGAGCAGAAGAAGGGAAGCTGGGAGATAGGGAGGGGGCAGATGGGGATCAGGTTGGGAGAGATATGATAGATATAAGACTAGCCTTAGACTACAGGCCTGGATTCTAGCATTATGTGAGCAATAGTTGTAGGAATGCAGCAATTCATATTTATTAAAAATCTAGCCAGATTCTTTGTATTAATATACGATGTTTGACTGTCGTATGTTACTGTGACTCTAGATAACTATGGACTATGACTCTGGATAACAGGGTTCAAATCCCTTCTCAGCCATAAGACCCAGTGGATAATCCTGGGCAAGTCACAGTCTCTCAGAGGATGGCAATGGCAAACTCCCTCTGAAGAAACTTTGCAAGAACACCCCATGATAGGTTCACCTTAGGGTCGCCAAAAATCAGAAACAATTTAAGGCACAGAACAACAACAACAACAACAGCCTGCTGGATAATTCACCATTACATGCCTTGTCAAATGTTATAAAAACAGATAATTTTCTGGTGAAATGTATCCTGAAACTGCTTTTGCAGCATCTATTGTGTACAATGTCATTCTCTAAAAAACAAAACAAAAAACAACTTGTGGATTTTTAATGGTTTGTGGATACTAGTTTACACAGAATCACCACAAAGTTGTCATAAATCCAGTTATGCATTAGGTTTTGCAAGACATACCCTTAGACAATGCCTAAAAATAGATATTAAAGTATATCCTAAATACATGGGAAGTAGGTTGCGAGGATATGAGTCAAAATGTGGTGGTGAAGCTAAGTAAAGGAATTAATTATCCCTTATCCACAAACATTTGACCTATGCTACCATAAAGAAAGAGAGGGAGAGAAAAAAAAATCTTAGCCGTTGTGTTGGAAAAATATGCAAACCTCTCACTGAACTATTGTAAGGAACTACTCCCTGATCTTTACTAATAATCTTTTTGGGCCTTACAGCATGAGCTTCATTTGCATGGTCTTTATAAATGCTATTCAAGCAGAATTGCTTTCTTTACTACCACATATTCATAACCATTGTGGGATTGTAGCATCTAATAATGCTAAAGCCCTATCGCACACCCTCCACATTGATTAAACCTCCTCAGTGCATGAATGGGCCGGGGTGGGGAGGATATACAAACACACAGGCATGTACACACACTAAATGGCTGCCTGAGGCAGCGGGATGGCCAAGGAGGGGGAGCAGGAGTATATATCTGGGTTGAGGAAGGATCCTTTCTTCATATTATTTTCCTGACAGGGGCTAATGGCGAGGCTCTGTAGAGCGTGGAGGACATGAGGGATGGATAAGGTAGGGTTCATGCAGTGGGAGAGGGCAGACCAGTTGCACCAGCCCAGGCCCTGGCTCCAAACCCGGGCTGCCCTCCTCCTCTTTCTTCTCTGTTGCCTCAGGCTCCATGCCATGCTGTGCTGTGCCTTCTGGTTGGAGGTCACAGAGGCATTTTGTATGTGCATGTGCGCACTCATACTTGCTCACCTACGGACCAAGGAATGCCCCCAAATTAAACAGGGTTCTGCTTTTTGACCAATTCTGGTTTCTGACAGTGTTGTGGTCCCTTAACCCATCAAATAAGCAGGGGCTTCCTGTTAAAGCATAATTGAAGTTTTGCACTTAAATAACACCTTGATGTATCTGGGAAAGAAGGTCAATAATTGATTTTTTTTTATAGTAAAAAAATCCCCTTTAAAACAATCTCCAATACAACACCAGAACAGCAATGACATCATGTGGTAGGTCAAACAGAGAGCGCTGTTGTATAAATACTTTTCTTCTTTACTTGCCTCATGCAAAACAGCTCTTTTGACACTTGTGAGCTTAAGCACTTAAACAAAATACACACTTGATTAGCAGTCTTGGTTACAGTAAACTTCTGTCCATTGAAAGCAAGTAAACATTTATTGTAAGCCTAGAATGGAGGCCTTCTACATGTTGTAGGACTGCAATTCCCACAATCCCTCATCATTTCCAATATTTGCTAGGCCTGATGGGATCTGAAGCCAAACAACATCGGGAAGGCCATATGTTCTTCACCTGCACTTTAAGTCATGTCCTTACTGAGTTCTTAACTGCAATGTCATGAGCCTACATGATTTGTTATCTTTTATACTTCTGGAGAATGAGCCATACAATTCTGGACATTGCTATAGAAAAAAGTTCAAATAAATTTGACTTATTTGTTAAAATATACCTTACCTTACTATTAAAAATAGTGAAGGAGAGTAACAACAGAGTATAAATATAAAATTATAACTAAAATATAAAAAAATAAATAAATGAAAATCATCAGCTGAAAACATTTCTGTCTGTTATTAGCACTTAAGAGAGAGGAAATATCAACAATACTCTATTACATTTTTGTATTCAAGTCAATTGCTGATGTCTCTGTCTGAAAAGTCATTCTAAAGCAATCTGGACAAGATTTTGAAAAGAAGTTCTATTGTAATACTGTGGTTTAGCAGGCAAATATCTCTGGTAGGCAGCATAGTTAAATGCTGGGGTGGTTGATATCTGAGCTATCTATGGAAATCAGAAAATCAGGAAAAGAATTCTACAGTGACTTTTCATAATTTATTGTTATATGATATTTCATTGATTCCTACCAATAAAAGTGCTTGAGATAATGCATGTGAATTTGTCTTTTCTTTCCAAAACCTATTACATTCTTTTAAGCAAGGTTTTTTAAGCAAAGTGATCGAGAGGGCAGTTGCTTCCCAACTCCAAGTAGTCTTGGATGAAACTGATTATCTCGATCCATTTCAAACCAGTTTCAGGACAGGCTATGGAGTGGAGACTGCCATGGTTGCTCTGACCGATGACCTCCGCCTGGGTATCGATAGGGGTAGTGTGACCCTGTTGGTGCTCTTGGATCTCTCAGCAGCTTTTGATGCAATAGACCACTCCATCCTCTTGGATCGCCTGAGAGAGTTAGGAATCGGAGGCACTGCTCTGCAGTGGTTCCGTTCCTTTCTCTCAGGCAGATCCCAGAGGGTGAGGCTCGGGGACAGTTGTTCTTCCAAAAGCGAGCTTAATTGTGGCATCCCTCAGGGTGCCATCCTGTCCCCAATGCTATTTAACATTTATATGAAGCCACTGGGTGAGATCATTTGGAGGCATGTTGCTTGGTGCCATCAGTACGCTGATGACACCCAGATTTACCTCTCCATGACCAGATCATTGGCTCAGACTTCAGATGGCATCTCTCCTCTCAATGACTGTTTCAGAGTGGTAATGGATTGGATGAGGAAAAACAGATTGAAACTAAATCCGGACAAAACGGAGATACTGACAGTCACAGGCCCGAAACCAGATTTGGGAAGTCTGCAGTCCTGGATAGAGTCACACTCTCCTCTAAAGACTGTGTTCGCAGCTTGGGGGTACTCCTAGATTCATCACTTCACATGACTAGTCAGGTGAATGCGGTGGTCAGGAGTGCCTGTTATCAGCTTCGGCTGATACGCCAACTGTGCCCTTATCTGGATGTGAGGGATCTGGAAACTGTGGTACATGCTCTGGTAACCTCATGTCTGTATTTCTGCAATGCACTCTACATGGGGCTACTCTTGTGCTTAACCCAGAAACTGCAATTACTACAAAACATGGCAGCCAGGTTAATTACTGGAACATCTAGGAGGGAGCACATAACACCAGTGCTAAAATCCCTCCACTGGCTGATGATTAGTTTCCAGGCACAGTACAAGGTGTTGGTTTTAACTATTAAAGCCCTACATGGCTTGGGTCCATCTTATCTTAGGGACCGCCTCTCCCCATATGATCCCCCCCCCCCATGCACTACGGTCCTCTGGGAGGAATCTGCTGCAACCAATAAATATCAGGCTTTCGCAGATCTCCCAGAGGGCCTTTTCTGCGACTGCTCCCAGAATGTGGAATGGCCTGCTGGATGAGATCTGTCTTATTACTACTCTTGCTGCCTTTAAAAAGGCAGTAAAGATGGATCTCTTCTGGCAAGCCTTCCCGGATTAATCGCCCAGCAAAAATTGAAGGTGACCCGCTATTTATCCTTCCTGTTGTTGTAATATGTAGGCCAAATCAGATAGGATGGTATTGTATTTTATTTTTTAAGCTTATTTTAATTCTACGATAGTTTAATCCTGTCTTAAGGGGTGGGTGGGGTGAGGTGGGAGGATGGAATTATTTTATCTGTTGTATTTTTAATCTATTGTATGGTGCCCCGATTGACAAGCAGAGGGACGGGTTATAGATAAAACTTATTATTATTATTATTATTATTATTATTATTATTATTATTATTAATTCAAGATGGCATACTGCCTAACTTGCTCTAAATATATCTACAGAAATGCAACAGTGTAAACCAGGGACGGAAAACTGGACTCTGGAGCCAAATCTGTCTCTCTTGGGTTCCCAGTATGGCCTTCAGAGGCTCCCTAGAGGACTACACCAGTTTTTTTTTTAAATAAAGTAATTGGTAGTTTAAAAGATAATGTGCATGGGTCCCCACCCCATCCTAAAAGGCTGAAGTGCATCTCCTAATTTACAGGCAGTGAGGGCTTTTGAGACTTAAATATACGGGTATTTTTGGTCTCACCCTTTTACCTTTGGCTGTAGCCACTGGATTGTGGCACCTCTGAAACTCTGAGATTGCATTTGGGCTGAAAGAAGTTTTCCAGCCTTGGCATAAACCAGGGGTAGGCAACCTTTTTGAGCCGGGGGCCGGGTTGCTGTCCCTCAGATAATTGGGGGGCTGAAACACCAAAAATAAATTACTAAATAAATACATAAAAATTAAAATTAAAAAAATATGCATGCACACTCTCTCAGCCCCAGAAAAGCCATGGCAAACCCCCTGTGGAGATTTTGCCAAGAAAACCCCAAGAACACGTAATAACAACAATAATCAATATCATCATGGCGGGTGGCGGCAGCGGCGGGAGGTGGAGGCAGCGGCAGGATTGGACTGGGGCCAGTCCAAAGGCCTTGGGGGTCCACATCCAGCCCCCGGGCCTAAGGTTGCCTACCCCTGGCATAAACCAAACATGGGAAACTCCTGCCTAAGGCATGATACAGTTGGTTACTAGAGAGAGGTCAAGACACCAATCTCCCACACTTCCACTCCCCTGTTTCTGCACACAATCTATTTATTTATGTATATTCTACCTTTCTTGCCAAACCTGAGGCCCAAGACATCTTGCTATCTAAATAGGACAGACCTCATTCCGAAATACATTCCACAATAACATGAATCTATGTAGACAGAACAATCTCTGTAGAAGTGCATGTAAATCCACCAACCCCCCCCCCCAACATCTTGTGTGCACCATTCTCCCTCCATGTGCTCATTTTCCATACACACAGAAATATCATTTCAGGTCAATTCCCTCCCTTTTGTCCCTAGAGAATATGTAGCACTTTCTTTCCTCCCACTCCATGGAGGAGAAACAGAGCCGTGCAAATATCTTACTTGAACCTGGGTGGTTAATATTGTCTACACAGAGTTCCCCTGTAGGCAATAAAGCCTTCAGATGGTCCTAACATGGGAGACACTGTTAGAAGACTGCACTGCTTCTTTGTACCAGTAAGTGGTAAGCATGTTAAATACAGATTAGTCTTCCATATCCAAAATGCTTGGGACTGAAAGTGTTTTGGATTTCAGAATACCTGTGTTCCGTTTAGAATAACCATTCCAAACCACCCTGCAAAAATGGAAAAACACCAATATTCAAGCCCTATTGGTTTGAATGGCAGCACACACCCACGGGCATCCATGGGCACCTGCAGGCATGCTGTGGGCACATGCCCCATTTTAATCCCCTCTGTTTGACCCCCACGAATGGGCAAGGGACACGGACTCGAAGTCCACGAAAACAGAGGGGCAACTGTATACACATAGCATGAAGGTAATTTTATACACTATTTTAAATAATTTTGTGCATGAACACAGTTCGTGTACATTGAATAATCAAAAACCAAAGATGTCACCATCTTAACCATCTAAGAAAAAAGTTTTGATTTTGAAATATTGTGGAATTCTGGATAAGGGAGACTCAGTCTGTATGCTCTTTTCTGCATACCTCCTGTATACTCCTATATACCTTCGGCTAGTACTCTGGCTGGGAATCCAGTAGTAACATTCATTGTGGATGCATTATTTGGTTAGCCAACTGTATACTATGTGACAAAGTAGTATTTAATATAAACAAATTAAATTTTGTTTTCCTTTTTGCATACTGGAGGATTGCCAAATTGGACTCTGTGTCACAGTGTTGGATGAAGCTCCAGACTTCTCTCTGACAATGTCTCTGTTGTTGATGTAGATGTCTGAAGCTGATGCACAAAAGAAACTAGGTGCTCTTGGTCAGTGTTTAGAGTTCAGGCAGTATGCCTCATCTGGTAGATTAACAAAAGTATGAGAGATGGTAGTGCAGGGCAAACCAGTCCCAACCACACAAGTCCTGACTTCCCCTTGTTGAAGCAAAGGTTTACAGTGGACTAGCCATGTTCATTTTAGCATGAATAAAAGCCTCCACATGGTCAGCAATTCCTCTTCATCAGAATTTGAAATCACACAAAGGAGTTTATTCCTGTTCAAATGAACACAAGTAGCCAATTGAAGAGTGGTCATAAATGGAGGGCACAATGGATATCTTTGTGAGCATGTTGAGGAGAAAGGCTGGTATGCAAGGACCCTATGGTCTTGTTAAAGGTTGCAACCTTAGCAGGTCTGTACTTAGTAGTTACTGGCCTGCATGTCTCTTTAAGTGTTTAGATGTACCATGTCTTTTAACTGAAGTATTTTACACTGTTGTTGTATGGTAAGTGTTGTTGTCCCTGATCTAGATCCATGAGGTCATCATCATCATCATCATTTCATGTTTATTGATCTTAGCCACACACTCCCTTTTCCTTTACAGTTTTGTCTGAGATTGTTTATTTTGTTAGTCTGCAGTTCTCTTTTTCTCCTCCATGTTTGAAGAGCACATATTGCAGAGCCTGTCACCAGGAGATGTTATGAAACCTTAAATGTTTGTAAGTAAATCTACTTTATATTTTTTTTAATAAAGAAGACTAAGGGGTGGAACAGATGGGCATGAAGGGGTGGCTTGAAGTCATCCCACCCAAGATGCCTTGGGGCTGCAGCAAGCACACCCCACAGCCCCAATCTGCTGGGAATCTGACTCGAATAGGAGCAGAAAAGATTGCTCCTATGTGGGCCAGGTTGAAGGTGCCCCACTGCAGCTCCAGGGTGGCTTCCGGGTGTGTGGCATCTAAACAACATGCCCCAAAGCCAGCTTTGAAGCTGCCGCCATCTGATTTACTGATTTACTGGGCAGCTTTAAGACATCTTGGGGATGTGTGCTGTCTAAACACCATGCCCCCAAGCCATGGGGAAGCTGGCTTTTAGAGCTGGTCTGTGCCAGCCCTTAGCCTCCTTTATTTGTCATCATTTTTAAACCCTGTAAGGGGAGTGGATATGGTTGTTTCTTACCTTCTGCTTGTGAATACTAATTACTCTGCTTGTGAGATATCCTACTATCTCTCACATTCCCCAACAAATCTACATTATTTAAGCAGAATGTCTGAATGAGGCTATTGCCATGGGCCATAAAAGAGGCACAGTACGGTTTGTTGTTAATTGCCTTCACATTGATCTTTACCCATGGTGACCCTGCTGATGAGACATCTCTAAGACCCCCTGTCCTCCACTGCTCTGCCCAACTCCTGCAAACTCATATTTGTGATCTCTTTAATAGTGTCCATCCATCTCGCATGTGGCCTTCTTCTCTTTCTACTTCCCCCCACCTTTCCTAGTATTCTTCCCCCCCCCCCATTCATGTTTTCTCATGATGTGTCCAAAGTATGCCAGCTTAAGTTTTGTCATCTTCGCTTCCAGGGAGATTTCTGGTTTGATCTGCTCTAGGACCCATTTGTTTGTCTTTTAGGCTATCCATGGGATCCTCAGCACTCTTCTCCAGTACCGCATCTCAAATGCATTGATTTTCTTCCTATCTTCTTTCTTAACTGTCCAGCTCTCATATCCATACATGAAAATAGGGAATACAATGGTTTACAAGATTTTAACTTTTGTGCTGAGTTGGATATCTTTGTATTTTAGGATCTTTCCTACTTCTTTCATAGCCAGCCTCCCCATTCTTAATCCTCTTCTGATTTCCTGGCTGCAGTCCCCATTCCTATCAATGTTTAATGCCAGATATGAGAACTCTTTTACTATTTCCGTTTCCTCATTGTCTAGCTGTAAGTTCTCCGTGGTCATTATTTTTGTTGTATTTATGTTCAACCTGTAAGCATGCCTTTGCACTTCCTCCTTTGATTTTCCTTAGTAGTTGCTCAAGGTCTGTGAGATTTCTACTAGTATTATGGTGTTGTCTGCATATCTCAGATTGTTGTTATTATTTCCTCCTATTTTCACTCCTCCCTGTTCTGTGACCTAAAGCTGCTTTTCTTACAGTATGTTCTGCATATAAGCTATGTTCAATAATGTTCCCCCCCCCCCATTATTTTATTGCCTCACCAGTTATGTTGGCTGAGGCTGAGTGTATAAGTGATAGATTTTTGAGCAAGGTGATCGAGAGGGCAGTTGCTTTTCAGCTCCAAGCGGTCTTGGATGAAACCAATTATATAGACCCATTTCAAACCGGCTTCAGGACAGGCTTTGGGGTTGAGACTGCCATGGTTGCCTTGACCAACAATCTGCGTCTGAGCATCATCAGGGGTAGTGTGACCCTGTTGGTGCTTCTAGACTTCTCAGTGGCTTTTGACACGATAGATCACAGCATCCTCTTGGACCGCCTGAGGGGATTAGGTATTGGAGGCACTACACTCCAGTGGTTCTGGTCCTTCCTCTCGGGAAAGTCCCAGAGGGTGCTGTTCGGAGACAGTGGCTCCAGTAAGAGGGAGCTCACTTGTGGGGTCCCTCAGGGTGCCATCCTGTCCCCGATGTTATTTAACATTTATATGAAGGGTGAGATCATTCGGAGTTATGGAGCTGGATGTTATCAGTACACTGATGACACCCAAATCTATTTCTCCATGTCTCATTTGTCAGCCTTGAATTCCAATGGCACCTCTTCTCTCAGTGAATGTCTTCAGGCAGTAATGGGCTGGATGAGGAAAAACAGATTGAAACTGAATCCGGACAAGATGGAGGTGCTCATGGTAGTGGCCCCGAAACCTAGAATTGGGTTGCAACCTCCAGTCCTGGATGGGGTCACACTCTCCTCCAGTGACTGTGTTCGCAGTCTGGGGGTGCTCCTTGACTTGTCGCTCCTGATGACAAATCAGGTAAATGCGACAGTCAGGAGTGCCTGTTATCAGCTTCGGCTGATACGCCAGCTGCACCCTTTTCTGGAAGTAAGGGATCTCGAGACTGTTGTGCACGTGCTGGTAACCTCACGCCTTGATTTCTGTAATGCGCTCTACATGGGGCTACCCTTGTGCTTGGTTCAGAAATTACAGCTGGTACAAAATTTGGCAGACAGACTTATTTCAGGAACAACTAGGAGGGACCACATTACTCCGATCTTGAGGTCCCTCCACTGGCTGCCTATCAGCTTCCGGGCCCAGTACAAGGTGTTGGTTATTACCTTTAAAGCCCTAAATGGCTTGGGTCCAAACTATCTCAGGGACCACCTTCTCCCATACAATCCTCCCTGCGCACTCCGGTCTTCTGGGAGGAACTTGCTGTAGCCTCAGAAATCGAGGCTGGCGGCTACCTCCCAGAGGGCTTTTTCAGTTGTCGCCCCCAGACTCTGGAATGGCCTGCTGGACGAGATCCATCAATTGACATCGTTAGACAGCTTCAAAAGGGCTGTCAAGACGGATCTCTTCCGGCAGGCCTTTCCAGACTAATTATCCCGGCCTCGGGTATTCCCACCCCAATGTTCTTCTTGTGACCCCATCTACTGATGGAATGAAGAATATTGCTATGGGCCAATGATATCTCTTTGTATCATGTTTTTAAATTTTCAGATTGTGATTTTAATCTTTATTGATTTAATATTGTTTTAAGGGGCGGAGGGAAAAGTTTTTGGATTGGGTTTCCCAAAGGGCGGGATATAAATAAATATTATTATTATTATTATTATTAGATGGTATTGTATAAAGCACAAAAACTAGAAGGATAGGATATAAGGGTGTAAATATTAAAAGACTAGTGTAGTATGGTATGTAAATCTTAACAGTTGTTGTGGTGTGTAAACACTATGATGGGTGAGATAGAGGTCTTCCATAAGTACAGAAATGAATGGTAAATATGATAAATATTAAATGATAAATATTGTAAGTGCAACTTGTGCATGTGCAAGAATTTCAGCCTTTGCTTTGGGCCCGAATGCATATTTAATATAGATAAAAAGCAACAGTAGCTGTGCTGGTCCACAGGTAAAAACAAAATTCAGTTTTGTTGGGCAAAACTTTTAGTTGATGCTATAAAAGTGTGTCATTCTAAAGCGTACACACATATATGGCATTTGTTGAATGGTGAGTCAATATGGAGGTAAATGGCTCTGTTTTAGTCTGGAGTAACAATATGATTTATGTCTAATTGAATTGTGGAGGTAATGTAGCACAACAGTGGTCAAATTGCGTCCTACGGGGCACATGTGGCTCCTAAGCAATATTTTTGCTTAAAAACTTGTGCTTCAATTGCTCTGAAATGCTCTCTAGGGAATACAGGCGCATTTCCTCCTATGTTTTTTGCTCGCCTTCCTGCCCTGGATCAATGTATACCCAGAAGATGCCTTTTTGGGGAAAGAAAATGAACAGGAAATGACGTCTGCTTACTTGTTTAAAAAGGTAGCTTGTGGTGGTGGTGGTGGTGGTGGTAGTGTGCCTTTAAGTCATTTTGGACTTATGCCAACCCCAAGACAACCCTATCACAGGATTTTCTTGGCAGGTTTCGTTCAGATGAGGTTTGCTATTGCCTTCCTCTGAGGCTGAGAGAGCAGGACTTGCCCAAGGTCACCCAATGGGATCCCATGGCTGAACTGGGATTCAAAACCTGGTCTGCAGTACAACCACTATACCACACTGGCTCTAAAAAAAGAATCCTCTCTTGGGCCTAAAATGGCCTGGCACACTTGAAAGATATGGTGAAAATACCCCGTAGATGGCATTTAGGGGCAATATTTATTTATTTGTTTATTTATTTATTTATTTATTTATTTATTTTGTGTGGAGTGCAGCCTTCCAAAGACTCCTGGGGGCTAATGCACACCCTTCCAGCCTTCCACAGTTGCCCACCTTATAGGCTTCCAAAGTTCAACATACATACATGTGTTGTTGCTGCAGCTGCCGCTGCTGCTGTTTGTTGTTGTTGTAGTTTGTTGTTGTTGTGTGCTTTCAGGCCATTTCTGACTTATGGTATCCATAAGGTGGCCCGACCCTATCATGCGGTTTCTTGCCAAGATTTGTTCAGAGGTGGTTTGACATTGCCTTCTCCTGAGGCTGAGAGCATGTGACTTACCCAAGGGCACCCAGTGGCTGGCTGAGCAAGGAATCGAACCCCGGTCTCCAGAGCCATACTTCAGCATTCAAACCACTATGCCACACTGGCACTGTATGTATGTTTATGTTTGTGTGTTTGTGTGTTTGTGTGTGTGTGTGTGTATGAACCATTTGCAGAAACATTTGTGATCTCTAAGTCAAAGCAGTAATGCACTTGAGACATCCTTGAATTATGTGTTAATATTCTTATTCCATTGTATATATCCGTCAGTTACCTGCCAAAAACCAGCAGGCCACTTAAAAGAGCACTTTCACCTTTAAAAATGTCTCCTAACCATTCAGCGTAGTGCTGATTGAACAAAAGAAAACAGATTAGGTTTTTTGATAATATAGGAAGGAAATATTATTATCACAACTCAAAATCTTTTAACGGGGACTTTTAAATGGGGGCAAACATTAAAGTCAAATTGAAATTCAATTACAGGAAGATTTTCAACTTGTCAAAAATAATTGCATTAATGTCAGCAATACTAAATGACTGAAACAAAGTAACCATTGTAAAATGCCTCTACAAGGGGTGAGGGGAGATGAAAATAGTTGTGTGGTGTAGCTGCAGTCAGAAGAGGTTCACTCTTATTTGTTTTAAATTCTAGGGCCAAAGTCCACAATACTGTACCAAAAGAAATAAAAATAAAAATAAAAAATTAAAGTATTGCCTCGACAGAATTCTTACATCATATGTTGACCAGGAAACACTAATTGCAATAAATCATTCTGCTATCCCCAAAGTGAAATGAAGTAGGAATTAGAAACTATACAATGCAGATTGATAGAGATAAAAGTGAACTTGGTGCAAGGAAATTGCTTACCTTTTGATCAAAAGTTCTCTGTAAGTAATTTATTATTTTCTTTTACATTGGTTACTACTAGACTTTGTATGACAGAAGAAGGAAAGCGTTTGACAGCTATTGCTGAGCAAATCAACTGAGTTTTTAAAAACATTTTTGTTGCTTCTAGTCCATTTTATTTAATAAAATGCAGCCTCCTTTCCATTCCTTTGGTGTATACCCACTAACAGAAAGCCAGCATGGTGCAGTGATTTGAGTGTTAGAATGGGGCTTTGGAAGACTAGAGTTCAAATCCCTGTTGGGCCAAGGAACTCTACTGGGTTATCTGTGGCAAGTCACACACTCTCAGCTTCAGATGGAAGCAATAGCAACACCCCACCTCACCTTGAAAAAATCTTGTCAAGAACACAGTGTGATAGGGTGCTTAGTATTTAAAAGGAAACCCATTTTGGGACAAAGTCAGGATATAAATCCAATAAATAAAAATAAAGTGCACTTAAGTGTTAGCAGTTAAAGTGCTAAGCCAGACCATCATCTTGATGTTTTGTTTTAAATTACCATCAAGTCAGGTTCATCTTATGGCTGCTGTTATGGATGATGATGATGATGATGATCATTTATATTTTTCCTTTCTCCCAATAGTGGGATTCAAGGCAGCTAACAACATATTTTTAAAAACTATATAGATTAAAAACTATTCAATATTTTGATAAAAGTATAAATATAAAAGTTATTTAAAAATCAATTAAACAATTTATAAAGTTAAAACATTAAACATTAAAAACATTAATGTCAATTTAAAGACTATACAAACCATAAAAGAAGCACACCCCATCATTAAAAGCCCATCCCATTCTTTTTGCTAGAAGTCTGGTGGCAAAACAATGTTTTCAGTTGCCCATAATGGAAGGAGAGGAAGGAGGGAGGGATGAAGTGCAAAGACTGGGAGCAGCCACTAAGAAGGCCCTCTCCCTTGTTCTCACCAAATGAGCCAGAGAAGGAAGCTGGCAACCCTATGAATGAGAAACTACCAAGACACTGTTATTAGCAGCTCTGATAAGGTCTTGTAAAGACTGTGACTTCCTTTACTGAGTCTATCCAACACTGCTAATTTATAGATGTCTTCTGTATGTCATGGTATTCATTCTTGTGGTCTCTTCCAACTCTATGTGATTCATTCTTTTTAAAAATTACTTTCTAAGCATGTATGGATGGGCCAGTTCCACTTTCACTTTCCCCCACAGGTTTTTCCAATAGTCTGATATGGTAAGACAGCTTCCTGTGTTCCTAAATAGAAAAAATGTAATATACAATAGACATAAATTCTTGTATTCCTGAATAAATCTCCATCACAGAGTGTGAGAATTTCTGTCTGAAAAGTTCTCAAAAGCCCCAGTGAAAGATGATAAGACCAGACAGACAAATCATGGGTTGATATTGCAGACAGGATGGACAAGCAATTTTGAATCATAAAATTATTTCAATTGTAATATCTGATAAAAAATGTACAATTTTGTCAGTGTGCCTCAATGTTTTTACACCTGTTGAAGGCTACTGCACATGAAAAAAAAAACTTTTACATTTAAAAAAATCAGTTTTCATGTGAGATGAATCATGCAAGGCAATAATCTGTGACAATTGTGGGTGAGATCCTGCCTTTTTGATTGGAGTGGAAAATAGTAGAATCTCCTTTTGCATAGTATAGATTGGTAGCACTCCAGTTTAATACTGGCTGCACATCTAGCGAGCCAGTTTGGTGTAGTGATTTGAGTATTGGACCAGGACACTGGTAGACCAGGGCTCGAATCCACTGCTGGGACATGGAAACTCACATAGTGACCCTGGTCAAGTCACACTCTCTCATCCTCAGAGGACAGCCAAGAAAACCTTGTGATATATTCATTTTAGGGTTGCCACAAGTCAGAAATGACTTGAAGGTGCACAAGAAACACAATTAGGAGCATCACTATTCTTTGCTTGACCCTAACTTAGATTTCACTTGAGCTCACTAGTGTAAAGGTAAGATATAAATGTTTTAATAAGTAAATAATGTAGTAAACTAATCAAGACCAGAATTAAAATTCTTCAAATAAATACATACTAGTTGTTTTTTTTAGTGGTTGGAAGAACACCAACACCAGCATTCACATCAACAATAAACCAGTGATGTCCAGTGGACCACAATTGACCTTCTGTTTTCTTCCTCCTCTTTACCTCTGTTGGCAAATGTGATATTCAGATCCAATCATTTGGGAAGGCAGAGTGTTGTACTAATCCTATATACATCAATGGAATCAGTGTGCATTCAAAAGTTTTCCATATTTACATTTTCTAACATTCAAGTTGTCTTAACCCCCCCCCTTACCTTTTTGGTCCTAAGAAGAACACTGTCCATTTTTTAAATTCATAAATAGCTCAGTGACAGTGAAGAAAGTTGTTTGTGGCATGAGGACTTTCTGACATGCCTGTGAGTCCTTTCTTCATGGAACACTCTCTTTCTCATAACACTCCTTTGATGTCCAACAATATATTTTATTCGACGGGTCACATTTCCGCTCTAATATACATCAGTTTTTGTACAAGCCTTGCTATTTAGGACTGTAGCTCCCCCCTCTCAATATTTTGCTCATAGAGGCAGAACAAATCTGCAGCCAATAAAAACTGGCTTTTTTTTGTTCCATGCCCAAAATATATCATCATGTAACTAACAAATATCATACTTTGGTTCCAATATCAGATGGGCAAGACTCAGTTACCTCCCAGAAGATTAACCTTTGAGTCGAGACCGATTCATTAACTATGTACATCAGTCACCAGACTGCAGCAAAATTTATTGCAATTAAGCATTGCTAGACTGTATGGGCTGAATGAGATTCACTATTATCAGTACCATTAATAGTTTTCTGAACTGTTGCCAGTACATTCATCCACCCCACCCAGTTTTCAATAATATAGTAATTTTGACACAGAGCCCATGTTTTAACATTTTTAATAAAAACATTTTTTAAAAAAGAAAAAAAGAGCATACATCAGTAACAGAGCAGTAAAGTTCACTCCCCTCCCCCATCTTCTTCTTGCCAAAACTAACAGAAAGGAAAATGTCAGGCTGGCTTTGCTCCAAGAAAACTGAATGGCCTTAGTCCTTATTCTTTGACTAGTAGCATTGTGTATATAGAAGACTTGATTCCCCGACTCATTTTGACAAATCTGAATCCCAGATAAGAATGTCGAGGACTAGAATCCTGTAATTTACAGCCAATGATTCTGCTTAAGATCTTTCAGTGCCACATAACAAATCAATGTGATTTAGAAAATAACATGGTTTCTGCCATTGACATAAGCCATATGTGAGCTGCTGAGCTACTATGTAAGCCGCAGCTATAAATTTTAAGTTGTTAGGAAGAGTTCCTTTAAAAATTGGTTCTAAACAATTATCATAATTCTGAAAACTGAGTAATGACCTTGAAGGGATCTCTTATTTTATTTTATTTTATTTTATTTCACACAGTGAGAAGATATAAGTTTCAATTCCAAGTTAGCTTCGTCTATAGCTCACTAGAGAAATGGGACACATGGCAGCGGCGGCAATTTCCCCAAAACAAAATCTTGTCACTCACAATATGGTTTGTATTCTGAATGCCAACACAATCATGAGATTAAGATGCTTGTTCAGACCACTGGTTTGCATTTCTCAGTATCATACTAAACACACAAAAGAGATTTCCATTTAGCCTCAACTGCTTGTTAAGAAGATCCATAATCACTTGTCATAGTCTGAGAGATGCCTGATGGAATAGTAGAATATGCTACTGAGGAGGGTGGTGGACTGTCCTTTCTCAGAAAGTTTTAAACAGAAGTTGAATTGCCACTTCTCCCAGCTACTTCAACTGTTTTAGCTGCCAATTGGACTAGGTGGCCCCTGTGATCCCTTCCAATTCTACTATATGATTCTATTTCTATATATATATATATTTATGGAGCTCTTAACTGCAATGTTGTGATGTGCCTTCAAGTCATTTCTGACTTATGGCAACCTTAAGGTGAACCTATCATGGGATTTTCATGGCAAGATTTCTTCAGAAGAGGTTTGCTCTTGCCTACCTTTGAAGCTGAGAGAGTGTAACTTGCTCAAGGCCATCCAGTGGTTTTCCATGGATTTGAACTCTAGTCCAACACCCAAAGCAGTATTTCACAGATGAAAACAAGGACATGTGTGTCTAAGCAACATCAGAGTGTTGCCCAAAGAGTGTGACCAGGCAACAAAAATGTGATAGTTATTAAGAACACACAGTACTACTGCTTTAAGCAGAAAAACCATATATGGAATTTAAGAAAGCCTGAAAAAAAAAAGAAAAGAAAAATAAATACTTTAATATGCTCTGTGTGTGTGTGTGTGTGTGTGTGTGCCTGTGTATGGCATGCAATGAATATATCAGTCTAAAAATCAAAATGCCTTTATTTGACTTGCTCAAAATTATAGCTTTCTCTTGGATCTTTTGAGTGCTGTGAGACCACAAACGGCTAGAGCAGCTGTTCTCAACCTTTTAAAACCCTGCGGACCCTTGAAATAATGTTCAGGTCTCAGGGAACCTCTGCCTAAAAAATATGGTCTCAGTTAACCTCTATATAAAAATTATCATATCTATAGCTCTAACAATGTTTATTTATTTATTTATTAAAAAATCTCTTTGGCAGAACCCCCAATGACTTCTCAGGGAAACCTAGAGTTGCATGGAATCCTGGTTGAGAAATCCTGGGCTGAAGAATAGCTCCTTGTGCACCGTCCAAAAAGAGATGCATATATACCTAAACCGCACTTATATGCATGCATGTCAAAAGATGCCACTCAAAGTAGACCCTTTGTTTTCCTTCTCTTTATTTCACTGCTACAGTATGATGTAGTGGCTCTTGCCATTTGGTGGCAGAAAATAGTGTGGATCTAGTTTCTCAGCATAGCTGAGGGCGGCTCTGCCTGCCTTTGCAATAGTCCCTGTAAAAATTGGGAGTCTCCCTTATGCAAAATGCTTGGGACCGGAAGTGTTTCGGATTTTGGATATTTTTGGATTTTGGAATATTTGCCAGCTGCCCATTTCTGCCTCGCAAATGAATGACCAGGAGCACCAGTGGTTCAAAGGCAGAAGCAGGTGGCTGGAAGGCTCCCTGTAGATATCCTATACAGCAATGAGCTACCTTATATGAAATAAAATGGTACAGTATTTGCAGGCTGCAGAGAGAAACATGAAGAGAATCCAAAAACCTGCTTTAAAAAATGCATGAAAAATGGAGTGAACTTTCCAAGGACTGGGGCTGCAGTGGGATGAGGCAAGTGGCACCAGAAACTGGAGGGCATTAGAACCCAGGAAGAGAGGCCTTGGCAATAGCAGCAGCCTCCACACTGATGGGCTGCCTGAAATCCAAGTTGTGCCCTCTCCATCCGCCTCTCTCTGCCTGCAAATATGGAACCATTTTATTTTATATAAATGACCTGATTACTGTACAGGAGGTATCCAGAGCACCCTCCATCCACTTGCTTCTGTCTTCGAGCTGGTGGTGGCAGTGCTCTTGGCTTTTTGTTAATAAGGCAGGAGCATGTGGCTGGGAAATATTCCAGAATCAGGTCCATTATATAAATATAGTATAGGGAGTTAGAGGCTTGCTGTGGTTCTTTCACAGGGCCTTTGACAATGTCTGTACAATATGAAACCAAGTTGTTATGACAGGATAAATTTCACTTCCAAATGGCTGAGCTGTGACCTGTATAGCTCATTTTCCCAGCAGGATCATATTCAGCATGTATTAATACCAAAGTTACAAAGCCACTTCTTTTTATTTTCTTTAAAATAATATTTTATTTTGCACCTCAGTTTCTTCAGCCCTGGCCCACATCCTCAAGACAGGTTGTGCACAGTTACAGAAGATAAAGGGTAGGAATTTTCCATATAAGACACAATAAATTTATGAAACCTAGAATCTTATTGCATGAGAAAAGAAATCTGAAACTGAGCAGGAGAGTAGTGACTTTCTCCATGCCTCTCTGCATGCCATTGTAGCACTTCTGTTTTCTTTCCAAGGGAAAAGGCCATAAAATATATATTTTGCTATGTTGGAAAAATCCATTCAACAAAAGACATGCTTTTACGACCTTCTCCCTGGGGAAGAGAATGGAAGTGCTATGATGGCATGCAGAGAGGCATGGAGAAAGCTGCTATTCTCCTGCTCCATTTTAGTTCTCTTTTTCTCATGCAATAAGGCTCCTAGTATCAAAGGATAAAGGGATAGACTTTAACGTCTCAGGTGACTTTAAAAAGAGATTATGGGCCTTTACAGACTGCCAGAAATAATGCAACTTGAGTCCACTTTAACTCCCCTAGCTCAGTGCTAGGGAATCATGGGAACTGTAGTTTATTGTGGCACCAGAGCTCTCTGACAGAGAAGGCTCAATGTCTCAGAAAAAACTGCAATTCCCATGATTCCCTAGCACTGAGCCAGGGCAGTTAAAGTGGACTCAAGTTGCATTATTTCTGGCAGTCTGTAAAGGCCCTACATCAGTTTGTAGAAGCTGATTCTGTATGTACCTATTATGTTTGATTCATTTTATTTCATTTCTATCCTGTCTTTCTCTCTGTACTGAGACCAAGATAGCTTAAAACATGATTGAAAAACAGAAAGACTTTGCATTAGTTGATGTTTGGAGATGCCTACATAATGATAATAAAGAATGCACATTTTATTCAAACAGACATAACTCATTCTCAAGGCTGCACATGATTTGGTTTCCCATAATTTGGAGTAAATATATTAAAACTGTAGATATATTACCTCGTACAATATCAGATCATAACCCTGTTACTCTTATGCTGCATGAGGAAAAAAAACATAACAATATTTGGAGGTTAAAGGATGAACTATTACAGGATCAAGAGTTGGTTATCAAAGCAAAAGACACTATCAGACTATTCTTTAAAGAAAATATGACAGAAGACATTAAGATGTCCTCAGTTTGGGAAGCAGGGAAAGCTGTGTTACGAGGTTTTTATATCAGTCAAGAGGCTTATCAAAAGAAAACTGAAAAAGAAAAAAGCCAAAACCTACAAAAATTGATATTGCAGAAAGAAGACAAACTTAGAAAAACACCAGGAGATAAAAATATAATAGAAGAGATAGAAATACTTCAGAAACAATTAGCTAGGAAAGACACAATCGAAATAGGGAAAAAAATTAAAGGCCTTAAAGCAGGAAAACTTTGAGCAAGCAAATAAGGTAGGTAGATGGCTAGCAGAAAGATTAAGGAAAGAGAAAGTGAAGAAAATTATAAATAAAATTAGGGAAGAGAAAACAGTAACAAGACAAAATGAGATAAAAGAGGTATTTCACAAATTTTACTCAACACTATACCAAAACCAATTTGTAGAGATAAGCAAAATTAGACAATATTTGAATAGGCAAAAATTTAACATTCCAAATGAAGACCAACTTAATAAGTTAAATAAAGAGATTTCAACAACTGAGGTAAGAGAAGCAATTAAAAATTGTAAAGAGGGTAAAGCACCAGGACCCGATGGGTTTACATCACTCTATTATAAAACCTTCATGGAAGAACTGTGTGTTCCATCACAAAAGACGATGAATATGATATTGCATGAAGGATTACCAATTTCATGGACAGAGGCCGATATAGTACTTAGCCCCAAAGAAATAAAAGATACAACTGACCCAAAGAATTTTAGACCAATCTCTTTATTAAATGCTGATTATAAATTTTTTTAATATTATATTGGCTAACAGATTTAAAAATTACCTGAAGGATTGGATAGATGAGGATCAAAGAGGTTTCTTACCTCTGCGCCAAATGCAGGAAAATCTAAGAGTTGTGTTAGATGTATTGGAATATTATGAAAAGCATAATGAGAGGAATTTAGGATTAGTGTTTATAAACCTAGAAAAAGCTTTTGACACAGTTAATTGGGCAGTTTTATTTGAAATTTTAGAGAAAATGGAATTAGGTCATACATTTATTAAGTGGATAAAAGAAATTTATAGCGAACAGAAAGCTAAGATCATCATAAATGGGGAATGTACAGAAACTATATCAATTAAAAGAGGCACTAGACAGGGTTGCTCGCTCTCACCCCTCTTATTTTTAGTTGTAATAGAAAAGTTAATTAAGGAAATCAAAGTGGAAGACCAAATATGTGGAATCAGGATTAGAAAGAATTGTTATAAATTAAGAGCTTATGCTGATGATTTGGTTATCTTTCTTGACAATCCATGTGAATGCGCAGACAAACTGATGGAAATTCTTCATGAGTTTGGTGAAACATCAGGTTGTAAAGTTAACAGAGGAAAGTCAGTAATTCTCACAAAAAATTTGGCTAAAGCAAAAGAAATTGAACTGAGTAATAAAATGGGTATGACAATTAAAACAAAAGTTAAATATTTGGGAATCATAATACCTAAGAAAACTATTGGTCTGTATGATGAAAATTATAAGAAGTTTTGGAATGAAATTAAACAGGACATGCATAGGTGGAATAAGAAACAACTGTCTTTGCTAGGTAGGATCTCAGCTATAAAAATGCTTGTACTGCCAAAAATGCTTTTTCTTTTCCAAATGATCCCCATATTAAATACAGATAAACCCTTCAAAATTTGGCACAGAGATCTCAGTACTTTTATTTGGCAAAAGAAAATACCAAGGGTTAGATTAAAGATTCTTCAGGACGCCAAAGAAAGAGGAGGATTGGGAGTGCCAAACCTGAGATTATATTTTGAATCATGTTGTCTCTTGTGGATCAAGGAATGGATACTTTTAAAAGATAACAAATTACTTGAGCTGGAAGGAGAAGGACTACATTTTGGATGGCATGCATTCTTGGGCTACAACAAACTAAAAGCTAATAAAGATTTTAATTCCCATTGTGTAAAGAAAGCTCTATTCCGTGTATGGAAAAGATATAAAGCTAGAATCATGCCAAAACTCCCACTTTGGTTTTCACCCCAAGAAGCAATTCAAAGAAAAGAAACAGCACAAGAGACAAAACGGTTAACTTATGAGCAATTGTTAAAAGTAGATAGTAATGGAAAGTATAGTTTAAAATCCCAAGAAGAATTAAATAAAGAAGGACATAAATTAAATTTGTTCCTATTTAGACAAATTCTAGAACATTATAAGACAGATATTAAATTATATGAAATTAGTGAAAGCAACACAGATTTTGATGAAATAATCATAAATGGTACAAGTAAATGGATTAAAAAATTTTATGCAATACTCCTGAAATGGGATTTAGAAGAAGAGATAGTGAAAGAAAATATGATATTGTGGGCAAAAAACATCGGACACTCATTGGAATTAGCTAAGTGGGAAAATACTTGGACTAAAGGTATGAAATATACCTTATCTCAGAGTCTAAGGGAGAATTATTACAAGTTGTATTTTAGATGGTATCTCATGCCAGAGAAATTAGCAAAAATTTATAATACTAAAAATAATTTATGTTGGAAGTGTAGAGAAAAACCTGGTACCTTCTACCATTGTTGATGGACATGTAAATATATTAGAAATTACTGGATTAAAGTGTATGAAATAATAAGCTCCATCCTTAAGACAAAAATTCAGTTCTGCCCAGAATTTTTTCTACTTAACATGTGGGATGATAAATTAGAGAAAAATCATGGAAAAACCCTTTTTTATTTGGTGACAACGGCTAGAATGACCTTAGCGCAAAAATGGAAATCTAATATACTCCAAGTATAAAAGAATGGTTAAAAAAACTATATGATGCAATTGAAATGGATGAACTGACTCAATTTTTACGATGGGAATGCAAAAAGAAAACAACAGAAGAATGGAAACTAGTGTTAGAATATTTAGAACAGATATGGGGGAAAACAGCTATAATTGGTTTCTAGGATCATCTAAAGAAAATTGTAAATAACTCTGACCCAGTACAAAATGTAATTGGTGTAGAGGGAGATGAAGATAGATGAGGACACCTGAAGGAAGTAGACACTGAAAAAGACAAATGTTATAGATGTGGTAATAATAAATTTAATACAAATGAAACATGAAATAATATTAGGACTTTATGATTTAAGACTTAAGATAGGCCAAAGCGAGGAAGCTTCTCTTTAGCTAGAAGCAGAAAAGAAGACCAAATAAAGTACAAGGAGCTAACCAGTATTAGTAAGGAGGAAGTTTAGAATGAAAGGATTGGAAAGAAAGTAGAGTGGAATGAATGGGAGTTTGGTTGGAGATGGGGGGAATGGAAAGGAGTAGAAGGTGAGAAAAAGCTGAAGAAAGTAAGAGAATGTAGATGAAGGTGGGAGTATGTAGACAGGAAGAGAGAGAGAGAGAGATGTAAATAGGAGGATGTTAGAGAAGAGAATGAAATGTAGACGTGTTGAATAGAAGGTTTAAGAAAGGACGGAGAGAATGGAAAGATGAAAGGAAGTTGAGGGAAAGGTAGCAGAGTGTTTACTTTAGTAAGAGAGTATAGAGGGAGTAAGAAAGAAAGAGAATGGAAGATCCAATGAAGCTGAATAGATAATTTGGATATTATTTATGTATTTTATGAACAAGGAAGCTATAAGTCATTTTCTTAGATAATGTAAGTAGATGTTAATTAACGTGATTAATATGTTTGTCACCTGTATGAACGAATATGTATCATATTGTATGTTGTATTGATTTATGTGAATGTTTTTTTAAGGTTTTGTCTTTGTTTTTGTTTTTATATATAATAAAATTTAAATTTAAAAAAAAAGGAGAAAAAAAAAAGAAAAACAGAAAGACTTAAAAACTCAGAATGGAATACTAAAACATAATTGGAAAGATTATCCTAACAGAGAACAACTGAATTAAAAACAATTTTAAAACATGTGGGAGCCACACAAAAAACAACAAAAATGGGGAGAGGACAGTAAAAGGACAACACCCACTTATCAAAATCCTCTTTCTTAGCAGGCAGTCATACCAAGGCCTGCCTGATCAAAAGATCTTAACCTGTTGATGAAAGGACAACAGGGAGGTAACCATATCAATTTTCCCTAGAATAACCTGCCACTGAGAAGGCCCTTCCTGCTCTTGTGTCCTCACCAAATATCCCTGTGAGGGTGGTAGGCAGGAAGGAAAGAATGGCCTCCCTAAAGATCTTAAATTTTTTAGAGCAGGCATGCATTTGGCATTCATTCATTCAGATGGCCTGATCCAAGTTGCACGAGGCTTTATAATGGGTGAATAGGTGGGCAAAGTTTGGTTCACTTTTTGTGGCCCCCTAGTCTTCCACAGCTGCCCACCCTTGCTTTAGAAGTTGCAATCTGCACCTTGAATTTTGTGTAGTAATAATCTCAGAAGACTAAGGTTCAAATGTTCACCCAATATCTGTTGTTGGGGGCTGTCTTTAAATGACCAATAAGCATAGCTAGTACATAATGTGATCACTTGTCTCCTGGTTGGGGCCAGATAGTTAGAATATATTATACTAGTTCTGTGTTGACTACCATGTTCTGTCCATTTCTGGACCTAATTAAAAATGTTGGCTTTAGCTTTTGAAGTACTCCATAGTTCGAATCTTGGAAGCTAAGCAGCCTCAGCCCTGGTTAGGACCTGGATGTGAGACTACCAAGGAATACCCGATGCTGTATGCCATAGGAAGGAAGTCAATGGCAAACCACCTCTGAGTATTATTTGCCTAAAAGTGCCATATGAAATTCATGGGGTTGCCATAAGTTAACAGGCTACTTGAAGGCATGCACTAAGAGTTTCATTAGTGACCACTAGGGATAAAGACTTTTTAATAGGGAGTCCATTGTGGAAATCTCTCCCAAAGGATGTGTAGTTATTCCCTTCAAGCAGCTATACAGATTAGGTTTTCAAAGCCCACCTGTTTTGCATGCCTTTTCATTTATGTTGTTTTATTAGTCAGTTTGCTTTTCTGAATATTTTATTGCTTTTATTGTTTTCCATTTTGAAAATATTGGCTGGGATAAATTGTGGCTGTTTCTTGTTTTTTTTCCTGTTGGCCTGAATCTTACTGTTAATCTTAATTAAACTAAACCCACTGAATGAAAGGGATTTACTTATGTGTTAGATCACAATTCAACAACTGAATCAATGCACAAAACAACAAGATTCAGGGAGTCATCTTCTTATTTTGATCCTTGTATTTTATTTGTTTCCTGGGTGAACTAAATATTTAAATACATATTTAAGGGAGGAAGGAGCAATTGTATTTAAGCTCTTCTTGCAGTTGTATATTTAATTAAAATGAAGTCTCTCTGATTGTTAGAGTATTGCATTCTTAACTAGATTCAACTACTGTTATTTTGTCTGAGGGTTACAATATAGAGATTTCATACTGAGCATTGATTATGAAAGGGAGTAATTTCTTAGGTGTGCCAGTTTAATTTAGGTTTAGAACATGAATTGCTGGGTCTAAAGAAATTTGTAGAGTTGAAAGATGTTAGAAGTACTGTCAACTTGGTTACGGAACCATAGAAGAGGAAGGGTACATAAAACTGTGCAAAAGAAAACTTTAAGAGAGGAGAGAACATTTATTAACACATTCCATTCCAAATGAAAGAAAATAACATGGGCAGCTAAAGAGGTTATTTTTTTCATGTAAAAGGTTTCATTCTTGTTAGTAACCACTTTTCAGCAAAAATATTTCTACACATGTACATGTTTATATATTATAGTGAATGCCCAAGATTTAATCAATGTGGCCATCTTTCATCAACAGTTCCCCTCTGCAACAGCCAATAATTACATCTTAATGATCCTACCAATAAATCTATATTTTCCTATTTCGGAAAATGCTTCTGAAATGCTGATAACTAGGAAGGTATAATTATCACCATAATTCACTGCTTTCTTTGTCTTTTTCTCTTTCTCGGTCTAAAGTTTGTTGCATTCATATTTGTGTGTGTGTTAATATTAATATTAAGTGCCTCCCCAATAAACAAGTTCACCAACATGCCCCTGTGGATGTTGATGTTTGCCCAATGTTGGGCTTTTACAATAATGTAGTTTTTTATTGTTTTTGGTAACACAAATATATGACTAAGGGAACTGCAGACAGGTGGCTCTGGGCTGCCCTGGGAAGCGGTGGATCTGAGCTGCGGCTACCCCATGGCACAGCCCCAATCCTCCCTTTTGCCACCCTGAAAAGAGCAGCAAAAGGCCACCCTAAGAGCCGGCACATGGCTCTTCGGTGCCCTTCTTGGCACAGCGTATCAGAACGCTGCACCGGGAGGGTGTTAGGACTGCATCAGTGTGGGGTTGGGATGGCAGGCGTGTGGCTGCCCTGCCCCATCTCTGCCTCCAGGCTGGCCTTTTGGGCCGGTCTGCAGAGGCCTTAAATCACCTGAACAGAATTTAATTATATTCCATGTAAATTTGTAGAACTCTTCACTCCCCAAGAAATTATTGACAAAAGCCACATGAATAGGAATCCACCACAGAATGCAGTATGAAAATATAATGTATTCCCCATACACCAGTAAATATATCTCCCACACTGATTTTGAAAGCAGCTTGGTAAAATAATTCAGATGGCTTTTGTAGGAGACAATCTAAATATTGACAAAATTCTCAAAAATACTTGCTCAAGATTAATTCCAACAAAATCAAGAGTGTTGCCAATGGAAACTCCATCAATCCCAGTAATTAAGACTGCCATCAGTCTGGTTATCTCACAGATAACCCTATTGTTTTTGAGAGTGAAGCTAGTTGTTGTGCTGTAAGTATGAATATCTTTATTCAAAAAATAAACCATATGCTTGGCATTCAGTATTGCAGTTATAGATTTGTAACCTAGAGTTACAGATCTGTAACAGCTGTCTATTCAGTAAAACTGCATAGTCCTACTGTAAGACTATGCAAATGCCACTGTGACCCACCTTAAGAGCCAGCAGCTGGATCAGGCAGAGGAAGCTCATTCAGCTTCTGGTTGGGGAGCAAAGAAGAAGATATTCTAGCCCCTTCCCACTAGTAAGTGAGGCTGTGACAATAAAACTTCTGTTGCAAGTGCTTGTCACAAACTTGCTCACTGGTGGGATGGGGTGGAAACATCATCCTGCTTGTGTCCTGATGTAACTAAGCAGCTGGTGTAAAATATGAGCCTATATTGCCCTGTCTGTCTCCACATAAGAACTCTTCATCTTGCAGAGAAAAAAAAGGATTAGCTTGTTCTTCTGTGTTTATTCAGCTTGAAGGCTTCTTCCTCTTTAGGACTTCATTTTTTAATTCACTGGCCCAAGACAAGGGTGGACAAAGTGTGGCCCTCCAAATGTTCTTGGACAGCACTTCCTACAATTTCTCATCATCAAGTATGCTAGCTAGGGCAGTTGCAACATGTAGTCCAACAACATCTGGAAGGCTGCATGATTCCCAGGATTGGGCTAATGAAGGAATGGCAACTGTGGAAGACTAGGGGACCTGATTACACCTCTGGGAGACCCTGGCGGGCTGCTTTGCAACTACATCTTCTTCTACAAAAACCCACAGGTTTTGCTGCAAATTGTCCTGGACTCCTCCTCTAGGAGACATGAAGGCATTTTTCAAGACTCAGGCAAATTGACTGATAATGTTAATCTACATATAGGGATAGGTAAGAGTTCTGTCCAATCATTGACAAAAACTTCCAAAGTGAACAAATTTCTTCATAAAAACAATGGAAAAATTTGTTGCTGTTTTTTATTTTTTAAAAAGAAAACTATATGTGTGGGACAAAGGGAAACTGCACAATTGTTTCATTCAGGCAGAGGCTTTAGTGCTTTTACCTCAAAATCTGGGTTTGCATTTCTATGTGTACAACTGTATTTTTGGTGCTAAATTAAGATCACCCATTTCATTTATCTGACCTGTCTTTAACAGCTATATACCAGGTAGGCAAAACATGGTCCTTACCCCTCAAGAAGCAGCTATATGTTTTTGAATTTGGTCATTACAAGTGGCTAGGAACAGTAGTGGATTTACTTTTTACATACACTTTTCAAAATTTGCAAGTTCCTTCATAAATGGGAGAAAAGAACTTGAGATTTTGGTTTTTGGTTTTTAAAAAAATCAAATGCGGTAGCAAGCGAAATAAACAGATCCACCCATCCTTGCCCACAAGTAGCTGTGTGATCTCATTTCATCAGACTTTCCAATGGTGACATCAAAGCAAGGTAACAGGGGATGGGGGTGAAGAGGACTTCTTTGGTATTATCAGATTGCAGCCCCGATGTGAAACCTGCTTGTCCAGCACAATAAAGTTCCTACTGTCTACAGAACTTCAGAGAAATTGGTATATCCTCAGCTTGGCTTTTGAAGTCACCAAGACAGTATTGCCTGTGATAAAAGCGTTTATTTATAACTTGCTTAGCTTATGTCTTTTCCCATTGAATCAGCAGGCTCTCAAAGATTTGGGGATATAATTTCAAGGGCTGTTAAACCTCTGTCAAAGTTTTGCAGGCCCCCTATGGAGCTGAACTATCCAACATTCTATTTGCTATGACAGAGCTTCATGTGAAGGCAGTCAGAAAACTGACAGCTTCAAGTGCTAGTTTTTGTAACTCCAAGTGGCATTTAATCTGAAAAATAACATTACCAAAATCAGCAAATAATTGGCTTTCTATTTCCTGTCTTTCCTGGTATTGCTATTCTGCACACAACTCTGTTCTCTGATCTCTTTCAAAGAAATGTCTTTTATATATCCCCCAGGAGTAGGGGAAACAACTAAGATCACTGCAGGGAAGAGAACCTGAAAGATATATTAGAATAATAATCTTTAAAACTACTACAGTGTTTGGCATCTTTATGCTCTTATGCCAGCATTGTATGGATATTGCCCTCTGAATCCTGTTGGAAACATCAGTGCCACTTTTGGTGATTACAGAACCAGAGCATTTTATCAGAACAACAAAAATGTTTCTTAATAAATAATGACCACCACATTGTGACACAATATTTTCCTTCTAATTTTTAATATTTTTTTTAAAAGTAGGGTAGTTTTTTGTTGTTGTTTTTTTTGTTTTTGTTTTTGCTTTTAAAATATCTTCTCCTACCAAGCATGCCTGCATCATTCCTGGTAGCAAGGAAGGTGAGCAGGTAGATTAGGCTGGGGTGGAGGGGTGTGTGTGAGGCAACCATTTACAACTGATTACGGGGAAACAGGGGAAGGTCTTTGGTACCTGGAGCAGCCTGGAACCTGGCTTGGCTGGAGGTAAGAGGACTTTGTTCCCACAGGCCAGCTGCTTCATTTGGAAGAAGCTGCAAGAGTGACTCCCAAAGAATCCAACTTCCTTTCCTGGCCTACTGAGTGGCAGTTTAGAGTGCCTGGGACACTGAATAAAACTTTACATGGGATTTCATATTTTCTTATTTTGTGAATCATTATTTTCTTTGAAATGTACAGATTTTATATTGCATGTCAGAAGCAACAAACAAATAATGATGCCACGAAGATAAAAACATACGTAACATATTTGTAATGATGCCACGAAGATAAAAACATAGGTAACATATTTGGAATGATGCCACGAAGATAAAAACATACGTAGCATATTTGGGTACCCACCCCATGATTGCTGAAGCCCTAGTCATTTGTATGAGCTTCCCCTTCCCTCATTAGCACTGATTGTACATACAAGTCACTGCTGGGTGAAAAAAAAACAAACAGATTTCATTTAACACCCCTTCTTGATGGTTTTGTTTTGGCCACGGTGCATAGAGCACATCCTCAGCTGTAGTGTTAGAGGTAGTTAACTTGGAAGTCTTAAGGGAAAGCAGACCTCTCCTTCTCCCTCTGTACTACTACTCAGGAAAGTTGTGGTAATAGGAGCTCTCTAGATCAAGGTCATTGGCTACATAATGAGTTATATCATTCTAGACTTACAGTAATGTATTTTATAAAAGAAATGTCCTGACTATGGCTGTATCTGTTTTCAGTGTTCATGTGTTCATAAAAGGGTTGCTTTTGAAATATGGTTGTACCCATGATAGACTTAGGTAATGACAGCTTTGAAAGTTAATTTCTATTTTAATCAGGAAGTGACTCAGTACTTTTGAAGTCTTTCTTCAAAGCCCATTGCTTTACAGTTTGTTAAAAATGATTTCACATCTCTAGGATATCGAATTAAACAATTGTGCTGAGCCCTGGACTTGTCTCTGGTCCTCTGTTTTACCTACTCACTGGAAACTGGATTTATATTGCAGATATACAATCACTTCCCAGGACAATATTTGTCAAAGCTTAGAAATTAGGGATTTGAGCGCTTTACATATTTTCCAGTTCTGCAACACTTTGGGTAGCAACACAGGTCAAATACCATTATGCTGCAGCATGTATGATTTGCTCAAAGTTTCTTAGAATTAGCTGAGTTACAGGTTTAAGAATCTTGATATTAAGCATTATTATTTTAGCTGTAATAGAATGAGTTTAGGCATTCATAGCCCTAGCAAGCATAGTCACCAGTGACAGAGTCTGAGCCTACCCTCTGTTCCTTAAGCTGCCCTACTCTTCTTAGATTATTGTTCTAATCCAACAATATTTGAAGGACCACAAATTGTCCATGGCTTGCTTAGTTAATTAGTAATAGAAGAATATATAGACAAGCCACCCTTGCTCCAGCAGTAAAAGTATCACCCCAAAGGAGAAGAATGTTATGCTACTGCAGGACTGGGAAACTGAATGAGCCTCCAGATATTCCTGAATCATAGCCCTTACAAACCCTGATCATTGGGCATCCGGGAAGAAGGTGATGGGAATGAGATTTCAATAACTCCTGGAAGGTCTCCTAGAAGGTCATGGCATGGTTTCAATAACTCCTGGAAGGTCATGGCTGGCATTCTGTTCAGCATTTACAAGATCATTGCCTTGCCCATGGCAAAACAGAATTATTATGAATCTTTGATTTGTGCCAATGAGAAGTGCCTGCAGCATTTGTTCTCCATCTTCAATACTTTCCTAAAACCTCCTCCTCCTGCTGCCTCTTCATTATTCTCTCCTAATGATTTCGCTAACTATTTCATCTCAAAGATTACCACCATTCGTTCTGAGTTAGCCCTTCCCAATCATTCATATACTACTGATTTTGGAGCAACTGTCTTCAGTTGCTAGGATGAGTGATGGAAGAAGCACAGCTTCTGAGAAGGCAGGGTAGGAGACAGGTGTATATGCCAGCTGTCCTGACCAGAATTCCCTAAATTTGCAAGTGGAGCACATTATCTATCCTCTGACCAGTTTCAAAGTAGTCTTCTTCTCTGTGGGGGTGGGGGAGAACACACACTCTTTTCCTTCACCTCAGGGTACAACATGTCTCAGGCCAGTCATGCATATCATTGAGCGTGAATCAGGGTATTTAAATTTAAATTCAAATCACTTATTTTACTTTAAATCTGGGCTGTCAAGTATACCGACCACAAAGTTTCCAGTGCCAATACCCACCATGCTCTAATGAGGAAGGAACTTCTACCACATTTATAAATGGATGTTGAAGGCATAGTTCACATGGGTGGATCACCATAGCCAGCATTTTAGGTTGAACATGTTGCTGATATAGTACTACAATGGGCCCTTGGTATCTGCTGAGGTTTGGTTTCAGGACCATCCATGGATGCCTAAA
Source organism: Phrynosoma blainvillii (assembly GCA_026167975.1). NCBI lineage: Eukaryota > Metazoa > Chordata > Lepidosauria > Squamata > Phrynosomatidae > Phrynosoma > Phrynosoma blainvillii. The sequence goes on from JANUYF010000005.1 coordinate 43,987,399, forward strand.
TCCATGGATGCTCAACTCACATTAAATATAGTGGCATAGTAAAATGGTGCCCCTCATTTAAAATGGCAAATTCAAGGCTTGCTTTTTGGATATTATACATTTTTTGAATAATTTCAAGCTGTAGATGCATGCATAAAGAATCTGTGGATACACAGGGCTGACTGTAATAATTTGGTTAGTGCGTTCAGTGGATCTAATCAGGTCAATACCATTGTCTCCTTTGACAGTGTGGAATACCTTTTGAGTAAAATGGGGATTGCATTTAGTTTTCTCCTGCCTACCTCATTGTAAGATTTGATCAGTTCTGATAATGTCATTCAACTGACCAATGAATAGACATATGGATATATTTATGATGAATATGCAGCACATTGCTATTCATACAGATCTCTAGACTGTCTCCAGAATCTTTCAGTCACTGGAAATAATATCTAGTTCAATTTCTTTTAAATGTCCCAGGAAAGCCTATTATAGGTAACAGATTTTGGTATTTTAGTCAGTGACATATATCTAATAAAATTTTACTAAACAGCTTTGATCACACACACACACACACACACACACGATGTTTACAACTGTATTCAAAAACTAGTTGAACTGAATACAACAGGTCAGTCATACAGATGTCCATGTCTTGAATTAGAGACCTCCCCGCTTTAATTAGTTTATGAGCTGAACTCTTTTATTCTCTTTGTGGAGAATCCTACTGAGCTTATTCATCCTTCAACAGTCTTTTTATGTATGTGTGCGAGTGTTGGGGGTGGTGGGGTGGGCAACATAAGGAACATATGTGGGAAGAAAATAAAGGGGTTGTTGAGTGATGTAATGGCTCACCAGGTTGTTTCATTCAAAAGAAGAGAAGGAAGACATAAAAGACCAAGGTGCAATAGAAAAAATAATGACGGAATCCCATAGGATTAGAGGGTGGATATTCAAACTCACCAGTTTATCTTTGACTTGAAAGTTGGATTGCTCTTCTGAGATCAAGCTTGTCTTGATCATTCCTTGGTTCTCCATTCTTTCAGCACATTAAGAGTGACCTAAATTGTTGCCATGCTTGTTTCCAGATGCAGATAGAAATATATATTGCAGTGCTAAAGCCTTAAACATAACATACTTATTACATTATCTCAATATCTAGGCACAAACTGTGTGCATTTCTGTTTGATCCAAATGGGTTCCACCAGCTTATTTATTTGAATGGATTATTTTATATTTCTGTTTGATGATACGTTAGACTACTTTGAGGATATTTTTTCTTGAAAAATTCACAATGATTTTTAAACAACTTTTTAAAAATCTGAATAATTTATCAATCTTAACTTCTTGATTTTGATTCTAATGTTTTATTAACACATGTCCCACTGATTTAGATGCAGAACACATTAGTGAGAAATTATTTGTATAAGGATCACCTATTCAGCATGTTGAAATATTCTTATGGAACTTCCTTCTGGTCCATCAAAGTTCTTATGACTGCTGGTCTTGAAATATTTGCAAATAACCCCTACAGACACTAAGTCAAATAATGAAGTCTGCTGGAGAGACTGTCTTCTGTGTCCTACTAGCAGAGGCAATACATTGTGATAGGATGTGGGACAGAGCCTTCTTTGCTGCGGCATCCCAAATGTGGAACACCCCTTCCTTGCTGGACTGATCAGCACCAATGCTGGTGTCATTCCAGCACTAAGTATAAACAACATGTCTTTGGCTTCCAACTCTGTATGTGTGCATTGGTTTTTAACTCATTTTAAGCTGTCTTGTTTTAATTTGTCAAATTGTTTAATATGTCCCTAAACTGCTTAAATGTTTTCAAGTTGGTTTAGTTGGTTTGATTGTACACACCCTTGTACACACCCCTGAGATCTTTAAATAGGGCAAGAAGGAAACCTTTTAATCAATACAATAATCAAAACAAAGTACTTCTTACATCCCAACATTTCAAAGTGGTATACACATTAAAAAGTGAAATATGCACAATACACAAATACAGAGGACACAACGCAACACACATACAGCATTCTTTTTGAAGTCTAAGAAAGATGTTGAGATGCATTGTAATGGGAAGGGTTGCAGACATCTACATATGTTTTCAACATGTATAGAGAAGTGCTGTCAAAGTGCTGAACAAAGAGCATTCCTCATGATAGGTGCCACTATACTAAATGCTGTGCCTCAAATAACTGCCAAGCAGACATCAGATACATATGGCACTACCTCTGTCTCAATGTGTGCACACTCTGGTAAATGTAAATGCCACATGAGAACAATTACAGGTATGAACTTGATATGTTGCTGTCTTTTCTAGAAATATTATGCAGCCATAGTGCTGCTTTGAAATAAAAGACAAGGTGGTGCCCATCTACATATAGAAGTCTGATGAACTTCCTGTTCAATCTTAGTTCATCACTGGCAGTGGACAGCATCCTGTATAGCAGGGGTAGGCAACCTTTTTGAGCCCGGGGGCCGATTTGCTGTCCCTTTGACAATTGGGGGGCCGAAGCATCACAAATAAATAAATTAATTAAAAAAATAAAAACAATTTTTTAAATTTTTTTAAAAATTATGCATGCACACTCTCTCAGCCCCAGAAAAGCCATGGCAAAACCCCTGTGGAGATTTTGCCAAGAAAACCCCAAGAACAAGTAATAACAACAATAATCAATATCATCATGGCGGGCGGCGGCAGCAGCGGCAGGACCAGCCTGGGGCCAGTCCAAAGGCCTTGGGGGGCCGCATCCGGCCCCCGGGCCTTAGGTTGCCTACCCCTGCCGTATAGTATGTTATGGGCACTAGGCTAACAAAGGGTCATAAGACAGATCCAATGGGACCCACAGCTCTATCCTCAAAAGGAAAAGAAGGACAGGACCCCAGGAGGAATCAATAGCAATAAAATGTTTTGATCTCTTTTAAAAACTGGGTCATTTTTTTTGTACGTGCCAAAATGTTCAAAATCATGGCAAAATGTAGCGGTTTTGCTGCCCCAGCCCTGCAAGAGTCACTTTTTGATATCACACACTTAACTTGTTTCACTTCTGGCCAATTTGGGGACATTTTTGAGCAGTTTTTTTAGTAACTTCACTCAGATTTTTAAGGGAGGGTGGGGTTTGGGGGCTTTTAGTCTCTAATTTTTGATGTAATTTTTAACTATGGTAAGCCACCACGATTGTTTTTAACAGAGGGGCAAGGTATAAATAAATTTTATTATTATTATTATTATTATTAAGATAGCTTGGAGGAGGAAAACTGCTGTATTTGGTGGTGGGGCTATAGGCCTTGATGGACAAAGAAAACCCCCCTGGACATTTTTTTTTACTGTTTTTAGGAGTTCTGGAGCTTCAACATGCTGGTACAGCCTACCTGGGCAGTGGGGGAGGGGAAGGCAGTGGTGAAAATTGCCCCCTCCCTCTCCTCAGTGCCCACCTCTGCTTTACACTTACATCACTTTCCCCTTTGGTTTGTTGGTGGTGGTGTGTACCCTGAAATCATTTCCCACTTCTGGCGACACTAACCTGTCATGGGGTTTTCTTGGCATGATTTGTTCAGGGGCGGGAGTGACCTTTGCCTTCCTCTGAAGCTGAGAGAGTGTGACTTGGCCAAGGACAACTAGTGGGTTTCCATGGCCAATTGGTGAGTCGAACCCTGATCTCTAGAGTTCTGGTCCAATGCTCGAAGCACTACACTTAGTTGCATAGAAAGGTTAAAACTGCATTAATTTATTACATTGATTTCTCCTTTTTGGCACAGCAGCAAACTAGCAGGTTAACAAACACCAATATATACAGCTTCCAAGTGTTCCAGATTAAAATTGGGGGAGTGGCGAATGTTTTAAAACCAAAAAGGAAATTCCCATATTGCTTCCTGATTCAGCATTTTTATGGGAAGCCATTACATTCTTACTTGTGTCTGTTCTGTCAGAGAATGGCTGGGAAATATTTATAGCCAGATTGTTGGAGGGGGATTCTCGGCTGCATTCCAGATGGTTTATATGCTGCCAACAGCACAAATGTGTGGGCTCTTCTGTTTGAATATAGTATGGGAGGATATAATGTTGCCACAATAATATGTCTGCCATCTCCTGGTGATGAGCTTGTGAAAGGGGGAGGACATGTATATTGGTAAAGAGGACCAAATAGGTACCATTTGATGTAATGGTGGTTAGAAGGCAATGATGGTCACTACATTTAGATGAACCACCAGCTGATTTCATTTTTCTTAGAACAAAGTTCATCAACACAAGAACAATTGAATACCTTTGTTTCATTAAAAAAAATTGGGCTATTTTAGATATAGTTCAGGAAAAGAGTCTAGGTATAAGGGCTGCTTTGTACAGAAAGTTACCCCATGTCTTTACATGTTACATGAGAAAGATACAAATCAGCATGGCTCTCCTTGCCTTAGCAAGTTAATGGTTATCAACTTGTCTCTATGACCCTGAGGGACAGGAATGGTGGGTTGATGTGAACTGATTAAAACATCTTTCCCACTTTGTACGGGACCTCTCAGGTCCAAAGATACCTGTTCTTACAGGTCATGGATGAAGAGTTTTTAAATGGTAGTAAATTATTGCATGCAATGCTTCCCAGGTTTCATGATAAAATTCAGTTAATTTCAATTAGAATCACTGGGAACTCTGAGAAATCAAACTGGGTTCAAATGTGACTATTTGACAACGGGAGGTCAGGACAGAATAGGAATTCTGCTGGTGTACATCTATTCTGCTATTCAACAGTCTCCCATCCTGAGTCAGTCAGGGTGGCTTCAGGAGTGGTGTTGGTATCTCCTCAACATGTAGTGGTGGGAGATCTCAACATCTGTGCTGTAACATTTATGAGAGTGGCTCAGGATTTCCTGGCTGCCATGACAGGTTTGTCCCAAGTGATATCTGGCCTCACTCCTATTGCTGGGCATGCGCTGGGCCTAATATCCTAGTTTGGATAGAATGCAGGTGATCTTGGTGTAGAGAAACTTTCTGCAGTTCTATTGCCATGGCTAAATCACTACAGTTGGGTAACTAGGGGTGTATGTGTACATGTAGAAATAATGCCCTTTGACCCCACTACCTGCCAAGGCTCCATCCTACAGGTTTTGTGAGGCACCTTCTCTTTGACACAGAAGGCTAAAGATCTTGTAAAACTACAAATCCTAGGATTCCATAGGATGGATTTACATCACTTAAAGTGGAGTTCAATGGCATTACTTCTACAGTGTAAATGTACCCTTAGGCACAAACCTCTGCAAGTGTGTGTGTGGGGGGGGGCTGAATAGCTCAGTCTACTTCAGGGGATTGATGGCTCTGGATGATTTCCTGATGCCCTTGGGGATTTTCCCGTCATCTCAGCAGGTGATTCTGTCAAAGGTCTGGTTGATCCCGGTTGTTTTAGGATTCTTTTAAACTCTCTGGATTTCTGTGTTCTCCTCCCACTTTCCCCCTTTGTCCTCAGCTTACCTCAATTGCTATAAATTGAGTTCAAAGTGCAAAAAATAGTTTGTACTCCCATTCACTCAACGAAGAGGAGAAGAGGCATAGAATTTTGCTCTTCCCAGTATGCTCAAGCAAAAGCAACCTACTGTAGCGTCTCCTAGCTTGTGTGTTGTTCATCCTTAATAATCTTTGCCATCTTGACTTCACTCTGATAATCGGTGGCCACATGTCCCAATTTTAATCTTGTGAAATGTTGGGGAATACGTAATTAATGGTTCTGATGAAAAATATTGTCTAAGGCAGGGGTAGGCAACCTTTCCCCTTTAAGGGCCGAGGGACTTCAGTTCCCAGAATCCCAGGAGCTATTGGCCAACATGGGACTATTGGCCAACATGGCTGAGGCTTCTGGGAGCTGAAGTCTCTCGGCCCTTAAAGGGGAAAGGTTGCCTACCCCTGGTCTAAGGCTATATTAAATATATTGTGCATGTATTACTGATTAGCTCACAGCTGTGCATTTTTACAGCACTCATATAATTATAGAGCCACTAAAGTTTACTCTTTGAACTTCATCCTTAGAAAATGCTGTCCCAATAAGCTTTCCAGATGTTAGAATCATGCATTGTCTTCCTGGTTTCTTCACTTCTGTATACTCAGGATTTCCAATTGTTCATCGCTATTATCTAGCTATGTCAGATCTTCTGGTGCATGCATAACCCTATATAGGGGGAAATCCTGAGTTCTACAGAAACTTTGTGGTTTAATGTCTACACTCTGAAAATGGAAAGCATTAGTCATCAATCTGTCAAGCTTCTAAGTCATGATAACTGACTTCTGAAGTGGATCTACAAATGAACATTATATTTCAGAAAAAGTGTACACTGTAAACAGTATAAATGACAAAAATCGCACTGTTTCAGCAGCCAGCTAAGAGCCTTGAAATTTTATATGCCTCTGCAAAATTTGGCTGGAAATTCCAATTCCCCCCCCCCAAAAAAAAACCACTTAGAGTAAATTTGAAATGGAAAAGGCTCTTCACTCACTGAAAAACACTGTTTAAAACTTTTGAAACAATATTGCATGCTGATTTGTTGAGGACTGCTTTGCTTAAATCATTTAAAATTAATTGATATTTGGGTTAGTACTGCCAAGCAAAATTCCATCAGTGAAGAACTAAAATTTATTTCCCATTAATTTTGATGCCATTAATCTGTGTTTCCTTGACAAAGCTTGCCATAGCAGTCTCAGGATCCAGAACTCTAACCACCTTCTCAATTTGTCTCCATCTACAATAATTTGTTTCATATGGAATGAATTACCCCCCCCCCCTCCCCATCACATTCAACCTTCTTTGGGAGGATGTCTCCTGGGAATCAGAGCTCAGAATGTAACACAGAAATGTGAGTTACCACGGTCATGTTCCAGTCCTGTCTCTTTAGCTTTCAGGTAAAAGGAACGAAAGAGAGGGAGGAAAGGATCCATGTGGGTAATATTTGCCATATTTTCTTGACCATAATTGGTACTAGCTGACAAGGAAGTAACTTCACAAAACTGTCCAAACTGAAATAAATGTTACCCAAGTTTCAGGGTAAGGTATTTTTCACTTTGTTTATTGTAAAAAGCCATGTTTTTATTTGGTGCCAGGATGACACCAATGTTAGTGTTTGTTGGGTCTACAATTGAGGTGCCATAGCAGAGAAGGCCCTCTCCCACATCGCCCAGTGGGTACAGCCTCCATTGGTGTAATTCAGACAAGCGTCTCACCATCAGACTTGCTGGATTTAATCTCTTTCCCCTACTGCTGTCTCCTTTTCCTTGTGTGTTGTTTCTTATTAAGATTGTAAGCCTGAGGGTAAGGAACCAAATTAACAATTTAAAATCTGCTCTGGGAGCCTTTTTAGCCGATGGGAAGAACTTTGAGTGAATATTATAAATATTTTATTCAATGGGGAAAAAATAAATAATTCCTTGGACAGATATATATACAAAGAGGCACCAATGTTATTGGTATTCAATGTACTTGCTACATTTATAGTATACTGCAGCATCTACGTGCCCTATGTTAGCTGTAGAGAGACCCCTTATCTTTGATATCAGAGTTGCAATAAAATACAGGTTAAATGGCCCTTTTATGACTCTGATGTGGACGCCATTACTATAATCCTTCCGTCCCATGTGGACTAGCACTGGGAGTCGCTTAGCCTCTGTTTTTCCGGACACTCTGGAGGAGGTGATAAATGCCAACAATGGGCTGATGCCAAAGAGTAAACAACTCAGGTGGCCCTCTTGCCTCAGAAATTCACGCCTATCACTCACATTCACACCACAATCTTACCACCTTGGGAAGCCAACTTCAGAGTGATCCAAACCCATTTCAAAGAAGGCTTTTGGCCTTTTCAATATCTTGAATTTTACCCCAGGGTTGAAATTCACTATAAATATCGGTGCCCTTCCTTTGTTTCCTCAGCTTAGTAGTAATAGGCAGACATGCTGCCAGTTTGACTGAGCTAGCTACTTTTTCGCTCACAAACCCCAGTTTGCCTCGGGAGCAAGTGAGTTCCCCTTTCATCTCTGGACCTCTAACAAGAGGAGCAGCTATGAATTCAGGTGTAGTATCTCTGTTAGTTTTGCCTACTCTGTTCCAATTTGAATTTCTTAGTCCTTGTGAGCGTGCATGGTTGTGTGATTTCATATGATGTTGGTTCCCTCCCTTTAAAATAAAACTTATTACTTGTTTAGAGCCTTGCCCCTGGAATTCTTCGTGTCTCTGAACTTGATGTACACAGTGATTTGATCCGAAGGCCATGTAACACAGCCAGTAGACATTGCTATTTTGAGCGAATAGGTGTAAATCTCAAGGGTTACACCCATGTTTTCTTTAAAATGAGGTTCAGAGGTTGGAGCTATATTATTTGCCATCAAGTTGATTTTACTATATCCTCAGCCAACATTACTATATGGACCACAGTTCCCAGAATCTGCCTGATAGCATGGTCAGTGGCCAATTGGGTGGGGTATTCTGAGAGTGGTAGTTCAAAAATGTAACTTTTCCAAACTCTGGACCAGTTCCATTCCAAAGGAGGCGTCAATCTAAAATTAGAAATAGGAAAACAATAGAGGATAGGGAATGATAGATTCACAGGTGAACCAAGGGAGGTCCATATGATTATTTCAACTACACATATTTTGGGTCAGTATTACAGTCAGTCCTCTGTATCCACAGATTCTACCTCCACAACCATCCATGGCATGAAAATATATTTTTTGAAAAAAATCTGAAAAGCAAATCTTGAATTTGCCATCTTCTGTAAAGGCTTGAAGAACTGCAAAAGAGGGGGAAATCATGGAGCATGAATGGTAAATGGTTGAAGAAGCGATAATTCTATACAGAAAAGCAGAAGAGAAGTAGGAAGTATGTGGGGGGGGGGGAATGACATGGAAGCCATGAGAAAAAGATTCATAGATAGATAGGTTGGGTAGGTTCTCCAGTTTTAGGAACAGGCCTTTCATGCAACACAGGGGGCATTCAAGATATACACAGGTGCTTTAGGAGCTATGGGCATTGCAGCCACTTGGTGAAAGAGGCCACAACTGAGTAGCGCTTTAATAACAAACAATACACCTAACCACTCAAGCTTGGAAACAATCCTAACTGGTATGTAGTTATCAGAATATCGAGCCAGCATATCCACTTATGTTGGCTGGGGATTCTGGGAGTTGTAATCTAGCCTTCTTCATTTAGGGAGTTGCAGTCTAGCCATCTAAAGCTTTTAATGAGAATGCTGGACCACAGCCCTGGAGATCAGGGTTTAAATACCCACTTAGCCATGGAAACCCACTGGGTGGTTTTGGGCAAGTCACATTCTCTCAGCCTCAAAGGAAAGCAATGGCAAATTTACTCTGAACAAATAGGGTTAAAGCTCTCCATAAATCAAAAATGACTTGAAGGCACACAACAATAATCAAGCTTTTAAAAAATATTTCAGATTGTGACCATCACAAGATGTTCTGACAGGGAAAAATAATAAGTCAATTTGAGTTTGCTGAATTTTAAAGAAAAAAAGGTGGATATGAGGTAAGATGAGAACATAAAGGTAAAAAAGATAGAGGGAAAGTTTTTAAAAAAGTATGCACAAGGAACATTTTATATCATCTGAATATATTGTGTGTAAAGATTTTGTGCATGTTTGTGTGTGCATATATTTACTTGCCTACTAGAACACCACATCATTTTACTCCACCAGCAGCAGAAAATATTGAAAGAGGTTCTCATCTGTTTATGAGCATTCTGAATGGTCTCAGGTAGCCTTACCCTAGAGAAACATCAAAGTAGATGGGAGATTAACAGTGCAGACAGGACACAGATCTCAGGCAGAGCTTCAAACACTTGAAGTCGGGCTAAAGTTCCCCAAGAAAAACACTTCCCTTATGAAACTTGACCCTTGAAAAATGTTAATATATTTTTTAACACAATCACTTCGCTATCTGTTGTCCCACAACACTTCTAGAGGTTTACTCATCTTTTCTATAAACATAGTTTCTTCCTGTCCTTAGTTCATTGGTTAAGGAAAGAAGCAGCAATATAGGTGACAGTTAATATGTGCAGGATGAGGAACAGTAGCTTTGAGAGAACTTAGCTTTTTCATTTCATTCAAAAATGAAGCTGCAACTCATTTTCATGCCTTTGACTGAGGCAATGTCACTAAAGTGATGATGGGTGTTTTTCAAAAAAAAACAAAAAAAACTTATTGATGGTTCTCACCAGAATAAACAGTGGGTTTTATTCAGAGACATAGCTGTGTTAGGGGGGTTGCAGACTGTCAAAAATAGTGTGAATTCAGTCCACTTTTAGGGTTAGGGTTAGTGCTAGGGAATCATGGGAATTGTTATTTTTCTGAGACATTGAACCTTCTTTGTCAGAGAACTCTAGTGCCACAATAAAATACAGTCCCCATGATTCCCTAACCTTAACCCTAACCCTAAAAGTGGACTGAATTCACACTATTTCTGACAGTCTGCAACCCCCCCTAGTCTGGAATATCAGTATGCAATAGGATTTGTAGCACCTCATCACCACATCCACATGCTTTGCATTTTCATAGCTATTCATACTTTCTGATTATAAGGTCCTTCCTGGGCATAAGTTCACTTTATGCATTTGAGGAAGTAGAAGAAGGTTGCATCCCTACTGCAAAAACAATCCAGGTTGACACCGCTTCAACTGCCATGGCTCAGTGCTATGGAATTCTGGGATTGTAGTTTTGTGAGACATTTAGCCTTCTCTATCAGAGAGCTCTGGTGCCACAACAAATTACAGTTCCCAGAATTTCATTGCACTGAGCCATGGCAGTTAAAGTGGTGTCAACCTGGATTATTTCTGCAGTACGGATACAACTCTAGTCTATGAAAGTTTATGCTACAACTTCATTTGCTCAGTTAGGAGCTTATCGCACACCTGAAAGAGGCATCTTACCTCTTCTGGGTTCAATCCTCGATCTGGGATATACCCGGATATTATCACACATAATTTGCCACTGATTCTGCTGCGATGCCACCAGCCGCATCCATCCCAGGTCGAAGCCGCACTCAGCCAGCATTTTTTTGAAAACGGAGATTTTTCTACTTTAAAAATTGGCCGGCCGAGCACTCCTTGGATCCAGGCTGGATGTGGCCTCAGCATCACAGCGGAATTGGTGATGAATTATGTGTGATAACATCTGGGTGTATCCCAGATCGAGGAATGAACCCGAAGGAGGTAAGACACTTCTTTCAGGTGTGCGATAAGCTCCTTAGGGGGGTTGCAGACTGCCAGAAATAGTGTGAATTCAGTCCACTTTTAGGGTTAGGGTTAGTGCTAGGGAATCATGGGAACTGTTATTTTTCTGAGACATTGAGCCTTCTCTGTCAGACAACTCTGATGCCACAATAAAATACAGTTCCCATGGTTCCCTAACTCTAACCCTAACCCTAAAAGTGGACTGAATTCACACTATTTCTGGCAGTCTGCAACCCCCCCTTAGTCTCAAAGGTACTACAAGATCCTCTTGCATAATGGGTTTTATGTAAGCCCTTTAGCATTTTTCAGAATTATTGTTCAAAGACTGTAGAAGTACTTTGTTGTATCCAATTTAATCTGACTCTAAGAACCCTCACAATATTTTCAAATAAGATTTACATGTATCCAGTGGACAGCAAATTGGAAGTGGATCTGGGATGATCTGGCTTGTAGCTGCACTTCAGTTAGGCACTAAACTCATAAAGTTACTATTGATCAGTTTTCCAGTCTGTAAAATGGAAAGAACAGTAGCATTGTATCTCGAGTAGTTGCAACTAACTGCTCTTCTGCAGGCAGCTGCCAGATCTTGGCGTCAGCTCTGATAAACTACCTTCACTTCTTGAAATGCTTCTGGAACATCTTTAAACACCCCTTGTTTGATGTTGACTAGAAAGGCTGCCCCAACAGCTATGGGGTCAGTGGGGGATTAACACCTCCCTGTAATTGGCATATTTTGATCATTTATGGGAGTGACGTGACTCCCTTTGCTCTCATCGACTTTGTTTCATAAATCCCAGGTGTGAAATTACCCTCGTGTATTTGGAAGGCTTGATCCACTGGGGTGCAAGAGAGGGCGCAGGCTGCAAAGGACAGCATCACTTTGCTCTGGGTTTCATACTCTGATCCATGTGTTTTGTTTTAGTTTTCTCTGGGTTTAAGCCACCTGATTTTCATTTTAACCTTGGTACGTTTCATGTCCCATTACATTCACTCCTTTTGTTTTTAACGGGTTGCTCTGCTTTCTAGGCTGCAACTCCACTGTGTATTTTGAGGTGATGGGAGTGGGGTTTTAAAAGAGGTCACCTAGAGTTCAGAAATGTTTGGAAAAGGGGTGGAAAGAGTGTGTGGGGGGGAAATTTTAGAAAGCTCTTTTAGGGGAAAAGTGATGGCAGTTCTGTGACTTCCAAAATAGCTGATGTTCAAAGGATGCTCTGTTAGAAAGACACTCAGCTGAGCATTTCAGATATGTCCCTTATGACTAATGAAGATACCTTCCCATAACACTCGATTACCACTGCTAAGAAATAGCTTCTTGTAGCAGCTAGCAAGATTTTTCTGTTGCAAGGATCTCCTTCCAATAAGTGCAATTAAATTCAAATTTGTTTTTGCAAAAGAGTAATGATTTGGTTTTTTTTGTGTGTGTTTGTTTTTTGTTTTTTGAAAAACTAAATCCAAAACCTTAACACAGAATGCTGGCTTGGGGGGAGGAATGTCACTCCACATCAAAACATCTCTTGGTTATTTTGCTGCAACAGGGTATCAGGGCTGCCCCATTGGAAATTATGTCAAATCAAAGTTTCTCTTTTAAATGAAAAGAAGAACTCAGGGGATGTTGGGAATTATACTCCAAAGAAATAATCTTTTCAGGCTTTGAGTTTTAGGTATGCCCTAAAGAACGTAAGGAGAACCAACATGATATAGTGGTCTGAGTGATGAATGAGGATACTGAGAGACCAGGGTTTGAATCCCCACTCAGCTATGAAAACCTACCTTGGGCAGGTCACACACACACAGCCTGGTTTATTCAGACACCTCTCAATTTTTGCCCTTATTGGAATTGTTTGCAACCATGCTTTCATCCCAGGGTTATAACCCTTCAGTCCCAGGGTTGTGAAACAGTCAGAACATACATACATACGTACATACATAAGTTTTTATGCCAGAAGGTTCAAAAGCAATGTTGTCATTCCCTGAAAGGCATCCTTATATTGTTTTCAGAACCATCCAAAATCCACAAAACAGTGATACTTTTATTGGGCCAACCAAAATGCAAAATATACATATTGCTAGCTTCCAAAGCTCCATTGGCTTTTACATCAGGTAAAGGTGTTAAAAATCATATAGGAGAAAGAAAAAAAAATGATGATGTAAGTCATAGGTCTGCATTTTGTCAAGATGTTGTGGTGCCTGTCTTCAGTTCAGATGGTATGGAGGGGTATTTAATGCCTAAAGGTTTTCCTGATGCAAAAGCATGGAGGCTTCCTGAGAAATTCAGTGTTCTTTGCCTATCAAAGGGGCTTGTAGCCTCACAAAGTAGCCGAGATAAACTGGATCTCAACAACAGTAGTTTTTTTTTTCTTGCTAATGAAATTAAAAGTTTATTTCCTGGACTTTAAGAATCTCACAGTACCTATGTGGCCAGGAAGAGGGGCTTGCCTGTCTGAATACCCCTCCATACCATCTGAAATGAGGACAACAATACAACATCTTGGCAAACTGCAGGCCTATAAGTAATGTCGTCATTTTTCTTCTTTCTCCTGTATGAATTTTAACACCTTTGCCTGATGAAGAGGCCAGTGGAGCTTCAAAAACTTGCAACATTTATATTGTGTGTTATGGTTGTTCCAATAAAGGCATCACTGTTTTGTGGATTTTGGATGTTATTGTATTTTGCTGTATGGAAAACATGGCTATCCTTGGATACTACTTTTAGCTCCTCTTTTCTGTCTCCCTTCTCCTTGCAATGACCTCTGATATCCTTCCAGGATTTACTCTGACACGCTTGTAATTCAGGGAATTAATTGGGTATTTCAGCACCTGCAGGTTTACCTTCCAGATAATCTGGACGAAAAGGAACCATGGGTTCTCTGGATTTTCTTGGAACATCCAGAAGTGCAATAAGTGCACTAAGGTTGGCAGATTTGCACTGATGGTGGAAGAAGAAGAGGAAGTAACAAATCCCCAATAGCAGGAGATTTGAGTGGCCTGATCACCATTAAAAAAAAAAAGGCTGTTGTATTTATGTGCATATGTGTATAACCACATATGAGTATATCGTTTTGCCTTTGCCTGTGAGCACATCCTTGACAGATGGGATTTTTTTTTGAAGTGTCATATGGCCAGAAATAATTTATGGAATATTGCCATTTTACTCCAATGTGCCCTCTGAATGGGGGGAATGTGTGGTTGTTTAATCTGAATTTGCAGCAAATAACCTCCCTGTCACTTTCAGTGGCATAGACAATCTCCAGGATCACTATGAATATGGAAAATTCGGGTCACCCCAGGTTTTACTGTACATGCAGAGAAGCCCTAAATCTATAGTGCTTTTAATGCCCATTTGGACATAATGAATGGATTGTGTTTGGCAATGCCTTTTTGGCAATGCTTAAGGGACAATTCTACACCTTCCCAATGCATCATGGTTCTGAGCAAAGCTCTGAAAACCTTTTTGGACCAAAAATGAAGTCCCGCGTAGAAGAAAACATATGAAAGTGGAAAAATTCTGTGACAATTAATGATACATTTAATAGTGTCCACTGCTATAGATTGAGTCTCCCTTATCCTAAATGCTTGGGATCAGAAGTGTTTTGAATTTTTTTTATTTTTTTATTTTAGAATTCCATTATTTGCATATATATACATAATGAGATATCTAGGAGATGGGACCCAGGTCTAAACACTAAATTCATTAATGTTTCATATAGACATACCCTAAAGATAATTTTATACACTATTTTAAGTAATTTTGTACATGAAACAAAATTTGTGTACACTGAACTCTCAGAAAACAAAGGTGTCATCATCTCAGTCACATTATTATTATTATTATTATTATTATTATTATTGATTTTGCAGTATTTGGGTTTTTAGAATTCCTGATTAGAGAGATGCAGACTGTATTTCCAACAGGGAAAAACCTTCACAGTGCTCCATTTTACTCGCTGACTTTGTCTTACACTAGCCAATATCCCTCATGCTCTCTGGATTATCTCTCAAGAAACTAGCTTGCTGCTGATCAGCAATGAGTGCATAAATAAGGACATTATCACATGGAGAAATACTCCCAATATAGATTCGGGATTTAAAAGCCAAAATCGGATGTTATTGCACGTGCCTGTGGCTGGGTGAGTGCAACCCAGATGCAGCCCGGGCCCTTGCCACACTTATCCAGCAACTTTTCAAAAGTTTGACATTTTTGAAAAGTTGCTGAATAAGTGTGGCTGGGGTCTGGGCTGCATCCGGGCTGTATTCACCCGGCCACTGGCGTGTGCGATAACATCTGATTTTGGCGTTTAAATGCCTAATCTATATCAGGAGTATTTCTCCATGCAATAATCTCCTAAAACTAGCCATAAAATAGGTGAATTTTATGACTTTGAGCACGAGCAGCTTCAGGGGGACTCAAGGAGACACAATCTTTTCACTTCATCAGTTTCATTCTCACAGCATCCCTGTGAGATGGGTTCAAGTTAAGAGATAGTGACCCAGCCAAATTTCAGGGCTGTTGCAGGATTAAGTAAGTACAAGAAAATTTAATAGTAACAACAAGCTATGACCATGTTGGTGAACCTATGGCATGTGTGCCAGAGAGGGCATGCAAAGCCATTTTCCCTGGCACATGGAGCAGGGAAGAGGAGGAAAAGACGTTGGCCTGTTCCTCCTGTTCCTCCCAACTGTCCTCAGCTGTCCTCCAGAGAGGCAGCTGATAGCCCAGGAAGGTGTGTGTGGGGGGGGGGAGGAGGAACAGGCATGCCTCCTCCTCCTGGGCCTTCAGCTGCCTCCGGAGTTTGGGCAAGCAGTGCCTAAAAGGTTTATCATCACTGAGCTATGAGGAATTCTGTACCCAGGAGTGAATGCTATATTTCCACGGTGAAAATCAACTCACTGAATAACGTAGCCATGACCTAGGTTTGGAAAGTTCCTTCGGAAAAGTAATTAATCATTGTTAGAAGCCCCTAACATAGTTAGTTACTACAGGCAGCCTTCTGTATCCCTGGATTTTTATCCACAGATTCAACCATCCATGGCTTGAAGATATTCAAAAGAATATAAATTCTAATAAGCAAACCTTGAATTTGCCATTTAAAATAAGGGACACCATTTTACTATGTCATTGTATTTAATGGGACTTGAGCATCCACGGACTTTGTAATCCTTAAGGTGGGGGGGGGGAGAGGTCCTGGAACCAAACCCCAGTGGGTATGAAGGGCCTACTGTATTGTAATAACATTTTAAAAACATATTTCCATTAACATTATTCAAAAGCAACTAAAGCAGAATTGTTCCAGTTACTTTTCTTTTAAAAAAATGCTTTGTTGGCTTTCCTCTTTTCCTCTCTTCCCACCACTTTTTGCAACATCTTGCCTGATGATGAAATGTTTGCCTTTGCCTTTCTGTGAGGCTGAGACAGTGTGACTTGCCCAAGGTCACCCAGAGAGGTTTCCATGGTTGAATAGGGATTTGGACCCTGGCCTCCATACTCCAACACTGAAGACACTATACCACTCTGGTAAAATAATTACCAAACTCTAGCCACGGCACAGGCACTGGCTTTTAGGCAGGTATGTAAGCCATCCTCTGAGCATTTCGATTTTTAAGAAACCAAATTATGCACTGTGTCTGTATGCCAACATGCTTTTACATAAACTTGTCCCCTTGCTCTACTTAGTATTGTTAGGTTCTTCCCATTGTGGATCCAGCTTCTGCCTTCTTCGTTCCACTTAATTTATTGCATAACCTTTAAACCTCTCCAAGGGACTTAACTGAGTTATTAGTTCCTATCCCCTTCTCCTCCACTCCTGCTGGCAGGTAATCAAGTGTTCACCACTGAGTCATTTCAAGCACCTACTTATACCCATTTCTGAAATTATCTAGCTGCTCCAGCATCCCTCCCTTTTTTGTTTCACCCGCTCTCTTTCACCCCTCAACTTTATTATGATTATTATTATTTTATTTTTGCAAAGGGAGGAAATCTACGGTTATTGGCATCATTTAAAACATTTGCACATAACTTCTGGCTTTTGCTCAGGTACAGCTTTTGTGAGGGGTTTAATAGGTCAGATCAGCTCAAGAGCTTCAGTCTCTTGCCCACCCTACTTTAACAAAGCCTTGCCTATGTTTGTACAGCTGCGCTCGTAACGGTGGGAGTTCCACCAGTCTCACATGCCTTCAGTTCCTCTGCCTCCCCTTTGCCGCTCCACCATCACACAAACGTGCACAGAGCTCAAACTATAGAAAAACTGTCTGTCTAGCAGGTTAAAGGCCCAAGAATTCAAGTCCTGATTATTTTCTTTGCCCGGTTTCCTGCTGTTACAGTAAGTAAATGGTATTTTTCGCCTTTTCTACTGATTTGTCTGTCACTGTCTCAGTGCGAATGGAAGGAAACCATCACTTTCAGCATCTTTTATAGGACTTCAAGGAGCTTCGACCGTTTATATCCTCCTCTGGGCTCTCTGGAATTTCACTCTAGTTTTCTGCAGCAAGGAGGAGAAAGAACAGCCATCGACTCAGATAGATCTACCGTGACTTCACACAGAGAAAGAGAGAGATTTGAATTAGTATGAAAGCAAAGACGTCCAATAAATACATGTTACTCAGTGGCAGAAAAGCAGCTCATATTCCTTTTGAATTTCTGCCATGAATTACAAAGCTAAGCATCTGGGGAGGCATTACATTTGAAATTTTATAGAATGAAAGAATCAAGACACATGGCTTTAACATGCGCAAGTCAATTCCAGTCAATCTTTTGTTCATTTGCCACCCCCCACCTCTTTTAGAATGGTAAAGGAATACAAGTAAAACTTTTTTTTCAGCATTATTATTCTATTAAGCTAATAAAAAGCTGGACATATCAGAATTAAAACTGAACCCTTGCAGGGAGTGATTTCAAAAGTGGTTTTTGTTTACTTTTAATGAATTATTCCCATTCCCAGAGGCACAAACCTATTTTGCAAAAGAAAAGGGTCCAGATCAGAAAATTATCAATCATAATGGACTGATTTTTATGTAACCAAATATCCTTTAAATGTCCTTAAGAAATCATGAACCCCTCTGTGGCAGTGGTGGCAATGGGGAGGAGCACTTGTGGGACACACTTCTACTTCAAGCTTCTGGGATCCCACTCCCTGGACTCTGTTGAGGTGTGTAGTATTCTGTGATCTGACAGAGACAGCGAGAAGTCACATGCCAAAGAACAAGATCTAATGCTAATGGTTCCATCTTTAGATGCAACCTCTTCTTCCCTGGGGCCTGGACTATTTTGCTTGTTATGAATCTCATGAAGCACACATGGTATTAAGAAGCTATCAATAAAGATGTTTCTGCTAGATCAAATTGGTTGGTTATTTTGCTGCAGCATGCTTTGGTCCTTGTGGGTTTCATTTGCAAATTTTATTTTATTTTATTTTATTTATTTTAATTATATCCTACCTTTCTCCCAATATAGAGACTCAAGGTGGCGAACAACAAGTATAAAACAATACAATTTAAAAACAGTACAACAATATTAACATATAAAAACAATTAAACAATTTTAAGAGTTAAAACAGTTATAAATTAAAATATAACATGCCAAAATACAAACCATTAAAAATTATATCATGTAATATTAAAAACCCAGTCCTTATCAGTTTGCAAGTTTCCATGTCATACAGATTCTTGGGAGTTTATCGCACACGTTTTGTAGCCCAATCCGTGCATGGGACAAGATCAGGCCAGAATGGGGGAGAACGGGTTTTATCGCTCATGAAATTGCTGCTGCACTGCCAGTTGACCACCTCCTGTCCCCAAATCGCACTTATTCCACCAATTTTGCAAGGACAGAAACTTTCCATCCTTGTAAAATCATCTGGCTAAGTGCAGCCAGGGGACGGGTGGTGGTCAGCCAGTGGCACAGCAGCATTTTCATGAGCGATACAACCCAATTCTCCCCCATTCCGGCCTCATCCTGTCCTGTGCACGGATTGGGCTACAAAACATGTGTGATAAACCCTTGGTCTCTCCTGGTCTTTGGTAGTTGCATTCTGACAATGATCATAATGAAGTTTGTGATTCTGTCAAGACAGTTTGTGTACAATTACCTTGCCCTGTAGTAAGATGCAAGGAATAGGAGAAAGAACTAGATGGCCTTTCTGTATCCTCTGGTTTGATAAGAGAAGAAATTTCAGACTTCCTGACCTGCACATATCTAAGAAGATACCTCTCCTTGTCCCACCATCCTGACAGGTATATCTGGTGGGAACACAGGAGAGGGCCTTCTCAGTAGCTGCCTCAGCTCCTTTCCTAGAAAGGCTAGACTGGTACTCTCCTTGCTATCTTTCAGACTTATAAGCTTATCACAAGGCACTTAAGGAACAGTAATAGAACGGAACAGGGCAAAAACACATTTTACTGGACAGAAGAACGCCACCGGTGCTACCGGGAACCCTCAAGGCATTCCCCAGCCATTCTTAGCAGCCAATTTTTGAAGGTTCAAAATCGTCCTTCAAAAATTGGATGTCAGGAATGGCTGGGGAATGCCTTGGGGACTCCCAGCAGCGTCGGTGGCATTCTCCTGTCCAGTAAAATGCGTTTTGTCCCGTTCCATTCCATTCCTTTCCATTCCCATTCTTGTAAGTGCCGTGTAATAAGCTTATTACTGTGTTTTAACTGGCCTTTGAGATCTGATAGCTCATGAGTCAAGCACCTTTATAATAGGTTTATTTTCTTTTTAAAAAAAATAATAATACTATTTTACATTGTTTTTAATTATGATTGGCATCTTTTTCAGTATTTTTGACTTTGTAAGCCAGACTTACAACATTATTGGAATTCACATTTATGGTTATTGCCTTCAAACTTACCTTTGAACCCCAGGAGTCCCTCCAAAGGATTTCCAAAGAGTTGAAGAGCAGGATACTGACTGATGATGCATCCAGCCCTCTCCTAGTAGTAAAGTGCCCTGCAACACGCAGTGACTGGGATCTTTGGTGAGTTTTGCTGCAGCTTGTTCTTTTCCTAAAGAGGCTCTTGGCCTCAACTGATAGTTTAATGATATTTTAATTTTTGTATGATGCAAATTTTTAGCAGCATCTGTTTTAACTTTTGTAAATCACCTTCAGTCCCAGGGCTGTGAAAAAATTAGGATGGCTGGATGGATAAATAGACAGACAGATGATAGATAGATAGATGATAGACAGGCAGACAGACATTATTTGGTACTATATTCTCTGTCACCTATCCACCTCTTCTTTTATTTCGCCTCTCACGCATTGGGGAAAAGTTACATTCCTGCCATGCCACAATCTGTCCATCCTACTCTGATCCTTTTTCATGAAGAATTAGTCCTATGTATCACCAGTGCATTTTTTCCACCAGCATAAGCACCCCAGCAAAGATCATTCAGGAATCCTTGTAGAGAAAATATCATATACTCATTGATTCTGTAAGAATAGGTATATCTCCACTAGCTAAGTAAAATGAAGCTGAGAATTGTGTCACAAATGTTCAAGAGAAGACTAGACTACCTCAGGAGAAGATGAGATCTCTTTCACCAGAGGTATTTGAGCAGAGCTGGATGGCAGTCTCTCAGTAATGCCGAACTTGCATCCTGCTTTGCAGATACTTTACACTGAGCATGAAGTTAGTTCAGATCAAGCTTGGGCAGCATGTGGCCAGAGGATCTCATAGATTCCCCTTTCTCACCTGAATCCCCCAGCCACTCCCATGTCCAAATTAAAATGGCCACTCCTGAATACCTGTGGTCTGCAGCTGATGAAAGTTGTACTTCAAAACATATGGAGGGCACAAGGTTGCCAAATCCCACTCAAAGCATAAAAAGTAAATAGAGGAAGAACCAGAAGGCACAAGATGTCTGACACACATATGTTTTTAGATATGTTGGGAAGGAAATACTGGTAGGCATTCAGAGCAAGATCTTTCCCCTGCTCCCAACTTCGCCTTAGTTTTTCATGTACTTAGTTCTATTATACTGAAGGGATATAATACAAATTCCTCTGGTGTGACAGAGGATGCCGCCTTCTATGTTAATCAAAGCAATACAGGCACATTGAGTTGCATGAACAGTAGTAATCTCACTACAAGGAAAGATTATTACAAAGGCTGAGCTTTGAAGTGGGCAGGAATGGGAGAAAGAGCAAATGCTGGCAGAACTAAACAAACATGTGAGGGGGAAGAAACATTAAAGGGCTCTTTGTTCAAGACACAAGAAGTTAAGTACCCAAGGTTAAAAAAAGAAACCACCCCTTTAACTTCTCAAAGCTGAAACATTGACAGTTTCTGATATCTGGTAGCAAGATCCTCTTATGCAATTCGAATTTTTGCACAACTAACATGGAGCTAAAGGACATTTATGTATTTAACAAAATGGAAAAGGAGAGAGAAAAGTGACTGCAAAAAATGTATCAAAGAGGTGTGTGCATTTCTGTAGGAAAATGTAACTTAATGAAGCTGCTTTTATCATTTGTCACAAGATCATTTCAGAGATAGAATTTATTTTTAAATGAGCATGGGTCCTGCCCCCCCCCTTATGTTCCTATTCATCACTGGTTGTTGTTTTTGTTTGTTTATTTGTCTGCATGGAGTTTGATTTCTTTTGCCAAGTTCTATGTGGGACATGGCTAGGTTATTTCTGATGCAGAAGGAAGCCAATGCATGAATGATGTGTGCATGAATGATGTGTGTGTGCAGTGGAATTCCTCTTGACAGAGCAGAGTCTGACCCTGTTTAGTATCAGCAGCATTTGAAAAAGTTTGGGTACAACTCCTGTACTCCCCTAGATGGGAAGAGTGGTAGTTTTAAAAGTTATTTTCAAAACCCCGTGTAACAGGAAGCTGGCTCCAACAGCTTGGAGTAGCACCACAATTGTTGTTATTTTTTGTTAGGTAAGAAAGCTTTTTTTGTCCTATCATTCAGGGGTCACCAATGTGATTCAGTCTGATCACATGAAGTTCCTACATCATGTGTGGGCAACTGTGGACGTTATCACACGGGGGCAAATCTGCTGGTTAATCCACACAAAACCCAAACAGAAACTGGATTAGTGCCTTGTGTTTTCAAACGACGTCGCACAGAAACTGGACAGAAAGTGGACAGAAATTGGTGTTAATGGAGATCTTTTGAAATTCGGTTGTTTTGAGGAAATGCAAATGCGCAATTAAGATAATTTCGCATTTGCTGTAATGTGAAAAGCAAATGCGCATTTGGAAGCATTTCCCCGCATTTTCCCATGGTTCCGCGGGGTCTCCTTCCCCCTCAGCAGACGGCTTAAAGGGCCGTCTTGGGGGTAGGGAAGGGGAGGGGCAGCTGCACGATCGGAGCTCCAACCCCTTCCCCAGGCCCTCCACACGGCCGGAGCTCTGGCGCTCCGAGGAGAACCTCCTGCCACAGCATTTGCACACGCTGTGGCGGAGGAGCCTTTTGCGGCGCACCTTCGGTGGCTTGAAGGACAGGCGGACGTGGGCCACCCCGAGAAGCTGCGCTGCAGGGCCGAGGTATCCCCACACCTCGGCCCTGTGGCACAGCTTCGGCGCTCCTTTCACAAGTTGCAAAAGGCTGCAGCGCACCTTCGGCAACTCTTCTGCCGCAGCATGTGCGAACGCGGCGGCGGGAGGTCCTCCTCGGAGAGCCGGAGCGCCGGCCGTGCGGAGGGCCGGCTGCTCCGAGGACGACCTGGGGAAGGAGTTGGAGCGCCGATCTCGGTGACAGATGAAACATCACTCGATCGGGGTGACAGCTGCAGCGAGTGACAGCCGCGGCGAGCATAGTGCGCATGTGCTAGAAGATCATTTCTAGTACATGTACGGGATTTTCTCACTTGTGTGTGAACATTAAATGCGGTTTCAGCAGGAGCTTACTTTAATTGCGCAATTAAGGTAATTACGTGTGAAAGCCATTTGCGGAATCAAGGTTTATTTTCGGTTTATTTTCGGGATTTGTCATTTCCAGTTTATTGTCGGTTTGTGGCCCACGTGTGATAACATCCTGTGTTGGGCTGTGAGCCAATCTTCTGCATGTGGGGCCCTCTAAGGGCTGCATGGACCCCTCAAAACTGAAAAAAATACTTCCCCATCTTAACAGAAGAGGCTAGAATCCCACTTACAGTTTTGAAAAACTGATATGTGGTGTAGAGGTTTGAGTACTGCACTAGGACTTGGAAGACCATCGTTTGAATCCCTGCCCACTGGGGTGACCTTGGACAAGTCACTCTCTCTCAGCCTAAAAGGAAGTTAATGGCAAAGCTCCTCTGAAAATATCTTCCCATGAAAACCCTATGATACAGTTGCTATAATTTCAAGTCAACTTAAAGCCACATATAATAAACATAACAACATAACAATGGCAACCATTACAGAGATGCTCTGCGACCTCTTTAATAGGTGAATTATCATTCCTGGATGCTTTTCCCCCCCACCCCCTTCATCCTTTTTATGGCCAGAAAAGAAGAATCTAGGGAACTGGGACAGCTCAAATGCTTCAAAAATACCCTGTAGGGGGGTACATGAAAATTCAAGGCTGCATTTTGCTTACTGCTGGTCTATATAGAAGCAGCCATTCACACATGGACTGCTTTTGTGATATATCCATTTCATGGGCATTGGGACTTCAGGGGAGGGAGGCATGCGATGCTAAGATGGAGGCAGGGAGTAGTGTCAGAATCCTATATGACCATTCTGTACTATATAGCACAGTAATGATGTTCCTATGTAGTAAATTCCAGCATAATTCCACCCCCCCCCCAACTTGACTTGCCAGTAAGCAGCCACTGGGACTGACAGGGGTCCATTCCCCTGTCAACTGAGAATCACCTGCCTGATTTCCACCACCTCCCATGAGCAATCTCTGGTGCAATGGTCAGAAAAAGAATACCTGTTTCAAGTCCCCCTTGAATCTGGAGATTTTTTATGCAGGGCTGGGAATGTCAGGCAGCTATTTAACAGGGGAATAGACTCTAGCGATCCCAGAAGCTGCTTACTTGCAAGTGGGATTTAGGGGACTTTTATGGTCTGTACATAGGAACTGTGAATACGCAGCAGTTGTGAATGCATAACTATAGTTTATATGTTCACAACTGCCCAACAGGATTCCAGCCCTGGTTTTTGCAAAGTGCAGGATCATCATTATCATCACCATCTCAGCTTTTTCCCCAATTCAGGATTCAAGTTGTTTTTATAAAAGTTAAATACATCTGATAATTCATATCATACAAAAGTTTAAAATGTAATTAAACAATAAAATTAAAACCTGTTTATAAAAAAAAAAGACTGCTAAAATTTTAAAAACTAACACCTGACAACACAGCACATTAAATAAGGCTTTTCCCCCTTGAGGCCTGTCCTCCCCCCCCCCCCCACACACACACTCATGGCTTTACCTTTCTATAGAAGGATAGTGGAAAAATGCTAGCCTAGCTTCTCTAAGAAGGGAGTTGCAGAGCCAGGGGGGAGCCACTGAGAAGGCCCTGTCCCACATTCAAATGTATCTGTGAGGGTGGTGGAACAGAAAGAAGGGCCTCCCTAGAATATCTCAAAACATGGGTAGCCTCTTGTGGAAGCATAAATGTGGGAGCAGCAGCAAGGAGCTCAGATATGAGAGCCTCTTGCATGCAGAGTGCCTCCCTCATGTGCACTTTATTACCTGTGCCACTTGAATCTGTAATGAATAAATAAGCCATAGTGAAGCAGTTAGGAAAGAAAAATTCTGAAAGCACTGCAGTGATAAACTGATATACTGGTGGGTTCCAGTGACCCCACTGACAAGCAACAGACAATTTAACAGAGTAGCCAGACAGGGGAAGACATTTTCTAGGCACTGGGGAAAAGACACAAAAGAACTGGGTTTGAACTATAAGGACTTTATTACACCAGGTTGCTAAGATGCCACAATTTCATCAGCAACACAAACATACCAGTTTGGGGACAGTAATTTTCTCAGAGCTCTTCAAAAGAACCATGGTGCTGCTATAGCTCTGTTTTCTGCACACAAGCCTTCATAACCCTGCCTTCATGCCCTATGCCCTTCTCAGCATGCCTTTCAGTCTGTAATTTGTACACACACATACACTTGCCCCTCCGTTCTTGCGGACTTGAGATCCACAGTTTTGAATAGTCATGGAGGGGTGACCTCCCTTAAAATCAATGAGACATGTCCCTGCAGGCACATGTGTGCGCCCACAGGATCACACCCCACTCAAGCCTATGGGGCTTGAATATTGGCAAGCCTCCTTTTTCGGGGGGGGGGGGGGGACAGATCCCCTGCAAAAATGGTGGACCAACTGTATATAATTTTTCAGTTGTGCAGTCACAGCATTTGATTAAGTAAAATAGTGAGGGAGAGAGGAGCACAATCACTCCCACGTGCACTGTGAAATAGCCTACATATCAGAACTGCAGCAGGAGGAACTTATCACATGTGAATAAACAGTAAAAAAGCACATGATTGAGAGGCATTTTTCTGTCAATCAAAAAGAGTACATCAATGAGATGAATCAACTACAGGACAAACACAGAGTTGTGTGATAAGGTATGGCTACAGATGCTACTATCTGTTGTAAATCTGCTCCGGCAGCCTCATGTGATAAAGTCTTTGCAGTTCAAGCTTCAGTGTTGTCAGTTCAAAAACAGACCCCACAATGTTTTCCACATTTTATATAAAGGACACAATTTCACTATGCCATTGTATTTAATAGGTCTTGAACATCCACAGATTGTATTTAATAGGTCTTGAACATTCACAAATTTTGCTGTCCATGGAGGTGGATGTATTGGTTCTCTTCTATATCCTGCAGGCATGCAGTGACAAAAAGAAAAAAAACAACAACTAGGCCCACTAGAGAAGCCAGCTGTCAGCACTGTCTGAGGTGCTTGACCTCAACAGTAGCTATTAACACAGCAGAGTGCAGAAGCACAAACTCAGTTAGTAGTATTTGGCAATATTGCACTGACCAACCTTGAATAATGCACAGACACAGTTGCATTCTTCCAAAAGTCCTTGGAAGTTGCAATATGTACAAGCTATATACAAACTCTCCTGTAACTCTCTCCAACATTCACTCTACAAACCACTCTCTTCAACCTACACCTGCCCTGGGTTTTATAACATGTATATACAGTGGTGATGACTAAGGGTTGAGACCTGGTTACTTTTCATTTACAGTCATACAAACTATTTTATACTGTCTTAAAGGAACATTGGGGGGTTGCAGACTGCCAGAAATAGTGCAAATTGAGTCCACTTTTAGGGTTAGGGAATCATGGGAACTGTATTTTATTGTGGCACCAGAGCTCTCTGACAGAGAAGGCTCAATGTCTCAGAAAAAAACCAATTCCCATGATTCCCTAGCACTAACCCTAACCCTAAAAGTGGACTCAATTTGCACTATTTCTGGCAGTCTGCAACCCCCCATTGTTCCCAACAGGGTGGGGGTGGCGGTGTTCTTGGAACCAAACCCTAGTGCAGTGTTCCCAAAGTGGGCGGTAGTGTCCCACTGTGGCAGGGGTAGGCAACCTTTCCCCTTCAAGGGCCGAAGGACTTCAGCTCCCAGAAGCCTCAGCCATGTTGGCCAATAGTCCCATGTTGGCCAATAGCTCCTGGGATTCTGGGAGCTGAAGTCCCTCGGCCTTTAAAGGGGAAAGGTTGCCCACCCCTGCACTGTGGGCATTGGAAAGCTCCAGGGAGTGCACTGAGGAAAAAAAGAGCAGCAATGGGGTGCTGGGGGGGGGGGAGGCAGAGAATTGTGGGAATGGGGGTTGCAAGTAGGGTTGCCATTGCTGCTGAAAGACCATGAAAGTCTGGCACTGAAATCTTTGAAAAGTAGGACATCTCAGATTCGTGAAAGCAGGAGTGAAACTTAAGGGAGGAAAAAACTCATCCAGATCCCACCCTTGAGGCTCTGAGTGGTACTGCACAGGCATGCCTGACCCAGAGGCAAGGAGGTAGGCAGAGGCTTGGAGGAACAAGGCGGCTTTCTTGTGTTCTGGTAATGTTTGTGTGTGTGTGTTTGAAAAGGGAATGACCCTTTCCTAAGCTTTTCCCTCTTAGTTGCATGCTAATGGGCTGGCGCTCCCCTTTCCTCCATTTCCCTCCCTGATAGAAATGTGTGTGTGTGTTTGAAAAAAAGAAGGCAAATGGGTTCTGGAAGACAAACAATGAAGTCCAGGAAATAAAATTTGGAGATAAGTCCGTTAGTAACACAATGAGAAATCTTCTTTCTTTTTCTCTCTTGTGTGAAAATACTTAGCCCCTCCTTTGGCAGATAATATTGAATTTCTCAAGAAGTCTCTGTGTTGCTGCATCTGGAAAAAAAAACTTTAAATGTTTCTTA
Organism: Phrynosoma blainvillii; assembly: GCA_026167975.1. Lineage (NCBI taxonomy): Eukaryota > Metazoa > Chordata > Lepidosauria > Squamata > Phrynosomatidae > Phrynosoma > Phrynosoma blainvillii. The sequence goes on from JANUYF010000005.1 coordinate 44,014,918, forward strand.
AAACATATCAAATGCAGTCCCATTAAAAAAACAAAAAACAAATGTTTGACTTTTGTTGGAGGTAAAGACCTCAAAAAGTTAAGTCTCAGTTCTTTGGTCCCTCTTGTTTAGGATTTTCCTGTTGTGTCTAAAATGCAGTATCCTGAAATCTAGAAAGCATATCCAGGAGAAGCTGTGTACATTATCACACTACACTCTTAAAATACTGCAAATCTACTTTAACTGCTCTGACTGCCTCCTGTTGCATTTTAGGGTTTGTAGTTCAGTGATGCCTAAGACCTCTCTGGTTGAATATGCTAAATGCTTCTTCCTAAACTACAAGTCCCAGAATGCAACAGGAGGCAGCTAGAACAGTTAGAATGGATTAGCAGAGTTTTAAGAGTGTAGTGCAGTAATCTCCTGTGATGGCCATACTGCAAACAATAACATCCAAAATCCACAAAACAGTGATACCTTTCTCCTGTTTGATTTTTAACACCTTTGCCCAATGAAGAAGCCAGTTGAGCTTCAAAAGCTTGTTTCATCTATTTTGTGCATTTTGGTTGGCCAATAAAGGTATCACTGTTTTGTGGATTTTGGATGTTATTGTGCTTTGTTGTATGGGCTGGCCAGCACAGCAACCCCTGGATATGATTCCTAGAGTATGAATCATTCTTAGTCTCATAGCTATTTGGGAGATTTTCTCCCTCCCTCCCTTCCCCCCCATAGATGTGGGGGGTGGGGGAGAATCCACCTTTGCTAAGTTCTCTTTCAAATGGCTAGAATTTAGAGACATGGATTTAATTTGCATTACAGAAATAATGCAGTTCAACACTGCTTTAACTGCCATGGCTCAATTCTATGGAAATTTGGGATCTGTAGTTTTGTGAGCTATGCAGCCTCTCTCAGGGAGCCCTGGTGTGACAAAAAAACTACAAACCCCAGAATTCCATAGCATTGAGCCATGGCAGTTAAAGCAGTGTCAAACTGCATTAATTCTGCAGTGCAAGTTCAACCATAAATCATGTTAATCTGGAATATCAGTATGCAAAGGGATCTTGTAGTACCTTTGAGACTAACTGTGTGAAAAAAGTTGTAGCATAAGTTTTCATAGACTTGCATCTGAAGTTGTGTGGAATAGAATTACGGCAACCCTAGTTGCAATAAACTTCTTTTGTACACCATTCAGGGACAGGACAGGGGGTGGCTGAATGGAGAGTTGTAGGCAATAAGCCATGTCTGTCCAGGCTGAGAGGCAAGAGACCTAGCATGGCTCCTCCAGCTTTGCCTCACCTTGGAACAGAGCAAATGGACCCTGTCCTTCCTTTGCTCCCTCCCTCTTTAGGCACAAAAATACTTGCCATGCCCAGCTTTTCCCAGAAACTGTTCAGCTTCCCCTTGCAAGGTGCAACAGGAGGAAAGCTTCTTTGGGTAAGAAAGACACCGGATGGTTCCAAGGCAAAAGGGAAGGGGCAAGCATGTGCTCTTCTTTCCCTTTTGCCTTGGCTAGCTAGCTTAAGCCACCTAGCCAGGGTGGAAAGGAAGGGAGCAGGCTCTTCCTCTGTTCTCTCTTGTGTTCTGGCAATTCCTGGGGTTTCCTGTTCTTTTCCCCCTTTGATTCTCCTCTCCCTCCCTTTGCCAGGAGAAGCCTAGAGGGAGTTTTGTGAGCTATTGGAGGAGGAGGGCAGCTTCAGGGACATTTCTTGGCATGGGTTACCCAAGCAACCATGCAGCCCTTCCTCCCTCAGGTGGAAATCCTGCTGAGCTTGATTGCCTGCATGCCCTCTTCACCAGGCACCCCATTCAGACAATGTTGTTCCTTCTATAGAGGGGACTCCTTCTTTCACTTTCCCAAGCCACTCCCCAGTCTCATCTTCCTTACCCCAAATACAAACTTATGCGGCTCCAGGTTCCCTTTGGAACTTGGGCTTGCTAGCAGCAATTGTTGTTGTGTGCCTTCAAGTTGTTTTGACTCATGATGACCTTAAGGAGAGCCTATCATGGGGTTTTCTTGAAAAAATTCCTTTAGAGGGGGTTTGCCATTGCCTTCCCCTGTGGCTGGGAGACTGTGACTTGCCCAGGTTCACCTAGTAGGGTTGCATGGCAAGCAGAATTTCATTAACTTCATTTGCAAAATTATCCAAAAGTAGCCACTTCCCTTGCCTAGGATACTTTCTCTATTCCCCTCCCTCCAGTACAACAGTGGATCTAATACCAAGAAGAAGGGGGGTGGTAGCCTGAAAAAGTTTAGGGAGCACTGCCCCAGTAGATACCAAGGGCCCACTGTAGTTCTAAACTACCTGAAAATTCCACTTCAGGGAATGGAACTATCCTGAAGTCCAAAGAAGATTGGTGAAGAGGTAGATAGCAAACCCCCTCTAAAGGAAGATTTTACTCATTTTGTGAAAATTGAGGGAATAGCTAGTGCTTGAAATTCATTATGAGAAGACTGCCCTTTACCTTGTGGGTCTTAACTCTGATAAACAATTAAAGAACTCATTCAAAGGAATATACTTTCAAAACAGTTTTGCCTGTCAAGCTTTGTCAGGGAGTTTGGAGAGAAAGAGGCGGCAAACAACACCACAGATAAAGTCTGTTAGAATGTGCGAATAGGTTAGCCCAAAGTCTTCACAGGAAATGTGTTTTAAGGAGGACTTGAAAAAAACAGATACCGAAGTGGCACCATGTATAGTAGCATGCAAAAATGAGACAGTACATCATCATAAGGAACATACCCTGCTAGTAGATAAAATGCTGCACAATATAGTTACTTTCTTTGTCATAAACATAATTGCAATTAAACTCAGTCTTCCTTCACAGACACATAACTCACTGCAATATGAATTTGGACATGCCTTGTCAGCATTTAATATTTTTCATGGATGTTACATCTGGAGATGTTCAGATGTTAACCACAAAACAGAGGGCAATCCTTAATCATTCTGCAAGTACTTCAAGGAAGTGGTAATACATCATAGTATCTCTTGCCTCTAGTTCTCTTTTGTGTGCATTCCAGTAATGTAATAATATAATGTTGCTGTTTAATAACTGGTCATAATTCTTACAACCTGGGTTAGGTAAAGAAAGGAGGTGATATTTTTCTTGAAGCAGGACCCAAGTGTCTTAGCCTCAAGTGGTGTTGGCCCTGAATGCTGTTCTCCCTGTGAGATGCCAAGTTGAACTTGAACTAGAGCTTGTAGCATTCAAATGCCAGCACCCTATCTCTACCAGCACTCTTTTCCTACCACAAGGACTGAACACCAACCCTCATGGATTTGATCTGTGTAGCAATACTAGTTTGCCTATGCATTTACTATATATACTCGCATATAAGTCTAGAAATTTTAGTAAATTTTAATAAAAAACCTGGGTTGACTTATTTATGGGTCAATGTAAATACTGTACTTTAACTCTTCTCAACAAAGGAACACTCACCTGGTGAAAGGTGAGAAATTAATTCCTCCCTGGAGAAGCCCTGAGCCCCTTCTGCTTTCTCATCCATGTAGCCTTTATGGTAAGCACAAACAGTATTCACAGTCTGGGGGTGCTCCTGAACTCGTCGCTTCAGATTATTATTCAGGTGAATGTGACGGCTAGGAGCGCCTGTTATCAGCTTTGGCTGATACACCAGCTGTGCCCTTTTCTGGAAGTAAGGGACCTTGAAACTGTGGTACACGCTCTGGTAACCTCCCATCTGGATTTCTGTAATGCACTCTACATGGGGCTACCCTCATGCTTGGTTAGGAAACTTCAATTATTGCAAAATATGGCAGCCAGGTTGGTCTCTGTTACATCCAAAAGAGACCACATAACACCTGTACTGAAGTCTCTTCACTGGCTGCCAATTAGTTTCTGGGCCCAGTACAAAGTGTTGGTTATCACCTATAAAGCTCTAAATGGTTTGGGTCCAACCTAGCTTCAAGACTGCCTCCTCCTGTACAATCCGCCTCACGCACTTCGCTCCTCTGGGAAAAATCAGTGACAGGTGAAAAAATCTAGACTATCAGCTACTTCCCAGAGGGCCTTCTTGATGACCGATCCCAGACTATGGAACGGCCTGCCGGACGAGATCCATCAGATGTCAACCTTAGACAGCTTCAAAAGGGCGGTCAAGATGGATCTCTTTTGGCAGACCTTTCCCGACTAGTCTTCCCGGTCTTTTTACACCTCTTCTTCCCCCTATCCCAGCTGCTATTATAGCCATTGCCACTGTAGCTACTGTATTTTGTTGGCACTTTGCCTTATTTTAAAAATTGTTTTAACTTGATGTTTGTTTAATAACTTTAAGGGGTGGGAGGGTTGGGGTTTAGGTTGATCTTATTGTATTGTATTTTTATGTTGAAAGCCACCTCAATTGCTATGCAGAGGGGAGGGGTATAAATAAAATTTTATTATTATATTATTATTATGTCTGCCACAATTTTATGTTTGACATCATTTTCCTTTGCTTCATCCTTTACTTCCTTTGTTACATGCTCCTAAATTTTACTTTTAATTTATCCACAGGTCCTATCAAAATCCATAATTTTGGCCCCAAAACCTGCTCTCAATGTATGTGTGAAGTTGACTTATAGGAGCTTATCGCACCACTAAAAAAAGTGTCTTGCCTCTCCTGAATTCAATTCTAATTCAGGCTGCATCCAGGTACTATTGAAGGGAATTTGCCACCAAATCCGCCAGCTGAGTACAGCCCGGGTCCAGCCCGGGTCCCAGGCGCACTCAGCACACCTCTTTTTGAAATCAGGAGTTTTCTGACTTTAAAAAATTGCTGCTGCAGTGGTCCTTGGACCTGGGCTGGACCCCTGTGATAGTATGCAGCCTGAATTAGAATTGAATTTAGGAGAGGTAAGACACTTTTCTTTAGCAGTGTGATAAGCTGCATAGTTGAGTATATAAGTACTCAACAGATTCAATAGATTTACTGCTTCTCTACAGTGTGATTCCTCTGCTTTATTTTTCTAGAATATATCCTTTGCATCTACATTTGGTCCACTTGGATGGGTACAATTAATGGATGGCCTGTGCCCTGAATCCTGTAACCTCAAGACATGGATCACGAACCCAGTGTGACCTGAGATTTTTCAAGTGAGATGGTTGTTTTCATCATGAAAAAGAAGGACAGCCAAAAAGTACAGGGAAAGATAAAAAGAAAGTAAAGGATGTGACCTAGTTTGAGGATTATTTTGAAAGGAAAGGGAACAGAGGGAAGATGCATCTTATGTCTTTGAGAAGGATGTTGAATGAATATGGAGAAATTAAGTTTGAAGACAGTTTGCATGTGGTAAGGCTGTGAAAGAATGTGTATTTTGCAAGCATTTGGTCTCACATTCTGGGGTTTTTCACACTACACAAATATACACTATATTCCATTCTAATTGCCATAACAACATTTTGTGGAATCTTGGTATTTTCACTTTAGGGCAGGGCATTTAGAATTTTCTGCCAGAGAATTCTAGTGCTTCACCAAACTACAGACCCCAGGATTTGATAGGATGCAGTCATGGCAGTTAAATGGAATCACAGTGCTATAATTGTGCAGTGTGCCAGGGCCCTCTGTCTCCAGCATCTGGAAAATAAATCTGGGAAAGATCCTTGCTGGAAATAGTAGAGAGTTGCTGCTTGTCAGTGTAGATACAGTGCGTTAGATGGTATAACAGCTTCCTGTGTTCTGAGACAGCCATTAACATCTTTCACAAGCATTATTCACTGCAGTCTTGAAGAATATCATGATGTAAATGCTACCCTGTTTTCAAAACACACATGGACAGGAAGAGAATATTTCTGACACATGAATCCAGAATCTTGATACAGCTTCCTTTCACCCATCTCATTAAGACCTGACAGATGTTTGGATGAATGACATGAACCCAGGGATATATATATATATATATATAGATATAGATATATAGATATATAGATATATCCATATATATATATATATCCTATATATATATAGGATATATATATATATATCCTATATATATATATAGGATATATATATATATGGATATATATATCCATATATATTTATATCCTATATATATATAGGATATATATATAGCTATATATATATAGCAAGGATATATATGGTCCCTCTCTCTGAATCTCTCTGTAACAGTCAGTCACCAGATCTGTAGGATCTTTGAAGGACCTACCATAAAGGAGGGAATGGGAAAACAAAAGTTGTTGGAGTAATATACTTCCTTTCCATGGCTTTAAAGCAAATAGGGGTAGGCAAACTGTCCCCTTTAAGGACTGAGGGATTTCAGTCCCAGAAGCTTCAGCCATGTTGGCCAATAGTCTGGGATGTTGGCCAATAGTCTGGGATTCTGGGAGCTGAAGTCCCTTGGCCTTTAAAGGGGACATTTGCCTACCCCTGAATGCTTTTGAGTGACATCATCTGTAAAATTTTGGAGTGAGTTATCATGAATATATTTCTGATACTCAGTTCTAACAGGCTTCTAATGTTCTAACTGAGAAGTAGTCATATCAGCAGCTGTAAAGATATGCAGACAGCAACATCATGACAAGAAAACCCAAGTGTAACGAGTATGATATGAAACATACGTTTTAATCTGCTGCCTAAAAGCATTCAGAAGCCAATAAACCTGCAAAAATGGGTGCATTTTCAATAGACTAAAGCTGGAATTTGCCATTGATGGAAGAGCTCTGCTTAAATAAAGTGGAGGATTCCTCCTTGTGAAACACAGTTCATCCAGGATCCCCTGCCTTCTGTGTAACATTTTTGACACACTGCTGGGGGGGGGGGGGGCAGGAAATTTGCTTTGAATTTGCTTTAAACTCTTAAGTCTAGGTTCAACTCTGTCATTCTGCATTATTTCCAATTTGGAATAATTCTGATTAATGACATAGTGCTAAATCCAATTGCCAGGCCAAGTTGGCTAGAAACATTGACTTAACTGCCGAATAATAATAATAATAATAATAATAATAATAAAGTTTATTTGTATCCCGCTTATTGCCAGACAATCCAAGCGGCTTACAATACAACCCGTATAACATATCTCCAAAAAGAAAAACCAACCCACCCCCTAATCAACCTCTACTGCGTTCCTCATCCATCAACAACTGATGGGGCCACGAGAGGAACGCAGGAGTCAAGTAACCCAAGGCCGGGGTGATTAGTCTGGGAAGGCCTGCCGAAAGAGATCCGTCTTGACAGCTTTTTTAAAGCTGTCCAGTGATGTCAACTGACGGATCTCGTCCGGCAGGCCGTTCCAGAGTTTGGGGGCAACAACAGTAAAAGCCCTCTGGGAGGTCGCCGCAAGCCTTAATTTTTGAGGCTGCAGCAAATTCCTCCCAGAGGACCGGAGAGCACAGGGAGGATTGTATGGAAGGAGGCGATCCCTGAGATAGCTTGGACCCAAGCCATTTAGGGCTTTAAAGGTAATAACCAACACCTTGTACTGGGCCCAGAAGCTAATAGGCAACCAGTGGAGGGACCTCAAAACCGGAGTGATGTGGTCCCTCCTAGATGTTCCAGAAATAAGTCTGGCTGCCATATTTTGAACCAGCTGTAGGTTCCGAATCAAGCACAAGGGTAGCCCCATGTAGAGCGCATTACAGAAGTCCAGGCGTGAGGTTACCAGCACGTGCACAACAGTCTCGAGATCCCTTACTTCCAGAAAAGGGCGCAGCTGGCGTATCAGCCGAAGCTGATAACAGGCGCTCCTGACCGTCGCATTAACCTGATTTGTCATCAGGAGCGACGAATCAAGAAGCACCCCCAGACTGCAAACACTGTCACTGGAGGAGAGTGCGACCCCATCCAGGACTGGAGGTTGCAACCCAATTCTTGGTTTCGGGGCCGCTACCGTGAGCACCTCCGTCTTGTCTGGATTCAGTTTCAATCTGTTTTTCCTCATCCAGCCCATTACCGCCCGAAAACATTCATTGAGAGAAGAGATGCCATTGGAATTCGAGGCCGACGAACAAGACACGGAAAAATAGATTTGGGTGTCATCAGCGTACTGATAACACCCAGCACCATAACTCCGTATGATCTCACCCAGCGGCTTCATATAGATGTTAAATAACATTGGGGACAAAATAGCCCCCCTGAGGGACCCCACAAGTGAGTTTCCTCTTACTGGAGCTACTGTCCCCGAGCAGCACCCTCTGGGACCTACCCGAGAGGAAGGACTTGAACCAATGCAAAGCAGTGCCCCCGATACCTAACCCCTTCAGGCGGTCCAAGAAGACACCGTGATCTATTGTATCAAAAGCCGCTGAGAGGTCTAAGAGCACCAACAGGGGCACACTACCCCTGTCGATGCTCAGACGCAGATCGTCGGTCAAGACAGCCATGGCAGTCTCAACCCCAAAGCCTGTCCTGAATCCGGTTTGAAATGGGTCTAGATAATCAGTTTCATCCAACTGATTCATTCATAATAAGACAACATTTATTTTAAATTTCATTTACTCAGTGGGCAATTCTAGTTGGGATTAAGAACTGGATTAAGCCCAACATGGTGTACTGGCTTGAGTGTAGTGGACACTGGGAGACCAGGATTTTAATCCCCACTTGGCCATAGAAATCTACTGGCTGACCATGGGCAAATCACACTCTCTCAGCCTCATTGAAAGGCAAGGGCAAAACCCCTTCTGAACAAATTCTGCCAGGAAAATCCTGTGATAGGTTTGGCTTAGGGTTGCCTTAAGTCAAAAATGATTTGAAGGCACTCAACAACCACAACCACAGAAACCAATATTCCCTTAAACATAGCTCCATGTGACCCTTTTGTTCATACATACTTTAAAATGTGCCAAAAAACTCAAATCTTTGCATGTGGAAAGTGTTCATGGCAAATTAATTGTCTTTTCACACACACACACACACACAACACACACACACACCCCTCATAGAATAAACAGTAGGTAAAATATTTCAAGGATGGTTTGTCATGGGGCTATTTTTGTAGGTGCATAGTTGGCTCTCATATTGTTCCTTTCTTTCACCTTTGAAAGCATGACTGCCTTTAACCCAAGCTGTCTGTTTCCAGTCTTCACTTCTTTAATCATGGCAAATTCTAAAAATAACAAAAAAAGTTCCATCAAGTGATTTGTCTAAAACAAACCTTAGCAATTATTTATTGAGATTGGCCTGATTACAGCAGAGATTCCAGCTATGTGTCAATATGCCCATTATGGATCCCCCCCCCAAGATCTTTTGAGTTAAAAACAGAGTACATTAAGTAAGACTGCTTTTTAAAAAATAGGTATTACTTTGGGGAAGCAGTGTGGGTTATATGTTTAACCTTTGCACTGAAGTTGATGGTTTAAATCCAGCTCAGGTTGGTAAGGAGAGAAAGATTGTCAGGAGTTTTCCACAGCAAGCCTCCTAACATATCTCTTGTTCTCTAGATATGTTGAGTAACAACTCCCATCATAACCAGACAGCATGGGGCTGATTGTGGATGATGAGAGATGTACTACTACTACTACTACTACTACTAAAATTTATTTATATCCCGCCCCTTTGAGGTCAATTGGGGCGGCTAACAACAATAAAATATTACATAATACAAAACAAGTCAGATTCCCCCCCTTAAAATATTATTAAATCAATCCAAGTTAAAACAACATACAACACAGCAATAATTTAAAAACCAATCCCAGCGAGCGACGGCAATACTTAATTAACAAATGAAGCCCCAGAACCATCTTATAGAGGTGTTCCTGAGGCCGGGGTTATCTATCCTGGAAAGGCCTGCTGGAAGAGATCTGTCTTGATAGCCTTTTTAAGGCTGTCCAAAGATGTCAATTGATGGATCTCACCCAGCAGGCCGTTCCATAGTTTGGGGGCGACAACCGAAAAAGCCCTCTGGGAGGTAGTTGCAAGCCTAGCTTTTTGTGGCTGCAGCAAATTCCTCCTAGAGGACTGGAGTGTGCGGGGAGGATCATTAGAGAGAAGGTGGTCCCTGAGATAGTTTGGACCTAAGCCATTTAGGGCTTTAAAGGTGATAACCAACATCTTGTATTGGGCCCGGAAACTTATGGGCAGCCAGTGGAAGGACCTTAAAACCGGAGTAATATGGTCCCTCCTGGATGTTCCAGACACTAATCTGGCTGCCATATGCTGTACTAACTGTAGTTTCTGAACCAAGCACAAGGGTAGGCCCATGTAGAGTGCATTACAGAAATCAAGACGTGAGGTTACCAACACGTGCACAACAGTCTCGAGATCCCTTGCTTCCAGAAAAGGGTGCAGCTGGCGTATCAGATGAAGCTGATAACAGGTGCTCCTGACTGTCGCATTTACCTGATTTGTCATCAGAAGCGACGAGTCAAGGAGCACCCCCAGACTGCGAACACAGTCACTGGAGGAGAGTGTGACCCCATCCAGGACTGGAGGTTGCAACCCAATTCTTGGTTTCGGGGCTGCTACCGTGAGCACCTCCGTCTTGTCTGTATTCAGTTTCAATCTGTTTTTCCTCATCCAGCCCATTACTGCCCGAAGACATTCATTGAGAGAAGAGACGCCATTGGAATTCAGGGCCGACGAATGAGACATGGAGTAATAGATTTGGGTGTCATCAACGTACTGATAGCACCCAGCTCCATAACCCCGTATAATCTCACCCAGCGGCTTCATATAGATGTTGAATAACATCGGGGACAGAATAGCACCCTGTGAGACCCCACAGATGAGCTCAATTTTACTCGAGCTACTGACCCCGAGCAGTGCCACCGATACCTAACTTCCTCAGGCGGTCCAAGAGGATGCCATAATCTATCGATGTATGATGGTGATGATAATAATAATAATAATAATAATAATAATAATAATAATAATAATAGTTTTTTTATATCCTGCCCCTCTGCAGAGCAATCGGGGCAGCTTACAGCATTAAAAACAGATATATTAATATAATTTAAACAGAACATAAAAATCCCAAATCCCACCCATCCTTTAAGAAGTAAGGGTTCTTCTTATTCCAGGCCAGATGGTGCTGGGCCTAGTGTCTCTCTCCCAGATGACATCGGATGGAGACTCTGGGAGGATATCTGTTTCAGGAAAGCTTTTCTTGATAATGTTTTCATTGCACTGGGGATGTCCTGTTATGTTGCAGTTGTGGCAAATCCTCTTAACTATCTTTGCCCTAGGAAATTAGTTAGTTGCTCAATACTCAAATTGCTCTTGGTCAATTCCAGGGAATGGAATTATCATCACCAGTTAACCAATTTCCATGCACAACTCTTATGAGAAGGTCAGCTTGCTTCACTGGCACTGGGATCTCTGAGTCCTCATTACAGTTTACACTTCTTTAAAATCAGTGTCCCCTAGTATCAGATGTTTCTTATTCTGCTCTCCCCCCTACATGGCAGCTTTCTCCAGTCACCCTTATGTTCCCCCTTATGGAAGTAGCAGGCATGTGTAGCAGATCATTTTCTGTTAAAAGTTTGAATCAAACAATATAATTTTCCTTTAGAAATGTAAATATGCTATCTTAAATCCAGTTGCTAATCCTAACTAGAGTAGGCCCTTGAAATCAATGGAATATGAATAACTGTTGACTTTCCATATTCTAACTGATGCAGTGTTTTTATTTTAGTTGGAACTAGCAACTGGATGCATTTTCTTCTGAAACCTTGCCTTTTTACTACTTTGTCGCACCACCATATTCAAGAAAGTTGCAGGCACAAGTGAGTCAGTCAAGTAGTTTGTCCCCCTTTAATAAAACAAAAAGGTTCACCCACAAAAACTGCAGTATAACATTTAGATTCTAAATTAAAAGACCAGTGCATGGATGGATTTCCTTTGAACATTTTTGCAAGAGAAAATGAACCCAGATATTTGATGTCTTAAAAATTAGGGAAAAAATATGAGAAGCTGTATCTCTTCCAGTTAAGATATTCTTTTTAGAAGCCATATTGATTGATTTTATAGTTGTCTGACCCCCTGATCCTCAGCAAAAAGAGCAGCAGGGGTACCAAAATACACAAATAGATGGATCTCTTTCTCTCTCATTCCTTTTTGCAGATACGCTCATAGATGGAAAAATGTACTCAAAGGCTTTACAAAGTGTGGAACTGAAATGAAGGCTGTATTCTTCTTTCAGATCTTTGCATAAATAAACCATGGATAAATAAATAAACCATGTTCATTACAGATCTATGTCAAGACTCATCCATTCTCTCCATGTAATGTGCTTTAAAAAAACTTCCTCATTCACCAGCAATGCCTCTGAAGGCTCATGTCTACTTCCTCGTACAACCAAAGGGACAAGCAAACCACGATCTAGGAATGGGTAAGTGTTCCTCCATATTTTCTTGAGAAATCAAGAAGAAACTGTTGGTTGTATGTCTTGGGAAAGAAAATCTTTTGAGCTGTCCCCATCAAAGCCTTAGGTGTGATATAGAAGCTAAAGGTGACCTCTGGGGCAATTGAAACAGACCCATGGAGCACACACAGGTGCAGGTACACTGTGGGGGAGCATGAAGATGTGGAGAGAGTCAGTCATTTATCTTGTTTTCAAAGCTAGATTCCCTTCATGATCTTTTATCCCCTCCAAATAAAAGTGTCTTGATGTTCTTTAATATTATTTTCTGCAAATATTCAATTTCTATATGCAGTATAGAAAGTGTTTAGTAGTGCTCTTAAGTAGTGGTACATATAGGTCTCACAGCTTCCATGCCATTGGTACTTATTGTTCACACATGATCAAACCTCAGTCCCTCCTTTCACATTCTTCTCAAAGATAAACTTTTAGTGACATCTATTTATGAGATTGGAGCTAATGGCTTGGTTATGGTCATTTCACACCATTCTGCTGTCATAAAGAAAGCTTAATTCAATCCCTGGCAAATAGCAATAAATTCCCCTGTTGCAGAGTAGGCAGTTTCTCAGTGAAAAAGAATGTAAGGCAGAGAAATGGCAAATACTGCTTAAACAAGATTTAAAATGATATTTGCCAGTGTCCTGTCTCTGGGAAAGACAGGGAAAGAATGTGAAGGCTACAGAAGTGACAGGTTTTCTGGGTATAGGAAACAGCATGATGAAAGATAATAAGCATGAAGTAGTGACAAAAAGCAAGGGTAAAATGGGTATAATTACAGTTGCTTCCCCTAATTTTAATAATGGGAACTTAATACCTGCAGGAGAATTGTTCAGCCAATAAATGCTAAAATAAGTGTAATAAAAATAGTGTCATATTCTAATAAGTTTAGTTTGATCTGAAATTTCATTTAGCTTTAATTCCAATCACTATTTATATCTTTCCCCCATTATCTGTACCAAATACCTATACATTTATTCCCCTTCCCTTCTCTCATCTTTTGCTTCCAGCTCCCTCTTTCCTTCAAGTTACACTCATCTTCTTCCTAATCCTTTCCTCTGGACGTTATCACACGTGGGTCTCAAAGCGGCAAGAAAGCTGTATGGAATCAATCCAGAACTATACCGGTATAGACCCCACAAGACGGAAATTGCTATCAGACGCAACTAGCATCATTCCGCAATGAACGAAAGCAGCATCATTGCGGTATCATTCTGGTCGCGCAAATGTAATTCCCCAGGAAACCGGCATTCAAAAGAACGGGGATGATGCCGCATTGGGATGGGGATGGGACAGGGTTCTCTGTGACGTCGTGTGAACACACGGGAAAAGGAACCACAATGGGACGGGGATGGGACGGGGATGGGACGGGGTTCTCTGTGACGTCATGTGAACACACACAAAAAAAACACGCAATGGGACGGGGATGGGACGGGGTTCTGTCTGCTTTAGACCCCGTGTGATAACGTCCTCTGTCTATGTCTGCCTCTCCAACTTCAACTCCCCACCCCACCCCCCGCCAAGAAAATCTACAAATCATTACTGGAATATGATTTTATTTTATTAGCATTTAAAAAGTGTTAAGTCCCATTAAAGTCAAGCTTGCTTCAGAGTTGACATGCATAGATAAGATTATCCTGACTATCCTCCTCCTCTTCCTCTCCTCCCTCCTTTCCTTCCTCAAATATATTGTTATTATTAGTAGTAATAGTATTGTGATTATCACTACAGCAGGGGATTGTACAATCTTGGCTCTTAAAAGGAGAGAGAGAGAGAGAGGAAAAAAGGAAGGAAGGAAGATGTAGGCATTAGCTGAAGGGGGCAACCCTCTTAAAAACAAAGTTTTTTGGCGAGGAGAAATATATTTGCTATGAAAAATTTCTTTAATTTGACAAAAAAACAAACAAAAAACTCCCATGTGTTAAAATCAATGCTTGCAAAAATGTTCAAAACAGAGGGGGGGTTTTCCAAAGCGTACCTTGCAAAACTTTCTGTATTGGTAAAATCACTTACAAGATACTAAAAAACGACATGACAAAAGATTCCTGCCCCTCACCAGGGAGTTGCCTGGCTAGTGAGAACTTAAATCTGGATCTTCCAAATCCTAATCCAGCAGTTTACCCACTGCAACATGTTGGCTCTGTAAATTATTTGGTATGGTTGTTTGTATGGGTGTTTTAAGCCAGCCCATATAATGAATCATACTGGTAAACATGTCTTAAAGGTATCTTGAGGTTTACACCATAAGTAGTCATTGGATTCTTCAAACTAGAAATGTATTTGAATGAATCAAGATGTAAAAATAAGAAATTGAGACTTTTCTCTCTCTGAAAGAACTGGCACGCTGATGCGCCTGCCCTCATACCTTTCCTTTGCAAATTTCCATAGGGTGCAATGACCTATTCCCTGTAGTGTCCAGAGAAAAGTCAAATTTCCCACCGCAAGCCTATTAGAGGCCACAATCCTGCTTATGATCCATAAACTGGAGTGAGAACAATACCTCTGTTCATCCCCAGCTGTGTAATCTTAGATAGAGCTCAATATCCAATTGAGCGAGATTAATTCCAATCTGTCAGTGTTGTGAGCTTTACTCCAGAGCAGAGAAGTGTTGTTTTTGGAAGCACATTGAGCAGCCACTGCCATTTTACTGTCTACTGACAGAAATTAATAGTGAAGGCCTTATAGAGCAATTTATCAACAGTCATTTGAATTCACACTTTCCCAAGTTTCCTATCTCCAGACTAGGGAGCGTTTGCCTGCCTATTTATGTCAAAATGTCAGTGGATGGTAGAAATTGACCAGGGAAGGCTCTGGGGAGTAACTGATCTTAGTGATGCAGAGTTTGGTTAAACTCCTGGAGGACTAGTTTTGAAAGGAGCTGAAAGGCCCCAGAGCAGGCCTCTGACTGATCACAGAAGATATGTAAACACAGATGCAGCCGGCAAGAGGAGGACCAAAGACATTGTAATTAGCACATTGTGAGAAAAGTGCCAGGACAAGCTTTTGGGAGTAAACAGTCTTTTTCTCAAATTAAGCTGTACAATGCAAAGGGGCAAAATGGGAAACAGGGAGAGAGTTCACTTGAACTCTTGCAAAATTATGCATTCTAAAATGAAGAGAAAGAAGGATGGGACTGTTGGCCATCAAACTTATTTTCCAAGCACAGTTTCCAATGTGTGTGTGTGTGTGTGTGGTATCAATCTATGCTTCTCCATCGTGATATCCTCCATATGTTTAGGACTACCACTCTTAGCAGCCTTTTTTGTCAGAATGGTCAATAGTCAGGAATGTTTGGAGTTGTAGGATGTCAGTGTATGAGTCAAGCAGACAGTGAAGGTCTTTAGAGGGGAGAACGACTTAGACGAGAGAATCAAAAACATGCCACAGATAGACTTTGGCTGCATTGGCACTGCAGAAATAATCCAGTTTGACACCACTTCAACTGCCACGACTCAATGCTATGGAATTCCAGAAATTGTAGTTTATTGTGGCGCCAGTACTCTTTGGAAGAGAAAACACTGTCTCACAAAGCTACAAATCCCAGAATTCCATAGCACTGAGGCATGGCAGTTGAAGTGGTGTCAAACTGGATTATTTCTTCAGTGTGGATGCAGCTTTCCTGAACTGAGTCTGTATTATTCTGTTCACTATGAAAGTTTGATTAATTGAGAGACACTTAACATAATACTTTAACTGAAAAGGATTTGAACAGGTAATATTGGTTTTGCCTTTTTTATTTTTACGGTTTTGACATGAATTTGTTTATAACATTTTATATCATCTCTTTTTTCCAAGGAGCTAAGTAGGTCCTCTTCCCCATTTTTTATTATAAGAACAACTCAGCTGCAGGCAAAGAAACAGCGCCTGGACTAAAGTTACCTGATGAGAAATCTTGTTGTTATTATTGTTGTGTGTCTTCAAGGCATTTTCAACTTATGTTGATCTTAACTTGAACTTTTCATGAGGTTTTTTTTTTTTACAAGATTTGTTCAGAGGAGGCTTGTCTTTGCCTCCAGAGGCTGAGAGAGTGTGGCTTGCCCAAGGTTACCTAGTTAGTTTCCGTAGCTGAGCAAGGATTTGAATCCTGCTCTCAAGAGACATAGTCCAATGCTGAAACCACTACACACAGGCTGTCAAGAACTTTATGACTGGGAATTTGAACCCAAGTCTCTCCAGTCCTAGCGCAATATTCATACTGGTCCTTTTTTTTTAACCCCTTATATTGACTGTTGGAGCATTTAATAAAAAGAATTGTCATTTTTAAAGTCCTTTAAAATGTTATTTTGCTGCCTTTTATATAATATATCTACTTTTAATGTAAGCCACATGAAGATCACACAATATCAAGTGTACAAATATTCCAATTAAGTAAATAACTTTTGCACTACATTGTTTCTCCTAATTTTCCTTCCCCATATAGCTTTATTTTTTTTTTTAACTATTGACCATTTGAGATGCAATCTCTTGCATGCCTATGCAGAAGCAAGTTTCATTGTGTTCAGGAAGACTTCTAGTAAGCTGCTATACTATTCCTATATACCTATAGTAAGGCTCATAGAACTTAGTGGGGCTCTCTGCATGTGTGTGTGGCTTACTGGTAAGGTACATAAGACTGCAGCCTTAGGCCAAAATCCAGAGGTGGCTTTCTGTATACATTTATTGCAGATGTGGGACTTTCCTCCTTCTTCATTGTAGCTGAATAACTTAATAACACCAAAAACCAACTCCAGAGGGTTCCCTGGGGTTCCAGGTGAGATATTTAAGGAGTACAGGAGAGAACTGAAGGAAGACAAGTGGATTGTGAATTCTGGTAAAAGAAGAAAGTACACTATTGGAGCCTAGCCATAAGGTAATTTATATGTGGTTGTTGTTGATGTTGTTAGCTCCTGCCACACTGCAGAGACAAAGCAGTTTGACACCATTTTAACCTCCATGGTTCAGTGCTATGGAATTCTGGGATTTGAAGTTTGGTGGGGCACCAAAGCTCTCTGACAGGGAAGGCTAAATATTTCACAAAACTACAGATCCTAGCATTCTGTGCCATTGAGTCATAGTAGTTAAAGTGGTGCCAAACTGCTTTATTTCTATAGTATAGCAGCAGCCATAGTATGCCTTCAAATTACCTTTTGGGTATGTTGACCCAAAAGCATCCCTATCATGGAGTTTTCTTGATGAGATTTGTTTAGAGGGGGTTTGGCATGGCCTTTCACTGAGTCTGAGGTTGAGAGAGTGTGACTTACCCAAGGTACCCAGTGAATTTCCATGCCAAGCAAGGATTTGTATTGTGGTCTCCCAGAGTCCTAGTCCAACAACTTTCAAACCATTACTGGTCCTCATATATGTACTTCTGGGCAGCTCCTATTTATATTTACAGGGTTTGCAGGCAAGAAACAAGGAGTACTTTGGATTGTGCCAACTTACCCCTTATCACGTGGTTTCTCAAACTTTGGTCCTCCAGAAGTTTTGGACTTCAGCTCCCAAAATTCCTGATTGTTGGTTCAAATGGCTCAGGTTTTTTGGAGGTGAAATCCAAAATACCGAGAGGACGAAAGTCTGCTCTCCTCCAAAAGCTGACCCATCTCTCACCAGATTCTTAGAAAATGGCCAAGTTGGCATTTAGCAAGTTTGAAACACAAACAAAAGTGCAAAGACGGTGATGCAACTGCTATGGTTACTGCTCTGGAAGCCTATCTCCTTTTGAAAGAAGTGTGAGAAATGCAGGAATATGACAAAAAATGACATTAAGAAAACCCAAATAAACAGGTCATTCCCCCCCATGCTCAAAGCTGAGAAAAGGTCAATAAATAAATATAAATAATGTCAGCAGTGGTAGGTTTTGTAGATGCAGGCAATGTGGTGAATTAGATTTTAAAAAAGAATGCACCTATGCAAAAGCTGTAGAAGATTTATCTTGAAATGTATCCATATTGCTTACTTCATGATTTAGCACTGTTTTAGAAAAACCTGAAAGATTTTACAGCCATGTGGAAACTTTTAAAGTACATTTTCCAGTAGCAAGCTTTATTTTCAGACATTTATCTTGTGCTACTTCCTTTCTTTGACTGTAACTTTTGATGCTGTTTTCATGAGGGATAACAGCAAACTGTCTGGAGAAAAAATCAGATAGAATTGGAGGGGGGGGTGTCATAGTTTACAAAAGGAAATATAGTTCCAGTTCCTTCATGCATGCAAGAAGCTAAACTTTATAGGCTAGCATTTTTAAAGTCACTCAGTTTTCTCGTAAACGGTATTTTTGGATACCCACCATATCAACAGAACAGTGAAAATGCAGTATAATATACAAATTATTATTATTATTTAAATAGAGTACAAATAATAATAATAATAATAATAATAATAATAATAATAATAGTTTTTATTTATATCCCGCCCCTCTGCCAAGCAATCGGGGTGGCGTACAACAATCACAATAACAAATAGCATCAATACAGAGCCCATCCCTTCTTCCCAACCCCACCCATACCCACCCCTCAAAAACAAAACAAACAATGCAAATTAAAACAATTTTTAAAAATATACAAAATACAATATAAAATGCAAATACAATTTAAATGCAATTTTTGAAGGGTCCCTCCTCGCTGCCCCAGGTGGAAAAGGCAGCCTTTTTAAAGGGTCTCTCCTCGCTGCCCCAGGTGGAAAAGGCAGCCTTTTTAAAGGGTCCCTCCTCGCTGCCCAAGCTGGAAAAGGCAGCCTTTTTAAAGGGTCCCTCCTCGCTGCCCCAGGTGGAAAAGGCAGCCTTTTTAAAGGGTCCCTCCTCGCTGCCCAAGGTGGAAAAGGCAGCCTTTTTAAAGGGTCTCTCCTCGCTGCCCCAGGTGCAAAAGGCAGCCTTTTTAAAGGGTCCCTCCTCGCTGCCCAAGGTGGAAAAGGCAGCCTTTTTAAAGGGTCTCTCCTCGCTGCCCAAGGTGGAAAAGGCAGCCTTTTTAAAGGGTCTCTCCTCACTGCCCCAGGTGGAAAAGGCAGCCTTTTTAAAGGGTCCCTCCTCGCTGCCCAAGGTGGAAAAGGCAGCCTTTTTAAAGGGTCCCTCCTCGCTGCCCAAGGTGGAAAAGGCAGCCTTTTTAAAGGGTCTCTCCTCGCTGCCCCAGGTGGAAAAGGCAGCCTTTTTAAAGGGTCTCTCCCCGCTGCCCAAGGTGGAAAAGGCAGCCTTTTTAAAGGGTCTCTCCTCGCTGCCCCAGGTGGAAAAGGCAGCCTTTTTAAAGGGTCCCTCCTCGCTGCCCCAGGTGGAAAAGGCAGCCTTTTTAAGGGGTTCCTCCTCGCTGCCCCAGGTGGAAAAGGCAGCCTTTTTAAAGGGTCCCTCCTCGCTGCCCAAGCTGGAAAAGGCAGCCTTTTTAAAGGGTCCCTCCTCGCTGCCCCAGGTGGAAAAGGCAGCCTTTTTAAAGGGTCCCTCCTCGCTGCCCAAGGTGGAAAAGGCAGCCTTTTTAAAGGGTCTCTCCTCGCTGCCCAAGGTGGAAAAGGCAGCCTTTTTAAAGGGTCTCTCCTCGCTGCCCAAGGTGGAAAAGGCAGCCTTTTTAAAGGGTCTCTCCTCGCTGCCCCAGGTGGAAAAGGCAGCCTTTTTAAAGGGTCCCTCCTCGCTGCCCCAGATGGAAAAGGCAGCCTTTTTAAAGGGTCTCTCCTCGCTGCCCAAGGTGGAAAAGGCAGCCTTTTTAAAGGGTTCCTCCTCGCCTTTAACAACCTGGAATTTCATTTTGTATGCCATACTGATGTCTTAAAAAATAAGACCACCAATGAAAACAAGAACCCTTTCAACTGTCCTCCTTACCAATATCTTCAGCACAGTTGGATGATGTCCGACCCCTTAATGCAGGAGGGTGCAACTCTTTGGGGGCCAGTGTCTTCCACCCCAGACACCCCCCCCCATGTCTCCTGACAGAACAGATCCAAATATGTCCATTTTCCCCTGCAGACTTTCTTAAATAGTGACAGGAAGTGATGGTCCTCTCTTCCTGTCACCATTTTGAGCATTACTACAGAAGACAATAGAGGTATTTAAAAGTACTAGCATAGTGTTCTGACTGGGGGTGTTTTCTCATGCATTTAAGAAATGCATTTCTCATGTATTCATGCATTTGGAGGTGCTTTCTGAGATATTTTAGAACAAGAATTGCATTATTATTATTTTTAGAATTTTTGTGTGGGATTGGAAGGCTTTAGGGGCCACAGGTCATATGGCACTTAGCTCTTACCTTTAAACACAGAAAAAAGGTCCAGTTATATATAGATGGAACAACCAAGCAATAACTTCATTCTGCATAATGGTATATAGCCAGTCCTAGATAGCAGTCAATAGCTCCAAGCTTGACTAGAAATTAATCTGAGAATAACTACAGTTGCCCCTCCGTTTTTGTGGATGTGAAGTCCGTGTTCCTCGCCTGTTCACAGGCACAAAACAAAGGGGGACAAAATGGGGCATGTGCTGCCATTCAAGCCTATGGGGCTTGAATATTTGCAGTTTTCCATTTTTGCAGGGGGTCTGGAACAGATCCCCCACGAAAATGGAGGAGTGTATTTCTTCACAGTCTTCCTCTGAATCACATGATGTTAGACCTCTTCAGAATTGTTTCCCCCAGTTGAATCCTATTAGTGTAGACATTGTAGATGAAACTGTCTCTCTTCAATATAGTTTGGAAAACTGCAATTGGTGTATAATGCAACTACAAGACTTTTAACTGGATTAATCTCTGGAAATTACAAAAATGATGATAGGCATGTTGCTCCATAAGAAAAACAACAACAAAATCCACAGACAAGCAATCCCTTTATTAGGACTAACTACAATTCCACATCAGTGTGTAATGTTCTCTAGAATTTTCCATCAGGATGGGGGTAAAAAAGATGAGGCATGTGGAGGGGGCACTGATGCTCAACTATTTGGCCAGATTTTTTACACTAGGAGCCACATGTAGCCCCTGTGCACCTCAATTAACCCCTCCACACACCCCAGTACCATTCCCACCCCAATTTTGGCTGGAAAAAAATAGCTGGCATCATGTTGGGAATTTACAACATCATAAACCAACTTACAGTTCTGCAGATTGCAGTTCACAACAATACGGCCCATTGTAAGACAAGTTGCCCTTACAGAATGACAGTGCAAGGAGAATGAGGCAATGTCTCAGAAACAGAGCCACATGGCACTGGTAATCCAAAACAGAGCGATGTAGAAAAACATAGGTGTCATGCACCCAGCCAGAAAAAATGTTCTCACCTTTTGTGATGTTTTGCAGTAGGAGCCCCTATTGTACAATGGGAGATCTTGCACCCATTATGGACCATCACAATTTCCTAACATATTTGTGTATTGTGTCATTGTGTATTGTGTACTCTGTACAGTTAAACATTGTAGCAGATGATGCCGTATCTCGCCCAACATGGGTTTTTAGTCCCAGATATTTCCCTCTGCTTCTAAAAGTTTCTAAAAGTCTTGAGATCATGTTTCAACACCCACCTTGAAACAGCAAGAATGCCCACCCTACTCCAAAGGCTTCAGAGTTGACTGAGAGTGGTGCTGTGTCAGTCCCAGTCATGCAGAATGGTGACCATGGCAGTATGGTGTAATCTTCTGGAGCTTGGAGCAGTGGGGGAGGAACAACCCTCCAGGTTCTGAAGCCCATCCTTGTTTTAAGCCATGAGGACTGTAGTTGAACTCAATCTCAAGAGAGCGTGTAGTCTTGATATTCCACTGATAGGTATTCTGGTAACACACAACTTCCAGCAATGCCTATTGGGATTAAGACAAAATAATGGATTGCCATTTCTAAATATATGAGGTTGGAAGTATTTAAAACATTTATCTCTTGCCTTGAGTAAAGACTCATATTTCTTAGGGTGTCCTATATGCTGCTTTCAAAACCTTACTTTGTACTGATAAACACCCAGTGATTAGTTTTTTTGCAGATAATAACATATTTGGGGTGAATGTGATATAGTGGTTGTCATTTCCCATTATATGAAGACCATTCCATTTTTCTGTTTCACCATAATTTTTGATCACTCACATTTTGTAGAGTTTTTTTTTTTCATTTGAAAGATCTGATCAGGTAAAAGAGGAGGCCAAGGGGCATGAGTGTTACACCATTGAAGATCACCATTGAAGCGTGCTGGGCCCATGACCCAGAGGTCGATGTATGGAAACCATCCTCTGCTACCACTTAAAACTTTCTCATGGAAAACTCCATGCATCTTGTACATTTTCATCACTCTATATCCCATGCATAACTTGACATGTAGCTTACCATACCACATTCATATACCTTAAAAGAAATGTTTGTAACTTATGATGACAGAGCAAATGATCTAGCTGACTTGTTAGTACTTTTGATATACTGGCCAGCATCTGAAGAACCCAAAAGACCCATTCATACTAGATAATTATAGAGCTGTATTCCACTATTAATGTCGTGGCAACATCCTGGGAGTGGTAGGTTAGAGAAGGGTATTTAGAATTCGCAATCATAGAACTCTAGTGCCTTACTAAACTACAAACCACAGGACTCCGTAGGATTTTACCATGGCAGTTGAAAAGGCTTGTAGCACTCTATTTCTGTAGTGCAAATGGCCTCAGAGATTTCATTATCCATCTCTTATTCTTTAGTTATTATTCCAGCCTGTAGATGAGAGGTGGGGTCCTCCAAGGTTTTGGCTTATTACTCCCAAAATCTCTATTTATCATGGCCAAAAGTAAGACTACATGATATATGTAGTCCAAAACACCTGAAAGGCCACAATTTCCCCAGACCCATTATAAAGATTAATGAAAACTTCTATCATCTGTATTAACTGCTGTTGAACTTTAATACCATTGACCTTCAAAGAATTCCAACTCAATGAATTCCACAGGTAAAAAGTAAATGATAATAAAGAGGATGTCTTCTCAGATGTTTTCAACCTGCTGCTTTGTATGATATATATGCTGTGTCTTTTTATTTTATTTTATTTTATTTTCTTCAGAGGTGACTTGAAGCAGTGAACATTGCTTGGTTGATCTCATGACAAAAGTTATTTTTTCCCTTCTTGATATTATTCTTCTGCATAAAATTCTCTACACTGTGAACTTTTCACCCTAACTAGGAATGAAAATAAATCGCAAAACACTGTAGTGCTTTATAGAAGAGACTTTCCAGCTTGCAACACACCCTGTTCAGTATTGATTTGGGAATGGAAGGTTGCTACTGGATTCAAGAAGTAACAAGAGAATGTTGGGCCTATTAAATCAAACTTTATTAATATACAGGCAGCATCTCCTTTTGGGTTAAATTCCAACAAATTGTGTGACAGCCCATTATATTGTACTTTACATGCCATGCCTAAGTAAAAAGAGTATTATATAACTTGGCCTACATTCTTTGATTGAGCAAGCAAAATATATTACTCATTTAGACTAAGTCTAGCCTTTCCAACAGCAATAGGCAAAGAAGCTCTTCACACTCAATAAGAAAAATTTAAAAAATCCAAACTCTTTGGCAAACTGCCCCCACCCCTCAAATCCCCAAGCAAACTGTGCTCAGAATTATTTATGGGAATCTACAGAAATTATGCCCTTATTTTATATAAATGAATCCATTTGCATGTTTTAATATAATCCTAATCTTTGGGAAGGAGATCAGGTTTAGATTAAAGCATGCAAATGGTTTATATATATATAAAATGTGGGGAAGTGGTTTATGTCTGCAAGCTTTTGTGTTACACAGAGCTCTTAAATGAGGCAGAATGGAAAATACTGAATGCTATAATTCTATACCTATTTACTTAGGAGTGAGCCCAACTGAATTTACTTTTGAGTAGATGTACACAGGATTGTATAGCAAGCCTCTAATAGGGGAAAAAATGAAAAGTTGGTTCCAAGTGACCAAAAAGTTCTCAGTTCAGGAGTTAGACTCTTATTATTACTAATATTTAAGCAGAAAATATGTTCCATACTGCTAAGGCAATGTCAGTAATTCCAGGCTTTCACCATCTTAAACATTCCCTTTTCGCAATACAAAGGGCGGCTAATTCACATGTCATGCAAACGCCTTTTACCATTATGTATAAATATAAAGGAGACCTATGGGAAACATTAACCCCCTATTTCATGTAACTATATCACTTGTAAAACTGAAAATAATTTGTCTCTCTTTTTCTCTAGAGCTATAGATATAAATGGAATACACATAGTGGTTGCATTTGCACAATATACTAAACTATGGGCTTGTCTACCCTGGCTGGAATGCTACTTGCTTGGAGTATTTTGGCCCCAGAACTATCTCAGATTCCCTGTTACCTCTGCACACCAGTGTCATGCTGGGTGACTGTCTACACACATGTTCTGCTGTGTTGCCTGGTGCTGCTGCTGGCACTATTCTCTCTGAGGTCAAAAACGAAATGCCCAGCATCAGTCATATGGCTGAACACCTCATTGGAGTAACTCATGCCGGCAGCAGCGGAAGGCAACATAGTGGGATGTGTGTATTGACAGCCACCTGCTGTCATTATGGAGTACTCTGGATTTTCCTGCAAAAAGTTAAGATTTTTACACTGTTTTAATGGCAGGATAGGGCAGATTCAGTGCGGAACTATCCTATCGTCATGAATACAGTCCGCACTTGAATTGGAGATTTGGTTCTGTGTTGAATAGACAGGTCACTGTGAGGATGGGGGTGCGGGGTGGGAACTATTTCATTTCTCCTGTGTAGACAAGCCCTGTGTTTAGGTACAATGTACACGAAGTGTAATATGCCACAGTGAGCATTAGCCTTATGTGTTCCCATGTCTTTCTCTGGTGTAACTGGAAGGAGGCCTGTAGAAGATTTTGCTTCTACTTTTTGTTAACTTCAGTTTCTTAACTAAACTGAGACATCACACTATGGTTAACATTAACTTAGGTTTCCCCCCCAAAAAAACAACAACACAAGATAACTCTAAACTGTGCCTTTTGAAGATGTTAACTACAGTTCTATATCCCACTGACATGGCAAACCATGATTTGCTGAAATTAAGTCTGAAAAATATCCAACAGAAAACAATTTACCTGGATCTGAAGATGTAATTTGTTTGAAAGGCTATCCAACTCAGGTTTAAAAATGAGAATTGAGAGACCTCTTACTTCATGGTGTACCATCCTTGGGTTATAAGTGGAGATCATGAATAAGTGATTCTCCTTGTGCCAGCAAAATGTTCATGCATGTCTTTTTGGAAGAAAGAAACAGTTGAGTATGACTTTTGAAATCTTTAAGGTGTGGCATATAAAGTCATTAGATTTTTCTATGTACAACATAGGAACCAGTATTTCCTATACTGATTCACGTATGATTAAAACCCATTTACTTTTCAGTGGACATATACACGATTGGACAATTGGATTTCTTTTAAAGAATATCTGGTCTGTTACAGAAATTTTGTGAAGATGAACAAAACTGAGATTACAAAGTATTAGGCTGCTGAGTGTTATGATCTGATCAATGTTTTAATCAGAAATAAGTACCACAAATTTCCATGGGATTTAGTCTTCCAAGTAATTATGGTTTGGTCTGCAGCTTCAGTTAATGAATTATACTAAACAGTTGCTTGGCTCACTTATTTAATAGTAGTTCCCAAAGTGTGTTCAAAATGTATACATTACAAAAAAATGGTATGCATAAAAGAGAATAGTTGGAACAGTGGAAGTTGTGAATACAGTTTGAATTGTGGCATATTAAACAAACTTGGACCAGGCTCCTGTTTAGACCCCATGCTTCAAGACCAGCCATGCTAAAAGAGTTGTAACCAAGAATATATCCACATTGCAGAATTATAGCAGTTTTGACACCACTTTAACTGCCTTAGCTCAATGCTATGGAATCCTGGAATTTGTAGTTTGGTGAGGCACCAGAGCTCTCTGACAGACCAGGCTGAATACCTCACCAAACTACAAATCCCAGGATTCTGTAGGATCGAGTCATGACAGTGTCTGCAGGGTGGCTAAGCCCTTAATTACGATTCCTTCATTTCCTATAAGAGTTTCCATTCCTGTTTTTGGCCATATTGTTTGGTCATGTTTTTGGCCATAACATTCAGGACTGGCAGAGCAGAACAGATGAGGCATTACAGATTAGTGCAATGAACTGTTGTGGCCTAGTAAAGGCATTACTTGTGTTTGCATCTTTGTATTGAGAACACTTACTCTTTAGTCCTAAAACATAACTGGGGGAACAGATTTGGAGGATATTTATTTATTTATTTATTTAGCCATTTGAAGTAGTTGATTTTGTACCAGTCTTACCCTGACCTACTTCACAGGGTTGTTGTGAGTTTAAAGGATGCTAAGAGGAGAGCCATACATGCCATCTTACGCTCATTGGTGAAAAGCTGGAACATAACTATAGCCAATAAATAAACTTTGCATATACTTTTTTTTTAAAAAAATCACTCCCAATTAAGAACTAATGAGCTGACTTTTTGCAACTTGATGTATCTGCTCATGAATTTTTATATTTTTTGTATTTGGTCCACAACAGCCAGAATTAGCCATGAAAAACAGAAGACAGGTGAAAAGAATCATGTCCAGTGCTGCTTCCTCCTTATTAACCTGCTTCAATTTGTGTCAAATCCTTTGAGGTTCTGGTATTGGGATTTGGATGTGGGGTGGGGGCTTCCTCCCTCCCCATTATTATTTCCTTAAAGGATCAAATTAAATAAAGAAAAAGGCATGGAATCTCTGCTTCCCAGGTTGTTCTGGTTTCAAAACCCCGCTGCCTCCTGCTGCCATGTCTTTCCTTTTGCTTTGGGGCAACATCAGAGCACTGCAGCGGGTGACCCGGCGCACTTGCTTCAAATGAGTGTAAATAGAAGATGATATTACTTGTCTGAATGAAGTGAACTATCCCATGGAGGAGAATAATAGCTGTCGCCTAGCACCAGGACTCTTTTTCCCCCTCTGAAAAAGACAAGGGAGAACTTTAAAGTCAAGGAGTCCCAAAGATGAGAGTGAAAGTTGATTACTTTAAGGATTAAACTGTTACCCTGGTGAAGTCAGCAAATACTGTTTCTAAGCAGTGATTTCAGTGTCTCTCGAGCACTATGAATCTCAGCTTGGTGATTAGGAATGCGGTGTTTTAAAGATATAAATATCATTTTATGAGACTTTAAAAATGTTATTTGGTGTTTTGACTATTTTTTTAAAAAGGAAAATTACACTCGACAGTGATTCATGACACCAAGGAATTTCACGGTTATGTGTGTTTGAAAGCTGTATTAATGCAACATAAAATAATCCTTTTGAAATATTGTAAAACTCTTCATTTGCAGTGCAATATGAAGAATGGCAGCCCTTTTAATAAATGTATTGGCATGATACACTGATTTCCCCCCACTTCTGGTTAATTGAATTTCCATAAGGAACAGTGACTGTGTAATATCAAGCCCTGCCACACTCATTGAAATTTTAGCTCTTTCTCAGCAAAGTTTGAATTGTTATTTCATTAAGAAAGTAGGTAGGTATTAAAGCTTGACCAGATGGTTTATATATTATAATAATCTTCTTCATAGAAATTCTCACAAAGAAAATAATTAAGCATAAACAGACTCTGATCCTCAAAAAGCGCCATGTATTTTAACTTGAAAGCCCATAATAGCTATGACCTCTAACCCTGCTGTAACCATTTCTATCCAGGCTACTCAGAGAAGGACACCAAATAACACAAGTGAATGCAAAGGTTAACAAAGTTAGTGGACCAAACAAACTTGATACTGAGAATGAACTTTCACATGCAGCAAGTAAATAAACATATCTATCCCAAGTTGATCTACACAGGAGGGTTGAGATACCAAAATATTAAATGTTATTAACTGAGTAATCTCTCTCTCTCTCTCTTTTACAGATAAGTGTTTACTCAAAAGGTTAGTATCCTTTCAAACTGATAAAATGTCATTTCTCTAAAGAGTTCATGCACTAGAATGTGCCAAGTGAGATGACTGTAGAGTCATTTCTCCCAAAAGTCATTTCCTAATGATGAGCAAAACTGCTGCATTTTAAAATACTAATAGTATATATTGTTTTAGTTAAAGGAAAAAAAAAACTAAACCAACAAGCCTCTGGCAAAGCAGTATAATATACCATATTCTAAAGCAGCTTTTTATTTTATTTCTCTCTCTCTCTCTCTTTGTAAGCTGTGTAAGAAATGTGAACCCCCCAACACGCTCAGGAACTTGATTTCTTAAAAGAGAGTTACACTGGTTTTTTTATGGTTTCCATTTCTTCCAACTCACTTTATTACCCCATTGATGCTCTTTTAGCAGAATAGGCATTAGGTAATGCTTTGCTAACTGAGTTCAGCAGTGCAAGTCATTTCGGTTTCTGAGTACTATGCTGGTAATTTCTTTAAAATGAAACCAGGCATGGGCAGATGCAAAGCAGTACCAATTCTGTTCTGATCAGAAGAGCTGGTTCTGGCTGTGGAAGGGCTACAGCCTAGTGCCAGAGAATGTGCTCTGAAGGCATCTGATCACTGGTTCAGGACTTTCATAGCTGCAACTAAGAGGCTCTCAAATAACAAGACTGGGAAGCAGCAGTGTTCCTGCACCAGGTGTCACCCGGTGCAGGGAATGGGACCAGTGGGAGGTGGGACTTCCAGCACAGGACATCTGGTGGGTGGGACTTCTGGGATTAGACTTCCAGGACTGGACTTCTGGTGGGTGGGGGATGGTGTGTGCTCCCTCTTCCCATGCCACCTCTTCCGTGTGTCACTCCATCCCCTGTTCATGCTGGTCTTCATCCCCATGGGGCATAAAGTGGCACACAAGGGAGAGAGCAGCATATGTGGGGGCATAGCCTGCATGCGTGGGGAAAAGAGCCTGTGCGCTGGGAGGAGAGAGCAGCATGCATAGGATGTAAAGCCTGCATGCATGGGGGACAGAGCCTGCATGTGCATGAGGCAGAGCATCGTACGCAGGGGAACATAGCGCGCACACAGGAGAAAGAGTGGGGGGGGGTAATGCGGGCTGACTGGGTGTCATTCCCTCCTGGGGTGTCACTTGGTGCGGCCCCCACACGCCACACACCCCAGTGATGCTACTGCTGGGAACGACTATTACCTGAGACCTCAAAGAGCCATTGTTTATCAGAGTAAACAATATAGGGCTAGACAAACAACAGTGAAAAGTAATTTCATATACACTGGGCCCTTGTTATCTGCTGGGTTTTGTTTCCAGACCCCCATGGATAACAAAATCTGTGGATGCTCAAGTCCAATTAAATACAGTGGCATAGCAAAATGGTGTCCCTTATATAAGATGACAAAATCAAGGTTTGCTATTTGGAATTTATACTTACTAAAAACATTTTCAAGCCATGGATGCTTGAAACTGTGGATAAAAATATCAGTGGATAAGTAGGGCCAACTATATTGTGAACTTTTCATGAAGAAAAATCGCTTGGAAAAAGCTACTATGGTGAACTACAACTTCCAAAATCCTCAATCTGCCTGTTGTCAGAATGACATTAACAACAGAACAACATATTCATAATCATGGCAAAATCATCATCATCATCATCTAGTCATATTGCTGAGAAAATAAGATTGAACTTTAGAAAGTCTGCCAAGTGGGTTACCAAGCCAGAGGCAGTCAGTTACTATTTCAGTCTCTGTTGTTTGAATAATACAATTAAACAAACAAATTTTGCAATGGCAAAATCCAGAGTGTGATTAATCACTATGTGAAGAAGTACTTCTTTTTGTCTATCCTGAATATCCAATGATCACTGAACGATCCCAGGTTATTTTCTTATGGACTGTATCCAACATCACATAAAGGGACTTCATCTCATGCAAGGAGACTTCCATTTCTTCTTTGCTCCTCAAATCTGCACCACTGGAATTTCCTACTCTAGAGCAGACATTGGGCCCATGGTGGGTACAAGAGTGTGGTGGAGTCTCCTTCTTTGGAGATTTTTAAGGAAACACTGGATGGCCATCTGTCGGGGGTGCTTTGATTGTGAGTTCCTGTATGGCAGGAGGTTGGACTGGATGACCCTTGTGGTCTCTTTCAACTCTATGATTCTATGATTCTAAGAGTGAGTGGGTAGCTATTCTACCAATAGTGTCTGTTTCATTGGCAGATGGGCACCATTAAGTGCAACCATTTGGGATGTATTTCCCACCCACTTTCCCTGCAGTGTGTATCATTTTACAGCACCACCATGCCAACTCTTCCCTTTTAAAGTTCAAAATCCTCACACACTGTAAGATTTCCTCATATATGAATTTCAGTGCCAAATGTAGAATGAAAGTCCTATGCCAGTACACCTTTCCTGAATTACACTCTAAATTAGAATGTTTGCATATGACATACTAATATAGCTCACAAGACGGTAGACCTCTTAGAGTTCCTCTTTGTGAAGAGAAAGGGGGATTTCTTCCCTGCTATAAGGTAAACTTTGACAGCTGCAGAGGTCATTCTCCTAGTCCACATATTAAGGCTGACCAAAAGAAGATGCATATTCTGTTAAGTTTCCCCATTTTAACAATGTAGAAAGTCGTCTCTGAAGCTGATTGTCTTTCTTTGAAGATTCAGAAGCTGTTACTCCTATTTGGGAGATGGTTATTGAATAATTCCTGCCTGTTATGAAACTCAATATCCTCCAGATGGTTCTTTTATATACTGTTTTAAAACAGATTTAAAAATATCCTGTGTTGTGATTGACTCAACAAGTCACAGCTGCTGTATACAATTTTCAAATGATTTTCATTTCATTTGGCATTTACTTTAAGATTAAAGCAATGAAACAGCAGTAATGACACAACTGTTAAGTTCCAAATTTGTAGTGGTGTTCTCCTGGACATACCAGAAAAATGGAAAGGAAAAGAATAATAATATTGATAGCTTTGGCCAGTAGTTATTCTGGCCACAACTCAGAGAGCAGGCGTTCAATACAACATGGCACTGGTGGTTACAATGGGATGGTCTTCTCCTCACTTCCCACCTTCAGCCCTCTGGGTTGCCCACAAAATGGTTCCAAAGAATTTCCCACTCCATCTTATGGGGTACACAGGATTCTAAAGCAAGGAGAAGGGATTGCCTCTTCCCAGTGTCACTGGATTTCATCATTCACTATTGGAAGTCCACTGCTGGATCCTGCCCTGCTGTGTCGAGACTAGATCAAGGATATCTGAGGGAACAGCAATGGAAGGACCTTCTACAAATATCTTCTATTCTAGTAAAATGTATTATGACACAGGGAATTTTCCATACCATGAGTAAGACCATTGAGCTATCTAGTCCAATCCAGTCAACACTGACTAGCTAAGGCTCTTTAGGATTTCGGGTAAGAGGACTTCCCCCTCTAGCCATATCAAGGGAACTCTGGTATGCCCTGGTGGTATTCCATTCAAATACTAACATGGTGAGACCCAGCTTCACTTCCAACAGATAAGGGCAGTATGGAGGTTGCAGATGTATTTCCACTGTGAATCATTTTTGTATGTCATCTATACTTCCAACCATTGTCCTCATTAATTGGTGATTTTTAATCCTTTCAAACTACTGTTTAAACAATTCTTTCATTCATTTATTCATGATTTATGTATTTTCTCTCAAATATGTCTGAGTGTGTACATTCCAAAAATTACATACATATGCAGTAGAGACTGACCAGGGCACCGTAACCTGCCAGGTATGTTATTATTTTTATATTGTCTATGTTTTATTCTATGTTTATTGTAATTTTTAATCATTCATTATTTAATGCTGTTTTAGGGGGATGGGGTGGTTTGGTTGAAATGATGTGCGGGTTTTTACTGTAAGCCGCTTGGATTGTTGTCATTAAGCGGGATACAAATAATTATTATTATTATTATTATTATTATTATTATTATTATATTAAAATACATACTTTCTCAGGTCTGAACCTTTGAGAACTGAGGATGCATCAGTCAGTACTTTGCAAGCCATCTTGAGTCCCATTTTGTGAAAAGGATAGGGTACAAATAAGTGACACATAAATGGATCAGTAAAGCTAGTGGCGTCCCACACTAGGGTGTCACCCAGTGTGGGGATCAGGGCTTTGGGGGGGGGGGTGAAGCTTCAGGAGTGGGGCCAAAGGGGAACACCCTCATTTCCCTGCCCAGCATGGATTTACACTTGAGTAAACCCATGCTGGGCAGGGAGGAAGGGGTGCCTCAAGTCCCCCTTTCCATGCCCAGCATGGCTTTACACTCAAGTAAACCCATGCTGGGCAGGGAGGAAGGGGTGCCTTGGGCCTCTCTTTTCCTGCCTGGTGGGGCTTTACACTCTAGTAAACCTGCACCAAGCAGGGAGGAATAGGTCCCTCGGGCCTCTCTTTCCCTGATTGGCATGTCTTTACCCTTGGGCAAACCCATGCCGGGCAAGGAGGAGTGTCCCAGGCCTCTGGAGGTGTGCGGGGCGGGGGGGGGGTTAGCTCAGCCAGGTGTCACCTCTCTTCTAGGGTGTCACCCGGTGTGTTCCACATCCCCTGCACCCTCTAGTGACACCACTGAGTAATGCTTGAGCTCAACAACACTCTCTAGTTTCCACCTTGAAGCTCTCTCCAACTTGTATCTATAAATGTGAGCAGTTGTTTTCCTCACAGAAGTTCACAAATATGTCAACACTCTTTTTTCATAATGTTTGATTCCTTTGGACTCTTTTTTTTCTTTCACTTCTACACATTTTATGAGCTTGTTGTTTTGCACAACTTACAAAACAGGCTTGTAAGCATTCCAGTTTCTGACCCGAATTGAGTTTTGGTCTGCATTTGGAGCAGAGCAAATGGGGGATCCAAATTATATAATTCCATATGTTTGAAAACCTGCTGAATTCTTCACACACCTCTGTTGAGAATTGTACAGCAACTTTGATTAAATAATAAATCCAGGAACTAAGTTCCAACCCACACATCAGTCAGAGAGGCTCCAATAAGTTCACCTTAGTGAATCTTTATATTTAAATGTTTTTACACCCTTTCTTCAAGCAGCTCACAACACATCTGGTTCTTTCCAACCAGCAGCTGAGAGAGTGACAGGTTCAAGATTACACACTTGACAAAGTGGAGATTTGAACCTGGATTTCCCCATTTCTAGACGGATACTTTTATTTTGTATGAGAATTAGCAGGTATCAAATCCCTTAACTAATGGAAATAAGCTTTCTCTGTTACCACATTGTGACATAAATCTCACCTGTGCAAGAAGATACAGCGTGATTGGACAAAATGTGGCCCTCCGTGTTGTTGAACTACAAGTCCCAGCACTCTGTACCACTGGCTATGCTTGTTAGGGCTGATGGGAGTTGCAATTCAGCAACACATGGAGGGCTACACATGCCTAACCCTTGAGAAAATGAGTTGTTATTTGTTACATTCTTCTAAAGGAAGAAAAAGGAATCCATGTGAGTCAAGGGCAATGTGATTTTGGCTTGCCTTATAGGGCAGTAAATCCCTTATCTCTGCCTCATTTGGGTAGAGGAGTACCTGGTTACTTCTAGCTTCACTAGGAATGTGAAACTTCATCCCACATTGGCCTTTTACTCGCAAGAGCTAAAGACTCATAAGATCTTTCTTTTAACAAAAAAGAACAATGAATTTTTTAATGCCACTGTCTATATACTATATTAATGGATACTAGCCAAAATTGTTGCCTCTCCTGTGCTTGGAAGAGGATGGGGATTACTTTAATCAATTCTGAGTTATTCTGTAAATTGTCAAGATGCATAATTTATTACTGAATTTTCCTTTTCCCAAATAGCTTGCCTATGCTCCACAGTTTTAATTTAATATTACTAATAGTCTTTTGGTAAGGGGGGGAGGGGAACCTCCAAGATTAACTTGAACACCTGCAAAGTTCATTTGATGATGGGGATTGCAAATGTTGCAAATTCTAAACGATATTTAACATATTTGCAGTTTAAATATTAATCTGCAGCTGCTTTAATGCTGTGGGTTAAGAACCTTGGCATGTACTATTTTATGCATCCTAAGGAAATGATTTGATTGATTGCTCCTTCCTGTCAGCCATTTTGATTTGCAGGAAGATCTGACCAGAATTATGGCATTGTTGCCTGAATTTGGGGAGAACTGCCTAGCCAGCAAACATTTATGGAGCGAGGAAAATGACAGATTGCTCTGCCTTAATTGAAGTCCCCAAGGAAGGGAAGAGAGAATAAATTAATTAAGAGAAAAGAAGGCATAAATGGTCCATTAGTGTATGGTGTTGATCTCTTTGCATCCAGATAGAATGCCCTAGAGTTGACCTCAAGGGTCAATAAGGCAAGGCTTACCCACAGCTGTGCACATGTGATGTGCAGGTATTTCAGCATCCCCTGCCAAATCTTTCTGCGGATCACTCACAAATCTTGCAGAGGGACCAAAATCTCTCCAGTCATTGGCATCAATAACATTTTTCCACAGTACTCGGTGGCTGGCCCAGAGCCATTACACACACCTCTCAGAACATTCTATGAACCTCATTCTTCTCTCACAGCCAGTAAATGTGATATGTCTACATTACTCTAGTGTGTACTTCAGTAACATTGCAGTCCTAAAGCAATTTGACATTGAACTCCTTTCCTACTCACCTTTGTCTCAGCTGGAACTCTACTTTGGCTTTTTCTCTCGTTCTCATTCCTGATTTTGAAGAAGGCAATTCCATTCAAAGCCACAGAGAGGGTGTTCATGTTGTACCATGCAGATACTATGCTAACAAGTATCAATGCAAAAAAAAAAAAAACCCACCAAAATAACACACACACACACAAACCCAAACAAGTTAACAGGCAGAAAGTCATGGACTAAATAAGTTTTGGTTTTTAAGCACAGCATGCAGAGTAACTTACTGAAGGCTTTGGTCAAGCGGTCTTCCCTTTTTCTTTCCTGTGCTGTCAGACTACATCTTCTTGCATAACTCTGTTGTATCCAGACACTACTCTGCTTAGGAATTACATTTCCAATGCAGGATTTGCATGAACACGCACACCCTGGCTTACAAGTGAAGTTACATTTCTGTTGCTAATGGAATTTAATTTTTATTACGGTATCTGTCTTTTATTGTCCTTTGTCTCTAGTCCATATGTGGCCAAGAAGGGGAGTGGCCTCTGCCAGCATTGGTATCCCTCCAGACCATCTTAACTGACAACAAAAGTAACATCTGATACAAAGCATAAGCCTGTGGCTCTAATGTTGTCCCTTTTCTTCTCCTGTATGATTTTTAACATATTTCCCCCATGAAGAAGCCAGTGAATCTTCAAAAGCTTGCATGATTTATTTTCTACATTTTGGTTGGCCAGTAAAAAAACTGCTATTCTGTGGATTTCAACTTAATGGTAACCCTATCCTAAGCAACAGATCCTAAAATTCTCTGAAGATGCCAGCCACAGATTCTGGCGAAATGTCAGAAAGAAACTCTTCTAGAACATGTCCACACAGCCCAAAAAACTATGGATGCCAGCCATGAAAGCCTTTAACTTCAGATCCTGAAATTTATTGAGAGGAGGGTTGCCATTGCCTTGCTCAAAAGCTGAGAAAGTGGGTTTTCATGACTAAGTAGGGATTCAAACCCTCACCCTGGAGTAGTCCAGCGCTCAAACCACTATATCACATTGACTCTGCATCAAGAGTGATAAGCAAACATTAATAAAGATATCCTACATGAATCTGTCAAATCTGCTTTAAAAAAATCTTCTAACGGTTGCTATCAATGCATCTAATGGCAATGGAACCTGTAAGATTCTTCATGTGAAGTATTTCCATTGGGTTGTACTGAATCTC
Source organism: Phrynosoma blainvillii (assembly GCA_026167975.1). Lineage (NCBI taxonomy): Eukaryota > Metazoa > Chordata > Lepidosauria > Squamata > Phrynosomatidae > Phrynosoma > Phrynosoma blainvillii. The sequence continues at coordinate 44,050,944 of JANUYF010000005.1, forward strand.
CCACCTTTTAGCTCTGTTGGAAGACTCACTCCAATCTGGACTTGTCTTCCTTGCAGTATTCATGGGCTCACATCCAATTCTTTATTGAATACATGAAATGTCATGACATATGTACTTATGTAAGTTGCATTGTTGGGTCCATTGAATTAGTGGGACTAATAATTGGATTTTAGCCATGGTGATTATGTTCCACAGCAGAATATTCATTCATGCATTCATTCATGTAGCTACTGTTAGTATTTTTTAAATATCTTTCCAGTGTTGAAGATAGCATATAATAACAAATAAACAGAATAAAGGATAATCTGCCAACTAGCCAAAAACATAATTATCTTCATCAATAAAAACAAACTCTATGAGCTAGTAGTTGAACCAAGGTCAAACAGAAGAGACATATTCTGTCTTTGTTCTCATTACAATATGGTTCTCAGTTCATTATAATATGGAGAAAAAGAGGGGAAGAACAAACAAAAGGATGAATACAATTATACATAAACAATACATACATAATACATCTATAGAATGAAGCTGAAATATCCTGCAAATGATGAAAAAAGAACAATAATGGTACATACATGTTTTGGTGCAACTCATATATTTCATATATTTCATATATAGTGCATTGCACTGTTATAGTGCTATTATTTCACTTTTACTGCTATGGCTGTCTCCTATGGCATTCTGGGGTTTGTAGTTTAGTGAAGCCTATGAGATCTCTGAGAATTCTAAATGCCCTCCCTAAACTGCAAATCATAGGATTTCATAGGAAGCAGCTGTAGTAGTAGAAGTGGAATAATAGCAGTATAACAGTGTAGTGTGGTAGTGTATGTAAGACATAAACAGATCAAAGGGCCAACATATATACACAATAATTATTAATACACAATGTGGCACAGTAATTTTATAAAATAACTAAAAGCTCCCATAATTGCATAGTGTTTTTGACAAATAGTCATCAAAGTTCCATTTTTCTCGAAGTGTTCATTTCATCAGGCAAAGAGAATATGCTTCATATCAATATGAGAGCATGACTCCCTGAAGTACCTCCACTCTGGTGTCCACATATTTGATGAAAATGTCTGCAGGGAGATAATTTTTGCACATATAGTACTATGTGTGAAGGCAGTGGCACTGTGATTTCCATTTCAAGAGGGCAGTAAATTCACTCTTGAGTTTTAGCCTGAAGCTATATGGGTTCAAGAACAGAGGCTCTTTCACAGTGCAGAGTTCTAGTGCTATGGTTTCTTTTTAACTGCCATGTTTCCATCTTATGGGGTCCTGGGATTTACAATTTAGTGTCAGATATTTAGAATTCTCAGCCAGAGAGCTCTTGTGCTTCATCAGACTACAGACACAAGGATTCCATAAGATGTTATCATGACAGTTAAAGTAGAATCATAATACAGTATTTCTGTAGTGTGAAATGGCCTCAGATCTGAGTGTCCTCTTGAGCTATCCAAGGTTTCCACACAATCTGGAACCCCAGCTATTCAGAGTTCTAGATAATGATGAAGACTTTGTGCATAAAGCAGCTTCATTTATATACCACTTCATATCACACTATGGGATGTCTAAGCAGTTTACAACTGTAAACTCATGGCCCCCCAACAGTTGGGTACTCATTTTAGCTACCTTGGAAGGATGCAGGCCTGAGTCTAGCCTAAGCCCTGGCTAGTATTGAACTCAACTATAGGTTTGAAGACTCCCTCCGTGAAGATATTTAAGGTTACATTTAAATTTATATTTACATTGTATATGCAGTAGGACTGTGTAGTTTTGAAAACAAATGTAAGGAGTCTGAACAAAGCTTACATCTGCGCACTCTGGTCCTCTGGGAGGAATTTGCTCCAGCCATTAAAATCTGCAACTTCCCAGAGGGCATTCTCGGTAATCGCCCCCAGATTATGCAGGACAAGATCCGTCAGATTACAATGCTAAACAGCTTCAAAAAGGCTGTTAAGACGGATCTCTTCTGGCAGGCCTTTCCTGATTAGTTTTCCTGACTACAGGAGTCACCCCCCCCCATCTCTTTTTGCCCGTTTTGGTAGCACTCACTGCACTGTCAACTGTTATTTATTTGTTATTTGTTTTTATTTAATTGATGTTTTAATTATCATGTTTTAAAAGTTATTACTGGTTTAATTTACTTTTAAGGGGTGGGATGGTTTGGGGACTTTGCATTGTATTTTAATATGTTGTACGAATTTTAACTACTGTAAGCCACCTCGATTGTTTGTCAGAGGGGCGGGGTAAAAATAAAATTTATTATTATTATTATTATTATTATTATTATTATTATTATTATACATCCATGCATTAAACCCATCGGTATCTATCTGTCACTATCTTTCTGTCTATTTATCCATCCATACATCTATGTATCTATTTTTCCTCACCTTTTCTCCAGCAAGAGTTCAATGTGACTCAAGGCAGACTGGGATTCAAGGAAGCTTAAAAAAATTAAAATATAAGCATACAAAAGTTCACTAAAACATACAAATGTTAAGATATAATTAAACTATCAATAGAATTAAAAGCAATTTAAAAGCATACCCATTGAAAAGCAACAAGTACAGACAATGCAGCACATAGTTACAAGCCCTTTTCCCATTAGCAGTCATTTATCAAATACTGGAGAAAAAAGGTGCTTATCTGCTTCTGGAGGAACATTGTAGAGGGCAACAGTCTTGCCTCTCTAGGGAGGAACTTCCAAAGCCTGGGAGCAGCCACTGAAATGGCTATGCCTCTTATTGCCACCAGATGTACATGTGAGGTTGATGGGACTGAAAGAAGGGTCTCTCTTCAAGATCTCAAAACCTGGGCAGGCTTGGGTCCAGGCTATTTAAAGGCCATATCTCCCTTTGTGAGCCCATTAAAGCTCTAAGCTCTTCTGAAAGAGTCCTTCTGTCTTTCCTACCACCTTCTCAGGCTCATTTGATGGGAGTCTTCCCTGTGACTGCTCCCAGTCATTGGAACTCCCTCCCTAGAAGATCACAATGGCACTCTCCTTCCTCTCCTTCAAAACATTTGTGTGCTACCAGGCTTTTGGAAACTAATTGGGATGGATTTTTATTTATTTTTTTATGATGGGCTGAGCTAATTTATAGTTTGTACCAGCTTTTAAATAATTTTAATGTTTAATGCTTTATTTTATACATTATTTAATTGGTTTTAAATAGCTTTTATATTTCGACTTTAAGTTTTGTTGTTAGCTACCTTGAATGTAAATATAAATGAATGTAAATGAAATATAATGGAATATAAATGAAAATAATAATAACAATAATTATAATAATAATATAAATGTCTGAAGGATAGTGCTTTTATGCAAAAAGGTACCTTTTGTCAATATAGATTGATTGCTTAGAATAAAAAGTTTTCAATGTGAAGTCATAGGCTTTCATGGCTGGCATCCATAGTTTTTTGTGTGGCCATGTTCTAGAAGAGTTTCTTTCTGACGTAAAAAGTTTCCCTTTAAAATATTCTGTCTCCCACACTCTTCCACATGCCTTTTGCTCAGTGTGCCTGCACATATGCATGTAGGATTCTCAACTCCCACACAGGAGGGGGAAGGACAATCTCTCCAGTGTCAGAGATAGAAGAAGCACAAGTCAAATTTCCCAGTAACTTCCCACTGAATAACTACTAAAGGGGGTGGAGAAAAATCACTGAATGGTGGCAGTTCAGAGGATCTTCAGGGGTACCATGTCCTACTTGAGAATAGGAGCAGGAGGAAACAAAGCCCCATTCATTTCAATAGGCCACCTCTAGGTAGGACTAACATGAGAAGACATGAGGTTCAAGCTATCACACTTCAAGTGCAATTTACTAAAATCTCAGATAGGGTTTAACCCAAGCAATGACAGCATCAGCTCACAAACACTTGCTAAAAATGTTCTGGAAGACAGATAAGCAAATGCATTTGGCTACATGGGAGAGCATTACCATCGAACTTTGCATTTGAATCCCAGTAGAACTAATTAAAAGTTACTACGACCTGAGGAAAGGCATTCCAGCTGAAAATTGCTCATTCTGTTTTGCTTCATTAAAGATGAAACCCCCGTAAGGGTTTTACTCATTAGGCTGCAAATATTCGTTATTTTTGCAGCCTATCAGGCACGCATCTTCATCTCACTCAAACTTATTTTTTAGTCTCAGTATTTCCATTTTGACATTACAAAAATATACACCCCAAATCTATAAGACTTTGATTAAATGTTGATACAGCTGATTTCAACACAGCCAAAGCCAGTGACCATACATGGAATCTAAACAACAGCTAGTAATTACAATGTCAAAGGCATGTATACACTGTGTGTTATGTTTCATTGTCTGGCATGCAAATATAGCTTTGGTTTCCTTTGCACTATTTCCAAAGTATAAAGAAAGTTAACCAGAGAGTTCTGTTTCATTTACACAAAAGAACAAGGTTCAATCATGTTTGATAAGTTGCAAATTACTGGTAATACCGCAAGTGTTGTTACAGCTGCTCAGAGTGGTCAGGAGGATGTACAAAATATGGCAACGGCATGAATCAAAAGAAAAAGTCTAAACAATTTGAATGATAGTATATAGTATGTGCTAACTTTAGCCTGGTACTGGGGCCTATCTCCACCATCTTAAGGCAGTATGAGATAAGCAGAATAAGTTTTTTTACTAAAATAACCACTTCTTTTTGCAAACAGTATTTGTCCATTTTAGTTACTTTGAGAACACAGAAGTAAAGACAAGCTTTAGAGAATGTCAACGTCTTCAGCTTCTTTTAGGATACTTTCTGTCAAATTAATTTACCACTGTGAGAAAAGAATCACACATTCATATGTTGTAAACCCAAAGCCACGCATTGCTGAAATGTGTGAATAGTGTCAGCTAGATAGATAGATAGATAGATGAAGAAATTTACTAGATATGGAAAAGAATTCCATTTGGGTTGAGAAGCCCCCTGATCTGGGGGTTCTCTGGAGTTCCAGGAGGATGACCTCTTCCTCCTCCTCCTGGTGGCTGCAGTAATAGAGCTGACTGTCATCTTTCCCGTGTCCTCCCCAGCCACTGAATGGCCATAAGAAGAGATGCCAATCCAGAAAACAGGATGTTTGAATAGGCAGGGAGGAGGACAAGATGGAACTATGCCTAGTGAAAATGTATGGTCCCAGTATGATGCAGGATCTTGGCCCCAGTTCACTTGGCCAATAGTTCTGGGGGGGGGGGGAATGTGAGATTCATATGAGAGGGGGGAAACCTATTATCTTTCAGTATGATAGGTGCAAAAGAAAATACCAATTGAGTCTCCTGTATCCAAAAATGCTTGGGACCAGAAGTGTTTTGGATTTTGGATTTTTTTTTATTTGGTGGGAGGGGGGGATACCTGCATTTGCATATATGTACATAATGAGATATTTTAGAGATGAGACCCAAATTGAAACTCAAAATTAATTTATGTTTCATATACATCTTATACACATACCCTGAAGATAATTGTATACAATATTTTAAATAATGTTGTGCATCAAAGTTTGTATATACTGAATCATCAGAAAGGAAAAGTGTCACTATCTCAGCCAAGGTTTTGTTTTTTGGAGTAATTCAGATTTTGGAATTCTGGATAAGCAGAGACTCACCCTCTACTGTGAAGCATAACCTGTGAAGGAAATGAACTGGAAATGTCTCCTGACATAAGCTTGATAAACATATGTGTTTAAAAGTATTTGTTCAATGGCTTATCTTTATTTGATAGATCTCCATTCCTTTTCTATTCTGCAAGATGCCCATGTGGTATGAATCAAGATATCTCATTTTATCCTCATTTTACACTATACCTATAACGTTGCCTAGGTTAAAAGAGGCTGACTTTCCTAAAACCATCCAGTAAATTGCATAGCTGAAAATGTATTTATAGATTTTGACCATCTGGATGGTTGCTGTCTAAGATGTTGGGTAGACCATGTGTGGACAATAGTGCTACTTGAAAAGTTGACTAATGACCAAAAACAGCCAAGGAAAAATAGAGAAGATAATTTCTCAGTAAATCTTCATTATTTCTAAAAATCCTTGCTGTACAGTTTTCTACAGGAGCCCTCAGGTCCTCTGGGAGGAAGTTGCTTCAACCAATAAGAACTAGATTGGCAACAACCTCCCAGAGGACTTTCTCTGCCACGGCCCCTAGACTATGGAATGTCCTGCCAGAGGAGATCCGTCAGATAACCAACTTAGATGGCTTCAAAAAAGCCATCAAGACGGATCTCTTCTGGCAGGCTTTCCCAGAATCATACTTCCCACAATCTCTCTCCCACCATTAGATCACTCCTTTATAATCAGAGTGCCCTGTCTAATTGTATTAGATTTGTAATTTTGTTTTAAGTTAAATTTTAATGTTGTTATGGATTTAATATATTTTTAAGTGGGTGTGTTAAAATATGTCTTTTGTATTGTATGGGATTGTATTTTTAAATTGTAAGCCGCCTTGATATCCTAAAGGCAGGATATAAATAATTATTATTATTATTATTATTATTATTATTATTATTATTATTATTATAAATGCCAGTACTGCAGCCATTCACTCAAAAACCACAATATTGTGAATTCAATCCCAGCAAAGGGCTCAGGGTCGACTCAGCCTGGCATCCTTCTGAGGTCACTAAAATGAGTACCCAGCTTGTTGAGGGCAATTAGCTTACAGTTGTAAACTGCTTAGAGACTCCTTAGTGCAGCACGAAGTGGTATATAAATGAAGCTGCTATTGCTATTCTAAATGCTAAGCATTGGAAGCATTTAGGTGTCACATTCATCTCAATTTGTAAGTTACAACTTCACCTTTAAAAGTTTTGTAAATCCCTCAAACTATGCCTACCTATTGCCTGTCAGTTTCTAAGACCCCAAACATTTGTGATTCCTATTTTTATTATCTTTAGTCCTCGGCAACGTGGGACAGAAGAGACAGTATCCAGGGCTTGTTTGAGGACTCTCTGATCTAATCCTCTCCACCTGGGCGGCCCTGCAGCACCAACCTCTACCGCAGTGAGAACCAGCACTGTCACCGAGGAACTAGAGTCCGGGAAGTGGGCGGAGCCGGTGCTCAAGACCATCTCCCCTGGCACAGTAGTAGTTATTGTACTGTGCCAGGGTGCGGCCTCAGTTCCCTCCCTCCCCACGTTTTTCCCCTGCCCGCAATTTTAGGGGAATTAGAGGCCTAACTATGCTTATTTAGAACTGAGGCATTGGGGATTGGAGAATTAGGTTATTCCATCTGTCATTAGGTTTCATCAATCTGTTGGACTATGGAGATAAAGGGCTGGGTTTGTTATATGCCCTTACCATGTCGTCTTGTTAATGGCCCTAAGGTCCACCACCTCACCTGAGGCCGGGAATGAGGCGGAGGTGGCTATCGGGGTAGTGTTGGGGAACAGGAGGTATGGTGGGAACAGAGGGAACAAATGTTACAAAAGAAGGCGGGATCGCTGTTTGAAAGCTATCCCACCTTCAGTTCCCTCTGCTTCTCAGAATGGTTTGGAGAGCAGACCAACCATTCCACAGAACCTCACTCTGCTCCTTTGCAATTCCAGGTCGGTGAAAAATAAGAACCACATCATTCACGATCTTCTCGTGGATGAGGATGCCGACCTGGCTTGCCTTACAGAGACCTGGCTGGGAGAGGATAGCGCAGTTACCTGGGCGCAGGCCCTTCCAGTCGGGTACTCTGTCAGTGAGCAGGTGAGGGGAAGTGGGGGGGGGGTGGAGTGGCTCTAGTTCATAAAAACACCCTGACCTTGACCAGGATACCTGTCCGGAACACAGTCCGCTTCAAGTGTTTGTACCTTAGCCTGAAGACCAGGGGTAGTTTGGGGATTTTGCTAGTCTACTGGCCACCCGTTGTCTAGCAGACTCCCTGACTGAGCTGACACAGCTGGTCTCCGAGCTGTTGTTGGAGACTCCCAGACTTTTAGTTTTGGGGGACTTCAACATCCCGCTCAAGACCAGCTTAACAGGCACGGCTCGGGAGTTCATGGAGACCATGACAAACATGGGCCTATCCCAATTGGTCAACGGACCCACACATTGTGCAGGTCATACACTCGATGCGGTCTTCAGTACGGAACAGGAATATCCGTGGACGGAGGTGGTAAGCACCTCCGCATTGTTGTAGACGGATCATTTCCTGGTCAAGACGGAACTAAGAGCCAATATCTGTCCCACTGGGGGTGATGGACCCATTTGAATGGTCCACCCTCGAAGGCTAATGGAACCAATCAGATTCCAGAAAGCCTTAGAGGGTTTAATGGTTGGAAATGCCGGTGACCCTGTCGAGGCTCTGATTAATACATGGAACACCGATCTTACCAGGGCTATCGACACGATCGCTCCCAAGTGTCCTTGCCATCCCGCTTTAAACCGAAAGCCATGGTATACGTGGGAGCTTAGGAGGATGAAGCAGTTTGGCCAACGACTAGAGTGCAGGTGGCAGAAGACTCGACTCTTATCCGATAGAACTCACCATAGGAACTTTCTTCGTTCCTATTGGGAGGCAATACGTGCAGCGAAGAGAGCTTTCTCTTCTGCACGCATTGCATCTGCAGAATCCCGTCCAGCAGAGCTGTTTAGGATGTTAAGGGAGATGACGCAGGTGCCCCCTGCGCCAAATCCCCTGCTTAACCCGACAACAGCCTGCTGTGATGTGTTCAACAACTTCTTCGCAGATAAAATCTCTCAGATAAGAGCCAACTTAGATGCCACAGTTGTAACAGAGTCTATAGGTGAGGCGTCCAGCGATTCCGTCAATGAAGTTATTCTGGATCAGCTGCAGTCTGTGAGTACCGAGGATGTGGACAAGCTGCTTGGAAAGGTGAGAAAAACAACCTGCCCTCTCGACCCTTGCCCATCATGGCTGGCCGTCCGGGGGGGGGGGGGGATGCGGTGAGGAGATTGCTAACAGATATCATCAACGCATATTTCAGGGAAGGACATGTTCCATCTTGCTTGAAGGAAGCGGCTGTTAGGCCGCTTTTGAAAAAACCTTCCCTGGACCCCCCTGGATATGAGTAATTATAGGCCTGTGTCATTGCTGCCATTTCTGAGCAAGGTAATCGAGAGGGCGGTTGCTCATCAGGTCCAAGCTGTCGTGGATGAAACCGATTATCTAGACCCATTTCAAACCGGCTTCAGGACAGGCTTTAGGGTTGAGACTGTCATGGTTGCCTTGACCGACGATCTGCGTCTGAGCATCGACAGGGGTAGTGTGACCCTGTTGGTGCTCCTAGACATCTCAGCGGCTTTTGACACAGTAGATCAGGGCATCCTCTTGGACCGCCTGAGGGGGTTAGGTATCAGGGGCGCTGCATTGCAGTGGTTCTGGTCCTTCCTCTCGGGTAGGTCCCAGAGGGTGCTGCTCGGGGACAGTAGTTCCAGCAAGAGGGAGCCCACTTGTGGGGTCCCTCAGGGAGCTATTTTGTCCCCGATGTTATTTAACAACTATACGAAGCCGCTGGGTGAGATTATACAGAGTTATGGTGCTGGGTGTTATCAATATGCTGATGACACACAAATCTATTTATCCGTGTCTCGTTCATCGGCCTCAAATTCTAATGGCATCTCTTCTCTCAGTGACTGTCTTCGGGCGGTAATGGGCTGGATGAGGAAAAACAGATTGAAACTGAATCCGGACAAGACGGAGGTGCTCACGGTAGCGGCCCCAAAACCAAGAATTGGGTTGCAACCTCCAGTCCTGGATGGGGTCATACTCTCCTCCAGTGACTGTGTTCGCAGTCTGGGGGTGCTCCTCGACTCGTCGCTCCTGATGACAAATCAGGTAAATGCGACGGTCAGGAGCGCCTGTTATCAGCTTCGGCTGATACGCCAGCTGCGCCCTTTTCTGGAAGTAAGGGATCTCGAGACTGTTGTGCACATGCTGGGAACCTCGCGTCTGGACTTCTGCAATGCACTCTACCCTTGTGCTTGGTTCGGAAACTACAGCTGGTCCAAAATATGGCAGCCAGGCTTGTGTCAGGAACATCTCGGAGGGACCACATTACTCCGGTTTCGAGGTCCCTCCACTGGCTGCCTGTTGGTTTCCGGGCCCAGTACAAGGTGTTGGTTATCACCTTTAAAGCCCTACATGGCTTGGGTCCAAACTATCTCAGAGACCGCCTCCTCCCATACAATCCTCCCCGCACTCTCTGGTCCTCTGGGAGGAATCTGCTGCAGCCTCAAAAATCGAGGCTTGTAGCGACCTCCCAGAAGGCTTTCTCTGTTGTTGCCCCCAGGCTCTGGAACGACATGCCGGATGAGATCCGTCAGTTAACATCTCTGGACAGTTTTTAAAAAGCTGTCAAAACGGATCTCTTCCGGCAGACCTTCCCAGACTAAATATCCCGGCCTCAGGATCTCTCCTCCCCTCCCCCTCTACCGTGCCTCTACAGCCTAAAAAAATAAATTAAAAAAAATGGAAGTGGTGGGGGGGTTTTTTGTTAATGGTTTGTATTTGAATTTTTATATTTTAATTAATCTGTCATTGTTTTAATTGGTATCTGATTTAATAATGTTTTAAGGTGGGGGGAGGGAATATACTGTTTTATCTTTATTGTTCTTTTAATTGTTGTAAACTGCCCAGATTGGTTCGCCATAGGGTGGTATAGAAATAAAAATTATTATTATTATTATTATTATTATTATTAATTTCTTTTATCTTCCTAAGTTGTATTGTAAGGAGCCCTAGTGGTGCAGTGGTTAAATGCTGGCACTGCAGCCACAATGTTGTGAGTTTGATCCCAGGGCTCCAGAGTTGACTCATCATTCCATTGTTTTATAGGTCGGTAAAATGAGTACTCAGCTTGTTGGGAATAATTGGCTTAGAGATTGTAAATTACTCAAAGAGTGCTGAGTTCACTATAAAGCCATAAGGAAATGTAAATGCTATTGCTATTGTTGTTGTATTGTACACCTGAAAAGTGCATAACTAAGGGGCGAAACAGATCGGCACTAACAGACAGCAGCATGCCCCCAGACTGCCAGGAAGCTGCAAAGCTGATTACACATGCGGCAGTTTCACGGCACATCTGTGGTGTGGCGTTTATATATGCTGCACTGGAGAAATGCTGAAAAGCCACCGCAGTGGCGGGAAAGGCAAATTTTTCCCAGTGCAAAATGGAGCAGCTTTCTGCTGCTTCTTTTTCCCAGTGCAAAATGGAGCAGCTTTCTGCTGCTTCTTTTTGTACCAGGAAAATGCTGTATTGGGGGCATGCCATGCAGTTGCTGTGGCCCCAACCCAGCAATTAAAGGGGTGGCAGCAAACCACTCCTTCGGGGCCATCTGTTTGACCCCTAAATTTATGTATTTTTAGGTCTTTTTGAACAGATATCTTCTTGGTACAAATTGAACTCTCTGCTAGATTTCCTGAAGCTACTACCCTCTACATGTGCTGAACTACAATTCTCATCATCCCAGCCAGTCTTGTCATACTACTGGCCATTATGGGAGCTGTAGTCCAGCCTCATTGCAGAAGGCTACTTGGCCCATTATGCTATTCTGTCTCTCAAAAGAAATCTTATATCTTACCCTAAAGTTCCAAAAACCTTGTATGGCATTCCTCATAAGGATCTGATGTAGCAGAAATCCACTTAGATTTGAAAGCATAATGGTCCCGTCCATCCGTCCCCCCAATCATTCTCTGGGGCCAGGATATTGAATCTTAAAACCTAGGTTTACTGGACACCAAAAGGCAGCTGGCTGTCTCTCCATCTTTCATGGTCCCTTTCTTCCAGGTAGTTTGCACAGCCCAACACAGCACAGTAGTAAGTAGCACTTTGGTATAGAAAGTAGCCATCATGGTGTAGGGCAGGGGTCGGCAACCTACGGCCCGTGGGCTGTTTCCGGCCCAGGTCGGCGGACTTACCGGCCCAGGCGGAACCCTGCCGCCGTCGCCGCCGCCGCCGCCCGGTTCGGCCGCCGCCCAGCCACGTGCAACGCGACCGCCATTTTGGACCCCAAAATGGCGGCCATAATGTGTTTGCGCATGCGCAGGATTACTGCGCATGCGCAAACGCGTTTGCAACTGCCATTTTGGGGTTCAAAATGGCGGTCGCGGCACCGGGAGCGCGCGCGGTGCCCTGAGGAGGCCTGTCCCTGCCGAGGGAATACTCCCAAGGGGGGACCCTCGGTGGCGACGGGCTTCCAGGAGGCCCGTAGCCACTGAGGATCACCCTTGGGAGGCCTCCCTCGGTGGCTACGGGCTTCCAGGAGGCCTCCCTCAGTGGCTACGGGCTTCCAGGAGGCCCGTAGCCACCGAGGGAAGCCTCCTCGGGGCGACCCTCGGTGGCGACAGGCTTCCAGGAGGCCCGTAGCCACCGAGGATCCCCCTTGGGAGGCCTCCCTCGGTGGCTACGGGCCTCCTGGAAGCCCGTCGCCACCGAGGATCCCCCTTGGGAGGCCTCCCTCGGTGGCTACGGGCCTCCTGGAAGCCCGTCGCCACCGAGGATCCCCCTTGGGAGGCCTCCCTCGGTGGCTACGGGCTTCCAGGAGGCCCGTAGCCACCGAGGGAAGCCTCCTCGGGGCGACCCTCGGTGGCGACGGGCTTCCAGGAGGCCCGTCGCCACCGAGGATCCCCCTTGGGAGGCCTCCCTCGGTGGCTACGGGCCTCCTGGAAGCCCGTCGCCACCGAGGATCCCCCTTGGGAGGCCTCCCTCGGTGGCTATGGGCTTCCAGGAGGCCCGTCGCCACCGAGGGAAGCCTCCTCGGGGCGACCCTCGGTGGCTATGGGCTTCCAGGAGGCCCGTCGCCACCGAGGATCCCCCTTGGGAGGCCTCCCTCGGTGGCTACGGGCCTCCTGGAAGCCCGTCGCCACCGAGGATCCCCCTTGGGAGGCCTCCCTTGGTGGCTACGGGCTTCCAGGAGGCCCGTCGCCACCGAGGGAAGCCTCCTCGGCGCGACCCTCGGTGGCGACGGGCTTCCAGGAGGCCCGTCGCCACCGAGGATCCCCCTTGGGAGGCCTCCCTCGGTGGCTACGGGCCTCCTGGAAGCCCGTCGCCACCGAGGATCCCCCTTGGGAGGCCTCCCTCGGTGGCTATGGGCTTCCAGGAGGCCCGTAGCCATCGAGGGAATCCGGCCCCCACACCATTTCCCCCCCCTCCCCCGGCCCCCAAGCAACAAAGGCCGCGGGGTGCGCGGGGGGGGTCGCGCACGGCGATGGAGGGTGTGCGCGCGCGTGTGCGCGCGCGCCGCCATCCCCCCCACCTTGGCCCAGCTGAGACCTGGGCTACGGGAGACCGGCCCAGGTCTCAAAAAGGTTGCCTGTCCCTGGTGTAGGGGTTTGAGTATTAAACTATGACTCTGCAGAACAGAGTTTGAATCCCCACTCAGCCAAATGAGAAACCAACTTGGAACTAATCCACACTGCATAAATAAAACAGTTTGACACCATTTTAATTCTCATGGCTCCATCCTGTGGAATCCTGGGATTTGTCGTATGTGAGGTATTCAGCCTGGTTTGTCAGCAAGTTCTGGTTCTTCACCAATCTACAAATCCCAGGATTCTGTAGGATAGGATCATGGCAGTTAAAGTGGTGTCAAACTGCTTTATTTCTGCTTGGTGACCTTGGACCAAGTCCCACTCTCTTAACCTCAGAAGATGGCAAAGGCAAATCCCCTCTGAACAAACCTTGTCAAGAAAACCTTGTGATAGGTTTGTCTTAGGGTCGCTGTAGGTCAGAAACAACTCAAAGGCACACAACACACATGGTTCTGAGTAGCTTTAGATGTCTTAAAATCAGTTTGAGTGCACAAACTCGGCGAAGTAGAATTTGATGGGCACCAGTATTTGGTGAAAATAACATCTCCTGATGTAAAAGAACTTTCACATACAGCTGATGCAGCAGCCAATGCCTTAAGATAGTGGTTTTTTGGACCTCTCAGCTTCTGTTCTCAGAAGCCCCAGCCAGCATGGCCAATGATCAGTGATTCTGGGAGGTAAAGCTCAAAGCAATACCAAAGGCTGAAATCCAGTGGTTTCACAGACACTTGTGCTGATCTGATTTCCTTGTCTAGTCATAAGCCCAGTGCTCTGTCACAGCAGGCTGTGATATTAGACTGATGGTACATTACTCATACAAAGTATTTGGCTGTGTCTGCATACAACATCCAGTTCATAAGACATGAGAAGTAGCTCTTAACTGTGGAACCATAGTTGACAGTGTGACATGATTTTCATATTGGACAACCCATCTGAACCTTTGTATTTCAATTTTCATCTTGTTTTGCTTTTGGACAGCCTACCAAGATAGACTAGGTCAAGGCAGCATTGGAGTGTTCAAGCCCACCCAGCAAGTGTCATGCCTGAGAGAGGTTTCAGCCTTTTAAAGCCCAGTACCATTCAGGTCCTGGCCCTGCAACTCTGATCAATTTCTTCTAGCCTGTAGCCTTTTCATTCAGGCTGCAGTCCAAGAAGAACAGCTTGTGCCGGGTTAGCCCCTTGGGAAAGTTCTAATTTACAAAACTCTGTTTAGAAAAATCAGAGATATTTAAAGGCATTATGGTATAAACATAAACTCCCTAATGAGCTATAGTGAAATGGCTCAGGGCTATAACTTGTGAAGTTCAAATGATTTTGCCTTTTTTCCCCTCTGCCATGTATTATTTTCATTTAATCTGCATCACAAGGACTGTAAAGAGGCCAGCTGTTCACAGTGAGTCTTAACAATCCCAGCCAACGGCTGAGGCCTTTGTGATGGTCCCCCACTTTACAGTGTTTGGCTAAAGGCTTATTAATTGATAGATCAAATGGCTCAAAAGTATAAAATACAAGGCAGGCATTTGACTTTACTGGAAAGAAATACAGATGCTTGGAAAAAATATTGGAGAAGGATAGGGTGTAAAGGGCTAAATCCAATGTCAGTCCTACCTAAAGTAGACCTATTGAAATGAATAGAACTTTCTCCAAATAACTGAAGTTCATAACACTGGGTATAACCCAAAACATCTAGGCTATAACTATTACAAAAGTGCAATTGCCAGCATGTATACACTGAAATAAGTCAAATTCTCTACTGTCTCTGTAGGTAACACACACATACACACAAAATACGTAATACTGAGCATATGGCATTTCCTTACTAATGCCAAACAAAAACAATTTTATTTATGATTAAATACTTCCCAATTTGGCTATGGGCACAAAAGCCAAAATAGTTGACTCATGGTGCAGACAGAATCTTAGCACATCTAATCTTCACCTGGTCACTGAGCAACAGCAGGATTGGCTCTTCCAGGGTAGTCAACTCTATGATGGAGTGACCAGTCCAGCTAGTCCCTCTAGATTAAATGGGTTGCTGCCACCTAATCCTTTGCTTCAGGCAAGAAACTGTTGTGTGGTGACCTTACAGAAGGAAGGATAAGAAAATCTGAAAGAACTGCCCAGTCTGCAGTTCTGCAGTTCCCTTCAGCAAATTATTCATTAAAGTCAAGCTACATTATCAAAATGTGTAGACTGTATTGCTACATCTGTTATCTTTGGATGTGGCTACCCTAATCAGAAGAAGACTAGGAATAGGAAGGGCAGTGATGAAAGAAGTAGACAAGACCCTAAAGAGTAAAGATATACGATTGAACATTAAATGTAGAATCATCCAATCCTTTGTATTCCCCATCACCATGTAAGCTGGACAGTGAAGAAAGCTGATAAAAAGAAAATCAATTCATTTAGATGTGGTGCTGGAGAAGAGTGCTGAGCATACCACAGACAGCCAAAAAGACAAACAAATGGGTCCTAGAACAGGTTAAGCCTGAATTCTCCCTGGAAGTCAAGATGACTAAATTGAAGCTCTCATACTTTGACCACATCATGAGAAAGCATGAATCATTGGAAAAGACAATAATGCTAAGAAAGATAAAAAGGAGCAGAACAAGAGGAAGACCGCGTGCCAGGTGGCTAGACTCAATCAGGGAGGGTCATAGGCCTGAATCTACAAGACCTAAGCAGAGCAGTGGAGGATAGGTGGTCTGGAGATGCCTCATCTACAGAGGAGATTATCACATTGACCTTTCAGCCTGATCTGTGCACAGGACGAGATCGGGCTGGAGTGGGGCAAAATGGGTTTCATTGCACACAAAACTGCTGCTGTGCTGCCGGCCGGCCATAACCCGTCCCTGAGCTGTGCTCTGTTGGCTGATTGTGGTAGTACAGAAAGCTACCGTTTTACCGAAATCGGCTAGCAGAGCATGGCTCAGGGATGAGTGATGGTCGGCTGGCAGTGCAGCAGCAATTTTGTGTGTGATAAAACCCATTTTGCCCCATTCCAGCCCAATCCTGTCCCGTACACAGATTGGGCTGAAAAGTCAATGCAATAATTTCCAGAGTCATCATGAGCTGAGGTTGACTTGAGCACAGCTAACAACAACACACCCTAATTAGCAGAGGTA
The DNA here is from genome assembly GCA_026167975.1 of Phrynosoma blainvillii. NCBI lineage: Eukaryota > Metazoa > Chordata > Lepidosauria > Squamata > Phrynosomatidae > Phrynosoma > Phrynosoma blainvillii. The sequence continues at coordinate 44,067,345 of JANUYF010000005.1, forward strand.
GAGCTGAGTTGCCAGAAACAAAGATCTGAGATCTTGCACCAAGAGGTGGGGAACATTAAATTCTGGGGCCAAATCTGGCCTCCCTGGCCTACAAATCAATCTGTTTCAGGTTCCCTAGAGAACTAATCCCTCCCCCCCTCCCCGACACCATAATTTTCTGGTTTTCCAGATATTCTTTGTCCCCAGCTCCATTCTAGAGATCAAAAGACCTTTCCCAAGATTCCTGTCAGTCAGAGCCTTAAGAAAAAATATGCTGGTATTTTGAGTCCCTTAACTCGGCTGCTGCCCAGTTTGAGATTACATGGAATGTATTGGGCCAAAATTCAGAAGTCCCAGCCAGCATGGACAATGGTGAGAGATTCTGGATGTCTTCTAGGGACTCAAGTGAGTGAACCACTGATATAGATCATCTATTTATTTTTCCTTGGATTCAGTAAGTACAGTCCAGACTCTTAAATAAGTAAAATACATATTTGCAGGAGTATGCTGTACCGAACTAAGATTAATAGTATACTAATGATATACAGCCGCAATAAAATGTGCTGATTGATTCTCAGATTGATGAATAACTTATGACTTGAAACGTGCTTAGGATAACATCTGACAACAAAAAATAGACATTGAAACAATTATGCATCTGAAACCACCCAGTATTCAATTTGTGTTAGCATGCAGTTAAGTACACATCCATACTTTATTTAAATATACACTGTGAAATAAATGTCAGTCATTGCCATGTTTTGTTGCCTTTTCATGAAAGTGCCCTGGTCATTACTTCCGTTTTCCTGGAGGGAATAGATTGAACTTCACTCTCTTGGGAGGAAAAAAAGCACTGACTATGCAGCTTTTCGTTACTCAGGTTGCAAACGGTTGGTGCCAGGTCAGAAAACAGCCGATTCTCTCTGGAAAGATATCCCTTGTTCCAGCTCAAATATGTAAATTCAAGGCCTGGTTTAAACAGTCAACAGCTGCCCCCATGTGATCTGCTGTGAATGCATATGGAGTCCTTGGCAGTCACAGAAGCCAGTGAGGGATCATGTGGAACTGCTGGGGTTAAGAAATCTTCCTGCACACAGGGGCCTATCTATGAAGTTATTATAGTCTGCACAATTGCAAAAGCTCACAAGTCACATGTCCACTTGGTGGAGGCACCAGCCCTTTAAATCTGGGGCTGCATGTGATTCCTGCAAGATCAGGGGTGGGCAAATTGCAGCCCACAGGCTGCATACAGCCCTTGGAAATCACCTTTGTGATCCACAAAGAACCCCACGATTTCCCTAGTCCCCCCTCCAACTTACCCCCAAGATATCAGCATGACTTTTGGGCATTTTTTTCACCAAAACCAAATCAAAAGATCCCCAAATGCATGAAAATACACAAAAACACCAACCTCACCCTCACATGCACGCCAGAACCCTGCAATACCCCCCATACTTCAATTTTCATCTGCAGCTGGTCTCAGAATGGTCACTTTCTGTTTCCACTTTGAGAAGAACTACAGAAGAAAAGAGAGGCATCATACCATCCCACTTTCCTGATTTGGCAGGGATAGTCTGCATTAATCTTCTGTTGTCCTCTTTTCAGGTCACTTTAAAATGTCCCAGTTTATCACTCCTCCTCTCACTTTCCCTTTTTGTCCTTGGCCTACTTCAACTGGTGCAAATTGATTTCTAAGTGCAAAAGTTGTCCTACTCAACTCAGAGTGAGGAAAGGAGGTGGCAGAATAATGCCTTTCCCAGTAGGCTCAGGCAAAAGCAAATTGCTGCAACCTCTCCTAGCTTGTGTTCTTCCTCATTTATACTTTTTGCTATCTTGACCATACTCTGATGTTGCTTGGAGTTTTTCATGATATGATGTGGTCTGTAGGGGTTCTGGGTGCACATTTGCCCCTGGCCTCCATGCATCATATTTTCAAGTCTGAATTGAGCCAATGTGATCTTATTCACAAAAAGTCTCACCTAATAGTAATAGTACAGCCCACTCTCCATATCTGCAGATTCTGCACCCACAGATTTAGCCATCCACATCTTTAAAATGTTTTTTTTTAAAATATATAATAAATTCCAAAAAGCAAACTTTGATTTTGCCATTTTATACAAGAGACACCATTTTACTATGCCACTATATATAATGGCACATGAGTATCCACAAATTTTGGTATCCACAGGGGCCCTGGGACCAAACCTCAGTGGATACCAAGGCCCACTGTACTATAGAAATTAATCTAATTCTGGTCCCTAAAGTAGGAGCTAGTTCTTTTATTTCAACATAGTCATTTGGACGTACCATTGCAAAGCTGAAATGCATCTAATTGTAGCCCTTAAAGTGGAGGTTAGTTCTTTTATTTCATGGCAGTCATCTGAACCCAATGCTGCAAACCAGAGGTCAGTTCCATGCAATAGCTAGAGGGTTTATCACATGGGGAAAATTGGAAGTTTAAACGGGGTAAGAACCTGTGATTATCCAGCATGTTAGGCACAATTGCGCAAATGGTTTTCACATGATGATGCATGCAAACTGCATAGATTCCAACAAGAAAGTGACATGAACCAGCAAATAGGCATTTTTGGGAAAATGTAATGAATTCATTTCCATTTTATTCATGATATCGCTTTTGGGGGCAATTGCTATTGTGTGAGAGCTATTTGCCCCAACTTAGCAATCAAAGGGGTGGCAAGGACACACACACAAACACACAGTGAAAAAGCTTGCTTTTCTCCCTCGCGCACCTCTCTCTGTATGAATATCTCTCCTCCTCCAGCCTTCCCCCATAACCAGGACTCTTAAAAGAAGAGGTGCTGAGGGAAGGCAGGGACACAGCGAGAGAGAAGTTTTTTCTAGCTTTCCTACTTCTTTTGGGTAATGTTTTGTTCTTTTTACTTAGGTTGAATACCATTTCTTGGAAAGTAAGAGACAGTAAAGTACATTTTTATGAAAAAAATGTGTAAATAAAATTGTTTATTTCTCTGGGGGATTTCTGGTGATGCAATTACTTCTTCTGTGCACACATGCAAAAAAGTTGTTTCCAAACCATCAACGGTATTTGTACACATCTGTGTTAAAACCAAATGCACTTTCTACCCACTTTCTCGCATTAGTAATGAGCTTTTAACGTGTTATTGTGCTCTGTGTGTGAAAATCATTTGTGCATTTTCACACTTTTCCAGGATGCGGACAATTTAATCATTTTTGGGATGGAAGCACATAGGTCCCTGTGTGATAAACTCCCTAGGACTAAAAGTTGGAACTCCACTCAAAGAATGCAAACCAGAAATAAATTCCATGCAGCAGCTTCCCACATGACAAAATTGTGTTCAGTGCCATGCATGCAACAGCTTCTTTTAAAGACTATCTGATTTCTTATCTCCACATATTGGTTTTTTTAATTGTTAGAAGAACTGAGACCATCCTGTTTTTAATTTGCCCAAGTTAATGGAATTTGCACAATATATACAGATGACACTAGGATTGTTAGAGAATTTTGGCTGTGTATGATACTATATGCATAAATGATTCCCTTGAGACAAGATGGTAAGTCTCAAACATTTATAAAACCATCATAGGAGATTCATTTGGCATACAAAAAGGCACATTAATCTGGGAGTCAAATCTTTAAAAAAAAAAATTCAGGTAAGAGCTGGGGGCGGGGGGAATTGGACTACCCCACCATATCAGTCAATTTAATTTTTTTCCAAATAATTAGTAATTAAAACAGTTCAGATGTTGAATTAAAAAGTTGCAGGAAAAGTGAGTTGACAGAGGATTGATTAATTGGGACTGTCTCTGCCAAATATAGAGACACTTGGAGGATATGGGAAAATACCAGTCTGGGTTCCTCCTCAGTTACTAGTTTCATTTTGTTTTTATGTAGAAAGATTTCTTTTTATGGAAAAGTATTCCTTCAAGTGTTAACCACTTCCCCCTCAATCTGAAGTGGTACAGCCCAGATGCAGGTTTACCACCTTGACAACTAGTCCTTGGACTAGTCTGCATCCCATTTGGTGGCTTCATTAGCTCTGCTGCTTTCAACAGTGAAGAGATTATCTCACTGTAGGTTCCATTCTTTAATCTACGTTCCTCCCCTAATGACTTAACTCAATTGAAAGATGTATGAGGTAAATGAAGATTATGGTTAACCAAGGCAGTATTCATTACAGTACTACTGTATAAATTAGCAATGGTAGAATCAGAAAGAGTTCTGGTCTTGATTAAACTTTGGTCTTGGCCAAAAGCTTTCAATGTGCATTTCTATTTGAATCCAAGCCAGCACCTGTTAGAAGATAATAGAGCAGAGTAAAACCACATTTTAAAACTCTTTAATCAGGAGACAAACTAGCCAAAAAAAAAAAAAAAAAAAAAGGCAGAGGAAGAAAATAACATTGATTCTGCACTCCCAATACTCCAGTAAGAATATTTACTTATAGAAAAGTAGAACAGTGTCACATCTGTGCGGTCATTTTGAGACCAAAGAATTAAAAAAAAAACCTGTATTTTTAAGATATGAAGCACAAATGTTTCTACTGTAGCAATTTCCCAGTATATATTGTATCCAGCTAATACAGTATTCCCCAATCTGATGAGTCTGAGATGTATTGGATTATAGCTCCCATCATTCCCAACCAGAATGGCCAGTGGTCTGGGCTCATACATAGGATATAAGCTAATATTTTGAACATTTTTTGTGATGCATTTTCTGAGATAGCAGAGTGGTCTTCAGTTATGTCACTGGCAAATTAAATCATAAAGTGAATTCACTTCTCAGCTTCAGTAGGTGACTAACATGACAAGGAAGAGAAATGAACTTTAGGTAACCAACATGACAAGGAAGAGAAATGAGCTTTAATTTGATTTGAATGTTTGTCATTTTTTTGGATGGTTGTTGTGATTAACTTTATTTATATCCCACCTTTCCCCAAATCTGGGGCTCAAGGCGGCATGCAATTAATCATAAATTAGAAAGAATTAAAAAGCAATGTAAAAACCCAATAAAGGCTAAAATGGCACAGCATCCTCTTAAAGGTGCTTTCTTTAAATCCTTCAATTCTCAAAAGCCCATCAGAATGAAAAGAAGTCTTTGCATGCCAACAGAATGAGGCATTCTAGTTTCCTGGGACCAGAGTTACAGAGCTAGGGACAGACTGAGAGGGTCCTTCTCATCAGGGGTTCTTTTTCTGTTAGGACAGTAGTGTCAGTAGTCCTTTCTAGCCCCATGACATGAACTTAATTCAGTTCCAAACCACAATATTTTAAAATAATTTTAGTCATGTACCCTCAAAGTGAATTGTTGTAATAAATCATTATATAATTATCATTTAAGAAACAAGTGTAAAAAAAATTTAAAATAATTCAAAATATCAATGATTAAATTTTTGATTATTAAGCAGTGCAAAGAAGACATTAAAGAAGCAATTTAAGTCCATAAGGTTAAGCTAGACACTTCAAACATAATATATATTTGTATCCGAGAATCATAGACTCATAGAATGATACAGTAGGAAGGGACCATACAGTTTATTTCATTCAAGCCCTGCCAATGCAGGAATCTATAGCTAAAGGATCCTTGAGAGGTGGTCATCCAACCTATATTTAAGAATCGCTAACAAAGTCCACCAAGGTAGACTGTTCCACTGCTGAACATCAGTAAGCTCTTCCTAATGTTCAGTTAAAATGTAATTTGAAAATATTGATTTGAGTCGTACTCTCTGGACATAGTAGCTCAAATGAGATCTGACCAAAGCAGAATGATATTACTTCTCTGACTTTGGACAATATGCTGTACTTCTGTTGATGATGTCTAGAATTGCATTAGCTTTTTTTTTTTTTTTTAATCACCACACCACACTGTTAACTCATGTTTAGATTGTAGGCTAATATTACTAAGTGAGATGCTACTTATTCTATATTTGTGCATTTGACTTTTGCCTACTTAAATGAAGAACTTTACATTTATCCCTTTTGAAATAAATCTTTCTAGCCATTCTGTTAGAGTCATCTTTAATCCTGATTCTGAGGTATTCGCTACCCTGCCATGTTTTGTTTTACCCAAACATTTAATGTTTACTGTCATTAATCCTGCATCAAGATTATTTATAAAAATGCTGAAAAGCACCAGGCTCAGGACAGGACCCTAGAGAACTCAGCTTGTCCGTTCATCTATGATAAGGCATAATTGGTGACCACTGTTTGGTTTTGGTCCATCAACCAGCTACAAATCCATCTAAAAATAGTACTGTCCACCCCACATTTTGTTAACTTGTCTACAAGGCAATCATGGGGGACCTAGTTAAAAGCCTTGCTGAAGTTAAGATGCTTCCACAACATTCAACAAACACATCATTTTGATATGACAGTCCATCTATCTATTCATTACATTTGTATCTCATAAAGACTTCCTCATAAAGTATAGCTATTCCCGGCCTGTAGTACCAGCCTGTTAGACTGGTGTTAGAGATTAGAAGTCTGTGAGGCACTAGCCCCATTCTGCGCTAATATTGTTACACATTTGAATATGCATGTATTCAAACATAGACTTTTAAGACTTACACACACAAAAACCTAGGCCTGGGTGAGTGAATATGTCTGCTTTTCCCCACTTTCAATTTTTAGAAATCTCAAGTACTTTCTATCCCAAGTATGAAAAAAATTAACATATTTTGTAGATTCTGAATTAAATTGAACTTAAATTCTCACCTATCCCTAGTCAGGGACAATGGGAGTTAAAGTCCTACAACAGTTGGAGGGCAATAAGTTCTTTTTAAAATAAAATAAAATAAAATAAATCTTATTGTTAAAATTTTAAAACATACAAATCCCATATATAAACATACATAAACACTGCATCCTATTTGTTACATTTTCCCACTTAGTTGAATCAATTATGTATCTTGTATTTGTTAAGCATATGAGTATATACATGTTCAAATATCTTAATCACACAAATAAATCATAATTATAAAATCAACAAGCTTAATAATCTTTCTGTACATGCCTCTCATCTTCCCTTCCTATCCCCTCTTTATCTATTCCCTCCCCTTTTCTCTTCCTTTCCCCTCTCTATTTCCTTCCCTATTGCCCTACTTTTCCCTTCCAACCTTCCTCCTTTCCCTCTCGTTACCCATTTCTCTACCTTTCAGCCTCCTCTTCTGCCTCTCTCCATATTTCTTGATCCCTCCATACTTCTTTCTTTCTTTCTTTCTTTCTTTCTTTCTTTCTTTCTTTCTTCCCCATTCACCTATCTACATTCTCATACCATCTTCTACTTCCTTATCCTTCCTTCTAAATCTACCTTTCATTCTCATAGCTTAACTTTCCATTCATTCCTACTTCCTACTTGTCTTCCCTGGATTATTTATTAGTATTACAGTTCTCCTTAGACCTCTAATTGCTTGATTTTCTCTTAAACCAGTTATATACCCAGTTTTCTCAGACTGTCAAGAACCTTTAGTTGAAGCTTTAATTAATTTTGTTTCTTTTTCTATTATGTGATCCATATGTGTATTGTTTCAAGTTGTTTGTATTTATCATTACTTAATGCTAGATATGTACTGTCCTAATATCCTACTCCTTTATATTTATTTATTTTTGTCTGCTGTTTTTGTTTTGTTCCTTTATACCATATTATGAAACTTCTCTAAGATGCTGGGGTTTTGGGTGTTAATCCTGCTTTGTTCCATATACACTATAACCACCCTTCAGCACCTTTAATAGTTTCCATTACAATGGTCTTATTGCAAATATACTCTTACATTATATTAGTTATAGGAATATCCTCCTTCACAGTTATTTTATATATCATTATTATTCTCTATATATTGCCGATAGCTAACTGTGGCTAGATTTCCCCACTGTTTTCTAAGGTAAGTTAATATTGGTAACGAATCACTAAGCAATTCTTCTATACCTTTATTTCTAAGATAATTTGTTAATGAATCCATTTCAATTGCCTCATGAAGCTTGATTAGCCAATCTTTTATACTTGGTACATTTCTCAATATAAAGGATATTTTTGTGCTAGCGTTATTCGTGCCATTGTAATTAGATAAAAGAGAATTTTACCCACTTCCTTATCTAATTCTTTGTTCCACATATTTAATAAGTATATCTCTGGGTGATTTTTTTTTCTGTAGTAACTGGTTTATAATTTCTTGTACTTTATTCCAATATTTTGAAACTATTTTACATGTCCATAAACAGTGGTAAAGTGTACCTGGTTCTTTCCCACATTTCCAACAAATATTACTATTAGATTTATATATTTTGGCTATCTTTACCGGGATTAAATACCAATAGAAGTAAGTTGGTGATGCTGTATGTTTTAATCCTTTTGTCCAAATGTACTCCAATTTTTCAAATTTTATTGGATATCCAAAAATTTTAGCCCATTGAATCATGTTTTCTTTTACTGTCTCTTCTTCTAATTCCCATTTCAATAATATTTTGTAAAATTTTCCTATCATTTTTTTATTATCCCCAATCCAAATAAATCAATTTTATCAAATTAATTCAAATTTAAATTGATTCCCTGAAACTTTAGATCTAATTTGAGGGCCATAAGTTCTGAACCACTCAGATAAGAGTTCTGTTTCCCCCATCCCAACATCGTTGTCCTCACACCTATACCCTAGGGTAGGCTAATGATTGGCCAAAAGTCAGGTGCCCAGGCTTGGCTGGGGCTTTCACTCTTGGTGTCTCCAGAATCTAAAACCTTTAGCCATTGTGTCACTGATGTGTCATTGATTTCATTATATCTCTTAGCTAATAATACCTTTATCATTCTTTGGCAAAATGCCGTGCAATTTGCTCTTATAAGGGGACTGGCTGCAAATATTAACTGTATATTCTAAATCATTAGTTTCTGGATTTTTATGTTATAATTTTTCTGTTTATAAAATATTGGCAGGTGTTCAGATATTACAGCACTTGGGGAACCCTAAGATTTGGGCTTTAGTCCAATACACCCTTATAGTAATTCAGTGAGATTTAAATACACATATAAATGGGCTGTTAGAATGAAAGACACACAAATAGGACTCACCCTAATCCTCTTCGGGTATATCCTTTTAATACAAACAAGGTATTTATAATGGCAAAAAAACCTGTTGAATGATAAAATGTTTTCAAACCCAAAGAGGCAAACTTTCCAAGTTATTTATAAATCACAGCTTACATGGTGAACGTCTGCCAGGAACTTTACTCTGCTATGTTCCACAGGGCAAACAGGTTTCATAATCCTCTGCTGGAGATGAAGAGTAATGCCTAGAAATTCTGCTCCCCTCCTACATTCCTAGCTCAAGAAAGAGACAGGAATCATAGTCATTGCTGTGTATGTGCAAGACATCAAAGGTTGTTGTTGTTAGCTGCCCTTCAGTTGACTGACCTTGTATATAAGACATCTGCAATCCCCCCTATCCTCCACTGTTCTGCTTAGGTTATGTAGATTCAGGCCCATGACTTCCCTAATTGAATATATCCATCTGATATGCTGTCTTAATAATAATAATAATAATAATAATAATAATAATAATACGGTTTATTTGTATACCGCCCCTCTGGCAAGCCAATCGAGGTGGTGAACAATAATAATTTACAACAAAATAAACAATATATTACAGAGAATATAACAAATTAAACAATATCAACAACAATATATTACAACAAATTTAGCAAAATTAAACAATATACATTACAGAATTATAAGCAACAAAATCAAACAGAATCAATGACAATAAAATCAATGACAGTAATAAAAATATACAATATTAAAATACATAATAGGGGCCAGGTGGTCCCGCCTCTCTCCTCCATGCCGTGCCGCGCCTCCGGAGCCGGGTGGAAGGGTGTTGGCCCTGTGCAGGGCAGTTGGCAAGTCTCTCCCCCGCACCGGCTGGGGGCTAATTGGCCTCAGAGTCCTTCAAACGGCCCAGGCACCGCTGCTGCCGCGCTCAACTGGGGGAAGATGGTCCAGGCGGAGCTTTTATATCTGCCTCTCCCCGCTCGCATGCAGGTGAGCCCGGGGGCCCAGAGATGGAAAGGGCTGGTTGGGGCCTCAGAGTCCTTCAAACGGCCCAGGCACCGCCACTGCCGCGCTCAGCTGGGGGAAGATGGTCCAGGCTGAGCTTTTATATCCACCTCTCCCCGCTCGCACGCAGGTGAGCCCGGGGGCCCAGAGATGGAAAGGGCTGGTTGGGGCCTCAGAGTCCTTCAAACGGCCCAGGCACCGCCGCTGCCGCGCTCAGCTGGGGGAAGATGGTCCAAGCGGAGCTTTTATATCCACCTCTCCCCGCTCGCATTGTAAGGGAATTTAGCTTTCCCAAACATATCCCGGGGATTGGAGGACACAAGGAGGACGACCAACAGTTGATTCCAACCAAGTAGGTTTATTAACCAGCTGGGATGACAGGTGCCTCGCGGCAAGAAACTGTCACACCCTCAGATATTTTCAGCATACATTTATACTATTTTTTTTAGCCAGCACAACAATTCTAGCAGTTCAGCCCCTTTTTCCTGTTATTCTGTTTTCTGTTCCCTATTTGCGTAGACATATTTCCTTATCAGCCGTTGCAGAAGCATCTGTTAATGTCACCATGCTCTGGCCTTGTTCATAACTTACAAACATATCCTGTTATTCAAACACATACACTTTCCACTCAGGCTGCTTCCCTGTAACTTTCCACTGCCCTGAGCTAAGTGCTAAGTGGGATGCTGTTCTATTCCAGGGACCTCTCTGGATCAGTTAGACTGACCCTCTCATTTCTCCCTTTTTCTTGTAAGTTATGATACGAGGCATAGATGTTGTTCACTTTTGGTAAGGCTGAACAAGTTCTATAAGCCAACATTATTTTTCTTTCTACATGAAGCATAGCTCTAACTCTATTTTGCAAAAACTTAAGCAAGCAGGGTAGACAAGTACATATAATAATTCCAATAAGCAAGATTAATATTATCATCAAGAATATTTCTTTTATACCTCTTAGGTTGGGCAACCATGAGGTTAGCCAATCTAGAGATGATCCATCACTTATTTTGATATGATCCAAAACCCCTCTTATTTCATCAATGTCTTCCTCTAAACTACTAGCATTTATTCCAGTCATACACTTGTCTCCAATTACAGCACAGGCTCCCCCTTTTGCAGCTAATATATAATCAAGTGCTACACGATTTTGTTGAGTGAAAAGGCGCATGCTCTCCATTTCTACATTTAACTTATGTAAGGCATGTATGGTAGCATTTGATAAATAAGCCAGAGCGCATGCCACTCCTGCTTGAAAATGTCCATCTTGCACATGATTATATATGCCAAAAGAAATTATTCCCCAGCCTACCGATTCTCCCATTGTTGGGACCACAATTGACTTATCTTCACAGAACTCTTTAGATACCTGTGGGATGTTACGTGCATATCTTCTTTGACTGGGCTTAGCATATGTTTCAGTACAAGGAACAGATCCCAACCTTATCTGTCCCAAACCAACCTCCTTGCATCCCTTATGCACATTGGAGAACTTGCCATCCTTTTTCAAAAAGAAAAACCCTTTATGTGCCCTACACCCTATCTTACAGGGGCATATATGAGCTTGGCTCCTATATTGTACCCATTCCTGGGGTTGGGTGAGGCCATAAGGGTCTTCCCACGGGTATCCACTCATGTTTATAATTGCATAGCTCCAAGTCTGAGAACTCTCAGTATATTCTAACTCTGGAAATTCATCACAAAGATTTACAACCTCACTCTCATGTTTACACCATACTTCTTTATATCCCCATTCAGGATGACTCCTTCTGTGGACTAGTCTGGTTCCCCACTGTTGGCAAAATGTGGTGTTTGGACAATAGGAGGGCCTCCCTTCGGTTTTAACTATAAATCCCCAACCGGTGTATCGGGGACACCCTTCATATCCAGGCTCATTTCCTATACATGATCCTGGATATCCATACCCATACCATCCCGTCACTGGCCTCTCCTTGTCCCACTCTGTCTGATTTAGAATTGTATAATTCATCAGTGATGTGGGGACCGCTTGCCACAGACTTCGCACACTTAACTTTGCTCCCCAAGGGAAGCACGCCACCTGTTTTCCATCTATGGGCTTCCCGTGGGTCAAATCATATAACTTTAGGAATGAATTCCCTTCACAGTTTGGGGGATATAAGAACAACATTACTATAATTCCCAGCAGGAGCATTATTACCAAATGATGGGGTCTAAGACATGGTAAATTGGCACTTGGGGGGCACATGGGGGCTGGATCATGTGATTCAAGGTGTACTTTTGTATCTGATTTTAACAACTGTCCCTTCTTTTCTTTGGCCATGGCTCTCCGGCAGCCAGGCTCCTTAACTTCGAGGCGGTGCTTGGTTCACCTGACCTCAGACAGGGGGCTCACGTTGCGACGCTGCCCTGTCTTCCCTGGACCGCTTGATCCGAAGACTCAATGGGTTGTTTGGATCACTCTCAGCTCGCCACTCTCTGGTCTGATCCTTCTTTAGCCTGGTATAGTGAATCCAGGGTTTCACCCCCCTCAGCTTGGCTGCAGTAGGCGTCGTCAACAGGACGTCATAGGGCCCTTTATATTTTGGTCCCAAGGGATTACTCTTCCAATCCTTCAGCCACACTCGATCACCTGGAGAGAAAGGGTGGAGAGCAGTAACGGGGAAAGGATACCTGATAGTTTGCACATATTGTTGTAGTTTGGCCACAGTCTTGCCCAATAGTTGTATTTCCTTTACTAACTCCACTTTCCCTATCTGCTCTACATCTCCCTCAACTCTATGTATATTCAGTGGTGGTCTTCCAAAAACAACTTCATAAGGAGAAAGTCCCAAAAATCTTGTTGGTGTACAGCGAACTTTAAAAAGTGCCATAGGCAACACAGTCACCCAATCAAGTCCAGTCTCTTGGCACATTTTAGAAATTGTCCCTTTAAGAGTTCTATTCATTCGTTCCACTCTAGCAGAACTTTGGGGATGGTAAGCACAATGCAATTTCCAGGTTATCCCCAAGGCTTGGGCTAACTTTTGAACAACCTGGTGCACGAAAGCAGGTCCGTTGTCGGATTCTAAGTATAAGGGGATACCTGCGCGAGGTACAATGTCTCTTAACAAAGCTTTTACAACCTGTTCAGCTTTTTCATTAGTTGTAGGAAAAGCATCAACCCATCCCGAAAAGGTACATACAAACACAAGCAAATATTGAAACTTCCTGCACTTTGGCATCTCAGTAAAGTCCACAACCAGTGTTTCCCATGGGGAAAACCCAACCCTCTGAACCCCCGGAGGTTGCAAGGGGCCCACCCTAGGGTTAGATTTTGCACATATTTCACACCTTCTGGCTACTTGTCTGATGATAGCTGTTAACCCTTCAAAATATACTTGTCTTTCTAACAATTGTTGCATGGCTGTTCCCCCCTGATGGTACTGTTTGTGCAACTCTTGCACCAAATGCCATGCCAATACCTTTGGAATATACACTTTCCCATTTGGAAACATCAATAATCCCTTCACCCATTCAGCTCCTTCTCCTTGTGCCCACTGTACCTCTTCCCTAGTGTATTGTATTTGTTTAGGGATGTAATCAGTCAACTGTAAAGCCATTTGTAACACCTCATTATCACCTCCTTCCTCTGCGGCTTGTCTAGCCATCTGATCTGCTAGCCTATTTCCTCTTGCTACATTATCTTCTCCCGTTTGGTGTCCTTTGCAGTGCATCACAGCTACCTTTTCTGGTTTCCATACACTGTCAAGTAAGTTCTTAATCTCCTCAACATTCCTGAGTAACTTTCCTCCTGCATTTAGCAATCCTCTCTCCTTATACATTGCTCCATGGGCTTGAACAGTTAAAAAGGCATATTTAGAGTCTGTATAGATGTTTACTTTCTTTCCTTCTGCTAATCTCAAAGCCCTATCTAGTGCAATGAGTTCAGCTCTTTGGGCAGACGTATTTGATCCTAGGGATTGTTTCTCTAACACCTCTCCTTGTTCTGTGACTACTGCATAGCCTGATTTTCTCTGTCCATTTTTAACAAAACTACTCCCATCTGTGTATAAAGTCAGTTCAGCATCTGATAGGGGTGTATCCTTGAGATCTGGTCTACTGGAATAGATTTCATCCATTGTTTGTATGCAGTCATGCTGCAAAAGATCTTCCTCTGACACAGGGAGTAAAGTTGCAGGATTCAAAGTGGTACATGTCTGGATTTTAATATTGGGATTGTCTACCAAAATGCTTTCATATTTTAACAGTCTTTCATTTGACATCCAGTGTCCCCCTCTATGTTCCATTAAAGTAGTTACTGCATGAGGGGTCTTCAGGATCATAGGAGATCCCATTGTCAGTTTACTGGCCTCCTCTACCAGTAGTGCCGTGGCGGCTACAGCTCGCAGGCAAGGCGGCCATCCCTTCACTACTGGTCCCATTTGCTTTGACAAGTATGCTATTGGTCTGGGCCATGATCCAAATTGCTGAGTGAGTACTCCTACAGCTATTCCATATCTTTCTCCAACATACAGAACAAACTCTTTGGTCATATCAGGGAGTCCTAGGGCTGGCGCAGCCATTAGGGCTTCCTTGATCTGTTGGAATGCTGTCTGCTGCTTTTCTGTCCATATAAAGGGGTCCTTTTTGTTTCCTTTAGTAGCCTCATAGAGGGGTTTGGCCATGATGGCAAAATTTGGAATCCAGATTCGGCAGAACCCTGCAGACCCCAGGAATTCTCTCACTTGTTTTCTGCTGGTTGGGGTTTGCAAGGCACATACTGTTTCCTTTCTCTCTTGGCCCAAACGCCTCTGTCCCATCTTTAACTCAAATCCCAAATATTTTACTTCCTGCAACACCAACTGTGCTTTCTTTCGGGACACTTTGTATCCCTTTTTGTCCAAAAATTGTAGTAATTTCTCTGTAGCCTCAAGGCACTCTTCTCTAGTTTTTGTTGCTATTAAAATGTCATCCACATACTGCAACAGATTCCAAGGATTCCCTCCCTGGGTAATGGGGACCAAATCTTGGGCCAGAGCTTGCCCAAAGATGGTGGGCGAGTTGCAAAATCCCTGAGATAGACGACACATGGTCATTTGTTTTCTTTGGCCAGTTTCTGGATTTTCCCATTGAAAAGCAAAAATGGGTTGGCTCTTTTCATGAACCCTTATGCAAAAGAAAGCATCCTTTAAGTCCAGGACTGAATACCAATGCAAAAGAGGGGACAACATACTTAACAATGTGTAGGGATTAGGAACAGTTGGGTGCAGGGGCACTACTCGTTTATTTACTGCTCTTAAGTCTTGGACTGGGCGGTAAGACCCATCCGGCTTCTCCACTGGTAGCAAGGGCGTATTCCATGGGGACTGGCATTCCGTAATTATTCCCCACTCATATAGTCTGGACAAATGTTTATGTACTCCTTCTATGGCTTTTCGAGGTATTGGATATTGTGGAATAGCTACCGGTTCTGCAAATGGTTTTAGATCTATTATCACAGGAACTATATCCCTCGCCATTCCTGGGGGATTATCTTCTGCCCATACTGTTGGAATATTGAAAGTCTGCCAATCAGTCCTTTCCTCTAGGACGGTAAAGAGTCTCCATTCTTCTTCTATGGGGCATGTCAGCATGATCTTATGAGCTTGTCTAGGTCCTCTAAAAGTTGCTTCAATGGACCCATCATCCTCAAACATTAGGTTTGCTCTTAATTTGCAAAGAAGATCTCTTCCCATTAAAGGGATAGGGCATTCGGGTACATACAAGAACTTGTGAGTTACAGTATGTGGACCCAAATTACACAGTCTTTCTGAAACAAATTTATATGTCTCCGGTTTTCCTCTAAGCCCCACTACACGTGATTCATCTTTGGTTAAAGGTCCAATTGGAATATTTGTTACGGAAGTTGTGGCTCCGGAATCTAGGAGGACTGGGGTGTTATGGTGGCCCAATTTTATATTGACCACCGGCTCCTGGCCACCAGGGATAATTACAGTTGTTGGTTCTGTTAACACTGGAGCCGGTCTGTCCTATTCTTGGTAATTCGGCGGCCAGCCTTCCTGTCCTGCCAATCCAATAAAGTCCTCCGACTCAGAGTCGCCTACCATGGCTACTGTGGCGGCTGCAGCACGCGCCTCCCACGAAGCATTTCCTTGCCAATTTCCTCCTCCTCTCCTTCCACGACCTCTGCCTCTTTCTTCTCCATTTTTCTCTCCTCTTCCTCTTCCCGACACTCCACCTGATTTCCTGGGGCATTCATTCTTCCAGTGGCCCTCTTGTTTACATATCGCACACTGGTTTCTTCCTAATGCCCCTCTTCCTCTTCCTCTCGCCATCCCTCTACCTTCGCTTTTCCCTCGGCTGGTTTCTCCAACTCCCATAGCCGCTGCAATGACACTTGCTTTCTTCTTAAATTTCTCTTCCTCTCCTTCTCTCCCCACATACACTTGTGATGCCACTTCTAAAAGTCGGGGTAAATTCATATGGGCTAATCCAGCCTGCTTTTGCAACTTGCGCCGAATATCAGGAGCACACTGACTTATGAAACTTTGCTTTAAGGCTTGTGTGCCCTGTGAAGTATCACTTTCATCCTCCATATCATATGGGCTATACTGTCTGTAGGCAGCCTTGAGTCTCTCTAAGAATGCTCCTGGCGTTTCATCCTGCCCTTGTTGGATATCATAAATCTTCTTTAAGTTCACAGGTCTAGGTGGCCCTTTCCTGATGGCTCTATGGATATACTGCTGGTATCCCTTCAGGGTTTCTCTAGCCCTATCAGTATTAGGGTTCCAATTGGGATTGTAAGTGGGAACCCGGCATTCTTGCTGCTTTACTAACTCTTCTCCTGATAGCCCAGTATCCTTCTCCACTTCCTCTCTTGCCATTCTGAGTATTTGGCCCTTCTGTTCTGCTGTAAATAAAGCATTCAGCAGCTGTTGGATGTCCTGCCAAGTGGGATTATGAGTGTTAAATATCCCCTCTACCAACTGGGCCATCTGGGTAGGGTCCTCACTCCATCCTTTGGTAGAAACCTTCCAATTCAGGAGGTCACTGCTTGTGAAGGGCACATGCTGAAATACAGTCATAGTGCGGAGCCCTCCTCTCTCTTCATCAGGCACCAATTGTGGAACCTCCCGCAATGGGCATACTTTATCCTCCGTTGGTGGTTTTCTTAACTTTTGTCTATATTCCTCTATTTTCCTCTTCTTCTCCTCTTTTTCTATCATTTCTAGGAGTTCCCTCTCCTCTTTGGTCATCTCCTCCTCCTCCCCACCTAGGGGGGGCATTTCCTCCGGACCATCCACTTCCTCCCCAGTGGACTTGGGCAAAATCGGTGGATATATGGGTCGGTAAGGTGGTGGTCTGACTTCATCTTCCTCGGGAGTTCCCGAGGGCGGCAACGGAATTGGGGCCGTTGGGGCCGGCCGGACAGGCATGCATTTACAGTCCTGTAGCCATTTGGGTGGTGGGGACATGCTTATCACCGTCTGCCATGCAGAAATGTAATAAAACTGATCTGGATGATGGTTTGCACAAAAATTTACTACCTGATTTACTATCTTCTTGTTTAAGGTTCCTATAGCTGGCCACTGTGGATCTATTGGAAAAGTTGGCCATTCTAGTTCACAATAAGTTTTCAGCTTTCCCGGCCTGCGGGAACCTGAAGAAATGTGTTTCTTAAATTCTGACCAATTATTTAACATACAGTCCAAGGGAGTCACCCTCTTGGATCCACTGTTTCCTCCCATTCCTCCTTTAGGCTGGAATCTTGGGCACCTCACCAGCCTCCTACCTAGGTTCCTAACTCCTGTTGGCTAGATCTTGGGCACCTCACTAGCCTTTCACCTAGGTCCCTTTTTACAACTTATTTTTATCTAAACCCTTCCCTACTAAAGTCACACACCATTCACTCAGGATAGACAGGGATTCGTGATCACCTTAGGAGCGGATGATGATCACTTGACACATTGGGTTTGCCGACTCGTATTCCCCAGATGCACAAATGGTCAAATACGAAAACTGCGGCAAAGCCTACACACCCCCGACTCGCTTGCTAAAACAATGGTCAGCAAACACGAGATGCGGCACATACAAACTTCACACACCTCCCTCTATAACACACACACAACCCCTTATACTTGCCTCACACACACTCCCAGGACGTCCTTCACCCCGTTGGTTGGATCAAACGCCGTTGGCACCAGGAACGACCGTCGCCGGACACAGCAAGGGAAAGCCGATGGTTCTTTTTGGCGGGGCCCCTCTCACCGAACTCGCTGTTGTTGTTCTCCGACCGCGGTGATCCTCTGGCGTGGTCAATGGCACATCAGATCCTCCGCTTGTCCTCCAACACTTCCCGGCCAATGCACCAAGAAATGTAAGGGAATTTAGCTTTCCCAAACATATCCCGGGGATTGGAGGACACAAGGAGGACGACCAACAGTTGATTCCAACCAAGTAGGTTTATTAACCAGCTGGGATGACAGGTGCCTCGCGGCAAGAAACTGTCACACCCTCAGATATTTTCAGCATACATTTATACTATTTTTTTTTAGCCAGCACAACAATTCTAGCAGTTCAGCCCCTTTTTCCTGTTATTCTGTTTTCTGTTCCCTATTTGCGTAGACATATTTCCTTATCAGCCGTTGCAGAAGCATCTGTTAATGTCACCATGCTCTGGCCTTGTTCATAACTTACAAACATATCCTGTTATTCAAACACATACACTTTCCACTCAGGCTGCTTCCCTGTAACTTTCCACTGCCCTGAGCTAAGTGCTAAGTGGGATGCTGTTCTATTCCAGGGACCTCTCTGGATCAGTTAGACTGACCCTCTCAGAGATGGAAAGGGCTGGTTGGGGCCTCAGAGTCCTTCAAACGGCCCAGGCACCGCCGCTGCCGCGCTCAGCTGGGGGAAGATGGTCCAAGCGGAGCTTTTATATCCACCTCTCCCCGCTCGCATCTCTTTCTACTGCCTTCTACCTTTCTTAGCATTATTGTCTTTTCTAATGAGTTATATCTTCTCATTAAGTGGCCAAAGTACAACAGTCTCAATTTAATCATCTTGGCTTCCAGGGAAAAACCAGACTATCTGTTCAAGGAACCATAGGTTTGCTTTTTGGCTATCCACAGTATTCTCAGCACTCTTCTCCAGCACCACATCTCAAATGAGTTGATTTTCTTTTTATCCGCTTTCTTCATTGTCCACCTCTCACATTTGTACATGGTGATGGGGAATACAATGGATTGGCCAGTTCTAACACCAGTGTTCATTTATACAGCTTTACTCTTTAGGATCTTGTCTAGTTCTTTCATGGCTGCCTTTCCCATTCCTAGTCTTCTTATTTCTTGACTGCAGCCTCCATTCTGATCAAAGTTTGATCTAAGATATGAGAAATCTTTATCTATTTCAATTTCTTCATGGTCTAGGTTGAAATTATGTAGATCCCATATAGCAGGGGTAGGCAACCTAAGGCCCGGGGGCCGGATGCGGCCCCCCGAGGGCTTTGGACCGGCCCCAGGCCGGTCCTGCCGCCGCCGCCACCGCCACCGCCCACCATGATATTGATTATTGTTGTTATTACCTGTTCTTGAGGTTTTCTTGGCAAAATCTCCACAGGGGTTTTGCCATGGCTTTTCTGGGGCTGAGAGAGTGTGCATGCATATTTTTTTTAATTTTTAAAATTTTTTAATTTATATTTATTTTATTTATATTTATTTTAATTTATTTGGTACTTCAGCCCCCCCAATTGTCTGAGGGACAGCATGTTGGGATATAGCAACCTCGCATGCTGGTCTCTCTAGGAATGTGTTTTATGAATGTCTGTGGTTGTTTTGTCACCCACTCATAGCCCCTCCTCATTTCCTGTCTTTTAACTGAGCTCACTTCCCCTACTGGCTTATATTTGAAAATTCTTCTTTACTCTGTTGCCCCCGCTCTTTTTCCTTCTTCTAACATGGCTGACCAGCAAGCATGCAGAGCTACTTATTTTCTGTCTTGCAACTAAAGTTTAACCTGTATATTTTTATATACATGACCTTTTGTAAGTAAAGTTTATTTTTATTATTCTACTCAAAAATGTCTGACTTGTTTTTATAGACACGTGGGTGTGGAGAATTTAGGTGGACCTAGTGTGTGTTCCTGCTCGCCATCTTCTGCAGTGGGTTGCTCTGCTGAAGAGATTAAACAATCTTTTCTTCTTTCTTGATAATCTTAACCGGTATCAAGAATATATTCCAACAGGTTATGGGGCCCAGGTGCTCTGAGCAGAAGAGAACAATTTAAAACTAGATTGTTCGGGTATTTTGCCTTTTGCTGTTTTTGGATGCTGCTGGTTTACTTAGCTGAGTAATTGATTATTGCGGTTTTGTCCACTCTCCCTTAATAACCCGTGTCTACCAGAGAGAGTTTTAATTTTTGCTTTTGAGCAGTTGATGCTTTTTATTGATACTGTGTTTTGAGCTTTGATTTTTGGCTGACTATTTTTGCAAAGATGTCCCTACAATCTTCAAGATTAAAGCTCACCCCAGATAATTACTCTGAGTGGAAAACAAGGTTAGAAGTTTTTCTTCAAGCCCATGGGGTATTTCACTGTGTGGACTCTCAGATCCCAACTACAGAAAAAGAAATATTAGTTTGGTTGAAAGAAGAGGCAATTGCAAGACACATTGTGCAAGAATCTCTGTCTAGAGACTTAATTTGCTTAGTACATAATTGCAAGACTGTCAGAGAGATGCTTTTAAAGCTAGAAGAAAATTTTGGAAAGAAGACCACTAAATCACTCTCTTTTATCATGAAAGATCTTATGAATCTTAGGCTGAATTCTAAACAATACTGTGAAAGACATATCTCCTATGTAACAGAACTGTTTGAAAAAATGACTCTGTGATTTTACACCTTGTGATAACCTTAAAATTGCCTATTTACTGGGAACATTGGGAAAAGAATTTGATGCCTTTTGTACAATCATTAATGCTTTGCCAGAAATGGGGTACAACCAAGTTTTAAGTAAATTGAGAGAGGAATGCATCACAGAAACAGGAAGTTACCACTATGAAAGCCAAGAAGCTTCTGCTTCACTTCACTATTTTGCAAATCCAGGAAGAAGAGCCACTCCTATTGGCCAATCAGAGGTTACCTGCTATAGATGTAATAAAAAGGGGCATATCTCAAGAAATTGCTTGCTTCCTAAGAATTCTTCAACCTATTCTCAAGCTGATTCTAGGACACAGAGACAGGATGATTATCTTCAAGCTGATTTTAGGAGACAAAGACAGGACAATTCCTCAAGGAAGGAAGAGAGAGGAAAGACCTTTTTCACAAAGGCACAAGCTTTGTCCACTGGCATTAACAGAGATCATTCAAATTTTTGGATTATCGATTCAGGCTGTACACAACATTCTACACACTGTGAGTCTTATTTTGATAAAATTGATAAAAATGTTAATGGACACATTGAGACTGCAGGAGATCAGCATTTGATTGTTGAAGGAAAAGGAGATTTTAAACTGCCTTTCAAGGTGCCTCGTAATAGAGTCATTGAAAATACTATCACAAATGCATTGTATGTTCCAAATTTGAGAGGAAATATGCTCAGTGTGTCAGTTTTAGACAAGAAGGGATTTGAAATCAACTT
Source organism: Phrynosoma blainvillii (assembly GCA_026167975.1). NCBI lineage: Eukaryota > Metazoa > Chordata > Lepidosauria > Squamata > Phrynosomatidae > Phrynosoma > Phrynosoma blainvillii. The sequence goes on from JANUYF010000005.1 coordinate 44,088,953, forward strand.
CAAAGATGGACAATGTACAGTTTCTAAAGACAATGTCATATATGCCCAAGCATTTGAATGTGATGGTTTATATGAAGTGAACCTTTCAGCTCCACAAGTGAATGCACTTCAAGGACACATGGATGAGGACAGCCTTGAGCTATGGCACAGATGCTTTGCCCATCGTGATACCAAAGCAGTTCTTCAATTACAAAAACAAAATTTAGCTACTGGGATCAAGATAAAGTCCCAAGGCTATGAAAACTCTGAAAGGTGCAGAGTTTGCATTGAACAAAAGGCAGTGAGTCCTTCCTTTAGAGCAAGTACCGAACAAAGAAGCTATCAAGTACTGGATTTGATCCATTCAGATATCTGTGGTCCATTTTCTCTTCCCTCAATGGGTGGAAACAGATATATACTAATATTCATGGATGATTTTTTGAAATACTGTGTCACCTACCTTCTAAAGCAAAAGAGTGAAGCTCAAGAGATGCTAAAGAAATATGTTGAAATGGTGACAACGAAATTTGAAAAAAGAACCAAAGCCATCCAAACGGACTGTGGGAGTGAGTATCTGTCAAAATATACTCAATCCTTCTTGGAAGAACGTGGAATTCAACACAGAAGAAGTGTCCCATACACACCGGCTCAGAATGGTTCAGCTGAAAGAAAGCTAAGATCTCTCTTGGAGATGACAAAGTGCATGTTGGCAGATGCAGGTCTTCCTAACCAGTTCTGGGGAGATGCCATCATGACAGCCACATACCTTCAGAATAGATTGCCAACCAAGGGCACTACACAGACACCTTTCCAGCTGTGGCATGGCAAAGTGCCAAACATGAAGCACACCAAGACTTTTGGAAGTCTTGCCTACTCCTACATACCCTCACAAAAGAGAGACAAGTTGGACGCCAGATCAGAACAAACTATTTTCATTGGATATGCGTCTGCATCAAAAGGATACAAAGTGATGAACTTAAAGACTGGAGAAGTGTTCATCAGGCATGTGGTTTACTTTAATGAACGAAGCAGAATAAACAAGAAAGGAACTATTCTTGAATCCTTAGATGACCAAGATGGTGCATTGGACTTCTCAAACGAGAAAGATGCAACATCAAGGTTCAACCCTCAGCCGATTGTTGTCCCTATCAGAAAAGATGCACAAGCAGACTCTACATCTTCAGAAGGGGATGCAGATGAAGCAGATGAGATGCCTGGACCGGAGAATGCTACAGAGACAAGCGAGGTTCCAGAGCAAGATTCCAGATACTTACTGCGACCCAACAGAGGTAAACCACCTACCCGACTTTCTTATCTTACAAAGTTAGAATTGCCTAGAGAACCATCAAACATAGAAGAAATTGAAAGAATGCCTGCTGATGAAGCAGTTAAATGGAGAAAAGCTGCTGAAGAAGAAATAGAGGCACTACACAAAAATAGAACGTGGACACTTACAGAACTCCCACCAGGAAAGAAAGCTATAGGATCCAGATGGGTGTTCAAACTAAAACAAGATGGAGAAGGAAAAATTGAACGCTACAAGGCAAGACTTGTTGCACAAGGCTTCTCACAAAAATATGGAGAAGACTTTGACGAGACCTTTTCACCAGTGGTAAAACATACTACTATAAGATTACTTCTTAGCCTAGCAGCTTCAAAACAGATGGACGTCAGACATGTTGATGTAAAGACAGCATTTCTACATGGAGTGATTACAGAAGACATTTTTATGAAACAGCCTCCAGGTTTTATAGACAAAGAAAGACCACACCACGTTTGTAAGCTTGAGAAGGGGCTATATGGACTTAAACAGGCTGCCAGAGCTTGGAATGAAAAATTGGATGAGATGCTAAAACAGCTGGACTTTCAACAAGGAAAAGCAGACAAATGTCTATACACAAGGACCAAGGATGGACATTTAGCATATATTCTGACATATGTTGATGACCTAATCATAGCTACACAAAGAGACACAGACTACACTGAAATTGTGAATCACATGAATAAAGAAGTTGAACTGAAGGAACTTGGAAATGCCACATACTACTTGGGGATTCAAATTCAAAGAGAACAAGATGGATCCTTCCTACTGAGTCAAAAACAAAAGATTATTGATCTGTTAGAAACACTAGGACTTCAGGATGCACATCCTGTAGCAACACCCATGGTGACAGATTTTATTAAGAACAATGAACAAGAATAACCTCTAAAAGATAATGACTTGTACAGAACAGGAATAGGAAAACTACTGTACTTGACCACAAATACCAGACCAAATATAGCTGCTGCTGTTACAATTCTTTGTAGAAAGGTCAATGCACCTACCCAAAAAGACTGGACTGCAGTAAAGAGAGTAGCAAGGTACTTAAAAGGAACTATAGATCTTCAGTTGAAGTTGCCAGCCAACAATAACCCGAGCCTTGTATGCTACACCGATGCAGACTGGGGCAATGATGTTAAAGATCGCCATTCTACCAGTGGATATCTATTTTTGTATGGCAATGGACCTATTTCTTGGGCCAGTCGAAAACAAGAGATATTGGCCTTATCCTTCACAGAGTCAGAATACATAGCTGCATCAGAAGCCTGTAGAGAGCTACAGTGGATTGATCAACTATTCCTCGATTTTGGAATTACTGAAAAGAAGCCAATTGAAGTCTTTGAAGACAACCAAAGCTGCATTAGACTTTCTCAAACAGAAAATATATCAGGACGAAGTAAACACATTGATATGAAGATTCATCATGTGCGTGAGTTGATGAAGAAAGGCCTGATCAAGATGACCTATTGTCCAACCGCTGAGATGACAGCTGATATCTTGACTAAACCGTTGCCGAGAGATGGTTTCCAGAGACTACGAGTCAAGTTGGGCCTGGGGTGCATGCTCGGTTCAGAAGGGGTGTTGGGATATAGCAACCTCGCATGCTGGTCTCTCTAGGAATGTGTTTTATGAATGTCTGTGGTTGTTTTGTCACCCACTCATAGCCCCTCCTCATTTCCTGTCTTTTAACTGAGCTCACTTCCCCTACTGGCTTATATTTGAAAATTCTTCTTTACTCTGCTGCCCCCGCTCTTTTTCCTTCTTCTAACATGGCTGACCAGCAAGCATGCAGAGCTACTTATTTTCTGTCTTGCAACTAAAGTTTAACCTGTATATTTTTATATACATGACCTTTTGTAAGTAAAGTTTATTTTTATTATTCTACTCAAAAATGTCTGACTTGTTTTTATAGACACGTGGGTGTGGAGAATTTAGGTGGACCTAGTGTGTGTTCCTGCTCGCCATCTTCTGCAGTAGGTTGCTCTGCTGAAGAGATTAAACAATCTTTTCTTCTTTCTTGATAATCTTAACCGGTATCAAGAATATATTCCAACACAGCAACCCGGCCCCCGGCTCAAAAAGGTTGCCTACCCCTGCCATATAGTCATTATTTTTGTTTTCTTTATGTTCAGCAGCAAGCCTGCCTTTGCACTTTCTTCACTGATCTTCCTTAGTAATTGTTCCAAGTCTGTGGTTCCCCCCCCCCCCCACTAATAGTATGGTGTCATGTGCTTTTTATTGGTCTTTGTGCATATTCACATGCCCTTGGGTAAAAGTGCCTCTCAGGGCTTGGGAATTGCACCAGAGAAAGAACCTGTTTGAGGGTCCTGCACTTAGTTTATTGATTTTTCAAGTAGTTATTAGTCCTCTTTTACAATATATTTCAAGGTGGAATCTATTTATAGTGGGAGTCTTTACTATAAGCTTTAGAATTACATAAATAGACATGTCCCCTAAAATCATATTGGCTAAATTCTGCAACATTTTAACTGATATTTTTTATATTATTTCACAATTTCCACTAGTTTTCCAGTGGTCCTGATATAACCAAAGGGGATCAAAATATCCTGATTGGAACATTCTGAGGAATGAAATATGATGCACATACCATATTAGGATAACTCTCCATTTGTTAGCATTTCCAATTATAAGATCTGAGCATGCCAGGAAGAACTGGAAAATTAATGTAATGAGATCTTGCACAATTGTACAAGGACCTCCACAAATAGCTTAATGAGATATGAAATTTCCTTAAGTCTGCAAAGTGCTGAGTGCTGGATGGAAAGAGCAGGAACTGTTGAAATACAAAATCTCTCTATTGGGCACAAAGCTAATAATGAATCTAGCAATTATAGATATATTAATTAAATTGAAAATAGAGAAGGAAACTTCAGTTTAAAGAAACAGACCCAGTCCTGCTAGTAGGTACGGTGAAGCAGCTGCCTCATGCAGCAGATTTGGGATGACAAGGAAGGCCTGAAAATTGTTGGTGATTTACCTGCTATGGTATTTTTATAGCCAGGGAATGTTTGTGGGATTTTCTGCCTCAGGTGCCAAAATCCTTAGGCTGTGTACATATCTTGACTTGGAAGATGGGAGTGCCATTATTCATTACTCCACCTCAGGCAGCAAAGTAGTTTGGCTAGCGCTGTTGTGTAGGAAATATAACTCTCAATCCTTGTTACTACCAATCACAGCAGACTCACTGAATCAAAGGAACTTGTATTAAGTGTTGATTTACCAAGTTCCCATGGACTCAATGGGTGGGTCTAGGTGGCACTAATAGTTGATTTTTTAAGGCTCTCTCTGTGTGTTTGTCTGTCTGTCTGTCTCTCTGTGTGTCTGTGTGTCTGTCTGTGCTTACCTTCAACAAGACTTATAGTGACATCATGAATTTCATAGGGTTTTCTTAGGCAAGGAGTACCTGGAGATGTTTTTGTCAGCTCCTTCCTCTGAAATACAGCTTACAGTACAAAGTATTAATGGGGAGTCTCCCATCCAAGATACTAACCAGGGCATACCCTTCTTAGCTTACAAGAACGGACAGGATCTGATACCTTTAGGGTATTTAGAACCATTTAAGGGCATATTACCAAGCTAAATTTAAAGGGAATACACCAACTAACAGAAAATAGCAGAGACGTGGAACAATTGCTGAAAAAAGTCAAAGAAGAAATTACAAAAGCAGGTTTACAGTTGAACAAAAATAATGCATTGCATACCTCTAAAGTAGATGATGAAGACATTAACATAGTTCAAGGTTTTTCACTGGTACAGTCATTAATCAGATGGAAACTACCATCCAGGAATCAGAAGAAGGTTAGGACTTGGAAGGACAGCTATAAAGGAACTAGACAAGATCCTGAAATGTAAAGATGTATAATTGGATACTAAAGTTAGGATTGTCTGTGCCATTGTATTTTCAAAATTTTTGCCTTCTGGTTTCAGTTTTTCAGTTAAACCATAAATTTTAAATACAGTATTTTCTGGCGTATAAGACTACTTTTTAACCCAGGAAAATCTTCTCCAAAGTCAGGGGTCGTCTTATACGCTAGGTGGAGGAGGAGGAGGAGGAAGGGGTGGTGCAGCACAAGGCAGGAGGAGGAAGAAGAGAGGAAGTCAGGTTAGAGGAGGAGGAGGGGGGAGGAAGGGGTGGCGTGGTGTGGCGTGAGGCAGAAGGAGGAAGTAGCAGCGGATAAGAGGTGAACCCCTATCCTGGGGTTTTCTTAGCAACTCTGGTTCAGAGGAGGTTTGCCATTGCCTTCCTCTGAGGCTGAGAGTGTGTGACTTGTCCAAGTTCATCCAGTGGGTTTCATGGCAGAGTGGGGAATCAAACCCAGGTCTCCAGAGTGGTAGTCCAACACTCAAACCACTACACCATGCTGGCTCCTAATCCCATGTACTACCTATGAAACAACTGCAAACTTTTTTGTTGTTTTATGTGTCTTCAAGTCCTTTCTGACTTATGGCAACCCTAAGGCAATCTTATCATGGAGTTTTCTTGGCATGTTTCTTCAAATGGAGATTGCCTTTACCATCCCCTGAGGGTGAGAGCGTGTGACATGCCCAGGGTCACTTACTTGGCTACAAATTGTACATACCCCAGAATGCATCACCTAGTATATTGGCAGTCCTTCCCCCCAACACTTTCTCATTTTCCCCCATACAAATATAATTGTATATTTTTAATTTTATCTTGTGTGTTTTTAATGTATTTATGTGTTAAAACGGTTTTATGTGTTTCAATCCATGTTGTATCCTGCTTCAAGCCTTGGGGAGAGATGGGTTAGAAATAAAAGTTATTTTTATTCCTTTTATTATTAGTCCTGCCCATAGCTTTTCCAGCTTGGCTGGGGAGTGATGGATAGTTAGGATGAGCCTGCAAGTAATGGCCAAGAAAATCATGACTTTGGCCTTGCTTACCATCAAAAAACTCCAAAATATTATTTTAACCACATAAAATGCACAAAGAAAAAGAAATAACTGCATATAGTCAATCCACATAAAAGTTTCTCAAGTCGGCATCAGAGGATTTTAGAAGCCATGGTTGTATCTCTCCTTATGTTCAGGATATGGAATACTTTGCAGAATTACTATAGCTGGTTATAAATGACATACAAAATGAATTATCCCTGCCTAGAGAATATAACCAGTTCATGCATTCACATAAATTGGCTGTGAAATGTAGAGTAATCTTTCTAAAAAAAAACCAAAACCAGCAGCCTTCTCATATATTTTTCAAATTTGATTCAATCTCATTCCCTTCTTTTCTTCAATTTATATTCCAAGACCTGCCAATGCATATAACAAATATTTCCCATACACATCAAACACTATCATAGGCAGCTTTAACAGTTATGGGAAGTCCTGTGAGAAAAGAATGTGCTTGAAGTTCCTAAAACTGAGAGCCCACAAGACAGAGCCTTCAAGTGGCTAAGAACCACAGTCCAGACAATAGGAACCTATGGCAACTACAAATCAATCTCTTTCAGCCAAATATATTAGCAGATCATTTTCCCTCTGCCTATTCTACCCTCTCCAATTCTGTTTCCTTTTCAGATCCATATATAGGCAGAATGTGGTAAAATTAGGAGTTTTGAAAAATAATTTTTGGAGCACAGGTCCCAGAATCCTGCTGGTCAACTTGAAGTTGTAGTCCAAAGCTAAATTTGGCAAACTGTGGTAAAATGAATCAGAGGCTGCATCTATAATGCAGAAATAATCCAGTTTGATACCACTTTAATTACCATGGTGCAATGCCATGGAATCCTGGAATTTGTAGTTTTGTGGATATTTAATAATAATAATAATAAATTTTATTTATATCCCGCCCCTCTGTCAAACAATTGGTGTGGCTCACAGCAGTTTAAAACTTCATACAATATTAAAATACAATCCCAAATCCCACAACCCTCCCACCCCTTAAAAGAAAATTAAACTAATATTAACGTTAAAACATGATGGTTAAAACACTCAAGTAAAATGAACAGTCCTAGGACCAACAAACAAATAGTAGGCAGGGCTGTAGTTGCAGCCAAAATAAAGAAGGGATAAGGGGACTCCTGAGGCCAGGAAATCTAATCAGGAAAGGCCTGTCAGAAGAGATCTGTCTTAACAGTCTTTTTAAAGCTGCTTAAGGTTGTCAACTGATGGATCTCATCTGGCAGGCCATTCCATAATTTGAGAGTGGTGACCGAAAAGGCCCTCTGGGAGGTTGTTGACAGCCTAGTTTTCATCGGCTGTAACAAATTCCTCCCAGAGACTGGAGTGAGTGTGTGTGTGTGTGTGTGGGGGGTTATATGGGAGGAGGTGGTCACGAAGATAAGTTGGACCCAAGCCATTTAGGGCTTTAAAGGTCATAAACAACACCTTATACTGGGCCCGGAAACTGATAGGCAGCCAGTGAAGAGACTTCAATACCAGTGTTATGTGGTCTCTCCTGGATGTTCCTGAGACCACTCTGGCTGCTATATTCTGTGCCAACTGAAGTTTCCGGACCACGTACGAGGGTAGCCCCATGTAGAGCACATTACAGAAATCCAGACGTGAAGTTACCAGTGCATGCACCACTGTCTCAAGGTCCCTTACTTCCAGGAAAGGGTGCAGCTGGCATATCAGCTGAAGCTGATAACAGGCACTCCTGACTGTCGCATTCACCTGACTAGTCATCTGAAACGACGGATCTAGGAGCACCCCCAGACTGCGAATGCAGTCCTTCACGGAGAGTGTGATCCCGTCCAGGACTGAAGGTTGCAACCCAATTCCTGGTTTCGAGGCTACCACTGTGAGCACCTCCATTTTGTCTGGATTCAATCTCAATCTGTTTTTCCTCTTCCAGTCCATTACTGCCCTAAGACAGTCATTGAGAGGAGAGACACCATCAGAAGCCAAGGCCGACGATCAGGACATGGAGAAATAGATTTGGGTGTCATCAGCATACTGATAACACCCAGCCCCATGTCTCCGAATAATATCTCCCAGTGGCTTCATATAGATGTTGAATAACATCGGGGACAGGATGGTGCCTTGAGGAATGCCACAAGTAAGATCTTTTTTTGCAGAACAGCTGTCCCTGAGTGACACCCTCTGGGATCTACCTGAGAGGAAGGAATGGAACCACTGTAACACAGTGCCCCCAATTCCTATCCCGCCCAGGCTATCCAAGAGGATGCCATGATCTATTGTATCGAAAGCCACTGAGAGGTCCAAAAGCACCAATAGGGTCACACTACCCCTGTCGATGTTGATGCTTAGATGAAGATCATCGGTCAAGACAACCATGGCAGTCTCCACTCCAAATCCCGTCCTGAAGCCAGTTTGAAATGGATCTAGATAATCGGTTTCCTCCAAGACAGCTTGGAGTTGAAGAGCAACCGCCTTCTCGATTACCTTGCTCAAAAATGGTAATAAAGAGACTTGTCTATAGTTGTCCATATCCAGGGGGTCCAGGGAAGGTTTTTTCAGAAGTGGCCTAATGGCCGCTTCCTTCAAACAAGATGGAATATAACCTTCCCTGAGGGATGCCTTGACGATGTCTGTAAAGAACATCCTCAATGCATCCCCCCCCCCCCGGGTGACCAACTAAGATGGACAAGGATCGAGGGGGCAGGTCGTTTTCCTCACTCTATATAATTATTATTATTATTATTATTATTTATTTATTTATATCCCGCCTTTAGCCAAAGCTATCAAAGTGGCTTACAATCTAAAAGCACAATCCCATGCAATACAAAGAACATTCATTCCCGCTAAAAATATATTAAATTCATAACAACATTAAAATTTAACTTAAAACAAAATTACAAATTCAATACAATTAAACAGGGCACTCTGATTATAAAGGAGTGATCTAATGGTGGGAGAGAGATTATGGGAAATATCATTCTGGGAACGCCTGCCGGAAGAGATCAGTCTTGATGGCTTTTTTAAAGCCATCTAAGTTGGTTATCTGATGGATCTCCTCTGGCAGGGCATTCCACAGTCTAGGAGCCGTGGCAGAGAAAGTCCTCTGGGAGGTTGCTGCCAACCTAGTTCTTGTTGGTTGAAGCAACTTCCTCCCAGAGGACCTGAGGGCATGGAGTGGATTATATGGAGATAGGCGACTCCTTAGGTAAGATGGGCCCAGGCCATGTAGGGCTTTAAAGGTCAATACCAACACCTTATACTGTGCCCGGAAACTAACTGGCAGCCAGTGCAGAGATTTTAAAACCGGAGTAATATGGTCACTTCGTGATTGTTCCAGTGATCAGCCTGGCTGCCATATTTTGTATTAATTGCAGTTTCCGAGTTAGGTATAAGGGTAGCCCCATGTAGAGTGCATTGCAGAAGTCGAGTTGTGAGGTTACCAGAGCATGTACTATAGTTTCTAGGTCCTTTACTTCCAGGAAAGGGCACAGCTGGTATATCAGCTGAAGCTGATAACAGGCGCTCCTGACCGTCACATTCACCTAATTTATCATGTGAAGCGACAGGTCTAGGAGCACCCCCAGACTGTGGACACAATCTTTGGTGGAGAGCGTGACCCCATCCAAAACTGGCGATAGCAACCCAATCTCTGGTTTGGGGGCCCCTACTGTAAGTACCTCTGTTTTGTCTGGATTCAATTTGAATCAGTTTTTCCTCATCCAGTCCATTATCGCTTCAAGGCATTGATTGAGGGGAGAACCACCATCTGCCATCATAGCAGTTGACCGAGACATGGAGCAGAATATTTGAGTGTCATCAGCATATTGGTAGCATCCTGCTCAATATCTCCTGACGATCTCTCCCAGCGGCTTCACTCTACCAAGGAGCTTGTCCACGTCATCGGTACTCACAAATTGAAACTGATCCAGGATAATTTCATTAACAGAGTTGCTGGACATCTCGTCATTTGTTTCTGTCAAAACACTGGCATCTAAGTTGGCTCTTATCTGATAGATTTTATCTGCAAAAGAGTTGTTAAACACATCACAGCAGCCCGTTGTTGGGTTAAGTAGCAGGTTCTGCACAGGTGGGACCTGCGTCAGCTCCCCTACCACCCTAAACACCTCTGCCAGATGAAACTCTGCAGATGCAATATGTGCAGAACAGAAGGAACTGTGCGCTGCACGTATTGCCTCTCGATAGGACCAAACAAAGTTCCTATGACGAGTCTTGTCAGACAAGAGTCGAGTTTTTCACCAGGTGCGCTGTAGTCGTTGTCCAACCCACTTCATTTTCCTCAGCTCAGCTGTATACCAAGGATTTCTGTTAGAAGCAGGTTGGAAAAGACGCTTGGGAGCGATCGTGTTGATAGCCTTGGTGAGATTGGTGTTTTAGGTATTAACCAAAGCCTTCTTTGTCAGAAAGCTCTGGTGCCACAACAAACTACAAATCCAAGGATTCCGTAAGATGGAGTCATGACAGTTAAAGTGGTATCAAGCTGAATTAAGGGTCTTTACAGACTGCCAGAAATAATGCAGCTTGAGGTAAAGGTGAAGGTATTCCCCATTAACAAGGTTGTCAAGTTGTGTCTGACCATAGGGGGTGGTGCTCACCTCCGTTACTAAGCCGAAGAGCCAGCGTTGTCAGAGACTACTCTGTGATCATGGGGCCAGCCTGATTGCACAGAACGCTGTTTACCTTCCCACCGAAGTGGTGCCTATTTATCAACTTGCATTTGCATGCTTTTGAACTGCTAGGCTGGCAGAAGCTGGGACTAGTGACAGGAGCTCACCCCATCATGCAGCACCTGGGCCTTGAACTGCCAACTTGCCAGTCTTGCAATCAACAGAGTCAGCGACTTAACCACTTGAGCCACTGCATCCCTGCACTGCACTGAGGAGCTAAGCTCAATCTTAATATGTTCATAAAGCTTCTCCTCATGTATTTCAAAGGCATGGAAGGCAGTAGCAGTGAAACCACTTTAGTGAATGACAGGAGGCAGGATAAGCCAGTCTGTCCTCACAAGTCTTTCATATTCTTCAATAATCTGTGTTGAAACAGAGAAAAAGGGTAATATGAATAAAACTATTGAACTAAAGTAGGAAAGTACAGTTCTCAGAGTATCAGAACACTACAAGGCATTTCTAACTACATCCTTATTCTGCTACCAGGTCTTTAGAGCATGGTGACTACTCTGGAGGTGGATGTAAATTTGTTTATAACAAAGGTGGAAAAGTACAGTTTATGGACCATAAATAGTCTCTATGGTGTTTTGTGGCCACCAGTGCATCCCAGGATCCATTTTAAAAAAAAAAATGCCCCCAAAGCCCCTCAAATGCCCTCCAGGGAGCATGAAAATCAATTTTGCCATGTTTGGAACCCTTTGGGGCCATTTTAGGATTTTTTTTTCTTGCAGGAACTGACCCACAAGTTAACTTCCAAGTTAATTTCTCTTGTAAAATAACAACAACAACAACAACAAAAAGGCTTCTTCTGGACATAGAATAGCCTGAGGAGGCAATAACATGGCAAAATTGCCTCCTGTGCCCCCACCAAGGATATTTGGGGGGCAAAAAAGTTATTTGGTTGTTTTGTACTGAGTGTGATGGGAGTGTGGTCCTCTGAGGGGACATTGTGGCCTTCTAGCGCTCAACAGTTTTCTATTCCTGGTTTATAAGGCAGATTTCTAAGAAAAACACCATTCTTCGTTTGGAGTGGTAAACTTTGCAAGCCACACAGACCTATGTCCAGAACTTGAAGAACTGCCTCCCTTTCTTTGACTTTTTAATAAACTCTCTCACACATATACACTTGTAACCTCCAGGCAGCATGCAATTTTCCTATTTTCCTACACCCAAGGCTATTTAGGAGAAAGCTTTTTCCAAAATAGGATATAATCAGAAGCAATCCCAGAGGGGGCTATTTTGAATAAACTATTAAAAGTGGGTTGCCTTGGTGGGGGGGGGGGCTAAACAGCCCTGGGTTCCATAACAATAGCAGTAGCATTTACATTTCTATACCACTTCATACTGAACTAAACACTCTCTAAGTCAGGGCCAAGGGACTTTAAGGGCCGAGGGACTTCAGCTCCCAGAATCCCAGGAGCTATTGGCCAACATGGCTGAGGCTTCTGGGAGCTGAAGTCCCTTGGCCCTTAAAGGGGACAGGTTGCCTACCCCTGCTCTAAGTGGTTTACAATGTGTTAGCCAATTGTCCCAAACAATATGGATACTCATTTTACCAACCTATGAAAGCATGGAAGGTTCAGCCAACTTTGGGGCCCTCAAGATCGAACTCACAACATTGTGGCTGCAGTACTAGCATCTAGCCACTGTGCCACCAGGGCTCCTTCCACATGTAGCTCATGCCTGTCTCTAATTCCATACATACACACACATTCCATGCTTGGATTCATCACAAACAGTGAGAAACTGAGGGTCAAGTTAGTCAGCCAACTAACTTGACTATCAACTTTGTTTTGTTTCCCCCCTTCTCCTCTACTATAGCATATAAGCCCAGTGAGATACAGCAACATCTTCTCTAAAGTAAAGCACATAACCTATGCAACTTTATGCCTTCTTGCATAATGGAGCAGGGAGTGAAGGCCCAAGTGTAAGAAACACAAGACAAAAATCCCTATTGGTTATGTAAAACTGTTCAAGCTTTTCTTTAAATCTAGGGCCAGATCTACAGGGTTGACCCTAGTGTAAAGCGACTACTTCCATCATGAAAAGACACCAAATGCTTATTAACTTGATTGGTGTTTATTATATGTTTATTACTAAGGATGAGCAAAGGTGCCTGTGGGGTTTTCTGTCTCGTGTATAAAAATAATTTGCTTATTTTGGGTACTGTGGTCTTCACCTAAGATAGGCAAAAAGTATTCAGGCAGCAAAGTGTTTCAGAGCAACCTTCATTTCTGTATCTTGTTGAGAGTTGTCTTCGTAGATATAAAAGTGTAAAAAGAATCTTTTTTGCCTCCTCTCCCTCTTTCTCCCAATTCCTCTTTTAACACGTTCTAGCTGTAGATTATGGATTGTTTGATAGTCCAGATGTTCTCAGGGATTGCTGAATGAATTCTTAAAATAACACTTCTACAGTGTTAATAACTGTGAACCACCACCACAGTTCCAAGAGAAAGATTTTATGAAGATGTGAAAAATTTCCACAGAGGTTTCTCTTTAATGTTTCCTTGAAAATTAATTTTTAAAAGACTTTCCAAGCCATTGATAATGTTCTCAAGTTTCACACCAGTGGGTTCTTGGGCCTAAACACACACATATTATATATACACAACCATGGACACACTAGCCTAATGGCTTCCATGCCCTGCCTGTGGAAAATACTGACTTTAGCTCCATGCATGCTAAAAAGCTGGCTACAATTGTCTACATATGGACAGCAGCCTTATAAATGTCCCATGAAACAAGGAATAATAACTAAAATGGAGTAACTACACAGTGAACTCAGCTAACTTGAGTAATCAAACAAACCTAGTGGCTGATTGGCTGATTGAATATTATTTTTAAAAACCAATAGCAGAAATTTCATTTAAACATAAGCAAAAAAAGCAATTTTTATGATTTTGGAATTTGCCAAGTAATTATGGAATTATACCATAGCCTTCCTTTTCTCCATGAAACTTAAAGTTTTTAACAAATTATGAAGCCAGAAAGATAGTGGCAACAAAAGTATCAGAAAGTACCTCTTATAAAAGACGTGAATCCCAATTCACAAAAAGTTAGTAGAACTGAAGCACTACTGTTAAAACTTAATTGTTCAGTAGAGCACCCAATTATACACCCATTACAATTGTGTTGTATCCCTCTGGATACCAAAATCTGTGGATGCTCAAGTCCCATTTAATACAATGGCAGAATAAAATGGTGCCCCTTACATAAATGACAAAAATTGAGTTTTGCTTTTTGGAATGTATATTTTTTGGAATAGTTTCAATCCATGGATGCTTGAATCTGTGGATAAAAAAATCGATAGATATGGAAGGCCGAATGTATTTTAACTAAATCGATAGTAGTTTGTTGATGTTCCCTGGTGCACACCTATATAAACAAACCAATCTTTCAACAGAAATGACTGAACTAGAGGAGAACCTTGTGAATCCAATTAACCATCTGAAGCAATACTTAGAAACAATGTACAAATCAAAAACTGGACTAATTACTAATGGCTCTTGAGAAATTCTTATTTTACTTTGTTCTAGTGTCACTATTTTATCAAACAAAATTTCCACATTTTGACCTCTGTTGTACGAGTACTTGGCTGGACCAAGGGAGTCAGAGTTCTGAATTTGGGAAGGCATATCACATGAACCTTGAAAACATTACCACAAATTTTTTGTGGCAGCCTAGGAGGACAAGCGGAGGACGTGTATCCCGCCCAACACCTTCCCTCCCATCAGCTGTGTTGGTGAGCCTCCCTGGAGAGCGGGCGGTAGCTTTAAAAGCCGCCCAGTTTCCATCTTCTCCAGGGGCAGGGCAGTTTCCACCTTCCACCAGCACCATGTGATGAGCAACGGTGTCCTATGACTTCGGAGGACTGTTTTTGTCAGCTTGCAGCCCTCGGAGGCCTACAATGGCAGGAATTATGTATTTTAAACTGTATATTTTTAGTTAGTCTTAATTTAATTTGTTAGTATGTTTTGGGGGGATGGATGGGTGGGAGATGGAGAGATGGGACTTCATTGTAATTTATTTTGATGTTCGGGGAGGAGGGAAGGATTTGGTTTAACTTAAAATGGGTTTTGTATTAATGCTATTTGTTCTGTTGTTGTGATTGTGATTGTTGTATATTGCTTAATTTGTTAAATTTGTTGTAATATATTGTTGTTGATATTGTTTAATTTGGTAAATTTGTTGTAATATATTGTTGTTTAATTTGTTGTAATATATTGTTGTTCACCGCCTCGATTGGCTCGCCAGAGGGGCGGTATATAAATAAACCGTATTATTATTATTTATTATTATTATTATTATTATTATTATTATTATTATTATCATCTTCCGTTGTACACATGCGGGTGATGTTATATCCATCAATCTAGTAAATCATCTGCCTGACTGGAAATTCTCCCTGTACATAGTCTGGCATTAAACGAGTTGAAACAGTTGAAATAGTCCAAAGAGATGATCCCAGAGGGCCTGAGATGGTATTGGAGTACCACCCACTGATATTGCCAATTGTGTTGTGCAGACAGGGTAACTCACCACATTAGACAGATAGATGAATAGCTATTATGTACAAGTTCTACATGGAATTAGACTGCTTCATGGAAGAGTATCAGTTAGTATTGTAGTAATATCTTTACACCAGCAGAACCTAGTCAAGATTTTAGAGTGTTTTCAACCTTTTCATTAGGGGCATTTTACTAACACAGAAATCACTTGGGGGGTATTTTCTAAAGTAGTGATTTCCCTAAAAATTTAAGAATTTTGATCTCCAAAGACCAAGGAGTTTCCCTGGTATTAGAATCTCGGACGACCCCTATATTGCTCGTCAATTTAGTTCGGAATCCTCAAACCAGACGGATTTAATCCTCGGGGTTTGGAGGACGAGAGCTAGGAGCATGGGAGCGCGGCCGTGCTGCAAAGAAACTTCAAGATAAGTCCGGGACGCTTGCAACTTTAAAAATCATCTAAGCAACGGGGGTTGCAGTAAGTAAAGATCTTTAAATATATGAACAAAGCTGACTAACTTTGGACACGTTAACTTCTCAAAAATACCATACATAGATTATCGTTGTGAAGGAAACAAGTTATCTAACAACGGGATTAACAGCTTTTGAAAACGCAAAGAATATCAAAAAGAAAGAAATTATTATAAAGAAAACAGAAATTGTTCTCAAAGACCCTGGGATTTTGGAAGAAAGGGTTCGTTATTATTTTGCTTGGAGGCTCAAATAGTGAACTACTGGGAGAATAATAGGGATTTAATTACGACAATAGGACTGATATAGAAATGTATGTATAAACATAAATAGATAGGTAGGATATAGTGAATATGACAGAAAAGTTGTTAAAGATATACTACAAGTACTATTAATTGATTATAGATTATAATTTGTAATAGATTACGCGTTTCTAATTTAATCATATATCTTGTATGGTGTGGGATGAAATAAACATATGGGAATAGAAGTTTAAAAAAAAAGGGCTAAGCACAAGGAAGGTTCAGCTAAGGAAGTGTTTTAGTTTGTTGTTTGTTTTGTTTGTTTGTTTGCTGTTGTTGTCTTTCTTATTTGTATGTATGTATATATGTATGTATTGTATTGTAAGTTCATGTAATGTAATTATTGGATTGAGTTAATAACTGTTGAAGAATTACTGTAATCAAGGCTTGTTTTAATAATAAAATTTATAAAATTTAAAAAAAAAAGAATTTTGCCAAGTTCTATATTTATTTATATACTACTGGTGGGCTACTGTGCCCCAATGTGAAGAAAGAGAGATTGGGAGTGGGAGGGGGGAAATCCTTTTACACAAAGATAACAGTGCATATGGGGAGAGGGGTGTTGCTGTTATTGTTTTTGCACATCAGAACCCACATTTCAAATTGTACAGACCTATCATTATCTTGTTTATCAAAAGAACTATCAAAAGAACTAATAAAAAACCCCATGATACCCTAACCAAAAGATTAAAATGAGACTCAGACGCCTGGATCCATAAGTCCATTTTAGTCCCATTGAAATAATTAATGAGTTAAATTAGTCATGATTAATGCATTCCATGTATTTCAGTGGGATAAAAGAATGACTTGCTATATCAAGATGCAATCTAAAATATTACACACACCAGAAAAGGGATGCTTAAGGAATTTGATTTTGGTGAATTCCAAAGCAAAAACTGGTAAGTTCCACCTACCTTAATACACTGATTAGTAAGTAGTTTTAGAAAGTAGTTAAGTAGATAGTATCAACCAAAGCAAACCAATTGAATCAAAGGGATTTACATCACTATTGATTCACCACCCAGCAGCAGTTGATTCAGTGAGTCTACACTAGCTACAATTACAAACAGATTTCATACGTTCAAAATATGCATTCATATCCATATGTCTATTTTTATCCTGTTTTCCCTAAATGCACATTAATACAAACATAGGAAAGAACAGACTTATGAAGGAGCACCTGCAAGCTTTAAGACTGGAAATAGACTGGAAACTTCCTCCACTTCTAATAACCATAAAACAACTCTGTACATGTTTCCCATCATATCAGTTCTCTTCTATGAAGGCTCACTATATTTATTATCAGTTCCTATCAAAAGCAAAGAGCATACTTCATAATTTATTTACACTGGTAGCCTAAGCATGTCTACTTAGAAGGGTAGTCTGACTGAATTCAATACTTCTAGGTAAGCATGAATAGGATTTCAGCTTTAAACTGCTTCTGAATAGGACCTTTTCCCCCTCCCAGTGTAGCATATTATGCTTAGTGGCATAAACATTTTGCTTAACTTATTAAAGCCTCCCAGAATAAAACAGCATTCAAGTTAAAAGTTAAGAAGTTGTAACCATAAGTAAATTTCATAGAACCACCCATATAATTAAAGAGAAATTTTCTTTTAATTAAATAAAAAGCAGAATGTGAGCAATAACTACCACTTAAGCATTTAAAAAAAATAAAATAAAATCAGCTAACCTATTTTATCTTTGTCTTTCCTAATTATTTTTTCCTTCCCCCCTGCAGCTGTGCTCGCTATCACACTTTGTCACATTATCCATCATCCAGCTACTGAAGCCAACTCCTTGCAACAAAGACTGACTCTCATGAGTTTATATTACTGCCATAAATTTTTGGACAATAAACTTCTTTGCAAATAACCCCATAACTCCTGGATGCACTACACAAACCAGTTCATCAAATAACCTCCATGCTGGGAGTTGAGGAATGTTCCATCTTTCGTCAAAGCTGGAGACCAAAAAAAATAAACATTAAAAAATATTTTAAAATATGCTGAAAAGATCATGAATGTCACTGGGTGAATAGGAAAACCCCACCTGTGGAAGTGAGGGGATGGGGGAGGAAGAAAGCCAATTCCTCACCCCCAACAAGTCTTCCAAGTAAACTCTTCCATTGTCACGAAGCACACAAGCCAAGGAAAACATTTTTAAAATGTTGGGACTTTGGGTAGCCATCTGTCCAGCAACACTTTGCTTGACAGGCTGTCAGTGAAAAGTAATCTTTTTGAAGACATCTTTTTAAAGGACTGCCCAATCAATGTCCAGTTTAAAGAGAAAGCTCAGATAAGGGAGCACTTAAATTCATGATAAGAATAATTGTTCAAATGATTGTGCTTCCTCAGAGCTATGTAAGCGCAGTCAAAAGTGCAGCCAATAGTTTCACAAGCACACACATACATACACACAACTTTTTTTATGCTTTGGATGTAGTTGATGAGTTGCTAATTGCACTATTTGTGGTTTTCTGAAGTCTGTGACATCTGTGGATCAACTTCAACTTTTTGGGAGTTTATCACATGGAGTCAGTCTCCAAATCCCGTGAAGAAACAGGATTTAAAACCCCAGAAGAAAACCCGCAAAAGCAGGTTGATTTTCAGACAGTGAGCAATAACGCGATCCCACCTGTGTGATAAACTCCATAGGTATTTGCTTTCAAGTTGACTCCAACTTATGATAACCTTCTTGTAGAGTTTTTTAGGTCAGATTTAGTTGAAGGAGATTTGCCATCGCCTTTGTTGGAAGATCTTTGCATTCTTTCCCCTCCTCCTTAGATAGATAGGGATTCCTGCTTGGAAACTCCTCCCTCCCTCTTCCCTCATTCAAACTAACCATGTGACTTAGGTCACTCCCTCTTTGGAGACTAACAAACTTTATCTCAAGATTCTCAACTGAGCTTTTCCCATCTTCTTGCTCTCTCCACTTTGTTTGAAAGTGAGATCTTTTCTCTTTACCTAAACCATCACTAGTTAGATTAGGATATACCGGTAGCTTTTTATGTAAATATAGGTTAAAGCCACTGTTGTGAAGTACAAGCTACGTGTTTGTTGTTTTTGTCAGTCTCAGTTCTTAGGGAAGCATAGGCAAAGTCATTCTTCTACTACTCTGCTGTCTTAAAGCCAGACTCTAAAAGGCTTGGCTTTCATACTTTGATATTTGAATATTTGCAGACTGCTAGAAATAGTGCAAATTGAGTCCACTTTAACTGCCCTGGCTCAGTGCTAGGGAATCATGGGAATTGTATTTTTTTCTGAAACATTGAGCCTTCTCTGTCAGAGAACTCTAATGCCACGATAAACTACAGTTCCCATGATTCCCTAGCACTGAGTCAGAGCAGTTAAAGTGGACTCAATTTGCACTATTTCTGGCAGTCTGCAAAGGTGTTTCCTTAAAAAGGCTAAAGCCTTGGGAAACTTAGGGCCTCGGCAGACGACCAATAGGGTCGTCTCCGAGGCAAGGAAGAGGAGGGGCAGCCGCACGAGCGGCGCCCCTTCCTCCTCCCGAGGTTGCCCTCGGAGCTGCCGGCCCTCCGCACGGCCGGTGCGCCGAGGGCAACCTCCCACCGCAGCGTCCTCACATGCTGCGGCGGAAAAGCCAGGGAAAGTGCACCCGACGCATTTAGGGTGCACTTTCCCTGTCTTCTGAAAGGAGCGTTGATTTTGCGCTCCTTTCAGAGGCGCCGACGGTGCGCCGTGGTGCGGCTGCCGCGGTCCCGCGGCGCACCGTCCCAGGGCGTCCCCAACGCCCTGGTCTGCTTCCCCCCTTAAATTACCTCACAGCCTTCCTGTAAGGCTGAGAAAAAGTGAGTTTCCCAAGGTCAGCCAGTAGGTTTCCATGGCTGAGAAGAGATTCAAACTGGTTTCCTGGAGTCCTAGTCCAACACTCAAACTACAACATCATGCTGGTTTTCCATTCAACTAGACTGGTACATATTTATGTTACACAAAATAACCTAAGCAAGAAGAGCAAGAATGTTAGGTTTCCCATTGTTGTTGTTCAGTGCACTCACCTCATTTCCAGCATATGGTAACTTTGAGGCGAATCTGTCATGTGGTTTTCTTGGAAGTTTGTGCCAGTACCTTCCTTTGAGGCTGTGAGAGTGTGACTTGCCAAAGGTCACCCAGTGGGTTTCCAGGGCTAAATGGAGATTCAAACCCTGCTCTTCAAAGTCCTAGTCCAACACCCAAACTACCCAGATAGCAGAATGAGAAGGCAGTGAGTCAACATTAGCTGTTCAGTCTTCCCCAATAAAAATATGATGAATTATATCTCCCTTTACAGAGATTATTCCCAAATTTGCATCCACACATATATATGAGCATGTGTAGATTTTATGTAACTCTGTCTTTTCTCTGTTGTTGTCTTTCCTTTTTTGACCAAAAGTGGGCACTTTAGGCACAATTGATGAAATACTGAGTTTTGAAGGAATAGCTTGTTTGTGGGTTGAGACATCTGCACTAGGGAGTTTATCACATGGGGGGAAAGTACAGAAATCCCGTGCAGAAACTGGATTTAAAAGCCAGGGGAAAACCACAAAAGCAGGTTGGTTTTCACACACATTCGGGCTAATGTGAAATCAACCTGAACAGAAACTAGACAAAACCTGCCACTTCTTACTTTCAGGATTTTCCAAAGGAACAGGTTTTATCTACTTTCATTGAAGTTAAAGTCACGCTGTGTGAAAATCAAACCACTTTTGTGGGTTTTGTTGACTTTCCGTTTGGGTTAACAACACATTAACAATGATATTGTGTGAAAATCAGCCTGCTTTTGTGGATTTTTCCCGATTTAAAACCCCATTTTGCATGGGATCATTCCTGTCTGCTTCTACTGTTAACCTTCTCTCAGTATTTCAATGTTAACATTTTAACATGGCCAGGTAGGAGGATGGGGGAATTTATCACTTAGGGTTGCTCATTGTAGAACATGGCTCCCCTTTCTGTACTACTTTATTGAGAGCTATAAAGTGTGGAGGATTTTAGGAATTTTGTATAGGGTAACTATTTACCACCAACAATGATAGCACTCCTTACTGTTGCTCAGCACCTTTCTTTTCCCACCTGCAAGATGCACATTGATGGTAGGAAGCACACCCTCTGAGAGGGCTTCATGAGATGATGCCACAGAACTAATGAATTATTGATATATGATGAACTCTATAAGGCTTATGGGAATCTGGCTATGATTGTGGAATTTTGTATGTTTTTTAAAAGAAAAATGCCAGCCAGCAACAGAAACTGCTGCTGTTACCGCCACAAAACAGGAAACATATTCAAAGGCCATGCAGCAAAATACAACAAAATACAAAACCTGCAAAAAAGTGATACCATTTTGGACCAACTAAAAAGAACAAACTACATCATGCAAGCTTTTGAAGCTCTGCTGGCTTCTAAATCAGGCAAAAATTGTTAAAACATCATACAAGAGAACTACAGTGACGATGGTTACATCTGCACTGGAGAAATAATGCAGTTTCCCATTGCTTTAACTGCCATGGCTCATTGTATGGAATTCTGGGATTTGTAGCTTTGTGAGTATTTAGCTTTCTCTGTCAAGAGAACTCTGGTGCCACAATAAACTACAGTTCCCAGGATTCCATAGCATGGAGCCATGGCAGTTAAAGTGGTGGCAAATTACATTATTTCTGCAATGTAGATGCAGCTGATGTTGGAGTCATGGGCCTATGTTTTGCATTAAATATTGTTTCTGATGTAGTTAAGTTTGTCTGGGGGGATCTCAATGCAGGCAAAGGCCACTCTGCAATAGTCAAATATGTACCAGAGACAAGGAATCTGTGTGAATGTTGTTAGACTCCAACTCCCATCAGCCCCAGCTAGCATAATTAATAATCAGATAATATTATAATAGCCATCCAATATCTGGTGTCCTTTAAGTTTCCAATAGCTGACATAGGTATAAATCACAGAACATATGCAACCTCTAGGCCAGGGGTAGGCAACCTTTCCCCTTTAAGGACCGAGGGACTTTAGCTCCCAGATTCCCAGGAGCTATTGGCCAACATGGGACTATTGGCCAACATGGCGGAGGCTTCTGGGAGCTGAAGTCCCTCAGCCCTTAAAGGGGAAAGGTTGCCCACCCCTGCTCTAGGCAATATATGGTATGGCCAACCCCACCACAATAATGTGGATAAACAGCTCCATGTCCTATTGTCTAAATATTTATCATTATGGGTATGATGCCCATTCTGCCATCCCGTTTTATCATCACACCCACCTTATGAAATAGCATAAGCTGAGAGACAATGACCAGACCAAGAACACACAGTGAGGTTCATGGCCGAGCAGGAATTTGAACCCACATTTCTCTGGCTATAGTGCAAACTACAGTCACCCCTCCTTTTTTGCAGGGATCTGTTCTGGGCCGCGCCGCGAAAAAGAAAAATGCAAATATTCAAGCCCTATTGTGGCAGGCGTGTGCTGCAGGGAGTGCCGCATTTTGTGCCCCTTCGTTCATCTCTTGCGGATAAGCGAGAGTCATGGACTTCAAGACTGCGAAAACAGAGGAACAACTGTATATCCACTACTAAATCATACTGTTACTCGGGAAATAGACACATTGTTGTAGTTATTTGGATGGGCAATGAGCTAGATAATAAAATATCACGCCTCTAAATACTGTATTTTTAATTATCAGCCTCAAAATTTTCACAAATAACTTGCTCCCAAAGAATGTAATTTTTTCTAGAGGCATGAGAAAAACATGCATTACAAACAGTTGCAATCTGATTAAAGCAAGCAAGCCAACATAGTTAATAGAAAAGAACAACATATTTCTAAAGAATGGGCAGGATGAGTTTTGCTTTAATTGTTTGTTAATTGGTATTGCTGGTTTTAAAATGCACAAATTGTGTTATAAAACATGCATTTTCAAAAGATAGAATTTCAAAGGAAAACATGTTTCAGCTTTGTAAAGTTGCATTTTGAATGCTGAACCTTCCTGGGGTGATTTTTTTTAAATAAAAAACCAAACCCAAATGTTATGTTAACAGGTTTAATTCAGCTCAGTTAAAATCCAGAGAGAGGTGGTGGTGTCATGCTTTTCAGTGGGATAAGAAAACCCTCAAAAGTTTACTGCTGAAAAGTTACATTTATTGCAACCAATAAGAGCCCTGCACAATAGAAAAACCTGGGAACTAGGGGGATCACTCTGGAGATGCAGAGAAATAGCAGAACCCCTTTATAAATATCTGCTATTAAATGTAAGGAAGTATATTTCAAAGGGAAAAAGAAAGTGCTCCTTTAAAATATTTTTATGGGACAGGGATTAAAGTAATCAGTGTTGAAGATACTTCACAGAACCCAGAAAAGAAGGCTAAACCGAACAACAAAGGCCGACTCCTCTTTCTACAAGTCAAATAATTTTTGTTTCATTGACACCATCAACAAAAATTATATAATGTCTTAAAAGGTTAATGGCAATCTACACTGACCACTCCTAGTAAAGAGGTTGAAGAAGAAAGAGGAGCTGAGAGAATTTAATACAGCCAAGGTTTAGTATTTTACAATTTAGGGTATCTGTCTTTAGACTGCAGCTCCCATCATCCCTCAGCCAGATGCGAGATTCTGTGAATTGTCATCCAAAAAGGAACTTTGCCAGGTCCTGGAAATAACATACACAATTGTCAACCTGATGCTGTTTATTGTTAGAAGGTTACTGTGCATTCCTCAAGGCAACACTATAGTTTGCTTTATTACATTTGGGGATTCAGCTGTGCTGTTACATTATAGTTTAAGGATTCTTGCCATTTAATTTAAAAAGAACTTAGTCATACAATATAAATCTTTGTTCGATGCAGCAAAAATGTTTGCTAAATAGCATACTTTTCCATCTTGATGATTGAAAATAGACCCTGAGTATTTCCTGGTTCAGTTCTAATCCATTTAAAAGTATTGGTATTTGTCTTTTTAAGTCATATGGATACAGTCAAGATTTGTTCACACATATATCATTTGACATTCCCAGTACTTAAATAACATTTGTTGTCTGGTTCAATAACCCCATTTTTGGTAAAAGATGTATTTGGAGCCAGATTTAAATTTTCTAAATTTTACGATTCAGCATGACTTAAAATAATATGTGTTGCAATTTTAAAGAAAATTATTAATTGGCAGTGATAGTTAAAGAAACACATGCACACACACGAAGCAGGAAGAATGATGAAGTGGAGTAAAAAGTATACTTGTATACAGCAATTGTTATAAGGGGTATAGTCAAGCCCTGAGTTTTAAAATGCACAAGTTATACATGAACTCAGTGATCATCTATGTATTTGGTTGTACTGTTTATTTATATCTGTTTTAATATTAGAGATACATTTTAGGAATAACAGTGCTTTAGGATTGGTACATGTGAGCTTTTAAATTGGTCACATCTGCTAGAACATACTGCAATGGTCATTGACTTGATGCAAGTATGATTTGATTTGCATATACTTGAACAGAAGTCTGAAGTCCAGAAGAATTTTAGCTAAATAAATAGAGAAGAAGACAGTGCCTCCTAGGTAGCTAACCCAACTCATCTTTGCAAAATCTATCCATTAAATTACCTCACAGCCTTCCTGTAAAGAAAGCAACTTTAATAGTTTTTGTGGATAGAATTCCACTTTAGAAACTACCTGAATATTGCTGCTGACCGCTAACATTTGGTGAAAGAAATACAAAAAAGTGGCACTTCCAGTCCAGTATACAGCAGTTCAACTGGAAAACAAGGGGCACGTGAGTTTTCACCTTGTTTTAAAGAAGTTTTGTGCTTCTGGGGGATGCCATCATGGCAACACATATCAGATGTATGTTACCCAGTTCAGCAAGGGGCCAAAAAAATAGGTCTTGGCCACATTTGGCCTGCAGGCTATGTGTGTGCCCGCCCCCCAGCTTTGAATCAATAAGTGCATGAACTATTAATTCTTCTTTGAGAGGAGTCTGATGTTACTATGAAAAGTGTATTTAAAAAAATAAACCACATTTTTACATTTGAAAGTCATGTAGATGCGAAACTTGTTAGAGGATACAGATGCTACAAGAGCAATTATTTTCAGAGATTGTCCGACTGAGTAGTCAGAGGTCACTAAACTAAGATCTTGAAGAATACTGACACCAGCATCTGCTTCATTGCCACACTTCTCAACAATAGGGCATAGCTGATCAAGTTCAAGAAGAAGAAGAAGAAGAAGAAGCCACCAGGGCTCAGCCTTTCTCTCATGGAAAAAGTGGGGTCATATTGATCGACCCTTATAGGTTCATTGTCAAAGGGAATTACAGAAAATGGATGACAGGGTATTGTCTCGCAAACCCACAATTCAGAGTTAACTACTACCTGTCCTTCCACAAGCTACTCACCATGTTCCAAGAAATGAAGAATGATGACATCTGATGACAGTACACCTAGGTAAGGGTATAAAGGGTATAGTGCAGTGACTGCCCACATTACCGCACTACACTCTTATAGTGCTGCTATTCTACTTTTATGGCTTTGGCTGCCTCCTATTGCATTCTGAGGCTTGTAGCTCAGTGAGGCCTAAGAGCTCTCTGCCTGAAAATTCTAAATGTTCCTCCCTAAACTGCAAATCCCAGAATGCCACAGGAGGCAGCCAGAGCAGTTAAAATGGAATAGCAGCACTATAAGAGTGTAGTGTGGTAATCTAGACAGGCAGGTCTATGGGCCACTTTATGGCTGGCAATTGTGTCACTAGTGGGTGTGGGGGATGTGGACCACACTGGGTGACACCCCCAAAGGGGTGACACCTGGTTGGACCTTCTTCCCCTTTCCTAGCTGCCCTGGAGCTGTGCTTCCTCTCAAAGGAAAAAGCCTGAGACAGAGGAGGAGGAGGAGGAGGAGGAGGAGGAGGAGGAGGAGGAGGAGGAGGAGGAGGAGGAGGAGGAGGAGTGTGTGCATGCCCTTGCAGGCTGCTCTGTTTCAGGCTTTTTTCCTGGAGAAGAAGCCTGGGATGGAGAAGGATGAGGAGAACAAGCGTGCAAGTGCATCACCCTTGCAGGCTGCTCCATCATGGGATTCCTCCCCAGGGAGAAAGCTTAGGACAGAGGAGAAGCAGGAGAAGAGCGTGCGTGGCCTTGCACACTACTCCATCCCAGGATTTTTCCCTGGAGAGGAAGCCCAGGAGGGAGCAGCTTGCATATGCACCTCCTCCTCCAGCTGAGGACTTTCTCTCTGGAGAGGAAGCCTGGGACAGAGGAGGAGTAGGGCATGTGCTCCTTTGCAGGCTGCTCTGGCCCTGAAGGAGGAGGATGAGCTCATGCTATGGCGAAGCCTGGAGGGCCAGCATGCCGCCACACACATCCCTCGACACCACCAGCCCACCCCACACCAGGTAACACCTGGCATGGGGATGCTACTGATGCCTGGGACCTTTCAGAGACTACATGGATTACTGAAAAGTAAAATTTAAAAAATCAAAGTGGCCAGAAAGCTATTTCTGGCTCTTTAACATGTGTATTATTTGGTGTTAAAACAGTACAGGGAAGACTTGAAACTATTTAACAAGTAAGTGTTGCAATGTAGGGTTTCAGGAGTAGACGTTCACTCTCTTTTGGGGTTAGAAGGTGGACAGTCTGGGGATTTTAGAGGTGTCAAGGGCCACACAAACATTCTTCAGGGGGAATATTTTTCCCACCCCAATGTAAACATTGTGACTCTGAGCAGTTATCTGATCTAAACTGAAGGACTTTTGCAACTACTGCACAGTTGGCCCTTTGGATCTGCAGGGGTTTGGTTCTGCGATGCCCCCCCCCCCGATTTGAAAAAATGTGAATAATTGCACCTCATCTTATTAAATAGCAGTGATATGAACACACAAACTTCAGAGTGGCCACATTCAGATCTCCACAAGGGTATGACGATCTGCAAATGAACAAATTCATGGATCTGGAGTCTGCAGATCCAAAAGGCCAACTGTAGTTCTATGCACTCTAGTAACTCATAAAATCACAGAATTGGAAGAGACCACAAGGGCCATCCAGTCCAACCCCCCTGCCATGCAGGAACTCAAAATCAATGCATCCCCGACAGATGGCCATCCAAACTCTGTTGAAAGATCTCCAAAGAAGGAGACTCCATCACACTCCACGGGAGTGTGTTCCACTGTCGAACAGCTCTCACTATCAGGAAGTTCCTCCTAATGTTCAGGTGAAATCTATTTTCCTGTAGCTTGCACCCATTGTCCCGGGTCCTATTCTCTGGGGCAGCAGAAAACAAGCTAGCTCCCTCCTCAATATGACATCTCTTATATTTAACCAGTGCTATCATATCCCCTCTTAACCATCTCTTCTCCAGGCTAAACATACCCAGTTCCCTAAGTCGTTCCTCATAGGGCATGGTTTCCAGCCCCTTCATCATTTTAGTCACCCTCCTCTGAACACGCTCCAGTTTTTCAACATCATCTTTGAATTGTGGTGCCCAGAAATGGACACAGTATTCCAGGTGGGGCCTGACTTGACAGAAGATGGTGATTTAATTAATTAGTTAATTAATTTGTCCTTTTAATCAGTGTGACAGGTACCTAGGACACATACCCTTCAACTGAAACCATACCCTATGAGGAACTGGGTATGTTTAGCCTGGAGAAGAGATGGTTAAGAGATGATATGATAGCCCTGTTAAAATAGTTGAAGGGATGACATATTGAGGAGGGAGCAAGCTTGTTATCTGCTGCTCCAGAGAACAAGACTTGGAGCAATGGATGCAAGCTACAGGAAAAGAGATTCCACCTCAACATTAGGAGGCACTTCCTGACTGTAAGGGCTGTTCGACAATGGAACACACTCCCTCGGAGTGGAGTGGAGTGTCCTTCTATAGAGGTCTTTAAACAGAGGCTGGATGGCCATCTGTTAGGTATCCTTTGATTGAGAGTTCCTGCATGGCAGGGGGTTGGACTGGATGGCCCTTGTAGTCTCTTCCAACTCTATGATTCTATGATCCTATGATTCTGTTTTTGGTTGATCTGTTCATTTATTGTTTATGTTTAGACTGCCTTTCAATAAAAAATTCCCAGGACCATTTGTGTAAGATCATCTGGAGAGGCCCCTTTCTCTGTCCTAGCACCTTCTCATGTCTGTTGGATGGGAGAGGGCCTTCTCTGTGGCTGCCCCCAGACTTTGAAATTCCCTTCCTAGGAAAGCTAAGATGTCTCTCTTCTTGCTCTCTTTCCACCAACAAGTAAAAGCTTTTGCATGCCATCAAGTTTTTTGGAATTTACTGTAGGCTTTTTAATGGTGTGTTATTTTGTTGGTTTTTAATTTAAAATTAAAATTAATTCTAAATGGTTTCATCTCTACAGAATGGTGTAATTGTTTTAAAATAATACTGGGAGATTTAAAAAGCTTGGTGCAAAAGTCAAACTGTTCTCATTCAGCTTTGAGAGATATTTATGGTTTTATATGGTTTTTCCTTTGTACTGGTTTCAGTCATTTTTAAGCTGGTCCCATTATTGGGGAAAAGGCAGGATATAAGTGAATATAATAAAGGAAAATGAACATACAGGAAAGTAAATCAGTAAATAAAATAAATCAGTACAATTAAAAAAAAAACAATTGGATTAAAAGGCAGCCCATCCAGCAAGTCTAAAGTTAGTCCTCAAAGTCCTGGGGAAATTGTGAGGCCTTTCCTTGACTCTTGATAGATCTAGGGAGAACATTCTGCAGTAGGACAGTGTGCGTAGGGCAATGAATCTGCTCCAGGATTTAAATGAACTATACATATTTGGGGAGAAGGAGTCAGCCAGCTCAACAAGCTGACCTCCCCTCACAACACAATATAGAGTTCTGAAACCTGATGGCAAATAATAGTTTAGAATAACACAGGCCTGCGATGAAAAACTTTTTTCAATACTGTAGCAGTTTTAAATGTATTTCTGGGCGCTGAATTTGAAAATACAATAAAAATGTCATACCACACACAGTTCTTTCACAAATTTGATATTTTTGTCAATTAATTTGTTGCTCAGCTTTGATTAAGTACAGATGCTGATGTTCTAGTGAGATTTCTTTTAGCACCTTTGAATGGATTTTTTGTGTTTCATATTAGTGAATTAAAGTGTTTTATTTAGTCTGTTAGAAGACTTTACCCACTTTCTTTTTGCAGGATACTTTTTTTGCAGGATCATTTAATTCAGTCACGTATTATAGCAGAAACATCAAAGAAAGTTGTGGAAAAACTGTACAGGTTGGGGCAAATCTGAGGTCATTTTTTATTAAAAATGCCAAATTCTTATAAAATCAGCATACTTTTTTTTTTTTTTATGGCCATCAAATTTGCAAGCCTGTGTTATAGGGAATTTGAAGGAATCTTTGCCATGGAGTCCAGGGGAGATCAAGACTTTTCACCTTCTCTTCCAAACTGGTGATGCATTTCCTTGTGTTTTGCCAGGTTTTGCCAGTTGTCACCTCAGCAGAGCAATGTTGTTTAGATATTTGTGGTTGTTTTTAAACAAATATGAGAATGCATGAAAAAAAATACTGCAAGCCTCCAATGCATTAGCTTGACTGTGTTTTTAAAAACTCAATGTGGTATCTCAGTGTGGTAGTGAAAGTGGTGTCAAACTGGATTATTTCTGCAGTGCAGAAGTAGTGCAGATGTAGCCTATCATAAACTAAATAACTATTTGCTGTACGTCCAGAACATCAGAATATGATTTGTGAGGCTCCTGCCCTACTCCATCTAATGATAGGGTCAGCCACTATTTCAAATAGACCAATTTTGGTAATTTGAGCTGCTAAGTGCTTTTACTTTCTCACCATAAAGGAATATTTATGGTATATTTTAATTATTCTTTTACAATTAATATTATATGGGGGGGGGGTTGTACCCAGTATACCCAGGGAACATGTAATAATGAACGGCATTGTCATTATTATCATTAACATCATCTGCCAAAAAAGCAATGGTATATTTAATAACAATGTATATTGTAATGTGATTTGTGTCTGTGCATTTTAAAATTCTCGTTTATATATATATATATGGAAACTGCACAGAATAGGTTTATGGATAAACCTAAGCAAAACTGATATAGATAGAAAATAGACTGGTTCACTATCCATCATTCCTTTTATTGCTGTCAACACATTATACCACTCTACTTTTTGCTAGAATAATTACTGCTTACTACAATTGCATGAACACAAAGAAACTTTGACTTTTATTTAAATATTTTAAATACATTTATAAACAACAGTGTACTCCCCTCCAAAGCAGTTTACATCTGGGCTTGATGTAAACATGCTAAATGAAAGATATGTAAGACCATGATAGGTGATTGAATTACTTTAAGAAACTTTGCTACCCACCTTTGTTTTTGAACATGCACTTGGAAGATGAAGAGGGGAAAAGATCGAAGTCTTTTGTTGTGTCCAAACAATCAAATGCAAGAGAAGTGATACGTGAACTATTAGATCTTACTGAAGATTTGCAAACTGAGTACTACATATGCACATATGGCCATTCTGGCACTTACACATTTAGACATTTGCCTGTTTTCTGGTATTATTTCAGCTATGAAACATCATCTGAGAACATCATCTGCTGTTATCTCCCCCCCCCTTTTTTTTTTTAAAAAAAGAAAAGTTTTATGCACCTAGCAAAGAAACCAGTTGCATCAGTTTCACAAAGGAAATAGAGCGCCCTCTAGCCATCATATTTTGAAAGTGATTATATATTTTCCTCAGACTTTTGCATATGCAGTGATAAACCTGTCCATGATCAGCCAGTCTGCCACATAACCATTAGGCTTCTCATTAACTTGCCTGTTCATACTAGGGGAAAACCAAATACAGAGTACATAATGCATGGCGCACGTTCACAAATCAAGCACAATGTGGTGTGCAAACTTTAGTGAATTAATTTTTGCAATTATATACATTTCAGTCACAATGATAAACTTGGTTAATTGGTGGTAATGACATCAACCATCAATGTTGTAGTGGTTGTTTCAAGGGCATATCAGAGTGGCTGAAAATGCATTTCCGCCAAATTTATAATTGTTGTTTGCCTTCAAGTTGATTCCAATTAATGGCAACTATATCATTTCTTGGCAAGATCAAGGACTGAAATAGGCATGTAGGCCATTGGAAAAGGGATTTCTATGCAAGTACTCATGAATGGACTAACTACATTCACCAGTCTGTATGTTTGTAACATTATGATATCACTGATTGGTGGCCCAAGCCAGAGCTTGGAGAAGTTGCTTTTTGAACTCCACCCCACAATTCCCCAGCCAGGCTTAAGGCCAGGCAGATGTACTGCTGGCATTTTACACATGGGATGAGTGTAGGATCAGCCGTCTAACTAGATGGATAGAGGCAATGGATTTTGAATGTCATGAAAAGACAGCAAATTGTTATTTATATAATTGTTGTAGATGTAGTATTTTTATGCCATGCATGGGAGTGATGCTGAGATTTTCTGCCTAAAATAATTTTGTGAATGTTGACTTGCTGGGGAGGGGCAGGAGCAAGTGGTGGGAGACATGTTTGATGCTCCATTTCATGTAGCAAAACACCTCAGACTGGACCTAAATAAGTTTCTTTAAACATCAAGATACTGTGAAGTGTACTGCTTCAGTGTGAAAGTGGGGAATACCATCTTTGAATATTCCTCCTTGTAAAGAATACAGCTCCATGAATCCAGAGAACGAGATAATAGTCATATTCCTCATCAAGGAACAGAGGTTTCCAGATGGAGAGACTCAATCAGAGAAGCCACTGCCATAAGTCTGTAGGAGCTGAGCAGGGCGGTTGAAGACAGGATGACTTGGAGGTCCCTCATACATGGAGCTGCCATGGGTCAAAGTCAACTTGAAGACAGTTAACAACAAACAACAAAAGAATTATGTGTATAACGTATTCATTTTTCAGCATACTTTTGTTTTCTTATACTGGGCATATTTTTCTATACTAGACATAGAATAAACTAAGTCTGGCAATTCCTTCTTGCAATAAACATGCCAAGAAAAAAGCCAAAATTACAAAACTCGAGCCTGTTGCTGGGTCAAGCTGATGAAATCTCTGTCATGTGGTGGAGACAAATGTAATGGATGTACCTCACAAAAAAGTCAGCAGTTTCCATGAAACATTACATTGTTATCAGAATTTTGTCCATTAGCTTCAGTTCTAGTACACAAGAAAAGAATGGAGTAAGCAATGTTAGCTAAATTATTGTGGGTTGAATATAAATAACAGCCACACTCATAGGATTACCCTTCCTATGGGTCAAGGCCATTGCTAAATAGACTAACTGGAGTATTGGTGACTGACAGAAATTGGTGAAGATAACATCAGTGAATGGAGCAGGTGATTTTTCAACAACTCCCTCTTATCCTTCAAATCTTATGCTGCAGCTCACCCCATACAGTATGATATCCCAACTCTTGCAGAGACATTGTAGGAAGATTGTGGGGGCTTGTGGGGTGAGAGAAAAGTAAATTTATGTCTGCCTTACTCCATAGTCAGATCCGAACCTACCCATTTCTTTCTCCCTGGCTGTCCTCTAAGATGCTCATTGTTGTTGTTAACTGCCCTCAAGTCCACCCCAACTCATAGCAATGCTATGGATGAGGTGTCTCCAATCCCCCCTATGCTCCACTGCTATGCTTAGGTCCTGCAGATTCATGCCCATGGCCTCCTTGATTGAATCTAGCCATCTGCCATGTTGTCTTCCTCTCTTTCTACTATATTCTACCTTCCCTAGCGTTGTTGTATTTTCTAATGAGTGATGCCTTCTCATGGCCAAATTATGACAGCCTCTGGTTTCTCTTCATCTCAAATGAGTTGACCACCACCACCCCCGGGTCTGCTTTCTTCACTTCTTCTCCAGCTCCCACATCCATACGTGGTAATGGGGAATACAGTGGTTTGGAAATTCTAACTTTAGTGCTCAGTTGTATATCTTTATGTTATAGGATCTTGTCAAGTTCTTTCATGGCTGCTCTTCCCATTCTATCTAGGTTGAATTTATGTCGATCCCTCTGTGGTCATTATTTTTGTTTTCTTTATGTTCAGCAGTAAGCCTGTCTTTGCACTTTCTTCTTTGACCTTTCTTCATAATTGTTTCAAGTCTGTAATGTTTTCCGCTAGTAGAATGGTGTCATCCGCATATCTTAGACTGTTGATGTTCCTTCCTTCTATCTTCACTCCTCATTCTTCTGAGTCTAAACTTGTTCTTTGTATGATATTTTCTGCATACAAGTTGAATAAGTAGAGAGATAAAATGCCGCCTTGTCTGATCCCTTTACCAATTGGGAACTATTCTGTCTCTCTATATTCTGTTCTAAGAGTAGCCTCTTGCTCTAAGATTTTTCTTCAGTACTATCAAATGTAGTGGCAATGCAAATGGTGTTTCTTCCCTAACCCACTTTCATATTTCCCCTCATGTTTACTCTGTAACTTGCACTAAGCTGAGAGAATTTGATAGACCAAGGTCACCCAATGAAATTCAAGGTTTTACAGGCATTTGGACTTTAGTTTCTCCTGGCCCAAGTATAGCATTCCAGTTTTATTTCATGTTCAGTGTGGCACAGTGGCTTTCTCTCATGTTAAGAGGAAAGACAGTGGAAAGAAAACTAGTCTAATTGTGGAAAAAGAGAAGGGAAAGAGAAAGAACTGAATAGAATAAAATTGATAGATTAGAAAAGAGTGCCATGCAAAGAAAATAATGTTAAATATAATTTAGGAAGGTGTCTGTTTTAATGCTGAAATCCTATATGCACTTAGAAAGTAGGAGTACTTCTAGATTAAGTTTTTACTGCTGTCTTCCTGTCTTGTGCATGGATTTTACAGCAGGTCCAAAGTCTGACAATATTGTTGTCTATCTTTTTTCCTTACCAGAAAAGATACGGTATGTGAAGGAGGGAAGGATAGAATAGCTGCAGTGTCTTCAAATAATCTTCTGGTCAGATCCCTCTGCCTGCAAGCACCTGAAAAATCTCATTTATCTCACTGGGGTTTAATTCTGAGTAGACATATATAGGATTGCACTGTAAATCAGAGGCAATCCTATCAAGATGAGAATTTTCTTATTGTGTGTGTACTACCATCAGCTCTGCTCTCATTCAAAAGAAAAAAAGAAAAACTGACAACACCTCTTAAAACCTAATGATACATGCAAGCAAATGACACATTAATTAATTGTTAGTAAAAATGATTTCATATGCACAATACCAAGATGGGAATTGTGTGTTTCAAAGGCTGGTGTTTTTCAGGGAGCAGAGAGACACTTAAGAAGAACATGTTCAGGGCAAATATATTTTTCATGGGGAAATGGGAGTCATTACAAATGTGTTTAGTTGCCTTGAAAAATGCTCTCAGATTGCACCTCATCTAAATTAACAGTCATGATATCTATGTTACTATTTAGGTGACTGCCAGAGGTTTAATTTATCCAGCAACCACAGCCTATTTGAGGGTGAGGATTGGCACACTAATACAGAAGACTTCTGCAGTGTGGATTATACCACCCTAGGGTTGATTTCTTTCTCATTAATCCAAATATATGAACAGAGTAAGTGTGAAAGGTGGCTGGAGAGAGTAAGACCAGGCATTATGCTAAAGCAAAAGTGGTAGATGCAAACCTCAGTGATAATAACTACTTCTACTATGATGAGGTACTTCCTGTGTGCTTATGGGTTTGCTGTTACTCTGTCAGGGGAAGTTCAACATCTGGAAGTACAATTAACGCACAGCCTTCTCAGATATGAAATGAGGTTGGTTATAGCTTCCTGAGGACTTTAGGTGTTTCACCTTCAGAAAATGCTGGCTTCACCATCTCAGGCTGGCCCAAGGATGGAATCAAATCCTCTGATGGATTTTTAAAAAATCATGCCTTGCTTGTGTCCAATCCAGAGTGTTCATATGTAAGCTGCCAAATTTATCCACTTTGCCTTGCTCAGCTGCTCTAGCCACACCAAGGCTAGAGAGATGCCGACATATTTGAGTGCTGTGGGTTGCATGATGTGGACGATTTTTGCAGGTGGCCTGCTCTCTTCCTGGCAGTAAAGTAAAAGGACTGCATTAAAATAGCGACCAAAGAAATCTTGGTCAAGGAAGAAACAGCCATGCTGCTGAGCCATCAAAGTGATGGTGACCTCAGTCACATATTGAACTTCCAACTTGGTGCTGATAATAAGCATTTTGGACACATTGGCCTGTGTTATAAGAATCCTTTACTGCCTTGAAATGAGTAGGTGTCAGTGGTTTCCTTTTGAAACCTCAACTTGTTTGATGGAATTTTAAATCCAGGCCCGAAACTGTCATTCAGCTTTTGGAAGTCTGTAGAGATGGTTGGAAAAAGTTGAGATTCTTGACAGAAGTATCCACTTCACACCTCCTGAGACATGTGAGACAATGTGTACCTTGACTCAAAAGTACATACCTTTGCAAGGTCTGCAAAGCATTTTGGAGAAATAAAACACACACAAAGCCATGAACACATTTTTAAAATGCAAATAGCTAAGATGCATAAAATTGAAAAATATGCAGAAACATGGCATTATTTGACAAAATCAAAACAATGGGGAAAATCTTCACAAAGTCCATACATTAAAGAAAATGTGTAGCAAAAGCAAAACATTAAAAAATGTGTGTGGAAAATGTGCATAATTTCTCATGCAGAAAAAAACACCCTTACAATCAAAAAAGGTAAAGCAAAAATGCAAGTGTGCTTTGGAGACATAAAACAAAATCATGACTGTTTTTCACATCCAAATTCTGTGTTTGTTACTGTTATAGTTCAAGAAGCCTTGCTAACTGCAAGGTGATAATTATCACTGAATACATCGAATAAATGCATTATATTTTAGCATTTTTGAGCATAAAAAGCCAATAGCAATGACTTGGAAGGATTACTAAGGAATGTCAAGAAAATCCAAAGGCAGGCTTTGAACCTTAAGAAATAAAAATAGCCACAAATGATTTCATATCTTTAAGGTAGATGATAAAGACATTGAAATAGTTCAAGAATTTCTGTACCTTGGCTCAGTCATTACTCAGAATGTAGACTGCAGTCCAGAAATCAGAAGACTAGGACTTGGAAGGGCTGCAATGAAGGAATCAAAAAATATCCAACTGTCAAGATAGATCACTGAATACTAAAATTAGGATTGTCCATGCCATTGTATTTCCGATTCCTGTGTATGGTTGTGGAAACTGGACAGTGAAGAAAGCTAATAGGAAGAACATCAATTCACTTGAAATATGGTGTTGGAAAAGAGTTCTACAGATACCCTGGACTGCTAAAAAGATAAATAAATGGGCCCAAGAGCAAATCAAGTCTGAACCCTCCCTAGAAGCCAAGATGACTAAACTGAGAATGTTATACTTTGTCCATATCATGAGAAAACATCACTCACTAGAAAAGACAATACAATAATATCCCAAATCTACAATGTTATTGCTCTGGGTGCAAGATCTAAGCAAGGCTGTTGATGATAGAGTGACTTGGAGGTATTTCATTCACAGGATTACCATAAGTCAAACTTGACAGCAGTTAACAACAATGTATGCTCTTCCTAATGAATAAGTTTTGATGTCTTGTTGCCTAGCCACACCCTTCTGACAACACTTTGACATGGCTTGGGCCCATGTTTCCTGTGAAGTGTTGACAGGTATGTGAAGTTAGTGACATAGGTATAGTAAAAACTGAACCTGAACACATCTGTATAACTGAAACTGTTATATCCAAGTGAAGATGTCCAGGGCCATTAGCAGTAGTAACTCCTAACAGGAGAATTAAAAAAATAAACATTGTCATGTGTTTCATGAGCAAATTAATACAATGGGGTAACTGAAATGCTAAAATATCATATACTTTTGATATTTTAGTGATCTAATAAAGATATTATCCAACCCTAATTTTTGATGAAACTGTGGAAGAGAAGTATTCATGAATGGTACATTAATCCAATATAAATAATTGATTTATTATTGATTGTACCTATCTAGTGTAGTTGTTACAGTGATTCAACTAGGAATACAAAGATTCAGCTTCAAATACCTGTTCAGAAATGAAGCTTCTTAGTTGAATTTGGTCACTTTACTTCATGTGGATACAATGAAGCAGTAGAAAAACTGTCCACAGCACTTCATTTCATTGGAAGACTCATGGGATGTAAATCATTTTTTTAAAAAAATGGTTGGATTCAAACTAAACCATCTGTACTCTAGTTCCAATGAAGGCTTATGTTAGTACTAACTCAGCTCATTGATTTCAGTGGGACTAAAATATGCCTAAATCTAGATCCAAGCCAATGTATTCATTTCTTTTTATCTTCCTTAGATACAGTAATTGGAGAACAGAATGTATAAGCAAGTGAGCCAACAAGGAAGCAAAAGATTAAAAATGGTTGTGTAGATTTTGGGCACAGTGAAAAATAACATTTCCAAAGTTTATTGGAACTCTTACTTATTTATATATATGTTTCTGTGTATATGTGTCATCAAGTCATCTGTCAATGAGTGCTGACCCCATGCATTTCATAGGGTTTTCTTTGGCAAGGAATACTCAGAGTGCTTTTGCCACTTCCTTCTTCTGAAATATATTCTACAGCACCTGGAATTTGTTCACAGTCTCCCATCCAAATACTAATCACAGCTGATCCTGCTTAACTTCTAAGAGCAGACAGAATCTGGTGGCTTTAGGATGCTGATTTACCTACTGTAGAAGTAATACTAAATGTGTTTTTTCCATTTTAGTTTAGAATCAAAAACATAGCTTTCAGAAATTTGACAGGCATTTTCCTATTTACACTGAGAAATGTTGTGTAAGAAAAAAATATGAATATGAATATGAATTATAAAAACACTTTTTATTCATTATGGTTTACTGTATTAAGCATGTAAACATAAAAACAAGGATGATAATGCTATTCTCAAAGTTTTCTTAAGGGACCCTACCATCTTATCATTTTCCAAGATCAAAACTTTTTTGTTTCCAAGATCTCATATAAGCAGAGCCCAGACTGTAATGAACCAATAAATACATAACAGAACATAAAGGGGAAAAATGAATCATATATAAGCAATTCATGTGGCTAAGAAATTGTCTAGTTTTTGTAGGGTTTTATCATTTGTTAAAACAGAAGATTGTGCTGCTTAAAAGGGAAATAAAGACACTGAGTTTTAGAACAAACCAAAAAAACATGTTTCTGATAAAGGTACCCCAAAGACTTAAAAGAATGAGATGAAGGAAACCACAAAAAAGATAAAAGGAAAATAAGTGAGAATGAAAATTAAAAAGAACAAAAAGAAAAATCCAGTAACTCCTGGAGAAGTCATTCCATGTATACATGATTCCTATCATAATAAGAGGCTTTACTTCCTAAATTCTTAATAAAGAGCTGACTTTTTTTGACTTTCAAATGCTGTTAGAATTAGGCCTTATTCCATGATGGGCCTTTGATATTATTATATCCTAGTGTACAGGCCAAGACAGAAGCAAACCTTTTGAAGGTAACCATAGACATAGTCCCACTGCTGGAATACTTAACTTTTATTACCTTTACCACTAAAATTAGACAAGTCTGCCAGCCTAGTTCACGAAAGACAGCTCTGAGGTTCATTATTTTATGAAGTGAAATACAAGCAATACTTTCAGATGAGCAGCAAAGTATTGCCCACTGCAGATTCCAATAAATACCTGCTCCTTTCATGTTCAAGGTTCAAAGCGTTGCAGGTCTGGAAAGCTTGATGGAGGACCCCGGGTGAGCCAGATTCAATTAATTAAGACACATCTTAGCTCTTGGCTTGTAAAATACATGCTTAAGCACCCTGCAGAAGATGATAACTTAACCATACAAAGTCAGCAGACAAAGATTTCACTATATTAGCCTGCAACGTGGCACAAGGATAATGAGGCATTGTTCTTTCCTCAGAAAACTTCAGTGGGAGTGTGAAATGGACTAGCAAGTTCATTCATAGTTTTGGATTCCAACTAGTAAGATTTTTATCAATTGTGAAATCATTACAGAAAGAAACAAGGCATTTATCTGCAAGAGTATATTGCATGACGAACAACTTCGCCCACAAGACCCCATCCTCAAACAATGAAAGGAGGAAAAGGACTTATTCTTCACCTTTCCTTTTCAAAAGATGCTAAAGTGTAAGTTTCCATTATTCAGTGGAGAAATTCATCCTATTATGATATTCATGCAATTAAGTCTTCTTGAATTTAATAATAATCTATAATGTGAGTAGATAAAAGAGTAAAGATAAAGATTTTATTTATTTATTTATTTATTTCCAAATGTAATGTGGCTGACAGCAAGGTTTTTTAAAAAACAAAACACAAAAAGTTATAATATTAAAACACAATTATAAACACATCAGAGCATTAAACACAAATTGACTTAAGAGCAATTTTAAAGCAAATTGATTTTAAAAGTTCAGCACTTACCTTTTAAAGGCTTAATAAAAGGTTTTTGCATGATGGTGGAAGACAGATAGAGAGGGGCCAGCCTAACTTCCCTTAGAAGGGAGGTCCAAAGCCTGGGAGCAGCCACCAAGAAGGCCCTAAGTCTTCTTCAGCTTTATCAAAGAACCAGCAGCAGGCCATGATCCAACAGCAGCATTTATACAGTGGGCCCTTGGTATCTGCTGGAGTTTGGTTCCATGACTCATTAAATACAGTGGCATAGTAAAATGCTGTCCTTTATATGAAATAGCAAAATCAA
Organism: Phrynosoma blainvillii; assembly: GCA_026167975.1. Lineage (NCBI taxonomy): Eukaryota > Metazoa > Chordata > Lepidosauria > Squamata > Phrynosomatidae > Phrynosoma > Phrynosoma blainvillii. The sequence continues at coordinate 44,128,825 of JANUYF010000005.1, forward strand.
TCTTTGCATATTGGAATTTATATTTTTAAAAATATTTTCAAGCTGTGGATGGCTGAATCCATGGATAAAAAGTTTGTGAATATGGACGATTGAGTGTACATACGAATACAGATGTGTGAGTGACTGTACCTCTTTAAGGTTCACACAAGGAGGCATCTAATCCTTCTTACAGTTAGGTATGGTTCTATGCCCAGCCTCCAAGAGCTAAGGTTACTGGTTGCCACATGATTTTGTGGATGTTGTGTTGTCATTCAAGCCACTGCTATACTTCCATTATCTCACATCTTGAAATCCAGCATGAGTACATTGGTGATCTCACATCTTGAAATCCAGCATGAGTACATTGGTGGAGCTTTTCTCTTCATGACTGTTATATTGGATCTCAGTTTTAGAGCAGCGTGAAAAAGGAGGTGAAGGTGCAGTTCAGCAAGTGGAGGAGTTTGGGGCTTCCCTTACCATTTTGTCTCTCTTCTGTCACAGATCTTTCAAACACCACTTTATGTGTGAGTAGGGCAGAGGCATGGCTGCACATGTTGAGTTTGGTCCAGAGAGAATTTTTTAAAGGTGTGGAAGAATATAATTTAATGCCTTACCAACTTACCAAGAAGTTTTTTTTGAAAAGCATCTCCTATAATACCTACAGTTCTATGTTTTCTATTGCTACCCCCTTGTAAAAGAGTCTAACCCTATTTAGAACAAAGAGAAGGGGAAACAATAATTTTCTTTGATAAAATGCACTTGTGTGGCTCTGAGGAAACATATTTTGGGGCTGTTAAAGTGGCTGCCCATCTGTTTATACTGTTAAATTGAAAAAAGAAAAGAAAAGAAACAGTGACCTTATATTCCTCCCTGTAAGAAAACAGAAATGCCAGTTCAGACATCGGCAAGGGCTCTGGTTTTTGTCCTATCACAGCCTGGCATTTAGGTTAGTTTGCTTGTCAGTTTTGTATTACGGATTCTGTTTCCACCTTGCCTAGTTAACAACTATCAAACAAAGCTCTCTATGACCCTCATGGAGAATCACTGATTTTGGGATTGTTTTGCAATTCAGTTTAGCAAAGTATTAATAAAATCATTAAAATATTTATATTTTGACCTCTATCTAGGGTACCTTTGGTGGTGGTTCAAATACAATACTAAGAAAGTTATCTTTGAAAAGAAATGTGTTACATTTATAGTACGGTGGGCTATATTTCAGAGGAAGGCAATATCAAAGCACCTATGAGTATCCCTTGCCTAAAAAAGCCATATTAATCTCATCAGAAGTCAACAGAGTCATCAGAAGTGAACGGGTTTTTTGAAGGCACATACAAACACATTTCCAAAGCCACCATCAATTTAATTAATTGTATTATATTTATAATCAGTTATAATCCTGGGATCTGCAGTTTAGGGAGAAGTATTCAAAATTCTCAGCCAGAGAGTTCTAGTGCCTCATCAAACTACAAATCAGAGGATGCTACAGGATGTCATGCAGCCATGACATTTAAAATGAAATTTTATCACAGTGCTGTAACTGTGTAGTATGAAAGGGACCATGATATATTTTAAGTTTACAGATTCTGATTCATGTGGAGATACATCTCTCTGAATCAGGGCATTAGTATATACTTCAAGTCTCTTTGGTCTAAATCGTATTGTTTGTCTCAGCACAGTAGACCAATTGATTTAGTAGTAACTAATAGAGTCGTCTTCGAGGCCCGGAAGAGGAGGGGCAGCCACACGAGCGGCGGCCCTTCCTATTCCTGAGGTCGCCCTCGGAGTCGCCGACCCTCTGCATGGCCGGCGCTCCGGGGATGACCTCACGCCGCAGTGACCGCATGCGCTGCGGCGGAAGAGTCAGGGAAAGTGCGCCCGCCGCTTTTAGGGCGCACTTTCCCTGACATCTAAAAGGAGCGCCAATTTGGAGCTCCTTTTAGGGACGCCGCAGGAGCGCCGTGGTGCGGAGGCTCCACTCCGCCGGCGCTCCGTTCGGCGGCGTCCCGGAAGCAGTCGTCTGCTTCCCCCCTTAGTAAGTCAACATTTATGTAAATTCCACTGATTTAATGGGTTGATGAAACTGACAACTATACTAATAATAGGATTCAAGTTTTTGTTGCAACTTTTGCTGCAACATATTGTCATGGCTACTCTTCTTGATTTAAAGAAAGAGGCTTTAAAAAACTGAATTGCAGATTTGACTCTTGGTTTTGGAGGTATCCTGAAGAAACCAGAGAATGCATGCACAAGCAAACTGATTTTCCTCAGCTTTCATTTCTGGAACAAAGAATTTACAGAGCTGAAATATGTAATTCCCCAGACACAGAAATCATCTGTCTGTTAAAACTCTTCAAGTGTTTTTTGAAAATGTATTTGGAAGGGTTAATAGTATCTTGAATGGTAAGAACTGTTGCTCCTAGGAATGGAGGAAAGATAATTCAGTTTACACTTTGAAGTGCAAGGCACACTTGAAGAGTCAAGTGACACTTGACTTGCAACCTTCGCTTGTTTTGTAATAAGGGCATACAAGCCATTGAAACTGAAGTGAGCAATTTAAGGAAAGCATCCATTTACTGGCTTGTGGATGGTGAATTTCTAGAAGATACGTATTTCCACTGAAATACCGAGGCACAATTTTTAAAAAGTGCCTTCACTCTCTTTTACTTTTCTCTCATCTTTTGTCCCATGTTGGCCTATCTGTCAGTGGGATTTTGGCCTGGACAAAACTTTGAAAATTTAGGCTTCCACCTGCCAGATTTCCAGTTCAAATGCACTTGTTATGTCCCTTCAAGTCAACTTAAGTTATAACAACTCTACATAGGGTTTTCTTGGCAAAATTTATTCAAAGGAGGTTTGCTATTGCTACTTTCTTAGGCTGAGAGAATGTGACTTCCTAAGGTCACCCAGTGGCTAAGCAGGAATTTGAATCCTGGTCTTTCAGAACCTTAGTCCACCACTTAAATCACTACATCGTACTGGCTCTAACTTCCCAGTAAATTTGTGTGGGAATGAAGCCAAGTATGTTTCAAGGCTGACGTCATACTTTATTCAGTAGAATGCTACTGATTAATGTTTCATAGGGTGGGCAAACTCTAATTCCTAGGAGTACATTTTAATTGGTGGACTGAGAATTAAAAGCATGTGACTTTATGTATTCAGTATTTTTGTTGTTTGCCCAGTTGGCAAAGTGGTCAGGCAAGGATGCATCCCATCACCCTGTTTTGTTCAACTTGTATGCAGAAAATATCATAAGAAGAGCAGGTTTAGACTCCAATGAGGGAGGAGTGAAGATAGGAGGAATATCAACAATCTTAGGTATGCAGACAATACCATATTACTAGCAGAAGGCATCACAGACATGGAACAATTACTAAGGAAAGTCAATGAAGAAAGTGTAAAGGCAGGCTTGCTGCTGAACATAAAGAAAACAAAAATAATGACTACAGAGGGTCTGCACAAATTCCATCTGGACAATGAAGTGAAATAGTTAAAGACTTCCCATACCTAGGATAAAACATTGATCAAAATGGGGACTATAGTCAAGAAATCTGAAGAAGACTTAGGAATGGGAAGGGCAACTAGAAAAGAATTAGGCTAAAGAGGAAAGATATACTACTGAGCACTAAAGTTAGAATCATAAACCATTGTATCCCCCATCACCATGTATGGATGCAAGAGCTGGACAGTGAGGAAGGCAGATAAGACAAAAATCAACACATTTGAAATGTGGTGCTCAAGAAGAGTGTTGAGGAAATTGTGGACAGGCAAAAAGACAAATGGGTCCTTGGAACAGATAAAGCCAGAAATTTCCTTGGAATCCAAGATGATCAAATAGAAGCTGTCGTACTTTGGCCACATCATGAGAAGGCGTAATTCACTAGGAAAAGCAATAATGCTAGGAAAGGTAGAGGGCAACAGAAAGAGAGGAAGACCACATGTAAGATTCAATCAGAGAGATCATGGGCATGGATTTTGAGGAACTAAGCAGGGCAGTGGGAAACAGAGGGTATTGGAGATCTCATGAGCTGGAGCCAATTCAAGGACAGTTAAAAACAACAATTTTTTGTTTTTGTTCTTGTGTGTCTTTAAGTTGACCCCAGGGTGAACCTATCATGAGGGTTTCTCGGCAAGATTTGTTCAGAGGAGGTTTGCCATTGCCTTCCCCTGAGGCTGAGAGCATGTGATACCCAGGGTCACCCAGTGGGGTTCATGGCTGAGCAGGGAATTGAACCCTTGTCTTCAGAGTCATAGTCTAACACTCTAACCACTGTGCCACACTGGCTCTCCTATTCAGTATTTTACCACCACAACTACCATCACTACCAATAATAACTTTTCTAGTTAATTTTTTTCAATATGCAAGTTGCTTAATGATATAACTGCTTAATCAGTTAAGATCAGATGGTAAATTAAATAAAAATATTTAATTAGTTATTTTGTTTAGTATGATGTGTATCTATTTTAAGCTGCCTTGAATACCAGGACTTGAAAAAAGCAGTATATAAATAAGTCTTATCATCATGTGATTCCTAGATCCTCATAGCATCCAGATCACTTATAGTTACAATTACCAGTCAGTAATACTTAGTAGACTGTGAAACTGAAATGATGATGAGGATTATGAGGATTTAAAAGAGGAGTGGGAGAATTGTGTACATTGTCCAAGGGATGGAATTTTAACTCAAGAAGAATTTCAAAATATAAATGATCTGTAATACACATACATACACATTGCAAACATTTTTGTATCAAAGTCATTCTGATAGGTGGCCTTGATCAAGGAAAGCCCATTCACAATAAGAAAATGAGGTCTTCCCACACGCAAACAATTGCCTTGTATGCTTCTGCAAGCGATGTATTAAAAACACCAAATAAATATTTTGAATTAAGTGAGCCATTTCTACAGTCTTAATCCTTTTCATCATAAGAAGGGGACGCTTAAACCTTCCACATATTTTGGATTACAGCATCTACAATCACAAACCCAAGAAGGAGCCAAGGGTATGGGACTGGGATCACCTGATATATTATCTTGGCACTGGAAATAAATTCAACAAGAATTACAGCAACCTCACATTGTTAGCCATGGATATATTCTCCATTTTCTTTGCTTGTTAACAAGCTCCATGATTTTCATTAATAAACAGGGGAAAATTAAACTGAAACAGTGTTCTGGGTGTTTCCTGGGCTCTTGATTTAATTTACTGAATGATAGTTTCTTTCATTAGAAGCATCCATGAACTGCTCAATGTCTAACAATATGTGGATTTACTAGCAGTCAGGTTTCCAGATACACACACACACACACACACACATCCCAGCTGATATTATCCAGCACCCTATCTGGAAATCCCAGCAGACCCCAAAGTATACATGATTGTGGTAAACATTCAACTGCCATTTCTATCATAATTAAAACATATGACTCATGTATTTCTTACAACATCATAAGAGTACAGGCAAAACAGAATTACAGGACTGGGAATCTTTGGCCCTCAAGAAATTTTTAACTGTAACTTCCAGAATCCTTTACCATTGGCCATGCTGGATGGATTTTCTGGGAGTTGTTGGCAAGACATCTGGCAGACCAAACATCCTGAATTTGGGGATTGCTGAAAATATATTTTCAATGCAACAATTAAAAAAGCCCCACAAATAAGGCAGTGAATTCCTTCCTATACATGTGTTGTTGACCATGTCTATAGGACCTTTTCCTAGTTAGTGATAATAAGAGTGCAGCCTAACTATCCTTCTAAGAATTAGATTTGATTTGTAGTTCTCTGTTTGTGTATATTGAGAGCACTCATGCATATACAAAGCAACCATTTTCTTAACAAGGAGAGTCTTTCAGATAGTTCTTATTAATTATAGAAGCTGGGCTTGAATCTTCTGGACCTCTGTCAAGTTGCTCACTGTGAGAAGGCCAGAGAAAAACCCTGCTGTGTGGGTAAACTGATGACTCACTTTTAATATCAGACAGAGCCAGGATCTCTAGTCCTGCCAAGTTAGCTCTACAGGGATCCCCGCTCCATCCCACTCACATTTCTTCAGAACAGCACTCTTTTTCAGCAAACGTTGCTTAAGTGAGGCCCTTCACTTTGTAAACAGAAATGTCCTATGAAATACTGTATCTCTCCGTGGACAGCTAGAGGAAATTATAAGACAATGAGATCTAAAGGCATGGTGGTATCAAGCATGGGGAAGACACTGCCCCAATTTTTTTGATTACATAATTGTAAATCTTTTCAAATACTACCTATTGTCCCAGAGCAGTTAATTCTGTATTTCCAGCAGATAGGCTTCAAGGGTTTCTTCTTGTTTGTTTGCTTGCTCACAAAACCAATGGTTCTATGGAAATTTAATTTGCAGTGCATCAGCCAAAAATTTATGCAACTCTGTCTATGTGGTTCTGTGTTTTGACATTAGGACTTAAGTCATCATGCTAGCTGGAATTTTTTTTATGGGTTTGTTAGACACATTTATTGGAAATCCCCCACTCTCAGCTTGGCAGAATATAGGACGTGGAGAAGTCTCTTCCAGGGGCACAGGCTCACCTTTGGCAGATTTGTGTCCCATTGCAGCACAAAATGACAACTCATATATTTGTTGTCATACAGATCAAAAGATGCATGTCAATTGGCCTGACAGCAGAGCTGAATATATAGTCCTGCCTAAGTAATGCATCAGATTTCCTGTTAGTGAAGACAAAACGCTTTCTGTTTAAGCCTACAAAACGTCTCTGAAGAGGGGCCTCTATTTAGTTATGAAGGTCCACTGCCAAACTGATTGTGAATTAAGTTGTGCATTCAGAAATGTTCAACAAATCTCTCCCTTTTGTAACAGCTACAAGCTTTTCTCTGACATGGAATCTTCATCTTTCACATGCCCTCTGACATTTTGCAGATGAAAACACAGGGATGTGTGGTCAAGCCACACCAGAGTGTGGTCAAAATAGCAAAAAATATTCATGGGGAAGAGCACACAAGCTAGGAGATACTGCAGCAGTTTGCTTTTGTATGTGCCTTCAAGTCACTGTCGACTCATAGCAACTCCATTAATTTCATAGAGTTTGATTAGACAAGGAATACTCAGAGATGGTTTTGCCAGTTCCTTCCTTTGCGCTCAATATTCATTGGCAGTCTCCCATCCAAGTACTAACCAGGGTTGACCTTGCTTAGCTTCCAAGATCAGACAGGATCTGAAGCCTTTAGGATATTTAGGTGTCAAAATTCATCTATTCTGTTTGCCTGCTGATCACATCCTCTTAACTATGCTTACACACCACATGCTGCAAGAGTGGAGTAGAGCTGCAGCGGTGAAAGGGATGGTTTTTTTCCATCCCAAAAGGGAGCGGCACTGGATCAGGGCCAAAGCATGCAGTTGTCGCAGTCCCAATCTGGTGCTCAAAGGGGTGGCACAGAGCCGCACCTTTGGGGTGGTCTGCTTCGCCCCCGAGACCACACAGGGGCTAAACAGACTGCCCCTTTGGAGTGGTGTCCCGATGCCCCATTCAGCTCTGGAATGGGGCTGCGGCAACCACATGCCATGGCTCCAATCTGGTATTTTTTGAGCATAAAAAGGGGGAAAGTGTATCTGTTGCCGCCGCAGCACTCCCCCCCCCCCCCCATTCTTCAGTGCAGCGCATTTAAATGCTGTACCAAGAAGCAGTGTGATATCGCCTGCCAACTGGTCAGGAAGGCAGCGGTGTCAGGGCAGCATTGGGCCATGTGGTGTGCCCCCACTCTGCCCCAATGCCAGCGTTTAGTGCCAGTCTGTTCAGGACCCTAGTTCGTGTTTTGACATTAGGACTTCAGCCATCATGTCTATTGGAACTTCTCAGACTTCATTACCTTCAAATCACACTTAGACTAGACTGAACTTCAAAATAGAGGAGAGCTTTTGCATATTCTCCAACTGTCCTGATTTGGCAGGGATAGTCCTGATTAATCTTCTGTCCCACTTTTTCAGCTGCTTTTAAAATGTCTCAGTTTCTATCTCCTCGTCATTTCCCCTTTTCTCTCCAGCTTATTTCAATTGCTGCAGACTGAATTCAGTGGGCAAAAGTAGTTTACACTCAATTTACTCTGCAAGGGAGAGGACAGTAGCTGAAAAGGGGGACAAGTGAGGACTGACCAAATCCGAACAGGTGGAGGGTATGACACTGTGTTTTTGTTTTGCCGAGGTGTTATTCTGCCTGTTGTCCAAAATAGTATTTGTTCAAAATTCAAAATTTCTTGGATTTTCCCCTTCCATTTGGCCTAGTAAGTGACAATTTGCAGTCCATATAGCAATTTGTAACCAAGTCAGCTCCAGGTATTCTCTTTTGCCTACAGAATTCCAGAAAGACCTAACACATTCTGTAAAGCCTATAGCTTATAAACCATTTCCACTTTGGATATTTATGTGTGAAGGTGCTATAAATGAAATGCCTGCATCTTTAACATGATATATGAGTGGTTAACTTACAGCTACAACATTGCTAATTAAATTTTGTTGCTCCTAAGCAACCAGCCTTAAGAAAATGGGACCAGAAACTGTAGGAAACATTCCCACACACAGCTTTAAAAGCTCAAAACAAAGGTTATTTTTAAACAGGACAACTACTTCCTTGTTGATTTTCTCTCTTTCTCCCTAGAGTCCTAAGTTTCATTTGGAAACCACACAGATGAAAGTGATATACAAGATCTGTAATCATAGTTGCTTAGCTTTTTTGGAAAAAAGTTCTAGTAATAGGGATTTTTCCCCTCCCTGAAGCCTGCAAATTCACTGAAATGGGAAATCTATTAAGTTTAAGAAATGAAGCAAAATGTCATAACAGAGATCCTGAAAGGATTTATTATTATTTCAAACTATGGGATCCTTTGTATCTTAAATGCCACACAAGTAGTAAATGTGCATGTATACACAAAAGCATAGCTGTGGAACATACAAGCCCATGTCCAATGTCTGGGTCTATTATCTAGGATAGTTACCCCAAACCTCGTCATCTCCAGATATGTTGGATTACAGCTCCCACGATTGCCAACCAGGTGCGGATATTTTGTTGTTGTGGTTAACTGCCCCCAAGTCGATCTCAACTCATGGCAGCCCTATGGATGAGAAATCTCCAAGACCCTCTGTCCTCCACTGCTCTGCTTAATTCCTGCAACCCCTTAATACCTGTGACCTCCTTAATAGAGTCTGTCCATCTGGCATGTGGCCTTCCTCTCTTCCTACTTCCCTCCACCTTTCTCAGCATTGTCTTTTCCAATGAGTGCTTCCTTCTCATGATGTGTCCGAAGTACAACAGTCTCAGTTTGATCACCTTGGCTTCCAGGGAGGTTTCCGGTTTGATCTGCTCTAGGACCCACTTGTTTGTCCTTTTGGCTGTCGATGGGATCATCAGCACCCTTCTCCTATCATCTTTCTTAACTGTCCAGCTCTCACATCCATACATGGTAATAGGGAATAGAATGGCTTCTATGATTCTGATTTGTGCTGAGTTCTATATCTTTGCATTTTAGAATCTTTTCTAGTTCTTTCATAGCTAACTCTCCATTCTTAGGGGCCATACAGATGGCCCCTAAGGGGCGGCTCTGTGCCACCTGTGGGAGTGCCGGATTGGGGCTGTGACAATCACACACTGTGGCCCTGATCCGGCTTTTTGCCACCCTTGTGGCCGGTTTGTACAAGCCCTTAAGGGGGTTGCAGACTGCCAGAAGTAATGCAAATTGAGTCCACTTTTAGGGTTAGGGTTAGGGAATCATGGGAACTATAGTTTATTGTGGGACCAGAGATCAGTGACAGAGAAGGCTCAATGTCTCAGGGAAAAAAAATTCCCATGATTCCCTAGCATTAACCCTAACCCTAAAAGTGGACTGAATTTGCACTATTTCTGCCGCTTAGTCTTCTGATTTCCTGACTGCAGTCCCCATTTCTATCAATGTTTGATCCCAGGTATGGAAATTCTTTGACTATTTCTATTTCTTCATTGTCTAGGTTGAACTTGTGAAGTTACTTGGTGGTCATTATTTTTGTTTTCGTTACGTTCAACATTAAGCCTGCCTTTGCACTTTCTTCTTTGATCTTCCTTAGTAGGTGTTCCAGGTCTGTGAAGTTTTCTGCTAGTACTATGGTGTCATCTTCATATCTTAGATTGTTGATATTCCTTCCTTCTATTTGCCCTCCTCCTTCTTCTGTGTCCAAGCCTGCTTTTCTTATGTTTTGCATAAAAGTTGAACAGATGCGGTGAAAGGATGCACCCTTGTCTGATTCCCTTGCCAATTGGGAATCATTCTGTTTCTCCATGTTCTGTTCTGACAGTAGCCTCTTGTCCAGAGTACAGATTCCTCATCAGGACTATCAGATGTCCAGCTCTCACATTCATACATGGTAATAGGGAATACAATGTCTTTAAGGGCATTCCATAGCCAGGGGTCGGCTCTGGACCGGCCCCCGATGACGATGACCCCTGCCGCTGCCGCCACTGCGACCCATTTGCGCATGCGCTAAGTACTGCGCATGCGCAAACAAGTCACAGCCACCATTTTGTTTGCCAAAATGGCAGCCGTGACTCACTCACGCATGCGCAGTACTCCGGCAGTACTGTGCATGCGTGCGCGAGCAAGCACGCGCACCACCATTCCCCCCCCTCCCGGTCCAGCGGAAGACCTGGGGACCAGCGACCGGCCCAGGTCTGAAAATCTTGCCAACCTCTGATCTATGCAGTCAAAGGCTTTGCTATAGTCTATAAAGCACATGCTGATTTTCTTTTGGAATTCCCTGGTGTGCTCCATTAGCCATTGTATGTTTGCAATGTGGTCCCTTGTGCCTCTTCCTTTCCTGAACCCTGCTTGGACCTCTGGGATTTCTCTCTCCATGTATAGTTGGAATCTATGGGCCTCTACAGACAGCGCTTTGTGCCGTCTTGGAGACAGAGAAGGGGAGGGGCAGCCGGACACCAGACGGCCCAACCCTTTCCCGATGACGTCCTTCCATCGCAGCGTCCGGACACACTGCGATGGAAGAGGCGCACACCACTTCTTCCAGCGCCCTTTCTGCACCTTGAGGAATGAGCCCTATTTTAGGGCTTCTTCCAGGGCCGGCAGAAGAGTGGATTGGGGCCGAGGCTACCCCATGCCTCAGCCCCAATCCACCGCTTCTCAGGGCGGCCCATGGCATCCCCCCTCAGTTGCAGAATTTTGAGCATGATTTTGCTTGCATGGGAGATCAATGCTGTGGTTCTATAGTTGCTGCAGTCTCTTGTGTCTCTTTTTTTGTTGATGGGGATGTATATTGATCGCTTCCAAGCTGTTGGTCATTGTTTTGTTTTCCATATTTGTTGACATATGTTGGTTAGCACTATAATTGACTCTGTCATTGTGGATTGCAGCAGTTCAATTGGAATATCATCTGTTCCTGGTGATTTGTTTTTTGCTATTTCTCTTATTGCAGTTTCTACCTCACTTTTTAGAATTTGGGGTTTATCTTCATATGGCTCTTCGTTCCACGTGTCCTTCATTTTGTCATCTCTTTTGCATAATTCATCTGTGTATTGGATCCAACATCTTTTTATTCCTTCCTGGCCTTGAATTATCTTATTTTTACTGTCATAGATTCTCCCAGTCCTTGGTTTGAATTTTCCTTTGATTTCCTGGATCTTGTGAAATAGATCTCTTGTTCTTCCTTTTTTGTTGTTGTCTTCTATTTCTCTGTGTTGGTCATTGTAGTAATTTTCTTTATCTTTCCTTTGTACTGTTGCATTCTTAATTCTTAGTTTGTTCCTATTACCCTTTTGTTTTTCTTCTCTTCTCCTCTTTATTGCTTGTAGTGTTTTTTCTGTCACCCATGGTTTTTTCTCTTTCTTTTTGTTTATTGGAAGTGTCTGTCTGCATTCTTCTTTTATTATATCCCTGGCTTCAGACCATAGTTCCTCTGGTTTTCAGTCTATTATGCTTAGTAATGCAAATCTGTTTCTTATGTTGTCAGTAAATTATGTTGAGATATTATTTAGATCATATTTTGGTATATTCACTGGTTTTGTTTTCTTCTTGAATCTTACCTTATTTTTGATATAAGTAGTTTGTGATATGTGCCACTGTCGGCACCTGGTCTAGTCTTGGCCACCAGTATAGAGTTTTGCCATCTTTTGCTTCCAATTATATAGTCTATTTGATTTTTGTGTGGGTGGAGATTTAGTGGATATAGTGGAGTCTAATATATTGAAGGGAATTCATACTGGGGAATAGTGTTGCCAGATCTCAGCTCCAGGCCCTGAGTTCAGGGTCTGGTCTCTTTTCTCTAGTCCTTAGGAAAGAAGGGAAGTATCTCAAGGTGCATGTGACACCTTTAAAGGTTTATCTGTGTGTACCTTATATTTCCTTTTTTGTTAGACATGTCTTTTTAATTAATAAATAAATAAATAATGAATACCATATTCTGTGCAACTGTGTCTGATATTTTCTGTATCATGCTTAATGGCATCACCAGGACCTCCCCATGTAACATCACAAGGAGCCATCCTTAGGTCTCAGGTTTTGGTTCTGGAACTTCAGGGGCTGGGATGGTCCTTGCAGCCCTATTAGGGAACGTTAGCCTAGATCAGGGGTAGGAATCATATGGCTTGCCAAATATTTTTGGACTCCACCTCCCACATTTCTTAGTTTAGCAGTACTAGCTAGGGCTTTTTAGAATTCCAGTACAATTACTTGGGGTGAGGGCAGTGAATGATTCCAAGCCCTGGTATTAGGTACTGACTGCAGAGTCCCAAGGTTTTGTTTCATTAGTGAAAGAACACTAGTCTGCTCATTGATGAACTTTTCTGTTTCAAATGACTTCTGCAAACTGTAGCTCCTTTCTTTCATCAAAGCTTGAGAAAGTTTCTATATTGGGCTACAGCTCCCAGACACCCCCGGTCAGCATAGCCAGTGACCATGCTAACTTTGGGATTCTGAGAGTTGTAGTCCTAACAAAGGTGGCATGGACACTTAGATCCAGCTCTATAACCAAATTTTGAATCAACTGTCATCAAGGAGCAATTCCAATTTAATTTAATTTATCTGGACTACTCTAAGAACTAAGAAGTTTTTTGTTGTATTTAAATGTAGGACATTGAGTATCCCAAGAATTGGGAAAGGAAGTAGTGATGTAGCCTGATTTTACAGTTATGGCAAATTCAGCTCTGGGCATTTCAAATTAAGTATTCTCAGTGTACACAGCTAATAAATGTCTAAGCTCTTAAATGCAGGGAAGGCGGAAGGGGGTCACCGCAATGAGGAAACACACAAGACAATCATTTTGGAAGGGAAAAGGCCACAATTTTATTGAGTACAGCTGACAAATGGGGCTAGCCCAAGGCATGGGTCCGGATCTGGCATCAACCAACTCAACTGTTGATTGATGAATTCATTACCTGATCATGGCTGGGCCTTGGAATGACAAAGAGGGCATCACTGGATATTCACATGTTCACATCTCTGCCCCTTGTCACTGGAGGATGCTGATTGGGAGTTGCCCCTGCAATGGCAACTCTTCCATGATCCCAGCCTGCCAGGGACTCCATGTGGACTCCTGATACCAGTGCTCCACAGCACTGATAGCCATGCCTACCAATACCCATGCCACCAGCACCTCCTTGACTGTGGAAGGTGCTGCTGACGTGGGCAGAGCAGCACTCTCAGGGAGTGCCTCAGCGACTGGGTGCTTCTTTTTACCACCAGGGGCCAGGGAAGCCCAAGATTTCCTAGGCTGCCCAGCCTGGCCCCTGGTAGTGGGCTTTGAAGCTCCCTTCTTGCTTGGCTTAGGAGGCTTGGCCTGTCCCAACAGTGAGGCCTGGAAATGCATCCCTGGCCTGGCTCCCTCTTCAGGCTGCCTTCCTTTTGACCCTTGGGCCTGAAGATGGTATGGTGGCCTCCCAGGAAAAAATGGGAGAGCCCTGAGGACTGGCTGAGCCTACCAAGTCAGGGCCTCCCCCCCAAGTCTGGGCCATAGGTACCTTGTGGGAGAGCTCAGACAGGAGGCCTCCCGCCTCTGGCAGCCTGAACTGCCATGTTAAGACAGCAGCAGTGGGCCATGTTGGGGCCTAGGCCCTTGCCTCAGCACTTTCCCAGGCCATTGCTACCACCATTGCCAGTCCTCTTCACTTGGACTTTCAAGCCGCCTCCTCCTTGGTGTTGCCGGCTCGAAAACCCAAGCTGGAATGGCACAAGCCCCAGGCCACATGGCCTTAAATAGGCTTTCCCCTGTCCATCAAAAGGGGAGAGCCAGAAGTTCTGCCAGAAATCCCGCCCACTGGTGGGCTGGACCAATTAGGGACCACCTCTGGCTCCCAGTGTATCCTGGGATTTGTAGTCCCCCAGCAGGCATGGTAAGTCAGGGGGCCTCAATTACTGTTGCCAGTTGTTTCTCTTCCATTTCTAGCAATTTCTTTTGTCATTTGATATGGCCCACAAATGCAGAAGTAATATTTTATGTTGAAAGTCATGTTTCATTATGCATTGAGGAAGCTGGGAGTAATCTTGTCATTATTATTGAAGTAATCAATTACTTATCTCCCATGCACTATGGAGATGCATGACATTTAAATCCTGTGAAGTTCATCCTTGGTTTTAAGTTGGTACAGAGGACTCTAGATGATACTTTAGGGTACATGGATCCACAGCCCCATTACTTTTAGCCTGTTTGGTTTTAGTTTATGATTGTGAAACACTACAAGTAGCATGGATAGTCATACACTACTATCCCATGATAGGTCTAATTTTGTTATATATGAACCACTGTGAAATGATAGAGAGATGCAACCAATGACTATGGGGGGTTGCAGACTGCCAGAAATAGTGCAAATTGAGTCCACTTTTAGGTTAGGGTTAGTGCTAGGGAATCATGGGAATTGTTTTTTTCCCCTGAGACATTGAGCCTTCTCTGTCAGAGAGCTCTGGTGCCACAATAAAATACAGTTCCCATGATTCCCTAGCACTAACCCTAACCCTAAAAGTGGACTCAATTTGCATTATTTCTGGCAGTCTGCAACCCCTCCTATGTTTCTTTTCAAACTATGCTTGAAAGAGAAATGCCAGCACCATAAAAATCAATAATTTCATCCCAGATGATTATCAAAGAAACAATTATTACTGAGAAACCTAAACATCTCAGAGTGCTTTCCAGAACTGGGAGTCAATTCCAGATTCACTTAAATGATAAAAAATCTATTAGGTAGAAGGTAGGTCAAAATGCAATATTTTCCTGTGGTGCTCCCCATTTCAGTCAATGGTTTAAAATGAGGCTCAATATACTTTCTTCAGTAGGATAGGCTACTGTTGACAGAAACTTTATGCCACTAGCCTCTTATGCTTGATTTCAGTGGCTGGTGCTGCTACTTCTGCATACAATTAAACTATTTAAAACCCTCTGAAGTTGATGGGGTTTTAAAACCATAGCCATGTACAGGACTGCAGTCTAAAAAATCTGTGCAAAGACACAGAGCCAAATTTTTTATTTATATGATCTAATACTGCACTATTTGATAATTTGGATTACCAGACTCTGAGGGCCAAATCCACCACCCCAATATATACGCAAATCTGCAATTGTCACCAGATTTGTTATGGCAGCAGCTTGTTAACTTTTAATTTCAAAACATGGTACACATGGGTTATGCAGCTTGTTTCTCAGGCTAACCACATTCCTATAGGTCTTCTAAAAAGCTATTTTATTTGGATGCAAGGTATGCAGGGTGCAGTGCATTGTTTATAATGCTAACAGCACTTCTGGAAAACTTTGGGGAGTCCTATTTTGGAAACAAAGCAAGCATGTTGTCCACATCATGTTTTGATGCTTCTAGGATAGGATTGTCAGAAAATGTAAGTCATTTGTATTCCCTCAGTCTCATGGAGTTTGTGTTTCCACCTCCACAGAAGGCAGAATAGAAGATTCTCACTTTCCTAGGAATCTCTACTTTAATGGCAGTTAACAAATTACTACGTATTTCTTGATCCTTTTCCAATCTAGTCTTACTCAGACACTCAAAAATACCATTATGGGATGAATAGATAATGACTACTCAAGCACTCTTTTCATAGGACGTTATCACACGTGGGCCAGAAAGCAATAATAAAGTGGAAATGAGGCATTCCGAAAATAAACCGAAAATAAACCTTGATTCCGCAAATGGCTTTCACACGTAATTACCTTAATTGTGAAATTACAGTAAGCGCATTTAACATTCACACACAAGTGAGAAAATTATTATTATTATTATTATTATTATTATTATTATTATTATTATTATTTCCCGCCTCTCCCTACGGATCGAAGCGGGATAACAAGTAATATAAAAATACAAAGCATAAAATATATAAAAACCGCAACAACAATATCACCCCCCCACAATAAAACCCCATAATCCCTCTAAATTAAAACCCATACCCTATCCCCTATCCAGAGAGACGGTTGACTTCATCTTCACACACCCAGAAGGTCATATTGATAAGACAATTAGTTTTTTACAAATTAGGAAGGTCAGGTGGGTAAGCCCGCCGGAAGAGCTCCGTCTTAAGTGCCTTCTTAAAGGCTTCTAGTGTATTAATAAGGCGGATCTCCTCCGACAGGCTATTCCAAAGCTTAGGAGCTGCTGCTGTGAACGATCTCTGGGAAGTTACCTTTAATCTGGTGTTATGATATTCTAACAAATACTTCCCTGATGTTCTAAGAGTGCGAGGCGGATTATGTAGGGAGAGGCGTTCCTTCAAGTAACTCGGATCCAAGCCATGAAGGGCTTTAAAGGTAGCGACCAACACTTTGTATTGCACCCGGAAACTAATCGGCAGCCAGTGAAGAGCTTTCAACACAGGTGTAATATGGTCCGCCTTAGTTGTCCCGGAGACCAACCTGGCTGCCGCATTTTGAACCAATTGAAGTTTCCGGACTTGGTACAAAGGTAGCCCCATGTAGAGCGCGTTACAGAAGTCCAAACGAGAGATTACCAGGGCAAGTACTACTGCTTCAAGGTCCTTCTGGTCCAGATAGGGGTGCAATTGGCGAATCAACCGAAGCTGATTCCAAGCACTCCTGGCCACCACATTCACCTGGAATGACAACTGTAGAGATGAGTCCAGGAGTACTCCCAAACTGCGCACTTTGTCCTTCAGGGGAAGTGTGACCCCGTCAAGGACCGGTTGACAAAATTCCCTCCCCGGACCAGGGGTACCTATCGCGAGTACCTCTGTTTTCTCTGGATTCAGCCTGAGTTTGTTTTCCCTCATCCAGCCCATTACTGACCCAAGGCAGGCGTCCAGAGGAGAGATGCCATCCTTAGTCACCGCAGCAGTCGGAGACA
Source organism: Phrynosoma blainvillii (assembly GCA_026167975.1). NCBI lineage: Eukaryota > Metazoa > Chordata > Lepidosauria > Squamata > Phrynosomatidae > Phrynosoma > Phrynosoma blainvillii. The sequence continues at coordinate 44,146,115 of JANUYF010000005.1, forward strand.
TAGAGAAATATAATTAAAAAGTCCGTAAATGTACTAGAAATGATCTTCTTGCACATGTGCAGATAAAGGAATGCTCGCCGTGGAACCATGGGAAAAGCAGGGAAATGCTCCCAAATGCGCATTTGCTTTTCACATTACTGTAAATGCGAAATTACTGTAATTTTGCAAATGCATTTCCTCAAAACTACCGAATTTCAAAAGATCTCAGATAACACCAGTTTCTGTCCAGTTTCTGTCCAGTTTCTGTGTGACGTTGTGTGAAATCATGAGGCACAAATCTAGTTTCTCTTTGGGATTTGTGTGGATTAACCAGCAGATTTCCCCCGTGTGATAACGTCCATAGTGTGGAATATTTGTCTCTAGATTATGGAATCAATACTATCAAAGTTGTAAATCTATTCCTACTCTGTACAGTTCCCAAAGTATCAGAAATATAATTTCACCAGTGCAAATGTGGTTGGTGACCTAATGGGTTTCTTTTAGAATGTAGAGGCAGAATGCTTGAGGACCATCTAAAAAGCTACGGTACTTCTTGTCTTTTTTCTTCAGTTTTTTTCCTGCTGCAGCTCATTTTGCATTTTCAGTATTGCACAGAAAATTAACATTGGATTGAAATTTTTCTTTTACTTGCTTCCCCTGCCCCTCCATTAAAACCCTCTTGATCATCACTATTATAGCAAAAACAATGCAAGAATAAAAAGAAGTTTTTGTTTTTCTTTGTTTTTTTAAAAAGCATGTCTGGTATTTTCTTGCCTCTTTCCAAAATGTTGTTATTATTGGACCCTTTACAATTCTGTGGAATCCAATGGAACCCTACAATTTCCTTGGGAGTAGGGTTTCTCCTTTTCCTGTGTTTTTATGCCACAAAGCTGGAGTTTCAAATAATACTCTCACTCTCCTTTCCCTGCAAGGACCATAATAGGATCAGCATATTCCTAATCTAATTAACATCCATAACACGTTGACAATAAATTGACTTGCAGTGTTCTTGAAGCTCCATGCCACCTTGTTAAATTGCTTTCCGATGCAGCTGTAAATCAAAGGGGAAAAAAGGCTAAGGTCACAGCACGTGTTTGCTGTATGCTTCAGTGAGAGGAGCTGATGGCTTTACCAACTGCTCATTGATGTTGTTTATGTAGACCAAGGGAAAGGAACACTTCATAGCCACAATGTTCTTTCCTGCTCCCAAGACTCCTTGTGTATCTCCAGCAAAGCAGCAAATTAAAGAGTAATACTCAATTAATTGTGTTGGAAATAGGATGAATGGAAGGAGAAGGAGAAGGAGAAGGAGAAGGAGAAGGAGGAAGACTTGTGGCTCATTTCCTAGCTAGGACACAATCCCAGACTCACACAGGTGAACATAAATTGCCTTGCAGTCAGTACGTATGCATTAATGAATGTCTATCACGCTTGGATTGAAGTGTAAGGACTTAATCACACCAACCTACTATCCTACCACAATTGTGTTAGTTTAAGAATGGAAGCATACCAATTTGGCATCACTCCTTATCATACTCCCCACCCCCACCCCACAATAACACTTTGGCAATCCATGGTCATGGGATTCACTGTCAAATGCCTTCAGAAGAAAGAAGGGAATGAGTGATCAAAGCTGCCAATTGTCTCTCAAAGCCAGCTGTTGTGTAAATGTGCTGCTCCTCCCTGCTCCTGAAGCAAGAAGCAATTTACACAGCAACTATGCACTTTGTTGGGGGGGGGGGGGAGAGAAATAAGTTATCTTTGCTGCCAACTGCCTCCTGAAGCCTGCTGTGTGTGAATGTGCACACAGCAGCTGGCTGTGGGAAGCTGTTGACAGTGCAATTGCTGTGTGGAGGAGGGGGAGAGGAGCAGAATCACACCCACACACATCACATGATTGCCTGAGAAGCAGAACTGCAGTGGAAGGGACCTATTGCAGAAAGGAAGCAATGGGATAGCAGCAAGACTGAGAGCTTATTGACAGATTTTGCTCTTCAATGAAAAGGTGCTCTACAGTGAAGAATAAAATGCTGGGCACAGCAGAATAGACATGACAACATGTGATAAGTACCAGACAAAGACAATTTTGCCCTGTTAAAATTCTGCTTTGTAGCCTCATGTGGTAAATTCCATAGTCTACTTAGAATGGCAACTTTAAATGGTTAAGAGTATGAGGCAAGGTGATATGCAGAGAGAACATTACTTGGCTTAACAAGTCCCTATTAAACTTGAATTTATAAAAAAGTCACATCTGGTCCTTATAGCTACATGAAGATCATGCTGCGTAATTATTTTTGTTATTTAATTATTCTTTTAAAAGGCTATCCTTCAATAAAGCAATCTCAAGGATGGTGTACCTTGAGAAAGAGTGTTGAAAGTAGAAATGAAGTGTTGCTTTGGTTCCTGAAAGGAAACAGGGTAAATTCTGGTATTCCTATTAAGAGATGAAATGGCTGAAATTGCAAATTACAAAAACCAAAATTAAGAGCAAAATGTCCCTGTAGTGCATTTGAAACTATTGGTTATGATGACATTTTATATTTTGTGACAGTAAACATAGAGAGAGGTGCTCTGAGTCAGGGATATCATTAGGAGGGTGCAGGTGATACCCTAAGGGGGGGTTACACCATTGATCCCCAAACAATTGTCTTTCTGAAAAAAATGGGCTGTGGCTTTCACCTTTGTCTCTTTAAAATGCTGAAGAGAGGATATTAGTGTGATGAGGCTCAGTGGGAAGAGAAGGGAGTGGCCACCATTGTTTTTTTAAAAATACATTTTAAAATTGTAATTAAAATAATTTAGAATTAAATTGTTCTTTAATAAAAATTAAAATCCTATCTCACCAAATTTTCATTTTAAGCACATGAAACAATGTATGCATGAATACATTTAGGCTGTGCATATGATATTGTCATTTAATTTTGCTACTTGTTTATGTGACAATTATTGCCATTGCAATTATATCAAAAATAAGAATATCAAAAATAAGAGTAAGAAAAACAGTGATTACACCAAAATATTATCTAAATAATATCTCAACAGAATTTACTGACAACATAAGAAACAGATTTGCATTACTAAGCATAATAGACCAGAACCAGAGGAACTATGGTCTGAAGCCAGGAACATAATAAAAGAAGAATGCAGACAGACACTTTCAATAAACAAAAAGAAAGGGGGGGGGGGGGGAAACATGGATGATAGAAAAAAAATTACAAGCAATAAAGAAAAGAGAAGAAAAACAAAAGAGAGATAAGAACAAACTAATAATTATGAATGCAACAGTACAATGACTTGTGCAGAAAAATAAAGAAAATTACTACAATGACCAATACAGAGGAATAGAAGACAACAACAAAAAGGGAAGGACAAGAGATCTATTTCACACAATCCAGGAAATCAAAGGAAAATTCAAACCAAGGACTAGGACAATCGACGACAATAAAAATAACATGATTCAAGACCAGGAAGAAATAAAAATATATTGGATGCAATACACAAAAGAATTATACAAAAGAGATGACAAAATGAAGGATACATAGAATGAAGAGCCATATGAAGATGAACCTCAAATTCTAAAAGGAGAGGTAGAAACTGCAATAAGAGAAATAGCAAAAAACAAATCACCAGGAACAGATGATATTCCAATTGAACTGCTGCAATCCACACTGACAGAGTCAATTCTAGTGCTATGGAAGGTGGCTATGAAAGAACTAGAAAAGATTTTAAAATGCAAAGATATACAACTCAGAACAAAAGTTAGAATCATACAAGCCATGTTAGGGTCTAAGCAGACTGCCAGAAATAGTGCACATTAAATTGAGGCACTGCCCTGGCTCAGTGCTAGGGAATCATGGGAACTGTATTTTATTGTGGCACCAGAGCTCTCTGACAGAGAAGGCTCAATGTCCCAGAAAAAAAATACAATTCCCATGACTCCCTAGCACTGAGCCAGGGCAGTGCCTCAATTTAATGTGCACTATTTCTGGCAGTCTGCTTAGGCCCTTAGAATCATAGAATCATAGAGTTGGAAGAGACCACAAGGGCCATCCAGTCCAACCCCCTGCCATGCAGGAACTCCCAATCAAAGCATCCCCGACAGATATTATCATGTATGGATGTGAGAGCTGGACAGTTAAGAAAAATGATAGGATGAAAATCAATGCATTTGAGATGTGGTACTGGAGAAGAGTGCTGAGGAGCCCATGGACAGCCAAAAGGACAAACAGGTGGGTCCTAGAGCAAATCAAGCCAGAAACCTCCCTGGAAGCCAAGATGACCAAATTGAGGCTTTTGTACTTTGGACACATCATGAGAAGGGAGGACTTTGGCAAAAACAATAATGCTGGCAAAGGTGGAGGGAAGTAGGAAGAGAGGAAGGCCACATGCTAGATGGATGGACTCTACTAAGGAGGTCACAGGTATTAAGGGGTTGCAGGAATTAAGCAGAGCAGTGGAGGACAGAGGGTCTTGGAGATGTCTCATACATAGGGCTGCCATGAGTGAGATCGATTCAAGGGCAGTTAACAACACAATTGCCATTGCATTTAGTGATATACAGGAATTACAACTTTTGGGTAACATTAGTACAAAAAATATTACTAAGGATTCTGTATGGTGTGGTTTGTTAGGAGGTCAATGGGGGAGGTTACACCATGAGTTACCATACCAAGTGACGCCAACCCTAGTGACACCATTGCTATTCTGAGTTATTCAGAATAGTGTTGTATTATCATGTGCACGGGTAAATTAGGAGTGGAAAATCAGCAAACACAATAGTAGAAGGGTAGTTACAAAACCAATAAATATTCCTTCCAAAGCACTAACATATATGTACATATGCAGCTGCCTTAGACAACCAGAGCCCAGTTTAATGTGGCAAATAGGAAATCTTCCAAGTCTCAAGCAGAGACCTTCCCAGAATCAGATGCTGCTTAGCTGGAGATACCAAGAACTAGATGTGAACTCTCTATATGCTCTACTACTGAGTGCTCCCATTCACACTGGTCTGGATCTAAACCAGAGTGGCAATTGTGTAGTATTCCAGATATTGTTGATCTGCAACTATTAGTGACCTAGCCAGCATAGCCAATGGTGAAGAATGTTGGAAGTTGCAGTTTAACAACATCTGAAGGGTTATACCATTCTTTTCTCTGCTTTACTTAGAGTAGAATCATTGGACCTTTGGCTTAGAACTAGAATGAGTTGGTTACACTTGATCCCACCAAAATCAACCAGACTTCACTTACTCATTGATTAACTTTCCTCACTAAGTACAACTGACTGTATTTGGATCCAGTCCAATGGATCTATTATGTACATATGGCTATGACTGTATCCAATTCACCATCTGGATTGGGGCTAGGGAATGTGTGGCCTACAAGTTGTTGTAGGAGTGAAACTCCCATCAGCCCTAACCAAGATAGCCAATGGTGAGGAACACAGGCCATCAACATCTGGTGAAACATATGTCCCTCACTTCTGGTCTAGGTTATGCAACAATCATAAAAAATTGCATGAGTTTTGTTGGGGGGGGGGCAGAGGGAAGAGGTTGGAGTGAACTCTAGTTTCCAGAGTCACCTAGCCAGTATATCCTATGGGCATGCTGTCTAGGGCAGAGGGGTTCTGGGGAGTTTCCATGTAAAACTCTCAGCTGTTCCAAATTCAGATTAAGATAACAGATTATTCTGCTATGAGAACATTTCCCCCCAGTTTATTTTAAGATGTTTCTATTTTATTTTAAATAGATTTTTTTCAATGTACTTCCTCAAATATTGATGCAGCTTCTGATGTCTAGGAGAAAGGCAAATTCAGCAAAATATCTATTACATGGAAAGTCAGTGGAGAGGGCAGGGGAAGAATCCTCCTTCTAAATTCTAGAAAATTGCTAACCCAATATTTACTGTCAGAGGGTGAGATCACAAGGCAACAATGTTTGAAGTGTGTCATATAAAAATGCTATGCCTTCCTTTGACACTTTTCTTTTTTCTGATTTGGACAAAAAACTATTTGGGGAGATTAAAGACAGAAATGTTGTGGTCTGGAGTGTTCTAGATTATCCATCTTCTTAAGGAATCTATCTGTGATCTCTGATACTTTTTTATATAAACATTCATTTGTTTTATTGTTTTAAGCATGGCATTGGTACATGGTAAAAGAAATTCCACTTCATTTGAAACGAAGAGATCATATTGTGTCTTACCACAAAAATATTGCTATTGCTACTGCATTACAAATAAATACTTTAAGAAGGAAAAGCTGATGCAGTCATGGAAAGAAATACATCTCATCACTGCCTCACACAAATTAGATATCTGTACATATGGGCTCAATTTTGAAAGCATATATGTGTCCTCATTTCTCAGTAGTAGGATAGATACATAGATATGGGTCTACCCAGTTTTGCATTTGGTAAATAACCTGCCAGTTGAGCCATAGAAAAATGATATCTTTTGATGTCACTGTGTGTTCAAGCGTTGGATCACACAGAAATGTTCATTTATTTTATTTACTTATTTCACTTCACTTCTATGCTGCCTTTCTCCTAAATAAACATTATTAAAATGTCACAATATATTTTTTAAAGAATTAAAACCATTTAGATAAAATTGTATAAGATTAATACAAATGCAAACAAAAGTTAAAAACAGAACTAAAATACACTCCCCATAGAAAAAAAAATTACCCTGTCCTGATTATATGTTTAAAAGCCTGCTTAAATAAAAATGTTTTTGCTTGTTGGCAAAAGGCAAGCAGAGATTTCAGGGAGAGTATAACCTCATCCAGCACAAGCAAAGTCCCTCTTGCCTGATCTGCTTTACAATTGACCAGGAGCACCTCTGTCCTGTCTGGATTAAGTTTCAATTTGTTTGCCCTCATCCAATGCATTACTGATAGCAGACTAACAGGGACCCCACTGAACAAAATGGGACTTGCTTCCAAGTAAATGTGTATGACACTGTTAGATTTCCAGCTTGTATATTGGTAAGTACTTGAATGGGAGAAGACCAATGAATACCAGGTGTTATAGGCCTGTGATGGCAAACCTATAGCATGCATGCCAAAGATGGAATACGAAGCCATTTTCCCCAGCACGCAGAGAGCGGGGAAGAGAAGGAAGAGGTGCACACCTGTTCCTCCTCCTTCCAGGCCCTCCCTGACCTTCAGTTGCCTCTCATGGAGGAAGGAGGAGAAAGAGGTATGAGCCTGTTCCTCTTCTTTTCTCCTCTCCCCAGGCCTTCAGCTGTCTCTAGAGAGGCAGATAAAAGCCCGGGAGGGCAGGGGGAAGAAGTCCTGCCCCCAGAGGGCAGAAGTCCTGCCCCTGGCACCAGGTAACACCCGGTGCTGGAAGGCCTTTTAGTTTGGGCACTTGGCCCCTAAAAGGTTTGTCATCGCTCATATAGGCTATATTTCAGAGGAATATAGCCTATTGCAAAACCACCTCTGAGTATTCTTTGCCTAAGAAAATCCTATGAAATCCATGGAGTCACCAGAAGTCAACAGTCAACATGAAGGAGCACACGTGCGTGTGCACACACAGAAACACATAGTCATGTGTGAGACTGTATAGGGTTTAGTCCTCTAGCTGAAATAATGAATTTCACAAACTTTTATATCTTCCAGACGTTTGGACTTCAATTCTGTAAATTGTTGAGCACTGGCCATGTTGGCTGGGACTTGTAGGACTTGAAACCAAATGAGCTAGAACTGTAAGTTGAGAACCATAGTATTGGACATTTAATTTAATTGGACCAACTTACCATTGTTTTTAGTGGGTTTATTGTATGTATGGCTAAATCTGGATCCACCCAACTGAAAAGGAAGCTAAAAGTCATAACTAAACATAAGGCCTATTGACTTCAGTGGGAACAAGTACAACTAATGTGACCACCTCAAAGAGGAAAAGGGGCATAGAAAACAGATCAAAGCAGTTTGGAGAGAATTTACTGAATGACTCAGAAATCTTTGGGTATCTGTGTGGATGATCCTGGTCCAGATCTATCCTTGATTGTACCTGGCACAGTTTTGTGAAATTTTGTATCTGAGATCTACTGCTACAGCAGGAAGCTCTTTTGTGGTCTCCATGAAGGTTGGCTGTTTAGCTACAAATTGTGCTGTCAGGCATATTGCAGAACTGGCTTTAGCAAAGGAAAAAAGAGGGCAAGAAGTCAAGTCATCTCAACTGTCAAGGTAAACACAGCAGCCTCTCATTTTGAATCTTGGTTTAAGAATAATAATCTGAAATGCACACTTCAAAACCAGTTTCTAAAGTGATGGTTATTTCAGAATAACTGTCCATAAAAGTCAGTGCATATGCAAAAGAAGATAAATCAAATGAAGGCATTTCAGTATTAAAAGCTATTAATTTTGTTTCACATAAGTTTGAATTACAATATTATTAAATTTCCTTAAGCAAAAATGATATATTTAGCTCAGACCACAAGTGTGATAATTTCACAGTGTTCCCCAATCTGTTCCTACAGAGGTGTTAGGGATAATTAACTGCCATTTATTTTCAGTGATTCAGAATCTGCAATTAATCAAATTGCAAAACCTGGGGGATGGTAGAAAACAGCAACAGTTTATTATGTATCACATTCTCATTCTTCTCGGTTTATGGTTGGGATCAGCTAAAAAAATTACCTAACAATTTTTTAAGCATACTCTTCAGCCAATTAGTTTTTCTCACTTTATCCTAACCTAAAATGTGATGACTTTGTTATATGCTTGTTTGTAAGCCTGTTTGTCAGTGACATTGATCAGAAACCTGTAGGACTACATGTGTTTTAGCAATCAGGCTTTACAAAGCCTATATCATTTAGTGAAGAAAAAAAGTAGTTTATTGTTTTCAAAACAATGGTTTTCCCTCCTCCAAAACTAATTTTTTGAGAAAATGCATTTTTTAAAAACACATATGACAAAACCAGAAACAGAGTTCTTAGACAACAGTGAATCCTTTCAAAGAAGCATTTGCCACTGAAACCTTGGGGCCCTTTCACATTATATAGTTATAGCACTATGATTCCAGTTTAACCAACATGGCTGCATCCTGTGGACTCCTGGGATTTGTGGTTTGATCAGAGGCACCAGAGGAGCTGTATGGGAAAGAATGCTAAATACTACTCCCTAAACTTCAAGCCTCACGAGTCCACAGGATGTTGCTATAGTAGTTGAAGTGGAATCACAACACTATAAAAGTGTAGTAGTATGAAAGGGCCCATGAATTTATATCTCTCAAGCCCAAAATGTACATGATAGCAATAGCTGCTCCATGAGGGGGGTTCTTTTTAAATAGAGGACGAGCTTGGAGAGCAATACAGATCAAGAGCACAAGAAGGAGGCAGAAAGGTTTCAATATTTTGTCCCTACTGTGGTCCCTATCAAGACTGAATTCCCTTGTGTGTGCTTGCAATTTGCAATGAAAGGAAAACCAGTAATTCACAAGATCTTAAGAACCACCAGGACATTTCAGATATAGTATTTATAAGTTCAAAGCCAATCAAATATCTTTGATAAATGACCAAGTTTAATTTGTGTCTTTCTTTCTTTCTTTCTTTCTTTCTTCCATCTCACAAGGGCCAACAGGAAAAGCAAGATTTGTAATCTATGTTATTTATTTCTGACATCCACTAGATAGAACATCTCATGAAGCTAGAACTATTTTGAATAAATGGGCCAATTTGACTTAAACATTCATCACTGGCAAACAATATCAACATTTACCAGAATAGACTTTAAAATGTTCAAAATTATGAATGCATAATTTAACTTAATGTTTCATTAATTTAGCATAATGTTGAACATTAAAAAAACCACAAAAATAATGACCATGGAAGATCTATTAAGAATTCATCCTAGATAGTGAGAAAATTGAAATAGTCAAAAAGTTTCCATACCTTGTTTCAAATATTGAGCAGAATGGAGACTGCAATTAAGAAATCAGAAGACTGGGATTGTGAAAAGCAGCTATGAAGGAACTGGACAAGATCATAAAATGTAAAGATGTAACTCTGAACGCTAAAGTGAGGATCATCCAAGACATTGTATTCCCCATAACTATGTACAGATGTGACAGCTGGACAGTGAAGAAAGCCAATACAAAGAAAATCAACTCATTTGAGATGTGCTGCAGGAGAAAAGTTCCATGAATACTGTGGATGGCCAAGAAGACAAAAAAATGGGTCCTACAACAGATAAGTGGGATGCGGTGGCTTAGAGGTTAAGATGCCAATTCTGATTATTGTAAGATCAGGAGGCTGGCAGTTCGAGGCCCAAGTGCTGCATGATGGAGTGAGCTCCTGTCACTAGTCCAAGCTTCTGCCAACTTAGCAGTTCAAAAGCATGCAAATGCAAGTAGATAAATAGGTACCACTTCAGTGGGAAGGTAACAGCGTTCAGTGAGAAAGTAACAGCCACTTGACCACCAGAGCAGTCCTCGGACAACGCTGGCTCCTCGGCTTAGTAATGGAGATGATCACTGCCCCCTACAGTCAGTTACAAGTAGACATTAATGTCAAGGGTCTACCTTTACCTTTACCTTTACCTTTAGAACAGATCAAGCCTGAACTCTCTCTGGAAGCCAAAATGACTACACTGAGACTGATGTACTTTGGCCACATTGTGAGAAGAAATTAACCATTAGAAAAGACAATGGTGCTAGGAGAGGTGGAAGGAAGACCACATACCAAATAGTAAGACCCAATTAGGTAAGACACAGGCCTGGGCCTGCAGGACCTGAGCCGAGCGGTTGAGGACAGGAGGTCTTGGAGATGTCTCATCCATAGGGTTACCATGAGCCGAAGTGACTTGAGGGCAGTTAACAACAACAAATTGAAGTGATCTCAAGTATTAATTTTTTCCTGTTTGGTTTGTAACACCTTGCCTGATGAAGAAGGCAGTGAAGCTTTGAAAGCTTGCAACATGTATATTGTACATTTTTGTATCACTCTTTGGTGGATTTTTGTTGTTACTGTTCTCAAGTAAGTCGGCCCTCCATTTTCATGGGGGATCTGTTCCGGAACCACTACCCTGCGAAAATGGAAATTTGTAAATATTCAAGCCCCATAGGTTTGAATGGGGTGTGGCCCTGCAGGCACGAGCGGGAGCATACACCCCATTGATTTAAACGGAGGTCACTCCTCCGTGAACATGTAAAACTGCGGACTTCAAGTCTGTGAGAACGGAAGGGTGATTGTATTGTTTTTTATGTATTATGGTGTGTCTTTAAAGCAACCTACTATTGAAAGAAAGGCAGGCCAACTTCATTGGCGAAAGCAAGAAGAATGCCCCCCTCCTTCCAGTCCACCATCATCCAGCCTCAGAAGGGGAAAGAGGCAGGCCTGCTCCTGCCCAAAGCAAGAAGAGCCCTCCCTCCAGCCCATCTGCCATGACCAAAGCTCCAAAGGGAGAGAAGTGCTAATGAACTTGATCCCTTTCTCATCACCATTTCCTTCTCCTTTTGTGTCATGTCTTTTTAGATTGTAAGCCTGAGGGCAGGGAATTGTCTATTATTATTATTATTATTATTATTATTATTATTATTATTATTATTTTAAAAAAGTGTAAGCCACCCTGAGATCCTTTGTGGATGAAGAGCAGGGTATAAATATTCTAAATAAATAAATACTCATATATGTCTTTTGTAATCACAGGTTTATCTGTCCTTGTTTTCTTTGTCCATAGGATGGTCCCATTAACATGTATTGTAATATATGTGGCAGGGATTTTAATCCTGCTTTCCCAATGTCCTAGTCCAACACTCAAACTACTACATGATATGCAAAGTTCTAAACATCTTGGGACCTTGATTTTAATAGGAGCAGATATTCCTATATACATGTGCACAAGAAAAGAGGGCTGTTACATCACATGGAGACATAGCAGAGACCTTTTTCTGCCATGGCACCCCAGTTGTGGAATGTCTTTTCTTTTGGAGGCCCAATTTGGATGAATACTGCCTTCAAGTTGGTGCCAAGTTAGAACCTCATTAAAGCTTTCAGGTCCTAGGAATTATGGCCTGACTAGGTTGTGAAATTCTATACATGGTTTAAAATTGGCTTTTAATTATTTAAATTTCAAATTGTTATGTGTTTTTACATTGTTCAATTTTTTTTTTGTTGAGGCTGGATCTGCACTGCAGAATTAATGCAGTTTGACAGTGTTTTAACTGCCATGGCTGCATGCTATAAAGTCCTGGGATGTGTAGTTTTTTGTGGCACCAGAGCTCTCTGACAGAGAAGGCTAAATATCTCACAAATTCCAGAATTCCGCAGCATTGAGCCATGTCAGTCAAAGCAGTGTCAAACTGCATTATTTCTGCAATGCAGATACAACCAGAGATGTTTTGAAATAGCATGGGATACAAAATAAATGAAATGAATAAATAAAACTAATTACTTTCTGGAAAGAACTTACCAAGCACTGCTTAAGCCATTCACCTCTATGACTTGTTAAGCTGCAAAACAGCAGAGCACAATTCAGTGTGAACAGTATTAAGAACAATTTGAGGAAAAGTCCTTCTTGAATATGTAAAAGTGAATTCTGCTGGCAAGATGCTAAGCTTGTACACAGAGAGAGAGATCCCATCCCCAACATCTGGCTGTTGTACTAGCTGCAGATGGTAGTGCTGCTCAAATATATGATAGAATGCAATTATTAAGAGTGTGAGCAAAAACACACCTAAAATATGCTCTGAAATATGAAGTATTTTCAAAGATCCTGATTGACTGTTGGATTTAATGGAGTGTAAATTAGTTGGCTCTGGCAGAAATGTTGCACTTTTAAACAGTCCTCAGGTGCAGAGGAAGTCTGACTATAGAGGTGATATGGGGGGCCACTATGGAGTGATGGACTAAATCTGGTAAACTGGGGTATGTTAGATGGCCCCCAAGGTGATATTATCATTCACGATATTTGTAACATTTATCATATTTGTGAGATTCAGATAAGAACACCCGTGACCTTTATTACTCAGGGTTATTGTAAGGATGAACAACAATTAAAACTGGAGATCATTTTAAAGATTCAAATACTTCTTGATGAATAGATGCACCAAGTCCTCTCAGTAATCAACCAATGTATGTAGTCAGTAGGTAAAAAAAGGGAAACGTATTCCCCATTGACAAGGTTGTCAAGTCGTGTCTGTAATGGATCAGATAAGGGTAAGGAAAAAAAACCCTGAAGCTTAATCCAAACAAAATAGAGGTGTTCATGCTGAGTTAAAAGGCTGATTAGGGAACAGGCATTCAGCCCCTTGTGGATGTGGTGGTTATCCCCTTCCTGAAGTCTCAGCTTCACAGCTTGGGTGTACTTTTGGACTCAGTCCTAAGCCTGGGTGCCCAGGTTTGTGGGGTGGCAAGAAGTGATGGCAGATCACTGGATGTGTCAGGTCAGGTCATAGTGATACATACCTCATTTACAGCTCATTTAAATTACAGTGAACATCCTCTACGTGAGGGTTGCCTTTAAAGAATGCTTGTAAAGAGCAGCTGGTTCAAGACACTGTGGCCACACAATTGATCAGAGCTGCTTACAGGGAACATAATACTCCCTTGTTGTAACAAGTTCACCGGGTACCTGTTCATTTCCAGGATCTGTTCAAAGTGCTGGTCATGACAGATAAAGTTGTATACAGTTTGATTCCAGACTAGCTTTTCTCTGAGCCTAGCAACTTTACAGGTATTTTTTGGAGAACACAGAAGGCCTTCTCTGTGGCTACTGCCAGACTGCGGCATCCCTCTCTTAGGAAACTGGTTGGCCCAATCTGGTCTTCTGTCATCAGGCAAGGAGCCTCTTATTTAGACAGGCTTTTGGCCTTGGTTACTGAAGAAAGTTTTTTTTTTAAAGTTAAGGGTGCTATTTTTGCCTCTTCATTCAGAACCATTCTTAAAATAATAGTTTTTAAAGTTCATATTATGATTGATAGATTTTATCTATTTGCTATGTTCTGTTGATGTGTTCTGTGCTGTGAGCCACCATAAGCCCCTGTTGTTCTTGCTGTTTTTTACTGCTGTCAAGTTGATTTTGAGTTATGGTTACCCTATGCATGAGAACCTTTTCCTTAACAGTTCTGCTCAGGTCTTGGGGACTCAGGGTCATGGTTTCCTTGACTGAGTCCATTCATGTGTAATGCAGTCTTCCTCTTTTCTTACTTACTTCTACCCTACCAAGCATTATTGTTGTTTCCAGTGAGTCATGTCTTCTCATGATATTGCAAGGTATAACATCTCAGTTTAGTCATCTTGGCTTCTAGAGAAAGTTCAGACTTTATTTGCCTTAATACCCATTTATTTATCTTTTGGGCAGTCCATGGTATACATAAAAAAATTCAGCATCACTTTTCTTTTTCTTTCCCTATCAGCTTTCCTCACTGTCTAGCTTTCACAGCCATAAACAGAAATTGGATATGTGATGGCATGGACAATCCTAATGTTAGTATTCAAGTTAGTATTATCTGTTTTTACACTTCAGGATCTTGTCCAGTTCCTTCATAGCTACCCTCCAAGTCCCAGTTTTCTGATTTTTTGAGGGCAGTTTCCATTCTGATTAATGACTGAACTAAGGTTTGGAAAATCTTGAGCTATTTCAATATCTTCATCATCTACTTTAAAATCATCTAAATCATTTTTGTCATTATTTTATTTTCTTAATTTTTATCTGTAAACCTATCCTTGTACTTTCTTCCTTGACTCTCTTTAGTTGCCATTTTGGTTGCCTGAAGAATATGTTTCCAATGAACAAACTGTTGGATTTTAAAAATTCAGTCATTGGCTCTTCAGTTTCATTTCTTGACCCAAGGCCAAATTCTAATACATTCTTTTGTTCTGCTTTGTTTCTAAACTTGCATTACAATTATATATGTCCTATGTTAACATGTTCTGTTTTTGGTGTGTCATCAATCTCCTTCTGGACCTAGAAACTTTCAATTTCTTTTTCTTCTGCCAACTGGAGCATAAACTTGGATTATGGTTATATTGATGGGCTTTCTCTGATGTTTTATTGATGTTATTTGAAAAGACTTTGCATTATATCCCTTGACTGCTTTTGCTACATCTCTCCCACTATTAATGCCACCCCATTTCTTTTTAGATTTTCATTTCCTGAGTAAAACACTAATTATCTGACTCAAAAATGGCTCATTCCTGTCTGTTCTAGCTCGCTCGCCCCAAGTATTGCAATGTTTATACCAGGGGTAGGCAACCTTTTTGAGCCAGGGGCCGGGTTGCTGTCCCTCGAACAATTGGGGGGCCGAAGCACCAAAAATAAATAAATAAATAAATAAATAAAAATTAAAATAAAAATTAAAATAAAAAATATGCATGCACACTCTCTCCACCCCAGAAAAGCCATGGCAAAACCCCTGTGGAGATTTTGCCAAGAAAACCCCAAGAACAAGTAATAACAACAATAATCAATATCATCATGGTGGGCGGCAGCGGCGGCAGGACCAGCCTGGGGCCGGTCCAAAGGCCTCAGGGGGCCACATCCGGCCCCCGGGCCTTAGGTTGCCTACCCCTGGTTTATACAGTCAATTTCTTGTTTTGCTATATCTAGCTTCCCTGGATTCATGCTTCTCACATTCTATGTTCCTTTAATATCCATTGTGTAGCTTCAGAATTTCCTTTCATCTCTGAGCATGTCAACAGCTGAATATTTTTTCAGTTTGAGTCTAGTTGCATCATTAGTCACAGTGTTACTCATAGGTGTCCTCTGCTGTACCCCAGTAGCTCATTGACTGCCTCCTGACCTGGGAGTTTCATCTTCTGGCACTATCTCTTGTTTAATTTTGTGTGTGAGGATCACAAAGCAAAAGGATATACCATTCCTTAATGGTAGGAATACACAAAAGTCCTGCAATTATCTCTGTAGGAACATTATAAGAAAATAGGCTTTTTTACCTCTTCTCCCATCTCCCTGTTTAATCATAAGTCCTGTTTACTACTACTTGAGTGGTTTGCTGGTTACAAGGCAATAAACCTTTTTTCATATCCTTTGCAAGGAGAGGGGCTCCTTAAGACTTGTCAGATTGTGTGTGTGTGTGTGTGTGTGTTTTAAATCTGTTTTATTTGCTTCAGTCTGTTCAGTGTCACTCTGTTAGAACAGCAACATGGCTCCAACATTCAAGCCTGGGAAGCTGTACATCAGGCACACTTTAGCAGATTTATGTCATCAACCCCCACACAGTATCAATCATTCTTCAAGGTCATGCTTAGCTACCAAAGCAAGTGCTGCCCTGAAATCACCAAGATAGGACTTGAGACCAAGCCAGTTGCAAGTTTTCAGGTGCGCTGGGAGGAAAGGGGGGGGGGGATCAGGTTAAGGAATTCTTAGCAACAAATCCTGAGGGGTTTGTGATGGGGAGACAAGAGGGGGGGGAGGTAGGGAGAGATGTTGTTACCATCAGCATAAAAGCAAGATGTCTGTGTTAAAGAAACCAGGGCACATTTTGAGACAAATAAACAGAGATTTATCAGCCTGGCTGTAGTTTTACGAAGTGCAATATTGAAAGGTCTCGTCTGTCTCTTTCAAAACTTGACCAGATAAATGAGATACAACCAGAGCTAAATATATCTGTTCTGTCATGGGATGTAAAAAAGATTTGAATTTTTCTTTTCCTTGATGAGAAATGGTATGGAGTACACTGAGACACTGGGAAAGTTGCTAATCACCAAGAGATTTCCCCCCCCCCCCAGATTTCAGTACTTTTTATTTGCAAGAAACTTGCTTTGCATAAAACAACCTTTCAAGAAGATTTACACCCCTAATGTATATGAATAATAGGATGGGTCAGGATGTAGTATATCTTGAGTTCAGTAAGGCAGTTGGCAAGGTCCCCCTTGATGTTCTTGCAGGCAACCAAGTAAAAAATGCAGGCTAGAAAATGATACTGTTGGCCTGCTCCGGGTTCTGTCCTAGGCCTGGTGTTGATCAAAATTTTAATACATAAATTGGAAGATGAAATAGAGGGAATGTTTATCAAATTTGCAGTTGATATGAAGTTAAGAGGGATAGCTAATACTCAGAGGAGAGAAAGAGAATTCAAAATGTTTACAAGGTAGAGAGTTGATCCCAAAACTATCAAAATGAATTTCAACAGGCATAAATAAAAGGTGCTACCTTTAGGCAGAAAAGATGAAATGCACAAGTATGGGAATAATGACACCTAGCTTGAAAAAATACATGTGAAAAAGACTTAGGGGTTTCAGTAGACCACAAGCTAAACATGAGTCAACAATGTAATGCAGCAGCCCAAAAAGCTAATGCCATTCTAGGTTGCATCAACAGTAGTGTAGTGCCCAAATCAAGGGAAGTAATAATACCACTTTGTTCTACCTTGGTCAGATTTAATTTGGAATACTGTGTCCAGTTTTGGGCACCACAATTCAAGAAGGATGTTAAAAAACTTTAATATGTCCAGAGAAGGGTGAACAAAATGGTAAAAAGTTTGGAAACCATGCCCTATGAAGAACAACTTAGGTATCTTAGGTTCAGCTTAGCCTGGCTGAAATAGATGGCTCTTGGGGTCTCTTCCAACTCTGTGATTCTATAATTTAAAAATCAGTATAATTCAGCTGGTGGTGCAGTGATTAAATTATTACAGCCACTCACTTGCAAACTATAAGGTTGTGAGTTCAATACCAGCCAAGGGCTCAGGCTTGACTCAGGCTTGCATCCTTCCAAGTTCTCTAATATGAGTACACAGTTGTTGGGGGCAATTAGCATACACAATGTAAACCGCTCAGGAAGTGCTTAAGTGCACTGATAAGCACTATAGAAATGTACTTGCTATTGCTATTGATGGCCTTTCATTTATGCCCTCTAGCATTCTCCAAAGCCCAACTTCAACTGGCATAGAATTAATGCATATTTATTACTCTATCAGTTTTATTGGTAGTCATTACTCTATCTTCCACTCCCTAGAAGATCAAATGGTTAGCAGATTTTCCTCTATGTTAAGGACATCTCATGGTAAACATTCATAATCTTTTCTTTTGATCTTGGATGAAAAACCCAACACAGTAGCTCCAGATAGATGTGAAAGTGAGTTGAGGGCTAATGGTCAGGGATTTCTGAAAATTATTGTCTAACAATGTCTGGGGACCCAAGGTTGAGAAGCACTGATTGAGAGTCCTGAGTGTACCTTGACATTCACTTGCTAGGTGTGACACTTGGAGATACGTTGGGTGGCTTTTCATAATGTAAGATACATTAAAATGTCCAGTTGGTCCATTTTTATCCTACCATAAAACTAATGTCGGGTGATTTTTTGTTTTGTTTTATTTTTAAAGAGAGGTGGGCAAAGCCATGAAGGTAAATAATCCATTTAGAATGACTGAATTTCAAGGTCACAGGCCTTCCATGTACGATGCAAGATTTCTTTCTGCAAGATCATAGACCCATAGTATGGTCTAAAAATAATGATCTTTATAAAATAATCTTGTTTGGTCAAGGCCAGGTTTCAGGGAAAGCCTTGGCAAAATGCTTTATATTGGATTTGACTTTTATCTATGTGGGCCTCGAAGAAGGCAGAAGCACCAACCATCTGAACCAGACATATAAATCCTTTATTATTTCATTCTTAGACTCAAGAATGAAAACTTTCATAAGTTTTCCTTCTACTAGAAGTGAATACAAGATTTGTACATAAAATACCTTTTTTGTGTGTGCAAAACAAAACCTTCAGGCAAAGTTGGTATCTGCTGGAATACTGAGGCTCTAGCATGGGCCCAAGCATCTGGACAGTTACATGTTCCTCTTCTTAGAGAAACATTCTCCTTTCCAAAGATCTGCAATATGACAACTGAACTATCCAAAAAAAAATTTTTTTTTGCAGTGGTGCAGTTGCCTACTCTTATTTTACAGGAAGTGTAGGGTTTGTTTGTTTGTTTTAAGGAATAATAGGCTGCCAAGACCTGCTGTCTAGTTAGCTCCAAGGGGCAATTGTTACCATACAATTCCAGGTGAAAACTCGACTGGACTCTTTCCTCTGTGCTGCAAAAGCGGGAATTTTAGCAGGTGTTGCTTGCCATGCAAGCAGGTAAAAAGCAACACCTGCTGAAAATCCCTCTTCCACATAGCTATTAAAAGTGGAAGGGCCCTCTCGTGTTTCGATCTGTAGCTCCTTTTACCTGGATGGGCAAACCTCCCACAAGTTTTAAGTTCCACCTGTTGCAAAGTGCATTCCAGTCCTACCATGTTTTATTTACCATAGGAAATTCTGACCACTTCAACAGCTTACACAGCCGCAGAGAAACTGGGACCAATTAATTAGTGAGGGTATTGCTAGTAGGTGGTGATATCCAGGATCGTAGCCCCATATGTTTGAAACATCCCGTGCCCTGCTTTGTTAGGTGGCATTCTGGGAGGAAAAAACAACAACCTTGAGTTAATTATATATGTGGCTTTCCGAGGAATGGTTGTGATTGGGTTTTTTTAACCTCTTAATGTTTGCTTAAATGTTTGGGGAAGTCATTAATCAAGACTAGCTGCCATCAATCTCAAAACTTGTAAAAGTCTACTGAAGGAGGCAGGAATACTTTAAAAAATGTGTTAAGCTAAGGGAATCATATGGAACTTTTTAAAGGAGTGTATCAGGGGAATTTGCAGACTATAACCCCATACAACTGCAGGAAAGGCTACTGAAAATGTGAATTAATTTAACACAGAATTTGTCCATGGTTCTTCATAAGAAACAGCAGAAACTTGGGAAGTGCAGAGATCAGAGTGGCATGCAAAATTATACATCTCGGCAAGGGAGATAGAAGGCACGCTTGGAGAGCTAGCCATTATTTTTAAAATAAGAAAGACATGATGATTGATTTTTCCCATAGGGGATTCCAAAAGATATCCAACTGTGGGAGGGGGAGAAAGTAAAGGAAGAGCCTATCATTTCTAAAAGGTCATGAGAAGAACCAGAGCAGAAGAGAGCATTTGATCAAAGAAAAGCTGTCACATCCATGTGCTGTGATATAGGCAGCTAAGAAAAAGATGCTGGATATTGAGCATCTCAGCTATGTGGCAAAGAAAGTGAGTGGTTCATAAGCATTAGTAGTTTACATGGAAATGCTGAATTGTAAGTGCTCATGAAGGCAGTTCCTGTAGACCCACAACCCCCAATCCGCTCAGCTATGTTGATCCACACCAACATAATAGTTTTCATCTCCATCAGATCTTTTGAAAAATTTACGAGCTATTTCCTGCACGTCAAGTATACCGATTTGGCAGAGACAGTCTGTTAATTCTCTGCCATCCTAATTTTTAGTTCTTTTTAAAATGTCCCAGTTTCTCTCTCCTTTTTTCACTTTCCCCCTTTGTCCTCAGCTTACTTCAATTACTGCAAACTGAGTTCAATGTGCAAAAGTAGTTTGCACTCAATTCAGCATATGGGAGGAGAAGAGAGGGAGCAGAATCTTGTCCTTTCCAATAGGCACATGCAAAAGCAAACTGCTACAGCTTTCTCTTAGCTGTATGTTCTTCATTTTTAATAACTTTTGCCATTTTGACCATGCACTGATGTTGCTTGGTCACACATGTACCAGTTTTCATCTGCTGAATGTTGGAAGGTATGCTGTTATAAAGAAAATGGCCTATTTGAGACCAAACCACCTGAAAATGCTTTGTATTTCAATAGGTATAGTGCATGACAGTATATATCCTTGCTGGGGAAGTTCATGTACTCATGTGAGAATGGCAGCTGAACACCAAAAGGGGTATGAAAATCAGCAGATGATGTCAGAATCTTTGCTCATAAAAATATTTTGGTGCTTTGACTCTATGAGCCCTGGCTCTGCTATATTGCTTTTAAGCATGGCTGAAAATACAGTCAGCCCTCCGTATCCACAAATTATGCATCCAGGGATTCAAACATCCACAGCTTGAAAATATTCAGAGAAAAAAAATCCCAAATGCATACAAGGGACACCATTTTACTATGGCATTGTTTATAATGGGACTTGAACATCCATGGATTTTGTTATCCGGGGGTGGGATCTTGGAACTAACCCCCAGTGGATACAAAGGTCCCACTGTAAGTATAAAGTTGGTTCACATTGTGTTTTCTCCCTTTTGCCATACATTAAGACTGAGATCCTCTTCAGAGCCAGCATAGCAAATTCTACACTGGCATGCCTCTGTGGGAATATCATACACTTCTCTTAGACTGGATACCAGGGCTTGATTCCCATCTTGGCCATGAAACACACTGAGTGGCCTTGGGCAAGTCACATGCTCTCAGCCTCAGAGGAAGGCAATGGTAAACCTTCTCTGAACAAATCTTTCCAAGCAAACCCCATGTTAGGTTCATCTTAGGAATGCCATAAGTTGGAAACAACTTGAAGGCACACAACAACTCTTACATAGGAATACTCAGAGGTGGTTTGACATGTCTTTCCCCTGAAATATAGCCTACAGTACCTAGTATTCTTGGCAGTCTTCCTTCCAATTATTAACCAGGCCAGACCCTACTTGGCTTCTAAGATCAGACAGGATCTAGTACCTCCAGAGTATTTAGGCAGATAGATCACTGCAAAGCTTTCAAAGTAAACTATTTTCTATGTTTGTCTTGAGGCAGTGTTGAAAAGGAAATGGAAAGGAAAAACTGAATGGTGTGTAAACCTATGTGAGACTTGGCACTAACATACCCTTAGGTCAAGATGCCAATAGGATTATTATACTGCTCAGTAATTTTATTCAACAGCAAAGTCTTGTGGCCCCAGAAGGACTAACAAGTTTTATTTGGCATAAACCTTTGTGGGATTCAATCCACCTCATTAGATGCAAAATATTACTCAACATATTACCCAACAATGGGTAATATGATTGTATTTATTGTTGGCTTGAACTGCTTTTTGCTGCCTTGAGTGGTATGTACCCACAAGGTCAGGATTTAATTGTTTGTATAGAATGACTGAATTAATAAATTAATGAATATCCTTCTAGAGATATCCGTCTAGATCTCAATAGACATATGGGGAGATACAGACATAAATATGCAGACAGAAAATTCATGTTTTAGGTACATCTTTTTGTCAAGCTTGCTGATTCATAAGTGGCTGCCTTAGTTCTTGTGGACTGGTCTTCTTGGAGAGCTTTTTGCTTCTTTGCATATTTAACTAAACCCAGCTGCTGAATCTTCAAACTGACTGCTGAGATGTACAGCACTTCTATTTCTGCATAATAAAAGGAAGTTAATCAAATAGTTCAACATTTGTTATGGTCCTTTAAAATATAGAGAAGAGGCTGGAACATTTCTAGAAATTAGGATGAATAATGTTAACCCAGCAACTACTATGGGTCTATGACCATGTTTCTCCATTAGTTGGAAAGACTGCCTTCCCAGAAGTGTTCCCCCCCCCCAAAAAAAAACAACGTAGGAAGATCTTCTTTAGGAGAGTTCCAGTAAAACTGCAATCCTGCACAATTATTTAGGAATATGTCTCACTGACATCTAATCTGCACCACAGAAATAATACATCTTGATACCAGTTTAACTGCCATGGCTCAATGTTATGGAATTCTGGAATTTATAGTTTATATATATATAGAGAGAGAAGGCTAAAGATATATATATATCTTTAGCCTTCTCTCTCTATATATATCATTAGCCTTCTCTGAGAGCTGTGGTGTCACAACAAACTACAAATCCCAGAATTCCAGAACATTGTACCATGGCAGTTAAAGCAGTGTCAAACTGCATTATTTCTGCAGTGCAGATTGGATATGAGTTCTATGTGACCAAACAGGATTAAATCCACAGGATAATTAAACATAATGGAGTGAGGCAGTGAATACCAATGTGTAAGATGATATATTATTAAGAATATTCATACATGTGTACAGGGTAGGGAAAAAATAGAAACATTACAATGTTTGCAAAGATTTCAGTGGCTGTTTTAAAAGATAATGGCATTACTTTTTGATATTTACCATGAATAAATATCAAAACACTACCATCCTCTAGAATGTTTTCTTCACTGTCTGCATGGACAGGGCCATCTCATTTCAATGGACCTTGTAAAAGAGAAATTCCCAGTGACTTTTGATTATTTTAGCATGGAATCTGAGCTCTACACATAAAGCAATACTCCACCATGTGGCATTATGTGAAAACAATGCTGCCTTTTAGAAACAAAGATCAGAAGATACAAATTTTAAGTTCCTTATTAATCTTGGTTTATAGGTACACAAGAAACTTTTTCTTAATTATGAAAACTTCATTTTAAAAAAGAGTATTTTTTATATATATATATATATATATATATATATATACACACACACACACACATACATACATATATACATATACACACATACAGTATACATTTTGGGCTTATTTGTTTTATATATATATATATATATATATATATATATACAAATAAAATAAGCCCAACATGTACTCTCTCTCTCTCTCTCTCTCTCTCTCTCTCTCTCTATATATATATATATGAAAGTAATTTTTTAACGAAGTTTTCATAATTAAGAAAAAGTTTGTCTACCTATAAACTAAAATTTAATTTGTAAGGAACTTAACATTTGTATCTTCTGATGTAAGTTTCTAAAAGGTAATATTGTATTCTGATGTAGGTTTCTAAAAGGCAATATATTCAGATAAAATAAGCCCAACATGTGCAATATAAATTTCATTCAGTAAAATACAACCAATGTCCTCTTAGCATACCTGTCCCTTAGGAAAGGAGCACAGCCCATTGGAAAAGCAGTTGCAGACATGATGGGTCTTGAAGGTGGAACATCTCTCCTAACATGACATTCAAATGAAACAGTGGGTGTATCCACACTGTAGAATTAAAACAACTTGACACCACTCTAGCCTATGGAATCCTGAGAACTGTAGTTTGGTGAGGTATCCAGCCTGGCTTTTCAGACAGCTCTGATGCCTCACCAAACTACAAATCCCAGGATTCTGCAGAATAAATTGTGGATGTTAAAGTAGTGTCAAGCTGCTTTAATTCAACAGTGTGGATACACCGTGACTCTTTTGCTGAGTGTGTTGTGTGCATTGATGGGGAGGGAGAGAAAATCTTTTCAGAAACCAGTGTGTTTAGCCTCTTTTTCAAAGCCCTGCTTGTTGTTTGGGCGCTAATTATGACAACGACTGAGCTTAAGCACCAAGACGCTAGCATGTTTCTTTTTCAATTCCTAGCTTGATGACATTTATGCAAGATAACAATCAGGAGATGGTTTTACTTTGAAATGACACTGCTAAGTATTAGGACACTACAAATATTATGTAAATTCTTAAAGAGAAGGTTGCAAGCTGATAAACTTCAGCTTACACACTGAAGTTCATTTTGGACTGCACCTGCCAACATCCCCCAACCACAGGATCATAGATTCTGGAAGGTATAGTTCAAAAATTAACCTTTCTGAGCTCCATTTTCATTCGGGTTTTATTTGTCCTTAGTTTAAGTGATGGGAAACCTCTATCCTGTCACTCTCCATATGGATGAGACCACCTCTCACATCATCCCTAAGAAGCCTGCTGGGATAGAAAATATTAGTCTAAAAGGATGGATAGTCTGTTCTGATAATAAAGCACCCCACCATGACCCAAATGTGCTGATTTAATCCAGGGAAGGGACGATAAGTCAGTAGCAGAGCTATGCAGAATATTCCAAGTTCTATCACTAGCATCTGTAGTTAAGGATGGGAGCCAGGGTAGTGGTTTGAGTGTTGGATTAAGACTTCAGGAAGCCAGGGATCAAATCTCCACTCAAATATGGGGAAGGACTGGGTGATTCAGGCAAGTTATTTTCTCTCAGCCTCAGAGGAAAGCAATGGCATATCTCTGAATAAATATTGCCAGGAAAGACTTGGGATGGGATCACCATAAGTTGAAGTCACCTTGAAGGCACGTAACTGCAAGACTGATAGTCAACAACAGGAAAGAGCTTGGTCCAGGCCAAGACCCCAGAGAGACGCTTCCTGTGAAAATAAGCAATACTGAGCTAGATGGAAGAAGAGTCTGATAGATAGCTCTCTGGTCTATTATTCTTTTTTTTCTGGGGGTGGGTGGAGTTAGTTGGTAGAGAATGGTCTGAAATTTTTTTATACTTCAGTCATGTATAAACATAGTTTGAGATGAATTAAACTACTTGAGATGAATTAAGGCTTCAATCCTATGCAAAAACATATATCAAAGTAAATCTCACTGACATTAATGGGACTCGTTGCTGAGTTGAGACATGTATATTGCACTGTAATACAAAGCACACTCACTTGGAAATAAGTTTCTTTGTAGCTCGAGTAGATATCCCTAGGAGGATATAGTAAATTAGTTTAAGATAAACACTGGATAAACAACAACAACAAAAAACAGTAATGGATTTTTATCAGTTACCTTGCCTTAACTAAGAAGGCTCAGTATTCATTGGCTGCAGGGAAAATATGTTTTCAGAAATAATCTAACGATTCAGCTGAAAAGCAAATGTTTAGTTGGGATGTAATTTTCAAATATATTAATATCTCTACTTTTCTGCTAATCACCGCAAAAATTGCACTTTGAAAAAATGGAGCTGATTTGGGGCTTTGGTGGACTGGTGGACTTGAGACTGCAAAAATGGAGTCTGGGGGTCATGCATTGAAATAAGTAAAGCTATGTAGTACAACCTGTGTACTACACTTCTGCCACTCCTAAGGTGCGTTAATACAGCACATATATCCTGCAAGACAATTATATCAAAGGGCCTGAAATTACCTGACTGTAACACTATTATCTCCTATTGTATTGTATGTATGTAGTTTTATCTTTAGATTTTTTTATATTTGTCTAAGCATGTGGGATGCTTACTGTGGCCTTTATGTGCAAATGATGGGAAAAATCACGTATGACCTTTCACTCACATAAATGTGCACACAGTTAATTCAGTAGCAGAGGAACTAAGAAACCCAGTTACTGAACTGTGAGGATGCATAACAGGACACCAGTAGGAGTGCCTGATGTACATTGTGGGCCCAATGCACATCATGTGCCCAAAGTGCATCAGGGACCACAGTGCATTGGTCCTTTTGCTGGCTCTGCTATGTAGTTATATAACAATAGCCTTCTACTGGATATGGACTTTGCAATTCTATTTCCCAAGGACAGAAATCCACTCATGAGCACACAACACCCCAACAGGATTCTGGCCATTTATTTATTTTTTAAATTATTATGTTGTGCTTTGATTTACTGATATATTGGTTTATTTTTGCTCTGCATCATTGTCAAAGCTATTGGCTACTGTGTGACTAAAAAAAATCTAAGAAATAAGAAGAAAATCAAATTATTATTTGGATTGTGTCCTAAACATATTGGATTTCCCCCCTTTAAAAAGAATTACATTATAGAGTAGCGTGATTTAGAATACAAAGCCACATTAATGATGGCTAGGTTGGGCTGTGATATTTTATTCTGCAATATTGCTCACCTTAACACTCAGAAATCACACTTTTTTTCAATAATGGACTGTAAATACAGAGTCGAACGTAATGGAATTATTGATTCAAATACTGCTAAATCTCATGCAAGTATTTATATGGACTCCAAGAGGCTTTACTTAAGGCCTCAAACACCTGCATAGAATTCTGTTATACTTTTATCCCTTAACTCCACAATGAAAACACAATAGTCTTAGCTTATGCGACTTTCTAGACATCACCTAACATTCCCTTTTGGCAGGGAAATGATTGCAATGCATGCTTAGTATTTTAATATAGAAATCACAAATCATGATACAGAATGAGCCTGAGACTTTATGGAAAACACTGTCTGAAGTTAGCTAGGAAACTCTGAAGTTAGCATTTTAACACATTATAAATCTTTAATAAAATGATTCATAAGCACAATACTGGCCTCATAGGTACATTTTCATTTTTTATTCATCACTCATATGATAGACATGGCTTAGAATCATACATTTGGAAAAGTTCTCAAAGCTCACCTAGCTCAACCCATTGCTAATACTAAAGCAACCTTGTAAAATGGCCATCCAGATTCAATTTAAAAAATATCACCTTCTGAGACTATCTGTTCTACTGCCAGGCTTTTCCTCATGCTTTCCCTTTATAATATGAACCCATTAATTCTGGTCCTGTTACAACAGAAGGTAAAGTAGCTCAATTATCTGCAAACAGCCATTTAGAGGTCTGAATATGGTTATCATCTCACCTCTTAATCATCTCTTCCCCAATCTACTTCTCCTTCAACCTCTCCTCATAGGATTTGGGTCCAGTTAGTTGAAATCAACAAGACTCAACATCGTAACTGTGGTAGGGAGAAAGAACTAATTCAATATACCAAAATAAGAATTTTTTCCCTTCTGAAATGATTTCACCGAACCCCTTGGAGGTGTTCGGTGTTGGAGGAGTGGGTTTGTAAATCCAGCAGAGTGAAAACACGCAGAGCATCCAAGCTTCTAGCAATAAGCTTTATTATAGAAAAATATGCAGAGTAAAAACATAAAGTCCACTAAAGCATCACATCTTGCAGATGTGGCTAACAGGAACAAAACTATAAATCTTTAATGCTACATTGTGAAGCAGTAAGACATGCTATAGCTCCATTGCATAATAAAGAAAACTTAATCCATTCTAATGAAAGTTCAAAAGCAGACTGACTTCAATGCCTGATACACAATTTCTCAGCCCAGCCTTTCTCCACCTCTTGGGTGTTAACCTACAGGTTAATTGGATGTTCTGTACGTGACGTATGTTAACCCAACCTCTTGTTGTTCATCTTCCTTCATGCGATTTACTTTCTCATAACAACTTTTATTATTGTTCCTTTGTGTAAACAAGAACACTTTCCCATCTAGTAGTCTCCTCTTGTTTTGTCTTTTGGCCACCTGGACTGAGTTGTTGTGTTCGGCCTAGAAGCATGTTCTCATGGAAAAATTAGACACACACATCTTTACATTTCACCATTGACTGTATAGCCCATCAATACTCGGACAGGAGGCAAGTTTCAGATTTTGTCAGGAGCTAATGAAACCTGTGGAACTGTTAGGGATAATCTTGATGTCTTTTGAATGGGATTCAGAGCTTAACCTGCCACCCTTGAAATGAGATCAGATTGTTTATCTGTGAATAAACTGAAGGTTGGAAGTGAAGCTCAGAGAGCACCTGCAGATTGATTCTAAGCCATGTGGCAACATTTGGGGCTGCTGGTCTCCCTCCCTAAAAATTTGATGTGAGAACAGTGAAGTAAAGGACATCTACTATCCCTGATAGTAATAATCAGGGAGGCTGCACTGTAATATTACTTGGGGGGTTCGTGACTACTGGAATGCGAGTACTACTGCAACCAGTGCTGAAATTGGATGGCAATTTCTTGCAGAATATCAAAACAGTCTCTCTCTCTCCCGTCTGGAAGGAAAGACTGTGAAGACTTTTACAGCCATGGTGGCAAAGTATTACTGGTGATTGTGTTAATTTTAGTGGCTGGTAGATCAAGTGAAGGCTCCTTGCCTATGCCCAGTGTAAATAAAACAATAATCAGGAAAATGTAGTATGCCACCAATTATGTGATTCAAAGGCAAGGTAAAACACCTCCTACCCTGCAATTTTCACTGCTCAGCACAGTGGGATGTATATAATTCTAAACAAATATATGGTGATGTTATTTTAAAGTACAATGAAAGAAAATTGCCATTTTGTAGAAGCAACTGGCTTTAAATTTAAAGTTTCAATCCTATCCCATAAATATATTTTAAGAATGAAAGCCCAGTAGTCCGCAGACCTTAGTTCCAAGAAAAGTAGGAAAAAGATTTGTAGAATAACACCTTCAGCTTTAACCCCTTTGGCAGCAAGAAAACCACCAATCAGAACCTGAGAAAATGAGACTGAACAGATTCCAGAGTACATATCAGAAGCACTAGAGCAGCCCACAGCCAGTCCCGAGGCCCGTTTGTGTGGCTCCCTAGGGTAATTTCCCCTATTGCCACCCCCCAAATGCCTTCTAGGGGAAATTTTTGTCACATTCTTCCCTGTCCACAGGTTATTTCAAACCCAGGGAGACCTTTTTATTTAAAACCAGATAAATTGTGATATAAAAATGGGCTAGTTCATGTTGATTTTAAAAGGCCCCCAGCCCCCACCTCCAAAATGGCAAAAATTCCTCCAATGGGTGTTTGGGGGCATTCTGAAGCCAATAAAACATAATTTTAAAAAAATTAAAATTTGCAGGATGCAGTGGCATGTAATTAGAAATTACATCAGAATTAGCAGCTTACAAGGAAGTGCACATTAGAAACACCATGTAGTTAGAAATTGGTTTGATCTAGCTACAGTCATAAGTTACTAGTCCTGTACAGTTTAGCACGAGTTACAGATCTTCATCTCCATTCACAATGAAAGATAGATCCATGTGGAAATTGAATAGAAGTAGAGGTGCTGTGAGGGCCAATATCTGGGGCAGAAATCTATGGCTCCACTAGCCTCCCCCCAATTAAAAGTTGTTGGTTTCCATATTTTGAAATAAGTAAAGCTATGACTCATTAGATGCAGACAATGATTCCCATCCATCTCAGATAGCAGAATCAACAGCTAGTCATATGGAGAGCCTCATATTCTTTGATCCCAAGGACTTACTGCTGCCTTGTTGGACCCAAGTGGTACTCCCTAATGATGCCATACTAAAAATCACAGATATCTTTGCCTTAAGGATGTTATCTAGCAACCAGAACAAGACAATACAAAATGTTTTAATCCACAGGATACAGCAATTTATCTTTATGGGAGTTCCAAAATTCTGATTACAAAATTGGCATTACAGCTCTTCCAGATACATCTACCCAACTTCTAAGACATTACTACTGTTGTTACAGTGACTACTGCAGTGACTTACTGACATGTTTTTCTTATAGGACTTCCATGTACACTTATCCCTCCATATTTACGGCTTTGATTTTGAGGATTTGATTATTCACAGATTACTAGAGTTGTGCAGGAGGACCTAGAGATTCCTAGAGAGAATGCTCCACTAGGCATTTGTAGCTCCTCCAGCGCAATTCTATGATCAATGCCTCACAGATGTTGGCCACAGAGTTGCACTGGAGAACCTAGAGATTCCTAGAGGTAAAAGCATACTTTTACCTGTTCTCAGGTAAAAACATACTTTTTGTTATTTGTGGTTGTTTCACATTCACGGGGGTCCTGTGCCCTTAACCCCAGCAAATGTGAAGGGACGAGTGTATACATGCTTAAAACTTATACTCCTTTCTTTTGTTTTTTTCCCCTCCCATTAGCTATTTTATGGTCTGTGGTGTTTTAATTTAAAAAAAATTAAATGAATGTCCTGACTTAGTTAGGAACATAATCGTGTAACATTTTTGCTGTATACCTCACTTTAAATCATGTCACATAGAAGCACTGCTTCAAATTCAAACCCAGATGTCCACTACTTTTGCTTTTGATGGACTAGTCTTAACTACTCTTGTACAGGAAACCTAATTCCCTTGTCATATTCACTAACTACTTTTAAAATCCTTCCAATGTTCCTATGTGCAGCATTTCCCATGAAACACCTCCAAA
This sequence comes from Phrynosoma blainvillii, assembly GCA_026167975.1. Taxonomy (NCBI): domain Eukaryota; kingdom Metazoa; phylum Chordata; class Lepidosauria; order Squamata; family Phrynosomatidae; genus Phrynosoma; species Phrynosoma blainvillii. Next base: position 44,176,619 of record JANUYF010000005.1, read on the forward strand.
TCAACCAAACATTAACACAAAAATGAAGCATAATACATCTGATGAAAGAGTTCCAAGTTCAGTTGAAGGCACTTTAGTATTGTTCAAACTGTTTCTTATTCCTTTCTCTTCTTTTTAGCTTTTGATTGTGACAAAGCAGGCAGTCCGTTTTCTTCCTCACAGTGTTTTCTCTTCTTTTTCTTAGATTTGGCATGATCACTATGGTAGCCACTTGAGTCACTGACATGTGTTCCTGAATCTGCCATGTCTTGACCATTCTCTCTATCTGCTGTATCACATATTCCATTATCAGTGTCATTGCACTGCATCTCTCTGTCAGTCTCAATAGTCGCTAAGTCAATCTCCATCTCCTCGGTGCCACTCTGCCCATCAAGGTGCTTCTCATGTTTTTTCTTATGCTTTTCCTTTTGTGTCTCTTCTCCAGTGCTGTGTTGGAGAAATAAAGCAGTAGTAATATAATGCAATAAGAAATAGTAATAATAAAATAAAATTTTCCAGGTATATCAAAACACTATCATATGAACACAAGAGGTGCTATCATCATTAAGCCTCAAAATTAATGCTACCGATTATCTTCATTTAAACTTTGGGCCTTTGCAGACTGCCAGAAATAGTGCAAATTGAGTCCACTTTAAGGGTTAGGGTTAGTGCTAGGGAATCATGGGAATTGAACTCTGGTGCCACAATAAAATACAGTTCCCATGATTCCCTAACCCTAACCCTTAAAGTGGACTCAATTTGCACTATTTCTGTCAGTCTGCAAAGGCCCTTTATTTCCTGTCTATACTATCTGTTTCTTGACTATATCTATTTTTGTGCAGTGGAAAAATTGCATCTTGCTCTAATGGTATACAAAAACTAGGACCACTGCTCATCAGGCCTTGCTGTTAAATGAAATATATAGTTAAGCTCATCAAAATCAGGGGACCAGCAGATTTTTAGAAGTTGATAAACAGCTACTCTACATCTGGATGGCCAATGGTCCCTAGGATCTACTTTATGTGCACAGAAGGGCTCTGGTTGTGGAAGATGCTACCATTTGATATTTGGGGATCCCACTTTGATTCCACATCAGAAGTTCACTGGCCCTCTGTATAGCATTTTCAGGGAGCTGGAAGAGCTGCCATGATGTTGGAAACTATTTCTGTCATCTCTATTAAACACACCTAAATTTGGATCTATCCTCATGTGTTTTTCAACTTCCACTTTAAGAGTAATGCAGACAGCCAGTAGCCAGAATAACCCTTCAAATCTGAAGTTCAAACAACATGAAGATCCTTAGAGCACAAATCATTTGCCCCAATACTAAATGGCTTTCTGAGCTTTAAGTCCATTTCTCCGTATCTTTCAATTTCTAATAGATTTTACAAATCCATTGATTCAGTCCCTAAAATTCAACCTCTGGTCAATGTAAGAAATATATATCAGATGTCAAATCCCTGCATAATGTACACCACAATTTTTCTCTTTTCCTTTATCGAGAGGTGAGCAATCTGTGACACTCGATGATGTTGAACTGTAGCTCCCAACAGCAGTAACCAGCCTAGCCAGTGGTACTGCAGTGGATCATGGAAGTTTCAATCCAACATCTAAAGGGTCATAACTTATCCACTTGTTCCCCACAAGCTGGAAGTAAACTCATCTTGTTTAAGTATTTTATAAAATTGACATTGCATTACTGTACCTGCTGCTACACAATTTTCCTCTGATACAGAACACTCCAGCAGCATCTGAATCAAAATGGGACACTTTAAATACCAGTCTGTTGCCTATTTGAAAGCCAAGGTTTTTCCATTCATCAGTGGAGATGTGATTTGGCTTGGGGATAGAAGCATTAAAGCATCCATGTACCAGACAGCCTATGTGGCTAGGTGCCACTTTATTGATTATACCCTGGAAAGAGATATTTTTTTTTAGGAGTATGACACAGAAACTCTGTTTTATGAAGTTATATTGTAATATCTAACATATACAAAAACAGCTTGGGTACAGTGCTTACTTTCATTTGATATGGAAAATACAAAATGAAGAAAGCTTCAAAGAAGTGATCACTATAATTAGACTAGCCTTGCAGACAACTGCACAAGATTTAGTCAGAAAGGTAGGTTTGTTTATTTGCTTGCTTTTTAAATTGAATATTCACCACAGAAACTGGGCCCATCTGTACCAACACAGCTCCTTAGATTTTCAGCTATATAAACACAAATGTACTTCAGTCACCGTAACAGATGATCCACAATATTTTAAATGACAGTTTCAGAATCCTGGTCTGTCTCTGTTCATCAAACATTCAACACTAAAGATTCCCAAAACATTGTTTTCCAGGCAGAGGAAGCATTTATTTCCCTGGAACTCTAACTTTAAAAACCAGCACTAAAGCCATACAGCCCTTCCCTTTTTTTGGAAACACTTCAAGTGCAATCTCTTGTTTATACAGAACAAAAAGAACATCTTTCACACACAATTTCACTACCAGCATGCTACCGCTAAGAGTACAAAACCACACATATAAAATACACAGCATCTGCAGTTAGGGACATAAGCATTAGAGCTTAAGCATGCTTAACACTACATATAACCTACATATAACCAGATTGTTAAAAAAAGAAAGCCTCCCACCAGAAAGGCTTAAATACCACATGCCAAAGCAAATCAGTCGAACCTAAATATTCTGTGATTACATTTTTTCACAATGGTAGTTCTACCAGTTACCAGAGATGCTCTGCTTTACACGTTAGAAGCATTTCTTTCTTTCTTTACATACCACAAGTTTTCTTCCAGCTTGAGGTTGAAAGACTGCAAAATTTGCTTCAATGTCCAGATGGATAGCTCCAATGTCATCAATTATATCTCCCAGTTCTTTGGTTATTCTAATATCATCATAAGCCACAGGAACACCCTGAAAACTGCAAGACAAAAAGAAGTCAGTTGGTACTAATCAACAGACCCACTATCAACACATTATGTTTATGAACAATTAACACACATTTAAACAGCAAAGGAGAACAAATACTGCTAAAAGAATCATTACTCGATATGACCGCCTACCCCTTCTACAACTGCCATGTAGAAGCAAGAATTGGTACTTCCTTTTAGAGAATTTTTTTTTTAAAAGCAGCTGTGGAGTTAGTAAGTAAAACAAAGCTCAGATATGGGTAGCACAGTTTATTAGGATGGTTAGAATGTTACAAAATTCACATGAGCTTCACAACTTTCTCTGGGCACAACTCTATACAGATTAGGCATAAAGCAAGCATCAAAACATCATGTCAAAACATCAGGCCTGGTGAGTTAGCCATTGTATGACTTTAATATAGGGATCAAATACTCAGTGAAGAGAAGAAGTTTTAAAAGCATCAGATTTCAGGATGCACAATTAATGAGTTCCCTCCATCCCCATCAATCAGCAAGCCCTTCATCTCCTAAGAACTGCTCACAATCTTTTCATAACATGTATTTCTGAGAAAGTTTAGAGAAGAGGCATGGGACACCAGGTATGGGAAAGTTTAGAGAAGAGGCAGTTTTTTATGTTAAGGAAACTAGAGATTTAGGGCCTTTGCAGACTGCCAGAAATAGTGTGAACTGAGTCCACTTTAAGGGTTAGGGAATCATGGGAACTGTATTTTATTGTAGCACCAGAGCTCTCTGACAGAGAAGGCCCAATGTCTCAGAAAAAAACAAAAAACAATTCCCATGATTCCCTAGCACTAACCCTAACCCTTAAAGTGGACTCAATTTGCACTATTTCTGGCAGTCTGCAAAGGCCCTAAGTTCAGTGGGTACACTGGTCTGGAGATTAAATGTCAATGGTATACTATCTTTTACAGAAGTATCGCCCCTTATGAGCCTGCCTGAGTTTTAAGATCTGCAAGCGAGGCACACCTCTGTATCTCACCACCTCCACAGGCAAGGTTGGTAGAAACACAGAAGGCAGCCTTCTCTGTGGCTCTCCAACACTTTTTGTTGTCTTTTTGGCAGCAGCTTAAAACCTTTATTTTCCACGTAACCTCTGGGAAATTATTCTTAACAAGAAATGGGCCTTTTATCGTGCTGAGCTGTTTTTGATGTTTGTTTTATAGAGATTAAATGCTTTTAATAACATTGTTATTTAACATTCTTTTGATCTTAAGTTTTTAAGTTTTAACTACTTGTGTTTTATTTTAAATTTCCACCTTTTTTGTAAATTGTGAGATATAAAGGGATGGATGGAGGGATACAGTATAGAGAAGATTGCAGTCATGAGCAAATCTGAGCAGGCTTTGGAGAACTTTCTTAAAGTGGGTGAGAAATATGTATAACTGATAAACACCTTGTCTCCACAGATCAGATCACCTATCATCATAGAGTTGGAAGAAACCTCAGGGCCATCTAGTCCAACTCCTTGCCGTGCAGAAATACACAATCAAAGCACTCCTGACAGATGGCCATCCAGCCTCTGTTTAAATACCACCCTCTGTGGGAGTATATCATCCTTACTGGCTTTCTCGGAAACTGCTTGCTCTGACTTGTCTGTATCCTTCTTAATTTAATAAGGTGCTCAGAACTGAAAACATTACTCCAATGAGACCTGATTAGTGTAAAATATAGTGGGACTATTCATAGAATCATTGAGTTGGAAGAGACCACGAGGGCCATCCAGTCCAACTCCCTGCCATGCAGGAAGACACAATCAACACACCCCCAACAGATGGCCATCCAGCATCTTTTTAAAAACCTACAAAGAGGGTGACTCCCAGGGAGTGTGTTCCACTGTTGAACAGCTCTGTCAAGAAGTTCCCCCTAACGTTGAGCAGGAATCTCTTTACCTGTAGCTTGCATCCATTGTTGGAGCAGCAGAAAACAAACTTGCTCCATCCTCGATATCATACCCCTTCAAATACTTGAAAAGGCCATCATATCACCTCTTAACCTTCTCTTCTCCAGGCTAAACATCCTCATAAGGCATGATTTCCAGACCTTTCACCATTTTGGTCACCCTCCTCTGTAGATGCACCAGCTTCTCAACATCCTTCTTGAATTAGACACATTATTGCAGTATGATCATCTTGTACAATGTTCAGAGACATAGATGTGTTAGTCTGGAATATCAGTACGTAATGCCATATTGTAGCATCTTTGAGACCGTTTGAAAAGTTAAAACTGAACTTGTCACCACACCATCAGGTTTTGCACGGCTATTCATACAGTGATTATAAAGGTCCTTACTGGACACCAGGTCACTACATGCATCTGAGAAAGTAGATCAAGGGCCTTTACAGACTGCCAGAAATAATGCAGCTTGAGACCACTTTAACAGCCCTGGCTCAGTGCTAGGGAATCATGGGAATTGTAGTTTTTTTTCTGAGGCATTGAGCCTTCTCTGTCAGAGAGCTCTGGTGCCACAGTAAATGACAGTTCCCATGATTCCCGAGCACTGAGCCAGGGCCGTTAAAGTGGTCTCAAGCTGCATTATTTCTGGCAGTCTGTAAAGGCCCCAAGTCTTGTTATGTGCCTTTAAGTCATTTCTGACTTATGGCGGCCCTATGATGAGGTTTTCTTGGCAAGTTTCTTCATTTGCCATTGCACATCCCCTGAGGCTGAGAGTGTGTGACTTGCCCAGGCTCACCCAGTGGGTTTCTATGGCCAATCAGGGAATCAAACCCTGGTCTCAAACACTACGCCAGGCAGACCAAATTTACAAGAAAACTTATGCTACAATTTCTTTTGCACAGTTAGTGTCAAAAGTGCTACAAGGTCCTTTTGCATACTGATATTCCAGATTAACACAACTATGTCTCTGCATTAATGACAAATTTTCAAGTAGTTGGATGAGCTACATGCATAGTGAGGATGGCGTAATGGTTTGAGCATCTGGAGACCAATGTTCAGTTCCCAGCTCTGCCATGAAAACCCACTGGATCCACTAAATGGAAAAACAAAGATATACCTAAGGTAGAAGACTGGTTGTTAAATTTATACAATATGATTGTCCTAGATAATTTAATGATGTTGACTAAAGAAGGGGAAATATCCAAATCAGGAGGAGTGGACAGAAGTCATACGTTTTTTGGGGGAAAAACTGGGGGAAATCTGTGGTTATATGTTTTGAAAATTAAGAGAAAGAATAATTTAAAAATTAAGAGAAAGAGTTTAGAAATAAATATTGATGTTATATAGAATCAGGAGGGAATAGCCAATGACAGGAGAAATGAAATAGAGCCTGTTTAAAATAAAATGAAAAAGAAAAAAGTTTTGAGATTAGGATACACCAGTTCAGACAAGATTAGGAAGTGATGTAGGTATTTTTGTTTGATTTATGGATAATGTATAATTGTCCATATGTCTGTTTTCCTTACAATATACGCTTGTCCCTCCCCATTTGCGGTTTTGAGTTTCTGTGGATGGGAAGCCAGGATGGACAAAATGGTGTGTGCAGGAGCGCGTCACCATTGTATTAAATGAGGCTTGAATATTTGTGATTTTTCCATTTCGGGGGGGGGGGGAGTGGTCCCCCACGAACTGGGAGGGCCGACTGTATATGTGGTGTAGGTAGCTAAATTTTTGTTATTCTATGGACATGTCTTATGTTTCAGTGTTTAGTGTGTTTGAAAATAAAATAAATATTATGGGGGGGGGGGGGGGAGAAAGAGACCCCACTGGGTGACCTTGGCCAAGTCTCATGCTCTCAGCCTCAGGGGAAGGCAATGGCAAACCTTCCAAGAAAGAAAACCCACTGGGTGACCTTGGCCACGTCACATACTCTCAGCCCCAGGGGAAGGCAATGGCAAACCTTCCACATTGTCTGTGTGTGTGGGGTGGGTGGGTGGGTGGGTTAAAGAATGAAGGTAAAAGGAAGCCGCTCACTCAGTTTTAGTAATTAATATTAAATTAACCACGCAGACTGAATCGCTCTGGCGGCCCACCTCTCGGAGTAGCGGCGGAGCTCGGCGTCCAGCTGGAGGGAGATCCCCGTCCGCTTGCGGTGGAGGAAGCGGGGCGGGAGGGCGACATGCCTCCCGTGGGGCATCACCACCAGGCAGGAGTAGCGGCTCCCCACCAGCGCTCGCGCCGCCTCGAAGGAGGGCAGCTGGGAGTCGCCCAGAGGAAGAAGAGACGCCGCCGGGGACTGAAGTGAGGCGCTCGACGCCGCGGCTTTTCCCTCAGACTCCGCCATGACGACGACGACGACGACGACGTCGCCGCTACCTCAACGGTAACCTCCCGCCGCGACGCCTACCCTCAGCACGAGGCGTTCGCTCTCTCGCCCGTCGCCCCGTGATGACGTTTCCATAACGACACGTCGCGTCACGGCTCCTTCCCGTTTAACTAACGAAAGGCGTCTGGGAGGAAGGTGAAACGGAAGTGAACGTCCCCATTTCCGGTCGAAGTAATGCGGCGGCCATTGTGGATGTGGCTCGGCTATTTTTTCGCTCCACCCACCTGGAGAAGAGGAGGAGTTTCCGCCAGCTCTTAGCGAGAGTTTAAACCCGCCTCAACCGGAAGTGTGGGCCCCTGAGGAATTTTGGTATTGTGAGCCAAGGTGGTTGGACGGTTTCTGTTTTTTTTGGCCACGCTTATAGACCTGTGCCTTTTTAAAAATAAATAAATATAAATATATGCTGCCTGAGGATAGCTAGTGAGGCAGAATACTATGTTCTATTTTTCTTTCTGTTGTACTGTTCACTGATGCTCAGTGAGGGATTCTGGAGGCTGTGCCTTGCCTTCATATTCATTTCTTTTAAAACTTTATAGAAAAGGAAGCATATAGAGATGTACAATTTATGTAAAGTTTGAAGCCATGAAAACAGGGAAAACTGGGGAGGAGTGGGAAATAGAAGTTTTTGAAGAATTGAAGAAAAAATGGAATATTAGCCTCCTTTACAGATTAGAAGACACTTTGTTACTTTTGCTGTGCAACTATCATGTTTGATATTTTAAAAGTGTAGTGTATTCAGAATATAAAACCAATAAACAAACGAACAATAGGGAATGGTCTCCTTTACAGGTTTAGTTACATTTTAGATGCAGTAGGATTGGATAGAGTACAATCCTGTTCTTTTCCAGCTCAAGCTTCCTTTAATTGTTTTCTGCAGAGGTGTCGCTGCCACTCAATTCGGGAAGAGTTTCTCCAGCCCTCCTTTACTATCCTCCTTTTGTTTTATTTATTTATTTTTGAGGTTTATATTCTTTGTAAAACGTTGCAGCCAAATATAAAAAAAAGGACAAAAGTGCCATCCTTCCCCCATTTTTAAGGTCTACAACAGGGGTAGGCAACCTTTCCCCTTTACGGGCCGAGGGACTTCAGCTCCCAGAAGCCTCAGCCATGTTGACCAATAGTCTCATGTTGGTCAATAGCTCCTGGGATTCTGGGAGCTGAAGTCCCTTGGCCCTTAAAGGGGAAAGGTTGCCTACCCCTGGTCTACAAGGTAAAGGTATTCCCTGTTGACAAGGTTGTCAAGTCGTGTCCAACCGTAGGGGTGATGCTCACCTCCGTTACTAAGCCGAAGAGCCAGCATTGTCAGAAACTACTCTGTGATCATGTGGCCAGCATGGTTGCACAGAATTCTGTTTACCTTCACACTGAGAAGTAGTACCTATTTATCTACTTGCATTTGCATGCTTTCGAATGCTAGGTTGGCAGAAGCTGGGACTAGTGACAGGAGCTCACCCCATCATGCAGCACCCGGGCCTCGAACTGCCAACCTGCCGATCTTGCAATCAAGAGAGCGTCCTAACCACTTGGGCCACTATTGAGTCTACTTCCATTTTAAATCACATATTGGTGCTATGTGATCAGAGGGATGTCAAACACTTGATAAGGCCTGATGAGTTGTTACTGCTTGATGACTTGGCAGTGGAATTACTTGTTCAGCCTCCACAAAGCATTTGAATCAATGAAGATGTAGTCCAAACATCCCTGAAAGCCTCTGACATAATTTGTATAGGCTGGTTCTCCACAGGGACTTTTAAGTCTGAATGGTGAGTTAGAGATATAGTGCAGTATGGTTCTCCATCTGATCTCCAGTCCTTTTAAAAAATGTCTTGCTGAATAGAGGACAAGGAGGGAAAGCTTCTGGGCAAGTGTAAAAAGACTTTGTAAAAAGAAGCTTCATTGTCAGAGAGGCTTTGTTAACTGATGTATATCCCTATATATAGATGAGCCAAACATTGTGATATTAATGAATGTAATTTAGGAAGTAATCACATGGTGGCACAATTGAGCCTTGAATATGTAAGCAGTGCTTAACCAAAATGCTGTAAAGGGAACTTTTCTCCATAGATTGATACAAAAATACTCAAGCACGGTATTCTTCAAAATGTCTACAGAAAGCTGGATCTGAACTACTCCTATTAATTTCATAGTGTTGTCTGATGCAATCTAACAGTGTCCGTATCAGTACCACAGGAAACTTGTATTTCCTTCAGTTGGTTTTTGCTTGTTCTTCGTATTATCTTTTGGGATTGTAGTGATAGGCATTTCCAGGCATGGCTCTGTCTTAAGCCTTCATGTTTGTCCTTCATGTTTTTGAGCAAGTGGAACCTTGCCCTTGCCTCTATTAGGCAAGTGGGCAGTTTTTCCAGGTTCTCCCCAAAGTGGTTTAGACTCGAAGGAGGACTCCCCCACAAACCAGAACTGACTTTAAAATTTAGAATGTAAGGCAAGTATATACTTAGAGAAAGAGTCATAGATTACATCGCTAGATGAGTCACTCATCATTCTCATCATTCATATTAATAGACAAGGTTGTTCTGCCCTATGACACATTTGGATTTATGAAGAGATCTAATAGTATTTGGGGGGGGGGGGAAGGCTGTCTAGTATACTACATTGCATCGGTTACTGCAGATATAGTTTGATGGCTTTGTATTTTGCTGGACATTTTTCTTCTGTGTAAAATTATGAAATCGTTTTAACCTTCTTAATCTGTTTTTAATGTATCAAATCGTTTAATTGGGCTTTAGTTCATTTAAACTTTTTATCGTTTACAGTTGTTTTAATTTGTTAACATTGGCTGGAATTCGCATTGTCATTTATGTTGTGTAACTTTATGTATACTTAGCTACTTAACAGAGGCACTAAAGAACCCTCCTGTTAGTAAATTGCGAAGAAATATAACAGGACACCAGTAAGAGTGCCCAGATGCTCATCAGGCTCTACCAATGTGCATTGGCCTGTGTCCTTTGCTTCTCTCCTGATATGCATTAGATCCTGTTGTGTATTGGGTCCCATTGTACTTTGGTTTCATTGTGCATCAGTCCCAACGTGCAACAGTCACTTTGCTGGGTTCTATATAACAGACACCTCTTGCTGAATATGGATGTTGTGAAACATCTCAAATGTCTAAAAAAACTACAGTTCCCAGAATTTGCTGGCATTGAACCAGGGCAGTTAAAGTGGTCTCAAACTGAATTATTTCTGCAGTGTGTTTTGGACCCTAGTCTTTTAATACTATTCTTCCCATTATTTCTGCCTCTGGTACCAAAGTTTCTGTTAAAGAAGTGATGTGTAGAAACACATTTACTTTGTTTACTGAGATGTACCTGTATTTATACTCCATTTCATTCTCTTTAACTAGTTACAATTAAACCAGCTTAATTGCAATCCTTCAATGCCTTATGGCTCATGCCATTCATCTTAGAACTATATATACAATATTTCTTTTGGAACTAGTTTGCAACTAATATGTGGAGATAAAAGTGACCTTTTTTTCTGAACCAAACACTGTTTATTTCTGTTTTTCCAGCACCAATGAAAGTGCTGACTAATCTCTTTTACTTGGTACCCACTAAACAGTATGAGACTACTTTGGTTCTTAACTAGGTCCAGTTTCATATATGCTCATGTTTCAAAAAATTTCTGAGTTGTTTTGAGTATAAAACATTTGCAGCGTCAGAGCCAATATTCTGTGAACCCAGTCTAGAGTCTGTCCATCTTCCATTTCTTCTGCTTTTTTAAAAACTCATGTGGGAAACTGAAGCCGCCTCGTTCCTGAAGGAATGAAAGGTCCTGCTGAGAATTCACTGGTGTGTGCTTCAATGTTGCATTAACCTCAGTGTTGTTTGGAGAGCTTCTGCTCTTCCTTTGCTTCCCACTCAGCCTGAGATTTAACTTGGCAGCTTTCTGGGTTCTCAGTGTAACTGGTTTGACTGTTTACCATCCCATTCATCCACCCACATGTGAAAATGAAGCAAAATCTCAAGATGTCAAAAGTCAAAGTTGTATTTTTTTATTTTTGAAAAACAAAACATGAGAAACATGGAATATCTGAGAACTGTGGCAGAAATATAGCCTGAGTGTAAGCCCACAGATTTGTAAGATTGCAGAGTAAATGCCTGGAAGGCCAAAACGTTTTGCCAGAATAATAATCAGTTATTTAAGAGGCTTTTGCTCTGCTGTTGTTGTGACTACGATCCGTTTTAAATGCAGAGTCAGTCATAGGTATTTTACATGTTCAACCAAATGACACATAACTCATTAATGAATAGTTGCAAAAATAACGTCATGATTCATTCAAAATTAATCATCTTCCAGTTCCACTGATTTCAGTAAGTTGAACAAATGGGTCTGAATGTTTCCTAATTTTGTCCTCCAGGTTTAGACATGGTTTTTGAACTTCCAGTGTGCTTCAGAGTTTCATTTTGTCCTCCCCCCCCCACCCCCGACTAACATCAACATTAAACCACCGAAAGTGGCATTCAGTGAATTGTACTGAAGCGTCACCAATGCATGGAGGATAGTTCTACCTCTTCTTCCATTACTTAATCCTGGGTGGGTGAAACGTTGAATTGGTGTTAGGTGGCTATACTGGTATTTTTTAAGATAAAGAAGCTAACATTTACCTTCTCAGTGGGAAGGTAAACCACATTCTGTGCAATCATGCTGGCCACATGATCACAGAGTAGTCTCTGACAACACTGGCTCTTTGGCTTAGTAGCGGAGATGAGCACCACCCCCTATGGTCGGACACGACTTGACAACCTTGTCAACGGGGAATACCTTTATGTTTTTACAGTCCTCTATAGTACTCTTTGTCATCTTTCCAACATATTTTTTTCTAAGGAAACATGGGGGGCTGCAGCAGGAAAGGGATACTGTGTCCCTCTCAATTATGCTTGCTAAAGCTTCTTCTATGATGACATGGGATCATGGCCACTATACTACACAAGATGCTGACAATCAGTTTACTATTTGTAAGATAACAGAAATTTAACATTCTTTATTTTTATTGATTTTTTTTTAAATCCATCTTTCCACCATTTACATTATTGATAGGGTTGTGTGAGAGAGAAAGCATCCAAATGTATTAAAATAATAACTTATTTCCTGGAGCATGTTGCCAAAACACACAGTTGAATTGAACCACTGCAATGTTCTGCATGTGAAACCTAAAAAATAGATTTCCCTGAAGGCTGCCGTTACTCATGGTATGCAAAGATTAATTGAATAGTTGAGCATGGGGTTCTGAAGTCTTTATTAACCAATAAGTATAAGATTAATAGTTGATTAAAGGATTTCATGACTGTTTGAAACAAACTGAGGCAAAGTTTTGCAAAGAGCAGTTGAAGTCTGTCTCCCTGCCACTCTTCCAGCCCTTCTTGAAATTTCAGAAATAAGGTTTTCGTAATGAAATAAGAAAGAAATTCTGACAACCTCCTCCTCCTTTTCTTCCAATATTATTTTGTGAACATAGTTGTTAATTTACTTCAGAACTTTTCTGTCAAGAAGGGGACAAGTTATTTTCTTGCCAAGATGGCAGCCTATGTCCCACACCATTCTATGGACAGTAGTTGATTGAAATGGCAGCTGACTCTTCTGCCCTGGCAATGAGAAAACATTAATGGCCATGCTTGAAGGTATGGGGGTCAAGGACACAGTGTAGGGCAGACTACAATTCACTTTCCCATTGTAGGGTCATTGAACTGTGGAAACAAGCAAACTTCAATTAACTTCAGTGTAAAAGCTGAACAAATGTTTAGCACTGCAAGACTAACCATGTTCTCTGCAAAATAAGGGTCAGGATTGTTCAGTGGGCCTTCGTCTCAAGAAAATACAAGAAAAAGCCAGAATTTCCTCCATTGAAATCAATATGATGTAAAAGTAGTGGAACATGGTTATTTGCAGTGATGTGGATTTTCTATGATGCTCTGAACTGGAACATGTTCTGCTTCCCCGAATTAATGGAGATCCTATGTAGCCTGTTTATTTGACTCACTTTTTAATTTTGTTCAATACAAATGTGTCACCAGTCAGAAAGGTCTGGATCCATTCTTCCATCATGAGCTTCCACCATAAGCTCAAACCGTGGCTTCAGGCAAGCTGCATTCTGTCTGCCTCAGTCCTTCCCCACCATCTGTGACATGGCATATCCTCCAACTGTCCAAATTTGGCACAGACAATCCATTTAATTTTATGCCATCCCACATTTTAAAATGTCCCATTTCTCTCTCCTCCCTCTTTCTCCCTTTAGCCTCAGCTTATTTCAGATGCTACAGAGTCCAAAGTGCAAATGTAATTTGCACTCAGTTAACTCAGCAGCGGGGAGGGGAGATGAGAAAGTAGAATCTTACTTCTAGTAGAAGTAGAATCTATAGATTCAGGCAAAAGCAAACTGCTGTAGTGACTTCTAGCTTTTGTGTTCTTCCTCATTAATAACTTTTCCATCTTGACCAAACTCTGATATTACTCGGCTACACTTGTCCTAGTTTTTAGCTCTGAAATGTTGGAGGGTATGGCATAGTATATAGTAATACTGATTTACATTACTGGATTGTCATATGGATTATTACAAGATAATAAACATGAAGCAGTTTCATCAGCTCTACAAATGGATTATGTTAATGATGGTGGTGATGTTAATTTTACATGCTGTAAATGTTTTCTTACAGCCAAAGCAGTTGAATTAGCTTATTTGGTTAGGGTAGAAAATTCAATGATATACACTTAGAGAGCAGTCTTATAGCATGGGGAGAGAAAAATTGTGTCAGAAAAATGGTCAACAGTGACTGCTGTGGGCCTAGGTGTGTGTGTGTGTGTGTGTGTGTGTGTGTGTTCCTCACCTTTATTTCTTTTGCTGTCAGTTTTCCCACCCCCACTTTCCTCCCATCCATCTAAATCAGGGGTAGGCAACCTAAGGCCCGGGGGCCGGATGTACCCCCCCCCCCCGAGGCCTTTGGACCAGCCCCAGGCCTGTCCTGCCGCCGCCACCGCCACCACCCACCGCTGCCCGCCATGATGATATTGATTATTGTTGTTATTGCTTGTTCTTGGGGTTTTCTTGGAAAAATCTCCACAGGGGGGTTGCCATGGCTTTTCTGGGGCTGAGAGAGTGTGCATGCATATTTTTTAAAAAAATTAATATTTTTTTATTTTATTTTATTTCATTTTATTTATTTATTTTTGGTACTTCAGCCCCCCAATTGTCTGAGGGACAGCAACCCGGCCCCCGGCTCAAAAAGGTTGCCTATCCCTGATCTAAATGGATAGACAAGTGCACCAGTTTCAGACAAGGGTATAGTTACCCAGAGGGCAAAATGAGGGAGGGGGAGAGAATTCTGTCCCTTTGCAATGAAATTTACCTTCAGTCCCAAATTTCTAGCATTTCAATAACTTGAAACTTCAGTTGATCATTTGGAAATGCAGTTTGGGCATCCAAAGAAAAAGGGAAGAAAACATTACAAAAAGGGAATGTAAACATAGCAAATATAAGAGTTCTAGGTGTGAGTAATTTTCAGTGTCTCACTTTCTGTGATGAAGGGGAGAAATTATTTTCAGGGGGCAGAATCCTCATTTGAAGGGGCAATGCCTTCATTTTGCTCCCTTCTCAGCTACACACGTCAGGCAGACTTCCCCAGTGCCAATTCCTAGTTGTATTGATGGGTAAAAAATGAAGGCATTTTGGACTGAACATTTATTGTCCTTACGATCATTGGGGCCACAAGCAGTTAGCCAGGCACCATGGCAGAGCTTTTCCAACTTGACAGACCACTGTACAAAGTACAGTTGGCCCTCCATATTTGTGAGGGTTAGGGTCAGAAGACCCCCGCAAATGTGGAAAAACCGTGAATAACCCAACTCCCAACTGGAAGCCAGTTAAAGGCTTCTCATCTCCCTGTCCTTCCGTCCCTTTAACTGGCTCTTGGAAGCCAACTAAAGGGACAGGAGGGCAGGAGCAAGAGGAGGAGTAGGTGTGCATTCTTCCTGGCTGCTCCTTCCCTCTTGGGCTTTTTTTCTCTCGTGGGGAAAAGCCCGAAGGAGGGAGGAGGAGGAAGAGTGCATGCCCACTTGGGCTTAACATTCACAAATAATCAAAACTGCGAATGTTAAGTCCGCGAATGCGAAGGGCCAATTGTACATCAATGGTGTAAGAAATCTGTAGTACCATCATTGGACCTGAGATGGCAGCCTCAGTGTGGCTCAAATTATATGTTCAGATGAAAAATGCACACATACTTACATTATTTTTATTGGAATCCTTGTAAATATTTTAGACATGACAACTCGATATCATTGACTCCCCTTTCTTTATTTAGATTTTTAAGGGCAGGAAATTGAAGACATTATGAAGAGCTGTATACATTAATGTAAGTGCTCCCTAAGGACAGACACTTAAAACACATACACACGCAAACTGTTTTAATTTAGATTTGTCCAGTTTGATTCTAATTCTGTTAATTCATTATACTAAGAAGTAATTTTATGAAACAGTGACCTTTTATAATAATAATAATAATAATTTATTTATAACCCGCCCCTCTTCGTGGCAATCGGAGCGGGGTACAGCAACAGAACAAAGTTAAAAATCATTCCCTCGTCCCATAATCCCGCCCTCCCATCCCCTTAAAATAGGATTAAACTACAAGCCAAATTAAAAATGCCACATAGTTAAAATTAAGAATAATTAAGAACATACAATAACACAGGAATCAGAGGCAGCAGATTAAAAACTCATCTCTCAGCTGAGAGTTAATCAGAGGCAGCAGATTAAAAACTCATCTCCCAGCTGAGAGTTATTCTGGGAAGGCCTGCTGAAAGAGATCCGTCTTTACTGCTTTCTTAAAAGCAGCAAGAGTAGTAATAAGACGGATCTCATCCGGCAGGCCATTCCAAAGTCTGGGAGTGGTTGCAGAAAAGGCCCTCTGGGAGGTCCGGGACAGCCTAGTTTTTATTGGCTGTAACAGATTCCTCCCAGAGGACCACAGGGCGCGGGGGGGGGGATCATATGGGGAGAGGCGGTCCCTAAGATAAGATGGACCTAAGCCATGTAGGGCTTTAAAGGTCAAAACCAACACCTTGTACTGCGCCTGGAAACTAATTGGCAGCCAGTGGAGGGATTTAAGCACAGGTGTTATGTGCTCCCTCCGTGATGTTCCTGTAATTACCCTGGCTGCCATGTTCTGCACCAGTTGTAGTTTCCGGGTTAGGCACAAGGGTAGCCCCATGTAGAGTGCATTACAGTAATCCAGATGTGAGGTTACCAGGGCATGTATCACAGCTTCCAAATCCCTCACATCCAGATAAGGGTGCAGTTGGCGTATCAGCCGAAGCTGATAACAGGCGCTCCTGACCACTGCATTCACCTGACTAGTCGTGAAGTGATGAATCTAGGACAGGGGTAGGCAACCTTTCCCCTTTAAGGGCCAAGGGACTTCAGCTTCCAGAAGCCTCAGCCATGTTGGCCAATAGTCCCATGTTGGCCAATAGCTCCTGGGATTCTGGGAGCTGAAGTCCCTCAACCCTTAAAGGGGAAAGGTTGCCTACCCCTGATCTAGGAGCACCCCCAAACTGCGAACACAATCCTTAGAGGAGAGTGTGACTCCATCCAGGACTGGAGACTGTATTCCCAAATCTGGTTTCGGGCCTGTGACTGTGAGTACCTCCGTTTTGTCTGGATTCAACTTCAGTCTGTTTTTCCTCATCCAACCCATTACCGCTCTAAGACAGTCATTAAGAGGTGAGACGCTATCTGAAGTCTGAGACAATGATCTGGTCATGGAGAGATATATCTGGGTGTCGTCAGCATACTGAAGACACCGCGCTCCATGCCTCCGAATGATCTCACCAAGCAGCTTCATATAGATATTAAACAACATCGGGGACAGGATGGCGCCCTGAGGGACGCCACAATTAAGCTCGATTTTGGATGAGCAACTGTCCCCGAGCCTCACCCTCTGAGATCTGCCCGAGAGGAAGGAACGGAACCACTGGAAGGCAGTGCCTCCGATTCCTAACTCTCTCAGGCGATCCAAGAGGATGGCATGATCTATGGTGTCAAAGGCCGCTGATAGATCCAAGAGCACCAGCAGGGTCACACTACCCCTGTCGATACTCAGGCGGAGGTCATCGGTCAGAGCAACCATGGCAGTCTCAACTCCATATTCTGTCCTGAAGCCGGTTTGAAATGGGTCGAGATAATCGGTTTCATCCAAGACTGCTTGGAGTGGAAATCGTTCCACAAAAGTACAATAATGGAATTCTACCCTCCCTACCTCATGACATGGTTGGACTGTCTTTATAGAATGATATTTAATGGATTGGTTTGTTTGCTGATGGAAGTGTTTTACTGCCTCTTGTGTTGTGTTATGTGTTGGGTGCCTTCAAGTGATTTTCAACTTATGGCAGCCCTAAAGCAAACCTATTATGGGATTTTCTTGGCAAGATTAGTTTGGAAGCAATTTCCCATTGCCTTTCTCTGTGGCTGATAGAGTCACTCAGTTTATTCAAAGTCACTCAGGGGTATAAATGGCCAAATGAAGATTTAAACTCTGATCTTCTGGGGCCTCTCTCCAACACTCAAACAACTACACCACACTGGCTGTCATTAATAGCAATAGCAAGTACATTTCTGTAGTGCTTATCAATGCACTTAAGCACTCCCTAAGCGGTTTACAATGTGTAAGTCAATTGCCCTCATCAATCTGGGTACTCGTTTTTGCGACTTCGGAAGGATGCAAGCCTGAGTCAAGCTTGAGCTCCTGGCTGTTACTGAACTCACAACCTTGTGGTTTGTGAGTGAGTGGCTGCAGTACAGGCATTTAACCACTGTGCCACCAGGGATCTTACTAGCTCTTACTTTTTTATTACTTTTCAAAATAATTACTGGAATCCACTAATTCAGTTACTGTTTCATATTCATGATCCCTACATATTCCCTAGTTTAGAGGGTACACAGTGACTATGCAAATCCTCCATTCCACTTGGGACATGTCTACACAGGCCAATTGAAGTGGTTTCCCTCCATCGTCACAGCAACCTGTCTTCACAATACAGGCCAAATCCCCAATTCAGGTGTCTTCACAGTGTAAGACCAATTCCACACCAAATTCATCTTTTCCTTCCATTAAAGTGGCTTGAAATAACTTACATTTTGCTCTGAATTTTGCAGGAAAATATGAAGCACTCCACAGCAATGCTGGTGGCTGTCTAGACATGTGTCCCACTTTGTTGCCTGGCAGTGCTGCCACTGGTGTGAGTCATTCCCTTTGAGATCACAATGAAGCACCCATGCATGTGCTCAATGCTGGGTGCCTCATTTCTGACCTCGGGGAAGTGACTCACACCAATGGTGGTAGTGCCAGGTGACACAGCAGGACATGTGTAGACAGGTGCCCAGCATGACTACAGAGGTAACAGGGCAAATCTGGGGCAAGAATACAGCAGGAGCAGCCCAGAGTATTCTGGCCAGTATAGATGACTCCTTACTGGGTGGTTGTTGTTGTGATCAATGAGGAATTGTGACAGGAACCCTACTTGTGCCTGCTGCTATGAAGATTGCTCATGGGAGAGGGTAGAACCATCAGTCAACTGCTTCCTAATTTATAGGGGCACAGGCCCCCATTGATAGTGAGGATTGGGAGGGATTGGACCAGGAGTCTACCTAACTATGGTAGTTATGAATTCATAACTGCCCAAGTGGATTCCTGCCAATATTATGTGCATTTCATAGGAAGAGAGAGGAGGAAAGAATGAAGGAAAAAATAGTGGAAATGAAACTAAAAAGGAAAGCAGGTGCATGTCTCAGTATGTACTGCATGCAGTGTAATTTGACCAAAAGGAAAATAATTGGGTTTTTTTTTCCTGAATTGTCCCTCAAATCATATGACTTGAATATCTTGCACAGCATATTTATTTAGTAACAGAGGGAAATATCTGGCAGGTTAGTACAGACTACAGCTTCTCATATTCATCATCCTTTTCAAGGTAAACATGCACCTGGCAACATTTCCTTGTGATACAGGTGTAGCATAGCTACAATGCCCGCTGTGTCATAGGGGTGAGAAGGTTGTTAGACAATCTATTGTTAAACCTCTATCCCATAGTCTAAAAATAGAAGACTCACCCTGCTGAGATTTTAAAAGCTATATTACTCAGAATCCAATTATATCTTAGCTCCTGACTGCCTGACAGCTTTGCGATAACGTGACAAGGAGAAAATCTTGGCCTAAAGAAAAGCTCTCACTATGAACATTGGTCTGTATGAGATAATGAATTGCTTTGCATAAGCCTTGCACTGAACCTGACTCTGACATTGTTCAAGCAGTTGGTAATTCATCCTAATGTGACAAAAATGTATTCAGGACAGGGCAATGCAAAGCTTTTAGCTGTGTATCATATGTTCCAATTTGCTTTTCACAATTGGAATGGTTTCTTCTCTGTCAAAATCCAAACCATTTTTCCTCATGAAAATACATAACTCTTTTTCCACAAATCAGCAGACATAAATATTCTATAGCATGTCTAAATATCAGTATAGACCAGAAGGGGATTTTTTCAAAACAAGCTGGCAGATCAAAACAAATATTTTGCAGACAATTTAGGACTGCTTTGTGCAGTTCTTGGGAGTGTAAGAACTGACCCCTATCCTGCCTCTCATAGGATGAAGGTGTTTCAGAAAAAGCTACACCACCATATAAATATCATTAAAGCAATCATAGGAGCATAGATCATTATGTTAATGATGGTGGTGATGTATATATAGATTATATATCAGAGCAAAACCCATGTAGGCCAGCATGGTTTCCACAGTGCCTAACCAAATATCTATGGGAAGTCTACAAGCAAGACACAAACACAATAGCACTCCTAAGAACTCTATGTAGTATTCCCTTGCCTTTGATCAGACCTCACCTAGAATACTTTCTAAAGTTCTTGGCACCACTGTTCAAGAAAGACATTGACAACCTGGAACATATTCAGAGAAAGGTGATGAAGATAGTAAAAGACCTGGAAATCAAACCCTATTAGAAAAAGCTTAGGGAGCTCGGTATGTTTAGTTTGGGGAAGAGCAGACTGAGAGGTGATGTGATGGCCATCTTTAAATATGTGAAGGCATATCAGGTAGAAGATGGAACAAGCTTGTTTTCTCTGCTCTGAAGACTAGTATTTGAACCATTGGATCCAAACTGCAAGAAATGCGATTCTGCCTTAATGTTAGGAAGAACTTCTGTAAGAGCTACTGAAACTGGAGTAAAACTGCCTTGGGGAGTCATGGACTCTGTTTCATTGCAGGTCTTTAAACAGAGGTTGGATAGCCATCTGTCTGGAGGGCTGCAGCTGTGCATTCTTGTACTCCAGAAGTTGGACAAGATGGCCCTTGGGCTACCTTTTACTCTATGATTCTAAAATAAAAAGCACTAGTCCTAATACAGAACTTGGGGGATTCCCACTTCTTATGCTCCTCTGTTGTGGAAACTGTTAAACAGAACAACAAGAAGAAAAAAACCACCCACCCATAACACCATCATCACAATAAAACCAACATCATGCCCGAGTCAGCTGCATTATCCACCAGCAGCCTCCCAGTCCCTTTTGTTGCCACAATGGCTTCTGAAGGCAACATGATAAATGATCTTTGACTCTTCTCTTGGAAAGTGTTCTATAACCACTTAGTATTTTTGTTTTGTTTTTAAATATAATTGCATTATCTTTCTTATTTTACAACCTTTTTTTGGTGAAACCTACATTTTTTGGAAATTTGCCTAACTTTTCACTCCATGCCTTTTCTCCTCCTGCAACACAGTAACTTGCCTTGTTCAGTAAGGAAATCCACAGGAAGTGCTAGCATTACGAAGGATATAGACAGTTGTTTTCAGTTAAGGCAGCCAGGGAAAATATGTTTCCTGGGTGGCAGATATGAGGTCACTAAGAGAGGAATGGCAATTAGGGGCCTAAGTGAGTTGGTGTGTATGTTTCCCTTCTCAGTATAGGCCAAAAGTGGACAAATGTGGGCCTCTAGGTGTTGGACTGCTATTCCCATGTTTCCTCACCACTAACTTTGTGCCTTAAAGTTGATGAGAGTTGTAGTCCAACAACATCTGGAGGAGGATTATTTTCCAATCCACTGCCATGTGTGCCATGACAGGATAATATCTAGCAGAGGGGGGAAAGCTGTTCAATTTGATAGAGATATACACAATAATTTTTGCCAAATATATTTAACATGCCATATATCACTGCTTTTGTGTTTAATGAAATGGAGTCACCTGAAAGTTATTCTTGGCAGTTCTTATTTTACATTTGCAAGAGTTTTCATGCTGAGCTTAGATGCATTGCAAAGTCCTTTGTTGATTTGTCTATATTCTATGAACTTGGCAACAAGTCTAAAAAAGCAATTTAATTATACTTTGGGCATATTGTCCTTGGCCCAGATCCTGGTTCCACAAATACACAAATTGTAGATTTCTCCTAAAAAGTAATAGCATTTGTGTCATTGTAATACACATCTTGGCGGTAGGCCAGATCACCCTTCCCTATACACAATTTTAAAAAGGATTCATAATTTTTGGCAGAGGGACAAACCACACTGTACTGTAGCAGCAGTGTTAGAACAGGAAGTCTTTGCAGCAGTAATATGGGAGGATCACTCAGTACATGTGGATAAGAATAAATCTTGGCCTCAAATCATTGTAACTGATGGCCAACTTTTAGTGTGGATGTCATGATCTGGGGCCTAGAACAATTCCCCTGCAAGAAAAGGTTGACATGTTGGGGAGTTTTAAGGGTTTTTTGGGGGGAAGGGGGGGTCAACAAGGAATGTGTGAACATGATAGGGGTTAATAAATTATGCAAGTTGCAGAAAAAATAATTATATTAGAGAGTCATCCAGAATCATCCAATGAAGCGGAATGATGGGGAAGTTTTGATTGACAGGGTAAACTATGAGATTCATTACCACAAGCCCCAGATTCAGATTTAAAAGGGGCATGGACAAATTAATGTAGCATAAATCTGTCAGTGGCTAGCTACTATTCGTGTTACAACCATATACTATCTCTGTGATAAGACAGAAGTACCAGAATAAGTTTTGGGGCTCAAAAGTGGAAGAGAGGGTTAATTCAGATTCTTGTTGTGAGTTTCCCATAGGGATCATGTTGGTCATAGTTAGTCTTCAGTCTATTTCAATATGACACTTCTTAGTTTGCAGAAGTTTATGTTGCTGTAGGTCTGGAGATTACCATATAAAACAGATAATTCAGAATTCTGATTTCCTCCCATTCCCACATTTAAAGACTGGTTATTGTAGATGGGTGAAATTTGTTTCACATATTCTGAGCTATCCATGTTAGTACTGGCTCTTTTGAAAGATGTACAAAGCAAATCTAGATTTCTTCTTTTCCCACTTGTCTGGAATCATTATATGGAGACTGATGCATGAGACTAGATATTAAGGTTATGTTGAAGATATGGTATCCAGCACAAATTGTTCCTATCAGCCTTTGTGTTATGCTCAGAAGAAATATAGTCCTTCAAACAGAAGACCTTACCTCAGGCATCAAAACTAGTTTCACTAGTCTAGCTATCTTTTTCTGCTTCACAAAGAAAAATTGTGGTAGGAAATGAAATAGCAACCATTCCACTCCTTAGAAGGTGTAGAAAAATCTTCCACCACTGTGATTTATCAGAATGCTATTTGGGAATATTAAATTCCAGTACTAGATCACCTAGTCTTCCCTAGAATGAATTTGCCTGTCCACATTTGAGGAGCTAGGAAGAGCTTGTTCAGAAAAAGATCTTGAATGCTCATCACCTTATGGAATCATTTATCCTGAGATAACAAATTCTGAAAACATAACAACTTTTGCTTTGACTGGATATGTAATCTTCCTCTACTAATATATGATAATACAGTAGTATATAGTTCTTGTTTCAGAGGATCTAAAACAAAATATTTCAGTGAATCCCCATCATCTAAAATATGTTTAATGACTCCAGACAGCCTGTAGCAGGAGTCATCTAGTAAAGTTCAGGCCTCTTGGTCGAGATAGGAATGCATATATATTTTTCTTACCACCCCCTATACAGATCTTCAGTAGAAGTCTGGCAGTCTCAAACCTGAGTATTTTCAAGCTCTATGCAGAGGAAGGCAATGGCAATCCACTTCTGAGTATTCCTTGTCTCAGAAAGCCCTATGAAATTCATGGGGTTATCATAAATCAACAAGCAGCTTCAAGGCACATATATACATACACAGAGGACAAAAATCCATTTTCATACCTAATGTCATAATATCCAAAGCAAGTCACCCATTGACAACAGGAGATAGCAAATCTGACAAGCTCCTTCCCCCATTCCCAGCAGTAAAAAATTAGTAATAAATAAGCAAAGAATTGCTGACAGTTCATGACACTTCACTCTGCCTAATGACAGCACCAGCATTGGCTATATAGTGGAGGGGACACCATCCTGGAAACAAAAATGACAGCTTTTCCCCCACCTTGATCTCCTCTACTTCACCTTTTCTTTCTCTGACTTCCATTTTTTTTATCTTCTTCTCCCACTCTACCATTTGGCACATAAATAGTTCCTGTCTTAGATTGGTAGGCATGTGCCTGCCTGACTTAGACTTTAGATCCTTCCCTGCCCATTTCTCTCTCTGTTGGATAGACTGCTATTAACACATATAAGCTTATCACACAGCACTTACTGGAGCAGGAACAGAAAGGAGTGGAACAGGACAAAAATACATGAAGAATGCCACCGATGCTGCCAGGAACGGCTGGGGAATGGCTTGGGGACTCCTGACGGCATTGGTGCGTTCTACTGTCCAGTAACATGTGTTTTTGCCCCGTTCCATTCCATTCTGTTCCTGTAAGTGCCATGTGATAAGCTTAATAATAATATTAAGAGACTTCCATCAGGTACACATCTGTATATTTCAAGGCATTTCCATTATTTTTCAAAGTTATGAATTTTCTGTACCCAGCATGCCCCCTCTTTTAGTTTTGGCTGGACTTGTTTTACTTCCAGACTGATAGGTACTCAGCTAGTTGACTTTGGGCCTAAGCAGACTGCCAGAAATAGTGCATATTAAATTGAGGCACTGCCCTGGCTCAGTGCTAGGGAATCATGGGAACTGTAATTTATTGTGGCACCAGAGCTCTCTGACAGAGAAGGCTCAATGTCCCAGAAAAAAATACAGTTCCCATGATTCCCTAGCACTGAGCCAGTGCAGTGCCTCAATTTAATGTGCACTATTTCTGGCAGTCTGCTTAGGCCTTTCGTCTGTTGGACTGATATTGTGCAGAAATATTTCTCTTGGTTTAGTCTAGTGGCCGATTTCTTTTTGATACAAATTGATAATAAATACAATAAAGACTTGATAAAAACATAGTGTGCAACTGTCCCAATTTCACATGGGCAGTCCCAATTAATCTTCTGTCACCCCACATTTTAAGCTGTTTTAAAATATTTATTTATTGTTGTTTCCCAAACATGTTTAGAAAACAGGGAAAATGCTTACAGAAAAATGCTTGGGAAAACATGAATGAAAATGTGGAAAAATGATTGATTTAAGAGATAAACTTTGTGACAAATAGATGAAATTTAGCTAAGGCGCTAGATCATAGAAAAGGAAGTAATGAATGCAGTGCAAATGGTTAAAGCTATAGATGTGATGTTTTGTTTGAAATGATAGTAATGTAATCAGATATTTTGTATTATATGTATGAATTGTAATATTGCTTTTGGTTATGTGTTTTTTAACTTTTATGATTAAAACAATTAACAAAATATTTTTTAAAAACCCAAATATTTATTGTTTTTCTATATCGCCTCCCAGTCCACAAGGCGATGGACAAGAAAAAGCAATTATAACAATACAAGATAAAAACATTTTGAAACACGTTAAAATGCTCTCTTAAAACTTTTTAAAGAAATCTAAAAACAGTCCTAAAATGCAGTTTTAAAACAGATAAAATAGATCAATTTCAACCATTGAAGGTCATGCAGAACAGTATGATTTTGGCTGCCTGGTGAAACCTCCAAAGAGATGGGGTCAGCCTAACCTCCTTGGGTAGGGAGTTCCAAAGTCAGGATATTGCCACAGAAAAAGCTCTGTTATATGTACATACCAACATAATTTCATGAGATATTGGGACATATAACAGGGTCTCCTCTGAGGATCTCAAATGTAAGACAGGTTCATATGGAAGGAGGCAGTCTTTCAGATTTCTCAGTTTCTCTCTCCTCCTTCCACTGTATCACTGTGTCCTTAACTTACCTCAGTTGCTGCAAACTGAATTCAAAGTGTAAAAGTCTGCACTCAGTTAATTCAACCAAGAGGGAGAGGGAGAGGAGGAAAGGCAGAATCTTGCCTTTCCAGTAGCTTCAGGCAAAAGCGAACAGTTGCAGACTCTTCTAATGTGTGTTCTCCCTTATTAATAACTTTTGCCTTCTTGACCACACTCTGATATTGCTTGGCCACATGTGCCCTGGTTTTCAAGTGTAAAATGTTGGAGGGTATGTAAAAAAAAGAAAAGAAAAGAAAAGAAAAGAAAAATGCCCCCAGTGGTTTTTGAGCACCAGCCTTAAAACTGTTCTAGAGGAGCAAGTCAGCCAAATTATAGAATTTGCTCTTGCATTCAATTTGGGGAAAACTTTACAAGGTATTCTAGGGGGTGAAAAAACATAAATAATCACTTTTTAAGGTTCCTTTTTATTTGACAACTTTTATGAACAAATTATGAAATATACTTCACAAATTGGAAATATTTACAGTTTCTTTACAGCAAGGCATTGTTCAGGTTTTGACTTATGGCATCCTTAAAGCATTCTGTCTTTCAAAACAAAGACATTGTTGTTTTAACATGCTCATAATTCATTCATTTAGACTGTGCATATAGGGAAAGCAAACCTTTCAAGTCTAATTTCCATTATTACCATTATGTAATCCATTGTTTAAATTCTCTCAGTTTTCATGTCTTTAGGTTGTTGTGTTCTGCATTATTTTTAATTTCAAAAAGTCTTCATAAGCAGAGTCTGAAAAGTCAGTCTCAAATATTAGCACATCCAGGAAAAAAATATCCAGACAAAAAAAAAAAGTAAGGAAGAAAATATTAGAGACATAATCATTACCATGTATTTTCAAAATATGCAGTAAATAATGGGATGAAAAACAAAACAAATCTCTGAAAAGAGATGCAACTGTGCCGCTTGCTTTTTTTTCTTAGCTGTGAAATAATTGCAAATAAAAGCCATAATATTTTCAGTGCCTTCTCTTCAAGTCATTGACCTCTCTCATCTCCCCTAAAGAAAATCCTGAAATCAGTTATTCCCTTGACATTGTCAATCTTTCAGTATGCTTTTCCATTATAAATTAGATGTGGTCCTCCATTGCACATGTTGTCTGTCATTTCCTGTAAGAATAAAAAATGGAAGATATGATTAAAAGTTATTTTTTTCAGTTTTACAGATTGCTAATTATCTAATATAGACTTAAGCAATGTTAAAATTTGTAGCTCATATCTGGCTCATGTTCGTTTTCCTCTCAAGGAATGTTTCCCCCTCAAAATAGGTGACCCATGCTTGAGTTGTTACACATTAGTAGTATGGGGGTCAGTCATCTGTGGTGGAAAGCCTTGGAACCTTTGAGCTGACAGGCCTTGTGTTGCTGAGCTTGTCCAATGTTTAGAGAAAAATCTGCATATACACCCATAAGATGATGTGAAGTAATGAAATGTGATTGCACAAGTGATCTGGAGGCAGACATTCATGAGCCACATGAACAAAAGTATGTCAAACACAAATCAAACACAAAAACAGCACAAGCTTCTTCAGCAATGCAGACCTTAGCCATTCCAGCATATTAGCCAATTATTAAAATGAAGCCATCCTTTATAGCCCTGCAACAGATTATGAAGCTTAACATCCTAGCTAACCTTTGTCATCCATCTTGCCAGGTTTAGTGTCTTAAAGTCTTTTCCAGTGTCAAACAGCTGCCTTTCCTTGGAGCTTTTACTTACATTTTTACTTCATGGGGACCTCCTGGAAACCTTTGAAATCCTGAGCTCCTGATGGGCTGCTGTTGTTTCTCTGCTTTTATTTCATGCTTAGACTTGGGTCTACTGATACCTTGGTCCCACATTTTCTGTTGTGATCCTTTCCCTGGCTGTATCATGCCTCCTTACAATAACCACACCCCCATCTTTTCTTCCCCCACTGATATTTCTAGATAGTGGATGGAAATGACATTCTAGGGGATGATAAAATGTCTTCTATCAGAAGAATTAAACATGGCTATTCCAAGACAGGGTGGGGTAAAATTTGACTTCAACTCCTAGAAACCCCATTCAGCACGGCCAATGGTAAGGGATTCTGGGAATTGTAGCTCAAAACATCTGGAAAGCCAAAGATTCCCCATCCTGTGCTAACTACTTTCTTCCTGATATGACACCCTAAGAAAGATATGTGCAAATGTTTTAATTATGAAAGAGATGGCAATTGAATGTCCACCACAGTCATTTATACCTTGGTCTCTGCTGGGATTTCCAGATAGGGTGCCAGATAATGTCGGTTGAAGTGGGGGTGTGGTGATGTAGACACCTGTCTGCTGGGAAACAGAGTGCAATAAATAAACTCACATCCTATTATCCATTTGAGCAACCAATGGCAGTTGATAATGAAAGTATTACCCGGTAAATGAAATGAGGAACTCAGGAGACACCTAGATCACTCTCTCAGCTTAAGAGATCTTGTAGCAGCTTTCAGACTAACGAAAATAAAGCTGGTAGCATGAGCTTTTGTATACTTGAATCTACTTCTCAGATGCATGAGGCTTAGGTCTATGAATGCTCATCCTATTTTCTTTCAGATAGTCTAAAAGGTGCTACAAGATTCCTTCACACACTGATTTTCCAGACTAACATGGCTATATCTTTGAATTTGCTGAGCTTAAGTATACCTATTTATTAAACGCAATCACAGCACTTATTTACCTGAGCAAAGAATATGGAGAACATATCTGTGACTAATAAACTGAGGCTTTTGTAAAAGGAACAATAGTTTCTCCTTGAATTAATTTCCACTGCCAAGACAATGTACTAGGGAAATTCAGTTTTATACCCTAGGGCTCCTTTTGGGGTCATTCCATGAACAGTATTTTTTGTTTCAATTTGTGGGCCCAGACATCCTAACAATGAGCCACAGGAAGAAAGAAACTCTTGATTATTCAGGCATGCATTCCTCATACCCTTTGTTTCATATATACTTTTCATTGTACTGTAAAAACTAGGAAAAAATGTGAAATAAGATAACTGAAGGAAGAGACCACTATTGCATTCATGTCTGACTGGTAGGCTTCCTATAGCCAACTAACAGCCACAGTGCGGACAGAATGCCGAACTAGATAGTCCATGATCTGATCCAGCATGGCTTTTCTTTTTGTTGCCTTATGGTAGCAGATTATGTAAACAAGTTCCTAATAATTCACAAGAAAGTTGTGAGGATGGATAAATTAAGGATTGTAAGGCAACAATGGCATATCACATGCAATATCAATTTTAACAGTGATTTTTAAACTTTCTGTGAGGGTGCAAATGTGTCATTTCTCAGTTCTTTCATATTAACAACTAAGATAAATTTATTTGAATAGCACTCTTAATTTATTATGAATACTGATATTTTATTCTTCAATTAAACATGACTCTGTACTCATACTTAAGTCTGTGAATGTTGTGACTCTTGGACATGAATGTATCAGGAAAAAAAATCCATCCTTGAGTTGGGTACATCTAACAAGGATTATTTGGATGCCAATAACAAGGATCAATATTTTACATGACAAACATACTTCCAACTTTAGCACAATACAATGTAGAATTTTGTATTGTGTTTCCTAGTAGTAATATTCATAGTATCAACTTTAGGAAGTGCTCTCAAATATTCCAACAAGATTTCTTATGCATTTCTTTTAGAAACCTCTTACAATGAATAAGAACATCATAGCTCCCTAGAATGCAGCATACCTTGGAGGTAACTCTGGTGTCGGGGGAACCACCGGGCAGCTGGGCAGGTCGGTTATTTCAATACCCCTCAATCTCTAATATAAATATAATAGTTATAAATAAAACACAAACATACACACATAGATTACTATACATCAGTGCCAAATATACAAAGCTGTACCTTTAGTACAAATGTAAATGCTTCACTAAATACTTCAAGACAAAGGATTCAATCAGCAGTCTCTTGCAATATATCTGTTGGTCATCAAAGTGCAGGTAGGAAGCCAAGTAACCGAATTGGATAAAAATTATCCAAGTAACCATTGGATACTTATCCAAGTAACCATTGGATAATTTTTTTTTGCATGTTCTTATCTAACAGAACGACTGGTTGAAAACAAGAGTAGACATAGAAACCTGCTGACATGGAAGCCATGAAAAACCATTGCTGTTGGCTGAATTGGTATAATCCAGGAATTAGTTCATTACATGGGGCTGCTGATTATGTTGCTTGATCTCTTACATAGTGTTCATCAATGTAAAAGATGAAGCCCATGTTTTACAAAGTGCTTAACGGAATAAGAAATAATTGAATCTTTTCATGCAATGAGGTGTACAGACTTATTAATTAAGCAGCCATTCAATTACGTAGGGAGTGCTAGATTTCATGGCAAAGCTTTTGGAGAAATTATACGATGGAACAATGTAGACAATGGATGTATTTGCTTGAAATGAGTGTACTGCAAAGGGTATAGTTTCTAAAAATAACCTGCTATAATAGAATGACGTTTACATCAGATCAGAGTACATTATTTTATTTCCCAGATTTATAAAGCTGAAAATTGAATTCTCCCCTCCTACCAAATGAAGATTTTACAAGACAGAGTAATTCTGGAAGAAACACAACAAATCAGGGAATATGCACAACTTACTTTCTCAGCCATTTCATGGGAGTGATGCAGTGAATGCTCTCTTTCTGAAAACATTCTTCTTTGCTCGTAGCTGGCTAATCGGCAAGTGAGCCATGAAGAAAGAGTGCAACCACCAATTCCAATGCATGCAAGAGACATGGAGGTAAGATGTAATGGGTAAAGAGATGAGGTTTTCTTTGTCAGTGCTCGAAGAAACTGAAAATTCAATATTCCTCCAATCAGTCCACAGATACAGCAGGCTGAGAAAAGTATCATCTGATAAGAAACAAGAAAAAAAATCCACATTACCACAGATTGTTTGGTGCAGATGGCAATTGCATGGCAAACTCATTAAAATTCAGAATAAATGTGGCTTTGTATCCCACCTATATTTAGCATGTCAAGGAAAATCTTATGAACAGTGTAAGAAACAGAAAGATAATGCTGCATTTTCTCTCTATACACAGGCTGCTATAACTATCCAATGGAGCCTGGGCTAGTTCAAATGTACAGTTCCCACTTTGATATAGTTTTCTCCTGTGATTATACATTCCTTATATGTTTTCATGATTGCTTCTTTGGAAGCAGCCTCATATGAAAAAATGAAGAATGCAAGCTTTTCACATGGGTCATGCTACTGATACGACAATATTTTCAATCCAATGTACCTCACTTCAGGAACTGTACAATTGGATGATTCATTAAGTCCTGAATAAATGTTGGAATGGATTGCCTGTCTCCTTACACAAGTCATTCAACACTAGTGCAATCAGCCTAGGAAACTTAAAGAGATCCATTTAGAACACCTCCTCCATTCAAGTGTCTGGATATTAGGAGGGGGAGAAATGAGAGCAGAGTAGGAGGAAGAATATATTTATACATTTTCTCCTTTTCCACACATTACAATTTTGCAGGTTTTTCCTCCTTTTCAGCCCTTGCTGATCATGTAACAAAAAGAGATTCCAATGCAGGGAATTTTACTGGTTTACCAAAACATCTTGAATGTGGTTGTTTAAACATTAGTAGCAATTATGTATTCAAGTATTTTACCCCAACTCTTACATCAAGTTTCAGGTCTCTACCTTCATGTCTTAAAGTCTCAAGTCTTTGCAAAATACTTTCAAGTCTCAAGTCTGAAAGCCAACTTTAGCAGAAAGAAAGGAGGCAGGGCACATTTCTTGGAGGGAAACAGCAAACACATTAGGCAGTGGGCTTGAGGATCCTTCCACCTCAAGCCTGTTGCCTAACACATCTGCTGTTCCCCTCTGAGATGTGTCCTGAGCTCTGCGGGCAGGACTTGGCTGCTGCTAGAAGTGAATGATATCAGCAAGTCAGCTGTTAAAAATATGCAAGTCATAAGTTGAATCAGTGCATCTTTTATTGCTGAGATAGGGCCTTTACAGACTGCCAAAAATAATGCAGCTTGAGGCCTGGCTTAGTGCTAGGGAATCATGGGAACTGTAGGTTTTTCTGAGACATTGAGCCTTTTCTGTCAGAGAGTTCTGGTGCCATAATAAACTACAGTTCCCATGATTCCCTAGGACTGAGCCAGGGCAGTTAAACTTGACCCAAACTACATTATTTCTTTCAGTCTGTAATGGCCCTAAGTCTAAGTCGAATCATTGAAGTGGTTGAGTGTGACTTGAGTCCAAGTCAATTAACTCGAGTCTATGTCACTGATTAACAGTAACCACTGAAGTAGCCAAAACCCTACTTATTGATGCCCTACACCTTGATGACCTACCTGTGGAGACTTGCAAGATGATGGGGGAAAGGGCTTTGCTGGAGAAGGAGAATTCTCCTTTTTGTTTCTATCTTTCTTCTCCCTTCATTAATGTATGATAAATGTTTTTTTCTCATGCATATGTGTTACTTTATTCTTTCTTTCAGCTAATCTATGTAGGACATGGTGGTATAGAGTAAGAAATTTACTAATTCACTTGGGAAAGCTTCTTTCTGGTAAGTTCATTTTCTATTGTCAGTGATTTCCATGTTGGTGTAAGTCCATGACTTCATCTGAATTAGATAAGAGATGCTTGAGCCTCATAATCCAGGCACACAAAATTATTCATTTCCATTCCCTACTAGTCCACATGTTTAACAGTGGCTAAATTGGGGTCACTACAACTTGAGACATCTTCCTAATTCTGTGTGTGTGTGTGTGTGTCTGCATCTGCGTCTGCACTTGCCTATCTTTCCCAAAGGTGCTTCTTCACCCTTGTTGACAGAAATCTAGTAACTTAAATTTCAATGATTGGTATGTATGATTAAATCATGCACAAAAAAAACTTACAATAAGTCCTGATTTCTTTTTGGCACACAGTATTCCACATGCCCCACAAAGCAGAAACTGCAATGAGAAAAACGTATTTCATAGTTGATGGTCTAGAACAGTAGTTTAAACCCTGCTATGCTGTAAGTAGTCTAAGCAAGTAATAGAATAGTTATATATACACTTGTGCCTATATTTGGATTATAAAATTAGTGTTTGAAGAATCATTTCAGCCAAATATCTATGTAACTATAAATACATAAAAATGAATTTCGAATGTCATTTCAAAGTTGCAGTTTTATCTTGTTCATTGATCAGGTCATGTCTACCCATGACCAGAGGCAATTTAAAATATTCTTTACAATTTTTTATTACTGTAAAATATATTTCATGTGCTAAACACTTCACAATCTTTTTATTTTCTTGCTAAAGCAATAAGACAATAAAATCTATTTTTCCTTCTCAGTTCAGATTTGGAAAAGCCACCCAGTGGAATAATAACCATACATTTAGACATAATAATTGCAATACAAATGAATAAAGTGCTAAATAACCATAGAAGGGGAAAATAAAAAAATGTATTCAAACCCCCAAAACACACCATTCAAAAACATTCAAAGGAAAGCTCAAAATCTAAATCTAGAAATCCAGATTCCGACATGAAAACTACAACCCTAAGTACATTTTCCTGGGCATAAACACTATGAAGTAGGAACTTACTTCCAAGTAAATATACACACATTGCACTGCATGTCTGGTCTGCTTTTTCACCAGATAATTCAAACAAATCCAAATTTACCTTACCATTTTTTTCATGTTATTATTAGGAGGTCTGTGCACTTAAAAGATACTCAGATTCACATTAAATTGACGTTATTTAACCCAGGGAAATTCAGCATCTTCAATATTTCAGTTCTATTTCAAATGACATCAAATGGAGATACTGTCACTAGTCTTCCTCATAAACAGTCACAGCTGGAAAATTAAGATAACTACATTGTGGTTTATTGTGTTTGCCTACCTTAATCTGAAAACTGTTATGATTAGATTGTTTATCTTCTTCAACATTATACACTTCCACTGCATGCAATTGCAGTGGTGGCTCATGATGCCAATATTATTGTGGTAATGAATCAACTATGGATTTTAGTCCAAAACTTGAAAGGAGGTATCCAAGGTGCTGAACTTTATCCCCAAATTGGTTCAGACTCTTAGGGATGAAACAGATGGGCAAAATAAAGTGGTTTACAACTGTTTTGAAGGCAGGGCATTTAGATGACACATGCCTCCAAAGTGGGCAGAAACCAGTCTGAAGCCACGCTTGAGGGCTTCAGAGCAAACAGAACCAAGGATAGTCTGGCTTAGTGCAGAAGATGCATGCCTTCGCCCCTGCATATAAATGTGCTGACCCAAGTGTGGGGCTGCAGCAAAGCAAAGAAATGAAATTGTGACAACTCCAATGGATTTAATTACAACATACACAAACCAGACAGTCCAATAGAGCGGCATGGGGTGAAGGGAGCTGAAGGAAGCATGTATGGGGAGCCTCCATGATTGTGCTTTGCCAATGTATCACTTGCTCATTGATAGTCTGATGCCCTGTATGGGTGGAGCATCACATGTGTAACTTTGTGGCCATTCAAAGGGAGTGAATGTGGGAGCAAATATGTCTCAGGTCCAGGCTATTTGATAGACCATATCTCCCTGTATGAGCTAGCTCAGGCTCTAAGATTCTCAGGAGAGGCCCTAGTCTCAATTCCACTTTCATCACAAGTATGGTTGGTGGAGACATGAGAGAGGGCCCTTTCTGTGGCTGCCCCTAGACCAGTGATGGCAAACCTTTTGGGGGCCAAATGCCCAAACTAAAAGACCTTCTGGCACCGGGTGTTACCCAGTGTCGGGGGTGGGACTTCCTCCCTCCAGGGTGGGACTTCTTCCCCCTGCCTTCCTGGGCCTTTAGCTGTCTTGGGGAGGCAGTTGAAGGCACAGGAGGGTGGGCAAAAAGGTGTGCCTGTTCCTCCTCTTCTCTGCCTTCCCTTGCCCTTAACTGTCTCTGGAGAGATAGTTGAAGTGATGAGAGGGTGGGTGCATGCCTGTTCCTCCTCTTTCCCTGCCCTCCCGTCTCTCCTTGTGCCCTTCAAAATGGCTTTGCATGCCAGAGATGGCACACATGCCATTGGTTCACCAACACAGCCCTAGATTCTGGAACTCCCTTTCCAGGGAAACCAGAATGGCTGCCTCTTTGTTGTGCTTCTGCTGGCAGGCAAAGAGCTTCCTTGTCACAAAGGCTTTTAAAGAAGAAAGTTTTTAAAGAACAGGCTGGATGTTGTATTCTGTTAAAAGTATTTTAAACATTTTTATTTTTTAACTATACACTCATTCCTCCACATTTGCTGGGGTTAGGGACACAGGACCCCTGTGTATGTGGAAAACTCATAAATAACAAAAACACTATGTTTTTACCTGAGAAAACACCTTTCTAGGAATCTCTAGGTCCCCCAGTGCAACTCAGTCATCAATATCTGCCAGACATTGACCATAGAATTGCGCTGCAGGAGCTACAAATGCTTAGTGAAGTGTTCTCTCTAGGAATCTCTAGGGCCTTCAGTGTGACTTTTGGTTAAAGCTGAGCATAGAGTTGCACTGGAGAACCTAGATCAGGGGTTGGCAATCTACGGCCCGTAGGCTGGGTCTGCCCCCCGAGGCCTTTGGACTGGCCCCCGCCGCCGCCACGCACGCTGCCGCATGCGTCACAGCCACCATTTTGTTTTCCAAAATGGTGCCTGTGACTCGTTTGCACATGCACAGTACTCCTGCACATGCACAAATGAGCCACGGCCGACATTTTGGAAAACAAAATGGCGGGGATCGGCCGGAGTGGCGGCGGTGGCCTGTGGAAGACCAGGGGATCTACGGACCGGCCCCAGCTACGGGGAACTTGGCTGACCTAGATATTCCTAGAGCAAACATATTAATAATATCCGCGAATAGTGAGATCTGCAAAAGTCAAAGCCACAAATGTGGAGAAATGAGTGTATTTTATTTTTTATGCAATCTGTTTTAATGCTGTAATAATTTAATTCTGTTTTAATGTAACATTTTTCTGTGCTTTTAGTTGTACTGTTTTTAATCTTGTAAGCCGCTCTGAGTCCCAGTTTTGGGATATAAATGTAATAATAATAATAATAATAATAATAATAATAGGATTATTATTTTTTTACTGTAAGAGCTGTTCAACATTGGAACAGACTGCTTCAGAGGGTGGTGGAGTCTCCATCCTTGGAGGTTTTTAGGAAGAGGTTGCATGGGCATTTTTTAGGAGTGCTATAGTTGTGTATTCCTGCACAGCAGGGGGTTGGACTAGAAGGGCCTAACGGTCCCTTCAAATTCTAAGATTCTATGACTCTAACGTAAGATAAACAAGATAAACAATGGATCAATGGCAGGCAATTCAGAGTTTCCCCTACCCACATGATAAGTCATAATTTTGACTTCACAAGCATGGTAATTTCTCAGTTAAGACCATACTCATACAAATATTTTCCATGTAACTGAGGGGAAAGTGGTCAGGAAGGCAGTTGGTTTAGTATATGTACAAATGTACTATAAATGGTGGCTCTCTAGTAAGCTACAGAATGACAACAGAATGAATGCCAGCTCCCACCAAGCATGGCCAGCACAGCATGGACCATCATTTCATGGTAAGCAAAGATGAGGTTTGCATTCCAGTGATATCTAGAGAACCCAAGGATAACAAGCCCTCTGAAATATTCAAATTCTTGATGAGACTGAAGAGTTTAAGTCATTTTTTTTAAAAAATTACAGATCTAATACCCCAGAGCAGGTATACCTATATTTTCTGTTGCTGAAAATCTGTAACAAAAACCCATTTCTTTGTTCTTTCTAAGTTTAATTTATCAAGTCTCAATAAAACAGGCAAAATAATTCAGCAGCATCCTCTAAGTCCTATTCAGGAATGAAGACATAATTAAGCACAGAAACTGAGCAAGCTGTTTAGATTATAAATTCAATCTAGAATGGGCATGAATAGTATTTCTCATATTTATACAACGGTGTTCAGTAATCATTTATCTCATGCTCAAAGCAATGTATCAGATGGATAATGCATATAAATTCTGAGCCTCTTTCTCATGCCCACTGACGTCCTTCTCTACAGCTTATTTTGTAGCCTACAGCCAGTGGTGTTACTGCAATTGATTCCACCTGGTGTGGGAAGTGGGTGAACTGCCCTACCTTCTCTCCCTCCCTCCCAAACCACCCTCATTGCTCAAGGTGGCATACTATCACCCTATTTATTCAACCTCTATGCAGAAAATATACTCAGAGATGCCTTAGACTCAGAGGCAGGAGGAATGAAGATAAGAAGAACATTAACAATCTAAGATGTGCAGACAGCACAGTACTACTAGCAGAAACCAACAAAGACCTGAAGCAATTATTGAAGAAGGTCAAGGAGCTGAGCAACCAGCCTCCTCAGAATGAATTATACCAGTAGTTTCCATGTCAGCAGAACTGAGAATCCACCTTGGTTTATTTGTTTATTTGCTTTGTGAACTTTACAACAGCTTTCCAAAGTGCAGAAGCCACAGCCCCCAGTCCCCACAACATTGGCTCTCTTCAAGTAAAGGAGGTGCCTATAAAGGAGGATCCATGACCACTCTTGTATAAGACTAAAAGAAGGAAAAGAGTGATGGTGGAGACCTCCCAGAAAAGTCTTTTCTAACCTGACTGGTTTTGTGTGTGTGTTTATTACCATTTTCATAATTTCCAACCAAAACACACAACTAATTATGGTGTTATAGTTCTGTCTATATAAGCATCTGAAGAGCACCACATTAGGGAAGGGTGAAGAGAACATGTCTAAAAAAAAATAGTAGTAAATAATTTCCCAGTGAGCATTAAAAGATCAAAGATAAAATAAATAAAATAATCTTAATATTTTATGAACATAACTTCAAAAGCAGAATCACCCTCGAGCAAACTTCTAGAGTCAAGTTCTGAGACTGCAATCCCAGAGAAATGTACTTGGGAGCTAACATGCCTAGGATCAGGCTGCAAGTGACAGATGATAAGGACACATCTGGTGTAGATGATTTAACTTCATTAATCCACATAAATAACTTAAATAAATATTGTGTCCCCAATCCAAAGGAAGTTATTTCTAAATCCTATTACAGTCAGTAGGATTTAAATCATACTTGTGACTAGGGACCCCAAAAGACAGAGCTGCTTGGGGTGCCTGAGCTGCTTTGCCATAAGGCAATTCATGGGATGACCCTGATGGTGAATGATGCAAACCAGGATCTAGGCTAATCACATGGGATCATGTCACAGAAAAATTACTAACACGAAATTTCAGTGGGATTAGATTTGCTATAATCTTTGTATCAGAAAATGATTGCTTGTGAGTAAACCACACAGCATGTAACTCATAGTGAAAACAGTCCATTATTTTTATTCACTTTAGAAGTGAGTCATTAGGATTTTCTGTATGAATGATAGTAATGCTAATCTGGCAATAATTAACAAATTATACTATACTTCCATTCTTGTCATTAAGTAAAGCAAGCATTAGGAATTTCCAGCCTATGAGCCAGATAATACCTCTAAAATTTCTCCATCTGGCCCACCAGCCTCCCTTCTGCCTAAATATCCAACTTAAGATCTTGTCTTAGTAGTAGAGCTGCCAGATCAGGATTATCTCAGGTCTTGAGACTTCAGGGCCAGAACTAAATACCTAGGGACTTACTCCCACTTCTTACAAGAGGTAGTTCCTGGTAATAACATGAATCATGATATATTTAATAGCAACCACAATTGCACACAGTATGCCATTCAAATAAAAACACTAACAAAAGAGAAAAATATATGTACATTCTTTTCAAGGCAGCACTTTTGCCCTGATATTCTTCCCTGATGACTAGAAATGAAGGCCAGGGCCCTGTGATTGAGAAACCCTACTTCTCAGCCATGCTTCAATGAGGCCTAACTAAAGTTTCCACTAAAACCAGGCTAGTTGAGGCTTTGTTGTTGGGAATAGAAGGGGTAAGCCTTTCATGCCCATCCACCAATGCTGGGGGTTCACCATGAAAAATGCCCCCTCTGCTGCAATCATGGCAGTGAGAGGAGGGGAAAAGTCTGAGAGGCTAGTGACTTGGGCAACCACGTTGGGAGCCTCATGTCAATAATAAGGTAGCCCTACTCCCTGTGGGGACTGACCTGCTCTCTCCAGAATATGGATCCTAACATTCTTGACTGGAATGAATTCAGCCTTTTGATTTCTTTCTTCATATCCTTCTGTGGGTATGGTGTGGTGGGGAGGGGTTAATTCACACAAGACCTAATTCACATAATCACTGAATACATTTTTGCTCAGCTGCTCCCCACCAATAACAATAAAATATACTGTCTCTCTTTGGAGAAGTGACTATGTGCCAACATGTCCATGGGCTCAGATTGTAGGTAGTGCATTAAAGCTAACCTGTGTCAGAGTCATGGCACGCTCAGCTGGAATTTGGGTCCATAAGAGTTTTTTCAATATCTGTATCAGTCAAGGTCAGATGAGGCCAATGTAATAAATATTAGTTTACATCAAGCTTGGAAGGTTGCCATGAGCTCTATATGGGGCTACTGTTGAAGCCTCTTTGGAGGCTTCAGTCCAACCAGACAGTGGCAGGAAGGATGTTAATGGATGCTTCTTCATGGGACCATATTGTACACATCCTGTCCTGCTTGCCACTTGATTTTGAGCACCGTTCAAGGCACTGGTGATTATCTAAAGAGCTGTAAATGACTGGATAGCTTTCAGAATATCTGAAAGACCATCTCTCCCAATATGAGCCTGCTCAGAGGAGGGCTTTCTCATGGTCCCACCATCATTACAGGCATGCTTGGTAAGGACATGGAAGAGACCTTCTTGATGGTTGCTCCCAGGCTGTGGAATTGCTTTTCTTGTGAGGCTAGGTTATCCCCCACCCCCACTCCCACCTCCACTTTATTCTCTGTGAAGACCCACACCTTTTATTTTTAACTGGCCACTGCAGAAGATCCTTTAAATTAAATGCATTGTATTTTAAAATTGTAATTATTCCATTTTAACTGCTTTTTCACCTATTGCAAATTGATGTTTCAAATATAACCATTTATTTAATTGTTTTTAAACTTTGCATTATACTTTAATTGTACTCTGTTTTAACTTACACTATAAAACTTTATTTGGTTGCATATTGGGAGAAAAGCAGGGAATATCTATTTAAATACCATATTAACTGGCTCGTCCCTAAATTAAGCTACCCAGTCCTTAAGGCCTGATGGAGAGGAACTTCTCTATGTCCCACTAGAGAGATTAGAGGGAGAGGCTCAAGTGGCTAATACAGTGGTGAGGGAAGATATGTGATGGCTGTATATGACTGCACACAGATTGTGGAATATTCTATCCTATAGCAGGGTGGAACAGCTACAATGGGATGTGGGTGTGATTTTCACCTTGGTGGTGGGCTGCACCACTAGAGCTTCTGTTAAAAAAATAAGTAAAAAATGTAACTGGAAGTTACTTCTGTCTTGGACCTCCAGAAATTTTGGATAAATAGGGGTGCTGGTCTGGGAGGGAAGTAAAAGGCAAGTTGACATATTTTGACAATGGGGGGGGGGGTCAATTTGCAAAGGAGGGAGGGAGGGAGGGAGAAAATTTTGTGGCCAGGGCAGTGGTTTGGAGGGACACAAAAAGAGTTTGGAGCTATCCAGTTCTGATTTCTGTGTTCTATGAGGTTTGTCTGAGGCCGTTCCTTGTGCTTCCCATTTTCAGTGGCTGAAAATGTTCCACCAAGCTTTTGTTATGTTTGGTAGATGGTTTTTATATATATATTCTGAGCTGTAATGAGCTGTTGCAAGCTGTTCCTCTGCTTACCCTCTTTTTATATTGTTTGAACTGAATTTTATAGCATTGTTATGGATTGTGCTGTTTTGATTGCCATTAGTAATGCAGATGTACTAGAAAGGGTGTGTGTGTGTGTTTATAATTTAAATGAATTACATGAAATAGATTGGGAGCATACATAAATAAGCATGCTACATGATGAACTGGGGGCATGTGAATTGGACTATAGAGAAAGAAGCAAAGCTGAACTAGTCCCTTCCTAGGAATTCAGATGCCAGGTTTCTTCTCTGATTCAGAAGACATGAATAATGGTATCTTTTCTTAATGTAAAGAGTAGCTTTCTCCAAACTTGTATCTTTCAGTTGGGTTGGCCATTCTCTCATCCTTCTTCAGTGGCTACTACTGTTCAGCTAATTCCTTTCTCTTCAGGACTGGCTACTTTATTTCTGTTGACTCCCTTGAACAAATACCTTCACAATCCCTTCTGTTTATTTTTATGCTGTTACTAGGATTTTATAGTTATCCAACTCTTAACTTCAGTATTGGAATTAAATATCAACAGCTTGTTGTGGTATCATTGCCTGTTGATTTATCCATTTCCAACAATAGTAGGAAAACAGTGAATGTGATTTACCAAGGATGGTGTGGTTTATCAAAACAAACAAACAAAAAACTAATACTATTTTATCCTTTACCAATTTAGGAAGTTATATAATTATATCTGACTCCTCACCAGCATCTCCACCACATAAATGCTTGCATACTAGTACGGCAATATTCTACTACAGATCTATATGCTAAATAACTGTATTTAGCACATCCAGTTCCTCACCCTTCACCTTTAAACACATTACTTTTAGATACAGTCTCTCTCAGCTGTCTTTTCCTAAATGTTATCTCTAAGACATTCAGCCCTGCCTCCCTCTTTCACCCTTATTCACTCCTGTACATTCCAAACCATACTTCCCTGTCTCATTCTCTCAGCCCATCCCCATCCATTTGCAGTCTCTGCTACTCAGTCCACACTTATCCCCATTTACACACATCAGTGCTACTACTTTCCTGTTGTGTGCATTTAAGTCATTTCTGACTTACAGTGACCCTACATTGAACCTATCATGGGTTTTCTTGGCAATATTTGTGTGTGGGGCGGTAATCATTGCCTTCCACTGAGGCTGAGAGAATGTGACTTGCCCAAGGTCTCCCAGTGGGTCTCCATGGCCAATTGAACCCTTGACTCCAGAGTCTTAGTCCAGTGCCCAGATCACTACACCATACTAGAGCTACTTTCCATATAATTATATTTTGCATAAAACCTATCTGTCTTGTATCATATAACAAGACACTATTCCCACCATCTAGCCACCATGGCCATTAGGTTAATAGTTATGTTGTATGGAAATTATCATATTGGGAGTAGTGATCCAACTCATATTGAAAGATAGCTAAATTAAAAGTATAGACCAACTCCTAAACACCACTGAATGACCACAAACATGGAATTGCTGTCAAATTTTCAAATTGGGCTGTCTCAGTG
Organism: Phrynosoma blainvillii; assembly: GCA_026167975.1. Taxonomy (NCBI): domain Eukaryota; kingdom Metazoa; phylum Chordata; class Lepidosauria; order Squamata; family Phrynosomatidae; genus Phrynosoma; species Phrynosoma blainvillii. The sequence continues at coordinate 44,218,432 of JANUYF010000005.1, forward strand.
TAAGGCAGCCCTCAACTTTGGCACCACTTTGTGAAATTTGTGAAATGCACAGCACAGAGATAAGCTTTAAAATCTATTCACTAGCAATAGTTTATACATGCACTGCAGGTGCAATATGTATGCTTCAGGCATATATTTTAAAAGATCTCTCTCTCTCTGTAAAATTTCCGTGTGTCCATGTGTGCACCATCCATCTGTATGTATACTGTTCATCTTTTTAAGAGTGTCTGCCTGTGTGTGCAACATATTCCTGTGATTGGTTGTGCCGTTTCTATGGAGAACCAGCTCATTCCTTTTGAGTGGTGGATTTCAAAAAATCTAGCAACATTTCTCTTCACCTCAAAGGACTAATTACAACTGGAGCTATATGACAAGCAACGCAAGTACAAAGGCATGCAGAATTCCACAAGTGGATTCACAGACATTTTCTTATCTTACCCACCCTCTAACTGACAGAACTGACACATTTATATCTGTATAAAAATGAGAGAGAAGGCTTTTCCTATATGTTAAATTAAATGCATTAAATGTGATTGATCTCAGATGCTGTATGATAATACTCATGTTTGAATGCATTTTATTCACACAAAAATGCAGTGGGAGCCATCCTGAATTTTGACTGTAGAATAATTAGAGACATATCACTTCCCAGCTTTGAAATATGGTCCCTATTATCTCATTTGCTTTTTTCCAATATATTAAGCTCTAGGCTTAGTCCTGAAAAACTCTTAAGCGTTTGCATTTGTAATAAGTGTAATCAGCGTATTCTGAGGAACCTAATTGAATTGCAATTCTGTATTGACAATCATACTCAAAAATAAGTCTCCCTGTGTTCAGTGGAACTTGTCTCAGATAATTTTTATCTCAGATATGGCTTTTTCATATGGGGAAATAGTACTAAGAATTAGACTTACAGCATGATTACTTTATATTGTAGTTAATTTATACTGTGGTTACTTTATAATGTTGCCGTCAATGTGAATTCAGTATGGGATTGTAAGAATCTGAGAGGCAATGTGGTGTAGTGGCTTGAATGTTGGACCAGAACTCTGGGAGACCAGGGTTCAAATTCACACTTGGCTATGGAAACACACAGGGTGACCTTTGGCAAGTCACACTCTCTCAGCCTCAGAAGAAGGTAATGGTAGGCAAATCCCCTCTGAGCAAATCTAGCCACAAAAATGCCATGATAGGTTAGCAGCATGGCCACACATTCAAAATGGCTTGAAGGCAAGCAGCTGCCACCACTGTAAGTAGCAAGTCTATGAAACTCCAACATTATGGAACATCTTCCCCAAGGGATCTGACACTCTCAGAGACCCTGGAATTATTTTTAATGTTTGTGTGTGCATGGCTCAACATTGGGCAGGCAGATAATTATTCATTTTGTCTACATGTAGGTATTTTTTAAAACAAAACAATGAAACTATAGAATACATTACATTAAAACAACTGCCAGCACCAACTGAAGCAGGTAACAATCTGGCTACTGTGAACACAGTGGGAAAACAATAAATGAAATATTAAAAAACTGACTGATAATCAATCAACCAATAAATATCAAGGAAAGGGGAGGAAATATAGAACCCTATTGCAGATGTCAGAGACCTCAACAACACGTTTCATTATGTGTGGAAGGGCTCAGCTACAGTAAATGTCTTCATACGTATTGTGAGTGACCATTTGGTACACTTCTGATTTAGAAATCCTGAAGAAACTCAGTTATATGGGAATCTCAGAGATCCAATTTTGCCTGATTATTTTGTAGTGGGGGGTTCAGCCATTCTGACTCAAACTGTCCACCCATCAATCCATTCCCAATCTGAAGTCCATGAACACAACCAATACTCACCTTTCAACAATATGTGTATAAACAGTTTGATTTCACTTGGCTTCTGATACACCTTATGAGTATACTGGATTTATGTGAACTAAGCTGCAGTGATCTTTTAATCATTGCAGGTTGTGATCAAATACTATATTCAACAGTTGTCTGTTCAGAATATTTTTGGTGGTTGTGTTTTAATATGAAAATTACTTTGTCCACTTTGCCAAAAGACAGAGATTGAGAGAGGGAGAGAGAGAGAGAGATGGAGGGTAAAAGTGCCTAGATATAAATAAATAAGAAAATATTTCACACAGAGACCTAATAGTGACACAAACTAACAGAGACGTATGTGATTTCAATCCAAGTAGGATATTTAGAGTTAAGGTTTCCATAGTAACCTTGCCTTTAGCTGCTTATGTGTGAAACTGGGCTTCCATCTAGTTTCAGCTATTTGAAGAGAGAAGTGGGTCAAAGACCTTTAATTATATTTCTGTGTTATGTTATTTTTAGGAAGTGTGCATACAAATCAGATTTGCTCTAATGGCTGTACTCTTCAGAAGTGCAAGGTAATTCATCTTTCCCTCTTTTGCTTCATGCTACCTCTGGTATCTGAAATCACCAGAGATAATACAAAAGCTCTTGGTTTTCCAGCCTCTTATACCACAATTCCACTTATTTGCAAATTAATCTCATTGGATTCTATGGGGGCCTTCTTCAGTGGGGATATAATTTGCATTAGACTGTTAGCCTGAAAATTGGCAGGGGAATTAAGAGCAGATGTACAGAGTCACTATGGTCCCTGTGCAATGTTCACTGAGAGCATAGTGGGCCATGGATTGGATTGTAATGTGGCCACTAATGTGTGGAGGTGCTGGTGGTTCTCCCAAAAGCCAATGGTTGGGGACGTCTAACTGTATGAGTAAACTCAGAACCTTTGCTTTCCTTAGGGAGCTGTGAGACACCATCTTTGGACTGCTACATTATTTCTGCAATTCAGCCTGAAACCCAAAGGTGGTTTCTGCATCCTTCTCTGCTTGAGGCAAAAGATGTGCATGCCATTCCATGTAAAGAAACCAAAGGGACTGGTTGGGTCCTCTGAGATGCCTGAAGGCAGCAGGACAAACTATATAATGCATACACAGTTCTGTCATCCAAACAGAGTTGAGACACATGAAGAACTGCTAAAAAAAACTGCCATTGTTCCTCATACTATGTGTCGCTTGAGATGGTTGCTTTACTCTGCCCTGTAGGAAGGCCACCACTGCGGAAACCTAGCCCAGTTCACATATCTAGAGTCTCCAAAATGCTTTGAAGAGAGACACTGACTGTTTAGCAAATAAACCTTTCAAGTGTTGGGTGCCCAATGTAGACTGTTTTTGCTGCCAGCTGAAAACTTATTTGATTGTATAGACGTTTTCCTGATTGCTAACTGAGGCCAAGATCCTACATCACTGAGTGTAACATAAAAGGTCCACTGACAGAACTACACTACACTTTCCTCTCACCACTGCTAGGACTCACTGTTTCACTATGATAGTATTCCCCTCCATGGCCATTTAGTGGCTGGTGGAGAGCAGGGGAGATTGGAAAATCATTTGACTATGTCTCCATAGCCAGATGCAAAACAAAGACGTCATTTGTCAAGATCAAGTCAAGATCTTCTTGAGGTCTCATCTGATGATGCAATCATTCTATGACTGTATGGGGTACATATGCAGATGCTTCTCCAGTACCCCCATTCTCCACCAGCCATTCAGTTTCAGTTATTTCAGTTTCAGATTTCAGTTATTTTAATGAAACTTTTCATTTTTATCCCTATCTTATGGCTTTGCTACCTGCTTTGATGGTATTTTGTAATTTTTAACACTACAAAAGTCCCACTTTGATACTTTTTGAAAGTGAAAAAGTGGTATAGAAATGTCTTCATTAATAAAATGTAAGTTAATCAAAATAAGTTTGAAACAAAGTACTTCAGGCTGGATTCACATTGTCCTAAATCCAATGCAGAGCTAGGTTTACTTAAGACCACTGCTTTCAGGGAGCTTAATCATGCCTATGGGGCTTTGCAGACTGTCCTAAAGGGCCAGCCTGGGGGTGGAGTTGGGGTGGGGCAGCCACACACCAGCCACCTTGACTCCACCCTAACCCCGTCCTGATGCCATGTACCCGTTCGCATGGCATGTGGCATCAGGACACCCTATTGGTGCAGCGCGCGCACATACTGTGCCAAAATGGCATGAAAAAACCACCACTGTGGCTGAAAGGGCGGTCTTTTGCCGCCCCTAAAAGGAGCAGCATTTTGCCACTCTTTTGGGGGCGGCAAAAGGGAGGATCAGGATCAGAGTGTGCAGTTGCCACAGTCCGGATCCACCACTCCCAGGGGCAGCTCTGTGTTGCCCCTTTAGGCGGGCCTGCAATGCCCCTTACTCTGCCTTGGATTTGAACCATCCACCATCCTCCTAGTGCATGGTGCATTTTCCCACTCATTTTAGCTGAGCATTCAGCTAGAACTCAGGACTGTGAATCCCTTCCATGTGCATGCCTTCTGTCAATTCTATTATTTTTAACTTTGTTAACTGTACAGCTTCCACCTGGAACTACTGTAAAAGTTGACTTCAAAAAGGCCCTTTTCAGTGAAGATTAATATGATTGTATAAATCCATTATGTGTTTAATGATCTAAATCAGGCAGCCCATATGTGGTAGACACAATTAAGCACTCAGATGGGCATGAGGCCTGGGAATAAAAACTGAGAGCAAGAATCCTACTTAAACTTGGGTATAGCAACACTAGAGCTAACAATGAGAGCTGCAAAACCAATTAAAAAGTATTAATAGATGTCTATTGCTATAAAACAAAGAATACCAATACTTGTATCTATAGGAAGCAGATTTAAGTCTACAAAAGCTCATGATGCCAACTTCTTTCTTTCAGTTAGTCTCAAAGGTGCTACAAGATTGCTCTACATATCTTCTTCTGCTGTATATTATTATCAGAGATTTAGCTTTCTACCCAATATCTTTTGACAAAAGTCATACTGTCCACACAGATCCTGCTGTCCCTGTTCCACAAATCCTTGGACCACCTGAGAGAGTGTATGATTTCTAGCATTTGCCACCTTCTACAGATGCTGCTTCTGCTCAAACAATATCAATCAATGTGGTGTTATTTTCCACTTTCATGATTAAGATTAAATATATGGTGAGTATACAAAGTAGACATCAAATCAAGACTAACAAAGACTGTTCTGCTATTTCATCTAAAAGAAGAGGAAATTATGCATGCATAAACATTTTCTGCATTATTACAATTTCTTTTCATTTCATCCCAGCTGTCAAAAAGAATCATACTTGATGTATGAATATCCTTCTCTTTCAGTTCAGTGGAAGTTTTCCATCATTCCAGATTATGATTCCTAGGACAGGCCACTTTTTATTTTCTTTAATGTAAAATTAAATTTAGTTTAATTAAATGAAGTATAATTTACTTCAAAACTAGCAAGGGAACATGTCTTATGTGGTACAATGACATTTGAATGTAGAAGCAAATTGAAATGAATCCATCAGCTTTCTCCACTAATGAGAACAGCAAGTTCTACTGGCTTGCCCAAGAATGTGGTTTGAAGACTGACACTATATACTATGACACAACTTTAAGAACATATAAATCCTAGCCTACCCAATGGGATTGCAGAATGCTGCTAAATTTTAATTGAGTTCAGTGAGAGTTAAACATGGTTAGTTTTCTCTTTCCAAACCTTTTTGGTGGAAGGAAATTCCATTAAGAATGCCTAGCCTTCTTCTCAACATAACACACTGGTTGCAACTCTAGTGAATTCCAATAGAAAAACCACACAATGTAAGCCTTCAGTAAAGAGAGGATTGCACTGGATGTTAAAGCCTTTCAGGCTGACTGAAAGAAATAAGTCTGTACCATAAGCTTTTGCAGACTGAGTTTGCTTCATCAGATGCAGTCTACAGAAAGCTTACGCTACAAAATTATTTCTTGTGGTTAGTCTCAAAGATGCTTAAAGTTCCTTTTGCAGACTTATCCAAACTAACACCACTATGGGCCTTTGCAGACTGCTAGAAATAGTGCAAATTGAGTCCACTTTAACTGCCCTGGCTCAGTGCTAGGGAATCATAAGAATTGTATTTTTTCTGAGACATTGAGCCTGCTCTGTCAGAGAGCTCTGGTGCCACAATCAACTACAGTTCCCATGATTCCCCAGCACTGAATCAGGGCAGTTAAAGTTGGGAATCTGTCTTGTAGTGAAAGTTATCAGTCCAGTGGGGTCAAAAGAGGCCAACCTGCAAAGTGACCAAGCTGAAAGCCTACTGTTGATACCAGCCCCTAATGAAACCCTTCCTGCACCTTAAGACACTGCAGCTGCTCTGCCCCCCTTGCCAAAAAATGATGTCAGGAACTCCCAGCTACCTTTTTCTGGGTCCCAAAACCCCAAATAAATACCCATTTCTTCCAAGATGTGCCTTGGAAATGATTTACAGCTGGCCCTTTGGGTTGAGGTGGGAAACAGCAAAAAAAGTTCCCAGGAGCATTAACCATTGCAAAGTGCACAGCCCAATGTTGTTGTTGTTGTTATATTTATTTATATCCCACTTCTCTCCCCCTCGACTGGGACTCAAAGCAGCTTACAGTTCAACAGCACAGTGCCATTCAAAGCATACGACAGTGACCATTAAAACAGAATGAAAACTGAAATCTATTAAAAACAGAATTAAACTACTACAATATTGAAACTAATCCCTTGCGGGGGTTTTTTTTAAATAGAATATGATTATATATATATATATATATTATAAAAAAGGATAAAAAGGACTTTGTTGGGAAGGTATAAAGCCCCAAAGAAAGGGAAGGGGAACCTTTTTCCCCCCTCCCTTTCCCTGGTGGTGGTTAAATCAAGTTCAGATTCTTTGGCCCTCCAGAGTCTAGTTTAAGGGATGGATGCTGGGGATGGGGAGGCAGGGCAAGGGTCTCTTTTCATGCAGGGAAAAGGAAGGGAAGAAGCATGCAAGGGTCCTGGGGGTGGGGGGAGATGGGGGGGGGAGGGCTGCCCAGCCAAAGGGCTCGATCCCCGTCCAATCCGAGTTTTGTCAAAAGAAAGAGAGTGAAATGGCTTCACGTACACACACCCCGCTCCATACCGGAGAAGAGTCTCCCAGCTGCGTGGGGCGCTCCCCATTGGCCAGGACCAGGCTGAAGCTGACGGCCCCCACCGCCAAACTGGAGACCCCCAGCCCTATCTCCAGCACAGAGAGCACCAGGAGGCTCCCGATGATCTGGCCGCTGGTGCACATCCTCCCTCGGTCATCGTTCCTGACACCAGATCGGCTGCGGGGTTGTCTGGGTTTTCTTGGGAGGAGGGGGTAGAGTTGAAGCAATGCCTTCGCTGAAGGGGGGGATCGGAGGAGTTGGAGGGAAGGAGAAAGAGAGAGAGAGAGAGGGAAGTCTTCCCTTTGGATGGCAAACTTTAGTCCCTTGCTCCTCAGCCAGCAGCAAGCATCTCTCTCTCACACACCCACATACACAAATAGAGTGGAAAAAGACAGAATCACTTTGTTGGGAGAGGAGAAAGACCCAAAGGAAGGGAAGGGGCACTTTTTTGTTTTTTCTTTCCCCAGGTGGAGGTTGAAATCAAGGCCAGGTTCTTTGGCCCTCCAATGTCTTAAAAGGGATGCTGAGAGATGGGGAGGCAGGGGGAAGGTCTCTTACAGCTCCATCGTGCAGCCCAAGAGGCTTGGAGGAGGCAGAGGCTGGGTGGCCTCCAGGCAGGCTTCTTCTTCCTCTTCCTCTTCCTCCTCTTCCTCTTCTTCTTCAGTCTGGCTTTCCAAAGGAGAGGGAAGAAGCCTCTTTCTGGACCTCGATGTCCTTCCTCACTCTTGCCTCTTGCCAAGGACAGAGAGAGCCTGGCTTTCCAAGGGCAGAGGCTGCAGAGGGAGCTGTCCAGGTGCTGAAATCTTCTGCCCAGCGCCTTTCCCGGAGCCTCTCTTCTCCTGCTCTCTCTCTCTGTCTCTGTCTCTGTCTCTTAGTCTCTCTCTCTCTCTCTCTTTTCTCTTTCTCTCCTCCTTCTTTTCCTCTCTTCCTCTCTTCTCTCCAGACCCTTCCTAACCCCCCCCCCACTCCTCCCCCGGAGATGCCAGGGCTCTCCTGCCAGCCAGCCAGCCAAGCTGGTGCCTCTCTCTGCTGCCTCCCTTCTCTCCAGGAGCCTCTTCTGCCTCCGGAAGCCTGGCGGAGGCGGATCCCCTGCAACATTCAGGGCCTGCCTTCTCCAGCAAGAAGAGCCAAAGAGAGGCCAGGGCTTGGGAGGCACAGAGAGAGAGAGAGAGAGAGAGAGATAGTCCTTCTCTCTCATTGGAATGACCTCGCCAAGACGGGGCTGGAAGGAAGGGGAGCCCAGGGAGGAGACCCTGACCCAGAGCTTGAGAGGCCAGAATCTGAACCCAGCACCCTCCAGGGGAGAGTTCACAGCCCACGTGGAAGATAGATACACTGGGATCCGCTGGGGCTTGGTTCCAGGACACACACCCACACCCCCCCACACACACAGCCCGGGATCTCAAAATCCGCTGGTGCCCAAGTCCCATGATGTACAATGGCATAGGAGAAAGGGAAAATTCAAAGACATTGCCTGTGTTATCTCTGTCGAATATGTTCTCGGAGAGATCTTGTAGCCTCCTTTGAGACTCACTGAAAGAAAGAAGTTGGCAGCAGTTTCCTAGACTAAAGTCACCTTCCTCAGATGCATCTGATATTATTATTATTATTATTATTATTATTATTTAGTTAGATTTTGTATTACCTTTGAAACTCACTGAAAGAAAGAAGTTAGCAGCAGGAGTTTTCCTAGACTAAAGTCTGCTTCCTCAGATGCATAGTAAAAGGGTGTTCTTTATGTACAATGGCCAAATCAAGGTTTGCTTTTGGGAATTTATATTCTTTTTTATTATTATTTGGAATATTTTCAATCCATGGATGTTTGGAAATCTTCAAGCCATGGATGCATAGATGCGTGCATAAGGAATCTGTGGATATGGAGGGCCATCTCTCTCTCTCTCTCTCTTATAAAAAGCCCCCAAGCACCTTCTTCTCTTTATACCTTTGGAGTAGCAGATTCCCCTGGTGCCCTCTGTGACAGAAGTTGCAAGGCAACAGGAAGCCTAGCGAAATGTAATACTCCCAGCACTGTCTTTTTAAAAGAAACACTGGGAGCAAGATTTCGGAGTTACATAAATGCTCTTCTTCCGGTTTACGTGTTTACAATCACAAACAAACAGGCATCAAGAGGATTAGGATTTGGTTTTCTTCTCCTCTTCCTCCTCCTTTAGGGAATGCTATGACCCCTCTGGGTATTTTCAGGCTGTAGTGGGAGGTCTTTAAAACAAAGGGGGGGATATTAAAGTCGAGTTTGAAATGCAAAAGGAAAGGAGGGAGGGGAGTGGGAAGGAAGGCTTAGCTGTTCTTAGGATGCTTCCAGGATGAGTGATGTGCAAGTCTCAGGTGTGCTGAATCACGCTGGCCAACACCGGTCAACCACATAGGTAGTCGCACCTTGGCATCACTGTTTGGACACCTTTCTGAAATGACCTCTTAAAGTACTAGGGTGCTTTAAAGGATAGATGGACATTATAGGGTGAAATTTTGTCTCAGTCACACCAAGAATAGCTCTTTTATGATTTCAGAGCAAGAACCATGTTAGTCTGGAATATAAGTATGCAAATAGATCTTGTAGCATCTTTCAGACTAAGGGCCTTTACAGACTGCCAGAAATAGTGCAAATTGAGTCCACTTTAAGGGTTAGGGTTAGGAAATCATGGGAACTGTATTTTATTGTGGCACCAGAGCTCTCTGACAGAGAAGGCTCAATGTCTCAGAAAAAAAAAATACAATTCCCATGATTCCCTAGTACTGAGCCAAGACAGTTAAAGTGACCTCAGTCTGCATTATTTCTGGCAGCCTGGAAAGGCCCTAAGAGAAGGAAGTTGTAGCATAAGCTTTGGAAGCTTATGTTTCAACTTCTTTTGCTCAGCTAACCCCACGGTACTACAAGATCCTTTTCCAAACTTTTGTGATTTGTTTTTGTCCTTCCTTCCTTCCTTCCTCAACCCACTCCAAATGTATCTTGGTTGCTTTGGCTACTCCTGGGTATGTGATTTACTGAAAGTTTGCATTTCCTAAAAGCAAAAACATAAGCCTCAGAGACTGGTCTGAACCTAAGCAAGTTGGTTGGTGCCCAGCAGTGCCAAGCTGGGGTGCTTCCTTGATTTTGATGACACAAGGGACATATGTATATGTAATGAAATGAACAGAAGCATGTGTGCATCATTGAGCCTAATTCTTATGCATGTATTTTTAAAGAGTGGTATGTGTGTGAGAAAGATAGAATTTGCCATAAAATACACCCATCTTCCCCAACTTAGTGCCCTACAGATGTGCTGGAATGTAATTGCCATCATGGGCCATTGATTATTAGCAATTTTAGCTGGGGGATGAAGGTGACCAGGCTGGGACACAGTGTGTGAATAAGTCCAAAGTTCAGGAAGACATTAGGTTGTGGAAGGTTGATGTATATTCTCTTCAAATCCCAAGTGATAATGGCTTCTGTGTATATGAGTATGTATCCCCCAACTCCTTTTGGCCATAAAATCAAAAGCATCCAGACCTGAGGGAATATCAGTTTTTGGACTCCCAGAATCCCCTAGTCATCATGGCTAAGATCCTAGAAGTTCTAGTCCAACAATCAATATTTGCAAGCTCTGAATCTATATAATATATAATAGATTCAGATGGATTTAGAGTTCCAGGTTTTCTCTTGGCAGCTATAATCTTGTTAAGCAGCAGAGAATATCTCTGCACTGTTACTCACAATGCCCAGATACTGTGAAGGATGTTGTTTCCTGTACTTCAAGGTGGGTCATCTTGCCACTTCAGTGAGAAGGCTGGGGATGATGTGTGAATAAATTATAAGTATACCAGCTCCCAACCTGGCCTGGTACATTTGTCCTTAATTGTTGTACTCTCTATCTATAAAGTGATGTATTGCCTACAAACAGAACACTGAAGTAATAAGTGAGGAACAGTGGAAGACAATGTAGGATGGATAAAAGAAACAAGGAAAAAGTTCCAGCAGATTGGTTCTGAGGTAGATGTACTCTGTTCTAGAGGCAAGAAACCACATCTTTTGGCTGACAACCCACATCATCCCCAGGCAATATGGACAATGGTAAGGTGTTGTGAGAGTTGTAATTTGAAACATTAGGAGAGCTGAGTATTAGCCTAGAATTTCAGATCCTCAATACCTACTTGTAAATAATAAGATGTGACCTGATGATGAGTAGCAGCAGAAATAAGGGGGCAATGGGGCAGCAGGACATTGATGGATGACTTCCAAACTGCAGGTGGCAAGACAGTTTATGCCACTGTTGCATTCTTTCATTCAGTTTTATCTACATAGGCTGAAAGATTTTAGGCATGACTTCCCACTTCAAACATTAGCACTGATTTCCATTGCATTTGTTTAATTAACATTTTGGCTCCATTACTGCAGTATTGCATAATTGCTCCCACATCAGTCACACAGAAATCAATGGGTTGGATTATTTTGTAAGGTTGCAAACCTTTTGTTGAGTCATGAAAAATCTACTTTTTGTTCATGTTCTGCGAAATAGATATGAGCTTCACATCCAGCCAAACTTCAGCACTTTTGAATCACACCCATTTCACTGAGAGAATAAACAAGTGCTTCTTAGGACCTTATCAAACGCTGGCCACGAAGCGAAGAATAAGCGAAAAATACCCGAAGTAGGAATAAATTCAGTTCTATAGTGAAACGAACGGAATATCGCCCGTTTGGCCATTGCGCAATTAATACGAAGGCTCCCTTCTCTCCCGTCACAAAAAGCCGGCGTTGCAGAATGTGGATGGCAAGGATGGGAGGAAGGAGTCGGGAGGAAAGGCAGCCAAGGGGACCGAGGAGGAGGAGGAGGGCTGGAGGACTGGAGAAGGGAAGGCAGCCCACAGTGGCGTGTCGGTGGGGAAAAATGCGAGAGAGATCGCCTCCCTCTTCCCTCTTCCTTCCTCCTCTCCTTCTTTTCTACAATCTGGTTTGCCTTTTGCCAAGGCAATCCCTTCCCCTCGCTGAGATTTTCTCCCCGCCTACCATTGCGCAATGAATGCGAAGGCTCCCTTGTACTTCCCCGACAAACCGAATGTCAAAATCTCTCTATTCCTTACGGATTAGCTCCGTGTTCTGCCGAGTTCAGGGGCAGCGTCGTGTATAAACACGGGGAAACAATACGGATTAGCTCTGTGTTCTGGGGCAGCGTCGTGTATAAACATGGGGAAACAATACAGATTAGCTCCGTGTTCTGGGGCAGCGTCGTGTATAAACACGGGGAAATAATATGTATTAGCTGTGGATGCCCTTTGGATTAGTTCTGCTTCAGACCCCATGTGATAAGGTCCTTACAGGGATTTTGCCACATTTGAGGGAACCCTGGGTAAGATGCTCTCCTTCACCACTGCCTACTCCAGCCATGTCACTCTGTCCCCTACACAGCCCTGGATGCTCTCTTTCCCAAAATGTTTGAACGCTGAACAGAAACAAAATCAACTTGGATAACTCCAAGTTAATTTTGCAGCATTTTCAGTGATCTAGTATAAGAGTTTGCAGGAGCTGGGCAGAGCAGTAGAGAACAGGAGGGCCTGGAGATGTCTCATCCATAGGGTCGCCATGGGTCAAGACCATGCAAAGGCAGTCAACAACAAAGTGACTTGTCACTATTGATAAAACATGGTTACATCATTATGATCCAAAGACCAAACAACAGTTACTGCAGTGGTGACACTCAGGTTCTCCATGGCTGTGGAGTTTGAAAGGAAGGAAATTTTCAATTCATTCAGAGGTCAAATAATTTAGAGGTGATAGCAGCAGCAGAGCAGTATTTTAAGTGACCAGACTCAGATTTATTTATTTATTTATTTGGATGTGTTAAAGAAATGAGAAATGATGCTCAAAGTGTATCAAATGTCAGGGTGAATTTGTAGATGAGCATGTAAGTTTTATGGCTCTAGGTCATTCACCTCTTGGTAGGGCCAAGAACTTTTCAGCACCTCCTCATAGATTGTGCCAATTACTCCATGGCTAGCCATGAACTGAGAGAAGCTTCATGTACACAGCAATGACTGTATTTTGTACTGCAGTAGCTATTCAGTTTAGATGAGATTCCTTGAGGGAAAATTATATAGCACACAAAATTAAAACCCTCCTTGCTGCTTTTCATCCTGCTGATTTCACCTAGTAGCTGGTACCTACTGTTACTCTTTTTAAAAAAAAATAAAGTAGAAGCAAAGCATAGCAGAAAAGTCTTGACCTACCATACTGATATAGAAGAATCATTTTAAATCACTCATACAGATAGCAAAGACATATGTAAAAGGATCTTACAGCACCTTTGAAACTAACTGAAAGATAGAAATTGATAGTACAAGCTTTTGAGCCTGCTTCCTCAGATCCATTTGATGGAAAGAAGTCTGTGTGAGAATGTCCATAGGAATGCAAAACTTTGTGGGTGTGGAGATGAGGTGAAAGTTTCAGTTCATAGAGTTGGAAGAGACCACAGGGGCTATCCAGTCCAACTCCCTGCCATGCAGGAACTCTCAATCAAAGCACCCCCTACAGATGGCCATCCAGCCTCTGTTTAAAAACCTCCAAAGAAGGAGACTTCACCACCCTCCAAGGGAATGTGTTCCACTGTCAAACAGCTCTTACTGTCAGGAAGTTCCTCCTAATATTGAGGTGGAATCTCCTATTTGCGGGAGTTATAGAAAACAAGCTTGCTCCCTCCTCAATATGGCATCCCTTTGAATATTTAAACAAGGCTATCATATCACCTCATAACCTCCTCTTGTCCAGATTAAACATACCCAGCTCCCTAAGTCTCTTCATAGCACACGGTTTCCAGACCCTTCACCATTTTGGTTGCCCACCTCTGGACATGTTCCGGCTTCTCACCCTTTTTGAATAGTGGCGCCCAGAACTGGATACAGTATTCCAGGTGAGTTCTGAGAAAAGCAGAATAGAATGATGCTATTACTTTCCTTGATCTAGACACTATATTTCAATTGATGCAGCCTTAATTATGGTTGTTGGGGGGGGGGAAGGCAAGGAGGTTGCCTAAAGCCAAGATTAGTAGATAATCATATAAATGAATAATAGGAAGTAGCATGGGAGCCAAAACCCCATGGAAACCCCTTGGTTGACCTTGGGCTAGTCATACAGCCTCAGATGAAGTCAATGGCAAAGCCACTTGAACAAATTAAACCAAGAAGGCCACCAGAGAGAATTGTCTTGAGTTAGAAATGACTTAAAGGCACACAACAGCATCAAAAGTTGCATTACATAATTTCTATACTGAAAGCCAACATAGTGCAATATACGTGATCCGTGATCAACGCTCATGGCTGAAACTGCAGTGTGCAAAGGTAAATGCATAAGGGCATTCACATGCTGTTGTTGTTGTTTGCCTTTAAGTTGCCTTTGACTTATGGTGACCCTATCATGGGGTTTTCTTGGCACATTTCTTCAAAGGGGGTTTACCATTGCCATCGTCTGGGGCTGAAAGTATGTGACTTGTCCAGGGTCATTCAGTGGATTTCCATGGCCAAGCTGGGATTCAAACCCTGGTCTCTAGAAAACATTCAGGGGTAGCTGTGTTGGCCATTTAGCAAATACAAACAAAAATCTATCAGTGATACCTTTACTGGCCAACCAAAATGTGCAATATACTTTTGAAAGGTAAAACAATTTTTCTTCTTAAATTTGGACTGAATTTGCGTGTTTTACCTCTACATCTACCAAAATATTCCTGATGCAGACACATGGAGACTTCTGGAGGGATCCATTGTTCTCTGCCACAAAGAGGCCTTTGATCTCACTGGAATGGAGACATATTGGATTGCAAAAGAGGGGTCCCTGTTGAGATGCAAATGGATTTTAAATTTCCTGGACTTTGCAAATTTCCCTATAGCCACAGGGCCAGAAGGAGGAAGAACTGCCTGCAAAAGATACCCTCCCCACCATATACCATCTTAACTAAAGACTGAAACAACATGTAGGTATCTGACTAACATCTTCAGTTGTTTTTGTCTTGTTTGGTTTGTAACATCTTGCCTGATGAAGAAGCCCATGGAGCTTCAAAAGCTTGCAACAAGTATATTGTGTATTTTTGTTGGCCAATATAGGTATCACTGATGGATTTTTGTTTGAACCTGGTCTCTAGAGTCATAGTCCAGCACTCAAACCACTACAACAATCAGGCTGCACTTGCTACTCTTTGTAATTTAATACCCTATCATATGTGCAACAGTCCTGCATGCACAATTCTGCTCATACTGCAATCAGTTTGATTCAGCCATTATTCATTGTCTTAAAAAAATACTGCACATGCTTACTACCACTTACACTTGTCAGTGGCAGGATGCTAGTTTTAATGTCCTATATCAGTGTCACAGTGAGAAATACTAACAGGATGCTTTCCAGAGCTTAAAACTAGTCCTTTCATTCTCTAATTGCTTTTTCTTGTTTATACATACAAGTGCCAACACAGAGAAACATAGCTCACAAATGTTACCGTATTTCTTGAACTGAAACTCTTGCAATACCCCAATAACTATGCAAATGCATCTTGTAACACCTTGTAACATGGAGTGGAAGTAGTCTCAAGTCTACAAAAGCTCATGCTACTAGCTTCTTTTTCTTAGTTAGTAAGAGGTGCTAAAATATCCCTTTGCATACCAATTTTCATGGCTATGTCTTTGAATTCTACCCCCACTAAACATGATCGTTGGCTATTCTGTCCATACATTTATGGGAGTTGCAGTCCAAAAGGTAATTTTTCTCTGTTCTGGTATCCATTACATGTAGTTGGGCCAGAGGTGGGGAACCCTGCAGATGCTGTTGGGCTTCAGTTCCCAGCATTCATTCCTGCCCACTGGTTATGATGGATAGAGCTCCTGGCATTTGTAGTCCCACAACATATGGAGGTTTGCATGCCTAGTCATTATGTGAAGGGATCATAGAACTGTTGAAAAGGGGGGAAGAAATATATCTGAGAGTCATTCAGCAGAGCATTGCACATAAAGCCAACTCCTCCTCCATCAAATTAGTTCATACTTTTCTGATCATTATTATTATGTGCATCAAAAAGGTAACAGGAGTGAGGTAGGTGTGCTTGCGAGGGCAAGGAATGCACTGTGCAAAAAGACACCCAGGTGATTCATAAGGTTGGTTTTATGAAAACCTAAGCTGCATCAGCTGTTCAGACATAATGTGACTCACTTCTAATCACTGCAAGCCAAGACCCATGGCATTTTTGTAGTTTCCAGAGCATGCAAAGTCACAATTAGATTTATTTAACTACGGTAATGGTTTATGGCTCAGGATTCCTAGAGCAATCTAAGAGAAATCTGATATGGAGGAACTCTAAAATGAATGACAGGCCTACAAATAAATCATCTACTGTCCAGTGCTAGAGAATACTGGTATGCAAGAAAGCACACATTAAGGGCACAATCTGTTAAACTAGGCAAACACTACATTGGTTCCAAAGATATTGCCATATACAGTGATTGGGATATTTATTAGATAGATAATTAGTCTTAATTGATAGTGGATTATCCTTCCTATGTGAACCCAGTTCCTCTGTGTTGAAGGTTTATCATAGGACAAAACAGAACCATATTCCACCTCTGTTTATCTTAGCATATGACAATCGCTATGCCCAGTCTTACAGGGAATTGACAGTCTTATGCATACTTCTCATTAACCAAACCAGTTAGGTCACATTTCTTGACAAACCAGAAGGGGAAGAGCAGAACAGGAAAATGGAAACCATGTATAGTAATTCAACTCCCCATGATGTCTGGCTTCTGCATTATGATAGTATGTGTACCCATGTATGTGCATTGAGAGGGCAGAGAGAGAAACATAATCTCCCATATGCCAACCTCCTAAGCCAGGGGTAGGCAACCTTTTTGAGCTGGGGGCCAGGTTGCTGTCCCTCAGACAATTGGGGGGCCGAAGCACCAAAAATAAATAAATAAATAAATAAAATATTTTTTTTTAAAAAAAATATGCATGCACATTCTCTCAGCCCTAGAAAAGCCACGGCAAAACCCCTATGGAGATTTTGCCAAGAAAACCCCAAGAACAAGTAATAACAACAATAATCAATATCATTATGGCGGGTGGCAGAGGCGGCGGCAGCAGGACCAGTCTGGGGCCGGTCCAAAGGCCTCGGGAGGCCGCATCCGGCCCCCGGGCCTTAGGTTGCCTACCCCTGTCCTGCCATTATGCTCTTCAAAGGAAGTCCTGTTTTCTCTGCCTGTAACACAGAGATAGACCTTCTGTGCAGCAGTACCCACGCTGTGGAATGCAACATGTTAGAGCCCAATGTGTTGGTGTTTTAGGCATTTATTGAAAACATATCTTTTTACCTTGGCTTTCTTGCTTTCATGGACTATTTGGAATGCTCTCCTATCTTGCATTACTGTGCTTTTATTGAACTCTTTTATCCTTAAAAAGTGGTGTTATAACTGCTTCAAGATTTGTGCAGTTAAGAAAGGATATAGAAACATTTCTAAATATTTCTAACAAAAATAATAGTAGTGATGATGATGTCATATCTGTAAACAAAGGTGTTGATCATCTTAATAGGGATATGTCAAATCACATAGCAACATTGCACAGAATGAATATAAGAAACTCCATAATAAACTGGCTGCAATGCTACACTAAAATCAAGGCAAAAAGTACAATTTACCATTTGCAAAGAACTTTTGGAAACAAAAGCCTGAAAAAGGCTTTATCTGAGTGGACTTGGGTCCCTTTCTGGGAGAAATAAATGGAATAAATAAACAAATAGTTGTCAAAATAGTAAAGTAAAAATCTAATGAAACTTTAAAATTCAAGCAGATAATAAAAACATCATGCCATATTTAATAGTGTTTGACAAAAAGAATATTTGGATAGCAGATGTGCCAGTCCCTGGGAACAATCCCTTGTGTTGATGGGCTCTTTTTTTAGGAAGGGAGGAAGGATGGATGGACAGAAATAAAATAGGTACATATATACCTAGAGCTAGGATAATGTTAATCCTGTCCTCCCTTCCTGAATTAACTTTTCTCCTTCTCTTTCTCAGGAGGCATAGAATGCAGTCAGTGGAATAACTGGTGATGTTGGCAAAGTTTATTTGGTTTGGAGTACAAGTGTTTCCGCATTGTCTTTCCACCTGATTGACTATCAAAGGGGGTGCCATTTTTCTACAAAATTCTTCTCTGACTCAAATTATTGGTTGAGCTTCTGAGTATTCCAGGAGCCCTGAGATAGA
This sequence comes from Phrynosoma blainvillii, assembly GCA_026167975.1. NCBI lineage: Eukaryota > Metazoa > Chordata > Lepidosauria > Squamata > Phrynosomatidae > Phrynosoma > Phrynosoma blainvillii. The sequence goes on from JANUYF010000005.1 coordinate 44,236,666, forward strand.
TAGATCCAGTCAGCCCTTTGTATCCGCAGATTCCACCATCAGCTTGAAAATATTTCCCACCCCCAAATATTCCAAAAAACAACCTTGATTTTGTCATTTTATATAAGGGACAGTACTACATCATTGTACATAATAGAACTTGAGCATCCATGGATTTTTGTGAAATGAACCAAACACCTGTGGATAGCTAGGCCAATAGACAGGATTTCATAATGAATCTGCTGGAAACTACATGCCTTGGTTCTCCTGGTCCTGGGATAGAGTTGTGAGCATCCTCAGCAGTGTCACAAGAATCCCTGGACATGGGTAGTCTGACATTCCTACAGAGTAAAGAAGGAGAAACTGGGGTCCATTTAAACCTCCAAGAAGTCCCATGCCACTCTCTCCCAAATTCCAGATCCCTCTAATTTTTTCTGGTGAATTTTTGACAAATTTTGACCCTCAAACAACAACAAAACCATGCAAACTGCTTGCAAATGTAGCAGTTTGCCTTCTTTCCTCCTCCACACCTAACTCCAGAAAATCCTTTATTTTCACTTGCAAACCAGGCAAAAATAAAAGTGACACATGCCTTTACTTCCAGTGTACCAGGCATATGCCCCACACAGTTGCTCACTCCTGCTATAGAATCTAATAAGAGACTATTTCTCAGGTTCTCTGTCATCCCTGAAAAGCTATTGCTCTTTAAGCACTCCAGGTATCTGGAAATGGAGGATGGACCCACACAGGACTTCCACCTATCACTTCTGCTACTACTTCCAAGGTCTTTGGGCAGAAGGACAGGTGTGATTCAGGAGCACTGAGGTGCTCTTATGGGACTCATCCAGGAGGTATATTAAGCCCTCATTGACATTTCCTAGAGCATAATGAAGTTTATGTATCTCAGAAGGACTGGTGCATGTGTGAAAATAGATCATAGAATCATAGAATCATAGAGCTGGAAGAAACCACAAGGGCCATCCAGTCCAAATCCTTGCCATGCAGGAACAGACAGATGGCTATCCAACCTGTGTTTAAAAAGAAGGAGACTCCACCACACTTAGAGGCAGTGTGTTCCACTGTCGAACAGCTCTTATTGTCAGGAAGTTCTTCCTAATGTTGAGATGGAATCTCTTTTCCTGTAGCTTGCATCCATTGTTCCATGTCTCTAGAGCAGCAGAAAACAAGCTTGCTCCATCTTCAATGTAACACCCCTTCAAATACTTAAACAGGGCTATCGTATCACTCCTTAACTGTCTCTTCTCCAGGTTAAACATACCCAGCTTCCTAAATCTCTCCTCATAGGGCATGGTTTCCAGATCCTTCACCATTTTGAAAATCCTCCTCGGGACACACTGTAGCTTGTCAACATCCTTTTTGAATTGTGGTGGCCAGAACTGGACACAATATTCCAGATGAGGCCTGAGCAATGCAGAATAGAGTGGCACTATTACTTCCCTTGATCTAGACACAATACGTCTCTTGATGCATCCTAAAATTGCATTGGCTTTTTTAGCTGCCTCATGACATTGAGTCATTATATTTACCATTAGTGGTATATACTATATATATATATATATATATATATATATATATATATACACATACCATTAGTTGATGCATTATATTTACCACTCAATACACAGAAGAACTATACAAAAGAGATGACGAAAGGAAGGACACATGGAGCGAAAAGCCATATGAAGATGAACCCTAAATTATAAAAACTGTGGAAGCTGCAATAAAAGAAATGGCAAAAAACAAAACTCCAGGAACAGATGATATTCCAATTGAACTTCTGCAATCCACACTGACAGAGTCAGCTCTAGTGCTAACCAACATATGTCAACAGATATGGAAAACAAAACAATGGCCAACAGATTGGAAGCGATCAATATACATCCACATCCACAAAAAAGGAGACACAAGAGACTGCAGCAACTATAGGACCATAGCAATGATCTCCTATGCAAGCAAAATTATGCTCAAAATCTGCAACATAGAATCCAACCACACATGGAGAGAGAAATCCCAGAGGTCCATGCAGGTTCAGGAAAGAAAGAGGCACCAAGGATCACATTGCAAACATAGGATGGCTAATGGAGTGTAGTAGGGAGTTCCAAAAGAAAGTCAGCATGTTCTTTATAGACTATAGCAAAGCCTTTGACTGTATAGATCATGAAAGGCTATGGAACACCCTTAAAGACATGGGAGTGCCAATGCATCTGATAGTCCTAATGAGGAATCTGTACTGAGGACAAGAGGCTACTATCAGAACAGAACATGGAGAAACAGAATGGTTCCCAATTCACAAAGGAGTCAGAAAAGGCTGCATCCTTTCACCCTATCTGTTCAACTTGTATGCAGAACATATTATAAGAAAAACAGGCTTGGACACAGAAGAAGGAGGAGTGAAAATAGGAAGAAGGAATATCAACAATCTAAGATATGCTGACGACACCATAATACTAGCAAAAAACCTCACAGACCTGGAACACCTACTAAGGAAGATCAAAGAAGAAAGTGCAAAGGCAGGCTTACTGTTGAACATAACGATAACAAAAATAATGACCATAGAGAACTTACACACATGCAAACTAGACAATGAGGAAATAGAAATAGTAAAAGCGTTCTCATATCTGGGATCAAACATTGATTGGAACAGGGACTGCAGCCAGGAAATCAGGAGAAGATTAAGAATGGGGAGACTGGCTACGAAAGAACTAGAAAAGATCCTAAAATGCAAAGACATACAACTCAGCACAAAAGTCAGAATCATACAAGCCATTGTATTCCCTATTACCATGTATGGATGTGAGAGCTGGACAGTCAAGAAAGAAGATAGGAGGAAAATCAATTCATTTGAGATGTGGCGCTGGAGAAGAGTGCTGAGGATTCCATGGACAGCCAAAAGAACAACAAATGGGTCCTAGAATAGATCAAGGCAGAGATATCCCTAGAAGCCAAGATGACAATATTTAGGGGCTAAAGAGATGGCCCCTAAGAGGCGGGAGGCTGCCCCTTTCCTTGCTGGATCGGAGCTGTGGCAGCCACACGCTATGGTCCCAATCCAGCTCTTTGCCGCTCTTTGGCACTCCTTTGACACAGTGTGTGTGAACGCTGCACCTAGGGAGCACCCTGACACTGCCCACCATCTGTTTGAGTGGGTGGCATGATGGTGGCATTGGGGCAGAGTTGGGGTGGCTGGTGTGTGGCTGCCACACCCCGACTTCACCCCCAGGCCAGCCCTCTGGGCCTGTCTTTATAGCGCCGTAGACTGTCATATTTTGGACACATCATGAGAAGGCATGAATCATTGGAAATGACAATAATATTAGGAAAGGTGGAGGGAAATAGAAAGAGAGGAAGACCACATGCTAGATGGATGGGCTTTGTTAAAGAGACCATAAATAAGAGTTTGCAAGAGCTGGGCAAAGCAGTAGAGGACAGGGGGGCCTGGAGATGTCTCATCCATAGGGTCGCCATGGGTTGAGACCCACATGAAGGCAGTTAACAACAACAACAAATTTACCATAAGTGAGGAATAGCTGTCATTATCTGAACCCATTATAAATTAAGCTAAGAGTAATTTACTGATCACTAATTGCAGTCCAAAAACACTTTGGAGTGTTTTTGTAAAAACAGGGCCAGCGAGTTCACACTTAATCATTAAGAATAATCCCACAGTTTCCATATATTTAATCAGGATCTATTATTTTTTTTACTAGATTTATAAATAAAAACATTCTTCTGAAAGTACTTTTATCTCTGCTATGAAAGCCATTCCATTAGAACAGTTTCTATGAGACTATACCTATATACGCCTTATAGCCTTAACATTAAATTTCATAATATATATTCCTTTTGAATGGAGGAGAGAACAATAATGTCTTCCCCCTCACTGACAAAAATAGACATTACAGTATTCTACCCAGGGACAATTGTTATCATAAGCTCTACTGACTCTTTACTGGGGCTAAATTCCTGCAGTTTGCTCTTATTAAATTCCCACAGGGACTATATTTCTCTCAGTACAGAGATTGGTTTTAGATGAACAACCAAGACAGCTTTTCATTAATCATTGTAGTCATTCCTTCAGTCTTTTCCTTCCTCTTTTGACCCCTTTAAGACACCTTTAACCTGTTTCTTGTTCAGTTTGTTCAAATGGCTGTTAAACATTCAAAGCTGAAAGACTGCACAGGAATGCCACTAGTAAAATATTGTCAAGATAATTGGGGGCAGTTGTTGCTGTTACTCTCCATTTCTAGCTTGTAAAAAACAGGAAATATTTCTTTTTAAAAGGAAATAGAGTGGCAGGAAGTTAAAGATCACCTCTGGTCTCTGCCTCAGCTACCATCACCATCAATAGATGGCAAAATATATTGGGATAGCATGGTAGGTAAGCAAAGACACCTCAGGTTGTTGCTGTGATGTAGAAATGGAATTAATATTTCCTGGCAAAATAATGGATTTTCTGATGTTAGAAAACTCCTGCCACAAAGAATAGAATGGCGACAAAGGCTGCATCTGTACTGCAGAATTAATGCAGTTTGACTCCACTTTAACTGCCATGGCTCAATGCTATGGTATTCTGGGATCTGTGGTTTTCTGAGAAATGCAACCTTCTCAGTCAGAGAGCTCTCATGCCACAACAACTACAAATCCCAGGATTACATAACATAGAACCAAACTGCATTAACATAACATAGGACGTTATCACACGTGGGCCAGTTTCGTTGTTAAAGAGATAATAAAGTGGAAATGAAGCATCCTGAAAAGAAAGCGAAAAAAGAGCTTAATTGCACAAAAGCTTTTCGCACATAATTACAGTAATAACAGAATTAAGTTAAAAGCGAAAAAAAGACGTTTTTAACTTTCATACACAAGTGAAAAGAACCCGTACATGTACTGGAAATGGGTGTGTTTGGTGACAAGACTCCTCCTTTTCCAGGGCGAGTCCTGCATTTCCCAGGAGGAAATGTCAGACTGTCCTACATTTGGGGTCATGTCCTCCTGCACAGGTCCTAACCCCCTTCCATTGGGGTTAGGACCTCCCAAGAGAGCAGAGGAGGAGGAGGAGGAGGAGGAGGCTGGAAAGGCAAGGCAAGGCAAGGCAAGATGAGGCAAGGGAGGGATTGAAAGGGGGAAACTGGAGGTAGCTCCCATGCCCCCCCATAAGCCTTTCCCCTTTGTGGGACCTGCAGGGCAGAACTTCATAGTGAGATGGATCTCCAAGTTGCTCCACAAGCACACCCCACACTTGCACCCACATCCACCCACAGCTGCTACGAGGGAAGCCTTCTTTCCCCTCCTTTTCCCTCTATCCCAAATGCCAAACTCCTCCTCCGTCCCAAACTTTTTTCTCCTAGGCTGCCTTCCCTTCCCTTCCCTGGCACTGAGAAGGAGCCCGGGACTCTCCCTCCCTGGAGGCCCCTCCTCCTCCTCCTCCTCTTGGCCCTCCTCCAGGTTTTAAAAGAGAATTGTCTGCGCGTATTTGCTTTTCACATTACAGTAAATGCAAAATTACTGTAATTTCGCAAATGCATTTCCTCTAAACTCCCAAAATTAAAAAGATCTCGGATAATACCAGTTTCTGACTAGTTTCTGTGCGACATCATGTGAAATCGTGAGGCACAAATTCAGTTTTTGTTTGGGATTTGTGTGGATTAACCAACAGATTTCCCCCGTGTATAACGTCCATAGAGTCAAACTGCATTAATTCTTCAGTGTGGCAGGAGCCAAAGGTTGTGGGTAGTTATTCTGTGCAAAACTAGAATTGTTTTTTTCTGTGCAACTACCCTCGGTTCTTCATAGAAAGTACTGTTTTGTGAGCAGGAAGCACATTTTGGGCACAAAAAGCATGTTTTTACAGTGCAGAAAAGCTACAGGCATTTCTGTGCAGAATAATTGCCATTAAGGGTTTGCAAAGTACAAAGACCTCTTAAAAGCTGCACAGAAATTGTTATTTTCTTCCATAGCAGGAAGGATGGTATGGAAGCTAATTCAAACAAAAATCCACCTAACAGTGATACCTTATTGGCCAATCCGAAATGCACAATATACTTGTTGTGAGTTTTCCAAGCTCCACTGGCTTGTAACATCAGGCAAGATGTTACAAACCAAACAGGAGAAAAATTGGAGATGTTAGTAAGAAGCCTGCACTTTGTTGTTTCTGTCCTTAGTTAAGATGGTATACTATACTATTCTATTCTATACTATACTATACTATACCATTAACTATACCATCTTAACTAAGGACAGAAACAACAAAGTGCAGGCTTCTTACTAACATCTCCAATTTTACTCTTGTTTGGTTTGTAACATCTTGCCTGATGAAGAAACCAGTGGAGCTTCGAAAGCTTACAACAAATATATTGTGCATTTCAGTTGGCCAATAAATGTATTGCTGTTTGGTGGATTTTTGTTTGAATTTGCTAAATGACCAACACAGCTACCCCTGCATATTATGGAAGCTATTCATCCTAGCAGGTGAAGATGAAAAATATAAAACTCTATATTCTTACTGTACTGTACTTCCTTACTAATCAACTGCCTTTCCTACACAGAATCTTCTTCCATCAGCTGTCCTATGGACTGGTATTTTTAATAATGTTTATATCAGTACATTTCTTTTTATGTTACTTGTAAGCACACTTTGAAGAATTTTGCCCTGAAACATAGGATATAAAGAACTGCAACAAATAAATACTATAAATATTCATTTCCTTCTATCTCCTGGCTGTGCTTTACAGACTAGAGAACAAAGCTGGTTCCTTTCAAATGTAAAAGAGATTAAATAAATTCATGAAGTACAGGTCTATCAATCACTACAAGCAATGATAGTGAAAGAGTGTGCCCATATTCTGAGGCACTATACTTCTGCATAGCAAATGCTGATAAAGGATGCTAGAAATAACAGGAAAAATAAATTTATTTGTTCTCTTATTTGTACCAATTATAATAATGATGATATTTAGGTGGCTCACAAATAAAGGTGAAAACAATTAAATGCTGAAATAAAAAAAATAAAACTATAAAATCCAGTACAATGTAAAATGAGTGGCAGCAAAGGATATCATCAATAGATCAAATTTCAGCACCAGAAATTTCACAGATCTATACTATTCAGAAATACTCCAACAAACCCTAACATGTCTACATAGAAGAAGTAAGCACCACTAAGTTCAATGGAATATACTCCCAGGTGCTACCACTGATGGAAATAACATTTTAGATTAACTGGATCCTTATCCTGATCTAGCAAGGGTTACAGCTTTCTTAATCTTATGAAAGCCATTTTGCATTGAAATTATTCCCATTGAAGCATATGTGGATTTAGAAGAATCTAATATCCCACCCCTATATCTTTTGATGGACCATATTATATGGATAGCAATTATTTTTCTTCTCTACTTGTATGCTTCCATGGGAATTATTCCAATAACACTTCTATGTTTTAAAAAAGGTTAAATCAGAAACAACCCACACAACTACTGTTTTCTTGAAGGTCATTCAGTGCATTTCTAGTGAAACTGGGAATTGAACTGAACTCACACAGATGGAAGACTTTACGCTGCTTAAAGAACAAATTGCTTCTCATTTTATGTGATTTTTATACTTGACCAGCTTGTTAGGGCTAAGGTGGGCCCATTTGTCATTTGCTTCATGTCCTCTATGTATTCCATAATCAGATTTTTAGTATGGTTCCCTTAGCCTGTAGTTGCTGATTAATTTTGTGATTTTTCACCTGGATCTTTTAAATTCTACTGAATCATTTCATTGAAGTTTTCTTGGAAGCAGTCTAGAATCAATCTGAGGAATAGGAGAAATACAGATATTATAACTTGAATCCTGTCCTAACTAGAGCAGACTGGTTGAACTAATGTGATTGTATACATGGGGACTCACTATATAACAAATGATTTAGTGGCTCTGTTCCAGTTGGAACAACCAATAATATTCAGGCCTACATGCACATATTTTATTTTATGGCCCTTGTTCAGAGAAACATAAAAGCAATGGAACAAGTGCCTTATACCTAGCACGAGTAAGTGCTAGGAAAGACATGCTATAGTAGGGGAAAACAGATACAGCTGACTCAAGTCAGTAAAACAGTGCATCTACACTGTAGAAATAAAGCAGTTTGACACAACTTTAATTGCCATGGTGCCATCCTACAGAACCCTGGGATTTATAGTTTTGTGAGACACCAGCACTCTGGTGTAAAACTACAAATTTATAAAACTACAAATCCCAGAATTCCATAGGATGGCACTACAGTACTTAAAGTGGTGTCAAACTGCATAACTTCTACAGCATAGATACACCAAAGTCATCCATGAGTAGTTAAGGAACACATCAAAGATGGAGTGTTCTGGAGCAAGGTATCAACTATTCCAGAATCTGTCACAAGAAGCTAGTACAGTGGGCCCTCTGTTCTGGACCCCACCCCCATCCCATATATACAAAAAAACACAGGACCTCAAGTCCCATTGTTGTTCATTGCTGTGCACTCCTGTGCATGATGCTGCAGGTGCACCGTGGGCATACACACCATTGAAACATGCAGGGTTTGCCATCTGCGTAAACATAAAGCTGCGGATGGCAAGTCCGCGTAAAGTGCAGGCACACTGTAATCATAATAAATGGAAACCAAAGCACAAAGGCAAAGAGGTGTAACATTTAACCCAGTCCAGAGAAAGGAATCCAAATAAATCCATAAGCACAAAGAGCACTGAAAGCTAAACAGAATGAATTGTTACTAGCAACATGAACTCCCAGCAGTTGTTGGGAGATAGATAGCTGTCCAACCTTGAGAAATCAGATGGTTTATTGCTCACCATTTTTCATGTAAGTTTCTACAAAAGATGTTGATCACTGCTGTTCCTTTTCGCGTTGGCATGCAGCAAATGATAAGGGTGTCATTCAGTCCACCTAAGATGGGAGCTCATCTTCCTGAAATCCCTCACCAGTCATAGCTGCCACTAGCTGGTCAGATTCTGGAATGGAGCCATCTTCTGGATGGTCTTTCACTCATAATGGTTTTCTAGATCTGACTCATCTGCATTGGATTCCAAGGATTCCATAGAGTGAGTTATGACAAGTTGCATTTACCTAAGCTAAGTCCAATTGCTTTCATTAGAATTACTACCATAGATGGATTGCTCCACACCTCCAGTAATTTTTTTAAAAAATTGAGATGTGTGTGCTTTTTCAAAAAACCAGAACTAATATTCTATTTCTTGAGAAACTGATCTAAATCCCATCACTAAGGTGAGCACTCTTAAGTATTTACTATTAATTTATTGCACCTTTAACCACACCAAAGTGTGGTATTTCACACCAAAGTTTTCTTAACAGTTTGTTAAAAATATAAAACCAGCAGCAGGATAAAAGTACAAGGGGCAGAAGTACGAAAATATGCAGAAACACCAAAACATTTAAATCAGTGGATGGCTTAGTTCCACTTTTGCAGAGCTGAGATGCTTTATATATATATATATATATATATATATATATATATAAATCAGAAAATATGAAGCAAAGATACAATGTATGACACATTGTATTTCAGTGTGAACCTTCATCTTCTTTCTTGTATGTTAATGCCAAGTCATTTCTTAATGAATGCAAACCATCTGACCAACCACCTACCAATATAATCTGGTTGATTTTCAATGACCATGTCAGTTTGTTTTACACAAATCATTTATCCTAAATATCCCCACTGCTACAGCATTTTATCAACAGTCTTACATTTCTGCATAGAACAATCATCTGCTATCACAAATTTGGAATTCAGTTCTTAAGGAAACCATCAACCATAAAGCCATCCTACATAGTTCTAATAGATATAAAAACATGTAAAAACTAGAACTTTTAGGCTATCAGAACCAGGCTATCTCATGATAGAACCATTAGAGATCGGATTGGAGATCTAAAATCTGTGTGGTCTGTCTGATATGCTGCACCCTGTCCATGGAGTTCCTGCATTCATAAGTTATTAAAGATGCGTGGAAAAGAGCCATTGAGGACATAGAAAGCACTCTACTCCTGTAACATGGAACTTGTATTTTTATGTCTTTGGTGTAAATTTCATATTTTCATAAACTAGGAAATAAATTTGTACATTTAAAACAATGGCTGCTATGATGTTGTGATGAAAAATAGGAGAAACGTCATTCAAATAGCTAGATAATGCCAGGAGTAAAATAACACAGTGGCACAAACAAATCAGAGCTGTCTGAGAGACCAAGCTGAATACCTCATCAAACTACAAATCCCAGGATTCTGTAGGATAGAGTCATGGCAGTAGAAATGGTATCAAACTGTTTTAATTATGCAGCATGGACCTATCCTAAGTGGTTGTTCTAGCATTGTGGCAAGGTTTCACACAATGCCTTCTCTTTTCTATAGAATCTGGAACAAACTTCAGTGGAACACACTTTGTTCAAAATAATAGTCATATAGTCTCTTGCTTCATATAAAGGAGGAAGAAAGGAGGGAGATATGTGGCAGCACCTTGGTTTTTATTTTTGGATGAGCTTTCGCAGTTGTAAACCCACCTCTTTAGATGCAGTAAAGACTGTAATACATCTGCAGCTATAAAGCTTATTCACACTTTGGAATGGAATGTAAAAGGATCCAAACCATAACTCTTACTCTAAATTTTCAAAGGGCTGCATAATCTGACACGTTTCAGTTCAAACTGTCATGAAACAAATGAAAACTGAGAACTGGTTATTCATCTTCTTCCTGTACTGTAGGGATTCTATAAACCTCGAAGACATAATCTTTGATGGATAACATTTATTTTGTTGAGAATTATGGAGGTGATGATGGTGATGGATGATGATAGTGGAGGTTGTGTAATGTGTGTGTGTGTAGGTAGAAGGATGTGTATTTAACTGCATGTTTCAAAGATATTTCAAATTTAATGTTCCTCTGGATGATTTTATGGTAGCTATACATGTCCCACATACGTCTATATTATAGAATGCCATCTCCAGGTCATAACCTGCAACCATAAAGGTCCATGGCATTGTCTAATTGTAGATGATATTGTCAGACTGTTATAATGGTATAGTGTAGTGATCTGCCAGAAAGTGCTTGTGTTGCATCGTATTTTCTAATAGAATGCACTTGTATTGCACTTCACGTGAGTTCACCAGAGCTTGCTAGCAAATTAATCTAATCACTTTTCAAATTACAAATCCCAGGATTTCGTAGGAGGGAGCCATGACAATTATAGCGGTATCAAACTGCAATAGCTGCAAAGTGCAGAGATACTCAGCAAACTAGCTGATGTGAAGTAGGTCTGGAACATGTCAATGCCTAAATGGAAGGCCACTTCTAATTCTACTATAGAAACAAGAGAGGATATAAAGGTGAAAAACATAATATATACTCAAGGTGCTTTAGATAGCAAGTTACTTGTAAATAATTCAACTGGAGTATGAAAAATGCAACGAAGTAGAGCTAGTAGTGATATAAAAGTCTAACCATACTTGCGTTCCTACGTAACCTGGCAGAAATATTTGATAAAAGTAATGATTGACAAGACATTGTTTCCCCCTCTTCCTCTGTCTCTCATACACACATAGATTATCCAGTTCATGGTGCTGATGAGATGCTAGTAGGGTGCACAGAAATGCTGAATGTAATGTCATAAATTCCTTTTGTTAATCATTACTGTACTGGGAAGACCATGTGGGGGCCGGGGAGGAGAAATCATTGTGTTGTTGAAGTCACACATTCTCTGTTTTTTGTAGCCAAGCCCTGGCCAGATCCACACTAGCAAATCCACACTAGCAAAGTCATAGCCACCTTGTTTCTAGTGCTGTAGTAACACTCAGCATATGACTGTTTTCACAGTGAAATTACTTCTTTTAGGCTTTAATGCAATTTTTAAAAACTCACTTTTTACTCTGCAGTTTTAGGGGGGAAGCTTTTTTACTTGTGTGTCATGACAAAATCTGGATTGGCATGGGGAATAGGGAGTAGGGGGATGAGACAGATTGGTGGGTGGCAACCTCTATTTGGCAAGCTTGCTTGCTGGTATGTGTGTGTGATCCATTTTTCTTTATCTCTTCTGGGCACTGCCCACACCCTGGCTGAGCTCTGCTTGCAAAGTTGCACTGAAGCCAAAGTCTTCAGCCAGAATGAGGCACAGCCTCCATCCTGCCCACTAACCCCAGTTCTCTCCTCATCCCTTTTGTGACTTGCAGTTTTAGAAATGTGTGTGTGTGTGTGTTGTGATTTTAACTGTGTTTTTTATCTAGATTGTTAGATTCTTATAAAGCAAAATAATGACGGGGTACTTGAAGCCATACACACACACATGTAAAACAAAATAATGGTGGTGGCGATAAGGGAGAGTGGGGTATCAAGGGCAAGTGAGGCCAAATGTGCCAGAGATGGAGGGAAGGAGTTTGGATGGAGAGTCCTTCTTGGAGGGTGGAAGGGGAGAAAAAAGATGAAAGAGTTCTTATCTCAATAAAATTTAAAAAAAATTAAAATTCAAAGCCTTCCAGCAGTGAGAGAGAGAATGAAAGAGTGGAAGGGAGAGAAAGAATGACAGCTGGCCAGTTTAGGTAATGACATTTAAAGTCACCCCCTTACTCACTAGGATGGAAGGGGATTGGATAGGGGAGCCATTCAATGGAAGTGCAAAGAGGGTGACCCAAGAAAGGCTATTGGATTATTTGAGTTCAGGCAGAATGAAATACCGGTACATTTGCATATATGGTGGAATAAAAAATAAAAAGCAGAGATCAAGTTCAACACACCCAGAGGTGCCACATTGCAGGAATCTGATTCACACCCTGAAAGAAAAAAGGTTGTCTGAATAGCACACCAAAGCAACTGAATTGTTTACAGTGCTTTTTCTCTTATTGAGCAAACAAAAAGAAACAAACAAATAAATAAATAAAAACAAGATGTGCCCAAACTAACAGGTGAGCAAGGGTTTTAATTTTAGCTATTTGAAGACTCATCTACTGAATGTACACAAAGGTTAGCCAATTATAGACTCTGGCCTCATTTGGTAACATGTTAGGTCACAAATATGAAATATCTCATTCTCTCACTCCTCCAGGGCTAAAGCGGTACACTCTAATTAGCTGGCTGTAGTTAGTTTTAATAACGTTTTAAAATCTTACTTTTACACTCTCATATCTTAAGCCTGCTTATAATTAAAATTTCATGAACCCATATGTCCCCTTGATCTTTCAGTTCTAATCCTCTGCAGGTCAGGGAAAACAATGAAGCCAGGTTCAATGCGGTTTTTATATTTAACAGCACATACAGACATATGTCAGTTTACAATGTCAAAGACAAAGATGCTCCTTTTTACAAAGCCTTTCTATGTCTTTTCCCTCCTTTTCTTCTGTCTAGTTGCAGATTTTTTAGCAACTTCAGCAAATTGTTCAACCAAAAGAAAGGTCTAGAAATTTTACATTCTCATACATGCCATTATTGGCATGACACAAAGTAGAATTACTCTGAGCAGAGGTTGGAAAAGTCTCAGAATAATTCAGTCAGCACAACTGGAATAATCCAGTTGGCATGGAGTTGTACAAATAAATAATTTTTCCACTGTGTGGTTCGGGAGGGCGGGGGGAACTATCCATAACTTGCAGACTATAAAGAGGGGAAAACACTAAAGTCAGTTGGACTTACTTCTGAGTAGATACATATAGAATTGAGCTATAAGGATTATAAAATGTCTGGATGAAAAGTGGAAAATTATTTCAGTTGTGAATGTGGCCAGAGATGCACAAGGCATGTGTTCATGGATAATTTTTCCTTATTGGAACAAGTATACACTCATTGGCATTCCTTCCAGTCCTCATACCTCATTTCTGACCTCATCTATAAGCACAACAGGAACAGTGAGCCCTAGTACCAGTGCAAAGCTGACTGTCATTTAGAATTTAAAGACACCCACACATACACACAAATTTCACACTCACACAAGTTTCCTTCAGCACTGCTGACCTGGTGATTTGTCTCTCTGGCTGAGACCAGGTTTCAGTTTGTACCCTGAGCTCTAGCAACCCTAGGAAAGATACATCAATCAGGACATATCTGGTAAATGTTTGCTACAGTGGTATGGCTGAATCTCAAGTAATGGGGTGAATTGGGCTGATTTGTATGAGTTCTGTAACAGAATGGGCTAGCCAAATTTAATGCCAGAGTAGATTAGCACAGATTGATCTGCACATCTGAGCATTAAAAATAAGTGGCAGAAAGCCAGACATGTTGGATACATGCCCATATAATGAAAACACCAAAGTGATGGGATGCAAAGGAGGAAAAAGAGAGATGGATTTGCTCATTGCCAGCTCTGTCATGCAGACTGAGGCAGGAATTGCACAGCACTCCTCAAACACAGTGTTTATGGGGTAGATTTATTTAAGGTCATTGACCTTATATATCACTTACCTCCTCCCAGTATCCTCTTTATTCTTTGTTAGTAACACTCTGTAAAAGAGGTGTAGTAATGAGTGGGCACTAGTTGATTGTCATCTGAATTGGCCTCATTTTTAAATTCCTATTATTTTGTTGAATTTTTGTTGTTGTTAACTGTCCTCGAGTCGATCTCGACACATGGTGACCCTGTGGGTGAAACATCTTCTTAAGACTCCCTGTCCTCCATTGCTCTACTTAGGTCCTGTAAACTCATACCCATGTTCTCCTTAATAGAGTCCATCCATCTAGCCTGTGGCATTCCTCTCTTTCTACTTCCCTCCACCTTTCCCAGCATTATTGTTTTTTCCCATGACTTTGCCTTTCTCATGATGTGCCCAAAGTACAACAGTCTCAGTTTTGTCATCTTGGCTTCCAGGGAAATCTCTGGCTTGATCACCTCCAGGACCCATTTGTTTGTCTTTTTGGCTGTCTATGGGATCCTCAGCACTCTTCTCCAGCACCACATCTCAAATGTGTTGATTTTCTTCCTATCTCCTTTCATGACTGTCCAGCTCTCACATCCATACATGGTAATAGGGAATACAATGGTTGTACGATTCTTACTTTTGTGTTTAGTTGCATATCTTTGCATTTTAGACTCCTTCCTAGTTCTTCATAGCCACTCTTCCCATTCTTAACCTTCTTCTGATTTCCTGGCTGCAGTCCCCATTTCTATCAATGTTTGATCATAGGTATGAGAACTCTTTTACCACTTCTATTTCTTCATTGTCTAAGTTGAATTTGTCAATATTCTCAGTTGTCATTATTTTTGTTTTCTTTATGTTCAGCAACAGGCCTGCCTTTGCACTTTCTTCCTTGATCTTTCTTAGTATTGTTCCAGGTCTGGGAGGTTTTCTGCTAGTATTATGGTTTCTTCTGTGTCCAAACCTGCTTTTCTTATGATATGTTCTGCATATAAGTTGAACAGGTAGGGTGAGAAGATATAGCCTTGTTTGACCCCTTTGTCAATTGGGAACCATTCTGTTTCACTGTGTTCTGTTCTCCCCATTTCTTGTCCTGAGTACATATTCCTCATCAGGACTATCAGATGTGTTGGCACTCCCATGTCTTTAAGGACATTCCATAGTCTTTCATGATCTATGCAATTGAAGGCTTTGCTATAGTCTATAAAGCACATGTTGATTTTCTTTTGAAATTCCCTGGTGTGCTCTATTAGCCATCATATTTTTTTGCAATGTGGCCCCTAGTGCCTCTTCCTTTCTTGAACCCTGCTTGAACCTCTGTGATTTCTCTCTCCATGTATGGCTGCAAAATTATATTGCAAAGTCTATATTGCAATAGTGACTATATTGCAGAATTTTGAGCATAATCTTGCTTGCATGGGAGATTAGTACTATGGTCCTATAATTGCTGTAGTCCTTTTTTGTGGATAGGGATGTATATTGATTGTTGGCCATCATTTTGTTTTCCATATCTGTTGACATATGTTTGTTAGCACTAGAGTTGACTCTATCAATGTGGATTCCAACAGTTCAATTGGAACATCATCTGTTCCTGGTGATTTGTTTTTTGCCATTTCTCTCATTGCAGCTTCCATCTCACTTTTTAGAATTTGTGGTTCATCTTCATATGGCTCTTTGCTCCATGTGTCCTTCATTTTGTCATCTCTTTTGTATAGCTCTTTTGTGTATTGCATCCAACGCCTTTTTATTCCTTTCTGGTCTTGAATTATGTTATTTTTATTGTCATAGAGTGTCTCAGTCCTTAGTTTGAATTTTCCTTTGATTTCCCTGATCTTGTAGAATAGGTCTCTTGTTCTTCCCTTTTTGCTGTTGTCTTCTATTTCTCTGCACTGGTCATTGTAGTAGTTTTTGATATCTTTTCACACTAGCCGTTGTACTGTTGCATTCATGTTACTTATTTTGTTCCTATCCCCTTTTTGTTTTTATTCTCTTCTTTCCTTTATTGCTTGTATAGTTTTAGCTATCATCCATAGTTTCTTCTCTTTCTTTTTGGCTCTTGAAAGTGTCTGTCTGCATTCTTCTTTTATTATGTCCCTGGTTTCAGACCATAGTTCTTCTGGTTCTCACTCTATTATGCTAAGTAGTGCAAATCTGTTCCTTATATTATTGCTAAATTATGTTGAGATATTGTTTAAATCATATTTTGGTATGATGACTGGTCTTGTTTTCTTATTGAGTTTTACTTTTATTTTTGATATGAGTAATTCATGATCTGTGACACAGTCAATGCCTGGTCTAGTCTTGGCTACCAGTATGGAGCTTCGCCATCTCTTACTTCCAATTATAATCTGTTTGATTTTTGTGTTGACCATCTGGTGATGTCCATGTGTGTAGCCTTCTTTCTGTTTGTATGAAAAATGTGTTAGCAATGAATAGGTTGCTGACTTCACAAAAATCTATCAGATCCTCATCTGCTTCATTTGTTTTACCTAATCCAAATCTGCCTACTGTTTTTCATTCTTCTTTGCTTCCAACTTTTGCATTCCAATCTCCAATAATCAGCTTGACAACCCATGTTGGTGTACTGTCAATTTCTTCCTGTGTTCCTTGATAGAATCTTTCAATTTCTTCCTGTTCTGCATCTGTGGTTGGTGCATATACTTGAGTTATGGTGATGTTCATAGGTTTTCCATGGAGCCTTATTGAAATAATTTGATCTGATTTTGTATTGTATCATCTGACTGCTTTTGCCACGTCTTTTCTTAGTATGAAAGCCACTCCATTTCTTCATGTCTTTTCATTCCCTTAGTATAGGGGTGGGCAACCTTTCCCCTTTAAGGGCCGAGGGACTTCAGCTCCCAGAATCCCAGGAGCTATTGGCCAACATGGGACATCTGGTTAATCTAAATGAATATAAGTCTCCAGGACCAGATGAATTACATCCAAGGGTATTAAAAGAACTGGCAAATGTAATATCGGAACCATTGGCAATAATCTTTGAGAATTCCTGGAAAACAGGAGAGGTCCCAGTGGACTGGAGGAGGGCAAATGTTGCCCCCATCTTCAAAAAGGGGAAAAAAGAGGATCCCAACAATTATCATCCAGTTAGTCTGACATCGATACCCGGAAAGATTCTGGAGCAGATCATTAAACAGAGAGTCTGTGAACATCTGGAAGATAATTTCATAATCACAAAAAGTCAACATGGGTTTCAGAGAAACAGGTCATGCCAGACAAATCTGATCTCTTTTTTTGATAAAATTACCAGCTTGGTAGATGAAGGGAATGCTGTGGATATAGTATATCTTGATTTCAGTAAGGCCTTTTACAAGGTTCCCCATGACATTCTTGCAAGCAAGTTGGTAAAATGTGGGCTAGACAAAGTAACTGTTACATGGATTTGTAATTGGTTGACTGGTCGAACACAAAGGGTGCTCAACAATGGCTCCTTTTCAACTTGGAAAGAAGTGACCAGTGGGGTGCCACAGGGCTCTGTCCTGGGCCCAGTGCTATTCAATATCTTTATTAATGACTTGGATGACGGTATTGGGGGCATAGTTATCAAATTTGCAGACGACACCAAATTAGGAGGAGTAGCTAATACCCCAGAGGACAGGATCAAAATTCAAAATGACTTGAACAGACTAGAAAGTTGGGCCAAAGCTAACAAAATGAAATTCAACATGGAGAAATGTAAGGTACTGCACTTAGGGCGGAAAAACGAAAAGTACAGATATACGATGGGGGACACCTGGCTGAATGAGACTATGTGTGAAAGGGATCTAGGAATCCAGGTGGACCACAAGTTGAACATGAGTCAACAGTGCGATGCAGCAGCTAAAAAGGCCAATGCAATTTTAGGCTGCATCAGTAGAAGTATAGTGTCTAGATCAAAAGAAGTAATAGTGCCACTCTATTCTGCTTTGGTCCGGCCTCACCTGGAATACTGTGTCCAGTTCTGGGCACCACAATTAAAAAAGGATGTGGAGAAACTGGAGCGTGTCCAAAGGAGGGCAACTAAAATGGTGAAGGGTCATTTGTTCAAAAGGTATCATGTTTTTAAACTTCTGAAGCTCCTTCTCATACTGAACTGAAGGGTCTGGAAACCAAGCCCTATGAGGAACGACTTAGGGAGCTGGGGATGTTTAGCCTGGAGAAGAGAAGGCTGAGAGGTGATATGATAGCCATGTTTAAATATTTGAAGGGATGTCATATCGAGGAGGGAACAAGCTTGTTTTCTGCTGCTCCAGAGACTAGGACCCGAAACAATGGATGCAAGCTGCAAGAAAAGAGATTCCACCTCAACATTAGGAGGAACTTCCTGACAGTAAGGGCGGTTCGAGAGTGGAACACACTCCCTCGGAGAGTAGTGGAGTCTCCTTCTTTGGAGGTCTTTAAGCAGAGGCTGGATGGCCATCTGTCAGGGATGCTTTGATTGGGAGTTCCTGCATGGCAGGGGGTTGGACTGGATGGCCCTTGTGGTCTCTTCCAACTCTATGATTCTATGATTCTATGATTCTATGACTATTGGCCAACATGGCTGAGGCTTCTGGGAGCTGAAGTCCCTCGGCCCTTAAAGGAGAAAGGTTGCCTACCCCTGCCTTAGTACAACACTGTGTAGTTGTTTGAAACAAAGTGGCCCATTCCTGCCCATTTTAATTCACTCACCCCTGAATAGCCTACCTTAATCTTCTGTTTGTTTTTCTTTTTAATTTGTTTAAAATTTATGCATCCCTATAGATATAGTTAAACCTTGGTATCCACAGGGGATCCATTCTGGACCCCGACCCCCTGACACCAAAAATGTAGGACTTCAAGTCCTGTTGTCCACAATGGTGGTGTGATGTGCACATGCCCGATAATGTGGCTGCATGCACACACCACCATTGGGGACAATGGGACTTACTTTCTGTGGATGCTTAAATCCGTGAATGGCAAACCCATGGATAATAAGCCTTCACTGTATTTGAATATGTGGATGCTGGATTTAAAAGTAGTTATCTAAAAGTAGCATGTTCACTTTAAAACCAGAGGATTATCATGTGTTCATACAGGACCAAGACTAAAATAAGGACAGATTATTTTGAAAGTATGGATTCAGCCCTGGAAACAAAGAGAATATTGCCCTGTTTTTTATACAGAATTGTGAATGCTGGAAGTACTGGTTAAATCAGGGGTGTGTAATAAACAGACTGGGGCCATGTACACACTCCATCACCATTTTTTCACCCAAGATACTGATACAACCCAGAGAACAGCTGGGAGCAAGCATCCTGTTTTCCAGAAGACTTGTGCTTTGTGCTGGTAGGAGCTTTATGCTCCTATAAAATGAGGCATGTTAATGCTATGTGTCATGTTTCACCACACAATGTTTGGAGATTTGTAGTGGCAGTAGAAATGGCAATGGCAGTGGTAGAAAAAGTACAGGCAGGTCTAAGGTGACATAAGGGTGCAATCTTGCAGGCTTCCTAAAACTGGTTGTGCCTATCCAATTTTTACTGATCACTTGGCCTATCCAGATTGTGGCAGATTAATGACCATGACACAGCACTCAACAAAGTCAATGCACTGGGTCAAAAGCAGTCATTTTCTCTTCCAATGATCACAGGGCAGTTTGGGTCATGTGAATCCATACTTTTTCACTATTTGCATGGGTGTCACGCTCTCTGTCCCTTTTGAATAGTTCCAGCTTTTTTGTTTTTCCTTCTTTCTTCTTTTTTCTTTTTGCTATCTTCTGCAGTTTGGGGAAAAAATTGAAACAGACAAAAAGGTTACTGATTCAACTACCAAAAATCTAAATATGTTACATTTATAATGCAGTCCCCAACCATGCACTTATTCATTTTTAAAAATCATAACCTGTTGTGTTGTCTACTCATATCCCAGCATGGTGTGCAACAGGTGTGAACAATGTGTGAGTCTGGACCCAAATGTCACTCCCCATCCTTTCTGTGGTCCCTGACTCTCTACAAAAACAGTTTCAGTAAAGTAAAAAGTAAACATACAACAATCAGAGTCATTTACAAGTAATTATACTCTCAATCAGATGAAGAAACATCAAGGGTCAGTTTAGATGGAACTTCAAATATTAAGTATATGTTTGAACCTGATTTTATTTTTTTCTGATCTTCAATTGTTTTTTAACTTTTGTATTTTATGGATTTTTAGCAATGTTTTTTAATTGCTGTATTCCACTTTGAGTCTCAGTCTGGGGGAAGGCAGGATATAAATGCAGATGATGATGATGATGATGATGATTTAAAGTATCTGGTAAAACAGAAACAGTTTTCTTTGGTCTTGAAAGGAAAGCAAATGCAAGGCTCCATACACATGAGTGCTAGATATCAGCTGTAGTGTTTTGACAGATATTTTGCTTACATCCTAAAGACTGTATCTTTGCCCCAACCTTGCACTCATTACAGATGGTATACAACATGAAGCTTAACAGGATCCCTCTGCACTTCCAGCTTAAAAGATGACAAAGAACAGGTGTTTGGAAAGTAACACAATTTATTTTGGAAGGGGAAAATGTTTGTCATCTAAGCAGCTAAATTATTATTGCAATAGGGTTTAACCACCAATAAGAACAAGAACATGAGATATACATTTCTGGTGTGAGTCAAAACATACAGAGTGTCCTTTTTCTACCAATACACCATGAATCTAGATTTGGTGCATTGACTGAGTTAGAAAGTTCAGAGCTGTTTATACTTGTTTCTTTTATTTTTCTACCTGGTTCAAAGAAACTACCCTCTTGCTTCTCAGTCTTGCCACATCATGTTTATTGAAAAGAAGAGCAGTGCTTTAAATTAAGAATCAAACTAGACATGATTACCCCCCCCCCCTTTCCAATAGGCACTGTATAGCTAATGATGTCTTTTTAGAGACAGGTAGTGGGTTTGATTATGGTAGTGGGGAAACCAAGTCAGGACCATGGCATATGAGGTGGTGGCTGTCTTTAATCCTTTGTGTGCACCATGGTTGCAATTGAATTTCAACCCCCACCCAATCCAGACTTTTATTTATAATGGGAGAAAAGTTCTCATTGGCATCAATTGGATTGTTTTTATCGTACTGTACTTTTACAGAAATTCATGGGGTCATGTACCACAGCCAAAGCTTTACTATTAGATATGGGGAAATATAATGAGCTCAAATGGATCTGGCTGTGTTAAATTAGGAATCTTTTACCTGTATATACTGAGTTAGAAAGTATAAGAAGTCCAGAAGCAACTCTAAGGAGGGTTGCAGACTGCCAGAAATAGTGCAAATTGAGTCCACTTTAAGGGTTAGGGTTAGTGCTAGGAAATCATGGGAATTTTTTTTTCTGAGACATTGAGACATTGTGTCAGAGAGCTCTGGTGCCACAATAAAATACAGTTCCCATGATTCCCTAACCCTAACCCTTAAAGTGGACTCAATTTGCACTATTTCTGGCAGTCTACAACCCCCCTAAGTTAAAAGGTTTTTTTTAAAGGGGAAAAATCCACACACACACACACACACACACACACATCCACTTGGAATAGGGAACAAATAGTTAAGTTGGAGTAGGAAAGGCTAAAGGGGAAATATACAACCTGAATGCTGTGGTTCCTTCTTCTGTGGTTGCTGTTATGATGGGCAAAATAATATGTATCTCATATGCTTTGAAGTTCAATCTTCCTTGAAAGTGAGGTTGTAAATTAAACCTGCTTCCAAGACAGGATGGCAAAATGGATGGAGTTGTTTACTCTTCTAGGGCAGATGCCATTCCCTTGGTTTTATTATCTTAACACCTCCTCTGTGTGTGTGTGTGTGTGGGGGGCATCTCTTGTTGGCAACTCCAGGGAAATGCTAGCCCTTGTATATGTGAGGTATTGTCTTGAGCTTATGGAGGCCTCCACATAGGATGGGTCATACAGATGTCCTCTTATTAATTGATATTAAAGAGGAGAAGTGATTTCAGGCCTGTTCAGAGAGTAACAGTCACGGTAAGTCAACAGACAACACACTTTTTAGTATATGCTGCCCTAGTATATGCCAGCATGAAGTCCAGATTAGAATTTTATCAACAACAAATCAATAAATAAGCAAATGAAGCAGTCTGAAATCTGAGTCATTACTAAGGAGCCTGGTAAAATGGCTCAGCAACTGGGGAGCTAATATCCATCATTGCACATTTTGCACGGTGACACTGAAGGGAAGGAGAAAAGAGAAGAAAAGCAGATTTATTGGATCAGCAGAGGTGAACATGCAGTTGTCAGAAGTGGGACAAAAGGGGAGGTTGTTTTTAAATACAGGAGAAAGAAAGAAGGGCATTGCTTCCACTACATACAATTTTACTTGGATTACTAGGTAGCCATCCCAGTTCTGTTAGCAGAAAATAGCATCTAGAACAAAGCTTAACATATGAGCCAATAGGATGGATGAAGAACCAAAGCTTTAATGGCACCAAAGACAAATGGATTTAAGAAAGAAAGAAAGAAAGAAAAAGGTTGCTGTAAATTTTGTAAATCAAATAAACTCTGAAATGTATTGCAGCCTGCTTTACACAAGTCTGTTGCTGCCCTTTATCTCTCAGGGGAACCAGTTGTCGATTCTAGCACAAAGCTATCTTAACTATATTCAGGCCATTTTGTACACTTGACAGCCTTTGCTGAGAGTTATCTCAGATCAATATTGGTGCTATATCATACCACTCATCCATTGTGAGGGAGCTGTTTTCAAATTAAACTTTGGCATCAAAGAAAAAATAAACATCTATCTAGTTTGAACACCAAAATAATTTTGGATTATCTTTCAAGGCATTCCCTATGGCCTGGAAAAGAAATGACAGGTCATTTGAAAATACAATATTGTACATTTGTAGGTGGAGGAGGTTGCAATTTTATCCCTTGAAATAGATATTTGATAAAAAAAATGAGGGAAGAAAACTTAAAGTAAACAAATGCTTGATTTTTAAAACATTTCTGCTCTCTTTTTCTTGGCATGCAAAGATCTATTTTGTTTAAGCAGGCATTTAATGATTAATTGCTTGCAGGGAGTTTTTTTAATAGATAATAATAATAATAATTTTTATTTAATACCCCACCCCTCTGAGAGCAATCAGGGCGGCTTACATCATAAAATCACAACAATAATTAAGAAACAATTTCCTCCCCCTCCCCCCCTTAAAAGTTATTAAACCAAATTCAAGTTAAAATGAAATATAAGAGGTAAATTCCTCCATACAAACACGAACAACAATACATAGAGAAATAAATACTGGCGGTGTCTAAGCACTGGCTCCTGTGAGAACCTGGTCACAGAAATGGGAGGGTCTCGGGGGAGATTCTGGAGCCGGAGCTGGTAAACTTAATTAATCCGGGAAGGCCTGTCAGAAAAGATCCGCCTTGACAGCTTTCTTGAAGCTGTCAAATGATGACAATTGACAGATCTCCTCCGGCAGGCCGTTCCACAGTTTGGGGGCAACTATCGAAAATGCCCCCTGGGAGGTCGTCACCAGCCTCGTTTTTTGAGGCTGCAACAGGTTCCTCCCAGAGGACCGGAGGGTGCGGGAAGGATTATATGGGAGGAGGCGGTCCTTGAGATAGTCTGGACCCAAGCCATTTAGGGCTTTAAAGGTAATAACCAACACCTTGTACTGGGTTCGGAAGCTGATAGGCAGCCAGTGGAGGGACTTCAAAACCGGAGTAATATGGTCCCTCTGAGATGTGCCTGAAACAAGTCTGGCTGCCATGTTCTGTACCAGCTGTAATTTCCGAACCAAGGACAAGGGTAGCCCCATGTAGAGTGCGTTGCAGAAGTCAAGGCGTGAGGTTACCAACGTGTGCACAACAGTCTCGAGATCCCTTGCTTCCAGAAACGGGCGCAGCTGGCGTATCAGCCGAAGCTGATAACAGGCGCTCCTGACCATCGCATTAACCTGATTTGTCATCAGGAGCGACGAGTCAAGGAGCACCCCCAAGCTGCGAACACAGTCCCTGGAGGAGAGCGTGACCCCATCCAGGACTGGAGGTTGCAACCCTATTCCTGGTTTCGGGGCCGCTACCGTGAGCACCTCCGTCTTATCTGGATTCAGCTTCAATCTGTTTTTCCTCATCCAGCCCATTACCACCCCAAGACATTCATTAAGAGAGGAGATGCCATTGGAATTCGAGGCTGACGAACGAGATATGGAGAAATAGATTTGGGTGTCATCAGCGTACTGATAGCACCCAGCACCATAACTCCGTATAATCTCACCCAGCGGCTTCATATAGATGTTAAACAACATTGGGGACAAGATAGCTCCCTGGGGGACCCCACAAGTGAGGTCCCTCTTACAGGAGCTACAGTCCCCGAGCAGCACCCTCTGGGACCGGCCCGAGAGGAAGGACCGGAACCACTGCAAAGCAGTGCCCCCGATACCTAACCCCCTCAGGCGGTCCAAGAGGATGCCGTGGTCTATTGTATCAAAAGCCGCTGAGAGGTCTAAGAGCACCAACAGGGTCACGCTACCCCTATCGATGCTCAGACGCAGATCGTCGGTAAAGGCAACCATGGCTGTCTCAACCCCAAATCCTGTCCTAAAGCCGGTTTGAAATGGGTCTAAGATAATCGGTTTCATCCAAGACAGCTTGGAGTTGAAGAGCAACCGCCCTCTCGATTACCTTGCTCAAAAATGGCAACAGTGAAACAGGCCTATAGTTCTTCATATCCAGGGGGTCCAAGGAAGGCTTTTTTAGAAGCGGCCTAACTGCCGCTTCCTTTAAACATGATGGAACATGTCCTTCCCTGAAGGATGCATTGATGATATCCGTGAGGAATCTCACCAATGCATCCCCCCCCTGGACGGCCAGCCATGATGGGCAAGGGTCGAGAGGGCAGGTTGTCTTCCTCACCTTACCAAGCAGCTTGTCCATGTCCTCGGTACTCACAGATTGCCACTGATCCAGTATAACTACATCGACGGAGTCATTGGACACCTCGTCTTTAGACTCTGGGATAATGGTGGCGTCTAAGTCGGCTCTGATCTGAGAGATTTTATCTGCAAAGAAGTTGTTAAATGCGTCACAACAGGCTGTTGTCGGGTTAAGCAAGGGATTTGGTGCAGGGGGTACCTGTGTCATCTCCCTCACCACCTTAAACAGCTCTGCAGGACGGGACTCTGCAGACGCAATACGTGCAGAGGAGGAAGCTCTCTGCGCTGCACGTATTGCCTCCCGATAGGACCAAAGAAAGTTCCTATGGCGAGTTCTGTCAGATCGGAGTCGAGTTTTCCGCCACGTGCGCTCTAGTCGTTGTCCAAATCGCTTCATTTTCCTAAGCTCAGAGGTATACCATGGCTTACGGTTTGAAGCAAAATGACAAGGACGCTTGGGAGCGATCATGTCTATGGCCCTGGTAAGATCACTATTCCATGTATTAACCATGGCTTCGACAGGATCACCGGCATTCCCAACCATTAAACCCTCCAAGGCTTTCTGGAATCCTACGGGCTCCATTAGCCTTCGAGGGCGGACCATTCGAATAGGTCCGCCACCCCCGCGGGAGCAGATATTGGCTCTGATTTTCATCTTGACCAGGAAATGATCCGTCCATGACAATGCGGAAGTATTTATATCCTCCGCCCATGGATATGCCTGTTCGGTACAAAACACTGCATAAAGTGCATGACCTGCGCAATGCGTTGGCCCGGTGACCAGCTGGGATAGGCCCATGTTTGTCATGGTATCCATGAACTCCCGAGCCGCACCTGTTAAACTGGTCTCGAGTGGAATGTTGAAGTCCCCCAGGACAAGAAGCCTGGGAGTCTCCAACAACAACTTGGAGACCAGCTGCGTCAGCTCGGTCAGGGAGTCTGCTAGACAACGGGGTGGCCGGTAGACTAGCAGAATCCCTAAACTATCCCTGGCCTTCAGGCTGAGGTACACACACTCGATGTGGGTTGTGTGTCGAATAGGTATCCTGGTCAAGGTCAAGGTGTTTTTATAAATCAGAGCCACTCCACCCCCCCGCCCACTTCCCCTCACCTGCTCACTAACAGAATACCCAGCTGGAAGAGCCTGCGCCCATATAGCAGTGCTATCCTCCCCCAGCCAGGTTTCTGTAAAGCAAGCCAGGTCGGCGTCCTCATCCAGGAGAAGATCCTGGATGATATGCGTCTTATTCTTCACCGACCTGGCATTGCAAAGGAGCAGGATGAGGTTCTGTGGAATGGTTGGTCTGCTCTCCAAACCATCCTGGGGAACAGAAGGAACTGATGATGGGACAGCTATTAAACAGCGGTCCCGCCTTCTTTTGTAACAAAAATTTCCCCTGTTCCAGCCATACCCCCCTTTTCCCTGCACCACTCCAATTGCCGCCCCTCCCACATTTCCCGGCTCCAGATAGTTATAAGTCAAAAAAGTTCCCCTCCCCCCCCCATCCACAGCATTAGGCCAAAAAAAGTTTTTAGTTCAGTGGCCCAATGCCGGGTTCTTGGAGGACTCCTGGGCCCCTGCAGGGCCGGTGGAGACAGTCCTCTCCCGCTGCGCCGCTGCCGGGAAGGGAGGCTCAGTGGGGGCCGTTTTTTAAAGGCCCAGTTGGTCCCGCCCACCTCTGCCGCGTCCGCGCCGCCAATGCCGGGTTCTTGGAGGACTCCTGGGCCCCTGCAGGGCCGGTGGAGACAGTCCTCTCCCGCTGCGCTGCGGGAGGGTGCTGCATTTTTAAATCTTTATTGCTACATTTGTTTAATTGTACTTTACCTTTCTTTTTAATCAGGGTTTTAGCTTTATCTTGTTTTTGACTTATGCTGAGAGAAAGATGAGATATTAAATAAATAAACACACTGTAAGATCCGCTGGTTCACTAGGAGGCCTCTTAAAGTTAATGACTCAGCCACTGAGATGTTTATGTATATGACAATTGTATTCAAATCATGTTTTTGCCAGGGAATGTTTACATTTGTCCACAGACTGTACCATGTTTGCATAAGAGTATACTTGCACCAATGTGCAGGTTGCTTATACATGTGTGCACAATATTGTTGATGGATCTATTCCTTTCCTAAGTCTAGTGTTTCAGAATGGCATAGGCTAGTCACAAGTTAGAATTCCTACTATACCTTTTAGACTTTTATAAGGAAAAATGGAGTTAGTAGTAGTTCCTATATACAGGAGTTGCTCTGGCATGTTAAATTCAATATTTGTTAAGCCTATTTGGCATTCAGTATTGCTATTTCTACATGTAGCCAGCCATGAGACTGCTACACTCATGCATATTCTTATGTATCTATGAAAACAGCAGCATGTAAAAAATGAAGAAAACAATCTATCCCACATACCATAAAGTTAATCAGGCCTCTGTGTACATTTCTAAAGGCAAGAGTCAATAGAAAAGACAACATAAGCCATTTATGTAGCATCTTACCACTTTAAATGTGTTTCGGTTTACTATAGATCAGTAATCCATACAACAGGAAGGGGGAAATCTCTAATGGATGACCCTCATTAAGTTTGGGATTATTGCCTATAATCCAGTCATCCTGTCTATGAAATGCATATACCTTACAGAGGCTCCAGCCCCAGCCCCAGCCCCATCCTTTCTCAAACCCTTCCCTATGCCTTGCCTTCTAGGGACTACAATCAATTTTTGCTGTGATCTCCATAATAGATCTGTAATGCAACATAAGAACCAGGGACCCTTTCACACTACAGAGTTATAGCATTATAATTCCACTTCAACTATGACAACAGCATCCTGTGGGATTCTAGAATTAGGTGAGGCACTAGAGCATTCTGTATGAGATTATTAAATACTAAATACTAAATTCTCTCTAGACTGCAAATCCCATGATTACATAGGACAAAACCATGATAGTTAAATTGGAATCATAGTGGTATAATTGTGTGGTATGAAAGGAATCCAGGATTCTCTTGCTTCTCTTCTCCCTTCCAACCAGGCGGAGTAATGGCACACTGAGTGTTTTGCCTGCTGCCTTCAAAGAGAAAAAGTTAAGAATGGGCAAATCCACCTTCACTGTGACAATAACTGCAGGACTCTTATTCCACTTTGGTCAGGGTAGCATCACGCTGAACAATCATCTGCTAGTCAAGTAAAATCCACATATAAAATTGCACACTTAAATAAATTGCTTTACCTGATTTGGCTTAAAAATAAATGCGGGTGGCATCTGAACCCTATCGCAAGTGTTTTGAAAACTCTTAGCTTTGAAAAGAGCTGTGCTGACCAGCTCTAGGAGCAGGAATGGCCCCAGGATGGTTCCGGGTGGCGATTTTGGAGGCAAAACCCTTGTGATAGGGTCTGGATGCTGCCCGCATTTATTTTTAAGCCAGATTAGGTAAACCAGTTTATTTAAGTGTGTGATAAGCCATAAAGCCAGTTCCCCCAGGGAAGTTCAGAAAAGTTCCTGGTGACACTTTGGCCAGGGATCAAATGGTGCTGGGGTAGGAGTTCAAAGCCTGATATCAAGGGTGAGACCTTACCCCCAATGTCATTTTACCCATGATGGATTGGTGAAGATCTGGGGAATATTTCCCACTGTAAATAAATTATCCCATGCCTGCTTTATGGCAACCCCAAAAGATAGAAGAGTGCCATGAATTTTGTGTTGCAGATAGACAGCTGAAGTTGACAGAACAAAGACTTCCTCAAGATGCTGTATTATGTTCTTTGCACTCATTGCAGTCTGAATTCCTCCTTCACAAGCATGAATGAGCACGATGGAGACAAATGTTTCAAGAACACCACTATCTTTACCAGTCTATTCCAGGAATCATGCCTTATGTAATATGTCCAAGAATCACATATTATTTTTTGTAGCTATAGTTTCTCAGGTATCTCATATGGGCTATGATCTGGCTGTGTCCAGATGATCAGCCCCTATTAAAAACTGTTAGTGCTGGAATGCATGGCTGTACACATTGTACAGTTGAACAATAAACTGTCGCTAATCTGAACCTGCTAGTTTGGGTTTACAAAGCCATGCAACAGCATTTCTGTTAATACTTTTCCCCACTCTAATTACTAAAACACTTGTGTAATGATTGTTTTCACTTAACATCTCATACTCAATGCCAGGGGGAAATGAAAGTGTTTCTCATTTACAAGAGGTATAACATAAATACAGCTTGAGGCATCCTAAAGGAATGCCTTGGAGAATTGAACTGTGATTAGAGGAAAGAGCCACTATAAGAATCTTGCATTTCTAAGGCGAGGCCAATATAAGATATATGTATTTTAACCATAATAAGGCTTTGGTTTGCCCAAACAGAATTAAATAAAATGCAATGCAGGTGACATTCTTTCCCAAGTACAGTGTTCAGCTGAGTATAGTTGGGCAGCTTCCAGCTTTTTATTTCTAAATCAGTAACCAGTTTCCATTACCATACTTAGAAGAGATGCACATATTGAGAAGGCAGGAAATAGCCAAACAGATGTCCTCACATCCCACCTTTTAAAAACAAATGCTAGAGAAGTCTTTATAACTGATTTGTGCATGTGTCACTTTAGTTAAAGTGCTAGGTAATGATTAAATTAGGTTTATGTTGTACAGCATGGAAATATTTTTTGGTAGTTGGAAGAATGGAATAGTCCTTTCAATGTTGCCTGTCATGCTTAACATAAAATAATCATTGGCAATCCATAAAATATACCTTTTTATAACTTCAGTGATGAAAAGCTGAAGGTTCAGTGAAGTGCTGTGCCTCTCAAGGACATGTTGATAAAAGGTAGATTGTTCATCCTTGACTATCAGGATTTCACAAAATGCTCTACGCATGTATAGGGACAAACAGGAAGGCCTATGGTACAGCACATGCTAATGCAGACTGGACTTCTGGGGGACAGCAGTAGGATTTATAGACCACATGCCACTCCATACATTATCTTTGTAGCCCCTGAAGAGGTATCAGGTAAGCCCCAAATGCTTAATTTATTGTGGTGGCAGCAGAAATGTTTCCTTTTTTGCAAGAAAAATGAGGCACACAGGCCTGTGTGTCTTGCTTTTATGGTGGACTGGGCTTCCTGGAAACCACTGGGAAGAAAAATGCACTTTAAAAATAAGATCCATGACCCCTGTGTGCTTTGTTTAGATCTCCACAGGGCTTCCTTTAAAAAAAATTGTATTCTAGCTGGTCCAAAATTCTGTAGCCAAAATGTAAATGTGTTCTTACAAGGACCATTTATCTATCTTATGATGATAGCTTTGTGGCCTATCAGTCTGTTTCTGGGCACATTTCAAAGTGTTGCTCATGACCTATAAAGCCCCATATGTCCTGAATGCAGGTTACCTAAAGATCCCTTATAAACATGTACCTATCTTTTGAGAACTTTGAGACTTCTCCATACAGGCCTACTCATGACAAGATATGTTTGATGGGGTGCAAGAGAGAAGCAAAGATTGTTGAATTCCTTTCCAGTGTGAGTACATTTGCTTGGAGAAGGGTTAGATATAAAACAAAGAAAGAAAAAAGAAAAAGAAAAAGGACCAGCAGCTTAAAAAGCTCTAGCTCTAGTATGTGTAGAGTAGGGTTAAGAATGTTATGCATGCATTTATGCAAGACTTGTAAAAGCTAGAATAAACTAAACATAAACTAATCATTTGAGCCTACCAGTCATTTCACTCACATTCAGGAAAAAAAAAAAAACCCAAGCCCAAAACATTTTTGCAGCTAGTGCTTTATGCATTAATCATACATTCAAAATCCAGGAAGGATCTGTTGATGGTATCTCTATTATCCAGGGAGAACTCAAGATATTTTAATAAATATACAGATGATTTGTTAAATACATTTTATATAATTTATTAAATACATTATTTATATATGTAATTTATATTACATATATAAAACCTCCTCTGAACAAATCTTGCCAAGAAAACCCCATGATAGGGTCATCAGAAACAACTTGTAGGCACACAACAAAAAAACAAATAATACAGCTATAAAACCCACTAGACAGAATACACCAGGGACAGGGGGATAAACTACCTACAGAATGCTACACAAAGCAAAGTAAATGTTGGATGTTTCTGCTGTTGTATTATGTCAATCATTTGTAATGAAACATATATATAGATAGCAGTATTGCTTGCTGTTGCAAACTATATTCATGTATCTTGAGTGGTCTTGACTCCTTTACCATTCCTTTGTTGCTATCATATTCAGAGCTTGGGAAGATTATATTTTTGTACCAGAAGCCACTATCCAACCTGATACAATTTTTAAAAGTATCTGTTCTAAGTTCTGATTATATTATAGCAACACAAAAATAGTCCTGCTGGATCACAGCAAAGATCCATCTTTGTACAGCATTGATTTTCCTACAGTGAGAAAGCATATGTAACAGGGTCATAGTTTGGTGATAGGGCTGGTCTGCCATTAAGTGAAGTGAGGCAGCTACCTTAGGTAGCAAATGTTGGGGAAAAGAAGTGAGTTCTGTTTGGCTGTCACCCTTGGGTACAGTAGAGTGTGCTGTCCCATTGCCAGTTATGAGTTAAGATGTAGTGGCCTCAGGCACCACAAAGTCTTGATTCAGCTCTATTTATCAATTTAGGGGGGTGCTGTTGTTATTACAACTAAGCAGTGCATCTGAACTAGTGGCTCACACTGGTGAGCAGTTGCAGTGACCTCTAGAGCAGGGGTAGGCAACCTTTCCCCTTTAAGGGCCGAGGGACTTCAGCTCCCAGAATCCCAGGAGCTATTGGCCAACATGGGACTATTGGCCAACATGGCTGAGGCTTCTAGGAGCTGAAGTCCCTCGGCCTTAAAGAGGAAAGGTTGCCTACCCCTGGTCCACAGTATCCACAGAACTCTTCCCCAGCACCACATGTCAAATGAGTCGATGCTCTTCCTATCTGCTTTCTTCACTGTCCAGCTTTCACAATCATACATAGAAAGGGGAAATACAATGGCACTGACAATCCTAACTTTAGTATTCATTTACATATCTTTATACTTCAGCATCTTATCTGGTTCTTCATAGCTGCCTTTCCAAGCCCTATTCTTCTTCTGATTTCTTGACTGCGGTCTCCATTCTGGTTAATGACTGAACTAAGATATGGAAAATCTTGAACTATTTCAATGTCTTCATTATCTGCTTTACAATTATCTAAATCATCTGTGGTCATTATTTTTGTTTTCTTAATGTTCAACTGTAAATCTGCCTTTGCACTTTCTTCTTTGACTTTCTTCAATAATTGTTCCAAGTCTTTGCTATTTTCTGCTAGTAGTATAATATCATCTGCATATCTTTAATTGTTGATGTTCCTTCCTCCAATTTTCATGCCACCTTCATCCCAGTCTAATCCTGTTTTAAGTATGATATGTTCACTGTACAAGTTAAACAGACAGGGTGATAAAATGCAGCCTTGCCTGACCTCCTTGTGAACTGGCAATTGCTCAATTTCTCTACATTTTTCCTCTTGTCCTGAGTACAGGTTATACATCAGGACAATCAAATGCTGTGGCACACCCATTTCTAGTTTTTTCACGGTCTACACACACTCAAAAGCTTTGCTATAGTCTATAAAACACAGGGTGATTTTCTTTTGAAATTCTTCAGTGTATTTCTCCATTATTCAACATATGTTTGCAATATAACCCTTGAATAGTTCCTTTAAAGTTTGGACTAAAACCCAGACAGGATTCATCATCTCACTGGTATGTGAACCACTAGGAGCCACATTTGATAAGAATAAGATGATAAAAGTCTAGGCCAAGTAACAAATGTTATAGGGCTTGATCCCTACTTCCAGGCTGTCACCCTCATTCAAAGTCTAGGTCAGATATACTTGAGTGGAACAAGCCCAAGAGTTAGAACAAATGAAATGCAGATATACCCAGACTTGCCAGTATTTTAGAACTTCTGGCAGAACATTTCTTGGTGGCATTAATCAAAGCGACCTGGAACTTAATCAGTGAGCTCTTGCCCTACTATGATTGTCAGAATCATGACAAGTGCCCAGAATAAAGCAAATGATCTGTAATAAAACGACTGGTAATTATGTAGGCAGAGTAGAGTAACAAATGGAAGTAGGATATGGTCCCAGGGCATGGTTAATGCATGTGGTTCATTAACCATAATCTATCAGCCATAGCCCAGCAGTCCTGCAAATATATTTTTGTAATGAATAAAAGCCCAAGCTAGAAAATTTAGGAGTTATCTGTTTAGGGATATCTATTTAAACAGTTTTATCCCACCACCCACTGCAAAAATATGTCTACAGTATAAAATATCTTCTCTAAAAACAGATTAAAAACTTAAAGAAGTCACATTTAAACATAACATTTGAAAGAAGTCTATGTAGGGAAATTTCAGACTTAAACCCACATTCGCTGCTAAGTTAGAAGGAACTAATTGATGGCTAGGCTTTCTTTCAGTTTGGATTTTGTTTCAGTTGTCTTCAACCCTGTTGTTATTTCTGTAAATATTTCTGTAAACTCATAGGATAGTGTTGGACACCTGTTAAAACCTAGAGGACAGATTATGCCTTTCAGATGATGTACGACTTCAGCTGACTTCTGACTAGATCGGAAAACAATTAAAAATAACATGTCATGGGTTACATGTTCCCTATCCTTGGTGCAGAATGAGTTCCACCTTCCTCTTTTTATTTCTAATCTGGTTTTCCTTGAGCATGTGTTAGAGACTTGACAACATTTGTTGGACCTCACAATCTCTCTTCACTAAGTCTATCTTCATCCTCATGACTTCTGTCTCATCTTGCTCCAAGACTGGGGATAAATGTCATCAACTTAGGGTAAGAATTATAACTTGGGGGAGACCATACATTTTGCATACTTCAGGTTCAGTCTCCAGCATCTCCATTTAAAAAAAAACACTAGCAACCCCTTCCCATTACACAGTTATAGCACTATGAGTCTGCTTTAAGTATCATAGCTACATTGTACAAAGTCCTGCAGTTTGCAGTTTAGGGGAGTTTCTATAGGAGTTCTCTAGCTGAGAATTCTAAATACCCCTCCCTAAATGGCAAATTCCAGGATTCCATAGAATGGAACCATGGCAGTTAAAGTGGAATCATAGTGTTATAATTTTGTAGTGTGAAAGGACCCCAGTTGCTAAGCCTCTGCCTGATGTCCAGAGGAGAATAAAAACTGTACCAGATGGACAAATAGTCTTTCTATATGTAAAATTTAATAACTCTTAAGAACGCTTGAAAAGTTTGGACAGGAGGGTTCACCTTGACTTATGGATGCCCATTATTGCCACTTCCTTTTCCTTTTTTCTTTTTTTCCTGTAGAGGACCTCTAAAAATAACAACTCTTTTTCAACAGCACAATCAGATCCAGTAGCTTTAATGAAAACAACTTGTGCCTCAAAATATATTACTTTATGATCCTAGTGAGCATTTTTTTAATTTTTTATTTTTATTTTTTTATATGAGAGAAGCTTTTGCTCTGCCATCACCTTGGAAAGTTTTTCCTTGTAAACCTTCCCTTTGGATCTTGTTCTTGGTAACACCACAGAAAATAGCTCTTAAATTAAGAGGGCATTATTCTGTATTCTCTGTTTGGCAGGGGAAGGAGGAGACCAGACTCCCATCTCTTGTGGTTGGAAGAAGAGTGAAGTACTCCAGTTAGTGAGACATTTCCTTTAATAGCGTATTGTTTATTGTGCTTTCAAATGCAGCTTGTGTTTCTGTAAGATAATTGCCAGTGACTGTCAGTTAACAATGTCCTCTAGACTTGCACATTTTTCTTCTATTCAGCAAATACCTTGTACCTATATTTATCTGCTGGTTTCAGCTCATTTAAAACAAGTGTGTGGGATCGCTTTATACTGTTTCAATGGAAGCGCGTGCCTTCTTGGAGGGCATCACTGTACTGCCTGCAGCTAACAGATTCAGGCCTCTGACGAACAGGCTTGGAGGCTTTGTGTGGACAATGCCATGAGTAATCAGCATCTTCAGTGCAGCAAAGCAAAAATAACCTTGCCCCTTACTTTCCATGAATGCTGGAAGTACTGCTACATTCAGCATGTTTCTGACTTTTCGGATGCTGTCAGCTACTTTCCTTTTCAATGTTGGAAGCAGATTAAACCCACTGTCTTCAGGTAATTTCCCTTTGTAGGTAGTGATCTGGATGCGTGTGCCTTCATTTAGAAAAGCAAAAACAATGCAGAATAAGAATAAGAAGGGTTAGTGTTAGCAGCTCTTAGAATGAGCCTAAAATGATCCTTAATGTTGGTGATAAATAAAGTGTATTAAGAGGACCAAGGAACAGCTCTATGTGCTGACCAACCTGAATCCTAGTGGTGGCTAACAGCTGCCATCTCAATGGATGCTAAATCTGCTCTAAATTTCAGTCCAGCTGTGAAAGGTGTTACAGTCAGCCCTCCATATCCACAGATATTTGTATCTATGGATTCAAGCATCCACAGTTTGAAAATAATTTAAAACATATAAATTCCCTCCAAAAAAATCAAACATTGATTTTGCCATTTTATAGAATTCTATAACCATTTTACTATGCCATCGTATTTAATGGGACTTGAGCATTCATGGATTTTTGGTATTCATGGAGATTCCTGGAACCAAACCCCAGCAGATACCAAGGTCCCATTATATTGAAGAATTTATCTGGAGAATAGCGCCTTGAATGGTGCCTTTAATGTTCAGATTAAAACCAGCATGGATTTACTTCCACCAGATGGCTGGTGACACAGCCGTCACCAGTCATCTCTGTGTATCTAACTCCTCTTGTGCAGCTCTGTGCTCCCATGCAGCCTAATTCTGTCCCATGTCCTATTTATAATCAACCATAACAGCTGCATATTGCATCACTGGGTCTGAGCATGATTGGAAGCAGTTTGGAACATTATGCTTTAAAAGCAATTTGTTATTTTAAAAGTAATTTGTTCCTGTTACTTGATACAGTGTTAAATGAAGTCTTTGTTGCTATCACCAAAACCAATTTTGATACCGAGAAAATAGGCAGAGATGGAGATGTGTATCAGAAAAAGAGTGTGCTGTTCTCTTGAGTGTACTGTTGTACTATTAGTGCATATTGTACAGCTGAAGATCTCCAAAAGTTAATTATGTAAGCACAGATAACACTAACTATCTATATCAATGTCTCATTGTGCAAATATCAATGAGAAAGGGTTTGTACTTTGGAGAGGCACTACAGATCTCTGGCTGAGAATTCTAAGTATCCTTTCCTAAATGGCAAATTCCAGAATTCCATACAATAGAACAATGGCAGTTGAAATGGAATCATAGTGGTATTGTTGTGTTGTGTAATTGTGTTGTGTAAAATAGCTTCAGGAATCCACCAGAAACAACAATCTATTTTAAAATAAGATTCAGCCCCCCCACATAGTGTTTTTCATTGTTGTTATTTACCATCAAGTTGACTTCAATGTGTGGCAATCCTATGAATGAAAGACCTCGAAGAGCCCCAGATTTTATAAATTAAAAGCTGTGTTTTCCTTAATTGAATCAATTCAGCTCTGTCTTTTCCTACTGCCTTCATGTTGCCAAGCATTATCAGCTTTTCCCATGAGTGATGTCATCTCATGGATGTAAAGTACAACAGTCTCAGTTTAGTCACCATGGCTTCTAGTGAGATCTGTACTGTTTACATTCATTAAAAAAGGGTTGTTTTTTTTCCAAAAGTGAAAGCGAACATCCAGTCATTTCTAGGGTTTCTTCCTCCATGCTTTGGGCAGAAACATATGGTGGGGGAATGGATATATACCAGAGCTTGGCAAAGTTACTTTTATTGGACTACAAACTCTCAGAACCACCACCATCACCCAGCTAGCAAGGCCACTGGTAACTGACTCTTTTGCAGAAGAGAGACCTAAGACCTCTTTGAAGAGTTTTAGACTGCTATCCTATTTGCAGCTTGGAGAAATTTCTTTTTGGACTATAACTCCCAGAATTCCCAAACCAGCATGGTCAATGGCCTTACTAGCATGGGAGTGTGGAAACTGTAACTCCAAAAGTCCAAGTTTTTATTCTATGCATATCTCCTATAGATACTAGCCCACTATACTGTACTGTCAAGTGGCATTGATGGAAGTGAGAGCTTGGATGGGACATTGGCCTAATCTCCAGTTTGCCCCAAGCTCTTAGGCTGCCCTGGTAGATGTTCTTCACTGCTGTTGTGAGCTACTTAGGGTGCTAGGCCTTCCCGAGATGAGCAGAACGGTGTCTAGGTGGCCCTAACCCAGGATTGGTGAGGGGGCTCTGGCCAGGAAGCTGGAGCATGACAGCCCCATGGAGCCAAGGGAGGCTCAGGGGGCAATGGCCAGTTGTGGTAGGAAGCCCTGCAGCCAGGACAGAATTATGGAGAAAAATGGGCCCTGACCTACAGGGACAGGGAAAACTGGTCCATAGAGGATGAAGGGGCGAAGGAGGTGGAATGGTTCCAGACCCCAATGGCTAATGGGTGCCTGTCATGATGATGAGGACAGCAGACATGGTGGGATGTGGCACCCGAAGAGGTGGCAGCTCAGCTGGCAGGAACCACAGTGTGACCACCAGCCCATGGAAAGGGGCAAGTGAGAGTTGGACATGGAACTACGGGGTGGGACCATGTTGCCATACCAGCCCGAGCTCTGAGATTTCAGCTTGCAACACTGCCAGAAGTGTGTGGGATGACCTCCTGGGCACCAGCCAGAGCACCCATGAGTTTTTTCCAGAACCCTGCGGTGAGGCAGCTGGGTGTGTGCTTCAATGGAAGATCCAACATGCTGTCCTATTTCCTATCCCAGGTGGTGGTGTATATGCAGGAGTGGGGGCCCACATTTCCCACCGAATGTGCCAAGGTGAGATGTGTGACCGTGCACCTGGAAGGGGATGCAATGGACTGGTTTGTGCAGCTTTTTGACGCTGGAGCACTAGCATTGGAGAGCTTGCCCGCATTCATGGCTGTCCTGTGGGCTTGCTTTAAGGACTCTTTCACGGTTGCGAAAGCCCGGGCCAAACTAATGGTGTTCATGCAAGGAACATGTTCCATGACCGAGTACATGACAGAGTTCCGGGGACTAGCAGCTCAAGTCATGGACTGGCACAAGGTGACCAAAATGCAACATTTCAAGGTGGGCCTACAGATGGACTTGTTGAAATAGGTCCAAATGTCAGACAACACAGAGATGGTGATAGAATGGATCCAACTGACTGGAGAGGTCAAAATGGTGCAGCAGGAGATCCAGCTAATGACCCATTGGAAACTGGGAGTGTGCAAGGGAACTAACTCAATTCCAAGCCACTCCCAGGGAAAGGAGAAAGAGACTAAGCCAGGGATAGGCAACCTTTCCCCTTTAAGGGCCGAGGGACTTCAGCTCCCAGAAGCCTCAGCCTGGGATTCTGGGAGCTGAAGTCCCTCGGCCCTTAAAGGGGAAAGGTTGCCTACCCCTGGACTAAGCCCCAAGAAATGGAGCGCGGGTGACAGAGATGACTAGGGCTTTGCCTGGCTTGGGGCAGAAGAGGCACCTGGTTACAGCATGTCGCAAGCGGAAGGATGAGCCTGGCGAAGGGGCCGCATTCTCTGCCTCCATCAGGAGACCAGCGATGCCCTGGGAAGGGACTGGGTGGTCAGACCCTCAAAACTGCCGACTGGGTTGCCACTGATCCAGAGATGACACTGGACCCATTGGAGTCAGAAGACAATGCTCAGCTGGTGGAAAACTTCAACGGCTGGCCTTGGGCAGTGACGGGAGGCTGGCCATATGATCTCACTGCCGTATTTCAATGGTGAGTGGAGGAGTCCCCTTGTACACCTTGGATGTAAAAGTAGAAGATTGAGGTGGGGAACAAAACAGGGACTTAGTGGCAGCTATAGACTTGGGGTGCATTCAGTGCTTCATCATCCCAGATGTGACAAAGGCAATGGGACTTAAAATCAGGAAGCTGAGGTGCCCCATCAACTTTCATCAGCCGGACTGCTCTTCCATGGGGGGAGCATCCACCAGTGAGGAGATGAGAATAGTTTGGCTTGGGACAGTGGAGCACTGGGAGAAGATCCAATTCATGTTGGGCCCCACCTCAGAGTACCAAGTGATCCTAGGCATAGATTGCCTATTCTTCCATAATCTTGAGATCCGGTGGGGGTCAGCAGAACTGGTTTTCGATGATCTGGATGCCAAGTGTGCACCAGGAACACTATGCCTGTAGGGAGAGCGCTGCAGTAGCATTGAGCCAACCCAACTTGCTGCAGGAGAGGGTTGAAACCGCAGTCTAGGAAGACCAGTGAGGCTATCCTCAAATATAGAGACTTGGCAGAGGTGTTTGAAGAAAAAGAGTATGACTAGCTCCCTCCACACTGGGAGACACGCTCCACAATTGAGCTGGTGCCTGGGCACAACCCCCCAAGCCCAAACTATACTCCATGACTCCACTTGAGATGAAAACTCAAAAGGACTTTGTAGAAAAGAATTTGGCTAGTGGCTTCATCCTCCCATCAACTTCTACATTTGGGGCCCCAGTGTTCTTCCGAGAAAAGAAAGACGAGTCGCTATGACTGGTGACGGACTACAGAAACCTCAATGGGATTTGCAACACTAACAAATACCCCATTCCCCTGATGAAGGACATGTTGGGCTCACAACCAGCCAGATTTTTACTAAAGACCTGAGAGATGCCTACTACCAGGTGCGCATACGAAAAGGGGATGAATATAAGAGTGTGTTCAATTGTCCTGTGGGGGCTTTGGAATATCTAGTCCTTCCATTTGGGTTATCAGGTGCACCTGGCATTTTCATGAGGCTGGTGAATGAAGTTATGCATGATCTGCTGTTTGAAGGAGTTCTAGTTTACCTGGATGATGTGCTGATTTACTCCCAAGACTTAGGGCCTTTGCAGACTGCTAGAAATAGTGCAAATTGAGTCCACTTTAACTGCCCTGGCTCAGTGCTAGGGAATCATGGGAATTGTATTTTTTCTGGGACATTGAGCCTTATCTGTCAGAGAGCTCTGGTGTCACAATAAACTACAGTTCCCATGATTCCCTAGCACTGAGTCAGGGCAATTAAAGTGGACTCAATTTGCATTATTTCTGGCAGTCTGCAAAGGCCCACAGACTCCCATATAAAATCGGTGAGGGAGTCCCTTCCTCAAGAATCACTTGCATGTGAAGCTGCCCAAATGTGAATTTTGCACAGACAAATTAGATTTCCTGGGGTACCATGGGTCCTCCCAGGGAATAAAAATGGACCCCACCAAGGTACAGACAGTACTGAAATAGGCTCCACCAAAGACTTGAAGGCAGTCCAGAAATTTCTGGGGTTTGCCAACTTTTACAGACAGTTCATCCTAAACTTTGCCCAAATAGCACTGCCCATTACAGATCTGCTCAAAACCAAGGTTCACCTGGGGGGACCCCAATGAGGAACCCAAGCCATCCACCAAAGTTAAGTGCATCCCAGACTGCCAAGCCACTTTGTTAAAGGGACTATTTAGCTCAGAACCCATGCTAAACATCCAGACCCTGAACAGCCATTTGTGGTTCAGACTGACACCAGCGATGTTGTGTTGGAAGTGGTATTAATGCAAAAAGACTCAGAGGGGAGGTTGAGACCATGCACTTACCTATACAAAAAGTTCAATGGGATGGAGTTAAACTGGCCCACTTGGGAAAAAGAGGCAGTAGCCATCAAGCAGCTGCTGCAAATGTGGCGCCAATTCCTGGGATGGGTGAGTCACCCTTTTGAAGTTTGGACTGACAATTAGCAATTTAGAAGCTCTATAACTCCTGAGAAAACTAAGCCCAAAGCAGAGTCGTTGGGCCAAGGAAGTCTACAGCTTCAGGTTCAAACTAAAAGCCTTCCCAGGAAAAGAAAACATTCTCATGGATGCTTTATCCAGATTGCCTCAGCATGAAAGCCAGAGAGAGGTTCTGGAGGAAACTATCTTCTCCCCTGAACAATTCGGACTGGCAGTAACTACCAGAAGTCAAGCATGCAAAGAAAAGGAAGATCTAGCCCAAGCCACCTCTCTGGACCCTTTGTTCCAAGACATCAGGGAGGCAGGGAAGAAGGATCAGTGGCTTGCAAACCATCCAGATACCCTGGAACTCAAAGATAGACTGTGGTGCAAAGGAACCCAGGTCTATGTTCTGGAGGAGCTGAGACCCAGAATTCTGCAGCTGTGCCATGACACCAAAGTGGCGGGACATTGGGGATTTCTGAGAACTCGGCATCTGGTAAGAAAACAATATTGGTGGAAGGGAATCAGGAGCGATCTGGAAACTTATGTAAAAGTCTGCCCAGTATGTGCCCATTCCAAGTCAGTGACAGACAATTCTTGGGGACTGCTTTGGCTGGTGTGAATGCTAGGCACCCCTTGGAGGCACATTGCTATGGACTTCATTATGGACTTACCTGACAGTAGGGGAGAAATACCATATGAGAGGTTACGGACCTGTTTCCAAAACAGGTGCACTTTGTGGGGTGCAAGGACTTGCCTAGTGTGGTCAAATTGGCAGACTTATTCATTGGACATGTATATAAAATCCACGGACTTCCAGACAAGATTGTTACAGACTGGGGCAGTCAGTTCACTTCAAAATTTTGGAAAACACTTCAAGAAAAATTGGGGGTTGAATGAGCTATGAGCACCGCTCATCAACCCCAATCTTATGTACAAACAGAGAAACATAATTGCTCTTTGGAGCAGTACCTCTGATGCTTTGGCAACTATTTGTAGGATGATTGGTTTGATTTACTGCCCCATGCAGAGTACTGGACATTCACCATTTGAGATTGTTCATGGCTATGAGCTCAAAACTCTGCCTGCACTGACCTGGAACCCACAGATCTGGTGCTGCTTTCCTAGTAGATTACAAAGATCAGAGATGCTTGGCCTCACATGACGGCAGCATTAGATGATGTCAAGTAAACTTACAAAAAGTTTTCAGATCAAAAGAGGGAGAAACAGTGGGAGGTGGGACCAGGGATCAAAGTCAACTTGTCCACCAAGCATCTGAAGAACCAGCAGCCTTCCAAAAAATTGAGGCCAAAGTTTGTGGGGCCTTTTGTGTTGTGGTAAAGGAGCTGATCAATGAAGTTAGATTTGCCAAAGACATACAGACATTTACCCCCCGTGTTCCACTTCAGTTCACTGAAGCCAGTGCTAGAAGTCAATGTAAGTATTGTACCTTAACTCTTTTTTAAAAACAACAACAACAACAACAACAACAACAGGAACTATCCCTGGTGAAAGGCAAGAATGTAATCTGTCTTGGAAGCACTGATTCCCCCCCTCCTTTCATATCCATTCAGCCTTTAGGATGAGCACAAACAGTTATGCTTGCTGGAATTCTTTAACATTGTTGTTTGGAATTGTTTTCCTTTGCTTTATCTTTTAGATCCTTTGATATATACTCCTAAGTTTTACCGTCGACTTATCCACAGGTCATATCAAATTTTGGCTCCCAAAACCTGCCCTTGACTTATACATGAGCTTGATTTATAGTCAAGGTAAGTTGATTGAATATTATTTACTAAGTGGAATGCAGGGTCTTAAAAGGTGCTTGTTAAAATTTAAAATGATCCATTTTACAACAAAGGTTGCATTTCATTCTTTTGCAGAGTCACATCTACAAACATATTCCTTGATGTACTTGAAGGTGCCTCATGTGGACATTGTAAAATCCATGAGCGGATTTTTTTTAATCTAACTGGTGGGTGTCTTTTTCAATATTGGATTCAGTTATACATGTATGTGCACGTATACACACATACATACACACACAGGTTAGCTGAAATGTACTTGGCAGTGCCCAGGTCGATAGAATCTTCTGTTTTTCTACTGAACATTTTTTTAAAAAACTTAACTAATTTCAGCAGAAGTACTGGATAGTACATGGATGAGAGACAGCCAGTGCATATTGGTTGCAGTGGGCTATATTTCAGAGGAATGAACTAGCAAAACAATGTCTGACTATTCCTTGCCTAAGAAAACCCTATGGAATTAATGGTCATAGGTCAACATACATATTTGAGATATACACTTTCTATATTCCTACCATTTTTTTAAAATCTTGGGAATCTTAGAAGCAGTGCCTTAGCCCTCTCCTTTTTTCTGCTTTAAGAATCTTAACAGCAGTGCCCTAATAACTCCACTCCTGTTTTCTGTTCCTTAAAACAAACAAGCAAACAAACAACTGATGAATTATAACATACCCCTCTTTCCTGCTTATAGGAAGTTTCCTTTGGGAATTTCAAATTAAAATTAGCCACTGGAATGTGGACCACAATGAAAAACTGTCAA
Source organism: Phrynosoma blainvillii (assembly GCA_026167975.1). Lineage (NCBI taxonomy): Eukaryota > Metazoa > Chordata > Lepidosauria > Squamata > Phrynosomatidae > Phrynosoma > Phrynosoma blainvillii. The sequence continues at coordinate 44,280,244 of JANUYF010000005.1, forward strand.
AATTGGAAATAGCTATCCCAATTTCACAATGATTTCTATGTAGCCCCCTCTTTGCAAATTTCACTTGAAACTAAGCAATGCAATTGAATGACAACAAAACCACTCCCCCAGATTTTGAGCTATCAGCCATAATTTTTTGAAGAATTCTGGCTCAGCCTTCCAGCCATGTTTTTATTTGAAATTTGACAATGCAACTTGAGGCAATAATAAAAAAACATTCCACATATAATAATAAATAATAAATAATAAAATTTTATTTCTACCCCGCCCAATGGATACCCAATCAGGGCGGCTTACAATTTTAAAATCATGAACTACATAACATTTTATACACAGAAACCCCACCCTCCCCCTTAAAACAGTATTAAATCAACAAATTATTAAAACATAATTTAAAATAAATCCACACAGAATAGTGGGGAAGCTCAAGGATCCCCTCCATCTAACGATGGGGCCACGTAGGGACATCCAAGCGCAGTCCTTATGTCCTTATGTCCGTATGTCCGTATGTCCGGGGTGGGTTGACTAGTCTGGAAAGGCCTGCCGGAAAAGATCCGTCTTAATGGCCTTTTTAAAGCCATCCAAAGATGTTAATAGACGGATCTCGTCCGGCAGGTCGTTCCAGAGCCTGGGGGCGACAGCTGAAAAAGCCCTCCGGGAGGTAGCCGCCAGCCTCGATTCCTGAGGCTGCAGCAAATTCCTCCCGGAGGATCGAAGAGCGCGGGGAGGATTGTATGGGAGTAGGCGGTCCCTGATATAGCTTGGGCCCAAGCCATTTAGGGCTTTAAAGGTGATAACCAACACCTTATACCTGGCCCGGAAGCTGATAGGCAGCCAGTGGAGGGACCTCAAGACTGGAGTAATATGATCCCTCCGAGATGTTCCCGACACAAGTCTGGCTGCCATATTCTGAACCAGCTGTAATTTCCGAACCAGGCACGAGGGTAGCCCCATGTAGAGCGCATTACAGAAGTCGAGGCGTGAGGTTACCAACGCGTGCACCACAGTCTCAAGGTCCTTTACTTCCAGAAACGGGCGCAGCTGGCGTATCAGCCGAAGCTGATAACAGGCGCTCCTGACTGTCGCGTTAACCTGATTCGTCATCAGAAGCGACGAGTCAAGGAGCACCCCCAAGCTGCGAACACAGTCACTGGAGGAGAGCGTGACCCCATCCAGGACTGGAGGTTGCAACCCAATTCCTGGTTTCGGGGCCGAAACCGTAAGCACCTCCGTCTTGTCTGGATTCAGCTTCAATCTGTTTTTCCTCATCCAGCCCATTACCGCCCCGAGACATTCATTGAGAGAAGAGGTGCCATTAGAATTCAAGGCCGACGAATGAGACACGGAGAAATAGATTTGGGTGTCATCAGCGTACTGATAACACCCAGCACCATAACTCCGTATTATCTCACCCAGCGGCTTCATATAGATGTTAAATAACATTGGGGACAGATGCATGCAGATATTGATGCATGCAGCTTATAAACATAGGTGCAACCTACTGTATAGTGGATATAAAGTTTATGGTGACATAACCAGAGCCTGAAAAAAAACAACACCATACTGCTGAAATTATTTACCATTATATTTTAAAGATTCCCCATACCATATTTTGAAGATCCTCCCATTTACTTTATATCTGCATTTTATAAAGTAAATCTTTCCTTGTTCTCAGATAGTGACCACAGTAGTTACTTTTAGTTATTTTTAAAAAGCCATCCAAATGCTATAAGCTCCTGACTAGTGTTAGGAATCAAACTTTTTTTCCAGACTATCTTGCCCACCCATAACAGAGTATGACACGGAAATATGAAACATGCCACAAGCCAGCATGTAAGACACTGTAGTGACATACTCTCCTAACATTTCACAGATGAAAATCAGAACACGCGCGGGCAAGCTTCAGTGTATGGCAACATCAGAGTGTGGTTAAGATGGCAAAGTTATTGTACACATTAGGAGAGGCTACAGCAGTTTGTTTTTTTCCTGAGCCTACTGGAAAGGGCACGGTTACATTGCCTCCTCTCCTCTCCTCTCCCCCATTTTGTTATTTGAATGCAAACTACTTTTGCACATTGAGATCAGTTTTCAGCATTTATAGTAAGTTGAGGACAAAAAAGGGATGTGGAAGTAGGAGAGACAAACTGGGACATTTTCAAAGCAGCTCCAAAAGTGAGATGACAGAAGATTAATCAGGACTGTTCCTACCAAATTGGGACAATTGGAAGTGATGTGACCATAAAAAATACAAAAAGGTTACAGTTATTTAATAGACTGTTTCATGAATTCTTGTTCCCTCATGCTTCAATCCACCACAAAGGTGTTTTTTTTTTTTTTTTTGTATTTCTATAAAGCATATCCCCCTCTGCAAAGCATCACTATTACTTTGTCTCATTTTCTAGTTCCCCTTGTGTGTGTGGGGGGGGGGGGGAATACAATCATTTTGGCACTCATTACCAGTATTCATTTTTAAAAGTGATTTTTAAAACTGGTATAATATATGTCTGACACTCAGTCATTGCCATTCCAAATTATTTGCATTCATTGCTTTAGAGCAGAGGTAAAGAACACATGACCCTTCAAATGGGCTTGGGCTGCAATCCTCATGGGACTTTACCGTTGCCCAGCTAAATAAGGCTGGTAGGAGATGCAGTATGGAAAGATCTGGAGGGTAGGGTTGCCAGCTCAAGATAGTCCCAGGCCCTGAAGTTTCTGTACCAAAACCTGAGACGATCCCTGGTATTTTCATTAGGAGTTAGGCATTAAGTACAGTCAGTTCTCCATATCCATGGATTCAAGCATTCATGACTTGAAAATATTTTAAATATATATAAATTCCAAACAAAACCTTTATTTTGCCATTTTATATTTTTACTTTGTCATTGTATATAATGTATATAATGGGACTTGAACATCCATGGATTTTGGTATCTACTGGGGGTTCTGGAAGGCCAATGCAATTTTAGGCTGCATCAATAGAAGTATAGTGTCTAGATCAAGAGAAGTAATAGTGCCACTCTATTCTGCTTTGGTCAGGCCTCACCTGGAATACTGTGTCCAGTTCTGGGCACCACAATTCAAAAAGGATGTTGAAAAACTGGAGCGTGTCCAAAGGAGGGCAACTAAAATGGTGAAGGGTCTGGAAACCAAGCCCTATGAGGAATGACTTAGGGAGCTGGGGATGTTTAGCCTGGAGAAGAGAAGGTTAAGAGGTGATATGATAGCTGTGTTTAAATATTTGAAGGGATGTCATATTGAGGAAGGAACAAGCTTGTTTTCTGCTGCTCCAGAGACTAGGACTCGGAACAATGGGTGCAAGCTCCAGGAAAAGAGATTCCACCTCAACATTAGGAGGAACTTCCTGACAGTAAGGGCGGTTCGACAGTGGAACACACTCCCTCGGAGAGTAGTGGAGTCTCCTTCCTTGGAGGTCTTTAAGCATGGATGGCCATCTGTCAGACATGCTTTAATTGGGAGTTCCTGCATAGCAGGGGGTTCGACTGGATGGCCCTTGTGGTCTCTTCCAACTCTATAATTCTATGATTCTATGGAACTGAATCCCAGTCGATACCAAGAGCTGTAGATAGATAGAAATCTGCTGGAAACTACATGCCACATTTGCTCATGGTTTGTCATTCAAATGTACAAATACTCACACACATACACTGATTGAGAGAAACATACACATACCATATTTCTCATTAGAAATTAAAACATAAATCTTACATAGAGGTCTGTTCCCAGATAAAAGTGAAAGTAGGGGATTATTCCTTTTCACTTACTTAGGAAGATGGAACAAGGAACATTTAATATAACCTATTTGCTTCTATGCAGAACGTGAATTCAAATCAGAGTGGAGGGTAAGCCCTGGCACCACCATGCCTGGGAAGGAAGGAGGAAGCCAACTAAGTAAATATATAGCCCCCTAGGAGAATCTTTGCAAGCTACAGCAACAAATCAGCCTTGCAAACTCTAGTTCTGAAAGACCCATGAAAACTGGAGACTCAGGATCAGATTCTTAGCTTTTGAACTCAGAACTCTTAGCTCTATTGGAAGGTTACACATTCCATCCCTGCTGTAGAGCTTGTGGTTTGGCACCATGTATGGGTCCATACTGAATTTCAAGCCCTAAAACAGGGGTGGGCAACTCCAGTGGATATGGGAGGTGAATTACTACTCCTGGAGGTTTCTTTCTTGCCCAGAAAATAATTGACAGGGGTGTTTGAGGACCATATACACCCCCAGAGCCCACCAGAGCCCTAAAATATGAATCATATACTTCTCTTTATCTTGATATACAATCATTTGCAGCTCAATAGCTAACTATTGCTGAACACTGTAAGGACCCAGCTGTACACATGAGGTGGCAATCTCCCCATGTAAATAGGAGGGATAGAATAACCCCAAGATAGCTGCAGGTTTATAGAATTGTTCATTAGGTGAAAAGAACCCCCTAGGCCAGGGGTAGGCAACCTTTTTGAGCCGGGGGCCGGGTTGCTGTCCCTCAGACAATTGGGGGGGGGGGGCGAAGCACCATAAATAAATTAATTAATTAAAATTAAAATTTAAAAAAAAATAAAAAAAAATGCATGCACACTCTCAGCCCCAGAAAAGCCATGACAAAACCCTTGTGGAGTTTTTGCCAAGAAAACCACAAGAACAAGTAATAACAACAATAATCAATATCATCATGGCTGGCGGCAGTGGCAGTGGGGGGTGGCAGCGGTGGCAGGACCGGCCTGGGGCCGGTCCAAAGGCCTCGGGGGCCGTATCCGGCCCCCAGGCCTTAGATTGCCTACCCCTGCCCTAGGCCAACAGTGATGGGAACTGAAGTGTTCAGCTTGTTGAAATGCCGAGTCAGTTCTGTCACCTGGCGGTGAGCAAGAGCCCAGCTAATTTGGCAAGTTACAAGTTTCAGTTTATCACCTCCCTGGTATGGTTCTGCTCATGATTCTGTCTGAAATGAAGCAGCTTTTTCGCCAAAATTAGCATCTACAGGCCACAAAAGGCAGCTATAATGTGTCAACATGCACAGATTACATGCTTTTGAGGTTTCAGGTCACACACAGCTGACCAGATGCTGAGACAACGCTGGGGAAAGTGCTAAAATGGCCACTCTGTTGCAAAATGCAAAATGAAATTACTGTGGCTACGTCTGCTGCAGAATTAATGCAGTTTGACACTGCTTTAACTGCCATAGTTCAATGCTGTGGGATTTGGGGATTTGTAGTGTTGTGACATATTTATCTTTCTCTGTCAGAGAGCTCTGTTGCCACAACAAACTACAAATCCCATGATTCCATAGGATGGAGTCATGATAATTAAAGTGCTGTCATTAATTCTGTTGTGTGGCAACAGCCTGTGACTTGAGTTAGGTGATTAAGAACATCACTTCCTAGGCTAGTGGGCTTAGGGCCTTAACATACTGCCAGAAATAGTGCAGCTTGAGGCCACTTTAACTGTCCTGGCTCAGTGCTAGGGAATCATGGGAACTGTAGTTTATTGTGGCACCAGAGCTCTCTGACAGAGAAGGCTCAATGTCCCAGAAAAAAATACAGTTCCCATGATTCCCTAGCACTGAGCCAGGACAGTTAAAGTGGTCTCAAGCTGCACTATTTCTGGCAGTCTGTAAAGGCTTACAGTATCAGATGCTGGAAATAGCTTTGAGCAATAAGATTGTGGGCCAACAAAAGACAGAAAAGTCCCAAAATATTCTCTGTGAACTGCTTAAATGAGCATTCCATGGACAAATGCAGCTAAGTGTAAATGTAAATTGATACACATTAGAACACAAAGAATTCTAATTTCACATATGCACTGATGGGATCCAGCGAGTGACTGGAAAGGAACTTTGGGGTCATCCTGGTGGATAGTTCAATGGAAACAGCTGGCACCTGTGAAAAAAACAAATTTCAATGGTATGGATCATTAGAGAACGAACTGAAAATAAAGTTGCCTCTTGTCCACCCAAATTGATGGTAGTACCATGACACCTCATTAAAAGAGAGCATTGGAAGGCTGGGGGCAATGGGGAAATGGACAACCAAAATAAATAGGAGTTGAAGTAATATGTAAAAGATACAACTTTTGGGATTATGTGGTTTGGGGGAAAAGCAGATAAGGGAGAAACAGGCTAAAGGTATATACAATTGGTTGCAGTGTGTGATGAAAGTGGAATTGAATGGAAAAGGAGATTATAGATTTACCTTTTAAAAGGCTATCAGTGGCTACTGGCTCCAGGATCAGAGGCAGAGGGAAAGGGGATGTTGTTTTAATTGACCTTGATGAATGAAGTTTTATCATCTATGGCAATGAACTGCATTCAGAGGCTTACAATGGCTACTTGATCAACTGGTGCTAAAAGTGCACTAAATCAATTTTGCTCTAAGCTCCACTTGTACTCATCACAAACCAACAGTGTTTTTCTTCTGTAACTTGATACCCACCCCTCCCATGAATGAATGTGGGTGACTCACAAGTTTAAAATATCTCAATACAAAGGTTGCAGTCCATGGTTTCCCACACCAAATCAATGTATGTATGAATGCATCACATTTGAAGCATGTCACTGGTTGGTCTGGCTGTTAAGATATTTGTTTTTTCTTTTCAGTTGGGATACATCCAATGGTATGGGTATATGCATGTGTGCCTGCAGGACAGGGCATCCAGAAACCTTAGGAGTGCCAGAAGGGGCTCTGATTCGCCTAAGATTGGCCAGCAATCTAAGCTTCGTCTGAGATGTTCAGACAAAAATCCTGGGTCAATTGATAAAGAAGGAGGAAACTACCAGCCCTATCATTAGGTGCTTGTCTCCAGCAGAAGTTGTTAAGAGCAGTGGTGTCCCCCGACTTGGTGACACCCGATGTGGGGGCAGGACTTCTGGTGTGCGTGTCACATTGGAGTGTGCATGCATGTACTGAAAAATTGCATGCACAGCCCCAGGGAACAGGCCCAGAGAGTGGGCCCAAGGCACTGGGAAGGCCCGGAGAGCAGCCCAAGGCCCTGGGAAGCCCCAGAGATCAGGCCCAAGACCCTACAAAGGCCCGGAGAGTGGCCGAGCGGCCCTGGGAAAACCTAGAGAGTGGGCCCAAGGCCCCGCGAAGGCCCTGCAGGGGATGGGGAACCAACTGGGTGTCACCTCTACATCTATGGTGTCACCACCCTTCTGGGGTGTCACCTGGTGCAGTCTGCACCCCTCCACACACACACACACACACACACACACACACACAGGACGTTTTCACACGGGGCTCCCTAAAGCCGGCTGGAGTCCTTCCCCTAAAGCCGGCTGGACCCCGTGCCGCTGACACCGGAATGACTCCGGCGGCGGCAGGCTAATTCCTTTTGCCACCCGGAATTACCTGAAGCCGGAGTTAGTCAGGAATTAGCTTGCCGCTGCCGGAGTGAGGCCGGACTTAGGGCTCTGTGTGTTTGAACACACGGAGCGAAAAACCGGCTGGACGCAGGGATGACACCGGAAGGGGTGGGGTTTGCCGCCGCGCGTGTCTGAACACACGGGAAATAGAGCCGGAGTGAGGCCGGCGGGAGGCCGGCTAGCGTCCTCCTTTTGCCCCGTGTGAAAACGTTAACAGTGATGCTACTGGTTAGGAGGTGGTAGCAAGGTGCTGGAGGAGAGAGCTTTGTGGCTCATGGCTTAGCTTGAACCCTCTAAACTAGCCTGCTGCAACCAGATAAGGTAGAGCATATTTTCCCAAGAAAGATTTAACTATTGCCTTTTTCACTTGACATAGGTGGGGTGCCATAAGGTTTCTTGTCTCAGTCAATAAACATGCAGGGCCCAGGATGCAGCCCGTGTTCTAGGATCCAGTAGCCAAATGCACTGTCTTGAGCACTGTGCCCTGGGAGCAAATCTTTGACACAAAGAAAGGAACTTTGCTGAGAGCAAATGAGTAGAGAAAGAGTAAATTGTATAAAGTTTGTGGCAGATTGAGCCCAGGCTAGGCTTGTTAGAATACTCTACACTTAATACATATGGTTCACCCTCAGTTTTCTAATTATGGAAAGCAAGGACAGTCAGAGGGTAACGTTAGACAGACAAAGAACAAATTGTAGTACAGTTTGCATCTTCTAAGGTTGGTGTGAATCTGAATTTTTATTTTTAGGAGTCCTAGGCCTTCAAATACATTACAGGAAATAAAAGATAAGACTGACTGTTGAAAACACAAAGGCTTGAACTGGAAGTGTCTAGTTTTTCTACTGTTCTATAATCTTCATTAACATTGTGCATTTTGAATTTAAATCAGAACTTAATACTGGATTGCCTTGAAGCTCCATCCCCTTTTTGAAATGCTTATAGTGTCCCTGCCTAGAGCAAAAAAATGTGACTTTTTGAACTACAGTTCCCAGATTCTCCAGACAATTTTGGGATTTGTAATCCAAAAATTTAACTTTTTCAAATTCTGACCCTTCCTGCTACAGCGACACTTGCTTGTTACCTTCCATTTTTTTCTGCCATTTCTCTGACAATACAAGAATATAATTTAACATTATTGTGCCAGTATGTTTGCTTGAAACATTCTGCAGATGATTTTGATGGATACAAATGAGTCAAATGTTTGTATTGGCCAAATACAAAGAAACTGTGCATTAACTGGCACAAAAAGAACTCATCATTTTTTCTAACAGATGAATGAGAAATGGACAGTTTTTATAATTTCAAACAGAATTGACTCAAGGGTATATTATTTGTTGGTGCAAATCTTTCTTAGTTATAGTGCAACCAAAGTTAGAATTCAAATGTGTGAGCCAAAATTCCTGTGGGGACTCCTCTAAGAAGTGTACTTTCACGTCTAGCAATTTAAAAAAAATAAATAAACTGTTTGTAATGAAAGCAAATGTATCACTCTAACACTATGGAAATGTTGGAAAATAAAACTGATTATATATTATTATGGTGTTGCTTTTTCAATTGCTTCTAAAAAGGAAGGCTAAACAGACATTTGAAAGCAGTCATTTTAGGATAATGAGTTGATTATATAAAGTATCCAAATTATTCCAACTGATTACCAAGTCAAGCAAGACAGGTTCCAACTTTACATTTCTAATGGGCAGAAACTGGAGCAGAAACCTATTAATGGCCAAGAACAGACTGTGTTCTATTTTAATTAATATCAGCAAAAATATCAACTGAAATCCGCTGCCTTCTACCTTGCTTTAGAGAGCTGCAAAGTCTAGAAACCCATGTATAGATGTCTTTACTACTGCAGGTTTTTTTAACATCCACAAACATCAGGCAATTGAAATTCTGCCTTTTAATTAATAATACAAATAGTTTGCATGTGACCAAAAAAGAGTAGTTGTCCTATTTCATATATGTGTGTAAACATATATGAAAGGGGAAAAAAATTCTTTTTCCTTTCCTTTCCTTTCTTTTCAAGTTTGTTTGCTTCTTGATTTGTTTAGAAACTATGTTTTTGCTAGTAATATCACTAAAAATCATATTGCTTGGACCTTCAATCAATTCTAATATGTTGATCCTTGTTCTCAAAAGCTCTGAGCTCATTTCAGTGAATGCTTTTCAAAGTGAGATGAACAACATTAATTTGTATGTCCTGTGAGTTTTGCATGACTATGCATCCAAATTCCATAATCTTTGCCTATTTCTGTTACTCTTTACATTCTGGAAAAATTTGAAACATCTTATTGTAATGCATATGTTTTAGTTTAGTTAGTTTAGTTCCTTCCCCAAAGGAACCAGTCATGAATTATGATGAGGTCGGTTCAGCTATCATTAGTTTTTGCTAGATGTGGATGAGCCCTCTAAGACTAAATTAATTTGGGATATAGTCAGAGGCTGCTGCCACACTGCAGCATTAATGCAGTTTGACACCATCCAATGGAATCCTGAAATTTTTAGGCTGTTGTGGCACCAGAGCTCTCTGACCAAGAAGGCTAAATATCTCACAAAACTACAAATCCCAGAATTCTATAGCATTGAGCCATGCCAGTTAAAGCGATGTCAAACTGCATTAATTCTACAGTGTAGATGCAGCCAGTTGCAACTGCAGAAGCCCCTGTAAGAATTACTGCTCCCATAATTGACTTGAAATGTTTACTTAAAAAATAAAAGTCATTTTGTTAATACTTAGGGAGCTCCAATCACTAATATGTTATTCTTAATAGTGAAAATCTTTATTCTGTTGCATTGTAAGGTTAATTGTTGCTTTTACACAAAAGCACTCCACAGCTCCTGCTCCATGTAGATCCCTTTATGTCTGCAAACCTTACTTCACCACAAAACCTTCTCAGCATTAACAGAGCAGAAGAAGAGCTCTTCTGCTGAGCAAAAGAAATGAAAAGTAATATATATATATATATATATATATATGATTTTGCTACACCAAAAAAATTGCAAGTTGGACAGTGAAAAAAGCTGACAAGAAGAAAATGAAAAGTTGTGCATATACCATACACTGCTAAAAAGACAAATGAATGGGTCCTACAGCAAATCATACCTTAATTTCCGCTAGAAGCCAAGATGGTTAAAATGAGGCTGGACATATCATGAGATAACATGACTCATTGGAAAAGACAATCATGCTGAGCAAAGGGGATAGCAGCAGGGAAAGAGGATAGCCATATTGCAGGTGCATTGATTCAATCAAGAAAGCCAACAGCCCTGAGTCTGCAAGACCTGAGAAGGGCAGTTGGTGATTGTGGCTCTTGGAAGTTTCTCATTTATAGGGTCACCATAAATAGAAGTCAACTCAACATCAAATAACAACATTTCAACTTCCTTAAATTAAAAGCAAAATGTGAAGATCTTTTCCCTTTTTTAAAAAATAATAATAATGATTTAATATAACACATTATTCCTAACATTATTTTGAAGCTCTGCTCTATTATCAGGATTGTGTTAACTCTGGTAGATGAGGAAATGTATATGCCCATTATTAGGGATGCAGTGGCTCAAGTGGTTAAGACGCCGACAGTTGATTGAAAGATTAGCAGGTGGGAGTTTGAGGCCCAGGTGCTGCATGATGGGGGTGAGCTCCTGTCACTAGTCCCATCTTCTGCCAACCTAGCAAGTAGATAAATAGGTACCACTTCAGTGGGAAGGTAAACAGTGTTCTGTGCAGTCATTCTGGCCACATGATCACAGAGTAGTCTCTGACAACGCTGGCTCTTTGGCTTACTAACAGAGATGAGCACCTCCCCCTATGGTCGGACATGACTTGACAACCTTGTCAAAGGGGAATACCTTTACCTTTAAGTCTATATAACTTTTGTTCTCTAAGGAAACAACAAGTAATTTTTGTGATTTTCTCCCTGCTGCAGTCTTCCTACTGCAGGTTTTAAAAACTCTTGACAATTGGTGTCTTATTCTGCACAAAATTTGTGTGTGGCTTTGTGTTTCCTGTAAGGACAACAAGGCTGCTCATTTGATTTATTTATTTATTATTTATTATTATACTCAGGAAGGGGGGAGCTGCTTGTGATATTTTCTGCTTCAGGTTCCAGAATACCCTGACTAGCTTTGGGTACTATGCACCTTGACCTGTACCAATTTAATTTGGGGAGGAGAGGAAGGAGCATTTGCTGATGTGCCTCAGGCAGAAAAAATGTTTGGGGCCAGCTGTGACTGAAACAATAAACAGATGCTCATTATATGATCCCTTCAGAAAAAGTAAATAAAGCATTCATCAGAATAGTGCCTAAGGCAAAGTCAAGGAAGGTGAGTTTGTGGCAGGGAATGCCAGCACATTCAGAACCCATCTTCATGTTTTGTTATGCTTTTGAGCAAGAAAGTGTCCTCACCACAGGCCAAGACCCAAACAGCTGCTCTAATTTGCCAGTCCCATTCAAAGCTGGTAATTGTGAGAAGCTGTCTTGATGCTCAGATTTGGGAAATATGCTCCCACCATAGAAAGTGGTTTGGGAAGAGGAAATTTACTGTATCAGTAATAGGATATTCTGTCTGTTTTCAAAAAATCAATGTTAACTTCTACTTCCAGAGCTTAGAACATTACCCTCAAGAAGAATGAATATCATGGCAAGCCAAAGCCATCCATAACTATGAATAGGATGATGCGCTGGAGCCATTACTTAGTTATGGATAACTTTGGCACGTCATAATATTAATGTTCCTTAAAATATCATCCTGAATTATTTTCTGATTTTTATCCTTGATTGTAATCCCCTTTATTAAAGATCAGCACATAAAGATAGGAATGTAGTTAAATGATAGTGTTTACTACCACACAATCAAGTGATTATTGTCCATGTGGATGACATAAAAGAGCCTAAAGGGCAAAACAGAAAGCCCTAAAGGGGCAGGATCATGCTACCCCCGGAAAAGCCGGGTAGGTGCCATGGCAACTTCATGCTGCAGTCCCACTCCAGCATTTTTCTGGTGCAAAAAGAAGCTGCAAAATGGCACTCTTTTTTGCACCAGAAAATGCCACCTTTTCCACTGTCGCTGCAGCTTTTCAGTGCTCCTGCAGTGTGCAGTGCTTAAATACCATGCCACTGGTGTACTGAAAAGCTGTCCACTGTGTGGTCAGCGGGGCGGCATCACACCAGCTTCCCGGTGTCATGGAGTCATGAGTCATGCGTGCACCACGCCCCCAAGCTTTTGGGAAGCCAGCATATTGTGCCCATCTGTTTTGGCCCTAAGACAAATTCTTAGACTTTTAAAAAAAAAACTTTGTATGTTTTAAAGCAATTTTATATTGTTTTAATTATGATTATTTTAATTTTTTTAAGATTACATTATGCATTTTGCTTAGTTTCCTACTGTGAGCTACCTTGGATCCCACTCTTGGAGATAGGCAGCATATAAAATAAATAAATAATTGAATACAAAATTAATTAATTCAAGTGAAAAAAATGGCTATCAACAATTAACGGATGATAATTCTAGGGACAGAATGGATATTCTAGAATATCCAAAAAATGTTTTGAAAACATATTTTTGAGTGTCAGGAGACCCCAACAAGAAGAATCCTGGACTGAGTAAAGTCTTCCCAGTTTTGGGACTTATTCCTTGTAAAATTCATGCATAGTTGTTTTGTGCAGAAAAAAAGCATTTTCTGAACAGAAAATAATATTTCAATGGAGAAATATTATTCTGTGCAGAAAATGCTATTTCATGCTCAGAAAATGCTGTAATTGGGGATTTATTCTGTAGCTGCAAGCTCCCAGATGATGCCTGGTTTCCCTACTTCTGTGTGTGACATTCCTCCAACTGTCTACCTCCTGTGTATGTGAAGTGACGCCTCCCAATCAACTTCCTGTGTGTGTTCCCAATCCAAGGCAGTCCATTCTGTTCTGTCCAGGAAAACCTCTTGGTCCCATGTATGCTAAAGTGTAAATGCCTGGGCCTCCAGCTGCTGGACACCTCTTCCAACAGGGCTACCAACTTGCACTTGGTGCAGGTGAAGCTCCCCACATCGATAGGCAAGAAGACAAACATCGCACTAGTGTTGCAGGTGACTGCAGCAGTTCTCTCAGTGTCCATATTGAGAAGTCTTAAATAGACACAGAAACAGGACTCTGGGCTTTCTTCTCAAAAAGTCCCCCATTAAAACTCACGTAAAGGACCCCTGTTGGCCTAGCCTTTGTCCCCAAGCTCTGTCAGTGAGCTCAGTCAACTGAGGCTATAGCTATATAGAGAGCTCCTGGCTACTAGCTCCTTCTGGGGGCAAGTCTCAGACTCACTTCTGAGCAAAATTCCCCCACAAGCCCCTTAAGAAGAAAAAAATGAAAAATTAAAGGAGCCCCTCTCACTCCTCCTTGACTGTGAAACTTCATGTGCTGTTATGCAGTTATATAGAGCTAGGCTGCTAGCTCCACCCCTCAATGACTCACAGAAGCCCCACTCCCTCAGCAACAAACACTCTCTCCCAAATTTGAAAAAATTAAAAACTTTCACACTCAAAATGGCTGCACAGAAACAGCTTTCCTTCTCCTCCCTGTGCAGGGGCTAGCAGGTTAGCTCTATATCATATTATAGAGTTCTTCATAATACTTTCTTTTAAAAATTCTATTAAATATTTTTTTATTCAAAATTTAACACATAAATATAGACAAACAATCCAACCCCTTTCCTCCTATCCTCCCTTTCCCCTTCCCTTTTTTAAAAATACATTTACTGCTTGCTCTCTATGTGGTTTCTTAGAAAGTAATATTTACCTCACCCTTTATTCTTCTAAGTTCCTATTTTAACCAGACTAATTATCATATTATTAATATTAATTCACATTCCTTCCATTTGCTTTTTAATAACAACAAAAACAACACTTTTACTCTCTCTCTCTCTCTCTCACACACACACACACACAAACACACACACAAGAAGACAAGAGACAGAATTTCTTCATATACTTTCCAACACAATAATGTTTTTGGGAACTCTTCTTGCTTCTTCTGTTGCATTAGGTCCTACCCTTTTGCTCCAGTGTTCTGTGTGAGGGCATGGCTGATCATCACCTTTGAGGTACATTAGGGTGACAAAGATGTACTTGCCCCAACTGTAACTTCAGTAGTGGTACTGGGTTTTTTTTTAATCTTGAGTTTCTCACATCCATATTATAGATGTTATTTCGCTTCACACATTGCATGACACTCTGAAAGACATGACATACTGCAGGTGGTCAGCAAAATTTGCCTTCATGCGTCATCATAACGCCAGACCACGTTTTGTCCCCCACACCATCTGCCCAGGGGGATATTTGTGGGAAGGAAAACCTACACACTCCCTACTTAAAATGTGCAGTGAAATGAACATGTCAAAACTTTTCTTAAAAGTTTCCAAGTTCCCCTTAACAAGAACATTGAAACTATAACTACCAAAAAAACCAAAAACAAAACCCAAAACCCTCATCTGTTTTAAAAATATATTTTTTAAAAAATATATGGGTTGTTTTCCTTAGATTGAAACAAAAAAACAAAAAAACCACCCTATGAAATCATAGGCTAAGTTTGTTTGGTCTTTGTGCTGGCGATAGAAACCCATCAGTATATCTGGGAAGATCCTATAGTTCTCTTCACATTTGGAAGCATCTTCAGTATCTGATCCAGGGGACTAGGAAACCCTCCAGAACAGTTTCAAGTGGTGTGAAGGGCTGGAGAAGAGAGAAGGAACAAGAATGCTGATGTGCAAGGATTATATTGGGAGTGGTAGAAAGGGCCTTCTATGAGATTGGTTGATGGGATTCTTCTGTCCAAGAGCTGAAAGAACTGCAGTATATGAACTTATTCTATCTATTGATCTAACTATTTATATATCTAGCTAGATATCATTTTACTCTATAGGGCACTCCCATTTCCATGTCACCACTTGTACCGAAATAAGATTTGACTGCCATTCCAGCCATCTTCTTTCTGTAGGATGGGTGAGGAGTGTGCCATCTTGCCCTCTGTCTCAGGCAGCAAAATGTCTTGCATCAAGTTACTCTTTTGGACCACAGTTCCCAGAACCCCTCCACCTAGCAGGAAAACATGGCCATGTTGATGTTCCACAGTTCATAATTATGTTATTGTTGTCTCTAGGACCCTCTGTTTGACTGCTCATAAAGCCACTACATGCACCTCTACAAATGTTAACATTGAACCAGTACAATTCCTGATTTTTGCCATGAACTGTCAAACAGAAACAATGAACACATATTCCATATATTTCAACACCAGGTGAAGGTCATTTTTGAGTATTCTGAGATGATGGCCCTGAAATGCAGTTAAGCCATGGTGTTTAGCAAGGACAGAAGCTACAATGTGTCTCTTAAAGCATATTAATAATTTGATAACTGTGATCCATATTTAAGACACAGTGTCTCTGTAGATGTACATGTCTACAATCTCAGATGTGGAGTGCAGGCTACACATATGTTATTTTGCTAGATATTATAGAAATTAGTCTGCCTTAAGAAGAACATGGATCCTATTCAAATTAGTAAAAAGGATATAATTTTTGCATGTATTAATTATGGTTGTTGGATTTGTTTACAGATTCCTGTAACAGATTATTTCATAGATGGTGAACATGATGATGATGATGATGATGATGATGATGATGATGATGATGATTAGAAGAAAGGAGATTCAATGCATAGGAAAGACAATAGGGGCAAAGCAGACTGGCACAAAGAGCCGGCTTCCTGGTGGACTGTGGGTGTGGCATTCAGACAGCAGTACGGCCCCAGTCCTCAGGGAAGCTGTTCATCCAACTGTATGTGTGGCGATCCACAGTGTTTCTGTGTCACAGCGTTTAGACACTCTGCACCGAAGAAACACTAAAAAACTATCACTATGTCAGTGAATGGTGGATGATGTGTGTTGCACTTACCAAACAGCAGAGCTGTTAGGAAAAGCTGACAATCTTTCCTGCATGATCCCAGACTTCTTCCTCTGGATCCGGATGATACTGCCTCAGCTCTCCAGCCTTACCAGCAGTCAGGAAACACACCAGTTGTAGTCTACGAACACTACCTTTATTCTACAACTAGGAATATTTATATAAGTTGATTGTTTACATAAACAGATGAACCTTCCAAGCCTCCCTCTCTCTCTCACACATACACACATGGACAAAGGATTATTATGATTTGCTCAAGCTACCACCCACTGGGGTGTGTACATCCACGATGATTGGTTGGGTTCCACTTTCCCAGACCTCCAGCCCAACCCATGTTGCTGATGTCTTTGTCCATGTGACATAACATGTTTACGTAGTGTGTTTTTGGTTACAGTGTACCTTGTTCCCAAAACACACTAGAGCTGGCTCCTTTATTATTGCCTAGCACCTGTTGTTTGTCTGCCTAACCCTTGTTTTTCTGAACTCTTCCCACAGGAAATTTCTGCCCCATACATCTTTACATTTCCAGTCTGACTGCATATCCCATCAAGCATTTTTCTGACATTTCTGTGGCACAGCGTTTAGACACTCTGCACCGAAGAAACACTAAAAAAACATCACCACAGCAGCAAGGGTGCCTTTTCCCTTGTGCAAAAAGAAGAGGCTTTTTGCCGCTCCTTTTTGTGCCAGGAAAGGCTGGGTTGGGGGCGTGGTGTGTGGTCACTGCAGCCCCAACCTGATAAGCAAAGGGGTAGCGCAGAGTTGCTCCTTACGAGCCTTCGGTTTTATTCCATTCTGTATAGATGGATGACATAGTAGGTGAATCAAAGCAGAAATTTAACCATATTTCTTTTGAGCAGTCTACTTCCTGAATTAGTTAATACACTAGTTCTAGATGTTCATTTCCCCCCTTGCCACTGTCTCTGTAAGAATATATTTCTGCATTCTTTTCTAAACTCCTCCAGTTTGCAGACTGCCAAAATTAGTGTTTGCATAAAAAATAGAGGCCATGCTTCCATAAAACTGTGCAATGACTATATTGGTATTCTTTCTTTCTTTCTTTCTTTCTTTCTTTCCTTCCTTCCTTCCTTCCTTCCTTCCTTCCCTCCTTCCCTCCTTCCTTCCTTCCTTGAGGGAAATCAGGCAGAGCACTAGTTAGAATTCCATTTGAGCAAATCATGGGTGGTTGAATTTTCTAGCTACAGAGACTTCTAGTTATATGTCAGTTTCTAATCACTGCTGGTAAATATGGCTGCACCCAAGAAATCCTATGAAGTTGGATATCACTTTGTACAGAGGATTAATTTATTTTTTAGATATTGTTTGTACACTGAAAACAAACCCTCCCCCCATGTATTATGTAAAGGTCAAATACAAGTTTAAATTGCAATGTGCACTTGCTTTTCTGTTTCTGTTTTTTCAAATGTTAGCATGGGGGAGATCTAAATTGAGCACAGTGCACAATGTGGGGATATTTAAACTTTTTCCAGCTTGGACTCCACCCCTTACTGCTATTCTTCTGTGGCAGTTATCCATTGTGAAAAGGCTCCCACTGGAGCAAGTTCTGACCTTCTTGCCATTTTAAACTGTTCTTCAGGACATGGGAAGGAGTGATAGAATTGGTGAAGGGAATATTAAACTTCTGGAACAGTTTTGGAAAAACAAAAACTGAAGTAATGCTCTGGTGCATCCTACTATTACCTGGTCTGTGTACATGATCCAAAATGGCTGCATAGTTCGATCCTAAGAAATACACAATACGTATTTATGCATATTCAAACATGCATTAAAAGCCATGCAACCTCAATATAATATGGTGCATGGAACATGCTACGTGATATGTAAGGTTGACCTTTGTTGTTCTTGTCATTTGACTTTCTGGCATTCGTAATTCTTGGCATTTGAATTTCTTCAATCCTTTGCATTAGCTACAGTATTCAAATGCATTTTGCTTGTTCTAAAAATATTGAGATAAAGAGGCCTTGTGTCCTTAGTTCAGCCACTGACCTTTTCAGTTAACAAAGGGTTGGGAAAGATCCCCCTAGAGGTCACAGAAAAGGTCTAACAATCACAGTGGACAATTTGGGGCTAGGCGGACCAGTAGTCTGGCCTGGTAGGAGGCAGTTTCCTATGCAGTTTATTTAGACATTTTCTATATTTTCACTGGGAATTTGTTAATTTCTGAACTTGTACCCAGATCAGGACTTAGAGAGATCCATGTATCTGGATACTGCTTAATAATGACCAATTTTAATGGGTCTTCAGACCCATTAAAAGCATCCATGAACTCCTAGATCAGCACTTGTACAATCTTTTTGGCTATTTTCAGATATTAATTAATAATACATGTACAAGATTTTGGAAAGCCTTTACACACTTAATGGCAAGTAAATAAAATAGATGAGCAACTCCTCCCCATGACACTTGCTTGTTTCATATGTGTATGGGATTTAAAAATATAACATTTCTTTTAAAATAAATAATTCCATTTGATTGCACAAGAAATACAGCCATAGATAAAGAAAAGGTATAAAGAACAATGATAAGAATGAGGCAAATTAATACATTTATTATGTCCTTCCATGGAGCAGCATGTGTGGGCAGTGGGAGAAACAACTGAGTTGCCATAGTGGGTAAAGGGGAAGAATTTTTTGTAAAAACCATCAATGCCATTTATGTTTTTCAAAAAGCATATTTGGGAAGAACATTTGTTCACAAGGGCTGTGGGCCATCATTTGGAAATGCAGGAAATGTTGGCCCAAAACTTATTGTACTGCTGATTAGAGTGGGACCATTACATCTGTTAGATTTAGGTGTGGGTTGACTCCTCATTCAACAATTGATTGAATAGGTCTATTCTAGTTGGGACTAACCAACAGGATGTCAGTATTTGTGTGAGGCTATGAGCCTGGAGCTCTTCGACTCAAGTCTACCCTGGGGGACATGCAGCTAGTTAATAGAGCCCCTTCCCAGCCTTACTTTGTGCAGGACAGTGGGGGGCGGGGAGATTGTGTAGCAGAGACAGAGGGCTTGCTGTCCTGGCACAATTGTGCTAGTTTAAGAATGAACGCATATCAATTTGGCATCATTTCTTATCACACCTTTCCCCACAGTAGTGCTTTGGTGATCCAATGTCACATGATCTGCTTTCTACATTGCCAAATGCCACCTTCTGGGAGGAAGTGTGGGAATGAGCGATCATGTCTACCAACTGCATTCTGAAGTTGGATGCATGTGAATGTACACAAAGACTTCACAGGGGCCTTCTACGTGTCTAATGGTTTAGCTCTAACCTCAATAGACACGAAATGTCTTGGTCATTGCTTTTCATTGGAAATTGGTATGAAACTGTATCATTACCTTCTGGCTTTTAAACTATAGTTACCTATTTATTATAGACCTAGGACGCTTTGGGAGTATCTACATCTTAATCCAGGGCCAGTCTGGAGCATATGCCCTGTACTGGCCCTAGGCTGACCATGATGACGACTACATGCACCAGGCTAAATCCATTGTGTTACTGCAGTGCTGTGCACACAAGTCAGCCAGGCCAACCCTGGCTATTGCCTTAGCTTCTGCTGAGGTCAGAACAAGAGCCCAAGGAGTGGGTCTGTAGGAAATGCAAGAAATGTTGGTCCAAAACTTATTGTACTCCTACTTCGAGTGGGATCATTGCATCCTACTCCCTCCTTGTTGATTGCATGGGTGCCTCCATTCCGACCTCAGCAGAAGCATCTGTGTTGACCAGACACTTGCAAGGAGCTGCTTGGTTGGTGAGGCAGCAGTGACAGAAGCTCCAAAGAGGATCCATCCCCTTCCCTGCACTGCTAGCATGGGGTAAGGGAGATAGTGCTGTATTTGCTGTTTGGACAACTAGAACTGGCTGAATCAGATCTGATCCAGCTGCCCAGACAGCCAAGAGAATCAGAGTTAACCACAGGTTCTCTTAAGCCAGATTCACAGCATAAAACAGTGGTTTTGCTGTGGATGTGACAGATCATACAGGGGCTGGCGTGAATCCAGTATATATCTTTAGTGTAGACAAGCCCTTATTCAAACTGATAATACCTCTGCAGCATCTCATGGGCTGTGTGGCAGATTCTTCAGTCAATGCAGCTGGAAGCTGTGTGGCTGTCCAGATTTGTTATCTGTTCAAGGTTTTTCTTTGCTTTTGCCTCACTATTCCTCCAGTGATCTCAAGGTAGTGTATCTGGTTCTCCTTCTCACCACATATTTATTCACAGCAACCCTGTGATACAGATCAGGCTGAAGGAAATTGGCCAGTGAACATGTTTCATTTGGGAGTGAGAAAATTTGGATCACCCAAGTTCTTATCCAACATACTTAACACTTCTACTACTCTGGGTCTTCAGTCTTTGTGAAGGTCAGTCTGAGCCAGGCATGGTCAAAGAGACTGGTGTCCTCAGAACATCGGGGGTACTCCAATTTAAGCAGGGACTCCTTCTCAAAGATAAGTCCTTGCCCTTGGGAAAAATAAAAACAAGGAAAAATAAGCTGAAAAGGCAGAAGAAATTGGCACCTCAAATATTCAAGTGGAAAATACTCAAAAAGTATATTTAGTGTAAAGTTTGAAAAATCAAGCAGCTCAATTGTATCTTGGTCTAAGAACCTCTGTTCATAAATGTCCAACTATTTATCCAGAGCAAACATTTCACTTCTATTCATAAGATTATTTTTTTAAATCACAAAATGTTCTAGTATCTCTCTAATTATAACTATTTTGAAAAGCTGCTGGACAATTATGGGTTTTTCCTCTTCTTTTGATTTAGTCAAAATATAATAAATCCACTTTACTTTAGAGATTAATTATTAATACTGATAGGACAATCAATAGATTACTGGCAGCTGGTGTCTTGCCATTTGTTTTTATACATTAAGTTTTATAGATGGACTTAGAAAGCTGAAACTTAATATAGCTGCAGAAGTATAGCTAATATTAATAGTATTTGAAGGTTTGTTCAAAAAGAGAGAATTAGGATTAACAAAGGATGACATTTCTGGAAAACTGCAGAAGTGCTATTTTTACATTTAAGTATCAGCATGTCCTTCAACATGGCACCTCCTAAAGAGCCACTGCTTATCTGGAGAGACCCTCTAGGTGATGTGACATATTCCTGAGGTCTGTTCAATAATGAAGCCCATGTCACTGGGTCAGGAAATCCACTCTGACCTTTATTTTGAACTTTAAAGTTGGTATACTAGGTGCTGAACCTGTTTGGGGGACAGGATTCCACACACTGGATAGCTCCTTTATAGTCCAGCCTAAAACCTGGAGCAGGTTCACCACCCCACTGGTGTGAAAGCAACCAACTGCCACTTTACTACAGGAGATGAAGATGCACTGCATTGGAAACATAAACAAGAAACAAAATCTGAATGGTTATTTACATGTATGTTGTACATGCATAATAGAGCATTTCTTTTTGCACCTTACATGCATCCCAGTGCCATCACTTCTAAGCACTGCATGCCTAATTCAGGTATCCCTTTTGTTAGAGGAAAGGTAAATGGCAGTATAGATCCTGGCCACTCCACATTTATTTATTTTTTATTCATTTCATTTGTATGCTGCCTTTCTCCCAGGAGGGACCCAAGGTGGCTCACAGATAAACACATATTAAAAAAAATTACAATAAAAAATTAAAACATTTAAAATATCAAAAAAAAAGTATAGAAATATAAATACAAATATACAAAAGACCATGGCAGAGGAGGGAGCTTTAGCAGCCTGGGTTTTGCTGGGTTTTGTAGGGCTTCATCCATTCCCCATGAGCCTCCTTACAATTCCTGGTCATCTATACAGCTACTAGTCTAATACTTGAATAAAAGGATGCCTGATTGAATAAAAGATCTGATTGTCTTTGTGTATTTTCAATCGGGGGGATCCCTAGTGGGTGGGTCTGGGATGTTCCAGGTGACACCCAAAGAAAGGGTGATACCACTACTCCCCAAAGGGCAGAAATGGGCTGTGGTGTTTGCCTGCATCCCTTTAAAATGCTGAAGAGATGATGTGAGTGGGGTAAGGCTCAGTGGGAGGAGAAAGGAGAGGCCCAGGTGTTCTTTTTTTAAATTAAATGGTCTCTCCTCATCTCAGGCTCTACTTCCAAGTTATTTCGTGAACATCTTCTTTTGGCATAAGGAACACCGGCAAATCTACCACAAAGTAGTTCTATGGAATAAATATTACCTTAGGTGAAAAAATGGCAATACTTGCCTAGAGACAGGCTCACCAAATAACTGGCAATATGGAAAGGGCCATCATAATGTATGTGCATCGTACTGGGAGAACAAGAGACATAAGAACATGAATGCAATTCAGAGCTATCTCTAGTAGGCTTAATTTGACAGACTTAGGAGCAATATCTGAGCTCAGGTGTGAAAGAAAAGAGGAGGAGAGGCCAATAGATGCACCTTTCTTTGCTACACACTTGAACCAAGAACTAACATAATTATTTTCTGCCAAAAAAAAAATTAACTAAAGATTCTGTATTGTGTGGAATGGGAGAAGGTCAAAGGAAGGATAACACCATGAGTTACGGCACCGGGTGACACTAACCCTAGTGATGCTACTGTTTGCAACTCTCTTATGGGATATAGAACAGGAAAAGAAATATTATTACACATCAATATAAAGATGAGAACCAGCATGGCATAGTGGTTTGAGTGTAGTGGTATGACTCTGGAGACCAGGTTTCAATTCCCTGCTCGGCCATAAAACCCACTGGGTGACCTTGGGTATGTCACACACATGAATAATTTTCTTCCTATGAATGTGAAAACCTCCTCTGAACAAATCTTGCCAACAGAACTCCATGATAGGTTCACCTTAGGGGCACCATAAGTTGGAAACAACTTGAAGGCACACAACAGCAACAAACATACTGTACTGACAACCTGTGACATTTTGAGAGTGTTGGACTACGACTCTGGTGACCAAGGTTCAATTCTCAGCTCATCCATAAAACCCAGTGTGTGACCTTGGGGAAGTCACATGCTCTCAGCCTCAGAAGAAGGCAATGGCAAACCTCCTCTGAACAAATTTTGTCAAGAAAACAGACTTAGGGTTGCCATAAGTTGGAAATGACTTAAATGCACACAACACACAAAGACAGTTGGGCCATTTTGTGGGAATGTTGCACTGACTCCTCCATGTACTTCAGTTCACCAGTTATTTCTAATTTGCTTGCATTTTAAAAAAAAGATTCATTTTGTCTTATTACGTACTTCTCTCCTTCCTTGTTTCCTGTTAAGGAAAAAGCAACATGGGATATACAGTAATAGAAATAAAAATATGTATGTGTATGTCAAAGTGACTAAGCAGGAGCAATCAGGAAGATACACAGGTGAAAAAGATAATATAATTAAGAAGCCTTGAGAGCCAAGGACAAAGTTATAGAAGGTATATTGAGAACACCTGTGATAGATTGCAAACACCTGAGACTCATTAAGTGGTCAAGGTAAAGTGATGAAACTCTTGGGTTGGTCTTAGGTATGGGATGATCTATGTGGACCAATCAAGATGTATGTACACACCCACTGGGTGGAAACTGACTGGTGGGTGGTGTCTAACAATGGCTATAAATTGCAATGTTTGCTAATGTACATTGTGGAGTAGTTTGGAGTATTGTGGAGTAGTGGTGGAGATATTGTGAAGTGTAGAGATTGTGATTTGTAGGGCATATAGTATTTATGTATATAGTAGAATAAAGTAGATCTTTTATATAAGACTACTGAGTTGTCTGGTGTCTTGAGGGAAGATACAAGAACCAGAAGAATCCTGGAGAGGTTTGGAGACATCTCAGGAAGAAGTGAGAAGGCTTGGAGAGTTTGTCAGGGTCTTCAGCCTATTCTCTGAAACTCTGCTGCTTGGGAAAGAAGCATCAACCACTGATCAAAGCTGGTCAGCTCTGCTGCATAACAAGGTGGTGAGTTAGAGCCAGAGGTGAAGAGCTACAACTCCCATCATCCCTGACAAGGGTTATGGGCCTAGATACTAGAGCAACCAGCATCCACAGAAGCTGAAAGTTCCAGAGAGTGGACGAAAGTTTTGTGGAGCTTTGTGAGTAAATCATTTTGTGTTTTGTCTGCTGTGCATACTCAGAAGGACTGTATCAAATTGAGTCACTGCACAAAATTAAGATGGAGATCCTAAAGTTTAGTAAATTAAATAGAAATAACTACTCTACCTGGAAAATATATGCCCAATCTCTACTCATAAAGGAGTCTCTGTGGTCGACAGTTGAAACAGGGCTGGCAGCTGATGCTGATGCAGGCACTCGAGAAAGAGACGCTAAAGCAAAAGCATGTCTTTATCTCATGCTAGAAGAAGACTTGATTAACGACGTAAGAGATAAAGTGTCCGCCAAGGATGTGTGGGATACCTTGCAGAGATTGCACACTCCTTCAACTGCGTTTGCAAAAATGCTTTGGTCTAAAAGAATTTACAAACAAAAGATGACGAAAGGACAGTGTGTGATAGAACATTTAAAAACAATGCAAGATTTATTTGTGCAAGCTGAACTGAGAGGAGTGGAAATTAGCAAAGAGCAGCAGTGTTATATTTTGCTAGAATCGCTAGATCCTTCTTGGGACAACATTACAAATAGCTTGCAAAATTTGCCAGAAGCTGAGCTGAACAGAGACTTAATTGTTGCCAGAATATTGGAAGAAAACTTGAGAAGAAAGTCTGAGCAGGGTGACTCAGCAAGTTTAAGGACTGTGCCAAAACAACAAACAACGCCTGAACTACGAAAGCAGGAAGAAGCAGCTTCTACAAGGGAGCAACGGAGGTGTTTTTATTGTAAAAAGATTGGTCATCTACAGAGACAATGTAAACAATTCGCTGCTGAGAGAAGCAAGCAAAGAGAGAGCAGATGGCAGCCGCGGCAGTATCAAAAACAGTCCAAACCTCCATTTTTGAAGGACAGTGGTAATAAAAAGGGGGTTGCAACCATGATTAAGGAAAAACAAAATGCTAATTGTAAATGGTTAATTGACTCAGGAGCATCATCTTCAATGTGTAACAATATTAATTTGATAAGTAATAGAAAATCAGCTAATGTAAATACTGTGGTTTTAGCTGATGGGAAAGAGCTCAGCACTGTAAATCAAATGGGTACAGTTTTCATTCCAGGGCTAAAGGAAAACTTTAACGATGTGTTACATGTAAAGGAGTTAGAAAATAATTTGTTATCAGTGAGCAGGTTAACAGACAGAGATTACACAGTTATATTTGAAAAGGACATGTGTAAGATAAAATTGAATGGGGAATTGCGAGGCATAGGCTTGAAAAAGGATAAACTTTACTATTTGGAAGACAATATTGATAGCTACAGTGTTGAAAATGCTAATAACATAGACAATAGTCCAATTCATAAAGACTGCATACATGAACTACACAGGAAATTTGGCCATGCTAGTTTCAAATGTTTAAAGAAGTTAATCAGTATGTGTCCAGATTTAAAAGTTGCTGAATGCAAAAATCACTTAGATTGTACTGTATGTAATCAGGTAAAGGTCAGAGCTTTTCCAGTAGCCAAGAAAACCAAAAGAATTGCTCAAAGACCATTTCAGTTTGTACATGCAGACGTGGCCCAAGCTAATTGTTTATCTTTAGGGGGAAGCAAATATTTTCTGGTAATTGTTGATAGGTATACAAGGTTTGCTTTTGTAAGAATATTGAAAAACAAATCTGACGCTGGGCAAAGTTTAAAAGCATGGGTGAGAATGGTGGAAAGACAATTTGATATTAGAGTAGGCACCATTGTTACTGACCGGGGAGGAGAGTTTCTAAGTAATCAATTGTTTAATTGGTTTCAAAAGGTGGGAATAAGGCATGAAACTACTAATCCCGCTTGTCCTAACGAAGATGGTTTAGCGGAGAAAAGAATACAAGATATAAAAAGGATAACTGCTTGTTTGATGGCAGATGCAGAGGTAAAAGATAGTTTCTGGGCAGAAGCAACTTTGACAGCAGTACATATTAGTAACAGACTGTATCATTCTGAAATTGAAGACATTCCCTACAGGGTATTGTATAGGAGAGTGCCAAATTACAAATATTTGAGAGTCTTTGGACAATTTGCTCATGTTTTCATACCAGCTTGTTTCAGGAAAAAGGGAGAACCCAAAAGTAAAAGACTTAGGTTTTTGGGGTATTCAGGAAATAGCTATAAGTTTCATTTAGGTGGAAGGGAAGTGCAGTATTCTAGGTCTGCAAATTTTGAGAGACATGCCGGTTGGAACAAATTGCATGCCAATAAGGAAGTTTTCTTGAGGTTAGGAAGTTCAAATGAGCCAGAAACACAAATTGAGCCAACTTCAGGAAACGGAGGGGTTTCAGTTAAGCCAGAAGCATCCACTAGCAGCAGTGATAGTTCTTCCGATAATGAGACACAATCTAGACCTATTACTACTAGAATGACTGAAGACAAGAGATTTAGTCATAGAACTACAACTTCCAGTACAGAAAGTGAGGATGAAAGAGGCAGATCAGCAGAGTTTATACCCAGACGTAGTCACAGAGTTAGGAAGCCTCCAGATAGGTTTGTTGTGACAAATGCAAGAGCTTGTTTAGCAGTGGAAGAGCCTGAAAGTTTTGAAGAGTTGGAAAGTTTGTCTAGAGAAGAACAGGAAAGATGGATTGATGCAATGGATGATGAGTTTGGTTGTCTGGTAAATAAAGATGTTTTTGAAATAGTTGATAGACCCAAAGACAAGAAAGTAATTGGTTGTAAGTGGGTATACAAAAAGAAAGAAATGCCAGATGGAAGTATTAAGTATAAAGCTAGGTTAGTAGCTAAGGGTTTTGCACAACAGCAGTATGAGAACTATGATAAGACATATTCTCCAACTGCAAAGCCAGAAAGTCTGAGAATGGTTCTGGCTGTAGCAGCAAAAAGGAATTTAGTTGTAGAACATTTTGATTTTGAAACAGCCTACTTAAATGCTAGTTTAGATGAAGAGATCTTCATGGAGCAGCCACAAGGTTTTGAAGAAATTGGTAGTCAGAAAGTTTATAAATTAAAGAAAGCATTGTATGGGTTAAAACAAAGTGCCAGAGCATGGAATTTGTGCATTAATGACGAGTTAGTTAAGCTAGGATACAAAAGGAGCGTTGCAGATGCATGTGTCTATACAAAAGGAGACATAGTGTTAGTGATCTATGTAGATGATTTGTGCGTGGCAGCAAAGTCAAGACAGGAGATTGAATCAGTAAAAAGAGAGTTGTCTAAAAAGTTTGTTTTGAAGGATCTAGGTTTATTAAAGTCTTATTTAGGTATTGGTGTTGAGTGGACAGAAGAAGGACATTGTTAAGTCAGAGAAAGAAAATTGAAAATTTGATTGAAAAGTGTGGATTACAAAATGCTAAAATAGTAAGAGCTCCAATGACAACTGGTTTTGTATCTGAAAAAACAACTAGAGATTTTGAAGACAAGACTTTATTCAGGAGTATAATAGGATCTTTACAATTCATATCTTGCCACACCAGACCAGACATTTCGTATGCTGTAAATGTATTGTCCAGAAGAGTTAATGATCCAAAAATTGAAGACTGGACAGCAGTAAAACACTTATTGAGATATTTGAAAGGAACTCTAGATAAGAAATTGATAATTAGAAACAGTAATTCAGATTTAGATTGTTATGTGGATAGTTCTTTTGCATCAGAATTAGGAGACAAGAAGTCAGTTACAGGAATAATAATCAAGTACAGTGAAAGCCCAATAGTCTGGAGAAGTAGGAAACAAACAAATGTAGCGATAAGTACGACGGAAGCAGAATTCGCAGCTTTAAATGAGATAGTAAATGAGGTACAGTGGGTTGAGCAGTTATTGAATGATTTAAATGAAAGTTACAAGATACCAGTAGAAATCCTGGAAGATTCACAGTCATGCATAGCAATGGCTGAAACTGAAAGTTTGAAGAACAGAACAAAATATGTTGGAGTAAGATATCAAAATGTGCGAGACATGGTTCAGAAGGGTAAAATAGAATTGAGATATATAGAAACACAACACAACATAGCAGATTTGTTCACAAAAGCATTGACGGCGGAAAAACATGAAAGACTGACACAAATGGTTGGAATGACATTGTAAGACACATACAATATTTTATTTCGGAGGGGATTGTTAAGGAAAAAGCAACATGGGATATACAGTAATAGAAATAAAAATATTTATGTGAATGTCAAAGTGACTAAGCAGGAGCAGTCAGGAAGATACACAGGTGAAAAAGATAATATAATTAAGAAGCCTTGAGAGCCAAGGACAAAGTTATAGAAGGTATATTGAGAACACCTGTGATAGATTGCAAACACCTGAGACTCATTAAGTGGTCAAGGTAAAGTGATGAAACACTTGGGTTGGTCTTAGGTATGGGATGATCTATGTGGACCAATCAAGATGTATGTACACACCCACTGGGTGGAAACTGACTGGTGGGTGGTGTCTAACAATGGCTATAAATTGCAATGTTTGCTAATGTACATTGTGGAGTAGTTTGGAGTATTGTGGAGTAGTGGTGGTGTAGTTTTGGAGATATTGTGAAGTGTAGAGATTGTGATTTGTAGGGCATATAGTATTTATGTATATAGTAGAATAAAGTAGATCTTTTATATAAGACTACTGAGTTGTCTGGTGTCTTGAGGGAAGATACAAGAACCAGAAGAATCCTGGAGAGGTTTGGAGACATCTCAGGAAGAAGAGTGAGAAGGCTTGGAGAGTTTGTCAGGGTCTTCAGCCTATTCTCTGAAACTCTGCTGCTTGGGAAAGAAGCATCAACCACTGATCAAAGCTGGTCAGCTCTGCTGCATAACAAGGTGGTGAGTTAGAGCCAGAGGTGAAGAGCTACAACTCCCATCATCCCTGACATTTCCTTACAAATGAATCATTTCCTTCCTGTGAATGTGTCCAAGCTTGTGTGGAAAATGTGCTGCATCTATCTCCTGATTCTGAAGAAACACTGATAATCCTTTGGAGTGGATGGGATAGTCATTGTGGAGTTATTACTCAAATATTGGCAATCTCATACTGACAGTTGCAGTCAGATTGTTTTATACAAGGCCTATTAGGGCATAAAACAAATTGGAACACCAAAACAAGAGTAAATATTGACTAAGGCTGGATTCTGATCTTAGAGAGAAGTGTAACAGTGAATTTCAGGAATGGCTTCAAGAATTCTTTAAGAGCCATGAATCATTTCCTTTGGAGATAAGATCCCTAGTGTAATTTTCATGTGCTATGTGATAATTCTGTGCTGGCTTTGCTATCTTTTATTACCATGCCAACCTGAAAAGCTGGTAGAATATGTAACCTCCTAATTTTGGCTTCCTTTGAAATCAACCAACCATGATCTATTCTGTTCTTTATTTTCAGCTTCAGATGCTGAAGTCACACATTACATTGTTAGACATAAGTGTAAGTCATAACCAACTTGAGCAAGAAATGTATGTGTGGTTAATGCCACCATAAAAGTAAATGAGACAAGTTATTATCTTAGAGGGGAAACATTACTTATTGCAGAACATCTGGTTTGTTTGCCAGAGCTCCCCACTTTATTTCCTGTCATCTTCTGTTAGAGGAGGCTGGGAATCAGGAGAAACACAAACTGAGATCCTGGACTATAGTGTAAAGGCCCACCCAAGCAAAACTACATTACATCTCCCCTCTCCCTTGCTTCAGGACTGTTGAGCCCTGACATGACCACTAACTGGTAGGCAGGATGTATGTAGTCAGATACACGGAAACTATGGTGTATCTGTACTGTAGAAATAATGCAGTTTGACACCTCTTTAGATTCTGTAGCTCCAAGCTATGGAATTCTGGAATTTGTAGTTTTTCATTGTCCTTAGCTGCCAGAGTGCTGGTGCCTCACAAAACAACAAATCCCATAATTCTGTAGGATGGAGCCGTGGAAGTTAAAGTGGTGTCAAACTGTGCTATTTCTACTGTGCAGATGCACTTTTGGGACATCCAGAAGACCCCCAGGGTCCTGCAGAATACCTTCATTGTTCTTCATCTGGCTGATAAGGAAATAGCCAGATGCTTCTTCAGCATATGCATACAGAGAAAGAGTGAGAGAGAGCACTGACCATTGGCCACTAAATGGCTGTGTAAGCGGGGGGGGGGGGGGGGCAGAGGATGACACACAGTCTTGTGAGGCTGGGAGGCATTGTGCAAAGAAGGCAGCAAATTCCTCCTTCTACAACAACCACAACAAGAGACACTCAGATCTAAGTTGGACATACACCTGGACATGCAACTACCAGGTTTTAGGTCCACATTTGAGATCTGGAGGTGTTTTGGCAACACCCAGAGACCCTTGCCCCATTTTTTAAAACAAGCATACAAGCAGCAGAATTGTACTTCCAGAAGCCTACAGGGAGCATAATTTTTCTCTAAAATATGGCCTGTACCTACACTGCTGCACCTTGCTTTGCAAGAGAGAATATATTTCAGTTTCTCCAGAGGAGAGAATGCTGCAACCATGAGCAACTCCAGGGACTGAGAAATGCCTCTTGGACCCTATAAACCTGCCCATGCTTGAGTTGGAAGGACCAAGCGATGGAAAAGATCTCTAACTGAGATCCTGAACAGCCACTGCCATACACTCAGTGTCTGACAGCATTGAGCTATATAAGAAGACATTAAAAGCCACATCCCAGTGGTTTTAGAGATAATAGCTTTCATTTTCAAGGCAAACTGATGACACAGTCCATTTTTGAGTACAGGCAAAGGCTTGACAAGGAAAACAGTTGTGTGAATCAGCTTTATTCCATTTTTTGTAATGTTTCTCAGCCTTTTTGTTCTTTATCCTGACCTATTTTGACATTATCAGCAAATGCTGTGCTGTCATCAGTATGGCATTCCATATTAGTTTTGATCTGAAAAAAGGTTACTGTCCACCTGGCTGGTTTCATATCCACACATGGTCATTTTGTCCCTTTCAGTGAGAATGTGTGCAAGCAATCTTGCAGTAGATCCCATATTTCTGTCCCAAATGTCTCTGTGCAGCATTATCCCAGTGGCCAGTAAATGGGTTGAAGCCAGGCTATTTTTAACCTCCAAATTCCAGCCAAATTACCCACAATGGCATTAACACTCAGCCCTACAGTTCGCACTTCAGGTTCACAAGGTTGTTGCTATTTTCCAAAACAGCAGGTGCCTAGCTGTCTTGTGACAAATGCATAGCCTTCTCCTGTGCTTTTCCTCATCATTGGCTGGTATTTGGAAGAGACAAAAAGTCCCAGAAGTGCAGAAGAGCAGTCAAGGAAGGAATGAAATGAGAATAAATACATATTCAAGCACTTGTAACATCTTGTGGATTGTGCTTAGAAATGAGGCCTCTAAAAGGAGACGCAACACATGGTAACCCCCAAGTGATAACAGCAATGTCATTAACAGGATTCCTACCCATCAGCTGATGTTTTGTGTCTTCAAGTCTCTGATTTATGGTGACCCTATGGTGAATCTATCACAGGATCGTTGCTGGGTTTTTTGGCAAGATTTGTTCTGAGGGTGGTTTGCCTTTGTCTTCCTTTGAAGCTGAGAGAGTGTGACCTGCCCAAAGTCACCCAGTGGATTTGTATGGCCTAGCAGGGATGGAGTCCAACACCCAAACCACTACACCACGCTGGCTCTCAACCTGTGAGTTTCTTGTAATAATTTATTTCTGCAGTACCCAGAATTGTTACATCATGATTGTCACAGAATGAAAGACAACATCACTTTTTTCTGATGTAATTTTGAAAAAATGTTTTTAGTTACAGGGGATGTGTGGCCCACTATGTATATGAGGTTTATGCTATAGGCTTACCACATTCTCATTCCCCCCTCCCCCGGGTAACTAAAAGTAACTGTTTTAATTATTTTTGCATATTGAAAAGTAAGGAAATGGTTTTGAAAATCATTTCAAGCCTTGGATTATTTTTTTTAAAAAAATTGCTTTAATATCTACTGGCTTCCTAAAGCAATGGCTGTGGTTCAGTAACAGCATAGCTTTTGCACAATGTCCTTCTGTGCTCTAGAAGACAGTCTAGGTAAGCAATAACAGAAGCAACACTCCTGCTAGTAATCTCACTACTCACTGTCACAATGTTTCCTCAGATCAAGGATAGCAGGACCACATCTAGGCTGGGATCTAGCAACTTTATGGATATAGAATTGTTACCATATAAACCATTAGAAATGCATTTTTGTTGTTGTTGTTGTTGTTGTTGTTGTTGTGCTTCCAACTTTTGTTTCCAAGTTATGGTGACCCTAAGGCAAACTTATCATGGGGATGTCTTGGCAAGAAATGTTCAGAGGTGGCTTGCCATTGCCTTCCTCTGAGGCTGGGAGCATGTGACTTGTTCAAGGTCACCCAGGGTTTTATGGCTGAGCAGGGAATTGAACCCTGGCCTCCAGAGCCATAATCCAGCACCCAAACCACTATATCATGCTGGCTCTAATACTTAAATTCAGTGATCTGCCATAGCTCAGAAATTAACCATTGTTGGATCCAAACGTAGTCAGAACAGAGCCACAGAAATCAACCTTCACAATTAACTCAGGTCACACTGACTTCAGTGGTCTACTCTAGAGTCAGGGTGTATTCATCTCATTGCTCCCCTCAATTGTTGTTCTTGTGTGCCTTGGGACGTTATCACATGTGGGCCAGTTTCATTGTTAAAGAGATAATAAAGTGGAAATGAAGCATCCCGAAAAGAAAGTGAAAATAGGGCTTAATTACGCAAAAGCTTTTCACACGTAATTGCAGTAATAATGGAATTAAGTTAAAAGCGAAAAAAAGACATTTTTGACTTTCATACACAAGTGAAAAAACCTGTACATGTACTAGAAATGGGTGTGTTTTGTGACGAGACTCCTCCTTTTCCAGGGCAAGTCCTGCATTTCATTCAACCTTCTCCCCTCTCCAGGACGAAATGTCAAACTGTCCTCCATTTGGAGCAGGAATAAGAAGCATGATTTCTGGGGGACATTTTGGAAATTCCTCCTGGACAGGTTGAAAAGGAGGGTGCTTCCTGGAAAAGGAGGCTGTCTGGTGTTTTGGGGGGAAGGAGAGGCGAATTAGGAAAGGCGAGGGAGGAGGATGAGGAGAAGCAAATGCCCCCTGGGGACTTGGGTTGCTGATCTTTTGCCTTGCGGAGGAGGAGGAGGAGGAGGAGGAGGGAGTGATCGTGGAATGCCTTGCCTTGCCTTGCCTTGCCTTGCCTTGCCTTGCCTTGCTTTGCCTGCTGGTGCCGTGCGGTGTGTGTGTTGTGTGGAGGGATGTGTGTGTGCGAGCTGCATCCGAGAGGGAGGGAGGGAAGGAGGAAGGGGTTGGCAGCCGCCAGTGGCTGCATCGCAGCCAGATCCTGGCAAGACACACACACACACACAGAGGGACAGAGCAGGTGGGGAAACCAGCTTAATATTGGGGATCTGGGGAGCAGGAAAGAGGCTTCCTGGGGCTAGGGGCAGAGGAAGCCAAAGGATGATGGTTTTCTTCATCCTTTGATGAAGGAGAAAGTGGAGAATGTTTGACGGACAAGCAAACCAGGAAGTGAAAGCAGCCCCAGAGGACCATGGGAAACGGGAAGAAGCCTTAAAGGAGATTTGTTTGTGCGTATTTGCTTTTCACATTACAGTAAATGTGAAATTACTGTAATTTTGCAAATGCATTTCCTCTAAACTTCCGAATTTCAAAAGACTTCGGATAACACCAGTTTCTGTCCAGTTTCTGTCTATTTTCTGTGCAGCGTGATGTGAAATCGTGAGGCACAAATCCAGTTTTTGTTTGGGATTTGTGTGGATTAACCAACAGATTTGCCCCGTGTGATAACGTCCTTGAAAACATTTCCAATTTATGCTGACCATAAGGCAAATCTATTACAAGGTTTTCTTGGCAAGATTTGTTCAGGGGTCAGGAGGTATCTTTGCCTCCCTCTGAGGCTGAGAGTATAACTTGTCCAAGATCACCCAGTGGATTCCATGACAAAGGGGGGATTTGAACCCTGGTCTCCAGAGTTGTAGTGCAATGCTGAAACCACTATATCAAGCTGGCCCCTAACACCATGACCTAAAATATAAGTGGTGTAGTGGGGGCAGGAGATGGTGTAATGTACCATGGTGTAGTGGTTTGAGCATTGGAGTATGACCCTGGAGACTAGGGTTCAAATCCCTGTTTGAGCATAAAAACCCACTGGATGTCCTTGGGGAAGTCACACTCCTTTCTCTGAAGAAATTTGCTGGGGAATTTTTTTTTTGATAGATTTGCTTTAGGGTCACCATCAGTAAAAAATGACTTGGAGGCACACAACAACAACAAAGTGTGTGGGGGGGGGCAGGGCGGGAGGAGAGAAAGATTCTTCATAATACACAAATGTTTCCCTCTTTATATGAAATTGCTAGTAGACAGATACCTCATAATCAATATTATGCAAAAATATGCAAAAACGCATATTTCAAAGTAATCATTTCAAAACTTCCCAAAAGTGCATTGTTAAGTCAGACAATAACTTATTTTTTTAATGGGAGGTATGTAGCTCCTTTCAGTTATAGGGAGTGAAAGTGAGTTTTCTTTCTGAAATCTTTATTGACACAAATAAATGAAGGCTGGCATATAATTGTTGCCAAGCTGCTCTGAATATCATTAATTAAGGTGCTGTGTGAATTTTCTTCTTCTCCACACTCTGGCAATTGCGATGTTGAAGGTGGTGTATACAATATGCAATGAAAGAACATCTGAGTGGACAGCCAGTGGGGTGCAGTGGTTTGAGTGTTGGACTATGGCTCTGGAGAGCAGGGTTCGATCCCCAGGAAAGCCATGAAACCCACTTGGAGACCTTGGGAAAGTGACATTCTCTCAAACTCAGAGGAAGACAATGTCAAACCTCCTCTGAACAAATCTTGCCAAGAAAACCCCATGATAGGTTAGCCTTAGGGTTGCCATAACTGTGATAACTGTGAAACTATTTGATGGTACACAACACAACACAAGATGACCAGATGTCTTCACCACAAAGGAGCAGCAACAGTGTATAGAAATAACTATAAAGAGAGTATGAAATAGCAATGTTTTTGAATGGGCCATGTGATTCATATGTTGCATTGCTTTTGCATTTCCCAAAGAGTTATTATCACAATATGAATGAAAAGTGAATGAAAACTGGATATTAATGTGAAGACATGGCTTCTTGGGATTTGATTTCTGCTAAATCATGTTGTTCATTTCTTCAATGCAGCTAATTTCATGTTCAATTTTTGTTTTACCTTTTGGGTTACCTGATGCATTAAGAAAAGCAAAGGTCTTCAACAAAGCTAATGGAAAGAGCTTAAGCAAACATACTAACTGTTTGAGGTACTCTGCAAGCATCCATTTGCAATCTAAATATGCACAGGCAGCCTAATCAGGTAGAAAACAAACACAATGCAAATCACTGGCATGATTACAAGAAGGCTTCCAGTTCACCGGAAGTTAAAGTGTTTTTAAAACTTCTATTATTGAGTTGCCTTATTGAGAGTGCTTAGGATTAGTTCTAGGGTGACCAAGCATGAACTAAGCGGAGTAGACTTTTCTGCATTAGACAAATAAAGAGAGATTTGAGCAATCCTTTCTTTTTCCAGAGAAAATGTGGCAAGTCAGATCCAGACTACCTTTTAAAGATTTCCTGGTGTTGAACTGTAGGTGGGCTTTTAGCACAAATGAGTAGAAAAGTTTATGTCATGGCATACTATGCAGTGCACTGAAGAACTCGAATAGAAACTACTATTATTCACTGTTGGTTTATGTGTGTGTGTGTGTGTGTGTGTGTTCCTTTCTTACTGTTCCCCTGAAGTGTTAGGAGAGAATTTCTTCACCCATTCCATGTTCATTGTATTCTTCACTTTTATGAGGTCATGGTGATTGAACAAGGCAAAGAATTTCATTTAGTATTTTATACTCATTAGATTTCCAAAACTTTATTGTACAGTAAATCATCTGGATCAAACTTCTCTCTCACTCATGCACACATGCCTGAAGCATGTCCCTGAACATTTTTCCCATTAAATCCAAACCAGGGCTTTTTAAATTGTATTGATTCAGTGAAATCTTACCTTTATTAAGTCATCACATGCAGAGCTCTGAATAAGGAAGAACATGCTTTGGGTTTGCACCATATTTCTCAAAAACGCTTCTACTCCCCAATCCCAAAACAAAATCTCTCAGTAGGTAAAGAGAGAAAAATGTAGAGATTGTCTTCTAGCAGCCTTTTTCAAGCTTTGTATGACCCATTCCAGAAGATTTTTAAAACCACCTCTGATCATTTTGTGCAACATTTGAGATAGTTCCTCTTTTGGACTTCAGCACTTAGAAAGGTTGGAGGAATTCTAGTACTCTTCCCCCCCCCCACACACACACACCTCCAAATCCTTATCTATTACCACCAGAATGATGTGAATATGATGTTTTATCACACAGGCATTTCATTCCAACTTTTCATTTGATAACCCAACACTAATTGGGAGGAATCCCAATTAAAAATAAAATAAAAGTGATCAATCAGATTTAGCCATCTCCTCTCACATTTTTTATATATTAGTACTTTAAAAATTCTAAATGAGAATGAAGCTAACTATTATTATAATAGCTTTGTCTGTGTGTGTGGAAGAGGAAAAATGCAGGTTATTTATCAAACATTATGCTATGGCCATTATCTTAAATAGGGGATAATATTAATGTTATAGGAAAATGCTGTAAGGCTTAAAGAAACTGTAGTTCTGATCTGGAAAGGCAAGCCTATCAAATAATCTAATTTTAACCTTTGAAAGAATATTATTATTAGCTAGCCTCCTTCTTCTACCAGCTCCTCTCAGGTACTAATAATGGCTCTTCATTATCTTCTTCTACTACTCTAACTTCTTGTTAAACGTTTCAGCTAGATTGGGAAAGGAACAGTATTTGTAAAAGGAATTGAAGATTTAAGACTTCCTCCAAATTGTTTCCTTCCAGCACCATTTCAGCTTCTTTCTTTCTTTCTTTTTTAAAAAATCTGGTCTAATATTCACAGTGATTCAGGAAGAGGTTTGTAGATGAAATTTTATTCGGCACCTACTGAGGTCAGCATGAAAATTTCAGTACATATTGAATGAGATTGTCAAAGAATAACA
This sequence comes from Phrynosoma blainvillii, assembly GCA_026167975.1. Classification (NCBI taxonomy): domain Eukaryota; kingdom Metazoa; phylum Chordata; class Lepidosauria; order Squamata; family Phrynosomatidae; genus Phrynosoma; species Phrynosoma blainvillii. The sequence continues at coordinate 44,317,714 of JANUYF010000005.1, forward strand.
CAGAGCTTAACAGATCTTGCAATACTGCATATTTTTATCTTTGATTATCAATATGATCTTTTTCAACCATGACTGCATAGCATCTGGATAAGACCAAATTTACTGTTTTTGATTACAAAACAATAACAATCAGCAGCAGTACAGCCCGATTTTCAGAGTTAGAACACAACAGCCCAATGGCATAAAATCTTATGGATTTTTTAAGGGACTATTCCATGACCTGGTATGTAAACTAATTAGTAGTTTGGATTCCTGTAAATTCTAAAGAGGACTGTATATTGTCAAAATGGACAGATATTGGAAACGTGTAAAATCTCTGCTATATTTCATAGAATCATAGAATCATAGAGTTGGAAGAGACCACAAGGGCCATCCAGTCCAACCCCCTGCCATGCAGGAACTCCCAATCAAAGCATCCCCGACAGATGGCCATCCCGCCTCTGCTTAAAGACCTCCAAGGAAGGAGACTCCACTACTCTCCGAGGGAGTGTGTTCCACTGTCGAACCGCCCTTACTGTCAGGAAGTTCCTCCTAATGTTGAGGTGGAATCTCTTTTCTTGCAGCTTGCATCCATTGTTTCGGGTCCTAGTCTCTGGAGCAGCAGAAAACAAGCTTGTTCCCTCCTCGATATGACATCCCTTCAAATATTTAAATACGGCCATCATATCACCTCTCAGCCTTCTCTTCTCCAGGCTAAACATCCCCAGCTCCCTAAGTCGTTCCTCATAGGGCTTGCTTTCCAGACCCTTCACCATTTTAGTTGCCCTCCTTTGGACACGCTCCAGTTTCTCCACATCCTTTTTGAATTGTGGTGCCCAGAAATGGACACAGTATTCCAGGTGAGGCCGGACCAAAGCAGAATAGAGTGGCACTATTACTTCTCTTGATCTAGACACTATACTTCTACTGATGCAGCCTAAAATTGCATTGGCCTTTTTAGCTGCTGCATCGCACTGTTGACTCATGTTCAACTTGTGGTCCACCTGGATTCCTAGATCCCTTTCACACGTAGTCTCATTCAGCCAGGTGTCCCCCATCGTATATCTGTACTTTTTGTTTTTCCGCCCTAAGTGCAGTACCTTACATTTCTCTGTGTTGAATTTCATTTTGTTAGCTTTGGCCCAACTTTCTAGTCTGTTCAAGTCATTTTGAATTTTGATCCTGTCCTCTGGGGTATTAGCTACTCCTCCTAATTTGGTGTCGTCTGCAAATTTGATAACTATGCCCCCAATACCTACTACTAAGTCATATAAATATTGTTGATATTATATTATATCCTGATAATTTATGCAATTCCCTTCAATTTTTTTGGTTTTGTTTTTGTTTTTTGTTTTTTGTTTTGTTTTTTGCACTACAGTGTTTGGTATGCTTACATGCCTTTCCCTTAACTTGATTTTCTTTAGTTTTATTCCAGGACAGCTGACAGAGCTACAGTACTCTGTAAGTCTACACATCATAGAATCATGGAACTGAAAGAAACTACAAAGGCCATTCAGTCCAGCACCCCTGACAGATGGCCATCCAGCCTCTGTTTAAAAATCTCCAAAGAAGGAGACTCCACCACTCTCCAAGGGAATGTGTTCCACTGTTGAACAGCTCTTACTGTCAAGAAGTTCTCCCTAATGTTGAGGTGGAATCTTTTATCCTGGTGTTTGAATTCATTGCTCTGGGTCCTATTCTCTGGAGTAGCAGAAAACAAACTTGCCCCATCTTCAGTGTAATATCCTTTCAAATATTTAAACAGTGTGATCATATCACTTTTCTTCTCCAGGCTAACCCTACCAAGCTCCCTAAGCCACTCTCATAGGGCATGGTTTCCAGACTTTTTACCATTTTGGTTCCCCTCTCTCTGGACACACTCCAGCTTGTTCACAGACTTCTTGAATTGTGATGCTCAGAATTGTACACATGATTCCAAGCAGTGTACCAATGCAGACCAGTGTACCAATTATTATTATTATTATTATTATTATTATTATTATATGTTTATTTATATCCCTCCTTCCTCCCAATACAGGGACTCAAGGTGGCTAACAAATCTAAAACAGTTCAAGTTAAAACAGTAGAAAACATTCAAAATACAAAGTTTAAAAAACAATTAAACAATTCAAACAATTAAAAACATTGCATTATTCAAATTTTAAAATGTAAAACTCTTTCAAACAAAAACAAAAACAGCATCCATGTCATGCAAAGGCCTGGCAGCATAAAAATGTCTTTACTTGCCTCCAGAAGGACAGCAGGGATGGAGCCATCTTGCACTCCCTAGGAAGGGAGTTCCAGGGCTTGAGAGCAGCCACTGAGAAGGCCCTTTCTCTTGTTCCCACCAAATGCACTTGAGAGAGTAGTGGGACAGAGAGAAGAGCTTCACCCAATGACCTCAATACTCTGGGGGATCATACAGGGAGATAAAGTCCTTCAAATAGCCTAGACCCAATCTGTGTGCAGTCCAGGCATGACCAATACAGAATAGAGTGGTACTATTACTTCCCTCCATCTAAACACTATACTCCTATTGATGATTCCTAGAATCATATTGGTTTTTTTAGCTGCTGCATCACACTGCTGATTCATGTTCAGCTCGTGGCCTTCTTTGACTCCTAGATCCCTTTACATGTACTGCTGTCAAGCCATGTGTCACCTATCCTATATCTGTACATTTTGTTTTTCCTCCTGCTTAAATGTAGTACCTTACATTTCTCACTGTTGAAATTCATTTTGTTAGTTTTGGCCCAGTTTTCTAATCTGTTAGGGTCATTTTGAATCCTGATCCTGTCCTCTGGGGTATTAGCTGCCCCTCCTAATTTGGTATTGTGGGAAGAATTACATTGCATTCTCTTTTCCCTCTTTGGTTAGATGGGGACTTCCTCCCTCTCTCATTGTATCTTGCAGTTTAAATGACTCTCTGAACAGTCTAAACTGGTAGGCAACCTTTCTCCTTTAAGGGCCGAGGGACTTCAGCTCCCAGAATCCCAGGAGCTATTGTCCAACATGGGACTATTGGCCAACATGGCTGAGGCTTCTGGGAGCTGAAGTCCCTTGGCCCTTAAAGGGGAAAGGTTGCTCTAAACGGTCATCTCTCAGTCTCCAGTCAATAACAGTCCATCTCTCTTCTTGCTATATCATCTCTAGTTAGATTAGGTTTTAGTTTATTTTATATATATTTTTATTAAAGCCATTATTGTTTGTTTTTAAACCACAAACTACATGTTGTCATTTTTTGATCTAGTCTTTATACTTTAGGAAGGCATATTAAAATATAGTTTGACCCACGTTTTTTGCTGCTCTGCTGATGAAAGCTAAACTCTAACAAGTTTAACTTTCTGTTACAAAACTGTTACGATTATTGGTTTTGATTGGTTTTGATATCAAGACCCCTCGTGAGTCCCTATCATAGCCCTATGCTGAAAGATGCCTTCATCACAATGAGCTCAAAATGTGAGCCTCATGTAGGCACTCCAAACAGAGTTAAACCTGCATTTACAACCATTTGCAGATCAAAGAGGCCAGACTTAGGAGCTACAAAAATAGGACATTCACACCTAGAAGATTTATGAGGGCCAGCCAGGATGTGTCCGGCTGAAGGTGAGAAAAAAATCTACATCCAATCTCGCCTCTTTTGGAAATTGTCTACTTTAAAGCGTACCAATTGGAATCCTTTGATATACAATAGCAAATCTTCGCCTCAGCCTAGTCTTAAGGGTATAAATATTTCCCAAAAATCTCAGGAAAGTGTGAGTTTTCATGATGCCTGTGCCATTGGGATCTCTAACTAGAGTCTCCAGCTCTATTCTGGTTTGCCATGGTACAACAGGGTCGCAAAGAGCTGGCCTGCAGCACCAGCATTCTGGCCAGAAGTCCCCCCCAGGGGGTTTAGGAACTGCAATTGTTTGTTGCTGTATGCCTTCAAGTTGTTTCCAACTTATAATGACCTTAAGGCAAACGTATCATGTGGGTTTCTTGGCAAGGTTTGTTCAGAGGAGATTTGTGGCAGGGAGGGGCATGAAGGAGGAGGAGGAAGTTGAGGTTGAGAGAGTGTCACTTTCCAAAGGTCTCCTGATGGGTTTCATGGGGTTTTCTTGGCAAGGCTCATTCAGAGGTGGTTTGTGGCAGGGGGGCAGGGAGGGGGAGGAAGAGGAAGAGGAAGAGGAGGAGGAAAGTAGGAAGAGGAAGGAAGGAGGAGGAGGGACCTGGCATGCAGTGGGGGGGCATGGAGGAGGAGGAGGAGGTTGAGAGAGTGTCACTTTCCCAAGGTCTCCCAGTGGAATTCATGGGATTTTCTTGGGAAGGTTTGTTCAGAGGAGGTTTGCCATTGTCTTCCTCTGAGGTTGAGAGAGTGTGTCTTACCCAAGGTCTCCCAGTGGGTTTCATGGCATTTGTTCAGAGGCGATTTGTGCCATTTCCTTCCTCTGAGGCTGAGAGAGTGTACCTTGGGTTTCTCCCCCAGATGTCCCACCCCCAGAAGGCAGAAGTCCCACTCCCAGAAGTCCCGCCCCCAGAAGGTAGAAATCCTGCCCCTGAAAATCCTACTCCCAAAATCCCACCCTGGCACCCAGTGACACCCAGTGAGGGAATGCCACTGTTTTTGGGCACTCGGTCTCTAAAGGTTCGCCATCATTGTCATAGGTCTTTTCTGTGGTCTAATGTGCCTGCAATTGTTTTCCTTCTTAAGCTTTGTGTCTCTTAAACAAGGGATTACTTGTTCAGAGTTCAAAAGAACACTCTTACTTCTATTGATTGTAGGGTTTTAGTTGCAGTCAAATAAGGTTTGGGTGAGCTATCAGAAATAAAGACACTTTACTTGTGCTTCCACTCAGTCCTAGAAATTTTGAAGCTGAATAGTTTGGATGCTGACTAGAAATCTCTGAGGAATATCTTGCTACCAAGATTCTGGCTCTGCAAGTAGTAAGCTTATCGCACTGTGTTCTCGGAATGAGTACGTGATGAGAACAGAACGGAACGTATTTTATTGCATGGTATGATCCTCATCGAGTTCCCATTCTGTGCTTTGACAGTCCCTAGCCCGTTCCAGGAGGAGAACTGTAAAAATGCGTCCTCGGCCAACAAGAATGCTTTCAGACCACTCCAGATGATGTGAGTGTGATAATTCTACCCAGTCTCAATCTGTCTTCATGTTCTGATTGGCTAAGACAACCTCCTTCCCTCCCGTCCTAGAACGTCCACAAACTCAACTCAACTCTTCCAGTGTTGATGCAAGGAAGGTGCCACAGGCAATTTAAAATATATATATATATTTGTAGATTGAATTGTATTCTGTTTACAAGAAAAAACAATGAATGCTCGCTACCTAAACCTCTCGGTAGCATTCTTTCCAATGCAGGCATAGGGGTTTTTGCAACAGTGAGCATGCATCAATGAGGGATGGCTGAGGAACTACTTTAGAGCCGGTACCAGTACAACAGTAAATGCAGTGTGATAATATGTGTTCTCATGACGTTACTATCCCGTTATAAATAGTCTAATGCGGTAACACCCGTTCCCATATCGTTACATTCCAGGGACTCGATGGGAACATTACAGGTACTGGTGCGATAAGCTTATAGGTTTCAGGAAGCAGGAGCGGGAGGCACAGCATTATCCTGTGCTCCATTTAGTGATGCCACATGCTATGACTGTTAAAGTAACTAAAAATTACAGTTACACTGCATGAGGGGAACTTATTTCCTTAAGTCACAATCATAATGGCTGCCTCCTCACTGAAGAATTAATGCATGTTGACACCACTTTCACTGTTATAGCTCTATCCTATGGAATCCTGGGATTTGTAGTTTATTATGACACAGTGACAGAGAAGGCTAAATATCTCACAAAATCACAGATCCCAGAATTCCATAGCACTGAGCCATGGCAATTAAAACAGTGCCAAATTGCATTAATTTTGCAGTGTAGATGCAGCCAAAGTGCTTTATTGAGGGTGGATGGGATGTGGGTGGAGGGAGGGATGTGGGTGGAGGGATTGGTATATTGGATTGTCTTTTAATCATTGTATTTTAATTGCTGTAAGCCGCCCCGTTTGCGTTGCAGAGGGGCGGGTTAAAAATAAAACTTATTATTATTATTATTATTATTTATGTCTTCATTATTGCAAAAAAAAAAGCACTAACAAGAAAATAATTATTTCTAAGGAGTTACTTCCTCAGCTTCAGGGCACTGACAGAGTATGAGGAAGTAACTGTGTGCTTGTTTTCACTCACTGTAATATCTGCTCATTTGTACACTAGTAAATAAATTGATAGTTATTACTCCGGTTCTGAGGTCCCTCCACTGGCTGCCTATGAGTTTACGGACCCAGTACAAGGTGTTGGTTATTACCTTTAAAGCCCTAAATGGCTTGGGTCCAAGCTATATCAGGGACCGCCTTCTCCCGTACAATCCTCCCCACGCACTTCGGTCCTCCGGGAGGAACTTGCTGCAGCCTCAGAAATTGAGGCTCGCAGCTACCTCCCGGAGGGCTTTTTCAGTCGTCGCCCCTAAGCTCTGGAACGGCCTGCCGGACGAGATCCGTCTGTTAACATCTTTAGACAGCTTTAAAAAGGCTGTCAAGATGGATCTCTTCCGGCAGGCCTTTCCAGACTAGTTATCTTCCTTAGACGAGCCATCCCCCCTCGGACAACTACTCCTGCACAACTGACGTTCCTCACGTGGCTCCATCATTGATGGAAGGAACGTTGCGTCAGGCTTTTAGTTAATTTTGGCATTAGGTTTTAATTATTGTTTGATGTTTTAAATGATTTGATTTAATACTGTTTTAAGGGGGGGTGGGGGGTGTCCTTTGTATTATATGTTTTATTGGACTGTACTTTTAAACTTGTAAGCCGCCCGGATTGGTGTACCATTGGGCGGGATATAAATAAATATTATTATTATTATTATTATTATTATTATTATTATTATTATAGTGAGGTAGACAGTGTGACTCAACAAATGCTCCCTCGCCTATAAAGGTACTGACTCTGAAAGGTTACCTTGAACTTTCCACAACTCAAGGAAAGGGGAAACAACAAAATAAGATCACACAATATGACCCAAAATAAGTTTCATGTTGGGAAATAGGTTAGGATTGGGAGGGGGAGCCTCCCCTTTGGCTGGCTGTTTCTTTTTTGTTATATTTATTCAAAATCCATTTTAGAATCTGCTGTTGAACTGGTAGCAATGTTATTTTTAGCTACAATTTACTTACACTATGCATTTGTTTCTAACTTTCTGGGGCTTCACAAGCTATCAAAAATGCATGGTTTGTCTGTAGTTCTGTTGAATGATATATCTCTTCAAGTGAGGAGTTACAAAGCAGAAAGGATGCAGGAGTTAGATCATGCATGCTACAGTATTGACAGCCTGTATTCTGACAATAACATCATGTAAAATCAAGAGGAATATTTAACTTTTGTTGTAGCAAACATCACCACACTGAAAAAATAATTGGTATTTTGAGTAACTTGCAAGTGTTGGCAAGAGGCAGAGGACAGGAATTCTGTGAATTCTAAATGATGGCGTTACCCGAAGATCTAGCCCCCCTGCACCCCTCTCTTTTTGATATCAAGGTGATATTAAAGGGGATGTTTAAGGCATATTGCCACAAGGGTGCTCCAGTGTGGAAAAATAGTCTTACCACTTAAGAAGATCTGGGAGGCTCAACAAGGAGGAACTCAAGAGCATATAGCCAATGATAGATCAATCAAGATCAGAATCTACATAATCCCTTCACCGATAAGAATGATGGTAGGTGATAGACCTTGTGCTTGCAAATGAACAGAAATACAAGTATACTTCCCTCTGGGAGTGATACTTCTTTATCAGAGCACATTTGCATTGACTGTCTGGCCATTCACAACTTCCCTTCTCATTCTTCTCTCCTGAAACCTACTTCTTAATCCCAAATTAGGCAGGCTTTTCACTATAAATATGCCTGCTTAGGCACCCTCAATTCAGTCTCACTTGAGCTCAGACAGACACTCTGTCCATATCTCACTCCTCAGCATTGTAGGCCATGCCATGATCCTAAGGCTGTTTGCTAAGCCAGTTGTCTTCCTGGTAGCCTTCAATTTGAGCTCTGCACTGGGAATCAGCACAGTATCTCCCTCTGCAACTCATTAAATCACCATCTGATACCACCTTTCATTTTGTTAGTCCTTGGATATGTGCGTGAGTGAATCTTTGCATGGATCATGATTATCATTGATTCATAAAATAAAACTATTTTGGAACTTGCACTCTGGAGTTCTGTTTCTCAGAACTGGTATACACAGGCTTGATCCCCACTTTGTGTTGCCCAACCCTCTCAGCTGTTTTTAATTGAGCTACTATAATTTCCCTATTGAATATTATTATATAATTCAAGACCATAATTCAAGAAATAAAAAGACGTTGGATGTAATACATAATACATATTTTTATGTTTCTTGTCACATCCTAATACAAACATTCTCCTGAGGGTTACAGAGACCACATAATACCCCAGTTGAAATAGCTTCATTGGCTGCCAGTTTGTTTCCAGGCACAATTCAAAGTGCTGGTTTTGACCTATAAAGCCCTATATAGCTCAGGTCCAGGCTATTTGGCAGACCATCGCCCTTTGCAGACAGTGCAAAGCACCATTTTCAATCCCAGGAAGGGGAGGGGCAGCCGGACGTCAGGCGCCCCAACCCCTTCCTCAGGACATCATTGGAGCGCCCGTTGTTGCACATGACGGGCACTCCGATGACATCCTTCCGGCTCAGCATCCAGACACGCTGAGCCGGAAGAGGCGCCGAAGGGGCACGCACCGCCTCTTGTGCCGCCCTTTCCGCGCCTTGTGGAAGGAGCGTTATTTTAGCACTCCTTCCAGGGCTGGAAAAAGAATGGATCGGGGCTGAGGCATGCGGCAGCCTCGGCCCCAATCCATGGCTTCTCGGGTCGGCCCATGGCCGCCTGTATCTACATGTATAAGCTGCCCTAGGCTCTGAGATCATCAGGAGAGGCCCTTCTCTCAGCTGCACCATCACAAGAACAGTTGAAGGGGAAGTGAGAAAGGACCTTTTCAGTGGCTGTCCAGATGTTTTTTTACTTCAGTTCCTATAATACCTAACCACTGGCTATGATGGCTTGGGATTATGGAATTTGAAATCCAAATCATCTGGAGCAGTGCTCTCTAGGTCCAAATATTGAGAACCAATGATCTACAGTTTTGGGCACTGACATTGTAATTGCAAGAGTTTCTGGTTAAAGAGTATTATGGAAAATTTAAAGATTAAAGGCTTATTTGGCATGAGCTTTCTGGGCTATAGCCTACCTGCTAAAAAGATAAAATAAAATAAAATAAATAGATTCATTTGTATACCATATGCCATCAATATTCTAAGTTTCTTGTAAGACACCACTGATTTCCTGAGGAAATGACTGTCCATTGACAATCTCCCAAGGAATACCATTCTAGCTGCCAAGTATAATGAGATTGTTAGCAGCATCACATCACCAGTTGGTAACTTATGATGGCCCCAAAGGGCCTAAATACCCCAAAGGCAGTTCCAGTCTGATCTTGGAAGCTAAGCAGGGTCACTCCTGGTTAGTAGGTGACCACTCACTGTCTTAAGCTGAACATGAATAAAACAGAGATCCTGGCATTTCAGCCTTACTGCCCAGTAGCTCCACTTTCATTCCCTTCAGTGTGTTTACAGGGTTACACAATGGCTCCTGTCTCAGTTGCCAGGAACCTTAGAGTTCTGCTTGATGATCATTTATCATTGGGGCAACTGCTAAGGTATGTAATTTTCTTTTTCTTTTTTAACATCCATAGGATCAGTAGGTTTTTGACTGTCAGTACTGCCCATTTGCTTGTCCAGGCCTTAGTTATTTCATGCCTGGACTATTGTAATAACCTACTGGCAGGTTTGCCTTCCTGCTCTCTTACTCCTCTGATTTCAATCCAAAACAGTGCTATTTGGGTTGTTTTAAATCTACTCAAATACTCACCTATCTCCTCCTGACATAGATCCCTCCACTGGCTACCAGTTTGGCCCAGGGTTCATTTCCTGAGGGGCTTTTAGACATAGGGCCTTTGCAGACTGCCAGAAATAGTGAAAGGGGGGTTGCAGACTGCCAGAAATAGTGTGAATTCAGTCCACTTTTAGGGTTAGGGTTAGAGTTAGGGAACCATGGGAACTGTATTTTATTGTGGTATCAGAGTTGTCTGACAGAGAAGGCTCAATGTCTCAGAAAAATAACAGTTCCCATGATTCCCTAGCACTAACCCTAACCCTAAAAGTGGACTGAATTCACACTATTTCTGGCAGTCTGCAACCCCCCTAAATTGAGTCCACTTTAACTGCCCTGACTCAGTGCTAGGGAATCATGGGAACTGTATTTTATTGTGGCACCAGAGCTCTTTGACAGAGAAGGCTCAATGTCTCAGAAAAAATACAGTTTCCATGATTCCCTAGCACTGAGCTAGGACAGTTAAAGTGGACTCAATTTGCACTATTTCTGGCAGTCTGCAAAGCTGAGTTTCAATATCTGCAGGGGGTGTCTTTCTCTCAGTTCCACCACCTTGACAGGCATGTCTGGTGAGGACTTGGGAGAGAGCCTTCTCAGTGGCTTCTCCCAGGCTGTGGAATTTCTAGCAGTCTGCAAAGGCCCATAGTATCTATGGACCTGTGTTTAACCTCCCCCAGTATCTGGCAGCATGGCTAGTATAGTATGTCTTCTTGTTGTTAACTGCCCTCAAGTTGGTCTCAACCCATGATTACCCTATGGATGAGACATCTCCAAGATCCTCTGTCCTCCACTGCTCTGCTTAAATCCTGCAAAACCATACCCATGTCCTCCTCAATAAAGTCCATCCATCTGGTATGTGGCCTTCCTCTCTTCCTACTTCCCTCCACCTTTCCCAGCATTATTGTCTTTTCTAATGAGTCTTCTCTTCTCATGATGTGTCCAAAGTGCGACAGCCTCAGTTTGGTCATGTCCTTTTGGCTGACCATGGGATCCTCAGCACTCTTCTCCAGCGCCACATCTCAAATTAATTGACTTTCTTCCTATCATCTTTCTTAACTGTTCAGCTCTCACATCCATACATGGTAATAGGGAATATGATGGCTTGTATGATTCTAACTTTTGTTCTGAGTTGTATACTTTGCATTTTAGAATCTTTTCTAGTTCTTTCATACCCACGCTCCCCATTCTTAATCTTCTTCTGATTTCTTGACTGCAGTCCACATTTCTATCAGTGTTTGATCCCAGGTATGAGAATTCTTTGACTATTTCTATTTCTTCATTGTCTAGATTGAATTTATGAAGGTCCTCGGTGTTCATTATTTTTGTTTTCTTTATGTTCAACATTAAGCCTGCCTTTGCACTTTCTTCTTTGCTCTTCCTTAGTAGGTGTTCCAGGTCTGTGAGGTTTTCTGCTAGTATTATGCATATCCTAGATTGTTGTTCTTTCCTCCTATTTTCGCTCTTCCTTCTGTGTCCAAGCCTGCTTTTCTTATAATATGTTCTGCATACAAGTTGAACAAGTAGGGTGAAAGTATGCAACCTTGTCTGACTCCTTTGCCGATTGGGAACCATCTGTTTCTCTGTGTTCTGTTCTGACAGCAGCCTCTTGTCCTGAGTACAGATTCCTCATCAAAACTATCAGATATGTTGGCACTCCCATGTCTTTAAGTGCCCTTTCATGATCTATGCAGTCAAAGGCTTTGCTATAGTCTATAAAGCACATGCTGATTTTCTTTTGGAATTCCCTGGTGTGCTCCATTAGACATCGTATGTTTGCAATGTGGTCCCTAGTGCCTCTTCCTTTTATGAACTCCGCTTGGACCTCTGGAAGCTTAAGTGAAACAACAAAGAGAGTTGGGAAGGGACTCCATCTAATCCACTCCCCTCATCCTGAAGGAGCTTCAGTGCAACAACAGAGAGAGTTGGGAAGGGTCTCCATCTAATCCCCTCCCCTCATCCTGAAGGAGCTTCAGTGAAACAACAGAGAGAGGTGAAAAGGGACTCCATCTAATCCCCTCCTCCCATTCTGAAGGAGCTTCAGTGAAAAAACAGAGAGAGGTGAAAAGGGACTCCATCTAGTCTCATTCCAGAGAACAGAGTGCTGCAGGAGGACCAGGCAGGCAAGTGGAGGAAGGAAGAAGGCGACCATAATCAAGTATATGCACCAATTACAGAGGCAGAACAGGAGGAAATTGATAGATTCTATGAAGGAGTACAGGAAAAAATTGACAGCACACCAACACAGGATGTCAGTAGGATCATAGGAGATTGGAATGCAAAAGTTGGAAGCAAAAAAGAATCAAAAACTGTAGGCAGATTTGCGGGGGAAGCAGACGGGCGGCCATGGGCCACCCCAGAAAGCTGCGCCGCGGGGCTGAGGTATCCCCACACCTCGGCCCCGCAACGCAGCTTTGCCACCCCAGGAAGGAGCGCTAAAATAGCGCTCCTTCCACAAGTCGCCGAAGGTGCGCCACAAAAGGCTGGCGGTGCACCTTCGGTGACTCTTCCACCACAGCGTGTGCGGCCGCTGTGGCGGGAAGGCATCGTTGGAGTGCCAGCTGTGCAGAGGGGCCGGCACTCCGACGATGCCTTTGGGAAGGGGTTGGGGCACCCACCATGCGGCTGCCCCTCCCCTTCCTTGCCCCCAAAATGGTGCTTTGCGCCGTCTGCTTCCCCCCTTGGATTAGGCAAAAGAAATGAAGCAGGTGAGCGTCTGATAGATTTTTGTGAAGCCAACAACCTATTCATTGTAAACACAGTTTTCATACAACCAGAAAGAAGGCTACACATATGAACATTACCAGATGGTCAACACAAAAATCAAATAGATTATATAACTGGAAGCAAAAGATGGCGGAACTCCATACTGATGGCAAAGACTAGACCAGGCACTGACTGTGGCACAGATCACAAATTGCTCATATCAAAAATAAGAGTAAGACTCAAGAAGAAAACAAAACTGATGATTATATCAAAATATGATATAAATAATATCTCAATAGAATTTATTGACAACATAAGAAACAGATTTTCACTACTAAGCATAATAGATTGAAAACCACAGGAACTATGGTCTGAAGCCAGAGACAAATGTAGACAGAATTTTCAATAAACAAAAGGAAAGACAAAAAAAAATGGATGACAGAAAAAACACTACAAGCAATAAAGAAAAGAAGAAAAACAAAAGAGAGATAGGCACAAACCAAGAATTATGAATGCAACAGTGCAACAGCTTGTGCAGAAAAATAAAGAAAATTACTACAACAACCAATGCAGAGAAATAGAAAGGGAAGAACAAGAGCTCTATTTCACAAAATCTGAGAAATCAAAGGAAAATTCAAACCAAGGACCAGGATGCTCTATGACAAAAAACAACAACACAAAACCCATAATTCAAGACCATAATTCAAGAAATAAAAAGATGTTGGATGTAATACATAGAAGAATTATACAAAAGAGATGACAAAATAAAGGAGAAATGGAATGACAAGCCATAAGAAGATGAACCCCAAATTCTAAAAAATGAGGTGGAAACTGCAATAAGAGAAATAAAAAACAAATCACCAGGAATAGTTGATATTTCAACTGAACTGCTGCAATCCACATCGACAGAGTCAACTCTATTGCTAACCAACATATATCAACAGATATGGAAAACAAAATGATGGCCAGCAGATTGGAAGTAGTCAATATACATCCCCATCCACAAAAGGGAGACACAAGAGACTGCAGCAACTATAGGACCATAGTACTGATCTCCCATGCAAGCAAAATTATGCATGATATGTACCATCTGGGAATTTATAGGCAAAGGATTATTGGCAGGTCCACCAATGTGCATGGCTCTATCAAGACTGCAAGCCTTTCAGGATCTGGCTCTGCATTTGTGGAACAGTCTTCCTTTGCACCTCCAGCTGGAGGAGGATCATACCCGCTTTTGTAAAGGGTTGAAGAGCTTCCTCTTCAATTCGCTGGATTGCTGAGTTGCTGAGTGTGCCTATGGTTGCCAAGATGGGTAGTGAATTATGAGAAGTTTGTTTTAGTATATTAGCATTTTGTTTTAGCATTTTAGCATTTTATAGTTTTGTGTTTTATTATCTTTTTTATATATGTTTGAAGTTTCACCCTTTGATGTAAAGAGTATTATAAATAAACATAGGTAGTAGTAGTAGTAGCAGTAGCAGTAGCAGTAGCAGTAGCACTTGGATGGGAGACTGCCATATGCCAGGTGTTGTAGGTTATATTTTGGAGTAAGGAACTAGCAAAACTACCTTTGAGTATTTCTTGCCTAAGGAAACCCTATGAAATTCATGGGGTTACCATAAGTCAACAGGTGACTTGAAGGTGAACACACACACACACACACACACACATCCAACTTACACCATTACAACTCATTTTTTATTTTATTTTTTATTTTTTGGTTTTGGAGATTATCAGAATTCTATTCTAACTATACAATGAGCCAAATAAATCCCACTCAAACCTATCTTGTAAGGCTCACATCCCCTCAACATAGCCATCTCCAGACAGCCAGAAAGCAGGAAGGATCAGTACTGACACATCCAACTGCTTTCCTTTAGCTGATGTGCTGCAAGGATGTCATCTGCAGGGACATCTCAAGGACACTGGAGGTCCCTGCAAGTGCCTGCACAGCACATCCATCCAAAAGAAAATAGCTGCTAATCCTCCATCTAGAAATGGAGATAGTAGGTAGGCTGCATGGCTCACAAGGTGGGTTTTTGTGTTGGTAGCATTAAGAGACACATACATCTTTCTCCCAGTGCATGAATTTGGCCAAAGTTCCCTACTAAAACTACCCTGATACTGTATATTATCTATCTATAGCCAAACCTGGAAATAATTCTGTCACTGCTTACACACAGTCCCCTAAGCTAAAACAACTACCCTTTGACAAGAACAAAATGGACAAAAACTCAAAGACCTTGCCATATCATAAACCCAGGTGCCAATTCTGTTACCCTATCTAATCAGGCAAATGCAGTATCTGATTTCATAGCATCAAGGCCAACATCAGGGGTTTATTCACAAGCTTACTTTCCAATAGAATTCATGGTATTTTCCACTGTTTTTGTGCAGGAAATCCAATTTGCTCATCTTTGTGTAGGGAATCAATTCTACAAGCTCACTCTTACATTGGGAAGGTGGGGTGGCACTCCATGGAAAGAAGACCAGTGTAATTGGCACACTGAACAACTATCTTCACCAGTGTGGCAGCTAGATAATTACTGAATGGACCATAGTCACACACTCCTGGAGCACAAGCTAAAGACTGGCATTGCCTCAGAAAATTTGAAAGAAAGGCAAGCAAACATGGATGATAAAGGGCACTAGGAGATTTAGAAGCCAAAATAATATTTCTGTTTCAACCTACAAAAGAAAGTGCTTGATACAGTGCAGAGCTGTAACTTGCCTTTTTCCTGGGGTTTGGTTTGATTTACTGAGAAAATAACAGTGTGCAAACAAACGGGGGAAAATCCATCAGATTTTCTCCCAGGGCTTGGCTCATTAGAAGTCAAGTGGAACAGACTCAGACCACAGTGTTTCTCTCAAAAGATCCAATGTCACCTCTTCTACAACTATGTAAGAGGCAACTCATGAACTGGGAGAGAGTGGGCTGCAAAATAACCTTCTATTCCCTACATCAGTAGGTTTAATGTGAAACTGTAGTGTGGGTGTGGGTGTTTTGACCTCCCCCTCTTTAGCATCAGATTCTGGCTGCCATTCCAGAAAGCAAATAAAGGCACAGCTAGAGACTGTGCAGGGGAATTTCTAAGACATCTGAAGTAGTCAAGCAGCCCTAAACCCAAGAACCACTTTTGCCTGTGCACTGACAGATATAAAATACAAGGTCATGACATGGCTGATGGCAGTGTAATTCCACATTTCCACAGTGATTCATCCACTGGCTCAGTGATTCAGTCATTGTTTGTTGTGACATTTTCCACTAATTTTTTTCCATGGCATATATTGGTCAAAGGATTGATGCTAAAAGACTTTGGACAGTTCTTACACTTTGGTACCTGTAGTGTAGAAAGGTAGAGGTCCCTTCCCGCTCTTCATTTATAGGAATGTTTTATACAAGGGAGACTTTGCTCTCAAAATGTGGGGTTGAGGTAGGCTTTTATCCTGATAAAATTTGCTTCTATAGCATAATGTGATAAAGTCCTCAGTCCACCATTCTAACTACCATACTACACTGACCTCCAGTACACACTGAGGAATAGGAAGATGAATGCTCCCAATTTCCTATGCTGAATCTGCTCGCTGGAGACTTTAAAATGCTTTACTCAATGAAATCTTATTAAGGCATTTCAGATTTTAATAAGGGTTTCAGAAGAAGACTAGCAAATAAACTGAAGGGAAATGTGTAATTAAAACTTGGCTTCAGAAAGAGGTAGAATCAGCTAACAGCAGTCACCAGAGAGTAAAAAATAGGGCACTTATATATCTTCCTTACAAGATTGTAGGCTATTTCCCTGTTCCCGACTCATGTGCTTTTACAGGAGACTGCATACAAAAAGTAAATTCATGGAACTTTTCCTGGACTGGAAATAAAAGTAGTGGGAAGAAAGGTTTAATATCCTTCTTTCTTTGTAACATCATGGCGAGTAAAAATGCTGGCAACCTATTGTCCTTTCTCTTTCTCTTAGCAAAGAGAAAAGAATCTAAAATTAATGCAATCAGTTTGTGAATTATTTGTGAAAGCCTCATAAACTGGCTTAAATCAATGTAAGTATTAAGCCCTTTCTCTGTTTCTGTACCTATAAAGATAAGTCATGTGGATTTTAAGAGGAACAACAAATGGAGAAAGAGTTCAAATGTACTGCTTTCTGCTGTGTCAGCTACAACTTTGGATTGCCACAGCAAAATCTATTTTTAGAACTGTTTAGCTGTTTTCAACTTACTTCCACGATACTGACTCTTCTAAATGACCATAAATTCAGTCAATTTGGAGGGCATATAACAGTAAATTATGCTTATTCCTTTAAAAATAATCGGGAGATTTAGACTGGATGCTTGTATTAGGTGTACGTAAAAGTAAAGGTAATCCTTTGACATGAATCTAGTCATAACTGACTGTAGAGGGGCAGTGCTCATCTCCTTTATTTAAGCCAAAGAGCCAGCATTGTCTGAGGACTGCTCTGGGGGTCATGTGGGCAGCATGACTGCACCAAACGCTGTTACCTTCCCACTGAGAAGTGGTACCTATCTATCTACTTGCATTTGCATGCTTTTGAACTGCTAGGCTGGCAGATCCTGAGGCTAGTGACAGGAGCTCACCCCATCATACAGCACCTGGGCCTCAAACTGCCAACCTTCTATTCTTCCAATTGTTAGAATTGACATCTTAACCACTAAGCCACTGCATCTTCATATGTTTGTACTTTGGGGTATATTTGTGGAAGTATTTATTTGTTAGTATACCCAAATTTTCTGGGTTGGACAAGCAGCAACTTGAACATGAATTTAAAAAATCAGGAAATCCCAAGAAAACTACCTTTTTTCCAGACCCTCCATTGGAGCACTGATGATAGAATAATAATAGGGGAGGTCTCCATATCTATGTCGGTGGATGGGTGAAAGGAAAAAGACTATAAGGACAGACCAATTTTTCATGGACCTCCCTCCCTATGAATGATCCTAAATCACATTATCATAAATTTAGGATTTATGATTCTGTCCTGAGACACATTAAAAAGAGGAGAATCAGGGCTGTATCTACAGTTGGAGCAACTGTAGGAATTTCCCCGAAATAAGAATCCCTTGGCTGCAAACCTGTATGTCCCAGTGTAGCATAGTGCACATATACCTCAGTCAATGTGTCCCTGGGCATTATTTCTTTAACCGAAAATATGGTACAGGAAGCAGAAGTAACATGGAAAGAATAGGGATAGCTCCTATACCACAGAAAAAAAAGAACCATTCACCATGTTTCAGCAAACATTTTATTCAAAACTAACAATATGCACGTATGAAATGGAACAACCAGATCAGATAAGCTTACAAAAAAAAATTAACCTTCTGGAGATCACCTGAAAGCCTCTCTTGAAAGGCATTTAGGGATTACTGTAATCATCCTCCATTTTTCTTTTGATTTCCATTTGGGTGGCTAAACTGGTAGATCCATGCTTTCTTAACATGCTAGATGTAACAGGCAGGCCGGCCTACCTGTTCTCCCCTTTCCCTCTCTTTTACCCTTCATCCATGCTCTTTAGGAAGGGATTTCTGAGGCCACTGTGTACCTTGGCTGTTGGATGCTCAAGTCCTATTTCATAAAGTGGCATAGTAAAATTGTGTCTATTATGAAATGGCAAAATCAAGGTGTGATTTTTTTTTTAATATTTTCAAACTGTGAATGGTTGACTCCACCGATAAAGAATCCATGGATACAGAAGCCAACTTTACAATAAAAGCGCAGCTTACCATAAATACTGTATTATTCCCAGATACCTGTAAAACAATCAGAAGCACATACTGTCCTCTTGTGCCTTAATGACATATTTATTATTATTATTATTATTATTATTATTATTATTATTATATTGAATCCCAATATTTCCTTTCAAGTGCTAAAGACATTCACAAATATTTTCTCTTTTGTTGTGCAATTCTGTTGAAATTTGACCTGAATAAGTAGGAAGCACAGTTTCAGTAGACTCCTTTCTCTCTCTCTCTCTCTCTCTCTCTCTCTCTATATATATATATATATATATATATATATTAAAAATGTCTTCACCATAATCTCCCCATCACTTGGACAGAGTAGTCTGGGACATTTTAAGGGCACTGGAAGTGTGTGGGGAGAAACCCATATTTGTAGATGCTATATTTATATGATATCTCTGTGTAAGCTTCCAGTGCTGGGGGTGGGTACAAGGACACTCAAAAAAGTATGTGAAGGAGTGGAGAGAAGATTCTTTATTCCACAGGCAGTTTACCTGGCACATCCCTTCTATGGAAGAAAGCTTTTATTATAATGACTCAGTTTTAAAAAATGGGGGGAGGAGATTTAATACAGACCATAATGAGTACAATTTAACAGCTTCATAATAAAAGCAGAAAGATCTTGCTTCAGTAAAGATTTGCAAGGTCAAATTAGTTCATTACTTGTGAAATGCTTCCAAGTATTGTGTGACTCATTGTCCCAATCTCATTGAAAATAACTTGTGCCTGTGTGGTCGCATATGAGCAACTAATTTATGCAGTGTGAATTGGACGATCTAATTGTACTGAGATAATATCACAATGAGCACCATATAAATGAAAGCTTCTTTCATATCTTTCAGCTCTTCAAAGAGAATATGTATTTAAGTATGTATGGCCACTGGTTTTGACTATTTCAATATGCTCTGCATGAAGTGCCCTAGCAAGATGGTAGTACTGGCTGTTGCCAACTACTGATTTGAGTCATGATCAGCAAACCCACATTTTCAATCTTCCCCTGCCCTCCCGTCTCTCCGCATGCCTTCCAAAATGGCTTTGCATGCCAGAGATGGCACACATTCCATAGGTTCACCAACATTGGGTTAGAACCCCACAAATTAGTGGTTCTCTAGAGAGAATTTAATAGATAGAAGTTGGGGAAGTCCTCTTTTGGGGGATCTGTAACTCCAAGTGGCCATGCTGGCTGGGGAGTTTTGAGAGCTAGAACCCCAAGCACATTTTTCCAAGCTTTGGAATAGTTATCTCCTATGTCCTGGTATTTAAACAAGAAGAAAGAAAGAACAAAAGATGCTCACCTCTGTGAAAGGTTATTTCAGGAGTAGGCAACCTTTCCCCTTTAAGGGCCGAGGGACTTCAGCTCCCAGAATCCCAGGAACTATTGGCCAACATGGGACTATTGGCCAACATGGCTGAGGCTTCTGGGAGCTGAAGTCCCTCGGCCCTTAAAGGGGAAAGGTTGCCTACCCCTGGGTTATTTATTTATTTGTTATGATTTGTGGCAATAGTTTTTGTCAAATGAAGTTAATTGTCAGCAGGATGGCAATCAAATTGACTCTGACAAATGGAACATTTAAATATTCTGGGTGAATGCATATGTATCAGTCTCTCTACAAGTGCCATTGATACTAAGCCTATTGATGTTTTTGCATCTGCCTTCAGGACACCTGCCAATTTACAGTAATACCATGAATGTCATAGGATTTTCTGTCAACATATGAGAATCACATGAATAAGGGATATTTGGGGTGGTTTGTCAATACCTTCCTCTAATATAACCTACAGCACATGGTATTCCTTGGCAGTCCCCACATCCAGTGGCATCACTAGTGTTGGCATCACCTGGTGCGGTAACTCATGGTGTCACTCCCCCCAATGACCTCCTCCCCTTACCACACCATACATGTTTTTTGTACTAAAGTTACTTGTAAATTGTAACACCTGCATATCACTGATTGTCATGGAAATAGTTGTGACATAAGCAACTAGCAAAATTAGAATTATGCCTTTAAATTACAATATCATATGCACAGCCTCAGTGCATTTACATATATATAGTTTCATGTGGTTAAAGTGGCAGATTGAATTGAGATTTATTTTCCTCTAAAGGTTTTTGTGTTCATTTTTAGGCCATTCCCATTATAACGGTGAAGATTGTAGTAGCAGGATTGTTCTACAGATGTTAATCTGAAGCTGAAGATGGTAAAATATCTGCGACCAGATCTACTTTGTCAGATCTACTTTGGTATGCTGGAATTTGACCCAGATACCCCATGTTCACCAATTCATTCATTGAAATTAATAGGTGTCAATAAAGAATAAAGAATTACTTATTTTCAGAGAAATATCTCCCATGTGTCTGTATTTAGTGACAGAGTTCTCTCTGGGTCGGGGAACTCTAATCAAGGGCTGATTGGAATGCAGGTAGGGGCCAAAGCCTTGCAGTTGAAAGTCTCAAGTAGCCCAAGCATTCTGTTAAAAAGGCCATAAGGACTCTTGAGTGATGAACTCTGTTTGAGAGCCCAGTGAGTTGCCATCTTGCAGTGTAGTCTATCCTTGGCTAGCTTGTTTCAGAATGTGTTCTTATGATGCACCCAAAGGATGACTATAGCAATGCATTCTATAAATGGAAGACATTTCTGTAGATAGACACTATGGGGCTTTGGGCCAGTCTTCTCATTAAACAGATTGAAGAGACTGCTGAGGGAAAGAAAGCAAATAAAACTGCATATGACGCACAGTCTGCCTTGTAGCTCTTAGCGTAGTCTTCAGCCCTCAGGTATCATAGAGGATGCTGCTATTCCTTCCCTACTATTGAAGAATTATTCAGTTGGTCAGTTTTTCTATGCTGAATAGGGCATATGTCTTCTTATCCTATCAGTCCACAAAATGTCTTGGACCATCCTGGGAGGTTCTCACTTTTTGCCCACAGCAATAACAAGAGAAAATCAATAAGTAGATAATTTCCTGTTTTGGGGTAGTATAGCTCTACAAAATGAAGTAGGAGAATCGAATTTCTGAGATGAAACAGAAACAAAAGATCTTGCCTGAGTTAAGTCAGTATCTCAATGAGAACTTGGGTCACACATCCTATTCTCAGCTTTTTTTATTTATTTTAAAGGAAACACTTGATTTTTAGATATCATATTATATTCCTGCAAATTAAAAATGAAGTTTTAAAAATGATGTATTTATTTTTAGAGTGCCCGCATAGTATAGTGGTTAGACTACAACTCTGCAGATCAGGGTTTGATTCCCTGATTGGCCATGAAACCCACTGGATAACCTCAGGCAAGTCACATGCTTTCAGCTTCAGGGGATGGCAATGGCAAACCACCTCGGGATGAATCTTGCCAAGAAAATCCTATGATAGGGTCACCATAAGGTCTTTGGGTCACCATGAGCTGAAAAGACTTGAAGGCAAACAACAACACAAATGTCCCTTATTTAGTGAAACTTCACAGCCAATGGGCTGCTATTTGAACAAGCCTGCTGATTTGCTCTTATACTGACATGTCAGCCAATCTTTTGAGAATGCCATGGTTCCTTACAAAAAATAAATAAATTCATTAGGTTATTACAGTGTAGTCTGATAATAAACAAATTTTGTGAAATGGAACAAACTGGAATTAAAGTAGACAGACAGACAGACCAATCGACCGATTAGGCCAGGGGTAGGCAACCTTTCCCCTTTAAGGGCCAAGGGCCGAGGGACTTCAGCTCCCAGAAGCCTCAGCCATGTTGGCCAATAGTCCCATGTTGGCCAATAGCTCCTGGGATTCTGGGAGCTGAAGCCCCTCGGCCCTTAAAGGGGAAAGGTTGCCTGCCCCTGGATTAGGCAAGTCTTTTCAATTAATGAAATGATTATTTTCCTTTCAACAATCTTACACATTCAAACAAAAAGAGAATAGTGGTGGGGATGGATAAGGAGGAATAAAACTTCTCCCTCTCTCACTCAAAGCAGAGGTCACCAAATGAATCTGCGAGGTGAAAGACTCAGGAAGTCCTTCACACAATATGTAGTTAGAGTACAAAATCCACTTTCACAAGATGTGATGATGGTCTTTAAACCAGTGTCTTTAAACATGGTTTAGATCAGGGGTAAGCAACCTTTCCCCTTTAAGGGCCGAGGGACTTCAGCTCTCAGAATCCCAGGAGCTATTGGCCAACATGGGACTATTGGCCAACATGGCTGAGGCTTCTGGGAGCTGAAGTCCCTCGGCCTTAAAGGGGAAAGGTTGCCTACCCCTGGTTTAGATACATAAACAAATTCATGAGAATAAGGCTTTCAACAGCTTTACCCATCATGGCTATGTCAGAAGCAGCATGTATCATAATGCTGCTTCCTGGAGTACAACATCTGGAGGGTACTAGTGCACTCATGTCATATCTGTGGCCCTCCAACAAATATTTAGTTGGCCACTCTGAGAACAGAATAGTGAATGATAGGTTTTTGCTCTTTGTTTTTATGATAAATAGCCGCCAAAATATGCTTAGTTGTTGCTGTCTGGCAGTTGTGCATTTAGTATCTAAAAGGCAGGTGGAATTTCATCAAGATACATGGGCCACAATCCAGAACATATGTTCTTAAAGCCTATTGATGTCTTTCTGAATTAAGGGTATGTAATTCTTTGGTGGATTGTCTTGCTGGCAACTGGTGCTGGATGTACTCTTGGAATATATAAATCAGACCTTCTGATTTCACAGAGAAGTGTTGGATGACTTGCTTTTCCACAGTTTTGTTTTGTTTTGTTTTTTCTCCCTTCTGTCTCCTCACCCCCTCTCCCCCACTTCTCAATCTTCCTTTCAGTCTGTTTTGAAGTTGGCTCTTTGCCTTCTGCTCTCCTCAGTGCTCACCCAGCACTCCATAAACTACATTTACAAAATAATGGAGACACCATCTGGTATACTGCCAGTGTAGCTCAGTTGAGAAAGAGAAGGGATGTAGCACTCTGGACACTCTCCCACGTGACTAAAATAGTGACAATAAAAACTATATTCCTAAGGAGTCACATCTAACATGTTTTGTAACTGTAGATTTCTAGTTCATTTGTTTGCAACTCATTTCATCAAAGATGCTTTCTCTGGTGCTTAGGGAAAGGGGATGAGAGATGTGATGGCTTAGTGGTTAAGATGCCAATTCTGATAATCGGAAGAAGGTTAGCAGTTCGAGGCCCGAGTGCTGCATGATGGGGTGAGCTCCTGTCACTAGTCCCAGCTTCTGTCAACCTAGCAGTTTGAAATCATGCAAATGCAAGTAGATAAACAGGTACCAGTTTGGTGGGAAACTAACAGCGTTCGGTGCAGTTATGCTGGCCACAGGTCCACTGTATTCATTTTCAGACAACACTGACTCTTCAGCTTAATAATGGATATGAGCACCACCTGCTACAGTCAGTTAGGACTAGACATGCATGTCAAGGAACTACCATCACCTGCTAATATGAGCTTCAGCTGGGAAAGAATAGAATTCTGAAGAGGTGTCGCTTTCCTCAGTAACTCTGGCAGAAATTATAAGATGAGAACTGGTGAATCAAGGATGTAATTTTATTTAGGGAAAGAAATGCATTTTTGTCTCCCACTCTGACCAGAATCTGAGAAGAATGAGGGCCCTGCATCCTGATACAGTGTTCTAAGGTAGTCAAGTCATTAATGTAAAGTACATGTGCTGTGGAAATCCCATGAAGCTAACAAATTCAATAGACACTTTGGGCCTTTGCAGACTATCAGAAATAGTGCAAATTGAGTCCACTTTAACTGCCCTGACTCAGTGCTAGGGAATCATGGGAACAGTAGTTTATTGTGGCACCAGAGCTCTCTGGCAGAGAAGGCTCAATGTCTCAGAAGAAAATACAATTTCCATGATTCCCTAACACTGAGCCAGGGCAATTAAAGTGGACTCAATTTCACTATTTCTAGCAGTCTGAAAAGGCTTCTAGGCATCAGTAAGTCATATACAGGCTTGTGTAAGGTAAACAGACTTTGACAGTCCTTGCTATATAAGTCATTCCCGAGTCTCTTGGTATGGTAGGAATCATGTAACTTTCACAGTGTCAGCTTGTTCTTTTGAAGGAATTTCTCTAGAACCATGAAACATAAATAGAAGTGATTCAAACAATTTGGGTGGTTAGCACATGCAAAGCCATGGTCGTTTTCCCTTCCTCTGATAGTATGTAGTGTGACTGCCAACAAAAGAGAAGGTAAACAGTAGCTGCCTCCAGAGTCCCTTGCTGAGCATGTGTAGGGAGCAAAACAAACAGAAAGGGGAAAAGCAGATCAGCCTGCCTCACCAGATTTTTAAAAACACAGGTCTATATTTTGGCTTATTATTATTATTATTATTATTATTATTATTATTATTATTATTATTATCCCGTCCCTCTGCAGAGCAATTGGGGCGGCGTACAATGTGAAAATTTCCATACAGATATGTTAATATAATGTAAACAGAACCTAAAAATGCTGAAACCCACCCGTCCCAGTCTAGGCCCAATGGAGATGGGCCTGCATCTCTCCCCCAGATGATGTCAGATGGAGTGGAGGGAGGGCTCTTCTTCTTAGTCTAGGCCCGATGGAGATGGGCTTGCATCCCTCCCCCAGATGATGTCGGATGGAGTGGAGGGAGGGCTCTTCTTCTTAGTCTAGGCCCAATGGAGATGGGCTTGCATCCCTCCCCCAGATGACGTCAGATGGAGTGGAGGGAGGGCTCTTCTTCTTAGTCTAGGCCCGATGGAGATGGGCCTGCATCTCTCCCCCAGATGATGTCAGATGGAGTGGAGGGAGGGCTCTTCTTCTTAGTCTAGGCCCGATGGAGATGGGCTTGCATCCCTCCCCCAGATGATGTCGGATGGAGTGGAGGGAGGGCTCTTCTTCTTAGTCTAGGCCCAATGGAGATGGGCTTGCATCCCTCCCCCAGATGACGTC
This sequence comes from Phrynosoma blainvillii, assembly GCA_026167975.1. Taxonomy (NCBI): domain Eukaryota; kingdom Metazoa; phylum Chordata; class Lepidosauria; order Squamata; family Phrynosomatidae; genus Phrynosoma; species Phrynosoma blainvillii. Next base: position 44,343,094 of record JANUYF010000005.1, read on the forward strand.
AGATGGAGTGGAGGGAGGGCTCTTCTTCTTAGTCTAGGCCCGATGGAGATGGGCCTGCATCTCTCGCCCAGATGATGTCGGATGGAGTGGAGGGAGGGCTCTTCTTCTTAGTCTAGGCCCGATGGAGATGGGCTTGCATCCCTCCCCCAGATGATGTCGGATGGAGTGGAGGGAGGGCTCTTCTTCTTAGTCTAGGCCCAATGGAGATGGGCTTGCATCCCTCCCCCAGATGACGTCAGATGGAGTGGAGGGAGGGCTCTTCTTCTTAGTCTAGGCCTGATGGAGATGGGCCTGCATCTCTCCCCCAGATGATGTCAGATGGAGTGGAGGGAGGGCTCTTCTTCTTAGTCTAGGCCCGATGGAGATGGGCTTGCATCCCTCCCCCAGATGATGTCGGATGGAGTGGAGGGAGGGCTCTTCTTCTTAGTCTAGGCCCAATGGAGATGGGCTTGCATCCCTCCCCCAGATGACGTCAGATGGAGTGGAGGGAGGGCTCTTCTTCTTAGTCTAGGCCCGATGGAGATGGGCCTGCATCTCTCCCCCAGATGATGTCGGATGGAGTGGAGGGAGGGCTCTTCTTCTTAGTCTAGGCCCGATGGAGATGGGCTTGCATCCCTCCCCCAGATGATGTCGGATGGAGTGGAGGGAGGGCTCTTCTTCTTAGTCTAGGCCCAATGGAGATGGGCTTGCATCCCTCCCCCAGATGACGTCAGATGGAGTGGAGGGAGGGCTCTTCTTCTTAGTCGAGGCCGGATGGAGATGGGCCTGCATCTCTCCCCCAGATGATGTCGGATGGAGTGGAGGGAGGGCTCTTCTTCTTAGTCTAGGCCCGATGGAGATGGGCTTGCATCTCTCCCCCAGATGATGTCGGATGGAGTGGAGGGAGGGCTCTTCTTCTTAGTCTAGGCCCGATGGAGATGGGCTTGCATCCCTCCCCCAGATGATGTCGGATGGAGTGGAGGGAGGGCTCTTCTTCTTAGTCTAGGCCCGATGGAGATGGGCTTGCATCCCTCCCCCAGATGACGTCAGATGGAGTGGAGGGAGGGCTCTTCTTCTTAGTCTAGGCCCGATGGAGATGGGCCTGCATCTCTCGCCCAGATGATGTCGGATGGAGTGGAGGGAGGGCTCTTCTTCTTAGACTAGGCCCGATGGAGATGGGCTTGCATCCCTCCCCCAGATGACGTCAGATGAAGTGGAGGGAGGGCTCTTCTTCTTAGACTAGGCCCGATGGAGATGGGCCTGCATCTCTCCCCCAGATGATGTCGGATGGAGTGGAGGGAGGGCTCTTCTTCTTAGACTAGGCCCAATGGAGATGGGCTTGTATCTCTCCCCCAGATGGAGTGGAGGGAGGGCTCTTCTTATTATACTAGGCCGGATGGAGATGGGCCTGCATCTCTCCCCCAGATGATGTCGGATGGAGTGGAGGGAGGGCTCTTCTTCTTAGACTAGGCCCGATGGAGATGGGCTTGTATCTCTCCCCCAGGTGATGTCGGATGGAGTGGAGGGAGGGCTCTTCTTCTTAGACTAGGCCCAATGGAGATGGGCCTGCATCTCTCCCCCAGATGATGTCAGATGGAGTGGAGGGAGGGCTCTTCTTCTTAGACTAGGCCCGATGGAGGTGGGCTTGTATCTCTCCCCCAGATGATGTTGGATGGAGTGGAGGGATGGCTCTTCTTCTTAGTCTAGGCCTGATGGAGATGGGCTTGCATCCCTCCCCCAGATGGCGTCAGATGGAGTGGAGGGACGGCTCTTCTTCTTAGACTAGGCCCGATGGAGATGGGCCTGCATCTCTCCCCAAGATGATGTCGGATGGAGTGGAGGGAGGGCTCTTCTTCTTAGACTAGGCCCGATGGAGATGGGCCTGCATCTCTCCCACAGATGATGTCGGATGGAGTGGAGGGAGGGCTCTTCTTCTTAGACTAGGCCCGATGGAGATGGGCTTGTATCTCTCCCCCAGATGATGTAGGATGGAGTAGAGGGAGGGCTCTTCTTCTTAGACTAGGCCCGATGGAGATGGGCTTGTATCCCTCCCCCAGATGGCGTCAGATGGAGTGGAGGGAGGGCTCTTCTTCTTAGACTAGGCCCGATGGAGATGGGCCTGCATCTCTCCCCCAGATGATGTCGGATGGAGTGGAGGGAGGGCTCTTCTTCTTAGACTAGGCCCGATGGAGATGGGCCTGCATCTCTCCCACAGATGATGTCGGATGGAGTGGAGGGAGGGCTCTTCTTCTTAGACTAGGCCCGATGGAGATGGGCTTGTATCTCTCCCCCAGATGATGTAGGATGGAGTGGAGGGAGGGCTCTTCTTCTTAGACTAGGCCCGATGGAGATGGGCTTGTATCTCTCCCCCAGATGATGTCAGATGGAGTGGAGGGAGGGCTCTTCTTCTTAGACTAGGCCCGATGGTGATGGGCTTGTATCTCTCCCCCAGATGATGTCGGATGGAGTGGAGGGAAGGCTCTTCTTCTTAGACTAGGCCCGATGGAGATGGGCTTGTATCTCTCCCCCAGGTGATGTCGGATGGAGTGGAGGGAAGGCTCTTCTTCTTAGACTAGGCCCAATGGAGATGGGCCTGCATCTCTCCCCCAGATGATGTCAGATGGAGTGGAGGGAGGGCTCTTCTTCTTAGACTAGGCCCGATGGAGATGGGCCTGCATCTCTCCCCCAGATGATGTCAGATGGAGTGGAGGGAGGGCTCTTCTTCTTAGACTAGGCCCGATGGTGGTGGGCTTGTATCTCTCCCCCAGATGATGTTGGATGGAGTGGAGGGATGGCTCTTCTTCTTAGTCTAGGCCTGATGGAGATGGGCTTGCATCCCTCCCCCAGATGGCGTCAGATGGAGTGGAGGGAGGACTCTTCTTCTTAGACTAGGCCCAATGGAGATGGGCCTGCATATAATAAGAAATAATAAGAAAAGTGGAGGCTGATGAAAGAAAGAAAAATATCCCTGGAAATTTTCAAGTGATTCAAAAGTTTGTTTATGTAAGGTTTAACTGATCTGGTTGTTTCATTTCATCTGATTAAAAAGTTTGTTTAGACATATTAAACTGCTCTTCTTTTTTGTGGTGGAGGAAGCTTTTCTACTCTTTTCATGTTATTTCTGCCTCTGGTACCAAATTTTCTGATAAAGAAGTAATGCTCAGGAACACATCTACTTCATAAACTCATACAACTGAATCCTGATAAGAGAGAAATAGAGAACTAGAGGTAGCCATGTTGGCATACCCTCCAACATTTCACAGGTAAAAACCAAGCCAAGCAACATCAGAGTGTGGTCAAGAAGATAGAAGTTATCAATGAGAAAGAAAATACAAGCACTTTGCCATTGCCTGAGTCTACAGGGAAGAGGAAGATTCCATCTTGCCTCTCCCCCCTGCTGAGTTAACTGAATGCTATCTACTTTTGCACTTTGAACACAGTTTGTAGCAAGTGAAGTAAGCTGAGGACAAAGAGAAGAAATGATAGGAGAGGAGAGAAACTGGGACATTTTAAAAGCAGCTGGGGAAAAAATCTGATGATGGAAGAATAAATGAGCCTGTCCCTGCTAAATCACAACAGTGGGAGGGTATGAGTTTAAGAATGTGGTGAAGGGAGGTTTGGTGCAAGTAAAAGCCAACCCCTTGCTGGTCCTGAGGAATTTGGGATACAGTCAAGGCAGTATTTCCCTCCCTCTATTGTTAGAAACAAAGGCAATTCCATTGAGATCTAGCCTGTATCTGTCCTGTGTGAGGCTACAATCCACTTTGTAGGGAGAATATAGAGAGTCCCTCAGGAGTCTCTCTGTACTGACATATCTGGGAACAAACTGACATGGTGTAAAAAGTAAAGTGTATCAATGATAACCAGTTTCAATTGTTTTACTTTATCCGGAGCCAAAAAACTCAGAGAGTTTCATTCCATGTGCTCCTTCTAATTCAGGATTCTCCTGATGCAGCTGAATTCTTATCTTCAGATCCAAATGTTATGTATCCAGGGCAGCTGTGTTAAGATAAGAGACAGAGTTGCTAGATAGGTTGTTTCTGGCACCAAGATTTAGGTAGATGAGTTTTTCTGGCTGAGGTAGCTGGTTTACAGGATTTGGAAGTGTCCCTCAGTTCAAATATGTCTCTGAAGGCCTAGGTGGTCTCAGTGGTCAGAAGAGCTTAGGGCTACTATGGGGGAATGCAGACGGTGAAAAGCACATGGCAAATGCTCTGATGATGTCCTTCTGGCTCAGCATCCGGACATGCTGAGCCGGAAGGAGCGCAGAAGAGGCGCCCAGTGCCTCTTCTGGCACCCCTTTTGGCTCCTCTGAAAGGAACACTATTTTAGCACTCCTTTTCAGAGGCACCATAAGGATGGATCAGGGCCGAGGCGTGGGGCAGCCTCAATCCCAATCTGCACCTTCTCAGGGCAGCCCACAGCCGCCCGTCTGTAGAGGCCCTATAGTTGCTTTGCTGTCTGTGGCTATTTCTGGACCAGTACAACCCAGTGGCACCACTAGGGGGTGTGGGGGGTGCAGACCACACCAGGTGACACCTTAAGAGAGGGTGACACCATTGTTCCTCACACACTACCTTTTAGCAGAAATGGGCTGTGGCATTCACCTGCTTCCCTTTAAAATGCTTTAATAGATGGTGGGAGTGGGTTCAAGCTCAGTGGGAGGATAAAGGAGAGCCCCATATTTTTTAAACATTAAAGTTTCAAATTTCAAAATTTGAAATTTTTAAAACTTTTTTTAATTTTTAATTTTTAATTTTTTTAAAAAAAAATCTTTAAAAACATCAAAATTTAACCATATCTTCACTAGGTGTGTATAAATACATTTAGGTTGTGCATATCATATTGTAATTTGAAGGTATAATTTTAATTTTGCTAGTTGTTTATGTTACAACTATTAGCATTACATTCAGTGATATATAGGAATTATTATTTATGAGTAACATTAGTCCAAAAAAGCATTACTAAGGATTTTGTATGGTGTGAAATGGGAGGAGGTCAATGGGAGGGGGGTGACACCATAAGTTACTGCACTGGGTGACACCAACCCTAGTGAGGCCACTGATACAACCTCTATACCAGGGGTAGGCAACCTTTTTGAGCCGGGGGTCGGGTTGCTGTCCCTGAGACAATTGGGGGGCCAAAGCACCAAAAAATAAATAAATAAATAAATAAATAAATAATATTTTAAAAATAAAAAATATTAAAAAATATGCATGCACACTCTCTCAGCCCCAGAAAAGCCATGGCAAAACCCCTGTGGAGATTTTGCCAAGAAAACCCCAAGAACAAGTAATAACAACAATAATCAATATCATGGTGGCAGCGGCGGCAGCGGCAGAACCGGCCTGGTGCCGGTCCAAAGGCCTCGGGGGGGCGCATCCGGCCCCTGGGCCTTAGGTTGCCTACCCCTGCTCTATACCAGTATATCATACATGAATAAATTGTGGATGTGAGTGTTGCCACGCTTTCTACATGGGACATGGGAAGCCATCTTGAATCCCATTTGGGGAGAAAGGCAGGATACGAGTTAAATAAATACATACATGCATACTTTCCTTGACTATCACCAGCAGTTAGTGCAGAAAGATTCAGCCAAGATATTGTCTCTTTGCTTGCTTGCTTGTTTGTTTTTACATATGTGTGTGTATATATATATATATATGACCAGCTTTTCCTGAATGCCAGGACTCAAGGGAGCCTACAAAATTAAAACTAGTACAGTGGGCCCTTGGCATCCACTGGGGTTTGGTTCCAGGGCCACCTATAGATAACAAAATCTGTGGATGTTCAAGTCCCATCATATACAACAGATAATTAAATGGTGTCCTTTCTATAAAATGGCAAAATTAAAGTTTGTTTTTTGGAACTTACATGTTTTAAAAATATTTTCAAGCCATGGATGCTGGAGCCCATGGATAAAGAATTTGTGGATATAGACAGTGAAGTATGCAGATAAAAGTCTACATCACTGAGACATACACATGTTAAAATATAATTAAACTCAAAATAAAATTAGGTTGTTGGTTTTTGTTAGTTTTTTAAAAATACCCTGAGTGTATCCACACTGCAGAAGTAAAGTAGTTAGACACTACTTCAACTGCCATGACTCTATCCTACAGAAACCTGAGATTTGTAATTTGGTGAGATATTCAGCCTGGTCTGTAATAGTGCTCTGGTGCCTCACCAGATGCTCCAAATAGATCTTGATGCAAGCACGGCCATCTGCAAAACAGAGTAACCTAGGATTTAAGACTGCTTGGTGAGGCTTTGCTTGTGGCACACATAGCAAAGTGTTATCCAACTCTGGACATACAATTGTCCTCTGGGCTGTTTCATTTCAGCACAAGGAAAAGTACGGCATATACTTGACTAACCCCCTTTGCAGACGGCGCAAAGCGCAGTCTTCAATCCCAGGAAGGGGAGGGGCAGGCGCCCCAACCCCTTCCTGAGGACATCATCGAAGCACCCATTGTTGCACATGACGGGCACTCCAATGATATCCTTCCGACTCAGCGTCCAGACATGCTGAGCTGGAAGAGATGCCGAAGAGGCACGCACCACCTCTTGCAGCACCCTTTCCGTGCCTTGCGGAACTAGCACTATTTTAGCGCTCCTTCCAGGGCCGGAAAAAGAGTGGATCGGGACCGAGGCATGTGGCAGCCTCGCCCCAATCCGCGGCTTCAAAGGACAGCCCATGGCCGCCTGTCTGCAAAGGCCCTATCAGTCAACCTGATGTATAAGTCTAGGGCAGCTTTGGGGGCCAAAATTAGGTATTTTCATATGACCCATGGATAAGTTGAGGATAAAATTCTCAATCTTCCTCCCACTCCTCCACAGCTTGGCTGTCCCCTCAGCTGGGGAGGAAGCTTGTGGGGCGAGCGTCCACTCTTCCTCCCCCTCCACAGCCCAGCTGTTCCCTTGGGAGACAGGCAGGCTGGGGAAAGGCTTGGGGGAGGAGTGCTTGCCTTGCTTCCTCATCCCCACCCTGGCTGTCTCCCCCCTCCTGATCATGGTTGTCCTCTGAAGAGCAGACATGGTTGGGATGAGGCTTGGTGGGCAGCCGCTTGCCTTCTTCCCTCCACCCAATCATGGCTAAGAGGCCATGGAACCCACTAGGTGACCTTGGGCAAGTTGCACACCCTCAGCTTCAGAGGAAGTCAAAGACAAAACTTCTCTGAAAAAATCTTGCCAAGAAACTCCCCTGATAGGGTCACCTTAGGGTTGCTCCAAGTTGGAAATGACTTGAAGGCACACAACAACACCCAACTTACCCCTCAAAGTTAGGTAACATTAGAAACATTTTATGTTTTGCAGCTTTTTATCTAATATGCATGCATGGTTATAGGAGACAACAGGACATTGGTAAAGAAGATGGTAACATCTCTTCTGTAGTGTGGTGTCAAACACATACAGCATAATTTTATTGGTGTGTAGGTCTCTGATCTGAGCATTTGAACTTTGGAAATGACCTATCCAAGTCACCTAAAGTGCAGTCATAGAAGTAAATCCTGTTGAGTTAGGGCTTACTGTCAGGTAAGCAGATATAAAATAACAGTGTAAAATGAAGAACTTGTACACAAAACAGATAAACAGGATGAAGATTCAAGAAAATAACCTCACGCAAAATTCTTCTGTACCAGTGGAACTATCTACAGAATGTACTCTTTAGGATCTAATAGGAGATACTTTCATCCAGGAAGATATGGTGAGTATTTGACACCCTAAATCCTTTTAACACACAAACAAATGAAAATGTGAAAACATCTCTTGTAGGAATAAGTCTTCAGCTCTTCAGCATAGCTTCTTTATATCCTGGAAATATATAGCCAGTCACTTCCATTTATTAGTGACCTTTTAGAAGCCAATTCTGAATAAATGCAACAGTTCCATTTGACTATAAAATTGCACATTTCAGTATAAGGACACACAATTACATGTATGCTCTCTCTCTCTTTCTCTCTATGTGAATACAATACACACACACACATTTATAACTGAAATTTTATGAATTGTGTGCACAACACACAAAGGATTATTCTTTTTAAAAACTAGCTTTATTGTTTAAAACACATACAAAAACAAGCCCCACATTCAACAAATTCTTAAAAATACTTCTTGCACTGATCACTTACAACTTTCCATAATCATATAAAATAACAAGTTTCCACAATCATAATCCCTTATTCCACTAGATCAGGGGTAGGCAACCTTTTTGAGCCGGGGGCCGGGTTGCTGTCCCTCAGACAATTGGGGGGCCGAAGCACAAAAATTAATAAATTAAAAATAAAAAAAAAATTTTTAAAAAAATTAAAAATTAAAAAATATGCATGCACACTCAGCCCCAGAAAAGCCATGGCAAAACCCCTGTGGAGATTTTGCCAAGAAAACCCCGAGAACAAGTAATAACAACAATAATCAATATCATCATGGCGTGTGGTGGCGGCAGCAGCAGCAGGACCAGCCTGGGGCCGGTCCAAAGCCTCGGGGGGGCGCATCCAGCCCCCAGGCCTTAGGTTGCCTACCCCTGCACTAGATCATCATTTCATTATAACATTTTATTGTACAGCAAATTCCTTTTTCATTTAACTAAACTAATTTTCCCTCCTTATCTATTTTCTTCTGTAGTCCCATTATTATATAATCTTATATAACCTCCCATCTTTCCTTATTCTCTCTTCCTTATCTTTTTTTATTGTTGCTCTTTAAATATATACATATATACAAATAAGTTTAATCCATTCATCCATTATCAATTAAACACTATTATCTTACATTTGTTTTTCTTAAGTCTCTTCAGTATATATCATCTCATTTTCAATATGCTTCCAAATATATCTAGGTAATTATCTATTGTAATTCCAAAATGAATCTATTTTATCCCATTTCTTTGTATGTTGTTGGGTTGTCTGACTGTCATTAGTTTGTCCGTTTGGGCTACCTCCCTCAATCTTATTTTCCTATCTTCCATTGAAGGGGTTTCCTTTTCTCCCCAATACTTGGCATAGGTTATGCGTGCCGCAGTGATCAAATGTAACACTATTTGGGCCAGTCTGGGGGTAGAGTTAGGGTGGGGCAACCACATGCCAGCCACCCCAGCTCCACCCTGACACTGTCCTGATGCTGCACACCCGTACGCACAATGCGTGGCGTGTAGACATGCTGCGCCAAAAGGGCGCAGAAGAGTCATGGCGCTGGCTCTTAGGGTAGCCTTTTGCTGCCCCTAAAAGAGCAGCATTTTGCTGCTCTTTTGGGGGCGGCAAAAGGGAGGATCGGGGCCGTGATGTGGGGTTGCCACGGCCCTGATCTGCCGCTAGCAGGGGCGGCCCAGAGCCACCCAAAACTGGTCGTCTGTAGAGGTCCTACATTTATTTCTTCTTGTTTGACGTGATCTTCCAAATCATCTGTTATATTAAGTAAGAACAGCTCCAGGCTCATCCTAAGATCTTTTTGTAATGTTGCTATTATATTTTTGTGGATTTCTTTCCAAAATTTCTTAGCTGTTTTGCATAACCACCACATGTGGTAGAACTTATCATTCGGTTTTCCACATTTCCATCAATTATCTCTATTTTTATTATAAATTTTTGCAAGTTTTGAAGGGGACAGATACCATCTGTAGAATAGTTTGTAAAAGTTTTCTTTAAGGCTATTGCATTTGGTAAATTTTATATTGTGTTTCCATGTTTTTCTCAACTTGTTATGGGCATTTGTTTCCTATATTTTGCATCCATTTTATCATGTTTTCTTTCATTGTTTCTTCCTTCAGTTCTATATCTTGTAGTATAAGTATTCATTATCATATGTCTTTCTAGGATTTTATCCAATACTTTTAACTCATTTTCAATTCCAGTGCTCTTAATGTCTTTCTTATATCTTTCTAATAATTATCTGTAAAATAGCCAATGAACGTCTGTTTCTTCAATTTGTAATCCTTCTTTTGTTTTTATTCTGTCTCCTTTTAAGATGTCTTCGTACCTGAGCTATTTCTCTCTGTATAGGTTTTCCCCTTTATGGGCCTCTGCAGACTGGCCCAAAGGGCCAGCCTAGAGGCAGAGTTGGGGTGGAGCAGCCACACACCAGCCGCCCCAACCCCACTCCAACGCCGTCCTGATGCCGCATGCCATTATGCATGGCGTGTGACATCAGGACGCCCTTCCGGCGCAGCGTTCAAACATGCTGTGCTGGAAAGGACAAAGAAGAGCCACGCACTGGCTCTTAGGGCGGCCTTTTGCCGCCCCCGAAAAGAGCAGCATTTTGCCGCTCTTTTCAGGGCGGCAAAAAGGAGGATCGGGGCTGCGGCGTGGGGCTGCTGTGGCTCCAATCCACCACTTCCCAGGGTGGCTCTCTGCCGCCCGTCTGCAGTCCCCTATGAAAGGCTTCCTGTGTCAGGTCCAAAACACACCACTGAAATAATCCAGTTTGAGACCGCTTTAACTCCCTTGGCTCAGTTCTAGGGAATCACGGGAATTGTATTTTGTTATAGCACCAGAGCTCTCTGACAGAGAAGGTTAAATGTCTCACAAAACTACAGTTCCCAGAATTCCCTACCATTGAGCCAGGGCAGTTAAAGCAGTCTCAAACTGGATAATTTCTGCAGTTTGTTTTGGATAACAATTTCATGAGAGCCAGTTTTCCTGTCTGCCGGCTCAAGAACCATGCAGAGTTACAGACATTTTTACACTTATTTTAAATTATTTGTCTAACATATTTTCTTTAGGATCATAGGAAGCTGCCTTACATTGAGTCATACCATTGATCCATCTAACTGAGTATATTCCAAGGATGGGGAATGTGTAACCCTAAAAGTATTCTTCAACTTCAACTTTAACTCCCATTGCCCCTTCTCATATACTGGCTTGGTCTTTATGAGAGTTGCAATCCAGCAACACCCGGAGGACCACACATTCTCTAACTGTTGTCCATGCCCTATGGAGTGACAATGCCACTGCAGGTTTTTAGACAGCTTTGTTTTCCACTCTTCTCAAGAGATGTCAGAAACTGAACCTGAGATTTACCATGTATGCCAAGCTACTGGGAGCTGGCCTTTCTCCCCCTTTCCCCCTTACATTTTATTTACATCAAGCCAATGACCATTGCAATGATAACAAGTACAAACAAAAACTGAAGATTTCTCTCCTTTTTTCTTCTTCTTAGCTCTTAAACATTTAAACTGTATTGATCAACATTCCCTCAAAATCCAGATTTTTGGATTACATCATGATACCACAGCCAGCTGTTCGTGGGCTTATAAATTGCAGTCTGATATATCCGGGGGCACTCTGTTGGTGGAAACTAATGCAAACAACAAGGTTGGAAGATAAATTCACCAGGAAAATTGCATTGACTACATGGTGAAATAGTCCACTTTCCATCAAGCCCACTCCACTGCAATTCAAGTACCGAGAGTTTAACTCTAATGGTGGGCATTCAGCTGTATATTCACAGTTACTCTGCATCATGGAGATCCCACATTATTAGCAGTAGAAGCTGAGAAAATATATCTTCAAAGAATTGGTGAAAAGAATCACATTCCCTCTGAAATGTGTTGGACAGTCCTGAGATTTGTTTCCTGGGACAGAACTTCTTTTCCACCACTCCCACAAGATGCAGAGTATTTCTTCAGCGGCTGTTTGTTTCCTGAAAAGAGAATTGTGGGGGGCAATTTGGTTCAGAGCCCAGCTGGGTCATCTTCATCTGGATCTAATCATATCCATTCTGTTTTGATCTAGACCTGGAATCTGAATCTTGATTCAGGAATTCAGATCATTGGGCATCCTGAATTGACTTGCACTGGGAAAACAAAAATAGCTATAAGGAGCCCTGGTGGTGCAGCGATTAAATGCCTGTACTGTAGCCACTCACTAACAAACAATAAGGTTGTGAGTTCAATACCAGCCAGGGGCTCAGCCTGATATCCTTCCGAGGTTGCTAAAATGTGTACCCAGCTAGTTGGGCCAATTAGCTTACACTTTGTAAAACACTTAGGGGGTGCTTAAGTGCACTGATATAGAAATAGAAGTGTACTTGCTATTGCTATTTATTTGATCTGATTTTTGCACATCCACATATAATTGAGAGATGTGGTAGACTACAAAAAGGGGCTTAACTCAGCCCAATTTCACCCAGGAGTTTAGGTACTATGCACCTCTAAATATTTACTGTTTTTCAAAACAACAAAAAGTTGTTTTTAAAAGATTCTTGTCAATTCATTCCATTTCAAACTTGGCCATTTTCTAAAACACAGTAGCTTGTGGCCTAACACCATGAAGAGAGGCAGGCATTTTATAAGGTAGGTGCCACTACATAGAAGGCCATTGTCCATGTCACTACCAAATGGAAATCTTCATAATGGCCTGGAAGGCTGGCATGGGGAAGACATCACAGACATCATCAATGCATCCCTCAGGGAAGGACATATTCCATCTTGTTTGAAGGAAGCAGCTGTTAGGCCACTTCTGAAAAAACCTTCAGTGGACCCCCTGGATATGAACAACTATAGGCCAATCTCTTTTATTACCCTTGAGCAAGGTAATGGTTGCTCTTCAACTCCAAGCTGTCTTGGATGAAACTGATTATCTAGACCCATTTCAAACTGGCTTCAGGACAGGCTTTGGGGTTGAGACTGCATCTGAGCATCAACAGGGGTAGTGTGACCCTGTTGGTGCTTTTGGACCTCTCAGCAGCTTTTGATATGATAGATCACGGCATTCTCTTGGATCGCCTGAGGGAGTTAGGAATCAGAGGCACTGCACTGCAGTGGTTCTGTTCCTTCCTCTCGGGTAGGTCCCAGAGGGTGCTGCTCAGGGATAGCTGCTCCAGTAAAAAGGAGCTCACTTGTGGCATTCCTCAAGGCGCCATTCTATCCCCGATATTGTTTAACATCTATATGAAGCCACTGGGTGAGGTCATTCGGAGTTATGGAGCTGGGTGTTATCAGTACACTGATGACACCCAAATCTATTTCTCCATGTCTTGTTCGTTGGCCTCGAATTCTGATGGCGTCTCCTCCCTCAGTGAATGTCTTCAGCAGTAATTGGCTGGATGAGAAAAAACAGATTGAGAGTGAATCTAGACAAAACGAAGGTGCTCATGGTAGCTGCCCCGAAACTGAGAATTGGGTTGCAACCTCCGGTCCTGTACGGAGTCACACTCTCCGTAAAGGACTGCATTCGCAGTTTGGGGGTGCTCCTTGACTCGTCGCTCCTGATGATGAATCAGGTAAATGCAACAGTCAGGAGTGCCTGTTATCAGCTTCGGCTGATACTCCAGCTGCGCCCTTTTCTGGAAGTAAGGGATCTTGAGACTGTTGTGCATGCGCTGGTAACCTCCCATCTAGATTTCTGTAATGCGTTCTACATGGGATTACCCTCGTGCTTGGTCTGGAAGCTACAGTTAGTACAAAACATGGCAGCCAGAGTGGTTTCTGGAACATCTAGGAGGGACCATATAACTCCGGTTTTAAGGTCCCTCCACTGGCTGCCTATTAGTTTCTGGGCCCAGTATAAGGTGTTGGTTATTACCTTTAAAGCCCTAAATGGCTTGGGTCCAAACCACCTTCGGGACCGCCTTCTCCCATACAATCCTCCCCGGGCACTCCGGTCCTCTGGAAGGAACTTGCTCCAGCCATTGAAATCTAGGCTTTTTGCTACCTCCCAGAGGGCATTCTCAGTAGTCGCCCCCAGATTGTGGAATGGCCTGCCGGATGAGATCCATCTGATTACATCTCTAAACAGCTTTAAAAAGGCTGTTAAGATCTCTTTTGGCAGGCCTTTCCAGAATAGATATCCCGGCCTCAAGAAATTCCCGTTACTCGGTCCTCTCCCCAATTATGATTCTTGCTGCTTTCCCGCTACTTGGTTTGTTTTATTCATCTTATCTTGTTTATTTTATGTTTTTAACTACTGTTGTTTTAATCTAATATGTTTTAATCCTATGTCTGATTTAATACTCTTTTAAGGGGGGGAGGGTATTGCCCCCTTGATCCATGTCCATCTTGGCTGCTCGCCCTGGGGGTGACGCGTTGAGAATATTCCTTCAGAATATTATCAATGCGTCTTTCAGGAAAGGCCTTGTTCCATCTGGTTTAAAGGAAGCGGCTGTCAAGCCTCTCCTGGAAAAGCCTTCCCTGGACCCCTGGACAGGAATAACTATAGACCGGTCTCCTTGCTTCCTTTTTTAAGCAAGGTGATTGAGAGGGCGGTCGCTTCCCAATTCCAAGTTGTCTTGGATGAAACCGATTATCTGGATCCATTTCAAACTGGCTTTAGGACAGGATATGGAGTTGAGACAGCCATGGTTGCTCTGGCTGACGACCTCCGCTTGGGTATCGACAGGGATAGTGTGACCCTGTTGGTGCTCTTGGACCTCTCAGTGGCCTTTGACACAATAGACCACTCCATCCTCTTGGATCGCCTGAGAGAGTTGGGAATTGGAGGCACTGCTTTGCAGTGGTTCCATTCCTTCCTCTCGGGCAGATCCCAGAGGGTGAGGCTCGGGAACAGCTGCTCTTCTAGAATAGAGCTTAATTGTGGCATCCCTCAGGGCACCATCCTGTCCCCAATGCTATTCAACATCTATATGAAGCTGCTGGGAGAGATCATTCAGAGGCATGGAGCGCGGTGTCATCAGTATGCTGATGATACCCAGATATACTTCTCCATGACCCAGTCATTGGCTCAGACTTCAGATGGAGACTCTCCTCTCAATGATTGTCTTAAAGCGATAATGGACTGGATGAGGAAAAACAGATTGAGACTGAATCCAGACCAAACTGAGGTACTAACAGTTATGGGCCCAAAAACAGGTCTGGGAATACAATTTCCAGTCCTAGATGGAGTCACGCTCTCTTCCAAGGACTGTGTTTGCAGTTTGGGGGTACTCCTAGATTTGTCTCTTCACATGACTAATCAGGTGAATGTGGCGGTCAGGAGTGCCTGCTATCAGCTTCGGCTGATACTCCAACTGTGCCCTTTCCTGGAAAGTAGGGATCTCGAAATTGTGGTACATGCTCTGGTAACCTCTCACTTGGACTTCTGTAATGCACTCTACATGGGGCTATCCTTGTGCTTAACTCAGAAACTGCAATTAGTTCAAAATATGGCAGCCAGGTTGGTTTCTGGTATTTCCAGAAGGGAACACATAACACCTGTGTTAAAAAACCTCCACTGGTTGCCCATTAGTTTCCGGGCACAGTACAAGGTGTTGGTTTTGACCTTTAAAGCCCTACATGGCTTGGGCCCAACTTATCTCCAGGACCGCTTCCTTCCATATGATCCCCCACACACTTAGGTCCTCTGGGAGAAATCTGCTACAGCCATTGAGAACTAGGTTGACGATAACCTCCCAGAGGGCCTTCTCCGCTACTGCTCCCAGATTATGGAACGGTCTGCCGGACGAGATCTGTTTTATCACCACTCTAGCTAGCTTTTAAAAAGCTGTCAAGATGGATCTCTTCTGGAAGGCCCTTCCGGAGTGATCTTCCTGGTCTATGTTTACCTCTATGCTGCCACTGAGCACTCTAGCTGCTGTATATTATTGCATTGGATGTTTTGTTTTTAGTTGTTTGTTTTATTGATTGTATTATGATTTAAATCTTCTTAGTTTAATACTTTTTTACGGGGTGGGTGGTTAAGGGGGTTGATGGTTTTACTGTATTGATGTTTTATTGTAAGCCACCCCGATTGCGTTGCAGAGGGGTGGGATAAAAATAAACGTTATTATTATTATTATTATTATTATTATTATTATTATTATTGGGATGTATTATATAATTTGTAATTTTAACTTTTGTTAGCCACCTTGATTGCACTCAGAGGGGCAGGGTAAAAATAAATTTTATTATTTAAAATTTTATTATTATTATTTCTTGAGCTAACCTGGTCTATCAAGACCAAAACTTTGTTTACTAATAGGGCTTTGTAAATTAATACCCACACCCTAAACCAGTGTTTCCCAAACTTTGGTCTTCCAGGTGTTTTGGACTTCAACTCTCAGTAGGCCTAGCCGGTTTGGCCAGCAATTAGGAATTCTGAGAGCTGAAGTCCAAAACATCTGGAAGACCAAAGTTTGGGGCCCACCTTGGTAGCAGATCAACAACCAGCATAGAATGGGATGGAAGCTAGCATACCAAGTTCCGACAGCGAAACCATCATTCCTAATTCCTCAGTGAGGAACATGGCAACATCTTAGCAAATACTATTTGTAATTTGGTGAGACACTACAGCAAACTGGCTGAGAATTCTAAATTGCTTTCTCTACACTGCATATCCTAGGATTCCGTGGCATTTAAGTGGAATCATAGCAATAATATGTCATGAGAAAGGGTCTGGAAACATCATCATTTTGGCCTCTTCATGGTATGGTGAGCTTGTTTCCATAGTGATGCTGAATAATATTAAAGGCCAGGCTTTTCATTTTCAACTCCAGCCTACATAAGGCGATAGGGGAAGGACACATGCCTGCCTTTGATAAGTTAATCTAAATAAATGCCACATATAACATCAAAAATACCCTCACAAAATAGGGAGCTGTGTGAGTGTGTGTATTCTCTGCAGTGTTTAAAGTTACAGTCAAAAATCAGTATCAGTTAAGTCAATTCAGTAATTTTTGCCATTCACTATTAATAAGTCAGTAATAAAGTCATCAAAAAAAGAAACAGAAATGGTATGCCAAGCACCATCTTCATAGTTCTATGATTTAATAATGATCCCAGCATCACCAAGCAACACAATGCAAATAAGGGGCAAACTGAAAAACACCAAGCCCCATGAGAAAACTGTAGTTTCTAGATTATGATTAGACCATAGCAACAATAGCAGTGAATAAAATTGCACTGTGTAATTGGTGATAGGGAATTTTGAATACTAATGCAATTGAATATTATTGATTCGCTCAGTATTGACATATCTAGACATCGCTAGGCAGAAGTCTATGGAAACAAGGGCCACTGAAAGATTATATACTCTGGCTCCAGAGAAAATCATAGTAAGGGGAAGACTAGTTTGCTCTCAACTATTGGGTAGAGGAGCAGCTCTGGGAACCTTGATTCCTTCTGCACTGCCAGAAAGAGCAGTCAGGGTACGTTTACATTGTAGAAGCAATATAGTTTGACACCACTTTAAGTGCTGTAGCTCATCCTATGGAATTTTGGGATTTGTGGTTTTACAAGGTCTTTACCCTTTTCTGCCAAAGCATGATGGTGCCTCACAAAACTACAAATCCAGGGATTCTGTAGGATGGAGCCATGGTGGTTAAAGTGGTGCCAAAATGCATTATTCCTACAGTGTAGATGCACCCTCACTTGCAACTGCTACTTGGAACTAGTTTAAGCAATAGTTGTTCTTCAGCTACCGAATCAGAGAAAGCATCAAAGAGAGGATGAAAAGCTTTAGATGATTTGTTGCACCTCACCTCAGGGGCCCTGGTGGGCTGGGAAATTATACATGAACACCTTAAACAACTAAATAAAAATAAATATGATTTGCTTTTTTGAGAAGGAAGTTATTGAAACCATCTGTAAGGTGCTTTGAGAATCATTTATCTGACAAAGTGGGAAAATGAATGACTCCTTACCACTCGGTATATTGCATTTGAAGAAGTAGATTTATATCCACAAAAATATGTTAAAATAACATGAAGGTACTGCCACATTTCCTTTTTTTTTTTTTTTTTCCTTCCCTTCCCTTCTTCCTTTTTTTCCTTGCCATAAGACTCGGAGAAGAGACTGGAAAAAGACAATTTCACTTGCACCTTCTTGAGCAATCTTTTTTGGCAAGATTTCAGTCCTTACTCATGACTCACTGCAGTCCTATACATTTACTTAGAAGTAAGTCCCACATACAGCAGGTAAACCTGTACAGAATTATAGCCTGAGGAGAAAGGCTTTTGTCACCAAAACTGCTGCACCATTCCTGCTGTCATAGGCCAGTGTATGTACTGACGGGACTTCTCTTGAGACAAAGCAACCGGGTGCAGAGGTCTTCCTTTCAGTTGGTTTTATAACTTTTATTGGAGGCTCTTTGTTTTAGAAGAGCTAAAAATAGTTACAGAAAGAATTTTCTCTTTAAAAAAGCAATTGTAAAACAGTCAAAGAGTTTATTGGGATTCTTCACTGGACAAAGCTGCTGGTCTAAGATGATAAATCATTAAATAATCCTGCACAGCTCTTTGGGGGAAAATTAGCTACTCAGTTTCAAACAATATATCCAGAAATGTCACTCAGCATCCTGGTTTAATTCTACAAAGCACCGATGATAAATTAACCCTGAAATCAGATTTTCTAATCCTTGTATAGCTTGTGCTCTCATGTCTTATGGAAAATTAAGACCAACTAACATTACTGGATTATTATTTTTTGACATGCCTTTGCTTTCAAAAGAGACAGCATGGCGTGTTGCTTTGAGTCTTGGACTGGGATTCTGGGAAAGCAGGGTTCAAATGCCTGCTTGGCCATAGAAACTCATTGGGTCACCTTGGACAAGTCACATTCTCTCAGCCTCAGGGAAAGGCAAAGGCAACCGCCCTCTGAACAAATCTTGCCAAGAAAAACTTGTGATAGGGTCACCATAAATCAGAAATGATTTGAAGACACCCAACAACAAACTGCATCAGAAGCTATGATGCATAATGTTAAAGTGGCAGAGCTACACTGCTTACACAATATGCAACCATCCTAGTGAATTGTGGTAAAGCACAACAGAGAACTATGTAAGATGTTTAGTTCTACAGTGGAAACTACCACTATGCAAGGGGGGCTCCCATTGTGCAACGGGGTTCCCAATAAGCAATGGGGTGCATTGTACATTAAGTCATGTTGTGTATCAGGACCCTTTGCAATGCTCATGTTTTTGGCTCCTCTTGTGCAATGTGCAAATAAATCTTGCCAAGAAAAGCCTGTAATAAGTTCACCTTAGCATCTCTCTATAAGTCATAAACAACTTGACAGGACACAACAACAAATTTGCTTGCAAATTTCTCATTTGATAGAGACAGTTCAGAAAACACTGAGGAAGAGTACTTTCACATGAACTTTTATTGTGAAAACATCCTGCCCCATTCACAGAATTTTACAGGGAATCTACTCTAGACATTTTCTTCCATTTCTCACTTTGCCATGTTTATTAGTCACTTCTTCCCTCTTTTCTTTTATCAAAAAATATTAAGGAAAGAAATTTAAAAATGGAACAACTCCATAAGTCTTTTGATTAGTAGCATTAGGAATGATCTCTTTGGAAGCATCCCATTAAAACTAAAGCATAGTGTAGTGTAGTTTTATATATATAAATTAAAGACTTCAACATTTCAATCTGTGTTTCATGATGTTGTGTTCCTAAGAGTGATTTGTAGTCATTTTAAGAAGTATACACATTTGTAATAGTGGAGGAATTTAAATATTCTATGTTATTACTTTTACTTTATTGTATTTTAATTTACTTAGGGCCAATGCAGACCGGCCTAAAGGGGCAGCACAGAGCTGCCCCTGGGAGTGGCGAATTGGGGCTGCAGCAAACGCATGCTGCGGCCCCTGGCAAAAGGTTGCACTTTCAGCTGTGACAGTGGCTTTTCTGCACCCTTTTGGCACAGCGTGTCTGCATGCTGTGCCAAGAGGGTGTCCTGACACCACGCGCCATGCGAATGGATGCATGGCATCAGGACAGTGTCGGGGTAGAGTCAGGGTGAAGTCAGGGTGGCTGCCCTGCCCCAACTCCAGCCCCAGGCCTGCCCTTTAGGCCGGTCTGCAAAGCCCCTTAATCTTTTTATTTAAATGGTACTCTGCTACGTGAGGATTTTTATGTCCTGATATATTGTTGAGAAATCTAGATAAATAGATAGGAATAGCCTTGGACAGGTTGTTCTTTTCTCCTTCATAGTTTCCTATTTTCCATATGAAGATGATAAGACTGGCATAGCTTACCTGGCCCATATAAGGACAACAGAGATAATGTTTATCAGGAATGGAAGGCACATATCCCTTCAGACGTTGTTTACGGCAAGCATTATCATGCTAACAAGTATAAAAACAACAGTGAGGTGAGCTACAGTCAAGTACATTCCACATCCCCCAGCATTACCTGCAACATTGTACAAAAGTATTTGTTGGACTCTATCCTTTCCCATTCTGCCATCTCCTTTCTTTGTGTGTCAAGCCTGAGGGCAGGGGATTCCCCCCCCCCCCCCCCCCCGTTCTTTTTCTTGTAAAGCACCACAGGATGCAGTGGCTCAAGTGGTTAAGACACTGACTCTGTTGACTGCAAGATAGGCAAGAACCTTTGCTTAAGGACAGCTATATGAAATGTTGGCAACAAATGAAAGACATGATTAACCCACCAGACTAAGCTGTCTTTTGTTTGATTTAAGATAAGAGGTCAGCAATTTGTGGCTGTCCAAATGTTGTTGGATTGCAATGGCCATCTGCCTTAGCTAGGAGAGAATCAGTTGTAAAAAGTGCCTAGATATGAGTCCATCAACATCTGAGGGGGCACAGTTTCCCCATTTCCAGGATGGTTATTGTTTTCTTTCCAGAGATAAAATCTTCTCCTGTTTCTGGGTCTGTTTAGGGCTGGAGGATTTGAATTTCTAAGTACGCCACCAATGCTGGAAACTGCAGTTCCCGAGGATAAGGCAGTGAGTCATAATTATAAACAGTAAGCAACTCATGTCCCCAATTCACTCATGACTGAAATCTGTTCAGTATCACAGCAGCCATGCAAAACAGATCCTAGACTTGGTGTGAATCCATCCCCCTCCAATCTATGCTTTAGTCAGCACTTTTACCACCAGAGGAGAAATTTTAGGCATGCCTGATTAAATGGATGCCATACAAATTAGCTGCAATAAGAACCAGAGTAATTTTATGGGCATGAAGGAGATGCAGAGGTTTTTTGGTTTTCTGGTTGGTTTTTTTAACAGAACAGGAAAGCCAAGAACACACATCAAGCATGCAACATTTCTAGAAGGTTTTGGGGAAAACAGAATCTTGCTTACTGATTTCCTGCCTTGTAAAGTTGAGTATGCTTTAGTAAAAGTTCTCAAGCTTTCAGACATTGTTTGGATAAACATTTACAAGTTCCCCTTCTCAGATAAGCTATTGATTGGCCACACAGAAGAGTACTATAGGAAAAAGAATTATGCTTGTTTCATATGTCATATAACAGCTGAATAATAATTATTTGATGCAACAAATTGCTGCTGAATAAAGCACAACATTCAGTTCCTCAACTTGAAGAGCACATTTTAAACTCATAAAGCCAAATACCGGTAACCCAAGGGAATAAAGTCCCATGCATACCTTCAGGCAATCTTATGTTCTCAGTGGGCATTGCTGAGACATGACCTAGATCTAGATTACTAGTTCCTAGTTCCTCCTCTGTTGAATTGCATTTTATTTTAAGTTAGAAAGCGTTTTTTTAATGGTCTGTTCACTGCAAATAAAGATGACGATGCCAATATTAGAAATTAAGCAAAGCGGGGGGGAGAGATGGCTAGCCTACACTTAAAATAAAATGATTGAGGGAAGACAGACTACACTCCCAAGCAATCCTTAAAAGTAATTCACTGCTGAAGGAATGTGTAGCATCCATTTTAAGAGTTTGTCAAATGTATATCAAATGTATATTTAATTATTCAGTCTGGAATTCAAGGTAGACTATTCATCTCTATACAAGCACTAGCTAAAGTAGCATCAAGAAAATGCTGTGTGATAAGTCACAGGTTTCTTATCAGAATTCTAAGAAATAGGTACCAGAGTGGCTTGCCCTGAAATAATATGTTAATAGCATCTGAACATTGTTCCAGTGAAGTGTCACTAGGAGCTAAGAAGACTTAGGGGTGAAACAGATGGGCAGGAAAAACTGACTTGAAGGCTTGAAGCTGCCTTTTCCGAAGCCGCATTGAAACCCCACCAACTGCAAGGTGTTTGGAGTGTGCATGTCATGATCACACAGCATAACTTTGAGCTGTGCCATTGGGTACTTTTTTTTTTTTTACTGTTTCCTCACACCTTCACAGGTGTGTTCCTGCACACCTTCACAGGAGCAAACCACCAGTGACTGCTATCCCATTGGATGGCCAGTCCGCATTCGCATGTGCAGCCCTTCACCAGGATAGGGCATTGGAGCAGAGGTGTGCCCATTCAGATGCCGGCAAAGTACAATCATGTCCCTCCTTCACCCCATGCCCAGCTTTGGTATGGCAGCTCTGTCCCTTTCAAATGCACTGCTGTGTCAGGGCGTTTTACATGCACAATCAGGGTTAGGGTTTGGAAAGAGCACCCCTTTAGGACTGCCCTGGCATTGGTGCATTTATACATACATACAAAGATGTGCACTTTCTGGGAAGAAGCAGAAAAATCAAGCTCCTTTTAGGACAGCTTTTCTCCCCATAGTGCGGCTTGGGTTCAAGCCATGCATCATCTAAATGTCCCCATCTTGAAGCTGGCTGGAAACCTGCTTATTTTGACCATCTGTTTTGCCCCTTAGTGATGGTCAGAAATGGTAACCTATCCCCAGGTAAGTGAGGGAGACTGAGTATCACTGTGAGAAAAGAACAAGAATTCTGTAGTTCGAAGTGAGACCAAAGAAGACTTACAGAAGACTTTAATTTGGTTCTGTTGGAAGACATATGTGTTGCATTCTCCTTTCCCTCCTGAGTTAGGTTTCCTCCTTTTCTCATTCTATCTGGCAGTTGAACTGACTCTCTGAACAGTCTAAACTGTCACCTCTCCGTTCCAGTCAGTAACAGTCCTCCTCTGAGGGAGGTTAACATCTCTCTTCCTGCTATATCATTTCCAGTTAGATTAGGTTTTAGTTTATTTTATGTATATATTGATTAAAGCCATTATTGTTTGTTTTTAAACCACAAACTACATGTTGTTTTTTGATTTAATCTTTATTCTTTAGGAAAGCATATCAAAATATAGTCTGACCCATGGTTTTTTCTGCTCTGCTGATGAAAGCTGAACTCTAACAAGTTTAACTTTCATACCTGCATATTTTAGTTTACCTTTAAAAGGATTAAAACCCTGGGAAACTAAAATTGCACCCCACAGGTTCTCTCAGCATTAGAATGTTACCCATCTCCTACAAAATATGGAAAATTAATCTAAGAAGTAATTAAATCTCAGTTTTCAACTGATGGCTTGCTATTTAAAATTGTTAGCAAGTCAGATTTTAAATAGATCATCAGTAGATAACTTGCATAACACCATAGTTACCCATTATCTAGTCCTTGAAAAATGTTTGTTGTTAACTACCCTCAAGTTGACCCTGACTCATGGTGAATGATCCCATGAATGAGACGTCTCCAGGACCCCCTGTCCTCAACTGCTCTGCTCAGTTCTTGCAAACTCAGACCCATGACCTCCCTAATTGAGTCTATCCATCTATCATATGGTCTCCCTCTTTCTATTACCCTCTTCTTTTTCTAACATTATTGTTTTTTCTAATGAATTATGTCTTCTCATGATGTGGTCAAAGTATGAGAGCCTCAGTTTGATCATCTTGACTTCTAGAGAGATATCAGGCTTGATCTATTCAAGGACCCATTTGTTTGTCTTTTTGGCTGTCCATAGTATCCTCAGCACTCTACTCTAGCACCACATCTCAAATGAATTGATTTCTTCTTGTCCACTATTCTCAATGTCCAGCTCTCACATCTGCACATGGTGGTGGGGAATACAATGGCATGTATGATTCTAACTTTAGTGCTCATTTGTATATCTTTACTCTTTAGGATCTTGTCTAGTTCTTTCATAGCTCCTGTTATCACACCCAGCATATCCTGCATTATTTTGGAGTACAAATATTTTGTTCTATTTTATTATAATAGCAGTTACAGAGACCATAAGCATGAGCATGAACTTGGAAATATCAGATGCCCTTTAAAGTCAACTTCTGATGACTGGTCACAGACCTGATGGTATGTTGAAAGGACCCCTGCAACTTTATGGTTGTGAATATTGCTGCTTCCACACCCCCTGTGGTGTGCATTTTCTCTTGCAGGTTTGTTGACAAAGGTTTGTCAGCCTAAAGCATTGAGCCAATCTTTCACCATTGTACTTTCCCATGCCTCATTCTGTTCCAATCTCCCTAGGTTGTCCTGATCTTATTACTGCTTAATTAAATCAATATCACTGTCATATTCCTTTTGTAACTCTAAAGTTAAAAACCTTCAAGGAGCTGGGAATCCCAACTGTGACATGTTGCAAGATTTTTGCATTCTCTTTCGCCTTCCTTAGATAGATAGGGATTTCCTATATACAAACTCCTCTATCTCTCTCCCTCTCTCATTCAAAGTAACAATGTGACTTAGGTCACTCCCCTTTGGGAATAACAGATTCTTTCTCGCTCAAGATTTTTAACTGAGTTGTTCCCAATTTCTTGCTGTCTCAACTTCGGAAAGATGGTGAGATAAATATTTCTCTCTACTTGAACTATTCACTAGCTAGATTAGGATATAGGTTTTTTTTATGTAAATATAGATTAAAACCATTGTTTTAAACTAAAAGCTATGTGTTTTGGGGAGGTTTTTTTGAGTCAGTCTCAGTTCTTAGGGAAGTATTGTAGCCAAGAATGCTATTAGGATAATTTTTAATTAGCTCAATTTACGAGAGGGGCTGGCTACAACAGCCCTGCGGATATTGCCTCCTGATATGTATACGAAGTACACGGGGGGGGGGGGGTTGAGAAATGGAGTAGAGACAGATATCTCCAATTAATATCCTAATTTATTAATAACAGTGGCAACATGCACAATGCACAAACACACACACACTCATACAAGGCTCAGGAAGATCAGGGGTTTGCTTGACAAAGTTTTTGAGGCAAAACTACGGGTGATACTCACTATAGATGGAGCCTTCTCCGGGGTCCAGTTGGGTGAAGTGGCATGAGACACAACCGTTCCAAGAGCACGGGGTGAATGGAGATGCCAGTAACTAGATCAGAGAACAAAGTGATGCAGGGTCCCCCTGAATTCAGACTAGTGATCCTGAGTGAAGAATCCAAGGGTTTTTTAAGGCAAAATCAAGCCCCTGGTGATGTGCTTAACTGATTAGCTAATGTCTAGACAAAAGGGTTTGATTGCTTAACCATAGCTTGGATTGTTTGGTTAAGGTTTAGTCAAAGGTGTTAGATTGCCTAGCTGAGGTAATCTGGTCTGGCAATATTCAAGGGGAAATGAGAGGAGATTGAGTTGTCTGGCCGGCTCATCAGGTGAGATATCTCGGCAATTATCGCCCATCTTTCTGGTTATGGAGGTGATATTAGCCCATTTGCGACTTCCACACTATTTGCCTGACTCAGGGGTTGGAGATTTTCCAGTCCTCCAGGTGACCTGGGCATAACCTCTTTACCATGCCATGGATGCATATGGAGTTCACTGCAGAGTGCATCTGGGGCCATGTGGAATTCATACACACACCAAAATTTAGAAAAATGCGCTTATGGTAACAGTACAGTTAGGCAAAGGTACATTTCTGCTACTCTGCTAATTTAAAGCTGGACTCTAACAGGCTTGGCTTTCATATTTTTGATATGCACTTCTGGAATGGTAAAGTTTTGCCTTACTTCAAACAACCTCCTATCTTTAATTTTGTTAGTTCTTGTGTGTGTGCATGTGTGAATGATATTGTGTGAATGGCGATTTTCCCCTTTGCTGTTAATTAATAAAGCTAAGTTGTACTTTGCACTCCGAGAGGTCTAGTTTGTGGACCTGTTATACATGAGTGAGATCCCAGCTATTATTACCATAGTCACTTCACTGGTCCCAATTGAGCTAAATTAATTTCTCCCTTGCATACAATTTGTGGGTGCCCTGTCAGAACCCTATGCAATTTAGATAACACTGCCCTTCTGATTCCTAGTTTTCTTCTGATCTCTTGACTGCCATCTCCATTCTAATCAATGTTTGAAAAATGTTAGAACAATCAAATTCTGCTTATTCTGAGTGGAAGATATACTTCCCCAAATGACTATTCACACAATTTCTTCTTCCTTTTTTCCCTCTTTTTATCCTGCTTTCCCTGTGAATATATTATTTTTCAGCACAATGTTGACATCATGACCCACAAGCTTTTTACTTGGCAAATCCTTCTCACAAAGTTGCTATTTTGTCATGGCTACAGTGGAGACTGGTGGCTCCAATCTCAGTGGGGTAGTCAAGCTACTCTGGGTTATAGTCTTAAATTAAAGGAACTATGAGAGATGTTGAAGCCATCCTCAGAGTAAATTCTGCGTTTTAAGAGTGATTCTCTTGGGATCGTTTTACTCTGGTTTTGAAGAATAGTCTTAATCTGCTATGCATCAGCTTTGGACTCCTGGCAAGATGAGAAATGATAAATGAACAAACAATGTCCATGCAGTTCCTGTTGTCACACAAGAAGCCTGCTAATTGGGATATAAAGCCGCTTTATGGTTAAACAATTAATCTATTTCATACTTTTTGGGCATAGTTTGAATTTTGTGAGGAATTTCAGGACATAAGAATCAAGCCAAAACCAATTCTATGTATCCCCACACAACCTACCACACAAATGTTTTCTTGCTTTTATGGATGAGGGATTTGAAAACACTCATTGGAGACCCTTTATCATGCCTGTCTTGAGCTATGAAGTACAACCTATTCTCAGTTTTATGATGTTCAGCTAATTATGGCAAGCATGCAAGGAAGCTTCTGGCATTTTGTGGAAAATGTCACCAGTTATTTTGAAAAGCTGAACTGCACAGTAATCCTGTTGGTATATTATTTATATAATGTCCCACTTTCATCAATTTTACATCACTGCAGTGAACTATCCAAATCTCACAACTATTTTATAACTATTTGGAAGCTGAAAATCAATTCTAGTCTTGTTTTCCTCCTCTGTGCAGACTTTAAACATGTTTGGATTCTTGAAGCACTGAAAACTGGTGTGTTTGTGCGTGTGTGTGTGTGAAATATCTTGTCAATTTGAGCTTCAGGGAAAGGAAAGCCTTTTCATGTCTTTAAAGTAACAGCCTCCGGATTTCTGCTGACTTTCACCCTGACCTGCCAATTTCTCATATCTTCAGGGAAACTTCAATCTGGTAGTTATGCACCTTCACTCTGAAGCAGACATTTCTACATGATTCTTTTGATTATGTGGATTGACTGTTCACTATAATTTGAATGGTAAATCAGCCCAAGAATCCCATTTTTATGCTCAGAGTTATCTCATTACAGCAAATGAGTCATTTTATGGCACAAGTAGAAAACATGCAATTCTCCAGAAATTGTGAATTTCCATTCCCAGTAGCCCCAGAAAGCCTTGCTGTTGTTTAAGGATTTCTAGTCCAACAACATCTGGCAGACCACTCTTGCCTTAGGGATTGGCTGAAACAAACTGTTACAGAAACTGTGTGCATATGTGATTTCAAGTTGATCTCCAAATTTATCTGGACTTCAATCTTCAAAAACACCAGTTACTGAAACTAACTCTGTGTGTTTCTCAACAAGTTTGTATTTGGCAAATACAATCAAATGATTATAGATTTACAAGGGGATAGCAGGTCAGTATCATTACCACACACATGCAATGCAAAAGCATTATGCTCTAAAAGAAAAATAATAGAAAAAGTAGTACTTTGCACAACACTTTCATTCATTAATGGCATCTGGTGTCACCAGTAGTGATGGTCAGTAGATATTTTTTCAAATTGGATTAGACAAATTCATGGTACTCCATTCGATTCACTGCCCAGCCAGCATTCCCTAGCCACTAAAAATGCCCAGAAGCCAATGGGCTGTTCAGGTGGGCTGTTCCAATCTTTGGTGTTCAGGTGGGCTGTTCCAATCTTTGGCTGTTGAGGTGGGCTGTTCCAATCAATGGGCTGTTCAATGGGCTGTTCCAATCTTTGGTGCTCCCCTCAATGCAAAAAAAGGTGTTTGTTCTGGACTTCTTCAGAGCCTGGAGTGCCTCTAGTCATAGTGTGTCTGTGGATGGTGCTATAATAGCTATATAAAAGATTCAGACTTAGAGCATTACTTTATTAATATAGTGAAACAGATTCTATATTATAGAGCCTCCAGCAGCAAAGCACACCACAGACAACCTCAGTGGGCTATAGACCTGCTTGTGTGGGTTTCCAAAAGGAATTTAATTGGGGATTTTTAATTTAGAATCTGATTTGGGCCCCTAGTGGGAAGCAAGGATATGAGCTGGACAGGTTTTTAGTCTTTCCTATCTGCCTCCTGCAATATATTAACATACTTCCTAATGCAGATGACTTGGTAAGAAGTGGAGAGTGGCTACATTATAGAAGTATCCTTAAAAGAAAACCAGCATGAGATGTAGCATTGTAATGCTAAAGTCTGATGCAGGCACTCATTGTGATAATCTTAAATCATGCCTCCAGTGAAGAGTCCAAAATGCAAGTAGCTATGTTGATCTGTATCAATAGGAATTTTCAAACATTTCTATCCCCAACAGGACCAGGTCTTTTGTAAAGGTGCTAGGTTTTAATTGTCCATTCAAGATCAACCCATGCCAAAATACTTGGCATTATTAAAGAGATGGCTCAAAACAATTATTTTTCTGGTAGTCTGCACTTCCCAGCCTCACCAGTATTGTCAGGATTGTAGTTGAGCTCCGAGGGGACAGAGATGTGTAAGAAAGTGGCAGAAGAAGTAATCATACCTCCTATCAAAATGTCCCAGTAATTTGATCTTGCAAGTCTGAGTGAGTCAACTCATACAATACAGTTGAAAACGTACATCCAACATTGTGCGATAACAGAAAATCCTATTGCGTATTTGTATTTAGTTGTATGGAAAATCTCACAATAATGATTCAATGATTCTCTGAAAAATTCTGGTTTTCACATTCCTAACTTCTGAAAAAAACCTCTCAAGCCCATGACCTACTCCACCACTTGCATTCTGAATTAGCAAATTGTTGATAATTTGGTCTGGAGGAAAACATGTGATTTCCCATCACACAAATTTCACACCCTCTTTTGGATCTGTTCGTTCACCCACATCCATCCTTAGTAACATCATGTGCTTGATGCTATTTCTCATATTTTCTCTACTTCTCCCAATGTCACTTATTTGTTTAGGGAAGGGGTACAGAATATGGGCATACATGCTACTTCTCAAAGGAGTCAAGCTATGAACTTACTAACAGCTTACCTTGTCTTTTTTATTTTTTTTACCTTTATTCAATTAAAATCAACATAAAACACGTTACATAGACATACAAACCTATATACATATAACACAAAACAAACATAGAAACATACAATACATTAATAATCAAATAATTCTAACATAAAGACAAGACCCAATTGACTTCCTGGATCCTTAGTCAAGTCATTTTTCCTGTGCATAATAACTACCTTTCATCTTATTCTAAGATTCAAACTGAGATTTGTTCTAACCTATAAATAACTCTTATCTTCTTGTACCTTTTATTAACTGAAAAAGCTAATAATCAATCTCTTAATTTGTTATATACTTTTATCTCAATTTTTCTCAATTTCAGTTTCGTCTAATGTTCTTCATCACCAAAATTCTTCAGTCATCTCTCCTTATCTTACATCTTATTTTTCCTCCATTATTTTTTTGTTATTAATATAACTGAGTAGCGGCTCTCAAGTTTTTTCATTTTTTCCCCAATCTTGTCCTCTTAACATAATAGTCAATTTATCTAATTGCATAAGCTCAAACAATTTAGACACCCATTCCTTTTGAAGTGGAGTCTTCTCATTTTTCCATTTACCTGCATATAGAATCCTGGCACAGGTAGTCATGTAAAAAAGAAGTTTCCCAAACCTATGTTCTAGTTTTTTATCTATACATATACTTAGTAAATACATTTTAGGATCCATACTTAACTGAATTGCCAAAATTTCCTCCACCGTTTTATGGATAGTGGTCCAGTATTTTTCAGCTTTTTTACAGGTCCACCATAGGTGATAAAAAGTTCCCCTTTCTCGGTTACACTTCCAGCACTTGTCTGAAAGCCCTTTATATATTTTAGCTAATTTGGTTGGTGTTACATACCATCTATGATGCATCTTATAAAGATTTTCCCTCAAATCAAAGCTGGTTGTGTAACTTAAGATCTTAGTCCATACTATCTCCCATTGCTCTAGTTCGATTATTTGTTTTATATCTTGAGCCCATTTTACCACGTACTCTTTCACCACTTCTTCTTCTAAATCAATCTCCAACAAACACTTGTAAAACAGGCCAATTTTATGTGGGTTATCAGACATTATGTGCTCTTTGAATTTATTTTTATTGATTCTTATCCCTATTGTTTTAGAGTTAAAGGAAAATCTTTCTTTTAACCTTTTACTTTTTTTTACCTTGTCTTTTAACACACCATCAAAAAATAAATCTGACCCTCAAAAGATAAAATATTCCAGAGGAAGAGAATGCTGGAAAAGACAAGGAAGCCTCCCCGACACGTCGGGAGGGGCTCTCATTTGCGTCGGCCTAGAAGGGCCTCGACCCATATGATTGGCTGAGTAGCCCGTAAGACCCGCCTCTTCCGGGCTGCTCAGCCAATCAGGTCAAGCGAGAATTGGAAATCTCGCGAGATTTCTGGTCTCGCGAGATTTTTAGAATGGGATTTGGCCAGGCTATTTAAGCCTGGGCTGCCTCGTGGGCAGCAGCCATTTTGAAGGGACAAGCGAGCAAGCAGCTCGCTTCTCCGCAGCTCCTGAGGACCTTTTGGGCCTAATTTAGGCAGGGGCCTCGGAGCGCAGCGGAACCCTGGGACGAGGGTGCGACCGCGAGGGAAGCTGTTGCCGCGCTTACACTCGCGGCTTCAGCAGCGGGTCGCCCCGCGCCAGGCTCGCTGTACGCGAGACTGTGGCGTAGGCCTTCGGCCATTTGTGGAGGAGGAGGCGGCCTTCTTGGGGCCTATAAGGACATCTTTGGACGGTCAAGGGCGGCGCCGCCACAGGCGTCCACGCGGGAGGGATCAACGGCCCAGCTGCCCCATTGTTTCGCCCCCGTTCTTCAACGAGCGGTGGGCTAATTCTCCCTCCAGCCTTGACCCTGGGCAGACCGTTCGCGGTGCCATCAGTGGTCGGCGGAGGAGCAACAAGGGCGGCTATGAGCAGAAACAGCAAAGAGGACAAACCGCAAGTTAAAAAAAAAAAACACGAATTGAGGTCTATTTGGGGCCCAGTTCTTACGGCCTATTTGGGGCCTATTTGTTAACCCAGGCCTATTTGGGGCCTATGTTTGGGGCCTATTTGGGGCTCATGTTTGTGGCCTAATTGGGGCCAAAAAATCTGGGACAAGGCCTATTTGGGGCCTGGGAAAGCGATTGCCCAATTGGGACTACAATTAGCCTGCCTATTTGGGGTGTGGGGCGCTACATTTGATTATTGGAGCTTACAATTCTATTGCAAAAATTGCAGTGCTTATATTATCACGGTGGGCTATTTCTCCCTTCGGCCTTGACCCTGGGCAGACCGCCAGCGGTGCTTCAGTGGTCGGCCGAGGAGCGACAGGGGCGGTTGCGAATTGGAGGATCGAAGAAGGACTTATGGAAAGCAAGCACCTAATCGCAAGTTAAAAAAAAAAAATCACGATGAATTGAGGCCTATTTGGGGCCCGATTCTCAAGGCCGATTTGGGGCCTATTTTCTTACTTCAGGCCTATTTGGGGGCCTACGTTTGGGGCCTATTTGGGGCCTACGTTCGTGGCCTATTTGGGGCCTAATATTGGATCAGGCCTATTTGGGGCCTTTGAAAGCGGTCGGCCTAACTGGGGCCTAAATCTAGCTGGCCTATTTGGGGCTTGGGACATTACACTTGCCCATTTGGGGCATACAATCCTACGACATTGGATGATTTGATATTGTTGATACAAATTGCAGTGCCTATGTGTTCACATTAATTTAATGTTAATAATAATAATAATAATAATAATAATAATACTGAATATATATATATATTTCTTATATACACATCTATAGATACATACACACACACACACACACATATATATATACATATATATATATATATATATATATAGCACTACCACAGTGTATTTAAACTTTGAGTGTTTATTTTAATATTCACACTCCATCTGGGGGTGCTGACATATAGGGATTGGTTTTAACTTTGTGAGCAGCGCTTCCATTAACATGCCGCGCAGTAAGGCCCAAGGCAAGAAACGCGCAGCTGCACCTGGACACAAAGCAGACCAAGCACTGGCTAAGTGTAGTAATCCTGAAAAAGACAAGGATTTAGACATTCACGCTCACCTAGATCAAATTGGCCGCACTATGCAAGCCTGTGCCTCTGTATGTGAGCAATTGGCTCAGCAACATTTAGCAAGGAGTTCACCTACTTCACAGGTTATAGCACCTACGGCTATAGCTCATTCTTCTACTTCAATACAGCACATTTTGCTTAAATTGGCCATACTATGATGGTTTGTTTTTCACTGTGTGAGCAACTGGCTCAGCAACATTTATTGGTAGGCTCATACTGCTCACAGGTTGTAGCTTCTACAGCTATAGCCCTAATTGTGTCACATATATTTATGAAAGTCACACTCTCTCAGCCTCAGGGGAAGCAATATTCTAGATATGTATCAGGAATTGGTTTCTGTGCAAACGGATTTTACAGGCCCGTTTGAGGCCTAAGTTACTGGCCTATTTCTATTTGGGGCCTAAATTCAGGGGCCAAAAAATGCTCACCAGTTTGAGGCCTTAGTTCTGCTGATTTGAAAAGTAGTGACCTTCTAAGGCTTAGCTCTCGGGGTGTGCTATTTAATAATAATAACTACTAAGGATGATAATAATAATAATAATAACAACAACAACAACAATAAGGAATATATATATTTTCAAAGGCACGATACAAAAAAAAAAAAAAAAAACCCAACAAAAACATTGGGCGACAACCGTACAACGCCGGCGTGTCCTTCGGAGAGTGAGAAACAGGCTCTTTAACAGTGGTTGGTCAGACTCACCCGGATAACAGGTTGTCGTTTTCTCGGCTTTAGCCCCAAATTTTAATTTCAGCAGGCCTAGTTGGGGCCTAATATTGTTGGCCTATTTGGGGATTAAGTTTGCTAGCCGATTTGGGGCTTAATGTATATATATATATATATTTATATATTTATATATATATATCACATATATGTATATTTAAATCATGAGCTATGGGCCTATTTAGGGCCTAATACTAATGGCCTATTTGGGGTCTAAATCCAGTGGCTGTATGAGGCCTAAATCCAGGGGCCTAAATTGCTCACTGGTTTGAGGCCTATGTTCTGTGGATGTAAAATTAGTGACACACTAAGGCTTAGATCTCTGGGGGTTCTATATAATAATAATAATAATAATAATAATAATAATAATAATAATGAATATATTTATTTATAAAGACACGATACAGGTGAGGCTCACTCTGTTCACGGGTTGTAGCTTTCATGGCTATAGCCCTAATTTTGACACTTATATATATGCATATATATGTTAAGAATTGTTTTCTGTGCAAG
This sequence comes from Phrynosoma blainvillii, assembly GCA_026167975.1. Taxonomy (NCBI): domain Eukaryota; kingdom Metazoa; phylum Chordata; class Lepidosauria; order Squamata; family Phrynosomatidae; genus Phrynosoma; species Phrynosoma blainvillii. The sequence goes on from JANUYF010000005.1 coordinate 44,376,562, forward strand.
CGGTTTTTATAGGCCTGTTCGAGGCCTAAGTTTCTGGACTATTAGAGACCAAGATTGACAGCCTGTTTAAAAGTCTTCAGCATATTTGGGGCTATTTGTGTGGCACATTTAATATGAATAATAATAACAATAACAATAATAATAATAACAACAACAATATTTATTGGCCTTGATACGCAGACATGTGTGATGGTGACAGAGCAACAGGTTCAGCAGCACCTGTGGGTAAGCTCTTACAGCTCTCTGGTTGTAGCATTCACGGCTATAGCCCATTTTATCAGAGACGCAACATAACATAATTCACAGGTTAGGGCAACGCACTACCTTTTGAATCCATAGAGACTTTCAACAACAACAGGCCAAGCACTGTTAGGAGACACCACAACACCTGAGCAGCTACTGCTATGCTTTCGGTGGGGGATTACCAAGCATCGATAGGTGATTCAAGCCTTTGATCGGGTGCAGGTGTGTATCATAACAATAATGCACACTCAACTTGGCCTCCATTTGGTTTGGGCTACTGGTAGCCAAACATGAACAAGTACCGGATGTAAATCTCCTCGGTCTGCATCTTTACCTGCATTTATACCAAAAGCTGTTTGCCTTCAAGGTGCTGTGACACGGGGGCAGGAGATAAGCGGTAGTGGGTTCATTATGGTTCGGGAACTGACAGGATGGTTGAATGCAACCCAGGTGCAGGTAAGTCTACACCTTTGGGGTCCCACCATCCACTGTCAACTAAAGAAAAGATTTGGGAGCGGAGTTTATTGACTTGTTTTAGCTTTTATTTGTGATCCTGATCCATGGTTCATGGTTATAAGATTGAGTAGTTTCAGCACTTCATAATGAAGGTCAAGTAATCAAACGCCCAAAAAAGAGATATGGGTATTGTTAAAAGGATTATGGGCTTTACAATGTTACCGAAGCAATATTATAGAGAAGGATGGGGACCTCACCCCGGGTCATCATATGTTAGAATTAAGAAGGATGGCGGGGAGGCAACCTAATCACAATCTAAAGTGGATAATAAAGACACATTGAGTAAATTGCAATCCCTGATGGGATTATTAAATTTCGATGGCAAACTTATTGTCTCGGAGAGGGCTTTTGTTCTTATTTATACAAAAGCCACCAAAAGTATCAAAGCACCACATCATCAAATCAGGTTCCGGGTTTGTTAAATCAGCTAGAAGTTAACTGTTGCGTTTTCAGTTTTACAGGTTTCAGCAAGTCGTACCTGTGGCATCATCTTAGCCGCTGGACGTAACAACCCGGCTTCGGAGCTTTGGCGAACAGAAATCGACAGGGCGATTATCCAGTCCATCGCTCCATCGATGTGCAAGTTGTATCAGCTCGTGTGGCGAGCATTTGGATGTTTTTTGCCATCTGTCGGGGAGGTGGAGGCTTGGCCTTATATGTAAATTAGTTATCAAATTTGCAGTCCATCTCCGACAATTGGGTTTAACACCAGAGCTGAGGGGTTCATTGACTATACAGTTGATTTTAGAATTAGAAGGGCCTTGGGGGATGGGCGAGAGAAGGTGTCTGCCTTAAGGAAATATCTCAAGATCAGGCTGGATGGGTTAGGTTATATGTTCTGCATAATACTGGTTTACAGTTAACCCAGTTCAATGCAAGGCTGTTTTAAACGAACGTTGGGCGCTCTTGAGCGTCTCAAGTTTTAAGCGAAGAATTGTTTAACATGGTCATTGACATGTGGTTCTAATTTAATTTGTTTCAGCATAACTGTCGTCGGAGAGTGTTTGGATTGTTGGCTACAGCTTAGTATGATAGGTGGAGCAGCACGTGGTCCAACGGTCCAGTGATGCTAACTTGTGTCTGGATTATTGGTCACAGCCTAGTATTCTGGGCAGAACGACACTTGGTTCAGCAGCGCAGCGATATTGATTGGGGATGCCAAGGCGCAGGACCTGTTAGATGGTTCGGATGCGGAAGAATGCTGTGGGGAGCATTACTCCCTAGAATTCTGGAGCTCCTCAAAACATTCAAGCAACCCAAGGGACTGATCGTCCATCTAGGAGAGAATAATTAGGAAAAGTTACCTCTTTGAACTTGGCTAATATGATTTTGAATGATTTCCGCGAGATCAAGCGACTCTTGCCAGAATCAGTGCTGAGTTGGACAAAGTTTCTGCCTAGAAGAATTTGGCAAGGTGTTCGAAATCAGACTGCCATTAACAAGACTAGACGCTTTTTGAACAGAAAGTTGGCAAAATCTTTGGGGGAATTAGGAGTGTTAATTTTGAAACATGATGGTATTCAAGCAGATAGGCCTTATTTGTACAGGGGCGATGGGGTGCACCTCTCCCCAAAAAGGTATTGACATCTATTTGGATTCGTTAAAAATAAGTATAAAAGGACTATTGAGGGGGGGGGAGGGGATGTCTAGCTAAGCTGACCCCCTCCTGTGGCGGGCAGGGACCCCTCCCTCTCAGGGATGGAAATAGGTTAATCTGGAATGTAATATGCATACGATTTGAATAAAGTTGAATAATACATGATGTCATTAGTTTTAATTAAATTGAATGACGTAATAGTTAAATTTAATGACGTCATTTGATAATGAGTTAGGTTATGACATCATATCCGGTTGGGGGGAGGGGGTTAGAATTGTTAAAGGATATGTAAGGAAGTTTTAACTTGGCGCATGCTAGAATAAGATGGTTTAAAATAATAGCGAGTAGCTTAATCGCTGGTATGCATGCGCCAAATAATATTTTGATATAGATGTTTACTAATATTCTTAAAATGAAAATGGTTAATTTGTTACGACCCTGTACGAATAAAGTTGTGGCCTACAGTGTTTTACCCATAACAATGCGTACGAGTCCTTTGTGCCGAAGCAAGGAAGCCTCCCCGACGCGTCGGGAGGGGCTCTCATTTGCGTCGGCCTAGAAGGGCCTCGACGCATATGATTGGCTGAGTAGCCCGTAAGACCCGCCTCTTCCGGGCTGCTCAGCCAATCAGGTCAAGCGAGAATTGGAAATCTCGCGAGATTTCTGGTCTCGCGAGATTTTTAGAATGGGATTTGGCCAGGCTATTTAAGCCTGGGCTGCCTCGTGGGCAGCAGCCATTTTGAAGGGACAAGCGAGCAACCCATCCCACCCACCCTTTAATAGTACAGGTTATTTACTCTCAGGCTTAGGCTGGTCGCTTACGGGGGCCGGGAGGGAATTTTCCCAAATAAGCCTGTTTGGGTTTTTCGCCCTCCCTGAGAACAAATAACGTTAGTTAGGGTGTGGATTATAATTACACAAATGTTAGTAATCATTATGTATTTGTTGGACAACATAATTTGTGATAGTTAATTGGAAATGATGGTTTATTAATGTTATATGTCGCAACTTAGATTTTGGGTCTTGTGAATATGATAAATGTCTTATATTTGGCGGGCAGGGACCCCTCCCTCTCAGGGATGGAAATAGGTTAATCTGGAATGTAATATGCATACGATTTGAATAAAGTTGAATAATACATGATGTCATTAGTTTTAATTAAATTGAATGACGTAATAGTTAAATTTAATGACGTCATTTGATAATGAGTTAGGTTATGACATCATATCCGGTTGGGGGGAGGGGGTTAGAATTGTTAAAGGATATGTAAGGAAGTTTTAACTTGGCGCATGCTAGAATAAGATGGTTTAAAATAATAGCGAGTAGCTTAATCGCTGGTACGCATGCGCCAAATAATATTTTGATATAGATGTTTACTAATATTCTTAAAATGAAAATGGTTAATTTGTTACGACCCTGTACGAATAAAGTTGTGGCCTACAGTGTTTTACCCATAACAATGCGTACGAGTCCTTTGTGCCGATGCAATTACTTTTCTAAGGGAAATTTGTCAAGGTTCAAGAACAGAAAATTGAGTAGAGACAAAGGTTTATTCAATGACAGTCCAGTGCAGGTGTTGGCATTAAAAACTGAGCAATCTGCTACTGAAGCAAACACACACTTGAATGTTAATAGCTGTTTTGGAGAGTCTGTCCAGAAACAGAGTACCACAATACATTAACCAATAAACAAACAGAAATCATTAAGACACAATGGGAACATTATTACTTTGGAATGGTGCAGAGTCACATTGTGTGAGCTGTGTAATAGACATATATATAAATGAAATGTTCATAGGCCACTGAGGAAGACAAGAGTCGAAACGCGTCTGGCCTTGGTTTATGAATTTTCATTTTACCTTTTTCTGCATTTGCAGATCCTTTAGTGGGGTAAATGGTACGCTTTTAGTAATTTTTTTTTTTAACTACAAGTGTGTTTTTTACGGGCATTGTTATTCTTTTATAAATTTGGCCCTTGATTTTTTGGGCCTTTTAACACATTTTCATTATTGGCACGTGATTTAGTGGGGTACTTTTACCCTTTTAGTAATTTTAGGGGCTTTTCTGCTCCAGGGTTTGGCTAATCCTTTCTATATTTCTATATATCTTACACCATTGTTTTTGAAGTTGGGTGGGGCATGGTAGTTTTTATTGCTTTGGCATAACCCCCTTCTTTGGGTTTTTTGGCATTAAAAACTGAGCAATCTGCTACTAAAGCAAACATACACTTGAATGTTAATAGCTGTTTTGGAGAGTCTGTCCAGAAACAGAGTACCACAATAGATTAACCAATAAACAAACAGAAATCATTAAGACACAATGGGAAAAATGCAGCTAGTAAAGACTATTCATGCCAAACCTTTTCGTTACATGTTAGATTGTTATTGCTATTAGCAGAGCATGCCAGTTAACAAATGGGAAGCTTAGACTGCTCTGGAAATGTTTAACCTCATTGTCTTTGAGATTCCTAAGAGCTCAATAATTTGCCTTGACTCAGGATATTTTTCCTGTTGTTTTTTTATGCAAAAGACCAACATGACTATGCCCTTTGAAATAACAGAGATTATTTCTGAACACATGAATGATTGGTGAAATGTTTAGGCCCCTAGTTTGTCATGCCAAGTTGAGGAGCTGGCATTCACTTGTTGACCTGAAAGAAATATTTGGTGGCTGGAATCTAGCTTTTATCAAAAGTTGCTTGTGTTCCAAAGCAGTGTACCTAGTCAGCAAAACCACAAAGCTGTCATAGAAACATAGAATCATAGAATTATAGAGTTGGAAGAGACCACAAGGGCCATCCAGTCCAACCCCCTGCCATGCAGGAACTCCCAATTAAAGCATCCCCGACAGATGGCCATCCATCTATCATGTCTATCTATCTATCTATCATATCTATCTATCTATCTATCTATCTATCTATCTATCTATCTATCTATCTATCATCCAGCCTGTCTATCATGGGACAATGCATTCCTGCTGGTTTCTTCAACGAAGTGCCAATGACATCTTCTAATGCCTTAGGATATGCTACCCCAGGGCAGCTGCATAGCTCTGGATAATTTTCTGCATGCAATAATACAGGCTTATGATAAAAAAAAACTTTTTTCAGTATTGTAGCCATTTTTTAATCTGTTTTTGTAGCTGTTTAAATGTGGTGGTGAATTTGAAAAATAAAATAAAAATGTACCACACAAAGTTCTTTTGCAAATTCAGTATTTTTATCAATTCATTTATTACTCAGCTTTAAGTGCAGACACGGGTGTTCCAGTGCAATTTCTTTTAGTGCTTTTGAATGGGTTTTTGTGTTTTATATGAACAAATTAAAGTGTTTAGAAAAATCTGTTAGATGACTTTAACCCCTTTCTTATTCTTTGCAGGAACAGCAATTTAGCTTGCTCACAGAATGCCAGCTATGATATTATTCTTATCTCCCTAGAGCTCATGATGGGATGCGAAGTTGAGAAAATAATTACAGTTTAACTATAGTATACAACAACATCGGTTTGACATCCCTTTAACTGTCATGGCTCCATCCTATAGAATCCTGGGCTTTATATTTTGGTGAAGCATTTAGAATCTCTGCTACTTTTCTAACAAAGTTCTGGGCAGTATCTACAATAGCTCCCTAACAGAGAGTTCTAAGTCCCTCACCAAACTACATGTTGCAGGATTGTTTAGAATGGAACCATGACAGTTGAAATGGCATCAAGTTGCTTTAACTGTGTAGTAAAAGATCATCAAAGTCTTTTAGACTTACAATGTTAAGTGGTGAGTGCTTAAATCTAAATCCAATCTCTCAGGTCCAAAACACACTGCATAAATAATCCAGTTTGAGACCACTTTAACTGCCCTGGCTCAATGCTAGGAAATTCTGAGAATTGTAGTTTTGTAAGACATTTAGACTTTTCTGGTGTCACAATAAATTATGGGCCTTTGCAGACTGCTAGAAATAGTGCAAATTGAGTCCACTTTAACTGCCCTGGCTCAGTGCTAGGGAATCATGGGAATTGTATTTTTTTTCTGAGACATTGAGCCTTCTCTGAGAGAGCTCTGGTGCCACAATAAACTACAGTTCCCATGATTCCTTAGCACTGAGTCAGGGCAGTTAAAGTGGACTCAATTTGCACTATTTCTGGCAGTCTGCAAAGGCCCTACAACTCCCAGGATTCCCTAACACTGAGACAGGGCACTTAAAGTGGTCTCAAACTGGATTAATTATGCAGTGTTTTTTGGACCATAGACCAATAAGCAAGAAAACAGCTAATATATCACTATTTCCTATAACAAACGGGAAATGTGTGGCCCCCAACCCACCCAATGCTGTCAGAGTATCAATTCCATTGTCTCTCACCAGTGAGCATGCTGTTACCAAACTGAATTTACAGTGTAAATCTGTGCTGCATTAATAGAGGAAATCTGTGTTTCATTAATGAGAAAGACATGCCCACCATTTTATTTTTAAAACATTTCTCATTTATATTCAACAGGAGAAACTGGGGTTGGATAGGAAAGTTAACACTTAAGTTAATTCCTAGCCTTATATAAATGAAACTCTTAATATTTCCTAAAGAATGCTACATATTCAGTCCCATTTCCTTTCTTTCTCTCTCTGTTTAGGATGTGTGTAAGAGCGGTGCCTTCAATTTATGGCAACCCCATTAATTTTATAGGTTTTCCTTAGGCAAGGAAGATTGAGAGGTGTTTTTTTCATTTCCTTTCTCTGAAATATAGCCTACAGCACCTGGTATACTGGTGGTCTTCCATCCAAATGCTAACCAGTGTTGACTCTGGTTAGCTTCCAAGGTCAGATGGGATCTGGCCCCTTTAGATAATTGGGCCCTCTGTTCATTTAATCTGGATTGCATCAGATCACCTCCCATCCAATTTGTTTGCTTTGCTGTTTTTAAATAATCTTGGGCTTTGAGAGGAATATGCACATTTCAGCTTGTAGGCTCCCTTCAATAGCGTATTTTACATTCATTTTAGATTATAAAACTTTTTCAGAGAGTCTGCTGCATAATTATGTAATCCTGTCATATTTATGCAACAAGTTCTCACTCTGTTCAATAAACTGTTATGACCATAAGATGGCAACCTAGTAAAATTTCAGCAGTAATAGAAGTACACATAAATATAAGGATATAGGTCCAATGAATGGAATCTTACAATGGTAAGACATGTGCTAACTCCCAAATCAGAATTGAATGAGTCTATTTAATTCAAATATACAAAATTTATTTTCAAAATGATAATAACATAGAAATCAGAAAAAGAACTGATAACACCATTTCAAACCATGCTTTAAGAACAAAAAAAACAAAAAAAACAACACAAAAACAACAACAACAAAAAAAACACCAGTATATCACATACAGGTTAATCAAAGTTGCCTTTACAGAGGATTGCTCACCTCACCTCTCTTAAATTGACCTTTAATAGACAAAACCCACTTGGGATCACTAATGTAATAGTTGGAATCCCTTTGACAAAAACAAGATATTAACAAGTCATCCAGCATTCCTATGGAAACTCAAGTTACTATTGGTGGAAAATTCCCAACTGAAATGAACTATTGAACAAGAAGCATAAGATTTGGACAGTTTTGCACAGCTTTATTTTATTATCCAAAATGTTGACTTTTCCTAAGAGGTCTAGGAGTCCTTCAATCATCTTAATGTATCTTAAGAATATAGTTCTGTCTGTTAATTTAGCAATCTAGATGAATACTGACTGTAATTATTTCTTTTAAAAATTTCATATTTGTTATAATAGCTGTAATCTAGAATACAGAATAATGACTGTAATCTAGAATACAGAATACAGACAATACCAGTGTGTATGGAGTTTATAAGTGGTGGGTAACTACCAACTTAGGTAATGTTTTATGTAGTTTAATTACCAACACAGGAGAAGCGGAGTGTGGTAGCATGGCATTATTTTTCTCCACACAATCAGGAACCCAACTTTTTTCAAGGTTTCTGATCTAGCTGACAGCATTAATGTCTAGAGCCTCCCTCTTCTAAATATTGCTGTCTATGTGAGAAGAGCAATAAGACAGGGAGCAGGGCTTTCTCCCTCCCCTGTCTGTATATTTACGGAAAGCTAAATAACATCACATATGGAAAACAAAATGACGGCCAACAGATTGGAAGCAATCAATATACATCCTCACCCACAAAAAAGGAGACACAAGAGACTGCAGCAACTATAGGACCATAGCATTGATTTCTCATGCAGGCAAAATCATACATGGAAAGAGAATCTCAGAGGTCCAAGCAGGGTTCAGGAAAGGAAGAGGCACTAGGAATCACATTGCAAACATACAATGGCTAATGGAGCGCACCAGGGAATTCCAAAAGAAAATCAGCATGTGCTGTAGCAAAGTCTTGACTGCACAGACCATGAAATGCTATGGAACACCCTTAAAGACATATGAGTGCTAGCACATCTGATAGTCCTGATGAGGAATCTGTCAGAACATAACATGAAGAAACAGAATGGTTCCCAATTGGCAAAGGTGTCAGACAAGGCTGCATCCTTTCACCCTATTTGTTCAACTTGTATGCAGAACATATTAAAAGAAAAACAGTCTTGGACACAGAATAAGGAGTGAAAATTGGAGGAAGGAATATCAACAATCTAAGATATGCTGATGACGCCATAATACTAGCAGAAAACTTCACAGACCTGGAACACCTACTAAGGAAGATCAAATAAGAAAGTGCAAAGGCAGGCTTAATGCTGAACATAAAGAAAACAAAAATATTGACCACCAAGGATCTTCACAAGTTCAACCTAGACAATGAAGAAATAGAAATAGTCAAAGAATTTCCATACCTGGGATCAATCATTGATAGAAATGGGGAATGCAGTCAGGAAATCAGAAGAAGACTAAGAATAGGGAGGGTGGAGCTAAAACTAGAGAAGAACTAGAAAAGATTCTAAAATGCAAAGATATACAAGAGAACAAAAGTTAGAATCATACAAGCCATTGTATTCCCTATTACCACGTATGGATGTGAAAGCTGGACAGTTAAGAAAGATGAAAGGAAGAAAATCAATGCATTTGAAATGTGGTGCTGGAGAAGAGTGCTGAGGATCGCATGGACAGCCAAAAGGACAAACAAATGGGTCCTAGAGCAGATCAAACCAGAAACCTCCCTGGAAGCCAAGATGACCAAACTGAGACTGTCGTACTTTGGAAACATCATGAAAAGAGAGGACTCTTGAAAAATCAATAATGCTGGCAAAGGTGAGGAAGAGAGGAAAGCCACCTGCTAGATGGATGGACTCTATTAAGGAGGTCATGGGTATGAAGGGGTTGCAGGAATTAAGCAGAGCAGTGGATGACAGAGGATCTTGGAGATGTCGCATCCATAGGGTCGTCATGAGTTGTGATCGACTTGAGGGCAATTAACAACAACAAACAACAAAACATAACATCACAACTCAATAAGGATTGTAACTTTTTTAAAATAAAAATATAAGCTATATATATTGCACGTGAAACTGATTTTTCTGGCCCCTAAGACGTTTTAAAACAAAAAAAAAAAAAGGGGGGGGGGGTAAAAAATGCTTTTTGTTCCAAAATGTCCCAAAATACCTCTCAGGGCTGCAGTGGGCACTTTCACCATGTGCAGAGCATCCCTACCACTAAAATGAATTTTTTGCAACATTTTTTCAAAACTTTTTTCCCCCTCAAAATATTCCAAAATGCCTTCTAAGCCCCCCAAACATGGCAAGAATGCCCTCATATTTGTCTGAAAGCATTTTGGAACATTTTTTAAATGGGAATGGGTGCAACTGGAGTGCAGCCCACTAAGGTCTCCCTTAGCCTTACGTAGTTGCCCACCCTGTTTTAATGAAGCTTTGCATGAATCAATGGTATTTGGTGGAATTCCTGGGGAAGCTATACATTTCCAGGAGAGAAATGATACCTTTACTTCCCTCAAATCTTATACAAAGAACCTCAGAATTCCTCAAACATTGCTTTGATTATGTATTCTTGCATAGCAGGGGATTGGACTGGATAGCTCTTCCAACTCTATGATGCTATGATTGTGTCCTTATCATTTTGGTCAAGAAAATTGAAACTATGCATGCATGTTGTTCTTCAGTGAGCAAGACAGGCAAAATGAGCTTGCATTTAACAAAAATGGGATATATTTTAGGATAATGGCTGGGGAGACTAAGGGCCTTTGCAGACTGCCAGAAATAGTGCAAATTGAGTCCACTTTTAGGGTTAGGGTTAGTGCTAGGGAATAATAATAATAATAATAATAATAATAATTTTATTTAATACCCCGCCCCTCTGAGCACAATCGGTTAAGAATCATGGGAATTTTTTTTTCCTGAGACATATAGCCTTCTCTGTCAGAGAGCTCTGGTGCCACAATAAAATACAGTTCCCATGATTCCCTAACCCTAAGCCTAACCCTTAAAGTGGACTCAATTTGCACTATTACTGGCAGTCTGCAAAGGCCTTAAGGCAATCAAGATGTATTGGATTAAAGCTGTATATTACTGAAATTTCCCTGGGAATAAGGCTGACGGGACGCTTAATTAAGATTAAATAGGAACAGAGATACACAGTAAATGTAGACAGAAGATAAAAACCTACAAGACTGTTGTCACTGATGTCCATTTGACAGATTTAGTCCCTATGACTTCTCTCCTCTATGTCAAATATGTCCAGTGTCTACAGTTTCACTGCCAAAAGTCCAACTATTTAGATTGTGATAATTTCACAAACATGAAACTCTCAGTTTAAATAATTAGGCAACTAACAGCCACAATAAATTTATAGTAGCAGCCTTCATAAGCACTGAAATATTTCCTTTTGTGTTCTAGTTCACTCATAATAGTCCTGGGGCAATAAACATAGTTATCAACCCAAGAGTGAGCCAAAGGCCTGCTCCTGGCTTTGGTGTGGCAATTGTTTCTTGTTAAATCCACAGCTTTAATTACACGTGAACCAGGAAAGTATGATATAAGCTCTTCTAACTAAATTAAACAAGTATTTCCTGGTTCATATATAATGGGAAATTGTTATTTTGGCAAGCCATGATTTCAGTACCAAAGCCAGGAATGCAAAGAGAAGAGACACTTGGGTTAGATGAACACAGGGACAAGGGTCATTCTTGGACAGGTCTATTGACCTAAGATTAAATGAATCTATAAAGAGTGAATTTCTTCCTGCAAGTGAGCTATTAATTTAAATAGAATTACTAACTCTTATTAGTTCTCCATTCCTTGCAACATTAATTCTCACCCCTAAGTTTCTGGTGAGAGCAATGTAAGATTCCCAGAGCACAACATGGCAATTCAGGAATAGAGTCTATTTATTTTTCTCAAGTATCTCTTTGTAGAAGTCAATAAACAACAGACATACTGTACACCAGAATTTATACATTTATATAAAAGTCTTTTCCTTCTCCAAAGGTTTGTTTGGCCAAATGCATTAAACTACAGAAAGTGGAACTGGTACAAACAATGGACTAAAAACATAATAATGGCAAATGCATTTGGTTTTTAACCAATGCCCTACTGCGAGGTTCCCAAAACTGACACCCTAAATGTGTTCCAAGTACAACTCCCATTATCCTTAGTCAGCATGCCTACTAGCCATGCTGGCTGAGTACGATGGGAGCAAATCTAGAGGGCACTTGGTTGGTAAAGACTACTTTACAAATCTGTTTTCTGAAAAATGAACAGTGGATGAAATAGTGGTCAAACAAACCCATTGATCAATAGCTGCTACTGACCTTTTCAATCTGGCTTTCTTTCATCATTCATGGAAAACACAGCAAGCAGAAAACATGGAGTACATTGAAACTATACATAACATTTTTACACATGCAGTGGTGCAAGAAAAAAAAATCAACTTTTGGAAGTATCTGAGGCTGTGTCCACACTGCACAAATAATTCAGTTTAACACCACTTTAACTGCCATAGCTCAATGCTATGGAATTCTGGTAATGGTAATTTGTTGTGGCAGCAGAGCTCTTTGATAGAGAAAAACTAAACTAAAATTCCCAGAATTCCATAGCATTAAGCCATGGAGATTACGGTGGTGCCAAACTGGATTATTTGTGCAGTGTAGATGCAACCTGGGTCTAATGGACAATCTTTTTTGTAGTCACCACATAAGGGGAATTAAACAGAATTAGACAGTGACAAGCAGATTCTGATGCCATCACCTTTCAGGTAAACTGCAAGCATTTAGCCAGAGCTAGGAAGAGCTCTGTTTTGGAAAAGTTTCCCGAATCCTTAAGTCATCTTCAAGGCAATAAAGCAGCCACTGGGTGATGGTGACAGGACTCTGATTAGCTGGGAATGAAAGATAGGGAGGAAAAATGCATTGCACGGGAGGATAGGGAAAGAGAAAAGTGTCACAATGTCATCACAAAAGTGATAGATTGCTATGTGGCCCTAGATATGGAGGGAGCTGGTTGTCCTGTAGCCAAATAGGGAATATATATATAAAATTTCTACAGACCTTGAAGAGGCCAGAAGTTGGGAAAGTAATTTTGAGAGGGAATAAAACTACCACTGGCATTCCCACTAGAAGATTTTGGGAACTTTGGTGCACAAAGGTTACTCTTCTAAGCTCTGCGAGAGAATTATCTTTTCCCCAGCCTCAGAATGAGATTCTATTGTTGCCAGTAGCAACACTAGCTCATGGATAAATGTGGGCCAGCAAAAGAACAACAACAGAAAGGTCTTCAAAATAGCCTGATTCTACTAGCACTGAAATAGCCAGTGAAAGTCCTCCAGCATAAACTCAAACAATGACATTGTTTTGTTCCTTATTTTTTTAACAGCACCCATGTACATACATGGAGACTTCCTAACTGACTTTGTCAGGAATGACACCAGCAGCTGCATGCAACAATTTCTTGGGGAAACTCTCTTTTCTAAGAAGGTTTTCTTAACTTTGCTGCCCAACTCCCATTTCACTAGAGCCGCATTTCCAAAACATTATTCTACAGTCCATCACAGGTTGTTCAACTCACAACTTCTGCCCATCAACAAGTACTGAGAAATGTTGTACGAAGTGTACAGACAGGAATAAAACAGGTAAAGTTGGTTGTGCTTGAAAATTAAATGATTCAGGTTTTTCTTTTTTTAGAGGTTTTTTTTTAAAAAAAAGCTATACCAAGGAGGCATAACTTTGACAAAAGGCACTAAATGGATTTTAATGGAAATGTCCCCAACTAACGTCTTTGCATTTCAAGGAGATGAGTTCTAGGACACCTTTCCAAATTCGAAGACAACTTTATTCTTCATCCATTTTAGAGAAAGCATTTGCTCTGAGAATCTCCATGCAGTTGACCAGAATCAGAGCTCCAGTTAGTTCTCGCCACTGCTTGGTCACGGGATTTTTCATTTTATCTAATGCAGACTGCAGGTCTTGCAACATATCTCTGTAGCTATCTCCATAGTGAGCTCCCCAGGTGTACAGAAAATCATACGCTGGTTTCCACATCATCTGCAGTTGAATAAATAACAGGGAGGATATGTTTAGATACACAACAATCGAACAGCAAGCAGGAAATTTTGGTGTAACATTTGTTAGAAATGCTGAAATTACAGTCAACGTATTGTTAAATACAAATTGCCCAAACACATATTCAGTTTACATTCCTAATTAAATTAGAAACCATAAGAATATTCTTTTTTAGAATACTGTCAGCTTGAGAAGTATTTTGAACCTGAAAACAAAATATTTATAGCTTTCACATCTGAAGGGTCTTCTGTACAATTTAGTCAGCAGATCCAGCCATCCAGTTATACCTTTGTTTCTATCCATCACATAATTGGTTCCTAGGCTAATCCCCTATGTCCTACTTTACAGAGGACAATCTTCTGTCTGACAATTTGCCAGGGGACACGCCTACATTTGAAGGGCCTGGCAACAAATCAACCTTGAGGTCCTCCTGGAATCCAAAATGACTAAAATGAGGCTATCATACTTTAAATACTTCATAAGATGGCATGGTTCATTACAAAAAATGATAATGTTCAAAAAGTAGAAGGCATTAAGAAAAGAGGAAGATCACATTACAGGTGAACAGACTCAATAAAAAAAGAGGTAGTCTTGGAGGTCCCTCATTTATAGGGTCACCATTATGTTGAAGCTGACTTGATGTAAATGTCGACCTTCTTGATTCTGAACATGATCATTGAACAATACATTTTAAAATAGCCCAGGTAAGCTAAGATTTTAGAGCACTTCCACAGGGTGGGACACCAGTCCTCATGGATGGGATGCAAGAAGCCTAATGAAAAGGGAGAAGAAAATGCGATCTCAAGCTACAAGTATTTCTAGATATGATTTTTTTTTTCATAATAGAACTTACAAAACAACTGTGAGACAAAAGGAGAGAACTAGGCTAAATGAACCAATATTCTGATTCATACAAGGAAACATATTAATGAGACATAGAGATCACTTATCTTCTTCAACAAATTACAGGTAAACAGAACTCCTTGGTCTTATTATTCCTACATTTTTACAACGTGAATTCACACCACTAAGATTTCTGTTGAGAGTAAAGTAAGATTGCCAAGGCACAAAATGGCAGTTCAGCCTATGTATTTTTCTCAAGTCTCCCTTTACAATGACAATAAACAACAGACATGTAATGGATGTCTATGACATAAAATTCACATGCCAAGTACTGCCAATCCCGAAATTAATTTAATAGGGGGCAAAGCAGTTCTTGGAACTGGTACCTATCTTTAGAGATAACTAGTACTTGTCCCTAGAGATGTGCACAGAGTAGTTTTCAGTAAACTTGTAGGAATTAATACAGAATGGAGGGATGGGGGTGAAAGTGAGATTCTAAATTCAGAGATTAAATATTTTGTAGTGGTCTTTTGGAAGGTGCATCAGCTACAAATGTTAAAGGAGGACAGAAGATAAAGTCCAAGAGGAGGGATGCAGTGGGGCAATATCTTCCTTAGGTATCAATTTTAAAATGAAACAAACTAACTAATTGTATTCCAATATATATGGCATTTCTACTCTGTGCCTAGACAAGTGATACAAACAGAAAATGAAAACTGTTTAAAAATTGATATTTAGAGGCACCATTTTAAAAATTTACTCCGTCTGTGAAAAAATATTAAAGACATCATGTTTAAAGCTCATCCAAAATTGGCAGTGGGGAAAAAAAGGAGAGCACTGAGATCAACAAAGCCAGAAGGCTACCATCAGAGATTATGGTAACTCTTACACACAGACATCTGCTGTAAAAATAACCTTGAACCTGTAGGTCTTGGACTTCCTGGATCAAATTTGCTCAGTTAAGCTTGATTTGCAAATAAAAGTGGGCTTCCTAGACCATAGTTTTGCAAACTCAGCCTATGCTGTGAAAGTCAAGCTGTGTTTGTGCCATCTTGTTCCTTCTCATCTATTTTACAATTAGAACTGGAGGCAGGGTGCAATGAGACACACTCTTATCACTCCTGCACTTAGCAATCGGAAGCTTTTTGCAGAATGTAGAATGTAATGCAAGAAGAGCTGCCTCTGTACAATCAGACTAAATAAGCAATACTATTTTTAAAGACACAAGTCTACTTCTGATAAATGTTAACTGAAAAGAGGAAACCTATCAGCTGACCTAATCAGTTAACTGATTCAGGAAACCTAATGACATTTGGAAAAGAATCAAAATAAATAACTTGAATTAAATTGAAAGAAAATGCTAGATTTTTACAGATTAAACTGGTGAAATCAAAACACAAATCTTTGTCGATGTAAGCTACTCATAGCAGAAAAAGTGAATAAGTAATATTATACAACATAATTTTAAAGTAAGCAATGAATAGATTGAAATAGTTCTAGATTTTCCATACTTGGGCTCAATCATCAGAGTTGAGACTTACATCATGAAATCAGAAGAAGACTAGGACTTGGAAGGGTAGCTATTACGTAACTACTGTATTTTCCAGCGTATAAGACGACCCCCAACTTTTCCAGTTAAAATATAAAGTTTGAAATATACTCGCCGTATATACTCGCACACCAAATAAAAAAATTTTAAAAATCAGATTTGATTTCAATATGGTAATTTTAATTCAAATGCTTATGACATGCAGGTACTTAGCAGGAAAACTGTCACTTATAAACACAACAAACTACAGCTCCCATGTTCCCTAGCATTTATTTCTGCAATCTGTTTTGCCTTACTTTTTAAAAAATAGTCCAGACTTAAATGCTGCTTTAAAAATTATTTCCATCTCCCAGCTATGAGATGGTTGGGGAGAAATGAGAAAGTGTTGGGGGGAAAGGATTGCCAATATACTAGGTGATGCATTCTGGGGTATGTACAATTTGCGGCCAAATAAGTGACCCTGGGTATGTCACATACTCTCAGCCTCAGAGCATGGTAATGGTAACCCCCATTTGAAGAAACATGCCAAGAAAACCCCATGATAAGGTTAAAAGTCACCATTTTGACCATTAAATGTCCTCCATTTTGAGCATGGCTAAGAAGCATGGATTTACATTTATATTAATGTTTTTAGCTTTCTCTACATTTTTTCTTGTATGCCCTACATTTTTGGTACTGACTTATCCTCCTTTGCATTGAAGACATTTGGTCACCCTGTCTGAGCATCAGAGTATGATTCTGGAAACCAGGGTTTAAATCCTGGTTCAGCCATGGAATCCCCCTGGGTGACCTTGGGCAAGTCACACTCTCTCAGCCTCAGGAGAATGCAATGGCAAACTCCCCTCTGAAGAAACCTTGCCAAGCAAACACCATGATAGGGCCGCCTTAGGGTTGCTGTAAGTCGGAAACAACTCAAAGGCATACAACAACAACAACAACAACAACAACAATCTTAGAAGTCACACTCTCTCAGCCTCAGAGGGTGGCAAAGGCAAACCCTGTCTGAAAAAACACATAGGCAAGAAATGATAGGTTCATGATAGGTTTGCCTTACTGTCATCATCAGTTGGAAACGACTTGAAGGCGCACAACAACAACAACAACATTCCTAGAAGTCACATTCTCTTAGCCTCAGGGGAAAGCAATGGCAAACCCTTTCTGAACAAACCTTGCCAAGGAAACCTTCTCTCCCCAGCTTTTTTCCCCACCTCACACGTGTCCTCCTGGACCAGGAGGAGGAGGAGGATGAGGAGGAAAGTTGCGGGGAGGGGAAAGCAGTGCAGAAAAGAAGAAGGATGAGGAGGACAAGGAGGAAAGGTGGGAGGAGGGGGGAAAGCGGGGGAGAGAAGAAGGAGGACGAGGAGGACAAGGAGGAAAGGTGGGAGGAAGGAGGGAAAGTGGGGAAGAGAAGAAGGAGGACCAGGGGACAAAGAGAAAAGGTGAGAGGAGGGTGGAAAGTGGGGGAGAGAAGGAGGAGGACCAGGAGGACGAGGAGAAAAGGTGGGAGGAGGGGGGAAAGCGGGAGAGAGAAAAAGGAGGACCAGGAGGAAAGGTGAGAGGAGGGAAAGCAGGGAGAGAAGAAGGACGACGAGGAGGAAAGGTTGGAGGAGGGGGGGAAAGCAGGGGAGAGAAGGAGGACGACGAGGACAGGAGGAAAGGTGGGAGGAGGGGGGAAAGCTGGGGAGAGAAGGAGGAGGATGAGGAAGACAAGGAGGAAAGGTGGGAGGAGAGGGGAAATGGGGGAGAGAAGAAGGAGGACCTCCTAGCCCTCCTCCTTCTCTCCCCAGCTCCTTCCCACCTCGCACCTCTATCTTCCTCCTCCTCCTCCTCTTATATCCGGCGTATAAGACGACCCCCAACTTTAACCCCAGATTTACCTTGTTAAAAAGTCATCTTATACGCTGGAAAATACGGTGCTTATAAACTCTTTCTTTAATTTGCTTAAATTGACTATATACTTTTTCTCCATCCCTAATCTTGAGTATCCATCTTTTTTGCTTTTCTTTTCTTAACTTCCATGTCAGCCACCTTCCTGGTTTGTTTGCAAATTCAAATTGATGTTGCTTCAAATATCTCTGTTTTTTCTCTGTCTCTTCTACCAAGAGTAGGTACTTTTTGTTTTTTCCTAATTTCTTTGTTTGCTTTTTTTTCTCTGTTGGTTGTTCTAGTATTTTCTTCTTCTTTTTTCAAACATCTGGCACAAGATAATTATGTTAGCTTCTGGTCCAGGTATGTACTGATGAAAGTTGCATCTGTTAGCCTCTTCTCTTCTTTCTCACCTGGGCTCGGATATTGCTCCTAAGTCCGTTAAATTAAGACTACTGGAGATAGCTTTCTGTGAACTGTGCTTGTGTTCTTATGTTTCTTGTTCCCCCAGTATGATGCACATACATTATGACAACTCTTTCCATATAGCCAATTATTTCGTGAGCCTGTCTCTAGGATCGTATCACCTTTTTTTTCTCTAAGGCTAGGTGCAATGTATATTCCATAGAACTACTTCATGGTAGATTTGCTAGTGTTTCTTAGGCCAAAATAAGATGCCCATACAGTTACTCAGAACTAGAGTCTATGAAACATATTTTATTATACCATAATTTTTACAACCAGATTCGACAAACCAAAATTTATCCATTATTGGGTAAGATGAACGGAAAAGCAATCTTTTTAATGTAAAATTCTTGTTGGAAGATAAATGCCCAAGTGCCACTCCCAAAGTTGCTAAATTTCTGTCTGAGGCAGCTAAGATTAGAACTCTTTATGTATAAAGGGACATTTAGAGATATATTTAGATAGGGTTAGGGCTAAAGCACATGGGGCAGTAGGATTGCTGTGATCCCAATCACTGCGGGACTGCTGTGGGACCACGGCAACCAGACGCCATGGTCCTCAATGGGCTGCAAAAAGGAACAGTAAGGAACGGCTCCTTTTGTGGACAGTTTTGGCCAATGTTCTGTGACCCCAGCATGGCCTTGGCGAATCCTCCAAGCAATTTGGGGCATGGGTTGTGTACACACCACCCCCAGATTGGCCCAATGGCGGCCCTTCGGGGCTGTCTGTCTGAGGCCTTAAATTTAGCAACTTCCTCGACTTTTCTTTTATTGTGGAGAATTTTATTGCAGGGAATTTTGATGACTTGTATATCTTGACTGAATGCCTAGATTTTGGGTCTATAGAACATAATAAATTATGACTGACTGATTTTTTTTTTTAAAGCTAGCTGGAAAGTTCACGATGTGTGTACTTCTCCTACTTTCACAGATTTAATACAATTTTACATGATTTCAAAAACATGCCCAATTGTTACACTAGAAATAAGAGCAAAATCAAAGAACTCTGTGTATATGACTCTCTTTCTCAAGCCACTGATCTACCTGTCTTGAGTCTAAAAATGTATTGGAACCTTTGTAGCAAAATAATATACAATGAAAGGATCAATTAAACCTCACCTCTGGAGGAACATCTCCACTTCTTCCCCGGTGGGGAGCTTCATAAGCTTCAATCTGTTGCTTTGTGAGTCGAGCTAATTTTTCAGCCAGTTCCCTCCAGCCTTTTCCAAGCTTCACGGCTGAAGTAAAAATGACTGTATCCTGGGTAATGCGTGCTAGCAATCCTTGGCAATCCAGCTTCAGAAGAGCCTGCAACCACAAATTTGATGCTTATCTTTTCAAGCAAATAATTACCAAGTGCTTGTGTTACAATTTGGAAGATTAACAGTGACGTACTTTTCTGTCTCTTTAGTTATATGGAAAACAATGTGTGTGATCCCAGCCACAGTTTAGAAGGGTTAGTTTTCTGGATTAGAGTTCCCATTGTTCCCCAGACTGTAGTCCAAAGAAAATTCTCTAAACTTAGACTCTGATATTCCAGTGAGTTTTCAGTATTAACTATATTCTTTTAGGTTCAGTTGAATTGGCTCTCCGATTATCCAACTGCATGTATTATTTAAAACATATTAGTGAAATTTTATTCCTATAAAAATGAAAGAAAATGTCTACAAGCTATGTAAAATTCCTGGATGCCTAGTCTCTCTCTCTGTGTATATATATATATATATATATATATATATACTGTGTGTGTGTGTGTACGGAATGGTTTATAAGGTAAAAAGTAGACTTTGGTCGAGTCGAACAGAAAGTTCAACAAACTTGACTATGCAAGGTCCAAAACACACTGCAGAAATAATCGAATTTGAGACCGCTTTAACTGTCCTGATTCAATGCTAGGGAATTCTAGGAACTGTAGTTTTGTGAGACATTTAGCCTTCTCGGTCAGAGAGTTCTGGTGCCACAATAAACTACAATTCCCAGGATTCCCTAGCACTGAGCCAGGACAGTTAGAGTGGTCTCAAACTAGATTATTTCTGCAGTGTGTTTTGGACCCAAGTTCCATTTAATAACTAATTATGCAAGACACCATGGAGAAAGAAATCTAGACTTTATATTCAGATGGCAGCAGGAATTATTAAGAAAAAGATAATAAAAATATATACATTAATGACTGTTACTAGGCTGCTCTCAATTACAAACTATGGTTCACTCATACATACGAACACAATCACAATCAGATGTGAGTGGATAGCTCTTTTCTTATGGCAGGAAGAGTAGGTTGAGAGTAAGAAACCACACAACAATCAGTATAGAAGGAGGTTAAGAAGGAGGATTACACAGGGAAACTAGAATATATCCTTAATGATGATTAAGAAAATGATTATTTACTAAATGGGTAACCTGCCACAGTGTGTATGTAACCACTCAGTAAACTGAGCTGTCAGCTTCCACCTGTAACCCCATGTAACCAACACAAATACAATAGATTGTTGGGACAATTTTTGTCTCGGTTGTCTGTTTAGAAAAAACTTATGCACAGCAAATGGCTAGAATCTGGCAACATTGCACATAGCTCTTTGGGTGACAACATCACAAAAATGCCCTCCATATAGTTCGAATTTTGTGTGAATTCTGAAGCAAAATACTTATTCTTGGGGACAAAACATCCTGCAAGCCTAAGTGAGAATAAAATACAGCAATGCAGACAACCATTTTGTTTACATGCACAATGAGCTAAGTTATGACACACTGAATGGGTGCCTATCTTCATTCAGTGTAGATGAAAACGGAAGTGGCTAACAATGCAAATGTTTTTTACATTTAATACGGCAAAAATATTAATTCTCAATTTTATGTCTGATCTGGGTGTATAAGCAACATAACATTTGCTGGATGCATTATAGGGCCTCAACAGGTGAAAACAAAATGCATAGCTGAGCAATACCATTTCCTCAGGCTTGTGGTTAACTAACATAATTTCTACTTATACTGTAATGCTTTTGATGTTGCTTCTGAGGGTTTTTGCACCCTGGCTATTTCTAGTCTAGAAGCTAGATTTGAAAAAGAATCTAGTAAATTTTTCTAGTTTTAGACTCATATTGTCAAAATGAATGACATTCCCAGCATAAGAAATGTGGTTTTATATAAATCTTAAGTTTTGAGACTGCCCTAATCAATATCCCTATTTACTCATTATTATTCACAGTTAAGAATATTAGAACAGTATTGGCAATAGTCATTAATGAGCAAAATATCCAGCTGATATCAAAGACAGCTTTGTTCTTTGAACAGTGATTTTACCAGATTCCCACAGGCTGGACTTTACTTTGAAAAAGTGTCTGTGATAATATGGCTTGTTTATACCATCATTCATGGCAGGGGCGGGGGGGGGGGGGGGACACCACTAAATGGTATTCATGGTGAATCACCTTAACACAGCAAGCTTATATTTAAATGCAATTTTTGCTCTAACAGGCTCTGAGTCTTCAAGACCTGAGCAGGGGTGCTGACAGGATGACTTGGAGGTCTCTCACTCATGGGGTCGCCATAAGTCAAAGTTGACTTGACAGCAGTTAACAACAGGAAATCAAAAACCTAATGAAACTAAGCACATTCTACCAAAGGGGTGAAAAATTACTAACTTCTACATTTGCTGACCCCAAAATAAATGACATATTCTACACAAAGAATCCAAACAGCCAAACCCTAAATTCTATAAAAAATATATGTATTTTATGAGAAACTGTATTTATTAAGCAGAGCTACACTATAGCTCCTGGTCTAGTTTGGGTTGGGAAAAGTGATCCCTGCAATCCGCCAAGTGGTTTACCACGGCCATTCCTGCCATGCGTGGAGCCCCAACCAATCAATAACTTGATTTTTCATATAAAGAGTCAAGGCTCTTAAACCATCCAAACTCAGTTGAAGGTATGTTCCATTCATTATAGAAGTACAGCAAAATCAGAGCTCAGAAAGTTTGATTTGGGGACCTAAAATTCCCAGAATCCCTCAAGGAAGCAGAGGCAATGGCCATGTTGCCTGGGGAATTCTGGGAGGTCCTAACCAAAATGCACCTTTTCCCACCTCTCAGCAGAATGTACTGTAATTTTACATTGCATCCAAGTAGTTAGATCTTCTGACCACTGAACAGTTGGCAGTGGATGTTTATTTTTACAGCCATGGACATTGTCTTTATCATACGTACAGCAGGTTTCAGCATGGAAGAAGGAGGAGTGAAGACAGGAGGAACATCTACAATCTAAGATATGCAGACAATGCCATACTACTAGCGGAAAGCATCACAGACTTGGAATAATCACTAAAGAAAATCAAAGAAGAATGTGCAAAGGCAAGCCTAATGTTAAACATAAAGAAAACAAAAATAATGGCCACAGAGGATTTACATAAATTCAACCTAGATAACGAGAAAATCAAAATAGTTAAAGATTCCCCATATTTTGGATCAAACCTTGGTCAGAATGGAGACTGCAGTCAAAAAATTAGAAGATTAGGAATGGGAAGACCAGTTATGAAAGAACTAGACAAAATCCTAAAACGTAAAGACAGACAGCTGAACACTAAAGTTAGAATTGTCCAAGCCATTAAAATGGGCCCTTTCTATACACGGGGGATTCGTTCCAGACACCCCTCATGTATGGCTAATATGCAGGACCTCAAGTCCCATTGAGTATTCTGACCATGTGCTCCTGCATGTGGCAGGTATACCACTTTAAAGCCTCAGGCTTGCTGTGTGTGGAAGCTTAAGTCCACGTATGGCAAGCCCACATAAGAAGTGGGCATGCTGTATATTCCCCATTACCATGCATGAATGTGAGAGCTGGACACTGAAGAAAGCAGACAGAAAGAAAATTAATTCATTCCAGATATGGTGCTGGAGAAAAGTGCTGAGGATATCGTGGATGGACAAAAAGACAAACAATTGGATCCTAGAACAAATCAAACCTGAACTCTCCCTGGAAGCCAAGATGACTGAATTGATACTTTAGACACATCACGACTCATAAGAAAGAACAATGATGCTGCAGAAGGTGGAGAGCAACAGAAAGAGAGGGCAGCCACATTCCAGATGGATAGACTCAATCAGAGAAACACAGGCCTGAGCCTACAGGACCTAAGCAGAGAGGCAGAGGATAGGAATATATTGTCATTCATTACTTGACTCGAAGGCAACTAACACAACAAAGCAACAATTAAAGCATGCAGGATCTAACAACTAGTGAAATTCTATGTTTCAGGAATATAATTTAAAAGTACATGTGTGTCCACAAATCTCAGAAGATTTTTCAAAAGATTTTTCCAATATAAAATTAATATGTGTATACTCTTGTATTACACTGCCAACATTTAGTTGAAATAGACAATTTCATTTTAAAGAAGCATACAAATGAATTGTTGGAATACAGTCAGTTTCTAAATGCCTAGCTTCTATACTTACTTCTCTTTCCTTTGTCTTTTTTTTTTCATTCCTTGAATTATAATTTAAAATCCAATAAAAAATTTAACGTTATCTCCAGACACCACAGAGAGTGCTTTGGAGGTGGTGCACACAACTGTCATTACAAATTATATATAGTTATGTCCATTACTTATACATTCTTATTTTAAAGATACTGCCATTCTTAGGCAAAATAATGTATTTGGTTGTTGTTGTTGTTTTTTAAACCCAGCATAAATGATACAGGCTGAATCTCCCTTATCAGAATTGCTTGGGAATAGAAATGTTCTGGATTTTCAAATACCTCTATTTGCATATATGTATATGAGATTTTGCAGATAGGACCCAAGTCTAAACATAAAATTCATTTATGTTTCATATATACCTTGTTCACATAGCTGAAAGGTAATTTTATGCATTATTTCTAATAATTTTTGAGCATGAAACAACATTTGTGAAAAAGTTTACCTGTTTTCAATTACAACTGCAGAGAAGTAATGTGAAATCCATAAATTATCATGAAGGAGAAAACACACATTTGCTATTTCTAAAGTTTTTTGTCATTCTGGGTAAGATGCTAATGAGCAGGTCAACAGCACAACAGGAATAAGATCATGGAGGTTTACTTTCCAAATCCACAGACCTGGCAATTTTCACTCTTATCTTTTTCCTTTTAAGCTATTGCCAAAGTGACATTAATTATTTATTTGACAGTTTTATAAGCTCCTGTTTTCAAAAATATGCATTATGCCAAATTATCCTGACTTTTGTACTAGTATAACTGTATCAAACTTTGGAAAATGTCACAGGGTACACAGATATTTACCCTGTTATAGCTTTCAATAGATTGGAGTGGGCAGAGAGCATGGTGTAGTGGCGTGAGTGTTGAACTAGAACTCTGAGATGCCAGGGTTCAAATCCGCATTCCACCAACAAAACCCATCAGCGGAAGGAAATGGCAAAGCTCTTTTAACAAATCTATCCAAGAAGACCATGTGATAAGTTTGCCTTAGGGTTGGCATGAGTCAGAAATGACTTGAAGGCACACAAAAACAAAGCTTAAGATGGCTTTATATAAAACACAAGAAATTTGGTTAAGTATACATGCATCTTTTGTAATGTTTTAGAAGGAGGGTGTCTGCAGAATCCTCCTAATATATTTCTTAGGAGCTCTGCTACTTTTTTTATCCCTCCTTCCAAATTGCAGATAGGATACAAAAGATTAAATCCAATTGCTGTTCCCAGCAAAGGAAGATCCATTGAATCAATTTAATTTGATAAATCAGCAATTACATAAATTCCACTGATTCGAGGTGTCTAGTCTAGTTCGAACTATTGGGTTTTGCCCATACGCACACACTATTGTCATAACTAGTTAGCAAAATAGTTAGACCAAGAGATGATTAATCAGCCCTAAAGCAACTAGTAAACTTGATTAGTGATTGGGAATTTCAACCCAAATGCCTCCCCAGTAAATTCAGTCCTTTAACCACCATATTACATTGGCTTACACTCAGGGTATATGCTTGACTTAAAATTGGGAGCCTGCCGCAGTATTTGAGTTCTATTTGAGACTATCTGAATCAGTAAAACTCAAAACACAGATGCATCTATCAATCCACAAAGATGTTTTTCCACATTAGATACCGTGATACATTTTATTCCAATAGTTTGAAAAAAAGCATCCTAAGAGATGGGCCCTTTTCTGTTGTGGCAACTATAATATAATAATAATATATAATAATAAAATTTTATTTATACCCCGCCCAATGGATACCCAATCAGGGCGGCTTACATCAAACTAAACTGTGACATCCTCCTGACTGTTCACTTTCTGCAGGATAGTCAAAAATATTTGTTTCAACATCTATCTTGCCATTGAGCTGACTATGACCTACTGGTGCTTCTGATTCTATTGTTTTTATACAGTTGATCCTCGGTCTACTTTAGTATGCTTTACTGAACATTTGTTGTTGTTTGTTTGTAAACTGGTGCCTTGCTTACTACAGATAGAAAAAATAAATGATTTCAGCTTCTGAATTACTCCAATCTGGCAATTCGCTATTCTTATAAACAGACTAAAGGCTTTACAATAAGCCAACAAAAATGACTAGCCCACTTACATTTTTTTACTACTCTGCCTGCCTGCTCCTTTCTGTATTGTCACTGTAGCTTCAGAAGAAGAAAAACTTCTTATGCACACTTAAATGCACACTTAAAATGGAAAACACCTAAGTCAGGAAGAAAGAGGAACAAAGAAGGGGGACCTGTGCAAGAGAGCCTGTGGTCTGTATATAGCTCCAGTCCCACTTTTGTGGTCCCCAAAGCCATTTGATGCTGCCAGTTTTTAAAAAAGGTCGACACAATTTGGGATGGTTTTTGACTGAACCCCACTCAAATGTGCAACATCCTCCCCTCCCAACCCTCAAGTACTTCCTTTCCAGCCAAAATGGCAACTAGAAGTGATGCAACAATACATCTGGTTACTATTATGGCTGATATACAGCCAAAAAAGGAAGTATTTCAATGTGTTGTCAGGGGTGGGTATGACCCATGAGGGGAGCAGGGGAAAATGGATCTCTAACCTGCACAAAGCTGTACATTCCATATTTGGTAGGATGACAGAAACTGGTCTGTCTCATAAAATGCATTATTTGATGTCTATAATACAGACAACTAAACTCTATCTCTAGCTGTTAAGAGTTCCCACAAAAACGTAATGAAGTTGGCTAATAAATTTGTCATAACTTTTCAATGTGCAAAGCATTTTTGACAATGAGAAAGTTAGAGTACTTATGTGGTCAAGAGAAATGTTGGGGAATAGAAGAACTCTCTTTCCTCACTCTTACTTCTTGTTGGGAGTGCCCTGGAGAAAAGAAGGCAAGGGAATTATTAGATTAGAATTTTAAAAATAATTTACTGAATGTGAAGTCGTAGGCTTTCATGGCCGGCATCCATAGTTTTTTGTGGGTTTTTCGGGCTGTGTGGCCATGTTCTAGAAGAGTTCCTTTCTGACGTTTCGCCAGCATCTGTGGCTGGGCATCTTCTCTGAAGATGCCCAGCCACAGATGCTGGCGAAACGTCAGAAAGGAACTCTTCTAGAATATGCCCACACAGCCCGAAAAACCCACAAAAAACAATTTACTAAATATTTGTATCTGATTTAGGGGGATGAATTATTAGAGTTGAGTAAAAATAGTCTATCAAATGTACATACATCTGTATATGTATACACATATGTACATACATGTATGAACAAAAATAGGCTGGTAGCATCCCATTTTATAGAGAACAACACGCTGGTTTCAGGGAAAAGAGGAGATGGAAGCAGAGCAGTGGAAATGTCTGTGGATTTTGGGAAGAGAGCAGAACATGGTGGACAAATGGAACATAATCTATCCTGGATTCCCCATGTGGGGACAAGCTGCAGATCGATTAGGAAAGGGAAGAGAGATCAAAGTCCAACCTGGGAACAGCAAAAAGAGAGCCTCCATTTTCCTCTCGTTGTTTTTTTTTTTTTTTTTTTTTGTAAACTGATTGAAAAGCAGATTCTGGGACCTAACAGATGACAGCAAAGTTATTGATAAAAGGCAGAAAAGAGGCAGTGGAAACCAAATGAGTAGCTGTAAATCAACCATGTAGAACCTGTGGCTTCGAAAACAGCCTATCACTATGCTGTCAAGGAGTGATGGAAGTTGATCCCACTTTATCTGGGGGGGGGGGACCATTTTCCTCAACTCTGTAGACCAGTACTGGGATCTTGGGAGTTAAAGTCCCAAAATTCTGGAGATTATAGTTGTACACCCCTGATTTAGGGTTTTCAAAGGGTATGGGGGTAAAGCTGAATTAAGAATAAATGAATTTGTCAGGATTAGATGAAATCAAATTGTTAGATCTCTGATTCTGGCCAAAAATTACAATTTGATTCCCCTGCCCCATTTGTACATAATTATAAAACAGTGAACATTTCCACATGCAGCTTTGTTTGAACATCTTGGTCAGAGAAACCTATAAATGTGAACAGGGGAAAACCATGAAAAAGGTAGTTGTTTTGTTTTTTTAAGTTTCCATTGCAGCTGCAGCTTGCATGACTTACAAGGCAAGCTTTCTATTTTATAAGAGTTTTGTTGGCCTTGAGTTACACTAGGGCCTCGTTCCCACTAATAATAATAATAATAAGAAGAAGAAGAAGAAGAAGAAGAAGAAGGAGTTTTATTTATATTTCCCGCCTCGATCCATAGGGAGAGGCGGGATTACACAATAAAATAAATACAATGTACAAAATATAAACAATAAAATAATAAAAATCAGAACAATAATAATAGATTAAGAGAACAGAATACAATATAATAAAATAAATGAAAATAAAATAAAATAAAATAGGATAAAATAAAATAGCCAATCATTGTCAGAGTCTAAAAATCTGGAAGATCAGATGGATAGGCCCGCCAGAAGAGCTCTGTTTTAAGTGCCTTCTTGAAGGCTTCTAGAGTAGTAATAAGATGGATTTCCTCTGGCAGGCTGTTCCACAACTTGGGAGCTGCAACCGTAAACGATTTTTGGGAAGTCATGGTAAGTCTAGTTTTATGGTGTTCTAAAAACTTCTTCCCAGATGTTCTGAGAGTGCAGGGCGGATTATGTGGGGAGAGGCGTTCCTACAAGTAACTCGGGCCCAAGCCATGTAGGGCTTTAAAGGTAATAACCAACACTTTGTACTGTGCCCGGAAGCTAATCAGCAGCCAGTGAAGAGATTTTAATGCAGGTGTTATATGGTCCGACCTAGATGTTCTGGTGACCAATCTGGCTGCCGCATTTTGAACAAACTGGAGCTTCCGAACGTGGTACAGAGGTAGCCCCATGTAGAGCGCATTACAAAAATCCAAACGAGAGATTACCAGGGCAAGTACTACTGCTTCAAGGTCCTTTCGGTCCAGGTAGGGACGCAGTTGGCGGATCAACAGAAGTTGATACCAAGCACTCCTGGCCATCGCATCCACTTGAAATGGTACTAGGTCAGGGGTAGGCAACCTTTACCCTTTAAGGGCCGAGGGACTTCAGCTCCCAGAAGCTTCAGCCATGTTGGCCAATAGTCCTGTGTTGGCCAATAGCTCCTGGGATTCTGGGAGCTGAAGTCCCTTGGCCCTTAAAGGGGAAAGGTTGCCTACCCCTGCACTAGGTTATATGTCCATCGTTCCCAATTGAAACCGGTTCCGATCCTACTGTGCTTAGTTTAAATCATGATGAAGCAAGGCAAATGCAAATGCAAAAAAACCACTCTTTCCTGACACTAATTTTTGGGCGGTTCTTTTGAAAAGACCCGAATCTGAACCATGTTCAACAAGTGGGAACGACAGGTTGGATTCACATCCAGGGGCTGTGCTGGCTCTTTCCAGCTTCTTTTTCCTTGCCAGCCTTTGGAGACACAACACACACAAACAAGCTCCCCCTTTCCTTGCCAACCTTTGGAGACACAACACACACTCACACACCTCCTTTTCTTAGCAGCCTTTGGATGCACTGGAGGGCAGCCCATCTGGAGGAGGAGGAGGAGCTGCCAGGGCCCAGGCCTTCCCGCTATGCCACCATCCCTCCTCTATTTGTTGTTGTGTGCCTTCAGGTCATTTTCGACTTAGCAAGATTTATTCAGAAGGAGTTTGCCTTTTCTTTCCTCTCCTCTTCCTCTCTCCATGGCAGCCGTTCTTTCTCTTCCCCCCCCCCCCCACACACCTCATGTGTGAATGACAAAGGGGATTAAAAGGGGAGTAAATGGCCCCTGAGAGATTCGATCACAAAATAACCCGGTTTCCACACTGGGTTATTTTGTAGTGGGAATGAGCCCTAGGATAGCCATAATCATAACAAATTATCTCAAATAATTCCGGCCAAATTTCACTGCATATGAATTAATATAGCCCATCCAAGCAATACTTACAACAGAGAGCTCATACAGGAAACGCCTCGTACTCCTGTTAGCATGGCAAACTTCCTTGAGTTTCTTCACAACATACGCAGTTTTTTCTGATTCTTTCTCAGCTGGTATCTCACTGAAATCATCCAGGGACATGTGTGAAAACTGAAGGGCAGTAGCCAAAGCTTTCCAGTCATACATTCGCTCTGATACTGTGGATAAAATTGCTGAATAGATATATGTCAGTTTTCTAAAAGGCAATGCAATTTGTTCAGCAAGGCTGTTGGTTGTGATTGCACTATCCTCTGTATCCATAGCTTGGTCCTTGGGTATCACTTTAATATTTTTGCAATGTACAAGCCCAACCTTTCTTCTAAGAACTCCTACATACCAGTCTTTTATTTTAGCTTGCCCAATGGCTTTGACTTTATCTTCACCAAGAAGTGCTATTGTATCCCCTTTAAAATATTCCAGCAAATAGTCAATTTTACTTTGACGTAACACAGTTTTCAAAGCTATGCCATAGCTCTTAACATTTAAAGCCTTATCTTGAAATGTGGGATATTTTATGGTTGGTACTGACAGCAATGGTGCAGATTTGATCTCTTTGCGTTTTCCCAATCGGTTTGGCTTGTTGAACAATCCGGTTAATAGCTTTGGAGCTGGTTCAGGAGTTGTAATATAGAACTGGCACACTAAATTGCTATTTGGGACTTTAACTTGAACACGGAAGACAAACAGATGTATTTTTCTTCCGTTGATTATAGAAAATGGGAAGTGTTGCTGAATCACCTGGCCACCACCTTTCAATGTTTGTTCTTTAATTTCTTTCCTTTGATCTTCTTCCTTAACTTCAAAATCAGGGTCACAGGAAGCCACAAAAATGCTCAAGTCTTGTGGCTTCTCAAGTACAAATGTGTGTTTCCCCCATAGTTGGAAAACAACCGGGGGCATACTCTTCCCACCCTTTTTAATGCCACAAACTGTAAGCTTCTCTGGAACATAGCTGTGGCCAAAGAGTGCAAAAACAACAGTGAAAGATGGATGAATATGTTTGGGTCCATATATTCCCACTGAAAGTTTTCTGTGGATATATTCCCAAGCACTTGCAGGGGAATTCACTGTATTCGCTTGGGCTACAGCTATAATGTACATCAAGTGACTCAGTTCTGTCAGCTTCACTTGGATAGTATCTTTATAAATGTAACAGTTGTGTATTTTTTCAAATGGACCTTCTTTACTGGAACTACACAGACAAACAATTTCAGTCATAACCTGACTAAAAGGATCCTTCTTTACTTCAGCTGCAATTTTCATTTCTAGTAAAATGGCCTCTGTGGTATTGAGGTTACTTAATGTCAGTTCAATCAATGGGCTCACAGTGGTTGAAAACTCATGGTTAAGTGATGATGGAGAGTCAAGGATAGCCTGTAATCCAACCTCTTGAAAGTCACCAAAAGCTACATGACCTTCAGGGAAATGAACAGTAATATCTGAGTCAGGAAGCTGCACTGAACCACCCTCATAATTCACTTTGCATACTATATGAGTTTCTATAGATTGAGTTTGTGCCCATCCTGGACTCTGATTTATCACATTCAAATCCAAGCAAGATCGGGCCAGCTGCCTTTGATTCAACCATGCTGTCTTGTAAGCTTCACGGTCATTCTGAAGTGATTCATTATCTGGAGGTAGAATATTGTTGGATGGTGCTGCGCTAGGAGGTTCAAAGGTCTTGGCACTTACAATATCCAAAAGATCTGAAACACTCCGAGATTTGGTCGATCGCCTTGATGCTTTACGATGAAAAAGATAATCAATATTTAATTCATCTCCAGATGAAGCTGGAGAATGCCTGATATTTGAATCTCTAAAAAATAAATAAGGATCTTCTTTCAAAATTGATACCCGCCTGTTACTTTTTTCTTTGTTGCTTGACTGAGCTACATCATCTAAAAATGGGTTAGAGGCTGACAGTTCATTCCAGAATGGATTTGTCTTAAACACACTGGGGACATTTTGCTTAAATTCTTCAGACCAATAAAACTTCAGAGCAAATTCATTTTCCCTTTCATCTATTAAAAAAAGAGAGACATGGAGGTAAGTTAGTGTATATATGTCCCCTTCTAAGTGATAAAATGCATATGCCACGATACTTTTGCTTCTTTTGCATTCCCAAGTACAATGTGAACGAAAAAAACATTTGAAGCAAATTCAATTGACAACTTACTCCTAGGTAAATGTGTATCAGTTTACAGCCTTATGTGTCTGCATATGTTTGTGTTGTAGCCTTTTATTTTTGTGACATTTAAACAGAAATACACAAAACTTAGCAGCACTTACCAATAGGGATGGGGGGGGGGGACACAAAAAAGAGGAATCATCTGTCCTTGCCTCCTGTTACTCTGTTCACTCTCCTTAAGGGGAAAGTGTTTTTCTAACAGGAAAGCCACTTCTATATATGGAATTTCTCCACACAATCCAGAACTCCATGAAGTCTATGAGCAGAATCACATGGAGAACCTTGCCTGTATGGATAGAGAAGGGTCTTCTCTTCACTTAGAATGGCAGAAAGAAGTGACTGAAATGGGGCTAGCACACTCCTTATCCGTGCATGTTTATTTTATTGTTGTGTGCCTTCACATCATTTTAGACTTATGGCGACCCTATCATAGGGTTTACTTGGGAAGTTTCTTCAGATGGGGTTTGCCATTGCCATCCTCTGAGGCTGAGAAAGTGTGACTTGCCCAAGGTCACCCAGTGGGTTTTTATACTTGAGTGGAGATTTGAACCCTGATCTTCAAAGTCGTAGTTCAATGCTCAAACCACTACACCAAGCTGACTCTCATGTTTATTTTCCCTAGATTAATAAAACCTGATATTGTAATTGTGCAGGTTTTATTATTGAAAAAAATTGTTACTGTTCTTAAAGGGCAGCTGTGTGCTCCACTTATCCAAGTTTTGGTTGTAGTCCTATGTGTACTAACATGTGAATAAGCCCCCTTGCACAAAATGGGACTTGTTTCAGAGTAAGACTGTGCTGTTACTTTGCAACCCCATATCTAGTTAAAGGTAAAAGTAGTCACTTGACAGTCATAATCAACTGTAGGGGGCAATGATCATCTCCGTTACTAAGCTGAAGAGCCAGCGTTGTCCAAAGACTGTTCTGGTGGTTATGTGGCCAGCATGACTGCACCAAACGCTGTTACCTTTCCACTGAAGTGGTACCTATTTATCTACTTGCATTTGCATGCTTTTGATCTGCTAGGCTGGCAGAAGCTGGGACTAGAGGAAAAGGACATTCAAATAAACACCTGATTTGGACAGCATTTTGCCCTGATTGGTCATACTCAAAAGATCATATTAAATAGCTGCTTCTTTTCCTGTTCTTTGTGCTGTTGATTTAACAGCTTGAAAAATTACCTTCCTCAGGTTACTGGACTTTCCTCCAATTACTACAAATGACTTTCTATATGGAACTTCATCTGCATCAGATTTCATATGGTTCGGATCCACATTCAGTTGTGGAGAATTCAGATGATAGAAACAGACTTCATTGCCCTAGCCTGCTGGATGGGGTGAGTTGAGTGCAGGCGGTGGGATCAGTAAAAGGGAATCAAGTTTCCTTTTAGAAGTGGAACTCTTCTGTCAAAAGGATCCTATGCACTGAGGGGAATGTAATTTGTTTAAAACTTCAGGAGCTCCTTGACCATACTAGGAATGCAACCCTTTGGATACAAACATCAACAGTGATTAAAAATTTTCTTGAGAAGGTGGGCTACTGGCAACATACCTGGCCAATCTTTCCTTGCAGGATTTCCATTGTCCATGTCAATCAGTGAACCCTCTGATTTACTCCATGAAAGCTCCTTCATGTAACAGGAAGCAGACATTTTCCCTTATCTAACAAATTTAAGATACATTGATTTACAAGGTGAGAAATGTTTAACACTACAGATCATCATTCAGTTCAAGACAGTATAGAAATATTTAAAGCAAAGGTAGGAAACCTCTGGCCTCTCTGATATTAAGATAGAATTCTCATCATTTGTCTTACTGGGTAGGACTGATGGGAACTAGAGTCCAACAGCAACTGGAGGCCCACAGGTTCTGCAGACCAAAGGATTCCTTAAAAATATGCCCAAGAGATTCAGAAGGGATATTTTCATGCTTTATGTCACATTTTATGTAGGCTTCACCCCATGCCATCATCAATTTCTTTCTTTATGCAGGAAGGGAAAAGTCATGATCATGGCAATTCCCTCCAAGCCCCTTGTTCTCAGAAATCCTTACAAGAAGCAGTTGGATTTCTTGCCGTGTGTGTGTGTGTGTGTGTGTGTGTGTGTATGGGGGGGGGGGGGGGAGAGACAAGCAGGAACATGATCTGCAATTCAGTTTTAATGTCCTGCACAAATCTATGGAACAAATATTAACAAAACTATTGTTAATAAGAAAATGTAATACAGGTTGAATGTCCCTTATCCAAAATGCTTGGGACCAGAGGTATTTGGGATGTTGTAATATTTGCATATATATAATGAGATATCTTGGAGATGGGACCATGTCTAAACACAAAATTCATTTATGTTTTATATATACCTTATACACATAGCTTGAAGGAAATTTTATACACAGTATTTTTAATACTTTTGTGCATGAAACAAAATTTGTGAACACTGAACCATCAGAAAGCAAAGCTCTCACTATTTGTATTTCAGAATTCTGGATAAGAGAGACTCAATCTGTAGGAAGAAGAAAGTACAGTATATAGTGATCCTTTTCAGAATGTTATGAGGAAGGGCTCATGCAGGAAGTGAAAACTAGAAAAAATGTTTACAATTTACTGGTGAGTAATTCTCACTGAATTTAGACTTACTCCTGAGCAGACATATTCAGATTTGCATTGCATGACATAGAGACATGCAAAATAAGTAAATAAATAAAAATGACCAAGCAGTTTGGTCAACAAAAAATTAATGTTTCAGTGCATTTGGGCAACTATTTATGAGCAAGAGTGTGTTTCCTTATTCAATTAAACAACATTTTTGTCTAATATGTCACATTAAGAGCCTTCTATACTCACTTAAGCTCCAAAATGTTGCAATACTATTTGTGGAAGTTAAGGGTCAAGACCTCTAAGGACACACTACTGAAACAAATAACTCACATATCTCTGTCAAGCGTGGATCGATCCTTACATAATTTTTATCTTTAAATTATAACAACTAAACCTAATGCCTATGAAAAGCCCTTCCGTCTGCCGCAAGTGGTAAGTTTTGTTGGTAGTGTTGTTGTGTGCTGTCTTCAAATCATTTTTGGCTTAGGGCAACCTTAAGGTGAACTTATCACAGGGTTTTCTTGGCAAGATTTGTTTAGAAGGGGTTTGCCATTACCTTTGTTCAAGACTGAGAGAGTATGACTTGATAAAGGTCACCTGTTGGGCTTCAATGGCTGTGGGGACTTGAACCCGGTTTCCCAGAGTCTTAGCCCAACACTTCAGCCCCTATACTACACTATCTCTAAGTGTTGGTCTATATTTTTATTATTAAAGTAATGAATTTATGCATTATTTATTATTTTATTTTATTTGTATTTATTTCACTTCTATACCACCTTTCTTCCAAAAAAGGGACCCAAGGTGGCTCACAAGATGCATGGTAGTGTAACTAACATGTACTTGCTACTATAACTCTACCTTCAGCTATATAACTTGCCACAAACAGAATATGATATGGTCTTTAAAAATATCAGTGCAACCTTACTGCAGGAGCTATGATAACAATATATTATTGCAATGATATTTTCATATTAGTGATACAAATAGGTTTTACAGATTACTCACCAAATGCCTTTTGATATTGTCACACCACAAAGCAATCAGGTTGCATAATATAATAATAATAATAATAATAATAATAAATTTTATTTCTCACCCGCCCCTCTGCAAAACAACCGGAGCGGCATACAACAGATTAAAATAATACAAGAGTAATATTGTCATCACCAAATACCCTAACCCTCCCACCCCTTAAAAATAGATTAAACTAGAATAGTATTAAAAACAGCATCAAACAATAAATACATAAAACAAAACAAAAAAACAGTAGCAGCTAGGGGTAAGAGAGCGGATTAACAAGCCAGACCATCTAGAGCAGGGGCCGGCAACCTATGGCCCCGGGGCCGGTTCCGGCCCAGGTCGCTGGACTTACTGGCCCAGGCTGACCCCTGCCACCGCCGCCACCGCCGCCGTGCATTTTGGCCTCCGTGCGGCCACGCACGCCGTGGCTGCCATTTTGATTTCCAAAATGGTGGCCGCAATGCGTTTGCGCATACGCAGGAGTACTGCAATAAATTAAATGCTAGCAAGTTTGTAGTTTCATTACATATGCAAATATTACAAAACAGCATTTAGATGTTTTCAGTGAACAGTAGTATTATTCAGTGGTACTTTGTCAAGCTGACGTGATTCAAACTAGCAGAGACATTAAATAAGGAAATTGCAGAAACAAAATAAATGGGACAGCACAGCAGAAAGGAAACAGATGCTAAATGCTGCACATTCTACACCTATCAAAATAAAAGTGCCTGAACAGAGTAACAAAAAGAGTGTATTTATAGAATGGGAGTATAATGACAGTATAGATGTATGGATTTAATCTATCACATACAGCTAGCATGTAAACAAACAGAGCAAACCATCCCTCCCTCCACTCCCATGCAAATTCACTCTTGGCATTTTTTCCAATATATTTCTACCTATGAATTGAAAAACCTGTATTAGATTAGCCCAATAAACTTTTTCCAGTATAAGGAAGACTACTACAAAGAGGCTCATAGATATCTGAAAAGCACCACTGAGATAGGCCTATCATTTAAGCCTCTTATTAATCAAGGAGGTAAAAAGTGATCATGATCTTTTCACACCTTGCCTTTTCCCACCCCACAAACAGAGATTAAATTACATGTTTTATTCTAATTCCTATTCCAAGTTGAGCCTCCATTATCCAATATTCCAAAATCCAAAAAAACCCAAACTCCAGAATCGTCTACATGTGTGGCTGAGACAGTGACACCTCTGTTTTCTGATGGCTCAATATAAGCAAACTTTGTTTCATGCTCAAAATTATATAATGTATTATGTATAAAATTATGAGACTATATTTATAAGATGTATATAAATAAATTTCATGTTTAGAGTTGGGTCATGTGGAGGACTGGCGGAGGACCAAGCCTCCTGTAACATCGCCTCCCAAGGCGGCCCAGGGACACCCACGGCAGCTGTGAAACCAGGGAGAATTCAGGAGGACTTAAAACTCCTCCCAGGAAGACCTTCTCCCAGCAACTCAGCGGCTGTGGTGCCATTTGAGCCATGTGGAGGACTGGCGGAGGACAAAGCTTCCTGTAACATCGCCTCCCAAGGCGGCCCAAGGACATCCACAGCAGCTGTGAAGCCAGGGAGAATTCAGGAGGACTTAAAACTCCTCCCAGGAAGACCTTCTCCCAGCAACTCAGCGGCTGTGGTGCCATTTGTAACATCTTACCATCTCCAGCCACGGGAGACCAGCTGTCTGGCTTGAACCGCCAATTCAGTTTATGAACTAGAGAGAGAGTGGTTGATATGAAATCCCATGTGAATTCCCACTTCCCCTTCAGCTATCTTATATTGGGGACATACATCAGTGGGCTTTTATTCTATCTCTCCCCCTGCACTGGAGATTGATTTTAAGCTGGGGGCAGACATTCAGGTCGTGTGGGGGCATGGAAGATATGGTGGCAACAGTTTCAACAAATGTTACAAAAGAAGGAGGGATCGATGTCTAATATCTATCCCTCCTTCAGTTTATCCTGTTTCCCAAGATAACTTGGAGAGCATACCCACCATTCCACTGACCCTCAACCTGCTCCTTTGCAATGCCAGGTCGGTCAAAAACAAGACTCACATCATCCACGACTTGCTAGTGGATGAGGCGGCCGACCTGGCTTGTTTTACTGAGACCTGGCTGGGGGATGCCAGCTCTGCAACATGGGCACAGGCCCTTCCAGCCGGGTACTCGGTTACTGAGCAGGTGAGAGAAAGTGGGCGGGGGGGTGGTGGCATAGCCTTGGTCCATAAGAACACCTTGAACTTGATTAGAAAGCCTATCCGGAAAACAACTCACATCAAGTGTATGTACCTTAGCCTGAAAACCAGGGATAGTTTGGGGATTCTGTTGGTATACCGGCCACCCCGTTGCTTAACAGACTCCCTGACCGAGCTGACCGCCCTGGTCTCTGAGTTGCTGTTGGAGTCGCCTAGACTTTTGGTTCTGGGCGACTTCAACATCCCACTCGAAACCAGTTTACAGGATCTAACTGGCGCGGCTTGGGAGTTCATGGATACCATGACAAACATGGGCCTATCTCAATTGGTTAACAGGCCCACACATTGTGCTGGTCATACCCTCGATGCGGTCTTTAGTACGGAGCAGGAATATCCGTGGACGGAGGTCATAAAAACCTCCACATTGTCATGGACGGATCATTTTCTGATCAAGGCTGGACTTAAGGCTACTGTTCGCCCTCCTGGGGGTGGTGGACCTATTAGAACGGTCCGCCCTCGAAGGCTAATGGAACCAATTGGTTTCCAGAAAGCCTTAGAGGGTTTAATGGTGGGTAATGCCAGTGATTCTGTTGAAGCTTTGGTTAATACTTGGAACACCGATCTTACCAAGGCTATCGACACAATCTCTCCCAAGCGTCCTTTCCACCCCGCTTCAAATCGTAAGCCATGATACACAGAAGAGCTTAGGAGGATGAAGCGGGTTGGACAACGACTGGAGTGCAAATGGCGAAAGACTCGCCTCTCATCCGACAGAACTCGCCTTAGGAAGCACCTTGACTCCTATAGGGAGGCTTTACGTACAGCACAGAAATCTTTCTGTTCTGCACATATTGTGTCTGCAGAGTCTCGCCCGGCAGAACTGTTTAGGGTAGTAGGGGATTTGACAAGGATACCTCCTGCGCCGAATCCTCTGCTTAACCCAGCGACAGCCTGCTGTGAGGCATTTAACATTTACTTTGCAGATAAAATCTCTCGGATAAGAGCCGACTTGGACGCCAGTGTTTTGGCAGAATCCGTAGACGAGGCATCCAGTAACTCTGTTGATGGCATTTTACTGGATCAATTACAATCTGTGAGTACCGAGGACGTGGACAAGTTGCTTGGAAGGATGAAGAAGACAACTTGCCCTCTCGATCCTTGTCCATCGTGGCTGGTCATCCAGGGTGGGGACACGTTGAGAGTGTTCCTTCGAGACACAATCAACGCGTCCTTCAGGGAAGGCAGCATTCCATCTTATTTGAAGGAGGCGGCGGTTAGGCCACTCCTGAAAAAGCCTTCCCTGGATCCCCTGGATAGAAACAACTACAGACCAGTCTCCTTGCTACCGTTTTTAAGCAAGGTGATCGAGAGGGCAGTTGCTTCTCAGCTCCAAGCTATCTTGGATGAAACCGATTATCTCGACCCATTTCAAACTGGCTTTAGGACGGGATTTGGAGTTGAGACTGCCATGGTTGCTCTGACCAATGCCTCCGCCTGAGCATCGACAGGGGTAGTGTGACCCTGTTGGTGCTCTTGGATCTCTCAGCGGCCTTTGATACAATAGATCATGCCATCCTCTTGGACCTCCTGAGAGAGTTAGGAATTGGAGACACTGCTTTGCAGTGGTTCCGTTCCTTCCTCTAGGGCAGATCCCAGAGGGTGAGGCTCAGGGACAGTTGCTCTTCTAAAACAGAGCTTAATTGTGGCATCCCTCAGGGCGCCATCCTGTCTCCAATGTTATTTAATATTTATATGAAGCCGCTGGGTGAGATCATTCGGAGGCATGGAGCACGGTGTCTTCAGTACGCTGACGACACCCAGATTTCTCTCTCCATGACCAGATCATCGTCTCAGACCTCTGATGGCATCTCTCCTCTCAATGACTGTCTTAGAGCAGTAATGGATTGGATGAGAAAAAACAGATTGAAGTTGAATCTAGACAAAACGGAGGTACTCACGGTTACAGGCCCGAAACCGGATTTGGGATTACAGTCCCCAGTCCTGGACGGGGTCACACTCTCCTTCAAGGACTGCGTTCGCAGTTTGGGGGTACTCCTTGTCTCGTCACTTCACATGACTAGTCAGGTGAGTGCGACAGTCAGGAGTGCCTGTTATCAGCTTCGGCTGATATGCCAACTGCGCCCTTATCTGGAGAGGAAGGACCTGGAAACTGTGGTGCATGCTCTGGTAACCTCACGTCTGGACTACTGCAATGCACTCTACATGGGGCTACCCTTGTGCCTAACCCGGAAACTTCAATTGATACAAAACATGGCAGCCAGATTAATTACTGGAACATCTAGGAGGGAGCACATAACACCGGTGCTTAAATCCCTCCACTGGCTGCCAATTAGTTTCCGGGCACAGTACAAGGTGTTGGTTTTGACCTTTAAAGCCCTACATGGCTTGGGTCCAGCTTATCTTAGGGACCGTCTCTTCACGTATGATCCCCCCTGCGCCCTTCGGTCAGCTGGGAGGAATCTGCTTCTACAGACAAAGACAAAACTTACACAGACCTCCCAGAGGGCATTCTCCGTCACTGCCCCTAAACTTTGGAATGGCCTGCCGGATGAGATCCGTCTTATTACGACACTTGCTGCTTTCAAGAAAGCAGTAAAGACGGATCTCTTCCGGCAGGCCTTCCCGGAATAACGCCCTCAGAGGGAAGAGTATATTTGGATTCTATTCTCCCCCCAATCTCTCTGCCGAATATGGTACTATGGCTGCTCTTGTTATTTATTGATCTTTTTAACTGTTATACTTGTTATATTTTAATTCTCTCAAGTTTAATTTTAGTTTTAAGGGGTGCGGGAGGCGGGTGGAGGTTGTGGGGAGATGGTATGTTTTAACTGTTGTATTTTAATTTGTTGTAAGCCGCCCCAATTGCTGTGCAGAGGGGCGGGTTATTAATAAATTATTATTATTATTATTATTATTATTATTATTATTATTATCTCCAAGATATCTCATTTTGTTGTTGTTTTGTTGTTGTTAACTGCCCTTGAGTCATTCTCAACCCATGGTGACCCTATAGATGAGACATCTCCAAGACCCCCTGTCCTCCACTGTTCTGCTTAAATCCTGCAACCCATGACCTCCTTAATAGAGTCAATCCATCTGGCATGTGGCCTTCCTCTCTTCCTACTTCCCTCCACCTTTCCCAGCACCATTGTCTTTTCCAATGAGTCCTCCCTTCTCATGATAATGTCCAAAGTACGACAGTCTTAGTTTGGTCATCTTGGCTTCCAGGAAGGTTTCCGGTTTGATCTGCTCTATTTGTCCCTTTGGTTGTCCATAGGATCCTCAGCACTCTTCTCCAGCACCACATCTGAAAGGAATTGATTTTCTTCCTATCATCTTTCTTCACTGTCCAGCTCTCACATCCATACATGGTAATAGGGAATACAATGGCTTGTATGATTCTAACTTTTGTGCTAAGTTGTATATCTTTCCATTTTAGAATCTTTTCTAGTGCTTTCATAGCCACCCTCCCCATTCTTAATCTTCTGATTTCCTGACTGCAGTCCCCATCTATGTTTGAACCCAGGTATGGGAATTCTTTTACTATTTCTATTTCTTCATTATCTAGGTTGAACTTGTGAAGGTCCTCAGTGGTCAATATTTTTGTCTTCTTTATGTTCAACATTAAGCCTGCCTTAGCACTTTCTTCTTTGATCTTCCTTAGTAGGTGTTCCAGGTCTGTGAGTTTTCTGGTAGTACTATGGTGTCATCTACATATCTTGGATTGTTGATATTTCTTCCTCCTCTTTTCACTCCTCCTTCTTCTGTGTCTAAGCCTGTTTTTTTCTTATAATATGTTTTGCATACAAGTTCGAAAGCATGCAAATGCTAGTAGATAAATAGGTATCACTTCAGTGGGAAGGTAAACAGTGTTCTGTGCAGTCATGCTGGCCACATGATCACAGAGTAGTCCTCAGACAACACTGGCTCTCTGGCTTAGTAACGGAGATGAGCACGCCCCCTACGGTCGGACACGACCTGACAACCTTGTCAATGGAAACCACCTTTACCTTTTTATACAAGTTGAACAGATAGGGTGAAAGTATTCAACCT
Source organism: Phrynosoma blainvillii (assembly GCA_026167975.1). Classification (NCBI taxonomy): domain Eukaryota; kingdom Metazoa; phylum Chordata; class Lepidosauria; order Squamata; family Phrynosomatidae; genus Phrynosoma; species Phrynosoma blainvillii. Next base: position 44,418,666 of record JANUYF010000005.1, read on the forward strand.
TGACTGACTCCTTTGTTAGTTAGGAACCGTTCTATTTCTCCGTGTTCTTTTCTGACAGTAGCCTCTTGTCCTGAATACAGATTCCTCATCAGAAGTATCAGATGTGTTGGCACTTCCATGTCTTTAAGGGCATTCCGTAGCCTTTCACGATCTATGCAGTCAAAGGTTTTGCTAATCTATAAAGCGCATGCTGATTTTCTTTTGGAATTCCCTGGTGCGCTCCATTAGCCATCGTATGTTTGCAATGTGGTCCCTAGTGCCTCTTCCTTTCCTGAACCCCACTTGGACCTCTGGGATTTCTCTCTCCATGTATGGTTGGAGTCTATGTTGCAGAATTTTGAACATAATTTTGCTTGCATGGGAGATCAGTGCTATGGTCTTATAGTTGCCTCCTTGTGTCTCCTTTTTTGTGGATGGGGATGTATATTGATCGTTTCCAATCTGTTGGCCATCGTTTTGTTTTCCATATCTGTTGACATATGCTGGTCAGCACTAAAACTGACTCTGTCAATCTAGATTGCAGAAGTTCAACTGGAATATTGTCTGTTCCTGGTGATTTGTTTTTAGCTAGTTCTCTTATTGCAGTGGCCACCTCATATTTTAGAATTTGAGATTCATCTTCATATGGCTCTTTGTTCCATGTGTCCTTCATTTTGTCATCTTTTTTGCATAATTCTTCTGTGTATTGCACCCAAGATCTTTTTTTTTTTTCCTTCCTGGTCTTGAATTATGTTATTTTTATTGTCATCAAGCATCCTGGTCCTTGCTTTGAATTTTCCTTTGATTTCTCGGATCTTGTGAAATAAGTCTTTTGTTCTTCCCTTTTTGTTGTTGTCTTCTATTTTTCTGCATTGGTTGTTGTAATTTTCTTTATCTTTCCGCACAAGCAATTGTACTGTTGCATTCATAATTCTTAGTTTGTTCCTATCTCCCTTTTGTTTTTCTTCTCTTCTTTATTGCTTGTAGTGTTTTTTTCTGTCATCCATGGTTTTTTCTCTCTTTTTGTTTACTGAAAGTGTCTGTCTGCATTCTCCTATGCAAATATTCCAAAACACACACACACACACCAAAAAATTCTGAAATCCCAAACATTTCTGGTCCCAAGCATTTTGGATAACAGAGAGTCAACCTGTATGTACTACTGAAACAAGATGAGCAGTTTATAATCCAGACAAGAAAAGTATCACAGACTGAGAAGTAAGGTTTTTTTTAACACAACAGTAATAGGTGAAACAACATGAGTTTCTCAGACATTTAAAATCCAATTCTGAACAGTATAACTCAATGTGAGAATCCTCAAGAGCATCACGATTAGACCCTTACACCTAAAATCCACCACAAACTGAAGCACCCAATGAGATTCAGGCTGAGATTTGTATTGACACATGCAAACATACAGAATATTCTTCTGAGCTCCCACTTATAAAACAGGTCCAAAACAGACTGCAGAAATAAATCAGTTTGAGACAGTTTTAACTGCCAGGGAATTCTGGGAACTATAGTTCTGTGAGACTCAAAGTTCACAAAAATGGGAGGGGCAACTGTATTTATTGTATGACCTACATTTTACTAGAGGTTGAATACCCCTAATCCAGAAATCTGAAACTCAAGCACCTCCAAACACCTAAACATTTTGCTATCAGCCAGCCACTTCCAGCTTCAAAACTGCCGCTGTGGCACTTCTGCTACTTCACTTCTCAGATCATCAGTCTCTCTCTAGCCTTGCCTCTCACACAGAACACAAATCACGAATGAATGAGACACAAGGCTGGAGACAGATGCAAGGATCTGTGAAATGGCAGGAGGAGGGGGTTAATGCCAAACACTGTGCTGGGATTTCTGCCATCTGACAGATTCTCAATCTCTCTCCTGTCATATTTCTTTCCAGCCTTACAATACAGCACATACTATGCTACTTGTGTTGTGTATCGTATATTATGTGCATATAATAAATGCAGATATTCCAAAGTCAGGGGTGGAGTGGGGAATCCAAAAGATGAAACACTTCTAGTCCCAAGCATTTCAGAGAAGGGGAATTCAACCTCTAGTAGGTTATCATGGTTTGTATCTTAGGAACGTACTAAAACAAATGACAATACTTGCCCATAGGGAAACCATACTTGCCCATAGAAAATCATAGGGAAATACTTGCTCGTAGAGAATTACAAGGAAATACTAGTATTCCCCAATGATTCCCTATAGGCAAATATTTCCTAATGATTCCCTGTAGACAAATATTACCCAATGATTCCCTATGGACAACTATTCCCCTATGATTCCCTATACACATGTATTCCCCTATGATTCCCTATACACATGTATTCCCCTATGATTCTCTATGGACAAGTATTCACCTATGATTCCCTATAGGGAAGTATTCCCCAATGATTCCCTATAGGCAAATATTCCCCAACGATTCTCTATGGACAAGTATTCCCATATGATTCCCTATAGGGAAGTATTCCCCAATGATTCTCTATGGACAAGTATTCCTCAATGATTCCCTATAGGGAAGTATTCCTCAATGATTCCCTATGGACAACTATTCCCCTATGATTCCTTATAGGCAAGTATTCCCCAATGATTCTCTATGGACAAGTATTCCCCTATGATTCCCTATGGACAACTATCCCCCTATGGTTCCTTATAAGCAAGTATTCCCCAATGATTCTCTATGAATAAGTATTCCCCTATGATTCCCTATACCCAAGTATTTCCCAATGATTCTCTATGGGCAAGTACAGTACTGTCATTTGTTTTAGTACATCCCTGTATCTTACTGCTCTGTGATTTGCTTAAATTGACAGTGGCTTGTGGTAGATATCATAAAGATGTTGAATAAATCGGACAGTCGCAAGATGTTTTAATATGGATGTACAAGTACACTTACTCACACACTTCTGTAGAATGGCATGTGAAGAAAACAAAAACAAAGAACCAAAGCCTCCATGTTTTCCTGTCTGTGTGTGCATTCCATATTTCTTTGAGACACAACTGTTTTCTTCTCATCTCTGTTAACATGACAAATCAGACAGATCACTTGGCTAATCCTTTAAACATAGGCCAAGCAACAAGCCTTAAAAGAGTAATACATGGGTCTTTAAACTGCTACAGCTGATACACTTTTATCACCATTCAAGTATTTGAGTGGTGCACTTCTTAAGACAATTTCCAGAAGAAGCTAGCTTAACATTTTCAAGTATTTAGCCCAAGAAGCAGGATAAGGTTCAATTTATGTCCTGGTCACTTAAGGACCAGATTGCAGCTCTTTAAAACAGATTGCAGCTCTTTAAAATGCTGTTTGTGCCATCCAGGTTTAAAACATTTTTTTGATCGACCTTTATGTTTTCCATCCATTTTTCTAATATAGGAAGGCTTGGCATAGTATAAACACCTGGTCCTGACCAAGGAAATAACTCCAATGATTTATAGCAAATAACTGAGACAACAGAAATCTGGAAGCATTCCTCTTTTTTTGTTGTTGTTGAAAAGAAAGCCCTAGACTTTCCATTTTTGATTGGTACCTTTGGGATCAAAAAGTTGCTGTCAAACCGGGGGAAGAGAAAAATTCTTTCCTCATGGTGGAAGATATTTTGGATCTAAACTATGTAGCCAATGACTGTCCAGAGACCTTCTGACTACCTGTCCCTCTGGGACATTATTAAAGCAGTTCAACATGTTATTGCTAGAGGCTTCATCACTACTACTGCAAAATCCCTCATGCCAATTACAGAAGAAAATCAGAAAACTGACACAACTGGAAGCCGCTACCTAAAGAAACTAGAAAATGCCTAAAAAAGGGAATGTCTAAGAATACAAAACCTGATTGTCAAATAAATGTAGCATTGAATATGGAATTTAGGGAGCTAGTGTGGCATAATGGTTTGAGTGTTGGACTATGACTCTATAGGCCAGGGTTTGAATCCCAGCTCAGCCATTAAACCTACTGGGTGACCTTGGGCAAGTCACATGCTCTCAGCCTCAGGGGAAGGAAATGGCAAGCCTTCCCTGGACAAACCTTGCAAAGAAAACCCCATGATAGGTTTGCCTTAGGGCTGCCATAAGTCAGGAAATGATCTGAAAACACACAACAACAACAACAACAACAACAACAACAACATTCAGTATGCCTTGGCTAAGAAAACCCTAATGAATCCATGGGGTCACCATAAATCGACAGGTGACCTGAAGACAGACAGACACACACCCAGAGTCCAAAAAAGGAATTTACCTACAGTAAGCTCTGATCTGGATATTCTACCTATGGCTATCTAGCACAATATCAAACACTTTTTGTTGTTGTTTAGAAAACACTGGTTTTATGTTCAGAAGAAATGGATGGAGGCTAATGGTGAGCCAAAGGTGGGGTGTTGGTCAGATGAGATCTGACCAACAATTGCATAAAATTGCAGGATACTGAGAAACAAAAGAGTCACTTCATTCACTCTAATCATTCCTAATGACAGAGAAAAGAAGAGAATGTAATTTTAAAAAATGTTACACTGTCTGCTAGACCTGCACAGGGTCGAACATACAGCACAAATATTGTACAAGATAGATAATGACATTGTTTTCAAAGGGAAAACACTCTCATAGAATCATAGAATCATAGAGTTGGAAGAGACCACAAGGGCCATCCAGTCCAACCCCCTGCCATGCAGGAACTCCCAATCAAAGCATCCCTGACAGATGGCCATCCAGCCTCTGCTTAAAGACCTCCAAGGAAGGAGACTTCACTACTCTCCGAGGGAGTGTGTTCCACTCTCAAACTGCCCTCACTGTCAGGAAGTTGAGGTGGAATCTCTTTTCTTGCAGCTTGCATCCATTGTTTCGGGTCCTAGTCTCTGGAGCAGCAGAAAACAAGCTTGTTCCCTCCTCGATATGACATCCCTTCAAATATTTAAACATGGCTATCATATCACCTCTCAGCCTTCTCTTCTCCAGGCTAAACATCCCCAGCTCCCTAAGTCGTTCCTCATAGGGCTTGGTTTCCAGACCCTTCACCATTTTAGTTGCCCTCCTTTGGACACGCTCCAGTTTCTCCACATCCTTTTTGAATTGTGGTGCCCAGAACTGGACACAGTATTCCAGGTGAGGCCTGACCAAAGCAGAATAGAGTGGCACTATTACTTCTCTTGATCTAGACACTATACTTCTACTGATGCAGCCTAAAATTGCATTGGCCTTTTTAGCTGCTGCATCACACTGTTGGCTCATGTTCAACTTGTGGTCCACCTGGATTCCTAGATCCCTTTCACACGTAGTCTCATTCAGCCAGGTGTCCCCCATCATATATCTGTACTTTTCGTTTTTCCGCCCTAAGTGCAGTACCTTACATTTCTCCGTGTTGAATTTCATTTTGTTAGCTTTGGCCCAACTTTCTAGTCTGTTCAAGTCATTTTGAATTTTGATCCTATCCTCTGGGGTATTAGTTACTCCTCCTAATTTGGTGTCATCTGCAAATTTGATAACTATGCCCCCAATACCATCATCCAAGTCATTAATAAAGATATTGAATAGCACTGGGCCCAGGACAGAGCCTGGGCCCAGTGCTCTCTATCCTCATGTTTTCGATAAAGGCATTGCTTAGCATTTACAGCTGACAAATTAGAGCAGTGGTATTCAAACTTTTTATCCTTTGGACCCCCCTTTACATCTACATGCAAACATGCCCCCCTCCCTGAGCAACTCTTGTGCCACCCCAGGGGTCCCTCCCTGCTGTTTGGGAACCACTGAATAAGAGAGATGCATACTAAATAAGGGAATGTGGTGGCTTAGTGGTTAAGATGTCAATTCTGACTATTGGAAGATCGGAAGGTTGGAAGTTTGAGGCCCAAGTGCTGCATGATGGGGTGAGCTTCTGTCACTAGTCCCAGCTTCTGCCAACCTAGCAGTTTGAAAGCATGCACAAGCAAGTAGATAAATAGGTACCACTTTGGTGGGATGGTAACAGTGTTGGTGCAATCATGCTGACTACATGACCACCAGAGCAGTCCTCAGACAGTGCTGGTTCTTCAGCTTAGTGACAGAGATGAGCACCATCCCCTACAGTCGGTTATGACTAGACATTCATGTCAAGGGACTACCTTCACCTTTTATACTAAATGCAGATTCAAAATACTTGTGCCAAGAAAGAATTGGTAACTTCTGAGCTAAGCACAAAGATAAATATGATGTCAGAATTCTGAGAGGATAAACAGACTGTTGAATGCTCTCCAGTTAAAATCTCCTTGGAAATACTTAAATATACACTTAAAAGTAATGTTGTGAGGAGAATGGTTCATCGTTAACCTCTTTTCCCTGCACGAACATTCTTCTGTTGCAATGGCATTAACTAGGGGGTGCAATGGTGTGGACCACACCAGGTGACACTCCAGAAGCCGGGTGACACCGAGTCCCTCCTCCTAGTGTTATCAAGCTATGTTCTCATGAGGAGAAGGATGGGATGGGGCAGCACAGGGGGAGGGAGCATCCACGGCCTCCTTTGGTGCCACCCCACCCCATCCTTCTCCTCATGAGGGAAAAAACAGGATGGGGCGGCATTAACGGGGAGGTTGTGTGTGCGTCCTGTCGGTGCCACCCCATCCCATCCTTCTCCTCATGAGGGGAAAGACAGGGTAGCACAGGTGGAGGGAGTGTGCATCGTCTCCGCTGGTGATGCCTCGCCTCGCCTTCCTCATGCACGCCCTCCCTCAGTGCCGCCCTGCCCTGTCTCACCCCATTCTTCTTCTAATGAGGAGAAGGATGGGACGGGGGGGACAGCATCTGCTACTCCACAAAGCTCCACCACAAAAGCCCCATTTCTGAAACCAAACCCTGGATGCCCCCCCCAAACCAGATGACACCCTCTTCAGGGATGCCACTGTCCTGTTGTAGAACTCAAGCAGCCCACCAGATGTTTTTGGACTGCAATTTCCAGCATTCCTTACTATTGGCTATATTGGCTCAGGCTGCTAGAACTTCGCAGTCCAAGAACATCTGAAAGGTGCCCATCCCTGTTCCAGCTAGTGGCTGTTGGTATATCTGTAATGAGATTAGGGTTTGTTTTTTTCCACACTTGTGGCTACAAATGGTGCCATGTATTCTGGTACACCAGGGCTCTTCTGTCATCTTCTGTGACAAGCCCAGGGAAAACTAATTTACACTCCTCTCCTCCCCCTGCCATCTTCCCAATCAACTACATGTTAATAGCATGAATGAAAGGAGGAGGTATATATGGAAGTGGAGCAAGCTTGTTATCTGTTGCTCTGGAAACTAGGAAAGGAACAAATGCATTCAAATTGCACATACACAAATTATTCCACCTAAATATTACGAAGAATGCCATTGTGGTAGGAACTGTTCAACGGTGGAACAGATTGCCTCAGAGGTAGTGGACTCTCATTCTTCGGAAGTCCTTAAACAGAGGTTGGATGGCCATCTTTAGCTACCAGGGGATTGGACTGAATGGCCCTTGTCCTTTCTACCTCTATGATTCTAGGAGATGGATAAAAAGAGAATCTGTTACTTTACTATCATTCTGTCTTTTCTTTCCATTTGACTCCCTTAAGTAGATTAAAAAAATGCAGGCTACCTTATGATGCAGTTTGGGAAGAGATGAGCATATGAAAAAGAGGGCAGTCATTCTTTCCCTATCTGTAATGTAATCCATATTCTCTTAACACCCCCACTTCTGCTGCAGCACAGCTTCCTAACAACCGCACAAAAGCAAAAATATAACAGGCAATTTTTCCTGGCTTAGATATATAGCCAAACAAGAAACTGAACCTGCTATGATTTTTTGGCAGGAAAGTGTCTATACTGCACCCGTTTAAAGCACAGGGAACTTAACACACACACAAAGACAATGGTCCCATTTCCTCATTCTCAACCTATCTTTAGTCCAAAACATACTGCAGAAATAATTGAGTTTGAGACCGCTTTAACACCCTGACTCAATGCTAGGGAATTCTGGGAACTGTAGTTTTGTGAGACATTTAGCCTTCTCTGTCAGAGAACTCTGGGGCCAAAATAAACTAAAATTCCCAGTTTTCTCTAGCACTGAGCCAGGGCAGTTAAAGTGGTCTCAAACTGGACTATTTCAGCAGTGTGCTTTGGATCTTGGTGATCCTCTCCATCCTGAGCCATTTCAGGTATTCATGAAATACCACCTTTCCGCAACTCATCACTTTATTCTGGATTCTGTTTTAGAAGCCTGATTTATTGTTTCTCATTGAAGCTTAAATCATGGCTTCTTAATAAACTGAAGAGGAGTATTGAAACTTGGTATCTCTAATGCCAGTCCCCTATAATCTATCAATGCCTTTATAGAGTGAATTTATCTTCAAAAAAATGGGCAAGTCAGCATTATTTGGCTCTGCTTTTATGTCTTCAAATTCTTTCCCATTAGTGCTTCCAACAGCTCAAAAAAGCACTCATACTACAATAAAGCAGCATTTCAAAAGTACTGCTGGATTGATTCATTCCCACCCCTCTTTTTTCCATTGTATATTGGTACCAGCTAATGGCAGGCATCTCTTGGAAAACTGCTTGTAAAAGGCAGAGAACCTGAATGCTAGAGAGACATCCTTGATATTTAGAATCATAAAATCTAATGAGCGACTCACTTTGAGAAGGTGGCACTAGCTACTGGACACCATCTTCTCCACTTGTTAAAAACTTTGTTCTGATCCATTTCACTTCCATGTGCATTTTCCAAAAATGTAAAATGACCAGAGAGAGTTCAATACCTGAGCAAGCTGGATCAAAACACTAGCCTGGCATGTCCAGACATCAGGGAACAGAGTTAACAAATGTATAGTACACTCATCCCTCTACATTTGCTGGGGTTAGGGGTACAGGACCCCCGTGAATGTCAAAAAACCTCATAACAAAAACACTATGGAACACGCCGGCCGATGCCGGGAGTCGTGTGCATGCGTGCGCGAGTGACATTTTGGAACACAAAATGGCGCCCCGCACTCGCATGCACACGATGCCGTGAGTAGTGCGCATGTGTGCGTGAGCGTGCAAGCGCACGCGCGTGCACCTCCAGCATCATTTTTTTGCCGATGATCTGGGGGACAGCGGACCCCCCCCCCCAAAAAAAGGTATGGCGACCCCTGCTCTAAAGGAAGGGTATTTGACAGTCAGGGTGTCACAGCAGAGACTGGCAGTAAGAACCCAGCTCTTGTATTAGGCAAAACGGGAAGGGCAAGATACCAGGAGGGGGAATCTGCACCATTGCCAGCAGTGATCTCATTTTTTGAGTTTGACTTCCTCCCTATGTCACACTTTCCTACTCTACAGCTAAATCTCAAGAGAAGTTATTTTTCTGTTGCTCACAGAGCTGAAATTTTATTACCTGTCTTCTACTGCTCTTTGGCTTTAGTCCTCACATGGCCAATAAAGGGAATGGCCTCTGCCGGCATCCAAATCCCTCAACACCATCATAACTGACAACATCTCAAGACAGAATGTAGGCCTGTGACTCTCACACTGTCACCATTCTTCTCCTGTATGATTTTTAACATCTTTGCCTGATGAAGAAACCAGTAAAACTTCAAAAGTTTGCATAATGTATTTTATGCCTCGGAGATGGCCAAATAAAGGTATCACTGCTTGTGGATTTTGTTGAGTATTTTTCCCTACCACAAGTGTCTACACCCCTTCTTTCTCGCCTTCTTGCATAGATCCTCTTCCTCCCAACCACTTACTGCTGGCAAAGAAAGAGGAAGAGTACATACTCACTCTATGGACCCCTATCATTTCTGTCTCCTTTCCCTTAATTCCATCTATCCCTCCCCAGTGCTTCACCTGACTGTGGCATTCCTCCCTTCCTTCCTGATGTCCACTCAGAATCAGAGCCATGAATTTTTGTGTGGCGGTGGCAGGGTCAGAGTGGAAGAGAAAGCAAGATAGGAGCAAAGACTGTATAGATTGGTACAGTGCTGGTATTTCTCCCACATGAGGTGAGAGAAGAACATATGGGTTGGGCAACAGATTTCACCCATTATCTATATAGAATAGAGCCTGTTCCTTACACACACACACACAAGCTGTAAGGTGCAGATTGCCTGGGGGCAAGCTATACCATTGCACCCCCATTCTCCTCAACCCTACTAATTCATTGTGCAGTATTCTATTTTTCTAGCTGGTGGACAGTGCTGCTATTTTATTTTATTTTTGGCAGTTATTTTTATGCTACTATGTTAACCCAACAACATGAATTTATCAAAGCAGTCCATTAGGGTGATTCTGCAAATATTTTGCTTTGATCTGATTCAGTGAGCTCAATGTTTAGAAAGCTTACACACAACTCATAAGCTACTAGATCACAACAGTGCCTTTTGGAAAATATGAGGCTCTACAGAAGCTTACTAATATATACTTTACCACATAAGAGCTGCTTAACTAAGGTCTGGAGGCCATGGAGACGACTAGAGATGGGAAGGGCAGCCTTGAAAGAACTAAAGAGGATCCTAAAGATCAAAGATATGCAACTGAGCACCAAAGTCAAAACTGTCCAAACCATTGTATTCCTCATCCCCATGTACAGATGCAAGAGCTGGACAGTGAAGAAGGCAGATAAGAGGAAGAGCAACACATTTTAAATGTTTTCCTGTAGAAGAGTGTTACTGTGGACAGCCAAAAAGACTAACAAATAGGTCCCTGAGCAGATAAACCCAGAAATTTCCTTGGAAGCAAAGATGATCAAATTGAGACTGTTGTACTTTAAATGCATCATGAGAAAGCATGATTCACTAGAAAAGAAAATAATGCTAGGAAAAGTAGAGGGCAACAGAAAGAGAGGAAGACTATATGCTAGATGAATAGATTCAATCAATGGATTTGCAGAAACTAAGCAGAGTAGTGGAGGTCAGGGGCTATTGGAGATGTCTCATCCACAGGGTCAGCATGAGTCAGGGCTGACTCAAGGACAGTTAACAATAACAACAAAGAGTTGAACACAACAAACATATTCTTTTTCAATTTTTGTCATTCATACTTTTTAGGAACAGGCCTTCAGCAAATGGACATACTTAAACATCAACATTTTTGGACTGATCTTAATGAGGACTGGCTCTGCACTGAGGGCCCACTTGCAAGAGCCATCTTTTGGACATCTTCCAGTGATGCCTTGCCTCCTTAGCATAAGCACCTTAGTAAATGGCAGTAGTAGGCTCATAGCTGCCATATTTGTTTCTAACAGAGTCCTGGAATTTAAGAGTTTCAGGACATTGTGAGATGGGGAGGGATGGATCTCTGTGTTTATGTGTCTTCAAGTCCCCTATTGACTTATGGTGACCCCATTAATTTCATGGTGGTTTCATAGAAAGGGAATACACTCATCCCTCCATTTTCGCAGATTTCGAGTTGGCAGTCTTGGTCCTTCACGGACTGGCAAGTGGAGAGGGTTAAAATGATGTGTGCATGCACACAGAGCCACACACAGGAGCACACAGCTATTCAAGGGGCTTGAATATTTGCAAATGTTCATTTTTGCAGGGGGGGTCCAGAATGGCTCCACCACGAAAATGTAGGGACAACTGTAGTCAGAGGAGGTTTTACCAGTTCCTTCCTCCAAAACAGAGCTTACAGCACCTGATACTCATTGGTGTTCTCCGAACCAAGTACTAACTAGGGCAGACCTTGCTTAGTCTCCAAGATCAGATAGGATCTGGTGTCTTTAGAGTATTTAGGACCACTACCACAGAAACATGGTGGTCATTCACATATCATGCCATGTTTCTAAGGCAAGAGCATTTTTCCCCTGCGAAATATCCTGGGTTTTATTCATGTTATGGGACACAGTGTGAAATCAAGATAGCAATCACTCACAGCCCATTACTGATATGAACATAATTTGGGGTTGGTGGGGTTTTTTTTGGGGGGGGGGGCATATTTTTCAGCATAGAGTAACAATGGGGGTGCTGAGGCACCACAGCTACCTGCGGATGGTATCCAGTGAACACAGGTTTTACATCAAGGATGAGTCAAATTGGGGATTTTAAGTGAAAAGAAAAAAAGTTTTATCATATCTGTCATAATGAAACAAGCATACCTCATGCAGTTCAGAACTTGTTATGTCTCAGTGGTATATATCTGGTTTCCCTCTAGAAAAAGAAGCAATTATCTTTATGTAACACTTTGGCATTAATTAACTTTGTCACAATATAATGAAAAATGAGGAGTAATGTTCACTAGGTGAGAGCCATGTATAATTTGATAATAATTACTGTAATAGATTGCGTGTTCTGTACATGCTTGTACCATCTGCCTTACACACAGAGAAAAACTGGAAGACAATTTGCCTGGAAGCTAATTTTAATTATATTGCATCACTCTGAAACTCAAAAGAGTATGGTTTTGCAATGAAAGCACTGCATAAGTTTCTGATGAAGAAAGAACTGACCACACTGAACTACATAGCAGAGGTTTGGGATTAAGGTATTGATAAGGATTCTTTAAAAAAATAAAACTAGGTTCCTTTTAGTTCAGAAGATTTTCCTTAAGAAAGAGTGATGACAAATATTGTTGGTAAACATCAGATGTTATCAAATAGGCATGTATTTATAGAAAACACTGACCACTCATCATCTTCCAATAACTTTGCAAGGTCAGATTTGACCCTTATTCACCTAGGAGTAAACCATGACTTTAGAACTAAAGAAAAGCTATCAAAAGGTTTCTCAGGCAGCAAAAAATGCTTTCATTAATTAATCAGAACAGTAACACTAAGTCAGAAACGAAAAGTGCAGAATGGTTTTTAAATGTAGAGGCTATGTATCATTACCAATTATAAATTGGTAATATAATCTCATTTGGTTCTTTGATTTAGCTTATTAAGAAATAATACTGTACAAGTAATAGGCAGAAATAAAAGCATAAAGGAAAAAGTACCAAGCTTTCCAGACTGCTAACCAGAAATAACATAAGAATGATGAATGAACACGCGTAGCCATTTGTAAATACAAGACACATAAACCTCAGCAGGAACTATGCTATCATAAATGCATCTTCCCACTCATCTCTTTTCTCAACTGCTTTCCTACAGAGGCTTAATAGCATCTATGTTACTTTTTTTAAGGGAAACATATCCTTAATACAAGTAAGAAGACTATAACACCAGTTATTCTTTTGAACACATTGCCACAATTTAGCTAATTTATGGAGATCTCAATCTAATTTGAAGCCACTGTAAAGTAAACTTGAAGGTCAGTGATAATTTTGTTGTTTTTGTTGTTGTTGTTGTTGCTGCTGCTGCTGCTGCTGTGTGCCTTCAAGTCATTTCTGACTTCTAGCAAACCTGAGGCAAATCCTATAGGACATTTTTGTGCAGAATTTGTTCAGAGAGGGTTTGCCCTTGCCTTCCTCTGAGCCTGAGAACATGACTTGCCCAAGATCACCCAGTAGGTTTCCATGGCCAAGCAGGGATTTGAATCCTGGCCTCTCACGGCCGTAGTTCAACACTCAAGCCACTATAGTACCTAGCTTTTCATTTAGACTAAAGGTAAATTGTGGTTCATACTCCAGCTCTCAAGCAGTTTTGCAAGCAGGAGAATACACCTCTGGAGAAAAATGGTCCAGGAGCCTTTTACATAGCCAATCACTATTAGAAACCTCCATATATAAACTCAATCTGTTACATATTCCAGTTGTTCAAGAAAGTTGGGATCTAGGGTCCAAAACACACTGCAGAAATACCATATGTACTCAACTATAACTCGAGAAATTTATGCCCAAAAATCAATTCAAAAATCCTGGGTTGACTGATATACGGAGCAATACAGTAATACTACTTTGAAAGCTCCTCAGATAAGTACCTACCCTTCTTTTGTATCCAGCGTGCTTCAAAACAGATGCTGAGAGTAAGTGCTTTCCTCCCCATTTTCCCTTCCCTCCTACATGCATGTGTGTACGTTTGTGAGTGGTTTGTGTTGATTTTATGGGAATTTGCTACTGGACACCTCAGGTATCCCTTTTTTGAGGTGAGCCAAAGCACTCTCCCACATGGTGCATTCTTTGTACATGTCTTCTTACATTCTATAGTGATATCACCCTGCATCAGTATTACAGATCCACCAACTGCATCTTTCACCTGTCTGACAACTAGAATGGAAATAATATTTTAAAATATTCCCCCAAATGATCAAAAATTGATTTTTAAGTGTTCGAAAACTCTCAACGAGAATTATAAAGTTCAGTGCAAAAACTGCACATGGGTTCTCTGTGTAAAAAATAGCATTTTCTATGAAGCAAACTTGGGTTCTGCACAATTGCACATGCATTTGATTTTACACAGAATAGGTATTTAACTGCAGATAGTCTTCGAAAACTGAGCAGTTTTTGACAATTTCCTCACAGCAGGGAGGAAAATGCTAAACTTGTTTGTTCTTGCCTTCAAAAATAAACTTTATCAAGATCTACATTCCTATCACATGCACTTACCAAAACAAGATGACATTAAACTTTATTGCTACCTAGAGTGGGTCTTATCAAGACCTCAGGTGGGTCCTCACTTCAGTTCTAAGCCCCCCAGAGCCCTAGTGAGCTGTGGCTGTTCCCTAAACAAGCCTCACAACCAACCTGAGGATTACTGGATTCATCACCACCAGTTCTCAACTAGACACAAATACATGAGGCTGCCAATTGCTATAACCCTTTGCTTGTTATCTCCATATGGCATTATGTTCTGTGAGCTTCTTTTATCCCCAGCAAAACTAAGAGGAAAATATACAGAACATGCTGTAGGAGATAGGCCTGGTTTTTAAAACATGGCCCAGGGCATCTTCCAATATGCTAACCTCAATAGCTATCTAGGACTCCTTGCCCAGCAGAAATACCATAGGCAAAAGAATGGGAGTAGTGTTGCAGACAACAGTTCATAATAAAGTTACAAATGTTTGATATTGGGATAGGTCATATTTCTTCCAGAATTAATTTGAGACATAAGAAAATATTAATACAGTGGGCCCTTGCTATCGGCTGGGGTTTAGTTCCAGGACCCCCTGTGGATACCAAAATCTGTGAATGCTCAAGTCCCATTATATACAACAGCATAGTAAAATGTTGTCCTTTATATAAATGGCAAAATCAAGATTTGCTTTTTTGGAATTTATATGTTTTTAAAATATTTTCAAGCCATGGATGGTTGATTTCATGAATAAAAAATCCATGGATATGGAAGGCTAGCTGTACATACTTTAAACTCCTAATGTTGAATTTTATATACACACACACACACACACACACACACACACATGAAGATTGTTGACAAACTAGAACATATGTTCAGAGGTAAAAGTTCTGAAAACTAAGCCCTGGAGGTGAACTTTAGGAAGCTGGATATGTTTAGCTTGGAGAAGTAGAGTGAGAAATGATATAATGGCCATAATTAAATAGTTGAAGAGATGTCATGTAAAAACAGAGTGGATTTATCATCTGCTGTTCCAGAAGCTAGAACATGAACCAACAGATTCATGTGACAAGAAAAGCGATTCCACTTAAATATTAAGGAAGAACCTCTTAACTGTAAGAAGTAGTTGACAATGGAGTAGACTGCCTTGGAATGTGATGGAGTCTTCTTTGGTGATCTTTAAACAGGTTAGATGATGTCTTTGGGAATGTTTTAGTTGTGTGTCCGTGCAGGGCAGTAGATTGCAAGTATAAGACATTTCTACTTAACAAGGGGGAGTTCACAACTTCCAACTATCGTCTCTGGTGACATCCCTTCCCTACACCACATTTGAAAGTATTCATGCAGGTCTTCCAAGTCATACAACTAGCCAGCAGAGAGGGGTATGAAATTGTATGAAAGATGGGTTACAAGCCCTAACAACTGCTAATATCTAAGTCAATATACTGCCAGTTTAGTCATTTATAATGTGAAAAATGCAGCAGCCAGAATGGTCAAAAATGCATTTTAGAAACCATATAAGACTGGACTGGTTTCCAATTTGTATCTGAACTCAATTCAAGGTGCTAGCGTTGACCTACAAAGCCCTAAACGACTTGGGGCCAAGGCACCTGAAATATCACCTCCTCCCATATGAACCTGCCAAAAGTTTGAGATCATCAGAGGAGGACCTGTAGTGTGTCCCAACACCTTGTGAACTTAGGTTAGAAGAAATATGTAATGGAGCTTTCTCTATAGCAGTGCCTTGATTGTGGAACTCCCTACCGAAGGAAGCTAGGCTGGCTCCATCTCTTTTAAGCTCCCAGAATGGCACTCAAGTGTTTGAAATTGTTGTTTAAACCATTTCAAAACTGGATTCTAAGTTTGTTTTTAGGAGTTTTTAAAGAGTATTTTAATGTCTTTTTAAAATGTTTTCATTTTTGTTTTGTTTTAATTAGTTTTAATTTTTTCATAATCTCAGGAGCCCTCATATAAATAAAACAAAAACAAATAAAATAAATCTTTTTTCCAAAAGATTGGCCAAAAGAGTACAGCTTTGATAACAACATATTCTCATACACATAACAGTCTTGGAATTAAACCCGAAATTACAAACAGTTTAAAGCTACATCATAATTAGATGCACCTTAATTTAGATAAAACTCTCTAATACGTTGTACTTGTTAAAAAGAAAGGAAAGTTTTATTTAGTGTGGCTGAAGTTAAATGGACCCTTTTAAAGACTTTTTAAAGTCTTGTTTTGTTTATAATGTTACTAGTTCTGTTACTAGTGTAACAGAAAGAAGAAAAATAAAAAAAAAACATTCTTCCTTCTAACAGTGGTAGATTTTCAGTATAGTCTTAAACACTCAAAAGCAAATCTCTTCAACTCCAATAGAACTTACCCCCCCCCCAAGTCAGTATGTTTAGAAATGCAGCTTTCATTTCTTAAACTGCGCATTGCCTCAAATGGTCCTGTGAGTTACTAAGTTTTAGTAATACAATATGTAGATTTATTTTCATTTGATGAATCATGCATCCAACTTCTAACAAATTCATCAACTCATATTCTCTAGGTGAAACTGCAGGTTTACATTAATATTACTAAGTAAAGCATCTGAGAATGCAGACCAGGGGCTAGTCTGCATATAAATTTATTATGCAAATTGCTGTGGATTTTCACACATTGGGATCAACACTTAATTGCCTTCATCTTCCTACACAAATTTGCAGCTATTCACTCTCCCTCTGAAAAATGCACAGCCATGTAAATCCATGAAAAGCAGGTGGATGGCCACATGTTCAATAATGTGTATCCTTGTAGGTCGTCTGGTAAAAACCACAAATGCTTTTTCAGTGGAGTTTATGGAGTTTTTCTGGAGGAGCACAAAGCCCAAATTCAAGTGGTTTGCAAGTGATTGCAAGTGGCCAGATTGAAGTCTATTCAATTGGAATGAGGAGTATTTTAATCATGGTAGACAAACCCCAGGTCTACAAAAGCTTAAGCTACAACATCTTTTGCACAGTTATTTTCAAAGATACTACAAAATCCCTTTGCATACTAATATTCCAGACTAAAATGGCTATGTTTCTAAATTCCAATTACTAAGTAATGTTAAGCACTGCACATTTTCACATTCTGTACTGTATGTGACATGCCTTAAAAAATGGGCAGACAAAGTGTGGCCATACCGCTGTATGCTTTTTTGCAGGCCTCAGGACTCCCTAGATCTCTCTTTTTCTCAGCAAAAATAAGTGGTGTATTACCTTCTCTGAAAGCCACCAAAAGCATTAATCCTGCTTTAAAATAGGATACAGGTCCCTCATCTTCTATTTGACAAAAAATAAAAGTTTTATTAAATGAGGGGCTCTTTCATAATAAACAATTATGGCACTATGATTCCATTTTAACTGCCATGACTGCATTCTGCAGTATCATGGGGTTTGTCATTTGGTGAGGTACTAGAGCTCTCTGGCTGAGAATTCTAAATATCCTTCCTTGAACTACAAATCCCAGGATTCCTCAGGATGGAATCATAGCCGTTAAAGTGGAAACTAGCACTATAATTATATGATGTGAAAGTGTCTCAGATGTGGACATCAGCCATTACCAGGGTTTGGCCTTTGGGGGCAGCTATAAAGACCCCAAAGGGTGCCCAGAAGAGAAAAGTTCCACCCAAACCAAAATACCAGGATTTCATTGGATGAAATTAGGAGTTTATCACACATCATTTAACATGACTTACTGCAATCACATTAAATTCTGAAGCTGGATCTTATCGCATGGACCGGGAACCAGGCAACCCAGCTGCATCCTGGACCCTAGCCATACTTAGCTGGCATCTTTTCGAAAACAGAAACTCCCAGTTTTGAAAAGATGCCGGCTAAGCATAGTGGGGTCCAGGATGCAGCCAGGTTGCATTTGCCTGGCTCCCAGTGTATAGGATAAGATCCAGCTTCAGAATTTAATACAACTGCGGTAAGTAACATTAAATGACATGCGATAAACTCATTAGAGTGGTATCCAACTGCAATAATTATTTAGTGTGGACAGAACCACTGTTATCCAGTGAAAGGTATGGAAATGAGTAAGATGCGTACTTGAATATTTCCTTTTTTGGATTATTAAGGTGCAAGAAAGAAAATTTAAGACTATTATTTGCCCTGAGTACCTAATCTCATAATAAGGATAAGATATATTTGCCTTGAAAAACTAAACCGTCCATAGCAGGGGTAGTCAACCTTTCCCCTTTAAGGGCCGAGGGACTTCAGCTCCCAGAATCCCAGGAGCTATTGGCCAACATGGGACTATTGGCCAACATGGCTGAGGCTTCTGGGAGCTGAAGTCCCTCGGCCCTTAAAGGGGAAAGGTTGCCTACCCCTGGTCCACAGAGTAGTAAGACATGGCTAAGGAAATACAACCACAGGTAAACAGCACAACATAACCCATACAAACAAAGTGTCTCGCTTCAGTTCCACTGATAGGTTTTATATTCTCTTCTGAACCTGTTTGTTTAGAATTTTATATCTTTATGTTTTTCATGATCCTTCCCACCCTCAACACATTTTATCTTCACAAAAACCTTATGAAGTAGGGTTAGGCTCTGTATTAGCAAGTGATCAAAATCACCCAATGAATGTCATGGGCAACTATTGTAAAAGTTTTCAAAGAACTAGCCTTGTTAGCGTGTTGCAGCATAAAAAGGAGGAAAGGGAGGGAGGGGAGAGAAAAAAGAATGTAGCAGCACCCTTAAGACTGACTGGATTTTATTTCTGCATTCACTTTCATTGATATAATCCTACTTTGGATGCAGTATGGAGTGATAAAGTCTTAAAGGTGTTGCTACTTTCTCTGACATCATCCTCCAGCTCCCTTCTTATTTTTATGGGCAAATATGGATTTGAACTTGGGCTTCTCAATTCCATTCCAAGTTTACAAAGTTTATCATGAATGTATTCCTTGCCTTAAAAAAATCCTATGAAATTCATCAGGGTCACCATAAGTCAACATGAGACTTTAAGGCACGTATATACACATATTTGATATTGCACTTTACACTTTTTAGACTGCGCTCCTTATCTGTATTTGCAGCTTAGCCCAAGATATCACTGCCTTATGCCTGTAAAGAGTCCTTTCATACTCCACAATTATTGCACTATGTTTCCACTTCATCTACCATAACAGTATCATATGGAATCCTGGGATTTGTAGTTTAGTGAGGCACTAAATGTCTGTAGCTGAGAATTCTAAATACTTTCCCTAAATTCCAGGATTCCATTGGATGGAACTGTAGCAGTTAAAGTGGAATGCTAGTGCTATAAATGTGTAGTGTGAAAGGGTCTCTTGACAGGCAAGAGCCATCTTAAGGGGGAAAATATAGAAAATAGCAGGGTAAAAAAGTAACCTAAAGAAACGCTTACGTTTTTAGTAAACTGTGCTTTGAGCCAATGTGGTCTAGTTGTTTGAGTGTTTGTGGAAGAACTAGACCACGGTTCAAATCCCCACTTGGCCATGGAAACCCACTGTGTGATCTTGAGCACTTCACACTCTCTCAGCCTCAGAGAATCATAAAATCATAAAATTGGAGGAGACCTCAAGGGCCATCCAGTCCAATCCCCCTGCCATGCAGGAAGACACATTCAAAGCACCCCTGACAGATGGTCAGCCTCTGCTTAAAGACCTCCGAAGAAGGAGACTCCAGGAGGGCAATGGCAAAACTCCTCCGAACAAATTCTGCCAAGAATACTCTAGTGCAGGGGTAGGCAACCTTTCCCCTTTAAGGGCCGAGGGACTTCAGCTCCCAGAATCCCAGCAGCTATTGGCCAACATGGCTGAGGCTTCTGGGAGCTGAAGTCCCTCAGCCCTTAAAGGGGAAAGGTTGCCTACCCCTGCACTAGTGATACTTTGCCTTAGGGTTGCCACAAGTCAGAAATGACTTGAAGGCACATCACAACAAAACTGTACTTGAGAACCTTTTTATATGTATAAAGACCCCCTTGTAGAATTCTTTCTATAAGCACGTTTGAGGCAGAAAGAGATCCTACAGACTCAAGCCTAAAATTCCAAATTTGTGAGAAGGCAACACTTCTCTTACTCAGAAGTTTCTGGCTGAACTGTCCAAATATGAGGCCTGTGACCTCACTGGAATGGAGACATATTGGATTGCAAAAGAGGGGTCCCTGTTGAGATGCAAATGGATTTTAAATTGCCTGGACTTTGCAAATCTCCTTACAGGGCCAGAAGGAGGAGGATTCTGCCTGCGAAAGATACCCTCCCCATCATATACCATCTTAACTAAAGACAGAAAGAACGTGTAGGCATCTGACTAACATCTCCAATTGTTTTCCTCCTGTTTGGTTTGTAACATCTTGCCTGAGGAAGAAGCCCATGGAGCTTCGAAAGCTTGCAACAAGTCTATTGTGCATTTTGGTTGGCCAATAAAAGCTATCACTGATGGATTTTTGTTTGAATTTGCTAAATGGCCAACACAGCTACCCCTGAAAGTTTTCTGTCCAAATATATGGGCACTGCTCAGGAGGAGACTTAGGGCCTAAGCAGACTGCCAGAAATAGTGCACATTAAATTGAGGCACTGCCCTGGCTCAGTGCTAGGGAATCATGGGAACTGTAATTTATTGTGGCACCAGAGCTCTCTGACAGAGAAGGCTCAATGTCTCAGAAAAAAATACAGTTCCCATGACTCCCTAGCACTGAGCCAGGGCAGTGCCTCAATTTAATGTGCACTATTTCTGGCAGTCTGCTTAGGCCTTTTGTTTTCCCAAATATTAAATAAATGCAAATACAGCTGGGGACTCTTACTTGTGCCTCAGCCCTTCAAAGAAGAAACCTGGATCAGAGTGAAAGCCGGAAGCTAGGTTTTTTTCAAAAGCCAAATTTGCACCTCAAACCACAATTCACCATTTTGAGAACGGGGAGATATCCAAAATATTTACTTCTCCTCACTGACCCACTTCGAAGTTAAAAGTTTGAAACAGACTTTTGAAAGGAAAACATACCTCTCTCTCTCTCTTTTCTTTTTTCCTCCCCGGCTCCAAACTCTGCCACAGTTCAATTGCACGAAGGCATGGCTACGGAGGGCTCCCAACCTGTAAGCAGGTTAGCTCTCTAATTGGAAGCACATACCTTTTGTTTGTGGGCGGCCGCAAGGCTTTCTGGGACTCTGAGTCCCGGACCGGTTTCCCAAAGCCAGTGGAATCCGCCACTCGCACAAGACTGAACTACATTGCCCATAGGTCCAGTTGGCTCACCTGGGCTTCTACCTGAAACCAGGAAAACACGTCTGGGCACTGAAGTTTCGCCTTAGGGCGGGGGTGAGGGGGAAGGTGGGGAAGGAGTGTAGGTTTCCTATTTTGTTTTTCTTGCCTTTGCTTGTCTTGGCCGCCTTATAGCTGAATTGAGCATTTAACTAAGAAGAGATGAAGGAGAACCAGAGAACCAAAGCAGGCTGGGCGCCTCATATTCCGCTTTTTCCAAAGCCTTGATGCATGTCTATATTTAAAATCATCATAAACCGGAATGACTGGAATCCACTTATTAAACAACAACAACAACAACAACAACACCTGTGGGCTGTGGACAAGTGGACAAGTCTGGGGCTGGCACCAATGTTTTAGGTTAGTGGTTTCCAAACTTTGGTCCTCCAGGTCTTTTGGACTTCAGTTCCCAGAAGCCACAGCCAACTTGGCTAATAGTCAGGAATTCTGGGAGCTCAAGTCCAAAACATCTGGAGGATCAAAGTTTGGGAATCACTAGGTGTTAGCTGAGAAGGGAATAGATAAGTATTACTATCAGGGTGGAGAAGAAAAAGAAAATATCTAGTCATTTCATCTCTGAGGGTGCATCTAATCATCATCATCATCTATATATTGTAGAAATAACACAGTTTGAGACCATTTTAAATGCTGTCAGTCCATTCTATGGAGTACTAGGATTTGTAGTTTTCCAAGGTTTTCTCTTTCACTGCCAAAAAGTGCCGGTGCTTCACAAAACTCAGGATTCTGTATGATGCAGCCATGGCAGTTACAGTGGGGTCGAACTGTATTATTTCAGCTCTGTAGCTGCACCCATAGATAGGTTTTTGTGGGTTTTCAGGCTGTGTGGCTGTGTTTCAGAAGAATGTATTCCTGACGTTTCACCCGCATCTGTGGCTGGCATCTTCTCTGAAGGAATGCAGTCTTCTGGAACATGGCCTCACAGCCTGAAAAATCCACAAAAACCTATGGATGTCGGCCATGAAAGCCTTCGACTTCACATTGCACCCATAGACTTTTCAGGGGTTGTGGTGGAAATAGTTTTGATGCTGCTGCTTTCAATAGTAGCAATAGCATTTACATTTCTGTACTGCTTAACAGGGAACTCAACACTGTATCCTGCCACCAATTGCTGCCATCTTAGGATCTTCCCAGATCTAAGGTTTCCTGGTCAAAATCTGAGACCTAGGGATGGCCCTTGGTAATGTCATTTATACATAGTGCATTAAATACCAATTCCCGATGCTGGGAGCTTATCATTCAAGCACATAAAAAGAATTGAGACAGCAATTTTATGCATATCATGCTACTACACTGTTACAGCACTATATTGTTATGTGGCTTCAAGTCATTTCTCACTAATGGTGACCCTAAGGAAAACTGATTGCGGGGTTTTCTTGGCAAGTTTCTTCAGAGGGGGTTTGCCATTGTTGTCTTCTGAGGATGAAGCCATGGCACTTACAGTGGTGTCAAACTGCATTATGTGTGACTTGAGAGAGTGTGACTCGCCCAAGGTTACACAGTGGGTTTCCATGGCTGAGCCAGGATTTAAACCCTGGTCTCCAGAATCATAGTCCAACGCTCAAATCATCGATATTTTCCATTTTAACTGCCATGGCATCATGCTATGGAATCCTGGAGTTTGCAGTTTGCTGTTGTCAACTGTCTACAAGTCAACCCCAACTCATGACAACCCCATGGATGAGACATCTCCAGGACCTCCTATCTTCCACTCTGCTTAGGTCCTGCAAATTCAGGCCTTGACCTCTCTGACTGAATCAATCTATCTGGTATGCAGTCTTTCTCTCTTTCTACACCCTGAATCACACTACATGATGATGATTTTTGCACTGGATCGTTTCGAATCGATGGAGCAATTTGACACAAATAGATGTTCAGACTATTGTTTGCCATGATTGAAGCTGCCTATGTTTGCATTAAAGGTCGCATTTAAATTTGCAACCCAAAAGGGAAGGGCAATGGACAGAGGGGTGGAACATACCCATCCCAGAGGTCTTGGCAAACAGACATTTTTCCTCCTCTCAGCGCTTGTGGTTCTGTGGGGCTCTTTATGATTTCAAATTTCCTGCGCTATCAAGTGGTCCCTTTAAATCACTGTGCAGCTGTTTTCTGCTTCTGCCAGTGAACTGGTTCCCTTTTCCTTGTGGGCCAGAGGTCAGGGAAGATGGGAGTTCCGGGGGGGGGGGGGGCATGATACATTTTTTAAAAAAAAAACTTTGACAGCTTCTGTGTACTATCACATTTGTGTGGGTTCATGGGAGGGGGGTTCACCCAGGAATCCATGCATGCCGGGGAAGACTCTCCCCCCTCGCCCCGTGAACCACACAAATGTGACAATGCACAGAAGCTGTCAAAGTTTTTTTTAAAACACACACACACACACAAACACACCACACCATGCCCCCCCAGGACCCCCCAACTTCCTTGACCTCTGTCCCACAGGGAAAGGGGGACCAATTCACCGGCAGAAGCAGAAAACAGCTGCACAGTGATTTAAAGGATCACCTGACAGCGCGGGAAATTTGAAATCACAAAGGGCCCCACGGAACCACAAGCGCTGAAAGGGCAAAAAGAATGGTGGCTTGGCAAGACCTGTGGGATGGGTATCTTCCTCCCCTCTGTCCATTGCTCTTCCCTTTCAAGTGTGAACAAGGCACCTATAACCTGGTTTGCAAACCAGCTTAAATCATAGTGTGAATGAGGCCTACTATTCTCTACCTTTCCTAGCATCATTGTCTTTTCTAATGATTCATGCCTTCTCATGATTTGGTTAAAGTACAAAAGTCTCAGTTTGATCATCTTGGATTCCAAGAAGATTTTGGGCTTGATCTGTTCAAGGACCCATTTGTTTCTCTTTTTCCACAGTATCCTTAACACTTCTCTAGAACTACCGTACATCTCAAATAAGTTGATATTCTTTGCAGTTTGGTGGAGGGGGCATTTAGATACACAGACAGAGAGCCTCACTAAACTACAAACCCAGAATTCCACAGGATGTTCCCCGGGCAGTTAAAGGGCAATATAGCACTATAACAGTGTATTGTGACAAGGACAGGAGGTTGTTTCCAAATAAAGGAAAAATGAGAGGACTATTTGTTTTCACCTCCTTAGGAACATTTAATCTAACCTACTTGCATTTAGCCAGAAGCCCCATTTCCTATGTCTGCATCTACTACTGCAATGGTTTTCAAACTGTGAGACTCAGCCCTCAGGAAGAAGGACATAATAGTGGTTCAAGGGAGATGCAAGCAATTGCCCAGCCCTGCTGCAGCTGATGCAGAAATCTCCCTTAGTGTCATCCTACTTCTGTCAAGGAGGAGGAGAAAGGAGACAACACTTTATGGAGATTTGTGCAGTAGTCGTGAAAGGGTTGAGCTGGTGTCAGCAGCCCCTTGTCCTCCTCAGCCACTGCCTCCTCAGTTACCATCTCCTTTCATGTCAGCCGTCATGGCACATACTGCCTTTTCTGCCTTGGTACCATAATGCCTCCACTTTGCCCGCAGGCCACTGCCATGCCTATGTTGCTTCCACTTTCCCGCCTACACCTCCTAGGATATCATCAGGGCAGAAAGTCTTCTAGACTGGCAGTGGAGTTGATGGAGGTACAGCGGCGGCACAAGCAGCCTGGGAGCAAAGTGGAGGCATTGTGGTGTCAAAGTGGGAAAGGGAGGTACAGCATCTCCTCTCTGCATTGTTTGTTTCTCCTTAGTCAATGTAGAACTGTAATTATAAAATGAACAGTATTTATTTTGAAAATGAAATGGTTTTTAATCAGTGTAAAAAAAAAAAAGACAAAAATTATTATTCTACTGTAGCAGAAAAATTGGGACTGGAGACCACAGAGTAAAGAAAGTGAGTTTGTTCATTAAAAAAGTAACGCCAGCTGGCTTAGAAAGAAATAACTTTCCAGAGATGCCAAGCCCAGAATTAAGCAACTGCACATCTTTTTATAATAATCTTACAAGTATGTCCAACATATAGGAAAACCACTCCCTCCTCCCTCTCTAGTTTAGTTAGTTTCAATATTCATCCCTTTTTGCTAAGCAGACATTATTTACAGAACATGAGAATCTTACATAGGATAAAGAAGATGTTTACAGTACATGAAGTCTACGGTCTTATCAACCTTGACTGCAGTACAGAGCACAGATCTAAGAGGAACAAGTAGACAGACAGAAAAATTTCCAAAGTCTCGTCTAGAGTCCCAGTTGATTATCTAGTCTGAGCCCGAATCATAGGCAATCATGGACAGTCATTTTAAAATGCAATTTTCAGCTACAGGCAATTGACTACTTCATTATCACCTATGGCAGTGACAAGAAGGAGCATATGGCTTTTACCACTGCATGAAATGCAAACAAAAGGAGGCACAGTGAAAATTACTTGTCTCTGAGTTTCACAAAAACTAATGATAAAAAATGTTCACAGTGTATAATAATAAAACGTTAACATATGAATACACATAAATGTGTTACCAAAATTATGTACACTAAACAAACAAAATATTTTTATTCATTGACTACATCAAGCAGGGGTGCGACATCTCATGTAGATGTAAAGAAGGTCACAAGGGTAAGAAATCAGAACCACCATCCTACTGCCATTTTTCACAATTCTTGGCAGTTCCTCTAGCCTCACCTCTAGCTGGCATTTCAAGGAGTGGAAGAGCTCTTCCATTTTTCCTTGAGTGCAATAAAGAATGCAAGGCTAAAATCCACCAAAGAAGAATTCACCGTTTGCATTTTTTCTCCTGAAGCAGAAGGAAATTGTGGCTTAAGCCATGCTTTGTAGTTCAACAGTATTACTGAACAGTTTTCAGTTCCTGTGGATTGCTACTGTTTTTCATCAGCACTGGACTAAACCAGGGATGGTTGCAGAGGACAATGTAGGAATGGAAACAGAAGGAAATGGTACACTCTGGAAAATGGCAGCAGATGGAAGGTTATGGCTGGGAATTATTAGCAAATGAGGAAGCACAGGAAAAATGCAAAAGAATCAACTCTTCTTTGAAGGAAACACACCAGTGAAATAAAAGGGACAAATTGGAGTTATACAGAAAAAGATGGAGTAAAAAAGCTGCAGCTAATATCAGTTTAAAACAGTATTTAATGCAAGTTTGGGTTGGAAAGGGCTTGTATTCTGTGTATTAAGAGCAGAGCTAATCTAAAATTATTTTTTTCACTAGTATAGATCTAACCCCAGTGAGTTCCAAGGGTTCACCAGGGACTGAAACCCTGGTCTTCTGGAGTCCTAGGACCCCAGTTTATAGATGCAGCATGTTAAACAACAACAACAACAACAACAACAACAACTCAATAGCATAAATTAAATCTTTGTTTCCACAAGAATCACTTTTCCTTCCTGCAGCAAATTTGTCTTTGGTCATCAGGGTCAGCTCACTGTAAGCCTAGTCATTGCTTCTCTCTTCAGTGATTCCACCCTAGATGCAGAATTTGTAAAAAACAGCTTTGTATTCTAGTTCCCAGAACTCCTGTGTTATCTTGGGGATTCAGAGCATGATAATCTCAAAATATAACATTTCCAGGCACTGCCTAGATGTGATTCTTAAAGGAATTGTTTTCTAAAAGCTGCTCAATGTAGCATTTGAACTGGTTGTACAAAAGTGCCAAGCTGACCAGAGGCTCCTCTGGGCATTAAATATGGGTCAGTTTCTTGTATTAAATTGATTTCTGGTGTTCAGTGTTATGCTAGTCTTTTTCTCTAAGGCAAGTTTACATTAGAATCCATGTTTCAGTAAATGCAGGGATGTGATAATTTCAAAACACAGTGCCAATGTACCAAAAGAGTTGAGAGAGGATTCCCTCAAATTTTATTTTGAATTCCAGTTGATTGCATGCTTTCAGAGTGACTGAAACCATTAACAGCCCCTACCCACAAGATACCCACATTTACATCAGTGGCATTTGTAGGTTTTGTTTTGTTTTGTTTTGTTTTTTTGTTTTTTTGAATGATCAATGCTGCAGTTCTGGCTAATAAGCAAATTTACGTGTTTCAATAGATTTATTGGAGGATTTGTATGTAGAGGTATCCACATGCCATACAGGCAGATTAAAGCTATCACAGCTGTCAGATGATTCATTTGGAAAGATTCTTTCTACATTTTTACTCCTAGGACAATACAGCTGATTGTGGCTTTTACCTCACTATTAGGTAGCTTGAGGTTAGAACTTAATAATTACAAAGGCGCAGTCACCTTGACAAAAAAACAAAAAAAAGGTGAAGTCTCAGCTGCAACCAAAACAAAGAGGGCTTTGACTGGCATCCAAGATTCACAAGAAATGGCACATACTTGAGCATATGACGCCATTTAATGTTATGTTAAAGTAACAGTCTAACCCAATGTGGTCAGTTCAAACTGGTAAGGGTACTTTCCAGCCCTTCCACTTGAGATTCTTTTCAATTTGTTACTAGGATTGAACCTGGCAAGTTAGATGTTTTTGCCACTGAGCTATTGCCCCTTCCAGATATAGGCCAGTCACATTTACTTCTATGGATCTGATGACATTTTTCTAAGGGCCCTTTCACACTACACAGTTATAGCACTATGATGCAGTGGTTAAATGTCAGTACTGCAGCCACTCACTCACAAACCATAAGATTGTGAGTTCAATCCCAGCCCTCAGGGTCGACTCAGCCTTGCATTCTTCCGAGGCCACCAAAATGAGTACCCAGCTTGATGGGGGTAATTAGGTTACAGTTGTAAACTGCATAGAGACTGCTTAATGTGTGAAGCTGCTATTGCTAAGTGTCATGGCTGCAGCTCATGGAACCCTGGGATTTGAATTTTAGGGTTATTTAGAAGTCTCTGTTACAGAACTCCAGGGCCTCACCCAAACTCCAAGCTCCATGATTTCATAGGATGCAGAATAGCAGTTAAAGTGGAATTATAGTGTTATAATTATAATTGAATTATAGTGTTTGATGCAGTGGCTCAAGTGGTTAAGGTGCTGACTCTGTTGATTGCAAGATTGCCAGGTTGGCAGTTTGAGGGCCGGGTGCTGCATGATGGGTTGAGCGCCTATCACTAGGCCCAGCTTCTGCCAAACTAGCAGTTTGAAAGCATGCAAATACAAGTAGATAAATAGGTACCACTTCAGTGGGTAGGTAAACAGTGTTGTGTGCAATCATGCTGGCCATATGATCACAGAGTAGTCTCTGACAATGCTGGCTCTTTGGCTTAGTAATGGAGATGAGCACCTCCCCCTACAATCGGACACGACTTGACAACCTTGTCAATGGGGAATACCTTTACATTTATAGTGTTATTGTGATTACTGTTGTGTGAAACCGCCCTTGATCTTTTGACATGGTTAAACTGCCAAAAAAAAAAAAGATAACAAAACTGAATGGTATCTTAAGATTATACAGTTATAGCAATTTGGTTCCACTAACAAAATAGGAGATCACCTTCTATGAAATCCTGGGCTTTGTAGTTGTGGGGGTACTAGAGCTCTTTGACTGGGGATTTGAAATACCCCTGCCTAAACTGCAGAACCCAAGATCCATATGTTGATCCCACAGCATTTAAAGTGCAATCATAGTGCTATGACTATGTAGTGTTAAAGGTCTCCTAGTCTTTGTTGGATTTGCTACAACACATTTAATGTGGCTACCTGCCTCCATCCAAAAAAATATTAGAATAAAGTGAGTATATTTTTCCTTTTGTTCATTTTTAAACAATAATTTCCTTTCATTTCTATTTCTGGTCAACAATAGTGTTTTTGAGTCCCATTTATTTTAGTAAGTGTACTCCTTGTTATTGAGAAAGGGAATAGGACTGAAAGGATTAAAGTCAGTTGTATGTTGCTGAAAAAAGGTGGTGTATGTGTAGGCCTAAACTAATGTTATGAGTTGTATATCTTTTTTTACTTGACCTCTTTTTTCACCTCCCCAGTTCTTCACTTTTTCTTGCTTCTGTTTCTTTATCTTTGTTTGTATATTATTTTGATTGTAAATTGAAGTTAAATAAAATCCATGGGTTGTTAACCTGTTGCCACTGCAAATGGCAGTGTCAGAAAATGGAGCCACATGTTGAGTTATAGTTCTTATGGATTCCTACCTTGCCATGACTTCCAAATGTGTTGGTTGTATCCATGGAGTTTAAGAAACTTTTTAAGTCTCTCATGAAAACCTCCTGGCTAAATGTGACTATTGTGGGATAACAGAATGCTTAGGATAACAGCATGCCTTCAGCTGTATTGTTAGTGAAGATCTGGAAGTAGACAGTGGGAAGGTTAAACAACTCTTAGAATGGAAGGTTGGACATAAGAACTGGAGTTTTCCAAAGATGTGTACTGGGACTAGTGCTTTTTAATTTGTTCTTAAATTGTCTGGAGTTGGATGATGACAACAAAACTGGAGTAAAATGTGCTCCAGAAGGCTCCTTCCAGACTAGTGGAATGGTAATTGAAATGACAGATGAAATTTGTTTTAAACAGCTGGTGCCCATTGGGCCACAAACTCTAATTTCATGTATGTTGAGAGCTGTGCTGGTGGTGACCAGGAAAGATTGTTTGGAATCAAAATGGATAAGTCAATGAAAACTTCAGCCTCTTCTGATAACATCCAGAATTTGCCCATTTCTTGAACTTGATCAATTTTGCAGTTTCAAAGTAAGGCCACAAGTAGGAGCTGTTGTAGCAAGAAGTTCATCATTGATCATTGTGCCTCCTGAAGATTTTAATCATTGATGTATTCTTACTGGGGCAGTGGCAGTAACATAGCCAATGGGGTTAACCTGAGGTGAGATTATTGTTGATTGGAAATTGATTTCAGTATGTTGTGTGTCTGAGTAGGCATACATAAAATAGCAATCTTCTTTCCTCATCCAATTTCAAGTGATGGCTTTGTAAAGTAACATGATCCTCTTGCAAAAGCTACTGTGGGTGACAGTAAAAAGAATCCAGTTTTCAAGAATAATACTTGTTTCATTTCTTTATTTAAATACAATAAAATTACTCTCCATCTTTGCAGACACCATGGCAGTGCACAGTGTGTGCATGCCTCACCTATTGACTTATGGTGACTCCACGAATTTCTTAGGCAAGGACTATTCAGAGGTGGTTTTGCAGGTTCCTCCCTCTGAAATATAGCCTACAGCACCTAGTATCTGTTGGAGGTCTCCCAAGTACTAACTAGGGCTGACTCTGCTTAGTTGCTAAACTCAGACAGGATCTGGTGCCTTTAGGGTATTTAGGCCCTTGAGGTATGATCAAGACTAGTCATACAAAAATAGAATATACAATAAAAGTAATAATTGAAAATCATCATTATAAATCAGTTGAGATGGAACAAAACAATAAAAATAAGTAATGCTGTGGCAGTTGGACCTTTCTGATTAAGGCACTGATTTTCAGTTCATCCTCCTCAGAATTCCTGTAATGCATTTTAGGGCCAGTCCAGATTCAGGAAAGTCAGGCAGTAGATTCTCAAGAATTAAAAAAAAAAGCAGTAAATTGTTTAATTACTTATTTGCATATGTTTTGGGGTTTTTTTAACTTTCAGGAATTGAGAGTAATGAAGTATGCTGCCCCAAATCTTGTTGGTTAGTTTCAACTAGAGTACCCATTTAATTAATTATTGAATGTTGATTGAATGATAGATTCGTTTGAGCTAATGAATCTGCCCTAACTGAGACTGCCAAAGAGGATTCAAGCTACTGTCACCAGTGGCCCACTTGGGTGGCTTTGGCTCTAATCCACCTTCACTTGTATTATGGATGAGGCATCATTCACTAGGCAGCAAAATGTATTGTGGTTTGAATAGGGGTTCTCTATATACCGTATTTTTCGCCATATAAGGCGCTCCGGCATATTAGGCGCACCCAATTTTAAAGGAGGAAAATCCAAGAAAAAAGGATTCCTCCCTTTAGCCGGAGGCCGGTTGTTCAATGGGCTGGTGCTGGGATCGGAGAACTTCTCCGATCCCAGCACCAGCCCATTGAACTGAGGTCGCGGGGGGAAGGAGGGCTCCTTCCCCCCGCGACCTCAGTCTTTGAATGGGCTGGTGCTGGGATCGAAGCGATCCCGGCACCAGCCCATTGAAAGACTGAGGTTGCGGGGAGAAGGAGCCCTCCTTCCCCCCCCGGCCTCAGTCTTGGAATGGGCTGGTGCCGGGATCGAAGCGATCCCGGCACCAGCCCATTGAAAGACTGAGGCCGGGGGGAGAAGAAGCCCTCCTTCCCCCCCGGCCTCAGTCTTGGAATGGGCTGGTGCCGGGATCGAAGCACCAGCCCATTGAAAGACTGAGGCCGGGGGGAGAAGGAGCCCTCCTTCCCCCCCCCCCCCCCCCCGGCCTCAGTCTTGGAATGGGCTGGTGCCGGGATCGAAGCGATCCCGGCACCAGCCCATTCCAAGACTGAGGCCAGGGGGGGGGGGGGGGAAGGAGGGCTCCTTCTCCCCCCGGCCTCAGTCTTTCAATGGGCTGGTGCCGGGATCGCTTCGATCCCGGCACCAGCCCATTCCAAGACTGAGGCCGGGGGGGAAGGAGGGCTTCTTCTCCCCCCGGCCTCAGTCTTTCCCGGCACCAGCCGATTCCAAGACTGAGGCCGGGGGGGGGGGGGGGGAAGGAGGGCTCCTTCTCCCCCCGGCCTCAGTCTTGGAATGGGCTGGTGCCGGGATCGCTTCGATCCCGGCACCAGCCGATTCCAAGACTGAAGCCGGGGGGGGAAGGAGGGCTCCTTCTCCCCCCGGCCTCAGTCTTTCAATCGGCTGGTGCCGGGATCGCTTCGATCCCGGCACCAGCCGATTCCAAGACTGAGGCCGCGGGGAGAAGGAGCCCTCCTTCTCCCTGTGGCCTCAGTCTTTCAATGGGCTGGCGCCGGGATCGCTTCGATCCCAGCACCAGTCCATTCAAAGACTGAGGTTGCGGGGGGAAGGAGGGCTCCTTCTCCCCGCGGCCGCGGCCCTTTGCCCTATAGGGCGCACTCACTTCCCCACGCACATTTAGGGGAAGAAAAAGTGCATGTTATAGGGCGAAAAATACGGTAGTACTCACTGGCCTCTGTGTATGTATGTATGTATGTGCCTTCACCTCTTGACTTCTGGAGAATCCATGAATTTTATAGATTACTTGGAATCAAACCAAGTCTGAAACCAGAATTAGTACATTTTTTAATAAAACTGCTCTTTTACAAACCTAGTTTAATTTTTTTGTCTTTCATGTGTATGCCTAGCTATGCAATGCTATATCTTCTCAAACACATATAGACGTACACAAATGTAGCATAAAGTAAGAAGCTGGGTGTTGCCTTTCATAGATATTCTCACTCTAGTTATAAGCAAAATCTTAAATATGGGGAAAATGTATGGTGAAATACAAAATGAATGTTAAATTATAGAACAAAGCTGGGGTTGAGTGCTTTGATGTCACACAATTTGCTTCAGTCAATATATTTCCATCTTTGAATTTCTTATTATCTCTCCCTAGTGTCAAATTATTGATGTTAATCATGGCAATGATTGTATTAATTATGTCTTTCAGTAATAGCCTTAAATTCTAAAAAGAAAAGAATGTTAACACTTTTGACTGTAGTTGTTTTTGAACAGGTTAAGTAATTATATAAGAAAACTTTATTTAGCTTGAATTGGGTCATTTGAAATGTAATGCTAAATTTACAATGACAGTGGGCAGGAAAAACAGTTGATTTGATAAGAGCATGAATAATGAAATGTATAAATAGCAGTCATGCATTGAGAAAACTACAGAACGATGTAGTTCACACATGTAGCCATGAAAACAGTAGAGCATAGGTGCAGAATTTATGTTCCTCCAAATGGTGTTGTACATTAGCTTTCATTAGCTCTAGTCACCATGGCCAGTGTTCAGTGATGATGGGAGTTGTAGTCCAAACACATTTGTAGAGGAACAAGTTACCAACTTCTGCTGTTAAGTTTGGGACCAGTAGGAATTATTTCTTTCATTCTTAATGTATATCCTGACTTGAGAAATGGGGCACATGGTGGATTAAAACAAAGTGTATCTTAAAATTGAATGATAATTTTTAAAATACACACAGATACAACATTTTTTTTATTTCGGTCATGAACCAGTATAAAATAATATAATATAAAATATATAAAAATAAATAAATAAAAATAATGAATAATAATGTACAATCATTAAGCAATGAGATACAGAAGCAAGGGAAATCAGAGTTGATCTCTACCATCTAGCATCTAGCCTCAGTTGTTACCAATCATCTGAGAGTGTGTTTTACATATAATGTAACAAAATTTTGCTACCTTAAGTACAACAGTTTGAATTTGACTGTTCAGCAAATAGCTTAGATAAAAAATATCAGTATGTCCAGGAAATTTGGTTAGAAGAGGGGTGATCAGCTGATGGCGAATGTCCTTGTAAAAATGACAATACAAAAGTACGTGAGCCATAGTTTCTATTGCTCCAGTTTAACAAGGACAAAATTGAAAATCATGGGTGATTTTCCTAAATTTCCCTTCCATAACAGCTGATGGGAGAACATTGAAACGGGCTAGTGTTAACGCTCACCTAAATTTAGGCACTATGATGTAATATAAATAAGAAGCAGGGTGAAAAACCGACATTTGGTTATTTACAAATGAGTAATTAGATATGGAAGCTGTTTCAATCTGACCTTCAATGTCTAGGATCCTTTGCCTTACAACTGATTTTGCTTGGTCTAGTTGTAGCTTTAAGATGTTATTGCTAGAGAGTCCAAGAAGGCACAGTTTCATATGGATAGCTGTTATCCAAGAAGATTTATAGTTGTCAACCAAAATTAACTGGAACAATCCACCAGGGCTGTTATGTATTTTTAACCAATAAGTAAAGATATTTATCCACAAACTGGATTCAATTTTACTGACTCCTGCTTCCCTACATAACATGGCATTGGGCAACCTGAAATATACTCCTCAGAAACTTTGGATTCTTTCAAATGCGATCATATTGTTGTAAGGTCCTAATTGGGCTCCATATAACAGTTGGACTCAAACTTTGGCCGTAAAGAGCTTAATTGCTGCAGGAATGAACTGTGCTCCTTTAATGAAGGAATAATTTTGATAACTGTAGCAGATCTTTGTGCATTCCTGGAAACATAATCTGAATGAGCATTTCTAATTCCTGAAGCTTGGAAGACTATCCCCAAATATTTAAAGATCTTAACCTGCTCAATAGGCTGTCCATCCAAAAACCAACTTTGCTGTTTAGGATGTTTTGAAAAGGTAAGGATTTTAGTCTTGGAGTAATTTATTGTTAATTCTTCATCAGCACAGTAGCGAACAAGTGATTTTAAAGCTCTTTGCAGACCTATAGGAGTCAATGACAAAAATACTGCATCATCTGTGTATAACAGTAAATTAATATGTCTGTTAGCTAATTTAGGGGGATGAAAAATAGTATTACTCAAATGAGGAATTAACGAATTAATATAATAAATAGAATTGGGGTTAGACACAGATACATAAATTACCATATTAAAACAGTATAAAAACATTTTAGATAACACAACAATAATGCTAAAACTACAAGACACAAATCACACCACCTCTACCCCAAGGCTGGCCCTTTGGGCTGGTCTGCATCCCCCCAATGAAAAACATCATCTGGCACTGAAAAAGAATTCTGGTGTGTTGTTGTTGTTATGTGTCTTCAAGTTGTTTCTGGCTTATGGTGACCACAAGGCATCCATGGCATCCCAATTGTGGACACTCACCCAAAGGAATACTACTTGGGTCATACCTGAATGAGCCATTGTGGTGTAGTGGTTTGAGCATTGATCTATGACTCTGGAGACCAGCATTTGAATCTTCATTCAGACATGGAAACCATCTTGCCAAGAAAACCATGATGGGTGAACCTTTAAAAACAGTGCTATTTAGCAGAAGAAGAGCCTAATGCGATAAGTCTCTAGGTTTATCAGCCCAGGCATGCTATCTCTCATTGTCTTGACCAGGGGACCTTTTATACTGATGTATAGTACTATGATTCCACTTTAACTACCATGGATGCATCCTATGGAATCCTGGGGTTTGTAATTTGATTAGACATTGTGGCAAAGAATTAAATACCCCTCCCTAAACTACAAATCCCAGGATATCATAGGATGTTGCCACAGAAGGTAAAGTAGTATTATAGTGCTATACTTCTGAAGTGTGAAAGGGCTCTTATGTAGGTTGTTCCATGGATGCTTATTGTATGGGTCATTCCAGAGTAGCAACTGGGATAGTAAATGGCTGCATTAATTTTGAATAGAGGCCATTGTCAGTGCCTAGAAAAGTTTATTTTTGTGGATGTGTACTTCTTACCATGAAGGAAGTTTGTAAAGGGTAGGGGTTTCAGGTTCTTTCATTATGGAAATTCCCTTAAACAGCACTTTAAAAAGCTACATTTTAGTTATTCTGGACTACAGCTCCCCAAATCCCAAGCCTTCATGAGCACTACACTCCAAGCAGCCACTTCTCCAAACTCTGAATCTGCAGGGCCTCACTTTGTGCCTCTTGTTTATATTCCAAGGTTGTTTACTGTGACAGAAAGGATGGGTCTTCATAAAAATGATTTGTTGTCCCATTTGTAGTATGAGTTCTTGCCATTTGTTTAAGTAAACTTAACAAGCTTGGGTTTTTAAAAATTAAACTAAGGGGGGATGCAGACGGGCTGCCTGGGAAGCAGAGGATCAGGGCCTCTGCTAGCACATGCAGCGGCCCCGATCCTTCCGTTTGCCAGCTTGGAAAAGAGCAGCAAAATGCCGTTCCTTTCAGAGCCAGCAAAAAGAGTGCCCAAAGAGCCGCCACACAGCTCTTCTGCGTCCCTTCCAGCACAGCGCATCAAGATGCTGCACCGGGAGGACGTTCTGATGGCATGTGCCATGCGTAATGGCGCGCACCATCAGAACGTCCTCGGGGAGGGGTTGGGTGGCCGATGTGTGGCTGCCCCCCCTTCTCTGCCTCCAAGACAACGCAAAGGGATGTCTGTAGAGGCCATAAATTAATGCTACTTCAAATCTCATTTAAGGTGAAGTGATTTAAGAACAGAAGTAACTACATATCTGCATGTAGGTCATGAATTTAGTGAAGTGACATTGATTTATACTAACCAGTGAGCTGACAATAACTAAGAAGATTATTGCACTACCTTTAAAACACATTAAAAAGATACTTTTTTAAAACTCAGGCTGCATCCGGATGCTATTGCACAAATTTCCCCCAAAAAAACATCATCCAGATGCAGCCCGAATTCAGCCAGGCTGACTTAACTCACTCTGGCGGCTATTTTTCAAAGTCGGAAGCTTGACTTTGAAAAATGGCTGCCGGAGTGAGTTAAGAAAAATGGCTGCCGGAGTGACTGAATTCAGGCTGCACCTGTATGGCGGTTTTTTGCGGGGGGGGGGGGGATCTGTGCGTTAGCATCCAGATGCAACCCGAATTTTACTTCAATTTGGCCAAGGTAAGTCTCTTTTTAATGCATTTTGAAGGTAGTGTGATAATCTCCCTAGAGCATATTTCCAGAATTTGTAACAATACAATTGTTTTATCTGTGAAATAGAGTTTTAATAACAATAACACCAGCATAGTGTTGTCATTTGAGCATTGGACTATGTGTCTGGAGACCAGGGTTTAAATCCCCTCTCAAACATGGAAACCCACTGGATGACCTTGGGCAAATCACACACACTCAGCCTCAGAAAACCTTATGATAGACTCCCCATAAGTTGGAAATGACTTGAAGGCACACAACAATGTGCAATGGAACAACAATTATACAGTGGAAAGGACAAGCTGGGCATAGGCAGACATGCATTCTAGATTTTGGAAAGCTGATTTCAGTAAACTTAGGGAAATACTGAGGGCGATCCCATGGTCGAGAATACTAAAAGAGAAGGGAGTTCAGGAAGGATTGGAGTTCAGGAAGGATTCTCAAAAGGGAGATACTGAAGGCACAATTTCAAACTGTTCTAATGAGGAAGAAAAATGGAAGGTGTCTCAAGAAACCAGGGTGGATGACTAAAGAACTTTCAAATGAGCTAAGTTTTAAACTGGACATATATATAAGGAATTCATCACTCACCAAATAAGCTGGTTTACCTTTTCCGGCTTCAATCCTGGATCTGGGATACCCCAGATGTTATCAGACATAAGTCGCCACCGATTTAGCCATGATGCTGCTGGCCGAATCCATCCCAGGTCGAAGCCTTGTTCAGCCGGCACTTAGGGAGTTGGGGAGCTTCTGACTTCAAAAATTGGCTGGCTGAGCAAAGCTTCGACCCAGGATGGATTCGGGCAGTTGGCATCATGGCTAAATTGGTGGCAACTTATGTCAGATAACATCCGAGGGTATCCCAGATCCAGGATTGAAGCCAGAAGAGGTAAGCCAGCTTATTTGGTGAGCGATAAGCTCCTAAGTAATAAAAAAAGGGGGAAATCACCAAAGAAGAATTAAAGCAAATTGCTAGCACATGTAGAGGTAAAGTCAGAAAAGCTAAAGCACAAAATGAGCTCAGGCTTGCTAAAGAGGTTAAGAACAATAAAAAAAAGGCTTTATAGGTATGTCTGTAGCAAAAGAAAGAAGAGGGGAATGGCAGGGCCACTGCATGGGGAAGATGGTGAAAGGCTAACGGGACAGAGAAAAGGCAGAACTACTCAACACCTTCTTTGCCTCAGTCTTCTCAAAAAAGGAAAAGGGTGTTCAACCTGAGTAAAATGGAGCAAAGGACACAACTGAGGAAATGCAGCACAGAATAAGTAAAGAAGTAGTACAGGAATACCTGGTTAATCTAAATAAGTTTAAGTCTTCAAGACCAGATGAACTACATCCAAGGGTATTAAAAGAAGTGGCAAATGTAATATCAAAGCCATTGGCAATAATCTTTGAGAACTCCTGGAAAACAGGAGTAGTGCCAGCAGACTGGAGGAGAGGCAAACATTGTCCCCATCTTTAAAAAAGGGGGAAAAGAGGATCCCAACAATTATCGCCCAGTTAGTCTGACATCAATACCAGGAAAGATTCTAGCACAAATAATTAAACAGATAGTCTGTGAACATTTAGAAGGGAATGTCATAATCACAAAAACAAGTCATGCCAGACTAATCTGATCTCTTTTTTTTAAATAAAATTACCAGCTTGGTAGATGAAGGGAATGCTGTAGATATAGCATATCTTGATTTCAGTAAGGCCTTTGACAAGGTCCCCCATGAGATTCTTGCAAACAAGCTAGTAAAATGTGGATTAGACAATGAAACTGTTAGGTGGATTAGTAATTGGTTGATCAGCCAAACCCAAAGAGGGCTCAGCAGTGGCTCCTCTTCATCCTGGAGAATTGTGAAGGATCTGAAAATCATATCCTATGAGGGGAGATTTAGGGAGCTGGGTATGTTTAGTCTGGAGAAGAGATGGTTAAGGAGTCATACTGAGGATGGAGCAAGCTTATTTTATGCTGCTCCAGAGAAAAGGACACAGAGCAATGGATGCAAGCTACAGGAAAAGAGATTCCATCTAAACATTAGGAGGAACCTCCTGAAAGTAAGAGCTGTTTGACAGTGGAATACACTCCCTTGACAAGTCTGACACTTCTGGGAACAGAGCCAGCCATAGTGGAGTAGCTGCCTTAGGCAGCAGAGACTAGAAGGTGAAGAAGACTCCCATGTCCTCATAGGGCATGATTTCTAGACCCTTCACCATTTTAGTCACCCTCGTTTGGACACACTCCGGCTTGTCAACATCCTTTTTGAATTGTGGTGCCCAGAACTGGACACAGTATTCCAGGTAAGGCCTGACCAAAGCAAAATACAGTGGCACTATTACTTCCCTTGATCTACACTATACTTCTATTGATCCCTTGGAGTGTATTGGAATCTCTGTCTTTGGAGGTTTTTAAACAGAGGCTGGATGGCCATCTGTCAGGAGTGCTTTGATTCCATGTTCCTGCATGGCAGGGGGTTGGACTGGATAGCCCTTGTGATCTCTTCTAATTCTATGAGTTTATGATTCTATGAATAACAACAATGGGGAAGGAAATGATTTCTTGTTCTCAAATGGCAAGTCTGACATTTATGGAAACAGAGCCAGCCATAGTGGAGTAGCTGCCTCAGGCAGCAGAGACTAGAAGGTGGAGAGCACCTGGGAGATGTTGGATGACCATTTTAACTGTCCTGGCTCAATGCTAGGAAATCATGGGAATTATATCTTTTTTTCTGAGGCATTGATCCTTCTCTGTCAGAGAGCTCTGGTGCCACAATAAACTACAGTTCCCATGATTCCCTAGCATTGAGCCAGGGCAGTTAAAGCAGTTTCAAGCTGGATTATTTCTGGCAGTCTGTTCCGGTCCAGAAGTCTCTTCTATACATTCTCCTGTTGTCTGCAGGTACTGTGGAATAAGCAGTCCACAGCACTCTTGATTTAAGATTTGGTTACCCATCCATGTACAAATTGTGTACACAAAGAACATTGAGTTGCCATCCTATCTTAGACCTTGGGCAGCAAAAATGTATCAATTTTGCTAAGATAGGTTCTGCTATATATATATATATATATATATATATAGGAATATATAAAAGAAAACTAGTTACTACTAAATATTTTTTATTTCTATGAGTTTTGTAGGCAAGGCAATGGAGAATAGATTGGCTTTCTTGTATTTTCTTTAAGGAGCATAAATTGTTTCAGGGAAATGGCTGTGGATTATGCTTTCTTTTGCTTCTAAAATTAATATCTTGACAGGTAGAGCAAAATTATCTTTGGCATTTTTAAAAATGGTTGTTCAAGAAGAAATTGCAAACCCTGCAGAAAAAAAATGAGAAAGTAAGATGCATTTGTTTTGACAGAAGAACTAGAGGCCAAAAGTAGCTGTGATGTCACTAAGTAGAAATCCATTTTTACACCGGACTTGCTGCAGTTAGTTAATTTCCTTCAGGGTTTGACCAAGAGTATATTTGCTGGATTTTTAAAATGAAATAAATCTGCTATTCATGACAGCAAAATAAAAGCCTCCGAAGTTATGAGTTTAATTGCATTCAGAACTATTGAGATTTATTTACTTAGAAATACTTCTATTACACAGAATTCTATTTTTGTTCTCCTTCTGTAAAAGCAGACTTGTGTTTCAGCCAGTTATCAGGGCTTTTAAAAGAAAAACTGTGTGTCCCTCCTCAAAGATTTTAAAATGTATGATACCAATTGTGTAGACACATTAATGTTGTGTAGTTCATATAATACACAGTATTTTCCTGGCTTAAAAGTTGGATGAAGTATGCCAACAAGCTTCAATATGAAAACACTGATATCTCCCTCAGTTCTGCTCAAAGGGAAAAAGATGAATCCATTATATAAAATATATTGTAACATTAAGCTATATGAATTTAGTCTCCATATTATTTTCATAAGCACTGTTTGATCTACATACATTGTCTTTCACAGTGCAGAACAAAAATATTATGTGTTCTAGGAAATAACTGTCTAGAAATAACTGAAATAACTGTAATGAATTTTCCCAGATGTTAATATATTCAACAGAGGCCCTCTTGAGAATATCATCTACTATCTACTATACTGATGGATATCCATTGACAGGCATGTGGGACTGGGAGTGTTTTTTCTCCTGTTTTATGTTACACTACTCTCCTTAGAACTGGGATCAGCTCCCACCCTTTCTGCTTTCAGGAAAGGTGATAAGAGACATTACTTCACATGGCCCTTATAAAAAAATTTGACATTTATTGACTTATGTAACTATTTAACTCATTTTATTGATGTTAACGTGGTTAGTCACCTTGAACTCCTTCCTTCCTTCACAGTAGTGGTAGCATAAAAATGCAGTAACATAAACTTGTATTGATTGGTGAACTGGAAGCTGGAGAAGGACCCCCTTATCACCTTGAACACACCCATCTCATTTTAATCTCATCTGATTTTGGAAGCAGAGTCTGGTTAATACTTAGATGGAAGACCACAGGGGAATAATGAGGATATCCAGGTTGTTGGTACTTGCCAACTTCAGCTTATGGCGACCCTAAGAATGACAGATCTTTAAGTCACCCTTTTATGAACAGCCCTGCTTAGGTCTTACAGATTTAAAGCTGTGGCTTCCTTGATTGAGTCTATCTATAAGAAGTCAAAAATATCCAGGTAGGACTACAAAATAACTCTGCTGGAAACCCTAGAGATACTTGGTTAGAGTTGGCACTATTAGGAAAGATGCAGAAATGGTCTGATAAACAGATTCCTATGTTTTCTTCCTACAGAGTTACATTATAATAATACAAAATCCACAACAATTTGTAGTTTTAGTAAAAATCAATATTGATATAAGAGCAGTGGTAATGGGCATGTTCTCCTCTACTGGGCCTTGAAACCAGTGTTCAGTTATTCTCAAAAAAGAAGTGGGGGAAGTGGTCTACAGCACCCACTACAGCACCTGTGTAAAACCACCAACTATACTCACATAGCAGCTTGACTCATCCCCCAAATAATCATCTAGTGTTGGGATGAGTGACAGTGACCCTTACCATTTCTGTAGGAGATGGTTCTTATCATTCCCACACAGATGTGCTTCCCTAGCTGCCTTTCTACAGTCTGAAAGTGTATCTATACTATGGTGATGCGATAACACTTCAACTGTCAAGTGCCCATCCTATAAAGTCCTGGGATTTGTAGTTTGGTGAAGTACTGAAGAGTTTTTAGCTAGGGAACTTTAGTGCTGTAGCTCAAGGAAGTGCACTGGAGATCTATAAGTGTTTATGGAAACTACAAATCTTAGGGTAGATGGAGCCATTACAGTTATATTTTGGGAATGTGCCCAATGTTCAGTCCTTCCATGAGAAGAACTGATTGATAGTCTCATCAGTTCCAGCTAGCCTCCCTGGCACAAGGGTTTTGTTTTTGTTTTAGAACATTGGCACATTAGCTGGAGATTCTTGGAGCTGTAGTCCAAAAAGTAACTTTCCCAACATGCTATTTTAATACACAGAAGGGATAGTGGTGATTACTCCAAAGAAAACAGATTAAGGATATCTTTGTTAAATTCTGCCTTGCAGGGTTGGAAGTGCAGACAGAACATTTATTATGCATTGCATATATCAGACCTTAGTAAAAAATAAGATTTGAAAGATTTCTAAAAGCTAACCTTTAAAAGATTATGCAGTGTTCTTTCCAGGTTAAGGGTCTGCTGATGAATGCCTCCTTCATCTCTCTCCCTCCCATCTCTCTGTGTCACACAAACAATTCTCACACACATACACCTTTTAGCACTTACCTTAAAATGCCTTTACAGGCTGGTTTTTAGAAATGGAGACTTACAACCCCTCCGCCCATTCTCTCATTACTAACTCCATTAGTTGTTACTCTCCTGCCCCGCCCCCACACACCCCCCGTAAGAGAATCCATAAAGAGTGATAAAAAAAAGAACACACTAGATCCAGATTTAATCAGAGCAGAGCCAATGAAATCAATCAGACTTAATCATAAGCCCCTCTGAAATCCATAGGTCTATTCAGAAGTATGGCTAGGTCTCC
This sequence comes from Phrynosoma blainvillii, assembly GCA_026167975.1. Classification (NCBI taxonomy): domain Eukaryota; kingdom Metazoa; phylum Chordata; class Lepidosauria; order Squamata; family Phrynosomatidae; genus Phrynosoma; species Phrynosoma blainvillii. Next base: position 44,461,837 of record JANUYF010000005.1, read on the forward strand.
ATCCAGCTTACCATTACTGGTATTGACACTTAGCAATACATATTTAGGGAGGCCTCTCTGAAGATAAAGCATAGGTGAACATTCACTCTAATTATTTATTTTTTATTATTTAAGATATTTAAAGATCTTAATCTTTTTTCATTTAAGATATTTTTATATTGCCTCCTAGCTTCTATGAACAAATAAAAGCAATTCATAGAATCATAGAATCATAGAATCATAGAGTTGGAAGAGACCACAAGGGCCATCCAGTCCAACCCCCTGCCATGCAGGAACTCCCAATCAAAGCATCCCTGACAGATGGCCATCCAGCCTCTGCTTAAAGACCTCCAAGGAAGGAGACTCCACTACTCTCCGAGGGAGTGTGTTCCACTGTCGAACCGCCCTTACTGTCAGGAAGTTCCTCCTAATGTTGAGGTGGAATCTCTTTTCTTGCAGCTTGCATCCATTGTTTCGGGTCCTAGTCTCTGGAGCAGCAGAAAACAAGCTTGTTCCCTCCTCGATATGACATCCCTTCAAATATTTAAACACGGCTATCATATCACCTCTCAGCCTTCTCTTCTCCAGGCTAAACATCCCCAGCTCCCTAAGTCGTTCCTCATAGGGCTTGGTTTCCAGACCCTTCACCATTTTAGTTGCCCTCCTTTGGACACGCTCCAGTTTCTCCACATCCTTTTTGAATTGTGGTGCCCAGAACTGGACACAGTATTCCAGGTGAGGCCGGAATTAAAACATTACAAATGTGAAACATTTTTTAGAAGATTAAAATACTCTTTTAAAACTTTTTTTAAATGACAGTCTGAAACCAATCGTCAAATACAATTTTGAAAGAGTTAAGACAGAGCAATTTCAAACATTAAAGGCCATGTGAAACAGCACTGTTTTAGATGCCCACTAGAAGTTCAAAGGAGATGGAACCAGCCTAGCTTCCTTTTGGAGGGAGTTCCATAGTTGGAGTGCCACTACAAAGAAAGTCCTGTTCTGTGTATCTACTTTGCAAGGTGTTTGGACATGCAACAGGACCTCCTCAAAGCACAGCTTCTAACTGCATCGACCACATCCCCTCCCCTTCCATATACCTCTGGATGGTGTGGGTCAGTAGATGCATTTGACTCTCTTTTCTCAGATAGTGGCCAAAGATAGTTGTACATGTGCCACTTAAGTGTTGCTGGATCGATACATCAAGCTTTCACGGGATTTCACAGTACCAATGACTGAATTAGGTGACTGTTTGATTTATATTCCACCAAAGAGCCCCAGATTGTCCAGCATCAGTTCTCTGAAACAAACTGTGCCAGAGTTCTGTGCGATACACTTGTTTCATGTGCCTCAGTTTTATGGACCTACAATAAATGTTTTACAGATGGTAGAGGCTGTGTTTTGTGACTTAATGTTATTATATGTAGTGTATATCAGCCTTGTAGATTTATACATCTATATAAATAATTGTGACATATATAATGCATACAGTAACTTCAGAAGACCATCTGGATTCAGCCACTTAAGGCAGTAGCACTCATGAGACAATGAATTGTGTATATGTTTCTCCTTGGGTCTATCATCATCATTATAAATGCATTCTTCTCATATGGAGTAGTTTGATACATGTTTAAATTACAGATAATATTTAGCTAATCCTTTTCAAGGTAGAGCTGAGTGACTAAAATTGATTTTTCAGTTTGAGGGGTGCCATTGGGAATATTAAAATTCTCAGTGAAGTAGACAGGTTTAAAGTCTCTTATCGGTCCACTGCCAGGTTCTTTCAGGATGCTTTTGCTTTTTATATTCTAACACACTTTGTCTTTCTTTAACATTTTGTTTAACATAACTGATTAGTTTTAGTAGTTTTCACCATCTTAGAGGAACACAGTGTTCTTGATCCTATTTCTAGCCTTTCTCCACCCCTCTAGAAATAACAAAGTTCCTTCTCTCTGGTTTTCTCTGTTGCTGGAAGTTTTGTGTAAATATTTTGTTCAGTCACTGATTTGCGCTAACGGGCTTCTATGCCCAGAAAAATCATATTCACTTTTGGTGATTAATCTCTGTCTGTCTGAATTGGTGAGGGCATGAATAAAACATATCAATATAGAGATTAAAATGGAGAGCATGTTATATTCAGAATGTAGTAAAGGTCAAGGCCATCTCAGAACTAGCAAAAGTAAGGCATGATCATTGTTTTATTATCAGGCAGTTAGGGTTTTTCCATTAACATGGCTAAACTCCATACATTTCCTGATTAATGCAGACATTAATTCTACATTTTAACAAATGCATTAATTTAGGTCATTAGAATTCATGAAAGGGTGGGGATAGCACTCTCTTTACCAGGTTCAGTAAAACAGGAGGACACTGGGGAAGAAGAGGGATTAAGGTTGTAAGAAATAAGTTGCATACCTCCATGCTAGCTAGTTTGTTCTAATATGCTTACCAAAAAAAATGGCAAGGCCCTGCCTGGTATGGAAGAATAGGATGTGGGTGTGGAGCAAAAGACCTTCATGCAGAACGCTAGACTCTGGGGGCTTGAAGGCTAGTGTTTCCCCACTTTCCGACCTACTGGTCAGTATTAATATTGTTGGAGTACTTCTGGTTGGGAGGTGGGAAGGGAGATTTATGAGTATTGCCAATTCTTTTCCTCTGTTTTTTTTAAATTGATTTTCTGGGTTTTATATAATATTTCTTATCTGGAGTGAGCTACAATGAACCCCTTTGTATTCCTTTTGGTTACACAGTATACTTGGATAATGAAGTGGAAAGATTTTATCACCCCACATGCATTTGCTCTTCTCTTGGTTTCTCTTAGCCCCCCCCCCCCAATTCTACTTTCTACCCAACTCCAGTTTCATTGGAACTTATCACATAACACTATTGTACAGACTGAGGAGATTATCACATTGATTGTAAAACCTGCTTACCTGATCCGGTTTAAAATATAATTTGGGCAACATCCTGATCTTATGAGAAGGGTTTAGCCACTGAAATAGCAGCGTGGGTCCATCTTGGGTCCATCTTGGTTCCATCCCTTCTCCTAAGACCACTCTAGTGGCCATTTTCTTAAGCCGGAAAACTCCTGGCTTCAAAAAGAGGTGCACTGAGTGCTCCTGGGAGTGGAGATGGATCCAAGATGGACCTAGGTGGCTATTTCAGTGGCTAAATCCTTCCGATAGGATCAGGATGCTTCCGCTTTGAATTTTAAAATGGATCAGGTAAGACAGTTTTAAAATCAATGCAATAATCTCCTGATTCTCCCTTATCTAAAATGCTTGTGACCAAAAGTGTTTGGGATTTGGGATTTTTGGGGATTTTGGAATACTTATATTTGCATATAAGTGCATAATTAGATATCTTAGAGATGGGACCCAAATCCAAACACAAAATTCATTTGTTTCTTATACATAGCCTGAAGGTAATTCTATACAATATTTTAAATAACTGTGTATGAAACAAAGTTTGTTTACTTTCAACCATCAGATAGCAAAGGTGTCGCTGTCTCAGCTACCCATGAAATAATTTTTGGTTTCTGGAATATTTCAGATTTTGGAATTCTAGATAAGGGAGACTCAACCTGTAATATAATTGCACTTTGAAACTGAAATTTTCCTGGAGCTTATCACACAATATCGTAGCTTTGCTGATGCTCTAGCATACTGTACCACCTTTGGATCATTTGGAAATTGATTCTTTTCCCACATGAAATAATCCATTAATGATCCCCTGTCTCACTATTGTTTAGTTACCATTCTGGATGTGAATGGCTTGTACTGTTTCACTGCTATATTGGGAGTGTGAGTCTGCTTTCATTGCTCTTCCCTTGGGGATACCCTGGGGATTCCCAGCAGGGAAACCCCAGACTACCTCCCATGTTTGAGCTGGGATTCCCAAGAGTTCACAAGAGAAATGTTGTATGTTCATTCTTCATTCTCTGGCATGGTTGTTGTTTTTTTCATGATTTTACATCATTTAAAAAAAAATATGGAGAGTAGCACAAGTACTACAATTTCAATGCAAGCATATTAAATATTAATACCCTGAAAAGCCACAGGGTTCGAGGGGGGGATTAAGGAGTAAATAAAGAGTAAATATACAAAAGCTTAAAGAGTAAGAATAGAAAAGCAGAATCGGACAAGTGCTGATTTTTGGAGAAAAGCATAGGAAAAAATGGTGGAAGTGGTGTAGTGTGTGTTCCAGTGGGAGTACCTCCACAACAGCATCATTGTTTAATTATGGCTTCCCTTTTAAAAAAAAAGAAAAAAGGAAAAAAAAGAAATTGATAATGGAGCAGAAAGTTATCTAAACTGTTTGTTGTAAATGGTATTGTGCTATTTCAAAAGAAAGTAAACATAGGAATGTCATTAATGTGCAAATGGAGTGATAGTGCAAAGGAGTATATTGCCATTCCACTACCTGTCCAAGTACAGAAGAACTATGTGTTTACAAATGAAACCAGCCCAAACAACTGTGATAAGCACCAATGAGTCATATGCCTTCAGGCATTTAATAAGTTTGGAGCTATTACTTCAGAGTCAAAAGGTAAACTAGCAAAGCCCATGCATTCTCCAAATGTCTGTTCAGAAGTAAATCCCATTATCTTTATCCAGATAAGTAAGTATAGGATTGCTCCATCTACTTTAATAAGCTCATTGCTCCAGATGATCCAACAGATAGGGTTTTTTAAAAAAAAAGAATTGTAGAATTCCAAGGTATATTCCTACCTTTGCCCACTTCAGCTCATCTAGTTATTGACAGACAGGTGCTTGAAAAAAGAACATTTTTAAAGAACATTTTAAGCAACAAAGGCATGTTTATTTAGTGAATGATGTTATTTTAGTTATTAATGTTGATGACAATTTAATCAGTCTTCCAATTTCCATCATTTGCTATTAATTAAACAATGTTGAAAACTTAGTGGTCTGAACACTAACTAGGTTATCTTCAGGGAGCAATAAGTTGGGCTCCAAAATAAAAAGAGGGTGAGGATGATATAGCACTGATAGTATTTCTCCTTTATGCTAAACATCCAAAAAGATAAGATGCAAAGAGAAATTACAGTGTGCATTTACTGCCTCGCCTAGGCAGCACCACAAAAGGGTGCCGTAGGCAGAAACTTCCAAAATCCTAGGCCCAGCACATAATTTATACAGCATTTGCTATAATACACTTGATTCAATATTGATTGTTGTTATGTGCCTGCAGGTCAATCCTATTGTACTGTTTTGTTTTGGGGGGGGGGGGGTTGTTTTTGTTTTTACAAAATTTGCTTACAGGAGGATCACTATTGCCTTTCTATAAGGCAGAAAGAGTGTGACTTGACCAAGGTCACAGGGGTTTGGGCTGCACAGGGCAGAATACTCCAGGGTCACCCCAGAGTATTGGCATTGGGCCAGAGTTGGCCCAATGCCCTCCTATTATCTGGGACCTTCCTTTGCAATGTTGGGCAGCTCTTCACAGATGAGATCCACTGTGTTGCTCACTGTGGCAACCACAGGAGTGAGTCACACTCTCTGAGGTCAGAATGAGACACCCAGAATCAATCATCTGGCTGGGTGCTTCCTTCTGACCTCAGAGTGAGTGATTTACTATGGTGGTGGCCATGTCAGGCAGCACAGTGGGACACATTGTAAACAACTGTTCTCTGTCAAAATGGAGGGCCCTGAATCTTCTGGGAAGATCTGGACCAAATAATTAGTTTTTAAAGTCCATTCTACAGGGGCTATATGGTGGGTTCAGTGGACATCATCTGGACTGTTTGCATCAGAATTGATGAATGGGCCCTGCATCATTCAGACTCCTCGACAAGAGGACAGGGGACAGGACATTTTATTTGGTTTGTGTGGGGAAATCCCAATAGGTTCCTATGGCAGAGTAGGATTCAAATTGTGGCCTCACAGAGTCCAATTGCAGCATTCAAACTGTTACATCATATTGATTCTCTTGATTCATATCCTGCCTCAGTAATCCCTCCATCAATCATGTAAGTTAGTTTATTATTAATAATGCATTAATATTATGCAGAACCAGTGTAATGTAGTGGTTTGAATACTGAACTATGACTCTCAAGACCAGGATTTGAATCCCGGGTCAGCCATCTAAACTCACTGGATGACCCTGGGAAATGGTCCAGTAGATGGAAGTGGCAAACCTCCTCTAAGAAACTTGCCAAGAAAACCTCATGATAGGTTTGCTTTAAGGACACCATAGTTGGAAACAACTTGAAGGCACAGAACAATAACAACAACAAGCTAACATTATTATCCCCATTATAAAGATAGGAGCTGAGGGTGATAATTCAATGATGAACAAGAGCTCTTTTACAAATGTTTGTAAATGGATGTCATGTTTTGCAGCAAGTTCAATTCTTGAACTGTAATTTTTGAAAAACTGAAACATCAAACAGGATTTTCCTTCTTTCTTATTGTGAAAAGAATTTGGATTCTAGGAGTCATAGGCACATAACCAATAGTAACTTTTCCAAGCTCTGTTTTTAATGTTGTTTTAATCTTTAGTTTGTGTAGGACTTAACTACTTTAAAATGTAAGGGGATATTTTTATGACCTAATTGTTATCTCACAGCCCATTTATTAAAATTTATATTATTCCAGCTCTAAGAAAATAACTATTTTGTTAAGCAATCAGATATGAAATTATATGGGAATATAGATAAATGATTACATATGCACATAGATTTTTCTTACTGACTGACTTTGCTGAGAGCTCGACATGAAAGCAAGAATGGAAAAGTGTGGATTCAGCATCTTTATTGTTAAAAATTATATGTTTGGCTGTGGTGATAATTCATCTTACTTTTTACAGGATTGCTACAACACTGAGATAGAAAATTGCAGGTGCAAAATGTAAATTTCTGTGGCAGCCTTTTATAACTATCTGTAATATCCTGAAGTGTTGTTGTTTCATCAAGATAGTGACAAAATTGTCCATCAGCCTTTCCATTTGGCAGGTTAACAAGCATATAAGCCATTCTCCAGTTATATTTTGAGCAGAGTAATAAAATCTGTTTCACGATTAACAGATGGAAGATTTTACCCTCAGTACTGAGTACTGTACTGGATTTCTCAAATATTACACAAGGAGATCACACCCTCATTCTATTATCATTAGGCCAGGATCACAGAGACATATACATAGACATCTACCTTGCTCCCAAATATCAGCTTGTCTTGACATGTGTCCCTGTGTAGTACAAGTGTAGACACTTGTGACTTCAGAATAATTTTTTTAGTCATAGGATCAGATGGCAGGTTAACAGGAAGGAGAAGGGAGGAATAATGGACATCTCTCACAATGGAGGGAGGAAAGAAATGGAGTTCACTGAGGATCTGTGTTGGAACCAGAGGTTTATTAGCTGAAATTAACAGTAGGGTTGCCAGGGTGGTCCCACCCCAGGATCTGCAATCTTAGGGTTAAAACCTGGGACCAAGAGATGTTCCCTCAAGATGCTGAAAGGAATCGCCTCTGGTACAAGGGTGGCTCCTCCTGATATCAGGGGAATGGGTCCCAGGGTGAATCTACACTGTAGAAAGAATGCCATTTGACCCCCACATTAACTGATGAAGTTCCATCCTAGTTTTACAAGGTCTTTAACCTTTAACCTTTTCTGCCCAAGAGTGCTTGTGCCTCACAAAATGACAAATCCCAGTATTCTGTAGGATAGAGCCATGATAAAACTGCATTATTTCTACACTGTAGAAGCACCCCTGTGATGACATTAAGCATCAATCAAAGTTGCTCAGAGTAAATCAGACATTCAAATATTCTTTAAAAGAAAGCTTGCCCAGGGAGGACACATGCGTGTACATACACACACATACACACACGTACACTTTTCATGACAGTTACCCTAAGATTCCTCCTCCTCACTGTAAAAACTGGAGAAGGTGGTCCAGGCACTTAGTTCTGGAAACTCTACTTAGGGTAATGAGGAAGGTAGACAAATTTGCTGTATCCTGAGCACTAAGAACAAAGACCGATTGTGAAGCTCACCAAGTACAACTTTGTTGTTGTGAGCATCAAGGTGTGCTTTTGCTGCTGCTTTTAGTTTGTTAGTGTATTCTAATTGTTAGTTGTTGTTTTTCTAGATTGTAAACTACTTTGAGCAACTCCCAACCATAAACAAGCAATAAATACTAGATTTTGTCTGTATGTGTGCCTTGTATTGGGCTGGGTACCTCTGTGCATATTCCACTCCTCTGTCTCCAAAAATCAACTCTTCTTTCACATTTTCTGTCCTTGCAGTTTATTACTCTACATCCCACCAGTAACCCAGCTAATTTAGTGCTTTTTAAAGTCTCTTAAAGAAGGACAAAAATGTATTGCTGAATTAGGGGCTTATATAGTAATTTCACATATTCAGTGGTTGACCTGAATATCACATATTCAGTGGTTGTCCTTGGTATATGTTGAAGATAATCAGTTGTAATTGTCAGGGTAATTATTAGTCATCACAGAGGCTTTCAACTGGAATCAACAAATTCTTTAAAATCTTGAGTCATCTTTCAAATTTACTTTCTAAATATCTTCTCTAGCTAATTTTATGTACATATGTAATTGTACTGTTTCTCAGAATGATTCAACACCATCAGCTGTAAATTTTCATATCTGAAAGAAATATTCGATGTATGTCAAAATGTGGTTAGACCTTTAGTGGTTTTATATATTTCTATATCATGAATATTTATAAACCTCTTAGTTCTGAAGGTTTCAAAGCAGTGTAAAATAAGAATAACACATGGAATGTACACAGTGCACAAAATTAAAATGCAAAGTTTGTTGTCCTTGAAATAGCTATTAGAGTGGACTACTCAGAGAAGGATTGCAAAAATAGATATTTTTTCCAAATCCATCTTAAAAGAAAAACTATTGGATCCGATTGGATTTTAAAATGGAAAGCATTCCCTTGGTATAATAGGTGTCACAAAAATAAATGTTCTATTCTAAGCAACTGTGGAGGAGATCTTAGAAGCATGTGGCCTTTCCATATGATCTCAAGGATCAAATGGGTGTTAAAGCTGGTGTGCCTCTATGGGCCTTTGCAGACTGCTAGAAATAGTGCAAATTGAGTCCACTTTAATGGTTAGGGTTAGGGCTAGGGTTAGGGAATCATGGGAACTGTAGTTTATTGTGGCACCAGAGCTCTCTGACAGAGAAGGCTCAATGTTTCAGGAAAAAATACAACTCCCATGATTCCCTAGCACTAACCCTAACCCTTAAGGTGCACTCAATTTGCACTATTTCTGGCAGTCTGCAAAGGCCCTGTGTCAGGGGTAGGCAACCTAAGGCCCAGGGGCCGGATGCGGCCCCTCGAGGACTTTGGCCGCTGCCGCCCGCCATGATGATGTTGATTATTGTTGTTATTACTTGTTCTTGGGGTTTTCTTGGTAAAATCTCCACAGGGGTTTTGCCATGGCTTTTCTGGGGCTGAGAGAGTGTGCATGCATATTTTTAAAAAAATTTAAATTTTTTAAATTTAAATTTAAATTTATTTATTTTTGGTGCTTCAGCCCCCCCAATTGTCTGAGGGACAGCAACCCAGCCCCCGGCTCAAAAAGGTTGCCTACCCCTGCCCTATGTCATGGGACAAAGACACAGAATTGTTGTTGTTGTGTGCCTTCAACTCATTTCTAACTTGCCATCTACTGTAAATGTTTATCAGAGATTTCTCCTCAGTGAAAAAGGGTGCCTCTATATCTCTGCATGTTATAAGGAATAGGGTGATTTTTTTTGTGCATCTTCTAATATTTTTTCCAATTCAGAAAAAAATGCAAAAAATTTTTTTCATATGCAAACAAAAATCCAGTTTGTGCAAAATACAATGTGTGATGAATAACAGGGCATATATAGAAGCAGCTATGGGGGGTTGCAGACTGCCAGAATTAGTGTGAATTCAGTCCACTTTTAGGGTTAGGGTTAGAGTTAGGGAACCATGGGAACTGTATTTTATTGTGGCATCAGAGTTGTCTGACAGAGAAGGCTCAATGTCTCAGAAAAATAACAGTTCCCATGATTCCCTAGCACTAACCCTAACCCTAAAAGTGGACTGAATTCACACTATTTCTGGCAGTCTGCAACCCCCCTAAGTCAGGTAAGGAGAAAAAAATATAAAAGTTGCAGCATGTTAGATTGGGATGGTGGTTGAATTATGTTTGTTGGAGAAATGAATTAGGAGGTAGGGAGGAAAAGTAGTCAGTCAAGCATCTGAGGGGAAAGGTTGGGAAAAGTTTAAAGTAGAAGCAAGATGATTTAAAAACACACACACACACACACATACAAATTGAAATATGTCAGTAGGAATCCAGCTTCCCTCTTAATGTTTTGAAGCAGCCAGTGATTCAACAAGCCTTTTCTTACTGTTCTCTCATGCATGTACAAACTCAAATCCAAACCAGAATACCTTCATTGGTTTAGAGCTGTATTCTAGGGGTTTCTTAGCAGGATTTGATCATAGGAGGTTTGCCATTGCTTTCCTCTGAGGCCGAGTGTGTGACTTGTCCAAGGTTACAGTGGGTTTTCATGACTGAGTGGGATTTGAACCCTGATCTCCCAAAGTCCAGGTTCTTAGGTGCCTGAGGTGCCCAATAATAAACCCAAGGTGGGTGAAAGGAGCCCATGGTGTCTGTGTGAGCAACATGCTAGGGCTGTTCCTCTCAATCAATATATTTCCAAAAACAACCTTTTTGCAAAAAAGAAAAAAAAACAACCCAAAATGAAAATGGAAGAAAAGCCATTGAAAAAGTATCCTGAAATGGGAAAAAAGCCATTGTAATTTTGGCCCTGTACAGACGGCCACAAGGGCCGGCCTGGGGGTGGAGTCGGGGTGTGGCGACCACATGCCATCTGCCCCGACTCCGCCCACATCGTCCCCACGCCACCCACCCAAACAGTGGGCCGCATCAGGGTGCTCCCTTGGTGCAGCATTTAGACATGCGGCACCAAAGGAGCACAAAAAAGCCGCCGTGGCAAGGGCAGCTTTTTGCCACTTAAAAATGGAGCGGCATACTCTTTTTGGAGTAACAAAGTGCCAGATTGGGGCTGTGGCGTACGGTTGTCGTGGCCCTGATCTGCCGCTCCCAGGGGCGTCTCTGTGCGCCCCTTTTGGGCTGTCTGCATCAGCCCTCAGTCATACTCTCTTGGCCTCAGAGGAAGGCAACGGCAACCCCCCCCCCCCGAAGAAATGTTGCCAATATTACACTATGAAAGGTTCTTCTTAGGGTTCCCATAAGTCAGAAATGACTTGAAGGCCTTTAACAACAATAGCAGCGTGATAGAAGTAGTAAGCATGTTGTAAATGTTCACATGATCATTAGCATAGCAATAAACCCCATTACTGTTGTTGTACATATTAAAATGTTTATCACCTGCTCTAGATCAATAGATCTCAGGATGGAATACAACTGATAAAAATCAACCACCAACAATAAGGTCAGAACAACATCAAGTTATAAAACGGCAGAATAGCACAATCCAATATTCAATCAGAGTTGGGTCCTGCATCATTGATCTACACTTGCCAGAAGTGGGATTCATAGGTACAAAAGTAAAAATCTTATATCTATTCATAAAGTATACTGTTGCTAATGCAAGAACTGTCTAGAAGAAGGCATTTAAGGTTCATTTCTGTACAATGTGAATGGTTGGCATTTGCCATGTGCTCACTTCATTACTCTGGGGAGATTCTCTCTATATATTTTGCCTCTGTACCACTCAGTTGTCATAGCAACCTGTTTATTCCCATGGAGAAACAACATGATTCTCCCCAAAAAGCAGGCAGAGGCTTACATTTTGAAAACATGATCGTGTGTGTGTGTACTCTGGTTTGGTTTTTCAATGCCTCTTTGACTTTTCTCCTTCTTCACATTAAATTTAGTAGGTTTTTTTAAAAAAAAATCATGCTTAAAACACACATTTCCAAAACTTCTAATATAATACCTGATATTAGTTCCTTTTCATAATAAAAGAATCATTTATTATGATGATAAATCTGATGCAATTCTATACTTTAGGGATGCTGTTTGCAAGGCAATCGTCTCAAGTGCAAAGAAAAACTCATGTGATTATTCATTGGGAATTGTTATTCTTTGGGAATTGTTATTATTATTACTAATTATTATTATAATATTTATTTATATCCCATGTTGGGGACAGAAGGTGGATTAAAACAGATTTTTTAAAAAATATATTTTAAAATTCACAAAGTACAAAAGTTAAAAAAAATGAGTAAACTATCAAAAAAATTAAAACCAGTTAAAAACACAAAGCATTTTTTAAAAACACAGAGCACAACAGAGACAACAAATAGAAAATCCAGCATATTTTTTAGGTGGGATGGACTTTGGGTGATCAATTCTCAAAGTCCAGTAGTGTCACTAGAGTTGGCGTCACCACACCGAATCCTTAGTAACTTTTATTTGGTGCTAATGTTACTCATAAATCGTAATTCCCATATATAACTGAATGTAATGGCAAACAGTTGTGACATAAAACAACTAGTGACTATTAATTATACCTTTAAAGTACAATATCATACATATTGTATGCATACATATTCTATGCAGTGGCTCAAGTGGTTGCAACGCTGATTCTGTTGATTGCAAGATTGGCAGGTTGGCAATTCAAGGCCCAAGTTTTGCATGATGGAGTGAGCTCCTGTCACTAGTCCCAGCTTCTGGCAACCTAGCAGTTCAAAAGCATGCAAATGCAAGTAGATAAATAGGTACCACTTCAGTGGGAAGGTAAACAGTATTCTGTGCAATCTTGCTGGCCACATGATCACAGAGTAGTCTCTGACAACACTGGCTCTTCGGCTTAGTAACAGAGATGAGCACCACCCCTATGGTCAGACACGACTTGACAACCTTGTCAATGGGGAATACCTTTATCTTTTACCTTTATCATACACACAGCCTAAATATATTTGCATGTACATTGTTTCATGTTGTTAAAATGAAAAAGTGGTAAGATCTGGTGTTTTTAAAGAAAAAAAATTAAAGAATTTTAAAATTGTAAAAATTTCTTTAAAATTTTAAAATTAAAAAAATTAAAACCTGGGGCCTCTCCTTTCTCCTTCCACTGAGTCTCACTTCACTCACACCATCTCTTCAGCATTTTAAAGTGACGCAGTTGAATGCCACAGCCAATTTCTGCCAAAATGGCAGATGTTGGAGGACCAACGGTGTCACCTCCCCTTAAGGTGTCACCCAGTGCATTCTGAACCCCCACACCCCTAATGATGCCGCTGATCTTCACTTGTATGGAAAGAGAGTAGGCAGAGTGCCAATCTAACCTGTCTGAGAAGGAAGTTCTAGAGGTTTGGGGGCAGTCACTCAGAAATTCCGCATTGTGTTTCCACCAGATATACCTATGAGGTGATGGGTCAGAGAGAAGGGTCTCAAAACGTGGGCAGATTATGATCCTTCAGATAACCTGGACCTGAGCCTTATAGAGATATATAGGTCAAAATCAACACTTAACAGTTTAACACATAGGGAAAATTGGTAGTTTAAACTGTGGTTAACCTGTCAAAATTGTGCAATTGAGATTAAAATGCAATTAAAATGCGATTTTCACACACACGAGCCATTATCTCGTGAATAGCCAGTCAATAAACAGCAAAAAATCATTCACAGGGAAATCCCATGAATTATTTGTTGCTGTTTATTGCCTGGTTTTTCATGAGATAATGGCACTTTAATCACATTTCATCTCGACATTGTGTGAAAACCATTAGCACAATTGCACAATAATCACGAGATATTCCTGGGATAATAGGGCTTTAAACACGCCGTCGTGTGAAAATCTTAATTGCAAATGCACTATTATGATGAGTTAATCATCGTTTATACTTCCAGTTGTCCCCATGTGATAAACTCCTAGGATTGTATCCAGCATTGGACCACAGCCAGTGGAGCTGGTGCAACAAGGGAGTTGTGTGCTCCCTGTAGCCTGCCCCTGTTAGCAATTTGTCTGCTTCTCATTAGACCAGCTGGAGTTTTCTATGGGGGAATACTAATATCTCTAACCAACTCACTGGTTCAACACACAAATAAGACTGCATCCGCGTTGCAGAAATAATGCAGTTTGACATCACTTTAACTGGGATATGTAGTTTTGTGAGACAGCCTACTCTGTCAGAGAGCCCTGGTGCCACAACAAACTACAAGTCCTAGGATTCCATAAGACGGAGCCATGGCAGTTAAAGTGGTGTCAAACTTTGTTATTTCTGCAGTGCAGATACAGCCGAAGTGATGATTAGTGCAAACAATGCCACTCTCCTGCATCTGAGTCCTTTAGGCACATGGTATGTAGGATAGAACAATCTGGAGTCACTGGGTTGTAATTCCTGATAATTTTTTTAATTCTACTTTTTGTCTCACCTTTCCATTTGTCTTGACACCACTTTCACTGCCATGGCTCAATGATATGGAATTCTGGGAACTGTAGTTCATTGTGGCAGCAGGGCTCTCTGACAGAGAAGAGAAAAAAATACAATTCCCATGATTCCCTAGCACTGAGCCAGGGCAGTTAAAGTGGACTCAATTTGTACTATCTCTGGCAGTCTGCAAAGGCCCTTAAGCAAGAAGGCTCAAGACCTTGTAAAATTACAAATCCCAGATTCCATAGGGCAGAGCTAAATCACTTAAATCAGTGTAAGACTGCATTATTTCTACAGTGTAGTAGACACACCCTTTGTGACCCTTTTCAAGTCTTAAGTTCAGTTCATCACAAGCATTACATGACTATGAATACTGATACTCACTTTTGTGTACATTCTCCTAAGACATACATCTTTGTATGTTTCCTAGTGTGTAGTTCTTGCAAGCAGATATCCTAATGTAATATATTTTAGCATGATGATTACTAATATACACATTTTTAATTTTGTAGCCATTTTTAAAATTGATTCATTTCATTTAAAATACTCAGTTTTGGGAAGTTGCAGTGTCTGTGGCTACAGTTCCCAGAGTGTTTTAAAATATACAAATGATGTTTCTTTTGTCCTACACAATTTTCTGGCACCAGCTATGACATTTTATTCCCACCCTCAAGTGAGTCTTTTTTTTAAATCTGAGACATAACAAAACAAAAAAGTATTTTGTTCTCATTTCCTCTTTTAATTTTTTTCTCAGAGTTGTCCTTGTGTGTTCAAGTCATTTCTGACTTATGGCAACCTTAAGGCAAACCTATCACTGTGTTGTTGTTTTTTGGCAAGATTTGTTCAGAGGAAGTTTGTCACTGACTTTCTCTGAGGCTGAGAGAGTGTGACTTGTCCAAGGCCACCCTTGAGGTTTCCATGGCTGAGCAGGGGTTCAAATCCTGGTCTCCTAGTCCAACACCTAAGCCACTACATATGCTGGATCCCTTTCCCACCTTAAATTTATAATGCTATAATACATCAGAGACCCAACGTGCTTTAGTGGTTTGAGCACTAGAATACGACACTGGAGGCCAGAGTTCGAATCCCTGCTCAGCCATGGAAACATAGTGGGTGACCTTAGGCAAGTCACACTCTCTCAACCCCAGAAAACCCCATGATAGGTTTGCTTTAGGGTCACCATAAGTCAGAAATGACTTGAAGGCACACAACAATGTAATAACATCAGTGAAATGGAACCTTTGCACTTTAAATGTAAGATTTTTTTTCCCAAAATTCAGAGAGGAGTAAATTTGTTTTCCATAGGATTATTCCACTAAACCACTCCTTGTGTTTCAACACTTTGGAAGAGCCCTAGTGCAGCTCCAAGAAATTACTACACAAACAGCTTCCACAAAAGGGGACACTAACACAGAACAAATGGACACAGACATGACAGCAACCTGCAAAATCTGGCAAAACTCAACAAAATACATTGAAAGTTTTTTTTTTAAAATATCAAAGATGAGGAGCACTTAGAGAACTAGAAATTTTGAAATTTAATTTAGAGTATTGATACAAAGGGACAGAACTAGGTGTATTAACACAAAATAAAACTGGAACCTTTATTTTTAGAAGCTTAATACAAAAATGAATTATTTCAATATTCTCTGAACCATTCCAAGAACCTCATGAAGTTGTCAAAGCTACCTTACTGCAGTGATTCTTCCTGCATTACATAATTTACCTTTAAAAAAATCTGTTTGTAAATTGATGACCAATAAATACCTTTCTTGGAGCCTTTAAACAGTGTTATTAAATGCAGTTGAGATGTTGATATCTCAGCACTTTCCTCTCAGTATTAATTTGTAACTGCTTCATAGTCAAAGCAGTCTTATAATAGTTTGAGACAGACTCAGCATCTGCTTCATCTGGACATAATGAAGCTTTGATTCTTGGTGCCAACTATTCAAGCCCAACTTCTGACATGAACAAAAAAAGTTTTCACAGATGGACTATCAAAACCTCTTTTTGGAGGGGGGAGGTGAGTTGCATCTCCCTCTCCATCCATTTCCAAATGTCATTCTTTAGGCTCTTTAAATAGGCAGAATATTTTTGTGAGCTGGATAAAACCTGCCTGAAAGTTCTTTTGCAATGAATACACTACCCACATTTCTACTGGTGTGCATATTCTTTGACAAGAGGCAAAGAAAACAAGGGCCTGCCTTACATAACATTGAGCTACACAGTTTTGTTTTAGAGGGCAGATCAGAGAACAAAAAGGGATAAAACAAGTATTGGAGATGCAAGTGACAGCTCCAGACAATGCTTTTGACAAGATACTGTTTTGTCTCTAAAGCCAAGCATAATTTTCTGTGCTAAGTATTAAACCACGAGCCAGTTCTGAATGTATTTAAAATTGCCTCAGTACCGTGATACTGAACATGAAGTGTGGGACTGGAAAAAATGACTTCCACATGTAGATGACTTGAAGAGATAGCTCATAGCAAGAGTGCCAAGGAAAGAACAATAAAACAGAAAGGCATTTATAATCACAAACAGAACTTTGTGAAATGGAACGTATTTAATTATTTTTAAAAGTTTTGATCTCTGAGCACATACAAAAATAAGAAGCGTGCTAGATTAGGACAAAAGCCTATTTTGTTCCACATTCAGTTTGCACTGTGAACAGCCATAAGCCCAGAAAAAGAACATGACTGCAACCAATGGCGCCATTACCCTTGGTGTCACCTGGTGTGTTTGGGCTGCCGGGGGAGAGGCGGCAGTGGTCTGACACCCCTAAACTGCTTTGCACCCCTGTCCACCCTCCCCAGCTTCTCCCCATCTGGCCAGATCTGGAGGAATCCAGGCAGTACAGAGTCCTTGAGGGGTGAACATTCACCTGTCCTTCTCCGTTGCTAGAAGATAAGAGTTATACTCCAGTGTTCTTGTGAGGAAAATGTGTGTAAAACAGTGTGGTTATAAGAAAGGCTTTTTAAAAAAAAAAAAAAATCTGTTCATCTGATGTGTTTGGGGTACAGCCCATTTTTCACAAGCTAATTATTCTCTTTCTTTCTTTCTTTCTTTCTTTCTTTCTTTCTTTCTTTCTTTCTTCCTTTCTTTCTTTCTAGTATCATAGCCAGACTTTCTAGCATTAAGTGATAATAAATGATAGGAGGTCCTCTTTCTATAACTGCAGATTGTTGCCTCACTTCCTAGTAGACTCTTGCCACTCCATAGGAAGCGAGACAACAATCTGCAGTTATAGAAAGAGGACCTCCTCTCTTTTTTTACACCTGAAACACTTCAGTCGAACAAATAAAAAAGCCTTACTTATAACAACATGGCTTCATACACATCCTCCCCGCCCCCCCGACAAGTACACTGGAATTACCCCTTATCTTCTAACATCCCACAATGTTTTTTTTCCTCCAACACTCCCTCCTCCTCCTCCTCCGGGTGACACTCTTCCTCTGGGTTGTCACCTGGTGCACTCCGCACACCCCAGTGATGCCACTGAGTGCAACAACACATTTCTTTCTGATATTTGGAGGCATACTGGAAGTAATACATAGCCATCACAACTAGTACCCATAGATGTATTTTTCCTCCATGGATTTATCTAGGATGCATCTACCCTGTAGAAATAATGCAATCTGACACTACTTTAACTGCTATGGCTCCATCCTACGGAAACCTGGGATTTGTAGTTTTATGAGGCACCAGCCCTCTTTGGCAGAAAAGGTTAAAACTATAAATGTAAAACTATAAATCCTGGGATTCTATATGATGGAGCTATAGCATTTAAAGTTGTGTCAAACTGCATTATTTCTGCAGTGTAGATTCACTCCCTAATCCTCTTTTTAAAGCCGGCCATGACTACCATGGCATCCTATAGCAAATTCCATAGTACTGATAAGGCTTTGAGTGTTTTGTGTGAATGAGTACTTTCTTTACTCTTCCATGACCCTGCCAGCATTCACATCATTGGATGATCCTGGGTTATTCTGAACTACACTTTCAGTGAGATAAGATATCGGTGGATTTTGGCAAGAAATGGAGAAAAGTAGGCCTTTCTTCAGTGAGATGTTAAATGCACATACTTCTTTCCTTCCCTTGCAATAACAAACTGTGGGCCTTTGCAGACTGCCAGAAATAGTGCAAATTGAGGCCACTTTAACTGTCCTGGCTCAGTGCTAAGGAATCATGGAAACTGTAGTTTATTGTGGCACCAGAGCTCTCTGGCAGAGAAGGCTCAATGTCCCAGGAAAAAAAAAAAACAATTCCCATGATTCTCTAGCACTGAGCCAGGACAGTTAAAGTGGCCTCAATTTGCACTATTTCTGGCAGTCTGTAAAGGCCCTGTGTTAAATAGGTTCTAGTTATGGTAGCAATGGACAGGTAGAGAGGCATTCATGTTAAGCATACTACAGGTCCTGAGTTTTAGTCCAGCCATTAAAGTGCTAACCCTATCTGGAGGGAGGGGCAAGACTAAATACCTTTGAATGCTGCTTTTACATTCAGATTAAAACCTAGAGAAAATTCACCACTCCACTGACAGGGAAACCACCCGTCACCACTGTCTGAACTAGTTAAATGTTAGGGAATCTAATAGCATGTCTCCTTGAAAATTTGGGATCAAATTATACATTGAAATGATACATCAACTACGCATCTGATTCTACTCTACAGAATTAATTAACAGGGAATAAATTGCTTGTTTCTGAGAGCCAGTGTGGTGGAGCGGTTTCAATGTTGGACTGCAACTCTGGAGATCAGGGTTTGATTCCTCCTTCGGCCATAAAACCCACCAGGTGACCTTGGGCAAGTCAGATGCCCTCAACCTCAGGGGAAGGCAATGACAAACTTCTTCTGAACAAATCTTTCCAAGAAAACTCCATGATAGACTGCTATACATTGTAAATGACTTGAAGGCACATAACAACAACAATTTATTGTCTTTTTAATACGGGCACATTAGCCCCAGGGGTAAGGCCATAAAACAATGGTAGCAGTTAACAGGCACCAGAAGCAATCTCAATCTGATAAGGACAAACCAGAGCAGGAGATGAAAACCCAGGTTATCTCATAAAACATAAAATTAGGAACATGATGTAATAATTATTGTTGTTGCTGCTGCTGTCTTGTGCCTTCAAGTCATTTCTGATTTATGGTAATCCTAAAGCGAACCAATCCCAAGGTGTTCTTGGCAGAAATTGTCTCCAGAGTGGTTGTCCAATGCTCAGACCACAACACCATGCTGACACTTGGAATAATGATTCCTGAATTGAAATGCATGAAACAATATGGGAAGATAATATTTCTGGTTTAAAAAAATAATTCTTTAGATCTGAACCACATCTTGAATGCCAAAATAAATGTGTGGGTTTTTTTTTAAAATTTCAATATATTCTCACACAGGCTGCATACTACCACCATATTTATTCAACCTGTATGCAGAGCAGTCTTAGGGCCTCGGCAGACGACTAATAGAGTCGTCTTCCGGGCAGGGAAGAGGAGGGGCAGCCGCACGAGCGGCGCCCCTTCCTCTCCCTGAGGTCGCCCTCAGAGTCGCCGGCCCTCCGCACGGCCGGCGCTCCGGGGATGACCTCACGCCGTGGCGACCGTATGCGCCGCGGCGGAAAAGACAGCGAAAGTGCACCCGCCGCTTTTAGTGCGCACTTTCGCTGTCTTGAGGAAGGAGCGCTGATTTAGCGCTCCTTCCAGGGACGCCGCCGGTGCGCCGAGGTGCGGAGGCTGCGGCCCTGCGGCGCGCCGGCCCAGGGCATCCTGGACGCCCTCGTCTGCTTCCCCCCTGAGACTCAAAGGTGGGAGGAGTGAAGATAGGAGGAAGGAACATTAATTATCTAAGATAGGACACAAGGCTTTTAGCAGAAACAAAGACATGGAACAATTACTAAAGAAGGTCAAGGGCAAAGCGCCAAGGCTGAATTAAATTTAAAATAAAAATAAAAATAATGACTACAGTAGATCCACAAGAATTTACCCTAGACAATGAGAAAATTGAAATACTCAAAGAATTCCCATAACTTGATTCAAATATTGATTATAATGAAGGCTGCAGTCAAGAAATCAGAAGAAGACTAGTATTGGGAAGGGGTGTCATGAAAGAACTGGACAAGATAAAGTGTAAGGACATAACTTTGAATACTCAAGTATTCACCATGTACAGATGTGAGAGCTGAACAGTGAAAAAAGCTGGTAGAAAGAAAATCAACTCATTTGAGATGTGGTGCTGGAGAAGAGTGCTGAGGATCCCATGGACAGCCAAAAGGACAAACAAATGGGTTTTAGAACAGGGAATGCCCCAACTCTCCTTGGATGCCAGCATGACAAAATTAAGGCTATTGTACTTCGGCCACATCATGAGGAAAAATAAATCATTAGAAAAGGCAATGGTGCTAGGAAAAGTGGAAGACAGTAGAAAGAGAAGACCACAAGCCAGATGGTTAGACTTGAATAGGGAGGGCACAGGCACAGAGGTTGAAGACAGGCGGCCTTGGAGATGTCTCATCCACTGGATCACCTTGAGTTGGCTTGAGGGCATTAAATAACAACAACGAAGTATTTCATAATTTCTAAAATCTGTCTGAAAGAGATTCTATGGGTCAGATTGTTATTTTTGTTCTTTTTTTAAACTAATCAAAATTGTATAAGAAGACACAGTAAGAAGATGCCAGGGCATTTTCTAATGGCAAAAAAAATGCATACAGTCTGACTTTTAATTCCAATGTCATAATTTTCCTGTATGAAAATAAAATGTATTGTGCTATTTTATACCTAGGCCTTGTTTGCTTATTAATCTTGCTTTGTATTGCATTATGTTTCAATAGTAAAAGAATAAAAGAAAATCCACATCTTAGAGTGATCCTTATCTAAATAAACACTGAGTGCTCCTACGCTGACAAAGAAATTCCATTCCCTTTTAGCGTGGTATTTGGTTGTAAGGAGACCTGAATATGCTAAGTTACTGCCCAATTTATGGCTGGCAAAATTCAGAAAGCACATTTCAAGAAAAACTCCAAACTAAAGCAAAATTGGTCATAGACACGTACATACAGTCCAGAAATTTATTTTCATGACAGAAAATCAGATGTGCTTGTAAAAAAGAAAGGGGGGAGGAGGGAGGACTCTTGCAGCACCTTTCAGACTATTATTTTAGCATGAGCTTTCATGGCTATCAATCAACTTCTTCAGATAGAATATAGAATGACATTAAAGCCTCAGATTATTAAGAATATTTATACAGTTCTGGGAGTGGAAAAGAAAATCGAACCTTCTAAGGGCTGCATGAGCTGATACAGGTCTTTCAGATCTTTAACATGGTCAGTTAGTATTAATGTATCAAAGCAATAAATCTGCTTACTAAAAGTCAGTTTCCTTGGGTTCAAAGCCTTCTCTGAGGACATTCCTTTTGTTGTATGTGCAGTAGCAAGGATTCATATATTAATATATATAGTGTGCCATGAAGCCATTATCTTGTTCATACCTCTGTTAAGGGATTGGCATTTGTGAATACAATTCAGTTCAGCTATTTCTCTCTCTAGTCTTCCTTTGCAATTTTCATGTTTGAGGATTGTGTTGCTTTCATTTCCATAGTAGTAACAGACATAATAACAGACATAGTAGTAGCAGACACAAAAATCCTGTGAATGATTTGTTGCTGGTTATTCCCAGGATAGACTCTTTAATTGCAATGTGTGTGAAAATCTTAATCATGATCACACAATTTTCACAGGATATTCACTGTTTAAACCCCTGATTTCCCCCCATTTGATAAACTCTGTGTTTATAACTTTACCTAGTGGTGGATCAGCTCTGATATCCAGCCTGTTTTGTCTGTCTGGCTACATTTTTGTAAAAAATTAAATAAGCAAAAAGCTTTTCCTAGTGTAGGGAAATTCTGATCATACTGCCACTCTCCTATATAGTCTTCTTCTTTGTGTGCTCCTTGTGTCTTCCTTGTGCTGACAAGGAAAGAAAATGTAAGTGCATAACTGATCCCAGGTGTTCTGTTGTTGTCTGTAGTTCTTATTCCAAGTTAATATTGTGCCTGAAGAAACTTTGTCTAATTTAATAATTAAACTATCTAATTAAAATGTTTGCATGGTGGTTCGTGCACATGTCTTTTAGTTAAATTGTTTTTTGAAGACTTTCTGAAAACCCATTCCGTAATTAACATCCCCCTCCCATCTCCCAACTTGGGAGGGGGATTGTAGCCTTCCTAAACCCCAATGGTTGCCCATGGCAGTCTACTGTGAGTAGGATTTTTGGTAATGAAACAGCTTTCCAGCACCTGGCACCTGACTTGTTAAACTATTAGGAAGACATGAACCTGAGACCTTCTGTATGCATGGCACGTGCCCTCCAAATGTCTTGTTTTGGCAGGGACAGTCCTAATCATCCCACTTTTTCTGCTACTTTTAAAATGTCCCACTTTACCTCTTTTCTTCCTACCTTACCCCTTTGTTTCTGCTTACTTCAGTTGCTGCAAACTGAGTTCAAGGTGCAAAAGTAGTTTGCATTCAGTTAACTCAGCAAGATGGAAAGGTTAGGAATGGGCTGAATCTTGCCCTTTCCAATAGGCATAGACAAAAACAAACTGCTGCATCCTTTTCTATCTTGCGTGTTCTTCCTCATTAATAACTTTTGCCATCCTGGTCACACTTTCATGTTGCTTGGCCACATAAGTCCCAGTTTTTATCTGTGAAACTTTGGATAGTATGCATAGCATGCAATCTGTCTAAAACTCTCATACAAATCAAAGATGTGGTTCATCTTCAGGTGCCTTGGCAAAGTGGAAGTCAACTGTGACTTTTAGTGGAATATTCTAATCCATGAGACACAAAGAAGAAGACTATATAGGAGAGTGGCAGTATGATCAGAATTTCTCTAGACTAGGAAAAGCTTTTTGCTTATTTAATTTTTTACAAAAATGTAGCCAGACAGACAAAGCATTCAGGCAGTTTAAACTGTAATTAGTCAGTTTTCTCTAAACTGTGAATAGAAATTTGATAGTAAAACAAGAAAAATAGTGAGACCACTGTGAAATATTGGTGTGTATGGAAGAGAAATATAGAACGAACAACCATAGTAGTTCAAATGTTCAATGTCATCAGTGAGAATAGCAGTACAAACTTCACTGCATCATTTCCAGAAGAAAACTGTGTACAATTAAATGAGTTTTTTCCATTCATGAATGTCAATGTACATCTTCCTATAATAAAATACATATCCAACACAGATCCCAAAGTGCAGCACTATGTTCACCTATTCCTCTCTCTTTTTAACCAACGTACCAACGTACTAAAGTGTTCTAAAATAGCCTGAAATGGAAATAAAGAGAAAGAATGAAGGAGGATGTAACTTACAAACAATAGATCTAAACCAGAGGTGGGTTATCTGACAAACTCTGTGGTGAATTTTTTACCTCCAAGAACTTCCACAGGCTGCATTAAGTCCATGGTTGCTTTAAAAGAAGCAAAAATGAAAACAATGGACCACAGAAGAGAGCAGACTATTTTTTATTTGGGCAGGGTTGAGCTATCCCTCACCCCCAACTTGTTTCCATACAACAACTATTTTAGGTCAGAATTTTTTTTTAAAGGAATCAAGGGATCAGGGGATAGTGGGATTGTACTTTGCCAACCCCTAATCTAAACAGAGGGCAGGGTTACTGTTTATGAGAGAAGAGCCAGGAGCTTTGTGTAACTGAGTGGACTCTGAATTCCCAAGCAGTCACATTCCATTCCCTTTGCAATCATAACAACTAGAGACTCAAAAATAAAAATGATCAAATGTGAATTGGCATTAGGTGGCCAGTGCCCCTCCATTATTAATTTGGCCCAGAAGAACAAAGGTGGTGGTATCGTTGCACTATATTTCTTGCAGACCTTTAAGAAGGGTTGGTCAATTTTCTCCAATAAATATAAATTAAAATCCCTCCTAATCATACTTTGTTAATTAATGCTTATTAAAATGTTACAAATAAAATTTCCACCCCTATTCATCATTAAGAAACATTTATTTATTTGATTTATACCCCACCCCCCTTTCTCTCAAAATGGGACTCAAAGTAGAATGTTTGGAATCCTGTTGGGTACTCTTAGCAGTACTACTTTCTCAGATCCAATGGAAGGCTAGTATCCAGAACAAATATGTGCAAGTATGTGCAATGCTTGCACATAGGTTAGCAAACTGTTGGGCTTTTCCTAAATGTGCTTACATGCCAACCTTAGCTACAATGTAACAACACAGGAAAAGAAAAGTGACAGTGTCAGGGTCACAAGCATAATTTTGTATCTTATGTTGTTTATGTTGTAGTTCAGTTGGTTGGGAGAGATCTTAAGGCAGGGAGAGGCCATTCCCTTCTTGGCCACGTGGGGACTGAGACAAAGGACAATAAAATTTAAACTCCATTTCTACACAGTTTTACCTATACAGCACCTAATTTTTCTCCCAGATGTAGAGAAATTCAGTGTTCTCTGCCTAAGAAAGAAGCCTGTGACTTCAAAAAGTCAGAGGGGTCATTCACACTGGCATTTAATCTGGTTTTTGAGTCAAATAGATTTGTGATTGCAGAATCAATTCAGACTGAAACAAAGTTCACACTGCATTTCCCATGATCAAATGCCTCCATATCTATTTAACACGATTCATATTCACACTTAACTTTTGCACTGGAACAAAATGGATTCTCAATCTTGTTTGATCCATCCAATTTTTTTAATGTTAATCATATAATGTGCTTGGAGGTTGGTATTTCCCCCATGGCACCCACAGATCCATGCATCCCAGGGGAGACTCCCCTATGGCACCAATGGATCCATGCATCCCAGGAGATCCATGCATCCTGTAACCTAAGAGGAGTCACTTTGCTGCTGCTAATGGAGCTTAAATTTTATTGTCCTTTGTCTCAGTCCCTACCTGGCCAAGAGGGAAGTGGGCTCTGGTTGAACTGAGCTCCTTCCAAATCAACTGAACTACAACAGAGACAACAACTGGTACAAAATGTAGTCCTCTGACTCTAACTTCACCACTCTCCTATATCATTTTTAATACCTTTTGCCTGATGAAGAAGCCAGAGGAGCTTAGAACGCTTGCATGATATGTTCGGTGCATTTTGGCTGGGCAATAAAGCTATCACTCTTTTGTGGATATTGGATTTTGGTTTGTTTTGCTGCATGGCCAACATAACTACCCTTGAAGATGTTACAATGTAGCTGGATAATAATCACTCGATTGTGTTTCCTCTTCTGCAACTGCTTGTCCAGTGGAAGGACACAGTGCAACTAGGTGAGTATATATACAAACTATATTTACATGACTGTATTAACCATATTTTAAAATGCTGTGCAGGATCTTGGCCAAAGTCCCCCATTCACTTGTTTAATTGTTATTAAAACTGTATTTTAATATATTCAATATGTTAATATAAATAAATGTAATTAAATTAAATCGACTTGAGTTAATTATATTTGACTGTGATACTAACTATGGCTTTGTCTGCACTGGCCAGGATACTCCAGGAGCAGCCCAGAGTATCCTGGCCTCACAGCTGCCCCAACTTCCCCCTATTACCTTGCCCTCCATTTCTGCACTGCAGCAGCCATCTACATGGATGCTCCACTGGGCCACCACCATGAGTTGCTAACTTCTGAGGTCAAAACACAATGCCCAGCAATGGTCACATGCTGGGTGCTTCGTTCTGACCTCAGAACAAGTGACCAGCGGTAGACACACCGGGTGGTTCAGCGGAACACCTGTGCAGACAGCCGCCATGGTGAAGAAATGGAAAGTTCTGATTCTTCTTGGAAATCCAGAGCAACAGGTAAGTTATTTTAATTTGTCTTAATTTTGTCATGTTCTGATTCTGGTGCAGGTTGTGCTGGATATCATCTGGACAGTCTGCACCAGAACCGGGGTTTGAGTCATGCATCATCCAAACAATATGGGTAGGGAATGGGCCTTTTAGCCCATACAAAAAAGTTCAGACCCATTGACAGCCAAATGGACTATAGTCAATGGGATAGCATTAGCATGTCCTTCCCTTCCCCATTGACTACACCAGGGGTAGGCAACCTTTCCCCTTTAAGGGCTGAGGGACTTCAGCTCCCAGAAGCCTCAGCCATGTTGGCCAATAGTCCCATGTTGGCCAATAGTTCCTGGGATTCTGGGAGCTGAAGTCCCTCGGCCCTTAAAGGGGAAAGGTTGCCTACCCCTGGACTACACTGTCATTGATTCTAATAATAATAATAATAATAATAATAATAATAATAATTTATTTATATCCCGCCCCTCTGCAGAGCAATCGGGGTGGCTTACAACATTAAAATTTCCATACAGATATATTAAACATAACATAAAATCCCGAATCCCACCCGTCCTTTAAGAAGTAAGGATTCTTCTTATTCTAGGCCCGATGGTGATGGGCCTAGCGTCTCTCCCTCAGAAGACATCGGATGGTAATGGAGGGAGGGCTCTTATTCTTATTCTAGACCCGATGGTGCTGGGCCTAGCTTCTCTCCCTCGGATGACATCGGATGGTAATGGAGGGAGGGCTCTTCTTCTTATTCTAGGCCCGATGGTGCTGGGCCTAGCGTCTCTCCCCAGATGACATCGGATGGTAATGGAGGGAGGGCTCTTCTTATTCTAGGCCCGATGGTGCTGGGCCTAGCGTCTCTCTCTCAGAAGACATCGGATGGTAATGGAGGGAGGGCTCTTCTTCTTATTCTAGGCCCGATGGTGCTGGGCCTAGCGTCTCTCCCCCAGATGACATCGGATGGTAATGGAGGGTGGGCTCTTCTTCTTATTCTAGGCCTGATGGTGCTGGGCCTAGCATCTCTCCCCCAGATGACATTGGATGGTAATGGAGGGAGGGCTCTTCTTATTATTCTAGGCCTGATGGTGCTGGGCCTAGCATCTCTCCCCCAGATGACATTGGATGGTAATGGAGGGAGGGCTCTTCTTATTATTTTAGGCCCAATGGTGCTCGGCCTAGTGTCTCTCCCCCAGATGACATCACATGGTAATGGAGGGAGGGCTCTTATTCTTATTCTAGGCCCAATGGTGCTGGGCCTAGTGTCTCTCCCCCAGATGACATCGGATGGTAATGGAGGGAGGGCTCAAGTAGTGGCTTGCTGCTGAATCACTGTGTCATTTTACAAAAATCTACCGAGGACTGAGGATGCAAAAAGAGTTTGTCGCATGCAGCCACCCCAAGTCACTATTTCCATACTTAGCCTACTTCACAGGATTGTTTGAGGATAAAAAGAAGGACCGCGTAGAGTGCCTGCATCTTCCTGAAGGAAGGGAGGAATAAAAATGGAATGAATGAATGTTCTGCATCTAACCCACCCAATTTACTGACCCTTCACATAATGTAGATATCTCTGGGATCAGGAGATGGCCCAAACACTGGCTATACTGGAGTATTTGTGAGTCATGTGAACAATTGCAAGTTCATGATGAGCACTGACTATTTTAGCTGTTCTAGCCAATGAAAACGAAGACAGTAACTTGCATGGTAGCTGTGCCTTGTGGTTTTCAAGGGATTTGTCAAGACTTGGCTTTCTGTGCTGGTGTAGAGAGGACAGTGGCAGGGTTGCCTCAGCACAGCAGAAAACATTTATGGATTTTGCCTTAGTTTTCAACTATCTTGCTGACTTCAGAAACCTTGTGGTGATGACATATACAAACAACTGTAAATTGCATCATGACTTTATGGTAAATAGTGCAAAGTGTTCATTATAAATGTGTTCAAAGTTGCTTCATTACCAAGTAATCATATTTGCAAATTCATCTCAGGAACCTGCATATTCTGGAGGCTGGATTTGAAGTGATGAGCCATGCATAAATCTGCACAAGCATGTTAAAACTATAGCCCTTGGCTGCCACCTAAAGGTTTCATGTGTCACTTATAACGGCATGCCTTCTCAAGTTCAAAACCTTGTTTTCTTCAAAATTATTTTATTCTCTGTCATAACAAGCAACAGCTAAACCAGCGTTGGGGGACCTGTAACCATTCAGATGTTGTTGAACACCAGTTCCTATCAGTTACTCACCCTGGCCAGTGGTAAAGCATGATAAGAATAGTAGTAATCCCTAAACTTTTGGGATTTCCCACCCCATCCCAATATTTACTAAATACCTAATAATAATCCAACCATTTATCACAAATGTCAGACTTCAGAAATGTTGGAAGAGGAAAGAGAGTTATTTTTTCATTCCTCATTTTCCCAGAGCCTATGGTGGCAGGCATTTTAAAATCAGAACAGATGAAAAATATAAAGACCAAAATAGATATTTTTGTTATTTATAAAGTTAATGCTAATTGTAGGTTTGTCCTATACAGTTACAATTCTTAAATTCTAGTTCCTTAAGGAACAAGCTGGAAAATGATGCTTTCTAAACTACACAACTCCTAGTATTTCCCAGCCAACTCTTCAGCTTTTCTTGGGGCCCTCCAAAAACCCCTCCCAATTTTGGGCCAAAGCCAACAATAATTTAAAATCCTCAGAAGGTTATTGCAAAGTTTTAAAATAATATTTGAGAAAGCAATCCTGAAATAGCCCTCCCCAAAACCTGAAAAGTCAAAAAGGTAACTTGGAACAGCACACTGACTGATCCCTCCTGTCATCCTAAATGGCAGCTGCAGTAGTGCACTGCAGCCCTTTGGAGCTCAGGAAGACCTGAAAATGAAGTGGTGCCACCTCAAGGTCTTGAATCATGCCCATTCCTGGCCTAAGTACTGTACCACATGATATTGTGTCTTTGGAGAAGACTGTATATATGTTACAGTTATTTTGATCAATGCACATTACAGTCCTCCCTCCGTTCTTGCGGGCTTGGGATCCACATCCCTTGCTTATCTGTGGGAGGCGAATGGAAGGGGACAAAATGGGGCACATGCCCATGGATTGAATATATGTGCAGCCTGAATATAGCATTTGAATATATGCGATTTTCCATTTTCGTAGGGGGTCTGGAACGGATCCCCTGCAAGAATGGAGGGAGGACTGTATATCTGTTGCACTGTGCAGTGCTACTTGCCTAATGGTACCTGAGAAATGTACTTTGAGACAATTTAGCAAAGAATGATGTTGTGTGTGTGCATGCACGCCTTCAAGTTGCCTGTTGCCTCTGTGTGTGTGTGTGTGGGGGGGGGGCATTCCAATAACCTATGTATTCCATAGGGTTTTCTTAGACAAGGGATATACAGAGGATGTTTGCCATTGCCTTCCTCTGAAATACAGTCTACAGCACCTGATATTCCTTAGGATTAACTACTATATATACTGATGCATATGTCTAGAAATTTTAATAAAAAAACTGACCTCAAAAAACTGGGTTGACTTATCCACAGGTTAATGTAAGTAGTGTACTTTAATTCTTATCAAAAAAGGAACCATGCCCTGGTGAAAGGTGAGAGCTTAATCTCTTCTCAGAGCACCTAAAAGAGGCATCGACCCCTCTACTATCTCATCCGTCCAGCCTTAGGGTGAACATTTCAGAATCAACACACATATGCAGAAACATGTTCATTTGTCACATATGGCTGTGTATCTGACCAAGGTATGATTTTCCCATAATGGAGAATCTATGCATGAAATGTATAATGTGTGAAAACTGCCTGGAAAGCTTGGCTTTTTAAAATTATTCTCTTGTGTACCCAGAGAGATAGGGCATTTCAAAGGCCTGTTGATGCAGAGGAGTGAGCAGATAACTCCTTATCTTTCTTCCTCTGGCTATCAGAACAGTTTGTTCTTTCCCATGTTCAAAAATGGTACTTTGCAGTCACTTCTATGGAGAAGCAAGCATGAATTAGTTTAGTCAGACATCAGTTACTAAAGGATGAAGGACATTTCACTTTCTTCCACCCCCGTAAATACCATACTGTCTTCCTGTTATCCCAAGCTGGAAAAATGCAATTGAGGAGTCTGGGATAAATTTCCCTGTGGACACACTTGGAAAAAGCAACAGTGGTCCCATTAAAAAGAATGAACAATATTAAGATCCATTTTAAAAACACAGAATTATTTCCAGAAGAACTAGAATTATCTAGATGACTATCTACTAATTTTTTATCTGTGTGACAGTGGGAATCTTGTTCTTTTTCTTATTATGTGCCTTCAAGTTGACTTCAACTTGACAAGATACAATTAGAAGAGGTTTGCCATTGCCCTCCTCAGAGGCTGAGAGACTGTGACTTGCCCAAGGTTACCCAGTGGGTTTCCATTGCTAAGCAGGGATTCAAACCACTACACCACACTGGTTCATGAGGCTCTTGCTTCATATTAAAATTGACAGAAAGCTGAAAAAAAAAGGTATCTTGGGATATCCTACCAATGGACCTCCAAAACATGTTACCTATGAGATATGTAGATCATAAGAGCAATTCAAAGGCAATGAATATACATTTCATAATGGGAAGGGAACAAACATATGGAAGGAGCATTGCTTCCTTTTAAAATAAGGTGCATGGAGAGTGTGCACTTTAAAAATAATAATTAGAATTATGTTTCTGTGATGCTTTCAAGATTTAAGTTCTGCTGCAAAACAAGGGGCATTTTCTACATGTTTATTTTATTTTATTTATATCCCATCTTTCTCTTATAGGGACTCAAGGTGGCTAACAAAAATTTAAAATGGTGCAAGTTAAAAACAGTACAAGATTAAAATGTAGATGCAAAGTTTAAAGAACAGTTAAACAATTTTTATTAGAAAGAAACTCTTTCAGAACATGGCCACACAGCCCGAAAAAACCCACAAAATTTTTTTTATTTGTCTTTAAAATAAATTTTATTTATTTATTTATTTATTTATTTTAAAAATAAAAAAAAATTTAAAACATGTATCATGTTTTTAAAGGAAATAACATTTTGTTTTGCTGCTGCACTGGGGAATTTCAGGAGCAACAGGTTGATGGAAGTTTGCCAAAAGAATTGTATGTTGGGTAATGATGATTTTACCCAAATTAAATTTTTTATTTCAGAATATCCCGATAATACATAACAGGCAAATATTTCAAGAGTGGCAAAAAGATTTGAAGGAATTTATTTGGAAAAGTAAAAAAGCGAGAATCAATTGGCTAACAATGACAAGACAAAGTAAAGATGGAGGGAGGAATGTACCAGATTTAGAACTCTACCACAAAGCGAATGTTTTAGATTGGCTATCCGAATGGATAACATTAGAAGACCAGGATATATTGAATTTGGAGGGATTCAACAACAGATTCGGATGGCATGGATACTTATGTTATGATAAGGATAGAGTTCACAAAGAATTCCAACACCACGTAATAAGAAGAAGCTTACTTAAAACTTGGAAAGAACTGAAAAAAATAATATACACTAAAATACCTTTATGGACTTCACCACATGAAGCTTTTTTTGGAAGATGGACAGCCCTTCGAATTTGGTTAAAATATAAAGAGATACTGGAGAAGATTGGAAACCAATTGGAACTTAAAGCTATGTCTGAGATTCAACATTTAGATGATAAAATGCACTGGTTATTATATACCCAAATAAAGGAAAGATTTAAAATGGATATTAAGCTGCAAGGGGTGGAAGAAGAATTGAAAGACATAGATAAAATTTGGCTGGGGACAAGAGAGAAGAGAACAAGTAAATTATATAAAATATTAATGTGTCAGAGACAGGAAAAAGAAATAATATCAGACAATATGATCAAGTGGGCAACAGACATTGGTAGGACAATAATGGTAGATCACTGGGAGAAAGCAAGGAAAATGACAAGAAAATTTACTCGCTCTCAAGACATAAGAGAAAATCAATGGAAAATGGAACAAAGATGGTATCTCACCCCTGCTAGAATGGCAAAAATTTATAAACTACAAACGAACGAATGTTGGAAATGTAAAAGCAATGTTGGATCTTGGTATCATGTTTGGTGGAGATGTCCCAAAATGAAAAGGTATTGGAAAAAAATACACATGACGATGGAAGACATACTTAAAAACGGACTTGAATTATATCCAGAATTATATTTATTAAATATGACATACAAACTAGAAGCAGATATAACTAGAAAATATTGGAGACTAATACTTTACATGGTCTCGGCAGCAAGAATACTAATAGCCTCCAAATGGAAACAGGAGACAACTCCAACGGTAGATGAATGGCTATTGAAATTGTTAGAGATGAAGGAAATGGACAAATTGACAAGGTTATTGAATAATGAGAATGTGGAATTGGTTGAGGAAGAGTGGGCTCCAGTGGAAGAATATATAAATAGAAAATGGGAATAAAGCAGCAAAGTAGTTATTAAGATTGTGTAAATGAACTGGATCTGAGATGATGATAGAAGTAATAGATACAGAAATGATGTATGCAAAATGTGAAAAAAATGTACTTACTTTCAAAGAACTATTGAGAAGTTTGAACTATGGGTAAATGTACTGTAAAGATGACTAAGAATATATTTTAAGTGGATTTTTTTATGTTTTTTAAAAATAAAATAAAATATAAAAAAAAAAGAATTGTATGTTGCTCACAGCATGCCTGTTGCATACTGTGCAGCTTCCCAATTGCCCTTTCTTGGAACTGCCCATTCACAGAATCTCCATCTAATTTCTTGGTATCATCTTTGTGGCTTTATTGCATCTAGGCAATGGGCAGGAGTGCACATACCTCTCCTGATTTGGATGCTACAAAGAAATAGAGGTTATGTCATCAACAAACAGATGATACCTCACCCTAGATCATTTAATGACCACCTGCAATAAGCTTCATCTACACTAATAACACCACTGGGGACAAGATGTTACCCTTTGGTATCCCACAGCAAAGTTACATACTGCTATGTCTGTAACTGAAAGTAGATATGGAAACACTATAAAAGAATCACTCTAATCTCCCAAATGATCCAAAAGCATATCTCAGGGTATAGCCATGCTGCAGAAATAAAGCAGTTTGATACCACTTTAACTGACATGGATGCAGTCTGTGGAATCCAGGGATTTGTAGTTTGGTAAGGCACCAGAGCTCTATGACAGACCAGACTGAATACCTCACCAAACTACAAATCCCAGGATTCCACTGGAATGGAGCCATGACAGTTAAAGTGGTATCAAACTTTTATTTCTGCAGTGTGGCATAGCCTAAGACTTCATCTACACTGCAGAATAATGCAGTCTGACACTTTTGACTGGCATGGCTCAGTGCTATAGAATTCTGGCATTCATAGTTTTGTGAAATGTTTAGCCTTCCCTGTTAGAGTTCTAATGCCACAACAAATTACAAATCCCACAATTCCAAAGCACTGAGCCATACCAGTTAAGGCAGTATCAAACTGCACTATTTCTGTAGTGCAGATGCAGCCTTAGTCAATAGTATCAAAGTCATTGAAACATCAAACAGAATCAACTGAATCACATGCCTTATGTTTCTCTCTTGCAGAAAGTCACCCTGAACAAGGTTGATGCTGTCCCATTTTAGATCTAAATCTAAACTAAAGAGAGTTAAAATAGTGGGTGTTCCCCAAAAGCATTGGTGTCCTCTGAGGACAAGTATAGCCACTGCCTTCTCAACCACCTTCTACACAGAAAGGGTATTAGTAGTTGATAAACATGTTGAAATCCAAACAGTCTTCTCTCAGTCAGGAGTGAATGCAACACTGCTTCCTCTATCATTCACTATTCTCTGGATCCAAACACTAAGCCTTCTCCAGCTACCTTGAATAAGATACAAATGAACAAGTGTCAAGTAAGCATACTTTAGGCAGAGCCCCTACAAATGTTTTATGCACATTTTCAAGTCTCAAAAACTGTAATAGAGCTCAAATAACTGGACCAGGTGGCACACTGGACACTGCATCAGATACTCTACCAAAAGCAGTATTTAAATTGGCTCAAAGACCCATCTGACTTTTATCAACATAATGTCTTGCAAAGTTGTCATAACAGATCTCTGAGGTCTCCAGCTCTACAGCTTTCTACTGGGCAAATAAAAGCAAAACATCAAACCACCCAGAAAGACTATGCTGGATAGCTACTTGAGGATAAGATAGAGGCAGCAAAGTAGAGTTTTTTCTTTTTCTTTTCATTACTGCTGTCATGATTGTATGCTCCAGTGTTTGTCCACTTGACAGTCTTAGACCAACTGTGGTCTAGTAATCTTCCATACCGAGATCCTAGAGAATAAAACTGGGCTCCACAGTGCTGGAAAGAACATCCAGGGATGATGGTAGTGAGAGCTTGTTTCACCTTGCCATCCCACAACTCAGACTTGTAAGCTCCAGCTACTTGGAAGTGATTCCTGAGCATTCAACACTTTATCAGTTTCCATATGTTTCCAGGAGTAGACCATGTGAATGGATCTTTTATCCCTGAATGCAGTTGGAGGGAACTGGCACAGTGAGACTAAATTTCTCCAGATAGTGGTCTGATATTCAGTACTTCAGCACCCCCATAGTCAGACCTCTACCTCCTGAGTCAAAGACTATATCCCTTCTCTTCAGCTGGTTCTCCTGTGCTGAATTGTAAATTTTAAGATCTTCAGGGCAAGGATTGTCATCTTGTGTTTTGCATTGGTAGTTCTCAACCTTTGACTCATTAGATACTTTGGACATCAGGTCCCAGAATCCCTGACCATTGGAACTTGAAATCCTAAACATCTGGAAGAGTAATCATGAAAAAACACTTCTGTTAGAGTCATGCGCAGTGATAGAGTCGTTGGGAACAATGTTCCTTTAAGACAGTGTAAAATAGTTTGCATGGCTGTAAATGAGAAGTAACACCAGGTGTCAACCCTTAGTCATCACCACTGTATATAAGTGCTCTAAAATCCAGGACAGGTGTGGGTTGAAGAGTTGTATTTGGTGTGTTGTTTGTAGAGAGTGGATTGCTGTATGTCAGACAGTGAATGTTGGAGACAGTTAAAGGAGAGTTTGTATACAACTTGTACATATCACAAGAAGTGATAAAAGTCTCCAAGGACTTTAGAAGAATCCAAATGTGTCTGTGCATCATTCAAGGTTAATCAGTGCAATATTGCCAAATATTACAAAATGAGTTTGTGCTTCTGCCCTCTGCTGCAAATAGCTACTGTTGAGGTCAAGCACCTCAGACAGTGCTGATAGTTGGCTTCTCTAGTGGGCCTAGTTTTTGTTTTTCTCTCTGCACACCTGCAGGACATAGAAGAGAACCAACAAGAGTTACACTGAGGATGAAGAGGAGGGAGAGGATAAATGTCTTGTTAAAGGAGTTCAGTTTTCAAAGAGATACCTGTAGTCATGTTGAGACTGTTTTAGTATAACAAGTAAAGCAGGAAAGGAATCCTGTGTCACCTTTATTTTATTTTACTATAAAGTTTCATGATTACAATCCATTTCCTCAAATGCATCAATAAAGTATCATCATCTTTCTTTATACCCTGCTTTTCCCCAACATCCCAAGGCAGCTTACAATTTAAAACAAATACAATCATGTGAAAATGTATCAAAAACAACATTAAAATAGATCTGAACTATTAACACTAAAAACAATTTAAGCATATTGAAATTATTAAAAGATGTTTAAAAGACAGTAAAATTAACCTACACTCTTAAAAGCCCTTCAGTGGGAATGTTTATGGGTGGAGAACAAAGCACAGGCATTTCATTTTTTTTTCCTCCCAGCACTTTGTTCATAGGCTTACTGATTTTACACTTTCCATTACTTTGTTGCCACTCCACTCTCATCCCTTTTAGAAACATTTTTTCTCTTGCCTATTCTGCTTTGGGTATCTCATTCTCAACCTTTGTATTAGAATAACAAAGCTAAGGGGGGTACAGCCAGGTTACTAAGGAAATGCTGAATTATATTGTAACACATTGATTTTACTTATGAGAGGGCATGACCAGATGGCTCTCTTCCTTTGCTAAATTCAGAATGGTACAGTAACTATTATAGTTCAGTATGAGAACAGATGGAGTAAAAAGGGTAAAAGGAACAGAACAAAAGAGAAGCCTGAAATGCATACTGAAACATCTGTACTCAAACCCATGCAGATGTTTCAGTGTGCATCTGTGTATTCATGAGTATAAATATGTTCATAAAATATATAGTCTATCAATATAACCATGTAATGCAGAGAACAATTTGCTAGTTACTTGATATGAAGATAGGATCTTATCAGCAGTTTAATGAACTACAGTGGTCCACTATTCCATGACCAGATTGCTACATGTGCCAAACCAACTTCACACACAGAGAACTCTGAATATATGACTTACACAGGCCTGTTGTGGACCTTCAGTTGAGAAGGTTTTGCACCCATAAAAAATGAAAATGCAGTATTTTTACTGCCCCAGTAAGGATATCCTGCATAGTTCAAAGATTTAATTGCTGCCATGGCCCAATGATGTTAAACATGTGTGGGTAAAATACTGTGCAGTACTTGGAACAGAACTGTTTCCAATGGGGAATTATTTTGGAATTACAGTGTGATAAATGCAGTGTTATTTAAAATTCTTTACTGCAGTTTCTAATTTTGTTTCTTTTATGGCCAATATTCCTATGTCATATTCAAAAACTACTTACATTTTGCTGTGATTCTATACCTGCTCCCAGGTATAGAAGTGCAGGGATTGACTTCCAGTATCCTCCAAATATGTTGTAGTACAATGCCAATCTCCAGCCAACATGCTCATTGGCCACACCGCTTAGGACAAATGGATCTTCCAATCCAACATATCTGGAAGATACCAGATTGGAACAGGCTGATGAATCAGACTGCACAGTCAGAATAGTCTTTAAATTCAGAAATAGATTTGGTTCAGTATTCAAAGCATTAGCAATTCATGTAACTGGTTTCCGAATTAGTGATTTAAAAGAAGATTTTGAGGATCCAACTAAGTATTTCTAGCATAGGCATAGTTTTATAGCAGGGGTGTGCGGTCCTCCAGTTATTCTCAGACTACAACTCAAATCATCTCTTTCCATTAGCATTTTTGGTTGAGGCTCATGGGAGTTGCAGTCCATCTGAAGGAGCACATCTTTCTCATGGCCATCTTTTCAAAAGAAGGCAAGAAATTTGGCTCCATCACTGTCAAACATTTCAGGAAAGGTTTGCCTGTCATTTTCATAACCAGTGGAAAAGAATGGTGAAAGTTCTCATTCAGAGTATTCTTTTAGGAGAAGAAAAAACAGTGGCAGTTGGTGGCTTCCATGCCAGTGGGATAGTGAACCCATACCTGGTTAGTATAAATTTGGAGAGAGCTGACCTAGGTGCTAAAACCTATCTCCAAGATAGTTTCAGCACTTTGGATAGCTCCTCTGAAGTCTGGACTGACCTGGAGTGGATCACCGACAACATCACTGACAGGGAAGTCACCACTGGGGAAAAAATATTTGGTTATCTTGATTCTTGGAAATCATGTTTGTTTGTTTGTTTTTAAATTGCACTTATATCCCACCTTTCTCCCAAAATGGGATCCAAGTTTTTCCCAACAACTTTAATAAAAGCAGGGTTCATCACGTAGAATCACAGAGTTTGAAGAGTCCACAAGGGCCATCCAGACTAACCCCTTGCCATGCAGGAAGACAAGTCAAAGCACTCCTAATAATAATAATAATAATAATAATAATAATAATATTTTGTTTATATACCGTCCGGTGGCGAGCCAATCTAGGCGGTTTACAAGACTAAAATGCATACAACTTAAAATAATATAATTCCACCCCCCCTTAAAAAGTCATTAAACAACATGTCAATTAAGACCAGCTGACAATACAAACATAGCAATAAAACAAGCTAAAAATACAAACCAATAAACCCCCTATGACTTCGATTCTAAAAGGGGGGCTATGGAGGCATTCTTGAAGAAAGGGAGATCCCAAGGTCCCGAGGCCAGGTATTTTAGTCTGGAAAGGCCTGCCAGAAGAGGTCCATCTTGACAGCCTTTTTAAAGCTGTCCAAAGATGTCAATAGATGGATCTCGTCCGGTAGGCCATTCCAGAGCCTGGGGGCGACAACAGAAAAAGCCCTCTGGGAGGTCGCCGCAAGCCTAGATTTTTGAGGCTGCAGGAGATTCCTCCCAGAGGACCGAAGAGCGAGGGGAAGAATTATATAGGAAGAGGCGGTCTCTGAGATAGCTAGGACCCAAGCCATTTAGGGCTTTAAAGGTGATAACCAACACCTTGTACTGGGCCCAGAAACCAATAGGCAGCCAGTGGAGGGACCTCAAGACTGGAGTAATGTGGTCCCTCCTAGATGTTCCTGACAAAAGCCTGGCTGCCTCAATGAGGGAATGTGGAATATATGTATGAGGGAGAAAATGGAAGTGTTGAGGGTTAGAGAAAGTGAGTGAAAGAGAAAGACAGAGCTCTAGAATGGAATGAATGGAAGATAAATTTAGTTAGAGAAGACTGAGAAAGAAGAGGAGTAAGAGAAAGCTTAGGAAGGAAGAGATTTGGAAGAGATTTGGAAAGGATTGATTGAAGGTATAGAAGGCAATATAGGCAAGCAGAAACTCCCCGCTAAATTGTATCTGTATCAGCAAAGAAGGAAAGTTAAATCTTAGGAAGTGATTTGAATACTTGTATATTTTGATATGATTGAAATAATGAATAATTAATATTTAAGTTTTGTCTTTTTTCCTTATTTGTAGTATACTTATATTGATTAATTAGTTTATGCCTTGGTTCTTTTTTCTTTTTGGGTATTTTTGTTATTTTTCAATTTTCTGTATCTGGGATGCTGAGTATTTGTAGTGTGTAATTTGTTATTTATTGTTTTTTTTGTTTGTTTTGTTTTTTTGTTTTTTTGTAATGTGTGTTGTATTGTGTGATATAAGTTTGTTTAAACTGAATTCAATAAATTTATTTTAATTAAAAAAAAAAAAGCCTGGCTGCCATGTTTTGAACCAACTGTAGTTTCCGAACCAAGCACGAGGGTAGCCCCATTCAGCCTCTGTTTAGAAACCTCCAAAAAAGGAGAGTCCACTACACTCCAAGGCAGCATATTCGACTGTCAAATAACTCTTACTGTCAGGATGTTCTTTCCAACATTTAAGTGGAATCTCTTTTCCTGTAGTTTGATTAATTAGGTACTACAGCATTGTGGGATATGCTTCTTCATGGTCCGTTACTATGCAGCTCTCACCATCTTCAGACAGGATCCAGGTAACTTTCCTCTTACCCTGGAAACATGTACAAACCCAATGCACCACAGCTGTCATCCCCCCACACACCCCAGTGAGAGTTCATCTTCATTATAAGATGAACCAGACTTA
Source organism: Phrynosoma blainvillii (assembly GCA_026167975.1). NCBI lineage: Eukaryota > Metazoa > Chordata > Lepidosauria > Squamata > Phrynosomatidae > Phrynosoma > Phrynosoma blainvillii. The sequence continues at coordinate 44,501,459 of JANUYF010000005.1, forward strand.
TCTTTGGAGTATACACAGCAGATGCCCAATAACCATCCAAGTCCCCTTTCTGTTCAGCAAGTCAGGTTTGGTTCAGAACAGGAAGATGAGCTGGAGGAGAGGCACCATAGGTCCCAGGGAAGGGTGAAGGCTGTGGAACACTCTTCCTAAATACTGCCTGGGATCTGGGCATTGGCTGAACATGCTGCCTTTATAAGGAAGTTACAACCACCAGCTACCTTGCTGAGTACAACTTGAGTCTTCTTCTTGACAGCTTGGCTTGGGAAACTGTTAATCAGATTTACAACCCTGGACTGTTTAAGGATTCAGGGTGACTCCCTGGAATCTTGACTCTGAATTATGCCTTTTATGACTCTAAACTGCTGGACATTGGATACTTCTTGCTTCCATAATTTACTGACTTGGGAAAGCTGAACGTTGTTTGAGGCAGACAGCAGGCTAACAGCACAAAGCCAGTTCTCCAATGTGAGCGCTCACTCCAGTATACAAAACAGTGCCCCGTGTTTAGTACTGCTTCAGTGCCCCAGCCACCTTAAATCTGGTCTTGATTGTGATCATTTTTAGAAAACTAGACAATCAGCTCAAACCAAGCTACTTAGGGTGACAATCCCAAATACACCTAGTGGCTTATAAACTTCAATAAACATTTGTTGTTGTTTTGTGCCTTCAAGTCATTTCCAACATGGCAACCCTAAGGGGAAACTATCATGGAATTTTCTTGGCAAGATTTGTTCAGAGGAGATTTGCTATTGCCTTCCCCTGTGGCTGAGGTCATGTGACTTGCCAAAGGTCACCCAGTGGATTTCCTAGCAAAGCGAAGTCCTAGTCCAACACTCAAACCACTATGTAATAGTGCTCTTTGCACAATGTCTCATGAGAGATGAAGACAAAAAGTTTTCCATTTATAGCCCTGGCATGTTCTCACATCTCTTCTCCTGTTTCCCTTCCCCTTCTCTTTTACCATTATTAGTACCATAAAGTAGTCAATTATTGAAGAAAAAAAGAAATAGCCAAATTTTGAAAGTTAAGTCATGGAGTTATAGTCCAAGTGAGATTTCCAAGCTCTGGGAATAGCTGCGGATGCCTTTTGATTGACAGAAGTAGAAGCTGTTAATTTAAAAGCACCAAGTTCCAAGTAGGGCATAAACTGCACAATTATATAGTAGTTTAATACCACTTTAACTGCCATGGCTCTATCCTACAGGTTATTGGGATATGTAGTTTTATTTCTCTAATAGACAAATCTCATCTATTAGCTTGAATTAAGCACTCTAGGGGGGAAAAATTAATTATCTCACCTAACTACCTACCCCAGGATTCTGTAGGAAAGAACCATGAGAACAGAAGTGGCATCAATCTAGTATAGCAGTGTAGTGCAGATTGATCCATAGCTAGGATTGCAGTGCCCGTAATGTATTGTAAAGTGTACTTGACTATTCACTGAAAAAATATTTTTTTTAAAGTAAAAATGTAATGTGAACTCAGAACAATTTTACTCAAAACAACTCTACCATGATCCAGAGAGCTATAGAGTGCAATCCTGTTCAGAAGTACATATGAATAAATCCCACTGTGTTCAAAGAAGCCTGTTCCTAGATAGGTTCACACAAGTCTTTAATGATCCTCATATCCTACTGATATTAATAGGATTCTGGTTAGTTGCAAATAAAACCTCTACACATTATTTCAGTAAGATATATGCATGACTAACTTTCTTTGGGTCAGAGCCAACATGTATTTTAAAATGTAGGCCAGATGGCAGTTATCCTAGCTGAAATTGAAAAGAGAGAAATCAATGTTCTCTGAGCATGCTATATCATCATGTGCCAAGAAAAAGAGCATGCAACTGTCCTTAAAACTCAAGTTACACACTGTTGCTTATTTTGTAGATTTTCTTTTCCACCTTTCAACAGGCCCACAGGGTACTCACAATAAAAATAAACATAGGGGGGTTGCAGACTGCCAGAAATAGTGTGAATTCAGTCCACTTTTAGGGTTAGGGTTAGTGCTAGGGAATCATGGGAACTGTTATTTTTCTGAGACATTGAGCCTTCTCTGTCAGACAACTCTGATGCCACAATAAAATACAGTTCCCATGGTTCCCTAACTCTAACCCTAACCCTAAAAGTGGACTGAATTCACACTATTTCTGGCAGTCTGCAACCCCCCACAATCAGCAATAGTGTAGACTATCATATGTGTGTCAGAGGTCTTAGAAGAAGCATTCACTGCTACGAGGAACAACTGAAATGATACATGAGTTGCCTAGAGTGAAAGAACCAGAAGCTCTTTGGAACCAGTGGTCCACAGAAATCATCCAGCATCAACCTTTCCTGGTCCCATGATAAGCTGAGCACATCAGGATTGGGAGGTAATCCATCATTTAATTTCCTACATCTCCTGGAGGTTTGTCTTTCCTTCCTTGCAATGCCCATTCAAAGTTTTGGGCAATTCAATGGAAGGGAAGAAAGGAGAAATCAACAGTCTATGGCTGTGTTGGCGAACCTATGGCACACATGCCATCTCTGGTATGTGAAGTCATTTTGGACAGCATGCGGAGAGACAGGAGGGGGGGGAAGAGGAGGGACAGGCACATGCCAGTTCCTCCTCTTCCCGGCCATCCCAGGCCTTCAGCTGTCTTTGGGAAGGCAGCTGAAGGCCTGGGGGGGGGGGGGAGGAGAAACAGGTGCTCACCTATTCCTCCTCTTCCCCGCCATCTTGGGCCTGGATGGGGGGAAGAGGAGGCCCTGCACCCCGGAAGGCAGAGTTCCTGCACCCCGGAAGTCCCCTGCCCCCCGGCACTGGGTGTGCCATCACTGGTCTATGGCATAAATCCTAACATTTTGAATGGATGTAAAACATGTATAGTTTGGGTTATACAAGTTGGCTATTCTACATTAATCTGTAGCTAAAATGTTCTCTCATGAAAACATACTAAACAGCATTGTCCTTGAGCAAAATGTGGTGCAAAAAGTCTTAAATTGTGATGTTACTGTTTAGTTAGTCAGAGAACATACCTGAATTGAAAGTAAGGGAGTTTCCCTGCCTCCGCTTGAAATGAAGGTACTTTCCATTCACTCATTAGCAGTAACCTTGAAGTGTATCTGTTTGCTTACTAGGAACTGGGAGGACTAGAAGGGCAGGAGATTTATACATCCATAAGTTTTGCTTTCTTTTTAAATTTAAACTGGGAAAGTCTCAGTCCTAAATTTAATTTGGGATAGTCTCAGTAAAATATAATCAATTTTTTTTTAATGATATGCAGGAAATGGAGGCAAGGACCACTCACAGTGTCAAATGCATCATCACTGATGGCAGGGCATCTATGGATAAAAGAATTATTAGAAGTGAATAGTAGTGAGGGAAACAAGAGCGAAAGGAGAGATTACTCAGTAGGAGTGGGTGGAAAAGAGCACATGGCCATTTACCAACTTTTATGAAAAGACCCATTCTTTGGCTTTATATCAGAGGATGTGGAGATCTGGTAGCAGTGTGAATCTCATTTAGATCAGGAATGGGCTTCAGGCTTTGGGATCTTCTTGGTGTGTGTGTGTTGCTGTTATTGTTGTTTTATAGTGGGGTTTCTTTAAACCCAAAGAGCCACTAAGCTCAAAAGGAGGTAGAAGCAAAGGGCTCTACTGCATTCCACTAATTATACACCAAAAATAAAAACCTACAGCTTAGTAATAACAGATCAGATATTCTAACAAAAAATCTCTAGAGGACAGGAGAGCTGCAGAAATATCTAAGACCAGAAGAGCCCCAAAGTATCAGACAAAAGGACAACCTAATCCAACATTTTGTTCCCACATGGCCAACTAGTTGCTTACAGGAAGCCCAGACACAAATGCAACAGATCATCACTCTGTCTTTATCTCTCATGCTGCAAGGAACATATGATCAACAGTCCTTGACACTAATCTGATGTATTGCCTGATTCCAGATAACTTATTAATTATCATATTGTATGGGTCAGGAGGAAGTAATAGAGATAAAAGATGATCAGAGCAGCATCCATTATTGATTTATTGTTTAAACAAGTTTATTTGTATTGTTATTTGTCAAACCAAAAATGAGAGACTCAACCCATTGGATAAAATCATTTTTAGATCAATTATCTGGAGACCACATTCCAGTGATGAGTGGGGCCAAAGGCAAAAAGATATGAACAAAATAGTTGGCATACTGTGGTTTAAAGCTCTAAGTAACTAAGGCTTGGGAGAAGCAATTCAACCTTTCAGAAAGGAAGAAAAGCACCCAAAAGCTATGGAAACACTGAATTATGCTATTAATGGGGAAGGAGGCATGGTCATCTGTGAAACCCCAATGGGCTGGATTGAGACTCAGGATGTGAAATTTCTTATCCCTGTGTTAAAACACTGGCCAATTAATTGCAAATCACCCAGAGATCTGCTAGCTCCTGAGCTCTATTAGCTTTTAGAACTTCTAAATTCTCTCTGCCCATTATTTTATATAGCCCCATGCTTATGAGATCATTAATATATTATTTTCCCAGCTATATTTATGAAATCATCTGACCCACTTCAGGTTCTACTCCTTTGTAGGCCACATTCTACCACCATGAAATGTAGCTGTACACTCAACATCTTTCAGACCCATTCAACGTCAGTTAGGTTTCCTTGAAAGCATAGGTATATGTCACAGTTTCAATAGTAGAATACAATAGTAGAATAATAGTGCTTCACATGCAGAAGAACCCAAGTTCAATCCCTGGCACTTCGATTCTATATATATATATATATATAGAGAGAGAGAGAGAGAGAGAGGTATCAGGTGATGGTAAACATTCTACCAGAGAGCTGCTGCCAGTAAGAAGTTAAGACAACACTGGGCTAGATAGGCATATAGTCTAGATCAGGGGTCGGCAAACTATGGCCGGCGGGCTGAACCCGGCCCATTGAGGCCTTTTAACCGGCCTGTGGCCGGTCCTGCTGCCGTTGCGCGTGCGTGACACGGGGTGCCATTTTGTATTCCAAAATTGTGCCCGTGCTCATGCACGCATGCATACAATGGCGGGCGCCATTTTGGAACACAAAATGGTGCCGGCGTCATGCGCATATGACACGTGGTGCTGTTTTGCGTTCCAAAATGGTGCCCGCCGTCATGCGCATGCGTGTGCGAGCACCATTTTGGAACACAGAATGATGCCCTGCGCTCGCATGTGCATGACAGTGGAAGTAGTGAGCATGCGTGCACGCGTGCGTGTGCATGCACACCCCTGGCGGCACTCCCCCCCTTTGGCCCGCCGATGATCGGGGGACAGCGGAACCGCCCCCCCCCCAAAAAAAAAGGTATGCCGACCCCTGGTCTAGATAGACAAAGCTTCCTTTGTAAATTCTGAAGGCTTGAGTGCACCTTACTCATAGGGTTGGGTTGTTAATTTTATTATCTTGGTAAGTTTGAAAAGTTCCATCAGTTTGGTTTCATATGGATATAGGACATGTGAATAAAATGACAAGAATGTGTGGTTCTTGGGAGGAAGGTGATATCTAGTGCCCTAAAATCTTGCTAGGGATTTCTGGCTCTGAGCAAGTCACCATAGCCAGGTATTAAGTAGGGCTTCAGTTCAGCAGTTGTCAGCTCCAGAATATGTGATAAGTCTGAACCATCTAAACATAAGGTCAGAACCAAGTCTGATCAGGGTTCCATCATCTGACCAGGTTATTCTACACATTAATTATGTACAACTACTAGTCTATTGCGTGCCAGTGTGGCGTAGTGGTTTGAGCGTTGGACTAGGACACTGGGCGACCAGGGTTCAAATCCCAACTCAGCCATGGAAACCACTGGGTGACCCTGGGCAAGTCACTCTCTCTCAGCTTCAGAGGATGGCAATGGCAACCCCCCTCTGAACAAATCTTGCCAAGAAAACCCCATGATAGGTCATAAATGACTTAGAATCATAGAATCATAGAATCATAGAGTTGGAAGAGACCACAAGGGCCATCCAGTCCAACCCCCTGCCATGCAGGAACTCCCAATCAAAGCATCCCTGACAGATGGCCATCCAGCCTCTGCTTAAAGACCTCCAAGGAAGGAGACTCCACTACTCTCTGAGGGAGTGTGTTCCACTCTCGAACCGCCCTTACTGTCAGGAAGTTCCTCCTAATGTTGAGGTGGAATCTCTTTTCCTGCAGCTTGCATCCATTGTTTCGGGTCCTAGTCTCTGGAGCAGCAGAAAACAAGCTTGTTCCCTCCTCGATATGACATCCCTTCAAATATTTAAACATGGCTATCATATCACCTCTCAGCCTTCTCTTCTCCAGACTAAACATCCCCAGCTCCCTAAGTCGTTCCCTAAGACTTGAAGGCACACAACACACACATACTAGTCTACCAGTCACCTTGAATCCCATTTTTGGAAAAGGATAATAAATGGGATTAAGGGGTATGATGCCTAAATTAACTAGAGCAAGATCCCATTTTCATTTCCTTACCTACAAAAAAATAATAGTTCTCAGGATGGTTATGAGGATAATTTGTTTTAATACCCTTATTCTTTTCCTTATTTAAAATGAACAGATTACATTAAAATCAGTGGCATTCACTTCTATGTGGGGCCAAACTAGACATGCTGAGGTGCTAAATTATAACAAAACATGAAACTATACAAGATTTGTACTGGAGGCTCTTTATTGCTTGAGGCCCTAATCTAGCACTGTGCAACAGAATTGATTCAGGAATTAAATCCTGGGGGGGGGGGGGGGGGGGGAGGTCTGGATCCAGACTTAGGACATTATCACATGAGCCTTGTTTTTCCCACAACCACATCAGCAAAAGGACATACTAGTTTGGAAGCTCTCCCTTCAATAGCGCAACTGACCCTGTTTCAGACATTGACAGTCCCTTGACACACTTCTGGATTTCCCCTTAACCCTGTCTCTCTGCCCTACTGCTTTACCCAGCATGCCTTTTGTGTTTTATTTTTATTTTTAGTTGTAGCACAGTTTAGCAATTATCACAATGCAGTTTAGTGAAACAAAGAGAAATGGAAAGAAAGTGGAAAAAAGAAAAACAACCGGTTTGGGGATAGCAAGGGGGAGAGGGAGAGAGGAGGAGAAGACTGTATTACTGCCCAATCTTGGGACTGTAGCTAGAGAAAGTTATTGCACCAGAGGACCAATGCCACAACACTGCGATTGGGAGCTTATTGACAGGTGTTCCCTGTCAATGGCAAGGGATATCCTAATCATGCTTTGGAGGCACAACAGCAATTATCTGAAGGTGGCATCATGTGATAGGTGTCACTGTGTGATGTATCAGCTTTAATTCTGATTTAAAAGGCTCATGTGATAAAAGTCTTAGCCATAGTTATGTTCTTCTAAAATTAATGGGACTTGTTGAGATGATTGATATTTCTCATTGGTTTTTATGGTAACGTCACTGGTTCAATGGTAACTTTGCCTGCATACCTTTCTCACAGCGTGAAACCCATTATGACTTAAAATCATAGAATTGAAGCCTGCAGTACTATTTGTTGAATGATGTTCCTAAACATGGTGAGCTGGAATTAATATAGTATGAAGACACTTGTGTAGTCCAAGGGACATAGTAGGCTTGCCCCTCATCCTGATGTGATGAATCATAGAATTGGAAGAGACCACAAGGGCCATCCAGTCCAACCCCCCCTGCCATGCAGGAACTCTCAATCAAAGCACCCATGACAGATGGCCATCCAGCCTCTGCTTAAAATCTTTTAAAGAAGGAGACTCCACAACTCTCTGAGGCAGTGTATTCCACTGTCAAACAGCTCTTACTGTCAGGAGGTTCTTCCCAAAGGATAAACATAAGATTTGCTAAAAGGTAAAATGTATTGTCAACAGGGGTGGAGACTCTCTGGGCTTTAGCAGAATTCGAAGATATATCCGTGTTAGTCTATAGAATCAGTGTGTAGAGATATCTTGTAGTACCTTTGAGATTAACAGAAAGAAATTGGCAGCATGAGCTTTCGTAGACTTCAGTCTGCTTCCTCAGATGCATTTGGTGAAGTGGAAGCCAGATACAGACATATATATGCCATTGGTATGTGATAATGTCAATTCAAATTCAAAATCCTTTGTGTATGGAAATGAAGTTGCAGGTCCAGTTTTAACGATGGTCGTTAGTGCACAAAGCCACTATGCCCCACCCCTACTACTACTACTACTACTACGCTTCAGGAAACACTATCACCAATCATTGATCAGAAATACTGATCTTTCCCCCCCTTGCTTGGCTCCAATTCCCTCTACCATACATGGGAAAGTGAAAGAAGAAACAAAGCCAACCATTCATAACTGATGTTGACAAGCAATGACTAAGAGTACTTTGCTTTTGACTGCTTTAGGCCACACTCCCTGATATAATCCAGCAAATAAAAAGGATGAACAAGGAAATATCCAACCATCCTTTGTTTTTAGTTCCCTGCCCCACTTTGCATGCTGACACATTCAGATTTGTTTTGAGTTAAAATGGCCCTCAGGCAATAACTTCAGGTAAGGTGGTCTTTTGTAAAGATGTTACCAGTCATTATAAACAATGGCAGGTTTAATATAATGACTTGGTAGAAAGTATGTGAATAGGGTATATATGAAACATAAATGGGATTTGGGTCCTAACTCCCATCATGTACATTTATGCAAATTAGGTATTCAAAAATCCCTTCCCACAAAATCCTAAATCCCAAATAACCTCTGTCCCCCCACCCACCCTTTATTCATTGCTCTTGGCTTCTTTCTCCCAGCAACAGGATGAAGTATTGAAACTCTTGCAACAGATTAGCACTAACAATTTATGATCTGAGGTGAAATGTTGGTATTGTTAGGCCAATCCTGTGTTGTGCTTAGTTAAAAAAAACAAAACATAGTTACAATTTCCTTACTGATGTAAGAATACTCTGCTTTACCCTGCCTGAAGCAAAATGAAGCAATCACTTCAAATAGATTCCCAAGACTGTAATTTTCAAGCCTCCTACCTCCCTTCTCTGCCTGCCATAAAATAATGCATGCAGGATGGGTGTCCTGTAATTTTGGCCAGCCTAGCACAGAGAATATTTTGCTTTCAAGTGAAGTATGTTAGGATTGCAGCCTTAACTCCTCAGGGAAGGAATCTGCTAGGGTAGCAGGCAGAGATCAAAACTAAGACCTACAAGACACAAAAGAGGGCAGATTGAGGGAGCCACACCCAGAGCTGAATTTCCAAACCTGTTTTCAGTACCAGGAAAAGGCAAAGTTCATCTTGGCACTGCAACTTCATAAAAAGGACTGCCACTTCTTAGGCAAAAGTCACAGCATACAGTTATTCCCAACCTTTCAACCAAAGCCATATTTGGTTTTTCTTTTAGGAAAATTAGTTCTTTGGGCTACAACTTCCAGAAGCATGACAAGAAGTGGCAATACTGGCAGGGGCATGCTAGGAGCTGTAGTATTAATAAACCTACTATCAAATTTGACTATGGTCAAATTCTACTTTTTATAATTTGACTTAGGGCCTTTACAGATTGCCAGAAATAATGCAGCTTGAGTCCACTTTAACTGTCCTGGCTCAGTGCTAAGGAATCATGGGAACTGTAATTTATTGTGGCATCAGAGCTCTCTGGCAGAGAAAGCTCAATGTCCCAGAAAAAAAAATACAATTCCCATGATTCCCTAGCACTGAGCCAGGACAGTTAAAGTGGACTCAAGCTGCATTATTTCTGCCAATCTGTAAAGGCCCTTAGTCCCATCCATTTTCACTACCTTCTATTCTGGGCAAAAATGCTTTTGAAGCAGCAGTAGTAGTAGGATGGCTGAGAAACAGGTGCAGTGGCACCATCACCATTGAAAGGACAGTCAGACCAGCTACTCTTCACCACTTCTTTGGTTGAATTTCTACCTGTCCTGTTGGGAGTTAAAACACATTTCAGATAAGAAAAGAGAAACATGAAACAGGAAGAAAGTGACCATCCATCTCTGCCCTTCCCCAACCACAGAGAAAGAAGTAAAGGAACTAAAGGAGGAAGGGGTGGGGATGGGGATGGACTAAAGGAGGGAGGACACAAGGGAAGGGAAGGAGGAAAACCCAGGGAGGCATATGGGGATATTCCAAAAGAAAATCAGCATGTGCTTTATAGACTGTAGCAAAGCCTTTGACTGCATGGATCATGAAAAGCTATGGAATGCCCTTAAAGACATGGGAGTGCTAACACATCTGATAGTCCAGATGAGGAATCTGTACTCAGGACAAGAGGCTACTCTCAGGACAGAACACGGAGAAACAGAATGGTTCCCAATTGGCAAAGGGGTCAGACACGGCTGTATCCTTTCACCCTATCTGTTCAACTGGTATGCAGAACATATTATAAGAAAAACAGGCTTGGACACAGAAGAAGAAGGAGGAGTGAAAATAGGAGGAAGGCATATCAACAATCTAAGACAGGGGTAGGCAACCTTTCCCCTTTAAGGGCTGAGGGACTTCAGCTCCCAGAATCCCAGGAGCTATTGGCCAACATGGGACTATTGGCCAAAATGGCTGAGGCTTTTGGGAGCTGAAGTCCCTCGGCCCTTAAAGGGGAAAGGTTGCCTACCCCTGATCTAACATATGCAGATGATACCGTAGTACTAGCAGAAAACCTCACAGACCTGGAACACCTACTAAGGAAGACCAATGAAGAAGGTGCTAAGGCAGGCTTAATGTTAATCATAAAGAAAACCAAAATAATGACCACCAAAGACCTTCACAAGTTCAACCTAGACCAGGGGCCGGCAACCTATGGCTCCTGGGCCGATTCCGGCCCAGGTCGCCAGACTTACTGGCCCAGGCAGACCCCTGCCGCTGCCACCGCCACCGCGGTGGCGGCGCGTTTTCGCCTCCGTCCGGCTGCGCATGGTGCATCCACCATTTAGATTTTCAAAATGGTGGCCACGACGCATTTGCGCATGCGCAGGAGTACTGCGCATGTGCAAACGAGTCGCGGCTGCCATTTTGGAAAACAAAATGGCACTGTGACTCGTTTGCGCATATGCAGTACTCCTGCGCATGTGCAAATACATTGTGGCCGCCATTCTGAAAATCAAAATGGCGGCTGCGCACACCGCGGTGGCGGCTGTGCGCGCAGGGGGGGTCGTGCGTGACGGGGGGCGCACGCGCGCTGCCATTCCCCCCCCCCCCCCGGCCCAGAGCTTAAAAAGGTTGCCTACCCCTGACCTAGACAATGAAGAAATAGAAGTAATCAAAGAATTCCCATACCAGGAATCAATCATTGATAGAAATGGAGACTGCAGTCAGGAAATCAGAAGAAGACTAAGAATGGGGAGGGTGGCTATGAAAGAACTAGAAAAGATTCTAAAATGCAAAGACATACAACTTAGCACAAAAGTTAGAATCATACAAGCCTTTTGTATTCCCTATTACCATGTATGGATGTGAAAGCTGGACAGTTAAGAAAGGTGCATTTGGTGGGAACAAGAGAAAGGGCCTTCCCAGTGGCTGCTCCCAAGCTTTGGAACTCCCTCCCTATGGAAGCCAGGATGACTCCATCTGTGTTGTTCTTCCGGCGGCAGGTAAAGATGTTTCTATGCCGCCAGGCCTTTGCTTGACATGGATGCGGTTTCTTGTTTTAAAGAGTTTTAAATTTTAAAATTTTAAGAATGTTAAATTGGGGTTGCAGGATTTAAGCAGAGCAGTGGTGGACAGAGGGTCTTGGAGATGTCTCATCCATAGGGTCGCCATGAGTCGAGATCAACTTGAAGGCAGTTAACAACAATAGTTGATTTACACGATCACTATTACCATGACAGTGATATGCAGGAATTATGATTAATGAATAACATTAGCAATCCTTACTAAAGATTCAGTATAGCGTGATAATGGGAGGTGGTCAATAGGGGGGTAACACCATGAGTTGCCACATTGGGTAACACAACCCTAGTGACTCCACTACCTCTTTGCCCCTTCTTTTGGGCCAATGCAAAGTGGAAGGCTTTCACTGCTGGCATCCATAGTTTTCTGTGGGGTTTTCAGGCTGTGTGGCCATGTTCTGGAAGAATTTATTCCTGATGCTCTGCCTGCAACTGTGGCTGCCATCTTCAGAGGGTGGTGGCATGGAAGTGTGCGGATTACATGCACCTGTGGGACCCTTGTTTGGGAGGACACCGAAAAAGCTGTGTCTGATATACCCCGACTTCTCTCTCAGTTATTTTAAATTTATTTGTTACTTGTTGTGTATTGTTGTTTTTAAGTATGCTTTTAAACTATATGATTTTTTAATTGTATTTTAGGGGCTTGGGTTGTTGGGAGAAAGGAATGTACGTTTTAGCGTGTAAGCCGCCCCGGGTTGTGTTATACAGAGGCAGGATACAAATACATTTTATTATTATTATTATTATTATTATTATTATTATTATTATTATTATGTGCTTTTTACACGTTAATGGTGGAGTTTGTTTGTTGTACTGCGTTGAACGGTGCAGCCTGGAGGTGTGTCGTGTGGGGGATATGCGAGGGGGATTTGTGTCTATTTGGTAATCCAAATGCTTGCAGGGAAACCCCTTGAGCCGGGGTGTGTGTGTTCATTTTGGGCCGCTTTTCACCTCCGACAGCTAAAAGCGTGGGTCGACGGTCCAGTGGCGAGGAGGGAAAGGACCCCCTGGCAGCGACCGGCTCCAGTGCACACAAATACCACACACACACACACACGTACACGACAACAACAACATCGACGCCCCCGGAGGCGCATTCCCTTCGGGGAACAATAGCGCCAAGCCAGAGCCAGAGCCAGAGCCAGAGCCAGAGCCAGCGGCGCTCCGAAGCCCAAGAAAACAAAGCGAGAGGCAACACTGGGCGACGGCTCCACGCTCCGCCTCTCCTCCCCCGCCATTCTCCTCCTCCTCTTCTCTTTCTTTCTTTCTTTCTTTCTTTCTTTCTTTCTTTTCTCTCTCTCCTTAGGGACCCTGCAAGCATCCCCAACCGAGACTGAGGAGAGAAAAGAATTGAGGGAAGGGGGCTTGGCTTGGAAGCGGGAAACTCGGCCCAAAGTGGCGGCTCCTCGACGGTGTGAGGGAGCCCAGCTCGCCCTCAGACCCCCCTCGAGTCGCCATAACCCCCCCACCCCACCCCACACACACACCTCTCCGAAAAGAAGAGGAACCTGCCTTCCTGAAGGACTGAAAGGAAGAGGGAAAGAAACTCCTCAAAAAGGGGAACCAAAAAAAGGGGAGCCTTCCTCCCTGAGGGACTGAAAGGAAGGGGGAAAGAAACCCTTTAAAAAAGGGAGCCTGCCTCTCAGGGACTGAAAGGAAAGAAACCGCTTAAAAAGGGGAGCCTGCTTCTCAGGGTCTGAAAGGAAAGGGGGAAGAAACCCCTCAAAAAGGGGAGCCAAAAAAGGGGATCCTGCCTCCCTGAGGGACTGAAAGGAAGGGGAAAAGAAACCCCTTAAAAAGGGGAGCCTGCTTCTCAGGGTCTGAAAGGAAAGGGGGAAGAAACCCCTCAAAAAGGGGAGCCAAAAAAGGGGATCCTGCCTCCCTGAGGGACTGAAAGGAAGGGGGAAAGAAACCCCTTAAAAAGGGGAGCCTGCTTCTCAGGGTCTGAAAGGAAAGGGGGAAGAAACCCCTCAAAAAGGGGAGCCAAAAAGGGGGAGCCTTCCTCCCTGAGGGACTGAAAGGAAGGGGGAAAGAAACCCCTTAAAAGGGGGAGCCTGCTTCTCAGGGTCTGAAAGGAAAGGGGGAAGAAACCCCTCAAAAAGGGGAGCCAAAAAAGGGGATCCTGCCTCCCTGAGGGACTGAAAGGAAGGGGGAAAGAAACCCCTTAAAAGGGGGAGCCTGCTTCTCAGGGTCTGAAAGGAAAGGGGGAAGAAACCCCTCAAAAAGGGGAGCCAAAAAAGGGGATCCTGCCTCCCTGAGGGACTGAAAGGAAGGGGGAAAGAAACCCCTTAAAAGGGGGAGCCTGCTTCTCAGGGTCTGAAAGGAAAGGGGGAAGAAACCCCTCAAAAAGGGGAGCCAAAAAAGGGGATCCTGCCTCCCTGAGGGACTGAAAGGAAGGGGGAAAGAAACCCCTTAAAAGGGGGAGCCTGCTTCTCAGGGTCTGAAAGGAAAGGGGGAAGAAACCCCTCAAAAAGGGGAGCCAAAAAAGGGGATCCTGCCTCCCTGAGGGACTGAAAGGAAGGGGGAAAGAAAACCCCCAGAAAGCCGCTTTCTTCCAAAGGGCTCGCCTCCCCCGCCTTTGCTCTCCTCTGGCTGGGAAACTCGCTTCGTCCGGTGTTGCCAAGGCGAAAGGAGACACAAAAGGGTTTTTGTCAGCAGCTGCTCGGAGGCTCCCTGGGAAGGGAAAGCCAAGCCTAGCCAAGCCAAGCCAAGGGGGCGGAGGGGGGGGGTGTCGGGCGGCGGATGGCGAGCCTTGCTGGGAAAGAAGAAGCCCGTGGCTCCTGCTCTTGCTCCTTTTTTCCTGCCCCCCCGGCTCGGGGCTCTGGGGAGAGGTGGGCATGCTGGCCCTGACATGTGGAGGCGCTGGTCCTGGTGCTCCACTTCCTCCCCCATTTTCTACCTGCGCCTCGGGGGCCTCTGCTCCTCCTCCTCCGCCTCCTCCTCCTCTTGCTCCCGACGGTGGGGTCTTCTTCTCCGTCTCGCCGGGTTTGGGAAGCCAGCCCCGAGACTCGTGGTGCGGACCGAAAGGACGCCTGCTTGGCGCGATGTGGATCCCGCTCCTGGCTGCTTTGTCGATCGGGCTGGTCTCCGTCCACAAATGCCAGCGGGGCCCTCCTCCTGTTGGACCAGTCCTGGGGGTCGCCCGGATCCTCGCAGCGGTGGGCACGGGTTGGTGCCAACGCCGTAAGTTGGCTCCTGTTTGTTGTTGTTTGGGCACCACGTTGTAAACCGCTTGGAGAGTGTATAGAAATGGAAAGTGCTATTGCTTGTTGGGTGGCTTCGAGTCCTTTCCAAATTATGGTGACTCTAAGGAAACTTATCATGGGGTTTTCTTGGCAAGTTTCTTCAGGTAAGGTTTGTCATTGCCATCTCCCGAGGCTGAGAGAGTGTGTCTTGCACAAAGTCACCCAGTGGGTTGTTTGCATGGCTGAGCTGGGATACGAAACCCTCTCTCTCTCTCTCTCTCCAGAGTCCTAGTCCAGCGCTCAAGTCACAACAAACACCACGCTGGGTCCTAAATTTGCTCTCTGTTGTTGTGTGCCTTCAAAACTTATCATGTTTTTTTTTTTGGGGGGGGGGGGCAAGTTTCTTCAGAGGGCGTTTGCCATTGCCATCCTCAGAGGCTGAGAGAGTGTGACTCGCCCATGTTGTTGCAGAATAACAATTAGCTCTCTCCGCTGCTGGGGTGGGAGTGTGAAATTTGGGAGACGCACCTGACTCTGGCTGCGAGCCTATTTGTGTGTGTGTTGTGTGCTTCCAAGTCGTTTCTGACTTACTGCGATCCATCATAGGGTTTTCCTGACAGGTTTCTTCATAGGGGAATTTGTCATTGCCATCCTCTGATGCTGGGAGGGTGTGATTTGTCCAGGGGCAGCCAGTGGGTTTCCATGGCCGAGCCGGGATTCGAACCCTGGTCTCCACAGTCGCAGTCCAACACTCAAATCACTGTACAGTACTAGCTCTCTTCTGTTAGTGCTTACAGTTAGAGCTTTTAGTGTTTGGACAAGCAAGGAGTTATTGTGCATAACTACAATATCAAATGAGTGGGAGAGTTGAGGAGGTGAAAGTTGGTGCTGCTGTGTACATCTTCCAGGGAGGTGATTCTTAAATGGCCAGAATCCCAATCATTTTTATGACAGCTGTTAAGCCACTCTTAGTACTGTAGTTCTTCCTAATCATTTGAATGGCTCCAAAAACGTTTCCCCTTTAAGGGCTGAGGGACTTCAGCTCCCAGAAGCCTCAGCCATGTTGGTCAATAGTCCCATGTTGGCCAATAGCTCCTGGGATTCTGGGAGCTGAAGTCCCTCGGCCCTTAAAGGGGAAAGGTTGCCTACCCCTGGGCTCCATTATCTCTCAGGTGCCTCATCTGGTCCACAGTCCCCCAGTGACTGTATTGGCTGGGGGAGTTTAAGACTGTAGCCCTCCAAAGTAATAATAATAATAATAATAATAATAATAAAAAATTTTATTTCTAGCCCGCCCCTCTGCTCGGCAATTGGGGCGGGTTACAGCATAATTAAAACACAAAGAAGTTAAAACATCTTACATCCCAATCCCTAACCCTCCCACCCCTTAAAACTGAATTAAACCAATGAATAATTAAAATACATTATATAATTAAAATCAAACAGTTTGTAGGCAGCATACATCAGTCATGGGGGGGTGGGCTCAGAGCAGGTAGCTGGACTCCTCTCGCCGGGAGGCTATTCCAGGAAGGCATGCCGGAAGAGATCCGTCTTTACTGCTTTCTTAAAAGCAGCAAGAGTGGTAATAAGATGGATCTCGTCCGGCAGGCCATTCCAAAGTCTGGGAGTGGTCGCAGAGAAGGCCCTCTGGGAGGTCTGCGAGAGCCTGGTCTTCATGGGCTGCAGCAGGTTCCTCCCAGAGGACCTAAGGGCACGTGGGGGGTCATACGGGAAGAGGCTGTCCCTGAGATAAGATGGACCCAAGCCATGTAGGGCTTTAAAGGTTAAAACCAACACCTTGTACTGTGCCTGGAAACTAATCGGCAGCCCGTGGAGGGATTTAAGCACAGGTGTTATATGCTCCCTCCTAGATGTTCCAGTAATTAACCTGGCTTGCAGTTTCCGGCTTAGGCACAAGGGTAGCCCCATGTAGAGTGCATTGCAGTAATCCAGACATGAGGTTACCAAAGCGTGTATGTTTTCCAGTAAGTAAGTTTTCCAGTTTGTGGTCTCTCTCTTAGAGGAGTTGACCTTACACTGTCACAGCATTGTTTCATCCAGCTCAGCAGAATCTCTACAGTGAGTGACAGCTGCTCTCCAAGGTTTTGTTCAGGTTTCTTTCCCAGAGGTGCCAGAGACTGAACTTTTGCAGGTATTCCACCATGAGCTATGCCCCTTCCCAGGCAACATTGCAATAGTTCATTTGTAACTATTCCCCTACAGGTGTTTATTAACACACAAAGTCTAGGAAGGCTGTGATACCCCTGGTTACTGCATTCCTGAGTGGCCATTGAGTTGAGTTGTCCTGCATGGTACTTTCCTATTCCCATTCCCACAACAGGGTTTCACTCTGTGCCCATGCATTCAGAGGTGCTGCTAGGTTTACTGGGTGCTCTAAAGGTTCCTTGGACAAAGCTGCTTGGACTGTGGTGCCATGGGAAGGGGAGGGTTATCTTGTGGATATCTCTTCACTTTGTTGTTGCTGTGTGTCTTCAAGTCATTTGCTACTTATGGTGTCCATAAGGTGACCTTATCATGGGGTTTTCTTAGAAAGATTTGTTCAGAGAAGGTTTGCCATTGCTTTCCCCTGAGGCTGAGAGCATTTGTCATCCATGTTCAAGTTGGGAATCGAACCCTAGTCTCTAGAGTTGTAGTCCAATGCTCAAACCACTACACCATGGTGTCTCTCTCATCACTGTATCCAGTGAGATTGCCTCTAGTCACAAAAAAGTTAGATTTTAAGGTATCATTTCTCCATTGATTTTAGCAGATTCTTGTGACAGTCCAGGAAGAACAATGGGGGAAAAGAATCTGTGCCAATACAGACAAGTGTAATGAGTTCTTTCAATGGAGAGTACGCTGTTATTCTCACATTGGATGGAGAGAAGCCTAAGCTATAAACAGGACGAGAGTGTTAGATTTTTCCATTAGATTTATTTAGCTCGTCACTGAGCCAAAATCTCTGTGAGTTAATGAGCAGTTGTTTCACCTTTTCTCTCTCTCTCTCTCTCTCTCTCTCTCTCTCTCTGTGCCTGTCCCTGAAATAATAATAAAGGAAGCATTGCAATAAAAGCCTGGGTGGAGTGCAGTAGAAATAGTTGTTGCTCTTTCAGTTCTAGACAGAAATACGTAGGTGATATTTGGATTGGATCAGGTTTTGCTAACAAGAATGTGCACGCTTTCATGTTACACAGCATTTGTCACTGAGCAGGATGGAAAGGCAAATTGAATCTCAGCAATGCACAGCCCAGGGCTGGTAATCTATTAAAATGCTTCAGTCGTTTTTAGTAGTTGAAAAGTCACTTTTGATGAGCTAAAACTCCCCTACCAGGTTTCTCCCCTAAACCAATAGTGGGTTAGACACCTGGATGACCTAAATCATATTTTAGTTGCTCCGTTTGCCAGAGTTATGGTCATTCTGAATTGTACTCTGAAATATTGCTTATCATTTTTTATAATATGTTGATATAATTTGGTGGACAAAGTGTGGTCCAGAGCTGCACAGGCTGTGAAAACTGTCACTTATAGTTGTGTGTTTTTCCCCCCAAATATGATATAGACATATGTGTGTGTGCTAAACAGCCCAATTTACAAGGTGAATCACTGCTCCTGGTTTCCAGGAGAAACTCCCCCCACCCACCCACTAGAAAAAAGGACAGTGTGAGTTAGCTGGCTGCAGAAGCAGCCTTGGGGCCTATAGAAAGTCACTGTTTTTTTAAATCCTAATTCACTTTTTGTACTGTGGAGGGAAAGATTCATTGGCAAGTGTTGTGAAAATGCAAACACCCCATCTGAAAGTTTGTATGACAGTATTGCATTTGAATACACTCCCCTGGAGACATGGGTGGGAGGGTTTACTCACATAGTTAAAGGATTCTGTCTGAATGTTGTAAGACACCCATTTGAAATAAGCAGAGATGCTACTGCATACTTAGATCCCTTGATTGTACCCATGCTTACCTGCTCTCACTACCTTAGCAGAGAATAAGTACCTCTCCTGCTTGTTTGGGGACTACAGCACCCATCATTCAGGCTAGAACTGATGGGAGTTAGACTATCAGTAATGATTCTGGGAACATTCTACACCTCACAGGCAAGTTACTGTCCATCCATAGGTGTTTTAATGGGGCAATATGGTCCTGCTTCATTGTACAATATGATTGTAGATATATTTGTCAGAACTTGGAAAAATTAAATCTGGACAATAGCTTCCAGAATCCCACAGCCACCATGGCTACTGCCTGGGGGATACTGGAAGCTGTAATCCAGCAAAGGAATTTTCCCAGGCTCTGATCCATATTTGTCTATATAGAAAGGTCTGCCTCTCTTGTCTTCCAGTAGCAAGTTGGAGGGACCTGTGTTGAGCATCTCCAAGGAGCTTGGAAAAGTGATTTAAAACAACAACAACAACAAACAAACCAACAAACCAAAAACTTCCAGAAGCTTTGAAGATTCTCTTTCCAGGACTTCATAAGTCCTGGACCAGGTTTGTCTATACATGCCTCTCTTTAGTCTTTCAGTAGCAAGTGCAGAGCACCTCTGAAGCTGCTGTGGAAATGAAAGTGAACACCTCTTTTTGCCCTTAGATATGTATTGATAATGGAATGGAATGGAAAAAACAAGTGCTATCCAGGATTAGATTCTGGGTGAGCTTGCCAACCTGGCCTGTATTACAGAGACCTGGTTGGGTGAGGCTGGGAGTAGTTAATCTCTCTCAGCTCTGTCCACCAGGATTTTCTGTGCAGCAGCAACAGACAAGACTTGGGGAGTAGGGAGATGGAGTTGCAGTGGTCTATCATGATTCTGTCCCACTGACCAGATGCCCCCTCCCACAGTCTACTAGTTTTGAGTGGGTAGCTGGGACAGAATAGGGATCCTGTTGGTGTACCACCCACCCCACTGCTCAACAGTCTCCCTTCCTGAGCTAGCTGGGCGGTCTCTGGGTTGGTGTTGGAGTCCTTTTGGCTATTAGTGTTGGGGTTCTGACATGCATACTGAGACTGCCCTGTTGGGAGTGGCTCAAGACTTCATAGCCTCCATCACAACCACAGGTCTATTCCAAGTGGTATCTGGACCTACTCATGCTGCAGGGAACACTCTGGACCTTGTTTTCTGCGCTGGGTGCAGTTATAGTGATCTTTGTGTGGAGGAACTCTATTCTGTTGTCATGGACAGATTTAGTCAGGTTTGGATTCACTGGGACTCAAAACCTCTGCAGGGGTGGGGGACCAGGTAGAATGATCTGCTTCAGGAGGCTGATGGATCCAGATGGATTCCTGGTGGCTCTTGGGGCATTTCCTATCACATTGGCAGGCGATTCTGTTGAATCTCTGGCCAACCTTTGGAATGGGGAAATGGCCAGGGCAGTGGGGACAGAAGACTCAAAGCGAATCTGATTGAAGATGAGCTAGAGCAGGGGTAGGCAACCTTTCCCCTTTAAGGGCCGAGGGACTTCAGCTCCCAGAAGCCTCAGCCATGTTGGCCAATAGTCCCATGTTGGCCAATAGCTCCTGGGATTCTGGGAGCTGAAGTCCCTCGGCCCTTAAAGGGGAAAGGTTGCCTGCCGCTGAGCTAGAGCCTATTCGAAGGCCTATTCCATGGCAGTGCAGGCAGCAAATAAATAATTTTTATTGCTTACAGCATTGCATCTTCAGGGAGTCATTTAGAAGAGCTGTTCCAAGTGGTCAGGGGTCTCTTGCACACACACCCTCTAGTAGAAAATACAGATCACTCATCAGCCTGCACAGCACTTTGCAGATAAAGTTGCTCAGATCCAATCTGACTTGGATGTTGTGGTTGATACAGTACCAGTGGATGTAATCTTGGCACCTGTTTGTCCAGTGTTAATGGAGGCTTTTTGTGAGGGATGCAAGTTTCCTAAAGCTTCAGCCTTTGTTAAGGAAACAAAAATATAAAAATATAAAAATATCAAAAATATCAAAGCCAAGCCTGTTAGGGTCTAGTTTAAATCTGCAGAGTAGCAGAAACATGCTTTTCTAAGAACTGAGTCTGACTCAAAAGACAACACAAATAGCTTGTAGTTTAAAAACAAAACTTTACTAATGGCTTGAATTTACATATGCATAGAGGCTACATCCTAGCCTAGCTAATGAATAGTTCAGGTAAAAGAAGAAATCTTTATCTCACCATCTTTCCGAAGAAAGTTGAGAGAGCAGGGAGATGGGAGACCCCATAGTAGCAGGATAATCTCTTTGTGGGGAAGCTTCCTAAAGTATGTAAGCTGAATCACATGATTTGTTTACCAATTTACAAAGGTATTTATTGCCCCTGTGATTCAGTAGGACCAAATGGGATGTTATAAAGAGAGAGGGCAGCTATCTATCTGAGGAGGGAGAGAGAGAATGCAAAGATTTTCCAACACTTTTCAGTTCATGCAGCCTGATGATGTGGACAGGATCCTTGGAGGGGTGAGAGCCACCACATGTGAAGGGCCCTTGTTCTTCTTGGCCTATCAAACAGGCCAGAGGGGGACTGGCTGAGCGGGTGAAGGGAATAGTCAATGCCTCCCTACAACAAGGCAGCATTTCAACTTGCCTAAAGGAGGCAGTTGTGAGGCCTTTGTTTAAAAAAACCATCCCTAAATCCCACTAGTGTCCAACCTACCATTTTGGGGCAAGGTATTGGAATATGTGGTGGCTTCCCAACTCCAGAGGTTTCTGGACTAAATGGATTATCTAGATCCATTTCAATCTGGTTTCAGGCCTGGCTATGGAACAGAGACAGTCTTAGTTGCTTTAGTGGCTAATCTATGCGGGGAACTGGACAACAGGGGAAATGTTAGTTGCTAGTTCTGCTGGACCTCTTGTTGGCTTTCAGTACTATTGACCATAGTATCCTTCTGGGCCACCTCACTGGTATGGACTTGTAAAACAGTACCCCCATTCCTTCCTGGAGGCGCGAACCCAGAAGATGGTGCATTGGCCTATGGGGTCCCTCATGGTTCTGATTTGTCCCCCATAATATTCAACATATGCATGAAACCACTGGGAGGGGTTATCTGGAATTTTGAGGTGCAGTGCCATCAATACACAGATGACACAGCTCTACTACTCCTTTCACCTCAATCCAAGGATGGTCTGAGCAGTTGAGTGATAGTAGGGCTGCCAGCCAGCCAGCCAGCCAGCCAGCCAGCCAGCATACTTCTCTTTCTTTTTCTCTCTCTCTCTGTCAATCTCCTTCCCTCCTTTTCTTTCCAGAGGAAAGCAGGACACCTAAAACAAGGACTTGAAGCAATACAGTGGGGTGGGGCAACCTTTTCTTCCAAACTCTCACTTCAGTGACACCACCAGCAAATCTCCTTCGCATCTCCAGCATTAGGCTGAGGCAACTACAGCTTCTTCATGACACCTCCCCCTCCACTACTACCACCCTCTCAACTGCTCCTATAGCCTCAAACCCAAGTTCCTAAACTCTGTAACTTCCTCCATCACACTGAAAGGGGGAAAGAAGATACAGATTCTTCTTCACCACCACACTGCTCTCATGTTTGAGGTCAAACTTACCACCCTTTTATGGTGTTCATGGTTCCTGAAGAAATGTGTTGGTGTTTGCAAAGTAGTCATGTGAATAAAGGTATTCCCCATTGACAAAGTTGTCAAGTTGTGTCCGACCATAGGGGGCAGTGCTCATCTCCATTACTAAGCTGAAGAGCCTGCGTTGTCAGAGACTACTCTGTGATCATGTGGCCAGCATGATTGGACAGAATGCTGTTTACCTTCCCACCAAAGTGGTACCTATTTATCTACTTAGATTTGTATGCTTTCAAACTGCTAGATTGGCAGAAGCTGGGCCTAGTCATGAGAGCTCACCCCATCATGTAGCACCCGGCCCTGAAATTGCTAACCTGCCAATCTTGCAATCAACAGTCAGCATCTTAAGTTAAAGGATTACTGTGATGGAGAGATTGGAAAGGGGGAGAGAACAAGGGGAGGAAAATGGGGGAGACGCATCCCAACAAAACACCAGCCCTTGAGAAAATACTATAATCCTAGAAACCCTTCTTTATGGTCATTTGTGGAATAAATGCTTTAACACCCCCCTCCCTTTTCCCCCTTATTCATCAGGAGAAGAGACCAAAATGGGAAAAGGAGGGAGGGGGGAAGAAAGAATGAGTAGGTGAGTGAGAGAGCAGGTGGGCAAGCAAGCAAAAGGTCTGGTAGCTCTCCTCACCACTGATGTTAGCAGTTCTGAGTTTGGAAGAGGTTGTCACCCACCACTGAAACTCCAGGGCAATTGACTACAATTTACAGGGGATCCGTCATGCTGGGGACTTCTTCTAGAAGTGCACTTGTTATTATTATTATTATTATTGTATTATTTGGCATTTAAA
Source organism: Phrynosoma blainvillii (assembly GCA_026167975.1). Taxonomy (NCBI): domain Eukaryota; kingdom Metazoa; phylum Chordata; class Lepidosauria; order Squamata; family Phrynosomatidae; genus Phrynosoma; species Phrynosoma blainvillii. The sequence goes on from JANUYF010000005.1 coordinate 44,524,612, forward strand.
TATTGAATTAAGTTGGGGGGGGGTCTGTGACACCAAAAATATTTAATGGGAATCCCTGGTAAAGAAAAGTTTAAGAGCCATTGTACTATAGGTATATAGAGTTTGGAATAGGCTAGGTCATGGCCAATTGCAGGAGACCAGATGGAATGGAACAGAGAAAGAGAACTATTTTTGTGCTTTCTATTTTATGCATTAATTAATGCTGAAATGGCCCTCAGAAAGCAGAAACTCTTTTAATGGAGGACCCTGCATTCACAATGATACAATTTGCAGGCTCATGGTCATGATTCTGAGTGTGTGGCATGTAAGCAGAACACATGGAATTAGTTGTGTAAGTAGTCCAGCCCCCCACCTCTCCTGGGTGGGATCTAATTAGGGAAGAGTTTGATGAGCAACCAGCAATTGCTTCGCAGAAATGAAGTGATGCAAAGCCTTTGGAAATGAAAATAAAACTAGGACCTTGTTCATCACAATGAGCTACAGTTCAAGACTAATGGGATTATTCATTTCAATAAATCAGAAGATTGAGTTTGGTATCACTTTCCCTATGTCACCTCATCTGTTCATGTAGCCTTCAGGCATAGATTAATGTACGGTATATTGTTCACCTATAAAATGATAATCGAAGGTCTAGATAACTAATTCTAAAACTTATTTCTTTGTGTGAGTAAGTAATTGGATAATGTGCAGTTTAACAGACTAAAGGGGGTTGCAGACTGCCAGAAATAGTGTGAATTCAGTCCACTTTTAGGGTTAGGGTTAGAGTTAGGGAACCATGGGAACTGTATTTTATTGTGGCATCAGAGTTGTCTGACAGAGAAGGCTCAATGTCTCAGAAAAATAACAGTTCCCATGATTCCCTAGCACTAACCCTAACCCTAAAAGTGGACTGAATTCACACTATTTCTGGCAGTCTGCAACCCCCCTATATATAAATGTATTGATCCTAAATTTCATGAGTTTCTATTCCTGCTCCCTCATATAAACAAGCATCACAGGGTCTCTTTCTGTCAAGATCTGACTTGCTATGTTCATAAAAAGTAGTGAAAGCAAATAAACACGTCCTGCACGTATGTAAATTTAGCCAATTATGCCTGTTTTTCTTATCCCCATATTAAAGGAAGGCAAGGCTGCTCACTTTAATTGGGATGAAATGGCAAAAACAATATTAAAGCAGTATTCTGACACTAAGAGTTTGCTGAATGCTGATAAAATAGACCAGCTTTCCTGCCTGGTGACAAAAGATCCCTTGTTCTGTAACTTTAACCAAAGGATCATTGTAGTTTAGTTAAGCCAATTGAAACAAATACCGTACCTGATGTTAAGATGAGAACACTGGATAGAAAAATCTGCCAAAACTACTTCGTACAACAATTTGGCTTCTGTTTTTTTTAAATAATTTGAAGAATCTATATAACGAAATACATTTTAATAAGCAAAAATAAGTTAGGTTGTTTTGATGTGTACTGTGAGTTTAGTGACTATGGTAGAAGTGGGGGGTCTATATCTGTAATAATAAGTGTGTTTGTCTGTCTATGACAGCCATAATTTATTGGAAAATGATACCCAGTGACTCAACATTTGACAGTCTGTTTTTTGGTAATTGTCTAAGGTCCAAAACACACTGCAGAAATAATCCAGTATGGGACCACGTTAACTACCCTGGTTCAGTGCTAGGGAATCCTGGGAATTGTAGTATATTGTGGCACCAGAGCTCTCTGACAGAGAAGGCTAAATGTCTCATAAAACTACAGTTCCCAGAATTCCCTAGCATTGGGCCAGGTAGTTAAAGCAGTCTCAAACTGGATTATTTCTGCAGTGTGTGTTGGACCTTGGTTACAGAACCAAGTTTCAATCAAGATCTCAAACCAAAGGTATGGGGTCACTAGAAGCAAAAAGGGTGTGGTGGCTCTCTTGTCTTCACTCTCATCATAACACCTCCCTCCTCTCACTCCTACCACCCATCTTGATTATAAGCACATTCACTTTCCACCACACAATCTCCACTGGCACCCAGGCCATGTCCACATGGGCCAAATAACACAGCCTCCACTCTTCATCTCAGTGTGTAGTCTGAAGGATGCAGGCCATCCCTGGTTCTGATGTGAACTATCTGGATGACATTCACCCAGTTCAACATTGAACCCAATGTATGCCCTCTCCCCCTTACGCTGATTTTAAAAACTCACCTTTTGCTCTGGTTCCTCCAGAGCCCTCCAGAGCAACAGTGGATGGTTGTTTACAACTTGTACCATTGTGCTACCTGCTGCCACCACCATCGTGGGTCACTCACTCAGGACAAGGCACCCAGCCATGTGATTGCTGCTATGCACCTTGTCCTGGCCTCAGAGTGAGTGGCCTGTGATGGCGGTGGTGGTAGGCAGCACAGTAGGACACACATACAAATATGCACCTGGCATTGCAACAGAATGTTCAAGGTAATGGGGGGATTGTGGGTTTTTTGGGCTGTGTGGCCATGTTCTAGAAGAGTTTCTTTCTGACGTTTTGCCAGCATCTATGGCTGGCATCTTCAAGATGCCAGCCACAGATGCTGGCAAAACATCAGAAAGAAACTCTTCCAGAACATGGCCACACAGCCCGAAAAACCCACAAAAACCTATGGATGCTGGCCATGAAAGCCTACGACTTCACGTAATGGGGGGACATTGTGGCAGCTTTTGGGCCAGATACCCTGGGTTGCTCTTGAAGTATCCCAGCCTCCATCTTTAAACACAGCCCTCACCTTACTTCCCATCAACATTGTGGCAGATGCCACCCAAAATGAAGGGTGGGAAAAGAGAAGTTCCTATGGATCCTTCTTGGGCTATTAGGTATAGACCTACTCAGTACAATTTATCTAGAAAATATGAAACAGCTCTTTGAGGCAGTACTCCTCAGAGAGAGGAGGAAATTGGGAAAATATTAGAGGGCTAAGGCTTTGTTAGCAATAGCAATAGAGGGCTAAGGCTTTGTTAGCAATAGCAATCTCCTTTTTGTTTAGTCCCATTTCTCTCTTGTCATCTGCTTTTATCCCCACCTTGTCCTTTATCTTGTCCGTTATTCTCTTCCTGACCTTCTTTTTCTTTTTCTGCCTCCAGGTTCTGCAAAGCTTCTAAAAGTCTTATCGCTTTCTCAGGAGTATTTATTTTGTATGTTCTACCCTTCCATGTTGTAATGCCTTCCAATATTTCCCACCTAAATCTTATCCCTCTTATTTGTAGTTGCCTTGTGAGCGTGATATAATCTTTTCTTCTCCTTAATACTTCTGGGGTAAGTCCTTAAAAAGTTTGATCTCACTGTCTCCTATTTTCAAATCTTTCCCATAACTTTCCTGGATAATCTTGTCTCAGATTCTTTCCCTCACCAAATAGATCACTATATCTCTTGGTAAATCTCTTTTCTTTGCGATTGCCAAGTTGATCCTGAAGATCTTGTCTGTCTCTGCCTCCATCATTTGTTCTGGTATTTCTATCATCTCTGCCAAAAAAGGTATAATTGTTTCATATAAATCTTCATCTGGTCTTTCCTTTAACCCTCTAATTTTCAGACATCTTCTCCATTGTTTGATCTGGTGGGTTATTAAGCTCTGTAGAACAAACAAACAAACAAACTGGGAATGCCTATGATATCAAGGAAAACAGCCCAAATGCAAGCACAAACTCAATTACAGGCAAGAAGGCCATCCCTGGAAATGAGTGCTAAGGCTGCAGATTCCAATATTAAAATTAAAATTCTGGAGGCCATAGAGAGGATGGAAAAGAATTTCAGGCAGGAGAGAAAAAGAGAAATGGATGGCCTGAAGTCATCAATCAGAATGATAATCGAAGATGTGAAAGAGATAAAAACCAAAATAGGATCACTACATACCAGCAAGTAAATTTCTATACCGCTTATCAGTGCACTTAAGTGCTTTCTAAGCAGTTTACAATGTATAAGCTTGTTGCTTAGAGTCCTGAAACCAGTACAATGGGAGAGGGCTGCTTTAGCCCTACTAATAAGATTGCTAAGATAAAAGGGGGGGGGGGGGGGAGACATTAAAAAAGGAAGATCCTTGGACCCTTTCTGGGATATTAGTTATTAATTCAGATAGCATTAGATATATTTCAGCTAATACCTGTATAGTTATGAGCAGACTAAACATCAATAATTGACTATTTTGATGCATGATTTGATCTTTATTAAATTTCACTAAACTTACTAAACAACCTGTTTCATAGATTCAGCAGTTCAAATCCTGCTGTTTGACAGAAAGATTTCATGTGTGGCATCCCAGTATCTGAGATGAATGAAATAGGAAAAACACAAAAGTACCCACACTCGTTTTACCATTGCGACACTCATTGCCAAGCAAATGGGCCAGATCTATAGCACCATGTTGTTCTCGGAAGTAATGTCACATAGGGAGGCACAGCCAAGATCACTTAACTTGGAAAAGGTTGAGGAAACAAATTTCTCTTGTTGAGTACTGGTTGAGAATTTGGAGCTAAATAGGTCAAGTTTGTTGGGGGAAGGGAACCTTAAAACAAGTGAATAATGGCCTTAACTATTTAAAGCAATGCAATTTTGCACTGGCTGCTAAAGAATGCACTCAAGCAGGTGTTCTTCCTGGCTATTGTTCCTGGTGTGAGCAGTATAGTCATGTTACTTAGAGCAAACCTATTGCTGCACCTACCTAATTTTTGCCTGTCTCCCCAAGGGCATGTTTTGACTCAAAAGCAAAACACTTTTAAGGGGATGTATGGGGCAGCTGGAAAGCATAAACCACCAATATGTTGCTCAAACATTGTTCTTGAAGTGCTTTTAAATTTTTACTTTATTTTAAAGATTGTAATTCATCTTTCTTCCAGTGTACATTGTGGTGTACTGTACATTGTTCTACTCCTTGCCTGCTTTATCACCCTATCAAGCTGAGAAAGACTGATTGTCCCAAAGCCGCCTATTAATTGCATGGCTCAGCAGGGCCTGGAACTTGAATATGACAAGTCCTGGCCATCATAAATGCCATATTGGCTTTTCGTGAGGCTTGTCACAGCAAATCCTACTGCCTTCTAGGCTCAAGAGAAAATGCTTCAGAATTCATCATTTCATTACTTGTGTTAATTACTTTCATAAGATATTCTAAGACCTCCTAGCAATTGCTTTAAATGGAAAGGTCTGGGAAAGGGATTTTCTCCATAGCATTGGTTACCAAAATAAAATATGCCCCTCTCTTCCTAGTAGGTTCTAGATATGTTTCAATTGTGACAGTAAATTTTTTAAATAAATGGACAAGTGACAGTATTAATTTTTTTCTTTCTCCCACTTCCAATGTATTAAAAGCTGTATTGTTTAGAACGGTCAGCATTCAAACAGCTTTGTGACTGCTTCCTCTGAAGTTCTAAAGAAAAACAATTAAGCACAGAGGAGGACCTCTTCTCTCCCCCCCCCCCCTTTTTTTTTTGTCTATCCACCAGTGTTGAAATTTAAAGAATACTTGGTAGTACAGCCAGTCCTCCTTATCCATGGATTTTTTTATCTATAGATTCAAGCATCCACAGCTTGAAAATATTCCAAAAAAAGTATAAATTCCAAATAGCAAATCTTAGTTTTTGATTTTATATAAAGAACACCATTTTGCTATGCCATTGTATTTAGTGGGACTTGAGCATCCACGGATTTTGTTATCTACAGAGCCCAGCGGATAACAAGGACCCAGTATATGTCTCACTGCCATCAATGGGATTTACTACTAAATTTGATTGGAATCAGGCAGTGAAACATTTAAGGCAGACTCCCAGAATGAAAAGAAACTATTTTTGCCATGATTATATTTTAGGTTTGTAAAATGTAACAACCTTGGCTTCCTAAATCATAGAGTATTTGGCATGAATATTTATCTATCCCACCCCAAGCCCAGCACATAGATCCTGGTTAAAATAAACCAAGTTTGATACAGCTTTACTGATGGTGATCTGAAACCTTTGTTTGATCCTGTTTTCATATCATTGTTAATAAACCAAAATTAAACTGATTTCCTGTTTGAACATAAAATAGAGGTTTAGGGCAGGGGTAGGCAACCTTTTTGAGCTGGGGGCCAGGTTGCTGTCCCTCAGACAAATGGGGGGGCCGAAGCACCATAAATAAATAAATAAATAAAAATTAAAAATTAAAAAAATAAAAATAAAAAATATATGCATGCACACTCTCTCAGCCCCAGAAAAGCCATAGCAAAACCCCTGTGGAGATTTTGTCAAGAAAACCCCAAGAACAAGTAATAACAACAATAATCAATATCATCATGGCAGGCAGGGCCGGCGGGGCCGGTCCAAAGCCCTCGGGGGGCGCATCCAGCCCCCGGGCCTTAGGTTGCCTACCCCTGGTTTAGGGTCTTTACAGACTGCCATAAATAATGCAGCTTGAGTCCACTTTACCTGCCCTGGCTCAGTGCTAGGAAATCATGGTAACTGTAGTTTTTTCTGAAACATTGAGCTGCTATGTCAGAGAACTCTGGTGCCACAATAAACTACAGTTCCCATGATTCTCTAGCACTGAGCCAGGGCAGTTACAGTGGACTCAAGCTGCATTATTTATGGCATTCTGTAAAGGCCATTAGTTTAACAGGACCAAAACTGTAAGGAGTTCACAGGTGGCAGAGGTTGGGAAAGTTATTTGTGGAATATAGGTCCCAAAATTCTTCAGACAGCATTAGACGGCTATTAGAATTCGGGAGCTGTAGCCCAAAAATAACTTTGCAAGTTCCGGGAAATTATCCAAGTGTAGCTCACACAAGGACATGGCTGAATGTTAATATAAAAGTAGGTGGGTCATATATTCAGATTATATCCCCCCCATGATGATCTCAGTGAGCCCCTCCTTCCTATCCCTCTACAAATTCATACATATACCACAATTATTTTTAGAAGGGCAAACAGAAGTATAGCTCTCGCTGCTCCACCAACCTAGCTTTCTCCCCACCCACCAAATGTAAGAACATGCTATTAATGTGTCAGAGACAGGAAAAAGAAATAATATCAGACAATATGATCAAGTGGGCAACAGACATTGGTAGGACAATAATGGTAGATCACTGGGAGAAAGCAAGGAAAATGACAAGAAAATTTACTCGCTCTCAAGACATAAGAGAAAATCAATGGAAAATGGAACAAAGATGGTATCTCACCCCTGCTAGAATGGCAAAAATTTATAAACTACAAACGAACGAATGTTGGAAATGTAAAAGCAATGTTGGATCTTGGTATCATGTTTGGTGGAGATGTCCCAAAATGAAAATGTATTGGAAAAAAATACACATGACGATGGAAGACATACTTAAAAACAGACTTGAATTATATCCAGAATTATATTTATGAAATATGACATACAAACTAGAAGCAGATATAACTAGAAAATATTGGAGACTAATACTTTACATGGTCTCGGCAGCAAGAATACTAATAGCCTCCAAATGGAAACAGGAGACAACTCCAACGGTAGATGAATGGCTATTGAAATTGTTAGAGATGAAGGAAATGGACAAATTGACAAGGTTATTGAATAATGAGAATGTGGAATTGGTTGAGGAAGAGTGGGCTCCAGTGGAAGAATATATAAATAGAAAATGGGAATAAAGCAGCAAAGTAGTTATTAAGATTGTGTAAATGAACTGGATCTGAGATGATGATAGAAGATAGAATAGACACAGAAATGATGTATGTAAAATGTGAAAAAAATGTACTTACTTTCAAAGAACTATTGAGAAGTTAGAACTATGGGTAACTGTACTGTAAAGATGACTAAGAATATATTTTAAGTGGATTTTTTATTTTTTTTAAAAAATAAAATAATATATATATAAAGAACATGCTATCTACTAAATAAGCTTTCTGACACTGACACTCAAACACAAAAATTAATTCTAGTACTTTTCCTATCCTTTCCTATCTTTTTGAAATGCCCTTGCTAAAAAGGTTTGCAAAGAAGAATTAGAATCAGAATCTTAGCAAGGCTTATCCTTAAAGGCAAAGGTCAATAAAGTAATGAGTAAACCTGAGTGAAGTAAAATATGTATCATAGACAGAAAACTACACTTGTAAAATGCAAAGGAAAGCAAACAGTGGAAGGGTGTTGAAAGGTGAAGTGGCTAAACTGCCTTATACTGAATGATGGCCTCCCTCTCTTTCGGATTTGTTCACGCATTTGTAGTTTTAAATATAGAAAATGACACATGCATATGAGCACAAGGAGCTTATTTCAAGCAACACATACAATAGCATTGCACTATTGACAAACTTATCTACTGTGACTAATGTTAATGCTGGGAAGAAATGGGGGGGGGGGCGCAAAATTGATGCCTTTTCATGCTTGGAGCAGACTGTCTTCTGTGACACTATAGGGCCACCTACCACCAATTGCCAGGAAGAGAGGGTAGGTCAAGATAGTATCATGCTGAGCTGGGTTTGTTTTGTATCAAATGTATGACTTTTAGTGTGGTCATGCACTTTGTAATGCATCTGTAGCCACTTAGAGGATGCTGGCTAAATGTGGGATATAAATCTACTAAACCTTCTAATTTTATTATAGGGAAATTCAAGCTGTAGTTCTAACCCTAAGGAAGGAACTGTTTCCTATAGCGTGTCAATATTGGCTGCTTAATCCAGGACCAGCATTATTCCCCAGACTGGCCTTGTATCAGTCATAGTGACCACATGCACTGGGACAAATCTGGTGTGATGCTGCATCGTTGTGCACATGGGCCAATTGGGCCTGCACTGCATCAGTCCTGCTGGCCTTTACCTGTCATTGCTATCTCTAATGCTGCCACTTCCTCATGGGCAACAGGCCCCAGAAAGAGCCTGCCAGTGTGCCATTGCTTCTGCAGAGATCAGAATGGAGTACCCTGCCATGTGAACAACAAGGAGGAGGTTGCTCTTGACAAACTGAGGCACTGCATGAATGAATACCTGAAGATACTCCCAAACAGAATGCGGAAGCCAGTTGCTACATTTGAAGGATTTATTTACACAGGATAGGAGGCAAAAACTGTATACAGCAGATGTAGAGGTCTTGGATGAAAGCATAAACAGGCTTTCTCCTTCTCCAGCTCTCAGCAATACAGGAACGCTTCAACAAACTCACAGGCACCAACCACTGTCTGGCTCTTTTGTTGTCTTCAAGGACATAGTCACCAGATGTCCAAGCCTTTATCACACATACACACACACAGAGATGACTTCAGTTCTGCTACTACATATCACTTTAGTGGGAAACACCAGGCTACCCACCTCTTTATTGATTGCAGGGGTGTCTCATTTTGACCTCAGCAGAAGTGAGGGCACACTGGACAGGACTGACGTGGAACCCTTGACTGTGAGTAAGCAGCAGCAGTGGTTGCAAAAACATACCATCCTCTTCCCCCACACTGTTTAGTGTTGGGTAGGAGGATGGCATGGCTCTTTGCTCTTGGCATGTGGACAATAGATTGGGCTGAACTCAACCCAGTCCAGCTATCCACATGTCAGAAGAACCTGCAGTCACTCCAGGGTTTCTGGGGAACACTGTGCTTTCCCTGCAAATTTGATTAGTTTGGAATAAAGTTGAATTAACGGTTAGAAACCATGGTATCTCCCAAGAAGTAGCTGAATATCATGAGGTCTGCCAGCACCAGATTTTGGTTGAGTTTTGTTTTTCCCAAGTGTACGCAAGCTCTGTCTACACTGAGTAGACAGAGGGGTTCAACTCTGTAATGTTAACTTTTTTCCAGTTTCCTTATGGATTTTATTGTATCAAATTTGTAAAAACAAATTAGAAATGCCAGGCTGATGGCAATTGACCACTAATTTATTATTGATTGACAACCTACTACAGTTGTCCCTCCCTGTGGACTTCGAGTCTGCGGTCTTGCTCTTCACGGGAGGGACAAGCTTCTGTGGAAAAAATGGCAGTACGCGCCTGCGTGCACTTCCATTATTTTCAATGAGGCTCAAATATTTGTGAGTCACCATTTTTGATTGACAACCTACGTGGTGGGTGGGTGGGTTCTGGAACAGATCTCCCATGAACTGGAAGGGGCAACTGTACTTGACTTGCAAGCTCATAAATTGTATATAGATGTAATGTAAACTCGAGTTCATCTCGGATGGGAAATCTTTGGCTTTCAAATGTTTTGATCCACAGTTCTCATAACCCCTGGCCATTGCCCATTCTGACTGGGTCTTCTAGAGTCAAAATGTAAAACATATAGAGGGTAAAGGGATCCTTATCTTTGTGATCCCTATTTTTAGTACTACAGGAAAAATTTGCCCTCCCTCCCCATACATTTGCAAGGAAGAGATCAGACACATTCATTTCTTGTTTTCAGCTAGTTGCAATTTGTTGTAATGTCCAAACTTTTGCAAACTGTGATATGCTTTTATTATGGTTTGTCTGAATTAGTCAGGATTGTACATGGTCAGACACAGTTTTAACCATTAAGAGAAAATGTGGTTAGTTAAATCCAATTTCTTCCTCTTGACTGAACCACAGATGTAAGGAGAACGTCTGAGCCCAAGGCTCTTCCAGACTCATCCTACAAAGTACTGGGGTTAAAGAAGAGTTTTATAGGATTAGGCTATCTAGATTTTGGTTTCCTCTAGTGGCCAACTACATGCCTAATGAAAAAGCAATTTTAAAAATTTGTTAGTCTGTCCCAGAGCTTGCTACATTTCCTTTTTGGACCACAGCTCTGAGAATTGCCAAGCCAGATGGCCTGCAGCCACCACACTTTCAAAGGAAAAAAATGTTTCAACGTTTTGCTCTGTTCCTCCACCACCAGCCCTTTGCATTAGTTTGTGCACCTGCACGAGGCTCATAGGAGGTTGCCAGAAAAGGTGATAAAGGACTCTGTAACTCTTTCAGCAGCTTGCTTACTTGCCTGGATGAAATTAATTCCACATTGTCTAAGACAGGTGCTTTAAAAAAATGAAAAGAAAAAAAGTGAAAATATAAGTTGCCTGAAGTTATTTTACATTTTTTCCTTCCAGACTTGTTAGAAGGCACCACATTAGCTGTGATAACTAATTGGTTTATTAAAAGATCTCAAACGGTCTGGAAGCTGGATTGTATACAGGTAGTGGAACCTATTTATAATAGGAACACCATCTTGTCAATGTCTAATTGTGCTATCATGGGAACTCTGGACCAAATCCCAACTAGAATAAAGGTAAAGGTATTCCCTATTGACAAGGTTGTCAAGTCGTGTCTGAATGTTGGGGGCAGTGCTCATCTCCGTTACAAAGCCGAGAACCAGCGTTGTTAGAGACTATTCTATGATCATGTGGCCAGCATGATTTCATAGAATGCTGTTTACCTTCCCACCGAAGTGGAACCTATTTATCTACTTGCATTTGCCTGCTTTTAATCTGTTAGGTTGGCAGAAGCTAGGACTAATGAGAGGAGCTCACCCCATCATGCAGCACCTGGGCCTCGAACTGCCAACCTGCCAGTCTTGCAATCAACAGAGTCAGTGCCTTAATCACTTGAGCCACTGCATCTGCAACTAGAGTAGACACAGTGAAATCAATGGGACTTATATAAATGGTAATTACATGTCCTATTCACTCTAGTTGTGGCTACAATTGGATTCAGTTCTCTTTTTAAAAATAGAATTGGTACAAAGTATATATAAATGTAAAACAAAGTATATACTTGAATAATTTGCTTAATATTAATTACTATGTGTGCTTAATATTATTACATAATAATTAGTATTTATATGATGCAATCAATGTTCAAAACTTTATCAAAGAAATCTATACCAGTAATACATATGTACATCAAAATCCATAGATAGTTATGAATATATACACTTAGCATTGCTAATATAGTGTAAATTAATGCAGTGTCAATCTTAAAAATATAAAATGATAATTTAATCTCAAATATCACCCCTTTTACTTTCTGATCTCCTAATCCATATCTTAATTCAGGGGTCGGCAACCTACGGCCCGCGGCCTGCATCCGGCCCGCGGACCCCCGCTGACTGGCCCCTGACGACCCCCTCCACCGCCGCAGGGCGTGCACGCCGCAGGCACCATTTTGTTTGCCAAAATGACAGCCGCGACTCATTTGTGCATGCACAGGAGTACTGCGCATGCGCAAATGACTCGTGGCCACCATTTTGACAAACAAAATGGCGGCCGTGAGTGGCGGCTGCCATTTTGTTTGCCAAATTGATGGTAGCGAGTCATTTGCGCATGCGCAGGAGTACTGTGCATGCGCAAATGAGTCGCGACTGCCATTTTGGCAAACACAATGGCGGATGTGACGTGTGCGGCTGCACAGCAGCCAAAATGCGTGGCAGCGGCGGCAATTCCCCCCCCCGGCCCGCCGGAAGGGAACGTTGCCAGCGACCAGCCCCAGGTAAGGGAAGGTTGCCAACCCCTGTCTTAATTCATCAAAAGAGAGAGGAGAGGAAAAAGAAAAATGCAAGACTAACAAACATATGATCACAAACTCTTAAGGGCGTCTGACTTTGTAGTACTTTACTTGAACTTTCAGTTATGCAATTAATTAATACAAGATCTCATTAAGAAAAATGTGTTACGCTGTAGGAGTACAAAGCTCAAGTTTTTGGAATCTACTTTCGTTTTCTTTATAAAACTGATAGATCCACCATCCAGAACCAGCTGCAAAGTGCTGTGCAACAGACTTAAATAATTCTGAGCCTGGAATTTATTTTGAGTATTGAAACTTACATAAACTCATTTTTCCACACAAAAATCTATTATTACTATCCCCCCACCTCCACATTCTTTATATATGCAGTACAATTTAGGACAGGGAGGAGTCAGTTATATTGTTGTTCCATTGTTTAAACAATCCTTGTTGATCTACTTCAGATTATAAAGAGCTTTTCCAGATAGATTGTGATCTACCTTTAACATTAAAGTTGATAAGGGGTTGCAGACTGCCAGAAATAGTGCAAATTGAGTAATAGTGCCACTCTATTCTGCTTTGGTCCGGCCTCACCTGGAGTACTGTGTCCAGTTCTGGGCACCACAATTCAAAAAGGATGTGGAGAAACTGGAGCGTGTCCAAAGGAGGGCAACTAAAATGGTGAAGGGTCTGGAAACCAAGCCCTATGAGGAACGACTTAGGGAGCTGGGGATGTTTAGCCTGGAGAAGAGAAGGCTGAGAGGTGATATGATGGCCATGTTTAAATATTTGAAGGGATGTCGTATCGAGGAGGGAACAAGCTTGTTTTCTGCTGCTCCAGAGACTAGGACCCGAAACAATGGATGCAAGCTGCAAGAAAAGAGATTCCACCTCAACATCAGGAGGAACTTCCTGACAGTAAGGGCGGTTCAAGAGTGGAACACACTCCCTCGGAGAGTAGTGGAGTCTCCTTCCTTGGAGGTCTTTAAGCAGAGGCTGGATGGCCATCTGTCAGGGATGCTTTGATTGGGAGTTCCTGCATGGCAGGGGGTTGGACTGGATGGCCCTTGTGGTCTCTTCCAACTCTATGATTCTGTGATTCTATGAGTCCACTTTTAGGGTTAGGGTTAGTGCTAGGGAATCATGGGAATTGTTTTTTTCTGAGACATTGAGCCTTCTCTGTCAGAGAGCTCTGGTGCCACAATAAAATACAGTTCCCATGATTCCCTAACCCTAACCCTAATCCTAAAAGTGAACTCAATTTGCACTATTTCTGGCAGTCTGCAACCCCCCGATGTGACTGTAAGAGCTGATAAGTGGATAAATAATCAACCCTGTAATAAAAAAAACATATTTCAATATCATAGGCATTTTAATGTATTTTGGGGTGCTGAATTTGAATACAAGACATTTGCAAATTTGTATCATGCACACTTCTTTGATACATTCAATATTTTTATCAATTCAGTTGTTACTCAGCTTTGATTAAGTGCAGACACTAATGTCCCAATGTGATTTCTTTTTGTGTTTTCGATTTTTTTTTGTTTCAAATCAGTTAATCAAAATGTTTTGAAAGTGTATTATAAGACTTTAACCCCTTTCTTACCCTTTGCCTGATACAGTAATTCTTTGCAGGATTATTTTATTCAGTCACATATTGCAACAGGGGTAGGCAAACTTTTTGAGCCAGGGGCCAGGTTGCTGTCCCTCAGACAATTGGGGGGCCGAAGCACCAAAAATAAATAAAAAAATAAATACGAATAAAAATAAAAATAAAAAAATAAAAAATAAAAAAATATGCATGCACACTCTCTCAGCCCCAGAAAAGCCATGGCAAAACCCCTGTGGAGATTTTGCCAAGAAAACCCCAAGAACAAGTAATAACAACAATAATCAATATCATCATGGTGGGCGGTGGCGGGGGGCGGCCTAGGGCCGGTCCAAAGGCTTCGAGGGCTGCATCTGGCCCCTGGGACTTAGGTTGCCTACCCCTGTATTACAACATAAAAATGTCAAAGAAAGTTGTGTAAAAGCTATGGAACAAATCTGAGGTCATTTTTGGATTTAGAGCACCAAATTCCTATAAAACCAGTATACTTTTTTTTTTTTAAAGGTTTTCTGACCCTCAGTTTTTCAGGCCTGGGTAATGATAGACAGAAAGGTGCTTCTTTTGGTTTAGTACTTTCATCTTTATAAAAATATAGATGTGAATTTGTATTTTAAAAGCCACATAATTACAAAGAAACACTTCTGGAAATATGTCTAAATTGGATTTTGAAAACAGAAACATCTTTGGCTTGATTCAGTGTGTTAGAAGATTTCTTGTAGTGGTGTTGCATTCCAGCTACCAAATGTACCCCAACAAACCCTTTGGGATATGGTTTTAGCTTATCTTGTGATACAGAAATAAACACTTCATTACTGAATCTGAGAATTCCTCCACTTTGTTTGTTTTGAAGCCTAGTTAAGCAAATAATTAACCAACTCAGAAGTTAATGTTCATTATTTGTCTTATGGTAGCCAAGGCAACAGCATGGAGGTTCACTTAAAGCGAATTTGCAGTTTTCATTACAATAAGTGGACTCCTCACAACAAATCTACAAATAGATTATTGGGGATAAATGTGAAAAATAGGAGGGTGTTTTTGGGCACTGGGTTTTTGGAGCCTCTCCCCAGTTACATAAGATTAGACCCTGGAATGGATCAGTTTAAAACTCACAGTGGTTGCTAGGATCTTTCCTGCTGCCTCATTCCCCGGGCTTGCTAGGAGAAAGTGGGGTGATTTTCTTGAACTAGCCTGGTAGCTTGGCTTATAACACAGGCTTATAACAATATGCAGGGACATGCTGGGATAGAAATTGCTTCCTGGTTCTCTGGTTTGCAGATGTGCACAGCAATATGTAGGGCAGTGGGAAGGGGATTTCTAATCTTACCATGTGCAGGGTTGGACAGCTATAGTGCCAAGCTAAAATTCCCATTCTTCCATTGCCTAATTTACAAAGAAAGAAATGTCCTCAGCAGCTCCCTCACAATAACTTCATGACTTAGATTAGGGATAGAAAACTAGAAAGTTGATGGTTCCAAGGGATGTGTCCAGGCCCCTAATATCATTCTGCCCACCACCACAAAATGATTCCTTGCCCCTAATCTAGTGCCTTGTGAAGGTCTTACCAGTGACCATTGCTTGCACTTTACCACTTTGCTGGTCACTCCATCTCTTAAGTAATAGAAGAGAGGCAGGAAGGGTTATTCATGGGCATAGGCTGCAGCAAAACTGCCAAGTCCATTGTGTTTATGATGACTTGTGGGGCATGATGGATATTTGGGCCTTGAGTTTTAAAATGAAATATTTTTGAGCACCCAGCAGATGAATGTTTATGAAATGGATCCATTCACATAATCAGGCAAGGGGTAGGATCCTGATCTCTTCAAATTAGAAATATATTTTGGTTTGGTAACACAGTTTTAGCCAATTCAGTGAGGTCTCTTGACCATCACTCTGGATTTCTGGTGGTGAGAGACACAAATTAACCAGTTCAATTCTGGTTATAAATCTCTTTATTTCATATTTCAGGTAGGATAGCAGAGTAGCCCAGGATTCTGGGGATATACAGTACCATGTCACTTGTTGGAGTATAGTAAAAAAAAAAAATTGTTGCAGAGTTCATTGATTTTGGAGAGGTCTAGTTCTTTCTTTCTTTCTTTCTTTCTTTTTTCTTTTTTTCTTTTCTTTTTTTTTTTGTCCTTCCTGAACTCTACTCTGTGATTTGGGAATGAAATATGTTTCTGTAGACTGAATAATAATTATGTTATAAGCTTAAGTAACTGGTGTAATTTACTGTATATGCTTGACTATAAATAGATCACAAAAATAAGGCAAAGGACGATTTGGGGCTAAGATTACAGATTTTGATAGACCTGTGGATAAATTGAGGGTAAAACATAGGGGTATGTAACAAAGGATGTAAAAAATGAAGCAAAGGAAAACAATGCCAAAGAACTTACAAAATTCCAGTAGGCATAACTGTGCTCAGTTTGTGGATGGATGAGACAGCAGATTCCAGGATAGATTATACTCTTGCCTTTCACTGGGGATGGTTCCTTTAAAAAAAAAGAGAGATAAAGTACAGTATATACATTATAATAATAATAATATAATAATAATAATTTTTATTTAATACCCCGCCCCTCTGAGCTCAATCGGGGCGGCTTACATCATAAAAATTCAGCAGTAGTTAAGAACATTGACCTATGGATAAGCTGACTCAGTTTTTTTTAGGTCAATTTTTAAATTAAAATTTCTAGACTTATACATGAGTATATAAATAGTGTTAAATGCCATGTTAGTGCAGTGTAATGAGTCCTTCAGATGAAGTACTTGGTTTGAGTGTTCTGTGGCATACATACTATGTGAGGCATGCAACCTAACTCTGCCCTTCAAGTGCATTGTTTCCTGTTCTAGAGGAGTTCTGTCTTTCAGTGCTTAAATATTAATTCCTGCAATACCTGGCCCATTAAGCCTTATTTAGAGAACTGAGATGTCATTCTCTTAGAATACATAACTTGATATACATTTGGGCATGATCTAACCAGCCACATAAGATTTTATTATGAGTATATGCTGTGCAACTTTTCATGCCAAAATGTGGCTTGTCTTGTTTCAAAATACCTTTTGGCAAGTATCAGTTGTTTAACTAAACCCAGTAGAAGCCTGCCTTTTGATTTTTGGCAACACAGTTGTTCAGTTTTGTCTGGACTCTGTTGGTAAAATGGCAGGAAAAGTCTCTATTCTGTATGAAGCCAAATCATAAAAATATTTAGAGCTCTGGTGTATTTTTTTTTAAAAAAATAACTAATTTAGTAATGCCTTGGTTTGATTTTTTTAAATAGACTGGCAGCTAAATGAGAAATATTTCATGAATGAATACATGTCTGTAAATGTTATTTCTATAAGAGATTATTGGAACAAATTATTAACCTAGATTTTGAACTCTGAAAGAAATTATATAAACTGTTTTCATTTTGGTCCTTTATAACATTTATCAATACATGAGATTTGAAACAAATACATAAGATTTGAAACAAATAGTGAGAACGTTTTCTCCTTCATATGTTACATTCTCTTTGTAATAAGATACTGGGTTTTGCAGCACAGAGAGTACGAAGTGAAAAATCCAGTAAAAGAGCTGTTGTACTTTGAAACTTTGCTGTTTATACATTTCAGTTATCAAGTGTATGGATTTCACCTAGCATGTTGCTGTGTCTGTTTTATGTATGTTACCCAATGTGTTCCCATCAGAGTAGATGGATTTAATTAATGGATTACATAAGTGATGATTTGCCATTTAGTAATTGATTCAGTGGGTATTCTTTGGTTGGAATAGGAATTGGATCTAGGTCAGTGTACTTTGGAAGAAAGCTTGTCTGTGGCTTGATCAGTATATCTCTCTAAATCAGGTTCGATGAAGGGAAGTTTACTTTATTTTACTGACCAAAAAAGGCACTGAGTATTTTGCCTACTTTTGTATCTAATGCCCAGATTCAAATACTAGTCCCAACTAGAGTGGACCCATTCAGTCCATTTCTGCATAGTCAGTTTTGGTAAATCCCTCTGACTGAACAAATTTGTTGTAATTGGGACTACTGACTTAGGGCCTTTGCAGACTGCCAGAAATAGTGCAAATTGAGTTCACTTTAAGGGTTAGGGTTAGTGCTAGGGAATCATGGGAATTGTAGTTTTTTTCTGAGACATTGAGCCTTCTCTGTCAGAGAGCTCCGGTGCCACAATAAAATACAGTTCCCATGATTCCCTAACCCTAACCCTAACCCTAAAAGTGGACTCAATTTGCACTATTTTTGGCAGTCTGCAACCCCCTAAGGTTTTGTTAGTGTGATGTACTGGTTAGACTAGGACTCCAGAAAACCAGGGTCCAAAGATCCACTAGTCACAGAAAGCCACTTGATGGACTTGGAAAAGTCATATTCTCCTAGCCTTAGAAGGAGACAAGGGAAAACCTCTAAATCTTGCCAAGAAAACACCATGATAAACTCACCTCAAGGTTGTCATAAGTCATAGATAACCTGAAAGCACACAACAACAAATTTTTAGCCCACAGTGGAAGAAACATATTTCCATTATTTACTGCTGCAGAACTGCACAATATTGATCATTAAGATTTTTCAGTTTAGCACCTGTAATATGTGCCTTCACAGTCTAGCTTTCAATTCTTGGTTTTCCAAATGTGGAGACAGCAGTACCATATTGTTGCCACTCTGGGCACTCTTGAGACCTGGCTGGATAGAAAACAGCATATTACATTTCAAGGGCAGACTTCCAATGTTTTCTGTCAAAAGGCTGGAAACAGTAAATGGCATGCGGTCCTCTTAAAAAATAATAATACAAACATGCAATAGGCATCAAGCATCCAAGAGACACTGCAATTACTAATAATGGCAGCTACCCCAGTGAACTGTTTGTGGCCAAGTTAATGCAGAGTATGAACCTAAGATAGAAATCCTCCCTATATCACTAGAAATCCATTTATGATAGTTGTTATTGTGGGGGGGAGTGCGGGGGGGAGAATTTAATTTATGCTATTTGTACATATATTGTATTTGTTATCTGTAGAAAAGGAAAGTAAGAAATATTTATTTTAAAACAGTGAATACTTAGCCACAAATGCTAGGTCTAATGAATAATGACAGCTTAGAGTGGGTTGGCAGTAGATGGCAGATGCAGAAGTCATAACAACCAGGGTATGCCGGGCCTGATATAAATTATTTTCTCACTATCCTCACCTCCAGCTTCCAAATTATTCAGGACTGTCTACTTCTGTGGATTTTTTTAAAAGAAGAGCAGAATTTTAAAAATAATGATAACAACCCATAAAGGAGTTTGTGGGGTGGGAGAGAGATACTGGAGTCTGCATGAATGAGCCAAAATGGGCTAGAGCTTGAGGAAGCAATCATCCCCAATAATGCACACATACCACTGCAACCACCTCACAGAAGTCATTTTAAAAGATATATAGAAAGATGTACAGACAGAAACAGTGTGAGGGTGTCACACTTGGAAAGAGGCTGCTAGCTCTCCCCACCAGAATCTTAGAAACAGCAGTGTAGTGGTAAATTTTGAAGTTCAGGCCACCATAAACACAGTCCTCACAGGGAACAACAAATTCCCAAGGAGACTCCAAAAAAGACAGGCAGCTGTAATAATATCATTTAAGTAGCAATAGTAGTATTTTAGCATTTTTCATTTCCACTGGGAGCAGGTCTTTTGTAATGCTAATGCATTTTGCCCACTAAAGAACAACTCACCTTCAGATACCTTGGATTATGACAGGGATAGCAATGCAAACATATAAGCTGTTTCCCCTTCAGTTACTGTGGATCACAGCAGTTTGCAGTTAAACCAGGGACAAGGGGAGAGCCCAAGACAGTTGATAAATGATGTCATAGTCAAAAAGCTCCATGCCTTCAACACTGTGAACTTTGGCTCCACTATATCACAGCTTATGAACTCACCTTTTTCTTTGTATCTGAGCGAATTCTTTCTTGAACTCTTATGGCTAGATAGAGTTGTTCATTTGGATAGTGCTCAAAGCACCAGTAATCTTATATTTATCTTTTCCAGTAATATTCTGAATACTTCCCTGTTTGCAAAAATACCTGTGTAACTGGCTTTAAATCATTTTGCTAGCCATTTTAATATGTTAGAATTGTGTGCTTTTTCCGTTTTGCTCATGTGTGCATATTTCTGAATGGCTTTTTTCTTGCCTAATTATTACTATTACAGCAGACAACAGATGTGCCACCTCAAATGCAGTAACGTGTGCCACCTGCCTTGCTCTGGGCCCAGAATGTGGATGGTGCAGTCAAGAGGTAAGCTTTTCCGTCATATTAATCACAGCAGTATTTATTTATCTCTTTAGCTACTTCTCTTCCATCTTTGGAAATGAAACCAAAAAGAGTTTCTAACATCAGAGGGAAAATTCTACGACTGTCAGGAAAAGCTCAGTAACATTTAATAATAATAATAATAATAATAATAATTTTTATTTATATCCCGCCCCTCTGCCAAGCAATCGGGGCGGCGTACAACATTACAAAATTACAAACAACAATCAACTTGAAATTCCACCCCTCCTTTACCCACCCACCCATCCCTCAACATATTAAACAAAATCATTTACAATAATAAAATCAATAACAATAATAAAAATATACAAATTTAAAAATACAAAAATTCTTATTATTATAATGCTTCAAGGACTGTGGATGGCAAAACAGTCCTCCGCGGCCGCTGCCCGCCGCCTCTTGCTGCCTGGTGCCGGTGTTAGCGAGGGCTGGCTGGGCTGGGGAGTCCTTCAAGCGGCTCAAGCACCGCCGCTGCCACGCCTCGGGAAGGAATTCTGAGCTGGCAGCCTGGTCCCTCTGCCGCTGGCATGCTGGTGGAATTGAGGGGCGAGAAGGGAGCTCTTCAAGGCTCTGCTCCGCCCCGCCACATGTGGAAAAAGGCAGGGAAGGAGTTCTGAGCCAGCAACCTGGTCCCTCTGCCGCTGGCATGCTGGTGGAATTGAGGGGCGAGAAGGGAGCTCTTCAAGGCTCTGCTCCGCCCCACCACAGGTGGAAAAAGGCAGGGAAGGAGTTCTGAGCCAGCAACCTGGTCCCTCTGCCGCTGGCATGCTGGTGGAATTGAGGGGCGAGAAGGGAGCTCTTCAAGGCTCTGCTCCGCCCCACCACAGGTGGAAAAAGGCAGGGAAGGAGTTCTGAGCCAGCAACCTGGTCCCTCTGCCGCTGGCGCGCTGGTGGAATTGAGGGGCGAGAAGGGAGCTCTTCAAGGCTCTGCTCCGCCTCACCACAGGTGGAAAAAGGCAGGGAAGGAGTTCTGAGCCAGCAACCTGGTCCCTCTGCCGCTGGCATGCTGGTGGAATTGAGGGGCGAGAAGGGAGCTCTTCAAGGCTCTGCTCCGCCCCACCACAGGTGGAAAAAGGCAGGGAAGGAGTTCTGAGCCAGCAACCTGGTCCCTCTGCCGCTGGCGCGCTGGTGGAATTGAGGGGCGAGAAGGGAGCTCTTCAAGGCTCTGCTCCGCCCCACCACAGGTGGAAAAAGGCAGGGAAGGAGTTCTGAGCCAGCAACCTGGTCCCTCTGCCGCTGGCGCGCTGGTGGAATTGAGGGGCGAGAAGGGAGCTCTTCAAGGCTCTGCTCCGCCCCACCACAGGTGGACTGTGTATGTAGTTAACAATAATAATAAGAAGAAATGTAAGAACAGATAGCCATGTGGATGTAGCCATGTGGATGTAGATGGGGAAGAAATGTCATTTTTGCCATTTTCCATGGAGAAGAATTGGCATCATGAATGTATGTGTGTTGTGTATTACCAAATGTGATGTTATATTGTATTTCAACAAGCTGTGATGCTAGTATAGCTTATTCAGATTCCTTAGAATCTGAGCATATCATTGAACAATACAAGATGGATTTTGGCCTCCAAAATAAAACCCAAATATGGGAGTTTCCCCTCAGGCAATTCCACTTCTACCTCTAAATGGAGGGGTTTATCAACCATTATCCCACCAACTCTGTGGTTTTCTACTTGGACAGTCCCCTAATTCCCCCAGCTACAAGGGTTCCTCTCAGAAAATCTAACTGTACGTGTTCCATTGGAAAAAAAAATCTTTTGGTTTCTAGCAGAATTAGAAATACATCTTCCTGATAGTTTGGGGCTGCAACCCCCATTATCCCTAGCTAGCATAGTGCGTAGGAGTTCAGAGTGTTTGAATTTATTTGATTGATTGATTGAATTCAGTGGTGCATTCTCTATTATCACTTGTGAGTCTTTAGCCAGTGTGACTAGTGATTTGTGTGTTGGACTGACTCTGGCAACCAGGGTTTGATTCCTTGCCCAGCCATGAAAACTGACTGGATGGCCTTGGGCAAGTCATATGCTCTCAGCCTTAGGGGAAGGCAATGGCAAACCTCCTCTAATAAATCTTGCCAAGAGAACCGATAGGTTGAGAACCGATAGGTTGAGAACCGATAGGTTGCCATAAGTTTGAAATAACTTGAAGGCACACAAGAACTTTAGCATATGTATTCTACAAGAAAGTTGGTATATATGATCTTAAATGCACATAAGCTTCCACTTTTCAAAAAATAGTTTCAGAAAGTTTCAAAATGTTTTCAAGAGCAGTCAATGAGTGATGGTTTGTAGCTGACCAGAAGATTTTTTGCTCAGAGACTGCAGGTCTTGGGATGAGTGAATGAGGCTCTAAAAACTGTAACTGCTCCAAGGGGTTGGCAGAGAGAACTGCAACAACAACCCTACAGATATGAAACAACAGTTTTGTTTGCCATGGAAATAGAGCATCTGCCATGGCTCCTCCCATCTATGTATGGTTTCTGCCCCAGTATTTTCAACCAGTTTTATAGCTTCATTGGAGAATGCTTTTGGCCCCAATTTAGCCAAATTGCAGCCAGTTATTTTTTTGTTTCTGCTGCTAGTTTAATTTTAGAAAGTTGGCAAACAGAAGGCATCTTATAAAAAAAGCTAGCATAATTTACCATGTCTGATTTCCACTTTTAGAATTTGGGATGTAATGATAGTAATGGGTAACTGAACTTGAGTGGATTTTAAAACTTCCTATTTTATAGTTCAGATAATTATAATGTACTGTTTGTAAACTCCTGGTGTTAAAGAACAAAGAGTTGCTAATTGAGACTCTTAATCACAAGTATTCCAGCCATGTGCTTCAAATAATGCCTGGTTCAGCATGTGCATAACTGAGATTTTTCTTGACAGACATTTTTATACCCATCTATTGCATATTGTTATACACATACATATATATTGTATTACTGCAATTCTTGGGGATCATCACAGCAGATAGGAAGTAATGTGCAATCTGTATATCAGATGTGAAGAGCACAGAAACTTTGATCTATGCATCCACATAAGTGGAAGCCTAGAGTCATCAATTGCTTCATTTTATGCCTAATAGTACACATGCTTGTAATCTTGTGTAACCTAATGATTAGTTATTCCAGTGCATGTGGTGAGACTCTTAACAGGGATAGGGTAAGGAACATGGGCTTTCTTATTCCAACAATGTCACTGTATGTTGAGCTGTTTCAGGACAAAAGTGAAAATACTCCTTAAAACCTATAAAATCCTTTACTGTTAGGCTGTTTGAAGGACTGTATTCTCTTACATGCATTTGCACACCCACTGAGATCTTAGGGTCTTTACAGACTGCCAGAAATAATGCAGCTTGAGTCCACTTTAACTGTCCTGGCTCAGTGCTAGGGAATCATGGGAACTGTAGTTTTTTGAGCCTTCTCTGTCAGAGAGCTCTGGTGCCACAATAACTGAGCCAGAACAGTTAAAGTGGACTCAAGTTGCATTATTTCTGGCAGTCTGCAAAGGCCCTTAGTTAGAACAACCTCAGGGGGATATGTGATGGTGACAGGAAAGTACAGTTTCTTGGGAGTAGTTCCAGACTATAGAACTCCCTGCTAAAGAAGGCTAGAGTGGCTCCTTCCCTGTTATCTTTTCGCTAATAGGCAAGACCTTTTCTTTTCTTTTTTTAAACCAGGAAGGCTTTTGACCAGGGGTCGGCAACCTATGGCCCGCAGGACGGTTCCGCCCCCCCGCTTACCAGCCCCCGCCAACCCCTGCTGCCGCCACCTGCCACTGCCGCTGTGAGTTTCAGCGGCCGCGTGCATCGTGTCTGCCATTTTGTTTTCCAAAATGGCGGCCGCAACGCGTTTGCGCATGCGCAGGAGTACTGCGCATGCGCAAATGAGTCGTGGCCGCCATTTTGGCAAAACAAAATGGCGGCCACGAGTGACGGCTGCCATTTTGTCTTCCAAAATGGCAGGCGCGACTCGTTTGCGCATGTGCAGTACTTCTGCACATGTGCAAATGCGTCACGGCCACCATTTTGGAAGACAAAATGGCGAGCGCAACATGTGTGGCGGCGGCTGCGGTAGCGTGTGTGGCAGGGGTTGCATGCGGCGGCAGGGGTCACGCGCGTACCACCATTCCCCCCCCAGCCCGCCGGAAGGGAGGACTTCAGCGGACTGGCCCCCGGCTGAAAAAGGTTGCCTACCCCTGCTTTTGACAACTGAATGGCTCAAAGAAGAGGGATTTTCACAGGCATGTGCTGTAATTTTTAATACTGAACTGGTTTCAATTCAAATTGTATATTATATAATATTACAACATTTTGTTATATTAAAATTTTGGTGAATTGGGTTTTTATATGTTAACATCTTGTGGTTTTATCTGTCCCATTTTTGTTCACCTTGCCATGAACAACTCTGAATACATGTGTAAAATTAAATCTCTGTACAGGGTATATGCATAAATATATATCTATCCATCTAGGGCTGTCTACACACAGTAGGAAGCCCTGCTTTTGTAAAGCTCTCAGTGATGTTCGTTGTACAAGAATTGTTGTAACGACTCAACAGAAGCATTTTGAGTGGCTCTGTAGTGATTTACATGTTGGACTAGGATTCTGGAGACCAGGGTTTGAATCCCTGCTCAACCTAGAAACCCACTGAGTGAACTTAGGCAAATCACACACTCTAAGCCTCAGAGGAAGGCAAAGGCAAATGTCCCTCTGGATGGATCTAGCCAAAAAAACCCAGGTAAAGGTTTGCCTTAGGGTTGCTGTAAGTCAGAAATGACTTGGAGGCACACAACAGCAATGTATTCAATCCCATTTTTCCATCCTCCCCCATCCCACCCCCAGGCTTCACAGAACTACTTTGATCTGTGTGTACTATATATGGGGCATCCTCCACCATTTTTATTTTCCTGGACTTTGCATCCCCTCCCTCCCTTACAAGGCTTTATTTTTCTCCATATGTTCTCTCCTGAAGGAAAACCATAATGTATTCCAGCTGATATATTTGTCAGTCAAAGCAATTTAATTATTCAATGGCACCACAGCAAATTTCATTTTCAGATGTCAGATTTATTTTCTGTTTAATTTAAAAAAAAACAATACTAATTTTGAGAACATGAGTGTTAGAATCTTTTTTGGGCACAGGCTGAATGAAAAAGTTACATTTGGTTGAATACAGTGAGAGAAGCTGGAAAGTCACAATATCATTTTTCTCTGTTATACTTGAATATGTATGATGAGATCTCAAGCTACCATGTCCTAAAAGTTATTTTTAGTGATGGTTTGGCCTCCTCCAGGGTTTGGTAATATGCAGTCTAGTACAAGGGAAGAGTGCGAGAAAAAGGTAGAACATCTATGCTGTAATACAGCTTAGGTCCAGACTATTTGAAGAACCATATCTCCCCATATGAACTTGCAAGAACACCAAGATCTTTGGAGGAAGGCTTTCTCTCATTCCCAACAGTTATGCTTAATGAGGACACAAGTGCTGCTCCCATCCTCTGGAATGCCCTACCATGGGAGGGTTGCCTTTTGTCAGCAAGCTAAGTCATTTTTATTTAAGCAGGCATACACCATATAATTGTGACAGGATGGTTTTAATGGACTGTGTGTGTTTTAGTTGTGCCTTTTAACTTTTGTATATTTTAATATAATTTTATACTGTTTTAGATGATCTTGACAGTTTTAAATTTTATTGTAATTTTTAAAAAAATGTTTTTATTGTTGAGCGGCCTTGGATCTCTTCTGGGAAAAAGGCAGCATACAAATAAAATAAAATAAAAGAAAGAACATGGAAAGCCATTATGTAGATTTCAGAGCAATAACATGCCCAATCTGTTTGTCCTACTTTTGAGGTTCTGTTTTGATGCATATATAAACAGGTTGTCTGATAATGATCTTTATACTTATTCAGGTTCATATGGTTATAAGCAGTTCATTAAGTAAGTAGGTTTCACTTAACTATGATCCAAAACACACTGCAGAAATAATCCAGTTTGAGACTGCTTCAACTGCCCTGGCTCAATGCTAGGGAATTCTGGGACTGTAGTTTTGTGAGACATTTAGCCATGTCTGTCAGAGAATTCTGATGCCACAATAAAATATAATTTCCAGGATTCCATAGCACTGAGGCAGGGCTGTTCATGCAGTCTGAAACTGGATTATTTCTGCAATGTGTTTTGGACCTATAATAGAAGTTGAGTACCAATATTTTGAATTGGGCTTCGAAATGAACTGGCCTCTAGTATAGCTGATGCAGAATTGGCACCATATGGTCTATAAATATCTATAAACTATCAAGCATCAGCCAGATATCTATATTTTATCCTAGCTATATCCCCCAATACAGTTGCCTGTTCTAGCAAACATCACTTTTTAATTGTGTGGAATGCATTATATAACAGAACTTTTCTCATTTTGGTATTTGTATTTGTATTTTTTTTGGCTCTTTCCAAACAGGATTTCATGACTGAAACAAAGTGGAAGGAACGATGTGACATAGTTCTTCATTTAATTAAAAGAGGCTGCAGGGCAGATTTTATAGAAAGTCCCAAAGTTGATGTGAGAGTATCCAGTAATGAAGTAAATACCCAAGTGACACCAGGAGAAGTTTCCATTCAGCTCCGTCCAGGTTTGCTTATCAAAACCAGTATATTTTAGTATGTAATATATATATTTACGTTGAGCACAGTTTGCAGATTAAAGAGAGTGTGCATTCTGCTATTTGTAAGTTTTTTGTTGTTTTGCAAGGGAAGTTATCTAAAGCTTACAAACTGAGATTTAAAGAAAAACTGAAAGAAACCAATGTAACATGTGCTCATTAAGAAAACAACTCTGGAACCTTTTGAACATGACAGTATTTAGCATTCTGCACTTCATCTAAAGTTTCCTAGCACCAGTTTTGGCCTCCACAATTTTTATATCCTTGGCATCTATTTAAACAGCTAATGAGCCTGCCTATCATGATCCATTGTCTACTTTCTACTAAATATTAATTGAAATTGATAAATAGAAGTGAATAACTCTAAATCCAGTTATCTTTCTCTGCCAAAAAAGTGTAGATGAAACTAGTTCATGATACATGATTTCTGTGTTTCACATTTTCTCCCATTTGGGATTTTCTGCTATGGGATAAGTTCAGACTCTCCCTGCCTTCACTTTTCTACTGACCGGCCCCCGCTGACCCCCGCCACCGCCGACCGCTGCGCAAACGAGTCACATCTGCCATTTTGGCAAACAAAATGGCGGCCATGACTCGCGCGGCATCGGCGGGGGGCGTCGGCAGCCATGCGCACACGCATGAGCACACACACCGCCATTCCCCCCACCCCCCGGCCCAGCAGAAGACCTGGGGACCAGCGACCTGCCCCAGGTAAGTAAACCTTGCTGACCCCTGATTTAGGGCTTTTGCAGACTGCTAGAAATAGTGCAAATTGAGTCCACTTTAACTGCCCTGGCTCAGTGCTAGGGAATCATGGGAATTGTATTTTTTTCTGAGATATTGAGCCTTCTCTGTCAGAGAGCTCTGGTGCCACAATAAGCTACAGTTCCCATGATTCCCTAGCACTAAGTCAGGGAAAGTGGACTCAATTTGCACTATTTATGGCAGTCTGCAAAGGCCCTTAGTCCCATTTAATAGGTAGAAGATGTGGACCATATTACCAGAAGCAACTGTGAGTAGGCTGGAGTAGATTCCCAAGCTATTCTTCTTCTTTAAAGTACATGTAGGAATATGTTTGTTAAAACATTTCAGGTAGTCATACAATGTTCTAGCAGTGGTGTGCTCTAATGGATGTGCAAGATTAATCTACATTTTTCTATAGGAAAATGCACTGTCATCGACTTATTCCAGTGGTTCTCATGTGAACTAGAAGATGTATATGTATTGCAGTACACAAGTATCTTCCTGAATACATTTGCCAGAAGGAAGGCTCACACTATCATCTTCAACAAGGCCCACCTATCTTTTAGAGCAGGAGTGGACAACCTGGATGGGGGTGCATGCGGTCAACAGACCACATGTTGCCTACCAAGATACCAAGTGTTGGTTGTCTAAGTGCTGAGACAAAAACAAAGCCCCCTCCCTCTCACATCATCATCCAGGACAAATGTTTCAAGTAAAATCAAGAATAACAAAGGAATTTGCTCTTTAAAAGGCACTGATTAGGGAGAGGAAAAAAGCCCTGGCTCCCTTACGACAGTAATGGCTAGTGACTCCCCTTCAGTGGGATGGTTAGAGGAGCTGTCCAAGTGCTGAAACTATTTTGGGGACAGAGTTCAGCACCTTCAATGGCACCTTTAATAAAGACTAAAACCTACCATGGATTCACTGACACAGAAACTACTAGCTACCACTACCTTGGGGGGAATCTTTTAAGAAAGCCAAAATCTTGCTCAAACCAATGTGTGGATGGTGAAAGTCTACAGTGGAATCAGAGCTGTAGGTTGCCGATCCCTGCCCTAAATTGTCTACATTAGTAGCCATGTTAATCTTTCCCTCCCTCCCTTCCTCTTTCCCATTACTTGTTTCTGCTTCTTGTATTCAGGTATTTCAGAACTGTTTTCTTAATGTGTATACCTAATATTTTCAAGTTTAGAGATATTCCACCTGAACTTCCACCTGCATCACAAAGCTATGCAGATGTTAACATAGCTTCATAAATGCGACTGAGTTATCTGCTAATTCTCAAGATTAGAACTGGGTGTAATTGCTGAGCATGCCCTGGTCTCAATCATGTGTTACACAGGTATACGCTTCATCTCTTGGAAACAGTTGCAATGGAATTTTAATACAGAACAGAGCAGAAGTCATTATTTATTCATAAAGCTGGTGTTCCAGACTCTCAGGGATTTAAAGTGATGATTGAAATAAGAGAAAACAAAACCTCATTCATGACAAAAATATTTCACATTGTGGGAGTTCCCTGGAAGTTTAGAATCTTTGTGTGAGCTTCATTTATAAAAACATAACACTTAAAGAGTGTTCTCATTTAAGAGCTGGCTTTGGGGAGAATCTGATAATATCAGCTGGATATTGGAGTTCCCTGATGCTTATATAGTAGGGATGAGGAAAGCATAGGGCACATGCTGCCCCCCAAGTCATAGAGTCACAGAATCATACAGTTGGAAGAGACCACAAGAGCCATCCAGTCCAAATCCCTGCCCTGTGGGAATACACAATTAAAGCACTCTGAACAGTTGGTCATCCAGCCTGTTTAAAAACCTGAAAAGAAGGAGACTCCACCACACTCCAAGGCATTGTAATCAGTTGTTGAACATCTCTTGTCATCAGGAAGTTCTTCCTAATGTTTTGGTGGAATCTCTTTTCCTGTAGCTTGAATCCATTGCTGTATGTCCAAGGGCCTCTGCAGACGGGAGGCTCTGGGCTGCCCCAAGGAGTGGTGGATCGGGGCCACGGCAACTCCACGGCATGGCCCTGATCCTCCCTTTTGCCGCCCTAAAAAGATCGGCAAAATGCTGCTCCTTTTAGGGGCTGCAAAAGGCCTCCCTAAGAGCCAGCGCTGTGGCTCTTCCTCGCCCTTTTGGCGTAGTGTGTTTAAATGCTGCACTGGGATGGTGTCCTGATGCTGCATGCCATGTGTAACAGCATGTGGCATCAGGATGGCGTTGGGGTGGGTATGAGGCAGCCGGCGTATGGCTGCCCCGCCCCAACTCTACCCCCAGGCTGGCCCTTTGGGCCGGTCTGCAGAGGTCCCTAGTCTCTGAAGCTGGAGAAAACAAGTTTGCTCCATTCTCA
The DNA here is from genome assembly GCA_026167975.1 of Phrynosoma blainvillii. Taxonomy (NCBI): domain Eukaryota; kingdom Metazoa; phylum Chordata; class Lepidosauria; order Squamata; family Phrynosomatidae; genus Phrynosoma; species Phrynosoma blainvillii. The sequence continues at coordinate 44,554,675 of JANUYF010000005.1, forward strand.
AAATGACATGCTTTCAAATATTTAAATAGGACTGTCATGTCACTTCTTAACTTTTCTTCTCCATACTTAGCATACCCAGCTCTCTAAGCCGCTCCTCATAAAGCATGGTTTCCAGACCTTTCACCATTTTGGTCATCCTCATCTGGACATGCTCCAGCTTCTCAATATCCTTCTTGAATGGTGGTGCCCAGAACTGGACACAGTATTCCAGGTGAGGTCTGACCAAAGCAGAATAGAGTGGCACTATTACTTTCCTTGATCTAGACATTACACTCCTATTGATGCAGCTTAGGATCATATTGACATTTTTATCTGCTGCATCACACTGGAGACTCATGTTTAGCTTGTGGTCTACTAAGAATCCTAGATCCTGTTTGCATATTGTATTGTCAAGCCAGATATCATTTATCTTATATCTGTACATTTCATGTTTTTCTTTTTAATTTTTTTTATTTAACATGCTACATACAAAACATACAACACTTATCAAGTCTACATAAACACATAAACAAACACAACTTAAAAGTCTCCCTTATTAACAAAGTCTTGACGCTTCTTCAACATAATCAAATATGTTGTAGTTTCTTAAAGATATTCAAATCTTCATAGTGCAATATACTATAATATAATATAATTTATTGTAGTTTATTGTAATATAATATCTTATTTTTACATCTGGTCCCATCACCTATCATTACTCATCAATACTTAACAATGACAATATATTACAGTTAATATTCTACTTCTATAACATTACTCTATAATAATATTTCCATTTACCGGTAATCTTTAAAACCCATTGTCATTATTTCTCCCCATTCTTTGCTTACAAAATTTGTTACCTGCTCTCAGCTCTGTATAAGCTTTTCTAATTTATTTTCTTTCATCAGACACATCAATTTATCCATCTCAGCTAATTCTAATAATTTTGTCATCTAATCTTGTATAGTGGATATGTGATTTCCCCCCAAAATTTTTGCATATTCTAATCTAGCTACTATTATCATGTAGTACAAAATTCTTTCCTTTTGCTTCTCTATACCCTCTTCAACCATAGTCAGTAAATATAATTCTGGGGTCATGGAAAATTTTATATCCATTTAAACATTATATACATACATTTTTAGATATACATTTCATTTTTTTCAGCCTATGTGCAGTACCTTCCATTTCTTCCTGTTGAAATTCACTTTGTTCATTCTGGCCCTGCCCTCTAATCTTTTAAGGCAGGGGTAGGCAACCTTTCCCCTTTAAGGGCCGAGGGACTTCAGCTCCCAGAATCCCAGGAGCTATTGGCCAACATGGGACTATTGGCCAACATGGCTGAGGCTTCTGGGAGCTGAAGTCCCTCGGCCCTTAAAGGGGAAAGGTTGCCTACCCCTGTTTTAAGGTCATTTTAAATTCTTATCCTGTCCTCTGCATTATTAGTTGTCCCTTCTAATTGAATGTCATCTGCAGATTTGTTAAGAATGCTCTCTCTTCCATCCTCCAGGTAATTGATAAAAATTGACAAATCATTGACAAGTATTCATCAAGCCCCCTTAGGACAACCTCATTATTACACAAATATATCACTCCAAATTATGCAGGCTACCAACAACTCACAAGAACAGGGCTTTGGCTTAATTCTTCCCTTCATACCACCCCTCAGTGTGTGTGAGAGAGAGCATGTGTGCTAAAATCAGCTGAAAATAAAGGTATACAAATACCTAAAGCAATTCCTGCTTACAATTTACTGCTATTTTTGACCAGTTTTGGAACAAGCGGGAAGGGGTGAGTCCACCAACAGGGCAGTTGCTTATATCAGATATATAGCACAGATCTGTTGGATTGATTGTTCTATTCTAAAATTCATGTAGTTTCCTAAAGCATTCAGAAGGAGAATATCATTGTTTTTCTTCTCCTGCCTTTAGTACCCCTGCCAAAAATTGGCCTTTCTGGTCTGTTCCCCATTCTTCATCTTATACTGTTCTTGCATGTTGTTTCTTCCATATTCTGGAAAGCTAGGTCAAATATAAAAGACAGCAATATCATTCCCAGGATTAAAAACAGAAATCTTAAACTACTCAGTTTCCCAAGCCCAAAAAGGGAGCATTCATACCTGCAACAGTTCAGTCCACAAGTTTTTTATGAGATAAATGGGATTTTGCTGAGCTGATATTATACTTAGAGTAGTAGTTCTTAAACTGTGCAGAATTATTATTTTCTGTGCAGAAAAAAACTGTTTCCTGTCCAGAAAATGCTGTTTGCTGTGCAAATCAACCTATGTGAATTTTGAATTACCATATATACTCAACTATAAGTCAACCTCATGTATATGTCGAGGGCAGATTTTGGGGCCAAAATGATGGATTTTGATATGGCCCATGGATGTCAAGGGTAAAACTTAGGGACATGTAACAAAGGATGTAAAGAATGAAGCAAAGGAAAACAATGCCAAAGAACAACATTCCAGCAGGCATAACTATTTGTGCTCATACTAAAGCAGGGGTCGGCAAGGTTCTCTTACCTGGGGCCAGTCGTTGGTCCCCAGGTCTTCTGCCGGGCCAGTAGGGAGGGGGAATGGCGGCTCATGTGCTCACGCATGCGTGCGCAGCCCCTGCCGCCTCTAGCCACCGCCACGCACGCTTCCGCCACCGCATGCGGTGCTGCCGCCATTTTGGAGGGCGCGGCTCGTTTGTGCATGCACAGTACTCCTGCACATGCACAAACGAGTCGCAGCCGCCATTTTGGCAAACAAAATGGCGGCTGCAGCACGCATGGCGGCGGCGCGGCAGCAGCGGGAGCTGGTCGGCGGGGGTCGGGGGGCCGGATGCGGCCCGCGGGCCATAGGTTGCCGCCCCCTGTACTAAAGGTTAGATGGATGAGGGAGTAGAGCAGGGTCAGTACTTCCAAGATAGATTACACTCTTGCCTTTCACCAGAGGATGGTTCCTTTTTTAAAAAGAAGAGTACAGTACATATATTGACCCATGGATAAGTTGACTCAGGTTTTCTGGGGTCAATTTTTTGACCTAAATTTCTAGACTTCTACATGAATATATATGTAACTGCAGAGATTCTCTAGTCATTTTTCTTCAACACTTGAAAAACATGTTTTCTGACCATTTTTGAATTTCTAAACATTATTTTCATGTCTGTCTTGCATACTCCCTTGCACAAGTACCTGAAAAGGTTCCCTCATTTGGATGGCAACTTCTAGATTCTGGGAGCTGTAATCCACAAAATTAACATTTTCCATGCTCTATTTCACAAGTTACTCACTAGATGAGGGCTTTATGAGTACTGTGAGTTGAGGAGCCATTCTGCTGGTCCTACCCTTGCTATCTTACTATTGCTCCACTCTTGAATTCCAAATATGGAACTTAGAGGCTGAACAGACTGGCTTGGGGTTGGGATGAATGTGTGGCATTTAGACGAGGCATGGCCCAACACCTCCCCCAAGCCAATCACACTGCCCATACACATCAGGCAGCATTGCGGCACTCTGGCAGCACAGCGTTTATATGCTGCAGGAGCATGGAAAAGCCACTTTTTTCCAGCGCAAAAAGGAGCTGCATTTTGCTGCTTTTTGTGCTGGAAAAAAACTGAAGTGGGGTCATGGCATGTGGTTGCCATGGCCCTGATCCGGTGCTTAAAGGGGTGGCATCAAGCTGCCCGCTATACAGCCATCTGTTTCGGCCCATAGACATCTACAAAAAGGAGGCCTATGTGCATTGGCTACTCCCTTACAGATATCTATAGTTATTGGTTGGATGTTGGGCATGTGGAAACCATTGGGCTCTTGTGGGCAGGATCAGTGGTGTGTCTCTGGAGTCTGTTTTGTGTGAGCAGTAATAATAATAATAATAATAATAATAATAAGTTGTTTTATTTATAGCCCGCCTCTTTGCATGGCAATCAAGGCGGGTTACAGCATTTAAAACATGACAAGTTAAAACATTCACTCCTCCCATAATCTGCCCTCCCACCCCTTAAAACAAGATTAAATCAGAAAAGAGTTAAAAAAACAATACATTAAAACAATATAATAAGACAAAGGATCAGCTGTGCCAGCTGGAGAAATTAAAACTCCTCCCCTCACAGCAAGTGTTATTCTGGGAAGGCCTCTCGGAAGAGATCTGTCTTTACCGCTTTCTTAAAAGCAGCAAGTGTAGTAATCAGACGGATCTCATCCAGCAGGCCGTTCCATAGTCTAGGGGCAGTGGCAGAAAAGGCCCTCTGGGAGGTCTGAGACAGCCTAGTCTTTATTGGCTGTAACAGATTCCTCCCAGAGGACCGCAGGGTGCGGGGGGGATCATATGGGGAGAGGCGGTCCCGAAGATAAGATGGACCTAAGCCATGTAGGGCTTTAAAGGTCAAAACCAACACCTTGTACTGCGCCCGGAAACTAATCGGCAGCCAGTGGAGGGATTTGAGCACAGATGTTATGTTCTCCCTCCTTGATGTTCCAGTAATTAGCCTGGCTGCCATATTTTGTACCAGTTGTAGTTTCCGGGTTCGACACAAGGGTAGCCCCATGTAGAGCGCGTTACAGTAGTCCAAGCAGGAGGTTACCAGGGCATGTACCACAGTTTCCAGATCCCTCATGTCCAGATAAGGGCGCAGTTGGCGTATCAGCCGAAGCTGATAACAGGCACTCCTGACCGCCGCATTCACCTGACTAGTCATGTGAAGCAACGAATCTAGGAGAACCCCCAGACTGCGAACACAGTCCTTAGAGGAGAGTGTGACTCCATCCAGGACTGGAGACTGTATTCCCAAATCTGGTTTCGGGCCTGTAACCGTGAGTACAGGGGGTTGCAGACTGCCAGAAATAGTGCAGATTGAGTCCACTTTAAGGGTTAGGGTTAGGGTTAGGGAATTATGGGGACTGTATTTTATTGTGGCGCCAGAGCTCTCTGACAGAGAAGGTTCAATGTCCCAGAAAAAAACCAATTTCCATGAATCCCTAGCACTAACCCTAACCCTAAAAGGGGACTCAATTTGCACTATTTCTGGCAGTCTGCAACCCCCCTACCTCCGTTTTGTCTGGATTCAACTTCAATCTGTTTTTCCTCATCCAATCCATTACCACTCTGAGACAGTCATTGTGAGGGGAGACGCCATCTGAAGTCTGAGACAATGATCTGGTCATGGATGGAGTAGAGCCAGGACTCATCCATGAATGTTTTTATTAGTAGGGACTGTGGCATTATTTGCCAACCCCCTTGGACTTGGTTAATAAAGGTACCATCTCTGGGAGGGAAGAAAACATATTCAGAGTTCTTTTTTGGAATAAATTTCTAAACCAGCATTAGCATGGCACTTTACCCATACCTATGGAATTAGCATCAGTTCTTTCCATCATAAAATTAACTATTTATACCTGCTATGGTTTTCCAGGCTTTGCCATGGTATGGTATTATAGTCTCTTGGAAAAACTGTGGAGAAAGTACACCATTTTTTAAAAATAAATTTTTGAAACAACCCTTGCCAAATGTGCTTCATAAATTTATGGTGCTTGGTTTTTAAGTATTCATTTCTTTAAGATAGATTTTCATTAAGCTTTGAAGTCTTTTTGATACTTATGTTTTTACTACTATTAAAGTACAGTTTAGCTAAATTGGGAGTGGGTAACGCTCAGCTGCTGGTGGTGGTGGTGGTGTGTGTGTGTGTGTAGTTTGCTGCTGAAATTCCAGGGAGTATGCAACATGTAGTGTCAGGAGGAATCCTCTAGAACCCACCAAAATTGCCCACCCTTGAGCTCTAAAATGGTTAGGCATTATATCTGAATCAGGCCCATGAGTGGATGCTATTATGAAAGAGAGAAAGTGATGGAAACTTTTTAAAACGCGATTTTCTTGCTTGCTATGTGGCTGCTGTAGCAGATCACTACTCCTGGAAAGGTGGCTCCCATCCAGCAACAAGTGTTCTGGAAGCAATGAGCTGGAAAGTTGGGAAATACAGATGAACCTAAACTGGAACGGAACCTAATGTTGTAGAGCAACTTCCTGATCAAGGATGTTCCATTTGTAAAAAAAAAACCAAATAGGTCTATTCAGAAACTGCCAGCCCTGAACTAAAGGCTGTAATTGATATGCAAATCCCATTACATTTTGAGGCATAGTTTATATTATTTCTCCTAAAGCCAGACTAACTTCACACTCTCTCAAATCTAAAAGGAATATGTACAATTATTTTTCTAACACTGCAACTTTCCTTGAAAATATATTAAACTTTATCTGAAAAATTATGAAGTTGCAAACCAGATGGTCATAGGGAGTATTGATGTCTTTTAACAAGGATGTATATTCTTTGTGTGGCCAATTCAACAGAAACTAGTGTAATATCTATTTAAGTGTTCTTTATGTATGCATAGGTTCCCTTTTTCTGACATTTCCATTACTGTAACTATTTATTTAGTGATCTTTTAATCTCTCTCTTATTCACTTTTTCTTCAAACTTTTAATTGAAAGCGAATAAAAATATAACATACAGCTTAACTAATGAGCCTAAAACATGAACCATAAACCTGTTGGGTAAAGGCAGTAGTGCTTCAGGCTTTAAAAGGTTTTCTAGGCTCTGGGACTGTAAAGTCCTAATCTTTACAGAAGCAGCCACAGTACGGATTCATTTTTTTAAAAAACTACTTACACCTGTCTGTGCTGTTTGCTTTGTTTACCAGAAGGATGAGCACTTGATTGCTCCTTATTGGAAGAAAAAAAAAATGAAACCTGGGATGTAAGGAAGAAGGAGATTTTCTTATTATCAGCCTGTTTGGTTAGAACAGTAGTTCAGATCGGTGAGGGTCTGGTAAGATGGTGTTTTTATTAACAGACAGAGGAATTAAGCTAAAATGGGGAATTTCAGGGCAATGTCAGAGCTTGGAAACCTGCTATGAATAATTTTCCCTTCTCATATATTCTCTTCCTTCTGAGAAACACATCACAATTGTGTATATACAGTGGACCCTTGGTATCCACTAGGGTTTGGTTCCAGGATACCCCATGGATACCAAAATCCATGGTTGCTCAAATCCTATTAAATACAATGGTGTAATAAAATGATACTATATAGAATGGTAAAATCAACGTTTGCTTTAGGAATATATATATATGGAATATTTTCAAACCTTGAATGATTGAATTCATAGCAAAAGAATCCATGGATACTTTGTCTGTCTGCCCACTCTGTCTGTCTGTCTATATCAATATGTATATATAAAAACAGGCAGGTCCCTGCCTCTGAGGAGTGTACATCCTATAATAGATCATGGTCGAGACAAAAAGTAATGGAAGAAAAAAATGGGAGAGGGAAATAAATGTAGATTGCATGTCCTTATAGCTTAATCGTTTTTTTAATTACAATGGTTTTTACCATGTTTTAAACTGATTTAACTTTGTGCTTTTATTTATTTATACTTTTAAGATTTTAGTTGTACTTTGTTTTAGTTTGTTGTAAGTTGCCCTGGGAGAAAGGTGGGATGTAGTTAATTAATTAATTAATGGACCTGAGAGTAAACCATATTCTCTTGATCTGGTTTTAGAAGGAAGAGAGCTTGCAAGATTTTATTTTAAAGTAATGTGACAATTTAAAAATTCCCATTATAGTTCTACTTTTTTTATCAGGATCTGAAGCAAGTTTTATGTTGAAAGTCCACCCACTGGAAAAGTACCCTGTGGACCTCTATTATTTAGTTGATGTGTCTGCCTCAATGCACAAAAATATAGAAAAATTAAACTCTGTTGGATCTGATTTATCTCAAAAGATGAAAAATATTTCCATTGATTTACGACTTGGATTTGGATCCTATGTGGATAAGACAGTATCACCTTACATTAGTATTCATCCAGGCAGAATCCATAATCAGTGCAGGTAAGTACAGTTTGCAGATTAAACATTTGCAGATTAAGCATTTATGTATTTGATTAATCATTGATTACTATATTTGCCCCTGCCATTGAAAAAATATGTTATATCTAGGCATCTGTACAGCCTTTAGTGCGAATGTAGGGACACCAATGCATCCCTAACTCCCATGAATGTGAGGGGATGAGTGTAATGTTAAATGTATATCTAGAAACTTATCGCATAGCTAAAATAAAGTGTTTTACTTGATTTTAAATTGGGCTGCATCTGGGCCCTATCACAAAGATTTTGCCACCGAAATCACTGCTGGAATACAGCCTGGGTCCATCTCCATTCCGAGGTGCCTCTTTTCAAAACCGGGGGTTTTCTGGCTTGAAAAATGGCAACCGGAGCGCTCCTGGAACCTGGGCTGCATTTGGGCTGTATTTTTGGCAGCAAAATCTTTGGGATAGTTTCCGAATGCAGCCTGATTTAAAATTAAATTTGGTTCAGGTAAAAGGTTTATTTAGTCATGTGATAAGCTCCCTACTTAAATCCAAAGGGAAGCCAACAGACACAAGCACTAGTTCTAAACCAGACAGTCTTAATCTGAGTCTTTGGAAAAGTCTTTCAAAAAATAAATAAATGAGCAAACATGTAAATCTGTCTGCATTTCATAAACTGTCTTTTAACATCTTCATACGTAATAAACATATGCATCACCACATATGGACAAAAGTCTAGCTACAAACAATAGGCAGGGTTCTTTCCCCCGCTTGCCTCCCCTTTTAAATAGAAATAGGATCCACTGAACAACTGAAACTGTTGTTTCACAGGGGTTGTCCGCATGGGCTAAATGACCTGGGTTTCCTCCAGCCTCGCATCATCTAGTTTAGATGACATAAGCAAAAACCCCAGAGGCAGGGTCCAATCCTGCCTTTCCAGATGCAGATCTGGAAGATCAAGCCTGACCCCGGGGTAAACAGTCTTTACCCAGAGTAATTTACTGTTAGTTTTCAGTGGAGTTTCTGGGAAACTCCTCAACAAAACCTGACTGTTCTCACACACACACAGAGCGCTCCTTACCTTGCCATCCATCATTTTCACAGCCATCACTGCATCTGATGTGAAAATAGGGCACCTGGCTGCACTCACATGGTCAGGTGCCCTGTTTCCACATCAGATATGGCAATGGGGGTGCTCCTCAGTCAGAGCAACAGTGCAGCAAGGTAAGGAGCTTGCGCAGATCATGGGTCTGCATGGGGACAGGTGTCTGAACTCTCATCCATCCCCACATCAACCAAGAAGCCAAACTGAGTGAGCACCAGGGCCAGGAAAGCACAGACTCAGCCCATGCTTTCTTGGCCTGTCTGCTCAGCCCCACAGAGGGCTTTCTTGCATTTTTCTGTTGTGTGTTAGCCTATCATTTTTATAACGTGTGTTAGGGGGGTTGCAGACTGCCAGAAATAGTGCAAATTGAGTCCACTTTTAGGTTTAGGGTTAGGGAATCATGGGAACTGTATTTTATTGTGGCACCAGAGCTCTCTGACAGAGAAGGCTCAATGTCTCAGAAAAAACAAACAAACACAATTCCCATGATTCCCTAGCACTAACCCTGACCCTAAAAGTGGACTCAATTTGCACTATTTCTGGCAGTCTGCAACCCCCCTTAGAGACTTAAGCTATGCTCTGATTTTAAATTTAATAAACCATTTTAAAATTATTTCTTCCTAGTAAAATACCAGACCTCCCCAATGGGTTGTGGGGCAGGAGGCAGGAGAAGCACATCCCAAAGAGAGGAGTGTATCTGTTTTTTTTCTCTTTTACTTTTGGCCCTATTCTTTTGATAGATTATAAGTGGAATTGGGGGGTCAGAGTTCCTCCGAGGCCAGAACCACCATTTTCCAGGGTTATTTTCCACCCACCCCTTTTTTTGTGGTATTGAAAAGGAGACTCCCCACCTTATGCCTGGCTTATTTTCTTATTTAGGACATTAGAAAAATACCTACACATATCTAGTTTTCTTTTCTTCCTGTTTTTTGTTTTGTTTTCATCTTGTAATACAAAGTTATATTTTTGTGTGTCTATATAGTTACAGACAGAAAGAGCTGGTAGCTATGTTCAGGTAGAGCATATTTTAGTTTAATAATTTGAAGTGTAAAAGAGATCTACATTCAGCCACTTTATTTCATCCTTCATGTGAGGTGGAAAACAAACCAAGAAGCCCCACTGACTATAGTTTTTGTTCTCTGTCAACTGAGAAAAACCGGTTCTTGAGAAAAAGCAGAATGTTAGTGTGAAGTCAAAGGCTTTCATGGCCAGTGTGCATAGTCTTTTGTGGGTTTTCCAGGCTATGTGGCCACATTCTGGAAGAATTTATCCTGATGTTTCGCCTGCTGCTGTGGTTGGCATCTTCAGAGGGGGTGCCAGTTCAGAGTGTCAGATAACTTAGCTCCTTGGCTTGTTCTGAAGTTTTAACCATAGTTTTCTAGTTCTAGTTCAGACATAACAGGAACCTATAGTTAACGCATGACTTCCTGGTTTGTTTTTCTGTGTGGCTTCTTTGCCTGAATATGAACAATGTGTGATCATTATGTTATAGCTAATTGTTACATGTATGTGTTTATATGCCAGTATTCATGAATCACTTACATTAAAAACATCTTAAAATGCATTTACACTGTAGAAATAATGAAACCACTTTAAGTGCTGTAGATCTATTCTGTGGAATCCTAGGATATGTCTTTAGCTTTCTCTGCCAAAGAATGCTGGTGCCTCACAAAACTACAAATCCCAGGATTTTATAGGATGGAGTCATGACAGTTAAAGTCATGTCAAAGTGTATTATATCTACAGTGTAGATGCACCTTTTGTCAGACAACAAAGAGTACAGAATAAACCTAGATTAATTTTAATATATCTCTTCTTTTCCTCCAAAGTGATTATGATCTAGATTGCATGCCTCCACATGGTTATATCCATGTCTTATCACTGACTGACAAAATAGCAGAATTCAGAAGTGCAATTAATAAACAAAAGATATCTGGAAATATTGATACACCTGAAGGAGGATTTGATGCTATGCTTCAGGCTGCTGTGTGCCAGGTAAAAAGTAACTGATAATTTGGGGAAAGGATTTTGTCTGATTAGTTTGCTTGCTGGTTAACATAAAATCATAGTTCTGTGATGTTGTATGCAGTTGATAGTTCATGATGTCAAAGTCAATTTTGCTTGTAGTGTTTACATCACCTTTTTGTTTCCATTTTCTTCATGATCCTTGGTCAAATAGTTTTGAAAGTATTTTTAGGATGTGAGCATTCTTTCTGTCAGAATATGGAACTGTCTTGAATAGAGCCCACTGAGTTTCAGTCACTTTAAGCCTGTTAATTATTTAATCTAATTTAATTCAATTCATTTATATCTTGCCTTTCCCCCAACAAAGGGACTCAAGGCAGCTTACAACTTATTAAAAACAGTAAAGGAAAAGAAAAAAAGGTAAAGGTAGTCCCTTGAAATGAATGTCTAGTTGTAACTTACTGTAGGAGGGCAGTGCTCATCTTCGTTACTAAGCCAAAGAGCCAATGTTGTCCAAGGACTGCTCTGATGGTCATGTGGCCAGCATGACTGCATCGAATGCTGTTACCTTCCACCAAAGTGGGACCTATTTATCTACTTGCATTTGCATGGTTTCAAACTGCTAGGTTGGCAGAAGCTGGGACTGGTGACAGGAGCTCATGCCTCGGGCTGCCAACCTTCTGATCTTCCGATTGTCAGAATTGGCATCTTAACCACTAAGCCACCACATTCTTATTAAAAACAGTACTGATTAAAAATTATACAAAAACATCAGCAAGATGTGTAAATATAAAAGTTAATTAAAAGCAAGTAAATAATCTGTAAAAACCATTCAAATTCATTAAAAGATTATATAAAAATTATAAATATTTAATGCCAGTCATAGTCCATTTCAAAAGCCTGAGAATTTTTTTTATTTTCTAGTGGAAGGTGAGCGAGGAGGCAGCCATCATAGCCTCCCTAGACAGAGAGATGCTATTGTCTTGCATGTTCCCATTTACAACTCTAAGCTGTTTCCCCCCCCCCCCCTTTCTCTAGAGCCAGATTGGTTGGCGCAAGGAAGCAAAACGTCTACTCCTCATGATGACAGACCAGACTTCTCATCTGGCACTTGACAGTAAATTATCAGGAATAGTAATTCCTAATGATGGAAATTGTCATTTGAAAGATAACGTGTATGTCAAAGCAACCAGTATGGTAAGGTATATGTCATATATGGTATTACGTTTGGACTGGCGTTCCAAAGTATTAGAAGGGCCTCCACAATGAGATGCACCTGGTGGGAGTGGTGAATTGTCTGCTAGAGGGATCACTCAAGTTGTTTGGGGGCTCTAAGTGGTCAGAAGGGAGTGTGTCTCTGTATTTCCTCCCAATCAGAGCAGTGTGAGCATCCTTTGGGCATTGCTGGTTTTTAGCAGAGCTCATTAGGGATGACAAGGTATTTTGGTGAGACAGTTTCTCCTTCAAACATTCTGTTGTGTCTGGCTCTGTTGAGCCTCATATAACAAAGACTAGGAGACTTTTCCCCCGTCCTTCTTTATTTTTCTCTTTCTTTGTCATCTGCCCTACTTGGCAACCCTGGATGAGAATCAGTACTGCCAACCAGTCATCCTTTTGTTTGTTTCTTATGCTTACGTTTTGAATATAATATATAAGAAAAATCAATTTCATTGCAACTTGGAAACAGAGCACATGTTAGAAATATTTAAGAGTGACAGGTTATCAGCTTGGAGGTTCTCTTGAATCCTGCTCTGACTTCAGAGATCCAAGTAGCATTAAGCATCATCATTATTATATTCATCTATATCTCAGTTTCCCCCCAATAATGTGACTCAAGGCACCTTACAGATTATTAAAAACAGTACAGATTAAAAACTATACAAAATCATCAGTTACAAATATAATATAATTTGTGATGGTAAGTACATGCACATACAAAGACCCAGTTCTCTCTAAACACTACATTTGGACTTGGAAAAATCTTTCTACCAAAGACATTGGGCTGCTTTTTCCAAATCTAATTGCTGCATAGGATGTGATGGGAAGGTTGAGACAGCTAGAGCGAAAAAAGTTAGTCTTCTCTTGCACAGCTGCACATCACCCTGGCACAGTCAGGCTTGGTGGGAAAACTTCCACTGGTTTTTGAGAAACTTTTTCTAAGGATGTATGCACCACTTTAACTGCTATGACACCACTTTAACTGCTGTGACTCTATCCTACAGAATCCTGGGACTCGTAGTTTGGTGAGGCACTAGAGTGCTTTGATGGAACATGTTGAATACCTGATAAAACTACAAATCCCAGGATTCTGTAGGATAGAGTAATGGCAGTTAATGTATTCTCAAACTGCTTTAATTCTGCAGTGTGAATATACTCTTAGTCTAATTGAAGTGCAAGGGGTGTGAGTGGAGCACTTCCCTTTCCATTCACAGGTGCAATCACACACACACCATCTATTACTAGATTTGAGAAAACTTTCAGTCTTCTCAAACCCAGTTGAGGAGCAGTCTGACATCACACCCTAAGCTATATGGAGTAGCTCTCTTGGCCACAATTCATGACTAGCTTAAGTCCTGTTCAATCCAACAGGTCTGCTCTCATTTGGCCAAAGCCTGGATCTAACCCAGCACATTTTTAGATAAGACCAGCTGGAGTAAAAAATCATGTGCTTCTAGAGTTGAGCAGAACATTACAGAAAATGTGTTAGTAACACTGAAGGCCTGTAACAAATATGCATGGGGGAGGAAAGGCTTCACTAGGCAACACACAAGTGGCTTTGTGATGCATCCTAAATCTGTGTTTGTGCAGTAAATTAGTTAGCATTGAGAAGTCTGGGAACATCTGTCAACATTTCTATAGTAACTGACACAGCAACAGCATAAATAGCAAGCCAACATTAACAGCAGCACAAAATTCTGTGTTTGCCTATTCTAAAATAAACACAATAGTATTGTGATGGCTAATATTAATTACTGCAAATGCTTTTGTGTTTATTGCAGCTGGATATTTTAGAAAACCATGTTTCTACACACTCAGCATTTTAAATAAATAAAAAACAGCACAGGTCAGTTGACAGGTGCCTCTTTTCCCTTCCCCACCATTCTTGTTGATACAGACTTTCCTACTTAAGTTAGATGCTATAATGTCACAGTAAGATAGGAGTGGACTAACATTATGCTTACATATAATGCTCCCATTTAGTCTATTTAATTGTTTTTGGCAGGAAAAGATAAAAGGGCCAAGTATTTGATGAACAAAATCAAACCCATGAACATGATGATATTACTGGGAATGTAAGGGGCGGCTTACAACATTAAAATATACATTTCATATCCCACAATCCATCCTACCCCTTAAAATACTATTAAACAATGACAATTTAAAGCACACTTAAAATGCTAATACAAATAAACAAATAAACAGTAACTGCAGCAGAATCAGGGGAGCAGGTAGTGCTGTCTTTTGATGGCCGGGATATTAATTCAGGAACGGTCTGCCGGAAGAGATCTGTCTTAACAGCCTTTTTAAAGCTGTTCAAGGTGGTAATATGGATTTCATATTTATATTCCATTTTTAATTTATCATCTAGAGTTCATTTAGACAGGCTTGACTGTTTTCAACAAATATTTGGTCACCCCTGCCCCCTGGTATTTCTACTACTTTCAAGATTTTCCTCCTTCCTTTCATCAGTTATCTTGTCCCCGTTCCGCTGAGCTCCATTTTGTGGCTTCCAAAGACATAAGAAGAACCCAGCTGGATCAGACCAAAGGCCTATCTAATCCAACATTCACTTCACACAGTGGACACCCAGATACCACCCAGATACCCACAAGCCAGACATTAGCACAGTAACACCCTCTTTTTCATATTCTCCACCAACTATCATACAGGGACATACTGCCTCAAATCCTAGAGGTAATATATAATTATTAGAACTGGTAGCCATTGATAGCCTTATTCACCATGAGGTTGTCTAAAACTCCTATAGAACTGCAGCGATTGGATGCCATCATTACATCCAGTGAAATTGTGCTCCACAGTTAAACTCTGTATTCTGCAAAGAAATATTTTCTTTTATCTGTCTTCAAGCTCATATCATTCATTAAATATTGCTGAACTCTAATATTATGAGAGAGGGCTTTTCTTCCAAATTAAAGAATCATTAATTCTTGTCATATAACTCCTTGACTTTTGCTGGGTTTTGCCAGTTTTTGTCACCTCCATGTCTATTTTTTTCCATTGTTTGAGCAGGGGGGTGTTTGTAGATACTCCTTGAATATGTAAAAGCAAAAAAGCAAAGCAGCTTCATTTATATACCGCTTCATACTGCGCTATGCAGTGTCTAAGCGGTTTACAACTGTAAGCTCATTGCCCCCCAACAGCTGGGGACTCATTTTAGCAACCTCGGAAGGATGCAAGCCTGAGTCAGGCCTGAGCCCTGGCTAGTACTGAACTCACAACCTTGTGGTTTATGAGTGAATGGCTGCAGTACAGGCATTTAACCACTGTGCCACCAGGGCTCCTACATATGTACTAGGGCTCTTCAAAGTTTTGTTTCTTTGTTTTTTAATTTAATACATGGTTTGCTAAGACTGTGTTATAGGTTGAATGACAATTTTTTCTCTCTCTGAAGTTTGGGTTTTTTTTACACCTAGGGGGTATGCAGATGGCCAAAAATGCCATCTTCAATCCCAGGAAGGGGAGGGACAGCTGGACGCTGGGCGCCCCATCCCCTTTCTGCACGATGGGCGCTCTGATGATGTCCTTCCGGCTCAGCATCCGGACATGCTGAGCCGGAAGAGATGCCGAAGAGGTGCGCCACGCCTCTTGCGGTGCCCCTTTCGTGGCTTGTGGAAGGAGCGTTATTTTAGTGCTTCTTTTGCAGGCGGCGAAAGGGAGGATCGAGGCCGAGGTGTCCAGCAGCCTCAGCCTCGATCCTCTGCTTTCGGGGGCGGCCCAGGGCCTCCCGTCTGCTTCCCCCCCAGAGAGTTACCGTACAAAAGTATCATTTTACTGATGCAGTGTAACTCAAAAAAAAAAAAAAAGGAAAAGAAAAAGAAAAAGAGAAAAGAAAGAAGTAGAAGAGAAAGGAACATATTGTTATAGCTGATATCAGGAACTGCCATAAAGTAGTCCAGGGCAACAGAAACATCATTTGGATATATTCAAAAAAACAAAAACAAATGGGGACTACAACAAGAATGCCATAGCTTCCTGAAACATTTGCTCCACCTAGAATTGCCTGAGTGAGAGGGGCTGTCCTTCCTCACTTTCTCCACAATATGTTATTTTAAACACCTTGATCCCATTTCCCTTTCACTTTTTTTCTGAGTTAAACAGCACCAAATGTTACCTTTTCTACAAACACTAATATAAATATAAGTTCATTTCATATGGTTTATTTACCACTATATTGTATATACTGTATTTTGTTATGTACTCAACTGTATTTTTCTGATGAACTTATCTTTGTTAAAATCACAAATGGAGGACATTTTAAAATTTCTCCTGGACATATCCTGGAATAGGAGGACACCTGGTAACCCTGGTAATTGTAATCCTTAACTGCCTTTGGCCCATGACTTCTTTATTATAACATGAAAAACCAGCATGAAGCTGGCTGTCTAGGTGCCTCTACCATAGAAAAAAGAAGGAAAAACTGGGAAGCATTCAATGGTTTTTCATTTGTCCAGTAAGTGCTTCTGAAACTTCCGAGGTTTGATTCTAAGTAGCCCCCTGAACAAGGCCTTAACATAGGCCATAACATATATGGGTTTTGTTTTGTTTTTACTAATAAACAACTATTTTTTGAGCAAGTTGAGACATTTTTCTTGTTTCTTGTGAGGACTCTTCCCCCTAGAAAGCAAGAGAAATAACAGTAGAACAAATCCTAGGAAAGACAGGCCAGAGAGCTGGCTCCATGTCAGGTCCCTGTGTCACAATAAACAAACCAAAGGACGTTTTCACATTGTCCTCCTAAAGCCGGCTGGAGCCATTCCGGAACGGGTCGTGCCGCCGATTCCGGAATGGCTCCACCGCCGAAAGGCTAATTCCGGTTGGACAGCCGGAATTACCTTTATGCCGCTTCAGCCGGAGTTATCTTTGGTTCGTCCGGAGTGACGCCGGACTTAGGGCTCCGTGTGTTTGAACACACGGAGCCAAAAGCCGGCCGGACGCAGGGATGACACCGGAAGGGGCGGGGTTTGCCGCCGCGTGTGTGTGAACACACGGGAAATGGCGCCGGAGCGAGGCCGGCGGGAGGCCGGCTAGCGTCCTCCTTTTGCCCAGTGTGAAAACGTCCATAGACAAAGGTTCTGTGCTTTTAGGCTATTTTCTCTATAAGCAGTAGCAATTAGCCAGCATGCAGAAGGGCCTTGGCTCATCTTAAACAAGCCAGAATTTCCTTGCGTTCAAGCTTATTGCAACATGTGAACACACTGAGGGGGCCATGATTTAACTTTGAGCCAAAACAGACCGGATCAAAGCAGCAGCATCAAGTCGTCGTCCCCCCCCCCCAGCTGATGCAGGATTGGGGCCATGGCAACTGCATGCCATGGCCCCACTCTGCTGTACTTCTGTGGTGTGTGCTGTCTAAACACCATGCTGTTGGAGTGCCAAAAACCTGGCCCCTTTGTGGTCAGATGAGCAGTTTCACGGTTGCTTGGGTGCATGCGTTGTCTAAACAACACACCCCCAAATGTCCGGGAAGCCACCGCAGAGGGGTCGTCTGTTTTGCCCCATAGTCTGTAAAAGTGTCATATGTTCTGTTCTGTCTCAAGCTTTCAGAGATTTATGGTATATGTATCACAACTTCACTTATACAAGGTTGGATGGTAAATGTCATATTGATAGCATTTTACCAATTCATCTGCAAAAGCCATACCTTATGTTCCCTTTTTTGATTTACAGGAGCATCCATCACTTGGTCAACTTGCTGAAAAGCTCATAGACAACAACATTAATGTAATCTTTGCAGTGCAAGGAAACCAGTTTCACTGGTATAAGGTATTTTTAAACATCACAATTTTGCCTTCTTGAAAGACAACTATTACAAAGCCATTGTAACTGTAATGGTGTTCCTCCATAGGACCTTTTGCCTCTGCTTCCTGGCACTGTTGCAAGACAGATAGAATCACAAGCAGCAAATCTTGGTGATCTGGTGGTAGATGCCTACAAGGTATATGCTTTTAACATTTATGTGCAGTTGTACAATATTCCTTTTCCCCCCTTTAACACTATTTTCGGTTAAGCAACTAGTAAAGTTGAATATTCAATGGGCTTTAAATGCAATCAGTGTATAGCCAGATGGTTAGAGAATCCTAATATTTTCACAAATATGTATAAAAAGCTTTTCTTCCTTTAGATTGATGTGATTAAAGGTTTCCACTCAACTGACCCTTTTGGAGATAACATGAAGCAAAATATGATAGTGCTCCCTAGTTCTACCAGAAGATTCCATTCCATTCCTCCTTGCCCTCCTCCTGTGGCTGCCAAACTAATTCAGACATCACTGAGATGTGATGTTGTTTTGGATGCTGGAGTTGCCCTTTAGGTTTCCCCTTATTTTTATTACTTCTGCAGACTGTGGGGTTCAGTTGAGCTTGTTAACACCCCTCTTTGTTTTTCTGTTTGTTACACAACTATCATAACTGGGAATGAACAAATCATCCAGTGATTTTTTTCATTGAGTCATATGTCTGTTCCATCCATTTTTAAAATCTCAGCTTGTGATCTCTAAAATTAAAACCAAAACATGAAAGTACACATTTATTCATGCCACTTTGCCTAATGTATGCCTTTTGGGGCACAGTTTTGAGACAAGAACTTGAATAACAAAATCCAGAAAAACCTACAATACTAAGATGACTGTTCTGGTCAGGTTGGACGAGGGAATCAGGTTCTTAAAAAAACAAAACAAAAAACAAACAAACTTCAAAACCCCATTTTTATTTTATTTGTTGTTTAAACTGGGTTGTTTTTGTTTAAACCAGAGTGTTGTTTTTTTTAATAATTTTTATTAATTTTAAAATATACATATATACAAGTAATTCAATACACGTTATGAACAGTATTATTTACAATCTTCATATTGTTCCCCATACCCACATAGCAGAGTGTTATTTTTGCACTAATGTTTTAATAAAAAAAAATGGAAACCTGTTTATTATATTAATACTGTGAAACATTATTTAATGTATTAGAAAGTTTGATCAAACATGTTTTAGGCTGTATCTGCACTGCAGAAATAATCCAGTTTGACACCATTTTAACTGCCATAGCTCAATGCTATAAAATTCTAAGATGTGTAGTTTGTTGTGGCACTAGAGCTCTCTGACAGAGATGTCCAAATGTCTTACAAAACTAAAAATCCCAGAATTCTATTACATTGAACCTTGGCAGTTAAATGGTGTCAAACTGAATTATTTCTGCCATGCAGATACAGCCTTAATGCTTTCTAACATTAACAATCCAAAGTTATTAGGCTTTGATATGATTTACATCTTTCAGTAAAACACCAGTATTTTACTGCTTATTGTTCCTATTAAAACTGAATATATACAGAATAAAACATATAAAGTATGTCAGAGATAGATGAAAATAAGAATAAGTTAATATTAAGCATTAGTCCTACTTAATACTTATAATTAAATCTGAACAGATAGTAATAGAAAAATGAAAAAGCACTTTTCAGAGAAACACACAAAAAGAATTTAAGCATTAAACTCTTTGAGTAAAAACACTAGTTCACAGCCCTTTCAGATGTTCAGAATGTTGCTGCAGCTAGCTTAAATAATAGTTTTTCTTTAAAAAGTGTTATTTTAAAGCAAGTTGTTTTAGTTGAATTTATGTTAATTGAAGGATTTTTTTCTGAATGGCATTTCTTACACTATAAAATAAAGTGATTAAAAAGGAGCAACTGACACCAGATGCTGGTCTGACAATGAACTGCCAGTAAGCATATATGCGGGGGTAGCTGTGTCGGCCATTTAGCAAATTCAGACAAAAATCTACCAAACAGTGATACCTTTATTGGCCAACCAAAATGCCCAATATACTTATTGCAAGCTTTCGAAGCTCAATGGGCTTCTTCATCAGGCAAGGTGTTACAAACCAAACAGGAGAAAGATTGGAGTTGGTAGTAGGATGCCTGCATTTTGTTCTTTCTGTCCTTAGTTAAGATGGTATGGGTAGGGCATCTGTTGAAGGCTGGCTCCTCCTCCTTCTTGCCATGTGACAATTGGGAGATTTTCAAAGTTCAGGAAATTTAAAGTCCATTTGCGTTTCAACAAGGACTCCTCTCTTGCAATCCAATCTGTCTCCATTCCTGTGAGGTAAGCAGTGCCAGTAAGCAGTGGAAAGTCATAAAAATGTCCTCACCTTTTGTGGTTGGAACTCCCATTGTGCAGCAGGATAATTTGTGCAATTTGTGCTGTTGTGTGATAGGAGCCCCCATTGTGCAATGGGACATCTTGCATAGTGCCCTGTTGTAGATTGTTACAATTCTATAACATATTTGTATATCATGTCAACAGCATTGATCTTTGTCATAAAGTTAGGTATCACAGCCCATGATGCAGGATGTTGACCATTGTTTTCAATGGTCATTGAAAAGAATTCAATATATTAATTGCAAGAAATGTTTGTACAATGATTGGGCAAAATACACTGGGTTTTTTGTTTGTTTGTTTGTTTGTTTGTTTGCAAAATAAGCAAAGTTTCCATGTGTGTATGTGCCTTCAAGTCTCCTATTGACTTATGGCAGGAGTCTGCAACTTTTTGTTGCCGGTGGCCGAGGGGGGAAATGGCGTCAGGGGCCTGTGGCACGTGCATGCCCCCATGCGTGCGCGTGCACACGACGACCATCGTCATGCGCATGCATGCATGCATGGGGGCGCCGTTGGGCCTTTCCAAATGGCGCTCTGCGTCGCGCGCGCATGCTAGTTCCATTAAGAAATAATCTCAGCAAAGGCCTCCCCCAATGGCGCTTGCCGGTATATGCATGCGCGCGCGAGCGCCGGCACCATTTTAGCATCCTAAATGGCGCCTATGCCTGTGCACACATGCGCACAATGGCGGGCACCATTTTGGTAGGTTGCCGACCCCTGACTTATGGCAACCCCATGATTTCATAGGCTTTTCTTAGGTAAGGAATACTCAAGAGATGGGTTTGACAGTTCCTTCCTCTGAAATATAGCCTATAGCATCTGGTATTAATTGGTGATCTCCCACACAAGTACTGACCAGAGCTGATCCTACTTGGCTTTCATGATCAGATAGGATCTGGTGCCTCGGGAAGGGGTAGGCAATCTAAGCTCCGAGGGCCAGATGCGGCCTCCCAAGGCCTTTGGACCGGCCCCAGGCTAGTCCTGCCGCCACTGCCGCCGCCCACCATGGTATTGATTATTGTTGTTATTACTTGTTCTTGGGGTCTTCTTGGCAAAATCTCCACAGGGGTTTTGCCATGGCTTTTCTGGGGCTGAGAGAGTGTACATGCATATTTTTTTTAAAAAATTAATTTGTTTATTTATTTATTTATTTATGGTGCTTCGGCCCCCCAATTGTCTGAGGGATAGCAACACGGCCCCCGGCTCAAACAGGTTGCCTACCCCTGCTCTAGGGTATTTAGGCCACAAGCAAAGATTACATCCCTTGAAATAAACAAAGATTTACATTTATGCACTTCCTTTCTCTCCAAATTCCTTTGCTCTTTCTGTTTAAATGTTACTTGAAGTAATTTTAACATTAAGAATAATATTTTACAGCAGTTTTTCCTGAAAGCTTCCCCATTACAGATTATTAGATTTGCAATCTAGGTTGAATTTCTTCCTCAAGATAACAATAGAAACTAAGGCAATTATTGTAGAAGTGGCTGTCAATATCTAGACACTGGTAGCAACAGTTATTGGAAACAGTGCCCAGTTAGTACTTGGACACTTCTATATACATGGTGATAAATTAAGATGTGAATGTGTGAACTTGCCCCATTCTGTTAGAGTGGAATGTATCATTGTCATTAACAGTGAATCACACAACTGTAAAATTAACTGGAAACACAGATGTTACTAATCCTGCTCCTGCTCCTCTTCAAGATTACAAGTTCCCCTTGCACAACAGAAGGATGTATAATGGAGTCTTTATATAGAAAACAATTCATTCTTTTATTCAGAGACAGACAAGCTTTTTCACTGCAGTTAAATCCACTGAGTCAGGCATGCTAATGCTTACTGGGTGCTAATGTGTAATACTTATTGCTATGCAGTGGAATGAAATTCTTTTGTTTTCTTTTTGTTTCAGAAGCTTCTCTCTGAAGTGAAAATTCAGGTGGATAACACAGACCAAGACATAAATGTCAAAGTTACTGCATTCTGTCCTGATGGAAATAGTAGAACAGGCTTAGAGGGGTGCAAGAATGTGAAATCCAGAGCTGAAGTATGAAAAATTCCTTTTATTCACAAAGGAGATGAAATATTTTGTTGTTTTTCTAATAGCTTTTCAGTGGAAGAGAGACTCTTTGTATGAATTTAAAAG
Source organism: Phrynosoma blainvillii (assembly GCA_026167975.1). NCBI lineage: Eukaryota > Metazoa > Chordata > Lepidosauria > Squamata > Phrynosomatidae > Phrynosoma > Phrynosoma blainvillii. Next base: position 44,577,108 of record JANUYF010000005.1, read on the forward strand.
TCAAGTTCTATAGGTCACAGTCTTAGGTTCTTTGCATCTTTTCTTCATTTTATTCCTGTATGGCTTTATTTTAAATTAAATCCAGGAGTAAACATTTTGTTCATTGTTATCAATAAGGTCAAGCCAAACTAGCAGCTGCTTTTAAAGAATTTCCTCATGCTCCCAAAAGTTATGATGTTCTTCCTACTCATGCTCTCTTATCTAATTCCTCATCAGCTGAAGTCTTATAAATGAGTGGTGTGCAAAAGCATGCATCTCTTTTAAGGAGGCAGGGCTGGCTTTTCAATTAGGACATGATGAAACATCTGCCTTAGGCAGATTGTGCTGGGTAACCAAAGCCAGTAAATTATACCTAGGGAACATGCTAGTGAGATTTTCTGTCTCAAAATGCTGAAACAAATTGGAAATGGTTATTGCTCTGCACCTTAGGTTGGGGTGACGGTGGGATTGCCAGATGGGTCCAGGATGGGGCTCTTGTAACTTTAAATCTTAAGAGAGTAGGTTGAGGTACCAGAAAGATACCAATATCCCCAGCTTCCAAACCTTCAGCTGCAGCCATCCCCTCGCAACACCGGTGGAGGTGGGGGAAGGAGGCGTGGAGGAGCTGGGGACAAGAACAGATCTGAGTGATGGTCCCCATCCCCTCCTCTTGGCTCCATAGCAATAGCTGTGTTGGGGGAAGATGGCTGCAGCTGAAAGTCAGGGTTTGGAAGGTAAGGGGGACACGTGCCTACCTTCTGCTTGATTGAACTTTAAGGCACCTCATCAAGTTCTGACATCTGTTCAGGTTTAAAACTATAAGGGGCCTGTTCCAGATGCAATCTGTCAACTCTAGGTGAAGGTGCAATTTGTCATTCGTCCTCAGACAGCAAAATGGCATCAGCTAGTTCCATTAAGAAATAATCTCAGCAAAGCCCTTTGTAAATAAACCTGCACACTTTGAAAAGCAGTGTTCCTTATTAATGGCTTTAGGAGTTATTGTTATTCTAGAACACACTATTTCAATCTCCTTTTATTCTTTTGCACATCTAACAGTCATAGAGTTGGTGGAAGTTGTACGTTTAATTTCTGCATATAGATTTCATTTGTTCTGTATCATTTTGTGCATGTGATGCTTCTCTGCAAAGGTAGACAGGGAAAACACTTGCTGATTAGCAACCTCATGTGCTCACTAATCCCAGTTTTGTGACTGCTGTTAATCAGTAGGCTGGCACAAGGCAAAGGTAGACAGGGAAAACACTTGCTGATTAGTGACCTCATGTGCTCACTAATCCCAGTTTTGTGACTGCTGTTGATCAGTAGGCTGGCACAAGAAAGCACTTCCAAAGTAAGGCTGGGATTGTCATAGGCAAAAATAGCCATTCAGTACTTAGCTGTTGCAGCTTCATTCTTGGGGTCCTTTCACATTACACAATTATAAAACTATGTTTAACTTTTACTGCCATGGTTCCATCCTATGTAATCCTGGGATTTTCAATTTAGAAAATGGCATTCAGACTTCTCAGCCAGACAGCTCTAGTGTCACAACAAACTACAAATCCCAGGATTCCATAGGAGGAACCCTTGCAGTTAAAAATGGAATAAACGAACTGTAATTCTGTTGTTCTAAGTCGACAAGTGGCTTGAAGGCACATATATATATACACACATAATTATGTAGCAAGAATGATCTGTCATAGAGGCATGCTAATTTCAAAAGTGAACAATAAGTTGAAGAGGGAATCTGCTTTTTAAAAAGCATTCATTTCACACAGTCTTACATGTACATTCCTGGTTTTTTGGCAACCTAAATGGTAGCTTGCAATTCCAGCAAGCCTCTTGTATTGCAAAAACCCATTTTAGAAATCTGTGGAGAACTAAGCTTCCTAATGCTTTCAGAATTACTGTTATTTTTATGACATTATACAAATTGCGTACATATTTTTTCTAAACTCTGTTTCATAAGTAAATTAAAAATACCACTTGGAAGATAACTCTTAAGAAAAATAAGATTTGGATAGCATATGTTGCCTAAAATAGTGGTTTGAAATAAACCCATGTATGTATATGATTTTAAATCGTTATAAACTATTTCAATCAATTTTCATCTGTCTTTTTAGTTTGTTGATTTCTTTAATATGTTTTAGCTTTTTAAAATTCTTTTTATTATTTACATTGTTATATGTTTGTTTAATTGGTTTTTTTGTACACCACCTTGAGATCTTTAGATAGAGAGCAAGATATTAATATTTTAATAAATGAACTATAATAAATAAATATGAATTACAGTAAATCATAGGTCAACTTTCTATATTCAAGAAATTAATCCTTTTTTTATAAAAATATATCATAGGTGTTTTTTAATGTCACCATTGCCATGAAGGAATGTGGAACCAGTGACAAACGAAAATACGTGATGCTAAAACCCCTTGGTTTCAATGAATCTACCAGAATTAATATACTCAAAAGATGTGCTTGCCATTGTGAAGACAAAAGAATATGCGTCGATGAAATGTCTCAGGATTCTCAAACTTCCAACTGCAAGGGCAGTATCTGTGATTCCAATGATGAATTCTCTTATGAGCAGTGCAAGATGCAAGGGGACCATCTAATCTGCAGTGGCCAAGGAGAGTGTGTAGGTGGAAAATGTATTTGCCACAAAACCAAACTTGGTACAATATATGGTAAATACTGTGAAAAGGATGACTTTTCCTGCCCATATTACCATGGACTCTTGTGCGCTGGTAAGTGCTAGCATTTTCCCAGTAGGATTCAGTCTCTAATTATATTTATAATCCACCTAAATGCCAAAGGCCCAGGAGTGGGTAACTCTGGAGGAATACTCTCTCTTGGCCAGGTGGTCAAGGCCTACACATTTCTTTTCTGTTTGTTTTGATCTATATCTGTCTGCCTGCCTATCTGTGTGAAAACACAGAAAATGAAAAATTAAAATACAGCAAGTACAAAGGCACACTCTCCCTTTCTGCATCTATTTCACTTCCTTTTCTGCTTTTTAATATAGGGTAAGCCCTGGTAAATAGGAATAGGGCTTACCTCTGAGTAAAGATGGATAGGAGTTTACAAGGGCAAGAGAGATTGCCCTGAACAAAAATGTAGATGAAAAAGAAACAGGTCGCAGCAGTGCTTGGGCTTGGACTATGTTTTTCTCTTTGCTTTTTATTTTTGGCCTTTTGTCATTTCTGCCATGAGAGGAGAAGGATAAGAAACAAGCAGTGGCAACAGTAATAACTCTATAGTATTTCATACACATGCCATGGAAAAATTAGTAGGAAGTACTTGTCAAATGATTTTTTTCCCCTTTAAATGTCTTGCACGCAAAGTAGTGCCTTGCACTGTGGAAAGGGTGTCTGATAAAATTGCCTATATTGTGGCTGGAAAAAAGGGGTTGAGGACACACTTTCCTTGCGCCTACCTTGGACAGTGATTAGATCCAGCTATGGGGACATCCGCTTATCCAACCATTGCTAGCAATTGTGGAGACCACCACCTTCCCTGTCACTACTTCTTCTTGTCCCAGTAATATGGCACCTGTTACCCCCCCCCCCTTCAAAACAACTGCTGCCACTACAGACATCATGCATCCAAACCACGTCAGTAGCACTAATGTAGTGTTCCCAGAGGCACAGGTGTGTAGTACAAAAATAATTTAATTAACAGAAGTACAACATAGCAGTTGGAGATTACTTATTTAACACAGCTAAATTCTAACAGACTCTCCTAACTCTTTCCCTATCTCTTTATAATCCTGAGTCTTAACTAATCCCTATCTCTCCCTGTGACTTTTAAACATCCCTTAAAGCAGGGGCAGGCAACCTTTCCCCTTTAAGGGCCGAGGGACTTCAGCTCCCAGAAGCCTCAGCCAGGTTGGCCAATAGTCCCATGTTGGCCAATAGCTCCTGGGATTCTGGGAGCTGAAGTCCCTCGGCCCTTAAAGGGGAAAGGTTGCCTACCAACAGTTACTAAACGTATATTGTAATGGAGGGAAAAGAAGTAGATTAAATAAACAATTTTGGTATGAGTCTCAGAAAAAAGGAGGGTTAGGCCTCCCTAATATAAAAGGATATTATGAAGCTAACCACTTAAGATATGTAATAGAAGGGATGCTGGACATACCAGATTTAGATTGGTTAGAAATGGGGGGAAAAGAGATAGATATGAAAATAGAGAAAATCTTTTTTAAAGAAATTAGTAGGAAAGAAATTAAAGAAATTGGAAATCCATTTATGGAAAATATATTAGAAATTTGGAATAAATATAAAAAAAGATTAATGAATGAACATTCAATAATAACACCAATAATAATGGAAAAATCTTTCCCAAAAAACTTAAAAGATTTGTTAGATAAAGAATTAAAGGAAAGGAAAATAGATAAAATAGAAAATTGGATAGAATTAAAGATAGGAAAAGAAAATATAAAAGAAAAATTTAGGGGGATAAACATGTCTTGGTTACATTTTATGCAAATAGAACAATGGTTTAAGAATTGGAAGAAAAAAAATATAGAAAAAGGAAAATATACACAATTTGAACAAATAGTTCAGAAAGGAAAAGGAATGGAGGAAAATGAAAATATGAAAGGCATAACTAGCAAAATTTATAAAATATTAATGGATAATAAAAGGGAAAAATTAGATCAAATAATTTTAAAAGAAATATGGGAAGATGAATTGAAATGTAAAATTTCTGATAATGAATGGAATAAGATTTGGGAACAAAGACATTTGAAAAATTTATCGGTGCGAATTAAGGAAAATTATTATAAACTGATTTGGAAGTGGTATTTGACACCACTGAGATTACATAATATAAATAAAGAAAATTCAAAATATTGCTGGAGAGGTTGTCAGGAAGTAGGGTCATATCTACATATGTGGTGGCAATGTAAATATGTACAAAAATTCTGGGAAATAGTAATATTAGAGATAGAAAAGGTTATGAATATAAAGATAGATATAAAACCGAATATAGCATTGTTATCAATATATAATGAAGTGGAATGGAAGGAGGAAAAAAATCTTGTAACAAATTTGTTTACTGCTGCGAGATTAATTATAGCAAGAAATTGGAAAACAAAAATAAATGTGAAATTGGAGGATTGGTATAAGGAAGTTTGGAAGATAGCAATTAATGATAAATTAACATGTAGATTGAAAGTGAAAAAAGGATTATTGAAAAGAAATGATTTTGATGAAATATGGAAAAAAATTATTGAAAATGTATTAAGAAAGGAAGATGGGAAACTGCCTCCACGGGAGGAGTTAAGATTTTGGATGGAGTATAAAGATGGAAATGGCTCTGGGGGTGGGGTGCACGGAGGGGATATTTAGGGGATTTTGTTTATATATATAAAAAAAGACTAAGATGTAAAAGTATATAAAAATGTATGGAAAGTTGAAAAAAAAGAAAAAGAAAGGTTGCCTACCCCTGCCTTAAAGCATCCAGCCAACTACTGTTTACCTCCAACAGTCTGCTCTACTTTAATCTCACTGCCTCTCAATATATCACCTTATTGCATTCACTATACACCACATACATAACCAAATTTTATCTTAACTTTTAAAAAGTCTGTAACATTATACTAGCCACCTGATAATGAAAATCCAAGCCAGGGGGAAAGATTGTCCAGGGAAGACCTCACCAGTGAACCATGCAGAGCTTGAAAATGATACTTTTTTGGTTTGCAGCCCTCAGAATCCCCCACCAGCATGACTGCCTTTACAGGATATGCCAGACAGTCTCACACTGGTGTTTCAGGCAGGCTATCTACAACATGCAGCATTTCAGTAGGGCTGTTGTCAATATTTAATCTTGTTTTTGTTTTTGCTGAGAATTCCAAAGAAAGTATGTGCATGCCAGATGCTGATATTATGCTGATGATGGTGCATTATGGGGAACTAAGATGACTTGAACTGCTTCTTACCTCTAATTTCCAGAAGGTTTTCTAGTTATCTTAGTATGTGTTGTTCTGCAGCACCAATTGTTGTCCAGCTGTACCTGGAGGGTTTAATTCTATTGCTAGTCCAAGGCGTAGTAGGCCCATTGCGTTGAATTGCTGAATATGAATCAACACCTACACAAAATTCCATTGATTCAGTGGTTCTACGCTAGCTGGGACATCATGTTACCTCTCATTCTTTTCAAGCTGAACATACCCAGCTCCTTAAGTTGTCCCTTGTGAGGTTTGGTTTCCAGACTTTTGATCATCTTTGGTACCCTTCTCTTCATTCATTCCAGCTTGTCAATATCCTTCTTGAACTCTGGTGCTCAGAACTGGACACAGTATTCCTGGTGAGATCTGACCAAAGCATAATAGAGTGGTACTACTACTTTCTTTGATCTGAATTCCTGTTAATGCAGTCTAGAATTGCACTGGCCTTTTTAGCTGCCGCATCACACTGTTGACTCTTGTTTAGCTGGTGGTCTACTGATAGACCTAGATTAGTCTCATATGTACTACTTTCTAGCCAGGTGTCCTCCATCCTATATTTTTGCATTTCATTCTTCCTATCTCTCTCTCTGTGTGTAATTAAAACACTCTCCCAAAGCAGTAATTATAAATAAGAAGCTTTGTGTTCCTTATTTTGTCCTTCAACAAAACACAAACAACAGTTTGTGAAATAGGTTAGTGGGTAAAACTAAGATTTGATCACTTGTCCCAGACCACTCATTGAGTTCTATGACTGTGTTTTTCTTCATTCATCTCCACTAGATATAATCATATAATACATATTTGTTGTCAGTTTCTTAACAGCTTTCCCTTATCCAAATTTTCACTTCATTTCCATCATGATCCACATTTTATATGCAACTTACTGTCAGTGCTACTTACCAACAAAACCATGTTTTGAGACATACACTTCAAGTTGGCATTTCTGTCAAATGTAATCAAATACATTTTCCAAGTTTTCTGCCTTTTGCCCTTGACAAACAATTTTCATACCTTCACTGTGAAAGAGGAGATAACATTAGCTGTTTTATCAATAATTGTCAGCATAGATTGTGTCTACAATTGTAGCAATATTTCAGAAGCTGCCTTGAATATAAGATAGAGTGCAGAAGAACATACCGTAAGTGCCTCTGTAAGTCTCAACCTTATCCTCTGTTCTTATAGGCAACGGTGAATGTGAAGCTAGTAAGTGCAAATGTATTGGTGCCTGGGAAGGTGATCATTGCCAGTGTCCATTGTCATTGCGAAAGAACTGCATGAATTCAAATGGCCAGATCTGCAGTGGAAAAGGAACTTGTGTGTGTGGAAAATGCAAATGCACCGATCCCAGCAGTTTTGGCCACTTATGTGAATTCTGCCCTGCTTGCAAAACAACTTGCAGTGACAAACGGTATGTTTCTCACAGTTGAAATAACACTTGTTACTCTCTGTATTTTGATTGTGTTTATCTTTTAAAATATATTCTGAATGTATCATGGGATCTCAGGGTGATGTATAAATAAAACCAATTTGAACAGTTTGCAACTAATTGAAATGCAAAACAAACGATTTCAACAAGATAAATTATGGTAAATTAAAAGAGATTAAAGTGTTAAAATAAGTTCAACTATATATGCATGTACATTGTAGGGGGGAAAAAATTAAGCTTCAAAAGCATGAATAAAAAGCTGTGTTTTAACATGGTGCGGGAATCAAGCCAGCATCAGTGCCAGTCAGTTCTCCAAGGGGAAAGAATTCTGCAAAAGAAGCACTACAACAGAGAAGGCCTTCTCCCTTGTCCTCTCACAGTTGTACCTCTTGTGGGAGACAGAAGAGACTCAATTCTCAGGCAGACATAAAGAGAGAGAATCTGTCCTCCAAGAATTGGGGTCCAAAGTCATTTAGTGCTTTGACTGTCATCCCCAGTACCCTGCATTCACTATCCTGAACTGTGTGTGGCAGAGTACAGTTCTTATGCATGTAGCATCCTAAATCAAGTGTCACCACCAGACATCCCTCTCCCATAAAGCTTTTGCCCTGGCAAACCCAGTCCTGTGCTGATGTCTTGTATCTTCTCCTTCATGGGTTGGTGTTCTAGAAGAAAATAAGAGCATCCAGATGTCTTCAATAAAGACAGTTGTAACTTTCAAGAGAGTTGATGGTGTATGGATTGCTGAGAGTCGTCTCAGCCACACATTATGACATATGCTATAACCAGAGCCTTTTTAAAAAAAAAGGTTTATGACTGTCTTCCCGAGTCTGTTTTTTTCCTGATATTTTGGGCTACAACTGTCAACATCTCTGATCATTGGCCATGCCTACTGGGGCTTTTAGAAGCATTGGCCAAAAACATTTTGAATGTATCTGGTTGGGAAATGTGTTCTCTGTGTCTTTTTCCTCTTCATTCTTTCCTCCTTTGGTTTTTTTACCTAAACTTGAAGCAGAGTTATACTTTCCGTCCTACAGTTCTTTGTTAATCCCTTGGTACATTCTTTGCTATTCATTATACACAAACGCACACACATCCTCCACTGGGATATCTTCTCTACTGCTATTGTGCTTCCCGTTCTGGACACCAGTCTTGGGAACTTTATTATCATCACTTTTTGTGTTCTTTCATGAAAATTTTGAAAACATTTGTTCCAGCTAGGAATAATACAAGAACTGTGGCACACTTCTCAATGTTTCTTTTTATTTCACTTTTTTGCATGAGGCTTTTCATTCTTACACATTCTTACACAGAGGGAAAAAATTTTGTGGTAGTTGACAATATTTTGATAGAATGTCTTCCCATGTTATTGAGGATGAGAAAATGTGAAAATATTCTTTTTGAGAATGCTTCAATATCATGCCTAGGGCAGAAGTCCCTCATAAAATGTTCTAGTCCTCAACCAAGAGTAGAGAAGGGAGCAGCCTAGCCTCCTGTACAAATGAAATCCACAGTTTGGGAGCAGCCACTGAGAAGGCTGTCTCCTGTGGCCTCCCCAGATGTGTCTGGAATAGTGGTGGGACAGTCCTAAGAATGTTAAGACTCTGGCAGATTCATTTTGGTTTTTCAGATAGTCTGGACCTAAGCCATAACATATGACCCATTAGTTTTGTCTTAGCACAAACATGTCTTCCTGTATATCTGTTGGGCAGTTTCAATGCTACTCTCAGGTCACAGTTTATACAGTTCACTTGAAGGCAAGGAATGCATTAGGAAATGAGCTCACTGGGGATGAGGTTTCCCCCTAAGGTACTAAATCCTTCCTGTCCTAGATACAAGGGTCATTATGCTTTCTTTTGTCACTCCATGTTGTACCATTTGGCTCTTCTAATATGTTAAAGTCACATTAAAACATTATTTCTGGATCTTCATGACCAGCTCATTGTTGGTTGAATTTTTAACAATACCTGAGTTATGTCAATAGAGAAATGTTGAAGTTTCATTCATTCATCTTTTTTCATAAGTAGTGGTAGTGGTAAAATTGCAGCCCATGGTTCACTTATAGTACCATGCCATCTCTTGTCTGAAGCAATCGTGAACAATAACATTTATTATCTTTGTTAATGATTTGAACATAAAACAAAATGCTGCATTTGCAAGACAGTTTGTGGAATCTTGTAGTCCAGAAAAATAGATATTCTGAAAAAGCTATTCAATTTCATTTTGCTTTACAGGACCTGTGTGCCCTGTCACTCCAACTCATCTCAAATTACACTTGACCAGTGTAAAATCTCATGTGCTTACAGGATGCATCATGCAGAACAATCTTTAGGTATGTAAAAAAAAAATTAAAAAAAATTGAGTGCACAGACATTACTGATAGACCTGATATGTTGCTTCTTTATGTAATAAATAATAATAATAATGATAATAATAATAATAATGATAATGATGATGATGATAATAATAATAATAATAATAATAATAATAATAAATAAAATGAAGTGTAGTTCTTAGTGTCAGATCCCATGGCTGAAATACAGGTCATCTTATAGTTGATCATAGCATTTTTCTACAGTGGACCCTTAATATCAATGGGCTGGCGATTCACAAATTTGAAGCCCACAGATTGCCACACTACATATTATTCAATGATGACACATATACATGGATGTGCTGATGAATCAGTGTGCATGTTACCACCATTGAATAATGGGGAGGGCAAACTATCCAGATAGGAAGGATTCACTGTGTGTCTACCATCCTTGCACCTCCATGTTGCCAGAATTCTTAGAATTAAGCATTAGTTGCATATTGAGCAAACCTAGTTTTTTCATATGGCTTGAATGGCAGCTCAGAAGACCACTCACATGAAAAGGCATTTTGAAGATCAACTGCCAATATTTAAACCAAGAGTGAGGAATCTTAAGGCCAGAGCAGATGGCCTGGAAGGATGTCATTTAAGAATAACATGTCTTTTTGTATCATCTAAATAATAATTCCATTATGATACTATTAACGATGGCCATTTTTTAGTTACTTTTATCGTATTAGAATTTTGTTTGCCTGTTAGATTTTCTGCATTGACCTTTTTGGAGGTGGTATAAATTTAGCATGTTATTTTTTTCTTTGCAGGATGCATCTCTGATGATCCAAGCCACTTCAGAATATTTTTTATAATATTTATTGTGACATTTCTGATTGGCTTACTGAATGTCCTTATAATTCGTCAGATATTTCTGCAGTGGAACAATAATAAAATTAAATCTTCTGCGGACTACAGAGTGTCTTCAGCAAAAAAGGTAACCGAAGAACCTAATGAAACCATGATCTGTGTTTTTCTCATACATGAAATACTAGCTCTCTGAGCCTTTATCTTTTCTTTCAGGACAAAACATTCTTACCTACTGTTTGTACAAAAACAGTAACATACAGACGTGATAACCCTGAAGAAATAAACATCCACCACAGCAAATTACGAATAAATGAAACTTTCCGATGCAATTCCTGAAGGCAAGGCAGCTTTCTTCAGAACTTTTGTTTCAACAGAACTTCATTTGAAAGTTCTTGCCTGATACTTGGGAGATTTATGGTATTGAATACTGTAATGAAAAACTGACCTGGAAATCTCATTGCACAACATAGCTAGGATTCAAGTAGAGCTGCTTTGTCTTGAAAAACAAATGTGCATTAACTACTGATTAACATCATTAGACCAATTAGAACAGTTCTTAGATATTTGGATTGGGAACATATTCAATCCCTTTTGACATCAATAGGATAAAATTGGCTTAAATCTAATTACATTCTGGAACAAGTAGGCTTTATTTCAGTTTGTGACACCACTCTGCATTGTAGCACTTTAACATAATAACTTATTTAGTTGTGGCACAGAATGTTATTCTAAACTGGTTTGACAAAAAAGCACTGATCTCACTTTTTTTGAAGTAGCTAACACAGATTTGGTCTATGGCAGGGTTTCCCAAACTGTGTTTTTAAAAATGTAGCTGGTACAAATGGGTGACAAGTCAGTGCTCCTGTTCTGAATGCTGGCAGCAATCAGATCTAAGGAGAAGAATATGGGAAGCAAGACAATATTGGGAATCAAAAAGTCTTCCAAAAAGTTAATAAGTCCTTATGATCCCCACTAGCCCCAGCACTGATGATCCAAACCTAGATGTTCTATATTGCACTAATTTTGGAGAAGGCTGTGAATAAGTAGGCTTGCATTCAGCCTGCTCAAAAGACACTAAGGCCACAATCCAAAACATGTTTTATCTGAAGCAATCCTTATTGATATTTGTAAGATCAGCTTCTACAGAAACATGGATTGCAAATATTCAGAGACTGGGGTCAGAGACGTTGTTTTTCCTGGCAACTATGTATCCCTGAACAACTCACATCCTGAACTATTGCTCTACGCAGAAAAACAAATCGTGATCACATTATCTGTGGTATATTTTGGAGAATACTAGATAAAATTACAAGCATGATGGCACACAAAGCACATTTTAATTAATCTCTTTTTATATTTATTGACTGTTACAAGCTCGTTATTTCAAAGTCTTTCTAAAATTTCACATAGTGTTGTTTTTTTGTTGAAAACTGGAATAAAAAGAAGTTCAACTGCTACTGGAGTTTTTTAAGTTAAAATTTTGTAGTACCGGTAGTTTCTATTTTTTTAGAAATCAATTCAACTTCATCCAGAGAATATATTAAAAGCCCAATCATGTGGTTAAAGGAGCACTCTGGTGTACTAAACCTCTACCAGGCTCTTTTTGATAGAGTAGAAAGCAGACAGGAGTGGCATTTGCTGCTCTTCTTCCACTAAGGACAGTGGGAGTGACATCATTGTGCTTCCATGTTGTGGAGTGTGATTGAAGGCTTGAGAAGGCTTTGGATTCCCCAGATCCTAAGCCTCCCCTGCTCCACCTACACCAATTCTTTGAACCTTTAACCACTCTTTATTGTTGGAGAAATGAGGGATGTAGGTCATGGAGGATCTGTGATTGGTCCCTTTCTATGTTTGAGCTCCAATTTGGACTTCATAAGGATTTCCACTCTATCCTATAGCCCTATTAGTGCAAAATAACTCTATGGTGGCAAGTGTATGAGAAGATGGTGATGAGGCAGAAGATCAGGAGAGTAATATATTAACACAGAGATGTCATCAAATGAAGTATTCTCTGCCAAACAAAATTAAAAGTTTATCCCATTGAACTCAGTAGGGCATAGACTTGAGTAGTCATATACAAGAATGCTCTGTTGTTTTAAGACTCTGTCCTGGTACTTGGGGGCACAGAGCTTAAATCCTCATTCTGCAATGCTGTTGAATGTTCTGCAAAAACCTCTGTTGCAGTCATGGAAACTCCCACAGCACTGGAATGAATGGGGCAACTTGGACCTCTGGAACTGTGCATTGTGACCCTGTGGATCTTTGTGTTATGTTAAAGAATTATTTATTTTTTGTATGTTTTGGAAATGTGCTCCACTGAGGCTACAGTGCTCAAACTGCACAATCATAGCACTTGTAAGATTAAAATGTATATTCTTCTTTGGAAAATTCAGAACCTGACTAACTGAAACAACCAAATTATTTGTCTTTTTATTACATTTCTTTCTTTTTCTCCCTTGCCTGGCTATATACACAGATGAATGAAGGTACAAAATTTGTGTCAAAATATTTAAGTTAAATGCCAATAGCAAAACTGTGTTCACTATAGCTTCTTCATACAAATGGAACAGATTTTCTTTATGTTTATGTTTGCCTTGTAACGATCTTTTTCTTACTTGGGTGTTCCTATACAGCTCAACAGAAAAAAGGTCTAATTTGAAATGTGTATTTTGTAGTTTATCTTTGACATGGTTTGTGTGTTCCCTCCTTTTTGTAAACATGATTGCATGTGAGATGTGTTTTTAAAGATTCCGCTCAAAAAAATAGAAATATACTTATCCTTTCTTATCTTAAACACTTTAAAATCACTGCCGTAATTTCCATTGAAGCTTACTACATTTATTTAAAATGTTTTTGTAGTGAACATGACTAACTTTTAAGATTTAAGTTTATTTATTAATTTGCCACTTTACTATATTGTGAGATAGTTTATTTTTCTATGAGAGTTGTAGTAACTATGACTTAGCATTAAATTAATGCAAAATTATTGTACTTGGTCTCAACCATTAAAAATAGGTCTCTAATCCATTTTTGGAATTTTGTTAGAGTAATAAGAATTTTTACTTTCCTTGATTTAACTCTTTAAAAATGTGTTTTTTAAAAATAAAATAAAAAAGCATTCACTATAGAGTATCATTCGCATTGGCTGTACACCTACCAGTGATAATCCATTTGTGTGACCGATTGACGTGAGTTTGTCTGTGTGTTGTGCAAAGAGACTAAGTGTGGGCAAATCTGTTAAAATCCTCATGTTCATCTTCCAGCTATTGGGTGCTGCTTGGAGTAACCAAATCAAGGGTTAAAATTGATCTATATGGAGAAACATCCATGGAAAAATATGGTTGCTTTTGCTTTTCAAATCCCAAACCCAGTATGCAGGATTGGATTCTTCTTAAATGTATATGGGTATAGAACAGGTGTGGACAACTGTGGAAGACTGGGGGGGGGGGGCATTAACCCCCAATGCAAATACACCTGCAAAAAAAAATCCCAAAACTTTATTTATTTATTTATTTATTTATTTATTTATTTGAGCATTCATACCCCACTCTACAGCCACAGTTCCTTGCCTACAGATTTACAATCTAAAAAGACATGACACGGAAGGAGAAGGGAATGGCAGTGGAGAAGAGGATCCAGTCCAGCAGATACTGCCAGTTCTTCTCTCCCTCCAAGGCCAAGGTGGCAGCAGTTAAGATGGAGGGAAGACCTTTCATCTGTTTCTTTTGTTGTTCTCAAATGCCTTCTGGGGACATGGGAAGCATTCTCACCATGCTTTCGCACCTTCCTATATCAATTTAACCCCAAGAGAGGCTTTTTTAACAACAGGAAGAGAGCAAAAGTGACTTTACCTCCTGTTTCCAAAAAAAGGTCTCTCCTGGGAATAAACTGGCTCAGTCCCCCTCCTCCAAATATGGTAGAAATGTCCCAGTATCCAGAGGGAGCTTTTTGGAGCAAAAGAAAATAGTTTGGGAGTGCCTCGGAGGTCACAGAAACAGCCCTGGAGATGTATGTGTCCTATGGTCCACACTTTGCCCACCCCTGGTGCAGAGGTTCCACATTGCACTGAAATGGTAGTGAAAACTAAAGGGAAAGATGGAAACAGACACCAGCCTTCCCCTTTTATGAATTCAAGGACAGGTGACCTGTGATCCTCCAGATATAGGTTGAGTATTCCTTATCTAGAATTTTGAAATCCGAAATTGTGGTAATCCATGTCTTACAGATTCTCAGTATCTTTCCAGCCTCATTATTTCTTGTTATGTATATAGAAATGCAGGTATTCCTAAAATTTAAAAAAAATCCATCATGAAGAATACTTTTGGTTAAGGGATTTGGTTAAGTCTGTATTGGACTTCAATTTCCATCATGTCCCACCATGAGCTAGTTGGTTATAGCTGTCGGGAGTTGCAGTTCAACAGCATCTGGAAAACTACAAGTTGGCTCCCACTGAATTAGTAGAAGAGATTAGGTCCACAATCTATAACATTTTCCTGAGAACAGTGAAAAAAATTCAGATCTCAAACACACATTTTCACATTAGGCCAAGTGAGGCATTTTGGACACACCTTTCTCCAAATTGATTCACTCATGTATTTGCACCAGTTCGCCTCTGTGGCTTAATCACATCTTGTTTTCAAATGTTTAAATGGTTCTGCATTGGTATACAAAGTATTGAGAGACTTTGGCCTTCCTAATGTTTTGGACTGTAATCCCTACAGGTTTACCATTTTCCACACTAGGTGGGGTTTCTGGGAGCTGGACATTCAAAACAACTGGAGGGTCAAAAGTGTCCCATCACTGTTCTTTTTCAAGTTTCCACATAACTGTGAAATGCAAAGCAAGGGCCCAGATAAAAATAGAGGTACATAGTTAGGTTCATATTTGATAACATAGCATTTCAGATATCCAAGTGCAAAATCATTGGTGCCTTAAGGGTAAAAAGAACAGAGCTTTAACTTGGGCCTAGAATCAGTAAACTTTGTGTAACACTGCTAACATATGGTGTATAATGAAGTGTTATTGCTTCATTCTTCACAACTTTGGGGATACTTCTCAGAGAGTGCATAGCCCTTGTCTCCCAGATCTTTGATTTCCTGACTGTCATTCTCATTGCTCTGCTGCTTCTATTGCATAATACTTGTACTTGGATCTTGAGGACAATTTTATTTATGCAGCCCTTCCATCCTAAAAAAAACCTCAATACAAAAAGCTAATTTCAGCTTCCATTGTTTAGAAGAATGAAAATAAATCCTTGGGTCTTTATTCTGCTGCCTTTTGGTTTTATTCCAAATGAACAGTGGGATTGTAGCAGGAACAGTTAAATCTCTGTAAGCTTGTGATTTCATTGCTAACTATTATTGTTATAAAAAAAAATATCTAGGGGTAGCCATGTTGGCCATATAGCAAATCCAATAACATCCAAACATTTATTGAGCCAACCAAAATGCACAATTACATGTTACAAGCTTTCGAAGAAACAGAAACAGAAAATGCAGGCCTATGACTAACATCTTCAATTTTTATCTCCTGTTTGCCTGATGAAGAAGCCAGTGTGACTTTGAAAGCTTGCAGCATGTAACTGTGTATTTTGGTTGGCCCAATAAAGGTATCATTGTTTGGATGTTATTGGAGTTATTATTGTTATTCTTTTTTTTCATTTAGTGTTGCTTGCTCAGTATAATCTTCACATACTCTCAAGATAAACTTTATTGGATTTGCCTAGTTTAAGAACTAGGATGATGTAGTCAAAGGACGTTATCACACTGGCCCTAAAGCAGAAAGAATCCTGCATCATTCCTGCACCCTTCCGGTTCTTTTTTCCGTGTGTTCACACGACGTCGCACATAGCCCTTCCCTTCCCTGCATCATCCCTGCATCCTTCCAGCATCATTTCAGTTCTTTTGAATTCCGGGCATCCTGAGGAATTACAATTCCGCGGCCGGAAGGATGCCGGAGTGATGCAGCTTTCGCCGTATGTATGAACCCATATCATGGAATGAGGCTGGGGCCGGCCTCGCTGCTCTATGGGCGTGGTCGCTGAAGCGACCGCTTCAGAGGCCAAGCCCAGGCCGGAGTTAAAGGGACAGCGCGTCCCTTTAACCCCGGCCTCGCTCTTCTATGGCCCGGGTTGCCGAAGCGGCGACCGAGCCCATAGAGCAAAGAGGCCTGGGCAAAAGGGACGCGCTGTCCCTTTAACCCCGGCCTCTCTCTTCAATGGGCTTGGTCGCCCCTTTGGCGACCAAGCCCATAGAAGAGCAAAGAGGCCTGGGCAAAGGGGACGCACTGTCCCTTTAACCCAGGCCTCGCTCTTCTATGGGCTTGGTCGCCAAAGGGGCGACCAAGCCCATAGAAGAGCAAAGAGGCCTGGGCTAAAGGGACGCGCTGTCCCTTTAACCCAGGCCTCGCTCTTCTATGGGCTTGGTCATAGGGGCGACCAAGCCCATAGAAGAGCAAAGAGGCCTGGGCTAAAGGGACGTGCTGTCCCTTTAACCCAGGCCTCGCTCTTCTATGGGCTCGGTCGCCAAAGGGGTGACCGAGCCCATAGAAGAGCAAAGAGGCCTGGGCAAAAGGGACGCGCTGTCCCTTTAACCCAGGCCTCGCTCTTCTATGGGCTCGGTCACCAAAGGGGCGACCGAGCCCATAGAAAAGCATAGAGGCCTGGGCAAAAGGGACGCGCTGTCCCTTTAACGCAGGCCTCGCTCTTCTATGGGCTTGGTCGCCAAAGCGGCGACCAAGCCCATAGAAAAGCAAAGAGGCCTGGGCAAAAGGGACGTGCTGTCCCTTTAACCCAGGCCTCGCTCTTCTATAGGCTTGGTCACCAAAGGGGCGACCGAGCCCATAGAAAAGCAAAGAGGCCTGGGCAAAAGGGACAGCGCGTGGGCTCGGTCGCCGCTTTGGGCTCTATGGGCTTGGTCGCCACTTTGGCGACCAGGCCCATAGAAGAGCGAGGCTGGGGTCAAAGGGACGGCGCTCACGTCCCTTTAACTCTGGCCTCGCTCTCCTACGGGCTTGGCCTCCGAAGCGGTCGCTTCGGAGGCCAAGCCCATAGAAGAGCGAGGCCAGGGTTAAAGGGACGCGCTGTCCCTTTAACTCCAGCCTGGGCTTGGCCTCCGAAGCGGTCGCTTCAGAGCCCAAGCCCATAGAAGACCGAGGGTTGTGGAAGGGATCTTTCCACTTGTGTGTGAACAGGAGATACGGGTCCCCGGAGCGGAACCATCACGGCATCGTCAATTCCGCAATTATTCCAGTTGCATCTGATAATGATTTCCGTCTTGCCAGGTCCATTCCGGTATGGTTCTGGATTGATTCCATTCCACTTTCTTGCCGCTTTTTTGTTGCTTTGAGACCCCAGTGTGATAACGTACAAAGATAGGTTGTCTTGGGAGTTTGTGCGAGAAAGAGAGCAAGAGAACAATTCTTTCTGTTTCTAAACTCTGGACTGAGTGTTGATGCTCATGGAGGCCAGACATGCATGCTCAGGCAGTTTCAACTGGTTTGCAGAATCTCAGATTTTACAGAATTATATAAGATCAGGGGGAAAACAGAGGAAGCACCTCCCAAAACCAATCCTATGAGGATTGTATATGATCAGAACAGTAGTCATGGAATACTAACTGCTGTTGGCTAGTTGAAAACTGGGTAGGAAGGAGAAAGGGGTGTTTTAAGACAAGCAGTGAACACCAACACACCACACTGTAGCTATTTGTTGCAGGTCCCACTTATATTGCCCACGTTCAATAGGGATGTGGATTTCACAAATGCTTGATGTTGTTATTTGTAAATTTTGAGCACTGAGAGCTTCAGATATGAACCATGAAACACTATCCTCTATCCAAGTTTCAAAGAAGTACCCGTATTAGTCTCTTACAACATAAAAAAAGGAGAAAGGGAGCAGGAGGGAGGAAAAGAAGGAATGTAGCAGCGCCTTTAAGACTAACTGGTTTTTATTTTAGCATGACTTTCATGGATATAAACCCACTTCTTCAGATACTGTAGAGAACGATATCCAGGCCTCAGTGTTTTATATATTTACACATTTGTGGGAGTGGGAGTAGATCGTGTATCCAAGTGTGAAAAGTGGAAAAACAAAAAGCTGTATCCATTTGCAAAACAGAAATAATAATGAATGGAAAAAAGACAGGAGATCTTTGGCGTTCAAGCCACAGCCATGTTACTGTCCAAAAAATGAACAGAAAAACCCTGATAATGCAAAGGAGAATGATGTGAAGGAAAGTGGGAAAACTAGTGAACAAACAGCTGAACAATAGCTGGATGAAATCTAATGAGTGGCAAGGAGGATACATCCAAAGTAAGCCTAAAGTGAGTCAGCAAGCCAAAAAAACAACAACAAAAAACCCAACACTGAGAAGAAAGCTAAAAGCACCTCAGGACTGGCCAACTGATCAGCCATCAGAATTAAACCACTGGTGACTTATAGTAAGATTCACATGTGGGGGAACCAAAAATCACATATTGGCAGCAGGCCATGGGCTTCCTCTTCCTACATCTTCCTTCCTTCCTTCCTTCCTTCCTTCCTTCCTTCCTTCCTTCCTTCCTTCCTCTTCTTCTTGTTTTCCAGCGCACTTCATGCCACTCCCTGATGCTAATGCTCACCATAGTGTAAAAAGCTCTGGCCCAGAGGAAGTAAAGAGGGAAGCTCATGAGCTCATGTATCAAAGAGAAATACTATCCCACGTATTGTTGTCAGGAAAAATATCACAGAGTTGCCCTAAATGATGTGTGTGGAGATGAGGAACAGCTACTTTTCATTTGGACATCAAGGTTTGTTTGTTTAACACATATCAGTGCATGATTCCAGTTTCTGGGGCAGATTAAACATAAAGACAGCTGCCCATATAACAAAGTGGTACTTAGAAAAGTGAATGGTGAGCGTGCAGTGCAGTGCATTTGAAACAATGGCAATGCCCTTATTTTTTAGGATCATCATTTCTTGAGGATTTCTCAAACGGAGGTATTTCAATGGGACTTTAGAGTTTAACCAAAATGCAGAGAACCCACTTCGGTTACACCTCCCAGAATTTTCCAGCCAGCATGGCCATTGACCAAACCCCATGAAGTATCTTTTACTAGCTATAGGCCTGATTTAAATTGGTTAGAATTGCTGTTCTCAGGCGGTGCATGATTCTACAGAATTTCTTCAGAGCTGGATGCTTACATTATCTAGTGAAATATTGCCTCACCCTCAGCCATGATAACTCTGATATTCTTAGGAAATGCCAGCACATCTGCAAGCTAATGTTTACTTTTTGAATCTGGATATAGATTCTGCAGGATGATTGTAATGGGAGGAGGGGTGACATCTTTCTACATCTCTATATTTTTGCCATTCTGCTTTCTGAAGCTGTTTTCATGCAGTTGTCCTGCTTCCTTTGCAGAATTTTCCAGAGCACCTAATTTCATCTTCCATTTGTAATTTCCCTTTAAACACACACACACACACACATTTTCAAATACATAAAAGAATAAATATGTTTTGTGTTGTTTTTGTTGTGTATGTATTTGATTATTTTCCTTTCCTATACCTGTTTTTCCCCTCATCAGATCTGCCAAAGATGGTGTGGCCATGAAATATCTTTTGATGATAGTGGTAAGAGCTTTCCAACTGGGAGCACTCTTTTGTTGCATGATTTACAACTGATGCAGCAGGAACAGATACATTTGGCATTTCTTTGATTTAAAATCTGCACTTAGCTACTATCAAATTTCCCTCTGTGGGAGATTGGACATGATTCTACTATTGGACATGATTCTGCATTGCAGTCTCCACTGGGTAATGTGCACATACTTTGCTACATGCAGAGGTGCTACAAAATGCTCCTAGTGAACTGTGAAGATGCATACCAGGACACCAACAAGTGTTATGATGCACATCAGGCTCCAGCAATGTGCATCAGCAGTAGCCAGTTTCCTGATGCACATTGGCACCTGATATGCATCACTTCTGATGCACAATAGTCAGTAAGGTCATGGCATCTCCTTGCTGAATATGTTCATGGCAAACAACAATAACAGTAGCAAGTACATTTCTATACCAATTGTCAGTGAACTAACACTCCCTAAGCGGTTTACATTGTGTAAGCTAATTGCCCCCAACAAGCTGGATACTCATTTTACCAACCTATGGAAGGATGCAAGGCTGAGTGGACCTTGGAACTGCTGGGATCAAACTCACAACCTTGTGGCTTGCAGTACAGACATTTAACCACTGTGCCACCACGACAAAAGCTGTTCAGTTTTACTTCCTGCAGATATAAGTCCACCTATGTAAGTCCCATTCCAGACATGATGTATTGAAATCCTTTTTTTGTCCTGGTTGCAATACCAACCCGCTGTAGCCACAGATTCCTTATCCACGGATTCAACCACCCACTGTTTGAAAATATTTTAATATATGGTATATATATATATATATATATATGTATAAATTACAAATAGCAGTCCTTGATTTTGCCATTTTATATAAGGGACACCATTTCACTATGCCATTGTATTTAATGGAACTTGATCATCCAAATATTTTGGTATCTATGGTGGGGTCCTGGAGCCAAACATCAGATACCAAAGGCCCACTGTCCTTTGTTTGATATACCAAAGGCTTGAAAAAAATGTCACCCAGCTAGCAGAGTTCAACACCTTTTGGTCAGTATTGGGTTCATGCCTGATTCTAAGGAGCCCTGGTAGCACAGTGGTTAAATGCCAGTACTGCAGCCATTCACAGCCACAAGGTTGTGAGTTTGATCCCAGAGCTCCAGGGTCAACTCAGCCTTGCATCCTTCCATAGTTCACTAAAACGAATAGCCAGCTTGTTGGGAGTAATTAGCTTACACATTGTAAACTGCTTAGGGAGTGCTTAAGTGCACTGATAAGCAGTATAGAAATGTACTTGTTATTGCTATTGCTATATAATTGAAACTAAGTCTGCTGGCACCTCTTGCCAAGTGCAATGCTGCAGAACCCTGATGAAACGGTCTTCCTAGTCCATTCCCACTGTGATCACACCAGGGTTAGGAGTAAGCCTATTAAACCCCTCAACTGACCTCAAACTATATTGATTCCAGCTTGCCATGTTTAGGAACATCATTCAACCAATAGTACTGCAGGCTTCAAACATACAAGTATCTTTATACGGTATTGATTAAAATTAATTGATGCATTTCAACAACAAAATAATCCTGAGGAGCACCACCTTGGGTCCTATAATATGCATGCCAAGTTTCAAGTGTCTAAGTGTCCTGGTCCTGGAGTTTTGACTGAGAACATTCTCTTTTATTAGTATAGATGTTCTTCATTCAGATCTAAGCTGTTAAACTATCTGGTTTTACTGTAGCTCTGTGTGGGAGTATTTGCTTATATTTTGTGCAGTTCTTTTTTACAGTCATCCCTCTGGGGAATCTCATAATGAGATCCCTCCTCCTCCTCCTCCATTCTTGAACTAGTCAGTTTTTCATTCAAGTGTTGTTTATTCATCTGTAGCTGGATCATGTCTGTTGGAAATCTGCTTTATTTCTGCAGTCCCTGCAATTCTGGATTGGCTCTATGCCCTTGTTTCCACACAGAGCCATTGTTAATGATCCTGTAGATTTCCATAGCTGCTTTGTCCTGCTCATTGCTCCCTAGAAATCCCCCCCACCATTCATTCCTATGTTTGAAGGCCAGCTAAAGGCTGAGTGGTAGAAGAATGTATGGGTTAAGCATGCATTAGCACCATGATGAATTTCCAGATATGACAGATTCACCAGAATAATCGTGGAATTGTTTATGACTGTGCATTACACTGATCGGCAGGGAAGAAGTGTGAATCTTCCCTAGCTATGTTGACCTGAGTTCTTGGTCAAGAACTAGACCTCACATATAGGGAAGAAAAGTTTCCTTTGGTCTATGGTTCTCAATCTCTGGTAACCAGATGTGGCTGAACTACAACTCCCAGAAGCCCTGGCAACTTGGTCTGCTGGATGCAGCTTTTGGGGGAGCTGAGGTCTAACAGAAAAGTCTCTTCCAAAATGGTCTAAAAAAGTCAGAGTTCTTACAATACAGCTCCTTGAATTTTGTGGGTTTTCACTTCTGAATCCACTCATTACATTTTTAGGGGGTGACAGCTTGTAGCAATTTCTTGGATCAGCACCAGCGCTGTCCCAAAAGTTATTACAGTACGAACAGTGCATGTTTTGCTGAGGCGGTCCTTTGGTCAGAGGGGTCAATTTTCTCCTTTTGTTTAGATTTATCGCGCAAACTTACATTGCACTGATGAATTATAGCACTGTATCTCTAATATTGTAGAGGCATAGTGCAAAATTGCATTTCATTGATGCACTACAGTACTATTTCTCTAAGAAAAAATAAGGGAGGAAGAAAGGAGGAGAAGAGAATGAGACTTTTTTGTTTCAGTATGTCTTAGTTTTGTTTTGTTTTTGTTTTTTAAAAAGAAACACTCAAAGGTTTGGATAAAGTGTTGCAGCTGGTGTAGGAAATGCCAAAAAAGTAGTCTGGGACAACAGAATCATTTGGATTAAAAAAAAAAAAAACAGCCAACAAATACTATGACCTTCTGACACATTTGCCCCATTTGGAGGACCCCAGGGCAACAGAGGCTATTCCTATCCATTTTCTCCACATTTTTCACAACCCTAAACATCCCTATCAAATCTCCCATTTGTCACTATTTTTTTGAGCTACACAGCCCCAAATGCTGCCTTTTCTAAGGTAACTATTGGGGGTTGCAGACTGCCAGAAATAGTGCAAAATGAGTCCACTTTTAGGGTTAGGGTTAGGGAATCATGGGAACTGTATTTTATTGTGGCACCAGAGCTCTCTGACAGAGAAGGCTCAATGTCTCAGAAAAAAAACAATTCCCATGATTCCCTAGCACTAACCCTAACCCTAAAAGTGGACTCAATTTGCACTATTTCTGGCAGTCTGCAACCCCCCTAAAGCACTGTATCTCTTGGGCCTTGTTGCACTGCAGAAATAAAGTGGTCTGACACTGCTTTAACTTTCATGGCTCAATTCTATGGATTTTTGGCATTTGTAATTTTATGAGATATTTAGCCTTCTATTTCCAGTGCCTCATCAAACTACACATTCCTGGATTCCATAGCATTGACCCATGGCAACTAAAGTGGTGTCAAACTGCATTATTTCTGTAGTGCAGATGCAGCCTAAGGAGGGGGGGGGGAGGAAAGTATTTTCACTGATTGTGCTATGCAATCCTTGTCTTGAGTGTGCAACTGAACACAACCAAATGCACAACCAAGTATTGTGTACCTGCATGTACATTTGGATCTGACTGTGCAAAGACACCCCATGTGCAACACTTGCTTTTTCAGCCTTAACTGAGTGCAGACATTCTGCACTGGACAAAATTGTCCAGTTGTTTCTGTGAAGGAACTTACACATGTGTGAGACACCAAACCACTTTTATGAATGTGTGTGCAGTTAGCCTTCAGATTTCAACCTTGTCCAAAATTTTCTGTCACGGCGCTCAACTCAAAAATAAACCTATGCTGCATCTAGAATAAAATCTGTTTAGACATGCATATTTTGAGAAAAAACACATTCAGAAATAGTTCAAGTGCATTGTAAATAGTGGCTTTGTTGTTGTTGTATGCCTTCATATCATTTCCAATATATGGCGACCCTAAGGCAAACCTATCATGGGGTTTTCTTGACAGATTTGTTCAGAAGCGGTTTGCCATTGCCTTCCTCTGAGGCTGAGAGCATGTGATTTGCCCAAAATCATATGATTTGCCCAAAATTGCCTAGGGGCTTTCCATGGCCAAGCATGGAATCAAACTCTAGAGTCATAGTCCAACCACTACGCCATGCTGGCCCTAAAAGAATGGCTAGAAAAACCTATATTAAAGTGACTAAGGTTTAACCTTGTGGCTTCAGGCAGCTCCTGAAGGCCCTTATTGCCTCCAGGCCACAGATATTGTGCAGAAAACAGGATCGATTAATTCTCTCAAAAGTTCCCCCTCCCCAATTCTTGGCAATTGAGGAAAAATGCAGACAATTTCACAGGCAAACAAAGGGGAGACAAGGATGGGGAAAGAATTGGCCCCTACATATGCCGAGTTGCCCACTCCTGATCTATGGAAACCAACATTAGTACTAATTTAGTAATAAAACCAATGAACAGCTGAAATAGTAAAAACTAAGTAAACCTAAAACTGTGGCAATACTGACACCTAGTGGAGGAACAAATATTATATTTAATAATAATAATAATAATAATAATAATAATAATAATTTTATTTATATCCCGCCACTCTGCATGGCAATCGAGGCGACGTACATCAGTTAAAAAGAACAAATTAAAATCTCAACCCCAGCCCCAAACCTCCCCCCCCCCCGTAAAACAGAATTAAACTACCTTAGAATTAAAACATGAGCATAACAATTAAAACAATAAACTATATAGGGTGAACATGTCATGGCGGCCAGAGGATGAGCGAAGGATCGCCATCAGCTAATCAGGGAGGAGTTCCGGGAAGGCCTACCAGAAAAGATCCGTCTTTACTGCCTTTTTAAAGGCAGCCAGAGTAGTAATATGGTGGATCTCGTCTGGCAAGCCATTCCAGAGTCTGAGAGCAGTTGCGGAAAAGGTGCTCTGGGAGGTCTGCGAAAGCCTGGTCTTCATGGGCTGCAGCAGATTCCTCCCAGAGGACCGAAGGGCGTGGGGGGGATCATACGGGGAGAGGCGGTCCCGAAGATAAGATAAATAAGCAAAGAACCTGACTATAATATCTTTTCTTTGTTGTTGTTGTGGAACTTCAAGCCACAACCTTTCCTGGCAAGGTTCTTTATAGAGGGTTTGCCATTGCCATCCTCTGAGGTTGAGAGAGAGTGACTTGCCCAAGGCCACCTTGTGAGTTTAAGTGGGTGAGCCGGGATTCAAACCCTGGGCTCCAGAGTCATAGTCGAACCCTCAAATCACTACACCAGCCTGGCTCCCTACCTTCTCTATGCTCTTGTTTTATCCATTTGCTGACCCAAAGAGTGCTGCTCTGCTGCCTGTTTAGATAAAGATGGAGCTTTAAAACTCGAAGCAAAACACTGGGGATTTATCATCACATTGAAATGGGAGCCACTGCTGTGCAAAAGTTCCATCTTTTTTTTTTTCTGCAGTAAGAAAAATCAGGAAAGCAGTGGTAAATCATGGGAGAGCTGCAAATTTAAAATGACCAGATCTGGGAGCCTTTTAAAATTCTGTGAAGCAGGCTGATGTTCGCACAAAGTTTCGTCTGAAAGTACTCTAAGCAATGAGATCTAGTTAATGGCCACCTTCAAGATGCTAAGACACACTTCAAGATGCTGGGGAAAAAATGTCTGTTTATTATTTGAAAAGGTCAATGGGTTTTTGCCTTACAGTCTTCAGGGACTACATAAAATCATAAAAGGACCTTGCATAAATATACGGCATCACATTTCTGAGAGAGGATGAAAGTTGCTGACGAGGTCCAAAACACACTGCATAAATAATCCAGTTTGAGACCACTTTAATTGCCCTGACCAGTGCTAGGGAATTCAGGGACTTGTAGTTTTATGAGACATTTAGCCACTTTTGTCAGAGAGCTCTGGTGCCACAATAAACTACAATTCCCAGAATTCCCTAGCACTGAGCAAGGGCAGTTAAAGCGGTCTCAAGCTGGATTATTTCTGCAGTGTGTTTTGGACCAGAGGTGGAGTAAAAGAAGAAATCTTGAAGGTTCTCCCAAGAACCAGAAAGAACAGCAGAATCATTTTGAAGAGTGTGCATGATGGAGAAAATGTTGAACTCTTTTGGCCTCTCAGTTGTGGAAGTCATTTTAAAAAGACACCATAGAAAACCATTCTCTTCCAGGATGCTCTGCCAGAGAAGTCTAGAGGAGGAGGAGGAGGATTGATAATGATGATGATGATGATGATAATGATGATGATGATGATATTTCTATCCCACCTTTACCCAAGTATGGAACACAAAACAACCTACAACAGCTAATTGTTGTTGTGTGCCTTCAAGTTATTGCTGACTTATGGTGACCCTAAGGCAAACTCATTGGCGCTTTCTTGGCAAGATTTGTTCCAAGGAAGTTTGCCATTGCCATCTCCTGAGGCTGAGAGAGTGTGATTTGCCCGAGGCCACCCAGTGGGATTCCATGGCTGAGCAGGATTTGAACCCTGGTCTTCAGAGTCCTCATCCAACACTCAAACCACTACACTATGCTAGCTCTGTATGTTTAACAACAGTTAAACATAACTAAAAATCCACAGGATACAACAGTTTAAGAAGCAATTAAGCTGTTAAAATCAGTTAAAAAGAAAAATTAAAAACCACAACCATTAAAAAAAAAAAGCTTTAAAAACCACAACAAATAAAAATCCAGCACACTATATAAAGCCAGTTGCTTCTTTAAAAGGAAATGAATGATCAAAATCCTTCTGGAATAAAAAGAGTTTTATCCTTTCTCTTCTTTTAACCACACTGCAAAATTAATACAGTTTGACACCTGTTTAATGGCCATGGCTCCATCCTATGGGATCCTGGTATTTGTTCTCTGTTGTGGCACCAGAGCTCTCTGACTGAGAAGGCTAAACCTTTCACAAAGCTACAAATCCCAGAATTCCATAGCATTGAGCCATGGCAATTAAAGTGGTGTCAAACTGCATTAATTCTGTGGTGTAGCTGCGGCCCTAGTCTGCTCTTAGATTTCCACAGGATCAAGCCACAGCCATTGAAGTGCTATTAATCCACGATAAATGGGTTAGTGAAGATAGACACACAGACTCACTGCAGTTGTGTAGCACAGGAGGAAACTGTAAGCCCTGTTCCTCACCTTTTCCTCACTGTGCTCTGAGATGGGTTGGATAAGGTTCTTTTCTCATAAGAGGCCCTCATAGATTCCCCTTTTTCAGAGCAGGAAAATCTCCCAGGGGTAAAAAAAAAAGAATCATCAAGTGAGCAGAGGGGAAAGAGATAACATCTGGACGGAGAGTGGATAAAGGTTACCAAACCAGCATGATAAAATCAGGGCTTTTAGGAAACTCTTCTTTTTGAACAACAACCATGGAATCCTAGGAGACAAAATAATAATAAAATAAATCAGGTTTTCTAAGCTCTACATAAAAGGAATGCTAGTTTTACAACCTACCACAGAAAATAGCCCTGAAATCCTGCATTCTTTCAACAAGCTCAGTCATCTGTGTGAAAGGTTCACTTTATTTCTACAACAACCCTTTGAGATAAGTAAGAGATCATACTATGTCTAGGGCAGGGCGACATCGTTAGTGTCATGGATGAATCAGATGCACCAACCAGGACATATCTTTCATGTTTTTAATGCAATATAAAAACATATTTGACTAGGGAGTGTTAAGCCATCTAGGGTGAGTATGCCAACATGAAACACACACAAATGCTGTATTTCTATCCACTTCGATCACCTTTGTCCCATCCAGCATCTGGGTGATTACTTAAAAGCACACTATATATCTTCTATAGATATGTACAATAATGGAGTAGGGATATAAACCTATGTGTTCTTTGTCCTCACAGGCAAGAACAAATAGTGGTTGTATTTTTCTTTCCATTGTACATGAATACAATGATTCCCTCCCACACACACACAGTTTGGGGGGCATGAAGCCTTCTGGAAAAGTATTATATGCAGAAATATCTGTGGTATTTCAATGCAAAAAAGAAAAAAGAAAAGAAACCCTTTGCTTTTCTTGTACCAAAAAAAAAAAGGGGGGGGAGTTTGACCACAGAAACCACACATATTCCCGCAAAACACATTGCTTCAATGATCTTCACTAGGGTTGCATCGACATTGCAGAACTGATGCAATTTAATATCACTTTAACTGCCATGGTTCAGTGCTATGGATTTCTAGGATTTGTAGTTTTGTGAAATATTTAAGCCATCTCTGTCAGAGAGATCTGGTGCCACAACAAACTACAAATCACAGGATTCCATAGGATGGAGCCATGGCAGTTAAACCGGTGTCAAACTGCATTCATTCTGCAGTGTGGCAGCAGCCTGAGTATAAAACCCTTTTTATTCCAGAAGGACTATGATAACTTATTTCCTTTTAAAGAAGAAATTGGTCTTATACAGTGTGCTGGATTTTTATTGTTGTGGGTTTTGGTTTTGGCAAATTATGAATTCATAACAAATTATCAGTTATGATGGGGTCAGTTCAGCTATCATTAGTCTTTGCTAGAAGTGAGCTAGCCCTCTAAGACAGAGTTAACTTGGGATATTATCAGAGGCTGCTACCACACTGCAAAATTAATGCAGTTTGACACCACTTCACTACTCTTGTAGTAAGAAGCAGCTTGTTGAGAATAGTAAAGTTATTAAAACTAGCCTTTACATTTTCAATATTTTTTAAAACCTATAATTTGAATGTATCTTTTACAATGAGATCACAACAGATAAAAAAACTGATAGGACATTATGATTTACAAGTATATATATATATATATATATATATATACCATTACTAAGGATTCTGTAATGTGTGGTATGGGAGGAGGTCAATAAGGGGTGACACCATGAGTTATCACACCAGGTGACACCAACCCTAGTGAAGCCACTGTTTTAACACAGTATAAAATTGAACAGAACAGGAACAAAATCTGGAACTTTTGAAATCAGTCTGGAAGTGCCTGTAATTGAGATAAAAACAAGTTCAGTAATTTCCAGGAACTGCAAATATCTAAATTGAAGAGAGACAGACATGTTGAAATGTGGCATCTAGGAGCATCTTTGCAATTCAGATTTTTTTAAAGAAAAATATCAGTGTAAATATACATTGTATATTTGCCCTGGGTATATATGGGGAAGTGGTTTTAGAGGGCTTTTAGAAACTATGGTTCTCTTTTAGTTTATTGGGGAATTTGAATTATGGGAATTTGCAAAAAGCAAAAAAGAATCATCACCTCTTTTGGAAGGTCTGAAGCATGAATTTTTAATCTAAGTACTCAAAAACTGAATTAAACCTTTGAAAAGAGTAGATAAGAGTATCTTCTCTTTTCTGAAAAAGCCCTGTGAATCCATGTATTTGTTTCTCTGTCTGTCTGTGTTTATATTATGGTGCAGACTATCAAAACTATGCATTGCAGCACAAGTATAGAAAGGGTCTCCTGTGAAATAATTTTGGCTTGAACTGGACCTGCACTGTGCACAAGGCCACACTTTCCCTATTGCAGTGTTTTGTAGTCTAGCAGCACAAAGGCAAAAGCTGAATTGAGGATGGTGTGCTGGACACTTGCCAGTCAACAGGATTAGCTGGGCATTTAGTACAATTCTCTACATGATTTATGGAAAACTATATTGGGAACTTAAGTGTTGATAAAAAACTAGAGGCCTTCAATGTCTTGATACATGTTCTACCTACCATAGATATGAGGAACCAATTGCCTTTTCACACTACACAATTAGAGCACTAAGATTCCCATTTTAATTACCATGACAATATCCTATCAAATCCTAGCATTTACCATTTAGGAAAGAGTATTTAAAATTCTCTGCCAGAGAGCTTTAATGCCTCCACAAACTACAAAATGCAGTATTAAATAAGATTCAGTCACAGAAGTTAAAGTGACACCAAGACTGTTAAACCAGTTGTGATTTCAGTAGCAAAGTTTGCTCTCAGATACACAGCTCCTAACAACACATAGTAAGCCCATCTATTTTACCTTTCCCTCCTGGATGGATCTTTTACTTAACTAAAGAAGTGGTTGGAAACTTGTGTGGTGGGAGAGGAGATGGGATTGCATGAGTTAGAACAGGCTCAACAACATAACTCACAGTGACAGAGTTATAAATGGAAGATGATGGCAGCAGTGGCATCTCGACCCCCAGTGCAGGGAGCCGGGCTGCCAGGGGGGCATGGTCAAAAGGCTGCACTCACCCTTTGTTCTTTGCCACTGCTGCTGCAGCCTCCTCTTGAGAAGACTGCCCCTACCATGGGAAAGTGGGGCCGGGAATATTTGTCCTTGTCCTTTGCGGCAGTGGCCTCCTCAACAGTAGATTGCTGTTGCTGCTGTCATGGGGAAGCAGGGCCAGGGTGCTTGGCCCTCCCCCCTGGGGGGAAGGATGGTCCCATCAGGTATCACCCCTCTTCTGGGGCTGCACCCTCACTGCACCCTCACCCAACCCTGTGATATCACTGGATGGTAGCAGGATCTCAACTGTGGTGCATGTGCTGGTAACCTCTTGTCTTGATTTCTGTAATGCGCTCTACATGGGGCTACCTTCATACTTGGTATGGAAACTTCAAATAGTACTGAATATGGCAGCCAGGCTGGTCTCAGGAACATCGAGAAGAGACCATATAACACAAATCTTAAGATCACTTCACTGGCTGCCCATTAGTTTCCGGGCCCAGTACAAGGTGTTGGTTATCACCTTTAAAGCCCTAAATGGCTTGGGTCCAACCTATCTTTGGGACTGCCTCCTCCCGTATAACCCAACCCACACACCCAGGTCCTCTGGGAGGAATCTGCTGCAGCCTATGAAATCTAGACTGTCTACAACCTCCCAGAGGACCTTTTCGGCAACCACTCCCAGATTATGGAATGGCCTGCTGGATGAGATCCATCATATTACCACCTTAAACAGCTTTAAAAAGGCTGTTAAGATGAATCTCTTCCTCCAGACCTTTACTGAATAGATATCCCAGCCATCAAAAGACAGCCCAACTTGCTCCTCTGATTCTGCTCAGTCATTGTTTGTTTATTTGTATTATTATTTTAAATGTGTTTTAAATTGTCGTTGTTTAATAATATTTTAAGGGGTGGGTGGGATTGTGGGATATGAAATGTATATTTTAATGTTGTAAGCCATCCCGGTTGCGTTATACGGACAGCAGGATAGAAATTATTATTATTATTATTATTATTATTATCATCATCCTGCCAATAAAGCAGGGCAATTGCATGATAGAAACTGTGTCTTGAAGGACCCAAAGTGAAAAATCAGACACAATTTCAAGACAATAGCCTGAATTCAATTCTTAGTCCCACCTAGGGTAAGTAAAGGTAAAGGTATTCCCCGTTGACAAGGTTGTCGTGTCCGACCATGGGGGTGGTGCTCATCTTCATTACTAAGCTGAAGAGCCAGTGTTGTCAGACACCACTCTGTGATCATGTGGCTAACATGACTGCACAGAACGCTGTTTAGCTTCCCACTGAAGTGGTACCTATTTATCTACTTGCATTTGCATGCTTTCAAACTGCTAGGTTGGCAGAAGCTGGGACTAGTGACAGGAGCTCACCCCATCATGCATCACCCAGGCCTCAAACTGCCAACCTGCTGACCTTGCAGTCAAACCACCTAGAGTAGACCCATTAAATCAATTGGTGAAACCTTCATGCAAATTCCATTGATTCAATGGACCTATTCCAGTTGGATTTAGGCTAAGGGCAGCCAACATTCACTCTCTGGATGTTGCTTGATTGAAACTCCTAGAAGTCCTAGACAATGTAGTGAGGAAAGCTGAGAATTGCAGTCCTCCAATATCTGGAGGGCTAATCCTTGCCCACACCCAATTTAAGATGAGGTGAAGGGTGGAAAATGCCATTTTTCCTTCACTTCTCAAGAGTATGTTTATTCAATGGACATGGAAATATTATCTGTAACACTGCTGCAGTTTCCATACATATAACACCCAGTTCTTCCAAATATTTTACAAGCTTTGCATAGGCTGAAGTGTTACCATTTTATTTTATAATAGTTCCTGCCATTGCTGATCTTAAGTCAGATTTTATGATTATTTATGATGATCATATCCTATATTCATTTTTTTTAATGAAAACTTTTAGCTGCTATGACCTTTGTTTTTCACTGGCAGTGCTATAACTGTTCTATTGATGAAGTCACTCCTGCTAAGAGTTGTTTTAGTCCAAAGTAGGAGGGATTTGGAATGGATTTAGTCATCATTAGCAATATAGTAGTGGTGACTCCTGGGCTAAAGTACATGAAATGGCAGGTAATTCATATTCCAGTTTTTCACATTTGTTTAAAACTGAAATGTTAAAGCCATTGGCAGAAGGAGGAAAAAAGAGGATTCAACACTGCTAGTTTTACCCTTTCCTTGTGTCCTGCCTTTCTCCTATCATATGCCCCCCCTCCATTTGGTATTTTGCCCTTTGTGGAACAACTTTTTTTGGCCACAGGTTATCCTTTTGCATCTTAGGAAACAGTCCTACATGAGCTGCAATCCACTCCTATGCTAGGAGATTATCACACCAGGGCCAATTTAGCAATAATTGAGGTAATGAAAGCTAATGCAACAGTAGTACTATAGCACTTGACATTTTTGCACAGTCACGCAATAATATTGCAAGCACATTTCTCACACATCCATGAATGAATTGTTAGTACATTGGAATTGATCGTTTTGCACTTGCGCTGTTTTGGCGCTATGGCTCATTATTATTATTATTAAAGTTTATTTCTAAAGCGCTGTCAATGTACACAGCGCTGTACAAAGAGACAATCAAGCATAAAATAGAATAAAAACTTGCCAAAGGTGTACAATCTAAAATACAAAACAATAGGTAAAATAATAAAAGTCAATTTAAACAAAAAAATAATTACAACAATTAATTAGCAACATCCACTGTCTACCCAAATGACAGAAAAAGTAAATGTATATCAGACAGTGCCTGGGAATGCCTCCCTGAACAAGGTGGTCTTTAACTCAGATTTAAAAGTGGACAAAGAAGTAATGACCCGTGTTTGAGGGGGAAGAAGGTTCCAGGAGTGAGGGGCAGCAAGCAAGAAGGGGCAAATCTGGGATGGAGCAGTGGAGATCCTAGGTTGGGACAGCAGGCCTTGAGTACTAGAATGGAGGGTACGGATGGGAACGTAAGGAAAAAGAAGTTCAGATAGGTAAAGAGGGGCTAGCCCATGCAGGGCTTTGAAAGTTAGCAACTGCAGCTTATATTGGAAACGGAAGGGGAAGGGGAGCCAGTGAAGAGAAGATAGCAAAGTGGAAACATGGTCAAAGCGGCAAGCGGAAGTAATGATGCGAACAGCTGAATGTTGGACAGAAATTAAAGGGCGAAGATGAGAGAGGGGAAGCCCAGCTAGAAGGAAATTACAATAGTCTAATCGGGAGACCACCAAAGTGTGGACCAGAGTCTTGGCAATGGAGGCCGAAAGAAAAGGACGGATTTTGGCAATGTTATAAAGGAAAAATCTGCAGGCTTTGGCTGTGGCCTGGATATGGGGAATGAAAAACAGAGAGGAGTTGAAAATGAAACCGAGGCTGTGGGCTTCCTGGACTGGACAAATAGAGGTATTGTTGACAGAAACAGAGAAAGAGGATTGAAGTGAGGACTTAGGTGGAAAGACAAGAAGCTCCATCTTGGACATGTTGAGCTTCAAACGCCAATGACTCATCCACAGAGAGACAGCTGTGAGACATGAAGAAACTTGCTGTTCAAGCCCTAGAGAGAGATTGGGGTGGAAAGATACAGTTGAGTGTCATCGGCGTACAGATGATAGGAAAAACCGAAATAACTAATAAGTTTTCCTAAAGACAAGGTGTGAAGAGAAAACAATAGGGGACCAAAAACAGACCCCTGGGGATCTCCAACAGATAAAGGAATGGGGGACGAAGTCTGACCACCCGTGACCACTGCCAAAGATCTATCTGACAGATAAGATTTAAACCAGTCAAGAACTGAGTTCGAGAACCCAATGACAGAAAGTATTATTTCCATCCCACACAGAATAAAAGACAACAAAATAAAATTTATTACTTCAGCATATTGTTTTAATCTAGTGTAAACAAAATTGTGCTCCATTCCTCAAAAGAATACACTGTAAAACCAATCCTGGCAAAGAGAATGGATTGGCTCCATCACAATGCATTCTGGGTTTGCTTCAGCAATAGCGCAAATGAAGCATGATTAACTTTTGCACTCTCGCAGTCGTGCTTCATTTGCACTATTGAGAAGCCAATCATGGGACTTCCCTGTGAATGGTTTGTTGCAGGAGCATACTGGGTTCTTCACAGGATAAGTCCTGGATGAGCATGACATCCTCTGAAAATCTTCAGTGCAATTGCATGATTATGCTGGGATTATATCTTTTACTCCTGGCTTTTTTCCTCATGTGATAATCTTCCTACATACACATTTACTTGAGCACTGAAGAATTCTTTCCACTCTTGTGAATGAAAATTTAATATGATGACATTTTAAATACAAATTTAACAAAAATAGATTAACAATTTGCTTGAGTTACGTAAGTGTATCATATGAATGAATCTCTCGCTCTTGCTCTTTCTTGATAGATGCAAAATTACAAAATTGTACACACCTTATCCAATTTGTTTACCAGCATGTAGGTCATTTGTGACCAAACAGAAAAGGAGGAGGGGTAGTGTTATATGTCAAGAATGTGTACACCTATGAGGAGATCCATAACATAGAGTTTAGGAAAGACAATGAGAGCATTTGGGTAAAAATAAAAGGGAAGAGAAAAAATGGCCTTATTGTGAGGTGGAGTGCTATCAATATGCTGATGACACCCAAATATGCTGCTCTGTGCCTTCAATAGTAGCATCAGCTAAGGATAGCGTGTCTCCTCTGAATGAGCGTCTGAGGAGGTAATGAGTGGACGAATCTGAATACAGACAAGACAGATATACTTACTGTCAAGGGCAGGGGTAGGCAACCTTTCCCCTTTAAGGCCCGAGGGACTTCAGCTCCCAGAAGCCTCAGCCATGTTGGCCAATAGTCCCATGTTGGCCAATAGCTCCTGGGATTCTGGGAGCTGAAGTCCCTCGGCCCTTAAAGGGGAAAGGTTGCCTACCCCTGGTCAAGGGTCCTAATCTGAGTTTGGAGGTATGTCAGCTAGTCCTGGATACATTTACACTCTCCCTGAAAGACTTTGTTCACAGCTTGGGTACTTTTGAATCCATCACTCCAAATGACAGTCCAGACTGATGGACCAGGGGTGCTTACTGTTAGCTTTGGCTGTTATGCAAGATACATCCATTCCTTGAGCTGAAGTGTCTAAAGATGGTAGTGCACATGCTGGTTACCTCAGGGCTGGACTTCTGCAAAGCTCTATACCAGGGGTAGGCAACCTTTCCCCTTTAAGGGCCGAGGGACTTCAGCTCCCAGAATCCCAGGAGCTATTGGCCAACATGGGACTATTGGCCAACATGGCTGAGGCTTCTGGGATCTGAAGTCCCTCGGCCCTTAAAGGGGAAAGGTTGCCTACCCCTGCTCTACACATTGGACAAACTTAGTACTAGGTTCAGAAAGATCAATTAGTCCAAAACATGGCAGCCAGATTGGTTATTGGCACATCTAAAAAAAAAAAAACATATCATACAATATTAAGATCATTCTATCTTCTGCTAGTTTCCAGACAAGGTACAAAGGTTGATTGTTACCTCTAAAGCCCTGCATGATATGGGTCCAGTTTGCCTATGGGATAATCTTCTCCCATATAATCCCCTCTGTACACTTAGGGCCTCGGCAGATGGCTAATAGGGCCGTCTCCGAGACCCGGAAGAGGAGGCACAGCCGCACACGCGGCGTCCCTTCCTCTTCCTGAGGTTGTCCTCGGAGCTTCTGGCCCTCCGGACGGCCAGTGCTCCGGGGATGACCTCCCTCCGCAGCGACCGGACGCGCTGAGGAGGATAAGTCAGGGAAAGTGCACCCTACGCGTTTAGGGCACAGTTTCCCTGTCTTGTAAAAGGAGCGGCAATTTGCCGCTCCTTTTAGGGTCGCCGCAGGAGCGCCGTGGTCCGGCTGCCGCGGTCCCGCGGCGTTCCAGACCAGGGCGTCCCCGACGCCCTGGTCTGCATCCCCCCTGAGTCTTCTGAGGGATATTTACTTTAGTCAGCCAAAACTAGGGTGACAACTGTTAATCAAAAGACATTTTATTCAGTTGCCATCAGATTGTGGGATGGCCTGCCAGAGGAGATCCATCAGCTCGATATGCTGCTTGATAGGTAACCTGGACCAGTTGATATTTACTTTAGTCAGACAAAATTAGGGTGACAACTGTTAACTGAAAGACATTTTCTTCATTTGCCAAGAGACTGTGGGATGAGTTGCCAGAGGGAATAAATCAGCTGGATACACTGCTTGAGTTCAAAACAGCAATAAAAATTAGTCTCTTCCAACAGGCCTATCCAGTTTATTTTTTAATTGTGAAGTCTAAAGTATGTATTGGATGAAAAGTATGAAATGAGATATAACTATTCCCCAGCCTTAGCCCTAGTCATGTTTTTTCACTCTCACCATTTCACCTTCAGATGCTGTCTCAGCCACTCTGTTTTCTGTGAACTACACTTCAGGACTGGTAAATATTTCCCTCTTTAACTCCTGGTTCCTCTCTCTCCATCCTTCCACACCTTTCTTGCCAATAGCCTTGTATGGTTCTTAAGATTGCATTGGTTTTGTATGTTTGCACGCACCTTTGTACATTTCTAAATAAAATCCTTCTATTCACTGAAACCAGAGTGGTATAGACAGGTGAAAACATCCCCAAATTTACCCTCCTCCTGAAGCAGGCCTCCTTTGAACTATAATTTCCCAACAATTTCAAAGAGATGCTGACACTACTGGTGGAGACCCCGCAACATCCCCTCTCTCAACTTTTAGGGTAACAATCCTAGGAACAGCTGGGAAAAAGAAGCCATCCTCACAAGTAGCATCACAGATTATTGCTTTAGTTTGGCAGATCCCTGCAACTGTTCCAACTAAACCAACAGAATGGAGTACATAACAGCATGCTGGAATTTTTAATTGTATGTAAACCTACTGGCAGTTAAGCAACCCTGTCCTACTGGAATAGACTGGGTTGCTGATTCATAATTCTTATCCTGTTCCCATAAATTTGCATTCCTATAAATGTCCTTTATGCATTTACCTGGAACGTTAACTGCATTCTCATTCCTCCTGGTAGACAGCTCAATTGTGTGATGAAGCTTAGTCATAAAAGTGAAAATTGTTAATGTTCCCAGACTGGCTATAACTATTGCCAGAATCCTCTGTCAGTGGCAGCTGATGGCTTCCTTGTCAGTGGAGCAGTCATCTGTTCCAGGCATTATTTTATATTTTCAAGGAATTATCCAAGGTGCTAAACCATATTCCCAAACAGGCCCAGTGTTTTGGATGCTTTCTTCAAAAGCCAGCACAAATTTCTGAGTGGATATTCCATTACACTGACATGGCAGCCATCAGCGACTTCTCCCTGTTTCTCCCTCCCAGATCTCTGTGGCCAGTAGAGCCACTGCAAATCGGCAGTGTCCATTTGAATAGAATTGTACTGCTGATGTACGTGCTAGTCTGAAGCCATGTATATGCTTGAACTATCTTTCCCCATATATTTATTCCCTCTGGCAACCCATCCCACAGTCTCTTGGCAAATGAAGAAAATGTCTTTCGGTTAACAGTTGTCACCCTAATTTTGGCTGACTAAAGTAAATATCAACTGGTCCAGGTTACCTATCAAGCAGCATATCCAGCTGATGGATCTCCTCTGGCAGGCCATCCCACAATCTGATGGCAACTGAATAAAATGTCTTTTGATTAACTATCTTTCCCCATATATTTCTCTCCCTCAAATTGTTTTGCAGGCATATACACAGCACACGATCATTCATAAATATCGGGTCTATTTATCTGTTGTTCCCTGAAGAAGCATAAACTAATTTAGACACAGCAGGAAGTATTGTGTAAACCTGTAGAAATTCTTTCACCTTTGTGACAGAGACAGGATTGTGTAGAATAATGTCATTGACCTATGCACACATGCACACACATGGACACATACACACTTCCTAGCTGTATGCCATCCATCACCTCTAAACTTTCCAAATATTTGTTTGTTGTGTGCCTTCCAGTCATGTCTGATTTAAGAGTGACCCCAAAATGAATCTATCATGGGGTTTTCTTGGCAGAATTTATTTTGGGGGGGGGGGTTGTAATTGCCTTCACCTGAGGCTGAGAGAGTGTGACTTGCCCATGGTCACCCAATGAGGTTCCATTGCCAAGCAGGGATTTGAACCCTGGTGTAAAAAGAGGGACAACTGATTATCCCTGTCAAATCTTGGGTGCAATTCATCTGTCAAATTCATGGCAGCCCACCTGTACTTTTAAAAAAATGCTGATTTTTCAAAACCAGACAGGCTTCTAGGATCTAAACTAAGGCTGTTGGACTTCAAATATATAATGACAAGACATGACTCATTAGGATAGAGAATAATGCTTGGTAAGGTAGAAAGCAGTAGGAAAAGAGGAAGACCACATTCCGGATGATTAGTCTCAGTCCAGGAAGGCCATCTGTCAGGAGTGTTTTGACTGTGTATTCTTGCATTGCAGGGGTTGGACTGGACGGCCCCTATGTTCATTTCCAGCTCTATGATTCTATGAATCTAATTTGAATCGCTGCTCAGCCATGGGATCCCACTGGGTGGCCTTGGGCAAGTCACACTGTCTCAGCCTCAGAGGAAGGCAAAGGTAAACCCCCTCTGAACAAATATCACCAAGAAAACTCTGTAATAAGTTCATTTTAGGATTGTCGTAAGTCAGAAACAACTTGAAGGCACACAATAACAATAAATATTTGGGAATTTTAGAGGTAATGGATGGCATACAACTAGTAAGTGTGTGAGTTCATATGTGTCTATAAGTCAATGACATTCTTATACATAATTCATTCTGTGTTACAATAATGATCAAAGTCATAAGAAGCCAAACTGGGTAGCTTTTCTTCATGGTCAGAGTGGGTGAACCCACTGAAATAAAATCCCAGGTTCAGGCAATATAAAATCCTCTTCCTTCAATGTAGGATTCAATGGCTGAATGACTAAATTAATATTCTGCTTTCATATGAATAGAGAAAAAAACACAGCCAGATTTCTAAACTACCTAAAAATTAACACAATTTTTACTACAAGAAAGTGTCTCCCATTAATTGTTACAAGTGTCTTCTGTATTCTTTGAAATAACAGAAATGTGTGTTGGAAGTAAACAGGTGTGTGTTTTCATTCCTTCTAATAAAATTCAGTTGCCTCAGTGGGAGAACTATCCAAAATTAAATCAAATACTTCTTATGGACAAAACTGGAATGCTTAGTATTACAAAATGTTCCATGCTCTTCTCTTGTATAAATTGTCTTTGATTTAGGGCAACTTGTAAGTTGATCAGCATTGCCTATCTCTTTGAAATGACCTTAGCACAGCCTATTATTATTATTATTATTATTATTATTATTATTATTATTATTATTCTGCAGCATGTTGCAATATGTTATAAACTTAAAAGCTTTTTGATAAATGTATCTGTTGTATTGGTTGTTCAGAAAGAGTTGTATGGCCCTTAGTTGTATGGCCCTGAATTGGTTAAGGGAAGGAACAAAATGCAGCCAAGTTCAATATGAATTGTTTTTCTTTATTTTTCCAAGTGTGAATGAATGGTTCACAAAATGATTAATTCCCACTGGATACTTCCTGCTCGCAGTCAGCTCCTGTTATTACTGCTTTTGAAAAATATAAATTCCAGTAGCTTTTGAATTGTCTTTGCCATGTGACCAAAGCAAGAATTTGGTTCATTTGCTTTTCCTTCCCAACTTTCACCACTAAATGGCTATTGGACTATACTAACATAATCTAAGAAGGGATATCTGCTTTTGAATACTGTAAAAACCTGGTCTGTTGTTGGTGTGTAAAAATGTTTAAATATTTATCTATTTCAGGCCCACCTTGGTAGTCATTTTTTCTCAAGTTACTCTTTTGGACTACAACTCCCAGGATTCCACAGTTGGATTATGGGAGTTATACTCCAAAAGTAACTTTCCCATATTTTGCTATGAATTGCTAATATCCAAATCATCCAGACCAAACTACAAGTTGACTAAAAGTTCAGAACTTTTAACCTACTTGTAATGGATATCTTTCTTACACACATAGAGACTTTCCCAACATATCATTTTAAGCTGCTTTCAGTATTCATGATTCTAGGAGCAAGATGGCTTAAACATGATAAGGGCGATAGTGATCTTGATAATTTTTTCTTTGAGCTAGGGAAAATCCTAAGTGACTAGAACCAGGAGGGTCAAGTGGCAGAACACGTTTGAAATAGTGCTCCTTTGTGGATGTTTTAACCAAACATTTTTCTTTTTAGAAAAGCCATTATCTCATCCACCACACTGAACTCCTTGGATAAATAACGAATAAAATAAAACCTATTGAAGAATTTTCATTATTGCAGGTGCAGGCTAAAAGAGAGGCTAATGCAATATAACACAAGATAGTTAGGTAGGTAGTTGTGAATCCTGCTAGCTATGGCATCCTCATTTCTTGAGGCCATTTCTCAGCATGGGCATTAGTAATGAGGGAGCTTGCACTGGGACAAGGAGGGTCCAGACACCGTTAGATGGGTTATCAAAATAGCCACAACTTTAATGAGTAATACAGGGGTCATAAATCAATCAAAATGCAGTCATACATCAATTATAATGCCATCATAAATCCATCCATTGCTATCAATATATGTACATTCAGGTATAGAGGATAACTGCCACAGGAGGGGGCAGCCCAGCATGGCAACCCCATCCCACAGCCTCTCCTCCCCATGGATTGGGCCCAGATCCAACCCTATCCCATGAGACAAAACACACCCAGACAGGTCACAAAGCTAGACCAGCTAAAACCTGATAGCATGGACAGCCCAGCTGACAATGGTCAGCAGCCATGTGTGGAGGCCTATATAGGCCTGGCAGTTCTCACAGTAAATCTCATGGGAAGTTATAGTCACACAATATTTGAGTGAGATCCAAAGTGTAATCTTGCTCTTATCTCCCACAAAGTCCTGCAATGGTTGCTGCCATCACAACACTTTGCCCACCATAACTTCAAGCAGCCACTCGGAGTAGCAGCAGGATCCCGGTGCTGACCCCCTGAGGGCCTGGAGCAAATAAAACCCCTCTGGCAGGCATCAGGGTGGGTCTTGACCTGTTGAATGTCCACCTGCCACATAGGTACTGGTGGCTGATGGCTCTAATGCTAGTCTGGTAGTGAATCCTTCATTTTAAGATTAGCCTTTAAATGAGCTATCCAAATTGCTAAACTCTATTCCCAAGACAGTTGGGGAGCCTTGGGGAGCAACTTTAAACTGAAGCCCACAGCAGATTCACCATTCCATTGAGAGTGAAATCACCACCTCCTCCTGCATGAAGGTGTTAAAAGGCACAAGAGCAAATGATATGCAATAATACTTCTTCTGGAACCTCGTGATTTAAATATATATCTGAAATCAGTGCTAATAATCCCTTTCTGTCTATGACAACAGCTTTACGTTTCTAGGAATCCCAAATTCACTACTATATAACCTACAGCAGGGGTAGGCAACCTAAGGCCTGGGGGCCGGATGCAGCCCCCCGAGGCCTTTGTTCCAGCCCCAGGCCGGTCCTGCCGCCGCTGCCACCCCCCGCCATGATGATATTGATTATTGTTGTTATTACTTGTTCTTGGGGTTTTCTTGTCAAAATCTCCACAGGGGTTTTGCCATGGCTTTTCTGGGGCTGAGAGAGTGTGCATGCATATTTAAAAAAATATATTTTTTAAAATATTTATTTATTTATTTATTTATTTATTTATGGGGCTTTGGCCCCCCAATTGTCTGAGTGACAGCAACCCGGCCCCCGGCTCAAAAAGATTGCCTACCCCTGACCTACAGCATAGAATTCCCCTTATTGTTTTACCAAAGACCGGACGTTCTTTTGGATGTGGAACCACAACTGTGGTAAAGGTTTAAATCAGGGGTAGGCAACCTTTCCCCTTTAAGGGCCGAGGGACTTCAGCTCCCAGAAGCCTCAGCCATGTTGGCCAATAGTCCCATGTTGGCCAATAGCTCCTGGGATTCTGGGAGCTGAAGTCCCTCAGCCCTTAAAGGGGAAAGGTTGCCTACCCCTGGTTTAAATCTGTATTGACAAAGCAGGTGGATAAAGATTTTACAAGTAAGTTATAAATCCTAACAAGCAGGCTTACTTTCTCCATTCTGCTGTTGGGAGCCCTAGAAAACAACAGCAGAGACACTCCAGAACATTGATATGTGGCACCCACACCAGTCATTCTCATTTGCACTGAGCTCCCTTTGGGCCATTCTTTAGGGATACATATATAGGCAAAGCTGTACCAGACTATGTGGTAATGTCCCACTCCCTCAAATCACCTCAATCCTATGCTGGACAGAAACATTTAATTAATTATACCTGTGTTTTATCTACTCATTCAAACAATAGATAACAGTGACCACCTCTGATCTTATCATTTGAGATGCACCTTGGCAGATAATACTACTACAACTACTACTACTACTATTATTACTAATATTCATTTCTATCCCGCCCCTCTGCAGCACAATCGTCTGCTCCCTTCATGCCAAGGCCACATTAGAAATAAATGTGCTCAGCTGCCAAAGCTGACTAAGGTCCAAAAGCACAAAGAATTTTGAACAATATGCTTGGAGATAGATACAATAGAAAATTCACACGTTTCGCCTAAACCTCCTTATCTTCCAGTGATTTCTGCTAATCTACTCAAAATCCTGAGCATTTTGTCTGAGGAAGATGCAAGATAATGAGAGCAGAATTACTGGTAGCTCACCAAGCCACAACACTGCAGTGTCTTCATGATCTACTTGTACATTTTCCATGATCGTTGTGAGAAACAGAGAGTGGAAAGGTGCTGTTTTAGACTAGAGCTCCTAGAATCCATCAGACACAATGGGACTTGTAGTAAAAAAACATAACTTTCCCAACCCCAACAGGATGCTGGCCTAGATAAACCTCCATCTGATCCAGCTGAGTTCTCCTTATATTCTTATGACCTAAATTCATGTTTATAATTAGATGCAGTATAAATTAAGAAATTATGGTTGAATCATTGGCAACATTGTTCATATTGGATCAGGATAATGTGAGAATTTATTGCATGGCTTAAAAATGTGACTTACCTTGCCTGGTTTGAATCCTCTGCCAGGATGCAGCTGGGTATTATTGCTCGCATTTTGCCACCAATGCCGCCTTCTGGAGGCATCCCAGTTAAAATCCACCCTCAGCTGGACAATTTGCAAAGTCAGGAAGCTCCTGCCTTTGCAAATTGGCAAGCTGAGTATGGCTTGTAGCTGGGTTTTAGGCGGCATGCAGTCAGGAGGCGACATCGACGGCAAAATGCAAGTGATAATACCTGGCTGCATCCCGGAAGAGGATTCAAACCAGGCAACGTAAGTCACATTTTTTAGTCAGCAGTCCAGCAAAACTGTAGTTATTAGGTCAGAGGAAGCTATATTGGGGAGGTGGAGTGTTCGGGGTGGGTGGGTTGTGGGATCAGTATAACCACTGAACACTGAAATTAAAGGATGCCTTTACTCTTTCACCCACCACAACTCCACTTCTTTTCTAGAGCTTTGAAGTAGCAAGTTACAAATAGCCGTTAACTAGTAACTTTTAGTGCCAATGTGGGTGAAACAAAGCTCAGATTTTGATGAATGGCAACACCACTTCAT
The DNA here is from genome assembly GCA_026167975.1 of Phrynosoma blainvillii. Classification (NCBI taxonomy): domain Eukaryota; kingdom Metazoa; phylum Chordata; class Lepidosauria; order Squamata; family Phrynosomatidae; genus Phrynosoma; species Phrynosoma blainvillii. The sequence continues at coordinate 44,621,187 of JANUYF010000005.1, forward strand.
CAACTGAGTGCCTTTGCAGACTGCCAGAAATAGTGCAAACTGAGTCCACTTTAACTGCCCAGACTCAGTGCTAGGGAATCAAGGGAACTGTAGTTTATTGTGGCACCAGAGCTCTCTGACAGAGAAGGCACTTTTTTGTGTGTGGGTCAGGTTAGGCCTGTAGGCCAGAGGTTCCACTTCCTTTGTATACCGGATCATCACTAAATTCTCTTGTCACTTGTGAAATGTTATGTTTTCACTAACCACAGCTACTCCCAATCCCTTTTGGTAATTTCACCTTAAAAATACTAGCATATGGTAAGATATCTGTCACTGCTCCTGTTAAGGAGAAAACTCAAAGGTTCATGCATATACAACATATTTCCACTGGTGGATTTTGTCCCTGCAAATTAAATTACATGCGTAGTCAGTGTTCAAATTAGATTTGCTCAGAAACAGCAACCTCAACACAGGGCTCATAACTTTCAAATGTGAAGTTAGGGCTCCCTCACAGTAATATTCTGCCTTTTTCTCAGTCCAGGACTTAAGGTGGCTTACAAATGTTAAAACAGATGAAACTAAAAAATTAACATATAATTAAACATACAATTAAATTATCAATAAAATTAAAAGTTATTACAAGCCTAAACATTTAAAGCAACAACAAATATAAACAACTTAGTATATCAAAGGCCTTCCCCTGACTGATCACCCCTTAAAGGCCTGCTGACACAAAAAGGTCTTCACATGCCTATGAAAGCATAGTTTCAGTCTAGGACTGCATCTGCACTGCAGACTGAATGCAGTTTGATACTGTTTTAACTGTCATGGCTCAACACTATGGAATCCTGGGATTTGTAGTTTTCTGGGCTATTTAGACTTCTCTGTCAGAGAGCTCTGGTGCTCCAAATTAACTACAAATCCCAGGATTCCATAGGATGGAGCCTTGAAAATAAAGCAGTGTCAAACTGCATTCATTCTGCAGTGTGGCAGCAACCTAACCCTCTAGGAAGAGAGTTCCAGAGCATGGGAGCAGCCACCATCAGATGGAGGCTCTCTCCTGTGTTCCCATCAGATGTACCTGTAAGAGTGTTGGGAAGTGAGATGGGCCTCCCCAGACGATCTCATGAGCAGATTCATATAGGAGAATATGGCCCTTCAAATAACCCGGGCCTGAGCCATATAGGGCTGTATAGGTGAACACCAGCGTGGCGCTGATGCAACAAGGAGCTGTGTCCTTCTGTTAACAGTCCTAGGAGCAGCCATGGAGAAGACACTCTCTTGTGTTCCCACTAGATGCAACTGCAAGTATGGTGGGACAGAGAGAAGGGCCTCCACAGAAGTTCTCAAGATACAAGCAGGCTCATATTATCATCAGAAAACCTAGAATATGGAAATGACTCTGCCTTATTTTGCCATCACTACCTATCACTCAAATGCTGCTTTCCATAACTATATGACCATGGCAAACCCTGTACAATTTTCAAATATCACTGGGAAAAGATTTGTCAAATTGAAGGGCATTATATATATATATATATATATATATAGGCAATGGTCACCAAGTTGAAGCCCTTAAATCTCATGCAACTGGTTTCTCTACTGTTTTACAAGCTGAAAATGCAGGGGGTCATTGAGAAAGAACTCTCTCTGAGCCATATGATCATGATATGCAGAAAGAGTCCTTCTGATGAGCCATTTCCCATCTGCAAGTCATTTCAGGAGGAAACAAAATTGATTTCAGGTACATTTGATATTTCAGCACTTGCCCTTTTTCATGTGGATTGACAACTGGCCTCTTTTGCTGCCATATTCAATGCATAATGCAGTTTTAAACTGGAGTGCAGACACCTGCATCATGATGGTCCCCATGATGAGGACCCAAGAACTGTCCAAAAATGAAGGGAACTACAAACATAAGAAATTACCGTATTCTGAACCAGATGATTAGTCTGTCCAACCCAGTATCCCTAGTTATAATTGGCAAGGAAACCCAAAGTGCCACTTTTTTGACATTGGGTAGACTGGTGTTTTGCCTAAAATTCAGCTAAAAATTATTTTCAAAATTTGTAGATCTAGGGGCTTTAGGGGGCCACAAAACAGGGGTCCTGGGCCCAGGTGAAGTCCAGAGGCCACACTTTCCCTACCCCTAGCGAAGAGCTAGATGGGAACATGTACTCAAATCTTATCTCTTCCCTTTCTCCCCTCCCATATTAATGATGAAAGTTTGTAAAAAAGGATCTAAGCTGAGTATGGTCACAGAGCCCCATAAGATAGGGTTCCCTGTCATGAACAATGTTCAAACAGATGTGATTATAGCTTCCTTCCAGACCTTCCTCATCAATACAGGGATGGCAGGTTCCTCTACTCCAAAGGTTGAGAACTTTTGACCATCCTGATATCTTGCCTGCAACTTCCATAATTCCCATGCAACATAGACAATGGTAAGAGACTATTGGAGTTGTAGACAGAAACATCTGGAGAGTCAAGTGCTTTGCATGCTTGGGGGGGGGGGGGGAATAAGCATTGAATAGGGTCACTCCTATCCCTCTTCCTCCTCATGCCATAACTGTTTTTATGCCACTGTGCCTCATAATAGAAACCTAATTCAAGGGAATTTATGGCCAAGTAAACATGTTTAGGACTGCACTGTCAGCTGAGCTCAAATTCAGAGTTGTGACTACGGCAATAAAGCTGAAGAGAGAAAAGTGCTCAGGAGCCATGGGCAAACATGACTAGTAATTGTTAGGCATGCTAAGTGAACAATCTTTTATATGTCTTTGTAGAGAGCTCTCTGTAGGTAAGAGGTTGTCTAAATCTATTCTCCTTTTATGGTATGAAGTAAACTGTATTGACCCAAGGAAAGGTACAAACCATGTCCTGTCCTCAAATGTGAACTTCAATGACCAGCGAGGAACAGCCAGTTTCTTTTACCTTATTTTTCTCAAGGGTTTGTATACTGTATACATTTCTTGTTTCACCAGTCAAAGCTGAATGATTAGGTTCTATAACATTATATTATCATCAGGCATGCACCTACTATGCTAAAATTAAGCTAGTCTTTGTCTGATCAGTTCCTGGATGGGAAAATGCCTGAGAAAAAACATTGATGGCACTACACAAACAAACAAACAAACAAAGGAAGAACTCAACTTTGAGTTCAGTGATGAAAGAAATGATAGATATAACTGTGAGTCAAGGTGCTTACCACCTTGTAGCAATTTGCAGAAATCTTGTTTCTTACAATTTCCACTGCGGTTCTAGTTTTGTGCTGTGGCCTAGAATAAGATAACAATTTTTAAAACACTTAATTCAAAGAAGCAGACTTACAAGGCTGCAAGACCCAGACTTGCAAGGCCTGCGGATGCCGTAAGACCAAAACACACTGCAGAAATAATCCAGTTTGAATCCACTTCAACTGCCCTGGCATAATGCTAGGGAATTCTTGGACGGGAGTTTTGTGAGACATTTAGCCTTTCCTGTCAGAAAACTCAGATGCTACAACAAACTACAGTTCCCAGGATTCCCTAGCACTGATCCAGGGCAGTTAAAGCAGTCTCAAAGAGTTATTTCTGCAGTGTGCTTTGGACTAGAGACACAGTGATTTTGGGTCTTTGGGTCTCCAGATGTTTATGACTTCAGCTCCCAGAATCCCTTGGCAATGGCCATGTTGGCTGGAACCTCTGGGAAATGAAGTCTAAATCATATGGAAACCAAAAGTCTAACCATATGGAAACCCTTGCTACAGAGGACTGTACTCAGACACCAGGAGGTTGTAGGATTTACACCTATGCATACAGGAATTCAGACTTTAATAAGAAAAGGGGAAAAGAAAGAAAGAAGTTCAAAGGGGTGGGCAAAAAAGTTTTTTTCCCCTGAACCAAAGAAAAAAGGGGGAGGTAGGGAACCTTCCATTGTTCTGAGAAAGTACTCCTTGAAACATTAGATTCAATGATAACAGAGATCACCTGTTTTTAGTCAAACTAGATTTTCTTGAAGAGAAGCGGCGGAGTGTTGCAATTCTAGCAGAAGTAGGACAAAGGAAAGGAGATCTTGGCAGAGATCTTAGAGAAGGACAAACTAATGAAGATTCTCTGGGCCAGAACCAGGACTTTAGGAGAGAAAACTAAAAGCAAACAGACAAGATTTTCTGGCTGAAATTCTGAGGGCCTTAAAGACAGTGATTTCAGTTTAGTAATCTCAGAAAGACTTCAGACTTCAATGTTTTCAGCTTTAACTGAGTTATCTTTCTATCTATCTGTCTATCAGTTTATCTATCAATTTTAATCATTCCTCATTGCCTCTGATCCCACCAGGACCACCAAAGAGATATCCAATTTTTTTTTTAGAACTAAATGCACTAATTAACAGACTTTTAAAATGCTTTAAAATAGTTTAAGAAACTACAGACTGTTAAAACATTCAGAGCAGCATTCCCTGCTTTTAGGCATCAAAGTCTATGCTAAATACAGTGATTTCAGCACTGTGTCAGCAAAAGACATTCCAAACTAGGAGGCAAAAAACATCTGGCAGAGGAGGTAGCAGAAAGTTTCCTAAGTTCAGGTCATTTGCAAGATTTGGGAGCAACCATCTGTTACACTAACCCCACTGAGAAGGCTCCAGATGAGATTCATGGTTTTGTACTGGTGGTTAATCTCACTAGATCAGGGGTGGGAATTGTGTGGCTTTCCAGATGTCATTGGATTGCAGCTCCCAGCATTCATCACTACTGGCTATTCTGGCTAGGGCTGCTGGGAGTTGCTGTTCAGCCACATCTGGAGGGCTGAACAGTTCCCGTGCCTTTAAGGTTCCCATATGTCAGATCCTGTGCCTGAATTTTAGGGCCTGGGCCATCTCTTCCAGGCAAAGGGAAGAAAAGCAAGGCAAGAGTTCTGTCTTGCACACACACACACCCCTACATGTGTGTGTGTGTGTGTGTGTGTGTGTGTGTCCATCAATTTTCCCTCTCAAATTCATTCTAACTGCAGCTGGCTCCAGGGTTCAGTGGGGAATGGTCAGCTATGGTCAGAATGATTATATCCACTGCATTAGGAATCACTGAAGATGGTACAACACAATTGCTGCTTTGTGGCTTTTCCCCTCTCATATCTCCAATTAACTGCTCCCTGAAGTTCCAAATCCTGTTGTGGAGACAATCTGTCCTTCCTTTCTTGGGCCCTTTCCTTCTCTTTCTCTCTATCTGGAGTTTCTGCTCTCCTTTCTCTATTCGCTTTTTCTTTCTCCTTTCTTTCTCTTATTCTTTCAAGTCTGTCCCAAAATTTCCTTGCTTCTTCTAAGGATTTTAGCACAATTCTCCTTTTTCTCCACCAGAAGATTAGCCCATCTGGTGAACCCCACCTGTATGGGATATCTTGCTGGCGAAGGTAATTTGTTAGAAAGCCATATTCCTTGCGCCGCCTCAAAATTCTCGAAGGTATATCTTTTAAGATCTGGACCGGTTTATCATCAATTACTAAAGGTGTTTCATTATGTGTTTTCAAAACCAGATCCCTAATTTGCTTCCTAACAAAGTAGACAACCACGTCCCTAGGCAGATTTTTTTGCTTTGCAATGTATGAGTTTAAACGAAAAGCCCGATCTATCTCACACTGAAAATCTTTTTGATCTATTTTCAAAAATTTGGCTAAATTTAAATTTAAAATCTCCAATAGATTCTCTTCTTTTCTTTCTACCAAACCTCTAATTTTTAAACATTTTTCCCTTAACTTTTGATCAATCAGTGCTTTTTCATCGAGATCCTTTTCCCTAATCTGTCTCAATTCATCTATTTCCTCAGTCCATCTCTCTCCTCTACTCTCTAAATTATCAATTCTATTATTTGTATTTGTCAATTCGCACATTATTTTCTCAATGTTATGATTAATCCCTTGTAGCTCCACCCTTATCTCTTCTCTTATTTCAATTTTAAAATTGTGCATTTCCCTCCTAATTTCCAATCTCAATTTTCTGATTTCCTCTAAAATGGAGGAATTAGGATCCGAATTTTTTTGTTGGTCTAGAGAGGGGCGTCGAGGTAATTGCGAGTTATTTTGAGCCTTTGTCGTTTGATTCCTAGACAGCATGATTGACGGGCACTATTATTGAGACTTGAATCCAAAAAAAAAGAAAAAAAATAATCCAATATATTTATGTCCACTTGACACTATGCTGTGTTTCCTGATTTACCTGAAAAAAAAGTTACACTGTATTATAGAGATATCAAATCAAATCAGTTTGTCCTCATTAATCCCTAACTATTATCCCAATGATGCCTTCTTAAATGATAAATACGGTCTCCTCAGTATCTATACAATGTTAATAATATTCGTTTCCTCCTAGAATAGGCAGTTATTATCCCAATTCTATGCCTTTAACTCTCTAATTGATAATAATATACATTCCCATAAAATGGATAAACAGGAAAAGATAAATTTCCAAAAACCCCAAGAGCAAAGGAGCGCTTTCCTCCTTCCCTTTTTCCACCTCTAATATTTATTTGTCCTTTTATTTCCTCTTCAATTATTCTTTTGTTCTCTCCCGTCTCAGTTCTCAGTCACCGCTCTGTCCTTTGGCTCTTTGATCTGTGACGTCTTCCGCTCCGATTTCCTTACTCTCTTTCTTTCCTCTCTATCTCCTTTTCACCGCGCCACTCTAGAAGATGTCTCTGATTTTACAGCGTCACTCTAGGAATAGTCTATTATTACAGTCTTCTTCTACCGCGTCAGGGCTATCCCTTCTCCCAGGCAGACCGTCGTTCTATTTCAAATAAGCACTTCTGCTCTATGGGTTTAAATCCTCCTTCTTGTTTCCCTCTCCTCTCTTCTTTGTTTATTTTACTTCAACCTTGACTCAGGGGGCCCACAGTCTATCTCTGACTTGAACACCTGTTCTTCTACTCCTCCACGTCTTCTCTTCCTAGAGGTAAGATTAACTCTTTATATGACGAATTATTATTTGAAGGTTGATGTTTATGCATGTATCCTTAAACAGTCCCACGGCAAAAAAGAGAAGGGATAGATAACCCGCTTTCCAGGAACCCCTCTGGGAATCAGCACTCCTTTCCTTCAATCAGCAGCTTAACTTTTAACTTTTATAGTCCCAAATAATTTCCTTAATCCCAGGGGGTACTAAGATGTTTGGGGACACTCACACCAAAACAACAGGGTCCAAATTGGTCCACAGATCCTCAAGGTGGTCTACTATAAAACGATTTCAAAGTGGAGAAGTGAAAAGAGAAACAAGAAACTTCCACTTCTTATCTTCGCTTTCCGTGGCTGCAAATGTTATTTTCCCAATCTTTACTTATTCTTTTCCTTATCAGCATCTAAAATGTCTATGCATGGAAAAATCCTAGAGGTTTAGCGTCCAGGGATAATAAGCTAATCCAAAACAAAACATCCAGAAATTTTTACTCACAACGATAGTTGCGATTTAGTTGATTTTAAGTGGGTAGCGTCCTGGTCTTCTTCTTAGAAGATCTTTCTCCACGACCGCGCACCCGGAGTCCAGTTGTTCCTTGCCTCTTCCCTTATGGGCATTAGTCCCGCCAGTGATGAGGGTTCCGAACAACGTTCCGGACTCGTTTCGGGGTCGTCTGGGACTCCTATACCTAGGAGTCTCTTCTGATCGGTTTAAGGATTTATTAACCGATCTTTAATCATGGAGCTAGAGAAACCCTTCGGAGGCGTAGTGAAGGGCTGCTCACGGGGACGCCATGCCACCGGAAGTCGCTGCTTTGTGGCTTTTCATGTCTTAACTCTTTCAGATCTATTGGCACCTTCCTTACAGTTATGATTATTTGTGTAGTGAAGGATTCCACAACTCTAGCTGTGAAAGTGAAGGAAAGGAAAGATGGCTAATGAGAGGCACAGGTTAATGGAAACAACCCACTAAAAGCAGAGCTTGGGAAATGCTTTTACCTGGGAAGGTGTCTTTGATGGACTACAATTTCTCTGTTGCTTGCAAAAATGTTAAAAATGGAGCTGGATTTTGTTTTTCTTCCTGTTCCAAACGAAGCTTGAAAAATTGATTTTCCAACTAGAGAATTTTCCCCCATTTTTTAGATTTTGTATTTTTATTACATGTTCCAGGTAATTACCACTGTGTTTAATGACACCACCATGATGAATGACACCTCTCAGGGGATCATCGCTAAGTCATCAGAATTTGGCCCTGAAACCTCTGAGCCTGGGATGTTCCCGATGCCCTACCAGCTCCATCTTGCCAAGGAGCAGAAAAATACTGAAGAACACAATAATGATGAAGGTCCACCTCGCTGGCCAGGAGACAGTCCATATTTAATTTAACAAAAGGAAGTAAGTGTTGCTCTTTTCACTCATCTCAGTCTCTGTGTCAGTCTGGCTATTCCTGGATACAGGATGTCCAATTGGGAGAAGTCCACTCTCTGTCTGGAGCACTCTTATCTATATCTTCTTTTCACAGACATATTTAACACTAAATATTTATTGTTTTAGAGTTGCATTTCTGTCATTTTCCCCTATAGGCCAACTTGATGACTGGAGAGATTTCCCTTCTGTAACCAGCTTAACCCTTCTTTGTCCCAAATGAATGGATTCCAGTGTAACTTTAGGGCCTGGGCCATCCATATAACCAGTCACATATGTACACATATAGAAGTTGTAGGGTTTTTTGTGGGTTTTTTTTTTTTTTTTGTAGGTTGTTTTGTTTTATTTTTTGAGGAAAGGCTGTGCAGACACAAGCAAATTCCTAAAAGGGTTTACTGGTAAAAAGTAAACAGAGTTTACTTTTATGGACTAAAAGAACAGAACCCCCAAGCCAGTTCTTCATATTGAACTTGCGAACAAAATGCACTGGGACTTTTAGATCATTGTGAAAGCTAGTCCATCACTGTTACTTTTCCAGATACAGTATTACAGTGATAGGGCAAATCTTTGTAATTCTTACAGGTCTAAATTCTCCTGTGAGAAATGATCTTGGTGGTAACTTTGATAGTTCAGATATAAAACAACTGATCTACAAGATGTCTATTGAGAAAACTACAAACTATACACTCATTTTAACATAATTTTTTCAAGAAGTGGTGCATGAAGCCCTAGATTACAAAGAAAGGCTCTGGTAGTGACTGCTTCATTTTCCAAAAGCTAACTGAGCTGTCAGTGAACAACAGTGTGTTTGATGGAATTGGATTAATGGAAGCACATAGCTAAGTGGCTACTGGGGCACCAATCTCTGCTCCTGCTATGCCACCATTCAGATTTGTGGCTAAAAGACAGAACAGCTCCTAACACCTCAATAGGACAACCATTCTTTAAAACGTCTTTGTACTGCCAGTTTTCCAGCTTCACAGCACTGGCAAAGCACGAAAACACTGGTCTTACCTAACATAAAACAATTACTGTAAGTAAGACATTTATTTTACTTAATTTTAATTAATACTGAATGCTTTATTTTTTATGTAACATTTCTGGGGCTGTGGAACTCCTCACAAAGTGTCTATGGAAAAGTACAACAGAACTCTACATTGACAGGCATGACCTGTTGAAAACCATCATGTTCAAGGGCATCGAGCATATGTGTCATGGCAGATGGTGTCTTACATGTCAGTAGAGCAATGATTTCCAACCTTTGGTCCTCCAGATGTTTTGGACTTCACCTCCCATAATTCCTGACTGTTGGCCAAGTTGACTGGGTCTTCTGGAATCTGAAGTCTGGAAAAAAAATGTAGGACCAAAGTGTTGAATTTGCTTTGGGTTTCAGTCGGAATGTTAAATGGTTTGTCCAAGGTGCTAACCCCCCAAATAAACCATTTATATCACATAGAATAGGATCAGCAGGACTTCAAACATAGTTCAGTAGTTGTAGTGTGTGCGAAGACAGCAGGCTGTTCACTGCATGGAGCCCCAGTGTTCATGGATCCTGGAACAGGGGTATGGGGGAACGTGGCACCCTGCAGGACTAAGTTAGGAGTAGCTGCAATGATCAGGTAAAATTGCACCACCAAGACTTCTGTGTGGTTGAGCTTCCTCTGTAATTCTCAACTAGATATGTACTAAAACAGGGGTAGGCAACCTTTCCCCTTTAAGGGCTGAGGGACTTCAGCTCCCAGAAGCCTCAGCCATGTTGGCCAATAGTCCCATGTTGGCCAATAGCTCCTGGGATTCTGGGAACTGAAGTCCCTCGGCCCTTAAAGGGGAAAGGTTGCCTACACCTGTACTAAAAGATTAAGAACAGAAAATACGAAGACAACTGAGTCCTCACAGGAATAAACAGGGCTGCATGCACTCTTTCCTATGCACACTTTCTTGGGAGCGAGAAAATCAGCCTGCATTTTATTTGTTGTTGTTAACCACCCTTGAGTTGATCTCAACCCAGGGTTGAGACATCTCCAAGACTACCTGCCCTCCATTGATCTGCTTTGTACCTGTAATTTCATAGCTGTGGTCTCTTTAATAGAGTCCATCCATCTGGCATATGACCTTTCCCTCTTTCTACTTCCCTCCACCTTTCCTGGCATTATTGTTTTTTCCAATGAGTTGTGCTTTCTCATGATGTGGCCAAAATACCACTGTCTCAGTTTAGTCATCTTGGCTTCTAGGGAGATTTCCAGTTTTATCTATTCTAGGACCCATTTGTTTGTCTTTTTGGCTGTCCACAGAATCCCTAGCACTCTCATCCAACAGCACATCTCCAATGAACTGATCCCCCCCCCCCCATCTGCTTTCTTAACTGTTCAGTTCTTGCATCCATAGATGGTAATAGGAAATACAATGGCTTGTATGATTCTAACTTTCATTCTCAATTGTGTATCTTTGCTCTTCAGGACCTTCTCTAGCTCTTTCATAGCTTCCCTCCCCATTCTTAATCTTCTAATTTCTTGACTGTGCATTTTATAGATTATAGCAAATCCTTTAACTCTAGATCATGAAAAAGTATGGATTACCCCAAATGGAATGGGAGTGCAACAACACTGCACTGTCCTGATATATAATCTAAACTCTGAACAAGAGACCACTGTTAGCATGAAATGTGGAAGAAAAAAGAATGGTTTCCAGTTGGTAAAGAAGTCAGACAAGGATGCATCTTAACAAGGATTTATTTCATTTATATGTAGACATATATCGCATGGCATAGTGGAAACAGTGGGAAAACTGGAGGAAGAAATAATTAAAGCATGCAGTTGACACCAGAAAACAGCAGTGGCTCAAAATGACTGCTAAGGAAAATTCAGGAAGAAAGTGGAGGGATACATCTGAATATTTAGCCTTCTCTGTAAGATAAACTAGAAATCCCTGATAGCATTAAGTCATGGCATTTAAAGTGGTGTCAGACTGCATTATTTCTGCAATGCAGATGCAGCCCTTGTTAAATATTAAAGTCATAAGTATATCAATTCTGAGTATAGTCCTACCTATATCAGCATAAATCAACATTTTAGGATAGTATGTCAGGACTAATTACATCTTTTGACAGTGAATCCCACAGTTTAACTATGCACCAGTAAGAAATACATCCTTTTCTCTCTGTCCAGAATTTCCCACCATTCAGTTTAGTCAAAAGACACAGATAAATCCATGTAATAGCTAAATCTTATATGGGGTTGAGGGACACTCCAGATCACACCTAATTTTAGGAACTAGGCAGGGTAACACCATTGTAGGACTATAACTAAACACAGATTCCAAGGGCTGAATATCCCCCCCCCCTTTTGTCAGATAAAATGTTTTTGTGAAATTATACACTATTTTTTGACTTTGAGTTGGTCTACGAAAGACAGTGCCCTTATATAGATTTTAGAAATTCTAAAATGATGCAACCTTTCTTGCAAGAGATACAGGAAAAGGAAATGACTACTGTTATAGCCATAAAAAAATCAATTTTCTATGAGAACATTGCTGGTGATGTAAGATCCAGGAGTTAAGGTCAAGGAAAGGTGTGGGTAGGTCCTTTTCCTTTGTAAGCCAGCAGCCTAGAGCATAATGTACTGAACTGCTTTTGCAAACATGGAGCCTTGGAGTGGGTTGTGTTAATGGTACATACATGTTCTACAATAATATAGATTAGAAATCAGGTTTATTTTCCTGAACTCTTCAGGAGTTCAGCTGTTGGGTACATTCACTCTTCAAAAATGAAATCCAGCCTTCTGTGAAGTTGGAAATATGAAATCCCACAAGGCCAGATTGGTCTCTATACAATTGCTGGGGGTTTCTCTTTTTCTTTGAGAGAGTTAAAAATTCACATTCGAACAATAAACAACATCATATTCCTAATCCTACCACCCCATTAAAATCACTTCCCAGCTTTCTTGACTGTAGTGTATTAACTGAAATAAAATGTTACTCCTCTCTAAATTTTGTTGTTGCTGTTGTATGCCTTCAAGTCATTTCCAACTTATGGCAACCCTATGTTGCCATATCACAGGGTTTTCTTGGCATGTTTCTTCAGAAGGGGTTTGCCATTACCATCTTCTGAGGCCGAGAGAGTGTGACGTGCCCAAGGTCTCCAGAGTCCTCCAATGCTCAAACCACTACATTACATATATCTATCATATTTCCTATGCCTCCTTATAATACAAGAAGGATATTCTCTTTTTCCATGGTGCACTTAGTGTTTACTGTCTTTGTCCTTGTTAGTTTAAGTGTTGAATGTTAAACTTCATCAATAATATTTGTTAAAGTCTCTTTCAAAATTCAAGGTCTTTCTAGAAAGTCCGCTGTATAGAAGAGCCAACTTAGTGTAGTAGTTTGAGTACTGGACTGCGACTTTGGAGACTAGGGTTCAAATCCCTGATTTGAGACTCAGCCATGGAAACCCACTAGGTGACCCTGGGCAAGTCACACTCTCTCAGACTCCGGGGAAGGCAACAGCAAACCCCCTCTGAACAAATCTTGCCAAGAAAACCCATAAAACTCCCTTAGGGTTTGCCAAGAAAATCCCTAAAGGTTGCCACAAGTGTGAAATGACCAGAAGGCACACAACAACATCAACCCTTGTTTAGGCCAATCTTTCAAATCCTGTTCATGTTTTAAACCCTGAAAGGCTCCAGGGTAAGAAAACATATCATAAAGGAAAACAAAGTCCAATAACATCCCAAATCCTCAAAACAGTGATACCTTTATGGGGTCAACCAAAGCAGACAAAAAACATGTTGCAAACTTTCAAAGCTCCACTGGCTTCTTCATCAGGAAAAAAAGTTAAAATCATATAGCAAGGAAAAATAATAAAACAATGTTAGTCCCAAGTCCGAGAGACAGTGTCAGCACACATACATATTAACAATAATAAATAATAATAATAAAATTTATTTATACCCCGTCCCTTTGAGATCAATCTTTGGATCAATCTTTGGAAGAAAGAGCTAGTTACGTTATTTAATTAAAATATTTACATCCTGTCTTTTAAAATTTAAAAACCACAACAGTCAAATAAACCAGGTATACAGTGCCAGTGTGGCATAGTGGTTTGGACTATGACTCAGGAGACTAGGGTTCAATTCCCAGCTGGGCCATGAAACCCACTGGGTGACCTTGGGTGAGTCACATTCTCTCAGCCTCATGCCATGGCAAGCCTCCTGGGAACAAACCTCGCCAAGAAAACCCCAGGCTAGGGTGGCCTTAAGTTCTCCACAGCTCAGAAATAGTTCTGAAACATAACCCCAAGGTTGTATCCGCACTGGAGAACTGATCCGGTTTGACAAGGCTTTAACTGCCATGGCTCTGTGCTAGGGAATTCTTGGGGGGGGGGTTGGTTGTGGCACCAGAGCAGGAGCCCAGAATTCCCTTGCATGGAGCCGTGGCAGTTAAAGCGGTGTCAAAGCGGATCAATTCTCCAGTGCGGACGCATCCAATCTGCACCTGCCTGCAATCCGGGAAGGGAAAGGGGCGTCTCCTTTTGTTTTGAAACCGCGCCGGGTGAGGGGGCGGGGCTCCAAGGGAGATTTGGAAGAGCAAAGCCTCTGCCCATCTCTTGGAGGAAGGCAGTCCTGGGCTTTGCTTTGGCCACTGAGGAGGATCTCCCAACCTGAACCGGAGGCTTGACAGGTGAGGCGATGCGGGGCTGGAGGTCTTCTGAGTGTAACACCTGGGGACTGGAAAGGGATGCTCAACAGGTGCAGCTGGCTTGCCATGCAGGGGACACCTGTGGGTCTCTCTCTCTCTCTCTCTGTGTTGTTTGCCTCCGACTTCTGGCCATCCATCACAGGGTTTTCTTGGCCACTTTCTTCAGAGTGGGTTTGCCATCATGGCCATCCTCTGAGGCTGAGAGAGTGTGACTTGCCCATAGGTTTCCGTGGCTGATTCGAACCCTGTTCCAACGCTCATCCCATGACACCTGGCTGGCTCACCTGCTGAGATTTCCTCTGGGAGCAGATTGGCTTTACCATGCCAATGCTATGCCTGCTTCCTCAGAAGGAAGTTGGACAGTGAGTGTGAAGTGATCTGAGTGCTGGATTATAACTGGAGACCAGGGTTCAAATCCTCACTCGTCCATGGAAACCCATCAAGTGACTTTGGGCTAGTCACACTCTCTTGGCCTTAGAGGAAAGCAAAAGCAAAGGCCTCTCGGAACAAATCTTTCCAAGAAAAGCCTTTGTTGTGGTGTGCCGTCTAGTCATTTCTGTGGTGATCCTAAGGCAAACCTATTGTGGGATTTTCTTGGCAAGGTTTGTTCAAGTTTTGCCAGGGCCATCCTCTGTGGCTGAGAGTGTGTGGCATGCCCAAGGTCACCCAGTGAGTCTACACAGCCGAGCCGGGATTCGAACCCTGGTCTCCAGAGTCATAGTCCAACACTGAAACCATTGTGCCACGCTTAGGGTCACCTAAGTCGGAAACAACTTGAAGACACACAACAGCAACGTAGGATTCAGAGAGACTGTCAGTCTGGAATATCAGTATGGAAAGGGATCTTGCAGCATCTTTGAGACAAAAGCAAAAGAAGTTGTAGCATAAACTTTTGTACACTAGTTCTACTTCCTCAGATGCCTTTGTATTTGCTGCCTTCTCTTCCCTTGATCACTTCTCCCGCCTCTACAAAAATACATTTCCTAGCCTCAGTGCCTTTGATGAAATGTACAAAAATACATTTTGTAGACTTGATGTACTTTGCTCAGATGTAGCCAAGTAAGTAGACAACCACGGCCTCAATATTTCTGACTGCTTGGCATCACAATCCTTTATTTATGTCTACTCAGAAGGAAGACCTGTTGATCTCAGTGAGGCTGACTCTCATGTAAGTAGGCAGAGGATGACAACCTTGATTCTAATTTTGCGTTACAAATAGAAAACAATAATACAGTTCTAAATATCTTGGAGAGGTCTGAGGCTATTGCATATCTCCTTATGTCCAAGCATAAGACAACAGAGTGTGTTAAATTCTTGTTTCTGCTATTGGAGTAATAATTCACACACACTAATATTGCACAAAGGATGAGTTTCTCTCATACCGTGTGCTGCCTTACTGCCTTGATTTACTTTCAGCTACATTGATAAGTTTCTGTGGCACAGCAAGGTAAGCCCCTGAATTCCCAAAAGGAATGAGAAACTTGGTAAAGATATATATGAGTTTTCAAGAGAGTTTAGAGGCAAGTTGTGTTAATATTACTATATAAATTAGGATGTAAATACATGTGAATAATGTGGATTCTTGTAGACTTCCTACTTGTTTAAATATATTGGAAGTAAATGTGTTACATTTTACACTCTAACAGCGGTAACTCATCATTTTAGGAAAAACAGGCATGGAAGCAGAAAAAAGTCAGAATGTTTGGAGTTGGGACAATGTCACTGTTTAGTCTCCCAAATTTTCAGGAGAATGGAATGTGCCCCATTTGAGCTGGACCAGAGGAGGTTTGGATTAGGAGGAATAGCTAATACCCCAGAGGACAGGATGAAAATTCAAAATGTCCTTAATAGATTAGAAACCTGGGCCAAAGCTAACAAATTAGGAGGAATAGCTAATACCCCAGAGGACAGGATGAAAATTCAAAATGTCCTTAATAGATTAGAAACCTGGGCCAAAGCTAACAAAATGAATTTCAGCACGGAGAAATGTAAGGTTCTGCACTTAGGGCAAAAAAATGAAATGCATAGATATAAAATGAGGGACACCTGGCTTAACGAGACTATGTGTGAAAGAGATCTAGGAGTCCTAGTAGACCACAAGTTGAACATGAGTCAACAGTGTGATGCAGCAGCTAAAAAGGCTAATGCAATTTTAGGTTGCATCAATAGAAGTATAGTATCTAGATCAAGGGAAGCAATAGTGCCTCTATATTCTGCTTTGGTCAGGCCCCACCTGGAATAATGTGTCCAGTTCTGGGCACCACAATTCAAAAAGGATGTTGAAAAACTGGAGCGTGTCCAAAGGAGGGCAACTAAAATGGTGAAGGGTCTGGAAACCATGCCCTATGTGGAACGACTTAGGGAGCTGGGGATGTTTAGCCTGGAGAAGAGACGGTTAAGATGGGATATGATAGCCCTGTTTAAATATTTGAAGGGATGTTATATTGAGGAGGGCGCTAGCTTGTTTTCTGCTGCTCCAGAGAACAGGACTTGGAACAATGGATGCAAACTACCGGAAAATAGATTTCACCTGAACATTAGGAGGAACTTCCTGACAGTAAGGGCTGTTTGACAGTGGAACACACTCCCTTGGAGTGTGGTGGAGCCACCTTCTTTGGAAGTCTTTAAACAGAGGCTGGATGGCCATCTGCCAGGGATGCTTTGATTTGGATTTCCTGCATGGCAGAGGATTGGACTGGATGGCCCTTGTGGTCTCTTCCAATTCTATAATTCTATGACTATCTAGGAGAAAAGGGTCAGACAGGGGAAGGCTGTTTTCCCTTAATCTTTTCTGAACCCTGTTAAAAAGATGCCAAGTTTTCAGGTGCTAGTGCATAATGCCAGGTCTGTACACAGGAAGAGTTGATCAAGCTTACATTACCAAGGCTTGTGTGTGTGTGTGTGTGTGTGTGCCTTCAAGTTGTCTGTTGATGTATGGTGACCCCATGAATTTTCTAGGGTAGGTTAAGAATATTTAAGGCAGGGGTCAGCAAGAATTTTTTTACCTGGGGCCGGTCGCTGGTCCCCAGGTCTTCTGCCGGGCCGGGGGGGGGGGGGAATGGTGGCACGGCCCCTGCTGCCCCCCGCTGCTGCCGTGCCGCGGTCACCATTTTATTTGCCAAAATGGCGGCCATGACGCGTGCAGTGGCGGCGGGGGGGTTGGTGGGGGCCGGTCGGCGGGGGTCAGTGGGCCGGGGCGGCCCGCGGGCTTTAGGTTGCCGACCCCTGATTTAAGGTATCCACACTACAGAATTAAAGCTGATCAATACCACTTGAACTGCCATTATTCTATCCTACAGAATCCAGGGATTTGTAGTTTGGTGAGGTATTTGGCCAAGTCTGTCAGAGAGCTCTGATGCCTCACCAAAATATAAATCCCAAAATTCTGTAATATAGAGTCTTAGCAGTTAAAGTGATGATCAAACTGCTTTCATTCTTCAGAGGTGGTTTTGCCATTTCCTTCTTCTGAAATGTAGCCTATAGCACTTCGTATTCATTGGTGATCTCTCTTCCAAGAATTAACCAGGGCTGACCCTGCTTAGCTTCCAAGATTAGACAGGATCTAGTGCCTTTGGGGTGTCTTTTTATGAAAATCTGTTGGTTGTGTCCTCCCTGGTTCTTGGGGCAGAAACAGCAACATTGATTTGATTACTGGGAAAGTAAAGTTGCAAGATTTCTCAGAATTGTCCTGTTCTGTTCCAGATGAGGGCATAAAGTTGCTCACCTGTGCCTTTATTTGGATCCTACTTTAAACTGATGAAACAGCTATAGAACTGAAGTTTTCTGTTAGTTCAGTTATGTTTCTATAGGTGCTGTTGCATCTTGAAGATGTGAACAAGATGTTTCTAGCAGCATGGACAGATACCTTTTAGTTCAGCAGTTGCCATAATAATAGAAAAACATAGGAGTGTCATTTTTCCTTTTAAAATGATGACAGAGAATGGTTATCTGATGCAAAAATGGGGCAAAAGTGCAGTGTGTGTGTATGTTTGTGCAATTATGCATAGTTCATGGGTGCTGGGCTTAGGGTGGGAAGGAGTTTGAAAGAGGTAATAGAAATAAAAGGACTGCTTGGGGGCATTGTTGGTTGAAAAAGAAGTTGACAGCAAAAAATGTCCAGATGTGATAGAGTAATAGTGGTAATTGAAAGGCACTGGTTAACATTCTTGCATATGGTTGTTTCAGGATATATTTGTTGTTGTGTGCCTTCAAGTTGTTTCCAACTTATGGCAACCCTAAGGTGACCCTTTGTTGTTGTTGTTAACTGCTTTCCCCTTGATCTTGACCCATGGCAATGCTGCTGATGAGACATCTTCAGACCCCTCTGTCTTTAAGGGCATTCCATAGCCTTTCATGTTTTATGCAATCAAAAGCTTTGCTATAGTCTATAAAGCACATGCTGATTTTCTTTCGGAACTCCCTGCTGTGCTCCATTAGCCATTATATATTTGCGAAGTGATCTCTAGTGCCTCTTCCTTTCAATAACCCAGCTTAGACCTCTGGGATTTCTCTCTCCATGTATGGTTGGAGTCTATGTTGTAGAATTTTGAGCATAATTTTGCTTGCATGGGAGATTAGTGCTATGGTTTTATAGTTGCTGCAGTGTCTTGTGTTTCCTTTTTTTGTGCATGGTGATGTATATTGATCTTTTCCAATCTGTTGGCTATCATTTTGTTTTCCATATCTGTTGACAAAGGTTGGTTAGCACTAGAGTTGACTCTGTCAATGTGGATTGCAACAGTTCTATTGGAATATCATCGGTTCCTGGATACTTTTTTGGGGCGGGGGGGGGGGCATTTCTTTTATTGCAGCTTCCACCTCAGGTTTTAGAATTTGGGGTTCATCTTCATATGGCTCTTCATTCCATTAATGTTCCAATATGTCCTTCATGTTGTCATCTTTTTTATATAACTCTTCTGTGTATTGCATCCAACGTCTTTTTATTCCTTCCTGATCTTGAATCATGTTATTTTTATTGTTATAGAGAGTCCCTTGGTTTGAACTTTCCATTGATTTCTTGAATCTTGTGGAATATGTCTCTCATTCTTCCCTTTTTGTTGTTGTCTTCTGTTTCTCTGCATTGGTCGTTTTAGTAATTTTTCTTGTAGTAATATACTGGTCAAAGACCGAATAAATTAAATTGAATTGAAAAAAAATTCTTGTAGTAATTTTTCTTATCTTTGCCTACTAGCCTCTGTACTGTTGTGTTCATGGCCTTTAGTTTATTCCTATCTCCTTTTTGTTTTGTTTCTCTTCCTTCTTTTATTGCTTGTAGAATTTTATCTATCATCCATGGTTTCTTCACTTTCCTTTTGTCTGTTAGAAGTGTCTTTATGCATTCCTCTTTTATTATGTCCCTCGCTTCAGACCTGAGTTCTTCCAGTTCACAATCTATTATACTTAGTACTGCAAATCTCTTCCTTATATTCTCAGTGAATTCTGTAGAAATGTTTAAATCGTATTTTGGTATGATGACTGGTTTTGTTCTCTTCTTGAGTTTTATTTTTATTTTTATTAAAGTAGTTTGTGATCTGTGCCACAATCAGCACCTGGTCTAGTATTGGCTACCAGTATGGAGCTTTGCCATCTTTAACTTCCAATTATATAATCTATTTGGTTTTTGTATTGGCCATCTGGTGATGTCCATGTGTATAACCTTTTCTCTAGTTGTATGAAAAATGTGTTTGCAATGAATAAGTGGGTTGGCTTCACAACAGTTTATCAGACACTCACCTGCTTCATCCCTTTTGCCTAGTCCAAATCTGCCTACCGTTTTTTATTCTTCTTTGCTTCCAACCTTTGTGTTCCAATCTCCAATGATCAGCTTGACATCCTGTGTTGGTGTGTTGTCATTTTCTTCCTGTACTCCTTCATAAAATCTATCAATTCCTTGTTCTGCCTCAGTGGCTGGTGCATATACTTGAATTATGGTGATATTCATAGGTTTCCAATGGAGCCTTATTGAGATGATTCAGTCTGATTTTGTATTGTATCCTCTTTTTGCAACATCTTTTCTTAGTATGAAAGCCACCCCATTTCTTTTTGTCTTTCCATTCCCTGAGTAGAACACTGTGTGGTTGTCTGCTTCCGAGTGGGCCATTCCTGTCCATTTTAACTCACTCACCCCCAGTACTGCTATGTTTATGTGTTCCATTTCCATTTTTACTATGCCCAGCTTCTGTTGGCTCATGCTTCTCACATTCCATGTCTCTATTTTATGTGTAGTGTTACTTCTGATGGGATTTGTCTTGCTGAGGGTTTGTAATGCTTGCTTTGTCAGTTTTGACTGCCCTTAGCTGTTCTTGCTAGTATGTTTTCCTTTAGTTTCTATCTATCTTTCTGTTAGTGCTCTTGTCCTGCCTGTGTGATACTATTGATGACTCATCATAAGGTTTTCTAGGTAGGGGGTTACACAAGGAGTACCACCTACACCTCCCTGTGTGATCCTATCACCAGGTTTTCTTGTCCAGTTTCTTCAGAGGGGAGTTTGTCATTGCCATCCTCTGAGGCTGAGATAGTGTGACTTGTCCAAGGTCACTCAGTACCATAGCTGAGCTGGGAGTTGAACCCTGGTCTCCAGAGTCCTAGTCAAACACTCAAACCATTGCACCATGCCAGCTCACTTCAGGATATATATTACATGTCAAAATATATACGGGAAATGCAGACAGAGTAGACTATGAAGCCGACTACAGAAGCAGCACTAGGAGAGTGATAATTAACACTTTGTGCTGTTTCTATATTCAAAATCCACTTGACAAACCTGCCCCCAGCCTGTATTAGATAGAATATGAATTTTTGGCTTTGCTACTACCTTGTGTTTTGGATTAGATGTGATACTTTTCAGTCAAAACTACACTAACATTCTGGATTTCTCAAAAAAAAAAATCCTGCAGGCAGTAATCACTTTTCCACTGTGTAGGACCCACCAGTTTTTATCCTCAGCCAAAAGAAAAGAAAAAATATCCTGACCAGAAAGGTGGTTGATCTCTTTGGCAAATAATGGAAGTAATAGTCTACAATTACTCTGTATTTCTGATCTATGCTGATTTCAAGAACCTGTGTGCTTTGCCCAAAGCAATAGACAGAGTGTGAAGTTGCAGCCAACTTTGTATTTTCAAAAATGGATACTGGCCATTGCTTCTTTGTTCCAATATGCATTGCCATGTTTAACCTGTTACCAGCATGCACTAGCTACCAGTGATAATTTAGTAATGTCCATCTTGGGACTGAGTTTAACTCCAGGAAAACATCTGTTCTAGTTTTTTGACTTTGATATTGCTTTTTCCCTTCTTTCCATTTTTTGTATTGCTGAGCCTGATAAAAATTTCTGAGCACTCAAAGTCTTTGAGGTTAGTCCTAATATCTGTTATTACCCTGCCATAGAGTTTGTTTCTCATGTAGTTACATGGCTACTTTTGCTTTTTATCTAAGTTTGATCTCTCCCTCAGTTCATAGTTCTGTCTTCACAAATTAGTTTACAAAACCTGAAAATCAGCTATAGCAGCAAAACTAAAACTGCTGGTTTTACAAGATTTAGAGATTTGCTTTGAAGAGAAAATCTGGGAATCTGTGACAGCTAAGAGTACAAATGGATTGAGACTGGATGGTTAGTCACACTTTGAAAATAATCCAGGATGGATCCGAGTTGAATCTCCGTTGTTCACATGCATCCCGAATGCACCCGATCAAGTTGGGGGATTGCCAAAAAAACCCCACTTAATCCAGGAAAATTGATATTGAGTTTCCCCCCTCCAAGTTTTTTTTAAAAATATCCACATTGTTGGTAGTGTGAATAACCAATGCAAATAGACCCAAATAGACCCAGGATAAAACGCTGCATGCTTTGAACGTGTTCAAATGCATTCACACCATCAACTCCATCTTTATTCGAATGCTTGCATGTGTGAGAACCAAACTTGCAGAGATGTGCATCAGTGCAGTTCTATAGTGTGAATAAGAAACTGAGAGTGCATGAATGAGATGATTCACATTGTCATACTAAAAAAAAAAGTCTGAATGACCCCTGGGTAATACCTTGACTAGCCAAATGGGCAATATAGGACCTTAGTTTATTATTTTGTGTGCTTTCAGGTTGACTATTATGACCCCATCATAAGGTTTTCTTGGCAAGATTTATTCAGAGGAGACTTGCCACTGGTTTTCTCCAAGGCTGACCTCGTGTGTGATTTTGTCTTCAAGTCATTTCCAATTTATGGCATCCATAAGGCCAAGCTATCACTGGGCTTTCTTGGCAAGTTTTTTCAGAAGATGTTTGCCATTGCCATCCTCTGACTCACCCTAGCTTGTGTGTTCTTCTTCATTAATAACTTTTGTCATCTTGACACACCTTGTCTTTCTTGGCCACATGTTTCCCAGTTTTCATCTGTGAAATGTTGGCGGGTATGGGAGCACTGTGTTATGTGCTAAGACTTGCATCCTTTTAACATGTCTAATGTGTTGTATTCCTTTTTTATATAGAATTTTGGTGAACGCCATTTACTTCACTTCCTTAATTGTACTGTAGAAGAAAACAATGAAGAATAATTTGAGAACCGACACAGTGAATGAAGTATCCACACCTGGTAGATTGTGCTTTATTTATTCCTCTTTATATTTGGATATCTTGCTATAGAAGTGTATTATTACCATAGGCTATAATTCTGTGGCCAAGGTTTCTATGGCCAAAGGATGGATTTGAACCCTGGATTCCAGAGTTGTAGTCCAGTGCTCAAACCACTCCATCACACTGGCTCTCAGCCCTTTTTATATTCCAGTGTATGTTGGGTTGTTTTGTCTTCAGTGGGAGGAATTATTCTGGGGGGGGGGGGGAACACGTGGTGTTTTTTGCACAAAAAAACTCTTTTCTGTATGGAGAATAGGCTTTCAGTACAAGAAACCAGTACAGAAAGCAAGCTTTTATATGTTCTTCCACAACACTCCACAGTGTCCAAATACCAGGAGAAAACGTGCAGAATTCTCACTGGTTTCTTATTCTTCCTGTTGGAGTTTCCAGGAAATGATTAATTACAGTGGACCCTCCATACTGGTGGGCTGGTGATTTGCAGATTTGACTACCTGCAGATCGGCATGCCCCACATTATTCAATGCTGGTGCATGCACAAAGACACACTGACACATCTGCATGCATGACACCATCACTGAATAATATGTGGCTTGCATTTTTTACCATCCACAGGAAGTCCTGGAACTGAACCCCCATGGATGGGAAGGGTTCCCTGTACAAATATTCTTTCAGTTCCTAATATGGAGAATCATCTCTGGACCTTATATGTACACTTTTCTGGACAAAAATGTTTAAAAACCACACTCCAGTATAGTGTATTACAAAATTCTGTTTCTAATGATGAAGTAGTAGTTTAGTTTCATTGTGTGAATAGCCCACTTAATTTCCTTATTATATGCCTGTATAACATATAGCTTTTAAAAACCATTCAACTCCTTTACCTTTGTACTCAATTACATTATATAGTTGTGTGATATGTGTAAAGAATGCAAATGAGCTAGATCTTCTTGATTTCAATATTAGCAGCTTCTTTTGCATTTCTGCACATCTAGAATAATTCATTTTTTAGACTACAAGTCCCAGAATTCCCCAACCAGGGCTATTCTGGCTGTGGCATTCTAGAAATTGTAGTCCTCTAAAAGTAACATTTGCATTTTCAAAACATGTTTTGCTAAATCCAGCCTACTTTCCCATCAACAGAGCTTACATTCAATGGCTATGACAATACTGCTTTCCAGATGGATGAAGTAGTGGCCAAGAATGGTCATTTAAAGAAGAATAAGAAAAAGTAAGTCGTCCTTTAAGCTGTTTGCTGCCTTTGAATTGGGACAACTGACTTCAGTTGACTTGTTGTTCTGTGAAAATCTTTTTAGAAAGAAAAATGAGAAGTCAGAGAAGAAGAAGAAAAAGAAAATGGTTGGGTTTTTTGAATTGGTATGTAAACTGTTGGTTTGCTTTTTCTTTGCCATTTTGGAAGGAATTTGTTCTGGTGTCTGAATATAAGCTGTAGAGGCCTCTGGCCTAGTTCAGGTTATGATGTACAGCATACCTCTTTTACCAAAGCCTCTGACAGTGAAAATCCCTTTTGCAAAGTGTTTTTACGTCCATTCAATCCCTTTTTCCTGGTCATCCTCTGTCTAATTTTTAGCAGCATTGGGAAGATGATGAAGGAGGGTTGGAGCAACTCATACCTTTGGTGTCTGGTTGTAGCAGCATCTGCAGTAAACAATGCAATAAATCTTGAGAGGGGGAAAATGGAATTCTTGACTACCTGATTCTATTGCAGCTGTGTTTACCAGCCTTCAGTAGGCAAGGTAAAGTGCAGCTGTCTTCAGAATCCCTTACTGAACATGTGCAAACAGTAAAACAGTGGGGGGGAAAGAGAACAGATAAGTCTGCCTCAGTTCCCCTTTAAAAACCATAGGTCTATAAGTTTGATCATCAAAATGGAAATCATAAGTGGAGGCTGGGGAAGTAAAAGTCATAGCATCACATGAATTTGGGAAGAAGCCTTTCAGCACTCCCTAGAAAATGCAAAATGCTTTTGTTTATTTATGAAAGCTTACCTGATCTGGTTATTTCATTTCATTTGTGCATATTCTTAGTTTTGAGTAACAATTTATTGCAACGTACGTGCAACTGCTCTTCCATTTTGCTGCTCATTTCTGGGCTGGCAAATGGGCGAATTGGGGCCACTGCATGTGGTAGCAGCGGCCCCGATCCTCTGCTTCCTGTGGTGGCCCAGGGCTGCCCATCTGCAACCCCCCTTAGTTGAAACTGAATAAAACATAGTTTTAGCATATCATCATACTTAAAAGAGTATTCACATAAATTTAGCATACACTCCAGTTAAAAAACTATTCAATAAGTTACCAAGTGACTATTCAGGAATCTTGCTGCTAAGAGGGAAGTTGGACAAAGCACAGTAGCAACGAAATTGTAATACATTGGGCAAACACAAATATAATACTTGAGGGTCAAGGCATTAGGAAAAGAGGATGCATTATAGATGGATTAATTCCATCAAGAAAGCCATGGCCCTGAGTTTGCAAGATCTGAGCAAGACTACTGCAGATCCCTTGGAGATCTCTGAGGGGGTCAGCATAAGCTAAAGCCAAGTTCACAGCACATAACAACAGTAAGGTACAATGCTACTTCAGTCTCTTGCCTGAAAGTGGGGCAATGGTCCTAGATGTCCATATACCAAGCCACATATTTCCTTGTATAATACGGAAGGTCATTTGAAAAAGAAAATTGTTTCTTTCTCAGCCTCTTGGACCTGATTGCTTAAGATCAAAAACAAACAAACAGTCAGCTTTAGAAGGTTAAAAAAGAGTGATACCAAGATTCTGTGCCCTATTAGGCTCAATAATTATGGCAACCAACAGACTCAACCTGCTCTTGTTATGCATCAACCTTATAAGGGCTGTATTTAATTTAATCTCCTGCTGTTAGTGCTCTGTATAAGCTATTCCTACAAAATGAGATTTGAATACTCACAGGGAGCTTTGCTTTGTGTGAGGAATGGGCCAACTTAAAGTTAATATGGGGCTGAAGAGGAGTTAGTTAATGTTCAGCTTTCTTAGAGAGAGACAAGTAAATGGGATGAAGAAAGGTCTGACACAGAATTGATGGCTGACATCTGTTACCTGGGAAGAAAAAGAAAAAATTATCCTGAATGGAGTGAGAGTTCACAGCCTTCTGAGTTTGTAGGACAGGAAAAGCAAAAAGAAGCTCTAGAAGTTTTTTCTTTAATACTATAGTTTATGCAACTGCTGCACCTCATGATCTGCTTTTCCTATGTCCAGTCAAACACCAATTCCATTTTGATTTTTCAGACACTTCTTCCAGTTTTCATCTGCCATTATTCACTGCCATTTCTTCCATGTCTCTTTCTCTGTGTTTCTCTCTTTTAGCTAACCCTTTCTCTGTGGTTTTCTAGCTTCCATGGCAACTGGCAGTTTGACTTTTGTCTTCAGTTAAGGACTCATTGCTCCCTTGCAACTGCTGTCCTTCAAGTGGTTATTTTTGCATCCATCCATTTGGCTTCTGAAGCTGTGCGGAGCTCCATTTTGAAAGGTGCTAGAACTTAGAGCTTTGCTCCTCTCACTGTGTAACTCCAGAGATGAAGCTATTTTTCAAACTGAAAAAAAAATCAATCAGTTAAAAAATGACTGCTATAACTCACGTAAAGGTAGGACATGCATATGTCTTACAGGGTAGGATGATCTGGGAATGCTCAAGTGAGTGCTTGAAGAACCACAAATGGACATAAGCAGCCTGGCAATGATGGGGTTTGTGTTGGACTTGATCTGCAAGGCACCAGGATGGAGAGGCTTATCTCAGTGTATTCTTTATTCAATTTTTGTGTGTAAATAATAATCAAACCTGTGATTATCAAGGTCTGTCTGAATAAATAAACAAAATATGATGTTTGTGGCAATGTATAGTATATATTTTCTGCAATGATATCATCATATTTTTCTGTTTTTTTTCCTTCTCTAATATAGTTTAGTTTTGCAGATGGGCTTGATATCATTTTAATGATAATCGGGACTATCACAGCTGCTGCAGCTGGAATTGGACAGCCACTACTGATCATTGTTTTTGGTCAGATGACAAATAGCTTTGTGGGAGCAGGATCCAACCAGAGTATGCCTACAGGTAAAAGTCTCTAAATTTGCCCCAATCCATTTTTTAAAGATATTACTTTAAAGACCCAAAGAAGCTGAGAATTTTGCTGGAAAAACAGGACTGTAAAATACTATCAATTAGTATAGACTTATTTTCTTAAGTTTAATGAATTCCAGTAAAAGAAAGTCTTGTCCAGGTGGTCAGTATACAGTAACAGGAATTAAAGATTATCAATTGAAGATTAACAAACCTTTATAGAAAATTTCTTTTTTGGAAACCCAATGGCAGCTATACTATTGGATTTGGTATACAAAATTTTATGCATTCTTGTAAATAAATCAATTGACTCAAAAGCGATTTCATTCTTTTTGCCAGTTTTAACTAATTAACATCATGGCTTACAAACAGAACTTGCATCTCTATAGAATCATAATTATGTGAGTGTTTAATGATTTTGATTATTTAATTGTTTAAACTTGATTTAACTTCTGTTTCTTGTGGATTTTTTTTACCATGTGCTTTTTCATTTGTTGTAAGCCACTTTGAATCTCAAATTGGGGAAAAGGTGGGATAGAAATTATAAATAAATAAATAAATAAATGTACTAAAAAATATTTAAGAGGCCAAAGCTGTGTAAGAGACTGGAACAAGCTGGCTGTTCCCTCCAAGCCTCTCCATCTTGAGTAAGGCAATCTATAGGGATCTTCTATTCATATTTGCAATCATGAACCCTGAAAAAGCACAGCGTCAGTTGTATGGAGGCTTTTAATAATCTTTTCAATCATTAGGAGTAGTTAAGAGACTTGTGGGTTGGAGCTTGTACAGACATTGATGAGTATGGCCCACATCTGCAGATACCTGATGGTTATACCTGTGAGGGTTTACTCCAGTGTTGGATAATGTATGACACTCCAGGTGATCTTAGACTGAACTTCCATCAGTCCTAGTCAGTATAGTGAATACTGAGGAATCATGGAAGATGCAGTTCAACAACATTTCGAAAACCATACATTCCACATACTTGTGCAAGCCTATTCTGAATTGGGCTAAAATATTAGGCACATATCCCTAAGGCAGAGCTACTTTTTGGTCAGCAACCAACAAAATCCCCTAGCCACTATGGCAGTCCTCCCGCCCCCTGCAAACCCAAGCTTTTCCAAGCTCTTAATAAAGGAAACTTTAGCAGAAATTTGTTCACACATAATCAAGAAACACTTTTATGTATCCTATGTATCTTGCTTCCCCCCCCCCCCCTCATTAATCTTTCCATAGATAGCTTCAACATATGGTGTGTATATGTTTAGCACTGCTTAGTGGCCATATGAAAGTGTAATGTTGTTAAACTGATAAGTATCCCCAATCTGTTTTGGGGATAGAATTCAGCACCTTAGATAGCTCCTTTAAACTTGAGATTAGAACCCAAACCGGAATCATTGACCCACTGGCATGGAAACCACTAGCTGCCAATGGATTAAGCTACATCATGCTGAAAATATCATACATAAAACTGATGTACTATGCTTAGTCCTCTTCTGAGTGCATATTTTATGGACAGTGATTGAACAGCCTGGGCCAGTTTAGTCTAAAGGTCAGCAAGAGAGCAGGTGGTCAACAAGTTGAGTGAACTGAGTACTTTCTACTGGGATGCAGTGCTATGTAAAAATGATATGATGGCATTGCCATAACATCTTTCACCACATTTTCTGCAGCTATGTGTTCTGCATTTTTTCTTTTCTTTTCTTTCTTTTTTACAGACAGTGCACAAATGAATAACTTAACATGTCCAGAAGCAGGTACAGATTTAGAAGCCCAAATGACCTTGTAAGTCCCTATACAATTACTGCTTTGTTCCATGTTTCATTTTATTCACAATCCAAGTTATGATTAATCTTCTGTTTTATCACATCTATTAGTTCTGATTAGGCCTATTGGTTAGTCCCAACTAGTAGACTCCTTGAATAAATTGTGGTCTGGGCTGCTTGAATTACTTAAGATTCTGCTCCACCCTTTGCTTCAGCATCTGTTAATTGCAAAGGAGACAAAAAAGCCAGCCTTTTTATTTTTTGCCTGCCTTGGCTGCTTGAGTTACTTAAGGCTCTGCTTCACCCTCTTTTTCAGCATTTGTTATCTGCAGAGAAGATAACTAAGCCAGTCTTTTTATTCTTTGTCTGCCTGGCCTGGTACCCCTCTCTTTGCTTCAACGTCTGTTACTTGGAGAAGACTAATGGGACAAGTCCGGCAGCAACAGCAGTAGTGAGGCAGCGAAGGCACAGCGAAGGAACCAGAGCACTGGAACCTTTTTAGGCTGCCTCAGCACCACCAGTGCCTCTGTGGAGGTGGTGACGAAACAGCGAAGGAGCCAGAGCCTGAGTCCTCTTAGCCTTGATTCTCCAACTAAACAGAACTTACATAACTGACTAATGATTAATTGTTGCCCTTGGAAAGCAGAGATGGAGGACACCAATCAATTATTTTATTCAAACCTATTTTTATAGCCACAGTTGGGAGTTGACATATGCAGATGTTTTAGATAATATTGCCTTTTCTTTTATAAGCTTGCTATATAAGTAACATTAAGGCCTGTGGCTTATAATTGTTCATTTTATTTAATCCATTTTTTATTTTTAACTCTGTCTTGCAACACCTTGCATTCAATTTAAGGATTAGATAGTCCAAGGGATATAATATTTGGAGATGGTGGTCTTAACTAGACAGGGATAGGTGTTTCCTCAACTGATAAAACATTGCAGACTAACAATGATGCCAATATGAAACAGTCAAAGCAAACAGAGATATTGCAGTACTTTTCCCCAATTGTCAAAATTACAGACGAAGGGATGGATCAACCATCTGACACAATTGTGGAATGGTCATTTGACCATAAACAAATGCTTTTCTATCTATATGATGGGAATAAACCCAGCTTGGCTGAAGAAATTGCCCTGGCTGATAGCATCTGCAATAATACTGTCTCATAGGTAGAGGGGAAAGAATCTACATCAAATTTTGTAAAAGAAAATCTTTCCCACTATGGAACTGAAAGTGCACCTAACTTAAGTATAACTTTTGGAGAAAGGATGATTCCCAAAGAATTTACAAAACTTATAGATCAGGTTGGAGACCTGTCAAAAGATACAGATTCCATCAAAATATACCTATCTGAATGTAATGGTCTGTTAACCACCATTTCTAAGCTATTGGTGAAAAGCAATTTACAACTCGAAACTAAACAGGTTGATCCTGAGATGGCTGTACTTCATTATAGTCCTAAAAAAAAGGAAGTCAAAATGAAGAAGACTAAGGCAGCTAGGGATGTAAAAAAGTCTTGTCATCTCAAATTAAACATAACAAGGAAACCAAAGAAAAAAAAGAGGACTAGCAAACATTACAAATCTTTAGCCAATCAGTTAAAGATGAATTTTAAGATGTTTTTAAATTGCTAGATGCAGATACCTTGTCAACTGAAGGTCTAAAGAAAAAAAGTAAAGGCACAAACCTAAACATAACACTTGGTTCAATAGAAGAGGGTCCAAAATCCATCCCTGGACAAAAGATCACACTTGATGCTTCTTTAAGCATAGATTCCCAAACTGGAGTGAGGAAATTAGATAATCAGGATCCTTGGGATAAAGTGCTTGAATCACAACATCAAAATAAAGTTTCTGTTCAGGCAAAATGTCATTTGACATCGAAATTGGAAAAACAAACTAGTAAAACATGGAATTTGACCTTAATTAAAAATAAACTTGCCATTAGCAATTTTCCCAAGGATAAAGGCATCCCATCTCAAAGAGCACGCAGGGAGCACCTGTCTTACCTGATAGGATCTTTGACCAACAAGACTATCCATCCTTTTGAAATTTTGCAGGTGGACTACCAACTGTACAAATACAACCAAGTCCGAGCAATAATAACATTTACAGATGATTATATAGCAAAGAAACTGTACTCTCTCAGAGAGGCTTTTCTGGTTAAAGGTATGATAATTCCTCGCTTTTTCAAAAATGAAGCTCCACCCAAACCACTAATTAAACAGCCAATTGCTGCCAATATTGAGAATGAGATAAATCAAATCCCTATAGCCAACTTAATAGATCTATCAGTGTTTAAGCATGAAAACTCACAGTCTCCTCATGTTAGAGGCCTTCAAAAAATCTCCACTAAATGTTGTGGAATGTTGAAGGAGCAGGTTTTGTATGTGTGGATAAATCCATTCAGCAGAGTAACTTGTAGCAGAGAACACACCAGCACGCAGGGCAAAAATCCAAGCTTCTAGCAGAAGGCTTTATTATAGAAAAGCATATGCAAAGTAAAATCTATAAAGTCCAATAAAACATCACTTTAGCCAGACGTGGCTAACAGGAACAAAACTATAAATCCTTAATGCTACATTGTGAAAAATTAGTCAAGCTACAGCTTCAGCGAAAATAAAGAAACTTAATCCATACTTTAGAAAGTTCAAGAACAGACTGACCTCTATGCCTGAAACACAATTTCCCAGCCCAACCTTTCTCCACCTCTTGGGTGTTAACCTCAGGTTAATTGGTTGACCTGTACATGACGTATGTTAACCAAACCCCTTGTTGTTCATCTTTTACTATGTGATCTACTTTCCCATAACAACTTTTATTATTGAATTCACTGTATAAACAAGAACACTTTCCCATCTATTCCAACTTGTGGTTTACTTTGTTTTGTCTCTTCGAACACCTGGACTGGTTGTTGTGCTAGGCCTAGAAGCATTTTCTCATCATGGAAAAATACAGACACACACATCTTTAAATTTCAACATTGACTATATGTCCCATCAATATCCTGACACTAAAAGCATTTAATGCAACTTTTATTGAGGAAGAAGACACCCTCCTGAAAACCTTTCAGTTTATGCCTCCACCCGTACAATCTGAGATCTTAGATAGACTAAAGTCTCTTTGCATACCATTATTAGAGTTACAGGGAGGAGAGAAAATAGGGGGAACAAAAACAATAAGT
This sequence comes from Phrynosoma blainvillii, assembly GCA_026167975.1. Lineage (NCBI taxonomy): Eukaryota > Metazoa > Chordata > Lepidosauria > Squamata > Phrynosomatidae > Phrynosoma > Phrynosoma blainvillii. Next base: position 44,652,855 of record JANUYF010000005.1, read on the forward strand.
AATCAGAAGACTCCCCAATCTGAGCTTTTCAATGAAGACAAGGTAAACATTAGTTTACAAATGATGCAGAAACCAGTAAGTGTCACCTCAATCCAGATCAAGGAAATATCTAACACCAATAAGGGAGGCCCTGAGAAAAATGTGCTAACTTTAGCTTCTGACATAACAAAAAGAAAGGGCCCCAAGAAAAATGGTGCAGTTTACCTTGACGAGACAGGATATCTTGATCAGATTGAAGTATTAAAATGACAAACAGAAAGGCAGGTGGCACTTAATACCTATTACTTGGCCAATAAGGCACCAATAGACCCTGTCATCATACCTGTCCCTGCTCATGCTTTTAATGTTCCTTTAAGCCACAAGAATGCTAATCTGTTGACTCCAGGTAAAGGACAGCTTAACTGCCTATCCTGGAATATAGCAGGGTGGAAAATGCTAGGGACCCCGAGTGTATTGATTTTTTACAGAGACACGATATAATTCTGATGCAAGAGACCTGGTGTACATCCCATTTAGACCTTAATGGACACTATATAATAGAAGCTTCTGCTACAACATCTTTTGGCAATGGTAGGCCTAAAGGTGGGCTAGCGATTTTAATCGCTACTTCTCTGAAGGCTTCTAACACAATTTTACCACCTTGTGAAAACCTGGCCATCGCAAGCTTAATTGATTTTGGATACATGAGTCTTATAATGGTCAATGTTTATGTCCCCCCACTAGCAAGAGGGAAGAGTTAAATCATATTTGAGAAACTCTAGAAGATTACTTGACGGAGTTAGAAGCCACCTCTCCCAAAGCATATTTAATCATGATGGGTGATTTAAATGCTAGAATTGGAGCCAATAATGATGCTGTTCTCTCCGCTCGTGACTGGCATCTAGATGAAATTGAGAAACACATATTAAAAACCAAGAGGAGCTCTAAAGATGTTAGGATAAATTATGCTGGCATAAATCTCCTTCAAATGGTGGGCCAGCTATCTTTAAGAATCTTAAACGGAGATCCAAAGTTTGAACAGCATGGAGAGTTCACATACATCTCTGGAAAAGGAAGCAGTACAATAGATTATGCTATTGTATCACACCTTCTTTACAAACAAATAATGAAATTCAATGTAGTAGAACTACCAGTAAGTGACCACCTGCCTCTATCTCTTACTATCAGCTTTCCTCATGAAATATCTTATAATCCCCAACAGTATCTCAATAATACGCAAATTGATATTGGACATAGAAGACTGAGATGGACAAATAATATTCATAGTAAGATCTCATCATTATTGGACTCCTCTACATATAGGAAAATTAAAAATACTTTAGACTTTAGACTCACAAACCGCCATGGCCAATTATTCCATCCTCTTGGATATGTCTAATAGTATGAGGGATCTCCAAAATCACTCCCAAAACAGAAATAAAAAGAACATCATTACAGATCAAGATAGAGAATGCTTAGAGACTAAAAATATTTTGAGGAAAATATACACCAAGTACCAGACACATAACACTCAAACTCTTCCTGAATCATATTACACTATTTTAAAACATCATAAAATTTTAATTGCAAAAAGGAATAAAGAGAGAACCTATAGGCAATGGTCGGCATTATTAGCTGCCTCTACTGATAAGAATTCCAAACAGTTCTGGTCCATTGTAACAGGTGCACTAAGTAACTCTGACAGAGCACCTCAATGCAATATACCAGCACAAACATGGGAGGATTACTTCTCTACTGTATACAGAGATTGTGAGGAATATATATCTGGAAAAGGCCAAAATCTTTAAAAACTTGAAGATATCCCACACTGGCCTTCTGTTACTGACCAGGAAATTAAATCTTTAATTCTTTCCCTGAAACCAGGCAAAGCTCCTGGGCCTGACCTAATTGTCCCTGAACTATTAAAAGCAAGCATTACTTGGTGGACTCCTTTACTGGCAACCCTCTTCACCCATATTAATAGAACGGCGCAGTTACCCAGTAGTTGGTCTGAAGCAATAGTCATCCCGATTTACAAAAAGGGAGATAAAAATGACCCTTCTAATTACCGTCCAATAAGTCTATTGTCCATGATTGGTAAATTATATGGCCGTTTCTTAAACAATCAACTAATAGATTGGGTCAAGGAGAAAAAAATCCTGGGGGACGAACAAGCCAGGTTCAGAAAGGGCAAGTCAACCACTGATCATTGTGTAGTCTTAAGTCAACTTGTAGAAAAGTATTCCAGAACCCACAAACGTAGTTTATTTCTTGCTTTCATGGATTTGAAATCAGCATTTGATTCAATACCAAGAACACAACTCTGGGAAAAACTTCTAGCTTCCACTATCGATAAAAGGCTACTTGGCTTAATTATGAAGTTATACAGTAACACCACTGTACATACAAGGTGCGGCTTACAGGGCAATCTTACTAACACCATTAAGGCTACAAGAGGTGTACGACAGGGGTGTATCCTTGCTCCTACTCTCTTTAATCTATACCTTAATGACCTCCCTGCAGCTATACCTCTAACATCTCTCATCCTCCCAAGTTATCCTCAACTAGCATCCCCATACTTTTATATGCGGATGCTGCTGCCCTCCTTTCTTATTCAAAAGTGGGACTTACAAGAGCAGTGAGAGCCTTCATTGAATATTGTGAAAACAATTACTTAACCATTAACTTTAGTAAGTCTAAGATTATGGTTTTCTCAAAAAAACAATCTCTACATGTCTGGAAGTTTGATTATCATAATATAGAGCAAGTTAGGAAGTTTAAATATCTGGGAATTACGTTTAATGCATCTGGAGCCTGGACTTCACATTGGGAAATTGCTATCCAAAATGCTACTAATAATAGTAAGGCAATTGTTCATTTCTTTTTTACAAAAGGTGGCCAACTGATACCTGCCACCCTTAAGGTCTTCAGGGCTAAGGTCCTTCCCCAGCTATTGTTTAGTATACCAGTTTGGATCCTAGGCTTCACGCCAACTGGAACATCAATCTCACCAGGGCTATCGACACAATCGCTCCCAAGTGTCCTTGCCATCCCGCTTCAAACCGAAAGCCTTGGTATACACCGGAGCTTAGGAGAATGAAGCGGTTTGGCCAACGACTAGAGCACAGGTGGCGGAAGACTCGACTCTTATCAGACAGAACTTGCCATAGGAACTTTCTTCGTTCCTATTGGGAGGCAATACTTGCAGCGAAGAGAGCCTTCTTCTCTGCTCGGATTGCGTCTGCAGAGTCCTGTCCAGCAGAGCTGTTTAAGGTGGTGAGGGAGACGACGCAGATATCTTCTGCGCCGAATCCCTTACTAAACCCGACGACGGCCTGCTGTGATGCGTTCAATAACTACTTTGCAGATAAAATCTCTCAGATAAGAGCCGACTTGGATGCCACTTTTGAATCAGAGTCTATAGGCGAAGTGTCCAGTAACTCCGCCGATGTAGTTGTACTGGATCAGCTTCAATCGGTGAGTACCGAGGACGTGGACAAGCTGCTTGGTATGGTGAGGAAGACGACCTGCCCTCTCGATCCTTGCCCATCATGGCTGGCCATCCGGGGGGGACGCATTGAGGAGACTCCTTGTGGATATCATTGGTGCGTCCTTCAGGGAAGGATATGTTCCATCCTGTTTGAAAGAAGCGGCTGTTAGGCTGCTTCTGAAAAAACCTTCCTTGGACCCCCTGGATATGAAAAATTATAGGCCGGTGTTATTGCTGCCATTTTTGAGCAAGGTGATTGAGAGGGCGGTTGCTCTTCAGCTCCAAGCGGTCTTGGATAAAACCGATTATCTAGACCCATTTCAAACGGGCTTTAGGACAGGCTTTGGGGTGGAGACTGCCATGGCTGCCTTGACCGACGATCTGCGTCTGAGCATTGACAGGGGTAGTGTGACCCTGTTGGTGCTCCTAGACCTCTCAGCGGCTTTTGACACAATAGATCACGGCATCCTCTTGGGCCGCCTGAGGGAGTTGGGCATCGGGGGCACTGCTTTCTCTCGGGTAGGTCCCAGAGGGTGCTGCTCGGGGACTGTAGCTCCAGTAAGAGGGAACTCACTTGTGGGGTCCCTCAGGGAGCTGTTTTGTCCCCGACATTATTTAACATCTATATGAAGCCGCTGGGTGAGATTATACGGAGTTATGGTGCTGGGTGTTATCAGTACGCTGATGACACTCAAATCTATTTCTCCGTGTCTTGTTTGTCGGCCGTGAATTCCAATGGCATCTCTTCTCTCAATGAATGTCTTCAGGCGGTAATGGGCTGGATGAGGAAAAACAAATTGAAGCTGAATCCAGACAAGATGGAGGTGCTCACGGTAGCGGCCCTGAAACCAAGAATTGGGTTGCAACCTCCAGTCCTGGATGGGGTCACACTCTCCTCCAGTGACTGTGTTCACAGTCTGGGGGTGCTCCTTGATTCGTCGCTCCTGATGACAAATCAGGTTAATGCGACGGTCAGGAGCGCCTGTTATCAGCTCCGGCTGATACGCCAGCTGCGCCCTTTTCTGGAAGTAAGGGATCTCGAGACTGTTGTGCACGCACTGGTAACCTCCCGCCTTGACTTCTGTAATGTGCTCTACATGGGGCTACCCTTGTGCCAGGTCCGGAAGCTACAATTAGTTCAAAATATGGCAGCCAGGCTTATTTCTGGAACATCCAGGAGGGACCACATCACTCCGGTCTTGAGGTCCCTCCACTGGCTTCCTGTTCACTTCCGGGGCCAGTACAAGGTGTTGGTTATCACCTTTAAAGCCCTAAATGGCTTGGGTCCATGTTATATCAGAGACCGCCTCCTCCCGTACAATCCCCCTCGCGCACTCCGTTCCTCTGGGAGGAAACTTTTAGAGCCAAAAAGAGCTAGATTATCTGCAACCTCCCAGAGAGCCTTTTCTGTTTTTGCCCCCAGACTCTGGAACGACCTACCGGATGAGATCCGTCAGTTAACATCTTTGGATAGTTTTAAAAAAGCTGTCAAGACGGATCTCTTCCGGCAGGCCTTTCCAGATTAGATGGCCGGCCTCGGGTTGTTCGTATCTAGGACATCATGTGGCACCGGCTCCCTCACTATGTAAAATTGGAATATCTCATGGGGTTATTGACATTGTAATTATTTGATTTTAATATAATAGATATTAGTTTTTATTTTGTAACTGTTTAATACTGTTTTAAGGGTGGGAGGGAATATTTTGTATTGTATTTTATGTTGTTAACCGCCCGGATTGGGAAACCATTGGGCAGTATACAAATAAATTTTATTATTATTATTATTATTATTATTATTATTATTACTGTAGAAAGAATCCTTTCTTCATTTTTTAGGAAAAAAAATTCAATGCCTACTTGTGTGCCAACAGCAGCACTTTGTCTTGAAGCCGGGTGCTCTTCAGTTGAATGTTTAACTTGGAAATGGACCCTAAGATATTTCCTGAGACTTAACTATGTAGAGCCTGAGGCTGGTTATATTTACCTATTAAAAAGAGACACTTATACCAGTACACGCTGTAAATCAGTAAAGGAAAAACTACAGAGATTAGGTCTGTCACAAGACTTTCTCTCCACCCTCGACTGCCATAGGGCAAGTCAGATCCTTGTACAACGAATTGAAGATATCGATATGCAACACAGTATTGAGTGCACATTCCACTTGTTCCCCAACCAGCTTAAATCTCTCTTTCAATAAAAGGGGTGCAAACTATATGAAACAGTTAACAATTCCAAAATACGGGCTGGCATTTAGTAAGGGACGATTCAATGTAATTCCCTCTTCTATTTTAGAGGGACGTTTTCTTCAAACTGATTACAAGGATCGTGTATGTCCACGCGGAGAGGGCCTTGTAGAAACGTTGTCTCATGTTTTTTTCCCCTGCTCCTTCTATAGAGATGATAGACTAAGAATAATCTCACCTTTGCTGAGCAGTAAACCAGTAGATCTTCTGATTGGTATTTAAAATTCTTATTAGCAGATAAAGATAAGGGAATCATGGAGGAAGTTGCGATGTTTATTTTGACCTCTATTAAAATCCGAAAAGGTATATGTCACAAGAAAATAACCTTGTAAGAAAAGGAAAATCTGGTTTCCCTAACGATAAACTTAAGTTATACTTTTCTATGGGAGCTGATTTAAATTTGTTTTATATACCCCCCTTCTTCTTATCTGATAGTGACCATTTTTACAATTGTAACACTATACTTTCTGTGGCCAACCAATTGTTTACGTGTTGTAAATTTTGTGTTTTATTGAGTATGTTATATATATTGTCTTTGTTTTATGTTTGCCTATGGCAGTGGTTCCCAAACTTTAGTCCTCTAGGTTTTTTGGACTTCAAGTTCCAGAAGCCCCAGGCAGTTTGGCCAGCTGTCAGGAATTCTGGGAGCTGAAGTCCAAAACACTATACCCAAGGACCAAAGTTTGGGAATCATTGGCCTATGGTCTGTTGACTGCAATAAAGGCTTTGATTGAATAAATTGTGGAATTGTGAGTCAATATTCATGTAATTCCAATGTATTCCTGGACCAATGGTTGGTTGTTGAGACTATCAATAGGATTCAGGCCATTGTGTGTTTGCTGCTGAATAAAAATGCTTTTTAAAAAATGTATGAAAAATTGTATAAAATTTTTGTTTGAATATTGGAAAATACCTTACTGACTGCGAGGATATTATGTTCTTCAATATAAAAATGTGTTCAAGTGAATACTGCTGAGCTGTCTAACTTTTATAAGCTTCCTTGAAGGCTGTTGTGGCTGAAAGACAGCATAGAAAAGAAATGGTAACATAACATCTTATTGAACCTTAATGTTCCTAACAGGCATGCTTACTACTTTGTTGGAATTGGCTTTGCTGTGCTGGTCTGTAGTTTTTTTCAAATCTGGACCTTTGTGACCACTTCTGCAAGACAAACTGCAAGGATACGTGACAAGTTCTTTTTTGCTGTACTTCACCAAGAGATGGCCTGGTTTGACACTACCCAGATAGGAACACTGAACACTAGACTGACTGAGTAAGATGTTATTGTTTATAATGTGGGGCAAGGAGAAGAAGGTCATCCACAATTTGACTGGATTCCCATGGCTGAAGTCTAACATCCTGATACAACTTATGGCCATCTGCATATCCCAGTGTCACTAGTTATCATCATCATCAATAGATAATGCATTTTCTTCTTTCTTTGTTAAAACATTGGTATCCATGGGGCCACGGGGCTGTCAAAATCTTGCCAATTGGCCATATGAAAGGTGTAACAGTATACATTTCCCCTTTCCTCACCAGAATTAGATTATATTCAACAAAAGCTCATGCTATAATAGATTTATTACTATTTATGGTGCTATTAGACTGTGTTATTTCTGCATACTAGGTTTAAATTTTTTCAAAATGACTCCATGTGCATAGTCAAGCTCAGCAGATTTCGCCCTTGATATAGTCATTAATTAAAGTATTAGGTATTTCTACCTTTCTTTCTTTCTTTCTTTCTAATGGACACTTCTTAAAATAGGTTGGTAGATTTTAAGTGAATACAATGTATAGAGCATCAGCTATTCCATTAGAGAAAATTTCTGGAATATTGTGCTCTATGGAAATTAGATTCTCAAGATAGGATGCTCAGATGTACCTGATCAACATCAGATGGTCAGTTTTAAATATCATGTTCTGTTATTGAGCCACACATTAAACTCTTATATAGATCATACCATTAATTTCAAAATATAGAGCAGATTTATGAACATAGGGGACTAAGTATGTGACTCCACTTTCTCCATTAAAATGTAAGCAGTATATCTTATGGAGTGTGGAATCTCTGTGTTCTCCAGAACCCTGCACTTATTTGAATTTGTGATTCAAATCTTAACAAATAGTTGCTTTCTAAAGCTTGAAACTGTTCTAGTAACCATTTGGGCAAATTTGGTGAGGCACATCTTGTTTGCTTCCTATTCAGAAGCAACTTTTGAGAGCACTACATTTTTGGATGTCTTAACCTCAAATCAATAATAGGATATCCCACTAAGTGTTGAGATGTCCTGTTAAAACATTCAAATAGTGTTTAGTTTTTCACATATATTGTAACTCTTCTGATTTGCTAGGAATGCCCTATATTTTCCCTGATTCCTTCTCCCTGTTGCTCCAGTCCACTGATTCAAAAAACGCCTCAAGGAAGTAAAAAGAATTCTCTTCTAAATAGTAATTCTATGATATGTGATATCTAGTGTGTGTTTGTAACTGCAAGACTATTGTGCCTGAAAAATTTCAAACGGGGCAAATATGAAACAATGACCTGGAGCCTTATCAAACTAAACAGTTAAAGCATTGTGATTCTTATTTAACTGTCATTCTGACATCCTATGGAAATTACAAACCCTAGGATTCCAAAGATATAGCTATGGCAGTTAAATTAGAATTGTAGTACTCTAATGTTGTGGTGGGAAAGAACAATAGGAAAATAAGAGTTCTTCCCCCATTATTGCTATCCTTACTACAGACTACAGGTGTGGGCCTTCAAGAAAATAGAGTGTAGTCTTCAACATCTGAAAAGTTTTTAATGGTTTTTGTATCCATAATAAATATTAAGGTAGCATCCAATTTTTTGAGACTTTAAACCTGTTGCTAACATACTATACCAGAGTGGCTGGTATATGAATGCCTGACATCTATAATTTTCTGTTTTCAATTGCAGTGATATTAACACCATTCATGAAGGCATAGGAGACAAAATCTGTATAGTTGTCCAGTTTTTTTCCACATTTTTGGCAGGAATTATCATAGGATTTGTGTATGGATGGAAGCTGACCTTGGTGATTTTGTCTGTTAGCCCTCTTCTTGCTGCATCTGGTGCCGCATGGTCATATGTAAGTTGCTAGAACTAAAATTAATTAAATTAATGAGTTTGAAATTTGTTATTGCAGCATCCCCTATACATTGCCATCCAGATTCTGATTAAAAACTGCTGGGGCAATCTAATCCATTGCTGAACTGGTTGTATCATCAAGTCATAGAATCACAGAGTTGGAAGAGACCACAAGAGCCATCCTCTCCATCCCCCTGCCATACAGGAACATCAAATTCTTCTTTAATGTGTAGTCTAAATCCTGTTCCATGTCATTTTAATCCATTGGTTCAGGCCCTATCTTCTAGAACAACAGGACACAAATCTACTGTATCAAAGCAAAGCAAAAAGCAAAGCAGCTTATTTATATACCGCTTCATATCACGCTATGGGATGTCTAAGCGGTTTACAACTGTGAGCTGATTGCCCCCCAACAATCTGGGTACTCATTTTAGCAACCTCGGAAGGATGCAGGCCTGAGTCGAGCCTCAGCCCTGGCTGGTATTGAACTCGCAACCTTGTGGTCTATGAGTGAGTGGCTGCAGTACAGGCATTTAACCACTGCGTCACCAGGGCTGATGGAACTATACAACAGGAAAGGTAGACTATGCAAGGAAAGAGGGACACAATACACAAATAACTATTCAAAGTTACAAGTTTTATCATTTGTCTTTCCTTAGTGTGCTTTTGAGCCCATTGTCTAGCGACTTAACTACTTTTCTATGAAAATTTCTATTAATCATCAATGCAACTTGTATGACTTAGTTCCAAGAAACTGTTGCAGTTATGCTAAGGATGACTATTAACCATTTCTAGAACAGACAAGTGGTAGTGTGGTATTTTGGAGAGATTACAAGGAAGAGACAGGTTCATATCTTCAACCATAAAGCTTGTTAAATGATAGGGGTGGGCGGGGCTTTGGGGGATTGGATGTATTTTACTGATGTCTAATTTGTTGTAAGCAACCCCGATTGCACTGCCGAGGGGCGGGATAGAAATAAATCATCATCATCATCATCATCATCATCCTCTTGGGCCAAACATAGCAAACATTATAGCAGAAACCATATATGCTCCTTGGAGGAAAGAAATAAACTTAGAAATATTAGTAAACTTCCATTCTGACATTGCTGTCGCTGAAGATAATTAATTGGTAAACATGTCTACCTTATAACTACAGAGATTCTGAGAGTTGTATAACTAAGGACCTCTGTAAAGGCCCTAAGCAGGTTTCACATGACGCCCTTATAATGCTGTAATTCCACTTTAAATATCATGATTATTTCCTTTGGCATTCTGAGATTTGCAGTTTAGGGGCAGGGTCATCAAACTTCACAGCCGGACAGCTCTAGTGTGTCAGCAAACTACAAATCACATTATTCCATTGGATGCAGCAATAGCAGTTAAAATAGAAGCAAAGTGTTACAGTTGTCCAGTTTGAAAGGGCCCTAAATAACTGGAAAGAAATCACAACTGGAGCAATATTATCTAATTTCCGATAGGACTCATTTAATGTGTAATATTTTAAACACATTTTGCCCTCTAGTCATTTTGCTAAAGCCCATATAATCAGAATCAGTGAAAAAAGCTAAATCAGGTGATGTCTTCCCTGCAAAGAACTGAAAGTTAAAACTCACACCATTTGACAAGAATGGGAAAAGGCTAGAGTTAGAGTATATTATCAAAAGGCCTTTCTGATTACCTGTCATAAATAAGAATTCCCTTATCTTTAGTTCTGTAAACTGACTTCAACTGTTTTTCATTACCAGATCCTGTCTGTGTTGACTTCTAAAGAGCTAATGGCTTATTCTAAAGCAGGCGCTGTGGCAGAAGAAATCTTGTCAGCCATTAGGACGGTTGTTGCATTTAACGGACAGAAGAAAGCTATAGCAAGGTAGGATGGCATTTAAATTAATATAGAAATCTTCCTATTACCAAATTAGGCCATTGGTCCATTCACCTTGATATCTTCTGCACTAACTGGCAGTAATTTTAAAGGCAGTATATTTTCCAGTTGGATGAATCTAGTATCTTGGACATGCACACTAAGCACTTTTTCACCCTTCCAAAACCTCTAGGTTTTCAGCCTCCTGAGTTATGGTTCTTTTGCATTCAATGCTGATTTATATTTTGAACATAAGATGTCTTTCTAAATATATTGGCAGCCACAAAGAAGGATAAGTTTTAATTCTTCTGTAAGGGCCTCTTTACACTACATTATTTTAGCTCTGTGATTCTGACTCAACTGCTATGGTTGCATCCAGAATATGGATCCTAGGGTTCTGCAGGATGCAGCATGGAAGTCAAAATGGAATCCTAATGCTATTTTTGTGGAGAGAGATAGAACCATAAAAGTTGAATAAAAGCTATAAATGATCAGCAGGTCAAAGTGCTTCTCCAGATTGGAGGGTAAATATAATTTCCTAGGTAAAACTCAGAGGATAAATCCCAAAGTGATGCCTGTACCATAACATTCATTAAATGGAACTATAGATGATGGCAATGCTTAAATATAAAACAACATCTTGTTTTTGAATTGCCATGTAAAATAGCTGGATTTACAAATTTTGCTTAGTTATTTCATGGCTATATTTTTTTCAGATATAGTCCCAATAAAGACATTGCACATCTTCCCATGGAAAAACCCAGTGGTATTCCAGCAAGCTCAGAATGTTAAAGTGCTGCCATTTTAAACATTAAAAAAATAGAAGTAGTAGATATTGGATAGAAATAAATATTTATATTTTGGTTATATTTTCATTTATATTATAATTATTCAAATTATAACATTGTAACATTTATAATTACATATATATATAATTACGTAATTATAAATGTTACTGATTCTAATTTGAATATCTTTAACAGCAATTTAACAACAACAGTTAAATTATTTTAATCTTGCCCATGCCTCTGAACAAATCTTGCCAAGAAAACCATTTGATAGGGTGGCTTTAGGGTCACCATAAATTGGAAACAACATGAAGGCACAAAACAACACCACAGATGTTTTAATTATTTATATAAATTTTTTTGTCCTAAATATAATAATTTTTCCCAGGTATGATGCAAACCTACAGGCAGCTAGGAATGTGGGAATGAAAAAGACCATCACCACTAATATTTCTTTGGGCGTCTCCCAGTTCCTGATATATGGCTGCTATGCACTTGCCTTTTGGTATGGAACAAAACTCACACTGGAAGAGAAAGATATCTATGATATTGGGACAGTGTTAATTGTAAGTCTTGTTAACCTATAATTTGAGGGAGCTGTTTAGGGGCAGTGGGGGGCATTTGGAGACAATTTTCTTTTTTAAAAAAATGGGGTGCTGGAGCCTCAAAAATGATTTTGAGGAGATTTACCTTTCCCACCCCTGAGGTCAAGCCACCATAAATCCTGAGAGTATAAAATCATTTCCAGCTTCTGTTTTTGTGGGAGTACAATAAATAGACTACATGTATTATTAGCACAAGAAATATCAGCAAACTACATGTAGTTATATTAATTATGTTAATGATGCTCTCTAGGAGGTACAAAATGTTTTTGTTTTTTTTCAAAAAGAGACTGCTGAGCCAAGCAGCATTATCAAATGCCTCACTGGAAGTAAGTCTAATATATAATGTGAGGCTGACACTCTACCAGATGTGCATTGAACTATAGCCTTAATTGCTGTGCACTTGATGTAACAAATTGCTAAGAACTAGTGTGCAATTATTTTCCCCTTTCTTCCCATAGGTGTTTTTTTCTGTGCTCATAGGTGCATTTTCCATTGGACAAGCTTCCCCAAATTTGGAGAGCCTGGCCAATGCTCGTGGAGCAGCCTACGAAGTCTTCAAAATCATCAAAAAGGTATATACTGGCCAAGACACACAGCATGACCATTGTAATATTCCACATGACTGTGCACCTTGGATCTTATTGAAAACAAAAACTGATCCATGGATTTATTTCTGTCTCCAAAATTATACTGTCCTTTCTCCATACATTCTGCAGCAGGGAATCTTGAACAGTGGAGGATCTATGTACCATTTCAAATCCTAATTATACACATCATTCCCGCCAGCAGTGAAAGGCTGAACATCCCAAGATGGGATGCTCCTCCCTCTTGCTCCAATAGTAAGGAATGGCACAGACTTTTGAGGAACACCCTCTAGTGAGAGCAACACCTGATAAGGCCATTTTTCCTTCCAGCAACATGGCCCATAGGTCATGCTTTTCACTTATTCCTCTTTGCTTCACAAGATCTTTCTTACAATAGCAACAATAGCAGAAACAAGACTTTGCATCTTCCACCTATTCTTCAGCGAGACCCCCAAGTGGGAATTTTCTCTCACATGGAGAGGCTTTTGTACCCACTAGGGCTTATGGGCTGAAGAGGCTAGTCCAGGCATGTCCAGGGTCTTGTCTTCCTCAAAGAGCCAATGGGGAAATCTACACAGGACTAGCAGGTGAGGGAAAATTCCTCCATTCTTCTGCCTCTTTGAAGTGCAGATTCTGTTAGGTCAGGGATGAGGCTGAGGACAAGACAGCAGCATCCCTGTTGCCATTGCCACAGACACCCAAAGGGATGTCCAGGCAGGCTGGGAGACTGATGTCCTTTCCTTCAGCCCAGGACAGAAAGGCAGTAGGCTCAAGCCATGCTTCAACTCCCTTTGCTATTCTATAACAGAAGAATAACCCTACCAAGTCCTTTATTCATTTTTCATGACCTAATAGTCAACAGATCATTCATTATAGAATAACCTCAGTCTTCCAACAGGATGATAATAACCTGTTAGCATAAAGTGGATGATCAGGTTTTAACTCAGATACAATCAGGTATAATTCTGGAAATGGTTTCTGTTAAAAAGGTGCATCCATGCATTTCTATGGACTCACCAGCATTTACAGGGTGTGCATGTTAACCTAATCTTCCCCTTACCTAGCCATGGCAATAGTTGTATACCAGTATACAGATGATTGAGTAAAGAACTTCTCACCATGCTGGTTAAAATATTTGTTGGATGTCACTTATTAGCTTTCATCTCCCAAAAGTGGTGAATCCACATTGCTTACAAAATGGAGTGTCTACAGTTAATACAACCAATTGGTCTCATGTGAGCTGGCATAGTTTCCAGTTTTTTGGATCAGATTATATTCTGATTGATAGCAAGCTACCAGATAGTGTTTTAAATAAGTAAGCAATTCCAAGGCTCCATGGGGCTGAGCATGGTTCTCTGCCCTGTGAGTCAGATAGCCCTCTAGCCCTCTATACCAGAGTAGTCACAGGTGGTCTCTAGACCAGGGCTGATCCCTGAGCCATTGGCTACTGGTCCCTAGTGAGTTTCTAGGACAGATAGAAAAATTTGTAGTTAATATAGTTAACTAGTCTGGTAGTTAATCCCAGAATAATCTTATCTCTCTCTTTTTGATAGAGTTACAAGCTTGATAGATGAAGGAATTGCTGTGGATAAATCATACCTTGATTTCCATAAGACCTTTCACAAGGTCTTGCATGATATTCTTGTGACTGGGCAACACTGGGCAAGTGTCCTAAATCAAATTCTGTTCTGTGTTCATGAGGCAATTCCTTTTTTAATGAGTGGTGGTCTCTCTAGTTAAGCCCTTATTGTTGGTAACCAGAGATAGATTTTGGCAATAATTTCCCTTATCCCTCACAAGCAAGGGCTTTGTCTTTCTTCCATTGGCATGGAAAGAGGTGCTTCAGGGCTTCTCCTCAACCTTTCTGTCAACTACACACTGCAACCAATACTAGTTGTCAGCCACACAGTCCTAAATACATTGATGGTATCATCTATAAAGCCCTTGTATATAATACTTTGAAATGTCTGTTCTGAAAAGTAGTCTATACTCAGGTTATGAGAGCGGGAAGCCTTTTGGCAAGGAAAGAACTGCCATTCAGTGATTGTACTCCTGATTCTTTGATCCTAAGATAAACTCTCTTTTTCACAGGAATAGGAAGTTAATTTTTGCCATCTTTGGCTTATTCCCAGGAAGCAGTTGGAAAAGGTCCAGCATACCTTGGGTGTATGAAAGCTTATCTAAGCTTATCTAAAGGGAATGAAGGAGTCTGTCTGTTTCTCTTTTCTTTGTTCCTTCAGCCCCAGTCCATAGGGGAAAATGTTTCCAGTCCTCTCATTCAGCATGTGGCTCAAGGCCTGCATCATTTCATTCTACAAGTCCTTGGGGTCTTTGTTAGATGAGGAAGTTGTTGTGCACCCCATTGGGAGTGCTATTGCATCAGTGGCACTTGCCAATACTGCCTCTCTAGTGGACATCTACCAGAAGACAACCACTTGGAAGTCAGTCCTATCTTTGAGGTGCTGGCAGCTGGGTACCTTTGTCTTTGCTAAAGCCTCATTCAACAAGAGGGTGTTCAACAAGCTATTAGTAATAGTTTGTATATAAGATACCATCCCTTTGTTTTCCCACTTGATTTAAGGACTTCTAGTATATCTCATTTCATAATGTTTAGCCTTTCACTGCTGGGAAAAGAAGCATTGGTCTTACCTGTGATATTTTCATTTCCAGCAGTGAGAGATGAACATCCTCCCCACCTAGCATAGAGATTCTTTGGTTACTGCTGGTGTTGGCTCATTACAATACTAGTTGTCAGCACGAGAAAGCCTCTTTTGTTCTTGTGCTGTGCTGTTTCTTTGCTTTTATTCCCTTTACCTTCTTGAGTTTTTAGGTTTTTATCTGATCATTTGACTAGCCTTACCAGAGGTTGCCCTCACTAGAGTGCACTCCTCAAAGGTCTGTACCATCCCTGTCTATCAGGGCAAGAAGGAGGAGCAACTCATCTCAGGATGTTCATCTTTCACTGTTGGAAATGAATGTATCATAGGTAGGACCAATGGTGGTTTTTTTTGTTTTTTTTTTAGAATCCTAATTATGGACATTAGCCTCACCATGAGAAGTTCCACTGCTCTTTCTATCCCTACCACATTCAGCATAAATTCTACAGTGAAAACCTTATGTGATGACAGAGGCCCTTGGTGCAATATATAACCCACTGGTCTGGTTATACACCAGAGTGTGCATATGTACAGGCTTTGGGAGTTACAGAGAACATAGTGACAAAGTTGGCAGGAGTAGTATGACTGTAGGGTATGAGGTCCTACATCACCCCAGTAACTACCTCTAATTCTTCAGGATTAAAGAGAGCAGAGGTTCCTAGTTTCAGCATTTTTCCCTAAATAAGAGGGAGGCAATGAGGCAGGATACAGTGGCTCAAGTGGTTAAGACACTGACTCTGTTGGTTGCAAGATCGGCAGGTTGGCAGTTCAAGGCCCGGGTGCTGCATGATGGGGTGAGCTCCTATCACTAGTCCCAGCTTCTGCCAACCTAGCAGTTTGATAGCATGGCAAATGCAAGAAGATAAATAGATCCCATTTTGGTGGGAAGGTAACAGCATTCGGTGCAGTCATGCTGGCCACATGACCATCAGAACAGTCCTCTGACAACACTGGTTCTTCGGCTTAGTAATGGAGATGAGCACCGCCCCCTACAGTCAGTTATGTCTAAACATTCATGTCAAGGGACTAACTTTATCTTTTAAACTTTTTCCCCCTTTACTGTTTTTAATAAGTTGTAAGCTGCCTTGAGTCCCGTTATTGAGGGAAAGGCAAGATATAAATGCATAAAATAAAATAAAATAATTCACAGGCTTAAAGTGACTGAAACTCAGCAGGCTCTATCTAAGACAGTTCCATATTCTGCAGAAAGAATGCTCAATGTTCTAAATGCTTTGTACAGGAAAGTTATGGGCAGGAAGTCATTGAAGGAGGACAGAAAGTGAGTTCATGCACTTAGGTCACTGATTTATTATGAGATACTTTTTTAAAAAAAATAGCTACAACCAATACACTTAAGACATGTATGGGGATTGCACAGTAATCTTTCATAACCAATAATGTATTTTATGAGTTTTTGCTCTTTATTCCTATATATCCCATGTTTTGCCCTATGAACTAGCTGCGAATCATGCTTCCTTTCAGCGTGATTACCCACAAGTACAACCACCTTAAATATAGGAAAAATAGTATGGCCTTTGACAAAGTACACACTTCAATTTATTTGTCATTAGAAAGAAAATGAAAAACATGTCTGTACAACTATTAAAATATAACATCCTTTCAAATTATCTTTTCAGCCTCGTCCCATAGATAGTAGCTCCATTGAGGGGTTCAAACCAGACAAGTTTCGAGGAGAGATTGAATTCAAAAACATTCATTTCAGCTATCCCTCTAGGCCTGATATTCAAGTAAGTTTTTACTAATCTCCTCTGTTTTAGATACAGATATATGTCTAAGCAGAATGTTTATTGCTGAAAAAAATGTTGATAGTTTTTTTTTAAAAAAATGCATCTAGTTTTACAATAAAAGCAAGCAGTATCTCTGTCAAATAAGCTGAGTACAGATTTCCCCCGCCTTTTGATGTCTTGTTTTAAGATATCTCACTCTTTCAACACTTGCAAATTACAGACAAGTTCTGTTAAGTCAACAGGGGTTCTGGTCTTTCATCAGTTCTTCGTGCCTAAGAGGTTCGCTTGGTAACACTCACATACACTGGTGTGTTTGTGTGTATATATACAATGTGTTAGTTTATGTTTTGCACACTATCAAAACTGATATATAGTGTGTTATTTACGTTTTCAGTAGGCAAAATGCATTTGCAAACCAACATAACCTGGGTTCCACTTTTCAACCAATTCCACTTTCTGACCCTCCTCTGGTCCCTAACTTGTCAGATAAGTGGGAGTTTCATGCATATTGTTTTTAAATTTTCTGCTAACTATATTATACCACTGTATATCACATTTCACCTGTGAAATTCATTTTCATTTCATTATAATATTGGTCTACATGTTAAGATGGATAAATTGTCAAAGTTGTATTTGTTTAAAACAGGTGGGGCAAGGGCCAAATCTCCTTGACCTTCATGTTCTGCATCTCACACAGAAATCACCAATACCGCTGTTTTGCTCAGCAATCCCTCTCAAAAGGGCAGAAGTGAAATCATATTGCATTCTGTTGCCATTTTGGGAAGGACTGCAGAGTAAAAAATGGAGGCATTTGTGGCTAGTAAATGGAGTGGTATTTTCATGTGTTTTTACGTTTGGTGGGCTTTCAGCATTGTGGTGGTAAAAATGCCTCCACGTTGCCCCAAAATCTCACTGATATTTTTTAAAAAGGGGGGGAGTGTTTGGATAATTGTTGGGGGGGCTGCCATGGCACAAACATGGGGTCCTAGGGCTGCATATGGCTTGCAGGCTGCACTGTGTCTACCCCTGATATAAAACATGGCTTTGTATAATTCCAGATTCTTAAAGGTCTGAACTTAAAAATCCAGCCTGGAATGACCATTGCTCTTGTTGGTTCCAGTGGTTGTGGGAAAAGCACTACAATTCAATTACTGCAGAGATTCTATGATCCAGCTGAAGGACAGGTACCTTTGACTGAACCACAGCTATAAAACGTTCAGTTCAACTAGGCACCACTGTATGTGTCTGTGTATTTTAAAGTAGTTTACTAAAATCTATGTTTGGATATTGTTGTTGTTTGACACCTAATCTTATGCCATTATTTCTAACCCAATAGAAATACTTTAATTGATTTTAAATGTAATTTTAGATCTGTAATTCTGATCATCCAGTTTATCAGAGGTGAGCAACTTTGATCCTCCACATATTTGTCACCTACAACTCCCATCATCCCTAGTCACATAGCTGATGGTGAAGAGTTATGGAAGTTGCAGTCTGGAGGGCCACAGTTACTCATCCCTACAAAAAATAAATAATCTCACCAAAATTTAAAAAATGCCCAACAGTAAAAGAGTCACTACTGATGAAGCAGCCTGGAGTCTATGAAAACATAGCCCAAATAAAACTTGTCCCCTTTAAGACACCACAAGACTATTTGTTGTTTTTAAAGCCTATTCTGTTAACAGGAATTCTGTGTAGTGCTCGAGATGAAATGTATAGTTTGTCAGTCAGAAGTCAGCAGGACAGGATCCATGCATTCTGTGAAGTTTCTCACTGTACTTAACACTAAGAAAATACGCCTCCTGATTTAGAGTTCTTTTCCCATCACCCACACCCCTCCCAAAATGCATGTGTGAGATAGAGACTAAATGTCTTGCATTTCCTTTCTTCCTACCCCATGTTTCCATCCAAAGGAGTAAGGTGCATGTCACTTCTAATGAGACACAGGTACTTTCTATCCATGCATCAGGAAAGCATGTGCATATTGTATGTGTCTAATTCTGTTTAGATATAACCTGGAAGCACCGGGTGTTGGAAGCAAAAGTAATTTATTATTCTTGGGAGCAGAAGTAATGTATTAATTGCTTCTCTGTTAAATGTGTGAAGTTGCTACAGGATGTAAAGGTTTTTAAACCATAGGTTAAAATCAGAGTAAAGTAGTTGTGTATAGCTCCCTTTGAAATTAATAGAACAGGTTAGTCATAACTCAAGTTCTAATGATGGTGGGGGAGGGAGAATGAGAGGCCCAAGTACACTAGAAAAGATTCTTTGGGTCATCATAGGGCTGTAGTGATGTAGTAGTTTGAGGGTAGTAGAACTCTGGTTTGAATATCCAGTTGGCCATGGAAATGTACTGGGTCACATACTCTCAGCCTAAGTAGAAGGCAGTGACAAACCCATTCTGAACAAATTTTGCCAAGAAAACTCTATGTGAGGGTCACCATCAGGTTCAACCTGAAGACACATAACAACAACAAAAAGGGCTGTACCTCTGTACTTGCTTACTGCATATAACTGCTTTTGAAAACAATTGATTAATCACAAGTCCAGCCATTTCCACAGGGACTGATTATTTAAGTTAATTAATTTGTGGATGTGTATAGGAGTGCTATTAGAATCCTATACAGAACAGAAGCCACAGTGGGGGAAAGAAATACTTACATAGGGTGAAATAGGATCAAAATATTAGCTTGGTTTGATAAGAGTTGGATTCCAACTAAGCTGTTTAGTTCTGTTGAAATCACAATTTATGACTAACTTGTCCCATGGACTTTGAAGGGACCTAAATACAACTCAATTAGGCTGTATTCAACCTGTAGTTTTTAATTTTGCAATAGGATCTTCAAATAAAAAAAGTCTTATAATGCCATAGCACAAGATTTATTTTGATAGAATTTGTAAAGTCCAGGTTCCATCATATTATTACTGAAATCATCACTTAAGTTACCATCTGTTCAACAAAGTTACCTGATTGGCATTATTAATTACTTTCATTTAGAATCTGCTTTTGTAGCTCTTGCAACCTCCTTCAATTTTCTCCTAGATTACCATAGATGGACATGATATCCGTACACTAAATATCAAATGGATGAGAGAAAACATTGGCATTGTAAGCCAGGAACCAGTTTTGTTTGCTACCACAATAGCAGGGAACATTCGGTATGGCAGAGAGGATATTACTGATGCTGAGATTGAACAAGCAGCTAAAGAAGCCAATGCTTATGACTTCATATCAAAACTTCCTGATGTGAGTGTTGGACAAATCCATGCTACAGATATTCAAGGACAGCTGCCATTTGTAATATATAGATTTAGGTTTATAATATATGAAAACAGTATTTTCCATTTAAGTGATTCTTGGTTTGACTGATGCACAATCTCTTTTTTGGTGGAGTCCCCTTTGTCTCATATAGATTTTTACAGGCAAACTGATAGAAAACGAATGATTGCAATCACATTTAATTTTACCACATAGTTTCTACAGAATGTTGCTAATTTTTGTTTTTGTTTTGTAACTGGAGCTACGGTGCCAGTCTCAAATGTCAGCTTAACTAGTCATTGTTTAGTTGCCATTAATCATTGAGATGCTTTCATTCAGTCATTCAATGTTTTGTTTACTTCCTTTTGCTAACAAAAATTATTTCTGGAAAATGTAATCTTTAATCTTACTGGAATCATTAAGAGACCAGTGTAAATAGCTAACTAAATCAATTGAATGGTTTGTTTTGGCTCTTTGCACAAATGAATTAATCTGGGTTACCACATGGCAGGATATCACTCTTTTTCTGAGTGTTCCTTGCTATTGGTATTGAAGCTGTCCCAGATGAACTGAGAGATAAAACTATTATTAATACCATTTGTATGACAGTAGGTATTGGAAATCACTAGATTCCCCCCTTCTTATATTCAAGGAAATAATGTATCCTGCACAGAAACAAAACCAGGAAATCTTCCTTGCTAGTAACAGGAGTTTTGGGGGCTGAGGCTGTGGAATGCATCTAATGCTTTTACTTCGGTCATGGTTACTTTTTCTTGTTTTTCAAACTAACAATAAACATTAGAAGTGACTTCATTGGTTTCTGTACTTTGAATATTCCAGAAATTTAACACCATGGTTGGGGAAAGGGGAGCTCAGCTGAGTGGAGGACAGAAACAGCGCATTGCTATTGCTCGTGCCTTGGCCAGAAACCCCAAGATTCTACTGCTGGATGAAGCTACCTCTGCTCTGGATAACCAGAGTGAATCCATAGTGCAAGCAGCATTGGATAAAGTAAACTTTCTACTATGATTCACACTGTTTTAAACACTTAAAGAGTTCTGGCATGAGAACAGAAATCAATAAAAAAAACTTTAAGCCAGTGTATGAATAAATGTAATGCTATATACATACTCTCTCAGTTCAGAGTACAAACATGACCTACTCATCATTGAGCAATAAATATGCAAATAGTTATTTTGTGGATAGCAAATAAATAAAGAGTCAGAATTCATATCATGGGGTATTTTTATGATTGCTGTAGTAAGTGACGCGGCTGACGAATTAAGACCCATTGAAGGCCCAGATAGGCATTGGAATAAGAGGTAATCATAACATTGAAAGGTAATACTGGAGCAGTCTAGTACAACCCTTTACTAGTGCAGGAATCCATGGGCAAGGCATCTCTGACAGATGGCTGTCCAGCCTCTGTTTAAAATCTAACAAAAGTGAGTCCACCATTAAGGTGGACACTACTGTCAAGCAGTTTACCATCAGGGAGTTCTTCTTAATATGTATTTATTGATCAGTTTGTTGAGGTCCACGGTGACCCAAACTAGGCTGCAAGCCCATTATCAGGGGGAGAGTGAGGTAGATTATGCTTGAAGATATTTATTTTCATGGCTACATAGCTATATAAAATGTCAACTTTATGCAGATTTATTGAAGTCAATCAGAAGGAGTATCAAAACTGATGAAGTTACTTTCTAAATCTTGGGTAGTCAATTTTGGCTGCTAGATGTTAATGGATTATAGCTCTTGTTAGTGGTTCTGTTGATATCAGTACATATTCCAGAATGAAAGGGTCATAAATCTGATTTCTTATCCTAACAGTTATGAATAAATGGATTGTTTCCATTTTATAGAGAGTCTCTGAACAACTGAATTGAGAAAGTGTATCAGTGACTTGCTCACTGATTCCAAACCAGACACTTGATCTAAGGAAGAATGATAGAGTGGATAACTCCATTGCTTTAAATAGCTGTAACCATAGAAATGAATGAAAAGGAAGTGAGGAGTTATTTCCATAATGCTAGAAATGTGTGTAGACAAAGAGCCAAACTAGATAGGAGGTATAACATCCATGATCAGAACTTTCCATGTTTTGTTTGTTTTAATAATTTGTAGCTTCATCAAATTGCTCTGAATATCAAGGATGTGGTGCTGTAGAGTTGTTTTCCTCACCATGCTTTCCCTTTTCTAATATGCCTGACCCCTGAGTTGCTATTAATTTGATAAAGGATTTATTAAGGATTTATTTAATTTAAACTATTATATGTACCCTTTATGGCTAAAACCTTGTCAAGGTGATCACAGTGGGAAAAGGCCTTTGAGAGTTAGAGAGAGGGTGTTAAACCCTCTTTCCCACAGCACCATATTTCAGATTTTTCAGGAGGTTCTGTAGGTTTTCTGTTTAGCAACACAAAAACTGTGAAAGATCCTAATTGCAGGTCTCTCACATCACCTCCAGTTTGTCTGTAATATTGTGCCATGACTCAGGACACTGTCAAAGGCGAGGCTCAGTGTATTCTATTTCTAATAAAATTAACTGAGCTTCTACTGTGAACGTGAAGCCTGAAAATGAATGATAAATCAGTTGAAGAAGTGTACAGTTGGCCTTCTGCATCCACGGATTTAACCATCCACAACTTGAAAACAAAGTCAGCCCTCCACACTCACAGATTTTTTATTCATGGCATGAAAATATTTTTTAAATGTATAAATTCCAAAAACAAAAAACAAAAAACCACCCAAAGCTGGATTCTGCCATTTTATATCTCGATACCATGTTACTATGACATATTTAATGAGACTTGAGCATCCACAGATTTTGGTATCCAGGTGGGGGGGATGTTGAGTCTTGGAACCAAAAACCTCAACAGATACCAAGGGCCCAGTGTATGTCATCAAAGCATATAAATTATATCTCAAAGTTCATAAATATAAGTATAGATTGAATAGTAAATATGAGAATATTGATAACAAACAGGAAAGGCAATGAAAGCTACAATATATATAGTTAAATATAGGGGGAGACTAACAGGAATAGACTTGAAAGAGCTATTAAATATTAAAAAATATTTGTTTGTTTGTTTGTTTGTTTTTGGTGCTTCGCGCCCCCCCCCCAATTGTCTGAGGGACAGCAACCCGGCCACCGGCTCAAAAAGGTTGCCCATCCCTGCTCTAAACAATCTCTAAAGGTTTTCTTTATGTATGAGCATATTTTGATGTTTTGGGTTTTTTCTCTCTATTTCCCAAGGCCAGGGCTGGGCGTACCACCATTGTGATTGCTCACAGACTTTCTACAATCAGAACAGCAGATATTATTGCAGGATTTGAGAAGGGTGTTCTCATTGAACAAGGAACACATGATGAACTCATGGCTCATAAAGGAGTTTACTATGCCCTCGTAACACAGCAGGTAATAAGACACAATGGCACTTTTGCACTAAAATTGTCATGTGTATCAGGGCTATGCTAAAGCTTGCTTCTTGGACATTTATGTAGAACATATAGATTTAATATGTAGATTTAATTATCATTTTGTCACAATTGCTAACATATTATTTAAAGTGAATTATTTTATTTTTGTCATTAGTCTTATGATGGAGACGATCAAGCTGGTGAATCAGAAGAAGAGACAGATTTGGAGACAACTGATGATGATGATGATGATGATGATGGAAACAGCTTTGGGGAAGATGAACTAAATGATCTCGAAGGAAACATCTTGGAAAATCCTTTTGGAATCACAGAAGTGATTACCGCAGGAAGCTTTCGAAGAATGTCTAACAGGCTCAGCATCAGTAGGGTTTCTACTAAAAGGTACTCTGAAAGGAAGAAGATAAAGAGAAAGAAGGAGAAGAAGAAGAAGAAGAAAAAGAAGAAAGCAAAGAAAGATAAAGTGGTTGGTGCTATGGTGCTTTCTATCATACCTTGCAAGGATAGCTTAACATTCTAAATAGGTCATTCCATTTTATTAAGCAATGTTAGATACATTATTACTTTTTGTAAACTGTGTGGTGTGTGATCATTGTTCAGGTTGAAAGTTGATGACATCCCAAATTAAAAGGTTCAAAGTTGATGGATTCATATTTTGGCTGGAGCTGAAGTACAAAATCTTTAAAGATTTCCAAAGATTTGTCTAATGATTGTGATAGCATCTTCCAGTATGGCTTGTAACAGAGGTATTGTAAGGAAAGAACAAAATTTAGAAAAGAAGTAATTTCAATACTGAAGGAAATTAGATGGAGAAGGCATCACTTCAGAGTTTGATCCTAGAAAGGAAATTTACCCTTGGATTGAATATAGTGATGATATTCCAGAAAGTGATTCCAAATGGCTCTGGAAATGAATGCACTACACTCAGTCCAAGACTGCCTTCACTTTTTAGCCTCAAGGTCTGACCCAAATATTTTGCATGGTGAAATATCAGCTAGCTTCCCATATGTCCACAATGAATTCCTGAGACCACTTTTAAATTAAAAAAGAAAAGGAGAATTTTTCTTAAATAAGGATGCAGTGAATGATCAGATAAACCCATGAATGCTTATAACACATTTAAAAATAGAGACAGATGACCCATCTCAAGCTCAAGATCTGAGCAAAGCTTATAGCTGAATTCCTATTCGATTTGCTAAGGTGCAGATTGGCATTTCAGTTACAAAGGCTGTATTGCCAGTCAGCAAGAGACATTCCAGAAGCCAAGAGTCCCCAAACTTTTGGAATCAGTAGGCACATTTGGAATTTTGAAAATGTTGTGGGTGTCCTTACAAAATGGCTGCAATGGTGAAGAGACTAGATGGTTTACAAAATGGCTGTTATGGTAGGTGTGGTTACTCACATTTCTCAGAAGGCAAACTGGTGAGTCTGAAAGCAAAGTAACTCGCCAAGAACCTGAGCACAAAGAATCCTACCTCATGCATGCCAACTATATACAGAATATCCACATTAATTTTCTGATATGGTTTTATTAGTTTTCTAGGCCTTTTCATTTATTTCATTTTAATGTTGATAACCATGATTTTAAAAAGAATGTAACCCGCAGCTCTTCATATCAAGGCATTAAAATAATAAGAGATCAAAATAAATTTCAATTAATCATAATAACAAAATAAGATGCCAATTAGCCATTGTTAACCATTAATGATATAAGGCAGTAAGAGTACAATTAATCAACTAAGGTTGCCTTCCATTTGACTTTTCAATTGCCCTTTCAGATAGATTTGAATCTAACTTAGCCTTTTATTCCTTTTTTGTTGTTTGTCAACATTCTTGAATGAACAATTAATGCTCTGAAGTCATGGAAATCAGCAAATGTAAATAGTATAATATGTTTCCTTATATAATGATTTATGTGAATTTCTTTGTATTTTGCAAATATGGTTAATTTGCTAATGTGCTCAATTGCCTAGTGATTATATTGTCTCTTGCAGTGTTCTCATCATCTGGTGACAACTGGAGTTATTTTTCTTACAGGAAGAGGAGCTCCCTGAGGTGCCCTATTCTAGAATTCTGGCCCTGAATAAGCCTGAATTTTGCTACATAGTGTTTGGTGTCATTGCTGCTGCCATTGGAGGGGGTGTTGTTCCTGCATTTGCAGTTTTGTTTGGTAAAATCATTGGGGTAAGTGTAGGACTGTTCAGTAGCCTTTGAATCAGCCACTGCAAAATCTTTCTTTTCCACTCTCCAAGTCTTTCTGTCATTTTCTTAATATTTTTTCTTGTTCTTTTTTCATTGAAAAGGGAGATAGTCTTATCTACATTGGTTGGCTGTTCCAGACTGAGGGAGAGAACGTGCTGGTCAAAGTGTTTACCATGCATTGCAAAGCTTGGAAAATGTATTTTTTTTTTGTACTACATCTCCCAGATTTTCCCAGACCACATGGTCATTTTTTCAAGCTTTGCAAGTGAGAGTGTTGCTATTAATCCTTAAAGTAAATTGATCTAGAAAACGAGAAAAGCCGTACTAGATCTAGTCCAGCATTCTCCTCCCTGGGTGGCAAACCAGATGCCTATGGAAAGTCCATGAGAAGGATGTGAGTACAACCACACCTCCCTCTCATTTTCCCCAGCATTCATACTGAGAGGGATGCCGCTTCAGACATTGAATGTACAACATGATCATCATGAGTAGTAGCCTTATTATCCATGAATTTGGCTAACTCCCTTTTAAAGCCATCCAAATTGGTAGTCATCAGTATAGCTTGTGGATGCAACCTATAGAGTTCGATAGACCTATAGAAATCAGTTATGTGTTAGGAGCCCTGGTGGTGCAGTGGTTAAATGCCTGTACTGCAGCCACTCACTCATAGACCACAAGGTTGTGAGTTCAGTACTAGCCAGGGCTCAGGCTAGACTCAGGCCTGCATCCTTCCAAGGTCACTAAAATGAGTACCCAACTGTTGGGGGGCAATGAGCTTACAGTTGTAAACCGCTTAGACCAGGGGTAGGCAACCTTTTTTACCTTGGGGCCAGTCCCGCGAAGTCCCTCCCGCCGCTGGGCCGAGGGGGGGGATGGCGGTGTGTGTGCGCGCGTGCGCGCGCACGCACCCCGCACACACAGCCACCCCGTGCATGCCGCCGCCGCGCAGCCGCCTCCACGCATGCCGCCACCGCCATTTTGATTTCCAAAATGGCGGTGGCGGTGGCGGCAGCACGCGCGGGGTGGCAACGTGTGTGGGGGGTGCACACGCACGCCACCATTCCCCCCCTCGGCCCAGTGGCGGGAGGGATTTCGCGGGACCGGCCCCAAGTTAAAAAATGTGGGGGGTTGTATTCATTGGTAAAATCATTGGGATAAGTGTAGGACCAATGAATAATCTCACTCGTGCATACGCAAACGAGTCACAGCCACCATTTTGGTTTCCAAAATGGCGGTTGCGGCACGCGCGGCCACATGGCAGCAAAAACGCGCAGCGGCAACCTTCCGCCTGGGCCGGTAAGTCCAGGGACCTGGGCCTTAACCGGCCCCTGGGCCGTAGGTTGCCGGTCCCTGGCTTAGACACTGCATAGCGCAGTATGAAGCGGTATATAAATGAAGCTGTTTGCTTTTTGCTTTGCTTTGCTTGAATGAAGAAGTATGCTCTGCATTCATAGAATTCAGTGTCATTGGTTGAGGTGCTAATATTAGAAAAGAGAGAGAAAAACATTCTTAAAGATCTGCATCATCGTTCTTTTGCTAAGTGTCCTTGCCTTCTGAGATGAGGTGGGTGATAGCTAGAACAAAGGTCATGTTATTCGTGCCTTCCTGATTCTGGAATGTTTAATCCAGGTTGTGGAATTATACTTATTTATTATTGTATTAATAGTTGGTTATAATTGTTTACGTATGTGTTTGCTTCTGTGTCTTACAATTGTGAATAACTTTAGGGAATTATTAAAGTGGTGATTGAACTATTGAACTATGAATATTTTAAACAAGTAATTTGACTTCCACATAGCTTTCCTCCAGACTTTAGAATTTGTTTTCCAAGCTCTTACCCTAACATTAAGGGATCACTATATGAATAACCTCACTCATGCATTCTGGGCTTTTTATTCACATTATGGAACCACATCTATGTGCATCTCTGTACATTCAGGTGCTCATACATGCCAGCACTCAAATAAAGATGGAGTCAACGATGTGAATGTATCCAAAACATTGAAGGCATGCAGAGTATGCTATATCCCAGTTTATCCTTGATCTGCTCGCATTGGTTATTCACACTGCTGATGATGCAAAAAAAAATTATTGGTTATCCTGGGTTTTTTTGACAGCCCCCTGCCAATCGAAATGCATCTGAAGAACAAAGATTCAACCCAGATTATTTTCACCATCTGAATAACCCCTAAATTACAACTTGGTATCTAGTTATTTTGATTAAGGCCTTGGATCTTCTGGTTCTAGAATGTCAAAGAACTACATGAATGTGTTCTGTCAGCCACACCTTTTGAACTATATATAATTATATAGACATTCTTGTATAAAAATAACATTGGTACTGGGGAGTACTATGCAATATAAAAGGGGAAATCGATGCAATCTGTTGAGGAGGCAGTTGCAGTCAATGTGATAGGGTGACATCTGAAGAAAAATCAACTGATTCCTCAAAGAAAGAGTAGAGGAATCAGGGTTAGCTTGCAGTAGTGTGCTGTCAGGGATGATGGGAGTTGTAGCTCTTCACCTCTGGCTCTAACTCACCACCTTGTTATGCAGCAGAGCTGACCAGCTTTGATCAGTGGTTGATGCTTCTTTCCCAAGCAGCAGAGTTTCAGAGAATAGGCTGAAGACCCTGACAAACTCTCCAAGCCTTCTCTCTCTTCTTCCTGAGATGTCTCCAAACTTCTCCAGGATTCTTCTGGCTCTTGTATCTTCCCTCAAGACACCAGACAACTCAGTAGTCTTATATAAAAGATCTACTTTATTCTACTATATATAAATACTATATGCCCTACAAATCACAATCTCTACTCCACCAAAATACTCCACAATATGCATTAGCAAACATTGCACTTATAGCCATTGTTAGTCACCACCCACTAGTCAGTTTCCACCCAGTGGGCGTGTACATTCATTTTTATTGGTTTACATGGATCATCCCATACTTAAGACCAACCCAAGTATTTCATCATTTTACCTTGACTACTTAATGAATCTCAGGTGTTTGCAATCTACAACAGGTGTTTTCAATATACACTCTATAACTTTGTCCTTGTCTCTCAAGGCTTCCAAATTACATTATCCTTTTCACCTGTGTAGCTTCATGATTGCTCCTGCTTAGTCACTGTGACTATCACATACATATTTTATTTCTATTACTGTATGTCCCATGTTGCATTTTCCTTAACATGTGCTAGAGTCTGAAACCATTGTTTCTACAGATTTAGTCATAAACTAAACTAAATAGAATTATTGCAAGTAATTTTTTTCTGCAATTGTGATTAATGGTATGTTTTGCAATCCAGGTTTTCCAAGAACGAGATGATACAAAGAAAAGCCAAAGTACAGTGTTGTATTCTCTGTTGTTTCTTTTGCTGGGTGTGATCAGCTTAATCACATATATAATTCAGGTAAACACTAATATAAGACTTATTAAATATCAGTTTGTTAGAAAAGAACATCTGAAGGGGACAGTGGACCGATAACATTTGGGAACACCATGATTATGTGCAAACATACTCAGGAAGTATAAAAAACAAAAAATCCTTTTTTAAAAAGTGTTTTCGTTTCTTTACTTGACTTATTGTAGAATTGATGAAGAATACTTGGAGTAAGGGGGTGATCTTAAGTTTTAAAATATAAAAATACAGTTGACCATCCATATCTGTGGATTTGACTTTTGCCCATTTGATTATCTGAGGTTTTGATTAAGATGTTCTCTCTAATAATCTCTAGGTGCAACTCTGCTAGAAGTTGACCATAGAATTTTGCCAGAGAGCCTAGAAGGTTCTAGAGAAAACACTTCTCTAGGCAGTTGTAGGTCCTCCAGCATGATTATATGATCAACTTCTGGCAGATGTTTACTATAGAGTTGCATTGGTTCCTAGAGAGATGTTCTCTTAGATAAAAAGAATAGTGTTTTTATTTGCAGTTTTTCCACATACACTGGAGTCCTTTACCCCTAACCAGAGTGAATGTGGATGGACCACTGTATATTATTAGCAGAATTGTGACAATGGAGTAGTTATAATTAAACATGCAGTTTTATCATGAGTTAGAGAGAGAATAAGAATAAGAGATAATAATAACCATAAGCTGGAAGTCATGTGTATTCCTTTGTATGTGTTTTTGTTTTTATTTGTGTTTTATGGGTTTTATAGTTTAACTGAAGGGATTGGAGTTTATATGCTTGTAGTTTTATGTTAACGTTTTTACTATATGTTAATAAAAATATTTTAAAAACAAAACAAAACTAGCTTTTTTTAAAGTCCAGAGTGTGCAGCCAACTACGGTATTTGTTTGTTTATATCCTGCCATTTAACTGAAGATCTCAGCATGGCTTAAAATAAAATCAACATAAAACAATAAATAATTACAAGAGTTTAAAAGATTTAAAATATATTAAATAGTTTTTCAGTTTAAAACCAGACAATTTAAAACCAATCTTGAATAATGTAACTGTAAAACGTGCATCCTGAATAAAATACAGGAATTTGATACTTTGCAGTAGATCGAGTTTTTAATGGCCTATATGTGTTGGGTTTCAGTTTTATTATGTTTTAAATGTGTTTCTAAATTGCTTTTAACTTGTATTTTTAACTTCATTTTTCAATTGAAATCTGTTTAAATTGCATTTTAACTTTTATGTTAATAATTTTTTTAGTTGCACTAATAGTTTTGTGTTGGAGAGCCAGTGTGGTGTAGTGGTTCAACCATTGGGTTACTACTCTGGAGGCCAGGGTTCAGTTCCCATCTCCACCATGAAACCCACGTTGGGCAAGTTACGCTCTCTCAGCCTCAGTGGAAGGCAATGGCAAACCTCCTCTGAACAAACCTTGCCAAGAAAACCCTATGATAGGTTCATCTTAGAGTCAGCATAAGTCGGAAACGAAGGCACACAATGACAACAACAGTTTTATATTAATGGTTTTTAGTAGTAATCTGCTACAGTCAATTTTCCTTTTTCTGCATATTGTGAGTATCAGAGGATATGGTCACTCCTACCCATCCTACCTCCACTCCACGGACCAGTTCTTCCCTTTAAGTTAAGATCAGCTCCAAAAGAATCAACCCCTTTCTTGCCTCTTGCACCTTCTAGACAGCAGAAAAGTGTCAGCCCTCAGGAATCTCTCATCAAGTTACCTTAGGTTAAGGAATTTCATGATTCATATTGCACTTTGTTCTAATCAATATCTTCTACAGGAAGTTGGTTTTTAAAATGTTAAAACATATCCCAAGAATATACTATTAAAATATGTTTCTTTATGTTTTTCAGGGATTCATGTTTGGAAAGTCTGGGGAAGCTTTGACTATGCGTTTGCGCTCATTTTCATTCAAAGCATTGCTTCGACAGGTAGCAACAGAATATAGTATATATGGGGGAACAAGAATGCAGTTTTAGCGTGGACTGGGCCTTTGATCCACTGGCTTCCCTGTTTGTCTCATGTTACAATATATAAAAGTAAAGATACATATATATCATATATTCAATGGAAAGAGTGTGCATCATAAAAGTGTGCATCAAATTATTTTAGGAAGGTTTAGACACAAACATAGATATGTAGGAAGGTGCTATGCCAATTTAGATAATCAATTCATCTAGTTTAGTACTGTCTACACACACTGGCAGCAACTCTATAGGGTTTCAGAGAGGGGTCTGCCCTCCCCTTCCCCATAATTCCTGGGACCAATGAAGATTCAAACAGGCCCATAGAATTTTAAAGACCAGTCTATTAAGTATAATTCCAAGGTTTTCAAGTGAATATAATGTTGATATATATTTTTTAGCTGAGCAACCTAACAAACCTATTTTTAAAACCACTAATATTTTATTTATGGTAAACCCTCAGCAATATTTATCCTAGAAAATGATGAACCTAAGCCTTTATATACACAGAGATCTTACAGCTCATTTGAGACTAGCTGTGTAGAAGTTGTAACTAAGTTGTTTATGAAAGCTTATGCTACAACTTCCTCTACACAGTTACTCTCAAAGGTGCTACAAGATCTCTCTGCATACTGATATTCCAGACCCACATGGTTATGTCTCTGAATTCTAAACCTTGATGTTCAGTTTAGTGAATATTTAATTGATATAACCACAAATAACCTCAAAATTCCGAGTTTTGACAAGAAATATTTGCAGATGCAAACATGATTTGAACCCCTTTTTATTTTTAGGAAATAGGATGGTTTGATGACCATAACAATGGCATTGGTGTTCTGCTAACCAGACTTGCAACAGATGCTTCTCAAGTTAAAGGAGTATGTTTTCTACTTACTTTTTCTGTTTTAACTGAAATATTGATTTAGTGTTTGTACCAAGGAGATGTTTCAGAAAGCAGCGTGGTAGATCTGTTCTGAGACACTTTAAATTCCCAACTGTCAGTGTCTTATTTTGTGGCTACTATGTCAATGACTCAGCCTGCCGTAAGCTGAATTTTCTCACCCTGTAACACAAGCCACAGGATATAGGGCCAAGAGAGGGCAGGCAAAGGGATGATTTACATTGCTGAATTGCCCATGGATGAGTTCGTAGCAATACTAAGAGTATTGTAGTATTGCCTGCTGACATCATGTTGGAATGAAGAAGTGGCTTTCCATTCATCCCACTGTGCATTTCTAAAAATCCCAATTGCTTGTGCTAATTATCAAAGAGAAGCTGTGTAAAAAACTACTATTGTGTGAGACTATTCAGTGGCTTTCTAAAAAGTTTAGTAGCATGACTTGGCAAGAGTGACAACACTGGTCAAGGCCAAAGAGGAAAGAGATGTTCATTGTGCTTTCTTGATTGAACTTGTCATTCTGTCTAACTCATAATTTTACTAAGAGAATGAAAGATTGAGTTGTCATATTGCCTTTAAAACTTGCAGTTTTAAAATGAAAAGACTAAACTCATTGGGGCTTTTTTAAAAAAGATTCTTTGTGCTGGCAAAATGAAAACTTAGTGTTTGTTTGCTTTATTTTTAGGCCACTGGAAGTCGACTGAGCTTATTAACCATGAATTTTTTCACACTTGTGACTGCGCTTATTATCGCTTTTGTACATGGTTGGCAATTAACATTGCTCATCCTGGGCTGTATTCCCTTAATTGCTGGTGCACATGGCATTAGATTTAAAGCCATGTCTGGTCATGCGGCAAAGGATCAAAAAGCCCTTGAAGAAGCTGGAAGAGTAAGTTTTCCCATATCTAAAATAACTGGATATGGCTAGGTCAAAAATGACCCTAACCATCAAATTTTGTTGCTGATCAAACCTCTGACTGAATTTTTCTGGTGCTTGTCTCTGCTGCCTTCTTAAAGTATCACCACAGACTCAAAGCACAACCTTCTGCTGTCCACATCCCCTGACTTCAGATTTCTCTCAAACTACCTTTGTCGTTTTACTTTTCTGAGCTCTTTTCTTCATCACCAGCCAGCTGTCTTCTTATCTGCCATACTAGCCATATTTAGCAACTTCAAACTCTTTTTATTTTCCCTCAATCATAGATTTCAACAGAAGCTGTGGAAAATATAAGAACAGTGGTTTCCTTGACAAGAGAAGACAGATTTTTTGAAAGATACAAAGCAAGCTTAGAGGGTCCATACAGGTAATAAGGCTTGCATGCAAATTAAATACTCTATTTTCAGGACATAATTTTATGTCTCAATTATGTTTTAGATACATATAGAGACAGAGAGATTTTGAGAGACACAGAAATACAGAGGGAACATGGGAGAGAGGAAAACAGCAGGATCATTCAAACTATTTTGTTATCTGGGGGCTTGTCTAAAATACCTATAAAACCTAAATTCCCCTTCCCGGGCCTTGTTGCATATTGTTCACACATTGTTGTTGTGTGCTGCAAAGTCATTGTCTTGACTTATGGCAACCCTAAAGCAAACCTATCTTAGGGTTGTCTTGGCAAGTTTCTTCTGGGGGGGAGGGGTTTGCCATCCTCTGAGGCTAAGAGACTGTGACTTACCCAAGGTCACCCAGTCAGTTTTTATGCTCAAGTGGGACTCTAGAGACCAGGGCTCAAATTTTGGCTCGACGATGGAAATCCACTGCAACTCATTTCTGACTTATGGTAACCGTAAGATGAATTTATTATGGAGTTTTCTTGGCAAGATTTGTTCATAAGAGGTTTGCCATTGCCTTCCCCTGAGGCTGACAGAGTGTGACTTGTCCAAGGTCACCCAATGGGTTTCATGGCTGAGCGGGGAATCAAATCCTGTTCTCCAGAATCATAGTCCAACACTCAAACTACTCCACCACACTTTGTTGTTGTTGCTATTAATTGCTCTTGAGCCAGTCTCGACTCATGGCGACCCTATGGATGAGACATCTCCAAGATCTTCTGTCCTCCATTGCTTTGCCTAATTCCTGCAACCCCTTAATATCCGTGACCTCCTTAATAGAGTCCATCCATCTAGCATGTGGCCTTCCTCTCTTCCTACTTCCCTCCATCTTTCCCAGCATTATTTTTTTAACAAAGAGTCCTCCCTTCTCATGATGTGTCGAAAGTACGACAGCCTCAATTTTGTCATCTTGGCTTCCAGTGTGGTTTCTGGCTTGATTTGCTCTAGGACCCATTTGTTTGTCCTTTTGGCTGTCCATGGGATCCTCAGCACCCTTCTCCAGCATCACATCTCAAAGAAATTGATTTTCTTCCTATCATCTTTCTTAACTGTCCAGCTCTCACATCCATACTTGGTAATAGGGAATACAGTGGCTTGTATGATTCTAACTTTTGTTCTGAGTTGTATATCTTTGCATTTTAGAATCTTTTCTAGTTCTTTCATAGCCACCATCCCCATTCTTAATCTTCTTCTGACTGCATTCCCCATTTCTATCAATGTTTGATCCCAGGTATGGGAATTCTTTTACTATTTCTGTTTCTTCATTGTCTAGACTGAACTTGTGAAAGTCCTCGGTGGTCATTATTTTTGTTTTCTTTATGTTCAACATTAAACCTGCCTTAGCATTTTCCTCTTTGATTTTCTTTAGTAGGTGTTCCAGATCTGTGAGGTTTTCTGCTAATATTGTGGTATCATCTTAGCTTAGATTGTTGATATTCCTTCCTCCTATTTTCACTCCTCTTTCTGTGTCCAAGCTTGCTTTTCTTATAATATGTTCTGCATACAAGTTAAACAGATAGGGTGAAAGGATGCAGCCTTGTCTGACTCCTTTGCCAATTGGGAACCATTCTGTTTCTCCATGTTCTGATCTGACAGTAGCTTCTTGTCCAGAGTACAGATTCCTCATCGGGACTATCAGATGTGTTGGCATTCCCATGTCTTTAAGGGCGTTCCATAGCCTTTCATAATCTATGTAATCAAAGACTTTGCTATAGTCTGTTGGCTATCATTTTGTTTTCCATATCTGTTGACATATGTTGGTTAGCACTAGAGTTGACTCTGTCAATATGGATTGCAGCAGTTCAGTTGGAATATCATCTGTTCCTGGTGATTTATTTTTTGCTATTTCTCTTATTGTAGTTTCCCCCTCACTTTTTAAAATCTCACTTCGTTCCATGTGTCCTTCATTTTGTCATCTATTTTGCATAATTCTTCTGTGTATTGCATCCAATGTCTTTTTATTCCTTCCTGGTCTTGAATTATATTATTTTTATTGTCATTGATTATCCCAGTCCTTGGTTTGAATTTTCCTTTGATTTCCCAGATCTTGTGAAATAGATCTCATGTTCTTCCCTTTTTGTTGTTGTCTTCTATTTCTCTGCATTAGTCATTGTAGTGATTTTCTTTATCTTTCCACACAAGCCGTTGTACTATTGCATTCCTAATTCTTAGTTTGTTCCTATCTCCTTTTTGTTTTTCTTCTCTTCTTTTCTTTATTGTTTATAGTGTTTTTCTGTCATCCATGTTTTTTCTCTTTGTTTATTGAAAGTGTCTGTCTGCATTCTTCTTTTATTATGTCCCTGGCTTCAGACCATAGTTCCTCTGGTTATTGGTCTATTATGCTTAGTAATGCAATAGCCCAAAAACCCTGAATCAGGCCAGGCTCTTTACACAATGCCTGGACCCAGTTTGGGTTTGCACTCCTTGCTCTGTGTTAAAAAGGCTTACCTTTTGCTCCAGGTTTTCCAGAAAACTGGGAGAAAAACACGGCCATGACTGCCAGCTCCCTTCCCATATGGTCCATGTGAGTGTCCTGCTGAGTTGCTTTGTGGATGCAAGTTGC
The DNA here is from genome assembly GCA_026167975.1 of Phrynosoma blainvillii. NCBI lineage: Eukaryota > Metazoa > Chordata > Lepidosauria > Squamata > Phrynosomatidae > Phrynosoma > Phrynosoma blainvillii. Next base: position 44,689,009 of record JANUYF010000005.1, read on the forward strand.
TCTGAGGTCAGAACGAGGTGTCCAGTGGCAGTGGGCAGCTTTCAGGGACTACATGGGAAAGCTGTTGCCCATTGTTCACTGAACACCCAAAGCAAGTAAAGGGGAGATTCAGGTGGCATTTGGGGCCAGAATACTCCAAGGACAGCCTGGAACATTCTAACAAATGTTAGACAAGCCCAAAGCTGAAGGTCACAGTATTTGCTTTCCCCTCATTGCACATGATCAGTTTGCTACTTGAATCTTCCTTTATTTTATTACTGGTAATGGGAGTAAAAAGCCAATGTGACATAATGGTTTGAGTGTTGGACTGCAACTCTGGAGACACAGGGTTCTATTCCCCACTCAGCCATTAAACCCACTGACTAATCTTGGACATGTCACACTCTCTCAACCTCAGGGGAAGGCAATGGCAAACCTCTTCTGAACAAATCTTGCCAAGAAAACCCCATGATAAGTTCATCTTAGGATCTCCATAAATCCGAAATGACTTGCCCAAGGTCACCCAGGTTTGAACCAGTGTCATAGTCCAACACTCAAACTATTACACCACCCTTGTTCACATTTACATTCATTAATGAGTATTTGCAAATAATTTATATGAATAAACTGTAGACACTAAAGAGCAATCCAAGCTAATTTAAAATTAAGTGGAATACAATATAGTCAAGGTGCAGTGCAGTATGAGCATGCACCACCCAACATTTGGACTCATCTTTCTAAGCTCTAGTTCTCAGCTCATAACTGGGCACAGTGTATAAGTGATGAAGACATAGTTAGAATCCATTAACAGTAGACTTGAATACCTGTTTGCCCAGTCGTTATAGGTAAGAATTGCATTATTGGACCTACACAGTTGGGATTGTATAATGCATGCATATGAGCCACATCCCAAGGTAGGATAGATGATGGGAAGATGGGCCAACAGGTGTGATTCCCTTATCCCACTAAGGATTGAGGATTCATGTCAAGTAAGGTGCAGATGGGGCAAAGTGTTGCTCTTAGAGAATTCTATATCAATGTCACTCACATATTTTTCTCTCTCCTTTTCCTCTTTCTTACACAACGAATTGTGGTTCTTTCTCATTGGCTTTTGTTCCTATTAGGGACTCTCTGAAGAAAGCTCCTCTTAGTGGACTGTCATATGCAATATCCAGTAGTACCAACTTCTTTATAAATGCTGCCGTCTTCAGGTTTGGAGCATGGCTTATCACCCATTGTTTCATGAACTTCGAACAACTTTTTATGTGAGTTTATCTTTTGAGTTTCTAAAGATTCATACTGTATTATGGCAATGTATTCAAAGACTGATTGGTTTTTAAGAACAAATGTGCAATGGAACTGTGTATCTCTGAGTGTTCAACATGGTATCTGGTGAAAGAGGTCTGTTCTTTGTCATTCAGAGAGGCAGACACAACATGGAGGATAAATCTTTTTGATACTTACTATTACTACTACTACTACTATTATGCAAAGGTATCTTGTAGCACCTTTAAGACTATGAGTGAAAAATGTTTTGGCATAAGCTTCCATAGACGTGGGCTGCTTCCTCAAACCAAGTCTATGAAAACCTATGCTTCAACTTCTTTTGCTCACTTAGAGCCTGAACAGACTGCCAGAAATAATCCAGCTTGAGACCACTTTAACTGCCCTGGTTCAGTGCAAGGGAATCATGGGAACTGTAGTTTATTGTGGCACCAGAGCTCTCTGACAGAGAAGGCTCAATGTCTCAGAAAAAACTACAGTTCCCATGATTCCCTAGCATTGAGCCAGGACAGTTAAAGTGGTCTCAAACTGGATTATTTTTGGCATTCTGTTTAGGCCCTTAATCTCAGAGGTACTACAAGATCCCTTTGCACACTGATATTCCAGGCTAACACAACTATGGAGTTTATCACATGGGGAAAATTGGAAGTTTAAATGGGTAAGAACCTGTGATTATCCAGAGTATTAGGTGCAAATTCATGAGTGGTTTCCACACGACATTGTGCACAAACCGCACAGAATCCAACAAGAAAATGACATGAACCAGCAGATAGGCATTTTCAGAGAAATAATGTGAATTCATTTCTGTTTCATTCATGAATTCGTGTTTGTTTGGTTTTTGCGCAATTGCTTTAGTGTGATGGCTACTTGCAGTTTATTCATGGGATTCTCCCTGTTTTTATGTTTGTTGCCATATGTCCCTTGGTTCTTTGAGGCGAGTTTATTTCCAGTGCTGCAGGGCAATGTGGGGCAATACCATAATACTGCTTATAAAGCTCCTAAAATAAGTACCCACCCTTCTTCATAGCCAGAGCTCTCAAAACAAACAGTTGATGCAAGGACAGAGAGAGAGAGAGAGAGTGAATGAATGCTTGCCTCCTGGTCTGAGTCCCCATGCACTCCTCTCTCTCTCTCTCTCCATCTCCTGCTTCAGCCCTCCCTTCCAGCAATCCCCAAACTGTCCCCTATAAGTGGTTTTGGACTTCAGTTCCCAGAATTCCAGACTATTGGCCAACATGGCTGAGGCACTGAAGTCCAAAGTCTACAGTTTAGGGATCACTTCAGCCTTCCCTCCTAGCCAGAGCTCTTAAAGAAACAGTTACTGAGGCAAAGGCAGCCTTTCCCAATAGCTAGGGCTCTTAAAGGAACAGCTGCTGAGGGAAGGCAGGGACACACAGACAGAGAGATTTGTTGCAATCTACATGTGAAAATCATTTGCACATTTGCTCGCTTTTGCAGGATGCACACACTTTAATCATTATCGGGATGGAGGCACATTTGGTCCCATCATGTGAAAACCATTCATGCATTTGTGCGCAAGTGTGGGTTAATCTCAGATTCTGCACAGAATAACAGCGCTTTGTGTGTGAAAATCATTTGCGCAATTGTGAGTTAATAACGGGTTCTTACCATTTTAAACTTCCAGTTTTTCCCTGTGTGATAAAGTCCCTAGTTTCTGTTTACTACTACATTAGCATTAGTGGAATTTCCCTGTTCAGAAGTAGACAGTTAGTGAATGTCAGTTATAAATGAGCAGCTATGGAAAGGTTTAATACTTTCACATTTTATTTGTAATGTATATCACTATGGGAAACAGGAATAGATAGATCTTTAACCTCATCCAACAACTTTTCAAATGTTCTGAAAGATTTAATATTGGTGGACTGAATCCTACTGTTAATCTTGCCTAGACTGTACCATTGAATTAATGGGATTTACCTACCATATGTGTTGACTCATAATTTAACAATTGATTTGGTGAGTTTACTTTAGTTGGAACTGGCCAATAGAATTCAGACTGGGTTGCTAGGGTTGCAGTCACTCATGGGGGGGGACTTCCAGTGCACGACTTCCAGTGCGCAATTTCCGGAGCACACGCGTTCACAGTCAGAGATGCTGCACATGCCCCCAGGGAGCATACACTGGGCCCCAGGGAGGGCTGGACATGCCCCGTGCGCTCCCAGGGAGCAGCCACATACCTGGGGAAGGGCCAGGGAAAAGCCACTGGGGCCTGGGGAGGGCCAGGGACCAACCAGGTGTCACCATCCTCTTCTGGAGTGTCACCCCCCCCTTCTGGGGTGTCATCCAGTATGGCCCGCACCCCCACCCTCCATGACACTACTGTTTGCTGGTAACCCTGTAACCCTTTGATGTTGACTGGAGAGGACATAGAAGCATGAACTCTGGTAAAAGTCTGGCACACAATGTTCATGTTGCTCTTGATATGTAAATTCTGTTATCCCAGAGAAGTACAAAGAGAAAGAATGAAGTTTGAGCTATATCTTTTTATATGTCTAGGTCACAATAAGACAAGAGTTTTCAGTTCCCTCCTTTCGGCAATGCAAACCAGTTACCTGGTTTTCACATTCCCTTCTATGGACTGGTAGATCATTGGCGAGAGAATAGTTTTTCATTTGGTAACAACTGTAACAATTCAGAGCACAATACTGTGGTGCCCGTACTCAGTTACATGGGATGTACTCCCTGTATGTATGTAAAGGATTTGCAGCCTCAGATAATGTTTTATAGAGTTGTCAGCTCACTTGAATAATAATGTGCCCTTGGACTACAGAGAATTTTTTATCCTGGGCTACACTGAACATAGTCACTGTGTCCAAAAACAACAACATCCAAAATCTACAAACCAGTGATACTTTTATGGAGCCAACCAAAAATGCACAAAATACAAGCTTTTGAAGCTCCACTGGCTTCTTTGTCAGGCAAAGATGCTAAAAATCTTACAGGAGAAGTTAAAAGAGAAACAAAAATTGACAGAGTCACATGCCTACATTTTGTGAAGATGTTGTTTTTGTTGTTGTCAGTTAAGATAGTCTGGAGGGATATCAATACAGGCAGTGGCACTTTCTCTCTTTGGCCATGAGGGCATTAGGAGACAGAGTTGAAAAATCCATGCAATAAAATTTCAACTCCATTTGTAACAGAATAAGTAACTTCCCTTGAGATCCAGGCTGCTTCTGTTCTGGTTGAGGCTACCCACCCCATTCTTAGGCAGAGAATATTGAATTTCTCAAGAAGCCTCTGTATTGTTGCATCTGGAAAAAAACCTTTTAGGTGCTTTATAGGTAAAGTGTTGTTGTTTTTTGGATAGATATATGACAACATAGATATCTGAGAACAAATAGTATGAGTCAGTGTTGGTAGTATTATGGAGAGGAACAGCACATAGCAATTTCACAGGCTGTGATAAAAAGGGACTATTCTTATTTAGTGATTTTATTATTTTTTTAAAAAAATTATATTCTGCCTTGTATCTGAGGATACAGGGTGGTATTCAATAAAATGCTACACTGTTATATATAACTCGGTTCACAATATTGGTGGTCATTTGCAATTGACTTCAGAAGTGCATATGATGTTAGAAATGCATATTTTGTTTTCTAATATAGTTCCTTAATTTTTATATTTTATATTTCCAGAGTCTTCGCTTCAGTGATTTTTGCATCTATGAATGTTGGCCAGACTAATTCGATTGCACCTGATTTTAGCAAATCCAAAGTCTCTGCCCAAAGAATTTTTCACCTTTTGGATCGGAAGCCACTAATTGACAGCTATAGTGAAGAGGGTGAAAAGCCGGTAAGGACTTGCAAGACAATACTTGTTCCTTTTAGTTCATTAAATCAAATGTTATGCCTCTCTCATAGAGTTAGTATAGATAGGCAGAGTTAGGCAGCAGTACATACTCTCACCCTCAGTGGAAGGCAATGATAAACCTCCTCTGAACAAATTTTACCAAGGAAACCCCATGATAGATTTGCCTTAGGGTCACCATAAGAAACAACTTGAAGGCACACAACACACACAAAATATTTGCTTATTTTGGTCTCTTCAGCTTTGGTTTGAATCACAGGCAACTTTTACAATTGATTGAAGATACCTATCACTTTGGATGCTAAAACTTTCCTCATGTTGTCAATCAGTTTTAATTGCATTTCAGCAACCTCTGCCAATTGACTGCTAAAGACACTAGTTTGGTTGAATATAACCTGTATTTCACCTTCCAGATTTGGTGAAAATCCAATGAAAAATTCATTGGGTTGTCTCTCAAAGCTGCTTCCCAAGTGAATTACCTGTATTCTATATAACCTAGGTTTAAGTCAGACTATTTGAAATGTATTTTTCAAATTGGTAGAAAACTGCCCAGCTGTTTTTGGGTGATGCAACAAACCAAATCAAGAAAGTAAATGCCATATATATTGTCTTAGGACCTTATCAAACGCTGGCCACGAAGTGAAGTATAAACGAAAAATAACCGAAGTAGGAATAAATTCAGTTCTATAGCGAAATGAACGGAATATCGCCTGTTTGGCCATTGTGCAATTAATACGAAGGCTCCCAAAAGCCGGCGTCGCAGAATGTGGATGGCAAGGATGGGAGGAAAGAGTTGGGAGGAAAGGCAGCCAAGGGGACCGAGGAGGGGGAGGAGGGCTGGAGGACTGGAGAAGGGAAGGCAGCCCACAGTGGCGTGTCGGTGGGGGAAAATGTGAGAGAGATCGCCTCCCTCTTCCCTCTTCCTTCCTCCTCTCCTTCTTTTCTCCAATCCGGTTTGCCTTTTGCCAAGGCAATCCCTTCCCCTCGCTGGGATTTTCTCCCCGCCTACCATTGCGCACTGAATGCGAAGGCTCCCTTGTACTTCCCCGACAAACCGAATGTCAAAATCTCCCTATTCCTTACGGATTAGCTCCGTGTTCTGCCGAGTTCAGGGGCAGCGTCGTGTATAAACACGGGAAACAATACGGATTAGCTCCGTGTTCTGGGGCAGCGTCGTGTATAAACACGGGGAAACAATACGGATTAGCTCCGTGTTCTGGGGCAGCGTCGTGTATAAACACAGGGAAATAATATGTATTAGCTGTGGATGCCCTTTGGATTAGCTCTGCTTCAGACCCCATGTGATAAGGCCCTTAGAAGAATAGTCATTAAAAATGGGGGGGGGGGGATATAAATTCTTCTTGTCTTCAGCAAATTTTAAACAATATGACATTGATGCTATAAAAATCAACAGAGAAGAATTTTTTTTTTTTGATGTTCACAAGATACTCAACACTGTGAATGTGCAAAATAGTTTTATTGTGGGACAAAAATTAAATAAACAAAAGCATAGCAGAATTGGTGGATTGTGTAAGTACTCATCTCCTTGAGTATGGAGTGGAAACACCTCTGGCAACCTTAACATCAATGTCCTCCTAGGCAGTCTCTATCAACTTTGCATGTCTGGATGCTGTAATATTTGCTGTTTTTTCTTGACAAAATTGCTCCAGTTCTGTGTGTGTTTAGAGTTACTGTCTTCCAGGAAGGTGAACCTCTGCCCATGTCCCAAATCTCTTGCAGTCCTAACAGATTTTCTTCCAAAATTGCCATGATTTTGACCCCCTCCATTTTACCTTCATTCCAGGCCAGTTTCATAGTCTATGTTGTAGTAAAGTCATGCCTTACTTTTTTGGGATATACATTAGAAACATATTTTTGTTTCATTTAGTGGTATGAGTAAATTGCTTCTCTTAACTGGAGAGACAGTTTGCAAAAGGATTCTTGCTTAACTAGTCAAAGCTTATTTATTTATTCACATATTTTTAACATTAAATTATTGAGAAATAAACACTTTTTAGAATGAAGAACTGTGTAAAAATGAGAATGTTGGCTAATTATTTCTGTTCCTTGTTTTCTTGCCTTTGTGGTAGTCATAATGAGTTGTATCGAGAGTGTAAGGCCAGTCACACAACTGATTTTTCCTCCATTTATCTTCCTCCTCCTCTGCTCCCTAGATCCTTTCTGGGAAGGAAGGGAACCCCCCCCCCAAAAAAAATAAACAACAATGCAGGCTTTCTTACAAGGCTCTGCAAGGTGGTGGCACAAAAGTTCTGGCACTCCACTCGCTCAAAGTGTTCCTACTCAATTTGGGGTGGGTTTCCCACTTTTCACTGCATTCCATACAGTTCGGAAGTCCCAACTCTTTGGAGAGGATTTTGCTATTGCTGGAGTGAGGAATGGAGAAGACACAACCTACTATCCTTTGTTTAATGTCTGATGAAGAGACAGGTGTCTTGTTTTCCCAGATTAATATTTTTGTTTCCTAAAAAATACAAAAACTATGTATTTCTATGTTCCTTCTCTCCCTTCAACAGGAGAAATTTGAAGGCAATGTTGAATTCAAGGACGTACATTTTGTATACCCAACCAGACAAGAAGTTCAGGTTTTGCAAGGGCTCAATATAAAGGTTAACAAAGGGCAGACTCTAGCCTTGGTGGGGAGCAGTGGCTGTGGCAAAAGCACCTCCATTCAGCTCCTAGAGAGATTCTATGACCCAGGATCAGGACAAGTGGTGAGTCAGTGACTGTGCTTATACTTTGGTCTGGAACAAACTGTACAACAAAAATGTCTCTCCAATAAACCATTTTTGTACCAGCTGCAATGCATACAGTTGCTTTTATGAATTGCTCGTTTCTTTTGAGTGTCTCAACTCACTCCCAAGAGGAGCAAGATTGTAGAAACTCACACCGGAATGGTAGCAGTCCATACAAGCAAGTATTTTCATATGTTATGACTACGGTGAAGATAACATACAAGGTCCACTCAGCCTTCCATCCTTTCATAGGTTGGTAAAATGAGTACTCAGCTTGTTAGGGGCAATTGGCTTACACAATGTAAACCGCTTAGGGAGTGCTAGTTCATTGATAAGCCGTATAGAAATGTACTTGCTATTGCTATTGCTTTTTAGTAGCATCCTACTGAGGTAGTTGGTGGCTCCCATATCAGTGAAGTAGTGAACCCACCAGGTTTTAGACCATATTTTAACCGAGCTATCCAACGTGCTATCCCCAACATAGGTTCAGCACTTCAAATGCCTCCTTTAAAATTTGAACTAAAATCCAGAGCCCACTGAATACAATATAACCCATGTATCAATGAGGGAATATGTTCCTAGATTTACCGGAGATAGCAAAAATTGCAGATAATGATGAACTCTATATGTCCAGCAACCATAGAGTCATGCTGGAGGACCTCCAGATGCTTCGAGAGACTCTTTGTTCTGGACATGGGTAAATGAAACCACAGTTACCAGTCCTGTGGATATAGGGGTCCTGTTGTATGGGTAACTAGTGTACTGACATGGGAGCCACCAGCTGCCACCACTGCTTCCTGGTAACATAGGTTACATATGCACTGTAGAAATAATCCACTTTAATTATCATGGTTCAATGCTATGGAATCTAGGAATTTTAGTTTTTGTGAGATATTTAGCCTTTTCTGTCAGAGAACTCTAGTAACACAACAAACTATTAATTAATCAATTAGTAATTAGTATCTACTAATACTAGTGTATTGTGAAGTGGGGAAGCTGGGCAAGCTTGAATAAAGGGAGCCAAATGCAGCTCATTGAATCTGGGGGTGGGGAAATATAACCTATAAGTTTGTTTGTAAAGAATTAGTTAGGGCTGGTTAGAAAGAGAATTAATTTTGTTAGGATATGAGGATCTGATATCTGAATAGATATTCAGATAGATAGACTATATATATATATGCCTAATAACAAAAATACACAAAATTCCAATGCTGCATATTTTAAGCTGTGCATTAAAATGAATACAGATGCATTTGTTACTAGTAAATTGTCCATTAAAATCAATTAAGCTGCCAGTTTTTTGGACTTTCAAAATCAGATCTGCAGAATCTCATTTCAAATTTTGTAATGAAGATTTCTAAACTTCTCTTCCTATTTGCAGCTTGCAGATGGAATGGATACCAAATCTCTGCATATTCAGTGGCTAAGATCCCAACTGGGGCTTGTACAGCAGGAACCTATTCTGTTTGACTGCAGTATTGCAGAGAATATCCAGTATGGTGACAACAGCAGAGTGGTCAGCCAGGAAGAAGTTGAAGAAGCAGCTAAAGCAGCTAACATTCATAACTTTATACAATGCCTCCCAGAGGTTAGTTGTTTATCACTTTCTTTCTCAACAAAAATATCTCTCTCACTTTGCATGGATCATCTTCGTTGAACAACAAAACACAAAAGGAGCACTACTGTAAATCTGTGTCTTGCTGACATTCTTTTGAAAACAGCTGGGTTGCAATCTAGCAAAACATGTGTCAGAACCCCATTTCAGGCCTGCAGCCAAATCCTTAGCATATCTACTTGGAAAGCATATTGGCTTGGAAGGCTTGGTCTCCCTGCAACCTAAGTATGCTTGGAATTCCAGCCTTAAATATCTAAGCCTGCATTCCTATAGACACCTATCTCACAGGAAGTCCTTTTGTCCAAGGGAATTGACATCTCAGAATTTGGTTGCATATTAAGTTGATTTTGGTAGGATACGGGTATGTCTACATTTTTGGCTTATTTGAGCAGTATGGTGAAACAGACTCTGTAGCCTTCTGAAATGAAAATTCACTGCTTTTATTGAATGGTGAAATTTCTCTTTTATAATTTGGAGCTAAAGGAACTGAAGAATCTCCTTGTGTGGCTTTTCCTTTTTTTAAAAAAAGTCTAATACATCCTCTCAAGAACTAATAAAATCTTTACATAGCAACAACAAAAAGCCTTGCGCTTACCTCTAAGGCTTTAGCTCTGGGTCCTGTCCCAAGAGAAAGATAGGATAGCAATTAACTCCAATTGCTAGTCCCAGTTAGGATCAATGGTATTAGTATTTGGCACCAGTGTGGCATATTGGTTTGACTATTGGACTATGATTCTGGGATACCAAGTTTGAATTCCTATGCAGCCTTGGAAACCCACTAGGTAACCATGGGCAAGTCACACAATCTTATCCTTTAGAGAGAGGTAATGGCAAACCCCTTCTGAACAAATCTGAGCAGCAGGGAGAGGAGAGGAAGAGGTGGAGTCTTGCTCCTCCCAGTAGACTAAGGCAGTGGTCCCCAACCTTTTTATTGCCATGGACCAGTCAACGTTTGATAATTTTTCTGTGGCCCACTGGGGGGGTTTGCGGCGTCGCGTTGATTATTAAATCAAAACAATCTCAAATATAAACAATTTTAATTTAATTGTATTTAAACATGGCATCAAAATAAAATACAGTTACAACAAAATTAACTTAATTTAACATTTTAACTCTCTGGATTCTAGTGACTAGAACGCTAAATCAATGAGAACCCTTAAATTTGTTCTGGTCACTGATATAAAGCAGCTGCAGCGCCGGCTGCTTGTTAAAGATCAGCAGCCCGGCCGCGGCCACTTTAAATCAGTGACCAGCGGGTGCTGCTGCGGGCCAACACTCCCCTGCCCATCATCCCCTGGTTGGGTTAAAAAGTCTAGTGTTGGAGGGGGGGCACACACACCGGGCATCCTCCTTTTCCCGGACAGGCCCTCCATGCCACCCTTCTGCCCAGGAGGGATTCCCAAATGTCCTCCATTTCGAGCAGGACTCAGAAGCATGAGTGCGTTTCGCTTTTGTATGTATGTATATATATATATAGTGTGTGTGTATATATAAAGTCCTCGATTTGTTTCTTGAACGTCCTACATCTTTGTGGTGAGGAGGTCTGGTCACCCCCAGAGAAAGAGGCACCAGAGGGGAGGGAGGGAAAAAAAGAGATCCTCAAAGGCCATCCAAACAAACCCCCTTCTGCTCCCTGTCACAGGTGCCTCTTTCTGGCCACCGGGGAGCAGCTCCTTCTTTTCTGTGTGTGTGTGTGTGTGTGTGTGTGTGTAACTTTCCCAGAAGTGGTGCCCTGGATCTCTCTTCTTCCTCGCTCTCGGCATCCTCCCCTTGGAAGCCAAGCCAAGCATCCCTCCTTCTCTGCCCAGGAGGCTGGCACACACCTGCCACCTGGGGAGAAAGCAGTGGGAAAAGGAATAAAAGGCGAGGAGGAGGAAGAAGAAGAAGAGAGCGCGGTAGCTGCTTCGGAGGAGGCCAAGGAAGGAAGGAAGGAGAGAAAGAAGGGGAAAGGAGAGGAGGGGGAAGGAGGGAGGGAGAGAGGAAAGGAGAAGAGGGGGCAGAAGAGAAAGAGCGAAAAATAAGGGAGAGGAGGCGAAAGAGAGGGAAGGAAGGAAAGAGAGAAATAGAAAGGAGGAAGGGAAGAGGAAAGGAAGGAGAGAAAGAGAGGAAGACAAGGAGAGAGAGAGGGGGAAAGAGAGGGAAGAAAGGAGAGAAGGCGAAAGAGGGAGAAAGGAGGGAGGGGGAGGGAGGGAAGGAAGGAAGGAAGAAGAGAAATAGGGAGAAAGGAGGGAGGGGAAAGAGGAAGGGCAAGAGAGAAAGAGGTGGGAAAGGAAGGAGAGAAATAGAAGGGAAGGGGGAGAGAAATAGGGGGAAAGGAGGGAGAGAAAGAAGGAAAAGGAGAGAAGGCGAAAGAGGGGGAAAGGAGGGAGTGAAGGAGGGAGGGGGAGGGAGGGAGGGAAGGAAGGAAGGAAGGAAGGAAGGAAGGAAGGAAGGAAGGAAGGAAGGAAGGAAGGAAGGGAAGGAGAGAAATAGGGGGAAAGGAGGGAGGGGAAAGATGAAGGGCAGGAGAGAAAGAGGTGGGAAAGGAAGGAGAGAAATAGAAGGGAAATAGAAGGGGAGAGAAATAGGGGGAAAGGAGGGAGAGAAAGAAGGAAAAGGAGAGAAGGCGAAAGAGAGGGAAAGGAGGGAAGGAGAGGAAGGGAAGGGGAGAGAAGGGGCGAAAGAGAGGGAAGAAGGGAGTGAGCTAGAGGGGTGGGCCTAAGGGTTCTCCTCCGCCTCCTATTGGCAGGGATTGGCTGTCGGGGGCCCTGCCTCAGCCTTCTCCCTCCCTCTCCAGCTAAAGCGCCCAGGCTGGCACTCGGAGGCGGCCAGAGGAAGCGGGCATGGGAGACACGCTCCCGAGACTGCCTCTGCCTCTGCCTCCTCCTCGCCTCCTCCTCCTCCTCCTCTTCCTCTCGGCTGCCGCTGCACAGAAAATGCAGTAGCAGGGCGGCCCGGTACCATTTGTTCTGCAGACCGGTACCGGGCCGCGGACCGGGGGTTGGGGACCACTGGACTAAGGCAAAAGGAAACTACTACAATTTCTCTTGTGTGTTCTTCATCATTAATAACTTTTGCCTTCTTACCCACACTTGGATGTTGCTTGGCTACCCATGTTTCAGTTTTCATCTATAAAATATTAGAGGATATGTTGCATCCATTTTCAATTTCTCATTAAAGGGAAGGGAAGGAAGATGTTTCCACTAGGCATGTGTAATCTTCTAGATTGTCCTGTTTCTCTGAAGTTGGGTCAAAGGCATTTTATCTGCCAGGCCTAAAACCATATATTTGATTGCAGACTTCTCTAGATCCAGAAAACAAACTATTAAACTCACCTCCTTTTGAAAAAGGTTACAAAAAATATCCTGAATTGGAATGGATCAGGATATTGTGCTATATTATAAAACATTTTAAATTTAATTTAAATCTATTACATTGTTATCTTTTCATTTATTTCTAACTGTACAGCACTTTTAATATTGCCTTGTGACTTGGTAATTTTTCACAACACGTAACACAGCCTGTGGTCTGTCTTTTTTTAACAAAAAACTACAGAAATACAATACTCGAGTAGGTGATAAAGGAGCCCAGCTTTCAGGAGGACAGAAACAAAGAATAGCTATTGCCCGCGCCCTTGTCCGAAAACCAGCAATTCTTCTTTTGGATGAAGCTACGTCAGCTCTTGACACAGAAAGTGAAAAGGTTTGTAAACCTTTACCTTTCATCTATAATAAATAGTTCAATAGTTCAATATCTAAAGAGCTTGTGTGCTGTCATTGTAAAGATGCTTGTCTTTTGTTTTTGCCTGCAGGTTGTCCAGAAGGCCTTGGATGAAGCTAGAAAAGGTCGAACCTGCATTGTTATTGCTCATAGATTGTCAACCATCCAGAACTCAGACATCATAGCAGTCATCCAGAATGGCAAAGTAATAGAACAAGGAACTCATAGCCAACTGCTGGCCCTAGAAGGATTCTATCATGCACTTGTCAATACACAAGTATCTCATTAGCCTAGACTGTAAGATTAAGTCTATTTATACACCAGAAATAGAAGATATGACAATATTGGTACAGTGATGCAAGATGCAAGAAACTATATGACTGTCCTGGGTGACCAAAGGAGTTTAGGGCTTGTTTATTTTCCATGCCATATGGCAAATGACTTTTAAAACTGAGAGGACTATGATGTGGCAGGAAGGAGAGGGGATCGCTTGTTGAAAAAGAGAGTTTTTAAAACAAACAAACAAACAACTCCATTAGGTATATCCAAAGCCTTGAACACACCAACTCCCCACACACACACTTGTCATTGAGGATGGCTGTGCCATGTCTTCATAACCATCATGTGATGTTCAGGCTTGTACAGGTGTAACATATTTATGTGTTCATGAGGAATAAGGTCTTTATTTATATCTTGCTTTGTTACAGCATATATTTGTATAATGATTTTGATTTTGTAGTAGTAATAAAAATATTTGAAAAGCTAGTTAATTTGATTGATAATTTTGGAGAAAAACTGAAAGCCCCCCGATCCACTTTCCACCCACTTTAGTACTCTGTTGCTGATTCTACACTGGCTACTTAGTTATGTAAGTGCAATTAAGTAACACTGCCTGGCCAACTCCCTGCCTCCATCAAACCTATCTTAATAGCCAACAGCCAGATCAAGCCGAGGAGGTTGATTCAGCTGCCAACTCATGGATTGTGATGCTTCCAGTCTCCTCCTGCCAGCAGCTGGGGCTACAACAAGCACCTGTTTCTGATTGTCACAGCAGCAATCACAGGAGGAAGGTGATCGGGAACATGATCAGCAGATGAGTAAGCCTCCTTCACCCAATCTGACTTCTGGATGTTAAGGTGGGCGACACTTAAGTAGTGTTCCTATTGAATATGGAGCAGGTAGTTGTTGTTAACTGCCCAAAGTTGACCTTGACTGATGGCAACCCTGTGAATGAGAAGACCCCCTATTTTCTGTCTCCCTAAGACCTGCAGGCTCACGCCCATGGCCTCCCTGATTGAGTCTAGCCACCTGACATGCATAATTCTTATCTCTCTGCTGCCTTCCACTTTTCCTAGTATCATTGCCTTTTTTAATGAGTCATTCCTTCTCATGATGTGGCCAAAGTATGAGAGCCTCAATTTAGTCAGGCAGAGTTCAGGCTTGATCTGACCCATTTGTTTGTATTTTTGGCCATCTATGTTATCCTCAGCACTCTTCTCCAGCACCACATCCGAAATTAGATTATTTTCTTTCTATCCACTTTCTTCACTGTCAAGCTCTCACATCTGTACATGGTAATGAGGAATACAATGGTTTGGATGATCCTAATTTTAGTATTCAGTATTATGTCTTTACACTTTACACTTTAGGATCTTTTCTAGTTCTTTCATAGCTGTGCTTCCCAGTACTAGTCTTCTGATTTCTTGGATGCAGTTTCCACTCTGATCAATGTTTGATCCAAGGTATGGGAATGTTTGACTATTTCTGTTCTACTCTTATCTAAGATGAATTCATGTAGTTCTTCCATGGTCAGTATTTTTGTTTTCTTAATATTCAGCATTAAGCCTACTTTAGCACTCTCTTCTTTGACTTTCTTTAGTAATTGTTCCAAGGTCTTTGTTGTTTTCTGCTAGTAGTGTGGTGTCATCTGCGTGTCTTAGGTAGTTATCGTTTCTTCCTCCAATCTTCATTCCTCCTGCCTAAGCCTGCTCTGTGTATGATATTTTCTGAATACCTGTTGAACAAATATGGTTATAGAATGCATCCTTGCCTGACCTCTTTGCCAATTGGGAACCATTCTTTTTCTCTGTATTCAGTTCTGACTACAGCCTCTTGTCCTGAGTACAGCTTACTCATCAAGACAACCAGATGTAGTGGCACTCCCATTCCTCTGAGAACTTTTCATGATCTATGCAGTCAAATGCTTTGCTATAGCCAATAAAGCACATGCAGATTTTCTTCAGGAATTCCTTCGTACACTCCATTATCCACCACATATTTGCAATGTGATCCCAAGTGCTTCTTCCTTCCCTGAATCCAGCTTGCACTGCTGGGATTTCTTGCTCCATTTATGGTAGAAGTCTTTGCTGCATAATTTTGAGCATGACTGTGTTTGTGTGGGAAATTAGTGCAATCGTCCTCTAATTACTGCAATCTTTTATGTCGCTTTTTGTGGATGGGAATGTATTTTGATTGCTTCCAGTCTATGGGCCTCTGTTTTCTTTTGCATATTTGTTGGCAGATTTTAGTTAGAACTGAACTTGATTCTATCATTAGATTGTAGCAGGTACAGATCCATAACTTGTGTTTCTGAATCCATAACTGCAATACTGAATGCCAACCAACATACATTTTCCAAGAGGCTTAACGTATATGGCAAGGATCTTCTTCTTAAGAATTCAGCACAGCATACATAGGTTTCAGTCTTGTATCTTTTATGCAAGATTTTTAAGTTTTAAGGACTGAAATTCGGATGAGACCCTTACCCCAGCTTCTATCTGAAAATGCCTTCCCCTTTGGAAAAATATAGTGCTGATTAGAGGGGCCCTAAACACCTTAAAGACACTGGATCCCATCTGATCTTGGAAGCTAAGCAGGGTCAAGTCTTGTTAGTACTTGGATAGGAGACCACCAAAGAATACCAAGTACTGTAGGCTGTATTTCAGAAGAAGGAACTGGCAAAACCATCTCTTGAGAATTCCTTGCCTATGAAAACCCTGTGAAATTCATGGGGTCACCATAAGTTAACAAGTGACTTGAAGGTTTGCATACAAACATACACACTCACATTCACACTCACACACACTGCTGATTTGATTATGCTCATATAGGTGTGCATGTGTGTATTTTTGAAAAAGCTTTTCTTAATTGAAGCTGATTTGGAAATCTGCAACATTTTAAATCTCCTGCTTCCCTTACCTTTTGTGGTGTGCTGTATTATGTTTTCAAAAATGTTTTCAACAATGGAAGATGGAAATATTCAAGACATATTGCTGGAATACTGAGAAAGAAAGGGAAATGCAAGGAACCGAAGACAACACTGCTGGTGTCAATGCCACAGAAGCATTGACTTTTCCTCAACCCTTCCCTTTATGTTTGAAGGAGTTAATACTGTGAACAATTCTTCATTTATTGATTTAGTATCTCAACTTTTCTGACAAAAGCAACTTAGAAAAAATAAAATAAAAAGCAAACACAGGTAAAAACATAAAAAGGTACTGTTAAAGTGTAATTATATCATCAAGCAGAAAACAATTTAAAACATATCAGTTTAAAAAGGAAAAAAAGCAGTATACCACATTATTAATATCACTTGTTCCTTAAAAACACTTCCCAAAAGTTTATCAGAATTATTTTTAAAAAATAATTTTCAGCTATTTTTGGTCATGGAAAGATTGTGGTATTCAATCCTGCTCAGGCACTTTGGTCTGATCTGCTGGAAACTTACAATTTTGCAACCTTCAGATTGTCACAGACTCCTCTTTTTTTGGAACTCACAGGATTTCAGTAATTGAAAAGAAAATGTATATTTCCACAGCATCTTCCAAATAAAACAACAGCAACACTGTTGCCAAGATTTTGGGGGAGGCTATTTCCATAACTCATTTTGTGCATAATGCCTCCTGACTCAGATGCAGTAATCCTTGGGCTAATGTCAGTTCATCAGATTCATTGGGAACAAGCAAGTGAACTGGTTTTACAAGTCTTTTCCAGCACAATCTTATGCATATATACTTAGAGGCTATTTCCATTGTGTTCAGTGATACTTCTTCCTGGGCTAGTGATATAGATTGCGTCCTCAGTGGTTTGACAAGGTCTTCGTTGAAACTAAAGTAAAGGACATGGTCTGCAAAATCAAAGACAACCAGTATGACTTCTCTTAGCATGGGGTGAGCAAAGTGCAAACCTCCAAATGTTGGACTGTAATTCCCATTGGCCAATGGTGAAGAATACTGGGAATTGCAGTCCAACAACAATGGTGGGCCACACCTCCTTCTAGTACTTTCCTTTCCACGGGAGGCTAGCCTGGCCCCGTCTCTGGTCTCCTTTCTCCAGCAGTTAAAGACCTTTTTATTTGAACAAGCATTTGATAATCAGTTGATTGTGTAGAAGGATATTTTTATGGTGGGAGTAAAATGATCTTTATTGTAATGTATCCAAATGTTTCTATACTTTTTAAATTAATGCTGTTTTAATATGATACCTTGTTTTGTTGTGTTTTGCGTTAGTTTTAATTTTTTTATCAAAGTTTTATCTCTACCTTACTTTTAACTTTGTTGTAAGCTGACTTGCACACCATGTTGTAGAAAAGGCAGGATGTAAATTAAATGGATAAATATAAATAAAACAAATTCATTGGTTATTAAACTTGGAAGGCAGTATGACTGAAGGGCATCCCATTAAGGCTTTCTGTTCTTTTGCCTGCCAATACATATAGATGTTGGTAATATGAAAAGGGAAGAGGATCCTGTTAGGTGCTGGTCACTTCAGTAGGCATTCAATCTCTAAGCAGAGATCTAGAATTCACTACAGATGTTTTCACACTAGACCCACCAAAGTCGCCTGGAGCCGACCGTGCCGCTCATTCCGGAATGGCTCCGGCGGCGGCAACTTAATTCCTTTTTAAAAAAGGAATTACCTTGTCGGGGCTGATGCCGGAGTTAGCGCTGGATCGGCCGGAGTGAGGCCGGACTTGCTGCTCCGTGATTGTGAACACACAGAGCAAGGAGCCGGACTGACGCAGGGATGGCACCGGAAGGGGCGGGGTTTGCTGCGACGTGAGTGTGAACACACTGGAAAAGGAGCCGGACTGGGGCCGGAGGGAGGTAGGATTGCGTCCGCCTAAAGCCCCGTGTGAAAACGCCCTACCAATTGTTGACTCATGGACTCATCCAGCATGCAATGAAGGTCAAAAACATTTTCAGTACTTGCGACTTCTTAGGCCCTTGAGAATTGACAGCTTACTTCTTAGAATAATGTGCTACACTGTTGTTTTGGGTCATTTGAATTAGTATCTTTTGAATTCTCCTTAAATTGCTTGATAGTTTTAATTGTATTTTATTTTGCAAGTTGAATTTAATTTTAGCTTTTAATATGTCTTTACAGAGAGTTGCTTTTATTTGTAATTGTTTTAACTCTGTAACTTGGCTTGGAACCTAGTATTGAGGAAAGGGGGGGATTAATAATGAGAAAGGGTAAAATTTCTCCTGCCATTGGTTTGTGTGACACTAATGCACTTGATTTGAATCCCAAAGTCTGTTTTATTTACTAGACATCAACCTTCCCCGATCTGGTAAATTCTGGATGTGCTGAAGAGAAATACTCCAGAATCCTCCAGCCAACCTTGCTGAAAGTTGTGGGCTCATACATCTGGAGTGCAGCAGTATGGGAAGGCTACTATTAATTCAGTACACAGCAGCAATGAACATGAAACCCAAGAATGAATTGGCCAGTTTTATTGCAAGAGCATCTTTAGCAACATCTGTAATGTAATTTATTTTTAATGCTTGGTAAAAGGGCTTAACTTGGAATACTCAGAGTTCCATAAAGAGACTCGTATTTCAATTTTCATCTAAATCTTGGTTCACACCACTTTTGAGACCTGAACTGGTTTTTCTGCATGTCTCTGCCAGTCCTTGAAGTTGTATTTCCCCTCAATTTTTTTCAGTTGTAACATGATGTATTTGCTAGGTTTTTCACTTACATGGTATGAAGACAGATTTATTTGCCTTTTCAGTAGTCACTCCTCTAAAGAACCAAGATGGCTTATAATATAAAACAGTATTAGCTATTTCAAATGATCATAAAACAGTGACAGGATCATGGGTCTGCCATAAGTAAGTGCTATGCCTAAGCATATATGTGGTAATGGGGGATGATGGGATCTGTGTATCATCACTGCTGGGGATAATGAGCAGATGTCTGGGAGAGGAATTATAAACTGGAAGTTACCAAGGTTGCTCTTATGGAAAGCTGAAGCTTGGAAGGGGGGAAGACAGAATGTTTTGAATTGCTGACAAATATGGAAAGGCTTTTTTGTAACTGGTGAGATGTTTGGACTCTTAAGTATACCTTGTAATTGGAAAAACCCTTCAGTCCTGACAACCATTATGGACTGTGATCAACTCTGCTCAATAAAGTTTTTCTGGATCTGCCCAAGACTTGTGTTCATGGCGTTGAGGTAGCCCATATATTACAAACAGAACTACCAATCCATCTTCATGAAAAGCACACCCACCTGCATTTCTTGGATGTAAAGAAACGTCTGGTGAAAGAAAAAGTATTTGCCATCCTGATGCTCCTAGTCTAGTGAATTAAACTTGATGAATGTCATTAGGGCAAAAGTTTCACAAAGTAGCTGGCAACCACCTCAAAGCCTAGTTTCTGGTACCCACCAGTCTTCAGTTCTCTTGAGTCTGGATTATTGACCTTAATTGATGTGGAAGAAAGGTCACATAAGAACAAGTGCATACTGAATTTTAAAATAATTTATTAGACTCCCCTATAAATTTGGTATAAGTACAAACAGACTTTTTTCCTAAAATAATATTAGCCACTTCACTGTAGGAAGCCTTTTAGAGGACAGAATGGGTTAAAAATGGGAGATTATGATCTGTTGTATCTTAAGACAGCTGGAAGTTTAAATCAAAAGACATTATTCCTCTGCAAGGCAAAGATCTTAATTGGTTTGCTCATATGTAACTTAAGGAGAGATTTAATCAAAACAAGAAAAATGCAGCCGTAGAGGCTAGAAAAAATGAGTTTTATTTAGAGTTCTCTAAAGATGATGACTATGTAATTTTTAAAAGTGTATAAATGGTTTCTGCAACTAGAGACAGATGATGAGCCTATTCAACAGTATATGATAAGGTGGGCCCAAAGTTTTGGGAATATTGATTATATGGATGTATTGGGGAAATGTGATCTAAAGGTCTAAATTTTACATTTTTGCAGTGATTTAAAAGAAAGGCTGTCTAAGATGATCAATAGATGGTTTGTTGCTGTTAACTGCCCTCGAGTCACTTTCGACCCATGGCGACCCTGTGGATGAGACATCTCCAAGACTCCCTGTTCTCCATTGTTCTGCTTAGGTCCTGCAAACTCATACCTGTGACCTATCTAGTAGAGTCTATCCATCCATCCATGCAGCCTTCATTTCTTTCTGCTTCCCTCCACCTTTCCCAACATTGTTTTTTTCCAGTGATTCATACCTTCTCAGGATGTGTTCACACGGCAGCCTCTTTTTGTCAGATTTGGCTTCGAGGAGCCATTTGTTTGTTTGTTTGTTTGTTTGTTTGTTTGTTTTTGGCTGTCTTCAGCACTTTTTTTCCAGCACTGCATCTCAAATCAATCAATTTTTTTTCCTCCTTTTTTGTTAACTGTCCAACTCTCACATCCATACATGGTAACAGGGAAAACAATGGCTTCTACAATTCTAACTTTTGTATTCAGTTGTATATCTTTGCATTTTAGAATCTTTTTTAGTTCTTTCATAGCCACCTTCTCCATTCTTAATCTTCTGATTTCCTGACTGCAGTCCCTGTTTCTATCATTGTTTGATCCCAAGTGGTATCTAACTCCAAATGAACTGTTAAAATGTCCCAAAGCTTGGTGCAGTGAGATGGCTAATATTATTTTAGGGAAAAGTCTCACAGCTCCTACATGTTCCTTAAAATAGGGAATATATAGCGATTGTAATACCAAACAGTTACAAATGCAAAATTCTTAGGTCTTGCAAAAAGGAAGTCTATCCAGCTGCCAATTGAGGGTGAGAAAGATGGTGCAGCTGCAATAATCGGAGGTAGAACCACTCTACTTGTTGCAATTCCTAGTCACAGCCTTGCTCTGTGGTGGGAGGACACTGGAAACATCTATAGATGAACAGACTTTCTTCACCTGATGCAGCTGCTGGATATTAAGTTAGGACTGGGGGTTCAGGTCAGGGAACATTACATAGTTGCATCTATATAATTAAGTAGCCAATGTAGAATATCAGTATATTTTATTTTTCCCAAGTTTCTAAAGATCTGCTTTAGTATTCTGTGTTATATTTCAGCTTTCTGTACTGTTGTGTTTTTATTCTTTACTGATTGCTTTATTGTTAGTTTCAGGCTAATGTCTTCAGTGGTGGTTTTATTATTTGTATTTTATATTTCTCATAGACTGTATTTTGAATATCTGAAACAGTCCAGAGAACTCTGGTTAGAATTCTATCAAAGTGTAGTAAATAATGTGGAGCAGTCTACAGATACAGAATATCACTATAGAACATAAATAGTTACTCAGATCCTTAAACATGTGCAACCATCAATTTTAGCTACTTGAAATGTTTTGTGTCACCGTAGACATCACAGATTTAATACAAAAGCAATCTGATGTAAATATCACTGGAGATATATTTTAACTGAGGTCAATATGCACAATATATCACTCCACATGTTCAACTTGTATGCAGAAAACACCATATACAAAGCAGGTTTAAACTCAGAGGAAAGAGGAGTGAAGATCCAAGGAAGGAATACAGTCTGCCTGTCAGAGTATAGATGGGCTATGCAGTCAAAGGTGAAATGTAAAGATGTGTGTGTTTGTATTTTTTCCACATGAGAACAGTTTCTAGGCAGAGCACAAACAACTCAGTCCAGATGGCTAGAAAGACTAAATAATAGAGAAACCACTAGATGGGAAAGCATCCTTGTTTACATAAGGAAACAATAATAAAAAGTTGTTATGGGAAAGTAGATCACATGGTGGAAGATGAACAAGAGGTTGGGTTAGCATACATCACATACAGATCATCCAATCAACCTGAAGGTTAACACCCAAAAGGTGGAGAGGGGCTGGACTGAGAAACTTTGTGTTAGGCATTGATATTATTATTATTTGCTTCCTTTGGATTGCATTTCTTCTTCTCTTTACTTCGCAATGGATCTATAATATGTTTATACTGCTTCACAATGTAGCCTTAATATCTGCAAACATGGATCTGTAGTTTTGTTCTTGTTTAGCCACATCTGCAAGATGTGATCCTGTAGTGGACTGTGTTTTTACTTTGCATGTTGTTATTATTCTTTCAACAATAAAACTCGACTTTTAGAAGCTTGGATTTTTGCTCCCTGATTCTGCTGGATTTACAAATTCACTACTACACCAAAAATGAACACTGCCCACCTCAACCATGGGCTTGGCATCCTAGGATGGCCTTGCCCCATTGTCTCTAATGGCAGCACATGCACACAAAGCATGCCCCAATTTAAAACCATAGGACTTGAGATCCCACAGTTTTTGGCATCCGTTGGGGTGGGGGTGGGGGTCTGGAACAGAACCCCTGTGGATATCTAAGATATGCAGATTATACTATACTACTAGCAGAAAACAATGACTTGGAACAATTACTAAAGAACGTCAAAAGTAGAAAATGCTAAGGCAGGTTTAATATTGAACATTAAGGAAAAAATAATGACTACGGAAAATTTACATAAATTCAATTTAGATAATGAAAACACAAAAACAGCGAAAGGGTTCCCCTACCTTGGATTAATCACTGATCAGAATGGAGCTTGTCATTAAAAAAAAATCAGAAGACAGAATGGGAAGGGTGCTATGAAGACAAGACTCTAAACTAGACAAGATTCTAAACTGCCAAGACATAAAACTGAGCACAAAAGTTAGGTTAGTCCAAGCCATTGTATTCCCCACCACCATGTACAGATGTGAGAGCGAGACAGTGAAGAAGGCTGAGAGAAGGAAAATCAACTCATTTGAGATGTGGTGCTGAAGAAGAGTGCTGAAGATACTGTGGACAGTCAAAAGGACAAACAAATGGGTCCTAGAATAGATCAAGCTTGAACTCTACCTAGAAACCAAGATGATCAAATTGATACTGTTTTACTTCAAACACATCATGAGATGGAATAACTCATTAGAAAAGTCAATATTGCTAGGAAAGGTGGAGGGATGTAGAAAGAGAGGAAGATCACATATTAGATGGATATTCAATCAAAGAAGCCACAGCCCTGGTCTTGCAGGACCTGAGCAGAGTGGTTGAAGATATGGAGCCTTGGAAGTGTCTCACTCACAGGGTGACCATGAGTCCAAGTCGACTTGAGGGCAGTTAAGAACAAATCAGCCAAATGAAAACTGTGTAGTCTTGCATAGTTCTTGCCAAATTTACATTATAGATTACAATTGGCAGAGTACAGAATATTTCTACTACTGAGTCTCATTGTGTCACCATTATAACCTTATTATAATGTTGGAGTTCATATTTTAATAATTCTTATAACAATTCATTGTAGTTATTTTCCCCCAAAGCAGTAGCCCTGGCTGGTAGGTATGATGCCCAACTATAAAAGTTATTCCATTTGGGTACTATTAATTTTTGAGACCCAGTGTGCTGTAGTGGTTTGAGCACTGGACTATGACTCTGGAAACCAGAGTTTGATTCCCTGCTTGGCCATGGAAACCCACTGGGTGACCTTGGGTGAGTCACACCCTCTCAGCCCCAGCAAAACCCACAGTAGGATCACCTTAGGGATGCCATAAGTTGGAAATGGCTTCAAGGTACACAACAAGAACAAGAACTATTAATTTAGTGAACTCATAAAATTGCCAGTAAAACATTCATATCTGCTGCTCTTGCTTGTTTATTATAGTTGTTAGCTTCTCTGTCTGCTATTTGTACCCATCTTCCAATATCTGTCCTTTAATTATAATGGAATAAACATTCTCAACTATGTTTGAGCATTAAATAATTAATTAAAAGGCATTTAATTATAGTTGTCTAGAATTTTACTTTCACATTTTATGTTTTGCTGTTACCTACCAGCAAGTGTTTCACTGTTTTAATTGATTAATTTAGTTGATGTAACGTTTGGGAAACTGACTTGATTAAATTGTTGCTGATTAAATTAGTGGTTCGGCTTATTTGCTGCATGTTTATCCTATCCTCCTTTCAAGCAGATCCAGGCACAATGTATGTTGCTACCTATGTTTTTTCTATTATAACAACAGCCCATGAAGGAGACTGATAAAATGGTGACTGGGCTGGTGTCAGTCAGTCTGCTTTGGAAAAGAGTGGGGGTCTGAACCTATATTCTTAGTCCTGTCACTTTGGCCAGTGCATCACACTGGCACATTATTTCAACAATATGGAAAACCTGTATAACTGTTGATACTCTGGGTGCTGATCTTAACTTCAAGTAAACTCAGCCCCGAGATTCCTCTTCATACTCCTCTAATGATGTGGAATGGCTGACCATTAAAGAGTCTTTTGGGTGGTGGTTTCCAGGCTTTTGTGGTGTCCAGCAGTGGCATCTCTAGGATTGGTGTCACCCAGCGTGGCAACTCATGGTGTCAACCCCACCCCACTGACCTCCTCCCATTTCACACCACACAGAATCCTTAGTAATGCTTTTTTTGACTAATTTTACTTGTAAAGTGTATTTCCCATATACCACTGAGTGTAATGCTAATAATTGTGACATAAACAACTAGCAAAATTAAAATGATACCTTCAAATTACAATATCATATGCACAACCTAAATATATTTACAAATACATAGTGAAGATCTGGTTAAAATGTGATGTTTTCAAAGAAAATTTTAAAATAATAAAAAATTCAAAAATTAAAAAAAATTAAAATTTATTTTTTTAAAAAAATTAAAATTTTAAATTTTAAAAATTCTGAGACCTCTCCTTTCTCCTCCTTCTGAGCTTCACCCCATTCCCAGCACCTCTTAAAGCATTTTAAAGGGAAGTAGGCAAATGCCACAACCCATTTCTGCCTAAAGTTAGGTGTTTGAGGGTCAGTGGTGTCACACACACTCCATAGGGTGCACCACACACCCCTAGCGATGCCACTGGTGCCCAGAGCCATTGCCACAGTGCAGAGATAAGGTAGTTTGTCATGGCTCCATCCATGTTGAGCATGGTCTGTCAGAGTGCTCTGATGCCTCACCAAACTGCAAAACCCAGGACACCACAGGATACTGCCATGACAGTTAAAGTGGTGCCAAACTGCTTTATTTCTCCAGTGTGGATACACTCTTGGTCACTGTTCTCTGGGAGCCAGATGCTTTTAGAGCTGCTGTCAAACACTGAAGTAGGGTAGCTGTGTTATTTTATTTTTGTAGTTTTTCTAATTTATTTTGATTGTTTTTACTTGTGTTTTTTTAAACTGAGATGGTCCGTTTTTAAAATTGTTAACAGCTTAGAAAATATGTGGTGTGTGTGTGTGTGTGTGTGTGTGTGTGTGTGTGTGTATATATATATATATATATATATATATACCGTAGTTAATATATGCATAATACTAATGGGCTTGAGGTCAGATTATCTGCTTGCTCTTGGTCACATAAATCCTCGTTTTCTCTAGTCTCCCAGTAAGGCTGCATTCTGTGTTCCCTTAAGCTTAAGACCAAACTAATGGCACGCAATCTATGCAACAGCTAATTATTTGAGTTGGTTTTTTATTATTATTATTGAAAGATCTAATTCCAATCAGGATTCTGAGGTAAGGAGGGGATCAACCAGAGCTTGGGGAGTTACTTTTTAAGAATAGTTCATTCCTGTTATTTGCATTAGTACTTGAAAAGTAAATTGTTGACATTACTCATTACAACATTATAATGTAACTTGCTGTTACTTTTCATAAATTTTCTTTTTTAAGTTTAGGGCTGAGTGGCATAAAAGGTCCTGTCAAAACACTTGAAACTGTAACCGGGTAATATTATTAACAAGTTTGAAAACCAAGAAGCAGTGCCTGTATGTTTGAAACACAATAAAACATTCTTCTATTTTATAAAAACCTATTTTGGCCTCTGTGTGAGAATTTTGAACATACACTACCAGTGTGTTATTAATAGTTATTGGACTGGGAGGTGACGAGGGCTATGAAGCCAGTCACATAAAATTTTAAAAGAGAGAAATAGTCAAGGTGGCAGGAGTGGTTCACCACAGTCACTACAGAGTTCATGACAAAAATACGGAAATCCTCAGAAGCATACATTCCTTTCCTAATCATAGAATCATAGAATCATAGAATCATAGAGTTGGAAGAGACCACAAGGGCCATCCAGTCCAACCCCCTGCCATGCAGGAACTCCCAATCAAAGCATCCCCAACAGATGGCCATCTAGCCTCTGCTTAAAGACCTCCAAGGAAGGAGACTCCACTACTCTCCGAGGGAGTGTGTTCCACTGTCGAACCGCCCTTACTGTCAGGAAGTTCCTCCTAATGTTGAGGTGGAATCTCTTTTTTTGCAGCTTGCACCCATTGTTCCGAGTCCTAGTCTCTGGAGCAGCAGAAAACAAGCTTGTTCCCTCCTCGATATGACATCCCTTCAAATATTTAAACATGGCTATCATATCACCTCTCAGCCTTCTCTTCTCCAGGCTAAACATCCCCAGCTCCCTAAGTCGTTCCTCATAGGGCTTGGTTTCCAGACCCTTCACCATTTTAGTTGCCCTCCTTTGGACACGCTCCAGTTTCTCCACATCCTTTTTGAATTGTGGTGCCCAGAACTGGACACAGTAATCCAGGTGAGGCCTGACCAAAGCAGAATAGAGTGGCACTATTACTTCTCTTGATCTAGACACTACACTTCTACTGATGCAGCCTAAAATTGCATTGGCCTTTTTAGCTGCTGCATCGCACTGTTGACTCATGTTCAACCTGTGGTCCACCTGGATTCCTAGATCCCTTTCACACGTAGTCTCATTCAGCCAGGTATCCCCCATCGTATATCTGTACTTTTCGTTTTTCCGCCCTAAGTGCAGTACCTTACATTTCTCCGTGTTGAATTTCATTTTGTTTGCTTTGGCCCAACTTTCTAGTCTGTTCAAGTCATTTTGAATTTTGATCCTGTCCTCTGGGGTATTAGCTACTCCTCCTAATTTGGTGTTGTCCACAAATTTGATAACTATGCCCCCAATATCGTCATCCAAGTCATTAATAATACATTTAATACAGATGGCATGTTGTTTCAAAGGCTACATACACACAGGATGCACCACTGCAAAACTGCATGTGCTACTTTACCTATCACTGTTGGGATTATGTCATGCATTTGGTTTACAGTGATATTCTGTATGTATGGAAATGGGGGAGGGCTCTCACATCTTATTAAAAAATAATTTTGTGCTAATTTTTGAGCATTGAGTACAGTTCTGCAGACTGAAACCATTCTAACAACCCTTTCACATAGTAATAGTCACATCAATGTGCATTTTGTTGGCTGCTAATAAGTAACTTTATGCACCCTTTATGCTACACATTCACACCCTTTATGCTACACATGTTGGGTGAATTATTCACCATGGCGCAACAGATGTTTTTCTGTTGACAGTGGCAGAAGTGTTCTACATATGGCAGTGTAATGCATTGTGGTAGTGCATTGCCTAATTGTACCCATTCCTTTACATATGTTGTACAATGTCTCTACTCTGTATGGAGGTTGCCACTTTAGTGTTTAGTGCCAGTATAGGATATCTTCTCTTGTAATATTTATGCTCCACTAAGGATTTTCGATTGCAGCCAATATGATAAAATAGTCGCATTACTTGGCTTCAGTGTGGTTTCACAGAATTTCATGTTAACTTCATGATACTAATCTGCTGAATCCAGCCTTTGGCCAGTTCATATGTGCAATATGGCATCACTGCCAAATTGCCCACAAGCAAACATCCTTGGATTTGCCCTTCCCCACATTAATGTAAAGCAGAAATAGCTCCTTGGTATGGGCAAGAAATTGCTTCTCATATTCTTCCAGGAGCTGGAAAAGTGATCCACAAACTGGTCTGCTCAATTGCACCTGCACTGCAATCCATATGACACAGAATTTTTCCTGACTGGATTCAATGAAACTTGTTTCTTGGTTAATGAACACAAGATGGCAGACTTAGGATTTGTAATGAGGTGGGGAATGTTCAGCCTTCAAGATGTCATTAGACTACAATTACCATCCACCTTAGCCAGGACAATGGGAGATGTCATCCATCAGCATTTGGAGGATGATAAGGTACCCATTTCTTCTATATATTAAACTTTCCAGCATGTAGCAATAAATGTTTTATGTGCCATATGTGTGAGAGCAGCACTAAACCTATAACAAAAGTTGATTATTTTTTATATTTTTATTTTTACTAGTTGTAGCACTAATGTAGACCCATGCCTCCCTCCCTTGCAGGAGAGAAAGTGAAGAGTACTTTTCTTCTATGAGAAATGAAGAGTATAATACAGTATTGCTCTTTTTACAGCTTTACAATTTGATCAGTCTGGATGGAACACCTCAGCTCACCAAATTTATAGGAGAGAAATGTTGTTTTCTACCACCACCTTGTGGCAAAGATGAGAAATACATAGTACTTCAGAAAGTCACTGTTATTTTCATTTCCAAGAAGATTGCTCGGTTGCAGCAAAAACAGCAAACAACCTTGTGTCTATATAGATTAAAATGTTTTCTTTGGCCTCAGGTTTCATGAATAGGAGCCCACTTTATCAGATGAATGGTATCTCATGAATCTGAAAACACACCACGACATAACACTGAATTTTTAAAAGACTCGTTCTACTAGATTTGTGGAGCAGTTTTCTACACCAATAACAAAACTGTCTCCTTGGAAAGTAAACACACACTTACTGAAAGCCCATTGTTGGATCCAACCTATGGTATTGATGAACAGAGCACTTTACTCCAGCTTTTCTGCATCATGTTAAAATATCCCATGCATTTTAATTTATTTTTCTTATAAAAAAAATTACAAGTGGTAAGCAATTGAAATATAGGTAGATAATTCGCTACTGTGCAAGGGAAAATGTCTTTGAGTGTATTACATTTTTGGTCGACTCTTTGCAAATTGTACAGATAAATGCATCGGGGGAAGGATAAAAATATTCCATACTTTGGGATGAATGTGAAAGCGGGTGCATATTTTTGGTCAAAATAACACATACAGCAGAAAGCTAAAACACACACATGCACACATATTTGTTTTCAAAGAGATAGCTGGGTTAGTCTGCTTCAGTATAAAAATGTGAGGGGTGCATAAATCAGGCAGCAGCTTCAATATTAACTGGCTTATTTTCACCATGTTTTCATGGAGTTCAATTGACTTCTTCAGATGCATAAGCACAATTGACAAAACAAACCAAAGACCATTTAGTCCTCTGGAATCCATTTTTTTTAGAAGTCTTGTTCCCACTTTTGGTTCTCAAAACCAAAATATGGTGCCAAAATACATGTCCCAAATGACATATTTTCAGGAATAGATTTTCAATATATGAAAATCTAGCTTTTCAGTATAAGGATCAATCTCTACATGTGTACCCCAAATCCGTGAATTTGTCAGTAGATTTCTGTAAATGCTGATCCAGAAGTAAGTCCAGCTGAGATTTGAACCCAGATAAAGGGAGGGGAAAGAAAGGACTGCACCATAGTTGAGATTTCCCCCTGAAAAGAGAATTAAATCACATCCAGGCGGATTTTTAAAAGGCAATTGAGTACCATAATCTGTTCTAAACCTAATAAGAATTCCATGACTTTCAGGGTATAAAAATGCCCCATGTCCACAGGAGGGTTTGTGGGTTCAGAATCAAGCAATCAATGCCCAAATATTGAAATATAGAAACATCATTTACCCATGCTTTAGTCATCTGCAGAACTGGCCTGTTTTTCCCCATGCAGCTGATTCCTGGAAAAGTAGTTGGGCTGGGGCTGTACATCATCAACAATGTCGCAGTACAGCAGTCCCTCCACATTCGCTGGGGTTAGGGGTGAAGGACTGCTGTGTATGTGGAAAAAACGCAAATTAAATCTCTAGGTCCTCCAGTACAACTCCATGGTCATCATCTGCCAGAGGTTGATCATAGAATCATGCTGAAGGGCCTACAAATGCCTAGAGAATTGTTTTCTATAGGAATGTCTAGGACGGTTCACCAGCACAACTCTATGGTCAACTTCTGGCAGAGTTGTGCTGGAGGACTAAGAGATTCCTAGAAAGAACATATGAATTAAAACTGCAAATAATCAAAGCCACAAAAGTCAAAGCCACAAATGTAGAGGGCCAATGGTAGTTAGTAAGCAGCAATTCTGAATATGAAACAATTACCTAGATTTACTCATTTGTAACTGTTTCATATTCAAGATTGCCATTTAGGGCCTGAACAGACTGCCACAAATAATCCAGTTTGAGACCACTTTAACTGCCTTGGCTCAGTGCTAGGGAATCATGGGAACTGTAGTTTATTGTGGCTCCAGAGCTCTCCGACAGAGAAGGCTCAATGTCTCAGAAAAAACTACAATTCCCATGATTCCCTGGCATTGAGCCAGGGCTGTTAAAGTGGTCTCAAATTGGATTATTTCCGGCAGTCTGCTCAGGCCCTTAGTCATGATTTTGACACTGTTGCCATGATCGTAACTCCCCCTCCAGCTTATTTTACCAGACATACGTGTGCTTAACTAAGGGGGGTTTCAGACTGCCAGAAATAGTGCAAATTGAGTCCACTTTAAGGGTTAGGGTTAGTGCTAGGGAATCATGGGAATTGTATTTTTTCTGAGACATTGAGCCTTCTCTGTCAGAAAGCTCTGGTGCCACAATAAAATACAGTTCCCATGATTCCCTAACCCTAACCCTAACCCTTAAAGTGGACTCAATTTGCACTATTTCTGGCAGTCTGAAACCCCCCTAACAGCTCATCCAGGTGGATTGAAAAGTCCCAGGTTTTGTTCCTGTTCTTTTCGATTTTATACTGGGTTAAAACAAACTGATCTGGGGAGCTGGTATAAAAAGTTTCTAATCATACTGGACGCTGACAGAAAATATTTTGGGATAAAGAAAATGTGTATGGATTTCCAAAATAAAATTGGAAAGAACAGGAACATACTTAGGGCTCATCCAAACTGATTTAAAATATTAGAAAGTCCTAGAATTTGTTCCTGTTCTTTCCAATTCAGTTTTAACTAAGGGCCTTTACAGACTGCCAGAAATAGTCCAGCTTGAGTCCACTTTAACTGCCCTGGCTCAGTAATAGGGAATCATGGGAACTGTAGTTTATTGTGGCACCAGAGCTCTCTGACAGAGAAGGCTCAAAAGTTTCAACCCTAAGCATGGGAAATGGAGAGGGTTAAAAAAAGTGTAATGAAGATTAAGTATGCTCAATAACCATTGGGATGTTGGCTCAAAATGGGCTAAAATGGAAAACATGGGGTGGAATGGGAGATGGAAAGGAGTGGCTGGAAATTGGAGGAGGCATTTTGTCACAGACCCTACTTTTATATATTAAAAATTAAAACCAAAACATCTCCCAACACTACATGCCTGTCCTTATTGAACTAAAGTGGCACCATCCCACACAAAAAGGCAATATCAACAGGTTCAGGAAAACTGTCAGGTTTTCAAAAGAACAGCAGCAACAAGAATTTTCTGAGGGGGGAAAGCCTAATGGGGACAAGATCACACACCAAACCAGAACTGCAGCTGTATTTACAACTCAGATTTATAGCAATTTGATACCACTTAAACTGTAATGGCTCCATCCTATGGTCTCCTAAGACATGTACAAGTAGTCTGCTGTGTAGTACAGCTCTAATATACTTCCATGAGCTACAGCATTAAAACACTATAGCAGAGAATTCTCAATTCTTCTGAAGATTATAAATCCCAAGATTCCATAAGATGAAATCATGGCAGTTAAAGTGATATCAAACTGCTATAACTATATAGTGCAGATGCATGCCTTCCAGTTGTCCTGATGTGGAAAGAACAGTTGCAATTAATCTATGGTCATTCTACATTTTCAATTGCTTTTAAAATGTCTCATTTTTTCTCTCCTCTTCCCATTTTCCATCTTTGTGCTCAGCCTACTTCAACTGCTGCAAACTGAGTTCAAAATACAAAAAGTGGTTTTCATCAATTAAATCAGTGGTGGAAGGAGGACAGGAGGGGCAGAGCTGAAGAGTTTCCAGTAGGCTTAAGAAAAAGCAAATTCCTACCGTCTCTCCAAAATTGTTTACATTATCTTCCTTATTAATAACTCTTGCCGTGTTGAGCACACTCTCACATTGCTTAGCCACATATTTCCCAGTTTACATCAGCGATATGTTGGGCAGGGTTTCAAGTCTTCATTGGTCTCACTACACAATGGTTATCTTGTGTATTATAACCTCTGGCTGGGATATCATAGAGACATCCGTTCTTCCCTTGACATTTACGGCTGTGTTTTTGGCAACAATGCATTATAGCAGAAATTTGTTCTTCACAGCATGCCCATGCAGGAATAGTTTTCCCAAAGCTATTGTTCTCTTCTGCTGATTTATTAGGTGTTCCATAGCACCATTCATCTGAAATGTGGAGCTGGAGGAGAGTTCTATAGATACCATGCAAAAATGATCAATAAATGGGTCTTAGAGCAAATCAAGTCTGATCTCTCTATAGAAGGCAACATGACTAGATTGAAACTATTGTATTTTTGCCATATCATAAAATGACATAACTCATTAGAAAAGTGGGAGACAGTAGGAAAAGATCCAATAACAGGTAGGTAGACTTAATCAATGAAGCCATGGTCCTGAGTTTGCAGAACTTGAATGGAACTATTGATGACAGGGTGTCTTGGAAGTCTCTCATTCATAAGGTTGCTATAAGTCAAAACCAACTTGATGGCAACTAGCAACAACAAGAAGAGCATCATGATTTGGATTCCAAAAAAGACACAGATCTACCAGACCAAAAATGGCACCTTATGGTGTAGGATAGTGGAAGTAAGGAAGTACACAGAGTAGGTCTCCATTTTCCTTTGCACCTGGCTTGCCTGTCAGGGATGATGGGAGTTGTAGCTCTTCACCTCTGGCTCTAACTCACCACCTTGTTATGCAGCAGAGCTGACCAGCTTTGATCAGTGGTTGATGCTTCTTTCCCAAGCAGCAGAGTTTCAGAGAATAGGCTGAAGACCCTGACAAACTCTCCAAGCCTTCTCACCCTTCTTCCTGAGATGTCTCCAAACTTCTCCAGGATTCTTCTGGCTCTTGTATCTTCCCTCAAGACACCAGACAACTCAGTAGTCTTATATAAAAGATCTACTTTATTCTACTATATATAAATACTATATGCCCTACAAATCACAATCTCTACACTTCACAATATCTCCAAAACTACTCCACAATATCTCCAAAACTACTCCACAATATACATTAGCAAACATTGCAATTTATAGCCATTGTTAGACACCACCCACCAGTCAGTTTCCACCCAGTGGGTGTGTACATACATCTTGATTGGTCCACATAGATCATCCCATACCTAAGACCAACCCAAGTGTTTCATCACTTTACCTTGACCACTTAATGAGTCTCAGGTGTTTGCAATCTATCACAGGTGTTCTCAATATACCTTCTATAACAGGGGTAGGCAACCTAAGGCCCGGGGGCCGGATGCGGCCCCCTGAGGCCTTTGGACCGGCCCCAGGCCGGTCCTGCCGCCGCCGCCACCACCACCGCCTGCCATGATGATATTATTGTTGTTATTACTTGTTCTGGGGTTTTCTTGGCAAAATCTCCACAGGGGTTTTGCCATGGCTTTTCTGGGGCTGAGAGAGTGTGCATGCATATTTTTTTAATTTTTTAATTTTTAAAAAAATATTTGTTTGTTTGTTTGTTTGTTTGTTTTTGGTGCTTCGGCCCCCCAATTGTCTGAGGGACAGCAACCCGGCCCCCGGCTCAAAAAGGTTGCCTACCCCTGTTCTATAACTTTGTCCTTGGCTCTCAAGGCTTCTTAATTATATTATCTTTTTCACCTGTGTATCTTCCTGATTGCTCCTGCTTAGTCACTTTGACATTCACATACATATTTTTATTTCTATTACTGTATATCCCATGTTGCTTTTTCCTTAACATTGCCAACCTGGATGAAAACAGTCATCAGCAGAGGGAGAAGGTTCTCAAAGGCCTTTGACCAGGGCTTGGAAGTAACTAATTAAAATGATTATTATAAGTAACTAGTTATGTGTAACTGGTAAGTTTCAAACTCTCATCAAAGCCAAGTGATGTTATTTGTTACAAGTCTTTGGTGGTCTAATTATTTTTTCACTTGTATGTGTGTAAGGTTTTATTAAAACTAACTTGTTTTAAATTGTTACATTGCTCCATATGTTCTTTAAATTGTTTCCATTAATTTTGTTGCATGCTATCCTGAGATCCTCTTCTCCAGCACTACATTTCAAATGAGTTGATTTTCTTTCTGTCTGCTTCCTTCCCTGTCCAGCTCTCACATCTGTATGTGGTAATTGGGAATACAATGGCCTGAACGATTGTGACTTTAGTGCTCAGTTGTATGTCTTTGCTCTTCAGTATCTTTTCCAGTTTTTTCATAGCTACCCTTCCCATTTCTAGTCTTCTTATTTCTTGACTGCAGTCTACATTCTGGTCAATGTTTGATCCTAGATATGGGAATTCTTTAGCTATTTCAATTTCCTCGTTGTCTAGATTGAATTTGTATATTTCTTCTGTGGTCATTATTTTTTGTTTTCTGTATGTCAGCATCAGACCTACCTTTCATCTTTGACCTTTCTTATTAACTGTTCTAATTCCTGAATGTCTTCTGCTAATATTATGGTGTCATCTGCATATCTTAGGTTGTTAATGTTGCTTCCTCCTATCTTAAGTCCTCCTTTTTCTGATTCTAATTCTGCTTTTCTCATGATGTTTTCAGCATAATTTAAACAAGTAGGGTGATAGGATGCAGCCTTGCCTGTCTCCTTTGCCTATTGGGAACCATTCTGTTTCCCCCAATTCTGTTCTGACAGTGGCCTCTTGTCCTTGGTACAGATTCCTCATCAGGACTATAAGATGTAATGGCACCCCCATATCTTTGAGTGATTTCCATAATTTTTCGTGATCTATACAATCAAATGCTTTGCTGTATCTATGAAACACATGCTGATTCTTTTTTTGAATTCTTTGGTGTGCTCTATTAGCCATCATATGTTTGCAGTGTGGTCCCTAGTGCCCCTTCCTTTCTGAATCCTGCTTGCACCTCTGGAATTTCTCTCTCCATGTATGGTTGGAGTCTATGCTGCAGAATTTTGAGCATTATTTTGCTTGCATGTGAGATTACTGCTATTGCCCTACAGTTGCTGCAGTCTTTTGTATCTTCTTTCTTGTGAATTGGTATGTATATCGAGTGTTTCCAGTCTATTGGCCACCACTTTGTTTTCCATATTTGTTGGCATATTTCAGTTAGCACTAAAGTTGCATCTGCCTGTAGGCACTGTAGCAGTTCAACTGGGATATCATCTATTCCCAGTGATTTATTTTTTCCCATTTCCTTTATTGCAGATTCCCCTTCACTTCTAAGAATTTGAGGTTTGTTTTCATATGGCTCCTCTTTCCAAATATCATTCATTCCCTCATCTCTTTTGTACAACTATTCTGTGTATTGCCTCCAGCATCTTTTTTATTTCTTCTTGTTCCTGTATTATGTTTTTTTTTTTCCTCCATAAAGCATCCCTGCCCTTGGTTTGAACTTGGTTTTTATTTCTCTGATTTTTTGATAGAGGTCTCTCATTCTTCCCTTTTTGTTGTTGTCTTCTATTTCTCGGTATTATATTTATTATATTATATTATATTATATTATATTATATTATATAGATTGTTTCCTATCTATATATGCAGTCTACAGAAAAAGACTTCATTTAGTTATAACTAAAACCTGCTAACAAATTTAGAAAACAAAACAATGGCCCACAGATTGGAAATGATTGATATACATTCCTATCTCCAAAAAAGGAAACACAAAAGAGTGCAGTAACTATAGGAGCATCAGACTGATTTCCTCTGCAAGCAAAGTTATGCTCAAAATTCTACAGCAAAGACTATTACCATATAGAGAGTGAGAAATTCCAGAAATGCAAGCTTCATTCAGGAAGAAAAATGCATTAGAGATCACATTTCAAACATACATTGGATAAAACAGTGGATCAAAGAATTCTAGAAGAAAATCAGCATGTGCTTTATAGACTATAGCAAAACCTTTTAATGCATAGATAACAAAAAGCTATGGGTTGCTCATAAAGAAATGGGAGTGCCACCATATTTGATTGTCCTGACGTGTAACCTGTAGTCAAGACAGGAGACTACAGTTAGAACAGAATATGGAGGAAAATAATGGTAACCGGTTGGAAAGGGAGTCAGGCAAGGCTGGATTCTATCACTCTATTTGTTAAACTTGTATGTAGAAAATATCACAGAGGAAATATGACAATATACACAGATCAGACATACATGTGGAGAATGGGAGGAGTGAAGATTGGAAGAAGAAATATCAACAGTCTAAAATACAAAGATGACACCATATTACTAACATAAAATAGCAAAGACTTTGAATAATTACTAAAGAAAGGGCCATTGCAGACCAACCCAAGGGCTGGCCTGGGGGTAGAGTTGGGGTGGGGCAAGGCGCGCAGTGTCAGGACACCCTTCCGCTACAGCGTGCAGACACGCTGTGCTGAAAGGGTGCAGAAGAGCCACAGCGCAGGCTCTTAGGGCAGCCTTTTGCCACCCCTAAAAGGAGCATTTTGCCACTCTTTTAGGAGCAGCAAAGGGGAGCATTGGGGCTGTGGCATGGGGTTGCTGTGGCCCTGATCCGCCGCTCCCCTGGGCGGCTCTCTGCTGCCCCAAACAGGCCGTCTGCATTGGCCCAAAGTCAAAGAAAAAAGTGCAAAGGCAGGCGTACTATTGAACATTAAGAAAGCAAAAATAATGACCACAGAGGATTTGCATAAATTCAGTGGAGACAATGATGAAATTAAAATAGTTAAAGATGCAGATGATATGGTTATATATCTAGCAGACCCCATACAAAACATATGAGCATTGATGAAAGAACTTATAGATTTCAGTCAAATATCTGGATTCAAGATTAATAAAGAAAAAACCAAAATATTAACAATGAATATGAATGAAAAAGAACAAGATGAATTGGCCCAAATCTCCAAATTTAAGATCGAAAATATGGTTAAATATCTCAGAATAACTTTAACAACAAAAAATATAGATCTGTTTAAAAACAACTATACTAGGTTATGGAAAGAAATAAAAGCAGACATCGAAAAATGGAAGAAAATTAAGATATCATTAATGGGAAGGATGGTAACAGTGAAAATGTCAATCTTGCTGAAGATGCTGTTCCTTTTTCAAAATATTCCAGTCTTATTGAATGAAAAACCATTTTGGGAATGGAAAAGGACATCGTGAATTTTATATGGCTAGGAAGAAGACCAAGAATAAAAATGAAATTCCTACAGGATGAGGTTGCAAGAGGAGATATGGGAGTACCAAACCTGAAACTATATTATGATGTGTGCTGCCTGGAGTGGGTAAGAGAATGGTTGTTGTTAAAAAATAGAAGATTACTGCAGCTAGAGGCCACTAACAATCACTTCAGGTGGCATGCATCCCTTTTTTATGACAAAAAGAAGATCAACCGTGAGTTCGGCAACCATATAGTAAGGGAGGCCCTGTATAGAATATGGAATAAGTACAAACATCACATTAACAGAAATATACCATTATGGGCCTCTCCAGTGGAAACCTTTCACAGAACAGAAAAAAAAATAGAGGAATTTTCCTGGTTAAGGTATGCGGATGTTCTAACCAGTCAAACAGGTGGTAGTTTCAAATTGAAGACTATCGAAGAGATGTTGGAAGAAGGATTCAAGGCATACTGGTTTCTTTATAGACAGATCAAGGAAAGATACAATATGGACAACAAATTACAAACAGAATTGGGAAAAATACTGATATTAGAAAAAGGAAATTGATCTCAAAGATTTACAAGATGATACTTAAGATAGAAATGGAAAAAGAAACGAACCCATGCTAAAATGGGCTAAGGAATTTGGAGAAAATATACAACTAACAGAATGGGAAATTAATTGGAACAGAAGATTGAAACACACACTTGCAACAGACTTAAAAGAAAACTACTATAAAATCCTGTACAGATGGTATTTGACACCTGAAGGATTAAATAAAATCTACAAAGATACAAATGGCAGATGTTGGAAGCGCAAAAAAAGAAAGAGGCACTATGTTACACGTGTGGTAGGCATGTGTTGAAGAAAAAAAATTGGGGCCCAATTCTGTACAGTTATATCACAGATATTCAAAATAAACTTGAAGAAGAACCCAAAAACTTTCATATTAAACATGGTAGAAGAAGAATTGGGGGGGGGGAGGAAAAATCTTGTTTTACATGATTACAGCTGCAAGATATATGTGAAGTATTGGAAAAAGGAAGGAATACCTGATATAAAGGAATGGAAATGGGAAATGTATAAATACATGGGAAATGATAAACTAACACAATTACTTAGAAATGTACCACTGCAAAAATTCAAAAAAGAATGGGGTACCATGAAAGAATATCTAGAAGCACAGTAACAGGAGACTGGACTATTTAGAGGACTTAAACATATAGCCAAAATGATAATAAACAAACAGAAGAAGAGATAATTAATTGAAGATTTTAACAATAACTCCAAAAAAAAATCCTACAAAGGTATATGAAAGATTATAAATATAATATGTATTGGTAATAAAAATAGGGAGAAAGCAGTTCAAGATTTGAATTTTTTTAAAAAAATACTGGTGGAGTGGATAGATGAATAAGAGCAAAAGGAGACAGAGATATGTAAAAAGGAAAATAAAGGGGAACAAAGCAGGTAGAAGTTAAAGTTGAGTAGAGGAAAGGAATTTATATATGTTTTTTATAATCAAAAAATGAAAATTTGGATATTTTGTCTAGGTATGTTGGGTAGGGAATTGTGTATGTGTGGGGTATAGGTGTAGTTTTTATGTATAGTTTATGTCTAAGATTATGTGCTGTTTAAAATATGTTATGGATGGAGTTGTGTGATTGTTTAAAACATAAACTTTAGAAAAAAAGAAATAGTTAAAGATTTCCCATACCTTGGCTCAGTCACTGATCAAAATGGAGAACGCAGTCAAGAAATCAGAAGACTAGGAATGGGAAGGGCAGCTCTGAAAGAACTAGAAAAGATCCTGAGATTCAAAGATATACAACTGAACACTAAAGTTAGTATTGCCCATGCCATTTTATCACTATGTATGTGTTTGAGAGCTGAATGGTAAAGAAAGCTGATAAAAGGGAAATAAGCTCTTTTGAGATGTGATGCTGAAGAACAGTTCTGCAGATACAGTGGGTGGCTAAAATGACAAACAAATGGGTCTCTGCAGGAGTCTATCCACCTCCAATGTGGTCTTCCTTTTTTCCTGCTGACTTCTCACCTTACCAAACATTATCATTTTTTCCTCATGAGTCATATCATCTCATGATATGTCCAACATACAACAGCAAAATCCACAAAAAGAAAACCACTATAGTCTCCTAATGACAACAACAAATACTAGACAGAAACAGTTATACAATATAGGATAATTCGTGTTTGTGTAATGTTACATTAGATTATTTATAAATTCTTTGATATTATTTCATTGTGATCTTGTTATAATCTGCTTAGTATTTGTTGTTGTCAACATACAACAGCCCCATTTGAGTCATTTTGGTTTCTAGGAAGAGTTTAAGGAAACATGAAAACTAGCAACTACTGGCTATAGGCAGTGCTTTTAACAAAAAGATGAAATGACACATAGAAGTAGTTATGCAATACTATGAATGCCACCATCAGCAGTTGGCTTTTCCTATGGGTCAACCACCCTTTATAAGGAAAATATTCTGCACCTGTGTTATATTGCTCTTTCTCAACAAATTCATACTACGGTTCAAAGATGGTAAAGTCACATGAGTTGGCTGAGGATATGATGGTTGTCTGCCTTGATTCCCTGGCTTGTTTTAGGCAACTTGAACCTCCTGGCAAATATCCAGAAGATCCAGACAATAGTGAACGATGCCCTTGATGCAAATTTGCGCTGCATCAAAGCATCTGAGCTGTTGCTAAACCAAGGGATCAGGTCTGTTGTGGCTTTATAACCTTTAAAAAGTCATATAAATCTATCATTGTACCCCATTTTGGAGACCAAGAAAAAGGAAAGGAATGCACATTAAACCATCTGCCTCTCTCTGGGACACCTGAACAAAATCAGGCTTGCAAGCTGACTCTTGTTCACATAGGAACGGAAAGCTAGACATGGTCTGCCAAACAGCAAAGCAATGCCTGCAACACCAGTTTAAGGGTCACTGCACTCTCCTCTTCAACAAGATACATCGACCAGACCCCCTGTGCTACTAGAAGGTGGGAACTGGCTTTTTGTCATAGATAACATGTACAAGATAGAGTAAAATGTGCAGATGGTTATGGGTATGAAGCAATTGGATATTGATTCATCACAAAGTTGATTAATGCAGGACAGACTTGTTCTGCAAGTGTGTAATACCCATGATGGTCATGCACAGGCAGATGATAATACTGGATTTCTGTACAAACACACACATTTGAGAATGCCAGCACACACAACACTACCTGTCACCAAGACAAATTTCTTGTTTTATCTTTTCTAATTCCTCTTTGTTTTCTCTGCAAACCACAGTAAGTTAAACAATAATTTTTGCAATGCCAGTCCATAGTAAATTAATATGGTGGAGAACCATCTGCCAGTAGCATAAATACAAAAATCTGTGTAAATGAGGACTCTCTCCTCTTGTTCAATGATAGGAAGTGCTCTGCTAAGACTCTGCTCTGCTCAGAGTGCAGGAAATCCCCATCACACCAACAAAGTATTCTCTGATTCATACAAAGAGAATAGGTCAATCCTATTTCATGCATCAAGTCCTGTCAGCACTGATGCCCTTGCTCAAACCTGTTTTGCAGACTCAGCTTGAGTTCCAAATGTCTCACTAGTCACAAAATCATATGTGCCATTCTGTATTGACATTTTATAGACAGGAGCCTCCACCCTAAGTTTAGGCACCATACAGTGAATTTCCAACACCTTGCATATGATGTGAGCAATGGTAGTCTCAAGTAAATCTTGCAAATACTTGGAAGTGTAGAAATGTACTGTACATATGGCAATATAAATAAGAACCTTGTGTAGCCCCCTATCCAATCCTACTCTGAGCCTGATTTAGTTATTTAAATTATGCTCCAGATTGATTCACATGCAATCTAATTCAGAATCCAGCTCACACCTACTCTCACTCACTTCTGTTTGGAAGCCTAAACAGCTATACATTTTCAGTTTCTTAGAGTATCTTGATGACACTTGGAGGCATGGTAAACCCTAAAGAAGACATTGTTAACTCTGCCAGATTTCAGACTTCATGGGTTATGAAGTTACCTATTTAACTTTTTTGTTTGTTTGTTTGTTTGTTTTGGTTGAAAAGCATTCCTTTTGAAAACTGTTGCCAGTTAAGGCAAGTTAACCACCAAACAAGGGTGTGTCTGTGTGTTCTTCTGGCTTTAATCCAGAACAACAACAACAATAATAATAATAATAATAATAATAAATTAAATTTCTGATTGGACAGGCTAATAGTAGGGAATGAATGAAAGACTAAAGTCCTAAACAAATAGCAATACAAAGTCATTTCCTACTTATGGCAACCCTAGGGCAACCCTAGTGCATGATTTCTTGGCATGGTTTGTTAAGAGAGGTTTGCCATTGACCTGAGATTGAAGCTGAGAGAATGTGACTTGCCCAAGATCACCCAATTGTTTCCATGGCCAAGTGCGGATTGGAACTCTGATCTCTCAGAGTCCTGGTCCAACACTCAGATCATTACAAGATACAAAGATACATACACAAAGAACTCCAGAACAGAAAAATGAGAAAAGCATTCTGACCTAAATAAGTATACAGGATTCCACTCAATTGTATGTGTACACAACTCTGACTTAAAAAGTATCAGAGTATGTTGATATATGTCCAAAAATGAGCAAAAGTACATGTGTATATGGAGATAATCCA
This sequence comes from Phrynosoma blainvillii, assembly GCA_026167975.1. Taxonomy (NCBI): domain Eukaryota; kingdom Metazoa; phylum Chordata; class Lepidosauria; order Squamata; family Phrynosomatidae; genus Phrynosoma; species Phrynosoma blainvillii. Next base: position 44,731,386 of record JANUYF010000005.1, read on the forward strand.
TGAAAGGAAGTAGGAAAAAAGGAAGACAGCAGTAGAAGTGGATTGATTCAACTAAGGAAGCCACAGCCCCGAGTTTGCAAGACCTGAGCTGAGCTGAGTTGATGACCAGAGTCTCTTGGAAGTCTCTCATTCATTATAGTTGTTGTGTGCCTTCAAGTCATTTCTGACTTATGGCAACCTTAAGACAAAGCTATCATGAGGTTTTCTTGGCAAGCTTTTGGGGGTTTGCCATGACTGAGAAAGTGTGCCTTGTCCAAGGTCATCCTGTGGGTTTCCATTGCTGAGTGAGGATTTGAAAACTGGTTTTTCCAGAGTCCTCATCCAGCTCTCAAACCACTACACTACACTGGCTCTGCCTCATTCATAGGGTCACCATAAGCCACAATAGACTTGATGGCAACAGGAACATCCCTAGAGGGTATAGGGGTAGTTCAGGCTGCACCAGTCACATCCTGGGGGGGGTGACACCACTGTTTCCCAAACATCTGACTTTTAGCAGAAATTAGATGTGGCATTTGCTTGCGTCTCTTTGAAATGCTGGATCTCAGTGGAAGAGATGGGGTGAGGCTCAGTGGGAGGAGAAAGGAGTGGCCTCAGTTTTGTTTTTTGTTTTTTAAAAATAATTTTTAAATTTTAAATTTTTAAATTATTCTTTTAAATTTTTGTTTAAAAACATCACATCTTACCAAATTTTTAATTAACCACATGAAACTATGTGCATGTAAATACATTCAGGCTGTGCATATGGTGTTGTGATTTAAAGGCATAATGTTAATGTTGCTAGTTTAATATTTTATGAATAACATTAATGCAAAAAAATTACTAAGGATTCTGTATGGCAATGGCGTCACAACCCAGGGTGTCATGAGGTGTGGATGGGTGGGTCTTCGGTGTGGGACATCTGGGGAGCAGGGCCAAAAGAGTGCTGCCCACCTCACTGCTGCACGCAACTCTACTTGTGAGTAGAACAGCACATGGGGGGGCTGGGCATGCTCCCTCGCTGCTATGTGCCATGCCAAGCCAACAGCACCAAGGGGGAGACACTATTCTCATGAGAAGAATGAAGTGACAGAACTGAGGTGGGAGGGCACCACTGCTTTATGACGTGGTATGAGGGGGAGATCAATGGCAGGTGACACCTTGAGTTACCACACTGGGTGACACTAACCCTTGTGACACCACTGGATGGAAAATAACAAAATATGGCATTGATGTGTGAATATGAATATTGGTCAAGTCACAAATGTACACTTGTCTTTTACAAGATTACATTGGGTATCATATGCAAGAAACAGCTCTTTGGCTTCAGTTCTGATGCTCATGCCAGAGGTTTGGACATCTTCAGAGAAAAGCACATGTGTATAGATAAGCCTTCCTCAATCCAGTCTCCACAAGATGTTTTAGATTATAACTCCCATCAGCTTGGTGAGTACAGTCAATACCTGACTGGGAGTGGTGAGGTCATAGTTTGGAAGACTTGCCAGGCATCTACCCATGGAGAGGGTGGCATAGACCCTTCCTTTCTGTCACCTCCACAAAGGCCTACATAAAATCTGTGGATGTTGAAAGTGGGGCCAAAGAGCTTCACACCTTCAGGCTAGCCATTTCAAAGCTCCACTGCCCCTTTCTATCTGTGATGTTCATTCACACTTAAGGGGGCTACTGTAGCATATCTGGACAGTGTACAGTTAGAAAGACATTGTCAGAGCCAGAAGGAGTTATTTTTTGTATACAATCCTCCCTCCAATTCCCCCAGCCAGACTAATCACTGACAATGTTGGCTGGAAATTCTGGAAGATATAGTGCCAAAACCCAACTTTTCTAAACTCTGGTTAAGTAGGTAAAGACTTAACCTGTTAAATGTGTATTTCACCAAAATTAAAACTTTGCTTATTGGAGGTTTTTTCCCCTCTAGTAATTCTTTTCATATCTTCAATAGGGTTCCAATACTCTGCAGTGATTAAGTCTGAAGCATAAGTGAATTAACACCTGACATTTTGAATAATGTTGATATGAATTTTTCTTTTTATCATACTCATCCAAACAAAATAATATACTGAATAGGGATATAAAGTACATTGCACCCAGAGGGCATCAAGCTGGGAGAGATTGGATTATATTTTATTTGGGTTACACAAGTGAATTCAGCAACAGATGTACGGTATTCTTCTCTGCACAGGGTTACCTAGACTAGGGCCATTCTTTGTTTTTTGTTAAACAAAGAAAGGAGGTGTGTGTGTAAAGTATATTTGATTTAAAGATTTAACTCTTCCTCCTTATTTTAAAAGTGCACCTTAAAAGTGTTAAACCACGGTTTAATCCATCATGCAGAGAACGGATAATGCTGAGATGAAATGGGTTGGATTACCTGCTCCTTAGAAAGGAATTCACATTCTGTGCCCCTCACAGCTGTGTGCTTTTGTTTCCCTGACTTTCAGTATCTATTTCCTTTCACAATTATCATCAGTTTTGCATTGGCACAATACCTAGAGACTAGAATCTAAAGAGAGGCACTTTGTGCATCTAAGGTCTCTCACACAACAGGGCCACTGAAAATTCTAATTCCCCTCCCAGAGAGACAGACAGACAGGCCAACACAAAAATAAACAGAGTGCAGTTTGTGCCATGTCTTGACATCCATGACATGCCACAAACTCAATTAGGTATTAAATGTCATCCGGGGATGAAGCGATACAATTCTCACTGGGGTCAGAAATGAAAATTGGGAGGGGAGGTAGAATAGTTTGGGCATGTGATTAGAAAAAGAGATTTCTGTAGGGAAAGGTTTTCATGGGTAGTGATAAAAATAACTCCAAATTATTGCATTTAGTTAGAAAGTATGTGGTGAAACTTTCAAAACAGCAAATCATTTTAAAATACTTTTTTCCACATGCAAAATAGTTGGTTAAAAAAAAAAAGGTTTATTTATTTATTTAAAGTATTCTGTATTTCCTCCCAGTCCACAGCAGTGACTAAGATGCAAATGCATATTACACACGTCATCCTATTATAATGATCTGAGCAGTTAACAAAGTGTAAAGGACTGTGATGGATTGATGGATTGATTGATTTTGGTAGACTTGTAGAGAATGTCCATTTTAAATTCCTTCACATTCATTCCTTTCAAAAGCCAAGATTACCAAATTAGCTTTTATCTAGTGAAGCACTGAATGCCTGTATCATGTCAGCACACATGTCAATGTTGAAAATGAATTTTTGCACACCGTTGTAGATGCACCAAAGGTAAGTCCTGCAGCATACAAAATTCACTTGCATGTATAGGCTTCCTTGTACATGTACAGTGTTTTAATAAGTTTGTAGAGTGATTGTGTCAGGGTTTTGCATGAGTCTGCCATATCATTTTCTTCAGATGCCTAAACTGCTTTTTTAATAAATGTTCAACTGCAATGCTATACATTTGGGGACTAAAGGAAAATTTCATTTGAATAAAATTCTTTTTGTAGAGTCAATGCCCTCATCCCTAGCCTCATGACTATGCCCAGAGCAACAGAAGGAAAAAGAAAGGAGAAGAAAGCATTAGCAGTGTTTTTTCCCTGCAGATACCTTACTGAAAAAACTAGACCAAGACATCCTAAATCAGGCATGAGAACTAGATACCACCAAAGTAGTAGTGAACACATTCTTGATTTTCTCACCCTTCCTCTTATGGCTCTGAATTACATAAATGCGAGTTCTGACAGTGCTCAACTTGTGAAGGTATCAGGTCCAGCAGAGATGGGGATGAGGAGAGAGGTGAGAATAAAGGGATCTGTCCATAGCTTTTTCAAAATTGCAGCCACAGTGAAAGATTAGGGATATGTTAACTCTATATGTAAGGTTCTATTTTATTACCTTACAGCAGCTCTTTCTTTTTTAAGTGATATTGTACAGAACAAAATACCTGCAAAGGGAAAGAGCAATCGAGTAATGTATGCTTACATTAGCTACATATGCAGTACACAGTTGTTCCTTCTTTTAGCAATTCCTCATGTTTAAGGATGTGTATTCCAAATGCAATATTTCACAGACTTCTCTATGGGCATGTCTACACAGGCCAAATAAACCTGCCCCCCCCCACCAGCCTCCCATTATCCTGTCCACACTAAGCAGGACCAAAGACTTCAGGCCAGCCCTTCCTTAAAGTAAAATGTTAAAACTCACCATTTTCTTTGGATTCCCCCTCCCCCAAAAATTCAGAACACTCTGAAGCTATTGCAGCCAGCTTTACATAGCATTCCACTGTGCTACTCAGTATTGGTGCCACTGGTGTAAGTTGCTTGCTCTGAGGTCACAGCAAGGCACCTAGCCATGTGAGTGACACTGGGTGCCTTGTTTTTGATCTCAAAGGGAGCAATTCACAGCGATGGTGGTAGGCAGCTTTAGGTTTAGAGCAGCCCAGAATATTCTGGCCAGTGTAGACCTATCCTTTAAAGGAGAAACCCCCTTTTTTAATTGCCATTACACCTTGAAGTGAAAAACCAAGCCTTGAATTTATTTACACAAACTGGTTCATTTTTCCCCCAGAAACCAAACTGCTATAAGGAGCTAGATAGGTATATATCACCTTTCTCATACCAGAACCTGCATTTTCTCCCTTCATTTTAATCACCTAGGTTTAAAGGCTTGGCTGTACACTGAGCTTTATTTATGCACTTAAAAGGTAACCAGACTTCCCCCAACAACAATCTCCTTCCAGGTGGATTTAAGCACAGTTCCTTAGTACTATTCAAACCCTAGACAATCAACTCCAGTGGAACAGGTATCTAGACATTCTCCTCATGTTACGGATAGAAAATTAAGGCAGACAGGTTGTTGACATTAATCCACAATGCATTCAGGCAAAAGTCTCTGCAGAGATTGGATGACAGAAATCAGAAGAGAAAGGAGGTTGGTAGGTTGTGTGCCCATCCCATAGCTGCACACACAGCTGCAAGATAATAATACTTTGCCATTAACAGATGCTTGTGATCTAGCCTCACTTGTAACCCAGTGTCCAGAAATCTCCCTAAGAATCTGTTCCATTGGACATTAATCCCCATGGTACATTTTCTTTTCTACTGGGATTAATCTGCTCAAGTGCAATTCATAACATTCTCTGCTGTCCTGCAGGCAATGTTCAAAGTAAATCAATGAACACTGTCCTATTTATTAGAGTTTTTGAAAGGTCTGTCTTCTTTCCTCCAGTACAAGCACAACCAACACAACACATTGCATAGCTTAGAAGAATGTGGTATAATCAAGACAGGAAAAGTTGGTCTACAACTCTCATGCTGACTGAGTGATTATAGGAACGGTGGTGTTAAAAAGTAACTTTGGTATTTCTAGATGCTTGTGCTGTTTTAAATTACATTCCTATAATGTGACATTTCATTGAGGGTCAATATTACTGGATCCTACTTGCTTTTACAATTGCAAAAAGACTTGTACTCCAAGATAAACATTCACGATCCATTGTTCAGTTGTTAGAAGATCTTACTACTTTAGTTGTCCATGTACATATATCTAAAGCTGTCAATTTTTACAAAATGTATTTTTGGACATGTAGGCTGGCATATTGTAAATGATTTGTGATAATCATAAATCTGACTTACATTATCAGAAAGGATAACCATTTTGGTCATTCCAAAAGCTGAAATTCTTTACTGGCTCCCAAACCCACCTTTTAAGCCACACAGTCCTCCCCAACACAACCTTTGCATGTTGTTTTGGAGAGTGAGAGAATTAATGGAGACATGTTCAGCTATTTTCCTGTAGCTGGCCATGTTATGTGCAGAAACCTTCTGAGGACCCCCAGAGGCCCCTGTGGATGATGGGTTATGAAAATCTTCCCATCAGCATTTCACTGCATTTCTCCAAACTCCATCAGAATTCTTATCTCATCTTTAGTTCCTGTTAGGTTGTAAGATTATTGTAAGATAATCCACCTTTAGTTCCTGTTAGGAGAGGGTAATGTATTAGGAAGTTGGGGTTGGTTGAATTTTCTTTCTTTTGGGGTTATTCAAACATGTAGTTTTGTATGCATTTTAATACACACATTTTGGACATCTTTCCCAATAGGTGAAAGCACATTTGCAAATATTTTTCAGCTGTAAGAATTTTTTTTTTAGTCATTCACATTTTACAAAACATGATCACAGCTTTTGTGTATATATGATTTTTCCCAAAGATGCTACAAACCTTATAAAAGTGTACATGTCAGAGGCAAAGTGTCCTTTGGATTTCAGTTTGTTTCAGGAGGTGTAAAAGGGACACTCTTTTCAAGCTCAGACAAAATTCATTTGCATCCCTAATGGGGCCAGAAGCCATCAGAGCTAATTTTGGTGGGACTACTACTAGCCCTAGTGTTCTGAAATAGATGCAAAGTTTAAAACTATAGTCCAAAAATGGCTCAATGCTAAGGAATTCTGGGAACTGTAGTTTTATGAGACATTTAGCCTTCTCTATCAAAGGGCTCTGGTGTCACAATAAATTACAATTCCCATGTACAAATTCCCTAGCCAGGGCACTTAAAGCGGTCTCAAACTGGATTATTTCTGCAATATGTTTTGGACCTACCATGGCTTACTTCACTGAAAGATAAGCTTGGAAAAGTTGCTTTTAGAGTACAACTCCCTCCAGCGTATGCATGCTAGTAAAGGATTCTGGGATTTGTACTCCAAAACTACAACTTCCAGTATCTTCATCAGCATGACCTTGAACTTAGAAAGCTTACTTTTTTCCTGGAGTTTCCAAATTAGGTTTCTTTACTTTTAAGTAAGCTCAACATCAAGGTCCAAGAAATGTGTTAATCTTTAAAATCTTTTGGGATGTTTACTATAACCCAGTGCTATTCAGACTGAGGATACATGGACTGGTGCTAGTCCATGTGCCACTGTCTGCCAGTCTTTGATGACTTTCCAGGAAACAAAGAAATAATAGTAGCCAATGGTTGCAAATATGGTACCAGATCCTGACACATGGGGGGGGGGGCAAATTGCTGCTCCTCCACATCAGATAGCCTGAGATGCACTGCTGTAACTCATTGACATGACTTCCTCTCCAGCACTTTCTGTTCAGACAATGTGTATGTCATTTCAGAGTTAACTCTTGCACAATGCTCAAACACTTTTCCCACATCACAAAAGCAGGTGTATCCATTTCAACTTCTTGTCAAACTGTGGCCACAGATGAAGGACTGATGGCTCTCGTCGAGACTATAATATGGTAAAATACAGAAAGGAGAGCAGTTCCAGAATAATAAATCCATGATAGAAGGTGGTATGATATGCCTTCTCCTAAGCAGAGGACTCGTAGAATCATAGAATCATAGAGTTGGAAAAGACCACAAGGGCCATTCAGTCCAACCCCCTGCCACACAGGAAATCACAATCAAAGCATCCCTGGGAGATGGCCATCCAGCCTCTGTTTAAAGACCTCCAAGGAAGGGGACTCCACCATACTCCGAGGGAATGTGTTCCACTGTCAAACAGCTCTTACTGTCAAGAAGTTCCTCCTAATGTTGAGGTGGAATCCCTTTTCCTGTAGCATGCATCCATTGTTCCGTGTTCTAGTCTCTGGAGCAGTAGAAAACAAGCTTGCTCAATCTGCAATGTGACATCCCTTCAAATATTTAAACAGGGCTATCATATCACCTCTTAACCGTCTCTTCTCCAGGATAAACATACCCAGTGTCCTAAGTCTTTCCTCATAAGGCATGGTTCACCATTTTGGCTGCCCTCTTCTGGACATGCTCTAATTTGTCAACATTCTTTTTGAATTGTGGTGCCCAGAGCTGGACACAGCATTCAAGGTGAGGCCTGACCAAAGCAGAATAGAGTGGCACTTTTACTTCCCTTGATCTAGACAGTATATTTCTGTTGATGCAGCCTAAAATTGCATTGGTCTTTTTAGCTGCAGAATCATACTGTTGACTCATGTTCAACTTGTGGTCTACTAGGACTCCTAGATCTCTTTCACACATAATCTTATTAAGCCAGGTGTCCCCCATCCTATATGTATGCATTTCATTTTTCCACCCTAAGTCCAGTACTTTACATTTCTCCGTGTTGAAATTCATTTTGTTAGCTTTGGCCCAGCTTTCTAATCTATTAAGGTCTTCTTGAATTTTGATCCTGCCCTGTGAGGTATTAGTCACTCCTCCTAATTTGATGTCATCTGCATATTTGATAAGCATGCCTTCTATTCCTTCATCCAAGTCACTGATTATAATGTTGGATAGCACTGGGCCCAGGACAGAACCCTGTGGCATCTCAATGGTCACTTCTCTCCAGGATGAAGAGGAGCCATTGCTGAGTACCCTTTGGGTTCAGCCAGTCAACCTATTACAAATCCACCTAACAATCACATTGTCTAGCCCACATTTTACCAGCTTGTGTGCAAGAATATCATGGGGACCTTGTCAAAGGCCTTACTGAAATCGGGATATGCTATATCTACAGCATTCCCTTTGTCTACCAAACTGGTAATGTTATCAAAAGAGGAGATCAGATTAGTCTGGCATGATTTGTTTCTCAGCATGTTGTTTTTCTGTTTCATTTTAAAATGACTAGGGGAAATCCTACTTCATCTAGAATGAACAGTTCATTCAAAAATGTTTTTGCTTTCTGTCTTGTACTTTATCAGTTAATAACAACAGCACACAAATAGGTGGAGAAGTTTACTACCCAGCACCCAATTGAAGGTATAAAAATGCTCTTTGGTTGACTTGAAGAGTGAAAAGTGAAGCAGTTCTTCATGCTTGTTTCCTTGGTTTGCTTTGTTCAAAGGGACTTCACCTTCAGGGTGTTTTCCCTCTGAGTAGACATATATAAGATTGCTGCAGCACAATGCAAGTATGCCAAGGATTTGTGATGTGGGAAAAGTGTTTATTTCCCCCTCCAATGTCTCAGGATCTGGTACCATATTTGCAACCATTAGCTACTATTATTTCTTTGTTTCCTGGAAAGTCATCAAAGACTGGCCGACAATGGCACATGGACTAGCACCAGTCCATGTATCCTCAGTCTGAATAGCACTGGGTTATAGTAAACATTCCAAAAGAGTGCTCTTTTAAAGATTAACACATTTCTTGGACCTTGATGTTGAGGACTGAGAAAAGTTTCAACAGCCTGAAGGCTAAATTTAACACTGGAGATAAAAAGTGAAGAGTGGAAAACCACTTAGTGCTTCTCTAGGATGGGCCCTGCTCCTGGAAAGCAGTGGGAAGAGACCACCAACATCCAGGCCCCTTCTAAATTTCTTTCCCAACTAACACAGCAAAAAACGTGGCCTGGGCTGCTTATCTGTCATTATAAAAGCTGGATATGATGAGCAGGACTTTCTAGGTACCTGTGACTCCTGCAGCTGTGGTGCAAAAGGAGTTCTGGCTGTAGTTGGCAGTGCCTGAAGCTACACACTTAGATCCAAAACAGTGAGACAGATTGTCACATGCATATCCTCTGTGGTCACAGGTCAGGTAATTGGTCCCAATACTATCCTATTAATATAAGGTAATGTGGACTAAAAAGTAGCAGTAGTCATTTTAATATTGTATTTCTTTATATTTTCTGATCTGTGTTAAGAAATCATCTTGTTCCTTAAACCCACACTGCTCACCACACAAAAATCTATTTTCTAATGTACATTTTATTTTCTGACTGCACAAAATGTGTCCATCTCTTCTGGAACCAATTGACTAGAGATGAAGGACAATAAGCAAAGAGTAGAATAGAAGGGACATGGCTATGGGATCCTACACAGCAGTGTCTGTACGTCTGCCTTTCACTCTCCAGACCAATGTTCTTAATCTTTGGGAGTTACAGAATGGATATAAAAGTGGCAGGTTTGAAGGTGCAGTTCCTCATCATGATAGCTTATGCTGAAAAGTGTCAGTTAGAGCCCAGTCAAACTACATAGTTATAGCACCATGATTCCACTTCAACTTCCATGACCATATCCCATGGCAGGGGTAGGCAACCTTTCCCCTTTAAGGGCCGAGGGACTTCAGCTCCCAGAATCCCAGGAGCTATTGGCCAACATGGGACTATTGGCCAACATGGCTGAGGCTTCTGGGAGCTGAAGTCCCTCGGCCCTTAAAGGGGAAAGGTTGCCTACCCCTGTCCTATGGGAATTTTACATTTGTAACTTGGTGGAGCATGGCAGCTCTTCAGGTGAGAATAATAATTGCTCCTCCCTACAGTGCAAATAGGCCTAAATATCCTGAAGGCACTAGATCCCATCTGATCTTGGGAACTTATCAGGGTAAGGCCTGGTTAGGACTTGGATGAGAGACTGCCAAACAATACCAGGTGCAGTAGGGCAGTGGTCCCCAACCTTTTTATTGCCATGGACTGGTCAACGTTTGATAATTTTTCCGCGGCCCTGCGCTTATTATCGGGACTCGCTTATTATTAGCAGGGCGGCCCGGTACCATTTGTTCTGCGGCCCGGTACCGGGCCGCGGACCGGGGGTTGGGGACCACTGCAGTAGGGTATATATATACCAGAGGAAGGCAATGGCAAACCACCTCTGAGTATTCTTTCCATTTAAAAAAAAGCCTAATGAAATACATGGGATATTGAAGGCACACAACACGCACAGACTACAAATCCCAGGACTTCACAGAATGGAACCGTGCCAGCTAATTCATAGTTCTGCAATTGTGTGTTGTGAAAGGACCCTTAAGTCTCAAGTAGTGCTGCTAGATCCCTTCTCCTCTCTTCTTTCTCTTGCTGAATCAGGCCCCCAAGCAGAATGCAGGTAGCTGAAGGGAGGGGATGAGAGGCAAAGTGGGGTGGGAAGGAAGGAAAAGATTTCTACTAGTTTTTATCTTTATCAAAAACAAGTTTTTTGTAAGGCTTACAGATCTTCCTCAAGATCAAGCCACCCCACATATTTGGGATTACAACTAGGTTACTCATCACAATATAGTGTTACTGTGAAAATCTATTCCACTTCCAGATATAGGGTTGCATAAACAGGTTGCAGTTACAGGAAAAGAGAGTCCACCTCAACATTAGGAGGAACTTCCTGACAATAAGAGCTGTTTGACAGTGGAACGCACTCCCTTGAAGGGTGGTGGAGTCTCCTTCTTTGGAGGTTTTTAAACAGAAGCTGGATGGCCATCTGTTGGGGGTGCTTTGATTCTTCATCTGAAAGTCCTGGGGCTTTGACCCTGTGAACCCTGGTTCCACTAAAACATGGCATTGACAATCTGATAGAAGCTATTGACCCTTTCCCCACAACATGGCAACCTAGACAAATGTACATGACCTGACCATCCACACTAGCATCCTATGTCATCCTACTGTCACTGAGAGTGAAACAATACCTTACTAAAGTAAGATCTAAAAGTCTCCGCTGAACACACACAAAGACAATGTTCAAAGTAGGAGAAAGGAGATCAAGGGGAAAGCATGTTTGCATCAAGTTTACATACACCCCAAAAACCATCTCTCTATGGGATTCATGGACTACAGGTTAATAAGCCTTGCTGCCTTAGACAGCCCCAAAAGCTCCTAAGGAGCCCACAAAGAGGACATGAATGCTACATCTTTCTTCTGCTGCTGCCCCCACTACACCCTTTCTATAGCTTGTAAGAGAAGACAGTGGTGCCACATAGCTCTCCGGGTGTTGCTGGAAAACAATTCCCAGCAGACTCACCCAACACAGGGATGATGGGCATTGTCATCCAATCACACCCAAAGAGTCAGAAGTTCGCTATCTCACTTGAAGATGCCACATGCCTTTACATGCCTGGGTGCAAAATTCAGGCTTCATTGGCCCAGCAGTGGGAACTCAGCCACAATTTGTTAGTCTCCTCTTGGTGGTAAGGTTGAAAAAGTGGAATCCAATCAAAGAAAAATCCTACAAGATCAAGTCTTCAGTTCTCAAACTAGTGGTTAGCACAACCTTTTCTTATAGACACATATACTTTTCTAAGGTACAAATAATGTCAGCATTTGAAACCTGATTTGATCTGCCGAGCTAAGTGTATATTCTGGCAGAACTATGCAAAATTCCTGTTTTAACACTGCATGTGATTTAAAATCTTATTGTAAGACAGCTGGGAATCATGCAGCCCTCCTGATTTTGCTGGGTTGCAGCTCCTATAATTCCTCACTTTTGGTGATTAGAGATACTGGGACTTTCAGTACATTTAGAGGGCCTCATAATTCTTATTATTTTTAAGAGTAGAAGATAGGGTGGGGAACTGGTCACTCTCAGGATGCTGCTGGACTGCATTTCTCATCATCCCTATTCAGGAGAGGTAATGGCAAGGGCTGATGGAAGCTGCAATCCAACAACAGCTGGAGGGCTTCAAATTGACCATTCCTGCTCCAAGGCCAGGGAGCTCTCTTTTTCTTCAGTAAGGACTTGAAATACTTGACAGTTCTTATGGTTTTCACTAGGTAATCATGTGGGTGGGGAGAAGTGTGCCAACATTTTTCTACACTGTTTCACAATGCAAAAGGAGTGTAATGCAGCCACAAGCCTCACCTAGCTTGCTCTCTTTCTCTCATGAATAGGTGAGCTGAGAAGAAAATATTTGTTGGAGAAGATGGGATGCAACTATCTCAGGCAGCACTGCTATCAGTTAGGTGATCTCCCACACCTACCTACTGCTGTTATATCTTGTTGTGTGCCTTCATGGTAATCCTAAAGTGAATGTATCATAGCATTTTCTTGGCAAGATTTGTTCAAAAGGGGTTTTCTTTTGCCTTCCTCTGAGGCTGTGAGAGTGTGACTTGCCCAGGGTCACCAGTGTGTTTCCATGGCTGAGCAGCGATTTGAACCCTGGACTCCAGAGTCATACTCCAATGTTCAAACCATCATACCACACTGTCTCTGTTCTCATATTTTGCATTATTTCTACGCTACACAGTTATATCAATTTGTTACCACTGTAACTGATGTGGCTCCATCCTATCTTAGAGTGTGAAGAAGGACTTAGGCTTCTTCTCTAAACTACAGAACTAAAATTCTCTAGTCGAACATTCAAGTACTTCTCTAAACTATAAATCCTAGGATGCATAGGATAGAGCCATGGTATGGAGTCATGGCAGCTAAAATCTATCTATCTATCTAATAATAATAATAATAATAATAATAATAATAATAATAATAATATTTATTTGTATCCCGCCTCTCTGCAGAGCAATCAGAGAGCAGCTTACAACATTAAAATAACAAGTGTTCTGTTTTATATCATCTCTCTATGCGGCCTTTCTCAAAGAAAGGGTCCCAAGGCAGCTCACAAATAGGAAGGTTTAAAAACTTTATAGTAACATTTTAAAAAGCAATTAAAGTCAGCTAACTAAAAACAGTATAAAATTACATAAAACATGCAAAAGTTAAAAACGTAAGTAAAACACACACCCCATGTAAAAGCCTCCCTGACATGATCATATATTAAAAGCCTGCTTGAATAAAAACATCTTTGCCTGCAGTTTCCAAAGGCAGCCCCATGCAGAGTGTCTTGCAGTAGTAACACTTAAATGTGACTTAAAAGAAAAGAACGTTAAGTATAAAAGGGATCATAGATATAATCTCAGATGTATATAATTGATAGCTATGAAAATAAGAAATATAAGGAAAACCATATATATACAAGCATATATGCGTGTATGAGCATATATATGGTTTAGTAAAGAGAGAGTAATATTGGAAGGTGGATTTCCCTTTTATAAAGACTATATGTAGATTTTCATGAAACTTTGAAAATATATATATAAAGAATAAAGCTGTAAGCGGGTTAAGTTAAAGAAATGAAATTGAATTATCCCTAAACTTTGAAAATGAAGGAAATACCAAAGCTCAGGAAGGTCTTATTTGTTTGCAATTGTCAGGTACATTGTGAATGTGTACATGTCTAGGTATTTGTACCACATATTTAGCTATATATAATTGAGATTAATATTTGTTTTTGTTTTATGTTGCTGTTGTTTTGTCTTTTGTAATTTTTTATTATTATATGTATGATTTTATTCTAATAAAGATATAATTAAAAAGTGGCTTAAAAGTGATATAACTGTTACAGATAGAGACAGTATTAGAGCAGAGCCCTTGAAATTGGTGAGAGTACAGCCAGTGTGGTGTAGCTGTTTGAGTGACGGACTATGACTCCAGAAACCAAGGGTTCGAATCCCTGCTCAGCCATGGAAGCCCACTGGGTGACCTTGTGCAAGTCACACTCTCTCAGCCTCAGAGAAGGCAAAAGCAAACCCCCTCTGAACAAAGCTTGCCAAGAAACACCACAGGGTCACCATAAGTCTGAAGCAACTTGAAGGCACACAACACAACACAGAGCTAGGTTGCATCTACATTGCATAATTAATGCAAGTTGACACTGTTTTAACTGCCATAGCTCAGTGCTATAGAATTCTAGGGTTTGTAGTTGTGTGAGATATTTAGCCTTATCCTTCAGAGAGCTCTGGTGGCATGACAAACTACAAATCCCAGGATTCCATAGCGTGGAGTCATGACAATTAAAGCGTTAGTTCTGCAATGTGGCAGCATCTCTCAGCCCCATTCGTTCCAATGAGTCCTCCTCTGTAGGTATTACTGAGCCAGGATTCAGCTCATTGTGATCACAGTATGATCTGCTCCTCAAGGCACCCCTTTCTTGAATCTCTACATGGAAAAAGTGGCTTCGATTGCATTTACTCCCAGGGAACAATTTGAAACTCTTAGTGGCACCGTAATAACTAACACATTTATCCTGGCATTTGCCTAGCTTACTTACAGGTAGTTAGATGTGTGGAGTTTATTCTGAGTTGGCAGGTATAGGTATAGGTATAAGTGTATGGGGAAGGAATGGGGGGAGATACTAAGAATGAGATTAAAGGAAAAAGAAATGTAAAAACAGGCATTGTCCTTTATGTCTTGAGGTGTATGTAAAATAATTACATTATACTGGCATGGTGGTTTGTGCATTGGACTATGACTTTGGAGACAAGGGTTCGAATCCAGGCTCAGCCATGTAAACCCACTGGGTGGCCTTAAGCAAGTCACACTCTCTCAGCCTCAGAGGATAGCAATGACAAACTCCCTCTGAAGAAACTTGCCAAGAAAACTGCATGACTTAGGGTCGCCATAAGTCAGAAACAACTCGAAGGCACACAACAACAACAACAACAACAACAACAACAACAAGAACAATTCACAACACAATGTTGATATTACAAAATTAATGAATATCTGGGGTTGGATAAAATGCATTTAAGCTTTAATGCAATTATTGGAGCCTTCATTCTGTGAATGGGTTTTCCCTTGATCTCATTGCTTACTTTGAAAAAAATAAACAAACCAAAATCCCACACCACTGCATTATAGGTCAATGTAGAATTACCCTTTCTGCAAATAATGAAGCAGGCCCCAGTCTTGGAACATTGATGCTGGCATAAATCAGTTTCACATTTAAAGCACTACAGGATGCTTTGTATGTTTAGGACTAATAAACTGGATGAGAAGAAAATCACTGGTTTAGGACTAATAAACTGGATGAAGAGAAAATCACCACGGATTATTTTTTTTATTACTGGTCGCCGCTGTTCGCTCTTTAGCCGCATGGCGGCGCTGTTTGGCTGTGACTGAAGCAAAGCGCGCTTGCCTTGACTCCAAAGTTTGCAGAGCGAACTGTTGCTCTCCTATTAGCCCAAAAGAATTAAAATGCGGTTAGGCAGGGTGAGAGGCAACGTGGTGTAGTGGTTTGAGCGTTGGACTACCACTCTGGTAGAGCAGGGTTCGATCCCCTGCTTGAGCATAAAAACCCACTGGGTGACCTTGGGCAAGTCACACTGTCTCAGCCTTAGAGGAAAGCATTAGCCAGACCCTTCTGTAGAAACTTTCCAAGGAAATCCAATGATAGAGTTCCCCTTAGGGTCGCGATAAGTTAAAAATGGCAAAGGCAGGGTGAGAAACAAGAGATCGGCCATTCCCCGAAATGTCTCCCTCTTGTTCCTTGAAATGCGTTATTTAACAGGAGGAAAGGGACTTCTTCGGTGCCTCCCTTCTTACCTTTGAACGAAAAGCAGCCCTCCAGAGGTGAACTGGGTCCATGGGTGAAAGAAAATCTTTTGGTCCAGAGCCCAAGGCTGCATTCTGATCCACCCATCCAACAGGAACAAGTTACCTTTTTTGGACTACATCTCCCAGAATCCCCAGAAAAAAATAGTTTTCCTGCAGCTACAACTCCCAGAAAATTTGGGGATATCGTTCCCAGACTCCTACAACTCCCAGTTGGCAGCAGAGGATGCCTCTTGCTGTCTTTGTTGTACCTTCAAGTCCTTTCCGACTTATGGCGACCCTAAAGCGAACCCATCATGGGGGTTTCTTGGCAAGTTGCTTTGCCATTCGACATCACAGTTTGCCTTTTTTAACGACCACTTTGAACTGCCCAGACGACAGCCTCCAGGATCCTAGGATTTGTAGTTTGACGAGGCACCAGCCCTCTTTGGCACAGAAGGCTAACGATCTTTTCAAACTATAAATCCTAGGATTCCATAGGATGAAGCTGCAGCACTTAAAGTGGTGTCAAGCTGCATTATTTCTACAGTGTAGATGCACCTACAGTTGCTTTTTATGGGCTGCAACTCAATGCTGGATGAGGGAACGCTCGGAGTTATTGTGTGATCTTTTGCTCGGAGTTATTGCCCAAAAAAGTTGAAGAGAAAAGGGGGGCAAACTGGTTGCATTTAGCAATATTTTCCCCTTGGCAAAAAAACAACAACATGCTACAAGCCAGTTTGCAGAGTTTTCTTTGCGATGCTCAAAAAAGGAAGGACTTTTTTCTAGCCTCTGGGATGCCAACTCCAGGAGTTGTAGTTCCACACCCAAAAAACCAACCTCAGTGAAGGAGTTCCCAAAAAGCCTAGTGAACCTCGGGGTCATTGCCTTCCTGACAGCAAGCTGGCCAGCATTGGCCTCTGGCTAGTAGATATCAAGGCTTTCTCTCCAAGCCAGGCTAATAGATCCCACAACCTGCCTTTTCCAGATCCTAACAATCGCCAAAGTCTTTCCTGGAAGACATTCAAAGGCAAAATGAAGATGCTTGAGATGGCCTCACCTCTGAGTATTTGAATCTGTGTCTTCGCCTTTTTCCTTCCGAATCTATTTTGCTAAGTTGACTGGCAGAAATAGTGCAAATTGAGTCCACTTTAAGGGTTAGGGTTAGTGCTAGGGAATCATGGGAATTGTTGTGTTTTGTTTTTTTCTGAGACATTGAGCCTTCTCTGTCAGAGAGCTCTGGTGCCACAATAAAATACAGTTCCCATGATTCCCTAACCCTAGCCCTAAAAGTGGACTCAATTTGCACTATTTCTGGCAGTCTGCAAAGGCCCTTGGTTTCCGCATGAATCCCGGAGCGATGGGGCTGAGCAAAAGATCACACAAAAGATCGGGGCAAAATTCCTGTGTTGTTGAGCCTCCACACCCCTTATCAGTCAGAAAACACACACAAACACAAACACACACTGAGGTCCAAAACACACTGCAGAAATAATCCAGTTTGAGACCTCTTCAGCTGTCCTGGCCCAGTGCTAAGGAATCCTGGGAATTGTAGTTTATTGTGGCACCAGAGCCCTCTGACAGAGAAGGCACAAAGCTACAGTTCCCAGAATTCCCTGGCATTGAGTCAGGGTCGCTGAAGAGGTGTCAAACTGGATTATTTCTGCAGTGTGTTTTGGACCTAACCAGTCTATTGTCGCTGAAAGAGCCAAAATGGAGAGGGTTGAGTGTTGGATTAAAGACCAAGGTTCGAATCCCTCCTCCGCCATAGAAGCCCACCAAATTACACTCTCTCAGCCACTGAGGAAGGCAAGGGCAAATCTGCTCTGGAAAAACAAAGTTTTGCCCAGAAAAACCCTAGGCACACAGGGACAAATTGAAGGCGCACAACAAACTGTCACTGACCCCTTTTAAGAATAATAAAAACTGCCCACAATCTGCCCTACTTTGCCCATTTACTTGGGTGTAAGCTACACTGAAGACGAGAAGGGCACCTCATATTCCTATTGAAGGAGTCTAGTAGCATGTTTCAGGGAGGAGGGATGGAAAAAGTACTTTCTAGACTCTTCCCACCCACCCACCCACCCTCTCTGCAAATAGCCAAAATTAATAACAATTTGCTTGCCAATACTGAGGTCCTCAAAAACACTTGAGGGACCCAGATCTGGAACTTTGGAAGCTTTGAATGCAATAGAAATTCAGTAGGATTCAAGCTGCCTTGAATTCAATAGGATTTACCTCTGAGTTCATTACACATAAGACTATTCCAAAACTCCCTCCACCATTCGTGGGGTCATCCACCCTCCCTGGCCTTTGTCCCTCAATGTTGTTGTTGGACTCCAAAGACATAGCCTTGGGAGGCTGGAAAATCAGCATGCAAAAGGATCTTCTCGTTGTTGCGTGCCTTCAAGTCATTTCCAATTTATGGCGATCCTTTCACTTTTTTTTTTGGTGGGGCTGAGAGTGTGTGACCCGCCCAAGGTCACCCAGGGGGGTTGCAGACTGCCAGAAATAGTGCAAATTGAGTCCACTTTTAGGGTTAGGGTTAGGATTAGGGAATCATGGGAACTGTATTTTATTGTGGCACCAGAGCTCTCTGACAGAGAAGGCTCAATGTCTCAGAAAACAAACAAACAAACAAACAATTCCCATGATTCCCTAGCACTAACCCTAACCCTTAAAGTGGACTCAATTTGCACTATTTCTGGCAGTCTTCAACCCCTGCCAGTGAGTTTCCATGGCCCAGCCGGGAATCAAACCCTCCTTAATCCTGACCTTGTCACCTCATTACCATACCCACAGGGTTGGCATTTCTATGGCTAGTCTTCTTTCCAAGCGTCCTACTCCAGGTAGGAGTAACTCCAAATAGGATACTCAGGGTAAGATACCATCTTAACTAAAGACTGAAACAACATGTAAGCATCTGACTAATATCTCCAGTTGTTTTTTCTCCTGTTTGGTTTGTAACATCTTGCCTGGTGAAGAAGACCATGGAGCTTCCAAAGCTTGCAACAAATATATTGTGCATTTTGGTTGGCCAATAAAGGTATCACTGATGGATTTTTGTTTGAATTTCCAGGTAGGAGCGTTTAAGAACGCAGCTTTAACGAATCCCAATTGTCGAAGTGAAAAATTAATTCCAGCCTAGTTCTTTCATCTGGCTGCAATCTGGTTTGACACTACTTTAACTGCCATGGCTCCATGCTATGGAATTCTGGGAACTGTAGCGGTGCTCTGGTGCCACAACAAAGTAGAGTTCCCAGAATCCCATAGCATCTCCATTTCCTACCTGGAAATGCAAACAGAAATCCATCAGTGATACCTTTATTGGCCAACCAAAATGCACAGTATACTTGTTGCAAGCCATGGCAGTTAAAGTGCTGTCAAACCGGATTATTTCTGCACTGTGGATGTAGCCTTTCCCCAGGTTCTCTGTCATACACAGAGAGACACAATCAAAATCACATTAAACTGAACCGAAGTAGCCAGGCCAGACCCCGAGGTAGTTAATCCGGAGGCACTACCATCACAAACTGAGTATTCACAAAGGCGGATACACTGAACAGTGTCAACACAAGGAAAATAAAAGTGTCTTTTCATATCCTAAAACTAAAACTAAAAGATTTCTCCAGGAAAAAGTGGCGGGATGGGATGATCTAGCAGTGGTTCCCAAACATTGGTTCTCCAGGTGTTTTGGACTCCCAATCCCAGAAGCCCCAGCCAGCTTGATCAATTGCCAGGGACTCTGGGAGCTGGAGTCCAAAACATCTGGACGACCAAAGTTTGGGAATCACTGCGAGGGGAAATGCGATTGTCCTCAATTTGAGATTACCTGGAGGCAAATTCCCAGAAAATCCAAAGGAATAGGGAATGGCCAAATTTCAATAACCCAGCAGAGCTATTTATTTGCGGGGGGGGGGGGGGCGGGGGGGCGGTTTGAGGATCACATTCAGGCAAATCTGCCAGTTCCAGATCCAAAAACTTACATATCTGTAATATCGACGGTGTGCGCTTTCTTGGAAGTAGGACGTCGTCTTTGACTATCTTTATTATCTTTACCGCAGTATATTTAGCAGTATTTAGGATTTAGGGATCTAATTACCAGATGGGAAATAGGAGACCATTGTCCTCCATAAGAAGTCTACCTCCTCCATGAAATTTTCCTACTTGGGTCGAACATGCAGAAATACAATTGAATATCCCAGGAAAGAGGTGTGGGGGGGGGGGGATGGGAGTGGGGGAAGCTGAAAGACCAAGGACAGCAATACGGAAAAGAGACAGAGTTCGAGGTGTGAACAGGACCCTACATACCCAAAAGGCACCAGATCTTGTTTGGTCTTGAAAGCTAAGCAGGGTCAGCCATGGTTGGTATTTGGATGGGAGACCGCCAAAGATTACCAGACGCTGTAGGCTGTATTTCAGAGGAAGGAACTGGCAAAAAGCATCTGTATTTCTTCTCTAAGAAAACCCTATGAAAGATATGGGGTTTTGGAAAAGGCTGAAACCAGCATCCAAAAGCAACTGGTGAAGCAGACTAAAGTCCATCAAAGCTTAGGGAAGGGGGCATCCGCACTGCAGAAATAATCCACTTTAACTGCCATGGCTCAATGCTAGGTAATTCTGGGAATGGTAGTTTGTTGTGGTACCAGAGCTCCGCTACCAACAAATCCCACTACCATTCCCAGAATTACCTAGCATTGAGCCATGGCAGTTAAAGCGGGTTCAACCCGGGTTATTTATGCAGAGTGGATGTAGCCTTGGAGATACTCTAGTTGTTGCAGGATTCCTTCCCACGTCTTTGAATGCAAGGCAACGGTTCAAGCAGCTGGTTTTATGAACAACGAATGGCGGAGAAAAAAGCGAGGGATGGTGCTCTAAGATGAAGCGATTTGGTGATAGGATGGTGATTTTTTAAATCTCTTACTACTACCGATTTCATTTTTTACACAACCTCTTTGTTCAGAGGCCTGAAATTTTGTCGGTACTCCGAACTAAAATAGACCCATTCCAGGGATTCCTATAGGATAAGTCTACACTAAGGTAAATCCTATTGATTCAATACCCATTACCATAAGGATTGAAACCATACATTCTTTACTCCTGTCCTTTTCCTCTCCCAGAAATGCAAAGGACTCTGCTGGCCCTGGATTTCTAATCCTTACATTTATTTTCCTACCCTTCTCACTTCTATCCAAAACGGCTGAAGGGTTTTCATTTTTGGCTTCGATCCTAAGAAAATCAAACGGAAACCCGCTCGTTGTTGGGTTTGGTGTAAGCAAATGGAAACCTGACTTGTTGGTATAAGAGGAATTTGGAAACAACGGTCCAGAACACACTGCAGAAATAATCCAGTTTGAGACAGCTTGAGCTGCCCTGGCTCAGTGCTGGGGAATCCTGGGAATTGTAGTTTATCGTGGCAGCAGAGCTCTCTGAAAGAGAAGGCTAAATATCTCACAAAATTAGTTTCCAAAATTCCCTAGCGTTGAGGCAGGGCATTTAAAGCGGTCTCAAACTGGATTATTTCTACAGTGTCTTTTGAACCATAGATAGACAGATATAGATCTCAGCTCCAAGAATCTCCAAACTTCAGGGAACCATTTTGGAACCATCCAAAAAAGTAACTTTCTGAAACTGATAACCCAAAAGGGAACCGTGTCACCATTCCTTCACCTTTCCTTTTATCGGTGTCCAAAAAGAGTGAGAAAGAGGACAAACACCTATCTTGTTAGTATGCCCTAAGTGAAATGCTGGGGACTTAGGGGGGTTGCAGACTGCCAGAAATAGTGCAAATGGAGTCCACTTTAAGGGTTAGGGTTAGTGCTAGGGAATCATGGGAATTGTTTTTTTTTTTTCTGAGACATTGAGCCTTCTCTGTCAGAGAGCTCTGGTGCCACAATAAAATACAGTTCCCATGATTCCCTAACCCTCACCCTAACCCTAAAAGTGGACTCCATTTGCACTATTTCTGGCAGTCTGCAACCCCATTTAGATGTGCACCCCATCCTAACCAGAGTTTCTTGGAAGGGATTGCAGCCAGAAATCCTTCCAAGACAGGTGGCGTAACCGCTTTTTGACACAAAAATGGTTCCAAGCAAAAAACAAAGGAAGGGAGGTCAGGATGGGAGGTTAGGATCCGATTGCGTGAAAATGCCTATTAGAGTTCGCAGGTGTATTTAGCCGCCCCGAAGTGAACTGGAGGGAATCAATGGGTTTCCTGGGCCCAGAAGGGGAAACACTCTTCCTCCCTAAAATGGCTTCTTGGGGCAGGAATTAGGAGGGCAGTTCCAAAGGGCTGAGCAAAAATGCAAAGAAGGGCACAGAGATCCTGAAGGCACTTGGGCAGCAAAGCGCAGCTTCCAGCTTTATCAGCGAATTTCAAGCCCCGCAGGGGTAGGCAACCTTTCCCCTTTAAGGGCCGAGGGACTTCAGCTCCCAGAATCCCGGGAGCTATTGGCCAACATGGGACTATTGGCCAACATGGCTGAGGCTTCTGGGAGCTGAAGTCCCTCGGCCCTTAAAGGGGAAAGGTTGCCTACCCCTGCCCCATGGGATCATTTGGTGAGATGGGCCAGCACTGCCTCCCTCCATCCCATTTCCTAGGAGGCCATCCTAAATTATTCATTCATATTTGATTTATGGCGAGCCTACCAGGAGGTTTGGTTGGCAAGCTTCAACTTGGGTGTTGCCATTGCCATCCTCTGAGGCTGAGAGAGTGTGACTAGCCCAGGGTGCTCACACGGGGGCTTGAACCCTGCTCTCCAGAGTC
The DNA here is from genome assembly GCA_026167975.1 of Phrynosoma blainvillii. Taxonomy (NCBI): domain Eukaryota; kingdom Metazoa; phylum Chordata; class Lepidosauria; order Squamata; family Phrynosomatidae; genus Phrynosoma; species Phrynosoma blainvillii. The sequence continues at coordinate 44,754,136 of JANUYF010000005.1, forward strand.
GTAGTCCAACGCTCAAATCACTACACCACAATGATTCCCATCACCTGGGACTTGCCCCCCCCCCCAACACACATACACCTTACAGGTCGCATCACACCTCTGGGGGTGTGATGCGCAGGGCTTTGTGGATCGAAGAGCAAAAGGGACCCCCCCCCCATTGGAGGGCAGAGACCGAGGAGACCCTGGGGCCAGAAAATGGGCACCGGGTGGAACGAGGGCATTGTCCTTCCAATAACAACTGCCCCCCCCCCCGCCGCCATTAAGTATTTCCTTCGGATTCCAAATGCCTAGCGTTGCAATAACTAAAGGATCGGTTGAGCATTTAGAAATGGAGTTTAGGCGTCCAAAAAAGCAAAGGAGAGGAGAGGAAGAAAGAAAGAAAGAAAGAAAGAAAGAACAGAATAGATTAGAATAGAATAGAATAGAATAAGACAGGGGCAGGCAACCTTTCCCCTTTAAGGGCCGAGGGACTTCATCTCCCAGAAGCCTCAGCCATGTTGGCCAATAGTCCCATGTTGGCCAATAGCTCCTGGGATTCTGGGAGCTGAAGTCCCTCGGCCCTTAAAGGGGAAAGGTTGCCTACCCCTGGAATAAGAGGACGGGAAGTGATCACAGCAAATGCAAATCTATCTGAAGAAGTAGATCGAGGCTGCATCTGCATTACAGAAATAACGCAGTTTAACACTGCTTTAACTGCCACGGCTCAATGATACAGAATTTTGGGATTTGTACTTTTGAGAGCTAGTGAGCCTTCTCTGTCAGAGAGCACTGGTGCCGCAACAAACTACAAATCCCAGGATTCCATAGGATGGAGCCGTGACAATGAAAGCGGTGTCAAACTGCATTAATCCTGCATACGCTACAACCTCTTTCGCCCAGTCTCGAAGGTGCCACAAGATCCCTTGGCATACTGAGTTTCCAAGCTAAAAGGCTATGCTTCTGAGCAGCAAATACAAGAGAAGGAGTCTCAGGTTCTCCCTCCCTGCAATACTAGAAATTTGAGGACTCAAGGAAAATTTAATGGGAGGGAGGTCAAACTTTTTCTCTAGGGAGGCAATGATTTTGCTTCCCTGAAGGTAGACCCTAATCTCCTAGGCTGCATCCGCACTGCAGAAATACTCCAGTTTGACTTCGCTTTAACTGCCACGGCTTCATGCTACGGAATTCTGGGAGCGGAGCTCTGGTGCCACAATAAACGACAATTCCCAGAATTCCATAGCATGGAGCCGTGGCAGTTAAAGCGGAGTCAAACCGGAGTTTTTCTGCAGTGCGGATGCAGGCCTACTAGGGAGTGAAACCCACCTGTTCCAACAGCCACCCTTCTACGTTCCAGTTTCTCTTTGGGGTTGCCATTTGTGGGTCTTTCCTTTAAGAAAAGGCAAAAACGGTGAGCCAAGGAAGTGGAGTTGAACGCGCGTCAAACCAGTGTAAAGCTATATGTCCACACTACACACAAAAAAGAGGAGGAGGGGGGCAACTCTCCTACCCGACATGACTCCCATACTTTGGAAGAGGGGTCCAAAAAAATTCAAACACCACCACCAACACCACAACGTCCACAAAGTGTGTGTCAAAAGAGTATTACAGCTCTGCCGCTTAACTCAGGCGCCCTAACTTTCCTCTAACTTTTCTGCCCGAATTCGGTTCCCGACTTTCGGCTTGACACGCCTCGTGTGGAAGAGGAACGAGGCCGCGACAAATCCCCCTTCGAAATGACATCGCCAAGAGTTCCGGGTTGTAGTGGAAAGTAACAAAAGAGCATCATAAACCCAGCGGAGTTTTGCAGACACACAATTGCAGGCACATCCCTCCCTTCCCTGCGCTTCCTTGCATTTTTAGGACTTTGGGGACGTTGGGTGGCATCGGGGCCCCTCCTTCCGAGTAAACGGTGCTTAGGATCGGGCTGTTTAACCTCGGGCCTTTTGCGAAGGCGGCTGCATCCGCACTGCAGAAATAACCCAGTCTGACCCCGCTTTAACCGCCATGGCTCAATGCTATGCAATTCTGGGAAGTGCCATCTTGGGAGACATTTGGCCTTCTCTGTCAGAGAGCTCCGGGGTGGCAACACACTCCAAATCCCAGAATTCCCTACCAGGGAGCCATGGCAGTTAAAGCGGGGTCCAAACGGATTATTTCTGCAATGCAGAAGCAGCCGAGGAGAACTTTCTTTTTTGGCTGAAGCCGCGAGGAACCCAGTGTAGCCCGGAGGACGCCCTCCCAAGTCCCAACTAACAAACAACCCAGAGATCCGCAAACGTTACTTGTCCTCCTCGAGGTTTGACGTTTCGGGGCGATCAAAAGTCGTTTTCAGAGAAAAAGCCCCTTTTCGAATTCCCCCATCTCCGAGTTTAAATTGCTCTACAAGGAAACAAGGATCGCCTAAATGCCCTGGAACTGGCTTTTTATATTCAGAAGTTCTTGGAGAGAGAGGGAGAGGGATATCTAAGTATTTAGCACCAAGACATTACTTTTCGGCTAACGACAACGAACTCCAGTTTCTCCAGTAACTGAAAACTCTCTTGGGGCTTTAATTTTCTTTATAACAAAGAAAAGAAACGCGAAATGTATCGTTGCTCAATGTAAGGAAAGCAGAAGGACGACCACACAGATATATATATATCATCACAATACGTTGTGAAGATATATATATATATATATATATATATATATGATTATGTATCTAGATATTATCTCTATATATAATCTTATAGATATAATCTTCACAACATACATATATGTTGTGAATATATATATATATATATATATACATAATCATATATAATCATATATATATATATATATATACATAATCATATATATATATATATGTTGTGAATATGTTGTGAAGAATATATATATATATATATATATATATATATATATATAATCATATATATATATTCTTCACAACATATTCCCGGAGGGTAAAAGTGTATTTCCCCCCCCCCCCCCCAATCTGATCTGTCGGGGAACACATTTCACAAACAAGCGCAGTCTTCAAGAGTGATATGAACATTAAAGTTTTCACTTCTGCCTTTGCACCCAATGTTTTCACTTTTGCCTTTAACACAATTTCTTCGGCCCAAATTGCTCAATTCTAGACTAACCAAGCTTATTTGGGAGCAAATCCACTTGTTATCAGTGGAAATTATATATTATTTCCACTGATATCTACTGAACGTATTTTTATTTTATTTTACTATTTGCCTGACTGTGCAGCATTCAAGGACACTTCCAAAGAAGCTTCTAAACAAGGGAAGCCCAACAAGGATGGGATGCAATATTTATTCTCCAGGGGAACATCAGGAAAACGTTTTCAATTTTCCGAAAGAAATTAACTATCCTGACAACCAACATTTTATCTGGCGTTTATTAATTCCATTTAAAATCTTACAGATAAAAATCAATTACAATTCATGCATTTAAAATGCAAATTTAAAGTGTTTCCAGCGAAAGGCTTCTCTTTTTTTCTTTTTTCTTTTCCATTTCAATGTGAAATATCCAAACTGATTTCGACATGACAACCAGACTATTCGTTTGCAGAGTTTGCAAACGGTTTCAATGTTAGCGTCGGGATCTTTTTCTTTCTTTCTTTTTAAAAATTATTGTCAGGAAATACACATAGGCCATCATGAGTCAGTTTCACTTGGACAGTTTATTTTTAATACATGGGTCTGGGTGAACCCACCGCTTTGAAATATAGGAGAACTCTCACTTAAAATTATACCTGAACTGCCAGCAAATGCAAATAAGTACATGCTCCATTAAATTAAATGTCATTCAACACTTATCAAATATTGTTTGCTTAATTACAGCCTTATGCCTATCTAAATTAATATTCAAGCGAAAACTATGTCCTGAAGTTTATTTTGCTGTACACTTCAAGGAACCAGTTTTTATTTTATTTTATTTTTATTTTTATTATTTTTATTATTTTTTAAAAAATGCAGTTAAATTAGGACTGCAACAATAACGCATTAATAATGTCTTGTGACCAAAACGAAAAAGGAAAAAGAAAGAGAAAAACAAAAACAAAATAAAGTGGGAAGAAAAAAGCTCAAGTGTACTTCAATATATTTTCAATATTTACTGGAAGTAATATACAAGAAAAATACTATACAAAATCGTCTCCTGGACAACTGAATTTCACACCAAGACACTGGTGGAGTTATATTGAATTGTGAACTCTTTTTACAACGATTGCCGTTGTACAAACCGTTAGGTTTAAAAGAATTTTACAAATATTGGTCTCTATTTTTATTTTTATTTTTTGTCCCTCCCTCTCTTTTATTTTGGCATTCAAACTACAGCCTCACTGAAAAGCAAGGGGGCTTCCTTACTTCTTTAAACAGGGAATATAATAATTTCAGTCCTCCAAAGTACTGCGTGAATGTAGGACAGTGAAACGCTGAGCTGGGAAAAAGAATGGTCCTATTAATTATTATTATTTTTTTAATGGAGGAATTTTTTTAAAAAAGAAAAAGAGAACGAACTCATTGAAGAAGTCTATATATTTTTTTGTCGCTGACTTTCAAGAGACAACTTTCCAAGGAAGATCTGGAGCCAAATAAATTTTAGAATTATGAGAACTACTCAGCCACCATTAAAGAGTTTTAAAGAGAAACTTGAAAATGAGGGTTCAGTCGGATTTCAAGGGGAAACCCTTAAGCGTTAAGGCTTACCAGATCATATCCAGAGAGTTTTCAAGAACAAATATAAACTATATTGGGGGGGGGGGGGATTGGAATTGCCAGAATAATTACTCTGTCTTCTCGAATTAGTTTTTTTAGGACCAAAGTTCTAGCGTGACTTAGCTTGTGATCAATTAAGGCAGAGATTTATAGCCTAGCCCATAATTCACTTAAACTAGTAGGATTTACAGGGATGGGGGATGGAGACCAGCTTGGATGCGTTTTTACTCCCAGGTAAACGTACATACATAGGATTGCAGCTGAGAACAACGCAATCCTATCCACGTTTTTACTCAGAAGTAAACCGCGCTGCCTTCAAAAAGCGATTGACCTCCTAGGATTTGTTTGATTGCAGCCTTTAGTTTTAATTAGGATTCGCTTTAGTTTGAATTGTTAGTTCAAAGGGGAAGAGGTGTCTATTGGGTTTAAAGCAGCGCCACTTACTTTCCGAGGAAACGCTTTAGGATAAGGCGGTTCTCTCTTGGCATGCAGGCGTTTTTATATGGCTGTTGACGTCTTCACCAGCTTGAAAGTGAAAGGCGCTTCAAACACGCATTTACTTGGGAGTAAGTGTAACTGATTCCCTTTGAACGTAACACACACACACACACACACACACTCCATATCTCCAATTGGGTTGCCCTGGGGTATCTCCAAAACACCATTTCTTATCTCTTAAGGCTGCATCCCCACTGCGGAAATAATCCGGTTTGGCACCACTTGGACTGCCATGGCTCAATGGTATGGATTGTAGTTTATTGCGGCACTACAATTCCCAGAATTCCGTAGCACTGAGGCAGGGCAGTCCAAGACTGCATCCCCACTGGAGAAATAACCCGGTTTGGCACCGCTTTAACTGCCCTGGCTCAGGCTATGGAATTCTGGGAATTGGAGTATGTTGTGAGGCCCACAACAAATAACCCTGTTTGACACCACTGTCCTGTCTCAAGGCTATGGAATTCTGGGAATTGGGGTATGTTGTGAGGCCCACAACAAATAACCCTGTTTGACACCGCCTTGACTGTCCTGGCTCAAGGCTATGGAATTCTGGGAATTGTGGGGCCCACAACAAATAACCCTGTTTGGCACTGCTTTGACTGCCCTGGCTCAAGGCTATGGAATTCTGGGATTTGGAGTATGTTGTGGGGCCCAGAGCGGAGCTCCCGCTCCGCTCTGGGCCCACAACAAACTCCAATTCCCAGAATTCCATAGCCTTGAGCCAGGGCAGTTAAAGCGGTGCCAAACCGGGCTATTTCTCCGATGTGGATGCAGCCCAAGTGGTGTCAAACCGGATTATTTCCGCAGTGAAAATGCAGCCTAAGAAACAGGAAGGGGGAAGAGAAACCAAGAGGGAATCCCAAAGACATCCCTATTCCTCCCCAAAGCCTCTCAAGCGTTATGAGCGTCACCCTTTTTTAACCCCTCCAAAGGAACTCCCCCCCCCAAAAAAAAAAACCTTCCTTACACACCCCCCACAAAATATGGAGCCACCCGCCACCTTCTAGCTTTGCAGCGCTGCAGTTTGGAAGCCAACTTGGAAGGGACGTTTCAGAAGGCGAGGGTCCCTTTGGAAATCCAAAATTGGCGGGGAGGGAGAGAAGCTTCTTCCCTTAGGATGAATGATGTCCTTATTCCAACAAAGTGCTTTCAACAGAAGAGTTGGGGAGCTCCCCGCCAGACCCCACCCGACGCCTTCCCACCCCTTTTTTCCAGAGGTCTTAATTCACCTCCTTTGGGCGGGTGGCCCTCTCCCTAGATCCGGATGCCACCGTTTCCTTAGACACCCCCCCAAAAATAAAATAAAGTACGGACCCAGCCCCGCCACCCCCGAGCTCAGAAGTCCTCAGGAGCTGTTTTTGCTTGGCAAAACCCAAGCGCTCCTCCTGAGGAGACCCTCCGTCTTGTCCCCAACATTTCGGGGTGGGGGGCTAGAAAGGGGGACCCCCCCCAAAAAAAAGGCCAGTCAGTCCTTGAATGGAAGCCAGGGCCGCCTGGTTTCTCCTGTCCGCGCCTCAGGTTTGTTTGGCCAAAGTCCCTCAGAACAGAGGCGGGAAGGCTTCAAATTTGGGGGAGGCAGGAAAAAGGCGGGAAATAAGACGACGACGACGACGACGACGACGAGTGAGGGGCAACCAGGGCCGAGTTCCTCCTCCTCCTCCTCCTCCAGCGTTACAAAGGGGAGTAATTTGAGGGAGAGACCCGGGCGGGCTTTCACTCCAGGCCGTTCCTGAGCCCAGGCTCCGGAGGTTGGAGCAGCTCCGGGGAGTGGCAAGGCGGGCTGCCGGGGGCGCTGTGCTCGCTGTCGGTGTCGCTGCCCTTCTTGCCCCCGGAGCCGCCCCCTCCGCCGCCGCCGCCCCCTCCTCCTCCGCCTCCGCCGCCGCCGCCTCCTCCGCTGTGAGTCTTGACGTGTTTGCTGAGGTGGTCGCTCCGCATGAAGCGCTTGTTGCAGACCGGGCAGGCGAAGCGCTTCTCGCCGGTGTGGGTGCGGAGGTGGCGCTGGAGCTCGTCGGAGCGGGTGAAGCGCTTCCCGCAGAAGAGCCAGTTGCAGACGAAGGGCCGCTCGCCCGTGTGCCAGCGCAGGTGGGCCTTCAGGTGCGACGTCTTCCCGTAGACCTTGCCGCAGCCGGGGATGTGGCAGCTGTGGAGGCCTTTCCGCCTCAGGCTGGCCCCCGCCGGACCCAGGCGCTCGGCCTCCTGGCAATTGGGGCAGTCGCAGGTGGCGCGGCCGGAGTAGCGGCGGGCCGAGGAGCGAGGGGAGCCGCCTAGCGGCGCGGAGGGACCCCCGACGCCCACCCCGACCCCGACGCCCAGCATGGAGCCGCCCGCCCCGGCCACCGCCGTCAAGGGCGAAGGCGCCCCCGGGTCCGGCCCGTAGGAGCCCGGCGGCGGCGGCGGCGGCGGCGGCGGCGGCAGCACGGGCTTAAATCCGTCCATGAGGTGCTGCGCCCCCGCGGGTCCCAGCAGGTGCGAGGAGGCCGCGCCGGGGCTGAAAGCGGAGTGTCCCGCCAGGCCGGAGTAATCCGAATTGTAGGCGCCCAGCGGGGAGTGCAAGGAGCCCGCCGCCTGGAGGACCCCGTTGGGGTTCTGGACGTCGAGCCACCCGGCGGCGCCCACGTCCCACCAGCTGGAGGCGCCCGCCTCGCTCGGGTGCGAGGGCTTGAACCAGGACTCGTAGGGGTGCGCCATCCCCACCCGCGGGTAGATGCCTTGCAGGCCCTCCACCGACGTGTGCACCTTGGAGAGGAAGACCGGCTGGTGCGGGGAGGCTTCCTGCACCCCTCCGCCGCCGCCTCCTCCTCCTCCTCCGCCGCCGCCTCCTCCTCCTCCTCCGCCGCCACCCCCCGACGGTCCGGGCGCCTGGAAGACGGAGTAGTCGTTGCCGAAGGGCGATCCGGCCGCGGCCCCGCTCGACGTGAGCGAGAAGGCGCTGGATCCCGGCGATCCGCCGCAGCTGAACGAGTCCGAGACCAAGGCGGCCGCCGCCGCCGCCGCCGCTGCCGCCGCCGCCGCCGCGTGAGCCGAGGAAGAAGAGGAGGAAGAGCCATTGCGAGCCGAAGCCGGGACCCCGACGCCCACCCCGACCCCGGCCAGGTTGCAGCTGCCCGACGACGAGGAGGAGGACGAGGAGCGTTTCCACGGGTGGAAGCCTTTGCCGAAGGAGGAAGCGTTGTCCGAGAGGGCCGAAGGCGAGGGGCTGGGGCTGCCGATCTTGTTGCAGGTGGCGGCGAGCATGGCCAGAGGTGTGGAGCCCAAACGCGGTTCTTCCTGCAAGGAGAGGGGAGGAAAGAAGAGGGAGAAAAGGCCCGGGGAAAGGCCCTGTCAGGCTCAGCAGGGAGGAGGAAGGAAGGAAGGAAGGAAGGAAGGAAGGAAGGGAAAGGAAAGAAGGAAAGGAAAGGAAAGGAAAGGAGGATAGAAAGATAGGAGGGAAGGGAAGGGAAGGGAAGGAAAGAAGGAAAGAAGGAGGAAGGAAGGAAGGAGAAAAGAAAGAAGGAAAGGAAAGGAGCATAGACAGATAGGAAGGGAAAGGAAGGGAAGGGAAGGAAGGAACGAAGGAAGGAAGGGAAAAAAGAAAGAACAAGAAAGAAAAGACGAGAGAGAGAGAGAGATTTCCCCCTTCTTCCTTCCCCACCCCGAACCACCCCCACTACCAAAGCCTCACTTGCCCTGCTTCGGTCCGGAGGGCTACCAAGACTCTTCCCCTACTCCTCCTCGGGGCTCCCTGGAGGATCTCAGCCTCTTCACCCTCGACGTTTCCGCTTTGAGACAATATCCTCGGCTTCTGGCTCTCTGAGAGAGCCGAGCCGCAGCCTAGAGACAAGCCGAGGAGGCTGGAGCTTCTTCGTCTGCCTCCCATCCCAAAGGGACCCGGCGGTTTCCACAGCCTCTGGGGACAGGAGGGAAGGGGAGGGGAGGGGGAAAACGGGGGTTGTAACGGAGCCCCGATCCAAGGACGTTACACTCCCCCCCGCCCCCCCGGAACGACAATCCGGGCTCTTTCCGCGTTGCCAACACAGCTATAACCTCCCCGATTCTGAACTGATTCCTACTGATTAAACTTTTGTTTTTTTAAGCAGGGTTCTCTCCTCTACCAGATTCCCGCTCCCCAAAATCTTTACATCAAAGAAGCAAAGAAAGAGGGCCAAAATAATTAAATTGTCCAACATACCTGCAGGAAATGAAGGGTTAAAAGGAGGGCAGACCCAGAAGAAGTTTTCTCAGTTTTAAAAATATTCTCTCTCCCATATAGACACACGCACACAAAGAGACGGAGAAAAGCAGCCTGTTTGTCCCCAGCAACCCCCCCCCAACCACGCTTTTCCAGCGGATCCCAGCGAGTCCAGTTCTCCAGGGACAGAGAACCAGTTCCTCAGCCCCAGCTTCGGAGGTGGCTGGGGGGCTAATGCCCTTAAAACCTTTTTGCTACTCGCTGACCAAAAAAAAAAAAAAAAAAAAAAAAAACAAGGAAGGAAGGAAGAAAAGTGACTGCCCTCTTCCCCCTTTCCCTCCCCCTCTCTCTTTTCTTTTCTCTCCAACTCCTTTGGACTTAGAGACAAGGAGAAAAGAAAAAGGAGAAGGAGAAACACAAAACCCTCAATGGAGGAGACTGATAGCCCCCCCCCCCCGGTCAACAGAAGGGGTTACTTTAACCCATAAAGAAAGAAAGAAAAGGGGGGGGGGTTGAAGAGAGAGGACCCAATTAAAAGAGGAAAAAAGTGTGTTGGGGGGGTGAGGGAGGGAGGGAGGGAGATAAAGCCTCAGACTCACCCCTAGAAGTGAAGTTGCCATCCCACACAGTGCCCTCCTCTGAGAGGATCTTTTTTATATTGATAAATCAGAGGCCGGGTGTGTGTGCGTGTGTGCGTGTGTGTGTGTGTTTTTTTAAAAGAGGTGTGCAATACAATGATCGGGTCCGCCCCTTCCACCCCAATTGTAGCTCCCTCGCAGGCTTTGAAGTGCCGCGGAGCCCCAGCCAGCCAATCCCGGACGAGGATTTCGGACGCTCCGAGACGGGGAAGCGTGAGGTCATCAGCGCCTGCCTCTGGCCAAAGAGAGAGACGCGCTTGCAGGCAGGAAGGGAAGAAGGAAAGGGAAACAAGGAGGAGAGGAAGAAGGAGATGCTTTGCAAATGCACGGGCCTCGCCTCCCCCTCTCTTCATTTCAGGGAATTTGCAGCATCCCTCTTTTCCCCCGCCCCCCTCCACTGCATCCGCACTGCAGAAATAATCCGGTTTCATACCCCTTGGACTTCTATGGCTCCATGCTATGGGATTTTGGGGACTGGAATTGGTTGTGGCACCAGAGCGGAGGGACTGGATGCAGAAAAGGAAGGAAAGGGGTGGGGTGGGGGAAATGATGCTTTGCAAATGCAAAAGAGGGTGGGCAAAGGCACAGGTGCTTTCCCTTTCTCCTTCCCCTCCCTTGAATTCTGGGTATTTGTAGCACCGCCCTTCAAAAATCCGCACTGCAGAAATAATCCGGTTTGATATCCCTTGGACTTCCATGGCTCCATGCTATGGGATTTTGGGGACTGGAGTTGGTTGTGGCACCAGCTCTGGTGGAGCATTTTTATTGGGAGGGGGGAATGCCACAAATCTCCTGAAATCAATTGGGGGATGCATTTACAAAACAACTCCCCCCCCTCCTTTCCTTCTTTTCTGCATCCGATGGCTTCGCTCTGGTGCTGTAGCAAACTCCAGTTCCCAGAATTCCATAGCAGGGAGCCATGGCAGTTCAAGGGGTTCCAAACCGGATTACTTCTGCAGTGTGGATGCAGCCTCGGTGGTATTTTTTTAAGTCCCCTTTCTCCAGATAAGCCATTTGGGTGGTTCGGGAAACCCCTCTTTTCCGATCCTTTCCACCCGCCTCCACTCGGTTATGTAAATGGAAACAGTTGTGTTAAACGAAAAGGGAGTCGCCAGGCCTTTGGTTTTGCTGATTTCCGCCTCCCCTCTTTGCAAGAAATGCTTGTCCGTGGGAGGAAAATACAATTCCAACCCAAATCTCTTACCCCTTTTAAAATGTGTATTATTTTAACATTCTTTTATTGTTATGCGAGTGGGTGTCCTTATTTAATTTTTACAAGGTGCCTTATTCCTCCTCTTTTTCTCCCTTTTTCTTACAAATGGGAATAACCACCACCCATAACTGGGGGCCCAGCTGCTACAAGTCCTGGAGGGAAGGGGATTCCTTCAAATCATAAAAGAAATCAGCCCAAAAAGACAGTACATAACCAAATAAAAGGAAAGATCTGGGATTCCCACCTTTAAGGAAATGGTACACTGGAAGTCACTCCCCCCCCCCTCCGATACTCATTTCAATGGAGAATTTGTGTGTTTGTGTATGTGATGCGTGTGTGTGTGTGTTGTGTGCCTTCAGGTAGTTTCCGATTTTTGGCCACCCTAAGGCCAAAAATCCTGGGGTTTTCTTGGCAAGCCCTTGCCTTCCTCACTGGAGAGGAAGCGAATGCAAAAATGAGGGAAGAGAGCTGGGCTGCTCTGCTTGCCATACCTTTGCTCTGGACTTTGATCGCACAAAAAGTACAGCAGAAAAGAGGATGGGGGAGAAAGAAGAGTGGGAATGTTTCAATTCTCTGTGTCCGACCGAGATGGCTCCCATTCGTGTTTTAACAAACTCAGCCTTAGCAAAAAAATGAAAAAGATGGGACCCCCTCTTTTTATTTTCTTTTTTTTTTTTTTAAGGGCGTCAGATTATTGACTGCGCATCATCATATCTTCTTGATGATGATAGCCGGTCCTGATCATACTCTGAAGTAAAGGAGCGAAGAGAATTAATGAACTGCTGGCTTTCTCTGAAGGCTGATGGTTCCCATAAACGTCGGCTTGCTGTCTCTCTGCGAGCGGCTCTGAATGATTTTAGCCTGTTGAGAAGGCGTGACAGGCCAGCCCCGAAGGAGGAACGGGTGGAGGAAGGAGGGAACTCCGTTTAACAAATAAAAAAGAATTAACTTCATTGCTTGGGTCGACTTCTATAATGATATTCCTTCCCCCCCCCCCTTTTTTTTTTCCCTTTCTTTTTCTTTCCCAGACCTCATGCACGCTCGTTTAAATTTCGGAGTGAAACGGAATCAATACTATCCTTGACACTCACAAACCGCCTCTCTCCCCTCCTCGCATAAAAAGTGGGAGTGTGTGCGAAAAAAGATCGCTTATTTATTTATTTATTTATTTAAAAAATAAAAAACACCCCCCACAGGAACATACACACAATAGGAAAGAAGGATGATTAGCTTTATCTGTCGTCTTTCTCCGAAGTGTTAACTATTAAGACATATATAGGCAGACGTATAGGAGAAAATGCCTCCAACAAAGAAAATGACAAGGGATATTTTGGAGTAGCCTTCTCTCTAGATATTGCAAACAGGAACAAATAATTTCTGTACAGATTAAAAAAACATGTTTGGAAAAGGAGATGCTAAACCTGTAATCTTGTGCCGCTGAACCACTTTGAAGGAGAGGGAAGACCTTTCCTTCCTTTGCTTCTTTTCTCTGCATTTTTGACATATATTTATCTTTTTGTGTACTGTACTTTATTTTGATTGATTTATTTTAATTTTATATATTTATTTTACTAACCCGGATCTCCTTCGCTTTACAATGGACCAGCCCAAGATGAAGAAGAGCCTCATCTCCAGAATGGCACCAGGATTTGAAAAAGGCTTCTGACACCCACGGACTGACTTTAAGAAATTTTGGGGAAAAGGGAAGGCAAAGGCAAAACTTGTACCGGTATCCACTCAGGGCTTGTGGCCCTCCTTCAGTAACAGCTGGCCTTTCTCCTCGTGTGTAAATTCTTAGCTAGCCCCTATAGGGCCTGTGGCTTTTGGCGATCATCACTGTTCAGAGTCTTTATATAGTAAGGGAGAATTTAAAAAATTCCAGGTGTCAGGCAGAAAGAGGTGAGAACCTAGGAAGGATATTTTCTTCCCTGAAATTAATTAAAACTCCCTCCCGTGCCCCACAGCTCCACACACACACACACACAGACACACACACACACACACACACACACAACGTTTAGTTAAATCTACGGGGATAGACAGACGTCGGTGCTTTTTCTTGAAGACCTGTAGCATCCCACCGCTCCCGACCAAAGTGACGCTCCATTAGCATTCTGTATGCATCTGCAGCATAAATTTCATTTGAATTTCAAATTTAATAAACCAGGAGGTTTTTAATCATCCCTGGTTTTATTTGTTTGATATTAACATGCTTATTGACCGGGTCTGTTGACCAGTTTGATCATTACAGGACAGCAAAAAGTTAATTAAAACGACCACAGCTCCTTAATCATATCATCTGTCTCATCCGTGTCGCTCCCTTTACTACAGGCTATGATGGATAGGCTCCCAGATTAATTTCTCTGTTTCTTCGATTTGGACAACAGCTTTGGGGACCTAATTTACATCCTGGGAACCACTCGCACAAGTCGGCCGAGCTGAAGAGCCTGGAGGCTCAGGGAGTCAGTCCCACAAGGCGAGCAAGGAGTGGAGGGGCTAAACTGGGGAGCTGGAAACCTTTTTTGCAAAAGAATGGTCCTCCCTTTCAAGCCCTCCCCTGGAACCACAAATAAACATGCTGAAAGGAAACGGCCCGTAGGGGGCGCTCCAGGGTGGGGCAAGTCGAACAGAGGGACGCATGCGCGTTTTGATTTCCTCGCCTGCGGGGAGCTGGGGTGAGTCCTCACTGACGAAAGAATCCGGTTTGATGTCGCTTTAACTGCCACGGGTCCATGCTTTGGATTTCTGGGAATTGTAGTTTTGTGAGACATTTAGCCTTCTCTGTCAATGCCGCAATAAACTACAATGCCCAGGATTCCCTAGCACTGAGCCAGGGCAGTTAAAGCGATCTCAAACTAGATTATTTCTGCAGGATGTTTTGGACCTTTTAGTCTCTCATGAAAGACTGCATCCTCTAAGACTGGAATTAATTTGTCACGTCGACAATTCGGATGACTTTCCGTTAATAGTTGTGTTCTTATTAGGAAGGCTAATGGGTTTAAAAAAAGAAAAGAAAAAAGAATGGCTACTTTCTACAGCGTGCCTCCATCCCAAAATGGTGGGTTTTATGGTCTTCCGCCACTATTAAACTACGTAATCTGGTTTGGGGACAGTTGGTAGGCCTCCTTCTTGGTTTTTTCACATATGAACGGTCAGAAGATGCTTTGGATGGGCTTCCCAAAGGGGGAGTGTTGAAGTCAAAAGGGGGAAGAGAGGCAAAAAATACTAATGTTGTAATCAAAGAATGGGTTTTCCAAGCGATTAAGCCCCCACTGCTTCTCCTCAAGACGATCTGTTGCAGAGAAGTTGGTTGATCGGTCTGCAAAGGGATCTTGTAGCGCCTTTGAGACGCACTGAAAGAGAAAAGTTGGTAGCATGACCTTTGGTAGACTTGAGCCGACTTCCTCAGATGGTGAAAGAGATTGGCATTGTTACTTCAGGAAGCCCAATGAATTCCATACTTTTGCTCCTGCCATGGTTTGTTAGGAGGGCAACATTGAATAGAAGAAGCCCATGGGAGTCCCTGGAGTTTATGGTCAGATTTTTGCCCTAATAATCCAAATGCACAGAAAAGATGGAATTAATTAAAAGGCCCTCTTTAACTCTTCCCTCTCTTCTCATTTTAATTCCTATGAAGAAGCTATTACCTGCCATCTGGAGAAATTTGTCTAAAGGAGTGACCAGGAAGAAAAGGTATGAAGCAGTAGCCTCAGCAGCACCCAAATGAAGCTCTCTTCTCCCTTTAGCAACTTGTCTCAATGCCATGCACACTCCGACATTCAGGTACTGTACTTAAAACAACAACAACAACAACAGCAAAACACGATTCATTTCCATCAGAAAGTGTTAGGCATTTGCTTAAAACCAACGTGACAAGGAAAAGGAGAAAGAGGGAATCCCTTCCCCAAAAAGGTCGGCTGCATCGAAAAAGTTCGTGCTTAAGGCGTCCCCATTTCTTGAGTTATTCTGGACTTTTTGAGTTCCAGAAAGTGCGTGTCCCCACAGGAATACAGGAATACACACACACATATATATTGCGCGGAGACACGATGCCCATTTCTTCCATGGGACATCTTAAAATGGTGATGTCTGGAATACCCTGTGAGATATATATATATATATATATATATATATATACATACACACACACACACATATATATATATATATATATATACATAGAGATATCTTCCTGCATATATGCATGCATGTGTGTGTGTGTTCGTCCATACATCATACACACATTATATATATATATATATATATATGCATACAGGCGTGTGTGTGTGTGTGTGTTCCTACATGCATATATCCCTCTGTGTGTGTGTGTGTGTGTGTGTGTGTATGTATGTGTATATATATATATATATATACACACACAGTATATATGTGTGTGTGTTTGTGAGTGTGTGTATTCCTGCATGCATTCGTGCGTATATATATATATATAGAGAGAGAGAGAGAGAGAGAGAATGTATGTGTGTGTGTGTGTATACATATATATATATATATATTATAGATAGATCGACAGATAGATAGATAGATACAAATATATATTCCTGCATGCATACATGCCTCTGGTGTGTGTGTGTATGTATGTCCCTGCTTCAAAAAGATGCGCTTATGTTGCGCTCACTCCATAGCCCCCCCCCCCCCCCCCCCGCATAAGCTCCCTCTCTGTTTGGGCCCTTCTTCTGGGACAGAGTTGCGGGAAGTTTCAGCGGGGGCTCCTCCAGGCTTTCCTTTTCCTTTCCCTTGGTGCGCTGCCCTTGCCGCTGGCTCGGCCGTGCGACCTCCCTCCGGGCGGGACACGAGGGAGGAATGTGGCTGGGCGGCGATGGGGACAAGAGGGTCACTCACTCGCGGGGGTGGGGGGGGGAGGAGGAGGAGGAGGAGGAGGAGGGAAGGGCCTTTCCAAACCTCCTGGTCCTCTCTCAACACCCCCCACCCCACCCCCCCTTCCGGGTCTTTCCTTCAAGTGGGTCTTCCTCTGCGAGGTTCAACGCACCGGTTGGGTTTACCTTCAGAGGAGGAAGGTGTGGATGAACCCCTTGGGGTGTCAAGCCCCATATTTCAACCCCCCCCCCCTCCCCAGCTCTGTCATTTCTGCAGAGGAGCCGATCCTAGCAGAGAAGGCAGGTGAAATAGAAGGGCGAGGAATCCTGTCGTGTTTCAGAGCATTCACCCTGACTGAGCAGGTGGAATTGGAAAAGAAACATATCCCCCCCCCAAAAAAAAACACCCCAAGAACCTGAAGCCTATTTAAAAGCCCCTCTTCCCCCCAAGGATGGATCTGTTGACTCCTCTCCTCTGCTTCTCTTATACTATTTCACTTTCTCACCGGAGAGTTTAAAAACGGCTAAATCCGTCCCTTCAGCAGTATTGATTTTCTTTTCATGCCTCTTTTCTTTTCTTTTTTCTTTCTTTCTTTCTCTCTCTCGCGTCCGAGGAGGTCACGCTTCCCGATTCCCTGGCGCGTCTCCTCCAGACGGATTATCCCGCATCTCCTCCGGACGGATGACAGGCTGCAATCGGACTTTCTGGAAGATAAATGTGGCTGCGGGGGGGGGGAGGATTACAAATAATTACAAATAATCTAGAAGAAGCCTGGCGATGGGTTCCCCTGTGTGTGTGTGTGTGTGCCTGCCTGCCTTTTGTTGTCTTCAACACCTCTGTCTCTCAAAACGGGAAGCTTTCTTTCAGTATTAGACAAAAAGAGGGGGTGTTCCAATATATAGATAGATAGATAGATAGATAGATAGATTGTTTGGTTGTGTGCCTTCAACTTGTTTCCGATTTATGGCGATCCTAAGGCGAGCCTGTTATGGGATTTTCTTGGCAAGATTTGTTTAGAGGAGGTTTGCCGTTTCCTTCCCCTGAGGCTGAGAGAGTGTGACTTGCCCAAGGTCACCCAGTGGGTTTCATGGCCGAGCTGGGAATCAAACCTTTGTCTTCAGAGTCACAGTCCAACGCTTAAACCACTATGCACGAGATCCACACACACACAAATAGATATCGATATCGATATAGATATAGATATCGATATAGATATAGATACACACACACACACAAATATAACATTTTTGAGGGAGTCAACACCTGCTACTCCACTCTGGAGTGACTTCCCACATATTTTCACCCGCTCCGTCTTATCATGGCCAGAAAACCCATTTGAAGACAGGTCGACGGACTGCAAGCAGGAGTTACGCTGTAAGAGGGGGGATTGTTATGTATCTCCAAGTGGCTTCCAATTTATGGCAACCCTAAGCCACACTACCACGAGATGTTCAGAACCACGGCTTTCCTCTGAGGCTGAGAGAGTGTGAGAGGTCAACCACGGGGTTTCTGTGGTTGAGTGCGGATTCGAACTCTGGCTTCCTAAGATGCACCTACACTGTAGAAATAATGCAGTTTGACACTGCTTTAACTGCCACGGCTCCATCCTACAGAATACTGGGATTTGGAGTTTTGTGAGGCACCTGCACTACTTTGGCGGAGGCGGTTACCTTGTAAAACTACAGATCCCAGGATTCCATAGGATGGAGCTGCAGCAAGTGGTGTCAGACTGCATTATTTCTGCAGTGTAAACGCACCTCCAGTCCAACATTCAGACCACCACCCCCACACCAGCCGGCTGTATGAGGTTACACGGAAGTAAACACGTGGAGCAGAGATGGAGAGTGTACCCTTGTGTGCTTGTCTTACAAAAATGACAACCTGCATCTTGGACAACGAGGGCTAGGATTGTCAAAGAAAGATGCTCCTCTATTTATATATGTATTGTGTGTGTGTGTGTGTCTATGTGTTGTTGTCGTGTGCCTTCAAGCCCTTGCCGACTTATGGCGACCCCACGGTGAACCTATCACAGGGTTTTCTTGGCAAGTTTCTTTATCAGAGGAGGTTTGCCAGTGCCATCCTCTGAGGCCGAGACAGTGTGAATTACCCCAGGTCACCCAGTGGGTTTCCATGGCTGAGCAGGGATTCGAACCCTGACCTCCAGGGTCATAGTCCAAAGCCCAAACCACTACGGTCCAAAACACACTGCAGAAAAAATCCACGTTGAGACCGCTTTAACTGCCTTGGCTCAGTGCTAGGGAATTCTGGGGACTAGTTTTGTGAGACACTGAGCCTTCTCTGTCAGGGAGCTCTGGTGCCACAATAAACTAAAATCCCCAGGATCCGTCTCGAACTGGATTATTTCTGCAGTGTATTTTGGACCTCCACCACACTGCCCAGCTGTATCTCTCTATTTGGGCAGGATCCTCAAGTCCTGCACCTTCTTTCCTACAAGCTTCCAGGTTCTCTGATGATTTTTTATATCCCTTAATCTCAGGGCCACCCATATTTGCTCCCAGGTCCCAGCTTGCCCACCCCTGTTTTGCGAGGGCTGTGCGCCTGCGCGTGTGCTTTTGGGCAGAGAGAAAGTGGCCATCAGGTTTTCCTCTTAGCCTGACCTGGCTTGGCGAGGGAGATGAGCAACGCTGAACAGATGTCCCCATTTAAGCCATTCTTACCCCCCCCCTCCAATGCTTAGGAAGGGGGGAGACTTGCCATCGCTTCAAACCTGGCCCATTATGGGCAAGTTATTCTGGACCACTGAGCACGAACAAAATGGGCTTCAGATCGCGTGTTTTAGAATAATTCCAGGCTAGGAAAAGCTAAACACCACCATCACCCCCCTCCAAAAAAATAAAAATAAAAGGAAAAAAAAAATGGGGGAAATCCATTTTAAAAAAATAGAGAAAAAGCAAGAGAGTGAAAAAACTCGGATGACAGCAGGAAAACTTATTCAGAAGATCTCTTCTTTCTATTCCTCCCCCCCCCCCATCCACACCATCTTTCCCCCCCCTGCAATCTCCTCCCTTTGCAAATATGGTATAATTTACAGAGCAATTTGATAATCCGAGGGGCATTGCAAAAAAAAAAGAAAAGAAAAAAGAAAAACCCACACACAAGAGCAACAACAAAAAAAGAGGGAGCCCTGGTTTTCTTTTTTCCTTTTCTTTTTTTAACGTTGTAAAACCTCTCCTAATTACCTGCCAGAGCAATTAGCTGACTATCACGAAGAAATTAGATCGCTCAATGTAGCATAAATAATGCGAATGGTTTTCTAAAGGCGAACGGAAAGCGAGACCCGGCGGGTCTTTCGGAGGCAGGGAGAGCACCCCACAACCAGCCCTTTCGGGGCCCAAAGGATCCGGAGATGGAAACAGAACCCCCCCGCCCCAATGAGGCTCCATCCCCGGGATCGGCCTCTGGCTGGGAAAGGGAAAGGGAAAGGGAAAGGGAAGGCAGCTTCCAGGCGTTTCAATTCAGAGGCGTCCAGATCACAGTCATTAACACAGAACGACTTCAATAGGGAAACCTGTTTTCCAGATGATTTTGACAATGCGGCTTTATGTCTCCTTTGGCACTTTTCTCCGGAGCTGGAGTCGTTTCCTGGCCGCTCTGACTCTCATCTGTTGAGCTTTTAATCTCTCTCTCTCTCTCTCTCTCTCTGTCATACAAACACACACACTTATTATTATTATTATTAGTAGTAGTAGTAGTATGCCCAGACCAAAAAATGTAGGAGCTGTATTTGGTTGCGCTGGTAGTTTAGTCTTGGGTTTAGGGGGCAAGTGAAGCTCTTCTCGGATTGCCCCAGGATGATCCCCCTCTTTCTCTTTTTAGCCCACCGGTCCTGATCCTTTGTACTCTTTTGGCGACTTTTGGTGACTGGATTGTCTTTTTTTCCAGAGGAGGGGGAGGATTGTCCTCCTCCTCCTCCTCCTCCTCCTCCTCCTCCTCCTCCTCCTCCTCCTCCTCCTCCTCCTCCTCCCTCTTCTTATGCCTCTCCTCTTCTTCCTCCTCCTCCTTCTTCTTATACCTCTCTTCCTCCTCTTCCTCCTCCTCCTCCTCTTTCTCTCTTTTTCTGACTCCGACTTATGGAGACCCTATTCTGAGCTTTTGTTGTCAAGATTTATTCGAGGAGACCTTTAGACATTGCCTTCTCACACTGAGAATGACTTGCCCAGGGTCACCCAGGCTGCATCTGCACTGAAGAAGTAATCCAGTTTGACACCACTTTTTACTGTCACGGATCAATGTTACTTAGAAGTGTCCTTCTGTGAGATATTTAGCCTTCTCTGTCAGACAAACCACCATTCCCAGAATTCCATAGCCTTGAGCCATGGCTGTTAATGTGGTTCATACTGGATTATTTGTCCAGTGAGGATGCAGCCTCAGTAGCTGAGGGAGGATTCGCACTCTGGTCTCCCAGGGTCCTAGTCCAACACTCAAACCACTACTGGCCTTTGCAGACTGCCAGAAATAGTGCAAATTGAGTCCACTTTAAATTGAGGCACTGCCCTGGCTCAGTGCTAGGGAATCATGGGAACTGTAATTTATTGTGGCACCAGAGCTCTCTGACAGAGAAGGCTCAATGTCTTAGAAAAAAATACAATTCCCATGATTCCCTAGCACTGAGCCAGGGCAGTGCCTCAATTTAAAGTGGACTCAATTTGCACTATTTCTGGCAGTCTGCAAAGGGCCTACATCACCCTGACTAATCTTATTCCAGGAGCAACAACCCCCATTTTCCCCATTTCGGATGTTGGTCACCTTATCAGAGGAAAGTGGTGGACCAAGCTGAGACCTGCCATTCAAATCCTTTCTTCCTCCCATCCCCAGTCTCTCTCCAGCTCAGGAGTTTGGGGCCAACTACTATCCATCTTCTAAATACCAACCCTCCAGTCCTTTCGTGGAAGAGAGCGAACTTTATTTCAACTCAAGGAAGACTGAAAAGGCAGCTGTGAATCAATGCCTAGACCTATTGGGAATGCACCTACACGGTAGAAATAATGCAGTTTGGCATCACGTTAAGTGCTTTCTCTCCCTCCTATGGAATCCTGAGATTTGTAGTTTTACAAGGACTTTAGACTTCTCGACCGGTGAGTCACAAAACTACAAATCCCAGGGTCCTGTAAGATGGAGCCAAGGCAGTTAAAGTGATATCCAACTGCATTATTTCTACCATGTAGATGCATTCGAAGTCTCCCACACTAGACGTGGTAAAATATGAGGGACAGCCTACAGGACTGGTCTAGGAACTGAACGGGGTGTGTGGAACTAGTTCACTGAAACTGGAGGCCTCTTTTCACCAGTTGTGGGTTAGGCGTCCCAAATAGGCCTTTACAGACTGCCAGAAATAATGCAGCTTGAGTCCGCTTTAACTGCCCTGGCTCAGTGCTATAGAATCATGGGAACTGCAGTTTTTTCTGAGACATTGAGCCTTCTGTGTCAGAGAGATCTGGTGCCACAATAAACTACAGTTCCCATGATTCCCTAGTACTGAGCCAGGGCAGTTAAAGTGGATTCAAGCTGCATTATTTTTGGCAGTCTAGCACCTGTGGCGGGGAGGGGGGTATAGTCTTGGGTACAGAAGAGAGGCAACATTTAAAAACAAAATACATTGTCAAGATTGACCTGATTAACTCCTTTTCCAAAAGAAAAGGAAAGGAACCAATGTGAAGGAACACAACAATCAAAGGTACAGTATCCTCCAAAATCCACAAGACCATGAAGCTTGCAACATGTATAATGTGCATTTGGATTGGCCCAATAAAGGTATCACTGTCTTGTGGATTTTGGAGGATACTGTACCTTTGCTACATGGCCAACACGGCTGACCCTGGATATATTTCCAGGATGTGAAGATACCTAACAAAGGTATTACTTTGAAGCCAATGCATAGAGCAGAGATTCCCAAACGTCAGTCCTCTAAGTTTTTTTGGACTTCAGCTCCCAGAAGCCCTCACCAGCTTGTCCAGTAGTCAGGAATTTTGGGAGGTGAAGTCCAAAACATCTGGAGGACCAAAGTTTGGGAACCACTGGCATAGAGATAACACAGCGCCCCACTTCCAAGCACCAAATCTTGGCTTGAACCAAAACAAGTCCACTTAGCTTATTTTCAAAAGGTACCCCCACCCATTAATATCCTTTTTCTGAACAGTCAGTGTTCAGGTTTAATATCCCTTTATTATGTACCATCTTTGGAGAGCGACCCTCTTTCCTTAAATTCAGTTCTTAAGGCTGTGATCTCTTAAGATCATTAAAAAATATATATAATTTCATGTGAGAATTGCTTTTAGGTAAGCATGCGAGTTGAAGAAGCTCTATGCGCCTGAAAGACTGAAAGAAAGAGAGAGGCTCTTTGATTTTTGCCAACTTTAGGGCCTTTGCAGACTGCCAGAAATAGTGCACATTAAATTGAGGCACTGCCCTGGCTCAGTGCTAGGGAATCATGGGAACTCTAATTTATTGTGGCACCAGAGCTCTCTGACAGAGAAGGCTCAGTGTCTCAGAAAAAAATACAATTCCCATGACTCCCTAGCACTCAGCCAGGGCAGTGCCTCAATTTAATGTGCACTATTTCTGGCAGTCTGCAAAGGCCCATAGACCTCTATAGGAATGTGCAGCATGGTGTAGTCAGTGGTTTGGATGATGGACTATGACTGTGGAGACCAGAATCCCCGCTCAGATATGAAACCTCTGGAGTGACCTTGGGCAAGTCACACTCTCTCAGCCTCAGAGGATGGCAATGGCAAAGCTCTTCTGAATAAAAAGAAAATCTCAGGATAGGTTGGTCTGAAGGTCGCCATAAGTCAGGAAAGACTTGAAGGCACACAACAACAACAACAACAATAACGCTGGCTTTGGAGCCATAACGATAAAGGTGGTGGGGAATTCGGCATAAAGGCAAAGCTTCCCTACTCTTATGCCAAGAAAGGCTGGCACCAAAAAAGAAAAGGGGAAAAATAGAATTTAGCAACAAATTGCTCAACTGTGCATGGAGCGGCTGCTGCTCCCAGGTTTTCTGTCCTGCGACCGCTCTCCTCCAGCTTTCTCTTGTTGGCACCGGCGCTGTCCAAAAGGAGCAACTGCTTAACGATTCCGATTTAGCAGTTCATTAGAAACGGCTGCCTGGATCCAGGCAATAAAACGACTGCGGTCATCTTAGGCCAAATTCGGCAGGCCTTAATGGAGCGGAACTGGGAGTGAATGGGACTGCAACACAAGAGGTTTTTTTTTTTTTTTTTTTTTGCTCCATTAAAGACCACAGCATGGGTTCCACCGAGATCTGGGGATTAAATGTCTCTGTGCCAATGGGATTAGGAATAAATCAGATTGAATGGTTAATTCGGAGTGACTCTGTGGAGACAATCGGAATTGCTTCGGTGTCACTTTGGGGTGGGTAAAATAGAATTCTGCCTCCGCTTGGTTGGTCCTTAGGTGTATGCAGTCTCATAGGGTTGTCCAACTTGTTTATTTTGCAGACTATTGTCCAACCGCTTTTACTGGGATCTTTGTAAATATTCAGCGGGCGCCGTGTTGGCCATATAACAAATCCAATAACATCCAAAATCCACCAAACAGTGATCCCTTTATTGGGCCAGCCAAAAATGCACAATATATATGTTGCAAGCTTTCGAAGCTCCACTGGCTTCTTCATCAGGCCAGGTGTTAAAAAACATACAGGAGGGGGAAAAATGAAGATGTTCGTCATAGGCCTGCATTTTGCTGTTTTTAAGTTCTTAATTCAGAGGGGGGCATGGAGGAGGATCTTTTGCAGGCTGAGACCTTCTCCCTCTGGCCATGGGGCAATTGGGAGATTCTCAAAGTCCAGGAAATTTAGCATCCGCTTGCAACACAAAAAGATACTTCCTTTGCAATCCAATATGTCTCCGTCCTTTGTGAGGCCACAGGCTCCTTTGTAAGGTAGAGGACACTGAATTTCTCAGGAAGTCATCCTGCTTTTGCATCAGGAAAACTTTAGGTGATGTTGAGGTAAAACATGCCAGTTCCAATTTTATAAAAATATATGTTTACACAGTACTGTGTTCTTTTCACCTCCTCGATGAAACTCAAAGGCCTGAATGTCCAACTTTAGAACCAGAAATACGAACCCTATACTAATTTTATTCTATGAATTCCTAGGATGGCAAATTCAAAGATATAGCCCTTTCAGTCTGTAAAATCAGTATGTAAAGAGATCGTGTAGCACCTTTGAGACGGAAAGCCTGTGCAGACTGCCAGAAATAGTGCAAATTGAGTCCACGTTAACTGCCCTGACTCAGTGCTAGGGAATCATGGGAACTGTAGTTTATTGTGGCACCAGAGCTCTCTGACAGAGAAGGCTCAATGTCTCAGAAAAAAATACAGTTCCCATGATTCCCTAGCACTGAGCCAGGGCAGTTAAAGTGGACTCAATTTGCACTATTTCTAGCAATCTGCAAAGGCTCTAACTGAAAGAAGTTGGTAGCATCAGCCTTCATAGACGTAAATCTACTTCTTTAGGTGCATCTGGGTCTAAATGCATCTGAAGAAATGGACTTAAGTCTAGGAAAGCTCATGCTGCCAACTTCTTTCTTTCAGTTAGTCTCATAGGTGCTACAAGATCTCTTTATACAGGATCAGAAACAGTTGGATTCGACCAACCGGTTAAGAAGAAATGGCTGGCTTCAGCTGGTTTTATTTGAACTTATTGACTTAAGTAGTCAATAGTAGTCAGAAGACAGAGAGCCACCGTGGTGTAGTGGTTTGAACGTCGGACTACGACTCTGGAGACCAAGGTTCAAAAGCCCCGCTAGATCATGGGTGACCTTGGGCAAGTCACACTCTCTCAGCCTTAGAGGAAAGCAAAGGCACTCCCACTGAACAAACGTTGCCAAGAAAATCCCGTGATAGGTTTGCTTTAGGGTCTCCACAAGAGGCACACAACAACAGTCCTGAAGCCAAATCGCTTCGGTTTAAATATTTCAGGATTTGGACTCAAAGGAGCAGTTGTACGTGATCTTCCAACAATTGTCCTCTGAAAGGGAAAAAAAGGCTGCAACCCTCCGCATACTTGCCTGAGAGTAATGTCCTGAACAGACTGCCAAAAATAATCCAGTTTGAGACCACTTTAACTTTCCTGGCTCTATGCTAGGGGATCATGGGAAGTGTAGTTTTTCCCCCTGAGACATTAAACCTTCTTTGTCAGAGAGCTCTGGTGCCACAATAAACTACAGTTCCCATGATTTCCTAGCACTGAGCCAGGGCAGTTAAAGTGGTCTTAAAATGGATTATTTCTGGCAGTCTGTTCAGGCCCTAAGTCTCATAAAATTAAGTGGGATCTAGGATCTTAGAGTTGGAAGGTGCCTCATGGGCTATCCAGTCCAACCGCCTGCTCATTGCTGGAACTCTACCTAGAGCATCCCCAGCAGGTAGATTTCCAGCCTTTTTTGAAGATGCCCAGAGAATGAAACTCGCTGCAAACAATGGATACAGATCTCTGAGCTGGCCAGGCTGGATTAATTTTTTTTTGTCCCCTTCTGCAGATTTCCGATTTCCCATCCCTTTAGGAAGGCTGTAAGGAAAGAGCAGGATTTGACTAAAGCTGGAGACAGGCCTGGACTTGCAAATTTCATTTAGGGCCTTTGCAGACTGCCAGAAATAGTGCACATTAAATTGAGGCACTGCCCTGGCTCAGTGCTAGGGAGTCATGGGAATTGTATTTTTTTTCTGGGACATTGAGCCTTCTCTGTCAGAGAGCTCTGGTGCCACAATAAATTACAGTTCCCATGATTCCCTAGCACTGAGCCAGGGCAGTGCCTCAATTTAATGCGCGCTATTTCTGGCAGTCTGCAAAGGCCCCCAGTCCCCTTTCCCCACAGCCCTTGATGTGTGCACAAATAAACACGTTCAAATCTCTCTCATACTTTCTCTTACACCCAAAATACAAAGGGAACGGCTTAGAGGAGAGACACAGGTTTAATTTGCACTGCAGAAATAATGCTGTTTGACACAACTTGAACTGTCATGGCTCAATCATATGGAATTCTGGGATCTGTAGTTTTGTGAGGTAGGGCCTTTACAGACTGCCAGAAATAGTGCAAATTGAGGCCACTTTATCTGTCCTGGCTCAGTGCTAGGGAATCATGGGAATTGTATTTTTTTCTGGGACATTGAGCCTTCTCTGCCAGAGAGCTCTGGTCCCACAATAAACTACAGTTCCCATGATTCCTGAGCACTGAGCCAGGACAGTTAAAGTGGCCTCAATTTGCATTATTTCTGGCAGTCTGTAAAGGCCCTAAGGTTGGCCTTCTCTGGCTGCACCCACACTGCAAAAATAATCTATTTTGGCACTGCATGAATTGCCATGGCTCAGTGCTATGAAATGCTGAGATCAGTAGTTTTGTAAGATATTTTGCTTTCTTTGTCAGAGAGTTCTAATGCCACAACAAACTGCAATTCCCAGGGTTACATAACACGGAGCTCTGGTCTATAAAGCAGTGTCAAACTGCACTGTTTCTGAAGAGAAAGGTTAGGTAGGCATACAGGCAAACATCTGGGATAACACTGCTCTTTCAAGTAAGTAGCAGTGGTGAAAATCTGGAACCATCAGAGGCCAGAGGCAGTTGAAGAGATCAATCTGGCGATTATACTCTGACGATCTACTTTTATAATATGCAATTTATAATCATAGCTTTTTAAAGGAGAACTTCATGTCAAACCAGGAGTTAGGAGAAAAAGATATTAAAATGCATTCTACTTTATTTCTAACCCTTCTTTCTGTCAAAAAAGGCACTCCAGGCGGCTTACAATGAAAAAGGAATGGAAGCCAGGATGGAGGTCGTAGACATAGTGCACAATTATAGCCCTGTAACTAAAGGCCCAAGATCCCATCTGATTTTGGAAACTAAGCAGGGGTCAGACCTAGTTAGTACTTGGATGGGAGACTGCCAACTAACAACAGGTGCTGTACGCTATATTCCAAAGCAAGGAACTGGCAAAAAAAAAAACTCTGAGTATTACTTGCATATAAAATTAATGGGGTCACCATAAGTGGACAGGAGATTTGAAGGCGCAACTGCCATGGTTCCATTCTGGGATGTATAGTTTGGTGAGGTACATAGAATTCGCTAGTGGCCTAAACTCAGGCAGAAGAGCTCTCTAGCGCAGAATTCTAACTACCTAACTCAGTTATAAATTATAAATCCCAGGGTTCCATGAGATGGAGCCAGGATACTTCCAGAGATTTTGAAGTGTGGATATACCTCCTTACACCACAGTACTAGGCCTCTGGGTTGCCCAGTGAAACTGGAGGACCATAAAGGAAGGGAAGGCATAGACTCTCTGTACTGAAGAAGAACATTCTTCCAAGAGGGACTGGATTGGTCTCCATGACCAGCCATGGTTTATGTGCCACAATAAACTAGATGCAGCCTTTCTGGGGATCTGCTGTTGGTTATTGCAGCACGCTATCTTTTGTGGACTCTCTGGAGGTATCTGGTGATAGAAAGAGGACACACAACTAGAATCCTAGAGTTGGAAGAGACCACAAGGGCCATCCGGTCCAATCCCCTGCCATGCAGGAATTCAAAATCAAAGCATCCCTGACAGATGGCCATCCAGCCTCTGTTTAAAGACCTCCCCAAAGAAGGACACTCCACCACTCTTCGAGGGAGTGTGTTATACTGTCAAACAGCTCTTACTGTCAGGAGGTTCTTCCCAATGTTGAAGTGGAATTTCTTTTCCTGTAGTTTGGATCCATTGCTCCTGATCCTGTTCTCTGGAACAGCAGAAAACAAGCTTGCTTTATCCTCAATATGACATCCCTTCAAATATTTAAACAGGCCTATCGTATCACCTCTTAACCTTCTCTTCTCCAGGTTAAACATACCCAGCTCCCTAAGGGCCTTTGCAGACTGCCAGAAATAGTGCAAATTGAGTCCACTTTAAATTGAGGCACTGCCCTGGCTCAGTGCTAGGGAATCATGGGAATTGTATTTTTTTTCTAAGACATTGAGCCTTCTCTGTCAGAGAGCTCTGGGGCCACAATAAATTACAGTTCCCATAATTCCCTAGCACTGAGCCAGGGCAGTGCCTCAATTTAAAGTGGACTCAATCTGTGGCAGTCTGCAAAGGCCCTAAGTCTCTCCTCATAAGGCATGGTTTCCAGACCTTTCACCATTTTGGTCACCCTCCTTTGGACATGCTCCAGCTTCTCAACATCCTTTTTGAATCGAGGTGTCCAGAATTAGAGAGACCTTTGGTTTGTTCTGTCCTATTTATTTATTTATTTGAATGGATCTTTCCTTTTTAAGGGGTGGGAGGACATTTCGTGAAGGTAGAGAGATCAGATCAGCCATCCTCGTTTACAGATGGATGGGATTTCATTGAGAGAGCCTTGACTTGCCTCAGGCAGCCGCTCTGGGAGCGAAAAAAAAATCCAAATTAGGTATAGATTTTCCATGCTTGACCCTATACGAGGCGATCTTCTTAAAAAACAGAAGCCAAGGTAATATAAAACCGAAGGGATATTATCTGAGCCTCTGCCGGGTTCTTCAGATACTTCTTGGTTGGAATCGCCGTGTTATGAGCTCAGCTCTGCTGGATAAGAAAAGCCAAAGAAGACCGGCTCAAACAGTTGTGGATCGTGAGCTCCCTCGCTCACATTGTGCCCCATAAACTCCTTTCGAGTCAGAGTTTGAGAGACAGAGATCACCATCAGAGGTTGAGACGAACTAAGGTCCAAAACACACTGCAGAAATAATCCAGTTCGAGACCGCTTTAACTGTCCTGGCTCAGTGCTAGGGAATTCTGGGAACTGTAGTTTTGTGAGACATTTAGCCGTCTCTGTCAGAGTTATGGTGCCACAATAAACTACAATTCCCTGGATTCCCTAGCACTGAGACAGGGGCAGTTAAAGCGGTCTCAAACTGGACTATTTCTGCAATTGTTTTGGACCATGGATAGCAGCTGAATTAGTCCACCTTGTGCAATGTGTGTATATGCTTTCAAGTCGCCTGCCAATTTTGTTGTGTGGTTGTAGAGACAAACAAATGGCTTACATTTCTCACCTAAAAACGTTTCTCCCTAAATCTTAAGTGTGTAGTTTATTCTGTGGAGAGAAAGAGGCTCTCTGTACATGCTTCACAGTACAATCCACAGCTGAACTCATAGAATCAGCGTTAAAGGGGCTACAAAGAGCATCTAGTCCCACCTTTTGTCATGCAGAAATCCACACCTAAAGCACTCCTGGGAGATGACCATCTAACCTCTGTTTAAAGACCTGCAAAGAAGAAGAGACCACCAGTTTTGAGGCAGTCCATTCAAAGTCAAACAGCTCTTACATCGGGAAGGTCTTACTAATGTTTATGTGGAATCTCTTGTTAATTTGAATCCATTGATTCCAGAAAAAACAAGTTCAGTCTTCTCTCTTCCAAGTTAAACATACCAGCTCCCTTGAGACATGAGTCTGAAGAAGTAGGCTCAAGTCTACCAAAGCTCATGCTGCCAACTTCCTTCTTTCAGTTACCCTCAAAGGCGCTATAAGTTTCCCTCTGTGTACTGATTTCCCAGACTGACCCATTTGGGTCTTCAAATCTTAATACCTTTTAATACTTTTAATAATATCTCTGGGTAGGAAGGCAGGAAAATATCATAGGAAGAGCAGTTTCAGACTCAGAAGAAGTGAAGCTAAGAGGAACGAACATCAGGAAGATACCTCTGGGAAGCAAGGAAGAAGGAAGTCAACAATCAGGAATTCTGGGAGCTGAAGTCCAAAACATCTGGAGGACTAAAGTTTAGGAAATACTTTCCTAAACTCTAGTTCTCCAGATGTTTTTGGACTTCAGTTCCCAGAATTCCTGATTGTTGGTCAACCTAGCTTAGGGCTTCTGGGAGCTGCAGTCCAAAAACATCTGGAGAGCTAGAGTTTGGGAAACATTGCCTGAGAATCCTGGACTTTTGAGAATCTCCCAATTTCCACATGGCCAGAAAGAGAAGGAGCCAGCCTGCGATTTCCACATAGCTAGAAAGAGGAGAAGCCAGCCTCCCCATACCATCTCAACCAAGAAGATGTAAAATGCAGGCCTATGACTAACATCTTCAATTTTTTTCCCCGTCCGGTTTAGTTTGTAACATCTTGTCTGATGAAGACACCAGTGCAGCTTTGAAAGCTTGCAACAAATATATTGTGCATTTCGGTTGGCCAATAAAGGTATCATTGTTTGGTGGATTTTTGTTTGAATTAGCCTTAGATTTAGTATGTAGAGAGATCTTGTAGCCCCTTTGAGACTCACTGAAAGAAAGACATTGGCAGCATGAGCTTTCCTAGACTAAAGCCTACTTCTTCAGGTCCAAAGACACCTGAGGAAGTACCCTTAAGTCTAGGAAAGCTCATATTACCAACTTCTTTCATTCAGTGAGTCTCAAAGGGCCAACCAGATCTCTCTATATACTGAGTCTATAGACTGACACTGCTATAGCTTTGAATACTGCCTTAGATTGTTGACCTTCCTTCCTCCTAGGAAAGATTCTAAAATGCAAAGACATACAACTCAGCACAAAAGTCAGAATCAAACAAGCCATCGTATTCCCTATTACCATGTATGGATGTGAGAGCTGGACAGTTAAGAAAGATGATAGGAAGAAAATCAATTCATTTGAGATAATGTGGGGCTGGAGAAGAGTGCTGAGGATTCCATGGACAGTCAAAAGGACAAACAAGTGGATCTTAGAGCAGATCAAGCGGGAAACCTCCCTGGAAGCCAAGATGACTAAACTGAGGCTGTCGTACTTCGGACACATCATGAGAATAGAGGACTATTTGGAAAAGACAATAATGCTGGGGAAGGAAGAGAGGAAGGCCACATGCCAGATGGATGGACGCTACTAAGGAGGTCGCAGGTATGGGGTTGCAGGAATTAAGCAGAGTAATGGAAAACAGAGGGTCTTGGAGATGTCTCATCCATAGGGTCGCCATGAGTCGAGATCAACTCGAGACAGTTAAAAACAAAACTGATTATACAGACTAATATGATGACAAGGGTGTCAGTCAAGTCATCAGACCATGGGGGCAGTCATCAGAGTTAGCGTTGTCAGAGACTACTCTGTGATCATATTGCCAGCATGATTGCGCAGAACACTGTTTACCTTCCCACCGAAGTGGTACCTATCTATCGACTTGCATTTCCATGCTTTCAAACTGCTCAGTTGGAGGAAGCTGGGACTAGTGACAGGAGCTCATCATGCAGCACCCAGGCCTCGAAGTGCCAAACTGCCCATCTTGCAATCAACAGAGTCGGCAAGTCTTAACCACTTGAGCCACTGCATCCCTATAGCTTTGAACACTGCCTTAGATTGTTGACCTTCCTTCCTCCTAGCTTCCTTGAGGTTCCTTCCAGAAGGTCCTTCCTCCCAGGTTCACTTCTCTGAGTCTAAAACTGATATTTGGACATCCAGCCCAGAGATCTAATCTAATCTAGCCTACCCCACCCCTCCTCCCTTGGATCTGCCCAGCCCAACTCGTGCTTCGGCCGGACAAAACATCCCCCCCCCCCAATACTACCTCCCTCCTCTCACACGCGCCTCCTTCCCTGCCCCGCTTCCCCTCCCTCTAGGAAACCAATGCCAGTCAATCACAGATGAGCCGGCTTCTCCCACTGACAGGAGGCGGGGGGGGGGAGGAGGAGGAGGAGGAGGAGGAGACGCAATGGACAGAAAAGGCAGAGGGCGAGGGCGAGGCCAAGGCGACCTCCCCTCTCCGCTTGGCCCAGCCCTCGTCTCCTCCCCCCTCCCGCCCCATGGACCCCCCCCCCCGGCAAGAAGGCGGGAAAGGAGAAAGTCCAGAGGGGAGGCCAGGGAGGGAGCCAGGATCCTAGGACTGTCTCTCAGGCGGCCTCTTTCACCTTCCCTGGTCTGAGGCCGGAGAAGGTGAAAGAGGCCGCCTGAGGACCCTGGCTCCCTTATTATTATTATTATTATTATTATTATTATTATTATTATTATTATTATATTTTCTTATATCCCGCCTTTCTCCCAATACAGGGACTCAAGGCGGCGAACAACAAGTATAAAACAACACTCAGTACAACTATCTCTCTCTCTCTCTGTTTATATATGTATATATAAACATACAGACCATTAACGTTTGTATCGCCTAGCCTTAAAAACCCAGTCCTTCTCGGCTTAAAAGGCCTGACTTTAGAGGGGACGTTTTTACCTGGCTTGGGGAGGAGAATAAGAATAAGGCGCCCTCTTGGCTTCTCTAGGGAGGGAGTTCCAAAGCTTGGGAGCAGCCACAGAGAAGGCCCTCTCTCTTGTTCCCACTAAACCCTAGCTCCCTTTTCCGTCTCTCCCTGGACTCCCCTCAAGGCTTTCCATCTGCACTGCAGAAATAATGCAGTTCGATACCGCTTTAACTGTCATGGCTCCATGCTAGGGAAATCGAGGGTTTGTACTTTTTAGTGATGCCAAGAGCTCTCTCTCTCTGGCGGAGAAGGCTCCATGGGCCTATACAGACTGCCAGAAATAATCCAGTTTGAGATCACTTTAACTGCCCTGGCTCAGTGCTAAGGAATCATGGGAGCTGTAGTTTATTGTGGAACCAGAGCTCTCTGACAGAGAGGGCTCAACGTCTCAGAAAAAACTACAATTCCCATGATTCCCTAGCACTGAGCCAGGACAGTTAAAGTAGTCTCAAACGGGATTATTTCTGGCAGTCTGTATAGGCCCATGTCTCACAAAGCTACAGTTCCCAGAGTTGCCTAGCACGGAGCCAGGGCAGTTAAAGCGGTCTCAAACTGGATCACTTCGGCAGCGTGTTTTGGGCCAATGGCTGGTCCGCCCTGCAAAAATAATCCGGTTTGACATCCAATTTAGGTCGAAAACACACTGCAGAATTAATCCAGTTTAACACCGCTTTGACAGCCTTGACTCAGTGCTAAGGGATTCTGGGAACTATAGTTTTGTGACAGAATTCAAAGATATAGGCGTGTAGTCTGCAGAATCAGTACATAGAGAGATCTTATAGCACCTTAGTGAAAGAAAGAAATTGGCAGCACGAGCTTTCGGAGACTAAAGTCTACTTCCTCAGATGCATTTGGTGGAGCAGAGGCCAGGCACAGACATATATATATGAGGATGTCAATTCGAATCCTTTGTGTATGGAAAGGAAGGGGCAGGTTTAGTCTTAACGATGGTCGTTCATGCACTAAGGGCCTTTACAGACTGCAGAAATAGTGCAGCTTGAGGCTACTTTAACTGTCCTGGCTCAGTGCTAGGGAATCATGGGAATTGTATTTTTTTCTGGGATAGCCTTCTGTGCTAGAGAGCTCTGGTGCCACAATAAACTACAGTTCCCATGATTCCTTAGTCCTAAGCCAGGACAGTTAAAGTGGTTTCAAATTGCATTATTTCTGGCAGTCTGTAATGGCCCAAAGACATAGGAAACTGGTCTTTGTGCAGTTTTGTGAGACACTGAGCCTTTTCTGTCAGAGAGCTCTGGTCTCACAACAAACTACAATTCCCATGATTCCCTAGCACTGAGCGAAGGCAGTTAAAGCGATCTCAAACTGTTGCAGTGTTTTGGTCGGGAGTCTGAAGGGGGGAAAAAGCCACCTTTGCCCTCCGAAGGGCCCGGTGCTCTTGGAGCCGGAGTCCTCGGCTTTGGCGGGCAAGGCAGGCCTTGGGCTCCCTGGGAGCAGATGGCCGAAGGGGAGGGACGGGCCCGCCTTCGCAATAAGGCCGCTTGTGCCCCCTTTTGTGCGCCGTCGTGTCGGGGAGGGGGGCAGAGGAAAGGAGCTTGCACCAAGGGTCAGCGCCTTCAAGTCGTTTCCCAATTAGGGCAAGCCTAAGGCGACCCTAGCAGGGGGGTTTCTTGGCAGGTTTCTTCAGAGGGGGGTTGCCATTGCCATCCCTTGAGGTCGAGAGAGCGTGACTTGCCCAACCTGAGCCAGTGGGATTCCATGGCTGAGTGGGGGTCTAACCCTGGTCTCCAGAGTCGTAGTCCAGCGCTGGTATACCACACTGGCTCCCAGCCCTGACCCTCCCAATTTGTTAATGCTGTGTGTCCTTCACGTTGCTTCCGACTTGTGGCGACCCTAAGGCGACCCTAGCATGGGGTTTTCTTGGCGGGTTTCTTCAGAGAGGGTTTGCCATTGTCCTCTTTCGAGGTTGAAAGAGTGACTCGCCCAAGGTGACTCGCCCACTGGGTTTCCTGGCCAAGCTGGGACTCGAACTCTGCTCTCCAGGGTCGTAGTCCAGCACACAAACCACTACATCCCTTCAATTTGTTGAGTTGTGTGCCTTTAAATCATTAAGGGCCTGAGCAGACTGCCAGAAATAATCCAGTTTGAGGCCATTTTAACTGCCCTGGCTCAATGCTAGGGAATCAAGGGAATTGTAGTTTTTCTGAGACATTGAGCCTTCTCTGTCAGAGAGCTCTGGGGCCACAATAAACTACAGTTCCCAGTTTGAGGCCATTTTAACTGCCCTGGCTCAGCACTAGGGAATCATGGGAACTGTAGTTTATTGTGGCCCCAGAGCTCTCTGACAGAGAAGGCTCAATGTCTCAGAAAAACTACAATTCCCTTGATTCCCTAGCATTGAGCCAGGGCAGTTAAAGTGCTCTCAAGTTGGATTATTTCTGGCAGTCTGTTCAGTCGACTGGTTTTCTTGGAAAGTTTCTTCAGAGTGGGGTTTGTCACTGTCCTCCTCTGAGGCTGAGAGACTATGACTCTCCCAAGGTCACCCAGTGGGTTTCCATGGCAGAGCCGCGAACCCTGGTCTCCAGAGTCACAGGCCAACACTCCCACAGCACTAGGCCGGCAGAAACTTGGGGCCTTTGCAGACTGCCAGAAATAGTGCACATTAAATTGAGGCACTGCCCTGGCTCAGTGCTAAGGAATCATGGGAACTGTAATTTATTGTGGCACCAGAGCTCTCTGACAGAGAAGGCTCAGTGTCTCAGAAAAAAAATACAATTCCCATGTTTCCCTAGCACTGAGCCAGGGCAGTGCCTCAATTTAATGTGCACTATTTCTGGCAGTCTGCAAAGGCCCTTGGTGTCCCAAAAGGGGAGTCGTTTCTGGGATGACCAGGATCATGCTGTGTGGTAGGAGAAGGCAAAGGGAAATGGTTCTTTTGGAGAACTGCAACTCCCACCTGTTCCGGGAGTTGCTGTCCAAAAAAGAGTAACTTTTCCCAAGTTCCGAAAGAAGAAGGCTAGAAAAGACCCGATTGCTGTGTGTGATTGGGAAAGCTGGAAAGTGAGGAAAGTTGGCAGGAAGAGAATCAACTGAGCTGAAATGTAGTGCTGGAGGAGCAAAGCAAAGCAGCTTCATTTATATACCGCTTCATATATATGGGATGTCTAAGCAGTTTACAACTGTAAGCTCATTGCCCCCCAACAGCTGGGTACTCATTTTAGCGACCTCGGAAGGATGCAGGCCTGAGTCTAGCCTGAGCCTTGGCTAGTATTGAAATCGCAACCTTGTGGTCTATGAGTGAGTGGCTGCAGTACAGGCATTTAACCACTGCGCCACCAGGAGGAGAGTGCCTCAGACACTTTTGGATGGCCAAAATGACAAATAAAGGGGCCCTGGAGAGCCAGCGTGGCCTAGTGGTTTGAGTGTTGGGCTACGACTCTGGAAACCAGGGTTCGGTTCTCATTTTGGCCATGAAACCTACTGGGTGACCTTGGGCAAGTCACACTCTCTCGGCTTCAGGGGAAGGCAATGGCAAACCTTCTCTGAAGAAATCTTGCCAAGAAAACCCCATGGTAGGGTCGCCATAAATCGGAAACGACTTGAAGGCACACAAGAAGAAGAAGAAGATGTGCTAGACCAGTGAGGTTGGTTGTGACCAGTACAAATGGCTAGCTAAGGAGGAGGCATGGCTGGTGGGCACGTCATTTCCTTCATCCTTGAGACTCCCCAGGAAGGCTTCTGGGCCAAAGGATGTGGTTTCTAAGCAGGTTTGCGCCTTAAGAGAGAGAGAGAGAGAGAGAGAGAGAGAGAGAGAGAGGAGGAGGAGGAGGAAGGAAGGAAGGAAGGAAGGAAAGAATTAGCATCCCTAGGAGATCCATCCCCATCCATTCATATGGAAATCTCTTCCACTGAAATTAAGGGAGCTCCTTGGCCACTGGCCCTGGGAGTCTTTATGTTTGGAGAAACCTCACCACTGAAACGAAAACCTCAAAAATCAAGGGCCTGTTTGAAAAGCCCTTGAGGGACTCACTCACTCCATCCACCGAGTAGGTAGACCCACAGCCCTGCACAATGTAAAAACATAGAGGGAGGCTTTAGAAACTCCCTGAAACACAGTGCAATGGCGTTGTTGTCTGCATTCTTTAAACTCCCGGTGTGGATTCAGAAGCAGGATTAAGAGCCCCAGCGCAATCCGGATGTGACAAAGAGAGGGACTTATTGTGATGCAAATGCCTCCAGTCTTCCATCGCAGCCTTGTTCTTTTATACAGGGAGCTGCCTCCGCTTCCATATATTATTACTCTTATGGGATCTGAAATTCAGGAGCATCCGCAGACAAAAGGCTGAGTTCAAAATCTTTCATTTTAGCCGATCCAGGACCCATGGATGGGACTCGTTTGAATGGGAGGGTGAAGGTCCCTTGGATCCAAGTCCCTTAGGGGCTGCAGCCCTATACGCAATTTCCTAAGAGTAAGCCTTCTTGCACATAATGGGATTTACTTCCGAGGAAACAAACCCATGAAGTGCAGGTTGGCTGCAAATCTTGCTCTGGCAGCGCATTCCCAACACATAAGCATTGCAATAACCATAGGAACCATTTCAACCTGATCTAAACGGAAGGGGTAGTGGTTAGAGTAGCCTTTCCCAACCTGCCTCCCTCCAGTTTTTGTTGGGCTACAATTCCCATTGTGTGGCATAGTAGTTTGAGGTGGGGGCCTCAAAAAGTAGTTTGAAGGAGGTGGTGAAGGGGGAAGGACTACGACTCTGGAGACCTGGGTTCGATTCCCAGCTCGGCCATGAAAACCGTTGGGTGACCTTGAGCAAGTCACACACTCTCAGCCTCAGGGGAAGGCAATAGCAAACCTCCTCTGAACGAATCTTGCCACGAAAACCACATGGTAGGTAGGGGGTTCCCATCACTCCAAATCAAAGATGATGGGAATTGTAGTCGACATCTCTGGCGGTTAAGACATTGGAAAACGCTGCGTTAAGAATATCCAAACGGGGAATAATTCAAAGACACAGCCGTGTTAGTTTGTAGTCTAGGAAAGCTCATGCTGCCAACTTCTTTCTTTCAGTGAGTCTCAAAGGTGCTACAAGATCTCTCTCCATAAGGAACGAGAAGAGGCATGCTTGATTTCCTTGGGGCCAGCCGCTAGCTCTCAGCCTAAACTCTTTCAGTGGGTAAAGGTTAAATGGAGAGAAGAGTCGTCGGGGAAAAAAGAAAAAGAAGGGGGTGGGGGAGGAAAATACAAATAAAATAAAATAAAATAAGCAGAGTTTGGAAAAGTGACTTTTTGGGTCACAATTTCCACACACACCCCCATCAGGAATTCTGGGAACTGTAGCCCCAAAAAGTAACGCTGCCTCCCAGTGAAATGAACCGATTTGCTTTGCACTGAGCACGTTAAACCTCCTTGAAGAAGGAATGCCAAGTAACGTTGAACTTCCAAGCTGCTTATTTCCTCCTTACTAGGATTTGGATCTAGTAAGAGAACCAACGTGGGTTAGTAGTTTGAGAGTGGGACTACGACTCTGGAGATCCTGGTTCAAATCCCGGATCGGCCATAGAAAACACCGGGTGTGCTTGGGCAAGTCACACTCTCTCAGCCTTAGAGGAAGGCAAAGGCAAACCCTCTCTATCTTGCCAAGAAAAACCCGTGATAGGTTCAGCTTAGGCCTGCCATAAGTCGGAAACGGCTTCCTTCGGTCGTCCCTGATCTATCCAGTCCCAAATTCCAGCAATGCGCTATAAAAACGACTGGGATTTATTATT
This sequence comes from Phrynosoma blainvillii, assembly GCA_026167975.1. Taxonomy (NCBI): domain Eukaryota; kingdom Metazoa; phylum Chordata; class Lepidosauria; order Squamata; family Phrynosomatidae; genus Phrynosoma; species Phrynosoma blainvillii. Next base: position 44,792,136 of record JANUYF010000005.1, read on the forward strand.
TCCAACCTTTTATGTTGAAAAGTACAAGCATTTCCTCTCAATGACTGCGACAGTTTCGTTTCTTTCTGGATCAAAACAAAAATGCAAGTTGAAGCGCGTTAAGAAATAAATAAATAAATAAATAATCGAAGTACCTCCCCCCATATCATGCTGTTTTTAAAAGAAAAGAAAAGAAACAGAAATCATCTTTGTCAAAGACATTGCTGCCTGATCCCGTGTTTACTAGAGTGTAAACCTTCTAGCGTTAAACTGGATTTGCTCCCAAGTCCAAATGTGGCTAATAGGGCAGCTGAACAAGGCTCAGCATCCTTATTCCGGAATAAGATCCACAGAGTCCCCTCCCAGTTACACACCCTGTGCCTTTTCAACAACCCTTTGCGTTCCTATTCCAGTTAAAGGAAGGCTTTAAAAAAGAATTCCGACTTCCCCCCCCCCCCAAAGAAAAAGTTAGTGTTTCATCTTTTTAAATAGTCGCTATTAAGGCTCGTCATCTTTTTTCCCCCCTTCGCTTTCTTTCAAGAGATGATCACCGAAGCCCAAGTGCCTCCTGACTTCAGGAAATGCCTAGAGTGAAACCAATTCTTAAATATGGGAGGCTATTGGCAGCCTTTTAGGTGTGAAATTGCTTGGCTTTATGGGCCTCACTCAAGGTCCAGCGCAGCCGAAGAAAAGAAGCCTCTTGACTTCAAAGGCCCCCTTTGGCTAATCCCTCTCTAGCCAGCCAAAAAATGCCATTTGGAAACCCTTGCTCCAGCACAGCTCTGCCACAAGCGCTGGGTCTCCTTGGGAGTAAACAGCTCTGGGATTGCTGTTTCTGTTGAGCAAAGGCGAGAAAGTCTAGTGTGAAAGCAACAACAGTTATTAGCTAACTAAACTTTGTACACCTTTCCTCCAAAAATTTACAATACAATACCATAATACAGTTAAAAACATACCAAAGGTCAACCTTAAAATAGAACTGAACTATGAACAACATCGATTCATATTTATTACCGCAGTCCATAGACCCATCAATACAAACAGAAATTGTACAGGATTAAATAGGATAGTTGTTATTGTGTGCCCTCAAGCTGTTTCTGACTTATGGAGAGCCTAAGGCAAACCTGTCAGAGGGTTTTCTTGGCAAGTTTCTTCAGAGGGGGTATGCCATTGCCATCCTCTGAGGCTGAGAAAGTGTGACTTACCCAAGGTCACCCATGGCCAAGCTGGGATTCCAACCCTGGTCTCCCAGTGCCCTAGTCCAACACCCAAACCATTATATTACACAGTTACAGTTTAACATTCCATAATCACAATAAAATCGACCATGAACAATATTAAAGCAATTGAAAACATGTGCCTAAAAGGATAAAAAGCAGTGAAAAACAGTAACATTTTAAACAACAGAGCACTGTCTAATAGAGGCAGCTATATGGTGCAGTGGTCTGAGTGTTGGACTAGGACTCTGGAAGATCAGGGTTCATCTCCCCACTAGGGCATGGAAACACAGTGGGTGACCTTGGGCAAGTCACACACTCTCAGCCTCAGAAGATGCAATGGCAAACCTTCTCTGAAGAAACTTGCCAAGAAAACCAAGTGATAAGCTGAGGCACTCTCTTAAAAGCCCTTTTCTTAAGAACTAGTTCTAAAAGCCTGTCAGAATAATAAAAAAAGGTCTTCCATTGACCAGCTATACCTAACTACTAGTTAGATCTAACAACTAGTTAATAATAATAATAATAATAATAATAATAATAAAATGTATTTCTATCCCACCCCTCTGCTGAAGCAATCGGGGCGGCTTACAACAATAAATATGCCCTTTGTGAGTAGTTATCTAACTACTAGTTAAATATTATTAACACACATTCCAAAAACCCTGTTACCTTTTAGCCAATGGGGCAGCTTGTAATTTGCATTTGTATCAAAGGTAAAGTGTGTTTAATGCCTGGAAGGTCATACAGCTGTATTACTATTGGGCCTTTTACATTACCAGACCTCCAGATGTGTTGAACTACAACTCCCCAAACAATAGAGCTTCAACTCTGCAGGGTGCCAGTTTGGGAAAGCTGTGTTAGACTTTGTGAATCCCCACAAAATAAGGAGGATATTCCCAAAGCGACTCACTCCTAAGTGATTGTGGCTGAGCTTGTTTGAGCAAATATTTCCACCACCACCCCTAATTTTTCTTGTTTTGCAATGGGGTGGAAGAAGACTTGATAATAGAAAACAAACTTTCTTATTCAGAAATACATACTTTCAATTTCTCTGTGTGCATATGAAATATAACAGTTACAGGTCTGTTTCTATCTGTCTATCTAAAAACACACCAAGAAAAACAAGTTTCACCATAAACTTAAATGAATGATAATTATTGATGATATAAATTCTAATTTCAGCCTCTAGCTGCAAAGACATTTGATGTAAAGAAATAAACCCCACTAGTTTAATCAAAATTTAATTTGGAATATATTTAGGAAATGAACCCCAAACTTTCCCCTTTCAAATATATGCAGCTGTAGTGTCTTCACTATGACTTCAGTTACTACTACTACTACAACTACTACTGAACAAATAGCAGATGAGTTGTTGTTAACTGCTTTCTGATCTACTCACCATAGCTTCAACTCACGGTGACCCTGTGGATGAGACATCTTCAAGCTCCTGTCCTCAATTTCTCTGCTCAGATCCTGCAGGCCCAGGCCCTTGTCCTCCCTGATTTGAGTCTAACCATCCTTACTTTCTACTGCCTTCTACCTTTCCTTCCACCATTGCCTTTTCTAATGATTCATTTTCCTCATGATGTGGTCAAGGTACAACATCATCAATTTAGTCATCCTGGCTTTCAGGAGAGTTCAGGCTTGATCTGTTCTAGGACCCATTTGTTTGTATTCTTGGCCATCTTCTTCAGCACCACATCTCAAATGAGTTGATTTTGTTTCTATCACCTTTCTTCACTGTCCAGCTCTCACATTCATACATGGTGATGGAAAACACGATGGCTTGAACACTAACTTTAGTGTTCAGAGTTATGTCTTTATACTTTATGATCGTGTCCAGTTCTTTCACAGTTGCCCTTCCTAATCCCAGTCTTCTTCTGGTTTCTTGACTGCAGTCTCTGTTCTGATCAATATTTGAAGCAAGGCATGGGAGCTCTTTGACTATTTCAATTAAACTTATCTGGATTGGTCTGTTAGCAGAGGTTGATATGATGGAATGCTCCCATGTATTAAAAAGAGAGAGAGGGATTCATACAAATGGAAAAAATAACATCTCAAGGATAGGACTTGGCTCACATGCCAGTTTTCTGTGTGTAGGGTTTACTGATTTCTTGTAGGGAGGAGCTTTGTATCATGTGAGTCTTCACCTGCAAGCTGAAGGGCTATAGCCCATACAGAGGTTTGGCTCTTCATATGCCCTTTGTGAGAACTAGGTCATAAAACTTTTGTCAAATCCACTCTGCTGTCCTCTTTTTCAGCTGTACTTCCATTATACTTGCCTACTACAACATGATTCCAATTACCTGGCTTATTGTAATGATAACAGAACACAGATGTGACTTAGAGTTTAGGAAAAAAGGAGAATAATGGTGGATTACAGAGGGATTCACACCATGCATAAAGGTAAAAAAGGAGATGGAAAGGGACAAATTCGACTCAAAATACTGGGACTTTCAAATGAAAGTAAATGGTGTGGGGTTTAGGAAACAAATGAAAGTAGTACTTCATACAATACATATTTGCTGTCACAAGATGGAATGGTGACCATTTACTTGCGTGGCTTTAAAAGGGGATTAAATACCTTTATGAGGAAAAGGGTATAAATGACCAATAGTATTGATGTATATACATAAACTCCAGTATGCCTACCAATACCAGTTGTATGTACATACGGAATTTGAATTTTTTAAAATGTTTCATGTCTAAAGAGGAACAGGGTTACCACACTATTGTCTACTTCTAACCCCTTTTCACACTAAACAATTAAAGCACCATGATTGCACTTTAATTGCCATGGCTGCTTCCTGCACAATCCTGGGGTTTCTAGTTTGTTGAGACACTAGAGCTTTCTCGCTCAGAGTTCTAAATATTCTTCCCTAAACTGCAGATTCATAGAATATTGCTATGGCAATTAAAGTGGAATCATAGTGCTATAACTGTGCAAGGTGAAAGGTCCCCTAGGTATATTAAAACCTTGGATGTCTCCATTCATATTGGTAGCCCTTCCATCCTTGGAAGTATATAATAATAACTTCTCAGTATAAATCCAGACAATGAGATGGCTCTCTCAGGCTGGAATCTTGTTGGTTAATCTCAACTACAGTAGTCTCAATAAATCAATTGTTGAATAGTGGGTCAACTTCTAGGTAGATACTGTGATTCAGTGGCTCTGCTCTAGTTGAAACTAACAACAGGAGTCAGGTTTATGTGCTCTTTTATCTCTGTTGTGTGTCCCTTCTTCCTTCCATTCCTGCCTCTGTTCCATTTCACTGCTGTCTCTGCCTTTCATTCTAGGCTAACAATTGTGCCATGGTGGCATAATTAGAAATTTGTCCTACTGCAACATGCCCTTGGCTTGGATATATATCTGCACTGTACCATTATATAAGTTTTGTTCCACTGGCATTTCTTGTTCAGTGAGTTATTTTGAATTCTCTGCTTGAGAGCCTAAGGGCCAATGCAGTCTCATGAGGGAGGACTTATGGCCTTTATAGACTGTCAGAAATAATGCAGCTTGAGGCCACTTTAACTGTCCTGGCTCAGTCCTAGGGAATCATGGGAATCATCTTTTTTCTTTTCTTTTCTGGGACTTTGAACCTTCTCTGTCAGAGAGCTCTGGTCCCACAATAAACTACAGTTCCCATTATTCCCTAGCACTGAGTCAGGGCAGTTAAAGTGGACTCAATTTGCCCTATTTCTGGCAGTCTCTAAAGGCCCTTAGGTTCTCAAGCAGAGAAGTCAAAGTAAAGGCCTTTGCAGTTTATTGTGGCACCAGAGCTCTCTGACAGAGAAGGCTCAATGTCTCAGAAAAAAAAAATACAATTCCCATGATTCCCTAGCACTGAGCCAGGGAAATTAAGGTGGACTCAGTTTGCACTATTTCTAGCAGTCTGCAAAGGCCCTAACTCTCTGAACAAGACATGCCAGTGGAACAAAACTGATATAGTGGTGTGGTGCAGAAATATAAGTTCTGAAGGTATCTTACACTAACAGAATTAAAACAAATTAGTTCATAATCCCTTTCTTCTTAGGGTGCTCTTCTCAGTGCTTCTAAGTATCTCACCAAACTTACAAATCCCAGAATTCCTTAGGAGGGAGCTATCAAAAACTGACAGCTTTGTGGCAGTTTCATACACTTTGGCAATCAAAGTGTACGAAAGTGACACAATGCTGCAGTGCAGATGCAGCTCTAAGAGTATGTTTTCATCATGGTATTTAAGTGGAGTAGTTATTTTTAATGGGTTCCTATTCAGGGATGCCCACATTGGAGCACAAGGTTGAAAACTGTTTCTGTAAGCCACCACTGACTGTCAGCTCATGGGAGAGCTTCCAGGAGATTGTGCAGACTGGTGGTGGCAATGGCTAATTAGCTCGTTTGCATTTCTATAAAACAGCCTGACACCCACATTCAGAAATCTAATTTGTGCTGTACTATATACAGAAAACAGTTTTTTAACATGTTGAGGAAGTGGTTCTGCTGTGAGGGCATTGTGTGTTTCCTCTACTGAGTTAGATTGGCCATTCACCATTGTCATTGTGCTACTGAAGAAGTACACATTTCAGATTTCCTTGGGGGTGTGGAATCCCATAAAAATCCCACTCATCCAGAAGGAGCACCATTCCTTTCAGCAAGCGTTCTTGTAAGGGGGTAATTCCCCACTGATGGACACATTTGCTTACTTCCTCATACTGCTTAGTGCTTTGCAACAGTTAAAGAAGCAGCTGGCTTTTTATACAAATAAATTGGGTGCTGAGGCTGTCAATCTTCTTTGTGTGACAGAGAGGAGTTTCTGCCTGCTTTGAAAGGGAGGCTCTGCATCTGTCATTCCATTCAGTAATGTGGCCCAATATCAGGGACACTACAGCTGTCTGTTCCTTTCAGTCACTTCGGTAATAGAGAAGTATCTGAGAGCATTGCTTTTCCTTTCTTTGGTCAGCAAGCAAGTTCACCCTGCATTGGACCAGCCTCTATGAGCCTTTGCATATAAATTTCATTGTTTCCTTTTCCCTTGTTTCTGGGTTGGAGTTTCTTTTTCACGGCTTTTTTTTTTTTTAAAGTCCCTTGTTAAGTTTTCATGAATTTCCATGCACTCATAAAACAAAATTAATCCGATTTAGCATTCCAGACTGATGCATTCTAAATAAATTACAGGTTTATATGCAGAGTCACAAAGCATGTGACATTTATTCACAGAGATACCAAATATTCCCTCAAGTGCCAGGCAAAGAAGGTAAAAAATATGGCTAGTCTATGCCACACATCTGAATGTTTAAGAAAATATTTTTGAAAAAATATTGTACCAAAGGCTTGCAATCAACTCTACCAGTACTATGAAGTAAACAGAATGGGCAAAATGGTTGTAATAATCATTTGTAATAGTGAAAGTCTGTGTATATTTGACTAGAACTAAGGGCCTTTACAGACTGCCAGAAATAATGCAGCTTGAGGCCACTTTAACTGTCCGGGCTTTGGCCTCTGCTTCTTCTGCTGTCACTCTAGGTCTTTTCTGAGTCTCTTTCTTGCTGCTTTGGCCTCTGCTTCTTCTGCTGTCACTCTAGGTCTTTTCTAAGTCTCTTTCTTGCTGCTTTGGCCTCTGCTTCTTCTGCTGTCACTCTAGGTCTTTTCTAAGTCTCTTTCTTGCTGCTTTGGCCTCTGCTTCTTCTGCTGTCACTCTAGGTCTTTTCTGAGTCTCTTTCTTGCTGCTTTGGCCTCTGCTTCTTCTGCTGAAAAGATCTAGAGTGACAGCAGAAGAAGCAGAGGCCAAAGCAGCAAGAAAGAGACTCAGAAAAGACCTAGAGTGACAGCAGAAGAAGCAGAGGCCAAAGCAGCAAGAAAGAGACTTAGAAAAGACCTAGAGTGACAGCAGAAGAAGCAGAGGCCAAAGCAGCAAGAAAGAGACTTAGAAAAGATCTAGAGTGACAGCAGAAGAAGCAGAGGCCAAAGCAGCAAGAAAGAGACTCAGAAAAGACCTAGAGTGACAGCAGAAGAAGCAGAGGCCAAAGCAGCAAGAAAGAGACTCAGAAAAGACCTAGAGTGACAGCAGAAGAAGCAGAGGCCAAAGCAGCAAGAAAGAGACTCAGAAAAGACCTAGAGTGACAGCAGAAGAAGCAGAGGCCAAAGCAGCAAGAAAGAGACTCAGAAAAGACCTAGAGTGACAGCAGAAGAAGCAGAGGCCAAAGCAGCAAGAAAGAGACTCAGAAAAGATCTAGCGTGATAGTAGAAGAAGCAGAGGCCAGAGCAGCAAGAGAGAGACTTAGAAAAGACTTAGAGTGACAGCAGAAGAAGCAGAGGCCAAAGCAGTGAGAGAGAGACTCAGAAAAGGCCTAGAGCAGGGGTAGGCAACCTTTTTGAGCCGGGGGCTGGGGTGCTCTGCCTCAGACAATTGGGGGGCTGAAGCACCAAAAATAAATAAATAAATAAATAAATATTTTTTTAAAAAAATTAAAAATTAAAAAATATATGCATGCACACTCTCTCAGCCCCAGAAAAGCCATGACAAAACCCCTGTGGAGATTTTGCCAAGAAAACCCCAAGAACAAGTAATAACAACAATAATCAATATCATCATGGTGAGGGGCGGCGGCGGCAGGACCGGCTTGGGGCCGGTCCAAAGGCCTTGAGGGGCCGCATCCGGCCCCCGGGCCTTAGGTTGCCTACCCCTGGCCTAGAGTGACAGTAGAAGAAGCAGAGGCTAAAGCAGCGAGAGAGAGACTCAGAAAAGACTTAGAGTGAAATACTAAAATGAGTTTCAGGAGAACAAGACAAGAGACAGCCACAGCCAGAAGACCTTCATTAGAAACAGCTTCTTCACAATCTGACCAAATGGTGATATTAGAAGAACTTAAAAGTATGTATTTAGAAACAAAAGAAGACATCAAGGCATTGCAAAGAGATATGACAGCTATGAGAAAAGAAATCAAGCAAGAAATAAGGCAAGAGATAAGATCAGAACTGAAAGACATAAAGGAGGGATTAGGTAAAGTAAAAGAAGATATAAAAAGGATGGAGGAAAATGTAGAAAAAATTGAAGAAAAGACAACAAAAATCAACAGGAAAGTCTTAGATATAGAGCAAAACTTTGAGAAAGAACTTGATGAACGAGCGTTGCAAGATCTTAAGCAAAGAGAAAATTGCATCAAAATAAGAGGCCTGAAAGAAAAAGAGAACGAAGACTTATACGAATATTTAACCCCACACTTAGCAAATTATGTAGGAGCTGATAACGACCAATTCCAATGGGAAATCAGTAAAATGTTTAGAATTAACTCAAAGATTGCAAGGAAAAAAAAAACTGCCTAGAGACATTATTATTTACTTTACAAGAAAGAAAATTAGGGATGAAATCATTAAACTAAGCTATGAGGAAAAATTTGAAATCGATGGAGAAGAATTAATCATCTTTAAAGATATACCATCGAGAATCCTAAAAAAGAGAATGGATTACAGACCTCTCACGACCCTATTGACCAAACGTAATATAAACTATAGATGGGAGCGATTAGAAGGAGTTGTGTTTAAGTTTAAAGACGATCTATACAGAATCAATTCGGTAATGAAAATGAAAGACTTTATGAAAAAACATCGTGATACACTTCAAAAAAGTTTAACTGAACCAGAAAAAGAAGACGATAAAGACAAAGAGACAGACGAGAAGACAGACGAAGAGGGAAACAGGGGGATACAATTATAGTAAACAAATAAAATAATATAAAATAAAAGATGATTTATAAAGAAAGGAAAATGCAGAGAATCAAATTTTTATCATGGAACGTGAGAGGTATGAATTCTCCTCAAAAACGTAAAAAAGTATTTCATTATTTGATCAAACAAAAATTAGACATTATTAGTCTTCAGGAAACTCATATAAATAAGAAAGATATTCGCTTATTGAAAAATACTAAACTAGGTAATGAATTCATCTCAGCAAGCACGCAAAGGAAAAAAGGAGTTATCATATATGTAAATAACAAATTTAAGGCAAAGACACTCTTCAGATGAGGAAGGAAGGTACATTGGAATTGAAGTCAACTTCTTAGAAGGAAAACAGCTAATTGTTGCAATCTACGCCCCATTGGACAAAAAAGATGTATATTTTGAAAAACTAAATCAAGAGTTGAGAAACTATAATTTTGATAAAGTGTTGATAATGGGGGACTGGAACGGAGTAATAAATCCGGAATTGGATAGAAAATCGAAGGTAAAAATAAAGAAAACACAAGGAAAACTCCCTCAAACTTTTGAGAAATTAATTGAAGAACATGCGCTGGTAGATGCATGGAGATTTAAGTATAAGGACTCAAAAGACTTTACTTATTTCTCAGAGAGACACAAAAGTCTGTCAAGAATTGACTTTTTTATGGCATCGAAAACAATATGTAAAGATATAATTTCAATAGATTCTCAACCAAGGACTATATCAGATCACAATCCAATTGAAATGACAATAAAGCTAAAACCAATGGAATTTTCATGGAAATTAAATACTTCACTCTTGTCTAAAGAAGAAATCTTGAAAAAGGGGAAAGAAACATTGAAACATTTTTTTAAAGAAAACATAAAGGAAGATATTGACATAACCACCGTCTGGGAAGCTTCAAAAGTGGTCATACGAGGCTTCTTTATGCAACAAAGCGCCATAATGAAGAGAAAGAAAAGAGAAAAGCTAAATTTATTATATCAAAATTTACAACAAAAAGAGAGAGAACTAATTGAACAAACATCAAGTAAAACTATTAAAAAAGAAATTAAGACCTTAAAAAAACAAATTGAACTTGAAGAAAATGAAGAAATACAAAACAAACTAAGATATATGAGACAAACTTTCTTTGATAAAGCAAATAAGCCCGGACGTTGGTTAGCATATAGGCTTAGAAAACACAGAGAGAGGAACATCATAACAGAAATTAGAACAAAAGAAGGAAGACTAACAATGAATCAAGCAGAGATCAAACAAGAGTTCAAAGCCTTCTATACAGAACTGTACAAAAAACAACAAATACCAAAAGAAAAAATAGATCAATTTCTAGACAAAGCCGATTTACAGATATTCAATGAAGAACAAAGGAATATGTTGAACAGTCCAATTAGTGTAGGAGAAGTAATAGAGGCCATAAAGAAGGGGAAAAAAGGGAAAACACCGGGTCCTGATGGACTACCAATAGAATACTACCAGGAATTCCAGGACGAACTAATGTCACCATTAAAATCAACCTGTAACGCAATAGGGAAAAGCAAATTCCCTGATACATGGAATAATGCAAATATTACACTATTGTTAAAAGAGAACAAAGATCCATTGGACGTGAAGAACTATCGACCCATATCTCTTCTGAACACCGACTACAAAATATTTGCAATAATACTCGCAGAAAGGTTAAAGAAAATATTGAAAAGTTACATACATGAAGACCAGTCAGGATTTCTCCCACAGAGGCAGATTAAGGACAACATGAGGATCATAATGGACATGATTGAACACTTCGAATATCATAATGAAAAAAAGTTAGCCTTTATTTTTACTGATCTGGAAAAGGCTTTCGACAGTGTTTGTTGGGATTCTATGTTTACTATGTTAGAAAAGGTCGAAGCCGGCCCAGTGTTTATAAAATGGATCCGGGAAATCTATAATAATCAAAAAGCTAGATTGATTATCAACCAAGGGAAATCAGAAGAATTCAGCATAACTAAGGGAACGAGGCAGGGATGTCCCCTGTCTCCTCTTTTGTTTATCTTTGTTTTAGAAACTTTGTGTAACACAGTAAGAGGCATGAAAGAAATTCAAGGGGTCAAAATCCAAAAGTTTGAATTTAAATTAAGATCATTCGCCGATGATATTGTATTTATATTGGAGGACCCAGAGAAAGGAATTAAACCCTTGGTGAATGTATTGAAGGACTTCGAGGAGATATCTGGCTTAAAAGTTAACAAAAGCAAAACTGTAATGATAACAAAGAATATAGACAACACAGAGGAACAGAAACTAATGAGAGAAAGTGGTTTTGGTATAGAGAAGGAAGTAAATTATCTAGGAATTAAATTGACAAACAAAAACACTGATCTATACCATAACAATTATGATAAAATATGGAAAAAAATAAAAAATAGACCTCAAGAAATGGGAAAATTTACAGTTATCCTTTTTAGGAAAAATTTCTGTAATACAAATGAATGTGTTACCTAAGATCATGTTTCTGTTCCAGACAATTCCAGTGTTACACTCTTTTAAACCTTTAAAGAACTGGCAAGCGGATATTTCAAAATTTGTTTGGGGAGGGAAAAGGGCCAGAATCAACCAAAAGATCATGTGTGACTGTAAAGCTAGAGGAGGCTTGGGCCTACCAAATTTGAAACTGTATTATTTTGCATCGGTCCTTAATTGGTTTTCTGCATGGATATTGCTGAATGATGAAAAAACCTTAGCAATTGAAGGGGGGAATATGAGATATGGGTGGCATGGTTATATCTTTTACGGTAAAGATAAGGTACATAAGGAATTTAAGAACCATATTGTGAAAAAAGCACTGTTGGCTGTATGGGAAAAGTTAAAAATAAGACTCTGTAGTAAGATACCTCAAAGTTGTTCACCCCATGAAGCTTTCTTTAGCAAAGAAGGAATAGGAAGAGCTAAATGGTTGCTATACTCAGACTTATTAAGAACTAACTCTGAAGGGGAAACTAGGATAAAATCGCAGGCAGAGCTTAGAGAAACAGGTATAACATGCCACTGGTACTTACATAGACAAATGTATGAAAGATTGAAAATTGATAAAAAGCTAATTGGGATAGAAAACCAAAAGACACAATGGGAGGAGATCATGTTAAAAGGGAAAATAAAACCAATATCTAGGTATTATAAAATGTTACAGGAATGGGACACAGAGGAAGAAATAATTAGACACGTCATGATAAAATGGGCACAGAATGTAGGTCATGATCTGAAATATGAGAGTTGGACTAAGGTTTGGCTGAAAGATCTAAAATATACAACCTCTCAAGAGATAAAAGAAAACATTTACAAAATGATATATAGGTGGCACCTAACCCCCAAGAAACTATCTTATATGTATAAAAATGTAAATTCTGAATGTTGGAAATGCAGAAAGGAGACCGGATCTTATTTCCACATGTGGTGGACGTGTAAAATGGCCAGACAATATTGGGTCAACATATATAAGTGTTTAAGAATAGACCTAGAAATTGATATTTCCTTTGCACCAGAAGTGTTCTTGCTGGGCATGGTGGACAATGACTTGACTAAATCAAACAGGAAGTTCATATTTTATGCATTAACCTGCGCAAGAATAACATACGCAAAGTTTTGGAAGAACCCAAAAACTCCATCACTGGAGCAATGGCTTATCAAACTTTATGAAACGGCCGAGATGGACAAAATGACGGCATGGATGAAAGACAAAACAGATGAAGAAGCCCTGCTATGCTGGAAAAACTTTTATAATTTTTTGAGATCTAGATGGAAATGCATCTTATGAAAAAACATATATTGTTAATGTAGATAAACATATTTGTTTTGCGTGTATATTTATATGTAAATAATGCTTCGTACGTTAAGTAAAAAGCATGTATAGAGCAGACCTAGATAACAATGAGCAATACTAGGATCATATAAAAGGATTACTCGAATCAGGAAAATAGAAATAGGCTGTGATGTGTTAATTCGGGTTTAGGAATTATTAGTAATAATGAGGAAAATTTATAGATATATACGTCAACAATGGAAGTTATGGACAGATATCTAGATAAACCAGAAAAGGTGAAGGAACCAGTAGAATATTGATTTATGTTATTTTAAGATTAACAAGGGAAAATGTCAATAAGTAAGTAAGTTTCGAGAGGAAGGAAGTTAAATTTTTTATATTTAGGTAAAACGGAAATGTTTGGAATATGTATATATGGATAAAAGATGTCACACTCTTAAAATATAAAATTAAAAAAAAAAACTGTCCGGGCTCAGTGCTAAGGAATCATGGGATCTGTAGTTTATTGTGGCACCAGAGCTCTCTGACAGAGAAGGCTCAATGTCCCAGAGAAAAATACAATTCCCATGATTCCCTAGCACTGAGCCAGGACAGTTAAAGTGGCCTCAAGCTGCGTTATTTCTGGCAGTCTGTAAAGGCCCCAAGTTCCATCAAATTCAGTTGCACTTTCTTCCTGGTAACTGTGTATACAACACAACCCTGTAACTTCTGATTCACAAGGTTTCTAGACAACAATATTTCTGATTGACATTTGGAGTCGCATATTTGAATGTTCTCTACACATAGAACAATAGTAGCCAGGGAATGTATGCTACAGTCCCAATAGTTCCTTCTGAAAATTAGGTAGAGGTTGCCAGACCTCAGCTTGAAAAAAAAAAAGACTTCAAGAAAAGTTTGAATATTGATTATACAAACTGCCTGTAAGCAAGGACAATTTAACAGAGGAATTCTACATTTTTTAAATATTACATGAAAGCTAGCAACAAACTGACACCTAGCAGAAATTATCTGACTCAAAATGGGCCTGCATTTAGAAAAAAAAAGTTGAAAGATGAACGCAAGCCAGGCTGCATTTACACTGCAAATTTAATGCAGCTTGAACCTGCTTTAATTGCCATGGCTCAACGCTATGCAGTTCTGGGATTTGTAGTTTTGTGAAATGTTTAGCTTTCTCTGTCAGAGAGCTCTGGTGCCACAACAAACAACATTAATTCTTCAGTATGTTAGCACCCAGTCAAAAAAGGAAGAAATTATAAATATGAGCAGCAGATGAAGACTGATGCCTGTCTAGTTGGAGAGATCTTGTGTTGCTTGTTTCCTACTGGTTAGAGTTTTCTCCCATTCCTTGCTGCAGCCTTCCCCATTCTGACGCATGGGCACATTCCATTCAGAGATGGCCAGAGATGATGTAGTCAAGTCCTTTTGGAGGGTGTCAGGTTGAGGAAAACTATTCTGTTGTCTTCTCAATGACTTTTTAAATTCTGATCCCAATTGTCCACTTCTAATTGGCGGACATCTTTATGGTTTAAATGCTATTACACAGGAGTTCAAGCAAATATGGGAAAACATGGACTGTATGGTAAGAACTGAGGAGTTAGCAAGGTTAGTAAGAGATACATTACAGTTGGTTCACATCATGGCCTCACTGATAAATAATTTAAGTGTAGCCATGTTAATCACAAGACAAATTCCAAAGCCTATATTGTAGTAATACATTTACTGCAATATGAACCTTGGACAATTACATTGTTGGTCACTGGAAACAACAGTGGACCTAGACTGCAACTTCCAGAATTCCTCAGCCACCATGGCCAGTTGAGGATTCTGAGATTCTTAGTCCAAAAAGTCACATTCCCAAACTCTGCAAGAGACCTATTCCCTTGCATGATGTAGCCAGCAATTAACAACACTAATAATCTCACCATTTTCAATTTGTCTGGCTGAATAAAGTTCCCTAGAGTACTATCCTGAACTGTATGCCACTTCCTTTCTAGCCACTCCTTGTGTTCCTTTTTCAAATAGGTTCCAGCTTTAGAACATGGATTGCTGGGGACTGTTCCTTTTCCAACTGAATGCTTGTCATTTCCTTACTTTTATGAGGAGCCATAAAATGGACCTTACTAGTTCACATAGCAGCCAAAATTTCTCAGGAGAAATCTAAGGCAACTTTCCCATTTTAGTTTTTTTAAAAAAGTTTTTCAAAGGGCCCGTTGACAATTTAGAGCAAATTTAGGGACATGGTTTGCATCTTTGTGGATCCTATTATCTTCTAGCCCACTCTCACAACTGTATAAATACGTTCTATAGCTGAGTCTTTAAAATCACTCTGTCCAGCATCTGATGATGTGGGTTTATATCCACAAAAGTGCAGTTAATGTTAAAGATGCTGTCCCATTCTCTCTCCCCCCCCCCCCCCCACTTCCTCCCTTCCACTCCCCATTTTAGCTTACTGGCTTTTCAGAAATAATCTCTTTTTTTGGAAAGGTATCAATGCATTTTACAGCAGACTGCCTTACAATATTGTTTTGTTTTTAAATGCTCTCAAGATATGGAGCTGAAGAGATACACACTATGGCCTCTTCTTCTGAGTAGAGGACCAAGGACAGTGATGATTGGCACCCTCCCCTGTCCCAAATCCTAGGAAGAAATGAAAAGCAAGGAGAGAAATACTATCATTCATTAGCCAGAGAAGGAGTCTCTGCAGAGGGTTAGCTTCTCCTCTCCCTTCCAGAATGAATACAAGCTCCATCTCCCAATTCTGCTGAGACTGGAGACTTTTCTGGTACCTCTCATTTTCCCAAAGACTAAGGGCCCTTGGCTTGGCAAACCTTGAATATAACAAGGTGACTGAAGGTTACTTGCACCACACTCCTTCATGGGGAACAATATTACTAACATTGTTACTTAGGTAATGGTATATTTTTGACAACCTTTCTTCTTTACTGTATGCATCCATATTCATTTGTGTGCACCTTCAGCCTCATCCCAGGATCTCTTCAGGTAACCTCATGTTTCATAAAGGAGAATGCTGCTCCTGGAAACCTTCAGGAATGGTGATTCTCCTTTGAAACAAAGCACAAGGCCTCTTTGTGCCTTCTCCCAGACATTTGAAGCCACTTCCAGTTTGTTTTTAAGGGAAGCACCTAAGATGCATCCAGTTATTTTTCTTTAATTAATGTTGGTTTCCTTTAGCTGGATGTACAGCAACATCATCCTCAGGAATTTGTCGAGGACTCACAAGAGCTCGCTGAGGAAACCTCTCACAGTGTATCCAACTAGAGGAAAATAGCTGGTCACATCTCTTCTGCTCCCTCTCTTCTACTCCAATATAGAAATGGCAGTCTTGGGGAGTGGGGTGCCACATTAAAAAGGTAGGTTTTGAGGAAGATGCACAAGGAGGCCTATCATAAATGCATAGTCTTCTAATGTAAGATCTCAGTCATTATTATTGTTGTTGGCAAACAGATAAGGCTAAAAGCCATTTATTTTTTCAATGTGAATGTCATTTTCTACTTCTCGTCAGCAAGATGTGATCTATTTTCAGATGTACTGAGAAACCTTCACCTTGAGAGGTTGATGAGATGTCATCAAACAGATGTAAACAAAAGGGTCTGGCTTTCCATCCTAGATTATCCTGTTGGGGGAACACACTTCATATTTTGCTCACCTCAGCACTATATAAGCGTGAAATTCTTCTCTGGCTGGAAGCCCTACGTGAAACAAGCCCCATCCGCCATGATTAATTAGTACATAGGCTTTTTGTGAGCCTTCTTCCCTGGGGTGAAAATCATCCCAAGAGCTTTATACAATTAATTAGCATGAAGCCTCTACACTCTGCGTTAACCTATGTGACCACAAGCTAGCACAACTGCAATAATCGCCTTGTGAATATTTCAGGTTTAAAAGTGTAAAATTGGCTGAGTGGTGATGCAGTGCAAAGGGGGTTATAATAACACTTTTTTTTTTGTTTGGTCTGTTTTTCATTAGGAAATTGTACACACACTTACTTGGGAGTAAGCTCTTTTAAATATAGTGGATAGCACTTCAGGGTATGCATATGATTGCACTGCCTTATGTACTTAATTTTGGTATAATCAACGAGCTAGAGCAAATTAGTTCAATTGATTTAAAAGGAAGGAACTGACAAAACGACTCCTGAGGATGCCAGCCACAGAACCACAGCCACAAAACCACTCCTGCAGATGCAACCACAGATGCATGCAAAATGTCAGGAATACATTCTTCTAATGCATGGATGCCAGCTGTAAAAGCCTTCAACTTCCCATTCCTGAATATTCCTTGCTTAGGAAACCTATGAAATTTATGGGATTACTATAAGTCAACAGGCAACTTGAAGGCACACAGGTGCATGCATGCACACACACAAAGTGGGCAAAACTTTTCTCCCTAAGATGTGTGGGGGACCAGGGTTCATATTCCTGCTCAGCCATGGAAGCAGTCACTGTGTGACTTTGGCGAAATCACACAGTCAGCCTCAGAGGAAAGGCAAATCTCTTTTGAAAAAAATCTTGCCAAGAAAACCCTAGGATAGAGTCACTATAAGTCAGGTTGACTTGAAAGCAAATAATACCTACAAAGTTCTGAATGTTTCTGCTTTACAAATCATTGTACTGAATCCAAATGCCGAATAGTTTTTGCCAGGGCAGAAATACCAACAACATTGATGTATTGGATGGGAACAGGGGAAGGACAGAATTTCAGGCTGTACAGTTTACTCTGTTTATGTTCAGAGTGGGCAAATTCAGCCCCAGGTCTGCATGTAACCCCAAGACTATTTTTTTCTGATCCTCCTGTCTCCCACATACAGTATTTTCCTCTGGGGAAAAAAGGGGGCAAATTTCCTTTCTTGGAAGCTTCTTGTAGCAGCACCTAGACAGAAACATTTGAAAACCAGAGTTGTAGACAGAGCTTGTATGTATAAGCCCATGTTGCATTGTTTAATGTAAAAAACCAAAAACAACCAACCCTGTTTTTCAAATCCAGCAGCAGATTCATTGCCACTGCAGAGGTTTGTTATTGTTGTTTTGGCAGTTCATGTGGCCCTCAGAGGATCCCAGGGGCAGGAAATTAGCCCCAGGCCAACTGAAGTTGCCTATCCCTGAGTTACTTGATCTCCAAGGTCTAGACTCTAGTACAGGGGTAGGCAACCTTTTTGAGCCTGGGGCCGGGTTGCTGTCCCTCAGACAATTGGGGGGCTGAAGCACAATATATATATATATATATATATATATATATATATATTAAAACATTTAAAAAAATTAAAAACTATGCATGCACACTCTCTCAGCCCCAGAAAAGCCATGGCAAAACCCCTGTGGAGATTTTGCCAAGAAAACCCCAGGAACAAGTAATAACAACAATAATCAATATCATCATGTTGGGTGGCGGCAGCGGCGGCAGTGGCAGGACTGGCCTTGGTCCGGTCCAAAGGCCTCAGGGGGCTGCATCCGGCCCCCAGGCCTTAGGTTGCCTACCCCTGGTCTAGCAACTGGAATGAAGTGCAAAACAGAGAGAAAAAGTGAGCAGAGATCACCCACACAGGCTGGCATGTACATGTGTAACTCATCCTACACATGTGGTGTGAGTAATTTGCCATGGTGCAACAGACATAATCAGCAGGCAGTGGTGGAAAGGGAGTTGCATACCCAGCAATGTTATGCATTGTGGTTATACATTATACAATAACAACCAGTCATTGTCAGGTGTGGTGCAATTTTGCTATTCAGCATGCAGGCTGTGTAGTGCTGGCATAGTGTATTTCTCCATACATATATTTATTGTGGGGATGCTGGATTGTACCACTAGTACAAGAATGGCAGTCACAATTATTTCACATAGAAATAATCTCCTGGATTTCTTCATGTTAGTTGTCTAACCTAAGGGGATGGGGAGTCCGTATTTTGTTACTGTCAAAAGATTACGAGTCATAACCTCTGCTGATCTACTGAAATTGACCCAGAGCAATATCAGTGGTTCATAATCTACCTATAGCTCCCTGGCCCATTCAATATCATTGCATGCTTTTCTCTAGAATTACCCTTTCCAGAGGTTTAACAGATGATTGGGAAATAATCTCACAAACAGGTCAAAAATCTAGAGCAGGGATGGGAAGCTTGTGGCCCTTCAAATGTCATAGACACTGGCATTGCTAGGGCTGTTGGGATATGTAAAGGTTTACTGCTCCTGTCTAGGTATGCTCTGAATTCTTTCTCCTGTAGAAGATGGAAAACTGCAACTTTGGAGAATTGCATTCGGTGACACAACTCTGTAAGATACAAAATCTTGTCTGATTTCAGAAGTTAGGCAGGACCAGGAGATAGGATAGGAGACCATCAGGAATCTCAGGAATCTCCAGGAAGGGCTTTGAAGAATCCTGCCTGACACCCTGGAGAGCCAGTTCTGTTAGTCATTGCTGACAAGATTATAAGAAAACTTCCTATGTCTCTATACATGTGTCTCCTTATCTAAATCTAGATTTACACCTGATTGGAATACATGACTTCAGATTATATACTTCCCAAAGAACATAAGAAGAATACACCCTCATTGTGTTTCAGTCAAGGCCTGCCATCTGTTTATAGAAAGTGTTTAGTTTCTAGATCCATGACAGTGGCTTACGTTTTATCCTGACCTATAGAAATCAATTCACTTTGTGGTTTTCACCACAAACACTGTCATTTCAGTATGGGACATATACATACAATTTATCACCATCTGGTTTAATTTTTTAAATGTTAGAAAACATGTCAGTATATTACAAAAATGCAGTTCCCAAGCTTCTTACCTCAAAGGAATCCTATTTTATGAAGATCATGGAGAAACCACACTGGAATCAAACCCTCTTTGGATTGTGCAGGACAGGATGTTAACTGTGAAATAATCTCACTAACCTCAGTTCTAGCTGGTACATACCTTTGGGAGCCACAATGACTTTTCTGTTTCCTGACATATTTACATGACTTTTGCCCTTTATTGCAAGGATCTGGGACAGGGTACAATCCTGTGTATAGTGTTTTTGTTGTTACCTGCTGTTGACCTGGACTTATGGTGATCCTATCAATAAGAGATCTTCAAGTCACCCTATCCTGAACAGCCCTGCTCAGGTCTTGGAGATTCAAGGATGTGGCTTCCTTGATTGAGTCCATCCATCTGGAATGCTGTCTTCCACTTCTCCTAAAGTGCTTTTTGCTTTACTAAGCATTATTGTCTTATCTAGGGAGCCACGTCTTGTTGTGATATGTTCAAAGTATGACAGTCTCAGTTTATTCATCTTCTCTTCAAGGAAGAGTTCAGGATTGATTTGCTCTAGGACACATTTGTATTTTTAGCAGTCCAAAGTATCTGTAGAAATTTTCTCCAGTGCTAACATTTCAAGTGAGGTGATTTTCTTCTTTTCAGCTTTGTTCACTGTCTAGTTTTCAAAACAAAACATAGAAATTGGAAACATGATGGCATGGACAATCCTAACTTTAGTATTCAGTGATATATTTTTGGATCTTCTATAGTTCCTTCATAGCTGCCCTTCCAAGTCCTAGCCTTCTGATTCATTGACTACAATCTCCATTCTGATTAATGGCTGAGCCAAGTTGGGAAAATCTTGAATTATTTCAAGATTTCCATGTTCCATCCTGGGTATATGTTGTGCATCCTATGCATCCAGACAAACAAACGTTGTGGCACATTTTTTTTTTTAAAAAGAGCAATCCATAAGTTTTCATGATCTACAGAATTAGAGGCTTTGACTATAACAGGGGTAGGCAACCTTTCCCCTTTAAGGGACGAGGGACTTCAGCTCCCAGAATCCCAGGAGCTATTGGCCAACATGGCTCAGGCTTCTGGGAGCTGAAGTCCCTTGGTCCTTAAAGGGGAAAGGTTGCCTACCCTTGGACTATAATCTATAAAACACAGACTGATTTTCTTCTGAAATTCTTTGGTATTTTCATTATCCAATGTATGCTTGCAGTATGATTCCTAGTGCCTCTTCCTTTCCTGAATTCAGCTTGAACATCTAGCATTTCTTGCGCCAACAAAAATCTTTGTTGTAGAATTTTGAGCAACAATTTTTTTTGAGTATCACTTTGCTTACATGAGAAATCAATGCAATGGCCCTGTGGATACTGCAAGTCCTAGCAACCCTTTTCTTGGGGATTGGAATGTATATTGAGTGTTTCCAATCCTTGGGCCATTGTTTTGATTTCCCTTTGTTGATAGATTTTAGTTAGAACTAGAGATGATTCTCTCTCTGTATCTTGAAGCAGTTCTATTGGTACACCATCTGTTCCTGGTGATTTATTTCTCTCAAGTGCCCTGAATGCAACTTCCATTTCACTTTCTAAAATTGTAGGTTCATCTTCAAACAGTTATTCCTTGAATGACTCTGTCATTCTTCCACCCCTTTTATGATATAATATATTACATCAGAATTTGACCAGTTACTTTTTGAATGGCATCTACAGAATCCCTAAAAAACCAAAGAAGGATTGTGGGAGGTAAAATCCAAAAAGTAATCCCCCTCCTTAACTGTGTATAATGTGTGCTAATCACACAGTCAGTTCTTCAACTGTGCATCCTTAACTATTCAAAATAACAGAGTCCACATATATGAAGGCTATGCCAGAAGGCTGTGGAAGCCCGTAGTTTTTCAGAGCCACCTCCCTCCACAAATACCCCCATTGAGAACTGAGCATGCTGAGTAGCTACAGAAAATATGGATGCAGTGGATGGAATATAGTTTCCTGAAAAAGGGCATAACTTGTAAACATTTATATGTTTTATGTCATTTTATACTGTTTTTAGCTATTTGATTTTAATTGTTTTACATTTTTTATTATAAAATCTTTTGAACAATGTTATCTGTGAGCCACCTTGTGTCACTTTCTAGAAGAAAGGTGGTATATAAATGAAATTAAATAAATAAATACTGGTCTGGATTCTGAATTGGAGGTCTAAACACTACAACATAATTGTTCCAAGTCCTACTTATCTAGCATAATTTCATTTAATGTCACAACAATCATATGGTTTTGTTTCTGTCTAATTCCTATTCTAGTTTAAGAAACCTGTATTTATTCTTTATTGTCCTGTGATGCTAACATTAGTAAAGGTGCAATCCTATACCAAGTGGCTTTCTTCGAATAAATTTGGATGGGATTGCCCTGTTAGTGAATGTATTCATTTTAGGCATTGCATTGACTTTCTAATTTTTTTATTTTATTTTGCAGAAACATAACTTATTATCTTTCCATTGCAAGATTAAAAACATTACGAAGCATGTGACCTGGGTGAAACAGCTATACTGCTGATTTTCGCAAGGTCTACAATATTCCGTGTAATGTATTCATTGAATTATTTAAAGGTTTTCTTAAAGAGATGCAATAAATCTTAACTCTTTACCTACAGTGTTTGATTACTTTCATAGTGAGAATAAGTAATATGCTGTAAGCTTGATTAGAAGTAGGATATTCTGGGGTCAATTTAAATATTTACCAGGAATCTTTGAAAAGATGTAGAAGTGATTATTACATATTTTAAAATCAGACAAAACAATATTCCCAGTCCACTATCTCTACTTTCAGAATATGACAATCATTAAAGGACCACTGAATTTTAAAAATCCCACCAAGAGAGAATGATCAGTATCTCATTTACCTGAGTCACAGAACTGTAACCTGCAGTGCAGATACAGTGGACATGCATGGTTTGAACTTGGTAGCAAATCAGGGATCTACTATGGATGCTGCTCAGTCACTCCTACTTACAGTGGGAGCAGCTAAACAATCTATAGACCCTTAATCATTGATGTGTGAATCTTGTAGTTATCAGTGGTCTAGCTTAATTTTCTTGGATTCTTTCTCTGGCTTATTGGGACAGCCATCAACAACATTTCCTACTAAACTAGGGGTACTTTCATACTAAACAATTACAGCACTATGATTCCACTTTAACTGCCATGGCAACATTCTATGGAATCCCAGGGTGTGAGACACTAGAGCTCTTTGGATGAGATTTCTATGTGCCCCACCCCTAGGTACAAATCCCAGAATTCCATAAGATGTTGCCATGGCAGTTAAAGTGGGATCATAGTGCTATAATTGTGTGGTGTGAAAAAGTGATGGTCAAGTTCCAGGTTTCTGGGGATCAGTTTCATATTGAGACCCACCATGAGCAGCATCACCCATCAACCAACCAGTCTCCAGATGTTTCCTTAGCCCCCTTCTTTCAAAAAGGCATGAAGATTGTTAGGTGCTTTCTTTAAGCTGGGGTGGGGGGGAGAATCACTTTTCTTGGAGGCTTCCAGAAGGCATTTTGGGCAATAGGATGAGGGATTCTGGGAGTTTTGGAAGCCCAATATTAAGCAACCCCCCTAGCTAAGTAAATCACTAAATGAGGACCATAGTTTGTTAATAAAGTGGAAGAAAGCAGGATTGAGTACCTATTATAGTGGGCATATAGTGGAACAGAAACCTGAAAATCTAGTTCTACCCAGGTTGAATGGAAAATGTTACTATTGCTCTCTTTTCCTGAATTTCTAGAGTGATCCAGCTGTATGGAAAAGACAAAAGTGTGACTATATGCAGCAAATAATGTATAAAATTGAAGAATAGGATCTGGAAGCTCCATAAAATTTTTGGTAACTATATACTTTGCTATGAGCAGTCTTATGTGATGGGGTCATCATCCTAATTCTGTATTACTCAACTCAATTCTCCTTCTGTTTTCATTAAAAAAAATCAATGTAATATGCTAAACAGTTAAGATGGCATGCAACCAAGAAGAAGAAGAGGAGGAGGAGAGCAAGAATGTCAACAACAATAACAATAGCAACAATAATAATAACATATAAGCCTTTTAAATTATCACACTTTAAACTTTTTAAATTGTCATCACCACATAGCAGAAGACAAGTGATGAGAAAGACAAACATCCCTAGGTGGGGAGTTGTGTTTTGACCTCTTTGGAATTATAACCTAAATACAAACAAATGCAGGAATACCATGAACTCTTAACACAAACAGCAATCAAGAAATAATAATAATAATAATAATTTTAATAATTAATAATTTTATTTAATACCCCGCCCCTCTGAGCACAATCTGGGCGGCTTATATCATAAAATCAGTACATAAAGATTAAGAACAATTTCCTCCCCCTCCCCCCTTAAAAAACCATTAAACCAATTAGCAATTAAAATAAGATATAAAAGAGGTAAATTCCTCCATATAAAAACGAAAAACAATACATAAGAAAAGAAAGAAGCTGGCGGCTGTGTAGTTCCTGGCACAAAAAAGAACCTGGTCACAGAAGGGGAAGTATCTCGGAGGGAGATTCTGGAGCCAGAGATGGTAAATTAATCTGGGAAGGCCTGCCGGAAGAGATTCGTTTTGACAGCTTTCTTGAAACTGTCAAGTGATGACGATTGGCGGATCTCCTCCGGCAGGCCATTCCACAATTTGGGGGCAACTACAGAAAATGCCCTCTGGGAGGTCGACATCAGCCTCGTTTTTTGAGGCTGTAACAAATTCCTCCCAGAGGACCGGAGGGTGCGGGGAGGATTATACGGGAGGAGGCGGTCCTTGAGATAGCCTGGACCCAAGCCATTTAGGGCTTTAAAGGTAATTACCAACACCTTGTACTGGGTTCGGAAACTAATAGGCAGCCAGTGGAGGGACCTCAATACCGGGGTAATGTGGTCCCCCCTAGGTGTTCCAGATATTAATCTGGCCACCATATTTTGAACCAATTGCAGTTTCCAAACCAAGCACGAGGGTAGCCCCATGTAGAGCGCATTACAGAAGTCGAGGCGTGAGGTTACCAACACGTGTACCACAGTTTCAAGATCCCTTACTTCCAGAAACGGGCGCAGCTGGCGTATCAGCCGAAGCTGATAACAGGCGCTCCTGACCGTCGCATTAACCTAATTAGTCATCAGGAGCGACGAGTCAAGGAGCACCCCCAAGCTGCGAACACAGTCACTGGAGGAGAGCGTGACCCCACCCAGGACTGGAGGTTGCAACCCAATTCCTGGTTTCGGGGCCGCTACTGTAAGCACCTCCGTCTTGTCTGGATTCAGCTTCAATCTGTTTTTCCTCATCCAGCCCATTACTGCCCCAAGACATTCATTGAGAGAAGAGATGCCATTGGAATTCGAGACCGACGAACGAGATATGGAGAAATAGATTTGGGTGTCATCAGCATACTGATAACACCCAGCACCATAACTCTGTATAATCTCACCCAGCGGCTTCATATAGATGTTAAACAACATCGGGGACAAAATAGCTCCCTGAGGGACCCCACAAGTGAAAGATTATATTAGAACATTAAATACTTTTATGACAAATTATCATGAGCCTATTGATGAATAAACAATATAGCAGTGTGATTATGAACTCTTTGAATTGTAGCATATCCCCCAACATTTCACAGTTGAGTCAGGACACATGTGCACAGTTCCAGGGGTGCTGTAATTCAAATGAGTTTTTCCCCCAAAATAGGTGTGTCTACAGTGTAAACTCACTCACTCACCCATGCACACATGCACTCACAGGAGTGTGAACTCACTTCTGTGTCCTAGCCAGTCACATATCAGGAAGAGTTGGAACATGAAGCAAAAATCCTTATCGAACACCTGAAGTGTTCCCCCCCCCAACTGCCCTGTTCCTCACGCACTGTGTTGTTCTCTTTTGCTCATTACTGTATAGCTAGGAGTTACAATCTGATAACATCTGGAAGGCCCAACCCAGCTTTAAAAATAGCAATTGTAATATAAGAAGTAGTAACAATGAAAGAGATAGAACAAAAATAGTTTCATCATTGAAGCTGGGGTGGCAATGAGGAGATGGATCATATGCTACATGACCCTGGTTATTGCAGGCCATAAAAATGATAATAGGTGAGAAATTGCTGCAGCTCCAAAGTCCCTACTTGGTTATCAAGAAGTGGATAAGCAAGATTTACCAAGTAGCCAAAGGATAAAAATTAAGGGAAATTGTAATCTTAAAGGATAGAGATGAACAATGCCTGCCTAATGGTGAAATGTTGTTATTCATGTATCAAAAAATAAATAAATAATGATACAAATAGTTGCTTTGGGGCCAAATTTTGGGAGAAAAGCAGGATACAAATTCATATAATAAATATAATATAATATAATATAATATAATAAATAGTCATATTTACCTCTTTGATGGTTTATTTTCATTATTTAATGTTTACTTTAGGTTGTTATATGTTGTGATATATATTTATACTGGGCTAAATATACTTCATGTTTCCAAGTAGAACAGGTCCATTGAATAAATTCAACTTACATATGTGTTGACTTATCAATATCCCATGGATTCAGTGGATATATCCATACATATTTAATACTAAATTTTAAAATAGAGATTCTGTTCAAGCTGGTAAACTCTTTTCTACCAACTTACTTTCTAAATGCTGTAGGAACCCCCCCCCCCATTTAATCTGAAGGTGGCAACCAGATTTGTACAGGCTTTATCCATGCCCCCAGGTTCTTCTTTATCACAGTGTCTAGCTGTGAACTAAGAACAAGAGCTGGCCTATAATCTTTATGTCATTTTAAATTCTAGTTCTCCTGGAGAACTGGTAAATTATCAATATGCTTCATCAGCATTCCTAATTCTCAGGTTGCACTGTTAAATGGGAAGCAGATTGATACAAGTAATGTCAAGTTGACATATTCACACTTATATGCTTCCTGTAAAAGGCTATTCTGGATATCTGTTTGCATAAATGCCTTGATAATTTACATCTATTGTGTGAATTGCTTATTTTATGTACATTTCCAGGAACATTTTCCTTTAATATTTCAGATAGTCAATGACATCTGACTGGTAAACATGTCATTTTAGCACAGCTAAGTAAATGTGGATATTTCATCAGAATTTTTCTTTTCAAATCATCTTACTATTCCTCTTTCTTGAATTAGAGTTGTAAGTGACCATCTGTTTAATATTTAGCCAGCTGCTGGTGCTAAAAAGGGCTCTTAATAATAATACCAATAGTTCTGGCAGAAACGTAATTCAAAACTCAGGTTTTATGAAACTGCATTCTGTTTTAATCTTCTAGCCATAAAATTCTCTCTTATTTCTGCCATTTGTTATGGACAAATTTACATGGTAAAAATAAAATAACCTACTGATTCTCCCCTGCACCCCAGACCCAGGTAATTGCCCCCATTAAAGGTTTGGCTGCCCCAGCATAATAGTGTGTAGCTCTGTTTAAAATAAGTAAGGAGGATCCAGCTTGTCTTGGAGCTGAATTTGACATCCTCTTATAGAGGATGAAAAATGTATCAAGCTGCAAGCTGTGTAACGGTGTCTCAGAGCTGGAGGAAGCTAAAAATTCTTTATGCTTACATTAATATACACAGTGGGTGCTTTATTTGCATATGCAAGATTACATTTCATTTCATTTCATTTCTGCACTTCTGCATTGCATCCTATATTAGCAATTTTTGTGTATGGATGGTCTCTTGTGAACACATGTTTATACATGCTCCCTGGAGTCTTACACACAAAAAGGACAGATAGTATAGACACACCTGCTCTCTGAAATACTTTACTAGTCTAAGCTTTAGCTGCCTGCCAAAATGATTTCTTTTTACTCAGATTCTCCTAAATTAATTTTAGCTAATTGAGAATGCTGCTGTTGACTCTTTTGGGTATGCATACCTGATGAAATGACTATGTCATTGTTTCAGTATTGTATTTCATTGTGTTATTATATTATTGTATGATACATTGCTTTGGTATATTCTTTTATTAGTATGAAGGGGTGCTGCAAAGTCCTTGGCTCAGCCTGCTTCCCAAAACCTGAGTGTAATTTTGTCCCTGTAACTTGAAAGAGTGTTATTTTGTATTGTAAATTTCCAATTTGGAGTATTGTAGCTCTAATTTCTGATTCTCTTCCCCCCTCCCTTCAACTCATTGATATGTGGAACCACGGAATGATTATGTGTCCATCCCACTCCCACCAGCAAGCAATAGTGCACTGACCAGAAGCAGGAATCTATGAAGGGTCTGTTGCAACTTGTCAGCATATTTACTCGTGACAGGGGACTAGACTCATCATCCTTCAGCATCCTGCTCACCTGCACCACTAAATCCTGTACTTTTGTGTTGATGGCTGTACTTTAAGGTGGGTTTGAGGGGAAATTTATGATCATTGCAATGGTACCATGACCATAAATGTGAACAGGAAACAGTTATGAGGTCATAGGTTAAGCATCCAAAGAAAAGATGAAGGCAAATTACCAAAGGAATGTGAACCAGCAACATAAGAATTCTAGGTGTGATCAAGCTTCAGTGTCTCACTCTTTGCAATGCAAAAAAATTAGGAACTGCAGGAAAATTTCATGGGGGGAGAAAAAGAATTTTTTTGGGGGGGGAATCCCTTATTTCCACCACCTTGTTGCCACATCAGAGCATTGATTAAGCCAAGGGTAGGCAACCTAAGGCCCGGGGGCCGGATGCGGCCCCCCGAGGCCTTTGGACTGGCCCAAGGCTGGTCCTGCCACCGCCGCCACCTGCCATGATGATATTGACTACTGTTGTTATTACTTGTTCTTGGGGTTTTCTGGGCAAAATCTCCACAGGGGTTTTGCCGTGGCTTTTCTGGGGCTGAGAGAGTGTGCATGCATATTTTTTTAAAATTTTTAATTTTTTTTTTAAAAAAATTTATTTATTTATTTATTTATTTTTGGTGCTTCGGCCCCCCAATTGTCTGAGGGACAGCAACCCGGCCCCCGGCTCAAAAAGGTTGCCTACCCCTGGATTAAGCATTCACCACTGAATGAGTGGTCTATTCTGGTTGGAATCAACCAACAGGATTCCAGACACAGACTCCTAACAAGACCCCTGTGATTTCTGTTTGCTTCTTATTTCTATGCCTCAAAGTAGTCTGGGCTTTGGAAATAATAGCTGGAAAATCATCTTAGTCTGGGTCAAGGAGACCTGAATCATATCATAACTGTAAATGCTGCTGAAGTTACTTATTTATACAGTGGTCACCAAGTCCTTTCTGTCTGTGCCTGAAGCTGTTTATGCCAAAAACTTTCAGATGTTTTCATGGTCAAATATGCTTTACCAATAGAAAGGAATTCATAGAAAGAAGTCTCTGCTTCAACAAAACAGTGTTATCTGAAAGCATGTGCCAGAAATGAATACTGGTTATTTGAAAAGTTACTTTACTTAAAAAAACAACAACAACCAAAAATAAACTACAGCTTCCAGAATTTTCCAGCCAATGAATTCTGAGAGCTGTGACTTAAATGCGTATGATCCTTAAGTTTTTTATAAATTAATGACATAATCTGTCCCACCACACTGATACAAGCTGAGACTTCAGATGGAAGCAAGCCCAGTGTTGACATTAGGCAGGGTGACACAGATTCCCCAAACAACAGATTTGGGTGTCATAAGAGGGAAGTGACTCTTTATTTTGCGCGTTGTTTTTAGTTTATGAAATACAGTAATGCTCTGTTGTTGTATTTTACTTGACAGGATACAGTGAAGTGTTGGTGGAACTTTCTGCTTGAAGTACCCAAATAACTCAGCTTACTTTAGATGCAATACATTTTGACTCAAGTCAATTGGGGGGTGCCATTTGCACAGGCAGCAAAAATGTCTTGGGACAGACGTGGACCTCTTTCACACCACACAGCATCCTGGCAACAATTTAGAGTTTTCACTTTGGGAAGGTGTACATTTTAAATTCACAGATAGAGAGGTCCATCCTTCATCAGATTATGAACCCCAGGATGCCAGTTAAAATGGAATCATAGTACTATTGACTATGTGAAAGGGTCCATAAGAGAAGAGACCCCCCCAGTTGTTTTCTTTTAAAAGAAGAGAGAATTCACTTTTGCCTCTTTTTCTGATACCCAGTCTCAAAGGAACAGCATATACCTCTGCCCATTTACTAAACTAGTTTTTTAAAAAAACTTTCTAGGAGGAAGGGAACATCATCATTTTTCCATGATGTAACTAGTAGAAACTGGCCAGCTAACAGTGACCATCTCTGAAAGATTGATTTGGATCCTGCTTTGGCAGGTACAGTGCTGATTAATATTTTGTCATCACACTCTTTCTACTACTTTTGAAATGTCCTGGTTTCTCTTTATTCCTCCCATTTCCCCCTGTTGTCCTTAGTTTATTTCAACTGGCAAAAGCTGAGTTCAAAGTGTAAAAGTTAACTCAGCAGGGGGAAGAGGAAAGGAATGGATGGAATCTTGTCATTCCCAGTAGGTTCAGGCAAAAGCAAACTGCTGCAGCCTATCCTAGTTTCTATATTCTTCCCCATCAATACCTTTTGCTATCTTGACTCGACTCTAATGATGCTTGGCCACATATGTCCTAGTTTCCATCTATGAAATGTTGAAAGGTATGGGGTGATTGTTTCCTTCTGAGCCCCCAAATTGGCATGAATTACATGAACAGGAGCTGAAGAAGAGAGGGTGGAGGGAGGCATCAGCAAAATGTATTTAGGCAGGATGGCTTGCTGTTCTTCCTCCTAAGTCTCACACAGCACTTAGAAGTAAATGCCAGTGAATGTCGTAGGGCTTGTTCCCTTTAAAGTTGGTTCAGAGATGTAGGCTTTGGCATATAAATACAGTATTCTAGCAAACCACACAAAAACAAAAGGCCCCCCCTCCAATACTTGTGTAATATTTTAATAATTAAAATGTAAATAATATTCTTCCCATTGCTTTGAAATCCTGGTGTGTGTTAAAATTTTATACTTAGCTTTGCTTTCCAGCTTTCCAGTATATTAATTAATAAGTTTGTATTTTTATCATCTCTAAAGACTTTGTGCCCTAGCTTCATGTAAATCTTTGTCATCTCCATATTTCCAGCATATTTTATGCAAATAGTTGCTTAAAAATGAAAATTCTAATGCCAAATGAAGAAAATTCATGGCATGCTTCTTGTGTTGCAGTTTAATCACTGTATACTCAGGCAAGTATTGACAGTTGTCCCGTGGAAGCTATTAAAGTTCCTGTCCAAGGTTAAATGAAATTGCAGTTTATCAGACCAACATTGAGAAAATAAGGGAATCTGCTCATGGCTCTTGATTAATGCCAAGCATGATCAACACAAGGGGGTTCATTAAGCTATACATCATGTGGGTAATTTAACATGTCATTGTGCCTGCTGTCTGCTTTAACTATCTGCACAACAGAATGTTCCAAAGTTGTATCAGCTACAGATGTAGAACTTCTGCATTCCAGAGTTTAATCACACTTGCAATGACTCACCAGTTTAATTTTTATTCATTACTTTAGTTTTTTCAAGTATCTTTTTTGCGGGGAGAGGGAAGTTCATAACTTTGCAGTCTTGATTCATCATGAGGGTATACATAATCAGCATATTAAGACCTCAGAAACTGCTGCCAAGAGTATACTCTTCAATTCACTAGATCATTCATTCATTATCATTAACTTGAGGAGATGCATCAGCTTTGTATTTCCAATAGAGTGCAACTCCATTTGTCAGAAACAGATTTAAAATATTCAACCAAACAGGACTGCTATTTACAGCTGACATATGGCTCTGTGGAGATGAGGCCTAAGCAAATGTATTTTGAATAACAGAAATATTACTTAATTGTGGTTCAGCAAAGCTTTCTGCAAAGAAATAGGAACTGATCCTGTGAATCAGAGGGAAAGAATTGGGCTGTTTGTTTGTTTATTGAGCAAAAGTCAAGAGATTTGTCAGCTCATAAGACAAAAGAGAAACTCTTTGGCCCTCCAGATTGTTGAGTCTACATTTTCCATTGGTCCCAGCTAGCATGTGGAAGTTGTAGACCCAAACATCTGGAAGGTCAGTGATTACCTACTCCTGCCATAAATCACAGCATTTCAGTTGCCATGGTTTGCACTGGTTTTTGTTTTTTTGTTTTCTGTAATGGTAGTACAGGTTCAAAGCAAGCAAGATCAGGGAGAAAGCACTAGCACAGCAAATAGGCTGACTGGTGCAGATAAGTGCCAGTAGTAGCACTGGGATCCATAGCAAAATGGCTGAAGGATTCAATAAATTGTATTCTAAAAGAGCACTGCTTATAAGATTATATTTCCTTGGCCTAAATCCAATTGCTAGTTCTAAATAGACCAACTAGAATGGGATTTACCTAAGTGTGCATCGAGCAATCGATTCAGCAGGTCTATTTTTGTTGGAAACATAAACTGATCTAGACTATTGATTCCTGTTTGCTGATAACAAAAGCCTGGTCTATCAACAACAACAACAAAAATTCACCTTAAATTGGATGGTTTATGGCCAGAATCATTTTTGTACCTTATGTAGAAATATAAAATTTGGTTTCTCCTTCCCTTCTGTCCCCGTGAATGAAGGTCAGAACATGCGTATCTATCTGTGCAAGAGGCACTGTTCGGTCCTTTAGGTGATGTGTTATTGAGACATTCAAAAAGAACACCAAATGCATTTGTAATCCTGATGGTAGTAAAACATTTTCGTTTGCTCATAGAGATGACACATAGATTACCATAAACAGCTCAAATAATTTTTAATTGGCCATACATACCAGTCTACTGGAGTAAATGGAGAAATATATATCTTTCAGACTTCAATAAACTTTCTAAAGCATTTATTTTTCACTAAGACAATATGTATGTTTTATCAAAAAAATTTTTTAGTGTCCACGCCACAAAAATAAACTTTTTATTATTTTAATTTGGGGTTTTGGAAGTGCTTTTAATGAGCTTCAAGTGAAAATAATAATGGAATATAAATGTTATAGTAAACTGTATGAGGTGCTTGTTTAGTTTTAATGATAGTGATTGCAGAACTAGGCCTGGAATGGGGTGTTTTTAATTAAGCTGGTATTTAGTTAAAATTAGCCCCCATTCATTATGACAGTGTGAAAGTTCTTTACCTTAAAATGAAAAGGAGGTCATTCCTACATCCACAGTCCTCTTCTTTAATACTTTTTTTTGTTTTTGTTTTAAATACAGTATTGTGTTCTGCTTCTATTAATTATCAAGGGTTTATTTACAAGACAATAATTAATTATACCTCTGGGAAGCTCAAGTGTCTAAGATGAATCAAGGCAGACCTGATAAGAAGCGATGAAAGTCTCACATGATTAAGCAAGGCACTAGAGACCAATTGTTTATGGAATTATTTTGCTGGAGTTAATTGATACTAATTATTTAATCTGATTTTC
The DNA here is from genome assembly GCA_026167975.1 of Phrynosoma blainvillii. NCBI lineage: Eukaryota > Metazoa > Chordata > Lepidosauria > Squamata > Phrynosomatidae > Phrynosoma > Phrynosoma blainvillii. The sequence goes on from JANUYF010000005.1 coordinate 44,825,057, forward strand.
TTCTTCCCAGTGATTCTTACCCCAATTCACTGCACTCTGTTAATGAAAGAGAGATAACTGACTTTAGCCAGGTGTTCGCTTGGCAAAAAGATCTTGTTTAAGTATTTCTGTTGGTAAATAAAACCTATTTGACCAAGTAAGAAAATAATACTTACTGAGATATCAGAACCAGATTTTTGTCAAGTCTGAAGTGTTGTTGAAGCTGTTGAAATGAGACTTTTCTTTCTTTCTTTTTTCTTTTTTAAAAAGTTGAGAATAGGCCTTTATGAACATGCAATGTTTGATTTATTGCTTGACTTATTGGCATTTTTTCTTTTTCTTAAATTGGTTTGGTCCAAGTCCAACCCATTAAATAATCAACAATCTTCCATAAATTATAAATTATATTCTAAACATGGTGTATGAAATAACTTGAATGGCTCACTGGAAATTAAACAGTTGCTAATAGAACATTTAACACAGAAATTACAGAATAAAATATTATGATTGGCACAACTATCAAAGCTCTATAAGTAGTTACACTTGGCAGAATGTTAAAACTATTTTAGTTTCAGAATGCAGATACAAGATCCAATATACTTAGTTCTGTCTTGCTGTTGCTCTTGTCTATCTTATCTTTTCTAAGTTATTTGCTCTTTTTAAAAAGTAAATTAAAAAACACACACATGAGTAACATTTTGATTTATAACTCAATTCCTTAGGCAGCTTTGAAGAACATAAAACCTTTCTAGCATCTAAACACTTAATTCGGTGTTTATACATGTGGTAATCCTACTGGTTGGGTTGTTAAAAGCACTTACTTGAAACCAAGTCCAATTGCAATATAATTCAGAGACAATATTAACACATTTGCCCTTAGCTTTATAAAACTGTACTTTGTGGGGTTTTTTTAACCATAACATGCAGTTAGTTAATAACAGGATGTAGTTAGTCAACATAGCGAGTAAATACAATAAATGCCATTATTTAATAACAGGATATTCCAGAAACATGTTTTTCTGACCCCTCTATACATGAAACAATTGCTTCATTTATAAACTGTTTCAAGACTGCCTCCTTATGGCTCTTGTAGTAGTTTCCTATTTTCCCTACTATTTCTTAATTGTTGTTAAAAACACTCAAACAATTTTTAACTGCTCAAGCCAGGACTACTGTGCCAGATGCAATGGTATGCTAGTGCATGTCTTGTAAAAAAGGATGACACTACAAATGCATGCTCACGCAGGTGCAAAATCTTGTTTTATGGTGATATGATTAATACTATGATGATGATGATGATGCATGGAATGTCCTCCCCGAAGGCCATTACCATTTTCTTCAGCAGATACATCTGTTGGCAGTTAGAAGCAGTCTTTCAGCAAATTTTGGCAAACCATTCAGTTTCATAGTTACAAACAGCTACAATCTGATTCTTTAAAGGACTGTACGGCTGTTGCATGTGATTTCATCTTGTAAAAGCTGAACTCACTCATATTACAGAAATTTGTTTGGCTACAGTATTTTACCATTTAAAATATGGGTGTTTAGGACTATTTGCACTAATTATATTATCAGCCATTGAGAACAAAGAAACAGAACAAAGCAAAGAAGATCTATGGAATTGGGCTTCTCTGCATAGTTCTCCTTGGAACTATTTGTGCAGTGTAGAATATGGTATGTAAATGTCAATAGTATCTCCTGTTTGTTGTTACTGTTGTTGTTGTTGTTGCTGTGTGCCTTCAAGTTACTTATGACTGTCTTATAGTAACCTTAAGACATCATGGGATTTTCTTGGAAAGATTTGTTCAGAGGGGCTTTGCCATTGTCTTCCTGACAATGAGAGTATGACTTGCTCAAGGTCTCCCAGTGGATTTCCATGGTTGAGTAGGGATTCAAACTCTAATCTCCCAGAGTCCTAGTCAAGTACACTACTAGAACACAATATCTCTCCTAGGCTACATCTACACTGCAGAATTAATGCAGCTTGACACCACTTTAACTGCTATAGCCAATGCTATGGAATCTTGGGATCTGTAGTTTTGTGAGATATTTAGCCATGTCTGTCAGAGAGCTCTGGTGCCACAACAAACTTCAAAGCTCAGGATTCCATAGGATGGAGACATGATAGTTAAAGCAGTGCCAAACTGTATTAATTTTGCAGTGTGACAGCAGATCTAGATACTCAATAAATGGAGTTACATACCGGTATATCTGTGCAAAGAACCAACATATTGCTGGCGCACAAACACTGGAACTGGATATGTATCTACTTCCAGTACTGGTAAGTGATACAACACAGTACAGAGGGATACTCCTTCCTGTGAAGCAGATGTGAATGCATATTTCCAGCATCTATCCTTATGTCTTGTCATTACCCTGTTGACGAGTCATCCATACTATCCAAATATCTGAATCAAGGCTAGTATCTTCCAAACTAAATGAGCAATATCCTCAAAAGTAGTACGGAAGTAAGTTCCAAAACATTATGGGCAGAATCCTGTCCGTATACCAGCTAGCATACCAACATAGCTAGTGGTAGAAGGAAGAAAAAGCCTGCAGTGATCTACCTTTCCCTTCCAGATGCTGGATTTCATTTCCCCATCAGTACCATCTGGCATGGTAAGGGATTATGAAATCTGAAGTCTGAAACATTTGAATGGCTACTGCAGGTTCCTCATCACTGATTTAAAAGACTAAAAAGGTTGGAAATGTTTCCCTAATTTGTTTCTTGCCACAACATTCCTACAAACGTCATCGGCTAGACATATTCAGAATCTGTTCCATTAGGTGCATCAATGCCACAATTTCTAGAATATTACAGTCTTCACAATTTTAAATAAGAGAAAGAATGTGCAAAGCAAGGGTGCTGAATTTCTTTGAACCTGAACACCAAATTTAATTTCAGTGAAGATTGGTAGGGAATTACATTCAATGATGGGCCAGGCAAAAGACAAAAGGATGTCAAAATACTATTGCATGATCTCACTTAGATCTCCTACTACCACTAACAAAACATTAGGAGGGTGAATTCAACTTCTTGCATTAGGGAAAAAGGCTGGGAACCATCAAATAATGGTGCCACAGGACAAATGTTGTGGTCATCAAGGTATCACCAGAGAGCTGCATTTCTAGGAGTGCGGAATTCTGCCTATCTCTGGCATAGAGACTTACTTGGGAGTGTTCAAAAAACCAGCAGTACTTACTCTGTCAGTATGAATTGTATGCAGTTGTCAAAGAGAAGCCAGGAGCTGAACATCAAGACCTATGGATTGTACGAGGGAGCTAGAGCTGGAGAACATACAGAAATAAATTACATCCAGGAAGATTTTGTTGCTTAGGCAAAGTTCCAAATAACTACCACTGGTAGTTTTTCTGTACTGAAGAGTTTAATGACATTGTGGGTAAGGAAAAAATTCTTCACTGTTCAGGAAGATGATCCAAACTACGGATTCAGATACACAAAAAACTGAGGGTTCTCTATTTTAGCTCTGGCAGCATCTTCTGTGTTGACTTTGGGGGGTTGCAGACTGCCAGAAATAGTGCAAATTGAGTCCACTTTTAGGGTTAGGGTTAGTGCTAGGAAATCATGGGAATTATATCTTTTTTTCTGAGGCATTGATCCTTCTCTGCCAGAGAGCTCTGGTGCCACAATAAAATACAGTTCCCATGATTCCCTAACCCTAACCCTAAAAGTGGACTCAATTTGCACTATTTCTGGCAGTCTGCAACCCCTTTTTGTGTTCAGACAAGAGTTTTTTTCCTAGTTCCTGTAGTACTAAACAGGTGATAGAAAACCATCTTGAACAAAGTAGAATCACTAATCTGAACTCTACATTTCTTCTCTGAATTCTTCAGGCAATATATTTTAAAAAAGGATGCAAATGATAACAATACCTTGTATAATACCTTTCAAGTCAAGACTAAAACCCAGAGTGGATTCAATTCTCTATTGATCTGTAATAACCTTTGGTAAGTGAAAACAATCCAAACATTAAGCTTGAAGTTGGTTTGTTTCCACTATCTATAGCAGAGGTTAACCACAAATTGTTCTAACGTGGGCAATATGACAAGTTGATCAAAAACAGAAGCTAAAACCTCCACACTTCTTATGTCCCTATCAAAGGAAAAGAGCAAAGAGTACATAACTGGGATGGGAGGAAGCTAACATTTTTGGAATTTTAAACTATAGTTTAGTGTTATGTTATAAACAATCTCATTATTCACTATCTCATTATATTATGTTGATACAGTTTGTTTTGAAACTAAACGTAAATCAGTTTTAGTTGAATTTATTTGTCTGCACCCTGTGGTGGGAATTTAATCAGCTTTATAAACGTACATTTAACAGACTAGGTAAAATATTGTTGGTAGCAAAATCTAATTATCCATGTATAAATAAATGAACACCATTGAGAGAATCTGAGAACTGTATCATCCTATTCTATCTGGTAAATTTACTGAAAGAATCTACTTGGCTACACAGAATGGGCATTTGGAGATGGAATTACTGAAATAAAAGTCTAATAGGAAAATGTAAGAATATTTTAAAGCCGTTGTCTGTGTATGGATATACATTAAAAATAGCTCAGTAGTTATTTTTTTTTTAAAATGAGATTCCTAAATGTTAATTCATAATGCATATTGGATATCGTTAGAGTGCTATTGAAACAAAATTGTGTAACATTCTATTGGAGCTTGTATGAATGGATATCTAATCAATGAGAATTTCCATTATGTATGATCAGAATGTTTACAGATTCAGATAGTTATGATAAGAAAGCAAACTGCTGTGATAATACCCACAGGTTAGATCTTGGAAATGAACACAAACTCAAAAGTCAATACCCAATTCATTTAACCCATTAAGCTGGTACAAATAAGCAGAGAATGAAAAGTTACTTTTTGGATTAAGGCTCTCAGAATCTCCCAGCCATCATCATATGACAAACGTGTCAAGATTTCTTGACCTGTGTGGTGGCTTATGTGTGCATAGTCCTGCTGAAATAAACAGCATTGCATGCATCTGACTCCATATAGAGGCTTGGTCTCTCATTGCATATACTATTTTGATTTCAGAGATATTTACTAGTGTCTGTGATTATCAACCATCTGTTTCTTGAACCAGAAAAACCAGATTTTCCAAGTGTGAATCTAGTAAATTATCTTTACTGCATAGGACTGAGAGTGTCTCCTAAAGTTTCATTTGATTAGGCAAGATTTGTTCTCCATAGCTATCTTTCTAGCAGAACATTGAAAAGATCAGGAACATATGGCTTTAAATGGCTTTGATTATGATATAAGGAACATAGGAAGTTGTTTTATACTGAATCAGACCCTTGGTTCATCTACTCCAGAACTGACTTGCAGTGGCCCTCTTGAGTTTCAGATACATTTTTTCCCCTGTACCTACATAGAAACTGCTGCTATTCCTTTTGATTTCCATACAAGTAGAATCCAAGAATGATCCTATTTAATACAACTTTCAAAATCAAACAAGATTGGGTATGTTCATGGTAGTGCAGTGATAATTTAATAATGATGATTTTAAGAATCAGGATGATGTCATGGTTTGCGTGTTGGACTTAGGCTGATGCCATACTGTAGAATTAATGTAGTTTGACATTACTTTAACCATCATGGCTCCATCCTATGACATCTTGGGATTTGTAGTTTGTTGTGGCACCAGAGCGCTCTGAGAGAGAAAGCTAAATACCTCACAAAACTGTAAATCCCAGAATTCCATAGCATTGAGCCATGGCACTTACAGTGATGTCAAACTGCATTAATTATGCAGTGTAGATGCAATGTAGGACTTTGAGAGACTAGAGTTGAGATCCCTGCTGAGCCATAGAAACCTACATTCAGCCTCAGAAGAAGGCAATGACCAATCTCCTCTGAGCAAAATCTGTTGAGGAAACACTGTGATAGGTTATCTACGTGGTCACCGTAAGTTGGAAGTGACTAGAAGTCACACAACAAGAACCCCAAAATTGTCTAGCCAGTTTTAAAATTGTTTAAATTTGTTTTTAAATATGTTCGTCAACCACCTTGAGCATTTTTGGTGGAAAGGAAAGAAAGAAATGTAATAAAATAACAACATTTAAAAAGCCACCCTTTATTTGGGAACCTTTCCTCCCCCACAGCCTCTAGAGTGAATGTTTAATGCAATATACAGCACAAGAGGACAGCTTGCACAATCAGTTATGGGCTTAGCAGACTTTCATTTTTGCACCACAGGTCTGCAGAAAGGAAATTTGCATTTCATCTGCCATTTAAAGGGACATCCTACTGCCATAGACTAAAGTGTCATGGGGAGCTTTCTACTTAGCAATCATTGACACGGGGCTGAAACATTCTTTCTATTATATTCAACATTGCAATCAATGGGGAGTAAACTAGAATCAATTTTAATTGATCAGCCGGGTTTTTAAATAATTGGCGCTCATTCTACTTGCCTGACAAACCCCGCAATAAAAACAAAAACCAGCCATGCCCCAGCCTCTGACATCTAACATGCTCCTGCTCTGTTCTAAACACTATGCAGTTTTCCTTGGGGAAATGAGGCATGGCTTTAGTGTCACAACCTTGGAATACAAGACTTCACAACATATCTATGGAAATGTAAAACTTGAAAGATTGTAAATACGTGGGAATGACACTGAGCTGTGGTTCATTCTTGATGAAAAATGTAGGCTGCAGGAATATATGTTCATCGATACACAGGTCAGTGCTGAAATAATGCAATCAGACTGGTTTAACTGTTATGGCTCAATGTTATGGAATTCTGGGATTTGTAGTTTTGTGAGATATTTAGCTTTCTTTGTCAGACAGTTCTGCTGCTACAATAAACTACAAGGTTCCAGAGGATGGAGTCATGGCAGTTAAAGTAGTCTCAAACTGTATTATTTCTGCAGTGCAGATATGACCACAGTTGCTCTGGGTTTAATTGTTGCTGTAGAGATGAGAAAAATACAAGTTAAATAGAATATGTGCTGAAAAGTTATGCTGACAAATAGTACCAGCTGTATATTTTTGTTCTTCTCTAGGAGCTAGACTGCATAATCAACTCACAGATCTAATGCAACTCTTGTTGCCCTGTTGTCACTTCAGATTGTATTGGGGTGGAGGGTTAACATATTTGAATGTTTCAAAATTCCCTGAATGTAGGAAAATTAGCAGTTCAGTGGATAAGGTTCTAGTCTGGGCTGTAGCTACAGGGAGCATGAGGCCTTTGCTTTCCAAATAAGAATTCTGAATAAGAAAAAAAAATATCCCCCACCTTCAGCCCCCAAATTTCTAGCATTGCAGTGAGCTAGAGACTGAAAATCATTCATGTCTATAGCTCTACTATTTGCTATGCTTGCATTTTCCTTGGAAAACCTCTTCTTTGGATGCCTAAATTGTATTTCTAAATGCTCAACTGATGTTTTTAATCACTACAATGCTAGAATTTTGGGGTGTGAAGGACTGAGGTGCAGAGTTCATATTTGGAGAAAAATATTCTTATCTAGTCCCCCCTCCATACACCATGCAACAAGGAGAAAAATTTAGAAAGTAATAACCCATGTATAGGAAATTATCACATGCAAAATCTGCACTGGGATAGATGTGGGTTGTAACCATCACCAACAGATCTTATCACACTGCCCCATGCCCAGGCAGTTGGCAGCTCATATCTAACCTAGGTTTCTCCCACAGCTTTTCAAGAATGGGATTTCCTTGTTCTTGAAAAACTGCCTGAGAAGCCTGGGTTGGATTTCCTTGTTCTTGAAAAACTGCCGGAGAAACCTGGGTTAGATATGGGCTGCCTACTGTCTGGGCATGGGGCAGTGCTATAAGATCTGTCAGTGATGGTTACAACCCACGTCTATCCCGGCGCAGATTTTGTGTGCGAAAATAGCTTGAAGTGGTATATTGTAGCAAAAACTTGACTATATTATTCATTTGGCCTGTGCAGCTTACCTATTACATACAGCCTCAGTTGGACATTTCCACAAAGGCAGTGTAGTCAGTATGGAATGAGGGCAACAAAGATGGATGATATGTTTCTACTCTAAATGGAGGAGAGCATAGAAGTAGGGGACCTTTTCCAGAACTCAGAAAAAACAAACAAATACTTTTTGGGGCTAGATCTCCCAGATGCTTCCTATCAGCATGATCATTGGTCACTGGCCATGAAAGCTGGGCAAATTGGGCTGTTGTTGTAGTCCAAAAAAGGGTAACGTTTTCAAGCTATGAACTCACTGTGGCGAACTCTTAGGAAATGGTTGCAAAGTATAAAAGGAACTCAAATGGAAATGGCACAACTCCTGCTATCACCTATAAGAATAAAAAAGGAAGGGAATCTGGGGTAAAAGAATATTTAATGACCAAAAGAGTCTTTAATGACCAAGACTGGTTTATTTTAGGATGAGCTTTTGTGGATTTCAGTGTGTGCATCAATTCATCAGAAGAAGTGGACTGAAATCCACAAATGTTCATGCTAAAATAAATCAGTCTTAAAGGTACTACTAGATTCCATCTACCCTACCCCACCCTGGATCCAAAGAAAGTTATTGCTAATGAATTTTGAAGTTTTGAAGTTGCTAATAAATTTTGAAGTTTGAAGAATTTTGAATTTTTACTATCATTTCCTACAGTTCCTACATGGTCAAGAAGGGGAATGGCCTGTGACAATTCTGAGATCCCTCCAAACCAACAGAAACATCATCTTACAAAATGTAGGCCAATCCAGGGGTAGCTGTGTTGGCCATATAGCGAAGTACAATAATATCCAAAATCCACAAAACAATGATACCTTTATTGGGCCAGCCAAAATGCACAAAACACTGGTCTGTCATCTCTTTTATTCTCCTGTATGATTTAAAAACATATTTTGCCTGATTAAGAAGCCAGTGAAGCTTCAAAAACTTGGATGGTGTATTTTGTGCATTTGGGTTGCCCAATAAATGTATTTCTCTTTTGTGGATTTTGAATTTTGTTCTATTTTGCTGCATGGCCAGCACAGCTGAGTATGTATCACACCTCACCCTGCTTTTATGCTGAAACATAAAACTTGAAAATTCTCTTAGAAGCTTAGAAATAAGCCTTCCTGTGTCAATGGACTGCAAACAAGTTAATGCACACATTAAAGACTATGGTCATTATTGTGATTTTATCATCCTTGCAGCTATTTAAAAGAGGTATTTGATCAAGAGGAGTGCTCAGTGCAATTGCCACCTTAGTGTGAGATTGAATCCTTAGAGCTGCTTCCTGTCTCACCTTCAAACCTCACTTGTTATCTTGTCCAATAATCAGGGCTTGCATTTTGCTTATTATTTACCAGTACTGTGGCTGGGACTGCTGTGCTTTAGTGCTCCTTATCAGTTCAACCTGCCCTATCCTATTCATCTATTTACTTCCTGTGCATGTCAATTACTGGCTTCAACCTGTCCATTGCTATTCTTTCCTTTAGTTATATTTAATTTGGGCAAGGATCTTAACTCTATATGGGTACTAATTGCTTTGGGCTAACAATTGGCAGAAAGGTGAAAAAAGATTATGTTGCAAAGATTGTAAAAGAGAGGGGAGTTCTTTGTTCAAGCATGTACAACAAGAAGGTTGCTATCTTCTCTTTTTGAAAAGTAAAATGGGTAAAATTCAACAGTTTACCCTTTAAAAATAATTAAGGAGATTTAGGTCCATTCTTATGATCTTGTGGTCAGCAAGCTGTGAGCCTGAACCAATCTATGTTGATTTCTAGCTGAGTACAGCTGATTCTGATCAGCATTCACAGAACCACTCCTTCACATAGCACTGGTGGCTAGACACCAAAACAAATTGTGTCAAAACTTCAGCTGCCAAATAGAGAAGGTTGTGAGGAAGTTTTCAATAGTGGAAGTGTGTTTTCTCTCGTGAGCTTCACCTGGATGTTACACATGTGCACCTGTGTCTAAACACACTAATTGCTTCTCATGCTACTTTGGCTCCAAATGTTTAACCTGGCAATTCAGTAGTAAAATGTCATTAGCTATTGATACATGCAATTCATGTGAAATGTCATTACCTATTGATAAATCTAGTTCATGTGTTTTGCATGAATTTATTAATGTGGAACCCACCCACCCAACCACTGGCTTGTCACATGCAGAACCTATTGCTATGGTCTGACTTTTCCCCATGGATATAGATTACCTACAGTGTTTGCATCTTTTGCCTCACTTGAAACACTTTGCCTTCTTTATCACAAGATTTACTCATACACCAAACATATTAATTCAGCATTGTTTCAAATTACCACTTCAGTCTTTCTCACAGGATCTTTTTCTGCCTTGCCGTACTACTCCACCCTACCACAGTCCAGGTAAAACCTGTATCTTTTGAAACAAAAGCTTAATAGAGTGTGAACAGCTATTTGTTTGGTGCTGCTGCTGACTCGCTTTTCAGTGTATGCAACATCTCAGAGATGAGTAATTATTTTTTCTGCTCTTCTTCTTACTGATCATATTTTTGAAACAGTGCTTTAAACACATTGAGGGAGGGGCAGGATTCTTCATTAAGATATACATTAAGGCAGTAGTCCTAATCTTTTGAGATCAAGGACTCACCTTTAATCTCAAAATGTGAAATGAGGCCCATTTCTAATGTTTTGACATATAGACTCCTTTCCCCCCACTGTACTATTTAGTGCATGGGTGAGCAACCTGTGGTCCCTAGAACCCTCTGACACATGGACATCAAAGTAATTTCAAGCAGGCAAGCAGTTCATCCCTTCTGGGAAGACTAAGCGATCTGTCTCTTCCTGACAGGTGGCTGTGGGGAGGGTGTGGAAAAGGAAAATAAAAAATCTGTCAGAAAATCAGCTAGACTTTTGGTCTTCAAAACACATATGGCCTTTAGAAACTGTCTGAATCTTCAGGTAATCCAAAATACTATGGTCAGAATGCTGTCTTACAGGATTGCACAACTCTTTCATTTTAACCACTTTATTTGCTACTGTCCATTTCTGGGTAGATTCAGAGTCCTAAGCAGCTATAAACCATTATATGGATGGGAATGGGCTATCTGGAGGAGTGTATTCTCCCATAAAAGTCTGTCTAGGTCTTGCAATCCTTGGAGGAAGCTCTTCTTTTGATCTCACCACCTTCTGAAGAACTTCTGGTGTAGACACAAGAGAAGACTTTCTCAGAGGGAGTTGGATTCCAAAAAAGGAATACAGAGCCAGCATGGCAGAGTGTTTTGAGTGTTAGACTATGAATCTGGAGACCTTGGGTTTGATTCTTTGCCCATCCAGGAAACCCACTGGATGACCTTAGGCTAGTCACATGCTCTCAGCCTCAGGAGAAGGCAATGGCAAACCATCTCTGAACAACTCTTGCTCAGACATCCCAATTATAGGTTTGCCTTAAGGTCACTAGTCAGAAACAACTTGAAGGCTTACAACTCACACAACACACACACCAGAATGTTCTCAGTGGTGATGTATTGTTTCTGTATCTCAGTCCTTCCAGGTAAGCTCTCCACACTACATCACTCCCAGGATGCATCCTATATCCACTCACTTGGGAATAGGCTGCATTTAACCCAGGATTTCCTCTGCATTTTTAAAAACTCCATATAATAGGGAGATAGGATACTTTTCATAAAACCTTGTGTAAGGAATTTCAATAAGTGTTACTTGTCATGTGAACATTAAAGTTAAAGAAGCCCTGTTCTGCTGATCACCTGATAATTTTTCTCCTTAATTTTTAATTGTAGTTTTAGTTTTGTGAAATATCTAGCCTTCTATGTCAGAGAGCTCTGGTGGTACAACACACTACAAATCCAAGCATTCCATAGGATGGAGCTATGGCATTTGAAGCAGTGTCAAACTGTATTAATTCTGCAATGCAGATTAGACCCAAGGATAATGCTACAACTTCTTTAACTCAATTAGTCTCAAAGGTGTTACAAGATCCCTTTTCTTATTGCTAAGCAGATGTGTCTACTGGACTGCACTGTTAGTGCTGAATAAACCAGTGTACAGTTCTGCTGATAAACTCTTGATGTTCACAAGACAAATTTGCATCATCTTTTTGTGGCATTGTATTCAATTGATTTCTTAAAATCATATATTGCCTAAATTCATCTCATTCTTCACTTACTTTCCAAGCCATTTTTATTGCACAAATATGACAAGTGCATTGATTGTCTACTTTAAGTGCTTAATCAAACTCTATTATACTGCTAACCATAAACTACATAAATGAACATTATTGCTCTGTAGTGCTTTTAACTATGGATAAAGCTAGAATAAAAGAATGAGTTATTTAAGCTGGGGTATTTTTTGGTGTTGTTAAGCAGAAGTTCCTACAATCTGGAACAAAAATGTTTTCCTGGTTTGCTATTAACTTTCATATTGGCTTTGTCCAATTCTATGTAAGGTATACTGATTTATTAGATAGCTCACTCTACAGTAAACTGATAATTGGATGCTGTTGAAAGAATGAGTTTCATCGATCTGGCCAATGACTACAGATATAACTGAAGTAAATGCTTTTAACAGTGATAGGGCGTATTTTGGCCATGATCAATGTTTGTGAATCTTCCCATTTAGGTTTTTGTTGTATATTATTTCAAAGCATCTGCATTGATCTAAACTGTAGCATATTTAATGTGTTAAATTTATCTTAACTGAAAGTTTCATTACATCTCAGTCAGTGGAAACTTTCCCCTCCTTGCTTGTCAATGAGTAAAAATATTTGCTGACAATTGCTAAACACATTCCCTTCTTAAACCTGTTGTACCAGCAGATGAACACAGGAGAAGAGGAAGAAAAAGAAACTATATAAATCAGTCCAACGAAATGTCACTTGGCATCTAGACATTGTGCAAAGTTAATTGCAAGATCTGGCCCAAGCAAATGGCTGCTGGCCCAGTCATCTGGCAATTGAACTGCATCAGTGTGTGTGTGTGTATCTACAGCATGGCATGAGGGTCTACTAGAGAGAAGGCCATAATATGCAACAGCAAAGGGCTGTTGCCAGCCTGAACCAGTGCAAACACTCATCTCAACTTGGCTCTGGAACTTTTTCTCTGTGCCAAGATTCAGGTGGAAGATATGCAGGTGAGAGCACCCTTAAGCAAGTACGGAACATCTTATCCTCATGCCTGAAGAAGTATAATCATCCTCTAGGGAGTCAGGACTTCCAAAGGAAAAGGTGTGCCATCCAAGGAGTCTTTTATTTTTCCTCTTTATTTGAATGGCTTTTATTTCAAAATATTTTACATCTCTGAAGGCCATATGCTCCCTCTCTACAACAGACATTGACAGACATTACACATGTGAGCTTATCATCTTTTAAAATTGCCTTGAAGTTGACCAACTGCAGTCAAGTGCAAAACAACAGCTCAGAAGAAGACAGAAGTGGATGCAAAATAGTAGCTGAGCAGGTAGAGCCAATTATTTGCTCCATTGTTGTTTGTTTGTTGTTGTTGTGTGCCTTCAAGTCATTTCTGACTTATGGCGAGCCTAAGGCAACTCTGTCTTGGAGTATTCTTTGCAAGTTTCTTCAGAAGGGTTTGTCATTGCTATCCTTTGAGGCTAAGAGAGTGTGACTTGCCCATGGCCACCCAGTCAGTTTACATGGCTGAGCCGGAATTCTAACCCTGATCTCCAGAATCCTAATCCAGTGCTGAAACCACACCACACTGGCTCTTAGTTGCTCCATACTCCCTGGATATTATGCTGATATCAGCCCAGGATCTGTCCTAACATCAGGCAGACTGAAGCTGAACAGAGATGGGAATCCAAGTTACTCCCATGTTATGTTCAACGTTCCAGTGGTTATACCACCCTGGCACTGGCTAAGGGACTGCTTATACAGGCCTAGCAAATATAATATAATACTTGTGGAACTTACTTGCAATTGATCTAAAAATTTGATTCTTCATAGGTCATGTGAATATATCAGCAAAGGAGTGAGGGACACTGAACTCATTGTGCAATGACTTCAAACAGCAAGAGAGCTGTTCGAGGAAAAAGCCATAGCTCACCGGCAAAGCATGGTCTTTGCACTAGAAAAGATCCCAATTTCAGTTGCTGACATCTCTTTTTTACAATGATCAAAAAGATTTACGAGATATGTATTCATGACTGTATTATGTATGTGATATCCTCCAACATTTCATAGGTGAAAACTGGGACTTGTGTGTTCAAGCAACATCAAAGTGTGGTCAAGATGGTAAAAGTTATTGATAAGGAGGAATACAGACGCTGAAGCAGTTTGCCTTTGCCTGAACCTATGGTAAGATTCTGCCCTCTCCTCTTCTCTGCCCTTGCTGAGTTAATTGAGTACAAACTATTTTTGCACTTTTAACTCAGTTTGAAGCAATTCAAATAACTAGAGGGCAAAGGGGGAAAGTGGGAAGAGTGAAGAGGAACCAGAACATTTTAAAAGCAGCTGAAAAAGTGGGATTATTTGGAGGGTACGGGATATATATAAAATTTATATCTCTAAGTGGCTTTACAGTTAAAGAGTAAATGCCATTAAAACCTAAAAAGAAGAAAAGATAAGTTACAATGCTATTTAAAAACACATTATTCTTGCATAGATGTGGGACCTGAGGTGACTCACAACAGCATTAAAGCATGTACAGATAGGTAAAAACAGACACATAAAAATCAGAAATGATGATCATGTTGAAACACAAATCCAATCAAAACATACATCATTAAAATTTAATTGGATTTCCTAAATGGCCAAAATGGCTACTCCTGGATGTTGAAACATAACCAATCTACAAGATGGTGGGTAAATGACAAGTTTTTCCATCTGGGGTCCACATAGTCCATCAAAAATGCAAACAAAAAAGGTGGGTGGTGGGTAGGAAAGAGGGGACTGAAATGCAAATGCAAATGGGAAACCAACCAGGGTCAGGGGCTTTCCCAGCAGACAATAGCAGTCAATATCCTTGATTGCATATCCATTCACCCTGAAGGCATGCCATTAACAACAGAACAATACCTATTCAACACAGAACAATACACAGTTTACATGGGAATAGCAGACAATATCCTTGATTGCATATCCTCCCACCCTGAAGCCATGCCATTAACACAGAACAATACCTATTCAACACAGAACAATACACCGTTTATGTGGGAATCACTCCTCCCCACCCAGGGTCTCACAGTATATATAGACCCACTCTCTTCCTTTCCAGTATTCTCTGAAGATGCCAGCCACAGATGCTGGCGAAACGTCAGAATGAAACTCTTTTAGAACATGGCCACACAGCCCGAAAAACCCACAAAAAACTAGGGGACTGAGATGTTTTAAAACTCCTGTCTATCCCTTTTAAGTGTATGCTTTAAATTAATAGTTTATTTCTATTTTACTGTTATGTGTTTTTAGCTATATTGTACTTGTTTTAATTGTAAATGGCCTTGAGTATCATCTGCAGGGAAAAATGGGATATAAATAAAGTTAATTAAAAAACTAATTCAGTAGAAACAATAAACCACCCTTAAAAGCTCTTTCTTTTCTTTCTTTTTCTTTCTTTTAAAAATGCTTCAGTTCTAAAACCCTATCGGAATAAAAACATATTTGATTGCTAATGGAAGGACTGGAAGAAGAGGGCCATTCTGGCTTTCCTGGGAAATTCCAGAGCCTGGGGGCAGCAACCAAGAAGGCCTTATCTTGCTTTGCCACCAAGAGTGGTAGGGCTGAGAGAAGGATGTCTCTTAAGGAACTTGGGGCCAGGGCAGGCTCATATGGGGATTTCAGACTGCCCATGAGGAGCAGCTTAGGGAGCTGGGTATGTTTAACCTGGAGAAGAGAAGGCTAAGAGGTGACATGATAGCCCTGTTTAAATATTTCATAGGATGTTGTATTGAGAATGGAGCAAGCTTGTTTTCTGCTGCTCCAGGGATAGGGCATGGAGCAACTGATGCAAACTACAGGAAAATAAGTTTCACATAAACATTATTAGGAAGAACTTCCTAGTGGTAAGAGCTGTTTGACAGTGAAACACACTGCCTTTGAGAATGGTGGAGTCTCCTTCTATGGAGGTTTTTAAACACAGGCTAGATGGCCATCTGGTGAGAGTTTGTTGATTGTTCTTCCTGCATGGCAGAGTTTATCTCTTCCTCCTTTTCTTCCCATCCATGAAAATTAAGAGTAAACTGCCTGTTTCAATGACTCACTGACAACAAGTAGATAGGCCAGGGGTAGGCAACCTTTCCCCTTTAAGGGCCGAGGGACTTCAGCTCCCAGAAGCTTCAGCCATGTTGGCCAATAGTCCCATATTGGCCAATAGCTCCTGGGATTCAGGGAGCTGAAGTCCCTCGGCCCTTAAAGGGGAAAGGTTGCCTACCCCTGAGATAGGCATTTTGAGGAGCTTATCACAAAGTTAAATAATATGGCTTACCTGATCGGGCTTAAAATTTAAATCAGGTGGCATCCTGATATTATCACAAGGATTTAGCCACCGAATCCATCACCTGGGTCCATCCCCACTCCCAGGGCCATTCCGGCGGCCATTTTCTCAAGCCAGAAAACTCCTGGCTTCGAAAAGAGCTGCACTGAGTGCTCCTGGGAGCAGGGATGGACCCAGGCTGCATTCAGGTGGCAAATTTGGTGGCAAACTCCTTGTAATAATATCAGGATGCTGCCTGATTTAAATTTTAAGCCAGATCAGGTAAACCGTATTATTTAACTTTGCGATAAGCTCCTGAGTCTCTTTCAATTCTATGATTCCATTATTCCTCTGTACGCACTCCAGCTTGTCACGTCCTTCTTGAACTGTGGTGCCCAGAACTAGATACAATATTTCAGGTGAGGTCTGATCAAATCAGTACAAAGTGGTACTACGCTCAATCTAGACACTATACTGCTATTGATGCAGCCTAGAATCATATTGGCTTTTTTAGTTGCTCCATCATACTATTGACTCATATTCAGCTTGTGGTCTATTCCTAGATCCCTTTCACAGCTTCTGTTGTCCAGCCAAGTCTCACCCATACTATATCTGTGCATATCTTTTTTTCCCTGCCTAAATGTAGTATACTACATTTCTCTCCGTTGAAATTCATTTTTTAATCTATTAATTGTTTTGAATTCTGATCCTGTCCTCTGGGGTATTAGCTACCCCTCTTAATATGATGTAATCTCCACATTTGATAAGCATGCCCTCTGTTCCATTATCCAAGTCATTGATGAAGATGTTGAACAGCATTGGGTCCATGACAGAACTCTGTGGCACCCTGCTAGTCTCCAGGATGAAGCAGAGTAATTGGTGAGCACCTTTTGGGTTCCTTTGGTCAACCAATTACAAATCCACTTAACAGTTGCATTGTTTAGCCCACATTTTACTAGTGTTTTGGCAGGAATCTTGTAAAATATTGTAGCAGAGGATTATATTATCCCCTGCAACACTTGTTCTATTATCTCCATATATCTGAGGAGAGAATATACAGAATGAGGAGTGTTACTGTATAGATCCTATTATGAAGTAACCTATGGGTCCTAGGTTAGTTCACAGTTGCTGTGCACAATATTCACTTCTCAGTTTTCATATTTGTATTGATAGAACTGCACTGGAGTATGTCATTTGCAGACTGAATTTCGATACTAATCTCCAGGGGTCTTTTTTTTTTTTACTACATAAGAAACAATTAGAGTAGTTGTGGCAGAAACTTACACAGGACTGAAGCATCCTAGACAATTTACATGTATTCATGAGAAAGGGCAAATGAAAGTTATGGGGGGGCGGGGGGGAGAGACAAACTTTATATGTTACAATCCCTAAGAGAAAGGTCATTGAGCTGTTCTACTGAGTGTCTATAGAAAGGGTATAATCAAAGAAGGTACAAACTCTCATCTGGTGGGGGTTTGAGGACTGGATTTTGTGACAGATTTGATAGCCCAGGAGTTGATTTCCCTGGTGACCCAACAGAGATAGCAGAGTTTATCTCTTCCTCCTTTTCCTCCCACCCATGAAAATTAAGAGTAAACTGTCTGTTTCAATGACTCACTGACAACAAGTAGATAAGCATTTTGTGTGTCTATTAATTTGTTTATTTAGTGCAATAATACTAGTGATTTAATAAAGATAAGAATTCTGATGAAAAGGCAACAAACTTCTCATTATGCAGCTGGCACATTTCAGCATTCAGAATAAATTAAAAGATAAAATGCACTCTCACTTGTATGATTAAGAAGCCAAAATTAATCACTGTGAAAGAGAAGCATTTCAGATTAGGGGGGAAAAAAATAGTGAGGGGGGGGGCACCTTTTCATCAGTTGTGTGAGGTGACAGAAGCATGCATGTAGTCCATGGCCCCAAGTCTGTGTGTTCAGTATATATATTTTAAAGGAAATTGTCCTTTTTATGGATCATTATCCATAAAATTGCATATAATGGCAAAAGCACTTAAAATACTTTTTTTTTTTGGTAAGGGAGGGGGAGGCAATTGGAATGCCTGTCAGCATTCTAAGTACAATACGCATAGTGCGGCAGGCCAAAAGTTAGCATTTATCTTTATTGTAAGAGATGACAGTATAGCAACAAGCTCCCTTTTCATTCTGTATTTGAACAGATATCTCCTTCAATAGGCATCAGTGCCTCCATAATTGAAGTCTCCAGCTCCCAGCCCTTGAGATGGAATCCAGGCAAAATCCAGGCATGAGTTTAGGCACAATTTAGGCATGCAAATGCTGCACATTGAAAGGAACAGGATTTGTACATGGAAAATTGTCATTCCCTAGTAGCCTGCATCCTTTGGCATGACATTTTGGCAAACCCGAGGTTAGCTTAATTGAGCCAATATTTTCTCAGAAACTAATTCACCTTGTCCCAGAGAGAAATTGCAAAGTACAGCAGAGAGCAGAGCAGAGAAGGAAGGGCAAATGCAATATGAAAGAGGTCTGTATGCCTGCCATATGCCTACACTAAGTGTGTGTGTGTGCCTTCAAGTCATTTATTGACTTATGGTGGCCTCATGAATTTCACAGGGTTTTCTTAGGCAAGGATGATTCAGAAATGGTTTTGCCAGTTCCCTCCTACCAGCACCTGGTATTTGTTGGCAGTCTCCCATCCAAGTGCTAATCAAAGGGACCCTGCTTAGCTTCCAAGATCAGATGGGATCTGGTGCCTTTAGGCTCATATGCCTGTTAGAGGAAGCTAAAATCTTGTTCAGGCAAATGGACTGAATTTTAAAATGATTATATCATGCCTTAATAATTTATTGTTGCTGTTAACTGCCCTCGAATCAATCTTGACTCATGGTGACCCTATGGATGAGACATCTCCAAGACTCTCTGTCCTCCACTGCTCTGCTTAATTCCTGTAACCCCTTAATACCCGTGACCTTCTTAATAGAGTCCATCCATCTGGCATGTAGCCTTCCTCTCTTCCTACTTCCCCCCACCTTTCCCAGCATTATTGTCTTTTCCAATGAGTCCTTCCTTCTCATAATGTGTCCAAAGTACGACAGCCTGAGTTTGGTCATCTTGGCTTCCAGGGAGGTTTCTGGCTTGATCTGCTCTAGGACCCACTTGTTTGTCATTTTGGCTATCTACAGGATCCTCAACACTGTTCTCCAGTACCACATCTCAAATAAATTGATTTTCTTCCTATCATCTTTCTTAACTGTCCAGCTCTCGCATCCATACATAGTAATAGGGAATATAATAGCTTATATGAGTCTAACTTTTGTGCTGAGTTGTATGTCTTTGCATTTTAGAATCTTTTCCAGTTCTTTCATAGCCACCCTCCCCATTCTTAGTCTTCTTCTGATTTTCTGACTGCAGTCCCCATTTCTGTCAATGTTTGATTCCAGGTATGGGAATTCTTTTACTATTTATATTTCTTCATTGTCTAGGTTGAACTTGTGAAGGTCCTCAGTGGTCATTATTTTTGTTTTCTTTATGTTCAACATTAAGCCTGCTTTATTACTTTCTTCTTTGATCTTCCTTAGTAGGTGTTACAGGTCCATGAGGTTTTCTGCTAGCCCTAACAATTAAAGATAATCTTTGGCTCTTTCATTATATGTGGTCTGCTGCCTAACCTCTTATCCCAAGAAAGTGAGGAGAGACAGTGGCAGTTAGTGGGCTGTGTGTCAGTGGAGTGGTGAATCCACTCTGGGTTTTTGTCTGAACTTTAAGGAGACTATCCAAGATGCATAAGCCTATACTCAAAATAGATTCCTTAGATTAATTTTGAACCCAAGATCCAAGCTACTGAATATCATTCCCAGACTAGGTTCAGCACTTTGGATGGTTCTTTTAATAACTCAGACCAGAGGGCACTCTCAGCCCCACTAACATGTTAGTCACCAGCCTCCTCTGAAGGAAGGATGCAATTCATCAGTTCAGACCCCTAGTAAGGAGATGAAAAATGGAGCTAGTAGGGTTGCCTGGTGAAATAAGGGACAGTCTCCTATCCCTGTAAAGAGTGAAGATGGACTTGCAGCAGATGTTGCTTGTCATGCAAGCAACAGCTGTTGAAAGTCCTTCTACACTGCCTTTAAAGGGATTGGAGTCCTGCCCCTTATTTCACCAGGCAACCCTAGTAGAACAGGACCCAAAACTGATGGAGCTAGGGAATTCAGTGACATCTCTGCAAGAGATCTAGCTGTCCTCCAGTAGTCTGTTGTGCAGGGGGAAAGAAGAAGATGGAAAGAATGGTACCAAGAGAAGAAAGGTATGGCCTTGCCCACTATGCTCCTTGTACTCTTAGCTGTGTTCTTGCCCATGGCCAGCATGTAGATTATCATCCAGGAAACTGGCTGTCTCTGGTCCTGATTTAAATCCTTAAGGTAATGGCTTAATATAAGCTTAATTAAGAGTTCAAAGGTCTGCATAAGTCATATGAAATACAGGGAACTTTGTTTTGTCTTGTTTATTTGATGTTGTCCTTGTTTATTTTGATTGTAGCTGTAGGTTGCTATGGCACAGAGTAAGTGCTTCAATATCAAATTGATTCATGTCCATTGGTACTTCTGAAAGTCAACCTCAACATTTCAGCAAACTAAATTTTGAGACTGTGGATGTTATAATGTGAATGTTTTTGGATTCATGGGTTGTCATTTGGGGTTTTTGAAGGTTGGGCTTTTCATTAATAGCTGCCTTGAGTCCCTGTACCAAGAGGAAGGTGGGATATAAATAATAATAAATTATTTAATGAATTCATGATTTTTGGCTTAGAACCCTGTAAAATTCATGGGCTTGCCATAGGTCAACATAGGTGATTTGAAGATGCATACACATGCAGACACACATTAATAGGACTGTTTTCAAATGTTCCCAGTAGTGATGTTCAAGAAGGTGGTATATTAGTGATGAAAAGTGGGGAAGGATTAGGTAGGGGATAACAGAATGTTATTTGCTATGCCAATATTTGCTTTTGCTGTCAGTGTCAATACCTACCTCCACTTGGTAGCTGCCATATTTTGGCACCACAGTAGGACTACTCTTGCACCACTATCCCCAAAACAATTGGTAAGTGTTGCCATTTTAAATATGTCCCATTATTTGGAGCAGTGCTATAGTGGAAACACCAGGGCATTGGGAGAAATTTAAATTGGGAATTTTATATTGCCTGTCAGAGCTGCCAGCTGTCAGAAGAGACCAAAGACATTCTATACCCACGGCAAGACAAGATGGTGCCTCTCTCCTTTCATTCTAAGCTGATAGGATTAGTATTAGAATCTTTCTTCATTGATGGCAATGGGACAGCACCTTCTATTATACCTGAAGACAGTAGGTTAACTTAGGGGGTGTGGGACAATATGTGTGTTTCTGCCTTTCTTCAAATATCTCACTGTGGCCTTCCAGCATCGGCCACCTGACATGACTGCTCAATGGGCCCACAGAAAAGTTTTTATGTAGGAGAGTAGCCCATGGAGAAGACGGCACTTTGATAAAGATCCAATCAAACTAAATTCAGCCCTGAATCTTTCCAATAACAAAAATGCAAACAACTAATTGACAGCACTACTTTTGAAAACCAGACCAGATTTGGAAGATGAGAGTTGCATTTAGTAAAAGCAGGAATTAATGGATAACAAATGTTAAGCCCTGTGGGAAGTGTAGCATCAGCAGTTTTACTTAAGATTATGTTTCATCATTTGTCATTTGAAGCAGGAAGTGTGTGTGTGTATATATATATATATACAAACACATGGTTACTTATAATGTGATACAGAAAACAATAAGGAAGTTGCATTTATCCCCTGCATGCAAATTATTAATGTATTCTCAGTTATGATTTAAAAATGCAGATTCAATCCAGGTTCTAAATAAGGTGTGTGTGCGTGCATTTGTGTACCTTCAGTTATCCTGTTTACATAGAGCTTATTCTAATGTTTTTCTCTACAGGAATGCTTTTTTAAATGACTCACACTGAGTAGTGTACACAGAGAACATTTCTTTGGGAGTGACTGTCCATGAAGAATTCAGTTCATGAAAAATGCTTTTCTTCATGGGTTATAATTTCTAGAGTTCTCCTATGGCACCAGAAATCTTCTTTGTAATCTACGTAATCACTAAAAGGTAGAAAAAGCATAATTATAAAAGCATAGATTCCAGATAGGGCTGACTATAATATCAGATGGAGGCAATTGTCTAGATTGCCTCCTTATACATCACATATGTACATACTCCCCATCAAACAGGGCATGGGTTTGTATAGAACTGCATATGCTCATGTAAAAATACCGATATAAAGTCAGGAATGATTTTTATAATTTTAATAGAATTACAGTTCCTCATATTGCAGTAGGACAGAATGTGACCAAGGTTGCATCTTCACTACAGAGATAATCTAGTTTGATACCACTTGCCATGGCTCAATGCTGTGGAATTCTGGGGACTGTAGTTTGGTAGGGCATGAGAGCTTGCTGACAGAGATCTCACAGCATTACAATTCCCAGAATTCCATAGCATTGAACCATGGCAGTTAAAGTGGTCTCAAACAGGATTATTTTTGTGGTGCAAATGCAGCCCAAGTGACCTGCATGCCTGCTGCTCACTGTGGCTGTTACAGGTGTTAACTGTGTATGGGTAACTGCAAAACCCCAATCTCTCTCCTTATGGTTCTTTATCAATATGTTGACTTGGAATGGACTTAAAGGTGCCCTTGAAATAGAATAAGCCCCTTACTTTTGCTGCTGTTGCTCTACATACAGTCTACAACAGCAAATGTAAACAACAGCCAAGGTTGGATCACATTGGCTGAGGGATTCTGGGGATTATAGTCCAAATAATTAACTCTTAGAGCTCTGGCAGCAGCATAAGGCCACTATAAACTAAGGCCAACTCTAGAGGGCTGGGCTTCAAATACAATGAAACATCTCTCTTCTTGACTATATATTTGCTTTTAACTCACTAAAACACATTTGCTGCAACGCAGGAGGTTCTGAAGTAAAGCAACATATCCCCAAGAATTATAATTTTAAAATAGCCTTTGAGAGGTCTTCAGAGGCATTCTCCCTAGGAATTTGATGAGAAATGAAGATCTTCCCCCACTGTTGCCCCTCGAACTGTCATGTAGTTTGCTTGAAATTGGCTGGGCACACATAGAGTTGTTTATTGAAATATGCTGCATAAAAATAATCCTCCTCTTTGAACGGCAGGAGGGATTCATCTACAGAAATGTTTGTCAGGGCTATGTATGTGTTGAAATTTGTCAGAAGGACGATCAATAAGTGGGCAATGCTTGAAAAGTAAATCACCTGGGGAGAGCCAGAGAATTGTCATTGTAGTAGAGCATCTCAGTAGGGGAAAAGAAGTATCTATCCCTGTTCATTAGAAAGGAAAATGAAGGGGATGGAAAGGGAGGGAATGAGGTGGGTGGATTGGCTTCTATAAAGAATAACTGTGGGGGGTTAACTCTTCCTGTTTGTGCTGTCACTACCCATGTTTTTAGTTAATTGATGTCTTTAGAGACCTTGGAAAGCAGTAACAAATTGACTTCAACCTCACAGATTTCACGGAATATATAAGCCTCTTTGCTCAGTGCTAGGAGTAGGGAAGAACTGCCAGTGCACAGCTAAAATGTTAAAGATTGAATAGTGAATTTACACACACACACACACACACACACACACACACGCATGCATGTATAAACTGTAACTGTAATTCATCCCAACTGTTAGCTAGCATTCAGTCAATAGGCTGACTAGTGAGTCTGGTTCAGCATTTTCTTCACAAAACAGTGATGTGAGGTAGAGTAAATCTGAGTAAAAAAAAAAAAAGAAAGACAGGCAAACAGGCAGGCCTGGAAGGCCTGGTAAAAACACAACCAAATTATGGGATTCTGTTTGCTTGCTTCTGGAATGGAATTAAGTCTTGGATGCTGGAATGGATAAGAGAGATACAAATTCATTGCATTAGTACAGAGTTATTTTTTTTTTTTAAAAAGCATCTTCACGGCAGAATTAATACAGTTTGACACTGCTTTTACTGCCATGGCTCAATGCTATGGAATTCTTGGATGTGTAGTTTTGTGAGATATTTAGTCCTCTGTGTCAGACAGCTCTGGTGCCCCAACAAATTACAAACCCTAGGATTCCAAAGGATAGAGCCATGAAATTTAAAGTGGTGTCAAACTGCATTAATTCTGCAGTTTGGCAACAGCCTAAATGTGGGGGGAGAAGTGTGAGATGGATTAGCATGAATGGAAAAATGAATGTCCAAGCCAATGGTGTGACAGGAACTGTAGGATATGGGAACCTTTTGCAAGGTAAACTGTATGGAGGAATAGAGAAACTAAGAGGATATGTAATTCTGGGGGTTGTTGCCCAAAGCATAACACTTCCAAGTCCTGGTTATGCCTTGTTCTAGATTCCATATACCTGGGGATGATTGCAGTTACAGTCCAACACATCTGGAGGACACCAGTTGCAGAAATCTGTCTTGGAGGTACTGAAGCTGAGCAGTTGAACTTATAGATTGGTATGAAAAGATGTGTGTATTATTGTTGTTAATTGCATCAAGTCAGCTTTTATTCATGGCAGTCCCATGAATGACACATCTTCAAGATTCCCTGTCCTCAACCATCTGGTGTGTAGTCTTCCTCTCTTTCTACATCTGAATACCTTTCCCAATATCATTGTCTTTTCTAATAACGCGTGCCTTCTCATGATGTGGCCAAAGCCACATCATCATGGCTTCCAGGGAAAGGTCAAGCTTGATAACTTTTAGAACTCCTTTGTCTTCTTGGATGCCCATGGTATCCTCAGTACTCTCCTGCCGATGGCGTACATTCTACAAAATAATAAAATAAAACATATTAATACAAAGAAGGCAACAAATTAAAAACATCAAATAATCATCATGCAATGCCTAGCTCTTCTGTGTATTGTTTCCATCATTTTAAAAATAAATTTGAATGGGTTGTGTATTATGTTCCCCTTCTGATCATAGATCATTCCCTGCTTTGGTTTAAATTTCTCTTTGATTTCTCAGATCTTGTGAAAGAGGTCTCTTGTTCTTCCTTTTTTGTTGCTGGCTTCTATTTCTCTACATTGATTGTTGAAGAACTTCTCTTTAACACTGAGCATTAATATTTGAACAGTAGCACTCATGCTCTGTGTTTCTGTCTCCCTATTCTTTTGCTTTTTATGTTGCTTTAACTACTGGAAGTGTTTCATTTGACACCCATTGTTCCTACTCCTTCTTCTTGGCCACAGATATCATTTTCCTGCATTCCTGTTTCCCTTGTCATCTGTTCCCTAGCATCTGTTCATAATTCTTCTGTTTCCTGGTCAACTAGGATTAGTAGTGCAAATCTGTTTCTCACACTTTCTTTAAATTCTGTTGTGATTACAGTAAACTAAACACAGAAGGGGTATGTAAATGTGCATGCATGTGAATTCATAAGTTGCTGTATCAAAATTGAATTATTTCTAGCACATTTATGTTGAACTCATTCTATGAAAATGTATGCTACATGTAACAAATGCTCATAGTTTATTTTATAAGCTGTCAGAGGAATGCAGCATGCACCTATGCATGTATATATGCCATTATATTGGCACAAGTAATATGAAAAAGTTAAATCATTCTATATCTTTCCTGCCACCTGAAATCCTGAAAGAAAAGCCAGTGATTTGTATGGTTAGACTGCACTATTGACATGACTCGGGAATAAAGCTTTCCCCTTTAAGGGCCGAGGGACTTCAGCTCCCAGAATCCCAGGAGCTATTGTCCAACATGGGACTATTGGCCAACATGGCTGAGGCTTCTGGGAGCTGAAGTCCCTCGGCCCTTAAAGGGGAAAGGTTGCCTACCCCTGCTCTAAACCATGTGGCAAAGATTGTTTATGTGCTTTGGCCAAAAAAATGACATTCAAGCAATAGCCATTATAAAAAGATTCCATTCTCTATGGAAGAATGTGGAAAATAAGTCATATTTTAGATATTCCCATTATCCACAGTCAGAACTGGGCATGCTAATGTTGATGGAGCATTGTAGTCCAACAAATTGGGGAAGGCTGCCCTAAAGTCATGTTTTGAAAGGGGACACAAAACCACTAGATTCTGCTTTTGGTTTTCTTCTTTTTCTTCATTTAAGGAAATCAGCAACAGGAAACACAGCAAATTTAATGGTTGTTCTAAGAACATGCTGTATATAAACGTTTTCTTCCTATGGGGTGAAAGTATATAATGTGAAAACTAGAGCTTACTTATGAGAAAGAGTCAGTTACAGATGTCTTTTTTCAGCCAGAGGGTGGGAAACTACCAGTAAGTCATTATAGGCACTGAAATTTCAGCTTAGTTATGCTAATAAGAGGTTAAATTATTTCTCAGAGACCATCTATGTTTTAAAAGACCAACGACTATAATTACTGTTCGCTGAGTGTTCTCTCTAACAGGGTGTGCGTTTCTTTTGCCATAATGCAACTATTTTAGAACGAGAAATTTTATGCATCTTGTAGTTGCTGCTAAACCTTTTTATACTACACATAGCAGCATAGTATCTACTGCAATACTATTAAAATATAACATTAGCAGTGCAATCTGATGCATCTTTACTCAGAAGTAAATCTCACTGAGTTCAATGGAACTGTCTAATAAATGAGTTTAGGATTGCCTCTTTAAGCATATTTAAAATATCACAGGTGCTATAGCTGATTAGGATTAAACTACAGACTTTATCACATGAGCTTCAATCATTCCATGGTATTGCTGCAATTACATCGTTAAAAGAGAACAAAAACATAGTGGTTTTGGTGCTTTTATTACATTGCTCTTCAATAGTGCAGCAGGGCTTTTTTGTGCCATTGACAGTCCCAGCACATCCTCATTCCCCCATAGACCCTATGACATACACAACATCCATTTTATTTTTATTTGTAAGGTGTGTGTGTGAGGGGGGAAGAAGATGGCTGCACCCCTCTGTGCCAGCCAAAGAAATGAGAGAATTATCCTCATGAGGAGAAAACTTTATTTTCTTTTTTGGCAGTGGGGCAGGATGGGAAAAAGCCAGCTGCACCTCTCCACACCCACCAAAGAAGAAATGAAAGTGTTCTTCTCATGGGGAGAAGGCAGTTATTTCTTCTTTGGTGGTGTGCACACCTATTTTCTTTATGCCACTAAGGCAGGGATGGAGAACATATGTTCCTCCAGATAGATTGTAACCCTCACCAACCTGAACCTACATAGCTAATGGTGAGAGATGATGGGACTTGTAGTCCAAAAACCTCTGAAGGGCCACCCTTTCCCCACCTCTGCAGTAAGGAATATTATAAGCTCACCAGCACCAAAGGAGAAATTTTGTTGGCTTGATTAACCAAAACATCTGTTGTCTGTGAGTCTTCCATTCCCTCCAAAAGGATTCTTTCCATGATGAGGAACAGGATAGCTAGTTCAGCACGTTCCTAGGCCTGAGATTTCAGGGCCAAAGTCCAAGACATGGGAGCAACTTCTTATGATTTCTCAGAAGGTCGGGGCCTGGCAATGCCATTAAGCATGAAACCTTAACTATCAGCCACAGCTGCACAGAATATGCCATTTAAATAGCAAGTCCAACATATGAGCAAAATATTTTGATGAATTGTGTGCATAAAGATTTCACAAGCCATGAAAGAATGCTATCTGGGATGCACTTCTTGCATGGCCAAACCTAAAAATGGGCACTTCTCTTTTATATCAGAGAGGTTATTACTGGCCATTTGGCAAAGTATTTCTACTGCCAGACAGTCTACATATGAATGATTGAGATAAATACAGCCCTGTGTTGCTGTGCATAAGTAAACATGAAACCTGATGGGACCAAGCACATGTCAAGGAAAAAGAATTTCCAGTGTGGATAATTGACATGTAGACTCAGTCCTTCAGCAATATCCCAAGTGTGCACACAATGATATGCTCAGGTTATCCACCAAAATGGTCGACTATCTCTAGAAAGTTCCAAAATCAGACTCTGCAAAGGTACAGAATATAGATGTGGCACTGCACAGAAGCCAAGAAGAAGAATCTGAGGGCTTGATTAGATGATGGCAGGTGAAGATTACTGTGCTATGTAAGACTGTGTTTTGGGTCTGTGCATCACATGCCAATATATCTAAAATAACATGTACTTATGAGAGTCAGTGTAGCGTAGTACTTTGAGTATTGGACTACAGCTCTGGAGACCACAATTCAATTGCCAGCTTGACTTTGTGCAAGTCACATGCTCTCAGACTCAGAGGATGACAATGGCAAAGCCCCTCTGAAGAAACTTGCCAAGAAAACTCCATGATAGATTTGCCTTGGGGTCACTATAAGTTGGAAATGATTTGAAAGTACGTAACAACAGTCCTCCTAATCATGGTAAGATCTGGACATGAAAAAGATGCTTATTTGAACTAAAATTCCCAAAGTTCTAAACAGCAGATGTAAGGCACTTGGGTCCATGCTCATAGATAGAAGAGATTTCTTTATGGCATTGTAGAAAGCAGATGGTTTAGATGCTTATCGGAACAACAATTTTATGTTGGCTCTTTTCAGGTAACTGTATGCTACAGTTTTTAAGTCTTTGCACTGGGTTTCTGTAGCAGTGACAATATTTAGAGTTTTCAAATATACTAAACTTGAAGGAATATTTTTAAAAAAGACCCCCCACCCCAGTGGGCACTTCCTTTCATTTTATTACTCTAGACAGCACGCAAATTTCAACTCCTGTGGCTTTCAATAAGAACTAAGAATGGGGAACTGTGTCTTTTCTGAGTTAACTGCTCTTATTTTTTGTCTGCTGTTTACCTCTGTGGGAAGATATACAATGTTTTTATTGTTCAAATGAAGGTAAAAAGAATGTTGACTCTCAGGCACTGGGTTTATGCAAGTAGATTTGTTAGTTGTTCCCCTGTTGTTTTTCATGTTGGTGTTGTCACTGTGTTGCTACACCATAATTTGCTCGAGCTCTGCAGTGCTTCTTTATCATACATGAAGCTGTAAGGGTCAGCGATCCTATGCACCACTTCCATTTCCTCATTACAAAAATTGACCTTCTTTCCATTGTTTGAAAGGGCTCAGACCACTGTCATTCAGACTTCAAGACTGTTGAGCAGTAATAACAGTATAGAAAGGCACTGGAATGGCACAAGCTGTCTGGCACTATGCACTTGTCCTGGAATCCATTTTGAATTTTACAGCACAATTGGCATGCAAGTGTACATTGTGTATTTCATGGAATCTTTCGCTTGCCATTAAATCATGTAAATATATTAAAAGGCAACATACCTCAAGAACTAGCGCCAAACTGCTGTTCCTTTGCAGATGACTCTCTCTCTCTGTGTTAGAGCCTCTACAGATGGCGCTTTGCACCATGTTGGTGGCAGGGAAGGGGAGGGGCAGCCACACGGCAGGTGCCTCAACCCCTCCATGAGGATGTCATGACGGCTCATGCCATTACGCATGGTGTGCTCCATCAAGACCTTCCGGCACAGCGTCTTGACGTGCTGTGCCGGAAGAGATGCAGAAGAGTGTGTGGCGGCTCTTGATGCATCCCTTCTGCCAGCTCCGAAAAGAGTGGCATTTTAGTGCTCCTTTCAAGGCCAGCAGAAAAAAGGATTGGGGCCAAGGTGTGGGGCAGCCTTGGCCCCAATCTTCTACTTCCCAGGGTGGGCCACAGCCACCCGTCTGCATCCCCCCTTAGTTCTGACTAAAGAGACTGGGGAATGGTTGTGCACAGCAAAGCTTAAAAAGTTATTTTTACAACATAATTACAGCTATAGTTCCAATCCCCTAGTAGTTACCTACCATTATAGCTAACTTTTAAAAAAGGATAACTATGTATGTTATGAGTTCTCAGAAGTGGTTACAATGGTTAGTTTCCATTGCATTTAAAATTCTAAAAGCCAGGAGTTCCTGGTCTGTGGTAGAAAACAATGTTCTCAAGCTGGAAACATGTTAGAGCATTACATCCTATTTGTGCATTGGAAGGCAGACAAAATCAGCTGGTTCTGAGCAGCCCATTTTTCCAGTGCCTACTTCTTTTTCAGCCACTGTACTCATGACCTGTTTCCTCCGGACAACTTTGCCTAAGGTGATGTACTCATTCCAGATTACAGACTCACTGTCCTCCCATCTACTTCTTCACAGCCTCAATATCAACAGAGAGCATCACTCTAACCTGCAACTATTTTATAGCAAGGGAGGGATGCAGACGGGCAGCCGTGGGCTGCCCTGGGAAGCGGAGGATTGGGGCCGAGGCTGCCCCATGCCTTGGACCCAATCCTCTCTCTTGCTGGCCCTGAAAGGAGCAGCAAAATGCAGCTCCTTTCAGAGCCAGCAAATAGGGTGCTCTAAGAGCCACCGCGCAGCTCTTCTGCACCCCTTCTGGCACAGCACATCAAGACGCTGCACCGGGAGGACGTCTTGATGTCCTCAACATGGGGTTAGGGCGCCCAGTGTGCGGCTGCGCCTCCCCATCCCTGCCTCCAGGCCAGCCCTTTGGGCCAGTCTGTAGAGGCCCAAGATCTCCTAATTTGGGAGGAGAGAAAGCCAAGAATAAAAACAGAAGAAGAATTGGAAAAAGATGGTGTTAAATGTCAATGCTTTTTTTTCCTTAGGCAACTTAAAGAAGGAACAAAGATAGATCTCAAAGTCGAAGGTATTACGAATGTTAAAACTGAGCTTGATGAGATCTTGCAAACAAATAAAAAAGCCACCATATCTAAGGTATATAAATTGCTATTAAAAAGAGAAATAGAGAGGGAAATAGTTAAAAAACACATGGTAAAATGGGTGCAAAATATTGGCCACTCAATACAGCTGGATAAATGGGAGAGAGCTTGGGGACAAGACTTGAGATTTACTCTTAGCATGGATGTTAAAGAAAATTTCTATAAAATGTTATATCAACGGTACTTGACCCCAAGTAAATTGGTGAAAATGTACAAAAATAGAAATGGAATATGTTGGAATTGTGGTAGATGTGAAGGTACTTTTTACCATATTTGGTGGACATGTGCCAAGACAAAAAAGTTTTGGATTGAGGTCCATAAGATAGTACAAGAAAATTTTGAAATTAAAATTAAGCTAGAACCTGAACTCTTTCTTCTTAATATAGTGGAGGGTAAGGAGGAAAGAAAGCATATAAAATGTATATTGTATTTAATAAGAGCTTCAACAATGACTATTGCACAAAAATGGAAAGATTCTGAGTTCCCAACAATTGATAAACGGCTTATGAAAACATTGGATATACTACAGTTAGGACGTTATCACATGGGGGAAATCTGTTGGTTAATCCACACAAATCGCAAACAAAAACTGAATTTGTGCCTCACGATTTCACACGACGTTGCACAGAAACTGGTTAGAAACTGGACAGAAACTGGTATTATCCGAGATCTTTTTAATTTCGGGAGTTTAGAGGAAATGCATTTGCGAAATTACAATAATTTAGCATTTACTGTAATGTGAAAAGCAAATACGCACGGACAATTCTCTTTTAAAACCTGGAGGAGGGCCAAGAGGAGGCGGAGGAGGGGCCTCCAGGGAGGGAGAGTCCTGGGCTCCTGCCATGCAGGGAAGGCAAGGGAAGGCAAGGCAAGGCAAGGCAAAGCAAGGCGAGGGAAGTTTGGGACGGAGGAGAAGTTTGGTATTTGGGATGGAGGGAAAAGGAGGGGAAAGAAGGCTTCCCTCGCAGCAGCTGTGGGTGGATGTGGGTGCAAGTGTGGGGTGTGCTTGTGGAGCAACCTGGAGATCCATCTCACCATGAAGTTCTGCCCTGCAGGTCCTACAAAGGGGAAAGGCTTATGGGGGGGCATGGGAGCTACCTCCAGTTTTCCCCTCTCCTGGGCATTATCCAAGGTTCTGGCTCTCCCCAGGGAACACCCAGCCCTCCCTCCCTTCCTCCTTTCCTTCCCTTTCCTCCTCCTCCTCCTCCTCCTCCTCCTCCTCCTCCTCCTCCTCCTCCTTCCCTGCCAGCTCTGCCTGTGATCCTACCCTCCTTGCTCATCTCCCCAGCAGCTGACAGCCTCCAATGCCAGGAAAGGAGAGAGAGAAAAGGGAGGCTGAGCCATCTCAATCCCTCTCTTGCCTCGGCTTGCCTTGCCTTGCCTTTCCAGCCTCCTCCTCCTCCTCCTCCTCCTCCTCCTCCTCTGCACTCTTGAGAGGTCCTAACCCCAACGGAAGGGGATTAGGACCTGTGCAGGAGGACATGACCCCAAATGTAGGACAGTCTGACATTTCCTCCTGGGAAATGCAGGACCCGCCCTGGAAAAAGGAGGAGTTTGGTCATGAAACACACCCATTTCCAGTACATGTACGGGTTCTTTTCACTTGTGTATGAAAGTCTTTTTTTCGCTTTTAACTTAATTTCGTTATTATTGTAATTACGTGTGAAAAGCTTTTGCACAATTAAGCTCTTTTTTTGCTTTCTTTTCAGGATGCTTCATTTCCACTTCATTATCTCTTTAACAATGAAACTGGCCCACATGTGATAACGTCCATAGATAAACAATGTTAATTAGTGAGAAACCAACAGATAAATGGGAAAGAGATTGGGCAGCCGTCCTCAAATATTGTAAGAAGAAATAGTCTATTTAAATGTATATGGGTAAGAAAAGAACAAATAGATGAGGTGGTATATAAGCAGGAAACACAAATGTAAGCAAAATGTATATATTACTGATGAATGAATATGTTGAGACCAAGTACGGAATTCATACAGAAAAGGAAAAAGGAAAAAGGAAAAAGAGGTAATTTACTATTTAAGGAGTGAATTTATTTGGTATTGTGTTTATTAAAATAGATGAAATAATGGAGAATGTGGCTGATTAATTAGGTGATTGTCATTTTATATGTTTATAACAGGGGGAAGGGATAAATATATTCAATGTAAATGGATCCAATTGGATTTGATTACAAAGTTAATGTGATATTATGTTTAATATGGTGACTATTATTATTATTATTATTATTATTAACCTGCAACTATTTTGTTTTCTCTCTCACTCCTTCATTAGACCTTGTATGTCATTATGAACAGGTATTACAAGTAAATCTACTTGTACATGTTTTACAAAGAACACTAAACTTATTACTTTTCTCTGCTAGACTATGTGGGTGGCTGCACATGTTTGTGTGTTTGCATACATAGGACTAGTTGTGTTTAGCTTCCACTTTGCCAGTTTGATTACTCTGCTGGAGAGATCCACTACTATCTCCCATGTTTTCCAACAAGTTATGGATCCAGGCATGAGCAGTTAATGAGAGTGTTTAGGCTTTATTTCCTTTTTTGTACTTTTTATAGTGTTTTTCTCCTCCCCTTGTTTAAACCCACATACTAGCATGAAGTTTGTTCCCTCTGTTTTGGGGGCTACTTTCTGAACTGATAGCCAAGTAAAATGTCCATACCAAATGACTGGATTGTTGTTAGAAAACCTATGAATAGGCTTCAGCCAATGGTAGCTCTCCATGTACTCACAGATAGTGCAACCAGCATGGTTCAGTTGTTCTTAACAACAGATCTCAAAAGTACAAACAGAAGGAAGCCATAGTCTTTTAAAGGAAAGAACACTAGCAATTGAATACAATGAGCAGCCACCTTCCTGAATTATATATTCTGGCTGTACCAGTCACAGCACATTCTCTGATACATTCTTTGATATTACTGATAGGAACAATGAAGGCAAAGTGGACATTTTATGAAGATTCAAGAGTCTGGATGTGACAATCTGAATTGTATACAACCTGATATATTGTGAAAAATACAGCATATAATGTTTTGTTTATTCCTGATGGACATTGCAATATGCTTAATGTGTTTGTTCTACATTAAAATGAATTTAATATGCATATTAAAGGAGGAAAGTGCACAGTTACTAAAAACTAATGTGTTTGCTGAAGCATTTGAAAATGATGGCATATACGGTATATATATATATATATATATATATATATATATATAAATCTCAACAAGCAAATGTGGCTCAAGCACAGAAGCAAGAGAATAGCCTTCATCTGTGGCACAGGTCCTTCTTCAACTTCAGAGCCAGAAGTTGCATGCCAGTATCAAAATAAATGCATGAGATAATAACAATGCTAGCAGGTGTAAAACCAGGAGCCCTGGTGGTGCAGTGGCAGCCACAAGGTTGTCACTTCAATCCCAGAGCTCCAAGGTTGACTCAGCCTTTCATCCTTTCGCAGGTCAATAAAATGAGTTTGTTGGGGGCATTTGGCTTATAGCTTGTTGGGGGCAATTGGCTTACAGATTGTAAACTGTTTAGAGAGTCTGAATTTACTATTAAGCGGTATAGAAATGTAAATGCTATTGCTATTGCTATAAAACTTGTATTGAAGAAAAAGCATTTAGGCCCTTGTTTCAGCCAAAGACTAAAAGGAAGAGCACCAAAGTGCTAGATCTCATACACAATAATCTATGTAATCCATTGAATATGTCATTATTTGGCAAAAACAGATGTACTTAAATTTTTATGGATGATTTTTTAAATGTATTGTGTCACCTACCCACTTAGAGAGAAATGTCAAGCCCAAGACATGCTGCAGAAGTACTTTGCCACAGTCAACACCAGATTTGGGAGGATTCCAAAAGCAATCCAGACAAATCGTGGTGGTGAGCATCTCTTACATCACATGCACACATTCCTCAAAGAGCATAGCATTTTGCACTGACAAAATGTCAATTGAATCTCTGAGCAGAATAGGATTGCTGAAAAAAACACCTGAACTTTCCACTAGAGATGATAAAGTGCATGTTGGCAGATGCTCATCTTCCCAGCAGACTTTGGTGTGATGCCATGATGACTGCAACATATCTTTAGAATAGTTTTCTAGTCAAAGGCACCACATAAACACCATTTTATTTATGGCATGGCAGAGTGTCAGATATGAAGCACATTAGAACTTGTGACAGCAATGTATGTGTATACATACCAAAACAAAAACTGCACATGCCATATGCCAGAACACAACAGTTTGTTCTAATTAGTTGGATATAAAGTAATAAACTTTATAGGCATGTGGTGACTCAAGTGGTTAAGATGCTGACTCTGTTGATTGCAAGATTGGCAGGTTGGCAGTTCGAGGTCCATGTGCCATTGATGGAGGGAGCTCCCATCACTATTCCTAGCTTCTGCCAGCCTAGCAGTTTAAAAGCATGCAAATGCAAGTAGATAAATAGGTACCACTTCGGTGGGAAGGTAAACAGCAGTATGTGCAGTCATGCTGGCCACATGACTCACAGAGTAGTCTCTGACAATGCTGGCTCTTTGGCTTAGTAATGGAGATGAGCACCGTCCCCTATATTTGGACATGACGACAAACCTTTACCTTTAAAGTAATAAACACTGGTGAAATCACTCCACTACTAGACATATGGGTATAATTCAGAGACATAGCCGTGTTAATCTGGAATATCAGTATGCAAAGGGATTGCGCAGGATCTTTGAAACTAGCTCAGGGGTGCATATTACTAGACACATGGTTCATGCTGATGAATGAAGGAGAGTTGGTAGGAGAGAAAGTGATAACAGATTTTCTTAAAAATAATAAATCTCTGCCAAATAACAATTTGTACAGAACAACAAGGGCAAATGTCTGTATTTATGCACTAATACAAGACCTGACTTAGTGCACCCACGAAGAAGGACTAGAGTTAAAAAAGTAGCTTTGTACATAAAAGTGACTATGGGCTTTACACTGAAACTATTAACTAGCATTAATCCCAAACTTGTATGGCACACTGATGTGGACTGGGCAGGAAATGAAGCAGATTATCCATCTGCTTCTTGGGTATTTTTTAATGGAAATGGGTCTGTTTTACTATTTGCCACAAAAAACAACAAATAGTACTGTTATTTTCCATAGTGTCAGAATACATAGCAACAGCAGAGGCATGCAGATAATTGTTATGGCTTGATCAACGATTGACTTTGGAACAAGTGAAAGAAATCAGTTCAGGTGATGGTAGATAACAAAATTTGCATTCAACATTATCAAACAGAGAAGATGATGCCACATGGTATATAGTATGTTGCTTAAAATGACTGAGAAAGGAGTAATCAAGATGATCTACTCTCCAGTTACTGAAATGACAGCTGACATTTTAACACTGCCTTTACTAAGAGATAGCTTAGAGATGAGGTGTTAGAATTAGCAACATTTGCATACCTATAATTATTAATTTCTGATATGCATTATGGTGACTTTTGCTTGTTTTACCATACTCTTTCTCTTCCTGCGTCACTCTAACTTGCAGCCATTTCCTCCCCTCTCCCTCCTCCATTAGACCATGTATTTGATTATGGATGAGTGTTATAAATTTACCTCTTATATGTTTTACAATGAAGACTAACCTTCCTTTTTATTCTAGATGCTTTGTATGTGCAGACAGGTGCGGGGCTGTTTGTTTTTCAGCTTCTCCTTTGCCAATTTGATTACTTTGCTCGAAATATCTACTAATATTTCTCACATTTCCCAGCACAACCTGGGGATATAAAAAGGTCTAAGTCAAGGACACTATGTATATAAAATAAAACAATCATAATATAAACCTATAAAATCCCTTAGTTATCCCAATGCTCATGAATAAGATAAAACATGCCTCCATACATTATAAAGATGCAGGATTGTCTTTGTACAGAAAAGTGCCAGTTGAACAGAGTTGTTTTTTTTTGTTTTTTGTTTTTTCTTTTAATATTAGACCAAATGTAATAGTTTTTCCCTTCAAAAGTGATTTAATGGGGTCAGGTCAGCTAGATTCTCTTGCCTGCAGTGTGACTATATTTGGTTCAGTGATTATGCAAATAAAAGTACCACTAACCAAGATGTGCATTATATATAAAAACTGCGGATATTATAAGCTGTGTGAGCTCTGCTCAGGCAATTCACAAAGCACCATCAGAATCTCTTACTTCAATTGCTGCTCTAGAAGTCAATCAAAGGCCCAATAATGGTTATTCAGAATCAAAAAGGAAATTAATTGCACAATGTAAAATGGATGCAAATGATAAATCTCTCACATGTGTGACACAGGAGAGTAACTCTTGAAACATGTATAATGATTTAAATGTAAGTAACAGTTTTTAAGCAGGAATGCACTTAAAGCTAGAGCACAAAATGCAAGGCATGTTTTAATCTTTTTCAAGGGGGGGGAAGGGCAGAACACTTTTTTTAAAAAAAGCTAAAAAGGATATAAATATTTGTGCAGAATTGTTAGAAGTTGTCCCTGCCTGCTTGTGGAATCTTCATAAAAACTGAAAGCAGGAAGGAATGCTCTTGTAGAAAATGTGCACTAGAAGATTGTTTATTTTAACATGTTACCTACATATTATTCCACTGGCACTGAGTCCCAGAATATTTTTTCATATTCTAAATAGGTAACAAGATGAATACCACAAAATACGTGTTTTGTCTGTAGGGTGCTTTCCTAGGGTCGCTAGGGTTGGTATTATCCGGTGCGGTAACTCATGGTGTCACCACCCCCATTGATCTCCTCCCATCCCGCATCATGCAGAATCCTTAATAATGTGTTTTGTACTAATGTTACTAATTAATCATAATTCCAGTATATCACTGAAGATTAGTTGTGACATAAAACAACTAGCACAATTAAAATTATACCTTTCAATTACAATATTACATGCACAGCCTAAATGTATTTACATGTACATAGCTTCATGTTGTTAAAGTGAACATTTGACAAGATTTGATTTTTTAAAAATAATTTTTAAAATGAATAGTAAAATTTAAAAAATAAATTTTAATTTTAATTTTTAAGAAAATCTGGGGTTTCTCCTTTCTCCTTGCACCTATTCATGCCACCTGTTCAGCGTTATGCAGGCAAACTCCACAGCCAGTTTCTGAGATAAGACAGATGTTTGGGAAACTATGGTATCACCCCCTTTAGGGTGTCACCTGGTGCACTCCAAACCCCTAGCATCCCCTAATAATGCTGCTGCCTAGGATGTGTCACAGGCTATCTGATGTGGGGACCAGAAGTTAACTTTTTTCCAGCTTACCAGAGACTGGCACCCTATATGTGCCAATTGCAAAATTTTGTTACATTATATGTAAAACACACTCTCAGATGATTGGTAACAACTGATGTTAGATGGCAGAGACCAATTCTGATTTGTTTTTGTATTTGACTTGTTTTAATAATTGTACATTATTTCTTTATATATTTTATATTATATTATTTTTATATTGGTCCATGACCGAAATAAAATTTGTTGTTGATTACAATTGTTTTTCTTTCTTTCTTGGAAACTGGCCAGGAACAGGCAGCCAATGGTTCAGGGACTGGCACTAGTCCAGGGACCCCACTTTGAGCAGCACTGTTCTAGACTGTGGCCTCATAATGCTCCATTCACTACAGCAGGAAAATGATATGGTTGTCTTCAACTCATAGTTCACCCATGTTTTCCTTTTCTTTCTCTAGTCATTTTTCTTACCAGAGAAAACCCATTAAGGCAGAGGTTCCATCTCATCTTGCACCCACAAGGAGAAAAGATAGAAGAGGAAGTGGGGGACTCTATCTTCACAGTTGCTACTGCAACAACTTGGCCCTTAGCAATATGTTGCTGGGACCATGAGGACAGAGGCTGCCACTTCTTCCTCCTCCTCCTCTTGTAGTTGTGAAGCAAGATGGGAGCAGCCTGGTACCTCTTGCTAGTTCCATGTAGCAGGGAGAAGCCATGGAGCTAGCACTGAGCCAAGCAAGTATGTGGTGGTGAAGGCAGTCGTGACTGCCTTTCTTGCAGTGGGGCCCAGGCTGATCAGATCTTGCCTCACGCCCCAGGAGGAGGAAGAAGCAGCAATAATGAAAAGTAACCAGTATGATACTTTTCCATGAAGTTTGTGATAGTACTTCAGTACCTTGAAGATTTGTGATTTGGTGCCTTGATATAGTAGTGCCTTCAGCAATTCAAATATTATCATAGTGTTCATAGCTTCTACAGTCATTTCATCAACTGGCAACCAAATTTCTGCAGGCAAGATTCTGCACTTATCTAGGCTGGTTTGAGACTTCTGAATGCTGTTACATATTTAACTTTCCAAAGTTTGTGCGTCACTGATTAGGGAAAGCTTTACAGGGCAAATATAGTATAACAATATTTACTACAGTATTTACTTATAGTAGCATGGTTGCCATAAGTCAGGAATTGACTTGAAGGTGTACACAACAACAACAACAAAGTATAGTAAATATATTGCTTCTTCTCTTATATCAGTGCCATAATGAAAGAAGCTTTGGCTTTTAAACTAAATATTTGCTTTGTGTATGGTTGTGTTTGCAACATCAGCTTGCAACTCTGCTGTAAAATAAAAGCATTTCTAAAACATAATAATTTCAGTTCTGAGTCCACAGAGCTCTGCTGCAAGAAAGATCTGTGATCCTTTTTTTGATCAGAACCAAATTCTTATATCTCTAGCCTTTCCTAATCACTTCCTCTTCTTTACTACCATTATTATTATTGATAGTACTGCTGCTACTGTAATGTTGGCTAGGTATGCAAGTGAATGTGTGTGCAAAAAAATATGCTTGCTTAGGAGTAGTGACAAATTGGAGCACAAACACAGTTGGCAGTTGATGCAATTCACATTTCACTGCAAACAGCATACGAACTCTGTGGGTCTGACACTTCACACAATATGTTCTTTGGCTTTTAAGAAAACATTATTTCATGTTCTTACTCTAATCAGTCTTGTCTGCCATCCTGGAGAACAGAGAGGTTCATTGTTATATGCAGCTGTCATTTGTCCCATCTCCTTGCTCTTTCTGGCTTCAATATCTTTGTGGTATTTAGTGAAAGTAATTTTCACTTAGAAATTTTCTGCCCTTTCAGTAAGTGCAAGTGTAGCACTTCATCAATGGCCAAAGAATTCTGAGCTATCTGGGATGTATCAGGACAGTTGATAAAACCTCACAGAGCAACCTATGATAGTACATCCCATCATAAATAAGAAAAAAAAAGCAGAAAGGGCCTTTGTCAGTGTTTATCTGTAGCGCTTTTATTCTTTGCCCTTGATTTCCTCTTCAGAAAATTGATGCACCCTTAAATTGAAGCAGGAGGCTTGACAGGTGATGGTTAGGGTGATAACTGCTCAGATTTCATCAGCCAGTGTTTTTCTGGTGGCACAATTGTAGGAACTTTCAGCTAGATTACCTGTCATCCACTACATCAGATAAAAGAGGGAGACTTGAAAGATGCAGTTTCGGCACTGTACCTTGGAGGAAATGAAAAGTGCAGGTGAGGTAACAGTAGCTAGAAAGAAGTACAATTATTTTCTAATCAGGCGATTCTGTCAAGAATGTCAGTTGTTGAAATTGGCAACCATTGGACAAAATCCATTGTTACATTTGCATTGTTAAACTCATGGATGGGGTGTGGGTGTGGTGGTTGAACAGCCCTCAAAAGGATAGTCAGTCACACTGTAGGTAGCATTTCATGCACTACCATTTGACTATAGTCATTTAATTTCTCTGTGGCTTGAAAGCAGAGCACAACTTATATTTAGACTCAGAAAATGACCCACTTTAACTTGTTTCAATATTCTTACTTCTGCTGGCATGTTAGTCTGATTGTTAGGCTACTCCAAAATTTTTAACTATTCCACTGCTTGGTAAAAAAAACTATCTTGTTGAGTGCAATGGCTTACACCACACAGGCATAGCCAAAGGTTACATAGGAAGAACATTGCTAACTGTTCATCATAAATGGCAAAGGCAAGGCTTCTTTTTGCAGCAGATTTGTTGAATTTGAAATTAAGAAAAGCAAACTATTTGCCAAGAGAATAAAATTGAACTGGGTAAAAAGAGAATGATTTGACATGGAGAATTTGTCTTTCTATCTCAGGGGCACTGATATTAGAAATGGCATTGAGTAGCGTCTGTCTCCAGTGATTCTTCATTGTTATGGAAAGATTAATTACTTTCTCCTAAACCAGGTGTTTCAATCAGAGCTTTGAAATTTTTGGAATACAACTTCTCTCTCCATCAGCATGGTCAACACTGGCCATGTTAACCATATTGCAGGTATCCCATGTTGTTATCTCTGGTCAGTGACATGAGAGAGGAGTCTATTTACAAGCATAGGAGAACATACTATGGAACTGAATTATGGTTTGCAGTTTAAAGAGCTGCTTTATGGCTCTAGTTTGCAGCCTCATACCTTTCCTGAATTAGTATTTGGTCCATGGGCTGAAAAAAAGTTCTCCACCCCAATTTATATCTCCACTAGGAAATATATTCATGAATTTATTAGAGAAAAGTTATATAGAGAACAAAGGAACATTTGGGTACTGTGATCTGATACAAGATTAAGTACCATTACCTGCCAAATAAAGTTCCAGAGCAGCTGACCAAGATTAGTGGGGACAAAAGCAG
Organism: Phrynosoma blainvillii; assembly: GCA_026167975.1. Lineage (NCBI taxonomy): Eukaryota > Metazoa > Chordata > Lepidosauria > Squamata > Phrynosomatidae > Phrynosoma > Phrynosoma blainvillii. The sequence continues at coordinate 44,866,843 of JANUYF010000005.1, forward strand.
ATAGTCAGTTTTTGCATCTCAGTTTTTATTTTATTCCCCCCCCCCATGTTTTCAGTGTCCTTGACAAGGGCTGGTACCCTACCTTTTATCACATTAGATCAAAAAGTACTGATGTGTTTCTTTGTCCTCTGGAAATAATGTGCATTTGCAGTCCAGAAAATGCAACAGTTGAATGAATATGAGATCGGAAACTATCTAGAGAATACTGGCCCTTTTCAGAATTTATTTCCTCATGCAACAAATACACTCATCCCCCCACATTTGCAGCTTTGACTTTTGCGGATTTGATTATTCACGGATTTTATTCATATGTTCTCTATAGGAATATATAGGTCCTCCAGTGCAACTCTATGGTCAACTTTAACCAAAAGTCACACTGAAGGACCTAGAGATTCCTAGAGAGAACACTCCACTAGGTATTTGTAGCTCCTCCAGCACAATTCTATGGTTAATGTCTGGCAGATGTTGACCACAGAGTTGCACTGGAGGACCTAGAGATTCCTAGAGAAGTGTTCTCTCAGGTAAAAACATCGTATTTTTGTTATCTGTGGTTTTTTTTCCATATTCACGGGGGTCCTGTGCCCCTAACCTCAGTGAATATGGAGGGATGAGTGTACTCTGTGCCATGTTCGGAATCTTGCATGGGGGAATCCCAGTTGCAGGAAGGTTTCTAAGCTCATTCAGTCAAATGTGGTAAGATTTCCCATTCAAACTATTTCAGCTAATATTGACAGGGGTGAAAGTAATGGCAATATTGATGACATGCTGTGCTGAGCTTGGAAAAGTTACCTTTTTGGATTGTTGTTGTTGTTAACTGCCTTTGAGTCAGTCTCAACTCATGGCGACCCTGTGAATGAGACATCTCCATTCCTTTCTATCCTCAACTGCTCTATTTAGGTCATGCAGGCTCAGGTCTATGACCTCCTTGATTGAGTCTACCCATCTGGCATGTGGTCTTTCTATCTTTCTGCTTCCCTCTATCTTGTCTATCATTATAGTCTTTTCTAATGAGTCATGCCTTCTCATGATGTGGCCAAAGTTCAACAGCCTCAATTTAGTCATTTTGGCTTTCAGAGAGAGTTCTGGCTTGATCTATTCTAGGACCCATTTGTTTGTCTTTTTGGCCATCCATGGTATCCTCACTAGTCTTCCCCAGCACTACATCTGAAATGAATTGATTTTCATTTGATTTCATTTCTGTTGGCTTTCTTCATTGTCCAGCTCTCACATCCATACCTCACCTCAACTGTCACACCTCACATCTCTCTCCATAGAGTATGGATTACTTTTGGGAAGCTGACTATTTTGATCATCTGCCTCTGAACCTACTAATCTTCGGTGCTCTCTAACTGGCCTCCTCTTTCACTATTACTATATTCTCACTTGTGGTGCTTCAAGCTGACAGTTTTCAAGATAGACTAAGCATACAGGCCCTGAAACCAACCTCAAGTGAAGTCCCCTCAAACAAAACATGTTATCACACTAGTAAAATGTAGTGGTTGTGAAATAGGAAATACAGTGGGTTCAGCCCTTTAAAATGAGGGCTAGAGGATTTAGGGATCAAATCTTCTCTTCCCATCATTTTCTAACTAGCAAAATAGATATTTCTGCTTTTTAATCAAATAATATATGAATAAGAAAATATTTTTTCTTAATAGGATTCAAATGGATTATTTTTTTTTTTTTTTTTTTTTTTTTTTTCAGGTGTATATATATTTTATTAACATATACTATTCAAACATATCTATAAAGTTAACACACCAATTTCTTTTCCAATAATTAAATACAAATATTTACAATTGACTTCCAAAGTATCTCCAGTTTGTACTCAACCTTGGTTCAATGTTCACTCATTGTCTTCATATATATGCAATTTTAGATATTGAATCCACTGTGTGTTATAACAACAGCTTTAATTATCTTGATCTTTAATAGTCACTTTTCACCTATTTTTAAGTCAGTTTACTAATTTAAGGTATCCCATCAGTCTATATCTCTATTCAATTAAATTTTCTCTCTTACAGTATTGCAGTATTGGAGTCCAGTCTTGTTCAGTGCTCTCTACATTTTGTTTGTTCAGTCTGGCTGTGAGTATGTCCATACTCATCATTTCAATAAGTCTTGTAATCCACTCACTGGTTGAGGGCACTTCTGCTAACTTCCATTTTTTTGCTAATGTAATCCGAGCTGAAGTTATCATATACAATAATATCCTTCCGTATTTCCTTTCCATTTTCACTGGGATCTTATTTGTCATGTTCAACAGATATATTTCTGGTAACATGTCATATCTTATTTTAAATATTTCACAAATTACCTTATGAACAGTTGTCCAATACTTCCTGACTTTGTCACAATTCCACCATACATGTAGCCAACACCCTGTAGTTTGCTTACACTTCCAACATCTGTTATTACCATTCCTACAAATTTTTGCTAATTTCGCTGGGGTGAGGTACCAACGTTGCTCCATTTTTAAATAGTTTTCTTTCAAGTCTTGACATTGAGTAAATTTTTGTGTCTTCAATCTTGCCCACTCCCAACTTTCCAAATCAATGTCTCTACCAATGTCCTTGGCCCATCTAATCATCGTATCTTTTACTAAGTCTTGTTCCAAATCTATGGCTTGTAAAGTCTCATAATATTTGGAAGTTAGTTTTTTTCCATTTTGCTTAATCACTTTATCCAATTCGGTGTCTGCCTCTTCAAATCCCAGTTTTTTATCATCTGCTTTAAATCTATCCATTAGCTGTTTATATGGAAACCAATGTAAATTTTTATCGAATTCTTTCAAATTCTCTAAAGGCTTTAATTCATAGCTTCCACTCCTTGTTTTGCTCAAGATGTCTCGATATCTCAACCATTTGGATACTTCTCGCCATCTTCCAAAAAAGGCTTCTTGTGGTGACACCCATAAAGGTAGTTTTCTGTAGAATTTTTCCTTACAATACAGCCAAATCCTTATCAATGATCTTCTAACATAGTGATGCTCAAATTCTTTGTGCACTTTTGTCTTATTATACCACATATATGCGTGCCAACCAAATCTCAGATTAAATCCTTCTAAGGTAAGAGTTCTATCATTTTCTAATTTTGCCCAGTCCGTGATCCAAGTTAATGCATTTGCATAATAATAAGTCTTTAAGTCTGGTAAGTTGCAACCCCCATTTTTCTTCTTATCAATCAGTGTCTTCCACTTTATCCTAGATTTTTTACCTGACCAGATGAATTTTACAAGATCTTTCTTCCATTGTATAAGTGGTTTATCATTTAAAAGCACTGGAATGTTTTGAAACAAAAAGTTCATCTTTGGTAGTATCATCATTTTAATTGTCTCTATTCTTCCCAACAATGATAAATTTAATTTTGTCCATTTATTAAGATCTTCTTTAATTTCTTTCCATAGTCTTTCATAGTTATTTTCAAATAAATCAGGGTTCCTCTTTGTAATCCAAATTCCCAAATACTTAATTTTCCTCTCAACTTTGAATCCTGATAAAGACTGTAGTTTAATCTCTTCTTCCTTTGTCATATTCTTTGTAAGCATTACTGTCTTTTCTTTATTTATCTTTATTCCAGAAACTTTTTCAAAGTCCAACAAAATTCCTTGAAATTTCTCTATCGAGCTTAGAGGTTCTTCCATAAATATTACCACATCATCTGCGAAAGCTTTTAACTTGTAATGTTGTCCTTTAATCTTTAGTCCTTTTATATCCATGTCATCTCTAATTTTGTCATTCAACAATTCCGATATCATGATGTATAGCAAAGGAGATAATGGACATCCTTGCCTAGTACCTTTTTGAATATCAAATTTTAAACTCTTCTCTCCATTAATTATCAATTTTGCACTCTGCTTTTTGTAAATATTACTTATCCATTCAAAAAAGTTTTCTCCCATGTCCATTTTTTTTATCACCTCCAGCATAAAGTCCCATTTTACCTTATCAAAGGCCTTTTCTGCATCAAGAAAAATCATTGCAACTTTTTTCTCATTGTTTTTTTCATAATATTCAATTGCATTTAATACTGTCCGTATATTTTCTCTCATATGTCTTGATGGCAAGAATCCTGCTTGATCCTCATGTATTAGTTTTTTTAAAATGTTCTTTAATCTTGATGCTAATATTGTCATGAAAATTTTGTAATCCACATTTAATAATGAAATCGGTCTATAATTCTCTACTTTCAGTTTATCTTTACCTTCCTTTGGTATAAGAGTGATGTTAGCCTCTTCCCAAGATTCTGGTATTCCTTGTTCTTTAATTTTGTTAAATAAATCTTTAAGTGGTACTACTAATTCCTTCTCAAATATTTTATAATATTCTGCTGTAAAACCATCTGGTCCAGGTGTTTTGTTTATTTTTTGACTTCTAATTGCTTGTTCTACTTCAACAGTAGTAAATGGAGCATTCAACATTTCTTTGTCTGCCATCGAGATTGTTTTTACATTCCAGCTCATCAATGCTTTAACTAACAGCGTCTTCCGATCCGTTTCAGAGTTTGGGTCCTTATATAATTTAGCATAATATTTTGTAAATATTTTTTTAATCCCTTCTTGATTAGTTATAGTTGATTCTTTATCAACTATTTTTTGAATTAATTTCTTTTCTTTTTCTTTTTTCAGTCTGTTTGCCAGCCATCTCCCAGTCTTATTTGCAAATTCAAATTTTTTTTGTTTAAGATATGTTAACTTTTTTTCGACTTCTTTTGTCAATAATGCATCCAGTTTAATTCGTAATATTTTGAGTTGGTTTCTCAGTTCTTTTCTATTAGATTGTTCTTGGATTTCTTTCTCTTTCTTTTGTATTTCTTCAGTCAATTTTTCCAATTCATCTCGTGCTTTTTTCTTCGTTTCCGCCCCTCTCTGAATAAAGATTCCTCTCATCACTGCTTTGCTGGCATCCCATACTGTTTTCATTTTCATTTCATCAGTGGTATTTTCGGAAAAATAATACTTTAATTCTTCCTTTACTTTATTTACAAATTCCTCATTTTGAAACAAATAAGGATTCAAACGCCACGAATACTGACGTTTTGGTCCCAAAATACTAAGTTGAATTGGATTGTGGTCGGAAATAATCTTTGGCCAAATGTCCATCAAATGGATTATTAATATGATTCTTTTTCACACAAATACGTGTCATTTTGTGTCATTTTGCAAGAAGATCAGATAATTGTCACTAGAAGGGCATAATGAATTTGAATGAAAATAGTGATATGATAAGCTTTATGTTACTGTTGAAATGTAGATATTATAATATCTGCATAACAAAATAATCAAGGTATGTTGGGAGATAACATATATGTTAAAGCTTTTGTTTAAATCATGTTAAGAATTACATAGGCCACATTCAATGTCATTAAATTATCAGAACAGATTTTAGGAAGAGAATGGAGTCTGCTCATTTTAATATACCTTCAGAAATATTTTACTTCTTGACGATGACAGCAGCTCTTACTGACAACTATTAATACATTATAAACACCCCATCAGAGTTATATAAAAACATGTCAGTTTTGAAGAGAACATCTTTGACAGCAAATTTTCTGATTGCGAAACAGCTGTGCCTCCAGTACAATGCATTAAGTAGTTTATTCCTTTTAGATAGTTAAATTGTGCATGAAATGTTGCTGGCGCAAGGGCTCCAAATCTGGCCTGATTAGCGAACATCTGTTACATTGGAAAAATTCATGTCTACCCTAATTAGCTGTCAGGCTGATGTACATCAGTCCTGATGGTGAGGGATCCTGCGCTGTTTAAGTCAAACAGGTTTCTCTCCTATCCTATCACCTGCCCTTTCAAATATCTTTTTCTGAAGTGCTGCTGTAATTAGAGATTATTGAAAATACAATAGAGCAGGTTATGGTCAGTTATAGTCCCATCTGTGCAATTTTTTTCCACCCACTTCCACCCAAACTTATGAACTCCCAAGTGAAGTAGATTTAGCAACCGTCAGACAGCCAAGGCAGTTTACACCACTGCTAATCCTAATCTACTTTATAAGGAGCTATTCACAGACTGCTTTAAAGTGATCCCTCTGAGACCACACTAGTTTAAGTGATTTGTGGATTACCCCTTAAGACTGACAGAGTAGGTTCATTTTCCGTGAACCTTCTCCTTTGGGGAGAATGAATGGAAATCTTACACTGCAACCCTGTTTGTCCATTTGTCATTTTGGGAAAAGGGAAATTCTGAATAATTTATTGGCTTACCTATTTTAAATATGTTTGAGCTTGCCTTTCAAATTCTAAAACATTCACAAGGCAGCACTGAACATAAAACTCAGGATGAATCCAGGGGAAAATATACAAGCATAAGCATGAAAAAAAATGTGTAGCTCTGAAATGTGTGATTTCTCAGAATATCCTTTCTGACTTTTGAAAATAATGTTAACAATTATAATGTTATCTTATTATAATATTAATTATATTGTAATGTATGGCTGATATGATAAGCCATTTTAAACTGTTCCAGAGGGGTGGAATTTACACAGCATGTGGATCTGCACATGTGAGACCAGATCCAATAGTGCTTGTAAAAGCACCTCAAAGTAGACACATGGATGCTTATCATAGTGCAGTGGTCATTACTTGATATAGGAACCATGTATGCACCTGCCATGTCTACATTCCCAATCAGAGTTGTGCAATGGTCACATAGGAAAGATCTATGGGCCTACTAGAATGGGTGACAGATAGAACATTACAGTGTGTACAGCCCTAGATGACAATCAATCGGTATAAGAGTTCAACTGAGATCAATAAGAATCCCTGCCCATATGCTCAATCACACACAAGACAAAACACAATAATTAAAAATACAAAATTTCCAGAAATTTTGAAGCTATGGGGAAGGTGGTTTGAAGATGTTTTATGTGATGTTTTATGTCTTATGAAAGAAAAACAACCCCACAGAAATGTTTGGAAGAATTGAAAAAATGCTGTATTGATAGCCTTTAAAGATTAAAGATTCTTTGACACTTCAGAAACATATAATATATTATGTCAAATTTAGTTTGGCATAAAATTAATATCTTGGACTATTAAATGTACTTTCATTCAGACAATAATAACAAATGAAATTGCCTTTTTTTTTTAAAAAAAAATCACTTTTTGTAATAAATAGAGCTAAAAGATCCTGGATGGTAAGGACACCTGAACTATATGGAACCTATTTGGTTTTTAAAATTTATATGCTGTGTGTGTGTGTGTGGGGGGGGCATTTAAAAAGAGAAAAGTTTACTTTTGGAAAAAGTGGCAATTATAAAATCCATTGTAGGTGCATGTACCACTCTCCCCTTTAAATCTCAACCATGCACTCCTGCCCCATAGCTTGACTGGGGATTCTCTCTGTATTCATGAAAATGTGGCTCTCCTGTTGGCCAGATTAATTGGCCCAGATTGTGCTGCAATCAAATATGGTAACAGAATTCAGAGGGATCTTACTAGTATCTTTGAGACTAACTGTGGAAAAGAAATTGTAAGACAAGCTTTCATAGACAGAGAGTTTACATCCTCATATGTATCAAAGTTAGTATCAAAGGTGCTACAAAATCACTTTGCATACGTATATTTCAAACTAACATGGCTATGTCTCTGAAAACTAAAGGACTGTAGCACTATGGTTCCACTAACTGCCATGATAACATCCTATGGAATCCTGGGTTTTGCAGTTTGTTAAATTCTGGCTGAGAAGTCTAAATATCCCTCTGTACAACTGCAAACTCCATGATTCCATAGGATGTTATCATGGTGGTTAGAATGGATACATAGAGCTATAATGGTGTAGTGTGAAAGGACTTTAAGAGACTTGTATTCTGTCAGCTGTCTTTTGTCCGGATGCTCACTGCTGATGAATCACTTCAAGTCCCCTCTTCTTCCTTCTTAGGATACTTTCTCTTGAAACTGGACTTGGACTGGACAGCCCATCAAACAGATGTCACATTTCAGTACAAGACTGTCCTTTGTAAAGTAAGACATTTCACTAGAGTCCTGTTAATGTACTATACCTATAGAATTATATAGGAGCAGGTGGTGGCAGCAAAGGAAGAAGGTTGCAGTTGCCAAGAAGGAAGTCATCCATTAGAGAAATAGGTTGTTTGGTATCAGCAGATTTTGTCTACCTTTCCTTGCAATGACAGTGCAGCCCTGGAAAAAGTGTGACTAATGATGATGATGAGGATGATGATGAGGATGAAGATGATGACTGTGATGAAGTTTGTCTGCCTGTTCTCCAAAGCTCAGGGAGCTTACAAAAATTAAAACAGTTAAAAGCCTTTACAAAGCCATAAGAAAATGTTAGTATCTATATGTAAAAGCATATAAAAAGAACGGTTAGAACTGAACAATTCATATAACTAAAAGCCTTTAAAACAAACCAGTTAAAAGGGAAAAGATAAAAAAACAACAACAGAACAGCAAATAGAAAACCATTTAAAGCCCTTGCAGTCTATTAACAAAAGGCCTAAGCAGACTGCCAGAAATAGTGCACACTAAACTGAGGCACTGCCCTGGCTCAGTGCTAGGGAATCATGGGAACTGTATTTTTTTTTTCTGGGACATTGAGCCTTCTCTGTGAGAGAGCTCTGGTGCCACAATAAATTACAGTTCCCATGATTCCCTAGCACTGAGCCAGGGCAGTGCCTCAGTTTAATGTGCACTATTTCTGGCAGTCTGCAAAGGCCCAAAAGCTTCTTAGAACAGGAAAGAACTTGTCAGCAGAAGGACAACAAGGAGGGATCCATCCTAACTTCCCTAGGGAAGGAGTTCCAAAGCCTGGGAGAGGTCACCCGAAAGGTCGTCTCTGGTGTCCCCACCAAATATCCCTGAAAGCTGAATGGCTTTGAAACAAGGGCTTTCAACGAAGATCTTAGAGTCCTAGTAGGTTCATATAATGCTAGCAAAGTACATCAACAGGATACTTGCCATCTTTGTTTTAGGAAAAATATTTAAAAGATTAAATCCTCCTTCCCCTTGCATAGCAATTACTCTGGCTTTATAGTAAAAAGAAAAGAAGGAGAAGGAAGAGGAAGATGAGGAAAAAGAGGAGGAATAGTAGGGAATCCAATCTGAATCTCCCACTTCTTAAAACAATGAACAATTTAAAACATACTTAAAATAAAATGCGAATAAACAAATAACAATAACTGCAGCAGAGTCAGGGAAGCAGGTTGGGTTGTCTTTTGATGGCCGGGATATCTGTTCAGGAAAGGCCTGTCGGAAGAGATCCGTCTTAACAGCCTTTTTAAAGCTGTTCAAGATGGTAATATGATGGATCTCATCTGGTAGGCCATTCCATAATCTGGGAGCAGTAGCCAAAAAGGTCCTCTGGGCAGTGGCAGACAGCCTAGTTTTCATAGGCTGCAGCAGATTCCTTTCCAGAGGACCTGAGTGCACGGGATTATTATCTCTTTCTCCCTTTAAAACCTGGGTTTACCCAGTTATTAATTATGAAATTTGTTTCCACATGATGTAGTCCTGGCCACAAACCAGAACTTGGAAATGTCCATTTTTGGATTATAGCTCGTCAAATTCCATAGCCAACAAGGCTGCCAGGCTAGGGGATTCTTCTCATGGAATTTGGGGGATTTGCCGTCTGGGGGTTATAGTCTAAAACTTATCTTTCCCAGGTCCTTGTACCAACTTTGATGGCTTTAAAAGGGGATTAGACCAGGATGGACAATCTACAGTACATGGGGTCCCAGTTTAGAAAACATTTTGTGATGTGGCATAGAAAACTCTTGAGTGCTTAAAACTAGTTGTAAATATGTGACGATCACAGTCATAAGTAATATTTTTGATGATTTTAAAAAAGTGCCTACTACTTTGCTTTTATTTGTATGCCTTTATTATATTAATTGTTGTTACTGTATGTCATCAACTATAAGCCGGCCTACTGTATAAGTTGAGGGCAGGTTTGGGGGCCAAAATTATGAATTTGGATATGACCCATGTATAAGTCGAGGGTAAAACTTAGGAGCATGCAATAAAGGATGTAAAGAATGAAGGAAAGGAAAATGATGCCAAAGAATACTGTTATTTTCCTGTTCAAGCATTGAAAAAGGCCAAAAGAAGCACCACAGTGGTGAGAGTTGTCAGGGATGATGGGAGTTGTAGCTCTTCACCTATGGCTCTAACTCACCACCTTGTTATGCAGCAGAGCTGACCAGCTTTGATCAGTGGTTGATGCTTCTTTCCCAAGCAGCAGAGTTTCAGAGAATAGGCTGAAGACCCTGACAAACTCTCCAAGCCTTCTCTCTCTTCTTCCTGAGATGTCTCCAAACTTCTCCAGGATTCTTCTGGTTTTTGTATCTTCCCTCAAGACACCAGACAACTCAGTAGTCTTATATAAAAGATCTACTTTATTCTACTATATATAAATACTATATGCCCTACAAATCACAATCTCTACACTTCACAATATCTCCAAAACTACACCACAATGTACATTAGCAAACATTGCAATTTATAGCCATTGTTAGACACCACCCACCAGTCAGTTTCCACCCAGTGGGTGTGTACATACATCTTGATTGGTCCACATAGATCATCCCATACCTAAGACCAACCCAAGTGTTTCATCACTTTACCTTGACCACTTAATGAGTCTCAGGTGTTTGCAATCTATCACAGGTGTTCTCAATATACCTTCTATAACTTTGTCCTTGGCTCTCAAGGCTTCTTAATTATATTATCTTTTTCACCTGTGTATCTTCCTGATTGCTCCTGCTTAGTCACTTTGACATTCACATACATATTTTTATTTCTATTACTGTATATCCCATGTTGCTTTTTCCTTAACAAGAGTAAGGGGGCTAGTGCTTCTTTTAAGTTCTCCCAGGATGGGCAAAGCTCTTAACTTTTGCTACTCTACTCATAGAGGGAAATGGTTCCTATTTTGATTTAAGGTACAGCACTTGCATTGACCCATGGATAAGTCAACCCAGGTTTTTGGGTTAATTTTTGACTCAAATTTCTACACTTATACATGAGTATATACAGTATATGCATTCATGTCAACTCCAACTAATGGAAACTCTGCCTTTAAAGTCTTGGCAAGATTTGTTTAGAAGAGGTTTGCCATTGCTTTCCTCTTAGGCTAAGCAAATGTGACTTGTTCACAGTTACCCAGTGGCTGTCCAGGACTGAGCAGGGATTTGAACCTTGGTCTTCCAAAGTCTTTGTGCAATATTGAATCCACTGTATCATGGCAGCTTTTTGTTATATATTCAGATTTTAAAAATATGCAAAAGATTAAAATATTGTCCAAGCAAATAAGAATTCATTAAACTTATCAATGCATACAGGTATATGGTCAGTACTTATATCACAGTAGTGCATTATTATTATTATTATTATTATTATTATTATTATTATTATTATCATCAACAACAGTTTCAATCTCTTATAACCTGTGTTGCAGAATAAATAATAAAGCATAATAATAATAATAATTTTTTTAAAATAATTTTTATTTAATACCCCGCCCCTCTGAACACAATCGGGGCGGCTTACATCATAAAATTTCAACAACAGTTAAGAGCAAATCCACCACTTTCCCTCCCAAAAGATTTGTCTTTCCATAATACAATGATTTTTTAAAAGCCAATATAGCATATTAATTCAGAGCTTGGAATGTTTCCTATTGTTACAGGATAGTTTCCAAACTACTGGCTTTTAACTTAAAGGTTAAATGTTTTTATGCCCAGGCCAAAGAAATAGATTAAAATATATAGCCATGCACCCATTTGAGCAATCAAGCTTGTTCTTTCCTGTTGCTCTTCACATCCCTGCGTCCTCCTCCAAAAACCAACTTCTCTCATGACAGCATAATGAGCTACCGTAGTAAGTGGAAATGTAGTATTTCAGACTACACAGTTATAGCATGTTCTTTCCACCTTACCTTTCATGGCAACATCCTATGGAATCTTGGGATCTACAGTTTAGGGAGTTTTTTAAAAAAAATCTTGCTCCTCTAGTGTTTCATCAGAGTACAAATCACAGGATTCCACAGGATTCAGCCACATCAATGAAAGTGGAATCAGAATGCTGGAACTGCATACTTCAAAAGGACTGGAAAACAACACTGTGTGAGCCCAAATATTTTGGTGTGTTCATGGAGTCTTTGCCAGCTAATGTGGGTGTATACATCTGATTGGACCTATATTCAACCTGTAATGCAGTCTTGCCCTTTTCCTTTTGTTTTCCACTCTTCTGAGCATCATTGTCTTTTCTACAAGTCATGTCATCTCATCATATAGCCAAAGTACAATAGCTAAAGTATAACAGTCATTTTGGCTTCTAGGGACCATTCAATCTTGGACCCATTTGTTCGGCAGGTCACAGTATCCATAGATCTGTCTTCCAGTACAACTCCTCCTACCTGCCATTAACACAGAGGTGGGCAACTGAGGAGGAGGAAGGACCAATTTTAATTATCATGCCCTCCGCCCAGCAGGCCACATCTCCACATTTTAAGCTTAAAATTGGCCCAAATGGAACCAAAGATTGACAGATGTCATTTCCAATTTCCACTTCTTGGAGGGAATGTCTGGTTTCTGTCCAGAGAAGTGGGCTTGGACTGTAGAAGGGTGCCACTTTTAGAGCTAATTTGCAGCTGTTTTCAAATATACTTTCATCTGAAAAAGATTCTTTTTAATTGGGGTGGGTGGGTGTTTGGGCCTCAGAAGGACTTGAGGTCCACAAAAAGTAAGGATCATGTCAGTGTTCTTTTGAATACTCCCGTTTCTGAATACTAGGCTCAGACAACAAAGCAATGCTTTTGTCCTTCTGCTCTGGCTTACACCTGGCATTGACTGACTCTTGTTGGAAAATAAGTGGTGTCCTTGACTTTTTTTTTTTTAACTTTAATGCTACCAGATAACAGTGCAATCCTATGATGTCTACTCAGATATAGGTCCCATTACATTCAATGGGCTTTGTCCCTAGTTTGTATATAGAGAAATGCAGCCTGAGCCATTTAATTAAATGCATTATATTGGGATGGACAGCTGGGTCTGAAGCTCCCATCAGGCCTAGCCAACAGGCATTTATGGGAACTGCTCTTCAACATTATCTGAAGGGTCACAGCTGCCCACCCTTGCACTAAATAAACAGTAACTGGAAGACATGGAGTGGAGTGCCATCCCACCCTTTCTTCTCACCTAATTCCCATAAATTGTTACCACTGGCAACAGTTCCTACAGCTTCTGAGTGTTGAAATCCAGAGCATGGCAGATATTTTCCTTCCCCAATTTAACCTATTTGTCTTTAGTAAGAACAGGATTAAGTTATAAACTTTCTGGTCTCTTTTAGCATAGCATCCGTCATTATACCACTGCTATTCATATAAGTAAGGAATAATATGCTGTGCATGAATAAATGGACATCTGTGACAAGAAGGCTTTCCCCAGTACTGTTACTGTAATGCTGTTGTGATCCACCTGTCATGCTTTCCCCATCTTTTATGATGTAAAGGCAGAACACTATATGAGATAGCTGAAAGGGAGCAAGCTAACTATAATGTCAACATTGCAAGGGATAAGTTTAGTACAGGAGCCTTTCTACTGCAAAAGTCATAAATAAATGCAATTTGGACTGTGATTTGGCAATGTCCTCTTCCCAGGTATCCATAGGATTGCTTGCTTGGTCGATTGATTGACTAACACAGGGGTAGGCAACCTTTCCCCTTTAAGGGCCGAGGGACTTCAGCTCCCAGAAGCCTCAGCCATGTTGGCCAATAATCCCACGTTGGCCAATAGCTCCTGGGATTCTAGGAGCTGAAGTCTCTCGGCCCTTAAAGGGGAAAGGTTGCCTACCCCTGGACTAACAGATTACTGTTGTCTGGGTAACTTTAATTGTTACCATAGGAAACTTCATTGGCATATTAGCACTTCCTGAAAACTGACAGAGCAGTGTCAGTGTGATGTGGCATGTTGGGAGGCTGTGTGGTGTAGTGGTTTGAATGTTGGGCTAGGATACCAGGAGATCAGTGTTCAAATCCCCACTCAGCCATGGAAACCACTGGGTGACCTTGGGCAAGTCACATTCTCTCTGCCTCAGATGAAGACAATGCCAAACCTATTGGCAAGAAAACCCTATGGCAAGAATATTGGCAAGAAAACCCTATGAAAACTTGAAGTCAGAATCAACCTAAGAACAACTCAGTGAAACACTGCTGAATTATGAAATCAATAAATATTATACTGCAGTCTTAGGTTAAAACAATAACCTTACTTGGATGAATGGATTTATATGAAAGGTGCCTTTCAGGATAAGAACCCTTCTGATACTTCTAATAGTCAATAAATAATATAAATAACATGAAGTTTGAAAAACAAATCAGCCATAATACCAAAAATTAATGATAACTAGTTTTAACACTAAAAATGCATCCATCTGATTTAATCAATGGCTACAGCAAAAAATATTTTATAAATTCAGTATTTCATTGATACAAATGAGATTGGTGCCCAAGTGTACATATGAGGTACCCTACTTTGTTGACTTTCCCAGGTAACCGTGAACTGAAATTATCCAAAGGTGGGGTGGCGAACATTCCTAGTATAAGTGTGTGTCCTTTAACTGGAAGGATTCCTAGTATGTATTAATAAATGAACATTCTAGGTAGTATATTGCTCTTTAGAATCTACAGAATTCTAAAGTTCACTTTCTAAGTTGGCATAATTTTGAGAACCCATGACTTCAGCAGAATCTCTGCAACTTTCTTTCATTCTCTAAACCTATATTTCCTTTCCTGAGGTCAGCTGAAATAAGCACTGCTAGTTTGGTCTCTTACTACCTTTCAAGGAAAATAAATAATTAAGTATACATCGTAAGTCAGTTTTGCTCACTGCTTGACAAATTTATCTCTGTCTTAAACATGGGAGCAATAGCACAAGATATCAATTACTCCAAAAGGCATCATTCTTTAACACTTGCTGGGATAACATTTATACAGATGTAACCGTATCCTGTCTTTCCAAGCAATGCTCAATGCTCAACCAATGCTTTCCCTTAAAAAAAAAGCCTCCCCTCCCCAGATTATAAAATCCTGGCTCAGGCATAAACATTTCACTTCCTGGCTGCAAAGCAGGTATTGATGCAATTTTCCAACACTGAAAAGCTAAAGATCAATACAGAAGTGTTCTTGTTGGGTTTTTAAAATATCAGTGTAGTTAAGGAGTTTTGCAGTGTGAAGCACGGGCTTCCTTGAAATGGCAGGAAAGTAAGATGGAGCAAATCTAGGGGTGAGAGTGGGAAGAAAACCAACTGGTTTTGTATGAAGAAAAGTTAAAAAAAATAAACGTAAGTTTTGTGTTGACATAATCCAGGTTAAATCTAAAGAAGAAAAATACTTACTTTTGTCAAATGAGAGGCTATTTTATCACTCAGAGAATGTCACATCAATTGTAAAGCCATCAGCCTCCAGGCTTGTTGGTGATTGCTTCATATTTACTGTTAGTCCAGCAATGGAGATGGTACTTTTACAGTCTTTGGACAGACTAGAGAGTGTGACATTTAAAGTGTTGATTTTTGCAGCACTTATGTTAATTGTTGTAATTTTCCTGATGAACCACCATTCTGGTTGCCTGATGCAGCCAAGATAGTTTTACATTTTCTATGCAGGCCTCCTTGCCATTTGGTCTGTGTAGTGTCAGCTTCGAGTGCTACTGAAAGCAGACAAAATTGCAAGCAAATTGCATCAGATTGCCAACATTGTGAAAAGGTAAATTGCTTGCAAATCTATTTAAACCACTGCCCTATTTTCATCAGCTTCAGTACTTGGTATTCATGATTGCTTAATTGGCGACCTTTCCTATTGTGTAGTGCTTTATGGTGTAATGGAAAGCGATCTTTACCAAACCAATTACCCTTTTTTTCTCAGCACTACATTATTGCTGTGATTGCAACTGCCAGTCCTTTGTAAATGAACTTTCTGATTTCAATGATGTTTTTAAAATGTAAGATAGAAAAAAGTGGCATTCATATTGTGTGATGTTCTATTTTGAAGCCTCTTTGTAGTCACCATTGTCTGGAAAAATGGACTGAAGGGTTACACAGTACCTACAAATATCCATGTAACTATTATTAATATTATTATAATGTCTTCCTTTGTAACACAGCTCAATTAGGAAAGGATAGGAGAAATATTTTGTCACTCTGTCAAGTGCACAGGAAGTGCTTTTGAGGCTTCTTTTTGACACATACATTATCTCCACTAATAATACAAGATTCCTTTTTGAGAAGTGGGAATAAGTATACAGAAATCCACAAAGTCCCCCCGCTTTTTTTTTTTTTTTTTACAAAAAACAAAACAAAAACAAAACCCCCACACATAAATTAAATAGACATATTAGAATCCCATGATTTTAGAGTGTTGTGTATATTAAAATAACATGGGCGGCATAAAGTGGGGGTAAATTTGAATGGTTCCTAAGTCTAAATGGTAGGTGCCAACTATGCCTCCCATAAATATAGAGAATGTTGAAAGGCACACATATTATATTTAGATATTCATACGCCATTATTAGCAGTTTGATTTCAGCAATAAGTGTCCATTTGTTTTGAACATTTGAACTGATTTGATTCTGTGAAAAAGAAACTCCCCTCTAAATAACTTTGCTTGTATCTTTGTAACATATAATGTGACAGTGCTGAACTCAAGAGAGTTTTAGTCTTGTGTATTTGTTTACACAATTTCAGAAATTATATCATTACTCATAAGTGGCAATGCAGAAAAAGCTCTACAAGTAATTTAGTCATGCTCTAATAGAGTAGGGAAGGTAGCAAATGGATACATCATTATACCCCCTGCAGACACAAATTCTGTTACAGCAAACAAAACAAAACAAAAATGCAAAGGATTGGTTTTGATTCAACAAACTAGCACAGTTTTCCCTTTGGAAATAAGAAGAAAACAATTTGAGAGTTAGTATTGCCATCAATGGAGAGAAGGAAGAATACGATACAAACACACACACACGAATCTATAAATAAAATATAGAACAGGAGTGGGATTTCCCCCCAGATGTTACTGAACTACAACTCCTAGCAGTCTTAGCCAGCATAGCCAGTATACAAATGATGGGCATTGCAGTTCAACAATATCTGGAGGATTCCACAATTTCTGACATTAGTGCATGCTCTCATCCATCAGTGCCAGATTATAGGTTGTGCTACCGGGAAAGTGGTTTTGGCTGCAAGTTAAATTGTTGTGTCCCTTCAAGTTGTTTCTGACTTATGGCGACCCTAAGGCAACCCTACCACAGGGTTTTCTTATCAAGATTTGTTCAGAGAGAGTTTGCCATTGCCTTCCATTGGGGCTGTTGTTATGTACATTGAAGTCAACTCCAGCACATGGAAACTCTGTCTTAAAGTTGTCTTGGCAAGATTTGTTCAGAGGAAGTTGCTTTCCTCTTAGCCATTGCTTTCCTCTTAGGCTAGGCAAGTACGACTTCCTCAAGGAAGTTGGGCTTCCATGGCTGAGCAGGGATTTGAACCCTGGTCTCCAGAGTCATAGTTCAGTGCTCAAACCACTATATGCCACACTGGGTCTAATAAGTTAGCTTAGCATGTTATCTAGCTGTGACTTTTTTCTTATGGTATCAGTTAATGCTATGAAATTAAATTCCAAGTTTACTTTCTTCCTGATAGTCACTACAGTTCATATTTCTGTGTTAGATATCCTGCATAAACTGCTTTTATACACATGTATGAACCATATAAGAGAGATATGCGACTGATCTGGTCAGCAAATTGCCATAGTATACTAAAGAGCTATTATTAAAGACTGTATCCATTGAATTGGAAGAAAAATAAATATTTTAAAGTGGAATCTGAAAAATGCTTTTAATAAAAAAACAAAACTGCATTCATTTAAATAATCGCTAATTCATGGCTGCTAGCATGAGTCACATTTTAATAAAAGCAACTGTAAAAAACCATACTGAAATGTTGTTTAAAAATATTTCTGTTATTTGACTCATATTTATTTTAGGATTGAATAATATTAAACATTTTAAGTAACTCTTCAAATGTCTTCCATCAATTTGGGGCGGGGGTACTAAAGCACAGCTTATAATGAACTTTGTGTGTATATATATATATATATATATATATATATATATATATAGGCTGTGATTCGATATTAAAGTCTGTGTTGCATAACTTTGCACATACATAGCTAGCTACACAGCAGAGGTGCTAAGAAACCCTCACTATGAATTGTGAAGGTGCATATCAGGGCATATTGATCCTGTTGTGGATCAGTCCTGATGCACAATGGTCACTGTGTTGACTTCCCTATGTAGCAACACCATGGCAGCCCCTCACTGAATATGGTCATCAAGGAACTGCTCAGTTCTATTTCCTGTAAACATTAGTCAACTTATGAAGACCCAAGTCCTTACTGAATTCTGGCCATTGTTTTTCCCCAACCATTTATACCAAAGGATCCCCAAGAGAGCTGACAGATCATTGCAGTAGCAATATAAAATAAGCAAGGATGTGCAGACTGTGCATCAGTTGTCAGGCCATTGTAGGAGGTGGTGGTGTGGTCAGCGAGTTCTCTCCATGGACGTTATCACACGGGGTCTAAAGCAGCCCCATCCCTTTGCCATCGCTGCATCATTCTGGTTCCTTTGCCTCCGTGATCAGACGACGTTGCGGCAAACCCTGCCCATCCCTGCATCATCCTTGCGACATCGCTGCATCATTCCGGTTCCTTTGCCTCCGTGATCAGACGACGTCGCGGCAAACCCCGCCCATCCCTGCATCATCCTTGCGACATCGCTGCATCATTCCAGATCTTTTGAATTCCTCTTTCAAAGAGGAATTACTGCCTGCACAACCAGAATCATTCCGGTATAGCTCTGAATTGATTCCTTGCCGCTTTTCTTGCCGCTAGTGTGATAACGTCCCATGAATCAGGAAGCCAGCTTTTCCCCTCCATCTACTCAGGGCCACTATTTGTTATGCTAGAGCTTCTGAGAGTTCCCTTCAACAACTTTTTCAGGTTGCACAATTCCCACCCCCAGGGTCAAAACCAGAATCAGAATTTTGGGTTGCTCTTGCACTTTACATTGATATGGACAGAAATAGACCCTGCTTCATGTTGTTTGAACACTGTCCTGCTGTTTGGTTCCACATCCTTCTAGCAATGTCAGTGGGAAACCATGTGGAAAGACTAAATGGCAGGATTGCATTCTTTCTGATTGCCAGACAAGGAAGCAATGCTAGCTTAAGATAGGGCTGTGTCATTAGCATTGGCTGGTCCCTCCATCTTGATCAAGGGGTGGTGAAAATGTTGCTCTTCCAATGATGGTTAACAGATGAGGGATATTAGGAGCTCCAATCCAAGATCAGGAGGGCCACAGTTGCCTGTCCCCAACCTAGATGATTGTTGGAGTAACAAGGGGCCAGCGTACAAGGAAACAAAGGGCCTTTGCAGACTGCCAGAAATAGTGCAACTTGAGGCCACTTTAACTTTCCTGGCTTAGTGCTAAGGAATCATGGGAACTGTAGTTTATTGTGGCACCAGAGCTCTCTGACAGAGAAGGCTCAATGTCTCATAAAAAAAACTATAATTCCCATGATTCCCTAGCACTGGGCCAGGGCAGTTAAAGTGCACTATTTCTGGCAGTCTGTAAAGGCCCAAAGTGTGTGTGCTATTATGGTAGCTAATAAATCATAACTCAACAGAACTGTGATATCCAGCAGTTTTATTTACTGATACAAAAGTCTAAGCAAGAAGATGGTTCCAAAGACATAGCCATGTTAGTGTGGGATGTCAGTATGCAAAGGAATTTTGCAGCACCTTTGAGACTAACTCTGTAAAAAGTTGTAGCATGAGCTTTCATAGATTTTGAGGTGAAACAGATGGCCTCAAAGGTGGCCCCTTTGATTGCCAGGTTGGGGCCATGACAACCGCTTGCCATTTTCCCGGTGTAAAAAGAAGCAGCAGAAATCCAGTCGTTTTTGCACTGGGAAAAAGGTGCCTTTGACACCATGGCAGCAGCTTTTCAGCTTTTCTGCCATGCCGCCGAAACGCTGTGAAGCTGCTGTATGTGTGGTCAGTCATGTGGCTTCCCAGTGGCCTGGGGTGTGTGCTGCTGTCTGAATGCCATGCCCCAGGCTGCTGGGAAGCTGGCTCTTACTGATGATCTGCTTTGCCCCTCAGTCTACTTCCTCAGATGCATGGGCCCCCAAGAAAGCTCATGCTACAACTTTTTTTGTTTTGTTTGCACAGTTAGTCTCAAAGGTGCTGCAAGGTCCCTTTTCATACTGTAAGATGGTTCCAGTTAAACTAGGCAGCTATACCATCCTGCCATTGTCATTATTTAATGCATCAAGAAGCAGCAATCATGAAGATTATGGGCATCATGTGGCTTTCAGTTATGCCTCCCAATCCCCCTGGTTGGAAAAAAATGTCCCATAGTTGAAAATTACCACATCTGGAGTTACTATGAGCAGGAATCCTTCTCTAAGGCAATACAAAAGGCTTTACTCTAGTGCAGGATAGAAGCAATCTGTTCTGGTCACTTTCAGTTTTAAGTATATACCACATTCTTAGACAGAGCACAATGCTTGAGGGAGGCAAAATTGACCTCTGAACCTACACAGTGGCTACCCTTGGCTTAATGCAGGGGTAGGCAACCTTTCCCCTTTAAGGGCCAAGGGACTTCCGCTCCCAGAAGCCTCAGCCATGTTGGCCAATAGTCCCATGTTGGCCAATAGCTCCTGGGATTCTGGGAGCTGAAGTCCCTTGGCCCTTAAAGGGGAAAGGTTGCCTACCCCTGGCTTAATGAATAAATATTGAGATATATGGCTAGGAGTTAACCATGCAGTCTACTGTATATAATCATGTATAAGTCTAGAAATTTTAGTCAAAAAATTGCCCCCCAAAACCTGAGTCAGCTTATCCACAGATCAATGTAAGTACTGTACTTTAACTCTTATTTTTAAAAAGGAACTATTCACTGGTAAAAGGTAAGAACTAATCTATCCTGGAAGCTCTGACTTTAAGGTGAGAGCAAAGAGTTGCCTGCTGGAATTTTGTACGTTCTTTGACATTGTTTTCCTTTCCTTCATCCTTTAGATACTTAGTCCTTAGCCCGTAAATTTTACTTATCCACAGGTCATATCAAAATCCATAATTTTGACCTCAAAGTTGAGTATATATGGTGTGCTAAGTTGCAACTAAAACAACCACAAATTACAACAAAATTATGTCACATAGGTGAAAAACAGAAGTTAGCCACTCTGACCGATCTTTGCAGAAAACAATCCCAGATCTATATTTGAACAGTACCTAGAACAAGTTAAAATGCAATCAAAAAGCACATAAGGTTTTGAGTTCTGCATAACATTTCCTTGAGCTAAGTGGAAAAGTAAACCAGGGAGAACACAGAAGCTTGCAGAATTGTTTGTTGCATGTTGGCTGGTCATAGAGAACTTTGTTAGGACCAATCAACATGCCACAAATGATTCTGAATTTTTTTTAGTTAAATAACTGTGAATCTGGGATTAGAAAAAAAAACTGCTCCCATTTTCACATGTAGGAACTTTTTTCTTTACTTGTTTTTAGGGTGGAGGATATTTTTAAAACACATTTTAAAACAGTTTAGTTTGCATCACCACACATGCTGTGGTCCTAATCCAGAACAAGGACTTTTTCACACTACACAATTATAGTGCTATGTTCTAGCTTAACTGCTATGCCACAATCCAATGGAATCCTGGGATGTTGTAGTTTGGTGAGACACTAGAGCTTTCTAGCTCAGAATTTTAAATATCCCTATGTGCATTTCTACCTCCAATTTGCTTCATGTGACACATTCAAGTATGTGCAATTTAGCTCTGGGACTAATCAGAGAGTGATTAGCCTAACCTCAATATCTAATAATTCTTTATATTTATAACTATACAGTCATTCCTCTGGGTTCACGGGGGATACGTTCTGTGCCCCCTGCAGATGCGAAATTTTGTGAATACTCAAGTCCTTCCCTGCCTTCTTTCCCCCCCGGAATTAGCTGTGCCTCAGGGGTTGGGAGGGGGCCTTCCTTCAGTCTAGTTCAAACTGCTAGGTTGGCAGAAGCTGGGACTAGTGATGGGAGCACACGCCATCATGCAGCACCTCAAACTGCCAACCTGCTGATCTTGCAATCAACAGAGTCAGCGTCTTAACTACATGAGCCACCACATTGCAGCTTGTCTGTAAGAGAATAATGCTAACATTCAGACATGCTTCTTTCCCTGATTTGATTTTGAAAAAAAAGGAGAAGGTTGAAGAAATTCTCAATCACACCTATAAAAAAGGTAAAGGTTGTCAAGTTGTGTCCGACCATAGGGGGCGGTGCTCATCCCCGTAAATAAGCCAAAGAGCCAGCATTGTCACAGACTATTCTGTGATCATGTGGCCAACATGATTTCACAGAATACTGTTTTACCCTCCCACTGAAGCGGTACCTATTTATCTACTTGCATTTGCATGCTTTTGAACTGCTAGGTTGGCAGAAGCTGGGACTAGTGATGGAAGCTCACCCCATCATGCAGCACCCAGGCCTCAAACTGCCAACCTGCTGATCTTGCAATCAACAGAGTCAGCGTCTTAACCACTTGAGCCACCACATCCCAGCTTGGCTGTAAGAGAGTATTGCTAACATTCAGACATATTTCTCTCCCTGATTTGATTCTGAAAAAAGGAGATGGTTGAAGAGATTCTCAATCACACCTATCAGGTTTTTTATAACAACTATATATGACCACTAATAAGTTTTGGGAATGAATCCAAGCCTGAAAGAGAAGTGCATACAACTCTCAAGAAACACAACTTTACTCAGCAAAAAGAACCAGTTAGCAACTACTCATTGCAAGTTGCTCAAAATGATTTAGATACAGGAAAAAAAACTGGATCAGTGTTGTAACACCATTGAACCAATTAGTAGGAAGATCAAAAAATGGGTTGAGTTTACAGAAGAGGAAGAAGAACTGGTATGAGTGCTTGGTACCCTCTCAACCAAGGAACAAGTTATCCTGAATAAATTAGTCAAATCAGATTTGCAATTGCAATTGCAATGGTAGCTACAGTAACAATTAATTCTCTGTTATCAACCAACTATTCTCCAGGAAGATCCCCGATATGTACAGGACCTGAGGGTTCTCCTAAGAATAAAAAAAGAAGGCGCAGTAGCTCCCAGAATTCTATTGCATTATCGCTCAGATAAACAGTTGGAAAATTAATTTGTTCAATTGGTGCAACAGAAAGAGGGAAATTAGTCTTCATAGGTTCAAGAGCTAGCAATTGTGAATCTGTTTGCAAGGGTTTTCTTTTTCCTCTACGTTAAATTTTGTGGTGGAAAGTATTTTTTTGTGAAAGAGAAGAAGATAGCTTGAAGGTAGACCACTGTCATCATAGGGGGGTTGCAGACTGTCAGAAATAGTGTGAATTCAGTCCACTTTTAGGGTTAGGGTTAAGGTTAGGGAATCATGGGGACTGTATTTTATTGTGGCACTAGAGTTCTCTGACAAAGAAGGTTCAATGTCTCAGAAAAATAACAATTCCCATGATTCCCTAGCACTAACCCTAACCCTAAAAGTGGACTGAATTCACACTATTTTTGACAGTCTGCAACCCCCTTTACTTTCACAGAAAGGTATTATACTAGTCCTTATCCATTGTTGTACCCTTTCTCATAGTTATGGATAATGTTTGATTTGTCTCTTTTAATGTTAACGGCCTGGGATCTTCTGTTAAATGTACACATATTAATAACTATCTGAAACAGGTAAAAATCACAAATAGTATTTTTACAAGAAACACACTGTAAGGGTTTAAATCTGGTCTTGTCCCAAATTATGTTCAATATCCAATATGTGTTTGGTAACTCCAAAAAAACCAGAGTGGTAGCTATTTTAATTAATAAATCTTGCCCATTTCAACTGGAGGTAAAGGACCCAGAGGACAGATTTTTATTATTACAGGGGAAATTAGCAGGTAAATCATTAACTATAGCAACATTTTATTCTCCAAATTCTGGGCAATATATTTTCATGGAAGGCTTTCTTAACCTTCTTGGTGATACAACAGCTGGTAAAATAGTCATTGGAGGGGATGGCAACGATGTTATGAGTAACATATTAGATCAGGGGTCGGCAATGTATGGCCTGTGGGCCAGACTTGGCCTGCCGAGGCCTTGGAACTGGCCCTTGGCCGGCCCTGCCGCTGCCACCGCTGCCGCCACTGCTGCCACCCCGCATGCGTCAGCGTGCCCGCATTTGCACAGGCATGCACATGGTGGCAGGTGCCATTTTGGAATGGCCAATGCACCAGTGTCATGCGCATGTGCATGATGCCAGCACCGTGGGGCATTCCAAAATGGCGCCTGCCACTGTGCGCATGCGTGCAAAAGTGTGGGCGCCATTTTGGATGCCAAAATGGCGCCAGTGCTCATGCACGCATGCACACAGCGGCGGGCGCATTTTGGAAGGCCCCTTGGCACTAGGCGTTGTGCACATGCGTGCGCGGGGGGGCAAGCATGCACCCGTCTGCCCAGCCCCCACACCATTTCCCCCCCTGCCGAACCCTGTATTAGATAAATTTGATTGTGTAAAAAAAGATCAAGAGCAAAAAAAACTAGATTATCACAGTTAATTGGTAAGGCTAATTTACTGGACCTGCAAAACCCTCAAAAATGGGACTATTCTTTCTACTCCCATACACATCATACTTATTCTAGACTGGATTATTTTTTTATTTCAAAATCATTAATTGGAGAAATTAAGAACATGCAGATAGAAACCACTCATTACTCTGACCATTCTGCCATAATTCTAAATTGGCAAATTGGTCCTCCTATGCTGAAAACATGGATCTGGAGATTTAATCCCTCATTGTTATCAGATACTGCCTTTGGGGATAAAATAAAAGAGGAAATAGAACATTTCTATACAGAGAACAGAATCCCTAGTATATTAGAAACACTTCTCTGGGATATGTTGAAAGTAGTCCAACGTGGATTATTTTTAAAGAAAGGAATGAAACAGAAAAAAATTAAAGAAAAAAGCAGGCAAGTACTAATACAAGATATAGCCCAACTTTCACAGTACCATAAAGTTACAGGGGATCCCCAGATATTAGTGCAATTGCTGCAGAAAAAAGTAAACTAGAAGCACTAGATACTAGGAAAATGCAAACATCACTGTACTATATCAAATAGTGAATATAATTATGAATATAATAATAAGTACTCTCGCTTATTAGCCAGAAATGTAAAGTGTAAAGCTGAGGAAAAATTGATATCTTATCTTACCACCAATGCAAGAAAAATTAACATGTCTCCAACTTTCATATTAGAAGAGTTCCATAGGTATTATTTGGACTTATATACTTCTGAGGTTCCCAAAACAATAGACATGGAAGAATTTTTCAACTGCTTACCAATTAAAAAACTTACTGAGCAACATTAATCCATTTTGAATAAACCTGTCCAATTCAAAGAACTGAAGCAGTCATACAAGGTTTGAAGTCTTGTAAGGCTCCAGGGCCAGATGGCTTCACAGGGGAGTTTTACAAGGTGTTTTTTTTTGTTTTGTTTTTTACAAACTAGATCCTTATTTGTTGAAATTATTTAAAGAAGTACTAGCAAAAGGTGTAACTCCAAACAGTTGGCATAGAACAAGAACAATTCCTATCCCAAAGACAAAGGAGGATAGTCCAGAAGTTAAATCATTTTGTCCAATAGCCCTTTTAAACCAAGATGCCAAGATCTTTACTGCAATTATATCTAAAAGGCTAAATAGTTTTATATCAACTACAGAAATAATCCAGTTTGAGACTGCTTTAACTGCCCTGGCTCAATGCTAGGGAATTATGGGAACTGTAGTTTTGTGAGACATTTAGCTTCTCTGTCAGAGAGCTCTAGTGCCACAATAATCTATAATTCCCAGGATTCCATGCATTGAGCCAGGGCAGTTTAAGCAGTCTCAAACTGGATTATTTCTGTAGTGCATTTTGGACCTTTGTCCTTAGCTTATTTCAGTTGCTGAAAACTAACATAAAAGTACAAAGGTAGTTTGCACTCAATTAACTCAGCTGAGAGCAGAAGAGAGAAGTGGAGTCTTGCCCTTCCCTGTAAACTCCGGCAAACGCAAACTGTTGCAGCCTGTCCTAGCTTTTGTGTCCTTCCTCATTAATAAATTTCATCACCTTGAGTACATTGTGATGTTTCTTGTCTACACATGTTCTGGGTATATATTCTCTTATATAGAGGTTAGCATATAGAGGTTAAACCAGCTACAGTGTTTGAATTGAATGCAGTTTTCGAGATCTTCAAAGGCAGTTCTACAAACCATATATTATATGGTCACTTCTGGAGGTTATGTTATGTGAGTAGCTGCAGCCAGGATGCCTCTGCTTACAAGGGATTGCAGTTGGTACATCAGCTTAAACACTTCATAACACTGATGACACTTATTTATTTTATTTATTTATTTCAAGGATTAATATCCCACCTTTCTCCCACAATGGGGTTCAAGACACTTGAGTTCTCATTGTAAGGGAGAGATCTAACAGCAACTTGTTCTTGAATGGAAATACAGTACAGTCTCATTGAGAAGATGTGGAATCTCACCAGTTCGGCCAAGCAGACTACATACCAACATTTCTATTCTATGGGGATGAAATTTCAGTTTATTTGCCTTAACCAGATCAGTAGCAATCTGTGGTGCTCAGATGGAAGGAAAAACAGCATTGGGCATCATCCATGTATTTTGACACCTCATACCAACTCTAGTATAAACTGTGGATGCATAGATTTTTCAGCTTCGTAAAATTCAAGTTTTACTATCTGTGTAATTAGTCAAGCATCCCCAAATGTTGTGACAAATATCAAATTTTCAAAAGCAACCAGCCAAATGGTTTTAAGTATCTTTGGCAAGACTGATGTTTTTTTCAAAGCAAAATTTAATTCATTTTGATATATGTGTTTCAGCTGTAATCATAACATACTATGTATCTAACTTTTAGTATTGTAGCATACAGATGAAATGTTCTTTAATTCACTCTTGCTCATCCTTGCCAAAAAGAGGTATGTGGATGTTTTCACTTTAATCACCAAGAACTCCATGTGCTTATAACATGGAGTACTCAAATTATGAATACATATGCAAACAAAAGATTACTTATAGCTACTTTCATTTACCTTCCCATAGTGCAGGCCATTTTTATACATTACAAGTGAAAATTCTTCTAAAATTCTTCTTCTTACAAATCAGGTTGAGAATAAACACTCCTTTTCCACACATCCACCTTCTTGGTACAACTTTCTTGTTCTTTCCTCCAATTCCACCTTAAAATCCCAACTCACAGTTCCTCATAAGACATAGTTTATTATTTATTAACTGAAAACTGAAAATTCTTAATTAAATATCTGGTAGCATCACAACACAAGTTCTCTAATTACTATTAGTGAGGCCAGTAATAAATTTGTCCTTTCTATAAATGTGTTGTCTCTGTATGAATTAATTATTACTGTGTTTGTATATAGTGTAGTGGTGTACTGGTAATTAGAACATTAGATTATTAATACCTTTATAGCTATCAATTACTCAGCTGTTTACCTAAAGAATTATTGAAGTAAAAATAAACATGAAGGGACAATTTTTATGTTCTTTATTATTCTGCCCCCCCCATGTGTTCTTTGAGATATTAGTTGTGCAACTTTCAAAATTGATTTTAAAATTTTATTATATTTCTGAGAGGTGTGATCATTCCTGGGAATTTCTCACTTGTGAGTCAGTGTCTTTCCCCCATCATTTCTTATGGGAGATGATATGACTTTCCAGCTTTCAGAAGATGGTCCATATAGATGAAACAGTTCTTTCTGATGACAGAACATACTGCAAATAAGAAATAAGAGATAAGGTAAGTAGATATCTGAGACTTCAGTTCCCCTCACCAGCAGTGGCAATTATGGAACCTTTCAGATTTTGTTGGATTGCAAGTCCCAACAGCCCTAGCCAGTACAGTGGGACCTAGGGGGTTGGTTTCAGGATCCCCATGGATATCTGTAGATGCTCAAGTCCCATTAAATACAATAGCATAGTAAAATATATTTAACTGTGGATGCTTAAATCCATGGATAAAAGATCTATGGATACAGATGACTGACTGTATAGGCAGGGCAAGTTTTGCTAGGAGTTGAAATTCTAGAGAGCTGCACAATTCCCAAACCTGCTATGCCCACTTACCTGGGGTTACGTCCCACAGTGAAGTCAGTGGTGCTTACCTCTACAATGACATTTGTACAGGTTGTTGTATGGGGAGACACTGTAATTGATGGAAACATTTTTGCCACAGTAGTAGATGGAAGGAACCTTGTGTAACCTTTCTGCAGGGCTTCTGTTGCTTAGAAACAGAATAATAACCAATTTACACACAGGATGCAGGGCATGTGAAAAACATACTTTCATCATTTATAACAGATTTATAACAGATTCATCCATCTCAGTATAAAAAAGTGGAAGCAGAAGGCCTGCAGGATCAAACACTTCCTTTTTTCTTTCAAAACCATTAGACAGTGACCATGCCATTATTCAAAACTTTGTACACTTTTGTGCATCATGAGAACCAATAGAATATTTTTCTCATATATTTATTTGTCCCTTGTAATTGTGGTTTCTCTGTGTTTATGCAAATAATTTTAAATACTGTTTTTATTTCTGAAGTTTATTTGTAAAAGAAAACAAACAAACAGGCACATGGGACCAGGCAAGCAAGTTTTATGAGATGATTTATACCATGTAAGATTTTCAGCTATCCTTTTTCATTTAAAATCAAAGAACATATAGGAAATTTTCTGTAGGATAGCCAGTGGCTGATTCAGGCTGCAAACCCATACACTTTTATCTGGGAGTTAAGTTCCACCAAACTTAACAGTTATCTTTCTAAGGTGTAATTATTACTGTTATTTGCCATGAGATTCACTTGGACTTATGGTGACCCTATGGATGAAGACTTCCAAGATGTCTGATTATCAACTGTCTTATTCAGGTCTTCCAATCAAGGAAGCCAGGGCTTGATTGAATCAATCCACCTATAGATTTTCCTCTTTTTCTACTGCCTTCCACTTTACCAAGCCTGATTTTCTTTTCCAATGAGTCATGTCATGTCATGATATTGCATTTCTGAGATGACATACATCTAATAGTACTGTTAGTTCCCAAAACACCGGTGGAGTGTCAATTGGCTGGATGCTCATCAATGGAAATCTCTTGTGTATCAAAGGAGGACTCACAAAGGGTTCTGTCATGATTTAAGGGCTTTCCTAGATCTTTTTCACACTACACTTAGAGCACTATGATTCCATTTTAACTGCCATGACAACAGGCTATGGAATCCTGGGGTTTGTAGCTTGGTGAGTCACTAGAGTTCTTTGGCTGAGAATTCTAAATGAACTGCTGCAAGTCACAGCTGCATTTAAAGCATCACCCAGGGAAAGTGTGACTCATTGTTTGATGGCAAGAAAAGTTTGGATGTCAAAGAACAAAGTGAAACTAATTTGTTTGATATTTTCTTAAGTGTTTGCATCTCTAAGGGGGCGAAACACAGGGACAGAAAGAGGTGGCTTCTGGCCACTTTGGAGGCATGCTGATTAGACAACGCATGCCTCCAAAGCAGCTGAAAGCTGCCCTGAGGCTGCACTCTAGTCCTTTGGAGTTCAGCAAAAAGAAGCCAGGATAATCTGGCTCCAGGAAGCACCAGTTGGCCCCATGAACACTTGGGAGCAAGATGTGTGGTTGATAGGGTTCAGACCTGTTTCTGGCTGGAGTATACTCAGGCCACTTACCTGCCTGACTTCTCTGGCCCTAAGTTAATAGATATTTGTGGGCAGCTAGTAGAATAAATGTGTGATACAGTTATTTTAAACGAATAAACAAATGCATAAAATTCAGATCTATGAGAAATACAGTAAAACTTCTCTGAGGACCTCTTATAGTATCACATTTGTGTGCATATCTGCACACAAAACTAGATTATTAATCCTACACATTCATTTACAAAGGTGATATGATAGATTGTGGCTATCTTTTGAATGTAACTCAGTAGCAAACCAAAGTTTCCCCGGCAGAAACTGTGAAAGCAACTTGAACATACTAATACTTTTTCTTCTTTGAAAGACAAATAGGCTCACTAACTCTTCTCTGTGATTTATTTTAAGCCCAAAGAACTGATTAATAGGAGCCAGGCTATATTACCAAAAATGTTGCATGGGAAGCTGTCCTGAGAACTGGAATCCCATCTCTTTAATGCAGAGGATCTATATTCCATTCCCTAGTGTATAAAGTCAGCACAGAAGCAATCCCCTGTTACAAGATAAATGGCAGTGTGGAAACAAGTGAGTTTATCCCACAACTGACTGAGCATCACAGTCAGTGTCTTTTCTGTAATTATTGCATTTAATACAGCTAGTTACTTGCACAAAAGAGCTTCCGGATATAGCAATTTCCACCAAGGGCTGTTTAGGAATGTGCAGGCCCATCATTTAGCTCTGATATTGTTGGCTTGTCAGAATTGATCATAGCTCTTGATGGAACACCTTTAGATTTTTTATGGAGTGCATCAAAGTGACATTTCACATTGTTTAAGTAGGAGTGATCTGTTAGTTTATATTTTATCTAAAACTGCAGAGCAGATGACCTCCCTGAGGGCCTAAACACATGAATCCTCTACACATGTTATAATTAATAGGGCAACTGGGGGAGAAATTCATAACAAAGGACTAAAGAGCTGGGCAGAGCGACTTGTCAAAAAGAAGGAAATTCCACTACAGATTAGCTTATTTTTAAGCATGTCAGCCTCTACATACAAACATGATCTATAGCTTCCTTGTGATGTCTGTTTAGGCCTAGGTGCTCCAGGCAGAGTCAAGAGCATTGTAAATTTTGTCTGAGTCAGGGCAATTCTGATTGATCTCTGAGTGTAAAATCGATAAGAAGACACTGTCATTTTCTTAAAGGATGAGCTCGAAAAGGAAAATAAATTAAGACTCCACTGAATGTCTACCTCCTATGCTCATTAATTCAGTGTGGTCTGTACTTTGTTAATGTTATGTCCACAGCTTTAATCTTCCAGGTGCTCTTCCTTCAGATAGAGGACAGCAACCCTTTATTATGTTATGTATATTTCATCTCCACGTGGTGGAAATAAAATGCCTGCCCTCTTCTTTTTCAGAGCTCTTGATTAATCCATTTTCATATTTTTCAAAACTCTATCACTTGGGTACTGATTAACTTAAAAATGGGAAGCCATTGTCTTTCTTGCATGCCCTTCATCAGAGCTTTACATACTGGCTGCTCATTTATCTTGGGTTGTTATCACAAAATAACAACTCCTGGGCATTTTCTCTTGTGTGATTCACCACAAGAAGATTAATTTACTCTTTTTTTCTTCTTTCTTTTCCTTCACTTCATTTTGTCTACCCAAGATTTTCTGAACATGCTTTAACTTGCTTGGGGGACTTATGCTTACATGGCAGGGGAGGGGGAGCTAACAGATCATATAACTTGTCCAGTATCATTTCAGTGACTGTCTAACATTTTTACAACATGCTCCTTAAATTGTAGAATAATTACTGTCTAGACTACATCAATTATTTCCCTGAAGCAACAAACACCAGCATTTCCATAGCATTTTCTTCTTTACACTTAGATAAGGAAATTACTCTCCCTAGATTTCATAGGAGACTTTCCCATAAGTTTCCAAGATGGTGTCTTAAGTCCTGAGTCCTTTCTAGCAATTAAGCATAGCATGTGGCAGATTCAGGCTGCTACATACACCATCTACATTCTGCAAATAGATTGCAAAATAAAAGTATTAATTGTATGGAATCTCTTACACCAACAGATTATCTCTGTAATGCAAATACTTTTAAAACTAAATTAAATGCTTCATAACTAAAAGCAAAGCAAAGGTTTTATATTTTCTGTAAAAAAAAATAATCTGCAAATCTAACTGGTTCAAATTATCATTTGGTGGTACCATCTATGCTTTGGAATTTGCCATCAATTAGATTTCCTAGTGTGAATTGTCCCATCCTATGTAGAATCCCAGTATATAGTCATTCTCAATGTCCATCTAAAAAGAGCAGTTCCCATCAGAGATAGCTTCTCCTGCAAATTTTCAGGGCAAATTCACATGATTAGTGAGATTGGGCTGAACAAATAAATAAAATGATAATGGACCTGATTAGATGCATGCCATTGTAAACTGCATTGACTATTTGATTCAGTATTATTTGTTTATTCCATTTCATGCCACTCTTCCTGTAAAGAGTTCAGGGTGGTATACATTGTTCTCTCTCTCGCTCTAATCTTATCCTCAATACAGCATTGTGAGGTAGGTTAGGCTGAGTGATCCCAGCCCTTTCAGTGAGCTTCATGGCTGACTGGATTTTGAAATATGGCTCTCTAGTCTTGGTCTAATCAGAGAACCACTATATCACAACTTATCTTTACTGCAGGTTTTCCAATTCCTATACTGGAGTGTCTTCTATGCTCACAAAACAAAACAAACAAACAAACAAAAAACAAAACAAAACAGAAAAATCTCAAATGATGTAAATCTAGTGTAGTATTAGGCAGAACTCAGAAAAGGGGGACTACATTTTCGAATGTCTTTGGTCATGTTGATTGAAAGATTTAGACCTCTTGATTTAAATGGGATTAAACATGCCTAGTTTTGGATTAGATCTAGGAAAATATGTTTCATGAACTCATAGCTCAAGTTCTTGGGGAGAGGTAAAGTTCTTGGGGAGAGGTGAAGCATTCACTTACAGTTTTACAAACACACACACACACACACATCTTCTCCATTCAAAATCCTTTCAAAGCTGTTTTTATTCAAGAAAAGCAGCCATTAATCTTTTGTTAGATACTCTGGTGTGTAGTGTGTAGTTGCACCCTTGCTCCCTCAATGCCTTTTCAAAGTTTAGTTATTATACATTTTTCTGTGTGGTTGACTTGTTATATCGATGTGGAGCCCACCTGTCATTTATCACTCAGGTTCTCAAATGCTAAAAGTGATAGTTTTCTCTCTGTGTCATTGGTATTATCTCCTATATTTTGAGCCAATTGCTAGTTCATTAAGTTCCCCACAGAGACGTTCTTTCAATGTACCATCATTAAAATGAATTGTAGCCTTACTTTATAATACAGATGTACAACAGGCAGCTCACATAGGCTGGAAGGAAAACCAGTCACTTTTCCTTGGCTGTATGGGAAAGCTAACATTTGGAAGTCCAGCTGTTGCTTTAGATGATTGTATTTTTAAGCACAAAAGGTAAGAGGCAGTGCTCATACACACAGAAAAATAAGACATAGAATAAAAAAGACACTTGGTCAACTACATGCTCTTATGGTCAGAGTGATGCTGCTGAAATAGTTTTTACTCTAACTGCTTTCTGTGATTTTCCCTGATGGCTATTCCAAACTGTACCATCTCAAGTCCTTTAAATGCCACTCAAGTAATGCAGTATATCAAATAACCAATTGTTTCCAATCCTTCTTTCTTAGATGAGCCAGAATGGCCTTCTTTCATCATTGCTGCTTCATATAGTAAAACCTATTTCCCCCTCATGACTAGCCCCGTTCCTGCTTTGGGAAAATATAGAAAGAATATAGAAAGGAACCATCTTGTGGGTCTGTACATCTTCTCTCACTTTACAATTTTTAACTACAGTATCAGATTATGCAAATCTAGTTATGGATACTATCAATGTTGTTTTCTAGCAATAAGCTATGATAAACCAAGGCACATGAGTGCAATTTCACAAGTATTTATTTTAATGAGATTTCTCCATTATTTTTCTATTTCTCAATTTTTCATGAGTACTTATCTCTTTCTCATGCATGCACATGAGTGTACATGTGCATACACCCAACATTTCCTGATTAGACTCTCACTTGCCTGATGTACTCTTGATACAAGTCTTCTTCAGTTCCATCTCTGTTTTCATTCTACTTTCTGTGCTAAATTTTTGCAGTCCTATTAAATATACTGGAAGGTGGTGGTATATGTTGCTGTATTTCCAACACTTTTTAAAGGATCCAAATGATGTTTTTGCCAATCATTCAGTATCCTGGGCTATATATCCCCCTCTCCTTGTAATTATCTGGAATATTTTGTTCCAAGAAAAATAATATCTTTGGTCATCACGTGCATTGTAATAATTGAAGGGCATGTGCCCAATCCCACATCCTCTTACTATTTTCAGGATATTTCCACCCTTTGACTTATTTCCTTTCTTTTTGTGTGTGTGCATGTGTGTACAGTTCTTTTTTATTTTAATGTTTACAAACTACTCAATGTACAGTATATTAAAACAGGTGGGAAAACAATGTGAAAGTTACATATATAGTATGAGACTCTAAAGATAATTTTTGAAAAAGAAAATAAAAACACAGTTATTAAAAGGATTGTGAGATTATATTTTGTACATAGTTGTTTATTTATAATAATAATTTTCATAAAAAATAAATGTTAATCACAACAATAAATAAAAAAAATTAATCTCACAATTTTAAATTGTGTTGTGGGTCTCCTTCTTGGGTTCTGTTCAGCATAATATTTATTTCCTTTCTTCATCAATCC
Source organism: Phrynosoma blainvillii (assembly GCA_026167975.1). Lineage (NCBI taxonomy): Eukaryota > Metazoa > Chordata > Lepidosauria > Squamata > Phrynosomatidae > Phrynosoma > Phrynosoma blainvillii. Next base: position 44,901,494 of record JANUYF010000005.1, read on the forward strand.
TTTTAATAACTCTGTGTTTTTATTTTCTTTTTCAAAAAAATATCTCTAGAGTCTCATACTAAACCAGTTGATTCCTGTGCTCAGAAAGATCACCCACCCCCATAGACACACTAGTCAGTTTGAGAATTTGAGAGGTAGTAAGCTTCCAGGTAATAGGCCTCCATCTCTTCCTCCCCCCCCCCTTTTATATATCTCTCCATATGAGTGTGCCTAGGCTGTGAAATCATCAGGAGAGGCCCTTGATGATCTACCATGGAATACTGAGACCAAACACAAGAAGTTACGTAAAACAAGGGCCACTTTATTGACATTTGTTAACACTTCCACAATAGGGGGAGCAAACTGACGCGGGCTCATGTCCATTGACTAAGTCCCAGCCTTTCCTTGGGTGAAACCCTTGACCCCAGGGGGCCATTAATTGGGCTGTATTGGGCCAGTCATTTGAAGGAAGGCAAACTTAGGCATTCTTATTCAAGTCATATAACTGTACAAGTGGGAGCAAAACTCCAGATCCGGCTCACAGGCAGAGTTCTTCTCTACTACCAGACCACACAGCCCAAGTGAGATGGTTCCAGAGCCCTACCCTACACCATAAAGGGGTGCCAAGTGTACACTGAAATGCTTATAGTCTCCTCTACTACCTGCTAAGTGGAGGACTAATCACTCAGACCATCACCCTAAGGTTTGCCCATGCTGGCAAACCTATGGCACGTGTGCCCTCTCTGGCAGGCAAAGCCATCATTGAGGGCACACAGTGGCCACAGGAGGGAGGGGTGGGGAGGCATGTGCAGCAAGCCATTTCCAACTTATGGGCCCAGGGCACCCTTCCTCCATTCTGAGTGCTGGTTCATGGTGACCCTAAGATGAAACTATCATGGGGCAAGCTTTGTCAGAGGGGGATTTCCATTAGCATTCTCTGATGATAAGAGGGAATGACTTGTGTGTGTGGTGCCTTCAAGTCATTTCTAACTTATGGCGACCCTAAGGTGAAACTATCATGGAGTTTTCTTGGCAAGTTTCATCAGGGGGGGGGGGGGTTTGCTATTGCTAGCCTGAGGCTGAGAGAGTGAGCATTGGGTTTCCCCTGGAAGTCCCACCCCTGGAAGGCAGAAGTCCCACCTCCAGAAGTCCCCCTCCCTAGCACCCAGTAACACCCAGTGCAGGAATGCCACTGAGTTTGGGTACTTGGTCTCTAAAAGGTTTGCCATCACTGCCCTAAGCCAATTGTCCCTAGTTCCCCAAGGTACAATGTGGAGTACACCCCCCAAAAAAAAAACCTTGTTAAAAGGGGGAGAATCCTACACTGCCCTGGTAGCAAGGGCAGGAGGGTGAGGTACACTGCACATGGAGAGGTGGTCAGCCTTATATTTACCTGTAGCTCTGCTCCCACGTGTGACATCATGGCATGTAGGGGTCCTGGTCTTCTCCCTTTGGAGGCCATCAAAGACAAGTCCATCTTCCACAGCACTGTGTATGGCAAACATCCAGGACCTCCTTCTCTTAGTCCCATCATCACAAGCATACCATAGTTGGTGGGATGTAAGAGAGTGTCTTCTCAATGGCTGTCACTAGACTTTTTTGAGAGAGGCTGGAATGGCCTCCTTGTTGTCTTTCCATCAACAAGTCAAAAACATTTTAATTCAGCAGGCTTTAAATATAGAATGTTTTAAAAGAATGCACTAAGGGTGCTATATTGTTTTAAATTCAACTGGTTTTTAAAAAATATTCTTTTAAATTGCATTTTATTACACATAGATCTGAACTATTTTAATACTCTGATTAGTTTAAGTCCATTTTAATGTTCACTTTTTGTATGTTTTTTTTACTTGTATTGTTCCCTTTGATTGGTATGTAACCTTGAGTCCCAGTTTTGGCAGAAAGCCAGGATGATGATGATGATGTATGATGATGATAATAATGCTGCTGCTGCAATTGGGAAGGGAAGAAGGACAAGGGATGTTACTGGAAGCTTTCTGTCTCTTCATTTCTCAGGTTAACTAGTTAAGAAATCTTATCAAATGGAATCTGTAAGACATAGAAACAGTCCAAAACAATGGGGGGCATTTCATGCAGGCTATGGGAAAGTATGCTTAGGCTGAACCACCTATACCAAGTTGTTGTTGTTAGTGTGTCTTCAAGTCGTTTCCAACTTATGGGGATCTTAAGACGAACATATCACAGGGTTCTCTGGGGCAGAGAGTGTGTGATTCACCAAGGTCACCCAGTGGGTTTCCATTGCTGAATGAGGAATCAAACCCTGGTCTCCAAACTCATACTCCAGTGCTCAAAACACTACACCATGTTGGCTCTTACATAAAGGTAAATGTAAAGGTATTCCCCATTGACAAGGTTGTCAAGTCATGTCCAACCATAAGGGGCAGTGCTCATCTCTATTACCAAGCCGAAGAGCCAGCAGTGTCAGAGATTACTCTGTGATTATGTGGCCAGTATGATTGCACAGAATGCTGTTTACCTTCCCACTAAAGTGGTACCTATTTATCTACTTGCATTCACATGTTTTCGAACTGCTAGGTTGGCAGAAGCTGGGACTAGTAACAGGAGCTTACCCCATCATGCAGCACCTGGGCCTCAAACTGCCAACCTGCCGATCTTGCAATCAACAGAGTCAGCACCTTAACCACTTGAGCCACTGCATCCCTCTTACATACACAAAGCATAACATTTAAAAGCTACTTGCCACCTTCAGGGGATCTGACATTGCCACAGCTATGGACCAGGGCCTACCAAAGCCATTGTGCTGCTTGACGTGAACAACAAGATTTCTCCCCTGAATACACTTACAGAAGCTTACCAGACTGGCAGGTGAATTATGGACCATGGTAATGGATCAGCATTTGAGTGGACCCAAACTGGGTTAGCATCTTCCAATGCTCCTGGCATCTATCAACTGAGATGGCTACTTCACTATGCCTAACAGTTAGGCTGGCCATAGTAACATATATGTAGTGTTGGTTTAAAGACATAACTTACCTTAGTGCCATCAGAGTCCTGATCCATCAGAACAAAGGCTCATCCAGTGTTCTGTTTCCTATAGTGATCAGCCAGATACCCTTGGAAAGACCAAGGTAGGGCAGAACACCAGTAGTCCTCTATTAAAAGTTGCTTTTACATGTCACACTACCTTCATATTTCCTGGGCACATGTAATGGGCTTTCCTGAAAGCAGCAAGTGGGAAGAGTACGGTAGCTTTTTAATAGGACCCTGTACCAGGTATTGGGCTTTTTTAAAAAAAAGCAAGCATAGTCAGCCCTCCATATTTGTAGCTTTGACATTTGTAGCTTTGATTATTTGTGGATTTAATTAATATGTTCTTTCTAGGAATCTCTAGGTCTTCCAGCATTACTTTTCTAGAGGCTGACCATTGAGTCATGCTAGAATTCCTACAGAAAACAATTTCCTGGGCATTTGTAGGTCCTCCAGCATGTTTCGATGGTTAACTTCTGGCAGATGTTTATTCCAGGAAGGAATAAAAAGACATTGGATGCAATACATGGAAGAATTATACAAAAGAGGTGACAAAATGAAGGACACATGGAATTAAGAGCCATATAAAGATGAACCCCAAATTCTAAAAAGTGAGGTGGAAACTGCAATAAGAGAAATAGTGAAAAACAAATCACCAGGAACATATGATATTCCAATTGAACTGCTGCAATCCACATTGACAGAATCAACGCTAGTGCTAACCAACATATGTCAACAGATATGGAAAACAAAATGATGGCCAACAGATTGCAAAATATCAATATACATCCCCACCCACAAAAAGGGAGACACAAGAGACTGCAGCAACTATAGGACTGTAGCACTGATCTCCTACACAAGCAAAATCATGCTCAAAATTCTGCAACATAGACTCCAATCATACATGAAAAGAGACATCCCAGAGGTCCAAGCAGGGTTCAGAAAAGGAAGAGGCACTAGGGACCACATTGCAAACATACGATGGCTAATGGAGCACACCAGGGAATTCCAAAAGAAAATCAGCATGTGCTTTATAGACTATAGCAAAGCCTTTGACTGCATAGATCATGAAAGGTTATGGAATGCCCTTAAAGACATGGGAGTGCCAACACATCTGATAGTCCTGATGAATAATCTGTACTGAGCACAAGAGACTACTGTCAGAACAGAACATGGAGAAACAGAATGGTTCCCAATTGACAAAGAGGTCAGACACGGCTGATAGTCCTGAGGAGGAATCTGTACTGAGAACAAGAGACTACTGTCAGAACAGAACATGGAGAAACAGAATGGTTTCCAGTTGGCAAAGAGGTCAGACACGGCTGTATCCTTTCAACCTATCTGTTCAACTGGTATGCAGAACATATTGTAAGAAAAACGGGCTTGGACACAGAAGAAGGAGAAGTGAAAATAGGAGGAAGGAATATCAACAATCTAAGATATGAAGATGACACCATAGTACTAGCAGAAAACCTCACAGACCTAAAACACCTACTAAGGAAGATCAAAGAAGAAAGTGCAAAGGCAGGCTTAATGTTCAACATAAAGAAAACAAAAATAATGACCACCGAGGACCTTCACAAGTTCAACCTAGACAATGAAGAAAGAAATATAGTAAAAGAATTCCCATACCTGGGATCAAACATTGAGACTAAGAATGGGGAGGGTGCTTATGAAAGAACTAGAAAAGATTCTAAAATGCAAAGATATACAACTCAGCACAAAAGTTAGAATCATACAATCATTGTATTCCCTATTGCCATGTATGGATGTGAAAGCTGGACAATTAAGAAAGATGATAGGAAGAAAACCAATTCCTTTGAGATATGGAGTTGGAGAAGAGTGCTGGAGTTGGAGAAGTGGGTCCCAGAGCAGATCAAATCGGAAACCTCTCTAGAAGCCAAGATGACCAAAGTGAGATTGTCGTACTTCGGAGACATGAGAAAAGAGGAATCTCTGGAAAAACCAATAATGCTGGGAAAGGTGGAGGGAAGTAGGAAGAGAGGAAGGCCACATGCCAGATGGATGGACTCTATAAAGGAGGCCACGGGCATGGGGTTGCAGGAATTATGCAGAGCAATGGAAGACAGAGGATCTTGGATATGTCTCATGCATAGGGTTGAGTTGAGATTGACTCAAGGGCAGTTAACAACAACAACAAAGCTATAGGATGAAGGAAATTGACTTTTATATCAGTATGTTCATGTCAGTGTGGTGGTAAATCTACACTAGGTCTGAACTTTGAATAAGCTATCCAAAATACTGAAACCTATCCTCAAAATAGGTTCAACACCATGGACAGCTCCTTCCAAGTTTAAATAAAAGTCTAGAGCAGATTTGCTTCCTCTCTGATGTGGAAGTGGCCAGCCACCACCGATGTGATTCATATGCTTGCCTTCTTTAACACAGACATTTTATTCATGAAAATAGGACCAACTGAATATCAGCATGTTTGTATGACTACTGAAATATTTCTTACTGAAATATTTCTTATGTAATGAACCCAAGCTTCATGGTTTAATATATAAAAGAAGACTTATTGACAGCCATCCATCACTACATATGGGTAGTGAGATGGGCAGTAGCAAATAAAAGTAATTCAGTTACCTGCAGTGAGTTACTTGTGTGTGCGTGTGTGTGTTAATGAAATTAAATGTCAAAAATAACAACACAAGTAGTAACATTGTCTGGTTGAGTGTAATGAGTAATGTGTTATGGTTATTTTTCTAGTAATTTCTTTTAAAGTATATGTATAGACTTTCCAAAGGCATTTTGAAATTATTAATATTTTATGCCATTGTCTCTTTAAAAAATCCATGACATTTGGAGGGTGAGTGAAAAGCATACATCTTGATGGGGTGGGTGGAGTTGAGTGAAGAGAAGAGAAGAGATGAAGTAGATTAATGGAAAATTGGATTGCGTAGTTTGTTAGATACCAATCTAACAACAGAGCCATTTCACATTATATAATTGTATTGCTATGATTCCACTTTAAGAGCCATGGCAACATTCTACGGAATCATGGAATTTGCACTTTAGGGAGATATTTGGATATTTAGCCAGAGGACGCTAGTGTTTCACCAAACAACAAACCCTAGGATTCTATAGGATGCAGCCATGGCAGTTAAAGTGGAATCATAGTGCTATAATATTATACTGTGAAAAAAGACAACCTTCTCTAAACTGGAAATTTCCAGGTGTTGTAGACTATAAGTCCCACTATTCTTTGGAAAGTGGCAGGTTGGTGAGGACAATTTAAACTTTTAAAGATCACTTTGAAAAAGCCAGAAACAAAATGTGCCATTTGGGGGCAATGAAGTCAACTAGTGCATTATATGCTATTTTCTTCATCAATATTATGGGTCCTACTATATATACTCATGTTTAAGTTTAGACATTTTAGTAAAAAAAAAAAAAAAAAAAGATCCCAAAAAATTGGAGTTGACATACCCATGGGACAATGCAAGTACAGGTTGTGTCTCCCTTTTCTGGAATTCCAAAATCTGAAATATTCCAAAACTCAAAACTTTTTTCATAGGTGGCTGAAATATTGACATCTTTACCTTCCAATGGTTCAATATACACTAACTTCATTTCAACCACAAAATTATGTAAAAATATTATGTATGAAATTACCTGCAGGCTATGTGTATAAGGTGTATATGTAACATGAATGTAGTGCTTAGACTTGAGTCCCATCTCCAAGATATCTCATTAAATATACACAAGCATTCCAAAATGCAAAACACTTCTGGTCCCAAGTATTTTTAATAAGAGAGACTCAACCTGTACTGTCCTTTAATTTTCATTAAAAAAAAAAAAAGGGGGGGGAACCATCCCCTTCTCTGAGTACCGGGACTACCTAAAAGAAGCATTAACTCCCTCTACTTTCTCTTCCACAGCAATGTTTTTGACCTTTTTGAATGCCTGGGAAGGAATGGTGGTGGTGCAGTTCTTTGGTTCTTCTCCTCAAATGAATGCTGAGAAAGGCTTTGAAGGGTTTGAATAAGACATTTGTGTATGTTTCCCAGCTTTTCTGGGTTAAAACCAGGCAAAGTTATCACACTAAGGTTAAAGACTATAATCACTGCTAATGTAGTTGCCATTTGCTTTGCCTTGCCTTTTTATCCTTTTTGACATATGTGCATTTTCTTAGCCCTGCCTGTGCCTGGTCACCTCCCCCACACATTGCACAGCCAAAATTTATCATAATTCCCTCCTCATCCATCCATCCATCCATCCATCCATCCATCCATCCAGTCCTTAGGATGAGCACAGTTATGTCTGGTGGAATTATGTAAGTTCTTTGGCATTGTTTCCCTTTGCTTTGTCCTTTACATCCTGTTACATGCCCCTAAGTTTCACCCTGGACTTATCCATGGGTCATATCAAAATCCACAATTTTGTCCCCCAAACCTGCCTTTGACTTATACATGAATTCAACTTATAGTTTAATATACACAGTAAATTAATGATTAACCTAACAGCACATTCACAAGTCCCCATAGCCAAGAGAGTAACATACATGGATTGAATATATGGGCTCACTAGCAGTTCACTAAACCTGTTAAATCATTTCTACTAATGTTCCAATCTCCAGTAAAAGGCTTTTTACAAGTATGCAAAAACTGAGATCTTTGCCATTTAAAATGGGTGACAGATCATTCCTGAAGTCTTTAGATCTAATGTTGTTCGAATATCACCTAGTCTGGATTCATGCATGGAACTGATTGTGCCACCATCTTAATTAAAAGTGTAACTGTAATAATGAACTTATTTTGAGTCTGTCTCTATGTGGCATTTTGATTCAAAGGACAGGCAATTCAGAAAGCAGTTATTCTGAGTGGATCAGCAGTGACACAGAGCACTTATGTCATAGCCAGGGTCAGTCAGCACATTCTTTCTTTCCCTTGCTGGTGCTCGTCAATCACTTTTGTTTTCTGGATTAATTATGTGTCCTTTCATTAAGAAAAAGACACGCTGGTTCTTTGCCATTTCAGTATCAGTCATGGGCATAGCGGGGTTGGCTATGTTTCATTTTATCCAAGAGTCTTCTCAATGTAATGGAAACAACATGAAAACCTTACTTAATGATGCAGATTCATTATTGCAGCTTTACATAAAAGCACAGTGAACTCCCACTTGAAAGGTGAGGATTTGGCTTTAAGGTCCTTCCCAGCCCCATTGTTTCTTTTCTCTCCATAGGCTTCTGTCCAGGAAAGGGGAGATGGGGAGAGCTGAGACAGTGACTTTCAGCACCTGCATCTTTAACTATACGGTTTAGTATAACTACCTTCCCTGAATATTCTGTAGATTTGTCACACCATGATCTGGCACAGATATGACACCATGATCTGATCATCTTTTTAAAAGAAGTTTTTTAAATATAAGCTATTTTTGTGTGTGTGTTGTATGTGTGTGGTGTGTTTTGAAGTCATGTTTCCAACGTATGGTGTCCCCTAAGGCGAGCCTATCATGGGGTTTTCTTGGCAAGATTTGTTCAGAGGAGGGTTGTCATTACCTTTCCCTGAGACTGAAAGTGTGGGATTTGCCCAAACTCACCCAATGGGTTTCATGGCTGAACTGGGAATTGAACCCTGGTCTGAAGAGTCATAGTCCAATGATCTAAACACTACGCCACCTTGGCTCCTAGTTTAATGTCCTTTATTTAAACGCTGACAAGACTTTCCAGATAATGAAGACATTTCCAGTTTGTGAAGTATGACTAATGTGCACCCTGGATTTAAATGGATCTCCCACTTCTCCACTAAACATAGTACTATACTGGTTCTCCATAGACTCAAGTTGGCTAACATTCGCGTATTCCTAGAATATTCATTCCCGAAAGACTGCCATTTTCTATGTTGCTTTCACTCAGGTTCATTAAATGTTGAGACATTCTGATAAGGGGCAGTAACTTTTCTGATTCTGTGCTCCACCCCCACCCCCACTAGCAGTGACTGAGCACTTCTGCAGTAGAGTTTGAGAGCACACATTTGCTAAAGACTGAAAATCTCAATTTAAAAAAATAGTTAAAATAAAGGCACAAAACAGCTATGGGAAAATTATGTCACAATCAGTCATGTCTGTGGCATTATAATCCTGCAATGTTTGTGATGGCACCACTCACTCCAAATAGCAATGGCTACTCCAGCTGGGAAAAGAATTGCACTCTCCAAATGGCAAAACATTACACTTTGAGTGATGGGTAAATGCACCTTTCCTGAAACAGATGTGCTCTCCACAAGGTGATTTTTCTGGATCAGTCCACTGATAAAGCTAACTACATTTTTTCATCATGCCAAAATTGAGCCTTTGGATGGGACTAATTGATGGCATGTCTGCTGTTTTTATGCCAGTCTTTATGAAGTAAAATTAGGCTGCCCTCCTATACCTACTTACTTAGGAATAAACCTAACTGAAATCAGAGGGACTTACTCCTGAGTAGATATTTCTTGGGTCACACTTGAAGTTATGTGCAATCTTGCAAAACTAAAGAGCTCTAATGTTAGCAGTTGGTTCTTTCAACATCTCTTTTGATTCCAGAAGATTGCAGTAAAGGTGGAAGAGTAAAGAAAAGAGGTAGTGCTTTCAGAAGGCTTGGTCATGGACAATTGAACTCTAATTAATAGGTAATTGGTGCAGCAGTTCATCTCAGCTGGTTTTGATGGTCATCTACCTTGGAATGCACCTTTAGGCACAATCACCTGCCCAGGGGGGGATTTAAATGAATTTATCTGAATGTGAGGGATGAATGGCAGCAAGATGAGTTTGGCAGAGTTTTTGGACTCTAAGGAGATATGGTAGGCCTATTTAAAAAAGGGATTGAAAAGAGCTACTATTGCTGGGAATTGTTAGCAATCTGTGTGCTTTCTTCTGTGCCCTTAGAATATGTACTTATAGATTTGTAACTAGACAGATTATTATTACAAATTCATTGTATGTCTTCAAAGTTCTTTCCTCTTAAGGAAAGAAAATGAGCCCATACTACTGTTCTGAATGTACCACTGTTTGCAAGCAGTACTGAAAGTAATAGAAATATGAGATGGTGATATCACAACCAGGAAGATTTCAGGACATCATTATAAGGATGTTGTTTGGATGGAAAAATTAAGGTATCATTATTTCCATGCCACTTTGTTCAAGTTATAAAATAATTATATGAAATGTTATCAAAGAGCTTATAGATTGTCCTTAAAAATTAAAATGTTTCAGTACTTAGGCTGTGCATATGATATTGTAATTTAAAAATATAATTTCAATGTTGCTAGATGTTTATGTCACAACTGTTGCCATTACATTTAGTGATCTAAGGGAATTACAATTTATGAGTAACATTAGTACAACAAAACATTGCTAAGGATTCTGCATGGTGTCATACAGGAGGAAGTCAATGGGAGTAAGGGCCTTTGTAGACTGCTAGAAATAGTGCAAATTGAGTCCACTTTAACTGTCCTGGCTCAGTGCTAGGGAATCATGGGAATTGTATTTTTTTATTGAGCCTTCTCTGTTAGAGAGCTCTGGTGCCACAATAAACTACAGTTCCCATGATTCCCTAGCACTGAGTCAGGGCAATTAAAGTGGACTCAACTTGCACTATTTCTGGCAGTCTGCAATGGCCCTTAGACACCCTAATGATACCACTGAAATCACACTTTCTTTGGGACAGAAACATGAAGAAATCTATATTTGCTCTAAGGAAACTGTGATGTGATGTGAGTGTGAAAAGACTGTCATTTTTGTTCTTAGATTGAAAAATGGGTTTCCCTATGATCAGGAAACCCAGATGGAAAGAATAATAGAACAGTGAGAATTTTGAGACATTTCCTCCCAGTTTTTGAGTATCTCATAGGGCTGTGGATGAATTATTCTGTCAAGAAAAAGATGTGGATTTATTTTAATGTTGCTTTTGCACAGTGTCTCCCTCCCTTGTTTTCTGTGCATAAGATGTGTTTTTTTTCTGCCAGTAAATACTGTTTCCTACCCCAGGAACCTGTTTACTCCTGAGAAAATAGTTTTAAAAAACACCACATATTTTGCTCTAAAAATATATATTCCCCACAACACTTTGAGAATATTTGTTTTCTTCTATAGTATATCTTCCAATGTATTTTCCTCCTCCCTCATTTAAAATTACCAATGTCACCAGCTACCAATGATTTCCATCTCTGTGTGTGAGAGAGAGAGAGAAAGAGGGGAGGGTGTTAATTTTCAATTGCAAAGTTCTGGTGCCACAACCAACTACAGTTTCCAGAAGTCCATTGCATTGAGCCATGACTGTTAAAGTGGTGTTGCACCAGATTATTTGTGCAGTGTGGATGCAGCTCCAGTCTCCAGAGTTACTCACTCACCTCACCTCCCCGAGCCAAGGAACAGCTGCAATATTGCGCCTCTGCATCTTGACACTGCTATGTGACGAGATTGTGTATGGTGTGCAAGGGGCTAAGGAATACTTCCTTGTGGTGTTGTGTGCCTTCAAGTCATTTCCAACTTATAGCAACCCTAAGGCAAACATATCATGAGGTTTTCTTGGCAAGATTTGTTCAGAGGGGTTTTTGCCATCCTTTGAGACTGAAAGAATATGACTTGCCCAAGGCCACCCAGTGGGTTTCCATAGCTCTCAGTGTCCAAAAGGAGACATACATGCACACAAGTCACAAAGAGCCAGCTAGTGTGTTGTAGTGGTTTGAGTGCTGGACTATGACTCTGAAGACCAGGGTTCCAATCCCCACTCAGCTATGGAAACCCATTGGGCTCTCAGCCTCAGAGGAAGGCCAAGATAAACCTCTTCTAAACAAATCTTGCCAAGGTTTGCCTTAGAGTTACTGTTCCAATCCCCTCTCACTCATGATAGGTTTGCCTTAGAGTCACTGTAAGTCAGAAATTAATTGAAGGCACACAATAACAGCAACAACAGGATTCTAGCTTTTCAATTGTTGTGTTATGGAAATACAAGCTTCAGGCTGTTGGGTTCTTGTGTAGCATGCAAGTATATTAGTGTGGGGTGGACAGTCATCTAGATTTTGCTGAACTACAGCTCCCAGCATTGCTTACCATTACCTATGCTTTCTAGAGAAGGTGAAGTCCAATGATGTGTAGTGGTTTATTGCCATCCTTGTTTTTGCCAAGTTTTGATAAAGGTTTCACTGTGTACAGAATAACTTTATATCACATTTGAAATGGCAGTTAAACCATGCTATAGTTGTGTTGCCTCTTTCTTCCTACAAGGACTACAATGCTACGGAGGAAATGTTTGTGTGAAATATAATTTCTTATTATTCTTCCAAATCAACTATGTGTGAGTGAAACTGCAAATGTAGCAAGATTTGCAATATGAACATGGAGAAATTAAATTTTACATTTATATTTTCATTCATTTTACCAAGTCCCCTTCTGTTTTCATTTATTTTTTTGCACCTACACACAGACAGACAGACAAACAAACAAACATGTACACACATATGCAGGATGGGTCACCATTCAAACAATGTCAATCATGTTAATTTTGATTATCATCCTATTTTTGCACAGAAAGGTTTTAAAAAGGTATAAACCATAGCCTGTGTGCACCACAGAATAATAGATTAGAACTGTTCTTATTAATTTTAATATTATAATCCCAGCTCGGCCATGTAAACCCACTGGGTGTCTTTGGGCAAGTCATACTCTCTCAGCCTCAGAAGGTTGCAATGGCAAACTCCCTCTGAAGAAACTTGCCGAGAAAACCCCATAAGTCAAAAACGACTTGAAGACACACAACAACAGAAATCATGACATAAAATGGGCCAGAAAAAAAGTTTTTAAAAAGGTCTAGAATTAAGAGGGTGGCAACCAGAGGTTGGACAAACATAAATGGCATCCAAGCCTGGTAAAATAAATAAATCTCTCTCTCTCTCTCTCTCTCTCTCTATATATATATATATATATATATATATTTAAAGTAGCAGTTATAATGACTTTTCAGAAAATGCTTTTAACTCCTCCCCCCACCCCCTTTGTGTTTACAACCTTATAAAATCCTTAACGGATTAAAGAGTGAGAACACGTTTTCTCCATTACATAATTCTCATTTAATCCTTATCCACTGCTTAGGCGATCCAATTAAATTGGACAAGATTGATGCAGGAGGCTCTTTGAGGTGGACATCATGTGTAAAATTGGCAGACAACAGATTTTGAAGAGCGCCCACCATGACTTGTCACATCATCTTTCCTCGGCTTCAGCTGCTGTGGCAGAGCCTTGGGCAGGCTTGGAATTCTTCTTGGTGTGAACACTATGGACCACTGCAGAGAAACAGGACTACTACACAGTCTCCAGCAGAGTTACTTATTACACCCCCTTCAGCCCCCTTCACCTGCCCTGGCCATTCAGCATAACATCACACCATAAAATATTCATGAATAGCCCAATGCTCCAACCGAGGACTCGCTTCTGCAGGTGGCTGTTACATCAGTAATTGCCCGATACCTCCCTCCACAGCGTAAAATTGTTTTCATTATGTCCCATGCACACACACAGCCAACCCAATCCCCTTGAGTGGTTTCCCAAGGGCTAGAAGGGAGGTGGCACTTCACTTAAACAGGCACTTTTGGCTTAGATTTGGAGAGAGAGAGGGAGAGAATGAAGAGCCGCAGTAGTAGCAGCCAGCAAAAGCTCATCATTAACTCTACTTCTGCCACCTACCACCACCACCAAAAAAAAACCCCACAAAAAAACCTCCCCAAAGCTCATGTAAAGCTCTCGTAAAGATTATCCTAAATGTCTCAGTTACTGGGAAGAGCTTTAGTGGCTTCAGCTGTTCCTATGATCCTTAAAGCTGCTTCAGCTCAGAGAAGAGAATCATTTTTCCACCTGACTGAAGTTCCCATGGTTTGCGGTGCAAGGCGAAAAGCAGGTTTCAGCAATAAACCCCTGCATTGTGAGGCCATAATGCACAGTCAGGTCCCCCCATTTTGATTCAAGGGTGCCTTTTTCTTTCCCCCCTGTGGTGGACTAATCACAGCTCCACTTTGTTTAATTGCAGCAAAGAGAGAAATGTGTTTAAGAAGTCATTCTGGCCTCCTTTAAAATGAATGCTCAGCTTCTTTAAAGACAACAAACAGGATGCATAATAAATAAGATTTCATTTTCAAATCAAAATAGATAGAAGTGTGATGTTCAAGGGTTTTTTGGGGGGTATATGTATGTGTGTTTTAAACTGGCTGATAGAAGAGATGCTCCAGGGAAAGGGGGGGAAAGAGATTGGGAACTTTTCTTTTCTTCAAAAGAAAAGAAAAGAAAAGAAAAGAAAAGAAAGCAGCAACAAGTGGGATTAAACTCTCAGTTATGCAGCACAAGCTGTTTTTGCATGGTGGGAGGATCAGGACAGGAATAAAACCTTTCCAGAACTGGTGGTTGGTAGCCTGCTGGGCACTTTGCTTCTGATAAAAAAAAAAATCATTGTAAAACTATGTCAGGCCCTTGATAATTGACACAGATTCATCCACTCTGGTTTTTCAACTAAGACCTGAAAACCTTGGGTGCAATGTATTGTAAATTATGGCTCAAGGGTCATGAACTCCATAGAGCAGTGAGGGTTGGGTGGGAAAGCATTTATCAATCAAAGCATTATTTCTGAGATGGGAGGGGGAGCAAAAAGCCTAAACTGCAAGCCAAGTATGCAGTTTGAACTCTGCTGGAATCAAAAGGAAACTCTCCACCTCAATGGGATATGATTCCCAATGCATAAAAAAGGATATTTTTTTTTAAAAAAAATAAAATACAGAGTTCATAGCTAGCTGACTAAACCTGCATCTTTTACTTGCAAGTGAATTTGGTTCCACTGGTATTTTTAAGACTCTTTTTTTTTTAAATGAATATATGTGATGAATATGATCCTTAAAATATTTGTTCACCACTAAACTTATTCAATATGCTTTTCTTTTGCATGATCTAGTGAAAGTTAATCCTGTGCCTATAAACTTTCTGATCAAGATTTGTAAAACTGTGAAAAGGGTTTAACTTTATCTACAAATTATTTTTTCCCTTCACCAGCAATAATCTTCCTAAAAATTTTTTGCCAGAAAAGCAGCTAGATAGTGTGTTTTCTGCTATGCTTGGGGCATAACTCTTGTTTCTTTCATGCACATACACTTGCAAATCACTTATGGCCAAACTTTCATCAGATGTGATTTGACATGCCTTTTGTTACCACTAGTCGCTGACTGTGAACTGTGAGGTCTCATAATTCTGGCCAAGTGTTTAGCATAAAATAACCTTGGAGAGCATCTGTTGCTGGCTTTCTCTCTGCTCTGGACTGAATATGTGCATTTATTTGAAGTAGTCAAAAGCTACACTTGGAAAGTAAATTTTTTTGTGTGGTATAACGAATGATGGAGTTCCTTTTGCTCTTGGCCACTCTGGGCCTCTTCTGAATACAGCAAATGACTGCTTCGAAATGAAAACCACAAGTGTGTTTGAATGTAGTATTATGCCTAGTTGCTTTTTGAGTGAAAGGCGGCTTTAAAAAGTTAGGTATATCATTGCCAAAAAGAGCTAAATAGTATTGTCAGCATTTTGAGAAGGAATTGGTTCTTTCCCCAGCCCTCCATTCTGGACAGCTGTTAGTGACTTACCAAACTTTTCATATGGATATGTATGTTAATGACAGGCAATGAACTGGAGATGAAGAGCCCCAAACACAGACCCAACTCTTCAGTGGACATCAAAAGCCTTTACAAAAGGAGCAGTAAAAGAGGCAACGATGGTGGAGCCTTCACTTTTGTACACTGAATTAGTTCTGCAAGCAATGAAACTGATCTTTTCTCCTTGCCAGAAAAGTCTGGTGATTTTTGTGAGTCTCATTAGCACACGAGGCATTTGTGAAGATAATTGACTGCTGCTGATACTGCTGGCTGTCACAACAGTGTCAGCAGCAGTGTATGTGCTTTTTTTAATAGTTTGTATTTCCCCACCCCACTTCTCTCTCGCCCCCACTTTCTTTCATGTAATGGTTCTGCAAAGATACAGGCAGATTCTGAAGATCTCCAATAGTGCGGTATGCATAGATGGCAAGGGGGGGAAATCATGTTGTGACTCTTGCACTCTTCCTTTTAGTTTCTCTTGCTAACACTTGCATTACTATTCTCTGTGGATACATGGAGGGGTTGTCCATTATGCATATCGAAGGTAGACAACAGTCAACTAGCTTTGTGTGAGTGTTGGTGAATGAGAAGGTGTGAATGGAAGGCCAAAACCGGACAGCAGAATAAACAATACTAAAGAAAAAAGCCATCTTGGGTGTTGAAGTGAATTTACTCCCACCCTACCCTCAACAGCACATCCTTCTATTTTCCAGGATCTGAATAAAGGTGGAAAGGGGGAGATTTGAATGCTTGATTTGAATTTAAGGGAAACATAATCTGTAGGGAGCTGTAAGAATAGTGGAAAACCTGGATGTCACAGCTTGTTAGAACAGTACCAGATTTCTTTTCTGTATTTCTGTCTACCTGGTTTGATGGATATGCACTCTACAACCACCTTCTTTTACACAAACTACTTTAAGCTTTTGCTTTCACTAATAATGTTGCACTCAGTAGATCCCCCCCCCCCACTCTTAGGATTGCAAATGTACAAACATCAGTGTGTGAGAATAAATTATGATCAACAGCATCTGGCTGTGCTTTTGTTTGGCAATTGATGAGTGTGTCAGTGCTATGAACAGGACGCTTCTGCAGTTCCTTAATACTACCAGAAATGTAGAAATAAACTACAACTGGTTGAATTTACTTCATTATCCTTTCAGCAGGTAAACTATGGGGAAGGGGTACTTCCCCAAATTACCAAACTGTTAAGTGAACTTGTGATAATCACAACCATACGCTATAGCCAATGTAGTTTCTTTTTAGTTCAATATCAGTAATCAGTGTCATGTTAAAGTCAATTTAGACAGATTTAAGATTAATTTTTATATAACTGTATATTTATATGATATTAAGCAAGAATGAATGGGATGATTTTATCTGTTAATAAAGAAACGGGTGAATTTTAATGAATTTAATATTTAAGGGTGAATGCATTTAAAGCTTATTTGCCAAATACAGCTATCTTTGTGTTTTTACAGATTGAGTCTCCTTTATCCAGAATTTTGAAATCCTAAATACTCCAAAATTCAAAATTGTTCACATGAATGTCTGAGACAGTGACACCTTTGCTTTCTGATGGTTCAGTGTACACAACTTTGTGTACCGTAATAATAACAATATTATTATTGTTATAATTATAATTATTCAATATTAAGAATATTATCTATAAAATTACCTTCTAGCTATCTGTATAAGGTGTACACAAAATATATGGTACATGAATGTCATGTTTAGACTTGGATCTCATCTCCAAGATAATTCATTATGTATATGCAAATATTCTGGCCCCAAGCATTTTAGATAAAGGAGATTCAACCTGTATTAACTTTTTAAAAATCACCCCCATAAAAAACAAAGTGTAATATTAAGCATTTAACAAACCTAAAAAGTGATCCCATATCAATTATCCTCCTTGAAATATAGATGTGGGGGAGAGATTTGGAATGGGATTATGGGATAGCTTTGTTGTTGTTAACTGCCTCCAAGTCAATCTTGACTCATGGCGACCCTATGGATAAGACATCTCCAAACCCCTCTGTCCTCCACTGCTCTGCTTAATTCCTACAACCCCTTAATACCCGTAACCTCCTTAATAGAGTCCATCTATCTGGCATGTGGCCTTCTTCTCTTCCTACTTCCCTCCACCTTTCCCAGCATTATTGTCTTTTCTAATGAGTCTTCTGTTCTCATGATGTGTCCAAAGTATGACAGCCTCAGTTTGGTCATCTTGGCTTCCAAGGAGGTTTCCAGTTTGATCTACTCTAGGACCTATTTGTGAACTGGATTTAAAATAAATGATACACAGTATAATGATGTGTTAATGGAAACTCATTTAAGAAATTGTGACATTATTATCCAGAATTAAACATTTTATGTGAAGTCGTAGGCTTTCATGGCCGGCATCCATAGTTTTTTTGTGGGTTTTTTCCCACATAGAAATAAACTCTTCTAGAACATGGCTCTTCTAGAACATGGCCACACAGCCCGAAAAAACCCACAAAAAAACTAAACATTTTATGTTAGTATCTTAAAGATAGCAGTCTTTAGCCTGCCATACATCTGTAATATTATGCTGACACTGTTATATCCTATGTTGTCACTGATCTTTAGGATCGGGTAATAATTTAGACTTTGCATCTCTAGCAGGTAATTTATCAGTTGCAAGTCATTTGGTAAGCTGTTCTTTATTCAATGTGTGTGTGTGCGCACAAACATGCATGTACATGCATTTTGTATATTTCTGTATGAGGCACTTTTTTTGAAAACTTGTAATGAAAACATCAAGCATGTTGCCCACTCTTCAGATATAGCCTGAAATGAAACCTCAAGAGTAGCACAACATTGAATATATACAATAAAGCATTCATAGGAAGATATAAATTACCATCCTATATTTGTTTTTTTCCATAGTATGGGGTGAAGCAGTCAAAATAAGCAGGTGTCCAGCTGGTTTTGAGGTGGGGCATTTAAATGATGCATGCCTTGAAGCTGGCCAGAAAGTGCACCCAAGCTGTTTTACAGGGAGAAAGGCCATACTAAAAAGGAGTTGGATTTTCCTGCTTCTTCCTGGAAAGTGTGCACCTTAACAGGTACGTATAAATGCATGGACACCAGGGCAGCTCTAAAGGGGTGCTTTTTCCAAACACTAACCCTAATTGTGATGTAAACAACCCATCACAGGAGCGCATTTAAAAGGGACGGAGCTGCCATACTCAAGCATTGAGGGTGGCAATGCCCTAAAGAGAAACTGTGACATCTCTCATGGAGATGAGTACAACATACACAAAACAGACAGTCACTAGCAATTGCAACAGATTTACAAGTAGTGTTACTAGGGAACCAGCATGGTGTAGTGGTTTGAGTATTGCACTATGATTCTGGATGTCAGGGTTCGAATCTCTGCTCAGATGTGGAAATCCATGGGTAACCTTGGGCCAATCACACTCTCTCAGCCTCAAAGGCAAAAGCTAACCTCCTCTGAACAAATCTTATCAATAAAACCCCATGATAGCTTTGCCTTAGGGTCATCTATATGTCGGAAATGATTTGAAGGCACACAACAACAGTTATAGAGGGATTGTATTCTTATTTACATTAGTGGGAATTACAAAGACTTACCAAGGTCAAGATCTCAGCTTTATTGTACAATTTTAATTGCTCAAAAATCTATCTGAAAAGCAACTGATTCATTAGATAACACTTGCACCTGAAGATGCTGGCATCTAAACACAAATTAATGATGGTAGGTACATTTCTGGTGCTCATTCTCTCTAAATCTCTCCATTTGCAAATATTTTTTTATGTTAGCAAATGTAATCAATCTGTCTTTGCCTGAACAACCATGCGGTGGCAACAAAAAGTTAGCAGAGATATCTGACACAAATGCAGACCAGCATTGCCATGGTTAAAGTTAAATAGGGTTTCCCTTAAAACAAAATTTGAAGGAGCTTCTGATACACTGGGCCCTGACTAGCTTGACTGACCTGGTTCAATGGGGAGAAAAGAATATGTTCCAGCAAGGGGGTGAGATTGTAGGGAATGAAAGCCTAATGCTACTCTGGATTCTAATTCGCTAATCATGGTTAGCAAAGAACAAGAATTGCAGTTGCACCTATTCAGTGCTGCAGTGAAGATCACATATTTCCAGTCTCCTCAGAGAAGATTGATTATATGTTAACAATATCTTCCCTGTCTTTGAATGAAAACCAAAAAGGAACAGGATGTCATAAGTTCCACAAGAAATCAAACTAGTGAACCATTTCTTCAGTTAGGAATATTGTATAAAAGTCACTGGCTGTGGGAGCTGAATTGTCATATCCAACCTATCAAATACATTTTGGGCAGATGTGTCTCTAAATCCGTACAAATTTCCAGGAATTTCTTCTCCTACCCTCAGTGAATATATGCATGTTCTCTCCCTTTCTTCTGATTCTGAGACTTAATACTGAATGCTTTATTCACCAACTTCTTTCTAGGACTTGGTTAAGCATACAAACCTAACTCAATTATTCCACATTTATATCTTCTGCATGTTTCCTTGTGTGAGTGGCTCTTTCCTAAATTGTTTTAAAATTTGTCATGATTTGTGTAGCCCAGGGCTAGAGATGATTAACACTTAGCCTTGAAGTCAAGAAGTATTGCTACTTTGCAAGCCTTGGGCTATCACTAGTTCCTAACAGAACATGTCCTTTGTGCCAAATATTGACTCAGCTACAAAATGACTAGAAGCTCCTGTTCTTGTAAAACTTCAATTGTGTTGATCTTTGCCTAGCTCTCAGCTTTATATCATCTTTACAATTAAGAGTGCTCTGTAAACTTAAAAGAGCTCTTAAATTCTGAGCTGCTCATAGTCAACCACAGACTCCATGAGCTATTGAGCCATTTTTTTAAAATTAATAACCTTGTTTCCATTTTTTCTGAGCATTTCTTTTTCTTTTTAGCATTTGTGTCATCTTTGGAAGAATGTAAGTTTGCAAACACACCTGACCAGCTCTTAGTCAGCACACGTATTAAACAGAAAAATCACTGAGAGGAAATTAAATGGTTCCCCCATTCAAACTGACAGTTGACTGAGAGAGGTTCTCATAAAAAAAAAGAAGAACTGAAGACAAGGTATGATTAGCTCTGGAAATATTCTGGTGAGGATACAATGCCAAGGTGAAAGCCTGCCCATATGCAAGTGGTCCCAACTAAGCATGACAAAGTATTTCAAGTATCATTTGGTGATGTTTGTGAACAGACCTAACTTGACTGGGCAAATTGCATGTTAGATTCGTAATGCTCAGTCCAGTGACGGCTAGAAAATCCATGAATGTGAAACAGTGAATCCATTCTGGGTTTATGAATTATCCAGGGTGCCGAACACTGTTGCCTTTATAGACATGACACCTTGGTTAGCTCCTGTAAAATTCAGATGTAAACCTAGAGCAGGTTTACCACCAGAGTTATACAATGGAGAAACCTCCCTCCATTGATTGCCATTTTAAGAGATCAGGTAAATTTAATCTGGCTCATTAGTTTTCAGACAGTGCTGCTTGGCTCTTTGTGGCTCTCAGTGACTGTATCCCTGGATACTCTGGTGCTTTTAATAGGTGCTCACTGACAAGATCAGTAAAGATTGATAAACATTAATGAAAGACAGCTTCCATTCTTTGATGATGCTACACTACAATGTGTGCCTACCAGGCCCATCCACGTGGAAGTTTGAAGTATGTGCTAGGTTGCATTCTTAGCTTGCATGCAGCCAACATCAAGGATGTGGATATCAACCTGCTGAACAGACCACTGATTTCCAAGTAATAGAGACTATTAATATTAAAATTATTGTTTTGGCTTGCAAAGCCAGTGTGATGTGTTAGTTTCAGGGCTGGAATATGACTCTGGAGACCAGGGTTTGAATCCACACTCAGCCATGGAAACACACTGGGTGACCTTGGGCAAGTCACACTCTCTCACCCTCAGAGGAAGGCAAAGGCAGACCCCTCCTGAACAAATCTTGTCAAGAAAATCTTGTGATAGGGTCTCCATAAATTGGAAACAACTTGAAAGCATACAACAACAAGTGTTTTGGCTTATAATCCTAGTGGAAGAAAGCACATTACTATCCATTAGTGCTCAGTGCAATTACAAAAGACTGGGGAAGATTTCAGGAAGTGATTTATATGTTGCATTCTTGCCCTATATCAGGGGTAGGCAACCTAAGGCCCGGGGGCTGGATGTGGCCCCTCGAGGCCTTTGGATCAGCCTCAGGCCGGTCCTGCCGCCGCTGCCCCCTGCAGACTCCCACCATGATAATATTTATTATTGTTGTTATTACTTGTTCTCAGGGTTTTCTTGGCAAAATCTCCACAGGGCTTTTCTGGGGCTGAGAGAGTGTGCATGCATATTTTTTTAATTTTTAATTTTTTTTTAATTTTTAATTTTTATTTATTTATTTATTTATTTTTGGTGCTTTGGCCCCCCAACTGTCTGAGGGACAGCAACCCGGCCCCTGGCTCAAAAAGGTTGCCTACCCCTGCCCTATATTAAACAGGATCCTTTACACATTAGACAATTGTAGCACTTTGATTCCACTTTAATTCCCATGGCAACATGCTATGGAATCCTGGGGTTTTAGTTTGGTGAGGCACAAAAATTCTCTGAAATGTTCTTCCTTAAAGTGCAAATTCCAGGGCTCCATAGAGTGCATAAAGTGCAATCATCGCACTGTAATTGTTTAGCATGAAAGTACTCCAGATAACAGTCCAACTGCCTGGCTGACAGCTGCAGCACCTAACTTTTTGAAAGCCTCTATGTGTTTTTCATTTTAGGAATATGTTTACATTGGAGTAAAGCAGATGCTTTCAGAGCAAGCAAAGCTTCAATGCAAATATCCTTTCTCAATCCACTGAACATCCAGGAATTTTGTCTCTGTAGGAGTCAATAACAATTTAGTAAGCAAACTGCAAAGTAAGACTGTGATATCGATGGTTAGTTCCCAGAAATAGATAATATGATGGACTATTATCACCTTTTCTGAATAGGGAATAAGGGGTGGTGGGTTTTGCCCCCCTTTGGTTCGTAAGCACGGGGGTGTGGTGAGTCAACATTATGATTTGTTGATACAGTCCAGATCTCATCGTGCAACATTTAACCCGCTAAAAAGCAAATACAGGCGGAGTTTCTGAGATGATAGAATCAGAACACTGAAAGCTGAAATGATGGGATACTATCAATAGTAGGTGTACATCTGATCATTACCAGACAAGAGCCTCAGCCAGTGAACTGATCTTAATCTAGAGCAGGGGTAGGCAACCTTTTTGAGCCAGGGGCCGGGTTGCTGTCCCTCAGACAATTGGGGGGCCGAAGCACCAAAAATAAATAAATAAATAAATATGCATGCACACTCTCTCAGCCCCAGAAAAGCCATGGCAAAACCCCTGTGGAGATTTTGCCAAGAAAACCCCAAGAACAAGTAATAACAACAATAATATCATCATCGCGGGCCGTGGCGGCGGCGGTGGCAGGACTGGCCTGGGGCCACTCCAAAGGCCTCGTGGGGCCGCATCCGGCCCCCGGGCCTTAGGTTGCCTACCCCTGATCTAGAGGCAGGGCTTCAAACTGATGTCAATATGATGTCAAAGGACATTCCAAAAATATAGTAAGAATCTTCTTATGAAGCTATGATTTCCTATGCTTTGCTCTCTCAATCTGTGTGTATTATTAATACCATTGCCCAGCTGCACCAGTGTTCCTTTTCAAGACACAAATCTTTCTGCTTGAACAAATATAGTTCACACAATGCTCTTTAAAGTTGATGATACCTCTAACAGCTTGAATTCCCCCCTCCCCTGTATCTACACCAAATCATGGCTTTGCCTTGATTTCAAATAGGCATGATTTATTGGCACAAGTATAATGTCAGGCGCTGTGCTGAAGCTTTTTATGGAAATTGTGTTTCAGATGGGGCTTTCCCTATTTGTTTCTTTGCATTAGAAATTAAGAAAGCACAACTCCATTCAGTTAAATTTTATTTTACAATAGTTAAGTGATTTTGGTAATAAAAGGGGAGTGGGCGAAGGAGCAAAAATACTGAATTTTAAATCCTGAAACATGTAGGCATTGCTTTACCTTGCTGTTTCTGCAGACCATAATTGCTGCAGTCTAGACATGGAAACAGATGCATTGTAGAGCTTTATTACATCTGACATTCGCCCTACTATGATACAGTCTAATTATTTAGAAAATATAATCCTGCGTAAATTATTTCTGATTTGAATAACAGCAACTGCTTGTGGGGTTATTAAACAGTATTTTATCAACTGATAACTTTGAAAAACTGGGAACATATTAATCTTGCCCCTAAACTAAAAATCTATGCAAACCACAGTATTTAAATATACTAACATTTTTTCTTCTGCATGCTAATGAGATGATAGCTATTTTTCTCATCATGAAGAGATTCATAACTCTCACGTACATAGAAATAATCAGCATCCATGAAAATCTTTTCAAATAAAAGGTAATTTGTGAATGAAAAATTAAATTATTTTGAAAATAATGTGATATTTTATTCCCAGTGATTGAAAAATGGAATTTAATTTTAAAAGGTTTCTTTAAAAAAATTCACAGTTGATTGATACCACTTCATAGAAAAAGATGTTTTAGCCTGCATTTCCTCATAAAAATCTGACAATTGGATCATATTCATCAGAGGATATACAATCAATAAAAATTACTCAGTAAACTCAGTTGCACACTTATTTTCTATAGAGATGAGGTCCAAAAATGCACACCACCATGCCTGACTGTCCCTAGGTTTTAAATACACAATGCAGCTGTGTCTTCAAAATGAAATGAAATAAAACAAGAAAAATTAGAATAATGTTTTTATGAGAAATATACAAACAATACCAGCAGCTTTGAGTTGGATTTTTTTTAAAAAATAGTAACCAGTTTCCTCCCCTTAACTAGAGGAAGAAAAAAGCATGGTACTGAAATTATTTAAATTGACAGAGCCTTTTAAGCAAGTAAACACATTTTAACTAGTATTTTTCCCATTCCCTCCATTCATGCCTACTATAGAAATTAGCCTTCACTCTTCCTTCACTTACACATGGATACACACACTTGCATGAACACAAGAAAAATTTCTTTTCTGCTGTCAGCATTCCTATCCAACAATAGTTAGATTAGTGGAAATGAGGGCCTCCTCAGAGAAAGGGCATTCAGCCACAGAAGGCTCCCTGCAGGAACAGCTGGTAGGGGTTAATGGCTGCTGAACCTCACAGCTAGGGCCTATTCTCTATTGTGTGTTCAACCCCTGGGAAGGAGGGAGACTTGTGACAGCTTCTGGGGTGTGGAGGATCAGAGGTGTAGCAGTTAGGTCACAGAGGTAGTGTTCGGAGGAAAAGGCTAACCTTGGATTGGAAATTGGGGAGGGGGGGGGGACTGAACTCTGAAACAGCAATAACAAAAGCTTGAAATCCTGTGGAATATTGTACACAAACCTGCCACCGAGGATTATTTAGCAACACGCCTTATAACCTTTTAAATTCATATTGCACTTGTTAAAGGAACCACTGAGCAGAGATGTTGGATGAATTATTCATATCTTGAAGGGGATGGAATCCAAGCACACATAGGAACTAGTGGATATTGTTTACATTGGTGTGCTAATCTCTGAGGGTTTAGTCCTTGGAATTGCAGAAACACCAGTCAGAAAGCTTGGACAATCATTCAATACGTTTCAATATGGAATGATGTGTAAGTGCGTCTTGCCCTCCAAGGCTGAGCTCCGTTCTACACAACGTTCACCTAAGGCGTAAGGAGCCCTCTATAGGGGGATAATAGGTGAGAGAAAATGCAAGACTGGATGTGCAACTAAATTCAAAGATCATTATGATTTCATCCTTTTGAAAGTTCATATTTGATACAGACATCTTGAAGCAAAGCTTGGACAATCAGAGTCACATGGTTCCAATGGAAGAGGAAAGATTTCTGTGCAGGAAAGTACATTCAAGCTAAGCAGAATAGCATGATGGGCCCCAGCCATGGGTTACATGTAATCTGGTCCTCCAAATTCAGGGGATTACTCCTTCAGAGAAATAATTGACCATCAATTTAATTTGCTGTATCCAAGACATCTTGAAATGACTACTTCTAAATGTAATGGGTTGGAGTATGATCGTGTAAATAAAGCCCTCACATTTCTTCTTTTTGTGTTCGTTTGGGACACTTCACAGCATTATTTTTTTTTTAAAAAAAGAGCAAATTCTACGCTAATATTGCTGCTGTGTCTGAAACCCCCCACTGTGTTTATTTCAGCCCATGCCATAGGGGTTGGAAGGGGAGGGAGAGACTGAGATTGTTCCACTTGTGGTTTTCATCTGCAGTGCAACCCATGAGATATTTTCACTGAGTCCACTGGAGGAGTGCAATGCACTCATTAACATTCCCACCCGTTTAGATTGCAATGGCTCATTGGAACTCTGACGCTAATGCCTGAGGTGTTTTAAAGCATACTTAAGAGGTGTTGAAGTGTGTCACATGTTTTCACACATCTTTGAACCTCGGAAAAAGAGCTATAATACCACCCATTCCTCTTTTTCTCCAAGTGAAAAATGAACTTTCAAACCTTTATCCAGTACATATATATATAATCTGGTCCATGGGCTAGTTACAATTGATGATTTACAAAGAGTATCATGGGGTTAGGATTATCTGCAATTATTTTTTTACTCATTGCTGCCTATCCATGTTACCTGGGGAAGCTGACATTTATCTTCATCTAAAAGGCAAAGCCTGAAGTGTGGTGCTGTTTTGGTCCATAATAAGGCAAAGTGGCTGCCTGAAGCTTTCCACTGTCATGCTGAACACTTGATGTAAAATTTCCCAAAAGAAAAATAGTATTCTCTATTTGTGAAAATGTCCATCTATTAACAAGCGGTGTCCTCTGAAAGCATTCAAGCCCATCTGATAAGAGGAAAAGAAGTGAGTTTAAATGGAAAGAGCATATTTCCCCCTTCTACAGGAGGCTGTCACTCTGTTACTGTATTTGTCAATATGTTTTGAGACAGATCAGCTCTGCTAAAAACATGAAGCTCAAGGGGTGTGGACGTTTGCACAAAGACAGCCCAGAGTGGGAAAGACTATGAAACAAAGTTATAAGAGGTACCCATGTAGTATAACCATGTAATAAGGCAGCCTGGGCAAATGGAAGAAAGTTTGCAAAAGAAATTTAATCAGGTCTTTAAAAAAAACAAAACAGCTATCTACTGCTTAAAAGAATAAAATAAAATAAATTTGGAGTGGCAAAAGAATAGCATCTAGGCTTCATCTCTTTACCATCTTATTTCAGCAGTGATAAATTGTTAAGAATTGCTGCAAGTAAGGCTCATTCAGCCATAGTAATAACTGTAATATTAATGTGAACCCATGTTAAAATATACTTTTAATAAAAAGAGAATGTGGAAAAAAGAGGGCCATTTGCTGACCTTATTTTTATCTATATTCATTTGACTAGCAAAAGGATACAAAGGAGTCTCAGTGTAAGAAAAAAAATTCTAATGGCATACTACTATATTATGAGTCTATTAAATTTAATAAATAGAACATATCTCCCTGGGGTGCAGCAATTGATCCCAATGGTTGTCACTTCCACCCCCACACTACCCACAAATTTGGCTAATTCAGACTGATTAAACAAATTTGGGAAAGGATGCTGTTTACAAAACAAAACAAAACCACAACACTCTTTTTAAAATTGTCATGCAGGACAAGCAATCTGCCACACAAGATGCGTGAAACGAAAGGGTTAAGCTTTTTCTGACTTTTGGATACAATGAAATTATGACAGGAAGAAAATTGTGCCATTTTAGCATGAAAATGCTTGTACAAATACTGTCGTTCCTTCCTTCTTACTTTCTTTATAATGCCTCCACGATAGCTAAGATGACAGACATTTGACAGGTATCTGTAAGCATACAACCCAGGCAGCTCATTAAAGTTTTTCTTTCTATGCATCAGCTTTCACAAAGGCAAAAACCCATTAGCATTGACTATTTTGCAGATTAGAAGAATTAAGGGCTTCAAACATTGGCTTATACTAAGCAATGTCATTTGTGAAGTGATGTTTGCTTTATTATTTCCCTTTCTCTCCCTCTGAAACTAGACTGACATGACTTTAGCTCAACATAGGGCATAATGTTCAAGCCCAAGGACTGGCTCACCGATGAAAAGAAACACATTCCCTTTTTATACATGACTGGAATGGCAAAAAGGGGAGACTTTACATGTACTATTTAGGCTCATTAGAGTCCTGATTATGATAGTTCTCTGGTGTAATCTTTAATCGACTTTGACACTAGATTTGCCCCGTTACAAATCCTGTCATGCAAATTAAGTCATTTGTGTTGTTTGATATGGAAAGATCTGCTATGAAATGAAAGATTAGTTCACAGATGAGGCACCAGAGACTGCTGCCCTTGTGCACCGTGCAACTGATTACAAGGATGAGAGCATCCATTTTTACACTGCTGTTAACATTTAGGAAAGCAGATTAAATTAGTAGGGCTTCTTTTTTGCTTCATATACATGTTTGTTTTGAGTAAGATTTCATAACCCTTATTATTTTGCTACATGCAATGGAGGGGAAAATAGGGCAAGATGAAATATCATACTTGGAAAATATATAATTGTGATTTGTTTATATATTTTTAGTGGGATGCCCTTGAAGAAGGTGGAATTCTCCCCTTCCCCCATCATTAGTGATCCAATATGGCTGAAATTTCAACACCATGTGAAAAATGCCTAAAACCCCAAAGATTGCATCTATTTCCCATGACATAAATTTAGCTATTTTCAACAAAGATTTGAAAAATACCAGGCACAGCTTCATAACTAGAATATAGACAGCCAATAAAATTGGGTATATTCTAAGTTAGGAACTGCTGCTTCTCAGGCAGTCATTTGCTTTCTTTTATATTGCACAAGTCCTTTATGTAATAATGTAAAATGTGGGATATAGTACTGCTGCTTAAATTAGATAAAAATTTCCATGGGGGGAGGAGTCCAATGTATAAACACAAGATGCTTTTAATCAAAATAGTGTTCCTACTTTATAATGTGTCCACATAAATAAAATGATTATGAATTATCTCTGCATTGAAGGTAGCACATTCTGCTTGGTAGAATCTGTCCTCTCAAGACCACCAAGAGATGAAGCAAAGGGTTAGCCACCCCGATTGATCTCAAAGGGGCAGGATATGTATATTATTATTATTATTATTATTATTATTATTATTATTATTTGTAAGCAAACTGAGGCAATTGCCCTAGACAGAAATGCTGAGAGCTGACAATAAGGCGGGGGTTGAGATCATGTGGCATCCTGATGTTGTTGAACAGCAACTTCCAGCAGTCATAGCCGGCAAGGCCAATGGTGGGGAATGCTAGGAGTCATGGTCCAATAACATTTTGGAGGGCTACACAGTTCCTACCCTTGCTGAAAGGGATTGGAGAAGAGATCTCTATCTGCTTCTAAGCATGTCATACATTCTTCGAACTTGCTGTCTTCAGATGTCGTGTAGGATACTGTCCCATTATGCAGATGGAAGAAAGTATCATCTGTCAGTCCAGTCAGATTTTGTACATGACATCATGGGAGGGCACCATGTTGTTCTTCACTTCAGGCAGTAAGATGGCTTGGGTCAGCCCTGGAAGGGATCAATTGCACAATTGCATCAATTGCATGTGAGATGGACCAGGCTAAGCACCATATATAGGTCTGAAGTAGGTGTCTATCAGATGTGAAGAAATCATTCTACCTCTGTTTAGGTTGGGTTGGAGCCTGCTGCCTCAGTGCCACCTCTCCCTTTAAACAGAGCTAGCATATGGCTATTTCAAACAGTTTCTTTGAGAAACAGTTTTACTTCCTTCGGCCAGAGAGTATTCAACTGAGAATACATTGGACCTTTAAAGACTTGATGTTTCTTGTGTATCTTTACATTTTTTATTTCTTATCCCCCTGCCATGTACACCTCTCTTTCTCTTTCCCCAACCTGTTTCTCTTTCTTTCTTTAACCAGAATATTTCAGTTGAGTATGCCAACCCAATTAGCTTTGTCAATGTACTTCTTTTCCATAATACAGAGCCCTGTAGGTGTTTAAATAGTTATGCTGATTTAGCTTCTCCATTCGTTTCAATTGCATGGAACTGTGGAACTCTTTGTACAAAGGAGTTTCAAATGTACTTGGGAACCCCTACATCATATGGGATCATTACACTCATCCCTCCACATTCGCTGGGGTTAGGGGCACAGGACCCCCATGAATGTGGATAAAAACAGATATAACAAAAACAATTATGTTTTTACCTGAGAAAACACCTCTTTAGGAATCCCTAGGTCCTCCAGTGCAACTCTGTGGCCAACATCTGCCAGACATTGACCATAGAATTGCACTGAAGGAGCTACAAATGGCTAGTGGCGTGTCCTCTCTAGGAATCTCTAGGTCCTTCAGTGTGACTTTTGGTTAAAGTTGACCATAGAGTTGTGCTGGAGGACCTAGATATTCCTAGAGAGAACATATTAATAAATCCGTGAATAATCATATCAGCAAAAGTCAAAGCCACAAATGTGGAGGGACAAGTTTAGTATCTTTACTCTTGAATGTAATCCTTTCTATTTGCACAGTTAGTTCTGTAAACATTAGAACATTATTGCTACATAAAAAGGAAGAAGGGAGGGAGATAAAAAGAAAGAAATGTTGTAGTACCTTTAAGACTAACTGATTTGTATTTTAGGATGAGCTTTCGTGAATATAAACCCACTTCTTCAGATGCAGTACCAAGTGATATTAAGTCCAGGTATAAGACACATTTATATAGTTGTGGGAGTGGGATAGAAAGTAATAGGATCCAGAAAGATGCAAATCATGTCTCTTGCCCTAAATCTTCAAAGGGCTTCACAAGGCAATTCAGGTCTTTCAGATCTTTACAGTAGTCCATTAAAGCTGATGTGTGAAAGCAATAAAGGCAATTTATTACTTTCACATATCAACACTAACTGGCCACTGTAAAGATCTGAAAGACCCGTATTGCCTTGCCCAGCCCTTTGAAAATTTAGGGCAAGAGATATGATTTGCCTCTTTCTGGATCCTATTACTTTCTATCCCACTCCCACAACTGTATAAACACAGCCAGCTCACTGCATCCACCAAATCTGCATCCATGGATTCAACTATCCATGGCTTGAAGATATTTCTTTTTCCCACAAAAAATTCCAAAATATAAAGCTTGATTTTCCCATTTTATATAAGAGACATTATTTTACTGCACATTGTATATAATGAGATATATTGAGTATATCCATCGGTGGTGGTGGTGGTGGTGGTACTGGAACCAAATCCCATTGGATACCAAGGGCCCACTGTATGTTTTAAACTTAATACCATCTGATACTGCATCTGAAGAAGTGAATTTATATCCACAAGAGTGTATGCTAAAATAAAAACTAGTCAGTCTTAAGTGTGTTGCCGCATTTCTTTTTCCCCCCTTCCCCCTTCCTTCCTCCTTTTTATTCTGCAAGAGACTAACATGGCTGCTTCTTTGATTACTGTTGTATGTGGTGCAAATACTGTTGGGTTGTGTATATTCTTGTGTTGTACTGCAAAATGAAGAAATGGATATTGGACGTAACACAGAATGTCCTGAGAATTATTGCAGCCATTTCAAAAAAGTGAGTATCTAGCCCTGTGCTCCCTAGTCTTGGTTCTCAGATGTTATTGGCCTACAATAACAAATGCTAGACCATTGGCCATGCTGATTGGGGTTCTGGGGGTTTGTCTACATATTTTACACCCAAAGGTGATGCTGGAAGTCCTGATGATGCATAGCTACCTCTGAAGAGGATCCATGTTTTCCTGCTCTTAACTCAATTTTGCTCCAGACAAAAAAAAAAAAAAAAAAAAAAAAATCAGGGGAAATCCTGGTGCTTCACAGAAACCCCAGAGTGATTTGGGATTCTTTTAGCATGTGGACAGGGGGATCGGGTCTAATTCAGCCCAATCCAGTTGTTTACATGTGAACAGCTGCACATCCTTCTTCCCCATGCTAAGCAGTGCAGGGAAGGGGATGTTTTTCGATCTGTCACCAATTCCTTGCAAGCCAGAGCTCTGTGTAAAGCCTGATGGTGCACCACCACTTCTGCTGAGGACAGAAATGTGTGCTCAGACTCTTTATAAATATAAGGAAGAAAGGGCAGGGTGGCATGGATCTTGGGTCTCTGGACTCCTTGTTGATCACATGTCAGAGTGCCCATTTTTGTCCTCAGCAGAAGTGGTGGTGCACTGAGCAGGGTTTACATGAAATACCTGCCTGTAGCTCCAAAAACAAGGGACACAACAGTGGGGCCAATGTGGATTTAGCCCAGTGCATGTGCTCACCATTGTGGTCAGTCTGGGGCATAATGCCAGTGTAGATGCATTGATGTAGAAGTGCCCTGGAAATTGAAATTTGGTACAATCTGAGGACTCAGCTTTGGGAACCACTGGTTTAGTCCCTGAATGATATAGGCTGAGATCTCTAAACAGGCTGAGATCCAAACATCCCATATCCAATTGTGCACCATGTTTCATCATGTTGCTGTGTCACACATGGTTCTCAAAACACCAGGAATTGTGGGTAGTACAGTAGTGGGAGGAAGGCATGCTGTAGTCATAGTACTTCATAAAATCATTACATGAAGTTTTCTGGATTCTCAAAAATCTGGCATTTCCATTCATTCCAGAGAGTGTTAAAACAGGTTGCATTTCACAAAGACATTATACTTACAACATTTGTTGCATATATTGGCATATATTTGTACAACAGCATCACAGAAATAATAAAAGATCATATTAATTCAGTTCTGGAGGATACATATGACAATATCCACTTCAAGATTAAGAGAAATTTGAAAGAAAAAAATGATGACCAAAAAGCACAAGCAAACTAAAATACAGCAAACTGACTCACCCTTTTCACACTTTTGTTTGCTTTGATAATGGCACCAGTAAATGGCACCAACTATAGTGTTAGCCAAAACTCAGTATTCTTTCCTCACCAACCCAAGATACATGCTTAAACCAGTAGCATACAAGAAGATGTGAAAGTGATGGTTGAACAAGAGAAGTTTTCTCACCATCTCTGGATGTAATAAAAGGGTTGTATCACACAACCATAAAGACTTGGGTCTCCTGCAACAAAAGAGTGCATGATACTGATGAAATACCTTCTTGCTAAGAAAAAGGCCCCATAAATTTGGAAGAAGTTCTTCCTTCCAGTTTATGAGGAAGTCCTTTTTATTGCCATATAAAGAAAGGGCCTCAACATTTTGCCTACACCAAGAAAACACATTGTAAATTCTCTTCTCATTTAGGGATTAGAGAATCCTCAAACTGTCCTCAACATCCAAACAACGATACTTTTATCAGGCCAACCAAAATGCACAATTACATGTTGCAAGCTTTTGAAGTCACACTGGCTTTTTCATTAGGCAAACAGGAGAAAAAAATTAATATGTTAGGCCTGCATTTTCTGTTTCTGATCGCAGTTCAGATGTTAGGGGAGGACTACTAACTACAGGCTGGCTCCTCCCCCTTTGGCCATGCCGTCTCTGGAAAATTTTGCAAGCCAAAACAGATCAATGCCAGAAACGTCAGTGACTGAATCCCATGCTTTTTTGTTTGTTTGTTTAGCTTTCAATAATCTTTCAAAAAATCTTATACCCTTTCATACATGTTTACCACCAATGGAAATTTGTAGCCCTGTCCAACAATTCCTAGTAGCACTTCTTAAAATACATTCAAGCTTACACAGAATCAAACATGATCTAGCTACTTTGTATGTTGATGCTCTTAGGCTCAGAATACATGGGCCAGGGAAAAGCGGCTCGAACCTGTTTTTATTGAAAGCGGGTCAAAACCTTGCTGTCTGCACAACCCACTCCCAAGGTGGCCCAAATGAGCACAGGCTGACTGCATGGCATGGGGTCAAGTTGCGCTGCTGTGTAATTTTTTTGTTGCCTCCATGCATGTGCACCATTGTACAATCACACTGCTGGTGACCCACAAGTACCTCCCACATCCACCCAGATGCCATCCCATTGCATAGGGATGATTGGCCACACAGTCGCATGTGTGATGCTCCATCTGTACAGGTCATCAGTGCATCAGTGTGTGAGTGATACATTTGCAATCATGAAGCCCCCCCCCCCACATGCCCCCTTCACCCTCTTAACTCCATGCCCCCCTGTTGGACTGTCTGCTTTGTGTATATTGTAATTACATCCATTGGAGTTTTCGCACTTTCATTTCTTTTCTTTGTCATAGCTCCGCACTCGCATCAGGATGTTTATATGCAGGCGTGGAGGTGCGCATCATCTGCGCTAAACCAGATTATCCTAGGTTCTTTTTGTTCTGGTTTTTATCCCCAAAGCATGGCTTCAGTCCGGTTTCCACTTTGGAAGCATCTATCATCTAAATGCCCTGCCTTCAAAGTTCTTGGAAACCACTTTATTTTGCCCATCTGTTGCATCCCTAAGATTCTTATGGTTAAATTTAAAGGTTTTAGGGGAGTAGATATTTTTCTGTTGACTTTATAAGTTCTTCCTTCCATCCTTTTTGGCTAGATTTTCTGTACTTAATATTATTCCATCATTTATTTTTTCTAAGTGCCCTGCTTTAACTTTAGAAACAAAGAACAAAGAGGAATAGTGGAAAGATACTCCAATTAAGTAATATCTTCCTCCATAAATCTTATATTTTTAGCATATCTCTGAAACTTTCATTAAGGCTACTCTGTAGCCTCTGTGGAGTAAAAAGATCACAACAATGTCATTTAAAAAAAATCTGTTAACTTTATTACTTTTATGAGTGCAATAGGCAATATTTACCTTTACTCCTAAAGGATTACTGGGGGGGGGGTCCTTTTGGGAGATTTTGGGCAATTTTAGTGTATATTTTGTAAAATAAAAATATTTCCTTATAAAAGTAACTAGGAATAGTACAATGGTGTTACTAAGACACAACTCTAAACAATCACTAGTGAGCAATGCCATGTATTGCTTTGGAAAAAAATTAAGTAGCAAATTATTTGAAAAACAATGTTCCAAGTTTTGCACAAACTAAAAACTGAGCCAAATTCTTCTGTTACTTTCATTGTTCATATAAGATCTTCTAGAGACAGACTACATTTTCAGAAATGGAGATCAGCTATCAGTTCTTCATCCCAGTATACAGATTGAGTCTCCCTTATCTGAAATGCTTGGGACCAGATGTGTTTTGATTTTTAAAAAAAAAATTGGATTTTGGTGATTTAGACAAATCTAAATACAAAATTCATTTATGTTTCATATACACCTTATACACATAGCCTGAAGATAATTGTATGTAATATTTTTAATAATGTTGTACATGAAACAAAGTTTGTGAGCAGTGAACCATCAGAAAGCAAAGATGTCACTATCTCAAACATCCATGAAAAAAGTTTTGGTTTTTGGAATATTTCAGATTTTGGAATTTTGGATAAGGGAGACTCAGCCTGTATGTTGCTAGGTGTCACTTAATAACTGCGCACGTACCACTAATTCATTCAGACTCCAATCTCCTCTTTGAAACTGAACTAAATTTGGAGTGACAGACCACATGGCCATAACAGCTGGCTTATTTTTGGACTTTGTTTGCCTATCCTGTGTGGTATGTCTGTTAAATGGTGTGTCTATTAATTATTGTTGCTCCCTCCCTTGATCCATGAGGAGAGAAATAAGAAATCACCATCATCATCCACTTTTTTGTTGCATCTAGCCTAATAAAGAGTTCTGGAGAACTCAAAAACCTTATAAACTTTTATGGTATTTCAACTGATTCCAATAAACTATGGGATTTGTTTTTGTTTCTATCATGATCAGCATGGCTGTCTTGTTTTTGTTTTGTTTTGTTTTGTTTTGCTATACCTACTGTTTCTCTATTTTCCTCTAATGAGTTAGAATGCTGTGATAGTACATATTTTCAGCTGAAATATAGCATCATAATGAGACAAATCAGAAAGAGTGAGTCTAGGTCCTTTAGAATGGTGAGTATTTGTGATCTCAGGGGCAAGAGCTTATCTATTAAAATGTGTTTATCAAATTCGCTGTGATAGAGTTTCAGGATTTCAGACTGAAAACATGGGACAGCAATGATGCTGTAAAATACTTATTAAAAAGTTAAGGAGTTTTGGAAGAGCAACCATCCTACAAGCCCAAGATATATTCAGCAATTCCTATCTTGAATGGCCTTGTAATCCAGCAGTTCCTTAGAATGCAAAAACTTTGTTAGTCAGAAATTGGAAAAAGTAGATAAGGTTGGAATCGTGCATAAGTGCCTCCAATTTTCTTGTGCTCAAGTGTTAGAAATATAGTCCTCCACTGAGGAAGAGCATTAACTAGCATGGTTTTTTTACTTGGATGAGTTGATTCTAACACCAGAAAATGAGAATTTATTTTATCATTCTCCTGATTTATTTTTGGAACAGAAATCTGTAGAAAGGTGGAGAAAAAATGACAGTATCAGTACACATGCCCCATATTTGTACAGCATGAATTTGATAACTGTCTCTAACTGAATTAAACTAAAACCACAAGAGGCAGAAGCAAGAGTATACAACCTTGTTGGGAGCTTGTTCCTATGCAAAAGCATCAGATTGAAAGCCATTTTCTTTAACAAAGGTTATTGGGTCAGCATAAAGGTTATTCCTTTTAGTGATAAGATGTATTTTTTTTAAAAAAAATGGACCTGCTTCTTTTTTGATTAATTCTGATATTGTATACAGTGTTTACCTAATGAAAGAAACCAGGTAGTCTATTTTACACCACAGAAGACAGATTAATGATTGAAACAAACACAGATTTTATTCAAGGACTCTAAGGAGGATCATGTATAAAACATATTAACCTAAGAGTTGACAAGGCATTACAAATTTCCCACAACTGATTGAATCCACAGA
Source organism: Phrynosoma blainvillii (assembly GCA_026167975.1). Lineage (NCBI taxonomy): Eukaryota > Metazoa > Chordata > Lepidosauria > Squamata > Phrynosomatidae > Phrynosoma > Phrynosoma blainvillii. The sequence goes on from JANUYF010000005.1 coordinate 44,938,102, forward strand.
TAATCTTAATATCTCCCTGATAACATTTGCAAAATGAAATTCTTGAGTACCACAGAAGCCATATTTTTTTCCAGTGCCTGTCATCTGAAAATGACACACTATAAAAATGCCATGGTCCATGAAAAACTAGAAATAAGATGTGTACAATTATAATAAACTAGAACGACATACAGTTAGCTGCCAACTGTTAAATAAATTCAAAGTCCCAAGAAGAATAAAGAATATATTTCTTCTTTTTTTTTGGGGGGGGGTCTTTTATAAAAAATGTTTAGGGGTTTTCCCCATCCTAGCTAATGTTTATAGAACTATTGGAAGTGGTATTTATTTAATTTATAAAAATAACTTTAAAATTAACAAGTTGATCAGACTGTAACATGAAATATTTATTAATAAAGTGGGTCAGCCTAGTTATGGGGGGGGGGGAACACTTTACTATCACCATATTCACACCTGTACCTACATTTTCAGGATATTTTGTCAGATTTATTTATGACTATAAATTTTAATTTCATAGTAGCTCTTTCACAATTTGTTTTATTTTGCAAAATGTCACGTAACCATTCAGCATCCTGAAAGAATGAAATAAAGAACACACGTGACTCCCTCCACTAGATGATTTTCCTCCTGCTTAAAGCTGCCTGCATTATAGTAATGGGGTCCATAAAATGTAATAAGCAAAAGGTGTACTTTAATTAGCCAACTCATGCTATGAATGAATAAATCATGTGTATGCATCTGCATGGTAAATATATCATGTTATCTCATCATGGTCAATGAAGATGGAGTTCATTGATTAAACACACACACACACACACACACACACACTATTCAATATTCAGTTTTACTATTATGACAGCCCATTAACTGAAAGGATCCTACCAAACAGGCTGTAACCTATTTTGACATAGCTTTTTGGGTTGGTTATCAGATAAAGATGCCATTCAATCAAATGTTAAATCTGGTTTGTCTCATAAAAGCATTTAATACCATCTAGGAAAGGATTTCTTCCTTTATTATCTCCAATGCTTCTATTAACCAATGCTACAGCTCACTAGGGACTAGGGGTCAACACATCTTTCTCTAAATACTGAGAACTAGGAGCAAATGTTACAATTCCAACAGGTCTGGAGAGGTCCATCTATTGGAAACATTCCACCTTGTTGCCAGGCAGCTCTGACTTCCAGGAAACAGTTGTCTCTGCAAGCCCATGGAGAAAACATCTGCCACAAGGACACCGAGGGGGAGCTAAAGATTTGTTTTACAACTACCACAGTCCTGTTAGTCTCTACTGTCATTGAAAACCAAAAGCAACCATTCTCATTCCAGCTACAAGGGCCAGCCAAGACATTTACTGCCGGAAACAAAAGACAAAATGGTATCCCATTCCACTGCATTTACAGAAGCTAGATTGGCAGCTGAATCTTGGCTCAACACTGGTAATAGGAGTGCATCCCAAACAATTTAGGTGGTTCACAACAGACTGTGTGCCACACACAGCATTGTCCTCCTAGAGAAGGAAAAGTTCTGGGATCTGAGGAGGAAAAGTTGGGGAGTTATCATGTTGTTGTTGTTGTTGTTGTGTGCCTTCAAGTAATTTCCAGCTTACCATTACCTTAAGGTATGGGGTTTCTTGGCAAATTCTTCAGAGGAAGTTTGTCACCACTTTCCAGTTATGTCGGCAACTGTTACCTAGAGTACTTTTTCTTCAGCAGCCCCTACACTGTGGAACAACCTGCAGGAAGAGATTTGACAGATGAATATCCTGTCAGAATTTAAAACAGCATTGCAGATCAGTCTCTTTCAGTAGGCTTATCCAGATTATTTTAAATTGTGAATTCTAAATGATTAATTTTAAATGTGGATTGTTTTAATATGTGTACATCTTATGTTTTCTTTTAAATTGGTATATGTTTTAACTGATATGTTTTAATTGATCTCATGTATTTGTTGTTTCCCATTTTGATCCATGGAGAGAGGTGGGTGAGAAATATAATAATAATAATAATAATAATAATAATAATAATAATTTATAGAAGATCCATTGAAATGAATGGGCAGAAGCCATTTTAATTAGCTGTCAACTGTGTCAAATCTGATATTCTAAAACTTATCACTCTCTGTTTGTAGATGAGTCTAAGGCTGCTGAAAATAAGTTCAAATGAATGGAAGTATTTGGTCATCTTCATTGCAGATTTTGAAATATGTAACACATGAACATCAAGATATTTATGTAACCCATAATTAATTTCTCTTCAATTGGAATAATATGTGCCAACTTAAAATCTCTTTAAAATTAAGTACAGGTAAATGCAAGCATATACAATTTGCAGTAAATTGCTGCTTGTCTTTGAAATGTATAATCCTACATATTACAGTCAAATCTTATATGTCTTTGGACCAGTTTTCGTTTCTCCTGGAAAATTCTCTAGGGTTATCAGTGTATCTTCAGCTATCTTAGAACTTGCTATGTCTTGTGCATATTAACTTACCCCAGATGTGGTTGAACAATAGCACATTTCTTCCAATAACCATAAGTTTAAATTCAGGGAGCACAGATGGTTGTTAAGATTCACTACCATCTGTTGAGATTCCATTGTGGACACTGACAAGTGTGTCTATCTGTTCACTGGGTTCAGGGGGCAAATAACAAGGGATGAATAACATTGGAGGTACTCAAGTGCCATGATGTTTTCTCATTTTTGTTGGAAAGGATTATTGCTAACTTTGTATTATCTTGCACTAAGTTTACATTGCTACATATCTTTTGCTTGGTAGTAATGCATTAGAGCTGTGACTGATGTACCACAAAGAAGATGTAACACAACCTTGCAGTTTAACTTCAGGCACACAAAACTGCTGTAAGAACTGCTGGCTGCCATGGGAAGTTCATACATCTCAATAGGGAAAGTAAAATTGAGGGAGTAAGGCAAGAATAGTTTTGTCACCACTTTCCATTACTTACCATTGAAACAATTAAGCTTATCACATTGTGTTCTCAGAATGTAATGAGTACACGATGAGAACGAAACGGAACATATTTTATCACATGGTATGATCCTCATCGAGTTCCCATTCTGTGCTCTGACAGCCTGTTCCAGGAGGAGAACTGTAAAAATGCATCCTCAGCCAGCAAGAACGCTTTCAGACCGTTGAAAATATAAGAACGCTTTCAGACCATTCGATATGATGTGTGTGCGATAATCCTACCCGGTCTCAATCTGTCTTCATGTTTTGATTGGCTAAGACTACCTCGCACACACATTATATCCTCCTCTCCCATCCTAGAACGTCCATAAACTCAACTCAACTCTTCCAGTGTTGATGCAAGGAAGGTGCCACAGGCAATTAAAAAAATATTTTTGTAGATTGAATTGTGTCGTGTTTACAACAAAAAAACAATGAATGCTCACTACCTAAACCTTTCGGTAGCATTCTTTCCCATGCAGACATAGAGGTTTTTGCAACAGTGAACGTGCGTCAATGAGGGACAGCTGAGGAACTACTTTAGCACCGGTACTGGTACAACAATAAATGCAGTGTGATAATATGTATTCTCATAACGTTACTATCCTGTTATCAATAGTCTAATGTGGTAACACCTGTTCCCATATCGTTATGTTCCAAGAACTCGGTGGGAACGTTACAGGTACTGGTGTGATAAGCTTAAATGATAAGAAGCAAAGCATGCCATTGAAGAGACTAAAACAACAACAATCACTCTGATATTGTGTGTCAAAAGGTCCTTTGGAAGTGCAGCATAAAAAAGAACTCAACATTTCTCCCTCTCTTATGCTAGAGTTTACAAGAAACTCAGATATACCACCATATTCTTGGGCCTATAATCAGCTTCTGATACTTTCTATGTCCCAGAAACAATTGCATTTCAAATAGAATAAGATATCTACATCTGGAAATGATTTTATATTGTTTTATTTGATGTGTGGTATTAATGGTGGTGGTGGTGGTGGTGCTGCTCATTATCATCATCATCATCATCGTCATCATCATCATCATTTTTTAAATACCGGTACAAGATTTATTGCTGTCTAAGGAAGAACCTACAGCTCTCCCTGTGTTCTCTCTGACATGCTTCCTTTCCTTCAATATCAGTGGAGCCAGTTAAGGCCTGGCAAGAGCTAGTATTACCCTGGAGCCAAGGTACAGTTTGTAGAAGCTGTCAAATCACTCCTGCCCCACCTCTGCCTCTCTTTGACAGACTATTTACCATTCCTCCTTTATGATTAATAGGGTGTTACCAATGCCTACAAGAAGCACTTTGTGTATCTTAGGCTTGGGTATTCATGATTAAAAACAAGATTCTCTTTTTCCTGGTACCTTCTCCCTAAGTCCTATACTCACCTCAAAATCTTTACACATCCCAATAATCCTATCCTTTACCCTGTGAAATACTCACTCCTATGAGGACTGAGGTACTGATCCATCCATAGGTTCTTCTGTAGGACACAGTTTTTGCTTTCATTGGCAGGCTTTCTTCTCTCAACTCACTGCCATGGACAAAAGATGTCAGATAGAAAGCATTCCCATCAAACATCTTAGACAAACATTTCCTGATGGTTACATTCTAGCCACCCTTGTATTATAGTTCATCTGTCCAAAGAGAGGTTGGAATTTACTCCATTCCATTCTGATGTGAAGTGGTATATAAATTCTGTGAATGATTGAGTAAGTGAATGAATGAGTATTGCCCTAAATTATGAGAATTGTTAGTATAACCCTTAGCCTCCCCATGCTATCCCCAAACTACTTACTGTTGACAAGTGTGTGTGCAACTACTAACTTGGTATAACACCCTCCCAAAGTCCTTCTTCATATATATCCAAATCACAGTAATTAGAAAGAATATCACCTATTCATCCTTCATTATTATACCCTCCCTTTTTGAAGGAAACTGAACTGACAAACAACTTTGTCCATCCCCTAATCTAGGGGGTATATGTTATTGGCACCGCAAAAGACTCTGCAAGAAGCTCCTGTGCCTTGTAATCCATGGCCCGTTCATAGGACTAAAATAAGCAGATCCTGTACTCTTCAATTGTCCTGATTTGGCAGGGACAGCCCCAATTAATCCTCTGGTATTCCACTTTTTCAGCTGCTTTTGAAATGTCACAGTTTAAAATCTGAAGTCAGGGAAAATAAACAAAATATATTTTTACAAACCAGATTAACAGAGGGAAATGCCAATGTCAAATTAAGACAATAAGGGAGTATATGTCAAATGAATGTGTAAGAAACAACAGAAGAGTATTGGAATGTTTTTTTATATGACAATTTTAACAACACATATATATTTTTATTGTTATTTGTTGTTATAAAAATAAAGTAAAAATAAAATAAAATACCACAGGTTTTTTTCTCCTCTTCTCACTTTCCGCCTTTGTCTTTAGCTTGCTTCAAATGCTGCAAACTGAGTTCAAAATGCAAAATAGTTTGCTCTCATTTACTTCAGCAGAGCAGAGAGGAAAAGAGAAAACAGGGAAATCTGCTCTTCCTAGTAATAATAATAATAATAATAATAATAATAATAATAATTTATATCCCGCCCCTCTGCAGAGCAATCGAGGCGGCTTAAAACATTAAAATTTCCATACAGATATATTAATACAATCTAAACAACATAAAAATCCCAAATCCCACCCGTCCTTTAAGAAGTAAGGGTTCTTCTTATTCCAGGCCGGATGGTGCTGTTTAGTTCCCACTGAGCCATGGAAGCTCACTGGTTGAACTGGGATGAGTCACACATTACCAGCTCTAGAAAACCTCATGATAGATTCACCTTAGGGTTGCCATAAGCTGGAAACAACTTGAAGGCACACAACAAATAAGGTCCCTGTCCCTGATTTAGGGGAACAGCTATGTTATTTGTCATCCCACCACCCTGCAGGGTTAGGTCCCACCTCCTTTGTCAGCATAAAACTTAGCAAATGCGAAGTCAAAATAAAACACACATCAGATTCAGTTTCAATTGTGAAATATTGGAGCTTATGAGATTCCAATGTAGGACATGGTACAACAAGTTAAGCAAATATCAAACAAGGTCATATAAGTGAAACTGTCCTGTTTAATAATTTGCAACAATTATATGACTTCAGGGTGGGTATATTCCTTCTGAGTTGTTCCAGAAATATCTTTGAGAAAAATGTGGGCTTCTCTCAAGAGAAGATTGGCCCTGAGGAAGTACCTGTTAATCTCCCAGCATTCACTACCTTTCCTGGCACCTGTCCTGAATTTACCTTTGAGGAGTGGGTTAAACTCCAGGGGCTCATTCCCACTTGCATTTAAACCAGTTTACGAGTTGCATTGACACCAGGTTGCTGAATCAATTCAGGCTGATGCATGGTTCCCACTATGGAGGCGAATTATTTCCTTATTCCATTAATTCATGTATTTTTTGACATGATTGTTGTTCCCACTAGATTTGCGCCGCTACAAAATGTATGTTCAGTATCAATTGCAATCGATCCATCCTGTGTTTTTTTTTAAATGTCAATCATCTATACATCATCAGTGATGCCAGTAAGAGAAGGGGAAAGAGAGCACTGGGAGGACACCCCCCCCCATGGACCATCCAGGAAAAAAAAAATATGGAGGACATCCCCAAATCAAAGCCCAAAGCTCTCCTAGGAATATCAATGCATGCCTCTTGGTCCTGCTCAAAATGGAGAACCTTCCCGAGATATATATATCATGCAGGAAGGTCCTTTGATATATATCTCTCCTAGGAATGTTGATGCAGGGCTTCTCTAAGTGATGCTCAGAATGGAAGACATTAAGGGCAGGACTTAACACATGTGGGGGACCAGGTGGTGGCCTCGCAGTCTTGGAGGACACGGGGAATTGAAGTGGTGACCTCCCAGTCTTGCAGGATGTGGAGGACATAGGGGGAGCTTAGGTGATGTCCTCCCAGCCTTGTAAGAGTTGGAGGGCATGGGAGGGTTGAGGTGCTGACCTCCCAGCCTTGTAGGACTTGGAGGGGAGACCTTTTTGAAATTCCTCCTGAACAGGAGGAGGTTGAAATGGAGGACAGGTCCTGGAGAAGGGGGCCATCGGGTTCCCCTGGACCTCTCCCCAGAGTTGGGGGTTTCTGCGCCTGTCCCTCTTTGTGCTGGCACAAGGGGGCACCCCTCTGCCAACCTTCTGTCCTAGTTCCTCCCCTCCAGTGCGATGCGATTGAGACCCAAATGTCATTCACATTTGTTAAACACACCTGCAAAGCGATTGTTTTCGAAAGAACCTCCAAAAGATCCATCTTCAAAAGGAACAATTTTGCATTTGCCTCTCTTCACTGCGATTCACCATGATTCAGACTGAACACAGTTGGGTCTGAAATCATTTCCTATGTGAATGAGGCACATATAAACTGATCTGCAAATCAGTTTTAATCATAGTGGGAATGAGCCTCAGAAGACTTCAAATTCCCAGTGTTCTTAATGACAACATGGAAGCTTCTTTAAAGATGATAGGAAAATTAGTTTTATGGACTGCAGTTCCCAAAGTCTTCAAGCCAATATGACCCCTGACCATGCTAGCTAGAGGAAACTAGAATTGTATTCTTTAAACATATACTTGCCATCCTGCCAATGCTCTGTTTCTATACATGCTGACAAGCCTTTCTTGGGCTGCAGCCGCATTGCAGAAATGACCCAATTCAATATGACTTTAACTGACATGGCTCCATGCTATGAGATTCTGGGAACTCCAGTTTTGTGAGACATTTATTCTTCTCCATCAGAGAGATATGATGCCACAACTAATTACAATTCCCAGAATTCCATAGGTTGGAGCCATGGCAGTTAAAATAATGTCAAATTGGGTTATTTCTGCAGTGTGAATGCAGCCAATATGCATTTTACTCAGAAGCAAACCCCATTGTGTCCAAATACAGTTCCCAGAATTCCATAGCATGGAGCCATTATTGTTAAAGTGGTTTCAAATTCAATTATTTCTGCAGTACAGTAAGGTTCCATGGGAAACCTATAAATATCACCATAATTCAAGTGCATAAACCAATCACAGAGGCAGAACAGGAAGAAATTGATAAATTCTATGAAGTAATATAGGAAGAAATTGACAGCACACCAACACAGGATATCAAGCTGATCATTGGAGATTGGAACATAAAAATTGTAAGCAAAGAAGAATAAAAAACAGTAGGCGGATTTGGATTACACAAAAGAAATGAAGAACGTGAGCATTTGCTACATTTTTGTGAAGCCAGCAACCTATTCATTGCAAATACATTTTTCGTACAACCAGAAAGAAGGCTATACGCATATATATCACCAGATGGTTAACACAAAAACCAAATAGATTATATAATTGGAAGTGAAAGATGGCGGAATTCTATATTGGTGGCCAAGACCAGACGAAGTGCCGACTGTGGAACAGATCAGGAATTACTCATAACTAAAATAAGAGTAAGACTCAAGAAGAAAACAAAACCAGTGATTATACCAAAATATGATCTAAATAATATCTCAACAGAATTTACGGACAACATAAGAAACAGATGATATTCCAACTGAACTGCTGCAATCTACATTGACAGAGTCAACTCTAGTGCTAACCAACATACGTCAACAGATATGGAAAACAAAACGATGGTCAACAAATTTGAAGCAATCAATATACATCCCATCCACAAAAAGGGAGACACAAGAGACTGTAACAACTATAGGACCATAGTACTGATCTCCCAAGCAAACAAAATCATGCTCAAAATTCTGCAACATAAACTCCAACCATACATGGAGAGAGAAATCCCAGAGGTCCAAGCAGAGTTCAGAAAAGGAAGAGGCACTAGGGACCACATTGCAAACATACAATAGCTAATGGAGCGCACCAGGGAATTTCAAAAGAAAATCAGCATGTACTTTATAGAGTACAGCAAAGCCTTTGACTGCATAGATCAGGGGTCGGCAACTATGATGACAAGACATAGACTTCAGACAAAGTCATATTTTGGACACATCATGAGAAGGCATGATTTTCAAAATGGCGGCTGTGGTGCACGCAGAGGCGGCAGTGGCAGCGGCGGCGGCAGCGCACGCAGGGGGGTCGTGTGCTGCAGCAACGGGTGTGCGCGCATGCGCCACCACTCCCCCCCCCTCGGCCCAGTGGAGACGAGGACTTCGGGGGACCGGCCCAGGACCAAAAAAGGTCCTGGCATAGATCATGAAAGGCTATGGAATGCCCTTGAAGACATGGGAGTGCCAACACAACTGATAGTCCTGATGAAGAATCTGTATTCAAGACAAGAGGCCACTGTCAGAACAGAACACGGAGAAACAGAATGGTTCTCACTTGACAAAGGAGTCAGACAAGGCTGTATTCTTTCACCCTATCTGTTCAACTTGTATGCAGTAATAATGACATTATTACTTTGGAATAGTGCAGAGTCACATTGTGTGAGCTGTGTAATAGACACATATATAAATTAAATGTTCATAGGCCACTGAGGAAGACAAGAGTCGAAACGCATCTGGCCTTGGTTTATGAATTTTCATTTTACCTTTTTCTGCATTTGCAGATCCTCTAGTGGGGTAAATGGTACCCTTTTAGTAATTTGCCTTTTTTTTTTTTTTTGAACTACAAGTATGTTTTTTACGAGCATTGTTATTCTTTTATAAATTTGGCCCTTGATTTTTTGTGCCTTTTAATACATTTTCATTATTGGCATGTGATTTAGTGGGGTAATTTTACCCTTTTAGTAATTTTAGGGGCTTTTCTGCTCCAGGGTTTAGCTAATTCTTTCTACATATCTTATACCATTGTTTTTGAAGTTGGGTGGGGCATGGTTGTTTTTATTCCTTTGGCATAACCCCCTTCTTTGGTTTTTTGGTACACAACTTGTATGCAGAACATATCATAAGAAAACAGTTAAGAAAGAAGATAGGAGGAAAATCAATGCATTTAAGCTGTGGTGCTGGAGAAGAGTGCTGAGGATTCCACGGACAGCCAAAAGGACAAACAAGTGGGTCGCACAACAGATCAAGCCAGAGATATCCCTAGAAGCCAAGATGACAAGACATAGACTTTGGACAAAGTCATATTTTGGACACATCATGAGAAGGCATGAATTGTTGGAAAAGACAATAATGTTAGGAAAACTGGAGGGAAGAAGAAAGAGAGGAAGACCACATGCTAGATGGATGGACTTTATTAAAGAGACCACAAATATGAGTTTGCAGGAGCTGGGTAGAGCAGGAGAGGATGGGGGGGCTGGAGATGTCTCATCCAGAGGGTCACCATGGGTCGAAACCAACGCAAAGGCAGTTAACAACAACATTATCTCTCCCTCCTCTATACCTTTCTGATATCCACTGCTACTTAGATAGATTCAACTGCAAGCTGTCAGAATTATGTTCCAAAGTTTTTTTGAGCACAAATAATAAAATTTTACCCAAAGAATTGGACATCTTCACTTAATTTACTTCCAAAGTACATGAATGGTCATTGCACCACTGATGGAAAGACATCCTGCTTAGTTAATAAAGTACATTACAAACAAGTCAGAACACATATGCCCACTAATATTTCAAACCTTAATGACACTATATTAGGCTTCAGCCCTAAGCACACTTATATGCATGCAAGCCCTGGCATCTAATTAATCAGAAAAACATTCTGCCAAGACATTTTCTGGAAAGGGAGTAACATGACGACATACCTGTGAAATGAAAATAGGATTAGAATAATGGGATGCCTCAATACTCCTACTAACATTTTATATACAGATTTAATTCCCTGCACAAAATCCCTGTTAGACACCCCACAATTTAAAGGATTGGGGAAAGGAAGCCAAACATGTATCAGTGGCAGTTTTTCCACAGAGGTCAATAGCTTTTATCTACTATCCAGTGATGCTTCATTTATAAATCTGCCTTAGCTTAGTAATATAGGGCCTTTGCAGACTGCCAGAAATAGTGCAAATTGAGTCCACTTTAAGGGTTAGGGTTAGTGCTAGGGAATCATGAGAAGTTGTTGTTGTTTTTTCCCTGAGACATTGAGCCTTCTCTGTCAAGTGGACTCAATTTGCACTATTTTTAGCAGTCTGCAAAGGCCCATAGTTACCTATCAACAGTGAGCCCTTTGTATCCACTGGGGTTTGGTTTCAAACCCCCCCCCCCCCCCATGGATACACAAATCTGTGGGTGTTCAAGTCCCATTATATAAAACAGAGTAGTAAAATGGTGTCCTTATATAATATGGCAAAATCAAGGTTTGCTTTTTGGATTATTTTTTCATATTTATTTTTATTAACGTAGCATTTCATACAAATTACAATTCTTAATTTAATTATAAGCACAAGTATGTATTACAACTAATTGTAATTTCTATGTAAAGGAGAAAGGGAAAAAAGAAAGATAAATAACCTTTTTAATTCTTAAATGTGTCTGTTATTTTTGTACTTCTATTGATGACATTGTCTTGTGTGATTATTTCTTATGGATTGTTCTTCTTCCACTCAAAGTTTAGCTTCTTAATTAACTTCAGTATTTATATGGCTTTCTTAATTTTTCTGATCCTATTATTCTTATATCTTCTGTAACATTGGAATTTTATTTCCATCTGTTTTTACAATGTTTAACGACAGGTTCCCAGTCCTCCTCGATCTCCTCTTCAGACTTTCCATGTATCAAATTTGTTAGATGGTCCATTTTTATCATGTCCTGTAATTTAAGCAACCATTCATCTATTGTGGGTAGAATGTTAGTTTTCCAGTACTGTGCCAGGAGTAATCATCCAGCAGTAATCATATATAGAATTTTTTTCCAGTGTTGGTTTTCCATTTGTTGTTCATATTTAGTAGATATATTTCTGGAATCATGTCATATTTTGTTTTGAGTATGCTGCTGATCTCTGCGTGTATATAGTTCCAAAATTTCTTTATTTTTTGACATTCCCACCACACTTGATACAATGTGCCCACTGCCGATTGGATTATTTTTTTCTGAATATTTTCAAGTTGTGAATGGTTGAATCTGTGGATACAGAATCAGTGAATACTGAGGGCAGAGTATATTCCTGCTCCTTCCTCAAGCTTGTGCTGACAAAACTGGTACTTCTCAAACACTGTTTCTTTTTCTAGATATACAATAATCTTTTAAATGCTTTTAAACCTTCTATTAGGGCAGGGGTAGGCAACCTTTCCCCTTTAAGGGCCGAGGGACTTCAGCTCCCAGAATCCCAGGAGCTATTGGCCAACATGGGACTATTGGCCAACATGGCTGAGGCTTCTGGGAGCTGAAGTCCCTCGGCCCTTAAAGGGGAAAGGTTGCCTACCCCTGTATTAGGGGTTTTGCATGTTCATCTTATTATACCTTTCCATTCTAATGCATTACTTCTAGTGCATAATATGTATCTATTTTCCCCCATTTCTCCACCTGCATACCTATCAGTTTTCCAGCTGTAGAATTTCTCCCCAACTGCTGGTTTTGTGTCTAACTTCACAATTTAAAAGCTCTTCCCCATTAATTCCAAAATTTTGTGACTGTAGTAGAAGATTACATGACTGACACCCCAATGATTCTGAAAACAGAATCCATACTCGTACAGAAATGTGGATCAGTTTAATATTATCTACATGGTAGTGATAGGTTCTCTTGACTCAAGTGTGTAATATATGAGAGGATTCTCTTCACTTAATCAGTTGAGCTCTTTTCTTTGTAGGTAGTAAAACTGGCAGAAAGGTTAAAAACAATGTTTGGAAGTTGATAATAATAATAATAATAATAATAATAATAATTTGTATCCCGCTTATTGAAAAAACAATCCAAGCAGCTTACATAAAAACCCATACAATATAACCCCAAAGACACCCCCCCTTAAAACAGTATTAAACATCTCATAATTAAAATAACAATAGACCTAAAAACAATTAATATAACTAATAACAAATAAAAACATTTATAAGACAGCAAAACCCGGCCAACCTCTAAGACGTTCCTCATCCATCAAAATGATGGGGCCACGAGAGGAAGAAGAGGGGCCGGGAAGCCCAAGGCTGGGGTAGTTAATCTGGAAAGGCCTGCCGGAAGAGATCCATCTTGACAGCTTGATACAGCAAACTTGGAGCAGTGGTGTGGATCAGAGAACACACTATAGAAAGTTTGAATGAATTACAAAATGAATACATTCCAGTAAATGGTTTAAATTAATCTGTCCCTGATTAAAAGAATTGTGAGGCAAATTAGCTCAATAAATGTGAAGCCTTAATAATTATTATTACACTTGAGAGCAATTAATGGAATATAATAATTACCTAGCTTTGACCAGGCTTCAAAGATTATCTTAGGCAACTACATTTTAGTGCTGAAAAATAAAAGTCATGAATGGATTGTTGCTTTGCATTGCTCTGATCAGCTGCACACACCTTTAGTTCTAGGATTCAAATGAAGCGAGGAAGGAGCATAGCCTAGTCAGATGAATAATCTTATTCAAAGCACACACAAAAAGATATTTCTTTTTCAACATTATGAGTGAGAAAGTATTTTTCCAAATGACTAATTAATGCTGTCAATCAAATGAATTCAGGAAATGGTCTTACTAGCAGGAATTCCATTAGTGAATAAATTTAAATCTTATATACAACCTGAAGGCCTTCTGCTGAATTTCCTGGGATCAGAATCTGGACTAGAAATTCTGATCAGGAAGCAACTCAGATTCCTATGCTTCGAAGAAATGAAGTGCCTCATTTCCCAAGCTGACGCAAGACATCTTCAACAGATCAGCTCAAAAAGAACCTGCAGAGAGGTATGCAAAACAACCCAGGTCAAACCCTTGACATCAGCAGGCTGGGCTGAGAAAGACTTGTCTTGAAAACCTGGAGACCTGCTGCCTGTTATGTATATGCATTAAACCAGAGCTTGGAAAAGTTACTTTTTCAGAGGACAACTCCACAAATTCACAACAAAAAAGTGTGTCGGGGGATCAGGAGAAATATGGGTAGGTGCCACTCACCACTGTCTCCACTGTTGGTTTTCCATCCCCTGATCACCATTCCCTGGTACCCAATTATGGTATCTTCTTGAGTCTAGCAGCTACTCTTCAGAATATTCAGAGAACTTGTTCTCACAAACATCCATTGGACATTCTCCGGAAGGTAATGTATGGCCCTAAACATAGCTGGGACTAGCCCACACAGCCCCAAGGGTGAATCTCTCCCCAAGTAGATTTTTTTTTTTTAAAAAAAATGGGTTCACAGTTCCAGTGTTGCTGGACATGCTGTAATAATTGAATCCAAGTCTCCTTCCTACAAGGGTCTGAGAAAATATAGAACTTAGCATTACAGTGTTTTCCTCTCAGACAGGATTTTAGGTTTGAGTATATTAAAACAGAGCCCACCAAAACCAAGAAAGAGGCTTTGAGAAAATCACATTGAGTTTATCTTTATACTTAATTTTATCAAATTGATTTTATGCTTTCCCCCCAAACCCTCTGTAATCATATCTTCCCAAACTATATGAATTAAATAGACTTTTGAGATAGCCTTTAAAGGGGGGAGGGGAGGAAGGTGTTTATCAGTGTTGAACATTTTGGAATTCATTTTGAATTCCCTAGATACTTAGACATGATTCTGTTTTGGTTTTTGTCATAGCATAGTTGAGTAATTTCACTGCAATATCTGAGAAGAGGAACTAAAAAAACAGAAAACCCTGATCAATAATCAATTTGCAGGCATCTTTAGGAATATGTCATGACACATTAGTCAGGGAAATGCAGGTAAAAATTACATTTTTCCACCACTAAAGGAGTCACAAATAGAAATGGTTTCCTTGGAGATTTAACAGCAGTACTTAAAAGCAAGAGGAAGTTTTTCAAGAATGGTCTTTGCCCAAGCCATTTAATTAAATCTCTCCTAGTGATGCAGAAAGAGAAAGAGAGAAAGTGAAAGAGAGAAAGAGTGCTAATTTGCTGGGGAAGTCCATGCTTTTATGTTAATATATTTTATCCACGACTATAGTAAGGTCAACTAAAAAAATTAATCCATTCAACAATAGCCTGATCCTATGTGTATCTGAGTACATGTGCTTTCTTACAATTGTATTTATAGGGCATCATTCATTGCTTCACAGTTACCAGTGATAATGTCACTCCTGCTTAAATTCATTCAGGATGGAATTCCATATTTTTTTTGCCAATACCTGGAAAAGTTTTGGACCTGTGCACATTCTTCCCATAATCTCAATAGATGCTAACTATTCAGAATGTTCTGTTTGGAAACATCAGTTGTGGTGCACATGTCTATAATATGAAATGACAGCACACATAGCAAATATACATTAAGGCCAAGGAAATGTGCAGGCATGTTCTGCATTTGGCACATATTTATTATTTTATTTATTACAACATTCATCTTCATTTGTTGTATTTGCTTGTTGTGTTTGCATCCTGTCTTCCTCCCACAAAAAGAAAAAGGCACCATGCACAGTATTCCTTGCATTTTATTTTCACAACAGCCCTGTGAAGTAGGATAGACTGGGGGGCGGGGGAGTCACCAAGTGAGCTTCCAAAGTTGATTCCAATGTACATCTTCCCATTCTGCCAGACTAATCACTATATAACACCAGTGCTTGGAAAAGGTACTTCTTGAAACTACAAATGCCAGAATGCTAGCCACTTTGTGCACTCTCTGGGTTTTGTCTGGCAAATGTAGTCCAAAAAAGAAAGAGTTTTCCAAACTCTTAACAGCACTGACTTTCACCACGTCTTGTTTCAGTCATTTCTGAAGCCCCCTACAACAAGTATTCTTAGTGGGACCCATGACAACAGTATGTTGCTGTTAATAAGATGGGTGTTGAATTTTGGAAATAGTGGTGGGCAAGTGTTTAGAAACAACCAGTGCCATGTAGAAAACCCATTATAATTATGAGGAGTGCCAAATACCACAACAAAATTTGGTTCAGTTTGAAATTCAGTAGCTCAGTGCCAATCCATCCAGGTCTCCTCTATTCCTAGTTTCTTCCTCTTCTTTCCTTTTTCAGTTAACTTGTGAGGTGTGGAGAACACAGAAAATAAAAGCAGAAAAGGTTATGGATACCAGGATGTGTATCTTTATGTTTTCAGTTTTACGGGAGAGATACAATGGATGGAGAGAAACAATGGATACAACTGGCTTCCAAGTATGACTAGGTAATTTCACTGCTACTGAGCAGAGTATTTTAAAAATCTATTCAGCCCATTCAGTCAAGAGGAATTAAAATTACAGATAATAGATTTAATGGCACCTAAGCTTTGTCTGTTTGTTGTTGTTAACTGCCCGCGAGTCGATCTCGTCTCATGGCGACCCTATGGATGAGACATCTCCAAGACCCTCCACTGCTTTGCTTAATTTTTGCAACCTCTTAATACCCATGACCTTAATATCTGGCATATGGCCTTCCTCTCTTCCTACTTCCCTCTACCTTTGCCAGTATTATTGTCTTTTCCAGTGAGTCCTTCCTTCTCATTATGTGTCTGAAATACGACAGCTTTAGTTTGGTCATCTTGGCTTCCAGGGAGGTTTCCAGCTTCATCTGCTCTAGGACCCATTTATTTGTTCTTTTGGCTGTCCATGGGATCCTCAGCACTCTTCTCCAGCACCACATCTCAAAGGAATTGATTTTCTTCCTGTCATCTTTCTTAACTGTCCAGCTTTCACATCCATACATCGTAATAGGGAATACAGTGGCTTGTTTGATTCTATCTTTTGTGTTGAATTTTATATCTTTGCATTTTAGAATCTTTTCTAGTTCTTTCATAGCCATCCTCCCCATTCTTAATTTTCTTCTGATTTCCTGACTGCATTCCCCATTTCTATCAATGTTTGATCCCAGGTATGGGAATTCTCTTACTATTTCTATTTCTTCATTGTCTTTGTTGAACTTGTGAAGTTACTCGGTGGTCATTATTTTTGTTTTCTTTATGTTCAGCATTAAACCTGCCTTTGCACTTTTTTCTTTGATCTTCATTAGTAGGTGTTCCAGGTCTGTGAGGTTTTCTGCTAATACTATGGTGTCATCTTCATATCTTAGATTGCTGATATTCCTTCCTCCTATTTTCACTCCTCCTTCTTCTGTATCCAAGCCTGTTTTTCTTATAATATGTTCTGCATACCAGTTGAACAGATAGGATGAAAGGATACAGCCATGTCTGACCCCTTTGCCAATTGGGAACCATTCTGTTTCTCCATGTTCTGTTGTGACAGTAGCATCTTGTCCTGAGTACAGATTCCTCATCAGGACTGTCAGATGTGTTGGCACTCCCATGTCTTTAAGGGTGTTCCATAGCCTTTCATGATCTGTGTAGTCAAAGGCTTTGCTATAATCTATAAAACACATGCTGATTTTCTTTTGGAAAATCAACATTTATTTATATTTTGGATAATGTGCCACTCTCCAAATAATTTCCCACCAACCCTTACCATTAATTATGTTTTCTAATTATTCAAATATACTTTGTGTTTGGAAAATATCTGTTTTTCATCCTGCTAGCATGTTCTAGGTAGTATGGGCACAGTATGTATTCAGATTTGCAGCTGGAAAAATCCACCTGCCTTGTGTCATTGCTTAACAAAACAACAATGGTTAGCAGTTCTTGCTTAGTGCTAGAAGACTATTATTGAGATATATTGCAAATGTGCATGAACATATATTTATATGCATGCTGCTATGAGTTGCTAGGAAATACTGTTATGTCCTAGTACTTACTTTGCCACTATTCATTCTTCTGTCCCTTGAGTGGCTTTGCTAACTCATTGGACAGACATAGCTAACAGGTATTTAAGTGCTTGAACATCCTTCTGAGCTCACTTTTAGTGCACTGCATTTTAAATAATCTAGTCTTTACTTGTCAGACTTGCACACACACACAAATATCAGCACCAATGGCATATGCATGATACAGATTTTTTTGTCACTATTTCTTCCTCTGTACCTCATTCACATCCAGCCAGTAAGACCACAAGCAGCAATCTTGTAAAGTGATTAAACTCATTTTCTTCATTTGCTGTGGCGCCAGCTTGCTAGGTTCTTCATAAAAACTAGCTCAGTCATGCGTCCGGGGTGAGCTACAGATTCCAGATGCAGATCTTTACTTTCTCATAAATTATCTCGGCCCTACTCTCTAGTCATAGTTGGAACCAAACATTGACAGAGAGAATTTATTTCCTTTCTCTCCTCTACTTTCTATACAAGTTCTCCAGAGGCTGTATTCAGATTACCAGTGTTGCCTTACTCTAGAGGAGGGGTAGGCAACCTTTCCCCTTTAAGGGCTGAGGGACTTCAGCTCTCAGAATCCCAGGAGCTATTGGCCAACATGGGACTATTGGCCAACATGGCTGAGGCTTCTGGGAGCTAAAGTCCCTCAGCCCTTAAAGGGGAAAGGTTACCTACCCCTGGCCTAGATCCCTCTGTTACACTCCATATTTGTTGTTCTGATCAAGGTGGAATTAAAGACTATTGCTTGCCCTCCCGGGGGTGGTGGACCTATTAGAATGGTCCGCCCTCGAAGGCTAATGGATCCAATTGGTTTCCAGAAAGCCTTAGAGGGTTTACTGGTGAGAAATGCCGGTGATTCTGCCGAAGCTTTGGTTAATACATGGAACATCGATCTTACCAAGGCTATCGACACAATCGCCCCCAAGCGTCCTTTCCATCCCGCTTCGAACCGTAAACCATGGTATACAGAAGATCTTAGGAGGATGAAGCGGGTTGGACAACGACTAGAGTGCGAATGGCGAAAGACTCGTCTCTTATCCGACAGAACTCACCTTAGGAAGCATCTTGACTCCTATAGGGAGGCTTTACATGCAGCGCAGAAATCTTTCTGCTCTGCATGTATTGCGTCTGCAGAGTCCCGCCCGGCAGAGCTGTTTAGGGTGGTGGGGGATTTGACGCGGATATCTTCCGCGCCGAGCCCTCTACTTAACCCGACGATAGCCTGCTGTGAGGCATTTAACATCTACTTTGCAGATAAAATCTCTCGGATAAGAGCCGACTTGGACACCAATGTTTTGGCAGGATCTATGGATGAGGCGTCCAGTAACTCCGTTGATGGCACTTTACTGGATCAATTTCAATTTGTGAGTACCGAGGACGTGGACAAGTTGCTTGGAAGGATGAGGAAGACAACTTGCCCTCTCGATCCTTGTCCATCATGGCTGGTCGTCCAGGGTGGGGGCGCGTTGAGGGTGTTCCTTCGGGACACAATCAACGCGTCCCTCAGGGAGGGCAGTTTACCATCGTGTTTAAAAGAGGCGGCAGTTAGGCCACTCTTAAAAAAGCCCTCCCTCGATCCCCTGGACAGAAACAACTACAGACCAGTCTCCTTGCTGCCATTTTTAAGCAAGGTGATCGAGAGGGCAGTTGCCTCCCAGCTCCAGGCAATCTTGGATGAAACCGATTATCTCGATCCATTTCAAACTGGCTTCAGGACAGGATTTGGGGTTGAGACTGCCTTGGTTGCTCTGACCGATGACCTCCGCTTGAGCATCGACAGGGGGAGTGTGACCCTGCTGGTGCTCTTGGACCTCTCAGCGGCTTTTGACACCATTGATCATGCCATTCTCTTGGATCGGCTGAGAGAGCTGGGAATCGGAGGCACCGCTTTGCGGTGGTTCCGTTCCTTCCTCTCGGGCAGATCCCAGAGAGTGAGGCTCGGAGACAGTTGCTCTTCTAAAATAGAGCTTAATTGTGGCGTCCCTCAGGGCGCCATCCTGTCTCCGATGTTATTTAACATTTATATGAAACCGCTGGGAGAGATCATTCGGAGGCATGGAGGGCGGTGTCTTCAGTACGCTGATGACACCCAGATTTATTTCTCCATGACCAAATCATCGTCTCAGACTGCTGATGGCATCTCTCCTCTCAATGACTGCCTTGGAGTGGTAATGGATTGGATGAGGAAAAATAAATTGAAGTTGAATCCAGACAAAACGGAGGTGCTCACGGTTACCGGTCCGAAGCCGGGTCCGGGATTACAGCCCCCTGTCCTGGATGGGGTCACACTCTCCTCCAAGGACTGTGTGCGCAGTCTGGGGGTACTCCTTGACTCGTCGCTTCACATGACTAACCAAGTGAATGCGACAGTCAGGAGTGCCTGTTATCAGCTTCGGCTGATACGCCAGCTGCGCCCATTCCTGGATAAGAAAGACCTGGAAACTGTTGTGCACGCGCTGGTAACCTCACGTCTGGATTACTGCAATGCACTCTACATGGGGCTACCCTTGTGCCTAACTCGGAAACTTCAACTGGTGCAAAATATGGCAGCCAGATTAATCACCGGAACATCTAGGAGGGAGCATATAACACCAGTGCTTAAATCCCTCCACTGGCTGCCAATTAGTTTCCGGGCGCAGTACAAGGTGTTGGTTTTAACCTTTAAAGCCCTACATGGCTTGGGTCCAGCTTATCTTAGGGACCGCCTCTCCCCATATGAGCCCCCCCGTGCCCTTCGGTCAGCGGGTAGGAATTTACTGCATCAACCGAAGTCGAGGTCTGTATATACCTCGCGGAGCGCATTTTCCGTTACTGCCCCCAAATTATGGAATGGCCTGTCGGATGAGATCCGTCTTATTACAACAATTACTGCTTTCAAGAAAGCAGTTAAGACGGATCTCTTCCGGCAGGCCTTCCCGGAATAACCCTCCCAGAGGACGAATATTGATTCCTCCCCCCCTCAAAGCTCTTTGCTGTTCTGCCGTTCCCTGCATTTGTTGTGTTTTGTATTTTATTGTATTTTATTGTATTTCATTGTTATATTCTGTTGTTTTAATACTACTAAGTTTAATTTTGTCTTAAGGGGATGGGAGGGAATGGGAGGAGGGATTGGGATATTGGATTGTTTTAACTGCATTGTCTTAACCGTTGTAAGCCGCCCCGATTGCGACGCAGAGGGGCGGGGTAGAAATAAAACTTATTATTATTATTATTATTCTTGTGTATCTTCAAGTTATTTCTCAATTATAGCAACCTTAAGGTGAACCTATCACAGAATTTTCTTGGGAGAATTTGTTCAGAGGGTGTGATAATAGGTCCTCTCCATTATCTGATCAGCACAGCTTAGAGTCTTCCTTCCAGGTAACAAAGGGTTAATAATGTGATGAGGATAAGTTCCATGTTTGGGAGTCAATTGACCAGTGGGAATGGCCAGTTGACCAGAATTCTTCTCAGCATAGGTTACAAAAGCCTGAGAAAGGATCACAAGAGATATTCTAACAAAGAGGACCAAAGGAATGCTTCAGGGCTTCCCACTTGAAGAAGCTGGTTGAGACTGAACAAAAGCATCAAGACTCCTAGCTATCACCATGAACTGAAAATCCCACCTACATCATGAGTAGCTAGGAGCTGTTTAGCCGGTTTGCCTCAGGGCTTATGGTTATTTTGGTAATCTTGGCTGTAATGATCTATTCTGTTCTATACCTTGTAACTACTAAATGTGCCTGAAGGAAGATGCCACCATGTCAGAGGTATTCTTTTTCTACTGTAGATGTCTTAGGGGCTGACACTCCTTTCCTTGCTGGATCGGGGCCGTGGCAACCACATGCCGCTCCTTTTTAAAGCATCAAAAAACCGCCCTTGCTGCAGCGTTTTTTTTGGCACTCCTTTGGTGCAGTGTGTATAAACACTGGTCAGTGGGTTTCCATGGCCAAAATAGGATTCAAACCATGGACTCCATGCTGCATATATATACATATACATATAACCCCAGAAACTACACATGGTGCTGATATACTTCCTAGACAAGCAGACAGTGCTGGTGATTAAATTTAAAAATCTATGTAGCTTGGAACTTTGATTTTGATGAACAGACTCCTCTTTTATAAACATGCACAAGTGTCTGGCCAGATATGCTAAAGGGGAGCTATATTATACAAATATATGGGAGAGATGGGAGAGAGCTTCCTCAGTTATGGAATACTTGGTTATGAAATATCCTGTGTTTGGAAGCTCAAATAAGCAAAGCCTGGAAACAGTTACTTTTTTTGGGGGGGGGGTTACAATGCATAGAATTCCCCAGCTAGCATGGTCAGAGGCCAATGCCCATGATAGATGGGGTATTTGGGGAATTGCACTCCCCCAAAAGTAGCATTTCCAGCCTTTGAAAATAAGTGGCAAGAAGGTCACACTAATATTGGATTAGAAGAAGGGAATTCAAAGGATTTGAAAACCACAGGACTTCCTTTCTTTTTCTCTCTTTTTTTTAAGAACTATGGTTCAAATAAAATATGCTATTTCAGTGTTCTGTTTTGCAGCAACGAACACAATTAGGGCTAAAGATTCTTTAGTTATAGTCTTCTTTCCAATATTCTCTACCTAAGTTTAGCAGTAACTGGTGATATGGTTCATTAGTCAGATTTGGGGAAACTGGAAATAGGGCTGGAAAAGAAGTTCACATCAATCAAGGTTTTTTAATGAATTTATCTAGTTCATGGTCTGCAAGCCAATTAACAAATGTGTCCATGAATCTTTTGGTTTCCTGTCACTGGGAGGAAAACACCAGCATGTGAGTCTTTCCTCCCCCCTCCTTTTGAATTATACATTAAACAAATGTGCATGACTAAATATGCATATATTTTAAAAATGAGCACAAACATTCTTTGGTCAAGAGAAAAAAAAATATTAAAATTCACCCATTGTGTAAAAATGAGTCCACTAAGAGAAGGGATGGTTATCCTGGCAGAAACATCATGACTGCAAAAACCTACTAAAGATGCCCTATTCCACGCAGCCTTCAGGTGCTCACAGTTAATAGTATAACCTCCTTTGGTCAGTCCTGTCAAAATAGCTGGCACTATCAGCTACCCAAGCACTTCACTAGCCCTCACTAGCCTGTATTCTATTGGCTAGTCCTACCTGCAGCAGAGGAGCCTAAATACCCTTAAGGCACTAGATCCAGTATGATCTGGAAGCGAAGCAGGGTTGACTTTGGTTAATACTTGGATGAGAGACAACCAATGAATATCAGGTGCTATAGCTATGTTTCAGAGGAAGAAGCTGGCAAAACCACTTCTGAGTATTCCTTGTCTAAGAAACCCTTATAAAATTCATGAAGTTGCCATAATTTGATAGGCAACTTCAAGGTGTGTGTATGCGCCCACACAGAGACCTATTGAATCAACTGTTGATTGGTGAATCAACACATGGGGGATGCCATTGATTCCATGAGACTATCCTACTTGCGAAACAATCAGATTTCGGTCAGTGGTTGTTAGACTTTCATTCTATCCATCCTCAAGGCAGCTTACAGTAAGCACAATTCAAACTTGATGGAACAGTTATAAGAAAATGGAATAATACAAACAATACTTTTACTAAGTATAATGATATCTTTAGTTTTTTGTGGGTTTTTCGGGCTGTGTGGCCATGTTCTAGAAGAGTTTCTTTCTGATGTTAATGATATCATTCAGCTCTATATTTTATGAAACAAATTACAGTCATAACTGATACAGGTATCCTGAAAATCCAAGTAAATTTATAACACATAAAAAGGGGAAAGTGAAAGTGCACAACCCATTAACAATGAGAACATTGTTATAATAATACTATGATGACATTATAATTATCTTCATTTATGAAAAGTGTCTGCCTCAGGTATGGTTTGTAATGTCAAATGGAAATAAAGGGGCTGTATAGATGGGCAGGAAAAGCTGACATGAGGCTGACTTTTCCCTAAGCCACAGCAACCTCACCACCTGCCCTAAATGGGGATGGAGCAACCACACTGGGGGAGTCAATGCAGCTTTTCCGAGGCCATGTTGAAGCCCGCCAACCGCACCGATGGCCCTGAGGATGCCACAAAGGGAGACAGTGCAACTGCACAGGCCGACAGTGGCTGCTTTAATTTTTTTTCATTCTCTCAGATTCATGCGCATGTGCACAAGAACACATCTCTGCACACCTGCGCAGAACATGTCATAGGCTGGTATACAGTCTGTCACTCTCTGTGTACAAAGGTCACTGAAGTTTGGCATCCCTGTGCACCTGCACAGAACATGTCATAGAGTGGCATACAGTCTGTCATTTTGTCCGTACAAAGGTGACTGATGTTCCACATCCCTGAGCACCTGCACAGGACCTGTCATACACCCCCCGGATCATGCAATAATTCACTGACCTTGGCTTCCCCCAAGGAGTGGGTGCTGTAGACAGGTGCCACTGTCTGATTGTGCCACCCTTGGGGTGGAGGAACGAGTTTGTCAACCAAAAAGACACCTATTCCATCATCCTCCACAAAACATGTTCCACACAGATCAGGGTGGAGGGGAGAGGTACATGCAAGGGAGGTTTGTGTGGACAGATTTGATACATACAGCTAGTGATCATGCAAGGGACATGGTCAACAGGACACATGGACAAACATTACTTTAGGAGCCCCCCACATCATGCCAGGAAGTGGTGTGCAGGTCTTATGCACACCTGAGCAGAAGAGGTCACAAAAGCCTCTTTCATGCAAACTGTGCATTCTGATAGCAAGCTGCAACGGAATGCATTTATTGTCATAATAGAGAACAGTTGCTAGAGGTTATAATTAGGGTTAGGGTTAGGGTTCTAAGATGTGAAGGTGCACATCTTTCTGGAAGAAGCAGCAAAAAGCGGCTTTTCCCAGTATGCGGCACCTAGAGAGCGCTTTCCTGCCAGCTTTTAGGCATGCATCATCTAAATGCCATGCCTCTAAGTCAGCCTGAAAGCACCTCTTTTTGCCTGTCTGTACAGCCCCAAAGTGAGCTTTACTTATTTATTTATCCAGTGGGCTTTACTTTTATTTGGCCCACTGGATTATTATACAAACCCTACAGTTAGACTTTAGGTTATTATTCATCCCTTTTAACAGTAGCACATGGTGAACCATTATTTAAGGCACTGGTGTGATCTTCTCCTTGTTTGTCATGATAAGTAGCCATAGTTAGCAGATCTGAAGTGTTTCTGAGCCACTAACTTTACATACCCTCCAAACTGCTTGATGCAGAGTATTCTCGATAGCTTTGGACATGACCAGGATTTAGGGCTATGTGGTAATGTGGTTCTATCATAAGAGTTCATTGGGTTTTTCCAACCCATCACAGAAGCAGCAGCATTGGTTCTTGCGTGACACCTAAGTTAGGGCATGCCACATGGAAATACTGAGAAGAACTGGTTCTCCTCCTAACATTATTGAATGACTGATCCCATATCAACTCCCCATTGGCAAGCCTGGTTGAGAATTGAAGCCTGATTTGGAGGGCCACAAGTTCTTCAGCAATGTCGTTTGATGTGATTGATGTTTGCAAGGGGAGGGAACACATCAACATAATTTCCGGTAATGAAACAGAGTGCTATAGAATTGTGGCTCTGTACTCCATAACCCCATCAAGTATTAGGAAAGGAGATTTACAGTGCTACTGTAAAAAGTTTATGACATTAGACCCAGTAGTGTCACTAGATTGGCGTTACCCAATGTGGTAACTCATGGTGTCACACAACACTGACCTCCTCCCATAACACACCATACAGAATTCTTAGTAATGTTTTTTAAACTAACTTTACTCATAAATCATATTTCCCATATGTCACTGAATGGAATAGTAGTAGTTGCAACATAAACAACTAGCAAAATTAAAAGCATATCTTTAAATTACAATATCACATGGACAGCCTAAATGTATTTACATGTCCATAGTTTCATGCAGTTAAAGTGAAAATTTGATAAAATGAAATATTTTTAAAGAAAATTTATAAACAATTTTTGTTTTTGTTATTAAATTACAAACTTTAAAAAAAAGTATTTTTATAATTTTTTTTAAAACAACAACAACACCTGGGGCCTCTCCTTTCTCCTCTCACTGAGCCTTGCCCTACTCACACCATCACTTCAGCATTTTAAAGGGATATGGCTACTGCCTGTATCTGCCCAAAGGCAGATGTTTGGGGAGCAGTGCACCACACCCAGTGACTCCCCTGATTAGACCTGGATAGCTACCTCAGTGGTTACATTCTGTGATCTTGTAGCTGAAAGACATATTGCAGTAGAGTTTATCCTACAGAGAAACCTTCTATATTGCATCTGAAGAAGCTATTTTCCCCTTTTTATGCTGCAAACAGACTAGCATTACTATTTCTTTGAAAACTACTACATAAGGATATATAAATAACTTTCCAACATTTCTAGCTGTCAACATTTTATTGCTCTTGGGTCATACAATACAGGGCAGTGATAAGCCCAGTAGTCTGCTTGAAATTTCTGCACATTCTAAAATATGCCCCAGAGTCTGTTCTAAAATGTGTGTGTTCACCTTCGGAGATTATCATATGAGACTCGCACGCAACTATGCCTGATGAGATAGATGTGTGTTTAACCTTCAGTGATGGATCTTACCGCACTCTCCTGTGGTTGGGCCATAGGCAGCCCGTATGTAGCCCGTATGCAACCCAGGCTTATTCCATAGCTTTTCAAGAATGGGAAAATACCATGGGACAAGCTATGGGACAAACATGGGCTGCATACAGGCTGCCTACAGCCCAACTATGGGAGAGTGCAGTAAGATCTGTCACTGAAGGTTAAATGTATGTCTATCCCATCAGGGATATTTGCGCGAGTATTGTATGATAATCTCATTCAAGTCATCTGCTGACTTATGCTCACCACGTGAATTTCATAGGGTTTTCTTAGACAAGGAATATGTGCCCTTTTAGCTGAAAAAATATAGCTATAGGTCTGTGTTGGTGAACCTATGGCATGCGTGCCATCTCTGGCACACAAAGTCATTTTGGAGGGCATGCAGAGAGATGGGAGGGTGGGGGAAGATGATAAATAGGCACACACCTGTTCCTCCTCTTACCCTGCACTCCTGTCACTTCCAGAGATAGATGTTGAATGGGAAGTGGAAGCTCTTTTCCTGTAGTTTGCATCCAATGCTCTGTGTCCTATGCTCTGGAGCAGCAGAAAACAAGCTTGCTCCATCCTCAATATGACATTCCTTCAAATATTTAAACAGGGCTGTCATATCACTTCTTAACATTGTTTTCTCTAGGCAGAACATATCCACCTCCCTAAGTCGCTCCTCATAGGGTTTCCAGACCCTTCACCATTTTGGTCGCCCTCCTCTGGACAGCTTGTCAGCATGATTCAACACTTCAGAAAACACTTCTTCAGAATGATTCAGATGGGTTATTTTCAAGTTTCAGAAATCTGAAAGTTCATTCCTCCAATCAATTATCAATAGAAATGCAAATAATGATTATATATATATATTTTTAAAAAGTTGATCGATAAACAGAAACATAAGGGGGATGCAAACTGGCAGGCCCTGGGCCACCCCGGGAAATAGAGGATCAGGGCTGAGGCTGCCAGACGCGTCAGCTCCAATCCTCCTTTTTGCTGGCCTGGAAAAGAGCAGTAAAATGCCGTTCATTTCAGAGCCAGCAAAAGGGCGCCCTAAGAGCTGCCGTGTGGCTCTTTGGTGCCCCTTCTGGTGCAATGTGTCAAAAGGCTGCGTAACAGCGTGTAGTGTCAGAACGTCTTCGGGGAGGGGTTGAGGCGGCCGGTGTGTGGATGCCCCTCCCCATCCCTGCCTCCAGGGCAGCCCAAAGGGCCTGTCTGTAGAGGCCCATAATTGCCTTTAAGAGAGAACTGAAAATACTAAAGAAACAAACTGTGCTAGGAGTCTGGTACTTTCCATCTTTACTCAATGATGTAAATTAGTAAGTGTCATACAAAGTCTATGACACTTATTACCAGATGAATGTTCACAGAATGCAGCTAGTGTGAAATAATGGTTAGGAGATTGTAGGTCTCAGGCCTGTTGTAGGACTAGGGCTGATGCCACACTGCAGAAATAATAGCAATAGCAAGTATAGCAAGAAATAAAGCAGTTTGATACCACTTTAACTGCTATGGCTCAATGCTATAGCACTCTAGGATTTTTAGTTTTGTGAGATATGTAATCTTGTCTATTCGAGACCTCTGGTGCCCCACCAAACTTCTGTTACAAGCATTGTTTTAATATAAAAACCCCTTTGTGGGTCTTTGTCATGGCCCTAAACCGGAAAAGCCCAAGCTGCCATGGATTCAAAGCGAGGACGTCACGTGGATACCTGAGTGGTCACATCTGTCTCAACAATTCATTAACATATCAAAAGGCCAGGGTTAGGAGCTGCAAAACAGGACATTCACACCTAGGAGATTTATGAGTACCAGCCAGGATGTGTCCGGCTAAGAATGAGATAACATTGGTACCTCATCTCCCCTTCAAAAACCACTTCAAAAAACAAAGAAAAAACTGGAATCTTATGAGATACAGTAGCAAATCTTCGCCTCAGGCCAGGTTTAAGGGTAAAAAAGGTCCCCCAAATCTCGGGCACATTGGGTCTGGTTGGATTTTATGGTGACACTGTGTCACTGTGAATTCTGACTTGGATCTGTCTCTTCCAGTCCTTCTTTTCCTTTCATACATTGTTGAGTCTATCAGTCTTCATTCATCATTGGAGTAACCTCCATCAGGTAATTATCACCCTTAGAAAGCCTTCTGCTTTCTATCCAAGCTAACTACTTTATTCCTGAGTTCTTGTGTGTGTGAGTGTATGTTTAAGTGTCTTTGTATGTTTGAATACCCAAAGAAATCACAAAATTCATTGAGAATGCTTTGTCTCTATCAGTCTACTCCCCAGCCACCTTTGTAAACGTAGGCTAAAAGATTCCATTAGATACTTGAACTTTTAGCAATTCTCCAGGTTCAAGTTCCTCTTACACTACAAACCCCCAATTCCATGGGAGTTAAAATGGTGTCAAATTGCTTTATTTCTGCAGTGTGGCAGCAACCTAGGATTCAAATCCCTGTTCTGCCATGGAAATCCACCGGGTGTCCTTGGGCGTCACATTCCCTCAGCCTTAGAGGAAGGCAATGGCATCTCTCTCAAGTCTTCCCAAGAAAACACTATGATAGGATCACTATAAGTCAGAGTCAATCTGAAGATAACAACAAATCCGCAGATTTGCTATTCACTGTTTTGATTTCTCGTGAATGGCAAGCCTGCAGATTCCTCCCTCCCTCCCTCCTTCCCTTCCCTTACATCCAGCGTGGTCGTCTTCTGGCCATGTAGCCTTGCCTCATCTGGTGCAGCCTTGCTACAGTCAGCACAGCCTTCCTTCAGCCGGCGTAGCCATTTTCCCAGCTGTGCAGCCTTTCCTCAGCCAGTGCAGCCTTGCAGTGGATGGCTCCACCATTTCCCCAGCTTCATGGCCTTCCTGGGAGGAAGAAGCCTGAGGGAAGAAGGAGGTATAATAATAATAATAATAAAATTTTATTTATACCCCGCCCAATGGATACCCAATCAGGGTGGCTTACATCATTTAAAACACAATATACATAAAACATAATACAGAAACCCCCCCACCCCCCCTTAAAAAATTATTAAATCAGGCAATATATAAAATCAACATGATTAATTATATTAAAATCCACACAGAATCGGTAAGCAAGCTGGATGATCCCTTCCATCTGCCGATGGGGCCACGCAGGAACATCATTTAGCATGGCTACCTATATCCAGGGTGGGGGTATACTACTCTGGAAAGGCCTGCCGGAAGAGATCCATCTTAATAGCTTTTTTAAAGCTATCCAAAGATGTTAATTGATGGATCTCATCCGGCAGGTCATTCCAGA
This sequence comes from Phrynosoma blainvillii, assembly GCA_026167975.1. Classification (NCBI taxonomy): domain Eukaryota; kingdom Metazoa; phylum Chordata; class Lepidosauria; order Squamata; family Phrynosomatidae; genus Phrynosoma; species Phrynosoma blainvillii. Next base: position 44,967,740 of record JANUYF010000005.1, read on the forward strand.
GCCTAGGGGCGACAGCTGAAAAAGCCCTCCGGGAGGTAGCCGCAAGCCTCATTTTCTGAGGTTGCAGCAATTTCCTCCCGGAGGATCGAAGAGCGCGGGGAGGATTGTATGGGAGAAGGCGGTCTCTGAGATAGTTTGGGCCCAAGCCATTTAGGGCTTTAAAGGTGATAACCAACACCTTGTACCTGGCCCGGAAGCTGATAGGCAGCCAGTGGAGGGATCTCAGCACCGGAGTGATGTGATCCCTCCAAGATGTTCCGGAAACAAGTCTGGCTGCCATGTTCTGTACCAGCTGTAATTTCCGAACCAGGCACGAGGGTAGCCCCATGTAGAGTGCATTACAGAAGTCAAGGCGTGAGGTTACCAATGCGTGCACAACAGTTTCAAGATCCCGTACTTCCAAAAACGGGCGCAGCTGGCGTATCAGCCGAAGCTGATAACAGGCGCTCTTGACCGTCGCATTAAGGAGGGAGGGGAGGGTGAGGGGACAATGGGACCTGAATATTTGCAAAATTTCATATTTGTAGGGGAGTCCAGAACAGATCCCCTGTGAATCCGGAGGGACAACTGTAATGTTCATATAGCTGTAGCTTGAGACATATCCTGTCTCATTGTATCCTCATCCGAGCAAGAAGGATGATTTGAGCACTGCCTTGCCCTTTGTCTCTTGTCTCTGCACTTTAGTCCTGATTCCTGGCCTTCCTTTTGATTTTGATAACTGTTCAGTCCTCATGCCTATCTTTTTCTTCAGTCCTACTTTCCATTTTGCCCTCTAGTTTTGCTGGTCATTCTTTGACCACAATTTCTGAGATCCTATAATCTGACTCTGCTTGCATAGTGGTATCAGGGTGACCAGATGTCCTCCTTTTTCAGGATATGTCCTACATTTCAACCTTTTTTCTAGGAAGAATTCCAAAATGTCCTCCATTTTAAGTGTCTCCAGGCAGCACATTGAAAGGCACCATATTTGCTCTTGTCCCTTGGAGAAATGTATCTATTGGGCAGCCTGTCCTTTCTGCAAAAAGGGGCATAGGCAGGATCCTTCTAAAGTTCTTTTTTCCAAGGAGCAGCAGCAAACAAGTTTCACACCCAGAGTGTGGGCACATTTGTCTCTTGGAAGGGGAAAGGACAGCAAACGTGTTCAGCAATGGGCTGCTTGAGAACACAATGCACAGGTTGAAAGAGTCTCCCCACCTTAATTTCAGCCCAATGGACAAATGAAAGGAATGATTTAAATGCAGATTCACTCTTCTTTTTTTTCTTTTTTCTTTTTTTCTTTTTTTCTTTTTTTTTGCTATTAAAGTACAATTTTAAGCATTTTTCTTGCTCAGAGTTCTATAAATATATTGAAAGCCAGCAAGGCATTTTAATGGAGATAAGTTCATCAGAAAAATAAAGGTGAGTACATAATAAAATATATTATAAGTAATGTAGCTGAAAATAAGCCATATGAAATGAAAATTTATATTAGTGTTTTTAGCCTTTATTTTGTAATGTCCTACCTTTTTCTTAAATATCCTACATTTTGAGGCACCTTGTCTTCCTTTGCGGTTCTGACATCTGGTCATCCTGAGTGGTCTATTATGTGATTAGACCAGTATTGATCTGTTGCAGGGATGGGGGGAGATCCATAACACCAAAGCATTGTGTGCGGGTGCTCAAACAATTGCCTGTGCTATGGTGTTTGCCAAAGGTATCCCTCTTATAGTGCTTTGTTTCCATAGAACCCCCCACGGCAAGTCAGGCATTCAAGAAATTGGCAGCTGGCAGCTCTCTCCTTCCATGGGTGTCCCTGCATTTTTGTTCCTTTACTCCAGGGGTAGGCAACCTTTTTGAGCCGGGGGCCTGGTTGCTGTCCCTCAGACAATTGGGGGGCCGAAGCACCAAAAATAAATAAATAAATAAATAAATAAATAAATAAATAAAAATATTTTTTAAAAAATATGCATGCACACTCTCTCAGCCCCAGAAAAGCCATGGCAAAACCCCTGTGGAGATTTTGCCAAGAAAACCCCAAGAACAAGTAATAACAACAATAATCAATATCATCATGGTGGGCGGCGGCGGTGGCGGCAGGACCGGCCTGGGGCTGGTCCAAAGGCCTCGGGGGGCCGCATCCGGCCCCTGGGCCTTAGGTTGTCTACCCCTGCTTTACTCACTACCCATTTCGCTTTGGAGATTATCAGACAAGGCTAGAAAGAGGAATTAAAGCAGAACAGTGGCATCTATGGCCCAACTTTTCCAGATAACACTGTGGCTGAACTGTAACTGATGTATCCACCATCCATGACTATCACACAACTTTTCATTGATATGCTTTCCTTCTCAATTATTCCCAATATTGCTACTGTAGCATTAGATTTGTGTGTGATAATGTTTGGGCTTCAGTGGTTGCAGACACATGTGATACAGTGTGCATTCATTTCTTTTCATTAACATGATTGTGGAAAAAAGAGGGGCTCGTGTGATAATCTCCATTTTCTTCTTGCTTCTGCTACCATGTTCAGCATAACTATGCCAGCAAAGGTATAGGATCGTAGCCCCAGTTCTGAATTCCTGATTTACTAAAGACTGGTGCCCACAGACCAGCCCTGATGGTGGTTCATGTCTGTGTTCAAGGAAATTTTGTTTGTAACTTCTATTACAATATCACAATGGAAGTAAATTTTAGTGATTATTAGGGAACTCGATAGTATATTATTTAGTCAAGAAGCTACAAAGTTTTTCTCTGCTCTTCATGCACCAGTATAAAAACTGAAGGCACTCCTTATATATATCTGATGCATTTGATCTTATGAAAAACATTTTGGAAGTGGTGCCCAAGTGGTCAGCATGTTGAAAATGCAAACACCTGAAAGGAATAGGTCTTCTACCACACATTCTTCCTCAATAAAAATGTCAGTGCATGACAATATTGACTCCTGCAACCGGTTTGTCACCTTTCAGTCTTGGATGTTGTCTTTCTTGCTCACACTGAAGTTAATTTGGTTGCTGATTACACAGTCATGACGGAACATGAATGTACAATAGTGTAGCTACTGTGAAAGATTATGAATTAAATAATAACAGTGTATTGAAAGGGACAGACAAATGAACCACGCCCACACTGATCATTGTACTGGCATAGTTCAAAATGTCTGAACACTGGGAAATTAAAATGGATGTTAAATAGTACCAGGAAGAATACCAAAAACAAAGCAAATACACTGGAATCAATACAAACCTAAACCACTCAAACTCTTTAATGGATACTCTATAGTGCTGTCAGTGTGTTCACTTTTTATTTTTTGGTGGCACAGTCCCAAAACATATCACAGCCCAAGAGTCTCCTGTGATGGCATATATTTCATCAGTCCATTTTTATGCTCTAGTTTAACTTCAGCATCCTGCATGACTGATCAGATAGATGGTTGTAATATTTTCTGAACAACAAAATGAACCAGTAATTAAAATCAAACTGGAGGCTTTAGTGCTTTCCCACAGGTATGAAAAAACCAAAAACCAACCAAATGATGCTTAACTTTCATTTCTCTGTAAGATTAAGCCCAAACCCTGACCTTGATCCTATAAAGAGCTTTAGATATTGAGGTTGTCTACATTTAATGCCTAAGTAACACATGTGGGGTCATGGGAAGGTGACAGATACTATCATTCATTTCCAATTGCAGGTGATTAATTATGGAGAAAGATCTTTATATTGGTGAGAAGTAGAAATTTTAGATGATATGCTCAGCGACAGGCAACCTTTTTCTTACCTGGGCCGGTCTGCCGTCGCCCAGGTCGCGGCTGGGCCAAGGGGGGAGAAAATGGCGGCGTGTGCGCTTGCGCGCACGCACGCACCCGCCGCCGCCGCGTGCAACCCCCCGGACACACAGCCGCCGCGATCGCTACTGTAGTCGCCGCCGTAGCGCGCGCGACTCCAGCCGCCACAGCACATGTCGCGGCCGCCATTTTGGGAGTCAAAATGGCGGACGCAACACATTTGCGCATGCGCAAGAGTACCGCGCATGCGCAAACGTGTCGCGACCGCCATTTTGACTCCCAAAATGGCGATCGCCGCGAGTGCACCCAGAAACGCGCTCTGGCAGCGGCGGCAGCGCGCGGCGGCGGCAACTTCCGGCCCGGGCCGGTAAGTCCGGAGCCCGGGGCCTAAACTGGCCCCCGGGCCGTAGGTTGCCGGTCCCTGCTAAGCACTTGTATTGTCAGGCAGTCCATGTAGGACTTCTGTGCTTTTCTTGCCATTGACTCTCTCAGGCTTAATAGGCAATTCCTTGCACAGCATAGCTATGTAGACTTATAAAAGCAATGAAATTTGAGTGCAAGCAAGGCTCAGAAATTTGTTCTCAAATAAACAAACATTGTAATCAATATCCCAAGCTTTATATAAGCACTACTATGATCAGAATTACATACTGTAACTTGGTTTCCTAAAGTACACTGATAGTACCTAAATGTATGGATTTATTATCACATTTGGCATATATTATTTATAGCATTAAAAAGGTGAAACATCTTGCTGCATGCATGTAAAGATTAGGATTTATTGTCCAAGAATCCTTGAACAATTTTATCAAAAGCCCATTTCTAGGTAGTGTTTTTCTGCAATAAATCACACAGCTGAAATCTACCAGTGGACACCAGGAAGAGATAAATGAGAGCTGAGGAAAGAGGGTCATCACAGGTTTGGTGGATTTTTATTTATTTATTTTTACTGGAGGAGGGGGGGAGTTCCTATGACCTGTCAATGTCAGAAATCCATTTATTATAGTTCTCAGATGATTTTTTTTTTACTTACTTGCTGTGTTTTTCATATTGGAGAGAGTTACTGAAAATGAAATGAAAGCTAAGTGAATTCAAGATTGCAATGTGCATGAAAACAGAGGAATGTTAAAAGATGTAAGACTCAGAACTATGGATATGAAATTAATGTTAGCCGTTGCATTTTCAGGCCACTTGTCACACATTATGCAGGGATATACAATCTCTGTTCCTTGGCAAACATGGAATACCATTAATGATTCTGCTAGACCATAGCTACTCAAAGTGGTAGTCTGTGGATCAGTCCTGGTCTATGAGTTTTGGCCACTTAAATCAAAACTCACTTTGTCAGGGTAAACACATTAACTGCAGTGATCTCATTCCTACATTCATTGTACTAATTTTTCATAAGAACTGGATGTCTCCATCATTACAAAGTTTGCAATGAAAGATTATCTCTCATTGGTAGACATATTTGCCTCAAAATAATATTTTTACAGGGCAGCTCAATAGCAGATGCAACTTGCTCAACAAGGCTGTCACTTCCACATTGGTAGCAGCTGCTGAATAAACACAAAATCTAGCACTTGACCTATGCTGGTCCATGAGAGAGTATTATGTTTTGGTGCAGGTGATTTTCTGTCACACTGCATTAGCATGTGTGCAGCTACATGGCACAATCAAGAATTATGCTGCATAGAGCCAGTAAATACTGAGAGGTTGCCAGTCCAGTCCTGTCTCACATTTCCCCTCATAATATTAATTGTTATATTATACTAATGAGTGTCCAAAGATGCATTCAGGGAAGGCAAAACTATAACTCTGCCAGGGTTACAGAAAGTATCCAGATCAGGGAATAGGGATCTAGCTAGTGTTGGATGGTTTTACAATCTCCAGCTTTGGATATTCACATTCCTGAAGTTGCTGGGCATGCATTTGCACATTTAAAGCTAGTGTAGAAGCTGTGCCTGTTCCTTGGGATGTCTGACTGGGCCATGGTGACACATCCCAACTGGAATACTGTAATGCACTCTATGTGGGGCTGCCTTTGTATTCACCATGGTCTGGTCAGACATCTCTGTAACCCTATCATAAACTTCAACTGGCCCAAAGAGGTGCACCAGATTGCTAACTGGGGCCAATTACAGGGAGCACCCAATTTTCTTGTTGTACCAGTTCCATTGGCAGCCAGTCTTTTTCCGGGCACAATTCAAAATGTTGATTTTGACCTATAAAGTCCTATACAGTTTAGACCCGTACTATTTAAATAACAACAACAATAACAACAACAACAACAATTTAATAATGTATAATTATTTAATTTATTGTTATTATTATTATTATTATTACCGTCATCACGATCATCATCGTCATCATTTATTTATATAGCACCATCCATGTACACAGTACTTTACAAACAAACATAGGTACATGCCCCCCCCCCCCCCACTTCTTATATTTGACCACTGAACAAGATACAGGCAGAAGTGGATCATCATGTCAGGGCCAAACCAGTTGAGATGCTGAGAGAGCAATGAAATCCTTCACAGTGTTTAAAAATTCAAAAGTAAAGGCATGCATATGTAACAGTTCCCCCTAAATATTTTCCATATCTAATCCCACTGAAGCTGCTATTTGCTCCACAGAAGAAACTGTTCAGCTATTTTACGCAGCTTCACAATTTACTTATTTATCTGTTTATCAAAATATTGTTATCTCTCACTTTTATCATGACATTTCAGAGCAGATAAAACAATATAAACAATTTAAACAATTCCAAATTACAATCAACAAATAATTTGCCCAAGATAAAAACAAAGTAAACAATTCAGATAAATTAAAAGACCTTTAAATGGCTAAAACGTACATGCTAAAAACTAAATTAGGCCCTGAAGACCATGTTTTGATATGGAGCTGGAAAAAAAAATTAGATCAGGAAAATGTGACCAGTACATGTTATTAGTACAATTTCTATCTCTTCATAACCACAGACACATTCACAATATTCATATGAGCTACCATTAAATTTTCTTTCCAGAATAGCTGAAGGGAAAACACTGAAATGCATTGGTGTAAAGCTTCCTTACATTTGGATATGAATAATGATCTCATATATTTAACAGCCTTCTTGCAGAACAATAACAATCCACACAAATATAATGGAGTTCAAATTTTCACAGTTGATGAAATGAAACTAATAGTCAGTATTTTTTATTTATTGAAATAAAGCCAATTTTGCTTTGCTGTAGTCTAAGGGAAATTTATATATGGGCCTAAACCCTATGGTTAGTTTTATCTAGAATAGGCCCATTGAGAAAGGAGTAACTTGGCAAGTAAACACTTCCATTACATTCAATGTTGTAAGCCGCTTTGATCAGTTTTCTGGAAAGGCGGGGTATAAATAAAACTTTTATTATTATTATTATTATTACATTGATTTAATAACTGTACACCAGTTGGGACTAACAGATTTATGCTAAAGTAAGCATGGCATAGTGGTTTGAGTGCTGGAGTATGACTCTGGAGTCCAAGGTTCAAATCCTTGTTCAGCCATGAAACCCACTGGATGACATTGGGCAAGTCACATGCTCTCAGACTCAGGGGATGGCAATGGCAAACCTCTGAACACATCTTGCCAAGAAAACTCTGACAGGGTCACCCTAGGGTTGCCATAAGTCGGAAATGACTTGAAGACTAACAACAACAACAAACAACAAGGACATTTAATTTCATTTTTGAGACAATTCTTTGGAATACTCCCATAAGAGTCTCCAGATAATAAATAGTAGGAAACCAAGAAAATTTGCTCATATTGTCCATGCTGATGATATCACTAATGATATGAATAAAATAAATCATGGTAGCGCCTACTTAAATTTGTCCCACACCAAGTTCTGCAACCCAAATGCACAATTTTCCACAAAAGCTGAAGGTTGCTAGTCAAAAACAGTGCAGGATCTTAATGTGAACATATCAAGTTTGGTTCAAAATCATTTCACAGAGCAATATATGCACAAATGCACACACACACATATACACATACAAATTCCGTGTATCCCCCTATATGAGCCTGCCTGTGTCCTGAGATGTTTCTGGGGAAATCGTTCTCTTTGTCTCACCACCATCACAGATACATCTGGTGGAAACATGGTACCAGGCCTTTTCAGTGGCTGCTCCCAGACTCTATGCTGTGTTTTTGTAGTCAGCTCAAGAATTTTATTTTGTTTCAGCAGGTTTTTAATGGATGGCTGCTCAGAGGGAGAGTACCTTTCATGCACTGTGTTGTTTATTATTTGTTGTTCCTTTTTTTAATGATGTGTTTTTAATTACTTTTAATTTTACTGATAGTTTAATCATGGCTGACAATGCTACTTCCCAAAAACCTACCTTGGGGTCCTGTACATACCACTCTGTATTCCAACCCATTCCATGTAAATTCTTAGGGCACTAATGGCAAGTGCAAAACATGGGGAGGAGCAGCTTGAGCAAATACATATCAGTACTTCTTATACTGTCTGAAACCAGGGTGAGTCTCTCTAGTGTAGCAACTACTGATCTGTTTTAGAGCAAACTCTGCTGCTGTATCATGTTTCTAAGGCACAGAGATCTAATTGGGATATTGTTCTGTACATGCTGTTAGACATGGTAGTGACAAGAAGAATCTTAGCCAACCCTGGCATCCATCCAGTACATACCTTCCTGGAACAAAGTGCAGGGTAATTAAAGAGCAAGCGCTGAAGGAGCACTGCAGAGAGACACAAAAATAGCCATCAGTAAAGTGCCAGAGAACATATTTCTTAGAAATAGCCTAGGTTCGTTCAATTCTTTTTTGAAACAGGTTTCATTAAAGGAGATTTTCTTCTCTCTCCTTGGGTGCAATATTTGTGCATTAAAACAAACATAAGGTTAAGAGATTAATGGTAAAGCCCTAGGAAAGTTAAAATGGTTTTCTGATTAAAATGCATGTAGCCACAATAATCTGATAATGTGCGTTCACAAAACATTAGAAAAAATCTAAATGTCAGATTATTGTGATTATGACTTTATTTTATAATGAAGTATGTGGAATTTAATAACATTTTGAAGCTAGGCTTTTAGCTCAGTTCTCAGGTCAAGTAAACTTCTTTGGGTTCAAATTGCAACTGGGGCTGCATCTGTGCTGCGGAAATAATGAGGTTTGACACCACTTTAACTGTCATGGCTGAATACTGTGGAATTCTAGGATTTGTAATTTGTTGTAGCACTAGAGCTCTCTGACACAGAAGGCTAAATATCTCACAGAACTACAGATTCAGAATTTCTTAACATTGAGCCATGGCAGTTAAAACAGTGTCAAGCTGTATTATTTCTGCAGTGCAGATGCAGCCTAGGCTACAACTGCAAGAGTCATCAATACAAGTATACTTCAATTAACAAAGCCTCTGACAAAAAAGCTCATTTTCTAAAAAGGCTTTTTATGATCACCTAGCCGACTTCATTGTACCCATCATTTTGGTCTAGGTGGAAGTTTTCAACAGCACTTAAGAGGATTGTATAGGAGAGAAACAGACTTCCAGTGTTGCATTGTAGCAGCATGTCTTCAGTAAACAGTACAACAAGCTAGGAAAGTGCAGGATTCTGCTTTAACCAATGCTACTGTAGCCATGTGTCTCTGCCTACAACAGGTAAGGTAAACAGCAACTGCCTCCAGAATCCCATACTAAGTATGTTTGCTCTTGTTGTTGTGTGCCTACAAGTTGTTTCTGACCTATGGTAACCTTAAGGTGAACTTGGCAAGATTTGTTCAGAGGAAGTTTGCTATTGTTCTCTCCTGCGGCTGAAAGCGTGTGACTTGCCTAAGGTCACCCAGTGGGTTTATGGCTGAGCTGGGAATCAAACTCTGGTCTCCAGAGTCATAGCCCAACACTCAAACTACTACGCCGTGCTACACAAACAGTAAAACAGAGAAAAAAGGGAAATGTTTGAAAAGGATAAAGTTTGGCCATCAAAATGGAAATCATGAGAAAAGTGGAGACTGCTAAAAGAAAATGGTCATCCTTGGATACATTTTGGAAGATGCCCTCAGGTGGTCTATGGAAGGTTTAATGTTTTTCTTTACATATGGAAGGCTTAACTGACTTGACTGTTTTATTTCACATGTACATAGTGTTACATTTGAATAAATAGTGTGCTGAAATATGTCAAACATCTTTTTTGTAGCATAGGAACCTATTTCTATTCTTTCACTATTATTTCTGCCTCTAGCACCAAATTTTCTATTAAACAAGTGATGGACACATCTATTTTTTTTTAAACTAAGATATCCCTATATTCAGAAAGATCATTTTTCATTTTTTTGGACTATTTCTTGCAGACAGCATCTGGAATAAGGGCTGTACTTTCAACTACTTTGGCCAAAAACAAACAGGGTATAGCATTTCTGAGTCTATTGAGTTCTTAAGCATCCTGGTTTTGTGTTACCTATATATTTCCATTCTAAAAGTTCAAGACAACTTGAACAATAAAGGAGAGTTTTATTCACAGGCAAAGTTTTAATTTTACCACCTCTGTTACCAGCTTGGAAAGTAAAGCCATAATACACCTCTGTTTTCAATATAAACGTCTGCTTCCATCAGTTAACTAGTCAGCTTCACATGATGCAAACTTGTCACTTTGGTGAACACTGTGTGACAAAAAAGAGGAACTCTTTTACTCCACCTGCCTAAGGCCTCCAAAAATACTCAAAGATATGCAGATATGCATACCCAAAGTTATTGGGTTTCACATCTATCAGTAGCCAGTTGAAGAAATCATAGGAATCACTGCTGTTCTAAAATGGAATGGAAGTTAGATCTGAATACTCCTGTAACTGAGGACTTTAACACATGAGAAAAGTAAGCCGAAATGGATCAGGACAGTAGCAGCTTTCTCCTTGCCACTCCACATGCCATCATAGCATTTCTGTTCTCTTCCTGAGGGGAGACGGTCATCAAAGCATGTATTTTGTTGCGTTCAGCAAAAGGCACATTTTGATGACTGTGTTCCTCCACAGAAGTGCTACAACATCGTATGGATCAGCACACAGAAAGCCGCTACTGTCCTGATCCTTTCCGCCTTTCTTTTCTCATGCAGTAAAGTCCTGACACTCAGTGGAACAAATTGTGGATTACTTCACTTATTAAAACTTTCTGCCCAATATAAACAGGTGTCATGCATAACTGGCATCTTATCCCATCAAAAATCAATTGTATCCATAAAATGATATTACCCACATGGAATGTAGAGTTTGGTATCCTTGCACCTATCTGGGTTCATTCGCCAGTCATTTCTGTTTTCTCAGATCAGATACTACAATTAATTTCTTCAGCAACATACCAGCATGTAAGCAATAATGAGATAACAGGGGTTTTAGCCTTTTGCAGACTAGATTTTCTTTCCTCAGCCTGGTGTCCAGCAGATGTTTTATACAACTCTCAACATCCTGCCTAACATAACCAGTGGTAACAGTCATGACAGATAAAGTCCAAAACATCTGGAGAGTATCAGGCTGGGGAAAGCCCTTTCACAGTACACAATTATTTCACTTTATCTGCCATGGCAACATCCTATGGAATCCTGGGACTAGAATTTTTATGAGGCACAAGAGCTCTCTGGCAAAGAACTCTAAATACTCTTCCCTAAACTGCAAATTGCAACAGTTTGTAAGATGTTGCCATGGCAGTTAAAGTGGAATATAGAGTTATAATTGTGTAGTGTGAAAGATTCCCTGGTCTGCATCATCAGATGCAAAGATGTTACCTGCTACATCTGATGAAGTGGGTTCTGTTCTTTTTTTAAAAAAAAATCTTATACCATAATAAATGTAGTAGTCTTTAAGATGCCACAGGGACATTTGTTGCTTTTGTTCTAAATAAGATAACATGGTTAACCCTCCAGGATTTAGTAAGTGTATGTTTTCCATTTATGTATATCTCTTCCTTTGATCAAGGATTAGATTTCAGATGTCATCCCATTATATCTCACACTTTCTAAAAGTAAATTTTGCATGGCACTTTGTTTAAACCCAAAGGCAAAGTGGCAAGTGCCAACTTTTTCCTTTTTGAGAAATGAGCGGTCTAGGTTTGGTAAACTACTCCCCTCATTTCTCAAAAAGAAAAATCACATAGCCTGGGAAGGCCTGCATAGTTCTTTGCAAGATCAAAAGAACACTTTACGCACAAGTGTTACTACAAACTCTGACCTCTCTGATCTCCCTTTATAAAGCATTTTATTGTGTAAGGCACTTCTTTCTAGAGCAGTGATGCCTCCCCCCCATTTCAGTTCCAATGTTAAAATCAAACTTGATACTGATAGTAAAAAGGGAGATCAAGGAAACTCTTTAAAGGGTCACTTAATGACATTGTTAGGATTCTTAATGTAGTTACTAGGTGAAAGAGCTGTCAGTAAAACATAAAGAATGAGTTGTTCTCCCACTGCCACCATCTCAGCTGATTTACAACCACTTTGTGTTTGATGTTGGACAGGATAATTTCATCAGTCTCCAACCCTTGTGATCATGTCCCAAAATGACTAGTCAGGTGAAGCCCTGGCAGAAGATTGCTTGTCACCTGTAGGAAGTAGCTGTCTGCTATGAGTAGTTTTCACTCATAAATGTAATCATCTGTTAGTTATTCACTAAACTATACTCCATGGTCTGATGCAGCATTGTGGGCAACATACAAACATTTTTGATAGGAAAACATCTGAAACAAGAGATGTGTCTGATCAAGATATTGGTAGAGTATCTGAAACTAAAATTACTTGCATGCTAGTTCATCTTAAAAGATTATCTAAGAAAAATCTATTTTGAAAAAAAGAAAGAAAATACCTTATAATGATTTAAGGAAAGCATACTAAAGGTTCATCCATTATACTGAACACCCAAATTTTCCTCAATAGCAAATGGTACATGTTAAACTGATGCTCCATTGTGGTTATCACAGTTGCCTTCTCAAATCAAGAGAACAATATCTGCTTTTCAATTCCACTGTTGCTGCTGCCTGTTATTGTTGTGATGTGCTTGATTATATCCATTGAAATCAGATATAGATATTTGCAATGCATCGTCACATGGCATGGACATTTTGGTTAATATCCAGGGGAAACAAGTGCCAGTGAAGCTTTCAAGATAAGAATAAATTGTGGAATGTTTTAATTGTCATTTTGGGTGATCTGAAACAGGGAATTGAGAAAGGCCAGTTATGTAGGCTAGAAACAACTGCAAGCAACTTATAGCCCTCCTGATGTCATTCTGAAACTCCCAGTAGCCCTAGCTAGCATAGCCAATGGACAGGGTTGCTCAGAGCTGCACTCCTTCTGGGCATGGGGGGGGGGGTCGTCACATGCAGACAATTCACCTCTGCCCTAAAATTCTGCTTCTTAAGCTATATGGGCTTTGGCAGGTATCACATCCCATGCATGCCAAGGACCAGCACTATAATTGTGTCCTTTGTCTACAACTGTTCTTTCTTTCCAAGTGGGTCAACAGCCACTCTTGGACTAGCATTGTCCAAAAGAATGGGGTAAAAAAGGTTTGAATAGAAATCCAGACAAACCCAGATAAATTTTGTGAACATCTTTAAGACATTTTGGACATACGCATACTGACATTTGGGAATATCTTTGAGCTTTTTTGAAACTCACACATTAATCAACTTTTAGACAGTTATGTAATAGTTACATCTCCTGTGTATTTAATTTTAGGCTGGACTATAATTGACTAGAGAATTTATGTGGATGCATATATATTCAGGTAAGTGATGTCTTTCTCAGCATATGATTTTTCTTAGTACAATGATTCTACCTTTCCCACAGTACAACTGTAGTTGTTGAAGTGATACCTTCTTAAAAACTTTCCCTTTTTGTGCTGCTGAACTGCACTTATGTATTTAATTTTTTACATTTCTCAGCCTATCAGCAAATAAAATCAGGGAAAACAAGTACAAGCACTCTTTAAAAAACAAGCTAAAACAACTTTTTAAATCATATATTAAAAACATCACTGTTAAAACAATCTGAAAAGCCATCCTGATTTTAAGGATAAAAGGCTGCACAAAATGATACAGTCTTGTGTGTCCTCTGGGAGTTCAAAAAGAACCTGCCTGACTTCCCTTGGGAAGAAGTTCCACAACTAGGGTACTGTTACAAAGAAAGCCCTGTTGCATTACTTGCCAATCTAGCCTGTCACGGTTGGAAGGACACACAACAGGGCTCCTTGGCAGGCTCATATGGAAGGGCACAGTCTTATAGATATCCTTGGGTTCAAACTTTCTAGGGTTTTGTAGATCAAAATCAGCACCTTGAATTGAGCTTGCTTTCATTAAAATACAATACATGTCCATTTTGAAAACAGTCCTTCTTTTAAGGAAAGAATCCCATACATAGAATTATATTTCTTTACTATAGGTGCTTTATTTAATATACCAATTCCTAAATTGATGTCCAGGTGGAGAAAAGCATATCTGTTCCTTATCCTATACTGAAAGGTACCCCATAAATATAATGGGTTGATTCCGCACTTTAAAAATATAAGAGTTGACTCACCGAAATCAGTAAGAGATAAGTGAGTCATGACTGACTTTGGTTTCATTACTTTCAGTGGATCTGATTTAAAGTACAACTAAATCTAGATCCAACCCACTGGAAAATAAATTAAAAATGTGTTTATTTTTTTCAGACAGCTCAGGGTAAATTAAATCTGTGTACATCCTACTACATGTATACAAATTATCTTATTTTTTCTCTTCTAGGAGACATAGCAGAAATGACATACCATGAAGATAATTTTCAGTTCAAATGGCATAACATTAGCTTTTCCCTCAGCCTTTAGTCTTAAAACTTGGCAAAACAGTTGTTCCAGGGATGAGATCATAAACTTATTTCACTACATGGAAAATCTGAGTATCTAAATTTTAAAAAGAGGAAAATACCCTCTGAAAAAGAGAGTTTATAATGGACATACTGATGTCTGACTTTGAAAAAAAGCCCTCTAGGCATTGCTGTAAAAAAGGTGTTTTTGTTTAATAAGGCTTTGCACATATAATGAGTGAAGAAAGCCCCTTTGGCAATCGAAGCAGCTCTTTTTGTGGCATCCAGTGCCATTTGTCTCATATAAACATACAGAGGAACTGCAGTCGCTGGCGTCAAGAACATTCCATATTCGCCAAGAGGCATTGCTTCCCGCCACACTAAACGCAAGCTGAATCTTGCACTGAATAAAGATGGTGGTTAATAAGGCAAAATGATCTCTTACTTCCCAACATTCATTCTCCATTACAGAGAATCAGTAGTGTCACAGGTGTGTGTCTGTGTGAGCTGCACCAGATGACATCCCAGAAAGGGGGTGACACCAGGTTGGCTCCCTGCCCTCCACGAGCACTGTTTTGGCCCGCATGGGGCCTCCTGGTCCCAGCGTAAGGGCTTTTTGAGCTTCCTAGGTCCAGTGCAGGGGCTTTTTGGGCCCTTTACGCCTGGTGTGGGGGCTTTTGGG
This sequence comes from Phrynosoma blainvillii, assembly GCA_026167975.1. Lineage (NCBI taxonomy): Eukaryota > Metazoa > Chordata > Lepidosauria > Squamata > Phrynosomatidae > Phrynosoma > Phrynosoma blainvillii. The sequence continues at coordinate 44,983,005 of JANUYF010000005.1, forward strand.
GCCTCCTGGGGGCCACACAGGGGCTTTTGGGGCCTCTTGGGGGCTGCACAGGGTCTTTTTGGACCTTCTGGGGGCACATGGGGCATTTCAGACCTCCTGGGGGCCACACAGGGGCTTTTTGGGCCTCTTGGGGGCATTTCAGACCTCCTAGAGGCCACATGGGGCTTTTTAGGCCTTGTGGGGACCATGCAGGAGTTTTGGGGCCTCCTGGGGGCTTTTTGGGTCTCCTGGAAGCCACGTAGGGGCATTTCAGGCCTCCTGGGGGACACATGGGGGGATCCTTGGTACTCACCACCCCTGAAACCCTGCTGGACGTCTGGGACCAGAGGTCCTGCCTCCCAGAAGCCCTGTCCCCGACACCGGGTGTCATCTAGTGTGGGAACGCCACTGCAGAGAATGTTGATCGAACTGGAGAAACACAACTATAATTGCTCAAACAACTGCATGCCTACATCAGGACAACAGAAGTAAAGAAGTTAGGGTTCAATGGAGAGTTTCCACTTTGTCTTATTTGGTTTATAGCTTCTTTCCTGGTGACAGTTATTCTTAGGTCCTTTCACTCCTCTTCTTCCTACAGTCTGCCTTTGTCATATATACATAACCAGAAGACCCTATAAGATATGACATTATGATATGAACTTTCCTTTGAAACATCTTCTCTTTACTCTTCACTGATTCCAAGCCATTTCCAAACAAAGCCAACAAACTTACAATTATCTTATCATTGCTGACTTCTGGTGGTCAAGCCATGGGAAAAGGCCCCTACAAATTGCACAGGTAAACTATTCTTTGTGCTCTCTCTGGATGCATGCCCCTGTAGAGAACAATGATGAACACAAGTGAGAAACGTATGCCTCTCCATATATGGGTGGACTGCAACCCCCAGCAGTCCTAGCCAGGATGGCCAGGATGGCCAATTTGGAGGAATGCTGACAGCTGTAGACAAATAACATGTAGAAAGCTACAGGACTCCAATTCTTGCTCTAGAGCAGGGACAGGCAACCTTTTTTAGACCTGGGCCGGTCTCCTGTAGCCCAGGTCTTGGCTGGGCCAAGGGAGGGGAATGGCGGCGCGGGCACTCATGCGTGCGCACACACCCTCCTCCTCCGCACGCAACCCCTCATGCACGCTGCCGCCGTGGGCGCTACCGTGAGCGCCACCGTAGCGCGCGCGGCTGCAACCACCACAGCGCATGTCACGGCCGCCATTTTGGAAGTCCAAATCACGGCCGCAATGCGTTTGCGTATGCGCAAGAGTACTGCGCATGCGCAAACATGTCGCGACTGCCATTTTGACTTCCAAAATGGCGATCGCAGCGAGCGCGGCCGAAAACGCGCCCCGAAAGCGGCCCATGGTGGCGGCGAGTGTGGCAACCTTCGGCCTGGGCCGGTAAGTCCAGGGCCCGGGGCCTTAACCGGCCCCCGGGTCGTAGGTTGCCGGTACCTGCTCTAGAGATAACTTTCTCAGTCTCAGTCATGTTTCCCTTTCCAAATAAACCAGATGTTTTCTTTGTTTGCCACTAACCAGCCAAGTGTAATCTCTTCTGCATGCTGGTTTGCTCAGCTATAACTGACCAGCTTCTTTAGGAGTCAGTTGTAGAATTATGAATTCAGGTTAAGCCAGTAAGTATTTAAAAAAAGAAAAAAAGAAAAAAAAAGAAAGAAATTACTGGCTACATGACTGAGTAACAGAGGATATCACACTATCCTGAAAAATTTATTAGATTTATTTATTCAAATCATATCCTTCTTTTCTCCCAGCCCAGGATTCGAGGTGGCTTACAATGAAAACAAAATGCAGCTAAACCTAGTAATAATGTTGTTTAAAAATAATTAAACAAACAATCCTATTTAAAACATAGTAAAAAGATAAAACTTCCCCATAGAGACTTCAAAAGAGACTTCTGCCACATCCAGTTAACATCCAAACATCTTTCTGAATATAAATTTCTTTGCCTGACAGTGAAAGAAGTGCAGAGAGGAATTTGGAGATTATTGCACTGTTAATAAAACTGTCTTACCTGAGCTGGCTCAAAATTTAAAATGAGTGACATCCTGATGTTATTAGAAGGATTTAGGTGCTGAAATTGCCACCTGGATCCAGCCCAGGTCCATCCCTGCTCTTTTTGAAGCCAGGAGTTTTCTGGCTTAAGGAAATGGCCATCGGAGTGGCCCTGGGAGCGAGTATGGACCAGGGATGGACCCGGGCAGTGATTTCAGTGGCTAAATCCTTCTGTTAACACCCATTTTAAATTTTAAGCCAGCTCAGGTAAGCTGGTTTTGTTAGCGGTGCGATAATCTCCAAAGTAAGGCAATGGTCTCTGCAAAGAAGAAGCTTTCCCCATAAAAGTAAGTTTGCTCACTCCTCCTTGGTCTTCTTATAGAACCTCTAATTCCAAGATGGGAAGAACGAGGCTCCCCAGATCTTGGTAAACTACAGCTTCTAGCATTCCTCGGCATCAGCTAAACTGGGGAGTTCTAGTCCAATAAGAGCTAAAGGGCTGCATTTTGCACACCCCTGCTCTTACTTGAAGCCAAGGTGCACATTCTCTCTCAATCTTCTGCAGTAATGCTATCCTAGAATCTGCTCATGTAGGTAACCTGTAAATAGATAAATTAGATTGTCTTTACTGGACTTATGTGGAATTTACTGCTGGCAGATTTATTGATGCCTTCCCTAAGTAGGTCTAAGTAGGTCTTTTTAGGTCTAGACATTTAGCAAGATTTAAAATTTTCTCCACCATAAAAGATTGACTTCATAGTTACAAAGTTGTGCACTTGGGAGTTTCACAAAGTTTTGCAAAGCTCCATACCTCCACATTTCACAGATGAAAACTAGGTTGCATATGGCCAAACAGCATCAAGAGTGCAATCAAAATGGCAAAGATTACTACCAAAAATAAAATGAGAAGCTAGGATAGGCTGCTGCAGTTTGCTGTTGCCTGAGCATACTGGGAAGGAAAAGATAGGCTGCTACAATTAATTCCTTTGCTGAACTGCTCTCGTCATCTCCTCCCCTAGCTTATCTCAAAGTTAAGTTATATGGTTTACCTGATCTGGCTTAAAATTTAAATCGGGCCGCATCCTGATATCATCACAAGGATTTAGCCACTGAATCTGCCACCTGGATACATCCTGGGTCCATCCCTGCTCCCAGGGCCACTCTGGCAGCCATTTTATCAAGCTGGAAAACTCCCAGCTTTGAAAAGAGCTGTGCTGAGTACCCCGGGGAGCAGGGATGGACCTAGGCTGCATTCAGGGGGCAAATTTAGTGTCAAAATCCTTGCGATAATATCAGGATGCCGCCTGATTTAAATTTTAAGACAGGTAAGCCATATTATTTAATTTTGTGATAGGCTCCTTAATTGAGTGCAAACTACTTTTGCATTTTAATTCAGTTTCCAGTAATTGACATAACTGGATCATTTTAAAAGCAGCTGAAAAGTTGGGTGAATGAGGATTAATCAGGACTCTCTCTGGGGGGTTGCAGACTGCCAGAAATAGTGTGAATTCAGTCCACTTTTAGGGTTAGGGTTAGTGCTAGGGAATCATGGGAACTGTTATTTTTCTGAGACATTGAGCCTTCTCTGTCAGACAACTCTGATGCCACAATAAAATACAGTTCCCATGGTTCCCTAACTCTAACCCTAACCCTAAAAGTGGACTGAATTCACACTATTTCTGGCAGTCTGCAACCCCCCTCTGACAACCAGGACATTTGGAGGATATAAAGTTCTATACTCACAATCGAGTTGTTAGCCTAAACTGAATAGACTCATTGAATCAAGAAGGTTTCTGTAAGTGATGAGTCTACTCTAGTTGGGACTAACAATTGGATTTAGTCCAAGAGTGCAAACTGTGCAGCCCTCCAGATATTGCTGAACTACAAGTCCCAGCATTTCTCACCCATGGCTCTGTTGGTTGATTGTTGGAAGTTGCAACATTTTGAAAGTTGCATGAATCCCATCTCTGGTTTAGGTTGATGTTTGTGGGCTTTGGGAAGCATAATACAGAGTACCTTTATTTTTATTTCCCTTTCAATCCCAGATTTGGATGGAAGGGATGTCAATAGGGCTGAGGCTCTGTCACATTTAGCAGCATGGTGGCATACTATCATGACCTCCAATATTTTACAGAGGGAGACCAGGATAGAACGTCAAGAGTGTGGTCAAAAGGGTGGAGCTAGGCAACAAGAGGACCAAAGTTATTAATCGGGAAGAAAATCAACCAGCTAGACCAGGGGTAGGCAACCTTTCCCCTTTAAGGGCCAAGGGACTTCAACTCCCAGAATCCCAGGAGCTATTGGCCAACATGGAACTATTGGCCAACATGGCTGAGGCTTCTGGGAGCTGAAGTCCCTCGGCCCTTAAAAGGGAAAGGTTGCCTACCCCTGAGCTAGACAGAAGAGATGAAGGAAAAGAGGGTTTGGGGTAGATGCATCTTTATTATCAGAGACTTTAGGTATGCCTGTACTGCGTTTAGGAGAGCCTTATTTAAAAACAAACAAATGAGGCTACTGGGAAAGTGAAGATTCCAACCTACTCCCCCCCCCTTCTTCCTTCTTTTGTATTAAGTGAGTTTTGAAGCAAGTCAGGTAGATGAAGGATTAAAGAGGAAAATGGAAGGAGAAGAGAGAAACCAGGGCATTTTAAAAACAGCTGAGAAAGTGCGAAAGCAGGAAATTAACTGGGACTGTCCCTGCTAAACCAGAATAGTTATTATCAATTTGCATGTAAAGAAAGGGTCCATTAGTAGGAAACTCATCCCACTTCCCGGATTCCTAATAGCCCGGAAAATATTGTGGGGAGGATGCTGATGGGGGAAACTGTAATAAACTATTGGGGCACAGCAGTCCAGAAGGGGGCCTGGAAACTGAGTCCATTGTGTATGTTTTTCTTGACAATATCATTAGTTGTTGATTGTTTTGGATATCCACTGTAAGATCTGTAAATTTCAAAGAAAATAATAATGATACACAAAATTCTGTATTACAAAACACTAACGATTTTATGCTGGTTAGTCCCTGCTTCAAGAAAGAGCAGGACTGGGGCCCAAGGGATGGCAAGGAGTCCATGCATGAGCAAAGGGCCATAGTAGCACCAGCAAGTGGTAGAAAGTGAGTAGGGACAGGTGGGCAGACATTGTTGGAAGATATAGGTGAAATGCAACTCCTCCAATGAGAATGGCAGTGGCCAGAAACAGAGACCCAAATGCAGCCATCCCATTGTGGTCTCAACCGCCCAGGATAGAAAAAGGATGAGAAGCATCTCCTCCTCCTTCTCCTTCAGGGGCTGGATGGGCAGCTTTCCCAATTCTTTCCCAACTCTTCTGTCTCTAGCAACTCTTGAACATCTCCTTTTGGCCTAGATTGGTCACTGACAGGTACATGATGCAGATCAGCCATGTCTTGGTGTGGACAAAAGATCAGGTTGGCAGGTAGTTGGTTGGCAGTCAGTGTTTTCATGCCCTTGACCCTCCACAAAGACTCAAGGGACTTTGAGGGAACAAGTGAATTCCAGAGCCCAGTGGTAGACCAGAATATCAGCACAGAGACAGATTGTTGGAAATTTATCTACTAAATGATTTGGATAAATGAAAATGTTTCTGTCTACACCTAGGCACATGTAGAATAATGTAGGCCCCCATTAAAGATACACCTTTTGGATAGGCAGTCCATTACTGGTGTGCTTCCAGCTTGTTTCTAAGTACAATTCAAATTCATAGCCTTAACTTCCAAAATCCTAGTCAGGTTAAGAACATTTTATCTAAACATCCACTTCCTCTCACTTTAGGCCTAAGCAGACTGCCAGAAATAGTGCACATTAAATTGAGGCACTGCCCTGGCTCAGTGCTAGGGAATCATGGGAACTGTATTTTTTTCTGGGACATTGAGCCTTCTCTGTCAGAGAGCTCTGGTGCCACAATAAAATACAGTTCCCATGATTCCCTAGCACTGAGCCAGAGCACTGCCTCAATTTAATGTGCACTATTTCTGGCAGTCTGCTTAGGCCCTAAAATGTGTCCATTACCAGGACTAGTGAGATCTGAGGAGCTTTTTTCATCTATCAACATCCCTATCATGGAGCTCTCTCCTGAAAGAGGTTAGTTTAGTCCTGTCATAGTTTGCTTTATATGAAGAGGAAAGACAGTTTTGTTCCATCTAGTTATTACTGTTCTATAATGTTTTGTTGCCTTCCCATTTAATTTTAATGGTGCTTTTAATTTATAATATCTTTCTTTGTTCTTCTTCTTCTTCTTCTTGGTTTCATATACTGTTTTATTATACATCACCTCAGGTAAATGGCATCACTAGGGTTGGTTTCAGCCAATGCGGTAATTCATAGTGTCACACCACCCCCATTGACTTCCTCCCATACCACACCATATAGAAACCTTAGTAATGTTTTTTGCACTAATGTTATTCATAAATTGCAACTCTCGTATATCACTGAATGTAATGGTAAAAGTTATGATATAAAACAACTAAAGGCAAAGGTATTCCTCGTTGACAAGTTTATCAAGTCATGTCTGACCATAGGGGGTGTGCTTATCTCCGTTACTAAGCCAAAGAGCCAGTGTTGTCAGAGACTACTCTGTGATCATGTGGCCAGCATGATTGCACAGAATGCTGTTTACCTTCCCCGAAGTGGTACCTATTTATCTATTTGCATTCACATGTTTTTGAACTGCTAAGTTGGCAGAAGCTGGGACTAGTGACAGGAGCTCATCCCATCATGCAGCACATGGGCCTCAAACTGCCAACCTGCTGATCTTGCAATCAACAGAGTTAGCATCTTAACTACTTGAGCTACTGCATGTTTTATACTATGTTATGCATGTTTTATTCCACATGCATAAAACAACTAGCAAAATTAAAATTATACCTTTAAATTACAATATCATACACAGAGCCAAAATGTATTTACATGTACATAGTTACATGTGGTTAAAGTGAATACTTGATAAGATTTTATGTGTTTAAAGAAAATGTAAAAGAATATTTAAAATTATTTTTAATTTTTTTTTAAAAAATTTTTTTTTAAAAATAACATTTAGGTGGGGGGTTTTCCCAAAAAAAGGTGGTGATTTTTTTTCAAAAAACAAAAACAAAAAACAAACCTGTGACCTCTCCTTTCTCCTACTACTGAGCCTTGCCTCAATCATACCATCTCTTCACCATTTTAAAGTGTGGGGTAATTTAAGTTTCCTAAGGCTTCAGCCTTTTTTTAAAAAGAAACAAAAATATTTAAACATCAAAAATATCAAAGCCAAGGCTATTAAGAGTCTGGCTTTAAAACAGCAGAGTAGCAGAAATGTGCTCTTGTCTAACTATGCTTACCTAAGAACTGAGACTGACTCCAAAAAGAACAAACACGTAGTTTGTAGTTTTAAAAAAATGACTTTAATCTATATTTACATAAAAGGCTATATCCTAATCTAACTAGTGACTAGTTCAGGTAAAGAGAAATATTTATCTCACCATATTTGCAAACAAAGGTGAGAGAGGAGGACTATGGAGGACCAACAGTTCAGGAGGAAATTTTTAGAGAGAAAGTGTTAATCCCAAAGAGGGAGTGACCTAAGTCACATGGTTAGTTTGAATGAGAGAGAGAGAGAGAGAGTTTGCAAGCAGGAAATGCCTATCTATCTAAGAGGGGAAAAGAGAATGCAAAAATCTTCCAACATAAAGGGACACAGGTGAACTAAACTCCACAGCCCATTTCTGCCCACAGGCAAATGTTTGGGGAGCAATGGTGTCACCCTCCTCTTAGAGTGTCACCTGGTGCGACCTGAACTCCCCGCATCCCCTAGTGATGCCCCTGGTTATGGGGGTGCTTAATGAATGTATTGTCCTCCAATGAATTTTTCATTTAGGTCCCAAATTTCCAGCATCACAGAGGATAAGACGTTGATCATCATGAATTCTTAGACCTCTTACATTTGCTGTGTTTGCATTGTTTGGCAACTCTGCCTGCCTCTTCTCCTTGGATGCTTGAACTAAATGTTCAATGGAAGTTTCAAGTTATCACTATGTGCAGACTGAAGGAAAATTTGATGGTGGGGCAGAATTGTATGTGCAGTGTTCTTATTTTGCTCCTCCTTCCCACATAGCTTGCCAGATGGATTCATAAAAGATACCCATTGAAAACAGCTTACAAAGAAACATGGGGAGACTCATTATGAAAGAAGACACATATTTGTATATTAGGGTTCAAGACAGAGATTTACAGGTAAGAAGAATCAGTCCAGCACTTTGAAGTGGGACAGGAAGCAAACAGGTGATGGAATTCCCTTTTCTTTGTCCACAGCCTAGTAATTAAAGACATAACTCAGGAAGTCTCATTTGGGGTAGCATGGCTATTAGATGCTGATCTATTGCTCTGTGAATTCCTCTGTAAATTTTGTTTTCCAAAGCCTTTCACATATCTGATCATTACACAACTCTTTATGCCAAGTCAAAATTGGCAAGATCATTACATAACTCTTTACACAAAGTCAAAAGATGCAAAGAACGCCTAAACAAAATGATACTTTTAATTCAAACATTTCAAACCTTCTATCATATTATATTTTGTGCAAAGCTTGGGAAAGTTACTTCTCCGTTCCAGTTTGAGGGTTCCGGGAATCAGAATCCCCCAAAATAATTTTCCTATGCTTTGGTTCTGTGACTGCAATAGAGCTCTTTGTATCTTGTCTTAAAGGTCCTATTCTGCCTTTGTTCATGTCCAAATGGCAAATGCCTCAGAATAGGACAAGAGGTCTCCTAACAGCAGCCTTTGCTGAATTGTCAGCCCAGCCTGATGTGCAGTATGAGAGCAGAACCAGCCACAGAATTCATACGAGATAAGGGCAAAGTTGTTAAAACAAAGGGGGCCCCTTTAATTAATGGGAGTTCTCTTTCTTTTTTACTCTCACATCAGGGAAGCAAGAGAAGGAACATAAAGGCAGCAGCAGTGGGAGAACAGGGAGCTGGTTTTGCCAGGAATCCCCTGAGAAATGCCTCAGGCATCCTCTTTTCCTGACACACTGAGAAAGGGCTGGGTAAGCAACAGCCATTTCAGCTTGTTCCAAAGGTACATCTAAAAGGGAAATAGGAGTTTATCACACAGGGGAAATCCCATGCGGAAATGGGGCTTTAAATTAAACAAAACCCGCAAAAGCGGGTGTTTTTTCAGACGACGTCACAGTTAAAAGGAGGTTAATCTGAATGGAAATTAGACAAAAACTGCTTCTTTTTACTTTCAGAAGATCCCGAAAGTAAAAAGAAGCAGTTTTTGTCTAATTTCCATTCGGATTAACCTCCTTTTAACTGCGCTGGAGTTTATCACACAGGGAAATCCCGTTGATAAATTGCTTCTGCTTTTGCGTTTTTTTCCCAATTTAAAGCAGCGTTTCTGCACGGGACTCCCCGTGTGATAAACTCCATAGAGTGATGTAAGGAGGAAGTGAATGCTTTCAGTACCAAGAAGAATCATACCCTCCATTATTTCAGGTGATAACTGGGACAAATCTGGCCATGCAACATCGGAGTGTGGCTAAGATGACAAAAACTGTTAATGAGGAAAAACACGCAAGCAACAAGAGGATGCAGTAATTTGAGTTTGCTTGAAACTATGGTGAAAAGTAACATTCTGCCCCTCGTTTCCTTTGCCCCCACTAACGGCCTCGGCAGACGGCTAATAGGGCCTTCTCCGAGACCCGGAAGAGGAGGGGCAGCCGCACGCACGGCGTCCCTTCCTCTTCCTGAGGTTGCCCTGGAAGCTGCCGGCCCTCCGCATGGCCGGCGCTTCCAGGGCAACCTCCCTCCTCAGCGACCGGACGCGCTGCGGAGGATAAGTCAGGGAAAGTGCGCCCGCCGCTTTTAGGGCGCACTTTCCCTGAAATCTAAAAGGAGCGCCAATTTGGAGCTCCTTTTAGATTCGCCACAGGAGCGCCGCGGTGCGGAGGCTGAGCTCCGCCGGCGCTCCGACCCGCAGCGTCTCCGGGGCCTCCTTCTGCCGAGGCCCTAAGTTAATTGAGTTTGGAGTCTGCAAAGTATGGGAGAAGTCCGAATCAGGTTCAGGATGCCATGATCAGGTACGGGATGCCTCCTGCCTGGGCACAGAGGCATGCAATAAAGTTTTCATCCTGCACCTGGCTTGGGAGGGAAGGACAGAAAAGGGCAGTGTGATAAACTCTGTTACTGTTGTTGTTGTTGTTGTTGCCTTCAAGTCATTTCTGACTTATAGTGATCCTAAGGTGAACCTATCATGGGCTTTTCATGGCAAGATTTTTTTCAGAGGAAGTTTGCCATTGCCTCCCCCTAAGTCTGAGAGTGTGACTTGCCCAAGGTCACCCAGTGGATTTCACGGCCAAGCTAGAAATTGAATCCTGGACTCCTGAGTCGAAGTGGCTCTGAGATAAATGAGTACAAACTGCTTTTGCAATTTCAGTTCAGTTTGCAGCAATTGAAGTAAACTGGGAATGAAGGGGGAAAGTGGGAGGAGGAGAGAGAAACTGGGACATTTTTAAAACAGCTGGAAAAGTGGAATGAAAGAGGATTGATCAGGTCTGTCCCTGCCCAAATTGGGACAGTTGTAAAGTATTCTGAGGTGCCTTTTTCCCTCCCAGTGTCACCCTCACCTTCTTTTAATTTTCTGGTTCCTTGTGTCCCTAAACTGGTGCTACCATTCTTGCTTGAAAGGCAGTAAAGGTCTCTGCTATCGAATGTCACTCAAACAAGCAGGACACTGCCTGAATTGTCTTGCACCATAATTAGGATTGCTGAGTAAAATAAAACGAGGGGAATTGTCAGTAGTTGTGGCTTTTCATGAGTGCAACATCTGTTGAAATTTTCTCTTCTACACAACTATACACAAGGTAAAGGAGCCCGGCCTATTATTTCATTTGACAATCATATATATTCAGCACCACGGGTACCAGCCGCTTATCTCTTCATGGCCATTGTGGATTAAGCCTTGACCTGCTGCTCAGCAGCAGAGACATTACACTGTACAGCTGTTACTGTGTCCTAGTCAAAGCATTCCTGTGCAGGGAGAGCAATTTCTGAGATTTGACTGTGATATATTGAAAAAGAGATGGGAATCTTTAAGGCAATTTATTCCAGAGTCAGCAGAATCTTTTCAAGGATTTTCACCACTCATTTTAAATATACATTTAGTTTTATACCTGAAACTTTGCCAGCTGTATAATCAAATAATTTTAGTTTCATAATAATGATCACTCTGAATACTTTGCTATGGTGTATCACTGTTAATCCCTGTAGGGTGGCAATTTTAAAAAATCGAGAAAATAAAATATTGTGTTCAAGCTTGTTTTCAGCACACATCCTAGAATTAAAGCAACACAAAATGAATAAATGCATCTGAGGAAGTAGAATGAAGTCTACGAAAGCTCATGCTGCCAATTTCTTTCTTTCAGTTAGTCTCAAAGGTGTTACAAGATCTCTCTACCAAATGAATATATGACACTTGCCTAATATTCAAAATATTTTTTTAAAAAATCAGTAGATAAAGTAGAAATACTAGATCTTGCAAACTACTGTGCTGGTGTGCATGCGTGTTTAAGGATATGTTTTTTTTAATCTGGTTTTAATTTTTTTTAATCTGGTTTTAATTTTTATTGTTTAATATGTTTTAGCTTTTGTATTTTTTGGATTTTAGCAATATGTTCTTTAATTTGCTGTAAACAACTTTGAGTCCCAAAGTGGGAAAATAAGGGATAGAAATAAATACAACAACTATAACAGAAATAGTAAATTTACAGCAATCTACTCAACTTTCCCAAAATAATTATTTATTTGCTTGAGTAATAAATGGTAGTTTTACACTTTGCAACTCAGAGAATTCTTATTTAATTGATGAATTAAATAAAATATTTCTAGTGTACCCTGTATCAGTACTTCTCAAGGCAAATGCATCAAGTAAAACAATTCAACATAAAGAGCCTTATCACATGATAAAAGAAAGTGGAAATAGAGCTTGGAGTAGCACCTTGCTTCGTGCTTTGCCACATGATGCTATGGCACTTCATTTCTCTTCCTGCAGGAGGTGGTTGTAAAAGCACTTCTTTTGTCAAATTGATTTTTCCAGGTAGAAAAAATATATGCTTTTAAGACTGTCTCCCATGGGAAGAGAACTGAAAACCTATGACATCATGCAGTAAGGCACAGAGAAAGACACTACTTTCCAGCTCTGTTTCCACTTTCTTTTCTCATGTGTTAAGGCTCAAAAACAATATCAGCATAAAATGAACATTAAAACCACAAGCAAATAAATCAAAAGTGGAGTTGAAATCAATTAGACCCCAAAAGCTGGATGAATATCCAGGTCTTAACTAACATGAGACCAACACCAGTGCTAGCTGAGCCTCCAGAGTGGGGGGCATTGCATCAGCAGGGCACCACAACCAAGAAGGCCTTGCATCTTCTCATAGTATGCAGTTCTCTAGAAGCAGCATAAGTATTTCTCTCCTATTGAAGTCTTTGGGATGAGAATTTTAAAAAGAGAAAAACAACTGCTGGAAAAACAAACCCCAACAACAAGATTATCACACCTGCCCTGTCTGGTGCAGATCATCAGAACTTGGGACGTTATGAATGATCTGCCAGTTTTCTTCTCATCTGACCCAATTTAGGATTTAAGATTTCTTACCTGACCCAATTTAGGATTTCTCTATCATCTAGATTTGGATAATGCCTTTATCAGGCAGCCAAAACAATTTGCAAACTTTGGGGTTCTCCAGAAGCTGACTCACAGTCTTAAAATCCTCAGTCTTGGCACTGCCACAGGCCAATCTGGAAATAACATGGTAGAGGGTCTTCTTGGTGGCTGCTCCAAGGCTGAAGAATTCCCCACAAGAGGCTAAGCTATTCCCCTTTCTGCTTTCCCTCTGCTTGCTTTAAATAACCATGGGATTATTAATTGGTTGTACTGAAGAATCTTTTTATGGAGAATATGCTGTATTTTAAAATCTTCTTTGTTATGTTTTCAAATGACTTTTAAATACTTTTAAAATCTATGGTGTTTTACTAGAGTAGATTTAATTATTTTTTAATCTTTTTTTAAAAAACATATCTGTTCCTTTTTTAGCTTTCTTTTAAGCTGCCTTGGGCCTCATTCTAAGACATGGGAGAAATAAATTGGAGAGATAGTTTTGAACAGGCTAGGGATTCATCTTGGCATCATAGGCCAGTACTCTTCTACAGGATTCTGCCTACTTGCATGCAGGACTGAATTGGGGATGGGGATGAGAGTACATAAGCCCCATCCTGAACATCCTCATATGCCCAGAGGCATTCTACATCTTTACATGCTCAGTGGCCAAGATCCTGTATCAGCTGAGCCATGGCAGATTTCTGGATGAATTACAAAAGAATAGCCTCTGTGTGCCATCTAAAACAGTGACTATGGCCACTTCCTTATGGGAGAGACTACTCCAGGAGCAGCCCAGAGTAGTCTAGCCCTGAAGGTGCTCCAAGTTCCCTTTGGACTGTCACCAGGCTGCTGTTTGCATGCATGTCCTGCTCACTGCATCACCCACTGCCAATGGTGCAACTCACTCCCTCTGAGGCAGAAAATAAGGTGCCCAGCCATGTGATCAACACATGGAATGACTCTTAGCAGAGGTGGCAGCAGTGGCATAGTGGGATATGTGTGCAAACAGCTGCCTGGCCTTGCTCCAGAGGGCTCCAGATTTTCTGGGAAGATCTAGAGCAAAAAGTGAGTTTTAAACTCTGTTGTAAGGGTAATCTAACATAGGTTTGGTGCTGAACTGGCAGTACATCATCAAGACAGTTCACAGTAGAATCAGGGATTGGGATCTGTGTCATCTGGACTGATTGCCATGTGGATGGGATGGGGTGGGAAGAGAATGTGTTATTTGGTCCATGGCCTTACACAAACGTAAGCTGCAAGTCACTAATGGGCTGCCACCCATTGTCTATATAAAGTTCTAGAACTACACTAAATGCAGCTGCCCTGCTACTATAATTTTATCATCTAATTTACATCTGCCTTTTTGGTTCTGTCCATCAAGCCATTTTTTATCAGAGAAAAATATTTAATTGGAAATGTTCTGCTTTGTTGGCCTGAGCTTCTTATGTGTCCATGAAAATACAAGAGAGACTTATACTACAGTCAGGAATCACCTATTGTAAGTTTAGTTCAAGAGCAGAAAATATTTGTCAAGAGCTCCAACTCATCACTTGAAAGACACTTTAATCACTGCTTTCCGGAAAGGATATCCTACAGTACAAAATGCATCACATTTCAAAGCTCTCAAAGGTCAAGCACAGCCTCTGGCCATGCAAGATGAAGCCAATAAGGATCAACTGAATCCTTCCAAAAGCAATCACTCTCATTGGTTCTTATGGTGGAGCTCAGGCTTTGAAGAACTTATCAGAAGGGAGTCATGCTAGCTGATCAACAAAGCTCTTTCCATTGTCACAGTTCCTCGAGACAGCTGACACATCCAAACTTGCCATAAAATTAAGTAAAATAATTATTTCAATCAATTGTTTGATTACATTATGGTCTCAGTACACAACCTGGTTGGTTTAGTTGGCATTCATATTGGTAGATGCAAGATGTGGAAGGAGACTGGAATATGAAGCAATTCCTATTATAGTTGAATTCCACTTGGTCAGGGCAGATGAACTACATCACAATTCAACTCAACAGACATGTCAATCTGCAAAATAATTGCTTAAAAATATAATCCTGGCAGCTAGTCATTTAAGTGCGAGGTTTTTTATTGCCTGATTATAGCACAAACACAGGAAGTTTACACATTTAGCCATGCAATTTATTTATTTTTTAAAAATGTATATTTCAGTAGCCAATTCTGTTGTTTGTGTGCTTTATGTTCATTGCACAGCCACACTGCATAAACATGGAATTTGGTATTCAGCACCATGGACTTGTATTTCATGAAGAGATGTTTCCCCTCCCCTGGCCACATGCTAAATTTCCCTCAAAGTTGCTGTTCAAAGAATGACAAAAATCTGAGGAAAGGTCTTGCAATGAGTATCTTTATATCCTGGCCAGTACATTGGAACTTACAGCTTTAAAGGCTTTTCAAGTAGCAAGCTTCTAGAGTGTGTTGTTAATTTAGTTAAAGTATGTGGATATAAAACACAAATTGTGGGTTTTATTTTCTTCTTTTTAGCACATAGTAAACATTTTCAATATACAGACAATTCTATGAAAACCCTGTGAAATTCATGGGGTCACCAAAAGTTGACAGGCGACTTGAAGGCACATACACACATATGCATATGTGCACAGGCTATGAAAGGGTGATATATTTTCTTTAAATCAAAATGCTATGAATTCACAGTTAACATGAAATTAAATGAAATGTTTGAAATACATTGGAAAAATAATCCACAAACCAGTTAAACCAGTTATATATTCTAGTAATCTAAACTGATCACATGAAATTGAAGTACACTCATCCCTCCACATTTACTGGGGTTAGGGGCACAGGACCCCAGGGATATGTGGAAAAACTGCAAATAACAAAAACACTATGTGCTTACCTGAGAGAACACCTCTCTAGGAATCTCTAAGTCTTCCAGTGCAACTCTGTGGTCAACATCTGTCAGACACTGACCGTAGAATTGTACTGGAGGAGCTACAAAAGCCTAGTGGAGTGTTCTCTCTAGGAATCTAGGTCCTTCAGTGTGACTTTTGGGTTACACTGGAGGACCTAGATATTCCTAGAGAGAACATATTAATAAAACATATTAATCAAATCCGCAAAAGTCAAAGCCACAAATGTGGAGGGGTGAGTGTATTCTAGGGTTGAAGTACTCTTATATTGCAAAAAAATTAAACTTGTATTTCCAATCACGAGCTGGAATATCGTGTATTCTGCATTTCCAGTAGTGCATTCCATATAATTTTTTTAAAAAATCCTTAAATCTAAAAAAGTGGAGCAACAGAGAGAAAGCAATGCTAAACAGAGGTGGTCATAAAGAGAAACAATCACATTTTGATTGACTCATTATTGGGTTATCATGATTACAAATATGAACTATGTTTAAGAATTCTTACTTCAATATGATATTGCATCTGTTTGAATAAATTGACACAAACTTACCATAAAAATAAAAATAATTTAAAAATTATAATAATATAAAGCTATAGAAAAAGCACTCTATGTAAGCTGTTTGCATCCCCTGCTATACCTTGGTTCAGCTTTCATTTCACTGACTAATCATTCCAGATGTTTACAGCATTAGTGTACGCACATTTTAGCCTGTATGTGTTTTGCTATGTTTTGTATAGGGGCCCAGATGCTGTCAAAAATTCCTTGCTGACAGAAAAGTAGCATCTTGCAGAGCCTGCCTAAGGCAAAGGACAAGATGATGCCCTCGATTCATCCAGGCTGGCAAAAGCCTCAGGGGCTGTACCTGTATGGACTGAGAAGGCAGAGGCATAGGTGAGAATGAGGAGGGAAAAAAACCCCACCTACACCACTGTTCCTCCATCAGGACATGAAACCATAATATAATTATGGTGTGAGTGGATGCTGGAGTGTGCAATCCAGGAACATCAATAGGCTGATATTAGACCCACAGACCATCCCCAGGCCTAGACCAACTATTCATGGGTGGTCTAGGCCATGTCACACATGTTGTGCCACAGACTTGAATATTGTTATCTATATTCTGAAGTGAGCCAGCCAATCTAAATACCCTAAAATGACTAGATCCCATTTGATCTTAGAAACTAAGCAGGGTCAGATCTCGTTATTGCTTGGATGGAAGACCACCAACATATACTAGGTCTGTGGGGTATATTTCAGAGGGAGGAACTGGCAAAACCACTTTTGAATATTCCTTGTGTAAGAAACCCCTATGAAATTCATGGAGGGAAATGAGGTGACTTGAAGACACACACACACACACACACACACACAAACAAACAAACAGAAACACACAAACATTCTGAAGAACTTGCATTACCAGGAGGTTTGCAGTTGTGGTTTTTCACCTCCAAATGTAGAGAGTTTTGTAGACATTATGTGGAAAATTGCCCTGATAAATTGTGCTTCCATTTTCCCAGTAAAACTGTGCACTATATAAGAAGCCCTCCTTTTACTTCACTGGCTATGTTAAATTTCAAAATTAGAAGAATATATACTTCCACAAGGATATATCACATATAGAGTAAACAGGGAGGAATGAATGTTTAAATATGTTTTCAAAATACTTTACTTAGCAAGAAGCAGTTCATTGCAGTGATGTATATCATGTTTGTAGCAGATGCCCAGTTACAGTTTGACAAAGATAAATCACAGTGCACACATTTGTATTACTGAAGAAAAGAAATAGCCACTTAAATCTCATCAGTGTTGTAGTTCGACCACAGTGCATTTGCATGTAGCAGCACCATTACTCACAAAACAAAATAGACAAAATATGTGCAGCCAGTCATCTGGATCAATGGGAAATGGAGGCAGCATTTCTGCCCAAGCTTCTGCCATGGCCTTCACTACAAACAGCATCCAAGCCCATCACATTCAGTTGCCACCACAGGGTGCCTTACAGATAAATGAGTAAGAAGCAGTGCTTTATAGCTACCACCTGCAAATTTCACAGTGTTGGCACAGTGCACAGTGGTGCAGTACTAGAACAGGATAATTGCTGGAGACAGGAGTTGGCAAGAACCTGAGATGGGAGATATGTTCAATTGCACATGAGTATAGTAGGTGAACTGTTAAAATAAAGACCTGCCATTAAATGCTGAGCAGCTGGCAAATCTAGATAATCTGTTTTGGTTGCTGCAAATAGGGTAAAAAGTCATCAACTAATACGTTTTTAAAATATGTTTCATTTGTATGATAATAGGCTCTGATTCTAATGCATTCACATCCTGCTAAAACAGAAGCTTTGGACAGATTTCCTAAACTTATGCTGAGGCCTTCATGACAGCTTTGAAAAGTTGTTTTAAAAAACTACAACTGTGCTTCAATGAAGTAACATTTCTAAGCACTGGCCTTTATTGAGGAATACCACAGTCTTGAAATCCACACAAGAAACTGGGGCCCCATGTGAGTGCAGGTGGAAGTAGGCCAGAGAGGTCCATTCAGAGCTGAGAGCATGTGATGACTTCCAGATGTGTTGGACTATGGTTTGCATTGCCCTCAGCTGCCCCAGTTAGCTCTCCCATATGCTTTGGGGATGATGGGTCTGATATATCTGGAATGTACCAGGCTGGGAAAGGCTATCTTAAAATGTAAGCACAGGCTTCCTGTGCTTCCGATTGGTTTCCGGGCGCAGTACAAGGTGTTGGTTTTGACCTTTAAAGCCCTACATGGCTTGGGTCCATCTTATCTTAGGGACCGCCTCTCCCTGTATGATCCCCCCTGAGCCCTCCTGTCCTCTGGGAGGAATCTGCTACAGCCAATAAAAGCTAGGCTGTCTCAGACCTCCCAGAGGGCCTTTTCTGCCGCCGCTCCCAGACTTTGGAATGGCCTGCCGGATGAGATCCATCTCACTACTACACTTGCTGCTTTTAAAAAGGCAGTAAAGATGGATCTCTTCCGGCAGGCCTTCCAAGAATAATGGCTGTCTGGTCGGAGATGAGTTCTCATTTTGTTTTTATCATTGATTCCTTGTTATTGTTTTATCGTTTTATAGTATTGTGGTATTTTAACTTTTCTTAGTTTAATTCTGTTTTAAGGGGATGGGAGGGTTGGATTGTGGGATGAGGGGAAGTTTTAACTCTGTCTGTTTTTAAATGCTGTAACCCACCCTGATTGCCGCGCAGAGGGGTGGGCTATAAATAAAAAATTATTATTATTATTATTATTATTATTATTATTCCTGATTCCCTACAATTCTGGTGACAGACCAGCACATGCAATGGGAATGTGTATATGGCAGTCTTTGTGACATACACATACACAGTCATCCCTCCCCATTCACAGGGATCCGTTCTGGACCCCCCCCCACCCCCCACAAAGGGAAAAATGCAGATATCAAGCCCCATTTATTTTAATTGCAGTGTGCTCCTGTGCATGCCAGTGTGTGCACACCATGGGCGCACGTGCCATTTTGTCTCTCCTGGCTTGCCGTCCATAAAGAATCAAAACCACGGAAGGTTTTGTAAATGTAAAATTGTAATGAGGTGTTTGGTTTTTTAAGTATCTGCTTTTCTGCCTTTATTTTTTTTATTTCATTGGTCATAATACTTCAATACAGTTAAAATGGGGAAATTTAAAAAAATTAAACAGTTAATAACTCCACTGCCCAACACTGTGATCCTACTACTGATCAACACGGGAGTTTTGACCTATTCCATCTCTAACCTGGGCTGGTTCGCTCCTCCTTTGGCAACTTGGTGCTCCTCCCGCCCCTTGTTTCCTGGAGAACACCATATTGATGCTGAACAGACAGACAGCATAGCCCACTGCAGTCCAAAACTCCTGAGCTCAAGTGATCTACCAGCATCAGCCTCCTGAGTAGATGGATTACAGGCTCATGCTATCATGCCTGGCTCCCACAACAGTTGAAAGGGACAATTGCATACATAATGGAAACTTTTGCCATGAGAAACTCCTAAGCTAAAGATACTGTCCTATTATTCCTAACATTCCATTGTGATCCATATCATGCTGGACAAAAATATACATACTAATTATCATTTCCATGTACAATAAAGAAGAACCAGGTTTCACAGACAGTACTATGACTTTGAATAGTTTTTGTCAACTAAACTCACTGTATTTATTTTTCCCCATTAATGCAAAACCTCCAGAACCTATTTATCCATTATTCAGTTGGATTTTTTTCACCCTTTGTTACAGGTCAGATGAATTTTAATTGGCAGCTCCTCAGTCTGTGCACATACCATTGAAACATTTACGCATTGTTAAATACGGGGGTGTAACATGGTAGAAACCTATAGATTGTAGCATATAGAGCCTAAGATGTTTGACAGAGTTTGCCCATTTTCTATCTTGTAATTAAGAAAGGGGGGGGAGGGCAACAGATCTTGTTTAGATTTCAAGTGTGACAAAAATGCCAGATGTTCCTTTAAAGAATGTAAAGAAAAACCAGAAAGAATGACCTTAGGTCACCCTGAAAGTCAGCTTATTACAGACACCTGACAACAGGTAGTAGGGTGTATTCTAAAAGTGTGATGTACATTAGAATTGAGTGGACCAAACAAAAAGATAAGCTGTAAACCTCTGATTGGATGACCAAGACAATGAGTGGGAATAAGAAGAGGATAAAAGAGTTAAGTTAGAAACATGTAATTAGGCTGCTTAGGCACACCTCCAGTGTGGGAAGACACTGTATATGTAGCCTTCTTGAGAAAAGTTCCTGATAAGCCATGCCTGCCACCCTAAATGCTGATTCTGATAAGGCTAGGAGTTATATGCTTACATGTGATTAATGCAGCAGAGATTATCGCAGCGCTAATTACCTGAGCTGGCTTAAAATTTAAAACGGGCAGCATCCTGATGTTATCACAAGGAATTTGCTGCTGAAATCGCTGCCCAGGTCCAGCCTCGCTCCCAGGGCTGCTCAGTGCAGCTTTTTTCAAAGTCGGGAGGAAATGGCCACAGGAGCAGCCCTGGGAGCGGGATGAACCCTGGATGGACCCAGGCAGCGATTTCAGTGGCAAAATCCTTGTGATAACATCAGGATACTACCTGCTTAAAATTTTAAACCGATTCAGGTAGGTCATTTTAATTAGAGCTGCTATAATCTCTGCAGTTAAATCCTGCTTAAGAAGTGCTTAAGGTTTAACCCTTAAATGCCTGTATTACACAGAAGCTTGTTAGAGTTGCCGAATTCCTCAGATGAAAATAACTAAGAGTATGGTAAGGGGAGGACTGTGAATATGTGAAAGTTTCTAGGAATTGTCTGTATAATGACTTAGCAGACACTATGGAGAACCTGATTATGATGATACAAGGATAATGTTATGTGTTAACCAGTTTAGAAGGCTGATATTCTTACATGTATTACTTCTTGCCAAGCCTGTTGGAGAGCTGAATAGAGAAATAAAGTCTCTATGAATTTCCTGATGAATGTGACATGACAGCTATATGACTTAATATAAAATGCTGTACATATAATAATGTGGAATGTAACAAAGCTGAAGTGTCCAAACAATGCTATGTCTGTGATTCTTCTTAAGTGAGTGTGTGTGTGTGTGTGTGTATCAATGCATACTTTCAATAAATTGCCTAACAGCATACCGAAAGAATCTGTTCCTTCCCATGTAAATATTTTGGAATTCCAACACTTGAACATATTTAAATAGAGCAAGGATCTTAATATGACCTGTCTGGTGTAACCATTATCATACATTGAGTGACCAGTGGTTGATAAGGGACTCCAGACAGAACTCAGAATTAGCTGACAAATGACAAGGACCCTTGATTCCTCAGTATAAGGGGCTGAACACACAGGCCAAAAGATCTGTGTTCCCCTCAGCCTAGTGTCATTCTGTACACATGGCACAGGCTAACAGCCCCAGGCCAGGATCAACCAGTCCAGAGGCCAACCTATCGTGGCTAAAAAAAGCCCTGAATGCAGTCCAAAAAGACTGGCTGTTTGTGGTGGAGGTTCCTGGAAATTCTGGTGCAACAGCTAGCAAACTGTGCAGGCCTGCAGGCCCCTTATCTGGCATTGCTTTCATGTCTGCTCTGAAGGTCCTTGCCATGGCCTGTGATGTTGGAAGGGAGCCATGGCAGAAACCTTCAGAGCAGATGCAGCTACAGGAGCATGTAAGAGGCACATAGTGGTGGCAACTCCACAGTGCAGTGGCAGATGGGGTGTGTGAATTACCCTGACCATCAGTTTGGACCCTAAGAGATAGGAGTGGGGAACTCCTCTTGTTTCACCTTTCCCAGTGTCTGCATCTGGTAAAAAAAACACCTGCTGCCATATGTTTTCTTTCTTTTTTATATTCCACTTTTCCCCCTATATGGGACCCAAACCTGCTTACGCTACATCTTGAAAACAAAATAGCTAAAACAATCTGTAAGACAATTAAAAAAAAAATTAAAAAACAATCCACTTCATTAGTTCATAAAAATTAAAACATGTTAAAATCTACGTTATATGAAGAATTAGCACACCTGTTGCACTACGCTAATCAGTTAAAATCCAAAGCTTGTTTAAATAGCCTGCTGATGAACAGAGAGTGGGCCAATTGAGCCTCCTTCAAAAGAGACTTTCATAATTTGGGAACAGCCATCATTGAAGGCTCACTCACAAGCCCTCACCAGACATGCCTGCGATCATCATACAAGCAGGAGTAAGACTTCTCCTGAAGATCTTAAAACTTGGGTAGGTTCATACATAGAGCTCCCTTTTCAGGTTGCTTAGAAATTTCAGTCACTGAAAAATACAGTGGCTAAATTATTGATAGGAACATATCTGATCAACTTTTTAAAAGTTACATTAGGTTCCTTATCCATTTCAGGAAGAATGTATGATGTTAGTTAAGGCTTTCATCAATGGCTTGAGACTCAGTTTGGTTGAGGATCACCATCACATACACGTACCTGTATAGATATTAAAAGCTTGAGGCCCTTCTCAAGTTCTCTTTGCCTTGAGAAGTAAAATAGTTAGCGACCAGGGAAATAATGTGTTTTTCCCCCAATAATAATGCTTAGCTGTGGAATGCTATCCCCAAAGAAACTTGCCTAGTTTGTAGTGCTGAGGCTGTTGCCTTTTTGATCACAGCTGATTACCTTTTTATTTGCTTAGGCTCTTAAAAATGTCTTGACTCGATGCTTTTTCATCTCTGTTTAAATGTCCCATTGCTGTTTTGGTTCATTGATCCTGTTTTGTAGGATGTCACCAGGATCTATCAGACTTTGGAAAAGTTACTTTCCTCTCTATAGTTGCCCACCCCTGTCCTTAAAGCAACATACTGAAAATCCTTTATTGTGAGGCCATCTTCAAGAAGTGGGTTAGAAGGTTGACAGTAAACTTATTATTTCTATTTTTTAATTGGCTTCCTGGGACTAAAATGTCCCTAGGGGAAATAGACAAAATGAGGTCATTCCTCCATGAGAATTCTACCCCTACCATGAAATTTCCCATCTGTTCTCAAATTTCTAACATTGTAGTGACTTAAAACATCAGATCAGCATTTAGAAATACAGTTTAAGCATTAGAAAAAAAGGGGGGGAGCAAATATAAGGAAACATAACACAGAAAACAAGAGTTCTAGCTGTGAGTGATTTTGAGTGTCTCACTGTCTGCAATGCTAGAAATCTGAGGACTGAATAAAAATTGAGGGGCATCATTCCTATTTGGAGGGGCAGTGCCATCACTTTATCCCACCTGTAGCTACTACACCCTTGAAGTATCTCAGCAATCATTTCCTCACTTAGGACCTATCTGAAATCATTGCTTGGGTTCTGAGGCTCTTCACATAGTGCATCCATCAGTTAAGGTACATTAGGTTTAGAGCATGAGAAAAAATATCTTCAGTTGTGACATCCAACTTACAGAATGGTCCTCTGTGAATGTTTGGTCCCTTCTTTGCCTGTATGTAAAAAAGATACTTGCAAGGGTTTTAGCTTTCGGTAGTCACCCCCAGATTATGGAACGGCCTGCCGGACGAAATCCGTCAGATTGCCACGCTAAACAGCTTTTAAAAGGCTGTTAAGATGGATCTCTTCTGGCAGGCCTTTCCAGATTAGATTTCCCAGCCTCCAGAACCCCTTTATTTTGTCTTATTCTGTTTTATCCTGCCCTCTTCAAATTTATTACCGCCACTACCTTTGCTTTTCTGCTGTTTCGTTTTTGTTTTGCCATTTCCGCTGTTGCCATTTTTTGTTTGGGTAATTTGATTTTATTTAATTCTATGTTATTCAAATGTTTTAATTGTGCTTAGTTTAATACTTTTTTAAAGGGTGGGTGGGTATTTTATTGTTGTTAGCTGTCCCGATTTTGCTCAGAGGGGCGGGATATAAATAAAATGTTGTTGTTGTTATTATTGTTTTTTATTATTATTATTATTATTATTATTATTATTATTATTGCCCAATGGACATTTCTTTAATGCCAGCTGTCATGTTAGTATAGAAAAAGGAAAGGGACAGAAATAGCTAGAATGTAGAGAAACAAAAAGACTAGATTAGGGTAAAGACTAAGGCTCTTTTACACTTCACATTTGTAGCAACATGATTCCACTTTAAATGCCATGTTTCAGGAATTGCTAGTTTAGAGAGGTGTGCTTAGAATTAGCCGACAGCTTTAATGCCTCCCCAAACTACAAATTTCAGGATTTCATAGGATGTTGCCATGACAATTAAAGTGGAACCACAGTACTATAATAGTGTAGTGTGAAAGGGTCTCAAGTCAAATGATTGGTTATGCAAAAAGAAAAGTTGAGGGAAAGAAAATAGTGTATCTATTATCCAACTAATTATAGTTTAAGTCAAAGGAAGGTAGGCTGGAATTTAATGCTAGATTTCAAGAGGATTTGCAATAAATTAAAAAAAGGTTTCCAACCTTCAGATGTTTGACAATAGCAATAACAAAACAGTCTGCTTAAATCATGAAGTTTTGGGAAGAAACAGTCACAGACATATTTATATAAAGATTGTTATGTAAGGTCCAGCTACATTATTGGCTACAAACCCCTGGGTTCAGTATTATGTGCTGAAGCAAATTTTTCTTTAATTCACTGACTTCGTTTTTAAACTAGTACTTTCCACCTAGCTTAGTTTATCAGATTTCAAAGGACTAGTGGAAAAACAAAGTAAAAACTTAAAATCTGCCTACCTCTGTTTTAAAGAATACTGAAGAATCATTAAAAAAAAAAAAAAAGATAGTACAAGACAAAAAAAAATGAAACAACAAAAAAGCCTTGTCTGCTGTCAACACACAGTTACTGACTAAAATTGTCATGTATAAAAGTCCCTATCATTGGCAGCTGCCACCTTTTCATTTTGGCAGACATCTGAAAATTGCTGGCAAGGCCATGGAATAAGGGTAAAAGACAAATGGTTTGTCATGAAACCTTTAACTAAGCTGATATTTCAGCAGAAAGGATGCCAGCATTTTTCTTTTGTTTCTGCTTTGTAGAATGTACGTACATGACAGCCTCATCAGCATTGTTAATACTTTGGTATTACCTGGCTTATTATTCATTGCTGTATCAGTCACTCAAGTGAGTTACAGGAAAACATAACATGTCAAAGTTTTACCCAGGAATGACTGCTTTAGATGTAATAAAACAGAAAAGACTTAAAATTTATTATTCAAAAAGGAAAATACACTCTGGGCTACCAAAGTATGACTTTTTAAAATGGCTGTTTAAATAGGTATAATTCCCACCCACCCCCAGTTATTTCCATTTTTTTTGCAGAAACAAATTTTGCAGCAAAAAGTCCAGAGATGAACATACACACAGACATACATATTGCAGCCATCAACCATTTTTTTCCTAAGGATGGTGGGTATCAATGTTTTGAAGACAAGAAAATGTAAAAGTATTCTTTACATGCCTGGTCCAAATTCTATGATATGAAAGCTAATACTGCAAAAATGTGTAACAAACCCCATGAAGAAGGCCAGAATAGCATCCATTTTATTTAAAGAAAGAAACCATCATGCCAGCATTTAAGTGTGACAAACTTGAGAAAAGGCAATAGTGCCTTTGAACAATGGACCTTTGCGTGAAGTAACTGATTGATTTGTATAAAATCATAGTGGGAAGCACTTTACCATTACATCTAAACAGTAATCACCATATATTTGGTTCTTCAAATGTAAGGAAAACGAAGGCTCGAGATACTTTTACTAGGAATGCTTATGGACACTTTTAAATTGGGAATGTGTTTCCTGTGAATGTAATAGAATGAATGGAATTCAAAATCAGATTTATATCCAGTTAGTTTTCTTTTCCATCTAATTTATATATGAGGAAAATGCAAGCAAACAAAAAATATTGATCACATGCGAAATGATATTGTGGATGGAATCAGTCCTGCTATTAGGAAGTTGTCTTAAGAAGCAGATTTTGAGTAATATGAATGCATCAAATTGTTATTTTTTTAAAAAAATGTATTGGTAGGGATGGAAAGAGGCACTTGTTAGATTTCCTGCCTAATATGCAAACAAGACAATATTGGTGGCTCGTGGCTTGAGTACTAAGCATCTTGAGTGATGGGGTGTGAAGGGGCCATTCGCTCTGCCTCAGGTGGCAAAAAGTTTAGGGCAAGCCTATAGCCTACATACCAAGGAACCATAGGTTTTCCCTCATTGATCTTCGTACATTTGCTTTCTGTTTTCCTCTCAGATATTACATCTTAAATACTTCAGTGACAATTCTTTAAATAAGGTATGTTTTCTTCTTTCTTTTTCTTTTAATTGAGGATAAATGTAAAGAAACTGGGGACAAGAAAACCTCTCCCCCATATGCCATGGTATCACCATAACATTTGTCAGATTCTCTGGATATTACTTTTAGTTACACACACTACTATTCCTTATAGGAAACATCTAATCTGATCTATTTAATAGGATGTTGCAAACCATTAAAGCTGTATGTTGTGAGATACTTTTATAACCAACATTGAGAGTCGATCAACAGTTATCTCTGCAGAAGCCTATTCATTGCCAGAGATATTCTCTCGCTCTTTCTCACATGTGCTTTAATGACAAGATTGTTGATAAACTGCAACAGCAAATGAGAAAATGGCCCGCACATGTTTACAGATAATTCACTTTGATGGTATCAAGTCACAGAGTATAAAGTTTACTGAAGTATTGTGGAAAGAAACAGTTCTTGTTTTCTTTCACACTTGTGCATATATATATGTGCACATATCTTATTTTGGAAAGCCTGTTTTCCCTTTTCTTTACATGGGAGTAACAAATAGTAGGTTTTCTGCAAATTTTACTGCAAGGTAAATCCAACATTAGTCCCAAAAAGAGGAGATACATTGAAATGAATGGGACCTGTCATTCACCACTTACATCTCTCCCATTGATTTCAGTGGGTCTGTTCCAGTTGTGACTAACATTGGATTTAGCCCCAAATCTGCAAAGAATTGTTGTAACGATGATCCAAGAGTACTCAACAATAACTGTTGGTTTTGTACAGATAACAAATCCACTAATAGCCATGACACATCAAGATCCTCCTGTGTAAATCAAAAGATTCCTCCTAATAGGATCAATGTATCAGGAGATTGGTGGTAGTTACCATATTTGTTGCTTATTCAGGAGTATCTGTGTTGGCCATGCTGCAAAATACAACAAAATACAAAATACACAAAATAGTCCTATCTTTATGGGGACAACTAAAACAACAAAAAATACATTATGCATGTTTTCCTGGCTTTTTCATCAAGCTAAATGCTAAAAATCATACAGGAGAAGAAAAAATGACAAAGTTAGAGTTACAGGCCTATATTTTGTCTTAAAGACTTAAAGTGTTACTTCTGTTGTCCGTTAAGATGCTCTAGAGCAGTGATGGTGAACCTTTAAGGCTCAGAGTACCCAAACTAAACAGTCTTCTGGCACCTCCTGGTGTTACCCATGCTGGAGGCAGGACTTCTGGGGAGAAGGGGACTTCTGCCCTATGGGGGTGGGACTTCCCTCGCCACACCTTCCTGGGTTTTCAGCTGCCTCTGGACAGCCAGGAGGAGGAGGAACAGGCACGCACCTATTCCTCCTTTTCCCGCTCCACACGGCAGGGAAAATGGCTTTGCACGCCATCTCTGGCATGTGCGCTCTAGAGTGATATCAATACAGGCAGAGCCCATTCCTCTTTTCTTTTCTTTTCTTTTCTTTTCCTTTTTTTTTTTTTTTTTTTTTTTTTTTTTGGCTATGGAGGGGCTGGGAAACCAAGAGCAGTGAAAGACAGAGAATCAAATTTCAACTTGATTAGCAACAGAAAAGTTACTTCCCTTGAGAACCAAGCTGTCCTTGTTTTGCGTGGAGCTAACTGTCCCTTTCCTAGGCAGAGAACATTGAGTTTCTCAAAAAGTCTGAAAAACTTTTAGGTGCTGTATAAGTAAAACTTGCCAATTGCAGTCCAAATGAAAGCATTTTACTGGCTCCTTGTTTAGGATTCCCCTATTGAGGCTTAATTTGATTTCTTGTCATATTTGTGGCTATAATTCTCAGGGGGGTGTTGTTGTTGTTGTTTTTGAAAAATCTAAACAATGTTTTTATTGTCTCATACTATCTCCTGGCAATTCCTAGCACTAGCTTCACTTTTTTATTCCCACCCTTGGGTTGTTTTTTTTGGGGGGGGGGGTTGATAAGATTTCAGAGTATAGTAGAATAAAATAGTTTTGAATAGCACATTGGCATCAATAGTTGTGGTTCACACTGGTTTTGGGGGACAATGCACTCTCCAAGTGATGTGCAAGGTTTGCCTATTGAAATGTATGTATTTTTAAAATATTTTCAAGCTGAGAATGGTCGAATCTGTGGGTACAGAATCTGTGGATATGGAGGCCAACTATATTAGTGAATTGACATTTTGCACTGTAAAACTATAAATGCTGAGAGGTTTTTTTAAAAATAAAATTTGGGAGAGGAAAAAATGCTTTTGTAAACCATAGGACCACACCCCAACCACTTCAAACCACACTTCAATTTTTTAAAAAATATGGAAGGGCCCTAGTGCAAATCCAAGAAATTGGTACATCCAGTAACAAACAGCCCCCGAATGGAAAAGGCTACACAGAACAAGTAGCCACAGAGGTGACAGAAATCAGCACAACTGAAGAAGCTGTGTTGTGAGAGCTCACAATCTCACAGAGCCCCAAGACTGGCATTCAGCCTTATTCAGGCACTGTTAGGTAATTTCTTTGAGACTCAGTCCCATAGCTGAGAAATAAGAATACTAGCCCCCTTTCTCAAAGAAGATGCCTCTTCTGTTGGGAAGGGGAGCTTCCACTTTTTTCTCTGCCCCCCCCCCCCCGTCTATATCACAGCCTCCCCTATTCAGAAATATCCCCTGTCCTTTTATGTAGTGATAATGACAACTAGGAGGGCTGCTCCAAGAAGAAGAGAGCAGGTAAGTCCACTTCCACCAGCCAAGCTGCACACACCTAAATGTGGATCCAATCCTTGAACTTAACTGTGTGTTCCTGCTGGGAACTATACTGCATAGACTGTTTAGCAATATACTGTACTATATAGAGAAGTTCTATATAGGTTGTTATTGCTGCCTTATCTAGTAGGGTAGATACTAAGTAATAGCATGGGGGAAAAGAATAATTTTTGCCATTGCATACCAGTCAAAACAACCTATGAAGATGATACAGTCTGAATTTTCTATGAGAACCCAACTCGATATCAGCTGGCAGTTTCTACAGTATGATGATAACTATGCTGTATACTTCCAGACCAAAGCGACCCTGTTATGTGACAAGGTTGTTCAAATGGACCATAGCCAGGAAGTTATTGCTCAGCTCTTTGCAAAGGCATCAGCTGAGGGAGCAGCAATAAATAAATATATATCTTCATAGTAGCAACCACATCTGCCAGCAGTGTTTTGTGGAGTTTGCCATCTGGGTCCTTCGGCAATCAATCAGTCCTCTTATGAGACTCCAGCTGTTTAATCTGTCCCTTCATGACAAGGAAAGAGAGATTTAAACAAAAACAAAACCCACACATACACATATGGAGAGAGAAAGGTTGGGAAAAGCTCATTCAGCCTCTCCAAAAATGGCTGGGGATTTGGGGAGTGCACCCAAAACTCATGAAGTGCACCCAGTAGGAGAAGAATGACCTGGAATATCTGAAGACATTAGGCTAATGCTCAGCTTGCAATTCCCTTGGATGGCTCTGACATTGATACAATATTAATGCACTAGGAGTGGAATCTCTGGGATTTGAACAACAATTTGATAAAGGCAGTATTTCTGCATCCAGGTGGACATTCTGGTCTCACAGAATTTAAGCTGGATTTGGGGGAGGACTTGTTGAATTTATGCATGGTTTCAGAAAGTTAGTTCACCTCACTGAAAATTGTTAATTCTGAGCTAGGAGGTGAACTGCCAATGAAAATTGATGATATCTTCTGTTTACTCCAAAGACTGAGGCCTCTGCCCAAGAACAAGATTTCCCATAAGCATACACCCATTGTCAGTGGTATCCCTAGGGTTGCTGTCATCCGGTGCAGTAATTCATGATGTCACACACACACCCCTTTGACTTCCTCCCCTTTCACACCATACAGAATCCTTAGCAATGCTTTTTTGACCTAATATTACTTGCAAATCATAATTCCCATATACCACTGAATGTAATGCTAATACAAAATTAAAATTGTACCTTCAAATTATAATACCATATGCACAACCTAAATACGCATAGTGAAGATTTGGTTAAAATGTGATGTTTTAAAAGATAATTTTAAAAGAATATTTTAAAAAAATGAAAAAAAATTAAAAAATAAAATTTGAAATTTGAATTTTAAAAAATTCTGGGTCCTGACCTTTCTCTTTCCACTGAGCTTCACCCCACTCCCACCATCTTTTAAAGCATTTTAAAGGGAAGCAGATGAATGACACAGACCATTTCTGCCAAAAATAAGTGTTCGAGGAGCAGTGGTGTCACCCCACCCTTAGAGTGTCACCTGGTGTGGTCCGCACCCCCCCACACCCCCCCATAGTGACGCCATTGCCCATTGCTGAGAATGAGGAGGAGGAAATAGAGATGGTGAAGTTGGAAAAAAGAAGACCTTGGAAAAGTTATTTTTTTGGACTATATGTGCCAGAATTCTCCATCCAGTATGATCAGTGCTCATGCTGGTGGGGTGTGTGTGTGTGTGTGTGGAAGTTGTAGTCCCCCAAAAAGCTTTGAGAAAGAGCCCCTACATAGTCCAGTGGTAAAATGCTTATTTATTTATTTGATTTATAGCTTGCTTGGTCCAAACAATGGCAGCAGTTTACAGCATAGTTTGTCAAGTTTACAACCTGATCTGTGTTTAAAAAAGAATTACCTGTGTAGCATGCACCAAAACAGTACAAATAAGGAAGTCACATTTTCTCTCAACTTCATATGTACCCACAGAAGATAAAAAGCCCATGATATCCATCTCACATTTATATCCATCACATCTGCAAGATTAGCCAAGGGCATAAGAAAGATGACAAGACAAATAGAAAACACCCTTAGCATCCAAAGCAGCAATACACATAAGACAGAGATGTGGAATGTGAGGAGCATGTTGTTTTCTTCCATATTGCCATTTTTCTCATAATACAATAACATCCAAAACCTACAAAACAGTGATACCTTTATACGGCCAACCAAAGTGCACAAAATACATGATGTGAGCTTTTGAAGCCCTGCTAGCTTCTTCATCAGGCAAAGGTGTTAAAAATCATACAGGAGGGGGAAAAATATACATTGACACTTTTAGTCACAGGTCTGCATTTTCTCAAGGTGTTTGACCTTACAGGCCTATGACTGACATCATCATTTAATTTTATTTTTTGGGATGTTATTGTACTTTGCTATATGGCCAACAGGGCTACCCCTGAATATATTTCTTTCATAAGATATGTATATGTTTATACATTGTCTTACAACAGATGCCGTGGGTCATTTCCAGCAGACAGTGCTACAACAACTTCATGATGTATATACCTCATTGCTGATGGATTTCATTAACTATTAACTTTTAGCTGTAGACAAACTGCTTACCTCTCTTAAGTCAAAATAATTAAAACGAAGATCTCCATTGGTTAGTGAATCTGGGAAAAGCTTTAATTGAGCAAGAGGCGAAGGTAATTAACATGCTAATTGCCTGCAGCACGAAAGGCTGTTGAAAATGTTGAAAAGTCCTTGAGAGCAGTTTGTTTGCCTTCACTCTTAAGCAGGCTAGACAGTCACCCCCCTCCCTTGCAACCCTGGTCCTGTTTACATTATTAATTTGCTTAGCAAACTTCTCTCCTCTCCTTTTAGATAGTGCACACAGAAGGAGTGAAAGCCATGTTTGGAGAGCTCTTGTCAAAAGTGTCATTTGCTCTGGCTCAAGCAGATGAGCAGACACAATCATACTGAAATGTGAAGGCTTCTATCTCCCCCTCCTTTTCCTCCAGTCACATAATAGACCCTTGGCTTATCAAAGGCTCTTATCTGATTGGGAGAGGGAAAAAATTCAAAGGTAAACTTCAGAGCTCATGGAATTAAAAGACAAATGAGATGTCATAATTATCAAAGTGGCTAATTTAGAAAATTAAGCCATTCACGTAAGTGACATAATTGCTTGTCACAATCACTCTTTTTCTCATTAGCCTTCTTCCAGTCAGCACCAACATGGAAGGGAACATTCTTTCGCAGTGAGAAACTCACTCTAGATTGCCATTGCTGTGATGGTATGAAAAACAAGCTGGGCAATAAATGAAGCAAGTGTATATGTGGATTTCATGAATGTAATAAAATCCCAGCTTCACAAGATTGTGGTTTGTTTTCTGTAATTAAAAATAAAATAAAAATAGTCATCATATTCTGTGAAACCATCATGTAGGATCAGTATGTAGAGAGATCTAAAGAAAGAAATTGGCAGCATGAGCTTTCGGAGACTTCAGTCTACTTTCTCAGATGCATTTGAGGAAGTCTCAAAGGTGCTACAAGATCTCTCTGCATACTGATTCTACAGATTAACACGGCTATATCTTTGAATTCTACCATCATGTAGGCTGTTATTGATATTTAATACAGTTCATTGGACCCTAATTAATGGCAGCTATGCACCTGATAAAAGGAGGATCTTCCATTTTAAAAAGTCCTGTGCAAAGAAAAGGTCCACACCCTAACAATGAGGGTAATGCTCTATGGAAATCTTCATGTGAGTCACACTTGATTAAAGCACATTGTACATACAGGCTGCATCAGCACTACAGAAATAATGCAGGCTGATGCCACTTTAACTGCCATGGAATTCTAGGAATTGTAATTTGTTATGGCACCACAGCTCTCTGACAGATGAAGCTAAATGTCTCCCAAAACTACACATCCCAGGATTCCATAGCATTGAGCCATGACAGTTAAAGTGGTGTCAAACTGGAATAATTCTGCAATGTGGATGCAGCCACAGTTCTCAGTTGGAGGGAGCACAATCTTTTGCTCAAAGTTTAGAAAAATTGGGGTTCCCCCCATGACCATTTCCAAGCTATACTGTAGGTGCTCATATGATGATAAGAGCTTAATTATTATAATTAATTTTCAGTCCCTCTCCTAACAAATCCCAATATGAAATTTGCCATGTATCTTTGACTGCACACTATCAGCATTTAAGCTGAATTGGCTCCCAAGATCTTTTGGTTAGTCACTGCTACTTCAGAGTCTATTAGTATAAAACACAAAATTAGGATTATTTATCCCAGGGGTCTGGCAAAGATAAGCATAGTCAAAGAACAATCTTATTTTACAATTTTCTGGGAATCTAGTTGTTTTACCTTTGTTGGTTTCCGGTCCTTTTAGTACTGACTTTCTGACAGAGTTGAGATGCAGTCTGAGGTCTGACATGAGCAGAGAGAGAGGGGCTGCACTGCAAGAAATCATAGTTGAGGTACAAAGCCAGACGTTGGGATGAAGGGCAAAACAGTGGGCTAGACTGGGAGGTAAGGGGGGGAAGCAGATGGGCGGCCGTGGGCCGCCCCGGGAAGCTGCGCCGTGGGGCCGAGGTATCCCCACACCTCGGCCCCATGGCGCAGCTTCGCCGCCTCTGGAAGGAGTGCTAAAATAGCACTCCTTCCACAAGTCGCCAAAGGTGCGCCGCAAAAGGCTGCCGGCGCACCTTCGGTTCGGCGACTCTTCTGCTGCAGCGTGTATGGACGCTGCAGCGGGAGGTCATCCTCGGAGCACCGGCCGTGCGGAGGGCTGGCTGCTCCGAGGACGTTTTGGGGAAGGGGTTGGGGCGCCCACTGTGTGGCTGCCCCTCCCCTTCCCTGCCCCCAAAAAGGTGCTTTTAGCCGTCTGCTTCCCCCCTAAGTCCAGAATCAGGCTGGAGAGACAAACCAAGAAGCAATATTGAAGAATAAACTGGAAATCAGTATTGAAGGACAAATTAGGAGGTGTGACAAAGGAATTAGCCATAAGTGAGGTCCAAAAGGCACCCATAGCAAAACATCAATTCTCAGGAAAACTGAGACTCAGACAAGGATTAACTGGAACTCTTATACTCTTAACTCTTTTTAGTCCTCTTGTAGTCCTTCCTGTTCCAGAAAATCCATTAGTAATTTCTTAATGTCAGGTCAGTTTAGCACTTGTAGATCTGTCTAGACATATGCAAGAATATGGATTTCAGTGGTCTCTAGATGAGGCAGTTACATCTACCTAAAGGTCCCACTGGAGCTCCCCAGATCCCAGCACCTCTCTTTCTTTTCTTTTCTTTTCTTTTTATATTATTATTATTATTATTATTATTATTATTATTATTATTATTATTATTTGTACTTACAGCCTGGGGATTACAGTTCTGAACTATACAGCCCCACTTGTTCTGAAATAATTTAATAAATAAATCCCTTTAACGAACCTATTTCCATGTAAAGATTTGAAAGCTATGAGTTTGAAAGCTAATGAGGTATAGTGGTTTGAATGTTGGATTTGGACTCTGGAAGACCAGCGTTTTGAATCCTTGTTTAACCATGGAGACCCATTGGGTGATCTGGGACAAGTCATACCCTTTAAGCCTCAGAGGCAGGGAAAGGCAAATTTTCTCTGAATACACCTAGAAAACCCTGTGATAATTAGTCACAGTCAACCTGAAGGGATATAATGAAAACGTAGTGTCTGAAAGAATTTCCGCAACTTCTATAATTATTGTTATACAAATTGAAATGTTCTTTTCTTAAAGTTCTGAATTACAAATAAATCGATTATAAATTTTGTATTATAAAAAAGTATATATATTACAGCATCTCATGGTTTTATTTTGGCCAACTTAAATAGCATTGTCTATGAAGAACTTGTTAGGTATTTGTTCTGCCTAGACCATAATATTCTTTGAGTCAGCAAGTCCCAAAATTATTATTAAAGTCAATTTCCAAGAAAGGAAATGAGTCTGTATTGCTATGCGAGTTTCAAGGCATGACATTGTAAATGGGCAAGGTTAAACATTTTGGATTAAAAACATGACTGTGAGATTGATTAGGGTCTTGCAGTCTTATAAAGTTGGTGGAACCTAGCTGACATGACTTATAGTTCACTGAATTCAGGGAGATTACATTGATGTCATTCATTTGAAGAGATAGTTCATCCTGAATGCATACAGTGAACCTGTCATCTGTATGTTTCACAAATATTCATGTGACTAACATGTTTTGATTAGAGTAACACTTGGCCACAGCATTCAGTAGGTCATATGTCTGAAGAGTTATTATGCTAAGTCAAAACCTGCCATTAAAAAAAATCCTACAACATTGAAACTAATGGCAGCATCAAAACCAGACATTCTTGCACACCTAGACTTTTATTCTAAACCTTGTGTTAACATTAATAAGACAAAGCCGAAACCTATACTAATGAAAACAACAAAGTCTTGTGACATCTTTCATTATAACATAAGCTTTTATGATACACAAAAATGAGGCCACAAGCCAGAATAGGCATTGGTTTTCCAATGCAAATGTTATTTCTGTAGCACAACTAGATATTCATTTTGTTGGCATCAGAATGGTTATTAGAACTCTTATCACTTCATGCAAACTAACTGTAACAACATGTGTTTTTGCACATGTATAATTGTTACATGTAACACAGTGGACTAGTAGATATAGAACACTAAAGTTGATGGTATGTTGTACCAGGATCTTGGAATCTGATTATATGGACTGTATCTTCTCCCCAACTACTGCCCTTTCACAAACTATCCTTCTTCTTCAAGTCTTATCTGTGATTGGTTGTATCTTCTGTGTTAATATTACTCATGGTTAATGTGAAGCAGTGTTTGTTCCTAACTATGAAACCAAGGTTTGGAGCTGGTTTCAAATGTAGGATGGTCAATTTTAAGTCTCTCCCACTCTACAGAGCAGGGCTTTACCAGTTCCCCAAAGCCCCC
Source organism: Phrynosoma blainvillii (assembly GCA_026167975.1). Classification (NCBI taxonomy): domain Eukaryota; kingdom Metazoa; phylum Chordata; class Lepidosauria; order Squamata; family Phrynosomatidae; genus Phrynosoma; species Phrynosoma blainvillii. Next base: position 45,019,033 of record JANUYF010000005.1, read on the forward strand.
AAATCCAAATTTTTACAAATTGGCACAATTTCCATGTACTTTTTGCCCCCAAACCACATCGTATGTACCTGCAAAATATGAAAGTATACCAAAATACCCCCACTCTCCTCCCACAAGCACCAAGACCCCTATAATCTCCTCAAATGTCATGTCACCTCCAGTGGCCATTTTGAGAGGGCTGCAAAAGAAAATTGAAGTGTTTGGGCTTGCTGTGGCGAAGGTGTATCAGGCTATTGGAGAGGTTTGAGAGTATAATTGGTTTCTGACTCCCATACAGTTGGTCACCTGTGCTATAAATTCCTTTGCCATACTTATTAGTATTTTGTGATTATGCTTGAGGATTTACTTTGATCACTAGGGTGTCCAGTTAAGTTCTCAGTTCCCACCTATTGCACAAGAAATTAATTTCTATAACTGTTTCCGAAACATGTACACAGATTTAAGATTTAATTTAAAGTCACCATAAGATTGGATACAGGATCTACCTTCCATGAACTGAAGGGTTTTGCTCACAAAAATCCACCCAATTTTAAGAGCTCCTGCTTTCCTTATAACCCCATTCAGCAGGTTCCACCAACTTTTGTGGAGAATTTTCAGAGGGTTGGCAAGGCCGGCATGAGAAGAATGGGATTGGTGAATTCAACTTCCACCGGCCCAGTTGCATATGCCTAAATATGGTTCTGATCTATAAAATAATAAATAGGCAGATTTAAGAACTGACTAGAGGAACTCATTGTGCCAAATAATCTGCAATCCAAAAATACTTTATTTTCCCTCTACTACCTAGTATTTACTGACACCATATTTATGCTTACTGAATAATTTAAAAAAAGAATTTTCTATTGATACATAAGAAAAATACAAAAAACTGTGATCTGACAACATCTTTATTAAGATGAAACAAAAATAGTATGCAAACTTTTAGATCCCAGATCTGTTCATGAGGTTATATGTTATGAAAAGAATGTGGAGGTGGAGGATTAAACATATGGCTTGATGCTAAAGTTATTAAGATCTGTGTACTCAAAGTCTTAAGACAAAGAGGAGAAACACTCCAGTTTAATTGGGCTGGGCAGTACAAATTACTCTGAAAGTTTCAGTTCTTACCTTGGACTGCTGTGACAAAAAGTACATAACAGCTAATTACACCAATTTGAGCAGGGTAAAATCCAAGAGCTTCTTCAGTGTGTTCCCATGTTTAATTGAAACATCTACTTTCCTTGGTTGCAGAAAATAAAAGAAAAGAGAAAAGGAAATGCTGGCCTAGAGATTCTGGGATTATGGTTCAAAAGAGTAACTTTTCTATGCTCTGAAAGAAACAGCAATTTATATATTAGTGAATTTGAGGATTAATTTTGTGGGGTACACAAGGTGTAACAAATCAATAGGAACTAAATGTTAATGATGTAACATATTGATTTGATTGATTGTTTCATAGTGATGGTGCTCAGCATCGCTAACAAGAAGATTTAAATAGCTGTAAATTTTAGTTGGTGGCAATGGCATAAGTACTTTGTCTAAATATCATGTGGCAGTGATGGAGCTGATACTGTTTCATCCTTACAGCAGCCTGTATCACACTCTGGGGAATATAAGACGCATATCCAGGATTTCCACTTTTGTACAGCTGAGGCAGCATGTTTATGTAATCTATGAATCATCCAGGAGTTCTCCCAGTAAAAGGCTGAAATTAACAGTGTAGACAAAGAGGCATGGCATACTGCCTTGTTTTACAGCAAAACACTCCTCCATTTTAAGTAATAAACAGGTTTGGAATATGACCTGTCTGGAGAGTTTGCAAAAGTTACTTTATTGGACTACAATGCCCAGAATCTCTCCTTTGCTTATCTCTGTTCTCTTACAAATGTTAAGATTAGCCTGTGATAATTCCTTTCCCTCTTGCTTTCTAACAATATAAAAGAGCAGAATCAACAGAGCAGAGAAGCAACATCTGTGAATGAGCACAACTTCATCTAAATTTTGTTGTCGTGTCCCCTAAAGGGAACCTTGTTGTTGTTGTGTGTCTTCAAGTCATTTCTCACTTATGGCAACCCTAAGATGAACCTACTGTAGGGTTAGCTTGGTAACATTTGTTACCAAGGAAGTTTGCCTTTACCTTCCTCAGGCTGAAAGAAGCTGACTTGCCCAAGGATACCCAGTGGGTTTCCATGGCCAAGTGGAAATTCAAGCCCTGGTCTCTAGAGTCATAGTCCAACACTCAAACCATTACACACTGGCTTTCAAGGAGAATCTATCATGGGTTTTCTTGGAAAGATTTGTTCAGAAGAGGTTTGCCATTACCACCCTATATGATTTGCCAAAGGCCACCCAGTGGGTTTCCATGGCTGACTAGGGATTTGGGCCCTCATCTCCTAGGATTCAAATCACTACACCACACTGGCTCTCGTGAACATTATGGTGGTTTGAGTTTATTTGCGACTATGAGTGCTATAAAGAGAGACTATCTAGTAGCCCATTTTGGAAATGCCTAAAAGAATGAGCAGATCTATTTACGAGGCCCTATGGCTATAAGTTTGATTGACAGAAAGGAAAGTTGTGATGAAGAGGTGTAAAAAAAGAAAAGAAAAAAAGTTTTGATTCCCCCCCCCCCTTTAAAGGTTGCTCTTCAGTTATTATGGCTCGCCTGCAGCCACACATTCTCTCACAGAGAGGATGAAAGATATCATTAATGTGAGAGTCAATGAAGCAAGCTCTGCTTAAGCATGTTTCTCACAACATTCCTTACCCCTTTTAAAAGAACCACATACTGGAGTCACTTCTTTTGTCCCCAAAAGAGAAGTTCATATGTTTTGTGTTTAATCAAAATTCTAGTTTTTTCAGTTTTCTGTTTCTTTCCTGGCTTTCAAAATTTAGCTCAAACCAACTTACTGCCATTACAGTCATTCAAAGACCCAGGAACAGAAAGGTATAAGACAGATGCTTCAGTAGTATCAACTTATAAAGTAACGGATTTTCTGGAACCTTTTAAAATTAATTTTTAGCAGTTTAGGGCACTGGAAAACTGGTGGAAATTTTGTTGCCCCAGAAACACAGAGAGAGGGGAAGAGGGAGAGGGAGAGAGAGAGAAAGAGAGAGAGAGAGACGGAGAGCTGTTGTGTTGACATTTACCTCTCAGATGTGTTAGTTCTGAGTAAGGCCTTTGTCATCATGCACCATCCAGCTGTATAAAGCTCCCACACACACACACACTAGCCCCTTAAACAGAGCCTCAGTGTGAGTTCAAAGTTGACTGGTAAAGACCTTTGTGTTCAGATATAAATGCTTACCTGGAGATTTTTGAAGGTAGTATCTTAGCAGGGGTATCATGACTTGATGTGTGGCCACCAAACAATGTCTTCAGCAAAGGATGAAAAAGGACTTGACAGGCTGGCTTGGGGCTGGGCTAGCAATAGTAGTCCAAACAGTAAGCTTACAATGCTCTAGTCTTCAATCTTGATAGCACTTTTGCTAATAAGATGGAGTAATAGTAAATTCTGGATTGATCCATTGTGCAAGCAACAGTAGCTGTTTGTCTTCAACTGTATCTCAACTGAACTATACACGACATGAAGCCCTGAATTTGATATATCTGAAATTTTAATTCTCCATATAGTGACTCAAATAGCAGGCACCATATGACTCGCCCTCCTAGTCATATCCAATACAGCACCATTTTAGTATCTTGTGGATTTTTAACAACATCTTTTAAAATTGTTGTAAGCCTCTGAGTCCTGATCTGGAAAAAGACAGGATAGACATCATTTATTATTATTATTATTATTATTATTATTATTATTATTATTATTATTACTGTTACTGTTACTATTATCTGCAACTGCTTCTGGAATTCCTAGAAAAACTTCTGTGTGTGTGAAACAGCCAGTGAGGAGAGATAACATGTAGAATATGTTTTCCACCACCAATAGAGAACTACGATAAGACAGGAGGGTCCATATCCTTACCAATGGATGCCACACAGTGATGTTGAAGGCAGGGAACAGTGACATCAGTACTATGAATGTGTACAACTGTGGACTAGCCAGCACTACCTTAACTATTGTGATAGACAGGACTAGTATATTAGACTTTCCCTTCTGAGAATGGAGTTGTGTGTGATCAAACCTAGGAGCTTATCACATTACAAAATAAATAATCTTACCCCTGCCATTTTGAATTCTATTACGGGATGCAGCCAGGTACTGTCACATGCAAAATGCCGCCAATGCTGCCACCTGACTGCTTCCCGCCTAAAACCTAGCTAAAATCTGTACTCAGCTGGCCGATTTGCAAAGTTGGGAGCTATTGAAAATGTAATACAGCACAAATGAGTGAATAATACAGCCTCTTTTTAGCATGGCATGAATTGCTTGTATGAATTAAATTAGTTAATTTTTCACCAAAAACATAAACTTGATATAAGAAGAATGGACCTAAAATATTTTGAATAATTACATGACTGGATAATCAAATCAGAAAGGGATTATCTCAAAGTAAATAATGTATTTAGTTACACAATTTAACCATTTGTTTGTAAGATTCTATCAAACCTTTAAAAAGAATGTCATTATTCCTTCACTACCTTGAAAAGGAATGGTTACTCCAGATAATATTGTTACTACCAAACTCTAGTCATCATGAGATGAGAAATGGCCAGTAGCCAATTGTATTATGGCTTGAAGGAGCAAGATTCCTGTATACACAAAAGGGATACAAAAGATTGCAGTAACTACAGGACCATTACACTAATTTCTCACTCAAAATTCTGCAGCAAAAACTCCTATCATCTATGGAATGAGAAATCCAAGAGAAGCAAACATTTTTTAAGAAAGGAAGAGACACAAGAGATCACATTGCAGACATATGTTCGCTAATGGAGCTCAGCAGGGTATTCCAGAGGAAGACCTGCATGTGCGTTATTGGCTACAGTAAAGCCTCTGACTACATAGACCACAAAAAACTATGGAATGCTCTAAAAGAAATGGGAGTACCACTACATCTGATCATCCTGATGCATAATCTGTACTCAGGACAAGAGGGTGCCACCAGAGCTAAGTACAAAGAAGCAGAACTGTTCCCAGTTGGAAAAGGGGTCAGGAAAGATTGCATACTATCACCCTATTTATTCAACCTGTATGTAGAAAACATCATACACAGATGAGGCTTAGACTCAGAGGAAGAATGAGTGAAGACCAGAACATTAGGTAGGAACATTAACAACCTAAGATATGAAGACAACACAATACTGCTACCGGAAACCAACAAACACCTGGAGCAATTATTTAAGAAGGTCAAGGAGGAAAGTGTAAAGGTAGGCTTGATGTTGAACAGTAAGAAAACAAAAATAATGACCATGGAAAAACTACAAGACGTCATCCTAAGTAATGAGAAAGTTCAAATAGCCAAGGAGTTCCTAAAACTTGGTTCAAATATTAATCAGAATGGAGACTGCAATCAAGAAATTAGAAGAAGGCTAAGATTGGGAAGGGCAGCTATGAAAGAAATGGACAAGATTATAAAGAGCAAAGGTATAACACTGAACACTAAAGTGAGGATCTTTGAACCCAATGCATTCCCCATCACCATATATGGATATAACAGCTGGACAGTGAAGGAAGTGGATAAGAAGAAAATAAATTCATTTGGGATGTGATAATGGAGAAAAGTGCTGATAAGAAGACAAACAAATTGGTTCTTGAACAGAACAAGCCCAAACTCTCTCAAGAAGCCAGGGTGACTAAGGGGTGAAACAGACCACCCCAAAGCAGCGGCATAACACCGCCCCTAAGAAAGTCGAGTGGGCGCTGCAGCAACCATATGCCATGGCCCTACTCCGGCTTTTTTCTGGTGCACTTTTCCACAACCGTCATGGTCTTTCAGCCACTGTCACAGCTTTTCAGCGTTCCTGTGGCATGTGGCATATAAATGATGCGCTGCTGGAGCATCACAAAGCTGCCCACCATGTAGGCAGGAGGCAGGCAGTGTGATGCTGGCTTGGGGGTGGTGTGGGGGCATGTGTCATCTAAATAAATGCCATCCCCGACGACGCCCCCAAACCAACATATTGTGCTGGTCTGTTTTGCCCCTGAATTGGGGCTGTCATATTTTGGCCACATCATGAGAAGGCATGAGTCACTAGAAAAAGCAATAATGCTAGTAAGGCAGAAGGCAGCAGAAAGAGAGGAAGACCACATGCCATATAACTAGAGCCTGCAGGACCTGAGAAGAGCAGTGGAAGACAGGGATCTTGGGGGAATCTCAGCCCTAGTCACCATGAGTCGAGGTTGACTTGAGGGCAATTAGCAACAAGAAGGAGCAAGATCCAGTGAGTCATTTCAATCCATAAGATCCTACTGAAATATTGATAATGAACTGGGAAACTAACTTAAATCTCTATCAGTTTATATTTAAACAAGTCTCTCACAAAATGATCAATAAATCAGCTTTGTGGATGTTTGTAATAGAAGCACACTGGGAAAGAGATAAACTTCATCTCAGCATATGAAAACTCATTGGATTGTTCAGGCAACTTTTTGAATTTTGCGTTCCTGGTGATAATACTGCATTGGGGGTAGTACTGCTGAAAATTGAACTGTGCAATATTAATCTTCCATAAGTTTTTATTTTATTTTATTTCATTTCATTTATATGCTGACTTTCTCCCAAAGTGGGCCCCAAGGGGGCTTCTAGAAATAGTAAATTAAAAACATTTACAAATGTTTTTTAGAACAATAACCTTATAAAACACATCAAAATTATTTAAAAACAACACAAAGTTTAAAAGATGAATAAAACATCCCCAATAAAAAGGCTCATCTGAGTATACATTATATTCTCAGTTCTCTATATATTCTTTATATACATGTCTACCAATAGTTTTTCTTTGCTTTCTTTGATATACTCAGACAAGAATCATTTCTCTTCTTCAACAGTTTGCTTCACTTGTAGTAACTCCCAGCCATCAATATTACATGGTAAATATTGGGCCTTTGCAGACTGCCAGAAATAGTGCAAATTGAGGCCATTTTAACTGTCCTGGCTCAGTGCTAGGGAATCATGGGAACTGTAGTTTATTGTGGCACCAGAGCTCTCTAACAGTGAAGGCTCTATGTCTCAGAAAAAAATACAATTCCCATGATTCCCTAGCACTGAGCCAGGACAGTTAAAGTGGACTCAATTTGCACTATTTCTGGCAGTCAGCAAAGGCCCATAGTCAATAACACATTGAAGATGTAAAGCTAGGGCTGATCTACATTGCAAAAATAGTGTAGTATAACACTGCTTTAATTGCCTTGGCTCAGTGCTATGGAATTCTGGGATATGTAGTTATGTGAAATATTTAGCCTTCTCTGACAGAGAACTCAGGTGCAACAACAAACTACAGGTCTCAGAATCCCATAGCATTGAGCCATGACAATTAAAGTGGTGTCAAACTGCATTAATTCTGCAGTGCAGATGCAGCCATGGTTTGTTGTCATAATTTTTCAAGTTTTTCTGTCTAGTTCATATAATTCTGCTTCAGTTCAATGAACAATTCTACCACTATATTGTATAATTGGTATGACCTAGGAGTTTTTGGCCTGAATTGTTTCTATGTTAAGAGTTTTGATTTTAAGACTTTTGTGTATTTTTTTGCACACTCAGCACTAGTTATTTCTTTCACTTTCCTATGGTGGATATCCTATTTTTGTAATATTACTTCTACTGGTGGTGTGGCTATTATTATTATTATTATTATTATTATTATTATTACACTTTCAGTATCTAGTTTGAAGTTCTGTCTGTCTCTGAAGTATGTTTAACTTTTCAATGGAAACTAGATTATATATTATATATTCTTACAAAGCTGGGCTCATTCATAACTAAAACTCATGAAGCAGAGAGAGAGAAAGAGAGGTTATTTAGCAAAAATGTCTGTCAATGTATACTTCTAAATAATAGTATCTTTTATGGATATTTGTATCTTTTATTAATATTTCTCTCTTTTCTTCTTAAAAGTTGTTTCTGTTGTTGCTGTTGTGTGTCTTCAAGTTGTTAGATCTATTTTAAATTAGATTAAACGCTGTAGAGTTATTTGAAGTGTGTCTCAAAACATCTGCTGGTGCTAGAAAAACCATACAGTATGTTGTAAACGAAGAAGCAAGTAGAAGATCTGAAAATTCAGCTTTTTTTGTCCTTACTGAATTCAAAGAAGTGAATTGCATTCTCATTTACCAGCTTTGTGTGTTTTTTTAGGATCGAGAAATCCTTGGAAAAAATTACTATAGGATTCATATAAATAAACCTGGCAGTTGAGGAGAGGAATATAACATGATAATCCCCAGTTCTGCTATTAACACATTGCCAAAGTATGTGCCTGATGGCTGCTCTGGTATTAAAGAGATTACACTTTGGCCTTAGTCATACAATAGCAATCTTTCAATACATCCCGGGGGATAATTGGATGGGATTTTGTTGTTCACTTATAAAACTGCAGTGTGTATCTTTAATGTCTACTAAAGAACCTTGATGACCAGTACTGACACTCAGCTGTGCTTTAATGCTGTCAAATTTTTAATTTCAGAAAGTGTAAACATGGCCAGGTTTTGAAGGTCTTGAACCAAGGATATTGAATAATTTTCAAAGGCACATATAATATCACAGTGCCTCCCCTTCTACATAAAGCCTAGGGACTTGGCATGAACAGACCTCTTCATAATCTATTCTATGCATACCAATTCACTCAAAAACCTCTCCCAATTATTCAGGAATCTTTACATGTGTCAGATTGTGATTTTGCAAGCAAGATCCAAAAATATCATTTTATGGTTGATAAGCATTCCACTTGTATTTGGTTCCACTGACATGGAAAACACTATAGCCAATTGTCCCTATTGCAGTCCATGTGTATTTCTCTCTTGTGCACTTGCATGGGGGGGGGGGGGGAGTGGAGAGAAGGGAGATGTGTGTGTGTGTGTGTGGAGTGTACTTAACTGTTAGCCTGAATGGCTCTGTAATGTAGCTTCAGCATGGCATAAATTAAGCTGTCATTTTTTTGGCAGCAAGTGCAGAGAGGCGATTTTCCTGTACTGTAACATTTGAAACAACAATTTTCTGGCTCCAGAACTAACTGACAGATCTCTGTGATACATGCTCGATGTGGGTGCTTCAAGTAGCTACAGCTGGCAACAGCCAAACAGCCCTTGGGCAAGAGGGGGAAGCTATTGTCTTTATGAGAAAATCAAGCTTAGAGTAGCATTTCCTAGGTTTTTAAAGAAGCTTGCCATTCAAAGAGAGGATGAAATGGAATAAGAAGAATAGGAAGATGAACCAGAAGAAGGAACAGCCCTCCTCCTACCAGTGTTTAAGATATATGCAAAATTAACTTTCCTATATGCAAAACACCATTTCTGATCACGGCTCAGCCTGTATCCATTAGCAAGGTTGTACAGAGAGAGAGAGAGAGATCCTCTAGGTTTTATTGGCATATGTAATGACAGGCTAAGTGATACACTTGAGATACTGGGCAATTTTCAGTTTTGTGAAGAAAAAAATTGAAAATGAAACAGTAATGCAGTGTGAGGGTGAAAGTTGTCCTTTCAGTTGTGAATGGCTGGCCAGCTTTGGGGTAAATCCTTACTTTTTGAGCTAGAGGGAAAAAAAAGTCAACAAAAGAGCAGGGAGAGAATTAACCAGAAAGAAATACCTAGGACTAAAGCCAATGTTAGTCCCAACTAGAGCACTGAAATCAATGAGAACAAGAAGCAAGCATGATGGAGTAAGCTCCTGTCACTAGTCCCAGTTTTTTCCAACCCAGCAGTTTGAAAGCACACAAATGCAAGTAGATAAATAGGTGCAACTTCGGTGGGAAGGTAAACAGCATTCTGTGCAATCATGTTGGCCTCATGATCACAGAGTAGTCTCTGACAACACTGGCTCTTCGGCTTAGTAATGGAGATTAGCACCGCCGCCTACGGTCGGACACGACTTGACAACCTTGTCAATTTCATATTTAATATCTAGTCTGGAGCAGGACAGGAAGTCATAACAACCTTATACCTGTTTTGGGATTACAAAGGAAGCTACAATGCACCAGTGTTGGGGTCCTTTGACCTAGAGCATGTCTAGCTTAGATAAGAACAGAAGACAAGCAACATGGGTTGTGCCAAACATGATACATTCTTCCTACCTGCCTATTTTGCATTTCCAATGAAAATAAAGGAAAACATTTGTCAAACTGACAGACCATACTCTGTTTCCCCTCTTTGAAGTCCTTATTTTTCCCTTGACTGTCTGATTATCAAAGGTTTGTTTCAGATCCTATCAATGCATTAATACCTTGATGATAAAAATGTTTAAGTTTTCTGGACCAATTTGTCCATTCCTTGGGAAGACCATCAAAGCTTTTGCTACACATAACCTGAGGGCAGGTTTTTAGATATAAAAATGTCTCAAACCTTAGTTATATTGTTCACTTTTCCAGGTGTACCCTCAGATGCTCTCCAAGTCTCCAGCGGACCTCTCTCTCCCAGACTGGTAAATACTATATATACTCGACTATAAGTAAACCTCATGTATAAGTCAAAGTCAGATATGGGGGGCAAAATTATGGATATTGATATAACCCAAGTATAAGTCGAGACCTTAGGGGCATGTAACAAAGGATGTAAAGAAAAAAGCAAAGGAAAATAATACCAAAGAACATCATTCTGGAATAACTGTTTGTGCTCATCCTAAAGACTGCATGGATGAGGGAACTATGGTAAATGGTGGCTGTGAAATGTGTGGGGGAGGCAACTAAGCATGGACGGGGTTAAGAAAATGCACACATCAAAAAGGATAAAAAGGCAAAGCAAAGAAAATGGTGACTATTAGCAGTGATTATAGTTTTCAACTTTAATATAACTTTGCCTGATTTTAATCCAAAAAAGCTAAGGACCTCTACAGACCAGCACTTTGAGCTGGCATCGGGGTGGAGTGGCGGCATGGTGACTGCCCCAACTCAGCCCTGATGCCAGCATCATTGTGCCTACTTGACCAGGGGGCAGGCAGCAAAATGCCATGTCTTTGGCACAGCGTTTAGACGTGCTGTACCACACAATCTCAGCAAAAAGTTCCACAGTGGTGGCAAGGGAGCCTTTTTGCCAGATCTAAAAGGAGCGACATGTTGCTGTTTCTTTTGAAAGCCCACAAGAGCTGGCAAAGTGCCAGATTGGGGCCGCGGCATGTGGTTGCTGCTGCTCTAATCCGGCACTGAAATGGGCAGCGAGACGGCGCTTTATCAGGGCAGTCTGTTCAGCCCCAAACATGCACAAATGTCTCATTCACATCCTTCAAAACCTGATTCCTCTCAGCTTGAAGGGGAAGCATCAAAGAGCTGCCACTGCCACCATTTTCTCAGCCAGGCATTCAAAAAGGTCAGAAGCAGCATCATGGCAGAGAGACTAATGGGGGTCAATGCTTCTTTTAGGTACTTAACTAAACTCTTGCCTTTTCTTACTCTACTCAAAGAAGGCTATGGTTCTTTTTCTGAGAAGTTAAAAGTAGAGTACTTACATTGACCCATGGATAAATTGAATCTATGTGGGGTGTCATTTTTTTACTAAAATTTCTAGACTTATACATGAGTATATACAGTATGCCCCCTTCTTAACCCTTAATCTTGTGCTATCCAACTTTTCATCCTTCCTTTTCTGTAGCCTTGTGTGAGTATTATTGCTGAACCAGTTCTTTTGTGTTTGAATGCTCCTTTGCACATTTCTAAATAAAAACTTGTTATTTACTCACAACTAGAGATCCTTGTGGTTAGTTCTGGTATAAATAGGTGTAAAAATTCCTGAAGTGACCCATCTCACACATGCCTCATTTTGAGCTAATTAATTCCCAAATATTCAAAGGAAATGCTGACATTGCTGGCACGGCCACCACCACCACCTTTTTGAGTAACACAGGATAACTACCTTGGTGGAGGTGGAGGTAGGGGCAAAAAGGGAAACCTAGCAGCAACGGCAGGCCATACATACTATAACACTGGTTAATACTCCAGCCTTACAAGGATGCTCTTACCCAGTTTATCATATCTCCTACACATACCATGTTCCAAAACTCCCTCCACCATTCACATGATTATCCACTCACCCTAGCCTTAGGCAACCTGTTTCCCTCTGCCTTTGTCCCTCAATGGTCATCATTAAAACTGATCTTTACCATACCCACAAGTTTTGCATTTCCATTTATTCACACAGCCTGGTTATAAAGGTCCTTCCTGGGCACCAGATCCCTCCATGTATCTAAGGAAGTAGACCAAATCTACAAAAGCTAATGCTACACAGTTACTCCCAAAGGTGCTGCAAGATTCTTTTGCATACTGATCCAGACAAACACGTCTATGCCTCTGGTTTCCACAGGTGTTCATGGAGCTGAGTTAATATGGAGGAGGGACTTGTACAATTGCCTTTCCTCTCTCCTTGTGCTTTGTCAGTTCTATGGATCACCCCCCGCCCCCCGAAGCCAGATATTTGAGAAACAGGCAGCATGACTCTACTCCTGCTAACTCTCCTGCTGCCTCCCTGCTTCATCATAAAAAAAGCTCATAAATCATATTACAGACTATTACATTAGTCCAGTGCACCAACAGGAACCTTACCTTTGTTTATTGTGAAGCACAAGACTTCTTCTTTTCAATGTGTTTACTCTGTGTAATAATAATATGGATTTAGCCTTTATCTGCCAACTCTCTATCATTAATACATCCTCTCAGTCATCAATGTACCCTAGGCTAGCAGCACTACTCATTTAGTGTGGCCAGCATTAAGTTATAGGAATATGACCCAGCTACTCTCAATATTGGTTAGCTACACCTAATTATATTTAAATCAACAAACACCCATTATTAGTTAGCCAAAATATGGAAAGTGTATGTATGTATGTGTTTGAGTTTTTTAAGTAGAAGGTAGCTGGAAAAGAGGAATGCTGAATTCCAGATATATATGCCCTGGCCCTGAGTCTGCAAGATTAGCAAGGTGTTGATGATAGGGTGACTTGAAGATCTCTCATTCATAAGCTTGCCATAAGCCAAATTCATGGCAGTTAACAAAAACAAATGACCTGAACCCAAGGATGCAAAGATCTTTTTATTCAGGAGGGCTTTTGATCATTTATTAGCTGCTGTGAAACCAGCTTTGAATGAACTAATATTGTACTGTAGCATTGATATTTTTAAATGGCCTTTTTTACTTCAACAGTGTTTTATTATTATAATTTTCTTATTGTGTTTTTTATTTACTTTATTAATTAAAAAAAGAAAAAACAGCATTACATTACAGCGTTACATAACAACATAACATACTTACATACATAACTACAACACAACGTCTACCTTTCATTACATACTCTAAAACCAACAAGTTTGTACATTAAATACTACACACTACACACAATCACCATCACGTAAAACAGGGGTAGGTAACCTTTCCCCTTTAAGGGCCGAGGGACTTCAGCTCCCAGAAGCCTCAGCCATGTTGGCCAATAGTCCCATGTTAGCCAATAGCTCCTGGGATTCTGGGAGCTGAAATCCCTCGGCCCTTAAAGGGGAAAGGTTGCCTACCCCTGACGTAAAACACCATGTGAAGATTCTCATTATTATAATTCATCCTGATAATATATTAGATGTATCTAGAGAATTATTGTTATCTATTTCTTCTTCCTGGTCATTCTTCTGAATACTTCCTCCTTGTACAACTACCGTGCTTATTTCTTTCTTTTACATTTTAAACTTACTTCTTTCCTCTTACTACTGGTCTCTGTATTAAGAGTTTATCTCAAATAAATTTCCATCCTCTCTTTAGTCCTACATCTTGGAAGCAGATCCAGTCGTCTTCTTTCCCTCTTAGCATGGCAGTGAGTTTGTCCATATCTATTGCTTCTTGTCATTTTGTTCACCATTCTTCTTCTTCGGGTATGGTGTCTGTTTTCCAGTACTGGGCGTAAAGCATTCTTGCCGTAGTAATCATACAGAGAGCTATTTTTCTTTGTTTCTTCTGAATTTTAGTTTCTAATTTATTTATCATATTCAGTAGAAAAATTCTGGGGTATTGTTCTAATTTGATTTCCAGCATTTCACCTATTGCTTTAGCTATTGTGTTCCAATATTTTTGTGCCGCTTGACATTCCCACCACATGTGTATGAAGTTTGCCTCTGGTTTCTGACACTTCCAACATTTTGAGTTGCCGATTTTATACATCTTATCTAGTTTGGCTGGTGTTAGGTACCATTGGTGGAACAACTTGAGATAGTTTTCCGTATAGTTTTGGTATAAGGTGAATTCGTTCGTATTTTTCCAGGATTTTTCCCACTCCTCTAAGTGTATAGGTTGTCTAATTTTCTTATTGTGTTTTAACATTGTATCATTTGTTTGGTTTTGTCTGTATTTGTATTTAATCTTGTTGTGAACAATCCTGCGTTCCTGAGAGACAGGGAGGCTTTAAGTCAAATAAGTTTAACAAAAACAACAACAACAACAACAACAAAAAGCTTCCTTAAACTGTATTCTCACAAAATATATAGTGTTGACCTTTTCACTCTATATTAATTTCAAGGTCACTTAATAAAATAGGTAATTCAGTTTATACTGCTCTTATTGACATAGAATTATATTTCCTTTCTTTTAATATTATAAGATCATTGTCTTGGCTTTTTTATTTGTTGCATGCATTATTTTATCTTCATATATTTCCTTTCATATATTTCTAACATTTTCTTTATTAGTAGTAATTTGAAAGCCAAATTACTGCAGTTCTTTTTAAATTCCTCCCCTGGGGATATCTATTAGAAGATTCTGCTGCATACAAAATACTACAGTCATCCTCTTTGCTGCTGGTTCTGAGGATTCAGGTCATTTGAAGTTGTTTCATTGATATATAGTTCATTCTTGTATTGATTCTTAAAGCCTTATAGTTAACCTAAAGATTCACATGGACTAGGATTTGTAATCAATGTAATTGACTGGCATGTATCAAAAGGTGTATCCAAATTGTTATAGTACTTCCCCATCAGCTAGCAGCTGAAATTTGTAATTACACATGTAGTCCAGCACCCTACTAAAAAAAACCCACCCAAATTAGAGATTTGCATCAAACAGGAAATTAACTTTCGATCTTTGTATTCTGGCAAAGAGCAAGTGATGCTACATAAAGGGTAAAGTGTAGATGTACTATTTGTAGGAACTCTGTTGTGATTAAAAGTTTGGATAAATCTTTAATTGGGCATTTATAAGCTAAAGCTTTATCTGTGTTAAGCTTGCCAAGCCTGTTTGCAATATGTTTTCTACTATACTAAATATCTCATAATTAATCTTAAACAATACAAAAGAAAAGGTGAGTGTAGTTTGACTCTAGTGTTCTATTTATGATCATCAACATGTCTTTTTATTCTTTGTAACTTCAATTGGCGGACTTTATCCTATATTACTTATCATTCTAAAAGTAAATGAGCGAGTTCAGAGAATACTATTGTTTTTCTAAACATCCTCACAGGTGAAAATAATCTCCAAGTCTTGCTCTATTGTTCAATGGAACTGATATTTCCATTGTTTTTCCTTGCCTCTCAGGATTGCCATGGGTATGTCAAGAACTATGTTTGTAGTTCTATTACTCTGTAACTGTTTTTTCCCCATTGTCTGATCAACACTACTGTGTTTCAGTATTGCTTGTTTTCATCAGTGTTAATGCAATGGCAAGTGATAAAGATGTCCTTTGGTGAGTACACAGGTAGTACACAGGTAGCCTCTAATAATAAACAATTTCTGCATTTCAAAGTGCTGGTATACATGAGCAGGTTCAATCAACCCCTGAAGAGAACCTGTACCTTCTCATTAGAGGACAATGGTAGTAAGAAAGCAATCTGAAAAATATCTAATGTTGGCCATCACGCATATTTTCTTCTATGAGTAAATAACTTAATTGATTTAATCACAAAAGAATGCTAAGATGCTACTTAGCATCTACTACTGAATCTGACTTATTGTTCTGCTAAACGAAGAAGAGAAATCCTGTCTCTTCTAGTAGAAGCCAAATCACAGAATCACTTGTTGTTTTAATAAAAGTATTTCTGGTATACATTAGCTTTAAAAGAACAGCCATAACTAATCTCAAAGAGCGACCATATATAATCTCATTATTTCATGTATGCTATTGTTATAGCAAAACTGATACCATCATTATATTTGCTGCTTGAAAAAAGGCTTTAAAATGAGGTTCAACAAACTTTTTCCACAATATGATCATGCCTTAATAAGGGGATTGACTAATGAGCCATATTTCCTCCCATTCACTATCATATAATAATCTTGTGGCACCTACACCAATTGCTTACTTGTGTGCAAAGCAATAGCTGGAAAGTATTTAATGTATTTTTAGAGGAAATCTAATGTAATTTAGCAGCTGGAAACCAGAGGAAAAGCCAGAAACATGTGACCAAATAGCTCTTTGCAGACCACAGTCTGAGAACTGATTGTCCTAAAACACAACTACATACAGGGAGATTTCTTCCTGTGCTTCATGGGCATGCATCAAAATTATAGTTTGCTCTAGGTAGATTATGCAGCCAAGATGCACGTATTATATTGTCTGGGGCAACTACAGTGGAAAGATCACCAGAACACTTTTATTGATTTCTCTGGATGTTGCTATGAGTCTCCCAGGGGTTAACCTATGTGGGGATTTCAGGCAAACAAAGCAAAAGCCTTTATTTCCTGTTGAACTATATCATAGTTATAACCACCTTTCTGCAAAATGACTATTAGTTACATAGGGCCAATTTATTGATTGCAAGTAATTCTGTGAACAAGTGCATAGAAACTATAGATGGAGGGTATTCTAACTATATTTTAGAAAGCTGTAGAACTGGCTTTGTGTGCTCAGCAAAACTGTTGACCTCTGCTTCTCAGATGCCCCTCTCAATATTACATCATTGCCCCTCTTGGAAATTTGGGTGGGGTTCAAAACAGGTATAAATATTACCAAGGCTGGTTGATATTATGATACCACTAACACTTTTCAGATGTTCCTCTGAAAGGTGAAGTGCTAAATGGGTGGCGGGGACATTACTACATATGTGGGTCCTACCCCCAATTGTCCTTAGGCAAGTAAAGTCAAAGAAATCTGCAGGGCACTATAACTGGATTAAGTTGAATGCAAGTAACAGAGCTCCCATGTTTGGGAAAGTTCAGATTGATTTCCTTATGATGGAAGCTCTGGAAGTACACTGAACTGAATTAAGTTACAGCAAAGCAGCTTCATTTATATACCGCTTCATATCATGCTATGGGATGTCTAAGCGGTTTACAACTGTGAGCTGATTGCCCCCCAACAAGCTGGGTACTCATTTTAGCGACCTCGGAAGGATGCAGGCCTGAGTCGAGCCTCAGCCCTGGCTGGTATTGAACTCGCAACCTTGTGGTCTATGAGTGAGTGGCTGCAGTACAGGCATTTAACCACTGCGCCACCAGGGCAGAGCCCAGTATAGGCCTTTGCCCTCAAAGCACAAAGGTTTGGAAAGCTGAAGTGTGCATGCTGAATTTTCGGGATCGAGCTTGAATGTGCACGTTTGTCCCAAACTCCAGTTTAGTCCTAAATGTGAACAGGTGAACACCATCAGAGGGCTACTTGTGTGAGTGAAGCTCTACTAAAGGACAGGTGGTAGCAGGGGGAAACTAAAGCCAAATCTCATTGAGCACAACTTATAGCACACAGCCTACTATATGGTGCTGATAGCAGTGAAGCAAACATTGTAGTCCACCACCATTGTATTTGCTTATATCAATCACTGAAATGTTATCACAGACTGAAAGATCTCTTAGAACCATCTATTCTGAGAAGAAAATCATCTCTCAGGCCCATTGTCATTAGTAACCTAAACATTTTGCAAATAAGATTGCTGAGATCCACTTCAACTTGGACTCCACATCTGATGAAAAATTAGAAGTGATGTTGGAAATAAATTGACAAGTCCTAATTTTTACTAGTGTTACCTAGAAATATGGACACAGTCCTTGGAGATCTCAGGCCCATCTCAAACTTTTCCATTTGTGACTTGTGAAATCTGCTTTGTCTGTTGAACATATACTTTTCACAGCTATTTTGAACAAGACAATAGTGAAAAGGGTGCTTCTTGCCATTCTGAAAGAAGCTATGATTCATCCACTCTAAAACAAAACAAAACAACACTCTTCTCTGAATGTGACTTATTTAACTAATTACGGATCTATTTTGAATCTATCTTTTAGGGGACAAGATATTCTATCAACCAGTGTCTGGACATCTTCGGAAATTGGTGTATCAGATGGACTTTGTGTGCTGCAAAGAAGAGAATGGGAAGAGGTGACAGCAGCCATAACTTAGTGCCTCCAGGGAAATTGCAGATGTCTCATGCTCCCTACAACAGGAAGAGAAGCTTGCAATGGAAGGATAATAAACTGGTTTAGAGACTTCTGCAGCTATTGCTTTTGTTTTTATATAGTCTGTGGTTGTGTTGTTTATACATATGAATCCCAGGGAGGAGGAAAGAATGAGGTGCACCACCAGTACAATCTTGGGCAGAGGGAGTTATGGCACTGGGGGAATGGACATGGTATGTAAGGGAAAGGTGGGACAGATGCTTGAAATCTCTCTCATGTTTCCAGTTCAAGATCTAGATTTCCTTATCAGCTTGCCCTCTAGTTGTCATCATCTGCTGCTGCACACTAGCTCAGTCCAGTTTTATGGAGCCCATAATTCACTTTGGCATACAGAAGAACTAGAACAATGAAGCACATTGGACAATGACTAGAGCGCAGGTAGCATAGGTCACAGAGTGACTATGACCAAAGATCACATGCACGCATGCACATATACACACATAGACCCACCCTTTATCATGACTATTATGCGCCAGTGATGCTGGCAAAAAAAAAAAAAAAAAGTCATACTCTGCCTCCACTATTAAGGCCACAATGTGCCAACAGAGTTATTCTAAGTGGTATGGAGCCTGTTGGGATTAGGCTTAGAGAAACTAGCAGTAAAACCTTCAGTTGCCTGTTTGACAATTTCACTGGGCACTTTAAGGAGGAAGTAGCTCATCTTCACTCAAAACATGTTGCTACAGTTACCAGAGTTTAAAGAACTATCTAGTACACCATCTGGTCAGATTTCTTGGGATCAGTTGTCATTATATAAAAAATATAATAGAAAAATAATATTGTAAATAATAATAATAATAATAATAATAATAATAATAATAATAATAATATCAGCTTTATTTCTTTAAAAATAATTTACATTTACCAAGTTTAATTAGCAAATTTCTGAGGCTGTAATTGATGGAGGAATACATTCCTGGGTACAAAATTTATTAAACAGAAATGTAATTAAAATATGAATAGAAAAATCCAAGTAAAAAAACAGATCTCGCTGAGCTAGACATTACATGTTTGCTTAAGCAGATATCTTCCTAACAAGTTCCCAAACACCTCTGAGGTTGTTGTCTAAAAATTAAGATTTGATCTTAATCACCTTTGCTGTAGTAATGTTTATGGACTGGAACATTCCCTAAGTAAAGCTGCTTTTAAAGGCCATTAACAGGGACAGAATATGAGTTACGGATGGCATATTACACTGTTCAGAGCTTCTGTTATATATATCTATAAGTTTAATAAGAAATTGAAATAAAACATATAAGATTCAGAATAAATGTAGATTGTCAAAAAAATCTACATTAAAAACAAGAGATTTTAAAATACACTTGTCGTTCCATATTTGCAGCTTTGACTTTTGTGGATTTGATTATTCACAGATTTTATTATTATGTTCTCTCTAGGAATATCTAGATCCTCCAGCACAACTCTGTGGTCAACCTTAACCAAAAGTCTCATTGAAAGACCTGGAGATCCTAGAGAGAACACTCCATTAAGTATTTGTAGCTCCTTCAGCACAAATGTCAGGCAGATGTTGACTACAGAGTTGCTCTGGAGGACCTAGAGATTCCTAGAGAAGTGTTCTCTCAGGTAAAAATATAGTGTTTTTGTTATTTGCGTTTTCACATTCACTGAGGTCCTGTGCCACTAACCCCAGCAAATGTGGAGGGATGAGTGTATATTGATCTTATATAATGTACACTGGAATATAGCATTTTGTTTCATAACAAGTAGATCATTAATTTAGAGACCCAGTGTGGCATAGTGATTTGAGTGTTGGACTACAACTCTAGAGACCAGGGTTCAATTCCCAGCAGCAAGGGCATGAAACCCAGTAGGTGACCTTGGGCAAGTCACATGCTCTCAACCTAGGGGAAGGCAATGGCAAACCAACTCTGAACAAATCCTGCCAAGAAAACCCCATTATAAGTTTGTCTTAGGTCGCCATAAATCGGAAATTACTTGAAGGTAAACAACAACAACAGGTCATCAGTGTAGGTCTATAACAATATATTTTGCAATTTGAAGGATAAAATAGAGTTATATATTCACTGTCATAAAAAGTTTCAGCATCTTGAGCCCAAGAATTGGGAAACAGATAGATGAAATCAATACTCCAAAGAAGTTGCTATTCTGTTCCTTCTTGGTTCCCATTATACATTTTGGTTTCTAGGTTAGAATGCTTCAGTAATGTAAGAGTCAGATCATTTTTCTAGCCATTATCTGAATGGACTAAATGCCACAAAGGCACCAGATCTTGTCTAATCTTGAAAGGTAAGCAGGGTCAGCCCTGGAAAGTACTTGGATGAGAGACTGCCCACAAGTAAGTATCAGGTGCTGTAGTCTATATTTCATTGGATGGAACTGACAAAAACTCCTGTCAGTATTCCTTGCCCAAGAAAATCCTATGGAATTCATCAGGTTACCATTAGTCAACAGACAACTTTAAGGTACTTACACACACACATCTGAAACATCACCACCACAAGGAGAATACAAATACAGATATATATGCTCATACAGAGAAAGGGAGAGAGAGAGAGAGAAAATACAAATATTTAATGTGCTCCAGTGAATCTTGGATTTTCTTTTTTAAAGTGTTAAAATTTTGAATAACTTTTCATCAAAATAACAACACCATTCTGACAAAAGAGCCCATATAGGCTGCACCTGCAGTGCAGAAGTAGTACAGTTTGACACTGCTTTAACTGCAATGCCTCAATGCTATGGAATCCTGGGATTTGTAGTTTGTTATGACCCCCCCCCCCCAGAGCTCTCTGATACAGAAGGCTAAATATCTCACAAAACTACAAATCCCAGAATTCCATAACATTAAGCCATGGCAGTTAAAATGGTGTCAAACTGCATTATCCCAGTAGTGCAGATGTAGCCATAGGAACAATAAGACGTAGGGGCATCTTTAGGCACTGTAGTTGAACAAATTAGAATTCCCAACACCTGGTTCATGATCAGAGTCAGAATTGGGGAGGGATTTTGTCTCTTTGTACTTAAAACTATCCCAGTGATCATAGTGATTACAGTGAGAATGTCATAGATTAAAAGATATCTGTGCCTAAGACACAGAGGTGTATCAAGCCATTATCTGCTCATAGAGAAGAGTGCCACCTGCTGAATGACCAGAACAATTTTTAGATAATTCATTTCCAAATGCAGAACCCCTCATTAAAAAAAAAATGGCTTATCTAAATTTCACAATTTAGTAGTGTGTGCAGAGCATGCTGAATTTTTTTATAAAAAGCCATACGCTTCAAATCTGTCTACAAATCTAGACTGGTAGAAACGGATGCTCATCTGGGAAGCTGGGAATGAGTCCATGTTCTGCTCCACATGCAGCCTAGTATTCTACTTGTTGTTAATGTTTATTGTGTAATGTAAATCTGATCTTCCAGAATGCTTTAAAAAGGGCTTCTCTGGGGAAACAGTTGTGGAAATGGAGATTGATCGAGCAGGTGGCAAACATGAATTCATATTTTTGAAAAACAAATCTGCATACTGGAAATGCCAAATGACTATCATATATTTCACTAAATAAGAGCCCATAAAGAATCCTAAAAAATAAAAAATAATCTGTGACACTAATTTCCAGATTTGTTACACAGCTTTAGAACCCTCATAAACCTGCACTGGCTTTAACTTTAAATATGATTTGCAGCAGCATATTTTATTTCCCAATGCTGATATAGAAAATATCAAACAAGCAGAATATGGTAAGATTTTAGAGGGGTTTTTCCCCTTCATTCTAGCTGAAATATTTGTTCATTAAATACATTTTATTAATACATTTGCTATCAATTTTAACCACAATTTTCTCATGTTTGAATTATGTTTGGATTTTAGCTACAGAAGTGATGGGAATTATTTCATACAGGATACAATACTATTGTAATATGCCCTTAGAAACCTATATCATCCTGCATTGCTTTGAGTCAAGTCAGACAGTTTAGCTACATTTCCTGTAGGGTTACTTCAAGCTTAACAAATTACAAATGGCAATGTGTATAACATCTGAAATGAATGCTCACATTACCAGAGCTTGGAAAAGTTAAAAAAAAAATGAACCACAATGCCCAGAAAAACCCAGTGGCCTTGTTGCTCAAAAAGTAATTTTTACAAGCCTTATGTTATTCCCATTTTAGTTAATTCCAGCTTTTCTTTATTGTAATGCTTTATGTGTGAAACTACCCTACACAGGTTCAGATGCAGATATTAAAGCTGTAACAGAGGAAAAGAAATAGGGGCATATTACCTTTCCTATCAACTGGACCAGTTACTTGTCTGTTTCCATGCTCAGTCCAGATTACTCAAGTCTAAATTTTAGATCCCTGAACAACCTGGGCCCAGGGCAATTTATGAATATCTTTATCCAGTATGAACTGCACAAAGCTGGCACTCAATGCTGTGTTCCTTTAATGGCTGAAATGTGATAGGTGGACATGAATGAGAAGGCTTTCTCTGTTGTGACTATGGACGTTATCACACCAGCGGCAAGAAAAGCAGCAAGGAATCAATCCAGAGCCCTACCAGAATGATCCTGAGGAATTCAAAAGAGCTGGAATGATGCAGCGATGGCGCAAGGATGATGCAGGGATGGGCGGGGTTTGCCACGACATCGTCTGATCACGGGGCAAAGGATCCAGAATGATGCAGCGATGGTGCAGGGATGATGCAGGGATGGGCGGGGTTTGCCGCGACGTCGTCTGATCACGGAGGCAAAGGAACCGGAATGATGCAGCGATGGCAAAGGGATGGGGCTGCTTTAGACCCCGTGTGATAACGTCCTATATAACAGCTCACCCAAAGAGGTAGGCATAATGTGTATTAAGGGGAATGGTGGAAATCATCTTTTCCCCAGTAAACATTTTGTTAATTTGACCTTTGGTTAACTTTTTAAACTGCTTTTTTAAAACTGTTATTGGTGAGTTGCTCTTATGAATAGTTACATTATTAAGAGCTCTCTTGGGCATAGTTTAATGTAAAAAAGTGGTAGTATAAATTAATATAATCAGCACTTCCCTTATCAACAGGAAGACTGAAAAAGACCCCTGGTTGTTACCACTACTAGAAATTACAAGTGGGAGATTTAAGATTGTTCAAAGTGAAAACTGTAAACAGAAAAGGCTAGATTAACCAAATCTGAGTGTCACCCACTTGGGTTGTTAGACCAATAGCAGTTCATCCAACCCATTTTTGTGCACTTTGTTGTACAGTGTGTCCTTGATATCTGCTGGGGTTTGGTTCCAGGACCCCTCGTGGATACTAAAATCTATGGATGCTCAAGTCCCATTAAATACAATGCCATGGTAAAATGGTATCCCTTATATATAAAATGGCAAAAACAAGGTTTGTTTTTTGGATTAAAAAATATTTTCAAGCCATAAATGCATGAATCTGTGGCTGAGAATCCATGTATACGGAGGGCCAACTGTATAAAAATAATTGACTGGAGAGCCTGGTGGTGCAATGGTTAAATGCTGGTACTGAACCCTAGTGGTGCAGTGGTTAAAGGAACCCTGGTGGTGCAGTGGTTAAATGCTGGTACTGAAGCTACAACATTGTGAATTCGATCCCTGAAGGCTCCACGTTGATTCAGCCTTCCATCCTTTCATATGTCAGTAAAATGAGTACCCAGCTTGTTGGGGGCAATTGGCTTACAGATTGTGAACTGTTTAGAGAGAGCTTAGTTCACTAAGAAGCGGTATAGAAATGTGAAAGCTAAATGCTATTGCTGGCCCCTCCTTCACCCCAAAGATGGTCCATCTACTCTTGATGTCTGCATGTTGATCAGGTTGTGTGAAAGGAGCACCTATGCATGTAGAGTTGTATCCATGGACATGAATCCTTTCACACATCCTAATTAACATGCAGGCAGTAGCAGACAGTACAGCAGCATCTGGAACAGGAGTAGCATTGGACAGTCCACTTTCTGCTGTATGATATGGATTTTTATTAATGTATAAAATCTGTTTGTTTCAGATATGATTAATTATACAATTGGCCCTTAACATCTGCTGGAATTTGGTTCCAGGACCCCCCATGGATACCAAATTAATTGGAGGTTCAAGTCCCATTAAATACAATGGTGTAGTAAAATTGTGTCCATTATACAAAATAGCAAAATCAAGGTTTGCTTTTTAGAATTTATGTTTTAAAAAAACATTTTCAAACCATGGATGGTTTAATCAATGGATAAAGAAATCCGTGGATATGGAGGGCCAACTGTACTTAGCTCTGTAATGGCAAGCCAATATATATAAGACAATAAATCACTGATAGATATTTTATAAACATGTAAAGTTCATGTCTAGAGGATACCTGGTTGATTTTTATTTATATCTATTCACTTCCAGAAAAATATATTTTGTTAAAACATGCTTACAATTCTGTGTTACTCTACAAGTCTCAACCACAGTACATCACTGAGCATTACAACATCCACTCTCTTAAACAATAAAGCATTGTTAATTGTTTGGTATGGCACCGCTCACTCATCTTTAACCAATAAAGCTGAGATCCCAATGGATAAGATTTTTGGCCTGGCAACATCTAAAGGTGTGTGTGTATGTGTGTGTATGCTTGGCAAGCAGGGGCAGGTTATAGGGTCAGACAAGGAGATGAAGACACGCAAGCAAAATTAACATTGAAAGTTCAATAAGAAGGAAGGATGTAAAGACACACACACTAGAACACATGGTGGATAGCAGCCAACTGAACAGTGTCTTCCTTATTCAGGCTATTTTTAGGATCCGGGCCAAGGCATCTAGCAGCCTTGGCCTCAATCTTCCGCTTCCTGGGGTGGCCCAGAGCCGCCTGTCTGCATCCCCTCTTAAGCTAAGTGAAACACCAGAGGAAAAGGATGGGTGGGAGGGAGGAAAAGAGAGGAGGCTTGCACAGCTAAAAGGCTACATTTTCACTTCACCAGTCGTAATTACGAGGAACTGTAAATGTAAGATAATTCATACAGATAATCATCCTTTGGTGGTGGTGGTGGGAAACTGCTGGTTTGAGTAAACATGATTTGAAAATGCTTTCTTTCACCTTCCTTCTTCTCTTCTATTCAGTCCTCTGTTATAGACAATATAATTTAGGTGCTACCATACAGTGCTCGCATTGAAGAGTTATTTATTTTAAAATAACTCAGACCCAGAAGAAATGCTTTAAAGTGTGAAGAGATTGTCTGCCTTATGTGTTATTTACTTGCTTGAGCTTCTCTTTCCCTCTCGCTGCCTTGTGCTGTCTTTCTAAATTGGGGTGGCTGGGTGTGTTAGGAATCATTCCCAGCAGGAAACTTAATGGCTTTACCTGTCTTTATTCAGCAATTCCAAATTGTGCCATCCTTGCAGGTGTAGCCCTTTTGTGCAAGTTCTTTTTTTCCCTTTGCTGCTGCTGCTGTTGTTGTGGTGGTTGTTTGGCTCCTACCTGCTCAAATCTGTCAAGAGCCCATTTGTATGCACACAGCTAATGTGATAGAAATAAAAGCCACAACCTGTCAAATAAACTCCCTGCACCTGTATGAGCAGTTAAATTGTTCCATCTACCATTCTTCTTGAAGATCAAAGGACCCTTACTGTGAGGGACTCTAGAAAAATAAAGAAAATGATAGACCTTCTTATCCTTAAGCAAAGGGGGAGGTAACTGAAGAGTGGACTTGTTCAACTACCTGAAGGAGCTTTTGTTTGGCATGGACACAACAAGAACGCATTCTTTCACATTAAAGACCAGCAGAGGAAGAAATTCATTCACTCCTTTTTATGGTGACGTCATCGCAGCATTCATGTGTTTTTAACCTTGAATAATTTTTGTCTCTAAAGTTCCAAACAAGTTTTATCCTGTCCACAGGTCAGTTTTGTTACAAAGGCCAATTAGCAATGCTACCTTAGCCTGCAGCAAAAAGCCAAGTAATGGTAGGGCAAGCTCTATGGAGAGGTGATGAATAGCCCATAGTGCTATAATTTGAGAGAGAAGGGGAAAGGGGGCAAGCATTGGGGAGAAGGCACTTTGAAGCATTTACCTTACATGGAACTCTATTGTCACTGCAGACTGTTTGATCTTAAAATAATTTACTTAATGATCTCACCATGGAAGCAATTGGCAGAGGGAGATTAGGTTGTAAGAGCCTAATGGACATGGGAAAACTTTAAATTATTCCTCTAAGGAAGGTATGTACAAGATTGAGATTTTGCTCTTTGGAATATTTATTTGAATAGGCAAAGCTGCAGTAAATTACACTGACTTTGCATAAGGTGGCAGAGGAATTCTGGAGAATATCCAGTACTTGATGAACATTTCATACTGTTTAATATGTGTCATTTTTCTATGAATTCCAATAAGTAGGTTCTTGTTCTTCACATTTTAAAAATTACTTTGTGCAAGCTGCCACTTCCAAAAAACATATATTAATTTTGGAGCCAGGTGACTTTAAACAAAGAACATTTTATGACAAATTATTTATTTAATGTAGGAATTAGCTTTAGGGCCAAGTTGGTGGAAATATGAACTGTCCATGGCTGGGATTTAAAGAACTCCTTTATGCACGCCCAGAGAGTTGTGAGTACCCACCCAGTGAGAATTTCTCAGTTTTCCAAACAGCAGACCACCATATCAATAGCTATTTTTGAAAGTCTTTTTATTTTCAAATATGGTTTGTCATATAGCATAAAAAGGTGGCCCACTTTGGCAGGTGGAACCAGTTTGTGCTGTTATTTGGAACCTAGCCCATAATATAAGAAAGTTATACATGGGAGAGAGAGTGATTTTCATATATATATTTTTCAGCACCCAGCATTCACCTACTGTAGATGCTTCTAAACTATAAAAGCTTCTCATAAAAACCATACTCCAACTTTACAAATGCTTATATTAGGAAATTGCTAATTCATTCATTATATTCACACAATAGAAGCTGACAACATTGCACGAAAATAGAATTTACAATCTCTGCTTCTCACTGAAACATTTTAATTAGAGACTAATTATTACTCTCAGTAGCCATTTTAGAGTAACCATGCCATTTCCTATACCTGCACTTCTATTTACAGTCTTCTCACCATCTGCATTCCTTATCCAAGAGAGGAGGGGGCGCACCTCCATTTAAGCCAATAGGGCTTGAATATACACGCTTTTCCATTTTTGTGGGGGGGGGGTCTGGAACGGATCCCCATGAGAACAGAGGGAGGACTGTATTGCATTTGGAGAAAAAATAATGAGACCACAGTACAGATATTGGGTATTAACACCATCTAAATTAATTGACTGTACACCGTTACTGCATATACGTATCGAGGAAAGAAGCTGTGAAGATGACTCCCACTCACCACACTATTTTACTGTTGTGGCAGCCCCATGGGTTTTAGTTTCACCTATTTGTAACAAGCACCTGTACTTTTTTTAAAAATAAATTTTATTGAGTTAAAAATACATACATACATACATACATACATTGATATATTAAACATAAATCCACATCTTCGGGTATACATAAAATCTTTTCTAAATTTAAACAATAAACATCGACTAACACTAAAATACCTTTGTCATCTCATCCTTCCCAAGCATTTACTCTTCTTGGCCTTCACTCTTACATGAGACTTCCTGAACCTTACCCAAGTCATCATCTTTTAATACATGGTACCTCTACTTATGAATGCTTCTTCTACCAAAAAATTCGACTTACAAAACGCGCCTCCTGAAAAAATTTGCTTCGACTTAAGAAAGCGTTCCAACTTACGAAATTGCCGTGAACGAGCTACTCTCCGAATTTCGTGGCATGCCATTGGTTAGCGAAATCTAGCAAAGCAGCACTGTATTGGCTAGCGAAAGAGGAAATGTTTGCCTGGCGAAATTCAGCTAGGCAGCACTGTTTGGGCTTGCGAAAGAGGAGAGGAAGTGTGGCTAGCGAAATTGGTGGCTTCTGAGATCCAGGAAGGTAGGACTTGTGGCTTGTGGCTTTTTGGCTTCTAATATTTGTGGCTTCTGATCTCCAGGACTGTATTTTTGGCTTGTGATATTTGTGGCTTCTGATCTCCAGGACTGTATTTTTGTCTCCTCTCTCACTCACTGTTGCCATCGCACAGCCGGCCGACCCAAAAGGTAAATGAAACTCTTTTTTATTCTTTACATTAGTCCTGCAACTCATTTTTATGTTTTTTGTTCCTTAAGGGTAATGTAACATGTTTATATTAGAGGTACTTAACGAAATAACCCTGTTGAGTTGTAGCTTGAATCTGGGGGCCTTGATCGGTTTATGGATTAATTTGGGGGCCTTGATCGGTTTATGGAATAGATCAGGCCATTTCAATGTTAAATTTGCTTCTACTTACAAAATTTTCTACTTACGAAATGGCTGTCAGAATGAATTAATTTCGTAAGTAGAGGTACCACTGTATAAAGAAAACCTTTCTCTATTTCCCCATAGATTAAGGCTAAATTAAACATCTTTAACAAATTAATCCATAAACCGATCAAGGTCTTACAATTTACATTTAGATAGTCATTTTTTTTTCATTTCTCTATTTTAGTCTATTCTTTTCTCAATCTTTTCACATCTTAATCTACACATACTATATTATTTTTCTTTATTGCCTTTAAACTTCTTTTTACAAACATAGGAGCCCTGGTGGTGCAGTGGTTAAATGCCTGTACTGCAGCCACTCACTCATAAACCACAAGGTTGCGAGTTCAATACTAGCCAGGGCTCAGGCTAGACTCAGGCCTGCATCCTTCCGAGGTCACTAAAATGAATACCCAACTGTTGGGGGGCAATGAGCTTACAGTTGTAAATCGTTTAGACATTCCAGAGCATGATATGAAGCGGTATATAAATGAAGCTGCTTTTAGTCAAATAATGGTTCCCAGATTTTCCCATTTTTTCCCAATCATTTCCTCTCAGTAAATTGGTAAACTTATCCAGCTGTACCAGATCAATCAGTTTATAGAGCCATTCTTCTATTGAGGGAAGGTCTCCAGATTTCCATTTACTGGCATATACTATCCTGGCACTGGTAGTAATATAAAAAAAGGAGTTTTCCATATTTATGTTCAATTACCTCATTGTCACACATACTTAATAGGTACAATTTTGGGTCCATTGTTATTTGGCACTGCAATATGTCTTTTACTATTCTACGAATACTGCTCCAATTTTTTTTATTTTTTATTTTTTTCCTTTTTTGCTTTTTTGCAATTCCACTATGCATGATACAATGTTCCTACCCCTGATTTACACTGTTAGGAGTGTTGGGATATGTAGTCAAAAGTGGAAATGTACAGATGTGGGAAAATTTCTACTGAAAAGAGTTTGTGCCTGCAGGTAGCAAATGTGTAAACAATTTCACACAAGGTCAGTGTCTGATAACAGGCAGATAGCATGTAAACAATGAGCTCATCTTTGTTGTCTGGGAACCAGGATCACATGACACATGACTCACAGCAAGAGGCTGGGTTAGAGGCTGGGCTAAAAGCTATTCAGCAAATTGTCTATGGAGGTACCCACCCATGGGAGGAGTTTGGAGTTTGGCTAAGAGCCTCCTTTGTTCTTACAAATCATTGCACTGTGTTGTGTGTATTGGATCTATCGTTTGTATATTTCTACCTGCATGAAGACAGATGTATATAGTTTTCTCTTTACTATGTAATCATGAATAAAAACCTCCTTATGAAAAACTCTCTGTTCTGGGCTGGATTATTGGCAAACTGCCTGAAACTACAAGGAGCTGCATACCAGAGTGATAAGGTCAGCTCAACTAAGTTCCAGACAGAGGTGGCTGATGGATGGATGCCTGGCATTTTCGGCACAAGATCTCTGCTAATACAACACAACCATAAATAAATCAACATACACTTCCAGCGTTTACTTGAGAGACCTTTACATAACCTGGCAAATTTAATTGGTATCAAATACCACCTATACTGCATTTTATAAAAGTTCTCTCTTATGCATAGCATGCAGTATATCTCAGTGTTTTATTCTACATTTTCCCCATTGTTCCAGTCTAATGTTTTGCTTTAAATCTTGGGACCATTTCACCATTTGTTCTTTAATCACTTCTTCCTCCATTTCCAATTCCATCAGATATTTATAAAATAAAGTTCTTCAAATTTGGTATTTTCAGTTCTAATTCCTGTTATTTTTATATCCATTAAAAACCTTTCTCTCAGTTGTCCATGCAATAGCCATCCCATCGAGTAACCTTCTTCCAGAAGTTGATCCAGTTTTTTAAGTTCTAGACTTTGATTTGTCAAGTATCTATTTATTAAATCCTTGTACATAACCCATTTATTTTGCGTGATTGTCTCTCTGTTATGAAACACCTCATGAATTGAGGCCCACATTGGTATTCCTAGGCAGTCTTTTTTTGTACTTGGTCCACACCCTCATAAGAGACTTTCTGACATAATAATTTACAAAATCCTTATGTACCTTCTGTTTTTCATAAAATAAATAGGCGTACCAGCCGAATCTTTGATCTACCCCTTCTAAGCTAAGTAGTTTCCTATCTTTCAATAGCATCCATTCTATAAGCCACTCCAGACAGTTGGCATCATAATATATCTGCAAGTTTGGTAGCGCCAGACCTCCTCTCACTTTCATATCTTGCATTATTTTGAATCTTACTCTTGGTCTTCTTCCACTCCATATAAATTTAGAGATCTCTTTATTCCATACTGTGAAAGGGTTTGTCCTCAACTACAGCCAGCCTCAGTTCCCACAGCTGCTAGGGATGGAAAGGGTGAGCTGCAAACAGCAAGGCCAGCCACAAACCTTCCTGTAGTTGAAGCACCAGCAAAGCAGAGTCCAGAAATCAGCGTCAGTCAGTCTAAGGTCAGGGCAGGCAGCAATCAGTAAAGGTCCAGTCCGGTCCAAGGTCAAGGCAACAGAGTTCCACAAGGCAAGAGAGAGAGGCACAAAGCAGGAAACAAGGAGCCACACTGACCGTAGTCTCCCAAGGAAACTACAATAAGTCTTGGCACTGAGGAAGCCTCTTGCAACTGTTTAAATAGTCAAATCCTACCTCAGTGTCAGCTGAGGCTTGTTCAGCAGCTGCTTTTCAGCTAGTCTCCTGGACCTGCGATTGCCAGCACTCTCAGCTCTCCTCTGTCTAAAGGAAGGCACTGGCTCTGCTGTATCCTCCTGCTTCTCCCCACTAGGCAGCTGAGCCTCCAAGGAAGGAGCACTAGGACCTGGCTGCTCTGGGGCTGGGAGAACCAGGCTTGGCTCAGACAGAGCAGAATGAGAGCCAGGTGGAGCCTGTATCTCTTCCTGCTCTGGGGCTGGGAGAGCAGAATGAGAACCAGGTGGAGCCTGCATCTCTTCCTTCTCTGGAGGAGACCCATCCTCCTCCGAGTCCTCCTCAGGGCTGACCATGACAGGGTTATAGTTAGCTACAATAGGGATGTTTTGAAACAAAAATATAAATTTCGGCAATATTTTCATTTTAATCACACACATTCTCCCTAGCCATGAGAGATTTAACTTGTTCCATGTCTTCAAATCTCTTCTTAACTCTATCGTTAATTTCTCATAGTTGTTTCTAAACAAATCTACATTTTTTTGCTGTTAATACAATGCCTAAATATTTAACTTTTTTACAAATTTGATAACCTGAAATCTCTATGTTTTTTTTTTCTCTATTGGATAAATTCATTGTCAATACCATTGTCTTTTCTTTATTTATCTTTAATCCCAAAACTTGCCCAAATTTCTCTAAAACATTCAACAGTTGTTTCAGACTATCCTCAGGATCTGACAAGGTAACCAACAAGTCATCTGCATAGGCTTTTAGTTTGAACTCAAAACCTTTACATTTTACTCCCTTTATATCTTCATTTTCTTTTATGTTATTGCTAAGTATCTCCATAACTATTGAAAATAAGAGGGGAGATAAAGGGCACCCTTGCCTAGTCCCATTTTGAATTTCTATCCTTTTTTATTTTTCTCCATTAACTAGCACCCATGCTTCTTGGCTAGAATAAATCGCCTCAATCCATTTAATAAAACTTGTACCTACATTTATCTTTTTCAGGACTTGAAACAAAAATCACCAATTAACCTTGTCAAAAGCTTTTTCAAAATCAATAAAGAACATAGCCAACTTCTTATCAATTTTTCTCTCATGTATTTCAATAACATATAAAACAAATCTTATATTGTCCTTTATCTGTCTTGAAGGGAAAAAAAATTCTAATCTTTGGTAATCCAGCTCCTTTAAGAAAAAAAAATCTTAACAAGCACCTGTACTTTTAAAAATATTTTCCTTATTAATTTATGACACTGCCACCTATGTGTGATGGTCACTTGATTTTTCTTGTGTACACCAATCTATATGTGAAACTAATTCCCTATTTGTAAATGTCAGTAGCATGGTAATTTATTCAAGTTCCAAATAAGCCTGTAGGTGAACAATAATAAAACTTTATTTGAAAGATGATTTCAATAATGTTTCACTTGTTAAAATGTTTTATGCACTTGTTAGTTCGAGGTCTTAGTTTCTTGGTTCCACTTTATTACAGTTACATTTTACTGCACAACACTCTCTCTGAGAAGAATAGTTATTTTTACCCAGGACACACACAGTCCTTATATTAAGTTACTTTCCTAAATTTAGTGCCGATGCAGATGGCCATGGGAGTGGTGGATTGGGGCTGCAGCAACCACACACCATGGTCCTGATCCTCCTTTTTGCTGCCCCCAAAAGAGTGGCAAAAGTCCGCCCTTTCAGCCACCGCAGCAGCTTTTTTGTGCCCTTTTGGCACAGCATGTGCACACAATGTGTCAAGAGGGTGCCCTGATATCAGCGTCAGGATGGAGTTGGGGCGGCCGGTGGGCAGCTGCCCTGCCCCACCTCCAGGCCAGCCCTTTGTGTCAGTCTGCATCGGCCCTTAGTTCTTTACCAGTCTGCATTGGCCCTTAGTTCTTTACCAGTCACCAGAAAATATGTGGAAGGTGTGGGCTAGCCTTGCCACTATCATGCCTGCCAATGATATCCCACAGGATATTACACCACAGTAACTCCCTCTCTCAGAGTTCTGTAGGTGTCCTGAGTCCCTCACTTCTGGACTCTAGCCCTAATCATTCCTATCCCTCTCTAACTGTCACCAATGGACCTATTTATCCTCTCCAGCCTTCAATTTGATTGACTGGGTCCAACTCTCTCCCTATTGGTTCTTGTTAGGCTGGCCAAACTGTGCCTTCTCTCCACAGAAGCATTTCAGAATTTTATAGACCTAGAATCATACAGTTATCATTATTAAAACAAAGGGCAGGTACCACTTTTGGTACCTTGAGCACAGGTACCCTAGAACTTTCATTTAGTGGTGAAGATACTAGGGAGGTCTACAAATTTCTCCCATGTATTCAGAAAATATGTGGAAGGTGTGGGCTAGCCTTGCCACTATCATGCCTGCCAAGCAGAGCTACATTATCTGCACATTTGGTGTTCATGAAAATGGACTCCATGTGCAAATTGGCATGATCCTCCTCCACAAGAGTGTGAGATGAAGCTCTTTCTCTTTCTTGATGGAAATATATTAATGGCATGGGGTTGTATTACTGTGGGACAGGGCTAACTTGCACAGAATTGTAGTCCCTTCCCCTTTGTGTTTTAATATGTGTGTTGTCCAAACCACTCTGTCTACAATTATCATCTTTGCCTTATTTCCCAGATGTGTTTTTGTGATATCACATAATGTTCATGAACATCCTAAATTCTGATGAATGGAGGTTAATCACTGGATGGTGAAAACTAAAGCAGCTTTGGGGTGAGGAGTAAAAGGATAGTTTGATTGGGACATTCCTTCACATGGTTTCTGTTGGTGGGTGGATGGTTGTTGGAGAAGCGTTTCAAGATGTGTCTTTGAAGGCAGGTCATCTGTGGGCTAAGATGTTGGAAGGATAGATTTAACAGAAGGAAGGAAAAGTCATTATACAAACTCTAGGGCAGGGTGGTCAAGGTGCAACTACAAGGTTTTTTTTTTAACTGCAACTCAGCATTTCTCACCACTGATAAGGTTCACCTGGGCTGGTGGCAGTTATAGTTTGACATCTGGAAGAACAGGTACTTTCACCTATCCTATGGAAAGAAAGTGCTATGAGCTGTGAGTAATACATGGCATGGAAAGTGATAAGGCAGGGATGCATATTTTACATAATGACTTCAAATTACTACATAAATCTTTAGGTGGTAGTAAGACTACCTTGCCTTACCCCTGTGCTGATTTGGAACCATTCTAATTCTCTGTATTCTGTTCTAACTCTGTTCTCTTGTCTTGAATTAAGGTTACACATCAAGACGATCAGATGCTGTGGCACTCCCATTCCTCTAAGAGCAAGCCATAGTTTTTTGTGATCTATGCACTCAAAAGCTTT
The DNA here is from genome assembly GCA_026167975.1 of Phrynosoma blainvillii. Classification (NCBI taxonomy): domain Eukaryota; kingdom Metazoa; phylum Chordata; class Lepidosauria; order Squamata; family Phrynosomatidae; genus Phrynosoma; species Phrynosoma blainvillii. Next base: position 45,053,839 of record JANUYF010000005.1, read on the forward strand.
GCTGTAGTCAATAAAGCACACACAGTTTTTAAGCTGGAATTCCCTGGTGTGCTCCATTATCCAACATATGTTTGCAATGTGATCCCTAGTGCCTCTTCCTTTCCTTAATCCAGATTGCACCTCTGGGATTTCATGCTCCATATATAGTGAATTCCTTGTTGTAGAATTTTGAGCATGACTTTGCTTGCATGACAAATTAGTGCAATGGTTATGTAATTACTGCAATCTTTTGTGTCTCCTTTTTTTGGTGGATGGGAATGTATATTGATTTCAATCTTTAGTTTTGTTTTCCATATCTGTTGGCAAATTTTAGTTAGAACTATACTTGAGTTTGTCTTTGTGGATTGTAGCTGTTCTATTGGTATGTTGTCTGTTCCTGGTGATTTATTCCTTGCAATTTCTTTTATGAGGCTTTCACTTTGCTTTCCAAAATTTGGGAAATATATCATTTGACCTTTCAAAATTTTTGTATAGCTCTTCTGTGTATTGTCTCCAACATTTTTTTATTTCATCATGTGTGTGTATTATGTTCCTTTTCTGATAATGTAGTCTCTTCTCTGAATGTATGAAGAAGGTATCTATGATGAATAGACTGTTTAGTCTTGCAAAAGTCTTATCAGTCACTCTCCTTTTTTTCTTGAATTGAGCCCAAATCTCCCTACTGTATTTAATTCTGCTCTGCTTCCTACTCTTGCATTCCAGTCACTTATCATTACCAAGCAGTCCTGTTTTGGTTGTCACCAATTTCTTTTTAGACTCCATCATAGAAATGCTCATTTTCTTCTTCTCTACCTCTGTGGTTGGTGCATCTAGTTGGATTATGGTGATAATCTGATTTTCTCTGAAGCCTTACTGAAATAATCTGGTTGGACTTTGTGTTATATTCTTTCACTCTAAAGTGTCTATAACCATAAAATAAACAAATTGGCTTGGCCTTAACTGATTAAACTTGTTCGTCTTGCCTTCAAACATGTCACATACATTTTGAAATGTTGCAGCAATCAGCATAGAAAGATTATTTTTTTCATATTTCCAGTGTATTCAACTGAATTGTCAGTTTAGCCAGCTTCTTATATGTGAACTGATGAGAATGCCATCTTGTCCTTTCCTGAGGGGGGTGGGGAATCTTGACTAGCCCTATTAAGTAAATTATTATTATATAAATTATTTTCCTCCTGAGTTTCCTCCTAACATACATACTGATTGTGGTATGTTAATCCTGGCAAGAGAACTCTGAGGTATCACATGTGCATACAAGTTTAGAAGTAGTTACTATGCTACATACATGCATGGGATGCAGTGGCTCAAGTGGTTAAGACACTGACTCTGTTGATTGCAAGATTGACAGGTTGGCAGTTTGAGGCCCAGGTGCTGCATGATGGGGTGAGCTTCTGTCACTAGTCCCAGTTTCTGCCAACCTATCAGTTCAAAAGCATGCGAATGCAAGTAGATAAACAGGTACCACTTCGGTGGGAAGGTAAACAGCATTCTGTACAATCATGTTGGCCTCATGATCACAGAATAGTCTCTGACAACGCTGGCTCTTCGGCTTAGTAACAGAAATGAGCACCACCCCCTACAGCCGGACATGACTTGACAACCTTGTCGACTGGGAATACCTTTACCTTTACCTTTACTATTCTTTAAAGACTATTACCATGCATCTTGTTGTGGAAAAGAAAACAGGTCACTGTGATTCTGTAGCCTGCTGCACAGAGGGTAGCTGTTGATAGCAGATCCACTCTCCCTTTTTATGATTCTTTATTTTTAAATTGAACTTGCACCCTTTCAAACAGAAGTGCCCTCCAGGTATTGTTAGAATCCAGTATTCATTATTTTCTTCCATTAACTGTACTGGCTAGGGCTGATGAGAGTTGCAGTTCAACATCTACATGTTTTATGGGTATTGTATATGTTTTTATTATTGTAAGCCGCCCAGATTGGATTTCCAGAGGGCGGGATATAAATAAATTTTATTATTATTATTATTATTATTATTATTATTATTATTATCTAGAGCACAACTTTTTTCTGGAGCACAACTATTTTTAAAATGTGGCATTGTTTTTATTGGGCAAGCCAAGTATAATCTTGCTCCCGTTTTACAGCTTGGGAAAGAATATTTTGTTGCAAAGACTGTTTTATTTTAAGATTTTTCACTGAAGTGACTGCATTAATTGTTTGAAATTATTGTCATGCAGAGACCACAATCCAACTTAGGCATACTTAAATCCACTAGGCAGTAGAGTCACTGAGGGTGCGGTGGGGTGAGCTGCACTGGGTGGCACCCCAGAAGGGGAGTGACACCAAAGAAGGGGAGTGACACTAGGTCAGCTCCCCGCTCCCCGAGCACAATTTTTCAGCCACATGGAGGCTTTTCAGGGGCTTTTAACCCCATTCGGGGCCTATTCGGAGTCTTTTTGGCTTGTCTGGAGACTTTTTGAGACTGCCCAGGGCCTATTTGGGGCCCTTTTGGCCCATCTGGGGACTTTTGGGGTCATCCAAGGCCTATTCAGGGCCCTTTTAGGGTGTCTGGTGGCTTTTTGGGGCCACCTGGGGCCTTTTGGGGACCTTTTTGGGCCAACTGGGGGAATTTGGGGGCCTTTTCATCCCATCCAGGAGCTTTCTGGGCTGCCCAGGGCTTTTTGTGTACCCCCCCCCCCCGGAAACCTGACAAGGAGTCCAGGGCTGGAAGTCCTGCCCCCTGGAAGCCCCATCACCTCACACTGGGTGTCACCCAGTGCAGGAACACCATTGCTACTAGGTGGGAGCAAAAGAGCTGTCACTGTATGCAAAAAAACATTTTGCATGAAAATCTGTGTACATACATATGCTAGTTTTCCACATCATATACTTCACAGTGCTCCTCAGCTTTTACGGGCTGGTGTAGAAAGGGCAGTAGGTGAAAATTAAAAAAGAATACAAAGCATCTTCTATGTGCATGGAAAACTCTGTGCATTCTGGCCACTTAACTCTGCAAATTTAAGTGTGCCCAACAAGATGTTGTACTGTGGTCAAGTGAGAACTATTAATCTCTGGAGTGCTTCCACTTACTAATCTTTTGTTATGGTTATAGCAAAGAGTGCATATCCATCTCTATCACTCTGCAATGTTTATAGGTAATGTCAAATAGAGCAGCACTTTATTTCATTTCACTTTGGAACTCTCATGTCATCTAAATTCTGATGGGTGCTATTGTTCCATCACTTATGCCCATGCAATTCTGCTTTCAGCATGATTAAGCAAAATAAATGCATACCATGACACCTTTGTTGGTATAATACTACATATGCATTTTACACCTTAGGCTGCATTTCAATTTTTCTGCAGCAAGGACACATCTTTGGCAAGAGGAGAAATCAAAGGGGCAAAAACTCATATACGTTGGTCTTTTATCCAGTTTATCTACAAACGTCATTACTATTTTTTGTTACATGCCTTCAGCTTGTCTACAACTTATGTCAACCCTATCAACTCTGACTTATAGTAATGCTATGAAAGGGTTTCCTTGGCATGATTTATTTGCCAGAGGTTTGAGATTGTGACTTTCCCAAGGTCTTCAGTGGGTTTTGTTTATTTGTTTGTTTAATAAATAATTCTCGCATAGGACCCAAGGTTGCATGTCCAGGTTCTCATGTCCAAGCAGGGATTTGTATCTTGGAGACCTAGTAGATTACTGCCGATGGCTTTTAAACTACAATTTCTCTGAAAAGTAAGCAGATTTTGTGACACTGATTGCATGACACCACATCCAACCCATAGCTGCCCTGTTTTCCACCCATCCTTTTTCATTCATGGGGAAACCAGTGAATGATCTGGCAAGTGTACAATGCCCCAGGTGCAAGTCATTCCTGGAGCAGTTGCGTGATTGCCAGTCATGTGATGTCAATGTCCACTCTCCCCTCCTTTCCACCTCCCTCTTGCTATTCTCTCTTCCCCCCCCCCCCATTTTTCACACAATTCCAGAGCTCTGCAGCCTCAACTGAAGTTTTAAAAACTTTTTAAAGCATAAATCATGGCTGCAGAGCTTCTATATTGTGCAACAAGGTTGATTAAAAAAACAAACAAACCTTAAAGTATGCTGGTAAAGACATAAGGGAGGGAGGTGGGGTTAAGGAAGAGCTCAGGAACAGAGTGTGATGGGGAGTAGCACCTCCAGTTGTGCGAATGGCTGCCTAGAAAGCAGTATGTTCCCGTTTTGTTATTACAAGTGTGAGTGCAGTGAGAAGGAGGTTGGTGTGATAATGTCCTTAGTCCAACATTCAAATCATTATACAACACCAACTCTTCAACTACTATCCAGTGATATAATTATAAAAACAGTTATAATTATTTAACTATTTGGAACCTTTAGAACCATCATATAACAGATTCATATTGCAATTTTACATGATGAGTAATGTAATCATACTCCTGTGATCATTTAAGTAGAATGATCACTAGTTTGCTTCAACACAGAATCACTGTTGGAAGTGACCACAAGGACCATCTACTTTAATCCCCTGCCAAGTAGGCAAACACAGTTAAAGCAGTCCTGAGAGATGTCCATCCAACCTCTATTTATGAACCTCCAAAGTCAGGCCACTACATTCTGAGGTGGTCTGTTCTACTCTTAAATAGCTCTTACTCTTGAAATTTGAATCCATTGGTCTTGGGAGAAGTAGAAAACAAGCCAGCTCCATCTTCTACATGACATTGTTTCAAATATGTGAAGATGGCTGTAATATTAACTCTCAGTCTTTTTTCCTCTATGTCGAACATACCAAGATCTCTTAGCTGTTTTTCATAGCACCTGGTAATTCTTGGTGGCTTCCCATCCATGTACTAACAAGAGCTAATTTTGCTTAGCTCCAAAGATCAGACAGCCTTTAGGGTATTTAGGCCCTAGTAAACTCTATAGCCATGTTTTAAAGCAAAACTGAATGGGTTTGTGTGTTTCTGTGATGTGTGCCACTGATTTGCCACCAAAATTTGGCAGTGCAGTGAAAGTGGGGAAATCAGTGTTGTAAAAAAATTATTCTCATCTTCACGCAGTCCATAGCTGCTTGTTGCTCATCCCTGTTACAGTCCAATTTGTTATTTGTTTACTCAGAAGTAAAGTAAGTAAGGGCTTCTACAGACAGTCCCTTTGGGCCGTCCTGGAGGCAGGCATAGGGAGGGGCAACCTCACGCCGGCCACCTCAACCCCTCCCAGAAGACGTCCTGATGCTGCGCGCCGTTACACATGGTGCATGGTGTCAGGACATCCTTCCGGCACAGCCTTTTGATGCACTGCACTGGAAGGGGTGCCAAAGAGCCGTGCGGCAGCTCTTAGAGTGGCCTTTTGCCAGCTCTGAAAGGAGCGGCATTTTGCAACTCCTTTCTGGGCCAGCAAAAGGGAGGATTGAGGCCATGCTGTCCAGCAGCCTTGGCCTCGATCCTCCGCTTCCCAGCGTGGCCCAGGGCCGCCCCTAAGTTAATTCAGGGAGCCTTATTGTGGGGTAAGGGGGCATCAGATTGCAGCCTTAAGACTTTATTAAATACAAACAACTCATTTGTCAAAATGGGTCAACTACCAAGCTACTAAAAGGATTGTTATAATTTTATACCAATCCCTTAAATGCCTAGGCACTGGCCTAAGCAATGGCTCATTCTGATTTACCACTAGTATCTAGGGGTAAATCAGAATAATGCGGCAGCCAGGTTGGTCGCCGGTACATCTAGGGCGGACCATATTACATCTGTGTTGAAAGCTCTTCATTGGCTGCCGATTAGTTTCCAGGTGCAATACAAAGTGTTGGTTGCTACCTTTAAAGCCCTACATGACTTGGGTCCGAGTTACTTAAAGGAACGCCTCTCCCTACATAATCTGCCCCACACTCTTAGAACATCAGGGAAGTATTTGTTGGAATATTATAACACTAGATTAAAGGTAACTTCCCAGAGATCGTTCACAGAAGCAGCTCCTAAGCTATGGAATAGCCTGCCGGAGGAGATCCGTCTTATTAATACACTAGAAGCCTTTAAGAAGGCGCTTAAGATGGAGCTCTTCCAGTGGGCTTACCCACCGGACCTTCCTAATTTGTAAAAAAACAAAAAACAAATTGTTTTATCAATATGACCTCCTGGATGTGCGAAGATGATGACCAACTGGTTCTCCTGATAGGGTATTGGTTTAAATTAGGGATTATGCGGTTTTATTGTTGGGGGGAATATTGTTGATCTGATTTTTTCATATATTTTATGTTTTGTAATTTTATATTACTTGTAATCCCGCTTCGATCCGCAGGGAGAGGCGGGAAAATACAAATTATTATTATTATTATTATTATTATTATTATTATTATTATCTATTCAAGGACAATGTAAGAAACAGATTTGAACTACTGAGTTAAATCGACCAGGAACCTGAAGAACTGTGGACAGAAATCAAAGACATAATTAAGGATAAATGCAAGAAAACAATAACAGTGACCAAAAAGAAAGATAAGAAACAATGGATGACAGATGAAACACTTCATGCAATAAAAGAAAGAAGAAAAACAAAAGCAAAGGGAGATAGGAACAAAGCCAGAAGTATGAACACAACCGTCCAACGTCTGACACGCAAGGATAAGGAGAAATATTACAATGACCAATGCAAAGAAATAGAAGACAACGACAAAAGGGAAGAACGAGAGACCTCTATCAAGAAATCCAAGAAATTAAAGCCAAGTTCAAACCGAGGGCAGGGATACTCTATGGTTTAAAAAAAGAACATAATACAGGAACAAGAAGAAATAAAAAGATGCTGGAGGCAATACACAGAACAGTACTACAAAAGAGATGAAGGAATTAATGATATTTGGAATGAGGAGCCATATGAAGATGAACACTAAGAAGGGGTCTTTCTAAGTAGTGAAGTGGAATCTGCAATAAATAGGGAAAAATAAATCACTGGGAACAGATAATATCGCAGTTGAACTGCTACAGTGCCTACAGACAGATACAATTTTAGTGCTAACTGCAATATGCCAACAAATATGGAAAACAAAGCAGTGGCCAACAGACTGGAAACACTTGATATACATACCAATCCATAAGAAAAGAGATGCAAAAGATTGCAGCAACTATAGGAGAATAGCACTAATCTCACATGCAAGCAAAATAATGTTAAAAATTCTGCAGCATAAACTCCAACTACATGGAGAGAGAATTTCCAGAGATGCAAGCAGGATTCAGAAAAGGAAGGAACACTAGAGACTACATTGCAAACATACTATGGCTAATGGACCGCACCAAAGAATTCCAAAAAAGAATCAGCATGTGTTTCATGGACTTTTGATTGTATAGATCATGAAAAACTATACAATGCACTCAAAGACATGGGGTTGCCACTACTTCTGATAGTCCTGATGAGGAATCTGTACAAGGACAAGAGGCCACCATCAGAACAGAATTCGGGGAAACAGAGTGGTTCCCAATAGGCAAAGGGGTCAGGCAAGGATGCATCCTATCACCCTACTTCTTTAACTTATATGCTGAAAACATTATAAGAAAAGCAGAATTAGAATCAGAAAAAGGAGGAGTTAAGATAGGAGGAAGCAACATTAACAACCTAAGATAAGCAGACGACACCATAATATTAGCAGAAGACATTCAGGAATTGGAATAGTTAATAAAGAGGGTCAAAGATGAAAATGCGGAGACAGGTCTGATGCTGAACATAAAGATAACAAAAATAATGATCACACAAATTCAGTCTAGGCAATGAGGACATTGAAACAGTTAAAGAATTCCATATCTAGGATCAAACATTGACCAGAATGGAGACTCAAGAAATAAGAAGACTAGGAATAGGAAAGGCAGCAATTAAAGAACTGGAAAAGACACTGAGGAGCAAAGACATACAACTGAGCACTAAAGTCAGAATCGTTCAGGCCACTGTATTTCCAATTACCATGTATGGATACAAGAGCTGGACAGTGAAGGAAGCAGACAGAAAGAAAACTCATTTGAAATGTGGTGCTGGAGAAGAGGACTTAGGATACCTTGGACAGCCAAGAAGACAAACAAATGGGATCTTGCACAGAACAGACCAGGGCTCCCCTTGGAAGCAAAGGTGTCAAGTTGAGACTATTGTACTTTGGCCACATAATGAGAAGGCATGGATCACTAGAAAAAACAATAATGCTAGGAAAGGTAGAGGGTAGAAGAAAGAGAGGAGAATCACAAACCAGACTTAATCAGGAGGGTTATGGGCAAGGGCTTGAAGGATCTGGGCAAGGCAGTGAAAGATAGGAATTCTTGGAGATGTCTCATCCACAGGGTTGCTATGAGTCAGAACTGACTTGAGGACAGCTAACAACAACAACAGCTGAAATCCTATCCACGCTTACCTTTGAGTAAGCTTCATTGAACTCATACAGAGATTTGCACTACCAATTAACCCAGGTCTTACATCCCTGAGGGCAAGATGTAGAAAGACCTTCAAGATTTTTTTGTTTCAGATGTTAGATCACTATGGCACTAATGCCTTATGTTTTAACTTAATGGTAAATGGCCACTTTTACAAATTTAGTGTTAAGATGTGTTTAAATACATTTCAATGGTTGAAGTGCATTAGGACCACCAATATTACTCAGATAAGTGACTTGCCTGGACAGGAGGGTTAGCACTCTGCATAAAACCTGCATTTTAAACTCCTTCAGAAACAGTCAAAGACAAGGAAATGCTCTCTCTATAATTCTCATTTTCAAGTGAATTGGCCATGGCAACTGCATGAAGAATGTAAGTGTGAATTTCATTATGTTCCAGAAACCTTTAACTTAGCATCATAATGACTTGGCTTACAAAAAAGCCAACTGCAACCATTCTCCGGGTAGCATATTTTAATTTATAGTTTAATAAAGTAGCATTTTAACTTAAGTATTTACTTTCAAATACAGAGGAAGAAAATTGTTCATTTGATAGATATTAAATGCATCCTTTTGTATGTTACCTGAAACAAAAATACTGTGTTTGCTGACAGGTTAAATGTATAGTATACACAGAGAACCAGCATTTCTTTTTGGAAGGTTGCCTCAGCCTTCACAGCTTTCTTATTATTTTAAACCTTCCTCATTGTCTTCTAAACACCATAATTAGAAACTGAAGATCTAAAAGCAAAGCAAATGCAATGAAGGCTCAAAATATGGGGGGGTGGGGAATAGTGTTCTGCAACAAGTGATTATTTGGCCCAACATGATAAAACCTTTTCCTTCTCAGGGATAGGTCTACTAACTTTTTGCTGCCAGTTCTTCAATATATATATATATATATATATAGTGTAATATACTCCAATAAATATCTGTAAGAATGAATAATCAGTTTTGTTCACAATAATGAACATTTGGTGGGTTGTTCACATCTGGTGAGAAAACAGGAGAGTATCTTCTTAATGACTGTTCCCAGGCTTTGGAACTCTCTTTTCACAGAGGAGTTCCATATTGGCTATTCTGCTGTAGGCAAGTGAAGGCCTTTTCATTTCAGTAGACTTTAATAGTGAATCTTTAATAATTAAAGATTTTTCTACACTTAGGATCAGTCATTAATAAGAATGTACATTGCAGTCAAGAAATCAGAAGAAGAAGACTTGGAAGGACAGCTATGAAGGAATGAGACAAGATCCAAAACTGTAAAGATATATCATTGAATACTCAAGTTAGGATTGTCCATGCCATTGTATTCACCATCACTATGTATGGATGTGAGAGCTAGATGATGAAGAAAGCTGATAGGAAGAAAATAACCTATAAAATTATTTATAATATTTAAAATTTATAAAATTATTACCTAAAAAATAACCTAGAAAATGACCTATAAAGCCCCACACGGCTTGGGTCCAGACTATTTGAGAGACCGTATCTCCCCATACAAACCTGTGAGAGCCCTAAGATCTGCAGAAGGCTTTCTCTCGGCCCCACCAAGATCACAGGCTCACCTGGTGAGGACGCAAGAGAGAGCCTTCTCGGTGGGTGTTCCTATCCTCTGGAATGCCCTTCCTCAGGAGGCTAGGCTGGCCCCCTCCCTGCTGGCCTTTTGCCAGCAAGTAAAAACATTCTTATGCAGGCATTTTGGACCCCCACCCCCTCACCCCACAGATAGCAAAAAAATGTGGGACCTTAAGTCCCGTTCTTTTCAATGACTGCTTGTGTGCACCACTGCATCTGCACACTCCCATTAAAAAAGCCAGGCTTGCTGTATGCAGAAGCTCAAACTGCAGATGGCAAGCCTGTGGCTGATGTGGGAGCACTGTATATATCTTTACACCTCAGGATTTTGCCTAGTTCCTTCCTAGCTGCCCTTCTAAGTCCTAGTCTTCTCTGATTTCTTGACTGCAATATCTGCTCTGATTGATGATTGAGCCCACATATAGAAAATCCTGAACTATTTTGATCTCTTCATTCTCTATTTTAAAATTATTTAGATTGTCTGTGATCATAATTTTTGTTTTCTTGATATTCAGCTGTAAATCTACCTTTGCACTTTCTGTCTTGATCTTCTTCAATAACGTTTCCATATCTCTGGTATTTTCTGCTAGCATTATGATGTTATCTGCATGTCTTAAATTGTTGATGTTCCTTCCTCCAGTGGGCAGGAAATTGATGGCAATGACAACAACAACAACACAACTACTGTATCTCCCCCCCCCCTTCTACATGTCCCAAATCTAGTAAAGGTAAAGGTAAAGGTATTCCCTGTTGACAAGGTTGTCAAGTCAGGCCCAACAATAGTGGGTGATACTCATCTCCGTTACTAAGAGGAAGAGCCAGCATTGTCAGAGACTACCCTGTGATCATGTGGCCAGAATGATTGCACAGAATGCTGTTTACCTTCCCAAATCTAAGATCTGCACAAATAACCCATGGGCAACTAATTGGGCCACACTAGGACCTGCCTGAAGCTTGGGAAAGTAACTGTTTTGGACTGTAGCTCCCAGAATCCTCCAGTCAGCATGGCCTTTCAAAGCTGTAGTTCAACAAGGTAACCTTTTTTGCAGTACTGCTCCTGATGTATGTCGTCCTTTGGGGGAAAATCTGATATTGGGAACTGCTCTTTAGATTTCCTGTGGTGCCCCAGAATCACATTGCACTTAAGGAGCTGTGAGAAATTGAATAATTTGCTCCTGGACTGAGTTACACAGTAGTGATGCCAAGTAAGCCAGCAGAGGCCACCAACATAGCAAAGGCCCAATGAAGACAAAGATGCCTTAAACCTCACTAAAACCTCAAGATGGCCCTTCCCAGATACTGACATTTTCACTTAAAAGTTGAATATGGCCATTTCACTTAGATGTCAGAGAACCTGCATTCCTCTAGTTGTTGACAAACTACACTTTCCATCACCACTTACCCTTGTCCATACTGGCAGTGACTGGTGGGAAATAAAGCCCAACAACAACTACGTATAGGTCCACAAGTTCCCTAGTCTTGATAGAGATATTTCTCTATGGAAACACAACTTATCATGTCAGAGAACTGACACTGCTTACATTCAGGAATAGAGTGATTTAGGTAAATAGTCAGTATCTTAAGGGAATGAGAACTAGGAATGCATCGTGTTTAAACACTTTTTTAAAAATGCACCAAAATCATGACAGAAAGATAAAATCTTGACTATTCAGAAATTCTCATCGTCATGTTTATTTGTGCAAATGCATTATCACTTCCTATTTAACATGCTTTTTTGTGCTTTGTCTCCTATTTCCTAGCAGAACAAGCAAATGGTCCTGCTGACATCAGTGATTACTGACAACAGTGTCCTGTTACTGGCATCCCATCCATTTCAAACAAATAGTAAACAAAATGATGCTCCTTTAAATGACAGAATGTTGCAACAGGAACAGCCACTTCCCCAATTCCTTGGCAATACAACTATCATCCACCAGTCACAGGGTTGCACACCCATCCCCTGCATCAGTCATGCTAATAGATGGAAAGGAAAGAATGTGAACACAGTGGAAGTAAATAACAACCAGTGGATCGTGTGGGCAGGATAAGCACTATCTGTCCTACATTGCCATAGATAAACAGCTGAAGCAGTGAGAGCTCTTAATGAACAACACTGATGATAGAGTGATTTTTGAAATTTATGTATTTATTCATTATATTTTAAACCAGGGGTAGGCAACCTTTTTGAGCCAGAGGCCGGGTTGCTGTCCCTCAGACAATTGGGGGGGCCGAAGCACCAAAAATAAATAAATAAATATAAATAAATAAATATAATTTTTTTAAAAATTAAAAAAATTAAAAATATGCATGCACAATCTCTCAGCCCCAGAAAAGCCACGGCAAAACCCCTGTGGAGATTTTGCCAAGAAAACTCCAAGAACAAATAATAACAACAATAATCAATATATCATGGTGGGTGGCGGCAGGGAGCAGCAGCGGCGGCGGCGGCAGGACCGCCCTGGGGCCGGTCCAAAGGCCTCGGGGGGGGGGCGCATCCGGCCCCTGGGCCTTAGGTTGCCTACCCCTATTTTAAACCATCCAATAATATAAGTTATTAAGTGACTAAATGTATAAACTGTCAGAGAAAAAAGAGGAAAATATATTTTAAAAGGTAATATAGTACCTGAGGGAAAATAGTAAAGTCTTTACCTGATGACAAAAAGGTATGTACAGACATAAAGGTAAGAGTATTCTTGTCTGGGGTGGCATTGTGTAAACCACAACTGAGGTTTTCTCCATTATAGCTACCTTCCTAACTTCCTTTGGTACAGTGATCCAGAGGGTAACTTATGAAGATGACCTAAGGATATGCACAGGTTAACAAGGGAGAAGATGCTCTTACAGATACCTCTGACCTCATAGTATTATGCAGTTTTAAATTCAAGACTACTGCATTTTGGTTGGCCAATCATGGTATCACTCTTTTGTCAGGGTCACCAAATGTCATGACCATAAAAAAGGACAAGGCACTGAAAAATGTAAGACATTCAAGAAATTTGTAGGATATTACAAAATAAAAACACTAATATAAATGTAAATTGATGCTTAGTTATATTCAAAATGGAGGACATTTTGAAATTCCTCCTGGACAGAAGGTTGAAATGTAAGATGTGTCCTGGAAAAGGAGGACATCTGGTCACTCTGTCTTTTGTGGATTATGATGTATAGAGCAGAATAGTAATTCCTCAGCACTAATGTCTAGAGTCAGCCATCCAAACAATAATGGCACTAATATAAAACAATGCTCCCAATTAAACAGCTGATCTGGAAGAATATCATGTTTGGAACATGATCCCAACACTTGGCTCTTTATGTATTGTACAAAGCAGAATTGGACCTTCAAGTCTTGGCAGGATTGTTCAGGTGTGGATCAGTTCATGCATGTGCAATCACATTTTGCTATTAGTATATATATGAACTCTTCTGTTTTAGCATTTAATTGGGCACTATCTGATTACAGACAGCCATGCTGGTATGTATCCTCTTCTTATAACAGTTCTATGAGCAGTGCGTAATACCTTGATGATGTAACCAAATCATTCTCTTAGCCTTGGACTTCAGACATAATGTATGTGTGCAACTGCTAGTTATCTAATTTCTATCTAGCAATTAGCATAACATCAGAGCTCTTCTGGTACACCTTCAGTAATATTATCTTCATTGCCAATCTTAAGTAGAACATCTTGTTCCATTGGCGATGGACTGTTGATTCCACATGCTAATAGGTGTTTTGATCTTATATGTTAATGGATGACATAAGTTGTGTGACATTATTGAAATACATTATTAAACCAACAGTGGGAAACTAAGAGCATTACATTCAGAGTGAAATACAGTGAGTTTTCTAGATGTTAATTGATAACCATGGTTTGTTGCTTTAACATCTGTACATAAGAACCTGTTTACTAATCCACAGTTTCATGGTTCTGATGAAAGTTGTTGTTTTACTGCATCTTGGTACAGAAATGCTAGATCCAGTTATCCCCAAAATAGCATCCACTATATAAACCTTTGTTGTGGGGGGAGGGGATAATTTGACAGGAAAATATTCCAGATATAAGATGGATAATGCCAAAATTATTTTTGTGCTTACTAGGATGAAGTAAGCAAAAATGAACACAATAAAATATAAGAATAAGCGTGCACATCAGTACTGGGTGTAAATAACATGAGTTCTAACTCTTGGTCCACTATGAATTCAACAAAATTCAATAGATAGGTCAATAACTGTTCTGGAATTTTTCTGCCATTTTTATTCTGTAAAGGGAAACAAATGGCAATATATTTCTGTGATTATTATTTAAATGCTAATCATACTTTCAGTACGTAGAGAGAACTTGTAGCACCTTTGAGACTAAATGAAAGAAAGAAATTGGCAGCATGACCTTTTGTAGACTACTTCCTGAGGAACTAGACTGAAGTCTATGAAAGCTCATGCAGCCAATTTATTTATTTCAATCTCAAAGATGCTACAAGATCTCTCTATGTACTGATTCTACAGACTAGCATGGCTATATATCTTTGAATTATACTTTCAGTTGAACTAGTATGGGCTTTTCATTGAAATTAGGTGAGAAACAATAACTAAACAGTTTAAAGGTTTGTACATTGAGGGCAGAACGTAATGTAATGCATTAACATAAGATTTAAGCCCTAACGGTTTCTTTTCTTATTGAAAAACAAGTTTGGAAAATTATTCAAAGCAGAGAAAAGTATTTATTAATTAAAATAATTCTATCCCACTCTTTGACACAAAATCTCAGGATGGTGTGCACATAAAATCAATACAAACAATTCAAAGCAACGTAAAGTTTCAAACTAGTAAGAAATAATTGAAGAGTCTAAAAGCAATTTAACAATCTAACAATTAAAACAGTGTAAAGCAAGATTCCAAGAAATCTCATCTCTCATAGAGCATATAGGGAAGATACCTCCTTCAAGTATCAAGGTCCAGCACCAACCAGGACTTTAACTATCATCACCATCACCCTAAATTCAGCCAGGAAAGGTAGTAATTAATTGGGAAGCTACCTGTGCATGAACTACTTAGGCCAATGGCCAGTTTATTCCTATCCCATAATTAATGTAGACTGTTGGTTTTGTGCATGGTACATTTCAACAACAATTTCCACCAATATGCGCTCCCCAAGCTGTTGGCAGAGTTTCAGATATGTGTTTGGGAGGGGAAAGTACCTGGAAACCTTTGGAGAGCAACAGAAAAACTGATAGAGAAAGGCTTAAAATCTCCTTCTCTCTGGACTTTCTTTACTGTTTACAAAGTTGCTTTTGTTAATAAATGTCCACAACCACATTTTTGTATATATGTTTGTATGTAATGTTTTGTAAATCAATTAGTGGACAACATACAAAGAGAGCAGCAGCAGTATGAATTTCCTATTCTCTGACAGAAAAAGTTGAGCTTTCTGGGTTTCTCAAAAACAGCACCGAGAATAAATGTGTAAAGGTTTTGTGAAGGCAGAACTACAATATCAGGCCCTTAAACTTTACAAGGGATATTCAGTGTAAATGTACAAAGGCAGAGAAAAAGCATACATTGACTTTCAAGACTCCTGGAGGTGGGAGACAAGTACAAAACAAGCTTTTCTTTAACCACAACAGCAATCTTCTAACAGCATACCCACTCACTCAAAAGCTCAGAACTCAAGGGTTGATAATCATCTTTCAGCTCAGGTTATTGCATGCAATTTTTCACATTCATTCAGCTTTCTTCATACAGCTCTTAGTAAAGTAACTCTCTTAACAATAAAAGCTTTTATTGTGGCCCATTACACTGGAGAACTAACCACTCCTAGGTTTTTTTTATTGGCTTTTTGGAATATTTATAGCAGCCTTTGTTCTCTTTGCAAGCTTATGCAGCTGGGTGTGTATGACCATTTTGTAGGGAGAGTGCAATTCGGTATGCCTAGTGTATGTGTGTGTGTGTGTTTACATCTGTAAGGCTTTAAAGTTTTATCCTTGTTTCTGCTATATATTGTTTATGATTGCCACTGAAATGAGCATTTCTTTCCCTACTTTACTGTTTAATGCTCAGATATATGCTGTTGGCCAATTTTCATTCCACATTACTTGGAATAAAACTTTATATGCTACAGTACTTCTTCCTGATAAACTGGTTGTATTGTACACACAGGTGGAGGGGCATTAACCTATCAGAAATCCATTTGTTCTAAATAAATAGATTAAATTTCCTGTGTATAGACTGTACTTTTTGAACAAAAACCACAAAAATCAGTTTAATACAATAAATGGGCACTTTTGCATAGATTGGCTGATAATTTACAATAGCTATTCAGAAAGTGAGTTTATTTGAACTTATTCAAAGTGAATATGTCCAAATTACTTGTCATGTTTGTAATAGTCTCTATACTAGAAGTGGTTTATCTGCAATACACTCTCATCTCAGTCAAGACTTTTATGGATGTTTCTCAGAAAGGACCATACATATTTACCCAGATTATATGCCAGAAAACTCTGGTCTAACTTCAGGGGTTCAAAACAAAACAGATTGGAAGGGAACATTTAAAACAACAGTTTGAAAGACCATATCATAGCAAACTGTGGTTAAACAAACTAGAAAATCTTATATTGAGATGGGTGCATGGGAAAGTAGAAGAAAAGGTAGGAGTAGTAGAGAATAAGAGCACAGTTCATATTTTTAGCCCAACAAATTGATGATACAAATTTGCAGACAAAACTAAATAACACATATTTTTATTGGCCAAAAATGTAAGCTGTGAAGCAGTCTACATAAATACTTATTATTTCTATTATTTATTTAAAATATTTCTGTATCCCCTCCCAGCCCACAAGGGCTCCTAAGATGACAAACAAATAAAAACCAATTAAAGCAATACAAAGATAAAAACATTTTAAAATACATTAAAATACTATTTAAAAACTCCTAAAAGTGGTTAAAACAGAAGTTTCAAACACTAAATGTCATCAGGAACAACACTGTTTTGGCTGCTCAGCGGAAGCTTAACAGAAATGGAGCCAGCCAAAGGACGTTTTCAAACTACCCTCCCTAAAGCCGGGTGGAGCCATTCTGGAACGGGCCGTGCCGCTGATTCCAGAATGGCTCCAGCGGCGGCAGGCTAATTCCTTTTGACACCCGGAATTACCTTTCCGCCGCTGAAGCCGGAGTTACAGGTCTTTTGGCCGGAGTGAGGCCGGACTTATGGATCCGTGCGTTTGAACACACGGAGCAAGGAGCCGGACGGATGCAGGGATGGCACCGGAAGGGGCGGGGTTTGCCGCCGCACGTGTGTGAACGAGCTGGAAATGGAGCCGGAGTGGGGCCGGACGGAGGTAGGATTGCGTCCTCCTAAAGCCCCATGTGAAAACATCCTAAGTGTAGGGAGCTCCACAGTTGAGCTGCTGCTACAGAGAAGGCCCTGTTACATGTATATACACACACACACCTAACTTCATGAGGTGTTGGATGGGACATGCAACACAGGCTTCCCTGAAGATCTCAAATTTCTGTCAGGTCATATGAAAGGAAGCAGTCTTTCAGATATCCTGATCCCAAGTCATTTAAAGCTTTGTTAGGGACCTTATTGCATGGGGTAAAAAAGCCAGCTTATTTTTCCTGGATTGAATTCTAATTCGGGCTGCATCCGGGTACTATCATATGTAAAACGCCACCAAATTCGCTGGCCGAATACAGCCCAGATGTAATCCAGGTCCCAGGCGTGCTCAGCCAGCCCTTTTTTGAAGTCAGGAGTTTTCCGACTTTAAAAAATGGCCACCAAAGTGCTCCAGGGACCCAGGCTGCATCCAGGCTGTATTCAGCCAGTGGATTCAGCAGTGATTTACATGTGATAGTACCCAGATGCAGCCTGAATTAGAATTCTTTTTTTTTTTTACCACATGGAATAAGATCCTGAGTCAACACCAGCAACTTGAATTGAGATTGAAAGCCAGTGCAGTTCTTGCAAGCCCAATGCTGTATGGTTTCTAAAATGCACACCTATAACGAGTCTGCCTGCTGCATTTTGCATTAGCTGCAGCTTCTGAACAGTTTAGGTATCTTTAAAAAAAAGTGAGGTGGGCCAAGTTACCAAAAGAATGCAAACACAACAAAATTATTGCCTCCCTCTGTGCCATACATTTGGAAACTGAAGGAAATTTTCACTTGGAAGGAACAGAATTTTTATTTGGGTGGGCCAATGCCCTCATTTCGTCTCCTTCCTGGAGCTACAAGCATGGTGGAGGAAGAATTTTGAAATAATGTTATGGGGTAGAGGGTCTCTTGAATGTATGCTGGTCCTCATCTGAACTGGGGATATGCACGCTTACTTTTTAAAAGGATCTCAATTGCATGGCATTAATGTAGTATCTACCTTCATCCTCTGAGAGTAGTCTCTACCAGATACTGAAGGGATATAATAGATGTAAATGCATGAAGCATAGGAGGCAAACCATCTAAATCATCCCTTTGTCTACCAAGAAGGTTTCTCTTGTGTTGACAGACTCGCCCCTTGGTATATAAAGATGACAAAAGTTTGAATTTAACAGATAGGTGCTAGTTTCTTTAGCATAAATATTAAATATTAGAGACATAATTCAGCCACAGCATATGCTTTAATGTAGTTTCTTTAAATTAATGGGACTTAAAATACATACTTAACTTTACTCAGATTGTGCCTCTGCTATTTTCATAGTTCATAGAACAGCAAAAGAGGTATTGTCAATTGAGATTATGGGTCATGAAAACTTGAAGTACTTTAATACTTCATGATAACTGTTATTTATATATATATTTGTAGACTTTCCTTTGCTCTCATATAACAATTGTAATAAAATGCATATTTTCTTTTCAACTTTTCATGCATAGAAGTTTGGAGACAAAGCAAGAACATTTCACTATGACATATCACGGATCTAGTTTGACTTTCTTTTACTGCACGATAAAACAGCCTATTAGGAGTCAAATGGAGAATATATAATGGATGAATTGTGAATGCCATATTTTTCTTTGTTTATGACAGTAGCCATCATATAATGTAAAAGGAAGAATCAATAAGAAAATAAAGAGAACAGAGTTATTATTTAACTAACATGAACACCAGCATTATTTCAGCTTTGTACAGTTTTTCTCAGTTGAAAAGTGAATGTAGTCTGCAATACCTATATCCAATTACCAGGGAGGAAGCCCAGTTGGGGACAATGAAACTTTTAAGTTTGATTGTTGTTCTATGCTTTCAGGTCAATGCTGACTTATTTCCTGGCAAGATTAATAATAATAATAATAATAATAATAATAATAATAATAATAATTTATACCCCACCCCTTTGAGATCAATCGGGGCGGCTTACAGTAAAAAGTGCAGTACAACAATAAAAACAAATTACCTCCCATCCACCCCTTAAAAAGTTATTAAATCAATTACAAGTTAAAATAAACAAAGTTAAAACAACAATTGCCGGTGTGCAATAAAGCGACAGAGAACTGCGGTAATAATAATAATAATAATAATAATAATAATAATAATAATAATAATAAATTTTTATTTATAGCCTGCCCCTCTGTGCGGCAATCGGGGTGGGTTACAACATTTTAAAACAAACCAAGTTAAAACAATCCCTCGTCCCACAATCCAATCCAACCCTCCCATCCCCTTAAAACAGAATTAAACTAAGGAAAGTTAAAATAGAACAATACAGTAAAACGATAAAACAATAAAGATAAGGAATCAGTAATAATAAAGCAAAATGAAGACTCATCTCCCATCAAGCAGCAGTTATTCTGGGAAGGCCTGCCAGAAGAGATCCGTCTTTACTGCTTTCTTAAAAGCAGCAAGAGTAGTAATGAGACGGATCTCGTCTGGCAGACCATTCCAAAGTCTGGGAGCGGTTGCTGAGAAGGCCCTTTGGGAGGTCTGAGACAGCCTGGTTTTTATTGGCTGTAGCAGATTCCTCCCAGAGGACCGCAGGGCGCGGGGGGATCATACGGGGAGAGGCGTTCCTTAAGATAAGATGGACCTAAGCCATGTAGAGCTTTAAAGGTCAAAACCAACACCTTGTACTGTGCCCGGAAACTAATCGGCAGCCAGTGGAGGGATTTGAGCACCGGTGTTATGTGCTCCCTCTTAGATGTTCCTGTGATTAACCTGGCTGCCATGTTTTGCACCAGTTGAAGTTTCCGGGTTAGGCACAAGGGTAGCCCATGTAGAGTGCATTGCAGTAATCCAGATGTGAGGTTACCAGAGCATGTACCACAGCTTCCAGATCCCTCATATCGGTAATGTAATAAATAGTTTTCGGGGAGATTAGTTTTCGGTAATGTAATAAATAGTTTTTGGGGAGACAGACAGGGCTCCCCTAAAGAAAGGAGGAGACTGAGGCCAGGATATGCTATCCTGGGAAGGCTTGCTGGAAGAGATCTGTCTTAACAGCTTTTTAAAAGCTGTCTAAAGATGTTAATTGGCGGATCTCGTCCGGCAAGCCGTTCCACAATTTGGGGGTGAGAACAGAAAAAGCCCTCTGGGAGGTAGCAGAAAGCCTAGATTTTTGAGGCTGCAGCAAATTCATCCCAGAGGACTGGAGAGCGTGGGGAGGATTATAAGGGAGAAGGGCGGTCCCTAAGATAGTTTGGACCCAAGCCATTTAGGGCTTTAAAGGTGATAACCAACACCTTGTACTGAGCCTGGAAGCTGATAGGCAACCAGTGGAGGGACCTTAGTACTGGAGTAATGTGGTCCCTCCTGGATGTTCCTGATACTAATCTTGCTACCATATTTTGCAGCAGCTGCAGTTTCCGAACCAAGCACAAGGGTAGCCCCATGTAGAGTGCATTACAGAAATCTAGGCGTGAGGTTACCAGTGCATGAACAACAGTCTCGAGATCCCTTACTTCCAGAAAAGGGTGCAGCTGGCATATCAGCCGATGCTGATAACAGGCGCTCCTGACTGTCACATTTACTTGATTTGTCATCAGGAGTGACGAGTCAAGGAGCATCCCCAGACTGCAAACACAGTCACTGGAGGAGAGTGTGAACCCATCCATGACTGGAGGTTGCAACCCAATTCTTGGTTTTGGGGCCGCTACCGTGAGCACCTCCATCTTGTCCGGAGTCAGCTTCAATCTATTTTTCCTCATCCAGCCCATTACCGCCCAAAGACATTCATTGAGAGAAGAGACGCCATTGGAATTCAAGGCCGACGAACGAGACACAGAGAAATAGATTTGGGTGTCATCAGCGTACTGCTAACACCCAGCTCCATAACTCTGTATAATCTCACTCAGAGGCTTCATATAGATGTTAAATAACATCGGGGACAGAATAGCACCCCGTGGAACCCCACAGGTGAGTTCCCTTTTGCTGGAGCTAATGTCCCCGAGCAGCACCCTCTGGGCCCTACCTGAGAGGAAAGACCGGAACCACTGCAATGCAGTGCCTCCGATGCCTAACCCCCTCAGGCGGTCCAAGAGGATGCCATGATCTATTGTGTCAAAAGCCGCTGAGAGGTCTAGGAGCACCAACAGGGTCACACTACCCCTGTCAATACTCAGACACAGATCATCAGTCAAGGCAACCATGGCAGTCTCAACCCCAAAGCCTGTCCTGAAGCCAGTTTGAAATGGGTCTAGATAATCGGTTTCATCCAAGACAGCTTGGAGTTGAAGAGCAACCGCCCTCTCAATCACCTTGCTCAAGAATGGCAACAATGAAACTGGCCTATAGTTTTTCATATCAAGGGGGTCCAGGGAAGGTTTTTTCAGAAGCAGCTTTACAGCCGCCTCCTTCAAACAGGATGGCACCTTTCCTTCCCTGAAGGATGCATTAATGATATCCCTAAGGAATCTCCTCAATGCATCCCCCCCCCCGAACGGCCAGCCATGATGGGCAAGGGTCGAGAGGGCAAGTTTTTTTCCTCACACTACCAAGGAGCTTGTCCATGTCCTCAGTACTCACAGATTGCAGCTGATCCAGAATAACTTCATTGACAGAGTCACTGGACACCTCAGCTATGGTTTCTGTTAAATTATTGGCATCTAAGTCGGCTCTTATCTGAGAGATTTTATCTACAAAGAAGTTATTAAACCTGTCACAGCAGGCCGTCGTCAGGTTAAGCAAGGGATTTGGCACAGGGGGCACCTGCGCCAGCTCCCTCACCACCCTAAACAGCTCTGCTGGATGAGACTCTGCAGATGCAATACGTGCAGAGGAGAAGGATCTCTGCGCTGCATGTATTCCCTCCTGATAGGACCAAAAAAAGTTCCTATGGCGAGTCCTGTCAGAAGAGAGTCGAGTCTTCCGCCATCTGCACTCTAGTCATTGTCCAAGCTGCTTCATTTTCCTAAGCTCAGGTGTGTACCATGGCTTACGGTTAGAAGCAGAATGGCAAGGATGCTTGGGAGTGATCGTGTCGATAGCCCTGGTAAGATCAGTGTTCCAAGTATTAACCAGAGCATCGACAGGGTCACCGGCATTCCCAACCATTAACCCCTCTAGGGCTTTCTGGAATCCAATTGGCTCCATTAGCCTTCGAGGGTGGACCATTCTAATGGGTCCAATACCCCCAGTGGGCGGATGCAGGCTCTTAAGTTTCGTCTTGACCAGGAAATGATCCATCCATGACAATGCGGAGGTACTAATGACCTCCACCCACAGATATTCCTGTTCTGTAGTGAAGATCACATCGAGTGTATGACCTGCACAATGTGTGGGCCCAACGACCAATTGGGATAGGCCCATGTTTGTCATGGTCTCCATGAACTCCTGAGCCACACCTGTTAGGCTGGTCTCAAGTGGAATATTGAAGTCCCCCAAAACTAAAAGTCTGGGGGACTCCAATAACAGCTCTTGAGACCAGCTGTGTCAGCTCGGTTAGGGAGTCTGCTAGACAAAGGGGTGGTCGGTAGACTAGCACAATTCCCAGACTATCCCTGGTCCTATTTATCAGAGATGTTTGCCATTTCCATCCTTTTTGGCTGAGAGGGTATGGTTTGACTAAAGCCATCTGTGAATTTTCTTGCTGAAAATGAATTTGAACCTGGTTTTCTGGAGTTCTAGGACTTTACCACACCAGGCTGCTAAGATGTCACATTTGTGTTAGTGTAGGAAATGCAAACATACTGGTTCAGGGACAGTCTTTTTTACAAAGCTCTTCAAAAGTGCCATGGTGTTGCTATAGTCCTGGCCTCTGTATTTTGCATCCCAGCCTCCCTAACCCTACCTTTCTGCCCTATCCCTTCCCAGCATCTCTTTTGGTCTATTTTTTTTTAATTCAGTTGTGCAATCACAGCAATTGGTTTCAGTCACTGAAAAGGTTATGCCTGGCCCTGATTTTTTTTACAGTTATTTTAATTTATTTGTCATGTGTTATTTATCTGTTTTAAGTATGTTTTAAATTATAATTGTTTAATTGTATTTTAGGGGGGTGGACTATTGGGATGTTTTATTGTGTAAGCCACCCTGGTTGTGGTATACAGAGAGGCTTATTATTATTAAGTTTAAAAGAAAGGAAGGAAGGAAGGACGGAAGGAAGGAAGGGGGTGGGGAAGCAGCCTGATTGGGAATACCAATGGGGATGGGGGAGAGGAGAATAATCATGCCCACTCACACCATGTGACTGCCTGCAATGAGAACTGCAGAACTGAGAAACATATCTCATGTGACCCAATAGTGGAAAAGCAGCACAACTGGGAGGCATTGATGAATTTTGCCTGTCAATGGAAACCAGTGTTCCAGGAACAGAAAGAAGACAAAGCAGCTATAGGACAGACATGGTATATCAACAGATGTTACTGTTCTGCTGTAATTCTGCTTTGGCAGCCTCATGTGATAGAGTCCTTAGCCCAACTCTCAAACTACTACACCACTCTGGCTCACTGCTGTGTAGGTACTTAGAAGTAAATTATGTGGTTAGAAACTACTTCAGAGCTCAAGGAAACTAGAGTGTTAATGATCTGCATTAAAAACTATCAGTGTCATATAGTGCCATAGGTCTTAAGTGAGGGCTACAATAACAGAAATGTAATAAGTGGTGATTTTACATAGCGTTGTATGAAAGGGGACAGTGGCTGTCAAAAGGATCTGTTTTGAAGATAATAAACTTCCTGTGTACCAAAATGATAGTGCCAGTGGCAGTGATGACATGAACTAATATTTGTTAATTTGAGGTCAGCTGACATCTCATCATATTTGTTTATATGAACACAAATGTAACAGGGTTGAACATGATCCAGATGTTGTGTGTCTTCAAGTCATTCTCAACCAATAGTGACCCTATGGCAACATTATCATGGAGTTCTCTTGGCAAAATTTGTTCAGAAGACATTTGTCATTTGCCTTCCTTTGAGGCTGCAAGAGTGTGACTTGCCCAAGGTCACCCAATGGCTTTCTATGGATGAGTGGAAAGGTAAATCCTTATCTCCCAGAGTCCCAGTCAAGCATTCAGACTACTCTCACACACACACACACACTCCAGTTCTATTACTCAGATACCTCTCTTAAAATGTTGCATCTTTAGTAAAAAAAAAAAAAAAATTGTTGATGCCTGATATTCAGAAGCAGTTCATTCATTTGATAAATAAAAAGATGGCCTGCAGAATGCTCTGAGTGTAAAATAATGTTGTTCATGATGAAGCTGGAAGAGGCTATTTAGGTCACCTAGTCAACTCCCAATTTTCAATTTTCAACTCTCAGTTTTCTGTTGGATGCAGAAAATCCAGAATTAAGAGATCCTCAAGGGATGCCTATCCACTCTCATTTTGAAGACCTCCAACTGTGGACAGCCTGTAATTCCCACTCACCAAGTGATTGTTGAACTGTTCTTACTCTGAAGAGGTTTCTCCCAGTGTTTCTCCCAATATGCCTCTTTGTTCCATATGTTCTTCCTTTTGTCATCTCTTTTGTATAATTCTTCTGTATATTGCATGCAGAACATATTGTAAGGAAAGCAGGCTCGGACATGGAAGAGGGAGGAGTGAAAATAGGAGGAAGAAATATCAACAATCTGAGATATGCTGACAACATCATAATACTAGCAGAAAATCTCACAGACCTGGAACACCTACTAAGGAAGATCAAAGAAGAAAGTGAAAAGGCAGGTTTGCTATTGAACATGAAGAAAACAAAAATAACGATCACAGAGAACTTACAAACATTCAAACTAGACAGTGAGGAAATAGAAACAGTAAAAGAGTTCTCATATCTGGGATCAAATATTGGTAGAAATGGGGAATGCAGTCAGGAAATCAGAAGAAGATTAAGAATGAGGACAGCAGCTATGAAAGAACTAGAAAAGATCCTAAAATGCAAAGACATACAACTCACCACAAAAGCCAGAATCATATAAGCCATCGTATTCCCTATTACCATTTATGGATGTGAGAGCTGGACAGTCAAGAAAGAAGATAGGAGGAAAATCAATGCATTTGAGATCTAGTGCTGGAGAAGAGTGCTGAGAATTCCATGGACAGCCAAAAGGACAAACAAATGGGTCCTAGAACAGATAAAGCCAGAAGCCAAGATGACAAGACTCAGGCTGTTGTACTTTGGACACATCATGAGAAGGCATGAATTGTTGGAAAAGACAATAATGTTAGGAAAGGTGGTGGGAAGTAGAAAGAGAGGAAGGCCACATGCTAGATGTGTGGACTTTATTAAAGAGACCACAGATATGAATTTGCAGGAGCTGGGCAGAGTAGTAGAGGGCAGGGGGGGGCTGGAGATGTCTCATCCATAGGGTCACCATGGGTCGAGACCAACATGAGGGCAATTAATAACAAAACAAAAATTGCATCCAACATCTTTTTATGCCTTCCTGGTCTTGAATGATGTTATTTTTATTGTCATAGAGAGTCTCAGTCCTTGGCATGAAATTTCCTTTGATTTCCCAAATCTTGTGAAATAGATCTCTTGTTCTTCCCTTTTTGTTGTTGTCTCCTATTTCTAATACAGACATTTGTTTTTATTTACTTCTCCATTTAGATCAGAATTGCACAACATATGGCCTGGGAACCACATGTAGTCCAGCGAAGAATTTTGGGTGGCCCATGAGGATGTGCAATGACTTCAAGGCTCCTCCACTGCCCAGTCTCCTCCTGAGGAGAGGGCCATGTGGGGGAAGGAGGAGGAGGACAGGCAAACGCTTGGTCTGCTAGGCTCCTTCACTGCTCAGCTTTCTCTCAAGAAGAAGGCCAGGTGGTGGTGATTCTGAAGGAAGATGGGGAAATGCCTGCCTGCAAGGCTCCTCCACTGTACAGCTTTCTCCAGAGAAGGATGAAAAGGGCAAATACTCACCCCTCAAGGCTCCTCCATCACTTAGCCTTTTCCTAAGGAGAAGGCCAGGTGGAGGAAGAGGACAGGCAAGGCTTTCCCCTGAGGAGAGGGCCGGGCAGAGGAGGAGGAGAATTGAATTAATATTAATTAATATTAATATTAATTAATCAGTATTTAATTTAAACCTATCTGCAACCTGAAGAATTTTAGCCTATTTTAATTTTGGCCCCTACCTACTGCCAAGGTGTGCAGTCTGATTTAGATTTTCCAGTTATGCTCCACCAGGTTAACATATGGCACTTGAGTTTCTGTGGAACCTGGCACTCTTTGATATATGTGATACTGTCCCTCCTTTTCTGTTAGATTCTTCACTTGCAATATTCCAATCATGAGACATCTACCAGGTTGTAGTTCTGCTTATCAAATCATATTTATGTTCCTGTAATCAGAGGTCAAGCTTATTTTTCTTTTTATCATCTTTTGTTCACTATTGTACAGACATCAAAAGTCTTAGATGTTATACACTTTCTTGTTATGTTTTATACTGTCTGTGAGTTTGCTGGGCAACCAAAAAACATCCCAAGAGGAGTATTTAGTTACATATCGTATATACTTGATATATACCATATACAAATCAACCTCATGTATAAGTCGAGGGCAGGTTTTGGAGTCAAAATTATGGATTTTGATATGACCTGTGGATAAATTGAGGGTAAAACTTATGGGCATGCAACAAAGGTCCAAAGGATAAACAAAGGAAAACAATGCCAAAAACATACAAAATTCCAGCAGGTGTAACTGTTTGTGCTCAAAATAAAGGATGGATGAATGAGATCAGGGACCAGCAACCTACGGCCCGGGGGCCGGTTAAGGCCCAGGTCCCTGGACTTACTGGCCCAGGCAGAAGGTTGCCGCCGCCGCCACAGCGCGTTGCCGCTGCCGCGCATTTTTGCCACCGTGCAGCCACGCGTGCCACAACCGCCATTTTGGAAATCAAAATGGCAGTCGCAACACGTTTGCGCATGCGCAGTACTCCTGCGCATGCGCAAAGAGTTGTGGATGTACTGCGCATGTGCAAACGTGCCACGGCCGCCATTTTGATTTCCAAAATGGCAGTGGCGGCGCGTGTGGAGGAGGAGGCGGCGCGGCGGCGCACGCGGGGTGGCAGCGCGCATGCTGCCATTCCCCCCTCTCAGCCCAGCAGTGGGAGGGACTTCGCGGGTCCCGCCCCAAGGTAAAAAAGGTTGCCTACCCCTGGATGAGATAGTAGAGTCAGTGATTCCAGGACAGATTACCTTTTTGCCTTTCACCAGGGGATGGTTCCCTTTTCTAAAAAAATTAAAGTACAGTACTTACATTAATCTGTGGATAAGTCGACTCAGATTTTTTGGGTCAATTTTTTGACTAAAATTTCTAAATTTCATGAGTATATAGAGTAATCTTATACTGGGGCACAGAAATATAGGTCCAAAACACACTGCAGCAATAATCCAATTTGAGACTGCTTTAACTGCCCTGGCTCAATGCTAAGGATTTCCGGGGACTGTAAGATTGGGAGACATTGAGCCTTCTCTGTCAGAGAGCTCTGGGGACACAATAAATTACAATTGCTAGGATTCCCTAACAATGAGCCAGGGCATTTAAAGCAGTCTTAAACTGGATTATTTCTGCAGTGTGTTTTGGACCTTAGTCTTGCGGATCATTTGCAAAGTCAGTCCGACCTTGTCCATAAATAATCATTCTATCTATATTGTAATGTATTTCTTACAGAAAGCTTTTGTAAAGACATCCAAAGTTTCAAGATCTTTTTCTTTTCTCCCCAAAGTTTCTTACCTCAGTTGTGACATTTCAGATCTGTGCCAAGCAGTGTACTTTGCTTCATATGGAAGGACAAGAGGAGGAAAATGGAAGGAGAGAAAAGAGCCTTTCCAGGGCACTGTAGAGCTCTAAGCAGCTCATAAAGAGAGGTACAGACATTCAGTTAACCTATACCCAAGTCACCTAATATTAGGAGCTCTTGGATAGGAAATGAAGAGCACTTTCTTTCAAGTAAGTCCTAGGACTTTATAACACCATGCTCATAAAGCACCACAATCACATTAGTCTAGGATAGGGGTAGGCAACCTTTTTGAGCCGGGGGCCGGGTTGCTGTCCCTCAAACAATTGGGGGGCCCAAAGCACCAAAAATAAATAAACAAATAAATAAATAAATAAATAGAAAAAAATATGCATGCACACTCTCTCAGCCCCAGAAAAGCCATGGCAAAACCCCTGTGGAGATTTTTCCAAGAAAACCCCAAGAACAAGTAATAACAACAATAATCAATATCATCATGGCGGGCGGCGGCGGTGGCACGACCGCCCTGGGGCCGGTCCAAAGGCCTCGGGGGGCCGCATTCGGGCCCCGCCCTGGGCCTTAGGTTGCCTACCCCTGGTTTAGGAAATGGAAACATACCAGGACGGAGACAGTAATTATCACACAGCTCTTCCAAATTGCCATGGTGCTGCTTTGTAACAGCTTCTGTCTTCTTCACACCAGCCTCTATAGCCCTGCCTCCCTACCCTCTGCCATTCCTAGCATGCCTTTTTATATGTACAATCCACCCTCAGTATCCGTGTACTTGCCATCTGGATTTGACCATCCATGTGGCAAGCCCACGTTGAGGCAGTGCTGGTGGTGGAGGAAGAGGAACTGGCAACAGCAGCAGCAGTCCCATGTTGTGAGCTGATGAGAGGAAGAAGGGAGTGAGGAAAAGGAGGAAGAGGAAGAGCAGGAGGAGGAAGTGACGGTGACCTCGAGCTGCCTGCCCACCACCAGTGAGAAGAGAGAGGGAGGAGGTAGAGGAGGCAGGAGGAGGAGGAAGTGGCAGTAGCAGTCCAACACTGCCACCCACCCACCTGCCAGTGAGAGCTGGGAGGGAGGGAGGGAGGGAGGAAGAGGAGGAGGAGGAAGAAGAGGAGGAGGAGGAGGAAGTGGTGGCGGCATCCCCATGCCTCCAGGCACCTGTCCTCCACCAGTGAGAGGTGGGAGGAAGGAAGAGGCGGCAGGAGGAAGAGGAGGAAGAGGAAGAGGTAGCAGCAGCAGCAGCCGCCCCATGCCACATGTTGCCCACCTGCCAGTGAGAGCTGGGAGGGAGAAAGAGGAGGAGGAGGAGGAGAAAGAAGTAGGAGGAAGAGGAGGAGGAGGAAGCAATGGCAGTGGCAGCCCCCTGCCACCCACCCGCTGCAGTTAAGGGAGGAAGGAAGGCATCCCCATGTGAGGGCCGGTGAAGTCCCATTGTCTCCAATAGTGGCACAGCCACGTGGCTGCCCCACCATTGGGGACAGTGAGATGTGACCATCTGCTGATTTTGGTATCTGCAGAGTGTGTGTGTCTGGAACGGATCCCCCATGGATACTGGGGGCCCAATGTATTTATTTGTATTTTTAATATAATTGTGCAATTATGACAATCCATTAAGTAAAAAAGAAATAGAGAGGAGGGGGAGAATATAATCATGCCCACCCACACCATGTGACTGCCTGCATATCAGAACTGCTTCAGGAGGAACTCATCACATGTATATCAACAGTGGAAAAGCAGCACAATTGGGAAGCATTGGTGCATTTTCCCCATCAATGAGAAGGAGCGCTCCAGCAACAGATGGACTGTAGTTTAGCTACTGAACAGACATAGCATCATGTGATATGGCACAGCCCTAGACACTATTATCCTGCTCCAATTCCACTTTTCCACTCAAAATTTCCACTTTTCAAGCCTCATGTGATAAAGTCCCTACATTGTTCAATTAAGTTAATTCCATGTGCATGAGCATAGAACTGAAGCCTTACTTGCTCCAATTCACAGGCAAATGAAGTCTGGCACATGGTCTCCCTGTGTAAGGAGTTACCCATTCACGTCAACGGAAGCAGTGAACTAGTATCCACCTTCCTTCGGTACAGTCCAATATGTGTGGTTAGGCTCTGAAATGGGGTGTGTGGATATATGTACTTTTGTGTATGTGTGTGCGCGCGCGTATGTGCAGCTTCAAGTCACCTGTCAACAGTATTTTAAATTTATTTTATTTCATATAATTTCCAGGGATGTGAGAAAACATGTAAATGCAAATTACCAAGTTCTTATTCTAGTTATGCAGGGAACTTAATTATCTTTCCTGATTTTTCTGTTTTGTGTAATTAAGCAAATATTTTACTCATCAGTTTACTGTATTAAATACATCTATGGTGATAGTTGGTATTGTGATAATCAGGTGGTGGGGCTAGGGGGAACTCTGTGTAAAAGTAATTATGTTTTTGCTCTCCTGTGAAAGCTCACAAAGCATTGTTCTGTACAAGATCATTAGCAGAAAGGATGGGAAATAAAATAGTCTTCTTTTTCCATGATGCAGTTTATGAAAACATCCCTAGACAATTCATTAGTTTTAAGCTGACATGAAAATCAATTAATTTTAATAGGGAATAACAGATTATGTTTTTAATAATTCATCTAATTTCATGGGGAAAAGCAAATTAGACAATGCAATGTAAATCTAATAACAGTTCTAACTACATAATTTAACTGTCAAGAGCAAAGCTTAGTAACTCATCAAAAATTAAGTGCATAGCCATGTATAAAAATAATTGTGTGTAAACTGAGTCTTTTATGAACTCCAAAGCCCACAAGTTCTAGCATTCATATATTTTAAACTGTATGAACATTTTTTTTATTTTAAAAAGGGGAAAAATGCTCTCATTAAATAAGTGAATTCATAAATGTGACACACACACCCCGCAATTCCCTATATTTTCAGCTTACAAGAAAATAAAAAGTCCTATTATGCAAATGAGCATGTAAAAACTGGACAGTGAAGAAAGGTGATAAGAAGAAAATCAACTACTGTAATTTGAAATGTGGTGCTGGAGAAGAGTTCTGCTGATATTGTGGACTGCTAAAAAGACAAACAAATAGGTTGTAGAGCAAATCAAGGAGCCAGCGTGGAATAGTTGTTTGAGCATTGGACTAGGACTCTGGAGACCACGGTTCTAATCCCATTGAGAAATCCACTGGGTGACCTTGGGCGAGGCACACACTCTCAGCCTCAGAAAACCCCATAATAGGATCATCTTTGAGTCATCATAAGTCAGAAATTACTTAAAGGCACACAAGAACAAGAACAAAAGCAACAGCAACAAGCAAGTTAAGACAAGCTCTCCCTAGATGCCAAGACAACTAAACTGAGACTGTTGTACTTTGGCAATATCATAAGAAATCATGACCCACTACAAAAGACAATAATGCTTGGTAAGGTAGAAGACAGTATGAAAAGAGGGAGACCACATTCTAGATGGATAGACTCAATCATGGAAGCCACAGCCCTGAGTCTGCAAGCCCTGGGCAGGGCTATCGATGATAGGGTGACTTGGAGGTCTCTCATTCATGAGGTCACAATAGTCAAAGTCAATTTTATGGCAGTTCAACAATAATGGGGGTAGGGAGAATGATATAGGGAAACAACTACTGGGCCACAGCATTAGTGGTGGATGTCACTAAAGTGAAGAACAGCAGTGACATCATAGCTAACACCTGTTAGCACTGCACACAGGAAGGTGTAAGTGGTCCTCCTTGTGTAACCCCCCACCTAGAAAACCCTATGAGGAGACATCAAAAGTGTCACACAGGTAGGACAAGAGCACTAACAGAGAGATAGATAGAAACTAAAGGAAAACACACTTACAAAAGCATCTAAGGGCAGCCAAAATGACGAAGCACTCTCAGAAAGACAGACCCCATCAGAAGCACCACCACACATAAAATAGGGACATGGAATATGAGAAGCAAGAGCCAGGGGAAACTAGACATAGCGGGTTTATCACACAGTGGCCAGTTTCATCTTTAAAGAGATAATAAAGTGGAAATAAACCATCCCGAAAATAAAGAGGTTAATTGCGCAAAAGCATTTCACATGTAATTAGAATAAATGCGCAATCACACAATAACAAGATAAACACTGTTTTTGCATTTCACACAGAAGTGAAAGAAATCCGCAAATGTACTAAAAATGCTATACTTCCACATGCGCAGATCTAAGTTTAATTTCTGCGACAGAGGAGTGTTGTTTGTGTCATTTCCTGTGCGACACTGCCTCTTCCTTCTGTTTGCCTTGCTAGATCACCATTACAGTCCTTCCGTTTGCCTTGTTAGATCGCAATTACAGTAATTCTGGTTGCCTTGTTAGATCACCATTACAGTTATTCCATTTGCCCAGTTCATATTTATGTTCATATTTATAACTACACATGCATGAAAATACACACACACACACACACATATATATATATATATAAAGTTATATGTGCTTATACAGAAACATACATATCAATATACATATATATCATACACTATATATATATATATATATATATATATATAAAACAAGCATACATAGCAATACTAATAAATGTGTGCATGCGTGCGTGCGTATACACACACATACATATAAGGACACATAACTTTATATATATATATATATATATATATATATATATATATATTATAGATGTGTGTGTGTGTGTGTGTGCGCGCACGCACGTGCGCGGACACACACACACAGAGTTATTAGTATTGATATGTATGTTTGTTATGTATATATTGTGTATGATATATATGTATATTGATATGTATGTTTCTGTATAAGCACATATAACTTTATATATAACTATATGTATATATATATATAATATGTGTGTGTGTGTGTGTGCGCGCGCATGCATGCACGCAAGCACGCATGCACACACATTTAAAAGTATTGATATGTAGGTTTGTTATATATATATATATATATATATATTGTGTATGATATATATGTATATTGATATGTATGTTTCTATATAAGCACACATAACTTTATATATAACTATATATATATATATAGTTATATGTATATATATATATATATATATATATATATATATATAGCTATATATGTGTGTGTGTGTGCACGTGTGTGTGTGTCTTTACATACTACTATAGTTTAGTAACTGTACATACAAATGTGTGTGTAAGTATATATATATATGTACACCACAATGTTGGCAGAATATTAGCACATAATAACAGTGGAGCATGATGTCCCTATGCATGATGCTGGCAGGTATCAAGTCCCAGTGAAATAAAAGTATGGACAATAGTTTTCCCTTTCCCATACATCCCATCCCTACACAACTATATACTTCTATACCAGACACCCTATAGCACCATTAAAAGTGAGAGGCTTGGAGGACCAGAGGAGGATAGAATGAGCGGTGGGTATAGCGGAGAAAGGAAGCTGAAAGTGAGAGGCTGAGAGGAGCAGAATGAGCGGAGGACAGAGGGGTTTGGAGGACTAGAGGAGGACAGAACGGGTGGCAGGCAACATGGAGAAAGGAGGCTGAAAGTGCAAGGTTTGGAGGACAGAGCGAGTGGCAGCAGGTCGAAGGGGAAAGAGAGGTGAAAGAGCCAGAAGAAAAGAGAGTGGGAGGTAAGGAAGGTAGAAGGAGAGGCTCAGGAGGAGAGACTTGTAGGACTAGAAGAGGAGAAAGAGAAAGAAAGCAGAGGGGCTCATCTCTGCCTCCTGGCATCTCTGACGCCCAAGCAAAACAGGAAGTCAAAGCAGCCCCATGAATCATGGGAAAACAAACAAAAAATGAGTGAAAACAGGATTATTGCGAATTTGAGTTTCATGCTAAAGTGCAATTAATGTAAATGTGAAATTACTCTAATATCGCAAATGCATTTTCTCTGAAATCCCGAAAGTAAAAAGATCTCGGAAAACACCATTTTATTAGCAGTTTTTGTGCAACATCGTGTGAAATCATTGGGCGCAATTATGCTTTTTTTCTGGATTTTTGTGGGATAAACTATTGATTTGCCCCATGTGATAAACTCCATAGTGAAAATGGAAATGCAATGCATGAACATAGCAGTACTGGGGATGAGTTAAAATGAACAGGAATGGGCCACTTTGAATCAGACCACCACACAGTGTTCCACTCAGGGAATGAAAAGACAAGAAGAAATGGGGTGGCTTTCATACTAAGATGTTGCAAAAGCAGTCAAAGGATACAATTTAAAATTAGATGAATCATCTCAATAAGGCCCCATGGGAAACCTATGAATATCACCATAATTCAAGTATATGCACCAACCACTGAGGCAGGACAAGAAGAAATTGATAGATTTTATGAAGGAGTACAGGAAGAAAATGACAACACACCAACACAGGATGTCAAGCTGATCATTGGAGATTGGAACACAAAGGTTGGAAATAAAGAAGAATCAAAAACGGTAGGCAGATTTGGACTAGGCAAAGGAATGAAGCTGGTGAGCATCTGATAATTGTTGTTTATTCTGTGGGGCGGTGGCAGCAGTGGCGGTGGCGGCAGGGGGACCGGCCACGGGCCGGTCCCAAGGCCTCCGTGGGCCGCACCTGGCCCATGGGCCATAGGTTGACGACCCCTGTCCTAATCATATCTTTCTCAGTGACTTTTCCTTGGCCAGCTCCTGAAAGCCTAGGAAATTCATCATCATCATCATCTACATCATCATCTACATCATCTAATAAATGTATCTATGACACTTCAGATTCCTTCATCTTTGTCTCTTGCTGACCCTTATAGCTGAAACATCCTTCCCAATATTTGTGTGATCTATCACACTTCCTTCCAATATTTCTTCAAACTCCACTTGCCTGTGAAACCTTCAGCTTCATTAATTCCCATTGCTATTGCAACTAAGGGGAGTTGCAGACTGCCAGAAATAGTGCAAATTGAGTCCACTTTTAGGGTTAGGGTTAGGGAATCATGGGAACGGTATTTTATTGTGGCACCAGAGCTCTCTGACAGAGAAGGCTCAATGTCTCAGAAAAAAACACAATTCCCATGATTCCCTAGCACTAACCCTAACCCTAAAAGTGGTCTCAATTAGCACTATTTCTGACAGTCTGCAACCCCCCTAACCCAGCAAACAGGTATTGTGCCTTTTTGGACTGGCGGGGGGTGGTATAGCCTTGGTTTACAGGAACACCTTAACCGTGATCAGAAAGCCTATCCGGAAAACGACGCACATCGAGTATATGTACCTCAGCTTGAAGACCAGGGATAATTTGGGGATTCTGTTGGTATACCGGCCACCCCGTTGCTTAACAGACTCCCTAACCAAGCTGATCGCCCTGGTTTCTGAGTTGCTGTTGGAGTCGCCCAGACTTTTGGTTCTGGGCGATTTCAACATCCCACTCGAAACCAGCTTGCAAGACCTAACTGGCGCGGCTTGGGAGTTCATGGATACCATGACTAACATGGGCCTATCCCAGTTGGTCAACGGGCCCACGCATTGTGCTGGTCATACCCTCGATGCAGTCTTCAGTACGGAGCAGGAATATCCGTGGGCGGAGGTCAGGGAAACCTCCGCCCTGTCATGGACGGATCATTTTCTGATCAGGGCAGAACTAAAGGCTACCATCCACCCTCCCGGGGGTGGCGGACCTATTAGAACGGTCCGCCTTCGAAGGCTAATGGAACCAATTGGCTTCCAGAAAGCCCTAGAGGATTTAATGGTTGGTAACGCCGGTGATTCTGTCGAAGTCTTGGTGGACACCTGGAACACCGACCTCACCAAGGCTATTGACACAATCGCTCCCAAGCGTCCTTTCCAGCCTGCTTCGAATCGTAAGCCCTGGTACACCGAGGAGCTTAGGAGGATGAAGCGAGCTGGACAACGACTGGAGTGCGAATGGCGAAAGACTCGTCTCTTATCCGACAGAACTCGCCTTAGGAAGCATCTTGATTCCTATAGGGAGGCTCTGCGTGCAGCACGGAAATCTTTCTGTTCTGCACGCATTGCGTCTGCAGAGTCTCACCCGGCAGAGCTGTTTAGGGTGGTGGGGAAGTTGACGAAGGTTCCCCCTGCGCCGAACCCCCTACTTAACCCGACGACAGCCTGCTGTGAGGCCTTTAACATCCACTTTGCAGATAAAATCTCTCGGATAAGAGCAGACTTAGATGCAATCGTTTTGGCAGAATCCGTAGATGAGGCTTCTAGGAACTCCGTTGATGGCACTTTACTGGATCAATTACAATCTGTGAGTACCGATGACGTGGACAAGCTGCTTGGAAGTGTGAGAAAGACGACTTGCCCCCTCGATCCTTGTCCATCTTGGCTGGTCGTCCAGGGGGGGCACGCGTTGAAGGTGTTCCTCTGGGATACAATCAACGCGTCATTCAGGGAAGGCAATGTACCATCCTGTTTAAAGGAGGCGGCAGTTAGGCCACTCCTGAAAAAGCCTTCCCTGGATCCCCTGGATAGAAAACTATAGACCAGTCTCCTTGCTCCCTTTTTTGAGCAAGGTGATCGAGAGGGCAGTTGCTTCCCAACTTCAGGCAGTCTTGGATGAAACCAATTATCTCAACCCATTTCAAACCAGCTTCAGGACAGGATGTGGAGTGGAGACTGCCATGGTTGCTCTGACCGATGACCTCCGCTTGAGTATCGACAGGGGTAGTGTGACCTTGTTGGTGCTCTTGGATCTCTCAGCGGCTTTTGACACTATAGATCATGCCATCCTCTTAGACCGCCTGAGAGAGTTAGGAATTGGAGGCACTGCTTTGCAGTGGTTCCGTTCCTTCCTCTCGGGCAGATCTCAGAGGGTGAGGCTCGGGGACAGTTGCTCATCTAAAATCGAGCTTAATTGTGGCATCCCGCAGGGCGCCATCCTGTCCCCGATGTTGTTCAATATTTATATGAAGCCGCTGGGCGAGATCATTCGGAGGCATGGAGCTCAGTGTCTTCAGTACGCTGATGACACCCAGATATACCTCTCCATGACCAGATCATCGTCTCAGACTTCAGATGGCGCCTCTCCTCTTAATGACTGTCTCAGAGCGGTAATGGGTTGGATGAGGAAAAACAGATTGAAGTTGAATCCTGACAAAATGGAGGTACTTGCAGCGACAGGCCCGAAACCAGATTTGGGAATACAGTCTCCAGTCCTGGATGGAGTCACACTCTCCTCTAAGGACTGTGTTCGCAGTCTGGGGGTGCTCGTTGATTCGTCGCTTCACATGACTAGTCAGGTGAATGCGGTGGTCAGGAATGCCTGTTATCAGCTTCGGCTGATACGCCAACTGCGCCCTTGTCTGGATACGAGGGATCTGGAAACTGTGGTACATGCCCTGGTAACCTCACGTCTGGATTACTGTAACGCACTCTACATGGGGCTACCCTTGTGCCTAACCCGGAAACTACAATTGGTGCAGAACATGGCAGCCAGGGTAATTACGGGAACATCTCGGAGGGAACACATAACACCGGTGCTTAAATCCCTCCACTGGCTGCCGATCAGTTTCCGGGCGCAGTACAAGGTGTTGGTTTTGACCTTTAAAGCCCTACATGGCTTGGGTCCATCTTATCTTAGGGACCGCCTCTCCCCGTATGATCCCCCCCGCACCCTACGGTCCTCTGGGAGGAATTTGTTACAGCCAATAAGAACTAGGCTGTCCCAGACCTCCCAGAGGGCCTTCTCCACAACCGCCCCCAGACTCTGGAATGATCTGCCGGATGAGATCCGTCTTATCACTACTCTTGCTGCCTTCAAGAAAGCAGTAAAGACGGATCTCTTCCGGCAGGCCTTCCCGGAATAACTTTCAGCTGGGAGATGTATTTTAATCTGTTGCCCTGATTTCATTCTATGTTCTGTGTTTTTAATTAATGTGGCTTTTTTAATTTTGATTGTGTTTAATTCTTTTTTAAGGGGATGGGAGGGTGGGATTATGGGATGAGGGACTGATTTTTAACTTTGTTTGTTTTAAACTTGTTGTTCCCCGCCCCGATTGCCACGCAGAGGGGCGGGTTATAAATAAAAATTATATTATTATTATTATTATTATTATTATTATTATTATTATTAAAATGGCCAAAGAGAAAGTAAAGGGGAGTAGTGGTTTGAACGTTGGACTAGAAAACAGGGTTCAAATCACGGCTTGGCCATGTAAACTCACTGGGTGACCTTGGGCAAGCCACACACTCTCAGCCTCAGGGGGAAGGCAACAGGCAAACCCCCTCTGAAGAAACTTGCCAAGAAAACTCCATGATAGGTTTTCCTTAGGGTTACCCTAAATCCGAAACAACTTGGAATGCTCACAACAACAACAAAGGAGAATGGTGCCCTTTCTCCAGCCAGGTGAAGAAAGATTATTTTTAAAGCCAGGTTTTGCAGTACAGCCACACACTCCTGATATCTTTAAAATGTCCTTTTAAAAGCAACAGCAACAACAATAACCCTGAAATACTAGGCTTTGGATCCTCTCAGCATTTGCCCAGGCTGCTGTCTTTGTGC
Source organism: Phrynosoma blainvillii (assembly GCA_026167975.1). Classification (NCBI taxonomy): domain Eukaryota; kingdom Metazoa; phylum Chordata; class Lepidosauria; order Squamata; family Phrynosomatidae; genus Phrynosoma; species Phrynosoma blainvillii. Next base: position 45,092,392 of record JANUYF010000005.1, read on the forward strand.
TGTATGTTATTGATATGTAGTTTGAGGATTTAAAAGAGAAGCACTGGTGATGATAGGAACTGATAATTACCTGTTGTTGTTTTTTGTGAATTTGCCCCCTCCTAATGTTTCAAGGGAGCCAGCTGTGGAGTGTCCATAAGAAGTTACTAAACACCACCTGCTTGGCCCATGGCTTTTCCACAGTTGTTACAGGAGTCACATCATCTCCAGTCACATTTACCTGGGGAAATAAAGATTAAACTCAAAAAAGAGAGAGAGAAGACAAACACAGGGGAAGTCACTTGTGGTTGCTTGGCAACCCCATTTAATGTCTCCTTTTAATCTGGAAGCAATAAGGAATGCTTGAATGGTTGCCTGGCAACTACACACAAGGCCTTCCACCCATTTTCTCCCTCTTTTTCCTTTCAAGCTTAACCTCAGCCCAGTCAGCACAGGATGCGACTGAACCTTAATTCAAAGCTGGAATCGGGAACGGAAAGAATCGCGACTAGGGTTGCATCCGCACTGCAGAAATAATCCACTTTGACATCACATGAACTGTCATGGCTCAATGCTGTGGAATTCTGGGAATCCTGTTGTGCCACAACAAACTACAATTCTCAGAATTCCATAGCATTGAGCCATGGCAGTTCAAGTGGTGTCAAATCGGATTATTTCTGCAGTGCGGATGCAGCCTGGGTCTTCCTCCTTGAACATTGCTCCAAGAGTGTCTATGGGTCAGATTATGGCTGTGAGCCACTAGTTGCTATGATATTGCATAGCTTATGCATCTTGGTGTGTCCACTGAAAATGGAGCCCTCCTTCCCTAATCTTTATTCACTCACCATAGAAGTTTGCCTGTATTAAAAGGACTGGAATATAAAGACACTTAAGGTGGACCTGCATGTTATGTGTCATTCCTGATGCTTCTTATGAATGTTTTTTGTTTTGTAAAGAATGCAGCTGATGAGATGAAATTGAGATTCTGGTCTAGGGCAGAGTGGCTTCTAAAATTATACCTTCCCTACATTTCTCTTTGATCCAAGGTAAAAGTCATAGGGTGGATTTGGGGCAGAATAAAAGATCAAGAAGAAAGGATGAATAATTTCCCCTATACAAACACACACACCTGCATTTTCAGTGGCTGCATCCCATGAAAACCAAAACTTTCCTTTGAAAGCAACTGTGGAGCTACATGTTAACATGATGACACCCTCCCTTTTGGAAACTCAGTAAAATATTAGGTAATTTGGACGTAATATGAAATGTGTTTTAGTCTCGACATTTAAACAAATCTATCACTGCAGGTTTGTGTTTGAAGTTTTCTGTTCAATTAATTTAAAAAAAAAGAATTAGTCAATTCCAGCTACATTCTATTGATCCTCCTAGTTAATAAAGAGTTAAAAATAAGCTGAGGGTGGTTGTTTTTCTTTTTTTAAGTAAGTGCTGGAAAGGTGCTGGAAAGTGAAAGCAGAGTCTTAAGTGGTCATGTGGCTAGTGCCATTCATCTTGGTAGTGACTATCTGTCAAAAGTGGCAAGAGCCCCTTGTTAACAGCCCTGACCTGTACAGTAATGAAGGGAGAGTGCACAGCAAAGTGTCCATTATCATGCAGTTGGGAGCAGTAAATTGGTGCAGTTTGCTTCAATCTTGCAGCAAGTTGAGATGTAAGATAGTGGGGATCAGCAAGAGGCAATTTTATCCTATGATCATTTATGTCAGATCACATCATAGTGGGAACTTAGTCACATTTGTGATTTCAATTAAACAGGTCTCCATGATAAATGACCATTTTGGGGGAAGCATGCTCTAGTTATCTGTGAATAAGCAAGTAAACCCACCTGCTAATATTTAGACATGAAACAGTGATGGAGAAAAAGGTTGCATCAGGATGGCAATCATGTAGACAAGTTCCAAATACCGCACCACATTTCCCATCCATATACCTAGAGCAATACTCTAGCATCCATTGGGAAACTTATAGCGCATGCGTGTGCATTTTTACTCAGCAGTAAGACCTATTTTTATGTATTTATGTGTGTGTATATATATATATATATATATATATATATATATATATATATATATTACTATTTTTACTGAGCATTTTTGCTCAGCAGTAAGACCAACAGCTGTGTATGGTTTTAATTTCACATGATTTTAATTACAGGTCTGAGCATGTCATTCTATGCAATGTTTGGTTTTAAGCAAAGGGATATAACTATGCAAACTTGAAAAGACAAAATTATATCCCTCCTAAGATTTGATGTATCTGTCTCTAGCCTGTAACATACACCAATTCAAGTTTATCCGTTAGACTTTCAAGGATGAGGATGGATTGGTCCCATTAAACCTGAGGTTGAGACTGTGGTGGCCCTCCAGCCATTGTAGAAATGCAGTCTCAGCAACATCCCAATGTTGAGGAATGCTGGGAGCTGCAGTTGAATAACATTTGGAGAGCCACACAGATTCTACATCTGCATTAAACCCTGCTCTAGTGTAGAGTCTCTCCCAGGCTCAGATTCAGTATTCCGTAACTCCTTTGTGCATTTTAAAGCATTCTAGTTCAAAGTTTAAATGAATTCATTTGTAATCATTTTAATCTTTGACAGGATACAAATGTGCACATGGTACTTAGGGCAGGAGCTAAAACATGGTTATGACATTTTGTTGCATTCATCATTCACAGACTCAGCAGAGATTGTGACTAACATCACTTTCTTTGATCTGTAGACTCATCCATATTATTAGCACTAAATATGTCCTTGATTTGCTGTGGTATTACAAACTTGGCCATGGTGGATAAAGTGTGGCCAGTGTAATTTTTAATATAACAAAAAATATTTAGGAAGATACATAGTAAAATTTATACCAGTACCCTCCTACTTTTGCCCATTTGTTTAGTCTTGCCTATTATACACAGTGATATGCCATACTTCCCCCCTCTTCTCAACTAAAGCCCTCCTAACAAATGTTTGTTTATTCTTCTTATTTTGTCTCTCTTTGCTGTTATTCAGTCCAAACGTTAATAGAGAGGTCACTCTAATTTGATGCATGTCATTTATGATTTATACAATTCTAATTGGTTCCATTTCTCTGGGAGCATGGGGATTTAAGCTTGTTATCAACATGTGAAGTTTTAGTCAGGTCTATGTATTTTGTTGTGCTGGATTTCAGGTATCCCAGGCTGGCATTGCCATAGGGACAGTGCCATTTCAAACCAGCTAAACTGGCTTGAACAAAGGCCTTTCAGAATCTGTGCGTTTCAGCCTTCCTTCATAATTCTATTTTAGCCAAATAGGATGAAAGACATTTCGCTAATCAATCCATATGTTCTTTCTGTTCCTGTTTGATTATAAATTACTTTCATAATAATTAGAATATCAGTCTGCACCTACATTTGTTGAAGAAGTCTTTCTAAACTGCTCGGATTTATATGTTTTCCTGGAAAGGGATGAATTCCAGATTAACAATAGGAAACCAGAACCTTGGAAAGAAACAAAACAGCACCTGCCTCCTGGAAACAACAGAACCAAGTTGCATGGGATTAGGTATAAAATAAATGTGAAATACGTAATGTAAAGATACATTTTTATAATTATATACAAAAGTATATGCAAAAAGAGTATTTTTTGTGCTGTAAATAACCAACCTTGGACAAACAAAGCTGTCTAAAGACTTAATACAATTTTCCCCTGAACATTGTGTTTTTGTGGGACCTTAGAATGTCTATTAAAAACCCAAGATCCTTTCACCCTACACAGTTCTACTGCTATGATTATACTTTAATTGCTATGGCAATATCCTATGGAATCCTAGGACTGAAAGTGCTAAAGAGTTCTAATACTTCACCAAATGTCAGAGTCCAGGATTCCATATGATGTTTCCATGGCAGTCAAAGTGGAATCATAATGCTATAATTGTGTAGCAGTTATGTATGGCTGGCTGGTATCCTGTTGCTGTGTTATATATGTGTAAGTTCTTTTAAACAAGCGGGTGGCCATTTTTGGCTCATACATAACAGCCAAACAAAACCAGTGATTATACCAAACTATCATCTAAATAATATTTCAACAGAATTTATTGACAACATAAGAAACAAACTCATACTACTGAGCATAATAGACCAAGAACCAGAGGGATGATAGTCTGAAGTCAGGGACATAATGAAAGAAGAATGTAGACATACACTTTCAATAAAAAAGAAAGTCAAAAAACCATGGATGACAGAAAAAACACCACAAGCAATAAAGAAAAGAAGAGAAGAAAAACAAAAGGGAGACAGGAACAAATTAAGAATTGTGAAGGCGAAAGCTTTCATGGCTGGCATCTATAGTTTTTTGTGGGTTTTTTGGGCTGTGAGGCTGTTTTCTAGAAGAATATATTTTTCATGTTTCACCTGCATCTGTGGCTGTCATTTTCTGAAGCTTCTGAAATCAACTTCTACCATCCTAGCAGTTCGAAAGCATGCAAATGCAACTAGATAAGTAGTACTACTTTGGTGGGAAAGTAAACAGCGTTCTGTGGAATTATGCTGGCCCTATGATTTCAGAGTAGTCTCTGACAACACTGGCTCCCTTGGCTTAGTAATGGAGAAGAGCACTGCCCCACATGGTCAGACACAACTTGACAACCTTGTCAATGGGGAATACCTTTATCTTTACCTGTTTATAACTCAGCACAAAAGCAAGAATCATATAAGCCATCGTGTTTCATATTACTATGTATGGATGTGAGAGCTGGACAGTTAAGAAAGATGATAGAAGGAAAATTAATTCATTTGAGATGTGGTGCTGGAAAAGAGTGCTGAGGATCCCATGGACAGCCAAAAGGACAAAGAAATGGGTCCTAGAGCAGATCAAACCGGAAGCCTTCCAGGAAGCCAAGATGACCAAACTGAGGCTGTTGTACTTCATACACATCATGAGAAGGGAGGAGTCATTGGAAAAGACAATAATCTGGGAAAGGTGGACTAAAATATATCTCAGAGTGTACATATAAAAAAAAGAAGAAGAAGAAGAAGAAGAAGAAGAAGAAGAAGAAGAAGAAGAAGAAATTCATCCTGAAAATCTTTGCGTGGATGTGTTTGACACCTGGCATGCTCCATCTTCACATAAGTAGCTTGTGAGATGTTTCTCACTTCTACTCACTTCTTCCAATTCCACTCCCCAAGTTAAAAAGTATTAATTGAACCCCCCCCCCCCCGCCATCATATTTAGTGCTAAATCCTGTAACTATTGAGGAATGAGGGAAGGTTTTCCCTCTGTTCTCTGAGTCTAATTATTTGGATAATATATCACCAAGTAAATACAGAACAATTTATTTGCAAGGCCTAGATTAAGAAGAAGTGCCCTCCCTCCATTCCATCCGAGGTCATCTGGGAGAGAGACACTGAGCCCAGCACCATCGGGTCTAGACTAAGAAGAAGAACCCTCCCTCCATTCCATCTGATGTCATCTGGGGGAGAGGCAACAGGCCCAGCACCATCAGGCCTAGACTAAGAAGAAGAGCCCTTACCTTTTAAGGGGCGGGTGGGTTTCAGGAGTTTTTAGGTTCTGTTTACATTGTATTAACATATCTTTATGTAAATTTTAATGTTGTAAGCCGCCCCGATTGCTCTGCAGAGGGGCGGGATATAAATTATTATTATTATTATTATTATTATTATTATTATTATTTCTCATTATTCTGTCTCAGTTTTGCCAGTGGAGGTGTTTTCTGCATTCTCCTTCTCTTTTTCCACATCTACCGATTTGCCATTTACATTTATATTGCACATTAACAAAACCAAATTAGCCATTATGCTAATAAACTGCAGATTAGAGAATGAGCAAAAGTGGGGGCTCTAAATACCCCAATAATGAAGATAACACAAATCTGATTTAGTAAAGAATATATCTCTGTTTATTCTATAATACTCCCACACCAAATACAGGTTGGCTTTTATGCAGGCCTTTCATTATTAGGACCCATAGATGAAGCAAACTGCACATTTCTCTGGAATTAGGTCTAAAATATCACACTTTATTAAATCACTTTTACTTATGATGCCAACAAAAATTTTAATATACAAGGGTGGACACCATCTGTCACTCAAAGGAGATTATCACACCACTAATAAAACCAGTTTACCTGAGCTGGCTTAAAATTTAAAACAAGTGGCATACTGATGTTATCAGAAGGATTCAGCTGCCAAAATCGCTGCCTGGGTTCACCCCGGGTCCATTCCCACTCCCAGGTCCGTTCCGGAGGCCATTTCCTTAAGCTGGAAAACTCCCGCCTTCGAAAAGAGGCGTGCTGAGCAACTATGGGAACAGGGATGGACCCAGGCTGGACCCAGACAGCGATTTTGGCAGCTTATCTGAGCTGGCTTAAAATTTAAAATAGATGGCATCCTGATGTTATCAGAAGGATTTAGCTGCCAAAATCACTGCCCGGTTCCATCCCGGGTCCATCCCCACTCCCAGGGTCAGTCCAGAGGCCATTTCCTTAAACTGGAAAACTCCCAGCTTTGAAAAGAGGTGTGCTGAGCACCCCTGGGAGTGGGGATGGAACTGGGATGGACCCGGGCAGTGATTTCTGTGGCTAAATCCTTCTGATAACATCAGGATGCCATCTATTTTAAATTTTAAGGCAGCTCAGGAAAGCTGGTTTTATTAACAGTGCAATAATCTCCTCAGTGTAACTGTACTGCCCAAGCTAGCTATAAAGATGTAGCTGAAGTTGAGTGTACCTTTTCACAAGAGTGCTTGACAATGGCTCCTCTTCAACCTGGAGAGAAGTGACCAGTGGGGTGCCACAGGGTGCTATCCTGAGCCCAGTGCTATTCAACATCTTTATCAATGACTTGGATGAAAGAATAGAGGGCATGCTTATCAAATTTGCAGATGACACCAAATTAAGAGGAGTAGCTAATCCCCCAGAGGAGAGGATCAAAGTTTAAAATGACCACAATAGATTAGAAAGCTGGGCCAAAACTAACAAAATGAACTTCAACAGAGAGAAATGTAAGCTACTACACTTAGGGATGAAATGCATAGATATAGGATGGGAGATACCTGGCTTTACAAGATTACATGTGAAAGGGATCAAGGAGTCCTAGTAGACCACAAGTTGCACATGAGTCAACAGTGTGATGCGGTAGCTAAAAAGGCCAATGCAATTTTGGGCTTCATCAATAGAAGTATAGTGTCAAAATCAAGGGAAGAAATAGTGCCACTGTTGCAAATATACTATTGCTAATGGAGTGTAGCAGGGAGTTCCAAATGAAAATCAGCATGTGCTTTATAGACTATAGCAAAGCCTTTGACCATAGATCATGAAAGGCTATGGAATGCCCTTAAAGACATGGGAGTGCCAACACGTCTGATAGTCCTAATGAGGAATCTGTACTCAGGACAAGAGGCTACTGTCAGAACAGAACATGGAGAAACAGAATGGTTTCCAATTGGCAAAGGAGTCAACCAAGGCTGCATCCTATCACCCTACCTATTCAACTTATATGCAGAACATATTGTAAGGAAAGCAGGCTTGGACATGGAAGAGGGAGGAGTGAAAATAGGAGGAAGAAATATCAACAATCTGAGATATGGTGACAACACCATAATACTAGCAGAAAACCTCACACACCTGGAAGAACTACTAAGGAAGATCAAAGAAGAAAGTGTAAATGGCTGTTGAACATAAAGAAAACAAAAATAATGACCACAGAGAACTTACAAACATTCAAACTAGACAGTGAGGAAATAGAAATAGTAAGAGTTCTCATATCTGGGATCAAACATTGATCTGAACGGGGGCTGCAGCCAGGAGAAGATTAAGAAGATTAATCAGGAGAAGATTAAGAATGGGGAGGGTGGCTATGAAAGACCTAGGAAAGATCCTAAAATGCAAAGACATACAAGTCAGCACAAAAGTCAGAATCATACAAGCACAGTATTCCCTATTATCATGTATGGATGTGAGAGCTGGACAGTCAAGAAAGACGATAGGAGGAAAATCAACACATTTGAGATAATGTGGTGCTGGAGAAGAGTGCTGAGGATTCCATGGACAGCCAAAAGGAAAGGCAAATGGGTCTTAGAACAGATCAAGCCAGAGATATCCCTAGAAGCCAAGAAGACAAGACCAAGGGCCTCTGCACACGGTCCCAAAGCGGCAAGTCGGAGGCAGGGAAGGGGAGGGGAAGCTGCACGCTGGCCACCCCAACCCCTCCCCAAAGACGTCCTAACATCACGTGCCCTTACGCACAGCACGTGGCATCACGATGTCCTCCACGCGTAGCATCCTCACTCACTATGGCGAAAGGGCCAGAGAAGAGCCACATGGTGGCTTTTGGGGCAGCCTTTTGCCGCCTCTAATAGGAGCGGCATTTTGCCTCTCTTTTAAGAGGTGGCAAACGGGAGAATTGGGGCCACTATGTGTGCTAGCAGCGACCCCGATCCTCTGCTTCCCAGGGTGGCCCAGGGCCACCCGTCTGCATCCCCCCCTAGACTGTCGTACTTTGGACACATCATGAGAAGGCATGAATCATTCGAAAAGACAATAATCTTAGGAAGGGTGGAGGGAAGTAGAAAGAGAGGAAAGGCATATACTAGATGGATGGACTTTATTTAAGAGACCACGAATATGAATTTGCAGGAGTTGGGCAGAGCAGTGGAAGATGGGGGGGGGGGGGGGGCTGGAGATGTCACACCCATAGGGTTGCCATGGGTTGAGACTGACACAAAGGCAGTTAACAACAAGAACAAAAATTCTGCTTTGGTCAGGCCTCACCTGAAATACTTTGTCCAGTTCTGGGCATCACAATTCAAAAACGATGTTGAGAAGCTGGAGCATGCCCAGAGGAGGCAAAGAGGAGGAATGAGGAAAGAGGGAGCTGGGTATGTTTAGCCTGGAGAAGAGAAGGTTAAGTGATGATATGATATCCCTGTTTATGTATTTGAAGAGTTGTCATACTGAGGATAGAACAAGCTTGTTTTCTGCTGCTCCAGAGACTGGTGGTGCCGTGGTTAAATGCCTGTTCTGCAGCCACTCACTCATAGCCCACAAGGTTGCGAGTTCAATACTAGCCAGGGCTCAGGCTAGACTCAGGCTTGCATCCTTCCGAGGTCACTAAAATGAGTACCCAGCTGCTGGGGAGCAATGAGCTTACAGTTGTAAACCACTTACACACCCTATAGCACAGTATGAAGCGGTATATAAATGAAGGTGCTTTGCTTGGAACACGGAACAATGGATACAAACTACAGGCAAAGAAATTCCACTTAAACATTAGCAGCAACATCCTGACAGTAAGGGCTGTTTGACAGTGGAACACACTCCCTCGGAGAGTGGTGGAGTCTCCTTCTTTGGAGGTCTTTAAACAGAGGATGGATGGCCATCTCTCGGGGGTGCTTTGTGATTTCCTGCCTGGCAGGGGGTTGGACTGGATGGCCCTTGGGGTCTCTTCCAACTCTGATTGTATGAATCTATGATTCTATGACATAAGTGGAATGGAATTGTTGTTGGTGCTCACTTGGCTGATAATCAAATACAGCTTTAATTGTAAACTGTTCTTCAGTTTGCTTCACCACAAACTGATTTATTCCAGATTGAATTAAACAGGTGGCATACCACCTGTACGTAATGATTAACTTTGCCTATGCAATAATTTATGTGAAAATGCTTATCGAACCCTGATAACTTCACATCTGTTACTAGAATAGCATCCACTATTGAGCAATACATTTTTATCAGAATATAATGTGGAGAGGTTTATAGTGTATTATCTTCATCACCAAGAAAAATATTTAAGACTAAAATGCTTCTTATGATAAGTTAATAAATCATCCTACAGGCACTCATTTTATACCAAACTTATTGATGCAAATGCAATTTATCTGATCAAATGATCAGCATAACTTAGTTCTAATCATCAGAATAATTGAAGATAGGGTCTCTGGGATGGCACCTGGAGGCACCATGTTGTGGTGATTCTGTGTCTACACAGAGGGCTGATGCTAGAAGCTAGTGCTGGAACTGGGAATGTGAGCTGTGAGATGCCACAAGGTTTCCTCTTGTCTGTCAAGCTCTGTAACATCTACAAAAAGCTGTCAGATAAAATAGCCTAGATATTTGGAGTGAGGTGATTGTTGCTCATGATTTCTAGCTTTACTTCTCTTCTACATCTGAATCAAGGGAGGCTATGAAACTCCTAAACTCTGCTTTGAGAACAGTAGTAGACTGGATGAGGACTAGTAACTGGTAAAAAGCCAGATAAAAGTACTATTGAATGTATGTACCTGGGGGAGTAGCATTCAACCTGTTCCAAAAATTCACCAGATTTTTCTTTATGTACAGGCTATGGGCAATGTACAACTCCAAATAAGTTTTTACCTTTCAAAAAAGCAATAGCACTCTGGGAATAATTCTTGCCTAGCATTCTTACTATTTATGATGGAATTAGGTATTTTCCAAGTGTGAATGGCCACAAATGAGCCATGTACAGTGGGATATTGCATGCAAAGTACTGAACCTAAATCTATTCTAGTCTTGTTGTTTAGTCTGTATCTTGCTTAATATTTTTAAAAAAAATTATCCTATAGGATAGGGGCAAAGGCAAAGTGTGTGTGTGTGTGTGTGTGTGTGTGTGTGTGTGCTTTACATCTTTTCCCAGCAAAGATAGCATTAAACGCTTAGATTGCAAATGCAGTGAAGCTTTTGTTTTGTTGGTGTCATTGAGCATTAAAATGCTTTCCACTTAAAAAAAACACCTTACCTGTGAATGCATAAGTTTTTTAAAAATCCATCTTGGAGTAAAACTGATAGTCAAGAGATTAAATTGCAGACAGCGCTGGGAATCTACTTTGTAAAAGGTACAGCGTGTTTTTGTACTGAAATCCATAAGGAATCCTCCTGGTTAACAGTGGAGCCATAAGTAATTTTCTTAATTTGTGAACTACACATTAGGCATATCGTCAGCTGTTGTAAATGCGTAACCAACAACAAACCATTATGTATATTTCATCTAATTATATGTCCTTATTATACACCTGTACCAGTGTACAAAGCTAGTATTTGTAATACTTGTGGTTTCCTCCATCAAAACAGCTGTAGCAATATAAATCAGCCCAGTTTATAGAATAGTTTTGGTTCCATGCAGCACGTAAACAGTTAAGGATATATATGTTAGTCAGAACACACACACAGCATCAAATACACTTTATTCTCTTTAATTATAATCTGTTCATAGATGAAGTGGGACAATATGAAGCTTACTTAAGAGAAGGTTAAAGTCAAGGTGAAGGTTCCCCCCCCCCCCCTATATATTGAAGGTTTATGGCAGGACTGTGAAACCTTCATCCTTCCAGATATTTTGAAGTTTAGTTTCTAGAAGTTCCAACCAAAATGACCAAGGGTAGGGGACTGTGGAAACTGTAATCCAGAATGCCTGAAAGGCTAGTGGCTTCTGGATCCTAATGTGTGGCCAAAGTGAAATACAATTCTGATAATTATGCAGTGTAACCACTACAGCTTCCAATGTGTTTGTTCCATTGGAGATTGCTCTGTAATGGATTATCCATAGCTGTGTCCTCCATCTCTTATTACCATTACATAATGTCCTCTCATTTCTGTGCTATATAGAAACTGTGCAAATATACACATGGAACAACTTCTGTTACCTCCCTTTGCATCAGAGCCCAATGCACCAGTATAAAGCCTGATATCAGTTTGTAGCACTAGACTACAGTCATGCAGAGGATTAGGATTTTACACTGGTTCAATAATCTCCACACAAACACACATTGTAAATGCTGTTTTTTTTTCTATTTAAGGCAGGGGGCAGCCCCTAGGAGATTTCTGATTGCTTCCCTAATGGACTTCCAGCATAGCCCAGAGCACAATTTAGCCAGTTTCATGCCACTGAAATCAATAGTTCTATTAATTGGCCAATCTTAAGATCTGTTATGCTAACAAAACATGATGGGGTATACCAAATGCTGCATCAGTTCAATATCAAAAATGGTGCTACACTGCAACTACAGCTGTTTGGCGCCAGCATTTTACTTATCCACATCAGCACCAATATTATGATTGAAATGGCACCTAGCATGAAAGCTTCTGTGTCATAAAGTTCATTGTGCTTAATTTTGGTGCAATTTTTTTTTCAAAATGACATTTTCTTAATCATATCTATGTCTAGATTGTGCATATATTAAAATTCTGCCTTATAACATTTATATTCACCATTACTGACTGTTTAAATACCTCATACCAATAGCATTAAACATACATTAAAACTTTGATGGTTATAGGACTACACTTCATTTCAAACCCATCATATTAGTAAAGCCTTTCAGATCCTCTGTCTTCCTGAGGGACAAGGTGAGGTTATGCTATGGAAGACAACACATGTTATGATGAACATAATCCTATTATCATAATGGAAATAATACTGTTACAAAGGAATAAACAACAAATGGTGCATGAAACCCTCTGAAAATTAACATTCATTTGGGACTTCCCCAAGAGTATGGCACAAGTCTCAGAGCTGAATTTGATAGTTTCTTTGGGAGTCAAAAGCATATTGAAATAAGCAGTACACTCTACAGAATTATCTGAAATTAATAGTCACTATAGAATATCCCTGGTTTTTACAGCAGGCAGAAACAAGAGCCAGATGGCTGCTTTTAAGGAAAATATTAAATTATATGGTTGTGTTCCTACAAAAAAAATTAAAAGAGAAAGCTATTTGTTGACAGTTAAAAATATCATGGAATACTTGATATATTTCTGAATGTTAAAAAAGCCATTCCCTATTTAATATAAAAATAGATATGACTGTTCTATCTATGAAGTAACTGAGTGCAGGTAAATTGCCTTGTCTGGTAGTTGCTAATCTTTCTGTCCTCCCCCAACCTCCCTATTAATTTCTATGCTGAACTCCCTTCGCTGAAATTAATGTGAAACTGAACAGTGTAGTGAGAGCTTGTGTATGTGTGTGTGTGTAATTATTCCTATACCACTTTTTAGGATCAAGTACTTAAAAGGTAAAGGTATAAAACATTTTTTTAAATGCCATTTTAAGATCTGGATGAAAAAACTACACAACAGATATTGTCCAGTTAATAAAAAATAAAAATATAGGGCAAAGAGACCAGATTAGAGTAATTTAAATGAAAGAGAAAGCCAGGTGAAGGAAATGAGTTGTAAAATTCTCTTTAGAATTGAGGCCATATGCTTCAGTGGACAAAGAGTTCCAGAGCTGAAAAGACTCTTTCTTGTATGCACTGGACAAACTGATGTCCCAGATGGAGGTTCAGGTGGTCTTTCAAGCAACTTGATCCTCAAATGTTTACATGACCAGAACAGCAATGGGCACACTGGGAACTAAAGTAATGTCTACAGTTTTGGAATCATGTTCTAACTACCTGGCTCCCAATAGCAGCTCAGGAGCTTCATTCTGTACAAGCTGAAGCTTCTTCAGAAGCAGCCTCAGAGAGAGCACATTCCAGTAGTACTGGCCTAAGCAGACGGTGCAAAGCGCCGTTTTTGAGGCCAGGAAGGGGAGGGGCAGCCTCACGCTGGGCGCCCCAACCCCTTCCCAAAAACGTCGTCGGAGCGGCCAGCCCTCCGCAAGGCCAGCGCTCCGACGACACAATTCCGCTGCAGCGTCCACACACGCTGCAGTGGAAGAGGTGCCGAAGGTGCGCCAGAGGCCTTTTGCGGTGTCTTGCAGAAGGAGCACTATTTTAGCGCTCCTTCCTGGGCCTGGGATGCAGCGCATTGGGGCCGAGGAGTGTGGATACCTCGGCCCCGATCCGCAGCTTCCTGGGGCGGCCCCGTGCCGCCCGTCTGCTTCCCCCCTATAGTCTGGATATAACTGACAAAAAGTTCTATGTGTAGATAAATCCTGGGTCAGGGTAAATGTATGGAGCAACTATATAACTAATATCAGTGCTTCTCAGGATGTGAGGAGACTTTTCCCAGCATAGCAGGGGCCAGTACTATTTGTTGTTAACTGCCCTTGAGTCATTCTCGACCCGTGGCCGTAATCCTGGTGATTTGTTTTTTGCAGTTTCTCTTATTGCAGTTTCCACCTCACCTTTTAGAATTTGGGGTTCATCTTCATATCGCTCTTTGTTCCATGTGCCCTTTATTTTTTCATATATATATATCTTCTGTATATTGCATCCAATGTCTTTTTATTCCTTTCCGGTCTTGAATTATATTATTTTTATTGTCATAGAGCATCCCAGTCCTTGGTTTGAATTTTCCATTGATTTCCTGGATCTTGTGAAATAGATCTCTTGTTCTTCCCTTTTTGTTGTTGTCTTCTATTTCTCTGCATTGGTCATTGTAGTAATTTTTTTTTATCTTTCCGCACAAGCCATTGTACTGTTACATTCATAACTCTTTGTTCTCATCTCCTTTTTGTGTTTCTTCTCTTCTTTTCTTTATTGCTTGTAGTATTTTTTTTCTGCCATCCATGTTTTTTTCTCTTTCTTTTTGTTTATTGAAAGTGTCTATCTATATTCTTCTTTTATTATGTCCCTGCCTTCAGACCATGGTTCCACTGGTTCTTGGTCTATTATGCTTAGTACTGTGATTCTATTTCTTATGTTGTCAATAAATTCTGCTGAGATATTATTTAGATCATATTTTGGTATAATCACTGGTTTTGTTTTCTTCTTGAGTCTTAGTCTTATTTTTGATATGAGTAATTCATGATCTGTGCTACAGTTGGCACCTAGTCTAGTCTTGGCCACCAATATAGAGTTCCACCATCTTTTACTTCCGATTATATAATCTATTTGATTTTTGTGTTGACATCTGGTGATGTCCATGTTTATAGCCTTCTTTCTGGTTGTATGAAAAATGTGTTTGCAATGAATAGGTTGATGGCTTCACAAAAATCTATGAGACACTCACCTGTTTCATTTCTTTTGCCTAATCCAAATCTACCTACTGTTTTTGATTCTTCTTTGCTTCCAACTTCTGCCTTCTGATCGCCAATAATCAGCTTGACATCCTGTGTTGGTGTGCTGTCAATTCCTTCCTGTTCTGCCTCTGTGGTTGATGCATATACTTGAATTATGGTGATATTCATAGGTTTGCCATGGAGCCTGACTGAAATGATTTGGTCTGATTTTGCATTGTATCCTCTGACTGCTTTTGCTACATCTTTTCTTAGTATGAAAGCCAGTACTATATTAGTCTACAAATCAATCTTTCTTTCCTGGAAACTTGCTGGAGACTGACAGCCAGTGGCTCAGGGACCACCACAGCCCAAGAACCCCCACTCTGAGTAGCAATGACTTATATTAAAGTCACCAAGACACCAATAAACCATGATGTTCATTGAAAAAATATATATGATGAACACTACTTCCATTTTCAGGTTGCTCTCTTTTTGCCTCTGACAAGATGTTATACCATTTTATTACTGTTTCCTAAATGTGTACTGACTTGTTTGGTAAGTAATATATGTTGGTTGATATGTGTTTTGTAGTTGGTTCACTGTGCCTAGACTGAGGAGGAGTTTATCCTGATCACAATGATTTTTATAAACTTCCTCAATCTAGTAGCATCTATAATTCATTCTTTCCTCTTTACCAGTTTGTCATTCAACTTTAATCTCTCCACAACACTCATGCCCATTGGGAATTGTGAGCACTTTGTCAGAGACAGCATGGATTTCTCCATCATTGTTTTTAAAATTTCTCTCAGTTTGGCACAGGGTACTGTTTCTTGAGAAAAAGACCAAAGCCCATTGAGCACATGGTACAAACTACATGGTCCTTCTAATTCCAGCTAAGTAATTATGTAATACTTTGACAGTGCTCTATCTGTATAACTCAGCAATCAATATAATACTTCTGTAAAGTCAGTAAAGGTAGCCTAGGAGACCAGTAGCCCATTCACACTCCAGAATTGTAGTGCTATTATTCCACTTTAATTGCCATGGTTCCATCCTATGGAATCCTAGGATTTGTAGTTCAGGGAGGCACTGGAGTGCTCTGCCTGAGGATCCTAAATGCCCCCCTAAATTCCATAGGACAGGACTCCATAGGACAGGACTATGGCAGTTTAAAGTGGAATAATAGCACTATAATTCTGCAATGTGAGCAGGCCTTTATAGATAAAGGCATTTTTCATTGAGCAACCAACTTGGTAGACTACCAGGGTCTTCTGATTGACCACTGTTAGAATAGAATGCTGAACTGGGAGAGCCTTTTGCAGTAGTGGGTCTTCATATGTTTTTCTTCCCACAGAACATAGAATAATTATTACTTCCTGGTGTTCAACAAATGCTGATCAAAGGCCTGTTTGACTGGTTTAAAGGTAATAGTGACTATATTTTTCTCAACATCAGTCAGTATCGAAAACATTCTGAACATACACAGGTGGAAGGTGAAGTATGAAATCCTGAGTTGCTTTCTTGTCTCATTTTTGTACAAACAAACCACACTGGCATTATTATTTGAACTTTCACAATGTATAAATAAATAAAAAGATGAATAAATTACAGTTTCACCCACAGTGGCAGCAGCAGTATTGGTAAACCTGGTTCACAAACTAGTTGAATAAATGGCCTTAAAATTAAAGTATATTAGAGTGCAATTCTAAGTACTCAGAAGCACCAGATCAGTCCATGTAGTATTATGTAGTGGTATTTAGGAGTGATATTTAAGATCCCAAATCAAAATACTTAACACAAAAGTGGATCCCACAGCTTCTAATTCATCTTAATTCCTTGTGGTTTGTTAAAATTATAGTGTCAATCAAATGAAACATTAGCATTTCAGCAACTCAGGTTTGAAGTTCTGCTGTTGTTCCTATTCATAGTAGAACAACTTGTCCAGCAATTAAGTTTTAAATGGTTCAGTTGTTATAGCAGGAGCGATAAAGAAAAACCCTGTGCGGTGTCTACTCAAGCATGTGCCACTGAATTTGACAGGACTTAATCCCAGATACATGTGTACAGAATAGTGGACTTAGAAAATATTCCATTCCCTTTCATAGGAAGACTGGGGGGGGGGGGGAATCTTAAAGAATACCTAACATATTTTCTATCCTTAGCTCAGTTAATATAATAGTCAGTTGGCCTCAGAGTTGCTGGACTTTATAATTGTACTATAATTTTCAAAATATAGTACTGTACTAAGAAAACAAGCAAACAACAAAAATATTGTTTTTTTAATATGAAAACTTATCTGACCATTGCCAGAAAGAATATTTAATCATTTATAATTGTTGTTTTGTGGCAATAGTGCCAATAAGGAAAAACCAGTTTTTCAAAAGATGATATCAAATGACACATGCCATTTCTCATTGAGTGTGTGTTGGTTTGAAACACACCATAAAGATGCTTATTCACACAACTTTAAAATAAGTATACTGTTCCATGATTATCTACAGTTACTCTTTCAGATTTTTAAATGTCATTTGAAAAAGCAAAGATGGACAGGATGTAAAATGTACTTACCTTTATCCCAGGGCTGTACATGCTTCCAGTATGCAAGGACTGCATTATGCCATTTCTCTGCGCACTGTGTGTTAACTGCAGAAAAAATGTCAGTGGGACTTTTCTTTCCTGTTTGTTGGTATACATTTTATATAAATCATACTACCTTTCCACTTTCTTGGAAAATGCATGTTTTGCATTATATTTAAAAAGCAAAATAAAAATAAGTCATTTGTTTGATTTCACTCTTCAAATAGATGATGGTTTGTCTTTTTTTTCTTTAGCAAGCACAACAATATCTACTTTCACTTTTTTGAGAGATATAAATTCATTTCCTGCTCCATGGTATCATCACTCTACTTAACAATATATAGTGTCTATTATAGGTGCTGCTGCTTTTATGCAAAACTGTGTGCTAATACTTGCAATTTCCTGTTGGATTTTCAAGGCCAGGGAATAGCAGGATTGTCTTTAAAGCACCTGTTGCAACAAGTGACATTGGATTGCAACACAGTGCCCCAGGCTGTACACATCTGAAACAGGAAAACAGATTTTACTCCTAGTCATCCTGAAGATTTAACCTGCGAGAAAAGATTCTCACTATTGTTTACAAAGCCAAAAGAGCAATTGGCAATTTTAATGTGTTGCTGTTGCTGACCATCTTGTGTAATATATTTTAGGCATGAATAAGCATAGCTCACAAACACGCTCGAGACTTTAGAATTAAATCCATGGAAAATTTGTGAATTTCTTGCAGCATATGTTCTCTAACTCCATTTAACCTCTGTTAGAGATGTTTTGATATTCTGATAATGGCAAATAGAAAACCCTGAATTCACCAATAAAAATAAATAGATGGCTTTCATAGTCTTTGGGATATCTGTTATGAAGCTAAACTATTGGTGTGAGATGGTTTAGCATGTGTATATTTTAAACTGTTTGTTTGGTTTCAACTAAACAAGAAGGAAAGGAACAGGATACTAAAGAAGACTCTAACCTCATTTTGTTGTTGTTGTTGTTGTTGTGTGCCTTCAAGTTGTTTCCAGCTTATGGCGACCCTAAGGTGAACCTATCATGGGGTTTTCTTGGCACGATTTATGCAGAGGAGTTTGCCATTACCTTCCCCTGAGGCTGAGAGCATGTGACATGTGCAAGGTCACGTCATGGGTTTCATGGCTCAGCTGGGAATTGAACCCTTGTCTCCAGAGTTGTAGTCCAACACTCAAACGATTATGCCATGTTGGCTCACTCAAACCTCATTTAAGTAGAGGCTAAAAACTTTGAAGCCCCATCTACATGCTGATTATGGTATTTTGGATCAACTTGAATAGCTTATAAAAATACACTTGTCTGCCAGTACTCCATTTTATATTTTCTGTTGTTGTTGTTTTTACTTAACTTGGTATGGATATAAATGAAGTGCAACAGCATTAAGCAGCTGCTCTTTGATACACCCTGTGTCTATCCAGCTGCCTGAATTAGTAAACCATGAAGTGGGTTTTAAAGTCTTCTTTAGAGTCCTGCCCCAGTCTGATCTTTTGCTCTCCAAGGTGACATCAAGCACTAAAGCTTTGGCTCACCATATTGTATTCAACTTGTAATAAACAATATTTCTGATTATCAAACACCTTGAATTCACAGCTCTGTGGCCTTTAGTCACCCACAAAAGGTATTTATTGCCTCATATACGCCTCCACTATGAACACTAACTTCTAATTAATGCCACTTAAATCTACAAGTATTGCCACAAAGAGATACTTATGAATATGCTTGATGCCAGATATTATTCACAAGTGGAAACATGCTTGAAAATCATCCAGCTCTCTGACACAGAAATTTGAGAGGACACTCTAAAGGACCAATTTTATTGAATCATCAGTTAATGTGCTGTGGGTTATATAGGCAACAAAACACCAATGCACCAGTGCTATACCTTCCAAGTTTCTAAACTGAAATACTTTGCTATTTTGAAGGCCAAAATGAGATTAACTGGAAAACTGCTGGCTATAGGGACAAAGAGAAACAGTGTGTGTATGTGTATATATTTTAAAAGGCTTTATTCTAGGCCTTATTCAATTTTTAATTCACATAAATTGACTACTATGCTGAGAGTACAATATACTTTTCAACCAATATTTTTATGTACACATAGGAGGTCAATCAATCAATCAATCAATTTATTCGGTCTTAGACCAGTATAAAAAACAAGATCGCACAAAAAGCGTATCAGTGTGACAATAGCAAATTAGAATATAAACTAATAATTAAAATGACATAGGAGGTCTTTTAAGGGTTACCCCCCTCAAGAGAGTTGACAATGTATTATAACAATATGTAACAACATATTTCTTATTGTGTGCCTTCAAGCTGACTCAGACTTATGCTGACTCTAAGGCAAACCTATCACAGGTTTTTCTGGGTGTGAGAGTGTATGACTTATCCGGGTCACCCAGTGGGTTTCCAAGGCTGAGCAGGGAATTGAACCTTGGTCTCCAGGGTTGTAGATCAATGCTCAAAACACTACACCACCAAAAAAAATAATGATCAAAAAGAAATTTACAGTTCTAAACACATTTCCTCATGTGTTGATCCATATGTAATCTAAGTGTAACAAGATCCACTCAAATCAATAGGACCTATTCATGACTAATGTGAATGCTAGTCATTTTAATTGGTCTGCACTAAGTGTGACTAAATTTGAATTTAGCCCTTGCTGAGGATTAAACCTGTTCAGTTATTGCTTAAGCCGCAAATACTTTCCATCAAGGCATGGGCTTCATTTTTCAGCAGGGGGAGGCATAGTCTTCTAGCATTCAGAATTATATATCTAATGGAAAGAGAAATGAAATTTCTTTCCCAGCTAACAGAAATTTGGGTTGTTCCTAAATGGAAATTAACTGTGGTTGTGTGACTGATATGGGGAGCTATAATAGTGTCTGAATAGTTGTTCAGTTGGTGATGACTTTCGCTCTCAGCCAAGTGACAGTCTGATAGGAAATATACACAGTGGGTTTATACACATTTTTCTCCCACTGCAAAGTAGCTATCTTTCTCTAGATCCACCCCATTTAGATGCCTGATGGCTAGTCAAACCAGTACAATATGGTAGACAGAAAACGAAAGTCCTCTTCAATGAAACTCATTGAATGACTGTGGAATAACCACTGACTTTCAGCTTATCCTGTTTTATGGGACTAGAGCACCTCAAGAACATTACTCGTTATTAAAAAACAGGATGCAAATGTCATTTCAATAAATTTAGAGATTGGAATCACAGCTCAGTTGAACAGCATATGCCTTGTATGCAGAAAGGCAATGGTTCAATCCATAGTATTGCCAATGTGACAAATACAAACACATGCATACACCTTTCTTTGAAATGTTACTTGCTCCTAGGTAGTGCCTCTACTGCCTACAGTTATCAGCATTTCTGTTACCGAAGTGAGGCATATATATATATATATATATATATATTCCCTCTCCATGTGTGTGTATAGTTCTGATGACCCTGAAATGGAAGCCTTAAATCTGCCATTAACCCTAGAGTGAGATGGTCACATAGACAGGTGGGCACGTAGACTTCAGCCTTAATTTATAGATCAAACACTTAGTTTTAGGAGTTGCAAAACAGAAACATTCACACCTAAGGAGACAGGGGAAGCCAAGGAAATTTACAACCCAGATTGGTTCTGGCTGCAAGATAGATAAGACCCTACCCCCTGCTGGAAAATGATCGCCTTCAAGGAAATCCTCAGATGTTTGTTTGGCCCTTTGATATACAGTAATCAATCTTTGCCCAAAGCTATTTTGAGCCTATAAATTGCCTACCAAATTCTGGCTAAGGTGTGTCTGGTTAAAATTCCTGGTGACACTGTGTCACTTGGAATTCTGATTCAGCTCTGACTTGTTCCATATCCCCTCCATTCTCCCAGTCAAGACCAACTTTCATCCGTCCCTCAGGAGAACTCCAGACAGGTAATTATCACCTTTTCTCTATCCCATGCTAACTTTCTATATCCCTGAGGTCTTGTGTGAATGTATGTGTGCATGTATGTCTTTGTATGTTAGATCCCTTAATAAATATACAAATAATTCAAAGAAATCTTGTCTCTATACACCTATCCTTAGCCACATCCGTAAATGCTGGTTTTGCCTCCTGTTAACGATTTGAGCTAATTAAAACATTCCCCAAGGTTAAGTTCATATGACATTTCTGAGAATGGACAAATAATGCATGCCAATTTTGCTGACCAGTGTCAACCTGCTATTCCTATTTTTTGAGTGTGAAACTTTTTCCAAGTCATCTGTTGACTTACAGCTACCCAATGCATCTGAGAAATTAGATTTAGGTCTACTTCAATGCATCTGAGGATATAGACTTAAGTCTACAAAAGCTCATGCTGCCATCTTCTTTCTTTCAGTTAATCTCAAAGGTGGTACGAGATCTCTCTACATACCCATCAATTTAATAAAGTTTTCTTAGGCAAGGAGGTGGCTTTGCCAGTTCCTTCCTCTAAAATATAACCTACAGAACCTGGTATTCATTGGTGGTCTCCCAACCAGGCACTAACCAGAGTTGACCCTGCTTAGCTTCTCAGATCAAACAGGATCTGGTACCTTTAGGGTATTTACCTCCTCTTAATTTAGAGCATGAGCAAAAAGCCAGGCACAGTAGATTAGTTTAGATTCTGGGCCTAGGCAAGAAAATAATTTACAAATTCAATTTAAAAATAAAAGATTTGTTTGAAACCATATTGGAGAATGGGTGAATGGCAAAGTGTGATAATAGGAGGGCCAGAATATATTCACTAGCAAAACTCTGGGCCCAAACAGACAGGCTGAAAAAGCCAGTGGAAGGCATGCCAAAGCTGTTCCCGGGCCATGCAAACCTGTCCCAAAAGGAGCAGTTTTTTTCTTGCTCCAATTTGGCCCACAGTGGAGGGCGCACTCGGGACCGCAACATGTGGTTGCCATGGTCCCAAGGCACCTTCGTGTCAGTCCCCCCTGCCCAGCCCCCCATGTAAGCTATTTTCAACTGGCATGCAAAACATCATGGGCTATCTCTGCCAACTTGGAAATTTCTGGAATTTCAGGAAAGATGATGGAAGAGAAGAGTGTTCTAGCCAACCAGGAAGTAAACTTTCCTTAAACCATACCTGGAGCACCTTATACAGTGGTGGCTGGTCTCTTCCAAAACAATGAGGTAGGAAATCTACTCTTGAGTTCTAGTCTGAAATTTAAAGGAGCTATCCAAAGTATTGAAACCTATACTAACAATACCTTTCTTGACCACACAGCAAACAACATTGCGGGGTGTGTGTGTGTGTGCAGTTTGATGACCTCCATGATTAGAGGCCAGAATCCCTGAACTCAAAAGTTGGCACCAAGCACTAGTCACACGAAAGAGGTGGAAGCAGAGGCTATTTAATGCCCTGTCCGCCTTTGCACGTTCTCTTTGCCTTTTGCTATGAGCCATCCATGCACCTTCAGTGCAGTGTCAGCTAAGCTGGTCACTTTAGGGGTAGGTAGGATTTTTTCCCCTTTACCTGGAGGTTTTTGTTTTGTTTTGTAGTTGTTTTGGTGTTGTTGTTGTTGTTGTTGTTTTTGCCTACCCCACACTGTATCTGATGGGTGATGTCTAAAATAAGTTCTCACTTGGCAGGTTACACTGAGAAAATTTATTACATCGGTATATACCTTGGCACACTTCTGGTGCAGGGTTGGGTTCTGGAACTGCCTCTATGGCTCATAGGACCTGGGGGATGGAGAACAAGATTACCCTTGGGGCTGACCTGGGGTTTTTCTCTCTCTTATAAAGTCTTGTGACTTGGGGCAGGGCTGAGTTTGCCTTTTAGTAAATGTCTGGCTGGGCAGTAACCAGTGGATTTTGGGTTGCCCCCAGGGTCTAGTGTTTTGCCCAAGGGAAGGCTGGAGAGGCTGGTCACAGTTTGATGCCTGGGCCTCGCTTGGACCCACATCTGATTGCTCCCTCTGGCTTTGCTTATCCCCAGATTCAAATTCAATTAAATATGAAATAGGTCAATAAAGTAGCCCTTATTCAACCCATTTAATTGTGTCTGGTTTTGTTATTTCTTGGTTAGTCATCATATAGGTTCAGAACCTTGGAACACTTTATATTTCAAACTAAAACTGGGAGCAGATCCACGAATCTGGAAGCCACAAACCACTACTGTTTATCTCACAGATGGTTTATTCTACCACTGACATCTCTTACCTGAGAGCAAAGGGGAGCAATCTCCCTTTATCAATCTGTAAATCTAGATCAGCCAGAAGAAAAACAGCGCTTTGTATTACTGGGAAAGGATTAGTTGCTTTTCCTATTATCAAAAGTGAGGTCTTTGAGCACATGAGAGATGGGCAGTGTGTGGGGCATCATAGCCAGTTCAGAAGATTAGCTCACAGAAATGAGGCCCTGGGTCCAAAACACACTGCAGAAATAATGCCTCAGCTCCATACTAAGGGATTGTGGGAACTGTAGTTTTGCAAGACATTTAGCCTTCTCTGTCAGAGAGCTCTGATGCCACAATAAACTACAATTCCCAGGATTCCCTAGCACTGAGCCAGGGCAGTTAGAGCAGTCTCAAAATGGATTATTTCTGCAGTGTGTTTTGGACCCCCAGACACTCATTGTTAGTCTAGTATAACTGGTCCTGGACCATACATGAATAAAAAATGCTGCCCTTCTGCCCTCATGTTGGTAGGTTCCTACATAATAATAAATAATGTTATTGTTTGTTGCATTTTACTTAATACAACAAACAATAAGTCAGCTGACCTCACATTTGCTGCTTCTTTTAATAGGGTAAATAAGTACCTGATTCCTGTCAAAACCATTAACTCCAAAATCTAGTAGGCATTCATTTTTATATATATATTCCGCTTTCCAAAAGTTTAAAATGTCCAACCAAATACCATTCCTATCTAATAATAAAGTTTAAGATATATTATCATGTCTCAGGGATACTAAGAGTTATCTGGTGTAATTTTCTTAATAAAATTCAGGGCTATATATTATTTTTATAATCCGTGTCACAGTTTGACACCATGTAATTTTTGAGGTATTTTATAATTTGCAAGGCAAACAACAACAATGCCTACTGTCTTCTTAAAACTCTTTTGCTGCCAAAGGAACAGCCATGTGCTTTGTCATGATTACCACAGTAAATCTTAGAGTGAAGGTATTTAAAGATAACTACAAAGCTTTCCTTTATTTTATCATGCATTGATCATTCCTTTTCCAATTTCAAGGAAATGAAAGATCACTCACTAGAAATATTTACTGAAATTTTCTTGCTTAGAGAAATAAGGACTAATAAAAGAGGAGTTTCAAGCATACTTACCATGTGTACTAACAGATTAAACTGCCTTCATACAATTATTTGAAATAGTGATGTACGAAGGTATTTTGGCATAAACATTTCGACCCACTTTTGTAGTTTGTGGACCTATCAAGAAGAGTACATGGAAAGGGATCTTTTGCACCGTCCACTAAGAGATTCTCCACTGCATATGTCCTTAAAATATATGGGATTTGAACAAAACCACAATTTGCATGCCTGTGAATAATCCCACAGCGCTGTGAAACTACTGCATTTCTTTTCATTTATATCCATGGCTTCTTATGGACAGATGAAGGACTTCTTTCTTCCTCAGCACAGCTTTAAAAACAAAAACAAAAAATATCTATTCCTAGAAAATGGCTCTTCATATATTGAAGAATTATTGCTCCAATGATTCTTCAGTAGTTGTTGGGTTATAACTGGAACTGAATCTAACAACATTTGGATGACCAGCCTTGCAGAAGAAGACTGTTTGATAGGGGTCTACAGCTTAGTCACCCAAGTTCTATTCTTTAGGGATTGAACAGATGATGGATTCAAGATTCTGGGCAAAATTATCTCAAATCTCAATGCACAAAAAAGTGCACCATGGGGTAAACAAACTAACTCATTGTTGTAGTTATCTTAAAAAACAATCATATGACTTTTGCTTTATCATGGGACCCTCAGTGACAACATCAACACAAGGAGCAACATTTGATTCCCACCCAAATGCTGTTGCAGGGTTAAACAAAACAAAAACATTGCAACCAAAAAAAAAAAAATCCCAAGAGACTGTATGATTCTATATATGTGTTCATACAGTGTTCCTTGGCCATTCCTTGCTGTCTGTGGGATGGAGGGTGAGATATTCCTTACAGCTTTGTTAAGATTTTCAGAATACTGTTCCTCTAAAAAAGAAGATTGAAGCTCAGTGGAAAGCTGCTGAACAGATCAGTACGCTGATTGGTCAAGTTGCCTAGTTTCATGAGAGATGAATGGTGATTGGCGTAGTTGTCTACATGCTTTTACAGCAGGGGTAGGCAACCTAAGGCCCAGGGGCCAGATGTGGCCCCCGAGGCCTTTGGACTGGCCCCAGGCCAGTCCTGCCGCTGCCGCTGCCGCCCCCCGCCATGATGACATTGATTATTGTTGTTATTACTTGTTCTTGGGGTTTTCTTGGCAAAATCTCCACAGGGGTTTTGCCATGGCTTTTCTGGGGCTGAGAGAGTGTGCAAGCATATTTTTAAATATTTATTTATTTATGTATTTATTTATGGTGCTTCGGCCCCCCAATTGTCTGAAGGACAGCAACCCAGCCCCCGGCTCAAAAAGATTGCCTACCCCTGTTTTACCGGAACTAAAATCATTTTAGATCCGGAGGCAACTGGAAAAGTCATCAGCCATTAATACATGAGACTTTCCATTGCAAGAGCTCTTGTATCTTTATAATAGTCTCAAAGAGCCCATTGTCTCAAAAATTTGCACTTTTCACTTCATATTCATGAAATCATTCTTCCATTTTTATAACTGCTACAAATGTGTACAATTGAAAAATATACACCAATACGTTTGAGTTGATTTGCAAAAAGTGTGGCTTAAGAAAAGTGCATGAATGAATGTATACAAATTCCCATGCAGGGATTAAAACAAAAGGTGAGATGGGAACATTGGGATTCAGAAAATAAAACAAATCAAAACTAAGAATTTCTCATATCCCTTTCATTTCTTCAGTGAAAAATCAGTTCTGCTAGTGCCTTAGCTGTTAAGTTATATGTTGACACACAAGTATTTGAAAACAGGTATTCTCTAGGTATTCAAATTCTCTAGGTCAGATTAAGCTTTTAGACAGTTACTGAATAGACTGAATAGACTGGAACCATCTATATTTATTAAGTGAGTATTAATACTCATATAGGAACAATGAAATTAATACTTCTTTGAAAAAGAAAAGCTTTCAGTTCAGTCATTTGTAGCCCACATATGCATGCTGTGTCTTTTGTGCTATCCTGAAGCCCACTAAAAAGGTTACTGACTGATGAAGTTGCTCTGATAGCTATAAAAACTAATGTTTCCTTTCCCTTATCTTTACTGAAAAACAAGCCATGGAAAACTTGTGCACCTTCTCACAGAGGCTAATTGTACCCAATAGAAGCAAACCATGCAAGGCAAATATATTTTAAAACCAGCTGTTAGTGCTACCTGGAAGCATCCGGAAGCACTAATAGCTTCTCAGAGAGGTTGTGCAGAATGCATAAAACTTAAATTTCAGTAAAAATGGAAGAATGAAGGTTGGGTTTTTTACCTAAGGGAATTTGGTGATATATGGCTTGGCTTCAGATGGCCTTACAGGACTTTGGGGGTGGGATAGATCCACCCCTGTTTTTAGTACATAGCTATATTTGGAAATCATGCTCAATCACGATGCGCACACTCTGGAGCATGGATTGTACTGACCCATTTTGGGCTCTTCTGAAGGGCTGCAAACAATTGACACAACCTAATTTTAGATGACCAGAAATGGTAATGTATCACTTTGATCACTTTATAGACTGTTCTAGGGCAGGTTAAACCATTTTGGTGCTCAGGGAGGGGTTCAGGTGCCAAAATCTGTAATGGGAGTCAGTCCCAAGCTTTAGCTCGAACCCACAAGGCGCTGCATATGGGCTGTGGGCCACACAGTTCCCACCCTTATGTTAAACCCTAGTTTGGTGTGATGGCAATGTGCCTGGAAGCTTTTGATAACAATTGTGATTAACCACAGTTTAGCCGATAATGCAAATTGTAAACCAAGCTTTCTCAGCTGGGGTTCCGTGGAACCCTAGGGTCCCACCAGAAGTCATTAGGGATTCTTCAAGAGACTGTGATAGGGGTTGGAATAATCTTTCTGAACTTTATGTGATGTGCAGTGTCAACACTCATTGTAGTGGGAAGTGACTGAGCAGCCCACCTCCCTTGGAATCCCCCCCCCCAACTCACCAGGTGATACCTGGTGCAGGGACCCTACTTCTAACTTAGATTAGAGTTCATATTCTTTGTGTGGAAGGGGAACCAAATATAAAGGGTAGGCTCATAGGCTGGCCAAAATAAACAGTTCCCCAGAATATTTTTATTCTGTACTCAAAGGAGCACTAAAAAGTACTATTGTATTATTATATCTACAATTTCCTGATCCTGCTAATGTACTGTGAGCTGTAGATATAATAACTTTTATGCATGTGATCACAAAAATTATTTCAAGGATTTCTCCAGAGTAGAAAGGATAAGAGCGGCCATCTTAAACTATGGATAACATTAAATATGAAAGAACAATAGCAGAAAATGTTGTCTGAAGACAAATTATCATTGTATTATTATATTTACAACTTCCTGATCACACTAATGTACCATGAGCTGTAGCTATAATAACTTTTATGCAAGTGTGATGCAATTTTATTGAACATGAGTGTAGATCAAAAGAGGAAGTATGTAGTACAGTGTCAACAGGACGGTTATTAATAAGAGCACTTATATTCACATACTGACATAGCAGTCTCTCACGTGTCTACTCAGGGGTAAATTGCATTGTGCTCATTGAGGTTTAGTTCCACGTTAATAAGTACAGTATTGCAGCATTAATAAAATTGCATTGGAATAGTGTGTGTGTGTGTGTGTTGGAATTAATAACAGTGTATAAAACTAAAAAATTGAAACAGTTTTAAAGAGATTTCATAATCTTTGTGCAACACAATATACTTATTTATTCATTTATTTAGAGTATTTATACCCCACTCTTCAGCCACAAAGGCTCTCAGAGGGGCTTACAGATTGTTAATTTGACAGTTCCCTGCCATAACCCTCTGATTTTTAAAACTAGCAGATACTGTTATAAAATCCATTTTTGTTTCTACAGTGGGACCTTGGTATCCGCAGACTTGCCGTCCATGTATCTGAGCATCCGCAGATGGCAAGTCCATGTTTTCCCCAATGGTGGTGCGTGCATGTGGCCGTCCTGCCACTAGGGGTAGCCCCTGTTGTCCCCAGTTGCAGTGCATGCATGCAGCCATGCTACCATTAGGGACAATGGGCTGGGAGCTTACATGAACTCCCATTGTTTCCGATGGCAGTGTGGCCACATGCACATTTCATAACTGGGGACAATGGGGGCTGTCCCTAATGGCGGCATAGCCATGTGCATGCACCATCATTGGGGATATCGAGACTTGAACATCCACAGATTTTGGTATCCATGGGGAGGTCCAGAATGTATCCACAATGGATACTGAGGTCCTGTTAGCAATATACAATTTAATTTAAAGTAATCTGTCATCATGTTTCACCAGTTCATTTCAGCAGGGATTGCCCTGGGTTTCAATACATATTCAATATATATATCATCAGCACCTTCAATAGAGCCCACTCGCCCCAACCATGGGCTTGCCATTCACAGATCTGAGCATCTGCAGATGGCAAGCCCCATTAGCTCTAACAGTACTGCATGCCTGTGGCTGTGATGCCATGAAAAACCATAGGGCTTGAGGTCCTACAGTTTGTGACATCCATGGAATGTCCAGAATGGAACCCCCATGGATACTAAGTGCTGACTGTATATTCAATTTGTAGGCTACTTGGGCCTTCCACATGTTCTTGGAGCACAGCTTCCATCACCCCTCATTATTAGCTATGCTAGCTATGTTTCCTGAAAGTTTCAGTCCAACAACATCCAGAAGATCAGATGAAATTGTTTATTAATATATATTCACACATGAGCATGGCAGTGGCCCAGTACATCACACCTGGATCTAGGTTATTCCTCCATTGGGCATTATACCATCCAAGGCTGCCTTTCTCACAGGATAACCAACTCACAGAAATATTGATAGGATCATAGCCACAATCCAAAAGATGGTGGGCTAGAGATTTTGAAGCTACTCAGACTAATTCTACCAACATGACATGGAAATTTGTTTTTCAAGGAAAGAAATGTTACAAACTCCCCACTGAACATGCCTGTGTTCCTGAATGAGCCTGTGCAACTCTTTGAATCCAAGCCCATGACAAAATTTCAAATGCTGTCAAACCGTTCCACCACTGTGACAGAAAACTCACAATGTATTGTTGCCCTTGAAGTTAACCATCATAATAAATTCATTAGATACCTGTTGCAGTTAAAACTAATATGACCAATGGAATATATGCAAAATATAGAAAGAACAGCACGTTCAAAGGGACCATAGAAACAGTGTGCTCCATAGTTAGATGTTAACTGCCATAGTGTCCACAAGGAAGGACGGAAAGGTTCTGTTTGTTCTGAGATTCCGAGTCATGGTACTGGTTCATGGTACCTAAGGGTCCAGATCCCTGAAAATGAGAACAAAAGAGGTCTTAATTTTCTTCCTTTTATTCTTAATATCCACCATGTCCCTTCTCAGCAAATCTGCAACTCAAAGGAAAGTGAGATAACTGAAATTCCTAGAGAGAATTTAAAACATTCTAGGCCAGGTACAATATAAGTGATTTCTTGTGCAGCAATGAGCTTGTAGTCTTAAAGGTCAAAGCAAATCATTTTTTATTTTTAATAGATGCATACATTGTGTTTATAATCATTTTGCAGACTACATATATCCCACAATTGCTATGGTGTGACTGTAAAACCAAGTCCAGTATATGAATTAGATTTTTCAACATTATTACTGCTATAAAATGTTAAGGGAGTGTATTTCTTCCTTTGTAGGAAAAATTAGGTAGTACATCAATTAATACTAAGTTGCATTATAACTAAATACTTACAACACTCAAATAAATACCAAATGAATTCATTATGATAAGTGCTATTACAATGAATACTAAATGAATTAATAGTAGTTGAAAATTTAAAAGAGCCATTACCAAGCAATGCAGTGATTCTGGCTTGATTCAATATTGGGAATAGATTTGAACACATGATTAAATATTATGCGTCAAATTTTGCCTTTTTGCTGAATGGAATAGTTTAATTACCATTGAACTAGGGTTTAGTCATTGTGCTGTCATTAAGTTGATACTGCTGTAGAAACAAGGAAAAATACACAATAGATACCTTCAAACAACAAAACTGCCCTGATCTGTTTTATTGGGTAAACTTTAATGTGACCTCTCTTTCAAAATATTGATTTGTTGATTGATTGATATCACCTAATAATCTGAGCTTTCTGGGTTGTTTAGAATACATTGAAAAATGTAAAATAAAAAGAAACAATCAGAAAGAGAGAACATAACACAATCAAGATAAAACCAGTAACAAACCACTGAATTGCATAATAACAAAATAAAACCGGGAGCAAGATAGAAGAGTGCTTAAAGCAGTTCTCATATGTGCTACTTTACGTGATATCTTCTGGGTAAGGAATCACTTACATGTAAATCTATTTTAGTTATTGAGCTTGACCATCACACTATTTCCTGGCAGACATTGAATATACAGAAAAGCACTGTTTGTGCTTCAGACCATAGTAAAGATAAACTGGCTATGCTTGTAATATTTATGTGCTTCGATGTATTTCATTGCAACAATTTATATCTTATTAGACATTTAGTAAGACATGAAGACATAAGTGGATTTAATCAGACATGTAATTATTTTTACGCCTGCAATGCAAAAATATGCATAAATGAATTTATGGTTATTTGGCAATCAGGAGAATAGTGTTTATAAATGTTGAAACAGCTGCTGGCAAATCTATGTGCAAAAGCAAGGAAAACAGCTTTTAGCATCCAGTAGTTAGATAGGCTTGTTTAGTATCTTATGACAGTCTGGCTAAATTCTAGGCAATTTCACTCAAGTCAGCTAAATTATCTTTGTTGCGTGCATATCTATTTTATAGTGCAAGCCTATCCTCAAATTATGCTGACTAGAGAATGACTGTAATTCCTACTAAATCTCCATTAATGCCATTATGGCGAACTTATGACACAGTGACATAGTTACAACATTCTCACTGTAAATGCTGTGCACTTGCATCTTGTAACTTTGTGGCTATATTTTCGTAAAGGGTAGAAATAGTTAAAAATAGGTCAAAGAGAGGAAGGTATAAACAGGTGTGATGAATCTGTGGGCCACCAAATGCGCTGAACTACAACCCCATCAATCCACCCAGCATAGTCTGTGATGGTGGGTAATGTGAGTTATAGTCCAATAATATTTGAAGGGCTATAAGGTCTCTATCTCTACATCAGGGGAAGTGTGGTTTTAGATGCCATCCTGCCATCCTCCAGGGTTAAGTCCCACCTCTATTATTAGCAAAAAATTACACCAGCAAAAGCAATGTCATAATAAAATACACAATCACTGGAATCAATAGAGACCTCCTCACATTCATTCACTTTGCCTATCTACATTGTAATATAGGATGTCAATTGACTCAATGGCACAGCACCATAGCAGACCTCAATCATTGAACAAAACTTTATGGTTTTCAAGGTGTGTGGCTGTGTGATACATCATTCTTTCACTGTATCTGTGCTTTTAATCTATAGAGGCAAATAATAATAATAATAATAATAATAATAATAATAATAATAATAATTTATAGCCCACCCAATCACAAAGAATCCGGGCGGGTTACAACAATAAAAATACATAGAATATAATAGAATTAAAAAATTAATCCCTTCCCAACCCCCCCAACCCAATGCTAAAATTACAATGAAACAAACATTATTTAAAAACAAAAATACAAAAGTTTAAAAAGAGAGATAATTGGTAGACAGAGTGACGTAGATCAATTTGTGCAGGGAGATAATGACACTGGTGATAGCGAAATAGCACTTTGCCCAAATATATAAATTTAGAAATGAAATCTGAAAGACATGTTTAAAAATAAGGCATTCTCTCAGATCCCCTTACCAGATGTCTCACCTCAAGACTGCACAAGAACCTCAGTTCTACTCTTGAAAAAGGGGTTTTATGACTATGGCTCCTCACACAAAGGGCCATCCCTACAATTAGGCAGAAGTGGCTGATTGTGGGTGTCACAAAAAGGCAGCAAATTGTTAGTTATGTAATTAGTTATTCTTGTACTTTTTAAGAGGGGTGAGGTGATTGTGGGATTTTCTGCTTCTGCCTCAGCTGCCAGAACAATTTGGCTGCCCTTAGGTTCTATGCCCCTGGGTTAGGATGAGAAAGGGGCCTTGTTGCTGCAT
The DNA here is from genome assembly GCA_026167975.1 of Phrynosoma blainvillii. Classification (NCBI taxonomy): domain Eukaryota; kingdom Metazoa; phylum Chordata; class Lepidosauria; order Squamata; family Phrynosomatidae; genus Phrynosoma; species Phrynosoma blainvillii. Next base: position 45,125,319 of record JANUYF010000005.1, read on the forward strand.
CTGCACTGCAGAAACAATCTGTTTTGATACTACTTTAACTGCCATGGCTCAATGCTATGGAATTCTGGGGAACAGTAGTTTGTTGTGGCATCAGATCAGAGGTCTGTAGCATTGATCCATGGCAGTTAAAGCGGTGTCAAAATGGATTGTTTCTGCAGTGCAGAAGCAGCTAACATTGTGCTTTGCCACAAGCATCAAAATATCTTAGGCTAGCCTGGTCCCTACAGGTAAGCAACATGATGTGTTCTGTGGTGAAGAGCTCATGCCCTGGTGGCGCAGTGGTTAAATGCCTGTACTGCAGCCACTCACTCACATACCATAAGGTTGCGAGTTCAATACCAGCCAGGAGGCTTAGGCTCGACTGAGGCTTGCATCCTTCGGAGGTCACTAAAATGAGTACCTAGGCTGTTGGGGGACAATTACCTTACACTTTGTAAACCACATAGGGAATGCTTAAATGCACTGATAAGCAGTATAGAAATGTACTTGCTATTGCTATGCCTCAAAGCTGGAATCCAGTGCATTCTTTATGCCCATTCCCACAGAACATCCCAAGGACTTTTCAACACATAAATGTCTGTAGCCACATAATATATCTCACTTTAGCTCCTTTTGTGCAGTCCCACTATTCTAAAAGGTATACCAGCTAAACAACTCCTCCTCCCTTACTCAACATGCAGTAATAATGACTTCCAGAAAGGGAACAAATAGGGGGAAAGTGTGGACATAGGGAAAGGGGAAGGTTGTAGACCAATAAACCTCAAAATCCACCTGATATTCATGTACCAGGGATCTCCATGTACCAGCAAAGGCAAATAGATGTGCATTCGTAAGTGAACACAAAGCACTCAAAACCAGAATGGCAATTAAACCATAAAATGACATATTGAAAATTAGCAAAAAAGACAGATCATATGGAGTGAGTTTGTGCTCTTCAGTTTATTTTTTAAAAATTATCTTCGCAGCATACATCCTGATTCTAGAAAAATAATGGGATGAAATGCCACAAGACTATGTCATTTGAACTACTTTTTGAAACCACATGAATTGATTGATTAAATAACTTTCCCCACCAGATACACCTCTATGACAGAGCCAATCTGGACAGGACCCTGTGACTCTTTTCTTTCTTTCTTTCTTTTCCTTTTTTAAAAACAACAAAGTATAATTTGAGCCTTATAGCTCCTGATTAGCAACAAATTGATTGCATAACCACTTTTAACTAATTTCCTCAATCTTTGTTTATTAGCCTTAGACTTGATTGTAAAAAATTAAAAATTAAAAAGGTCCAAAGGTGGCTGAGCAGCTTGCCTTGATTTTCAAAAGCAATTTGTAATCCCTTTTCACTTCTGTGAAAAATTGAATGGACAAAAATTTGTGTTTAAAAAGTTGACTTGTGGGAAGCACATTGTATCTAGGGGAAAATATAATAAATATTACATTTTCTTCAAAACAGTGTTTTTGCATAAAAACCCTTTGTGAACTCTTCACAAAAAAAGTTCTAAAATGTAAAAAAATCACTGAAAAATATACAAAAATTTGGTAATCTCACCCAGTGGGGAGAAAATCCATGGTTTTCATTTGTACATGCAAGGATGAAATAGGAGAAGATTTGCATCTCTAGATGAGTACAGCTAGACTGTTGGGCACAAGGGGAGGGATTCTTTAACAGTGACCACCACAGCAACAGTTCAGGGGGCATCATTACTAATTTTGAGGAATCCTAAACATATTTATTTTCTACAGCATTTCTACTTAATATGTTTTATTGCACTGTCAAATTTAGATTTTTTAAAATTATTATTATTAACTGCTCTCAAGTTGACCTTGGCATGATAGCCCTGTGAATGAGACATCTCCAAGACTCCCTATCTTCCACTGCTCTGCTCAAGTTTTGTAGATTCATGCCCTTGACCTCCCTAATTGAATCAAGCCTTCTGGCATGTCTCTCTTTCTACTACCCTCAACCTTTCCTTTTCTAATGAGTCATGCCAAAATATGTTGTGGCCAAAATATGACAACCTCAATTTGATTATCTTGGCTTCTAGGGAGATTTCAGGCTTCAACTGTTCAAGGACCCGTTTCTTTCCCCTTTTGGCTGTCTACGGCAGGGGTAGGCAACCTTTTTGAGCTAGGGGCCAGGTTGCTGTCCCTCAGACAATTGGGGGGCCGAAGCACCAAAAATAAATAAATAAATAAATAAATAAATACAAATAAACATAAAAAATAAAATAAAAAATAAAAAATATGCATGCACTCTCTCTCAGCCCCAGAAAAGCCTGGAGATTTTGCCAAGAAAACCCCAAGAACAAGTAATAACAACAATAATCAATATCATCATGGCGGGGGGCGGCGGGAGCGGGGGGCGGCAGCGACGGCAGGACTGGCCTGGGGCCAATCCAAAGGCCTCCGGGGGGGCGCATCCGGCCCCCGGGCCTTAGGTTGCCTACCCCTGGTCTACGGTATCCTCAGCACCACATCTCAAATGAGTTTGTTTTCTTTTTATCTGCTTTTTTTCACTGTCCAGCTCTCACATCCATACATAGTGATGAGGAGTACCATAGCTTGGATAACTCTAACTTTAGTGCTCAGTTGTATATCTTTCCTCTTTAGGATCTTTTCTAGTTCTCTCATGGCTGCTCTTTCCATTCCTAGGCTTCTCATTATCTCTTGACTGCAGTCTCCATACTCTTCAGTGTTTGATCCAAGATCTGAGAAATTTGTATTTCGATTTCTTCAGGATAAATTTATTTCACTCCTCCACTTAATTGATTCATTAGATTTAATAATTTTATTGGGCTGGAAATTTAGAGTTGCTGCTGTTTCTTATTTTTAGTTAATTTTGTCACTATGGCTTAATTGAAATATGTTGTTCATACTGGCAATGGATTTGCTGGGTGCTGCCTCAGTAGAGCTGTTATTCTTACAAAAAGCCTATAAATACTATATACAAATAAATAAATAAATGACAGCAAGGTAACATCTGTTATACCATTTCTTTGCATCCTTTTTAAAAGTTGCTTTCCCCCAAAATAATCATTTATGTTTTTAACATAAATTTCCTCATTTTATTTTGTTACATGCATTTCTTTATAATGCATGGTTCTGGCCTTGAAAGAACTTCAGATATTATTTTATAAAGCAGTGCAAGGTACTCCTGCTGGCATTTTTAAGAGGGAGAAACCCTAGTATATGCAAGCCTAAGAGGGAGCTGTCGATCATGGCCCTAGATAAACAGACATTTATTGCTGAAGAGAAATGGGAGGATCTTCCCACAGTATCTCTGATCCAGTCTTGCCAGCTTGGTAACTGTATAACTCTAATGAGAAGGTGGGTGTGGAGGGACCTATTAATTCTTTTACCAATTTGTAGTAGCAAACAGCTTCTTGTCTAGTTCATTTAATTCCAAAATAAAGAACAGGAAAATAGTCTGAAATGATAGCCCACTGCTGAGAGGAAAAGGAGACTTGAATTTGTTTTAAAATAACAACATTATGGCTTTATTTGAACTAAGAGCTGATCTAGAGTTTGGAGTTACATGAAATAGCTTTTGGCTCATGAGTTTTTCTTCTGTCCCTTCTTCTTGTACATAGGCCTGAAAGGAGGCCATTGGACATTTTTGTTTCCATCTTCAACAAACTTTGGTTTAGTAATAAAGCCAAACCATAAACTGTGGTTAATCTCAAACCTTATATTGAATAAATCAGCTTAATGAACAACCCTTCAAAGTCAGTGTAATTCAGAAAAAACATACTTAAAGGTAACTGCACTTTGTCCAAGAACTCAGTGAGATGTAGTAGTTTGAATTATGGATTCTGGGAAACCAAGGTTTAGATCCCCATTTAACCATAGCAACCCATTGGATGACCTGGGGCATGTCAAAGGGCTGGAGCAAATGGGTGGGAAAGAGTGGCCTGAGTTCACTCCGGCTGCAAGTGGGTAAGACCACACTGACCACACGGCCCACTCCCAAAGCAAGCTGCAGCCACAGGACCCAACCCGCTCTTCCAGGAGCCAGGATTATCCCTACTTCTTTTTGCTCCAGTCCACCATGCGTGGATTCGGCACAGCTTTGGGCCACTTTGGAGCCATGTGTCATTTGAACACCATGCCTCCAAAGTGGCTGGAAGCCATTTCATTTGGTCCATCTGTTTCAGGCCATAGGACGTTATCACACGGGGAGTTGCGGGGAGAAAGTGGAAATAAACGGGATGAGCGGAAGACTTTAATTTACGGGATTTGTCCCGTTCCACCTCGTCTGATAACTAAATTCAAATTTAAAAGGGGGTTAATTCAAACAAAACCCTGATCTTTTCAAATCCTCAAAAATCCCAAAAATGAAAAGATCAGGTTTTCGTTCGAATTAACCCCCTTTTAAATTCAAATTTAGTTATCAAACAAGGTGGAACGGGACAAATCCCGTAAATTAAAGACTTCTGCTCATGCCTGTTTATTTCCACTTTCTCCCCGCGACTCCCCGTGTGATAACGTCCATAGTCTTTCAGTCTCAGATTAAAGCAGTGGCAAATCTCCTCTGAATTAATCTTGCTATGATAGGTCCAGCTTAGGCTCACCAAACTGAATTTAAGTTAAAAACAGAACCAAAAGCTTCTGATGTCATGGTCATATTGGTGGGTAGTATGCAAGCTTCAGACTTAGCCATATAACTTTAAATCAAGGATGGGAAACCAGCTTTTCCCATACTGTAGAATTATTGTACCAAGCATACTTTATGCCTATGCTGGACAAGGCAGCTGGAACTTCCAGTCAAACAACTGCAGGAAGGCTGAATGATTCCCACCCTTGTTATAAACTATTATCTTGACTGAATTAAGGTAAACTACAAGTTTGACTATGTGCACAACAGCATACTTTAAATTAAAGGACAAAAATTAAAAATGTTTCTAAGCTTCAAGTAGGGAAGGCTGATCACTGAAATTGTATACAGATATACCTCAGATAACAAAGTGGATGTGTTCCTGGGATTTAGTTCTTTAACAGAAGCTTTGGTACTAGAGGTAGAAAGAACATGGAAAGAATAGTGATAGGCTCCTACACCATGAAAAAAGCTAGCAGTTAAATATGTTTCAGCTAAATTTTTATGCAAAACTAATATTATGCACATGTGAAAAATCAAAGAACCCGTTCAAATAAGCCTTGTATAAATAAATAAAATTTAAAAAAACACACCACATTTTGAATCTTCTAGAGACCATGAGAAAGCTTCTACCAAAATGTATCCCAGGATTATTTTTGTCTTTCAACAGCCTTAATTTTTCTTATGCTTTCCATTTTAGTGGGAAAACTTGTAGATCTATGCCTTTTCCACATCAGGGTAGCTGGTGAGGCAAGCTAATCTACTTTCTCTCTTTTTTTTTTCTGTTTTGCTCTTCACACACGCTCAGTAGGTGATTCTTTAGGCAGCTGTTTTTCTTGCCTAATTGTACATAAAAGTACACATAGCTACAGTAGGTTCATCTAGAGTAGAATCCTGTTCTTTCTCAGGTCAATCTTTATTGCACTGTTTACTGAAGACATGCTGTTGCACACCAGCAGTGGTGTCACTGGTGTGTGCAAAGGTGCAGCCTGCACCGGGTGACACCTCAAAGGGGCAAACACACACATTGGGTGATACCAGGGGCAGGGGCAGGGGCAGGGACACCACTGCACACTAGCACTGAATGTCTGTCTTTCTCCAGCCCTTCTTCAGCATCCTCCAAATGCAATGCTGCAAAAACAAAAATAAAAGCCTTCCAGCTAGACAGAAGGCAAGAAGGAACGGGGCTGGGTTCCTGTAAAAAGACTGTTAAAAAGAGCTTCTTTGTGAGAGGTTTTGTTAACTGAGATATATATGTATACTAAACTACTGTACATATTAAACAATAACATAAATAATGTACAATATTATATGCTATGTGATAATATACATTCGAATACAAAGTAAAATCAATAAAGAGGGGAAATTGAGGTGATTCAAAACACACACACACACACACATCTCAAGTAAGACTTTGACAAAATAGGCCAATAGGAGGAGGGAGGACACCAGCCTTTAAGGCCTAAAGGGCCTCACATTCTGAGAGAGATTAGACTGGCCTTCTGCTATGCCACATCCCAGTCCCATTCCATTCCATGTCATTTTTACTTTCTCTGTGTTCTTCTCAACTCCCCAGCTCTTAAACTGTTTCCCTGATCTTCTTCTTCTTCTTCGTATTCATCTTCGTCTTTGTCTTCTGGGCTCTGCCTCTGTCTTTCTTTCCAAAGAAGGACATGATGTATCATGCAGATTAGTTTACCTAACAACAGAGGCACAAAATGCATTTCCTCTAAACCCAGTCTTTCTTTTTGTGAGGCCTTCCTGTCTTACTGAATCTGGTAGAAAGAGAGAGTGCCACCAACAACCTAAAATGAGTTAACTCCAGCATTAATCAGGAAATTAGTGAATTAAGCTCCACTAGGGGAAAACTATTGAAATAATTTGAGTTAATATACTGATGTCGTCCTAATTATAGTTTATACATAATGAGATGAGTAAAAGACTGAAGCTCATATCCAGTTGTATGTATGAGTCATATGTGAAACAAGCCTAAGATATCTAATGATTTTCTTGCAGAATACATAGGGGATTCTTTTCATTTCTCGTACAGTTGGCCTGCCATATCAACAGGTTCTGCATCTATGGATTCAACCACTGAAAAAATATTTTTAAATTCCAAAAAAACCCAAAAAAAACAACACCTTGATTTTGCCATTTTATATGAGCGACACCATGTTATTATGCCATTGTATATAACAGGACTTGAGCATCCATGCATTTAGGTATTCACAGTGGGGCCTGGAACAAAACCCCAATGGATAACAAAGGCCCACTGTATTACACTAGCACACTGATATCCTCCATCAACAGACCTAAATGATGGAACTATGGGCCTTTGCAGACTGCCAGAAATAGTGCACATTAAATTGAGGCACTGCCCTGGCTCAGTGCTAGGGAATCATGGGAACTGTATTTTTTTTCTGGGACATTGAGCCTTCTCCATCAGAGAGCTCTGGTGCCACAATAAATTACAGTTCCCATGATTCCCTAGCACTGAGCCAGGGCAGTGCCTCAATTTAATGTGCACTATTTCTGGCAGTCTGCAAAGGCCTTTTGTCAGACAATGTCTTTCCCCTAACTGAATAGTTTTTGAGGCATTGTAAATGAGGGTGCTAGGAAATGAATGTGACGAACCACTCCTGCCACCTTGACTATTTCTCTCTCTTACACTTTTACGTGACTGGCTTCATAGCCCTCATCACATACCGGTCCAAGAACTATTAATAACACACTGGTAGCGTTTGTTCAAAATTCTCACACAGAGGCCAAAATAGTTTTTTATAAAATATAAGATGCTTTTATTGTGTTTCAAACATATAGGCAATGTTTCTTGTTTCCATCTTCAAACTTGGTAATAATATTACTTGGTTACAGGTTCAAGTGTATTGTAGTTATTTCAAATACAATCCTTCAGCTGTTTTTATGTTCACAATCTAACCACACAGACACTCTCTACACCAGAGCTCTGTTGAACCACAAAGAGTTCTTTTTTCTTCTTTTGAGTCTTAGCTTTGTTCCACTTAGTTCCCAGAGGAACGATCCACAGCCTCTGGCTTAAGGTACTGCCTCACTGTACCTCTATCTAAGTCAGACCAAACTGACACTCTCGGAGGTTCTAAGCCTTCTGTTCCACATTTCCCAACTCCCTAACTGACTATATCCCTCACCGCCTGAGCTATTTATCTCCTTCCAGCTGCTGTCTCATTGGCTGATTCCAGCTGTCTCAGGATTGGTCAGCTGTCTTCTGGTCTTCACAGCTCCCTGCTGCCTTTCTGTTTATCACAATGAAGTCTACAGTTCTCTCTCAGTTGTGGGGCTCGCTTTGAACAGGCAGCTGTAGAGACCCTTCATGGTGCTGCTGACTGAAAATGTAGGTTTTTGGGGGATCAGTTTTGGTTAACCAATATAAACATGAATTCCAGAAGTTACAAGATTATCCAGCTTGAAGTCTCACAACTATTGAACAAGATGCCAGCTTTTTATATAAAATATACCTAATTTTAGTAGGAGCTATTAATGCCAAATAATCCAGGTCTGTTAAAGTCAAATCAAACATTGATTCTGTTTTTTCTATGAATCAGATGACATTGCTGAGTTTGCAGATATGCAGCTGTGGAAGAAATAATTTTAATAGCTGTACTACTTCTGTGTGATTACTTTGTTTAAACTTTTACAAACACCTCAGTGCACTTCATGGAAAATAGTCTTCTTGTGATAACAGGTTGAGATTGGATTTAGTATTCTATTGCATTTATTGAAGAAGTATCCAGATATTTAAATTTGCTAAAGGGACTCTTTTCCTACTTCATTTCTGCCACAACTACGACAGAAAATAAAGCAATAATAAAGGAAGAGACAAATGTTTTTCCTATTAAAATACTATCATATATTCTTATGCATCAATAGTATCTCTGTTAACAGTAAACATTTGTTGTTGTGTGCCTTCAAGTCATTTCTCACTTATAGCAACCCCAAGGCAAATCTATCACAGGGTTTTCTTGGCAAGATTTGTTCAAAGAGGATTTGCTTTTGCCATCCTATGAAGCTGAAAAAGTGTGCCTTGCCCAAGATCACTCAATGTGTTTCCAGGACCAAGCAGAGACTTAAACCCAAACTCCAGAATTGTAGTCCAGCACTCAAACCACTATGTCACCCTGGCTGAACAGTAAACATAGCAGGGAGTATTTGTCAGTAGTTTATTTAACAGCATTTATATTTGATGTAAAATGTCTAAAGCTAAACTATTCAGATATGTAGCAAACAATAAATGTCCATTTTTTAGAACATGATTTTGTACTTCAGCTTTATGCAGTTAATTTTTTAATGCAAACAATAATCTGGTTCCAAAATAATGTGTACTTTGCAGACATAACAATCTCTGGTATGTAGCTTGTGCAGATGACAGGTTCTCTTTCATTCATACATCAGATGCTATTGCAAAGATTAGTAATGTTTCCAATAAATTACAGATTGACCCATCTGCACGCTTCTATTTGTTGTTGAATCATGCTCTTTTACAACCTCAGTCTGTCAGAACCACACTTAGCTCTTCAAAATTGACTCTGAATCTCTTCTGAAACCACAGAGTGCCCTCTGTTGCTCAAACAAGGCTGCATCTGTGCAGTTTCATTTCATTCTCAATGAGAGATCTGACAGTTTCATAAGTCTGCAACTGCACAGTGCTCACATGACAAAACCTGAAAATATTAATTTTAAAAAATTAAGCATATGCCAAGTGAGAATACACAGCAAAGCAAAAAGACAAATAGGAAATCATGTTTGTAAGATTACACACAAATAGCACTAGCTGGATTAGCTATCTGATGTCTTTTTTTCTTTATGTTTTGATAACAAAATATGTTGGCTAGGATACAAAAATCCTTTGAACCAATTCTGTAAGCCCCAAGAGGCTTATTTTATATTTGTTTTTCTCAAGTAGCAACCATGCAGGCCATTGCCATAAGACAGCCTGCTTTGAAACTAAGGGAAGTATCAGAAGCAGTTCTGATATGACGCAGATATCTGTTGTTCAGAAGAAAAGTCTTCTGATCTGACTTTCTGTGTAGGCTTCATCTGCTCATTGGATCTCAGCTGCTATTTCTGAGAGTAATCAATCTATAGGTTTGCTTAGAGATTGTACTAAGAGTTAACTGAATCTGGGAGCATGGGAGATGTTAAAATGCAATAAGATGGAAAGGAAAAATAAGCACTATTGTAGTGCTAAGTAATTCAACAGATATACACCCATACACACCCACACACTTGTTCAGTAGATGGTTATTCCTCAGCTGTTGTTACACTCAAAAAAGCAAAACAGATGAGTAACATTTCTGTCACTGTGGCATAGTGGGTTGAGCATTGGACTACAACTCTGGAAACCAGAATTGAAATGGAAACCCACTGGGTGACCTTGGACAAGTCATAGACTCTGAGCCTCAGAAAACCCCATGTTATGTTCAACTTAGGGTCGCCATAACTGAGAAATGACTTGAAGGTACACAACAACACTTTGTTCAAGGCTTTGTGTGATGGAAGGAAGAGGCTGTGCAGTCCAGGTATGACTTTCAAGTTTATCTTTTACAGTATGTAGTAGTACGTTTTGTTGCATATGTTTGTAGAATAATATCCAGACAGTTTTTGTCTTCTTTACTTTCTCTAGATGGCTTATAATCAAGAGAAATCTCTCCAAACTTAAATGGTCATACTGTGGCAAACTGACAGTTTATCAGAGTTTTATTTATGAATTTTGCTTTTCCCTCCAAATTTTAAAAAAATGTTTGCAGAGATATAGAAATATGCTCGCTTAACCAGCTCAGCCATGAAACCTGCTGGTTGACCTTGGGTGAGTCACATGCTCTCAGCCTCAAGGGAAAGCAATGGCAAGCTTCCTCTGAACAAATCTTACTAAGAAAACTTCATGATAAGTTTGCTTAGGGTCGCCATAATTTGGAAACAACTTGAAGGCACACAACAACAGCAACACAAACTCATTAAATTATTTCTCACAAACATTCCAGAAATATACTTTTCACAAAGATTTGTTTAAAGTGTTATTATAATAAATGCTTCTAAACAAATACGAGGGGTATCATAAAATTTTAATTATCATCTTTTAAAAAAATTGACAGAAAGTTTGTTTTGATTTGTAGTTGTTAAATTATCTCTGCGTAATCACCATTACACATTTTTCCTAGCATTTCTTGACCCTCCAAATACCATTATTGTAGAAGACTGTCGATTGCACCTTAGGAGGAATGTACACTTTAGTCACTTCTGACACAACCTGTCACAAAAATAAAGGACAAAATGATCTGATTTTCTTAACATCATGCACTTAGGGACCAATGATGACACTGACAAAATTTCATCAATATACCATAATAACCTCCAGGCGATAATTATTACAATAACCCCTCACAAGGTGCAATCTGCAGACTTCTACAATATCAGGTATTCAGAGGATCAAGAAATGCTGGGAAAATGTGTAAATCTGGATTGTGACTATGTAGAGATAAGTTAACAACTATAAATGAAAACAAACTTTCTGTCAATTTTTTATAAGATGATAAAACTTTATGATACTCCCTTGTATAAGAAAAAACGAACCCATCTACATGACACAATAATTATCATGGGAACAAAGGGAAAAATACAGACAAAGGAATTGCTAGAATATTTCTTGTGGTTTCTTTGATGAGTATTTAGAATACCTCAGTGGCAAAATAATATACACTGTGCATATTCTCATTTCATATATATTTACATAGAGCAGGAAAGACTAGATTGTTGACTTGAGAATGTTTATTCATTCAGAAATAAAATATGAAAAATAGAAGTATTTTGCCACAAATAGGGCCTAAATACTCTTAAGGCACCACATTCTGTTTGACCTTGAAGCTAAATAGGGCCAGCCCTGGTTAGTACTTGGATGGAAGACCACCAACAAATACCAGATGCTGTAATGCTATATTTCAGAGGAAGGAACTGTCAAAAGGTTATGAAATTCATGGGGTCACCACAAGTCGACAGGTGACTTGAAGGCATGTACAAACATATCTAAACACACCACAGATATATCAAGTTATCATTTTGGTGCTGCCAGAGAAAACGATGGACTAGCATACTTGTAGCTAGTAATTTTTAAAATGCTAATGTATGATGTGAGAACAGTAAAATGAAATGTAAAGATGCAAGGGGAAAAAGGAAAAGGAAGAACAGATGTTACTGAACACTCATCCACTATACCAGCTTAGCATTTTTCTGCAAATGAATTTCTTTCTAATGTTATGATTAAAACATATATTCATGAAACTGATGTTTTAGTATACGGAATATGATAATATAAGTCTTCTAATATGCATTCATTTTACCATTTTGCATATGATCACATTTTTGTCAAGGTCATAGATTAAAGTTATGGGCTCAAGGTAAAGATATTCACTTCTCAATTTAAAAATCTCTGATTCTTTTTTTATCAAGAAAAGAAAGGAAGAGAAAGAAAGAAAGAAATGAAAAGGGAAGGGAAGGGAAGCGCAAAGTATATTTGAAGTTAAAAATGACAGTCATATTTATTTTCACTATGTTGTTTGAACTATAATATCTGAAATGTTATATTTGTTCTGCATTTCTGTAACCTTTTTTCATATATGCAGCTGTGTAGACATGCAAAGGATTTCACTCTAAAGATAATAATCCAAAAGAAAGTATGATACTATTGCTATTTTAAATATAAGAACTATATCTGGACTTCTTTTTGTGTTATTTTAAAAGCTTCCTCATTACCAGAAGGTTGGTGATCCTGCATAATCAATAAACATGCTATTGATGACTTTTTAAAAGTTTCAGCATGGGAGCCATTTTAGACTGTTGCAGCTAAAAAATCAAAGAGTCCTGTGACAATCTGGCAGCTGGCATATTTAATTTATGTCAGAATGAATATGACACAAAATTGTTGTTTTTATTTTTAAAAGTTTTACAGCAGTGGGGTGGGGAGGAGCCACGAGTGATGGTGTGAGGAGCTGAGATCATATTCTTCTGAAAGTCAAAGCTTAATAAGCCAAATAATTTCTTCTAAATGGAAAAAAAGACTGTGAGTAATTACAAATAAACAAACTGGAATGTGAGGAGAATAGAATGGAACTGCCTAATTAAAGATTTAATGAGAAGAAAGATAAATAAATGGCATTTTTGTTTTCGGCAATTGCTGGCTGTTGTCTGCTAAGCTGATTAGAAGTTAAGATTTATAAAACAAAAGCAAAGTAAAACAGTTAAAAATAAATGTATTGGACTTTATGGAATTTGAAGAATTGAAATATTGAAATATTAATTAAAGAACAAACTGAGAGAGAAAAATATAATAAACTGTATGTCAGCAATTTGAGACACAACAATGATTAGAAGTTGGCAGATGTCCAAAAGTCAAAAAAGAGAACTGAAACAGTTTTAAGTCAGAAGAGACAATCTGTACATCCATCAGATAAAGCGTATGCACGTTTAAGAAGAGTAAACTCACAAGAAAATTTTGAGGCTCATGATAAAGAAATACAAAAAGCTAAATTTGGTTCCATTGCTACAATGCAAAAAAATGCAGCTAAGCCTAAAGTTCCAGGCACCCAGCCAGACAGTGAAGATAGCAAAGGGGATGAAATGAAAACATGGTTCTTGCAGGTGCTAACAGAAAATCAATTCAAAAGCAATGAGGCTTTTAAAGAGACAATAATTAAAAATAATGGAGCACTATCAGAGACAATAACTAATAAAATTATGGATGAAATTAATAAATCTATTCAAATTATTAAAGAAATTGAAAGAGTGGGGGAAAAGTAAATTCAATACAAGAAGAACAAAAAACTCAGCAAAAGATAACTTTGGAATATTCATCCAGACTGGCCCAATTAGAACGAAAAATCATAGACCTGCAGGACCACAACAGAAGAAATAACCTTCATAACTGTGGTTTTCCTGAGCTAGCAAACGAAACACTGAGGACCCTGAAGAAAGAAATTCTCAAATAGCTACAAAGTATTGTTCCTCAAATTACTTGGGAGGAATTGGATGATGCCTTTATAGAACACACTCAGAAAGGAGAGATGTAGTAGTGATGGGTGTCTTGATATTTGCTAGAAGTCAGATTTAGCCAAAACTTTAAGGTCTAGCAAATTCCTCACTTGCCTCGAAGACAATTTCATTGTCCAAAAGGTGGAAGAGGCAACAAGAGGTTCCACTATTTTAGATCTTGGGTCACCTGGTTAATGGGATCACCTGGTTAATGGGGGGCAAGTGGTGAGATCCTTAGGTGGGAGTGATCATGTTCTCCTGGAGTTTGTTATACAGTGGAAAGGAGAAGCCAGGTATAGTCAGACATGCATTCTAGACTTTAGGAGAGCTGATTTCAGTAAACTTAGGGAAATACTGAGGGTGATTCCATTGTCAGGAATACTAAAAGAGAAGGGAGTTCAGGATGGATTAAAGTTTCTCAAAAGGGAGGTACTGAAGGCACAATTTAAAACAGTTCCAATGAGGAGGAAGAATGGGAGGTGTCTGAAGAAACCAGGATGTATGATTAAAGTTACAACTGAGCTAAATTTTAAATGGGACATGTATAAGAAATGGAAAAAAGGGGAAATCACCAAAAAGGAATTCAAACAAATCGCGAGTACATGTAGGAGGAAAGTCAGAAAAGCTAAAGTGCAGAATGAACTCAGGTTTTCTAGAGAAGTTAAGAACAACAAAAAGGGCTTTTTTGGGTATGTCTATAGCAAAAGGAAGAAGAAGGAAATGGTAGGGCCACTGCACAGCGAAGATGGCAAAATGCTAACAGGGGACAGAGAAAAGGCAGAAATACTCTGTAGCAGAAAATGAGACAAAGAGACACCATGGACTGAAGAAAAGAAAGTTTTATTTTGAAAAAACAAAAAAAAAAATTACGCTAGTGGGATCAGCAGGAAATAGCTTTCCAGAGATGCTGAGCTCCCAACTAAGCAACTGAAGACCTTTTTATAGGATCACACATATATAAAGAGCATTTCACCTCCCTCCCTCCTTGGGTAACTAGTTTCACAATATTCAGCACTTCTTACTTGGGCAAATATTGTTTTCAGTACAGGAAAATGTTTACAGTACAAAGAGGATGCTTTCGGTACAGGGAGTCTGAGGCTTTATCAGTGTGAAGCTTGATTGTAGTACAGAGCATCACCTGTGTTTAGCTAAAAGAAACAACCAGGGAGACCAAAAAAATCAAAGTCTCATCTAGAGTCCCGGTTGATTATCTAGACCAGGGGTAGGCAACCTTTCCCCTTTAAGGGCCGAGGGACTTCAGCTCCCAATCCCAGGAGCTATTGGCCAACATGGGACTATTGGCCAACATGGCTGAGGCTTCTGGGAGCTGAAGTCCCTCAGCCCTTAAAGGGGAAAGGTTGCCTACCCCTGATCTAGACTGACCCCGAATAGCAATCATAGATAGTCATTTTAGAATACAGTTTTTCAGCTATAAGCAATTGACTACTTCAACTCAACATCTTCTTTGCCCCAGTCTTTTCACAAAAGGAAAAGGGTGCTCACCCTGAGGAAAATGGAGCACAGAACACAATAGGGGAAATGCAGCACAGAATAAGTAAAGAGGTAGTACAGGAATACCTGGTTAATAATCTACATGAATATAAGTCTCCAGGACCAGATGAACTGCATCCAAGGGTATTAAAAGAATTGGCAAATGTAATATTGGAGCCATTGGCAATAATCTTTGAGAACTACTGGAGAACAGTAGAAGTCCCAGCAGACTGGAGGGGAGCAAACATTGTCCCCCAGCTTCAAAAAGGGGAAAAAAGACAATCCCAACAATTATCATCCAGTTAGTCTGACATCAATACCAGGAAAGATTCTAGAGCAGATCATTAAACAGAGAGTTTGTGAACATTTAGAAAGGAATGCCATAATCACAAAAAGTCAACATGGGTTTCAGAGAAACAAGTCATGCCAGACAAATCTGATCTCTTTTTTTACAGAATTATCAGCTTGGTAGAAGAAGGGAATACTGTAGATGTAGTAGATCTTGATTTCAGTAAGGCCTTTGACAAGATTCCCCATGACATTCTGGCAAACAAGCTATGCTAGTAACAAGCTATCTATGATTGCTAGTAAAATGTGGGCTAGAAAAGGTAACTGTTACATGGATTTGTAATTGGTTGACCAACTGAACCCAAAGGATGCTCAACAATGGCTCCTTTTCATCCTGGAGAGAAGTGACCAGTGGGGTGCCACAAGGTTCTGTCCTGGGCCCAGTGCTATTCAACATCTTTATCAATGACTTGGAGAAAAGAATGGGGGCATGCTTCTCAAATTTGCAGATGACACCAAATTAGGAGGAGTAGCTAATACCCCAGAGGACAAGATGAAAATTCAAAATGAGCTTGTTTGGAGGTTCTAGCAGGGGAGCTCAGCTATCGTATACCCTTGACCGAAGAACGGTACACTCCTTCTATCTGGGATGGTCGTCCTCTTCCACCGAGCGCACAGCTTCGGGAGGGACGCACATGGAGCGGTGAGGGAGGAAGGGGACACCCGCCTAGCCAGCCAGATCAGCCGAATCAACCCTGGCGATCAATGGGGTGACAGATGTCGCAGCCAGATCGCCCTCACATCTACCTAAATTTAGAAGAGCCCTCTTTCTAGCTCGATTTAACGCCCTCCCTTCAGCGGTTCTGGAAGGAAGGTTCAAGAAAATTCCCTTCAAAGCACGGCTTTGTCCCTGCAATGAAGGAGATATTGAAACTCTTGAACATATCTTTCTTTACTGTCAATTCTATAAAGATACTCGGCACCAACTGATTACCCCTCTTCTGGAAAAATCTCCAAAATGTTCAGATACCTCATTTGTTTGTAGCCTTTTGAATTGTCAGTCACCTAGTATTGTATACAAAGTAGCAAAATTCTGTTACATTGTATGTAAAATACGCCCTATAATGAAGAGAAGAAACTGAAATATTAACCGAGACCGATATTGACAGACAACCGAGAAGATGCGGACTGCGCTACATGTCCCTCGTTCTGTTCTCTGTGCTTGTATTTTGTGTATAATAACTACATTTTATCCTTTATCTTTTTTATCTTTTTTATTCTTTTGCCATTTATAATTGTAGTACAATCTAGAAGTTTTTATAATTAGAGTTTAATTACGGTTTATTGTGATTCGATTGCTATTTGTACTTGCTGGTCAATGACCGAATAAACTTTTACATTACATTACATTACATTCAAAATGACCTTAATAGATTAGCAAGCTGGGCCAAAGCTAACAAAATGAATTTCAACATGAAGATGTGTAAGGTACTGCACTTAGGATTGAAAAATGAAAGGTATAGATATAGGATGGGGGACACCAGGCATAATGAGACTACATGTGAAAGGGATCTAGGAGTCCTAGTAGACCACAAGTTGAACATGATTCAACAATGTGATGCAACAGCTAACAAGAGGCCACCATCAGAACAAGAGGCCACTGTCAGAACAGAATTTGGGGAAATAGGGTGGTTCCCAATAGGCAAAGGAGTCAGGCAAGGCTGCGTCCTATCACCCTACTTCTTTAACTTGTATGCTGAAAACATCATAAGAAAAGCAGAATTAGAATCAGAAAAAGGAGGAGTTAAGATAGGAGGAAGCAACATTAACAATCTAAGATTAGAGGACAGCACCATAATATTAGCAGAAGACATTCAGGAATTGGAACAGTTAATAAAGAAGGTCAAAGATGAAAGTGCAAAGGCAGGTCCGATGCTGAACATAAAGATAACAAAAATCATGACCACAGAAAAAATACACAAATTCAATCTAGACAACGAGGAAATTGAAATAGTTAAAGAATTCTCATATCTAGGATCAAACATTGACCAGAATGGAAACTGCAGTCAAGAAATAAGAAATAGGAATGAAAATAGCAACTATGAAAGAACTGGAAAAGAAACTGAAGAGCAAAGGCATACAACTGAGCACTAAAGTCAGAATCATTCAGGCCATTGTATTCCCAATTACCATGTACAGATGCGAGAGCTAGACAGTGAAGGGGGCAGACAGAAAGAAAATCAACTGATTTGAAATGTGGTGCTGGAAAAGAGTAGTTAGGATACCATGGACAACCAAGAAGACAAACAAATGGGTTCTTGGACAGATCAGACCAGGGCTCTCCTTGGAAGCAAAGATGATCAAGTTGAAACTATCGTACTTTGGCCACATAATGAGAAGGCACAGATCACTAGAAAAAACAATAATGCTAGGAAAGGTAGAGAGTAGAAGAAGGAGAGGAAGACCACAAACCAGATGGATGGACTCAATCAGGGGGATTATGGGCAAGGGCTCGCAGGTTCTGGTTAAGGCAGTGGAAGATAGGGATTCTTGGAGATGTCTCATCCACAGGGTCGCTATGAGTCAGAAGTGCCTCAAGGGCAACTAACAACAACAAAGGTTAAACCACATAAATAAGAATTATTCAAGGATATGTTGGAGGGGTTTTCAAGAAATTGGTACTTATATTCATATGTGGTGGGGTTGTAGATCTGTAAAGAAATTTTGGCAATTAGTATTTAAAGAGATAAAAGAGATAACAGAAATTGAGTTAGAAATATGCCCAAAGATAGCATTATTGTCTATATATGATAAGATCAACTGCACCCAGGCTATGAAGGACTTAATCACAAATTTATTAACAGCAGCAAGACTAATTATAACCAAAAAAAAAAAATATGGAAAGTTCAGGGAGATCTGCAAATACAAGATTGGTATAAAAAGTATGGCAAATGGCAATTAATGATAAGTTAACATGTGAAATTAAGGTTTAAAAAAGGAACAATGAAGAGGAATGACTTTGAAACAATATGGAAGATATTTGTACAAAAGGTTCTAGTTAAAGAGGAGGTGGTTTATCTCCACAGGAAGAGTTACAGTTTTGGAGGATAGGATAACATGAAGATATTAGGCTCTGGTAATGGGGAGCACTTGATTATAAAGATAAGTTAATTAGTGATAAATTAATAGTATTAGACTTTAGTGGTATTAAGAATAGTATATCTTGAAAAGAAGATAGTAATAAGAATGAAGATATCAATAATAATTTCATGTGTTTTTTCTGATCATTGGTTTATTTAATATTAAATGGTTTAATATGAATAATTAAGGTAATTAAGAATGGATAATTAATGTGACTTATTACATATTGTATGTGGAATACTATTTATAAGATATTTTAAAATACTATTTTAAGTAAAAAAATTAAAAAGTTTTAAAAAGTTTTACAGTGGTAACTTTTTAAATAATAAGTTCCTCTTTCTAAACTCTGGTATCTATTAGGATTCTCAGAAGCCAGTGAAATTGATCTACATTACCTATATTTGCCTGTGAGGCTTCTCCTGTTTTAAAGATTACCAAACTTTCATACTCACTCACCAGGTTGAACAGGTATACGACACTATGATGGTAATAACCATGGCTGCACAACCAATAAAGTGTTTCAGGGACAGCACATCTTTTTGCTGATGACATCAAAATGCATGAACTCTGACAGGGCAATTTAAACCCACCTTCCTGCATAGTCTTCCATCGATTTAAAAGCTGGATACAATCATGCATACACTTTCATGCATATATGCTTGTAATAGAATGGGCAGTGGTACTTCACAGCCCAAGCAGGGTTAGGATTGTCAAATCAGGATTTTGCCAGGCCCTGAAATTTTAGGGCCAAAATCTGAGACCAACAGCAACCTCTTTTGATGACACACAATCTGGTGATATTAAAAGGGAAGTTCCTGATGGTTATATTAAACATGATATATTAAGCTCCAACTACAGCTTCACAATGCTAGTTAAACAGGAAGAAAACCCCAAATCTAACAAATTAGTACACATGCACATATACATTTTTCAAGACAGTGCTCTTGCCCTAAGATATCCCCCTCTCCTCTTAAAAATTGAAGACTCAGGCTCAGGGCCTAAGATTTGGCAATTCTAAGCAGGGGTACATCTCACCTCAAAATGATAGAACATGACATACCCTCTGCTCAATCCATGAATGGCCTACAATTCTATGAAGAGTTCCCTGGGCATAAGTCCTGGGAGAATTTTCACTTTAGACATTTTTCTAAGACGATATACATAAGATAGCATTCAAAGGCATAGCCATGATATTGTGGATCAATATGCAAAGGGATCTTGTAGCACCTTTGAAACTGAGAGAAAGAAGGTGGTAGCAGAAGCTTTCATAGGCTGCATCCAAACTGCAGAAATAATCCAGTTTGACACCACTTTAACTGCCGTGACTCAATGCTATGGAATTCTGGGAACTGCAGTTTGTTGCAACACCAGAGCTCTCTGACAGAGGAGGCTAAATGTCTCACAAAACTACAATTCCCAGATCTCCACAGCATTGAGCCACGGCAGTTAAAGTGGTTTAGAACTGGATTATTTCTGCAGTACGGATGCAGTCATTAAGGCTACTTCATCAGATGCCATCCCAAAGTTTCAAGCCTTTGCAGACTGCCAGAAATAGTGCAAATTGAGTCCATTTAACTGCCCTGACTCAGTGCTAGGGAATCACGGGAACTGTAGTTTATTGTGGCACCAGGGCTCTCTGACAGAGAAGGCTCAATGACTCAGAAAAAAATACAGTTCCCATGATTCCCTAGCACTGAGCCAGGGCAGTTAAAGTGGACTCAATTTGCACTATTTCTAGCAGTCTGCAAAGGCCTAAGTTACAAGATCCTTAAGATTGCACTGTTAGCTTCAGTTGTAATAATGCCAAAATAGAAAGCAGCACATTGCAATATAAAGTGTTAGACTTGGACTACATTGGATGGGTCACCCTTATCTCAGACCACTTAACCTTAAAGGCCTGTTATGAGGCTAAAGGGAGTGTGTGAAAACCTTTGTATTTCTTTAGCTACCCATAGAATATTTGTGCCAGAGGGTGGGATAAAAGAGGCTCAAATAAATAAGTAAATTCTGGGATGAATTAACTGAACAATTTATTCAGAATAGACTGAATGTAGTAGTCACTGATTTCTGAGGCCACACTCCACTCAGCAGAAGTGGGCTGTAGTCCACCAAAGTTTATACCAAACAACTTTTGCTAGTATGTAAGCTGCCATAAGACTCTTAATTTTTTTAACAACAAATTAAAACTCTTCCTTTAACAACACTTTAACAACAAAAACACCCTATAATCATTTCCCATTGGTAAATAATTTATACTGTCTTCTCTGCTGATTTTTGTAACTGCATAAATTCCCATAAAAACGTCAAATCCTTTATCCATGTAATGCCAACATTCTTATGTAATCTGGCAGACAGTGGCCACAAGAGGGCACAAAAGGGATTTTGTTGCAATTTGAGTTAGCTCATAGCTGTGTTCTTCAGCCTATATTTTTTTATTTACAAATAATTTATTGTTAAATTTTATATCATATTTTTGCTATCAAAAGGATCAAGGTTTTATTTTTCAAGAAGTAAATAACTAGTTTTTGGTCTGGATGTAGACTTAGGGCACATTCAGACTTACTGGAAAGTCCCATATCTTGTGTCTGTTCTTTTCTTTTTTATACTAGGTTAAAATAAACTGATCTGGGGACATGGTATAAAAAGTCCCAGATTGTACCAGGAGTTGACAGAAAATATAGTGGCATGAACAAAATGTGTATGGATCTCCAAAATAAATATTTCTAAAATGGAAAGAACAGGAACACAATCTGAGACTTTCTGGTCTTTTAAATCAGTCTGGACACACCCTTGATTAATTGTAATTAGCTCTTGCCAAAATTAATAGGATCAGCAGTGAATTTCCCTCTTTGGAGCCTTATTTCAGATATATCACTGCTTTCCAATAAATGTCTACTCTGAATAAATCCCACTGAGTTAAATGTGGCATACTCCAAGGAAAATAGGCATATGGTTGGAGCCTTAAGAGTGCATCTACACTGTAGAAATAATGCAGTTTGACGCCACTTTAACTGACATGGCTCCATCTTACAGAATCCCAGAATATGTAGTTTTGTGAGGAAGCAACACTCTTTAGCAGAGAAGGATGAAGACTTGTAAAAGTACAAATCCCAGGACTTCATAGGATGGAGCTACAGCACTTAAAGTGGTATCAAACTGAATTATTTCTACAGTGTAGATGCTCCTCTAGTCTGGATTCCAATCCACTATCAGTATACATTTTTCTTCAATATATGTTCATTATTTTAAGACTTTGTCATACTTTCCTGCTGTCCAGATTTGGCAGGGCAGGGCAGAGACAATCCCAAGCAATCCTCTGCCCTCCCACTTTTCCAGTTGCTTTAAAAATATTCCAGTTTCTCTTCCCCCCCCCCCCCCACAAAAAACAGGTCACTCACACTCTATTAACTGATCAGAGGGGAGAGAAGGGCAGAATCTTGCCCTTCCCAGTAGACCTAGGCCTCGGCAGACGGCTAATTGAGTCGTCTTCCGGGCCCGGAAGAGGAGGGGCAGCCGCACGAGCGGCGCCCCTTCCTCTTCCTGAGGTCGCCCTCGGAGTCGCCGGCCCTCCGCATGGCTGGCGCTCCGGGGATGACCTCACGCCGCGGCGACCAGACGCGCCGTGGCGTTTGAGTCAGGGAAAGTGCGCCCGCCGCTTTTAGGGCGCACTTTCCCTGACATCTAAAAGGAGCGCCAATTTGGTGCTCCTTTTAGAGTCGCCGGAGGAGCGCCGCGGTGTGGAGGCTGAGCTCCGCCGGCGCTCCGGACCAGGGCGTCCCCAACGCCCTGGTCTGCAGAGGAGGCTACTCAAAAGCAAATGGCTGTAGCTTGTCTTGGCTTGTGCATTCTTCCTTCATTTATAAATTTTTACCATCTTGACCACACTCTAAAGTTACTTGGCCCCATGCATGCCCCAGTTTTCATCTGTGAACTGCTGAAAGGTACACTTTGCAAATTTTGAAATATTCCAGATCTTAAAGTATATGTTGACTTAACCATCTGTTACCTATAAATAAACCCTAACCAGGATCCTGGATAGGGCAGAATAGAATCCTCATCCTAGGATGAAACCTGCTTCCTATCTCAGCCACCTGTAATTCCTGTTTCAAGGCATTCCCCCTTTAATTAGTATTTATTTTATTTCTTTATTTATTTAGAGGTAGAAAAGAGATTCCACCTAAACATTAGGAACAGCCTTCAGACCGTAAGAGCTCTTCAACAGTGAAATACATTGCCTCAGAGTGAGGTGGAGTTTTCTTCTTTGGAGTTTTTTTTTTAACATTATTTTTTTATTTGATTTTAAAAATGTATTAAAAAATAGAATAAAAAGGAGGTTTTTAAACAGAGACTGGATGGACATCTGCCAGGGGTGCTTTGATGGTGTCTTTCTGTGTGGCTAAGGAGTTGGACTGGATGGTCCTTGTAGTCTCTTCTACCTCTATGACTCTTCTACCTCTATGATTCTGTTATTCTAGAGCACATATACCCCCTCCTTCATCCAGTAAGGCTCATAGAGCAGCTTACATATTGTTAATTTGACAGTTCCCTGGTGATTCCTTTAACCCCTTCTTCCAAGCTCCAAACAGTGACAGAGACACCATCAGACCTTTTACCTTACACACATAAGCTGCTCACTTCCATGCATGAAGTGCACTTCCATTGGCAAATGGAAGTGAGCATAAGGAGACAGAAAAGTTGATCAAAGTGTCCAATGCTTTTTAAAGTGGAGGAGGGGTGTTTAAACATCTTCCTGTTTGAAGATGAAGGATAGAGGAAGGAATATAAGGAAGAAGGATAAAGGTGGGGTGAGGAAAAGATAAAGGAGAGGTAAAGGGAGGATATAGAAGAAGGAAAGAACAAGAGTGATGGATGATTAAAGGTGGTATTGCTTCATTCAAAGTACCCTCACTGGACATAAAATTTAAGATTATATGGACACCAAAGGTAATGATGGTATACTGTGTGAGTTTAAAATTGTGGATTTGTAATGAGTTAACAACAATTGCTTGTGTTTGGAACAATTGTATATTTTAAGGTTTTAACAATAAAATTTATTTTTATTTTATTTTTTAAAAAAATCTTCCTGTATCTCAGAGGCATACATACAGAAACACACTCGAGACAAAATCAGTAACAATGGGTAGGGGGACAAAGTATGCATAGCTCCTCCCTGCTCACTTGGAACACTGTTTCTACCCGTATGTGCAGGACTAAAACATCTGAGTCCTGCCTACACACACACACACACACACACACATCAGTGTAGCTAAGCAAAAAGCAATTGTTGATTTCCTTATTACTAATTAAATTATATACACATAAGTGGCAACTTCATTGCCCTGCATGTACAAAGGTAGGACCAAGTTATGTGCACTTACATCACTACATCTGCTGGACTGGTTTCAAGAAAGGGATTACAGTTGCCCCTCCTTTCTCGTGGACTTGAGGTCCAGTGTTTTGCATATTCACGGAGAGGCAACCTCAATTAAAATCAATGGGGTGTGTGCCCCATTCAAGCCTATGGGACTTGAATATTGGTGAGTCTCCATTTTCTCGGGGGGGGGGGTCCAGAACGGATCCCCCATGAAAATGGAAGGCCAACTCTATTACTGAACCAGACCAAAGTTTCTAGTACTATGGCTCATGTTCTGCACAGAATATGTCACTCTGCTAAAAGAAATGGTAGGTGTCCAGGGACAGAGATCGATCTTTAGGTGGAAAGATTAAAGTAAAATATTGTCTTTGGAAATTGTCTCCTTGGACAGATTATTAGTAAGTAAGGATAGAATTCACCCAGCTCCAAGTGCAGGGCAGTTAGCTGATGAAGCTAAATAAAGCCTGCTTTGTGAATCCATTTGTCTACCTGTTTTTATACCTCTTCTCAACATGAATGTTCCAAGGCAACTGCAAAGGTTGCAAAATTAACTTTCACAGAGCTGCATAGTGCTTTTTGTTGGCCATGTTGGTTTATCTTCCCCAAATAAGTGCTTGGACAACTCATTCATTTAGAAAGCATGGTGTTGACTATAATTCAGGAACACACACACACTAAAAAAATTAAAAAATCATTTTTCAAGAAAGGAGATATACCTCATTTAAAGAAATAATGTGTTCCTGGGCAGTACTTCTTTAGAAGAAAATTTGGTACCAGAGGTAGAAATAGCAGGGAATGAATAGGGACAGGTTCCCACATCATAAGAAAAGAAGACCAATCACTATATTTCAGCATACTTTTTATCCAAAAGAAACAATGTGCACAAGTGAAAAGAAACAGCCAGGTCAGGTAAGCCTTGCATAAATAAACAAAATCAATTGGACCTTCTTGAGATCACTTGAAGACTTCTTTTAAAATGTATCCAGGGATAAATTTTTCTTTCACCAGCTTTCACTTTTTTTATGATTTACATTTTGGTGGCCAGGACCCAGAACACACAGGCCAAATGAAGTGACTTCCGGATACTTTGGGGGAATGGAACTTACATGACGCACACCCTCAAAGAAGCCAGAGGCCACTCCGATCCTGTCTTCTAGTCCTTTGGAACAGAGCAAAAAGGAGCTGGGATAATCTGGCTCCTGGTTGCACAGGTTGAGTTCTGTGGTAGTGGCCCACCTTGGGAGTGGGCTGTTTGGTTGCTGCAGTCCTGGCCCTCTTTCAGCCAGAGCGGCCTCAGGCCACAGCTTCCCGCCTGTCTGTTCTGGCCCCAACTATACCCAGTGGTGTCCTACCTCTGGTGTCACCCAGTGCAGGGGGGGGGCAGTGGCCGGGAGTACAACAGCAGCCAAAAGGGTGTGTTTGGCCCTCTCTTCCACCATAGTGGTGGAGTACTCCTTGTGAGCAGCTGGAGGAGAGCCCGACTGGGTGTCACTCCTCTTCTGTGGTGTCACCCAGTGTGGGCTATACCCCCTGCACACCCCTCCTGACCCCACTGAGTGTACTTATCTTTTTTAACATGCTGGGATGAGGCTTATCTGCTCTCCCCCTTTCTTACTGTTTTGCTGTTGATGTATGTCACGCTGAGATTGAGGTGGGAATGTGATTTTCAGTATATCTGCCAGACCTTGAGATACCTTTGAAAATCAGAAAGCGTAGCGTTCATAGTGAAGGTATTTATTTACAGTAATAAGATTACTATATACAGAAGCAGAACAGAATTCCAAGATTGACATATACACTCTCTTCCTCCTAAGTAGCTCACAGTAACATAATACTCACAAACACCAACTGGAACTGCATTCTCCACAATTCCACACCTATAACCCACATTTGTTTACATTGGTCTCAGCCTTATATACACTTGGCTGATGCAACCCTCCAGTACGTGGCATAATGCACTGCATCATTCATGCTGAGTCATACATGCACAGGTGCAGTGTTCAATACACAAGTAAGTGTCTGGCCACCTCAAGGACATTAATTGCCAGATGTCCTGGCCTTGTCACACAAACCACATACACATCATGACTGTGCAGTTCTGCAGATCTAATTTCCTCCATAATATGGTGACATGTATGCTCAGCAAGGAATTCTGGAAGCAGCTGCTGTTTAACTTGCCTGTTGTAGGTGGGCCATACAACTACAGTAGGATTGGCTAGAGTATAATCCCATTCTTTCCCAGCTGAAGCTTTCCCTCTTTGCAGACGGTGCTTTGCGCCGTCTTGGAGGTAAGGAAGGGGAGGGGCAGCCTCACGCTGGGTGCCCCAACCCCTTCCCAAACATGTCATCGGAGTGGCCATCGCTCTACCTGACGGGCGTTCCGATGATGTCCTTCCGCTGGAGCGTCCGGACACGCTGCAACAGAAGAGACGCTGAAGAGACGCCCAAAGCCTCTTGCGGCGCACCTTCGGTGCCTTGCGGAAGGAGCACTATTTTAGCACTCCTTCCAGGGCCCGAAAAGGGGTGCATTGGGGCCGAGGAGTGTGGGTACCTCGGCCCCAATTCGGGGCGGCCCATGGCCACCCGTCTACAGAGGCCCTTTATTGCCTTGTTTGCACCTACAACCTGACACCAAAAGTCGGTTTCTCCAGCCCACCTTCACCATGTTCTTAGTGGTGACACTGCTGAAAGGTATCCAGCTACAGAGTACAAGGAGGGAATTGGAGAGGTTGGGCCAGATGTAAAAAGACTTTTTAAGAAAGGAGCTTCACTATCAAAGATTTTATTAACGGAAGTGTCCCTGTATCCAGTATCTAATACTGTTCATAATTTATCACATTTTTCATTTGCACCATTCAAATTCTCCATGGGATTTTGGAACTTAAAGCCCCAGTACATACTAGAAAGGGAACTCTTGAATGCTTTAAAATTGCTTGTATTTCTGTATAGTTTGATCTGAGCAGACTCTTAAATAATCAGTTGCACAAGCTTTCAGACCACTGATTACCATCAACTATTATGTATGAAATACTGGTAGATTTTTAAATATCATTGCATGTCAATTATCAAATATAGTCAAGTATCAGGTATTAAACACTGAATTAAAATATAATTTGGTCTAGAGAGGAAAAAATCAAATAAAGTAGTTGAAGCATTCTTCACAACACATCTGTGTCAGATAAACTGTGATCTTCTTAATGACTGTCTTTTGACTTGACATTCATATTGATTTATATCCCACTGACTAAGAGTTACCAGGCACAAACTAAAAACCATTATAGTACTGAAACCATGTACTGTTTAAAATTGTTAAAATGAAGCTAGATCCAGTTAAATTAATCACAAGCACTTCAAGAATGACCACATCTAGATACAATAAAAATGACTTTTTATTAAAAATGTAAAAGTAAAAAAAAAAAAAATCATTTTTATATTGGCATGCTAAAGTTGTTTTAATATTGTTCTCTTTAGTGGCATAACATCACTTAATCTGTTGGGGAAAATGCCTTTCTAAAACCTTTTTTTTTTTTTCTAATTAGATTGCCTCTAGCAGATGAAGCTAAAATTCTTTCTCTATCCTTGTAGTTCAGAAGGTGAAATTGAAGAGGACCAGAGGCTATTTACAAGTGTAATAAATGTGAAAGTTTTTTTTTAATCATTACAGAGAAATGGAATCCTTTTTATTAATGAGGGCACAATATTCAGTAAATAAGAGGAAAACAAATTAATTAATGTGAGAAACTATAATGCCATGATCAAATAAACTGTAAAATGTATAACAGTATATATTAAAATATAAAGTGAAGTAACTCTTGGATACAAAACTCACCATATGCAAAACTAACTACATTGTGTAAGTCCTACATTTGTTGCTAATTTTTATTCATTTCTCCAGTTAAAAAGCGCTATGTTCTCAGCTATCTAGGAGTTTGGCCTGAAGATGGAGGAGGAAGAATTTACATACACCTGTCCCAAACAGTGGAGAAAAACTTATTTGGTTTGAGGTGGAAGTCCCTACAGTTGAGTGGATCTAGTGTGATCTAATGAAATACTAACAGAAAATCAGTTCAAGTATGCATTGAAGGAAATATTTCAAAATAAATTGGTGATTTCTGTGTTTCACCAGGTAGAAAAGAAGGGGAACCTAGATTTATTCAAAACAGTCTATAAGACATAGGGCCTCAGCAGACGGAGGCCCCGGAGACGCCGCGGGTCGGAGCGCCGCCGGAGTTCAGCCTCCGGACCGCGGCGCTCCTGCGGCGCATCTAAAAGGAGCACCAAATTGGCGCTCCTTTTAGATGTAAGGGAAAGTGCGCCCTAAAAGCGGGGGGCGCACTTTCCCTGGCTCAAACGGCGCAGCGCATGTGGACGCTGCGCCGTGAGGTCATCCCCGGTGCGCCGGCCGTGCGGACGGCCGGCGCTTCTGGGGGCGACCTCGGGGAGAGGAAGGGGCGCCGCTCGTGCGGCTGCCCCTCCTCTTCCCTGCCCGGAAGACGACTCTTTTAGTCGTCTGCCGAGGCCCATAATTTAGCCTGGGAAAAGCAAGCTTTGGGGGGTTGCAGACTGCCAGAAATAGTGCAAATTGAGACCACTTTAACTGCCCTGACTCAGTGCTAGAGAATCATGGGAACTGTAGTTTATTGTGGCACCAGAGCTCTCTGACAGAGAAGGCTCAATGTCTCAGAAAAAAAACAATTCCCATGATTCCCTAGCACTAACCCTAATCCTAAAAGTGGACTCAATTTACACTATTTTTGGCAGTCTGCAACCCCCCTTTGTCTACCAGTTAATCACTTGTTAAACCATACAAAGAAGGAAGTTGTGTGCATGTGTGTGTGTTTACCTTCAAGTCACCTGTTGACAAAATTATTTCATAGGGTTTTCTTAGCCAAAGAATATTCGGAGGTAGTTTCCCATTGCCTTCCTCTGCAATATAATCTACAACTCTTGGTATTCCTTGGTAGTCCCCATCCAACTACAAACCAGCCCTGAACCTGCTTAACTTCAAAGATCAAACAGGATCTAGTGCATTCAGGATATTTAGTTCAGTATGAAAATATCAAGGAACCATTCTTAAAAAGGGAAGAGCAATATTTCCAAAAGTAGTAGGAAAGATTACTAATATTTGTGCAAAAGTTGTTACAGTAGTTCACTGCTTCCTAGCTTGACCAAAGTCTCATCACCATAGCAACCATTTTATCTATCTCTTCCTTCACTTCTCAAACCAGAGATCCAGACTGAGAGAAATCTCTGCCCTCTCTTCCAGCAAGAAACATTTATGCTGTTCACTAGCCATACCAAAGATGTCTTCTGTTCTAATCTGATAGATTGTAGACCTCAATAGAGCCCCCAAAATAAGACCTGAGGAGCAGTGAATGCCAAGTAGGACCAAATGTGTGCATACCCTCCAACATAGCAATCATGGTTCTGTTTTTTTCCAGGAAAGTATGGGGGGAACTGATGTGGCACCAACGATTGCCTACTATCAGGTGCCAGGGTTAAGTGAGTGGCTGCTCATAGGGATGGTCCCGTCCATGAATGCTGCAGTGTTGCTGATCCAGTGGCAAGTCAGTTCATTCCTCCCTTGCATCCTTTTCCTTTCCTGCCTTGGCCAAACAGGCCTACTCTGCAAGGAGGAACAAATGGCCTTCCAAGCTCACCAACAACCCAAACCCCAGGGCAATACTCCTCTCACCTTCCCCTGCCAATCACTTCAATGAAAGGAAAGCGACATGATTGCAGACTGTGAGTCTGCAGATTGAGTCCCAGACAAAATTAAAAAAAAGAAAGCAAGGCACTCATGGGGGAGAAGAAGAAGGCCAAGTGCTTGAGGATCCAAAGGGAGAGGAGGACACACAGAGGAGCAAGGATGCATGCCAGGGATTTCTGGACACAACTCTGGCAGGACTAGGAAACTTTCTAGCTCATCCAAAGGCTTCTAAGGATTTTGCAAGGGATATGGGCATGGTGGCTCAGTGGTTAAGGTGCTGACTCTGACGAATGCAAGATCAGCAGGTTGGCAGTTTGAGGCCCAAGTGCTGCATGATGGAGTGAGCTCCGATCCCAGCTTTTGCCAACCCAGCAGTTCAAAGGCATGTAAAAGTGCAAGTAGATAAATAGGTACCGCCTATGTGAGAAGGTAAGAGTGCCCCATGCAGTCAAACTGGCCACATGATCACAGAGTTGTCTTTGACAATGTTGGCCCTTCAGCTTAGTGATGGAGATTAGCACTGCCCCCTACAGTTGAACATAATTAGACAATCTTTACCTTTTTATGGTAAACCTTTAGCTTTTTATGGAATAAGCGTCTAGCAAAAAAAAAAAAAAAACTTGACAAACATAAGAATGCTTCCACCCCAAAGACCACAGGGTGAACAAGAGCTAGCAATGTGATACAGCAGCTAAAAAAGCCAATATCATCTTAGGGGGGAAGCAGACGACTGCTTCCAGGTCGCCGCGGGTCGGAGCGCCGGCGGAGCTCAGCCTCCGCACCGCGGCGCTCCTCCGGCGACTCTAAAAGCAGCACCAAATTGGCGCTCCTTTTAGATGTCAAGGAAAGTGCACCCTAAAAGCGGCGAGCGCACTTTCCCTGACTCTTCCGCTGCGGCTTGTCTGGTCGCTGCGGCGTGAGGTCATCCCCGGAGCGCCGGCCGTGCGGAGGGCCGGCGACTCCGAGGGCGACCTCAGGAAGAGGAAGGGGCGCCGCTCGTGCGGCTGCCCCTCCTCTTCCGGGCCTCCAAGATGGCTCAATTAGCCGTCTGCCGAGGCCCTTAGACTGCATCAATAGATCTCTTCCGGCAGGCCTTCCCTGAATAATATCCCCCGGAACATCTGCCCTGGGAGACGAATTTGTCCGTCATTTAATTAATCTGGCCTATCGCGTGCAATATTTGTATTAGATTGTACTGTTTTTAACTGTTAATTTGTTTTAATTCCTTTTCTTGTTTAATACTGTTTTAAGGGGTTGGGAGGTGGGACTTAGGTTTGGGGATGTTTTTACACTGTTCTGTTTTTAAATGTTGTAACCCACCTCGATTGTTGGGCAGAGAGGCGGACTATAAATAAAAATTATTATTATTATTATTATTATTATTATTATTATTATTATTATTATTATCTTCATCATTAGACATTAGACAGACTGGGCCAATCAAGTTTATCTATTGGAAGTCCTGGTAGTTTCTGAGTTCAAAAAGAAAGTAAAATGGAATCCACCAGGATAGAACATATCTGGAGGTCCTTCGTGAGCTTGGCTTGAAGAATTTGCATTCCCTATACTTTGGGATACCAAACACATGACATAAATCAGAAAAAAGGAAATGAATGTCCACATTGAATCAGATATAAATCAATACACTAAAAAAATCTGTCTCCATCCTCTTTTTGGTTTTTATAGAATCATAGAATCCTAGAGTTGGAAGAGATCCCAAGGGCCATCCAGTCCAACCCCTTTCTGCCATACAGGAAAGCACAATGAACACACTCCCTACAGATGGCCCGACAGATGGCTCTGTTTAAAAAGCTCCACCATATTCCAAGGCAGGGTCTTCCACTATCAAACAGCTCTTCCTAATGTTGAGGTAGAATCTCTTTTTCTGTAGTTTGAATCCATTGCTTTGGGTCCTTTTCTCTGGAGCAGCAGAAAATAAGTTTTTTGTGGGTTTTTCAGACTATGTGGTTGTGTTCTAGAAGAGTTTATTCCTGATGTTTCACCAGCATCTGTGGCTGACATCTTCAGAGAATGCTGGCATGGAGGTGAGTGGGGTGTATATATATATATATATATATATATATATATATATATATATATACTGTGTGACCCTAGGTGGGAGGAGTGACTTAGGGCCTTTGCAGACTGCCAGAAATAGTGCACATTAAATTGAGGCACTGCCCTGGCTCAGTGCTAGGGAGTCGTGGGAATTGTATTTTTTTCTGGGACATTGAGCCTTCTCTGTCAGAGAGCTCTGGTGCCACAATAAATTACAGTTCCCATGATTCCCTAGCACTGAGCCAGGACAGTGCCTCAATTTAATGTGCACTATTTCTGGCAGTCAACATGTTAATCTGTGTATTGTTCTGTTGTTGAATGGCAAGGCATCAGGGTGGGAGAATATGCAAGGAGGATTTGTGTCTATTTAATTTGTGATTCATTGTCTGCAGGGGAAAACCCTGATCCTAGATGGTTTTCATTTGCATTTTGCTGGGTCTTGATTTTGGTGTTTTTCAGGACTGGTAGCCAAACTTTGGGCCTCGGCAGACGACTAAAAGAATCGTCTGCGAGACCCGGAAGAGGAGGAGCAATCGCACGCGCAGCGCTTCTTCCTCTTCCTGAGGTCGCCCTGGGAGCTGCCGGCCCTCCACACGGCCAGTGCTTCCGGGGCAACCTCTCGCTGCATTGACCGCATGCGCTGCGGCGGAAAAGACAGGGAAAGTGCGCCCTACGCGCTTAGGGCGCACTTTCCCTGTCTTCTAAAAGGAGCTGCAATTTGGAGCTCCTTTTAGGGTCGCCGCAGGAGCGCCGTGGTCCGGCTGCTGTGGTCCCGCGGCGCTCCGGACCAGGGCGTCCCCGACGCCCTGGTCTGCATCCCCCCTTTGTTCATTTTGAGGGTTTCTTCTTTCCTGTTGAAGTTGTCTAGTTGTTTGTGGATTTCAATGACTTCCCTGTGCATTCTGACCTGATTGGTGTTGGCATGGTCCAGAATTTCAGTGTTTTCAAATAGCATTTCATGCTCAGGATGGTTTATAATATGTTCTGCTACTGCTGATTTTTCTGGCTAACTCAGGGGGGAAGCAGACGGGCAGCCGTGGGAGGCTGTGTTTCTTTCAAAAGAGGAAATATTCATCATGGCCAAAGGAGGCAACTTTGCAATAACCACCACCAGAATCCCAGTTGAATCCACCCACCACCATCTCTCAGAGGAGGAAGTGGAAGAGATAAGAGGAAACAGCAAGGATTCTGTGCAAGGCGAAACCATCTCCCAACACTATAACCAAAAAAGAAAGAAAAGCCATCAAAGTCCTCAATTTGGACCCAGAAATCATCATTCCCCCAGCAGACAAAGGCAATGCCACAATAATCATGAAAATAGAACAATGCAAACAAAAACATCAAGGAACTCCTGGATCCTGCAATATACACAAAACTAAGACAAGACCCAACCAACAAAATCACCAGGAAAACTAACACTTTGATCAAAAACTCCTCAATTCAGCCAACCACATGCCAAAGTTTGTGCAAATCTGAGGCTCTCCCACCAAGACTGTGGACGTTTTCACACGGGGCTTTAGGCGGAGGCAATCCTACCTCCCGCCGGCCCCACTCCAGCTCCTCTTCCAGCTTGTTCAGACACACGCCGCAGAAAACCCCGCCCCTTCTGGTGCCATCCCTGCGTACGTCCGGCTTCTAGCTCCGTGTGTTCAAACGCACGGAGCCTTAAGTCCGGCGTCCTTCCGGCGTCCCTCCGGCCTCAGCACCTCCAACTCCGGCTTCAGCGGCGGAAAGGTAATTCCGACTTTTAAAAGGAATTAGCCTGCTGCCGCCGAAGCCATTCCGGAGTGGGGCCGGCGGGAGGTAGGATTGCCTCCACCAAAGCCCCGTGTGAAAAAGTCCTGTATGTACTTCCCAGGATCCACAAAGATTCCATTCCACTCCGACCGTAGTGAGTGCCATTGGATCCCCCACATATAACTTGGCCAAGTTTCTGGCCACACAATTACAAACCCATATAGAGCAAACCCCTCACTACATCAAGGACTCAGTTCACTTCATAAGAAAAAATAAATAACCTTGAAATAAAACCCGTAGAGATACTAATCAGCTTTGATGTGGTCTTCTTGTTGACCAAAGTTCCCATAATGGACACCATGGCACTTATCCAACAAATTTTTGCAGAAGACATCACAGCCCTTTTCAAACATTGCCTCACCACAAGCTACTTCCAATGGGACAATGGATTCTATGAGCAGAGAGATAGAGTAGCCATGGAAAGCCCTCTGAACCCTGTGATTGCTAACTTTTACATGGAACACTTTGAAAAGCAAGCCCTGGAAACAACACCAAAAAAGCCCACAACATGGTTCCAATATGTGGATGACACTTTCACCATCTGGAGCCACAGAGAAGAAGCTCTGACTGTGTTTCTGAACTATCTGAAGAATGTCAGCCTGAACATCCAATTCATGATGGAAAAAGAAAAGGAAGGAACATTGCCATTCTTGGATGTCCTGGTCATCAACAAACCAGACCAATGTTTGGGCCACACAGAATACCGAAAACCTACACACATGGACAGATACATACACAAGAACTCCTACCATCACCCAGGAGAAAAAAGAAGCATGGTAAAACATTGGTAGACTGGGCAAAAAAGGATCTGTGAACCCTACTTCCTGGAAGATGAATTGAAGCACCTGGAATGAGCTTTACAGGCTAATGGTTACTCCAGCTCAGACATCAGAAGGGCAGCCAGACCACAAAAACTCATAGAAGTGAAGATAAATAACCATCCAAAGGAAGAGTATTTTACCATACATCAAAGGAGTCACAGGCAGGATAGGGAAACTGATGAGGAACACAACCTCCAAATGGTTTACAAACTGACCAAGAAAATCCAGCGAATGCTGCACTCAGTGAAGGACAGGAGAGACCTTTGTGGCTGCAGACAAGTCTACATAGGGACCACCAAATGCAGTGGCAGATAAACAGCATTCTGGCCACATGATCACAAAGTAGTCCCTGACAACACTGGCTCTTTGGCTTGTAACAGAGAGGAGCACTGCCCCCTACGGTCGGACACGACTTGACAACCTTGTCAATGGGGGATACCTTTTAAATTATGTATACAGTGGTACCTCTACTTACGAAATTAATCCATTCCGACAGCCATTTCGCAAGTCGAAAATTTCGTAAGTAGAGGCAAATTTAACATTGAAAATGCCTATTCCGTTCCACAGTGAGGCCAGGGCCAGCCTCGCTGCTCTATGGGCCTGGTCGCCGAAGCGATCGCTTCGGCGACCAAGCCCATAGAAGAGCGAGGCCAGGGTTAAAGGGACAGCGCGTCCCTTTAGCCCCGGCCTCGTTGCTTTCTATGTGCCTGGTCGCCGAAGCAGCGACCAGGCCCATAGAAGAGCCATGCCTGGGTTAAAGGGACAGCGCGTCCCGTTAGCCCAGGCCTCGTTGCTTTCTATGGGCCTGGTCGCCGAAGTGGCGACCAGGCCCATAGGAGAGCCATCCCTGGGTTAAAGGGACAGCACATCCCTTTAGCCCCGGCCTCGTTGCTTTCTATGGGCCTGGTCGCCGAAGTGGCGACCAGGCCCATAGGAGAGCCATCCCTGGGTTAAAGGGACAGCGCGTCCCTTTAGCCCAGGCCTCGCTGCTTTCTATGGGCCTGGTCGCCGAAGTGGCGACCAGGCCCATAGGAGAGCCAGGCCGGAGCTAAAGGGACGGCGTGCGTCCCTTTAGCCGCGGCTCCGTTTTCCATGGGCTTAGCTTCTGAAGAGGCTGCTTCAGAAGCCAAGCCCAGGCCGTGGCTAAAGGGACAGCCGCGCTGTCCCTTTAGCCCCAGCTTGGGCTTGGCTCCTGAAGCGGCCGCTTCAGAAGCCAAGCCCATGGAAAAGGGAGCCGCGGCTAAAGGGACAGCGCGGGTGTCCCTTTAGCCCCGGCTTGGGCTTGGCTCCTGAAGCGGCCACTTCAGAAGCCAAGCCCATGGAAAAGGGAGCCGCGGCTAAAGGGACAGCGCGGCTGTCCCTTTAGCCCCGGCTTGGGCTTGGCTTCTGAAGCGGCCGCTTCAGAAGCCAAGCCCATGGAAAAGGGAGCTGCGGCTAAAGGGACAGCGTGGCTGTCCCTTTAGCCCCGGCTTGGGCTTGGCTCCTGAAGCGGCCGCTTCAGAAGCCAAGCCCATGGAAAAGGGAGCCGCGGCTAAAGGGACAGCGCGGGTGTCCCTTTAGCCCCGGCTTGGGCTTGGCCTCTGAAGCCTTGCAAGCCCAGACAATGCTACCTAGCTTAGTTTCACTAGGCAAACACTTCCTCGTTCTCTAGCCAATAGAGTGCTGCTTTCCTTGATTTCACTAACCAATAGCATGCCACAAAATTCAAAAAGCGGCTCCTTCGCGCCAATTTCGTAAGTAGAACAATTTCGTAACTTGAAGCAAAAATAATTCGGAGGCGCGTTTCGTAAGTCGAATTTTTCGTAAGTTGAAGCATTCGTAAGTAGAGGTACCACTGTACTGTATCCAGCCACTCAGATAGAAGAGGTGATGGATAAGAAATATCCAGACCCACCTCTGCCTACCTTCCTGGGTATGCCTGAGGAAGAACCGTTGAATAAAAGCATGGAAACTGATTCAGGCTACATGTGGGTGAATCCACATTGTAGAAATAATGTGCTTTGACATCATTTTCAGTTCTGCAGCTCCATACTATGAAACAAGAGCATCACTAGAGGAGTGGGGGAGGGGTATGGACTGTACTAGGTGACACCCTAAGGGGTGTGAAACCACTACTACTAATAATAATAATTTTATTTTTATACCCTGCCTTTTGCCGTGGCAATCAAAGCGGCTCTCCAATCATCTGGCTTTTGGTAGAAATGGGCTGTAGCTTTCATCTGCATCCCTTTAAAATGCTGAAGAGATGGTGTGAATGGAGCGAGGCTCAGTGAAAGAAGACAAGAGAGGCCCATGTTTTAATTTTTTAAATTTAAAATTTAATTTTTTAAAAATAGATATTTTTAAATTAAAAATTTTGTATTGTTTTTGTAGTCTTTATTTTTTCCTTTAAAAGCATCACCTTGCCAAATTTCACTCTAATCACATGAAACTATGTACATATAAATATGTTTAGGCTGTAAGTGTGATATTGTAATCTAAAGGTATAATTTTAATTGTTCCAGTTTTTTTATGGAAATCCAGCACAGCGTAGTTTGAGTGTTGGATTACAACTTTAGAGAACAGGGTTCAATTTCTCATTTGGCCATAAAACCCACTGGGTGATCTTGGGCAAGTCACATACTCTCAGCTCATTTCCATTACTAAGTGGTGCTCATCTCCATTACTAAGCCAAAGAGTCAGCATTGTTCAAGGACTATTCCAGTGGTGATGTGGGCAGCATGACTGCAGTGAACACTGTTACCTTCCCACCAAAGTGGTACCTATTTATCTACTTGCATTTGCATGCTTTCAAACTGCTAGGTTGGCAGAAGCTGGGACTATTGACAGGAGCTCATCCTATCATGCAGCACCCGGGCCTCAAACTTCCAACTTCCTGATCTTCCAATCATCTTAACCACTAAGTCACCACATCCAAGAACATAAATCCAAAAGATTCACTCTCATAAGCAAAATATGAAAAGTTTCTTTTCAGAAGAACTACTACAATTACATACTAAAGCCATATATTATTTAATTATGGTGGGATGATGTTCTGGAACCCAAGTAACTTTTCAATATTTGCTCATCGGATTATTCCCTGCACAGTCCTGGGAATTTCAATGAGGAAAAGGAGAGGAGGAGGTCTCCTGAATCCAACAAGCATTTTCTTTGCCCTTCTCAAAAATAAGTTGCCAGGTTTCAGGGCAATGACAGACATTTTAGGGGAATGTTGTATTTCTCTGGGTCTCAAAGTAAAAAAAACAATTCTCAGGATGAACAATATTGGAGAAGGAGGAAGGTTTTAAATCTTGGCCACCCAATTCATTCCCAATCCATTCCCAGGTGGCACAAGAGCTCTCTGACTCAGTGCATATGTGTCCATATGTGTTTTGCACTTGTGCAAAGTCAAGGCACTAAAGAAAGGACCAAGGGAGAAGAACAGGTGAGAGTGCTGACAGGTGTGTACTTGGGCCCTGTGTGTCATTTGGGGCAAAGCAGGTAGTAAAATCCTTGTGCTGTGATTCATTATCTTTTGTCTTGAATAACTTCCTGCAGCAGCAATACAAGCCCAGGTGCAGGGAGACCCTTGGGAACTCTGTGATGGGAATTCTATCAGCTTCAATAATTTTGTCATAGGGATATACACCTTCATTTTCTTTGTTCTCACAGCAAAAATAAATAATTCTGGCAGTATTCTCCCTAATGGATGAGACCAGGAAAATTCCTTTGCAATTTCCTATTACTGCTTTGGGAAATATTCATCTGTTTGCTTTTTTCTATACAGAAACACTGGATACATCTACCCTGTAGAAATAATGCAGTTTGACACCATTTTAACTATTGTGCCTCCATCCTACAGAATCCTGGAACCAGCAGTCTTTGGCAGAGAAGGCTAGCAACCTTGTAAAACTACAGATTCCAGGATTCCATAGGATGGCACTAGAGCACCTAAAGTGTTGTCAGATTGCATTATTTCTTTGAAGGTTTTTAAGCAAAGGCTGGATGATCATCTGTAAGGGGTGCTTTCATTGTGTATTCTTGCATGGCAGGGAGCTGGACATGATGGCCCTTGAGGTCTCTTCCAGCTCTATGATTCTATGATTCACTTATTCTACAGTGTAGATGCACCCACTGTTTCTCTGAAGAAATCATGCTTGTCCAGAAATATATGTAGTATTTCTATGCAAAAAACATATTTGCTGTGCATAAATATACTTTCTGTGCAGCAATACAGATACTTTTTCTGTGTAGAAAATACATATGAGCACACTATGTTCCTTGAAAAAGATAAGAAGGAATAACATGCAAGTTATTTGTCTCACATTTATGTTTTTCCAGTCCTTAATTTTATAATTTTACATTCTTTTAAGGTAGTTATTTGTAAACAGTGCAGAATCAAGCACCAATTTTTTAAAAAATTGAAAATATTCTTTATTGTATTTTGTTTCACTTGGGTCTCTTTTATTGGAGGAATCCATATCTTTTTCATCTCTTTGAACTCAGTGAATTACCCTCTGATTCGTTTATCAACAAACTGGGAGAGTTCTTTACAGGTATCTTACTGAAGGAATTATAGGGCTTTCCAAGTAGGTGGCATGCTGTACAGAACTGTTAACATCCACATCAATAATATTAAAAAGCATCTTCTATTAAAAGGAAATCCTGTTAAGGATCAGTTTCTGGTCTCAGTCTAATTTAATCTAATCTTTTATAGTCAGATCCTTCTTCCAGGTGTCCCCTATCCTATATCTATGCATTTCATTTTTTTTCTGCCTAAGT
The DNA here is from genome assembly GCA_026167975.1 of Phrynosoma blainvillii. Taxonomy (NCBI): domain Eukaryota; kingdom Metazoa; phylum Chordata; class Lepidosauria; order Squamata; family Phrynosomatidae; genus Phrynosoma; species Phrynosoma blainvillii. The sequence goes on from JANUYF010000005.1 coordinate 45,164,414, forward strand.
GCGGTACCTTACCTTTCTCCCTGTTGAAATTCATTTTGTTAGTTTTGGCCCTATGTTCCTGAGGCTGAAGTGGTGGAGAATTGCTTTGTGGTATTTGCATATGAGTCTTGAGAGACATCTCAGTAAATAACATAACTTTTTACCAGCAATGCAAAATGTATTTGTCCCCTTCTCCCAGTGGGGCTTGATGTACTGTTTCCCCTAAGCAGTGATCTTCCAAAATCACTTCTGTCAGCATGTTCCTGTGACTGCCACTGTTGAGTGAAATGTCTTTTTTCCTCTCATTGATTCTCAAACCTTTTCCACATAGGGTCTGCATTTCCTCTCTGGCCTTGTCTGCATGGGTGTTTTACCCCCAAATTCTGCCTGGGCTCACTGCATCCTGTTTACAAACCCTCAAATTAGGAGCAGATTGTCTTCATGACATCCACACCCAGTTTCCTCTCTTAACCTGCTTTTAAACTCATCTTTTGCTGTGGGTTTTCATTTCTCTCTGTAGTGACAACAGATGGCTCCCTTCCCACATGGTCCATGCCAGGTACCAGCATCAATAACATGGCTGGGCACTTCATGTGGATGGGTAGTGCCATGGATGAATGGGGATCGCATTGGAAGGCAGCCGCTCAGCGTTCATTGCAAGATCTGAAAACCCACAGTAAAAGAGAGCAGATATGGAGCAAATTTGGGAAGGGGGGAATTCTGGGGCAGTCCCTTTTGAGATCTACTTTTCTCTTCCCGAGGGAAACATGAGACATTCACTCCACCATCATAACCATGTCATATCCCTCCCCCAGCCTCTACCAGTGTATAGGACTGCTCTGATATGGAAAAAAATCAACTTAAAGTGAAGTGTTCCCTGATTCATCAATCAATCAGTCAGTCAGTCAGTCAGTCAGTCAAAACATTAAGCACATTCATGATAGTTAGGTCCTAGTTTGGTTCAGTCTGAGTAACTTTGTGTTGCATTCCTAGCTGATTTCTTGTTTCTGAAGCTTAATTGTGTTATTGGTCTTAATATTTTTAGTTATATGATTCTCATTATCACATCGCTAATAAAACCGGCTTACCTGAGCTGGTTTAAAATTTAAAATGGGTGGCATCCTGAAGGATTTAGCTATCGAAATCACTGCCTCAGTGTGCCTCTTTTCAAAGCCAGGAGTTTTCTGGCTTATGGAAATGGCTGCCAGAGTGCCCCTGTGAGCGGAGATGAACTGGGCAGTGAATTCGGTGGCTAAATCCTTATGATAACATCAGGATGCCACCCGTTTTAAATTTAAGCCGGCTGAAGTAAGCCGGTTTTATTAGCAGTGCGATAATCTCCATAGTCGCCTTCTTCCTGCCCTGTGAATTTCTTTTGGCCAAATTTGTGTTCCTATTTTGGGCAAGGCTTCTACTTTCTAGACACTGTCTCATGCCTAACAGCTCCCTGACTATGCCTGTTAACCACACTGGCATCTTCTGGGACTCAATAATATTTTTCCTGAATGTATCTACTGTAACTGAGCTTCTGCTGTTGTGGCTTTCACTAATCTTGGCATTCTAGATATCTAATTTCCTTTACTTTGCATTTCAGCTTCTTTCTCCATTATCCCTCTTTTTCTTTTTCTTTTTAAATCTCTTTTGAAATCAAAAGTGACTATACTGGATTTCCTACCTATATACTCTAATAGCACCAAGGTCACCATTTTCATTCAGTGCAACATTTATATTTTGTACCAGTCTAGTGTACCACAAAGTAAAACATTCTAAAATAGGCCCCAGTTATAAGTTATGTTTCTGAAATTTCTTCACCCCCTGCTTATGTACATTATATACCATAATCTAGGTTAAATTAGGTTTTCCCTCTCATATATGGAGATTTTTGCACTGCTTATGAAAGCGACTTACCTCTCCTGAGTTGAAGTCTCATTTGGGCTGCAGCTGGGTTCTATTGCATGGATTTTGCTGCCGAATCCACTGGCCAAGTGCAGCCGGGCTGCAGCCTGGGTCCCAGGTGTGCCCAGCAAGCCACTTTTCAAAGTCAGGAGCTTTCTGACTTTGTCCGGATTCTATTAGAAAATGATAAATTACTAGAGGGAAGGGGATGGTTTACATTTTGGCTGGCATGCGTACCTAGGTTATGATAAATTAAAGGCCAACAAGGACTAACTCTCATTGTATAAGAAAAGCTTTACTTCGGATTTGGAAAAAATATAAAGCCAGACTTATGTCAAAGTTTCCCCTTTGGTTCTCACCTCAAGAGGCAATCCAATGTAGAGAAACAGTGCAAGGAATAAATTGACTAATTTATGAGCAATTATTAAAAAAGGACAGTATTGGTAAATTTAACCTGAAAACTCAGGAAGATTTAAATAAAGAAGAATTTAAACTAAATTGGTTTCCATTTAGGCAAATTTTAGAATGTTATGGAATAGATATCAAATTGTATGGATTTAGGGAGAATAAAAATGATTTTAATAAAGTAATTCTAAATGATAAGGAAAAATGGATCAGGAATTTCTATGCAGTACTCTTAAAATGGGAAAGAGAAGATGAGGTTGTGAAATAAAATATGATATCATGGGCTAAAAATGTTGGACACCCAATAGAATTGTTGAGCTGGGAGCATATATGGGTAAAAGGAATGAAATATAGGCTATCTCAGAATCTCAAAGAGAACTATTACAAATTATATTTCAGATGGTATCTTACACCCGAGAAAATATCAAAAACTTATAAAAGAAAAAATAATTTATGTTGGAAATGTGGGGGGAAACCTGGCACTTTCTATGATTGCTGGTGGACGTGCAAGTTTATAAAGAGCTACTGGATTAAAGTAAATGAAGTTATAAGTAATATTCTTCAGACAAAGATCCAAATTTGTCCAGAATTTTATTTACTTAATTTGTGGGAGGAGAATTTAGAAAAAAGGTATGGTAAAATTCTTTTTTATTTGATAACTATGGCAAGAATGACATTGGCACAAAAATGGAAATCTAAAAAGATTCCAAGCATAAAAGAATGGCTGAAAAAACTATACGACACGATGGAGATGGATGATTTGACTCAAATCATGAGAGGAGAACCTAGAAAGAAAATGATAGAGGAGTGGAAGTCAGTGTTAGGATATTTGGAACAGAAATGGGGAAATATGGCTACAATTGCTTTTCAGGACTAATTTGATAAAAACAAAGGGAAAGAGACCCAGTACGGAATATAATTAGTATATAAGGAGATGGAGGTAGTTGAGGATACTCAAAGGAAATAAATCAGAAAATGGATAATACATCTAGATAAGTTGAAATATTTACACAAATGGAACATAGAAATATATGACATGTTGTGAGATTTAAGATTTAAGATAGGACAAAGTGAGGAAGCTTCTCTTTAGCTGATAGTAGATAAGAAAGTCAAATAAAGGGATTTAATCAACCAGTACTCATAAGAAGGAAGTTCTGAATGAATGATCAGAATGGATGTAGAGTAGAATGAATCAAGGACGAGAGGGAATTGGGATGAATGGAAAAGATGAAGAAGGTGACAGGAAGCAGAAGAAGGTAAGGGAATGTAGATGAGAGTATGAGAATGTGAGAGGAAAGGAAGTGAGATGGAATTAATAGAGGACAATAATAGAGAGTAAGAAGTAAGAGAGGAGGTGAAAGGAAAGATAGATGGTAGGAGAATGGAAGAAGGATATGGGAAGGTTTGACTGGATGAGGGGTAAGATTGTAGTAGGGTTTAATTTAGCAGGTGAATATGGAAAGGTCGAGAGGATGGCAGAGAAAGTGGAGAAAGAAGATCCAAGAAGATCTGAAGAAGAAGAGAAGACATTATGGATTGTGTGTTTAGTTTATAATCTATAAATTTATTTAACTCATATTAATAGATGTGTCATAGCTATATGTTAGTTTGTGTGGAAAGTGTGTTTGTTATTAATTGTAGGTGTTAATGTGTATTGAATTGTGCATTAAAATGAATTGTTTGGTTGTTTTAATGTGTATATTAAAGTTTATTTTTTTTAAAGCCAGTATATGAGAGACAGGTGAATCTTTATGGCACACTCAATTTTTATTTTATTTTATTTTTTGCAAGAGAAACATCTCCTGTGATTGCTCCTATGTGCACTCTTGAAGCAGACCTAATGAGACAGGTAGATAATATATTCTTTTTTTAATTTGTTTTTGTTTTTGTTTTTGGGTTTTTTGTTTGTTTGTTTGTTGGTATCTAATAATGCACAAGGAAGAGCCAACACAATTTTTCAAAGCATGGGGGCAATAGAAAGCCAGAAGCTCAACAAGATATTTTCCTCTTTATTTCACTTTCACTGTTTTTAGAGTTCCTTTTATCATAATTCAACGTACTTTTCAGAGTAGAAAGTCCTCCTGGAGAATCCTGAAATATTTGTACATGTGGGATAAGCATATGCAGTTGTACTGAAGAAAAGAAAGGTCACAAGGACTGACATAATGGTTAAAAGTTTGCACTGCAGCTAAGAAACAGAAATGGGAAGAGTTTGTGACTTCCCAGCAGTGCAAAATGCTGCCACATACATTACTTTATTGTGCCACTGGTATAGTCTGCATTTAAAGCTGGCATGGATGTCTGTGTAAAATTTCCACTTTATGTGATCAGTGTAGAGGTTCTGAATCTTTGGAAAACAGCAGCCTGAATCTATTCATGCCCCACCTGTTAATTACAATCTCATAGTACCTCTTACTTTGCTGTTTATACAGTCATCCCTCTGTATCCGCAGCTTCTTTATCCATGGATTCAACTATCCATGGCTTGAAAATATTCAAAAATGTATAAATTCCCAAAAGCAAAGGTGATTTTACCATTTTTTATAAGGGACAACTTTCACTCTACCATTGTGTTTAATGAGACTTGCACATCCACAGATTTTAGTATCCACGAGTGGTTCTGGAACCAAACCCCTGCTGATATCAAGGGCCCACTGTAGCACTCACTGCATGAAACAACAAAGTTGGTAAAAAAATAAAAATAAAGAAATGTGGTTTCCGTTTGACATTTAAAAAAGACCAGACTATTTCCTGTCAGTTGCAGCTTAACAAGTGTGACAGTGTTTACTTTCAAAGGGTGATGCCAGTAAATCTGTATATTAATAAGCTTCAGTCAGATAACTGCTAGTGTGTTCTGGCCTGTTCTGCATGATGAATTAAGATACTGAAAATATCTGTGGGAAAAGGCTAGGGCATAATCTTATTTGTAACTTAGGTAAAAGAAAAGCAAAATATTGTCAAGATGAAAGAAATTTAAAAAGCCAGAATGTGAATGTGTATCCCTACTTCGATTTACAATATTTACACCATAGCCACAGGGGATGTGTTCCTGGATTTACAGTGGAACCATGAAACCACAGATAACAGTGAATCGTATTGAAATGAATGACTTCCACTCCAAACTCTGACAGAAGCATACCGTAGAATCCCACTGGAGAATCTAGAAAATGCCTATAGACACATTTTTTTTTTCTGATGAACATAAGTGAAACCACAGGTACCAGTCCTGTGGGAACAGAGGTAATTCTATATATGTCATGTACAAATGTCTTACTAAAGTGGTTATCAAGCCATGTTCCATGGAATTTTGGAGTTCCTCAATAAGAAGATTGTAACACTAAATAAAATGTCTTTGAAAGACAGATTCCTCATACTAGTTTTCACTTGCAGTACATAGTTGCAGGAATGTACTGCGTTAAGCTTGCTCTCAAATGTGCATTAGACCCTGATGTACATTAGATATTCTCTGTGTTTCTTCCTAAGGAGAGTTCTATGTTTGCAAATTTATGACTGCATATAATAAATAGCCTAAAAGCCTATCAGAGAACCTGCTTATTCTCACAATTAAATATCCTGAGATTCTAATACTTAAGTGTTGGAAGTGTTAATAGTAATTTTATTGTTCTTTTGTGCCTTCAAGTCATTTCTGACTTATGGCCTCCCTACGGCAAACTTCTCACAGGGTTTTCTTGGCAGAATTTATTCAGAGTGGGTTTGCCCTTGCCTTTCTCTGAGACTGAGAGAGTGTGATTTGCCCAAGGTCATCCACTGGGTTTCCATGGCCACGCAGGATTCAAACCCTGGCCTCCCAATGTCCTAGTCCAACACTCAAACCACTCTGGATTTTACTTCTGGATTCCCAAGGAACCAGAAAGTGATAAAGGGGACCTCAAACAGATACAGATTAGCTGATAAATGGCTAAGAACTCTCAATTCTTCAATCTAAAGAGTTAGAGGTGAGAGACCATGCCTATTTCACTGGAGGTCTAGAGGTAGGTAAATGTTGACTGCAACATTAAAAAGAAAAAAAGGAGGATTTTTGTAACAATAGACTAATCAGCTTCACATCAAAATGAAGAAAGTTTACAGAACTGGACAATGAACCGTCTGTAAACACTTAGGAATGGGCAAGCATGATGAACAGTCAGCATGAGTTTCTTTAACAGCAAGTTAAAGAACTGTAACTGGCATGGCTCCATCCAATGGAATCCTGGAATTTGCAGTTTATTGTGGCACCAGAGTTCTCTGACAAAGATGGCTAAATATCTTATATATAAAAAAAAAGTACAAATCCCAGAATTTCATAGCATTGAGTCATAGCAGTTAAAGTGGTGTCAGATTGCATTAATTGTGCAGTATAGATGCAGGCTAAGTCAAGATTCCAGGTTATTTTAACAAATTGGAGAATTATGCCAAAACAAACAAAGTGAATTTCATTAGGAAGTATTGCTAGTTGACAACTTAGATGCCGGGTAGAGTACTCAATAGAAGTCAATGCAGTGAATTACAATGGCTTAATAATGGAAGTTAAGAAGAACAAATTCATAGTATTTAGTAAAAGGAAGCAGCATAAAAATACAGTTAAAGATTCAAAATGAAAATGTGTCAGTCTTAACAAATACAAATACATTAGTCTCAGCAAATACAAATACAAGGTCTGGATGAATCAACACTGAAATCATAAACATTCAAAATGTAACATGGAACTGGCCTTAAGAGTGTACATTATACTTAGTTTAACTACATAATGTGGAATCATAGGCTACCAAAAAAAGCATTTGAATTGTGGATATATTACAGAATATTAGGCATTTCTTGGACTAATATGATCAGTGAAGAAGTATTAAAATGAATGTACAATGCCAAGAAATAATAATATGCAGAAAATTAGAATGTCAGTTGTGCAGTGGGAAATGGAAAATATAGTTACAGCTGATTTAATAAAATAAGGAAAAATAAATGGGAAAAGAACTGTAGGAAGAAGCAGCTAAATAGGTAAGAGGTAGGTAAGAAGTAAGTAGACCCTAACACAAAAGATAGATGGATTATCTTTCCTCAGAGTGGTCATACACAAAGGACAGGTTACTGAAATGGAATGTTTAGTATGTTAATGTTGTTGATGCTATTGTTGATGTTGTTGTGTGCCTTCAAGTCGTTCTTGACTTATGGTGATCCTAAGGTCTTGGCAGAAATTGTTCAGAGGAGATTTGCCATTGCTTTCCTCTGAAGTGAAGAGTATGTGAGTGGGTTTCATGGCCAAGTAGGGAACTGAACCCTGGTCTCCAGTCATAGTCCGAGACTCAGAAAGATGTTTGTTGCTGTTTTGTAGTTTTATTAAGAGAGCATTGTCTTGAAAGGCAATATAAATATATTTTAAATAGAAAGACAGAAGGCGCATTTCATCCTGCATGAGGTAAAAAAGTAAATGCACATTTTAAGATTGTTTGCCTGCTGCAAATTTTATGAGCATTTATATTTTAATAATTCTAAAAATTGCAGTCTAATGAACTGGGAGAGGCCTTTTTTATCCTACTGATTTTTTTTTAAAAATTAACTAATTAATTGGTGAAACAGTGATCCTTCCTATGTGTACACAAACCTCCCATTTTCTCACTACCTGCTTCTACATCTGATGAAATATATACTTGCTTTAAAATTTTATGCTGAAATAGACTTATTAGTCTTCAAGGAGTCAAAGGTTTTTTTCTTTTATTAGAGAAATGAATTCATTCATAAATGCCCAATAAGGAAACAGAGATAGGCACAGGCTACCTCTTTGATACTTAAGTACCTGAATATACTTGAATATATTTAAGTTCAAGAATATGTTCCATGTGTATTTCTGGAATCTTGTAGATGGACACTTCATTTAACAAGAATTAAACTGGTATTTTAACCCCTCTTAATAATAAGCATTACTGGTGTTTCAGATTGCTTTCATCTCTTTGTTTTCTTTCATTATTAATATCTAAAATTATTACTGACTGTAAAAATTGTTTCCTTGTCCTAGCTCTTCAGCTACTGTACATGACAGACACATAAAGGTGGACAATAAATTGGTTAATTAATTATTAGGAATTGCATATTCCAGTATATCCTTTGGTATATGATAATATTTTCAGCCATTCTTCCACTCCTCCCTGGCATCCAGGCAGAATAGAACTACTGTAATGAATAATGAATAATCACCATTTATTTTAATGAAACTGTAAGCTGTGATGTACAGTACAATCTTATGGATGTCAATTTAGGCATAAGCCCAAATTAGTTCAATGAAACTTCTTCACAGGTAGGTGTGGAGAAGACTGCAGCCATAATCTGCATGTTGCACAAAAACCCAGATTCACATATCTCAACATTAAAATATTTGTGGTGTGTAAAGTTAGTTGGGTATTAATAACATTGTATTTATTTTTTAAGATAATTGTCTTCTTTGTTTAAGTGTAATTGGAAAAATGTCTTTGACATAGTAGTTGCTCATTTGTCACCACAAATGTACATTGCAGCAGGAAACCACATCAGTTGAATTAGAATTTCCTGTTGAGCTTTCAGAGCAGTCAAAAGCTATTGAAGTGTTTAGGTAGTTTACAGTTGTTATCTACCATTACAGGAGATACAACTTTGACATTAAAACACTTTAGTAGTTCTTCGTTGGTAGACTAAAGTGTCTGGGTTATATGGTGTCAAATTAGTTCTGTCCACCTTTGTGGATTGCTGGTAGCAATGTGCAGCAACTGGTGCTAGCAAAGTACAATAAATTGCAGCCTACAAAAGCTGCCTTTGATTCCAGACAACCACGCTTGTGCTCTAAGATAAAAAATAAGTGCACACAACCATAAATCAAAGTGTATTTCTTAGGAAGATGGAGATCTGTTCATGGCCATGTTCTTTTCCCACCTCCAAGTAAAAGAGGCTGAACTCTTTTATTCCTTAGCAATGACAGTTTCAAGCATCACATATTTCCAAGGAGAATCAAAAAGCAATTTTCATTTCTCTCACACATAGTAACTAAACCTTGAAGAAAAAGCAAGAATTTTGATATGATTTATAATTTGATTTTTTAAACTGTTTTTCTAAACCAGCAAGCACTTCTCACGTGTCTGTCATAATTCAATCAAAGAAAAGTCAAAAACAAGTACGACCACTGGCAAAGATCAGGGACACTTTTTCACAGATTAGGTTTTCTTTTTTCCTTTGAATCAGAAGGAAAACATCAGCACTGGATACTGGTAAGGGGGCTAACTGCATCTTCAATTGAAATATACTCAAGACTTTTATGGTTATGCTTACTAGTCATTACTAGTCATTATCTCTAGAAAAATCATGTTGACTTCTCCACAGTATTTAGCCATTGCCTCCATGGTATATCATAGTTAATATTGTGCAAGATTTGGCATATATCAGGACTATATAGTATTTAAGGCTAAAAAATGTGACTTGGACTTAGGTTTTAAAAGGATGTGTTATGTGTCAGACCCATGTGTATGGTTCTGTCATGATGTGTTATGATATGATGGCATGATGATGTAATGATAGAACATTGTGATAATTTGATGAGTTATTGGAAGGATGGGTATGGGGAATATCAAATGATTCAATATTAATTATTTAGGCCCTATGGGCATGAGAACAAACAGGGAGGCAAATGGTAACAGGATGAAGGTTTTATGATCCTGCCTTTCCTGCAAGAGGATTTGGCTTGCAAAGGGGTGTGCCTTCCTCGCTTTCTTAAGAGCACTTGAATGATAAATATGGGAGAGAGAAAAAGGGGAAAATGAAAGGTTACTTTGATCGGGATCAAAGGGGTCTGAGGAAGGGAGTTGGTTAGCTTGTATTCTTATTCTATGGTTCGGGGAAGGAACCCCAGTGCCATCACAGACCTTGGACAGGTGACTTCTGTCTCAATTCTAGAAATAAAAATATTTTTGTTTTCTATCACAATGAGATGTTTTCTTGGTTATTGGGAGCTGAGTTTGCCGGTCCTGACATTACATGTACCTATGTGTATGTTTTCTTTCAAGTTGATCCTAGGCAGATATGCCTCCTTAAATATGATTCAAAGAGGCAATTACTTTCTTCAAAATTTAAAAACTTCATGTACGGTGTCAGTGCATAAGACAGACAATTATGTGAGCTGCTTTGACCTGTAAATTGGGAAATATATCTTGATTTTATACTCAGAGTAATTCAGTTTGCTCAGTGGAACTCATTTCCAACCAAAAGAATAGATTATTGCAATCTAAGTACATAAATTTATTACCACCGAGTTATATAACTAAAAATATAATTGCCGTAAAATGTCTAGAATTTACTTTACAAAAGGATCTGAAGTTCTTTGTAATATAGAATTTCTGACAGAATTTCTGTGCCTTTCACAAGCAAATTAGTTTCCCCCTTCACTGTACCTCCATGCTAAGAAAAGCATAACCTGTTGAAGTGTGTCTATCATCTATTTCAGGGGTAGGCAACCTAAGGCCCGGGGACCGGATGCGGGCCCCCGAGGCCTTTGGACCAGCCCCAGGCCGGTCCTGCCGCCGCCGCCCCCACCGCCCCCCCGCCGCCTGCATGATATTGATTATTGTTGTTATTACTTGTTCTTGGGGTTTTCTTGGCAAAATCTCCACAGGGGTTTTGCCATGGCTTTTCTGGCGCTGAGAGAGTGTGCATGCATATTTTTTTTTATTTTTTATTTTTAAAAAATGTTTTTATTTTTATTATTTATTTATTTATTTATTTTTGGTGCTTCACCCCCCCCCCCCAATTGTCTGAGGGACAGCAACCCGGCCCCCGGCTCAAAAAGGTTGCCTACCCCTGATCTATTTCTTAGAGGCAAGGGAAGTTCCCAGGAGTAAGTGACAACTATAGCAATCATGTTTCAGATAAGGCTTACAGGAAGTTATACAATGTTGGAACATTCAACCGTAGCTGACCTTGCTCCCAATAGAGTAGCAGGAAGCCATTTTTTCATTGTAGATTTAGATCAGTGATACCCAAACTTTTTACCATTGGGACACCCCCCCTTTACATCTACATGTAGATGCTACTCCCTCCCCACTTGACATAGTATATGAATAAAAATATTTTGTTTATTTAGTGTGCATATTTTCATTTACACATTCATGTATATTCATAGTTCACCATTTTAAAAGGAACTAACATCATTCAAATTAGAATAGTTTTATTTAAGTAAATTCAATATTTAACTCAACACATGTGTAGATTTTACACATAAAATGTTTGGGAAGAGGAGGAGGAGGAGGCAGCGGCAGGATCAGGGTCTCCAAGTCTCATGCCCCACCCCCTTGAGCAATTCTTGCAACCCCCCTGGGGGTCCCACCCCACCATTTGAGAACCTCTTATTTACAGGGTAATGGGCAATTTCTCCAGGTCTGGTGGCTGCACGCATAGAGCGACTGCATCTCTGCTATCCCATTCTCCCCTAATCACCCTACAGGGATCAAGCAGGGCAGTTTCATTAGATGTGAGGTTCATGTGTGTACATTGTTTTAGTCCCAGGACTAAAAAGGCCATGCCCTTTTCTTCTCCCCCAAAGGAAGTTACCTGAGGTCACTGCTACCTTTGAAAAATACCCCCAAAGGTGGTAGAGGCATTCCCTCCACCATCTAGGGTGAAATTGGCTCTCACAGCCCCTAGATGGTGGAGGAGCTTTTCCAGTACATTTTTTGGTAACAGGGCATGGGGCCCCATCCACACTTTCCCACCTCTGTCCAGGAAAATTGGATAAGCAAATTGGAAATCATGATTTAAATCACTACAGTCATCCTTTCCTATTTGCGAGGAATCCATTCTGGAAACACACACACACACCATGAATCTGAAAAACCACAAATATTGGAGCCCCATTGTTTTTAATGGCCCCACAGCCCCGCAGGTGCACGTGCCATTTTGTCCCTCCTGGCTTCCTGTCCACAGAAATTCAAAACCGCGAATGAGAAGTCAGCAAATCCGGAGGGATGACTGTATTTTTATAAACCATTTAAATCACTGTTCCTAAAAGGAGTAGAATTCAGAGACATGGTTGTGTTAGTCTAGAATATCAGTATCAGTAGCAATAACAAAAGCATTTACATTTCTATACCACTTCATACTGAACTAAGTAGTCTCTAAGCGGTTTACAATGTGTAAACTAATTGCCCCCAACATGCTGGGTACTCATTTTAGTGACTTATGGAAGAATAAGAAGGCTGAGTCAACCCTGGAGCCCTGGGATCCAACTCACAACCTTGTGGTTGCAATACTAGCTGTAGTACTGGCACTGAACCACTGCACCATCGGGGCTCCTGTATATATCAGTGTACAAAGGGATCCTTTTTCATACTGTTCCTATAAAGTTATTCATAAATTATCTGATAAGGCATTTATACTATATTGTCACCAATATGATTGCCCTGCCATTTCCCCAAACCTCTGGCCATTCTTCTTCTTGGAATAATCCTCTCAAATGCCTGAGAAACTGCCTCAGAACCCATTTCTTCCTATAAATATGCCTGTTTGGGGCAGTCCCAATTTGGTCTTGGTTGAGTACAGACAGCCACTCTGTCTTTTTCTCCCTTGGTTCCTTGGTACACACAGGCCATTTTGGTCCTGGCTTCATGCTGAGCCAAACTCATCTACTGCAATACCTGAATTGCAGTACCTGAATCCTGTAAAGTATCATCTGCTGCTACAACCCTCTGAAATTCAGAGATGTAACTTCCTTGATTGAGTCTATTCATATGGAATGCAATCTTTCTCTTTTCCTACTGCCTTCTAACTTAACAAACATTATTGTTTTTCAAGTGAGTCATGACTTCTCGTGATATGGCCAAATTACGACAGCCTTACATTTGATTTCCTCTTTATTGTTATTGTTGACTGCTTTCTAGTTGACCCCGATTCTTAGTGACACCATGGATGAGACACCTCCAGAACTCTCTGTCCTCAACATCTCTGCTCCAGTCTTGCAAATGCAGACCTGCATCCTCCCTAATCGAGTCTACTCACCTTGCTTGTGGTCTTCTCTTTCTACTATCCTCTATCTTTCTAGCATTATTGTCTTTTCTACTGAGTCATGTCTTGTGATGATGTGGCCAAGGTATGACAGCCTCAATTTGATAATTCTAAGGAGATTTCGGGCTTGATCCATTCAAGGAATCATTTCTTTGGCTTTTGGACTATCCACAGGTCTCAAACTGGATTATTTCTGCAGTGTGTTTTGGTCTTTAGTCTTCTTCTGATCTGTTGAAATCAGTCTCTGTTCTGATCAATGTTTGATCCAAGATACAGAAACTCTTTTACTATTTCAATTTCTTCATTGTCTATGTTGAATTTGTGTAGAACCTCCATGGTCATTACTTTTGTTTTCTTTATGTTCAGCAGTAAGCCTGTCTTTGCACTTTCTTCCTTGACCTACTTTAATAATTGTTCCAAATCTCTTATGTTTTCTGCTAGTAGTATGGTGTCATCTTTATATCTTAGATTGTTAATATTCCATCCTCCTCTCTTCACTCCTCCATCTTCTGAGTCTAAGTCTGCTCTTGATATGATATTTTCTGCATACAAGTTGAACAAATAAGGTGATAGAATGCAGCCTTCCTTGACCTGCTTGCCAATTGGAAATCATTCTCCATATTCTGTTCTAACAGTAGCCTCTTGTCCTAAGTACAGATTTCTCATCAGAACTATCAGTTGTAGTGGCACTTCCATGACCTTTAGAGCCATCTGTAACTTTCTGTTATCTATATAAATACTTTGGTGTAGTTTATAATGCACACAGTGATTTTTTTTCCTTCTCCTGGCATTCTTTGGTATGCTCCATTAGTCATCGTATGTTTGCAATGTGATCCCTAGTACCACTTCTTTTCCTGAATCTCACTTACACCTCAGAGATTTCTCTCTCCATGTATGGTTGGAATTTAAGTCACACAATTTTGAGCATAATTTTGCTTGTGTGGGAAATTGATGCTATGGTCCTGTAGTTGCTGCAGTCTTTTGTGTCTCCTTTTTTGTTAATGGAAATGTAAATTGATTGTTTCCAGTCTGTTGGCCACCATAATGTCTTCCTTATTTGTTGATATATATTAGTTAACACTAGACTTGCTTCTTCCTGTGTGCATTGCATCAGTTTGATTCAAATATCATCTGTTCCTGGTGATTTGTTTTTGTCAATTTCTTTAATTGCACCTCACTTTTTAGAAGTTGGGGTTCATTGGGGTTGATATGATTTAGGAACCATTTATTTGTTATTTTAGCAGGCCTTGGTATCCATATAACTCTTCTCCAGCACCACATTTCAAAGAGTTGGCTTTCTTCCTATCAGTTTCCTTCACTGTCCAGCTTTCACAACCACACACTTAAACTGGAAATATGATGGCATGGACAATCCTAACTTTAGTATTCAATTATACATCTTTACACTTCAGTATCTTGTTTCATTCATTCATTGTTGTCTTTCCAAGTCCTTGTCTTTTTCTGATTTCTTTATTTCTTCTGTTCTGATTAATGGCTGAGCCAAGGTATAGAAAATTTTGAACTAGGTATTTCGATTTCTTCATTGTCTACTCTAAAGTTACATAAATCATATGTGGTCATTATTTTTGTTTTCTTAATATTTAGCTGCCTTTGCACTTTCCTTGACTTCAGTAATCATTTAAAGTTTTGCTATTTTCTACTAGTAGTATGGTGTCATCTGTTGGTGTTCCTTCCTCCAGTTTTCATGTCTCCTACCTTCAGGTCTAATTCTACTTTAAGTATGACACATTCAGCATACACAGACAGTGTGATAAAATGCAGACTTGCCTGACCCTTTTGCCAATTGGAAACTATTCTGTTTCTCCATTTTCTGTCCTAAGCCCATACATATTATGCATAAGGACAATCAAATCTTGTGGCACACCTATTTCTTTAAAAGTGAGCTGTAGTTTTTTCATGATCTATATAATCAAATGCTTTGCTGTAATTGATAAAGCACAGGCTGATTTTCTTTTTAGATTCTTATCTAATTATCTAATGCAAATTTGCAATATAATCTCTAGTGCCTCTTCCTTTCCT
Source organism: Phrynosoma blainvillii (assembly GCA_026167975.1). NCBI lineage: Eukaryota > Metazoa > Chordata > Lepidosauria > Squamata > Phrynosomatidae > Phrynosoma > Phrynosoma blainvillii. The sequence continues at coordinate 45,179,743 of JANUYF010000005.1, forward strand.
AAACTCAGCTTGGACATTTGGCATTTCTCACTCCAGAATTTTGAGCATCACTTTTCTTGCCTAGGAAAGTAGTGCAGTCATTCTGTGATTACTGCAATCCCCGATGTCCTCTTTTTTGGGAACCAGAATGTATATTTAGTGTTTCCAGTCTTGGCCATTCTTTTGTTTTCCATATTTGTTGACAGATTTCAGTTAGAATGAGTGTAGATTCTGTCTCTGCAGATTGAAGTAGCTTTATTGGTATGCCACCTGTTTCTTGTGATTTATTTCTCCTAAGTACTCTGAGTGTAGCTTCCATTTCACTTTCTAAAACTCATGGCTTATCTTCATGTGGTTCTTCCTTGAATGGCTCCATAATCCTTTCATTTCTTTTATATAGTTCTTCTGTGTATTGTTTCCATCATCTTTTTATTTATATTTGGCCATGTAATGTGTTCTCCTGCTGGTCATAGAACATTTCCATATTTACCTCGGATCTTGTGGAAGAGGTCTTTTGTTCTTCCTTTTTTTGTTGTCATCTTCTATTTCTCTGCATTCATTGTTCTAATACTTTTCCTGTCCCTGTGCAAAAGTCATTGAACAGTTGCATTTAAGTTACTGACTCTATTTCTGTTATTTTTAACTTTTGCTTCTTGCCTGTCCACAACTGCTTGAAGAGTTTCATATGTCATCCATTGAAGGTTCTTCTTTTTGGTTACAGATAGTGTCTTTTTTCATTCCTCCCTGATGATGTCCCTGGCTTCAGTCCAGAGTTCTTCTGGCTCTTGATCAATAGGACTTAATAGTGCAAATTTATTTTTCACATTATCTTTAAATTCTATGGGAATGTACTTCAGGTTGTAATTTGGTTTAGTGTTCTTCTTTAGATTTACTCTTATTTTTGATATTATTCATGGTCTGTTCATACAGATGGTCCCCTCAATGGTCCTTCCTTTATTCTCTAGGTGGTTCCTTTTCTTGGCTCTTTAGCCTGCTTAGTTGTTTAATGTCAGGTCAATAATGACCTTGGTCCTTCATAATTAATCAGGGATAAGAATGCTGACCACTTGTTTTAATAAAACTTGGTGGGCAAGATGAATAGGCAATGAACAGACTATGGCTGCTGTAAGAAAAACTTGAACTTGGGGAATTACTAAAGTCCAAGCCTTCAATGGGATCTTTTATCCTATGTTTATGGAAGTGCCTAGGGGATAGACTGATAGAAACAAAGCTTCCCAATACACATAATAATAATAATAATACTTTTTTATTTGTAACCCACCCCTCTGCTCAGCAATCGGGGCAGCGTACAGCAAGGTTAAAAAGACAGCAATTAAAGCACTCCTTCAGCCTCACCCAAGCCCTCCCACCCCTTAAAACTAAAATATAATATAATAATAATAATAATAAAATTTTATTTATACCCCGCCCAATGGAAACCCAATCAGGGCGGCTTACAAGATAAAACAAACCCCAATAAATACATAGTACAACCCCCCCCCCTTAAAACAGTATTAAATCAAACAAATTTAAAACCAACATAGAGTAAAATTATATACCTACACAGAAAGCTAATGCTCAACTAAATGATCCCCTCCATCTACCGATGGGGCCACGTAGGGGCATCATTAGCGACAATTTATGTCCGGGATGGGGGGGTAACTAATCCGGGAAGGCCTGCCGGAAGAGATCCGTCTTAATAGCCTTTTTAAAGCCATCCAAGGATGTTAATAGACGGATCTCGTCCGGCAGGCCGTTCCAGAGGCTAGGGGCGACAACTGAGAAGGCCCTCCGGGAGGTAGCTGCCAGCCTTGATTTGTGAGGCTGCAGCAATTTCCTCCCGGAGGATCGAAGAGCGCGGGGAGGATTATATGGGAGTAGGCGGTCCCTGAGATAGTTTGGACCCAAGCCATTTAGGGCTTTAAAGGTAATAACCAACACCTTATACTGGGTCCGGAAACTAATAGGCAGCCAGTGGAGGGACTTCAAAACCGGAGTGATGTGGTCCCTCCGAGATGTTCCCGTAACAAGCCTGGCCGCCATGTTCTGAACTAATTGTAGTTTCCGAACCAGGCACAAGGGTAGCCCCATGTAGAGTGCATTACAGAAGTCGAGGCGTGAGGTTACCAACGCGTGCACCACAGTCTCAAGGTCCTTTACTTCCAGAAACGGGCGCAGCTGGCGTATCAGCCGAAGCTGATAACAGGCACTCCTGACCGTCGCATTAACCTGATTTGTCATCAGGAGCGACGAGTCAAGGAGCACCCCCAAGCTGCGAACACAGTCACTGGAGGAGAGCGTGACCCCATCCAGGACTGGAGGTTGCAACCCAATTCCTGGTTTCGGGGCCGATACCGTGAGCAGCTCCGTCTTGTCTGGATTCAGCTTCAATCTGTTTTTCCTCATCCAGCCCATTACCACCCCAAGACATTCATTGAGAGGAGAGGTGCCATTGGAATTCAAGGCCGACGAACGAGATATGGAGAAATAGATTTGGGTGTCATCAGCGTACTGATAACACCCAGCACCATAACTCCGTATTATCTCACCCAGCGGCTTCATATAGATGTTAAATAACATTGGGGACAAAATAGCCCCCTGAGGGACCCCACAAGTGAGGTCTCTCTTACCGGAGCTACAGTCCCCAATCCGCACCCTCTGGGACCGACCCGAGAGGAAGGACCGGAACCACTGCAAAGCAGTGCCCCCGATACCTAACCCCTTCAGGCGGTCCAAGAGGATGCCGTGGTCTATTGTGTCGAAAGCCGCTGAGAGGTCTAAGAGCACCAACAGGGTCACGCCACCCCTGTCGATGCTCAGACGCAGATCGTCGGTCAAGGCAACCATGGCAGTCTCAACCCCAAATCCTGTCCTAAAGCCGGTTTGAAATGGGTCTAGATAATCGGTTTCATCCAAAACTGCCTGGAGCTGAAGAGCGACCGCCCTCTCGATCACCTTGCTCAAGAATGGCATCAATGAAACAGGCCTATAGTTCTTCATGTCCAGGGGGTCCAAGGAGGGTTTTTTCAGAAGCGGCCTAACTGCCGCTTCCTTCAAACATGATGGAACATGTCCCTCCCTGAAGGATGCATTGACGATATCCGTAAATTATCCGATATCCGTTCTTAAAATTAAAACTGCAACAGAATTAAAATCAGGTTAGCACAAATAAAATACAATAAAAACAATTTTTTGGCAGACATGCCATGGCCGTATGAGGGATGAGTAGCAGATCACCTCCAGATAGCCGGGTGGTTATTCCGGGAAGGTCTGCCAGAAGAGATCCGCCTTTACTGCCTTTTTAAAGGCAGCAAGAGTGGCAATAAGATGGATTTTGTCCGGCAGGCCATTCCATAGTCCAGGAGCGGTCGCAGAAAAGGCCCTCTGGGAGGTCTGATCTTCATGGACTACAGCAGGTTCCTCCCAGAGGACCTAAGTGCAGGGGGGGGGAATCATACAGGGAGAGGCGGTCCCTGAGATAAGATGGCCCTACACACAAGAACTCAGGAATAAAGTAGTTAGCTTAGAGAGAAAACACAAGGCTTTCTAATGCTGATAATTATCTGAAGGAAGCTGCTCTGACAATGAATGAAGATGGATAGACTCAACGGTTATGAAAGGGAAAGGACAACGGAAAGAGCCGGGACCCAAGTCAGAGTTCATGGTGGAGCAGTGTCACTATGAAATCTAACCAGACCCAATGTGCCTGAGATTTTGGGGGTTTTTTTATACCTTTAAATATAGCCTGAGGCAAAGAGTTGCTATTGCATATCAAAGGATTCTGGATTACTACTCTTTGAAGTAAACAATTTCCAAGGATAGGAGATAGGATGTTAATGTTATCTCATCTTCAGCCAGACACATCCTGGCTGGTACTCATAAATCTTCTAGGTGTGAATGTCCTCCATTGCAGCTCCTACGCTTGGTCCTTTTGATCTGCAAATTGTTGTAAGTGCAGATGTCACCTTTCAGGTGCCTACATGATGTGCTCACCTCGAGTCCATGGCGATCAGGCTTCTCCCAGTCTAGGGCCATGGCAGGGACCAAAAAAAGGGAGTTTTATATTAAATCAGTCACTGTAACACTGCATTTGCACTACAGAAATAATTCAATTTGACATCACCTTAACTGCCATGGCTCAATGTGCAGGTGCTATGGTCGCAAGTGCTCCATTTCCTTCAACAGAAAACCTCTTTGCCTTAGGGTTAGCTGAGTCTGTTTCTAGTGCTGGACAAAAAGAACAGGTTGAGAGTGCTGCTGGTATACCACTCACCGTTCAGCAGAGCAGCCTCCAAAACCAAGCTGACTGAGGTGGCTGCTGACCTGATGTAGAGGATCCCAGGATCTAAGGTAACTCAATACTTATGCAAAGGGCTCCAGTCTAGTGAATTGGTTTGGGACTTCGTGGCAAATATGGGGCTGTCTAACATTCTCATCAGACCAAGTCATCCTCATTTTGTCTTTGTTCAGATGCAAGATGTGTTCTCTAAAAATAGGAGCTGGAGGTCCAAACAGCTCTTGTCATGGTCAAAACATTTCCAAGTGGGATTGGACTGAAGAAACCATTGTTTCCTTACAGCTGATGATACCTCCAGAGAGATGGATGAAATTTGAGGAATTACCCCCCCCCCTTCCAGTAGGTAGTGGTGAAAAACATGTTAAGGCTCACTATGTCTCAGTCACTATAGATTTACTGTCAAAATTGTTTCTGAGAGCCCCCTTGGAGTTATGGTACCTATTCATTTTTCAACTATTCCAGCTGCATGCAATTAAACATCTAGACTGTTGTCAAATTGCTTATAGCAGGGGTAAGCAACCTAAGGCCTGGGGGATGGATGCGGCCCCCTGAGGCCTTTGGACCGGCCCCAGGCCAGTTCTGCCGCCGCCGCCGCCCCCCGCTGCTGCCGCCGCCGCTGCCCCCCATGATGATATTGATTATTGTTGTTATTACTTGTTCTTGGGGTTTTCTTGGCAAAATCTCCACAGGGGGGTTGCCATGGCTTTTCTGGGGCTGAGAGAGTATGCATGCATATTTTTTAAATTTTTATTTTTTTTAATATTTATTTATTTATTTATTTTTGGTGCTTTGGCCCCCCAATTGTCTGAGGGACAGCAACCCGGCCCCCCGCTCAAAAAGGTTGCCTACCCCTGGCTCATAGTAATGCACTAGACCATCTGCTCACTGGCTGTCATGATTGATCAAATGTAGACAAAGGAGCATGGCAAACATACGCAAAGGAGATGCAAAGTTTTTTAAAAGTTCCTTTATGTGGGGTGTGGTGCTTGCTCTCTTAATGGTACACTCATAAGTAAACTGATCCTTAACACAATTCTGGACAACTACTGCCAAGTGACAAAGATCTCTGTCCTTTTCCCATCTGAGAACCCAAAAGCTTAATTTGATTTATTCTGATAAATATATTTCCGATTGGTGTAGATCCTTGTTCTCCCTCCCAGTGACACACAATGCTACCTTTATTCTTTTAATTGTTGTTGCTGTGTGCTTTCAAGTCATTTCCGACTTATGACGACACTAAGGTGAAACTCTCATGGGGTTTTCTTGTCAAGATTTCATTCAGAGGAGGTTTCCCACTGGCTTCTTCTGAGGATTACCTAAGGTCAGCAGGTGGGCTTCCATAGTTAAGTGGGGATTCAAACCCTGGTCTCCCAAGTTATAGCCCAATGCTTTCATAGAAAAGTCAAAAGCAGATGCGGGAAGCCTAGGCCCACCCAAATAATATTGGACTCCAGCAGTCATCTGCCCAGTGCACTGTCAAATGCAGTGACCAGATGTCCTCCTTTTCCAGGATCAACATTTCAACCTTCTGTCAAGGAGGAATTCCAAAATGCCCTCCATTCTGAGTATGACTAAGAATCCCATTGAAATGTACCACATTTACTTTGCCCCTTTGCTATTTCCCAGCCTGTCCTTACTGCAAATAGAGGGCAGGATGGATACTTCCAAAGTTATTTTTTTCCTAGAGCAGCAGCAGCAGCAGCAGCAAAGATTTTTTCCCCAGAACAACTCCGGATGCATTTGTTTCTCAGATGGGAAAAGACAGCAAACATGTTAGGCAATGGACTGCTGCTTAAGGACACAATGCAAACGTTGAAAGGTTTTTCTCCCACCATAATTTTGGCACAACAGACGAATTAAAGGAATAATATAAATGCAGATTCAGTTAAGTGCTTGTTGGTGGTAAGTACAATTTTAAGCATTTGTCTTGCTCAGGGTTCTAGAAGTACAGTGAAACCTTGGTATCTGCTGGACTTTGTTCTAGGGCGCTCCATGGGTACCAAAATCCATGGATGCTCAAGTCCCATGAAATACAATGGCATAGTAAAATGGTGCCCCTTATATAAAGTGGTAAAACAAGTTTTGCTTTTGGAATTTATATATATATATATATATATATATATATGAATATTTTCATGCTGTGGATGCTTGAATCCATGGGTAAAAAAATCTGTGGCTACTTTTAGGGCAACTATGGGCCTTTGCAGACTGCTAGAAATAGTGCAAATTGAGTCCACTTTAACTGCCCTGGCTCAGTGCTAGGGAATCATGGGAATTGTATTTTTTTCTGAGACATTGAGCCTTCTCTGTCAGAGAGCTCTGGTGCCACAATAAACTACAGTTCCCATGATTCCCTAACACTGAGCCAGAGCAGTTAAAGTGGACTCAATTTGCATTATTTCTGGCAGTCTGCAAAGGCCCTATATATTGCAAGCCAACAACCCAGCTTGTTTTCTGCTGCTCCAGAGAATAGCTAGATCAATGCATTACACTCTTAGGGTGCTATTCTACTTTAACTGCTCTGGCTACCTCCTGTTGCATTCTGGGATTTGCAGCTTAAGGAGGGGCATTTAGAATTCTCAGCCAGAAAGCTGAGGCCTCATTGAACTACAAGCCACAGAATGCAATAGGAGGCAGCCAGAGCAGTAAAAGTGGAATAGTAGCACTATAAGTGTGTAGTGTGGCAAGACACAGAGCAATGGATGCAAGCTACAGGAAAAGAGATTCCACCTAAACATTAGGAGGAACTTCTTGACATTAAGAGCTTTTGGGCAGTGGAAGATACTCCCTCAGAAAGTGGTGGTCTCCTTCTTTGGAGGTCTTTAAACAGAGGCTGGATGGCCATCTCTCAGGGGTGCATTGATTGTGAGTTCCTGCATGGCAGAATGGGGTTGGGCCCAATGGCCCTTGTTGGTCTCTTCCAACTCTTTGACTCTAGAGCATTTTAGTGAAGATTAATGTATCAGAAAAAATATCGTTGAGTACATAGTAAAATACAGTATATGCAATATAGTTGCAAATAAACCATATGAAATTATATTATATGAGTGTTTTAGTTTTTATTTTGTAATGTCCTACATTCTCCTTGACAGCCAGCTGTGGCACGGTGGTTTGAGTGTTGGACTACAACTCTTGAGACAAGGTTCGATTCCCAGCTCGGCCATGAAGTCCACTAGGACAAGTCACACTCTCTCAGCCTCAGGGGAAGACAAGAATAAACCTCTGAAGAAACTTGCCAAGAAAATAACCCCGTTTTGGCACCGCTTTAACTGCCTTGGCTCACGGCTGTGGAATTCTGGGAAATGGAGTTTGTTGTGGGCCCAGAGCGGAGCCCCAAACGGGGTTATTTCTCCAGTGTGGATGCAGTCCTAGTCAGAATAGGCCAGCTTTTCCCAACCTGGTACTGTACTCGACTGCCACACAGTTCAAGAGGATGCAAGCCAGAGGCTGTGGGAGGGAATTAAGTAACCCACTTTCCCCCCACAATCATCCTTTTACTGCGCAGACTTCACCATCTCAACTACTACCATCTGCGCGGCGTTGCGCATGCGCGGGCTCTATTCCGTACTACAATTCCCGACATGCAGCGCATCCCGGCGACAGCGAGCGTTATTCAATTTGTTTTTTAAACGCCTTAATTTAGATCTATCTTGAGTCACTCCTCCGACTCTCCAGAAGGTACTAACCTAGGCCGAAACTGCCTTAAAAATAAAAAGTAAACTTATGGACGAGTTTTCTACCTGAGGTCTAAGACAGAAGCGATAACGAGGAGAGAGGGAGCCCCCCCTTCCTCTTGGTTTGTCAGAAGGCGCGCGAGCTTGTTCGCGCCTCTCTCTCTCTCTCTCTCCCCCCCCCCATTCCATTTGTTGCCTGCTCCCCTGGGGCCTGTCAATCAAGAAAAGAAGAGGGCTGGCTGGCAGGCGGGCAAAAAAAGAAGCCATACAGCTTCTCCCTTTCCTTTGGTCCCGCCTCCTGTCAAGAAGAGCGCGCGCAGGCTGTTTTTTGTTTTGTTTTTTTTTCTTTTCTTTTTTGAAGCCCATCAACAGCTAAACGGCAGTTGGTCTCCTTGCCCCTCCCTTATCCTCGCTCAAGCGCGCGCTCGCGCCTCCCTCCCTCCCTCCCCGCGCTCCTGAGGCGCGTCCCCTATTTCGGAAAGGAAAGGAAAGGTGGGGTGTGGGCGGTCGAAAGAGGCCGCCTCGTGCTGCGCTCGCGCCGCCCTGGCCCCTCCTCCTCCGTCCCTTCCGGCCCTCCTGCCGCCTCGCTTCGTGGGTGTCAGCCTAGGCCTAGTCAGGCCCCGCCTCCTCCTCCTCCTCCTCCTCCTCCTCCTCTTTAGCATCCGTCCTGCTCCAAGTTGTCAATCAGGCGCCTGAGGGGCCGAGGCGGGCGTGGGCAACGGGCGGAGAGACGGCGAGCTACGCCACAGCCCCAGCGGCGGCCATTCGTGGAAAAATAGGCCGACCCTGCTCCTCCTCCTCCTCCTCCTCCCAGCTCCGGCAGCGACCGGCCTTCTCCCCGCCGCTACCCCCAGCACCCCGCCCTCCGTCCCTCCTCCTCCTCCTCAGCGGGCGTCCAGGCGGGATGAGTGGTACGTAGCAGCCCCTTCCTCCTCCTCCTCCTGGGCCAGGCCGGACCCCCTCCTCAGCCGGCCCCCTTCACTCCCCGCGCCGTCCCACCGGGGCTTCTCCTCCTTCTCCTCTTCCTCCTCCTCCTCCATTCCTTCTGGGTCTGTACCCCTCCCTCCGTCCCTCCTTCTTTCCTCCCTCTTCCATTCCCCCTTTTCTTCCCCGGCCCTCCCTCCTGAGCACATCCATCCCTCCTTCGCCTCTGTTTCCTCCCATTTTCTCCTCCCTCCTCCTGCCCCTAAAGCATCCTGGGCCACTCAGTAGCCAGGGATGCTTTGGGGGCAGGAGGAGGAGGAATGGGGTGGGGTGGGGGCGATGGTGGGCGGTGGTTTCCCTCCTTCACCCGCCTCACACTCTCCCAGACCAAACACCAATCACACAGAACAGAGAGAGAGAGAGAGAGAGTAGGCCGGCTTTCAAACCACGTTTTGTATTTTATTTATTTTATATATTAAGCATTCTCCTTTCTCCCCCCCCCCCCCCCTGCATTAATGAAGATGTGGACGGTGGCTTCCAAACCGAAGGAAATTGGTGGAGGAGGGCAAGGATGGCCTGGACATTTATTTCTTAGGCAAGCAGAAGCGAGTGGTGACAATATGCTTAATGGGGTTTGTTTTTGTAGATCAAAAGAAGGAGGACGCTATGCCCACGGAGGGAGAGAAGTCTCCTGAGGCTGAAAACAACAACAAGAAAAGCAAAAGTGGAGCCACTCAGGTAAAAAACAAAACCGGGGTGGGGTGGGGGTCAATTGTCAAAAAACAGGCACAGATTTAGCTGCTGTTTATTTTCTTCCTGCACAGGACCCAAAGCAGTTTAGGATAAGTTAAATCACTTATTTTCCTTTCAAGAGATAGTGCCATGTAGGTTTGTTAATAGGAAATTTCATTCTCAGGACATATTTGTCCAGAGTGGAATAAGTGGTTTTTCATTTGTTGTTGTCTGCCTTCAGGTAGTTTCTGATTTATGGCAACCCTAAGGTGGACCTATTATGGGGTTGTTCAGAGAAGGTTTGGCATTGCCTTCCCCTGAGGCTGAGAGCATGTGACATGCCCAAGGTCACTCAGTGAGTTTCATGGCTGAGCTGAGAATCGAATCCTGGACTCCAGAGTTGTAGTCCAACGCTCAAACCACTATGCCATGCTGTCTCTACCAGTGGGTTTTCATATATTCATCAATGACCTTAAGGTTCATTGGGGGCAGAATTACTTAACTGGACTTAATTGTTTTTTAGTTAATTCTTGAATAGCTGGTAATGTTCTAGATAGTGGGTTATTAATGTCTGTGTATTTTGCTGTCTTATTTCCTTGTATTTTTTGTATTGTTGCCAGTGCTTTGAAGTTCACAATTCCTAATTATTTCCTACTTTGCTCCATTTCTGTTAGGATTCTCAGCCTTCTCCTCTGGCTCTTCTAGCAGCAACATGCAGCAAAATAGGGACTCCTGGGGAGAATCAAGCAACTGGACAACAAATTATAATAGATCCAAGTCAAGCTTTGGTTCAACTTCAGAATCAATCACAACAGTTAGAATTAGTAACAACTCAGCTTGCTGGAAATGCTTGGCAGCTTGTTGCAGCTGCTCCTCCTGCTTCTTCAAAAGAGAACAATGTCCAACAAGCATCTTCTGTCACTTCAACTGCAGCAAGTCCCTCCAGCAGCAACAACGGCAATGTATCACCTTCAAAAACAAAACCAAGCAATTCTGGAGTAATTCCAGGACAGTATCAAGTCATACAAGTACAGAATCCCGGTGGTAGTGTTCAATACCAAGTGGTTCCACAGATTCAGACAACGGAAGGGCAACAAATTCAGATAAATCCTTCTAATGCCACAGCTCTGCAAGACTTACAAGGTCAAATTCAGCTAATTCCTGCAGCGAATAATCAAGCTATTATTACAACTACAAATAGGACAGCTTCTGGTAATATTATTGCCCAAAACTTGGCAAATCAGACAGTACCAGTCCAGATCAGGCCTGGAGTTTCTATTCCATTGCAGCTACCTATTGCTGGAACTCAGGCACAAGTTGTAACATCATTGCCTATAAACATTGGGGGAGTGACTCTAGCATTGCCTGTAATAAATGTTGCTGCTGGTGCTAGTTCTGGACAGGTTACCCAGTCCACTGATAGTGGAGTTTCCAATGGAAATCAGCTACTATCAACACCTGTCACAACAGCTTCTGTTAGTACTATGCCAGATTCACCCTCCTCCTCTTCCACCTGTACGACAACTGCCTCCACCTCACTAACAAGCAACGAAACTTTGACAAGCACTGCAGAAACAGGCCAGTATGCAAGCACAGGAAGCAGTTCTGAGCCTGCTGCTGAAGAACCTCAGACAACCACATCAGAAACAGAGGCTCAGAATTCTAGTCAGCTTCAGTCCAATGGATTGCAAAATGTGCAGGATCAGTCAAATTCATTGCAGCAGGTACAAATAGTAGGTCAGCCTATCCTGCAGCAGATACAGATCCAACAGCCACAGCAGCAGATACTCCAGGCTATTTCTCCACAGTCTTTTCAACTTCAGTCAGGACAAACTATTCAAACCATTCAGCAGCAGTCCTTGCAAAATGTTCAGCTCCAAGCAATGAGTCCAACCCAAATGCTCATAAGAGCACCAACATTAACCCCATCAGGGCAGATCAGCTGGCACACTGTACAAGTCCAAAATCTTCAAAGCCTTTCAAATCTCCAAGTTCAAAATACTGGGCTACCCCAGCAGTTAACCATTACTCCTGTGTCATCAAGTGGTGGTACTATAGCTCAAATTGCACCAGTAGCTGTTGCTGGTACTCCAATAACATTAAATGCTGCTCAGCTTGCTTCAGTGCCTAATCTTCAGACAGTAAGTGTAGCCAATTTGGGTGCTGCTGGTGTTCAAGTACAAGGAGTTCCAGTCACCATTACAAATGTGGCAGGTAAGTAATCTGTTGAGACAGTTTATTCAGTGATGTATCAGTATAAAAATAAAAAGTAAGGTTTTTGCTCCTTTGAATGATAACTTTGAGGATTCTCTGTCTTTTCAAAATGAGTTTTTGGGTAGTGTGAAGTACCATAGAGAGAATGGGAAAGCATGGAAGTCTGTATATGAATGTAGATCAATAATGAGATTCTTTGGGCTCCAGTAACTTTGGCAAAAACACTCCTTAGGTTACATTGTTACAAGTTATTTAGCAATATCTGATTCAGGTTTGGTCTGTGTTTCATCTTTATGCTTTTCATTGAAATTAGTGAATCATAGCACTTCTCATACATTTTAATTATTTGTTAATGGATTAACAAATGAACACAGAATTTAGATTTTGCTTACAAATCACTAGTTGGAACATTAATTTATTCTGTAATGAAACAGTAATCTAATAAAGTCTTGTCTGAATTAATATGTACACATTTCATCTAATACTGTTCTGATTCTGTTAAGGATCCTGGATTGACTGTGCAAAAGATTTATTTGATTCTGCAAAGAGAAATTTCAAGCTTTTTAAAAGCCTGAAAAGCAGAAACATCAAAAATATATTGGAAGATTTGTGAAAGAAAAAATACTATCAAAATTAGTTATAATTAAAGATGCCAGAGGTTGTATGTGTGATTGTACATACTAACTTTGTAAAATATTTAAATTTTCTTTGTAAAATATTTATATTTAATTTACTTGAGAAAAAATGTCCTAAGATAATTCTACTAGATATTAACGAAATCTCCCAAGTTCTAGCATAGTTATTTAAATAATATTAGTTGACTCAAAAGCTATAGGGTAGGCATTTTCTCTTATTTGCAGTGTAGATTACAAAGAAGCATTTGTAAAAACTCAGTGTTTCCTTAAGTAAAGGAATGTATCTGGTTGATATAAATTAGCAGGTGTTTTCACTATGTGAAAGCTGGAATGAATCTTATACCCTCGTCTCTCCCAATTCAAAGAGGATCCGTTCTGGACTCTTTATGAATCAGAAATATTGCAGATATTCAAGCCCCCTTAGTTATAATGGTGGCACACTCCTGCACACATGTGCCGTTTTGTCCCTCCTTGCTTGCCCCAAAACCGTGGACTCTTAAGTCCGCGAATAGGGAGGGACGAATGTACTTCAGTTTCTTTCTGAGCATTGAGATGTAACATTCACTCCTTTGCTCCTCCTCCTATTTTGCATGTAAAACATTTGTGGTTTACTGGCAGCTATTGTTTGTTCTCTCTGAACCTAGGTCCCTCGGTCCTTAAAGGGGAAAGGTTGCCTACCCCTGATGTAGGCTCTCTAGCACAACTCTATGGTCAGCTTCTGGCAGAGTTGTGCTGGAGGACCTAGAGATTCATAGAGACAACATACTAATCAAAACCCAAGATAATCAAATCTGCAAAAATCAAAGCTGCAAATGTGGAGGGCCAACTGTAATTCACATTCTATTCTCTTGCACATAGCTTGCCTAATACTTATAGTTGAAAATTCTCCTGGGGATTGATTTCCCATTTCATTCCTTCCCAATTGTTGAGTTTATCTCACATCTCATTGAACATTCAAACCTGTACATTGTAATAAATATCTCCCCCCCCCCCCCCCCCGCAATCACTACTCTTTCTGGAGCTTTTGTTCTGCCATAATTACACATCTATATCGTAACAGTAGGCAAGCAATAGGAAACACTTCTCAATATGTGAAGGAGCCATATACAAGCTGTACAAATCTTTTTAAAATGGTAAATAGGTGTTTGCTCTTGGTATTATTAAATCTTTAAAAACTTCCTTCCAAATAAGTTTGCTTGTAGAAATAAGCTGAACATTATTTATTTTTCTAATGTGATTATACTTTGTAGTTGACCTTGAACAGTGGCTGACAAGATAAGTGGCCTGATAGTCCCTGCCTTTAGGCTTATAGTTTACATTTAAAGATAGGACACACTGGTGCTCTTGGACCTCTCAGCGGCCTTTGACACAATAGACCACTCCATCCTCTTGGATCGCCTGAGAGAGTTAGGAATTGGAGGCACTGCTTTGCAGTGCTTCCGTTCCTTCCTCTCGGGCAGATTCCAGAGGGTGAGGCTTGGGGACAGTTGCTCTTCTAGAATAGAGCTTAATTGTGGCGTCCCTCAGGGCGCCATCCTGTCCCCGATGCTATTTAATATCTATATGAAGCCACTGGGAGAGATCATTTGGAGGCATGGAGCACGGTGTCTTCAGTATGCTGATGACACCCAGATATACCTCTCCATGACCCAATCGTCTGCCCAGACCTCAGATGGCGTCTCTCCTCTCAATGATTGTCTTAAGGCGGTAATGGATTGGATGAGGAAAAACAAATTGAGGCTGAATCCAGACAAAACGGAGGTACTAGGGGCCTGAAACCAGGCTTGGGAATACAACTCCCAGTCCTGGATGGAGTCACACTCTTCTTCAAGGACTGTGTTCGCAGTCTGGGGGTACTTCTAGATTCGTTGCTTCACATGACTAATCAGGTGAATGTGACAATCAGTAGTGCTTGTTAGCAGCTCCGGCTGATACGCCAGCTGCGCCCTTTCCTGGAGATTAGGGACCTTGAAACTGTGGTACATGCTCTGGTAACCTCACGTTTGGATTTCTGTAATGCGCTTTACATGGGGCTACTCTTGTGCCTAACCTGGAAACTTCAATTGGTCCAAAATATGGCAGCCAGGTTACTTACTGGCACATCTAGGAGAGAGCACATTACACCAGTGCTTAGATCTCTCCACTGGCTGCCAATTAGTTTCCGGGCACAGTACAAGGTGTTGGTTTTGACCTTTAAAGCCCTACATGGCTTGGGTCCAACTTATCTCAGGGAACGCCTCTTCCTATATGATCCCCCCTCCCCGTGCACTCTGGTCCTCTGGGAGGAACCTGCTATAGCCTATGAAAACTAGGCTGTCGCAGACCTCCCAGAGGGCCTTCTCTGTCGCCAGTCCAAGATTATGGAATGGCCTGCTGGATGAAATCCATCTTATTACCACTCTTGACTGATTTAAAAAAGCAGTAAAGATGGATCTCTTCCGGCAGGCCTTTCCGGAATAATCTCCCGGGTCCCCCCAAGATGGTCCGGTTCTGTCAACCCACTACCCTAGCTGCTACTATTTGTTGTTATCTTGTTTTATGATTTATTATTATTATTATTATGAAGTATTTATTATTTGATGCTTTTGTTGTTCTGCTATTTTTAATACTATCTTAGTTTAATTTATTTTTAAGGGGTGGGAGGGTTAGGGGGAGTAACTTGATCAATGTGTTTTACTCTTGTATTGTTTTAACTTGTACACCGCCCCGGTTGCTTAGCAGAGGGGCGGGTTAGAAATCAATTATTATTATTATTATTATTATTATTATTACACAACAAGGAATAAGTGATGGGAAGGGAAAGGGGGGGGGAAGAAATTCCAGTTCTTAAAACAACTAGTGGGAGGGAAACGCGTCCAGCGCCTTGCTGGCATGGCTGCTGCTAGATAACATTTGACAGAGGGCCAAAGGCAGCTAACTGGTTTCAGCAGAGTTGTTGGAATAGTCTTGCAGACATAAATATTTCCCAGCAAAGAATGTTGTATTCTCTGTTGAAACTTACTATTGCATCTGTTCAAGCACTTATTGTTGTTAAGATTTCTTGTTGGTTGGGTGTGTCATCCTTTGACTGGATCATAAATAAATGCTTATATGCTAACTTCCAAATCCATGCTAATATACTGTGATGTTAATATTGATTAGATAAAATAAAATAGATGAAATAGGGTTATATTTCATATGTAATTATATATGTAATTATGCCAATTACATAATTGGCAAACGACTAGTCATATTTTGTTCTTTTATTTACTTTTATTTTATGTTTTTATATTGTAAGAAAAATCAGCCAAACTTTTGTTTCCTTCTGATTCCAATAAATTGCACTAGGTTACACTAAATCTATTCATAACATTTTAGAGCCCAGATGATCATTTGATCAGAGTGTATCCACACTGCAGAAACAAAGCAGCTTGATGCCACTTTAACTGCCATGACTCCATCCTGCAGAATCCTGGGATTTGTAGTTTGGTGGGCACCAGACCTCTGACAGACCAGGCTGAATACTTTATTAAACTAAAATCCCAGAATTCTACAGGATGGAGCCATGACAGTTAAAGTGGTGTCAAACTGCTTTATTTCTGCAATGTGAAAGAGTTGCTAGTCATGTTTGAAGTAGACCCATAGATCTCAGTGAGACAAAATAAGTCACCAATATATCTACACCAGGAATAGGGAACTGCATTGAGTTTGTGGGCTAATTTTGTGGCCACACAAACTGCAAAAAAAAGCTCCCCCCATAAACTAGCCATAATCCACTTGTTTTACAAAATGTTAAATGCTGCAGGTTAGCTCTTGCATCCTTTTAAAAAGGTAAATAGTTGTTCCTGGAGGTTTTCAGATGAAGCAGTTCAGCCTTTTTCTTTGGCCAGAAAAATGTGTAGTCAGGGGAATCTGGAGGTGTCAGGGGCCTGAAAAACAGCATCGGGGTGTATACGCAGCCACTTAGCCACACTTTGCATGACCTACCAATAGATTAAGTGTAGTCCCATGCACTTATATTTCAAGATACAGTTCATCATATTTTGTGGTTATAAATATGATGTTGGGCAATGTATTCTGTAAAAGCCACTTGTATTCTCTAAACCAGGGGTCGGCAAGATTTTCAGACCTGGGGCTGGTCGCTGGTCCCCAGGTCTTCTGCTGGGCCGGGGGGTGGGTGGGTGGGTGGGATGCGCACATGCGCAAGCGAGTCGCGGACACCATTTTGTTTGCCAAAATGGCAGCCGCGGCTCATTTGCGCATGCACAGGAGTACTGCACATGTGCAAACGAGTCGCAGCCGCCATTTTGAAAAATGAAATGGCGGCTTCCAGAGGCCTCAGGCGGCCGCCCCCGGGCCATAGGTTGCCGACCCCTGCTCTAAACCTTGCTCCTCTGCTTTGGGACACAATTGATGATTTACAGAATATGTCTAATTCACATAGTAGGTACTGGTTTCTTTAGTGTCAGCAATCTCCTGCTTCTTACTATTTCCACATTATACCAAAATCATGGAGATTTGGTTTGAACTCATCACCCTGACCTTCAAAAAAAAAAGCAGGGCTTGACTGAATTATCCACTACCCCCTTGATTTTTCAACATTTTATTGAGTAATAACCGGAATAGAAATTTATTTAATTGATATTGTTTCTCCTTCATGTATTCAAGATGCTCAACACTATGAAGGTGCAAAATAATTGTGGTACAAAAGTAATAAATAAATAAATTATACTGGCATTTGTTAATGTTCAATCCCAAGTTGACAGAAGCTCCTTTGGCAGCACTTGCAGCCGCTAGTCATTGCAAATTTGGATCCTGCAATTTTACAATATTCTTGTAAAATTGCTCTAGCATTATCAGGTTAAATGGGGACCACTGGTGGAAAACAACCATCAAGTTTTGCTAGAGAATCTCAAGTCAAATTTAGGTTAAATCCTTGATTGAACTACTCAAAGATAGCAAATTTCTGTCCCGTTTTTAAGATACTCTACCATATTAGGCTGTGTATTGTTATGCTGGAACAGACCTACACAATTTGGCAATAGGTAAGGGCCAAATTAAAATAGGCTAAACTTCTTCAGGCTGCAGATAGGTTTTAATTAAATATTAATTAATAATATTAATTAGAATTAATGTTAATTCTATCCTTCTCCTCCTCTGCCCACCCCTCTCCTCAGGAGAAAACTGAGCAGCAGAGGAGCCTTGCTTGTCTTTCTCCTCCTCCATCTGGACTTCTTGGGAGAAGGCTGAATGACAGAGGAGCCATGAAGGACTCATGTTTGCCCCTCTTACTCCTCTGCCACCTGGTCTTCTGAAAAGAAAGCCAGGTGGAGGAGGAGCCTGGGAGGGCGAGTATTTGCCCATCCTCCTCCTCCTCTTCCACCTCCCATCCGTTTCCTCAGGAGAAACCAAGCAGCAGAGGAGCCTTGCAGGGCGACTGTTCACCCATCCTCCTCCTCCACATGGCCCTCTCTGCAGGAGGAGGCTAAGCAGCGGAGGAGCCTTGAAGTTGTTCCACATCCTCGCGGGCCACCCAAAATCCTTTGGTGGACTGCATGTGGCTCCTAGCCGTGTGTTGTGCAGGCCTGTGCTGAAAGGTTGTTTTTGCCTCAGTTCCAGGTCCCTTGCAAAGTGAAATATGTTTTTGTCTAGACTTGCACTGTATTGACATCACTGTATTTGCTCTCAATCTTGGCCAGTTTCCCAGTCCCTGCTGAGGAGGAGCATCTCCACAGTTTGCTGCAGCCATCACCATGCTTCACCGTGAACACTGTTGTTTTTGTTCCATATGTAGTGGTTTTTAGAAGGCCAGCAAATCCTGTTCAGGACTTACTAGAGCAGAAAATCTTTCCCCGCATGTTTACTGTGTATCCCACATACTTTTTAGCAGATTTCGTTAGATTTTGATATGGGCTTGCTTCAGCGATAGGTTTCTTCTTACCAATATTCCAAGAAGCCCAGCTTTGTATAGTATCTGGCTGTCTCTCCCATCACAGCTTCAGAGCTCTCCAGATCCATCAAAGCTACCATTGACCTCTGATTTGCAATACAAAAGAACACTCTTTCAAGCCACAGTGATGAAATTTTATGATCAGATTTTGGGTGGTGGGTTGGGCCAAGAACGTTTCAGCACACACACACACAGGTTGAGGCCCAATATGCAATAAAATGAAGTGATACAAAGGACTGATCCATTTGGAGCTGCTTGTGGATGATTTTTAATGCATCATAAATATACATTACAAATTTATACACAAAAATGTACAAACATGACAAATCTCAAACATGACAAATCAATATAAAAGACGGGTATAACTGTTTGAGAAAGCCAGTGTGATGTAGTGGTTTGAGTGCTGGACTAGGACCAGGGTTTGAATCCCTGTTTGGGCTTAGAAACCCACTCGTGACATTGGGCAAGTCACACTTGCTTGACCTCAGAAGAAAGGAGTGGCAAACCCCATTTGAGCAAATCTTGCCAAGAAAACACTACTATAGGTTCTCCTTAGGGTCACCCCAAGTCAGAAGCCAACAACAGGGACAGAATTAATAAAAGCTTGAGTAATTTTAAAAACACTGAAGTATTCAACAATGAACCCATAACAGTCCAATTCAATTCTATAATTTATATCAATAATGCAAAAGTTCTATTTGTTAAGGTCCAATGTATACTGTTGATTTATATAAAAATGTAAATGGCATGCCAAAATCACATTATTGGTTGTTGTTGTTTTTTTGTCTGTCTGCACACAAACAAGCAGATTCTCTTAGACAATGTATGGTACTTTATTAATCCAGTCTTTAAAATCAGGAGTGGAAAATTGTGCAACAGACAGGGCCAATTCTTGCCCCATGGACCACACCCACATGTTTAGCCAAACTGGAAGTGGCATTGTGTCATTTTGGATTACCGTTTTAAATTGATAAACAGTTGAAAAACAGCTGATCTTTTTTTTTTTTTACAAAGTATAAATATTTTATATCTATAAAGGAAGTCTGCATCATTTCCCCCACACTTTTAACAATTATTGCTTAACAGCAGCATGTCTCTTTGCCAGGTTTTGTCATGCTGTTTACCAGTTTTTGTTGTTTTATTATTATTTTTACATAGATTTTATTCTAAAATACAGTATAGCAATATTTTATTAAAATGTTTTTATTTGTCAAGAAAAACTCCATGTCAATAGGAAATGTGTGCAGCAATGAGAAGGATGGATTAGAATTTTTCTCCCTAATATGCTAGTTCTCTACTTGCATAGAGTTTGGCTTTTTACATAGGGCATCATTCATGAAAAGCTGTTGTTCACACAGCTGGTGTCTGTGGTGATGTAGTACTCATACCCACTTAGTACAGATTTCTTACCCTCAGTTCTTTTGCGATCAGATCAGGCTCTAAGACCAAGCATCTGATCCCTTGTTGCACTTTGCTATTTGTTGCTCATGTAGGGGCTTGCTTTACATAGATCCTCTGCTGTGCCTGCAGTGCTGCTACGTTACAGATTCTAACAGAAGAGCTAATTATGCTTGGGTGAGTTGTGAATCAGGCTACTCAAATTAGTTGCCTGGAACCGATCCAAAATCATCCTCCTTACGAACTGCAGATTGTCAATAGTCAGGAATAATTTGAAGCTGAAAGAACTAGCTGAAGCAGGGGTAGGCAACCTTTCCCCTTTAAGGGCCGAGGGACTTCAGCTCCCAGAATCCCAGGAGCTATTGGCCAACATGGGACTATTGGCCAACATAGCTGAGGCTTCTGGGAGCTGAAGTCCCTCGGCCCTTAAAGGGGAAAGGTTGCCTACCCCTGAGCTGAAGGATGTGGTTATTAATCCCCATGCTCTGTTCAGGACAAAAAAATATGTAGTCAGTGCATTTTGATTCAGCATTTAAGTTAGTCAAACCATATGTCCCCACTTTTCCTAACTTTAGTTCCTCTTCCTTCCTCTGTATATAATTCTTATGTTTAAAGCAGAACTTAGAAACAGAGAGATAGGTCTCAAAATGTTAGCCACCACACCTTATAAAAAATATCAAAAGGTCTTATGTTTATATTTAATCCAGTTTGAAACTGCTTTAACTGGCCTGGCTCGGTGTTAGGGAATCCTGGCAATTGTAGTTTATTGTGTCACCACACAATAAACTGACAGAAACAGCTAAATGTCTCACAAAACTACAGTCCCCAGAATTCCCTAGTATTGAGCCAGGGCAGTTAAAGCACTTTCAAACTGGATTATTTCTGCAATGTGTTTTGAACCTTAGTTTTCTATTTCCCCTTCAGTGTTCTAATCTTAAAAAGTTAATTTCCACTTATTGCAATAACACCTCAAAGTGTGTTTATTATTAGGGGTAGTTCTACATTGCTGTTGAACTATGACTGCCTGTGTCCTGGCCCTGTGCTCTCTAGAAGTGTTTAACTACAGTTTCCATCATTCCCAGCTATCATAGTTACCGTATTTTTCGGCATATAAGACGCTCCGGCATATAAGACGCACCCAATTTTAAAGGAGGAAAATCTAGAAAAAAAAGATTCTTAACCAAATACTGTAGTAAAATATTTTATATCAACTGTATAAAGTTAACAGCAGTTTAAGAACAATTTTAAGTTGTAAATGTAAATTTAAGCCAGCAGCAGGGCCAGGTATTGCACAAATTCCCTGCCCAACTTTCTTGCAAGTCTCCTGTCGCCTTATGGTGACTCCATGAATTTCTTAGGGATTTCTTAGGCAAGAAAGACTCGAGAAGTGGTTTTGCCAGTTCCTTCCTCTGAAATACAGCCTGCAGCACCTGGGATTCTTTGGCGGTCTCTCATCCAAGGACTATCCAGGGCTGACCCTGCTTAGATTCCAAGATCAGATGGACTGGTACCTTTGGAGTTTTTAGGCCATTGTCTTATGGAGTAATTTATGGCTTATTTTGACCCTACCATGAGGGTTTTCTTGTAAGATTTCTTCAAGGGTTTTTTTTTTTGCCATTTCCATCCTCTGCACCCTCTGAGGCTGAGACAGTGTAACTTGGCCAGGGTACTAATCCAGTGCCTTGGAGTAATTTCTGGATCATTTGGATCCTACCATGAGCGTTTTCCTGGCAGATTTCTTCAGAGGAGGGAGTTTGCCATTTCCACCCTCTGAGGCTGAGACAGTGTAACTTGGCCAGGGTAATAATCCAGTGCCTTGGAGTAATTTCTGGCTCATTTTGATCCTACCATGAGCGTTTTCCTGGCAGATTTCCTCAGAGGAGGGAGTTTGCCATTTCCACCCTCTGAGGCTGAGACAGTGTAACTTGGCCAGGGTACGAATCCAGTGCCTTGGAGTAATTTCTGGATCATTTGGATCCTACCATGAGCGTTTTCCTGGCAGATTTCCTCAGAGGAGGGAGTTTGCCATTTGCACCCTCTGAGGCTGAGACAGTGTAACTTGGCCAGGGTACTAATCCAGTGCCTTGGAGTAATTTCTGGATCATTTGGATCCTACCATGAGCGTTTTCCTGGCAGATTTCCTCAGAGGAGGGAGTTTGCAATTTGCACCCTCTGAGGCTGAGACAGTGTAACTTGGCCAGGGTACTAATCCAGTGCCTTGGAGTAATTTCTGGATCATTTGGATCCTACCATGAGCGTCTTCCTGGCAGATTTCTTCAGAGGAGGGAGTTTGCCATTTCCACCCTCTGAGGCTGAGACAGTGTAACTTGGCCAGGGTACTAATCCAGTGCCTTGGAGTAATTTCTGGATCATTTGGATCCTACCATGAGCGTTTTCCTGGCAGATTTCCTCAGAGGAGGGAGTTTGCCATTTGCACCCTCTGAGGCTGAGACAGTGTAACTTGGCCAGGGTACTAATCCAGTGCCTTGGAGTAATTTCTGGATCATTTGGATCCTACCATGAGCGTTTTCCTGGCAGATTTCCTCAGAGGAGGGAGTTTGCCATTTCCACCCTCTGAGGCTGAGACAGTGTAACTTGGCCAGGGTAATAATCCAGTGCCATGGAGTAATTTCTGGATTATTTGGATCCTACCATGAGCGTTTTCCTGGCAGATTTCCTCAGAGGAGGGAGTTTGCAATTTGCACCCTCTGAGGCTGAGACAGTGTAACTTGGCCAGGGTACTAATCCAGTGCCTTGGAGTAATTTCTGGATCATTTGGATCCTACCATGAGCGTTTTCCTGGCAGATTTCCTCAGAGGAGGGAGTTTGCCATTTGCACCCTCTGAGGCTGAGACAGTGTAACTTGGCCAGGGTACTAATCCAGTGCCTTGGAGTAATTTCTGGATCATTTGGATCCTACCATGAGCGTTTTCCTGGCAGATTTCCTCAGAGGAGGGAGTTTGCCATTTGCACCCTCTGAGGCTGAGACAGTGTAACTTGGCCAGGGTACTAATCCAGTGCCTTGGAGTAATTTCTGGCTCATTTGGATCCTACCATGAGCGTTTTCCTGGCAGATTTCCTCAGAGGAGGGAGTTTGCAATTTGCACCCTCTGAGGCTGAGACAGTGTAACTTGGCCAGGGTACTAATCCAGTGCCTTGGAGTAATTTCTGGATCATTTGGATCCTACCATGAGCGTTTTCCTGGCAGATTTCTTCAGAGGAGGGAGTTTGCCATTTCCACCCTCTGAGGCTGAGACAGTGTAACTTGGCCAGGGTACTAATCCAGTGCCTTGGAGTAATTTCTGGATCATTTGGATCCTACCATGAGCGTTTTCCTGGCAGATTTCCTCAGAGGAGGGAGTTTGCCATTTGCACCCTCTGAGGCTGAGACAGTGTAACTTGGCCAGGGTACTAATCCAGTGCCTTGGAGTAATTTCTCGATCATTTGGATCCTACCATGAGCGTTTTCCTGGCAGATTTCCTCAGAGGAGGGAGTTTGCCATTTGCACCCTCTGAGGCTGAGACAGTGTAACTTGGCCAGGGTAATAATCCAGTGCCTTGGAGTAATTTCTGGATCATTTGGATCCTACCATGAGCGTGTTCCTGGCAGATTTCTTCAGAGGAGGGAGTTTGCCATTTCCACACTCTGAGGCTGAGACAGTGTAACTTGGCCAGGGTAATAATCCAGTGCCTTGGAGTAATTTCTGGCTCATTTTGATCCTACCATGAGCGTTTTCCTGGCAGATTTCCTCAGAGGAGGGAGTTTGCCATTTGCACCCTCTGAGGCTGAGACAGTGTAACTTGGCCAGGGTACTAATCCAGTGCCTTGGAGTAATTTCTGGATCATTTGGATCCTACCATGAGCGTTTTCCTGGCAGATTTCTTCAGAGGAGGGAGTTTGCAATTTGCACCCTCTGAGGCTGAGACAGTGTAACTTGGCCAGGGTACTAATCCAGTGCCTTGGAGTAATTTCTGGATCATTTGGATCCTACCATGAGCGTTTTCCTGGCAGATTTCCTCAGAGGAGGGAGTTTGCCATTTGCACCCTCTGAGGCTGAGACAGTGTAACTTGGCCAGGGTACTAATCCAGTGCCTTGGAGTAATTTCTGGATTATTTGTATCCTACCATGAGCGTTTTCCTGGCAGATTTCCTCAGAGGAGGGAGTTTGCAATTTGCACCCTCTGAGGCTGAGACAGTGTAACTTGGCCAGGGTACTAATCCAGTGCCTTGGAGTAATTTCTGGATCATTTGGATCCTACCATGAGCGTTTTCCTGGCAGATTTCCTCAGAGGAGGGAGTTTGCCATTTGCACCCTCTGAGGCTGAGACAGTGTAACTTGGCCAGGGTACTAATCCAGTGCCTTGGAGTAATTTCTGGATTATTTGGATCCTACCATGAGCGTTTTCCTGGCAGATTTCCTCAGAGGAGGGAGTTTGCAATTTGCACCCTCTGAGGCTGAGACAGTGTAACTTGGCCAGGGTACTAATCCAGTGCCTTGGAGTAATTTCTTTCCACCCCCGTCCTGGGTGCTCCAATGGACGCTTCCTGGGATGGGAGGATGTCCTCTGACCCCAGGAAGACTCCATTGAAGCACCCAGGATGGGGGTGGAAAGAGGAGGAGCACATTCAACTAGCCAGGAAAAGAGGACTCTTTCCACCCCCGTCCTGGCTGCTCCAATGGGCTCTTCCTGGGATGGGAGGAGCCCACTGGAGCACCGAGGCTCAGGCTGAAATGAGGCCTACTTTTAGCCTAGGCCTCGGCAGTTTGCCCTCAGCTTTTATATTCACTTCATTAGGCGCAGCAACTTCCCCACCCTCGTTTTGGGGAAGAAAAAGTGCGTCTTATATGCCGAAAAATACGGTATATTGGCAGGATCAACAGATTGAGAGATATTCATTCATACAAATATAAACTTCACATTTGTTTTAAAAGGTTCCTTCTGTATAATTCAAGACAATGCTAAATTAATCTGAAGTTGTGTTAGAATTTGTTTATATATTTAGTCTAGTTGCCTATTTTTGTAGACCACCAAATGGAAAAATTGTTTGTTTTTTGTTTGATTGATGACCTTTTTGGGGCTCCACTATGCTTAGCCTATTTTTGTACCCTGTTAGTAGTGATTGACATGCTGATCAGTCATATGCTGATCATTACATATATTAAATGGAAGCAGTATTTTATTACTTTTCTTCCATATGATAATGATCATTTATATCTGCTGTGAGATACATGTGGAAAGCAAGTAAAAAGAAAAATTGAATGCATAACATTTAGCAATAAACCATTATCTTAAGTGGAAGCTAAAAGTATGGGATCTGCTTACGGTATTTCAAGGTTCAGTATACTGAGATAATTAAATCATTATGCTGTTGCATGTAAGAAAGTCCTGATGAAAATGAAAAACAGTTTTGTGTGCATAAACATTACAATGAAGAAGTAATGGGTCAGGGTGGTTGTATTTAAGCCTTTCTGTGTCATGGCAAACGTGGATTTTGAATGTTAGGGGAAAAACAGAATAAATACAATAAATACAAGTTCCAGTTGTGGGGAAAATGAAGGATATAAATAAAATTGTAAGTATTGATAGATTGCAGCAGTGATAGGACCATAGCATTAATTTTCCATGTAAGCAAAATTGTGTTCAAAATTCTGCAACATAGACTCCAACAATACAGAGAGAGAGAAATCCCAGAGGTACAAGTGGGGTTCAGGAAATGAAGAGGCCCTAGCAACCACATTGCAAACATATGATAGTTAATGGAGCATACCAAGGCATTCCAAAGAAAATCAGTTTGCTGTATAGACTATAGCAAAGCCTTTGACTGCATAGATCACAGAAAAATATGGAACACTCTTTAAGTCATGGGAGTGCAACTACACTTGATAATCCCCATGAGAAATCTGTACTTAGGACAGGAGGCTAATGTTAGAACAGAATATGGAGAAATAACAGTTTCCAATTGGTAAGGTAGCCAGGCAAGGCTGCAACTTATCACTCTGTTTATCCAACTTGTACACAGAAAATATCATATGCAAAACAGGTTTAGAGTTAGAAGAAGGAGGAGTGACGAAAGGAGGAAGGAACATCAACAAACTAAGATATGTGGATGACTCCTACTAGCAGAAAATATCATAGACTTGGAACAATTACTAAAGAAGGTCAAGGAAAAAAATGCAGAAGCAGACTTGCTGCTGTACATAAAGAAAGCAAAAATAATGACCACAGAGGATCTATATAAATTCAACCTAGAAAATGAAGAAATCAAAATAGTTAAAGATTTCCCAAACCTTGGATCAAACATTAATCAGAATGGAGAATGCAGTCAAGAAATAAGAAGACTAAGGAATGGGAAGGGCAGTGATAAAAGAACTAGACAAGGCACTAAAAAGTAAATATATAAAACTGGTCACTAAAGTTAGAATCATCCAATCCATTGCATTCCTCATCATTTATGGATGTGAAAGTTGGACAGTGAAGAAAGTGGATAGGAAGAAAGTCAACTCATTTGAGATGTGGTGCTATGGAAAAGTGATGAGAATACCATGGACAGCTGAAAAGACAAACAAATGGGTCCTTGAACAGATCAGGCCTGAATTCTCCCTCGAAGCTCACATGATCAAATTGAAAAGACAATAATGCTGGGGAAGGTAGAAGGCATTAGAAAGAGAGAGACTGCATGCCAGATGAATAGAATCAGAGAGGTTATTGGCCTGGATATACAGGACCTAAGCAGAGCAGTGGAGGATGGGTATGTAGACGTCTCATCCACAGGTCACCATGAGTCAGAGTTGGCTTGAGGGCAGTTAACAAAAACAGCAGCAGCAGCAACAGTTTTGATAGTAATAACTGTTATAGAAAGTAGTGCATTTGAACACACTGTCCCTTCTGGTGCTTTGCTTGAAATTCTTACTTTAAGTGACTGGCTTTTTTTTTTTTAAATAACAGCATTAAGACTTCCTTGTATTCTTCTAAAACCTGCCCAAATACCCTTAAGTGCACCAGATCCCATCTGATCTGGAAAGGTAAGCAGGGTCAGCTCTGGTTAGTACTTGGTGGTTAGACCACAAAGTAATACCTGGTGGTATGGGCTACATTTCAGAGGAAGGAACTGGTAAAACCACCTATTGAGTATTCCTTGCCTAAGAAAACCCTATGAAAGTCATGGGGAGGGGGAGTCACTGTAAATCAACAGGCAACTTGAAGGTACACACACACACAAACATACACAGTGACAGTGGAACAATGGAATTTGGAGTGATCTGCTTAGAATTGTCTTTGCTTAAAATTGCTAAGGAAATAATTGGCTTTGGTGTTGAACAAGTCCTTGCCTTCCCTTCTCTTTTAAAGTAGTTAAAATATGATATTGTGCAAAGAGGAGGGATAATGAAGTGGCACCTGGGAGACAATTGTGCTGCAGGCTGAGTCTGTTATCCAAAATGCTTGGGATCAGAAGTGTTTTGGATTTCAGATGTTTTGAATTTTGTAATATCTGTATTTGCATATACATACATAATGAGATATCTTGGAGATGGAATCCAAGCATGAACACAAATTAATTCATGTTTCATATATATACATAACCTGAAATTAATTTTATACAGTATTTTTAATAATCTTTTACATGAAATTTTATGTACACTGAACCATCAGAAAGCAAAGGTGTCACTATCTCAGCCACCCCATGAATAAAGTCTTGGTTCTTAGAGTGTTTTGGATTTTGGAACGCTGGATCAGGGACACTCAGCCTATATTATCTGCATAATCTCTGTGGATCAAACTATAGCTCATACAATTCTTCTGCTTGTAGCAGAACAGAACTTCACTCTATCTCTCATTATGCTTATCTGATCTAAATCTATCATCATCCCCTGTAGCTGTTAGTTACATTATTTAATTTTGCTGCTTTTCCACCGCAAACTAAGCCCAAAAGGGACCACAGCAACATTGCTTGACAAAGTATGTTATATGGTGCTGTGGGGGAGGGAGATTTATCAAAATATCATTAAGTTCAAATAAAACAAAACTATGCAGAACATATAGATCATATTCAGTTTTACAATGAATTCATCAAGGTTTAATATTTGTTATCGTGTTCCTTCAAGTCTCTGACTTAGAGAGACCCTAAGGCAAACTATGACAGAGTTTTCTAAGGCATATGGTGTATGACTTGCCCAAGGCCGGTTAGTATCCATGGTCAAGTGGGGATTGGAACCCTAGTCTCCAGCGTCATCCAGTGCTCAGACTACTATGCCATGCTTGTTCATAGCCTCATTATCAAAGACCAAAATAAAGTTAACAGCCCACAAAAGAATAATATTAATTTCTTATTGCTAGAATCTTGCTGCACCCCTGGAAGCAATAGCAGTCTAGCTTAAATACAGTTTAGAGGGGGTGGGTTCTTTGTACCAAGCTAGATATTACTCACCTGGCTCCCTCTTCTCTCCTCCCAAGGAGACTAACAGCAGCAACAAGCAGGAGTCAAAGTAATAAGTAGCCTTCTCCCTAGCTTTTCAGGTATTGATAGTGATACTGATAGTGGTCTTTACGCTATCTCATCCTAGCCATGATGGTCAAAAGAAAAAAGGTAGCATTGGCCTCCAGATAGCACTACAGAATCTGTAACATATATACTAATCGGGCACCCCTCTAGCTATTGGACTTTTAAGTCTAATCAGCTGTATCCAGTTTAGCCATTGGTGAAGAATAATGTTAGAGTGTACATGCTTCCTATCCGTGCTGTGTAGGAGGCACTATGGTCACAGATAACTCACTAAGCTGGGCCAGTTTACATTGAATGCATATTTTATGCTGTAGGGCTCGGAACCTATCCTTGCAACTGTTCATTAACCCAAACATTTTCTTAGATCATTCAAAATGTTCTGTTCTCATTTATGGTCTTGAATGCTTCTATTTTCCATCATGTCATGGTGCTTAGATAGGTGGGCTGTCTACCAAGATTAGATTTGTCATAAAAATGCACATTCTGCTGACACACTGCTGATTTTCAATACAGTCATCCCTCCAAGTCCATGGACTTGGAAATCTGTGGCGCAGCGATCACCATTAGAATGATGGTGGAGGGCACACCCCATTCAAGCCAATGGGGCTTGAATATACGCGCCCCTCGTAACTCACGGGGGGGAGGTCTGGAGCTGATCCCCTGTGAGTTACAAGGGACGGCTATATTGATGTTCAGCTTAAATGCAGTAAACCATTCCAAGCTGCGGATATGTAATTGGTGGAATATGTTAGCAAATACTCAATAGCATGCATGATTTTATTTCCTAGTGTTTTATCATCTTGGAGTCTTGGGACTCTGGAAAAGAACTGTAAATAATTTGGATCAATTCAGATTCAAATTGTGGGCAGACCTGACATAATCAGACTAAAGTTCCTCAGCTGTTCTACTGAATGGGATAGCAAATTTAGAAAAAAAAATGATTTTGTGAGTCATAGTAGGTAGAATCATAGAGCTGAAAGAGACCACAAGAGCCATCCAGTCCAGCCCCCGCCCATGCAGGAATACATAATCAAAGCAATCCTGACAGATGACCATCCAGCCTCTGTTTAAAATCTTCCAAAGAGGGAGACTCCCCCATTCTGAAGCAGCATGTTCCATTATCAGACAACACTTACTGTCAGGAAGTTCTTCCTAATGATGACAGT
The DNA here is from genome assembly GCA_026167975.1 of Phrynosoma blainvillii. Lineage (NCBI taxonomy): Eukaryota > Metazoa > Chordata > Lepidosauria > Squamata > Phrynosomatidae > Phrynosoma > Phrynosoma blainvillii. The sequence continues at coordinate 45,209,194 of JANUYF010000005.1, forward strand.
GTCCTACAGTAGTAGTCCTAACTAAGAATTTGATGCCTGATGATGGAATAGTTTTATTACAATATAAACAATCTGCTTCCTTAGAGAAGGGTGAAATTCAACTTGTTGTTTACTATAATGTCATGCCTAGCTTTTCACAAAGTGTTCTAATAGTACACATCATTTTGATGTTGACCATTTTGGTGTGTATCTATCCCTACTTTATGTAATGCACAGTACACAAAGGTGATTTATTTATTTATTTATTTATTTGGTCTGACTTCTTTCCTTCCTGCCAGTAGAAGATAAATCTTCTTTTCCGTCCTATCTTACGCATACTCCATTATGTGTCTGATTAGGCTGATTTGTAATGCGGAAGACTTTTTGTGATTAGTGAAAATACGTAAGACAGTCGGTTTCTTCTTATCACTTTAATCTATGGTACCTGGGCAATTAAATCACAATGTACAAGAGCTGCATTCTGCTGGACCCAGATGAGGCTGCTGCTCATTCAGTTGAGAAGAAAATGAAGTACTAATAGTTTAGTGAGGTACTAATAGTTTAGCTAAGATCAAGCAATAGTTTAGTGTTATGTCAGCACTCAGGTTTATTGCTTGTACTCAAAAGCCCAGGATACATAAGCTGACATCAGATCCTTGTTTGAAATTGGTTTATGAACGTGGCTATTTGAGATTACATGAACTAACTCAAACAGACTGTCCATACCATCCTGATGAGCCTGGCTATTGAGGTCATATCAGCCAAGATTCTTAGTTTAATTATGTGCAGTAAGTCCACATTGTTCTTGTTCTGTAGACATGCAGCTTCAGGGGGGAAAGTTATTCTAAGTCTTGTGCAAAAAGAATTGCTTTGATACTGAGTTGAAACTACTAGACAGGGCCGATACAAACCCAGCGAGTGTAGCCCCAAGATTGTAAGTGCATGGCAGCTTATTTCTATTTTCCAGGTGTTTTTTTTTAAATAATGAGTCTTACATTCTCTTCCTGATCTGTCCCAATCTTAGATCTTCTTCCAAGCATGATACCTTTTTACATCCAGCAAGATTTTTTTCATTGCAGATGCAAAATACACTTCAGCCAAGTAGCACAATTGCATGTGCTACTTCTGTATATTTGAATGAGCAAAAGCTGTGTGCAAGCATGTAATCTGTGAGTGGGGTGGGTCAATTTCCAGCCTCAGACTTCTGTGCATGTGATGTGCTCTTTGCACAAGGGCAAAATGGAATCAGTTCTGATTATCCATGGTTAAAAATTTATCTGTACAGGTCCTGAAGAGAGGATTCAGTGTGGACCCTGAGACACTTACTCCACAAAAGCCCCAGCAGCCCTTCAGAAATGTTTGGACAGAAAAACACAATTTAACAGAAAATATCTTGAAATATCTTAGGCTGAGATATAAGCAAAACCTATTCTAAATAGTGCTTGTTTGAGACCTCCCTCTGTCCCCAAAAGAGGAAGGAAATTGGGGGCGGGACGGGACATGGAAGTGGCCCCTGAAATGATAGAGAATTATGTGATATCTCTTCTGGTTCTCCCAAGCGACAGCTGTGAAAGGGCATTGCATCCTTTTGGAGAAAACTGAATAGTGTGTGTTCAATCTGCTGTTCAGTCTGATACTGGAAATATTCTGCTTTCATGGCAGAATTTAGCCTTGCTTTTCCTGTGTGACTTTTTAATGGTAGAAATATGGATCCAGCTGTATGGCATGCTTTGAGGAAAGAAATAACCCGTAGCTGTAGGAAAAGCAGCTGCTACTATTCCACTGAAATGGTAATTACCCTATATACTCAACTATAAGTCAATCTCATGTATAAATTGAAGGCAAGTTTTGGGGCCAAAATTATGGATTTTGATATGACCCGTGAATAAGTCGAGAGTAAAATTTAGGGCATGTAACAAAGGATCTAAAGGATGAAGCAAAGGAAAACGATGCCAAAGAACTTCCAAAATTCCAGCAGGCATAACTGTTTGTATTCACACTACAGATTGGATGGATGAGAGAATAGAGCAGAGTTTATGCTCTTATTATGCTCTTGCCTTTCACCAGGGGCTGGTTCCCTTTTTCTAATAAGAGTTAAAGTACAGTACTTACATTGTTCCGTGGATAAGTCGATCCAGGTATTTTGAGTCAATTTTTTGACTAAAATTTGTAGACTTATACATGAGTATATACAGTAATGCAATGTAATATTATTTAATATTAGACACACTGGGCCAGAAGGTTTTAGACAACTTGTCAGATAATGTTGAACATTTTCTCTTTTGGAAGATCCCATATATTCTTGCTAACGTTTTAGCTGATAGTTGTCCAAAAAGTCCAAAGTATTTGTCTGATTCTAGACTGATTTGCAGTTGTAAAACTTGCTCCAGCTTCTAAATTGATCTTCACCAACAAACCATATATCTTTCCTTCAATCCCCTAGAAAGCTGTATGCCCAAGACATATTTCTTTGAACATGCTATCATCTTAAAGGATCATAAATACTCACTTGATAGTAAAGTAATCGCTAGATGATCCATTTTAAACCAAGGACTGTTTCATAAATTATTTGAGAACTTCCCTTTGCTGTTTTGTCTTCAAGGAAAAATACCTCTCTGTCAGTCAGTTTCACTAACTAGAATTGTAAAAGAAGCCAGAAACCTACAGTTCTTCAAATATCACTACTAGTACAGGTTGAGTAAATAGGAAATAAAAAAAAATAAAAAGAAGCTGGAGGCAATACACAGAACCATTATATAAAAGATGAAAAAATGAATAACACATGAAGCAAAAAAACATGCAAACATGAACCCTAAATTCTAAAAAGTGAAGTGAAGCTGCAGTAAGAGAAATTGGTAAAAACAAATCACCAGGAACAGATGCAATTCCAATTGAACTGCTACAATGCACACAGACAGAAGCAACTCTGATGCTAACTAGCATATGTCAACAAATATGGAAAACAAAATAGTGTCTGAAAGACTGGAAACAATATATAGCCCAATCCACACAAAAAGAAGACACAAAGACTGCAGCTATTATAGGACCATAGCATTAATCTTGCATGCAGGCAAAATAATGGTCAAAATTCTGCCACACAGACTTTAATCATACATGGAGAAAGAAATCCCAGAGGTCCATGCAGTGTTCAGGAAAGGATAAGGCACTAGGGACCACATTGCAAACATGATGGCTAAAGGAGTACACAAAGGAATTCCGGGGGTGGGGGGTGGGAATCACCATATGCTTTATATATTATAGCAAAGCTTTTGACTGTATAGATCACAAAAAGCTATGGATGCTTCTAAAGGTCATGGGAGTGCCACTACATCTGATAGTCCTGATTAAAGATCTGTACTTAGAAGAAGAGGCTACCACATATTAAACTTAGTTCATTTATTTCCTAAGTGATGAGATGATAATCACTAAAGAGTTTACTGAAGTATATTGAATGTTACACAAGCATAAATTCACTTACATTTTCTTGCCCCTTCTTCCCCACTGCAACCCACATTTTCCCAAAAGCCTCTCCTGAGGGTTTGCAGATTGCTAAGAAAGACTTTGAATTAGTTGTGAGGAGTGTGAAATTGGGCCAAGTCCTACATTAAGAAGTATTAAATATCCAGGAAAGGTTACAGCAGTTACATGAGGAAAAGTAGGATATCCCAGGGTTTTGCCCCATTTAGGGGAAAATATGAAGACTCAGGACCGATGCAGAGGGCCTATTTGGGGCAGCAGAGAGCCACCCTGGGGAGCGGCGGGTCAGGGCCATGGCAACCGCATGCCGTGGCCCTGATCCTTCCTTTTGCCGCCCCTAAAAGAGCGGCAAAATGCCATTCCTTTTAGGGGTGGCAAAAGGCTGCCCTAAGAACCAGCGCCACAGCTCTTCTATGCCCTTTCGGCACAGCGTGTCGGTATGCTGCACCGGAAGGGCGTCCTGACACTGCAACATGTGTACAACTGCATGGCGTCAAGACAGCGTTAAGGTGGGGTTGGGGTTGGGGTGGCTGGCATGCGGCTGCTCCGCCCCAACTCTACCCCCAGGCTGGCCCTTTGGGCCAGTCTGCAACGGCCCTTAATCTATTAGGAAAGTAGTCTACTGCATCTGGTTTAAGTAAAAAACAAGCAAACTAAAGAACTTTACTGATTGAATTTATAATGTACATACACTTGAAACACCTACATCAGTTATTCCCAAAGCAAGCAATATGCCCTCCCCAGGGAGGTTGATGAGGAAAGGGGGCAGGGGGGGGGGCGGTGAGGGAAAAGAGAGTGGCAAGGGGGCCTTCACACAAAGTACTGATGCACAAGAAAGACAAGGGAAACAACCAACGTTTAGGACCATGGTGAGGATGAGGGTTGCATGAAACTTCTTTTCAGGGTCCCTTAAAGCTAATGCACAGCCTCACTGATCATTGTGTGGTGGTGTCTTCCACTCCTCGCCTGCTTGTGCTAGCTCACTTCCTTAGCCACGTCTTTTGCTAATAGTGGCAGTGGTAGTGAAGAAACATGTGAGTCTTGGGCACAGGACATTGCTTCTGTGGCTCAGAGGGGCACCATTTTGGAGCTGACCAATTGACAGGAGCAAGGAGTTGCATGTGGTGGCAGGGCCAAAGTGATGACAAAAAGGAGCCTTCAGATATTATTATTATTATTATTATTATTATTATTATTATTATTATTTGTACCCCGCCCCTCTGCATAGCAATCAGGGCAGCTTCCAGCATAAAATACAATACAGTAAAAATCAAACCCAAACCTAACCCTCCTGCCCCTTAAAAAATCATTAAACAATCATCAAATTTAAAACAACATTTAAAAATTGGGAAGATGCCAACAGTTTACAATAACAAACAACAGGGACGGTTGTTTATGGCGGCTAAATGGGGAGGGAGAAAGGAGATGCAGTTGGACAGGCTTCTTATGATCAGGAAGACTAATCTGGAAAGCCTTGCTGGAAGAGATCCATCTTGACAGCCCTTTTAAAGCTGTCTAAGGTCATCATATGACGGATCTCGTCCGGCAGGCCATTGCATAATCTGGGAGCGGTCATCGAAAAGGCCCTCTGGCACGTTGCTGATAGTCTAGATTTTTTCACCTGCAGTAGTCCACAGAAGACCTAAGTGCTCGGGGTGGATTGTATGGGAGGAGGCGGTCTCGAAGATATGTTGGACCCAAGCCATTTAGGGCTTTATAGATGATAACCAACACTTTGTACTGGGCTTGGAAACTAATAGGCAGCCAGTGAAGAGACTGCAATACAGGTGTTATATGGTCTCTTTTAGATGTACCAGAGACCAACCTGGCTGCCATATTCTGAAGCACGAGGGTAGCCCCATGTAGAGTGCATTACAGAAATCAAGATGGGAGGTTACCAGAGCATGTACCACAGTTTCAAAATCCCTTACTTCCAGGAAAGGGCGCAGCTGGCATATCAGCCGAAGCTGATAGCAGGCACTCCTGGCCGTCGCATTCACCTGATTAATCATCTGAAGTGACAAATCCAAGAGCACCCCCAGGTTGCAAACACAGTCCTTCATGGTGAGTGTGACATCATCCAGAACTGGAGGTTGTATCCCAGTACCTGGTTTTGGGGCCGCTACTGTGAAAGGGGGCCTCGCTTCAGCTTTGTGAGCTTTGCTGACGTTTGGCCTGCAAGTTGGAGCTGCCCTGCTACTCCTGCTTTCTTTCATCAGGCAGGCCGAGAGAAGAGGTAGCAGAAGAAACAATGTTGTATGGAGGGGGGAGGACTTGAAGCTGTGAGGGGAAGAGATGTCTCTGGGGAAGAAGGAGGAGGAGTATCTGGGGTCAGTTCTTGGAAAGAGTCCTTCACCTTGGAGTGGCTCCTGTAGTTAAAATCTCTCCCTTTCCCCATCCATATCTGTCTCCAGTCCAGAGCATGTGGGCTCTGTAAACCCCCTACACACACACCAGCTATATCCCTCACTGCCCCAGTGAAGAAGGGTTGAGAGCCCTTCCTCACCATGGAGAGCAGCAACTGAGCAGCTGGCTAAGCAGTAACTGAGAGGCTTCTTGTCCACACTGGCTTTTTGTGGAAGGGCAGCATGGGTGGGAGATACTCAGTTGCTGGTCCCAGGGTAACCAGGTGCAAAGGGAGCAACGATCAAGCAGGCAATCGAGCAGTGACTGAGAAGCCTTTTGCCCAGGCTGGCCTTTGCTGCAGGGCTGGCTCAGGTCAGAGGTTTCTCAGCGAGCTAGTCAGTTGCTACTGTCAAGATAACTGGATGCAGTGACTTAGATTAGTTATTTTGAATTTGCAGCAGAAGGGTAGATCTAATATCAAGAAACATGCATATTGGGGGGGGGGGGGGGACTAGGGTTGTTGTCCAAGAGAAAAGGGGGTGGTAGGTGCAAAAAGTTTGGGGACCACTGACCTGTATCCCAACTAATGAAAAGATTGGGGCTGGAGGGGAAAGCCAGCTAACCTCTTGGGTTTCCTGATTTGCTGGGAGAACCCACTGACCACATTGCTGGCTCCCACAATACCCATGAGCAGTCCACACTGCTCCCCTTCTTCTGCCAGGATGGACTGGCCAGAAGGGGACATTAGCGGGTACAAGCTGCACTATGCCATTCTTCCCCCCCCCCCCTTCTGATTGAAACACATCCAGAGACATGCCACAGCAACAGCCACCGATTGGCTCCCTGGTCCTTGCCCACCTACCAGCCCATTCAACACCCTGTGTAACTAGCTGTACGAATGCCCAATGGATCATACAAGCAATTGGGCCAGCCAGTTTGTTAATATTACAATTAAATCCATTGTATGGTTGGCAACACCCCATGTTAGCTGACATTTATGGGTTGTGCAGTGAGTCCATGGTGTTGGCCACATTGGTCATTTATACAGGGTAGGTTTCAACACAAGGCAGAACCACATTTTATTGCTCATGTGGATAGCCCCAAGGTAAAAGGAAGAGTTCCAGTGAACTTTTCACTCACCATCTTGCCAGGTTGAGAACTAAAGGACAGGAGAGAGAGGAAGCAGAGAAGGGGGAGTTTTTATATGACCACTGACCCTAGAAGTTTCTTAGATCACATGGTCTGGTTGCTTAGATACAAAAAGTATTTTTGATCTTGTATTGTAATAGATAGAAGAGCAAATGGAGAAACCTGAGCTAAAGAGCTCACAATGAGCATAGGCATGCACGGGCCCAATACAATCTAAAATCCTCAAGTGCTCCAACAGCAATGAAGAGGGGGAGAGGATATTTGATTTTCCCACAAGTTGTAATACAGGAAAATGCAAGCATTATCAAGTGCCATATATTTGGCTTTAGCTACAACAAAGGCTGTCACATACTTTGTTGTATCTAAAGCCAAATATGTACCATTCTGAGGACAAAAAGAAGTAAAGGACCTCTCCTTAATATTTTAACATTTAGCTGATTCATACTAGAGAAGACAGTCCTTAAGATAACTTTATCCCAAGTCACTGAAGACTTTAAGCATCATAACCAGATATATCACTGAATATTCAGATGTTCATTGATAGGTTAAAGGATTATCTCTGTAATAAAGTTTCACTAAATCCTAAAATTGCTAAAAGAAATGAGCCTTATGTTCCATTTGAAAAACTAGAACATGTGCTACAGAGGCTGTCATATACTGTGTTGTAAGGTAAATCCAAATATGTAGTACCAAAGGAGAGGATAGGTTCAATTCATTAAGCAGAATCCAGCACTATCCACTATTTTCTTGGATTTGCTACAAACATGGCTTCTCCTAATCTGGCTTGTCTGTATAATCACACATGCTGCTTTCCTGTCCCTATTGCAGCAGACACTGACCTTGCTACCTAATTCTTCATGGTGTCATATGGGAAACTGAGTGGGGGCCACTTTTTGCTCCTTTCAAAGCATGCTCAGAGACACCACCCACCCCACCCCACCCTGCAAAAAACTTTCTTGAAGGGAGAAGAATACAGCATTCCAAGAGGTCTTGGGTTTTCCAGAAAGTTCTGATGACTGGGTTTGAAAATGAATAATCCCACATTCTCATTAAATTATGTTACTATAAATGTTTATCATGTCTTATTTACAATACTTAAAGTGACTTGTAATATGTTTAAATTTATAGAGGCCAGCCGAAGAATAATAATTATGGGCAAATACAGTCAGTTTATGTCAATATTTGTATTTATTTTCCCTAGGCAGTCATACCCACTTTTATCTGCAAGGTATTCTTACAGTAGTTTATATATATATATATTGTACCAATTTTGTAAACACATGTTTTCTCCCTAACTATTTGTAGTTAGCACTGTATATACCAGGGGTAGGCAACCCAAGGCCCGGGGGCCGCATGCGGCCCCCCAAGGCCTTTGGACCGGCCCCAGGCCAGTCCTGCCGCCGCCACCACTGCCGTGGCCCCCCACTGCCCACCATGTTGATATTGATTATTGTTGTTATTACTTGTTCTTGGGGTTTTCTTGGCAAAATCTCCACAGGGGTTTTGCCATGGCTTTTCTGGGGCTGAGAGAGTGTACATGCATTTTTTTTAATTTTTAATTTTAAAACAAATTAAAAAAATATATTTATTTATTTATTTATTTATTTATTTATTTTTGGTGCTTTGGCCCCCCAATTGTCTGAGGGACAGCAACCCGGCCCCCGGCTCAAAAAGGTTGCCTACCCCTGGTATATACTTAAGGGTTCAATTCAGTGAAGGTTTCCTTTTTAATGTAAAGGGTTCTGGGTTGAATGACTTGCAGAGGGAATGATGCCTCCCACTCAAAAGTATTAAGCATATCAGAGAAATCTAGACAACTCTTCTCATCACATAATGGAATAAAAACAGTGTTTAAAATTATGTTGTTATATTGTGAGAAACTTACAAATTAAGTTTTGGTTTTTTTTCTCTTATTTTACAGGTCAACAAGGACAAGATGGAGGAGTGAAAGTACAGCAAGCCACAATAGCTCCTGTAACTGTAGCTGTAGGAGGCATTGCTAATGCTTCAATCGGTGCTGTTAGTCCTGATCAGATAGCTCAGGTGCAGCTGCAACAAGCTCAGCAAGCTTCTGATCAGGAAGCACAGCCTGGCAAAAGGTTAAAAAGAGTCGCTTGTTCATGTCCTAATTGCAGAGAAGGAGAAGGAAGGTAATTGTCATAATGGTTGTAAAATACCAGCCTTTTGCATCCCTTTTACTTCTCTTAATGAAATTATTTTTCTTAATTCTGTGTTCTCATACTAAATTCTGCTAAGTTTAACTGTTACTGATTTGTATTTGGTAGAACCAGTAATGAACCGGGGAAAAAGAAACAACATATCTGCCATATTGAAGGTTGTGGAAAAGTATATGGGAAAACATCCCATCTCCGAGCTCATCTTCGCTGGCATACTGGAGAAAGGCCATTTATATGCAATTGGATCTACTGTGGGAAAAGATTTACAAGAAGTGATGAATTGCAAAGACACAGGCGAACACATACAGGTCAGTGAACAGTCTATACAAAGATCTCTGTAAAGTAAAGTGTATTTTATTAAATAATGGAATTAATTTGCACAAAATACCGTATGTTAGATGTTGATCTTTTGCTGAGGCAATAGCAAGTCCTTGCTCCTCAGAGGGCTGCCTCTATTTGGCCCATCTTGAAACATGATCTACAGAAACATATAAGAATCAGTTCAAAAGCTGTGTACTCAGAACTGAAAGCTAGTTAAGAAACGGACCTGCTTTCTGGGAGGAATCCTACATAAGACAATTTAATAGGCTTTAAAGGGATTACAAAAAATAATGAAGAAATAGCAGCCTTTTCAAAACTGGTTCAATATTTTTAGTATTGTTGCTTGTTTAATTGTTGTTTAACTTTTGTGTTACCTGTTGTTTTAATTCATATTGTAAGATGTCTTGGGTTGCATACTGGAAGCAAAGGCAGGATATAAATTAAGGAAGAGAGAGAGGGAGCCATTTATCTACCAGAAGGCTGAGGTAGACTACAGATAGTTTTTCGATCCTCACTAAAACAGGGCTAGTCACTTTAACCACTCTGGCTACCTCCTGTTGCATTCTGGAACTTGTAGTTTAGGAAGGGGCATTTAGAATATTCAGCCAGAGAGCCATTAAGCCTCACTGAACTACAAACCCCAAAATGCAACAGGAGGCAGAGCAGTTAAAGTGGCCTAGCCCCATTTTAAGAGTGTGGTGCAATAAGCTCGAAAAGTTGGTGAATCTTCAGTTCCATTGAAATGCTGTTAAAGTTAGTTTATAGCTGGTTTCATTGATTTCAGTTATAATGACTAACTTAGTCTAGAGCCAAACCATTATTAGTACAGTTGGAAAAACCCAGCAGCAGAGGAGGAGTTCTGCATTTGGCCCTGGGCACGCCTGAGCTCTCCTCCTCCCCACCCCAGTCCTCGGAGCAAGAGGCAGCATGGGTCCTCCAAACGCAGCCTGAGGCTACAAAAACCCTCCACCAACACCTGCTCTGAGAAGAACCCAGCGGCAGAGGAGGAGTTCTGCATTTGGCCCTGGGCACGCCTGAGCTCTCCTCCTCCCCACCCCAGTCCTCGGAGCAAGAGGCAGCATGGGTCCTCCAAACGCAGCCTGAGGCTACAAAAACCCTCCACCAACACCTGCTCTGAGAAGAACCCAGCGGCAGAGGAGGAGTTCTGCATTTGGCCCTGGGCACGCCTGAGCTCTCCTCCTCCCCACCCCAGTCCTCGGAGCAAGAGGCAGCGTGGGTCCTCCAAATGCAGCCTGAGGCTACAAAAACCCTCCACCAACACCTGCTCTGAGAAGAACCCAGTGGCAGAGGAGGACGCCCAGTCCCATCCTCATCCCCTTCCAAAATTTTTATTGGTAAAGAGGATTAGATTGTTTGTTGATAAAAACCAATTATTGGGGTTTTGTGATTTAGCTTTTAATTAAACCTTTCCCCCCGTCTTAAAATAGGAGAAGCGGAGGGATGAAATTTATAGTCCAGTTTTGAGTTTAACTGATTATCTTCGAATTTTAGTTTATCAAAGCTATTTTATATGCAAAATCTCTTTTTAAAAAGTACATTAGATTTAATAGTTTTATTGTGTACGTTACCAAACATCTGATGTTAAGATTATATAGTTTTATGTCTACCTAAATCTTAAATAACTCCAAGGAAACTTGATTATAAGTGGGAACCTAATAATTCTACCATTACTATTTTCAGTAAATAGTAAACACAAACAGTAAGGGCATTATGATTTCAGAACATTTTTCACCTCCTAACTTTACTCCTAAAGGAAAAGTGGTACAAGCTAAAATAACTCAGTTTTTTACTGATTGTAGATAAAAATCCCCCCTTAAATGCTCTGAACTTAATGCAGAGGTAAAACCCATGGGGGACAAGGAATCAATACCATCATCTGTAATACCCATTCTGGATTGGTCTTTAGATAAAATAAGTTCTTTGAAGCCCTTAGACAGAAGCCTCTCAATACCAAATTTAGAAATGGAATTGGTTTTCGCTGAGGGAAAAATAGCATCCCAACCTACAGTAAGTGAAAAGGTACTTGAAACTGAAATGGAAATAGACCCACTTAAGGAAGCCTTGAGATCTGATACTGCCTTTAGATTAATTTCTCGATTTAACAACTCAAAAAAAATATGGAAAATCCTAAATGGGTTTCCACTCTTTTAGAAGAACTGACATCAGTTAAAAAATTTCTTAATGAATGTAATATCCTTCTTACTACCCTAGTAGATCTACATCTTCAGACGAACTGCACTAATCAAAAAGAACCAAAGTTTGATAAGGAAATTGGCAAAGCCCTGGTGGCGCAGTGGTTAAATGCCTGTACTGCAGCCACTCACTCATAGACCACAAGGTTGCGAGTTCAATACCAGCCAGGGCTGAGGCTCGACTCAGGCCTGCATCCTTCCGAGGTCGCTAAAATGAGTACCCAGATTGTTGGGGGGCAATCGGCTCACAGTTGTAAACCGCTTAGACATCCCATAGTGTGATATGAAGCGGTATATAAATAAGCTGCTTTGCTTTGCTTTGCTTTCTTCTTTGATAACAACTCCCATTTCAAAAATTGATATAAATTCTATACATAGAGCTGTAAATAGCCCAAAGAAGGGCCGTAAAAGAAAAAACTCAAGGGTAGAAACATCTGTAGTTCCAAAAAAGATTTGTAAAACTGGGGAAAATGCAATATTAGAAAATGGTAGGATATCTGATGATATTGAAAACCCCAATCCTGAAGCTAATAGACAATCAGAAAATTTAATAACTTCTCAGTTAAGAAATAACTCTTCCCAAAATACCATTCCAAGCTCCTCAATAGTCCGATCAGCAGAAATGGACCAAGTGCCCACAAAACATCCTATTACTAAAGTATTCCATGTTAATAAAAACACAAATCCGCAAGGGAAAAAGGAATATCAGTTTGTCCTTAGCCAGCAGCAAATTGTCCTGTCAAATTTCCCTAAGCCCTTTGGCACATTGTCCCAGGTCAGACGTAAACATCATCTATTAACTGTTCTGGAAAAAATCTGTCCAAATCAAATTACTGTTAATAACATCATACAGGTCACTTATTTGTACTTCAATACTCACCGATCCTGTGCTTTAATCACATTTAGTGATACTAAATTTGTCACTTTAATATGCAAATGTAAATCTTTACTTCTACGTGAAGGTATTTTTGTTTCTAGATATTTTACTAACACAGCCCCTCCACGACCATTGATAGAAAGTACACCATCTTTAACTTCCATTCCCCCGAATAAAATACGGAATACACAAGATCAAACCAATTTCGAACTTGGGAAGTGTGACCCAAACAAATTTAGTAGTGTAAAAGATTGTATATCTTTTACTGCCACAGAATCACCTCACCTTTCCAGCCTTCCAATTACTAAGGAAGAAGAGGAGTTAATTGACTCATTTTCGACCCTATCTCAAACTGAACAAACAGAAATATTAAATAGATTGGAAAACCTAAAACAGTATCTTTCAAATATATGTTTAACAAAAGAGCCCCCATAAAAGACATTTGTGAGAGAAAAGATAATAGAAAGGAAATTATAGCAAAGATAAATCCATTAACCTGGACTGAAATGAGATACTTAGATAATTCAGAGAATGGTCCATTGTCCACTAACAGGACCTCTAAAAAAGAAACATCAAAAATAAAAGGTCCGGTAAGGACAAATGTGAGCTGCATTCATCCAACCCTTGAAATTATTGAGGAAATCACAGAAGACAAAAATCTTAATAATAATAATGTTTGTTCCACTTTAGCGATTAAGAACAACAATATTAAAACTGATTTAGCTGCTTCAGATGTACAAATGGTATCTCTAGCTGTAGATCAATCAAATGACCCCCATTATACTGTGAGAACAAATACATGACAACAAAAGAAAATGGAACTAAAAAGACTAAAACTCTTGTCTTGGAATATTATGGATTGGGGAAGACATACCTGTGACCCCTCATTTGTGAACTACCTATCTATATTTGATATATTATTATTTCAAGAAACATGGTTGAGGGAAAAGATAACATTGAATGGATTTATAACAAGCTCAGTAGATGCTTCCACCTCACAGAAAGGCGGTCGTCCTAGCGGTGGACTATCCACTCTGATTTCTACAAGCCTTAAACATGTTTCCTTTTCTATTCCACCATTAGCAAATCTGGCCTCTTCTTCATTAGTCAAATTTAATGATACTTGACTTCTAATAATAAATGTTTATCTACCACCTATACGTCAAAAAGAAACACAAAAAAACATATGGTCAAAACCTGAAGCCTATATTATTAATGTACTGGCTCAACATCCTGAAGTTCATTTGATATTAGCTGGGAACTTTAATGCAAGAATTGGACCCAACGAGGCAGATCTGTAGGCTCATTTCCACCTTACCCAGCCTGAAGACTTATGTTTAGTCCTTCCTCCCGACAGTCAAAAGACAAAGGATTTAATTGGGCTGGTCTTTATCTTACTGAATTATTTCACAAATTAAATCTAGTCATAATGAATGGTTCAACAGAAGGAGATATTGAAGGAGAATTTACATTTGTGTCCAACCGTGGATCTTCCACCATCAATTATTTCTTAATATCAAATGAACTGCTCTCAGTAATACCTAGATGTACAATAGATGTACAATAGAACACCGAGTTGAAAGTGACCACTTACCTGTTACCTTGACATTAGAATGTGTTTCACAAGGAGATTTTGCAGAACAAATTCTTCCTCCTGAGGGTAATTTGGAATTGAGGCCGAGCAGTATTAAATGGTCCCCTAAGGTTGAAAGCAATCTAAAAACTATCTTAAACTCTGATGAATGTCTTTCCCTATGTAGTTTGATGTTGGAAACAGAATTCCCAAGAGATATATTTGAACCTTTTCAACAGCTAAGTTTTAACTATTAAAAATTTGTTAACCCGACCAATAAGTTCTAAGGTTTCTAACCAGATTAAAAGATCTAAAACTTGGTTTGACCAGGACTGCATCAGTATAAAGCAGATCTTGGTGGAAAACTATAAAACCTATAGACAAAAAAATGTACAAGCAATTCCATCTGAATGGTTTGATCTAAAAAAAAAAATAATAATATAAGGAATTGATAAAAACAAAAAAAGCAATAGCTCTTAAAAACTCTTGGTGTACTTTAATAACAGCAGCAAATAACAAAGATACAATTACTTTTGGGGAAATCGTAACAAGTGGCTGACCAAGGACAACAAGTATGACTTATTCTATCTCTGTTAGCTGCTGGGAACAGTTCTATAGTAGGTTATATGACCAACCTCAATACAAACAAAAATATTCCCCTGTTGATATTAAGGAGCTTCCAACGTAGCTACCAGTTTCCGAACAGGAAATAAAGAGTTTGATAACTAGAATCACCCCAGGCAAGGCACCAGGTAATGACAACATACCCTCAGAAGTGTTTAAATCCAATATTGAATGGTGGACCCCTGTTCTTGCGTCCCTTTTCAGTGAAATAGATACCACTACACACATTCCTGAGGATTGGGGCCTTGCCATTATTGTACCAATATATAAAAAAGGTGATAAATGTGATCCTGTAAACTACCGACCTATTAGCCTCCTTAACATCATAAGCAAAATGTATGCTTTACATCTATTGGACAAGCTCCAAGAATGGCTGGAGGATGAAGAAATTATTAGGGAAGAACAAGCTGGCTTTAAGAAAAATCGTTCGGCAATCGACCACGCTTTAGTGCTTAAACATCTTTCTGGAAAATATGTTGCATCGGCTAAGGGTACGTTGTTTACTGCCTTTGTCAACTTTAAATCCGCTTTTGATCTTATCTCAAGAGACAGATTATGGAAAAAGCTTGAGACCACTAATATTGACAAACGTTTGTTAGTATTAATTTGTAAATTACATGAGAATTCCCGAGTGGTGATACGGTGTAATAGCCGGGGTAACACAACAAGTTCCATTTCTACACCAAATGGAGTCAGGCAAGGTTGCATTTTAGCACCCACCCTTTTCAACATCTACATTAACTCCATGATATCGACCCTATCAGAAGTATTTGCACATGCCCCAACCTTGTCAAACAAGCCTCTATCAGTACTTGCCTGTGCCGACGATGTTGTTTTAATGTCTGTCACAAAAATAGGTTTAAATAGACTTCTAGGAGCTTTAACATCCCACTGTGCAAAAGATGCGTTAGAAATTAATTACAGTAAAACCAAAGTAATGGTCTTCTCTAGAAGCCGTCGACAGTATAACTGAACTCTTGATGGCAACCCAGGTGTCCTCTTATAAATAGCTGGGAATTACATTTCATGAAAAGGGAACTACTAATCTACATCAGAAAAATGCTGTAATCAACACTCAAAGAAGTATCAAGGCCCTATGTACTTTCTATTATAACAAAGGAGGTCAGTGCACCCCTGCAGCTCTCCAAGTCTTTGTGGTTAAGATCCTAGCACAATTATTATATGGTTCTGAGACATGTACTTTCAATAGCTTTACATCCTTTGAGGCAGTTCAAACAAAATTCTTAAGAACAATCTTAGGTGTCCCAAATTGTGTCTCTAATCCCTCTCTCTGTTTAGAAACAGGACTATTATCTGTCGAGGCACGTGTATGGCTACGCAAACTAAACTTGTGGCTTAAAACGCTCTTTGTTCCGACTGGATTGGTGCCATTAATTTTAACAGATTCTTTCTTGTCTCCCTGGAAGAAGTCGTTGAGTCAAAAACTTCTTTCTCTTGGACTCTCACCATCAGAAATAACTGCTTTGGGTTATGATAAAGCAAAATCTGTTATTTCCCAATGCATTAAGGACATTGATTTTCAAACTCATATAAGTCAATTAACCCTGCATGCTATTAGGGAAACTAGTAGACCTGGTAAATATGCTAAATATTTAGAGAACCTGCATGTCCCAAAGTTCAAGAGAGCCTTTATGTTAGCAAGGTTTAATATCTTACCATCAGCAGTCCTGGAGGGTAGATTTAAAGGGATCCCCCTATCAGTATAGATTTTGCCCTTGCGGTTCAGAAGAAATTGAAAACATTAATCATGTACTCTTTGGTTGTTCTTTGTATGCAGAGATATGTTCCTCATATATAACACCAATTGTACAGCAATATCCAGGTAGACAATTGAAATGTTATACTAATTACTTACTTGCAGATCAAAAGGAAGGTATAACACAAACAGTTGCAAAAAATTTTGTAGCTGCTATTACAAATCGCAAAAAGTTCCTAAAACAAATGGAGTAAGATAAATCACAACCTGATCATTAACGACAGTGTGAGGGAGGTACGGCCGTAGCTCACTATCAAATTATCTGTTTATAAAACTTCCTGTTTTAACAGTTTTATAAGTCTTTTTCTTCATATGATTTTATATGAATTAATGCATTTTAAGCATAATATTATACTATGGTATCTATGGAGCCAAAATAATCTACTCACTATTGTGTTTGGAAGACCGCCCTGTTTCACTATTATTATTACATAAATATGATTTGTTCATATTTACCAATTTATTTTTGGAGAAATTTACTATGTACAATCAAGATCTGTTTTAAAATTGTACTTTTTATTTTGTAACAATGCTGGCCAATTGGCTGTAATAAAGAATTGTATTGTATTGTACTGCACAATTGGCCCTTTGCATCCGTAGGGATCTGTTCCAGACTCCCCCACAGATAAGAAAAAATGGAAGACCTCAAATCCTGTTGTCCCCAATGAAAGCACATGGCCGCTAGCGTGGTCACATGAATCCACCACCATTGAGAACAACAAAGCTTGCTGTCCGCAGATGCTCAGATCCACAGATGGCAAGAGCTCACTATAATATAAACTGAATACATATATTTTCACTCACATGTGCTTCCTTCTTCACTGAATGGTGACATACTGCACATTATAGTAACCTCAAAATAATAATTAATTTTTAATGCATTTTCAAAGTTACTCTACTCAGCAAGTTAAAAAATCACTGGGTCAGTACTGATATTATTATTAAAAGGTTTTCTTCTTTTGCTTTTGTTTTTTGATAGGTGAGAAAAGATTTGAATGCCCAGAATGTTCTAAAAGATTTATGCGAAGTGACCATCTGTCAAAGCATGTCAAAACCCATCAAAACAAGAAGGGAGGGGGGACGGCCCTTGCTATTGTTACTTCAGGTGAATTGGACTCTTCTGTTACTGAAGTTCTTGGATCTCCAAGGATTGTCACAGTTGCATCTATCTCTCAAGATTCAAACCCAGCAACTCCTAATGTTTCAACAAACATGGAGGAATTCTGAAGGAGCATTATACAAATGTCTAGAACTGCACTTAAGTTTACATACCTTTCAAGATACGGAAGTGGGCTGGTAAAAGTGTATTACAGAGCAGGAAATCATGTATTTGGTCTTGATTTCTGTAAGTATTCCAAGTTGGAGGATTAACACAGGAAGTGTACACTGTACAAAAGACAAAATTTTCAAACTGACCTTGATAAATTATGGATAAAGCAGATGAGGAAAACGTTGGTTCCAAACTATACAAATTTATGTAGGTCTATATCATGGTTATAAAGAATTTTTAATTGGGGTTTTCTTCTCTTTTAACGTATGTAAATGTTTGTTGCAGCAACAAACAAAACAAATTATGCAACAAAATGGCTGTTGGTTAGGTTCTTTTCCTCACAAAAGTTTCTAGTATTTTCATTGGAATGTATTTTTGTGCAAAAGGCACAACACAAAACCCCAAGAATAGTCTAGTGAAGATGAAAACCTTTTGCTTTTATTTGGTTTATTGAATATATATATTAAATTTTGGCCATCTTTGCTCATTTTCTAGAAATAATTCAGATGGCATGTTAATTTGGTCTGAGGTATGTCTCAGATAATTTTGGCCACTACATTATAGTAGTGTGTATAATGACAATCAGTAAACACAGATTATTCTCTTTCTAGGAGAGGTAAGAGATCTGTAGAGCCAATGTATACTGTAGCAACTATTGAATCTTAGAAATATATTCACATAAGATTTTAATTAATTTCTATGTAAAATTTAAATGTGAGAACCTATATGACAAGTCCTATACCTGAACTCATTCTATTTCAAGATGTAGGTGATTTATGGCTAAACCTTGGTTAACTTCAGTTACAAAGTCAGTAATTTAAATATTTAAATTGTATTGTGATACTTGGAAATTATGAGAAGTAGAATGCTGTACATATACACCACTGTCAACCTTTTCTCAATATCAAACATTGCTGTTAATGTATTGAATTCTTTAGATCTTGACATAACAGCCAAAGAAAAGGATAAATAAGTTCAACCAAAAGTATAACTCTTTAATTTGTCATTTCTGTTTCTTTAAAGAAAACAATATTCGGGACCCAAAGAACAATTGTTTATTTGCCCAAGGTTTTCAGTACACTAGTAAGATTTAAAAAAAATTAAAAAAAGAAGTGAGCAGCCCATGTGCCATATAACAAATTTCTTAAGACATTCCCCTCAGTCTCAGAAGAAGTGTCCTATGTGGCATTGGGAGTTCTTATTTGATAAACTCAAACTGAAGTCTCGTTGCAAATCTCATGGTTTTTGGATTCTGCTAAAACATCTCCTCACCTCTCCCCTTCTTGCGCCTGTGGAACCTTAAATAGGCTGACAAAGAATAATTTTAAATAATGTTTACTTGACCCATGAATTTGCTTCTTCAGAAATATAACTAATTTATATGTATCTTTACCATAGAGATAAGAAATTAAGTTATCAATGGATTTTTCTTGACTGCAGTGCAATTTTTAAAAATGCCAGTTTTTTATGTTGCAAATCCAGTTCTCGTCAAAGGGAACTGGTTAAACATAACTAGTGGTTTGGAATAGGGATGAGAATCCCTATTTTCATTTAGAGGCAACATATAGGACCAGTTAAGTATTGATGAATTAATAAGTATGCTCATCTATATCTGCCAAACATCTGAAAACCTTTTTCAATTCTTCCTTGCTGAATAGAATTGTGTGCAGATCTGACTACACAGCATACATATGGTCAAATATAATTTGGATTTTTAAAAAATTCCCATTGGCATCAATAGAACCTTTTACAAACCACCTCTATTGTAATATATCTCAACATTGTCAGGTTTTTACATTCTACACCAAACTATTTTAACAATTGAATTTAAAAGTATAGTACAAGACATGGACATTGCTTTTAAAAATTCCCTTTCCTGTTGAGAAATGTTTCAACAAATGCTTTTTATACAAGTCCTAGTTTTGTGGCATAGCACACAATTTTTAAAGACAAGATCAATTGATAATGCATACTGGGTACACTATAGGGATGCCCTGTGTAGTGATATATGAAGCTGAAAAAATATTTTATAATGTCAGCTTATATACATGGGAAAGAAAACAATTTTACATTGTGGTTTCAAGTTTCTTAAATGTTTTGTAGTCATTTTTGTTGGTATTTTGAAATATTATCCCATATATTTTTTATTTAAAATATTCTCAATTGATATTACTGGCTTTAAACATCAGAATCTTTTTAATGATACGTTTAATACAGACAGCCATTAGATAATGTTAATTAACTTGCAACTTACATTGCAAAAAAACGCTGCAACATAAAGGATACATTTTTATCATTCTGCCTCATAATAAGTGCTACAAAAACTCAGTTAAGCAAATAAAATTCCTTATAGGATCATGTTAAGTTAGAAGCAAATATTTTTGTAAACTAAAGGTATGAGTGCTCTGCACAGCTGTTAAATATTCTTTTTTGCATAGTTAGGCATGCAGACATGGAATGGAAGTTTTCAATCTGCAGCAAATCCCTATTACATATGTATCAAAAGATATCATAGAATTTAATATAAATTAATCTGTGTTAGCAGGTGCATTTACTACTCCTGAAATTAAACATTTTGATAGTCTGTTCTGCATACCATTCTGAGTCCACTTTTCAGTCTTAGAAGGATCGTAAATTTCAGTGTCCTTTATTTGACTCAGTGGAATATAACTGTTGTACGTAATAGGGCACAGATGTGCAGTAGTAAATTGTTTAATAGCATTTCACTGTTCATTCCTTTTGCCACCATTATAACATTTTTGCTTTATTGTACTTATCAGTGCAAAATGTATTTATCATGGTAGAAATCCAGTGTTGGAATAGTTTTATTTTATTTTCAATATACTTTCTTGGGATAAGGTTGTGTATGTGTTTCCTGATTACATTAGAAATCGGTGTTATGTCATTATTTATCACACTGTTTCATGAGGAGAAGTAATAAAAGTGTGTAATTTAGGATAAAAAGTTTTTGTTAAAAATAGGTAAGCATGATGTTTGGGTCCTATTTTTCAATTTTATAACTGTTTTATTGCAACAATATTTGTATTTAAGTCTCCATTTCTAATGCCTTGTGATTTTTTTATGCATGTCACTAAACTGTCATCCCACAAAAATTGATGTGCAACATAGGATGTTAAATCTGCATAATGATTTTGAAACAGAGAAATAGTTGGTGGTAAAATTATAAATGTTTTGCAGAAAATCTTATAAAAGTTTTGTAGTAATATTTCCCTTGTAAATTTTTTATAAGAAAAAGTGGAAAAGAAAAAAAAGTAAGAAACACCCATTCTAAAATATACAAATTAATTTTGCCAGCAAAGCCTCTAAGGCTTTAATTTTTACTATGCTAATTTGTATAAATTTTGTGTGTTTTTGTGGATTTGCAACTAAAATTGTGTAGATGATGTTGCCTGCAATAACATTTTGCAAGTAACCTATTAAATTCTCTTGAGGTTAAATGTATGCTTATTTAAACACTTGTATTTATTTTAGAGTTTGCATTTTATTTGTTAATTTGCATTACCGGATTCACACTTTACTCAAACTAAGCATTCAAACCAATGTACCTAACATAAGGCAAAACAACTAAGGCAAATCCCAAAAATGCACTTTGGTTACACGTCTAAACACGCTAAGGAGTCATCACAATAAACAAAATGGGACTTCTGGAACCCATGGGCAGGATTGCACTTTAAAAACACAGTACACTTTAACAACAGCAAATCAAGTATAATCAACAAGAGGGTCCAATGTCTTAGGAAGAAAAAGTTGTTTGAAGATTTATATGCTACCTTCTGAATTCTCAATATGTTTGTTGTTAACTGCACTTAAGTCAACCCCGACATACGGTGACCCTGTGGATGAGACATCTCCGAGCCTCCCTATCCTCCATTGCTCTGCTTAGGTCCTGTAGATTCAGACCCGTGGTCTCCTTGATTGAGTCCGTCCATCTGGTGTGTGGTCTTCCTCTTTTTCTACTACCCCCTACCTTTCCCAGTATCATTGTCTTTTAGTGAATCATGCCTTCTCATGATGTGGCCAAAGTATGACAGCCTTAATTTGATCATCTTGGCCTCCAAGGGGAGTTCAGACTTGATCTGTTCAAGGTGTATAGTGTATTTAATATAACAAAAGAATTAATAGGGCGCGGCAAAGGTATGCACTTATTTTCCCACATGTTACAAATGCTACTCTATTCCTGAATTTCTGGTTTACAGTATAGGACAAGGCAGCTCTAGCAACTAGGTGTCACATTAACTGAGTTGCCAATGCTGATGATCCTTGAAAATGTGGCTTCTGGCTGGTATATTGGAAGGACCCAGCTATTCTTTAAAGCAGCTGCCAACCTTTTAGCCACAGCAGATTTCAAAGGAAATAACCCTGGTGTAAAAATTTCTGCTGTAAAAGCTAGGTTCATATAGATGGGAACGTCTACATCTGGCCTGCCAATGCTTGGCTAATCATGGCAAATGCAAGAACCATGGGGAAGGGGAGGTCTACAACTGTTTACATCTGTACTTATAGATGAGTCTGCCAAGTGGTTCTCTCAAAAGAAGGCCTTCCATATTGCTGTTGCTACAGATTTCACTTCAGTAAGTGAAGAAATATGGAACAAACTCCACTTGTGATCCCAGTGAAGGAAAGGAGACATAGGGCAGTAGAAGTCCCCTGATAAATACAGAGTGCAGGCTGTTAAGACTGGCCTCAGTGCTTCCCCACCCACAAAAGAAAAATAAATAAATACATTATGGAATTGTATAATGCTATGAATATTCTGGAAGGGCGCTTATATTAGCCTAATATATATATATATGTATGTATGTATATATATATACACACACACACACACCACATTGCAAATTGCTTTTGAGATTACTCTGAGAAGCAGCTAATCTGTTTAATGGAAAAACACTGCCAAGGCTTCCTTTTGTGGCAAGTGTGGGTTTTTGTGTTTAGTAAATGAACAAAGCCACTCTTTTGTAGTAATGGAAAAGCTACAACTTTATTGGTTATGGTTGAATAAGTTTAGCTCACAGCATGGGTCTGAATCACTGCATTGGTTGACCCACCTGTCAACGGATGGCAACCCTTGGTCAATCCAACTGCTGATTTAGGGAAATCCATTTCTTCTTTGTGGTATCTGTGACTCACACAGATGGATTATCCTGCATCTGCATGGTGCTTCTTCTGGAGTATTCTGTAGCATTCTAAAGAATTTGGGTGGTCGCCCCACCCCCCAGCAGCCCTAAATAAGGGGCTTCCTGTTGAAACTCGCTAGTTCCTTTTCATCCACTGCTGCAGTTGCCTCATCAGGAGCAACGCATACTCAAATTGGAAGACATCTTCTGAAGAACGATTGTTGGCATGCGCTCTCTAGCCATGCTAGCTCTCAGGGCTTTCTCGGTACCACTGGCTTTTAAGAATGCAACACTTAAGATTCCAAGCCAAGATGGGCATTTGAGATGCCTTCAATGTTGGGCAGTTCTCTTAAAACTGAAATGCTGACTGACCTAAAGCACAAACTCAACAAGAAGAAGAGATTGAAGGAGCACTTTTCACCTCGACCTTCACATTGGGCTGTCAAAGCTATGGCTGTAGCGGGACCGCTTCATGGAGTTGCTTCGGAAATGATTTTTTGTGGGGCCATGGTGTCTCTCTTGCCAGATTGTTCTCTTGTTTTCATGATATCTCTCTTGCCAGCATCTTTGAAACTGTACTGTTGTGACAGATATTATTTCCATCCAGGACAAAAAATTGGATGACCATGTTTCAAAAGAAATAGAGGAGTCTTCTGTTGTCAGAGTTACTGCTTCTCTTTCTCTAGTTTGTGCTTCAGTTCGAGAGAAAACCCTTCCAATGATTCCATCTCCACATCACCACTGACATCAGTCCATTCCAGGTCATGCTCTTATTCAGGCTACAACACTGATTCAGATTCCTTGTATCAGTAGTACTACAGTAGGTGACACAAGATGTCCATAGCTGGCTATATCATTGCTACTATCAGTACAGACCTCCTTCTTGGGAATCCTGCTATCCCTATGTCATCTCTTCCACTGATGACAGCTGTTCCATACATTATACCTGCCACTATAGGAACAAGGCTTCCTCAACACAACATCTGAAACACAGGACTGTACGCACTTGGCTTTCCTCACCTTAGTTGACCAACATTCCACTAAAAATAATGCGTCTGAAGATCAGGCTGTGTCGACCTGCTCAAGCCCAGGATACCACTTCTGCCACAAATGAAAAGTCTGTTCCTTCTACCTCCTCAGTTGCCTTTGCTAGGCAGATCATCCATCTTTCCATGACATCCAAGACTTCGGGTGTCTGACTCTAATTTGGTGGTCATGCCCACCAGAAAGTCACCTCCAGTGGGGTTGGACAGAATAGACTCTTCTTCCCCAACTGATGATATCAAGATGTTTGTTGATCAGATGCTTCACATGGCCAAGTCTGTAGACATCAATGTCCAGCTCACTCCAATTGAGGATCTTGTTTTCCAGAAAATCCAATTGCTAGCAGTTACTCCTGCAGCATTATTGATGCTTCTTTACCTCATGTAAGTCATCAGGAAGTCTTGATCAACAATACTGTCCATCCCATGCACTTCCAGTAAGTTAGAGATTCTCTACACAGTAGATGATTCAGCCATTTCTCTGCTGGGGCAGCATTCTAAACCTAATTCCATCATTGTCGATGCTGCCCAATTGAGAGCTTCACATCGACTGCATTCTACTCCAGGAAGCACAATGCTATGGGGAAGAAATTCTACTCTTCTGCTGTCCTCATCTTCAAGATTTCTACTTGATTTGCATGGGAACCTACAACCAACTCATTTGGGAGAAAATTATTCTGTTCCTAAGTAAACTCAGAGGCAAAGAGTGGATTCTCTCCTGCAATTGTAGGCAAACAAACTGGCAGGTCATCAGAACATGACTGCTTGACACATCTCTGACTGTGGGAGCTAAACTATGGTTGGGTCTTTGGCTCTCCATTGCCATGCTTGGCTTCAATCATTAGGTCTTTCTGACTAGGCTGAAACGATAGCTGAAATAACTAAGCTGAGGCTGTCATACTATAAACACATCATGAGACAACATGAGTCATTGATAAAGACAACAGTGCTTGGTAAAGTAGAAGGCAGAAAGAAAAGAGGAAGACTTCATTACAGATTGATGGAGTCAATCAAGGAAGCCATGCTCCTGAGTTCATAAGACCTGAATAGGGCTGTCGATAACTGGTGGACTTCGAGATCTCTCATTCATGAGGGGGATGTAGAGAAGAGGCAAAGTCTCAAGGTATTGAAAAACATTAATTTATTCTTGCAATTAGCCCAACACATTTCAACCTAGTAATATTTAATGGCTGCCTTCAGGGGCTGATAAAAGATAGAAGAAAGAAAAGGGACAATACATAAATAACAAAATAACAGGAAACAAGTTATACTTTGGAATATCAATTTTGTGTACATGTATCTTGCATCAAGATGCATGTAAAATGTCTCAATTTTTAAAACATCTATTAACCCAAATAAACATACAAATACAGAATATCACTTACAATGCAACTTTAAAACGGTCAACAGGGATTCCAAAAAAGAGTATTTTCAGAGCTTATACTTGGCAACTGATTGAGAAGTAGGAGGCAGAGCATTATACTGTTCTGTGTTTTTCAACATTTCCCAAGGACATCCTTATCATAGCACTTCTACAGTAGAATGGAAAATTAGACTATTTATTTATTGCACTTATATCCCACCTTTCTTCCAAAATGGGATATGTCAAAACTTGAGTTTTAAAGTACATGGATGTAATCTACGTTCACATTAAGACCATGAGGAACTAGCATGTCAAATCTCAATATCCAATGCATTTCTTTTTTAAGCATTCAGGAGGGAAAGTTTTTCAAGGACCCAAAAGCACAGATCCTTAAAGGAGTGATAAGGGTCAACCTAAGGGGCACCTGATCTTCTGTTCTATTAGTGTTAAGATGCTGTCCTATATGGATTTTTAAGGCTCTAGATGTGTTTTCCCCTATATATAATTAGTTGCAGGGACATAAATCATACATGGAGTGCTTCAAGTTGAAAATTGTTTTAGGGTGTATGTTTTTAGGGTGTTACCAGCAGACACCCTAAGGAAGGCAAATAGCATCCAAAGCAGCATTACACATAAGATAGGGATGTGGAATCTGAGGAGCATGAGCCAAGGGAAGCTGGACATAATAAAAATGGAAATGGAATGCAAGAACATAGCAGTACTGGGGGTGAGTGAGTTAAAATGGACAGGAATGGGCCACTTTGAATCAAACAACCACAGTGTTCTAATCAGGCAATGAAAAGACAAGAAGAAATGGAGTAGCTTTCATACTAAGAAAATATATGGCAAAAGCAGTCAGAGGATACAATGCAAAATCAGACAGAATCATTTCAGTAAGCTCCATGGTAAACCTATGAATATCACTATAATCCAAGTATATGCACCAACCACAGAGGCAGAACAGGAAAAAAATTGATAGATTCTATGAAGGAGTACATGAAGAAATGGACAGCACACCAACACAGGATGTCAAGCTGGTCATTGGAGATTGGAATGCAAAAGTTGGAACAAAGAAGAATCAAAAACAGTAGGCAGATGTGGATTAGGCAAACGAAACAAAGCAGGTGAGCGTCTAATACATTTTTGCAAAGCCAACAACCTATTCATTGCCAACACATTTTTCATACAACCAGAAAGAAGGCTACACACATGGACATCACTAGATGGTCAACACAAAAATCAAATAGATTATATCAGGGGTAGGCAACCTTTTTGAGCTGGGGGCCGATCCCCCAAAGTTGTCCCTTCCGGTGGGCCCGGGGGGGGGGAATAGCAGCGCGTGCGCTCACGCACAACCCCTGCTGCCATGCGCAACCCCCACACACGCTGCCGCCGCCAACGCCGCTGCACACGCTGCCGCAGCCACCTCCGCACATGTTGCGGGCACCATTTTGTTCTCCAAAATGGCGGCTGCGACGCGTTTGTGCATGTGTAGTACTCCTGCACATGCGCAAATGCATTGTGGCCACCATTTTGGAAAACAAAATGGTGGCCGCAGCCACGTGGCAACCAAAACGTGTGGTGGCGGTGGCAGGGGTCCGCCAGGGCTGGTAAGCGCAGGGCCCTGGGCCGGAACCGGCCTGGGGGCCGTAAGTTGCCAGCCCCTGGATTATATAATCAGAAGTAAAAGATGGCTAAACTCTATATTGGTGGCCAAGACTAGACCAGATGCTGACTGTGGCACAGATCATGAATTATTCATAACAAAAATAAGAGTAAAACTCAAAAAGAAAACAAATCCAGTGATTATACCAAAATATGATCTAAATATCTCAACAGAATATACTGATAACATAAGAAACAGATTCTCACTACTAAGCATAATAGACCGAGAACCAGAGGAACTATGGTCTGAAGCCAGGGACATAATAAAAGAAGAATGCAGACAGACACTTTCAATAAACAAAAAGAAAGAAAAAAACATGGATGACAGGAAAAAAACACTACAAATAATAAAGAAAAAAAGAAGAAAAACAAAAGGGAGAGAGGAATACAACCGTACAAGGGCTGGTGCAGAAAGATAAAGAAAATTACAACGACTAATGCATAACGATGGGGAAAAGGGGCAGAGGGGGTGGGGGGAGGGGGGAGGGTTTAGTATTGGTGCACAAGAAAGACAAAGCGAACCATTGTGGGGATGAAGTTTGCATGAAACTTCTTTTCAGGGTCCCTTAAAACCACCACACAGCCTTGCTGATTATTTTTTGTGGTGGTGTCTCTTCACCTGCCCTTAGTTGCATCTTTCACTGGTGGTTGCAGTGGCAGCTGGGAAACTCTTGTGAGGCTTGGAACAGGACATTGCTTCTGTGGCTTGAGGTGGCACCATTTTGGGACAGACTTGACTGACTGGAGCAAGGAGTTAGAGCACTTGGAGTTGGAGAAGCAGCTCAAAAAGCTTTGTGAGCTTTGCTAGAACTTGGCTGGTAGGTTGGGGCTGCTCTGCTGCTCCTGTTTTCTTTCATCAGACAGGCTGAGAAAAGATGTAACAGAAGAAGAACTGTTTGTGCATGCATGGGGGGGGGGGGAAGACACTTGAAGCTGTGTGGGAAAGACATGTCTCTGGTGAAGGAGAGGGAGGAGCATCTGGGGTCAGGAGCATCTGGGGAAGGAGAGGGAGGAGCATCTGGGGTCAGGAGCATCTGGGGTCTTTTTGAAAGAGTCCTTTACCTTGGAGCAGCTCCTGTAGTTAAAATCTCTCCCTTTCACCTTCTGTGCCAGTCTCCAGCCCAGGGCATGTGGCCTCTGCAGAGCCCCAACACACACACCTGCTCTGCCCTTCTCTACCCCAACAAAGAAAGATTGAGAGTCCCTCCTCAGTAGGGAGAAGCTTCTCCCCTTTGCACCTGGTTGCCTTGGGAGCAGCATCTGAGCATCTGGCTGAGCAGTGACAGAAAGGCCTGAACTGGCCTTTGCTAGAGGACTTTCATGGGTGAGAGGCTTCTCATTTGCTGTTCAGCTAGCTTTGTTTGTTGCTGCTTCCAGTGTGACCAGGTGCAAAGGGAGCAGTGACCTAGATTGGTTGTTTTGAATTTGCAGTAGAACAGTAGACCTGATCTAAGATATGCACATGACACCATAAAACATCACAGTCTTGGAACAGCTATTAAAGAAAGTCAAAGAAGAAAGTATACAGACAGGCTCAATGCTGAACTTAAAGAAAACAATGACCATGGAGGACCTACATACACCCAGCCTAGACAATGAGGAAATCGAGACAATAAAAGAATTTCCATATCATGGGTCAAACACTGATTAGAATAGAGACTGCAGTCAAGAAATCAGAAGAGGACTAGGAATGAGAAGGACAGCCATGAAAGAGCTAGAAAAGATCCTAAAGTGTATACAACTGACCACTAAAGTCAGGATCGTCCAAGCCATTGTATTCCCCATCACTATGCATGGATGTGAGAGCTGACAGTGAAGAAAATCAGTTCATTTGAAATGTGGTGCTGGAGAAAAGTACTGAGGATGCCAGGATAGCCAAAAACAAACAAACAAATGGATCCTTTAACAAATTAAGCATGAAATCTCATTGGAAGCCAAGATGATCAAATTGAGGCTGTCATACTTTGGCCACATCATGAGAAGGCATGATTCACTAGAAAAGACAATAATGCTAGAAAAGGTAGAGAGTAGTAGAAAGAGAGGAAGACCACACCAGATGGATAGACTTTATTAGAAAGATCACTGGTATGAATCTGCAATAGAGCAGTGGAGGACAGGGGCAGGTTCACCAGATGTCCGCCTTTTCCCAGACATGTCCTCTGTTTTAACCTTCTGTCCAGGAGGAATTCTAAAAGTCCTCCATTGTGAACATGACTAAGAAGCATGAATTTATATTTTGTGTTTTTAGTTTTCATTTTGTCATGTCCTCTCTTTTTCTTGAATGCCCTACATTTACAGTGCTTGGTCCTCCTTTGCAGTTAGGATCTCTGGTCACCCTGGACAGGCAGTCTTGGAGGTGGTCTCATCCACAGGGTTGCCATGAGTCAGGGTCAACTGGAGGGTAGTTAACAGCAGAAGTTTTATGTCACAACTGTTACATCACGTGATCTACAGGAATATTAGCCAAAGTAGGACAACCTCAGTTTAGTCATCCTGGCTTCCAGGGAGATTTCAGGCTTAGTCTACTCAAGGACCCATTTGTTTGTCTTTTTTGGCTGTCCCTAGCATCCTTAGCACTTTTCTTCAGCACCACATCTCAAAGAAGTTGACTTACCTAGATGATTTTTAAATTGTGAATTTTAAAGGATGAATTTCAAATGTGGATTGTTTGAACAGATGTATATCTTGTCTTTTTAAAATTGTATGCATGTCCTTTTAAATTCATGTGTGTTTTAACTGATGTGTTTTAACTGCTATGGTGTGTGCCTGCTAACTGTTGTTGTCCCTTGCCTTGACCCACAGGGAGAGGTGGGTAAGAAATAATAATAATAATAATAATAATAATAATAATAATAATAATAATTGTTGTTGTTGTTGTTTGTTGAAGGAACACTGGTGGGACAGTGGTTAAATGCTGGTCCTGCAGCCACAATGTTGAAAGTTCCATCCTGGAGGGCTCCAAGGTTGACTCAGCCTTCCATCCTTTCATAGGTTGGAAAAATGAGTTCCCAGCTTGTTGGGGGCCATTGGCTTACACATTGTAAATTGCTTAGGGAGTGCTAGTTCAGTGATAAGTGGTATAGAAATGTACTTGCTTTTGCTATAATTCCCCATCACCATGTAGGATGCAAGAGCTGGACAGTGAAGAAATCAGATAGGAAGAAAATCAGTTCATTAGAGATGTGGTCCTGGAGAAAAGTGGAGTATGCCAGGACAGCCAAAAAGACAACAATAATTATTAAAAGAGGAGGAGGAGGAGAATTGTCATCATAGTATCATAGAGTTGGAGAAGACCTGAAGACCATCCAGTCTGACCCCTTCCAATGCAGGAATTCTCAAAGCATCCCTGACAGATGGCCATCCAGCCTCTGTTGAAAAACCTCCAAAGAGACTCCACCACACTTTGAGGGACCAAGGGAGTGTTCCACTGTTGAACAGCTCTTACTGTCAGTAAGTTCCTCCTAATGTTGAGGGGGAATTTCTTTTCCTGTAGCTTGCATCCATTGCTCTGGGTCCTGTTCTCTGCAGCAGCAGAAAACAAGCTTGCTCCATCCTCAATATGACACCCCTTCAAATAGTTAAACAGGGCTTTCATATCACCTCATAACACCTTCTTCTCCAGGTTAAATATACCCATCTCCCTAAGTTTCTCCTCTTAAAGCATGTTTTCCAAAGAAGGAGGAAGTGTGTTCCACTGTGGAAGAGCTCTTACTGTCAGGAAGTTCTTCCTAATGTTGAGGTTAATGTTGAGTTAATGCTCAATGTCCCCAATGTGTCTGAAGATGATCCCGCTTTTACCGGATATTCCTGGAATTTAAACCCAGCTTCTGCATGGAATTTGGGCACTTAGCCTCCCTTATGATCTCTCCTCATAAGGCATGGGTTCCAAAGAAGGAGGGAGCATGTTCCACGGGTGAACAGCTCTTACTGTCAGGAAGTTTCTCCTAAGGTTGAGATGGAATCTCTTCCCCTATAGCTTGCATCCATTGCTCTGGATCCTATTCACTGGAGCAGCAGAAAAGAAGCTTGCTCCATCCTCAATATGACACCCCTCCAAATATTTAAACTGGCTTTCATGTCACCTCATAACATCCTCTTCTCCAGGTTAAACATACCATTTCCCTAAGTCTCTCCTCTTAAAGCATGGTTTCCTTCCAATGAAGGAGGGAGTGTGTTCCACTGAAGGTGAGCCCTTACTGTCAGTAAGTTCCTCCTAATGTCGACCTGGAACCTCTTTTCCTGTAACCTGCATCCATTGCTTTGGGTCCTGTTCTCTGGAGCAGCAGGAAACAAGCTTGCTCCATCCTCAATATGACACCCCTTCAAATAGTTAAACAGGGCTTTCATATCACCCCATAACACCTTCTTCTCCAGGTTAAACATACCCATCTCCCTCAGTCTTTCCTCTTAGGGCATGGTTTCCAAAGAAAGAGGGAGTATGTTCCACTGGAGGTGAGCCCTTATTGTCAGTACGTTCCTCCCAATGTCGACCTGGAACCTCTTTTCCTGTAACCTGCATCCATTGCTCTGGGTCCTGTTCTCTGGAGCAGCAGCAGAAAACAAGCTTGCTCCATCCTCAATATGAACATTCCTATGGATCTTGTATGCTGTGGTGCCTGGGAGGAGAGAAGTATGGAGGGCAACCCCTGTGACGCTCCTGGCTAATAAAATAAAATAAAAAAAAAAAAACTTTTTCAAGGGGTGGGTGGGTCTCAGGTCTCTTTGTATTTATATTGTACACATTTTAATTGTTGTTAGCCGCCTGGATTGTGCTCAGAAGGGCAGGGTATACATAAATAAAAATTATTATTATTATTATTATTATTATTATTATTATTATTATTATTATTATTATTATTATTATTATTATTATTATTATTATTAAAAAGGGGGCGGATTGGCTCCTCTTGCAAGGCGGTCCCGCCAGTGTCTGGACTTTGGGGCTGGTCCCCAAGGCAACAGGAGGACGCTGCGCCTTGGCCACGCTGCAGTCAGTGCTTGGCTCTGGCTCTGGCTCTGGCTCTGGAGACATACATATATATAACTTTTATATATATATATATATATAAGTTGTTCTGGGAACTAAGGAGGCCCTTGAGGGGCTGCCTGCCTACCTGTCTGTGTGGGGCGTCAGGGGTCCAGAGGGACAGGTGAGCTCCCCCTGGCCCTGAGGGAGGAGAGGACCGCGGTTTCACTGAGGCACCCCACCTAAAAAGTTTGGGAGGTGCTGAGGAAGGCCATTCAGCCCCAAATAAAGAGTCTCCCTCAGTTTTGGGGCGCTGCAGCCCAGGCTGGAGATGGAGGGCGACGAAGAGGAGGCGTCGGTGCCGGAGGAAAGCTTTTCCGACGACCCGCGGGTCCAGTTCGTGGGCCGCCGCTTGGAGCCTCTCCTGCGGCTGAAGGAAGGCAAATGGAGCGCCTTCCTTGGAGAGGAGGAGAGCAACGAGGGCCTCCTGAGGGACTTTTTGGAGAGCAGCCACACACCTGTCCTGGCTTTTTACCTCCCTCCTGGAAGAGGACTGGAGGCTGAGGCGAAGGTAAGCACATTTTATTTATATATGTATGTATGTATTTAATTCACAGCATTTATTTTCATTATTAAAAATTTATTAACCATTATTAGTATTATTATTATTATGCATGGACTGGGGACACAATCTTGATTTTTAACATTTCATTTTTTGTGCATCTGATCAAACATCACCATATAGATCAAGACACATAGGTACACTTAAAGTCCATAGGTTTCAGTTGGGCTTAACTATCCTTCATATTGTGTTGTTAGACTGAGCTACAAATGTTTAAGATCCAAGGCAGCAGCAGCAGTAGCTGCAGAATATCATTTCTCTATATTTATTTGCAGTAAATAATATACAAATCTGTATAATTATTCACAGTATTTATTTTATTTTATTTTATTTTATGTGATTGGTATGCTGCCTTTCTCGCAAGAGGGACCCAAGGCGGCTCAAATCCCTGGGATAGGAAACATTCAGGGCTAGCTGTGTTGGCCATTTAGGAAAGCCAAACAAAAATCCAACTGTGATGCCTTTATTTTTGGTTGGACAACAAAGGTATCACAGATGGATTTTTGTTTGAATTTGCCTGGGGTAGGAATTGTTTGTGGGAGTTTTGAGGAGGGGGGTGTTTTTTGTTTTTGTTTTTACAGTTTCCCCCCCCAAAAAAACACTGCAGAAATAATCCAGTTTGAGATTGCTTTAACTCAGTCCTAGGGAATTCTAGGAACTAGTCTGGTGAGACATAGCCTTCTCTGTCAAAGAGGGCCACACTAAACTACAATTCCTAGGGCCTCATTCACACTACGTTTTAAACCGGTTTGAAGCAGTTTAAATGACCCTTGTTTGCACTTGAACAAAATCGCGGTTTGGAAAGGGCCCCCCCATGTGCTAGACCCATTTAACGCGCATCTTTTTGACACTGATTTCCCCCCCCCCCCCCCCGCGTCTTTTTCAATAAATTGATTCCACGCAAGTGTGAACCAGATGCAGATCGGAATCAATTTAAATTTGCCCTTCAGCTGACTGAAGCAGGTCCATTTTGCATCAATACATTTGTCAGTGTGAACCACAAGTGGGTTATTTTACAGCAAGAAAATGCAATCGGGGAAAATGTAGTATGAACTACGCTCCACTGTAGATTCATCGATTCATCCATCGATTCAGATCGGGGACCAATTTATTTGTAGGTGGGAATCAGGCCCAGGATTCTCTAGCATTGAGCCAGGGCAGTTCAAGCAGTCTCAAACTGCATTATTTCTGCAGTGTGTTTTGGACCTAAGACAGCAACACGCATTGATAAGCCCCTAGTCTTTTTAAGAGGGGTAGGGTGACTGGATGTCCTAACCAAAGCAAAAGAAAGCAAGGCACCACTAAATGTCGGACCTTCAAGAAAAATGTGGGACATGACAACACAAAAGCTCAAAAACACTCTTAGAAATAGAAATTCATGCTTCCTTGTCTTGCTCAAAATGGAGGACATTTTGGAATTCCTCCTGGACAGAAGGTGGAAATGGAGGAAATCTCCTGAAAAAAGGAGGCGCAAGTCTGGTCACCCTGAGTGAGGTTGTCTCTCTTTTGGCACCAACATCCTTTGAGCTCAACAAACTACAACCCCCAGAATTCCATAGCAGGGAGCCATGGCAGTTAAAGTGGTGCCAAACTACATTATTTCTCCAGTAGCCTAGGATGCAGCCTAGGTTTCTGTGTACATCTCCTCTCTCTGTGTGTGGCTTTTCTTATACTGGTGTGTGTTGTCACATGCACACCAGTCAGTTAGGGTGCACCTACACCGTAGAAAGAATGCAGCTTGACACCACTTCACGTGCTCTAGCTCCATCCTATGGAATCTTGGGATTTGTATTTTTACAAGGTCTTTAGCTTTCTCTGCCAAAGAGGGCTGGTACCTTGCAAAACTACAAATCCCAGGATTCTGCGGGATGAAGCCATGACAGTTAAAGCAGTGTTGAACTGCATTATTTCTACAATGTAGATGTGCCCTTAGAGCTCAAACAGAAGGGGGAGGAGGAATCTCTGAAAATATTTTTTTTAATCCCATTTCTTTTTGTCTTCATCTTATCTCCACATTCATCGTTTTGCACCCAAACTCTTTCTTGAACTTTCCCAGGTTTCTCTCACTTCCCCCCTCCCTTGTTTCTTTCCCCCTTTCCTTCTCAGTGATCATGATTCATATTCAGTCTCACATACCATTTCAGAAATGGCGCCGCACAAAACTACAAATCTCAGGATTCTGTGGGATGGAGCCTTGGCAGTTAAAGTAGTGTCAAACTGCATTATTTCTACAATGCACCCTTCTTTTCTCTTTGCTGAGAAATGAGCTGTGTGAAGATAACACCCACAATGCTTTCTACCTTTGTTACAATTTTGGTGGTTGTTAACTTTTTGTTTATTCCACCTGCCTCAGTCACAAAAATGTATGTTGGCCCCTGTCAGCTGTTTCCATTTGCAGATTGTTTGTCATACATATACAGCTAATATTATAAAGAAAGAAAGTGAATGCTTCCTTTATGCGGCCTGCAACTGAAAAAGTTCCTTATTGCTTTCCTTATTTCCTTGAAAGTGAGTTTGCACTGTTACCACTCATTTGTTGATCCTTGGACCTCTAGTCAAATCAGATATATCCATTTGGTTGTAAATGATTATGGTTAATTTCTTTGTGATACATCTTCAACTTCTACATCCTCTTTGAACATATTCTGTACTGTAATCCTATCTAGTGGCCCTAAACAGTGGAACCTTTTCACAGGGGACATGAAAATGCTCAACACCACAGCAATGGAAAGCATTGTCAGATGTTGATTGACATTAATCTGGATATGATGATATTTTAAATAATCTATCTTGGTTAATTTTTTCCTCTTGCAATCCACACAAAGCCTGAGTTCTCTAGCTGGCTACAAATCTAAAAGCATCAGCTTCATTTATCACTGCCACAAATGCAAGTAAGGTGGGCACACATTCCATCTGTCAGCTGGAACGCTTTACTTACACAAGGCATCTGTAGTGCAGTAAAAAAAATGCTCATCTATTTTATGCTTTACATTATAATTATTTTGCTTGAAAAGTGGATTTCAGAAAGATTCATATTGCTGGCACGACACTGTAATCTGGCTGTTTTCGAAAGGTTGCTTACGTAAGAAGCTGTGGTTTATTACAAACTGTTAACTTGGTGCTGTTATGCCAAGTCATTCTGGCTTTGCATTTATACTCAGTGAGATAGTTGACGTGGTATAAGAGCCCAAATAGGAGGGTCACACTGTCATTCTGCTGATTAATCCAAACTAGATTTATTCAATTAATGGATGAATAGTGATTCAAGCACACTGGTAAATCCAGTGGGGGTCTGCTCTAGCCAAGACTAATATAGGATTCAGGCCATGTATTGGTTCTTTCCTATCACTCTTTGAAAGGGAAAGTTGATGGTCAAGGATTCTTTGTGATGGGAAAACAAGGTGAATTGGCTAAGAAAAATCATTGACTATTCAGAATCTCTTTTTCTTCTTCTTCACTTCCTTTACTTTTATATTCAACTGCTTTAACAATTTTATCAAATAAATATAGGATGCCACAGTACAACATGATTTGCATTCCATTTTGTCAGTGTGTGCAACCATTGCCCAAAATTTAGTTTGGCACTAGTCTTGTTATACAGTCTTGTACTAATAATATGTTGCAACTTGAGTTAAAAAGCTGAATTGTTAATTTCACTTATTGCAAAGCAATTTAAAAGGAGTAACATAACTCAAGAAAATAAACAAACTCATTATTTAGTCGTGTCTGAAATCCTGCTGAAATCTGAACTTTTCCAGTACTGTTTCAGTATTTAACAAAGATGAATCAGCCCTAATGATATAAGCATTTTTATTCTAGATTTAAAGTTTTGAAATAAACCTCATTAATGTAACATTAAACTGCTATCGTATGTATTGTAGTAAAGTGAAGGAATAAGTAGCCAGAAATACTTGTCCCTCTGTAGTAACTCTCACTAGATGTGCAAATGAGTGTAAGAGGGAGAATGTAGTGCTCAGCAGCCTCACCTATTGTGGAATCTCCAAGGCAGAGGTCTATAAACATAGCATCAGGATGTGTGATCACTACAAGAGCTTTCTCTATATCCTTTGTGTGTGTTTTGTGTTCCCTCCAATCTTCTGTTTGGTTAGAAAAATATGCTCCTTAAAGATTGCCATGTTTGAGGGATGTTTGGATTTCGGGTATTTGGCAGCTATCTTTGAAATCCATGCAATCTCACTTTCCATATTAGGTTATGGCAATACCTATGATGGCATGGGCTGTTTCCTTTCTAGAAAGGATTGCAGTAATCCTATATAGTTGCAATATTATGGAACAAACCTATTGTGTTGTTGACTTTGGTTATAATTGCAGATGGACTTATGTTTTCACCATTTATTCTAATAGCTTCTGTGTTTCTTATTTAGTTACCCAGTGGTATGAAGTGCAAAGTAGTTTGTATTACAAAGACCACAGACTACATTCAAACAGAGGACTTCAAGGAAACTCTAAAATTTGGAGAATTGTCTGAAACACCCATGGAACATCTAATGGTTGCCTTAGAAGAGGTACTTTTGATTCATGTGTTTCTCTCATATAAACTCTTGAGTTTTAGACCATACATGTTCT
The DNA here is from genome assembly GCA_026167975.1 of Phrynosoma blainvillii. Lineage (NCBI taxonomy): Eukaryota > Metazoa > Chordata > Lepidosauria > Squamata > Phrynosomatidae > Phrynosoma > Phrynosoma blainvillii. The sequence continues at coordinate 45,246,361 of JANUYF010000005.1, forward strand.
ACATCAATAAGTGGCTTTTAACCAAAGTCTATTTTCAGGATTTGCATAAAGAGTATGCTAACACAGTGTTAATTTCGGTAACATTCCCTCTTATCACCTCAGTTGGAGTGAATCAGTATTGCTGACTGCTTCTCCATTTAGCATTTCTCTCTTAATCATTCTTAGGGGGTGGGAAATTCACTCTTACTGGTTCATTTCCATGTACGTAAATCTGGATCCAACCTGGAGTCTGAAACATGCATTGGCACACGTGCATCAGCTTTGCTATTATATTCTGCAGGATTAACAATTAATGAATTTAGGCAGTGGAGATGGGAGTTTCTGTGAACTTCCTGTACCTCATCTTAAGAGCCGTAGAGTAAACTCACAGATGTGCTAGTGGTCAAATGTTTGCACCAGCTGCAAGTGGTAACAACAAAATGCACCACTATCTCTACAAGCAAGGAGAGTGGAAGGGTCCATCTCACCTTTGTTGCCCTTATGGGAAACAAAATCATTTGAATTGCCCAGCTGAGATAGAATAAACTTGTAAATACAGGAGTAGGAATTCTCCCTGAATTTGTGAGCAGGTATTTTAAAATATTTTTGCAAGAATAGTGCTGGTAGGAATGGGGTTCATGATGAGAAAGAGAATTACCCTAAAATTATTTCAAAGACTGCAGAAAGCTGAAAAGCATAATGGTGAAGGGACAAGAATAGCATTGTAACTTTTTTAGGGATATGTCAGGACACATCTCTGAAATGACAAATGCTATCTACTTCTCATGTCTTCCTTCTGCAGAGTTTCTTTTAGAGATGTTGCTACCATATTAGAAATCTCATTTTTTTCAGAGCATTTAAGTGATGGTGACTATTTTGGTATTGAGCTTGAAGAGCTGGAAAAAGTAGGTTCAAGTGCTGACTGTGGATTGAAGACTGCATGTTGAGAACTTTGGCTGTAAATAAAGAAATTATATCTTTAGAGCAGTGGTTCCCAACCTTTGGGCCTCCATTTGTTTTGGACTTCAGACCCCAGAAACCCCAGCCAACTTGGCCAGCAGTCAGGAATTATGGGAGCTGAAGTCCAAAACAGCTGGGGGACCAAATGCTAGGATCTACTGCTTTAGAAAAATAAGGAGACAAAAAAACAAAACAGAACAAAAACCCAAAGCAAAGTTGCCAGGTACAATGGTATGCAGTAAAGATACTATTACTGTGGAGTGAGGTAACCTGTGAATTTTCAGATGTCAATCCATCATCCTTTATTCTTGGCCAGGCTGGTTGGGGCTGATCGGCATCTGAATCCAACAGTATGTGGAAAACTACAGATTACCAGCTTCATAACAGAGAATATGTTTTGAGACCACGTGGGAAAAGGTTGACAATGCTGACTTGCCTTCCAGTTTTCTGACTGAAGGTTGGCTGTGACACCATTCATGAAATTAGCAATTACAAAAAAAGAAGTAAGGGGGGTTGCAGACTGCCAGAAATAGTGCAAATTGAGTCCACTTTTAGGGTTAGGGTTAGTGCTAGGGAATCATGGGAATTGTTTTTTTTTTTTTCCTGAGACATTGAGCCTTCTCTGTCAGAGAGTTCTGGTGCCACAATAAAATACAGTTCCCATGATTCCCTAACCCTAACCCTAAAAGTGGACTCAATTTGCACTATTTCTGGCAGTCTGCAACCCCCCAAAGTGCAAGTGGCCAATTTGACTTAGAATTTAGGGAGGCAAGGTTACAGTTTTGCCTTTTGCCTTTTGCCTTCATGCCTGCTATTTGCATTGGAAAGAAAGTTCCCATCCACACTAAAAACCTTTTAATGCAAATAATGGGGTGTGGGAATGATATGTTCCTCATCAGGACTGCTGCAGGGTCCAATGAGTTAAATCTCCCTTCTTTCCACCAGGATTGTTATTTAGTCAGTTAGTCAGTTTCCTGGCACAAAATATTGCAGAGTTGCTAGTTGTCCAAATAGCATTGCATCTCACACAGCCGTGAGTGCATGCTAGAAGATTTCTACTTGTTAGCTCACATTTGTCACAACTGCCTTATATCTCAATCTCACACTTATTTTAGAATATATTTTCTTTTGTAAAAGTAAATGTGTTTGGTTTAGCATTCCTTCTGAAAAATATGTTTGTATTTAACTAACATTATCACTATGGGCGATGAATGGCAACAAACAAGCTTCTGGAATGTAGTGGTAGCAAATCATATTTATAGTGTTACTGTCACTGTTTACTTGACTAATTTATTGCACAGAGATCAACAGAAACTTTCACAACAGAAGTGCCTGGTCAAATATTTAATTTAAAGTTAGTGCATTGATAAAGATGCTTCTGATTAATCAGCACTGAAGAACAATCTGAAGTCTTCATGTTGCATTGGAATTAAGAAAAAATAATAATAAAAAGGTCTCAGAACAGAAATGTTAGCTATTTCTTAATCACTATGTTATGAAATGTTTGGCTTATAATAATAATAGTATATCCTTCTTATACATTTACATATTCATATCTTTTTCCTGTGATAATTTATTGTTGAGGTTGTGCCATTATTCTCGTGAAAAATGCTGACATTTCCTTTGAATGTTCTTCAAAGAGGAAAGCTTTGTTTGCTATTTGATCTCCTACACTAGAGAGCCAGCTGGGTGTGCTGGTTTGAGTATTGGACTAGGAATTTGAAAGACCAAGATTCAAATCTCAGTTTCAAGTGTGTTCAAACTCTATTATCTTCCAGCACTGGCCAATCTGGTTAGAATGAGTATAATGTGAATAGTAGTTCATCAACTTTGACTAGGAACCTAGGCAGGCAGGGTTACAATTTTGTCCTTTGCCTTCATGCCTGCTATTTGCAATGGAAGGAAAGTTCACATCCAAACTAATACAATACATCTGATAGTCCTGGTATTTGATAGTGCTGATGAGGAATCAGTACTTAGGACAAGAGGCTACTGTCAGAACAGAACACAGAGAAACAGAATGGTTCCCAACTGGAAAAGGAGTCAGACAAGGCTGTATTACCCTACTTGTTTAACTTATATGCAGAACATATTGTAAGAAAAGCAAGCTTGGACACAGAAGAAGGAAGAGTGAAAATAGGAAGAAGGAATATCAACAATCTAAGCTATGCAGACGACACCATAATACTAGCTGAAAACCTCACCTTGAACAAGTACTAAGAAAGATCAAAGAAGAAAGTACAAAGGCAGACTTATTGTTGAACATAAAGAAAACAAAAATATGACCATGAGGAATCTATACAAATTCAACCTGGACAATGAGGAAATAGAAATGGTAAAAGAGTTCTCATATAGTGCGCCCTTATTATATGCAGGATATCCATTCCAGACCCCACCCCCACCACCAGAGTAAGGGAAAAAAAATGCAGGACCTCAAGTCCCATTTGTTTCAGTTTTAACACCCAGGGCTTGCCTCATAAGCTTAAAGCCACGACGAGCAAGCCTGTGTATGGGGTGGCTGCACTGTACCTAGGATCAAACATTGATCGGGAACTGCAGCTAGGAAATGAGAAGAAGATGAAGAATGGGGGAGGGTAGCTATGAAGGAACTAGAAAAGATCCTAAAATGCAATAATATATAAGCACAGACGCTAGAGTCATATAAGCCATTGTATTCCCTATTACCATGTATGGATGTGAGAGCTGGACAGTTAAGAAAGAAGATAAGAAGAAAATCAATTCATTTGAGATGTGGTGCTGGCGAAGAGTGCTGAGGGTTCTGTGGACAGCCAAAAAGACAAATAAATGGGTCCTAGAGCAGATCAAGCCAGAAATTTCCCTGGAAGCCAAGACAACAAAATGTAGGTTGTCATACTTTGAACACATCATGAGAAGGAATGAATCACTGGAAAAAACAATAATACTGGGAAAGGTAGAGGGAAATAGAAAAAGAGGACGGCCACATGCTAGATGGATGGACTCTATTAAAGAAATCACGAGCATGAATTTGCAGGAGTTAGGCAGAGCAGTGAAGGACAGGGTATCTTAGAGGTATCTCAGCAGCAGGGTTACCATGGGTTGATGTTGACTCAAGGGCAGTTAACAACAACAAAAGTTCATCAACACCACAAGATTATCTAATATCAGTTAGATATTAGAAGCTGGTGGCATACTTTTAGCCATCCAAAAAGAGCATCTCAAATGTGGCTGTGCCTTGTTCTTGAATCCCTTCTGTTCCTCCATCGATGGTTTGCCATAGAAATTAAAGCTTACTGAGCACACAGAGCCGGCAATGAATCCATGCAGAACTACTCTGATCTTCCTATCCCAAGGGAGTACATTTCAGCTTTCTGCTGCATCACCAGATAGCCTCTTTTCCACATTGGGCAGGTGTCTGTTCATTAAGGTTCCCCCGAACAAATGGCCATAACCAACCGGAAGTCCCAAAACATAGGTAAGATCATGAGGCCCACCAGATGATGTTGGAGCTCCCAATATTCCTCACCATTGTCTATGCTAGGTAGGGCTGCTGGAAGTTGTACTGCAAGTAACTAGGGAGCCTCAAAATTCCCACTAATATCATAAAAGCATTGGCCAGTGTAGTTTTATAATATCCTGGTTATGTTGTCCACTGTGTACCTAAATCCCCTAAAGGCACCAGATCATGTCTGATCTTGGAAGCCAAGCAGGGTCAGCTCTGGTTAGTACCTGGATGGGAGTCCACCAATGAATATCAGGTGCTGTGTGCTGTATTTCAGAAGAAGGAACTGGCAAAACCATCTCTGAGTAGTCCTTGCCTAAGAAAACCCTATGAAATTCATCGGATTGCCATAAGTCTACAGGTGACTTAAAGGTGATATACACACACACACTTTGTCCACTGGGCCATGACACTCAGCTGGTGAACCTCGTCCAGCCATACACACTTTCAGCTTGATTTGCTTCACAGGGTTGTTGTGAAGAGAAAACAGGGAGGAAAGTTGGAATATAAATGTGAATGATAATGATAGAAGATAACAGGATGGTGGGTTTTGAAGTCACTGGATTCTCAATGCTAATCAGTTTATATTATCACAGTTCACTCCTTTACACATGCTGCAATATAGCAAAGCCCTAATGAAACACTATATCCAACTCTATGAAATGGATATTTTGCCACAAATGTATGCTTCAGTCCTAAATATTTGCTTGCTTCCAAGAAAATATGCATAGGGTTTCATTGTAAAAGTCCATGTGCTTTATTGAATTCCAGGCTTTCTGCAGCAAAGTTAAGCACTGAGCAGGGAAAAATAATATATGTGGTTAATAAGAACAATGTTGTTCAAGAATGAGTTGAGTAGGCCTGCAAAAAAAAAATAAAAAAATTACAACCTGGGATATGTTCCTGAGAAACTGAACATGTCAGAGAGCTTTTCAGTTTCACTGATTTATGTGTGTGCTTTCCCTTCTCCACCCCACCCTTCACTTGTGTTTCCAGGTTATATTGCCCATTCTTTCCAGTAAGACAAATAATGGATCCTGGCCACAGTTTATTTCCAAAGACATGGAGCGGCATGTAGAAATAATGAAAAACAAAACCTATGTTATGGGTGGAATAATGGCAGGGAGAACTCTCCTTCCCATCCCAACGGTTGCAACAGAGATAGAGTTGCATGAGATGTGTACTGAAAACAAGTAAGGAGTGTGAGTTTTTTTGTGATATACACCAAAAAGGATGTATACTTCATGTTTGTTGCATCAGAATAAAAATGCTGCAGTGCATCCCTAAAAGTAGCAATGAATTTGAGGAATGGAAGTCATTTGTCAATTTGATAAGTGTAGTAGATACTGAGTCATTGGACAAGCAGAGCAATATTGTCTTGGGGACAGGTAAATTCTGTGGCAAAGCATCTGTCAAATCCATAGCCCTCCAGTTCAGAGGCATTATTTGTTTATTTATTTGTGTATTTATTTATTTAATATTCTGTGTTTCATTCAATATGGGATCCAGAGTGGCTTAAAATATAAATTAAAGCAAAATAGCTTAAAATACATAGTACAAAAGTTAAAAAGCATTAAACAACCAATTTGATTAAAACTAATTTTAAGCAACTAAAAGCACATACAGGCTTAGTCTCCCTTATCTGAAATACAGCCTCCAAAAGACCTCACCTGAAGATCACAAGACTCATGCAAGTTCAGATGGAGAGATTCAGGATTCCATATAGTCTGGACCTAAACCGTATATGCAGCCAGAGCAGGATAATAGTGGGGTCAACAGTTTTCATTAGGGAGGAGGATGTATTGCTAGAGCTGTGTCCAGTGTACTCCTGGGACTCTTTCATATTACACAACTATATCACTGTGATACAATTTTAACTGCCATGGTTCCATCCTATGGATTTCTAGGATTTGCCGTTTGGGAGAGAAAATTATGATTATTAGCTAGATTTCCCCAATGTCACACCAAACTGCAAGCCCCAGGATTCCACAGGATGTTGCCATGGTAGTTAAACTGGAATATAGCACTTTAACTGTGTAATGCACAATAACTCCTGGAACTGAGGGCCAATGCAGACAGCCCCCAAGGGGTGGCTCTGTGATGCCTCTGGGACTGCTGGATCAGGGCCACAGCAGCCACACGCCATGGGTCCGATCCGGCTTGCTGCCACTCCCTAAAGAGTGGGCAAACACCATTCCTTTTGGGGGTGGCAAAAAGCCTTCCTTAGAGCCACCGCCATGGCTCTTTTGTGCTCCTTTGGCACAGTGTGGTTGTAGTACAAAAAGTGATTCCCTCCTCCCCCAGTTCAGTGGAAAATATCTTCCTGAGGGCTTTTTTTTAAAGATGGAAGATACAATGTTCAAACTGGATATTTAATGTTCAGAAACACACACACATTGAAACCCAAGGTTTACAGTTTAGCTTGCTAAACTGAAGCATGCTTTTCTGGGGGTCAAAATAATCATCCATTGATTAGACTGTGAAAATCATTTGTACGGGATGGATTTAGCTAAGATGTGGGTACAGAAAAAAGAGACAGTACAGTCAACCCTCCACGTTTGTGGCTTTGACTCTTGTGAATTTGATTATTCATGGATCTGCTTAATGTGTTCTCTATAGGAATCGCTAGGTCCTCCATGATCAACATCTACCAGATGTTGATCAACATCTACCAGAAGTTGCTTTGAAGGACCTAGAGATTCCTAGAGAGAAGACTACTCTAGGCATTAGTAGGTTAACCTAAGTTTTGGCTTACTTTAAAGCAACTGTCCAAGATGCTGGATCTATTTAAGAATAGAGTTCAGGATCTTAGAAAGTTCATTTAAAACCTGCAATGGATTCACTGATCTACTGATATGAGAGTCCCATTGGACAAGCAGGTAGGAAAAAGGGAGGGAGAAAAGGTGTGTAGAGGCAGAAGGAACTACTTCCTCAGATGTATGTGAAGGAGTGGAAAGCCCAGGGACAAACCTATATAGCAGTCTGTGTGAGAGAATGTCCATAGGAATGCAAAACTTTGTGGGTGAGGAGATTAGTTATGTTGGGGGACAAGGTGAGGATGTTGCCTAAAGTCCAGGTTAGTAGATAACCATATGAATGAGTATTGAGATGTAGTGTGGGAGCCAAAAAGAAGATGCAATGAGTTGGCCAAGAGATTCCCCCCTTGAGGCTGGAGGATTAGCTAGTGTTATAATGTGTCTCCCTGGAAACCATTGTTCCACTGTTCTACTTTACCACATGCATCTGAGGACATAGGCTCAAGTCTACAAAAGCTCATGCTACCAACTTCCGTTTTTCAGTTAATCTCAAAGACATTGCATGATCCCTGTTTATATTGTGCATTAGTGTTCTGGCTGGTACACATTTTATATTAGTATGAAATCCAGCTGAAGCAAGAGCCACTTTAAGTGTTGTGTGTGAAAATGTCCTTACACATATCAAGACAGGTCATGTAGCATTGATATAAATCGAACAATTATTCACTATTATGAGTGTAAAAGAGACACTTTCCTTATCCAGTGCACTTTTGAAATAAAAACATAGAGTAGGGATGGGGAATGTGTGGTCCTCCAGTTATTGTTGAACTCCAGCTCTCATTAATAATAATAATAATAATAATAATAATAATAATAATAAATTTTTATTTATAAGCTGCCCCTCTGCTCGGCAATCGGGGCGGCGAACAACATATTAAAACAAGGAACAGTTAAAATATACTCAAATCCCATGCCCTAACCCTCCCACCCCTTAAAGTGAATTAAATTAAGAAGAAATTAAAACCATACATTAAAACACAATACAATACAGCCCCTTGGCAGATCTGTATTTAGTAGGACAGGGTGGGAGGTGCATAGTAAAACTCCACCATTGCCGGGATGTTATCCCGGGAAGGCCTGCTGGAAGAGATCAGTCTTTACTGCCTTTTTAAAGGCAGCAAGAGTGGAGATATGACGGATCTCGTCCGGCAGGCCATTCTATAGCCTGGGAGCGGTTACAGAAAAAGCCCTCTGGGAGGTCTGTGCCAACCTAGTCTTCATGGGTTGGAGCAGGTTCCTCCCAGAGGACCGAAGGGTGCGGGGGGGGGGGGGTTCATATGGGGAGAGGCGGTCCCTGAGATAAGATGGACCCAAGCCATGTATGGCTTTAAAGGTAAAAACCAACACCTTGTACTGTGCCCGGAAACTAATTGGCAGCCAGTGGCTGTATCGGCTCAGGCTGATGGGAATTGCAGTCCCACAACATCTGAAAGGATTTACATTCCCTACTCCTCTAACATGTATTGGTTGTTACATAAAATAAATATAATGAAACAACTGCTTTCAGTTGTCAGATCAATGCAAAGCAATAAAAGGACAGAATATAAACTTTTAAATTCAATGTCACTGTACATTGCATATCAGCAGTTGGCACCCTGACATTTTTCTTCCTAACTTACAGGCAGGATTCTCATACAAGGTCAGTACTGCATGCAATAGAATCAATGGTTATCAAGTGGTCACATCAAATAAGAGACATTTTGGCAGAGAAATCAACTCAGTCTCTTCTTCAAGGCTTGCATCCAGTTCCTCAGACTGAACTCGATTTTTGGAAGGAAAGAAAGGATAATCTCTTGTGTATATTAGGTCAGGTAAGGATTTTCCATTATAACAGCATGATTATCTCCCAAAGATAATACCTTTTGCTATTAGCTTAGGCAAAATGGGAGATATAGCCAAGCAAACTAAAATTTTAAGGGAAAGTGGTGAAGTAACTATGGGCAAGTAGGCATATAGTTATTTAAAACATTACAGCTTGAGTCTACCTTAACCAAAATGCTTCAGACCAGAAATGTTTTGTACTTTGGATCTTTTTTTGGATTTTAGAATATTTGCATATACTGAAAAAGATATCTTGAAGATGGGACTCAAATGTAAACACAAAATTCATTTATATTTCCTGTATGCCTAGTACTCATAGCCTGAAGGTAATTTTATACAAATTTTATATATATATATATATATATATATATAGGCATGGAAGAAAGTTTGTGTACATTGAACCATCAGAAAGCAAGGGTGTCACTATCTCAGCCACCCATGAAAAAGTTTTGGATTTCGGAGTATTTAAGGGAGACTCAACCTGTATACAGATGTTGTATTGTACTTACTCTTTCTGATTCTTCACACAATTTAGTTTTAGGGTAAAAGAACACAGCTCTAGGCTAGGATAAAAGACATTTTCAGACACTTAGATTTTTCAAACATTCTTTTTCATGAGGTGGAATCATCCTTGCTATCTCTGTACACTATAGGCCAAATAACTTTCACGCTCCTAAAAATGCTGGCTTAGTGCCTGACTACCATTGTGCTCATCATGCAGCCAGAACATTCATTTCAAGAGAATCTTTCTTGTCTTTTAAGTTGGAAGTATTCTGTATTAAGCCTCTGGTGTGAAGGCTTCAGTCAGCAGAAACAGAAAGAGGCCCTCATGGTGCTCCTTAAATAGCTTTGGTCCAGTTATGTACTGTCAGTCTGCTTTACCTCAAATAGTTGTAACGATTAAATGATTAAAGAAAGCCATGTATGTTACCTTGAGCTTAATGAAGGGAAGATAGAATATAAATGTAACAAAAGGCTGGAACAGATGGCCCATCAAAGCCTGCTTCCGGGTGTCTTGGGACTACAGTGTTCACATGCTGCATGCTCTGAAGCTGCCTGGAAGCCACCCGGAAGCCTGCTGACTGCCCAGACATGGGGGGGGGGGGGTTGCAGACTGTCAAAAATAGTGTGAATTCAGTTCACTTTTAGGGTTAGGGTTAGTGCTAGGGAATCATGGGAATTGTTATTTTTCTGAGACATTGAACCTTCTTTGTCAGAGAACTCTAGTGCCACAATAAAATTCAGTTCCCATGATTTCCTAACCTTAACCCTAACCCTAAAAGTGGACTGAATTCACACTATTTTTGACAGTCTGCAACCCCCCATGGCCAGCTTCATGACAGTCTGGCAGTGCAATATTTACATGCTGCACAGTGCTGGAATATCTTGAAGCCACCCTCGGGCTGTGGCAGGGCCAGAAAAGGCTCCCTTTCCTGACCCAAAAAGGAGCAGATCTTTCCCACTCTTATTTGGGCCTGAGTTCAGGGCGGATTGGGGCCACGGCATGTGTTTGCCATGGCCCCAATGTATCTTCGGCGATGCTAATAAAAACAAAGTTTGTTTTATTTGTTCTGAGGTGAATGATTTTGCTATGATGTATTGTTTAGGGCAAATGTGGGAATTTTGTGTTTTTTCTGATGGTGTTGGACTGGAACCCCCAGCATTCCTTACTATTGGTTGCGCTGGCTACAGCTGCTGGGAGTTAGAATTGGAGAACATCTAGAAGATTGCAGACTTTCCTCACTCTGCAGCAGTAGCAGCAGCTAGGTGCTGACATGACACAGTGGAACAGGACATGTTATATTGACTTCTAGTGCTGCTTTATGCTGTCCTCTCTGCTCAAAAGAACTGAGAAATTTCAAAGTAATGACTTAAACCTTAAGATAAGTTTAACAAGAATGTTGATGCAAGGAAAATTTCTTATTCTTCCTTCCTTCCACTTGAGTTCCCCCCCCCACCCCCACTAGCCATGGGACCTCCTGAACAATATTGGGACCAAGAGGACAGGTAGCTGCAAACAGAAGCAAAATGTGAAAATTTCCTTCCATGAATTATCCAGATTAACTGTAATCAATTATTTTAAAATGTACTGAACAATAGAAATAAGAGTATATTAAAAGGAGTCCAACAATTAGTAATAATGAAAGAATAAATAAAATGGAAAAAGCGATATGTACTAAAAGCACAGAAGAATATATCTGTTTCACCTTATATCTAGTGGTTAATAAAGTGGATACCTAGGGATAGCATTCTATAATCGAAGAGCTACCACTGAGAATGAACTGTCCCCAACCTACAAAAATGGGGGGTACCCAGAGGAGGGTTTGGAGACTTTAAAGAATGGATGCATATGGGAGCAGGAGATCTTTCAAATACCTCAGTTGAAAGCCCTATAGGCCTTCAACTGTGCCTGTCAACAAACAGGATAATAATGACTTTTTAAAATGGTGTCATATGTTCCAAGTGGCCTAGTTCATTTCAACTTTATTTTGAATCAACTGGTTTCTGAACATTTTTATCTAGGGCAGCTGAATGTGCAATACATTAAACTAGTCTTGATCTTACTAGGGCATCAATACCTATAGCAAGACCACCACAGAAATCCATGCTTTCAAGGGGCATTGGATGTACATATCAAGAATAGGACACAGTATGCTTTCATAGGTGGATTTATAAAACCAAGAGCTGAAGTTCATCAGGACTTTCAAAAACAATTCTTGTTCATTCTTTTTTTTAAAAAAAGAATAGTGGGACAGTTGCCCCACTAGAATATGTTTGGCCTGATTTGTTTGACTTTGACCTTAATTCTAAAAATTTTGTCCATCTATTTAAGAAACCTTGTTGGTCTGAGCCTTCCAAAGATCCTTTATTGAAATACCACATGCCCTATTTTGTGATAAAATCAGGGGCTTAAAGTATTTATTTGAAGACCATGTTTGCTCTGTTGATTCCAGCTGAAGAGCCCTATTATACAGCAGATGATTAGAGTCCTAAAAGCAAAGATGAGCAGCTACTATCCAACTTTTCAAGACATTTACAAGGAGGTAGAAAATGGTAAGGATTTTTAAAATGATATGTGTGTGTGTACATGCCTTCAACATTTATGTGTGTGAATAATAGAATAATCCATAATATTTTTTGACATGTCATGGTTATGTGGCATTAAAAAAAACTGGCCTGTGAAGTTGGGACACAGGGGGGAAGCAGACGGGCGGCCATGGGCCGCCCCAGGAAGCTGCGCCGCGGGGCCAAGGCACAGCTTCGCTGCCCCTGGAAGGAGTGCTAAATTGGCGCTCCTTCCACAAGTCGCCAAAGGTGCGCCGCAAAAGGCTGCCGGCACACCTTCGGTGACTCTTCCGCTGCAGCGTGTATGGACGCTGCAGCAGGAGGTCATCCTCGGAGCCCCAGCTGTGTGGAGGGCCGGCTGCTCCGAGGACGACCTGGGGAAGGGGTTGGGGCGCCGATCGTGTGGCTGCCCCTCCCCTTCCCTGCCCCCAAAACGGCCCAATTCGCCATCTGCTTCCCCCCATATTCACATTAAATCAAGCAGTAGTTGTTTTTACAATTTATTTGTCTAAAGTTTGTCTGACTGTTTTCATTTATGAAAAAAGAGACTACAAAAGCAGTTAAACTATTGTGTGTGTGTTGTAAACATTATTGTGAGGCTATTGCATGCAATAAATCTTATAATTTTACTTCTAACATAAAAATGGATACCCAGAATTTCCTTGATTTACTTTTCTGTTTGCATATTGATTAAATGAAATGCCAATGAAATATCATTATAGTGCTTGTTATTTTTATAGGACACTTTATCCCAAATGCATAAAGAGTTCAACAAATGATTAAATGTCATCCAGTCTTTGCTAAACAGGTGAAACTTATTCCCCTCTCCTTTTAAAAAAACACACTGAAAGAAAAATATCACATTTAGTTGTAGCACACACATGCACTTTTACACACACACACACACACAAGCAAGCAAAGGTCACTGTGCTGACCATAGGAATGACTCCAAAATCCATATTATGCTAATACCTATCTGTCCCAAACTCACATTGTATTGTGGAAACTCTTGAGTTCTCTGGTATAATAATACAAATGGGGGGCTGGGCAATCCAACTCCTATTGAAATAATGCATTTATAGGTCACATTCTTAAGATGAAAGTGTGTGCATTCGTGGTGGGAGAGGTTGTAAATGTTCATCTTGTCTTCACTAGGTGCTTTGATGGTTTCTAATTCCATATAGTACAGCCCCTGTAAACACTGGAATGAAGAAACAGTAGCTAATCCTCAATTTTTAAGAGTATTAAATCCAGCTACCTGCTTTCTTTCTCAGCCAAAACACATAGGCTGCATGATAGTTAAGAAACAGATAAGGAATGCTATGTTAGCAAAGCTGGAAATAGTTTTAGATTGTACACTAAGTAAAACAGAATGGCAACAGAAGTCAAATAGGAAGTTTTACCTAGTAATTAGAGGGGATATGTCCTTGGAGAGTTACGTCAGCTCCTGATAGAACAAAGTAGTCCAAAAATACATGCCAAGGACAATTAAGTTAGTAATTATTCAAACTGGGTGCCTTTATCACTTCATCTCTCAGCTACTAGTCAGTGTGTAAGTGAGCATTGAGTGGCAAGTTGAATTAAAGGGAAAACATGATGATGGACAAGATAGGCCTGTGGTCTGATAGGAAATATTCTCATGAATGGTTCCTGGTTCATAAATTAATGTATTAATTAACCCCAAGTGAAGTTTTTTTTACTATTCGCTGTGTTGGCCAGGGCTATTGGGAGTTGCAGTCTAATAACATTTGGAGGGCTGCATAATTCCCACCCTTGAACCTTTATAGTAATACATTCAAAGTGAGTGGTCAGTGGTAATGTCCAGCTGTGATATTGCATAGTCATTGTTTACCATCCAAAAAGGAGAATGAAAATGGCCCCTTTCTTGATCCAGAGTTTATGTGGAGTGCCCACACTGTTTATAAGGCCATCTGAATGGGAGTTGGGTATGCATATATTTCCACCACACAAAGAGGATTTTTACAGGAGCCCTGGTGGCGCAGTGGTTAAATGTCTGTACTGCAGCCACTCATTCACAAATCACAAGGTTGCGAGTTCAATACCAGCTAGGGCTCAGGCTCGACTCAGGCTTACATCTTTCTGAGGTCGCTAAAATGAGTACCCAGCTTGTTTGGAGCAATTAGCTTACAGTTATAAACCACTTAGAGATTGCATAGTGCGGTATGAAGCGGTATATAAATGAAGCTACTATATGCTATTGCAAATTGAGGCCACTTTAACTGTCCTGGCTCAGTGCTAAGGAATCATGGGAAATGTAGTTTACTGTGACACCAGAGCTCTCTGACAGAGAAGGCTCAATGTCCCAGAAAAAATATAGTTCCCATGATTCCCTAGCACTGAGCCAGGACAGTTAAAGTGGACTCAATTTGCACTATCTCTGGCAGTCTGTAAAGGTCCAAAGTTGACATAGAGCTAGTTTCCCAGTCTGAATAATTACTAAAATGTCCTTGGCATGTATTTTTGGACTACTTCGTTCCATCAGGAACTGACTTAACTCTCCAAGGGCATATCCCCTCTAATTTGACATAGAGCTAGCTTGAATTAGCTCATTGTTACTACCCTTCTGTGTTGATATGAATTTGCCTTGGTGCTTTCTTCCTGGGGGGGAAAAAACTTTGCCTGCAAGTTTTCATTAAAACTTGTCAAGTTGTGAAAAAAAATAACATTATACCTAGATAATTAGCAGAAATGGAACTGTTTCTCTAATTTAGGAAATGGGATGCACTTCCATGCTTAATGTGGAAGTTAGCTTGCCCTTAACATGCTAATATAGTCCACTGTACAGCAGTATCTCTGCAACAAAAGACTTGCAGAATTTGGAGCAAGAGAGACTAAAATGGAAATGCAGGAGAAAAAAATTTCATGGGTAAATTCTCAGTCCCAGTGAGCAGCAGTGCTGTTGCTGAGCAGATGCTCAATTTATGGTCAGACTACATGTTTCCATGGTGATGCATGAACATCTCTCTCAGTTTTTTGCAGACAGGACTTGCAGAGGTAGGAACCAGATTGAAACCACTGTGTGGTAAGTGGATTATGTATCCACTTCCTCAAGCACTGTTTTCCTGATGAAAATAGTTCCACTCAAGTAAAAACATATGGATGTACCCTGGTTGAATATATGTCTCTAAAAATGTTAAGTCCCATTGAATTCAGTGGGCTTACTCCAAGGAAGGAGATCCAACCTGGTCTCATGATTTGAGTGTTGGACCAGGACACTGGGAGACCAAAATTCGAATTGCTTCTTGGCCATGGAAACCTACTGTGTGACCTTAGGTAAATCACAGTGGATTAACCTCAGAGGAAGGCAAAGGCAAACTTCCTCTGAACAAATTCTGCAAAGAAAACCCTGTGATAGATTCACTTTAGGGTCAGAAATGACTTGAAGGTACACAGCAAACAACTCCAAGTAAGTAAGTAAAGGGGGGATGCAGACCGGCACTTTAGGCTGGCCTGGGAGTGGAGCTGGGGTGGGACGACCATATGCCAGCCACCCCGACTCTGCTCTGATGCTGGCCTAAAGTCAGGGTGCCCTCTTGGCGCAGCGTGTGCACACACTGCGCCAAAGGGGCACAAAAGAGCCGCAGTGGCAGCTCTAAGGGCAGCTTTTTGCTGCCCCAAAAGGAGCAGCATTTGCCCACTCTTTTGGGGGTGGTAAAAAGGAGGATCGGGGCCGCAGTGTGTGTTGCCATGGCCCTAGTCCACTGCTCCCAGGAGCAGCCCAGAGCCGCCCCTTACAGGCCGTCTGCATTGGCCCTAAGTAAAAGGATTTCAGCCTAAATCAGAGTTAAGGGTTCTATATCTTCACTATGTATTATGCTGCCTGATTATGCTGCATGATGGGGTGAGTTCTTGTCACTAGTCCCAGCTTCTGCCAACTTAGCAGTTTGAAAGCATGCAAATACAAGTAGATAAATGGGTACCACTTTGGTGGGAAGGTAAACAGCATTCTGTGCAGTCATGCTGGCCACATGATCACAGAGTAGTCTCTGACAACGCTGGCTCTTTGGCTTAGTAATGAAGATGAGCACCGCCCCTATGGTCAGACATGACTTGACAACCTTGTCAATGGAGAATACCTTTACCTTTACCTTTATCTTCACTATAGACACAGATGTGGTATGTAGTATAGCAATAGCAGCTTCATTTATATACCCCTTCATACCACCCTATGCAGTCTCTAAGCAGTTTACAACTGTAAGCCAATTGCCCCCAACAAGCTGGGTACTCATTTTAGTGACTTTGGATGTAGTATCTGGTGAAGAATTTGATGGCTGATTGAGGGATAACAAGGAGGAAGGCAGTCTGGCCTCCCTCAGACAGAGATTCCAGAGAGCAGAAGAAGTCACTGAGACGTCTTCTTCCAGACATGCCTGTGAGGGTGGCAGGACTGAGAGAAGGGCTTCTCTCGAATAGTTCAGTGTTCACAGATGCTTATATGGGGGAATATGGTCCTTCAGATAGTCTAAATCTCAACTATAAAGGGCTTTATAACCATAACTAGGAGCTGGCCCAAATACCCTAAGGATGTCATATCCCACTTGATCTTGGAAGTTAAGCAGGGTCAGCTTTGGTTAGTACTTGGGTGGGAGACCACCAATGAAGAACAGGTGCTGTAGACTATATTCTAGAAGAAGGATTTGGCAAAACCACCTCTGAGTTTTCCTTGCATATGAAAACCCTATGAAATTAATGAGGTTTCCATCAGTCAACAGAGGACTTGAAGGCACATACACAAGTCATAACCAGCATTTTGAATTGTGTCTGGAAACAGACAAGTAATCAGTGGAGCAGTTTTAACAAGAGAGCTGTATGTTCCCTGTTATCAGTCCTGGTAAGTGACCTGGCAGGAGTTCTTTGGAATAGCTAAACCTTTCACACACTCTTAAAGGGTAGCCACATTTTAAGTGAATCATAGGGCCTTTGCAGACTGCCAGAAATAGTGCAAATTGAGTCCACTTTAAGGGTTAGGGTTAGTGCTAGGGAATCATGGGAATTGTTTTTTTCTGAGACATTGAGCCTTCTCTGTCAGAGAGCTCTGGTGCCACAATAAAATACAGTTCCCATGATTCCCTAACCCTAACCCTTAAAGTGGACTCAATTTGCACTATTTCTGGCAGTCTGCGAAGGCCCATAGCAATCCAGATGGGATTAACTAAGGTATGCGTCACCATGGACAGATTAAACATTGCCAGGAATGTGCACAGCTGGTGCACTAGTTTTAACTATGCAAAGTGGTTGATCTGCAAATTATGAATACAGAATGAATATTGCATTGCATTGAAACTATGCAAGTGTAAGATTTTTTGTATTGCATTTATTACATTTGTATCCCATCTTTCCACTAAAAAGAATATTTACAGCAACTAACAAACATCACTAAAAACAAAAAAGCCATAAAACTATGAAAAATAATTATCAATAAGTATTACAACAGTTTTGAAGGCCAGTTTGAAAAAAATGTCTTTTTATAGTTTCCCTAAAAGTGGAGAGGGGAGAAACTGATCACTACCCTAAGGAAAGTATATGTCACAATCTAGGAGAACATGACAAAAATATCTTTTGACATATCCATTGATCTTTTCAAGAGAATTTCTTCTGGAGATAGTTCATAACAAGGGGCATATTCATAACAATGCAATGCTTCCAGACAATCATTCCATTCCCCTGCCTCATAGATAGACGTTCATGAGGCTTCCACATGCTGTTGTCTTAATTTGCACATAACCATCCTTTGTTTTTCTACACTTCTGTTTTTCCTCTCATAATAAAGAAAATTAAGAATGAAAAGATGCAACAGCTGAATATATATATATGTGTGTGTGTGCGTGTGCAAAGGCGTGCACACACACACACACCTATTGTCAGGTGCTAGGAGCCTTCTATCTGGAAGTATCTGAACAGCACTGGCACTTCAAGTCTTCTCTATGAATGACTGTGGCCTGAAACAGACGAGCAGATGGAGGCGTCTTCTGGCTTTCCAGGGGTGTGGTGTTTACATGATGCACACCCCTGGAGCACCTAGAAGCTGCCCCGGTGCTGTGTAAAGCGGCCCAAAACCAGCCCGAAAAGAAGTGGCTTTTATCTACTCCTTGCCACAGTCCATTTCAAACAACAGCCTGGCATGGGAACACAGTGCTTCAAATCATCTGGTAAGATTTGGAGCAAACTGGAAATTTTTAAAATGCATGTTAAGATGGGTATACCCTGGTTTTGGTGTGAATGGACAGGTTGTCATCCATTCATCCATTCAGCACCAGAACCAGAGGTTGGGCTGTGCGTTGTCTGGTGTCCCCACTGAGGAGACAGGAGGAGCCTGGTTTATTTGGCTAATGCAGACAGGGCTTGAGCTATGGTCCCATTCAAATCTACAAGTGTTAATGTGGGCATAGAAGTTTGACTGCCTTCAAATGCTGTTTTTTCTGGTACAAATTCCCATAAAACTCTCACCTTTTCATTTAATATATTTAGTATTTTTATTTCTTTTGCAGCACTTACTGAAGCTCAGGATATTGACCTGTACTTGAGACCTCTGCAAAGGCATATTGAGTGTCTTCAAGGAACAGAATTTCCAGAGATATATATTTTAATACCTGCATTATTCCACACCATTTGCCTGATCTGGAGTCAGTCCAAGTTTTACAACATGCCAGAGCAAATCATATTTCTACTTCAGGAATTCTGTAATCTGTTCATTGACCAGGTAGCACAAACTATGAATGGAAAATTAGGCTAGTTTGCGAAATGCAGTCATATACAAGTCTACGCAAAAGTAAATCCCTTTGCATTCAACAGTGCTTTCATTCCAGCATGTGTATATAGGGTTTCAGCTTTAGTCAATAAAACCAGTCAGTGCTGAAGAATGTTAAAGGTGAGAGAGAATAAATTTATCTAATGTTCATACATATTTAGCTTCCATTTTACAGATTGTTTATCATGAACTCATTAAAGTTCCAGGGTACTCTTTTTACAATTATAGCTATATAACAACAAAATAATTAGAGTAATAAATTCCACTATTTTATGTGTTTTATATTAAAAATACAATATTCTGTTTATCTGAATAAGAGGTGGCATTCTTTAATGATTACACAGCTACTTCAAAGTATTTTTCATGTTGTCAGGTGAGTACAGCATCCATTTTTAACACATTGTTAACGATGACTTATCAGATAGCAAATCTGTGATTTACTGTCACCTAGAGCAATAACTACTCATTCCAAGACCATGGGGGTTATTATTGGGCCAGTTTCTTCATAGTTAGACATCAGTAAAGTATTCTATTTGTAAAGGGACAATGCCAATACTTTTGCAGAATTCTTCTGTAAACGAAATCTCTCTTCGCATCAGTTGTTATCAGTGCATACAATGTGTTTATTTTGCCAAAGATTTCTGCTCAGTCCTCTCCTTCCTTAATGTGATCAAGACAAAATCTTGGTAGAGAGAGAATAGATCTAGTTTTCCATGTTTTATGTTAAAAAACTTTGTAAATTTACAATTGTGCCCTTAATGTGATGGTTTTGTACCCATCAAGTCAGTAGCAGCTCTTTATACCCAAAAGAAGTTAAAACAGCAAGTGCTTTTTGGTGACTCTTTGGACCAGGGGGAGTAGCAATATCTACACTGTAAAGATTAATATGTCTACTTTTGCTTCACCCCATCACAAGTGGGGTTGGGGGTGGAAACTCTCTTTCTGTTTGTCTCAATAGATTACTGATTGTCAGTAGAGTGTTGGCCAACCTGTTGCTAGTTCTGAATATAACTGTGAAAAATTGTAGCAAGCCAGTTCTGATGGTAAGACTGCTGGTGGCCTGTTAAACTATTTGCAATTGACATGTGTTCACTGCTGAGTGCAAACATATACATATTTCCTACATAGCAACCATGTATACATTTTGGAAAATTAGATTCCTTGATTTTGAATTTCTTGCAAAATGCTATCTGGTCTGACCCAGGTCTGTGCTAATAAACAGATCAGGTTCATTCTAGATTTAATAATGTTTAAAAGAGGTTCATTGAAATTGGTGGGATATAAGTTAGTCATAACTAAAGTGCCATTGACTTCATTAGGTCTACTTTAAGTATGACTATATGTGGAACCAATCTAGCATTTCATTTAGCATGCTTCAGAGCCATTGTCTTTGTTCCAGTGGCTCTTACAAAGGAGGCATGCAATTAAGACCATAAACATATAATCTAGGCCATTTTATTAGTAGCTAAATAAGAACCAATTCTGATTTTATAATTATATCCTTTAGTCTCATCATTGATGATTCTCTGTTGTGTTATTTATTTTTAAAATGTTTTTTCCCCCCTTAAGACTGTGACATACCTTTCACCAGAGGATATTATGAAGAGAGAAACTGAAGAAGCTTTGGAGCAAGTACAAGAGGCTCTTAGTACTTTAAGGAATTTTAAGGAAGCCTTTTTTAAGCAAAGAAGCAAAATGGCAACTTATTTTACTAGCACTCAAGAGGTTAAGTCCTGGGATTTTCAACCTCAAATGGTATTTTCCAGATTTGACAAGTTTCTACATCGCTTGGAAAATATAGAGGTATTCTTTTTAACAAACTGTTGCTCTACTTCTTAACAAACTGGATTACCTGGAAAAATTATAAAAAGGAAAGCATAGGGAGAAAAGCAATCTTGAGACAAACTGATATATTTCAGCATAAGCTTTCAAAGACTCCAGTCTACTTCTTCAAATGCACAGAGTGAAGCCTCTGTAAACTGGCATGTATACAGATGTATAGTATATTTGTGCTCTTGCATGGAGTATAAATAGAAATGCAAATCTGCTGGTATGAAGATGGGATGACAAGTACTGTCTTAACAATGGTCATAAAGTGGAGCTAAAAGGACCAAAATGTGTGACAGATTTTGCCTACAAGAATAGATAAGTAGATAAACACACATGCAGTAGAGAAAAGTGTTGTGTTATGTGTGCGTGCGTGCATGCACGCACATTGGTTATGGGTGCAGAAACAGTTATGATAAAGCAGGAAGAGACTTTTCTTAGAGAAAGTTAATTGTGTATCACAAAACATTTCTTTCGTTTCATGTGTAGCTATGATGAAAATTCAAATTCTGATAACGATAGTATGCCAAGAAACCATTGTCTCTGTTCACACTATTGCTAATGTATGGAAATTTGTGAATATATCTCTGTTCAGCTGCTTTTCTTCCTATCTTCTTTTAATTTTTTTAAAATTAAAGAATCGCAACCTGTAGTTCAGAGACTGAATGTGCAGGAAGGTGGGTTTTGGGATGTTGCCATTTCTAATATCAGATTTCTTTCTGTTCATCCTCTTGCATAGAGACAATTTTATCCATCCAATAGAGAGTGCAGAGGGCATTTCTGACAGAGGGTGGCATGCATCACACTGAAGGATGAACAAGCAAAAGCACCCCTTGATGTAATGGGTGACATTTTTAGATCCTCTAGTGTTGGTACTAGTGTAGATGTGGGGACAGAGTTTATATCTGACTTTGTAGCAGGTCTGTTTGCTGTATTTTCATCCATGTTATGTGTCCTGTTGTAGTTTCTTGAAGGTAGGGGGCTCTCTGTAAAGTCCTGCTATCTGTGAGAGGAGAATATTATTCTCCAGAGTTGGTTGTAGATTGTTGATTATGCATTTGAGCAGTCAAAGCTGAGAGCTGTAGGTGAGAATTACAGGTATTCTGTCATTTTATACTTTTGGTCTGCTGACTTGGAACAATGTCTCCTCAGCTCCTGCACCCAAAAACCTCTTAAATTGATAGCATATTTATCGTTTGCACTCAAAGGAATTACTGGAGAACTTCCACTAGAATTTCAACAACTTTTATCCAACCATCAATCTCAGGACCTGAACAGACTGCCAGAAATAATCCAGCCTGAGACCACTTTAACTGCCCTGGCTCAGTGCTAGGGAATCATGAGAACTGTAATTTATTGTGGCACCAGAGTTCTCTGACAGAGAAGGCTCAATGTCTGAGAAAAACTACAATTCCCATAATTCCCTATCATTGAGCCAGGATAGTTAAAGTGGTCTCAAGATGGATTATTTCTGGCAGTCTGTTCAGGCCCTGAGTCTGGAATGTCTGACAAACAAGTTCACTTCCTTAGCACCACTGTGTAACAACACATCTAAACATGACAGTGTATTGAGAGCTCACTGATAAGTACACATAATGGCACACCTCCAATTTTTAATTACTCTTCACGGCCACTATGCTTACCATCCCATCAAGATACCAGCATGATTTGGTTTACATTCTCTCTGTCCTTTATCTCTAGTTCAGAGTGATTGTGAATAAATGAAATGAAAGAAAGCCTGTACTCCTTTGTAAGAAGAAAGAGTAAGAAGTAATATGATCTTCTAACAAAAGTGGTCTTCTAAAAAATTTTTACTTTATACAGGGCTCTTTGAATTAATTCAAATGTTGTTGCTGCTTTGCCAATTATCTGGTAAGAAGGTTCTTTTCTGGTGGTTAAACTTCTGAGGCCCTGAGCAAACGGGTTAGGAAAGCTTAGGCTGAGCCCATGTTATTCTGGCCCGAGTGCTCCCCAGGTCAGTCCTTGGGCTGGTACAGGGATGGGAGGATGTTTACATGTGCTAGCCCAGAGAGCCACTACCAGCATGCGCACCATACATTTCTGTGTCATTGCGTCTATGGAAATGTCCCCACATTGCCATGTGTGATGCCAAACTGGGCACCTGACTGCACCCACATAGCCAGGTTCCCCTTTTCCACATCAGATGTGGTGATGGGGTGCTTCTTAATAGGAGCAAAGTCATAGAAAGGTAAGGCGTATGTGGAGGCCATTTAAACAGCCAGGGTTTGCCACAGGGTTTCCAGGAAACTCCACAACAAACCAGGGGTCATTTTGACCCATGTTAAGGGTTGTTTATCCAGGGATCTTACCAGATTCACTGGATCTGCATCTGGTCTGCCAGGATCCAGCCTGATCCTGGCCCCAAGGTTTTGGCCTGCATCATCCAAACAGGATGACACAAAGCTGGGAGAACACAGACTTTTTGGCCCATGTGGACAGCCCCTAACAAAACCTAATTTTAACATTATTATTCTGGGTTTGCTTATTTTCCCCACATACCCTCAATAGATAAGGGACATGTGCAAGCCACAGGCATCATAGGATAAGCTAATATTAAAAGTGGGTATGCTTTGTGAATGGCATTGCAATATATTTATACTAAATGTGTTCATTCAAATAAGAGAGCAGATTTACTGGTAATCTTTATTGTTTTAGGATATCTTCATTACCATGCTTGAGTTTGAAAGGCTGGAAAAACTGGAATTTGGAGGAATCAAGGGGAAAACCTTGAATGACAAAATATACAAATTGAGTGAAGAATTTATAGAATCTTGTAATATTTTTAAAGAGAGAACATATGACCCCACAGATTACAGCAATGTGGTAATATTGCATATTGCATATTTATATATTTTTTAAAATTTTACTCTTAAAAAAACAAGTAAATACAGTGATAATGGATGGGAGGGAAATACAATGTTGCAACTAGAAAGCCTGATCTAGAAACGATTTAAATGATGGGATGGGTAGAACTGAATGCAGATAAATTTATTAAATAAACTTTGGTTTTAAAAGGGTAAAAACCTTACAGCACTCTATCTATTTTCTTCAAAAGTTAGGGTTTGTTTGTTTTCTTTGACAGAAATTTATCATAGTAGTTACATGTCAGATTGATAGTGGGTTACTGATGCAAACTTCCTTATTTCCATATCCATTTTTTATATTCTGAATTTTCACATCCTTCTATATTAACATTTGAAATATGAAGTTTTCTGAAAATTATCTTCACAGTTTCAATTGTATATAAAATTGAAACTGTAAAGATAATTTTTGGACACTCTGTATTGCTATTTGTATTTTTTTCAGTTGGTTATCATGGATCAATTTTATTTTATTTTATTTTATTTTATTAAAATACTGCCAACATTATAAATCCTTGCAAAACATTGAACACTGATTAATATTACATGTTGCTCTCTTCTTCAGGACTAACCTCTAATACAGAAATCTTTCTTGTGCATTTCAGAACATTCAGTTCATGTTTTGAAGTCTGTTGACTTTTCCACTTAATTGTAGCTCAAGCACATTGTACAGTGTTTGGCTTTTTCATTTTATTCCTAGTCACCTTATTTTTGTATTCAGCTTCAATATTGACTGATGGAACAGAAGGATAAAATTAAGAACTAGGTTGTCATGTTTCATTTGTTGTCACTAGACATTTATTTTCATTTATGCTTTCAGGAACTGTTTGCCTTTGGATTTTAGAGTGTTAACTAGAAGCTTTGTCAAACAATAAGTGCTAACAGAAAAGTTAATATTTCAGAAGCATAAAGATTAAAGCTATAGCAACATAAAAACAGATTCATAACTATGGCTCAGAACAGATAGACAAAAGGAAGCAGCTTCCAGCCGCTTTGGAGGCATGGCATTCAAACAATGCTTGCCTCAAAAGCAGCCTGAAGGTGCGCCAAAGCTGTGCTCTGGTCCTTTGGACCGGAGCAAAAAGGAGTCAGGACAATCCAGCTCCTGGCAGCAGGGGTTGGGTCCCATGGCTGTGGCCTGCTTTGGGAGTGGGCAGTGTGGCTGACATGGTCCTGACCCACTTGTGCCTGGAGCAGACTCGGGTCACTCTTTCATGGCTGTCTGCTCCAGCCCTTAATTAGCTGTTTCTCCAAAATGTTTTATATATGTCTTTATTGCATGGTGCTTGAAATTTTCCCAGAAACTCTCCAGAACATTCACCTAACAAGGTCACTCAGTACAGGGCACATATTTTGAATTACATTTCAGTATGAGCGTAATGCTTGATAATATAGCTAACAACAGCTAATAAATAGCTAATAAAATTATAATAGTCTCATTATCCTATATTTTATTTCAATATGTGTTGTATATACCCAACTAGTCCACCTTATGTGTAAACTGAGGGCAGGTTTGGGGCCCAAAATTATGGATTCTGATATGATCTGTGGATAAGTCGAGGGTAAAATTTAGGGTCATGTAACAAAAGATGTAAAGGAGGAAGCAAAGGAAAAAGATTCCAAAGAACTTAAAAAATGTCCAGCAGACATAACTGTGCTCATACTAAAGGCTGGATGTATAATAGAGTAGGGAGGGGGGTGCTTCCAGGACAGATTATACTCTTGCCTTTCACCAGGTGTGATTCATTTTTTATGAGTTAAAGTACAGTACTTACATTGACCTGTGGATAAGTCAACTCAGGTTTTTTGGCTTAATTTTTTGACCAAACTTTCTAGACTTTGACATTAGTATATACAGTATTTTATGAAGATTCTAAATTGTTTGATTCAATTTTAAGCTTAAGCAAAAGATGTAATCTAATGTCAGTGCATTAAAATGTGACCCCTATAATATGTTTAGCCCTCATGCACATACTAGTTTGCCAATGTCCCAGCCTCTAATGTCCGCCAAACTAGACTTTTAGTGGATTCACAACAGTACTCATCCTTCATTATCTTTTTATAGCTTCCAATATAGTAATCAATTGCTTTTCTAGCACAAGATGCTTGAGGTCTATCTAGGTTTTTCCTTGTTCATTTCAATGGCTTCCTTCTCTATCCAATAGTAATCTTTCTTGTCCCAAAGTATAGTGCTTTAGCTATCATGGATTATTACATCAAAAGAGACTTTAAAGAATGGAAAACTTCTTGATTGTATAATAGGATATCATATTATGCGAGTTCATATAATACGGATTCATTTACAACACATCGATAACTGTTAGGGGAAGCAGACGAGGGCCTCTGGGACGCCGCGGGATGGTGCGCCGCGGGACCGAGGCATCCGCACCGCGGCGCACCGTCGGCGCCCCTGAAAGGAGCGCTAAATCGAAGCTTTGTCAGCGCTCCTTTCAGATGTCAATGAAAGTGCGCCCCAAAAGCGTAGGGCGCACTTTCACTGACTTATCTGCTGCAGCGTGTGCGGACGCTGCGGCGGGAGGTTGCCCTGGGAGCGCCGGCCGTGCGGAGGGCCGGCTGCTCTGAGGGCAACCTCAGGAGGAGGAAGGGGCGCCCAGCGTGCGACTGCCCCTCCTCTTCCCTGCCTCGGAGACGGCTCTATTAGCCGTCTGCCGAGGCCCTATGTTTTCTCTAGTCCTCCAGTGTGATTCTATGGTATGCTTCCATCAGACATTGACCATAGAGTTGTGCTGGAGGACCAACTAATGACTAGAGAGAACATATTTTTTCTACAAATGCCTAGAGTAGTGCTCTCTCTAGGCATTTGTAGGTCCTCCAGCACAACTCCATGGTCAACATCAAGCAGAAGCATACTATAGAGTTGCGCTAGAGGATCCAGGAAATACCTAGACAGAACACTTAATCATTCATTTCCGGTAAGAGAAATAGAGTTCCAGATTATACATGAAAATTGTGCTATGAGAAGAGTCCTGGAATGGATCCCTTGCTTAATATGTGGGCCAACTGTATTCATACATTGTTTTACAAGCTGTGCTTCCAGGAACCGAATTATCCCGCCTCCTTTTTTCTGTGATCCAAAGGACCAGAGCATGGCGTTGGAGCGGCTTCAGGCCACTTTGTGGGTGTGCGTCATGTAAACACCATGCCTCTGAAGTTGCCAAAACTGCTTCTTTTGGCTCATCTGTTCTAGACCAATACTTATTTAAAGACATTTGTATCAAATATTATTACTCAGAAAATTTTTGTTATGATAAGACGTATTTGGTAGTTTTTCCTAATTAAGCTACTGTAATGTACTCTACATGGGGCTGACATTGAACAGAAGTGACGGCTAGTATAAAGTTCAGGGTTTTGACATAACCCCTGACTGGCTTGGAGTCCTTCCAAAGGACCACCTGTTTATAGTCAACACAGGACATGTTGCATTTCACACCAGCCTGAAAGGCTTCATGTGACAGGTTTTTCTCTGTAATACCACTCCACATGATGTAGTTCCCTTCCCAGTCAAATAAGGTCAGCTCCCTTGCTTGAGTTGCGGGCAACCTAGCAATTTAGGATTATTGTTATTGTTATTTCTAGTAATGACAATCTACAATGAAATTCAACAGAATATTAAAAAATTCAATTACTATACAGTAAAATGGTCCAGTAAAATACAGTTACTGGCTATATTTCATAAAGCTTTTGGTCCTTAAGAATGATGTTAAGAGATTAGATAGCGATGAGAAACTTCAGCTTTGAGTAAGTATTTGAAAAGTGTGCAGTTTTCAAAGGCTAGACTCAATTTGGGACTTATTCTGTGCAAAATTTACATGCCCTGCATGGAAAATGCATTTCCTGCATGTAAAAATAATATTTCAAGGCAGAAATATGAATTCGTGCATAGGGAATGTTATTTTCTATCCAAAAAAATTGCTGTTTTGTAAGCAAATCAATCGTGTGGATTTTACATAAAATAAATCCTCAACTATAGCATTTTCTGCACAGAAAGCAACATTTTATGCACACGAATTAATCTTTCTGCATCAAAATATTATTTTCCTCACAGAAAATGTTTCTTTTTCAGAATATGCTGTTTTCTGTGCTGGTGCAAATTTTGTGCAGAATAAGTCCTTAAGTACAAAGATTTTTGTCACCCAAGATTTTTGTCATCAGGGTTTGCCAACACTCAAAAACCATATTTTTGTTTTTTTCTTTACCATTTTCCAACTATTTTTGAATATTCTTTCCACCTCTTCTTTTCTGGCTGTTGTAATTATGTGTGTTTTTAAAGTCTATTTTATAAAACAATCTTTGTTTTGGTCTGATTTTTAAAATTTGAATTTGTTTTATCAGTTTCACATTGTATCTGAGGCCCTGATAAGATGTGATAAACAAATACTTAAATGAAATTTGAAAAACTATTTCAATTAAATAAATGGATACTTCTCCCAAAAATATTATCTTAGAAAAGGTGTTCTTGAAGGTAACATTTACTTGATGCACTCAGTATATAATCAATCTGAACTTAATGTCATCTGTAAGTTTGACTCATTGCTTACTCTGTTTACATAAAAGCTAGAGTATATGAATATCATGTATGGGGGGGAAAGAGATTTAAGGCTTGTTGGACCATGTTTGATCCAAAATACACTGCAAAAATAATCCAGTTTGAGGCTGCTTAACTGCCTCAATGCTAGGGAATTCTGGGAATTGTAGTTTTATGAGACATTTAGCCTTCTCTGTCAGAGAGCTCTGCTGCCACAATAAACTACAATTCCCAGGATTCCCTAGCACGGAGCCAGGGCAGTTAAACCGGTCCCGAACTGAATTATTTCCGCATTGTGTTTTAGAAAACTAATTTGATATAGCAAAATGAGGTAAGAATTATTGCTTCTTGGCACCATTCCATATATTTCTCTACAAAATGGATTGGCTTTGGTCCAGCTAATATTAAGAGAATAAGACTAAACACAGACATTATGAAGTTATTGGGATGTTTCAGAACTTGGAAAATTACATTTCTGGACTATAGCTCCCAGAATCCCCCAGCCAGAATGGCCAGGGGTCATGCTTGCTGGTGGATTCTGGGTCTGTAGTCCAAAAATCTTTTCTGAGCTCTAGGATACCTCAGCTTTAGATATACTTGCTTTGGTATAAACTTTTACATGAAATTACTGTTCTTAACAGTAAAGATTGGGTGACTGAACAGTTAAATGAACTGCATGTAAATGAACTACTAACTGTCAAGTAAAATTTATAACTTTATTCTTCCTTCATTTGATATGAAGGATGAGCCCTGGTGGTGAAGTGGTTAGATGCCTGTACTGTAGCCACTCACAAACCGCAAAGTTGCGAGTTCAATACCAGCCAGGGCTCAGGCTCAACTCAGGCCTGCATCCTTCCGAGGTAGCTAAAATGAGTACCCAGCTTGTTGGAGGCAATTGGCTTACACATTGTAAACCGCTTAAGGAGTGCTTAAATGCACTGATAAGTGGTATAGAAATGTAGGGCCGATACAGACGGCCCCTAGGGGGTGGCTCTGTGCCTTCCCTGGGAGCACCGGATCGGGGCCGCAGCAACCACATGCTGCGACCCCGATCCTCCTTTTTGCTGCTTCAAAAAGAGCTGGCAAATGCTGCTCCTTTTTGGGGCAGCAAAAGCTGCCTTTACAGCTGCTACTGCAGCTCTTTTGCAGGCCTTTGGTGCAGCGTGTGCGTACAGTGTGCCAACAGGATGCCCTGACACGCCATGCAGTCAGGCATGTGGTGTGACAGTGCTGTTGGGGCAGAATCAGGGCAACTGGCGTGTGGTCGCCCCACCCCGACTCCACCCCCAGGCTGGCCCTTTAGGCCGGTCTGCATCAGCCCGTACTTGTTATTGCTAATTAAGCTACTGATATTCCTTTCTTTAAAGTCCCATTTATACTTATTTAGGAGTAAATCCCATTGAACTCATGGTACTTGAATTCAATTACATATCTAATAATGTAGTCCAAGAACATTAACCTAGTGGCATTAAATGAATAGTAAAATTAATATAATGTATTTAAAATGTTATGGTTTTCCTCTTAAATGCTTTATCGTCCATGCTTTGTATCTTTGGACATATATATATATATATATATGGATGAACTTTCTGTAAAAAATATACTTGCTGCAAATTTGTATTCCATAGGCATTCACAGAAGATTATGCTGATTTCAAACACAAAATTCTGGAGTTTGAAAGACGTCTTGGATCAATTTTTTGTGTAGCCTTTCTTGATTGTTCAGGGTTGGAGTCTGCATTTAAGGTCAGTTATGAATTGCAGAACTTTAAAATGTTGCTGGTCAGCTACCAGCATTTATCAAATAGTGTAATTAATAGTTCAAGTTAGAAAAGTCAGTACATTGAGATGTATATTATAGTATCAGAGAGTGTGAAAAAAATTTCTGTAGCATGGTGAAGAATAAAAATACATGAGTTGATTTTGCTGTCATATCTTGCATATTAAATACAATCAAAACTTTGTGTTCTAAAGCTATTTTGTAGTGCTGAGTGGGAAATTGATCAGGACGAATGCAAGAGGTTTTGCTATCTGAGACAAAATCAAGATGGAATGCTCTCCATTTGCCCTATTCAATGCAGAGATGCTAACCAGATAGCAGTTGAACCTTGTTTCAACCCTGCCCGAAGGAAAGTGTCCTCCACAATATATGGACACCACAGACAAGTTTGGGAATACCAGGTCAAGTTACTTGATATACAAACAGCTCTACCCTCTAACATATAGAGAAACTACAGTTTTTCCCACACTTCTTCTGTCACCTGAAAATTACCCTATCCATGCCATTTTCAGAGAGGCTTACATAGGAACATTTCCCTGTAATATATATATATATATATATATATATATATATATATATATATATATATGATGTCCAGCCTGGACTGTTTAAATTCTCCCCTGCATTTTCCCTCATCTTTATTTCAGTCCTTAGATTGTTTGAGCATAGGAATGTTGCACTGTATTAGTTTGTGGGAGGAGCTGTAGGAATCCCCTGCATTTTTCTAGTTTTTGGTTTGCTCCTTCCCAGCAAGCTCTGCTTCAGCTTGGGCTTTTTAGTTTTTTCTTAGGCAGGCTTGGCTTTATCTTTTTGGTGGCAAACAGTCACAGGCAGAGGGAAAGGGCATTTTTTACACCATTTAGCCAACTTATACCATTTAGTTACCACATTCAGCCAATTTATTTACCATTTAGCCAATGTACTTACCATTAGTCAATTTAGTTACCAGAAGCAGTTAATTCTATCAAACATCAACAATAAAGAAGTCAAGAGCACCAGAAGCTGAAAGACCCTGCACCAGCTTCATTGAGAAGGAGTTCAAACCAAGATCAAACCCAGAGAGATGACAACACTGAAGATTGCTGAAACCTAAACTGTAAAGTACCTTTTATTTTAAGCCTGTTAGAGCTTGGGAGGAGAAATCTTTTTCTTTTGTTCTTCAAAATAAATTTCCCCCTTATGGACTTTACATTCAGCTTTGGAGCCTTTTTGGGTAAAAGAGTTTGATCTCACCAGGGTACTGGCGTTACCTGTCCAACTTGTATGCAGAAAATATCATATGAAGAGCAGACTTGGACACAGATGGGAGGAGTGAAGATAGAAGAAAGGAATATCAACAATCTAAGATATGCTGGTGACACCATACTACTAGCTGAAAATGTCACAGACTTGAAGCAACTAGAAAGGGAGTCAAGGAAGAAAGTGCAAAGGCAGGCTTACTGCTGAACATAAAGAAAACAAAAATAATTACCACATAGGATCTACATAAATGCAGCATAGACAATGAGGAAATTGAAATAGTAATGGTGTGGATCAAACATTGATCAGAACGGAGACTGCAGTCAAGAAATCAGAGGAAGACTAGGAGTGGGGAGGGACTTCTAGGAGTAGTGTTATACAACTAAGCACTAACGTTAGAGTAGTTCAAACCATTGTATTCCCCATTACATATATGGAAGTGAGAGCTAGACAGTGAAGAAAACAGATTAGAAGAGAATAAATGCATTTGATGTGGTGCTGGAGAAGAGTGCTGAGGATACCGTGGACAGCCTAAAAGACAAACAAATGGGCCCTTGAACAGATCAAGCCTGAACTCTACCTGGAAGCCAAGGATAATCCAGCTGAGGCTCTCATACTTTGGCCACATCATGAGAAAGCATGACTCATTAGAACAGACAATAGTGCTAGGAAAGGTAGAAGACAGAAGAAAGAGAGGAAGGCCATATGGTAGGTGAATGGACTCAATCAGAGAGCTCATGGACCTGAATTTGCAGGACCTGAGCAGAGCAGTGGAGGACAACAGGGTCTTGGAGATGTCTCATCATGAGTCAGGGTCAGTTTCAGGGCTGTTGACAACAACAACAGCAACTTAGCTGTGGAAAGAAAAAAAATACCATTCTTTTAATACAGGATTAAGGTGCAATCCTATGCAACCTAGAATAGCATCCCAAGGGTCCATAGAATAGTGTGAGCCTCTCCCTTTCTGCTATTCAAGGGGGAAATCTCCTGTGAAGGTCCTCTTTCTTTCTGGCAGCAGGATATTCTGTGTGCTCTGTTGAGACTCAAATCATAATGTTTTATGGGAGTGTATCAGGATGCTTTATCTCTAAAGCTGCCTCATTCCCTGGACATAAATCTAGAAAGGTGGAAACTTATGTCAGCCCTTGAGCTGATATAAGTTCCAACAGAAGACTTTGTTTTAATTTTTACTTAAAAGTTGCAACTGTGTGAAAAGCATAATTAAGGAAAGGTAAAAAGCCTCCCACCTTCTCTGTTCTGGCTGTGCATGACCAAACTAGGCTGAGGAGGTGGTGGTTCCTCTGCCAAGGAGTTTTCCTTGCTGTCCCCTATCTTTTTTCTCAGGTAGTCTCTGGATGAATTTAAAGCCATTAATTGTAACAGCGTGTTCAAAGACACAGCCATACATATACTTAATTTTGACCAAGATCTTTAAATGAATCCAAAATTTTGTACAAAACAAAATGAATGGAACAGCAGAGCTGTTGTCACATTTGTTGACAGAGTTGTCAAATTCCTTTGCTTTCATATAGCCTTAACAAAGTGAGGACTGACAGGAGATGTGCTGTTTGAAATACTGGCCCAGAGCTGTCCTTTGTTGTTGCTAAGACTACCTTTTCACTTTCTTCTTTGATCTTCCTTAGTAGGTGTTCCAAGTCCGTGAGATTTTCTGCTAGTACTATGGTATCATCTGCATATCTTAGGTCAGGGGTTGGCAAGTTTCCCTTACCTGGGGCCGGTCCGGGGATCCCCTGGTCTTCTGCGGGCCAGTGGTGTTGGGGAGGGAAATGGCGGCGCGTGCTCTCACGCACACACATGCGCAGTACTTCCGGAGTACTGCGCATGTGCGAGTGAGTTGTGGCCGCCATTTTAGAAAACAAAATGGCGGCGGCGGCTCGTTTGTGCATGTGCTGTACTCTGTGCATGCACAAACAAGTCGTGGCCGCCATTTTGGAAAAGAAAATGGCAGCCGTGATGCACACGGTGGCGGGGGGTGGCGGGGGGGCTGCGGGGGCGGTCCAAAGGCCTCGGGGGTTGCCGACCCCTGTCTTAGGTTGTTGGTATTCCTTCCTCCTATTTTCACTCCTCCTTCTTCTGTTTCCAAGCTTGCTTTTATAATATGTTATGCATACAAGTTGAACAAGCTGTCCTACATCTAAAGTATTCACACTGTTCTCTTTAAAGGTTTATCCACAATTAAATCCATTTAATTCTCATGAGTTGAGAAAGAATTTAGACAATTTAGGAGTTCCCGCTTGAGAGGCATTTTGCATAATTTGGTTATCATATGCTAGCTAGTAGGCCCTTGGTATTCTTCAGAATAAAAGTAACATTTTCTTATATTGATTTGATATGTGAGAACTTTGAAGTATGAATCTGTCATTTATACTTAAATGCAGTATATGAAAGGAAAGTCTTTGCTATTAAAATATAGCACTCTGATTTATAAGTTTTAATGGCAAATGATAGAAAATGTAACTATTTTATATTGTTTTTGTAGCAGCTGCACCACAAAACATTCATATATGCATGGAATTAATTTGTGTAAAACATTCCTGGGACAATAAACCATAGTATATTAAGCCGTGAACATGTGTTGAGCCCATATGCTCCTCCTTCCTTTGTGTGCTGACTTCATAACTTTTGATTCTGGTATTTTAAATCATAGTCTGCATCCACATTGCAGAAATAATGTGGTTTGTCACCACTTAAATCCCATGGCTCAATGGTATGGAATTCTGGGAATTGTAGTTTTGTTACACATTTAGTCTTCTCTGCCAGACAGCTCTGGTGCCACAACAAACTACAAATCCCAGTACTCTATAGCATTGAGCCATGGCATTTAAAGTGGTGTCAAACTAGATTATTTCTGAAGTACATATGCAGTCTGTGTGAGTGTGTAAAACCACAATGCTTGAGGTTCAGTACTCCTTATCAGGAAATCTGAATTGTTTCAGCAGGAAAGATGTATTTTCTTTTATTTTTATAGCTTTTAGTAATCCTTGGATATTTTCTGGAAAAACCTGTTATTGCAGACATCTTTAGCCCAAATTACAACATTTTACTACAGATGTTTGATGAAGAGCTGAACAATTGCAAATTCTTGTACGATGAACACATTAAACAGGTATGTGAACAACCTAAGAACAAAAGGTTCTGCAAGCATTTTCTGTTATGATCCATTCATACAACTTATCTGCTTCATAAAACTATTACAGGTAGACAAGAGGAATGAAATAATAAATAAAAACATGTCATTTACTTCAGGAAACATTATGTGGTCCCAAGAAATTAAAGCCCGTATAAAATCATTCTGGTCAAACTTCTCATTTGTTTCCCATAAGTAAGTATGTCTCTTTATGTTTGAGAATTGTTTATGAAAAATAACAACGCTATTGCTTGCTGGTCAATTTCATTCTTTAAAGGGAACACCACCTACTCTTATATAGTCTATCCTCTCATATCAGACAGTCTTCTGGAATGAATATAGTCATTGAAGGGATTAACAGTGCAGCCTTAACATGCATTTGCTCAGGAGTAAGTCCTATTGAGGTTTACAGGATTTACTAAATTTTAATGGTATATACTTCCAACTAAGCATGGATAGGTTTACAGTCTGCCCATATCCATTTACTTGAGTATAAGATTGTAATTAAGGAAGCCTTAAATCATTCCTAGTTCCTGGTATAAAT
This sequence comes from Phrynosoma blainvillii, assembly GCA_026167975.1. Classification (NCBI taxonomy): domain Eukaryota; kingdom Metazoa; phylum Chordata; class Lepidosauria; order Squamata; family Phrynosomatidae; genus Phrynosoma; species Phrynosoma blainvillii. Next base: position 45,281,218 of record JANUYF010000005.1, read on the forward strand.
CCATAAATTTCTGTGCTCAGCATTGGCAGACTATGGAGATTATCGCACTACACGTTTAAAGCGTTGCTATTCCACATTAACTGTTCTGGCTGTCTCCTGTTGTATTCTGGAGTTTGTAGTTCAGTGAGGCCTAAGACCTTTCTGGCTGAATATTCTAAGGGGGGTTGCAGACTGTCAAAAATAGTGTGAATTCAGTCCACTTTTAGGGTTAGGGTTAGTGCTAGGGAATCATGGGAATTGTTATTTTTCTGAGACATTGAACCTTCTTTGTCAGAGAACCCTAGTGCCACAATAAAATACAGTCCCCATGATTCCCTAACCCTAACCCTAACCCTAAAAGTGGACTAAATTCACACTATTTCTGACAGTCTGCAACCCCCCTAAATGTCCCTCCCTAAACTGCAAATCCCAGAATGCAACAGGAGGCAACCAGAGTAGTTAAAGTGGAATAGCAATGTACAGAGTGTAGTGTGATAATCTCATATGTCCATTGTATCCTTATTCTATAGTTGTACATTCTGTACTTGAAAGGGAAGGGAAGCAAGTGAAAGAAATCAAAAGTATTTTTCTAAATATATTGCAAAGATGGTTTCAAGAAATGTTCTAAAAATAAAACCTGCAGTCTTAGACTATCTCCTTGAACTTTATAGTATGTGATTTGTTAATTTCTTGTTTCTCTGTTACAGTTGCATCTTGAAATCCAAATAACATCCAGGGTTAGCCATGTTGGCCATATAGTAATTCCAGTAACAACAAAAATCCACCAGTGATACCTTTATTGGGCCAACCCAAATGCAAATGGATGTTAAATTTCCTGGACTTTGAGAAGTCCATGGCCAGAAGGTCAGACTTTGAGAAGTCCATGGCCAGAAGGAGGAGGTACCAGCTTGCAAGATTTGCCCCTCCCATACCATCTTAATTAAAAAGAGAAACAGCAAAATGCAGGACTATGAATAACATCTTCATTTTTTTCTCCTGTTTGGTTTGTAACACCTTGCCTGATGAAGAAGCCAGTGAAGCTTCGAAAGCTTGCAACATGTATATTCTGCATTTTGGCTGGCCCAATAAAAGTATAGTGATACCTTTGGTGGATTTTTGTTGTTACTGGAATTGTTACAGTTGTGTGTCACTATTTTTAAAAAAGAAATGGGAGTCAAATTATCATGAGTATGAGTTATTTTACAGTGTTTATGTATGGCTACTCAGTAGTGAGTCCCATTGAAGTTAATGGGCTTATGTCCAAAAATGTTATTATTGTTATTACTTTTCCAGCACTTACATCTTCATAAATCACCTTAAATGTGTGCAAAATTGAATTGCATTGTGTAAAATGTCTGTATTCAACTAGGATATGGCATGGTGATATAGTATCTAGGTGTCCATTGTTCAGTGGTAACCAGTAGACTTACTGCTGTGCCATGACCTGATGTGTTCCTTTAAAACTAATGTGTATAATCTAATATGTAGAAACCACATAAAGCCTTCTAATGGATGGCTTTAATAAAAAGCTGTGTTTCAATCTGAAATTGAAGTTAAGTCAGCATTTGTCAGGTAGGCCTCCAGGATCAGGGCATTCCACAGTTAGGAGGATAACAGCAAACATATTGTATTACAGCCTCACCCACTTTGTTGTTCCCATTGGTGAGACATGGAAGAGCACTCCTCCAGCAGACTTCAGTCCTTGGGCCTCCAGAAGGCTGACAGGGAAATTCTCAGTGCTTGAACCACTGTGCTTAGGTTGTCCAGGAAAAGCCAATAGCTGGTGTACCAGTTGAAGCTGGTCCAAAGCATTCTGAGACATGTTGTCCAATTGGGCTTCTAATGATAGTGATGGGTTGAGGAGTATTCCCACATTACCTACTCCCACAGGGTGAGCACAACTCCATCCAGCTCATATTACTTAGCCAATTCCTGAACCTTGGGACCTCTAGTTCTCACTGACTCCGTCTTATTGAAATGCAGCTTCAGTTCAAGGTCCTCATCCAGCCCCTTACAGGATCCAGTCACTGGTCTAGCACCTGCTCATCCCCAGATTACTCTAACTACGTAGAAGTGTCATCAGCATACTGGTGGCACCTACTAATGAGCTCACCCAATGGTTTCTTCATATTAAACAATATAAGAGAATATGATGGAACCCTGTGGCACCATATAGGTTAAAAGCCATGGCTCTGCACACAGGAGCAGAATCACAATAACATACTGTCTCATATCCCCATTGCTCAGAGCCAATCCGGCAGGATGTCATGATCACTGGTATCAATAGCTGCTGAGAAACATCACTCCCTTAAAAAAAAAAAAAATAGACAATCCTTTGTAACCCAACAGATCATCACCTAACAGCAAAAAAAGAAAAAAAGTGGGGGCATATCTTACCACATCTGCTGGGCCAGTGAGATGAGATATGATATGAGAGAGTCCACCAGTACATAGAGCTAGTGAAGAAAATCAAGTTAGAGATATCATTCAGCAAGGCATCCTGCTCCCCCCAACCCATCTCATTCCTGTCTACTACAGTGCCCACCTCTTATTTAATCCTCCTTGTGATTCCTGCCTCTGCCACAGGGAATCTGGAAGTGGTCTGAATTCACATTTCTAGTGCCTCATAGTCAAAGGTCTGTGTAAACTTTCTAAACACTCTCTCAGCAATCAAAGAAGAGGTGATGCTCCTGACCTTGTGTCCCCCCAAAGTGGTATCCTCAAAAGACATAGAAGATTATAATGTAAATCATCTTGAGGAAATGCTCGTTCCCTAATTTAGATGATTGCAACTATTTTAGATGAATGAGTTTTACATCACCAGATGGATGTTGTGCTCTTTCTTTTGAACTGTGCCAAGCATAGGCACAGATTCATAGTAGCAAAAAATGTGATAGAAGCAAGGGTATAAAAGTATACTTTATTGTCTCCCTTTGCTACTGTTCAGAGTTGTCTGTGGTGGTTAAAAGATGTCCATGTTTAACTATGTTTGAAGTAACATTTTATATCTAAGCTTGTTTCTATGGCACTTTTTATCTTCCAGATTTAATAAATATGTAAATGTGATTTCCCCTCCCCCACAATTGTTATTCCACATTGCCTCCAAAGGCTTCTGGCAGCATGCATGCCTCCTCTACCTATTTTACTTTCCCAGTAATATTATGACATTGGTCAGGCTGAGAGACAGGCTACCTGGTGAATTTTGTAGTTTAACAAGACAGCTAGGACTGAATCTGCACAGGCTAAATAATGTGTCCTAACTTTGATCTATGCCCTGTTGGAAAACACAACATTCCTTTCTTTCAATGTGAAAACATTTCTTTTCAATGCCTGAAGGCTTTAAGGCAATTTTTTAAAAAGCCTATTCCACTGTTTTGGGGAAGAATTATATTTTTAAAACATGTGGCTTGACCCCCAAATTAGGATCAAGGTGGATTCAAGGACTGGAGAAGTGGGAGGATGGGGCCAGGTTGGTGGATGGTCATCTAGGTCAAGTGGTCATCTAGGTCATCTGATCATTCCCACCATGGAAGGATAATACATCCAGAAAAGGGCAATGTTGGCTTTTTTCCTTTTTTTCCTTTGGTGTTTATATGCAAACCTTCACATATATATCATTATACACATTTACAGTCTAACATTTCACCTCCCCCTTCTCTACCAGGATCACTTTATAGATGTGCAGGTGGGCAATCAGAACAAAAGGAAAATAAAGGATATTTAATTAAGTGAATATGTGAACATGCATATACATAGTGATTTTAAAAAACACACACATCACAGTTGCTGCAGTCATATGACTGGACATAAACTGATAGGGCAAACATGTACACACAGCAGAGACACCTTGCACTGTTGTGGCTACGTAATGGGGGTCCTGTGTGGCTTTACAAACTGATTTCAATTTGAATTAAAGCTGATGTGTGTAGCAGTAAAGGGGTTAAAAACCATAACAGGAATACTACACAGTGGAGCTGGAATGCAGCCCTTATATAAGTTCAGCTTTGGTTTACTTAAGTCAAAAGCCTCTGTGCCTGGTCAAGCTGTTTTAGCAAGCTGTAGTACACCCAGAAGAATAAAGGTGGCAAACAAGAAAGAAGGCCATGAAAAAGTAAGATGAAGGAAAGCCATCTGAGAGTGGGACCATCATTCTCCCAGTTATAATCCATCTTGGCGACTACTCTTCAGCTCTGAGCATTTGGAAAATAGAGTCTTAAAATGGCCTCAAGGAAGACCTGTGGCTGAATAGATCTGATGGGAGAAGAGAGATGGAAACATGAAATAATAATTAGTATGAGGCATTGCCTAAGTTCTGGAGGGAATGCTTACACATTTATTGGCATCATGGCAGTATAAAATAATTAGTAGTTAAATAAGTAAAGGAAATAATTAATTATGAAATAATTATAATTATACTATAGCATTTTTTTTCTTTTGTAGAGTCTTGGAATGTTCAGAAGCTGCTTTAATACATCAGAAATATAGAGAGATGTTGACTTTACTCGACCAGTATGAAGATCAGACCTATCATAAATGGAAGTCTGCAGTAGATGACGTTTGTCAATTTAATTTAGAGCAACCTCTGATTAAACGCAACAATGAAGATGGTCTTCTTAGTGTGAATTTTGATCCCAAGGTACAGCACGAACTCTTTTATTATCTAGATAAAATAATACAGAAAAGTAAAATCTAAATAAGAATTTAATTCTACATGCCTTCTGACAAGTAAATACCACAAAATTCAGTGGGAGGTATGAGATTGCAACATCAGCCCTGGCACTTCTAAAGTTAAAATTGCATGGATTTTGAGTTTAATTTTTAATTCAATCAATTATTTTACTTCAGCATAGAATCCTTGCACTAAAACTTTTTCACTCAAATATATGAAAAAAATGAGTTGTTGGTTCATTCTGGGTAAATTTCATATCTTTACTCTCAGAGTCATTGGACGTTTTCACACTGGGCTTAAGGCAGAAGCAATCCTACCTCACTCCGGCCCCATGCCGGCTCCTTTGCCAGTGTGTTCAAACGACGTCACAGTGCCATTCCCGGCATCCAGTGCCATCCCCGGCATCATTCCGGGTCCTTTCTCCGCATGTTCAAATGACGTCGCAGCAAGCCCCGCCCCACCCCGCCCCATCCTGTCCCATCCCCGGCATCAGCCCCATTCTTTGCAATTCCTCTTTTTAAAAGGAATTGCATCTGCCGCGGCCAGAATCATACCGGAATGATGCTGCTGTCACCGATCTGAAGCTGCAGGATCCATTCCGGTATGATTCTTTCATTGCTTCCATGCGGCTTTAGACCCCAAGTGTGAAAACGTCCAATGGTGGCTCTAAATAATGGGGTTACTATTAGTCCCATAGCACACTGCAGAGTTTGCCCTACTACATCCCTCAGCTCTGCCCACTCACGTGGTTTCTGTCTATTTAACCCCTGCTGTTGAAGCTTTTTCTATCAATTTTGGCAGCTAAATGAAACTTCTATGTTTAGAGGCAGTTTACATATAAGGGGCTGAACAGACCACCCAAAAGGGGCCCTTTGCTTGCTGGATCAGGGCCACAGCAACTGCATGCCACGGCCCCAATCTGGCACTTTGCCGCTCTAAAAAGAACCGGCAAAATGTGCTCCTTTTTAGAGCAGCAAAAAGCTACCCTTGCTGTGGTGTTTCTTTGGTGCAGCGCATCTAAAAGCTGTGCCAAAGACACACCCTTTTGCCACCTGCCATCTGGTCGGGCGGGCATTGTGACGGCAATGTCAGGTCAGCCAGCGTGCAGTTGCTATGCCCTTACTCCACCCCCAGGCCAGCCTAAAGTGCCAGTCTGTACAGCCCCTAAATTTCAGATGTTGGGTACAAATGAAAGTTCCTGCCTCAGTGCTTGGAACTATCTACATCCTTTTTAAGTAATTCCATTTTGTGTTTGTTTCATCAATGGTGGTAGTTTGGGTAGATATGAAGAAGCCAAATACCTGTCTAGCTGAGCTTCCTGTTTGGCACAATAGCCAACCAAATGTTTCTGAGAAGCTTACAGGCAATAGCTCTCTGTCCTGCTGTTATTCCAAGAAACTGGTATTCAAAGAAATGCTGCTTCTGATTCTGTAGGCAACCGATCGTCATAATGGCAAGTAGTGATTCATACATGGTTTGCTAATTTCCATTTAAAGCAGGGGTGGAAATGTGCCTCCCCCAGAATGTGACAAACTGCAGCTCTGAGGATTCCCCAGGATGGTGTAGGACTGCTGGAAGTTGCAGTCCAACAACATTTGGAGGTCTGCACAATTCCCATCCCAGTTTAAAGCCATTAAAGATCTTATGGTAGCAAATTTCATAATTGAACTATGTGCTTTGTGGAAAGAAAGGAATAAGCCAACATTTAAAGTGAACAGTATATAAGTTAAAAAAATTGAATAACAACACCCTATTTCATTTCTTGTAGCTAGTGGCTGTTTTGAGAGATGTGAAATACCTCCTCATTTTGAATCAACCTGATATTCCCAGATCAGCACTTGAGTTATATAACAAAAGGGAAACATTCACTAAGGTATGCACCCAATATCTGATTCTGATCTCACACCAGATGATTTTTTCTTTCTTTCCTCATAATTTAAAGTGGACATTTCAGCCTTAAGCAATCCATTGTGTGGGATGTATCACAGTCTGGCCCTCTGGGGTTGCCAAGATGTCTGTCCGCATTCCCCCTTTCTACCTTTGTTTGGCCTAGCTTCCCAGGTTTCCCATTCTAAAAGGTAAAAATCTTTCTCATAGGTGTATCCACACTGTAGAAATAATGCATTTTGACACCACTTTGACTGCTGTGGGTCCATGCTACATAATCCTGGGATTTGTAGTTTTGTGAGGCACCAGCACTTTTTGGCAGAGAAGGCTAAAGGCCTTGTAAAAGTACAAATCCAAGGATTCCATAGGGTGGAGGTGTAGCACTTAAAGTGGTGTCAAATTGCATGATTTCTACAGTGTAGATGCATCAACAGGCTCAGATATTGGCAGTATGAGGTTTAAGTTTAAAATTGCTGATATTTTTTCATCTCATCCTTCTGCCTTTCCCCCACCTTCCTTTGGAATTTACCTTTGAGAACTGCTCTGAAATTGACTTCAGCCCTCAGGCTGAAAGAGGCTCCCTCCCCAAGGCACAGAAAATTTTTAATTTCCACAAAGCCTTGTTGCTCAGTAGTTGAGATGAACGCTCACATTTAAGATCACTCATCTGCCTCTTTCCATGTGTTCACCTTTCCATCGTTCCTTTCCACTGTGCCATGCTCCCTCTGATGGCCATTAACAGCTTTAGGTCTGTTTTGTTTCCAAGTAATAGATTAGATTTCAGTATTTAAAATATCTTCATGGTAGCTACTGCAATGCTTGTGTTTTTTTACATGTAGTGGCCTTTATCCTTTGTTATTGTTGTTATTGTTATATGTATTTGTTTATATCACACCTTTTTACTAGTCTGGGACTCATGCAGCTTACAATGGTTAAATAACCATAGCTAAAAAAAATTCACATCATGCAAATAGTTTATTTGTTAAAAGCACAAACACAAAAACAGTAGAATTAAAAGCAATTAAAAGTGAGGCCATCAAAAAGCAAACAACAAATAAACAGTGTAGCACATTCTGAAAGGTCCTTTCTTCCTACGTAATTAGCTCTCAGAGGCCCCTGAAAACAAAAGGTCTTCATCTGCCTATAGAAGGATAGCAGGGAGGGTGACAGTTTCAACTCTTTAGGAAGGGATTTCCAGGCTTGGGAGCAGCCACTGAGTAGGCCCTTTCCTATGTTCCCACTAGATGCACTCATAAAAGTGGTGGGGCAGATAAAAGATGTCAAAACACCAGCAGGCTCATATGAGAGAATACAAGTATTCTGTAGATTTAATACTGTTTTAAGGGGGGGTTGGATTGGATTATTGTATTGTTTTTATTGTTGTAAGCCGCCCTGATTGGGCCTCCAAAGGGCGGGATATAAATAAATTTTATTATTATTATTATTATTATTATTATTATTATTTATTATTATTAATCTTTCAAATAAATTGGACCTGAGCCACGTAGTTAATTCATGCTCAGCATGACTAGGAAATGGGCTGAGTGAGCCAGAGACACAAATGACCCTAGAGAATTGTCTTTGTGTTGAAGAGGTGGAGATGACTATCCAGCAGCATGAGTGATAACCTCTATTAGGAACAAGATGTTAGGTTGTGATTTGTTGGTTTTTCCCAAAGAGATTTCAGTTTCATGTTGATTTTTCTTCTTTCTGTCTCTACAAACAGTATATACAAAATCTTGAACTTATAGCCCAATGGTATAACAAGGTTAAACAGACTGTTTTGGAGGTAGAATATCCTCTAATTGAAAAAGAGATGCAAATTGCTGATGAGCAGCTAAGGGAAGCAGAAGAAGTGTTCACATGGCAAGAAGAGAACTGCTGGAAATACATTGAATTTCTGAAAACTAAAATTCATGATTTGGAGCAGAGACTTCAAATGTCAAAAAACAATATTAAGGCAATTCAGCAAATTATGAAGTCTTGGGTGGAGCATCCTCTCTTTTCTAGAAAAGACAATAGGAAAGAAGCTTTATTGAACTTGGAAGACAAAGAAGAAAGACTTACTAAGAAATTCATGTCATTCCAAGAAGATGGCAGGAAGATCCATATGTTTGTAAAGGTAATACCTGAAAAAAGTTAGCATGTAGATATGAGCAATGTTTGATTGTTGCAGCTCAAACATGTGGGCCCACAAAGCTCCAGTCACTGCAAAATATGAATCTCAGTTCAGAGTGATAAAATGTCATTATTACCTAAACTGTAATAACCCAGATACATTTGTAGAGCCAAATTTGTAGCTGACTTCCAGTTATCAAATTAATTATTTTTTTAAATGATGTTTGTGTGTTTAGGAAAACTTTATGCTCTTTGAAGCAGACCCAGACTCAGATTCTTGGAAGATTTACCTGGAGTTTATTGATGACATCATAATTGATGGGTTTTTTAATGCCATAATGTACAATTTAAATTTCTTCCTGGAAAACACAGAGGAAATCTTGAAGCCAGCCCCATTATTTCAGGTTCAAATGATCCTAAGTACCTTAGAAATTGAATTTAAGCCTTCATTGGACAAGGAAGCTGGAGATGGCTTTTATGATCTAATAGATGAACTTTTAAGCAATATTTTCAGAATATCTGCTGAGGTGACAAGAGTAGCAACACATCTGGAAATGCAGCATTACCAGGTAAGATATTTCTCAGAAATGGTTCTAAATTAGAACAAAAATGACATGTATAGACCAGCAGATGTTAAACATATACCATATTCACACACAGGGTAAAGAAAGAATAATGGTATTGCAGTTGTAGAAATAACATTCCCCATTTATTTGTTTATTTTTGGATTTAGAATGACATGGACAGTATATCAGAACTATCAGAGACCAGACAAAAGATAATGGACAGAGTGGCAGATGTTATCACCAAAGCTTCAGACTTCAAAAACTCTCTTGATTCTTATGCATATCTGTGGGTAGATGACAGATCAGAATTTATGAAACAGTTTTTGTTCTATGGTCCTGTATTAGCTTCTGAAGAAACAGAGACTCGTATGGCTGTTGGTCCAAATCAACACCCAGTAACTGAACACTTTAAAGAACAGGCAAGAAAGTGTCTACTTCTCTATATATTATATTCACAGCCCCCCCCCCTCCAGTAAAAAATCAGTTAAAGATCTGCAGATCTGTAATATATAGTTATCTGTTATAGATTGACATCTACGAGAATCTTTACACTCAGATGAGTAAACTTGAAGACTTCCGAATTTTTGAAGGCTGGTTTAAAGTGGACATGAAACTTTTCAAAATTAGTTTGCTAAACATTATTAAGAAGTGGAGCTGGATGTTCAAAGAATACCTATTAAGATTTGTAATTGACAGGTAAAATGATGCTTTTATAAAACAAAAGTTCTAATTTATTGGAACTGACTGAAATGGCAATCTTCATGGTAGAGATGGAAAAATTAGCCTTGGAGGATCGGTGCCTATGTCCTGCAACCTTCAAATCCCCCCCCCCCCAATCCTTTCTAGGATTGAAGGGGTGTGGTGGTGATCTGAAATTAGCCTTGGAAAATGCAGGCCATAGTGGAGTAAGGAGTAAATATTGAGAGAAGTTAAAGAAGTAGAAGAGCTTTCATGTTATGTTTTATTCCTCTACCGCCCCCGCCCCCACACTCTCCTATGTAAGTACAACATAACCACAGTGTTTCTGATAAAATGTGACATTAGGGTCTCTAAATGACAGTAGTTGAAATGCCATTCTTGGTTGTTTATGTTAGCATAGTATATATTAGAAAGATCTGAGCACTGAAAATCTTTCTGCCTCAGTGGTGCAGTGGTTAAATGCCATATTGTGATCTCTCTCTTTCATTCTCTCTCTCTCTCATAGCCTAGCTAACCTGGAAGAATTCATTAAAACAACTGATGTTGGACTCCACAAAGAGTTGAAGGAAGGAGAGTATGGACTTGTGGATGTTCTGGTTCACCTACTTGCTGTGAAAGACAGGCAGGTGGCTACTGATGAACTTTTTGAGCCTCTAAAAGATACCATTATGCTTTTGGAGAACTATGGACAGAAGATGCCAGAACATGTTTATGTCCAACTGGAGGTAATGTTAATTTAGGGGGGAAAGCTCCATTACTGTTATCTGTCCATCACGATTCCCTTAAGGCAACCACCTTCCATTTCCAGGGAAAAAAATAATGAAAGTAAAACTTTATCTGATCCAGTTACTCAAGTATGAAATGTTGGGGCAAGAATAGTTAGACATTTTTCATTGCTTGGCACCATTAGCTGTACTAGAAAAGACAGCTGCAAGCATGACACTTCATATCATTAAAGTTAAGTAAAATATGTTCCTTCAGGTTGCTTGCTGACTTATGATGACTCCATCAATTTCACAGGGTTTTCTTAAGCCACTGGCATATTCATTTTATAAGCCAGGAATACTCAGAGGTAGTTTGCCATTGCATACACCCTTTGGTGGAATTGCTTCTCCATGCTTACCAGCTTTGATCTTGCTTAGTTTTCAAGATAAGATGAGATATGATACCTTTAGGGTATTTAGGCTAGTTGTTAGCAGAAGTACCAATCCTATCCCATCTATTTTAGTGGAACCACCATTTCCAATGTTTTAGATATAAATAAATTTCTGTACATGTGAAATCTTGTGAAAAGTTATGCTATGCCAGGTCTACTGAAATGAATTAGAAACAAAGCTTGATTGGGGAAACTTCCTGTAGACTGTTTCAATTGTACCATCAGTTTTGTTGTTGTTGCAATGTGTAAATGTTAGTGTTGAAAAACATGGAAAAATAAAGGAAGGAAGGACATTAGTTAGGCTACTGTCTCCTAATCTATTCAAGATTCTAGTTATATTGGTAGAATTTAAATATATATCTACCTTTGGGTTAGAAAACTTAGTGACACAAAGGAGTTTATCACATGGGAGGCAAGGTGCCCAAATCCCATGGATAAATGGGGTTTAAATCCCAAGAATATCATGCAAAAGCTGGATTGTTTTCAGACATGTTGGGCTAATTAAGCATTAACACGACATTAACCCATGCCGAAAGTGGGCAAAATCGTGCAGCCTTTTACTTTTGGGATTTTTCTGAAAGTAAAAAGTAGCACAATTTTGTGACTTTCTACATGGGTTAATGTTGTATTAATGCTCAATTAGCCCAACGCGTCTGAAAACAATCCCTCTTTTGTGGGATATTCCCGGATTTAAATCCCATTTATCCATGGGATTTGGTTGTTTCCCTCCCATGTGATAAACTCCAAAGTGAAAAAGTGACAAGAAGAGGTACAGAGGTAATTGTAACCTATTGAATAGAAAGAAAGTGGGAATTGATTTTTACTGAATAATGTAAAAGAATACACACACACACACACACACACACACACATATATATATATATTGGTCACAATCCAGAGAAACCCATAAATAGTGCTGTGTAACTTGTGATTCTAGCCTTGCTCTTGCTCAATAGCAGCCTTAGTACTTTGCATCAATGACATATAAAAAGCAATGTGAGTTTCCTCCTTTCCTTTTCCCTCTGGCTAAGGGAGATAGTAAATATTACTATCTATGTATCCAGGCGTTATCTTGTCTGTTACATATTGAGAATTGTCATGACTTGCTTTTGAATTAGCTTACAACACAAGTGTTAATTGTTGTTGTATTTGAGCCAGTCAGTTTTATATGCTTTGTATGCCCCCATCCTAAATAACCGTGCCAAGGGATCATAACTTCATGGGAAGGATTCATGAATGAGCAGCTCCCACGCAGTTGGCAAACTGTGAAAATTGTGACTGAAACTGTCCTCCTGTAGGAGGGAGCCAGACACTTTAACTCTGCCTTGTTTTCTCTTTGTTCTTTAGGAACTGCCTGAGAGATGGAATGCCACCAAAAAGCTTGCTCTGTCTGTAAAGCTTGAAGTGACTCCTCTTCTGACATCTGAGGTCACCAGTCTCAGAAAGAAATGCTCGGCTTTTGATGTAAGCTAACATGATTTTTTATTGAAAAAAACCCACCACCCACACACATGCTTTTATGAGGAGAAGACTGTTGACAAAAATTTATTTCCTGCATTTCTTTCATCAGGGGAAGCAGATAGAATTCAGAGAAAGATTTAGAGTGGATGCCCCCTTTCACTTTGATGCCAAAAACCCATATGCACTTCTTGATAAGGTAATGGGAAATCTCAGAGGTACATTTCATGCTGGTAATCTGTCATTGCAAAACAGAGATCACTGTTTACGTGTTACACATTTTATTTTGGTACAACCTGACATTTAAGTGCTGTATTATGTGTGTGTGAAGCATAAAACTTCAATGCTTGTTTTCTTCTAGAACACCTTGCCATTTCAGGGAAAACATTAATGATTTTTTTAAAAAAAAATGCCTTAGAACATTTTGCATAGAATGAAAAGTTTATCCTCACACCTGATATTCAAATGTTAAGCTGCAGTCCTGATCTATTAAAATGAATGCAACTTTTTGAGCTGACCTTTGTGGGATTAGAATTGTATCCCAAGGGAAGCACGATCTGAAGTAATGTGTTGGATGGTCCTGTGGAAGAGTGTGTAGAGTGGGTTATATTCACAGTCTTTGTTGTGAACAATGCATAATTAATTTGTATTTAAGTGGATAACTGGATGAAAAATAAAAATAGAGTTTTATTACTAGAATAAAGCTGTGATCCTTAATTGCATATAATGCTCCTGTAATCAAATTTCTGATGTTCACGTGCATCAGTATGTGGAAATATATATGAATAAATCAAGAAAGGCCAAGATTTATTTGATGCAGTGTATTGAACCTGATTTATACTAGCTGAGGAATTGGGCCATAAATGGCCCTTATGTTTTCTTTGGGAAGTGTAAAGGGAAAATAAAATGTGCACTGTTCATATAGTAATTCCTGTAAAATACCCACCTCTGCAATTCCTTTTGTCTTTATTATATGTTGGTATGGATTTTAACCCATTTTCATGTTTTGATTTTTAAAGGCAAATCAAGAGTTGGCGGCACTAGAAGAAGAAATGCTGCAGATTCAGGCATCTGCCAATCTCTTTGAAGTGGCCATTCCAGATTACAAACAAATGAAACAATGTCGAAAGGAAATAAAGTTGCTGAAGGGATTGTGGGACATTAATATTTATGTCACAGTAAGAGTTCTAGTTGTTTTTCCAAGAAACATTGAACAATTGACAGTAGGGCTGAAAATTTAATCTTTGAGGACTGAGTATTAGCTGCCCTCTCATACCTTAATAGGAACAAGAAAAATGGCAAACTTTTAGAACAATTGAACTATTACAGCATTGTGAGGCTTAAAGGGCTTAATCAATGTCAGTCCTACCTAAAACAGACATACTGAAATCAATGGAATTTAAGTTAGCAATTACTGATAACTCTTATCTATTTCAGTAGGTTTATTCTAGGCAGAACTAATGCTGAATGTGTCCATACATATTTAAATATTATTCTCCACTCAAAATGATTCTGATGTTTTGGAAATAATGCACCATCTTTTAAAATGATACGGTAATTTTAAAATGCAGGCATGCAAGTATAACCCCCCCCCCCAAAAAAAAAGAAAAACCACTGACAATATCTAAATGAAAAATAAGAGGAAAAAATAGAAAGAGAAAAGAAAGAGAAATAATTTCTGTCACTTTGCTGTAAATATAGAAGGTTTTGCTTGCAATTATTCCATGGCTTCTGGTCTAACTGCTTGTTTTACCACAACCTGCTGATCTGTAATTTCTTTCATGTAGCAAGTGTTTAGTTTGTACACTTTTAGTATTTTTATATCTGTTATGCATAATTTACATATTGTAGAGAAATATAAAATGTTTCAGTTGTATCTCCCAGTTCACAGAACTAATGAGTTCAGTTTAAGAAAAACTAAGTAGCAACAATTAAGGAGCCATGGTGGCGCAGTGGTTAAATGTCAGTACTGCAGCCACAAAGTTGTAAATTCAATCCTAGAGGAGGGTTCCAAGGTCTACTTAGCCTTCCATCCTTTCATAGGTTGGTAAAATGAGTACCCAGTTTGTTGTGGGTAATTGGTTTGCAGACTGTAAACCGCTTAGGGAGTTCTAGTTCACTGATAAGCAGTATAGAAATGTACTTGCTACTACTACTTGCTACTGCAAGTGGTCTATGAAATTTTTTGTCTGGGAACCATGCCAGGACCTGTACCTTGATATGGCCAATTAGTGCCCCTACCCTTATGTTACCTAATCCCTTCTGGATTAGTAGTTGCACAAAACAGCTTCAATGGATTTGGATATACATTGCTGCATGTCAGAAGAATGAAGCCAAACATCCTCCTTCCTTCAAGCTGGCATGATAACAAAAGACTTATTCACAGTGTCCCAATTTTGGTTTTGCACAGTTTGAGACTTTGTACATATCAATTTAAATGGTTCTTTGGTTTCTGGTGAAGCAGGTTTTAAAGTGTCTCCACTACTTCTTTTATTAATTTGTTTTCTTGCAGAAATCCATCAATACCAAATGTCATTGACATTTCTCTCTGCTTCTCCTGTTCCAGACCAGCATTAACGACTGGACCAAAAGCCATTGGAAAACAATTAGCATGGAACGGATAGATGCAGAGCTCAGAAGATTTACCAAGGCAAGTTCTCAAGCATTTAAAGTTGTAACCATAATTAGTTTTACTTACCAGACGTATGGAGCCACTGGAGGTTAAGGAGCCTCATTGGCCTCACCACCTTTTGCCTCCCCCAGTTCAAAAACAAAGTTTTTCCACTTTTTCAACAAAGTGTTCCCCAATATCCCCTAGGGGCCTGGGGAAAAGTTCACCATGTTTTGGAGTCGCCAAGCTAATCTAGGCCAGGAAAGCCTCCCCCCCCCCATTATTTTTAGGAGGAAATGACTAGAAGATCAATTTCCATGTTGCTGTTAGTAGAAAGGCTTGTCCTTGGCATAAACTGGCTTGGACAGCCCCAAACATGGCAAAACCAGTCCCACCCACTGAGGACATGGGGGCATTTGGGAGCAAAAAATGGGAGGAGGGATGAACCTGTGAGCTATAAAAATGGCCTTTGTGGAAAGCATGCTGCCTGCAGGGTGCATTTTCCAAATACCCATCAAAGTCAGTGGGTTTGCCATTCATGGATCTGAGCTTCCACAGATAGCAAGCCCCAGTTTTTGAAAAAGAATGGGACTTAAGGTCTCACATTTTTTGCTATCCACTGGGGGGGGGGGCATAATAGCACCCTGCAGATAGCAAGGGACGAGTGTAATGGTAGAATATCTCCCCTTTCCTGTGAGAATAATCTGTTGCCTCCTAACAGTTTTAGTTGCCTAGACATTTTTTTCTAAATGAAATAAGCAGAAAGTTTACTATAATCAATTTGTGTAATGGAAAGCATCTGAAACCTAATTGTCTTGAAGAACATTCTTCAGAACTACATAATGCTCTGTATTTGTATATCATTATCGCTTTTGTATTTGAATGAAGCATAAATTCCAGTGAGTCCCTGGATAGTATGGTCACTGAAAACTTATGCCATAATGAATTTTTTGTTGCATGCCTTCAAGTAAGTTCCAGCTTATGGTGACCCTGTTATAAGTATTTGTTTATATAGCACCTTTTTACTCAGTGTTGCTTACAAAGGTTAAGGAACTGAAAGCACATCAACTGAAAGATTGTCAACTCTTTATTCACTGTTTTAAAAGCAAACCTATCATGAATTTTTCTTGGCATGATTTGTTCAGAGGGGGTTTAAACTGCATTTGCCTTCCTATGAAGCTGACAGTGGCTTGAATCAGTCAGACTTTAATACACAACAATAGTCTTGGTTTTTAATAACACTTTGTCAGTGATACCAACCTTTGCTGCATAAAGCTGTCTCTTAACATTGTTGTAATGCTCTTCCTTAGGAGATGTGGGCATTAGATAAAGAAGTTCGCTCCTGGAATGTGTATACAAGTCTGGAATTAACAATAAAAAACCTGTTGACATCACTGAGGGTTGTTACAGAGTTGCAGAATCCAGCAATGAGAGACAGACACTGGTACCAGCTGATGGATGCAATAGGTGTATGTATCTCTCTGATATCTTTGGGTTGGATCCAAATTTAGGTGCATGCAATGGTGCTGGTAAAAGTGAACTTCCTTGCCCTTTTCTCAACTCCCCCCAGTCCCTAAAATGCTAAACAGAGAACCAAGAACCCCTGATAAATGGAGTAGGCTGTGATATTTGGGAATGCAATGGATCCTTGTGTGGAGCTTAGCTCATGGGCTATTGTAGCTCATCCTATTCAACAAGATCTTTTCTCTCTGTGTAATATTTTTGACAAACTAAAGGAGATGCTATGGGGATGAGGAATAAAGATGTCCACTTCCCAGCCCAGCACCTAAACCTGGATCTAACCCATTCCAATTGTAAAGTTCTCTCTTGACTCCTATGTGATTGCATTATATTGTTCAACTCATCATTTCAGCTCTGCTGCTCCTAACTGAAAGAACTCAACCCATAATTTATTTTGCAGGCTGCCCACCTCTCTCAGAAAAATCAGTTTTATGATCTTTGTGACTTATCTATACAGTTTCCAAAAACATATCATAAAAGCATAATGTAATATATCATAAAAGCATAATGTGGCTTGTGTAGAATAACATTTAGACAGGAGAATCGTATGCTTTCTTGAATGTTAATTACTTGTGTCTTAACATGGAACCAACTCTACCAGTCCTTTTTTCCCCCCCAAGTTCCATAGGAAGAAATAAAACTTTAGAAAACATACTTAAGGTCAATATTTCTTTCTTGCTAAATTATGCCATGTTATGGAAATGTGGCATAATTGATGTTCCATTTTGAAATATTGCCTGATCCCTGAAATTAAATTTCACATTATGTAGTGAAATAAATATTGCCATATTTGAGCCTCTCCAACATCTATGTCAGTAATGATAAGTACAAAAGATTCATAAATAATATTTCATTCCAGAAATATTAACTATGTCAGTAGGTGATGCTAGTAAGATTGTCTTCCACAATAAACTGAAAATAATACCAAGCCCAGTAGTTGGTTTATTGTCTATATACGTTGCTCAATTTGTTTTGTCAATTTTTGCAAATAATAGAATCATGCAAATAAGAGACCACAAGGGCTATCCAGTCCAATCCCCCTGCCATGCAGGAACTCAAAATCAAATAATCCCCGACAGATGGCCATCCAGCCTCTGTTTAAAGACCTCCAAAGAAGGACACTCTACCACTCTCCGAGGGAGTGTGTTCCACTGTTGAACAGCTCTCTCTGTCAGGAAGTTCTCCTAATGTTGAGGTGGAATCTCTTTTCCTGTAGCTTGCATCCGTTGTTCCCTAAGTCGTTCCTCGTAGGGCATGGTTTCCAGACCCTTCACCCTTTTAGTCACCCTCCTCTGGACATGCTCCAGTTTTTCAATATCCTATTTGAATTGTGGTGCCCAGAACTGGACACAGTATTCCAGGTGGGGTCTGACCAAAACAGAATACAGTGGCACTATTACTTCCCTTGATCTAGATACTATACTTCTATTAATACAGCCTAAAATTGCATTGGCCTTTTTAGCTGCTGCATCACACTGTGGCTTTCAACGCAATATGTCAAGCAACAATTTAATTAGATCCCTATTCCTAAGGATTTTTTTAAAAAGCCAACTAAATTATTAAACATTTTTTCCTTATAATAAGAGCACTCACTTTCAGAGCGCAACAACATTTCCAGAAGTCCTGTAAGTCTCCTTCCAGCATGGAAAAATTGAAGGCAAGTGGTGTTTGCTGGAATTGTTTCAGTATATATTTCTTAAGATCTTGAAACCCAGGTAGGTACATAGAGTTCAGGTAGGTACATATGTAGGCTTTGCCGTTCAAGTAATTTAGGGCTCTAAATATCAAATAATTTAAGACTAATGCCATTATTTTAAATTCAGTCCATTCTTTAGAGAAATTGGAAGCACACAACTAAAATCTGTTATTCCTTTGATATATTTCACAGGTTCAGTTTTCACTAACTGACAATACAACCTTAGCAGATATGTTAGCATGGAAGTTGCATACAATGGAAGATGATGTCCAGAACATTGTTGATAAGGCAGTGAAAGAGCTTGGAACTGAAAAGGTTAGTTCTTTTCTTTTCTCTTGGGAAATTTCTAAAATCTTAAGAATTCTTAATTACATCATCTTTTTTTGTTTTTGTGACAGAAATTATACACTAGAATTTTTCCATTTTTTCTATATTGTTTTGTTTCTGGCCTTAGCAGAGAGTGCTTATGTATGCAAAATTTATTTCAATTTCCAATTCTTTTGGTTAATTTTTTGTCCATGATTTCTTTTACAAGTGTGCAAAATTAAAAGACTGTAAAACACTGCAGAAGGATAGTGTTTATATAATTACATCAACATTCTTTTGAGTCTTACTAAAGGGCTTGTCCACTGATGTGAATGAGCTGCATTGTGATTGCCACAGCAACTGTGTGAACAGAATGTTGGATTAAACAGGCCTTTAGTCTGATCCAGCAGAGATCTTCCTGTGTCCTTATTTTATGATAAAAACTTTGAAACAATTCAGACAGGTATGATCAAAGGCTTTCGCAGGCTGAAATTCTCTGAAGATGCCAGCCACAGATGCAGGCGAAACATCAGCAATACATTCTTCTAGAACACAGCCTCACAGCCCGAAAAACCCACAAAAAAACTAAAGCAGACAGGCTTTATGTATGGTTTTGGTAGGATTCTTTTTATACATCAATTTAGCAATGTTCATGTGCACAGGCACATGTGCACTCTTGCCCATTTAAAAAAAAATCTGGGTAAGTATAACTAGGTTTAAGATTGCTTTTGTTCTTGTGTTTTATCTGGGCATTCTTGCACATTGTTAATGTAGAGAAGGGTAAGGAAAATGGAAATGAGTGAAAAGAAGTAGAACTTAAATTTGAACTGCAAATTCTTCATTCTCCAAGTGCAATGTGAATTCAAGAACTTTATCTTAATTAAACCAGAATTCAGGAGCTGTGGAGCACAGGGGAAGATATAAACCAAAGTACAGTTTGGTTACACTTTTCCTTCAGGCCCCCTCGGATGAATTATGCAGATCTCTGTAAGGATTTCATGTTCTTTGTCTGTGGCCTAATGAATACATGAAATCAATTATAGCCAATGAGAAAGAGCATTCTTCTTTAAATAAATAATAATAGTGCATCTTTTCAGGACAGTTTACTGATCTGAATGATAATGTTCAGCTAAAACTGTTTCTAATAAGTGTTCTGTTGTGTTAAATAGATTCTCATAGAAATCAGTTTCTAATAAGTGTTCTGTTGTGTTAAATAGATTCTCATAGAAATCAGTCAAATATGGGCTACCATGGAATTTTCTTATGAAGCACATTACAGGACTGGCATTCCTCTGTTGAAAATGGATGAACAACTGTTTGAGATGTTAGACAATAACCAAGTAAGAAATTGTTTGCTGATATAAACAATATATGTGCTCATTGCTGAATTACTGATGCATTTTTTTAATTGAACAGAACTTGTAACCCTGTTTCTAGACATTGTATTTAAAGTGAATATTAGCTGTCCCAGATGTTACTCTATAAAATTATATGTGCTTTTGATGGTACACATTTTAACAAAAATTCCTGTCTGTGTAGGAGTTAGCAAAATTACAGGTCCTTGGTCTTTCTCTTTTCCCCCATAGATAGTATGGAATCATTTAATAATATGCTGTCCATTTGTAAGGTTTGAAAATGTCTTTTGCTGTGATTTACTGTAATAATAGCTTGCAGAAGATTTTTGTAAAACTTCTGTAGCTGAGACTCCTGGGGCTGTTCAAGTAATTCTATTTATCCTTTACTTTTATTCCCCCCCCCCCCTTCTATTTTGTTTTTCAAGGTTCAGCTGCAAACAATTCTGCAAAGTAAATATGTTGAATATTTCATTGAAGAAGTCTTAGGGTGGCAAAAAAAGCTAAATGTGGCAGACTCTGTTATATTCATTTGGATGGAAGTGCAACGCACATGGTCTCATCTTGAAAGTATTTTCATTGGTTCAAATGACATCAGAGACCAGCTTCCTGAAGATTCAAAGAGCTTTGACGGCATTGATGCTGATTTTAAGGTTAAGTAATAATCCCAACTAAATCAAAATCTCCCATCCTGTTTTTTCTTTTTCCTTTCTTGTTAGAAAAATATTGGACCATCTTTTAATAAAGAAATATTTCCATAAGACCTAGGACTTGCATCTGATGAACTTCATAGTGCCCATGAAAGTCTGTGCTATAGTAAATGTGTTATTCTTTAAGGTGAACCTGTACTATTTGATGTTTTTGCTAGAACTTTGTAATATATTTTAAACATACTACGGTAATGAAAAAGGCTATAGTAATCCATATGAGATAAGCCAATACAGATGAAAGTATGACACCACCGACCCACCCCAGGTGTAAAATTGTTTTTTAAAAAGTGTATTGTGAAACTCTTGCATGAACTTTTTACCTGCAAAATGAACAGTTTAGGAATTAGTGAGAAATACTATGTGTTACAAGACCCTTGACCAGGCACATTCTACCTATTGTCCAAAATACATAAATAAGGCAACCCTGTATGAACTATCATCTCAAGCACTGGAAGACTCACCATTGTCACCTCTGGATATATAGGCAATATCCTTAAACTATATGCTACCAACACCCCAGCCATGTGAAGCCACTGACTTCCTGCAGAAAATATAATCCATCCTTGACCTCCCAGGGAACACCATTTTAGGAATTATGGATGTGGAATCCCGGTATACCAACATCCCACACAAGGATGAACTACAAGCTATCAGGGTCATCATTCCAGATGGCAGACATAGCCACCAAGGTCTGCCACTGGGTTCTCACACACAACTACTTCATCTTTGGTGATAACATGTACCTTCAAGTTAATGGTACTTCCATAGGCACATGCATGGCATCACAAGGTGTCAACATCTTCATGGCTGACCTAAAACAATGCTTCCTTAACTCCTGCATCCAGAAACTGCTTCCCTACCTGAGGAAAATTTATGATATCTTCATAATTTGGACTCATGAAGACTCATGCAAGACATTCCATCTGAATTTCAACAACTTCCACCCTATCCTCAATCGTAGCCTGGAACTATCAACAAAACAAGTTCACTTTCTGGACATCACCGTACAGTTACACAATGGACATCTAAGCACCACACTACATCACAAACCCAGTGACTGCTACACATATTTACATGTCTTCAGTTTCCGCTGTGAACACACCACCAGATCCATAGTCTACAGCCAAGCCCACCAATACAATCACATCTGCTTAGACCCCCAAGACAGGGACACCAATGTCATGGAACTACAACAAGCATTCCTCAAGCTACAATACCCACCACATGAAATAAAAAACAACAACACACAAACAAACAAGGCAAGACTGGTTCCGAGATCGAATCTATTACAGAACAGTCTGAGGAGAGAAAATGACAGAATCCCACTAGTGGTGACATACAGCTCTCAAGGCCACTCAGACATATCATCAATGAACTACACCTATTCTGGACAATAATTCTGCCCTTTCAAGGACCCTTGGTGGCAGGCTTTTACTCACCTACAGACAGCCTCCATACTTCAGTTACTTACCTACAGGAGGACACACAATACAGATGTAGACATGGGTACAAAGCCTTGCCAGTAATGCCAACTCTGCCAACACATCTATCCAGGAAATGTCATCACAGGACCTAATGACATCACCCACAATATCAGAGGGACTTTCACTTACTCATCCTGCAATGTGATTTATGCCATACTATGCCAGCAATGTCCTTCAACACTCAAAATATCATCCTTCTGCCAGATGATAAATGGACAT
Organism: Phrynosoma blainvillii; assembly: GCA_026167975.1. Lineage (NCBI taxonomy): Eukaryota > Metazoa > Chordata > Lepidosauria > Squamata > Phrynosomatidae > Phrynosoma > Phrynosoma blainvillii. The sequence goes on from JANUYF010000005.1 coordinate 45,303,649, forward strand.
AAATTAAACATTAGGAATGGGGCTACACCAAAACTGGTTGCAGAACACTTCAGTCTTCCTGGGCATTCCATCTCAGACCTCAGGACAGTGGTCTTTAATGAAAAAACTACAAAGGAAGATTGGAAGGAGAAACAGCAGAATTGGAATACATCAGCAAACTGAAATCCATCAACAGTGGACACAATGGTTTCTTAGTACACTACATACACTATAGCACTACTAGACAGTGAAGAAAGTGGAAGAAAATCAATTCATTTGAGATGTGGTGCTGGAGAAGAGTGCTGAGATACTGTAGGCAGCCAAAAAGACAAATAAATGGGTCTTTGAAGAGATTGAGCATGAAATCTTCCTGGAAGCCAAGATGATCAAATTGAAGCTGTCATACTTTGGCCACATCGTGAGAAGACATGAATCATTAGAAAAGACAATATTTCTAGGAAAGATAGTGGGCAGAAGGAAGAGAGGAAGACCACACACTAGATGGATAGACTCAATTAGGGAGGTCACAGGTCTGAAATTGCAGGACCTAAGCAAAACAGTGAAGAACAGGGTTTTTGGTTTGTTTGTTTTTTGTTTTTGTTTTTGTAAATGTTTCATCCATAGGGTCACCATGAATTGAGGTTGACTGTAGGGCAGTTAACAACAACAATAACAACCTCCAACCCTCATGCAGGCTCTCTTGGCCAGTTCATCATGCCTTCTTTTCAGTTCCCACACTACATCCCCATGCTTATTCATATAGTTATCTGCTCACCTTGGTTTTAGGCAACATCTTTCCCCCTGCCTTGTCCCTCAATGACCATCATTCAACTCAGTTCCACACCCAGAAAATTCTGGATTCCTATGGATATTCTCACACAGAGACTGCTATATAGGTTTGTCCCTGGACTTTCCACTGTCTCTAAGGAAGTAGATTCATTCCCCATGTCTCTAAGGAAGTAGATTCAAGTCTATGAATGTTCATGCTACTCACTTCTGTTTTTCAGTTACACATCTCAAAGGTGCTATAAGAGCCCTTTGCATGCATAGACTACATCTTTGTCTTCAAATTCTACTATGTGTTATTGTTACACTGCATTTCTTGAGATAACTATGGCATGTTTCTGATAAGGTTTAGTTCCAACTGAGTATATCTTTAAATAGTTTTTGTCTGTGAGCCACTTCAGGTCCCTTCTGGGAGAGAGGTGGTGTGTGTGTGTGTGTGTGTGTGTGCGTGCGCGTGTGCGTGTGTTTAGAAATAGAGATCTCATTTCAAATTCCTCCATAAGTTTAAGACACAAGGTTTGGGGAATTCCATGTGATTCTTGACATAGGGAAGCATGTTTCAAGCCTCACAACTATCCTGTAAGCTGACCTATAGCCATTTTTATGCTCCTCAGGATTAACTTGTCATCTGCAATGTAGATACAGTGGAACTTGGATAATTCGAACCCCAAGGGGCCAGTAAAAAAAATTGAATTATCCAAAAATTCGAATTATCCAAAAAATGGGATACTGTATTGCAAAATTTAAATACAGTACACATACGTTTTTGGGACTCCGCCGCGGCCTCTCTGCCTCTCATTCCTCCTCCTCCTGGTGCTGGGGGGGGGGGGGTTGCCTTGGAAAAATTTCGAATTATCCAATATATAATTCGAATTAACCATAATTTTTTAACATTGTTTTAATATAAGATTCTAGGGACCAGGGAAAATATTAGAATTAAAGAAGATTTTGAATTATAGAAGTTCGAATTATCCATGTTCCACTGTAGTGTACAAATGATGGAAAAATGAAAAAGGACCAAATAGAAAATACAAAAGGAATTGTGGTCTTATAATTTTTGAGATGAAAGAAGATTTGGTTATGGAGAAAGCATCAGGAACAGAGAACTAGTTTTCATCCATACCATAGATCAGGGGTTGGCAACCTACGGCCCGCGCGCCGGTTCCGGCCCAGGACGCCGGACTTACCTGCCCAGGGGGACCCCTGCCGCCGCCTCCGCCTCCGCGGCCTGTTTTAGTCGGCGCGCGACTGAGCACACCACGGCCGGCATTTTGGTCTCCAAAATGGCGGCCGCAATGCATTTGCGCATGCACAGGGTTTGCGCATGCGCAAATGCGTCGCAGCCGCCATTTTGATAAACAAAATGCTGACCACGGCGCGCTCAGCCACGCGCCGACCAAAACAGGTCGCGGGGGAGGCGGCGACGGAGGAGGAGGTGGAGGCGGCACCGCCTCCGCCCCCTCCGCCTCCCTCCGCCGCCTCCGCCACCGCCTCCCTCCGCCCCCCTCTGCCGCCTCCGCCTCTGCCACCGCCACTGCCTCCCTCCACCGTATCCGCCTCCCTCCGCCGCCTCCACCTCCGCCTCCGCCTCCGCCATCGCCTCCCTCCTCCGGCTCCGGCTCTGGCTCCAGCCCCGCTGTCGCCGCCGCCGCCGCTCGCTTTCATCAGCGGGCGACAGCCGCGACGCGGCCGGCATTTTGGCCTCCAAAATGCCGGCCGCATCGCGGCAGTCGCCCGCTGACGGAAGTGAGCGGCGGCGGCGGCGGAGCCAGAGGCGGCGGCGGCAGAGCCGGAGGCGGCGGTGGAGGCGGCGGCGCCGGCGGCAGGGGTCCACCTGGGCCGGTAAGTCCGCACGCACCCTCCACCGACGCGCGCACCCCCCTGTACTTGCCACCGCTGCCATGGCATGCACAGCGGCGGCATGTGGGGGGGCCGCACGTGCCAGTGGAGGGTGCGCGCACCCCCCCCCCCCCTTGGCCCAGCCGAGACCTGGGCTACGGGAGACCGGCCCAGGTCTCCAAAAGGTTGCCGGTCCCTGCCATAGATGTTTTCATGAACTGGAAAATGCAGAAGAGTAGGAGGTTGACCTGTCCTATAAGAAAATAAATATACTTCTCCCATATGGCCAGGATAGCCAAATGGACAAATATGCTTTTCCATTTTTCTTAAGGGAGAAAAATCTATCCATTATCTCAAGACATATATTATCTGATGTGAAGTCGAAAGATTTCACAGCCGGCATCCATAGCTTTTTGTGGGGTTTTCAGGCTATGTGACCATGTTCTAGAATAGTTTATTCCTGACATTTCACCCGGCACAGATGCTGGTAAAGAAACCACAAAAAACTATATATATTATCTTATCTGTTTGAAACATTCCTCTGCCACTCTGTCTCCCAGTGTATTGAATTCCTGTGTGCATTGAGAGCAAGTTATGAATATTGGTCCATAAAAAGTGGAAGAATGCTTTGGGGCAAATACCATTGCCACTTCTGGTTTTAAATATACAATTTTCTAAGTTTGTTTTAATTAAATATTAAAAATAACAAATGAGAAAAGGTGACTATAGACTTTAGATGTGGCTTTTGATTAAATTATTTTTGCCACTATAAGGTAACACTAATTTCTATTCACATGAACTCTAGACAGCTGTAAAAGTTCTAAACAGCTGGTCAGTGATAGTTTTGGAGTTGGAAATCTCAAGGAATAATTTTTTTTCTTTAAAAAATGCCAAGAAAACTCTTGTGAGCATTAATTATTGAAACTAATATTTTTCTTTGGTAATCCAGGAATTAATGAATGATTCTGCAAATACAAAAAATGTTTTGGAAGCAACAACCAAGCCCAAGTTGTATGAAAAGCTTGAAGATTTGCAATATAGGTAAAAATGAACTAATTCTTTAATGTAGCATATTTAATTGTAGGGATGTAAACAGATCTCACACAGAAGCACACCAGAGCTGAAGTGTAAGCTATCCCCAGTATAGATATTCCAATGTTCATAGGTGTAATTAACACAACACGTTTCATACATGTATGAGTGCAATTGGCTCTCCCCACCCCTCAAGAGCCATTTGCAAAATTAAAGGTATTTCTCCTTTTTGGAACATTATAAATACTTCCAGTCTGAAAATATATAAATTATCACATTCTATCAGTATAGATCCCCAAGCAGCTTGGGCTTGATCCGAAAGCATGGGGGGATGCTTATGCAAGAGGAAAATCCAAATAACCACTTTTGTCATGGGATGTTGATTGGTGGGAGAAGTTTATGCTAGACTAAAAGCTGGAGAACTGAGAAAAGAAGGGACACTTGAGCCAGATCTTTCAGCCTCTTTAATTCTGGACAAGCAGCACTCTGAGCAAGTTGCAGGACAGCATTTAAAAATCCTCCCAAAGCTATTCTGGGTCCTGATGGCGTGACTGCAATCCCACTGCCCCACACCAAAAATTAGAGTCAGTCAGTGACTTCATATTATCTTTCTGTTTAAGGAGTGGGATGGGAGCCCTGGTGGCGCGGTACTGATTAAATGCCAGTATTGCAGCCACAACGTTGTAAATTCAATCCTGAGGGCCTCCAAGGTCAACTCAGCCTCCCATCCTTTCATAGGTCGGTAAAATGAGTACCCAGCTTGTTGTGGACAATTGGTTTACATGTTATAAACTACTTAGAGACTGCTTAGTTCAGTATGAAGCAGTATAGAAATGTAAATGCTATTGCTATTGCTATGGGGTGAAATGGGAGTAGGAAAAGGAGTGCTCCATGAGTACTGAGTGAATATGCAAATGCAGCTCGAGTTTCCCTTACCCAAAATGCTTGGGACCAGAAGTGTTTTGGATTTCTAACTTTTATTTTATTTTATTTGGATTTCAGAATATTTGCATATACATAATGAGATATCCTGGAAATGGGACCAAGCCTAAACATGGAATTCATTTATGTTTCATATATACCTTATACACATAGCCTGAAGTTAATTTTATACACAAAATTTTTAATAAACTATCAGAAAGGAAAATTATCACTATCTCAGCTGCCCATGTGGACAATCTGTGGTGTTTCAGATCTCAGATTTCCTGATAAAGGAGTACTGAACCTTATTCGTTATGGTTTTTACACACCCACACAAGCTGCATTGCACTGCAGAAATAATCTAGGTTGACACCACTATGACTGCCAAGGCTCAATGCTATGAAATTATGGGAATTGTAGTTTGTTGTGGCACCAGAGCTCTCTGACAGAGAAGGCTAAATGTCTCACATAACTACAGTCATGTATGTATCTATGCTATATATGCACTGATCAGGCACCATTCTGGTTTGCAAACTTAAAAGCATGGGGGAAAATATGAGGTTGACTAACAATTTTCCTAGCAATTGGCTGATTATAGGGAGGAACAAATGGGGTAGATTTGTACATCACTATTCAAGTATGTAGTAATTAGTAGCAAAAAGATTGCTAATGTGATGGTCTCTGTATTTTGCTTTGGTATTGATTGTGGTTTCGGTTTTTTCATAGAATATTCTATGGAATTTTGAAGCACACACAATCATTGACAAGATTATTAAGAAGTGCAGCATAAACAACAATGAAGCAATGATTTGATACAAAATATAATACTAACAGACTCATTTATAATTTTCATAGATGTATTGCTTGGCAGAAACAACATATTATGAATAGGAAATGGGGCAACACTGATGGTCCTTCCCACTGTCAGATGCATTGATGGCACCTCCAATAGATCCACATGTTGACAAGGGCATCAGTGGGCCACCAGCTGCTCATGTAGAGACTTCCTCAGTGTAGATTTTTATTTGCATGTAAATAGAAGGTTAATGTGGTCATTCACTTAAACACCTAATTATTCTGCCATGGATCTAGTCATGGAAGAGACCTCAAGGACATCAAGTCCAACCAACTTCCATGCAGGAATACACAATCAATGCACCCCTGACAGATAGCCATCCAGTCTCTGTTTAAAAATTCCAAAGAAAGAGACTCCACCACACTTCGAGGGAGTGTGTTCCACTATTGAACAGCTCTTACTGTCAGGAAGTTCCTCCTAATGTTTAGGTGGAATCTCTTTTCCTGTAGTTTGAACCCATTGCTTCATATCCTCTGGAGCAGTAGAAAACAAGCTTGCTCCATCCTCATTATGACATCCCTTCAAATATTTAAACAGGGCTATTATATCAACTCTTAACCTTCTCTTCCCCAGGCTAAACATACCCAGCTCCCTAAGTTGCTCCTCATAGGACATGGTTTCTTTTTTAATGGATGTTTAGTTTAATACTTTTTAATGGGGGAGGGGGGGGTTGGGGGGTTTTAGTCTGTATTTTGATGTAATTTTAACTGTTGTAAGCCACCCTGATTGTTTTTAACAGAGGGGCGGGGTATAAATAAAATGTATTATTATTATTATTATTATTATTATTATTATTATTATTATGGTTTCCAGACCCTTCAATAGTCAATTCTTTTCATTAAAGCTAAACTTTAAAATATTTTAATGTTATTGTTTTCCCCCTCCTCTAAACATAGAATGTCACTTTGTCCATGGGTACAGTGATGTATAATTTGGCTAACTATAACTATTTTTCTTGAGATAGTTTGCTTAAAGTAAAGATGTCCATATACCATTTTCAAATTGTTTAAAGACAATTCCATGTTTCTTTAAAGGGGGAGGGGGATTTGAGGGACCATCTTAGGAGATATTACTGTGCCTCGAGCTACAGGAGCAGACCTAGACATGTCTCTGCATTCCCTCCACCACTCTCTACTGGCCAGTAAATAACCATGTGGGGGGAAAAGGCCACATCAGTAAAAAGATGGATTTTGGAGGGAGAAGAGAGGCCAATCTGATCAAAATTTGCTATACAGCGGGCCCTTGGTATCAACTGGGGTTTGGTTCCAGGATCCTCCATCAATGCCAAAATCTGTGGATGCTTCAAGTCCCATTAAATAAAATGGCTTTAAAATGGTGTCCCTTATATAAAATGGCAAAATCAAGGTTTGCTTTTTGGAACATATATATTTTAATAAATAATTGCAAGCGATGGATGCTTGAATCCATGGATTTAAAAAAATCTGTGGATATGGAGGGCTGACTGTATGTCTTCCTGATCCAGAATAAGTTAACACTTAAAACTACAGGAGCCCTATACATTCAGCCTGGTAACCCTAAGCTTGTATTAGCTATATTCTATGCAACCTACCTTGTTAATAGACTAACCTCTTGTGATCTTAATGGGACTTTGGTCTGAACAAGCTTGTTGATTTCTCCTGTAAATCACTCTATGCTAAGGATTCTGTTATAAATCATTCTGTGCTTACATTTATCATCCCCATTACATGTTCTGCTCTTTCTATGGTATAAGAATAAACAGCAAATAACTGTTGGGCAGGATTGTGATCGGAAGACATGATTTAAGTTTCCTGTGGATTAAACAAGTATTGCAGTATTTAAAAAAATCCAAAAACCCACAATGAAAGTAGCTAAAAAAACAAAGGAGCTAAAGAAACCAGGAAAATTTATACTTATTTTGGGTTGTGCATTTGACAAACCTTTTTCTTCATATCAGTCCAGCTGTAATTCTCCTTCAGTCATCAGCACTTTCAATTCACTTCAGTGGATCTGGCAACTCTGCTTCCTTAACAGAAGCACACATAGAAATGTCTTATCTACTGAAATGAACAGAGAAACCAACGCATGCAAGTACTGTCTGTATTCATTGGAGTGCATATGTAGCTCTGGACTGGGGAATTAAGCTGAATTCAGAGCTCTGCAATGACCAGAGAGTGTTTATGTGGGCAGGAATCACCCTGTTCTTTTTCAGGACCAATGAATGTTCTGTATATGTACTGCACTTATTTCCAGTGGATTTGGATTATATGATTTAATCAATCTTGTTAGGGGCGACAGTTAGACCAAGGGTAGCATTAATACCGTTGTACCAGAAGGAAGTAATTAAGGTTGCAATTCTATAAACATTTAATTGGGTGTAAATCCCACTGGATTGAATGGGACAATGATAGACATGCAAGTCAACCATGCATAGGATTACAGTTTTAAGGAAGGAAAATGGAAAGTTATAGGTAACTACTATATGCTCAATCTGTAGTGCAAAAATCTGAAATTCACTCTTACATGAAAATGTTCCCAAGTGTTCCTCCTTAATTTTCAGGCTCTCTCTTTGTGAAAAAGCTCTTGCTGAATATTTAGAAACCAAACGCTTAGCTTTTCCTCGGTTCTATTTTGTGTCGTCTGCTGATCTGCTTGACATTCTCTCAAAAGGAGCCCAGCCTAGACAGGTAAAATTTCTTGCTGTCATTTTAAAAACATGATCTGTATAGAAATACGATAGCAGAAAGTGGAGGGAAAACAGGTGATTAAAATCCAAGTAAACCTACAGTGGCCAAGTTCCTTAATGTGTGCTGCTGTTTGAATGCAGGTGACCTGTCATCTTATTAAACTTTTTGACAACATTGCTGATCTTAAATTTCAAGACGACAAAGAGTCATCGAGGAATATTGTACTAGGGATGTACAGCAAAGAAAAGGAGTATGTCCCATTCAATGCAGAATTCAAGTGCAGTGGTCAGGTATGTCAAAGCATTAATTTGCAAAACAATAGAGAGGGTTTTTTTTCTGCATCTGGTAAAACTAGAAAAAAGTTATGAAGTAAATTAGTATATCAGATAAATAATTCTGATGAGGTCCTCCCCTTATCATTTAATTATCTTTGAATAGTCCTTTAAAAACAATACCAGAAGAATTTGAAATGGTGTGCCTCTCCCCATTTTTAAAAATTAGATATCTTACCAGAAGAGAATGGCTTTCCTGCTGTAGTCTATGGTATTAAATATCCTAATAAATAGATTGTTGTTGTGCTACATAAGCTTAAAGATGCATGTCATTAAAGATGTAACCAGTGACTCCTTTGGGTATTAATATGTTTAACAATATAATTGCACAGTTTTGCAACAAGCATTTCAAGATATCCTCCCCCACCCCCCCTGTCCAAATTGCACTTGTGAATACATGCCCTTAAAACCATGTGGATAGGAAACATTAAAAGAAACACATGCTTCTCAAGTCAGTCTGGATAATATGATTCATTTCTGGAAAACAAGCTACATTCTTCTGTAATTTGGTCCAACCATGTAAGTTTCAGAAAATCAACATGGTGTAGCAGTTTGAGTGTTAGACTAGGACTCTGGCAGGCTAGGGTTCAAAATCTTGCTCAGCCATGTAAACACAATGAATGACTTTGGGCAAGTCACATTCTCTCAGCCTTAGAAGAAGGCAATGACATACCCTCTGCAAATAAACCTTGCCAAGAAGGCCCTATGATAGCGTTGTCAAAAGTCAGAGCTCACTTGATGACACATAACGTAAACAAATAATTTTCAGAATAATCTTTTTTAGCACTTACTGTATATTGTATACAGTACTGTATATTTTATACAACATTGTATATTGTACCCCCTTAATTCTTGAAGTGTACATGAGGCTGAATCTACACTACAGATGCTATCACTTTTAATTGCCATGGGTCAATGCTATTGAATTCTGGGATTTGTAGTTTTGTGAGATATTTTGTGAGATGTCAGAGAATGCTGGTGCCACAACAAACTACAAATCCCAGAATTCCATAGGATGGAACCATGACAGTTAAAGAAATGTCAAACTGCATTAATTCTGCAGTGTGGCAGCACCCTGAGATGTTGATCTTATCACATAAACGTAACGATAGGTCAAAAATCAAGAGACATGCTATGTTTAAACAGATCAGGTAATGTATAGAAGAAGTGTTTAATTTGTATATAACTTGGATGTGATGTAGGTTACATTCTCTGAGAAATTAAATACCACAGTATGAGCTGTCAAGATATGTATGCCATGTTTGTTAGTGTAGTTGCTTTTCAAGTAAAAAGAATCATGGATAAGTAACAGAATCAGAATGGTCCAAGTATAAATCCCAAAGGAACTGAAGTGGGGAAAAGGAGAGTTAGGGAACCCTCCAAGACATTATTGTCTCAGACAAGACATTATTGGACCACGGCTCTTATTCCTTTGCAATGATGATGCTGGGATTTTGACTCCAAGAATATCTGGAGATTCCCTACAGATTCCCTAATCCTGTACCAGAAGGCTGCTAATTATTGAGCGTTCAAGAACTAATTAGTGCAGTGTGAGTGGATGTGTTGGCTGGGGTATTCTGGGAGTTATAGTCCAAAAGTGTAATTTAAATTAAAGGCTCTTGGGTGTGCTCCCTGACCCACAAAGAGTTCTGGGGACAGTATTTTTCTGAAGGTATGCAGGAGATTCTTGGTCTCATCATATAATTACAGTTCTTTAGTTCCTTTGGACAAGAGCCATGACACATAAACCAGCTTCAGGTTTTATCACACCCATGTTGACAACAGTTATGTAGCAATCAGTCTTCATTTAACACTTAATCATCAGAAGTAGTGCAATAGTTGCAAGTCTTTCCCTCTGTGGTTTGCCATTAATTTGAAAGTGAGGGAGAGAGGAGAAAGGGAATGTATAAACATAAGTCTCATTTGTGTGGTGCCAGCTATAGGTGTTGCATCTGAATCAACTTGCTGGGTTGATTCCAACTTAAGCTAGTTGAAATATAGGGGATAGGTTAGGGCCTCTGCAGACGGGTCCTTTGCAGTGTGTTGGAGGCAGGGAAGGGGAGGGGCAGCCTCACGTCGGCCGCTCCAACCCCTCCCCAAAGACGTCCTGACGCCATGTGCCCTTATGCATGGCGCGTGGCATCAGAATGTCCTCCTGGTGTAGAGTCCTCACGCGCTACGCCGGAAGAAGCCTTTTAAGAGGCAGCAAATAGGAGAATCGGGTCTGCTTTGTGTGCTAGCAGCGGCCCCGATCCTCTGCTTCCCGGGGCGGCCCAGGGCTGCCCGTCTGCATCCCCCCTTAGTTAACTTTAGTGAGCTAGCTTAGAGCCTGAACAGACTTGAGACCACTATTACTGCCTTGGCTCAGTGCTAGGGAATCATGGGAACTGTAGTTTATTGTGGCACCAGAGCTCTCTGACACAGAAAGCTCAATGTTTCAGAAAAAACTACGGGCCTCGGCAGACGGCTAATTGCGCCGTCTCCGAGGCCCGGAAGAGGAGGAGCCGCCACACGTTCAGCGGCTCTTCCTCTTCCTGAGGGCGCACCCGGAAGCGCCGGCCATCCGCACGGCCGGCGACTGCGGGTTGCCCTCACGCCGCGGCAGCCGAACGCGCCGCGGCGTTTGAGCCGCCGAAAGTGCGCCCGCCGCTGTTAGGGCGCACTTTCGGCAGAATCTAAAAGGATCGCTATTTTGGCGGTCCTTTTAGATGTGCTGGGGATGCGCCGCCGTCCGGAGGCTGAACTCCGGCGGCGGTCCGGACCAGGGCGTCTCCGACGCCCTCGTCTGCATCCCCCCTACAATTGCCATGATTCCCTAGCATTGAGCCAGGGCAGTTAAAGTGGTCTCAAGCTGGATTATTTCTGGCAGTCTGTTCAGGCCCTTAGTCTGGGTCCCAGTAGAATGTGTATTTGTTGGTGTGTGGATGATGAGTATTGTAGTGATGCCCTTTGGCATCTAGCAGAGTCTGCAGGACAAGCTGGCTGTTGTGATCCACAGCCACTTTGTAATTTTTACCAACAATTGGCTCAGCTTTTCTTTTTTAGCACCCTGTCTTCCTCAGTCAAGAAGACACATTGTAAAGTCCAAAAGCATAGCTTTATTAATGTATATAAAAAGTAAAAAATAAGATAACTAAGTAAAATCCATTGTGATGAACTTGTCTAGTTCAGCCATATAAGATTACATCTTTTATAATCTCAAAAGCATTAGATCCAACTTGTTGCAGTTAAAATCACTGCTGTCAGCCACACACGCTCACATCTTGAAAAATAACAATTTTAGACAAAGGATTTTCTAGGCCCTTCCCATACTCCACCTTCTAGGTGTTAACCTTATTTTAATTGGATAATGTCTGTACGATGTCTACTAACCCAGCCTCTTGCTGTCCATCATCCACCATGTGACTATCTTTCCCAAGCTAACAATGTTTACGTATTTGATATATCTTGTTAACCATAACAAAGTCTGGTTCCATTAGTTTTACCTCTGGGAAAATACATGTTGACGTCTGTGTTAGCCACCTGGTGTTGACTCACTCTGTTTCTCTAAATATTGTTTTGTGCTTTGTCCAAAAGCTGTTCTCAAGTGAAAAATTACAGACACATACACATCTTTACATTTCACCTTTGACTATATATCCCATCCATATCCTAACAGTATTAATGTTTATTATCTCAAAAGGTGGAGACCTGGTTGAAACACCTGGAAGAAATCATGCGCGAAACAGTGCGTCATCATATCACAGAAGCTATCACTGTTTATGAGGAAAAGCCCAGAGAACAGTGGATCTTTGACTATCCCGCTCAAGTTGCACTCACTGGCTCTCAAATCTGGTGGACTACAGATGTGGCAATAGCATTTAACAGGCTAGAAGAAGGGTTTGAAACAGCCTTAAAGGATTATCACAAGAAACAGGTATACATTGTCTTCATTCAGCTCGTCTGTAAAATTCTACATCATCAGCAGAATCAAGGGACTGTCTTTAGATTTTCAGGCCTAATTAAATATGTTGATTTGGACATTTAAAGCTATAAATAAGTTAGATCCACATTATTTTGAAAAACCACCTACAACTGAATTAGCCTGCCCAAGCATTGAGGTCAGCTCTACTGCCTGGTCTGCTAGTGAGATCGTTTAGGCTGGCAGGTATTTTCTCAGTGGAAGCCACATACCTTTTGGAAATCTTCTCTTGGAATCGCATTCTAGAGAGATACAAATGGCATCAGTACTGTAGGTTTTAAATAAATAAGTGGGGAAAACTTTACTTGTACTTCACACTTTAGGTTTCAAGTGTATGTACATGCCAAGGTTGCTTCTTTGAATGATTTGTTACAAAAACACACACATTTTTTCTTTTCACTTAGAAAAATAAAATGCCAAGGAATCTTGACATATGTCTTGGCAGTGGCCTATGGCTAAAAGCAATAAAAAAATTAGACTTTAGATATATTTCAACTTCTCCCTGCCATGCTAGTTTTTGTATGTGTACAGAGCTTTTTTGATGGGGAAATATTTCAGACTGCAGTTCCTATTCCAGTTGTGGTACCGTGAAAGAAATCATTGTTATTCATCTTTTGCCATTCAGTAAAGTGATATAGCACATGAAATATCTTCTTAGAAGCGATTTAGCTAGCATGTTAAGCAACATCTGGTCAAAATGTATATATTTACTGATGACTTTATATGTGATTAAAATGTTCTCTTTGTGTTTTCATTTATGGTTTCAATGTTTTTGCATGTGCAAAACCCCACATATTGTCCACATAGGTTTGTATTAGAACAAAAATTAGTATCAGAGAAGTTACTGCCAAGTATAAATATCTTTTTATTGCAATTCCAACTACTAGCATTGTATAGGTGAATACGTGTGCTACATGTTTTGCATGAGAGTGAAAAATTGAAAACCATTTGCATGCAGCAAAAATGAAAGAACATTCCCTTCATAGAATAAACCAGCAATGGTTTATCAATGATATTTATAGGTATACAATAAATTACTCTCCTTGTACCTTTTACAGATTGTTCAGCTAAATGCTCTTATCTCTCTGTTGTTGGGAGAACTGACATCAAGCGACAGACAAAAGATCATGACTATTTGCACAATAGATGTGCATGCAAGAGATGTGGTAGCAAAGCTTATTACCCAAAAGGTAAACTTAAAACACTATTTCATCTTCTATGCCAGGGCCCAGTACTGCATTATAAACATAGTGATTGGTTATTTTATTCTTTAGACTAAGGCTGTAGTTCTGAATTTATCCTTGGAAGTTTAAATAAATCAAACTTTCATCTGAATAACTGATGTTAGGATCAGAAAATTAGCTATAACATATGCAATGTCTTAAGCGATTTTATCGAGGTTAGTTGACTGAATTTGATTGGAGCTACTGGCCTATTTTGCTGGATACATGCATGGTTGTTGGGCTCATGTGCCGCCCTGCTCCTTTTGCAGTGTGGCTGGAAGGAGGAAATGAAAGCCATCCACTTCATTCTTGCCTGCTTCATATCTAAACTAAGAAAAAGTTGATTAGTTCAAACCATGATTTGTAAATGAACCAGGAATGCAAATTCCAGGTTGATCCTGTAATCATTTAACTAAAGGAGTTACCAAAGGTTGGGCAGAATGTATAAATCTAATTTAAAAGCAGAAGCAAATGCATCTCATTTCCTTCTTGGAGAGGGAGAAAGAAAAGGTCAAGAGTGATTATAGCTGACCAACCATGAAATAATGAGGCCAGACACAGTATTTGAGGATAAACAAGAGCCATCTTTATTGACCTAAAAACTAGTTAAATGTTTGAGACCTGGGGCTGAGCAAATGAAAGAGGGGTGTGGGTTTAGCTGAGTCACAGCTGTCAACCTGTGACAACTCCCCATCCACCCTTGGGCAAAACAACAGACCCCAAAAGCAATCAAAACAGATTGGTTGCCATCTCAGACAGTCATTTTTGGAAAGTCAACCTGGGGGGCTCCCTACCAAGCCCCACAACTTTATAAGAGACAGTAAACTCACAAATCAGCCCCAAGAGTAGACTCTTTCCCCAGCCCCCTGGTCTCATGTCCCATGGAGACAGTTCCAGGACTCAACCCTCAACCACAAAGGAGGTGCCAAGGTGTACACTGATCTCATATCTTCTCTTCAACTACCTGCCATGGACAAGGAACAAGCATTCACTTAGTCCCTTTCCCCCACCAGGCCCAAGTCATTCCCCCCAAGGTGGATTACCAGTACATCATAGGGTGATCCCATATGCTCCTCAAACAGCAATTGCATCATACCACCCCATCTCAGGCCATGACACTCCACTGTGGCAATGCCTCCCAGTGTGAGTTGCTCTTCAAAATAGCTGTTTCAGGCTTGTTGGGCTGCCCAGTAAACCATACTATGGCTGCAGATCAGAACTCAACATCTCAGCCAGCAGGGTCTGGAAACAAAGGGAAAAACCATGTTAGAAGGCACCCCCAAAAGGAGCCCAAGAGGTGCACATACCTCTTGTAAGGCATGGAACAGTATCACTCTATTCAATGAATGTCCTGCTGGGTCAGGCCCAAAGCTGAAGCAGTTGATGCTGTCCCAAATGCTTGACATCCTGGAAAGCCAGGCACTGCAGTGCCTCAGAGGTAATTGACCAAAACTGATGTTTTGTGCATGGGGATGCATCAGTGTGGTGAAAAAGGTGATCTGATCACCGCCCACAAAGCCACACATAGGCCTATAAAGCTTGTACGGGTCATAATGTAGCGTCAGCACAGCAATTGAGCCTTACAAGCATCGCTTATCTTTCTGATTAGTTCTGGAAGCTTGAATCCAGATTGTGGAACCACACTCTGTGATTGTTAAATCATTGAAGACCAGCACTCTGTTCAATCTATCCCTCTCAGAAGCCACCATTAGCTTGCTAATATGAAGTGCTCCAAAAAACTGCTGTTAATGCAGCCGCATGAAAAAAGGACACTTCATATGGGTTTGAACAGATCAATTCACATTGCTTACCCAAACTCACAAGAAATGCAGGTGTGTCTAGAATCAGCCACTTTGCCATACTCCCTAGCCCATCCCTCCAATGCTTTCTGTACTGAAATCCTCAGTATTGTCATTTACTCCTTGTGCCTTTGCAGTAAAAGCAGATCCTGATAATTTATTCCCAATGGTGTATATTCCTCCTTTATGTGTATACAGTACTACAGGATGTGGTCCACTGGGATAGGCCATGCTTCAGCCAGACCAGACACAGACTAACCGTCTTGAACTCCTTATCATCCCTTCTATAACTATTCCTGGTACTGGGAACCAATGACAACCTTATTACACAGACCACCTCACCCCTCCAAGCTTCCACAGGTCTGCAGGCATCTGGGAGAGGCAATTATCTCTCTCATGTGCTCCAATGATCAGGTAAAAGAGGCACATGAGGGGGCGATGAGCCTTTAAATAGTCTCCTTTTCACTCCCTACATGTGATCTAGAATCATAGAATCATAGAGTTGGAAGAGACCACAAGGGCCATCCAGTCCAACCCCCTGCCATGCTCTAGGATGGTCCTATGAGCCAAGCACAAATCCGCCCTAGTCTCCTCTCATGGAGATCAACAAAGCATCCCCTTCCTCACAGTGCCATTCACCACACAGCTTGCGGACCAATTGTTTGTACTTATAACACTAAAGAGACTGCTTAGTAATCCCATTTACAACTGCGTTTTTAGATTCTAATGAAAGTTATAAGTAAAAAAGAGCTGCATTATATATTGCTTACAAATTATCATTCCCAGCATTTGATTGTGACTGACTGACTGACAGACTGACTAACTGACTGAAGTAGGCAAAGGTTAGTATGCAAAGAATAATGTAAACATGATTCTGAGATGGTTAAAATGAAATGGTAGCAGGATTCTAAAAGAGGCAGAGCACCATTCACCAGCTTCCATTGTATCTTTCCAAATATTTTCAGAATAAAAGAACTACAAACATGGAAATAGTAACTCCAAGCTCAAGCAGAATCTGAAAACTGAAGAAAACCAATTAGTATCCCATCAGGTGATAAACTGGGAAGCAGAATGTTTCCCCTGTCCCCACTTAAGTTCATCCATTAACCTAAAACAATAATTGAGTGGAAGGGATTGCAAGGACCATCTAGTCTGACTCCTTGTCAAGCACTCCTGAGAAGTGACCTTCCAACCATCAAACCTATATTTAAAGACTTCTAAGAAGGAAAGTACACCATCTTCCAAGGCAGTCTATTCCACTGTCAAATAGTTTTTACCACCAGATTTCTTCCTAATGTGGAATATGTTTTTCTTCCAATTTGAATCTGTTACATTGCATCCTGAGCTCTGGAGCAGCAGAAAACAAGCTATGCCCCCTGCTGTGCTTCGTCTTTCACATAGCATGTCTTCAGATATTTAAAGATAGCTATCATATCACCTCTCAATCTTTTCTTCTTCATGCTAGACATACCAGCTCCCTAAGCCATTCCTCATAGGGCTTGGTTTCCAGTTCTTTTTTACTGTCTTGGTTGCCCTCCTCTCCATACCTTCCAGCTTGCCAATATCTTTCTTGAATGTAGTGCCCAGAACTGCACATTGTCTTCCAGGTGAATGTTAACCTAAACACCCGAGAGCTTGTGAAAAGCCATTAGTTAGAATATACAGAATACCCAAGACTGATGTTGTACATCCTAGTTAGGTAGCAAGATGTGGGATTAGAACAGGGAGGGAGATACTGGAGACATTTTAAAACTAGAAGTCAACAACCAGGGCTGTACAGATGGCCCCTAAGGAGTGGCAGGACGCTGCCCCTTTCCTTGCCGGATTGGGGCTGGGGCAACCACACGCCATGGCCCTGATCTGACCTTTCTGTGGTACAAAAAGAAGCCGCAAAAAGCAGCTCCTTTTGCACCACAGAAAAAGTGCCTTACCTGCAGCGGCGGCAGCTTTTTGCTGCTTCTTTGGTGCAGTGCATGTAAGCGCTGTGCCAAAGACATGCCCTTTTGCTGCCTGCCATGAGGTTCTTGGGCAGCCTGAGGATGACATAGGGGCGTAGTTGTGGTGGCCGGCGTGCGGTCGCCACACCCTGACTCCATCCCCAGGCCAACCTTTTTGGCCGATCTGTACAGGCCCAACCATCCCAATGTAAGTGCTGAAGAAAGTTTTTACTTCCAGTTTCACCAATTTGTAAATGTGGAATTGGAAGGGTTTTGCAACCAGTGGTCAAAGCTACAAAATGTCTTGGTTAGCCTTGTCTGAAAGGGCCTATTCCAGCAGGCCCTTGATACTTTTATTCTCTGATGAGGCTATTGTGGGTAAGAGCTATTAGAAACTCCTAAGTTACGTGTGGTGAAAGGGTATCTTATGAGATACATACTTCCCTACAAGACCATTTTCAGGCCCTTGTTTGCATTTTTGAATGGTCACAATGTTTAGGAACTTCAGAACCATGCAAGTAAAGTCATACTCAAAATTCTGCAGCAAAGATTCCTACTATATAGCGCAAGCGGCGGCGGCCCTGAAGCCGCGGAGGACTGCTGGTCACCCAGCAGCCCTCGGAGGACCAGCTGAGTGGCCTGAGCCACTTCACCTGCGCGGCTGGGGAGGAGCACCAGCGGCTTTAAAATCTCTGCCTGACACCATCTCTGCCGGTACCACACAGCAAGCGGCGGCGTCCCTGAAGCCGCGGAGGACTGCTGGTCACCCAGCAGCCCTTGGAGGACCAGCTGAGCGGCCTGAACCGCTTCACCTGCGTGGCTGGGGAGGAGCACCGGCAGTTTTAAAATCTCCGCCAGCCTCCAGCCCTCGGAGGACCATAATTGACACTGAATAATTTATGTATTTTTAAATTGCATATTTTAATTATTGTTATTTAATTTGTTCAGTTTGATTTGTTTTTGGGGGATGGGGGTGGGGGAAGGAGGGATGGGATTTAAATTGATTTATTTGTTTTGATGTTTTGATATGTTGTACGCCGCCCCGATTGCCTAGCAGAGGGGCGGGATATAAATAAAAATTATTATTATTATTATTATTATTATTATTATTATATATGGAGCATGAAATCCCAGATATACAAGTTGGATTTAGAAAAGGAAGAGGCACTAGGGATCACATAGCAAACTTAAATTGGATAATGGCATGCATCAGGGAATTCTATAAGAAAATTTGTGTGTGCTTTATTGACTACAGTAAAGCCTTTAATAGCATAGGTCAAGGGTTGGCAACTTTTTTTTGCCAGGGCCGGGCGGGGGAGGGGAATGGTGCTGGGGGCCGGTGCGAGTGCACTGGCACGGCCACTGTGCGCACGTGGGGAGGGCATTTTGGAACACCCAACGGCGGTGGCGACAGGACCGGGCGGGGGCCAGTTGGCGGGCCAGACGCGGGCCGTAGGTTGCCAACCCCTGGCATAGATCATGGGAAACTGTGTATTGCACTAAGAGGAATGGGATTGCCACAACATCTGATTGTCCTGATGCATAACATCATCAGGAGAAACAGAACTGTTCCCAATCAGCAAAGGGATCAGGAAAGGCTGCATTCTATCCCCTGTCTGTTCAACCTGTATGTGTTCAAGAACAGAGCAAGCCAGAACTTTCCCTGGAAGCCAAGATGACTAAATTGAGGCTGTCGTACTTTGGCCATATCATGAGGAAAAATGAATCATTAGAAAAGACAATGATGCTAGGAAAGGTGGCAAGTAGAAGTAAGAAAGGAAGGCCACATGCCAGATGGTTAGACAATCAAGGAACTCATGGACCTGAGCCTGCAGGATCTGAGCAGAGAGGTCAAGGATAGGGGGAGTTGGAGATGTCTCATTCATAGGGTCGCCATGAGTCAAAGTCATCTCAAGAGCAGCTAACACACACACACACACACACACACACACACACACACTTTTTGTTTGAAGAAACTTTCTTCAAGGAAGGCTGGTTCTGGGCCTAGAACAGCACAGAGACCCCCAAAACATTGTGAGCTTGTCCCCTAGACTGTGTACAGACTTTTTAAAAGTTAATTTGTTTCAACAACAAAAATTAAAAGTTAAAAATCAGAAGCATGGCAGAAGATATTCCATGCCCGGGCAATTGCCCACCTGTGCTATATAAGCCAGGTGAGAGCCAGAACAGACAACTCTTAAAAGATGCCTTCAGGGCATCATCAGAATGCAGTGTTTACATGCTGCATACTCTGATGATGCCCTGAAGTCACCCAGAAGTCAGTGGCCACCAGACATGGGTGACCTCAAGATGCTCTAGTGGCATAATGTCTTGAAGCCACCATAGGGCCATGGCACAGCCGCTAAAGGAGGCTTTTCCACAGCCCCAAAAGGAGTCAATCTTTGCCATTCCTTTTTGGGCTGGGTTCAAGGTGGATGGGGGGCATGGCATGTGGTTGCCGTGGCCCCGGTCTATGTTCGGCCCCTTCCTGTCTGTCTGTTTCACCCCTAAATACAACATCCCTATATTATACACCTATGGTGCTGATGCAGTTACATTCATAGCACAAATATTTTAGAGGCAGTCCATGTATTACAGTGATAATCAAATGGCAGGAAAGTGGGTAAAATGAGACATCAAAGATATAATTGTTTATTGGTGCCCAGGGGATGTTGTTTTTAAAAAAAAATGAAATAAAAGAGTCTGAAGAAAAAATGACATGATGCTGGAAGGCACACATAAAATTGAGTCCTATCAAGTCTTTGGAGATTATTTCTTGTAAAGAAGAGAGAGATCTTGGCAGAAGAACTTGTAATTTCTGTTTCAGCAAAAGCCTCATTAAAAAGAAAGATCTAACATTACATTTGCTCCTATATGGTATAGAGATGCCCAAGTGTAAATCTAATCCCTTATAATTGTCAGTGTCAGAATTATTAATTGTGAAAGACTGAGAATGAGGGATAAAAGATAGTGATGACAGTCAAGGCATTTTGACATGTCTAGATTCTTTCATCTTTTAACAGCGTCTACATGTATAACAGTTGTGAAATGATGGTGGTGTGTTGTTGTTTTTTTCAGATCACCAGTTCCCAGGCTTTTGCTTGGCTGTCACAACTACGCCATAGATGGTCTTTGGCCCAGAAACACTGCTTTGCCAATATATGTGATGCTCAATTCCAGTACTACTATGAGTACTTAGGAAATACCCCTCGGCTAGTTATTACACCTCTGACTGATAGGTAATGTCTGTTTGGTTAATAGTAGGTTATCTCTGCTTGATCTATCTTGTCAAATGCAAGGTTAAAGGATTATATCATCTCTGTTGTGAGAAATTCTTAATTTTGCAATTAAGATCATTTTACTAAGTAATAAAATTATAAGTAAAATATTTGTACTGCGATACAATATATACATGTGTACCCTTCAGAATTTTTTAGTTTGTTATATTACAATAGATGGGTAAACCATTGCATGCCAAGGCTTGTTTACCGCCCCCCCCCTTCTTGAAATCTCCAGTAGTTTTGATTTTTACAGATCAGATGGAGCACAAGCTTGCCTACGCCACAACACCAAAGATAAAATCTATGTTTTCTCATTTTCTTGCAGCATTTTTCCTGCCACTTTCAGGCTTTTTAATAATAATAAATTTAATAATAATAATAATAATAAATTTTTATTTGTAGCCCGCCCCTCTGCAAAGCAATCGGGGCGGGGGACAACAGCATTTAAAACAAAACAACATTAAAACATTCTCTCTCCCCAATCCCAGCCTCCCTCCGCCCAACCCCTTAAAATAAAATTAAACCAAGGAAAGATAAAATACATATAATAAATTAAAACAAAATATCACAAGAGGATCAGACAAATGGAATCCCCTTTATTGGGCCGACAACTATTCCGGGAAGGCCTGCCGGAAGAGATCCGTCTTTACTGCTTTCTTGAAAGCTTGGGTCAACCTATAGTGATAGCTGGAGATACAAAAAGGTTTCTCATGCCCACTAAAGTTGTTCACCTCTGCATTACAAGGATGGCCAGCTGTGGGGGGTTGCAGACTGCCAGAAATAGTGCAAATTGAGTCCACTTTTAGGGTTAGGGTTAGTGCTGGGAATCACGGGAATTGGTTTTTTTTCTGAGACATTGAGCCTTCTCTGTCAGAGAGCTCTGGTGCCACAATAAAATACAGTTCCCATGATTCCCTAACCCTAACCCTAAAAGTGGACTCAATTTGCACTATTTCTGGCAGTCTGCAACCCCCCTGTGTTTACCTTTGGCTATTCAGAGATTGTTTTAAAAGCAGTAACCACTCTAGGAAAATATAAACATTAAATGATAGAAAATAATGAGTTTGGCCTTAACACATCTATAGGTTCAATGGCAAGTTAACAATTATTTAAGTCACATTAGTTCAGTGGGTCTGCTTTCACTGGGACTAATAAGTCAGTTTAGGCTATAATAAAATACAAGCTTATTGTAAGTCCCTCAGCTGTAAAGTTGTGGTTTATTTTTGTGGTTTGGAATGTCATTCATAACAAAGAGTGTGACTATGTTGTAGTAACTGTGCTTTTCATCACATAAAGGTGCTACATTACTCTTACCCAGTCTCTTCACCTAACAATGAGTGGTGCACCTGCAGGCCCAGCTGGGACAGGCAAGACAGAGACCACCAAGGATCTGGGCCATGCACTTGGGATGATGGTCTATGTTTTCAACTGTTCTGAGCAGATGGATTACAAGGTGCTGTACTTATTTTCAAGCAGGCTTTCTGTGTAGAAGACTGTGCATGATGAGAGTGATGGAAGGTTTTGTTACAATCACAAAGAGGCACATTGGGATGGGGAAAGACTGATCAGGCTTCCTTTTTAATGACTTATAATAAGACATTCTTATTTTTTATTGACTTTTAAAATAACTAAATAAAAGTGGGGATTAGGAAAAAGGAATGAACCAACATTGATCTGTATTCCAGAGAATTAAGAGACACGATATATCATGTTGACTCGTTAACAACAACTGGAGCAGATCTTCAGCCTGTGAACCTCTCTGAACCCCCAAATTAGACATTCTATACTTCAATCCACATAATTCTTTACTGACAACTGACAAATGAGATTGTTTCCATTTGCACAGTTCAGTGTTGTAATGTGTATAGGTCCACAATTTCTTTTACATACTAGACAGAATCCTGCAACATGACATAGGAAGATAGTACTATAACGGGTTTTGGGTTTGTCTATCTCCCCCAAAATAAATATATACTACAAAGAAAAAGCTTTGAAATCTACAAACTAAATTCTTAATAATAATAATAATAATAATAATAATAATATTTATTTATATCCCGCCCCTTTGAGAACAGTCGGGGCGGCTAACAGCATTAAAATACATAATTCTTAATATATTCCTTTTTTTTAAATAGTCCATAGGAAATATCTATAAAGGTTTGGTCCAAACAGGTGCTTGGGGGTGTTTCGATGAATTCAACCGAATTTCAGTAGAAGTTCTGTCAGTTGTGGCTGTACAAGTAAAGACTATCCATGATGCCATAAGAAATAAGAAAAAGCAGTGAGTATTAGTACCCCTTTCCTCAAATGTTAAGACATAAGACAAAATTTGAATAGCATGAAAGGTATCAATGAACCACCACCTGCTTTATTTTTGGGGGGCGGGGGATTTCAAGCTATGTTCTAGAATAATTTAATCCTGATGTTTTGCCTGAATCTGTGGCTGGCATCTTCATAGAATAGTGGCATGGAGGTGTAGGGGGTATATATATTGTGTGTCCCTGGTTGAGAGGAAGTGGTTTACATGGTAATCTATGTTTTGGTCTGTTGGTGAATGGCAAGGCCTTAGGGTGGGAGGATATGCAAGGAGGATTAGTGTCAACTTAATTACTGATCCATTGTCTACTGGGAAACCCCCTGACCCTGGGTGAAGTTCATTTATATGTGCTGAGTCTTGATTTTGGTGTATTTCAGGACTAGTAGCCAAACTTTGGGGGGAAGCAGACGGGCAGCCCTGGGCCGCCCCTGAAAGTGGAAGATTGAGGGCGAGGCTGCCGGACACCTCGGCCTCGATCCTCCCTTTCGCCGCCTGCGAAAGGAGCACTAAAATAGCGCTCCTTCTGCAAGATGCGAAAGGGGCACCGCAAGAGGCATGGCATGCCTCTTCAGCATCTCTTCCAGCTCAGCATGTCCGGATGCTGAGCCAGAAGGACATCATTGGAGCGCGCGTCGTATGGATGGGCCGTCACTCCAATGATGTCCTCAGGAAGGGGATGGGGCACCCAGCGTATGGCTGCCTCTCCCCTTCCTGGGATTGAGGACGGCATTTCTCTCTTTCTGCATCCCCCCCTTTGTTTACTTTTAGGGTTTCTTCTTTCCTGTTGAAGTTGTCCAGGTGTTTGTGGATTTCAATGGCTTCCCTGGCATTCTCACCTGATAGTTGTTGACATGGTCCAGAATTCCAGTGTTTTCAAATAGCATTTTATATCCAGGTTGGTTTATAACGTGTTCTGCTACTGCTGACTTTTTCTGGCAGGCCTAGTCTGCAGTGTCTCTTGTGTTCCTTGACTTGCGTTTGAACACTGCAATTTTTGGTCCCTATTTAGACTTGTTCACAGCTGCAGTAAACTCCTGCAGTAGTGAGAGGGTCTCTCCTGTCCTTCACTGAGTGCAGCATTTGCTGGATTTTCTTGGTTAGTCTCTAGATCATTTGGAGGTTGTGTTTCTTCGTCAGTTTCCCTGTTGTCTCTGTGACTCCTTTGATGTATGGTAAAAATACCTTCCCTTTGGGTGATTGTTTTTTTTTTAACTGCTGTGGTTTCTTTCTGGGTCTGGCCACTCTTGCGAAAACCACAAACACCTGAACAACTTCAACAGGAAAGAAGAAACCCTGAAAGTAAACAAAGTTTGGCTACCAGTCCTGAAATACACCAAAATCAAGACTCAGCACATGTAAATAAACTTCACCCAGGGTTAAGGGGGTTCCCAGCAGAGAATGGATCACTAATTACATTGACACTAATCTTCCTCACATATCCTCCCACACTGAGGCCTTGCCATTTACCAACAGACCAAAACATGTATTAACATGTAAATCACTTCCTCTCAACCAGGGACACACTGTATATATACCCCACACACCTCCATGCCACCATTCTCTGAAGATGCCAGCCACAGATGCAGGTGAAATGTCAGGAATAAATTCTTCTAGACCCTGGCCTCATAGCCCAAAACCCACAAAAAACTATGGATGCTGGCTGTGAAAGTCTTCAACTTCATACCACCTGTTTTGCTTATCCTTTATTAATTCTGTGTACACTGCTGGAGCAGCCCAAGATACAATGTTGCCTGAGGCTCAGCTTCCCTAAGATCTACATATAGAAGCTGACTATACTTATAATTGCATCTTACAACAGCATCCTGCACCTTACCTGAGAGCACTGAGCAACCTCAGGGCATGAGGGCTAGCTGTATAATATGCATAGTTTTGTCCTTCAACATCTCACCTCCCCCAGCATCTCTTGCTTGAGGCTGTATGTGCTGTATATACTGCAACATCATTTGTTGTAACATCTAAAAACAAACAAACCTGTAAACATTCATAAAAATACAATACAATTTGACTTTAAAGTACATAAAATATCAACATGTATCAGTAACCAGGAGCTTCTCCACAATTGGTTGTAGGGTAAAATGATTTTTCAGCTGGAATAAGAGTAAGTGTATGACATGTTTTGCACCTGCCCCCTTTTCTGTCTCTCCAACTGGGCAGTTAGTGGTTCATGGACGTGAGGCTCTGAGGTGTTACATGCTTTTCTTCCTCTTTCTCCAGAGATTCTTCCCAATAACTGATAGCCTTTAGATGTTATTGTATTTGAGGGTTTTTAAAATAACTGTTAATGGTAAGAGACTTCCTTTGGGAAGGGCAAGTGGTAGCATAAATAAAATGGAATGGAATTGGATGAATCTCCTTGACTGTCTGTCCAATAGGTTTTAGACTTCCCCAGCTTCTGAACATCAGTCCCTTCCTCCCATGACATAGGGCCTCCTCATTCTCAAATGTTTGGCATGCCAGAGGGGTCTGGGACACTGGGCAGCTCTTTGAGAAACAAAAAAATCCCAAACCACCATGGGTGTAATGGAACTAGTTGTAGTCCTTTGGACCTCAATATCCTGTTATATCACATACAGTTGCCCCTCCATTTTTGTGGGGGATCCGTTCCAGAACCCTCCCCCCACGAAAATGGGAAAACACCAATATTCAAGCCCATTGGCTTGAATGGTGGCATGTGCCCTCGGGTGTCGGCTCCATTTTAATCCCCTCCATTTGCCCCCCACAGATGGATGAGGGACGCAGACTCAAAATCCGTGAAAATGAAGGGGCAACTGTATATTATTTTTGAAAGGAATAATTGATTGAAAGAGAAACACTTAAACCCAAAGACTGAGCTAACGTCTTTCTTTATTTGGCATCATGGATGCAGATTTTTATTCCTTGGAGAAAATATTACCTTGGAGGCATCTGTTGGAATTTTTATTACTATGAACCCAGGGTATGCTGGTCGGACAGAATTACCTGAAAATCTTAAAGCTCTTTTCAGGCAAGTATGAATTAGAACACTTATGCCACCTAATGTCAGTTGTGTGGGTAGCACTAGAGAGCAACTCAGCTTTTGAAATGCTGATTCTGTGAGACATTAACCATTGTTAGAGTTCTGATAGCTAAAGCAGAGATATTTAATGTGCTTTTTAAAAAAGAAGTTTGATAAATACACAGTAAAAAGGTTTGAAGATCTTGTCATAATAACACAATAAGACATGTTACTTAATTAGGATGAAAGGCTAATCTTTTCCCCTGGAGTTAAGATTAAAACCTAAAACTATTTACCTGAATTTTGTTGAAGCATGAACAATGAATGTTTCCTGTTAAGTTCCAGTAAAATGAGCCTCCAGCTAATTTGTCATGTTTTAATAAAAATGAGTATTGATGCAGTTGTGCACATGACTGCATTTTTAAAAAGGAAATAATTGTTTAGAAACTTCCATGCTTCACACATCCAGTACACTTCTCTCCAATGTTCTTTGGAGTTATTAATTTAGAGATATGTGAATCACAATGAATGATATTGTGTTTCCCATTGTAACGTAATATCCATGTATAGCTGCTTTTTGACAAAGCCTGGTATAACATTGGCCTACATTTTCTGGCATTAATTATATTGATGTCCACGTGATCTCTTTTTGTCCATATGGATTTCTTATCTGGGAAATTTCAAGAATTTTGAAGGGGTATAATTGCCATCCTGTCCATAAGGTAAAAGAGAGAGCATTTTACTGGGAACAAATCCTTTTTTTTACCCAGTATACCTGTGAGGGGGGAAAAGTAATGCAAACATAAAAAATACATGGCAAAATTAAATTGCATATGCCCACCAATTGTTAAGAAGTTGAGAAATGGAAAATAAAACAATGGTAATCAATTTATAATTGATGGATAATCTCCAGTTTCTTAGAAACTACAAATAACTTCAAGCAAATGTAATCTAATTAGTAAGAGTGTTGTTGCTGTTATGTGCCTTCACACAGACGTCAACTTATGGTAACCCTACTGTAGGGTTTTCTTGGCAAATTTTATTCAGAGGAGGTTTGCCATTGTCTTATTATTATGAGAGTGTGACTTGACCAAGATCACTTACTGGATTTCCATGGTTATGGATTTGAACCTTGATCTCCCACAATCCTAGTCCAGTACTCCAAACATTTCCAAGCAAAGTAGAGTTAGAGTTACTTTGGTCTAATTCTAAATATAAATAAATAAAATATAAATTAAAAAAATCTCTGAACTCCCAGAGTCCAGGTCCATTACTCATACCATGTTGGCTCTTCTAATAGTGATGTATGCAACCTAAATTAATTACTTATTAAATTCCTTTTAGTCCAGGTGGAAAGTCATATAGAAGTTCTGTATTTTGACATCAATGATAAGTGCTTACATAAAAAATTAGTTGTATAGGTATGCATTCTTTTAGGAAAACAGTAGAAATTGTGTTATTTTTCTTTATTGCTTCTATCACCATGAAGAACAACATGGAAGTTTGCCTGTTAAATAATAACATCCTATATTTATTTATGTGGCTTGTCTCTTAGGAATTTGTGGAATCTGGCTTGAAAAGCTTGAACTCTTCAGCTATCTTTTTAGAAACAACATGAGCATGAAATGCTAATAATTGGCAATGAGTGAATGCTCACTATGGTGAAATTATGACTTCTGCCTCTGGTTTTCCTCTTTTTTAAAGACCCTGTGCAATGGTTGTCCCTGACATTGAACTAATCTGTGAAATTATGTTGGTTGCTGAGGGATTTGTTGATGCACGCTTGTTAGCCAGGAAGTTTATTACCTTGTATACTCTCTGCGGAGAACTTCTCTCCAAACAGGTAGGGGAGTTCTTTTGGACCTTGGGGCTTCACCACTGCTAATAAAATGGTGTTGGGCTGCAATGTCAATTTCATAATAAAACCAAGAATGGTTTTAGAATCCTTTTGAAAGCAAATAATTTATTCAGGCTTTTTCACAATACCTGGGGGGGGGGGGAGGAGTAGTTATTCTCTGTAATGTAACACATCTACTGGATGGGACCCTTGGTAATTTCTTCATACACCTTGTACACTTAAAGCATTTTTAAACACTTTCTCAAAACCAGGTACAGAATTGGTCTGTGGACCATTTTGGTCTGTAGGGAGATTATCGCATATCATTTTTCACTGGATCTGGGAATGGGCTTGAACGGGTGTTATCACACACAAAAACACCGCCGATGTTGCTGGGTGACTACTGCTCATCTCCCAGCCATGCTTAACCCGCTGATTTTCAAAGATGGAAGCTTTCCATATTTCAAAATCGGCCAGCTAAGCACGGCTGGGAGATGGGCGGTAGTCACCCAGCAGCATCAGTGGCATTTTTGTGTGTAATAACACTTGTTTTCGCTCATTCAAGCCTGTTCCTGGATCAGGTGAAAAATGACATGTAATAATCTGCTAGGACTTAATACAGCTTTTTTTAAAAAAAAAAACTTGGAGGAACCCTTGAAATAATTTTTAGGTCTTAGGGAATCCCTGCATACACATTATATCAACAGCCCCCAAAATGGTTTGTTTTTTATAATCACAATCTCTTCCTGAAACCTAGCAATTTATCACAGAATCCTGGAGTTCCAGGGCATCCTGTTTGACAAACCCTAAGTTAATATGGCTGACTGCTACACCTTATGTCCTACTTAAGCTATAAATGAGATACGGGCATTTCCCTCTGAAAATCTGGGAAGAGAAAGGCCCTTTCTCACAACTCCAAATATTTCTAAGCACACTTAAGTTCATTCAAGCTGAAACTTAACCAACAGAATGTCTGCCATAGTGTTCAGTGCTGGGAAAAAAACTTTCAGATGTCATTTTTATATCTGTTGAATATTAATTTATTTTACCTTTAGTCAATTTATTTTTACTTCCCTTCGACTGGAAACAATTAAATCTCTGTTACTGTTCTTCTGTATTATATTGTTTGTCTTGTTCAAACTTCAATAACTAGTCTTCTACTCTATATACAATATACTTTCTCAAGCAAAACATATAACATGGTTAAATATTTTATATTCTAACCTTTAATATGATTGGTTGGAATGAGTGTTAACAGATTTTTAGTGCAACATGATTCCAAGTAAATAATCCCATTTCTTATGTCAGAAGACTGTCTTTTCTTTGAAGATGCACTAGACCTGTACATGTTGTAAGATAGATTATAAATGACTTGTGCCTATTTGGTCATTTATGCCTACTATTTTGAATGCTTGCCTGAGACGATGTCTGCTTCAAAGACAATAGATGAAAGTGTCTTTGGTATGCTTGGTATTATTTGAGATCAGTAGCTGGGCCCTTTGTGAACCCGGAAGCAAAACATGACCAAGATCCTGCAGGAGCTGGTAACATAATAAAAATTCAAGCACAAGAACTGGAAAGGGTGAAGAGGAAGATACAGGCAGAGGTGTGTTTTGTTAATTCTACCCTGTAAGCCACCTCGGTTCCCATAATAGGAGAAAAATGGGATATAAATTAAATTAGAAAAACGAAGAAATTCTGAAACATGAAGTTCCCCCTGTGGATAGACAGATTTGTAATGCCTGACAGGTTGCCAATGAACTTATTGAATATGCATGAAATTGCAAGTTGTCCTAAAAATATCTATATTAGGAAGATTAATGTTGGAATATATTTGCATTCTCCTATCCCTTCTTAGTTAGATAAGGACTTCCTCCCTCCCCCCCCCCCTCATTCTAACGATCATGTGACTTTGGTCACTGACTCTTGGCGACAGTTTAACAGCTCTCTCCCAAGATTCTAAACTGCTTCAAGCAGTCAGTATATTGCCCCATCTTCCTACTATCTAAAACAGGGGTAGGCAACCTTTCCCCTTTAAGGGCCGAGGGACTTCAGCTCCCAAAAGCCTCAGCCATGTTGGCCAATAGTCCCATGTTGGCCAATAGCTCCTGGGATTGTGGGAGCTGAAATCCCTCGGCCCTTAAAGGGGAAAGGTTGCCTACCCCTGATCTAAAAGATGGTGAGATTTATTTCTCTTTACCCAAGCCATCTCCAGTTGGATTATGTTTTAGCTATTTTGTATATGTATTTATTAAAATCATTATTGTTTGTTTTTAAAACGACAAACTGCATACTTGGTTTTTTTTTTGAGTAAGTCTTTATTCTTTAGAAAGGCAGATTTAGAATAAATAGTCTGACCCACACTTTTGCTTCTCTGCTGACGAATGCTGGACTCTAACAAGTTTAACTTTCATACTTGCATACTTTTGTTTCCCTTTAAAAGGGTTAACACCCTAGGAAACCCAAATTGCACCCCACAGTTCAGGGTAAAGTCTCAAGTGTAAGAATAAAACAACAACAAGAGATCATAACTTCTGTTAGATTAGACCTATAACAATCTTACTAAGGTAACGTTCTGTGTAAGGTAAAGTTCAAATGTGCATAATTAATACTGAATTTTCTTCTTTTTTTCTGGACTTATTTCATTGTATATTTACAGAGGCCATATGCTGTGTGTGTGTGTGTGTGTGTGTGTGTGTGTGTATTTTTCAGTTGCAAATGAGCCCAATCTTGGTTTCCCCCCTAAATCTCCCCATGTGCTGTCCTGATTTGCCAGCAAATTTATGTTCAAACCATTCAATATTTGTTAGCATTTTAACATTTATTTTGAATGGAAAGTGAACTTTAGTTTTGAAATGCACTATATCTAGCTAGTTAATTAACAACATGAATAATATCAACATCTGGATCAATAGCTTTGCATAGATATTCTCCTGCTTTAGAGTTTGTCTTACCTTGTCCTTATCATGGCAAGATTCACATCTATAGCATCAATTCATATCTATAGATCACATCTGTAGCATTTAAAGTCCAACCTTTATCAGTTAACCTTTGTCCAACCCAATGAAAAAGAACAAAATAAAATTGGTTTACAAATCATGAAAGAATACAGGACCTAGGGAAACTTAACAGTTTTGTAAATTATCATTTAAAATTTTGTTTGTTATTTCACTACAGGATCACTATGATTGGGGTCTTCGTGCTGTTAAGTCTGTTTTGGTAGTTGCTGGCTCCCTAAAGCGAGGAGACAAGACCAGACCTGAAGATCAGGTATGCATGGTAATATTGATCTGTGATTCATAAATATGTTTTTAATGTCTCCAGTTTAGTTTTAATACTAGTGATGTATCTGTTCAATAGATGCATATTTTTGCTCATTATTTAGAGATGCTTATCTGAATGCTTATGAACGTCCTATAGAAGTATATGCTTTTGTATTATTTTTTAAAAGAAAGTTTAAATGTTAAATGAACTTCCCATAGAATCAAATACTTCTCTGTTACTTTAAAAAAAAAAAAAAAAAAGCATTCAGGAACAGTTTATTAAAAAGCTGTTACTATTATGATAATATGTGGCTTACTGTCCTCTTCCAGGTACTTATGCGAGCCTTGAGGGACTTCAACTTGCCTAAGATAGTGACAGACGATGTCCCCATTTTCATGGGTTTGATCAGTGACCTGTTTCCAGCTCTGGACGTTCCAAGGAAGAGGGACCCGCAATTTGAACAGATGGTTAAACAATCTACCCTGGAGCTTCACTTGCAGCCCGAAGAGAGCTTTATTCTCAAAGTAAAACAATCCATTGAATTTAATTACACCCCTTAAGCATTTCAATCAAAATAACTGCAGACAGATGGAACTGGATGTGAAGGTTATCCTTATATAATATATTCCAGTATCCTATTGAGTCTTGAAAGTGTAGGTAATGCAATAACAGTCCTTTAAATATGCAGACCAATTTTTATAAACAAAGGTCCATATTTCAGTAAAAATATGTAGCAGATATTGCTCCACCTTCCCCTCCCTAAAATCAGAGTGGTGCTGCCAGTCTTTTGCTTCACTAAGAAATTTATTCATAGCTTCCACAAACAAATACCTCTAAGGAAGATTTGGCAAGATAATTCAAATGAATGTTTGAAATTCATTCATTCTTCAGATGTACTTTTTTTAGTATTTGAATCACATTGCCCTTTTAGTTTTTCTTCAGGCTCATTCCCTAAAAGGGAATTATATCTTTAAAAGTTGCATAAGATAGTTTAACCACTGTCTGCCATCCCTGCTAACACTAGTGAAAGATGTCATTAGTACGTTTTACCTGGATATTGTGTGATCATGTTTTCTTTCATTTCTTGAGATTCATTCATTTAATTCAAGCCTATATATAGGAGCTGTGCAAGACTAATATGTCTTCTTCAACTTACCCAATTTGAAGTTATTTGGGGACAGCAGTGCATTAGTTTTCTGACCAAAGGAGCAGGGGACACTGCTTTGTGGGAAGTAATTAGTGTCTTAGTGTCAATGGGAGGACAAAGAAAACAAAACCACTACCTATGTATTAATTCTATTTGGCAGGTTGTTCAGCTTGAGGAACTGCTAGCAGTGCGTCACTCTGTCTTTGTAGTGGGAAATGCAGGCACAGGGAAAAGCCAGGTATGACATGTTTTACTTTTAGCAACTATTTCAAGAAAAAATATCTTCCATGCAATCTGGCAGAGCACTATGAATTTCATTCCAGCCAAACCTATAATCTCTGATATAAAGTGGAACTCTCTGCTTTTTCCTAGCTAGTTATGACAACTATTTCCTAGCTAGTCATTTGCAAGCCCACGAGAGCACAGAGATAATCAAGAGAGGCCCTTTTCTCTGTCCCACCACCCTCTCAGGTGACTGTGCATGCTATGGCCCTGATCTGGCATTTTTCCACCCCCAAAAGAAGTGGCAAAATGCTGCTTCTTTTGGGAGTGGAAAAAAGCTGACTTTGCTGCCGTGGCAGTGGCTTTTCCCTCATTTCTGCCATGCAGCATGTCTAAATGCTGAATGGCAGAAATGTTGTGACAGCGCCCACTGTCTGAGCAGGTGGGCAGCATGACACTGACATAGGGGCAGAGTTGGGGCTGCTGGTGTGCAGGTGCCATACTCTTACTGCCGGTCTGTTTAGGGTCTTGTACTGTTTTAAATTTTGTTTGCTGCCTTGAGTCCCTATATTGGGAGAAAGGCAGGATGAAATAAATAAATAAATAAATAGACATGATATTGGGATCCAACCCAGAGATTCATATGTAACAACTTCTTAATTAGAAAAGGAACCTTTCCAACTTATTTTGGCAATCAGAACACAAAGAGTATATAAAAGGCAAGCATGAGTCTGTGGGGAAAAATGTTAAGGATATGGTGCAACTTCTTTTTATACTGAAAAGGGACTCTTGGGGCCTCGGCAGACGACTAATAGAGTCGTCTTCCGGGCAGGGAAGAGGAGGGGCAGCCGCACGAGCGGCGCCCCTTCCTCTTCCAGAGGTCGCCCTCGGAGTCGCCGGCCCTCCGCACGGCCGGCGCTCCGAGGATGACCTCATGCCACGGCGACCGCACATGCCACGGCGTTTGAGTCAGGGAAAGTGCACCTGCCGCTTTTAGGGTGCCCTTTCCCTGAAATCTAAAAGGAGCGCCAATTTGGTGCTCCTTTTAGAGTCGCCAACGGTGCGCCGCGGTGCGGCTGCCGCGGTCCAGCAGTGCTCCGTCCCGCGGCGCACGGGAAGCTCCCGTCTGCTTCCCCCCTTAGTTGAAGCAGCCTAGCACACCCTAAATTCTGAGATCTTTAGTGATTATGTTCAGGAATAATGCTTTCTGTTGGTCAAAGTACATACTATGGACGTTATCACACAGGGTCTAAAGCAGACCCAATCCACACTCAATCCCATCCTATTGCGGTTTTTTTTCCCGTGTGTTCACACGACATCGCACACAACCCCGTCCCAACCCCGTCCCAATGCGGCATCATCCCCGTTCTTTTGAATGCCAGTTTCTTGAGGAAGTACAAGTGCGTGACCAAAATGATACCACAATGATAGTGCTTTCACCGTATGTCTGATCACCAGATACGTATCCTGTAGCCCAGGTCCCGCGAAGGCTTGGGAAGGGGTGTGTGTGACAGCCGGCTGTCACACACACACACACACACACACACCTTCCCAAGAGAGAGCCGCTCTGAGCAGAAGTCCTCAGAGTGGCTCTCTTTCCCGGCTTGGGTTGGGAAGGGGTGTGTGTGTGTGTGTGTGACAGCCGGCTGTCTCACACACACACACACACACACACACACACCTTCCCAAGCCTGGAAGCCTGGTTGCTTTCCTTGGGACGAGGCCGGGCTCGGACCCCGGCCTCCTCCCAAGGAAAGCAACCAGGCTTCCCTTGGGAGGAGGCCAGGGTCGGAGGCATCCTCCGACCCTGCCCAAGTCCCAAGGTTTGCTGTCACACACACCCCTTCCCAACCCTGTGCCTGCTTGGGAAGGGGTGTGTTTGACAGCCGAGGCAAGTGACAGCCGCGGCTGTCCTGTTTCTGCACATGTGCAAGAACATCCTTGCTGGGTTCTGGAAGGGATCGTCTCACTTGTGTGTGAACGGCAGATACGGTTCCCAGGAGCGCATCTATCGCGGTTTCGTTAATTGCGCAATGATGCTAGTTGCATCTGATAGCCATTTCCGTCTTGTGGGGTCTATACCGGTATAGTTCTGGATTGATTCCATACCGCTTTCTTGCCTCTTTGAGACCCGCGTGTGATAACGTCCAGAGTTAAACATAGTGTATGCAGTTTAGTGTGAATCAGGACTGGCATAACTAGGGGAGTTTTAAACTTCCTAGGCTCTTTTTGTCCACCACCCCCTGCTCTAGTTTTTTTTAAAAAAATAATATTACATTGACACAAATAGAAGCTTTGGATTTATTTATTTTAATTCTTAGTGCAGGTGGGAACATCTTTAGATAAAACCAGGTAGAGTGATTTAAACCTCCCCACCCATGGATGTCCATTCCATTTTCATCAGGGCTGCACAGCTTTAGAGTAGGAAACATTTATATTTTGCTGCATGATATGTTTTAAGGTAAAGTGCAGCTTGACCTTGTGTTTGTTATTCCTGCTTCAACTGTAAAGTTGAAGAAAATTCAAACATGTTAGGTACGTATAATGAATGTTAGAAACTTTGGTCCAAAACACACTGCAGAAATAATCCAGTTTGAGACCGCTTTAACTGCCCTGGCTCAATGCTAGGGAATTCTGGGAACTGTAGTTTTGTGAGTCGTTGAGCCTTCTCTGTCAGAGAGCTCTGGTGCCACAATAAACTACAATTCCCAGGATTCCCTAGCGCTGAGCCAGGGCAGTTAAAGCAGTCTCAAACTAGATTATTTCTGCAGTGTGTTTTTGACCTTTGTCCACTATATTCACCCTCTCTTCTTTTATCTGAAATTAAGTTCTTGTGCATTTTGAAAGAACCACAAAAAACAATGGAATAATTATTGTGGGTCAGTCTGCACACATAGAAAGGATATAACATTAGGACTCAACATTTAGGAGTAATGTTCTAGATTTGTGGGAAACAATTGTAATGAAAGAGTCTGCTGAACACAGGTTGCCGAACTAAGTGTTTTTTAAATGTCTTCAAAAGTGACTACGGGAGCAGACCCCCCGCTCCCCCGCAAAAAAAAGCTCTATAATCCTACACTTTAGGGAAAGGCTCCACAAAGAAGTGTTTACATTAAAACTGGCATTTTCCCAAGAGGCCAAGTATGAAACTTGATCCTCAACAAGGAGGTTTTCTTTGTTTTTTCATCAGATTATGAAAACGCTGAACAAGACTTATGTGAACATGAAACAGAAGCCTGTATGGAATTACTTGAATCCCAAAGTTGTGACTACTGATGAACTCTTTGGTTTTATACATCATGCTACCCGAGAATGGAAAGATGGCAAGTGGATGATGTATTTATATTTTTTACAATGACAAACAGAATCTCCATTATTCTCTACACTGACACTGCTCTCTAGGGTAGATATTCATTCTGTTAAGATACCCATGGCTCATCTACATACGCAGATAAATGACATGACACAGACGAGCTGTACCGATTCATACAGCATTTGCAGCTTATGTTCAAGTAGTTGTTCTGGTTTTTAAAAACTGGATATATAATTGTAGCAAAAGAATTAATCTAATCCTTCCTTACACGATATTTTTCAATATGCAAGCAGTTTTTATTTCCTCTCCAGCTTGCAATAAAACCCAATACACTGTTTAAAATTATCTAAAATAATATTTTTATTGTTTGCCATCATTTAGTTGTTATTTGCCATAAGACTTTGACCAGTGGCAGTCCTATGAATGAGCAACTTTAAAAAGCAAGACCTATGGTCTTGCAAACTCAGGGTCATGGCTTCTTGATTGAGAGGCAACATGTAATGCAGGTCCTTTCTTACTTATTTCCACTTTTATGTAACCTTTTCCAATGAATACTGTTGTCTCATGATATGTCCAAAGTATGACAGCCTCAGTTTAGTCATATTGGTTTCTAATGAGAGTTCAGGCCTAATTTGCTCAAAGACCTATTCAATTGTTGTTTTAGTGGTCCATAGTATCCATAGAACTCTCTTACAGCACCAGATTTCAAATGAGTTGATTTTCTTCCTATCAACTTTCTTTATTGTCCAGCTTTCACAACTATACATAGAAATCAGAAATACGATGACATGGAAATATTAAAAATGGAACATATTGAATATCAAATTTACCACAGAACATTACAGTATTTTATTTTTACAAAATCTAAGACTTTTGTACAGATGGAACAAAGTTGGTCTTGCTTGGAAGTGAGTTCTATA
Organism: Phrynosoma blainvillii; assembly: GCA_026167975.1. Classification (NCBI taxonomy): domain Eukaryota; kingdom Metazoa; phylum Chordata; class Lepidosauria; order Squamata; family Phrynosomatidae; genus Phrynosoma; species Phrynosoma blainvillii. The sequence goes on from JANUYF010000005.1 coordinate 45,340,276, forward strand.
GCTGGGATGCCACTATAGAAAGGGCTTTGTCTTGTGTAGCTATCGATCTAGCCTCCCTTGTTGTTGGAATATATAACAGGACCTCTAATGAAGACAGCAAACTTATAGGCAGCTTCATACAAGGGTAGATAAGCTTACAGTTATCCTGTAAACATATATAAGGTTACTTTTTTACATAATATTACCGTACGTAGCATAGCCCACTATCCTTTCTTGCATCCACATAGTAACATTATATGCATTTATTGTCAGCATTATTGTGCACAACTAGGACTCCTGGAATTTCAGAACAAGCAGATACAATTTTTGTAAGAGCCATGTAGACTGCATAGTTTGGACTAGAGAAGATCCAGCCTTTGGATTCTGTTCTGGAAGATTAAATATATATGTCACATTAGCGAAATGAGTCATGAGAAAACTCCATTGCATACATGGAAATACATGAGTCTACTTACTGAATTCTCCAGATGGAAACTTATGGTTCTTATCATTTAGAAATTCCTTTTTTCAATAATTCTCTGAAAACATTTTCCAGGACTATTATCATCTCTTTTGAGAGAGCAAGCTAATATTACCCATAGTTGGCCAAAATGGATTGTTTTAGATGGAGACATAGATCCTATGTGGATTGAATCATTGAATACTGTTATGGATGATAATAAGGTGAGCAACAAGCAAACACATTTTGTATCTTCTCATTTGAAAGGTCAAAATTTTCTTCAATGTTCATTTTATATTTTATTTTCTAGTCTCTCTCTCTCTCTCTCTCTCTCTCTCTCTCTCTCTCTCTCTGAGATTAGAAGAGTATATGTTCTGTATTTTACATATTATCTTATACCAGAGCCAGGAAAAAAACCTGCTGTTTTAAATAAAAATAATTTCCTGGCCAGCATGCACATTTGAAATTTTGAGAGATATAGACCAAAAAGCTATTTTTCTCAAGTTCTCCTTTGCACCATGTTTGGTCTTCCCTGTCAGAATGTTTTGCTTTATTGTGTTCTTCCACCTTCTTTTTAATGCTGTTTTCCCACATGAGTGTGCAGAATTGAGTCTTAGGTTCATAGTCTCAAGAGTATACCCTCCCCTTTCCAGTTCTGGTAAGTACAGAGAAGGAGATTGAAAATGTATACATCATCCTATGAACCTAATGTACCCCACTAGGGTTTCCCATCACTGCCCACGGCACTTCACTCCCATCCCAAAGTCCTATTCCCTCAAAAAGGAGATGAGGGAGGAATAGGCTAAATTGGAGACCTCTTCAGTCAGGGGGAGCCATCTTCATCCCCTAATTGCATTTTATACAAGGAAACGTTTACTTTCCACCAAATTTTGACAGATATATTTATATGCCTTTTTGATACTGAGATTTTAAAAAGATCAATAATGGTACCTCCAGATGGGAAAAAACTATCTGGAATCTCAGGTTTTTCCCCTCTGTATTTTGGAGATCTCTATTATGTTTTACTTACTCCAAAGTATTTCCTGAAATCTTCCAGCATTGCCAAAGATTTTTCAATCCCACACCCCAGGTTGGTTTAAATGAACCCAGTAGCTTCCAAAATGAAAGGTATCTGTAGTTGCCTATATATTTCTATTGTCTTGAAAGCAGTAAATATGGCTGCCACCAAGGACATTATTACACCAGCCCCTTTTGCGCTGAAATTCTACAAGCCAAAATAAAATGGCAAAATGCTGGTTTTGGAGCAGTCACTACTGCAATTCTTCCATTTGCATGACTGGGGTACTGCTGGCATCATGCTCCCTTCCTGTCCTCTCCCTTAACCCCTCCCTCTCTCCCATATGCCTTACCCAGCATGACTTTAAGGGGGGGGGGGGCTTCAACTGTTTATGTAAAATTACAGATCTCTGCAGCTCCAGTTTAAGGTTTTTAAAACAATTTTTCAAAATTTTGAGGCTTCAGAGTTCTGAAATTGTGCAAAAAATGGAAAATATTATTTAAAAAGTGAGGAGGAGGGAAAGGGGGAGTTGGGGATAGTGATACTACATGACTGCCAATCCTGCAAATGCCCTAGGAATGGCTTTTTGCACCTGCAGTTTTGCACAATTGGCAGTTCATTCATGGGTTTCCCCTGTGAATAAAAAGGGTGGGTCAGGGCCAGGGCAGCTACCAGAGGGAAGTGGCTTCATGCGATCAGCATGACTGATGCTGCTTCCTTCCCATGGGAATCACGGTTTAAAAGCCACGTGTGATAATCTCCCAAGTAAATACAGCTGCTGTTTCCAGGACACAGATTCAACAGAGATCAAACAACAAAAAGATGGCAGTGCAGAATTATCCTAATGCTTAATTAGTGTAATATTGCTAAAGCATTTTGTCACTTTGGCTATATTATTCACTATAACTCCTGAATGATGGCAGTTGTGATGATGATGATGATGATTGGAAACTGGTAAAAATCAATTTCTGAGAAGTTGTATGAGATTTCTGAGATCAATTTCTGAGTTGCTGCATGAGACATGATCAGTAGGGCGGGGGGCAGGAGAAGAAGGGAAAGAAACCTGCACTATTTCATGAGGGAGACTGGATGCAACCCCATGAATATACAGGTACAAAAAAGAATTGAGAAGTCTATACACTTCTCGAGGTTTTTTGACTCATTGTGGAGGCATCCTATATCAATTTTCAAACAGTTTAATTAGTTGTACATGTAACATTTTTATCAGATTTATTTGTAATTTTGCACTGCTGTAGGGATGATGGACACCAAGTGCCAGATTATGAGCTCTGTCATTATCAGTTTTGTAACCAGGCACCTTACAAATGACAGCATGATTGTGTGTATGTGAACATGGCTTCCATCAACATAAGGGACACGTTTGTTCATTGGTCTATTATGAGATTCCTTGGGTCCCATATTGGGAAAAAATGTGGGAAATAAATAAATAAATAAATGCCTTAAACATGAATAGATCTTCTCAAAGTGGCAATTTACTCATTCATTGTCAGAATGTGTACAATAGCTCTTTCCATCAGAATAACATGGTTCCGTTAATTGTAGGTGCTGACGCTTGCCAGCAATGAACGGATTCCTCTGACTCCATCAATGAGACTGCTTTTTGAGATACACCATTTAAAAACAGCTACTCCTGCTACAGTTTCCAGAGCAGGTATTTTATATGTGAACCCACAAGACCTTGGTTGGAATCCGTAAGTAGTTTTTATTTTTTTTAAAAAAAACAACAGTGTAAAATCAAAGGAGGTAATAACATCCTGCCATCAGCTGTATTGGGCTGTGCATTGCCTGTGTTTGGATTGACAACTCTTGTAAGAAATAACTAGAACTTTTCACTTTGATTTCTACTGCAAACATAGATTATAACCTACTCCTCATATGGGCTGCATATCACCATATGGGGAACGTAATGTTGGACTGCAATTCCCATCATTCCTAGCCAGAAATACCATGCAAATAAATGAATGGTTTATTGAGATGGAAACAAGTTTAGTCTTCCCTTGAATTTGCATGCTGGGGATGTAAAGAAAACTAGAATAGAGCTTTGAGAGACTCCACTGAAAAACTGGTCATTTGCCATTATATTTCCTGTAATTTAGAACCTGTTTCTTCACACACACACACACACACACACACACACACAAGGTTTGCTCAAAACCTGAAGTTTTTTGTCACACAAGCAAATTTTTCACCAAAAGATATAAAAATGCCAAAAGTAACAAACAAAAAAAACACAAAAACTTTTTGTTATCTCACTCCATGAAGAGAAATATTTTGAAGCTATTTGTGTTTCTATACAAGAATGAAATGAATTAAGATTTATATCTCTAATGCAAGTTTACCCATACCACCACTTTCTCCTTCTTTCAGGGATCAGAACCATTCACCTCTGCAGGTTAGCTTGGAATTTCAGACCTAAACCAAAGGGCTGTAGGGCTTGACCATAGTTAAAAATGATATTAACTAACTTGTATTAAAACAAGCCAGCTTCAAAAACAATGGTTTGAGATTGGCTTGTTTCAAACAAGCTACAGTTAGGATTAATTAAAACTTGTCTGGTTTGCCCAACACAGGTTATGATTTCAATAAAAAAAATGTAAGCTTGTTTCAAGGCTATGTCAGAGGTGTGGGGGAGAATACACAAGTTGAGGAGAAGTCTTTATGTGTTTTTGTCATTATGTGCTGTAGTTTATCATGATGTCTGAATACAGCCTACATATTTTGAACTGCATAAATGTTATTGTTATTTTAATTGTTAATTATCTAAGAAATTTAGTTTGATGCTTGCTGCAAACTTCCAGTCGACTCAGTTCAACACATTGGACACAATCCTGCATGGCTAAGTGTAGAATAGTGGTTTCACATCTGAAACTATGCTACACTGAGTAATTTGTCACACCCTGGACTTGTTGGAGAGCTGCTAAAGACCCTGCCATTCTGTGTCTGCTGGAAGGAGGGCGCTAAGCCTCAGGAGATGTCTCTGTAGCCAGACATGAAACAATTATATCATCTGCAGGATTTCCAAAGGTCCTTCAGATATCTCATAAAACAGCATAGTCATTCCATATGCTTCTGCAATCCCCCATGTTTTCCACAGGCAGGGAATTTCCATGCAGGACTTTAGGCCCAAAACACATGGGCCAAAAGAAGCAGCTTCCGGCCGCTTTGGGGACATGGCATTCAGATGACGCACACCCCCAAAGCAGCTGGAAGCTGCTCCAGCATTGTGATCCAGTCCTGGAATAATCCAGCTCCTGGCCACGCTGGCTTAGGGCTGTGATGGTGGCCTACTTTGGAAATGGGCCATGCGGCCACTACACTCCCAGCCTGATTGCAGCTCAATTGCAGTCTGGGGGGCAGGGAGAGCTTTGATTGCTGCAGAAGGAGAAAGGCAATACAAACCATCTTGACAACCAAAAATAGACATAATCAAGTGTAAGGTTAACTTACCTCCCATGTTCCACTGACAGGAGGCCAGCCATTACCTATCCAACCTGACCCTTGATGAAACTCATTATCAGAGGGTTTGCATTTATAGCAGCTTCTCGGAGTTCATCATATAAAATAGCCCACTAGGGCACACTCAGCTGGAAGTTTTTCTGGATCATTGGTCTGGCTGGAGCAAGGACCTTCTCTTTTGTAAGACCTTTTCATGTGGAAAAAAATCAGACCCCAACTGTGAAATATTTTAAGGATCTAATGTCTCTACCTCTGAATTTTTGGTGTGTCAGCACAAATTATTGGTTCTGATTGCATTCTTTAAAGTTACTTGACTTTTTATGCCAGGACATGAAAGGCTTGATCAGCATTTTTTTAAAGTGGGGGGGGGGGAGGGCTCTGCTCTTCTGATCCCTGTTGCACTCTTTAGTTTATAGAGTTCTATAAAGGCAAATTGCAAATATTCTAATTCAAGGGGTGGGGTGGGATGTGCACACGTGTATAAGTGCAGTATTTTTTTGTTGTTTTTCTGGTTTTCTACAAGCCAAGCCTTTTTCTGTAGTTAGTTTCTGGGATTACTGCAAATCTGCTGTTTGTCCAGAAATAATTCTCCTATTGCAGGGTAGTTTCACAGGGCAGGCTTCACTTTAACTGTAGTTCCTGACAGCTCAATATGTTATCATATTGCTGTTGACCCAGGAAGTACTGTTTGCTCTAGCAGTCTTGCAGGTTGTTTGCCTTTAAGCCAACTGGTCAGCTTTCAATGAACCTTTCAAGCACTGAAGGAGGTGAATTTATTGGCCACTGCTCTGATCAAGCAGGTTTTTAATAAAATCATTGTGTTTTTTACTTTTTCAGCTATGTTGCAAGCTGGATAGAACAAAGGAGTCACCAATCTGAAAAGGCAAATTTGACTATTCTGTTTGACAAATATGTCCCTCCATGCTTGGATCAGCTCAGAACAAACTTTAAAACGATCACACCCTTCCCTGAGAATAGCATGGTACAGGTATGATTTAAATTATGCAGACACTGGCTGGAATCCTATTGGTATCTGTTTATACCAATAGGTATTAACAGCTGGAGGAAAATGTCCAAGAGCACAATGGGTGTGAAAGACTTCAGATATTGGAACCAGCAGATTTTCTCTACATTCCATCACTTTGCTGTGCGAGCCTGGAGAAACTGTAATTGTTACTATAATGCATCAACAGGATTCTGGTGCTGTTTGTATTTATTCACAGGTTATTTAATTTATAACCTACTTTTCTGTATTAGATTGTACTCAGAGTAGCATACAAAATGCAATATTTTATTTCAAATAACAAATAACTAATCAAAATTATCAGCTTCAAATGAATGGCCCTGGACCCTCCACAGAAGGATACATGTGAAAATAGCCTCAGAAGAATGCAAGGAAGCTCTCACTAAACAAATATTGCCAACAAACCTCTGTGATAGAGTTTTCGTAAGTTGGAAATGTCTTGAAGGCACCCAGCAACAACAACAACAAGAACAACAAGCAGCATTCAGGATTCTATCTATCTCTAGATGGTCAAAAAAAATTGTTGTTGTCTCCCAGGGACAGATTAAGAAAGGATTTCCCCTTTCCAGGAATGGTGTATTACTAAACTGTATTATTGTTTCTGTCTCAAATATCACTTGTGACTTTAATCAAATCCTTTAAAGTGCTTCCTTGTAGTTGTTGTGCTGCTGCATTGCCGTAGGATACAGGTTTTAACTGTTACATAACATTCCCCATATCATCATCACCAGCCAAGGCTTTATAAAAATAAATGTAATCGCATTTCTAAAATAAAAAATAAAAAAATAAAAGTGTGTGTGTGTGTGTGTGTGTGTCTGTATCTGTGTGTATATACATACACACACACAGGGAAATAATAATAATAATAATAATAATAATAATAATAATAATAATAATAATAAATGTTCCTCTTCACATTATCTGTGAAACCTGAGAGACTCATATTTTAGTGAGGCTTACTCCCATGTATATCTGCAAGGATGCAGTCTACACAAGATATTGGACAACTTACTAATTAGATAAAATTGCATAGACATTAGAATATTGTTCTTTTAAAGTATATAACCTATCTTAATGAGTAAGGAAAGTTCACATTAAAAATTATTACAATGTTGTTTTTATGGTTTTTTAAGATAAGCTGATTGGTGCCAATGTAGGCAGAAAATCAATAAAATAACAATATGCCCAGATATTTGCATGAAAGTAGGTTACTCTAATATTCCACCTTCTAAAAGTATGAAGATGGACCTTTATTTCAGCATGCCTCAAAAGTCCTTAGTACTGGTAGTATTAGTGCAACAATCAGGATAATTTATATCATTGACAAGTTATGGTAGCTCAGTGGTAGAATAATACTTTGCATGCAAAAGATCCAAGGCTTGCAAATACTTCTTTTGAAATTCCCTAAGATTTGCTTCCAGTTAATGTAGGCCAGGAATGGAGAATTTTTCTCTAATGGATCTACATTCTTTTAGAACAAGGGTGGGGAAAGTGCAGCCAACACTCTATTTTGAATCTGCTAGGTGTCCTCCAATGCCCATTGACCAACCCATCTATTGATGTAAAAATAATGACCTCAAATTATCCAAATCATCACAAAGCATAGTTCCCCCACAAACCTCCCAAGCCAAGAAACCAAGCAAAATGTGGCTTTTTGTGGGGGGGGGGGGGGGGGGGAGTGGATCTTGAAACCAGAAGTAACACAACCTCACTTCCAGTCACAACACTGTGGCCCACTGGAAAGAATGGCCCCCAACCCCTCTACAATTGCTCATCTTGCCTGTTGGGGGCTGTATGCTGGGAATGCTTGAGGTCACACCCCAAAAGGAGGATGACTGCTTTTTTTCTCTCTTGTATGGATTTCCTGTGAATAACCCATTTTCTTTCATACAGCGGACCCTTGGTATCTGCTGGGGTTTGGTTCCAGGACCCCATCATGGATACCAAAATCTGGGGATACTCAAATTCCATTAAATACAATGGCATAGTAAAATTGTGCCCCTTGTATATATTGTATAAAATTGCAAAATCAAGGTTTGCTTTTTTTTGGATTTTATATATTTTTGAATATGTTCAAACTATGGATGGTTGAACCCATGCAGAGGACTTTTGAAATCTGGCCAGGTGTACCATGACATTAGGCCAAAGACGTATGTCCTATACATAGCAGTGAACTAAATGAACAATAGTGTTGACTTGGCACATGCCAGTTTTTTCTGTTTCTATTACTATAACAGGGAAATACCAAAATATGTTGCATATTTGTTTTTGTTGTTTCTTTCTTCTTTTTAGACTCTGTGTTCACTCCTTGACTGTTTGCTAACTCCTGAAAATCTTCCCTCTGACGGTCCTAGAGAACTATATGAAATATATTTTGCTTTTGCCTGTGTGTGGGCATTTGGGGGAGCCCTCTTTCAAGATCAGGTAAGCCAAAAAGCAGTTTGCTTATACCTAAGGACTTCTTGGTGTGTTTAGAGAAATATATTGTTATAGTGCATAGTCTGTGGCTTGTGCCCTGAAATTATGGCAAAAATCAACTTTGTAATGCCTGTAAATAGGCTCTATAAAAAAATATAGGGATAAAATATTTTCAGCCAGCCAATAAAGAACTCAGTTGAGGGTGGGAAAAGTGCAACCATTCAGATGTTGTTAGACTGCAGCTCCCCACATTATTTACCATTGGCTAACCTGGCTAAGGCTGATGGAAACTGCAGTTGAACAACATCTGAAGGACCAAAGTTTGCCCACCCTTGTGTTTACTAATTTACTAACAGGTTTAGCATCAGGTGGTAAACCATAAAGCTTGGAATTTCAGGAGTTAATCACTGGGATTTCTGAAAGGAAAATCTTTCACCTAAGCCTGGATTATCAGTGGTGCAATGGACATCATTGGCTAGAGGTCTGTGATACTATACTGCACACTTATACATGCAAGTTTCTTGTATTGTGAGTGTAGGAATATTAAGTATCTGTCTGCATGGGCCAAATGAAAATCCCCTACCCCCATTTCCACAGCAAGTAGTCCTGACTGCACAGGGTCCAATCTCCTTGTCTGGTGCAAACAGTTCAGACACCATCCAGCTATTTCAGCACCTAATCCACCATATCACACCCCTTAAAATCTTCCCAGAAGATTCAGGGCCTTCTGTTGTAATACTGGGTCACTGTTTACAGTTTGCCTTGCTGTGCCACCCGACATTGCCACTGCTGGCATGAGTTGCTCACTCTGAGATTAGAACAAGGTGCCCTGCCATATGATTGATGCTGAGCACTTCATTCTACCATCAGAGAGAGTGACTTGCAACAGTGACAGTGCCAGGTGGTACAGCAGAACGATCATGAATGCCCAATAGTAACATGGACAGTGGGACAATGAAAATGTTAAGTTTAGGTTACTTGACTGTTTAGTTTGCTGTGTATGTATCCATAACATGTGCATTCAATAATATAAATATTCCCTTTATACAATATAACAAACTACGGATTCATTTTCTAGCTTTCCAATTATCAAGCTGAATTCAGTCGTTGGTGGTTAAAAGAGATGAAATCTGTGAAGTTTCCATCCCATGGTACAATTTTTGATTATTATCTTGACCCCAGAACTAAGAAATTCCTTCCCTGGAGTGATAAAATTATCAGTTTTGACATGGATACAGATAAACCCTTGCAGGTATTCTCTTTTTTATATATACAAAATGGAGATATCCTCAGATCTCATTCTTTTTTCATGAAAATGTACCTCTTTTAAATTCTCTATTTGCACAACATACTATTTTTAGATTGTGCTCTATGTATGTATGTATGTATGTATGACACCATAATACTAGTAAAAAAAAACCTCACAGGCCTAGAACAACTACTAAGGAAGATCAAGGAAGAAAGTGCTAAGGCAGGCTTACTGTTGAACATAAAGAAAATAAAAATAATGACCATGGAGACTCTACACAAATTCAACCTAGACAATGAAGAAAGAGAAACAGTAAAAGAGTTCTCATACCTAGGATCAAACATTGATCAGGTACTGCAGCTAGGAAATCAAAAGAAGATGAAGAATGGGGAGGGCAGCTATGAAACAACAAGAAAATATCCTAAAATACAAAGGGCCTTTGCAGACTGGCAGAAATAGTGCACATTAAATTGAGGCACTGCCCTGGCTCAGTGCTAGGGAGTCATGGGAATTTTATTTTTTTTCTGAGACATTGAGCCTTCTCTGTCAGAGAGCTCTGGTGCCACAATAAATTACAGTTCCCATGATTCCCTAGCATTGAGCCAGGGCAGTGCCTCAATTTAATGTGCACTATTTCTGCCAGTCTGCAAAGGCCCAAAGGTGTACAATTGAGCACAAAAGTTAGAGTTATACAAGCCATTGTATTCCCTATTACCATGTCTGGATGGGAGAGCTGGACAGTTAAGAAAGAAGATAGGAAGAAAATCAATTCATTCAAGATGGTGCTGGAGAAGAGTGCTGAGGATACGATGGATAGCCAAAAAGACAAACAAATGGGTCCTAGAGCAGATCAAGCCTGAAATCTCCCTGGAAGACAAAATGATAACGTTGAGGTTGTCATACTTTGGTCACGTCATAAGAAAGAATGACTCCTTGGAAAAGACAATAATGCTAGATGGGTGGACTCTATTAAGGAGGTCATGGGTATGAATTTACAGGAACTAAACAGAAAAGTGGAGGACAAGGAGTCTTGGAGATGTCTCATCCACAGGGTTGCCATGGGTTGAGATCAACTCGAGGGTGCTTAACAGCAACAAACAAAAATGGAATGAGATCCCTTTTACAAAGATTAATATTGTTTCTGTACATAGATTCCAGTGAAATAAGTTGATAAATTGAATATAAAGTGATATTTCATTTTGCCATCTAGGTTAATGCCAAGTTTGAAATAGCAGAGTACTTTGCTGACATGCCTCCTTCCCAAACGGCTGTTGTGGTTACATGCTGTTAACATGGGTGGGATTTTGGCAATTTGGAAGAATTTGGGCTTTCTCAATCTGGCAGTAGTAAAGAATGCAAATGCTACTGCCTTTGCCAAATCAGTATAAGAGGGGTTACAGTATTATGAAAATTATGCAGTGACTTAGGTTTGAGGGTTTTTTTAAAAAAATCTCAAATGATTTTCAGTTCATTTCTACAAACTGTATGTTCCACACCGGCTATGTTCATATACAGCAATTAAATTTATGAGCCTACAGCCAATTACTAATCCCAACTGCTACAGACCCATTGTATCAGTTGCTAAACAATAAGTCAATATTTTTATGAATTCCACTGATTCAATGGATCTGCTCTCTCTGGTGTTAGCAGTTAGTTTTAAGCCATGGTTTATAGTTAATTACTGGAGTGAGTCTAGCTGGGCCTTGGACTCACAGGGGGAAAGCAGATGGAAGAAATGTGCCTGTTGGTTGTTCTGTCTGTTGCTATAGTTCTTATGTTTAAAAACAAACAAACACATGAATATATAATTCCAGTACAAATAACAATACTTTATTCTTATTTAGAAGCTGAGGGTTTTTCCACACTGGATGAGAGGAGAACATATGACTTACACATATAGATTCTTTTTATTTGAAATGGACACAAATGCCTCTGCTTCTGGAAATGCTTTACATACATAGGCGTGTCTTTGTGTACACAGTAAACTACACAGATGTGGGAATTTATTTAGATTATATAAAAATGCTTGTGCAACAGTATGCTTCATAAAAAGAATAAGGTCTATTTTACATAAATAATATCAGTGGCATGTTACATAATTCATTTTAATGTCAAACACCTTCATTTGTACTTTGATGGTTCAGGCTGTCTTTGTTCACACATCTGAGACCACGTGTCTAAGATACTTTCTGGATTTACTCTTGAAAAAAGGCAAGCCTGTGATGCTTGTTGGAAATGCTGGAGTGGGGAAAACTGTGTTCATTGAGGAATGTCTTGCTGGTCTCTCTGAGGATTTCTTGGTGTCCAGAGTTCCCTTCAACTATTACACTACATCAGCAGTACTGCAGAGTAAGTTCTTCATGGTTCTCATTGTATGAAGAAGTCCTTTTAAAATGAACCTATGTACTAGGTACTTAGAAATCACCAACATTTAATATTAAAACTCATAGTGATATTAAAATGCATTACTTAGAATGGCCATTTTATTTCTTTCTGACGTTATCCACATGGGTCAAAGGACATCGCTGGTACTGAGAAGCCCCTCCTTGCTGCATCTGATGTGAAAATGGCACCTGGCTGCACCTGCAGGGCTAGACACCCCATTTCCACATCAGACGCAGCAAGGGGGGGGGGGGTTCTCAATACCAGCAATGGCATGGCAAGATAAGGAGATCATGCCAGTAGCAGGTCCCAGGTTGGTGCAGAGATGGGTGTGTAAACACCTGCCCACCCCCACAGTGACCTAGGGGCTGACCCAGGTAAGCACAAGAGCCAGACAAGCACAGACTCAGCCCGTTCTCTTCTGACCAATCTGCTCAGCTCCTCCATAATGCAAAATATAAAGTGGGACCATGTTATTAGTGAAGAGTGATAATTATGTTCACAATCACAGAGATCCAATTCAGTTTTCTCCCTCTGGTCCTGCCCAACATGCTGAAATCAAACATAGAAATTATCTGCATATGAAAAATCAACAGTAACTTGGGGGATACACATGAACCAGAGCACAGTGCAATAGATTCCAGGACAGTTCCTTCCTACTGGCAGCACTGCTAGTTTCATGGGTGATGGAGGAATAAAGGGAATGGTATGCTCCTTTCAAGTACCCCTTGTTCCAGGAGTCTCCAGTATGGGCCATTATTGCCATTAATAAGTGACTATTCTGACTGGAGGGGACAGTAGGAGCTGCTCCAACCCCTCTCTAACAGAGCACAGGGTGCTCAATTGCCCCCATACTTTCTTTGTACAGATTTTTTTTTCTTTACATATAATAAATTGACTTCTTAATCATCTTATTTATCTTAATGAGAGATTCTAGAAGATAAGTATACACCGCTTTTCCTGCTTGTTTCCACCTTGAAAATCTTTAGAAATTACTGCAAATGTTTACCTTCAAAGACATAAAATTAATAATGAATTCTATTGATACAATGATACAAAATATTGTGTATCTTATGCCCTCATACATTTCACCTGTACATTTAGAAAGTCTCTCATGTATCTTTTTATTCCCCACATTAAACCCATGGGGCCAGTTAAAAAGCATTGCAGCAGTAAGCAATGAAAACATGTTAATACTATTTTGAGAACTATAATTCAGACTTTAAAACTGAAAAACCTGCCCGTAAGGTCAGTGAATTCACTCGAAATACCTACTGTTTTAATAAGATTATTACAGCACAATAAGTATGCTGTGTATTAAAACATCATGCACCTAATTTTGGTATTAGGACAATGATAACTTTCTATAAAGCTTATGAAATGTTCCTCTCTAAGGAAATTATTTGCCTGATTTCAGTCAGAGATTGTATTCTGTGATGTTATTTGTTTTTATGTGTGAACAACAGAGGGGAAGAAAAATAATGTTTATAGCAGTCCTTATAATTAGTAGTTATATATATTCGATTATTTTTCCATTAGGAAGTCTAGGAAATTAAGCTGAAAATTCTTCCTTCTAAAACTAGACGATCTTGGAGAACAATCCATCAAACATTGTTTTTGCACAAACCTTTTATTTCAGTGTGGTTTAAACAGGACCCTATAAAGTTAGTACACTAAATTTAACTATAGAAAATCTCTCTGTATTAGTACTGAGAAGTTGCTGTATTATACTTTAAAGTAGTTAAATGCTAGTAATATCAATATTAATGCTGGGATTTTCCGGGCAGGGCAAAAGTGCTGGATGTTTGCTTGAAGGTTGTGGTATTTCTTATTGTAATTCTCAGGTTTATTTTTAAAAATATCCAAACAACCATTATATTATCCCAGACTATTTTCTGGCTTATTATTCCCATTTATTTTGCCTTTACTCCACTTATTTCTACATACACCGCAACATTTTATTCACACCTTTAGATCTTTTTAATTCTGAGTCATATTGTCCCCTTCTCTTCTCTTCTCTGATAATTTTTTTTAGTGGCATAATGCATCAATGCATCAGTAAAATGGCACTGCATTATAACACTATAACAGTTCAAAAGCATGCAAATGCAAGTAGATAAATAGGTACTACTTCTCAGTGGGAAGGTAAACAGCATTCTGTGAAACCATGCTGGCCACATGATCACAGAGTAGTCTCTGACAATGCTGGCTCTTCGGCTTAGTAAAGCACCACCCCCTATGGTCCCACAACGGTGAATACATTTACCTTTACCTTATAACACTATAACTCTATGAAAAAGATTTACAACTTGTCCCATTTTTAAAAAATAAAAAAACACCCTTTGAAGAACCCTAGTGCAGATCCAAGAAATCACTGCAAGAAACTCCTCACAAGATGGAACAAATAGATATAGAGATGACAACAACAAGCAAAATCAGGCAAAACCCAAGGAGCTATATCATACAAACTCAAACTTCTTTGACTAATATGGAAGAACCAATAATAAACATGTATTGCTTAGAAGAATACTCAAGTTTTTTTCTCAACAAAAGTTAGCAATGATCTCATGTAACTCCAAAATGATGACTGGGGAGCAGAAGGATGGATAAAAGAGAAGATGTACATGAACCTGCAACCTCGTTCCATTCCCTAAATTCAATTTTCAGTATTTAAGTAGACTATTCCAAGCAAGTGGAGTCAATTTGGCTAGCTGTTATTTCCAGCAAACATGCAGCTTACCAGTCATACAATTTATAGGTAGAACATTTTAAATTGCTTTGCAGTCTCTGAGTGAGGGTCAGAGCAAATGCACTACAAAGTGAGATGAAACCATTCCACCCGACACTCATGTGAAGTAAAGAGGAAAGTCCCCTAACACTTCTGTAATACAGACAGCTTCTTCTTTTCATCTAAGATCTACATCTGTGTACAAGCATTATATAGCTTTTGTAGTTTTGTGCCTCTATTATATTTTTGCATACTGTCTAATTAGAAGGCTTTGCGGTGTTTCCCCATCGTGTATAATCATGAATAAATATGAACTAATGTATTTCAGGGATTCTTGAGAAAACCCTGGAGAAGAAAGCAGGCCGTAATTATGGTCCACTGGGAAACAAGAAACTAGTTTACTTTGTTGATGATATGAATTTACCAGAAGTGGATGTTTATGGAACAGTTCAGCCTCACACACTGATTCGTCAGCATATAGATTATGGACATTGGTAAGTGATTATTTCCATTTTGTGGCTCAGTAGAATATACGTTCTTTATTATGAAAATCTATTTTACCTGTTTTAAGACTCCTGACAAAATGTTAGTGTAGGTTTGAAATAACTGATGTTTTATTCCAGATTTCCCACCTATCTGGAGAATTGTTAATTTGCCCTATGACAAAATCTTATTTCTGGTGATTAAGTATCAATTATGTTTTGCTCGCAGTGTAATTGAAGGTAAATGTTAGATCTATTGCTTGAAACTAACTACAGGGTCATTCAGACATCATTTTGTTTTTTTTAGCTGGATGACACAAATAAGCCAACCCACATGTTTCAGGTTTGTTATGCACATCATTTTTCATTGGAACCACACCTCTTCACACCTCTCCATGTTCTGTTGCTCAGACATTCTCACTAGCCCTGTGCCTCTCCCTCAAGGGTGCCAGTGACCCCTTTGAAAAACTGTCCCCAGCTGGGTCTCTTGAGGCAGTGGTTATGTCAACAATGTCTCCCACTGCTCCCTGAAGCTGATGGCCACCAAGAGACAGGGGGCAGGGGGGAAACAAAAAAGAGAGAGTCCTCCTCTCCCCTTATCAGAGGGGTAAGGTGCAGCTGGACATGCAGGGTTAAATTCTTGGTCTATTCAGATCATTATTCACACTGCTGATGATGCAAATCTTTTTTTTAGAAACTCAGAAAAACCCTGGAACCAATTATCCTGGGTTAAATGGGGATTTTGACAGCCCCCCTCCCAAAAAAACTGAATTGAGTGCATTCGATGAGCAGCAGAGATTCAACCTGGATTCATCCCGGATTATTTTCAACATCTGAATAACCCCAAATGTATAAATGATTTCTGTGTCATTAACCTCTTTATATATCTTTAATTAATTTAAAAATTGTTTCTGTAGGTATGATAGGCAGACATTAACTTTAAAAGAAGTTCATAATTGTCAGTATGTTGCCTCTATGAATCCAACTGTTGGCAGTTTCACCATCAACCCCCGACTTCAAGTAAGTTTACAAATGCTATCTCATAGTGACCCAAATATCTCTACTTTACAGTTCTATAAACAGTGCTAAAAGATTAGTTTCTCATTACAGAAGACCTGACAGATGATTTAGACAAGTGCTTTGTAATGCATACATAAAATTGCCAATAATACTAGGAAGGATTTGGATTATTGTGTAGTCATGATTTTATTGTGTGTCTGACTTTGTGTCTGACTAAAGTCAGTTATGCACAAGTAAACGAAGACACAACTCTTCATATGCCTATTGATGGTTGTATTTTTTCCTTAAAAGATAATTACAAAACCTTTTAAAGGAACAATTTGTGCTTTCCAGTACCAGTTGGTGATAAACAGGAGTACACAAATACTGACACACTTTCATGTTCTGGATTATGTTTTAAAAGAGGCTCCTGAATAATCTGTTTGCTACCCTGCATAAACCTGAGTAAGTGCAGGAACATATTCCTCAATGCTAGAAGTGTAGCCATCAATCATTGCACTGGCTTTCAGAGGAAGGATATAGAAAAGCACAGGTCTCCATCTGCTCACAGGCTTTTTGAATCCTAGAAAAAACATCCTTACAGATTTTCTTACCCTATTGTGTTTCATAATAGGTACATAGAACTTTTTGGTCAGATGCACCTGTAAAAAACAAGATCAACTCTGTATCAGTTAGATATTTTTATTTTCATTTTAATAGGATGGAATTCCTGGAGTGGCAAAGTGCAACAGGTGGCTGGAAATAAAGGACTTATATCTGTTTATGCGCTTAGATAACAGTCTAGGACAACATTTTTCCTCAGGAAAATGATATACATAAACATTGCAACTTGAGGCAAAGCTTTTGTGATCTTTCAGGGACCACAAGGCTGTGGTTTCCCCCCCCCCCCCCAGCTGGAGGGTAAGAAGGCCATGCTTGAACTGTCTGTCTGTTCACCAAATTGTATCCCTGTGTAGAAAGACATCATATGAAATGTATTTCTTGTTTATGGCTCTTCACAAAGCAGAAAAATAAATAAATAAATAAATAAATGGCACGAGGATACTCACATTGCATGTGCCTTAAATTATTTACCTTTATTCATGTCTCTAGTTATTCACAATATGTTCACTGTCTCTTTGGTAACTATATTATAATTACTATAGTAACAATATGTTTCTATGCTAAAACATGCATTTTCTTCATGTTTCAGAGGCATTTTGCAGTATTTGCAATGAATTTTCCATCCACTGATGCTCTGAATACCATCTATAGCAAGATCCTTGACTTCCACTTTCAACATCATGGCTTTAGTCCATCAGTGTTAAAACATGGCCCTGCTGTGGTTCAAGCAGCAATATGGCTTCACCAAATAATGGTTCAGAACTTTCTACCTACAGCTGTTAAATTCCATTATATTTTCAACCTTCGAGATCTCTCCAACATCTTCCAGGTTATGTATAGCTTTAATTTGCATGCAAATATTTAAGCTAGCTAATAAAATAAGAGTTGGGCAATGTGTAATGCTGAAACCTTAAAAAACATATCTTGTCTATAGTAGACAATTAATTTGAACTAACATTTTGTTTACTTCTCAGGATTACTCATTAGAATTAATATATTTTGGAATACATACCAAAATGCCACTTGTGACTAAACTTTCTTTGCTACTCAGTTTAATTGCACATGGCAAACTACCTATTACAGCAACACAGGTGCTGTATAAAGGTAGGTGGAGTTGAGGAAGCACACTCTTAAAGCTAAAAGGTGTTATCAGGTGAAAGTTATAACCCTTCTTAAGCTTATTTCCCTTGCTCATCTTTTCTGGGAATGTACAGGAGAGAGAGGCTTGGGGCTAGGATTGGTAAAACTAGGAGGGAGGAGGTCATATGAATGTCACTCTTAAAAATCAGAATCCAGTTCCCACTTTATACATGGAAGGTATGCAGCCTTTCCTCATGGGGAATGAGATTTCTGTACGAATTCCATCAGATGATTCCCTATTAGATTTTGCTTCCAGAGCATTTTTGTTTGCTGGTATGTTTTGGTTTTTGCCCTCACTTCTGTTACTGTTCTGGTCAGCTTTTTAATTCGACTCTTTGTAATCTCCTTTTTCACATCCTATTTATACAGCAGGAGTCCCTGGAGGAAAAGGAGGGAGAAGGCTTCTTCCTCACCCCAAGTGACCTTGATGAGTATTGCTGCTTTTGCAATAGCAGTAATGGTGCATAAGCAGTGAATAAGTGATGCATAACCAGTGATTTAGAATGAGAATTAGAGTTTTGTATAAGTGCATAAGATTTCAAGATACACACCATTTCTAATCAGGAGGAAGGGAAACAAGGAGCACATAATTGATCTCAAAACCTGTGTTGAGCATATAATTGATCTCAAAAACCTATATTATGTTGCATTACAGTAGCAAAGTATATTATTGGAACTTGACTTTGGCCTTAATATGCTTGAGACTTATGCTCAGAGCCAGTTTGTCACTGGCCAGTCTCAGCCCTAGCAATACTGACTAAGCAGGGAGGGAGTAGGAAATGGTGTGGAATGTTTACAAGTATAAAGGTATGGTTTCATTTAGTTTTTAATGTCGCATTTTAGAAACTCTTGGTAGTACCTTATGCACTTTCGCTTACATGCAAATTATGTATTCAACTGCAGTGGTGGAAGGAATACTTCCCTACACATAAAAATGTTGCAAAATAATTGAAGGACCCTGCTGAATGGGATGATCTGTATTGCAGGAGAGGGAAATCTGAAAGCCAGCCAGATGAACTTTCCATCAGCTGATCCTTTCTGCCCATAAAAAGCAGATCCTGAGTCCAATCCTTTGCATATCTTTGTGCATCTTGCTGTAATGCTCCTTTATATTTTTTTAAATACCCTTTTTGTTTCATTTGTAGGGAATTTTGTTTGCTAAACAACAATGCCTAAAACACCCCAATGATCTTGTGCACCTGTGGCTTCATGAGTCTTCACGTGTCTATGGTGATAAATTGGTGGAAGAAAAAGATTGCACTCTCTTTCATAAAAAGTTGATCGACACTGCACATAAATACTTTGAGGTAGAGCTGTAAATCAGCAGGGTACTTACACATTTGTAAGGACACCATAATCTGAAAATTATTCAGTGTGACAAATTTCAAGTAGCCATGGAAAACCAGTACTGTATAACTCAAATAATAAATTAGTTAGCAAAATTCTGATTTAACAGTGCAATTGATAGGCATAGAAACAATTAGATATACAGTAGTCCCTCCAGATTTGCGGTTTTGATTATTCACAAATCAGAAGCCAGCTGAAAGAACAGAAGGGCGGGGGGATGAGGAGAAGTCCCTCCACCCTCCTGTCGCTTCCCAGGGCTGGCTGACGGGGCAAGAGGACAGGGGGGTGAGGAAAAGTCAGTGTTCACCTGTGCCTCTTTCCTCCCTCCACCCTCCTATCACTTTAACTGGCTTCCCAGAGCTGGTAAAGGCAGGGGAGGGGAGGGGAAGAGCCAGGCAGCCATCACAGGCATCGGACAGGAGGTGGGAGGGGCTTACCTTATTCATGAAATTTCCATATTTGTGGCGGTCCTGTTCCCCTAACCCCCACGAATCCGGAGGGACCACTGTGTTTCTATATGGTAGCTTTTCTTATTAGAAATGACACAACAATAAGAGATTTGATAGGAGCGCCTCAGTGACTGAGACTGAGAATGGCTGTCAGAAAACAGCTTTGGAAACGGGTACATTGACGTAATGGTGGTGAAGTTAATGGTTTCCATGCCAGTGAATTGGTAAATGTGCTCCAGGTTGTACTCTGAACATTTCAAAACTAGTCTGAACTTTCCAAGCTAAAATCCCAGAGCACAACCCTACTGACATGAGAGGCACCATCTGCCACTGGTTGAGAAGAGAACCACTAACCTGGGTAATGGACTCTTTGCTCACCCATGGATTTATTTCTGCAAGTGACCCTTTCTTCTGCATTCCCATGGTCACAAGAAATGTTTCATTAATTCTCATGTTAATGATACTTCAGTTTTTCCCCAGACATTTTTTTTGTTCCAAAAAAACCTTCTCTTTCTTTCAAAATCAGAAATGACCTAGGTTGGTTGCATCCCATAGAGGTTTGGGGCAAGTGGAAAAAGGGTTGGGTTTGGCCTTGAGTTTTCTACAGTTGTGCTTCCTTTGATAGGCTATAGTGTACATAGGGACCTATCTTTATATCTCAGGAATTCATTTAATAATTACCAAACCTGACAGGGAGTGAGCCACATATTTAAGGCAAGATAAACAATATACATTTCCAGGTATGGATGTGTGTGCATATGTTTTAAATTCTGGCTTTTTTTTTTTTTTTTACATTGCCAACTTGCTAGGATGTGGAAGATCACATTCTACTCCAGCAACCACTTATTTACTGTCATTTTGCAAATGGTGTGGCAGACCCTAACTACATGCCTGTCAAAGATTGGGAAGTGCTAAGGAAGATACTTGTGGAGACCCTAGAAAACTACAATGAACTGAATGCATCTATGAACTTAGTTTTATTTGAGGATGCCATACAGCATGTGTAAGTAAATGTCTAGGTGTAGCCTGAGTAAGAGCTCAACATAGGTCTGCATAATTTATATAATTTGTAATCATCTGCTTTCATGTATAGACCAAGGAACAAAGCACAAAATACATTTTTTTCTCCTTCACACGGGATTCATGGTGTAGCATGTAGTTAAGAGAATACATGTGAGACTAGAAATCCCTGACTGAAATCTTGTCTGAGGCATGACCTCACTAGGTGGTTTCAAGCAAGCTATCATATGTTAGGTTGAGACCTCCATCTGTAATACAGAAATAATAGTACTGGTCTCCTTCCCACCCCTACAGGAAATAGAGCAGCTTTCTGTTTTTCATAAGGGTCTATATCCATGTGTTATTGGATGTGTGCCACACCCAGAGATTTAAAAGTTACTTTTGAAGTACAACTCCCAGAATCCCCCAGATGAGTGGGAGATATTGGGAGTTGAATCAAAACGTAACTTTTCAAATCTCTGGTTGTTTCATGCAATACTGTTTGTTTTTTCCAGCAGTAGTATTCAAATATGAGAGCCAGCATGGTATAGTGTTTTGAGTGTTGGACAAGGATTCCAGGAGACAGGCTTCAAATCCCTGCTCAGCCATGGAAACCTCTGGGTGACTTTGGGCAAGTCATATTCTCTCAGCCCTAGGGGCCTTATCACATGGGGTCTGAAGCAGAAGGTATCCAAAGGTAATCCAAAGCTAAAACGTTTTTCCTTTCCTTGTGTCCACACATTATCCAAAGGCAATCCAAAGCTAAAACGTTTTTCCTTTCCTTGTGTCCACACATATCCAAAGGCAATCCAAAGCTAAAACGTTTTTCCTTTCCTTGTGTCCACACATATCCAAAAGGCAATCCAAAGCTAAAACGTTTTCTTTCCCCGTGAACCGAAGTCAAAGGGGATCTTTTGACATTCGGTTTTTTGGGGAAGTAAGGCTATGGAAAATGTCGGAGGGAGGGCGAGGAACCCCCGCCGCCGCCTCCTCGAGGCCGGAGAAGCCTCTCAGCCTGTGCCTTGGGCCGGCTGGAGGCCTGAAAGGGAGGACGAGGTGCGGGAGGGAACCCCCGCCGCCGCCTCCTCGAGGCCAGAGAAGCCTCTCAGCCTGTGCCTTGGGCTGGCTGGAGGCCTGAAAGGGAGGACGAGGTGCGGGAGGGAATCCCCGCCGCCGCCTCCTCGAGGCCGGAGAAGCCTCTCAGCCTGTGCCTTGGGCCGGCTGGAGGCCTGAAAGGGAGGACGAGGTGCGGGAGGGAATCCCCGCCGCCGCCTCCTCGAGGCCGGAGAAGCCTCTCAGCCTGTGCCTTGGGCCGGCTGGAGGCCTGAAAGGGAGGACGAGGTGCGGGAGGGAATCCCCGCCGCCGCCTCCTCGAGGCCGGAGAAGCCTCTCAGCCTGTGCCTTGGGCCGGCTGGACGCCTGAAAGGGAGGACGAGGTGCGGGAGGGAATCCCCACCGCCGCCACCTCGAGGCCGGAGAAGCCTCTCAGCTGGTGCTTTGGGCCGGCTGGAGGCCTGGAAAGTGAGGGGGGGAACCCCCGCCACAGCCTCTGCCTCCTCCAGAAAGGCCCCAGAAAGGCCCCGGAAAGACCGCGCTTCCTTTCGGATTCGGTAAGTCTTCGCTTAATATTCGCTTCCTGGCCAGCGTTTGATAAGGCCCCAGGAGAAAGCAATGGCAAATTGCATTCCTTGCAGAGAAATCTTGCAGAGAAAACCAGGGTCACCATAAGTTAGAAATGATTTGAAGACACACAAAACACACACACTGCTGATATTATTTTGGTGCCTTGTTCTGAAACTATACATTCTGACCTCTCTTTCATTATCAGATGCCGTATTAGCCGAATCTTGGAGTCATCTCGTGGTTATGCACTTTTGATTGGAGTTGGTGGCAGTGGGAAACAAAGCTTATCAAGACTTGCTGCATACATTGGCTCTCTTGAAGTATTTCAGATTACCCTGAAGAAAGACTACACAATTCAAGATCTAAAGGTAAACACAAATATTTTATAATTGTTTAGAAGATGGCTATGTTTGAAATTATGCCATTTAGGATTAAAATAAATTTGCTTTTCATCCTTTTTATGCACAACTAGAAATAGAGTGTAGAAAGGAAGGAGGTATCAATTTTGTCTTTTGGTTTTCCTCACCAGAACGTTCCCTCTCACCTTTAGGGAAATAGTCTTGCAGAACTTTCTCAGGCCCTGCCTCCACAGGCCCCAGGGAGTGCTTGATTAATTGGCAGGAAGACCGAGTGACACATGGTCCAAACCACAGTTCTGGTGTGAACAAACCAGATGTTTCTCAACCCTTTCAACACCAGAACTGTGGTATACCACTCTTAAAACATTAAAATATCAATGGATCATCCCGAAAGATCTTGAGCCCTTCATTCTGACGTTAGGTGCCTATTTGAAATTCAACCCACTGTGCTGCCCAGCACATCTGCCACCATGGGTCACTCACTCTGAGGTCAGAATTAGGTGCCCAGCCATATGATCATCACTGGGTACCTCATTCTGACCTCAGAATGAAGCAACATGGCAGGGGACGTACCAAACAACACAAAAGGATGTGTGTGCCAACAGCAGCCCTGTGTTGGAATGGAGGGTTGAGTTAATGAGGGGAGATCAGAGCAGCCCCAGGGCCAGAATACTCTGGGCTGCTCTTGGAGTATCCTGGCCAGTGCAGGCAGGACCTCAGTCTCACTCACTCATACTCAGGGGCTGGGGAAATGTATACCCATTTCTTTTAAATATATACCATTTCAGACTAAGGGCTTAAATGGACCACATATTATGTTGGGTCAAATCTTTAGTGGATGTTGGTTTATCTAGCTGTCAGCATATTTTTATCTGACAGTTTGCTCTACTAGGTTTATATTTAGAAGGAACCGTGTATGGCATTAGGTTGTTGTGATCTTGGATGTAGTTTCCTTTCTGACCCTTTCCTGGATATGAATAGGCAAGAGATAGTGTCCTGCTAAACAGAACTCAGGCATAAATGTATCTTTTTCAGAAAATCCACACTCCACTAAGTATGAGGATACAGACTCTGGAAAAGACACATGTAATAAATCCTGCTGATCTAGCAGAGTAGCTTAACTCCCTATTGCATGGGATCTGTTTATATGAAATACAGTGTACTTTGGCCACATTATGAGAAGATGTGACTCACTAGAAAAGACAATGATGCTTGGAAAGATAGAGAGCAGCAGAGAGGAAGACCACACACCAGATGGATAGACTCAATCAACGGCCCTAGGTTTTAAGGAAATGTGAGGATAAGGAATCTTGGATATCCCTCCTTCACAGGTTACCAGAGGTTGAACAACAACAAAACTTAACCCACAATTCAGAGAACATTAAATAGGAACTGTTGCACAAATGTTTTCCGATTGTTGAAATTGCATTAGAAACTTGAAAATGATACCTAGAACTGTAGAAGTGCACTTCATGTTTGTCAAGTCATGTAGCTAGTTTGTTGTTGCTGATGATGAAAATGAAATTGAAAAGTAATGAAAAGCAATGAAATGCTTTCAGGACACTGAATAGATAGTTTTATCCAGATTAAGGAATTCTTGACAGGGAATAGTTTGACACTCCATTAACATCAGTTTTCTGAATTACCAGGAAAGGTTTTTCTTTTATCAATTCATTACTTTTTCATTCTCACACAGTGATCTTACAAGACCACTGTTTTCTTCACTGTTACCATTTAAAAACAAAACAAAAATAAGGCGTATAAGACGACTTGGTGTATAAGACGACCCCCAACATTTCCAGTTAAAATATAGAGTTTGGGTTATACTCGCCATATAAAACTCTTCCAACGCACACCAAATAATTTTTTTTTTAAATCAGATTTTATTTCAGTATGGTAATTTTAATTCAAATGCTTATGACAAGCAGGTATTTAGAAGGAAAACTGTCACTTATAAACACAACAAACTACAGCTCCCATGTTCCCTAGCATTTATTTCTGCAGTGTGTTTTGGACCTTATTTTTTTTTAAAAAATAGTCCAGATTTAAATGCTGCTTTAAAAATTATTTCCATCTCCCAGCTATGAGATGGTTGGGGGGAAATGAAAAAGTGTTGGGGGGGAAGGCTAGGTGATGCATTCTGGGGTATGTACAATTTGCGGCCAAGTAAGTGACCCTGGGCATGTCACATGCTCTCAGCCTCAGAGGATAGTAATGGCACCTCCCATTTGAAGAAACATGCCAAGAAAACCCCATGATAAGGGTGCCTTAGGGTCGCCATAAATTGGAAAGGACTTGAAGACACACAAAAACAACAAAAAGTCTGCAATTGTTTCATAGGTAGTACATGGGAATAGGAGCCAGCATGGTGTAGTAGTTTGAGTGTTGGACTACCATTCTGGAGACCTGGGTTTGATTCCCCACTCTGCCATGAAACTCACTGGGTGAACTTGGACAAGTCACACACTCTCAGCCTCAGGGGAAGGCAATGGCAAATCTCCTCTGAACCAGTCTTGCCAAGAAAACCCCAGGAGAGGATCGCCTTAGGGTTCCTCCTCTTCTGCCAAGGCTTCTTCCCACCCCCACCTCTGTCCTCCTTGTCCCCCTCTTCTCCCAAGGGGTCCTCCTATTTCCACCTCTGTCCTCCTTGTCCTCCTTTTCTCCCAAGGCTTCTTCCCCCTTGCACCTCTGTCCTCCTCCTCCTCCTTATACCTGGCATATAAGACAACCCCCAACTTTAACCACAGATTTCCCTGGTTAAAAAGTCATCTTATATGCTGGAAAATACGATATGAGTACCTATATCCAGGAGAGAGTTGAGTCATGTTATAGATATGTAAATGCAAAACTGCTGCTCTCAATTGACTTACACTTTCAATGTTATTTCTGGTTATTTCTCTATCCCTTCTTGTTTTGGTATTTTAATGTAACATGAATGATTGCATCTTTTCTTTACAGGTAGATCTTGCCAATCTGTATATCAAGACAGGAGCCAAGAACATTCCCACTGTGTTTATACTGACAGATGCTCAAGTTCCAGATGAACGCTTTCTTGTGCTGATTAATGACTTGTTGGCATCAGGTGATTAGACCTACACGTTTCTTGAAATATCCTTCCAATGACAAATTATCTGCTGTTCCAATGAACTTTAAAAGGGGGATTAGTTGTCTTCGAAATGTTTTCCAATGTGGCTAGGATGTCCTTTGGGGAAAGGTCATATTAGCCCTGCTTATTTTTGAATGATGTTTAGTTTGCTTAAAACAATGTTCCCCCTGAAAAATTAGTATCAAGGTCAATATCAAGGATAGATGTAAGCACAATTTCTTGGTGTTTCTTTTGTATTGGTTCCCTCCTGCTTACCCAGCTGGACTGATTGATTCCAAGGATAGGCAGGGAGTACTTCCTGACAGTATATTAGATTAACATATCTATATATAATTATATGTCAGTCATGGTGTATGATTATTTAAATAATAGCTTTTAAATGAGAAAATAAAACATAGCCTATTAATTAGTTAGACAGCCATCAAAGTGGTCAACTTTGTTGTAATATCAGCTTTTAATGCCATTACAGGAAGGTGTTTTGGAAGACATAACAGTGGCTATACTTGTATTTTGTGATTTCTTGTTGTGAAATACATTATCCATTTTTTTAACACAAAGGTATTCCTCATCTGCAGGAGACCAATCTATGACAGTTTGTGCTACAACCTCTTTCACTTGGTTACTGTAGTCTCAAAAGATGTAACACGAACACTGTGCATACTGCTATTCCTCAGTAATCAACTTAATTTCTACCATTCAGTGTCAGATCAAATAAGTTCTACTAGATTTACAGCCAAAATAATAAAGTGTTCTTGCCTTGTGATTCATTTGTGTTTACTTTGTAATTGTTGGGATGTCTTTTCGTTTTAATGTAGGAGAGGTTGCAGATCTATTCACAGATGAAGATATGGATGGTATAATTACAGGAATGAGGAGTGAAATACGGGGGCTTGGTCTTCTTGATACTAGAGAAAACTGCTGGAAGTTCTTTTTACATAGAGTACAATTGCAGCTAAAAGTAAGAAATAGTATATCAGGAATTACAGATGAGTAAACTTAAATTTAACTATTGATGGATTGTTTGATGTATGAACACAATAGGTATTAGAAAGCATATAAGACTTTCTATTTTCTGTCCCCAGCAAACTGAGACGTGTGCTTTCAGGAATCAAACATTTTAAAATAATAGTTTCATTAGTAAATTAATGCAGAATATGTTCAATATGTACACTCTGCTGAATTGCATCTGCCAAATGGATATACTTGTAAATTATATCAAATCCAAATTATTCTGGAAACTTTAAGTTCTGGATTTAACGTTCTTGATCTCTTTGTTAGACATGTTGTCCATACTTGTTCTACAATATCCTTTGTTTCTCTGACATACATTATAGATTTGCAGATCTAATTCTCTAGATTTACAGTTTTCTTGATCTTCAGTTTATCAATATATTTTTAGAACTCTCATGCCCAAAAATGAGCATAGTGTCATATTAAGGTTTTACAAATAACAAATGACTTCCCAAATCCATACAATTATAAATGAAAAATGTTGTAAGGAGGGCTGACTGTATATTTGATATTTGTCTGTCTCCAGTGCTCTAAGAAAAACATAAATCATGGTGCATGCCTCTTCTGAAAGTCTTTCTTTTTCCTTCCATCTTCTTTGGTCTTCTAATTTCAACCGTAGCTTTATTATTTTCAACAGCTTTTTTAGAAAGTGCTTTCAAAATGTGCCATGCCTTTTCCTGAGACTGCTTTGCAGGTGTCCCACTGTGCAAAATTAGTACTTCTAGAGGCAGCTATAGGAAGCATCTATTCAGACTTTAAAGGGCTACAAAGTAAATACTGTGTATTGCAGGAGATATTACTTAACTCATTGGAAAACATGTGCTAGATAACCTGTAGTGATGGAAAGGGGAGAAGGTCTGCTGTAATAGAGGGCTCTACTTCTAAGTATGTTCACTTGGTAATACATTCTATTAAACATCTATTAGACTTGTTTCCAAGTAAATGTTTTTAGGGTCAGGGTGTGAACACACAGCTGAGCATGATTGAAGTGGATTGGTATTTTAAAATAGCTAGGTATTTAACTTTTTCATTGTTTTTTTCTGATACTAGTGAAAACCCCTGAGGAACAGCAGTTATAATTCTTGTCTCAAATGCAAAAACACACTCAGACATATTAGTTTGAATAATTTCAATCATACTGAAACTATATAGGATCAGAAACTCAGGAAGTAGTATTTTTTGTCAAATTCTTTGATGATCGGATTAGATATTTGCATTGCCAATTAATGCATATGGAGCTCATTAAGAAATATTGAACTGTGTAGGGAGGGAGTGACCCACAAGTGGGATGAGTGTAGGGAAGCACTGAGTACAAAGCAAAGTGTAAATGAACAAAATTTCTATTTTCTGTATGCAAAATCCTAATTTGACTAAACTCATTAGCTGCTAGG
Organism: Phrynosoma blainvillii; assembly: GCA_026167975.1. Classification (NCBI taxonomy): domain Eukaryota; kingdom Metazoa; phylum Chordata; class Lepidosauria; order Squamata; family Phrynosomatidae; genus Phrynosoma; species Phrynosoma blainvillii. The sequence continues at coordinate 45,368,541 of JANUYF010000005.1, forward strand.
TAGATTGCATTTTCATTTGTGAGTGTGATTGCAATGGCTCACAGCCACCACAGTTGACTGCATTCCTCTCTTTGATTGCCATGTAATGCCTTGTTCTCTTTCTCTTTCCTCTCCTCATCTGTACAGATTATTTTGTGTTTCTCTCCTGTCGGTTCCACACTGAGAGTTAGAGCTCGGAGGTTCCCAGCTATAGTTAACTGCACAGCTATTGACTGGTTTCATGAGTGGCCACAGGAGGCCCTACACTCCGTCAGCAGGAGGTTCATTGAGGAGATGCCTGGGATTAAGGTACAGAGTTTCAAGCTCATCAATCATATGCAAAAGTAACAAGACTCTCTAGAAGATCAATAAGGGAACAAGCCAAGGGGGGAGGAAAATCTTGTTGTTTCTTCACATATTTGTCTTCATTTTCAGGCTGCAAAGTAAACGGACATTACTGAATTCCTGTAATTTAGTGCATCCAGTTTATTTAACATAATTTACAGAGTTTTGAGATAGGAAAAAAAATTCCAAGAATCCAAGAATCCCTTTTTAAAAGGAGGAAAAAGAGTGAAATGTACCAGGATTCTAATCACCCTTCGTTAGAGTTCTGTCTAAAGTGAAATAATCTCAGTTTAAAGTTTGATTCAAGATGTAAATAAGTGTGCTTGCCTATTTAAAAATAGGGGGATAGTATTTTACAGTTATACATCTCTGCTCTTTATGATTCTGTAAGCAGTTGGCTGTGTGCAAAATTTAGCTATCAAAGAAAAATCTGAACATTCCTGTTTTCCTTTAAATGGATATCTGGATGCAGAACATTTTCAGTCTTCTTGCAGATTTTTGTGAGATGAAAGATCACTTCTAAATGTTTACATATTAATTGATTATATAGGTCTTTTCTTTAAAAGTTTCAGAATATCACAACTGAATAGAAAGAGAGCAGAGTGGACTTGTTAATTCAGTGTTGTTGCTTTTGAAATGCAGCCCTCATTCCTTTACCTCATCTACTGCCAATAACTGAGCAATGAAACAGCTTTTGTGAAACTTCAGAAGTGACCAGTGGCATCTGCTGGCCATGGAGAGACTTGTCATTTTCTATAGCAGGCACTGTGCAGACAATGCTTTCTAGAAACATTTCGAGGTAGTATTATAGTGTTATCATTCTTGTTGTACATTCAGTTTACACATTCCCCAAGACTGAAATTTCCTTGCCAGTATATTTATTTTGTTTTAATACTTATCAGGGAGGGTGCATAGCTAGATATATATTTGAATGTTTCTTTAGATACAAAAAAAAAACCCTTTCCTCATTCAGTGTAATTTTTAAGGACTGAAATTGATTAGATTACGACCAGCCTATAATTTAGCCCGGTCAGTTTTACCACCATTTACATGACAAATACAGGAGAAATAACAGTATTTAACAGTAGGGAAAACTGAAGAATCAGCAACCCTTCTATCCACCCATTTGTGCACTAGCAAATTTCAAGGTTGGATCAGAGCTAATGCAATAGCAGTAAAAGAGGAAAGCCATTCCTGTTCCTTCAAACAGAAAGCAATTACTTGTCCAGCTCTATACTGGTGGATCCTGGTGGATTCTTGCATTGAGAAAGATATTCTGGTACCATTAGTGTGTTTATTTGTTGCTGTTGAGCTGGTTTCTTGTCCTATGTTGCATTTAACAAATTTCAGCACTAGGGTTTATTTCCTTTCTGTTGAGTGTACAAAAAAAGAAGATGAAAAATTAAGATTAAAATTATTAACAATTATCTCATTTTTAAAAGGGGATAAATATCATACTTTAACTGGAATTGCTATATTTGAGCAGTTCATCTGTTTAGGCTTTTTGAACTTTTTCTTAATTTGTGGTACTTATATGCGAACGAGCTTTGGCTACTGAGGAAAAAATTAATATTAAACCAAGGTTTCTTCATTTTGTCTCTCTATCAGAATTTCAGGCTGCCCTTGAGCCTAAGTATTATCTTTTTTCCTCTGTCCCTTAATTTTATAAGCATATTTTATAATAGGATTAAAAAAAATATTACAGTCATCCTTCAACATTTGCAGCTTTGACTTTTGCAGATTTTATTTTTAAGGATTTGATTAATATGTTCTCTCTAGGAATCTATAGGTCCTCCAGAGAAATTCTGCTAGATATTGATCACAGAGTTCTGCTGGAGGACCTAGAGATTTCTAGGGAGGTGTTCTCTCAAGTTAAAAAAAAGTACTGTTGTTGTTTTTTAATTTATGATTTTTCCACTTTCACAAGGATCCTGTGCCCCTAACTCCAGTGTACCATTGTACATTGTTTTAAATTAGTCAATTTAGTTTTATTGTATGCTGTACTGTGATCTTTATATAAGTGTGTGATAGAAATTTTTTTTATAAAATAAATAAAATAATGCAGAGATAGACAAAGTATGGCCCTCCAAATGTTGTTGGACTGTAACTCCCATAATCCCATTCTAGAGCATAACTAATGCTGCATAATCCTAGTAAATTGCTCTCTAACAATATTTGGACAGATAGACTTTGTCCATCCCTGTTATAGTACATTCTGCCAACCAGTAAAAATTAAGTCACCTCTTGCCCCCACTTTTTTCCTTCTATTGCCATTACATTGACATTAATTTCAGTAAGCAAAGGTGTGAAGCTAACAAAAGAGAAGGTTTGAGAACAAGGCAGAAGAAGTGATAGAATATATCTCTCTAGGTTCTATGGGGCCAAGTATAATTGACTATCGCACACATAAATGGCAATTTAAATAACAATATATATTTTTAACAACAACACAACAAAGTATATGTTAAATCAGACATGCATGTTCTGTCCCAAAAGTTCCATGTATCCAATGAGATGCCAGTGAGGACTTGATTGCAAGAGCTCTTCAGTTTCTGCTGTTCAGTTGTTTTCACCATTTGGATAGAAATTTTAAAGACTTAACTTTAAATACAAAATAAAAGCACATGCAATATAGAAATTACAGTGGACCCTTCCCATCCATAGGAGTCCGGTTCTGCCTCCCCTCCCCCACAGATGGCAATAAGCACAGACAGTTGCACCCCATACTATCAAATAGTTGTGTTGTGCATGTGCTGCCACTGAATAATATGAATCATGCTGATCAACAAGGGGCCTGATCCACGAGTAGTCCAATCCACAGATCACCAGTTCCCTGATACAAAGGGTCCACTGTACACTACAAAGAATTTATCCCTTTGTTTCCCTCCTAAACAACTGAAAATACACCTACCTCATTCGAAGTAAAAAGGGCCTACTCTAGAGCCCTGACAACTGCAGCTTCTCTCCAGCTCCGGCTCCAGCTCTCTTTCTGAACTCAACCAGCAATTATACCCCTTCCTTAGGGTTTCCTCATCCACTACACCAAACCAGTACTCATAGGGTTACACTATGAGTTTCTGTACATGCATGGAACCAAATGCCATAAGAAGAGAGAGGATAGTTGGGGGGGGGATCAAAATGAGGATATTAAATTGTTGTTAACTGCCATCAAGTTGACATTGACTTACAGTGACCCTATGAATGAGAGACCTCCAAGTCATCCTATCATTAACAACCCTGCTCAGGTCTTGCAGATTCAGGGATATGGCTTCATTGATTGAGTCTATCCATCTGTAATGTGTTCTTCCTTTTTCTCTGCTGCCTTCTAGGCCAACAGAAAGATGAAATGTAGCATCTGTGAAAAAGACAATGTTGCTTCTCTGTATAGAAATTTCTTTTTATGAAGACTGATGTGAACTGGCTTTCTCTCTTATTTTACAGTTTGTCTGTTGCACACTGATTTTTGGGTCCAAGAGAAGCCTTTTATTTCCATTTGCTAAAGAACAGTTGACCACATATAATGGTCATTAGTGTTCAGAAGCTACATTATCCAGTAAAGTGGAGACAACAAATTCAAGATCTGTAATTAAATTCATTAGTAGAACCTACATTCAGCTTCTAATTGGCCCAACCCCATGATTTACAAAACAATTGTAATTGCATTTAGTGAGATACTGGATTTGGGGGAATCAAGGCAGGCTATTGGATTAGGCGAATGAAATAATTACTCAATGTGAGATGTTACACAAAGAGAACAGGAAAATGTGCATGCACAGAGCTGTAGGAATGGGCTTACCAATTAAATGCAATACTGGGAGAAGCTCCACATATTCAGTGATGTATGGAACCTCTCTAGCAATAAAATGTAATAGGGAAGCCCTTGTCTTCACTCCATAAGTTCTTGCCTATATATGACAATCTCCTTATTCTTCTTGCTTGGGGAAGTGGGAGGGTGAAAGGAGACCTATAATCAGTATCTTCCAATACAAACTTGTAACTGGCTGACAGCATCAGCCAGAATTTGGAACAATTATCTGTTAGATGGCAGCTCCCCTAGCTGGTTGTAATAGTTGGGGTAGTCTAGGAGTTGTAGTCCAAAAAGAAACTTATCCACATTCTCATCCATTCATCAATGCATCTAGAATACAAATAGAGTACAAAGGTTCTGGACACATGTTTTCTTCCTCCATACATCACCCTTTTGCTTGCACAGAAGGTTGTTTGAAGGGTGATCTACATTTGTAAGCTTCTTCCTAAACATGAGTCGTCATGATCTAGCACACATGAATAGATCTTTCAAAAGCAGACCTTTAACAAAGGTATTGCCTATTTGTCACGTGATGTATAAGTAGTTCATTTTTGCTGTTCTATAATACTTCTGAATTAAATAAAGGTGAATTTTTGTATGATTGTACTAGATGAGGTCAGGTTAGGAATAATCATATTGTTTGCCGTTCTGCCTAGTGAATCCGATGCTGGAAACGATAAGGTGCAGTATTGAACAAAACACCACCAAAACCTCAGAGATAAATGAATGGCAGAATAAATAATTTATGCTAATGAAATTACTGCAATTAGTAGTTCCACAATGACCCTTTTAGAAACCACAGCTGTTAATGTCAGGAAGTGCTGTCACCGCTGACCTTATCATAAGAGAAAGTGACAAATTGAAAAAGCAGGGAAGACCAATCATCAAAGAGGTCTGCTCAGAACGATTAGAGTTTTCTGAAAAACAGTGTGAATTACAACCAGCTGCTCTCTGGCTCAGCATGCCTCCCATGCTGTGCCATTTTGTTAAGCTTGATAACAATAGTTATTTTGCCCCATTGGGACAAGTTGTCTTAGGCCACTTTCAGCTCTACCGGAACCCACTTCTACTAAGGCTGATTTACAATGGAACTTGTTTCCAAAGGCTTTTCAGAATTGCTGTGTAAAGATCTCTCATAAGGCTCATGGCTAGGCAAAAGAAGACACTGTGTAGGGAAGTTCCCTCTATGTGTGTGTGAGAGAGAGAGAAACAGACAGAGTGGGTGAAAGAGAAAACCATAGAATTTAACTGTAGTAATTTAACTACTTAAACACAACTTTAGGGTTCTGTCAAAAAGATGTTTGGAGACATTATTTTCACATTATTTCTTGGAATTTGGTCACTTTGCACCAAAGTAATGTAATTTTTTAAAGTTTCAGTGTCATTCCCTTTACACTAACTAATTTAAAGGCAGCTCATGTTAACAAAGCTGTGTTCAAAGGTACATTTTGTTTCAGAGATAAATTACAAGTTGTCTACATGGGCCTCTTCGTAATATTAATAATGTTGGCTTGAAACGTTTAGCTGTATCAACAACCGCTCTTGAGTAATTTTCCAAAATATCTCTAAGCATTATTGACAACGCTTTGGTAAATTATGTGTGACTTTCCTAAGACTTGCTGTAGCTTATTTAATTCGTATTAATTGATTTTTACATTTCCCCTGATTAATTGAACTGGGTACATCTTGTACTGAATGCAATAAATAATCATTATAATGAGGGAGTTGTGATTCGACAAATTAGAAAGTTAAGTGTGGTAGAAGTCACAGAGGACAAAATGGAAATTTCTTACATGATAGTGCAGAATTATAATGCTTGTATATGTATGTGTGCCTGGACACCAACATACACAGCAAATGAATGTTTTACAAATGAATGAGCAGTTTAAATGTTGTTTTTCCTAAGGGAGGGCTGGGCTTGCTGGTGGGAGGGGGGCCTCTGGGATCCTGCAATGGCTTGCCTGCCCAGCCCCAGCTCCGGCAACATCAAAGAGGCGCCAGGGCCATTGCTCAGCCCTGATTGGCTGGGGCCTCAGGTGGGAGGGACTTTCGGGCCAGAAGACTACAGTTAAATGTTCTTTTCCACAACTGGATGCATATTTAGAGAGCTAGTGTGGTGAAATTGTTTGAGCATTGGACTATAACTCTGGAAACCAGGGTTCAAATCCCCATCCAGCCATGGAAACCAGTGCAAGTCACATTCTCTTAGCCTCAGAGGAAGGCAAAGGCAACCCTCCTTTGAGCAAATCTTGCCAAGAAAACCCCACAATAGTTTCATTTTTGTTGTTGTTGCTGCTGCTGCTGTGTACCTTCAAGTCATTTTCAACTTATGGCAACCTGAAGGCAAACTTATCCCAGGGTCATCATGAGTCTACAATGACTTCAAAGCACACATCAACAGCAACAACAATGCATACTTAAGACCTCTGTGGCCAGTCATTCTGCTCCCATTTTAATCATATGTTTACTTTCTTTATTTATACAATTCCTGAACTGTTTCATATCAAAGATTTCAGATCACTCTACAATAGTTACATAAAGTAATAATAGAAGTAATAAATGAAAACTGCCAAACAGAAAAAAAATAAAAAATGACATCAATACTACTATGTCATGAATATAAAGTGTGTATCATTGACTATAATATCCTAAATTCTGTTATATATTAAATCTAGGAACCCAGAGCAGCAGTATTCACTTTCTGGTACAAAAAAGAGGTATGTTAATTCAACAGCTATATCATAGTCTATGGACCTTATTGCATTACTGAAAAAACTGACTTACCCCTGCCATTTTGAACTCTATTTTGTGATGCAGCTGGGAATTATCACACCGCAAACACTGCTTTTGCTGCCACCCAGCTGCATCCCAGCTAAATCTCAGGTCCCAGCTGCCCTCAGCTGGCTGATTTGCAAAGTCAGAAGCTTCCTGGTTTTGAAAAGAGGCTGGCTGAGTGTACTGGGGTAAGTCCGGGTTTGTTTGTTTTTTTTTTGGGGGGGGATGCAATAAGGTCCTATATCTTCCTCTGTGCTTACTACCTGAACCAAGCACCTTTAGACTAAGGGGCTGTACAGATGGCCCCTAAGGGTTGGCTCCATGCTGCCCCTGGGAGCACTGGATTGGCACTTTTCCACTCTAAAAAGAGCTGGCAAATCCCAATCCTTTTTGGAGCGGTAAAAAGCCACCCTTGCCACCACAGTGGCGGCTCTTCTGCACTCCTTTGGCACAGCGTGTCTAAATGCTGTATCAAGGGAGTGCCCTGACACTGCCCACCATCTGTTTCAGCAGGCGCCATGAGACTGATGTGGGGGCAGAGTCAGGGGGGCCAGCGTGCGGTCGCCATGCCCCGACTCCACCCCAGGCCGGCCCTTTTGGCCCCTAACTGAAAGAAAGAAGTTGGCAGCATGAGCTTTTGTAGACTTCAACCAAACTTGTTGTTTTTGGACAATCTCCCGGGCATTTCCTGGGCATTCCAGATCTCTGAACAGCAGTCCTTGAACAAAAGAACTGCAACGGTAGATTGGAAAGAGAAACAGCAGAATTGGAATTCATCCATAAACTGCAGTCCCTCAGCAATGGATTGAATGGGGACAATGGCTTCCTGGCTTACTACACACATTTCAACACTATTTGATCCCATCCTCATGGGGACATCCTACACTCATCTGTTCTCCCCGTCTACAGGCTAGTTTCCAAGGCCCAACTGGCCTTGCCACCTCATTTCCATACCAAATGGCTGAGTCTTTGTCCACAAACGACCATTGTTAAAATTGGACTTGCTACTTCATTTCCATACACAAAGGATTTTGCATTTGAATTGACATTCTCACATATGGGCATATATATGTCTGTCCTTGGCTTCCACTCCACCCAAAGCATCTGAGGAAGTAGACTGAAGTCTACGAAAGCTCATGTTGCCAACTTCTTTCACTTAGTCTCAAAGGTGATACAAGATCTCTCTACATACTGATTCTACAGACTAACATGGCTATATCTTTGAATTCTACCTGAACCAAGTTAATGAAATAAAAGTTATACACTTGTAGTTAAATAAATCTACCCTGAAATGGCTGGCTGGCAGGATAACAGGCAGACTTTCAGATAGCATTGCTTTCTTGTCTGGTCCAAGTCAAGGAATCCCTCCTGGTCACCAGAATTCAGAGACATAGCCATGTTAGTCTGGAATATCAGTATGCAAAAGGATCTTGTAGCACCTTTGTGACTAAGGACTTTATGAGAAAAGAAAGGAAAAACCAATTGGGAGAGCAGCAGCTTTATCCATTCTGCTGCACATGCCCTTTTTTCTACTCAGAAAAAGGCACACGTTGATGGCTGTCTCCCCTTGGAATCAAAAAGAAGAGCTACGAGGGCTTTTAGAGCAGCATGGAGAAAGCTGCTACTCTTCCCATTGGTTTCACCTCTCTTTTCTCATGCGGTGAAGTCCTAACTGTCGGAAAGAGTATCTGAGGTTGTAGACCAAGGGGGGATGCAGACGAGGGTGTCCAAGACGCCCTGGTCCGCAGCGCCGCGGGGCCAAGGCAGCCTCACCGCGGTGCCTCCCTGGCGAATTGGCGCTCCTTTTAGATTTCAGAGAAAGTGCGCCCCAAAAGCGGCGGGCGCACTTTCTCTGACTCAAACGCCGTGGCGCGTGTGGTCGCCACGGCGTGAGGTCAACCCGGAAGCGCCGTCCGTCCGGATGGCCGGCGCTTCCAGGGGCGACCTCAGGAAGAGGAAGGGGCGCCGCTCGTGCGGCTGCCCCTCCTCTTCCTGGCCTTGGAGACGGCTCTATTAGCCGTCTGCCGAGGCCCTAAGTCTATGAAAACTTATGCCACAATTCTTTTTGGACAGATAGTCTCAAAGCTGCTGCAAGATCACTGTGCCTCTTTGGCTGAATCTGCATAGCAGAAATAATGCACTTTGACACAGCTTTAACTGCCACAGCTCAGTGCTGTAGAATCCTGGAATGTGTATGGTTTAGCACTAGAGCTCTCTGATAGAGAAGATTTAAATATTTTACAAAACTACGAGCCCCAGAAACCCATAGAATTGGGCCATGGCACTTAAAGCAGTGTCAAATTGCATTATTTCTGCAGTTCAGATACAGTCTTAATTGCTGATAGGGCTAGGTAGAATCTCTTGGCTCTTCTTCCAGCCACTGCCTTCTCCTTCTGCTGTGGCTTTCATACCCCTTTTCTTGGAGCCTATGGGTTTTTAAAATGCAAATTATATCAACCAGTGGGTGAGAAAGGAGAAGATGTGGTTGGAGCATGCCTGAAGAAGGAACTTTACCCTTTCCACTTGTTATAAATTTCTAAGATCCCTCTTCTGAAGCTGGTATTTTATTTGCAAGGAATTGCACTGTTGGTATTGATAGCGAGGGATTTTCTCCTAGCACAATTACTAGCTTCAGAAGAGGGGTTTTCCCCAGGTCTGCAACAGGATTGGAAAGGATTAAATTCTTTTTCCATGCTTTTTTTGATCCCATTAAATATGGATGGCATTTCCATTTAACAGCACCTGCATGCCTTAAATCCATGTAATTTGGCCTTTCAGTCTGCCCTGGTTCTAAAGGGTGAAATACCTTGTCACTTGTTTCAGGTCATTCTTTTTGTAAACCACTTCTTCTGAACTCAAAAAGCAGCAGAATGGCAATGTGCTCTTTTGCATCATCAAAGCATTTGCATTTCAGTGATGTTAGTTCACAGTTTCTTTCACACATTTGGCATATAACAGTGCCATCTACCTTACCTGTTTGCTCCATCTTCTGCTCCATGATTGGGATTTGTTTGTTTGTCTGGTTGTTTTTTTCTTTCAACAAAAGAATGTGATAATTGTGGAATTGCCTGGAAATGCAATATCCCTGAAAATTCTGGGCTTAGTGGGTTTTCCATTATGCAGACAGATGTTATGTGTGCATCAGTCTTGCTTTTTAGATACAATTATGTAATGATGCTATTATGGAACCACCTCTCTCCCCACTCAGATTGATAAAATGAATGTATACCACACTATTTCAAGAGGCAATTTTTGAAATGCTTTCCCCCCACAAATCAACACTTTCCTGGGTCTGCCTTTGAATATTACTCTTTAAACTTGCATATATTTAGTCTTTGTTTATGCTTCAAACTTTTCCTGAACCCTGTAGTTTCTCTGGGCATTAATCCCTGACAGGATTACCGTAGTATTGTGCTATTGTGCTACTCCTCTTTTTAAAAGAAAACAATTTAAAATAATTGGGTGAAAACATAGCAAAGAACAGACAACAAAGTACAGTACTTCTCTTGGGAACTTTTGGGAAACCCATTGTCCTCCTAGCCCAATCACCAGAAATAGTCTGAGGTTTCCTTACTAGAGATGCCCAGGTAATTCCCAAGAGAGGAGCAATGAAACCATGTGTACACCTTAACCCACAATGCTTCCAATATTACAATGAAATGGAACAAGACATTTGCACCCAAAGTGATTACTAAACCATAGCAAGATAGGAGATCATTAGCAGATTATTTCAAGTGGGATGAAAATCTATTTCCAAATGATCCAACAGTAGAACAGCATGATACAGTATTGGGAGAACCACAACATTGTGTGATAAGCTCCAGGCAAAGACAGTACTAATGTAGTCTAATTGCAGTATACCAGCATTGTGTGATAAGCTCTACAGTTATGGATTGCCTAGAAACTCCTGAAAATTATGGTCTTGGTGGGGTTGATGTTATATGTGTATCACTTATTCTTTTTAGACACATGTTAAACTGAGTCATGTGGGGGAGGGAGATAGTATCTTGCAAGATATCTTGGAAGGCAGGAGTACATCATGGGCTGGAGATAATAGTCATAGAGGGAACAAGGCAAATGATGCAAGGCAAAAAACCTCACATAGGCAGCAAGTGGGGAGGACCCATGCTCTTATATGTCTCTACACTAATGCACAGAGCATGGGAAATAAACAAGATGAACTTGAACTCCTAGCACAACAAAGCAAATACGATCTAATAGGCATCACTGAAACCCGGTAGGATGAGTCTCATGATTGTAATGTAGGAATAGAGGGGTAAAACCTTTTTAAGAGAAGTAGGCCAAACAAGAAAAGAGGAGGAGTAGCATTATATGTCAGGGATGTTTACACCTGTGAAGAGATTCAGGACTTAAATCCTGGAAATCAGGTGGAGAGCATCTGGATAAAAATTAAAGGGGAAAGAAACAACAGTTGTTATAGTGGGAGTCTACTACAGACCCCCAAGTCAGATTCAGGAATTGGATAATGCCTTTCTAGAACAAATGATCACACACTCAGAAAGGAGAGATGTAGTAGTGATGGGTAACTTCAACTATCTGGATATTTGCTGGAAGTCAAATTCAGCCAATACTTCAAGGTCTAGCAAATTCCTCACTTGCCTCAAAGACAATTTCTTTGTCCAAAAAAAGCAAAGCAAAAAAAGCAAAGCAGCTTATTTATATACCGCTTCATATCACGCTATGGGATGTCTAAGCGGTTTACAACTGTGAGCTGATTGCCCCCCAACAATCTGGGTACTCATTTTAGCGACCTCGGAAGGATGCAGGCCTGAGTCGAGCCTCAGCCCTGGCTGGTATTGAACTCGCAACCTTGTGGTCTATGAGTGAGTGGCTGCAGTACAGGCATTTAACCACTGCGCCACCAGGGCTGTTCAAAAGCAAAGCAGCTTCATTTATATACCGCTTCATATCGCGCTATGGGATGTCTAAGCGGTTTACAACTGTGAGCTGATTGCCCCCCCAACAAGCTGGGTACTCATTTTAGCGACCTCGGAAGGATGCAAAAGGTGGAAGAGGCTACAAGGGAATCAGATATTTTAGATCTGATCCTAACCAACAGGGATGACCTGGTAAATGGGGTGCAAGTGGTGGGATCCTTAGGTGGGAGTAATCATGTTCTCCTGGAGTTTCTTATACAGTGGAAAGGAGAAGGTAGGCATAGTCAAACACTCATTCTAGACTTTAGGAGAGCTGATTTCAAGAAACTTAGGGAAACACTGGGAGTGATCCTGTGGTCAGGAGTACTAAAGGAGAAGAGAGTTCAGGATGGATGGGAATTTTTCAAAAGGGAGATACCGAAGGCACAATTTAAAACAGTTCCAATGAGGAGGAAGAATGGGAGATGTTTCAAGAAACTGGGCTGGATGACAAAAAACCCTAAGTTTTAAACGGGAGATGTATAAGAAATGGAAAGGGGGCAAAATCACTAAAGAGGAATTCAAACAAATAGCTAGCACATGTAGGGGTATCAGGAAAGCCAAAGCACACAATGAGCTCAGGCTTGCTAGAGGGGTTAAGGACAATAAAAAGGGCTTTTTGGGGTATGTACATAGCAAAAGAAAGAAGGAGGAAATGGTAGGCCTACTGCACAGAGAAGATGGAGAAATTCTAACAGGGGACAGATAAAAAGCAGAACTACTCAACACCTTCTTTGCCTCAGACTTCTCACAAAAGGAAAAGACTATTCAACCTGAGGAAAATAGAGCAGAAGACAAAATAGTGGAAATGCAGCACAGAATAATTAAAGAGGAGGTACAGGAATACCTGGTTAACCTAATTGAATTTAAGTCTCCAGGACCAGATGAACTACATCCAAGGATATTAAAAGAACTGGCAAATGTAATCTCGGAACCACTGGCAAGAATCTTTGAAAACCTCTGGAGAACAGGAGAAGTCCTAGCAAACCCAGGAGGGCAAACATTGTCCCCATCTTCAAAAAGGGGAAAAAAGAGGATCCCAACGACTATCACTCAGTCTGACATCAATACCAGTTCATTAAACAGACAGTCTGTGAACATTTAGAAGGGAATGCCATAATCACTAAAAGTCAACATGAGTTTCTCAAAAACAAGTCATGCCAGACTAAATTGATCTCTTTTTTTGATAAAATTACCAGCTTGGTAGATGAAGGGAATGCGGTCGACATAGCATATCTTGATTTCAGTAACGGTTTTGACAAGGTCCCCCACAATATTCTTGCAAACAAGATAGTAAAATGTGAGCTAGACAATACAATTGTTAGGTGGATTAGTAACCGGTTGACTGACTGAACTCAAAGGGTGTTCAGCAGTAGCTCCTCTTCATCCTGGAGAGAAGTGACCAGTGGGGTGCCACATGGTTTTGTCCTGGGCCCAGGGCTAGTCAACATCTTTATCAATGATTTGGATGAAAGAATAGGGGGTATGCTTCTCAAATTTACAGATCACACCAAATTAGGAGGAATAGCTAATACCCCAGAGGACAGGATGAAAATTCAAAATGACCTTAATAGATTGGAAAGCAGGGCCAAAGCTAACAAAATGAATTTCAACACAGAGAAATGTAAGGTACTGCATTTAGGGCAAAAAAATGAAATGCATAGATATAAAATGGGGGACACCTGGCTTAATGAGACTACATGTGAAAGGGATCTAGGAATCCTAGTAGATCACAAATTGAACATGAGTCAACAGTGTGATGCCACAGCTAAAAAGGCCAATGCAATTTTCGCCTGCATTAATAGAAGTTTAGTATCTAGATCAAGGGAAATAATAGTGCTACTGTATTCTGTGTTGGTCAGGCCCCACCTGGAATACTGTGTCCAGTTCTAGGCACCACAATTCAAAAAGGATGTTGAAAAACTGGAGCGTGTCCAGACAGGGGGGCAACTAAAATGGTGAAGGGTCTGGAAACCATGCCCTATGAGGAACAACTTAGGGAATTGGCTGTGTTTAGCCTGGAAAAAATATGGTTAAGAGGGGATATGATAGCTCTCTTTAAATATTTGAAGGGATGACATATTGAGGAGGGCGCTAGCTTGTTTTCTGCTACTCCAGAGAATAGGACTCGGAACAACGGATGCAAGCTACAGGAAAAGAGATTCCACTTCAACATTAGGAGGCACTTCCTGACAGTGAGAGCTGTTCGACAGTGGAACACACTCCCTTGGAGTGTGGTGGAGTCTCCTTCCTTGGAGGTCTTTAAGCAGAGGCTGGATGGCCATCTGTTGGGGATGCTTTGATTGGGAGTTCCTGCATGGCAGGGGGTTGGACTGGATGGCCCTTGTGGTCTCTTCCAACTCAATGATTCTATGATTCTATGACTTCCCTATTTTTTCCAAGCCTTCCTTGTTTAGTTCAGCCTTATCTGTCTGTTGTTTTTATATTGCATGTTTATAAATATCTGTGTATAAATAAATAATACAAACTCACCTGATGACCAGTTACCTGTAGGTTCCCTTTCAAAACTCCTTAAAGTCCTATAATATTTCTTTCAGGTTGGTGTTCATGCAATCCCCCTTTACTTCTACTGTTAATCAGTGTTGATAGCTCATCAATATCCCAATTATTGATTAGCCTCATTGTCCCTTGTTAAAAATAAGAGCTTGTGTGTCAGAGTGCGAGTAAAATGTGCAGAACAGAACTCCTTGATTCCAGGGACCTGAGTTAGGGGAGTTTGTGGATATATGTCCAGACCACTTGATTGTTCATGTTTTTGATTTAAAATTGCCTTCTGTATACTTCATGTTTTCAGCCACAGTTTCATGACACCATTTGCTATTTTATGGCCTATGCCCATACCAGTGTGAATACAGTGAGTGTAAAGTTTCGGCAGAATGAGAAGAGGTACAACTATACAACACCCAAAAGCTTTCTGGAACAAATAATGCTTTATAAGAACCTCCTGGAAAAGAAAATCCAGAAAATGTCCCAGCACAAGGAACACCTTGTAAATGGCATTCAAAAGCTGAAAACAACAGCGTCTCAGGTAACTGTAATAATTTGTAACATGTCTGTGCTACATTATATGTAATTAGGAAATGGGAAGCACGTAGTCTTCCAGATGTAGTTGGACAGGAAGTTGGACACCATTGGCTATGCTATCTAGGCATGTTAATGGTTCAACAGAACCTTACATTCTCCATCACTGGTGTGGCTAGAAAGTCCCAGAACTCAGATATATAATCAGTACTGTTCAGATTTTTTTTTTCAAGCATATAGATGAAATGAATAAGAGAGAGAGAGAGAGAGAGAATAGATTTAATAATGCAATAGTGTTTGGTGGTAATTTTGAAAAGACAAAAAAAATAATTATCACGTGGCACCTTAAAGGTGAACAGACATTTTTAGTTTTAAAAATTGCAAGACATGCTTTTGTTGAAAGAGCCTGTGGTGGTGCGTCTCACTCACCCAACTATTTTTCTCTGATGGCAACACAATGGGTCTTTTTATCTCACCACTGCAATCAATATGTGACAGCTACCTCCTACTGCCACCAAATTGCACAATGAGACCCTCGAACTCAGATCCCTTGCTTGAGTGACTCCCACATTTTTCCTTACCTCTGAACCACTCTGTAGGGAGACAGATCACTCACTATTTTGAGTGTTCTCAGCAATAAAAGTATTATTAATCTCTGGTAGCGTTTGACTTATAGTTTCTTAAAATACCTCAAGCAACCACACATTGCGCCAAAAAAGAGAAAACTTTATTTACAAGATAGTTGGTTACAGTATTTTTTCTTATGTTGGTATTCAGAGTTGATATGGTGTTTATGTGCTTAAACAGTTACAAAGATTTACAGTATATGTTACTATATTCTGTAAGTGGTCTCTAGGTTACAGTTTCACATAAGACTTTTGACTAGACTCTGAGCTTTAAAACTTTGTTGCTATTTTATGACTTTACCAGCCACACCAATTCAGTTTCCACACTTGATCTCTTTTAATCCCAACCTGGGTACTCAGGCCCCTTCCAACTGCCCCTTTCAGCAGTGTATCTCAGCCACCTTGGCTGTTAAAACACCTCAGAGTCTAATAAACCCCTAACTCAGAATTATGTCTCTAAGGGGGGAAGCAGTCGGGCGGCCATAGGCCGCCCTGGGAAGCTGCGCCGCGGGGCCAAGGTATCCCCACAACTCAGCCCCGCGGCGCAGCTTCACCACCCCTGGAAGGAGCGCTAAATTGGCGCTCCTTCCACAAGTCGCCGAAGGTGCACCGCAAAAGGCTGCCGCTGCACCTTCAGTGACTCTTCCGCTGCAGCGTGTATGGACGCTGCAGCGGGAGGTCCTCCTCGGAGTGCCGGCCATGCGGAGGGCCGGCTGCTCCGAGGACGACCTAGGGAAGGGGTTGGGGCGCCCACCGTGTGGCTGCCCCTCCCCTTCCCTGCCCCCAAAATGGCTCTTTAAGCCGTCTGCTTCCCCCCTTAGTCCCTATCCAATTCCCTATCTCTCTACACATTCCTCACTCAGCCTATTTATATTTGCTCCTGGGAGTAGCCTCCACCTTTTCTAGGCTAAGCTCCCATTGACTGTTGTCAGGCTCACTCTGATTGGATGTTGCCAACATTCCACTCTGCCTTTTCTCTACAGAGCCTAACCTGGGTTCTCATTGGAATCTGAAGAGAGATTGGTAGGAAACCCAGGTTTCCTACCAATTCCTTCACACAAAATTGCCTATTACTTCCTATTACTATAACTGTTATATGTCCCACATGTCTGAGATATCAACTAAATAGGTAGTTGCCAATATTGATTTCAGTGGGACTTCTACTTCCAGGCTAAGCTTGAAAATAAAGTTCTCAGGGGCACATGTTCCTCATCTTGAAATATAAGGAAAAAGTTATCCCAACTCCCTAAGTTGAGTTTTAAAAAATTCATCCATCATGTTTGAGGGAACAAGGTATATCCCACAAGTTGTAAATATGTTTATAAAACATTTGCTTATATGGCTGTATATACCTGTTTTTCTTGGAAGTATGTTTAAGACTATCCCTTTTGAATCACACCAAGGGACCATGTCATCTAGGAATCAAAAACCTGTGGCCTTCTAAATGTTGGACTGTAATTCCCATCATCTGTGAATTTGGCTAAGCAACATCTGAAGAGCTACAGTCTTGCAGCAGGATCCAGTTGAAAGAGAATGAAGGCACTTTGTCTCCTAACAGCAGATGTTCAGAGATAAACCAGCATTTGGATGCATAATTTCTATTTAGCCATCTAAATAAATAATTTATTTATTATTTATTTAGATTAATATAATATAATAACATCTAAATAATTTCTATTTAAAAGCCCTTATTATATTTCTTATTAGATTTTATTACTCTACTGTGCAAACAAGAAGAATTGCTAGAGAATATTTACCATTTTCATTTTTAGTAAAGTGTATTAATTGCAATCTGCACTGACTTTTGAACCCACTCTATACCCTTTAAGTTAAGATATCAACTCAGATCAATTTTTATGCAGACAACATGTTGAGATTTTCCTCCTCCTCTTAAAGTTGGGTGTTGTGGATGTTAGAACTGCTTATAAAATCGAAGTATTTATTTATCCAGAGATAAAGTGAGAAGAAGACAAAAGTGTACTCTACAGCAGTACTGCTCAAAGTGATGGTCCATGGACCAGTGTCAGTCCCCAAGGCATCAGCTGCTGGTCTCTGGCACCTTGGGGAAAAACTGCTGATGCCCTACATGAGAGCCAGCATGGGGTAGTGCTTTGAGTGTTGGACTAGGTCACTCGGAGACCAGGGTTTGGATCCCTGCTCAGCCATGGAAACTCACGGGTGATCTTGGACAAATCTCATTCTCTCAGCTTCAGAGGAAGGCACAAGTAATCCCCCTCTGAACAATTCTGCCAAGAAAGCCCCACAATAGAGTTGCCTTAGAATCACCATTAGTCAGAAATGAAGGCACACAATAATGATGCCTTACATCAGATAGCATAAGAAACACTGCTCTATAGTATTAACTTACCGATTAAGGAAGAGAGTTCAAATTGCTACTTGGGTCTTCTTGTGATTAATAATGATGCATACACACATGCACACATACACTTCCAGCTGCTTAATAGCCACCTTGTCAAGTCTAAATATGCTTTCTAGTAACACATGTTCCAAACTAATGCCTTTCTTCCCTGTTTTAGGTGGAGGACTTAAAATACAAACTTGCCTCTCAAGAGGCAGAACTGAAAGTGAGAAATCAAGATGCTGAAGCTTTGATTACTAAGATAGGGCTTCAGACTGAGAAAGTGAGCAAGGAAAAGGCCATTGCTGATGCTGAGGAGCAAAAGGTCAGTGCAATTCCACAATTTAGTGTTGTTGAGCTATATTTAGCACAGAATAAACCTTTGTAGGTGAACAATTTTGTACACCTACCTCTCCAGGGAGCATAAAATCTAAAGAATTATTATACTTATACATGTTTCAGCATTTCACACTATGATTACCACTTGACCTTTCTTTACATTATGCATTTTTCCAACCTTTTCGCTCTTTTAATGATATGAAAGAACAATAAGTACTGAGCTCATTCAAGCATATAATGGATGGGTAACTTGAGAATCAGGCCAGTATGTAATACAGTAAAGGTCAGGGAGTCATCTCTGAGCACTTCAGGTTTTTAAAGGCTTTTGATTCTTAGTTCAATTGAACAACTCAATTGTTCTTGAAGTCCATTCCTCTGACTTGCAAGCTTATTTCCAAGTTTTGCATTCTATGATGTACTTTCTGAGCTTCAGCATTTGCTGCTTCAATCTGAGGTCCTTTTCTTATACTTGCTGAACCCATGTTTCATCATGAAATCATTTCTATTTAGCTTTAGTAATATTTTTGTGCTTTTACAGAAAATTAGGCACAATCTGTGCTTTTAACAGTAAATCGTGCATTAGTTGTAACACTGTTCCTCGACATTGACTTCTTTTGCACAGAACAATAAGCCATGTTTCCAAAGAGTTCTATTTTGTTATGAGCAAGGGTGGATGTAATCTGTGCATCTCCACTTTGCTCTTCTCTTATATTGTGGCTGCTAAATAAAATAAGAAGGGTCTAATTTAGCAAACCTGAATTAGGATACTGGCTTGTTTTACCAAACATGGAAAGATAGTAAACAAACAGCAAACCCTAGTTTACAACTCTCACTTCTAAAAGGAGCAACAAAACTGGAATCCTGGCTCGGACAACATATGGAACAAATGTTTCCTAGTTTGTTTGTTGTTCTAGAAAGAAGAAGCAAACCAAGAACGAGTGCCCTGCATACACCAAGATTCTCAGGAATTATGGAGCTTCGTAGCTTGAGTTCAAAGTTGTTGGGACAAGCAGAAAGGCGCCTGTATTTGCATATGCTCTCTTCCTCTTGATCAGTTTCTTGTGAACCCTCCTCCCTCTGTCAGGCCCTGAATCACATGTACTGTGGCTTCTTAGAAGATCCTCCAACATGCAGACCCTTGTTTTAAAGGAGTGTATACCCTAAAGGCACCAGTTCCTGTCTTTTCTTGGAAGCTAAGCAGGGTCAGCCCTGCCCTGGTCAGTACTAGGATGGGAGACCACCATGAATACCAAATGCTGTAGGCTATATTTCAGAACTGGCAAAACCACTTCTGGTCTTTTAGCCCAGACCCCAAAGAAGTTGTAATACCAACTTTGGTTTTAGTGAGGTATATTTGTGTTGCACTTTTCCAATGTCATGTTACTGCTCTTTTCAATATGTTCCTGAACTTGCCATGCTGGGTAGGGAATTCTGGGAGCTGCATGCCAAAAAAATTGTTTTTCCAATCCCCCCCCTTTTTTTTTTTTTTTTTTTTTTTTGGACTGTTAGCAGCACAAAAACATTCAAGAAGAGCACACAAGGAAGAAATATGAATATATTCTATATGCATATCTTACATGTAGAGTTTATAAAGCCACAACATTAATTGCCAGCTTATGACTGGCTGGGGACACATAAGACAGGCCTACATAAAGTTACCCCAGATCTCACTAGATGAGAGCCTCTTGTGAGTTGGGACCCCCAAATCTAGCAAAGTCTCATGACTGCTGGCTGTCAATGAGACAAGCTGCTTATTAGTAGTGGTGTCTGGAGAGGAGGAAGTGTGAATACCAGCTGCATACTTCTGCAGACAGACACCTCACAATTTTGACATACTATTTGAGGCCATTTTGCTTCATATTCAATGCTTCCGGCTTAGTCTATTGGAAGCACATCTGGGGTCTGCTGTCACCAGGTAAAAAAATACAGGATTTGGGAACATCCCTAAGCCTCTGCCCCTCACCCAAGACTGGAATTTAAGTCTATAAATATAGGCCATCCTGTATATACGGGGATGCCTGTGAACCCTACTTAACATGGCATTTAGTTTTAGAGGGAAAGTGAGTCAGGAATTATGTAGTAGTGGATTGGCAGCTCCAAAGATCTGGAGGTGTTTGTTTTCCCCTTTAGGACCTACTAGCCTAATGGAGTGCCAATAATGTCAAAAAGTAGTGGTGGAGAGGGAATCAATTTGAAATAACTGGAAGTCCATTTTTAACTAAGTAGTCTTTGATGTTCATTTCAGGGTGGGTTCTGTAACTGATTCTGGGAGATTATCGCACTACGCTGGGGTAGGCAACCTTTTTGAGCCGGGGGCCGGGTTGCTGTCCCTCAGACAATTGGGGGACCGAAGCACAATAAATAAATAAATAAATAAATACATTTTAAACATTTAAAAATAAAAATAAAAAAATGCATGAACACTCTCTCAGCCCCAGAAAAGCCATGATGGCAAACCCCCTGTGGAGATTTTGCCAAGAAAACCCAAAGAACAAGTAATAACAACAATAATCAATATCATCATGGTGGGCGGTGGTGGCAGCGGTGGGGAGTGGCGCCGGTGGCAGGACCGGCTTGGGACCGGTCCAAAGGCCTCAGGGGGCTGCATCCGGCCCCAAGGCCTTAGGTTGCCTACCCCTGCACTACGCTCTTAAAACGGGGCTAATTCACTTTAACTGCTCTGGCTGCCTCCTGTTGCATTCTGGGACTTGTAGTTTAGGAAGCGGCATTTAGAATATTCAACCAGAGAGCTCTTAGGCCTCACTGAACTACAAACCCCAAAATACAGCAGGAGACATCCAGAGCAGTAAAAGTGGCTTAGCCTCATTTTAAGAGTGTAGTGTGGTAATCTACTTGGTGAAGATTTTTAGGAGATGCTGATCACCCCATAGTCACTTTGCTAAAAAAAAAAAAAAAAAAGACATTCCAGGGAGTCTGAGGGCAAAACCAGGCTTGGGGGACACATGCAGCCACTTGCTGCATTTAGCACTTTACATTTCTATACCACTTCATACTGAACTAAGCACTCTCTAAGCAGTTTATAGCATGTGAGTTAATTGCCCTCAACAAGCTGGGTACACATTTTACCAATCTATGAAAGGATGGAAGGCTGAGTCAACCTGGAGCCCTGTGGGTTCAAACTCACAATGTTGTGGCTGCAGTACTGTCATTTAACCACTGCACCTCCAGGGCACTTTCTAATCCCTGCTAAAATTCCAGGACCATTCCACACTATTGAACCATAACACTATAATTTTCCTTTAACTGCCATGGTAATTTGCTGTAGAGTTTAAGGAAGGAGTATTTAGAATCTGCAACAAGAGAGCTCTGTCATCTCATCAGACCAAAACCCACACTACAAACCCCTTTCACTCTATAGAGTGAAAGGGCCCCACATTGCCAAATGTTCTGTTACCCTAGGTTAAAATTTTAATTGGACCCAGTGCAAGGTGAGCCCCATCCCTCTATTATTCTTTCTTACTGATTTATTTACTTATTTGATTCATTTATATCTCACCTTTCTCTCAATAATGACACTCAAGGCAGCTAGCAACATGTTTAAATATAAAATAGCTTAATTTTTTTATAAAGTTAAAAACATTAAAATTTATTAAAAGACCACATACAAACCTTACAAACAACACTGCACAACATTAAAAACCTAGTCCAGTCAAATTCTAAAACCCTAATGACATAGAAATGCTTTAACTTGCTGATGGAAAGAGCAAGGACAAGGTCATCCTATCCTCCCTAGGAAAGAAGTTCCAAAATCTGGGAGCAGCTACCCCTTTCCCTTGTTCCCACTATTGAGTCTGAGAAACTGGTGGGACAGAGAGAAGAGCCTCTCAAAAAGCCTCTTACAGCTCTAATGGGCTCATAAAGGGAGATAGTGTCCTTCAAATAGTCCAGACCCAAGCCAACGTTTTTTTCTTACATGCTTTGTGGGCAAAAAAACCCAGTATGTTCTCACTAACTGTGCAAGGGCCTCTTGTCTCCATCCTAAGGACAAACCATACAGACAGAACTTATGAATTATGAGCCATTCATTTAGAAGACCTAAATCAGACTGGATGTTTACTTCTATGGCAGTAGTTATGGACAATATGCGACCCCTCACCACCTCTCCATACTTCCTGGACCATACTTTTTCTGGCCAAAATAAGAGAGGGAATTTTCTCTCCAGAAAGCCTCCAGGAGTGACACTTCATCTTTTAAACAGATCGCACTCTGCAGAAAATAAAGAACAATTAAAAAAAGAAGATGTATATTTCTGACCAATTCTGAGTTGTGTTTTTTTAATTTGCTTTTTTGTTTTTTGTTTTGTTTTGTTTTGGGGTGGGTTTTTTTTGTCATTTTGGGGAATATTTTGGAACAGTGGAACCTACAGTGTTGCATTGTGCTATTTCGTTGTCTAGCCCCATTTAATGTTTTAACAAGTACTTGTTTTACTTTTGGACTATGTTTGTTTCTCACTGTTAATGTTCTTCTCACAAAATTCTTGAATCTAGTAAGTACTAAGAGAAGGCTGGGCAACCCTCAAGGTGTTGTTAGATTCCTGATTCCATAATCCTTCACCCTTGGCCAGGTTGGTTGGGTCTTGCAACAGCTGAAATCCAACCAACCTAACTCTGGAAATTTTAAGGGACAATCAAATATTCACCAGTACATGGTACATGCACAGAATCTAATTTTTTCATTTTATTTTGGAACAATTTCATGGCAAAACAATTTCACAGTGAAAATGTTTAAATTTAATGAACTAAGGGCCGTTGCAGACCAGCCCAAAGGGACAGTCTGGGGTTAGAGTTGGGGCAGGGCAGCCACCCGCTGGCCACCCCAACCCCACCCTGATGCTGTCCTGATGCCACACAGCCATACGCACGGCGCGCAGCATCAGGATGCCCTTCCAGAGCAGCATGCAGACACGTGCCAGTCTTAGGGCAGCCTTTTGCCACCCCTAAAAGGAGCAGCATTTTGCCGCTCTTTTAGGGGTGGCAAAAGGAAGGATTGGGGCCGCAGCATGGGGTTGCCGCGGCCCCAATCCGCCACTCCCCGGGGCGGCTCTGTGCCGCCCCAAACAGGCCATCTGCATAAGTGTCTGCGTCTTTGTCTAAATTTATTAGAATAATAATAAAGTCTAACTTTAAAGCCCTAACTATTCTGATTAAATTTAGACACACTGGACAATAAGGAAAGCCTCTGTTATTCCACCACAATATCTCCCAACCTGTCACCTGACAACAGCCATACTACATTGTTCTGATGGCTTTAGGAGGAAGGTGGAATGCTGTTAACACATTGCAAAACATTTCATTAAGCAATTAGATTCAGTATGTAATTATCATGAGATAATGACCACTTTTGTATATTTTTCAAGCATGCCACTACTTTTCATGGCTTTCAAAAAATTCCACATACTTCCTCTTCTTTCCTTACTGAAACATTTTTAAATAATTGAAGAAATCTTCAAGATTAGCATTAATTCAAAGCTGCCTTAAAAGGCTTAAAAAGCTTAAATTTGCAAAGATTTGTCTACATTTTTTTTTTAATTAAAAGAGTGTTAGGAACCAGATGTTCATTTTTCAATGGTGTGGAATCATAAGCATTTCTGTACAGCACATTGCAAATAATGTATTAACTTTAAAAGTCAGAGTGAGTAAATTTTCCAGCACTCTTCATCAGGTATATCTTATAAATGATTAAAGAGTTCTGAAGAACTCAGAATTTCACTTCTACTTTGATATTTTTTGATTCAATATATTTTACCTTTTAAAATTTATCCATTTACCACATAGCTAGATTTCTTTTTCAGTAGTGTTTTTCATGCCCTGTTGAAATTATAGTCCACATGTAGGCAAACTGTAGATCACATGCAACTCTTGACTATTATCCATTACTACATCTAAATATCCAGACAACCTTTATACTCTCCAGCTGATTCACTTCTTCATCATTGCCCAACATTCTCATTTTAAGAGAGATATAACAGTGAAACAGACTGCCCCAAAAGGGCAGATTGGGGCCACCCTAGAGCTGCTCGCCCCGGAGCCCTGTCAAACAGGCACATGGTCTCAATCTACCCCCCCCCCCTCCACCGGGCCAAAAAGGAGCAGAAAAGATCCACTCCTTTTTGGGCTGGTAAAGGGTTGCCTTAGGCGGCCCCAGCGCAATCCCAGGTTGGCTTCTGTGCACTCCAGGGTATGCATTGTCAAAATGCCATGCCCTTGGAGCAGCTTGAAGTCCTCTGTTCTGGTTGGCTGGGCATCTTCCGGGTGTCTTGGGGGCATGCACCATCAAAACACCACACCCCCAAGTTACCCAGAAGCTGGCTTTTCTGGGCCATCTTTTTGGCCACATATAGATAAATTGAAGTGGGTATAGAGAAGGGCAGCAAGGGTTATATGAGGTATGGAGAACAAAACATATGAGGAAATGTTGAAGGAGCTGGACATGTTCAGCTTTGTGAAAAGAAGACTGAGAGGTGACATCATTGCACTCTTTAAAGAGCACTAGTACTGCCACAGACAGGAGGGTACAGGCATAACCTATGCTGCTCCAAAGGTTAGAACCAGGTCCAGTGTTTTTAAGCTACAGGAGGGTAGATTTCAGTTGAACATTAGAAGGAACCTCTTGATAGTAAGAGTGTCTCAGCCAGTTGAAACCAATTGTCTAGAAAGATGGTGCGGTCTCCTTCACTGGATATTTTCAAAAAGAGGCTAGACAGCTACCCATTTGGAGAACCTGCATTGAGCATGGGGTCCCTTCCAGCTCCAGTGGGTGCCTCCAGTGTTAAATCTTCTTAAATCACTTAAATATTCTCCCTTCTGCCCAGCTAATGGGTACTGGACACAGCCAAAGAGTGTGGACAATAGTGTACTTCTCAGCTGCTTCCAGCTTGATTCTTCTGATGGGATTATGTGCGATCTTCAACTGTTTTATCACTTGTAGGATGAGAAGCATGGGGAAGCATGGACTGCTGAGATCCCCAGGTGATCAGTTCATGTTTTGACTGTTCTCAATACTCATCAGATAGTAACAGAATGATGTAATTTAAATGTATGAGGTAGTGATATATATATATTCCTGCCCAATGCACTGAGATGGGGGGGGGGGGATTAGTGGAAATGTATGAGTGAGGAGCAAGGCTAGGCCCTTCCCAATGCTACTTCTAACCCAGGTGACCAAGCCATTTGACAGTTATGGTATCTCATTTTGATTCAATGGAACTTATTTTTGAGAAGATTCCAGTATGAATACATTCTTCAGGTATATATCTGCATGCCACCATCACAGATATTATGGATACATAGTAGGGAACAAAGCTGATTATGCCTGTGGAAAATAAAAATGAGGAGAAAGAGGTGGCTCTAGGATACCAATTTATATTTCTTGTAGCTATGGGGCAAGAGATTTCAGTGTTGTCATTTTGCTGGGGATGGGGAGGTCCATGGCCCAGATTCATGTATCATTTCAACTGATATTGCATACTGCTTGTAAGGCAGGTGGATTGGTGCCAGCTTCCACACACAGAGATCAGGAATGATAATATTATATAATATTCCTTCCCCTGTGTGCCAACCATTCAGACATTTGAAAACAGCTGTACTTATTTTCCTCCAGTAGACTAATAATTCCATACTCTTGCAGCTGTTCCTCATTCAGTTTAGTCTACAGTCCCTTCACTGTGGAAATTGCCCTCTTTTGGACTCATTCCATCCCAGTGTCCAGAACATCCCACAATACTCCAGAAGTGGCCTGGCCTGAACATAATTGATAAAATCACATATAATGCAAAATATTTTTACCAGTTGTTCTTAACTCCCAGAGGCCTGTCATGAAATGGACCAGCTAGGTTTTAGAAATGTTCCAGTTTCAGGTGCTCCAATTGACTGTCCTCCCTCATTTGTAAACATGCAGCCTAACCCAAACCTGGTCTACACAGAAGTCAGCCTCACAGATATCTTTAACACTATCTTTATTCTGATAAGGTTGTTGCCATCCAAGCCGAAGTATCTCAGAAACAGAAAGAGTGTGAAGATGACTTGGTGAAAGCTGAACCTGCTCTGGTGGCAGCTACTGCAGCTCTAAATACACTTAATAAGGTAAGAACTAAATTGTTGTATGGTTGTTTCTGCTGTGTGGTCCATTGACTTGGACAGCATGGTGGGAGGGACTGTTTTGTTTTGTTTTGTTGCAATATGGCTTCTAACTTTTAAAAATTGGGATTCTTGGAATATTGGATGGGTTATATTTGCTTAATTGTTGTTGTAATATGATTAACATATGCTAGTTTAATGACACTAAAACTTTAGTAATGGAAAGCATGTTTAGTAAAAAGGGGGGGGGGGAAGAGGCAGAGGTGTTCTATCCATTTATTCTTCCCAACTAGAGTACACCCACCCAATCAATGGAATTTAAATAAATGTTGGTTTATCAAGTTCCTGTTGATTTGGTGATCTGCTCTATCTGGGACTAACAGTTGCATTTGGTTACTCATCAGAAAAAAAATAATACTTTTTGTATTAGGACCTAAGCAGCAGCTTTAATTTTGTGTTATGTAAACTTAGAGGCAGTGACTTTTGAGGTATGATATGATGATTGTTGGGGACTGACTTTTATTATTTTCCAGTAGAGCAAATATTATTTTCTTCTGACATTCCTTCATTACTTCTAGTCATCTTTACTAACAAAGGAAGAGTTAGCTAGAATGTGCCACATTGTCTCAATATCTCTCACTTTCCCATTGTTGAATGTGCCTATAATGATGCTTGTTTTTGTTTGTGGCTGTTCTTCAGGTGAATCTTTCTGAACTGAAAGCATTCCCTAACCCACCAGTTGCAGTGACCAATGTTGCAGCTGCAGTAATGGTCCTACTGGCAAGTAAAGGGAAAGTCCCAAAAGACCGAACTTGGAAGGCTGCTAAACTCTTCATGGGAAAGGTATTTCTCATCTATTAACAAAATATTAATGTACTGAGACCTAATGTGTGACTTCTATATTTAAACAAGAGGTGGTGGTGGTATATGCCTTCGTGTTGCCTGTTGACCTATGGCAACCCCATTAATTCCATAGGGTTTTCTTAGGCAAGGAATACTCACAGGTGGCTTTGCCAGTTCCTTCCTCTGAAATATACAACACTTTATGTTTGTTGGCAGTCTCCCATCCAAGTACAACAGTGGAAATCTCCATATATGGGGTTATACATGGATTTTGCTTGTGTTGAATGGCAGCACTGGGTAGTCAATTGCACAGCCAAATACACTTCTACATGTGCATTCACATGAACAGTGACACCATATGATATGCTAGTTCTGCAAACATATGGCACTCTACTTCTGTTGCTTTGGATAAATATGCTCAACTGCTTCCATAGCATCTCCTTCTTTTTTAAATATAATTTGGCTACAGATATATTGGCTAAACAACTAGAGTCTCTGCAAGATGCTTACACAAAGTCCTCAGATATTTGAACATAGTGGGTTTATCTTTATTATTTATTGTATCGCAAAAATGAGTGCCATGAGCAGGGAAGCATGCCCATTCACGAAGCAATGGAGACAAAAAAAACACCACCACCTTTCTAGCCCATCCCTGCACTGGTGGACAGGTTCATTTCTTCTTTCAAGGAGGCAAGCTCCCAAGCAAAAAACATAGAGGAGGTGCTGTGTTGTTTTAACTGAACTGTTTTTAAGAGCTTATATCTTTTTTAAATTGAATTTTATTCTTTTATTGTGTGATTTGTGCTAATACTGTAATAGTTTATTTCTATTTTAATGCTCACTTTTTGTATGTTTTTAACTGTATTGTTCTTTTAAATTGTGAGCTGCTTTGGGTCCCAATTTGGAAGAAAGAGCAGGATATAAATTAATAGTAGTAGTAAGTAGAACTTATGCATGCATAAGATATATACAAGGTTCCACAACTGAAACACATTTCTTACAGACTATTCTGTGTTAAAAGTACTTTTCCATAGTGTTTTAGGCAATTAATTACTTGAAAAATCCAAAACATAGGATACTTTTAAGAGCTATTAGTATCTCGTTTTTGGTATGTCCTGTAAATCAGAAGGGAAAAAAAATACAGTCTAGTTCATTAAGCAATATTCTGGAACACTGTATCAAAGTACATGCAACAAAGCCAAATTTGGGTTTTAAAGAATTCTTCCAAATAGTGCCATAAGGATGGGAGAGGGGGAATCCAAACAAGTTTGAAAAACATATTTCTCAAATGGCAGATAATCCTGATGAGAAATGTCCTGTACTGACAAGAATCTTTGCATTTCAGGAAATATTTTGCACAAAATTCAGGCATTTTTTTGTTGTTGCAAAAAATGAATTTTCTGCACAAAGAATGCAGACAAATCTACTGCAGAATAAGAGAGTGTATGCATGGGCCAAAAAGCCTCTACTCCCACTGGCAGTGATCAGGCAGGCTGGATGTGGATCCAGTGGATCTGGCCCAATCCTTGCCCAAAGGATCTAACCTGGTCTTAAAAGACTGGCTGTTTACTAGGGTCTAAATCCCAAATTACAGACATTTCTGCATAGGAAACAGAATTTTCTGTGCAGAAATATTATTGTTTTCTACATAAATATTTTCTGAAATGCTGTCTCCTGCAAAGATGCTGTTTCCTGCAAAAATAATATTTTTGTGCAAAAATGTGCAAATTTTGCACTTAATAGGTTTTAATTTAAAATTGCCCTCAAAATGGTGCAGTTTTTGAAGTTTTCCTTGCAGGAGGCAGAAAATTGCTAAAAGTATTAATAGCTTCCTTGTAGAATTGAAGAATCAATTCCCTACTCCCAAAGTTGCTTTTTAAATTTAGAAATAGGGTGGTAGAGCAGTTTTTCATCCATTTGCATTTAATTAGCCAACCAGTGCCTCAGTTGGAGAATGTACATTTCTGCCTTGAAGATAATGTATTCCTTTTCAAATGAGATCCAGGAATTAGGATGAAGAAGATGCCAGCTACTCACAGTCCCTTGCCTTTTTCCACTGTCTGAAGCTGCCCCTAATATGCATAATTTATTTAATATATTTATGGTTATGCATAAAACTATCTGATTTTTAGAACAATACGTCATGAAAACAGCTTCTTTGAGTTTTGAGTTGTGAAATTAACTTGTGGGGTTGAAATAGTGTTCAGTAATAATGAACTGCATATGCTTTCTTCCAGGTGGATGAATTCTTGCAAGCTTTAATTAATTATGATAAGGAGCATATCCCTGAGAACTGTCTGAAAGTGGTCAAAGAACATTACTTGAAAGATCCAGAATTCAACCCAAACTTGGTTCGCACTAAGTCATTTGCAGCAGCTGGTCTCTGTGCCTGGGTTATCAACATAGTAAAATTCTATGAGGTATTGTGAATGCATTTATTGCAGCTGGAGTATTAGAAGGAGCTTTTTAAATATAACATGAACATTTGATGTTCCTTCATTATAGAAGCAATTTTTACAGCAGAATCATAGAATCTCAGAATTGGAAGGGACCAAAACATTGATTTAGGCCAATTCCCTGCCATGAAGGAATACCTAACTAAAACACTCCTGAAAGAAGCCTATCCAACTTCTGTTTAAAGACCTCCAATGATGGAGACTTTACCACCCTTCAAGGTGATCTATTCCATTGTCAAACTGCTGTTACAAGAAAAAAGTTCTTAATGTTTCAGTGGAATCTCTGTGTAGGTCATACTCTCGATGCGGTCTTTAGTACGGAACAGGAATATCCATGGGCGGAGGTTATTAAAATCTCCGCATTGTCATGGACGGATCAGTTCCTGGTCAAGGCTAAATTAAGAACCACAATCTGCCCCTCCAGGGGTGGTGGACCCATTAGAATGGTCTGCCCTCGAAGGCTAATGGAACCAACTGGATTCCAGAAAGCCTTGGAGGGTTTAATGACTCTTAATGTCGGTGATTCTGTAGAGGCTTTGGTTAATACCTGGAACACCGATCTTGCCAAGGCTATTGTCACAATCTCTCTCAAGTTTCCTTTCCAACCCACTTTCAACCATAAACCCTGGTACACAGAAGAGCTTAGGAGGATGAAGTGGATTGGATAAGGACTAGAGTGCACCTGGCAGAAAACTCGACTCTTATCTGACAAGACTTGTCATAGGAACTTTCTTGATTCCTATTGAGAGGCTATACATGCAGCGCAGAGATCTCTCTGTATTGTGTCTGCAGAGTCCTGTCCAGCAGAGCTGTTTAGGGTGGTAGGGGAACTGACACAGGTTCCACCTGCACAGAACCCCCTGCTCAAGCCAACAATGGTCTGCTGTGACGTGTTTAACAACTTCTTTGCAGATAAAATCTCTCAGATAAGAGCCGACTTAGATGCCAGTATTGATATGGAATCTATAGACGAGGTGTCCAGTAACTCCGTTACTGAAATTTTACTGGATCAGTTCCAATCTGTGAGTACCGATGATGTGGACAAGCTCCTTAGCAGAGTGAGGAAAACTACCTGCCCTCTCAATCCTTGTCCATCATGGCTGGCTGTCTAGGGAGGGGATGCTTTGAGGGTATTCCTTAAGAACATCATCAACGTATCCCTCAGGGAGGGCTTTATTCCATCTTGTTTAAAGGAAGCGGCAGTTAGGCCGCTCCTGAAAAAGCCCTCCCTGGATCCCCTGGATATGAATAACTATAGACCAGTCTCATTGTTACCATTCCTGATCAAACTGATGGAGAGGGTGATGGCTCTTCAACTCCAAGCTGTCTTGGATGAAACTGATTATCTAGATCCATTTCAAACTGGATTTAGGACAGGATTTGGAGTTGAGACTGCCATGGTTGCCTTGACTGATGACATTCATTTGAGCATTGACAGGGGTAGTGTGACCCTGCTGGTGCTCTTAGACCTCTCAGTGGCTTTTGATACAATTGATCACACACATCCTCTTGGATCGCCTGAGGGGGTTGGGAATTGGAGGCACTGCTTTGCAGTGGTTCCGTTCCTTCCTCTCAGGTAGGTCCCAGAGGGTGTTGCTCGGGGACAGTAGCTCCGCTAGGAAGGAGCTCAAGTGCAGCGTCTGTCAAGGCACCATTCTGTCCCTGATGTTATTTAACATCTATATGAAGTTGCTGGGAGAGATTATTCGGAGACATGGGGCAGGGTGTTATCAGTACGCTGATGTCACCCAGATATATTTCTCCATGTCCCAAGCATCAGTCTTTACTTAGATGGCATCTCTCCTCTTAACGAGTGTCTTAAGGCGTTAATTGACTGGATGAGGAAAAACAGATTGAAATTGAATCCAGATAAAACGGAGGTACTTACAGTAGCGGCCCTGAAACCAGGCATCAGGATACAATCTCCAGTCCTGGATGGGATCACACTTACCGTGAAGGACTGTGTTCACAGTCTGGAGGTGCTCCTGGATTCGTCGCTTCAGATGATTAATCAGGTGAATGAGACGGCTAGGAGCGCCTGTTATCAGCTTCGGCTAATACGCCAGCTGTGCCCTTTTCTGGAAGTAAGGGACCTTGAAACTGTGGTACACACTCTAGTAACCTCCCGTCTGGATTTCTGCAATGCGCTCTACATGGGGCTACCCTCGTACTTGGTTCGGAAACTTCAGTTAGTGCAAAATATGGCAGCCAGGTTGGTCTCCGGTACATCTAAAAGAGACCACATAACGCCTGTACTGAAGTCTCTTCACTGGCTGCCTATTAGTTTCTGGGCCCAGTACAAGGTGTTGGTTATCACCTATAAAGCCCTAAATGGCTTGGGTTCAACCTACCTTTGAGACTGTCTCCTCCAGTACAATCCGCCCCACGCATTTCGGTCCTCCGGGAGGAATTTGCTACAGGTGAAAAAATCTAGACTGTTGGTTACCTCCCAGAGGGCCTTCTTGATGACCGCTCCCAGACTATGGAATGGCCTGTCGGATGAGAGCCGTCATATGGCAACCTTAGACAGCTTAAAAAGGGCTGTCAAAACGGATCTCTTCCGGCAGGCCTTTCCTAACTAGTCTTCCAGGTTATAGAGCCTATCTTTTTGCACCTCTTCTTCCCCCCCCCCCCATCCCAGCCGCTATTATAGCCATTGCCACTGTAGTTATTGTATTTTGTCAGCACTTTGCCTTATTTTTAAAAAACTGTTTTAATTTGATGTCTGTTTAATAACTTTTTGAGGGGTGGGAGGGTTGGGATTTGGGGTTGATCTTATTGTGTTGTATTTTTATGTTGGAAGCCACCCCAATTGTTATACAGAGGGATGGGGTACAAATAAATTTTATTATTATTATTATTATTATTATTATTATATTTCTTGTAAATTGAATCCATGTTCATGTTTTAGCAGGAAACAAGTTCACCCCATCTTCTACACGACATCACAAGATATTTAAGGATAGCTATCATGTCACGTCTCATTCTACTCTTCTCCAAGCTAAACATAGCCAGCTCCCATAGTCGTTCCTCATAAGGCTTTGTTTCCAGACCTTTGATCATCTTGATTGTCCTTTTCCAGACACATTCTTGGTTGTCAAAAGAGTTTAGCTTGAACTGTGGTACCCAGAACTGGACACAGTATTCCAACAGAATTGTAGACTAAGTATCTGGGTAGACAAATTTTGGTGGCTGGCAGAGGCATATTAGAACCACTATGGGATTCCAAAGAGCTATACACACCTTTTTCATTTTAAATTGTCACAAGAGCCACTTTGTTCTCACCACTGCAAGTTTTTTTTGTTTTGTTTATATTTGTCAAGGATAGAAAGGGCAGTGTTAATTAGGACAAAATTTAGAAAAATAAACTCCAAAAAAGGAAGAGGGAAAACCACACACTTGCCCAGGTCAGAACCAGTAAATTACAGACCAGGATAGTGATATATATACAAATAATAAGTACAAAACAAGTTGATAGCAAATGATTATTTGAAATACAAGTACTAGATTATATATCATGTTCCAGGATACTGCTTTAATTAAATGTATATCTAATCCTTCCATTTATCTAATCTGTGATGTTCCCTCCTATGACTTAAGTGCATCTTGAAAAGAAGGGAGGATGCAATCAATTTCAGTTGAAATATTGCCTAATAAACTTCTGTAAAAACAACAGAGGGAAGATATTTTTCAGAATGCAACATGCTGGTGTCTTATCATGTTTGCTAATACAAATTCCTTTGGCTTGTTTTTGTTTTTAATTTTTAACTGTGGAGTATTTGAATTCCCAGGTATACTGTGATGTGGAGCCAAAACGGCAAGCGCTGGCCCAAGCAAATGCCGAACTTGCAGCAGCCACAGAAAAGCTAGTTGCCATTAGGAAAAAACTTGCAGTGAGTATAATCCTGGTCCAATTTTAATCCTATTCCACCTCCAAGCAAATTTATCAAGTTTACACGTTTCTTTGTGGTAATGCTTGGAGTCTGCCTGGAGAAATAAGTGGTTTTATTGCTTTCTAGCTCTGCCAGGATGTGCAGCCATTGTTGGCGAAAAGATATGGTTGTATTAGGTATTATTACATCTTTTCCTGTAATCAAGTGTAGATCTTACACTTTTTAATATTTGGTACACTAAATGTTTAACTGGAAATGACAGATTTCTGCCAGGTTATTCAGCAACATTATGACATATGTATGCATCTATCCATTCTTTATTTAAAGAACAATTATAATTATTGCTCATTGTTTGCAAACATGCACAGCATGTATGCAGTTCTCTACTGGATTAATTCAAAGCAAATTTTAGCCATGCCAAACATGACCTCAAACAGGGGTCAGATAAATGCTTGCCATTTGATTAGTCTGGTTCCCTGATTATAATTAAAAATCTCAGATACTCTCAAATGAATTTCAATCCCTGTGCTTTGATTTGAATTGTTTAATGTAACTTAGAGTGGAACTAGACACTGTGTGACATACTGTTGCTTGGCTGTTACTTTACTTCTAAATACCATGCTCCATCCATACATAGATCCATTAGCTCAGAGGGCAATTCCCAGTATTTCCCTAAACATTATGCCCATTTATCATTTATTGGCCTAGTATGCCTTTTCCCTCTATGTATTATTCTATTCTGTTCTATACTTTTGACAAATAGTGTGCCAAAGAGTCATTCCTGTCTCATGGCTTTCCAATGGAACCCTGTCCTATAAACCAGGGCTTTCCTATGGAGAAAGTGTTGGAACAATTTCTCATACAGAAGGATATTTTGCCCTACTTGATAATTTTCTATGATTAATACATGTTGCACCTATTACTTGGTAATCAATAATACATCATCAGTTTGGATGGCAGTGCGCTAAGTACCCTTCATTTCTAATACCTGTTAAAATATATTTCAAAATGACAAAATAAATCCTTGTCAACTGTATGAAATAACACAGTGAATGTTGTGGTTGAAACTATTTATAAATTATTATTTTTAATCCTTCCATGGAAAATAGTTTATCTTATTTTGTTTTGTTTTGAAAATGAGGAGAATATAATTTCTTGGGTTTAAATCCTTTGGTGTAGCTGTACCCCAACAATAGAAGATTCTTGTCAGGGAAGTTTCACTATTGGCCTTTAGATGACTGGTAAAAATTGAACTGTTTCACTTGTTCGGTTCTGCACTTTATTGTGTGAATGTTCCCTTGTCTTCTTGCAATGTATGTGGTTGGTCAGTTTAGTTTTGTTTACAGCCATTGCGCTTTATTGTTTTCATGATTTTATCAGCCAAGAACTAGTCTACACGTAAGTGCATTATACAAATTGCTGTGGATTTTTGCACATTCCCACCACCGCTTTTGTCTTCACTTTCCTATGCAAATGCATATCTGTTTGGCCCCTCTCTGCCAAAAATGTGCAGCCATGTGAATCCATGTGAAGTGGACAGACAGCTTCAAGTTCAATAATGCACATACTCAGGGATACTCTGGTGAAGACTTCGATTCCTTTTTCTCCCGAGTTTGAGGAGTCCACCCCACTCCCTCTAAAAGCTCAAACTCCTCCAAATTGTGTTTAGAGGGATCGCATTCTATTTGAATAGAATGAGGAGTATTAAATTGGGCAAACAAGCCCCAAGATGTATTTCTGTATCCAGTACCAATAGAAATAGGACTTTCCCATCCCAACATACACTTTCACAACAGTCTTCCGTGACATCAAATACATGTTCCAGAGAGTTTCCCACCCCTCCAGAGCACATTTTTAGGATGCTCTGTGTGTGTGAAGGAGTAAGATCACTGTTTCTGGTGGATCCAGTAGAAATGCACTATTCCATCATATTCATAGTAAATCACCTTGAACATTCATTGAATGGAGAAAAGATTTGTGAATAAATTAATTTTATAAATAAGTAGATACTATGACTCTGGAGACTAGGGCTTGAATACTGGCTCATCCATGGAAATCCACTGGATGAAGTCACACTCTCTCAGCCTCAGAGGATGGCAATGGCAAACCCCCTCTGAAGACACATACCAAGAAAATCCCATGATAGGTTCACCTTGCCATAAAAAACTGGAAAAGTAACAGAGTGACTTTCAGTCTGTAAAAGGTACTAATGTTACATTTTTTCAATGTTTCCAAAAAAATTAATTTTTTCCAAAAAAAACAACAACCCAGGGGGGACTTTTTTTTCCACGGCTTCAAAATTTCCAAAAATTTTACATCTCTAGTCACAAGGGTTCACAAATTTTATATATCAAGAATACAGAAACAGCACTGCTGAATTGGGCTAACTTTTATTTTCATTCAAGACTTGTTCATACTCCATTAAACATGATAGGATCACAGTTATTGTTCCACATTGCTCAGATATCCATTTAAAAGCTCTCACTGGAGCTGGTGGCATTTTGCCATGTAGAATGGGTCACCCTTAAAATAATTACCATAAATACCTTCATAAACAAAATTGGAACAGCTAACCCATTACTCAGAAGATTTCCAATTACTCTTGCACTTCTACTTAACCAGGTGTTTCACTTCCCTCCAAGTTTACAATGTTGTCACTTAATTTTTTTTCTGTGATTTACTGAATTAGTTTTTGGTGGCTTTCCTGTTATGTATCATGAAGGTTCTGATATCAGCTGAAGAGATGTGTCCCTTTCCATCTCAGATCAATCTGGTTCAGTTCAGTTTTAATTGCTTGTTTCCATAGGCCTTCACAATATATGGGATCATACAAATATCAAACAATAATTAAAATAAAAAATTATATTAGAAATAATATAAAATTTCAAACACTATTTTTATTTCTACTAAACTTATCAGCAAGAATTAAATGTATAAGATATACAAAATAAAGGCATACTTTGGGGCAAGAGTACAGGAGAGGAGTACCATTTAATCTATGTATAAAAGCAGGGGAACTTTTCTCCCACAAACTGAAAAAATTGTTCCTTGCTCATGTGATAAACAACATCATTAATAAAAAAAAAAAGTTAAAGAGGAACAATGCAAAAACACAACCTTGTTTTACTCCTCTGTCTATTAGAATGGATTCTGTAAGGGATCCCAGGGAGGACAATCTTGCCATCAGGGAAGTATCAGGATAAACTGCTCTCACAAGAAACAGGAGGTGATGGGCAATGTTGCTATTAGCCAGTGGTGTCACTAGGGGTGTGTGGATCACACCAGGTGATACCTCAAACATCTACCTTTTGGCAGAAATGGCCTGTGACATTCATTTGCTTCTCTTTAAAATGTTTTAAGAGATGGTGGGAGTGGGGTGAAGCTCAGTGGGAGGAGAAAGGAGAGCCCCCCCAAATTTTAAAAATTAAAATTTCAAATTTCAAAATTTTATATTTTTTAAAAAAATTGTTTAAAAATTGATTTTTTTTAAAAAAAATACTATTTTTATATTTTCTTCGCATTTTAACCAAATCTTCACTATGTACAATTGTTCCTTGGTATTTGTGGGGGATCCATTCTGGACACACACACACACCCGTGGATACCAAATTTCATGGATATTCAAGTCCTATTGTCTCCTATGGTGGGCCTCAGGTAGCGACAGTGGCTACAGTCCTTTCCCAGCCAGCCCATGGTAGCCCATGGTGGCAGAGGGGGTGGTGACTGGAGGAGGAGGGACCGAAGCTGCAGCGGTGGCGAGGCCCTTCTAGGCCCCAAAGGAAGGAGTGCTTCTCCTTAGAGACCACCAAGGCCATGGCCACCATTGGGGGAACCGGGACCAGAGCCCTGCTCAGACACCTCGATATCACTGCCCCACTCAGCCTTGGGCCTGAGGGCAGGGAGGTGGCCAGCATTGAGGCTACAATGGCAGAGCGGGGCAGGCATGCATTGGGCCCCAAGCACCACTGGGAAAACAAGTCCCAATGGCAGCCGGCACGTTTACAGGTCCTGGTGGTCCCCTGCATTCTGCCTCACTCCCACCCGACTTAAGGAAGGAAATAAAGAGGAGTAAGAAAGGAGGGAGGGAGGGAGCTGCAGGCTTGCCATTCACGAATAATCAAAACTACAAATGGCAAGTCCCTGGAAACAGAGGGACAACCGTATATGTAAATACATTTAGATTGTGCATATGATTTTGCAATTTGAAGGTATAATTTTAATTTTGCTAGTTATTTATTATTATTATTATTATTATTAAAGTTTATTTCTAAAGCGCTGTCAATGTACACAGCACTGTAAAAAAGACAATCAAGCATAAAATAGAATAAAAACCTGCCAAAGGCGTACAATTTAAAATATAATTTATATCACAGCTATTAGCATTACATTCAGTGGTATATGAGAATTACAATTTATGAGTAACATTAGTGCAAAAAAAGCATTACTAAGGATTCTGTATGGTGTGAAATGGGAGGATGTCAGTGTGGGGGTGGCACCATGAGTTACCACACTGGGTGACACCAACCCTAGTGGCGTCACTGGCTTGAGCCATAAAAACTCTCAGTATCAAAATCAGGTTTCAGATCAACAAATGCTGCATAAATGGCCTTTCCTGTGTCACAAATATTTGTATACTAGATAGTTCAGCACAAAGCAGTTATCCAAGGTGGAATATCCACTCCTGAATCCTGCCTGCTCTTCATTAAAGTCATTATTTTCTTTGGCCCAGTTCTCTAACCAAAATTGACAGTATGCCAGTATTTCCTATGATTTTTCAACTCCATTGCTTAGCTAAATCTGACCAAATTTCATTTTGAAAAGCAATATTTTTTTTCTCTTCAGGAGTAATTTGAATTCCTTTTCAGCAACCAGAAATGTTTTTGTGAGGTGTAATTTATTTTTAATTTTCTTACCAATTGATGAATAGATTTCTTTTTAAGGTGACACTGCTTATCAACCCAAAAATGGTTCTTCTGAGGTGTTAGTTTCTTACCTACTGGAATCACAGTTTTGGATCTAATATATTCAGTTAATGACTTAAAGATGTTTAAATCTGGAGTTTTCGTAAATTTAAACACAAAATCTGATTCCTCCACTGCTTACAGGGATTGAAAATCAGGAGGGGGAATATCATTTGATCAGTTTGGTCATCCAATCAAAGTCTTTTGAAGCTATTACTTGTGAACTGGGTTGTAGGTCATTCTGATTTAATTGGATGCTATCAGGGATCAGTTTTAAGTAAGCAGATATAGGCTTTCAAATCATTACCCTGTCTCTGTTCAGTTACATATGGCTCCAGTTGTATGTCATTACAGTTGTCCCTCATAACTTGCGGGGGATCCGTTTTGGACTGTCCTGTGAGTTGCGGGAGTGGTGTATATTCAAGCCCCATTGGCTTGAATGGGAAGCATGCCCCATTCATGCTAATGGCGGTCACCCCTCCACAGATTTCCAAGTCCACGAATTTCAAGCCCATAGACTTGGAGGGGCGACTGTATATTCATTATTCTTAAACGTAATTTTCCAAGCTCTGTCAAGGTAGATAGGACTGAAGTTTTCATGGCACTTGAAGCTTGTAGTATTGGTATAAAGGTAAAGGTAAAGATAGTCCCTTGACATGATTGTCTAGTTGTAACCGACTGTAGGGGGTAGTGCTCATCTCCATTACTAAGCTGAAGAGCCACCATTGTCTGAGGACTACTGAGGACTACTGAGGCCAGCATGAATGCTGTTACCTTCCTACCAAAGTGGTATCTATCTATCTACTTGCATTTGCATGCTTTCAAACTGCTAGGTTGGCAGAAGCTGGGACTAGTGACAGGAGCTCACCACATCATGCAGTACTCAGGCCTCAAACTGCCAATCTTCCACTCTTCCGATCATCAGAATTGGCATCTTAACCACTAAGCCATCACATCCCTTAGTATTGGTATACTTTTAGGTAATTACACCTGTCAAGCTGCTACTGGGGAACTAATAGAAGTTAATAGAAGCAAGGTAAATCAAAACTTTTTTCTCTCTTTACAGGAACTGGATCTCAATCTATGCAAACTCACAGCATCGTTTGAAAAAGCAACAGCAGAAAAGGTTAGATGTCAAGAAGATGTTGGCCGAACCAGTAAGACCATTGAGTTGGCTAACAGACTTGTTAAAGGTCTTGAGGCAAGTATATTTTTCATTAATACTGTTTCCAAGAGATTTCAATAAAAGCAGTCTGTCTGTATTTAAGATAGTTTATAATTTCATTTAAGTTCACTTCAGCAAAATATTTCTGCAATGCCACGTGATTATTTTTTTTCTTTTCATTTCCAAACCACTGAAATGAAATTAGGTTTAAATCAGGGAATCATGTTGTTGGACTGCCACTCACAATACTCCTGGCCAGCATAGCCAATGGTGAAGATTGCTGAGAACAGCAGTCCAACTACATCTTTAGGGACACACAATTCTCACCTCTGATTTAAATGAATAAATGTTGGATAAAGTCATAGCCAGCACAACAACATAGAAAGGTGTACTTTTTTGCTCTTTCCTGAATGATGCAAATGAATGTAGTGTGCCTATGAATGTGTGACCATGTCCACAAAGACCTAATGCCATTTTAAACATTTTGTTATATTTTAAATCTACATTTATGTCTGCTTCTTTTTATTCTGTAAGGTCCTGTTTGCATGAGCCAGGATATTCCAGGGGCATCCTGGAATATTCTGGCCCTGGAGCTGCCTGGAGGTCACATGGATGACCTCCCCCTGTAACTTCAGGCCTTCTGATTTGATGCCAGGGGGCTGTTCGCACAGGCATCCTGCTGTGCTGCCTGGTGTGGCAGAATGTCACTCACCTCTGAGGTCAGAACAAGGTACCCAGCTTCAGTCACATGGCACAGCAAGTAACCTGCTGCTACTGCAGCTGCCCCAGTCAGCACAGTGGGTCGTGTTTCAAACCGCCATCCAGAATCGGAACTGAGGCTCTGGATCTTCTAGGAAGATTAAAAGCAAATAGGACTTGTGTTTCAAGAGTGGTAAACCCTGGGTTTGACACTTGACAGGCTGGACATCTTCTGGTGTGTTCATGCCAGACTGGGGTTTCAGCCCTTCGTCATCCAGTGTCCCCACTGAGAGGATGCATGGGGGGGCAGTTTATTTGACCCATGCTGACAGGGCCTAAGGCATTTTAAGTCCCATCTTTGGAGAGAAGGCAGAGTACGAATAAAGCAATACAATACTTTCTCAAACAATTTTGTAGTCTCTCTCTTCAGTTTTTTCACATATTCATGCTTGCTCCCACCAGCTTGCTTTCTGAGCTTTGCCATGCAAAAGCAGAGTCAGTTGCTCCTTCTCTTTTTCCCTGATTTACATTCTGCTGAGATGAAATGGCCCTCAGCCTCTTAAATTTCCCAGAGTGCCTCTAGCTCACATTTTCCATAGGATGGAGCCATGGCAGTTAAAGCTGTGTCAGACTGCATTATTTCTGCAATGCAGATGCGGTCTAAGTTTATTTTTTTTTAATTGTTACAAAAGTTG
Organism: Phrynosoma blainvillii; assembly: GCA_026167975.1. Taxonomy (NCBI): domain Eukaryota; kingdom Metazoa; phylum Chordata; class Lepidosauria; order Squamata; family Phrynosomatidae; genus Phrynosoma; species Phrynosoma blainvillii. Next base: position 45,409,559 of record JANUYF010000005.1, read on the forward strand.
GCAAATTATGCAAGAACTATACAACTACTAACATTCAGCTTTCTATAATGATGGAATCCAGAAAGACTAGAAGCATTGTAGCTATTTTAAATTATTTGTATTTATAATTTTAAAGTATGTTTTTATATTCTGTCTGTTTAATTGTATTTATTTTTTGGGAGGGGGCTATTGGGGGATGGGGTTGTTTGTTTTATCTTGTAAGCCGCCTTGGTTGTATTTTACAGAGAGGCGGGATATAAATAAATTTTATTATTATTATTAGAAAGGTTACTGATATAAAACTAATCTAATATTTTAAGTCATAGTATATTTACAGAAAACATGCAGGATTTTATTTAGTGGCTCAGTAAAATTTAAGGTGTCCTGAAATTCTTGGGGCTAACTTGATTTCTGATTACCCAAAACTGATGAGTTATTTTATCCATTAATATGATGTGCCAGCAGCTCCATTTTTTAAAAAAATTCAATAGCCAACAAATCAGCCTCTTGGTTGTGTGGAATAGTGAGATTCACTGATCTAAAACTAAGAATTAGGACTGGAGCAGGCTTACTACTTACTGTACAGTCTGTTAAAATACAGTTTATAGCATTCCTTATGTCTTTAATTAAAAGTTTAGCGAATGAAAGCTGAACATTTACAGAAGGGCCCTGGACCATTCTTAGGATGTATGTTAGCTATGGAGATGTTAGGATTAGACATGTTGGGGGAAATGATTTGACATATCATGTAATTCACCATGTATAACATTTCAGTCTACCACAAGGGATGCTTAAGCAGTAGATTTTTATGTTCCTTAGAGGATATTCTTTCTCTCCTACCAGCAAACAGCTTATAATTTCTAGCAAATAAATTTGCTTTTCTATTGCACTATGTAAATAACAAAAGCCAAATAATTGATTATTTTTTTCGTTCAAAGAGCACAGTGTGTACACATTCCCTACACTGAGAAACACCAGTATAATTACCTTGCAGGATGGGGACAGTGTTGTAAAGGCCTCCTTCTATTGCTTATTTAGCCTAATTGTTAACCCAGCCCTATGCTATATATTTGCTGATGGGTTGGATGTCCCCAGAGAAAAGTCTCTGTAACTAGTCACTAGTGCATAGAAGTGAATTCTTTCTGACAGCATGGTCAGCCTTTGGTTAATGAACAGTGAGACTGAATAATCCTTAGGTCAGGACTGAATCATTTTGTATCCACCCACAATGCACTTAACCTTTAGATAAGTAGACTACAGTAGTTGCATTGTTTCTGCCTTGTGTTCCTAAAAACCATTAATCTTTTAATAAGGAGATAATGTAAATCTAATTTTTAAAAAACATCTCTGTAAACAGGTCGGTGTTCTAATTATTTTGATCTGTAGGAAAGCAACTTCATGACAAAACAGATAATTATTTAGTGGTTAGTTTCCATGTAATTGTTTAAGCAAGGCATTAAATGGAGTTATTCAGACTGAAGTTATTTAATAATCAACCTGAACACACTATTTGTATTAAACACTAACTCACAGAAATCAGTGGTGTCTAGTCTTTTTGTGTGGCGTGTGTGTCTGTCTCTATGTGTACACATGCTTACAGAGAATAACATACAATCAATTTCAAAAGTAGTTTGACTTTATTTATGATATATGATACATCTGTCTGCCTTGACCATGGCCAATAAGGGTTATTTCTTAAATATTGATTCTCCATGAATGAATAATAATGCTGCATACCATAATACAATAGAGATTAATATGTAATCTTTATATCCAGCTGAATGTTTAATGTATTTTAAATAGGCATTTAAAATGTTGTATTTCATTTAGCCTTTATAATGTTAGAAAAGTTGCCTAGAAAAGTAATTACATTCTTCCTCATGGAAGGTCTACATATAACTTGTAAATCAAATGACAAAACTTAAACAGACATGGCTGGCTTTTAGTGCCTTAGAATCCAGTAAGTCTAACCAAAAGAATAAAATAAATATTAATAGCATTAAGTACCTTTCCACAGTGGGATTGTGTGCTCCTGTAAGGCAAGAGGCTATGCTGACAGCAGTGGTGTCGCTATTAGGGTCTCCCATGTTAGACAGGCTTTTGCTGAGAATCTAGACAAAGCATGCTGGGCAGCAGAAATAATGAGGAGGATCTCTCAGAGACAATGGTAATAGCACCATAGCTAACACTTTTTAGTACTGCCCAGAAAGAGGCATGGTAAACCCCTTTTGAATGTCTTTTATTATGAGAACCCTATGATCCAAAATGAAGCAGGGGATCGTGCCAGATAGTGCCAGGTCAGAGGGCACTCAGTGAGTTACTGAGGTACAGTAGAGGACAGTTACAAGTAGTGTTGTTGCTAATGATGCAGCTTTACCCAAATTGAAAGGCTGTTCAACTAGTAAAATGCTCAGAGGTGAAAGGAAAGTCCAAAACTGCAATATTCACATTATAGGAATATGGAATCTGAGAAGCATGAACCAGGGGACATAGTAAATTGATAAATGGAATGCGTAAACATTGCAACACTTGAAGTGAGTGAATTAAAGTGGAGAGGAATTGAGTATGGAATTTGAGAAGCATGAACCAGGGGACATAGTAAATCAATAAATAGAATGTGTAAACATTGCAACACTTGGGGTGAGTGAACTAAAGTGGAGAGGAATTGAACATTTTGAGTGAGAAAATTACGCAATTTTACTTAGGAACTGGAAATCTATGAAGAAATGGGGTGGCATTCATAGTGAGGAGAGATGTAGCAAAAGCAGTCTAAGGATATAATGCAAGGTCTGACCAAATAATATCAATCAGATTTCAGAGAAAACCAGTGATGTTACTGTGGTTGGTGACACCCGAGGGCAAGGGGCAGGGCAGCCTGTCCCTCTCTCCCTCCTGCTACCTCACTTGCCGGCCCCTGGCTTCTCACTGCCCCGCCAGGCTGCTGCTGGGAGTGGTGGTGCTGAGGCCTCTGGACCTCCTGTCCAGGGTTCTGTGTGGCTGCTGGGCAAGTGAGAAAAGGAGGTGACACCCTTTCTCACTTGCCCAGCAGCTGCGGTAGTCTCACAGGGCATACTGCCCCACCAGGTATACACTCCCTTCTTGGGTGTCACATAGTGCAGTCCACATTGCTCACACACCCCTAGTGATGCTGTAGGAGAAAAACCATAAAAATAAGCATAATCCATCATGTATTGCATCATGTATTTTGTGCATTTTGATTGGCCAAATAAAGGTATCAAAATTATAAAAGTTGGGGTAGAATCAATAAATGAAGCAGGACAGCAGGATTGAATTTTTCAATGCCAGCTGTTTGTTCATTGCAAATACATTCTTCTGCTGGCCAATATATAAATCTAATATGAATACGTAGATTATGGAAGAAAGTCAAGGAAGAAAGTGCAAAGGCAGGTTTACAGTTGAACATTAAGAAAACAAAAATAGTGAGTATTTACATTAAGCAAACAAAAATAATGATTATTTACCTAACTTTAAAATAGGCAATAAAGACAATGAAATAGTTCAAGATTTTCCATACATCATATCACTCATTAATCAGTGTGGAGACAAGCAAGAAACTGAAGAAGACTAGGACTTGGAAGGGACTAGACAAGATCCTGAAGTGTAAAGATATATCATTGAATACTAAAATTACGATTGTTAGTGCCATCGTATTTCCAATTTCAAAATGTGGTTGTGAAAGCTAGACAGTGAGAAAGCTGATAGAAAAAAAAAATATCAAGTGATTTGAAATGTGCCAGAGAAAAGTTCTATGGATACCATGGAGTACTTAAAAGACAAATAAATGGGTCTAAGCACAAGTCAAGCCTGAACTCTCCCCAGAAGAGTTAAGAGTTAAACTGACACTATTGTATTTTTTTTATTTTTTTTATTGAAAATAATTTTTTATACAATCTACATAAAAAAACGCTACTAAAATATTACTCATATCATATAGTCCTATTTACATATTTACATAACTTCCTTTAGTTCGAACACCGTGAGTACACTTTATAATTTTTCTGTGATTACTCTATCCATCTTCAAATACACATCTGTAACCCTCTTGCCAAAGCCATACCAAAACCTTTTTTTCTTTTCTTTTTATCTTGGTTCATATATTCCATCTTTCTTTTATATAGGCCTCTATTGGAGCCCATTCTTCCTTGACCAAATCTACATTTTTATTATTTAATAATTTCGTTAATTTATCCATTTCTTTCATTTCTAATAGTTTTAAGAGCCATTCTTCTATCGTTGGTGTATCTTGCTGTTTCCATTTTTGGGCAATCAGCATTCTCGCTGCTATTGTCATATACAAAATAATTCTCCAAATTTTTTTCTCAATTCTTAAATTCAGTTTGTTCGTCATGTTTAATAAATATATTTCTGGTGTCAATTCAAACTTTATCTTTAAAATGTTTTGTATAGAAATATGTATTCTTTTCCAAAATTTCTTCATTTCTTCACATTTCCACCATACATGGTACCATGACCCCACATTGTGTTTACATTTCCAACATTCTTTCTCTTTTTTCTTATAGGTGTTTGCTAATCTAGCAGGCGTCAGGTACCATCTCTGTTCCATTTTCCAAAAATTTTCCTTCAAATCTTGTGAATTTGTAAACTTGTCTGTTTTTTCCCTTGCCTTCTCCCAATCTTCTAACTTAATTGTTCTACCAATATCTGTAGCCCACTTAATCATATTGTCAGAGATTTTTTCCATTTCTTGTTCCATTTCCATCAATATCTTGTAAAATTTACTTATTTTTTGTCTTGACGATTGTAACATTATTCTGTCTATATCTGTCAATTCCTTTTCAAACCCTTGAAGTTTAGTATCGATCTTGAATCTTTCTTTTAGTTGCAAATACATAAACCATTGGATATTCGGGTCTATCTTTGTTAACTCTTCTATTGTTTTTATTTTTAACTCAGAGTCCTCGCCCATAATAATTATATCTTTATACTTTAGCCATATTTTGATTGTTGTCCATTTTCCATGGAAGGCTTCATGTGGAGAGGTCCATAAAGGTATTTTCCTATATACTTTCTTTTTTATCTCATTCCATGTGGTCAGCAGTGCTCTCCTAACCACATGATGTTTAAAGTCTTTATGAACCACCTCTTTTCCATAACATAAATATCCGTGCCACCCATATCTATTGTTGAAACCTTCCAATTCTAACACTTCTTTTCGTTTTAATGTTATCCAGTCCGATATCCACTCTAAAACATTTGCTTTGTATATCTTTTTTATTTCTCGTCATAGTTTTCCAGTTCACCCTCGCTTTCTTATTTTTACATATAAACCTTCTTAAATCTTTGTGCCATTCATTAAATGGTTTTTTATTATGTATGATCGGAATGCATTGAAATAAATAGTTCATCTTGGGGAGGACCATCATTTTAATTGCTTCGATTCTGCCAAATAGAGATTAGTTCAATTTTGACCAATTATTCATTTCTTCTTTAATTTCAGACCATTTCAATTTATAATTATTATCAAATAAATCCAAATTTCTGTTTGTTATCCAAATTCCTAAATATTTTATCTTATTTCTAACTTTACATTTAGTTTTATTTTCTAGCTCCCCATTTTCTGACTTTGTCATATTTTTTGTCAATATCGTTGTCTTGTCATAATTTATTTTAAAGCCCGTCACTTCTCCAAATTCTTGTAGTGTTCTCATAACTTGTTCTGTCTGTGCTAAGGGATCTTCCAAAATCAAAACTAAATCATCTGCAAATGCTCTTAATTTGTATTCTATTCCTCCCACTTTTAGTCCTCTTATTTGCTCGTTTCTTCTTATATTGTCTAGAAAAGACAATAATGCTTGGTAAGGTTAAAGACAGTAGGAAAAGAGGAAGACTACATTACAGATGGATGGAATCAATCAAGGAAGCCACACCCTGAATCTCCAAGACCTAAGCAGAGCTGTTGAGGAAAGGGTGAAGAGGGGATATCTCATTCATAGGGTCACCATAAGCTGATGTCAAGTTGATGGCAGTTAAGAAACAAGAAAGGGTTGAGGTACCATACTATTTGCCAGCCATTTAGTTCAGACTATCTCTGGGGGAGCAGGGGATGGAGAAGAAAGAAGAATATTATATTTACTCAATAGCAGTCTGTAGTTACCTGGATATGAATGGTTTAAGTCAGATAAAAACAAACACTAATTCCATCTATTGGATCCTGCAATTGCCTTGCTTACATCTCAGGTGTGACTTTGTTTCAGTTCTCTACTGGCTGATAAGAAAACTATTACAAAACAGAAACCCTGCCTTTAAAAGTACTGATGTAAACAAAGACAGGAAAAAAAGTATATAGCAATTAATTGAGAGTGTCAACTCTTTTCCTCAGAGAATAAATTCTTTTTGACTTGAACAGGAGACAGTTAACTTCTGAAAAGCATCAAGACTGATGATTTTGTCTATATAGCATTGACCTGGAAGCTCAGCCATTCAGACTAATAAATCAGGCAATTTATATTTAATCATTAACTAACTCCTGTGCTGAACAGCTGTTCAAAATTAGAAATGGGTCACCCCGGCCAGGATGATATTACAGGCAATCTATAATGCATTAGAATAAAATTATAGTGATTTTTAACTGTCTGGAAATTTATTACACTGCATGTTCCAACTCTTAAACCCTTGTTAACCAATGTCACTTGTGATTTATGACACTGGAATGGTACAGTAAAATTACTGGAGATTTAAATAGACAATTATTCTGTGTTTAGTAAATCTTCAAATTTCAAAGCTAGTTTGCAGAATGAGGTGGGTGCACTTTATTGTTTATGATTTACCAGCCAGTGACAACAAGCAAAAAGAATGGATAAATGAAGGCCTCATTCCCACTATGATTTAACTCAAATTGCTGATTGGGTTATATGTGCCTTGTTCCCACTTGAAACCGGTTTTGATCCTATTGAGCTCAGTTTCAGTCATGACGAAGCAAAAGAAACGCAAAAACCCTGCTCTTTTATGACAGTAGTTTCCTGGTGGTTCTTTTGTAAAGAACTGATTCAGAGGTTCTTTCAATAAGTGGGAACAATGGATCTGAATCGCATCATTCTGGAGAGGAAGGACTAATGGCAGAGGGGGTTGACAGAGGGGTGTTTACCATCCCGCCTCATTTTTTGGGAAATCGCCATTTCCCCCCCTCTCAGCGTTGCCTTTGCTTTGCAGTGTGACCTATGGATGATTTTCCTCCCTTCCCCCACAACTTTCCCCAAGGCTGATGGCTTGAAAAAAGGAGGACACAGACCCCCAATTTTCCTCACTTCCCCACAACATTCCCCAATGCTGATGATGGCTTGCAAAAAAGAGGAATGGCCCCTTCCTCACTGTGTTGCCACTTGCATCACCGATGACACGCAGATGATTGACATGCATTTTGAAGGGGTGCAAACTAGTGAGAACGACAATCATGCCAAAAAAGAAGTGATTACAAAGAAATAATGAAAAGATCTGCTTTTGTAGTGGGAATGACAGATCTTTTGGAACTGATTCACTGACACAGAGTGAAGGCAAATTGCAAACTGGTTTAAATGTAAGTGGGAATGAGGCCCAAAACTCCTTTCTGCAAGTTAATGGGTTTGTTGTCTGGTTAAATTCAAAACTGTTACCTGTACTTTTATTATTCGTATTTTTTGTTTTTACTCTAAGAAGCTCAAAGTAGAATATGTTTTTCTCCCCAATTCCACTCCCTTTTCATCCTCTCAACAATCTGTGAGGAAGGTTAGGCTGACAGAAGCTTACTAAGCCAAAATTATTCAGTGAGCTTCCCAGCTGAGCAAGGATTTCTGCTTGGATCTCTCAGTCCAACGTTTGGCATTCTAACCTCTATAGAGGGAACATAAATATAAAGCTTTTAAAATAAGTGATGCTACAGGTGCAGAGAAATATTTTGCTTTGAAAATGACAATTACTTAACCTTGCATCATTCTTATGAATATTTCCTCACTTTGTCACTATTGCAGTGACTGAATTTTTGCCTTCTATCCAACGAGCTCTAGAGCCAACAGTACCTATGCCAAATGCACCATAAGGGATTAGTATCCCGGGGACAATGAGAAGCCCACAGGCTGCTTTAACTGCTTAAGCCAGTTTCATAGTTTTGGTAGGCCTGGCCACTATCATTGAAGCTTGCATTAAAAGGTGGTAGTGCTGCGAAAACGGGGGATTGGCATCCATGAACATTCTGAAATGGGGGAGTTTGTGTTGAACTATATTTCCCGTCCTCATTTACCTTTGCTTAGGAAGCTATATGTTTCTGGTAATCCCCATGCTGTTTTACAATTTTTGTCTTTCAGTCTGAAAATGTTCGCTGGACTCAATCCATAAAATCATTTGAAGCACAAGAAGTAACAGTGTGTGGTGATGTTTTGCTAACAGCAGCTTTTGTTTCTTACATTGGGTCCTTTACCAAACTATATCGCCATGAGCTAGTAGAATCTATGTGGCTTCCATTCCTGAAATCACAAAAAGTAAGCCTCTATATGTTTCTTTTTTAAAACAACAAACAAACTCTAGTTTCTCTGTCTTGAAACAGGATTTTTTTTTTAAAAAAAAAAAAATGAAAATGCCTTTCTGCTCAGAAAAAGGTGGGTAATACTTGTCAGGTACTTCTTTACTGAGTGATAATAAAATGTAGCATTGCTGACTGTTTTGCTTCTACCCTTATACATGATGTCCACTTGTCAGGTCTTTTGCTACCTTTATAACTACCTTGTATTTCTGTTTGTTTCAAAGAATCCTATTCCGATCAGTAAAGACCTAGATCTCGTTGCCATGTTGACTGATGATGCAATGATTGCCTCATGGAATAATGAAGGACTACCAAGTGATAGAATGTCAATAGAAAATGCTGCGATTCTAACAAACTGTGAGCGCTGGCCACTTCTTATAGATCCTCAACTACAAGGAATAAAATGGATAAAAAATAAATATGGAACAGACCTCAAAACTGTACAGCTAGGACAGAAGGGGTATGTATATGTTGAAAAAGTGTGCCTATGCATTGCATGCATGAATGACAACATGATACATTTCCTGGTGTTTGTTTTTTGGGTTTTTTGATGTGCTTTTCAGTCTATACAATCCTAAATATTTGCTCTTCTCAGAAAACATCTCATTTCTTTTTTACTTCATTCCTTTCAAATTTGCCATGAAACAGTTCTTCTATTTGTTTTAAGGTGCATCAGGCCCTTTAATATATTAAATAAGATCACATCCAGACTGATTAAAAAGACCAGAAAGTCCCAGATTTTGTTCCTATGCTTTCCAGTTTTATTCTGGAGAACCATACATGTTTTGTTTTGTCTCAGAATATTTTCTGTCAGCTCCTGGTATGATCAGCGACTTTTTATGCCAGCTCTCCAGGGGAGAATTTATTTTATTTTAATCCAGTATAAAATCAGAAGGAACCGAAAGAAAATCTGGGACTTCACTCATTCTTGATGCACAGTTAGATGGTAAATTCAAAAACAGGCTTCTAAGAATACTCTCCGATTGCTACTCTACCACTAGAGATTAATATTTGTAAAGTTTGTTTAATTTGATGAACAGTGTAGTGCCGTTTTAAATGTAATATTTGTATGTTTTAAAGCTATGTGTTTGTTTTAACTTGTATTTCTTTTTATCTTGTAAACTGCTTTGATTCCCAGCTATGGGAGGAAAGGCAGGATATAAACAAAGTAATACAGATAAAGTAATACAATGCAATGCGATATACAGACAGCCACTGTTGCATAGTCTTACTGATACTTGAATCATATGCTGCGAGAAAGATGAGATATAAATAAATAAGTAAATAAAACCAGTACTTGTCTATATATGGGCATTTCAACTGACTTGTCATCCCCATCATTTTCTAAACCTGTTTTGTTTTCCCTGTGAAGGTTTTTGAAAACTATTGAAAGAGCTTTGGCTTGCGGAGATGTTGTTCTGATTAAAAATCTGGAGGAAGCAGTAGATCCTGTGCTTGATCCTCTGCTTGGAAGAAACACAGTTAAAAGGGGAATGTAAGTATGCTGTGGCAGAGATAAAGAACATAGAATGTTTATTTGTCTGTTACTACCTTTTTGTTATCATAATAATTATTTTCAGAGCCATAATTATTTTCCTTACTTTTTAAAAAAGTACATTGTAAAATATTGTAGATATATTGTTGATAGTGGAAAAGTAAATATGTTTAAACCTAAACATTCATAGAAACATCAGAACTCTGATAGGGACACTTTATATAGCACAAGAGACTGATTTACTGATTGATTATTTATTTTAATTTACATATAATTCATTGGATTCTAAGCTTATTGGAACCTGCCTTATTGTGTGACAGAAGACTGATCCATTTAACTCAGTATTTACCCTAAATGATAGGAGCAATCCAGAATTCCAAAGATATTTGTCAACTTTACCTGGAGTTACCAGAGATTTAATGTGAGATCCTTGGTTTCAAGCATACTCTCTTATCACTGAGATCCAGGCTGGTCTTTCCATTAGCTTTAGTAAGATGGTTGCTTCAGTTGGTGGAGGCATTGGAAGCAGCAAGTTCACCCACTTTCCCCATCACTATTTGCCCTAGTGGGGGCTCTGATGTTCTGTGGAGCAGCAGCCACTGCTCTGCACAGCATTGCAAAGCTGGCCTCTGACAGTGATGGAACTACAGCTACCAGCTGCCACAGCTTCTACCTCCTCTATAGAGGTCTGGGTACTGCTACCACCATGATAATCTCTCTTGTAGTAGCTGTATCCCCTCTCTTCCTTTGTATGCTGATGGGTTGCCTTTTGGGGCAAGCAGGTTGGGGCACAGGTCATAGCATCACATCCTTTTCCGCTTCAAGTGGGTGAGTGCTGGGACTATTACTACCAAGGTATCCTCCTCAAATGGCATAAGCATCATCTTCTGCCACATCATCTTCTGCTTCCTGCTTACGAAGTGGAAGAAGGCACTGCAACCACACCCTCCTCTAAAGGTCTAAATACAATGTGGGGAGTAGGTGGTGTTTAGGGTTGTCATGTATTCTTTGTTATACGAAACATCCCTCTTTTGAGGGTGAGAAAGCCTATACCTTATAGGGCTTTCATTGTCTTTTATTATAATGGATATTTCCTATTTGAGGGCTGGAAAGCTTTTCCTTTTATACAGTTTGAACAAGATGCCAAAAAATTCCATGTTTTCATTTGGTATTTATGAAGAACACAAAAATGATACTACCTACTTCCAGATTGTTAGCCCTGCATGTCATGAATTTCAGTTGTCCCTTAGTGCTAATTTGAAAACCTGGCAACATTAGTGGTGTTTTATTTCCACTTCAAGCAGTGGGACAACTTGGCTGGCTGCGTCTGTGGCCTTTTTCATCTAATTCTCCTTGCTTCAAACTGTTCCATCAACTGCAAATAATAAATTGTATTATGCCACCATAGTATGCTGTCAAGTCATTTCTGACTCATGATGACCCTATCATGGTGGTTTCTTGACAAGATTTATTCAGGAGTCCTAGTCCAATTCTCAGTACTCAAACCACTATACCACACTGGCTTTATTTATACTACTAATGTACTGTATGAGAGACAGTGTTGTGTAGTGGTTTGAGAGCAGAACTATGACTCTGGAGACCAGGGTTCAGGGGTAGGCAACCTTTCCCCTTTAAGGGCTGAGGGACTTCAGCTCCCAGAATCCCAGGAGCTATTGGACAACATGGGACTATTGGCCAACATGGCTGAGGCTTCTGGGAGCTGAAGTCCCTTGGCCCTTAAAGGGGAAAGGTTGCCTACCCCTGGTTCAGATCTATGCTCAGCCATGTAAACACCCTGGATGACTTTGGTCAAGTCACATTCACATAGCGTAAATGGAATGCAAAAGCAAACCCCTTCTGAACAAATCTGTCCAAGAAAACCCTGTGATAGGTTCACCTTAATGATGTGAAGTCACACAGCAACAACAAACATCCAAAATGCAGTGGTTATCATCTTCAACTGTGAACATGAAACTATTTTACCATTCAGATAAACCATTCTTTAAATAAAACATGTTCCTATTTAAAGGAAAGATCAAAACATGTTACCTCTCAATATGTAGAGAAGTGGTACAGCCATGAAGAAGCTTGTGACACTTAACAGACCAGCAAATTTATTGTTCATGATTTTATGAACTAGAATTTCTTTCCATTCCAAAGGGCATGCATGTAGAGACAGAATCTGCCAATATAGATGCATTTAATGCATCTGATGTAGTGAGCTTAGTCTGTGCACCACAATAAATATCTTAATTTTTAAGGTATCTTCCTGTTTTGTTCCAACAGACAAATTTGACTCTTCCTATGGAAAAGCATAAGCAGTGATTGGTTTAATTGTTGTGCATGTATGACAAAGAATTTCCATTACCTGATTTAGCAACATAGTTCACTGACTAGTTGATCAGATGTTATACTGGTCTTAAGCTCTGGCCTTTAGCAGAGAAAATATACCAAGCAGAATTTTCATCATTTTATGCTGTTTAAAATTTGTTTTAGCAATTGTGTCAGTATTTGTGTGTCGCCCCCTCCCCAGCTTCTAATAAAGAAAGACTGGAAAGATGCTCATGATAGATATGGTGCAGACCAACAGTTGAAGTTCATTAATAATTGGAATGTTGTGGAGTATGAAGTAATGAATACTAATTACTCCTTTCATGTCTGACAGCACTCTGTGGACCAATACATCAGTTCAGACTTTAATTTGAACCTAGTAATGGTTTTATCAATAGTACATTAATTCTGTGTTTGAAAAGATATACAGTTGAACCTGACCCACACAGTAGCTATTGCTGTCATAAAATGACCACATACTGACAACAACTGGGTAATTACAAATAATTAGATCTACTGCACTTCAGACAATCCTAATTTTAAGTAAAATATATCTTACAATATTAATCGACAGAAAGCGTTGTTGGAAAGATTTATCAACTTCTGCTTTTTCTAAAGCAAATTTACTAGCTTTGCTTATTAGCAAACCTACTGATCTGTGAAGCAACTTCATAAAATTATATCCCGGCTCTGTTTTTATTGAGAGAAAACTTGCTACATTAAAGAAGATACTGAAATATCAGTGAAGTGTTGTGAGCACCTAACGTCCCACTGGCCTGAAATAATTAAATAACTGCACTCTAAACTAGTAGTAGCTCAAAGCAATGATCATGAGATAGATGGGTGAGCAAAGGCTGGGAAAGTTACCTTTATGAACAATAACTCTCAGAGTTCCCAGCCAGCATGGCCATTTGCCATGACCTTTGGAGGATTCTAGGAGCTATAGTTAAAAATGTAATTTTTGGAAGTTCTGAATGTGACATCAATGCATTGCTATTAATGCACAGATACTAATAACTGATAGTGGGGCCCCAAAAGTGATGGCAATATGTGATCCTATCGACAAAGAACTCATCTACCAAGCAGCTGTTGGTATCCAGGAGCTGTAGCAGTGTTTGCTATTGGCATCTCCTGCAGGTCGGCTTTCTGTACCTATGCACTCTTTTGTCCCTGTCTGCCATTAATATAGGAGGGAAAGGATCACATCCTCAAACCTGGAGGCTTTCTATTAACCTTTCACATCACCCGGTAGATATACTATGTGTATAATTCGAACTCCATTATGGAACTATAAACCACTTCCAGTTACTGTGAATAAATATCCATCTAAGGGATTGTCAAGTGCAGCAAACTTATACAGAGCTTGTAAATGTTTCCTCTTTTATAATTTTGTATTTTGCATGTTTGTATGTCTTACATGTACTAAATTGTGATGGTCCATTAATAATGTTACAATTTATAGTTGATTGCATTTCAAAATATACAGTACTAAGGTTTCCTGAATTAATGGTGCTTGTTTAATATTAGAATCATAGAATCACAGAGTTGGAAGAGACCACAAGGGCCATCCAGTCCAACCCCCCCTGCCATGCAGGAACTCAAAATCAAACCATCAGTGACAGATGGCCATCCAGCCTCTGTTTAAAGACCTCCAAAGAAGGAGACTCCAACACACTCCGAGGGACTGTGTTCCACTGTCGAACAGCTCTTACTGTCAGGAAGTTCCTCCTAATGTTGAGGTGGAATCTCTTTTTCTGTAGCTAGCTTCTGGGTTCCAAGTCCTGTTCTCTGGAGAAGCAGAAAACAAGGTAGCTCCCTCCTCAATATGACATCCCTTCAAAAATTAAAACAGGGCTATCATATCACTTCTTAAATGTCTTTTCTCCAGGGTAAACATACCCAGCTCCCCAAGTCGTTCCTCATAGGGCATGGTTTCCAGACCCTTCACCATTTTAGTTGCCCTCCTCTGGACACACTCCTTTTTTTCAACATCCTTTTTGAATTGTGGTGCACAGAGCTGGACACAGTATTCCAGGTGGGGCCTGACCATAGCAGAATACAGTGGCACTATTACTTCCCTTGATCTAGATACTATACTTCTACGAATGCACCCTAAAATTGCATTGGCCTTTTTAGATGCCGCATCACACTGTTGACTCATGTTCAACTTGTGGTCTATGAGGCCTCCTCGATCCCTTTCACACGTAGTCTCGTTAAGCCAGGTGTCCCCCATCGTATATCTATGCATTTCATTTTTTTGCCCTAAGTGCAGTACCTTACATTTCTCTGTGTTGAAGTTCATTTTGTTAGCTTTGGCCCAGCTTTCTAATCTATTAAGATCATTTTGAATTTTCAACCTGTCCTCTGGGGTATTAGCTATTCCTCCTAATTTGGTGTCATCTGCAAATTTGAGAAGCATGCCCCCTATTCTTTCATCCAAGTCATTGATAGATGTTGAATAGCACTGGGTCCAGGACAGAACCCTGTGGCACCCCACTGGTCACTTCTCTCCAGGATGAAGAGGAGCTATTGCTAATCACCCTTTTGGGTTCAGTCAGTCAACCAATTACTAATCCACTTAACAATTGTATTTTCTAGCCCATATTTTACCATCTTGTTTGCAAGGATATTATGGGGGACCTTGTCAAAAGCCTTATTGAGATCAAGATATGCTAAGTCTACCGCATTCCCTTCATCTAGCAAGCTGGTAATTTTATCAAAAAAAGAGATCAGATTAGTCTGGCATGACTTGTTTTTGAGAAAGCCATGTTGACTTTTAGTGATTATGGCATTATTATTAAATGTTCACAGACTCTCTGTTTAATTAACTGTTCTAGAATCTTTCCCAGTATTGATGTCAAACTAACTGGGCGATAGTTGTTGGGATCCTCTTTTTTCCCCTTTTTGAAGATGGGGACAAAGTTTGCCCTCCTGGGTCTGTGGGACTTCTCCTGTTCTCCAGGAGTTCTCAAAGATTATTGCCAGTGGCTCTGAGATTACATTTGCCAGTTCTTTTAATATCCTTGGATGTAGTTCATCTGGTCCTGGAGACTTAAATTCATTTAACCAGGTATTTCTCTACTGCCTCTTTACTTATTCTGTGCTGCATTTCCCCTCTTGTGTCCTCTGCTCCATTTTTCTCATGTTGTACACCCTTTTCCTTTTGTGAGAAGACTGAGGCAAAGAAGGTGCTGAGTAGTTCTGCCTTTTCTCTGTCCCCTGTTAGAATTTCTCCATCTTCTCTGTGCAGTGGCCCTACCATTTCCTCCTTCTTTCTTTTGCTACCAACATACCCCAAAAAAGCCCTTTTTATTGTCCTTAACCCCTCTAGCAAGCCTGAGCTCATTCTGTGCTTTGTCTTTCCTGACTTTATCCCTACATGTACTAGCTATTTGTTTTAATTCCTCTTTAGTGATTTTGCCCTTTCTCCATTTCTTATACATCTCCCATTTAAAACTTAGGGCCTTTGCAGACTGCCAGAAATAGTGCAAATTGAGTCCACTTTAAGGATTAGGGTTAGGGTTAGGGAATCATGGGAACTGTATTTTATTGTGGCACCAGAGCTCTCTGACAGAGAAGGCTCAATGTCGCAGGAAAAAAACAAACCAATTCCCATGATTCCCTAGCACTAACCCTAACCCTTAAAGTGGACTCAATTTGCACTATTTCTGGCAGTCTGCAAAGGCCCTTAGTTCAGTTGAAAGTTATTTTGTCACCCAACCCAGTTTCTTGAGACACTTCCCATTTTTTCCTTCTCATTGGAACAGTTTGATATTTTGCCTTATGATAAATTCTTTCTGTCTGTTTGAGATGGTACATTTCTGTGTGACTTTATGGAGCAGCATGAAAATTAATTCTGCCGCTGCACAGAATGGCTTTCCTTGCCTTGAAACTCACGGCAGCTATACAACTTTGAGTCATTTTTTTTCTCCTCTCCACTAGTTTGACCAACTTCAACATTTTGCCTACTGTGATTGCTAAGTAACAACTTCTCTCTACATCTGATATGTTCAAATTTGTTCTCTGCATTAGCGGCAGGAGTTCACAAGTTAGATGTAGAAGCTTTTAATTTCTAACAGCAGGCCTTGAAACGGGGCTTTTTAGATGTGCTTTGAAAGGGACTTTTCTCCCTTGAAGTAGGAAGATATTGTTCACATTAGCTTTGTTGCCCAGAAATCTGTCTGCCACCATTCCTTTCCACGTAGGTATGCTGTTCTGAAATGCAGTGGTGGGAGCATGTTTGTTCTTTGCTTCCTTTTTCTTTGTTAATTTAACTATTGGGACCAGGTTTTCCTAACAGAATGTGGTGGACATGCACTCTAAGAATAGTGAAGATAATTCAGAAATTCAGATGCCAGGCTTGCAAATAGCTGTATCCTTATTAATTCCCATTTCTATAGATGGTCAATTGGCCTGCTTTTTTTGAAAGTTAGCTCAAAGCATAAAAGGGAAGCAATGAGAATGGGTGGAGTTTTTAAGTAAAGCAGGAGATCTCTGAGCAATTGAGATTGGTAGAGCTGATAAAGTGAAACAGAGACAGAGTGGCTGAAATTACGGAGGGCCTTGGAAGAGTAGACAAATTGCTGAGTAGACAAACTACATCAGAGACAATACCAGGATAGGGATTATATTCTCATTTTCAATTTGCCAAGTATTGCCACATCAGCACTATCCCAAGCCCTGATATTTCAGAGCCAAAACCTGAGACCAAGGGATGACCCTTGTGATGTTACAAAGGAAGGTTCTGATGATATTGTAGGAATATTTGGTATTTATATTAAGCAGAGTACAGCAGAACTAGTACAATAGGAGCTTGTGGTATAAACAAGAGTAATTACTTTGGATGCTCTTGTATGGTTAAAACAAACCTTACATTTATTTCTCAGGAAATCCATCTTAAGATAAGAAAGGACACATACAAAAGAGGTTGACCTGTGCTTGGTTACAAGAGCCCCTAAAACCTGGCTTTTATGTGCAGGTGTACAGTAGTAGCCATTATTGGATCGGAGCCCCATAGATGCTTCCTTCCCAGACATCAGAAACAAGAGGTTGTCTGCATGGGTCAAAATCCCAGGTTCCCTGTGGCCTCACGTTGTCTAGTTCAGATGACAGAGGCCAAAACACTGAGACGGGATCAGGGGCAAGATCCTGCCAGACTGGAAGTGGATTCAGAGGATCCAGCCTGATCCCAGGGTAAATAGCTGATACCCCATGGTAATTAGACTCCTAGTTTGCTGGGGAATTTTCTGGAAACTCGGTTGCAACCCCCAGCTGTTTACATGTCCCCCTTGCTCTTTACCCTCATCACACTTACTCAGCACCATCACACTTGCTCAGCAGCCTCATCTTGCTGCATCTGACCTGGAAACAGGGTGCATGTCCACATGGGTGCAGCAAGGCACCCCATTTGCACATCAAACGTGGTGACAGGAGGCTGCTGAATAAGAGCTACAGCACAGCAAAGTAAGGAGTATGCACCGGTAGGAGGTCCCAGGTAGGCTAGGGGACACACATTTCTGTCCCAACCTGGGGACTGATCCAGGTGAGCACCTGGTGGCCCAGGATAGCCCGTTCTATCCTGGCCCATCTACTCAACCACTCACTAACTTAATGAAAGAGGAGGAAGTGACCTCAACAAGTAAGAAGGAAGCAAAAGACTTGAGTACATAAAGCAAAGAAAGATACAGAGAGATGAAACAAAATCAGGCATTGTCTAGGCTTCCCTCTTTATAGATTTTGAACAAGCATTGGTGCCTCTTTGCTTCCAACAGATATAACTGGGAAAAATTTACAAGGTGATGTGATGCATTAAGTATTGACTACATTTACCCAGAGTATGCCATTCAAATAAAAAATACCAAAGGGAAAAATGTACACACACAACCTGAGGAACAGAGAAGAGAGTCCTGACTCTAGAATGTTGAACTATCAATGACTCAGATTCTAACCAAGAATCTAAGAATTGGTGGGGGTTTGTCACCAATTGTGGCATGATCCTAGTACTGTCATTTTTTGTAAATGTGCTATTATGAGCCAGCATGGTACAATGGTTTGATTTTTGAACTAGGATTCTGGGAAAACCCCATCTGAACAAATCATACCAAGATAACCTTGTCATAGGTTTGGCTTAGGGCCACCATAAGTCAGAAAGGACTTGAAGGCATGCAAAAACAAGCTATTATGATCCTATCTGTAGCAATACCATTTAGGTATTTTGTCAGTCTGCTTGGATTGATTCCAGAGTACCTATTACTAGTGTAACCACAGTTGTTTTCTCTTCTCAGAAGTGATGAATCTCAGTTTGTAGATCTTTGGATTATTATTACTATTACTTTTAAAGAAAACTTCTGTACCACCTCATATGTTGAATTGACACCTCAAAGTGGTCTAACCAAATAAACAAAGAAATAGCCCATCAAAAGCAATAAAGTGAATTACATTAAATGTTGAATTGAAATAAATTTTCACATAAAACACTGAAAAATCAGAAGGCCCCCCCCCGAGGTTTTCACACAGAGCATCACAGACAGTTGAGAAAAGCATTGATGAAGACATCAGCATGTCACAGAACCTAAGCATGTCACAGCTGCACCTACCAAATACTTGCAAACTGTTTTAGTGAGCAGACAGAAACTGCTAATATATTTCATGCATTTAAAAGTTAATCCCATTCTACCTTAGAGTCCCTAGTTTATTTAGTTATTTAGCTGAAAATTTCTTCATGGAGAAGTAGGTTAGTTCTTAATGATTTTGCAAGAACTGGCCAATATATGCTTGGTACAGCTAATTTCCACAGAAAATTTGCAGAACCAATATCACTTAAGTTCAGGCCTGGATAAGATATATGTCTAACCAAATTTGTGAATGAATTTCTACAGTAGTTCCATTCATGTATTTAAGTATACCTAAATTAATACGAACGACATTGAGACTGCCCATCAAAATTACTTATTTCATTGATTTTATGCTACTAGTCCACATAGCGAATAGGGGCTTGCTTGAGTAACTTTATTTACATAGCTAACTCAATACAGAAAGCAGATGATCCTTTGGGGAAAAGACCTACCCCTTCTACCTTTTTCTAAGGCAATCAAGTCATTTCAAGAGCTTTCTCACATTACAAAAGTAAAATGAGAGGCAGCGAGATAGAAGCAGTTTTCTGATTACCTGTCTGCATGCCCTTGAAGCACTTTTGTTCTATTCTTAAGGGAGACAATAATAAAAGCGTGCCTTTTGTTGCACTGGAAAAATATGTTTGTCAGAAGGCATGCTTTTGCAACTGTCTCCCTCTGGAGGGAGAATGGAAGTGTTACAACAGCAACTGGGGAGGTAAGCAGAAAGCCACTTCTATCTTGCTGCATCTTGTCTTACCTTTGTAATGCAGTAAGGTTCAAAGTTGTTCATTTCATCATACAATTAAAATAGCAGGAGACTGTCATTCAAACACACTCAAATTTAAATACACTACAATTCAACATTGGACTTTATCACACAGGGAAAGTCGGGTTTAAAGAGCCATTATCCCACCATTATCCCACGATTGGGTGAAAGATTTTCACATGACGTCGCAATTAAAGAGCCATTATCCTGGGAATAAAAGGCAATAAATAGCAACAAATAATTCATGGAGAAGTCCCGTGAATGGTTTGTTGCTGTTTATTGCCTGTTTATTCCTGGAATAATGGCTCTTTAATAGCAATGTGTGTGAAAATCTTTTACCCAATTGTCGGATAATGGCTCTTTAAAACTCCAGTTTTCCCCCTGATTTTCCCCATGTGATAAAGTCCATTATCATTTTCCCCTAATTTTAATGAAATGTACTGTAGGTTACTGAACATGGAATGAATCAAGAGAAGAAAATATAGAAAAAGGACATAAGGAAAAAGGTATAAGATTTGGAAGTAAAAAAGAAAGAAGAAAAATAGATTAACCCTGGGTTTTAGACTTAAAGTTGTGAGGATTATGGGCCTTTACAGACTGCCAGAAATAATGCAGCTTGAGGCCACTTGGCTCAGTGCTAAGGAATCATGGGAACTGTAGTTTATTGTGACACCAGAGCTCTTTGACAAAGAAAGCTGTGTCCCAGTAAAAAAATACAATTCCCATGATTCCCTAGCACTGAGCCAGGACAGTTAAAGTGACATCAATCTGCATTATTTCTACCAGTCTCTAAAGGCCCTATAAAAGGTGGAATACTGGATAATTGATTATTAATTAACAATAATGTTAATAAATATCTATGAATATATGTAACTCAGAGGGACACAATGTTAAAAATAGACCCTATGTCATAGAATAAGATTTTGTTTATAATAACTGTTGAACTTATTTGAATAAGATCTTTTTTAAAATATGGCAAATAGCTTTCCAGTTTTTTAAAACTGTATTGTAAGTGCTTTTTACAAATGATTGCTAAGTCTATATTCTGCCACTTCTTCATAAATGCATGTTTAATTTAATTTAATTTAATTTTATTTTATTTTATTATTATTTTATTATTTTTTTGTCTATGATGTGATGCATCATTAATAACAATCCAGAAAATGGTAAAGGGGTAGAAGTTAACAGGCAACAGTTTTAGATTTTTTTTCTCTTTACTGTGTTCTGTATCAAGTAACAAGGGTATATAATTTTTTAGCCTCTCCCACAGTAGACAAAATAAATGAACAAATAAACAAATAAATGGAATATGAGCAAATGAAACTATTAAAACCAGCAGTATTAAGTGATATGCTTTGCTCTCATTCTGTAAATTTAGGATGATTTTGTCATTCTGAAGTTTGAAATTGTCCAAGCCTGTAGTTTTGACTGTTGTAATACTCACTGTTGGGGCTGTGAATGTTAAAGCTGGAACAAAATACAGAAACTGGAAATTGATTGAATTTTTTTTTAGAGACCATGTTGTTGATCCTGAACAGGCTTTTAGTTTGTTTCCTAGCTTAATTCAAGATTCTGTTATTGAACTAAATAGTTTGTAGCTAGTATACTGGAAATAGCGTCTATCTAGAATTAAAGATCCATAGTGGAAGTTCTGTGTTCCACTACTCTGAGAGACCTAGACTGTTGTATACAAAAAGAACAGTAATATGACATGTATATTAAGATCTAATAGTACAAACTCTTACATTTATATTTATAATGTTTTAATATACGAAAAAAAGATAGAGGACTAGGATTTATGAACAGATGCCATATTATTTATTAATAAATATTGCAGAAAAACAAAAGTGTACTTTATATTTTTCCAAGTCTGTATATATAATTTTTATCTACATGTATACATGCATATATACACATAGTGTGTACACATGACACAGGCTTTTCATTTTAGAAGTTGAAGATTCAGGATTGTTCACTGGCAAGAGAGGGAACCATCGATCAATCGATCTAGATATTCTAGAACAGTTTTCATGTGTGTGTGTGTGTGTGTGTGTACAAACTTGAAAGTTGTGCTATAAAGTTAATTATACCAGGGATGGGGTGGGGTATTTTTGTTGAAGTAAACCAATACAAATTATTTTTAAAAATGTGTTTATGAGACAGTGTTTTCTCTTCAGCAGCAGCTCAGTTGTAGAACTTCTTCCAGGTGGAGGCCAGAAGCCATCCTTCTAGAGGGCAACAAAATCATGTTCAGCAGTTATGAGATCATAATATGGACTTACAATCTCATAACTGCAGGTGACTCACATTTATGCTCACTAATGACTGAACGTGACCCACCCTATCTTTGCAGTCTGGTGCCACCCTAGCCAAAGCATAACTGAGATCAGTGCACTGAGAAATGATGTCCACAGTGCTTTCCTGGTCATGTGGCACCTTCAGAAGTCTGTTCTGACAGGATCCTAAGGGGTCTCTCCAGCTTCTTGTTCTTGATGCTCCCTACATCTGGGAAAGCACTGAAGACATTGTTTCCAAATACACTGATTGCCAGCACTTTGGAAATGCCTCAGTTAGGGCACTGCCAGACTTCAAAAGTAGGTTTTGAGTGGTGGAACTATCAGACGTGTCTATGGAGTCGAACAGATGGGCCAAATAAAGCTGTTTCCAACCGCTTTGAAGGTGGGGCATTTAGATGACACATACCTCCAAAGCAGGCAGAAACCGGACCAAAGCTATGTTCTGTGGCTAAAAACTAGAGCAAACAAAACCTGAGATAGTTCATCTTAGCGTGGAAGATGCACATCTTCTCCCCTGCATATAAGCACTCAATGTGAGCATGAGGCTCCGGCAAAGCAAACAAATGAAGGTACACCAACTCCAATGGATTTAATTACAACATACACAAACCAGACAGTTCAGTGTGGCACAAGGGGTGAAGGGGCATATGGGGGGGGGGCTCCATAATTGTGCTTGGCCAGTGTATCACTGACACACCAATGCACTGATGCCCTGTACAGGCGGAGCATCACACGTACAACTGTGTGGCCGATCAAAGGGGTGGCTATCCAGTGGGATGGCATCTGGGCACATGTGGGAGGTACTTGGGGGAACAAAAATTTCCCAGCAGCACAGCTTGACATTGCTGTGTGGTTGGGCCATGTGCATTCGGCCCACCTTGGGAGCAGGCCATGTGGCAGTGGACTTTTGACCCACTTTGGAAAAAGCAGGATTGAGTCACTTTTTCCTGTCCGTCTGCTCCAGCCGTATGATGACAGAGCTCCATTGTCATAGTTATATTGACAAGAGCCTGAACTGTATTATTCTGTATGGCCATTGGTATTTAAAGCTGATTTTAATTTGCTTTAAAGAATGGTTTATTTATTACACCATTCATTGTTTTGTGAGACTTGGTGGGCAGAAAAGTAATTCATTGAGTTTAGGTGTCCTTAACAGACAATTAAAATTATAAGAGGCACATTTTTAGTAATGTATGAAGTGAGTGTCAGAAACAATGGTATGGCTGTTTACTGATTCCATCTTTCTTCTGTAGTGGATATATTTTGTACTAAACTTGTTTTAATAAGTAAAATGCACCATCTTACAGTTCTGTTCTCTGGATTTCTGTAACTTGGTTTCTACCTGTCTGTATGAAATATTTATATTATTCACTTCTCTGCATTGTAATGGTTTTCATTTTAATTTACCTTAGGTTTATCAAAATTGAAGACAAAGAATGTGAATTCAACAAGAATTTTCGTCTAATCCTTCACACTAAGTTGGCTAACCCACACTACAAGCCAGAGCTGCAGGCTCAGAGCACTCTTATTAATTTCACAGTCACAAAGGATGGATTGGAGGATCAGCTGTTGGCTAAGGCTGTTAGTATTGAGCGACCTGATTTGGAGGCATTTAAGGTAAACCCACAGCTGAATCAATCATTTTTGCAGCAGTTTCAGTGTGCTCTGCAAAAAAATTAAAAAATTAAAAAATGAACATCTCTGTCACTTGTAGCACAAACCGGTATTGCACTTAATTTTTGATCAGCTTATTTGTTATTTCAAGAATCCATGAAAATATTTCTACTTTTGAAGATTTACACAGTTTTGCATGGGTCTTTGCTGCTGTTATGCCAGTAGACAGAATGTCTTGCCTGAAAACATGTAGATTGTGATTGCCCAGTTCATATCCAAAGAATGCTCACATATAGAAGTGTCCAAATAGTCTGAGTGCTTCTTGCTATTGAGAATCCATGTTTTTATTTTGTTCGCCAGTCTCTTCTGACAAAGCAACAGAATGATTTCAAGATTCAGCTGAAGGTCCTGGAGGATGATCTACTATTTCGCCTTTCTGCTGCTGAGGGCAGTTTCTTGGGAGACACTGAACTTGTGGAAAAACTTGAAACAACAAAGTCAACAGCTGCAGAGATAGAGCTCAAGGCATTTGCAACAACTATTTAATTTCTTGTTATTGCTAGTAATGGATAGTTTCTATAATGTCTGTGGATGGAGCAAAATCAGCAAAATGTAACTGCTTTTCCAGGATGAAATTATTTGTGTGAGAGAGTGTATTTATGTATGTGTATATGAGAGAGAGAGAGAGAGAGAAATATACATGTCTGTATCTATATATTCACATGCAGAAATACATGCAGCATGTATATGCACCTATATCAGAACCTGGAAGCAACCATTTGACAACAACTAGTTATTTGTAACGAATTCACTTTTCCAGCAGCAAAAGTACAACAATAATGAATGTTTTAAGATACATTATATATTATATGTATCTTAAAACATTCATTGTTGTTGTACTTTTGATACTTTTAAAAATGTACTTTTGATACTTTTTAAATGTACTTTTAAGATACCTTTTATATTATATGACAAGGGATGCAGTGGTTCAAGTGGTGAAGATGCTGACTGTGTTGATTGCAAGACTGGCAGGTTGGCAGTTCGAGGCCCAGGTGCTGCATGATGGGGTGAGCTCCTGTCACTAGTCCCAGCTTCTGCCAACCTAGCAGATCGAAAGCATGCAGATGCAAGTAGATAAATAGGTACCACTTCAGTGGGAAGGCAAACAGCATTCTGTACAAACAGCATTCATGCTGGACACATGATTACAGAGTAGTACTAGGCTTAGTAATGGAGCTTAGTAATGGAGATGAGCACTGCCCCCTATGATCGGACACAATTTGACAACCTTGTCAACGGGGAATACCTTTATCTTTATGTATTATGTGAGAGACAGCATAGTGTATTGGTTTGAGTGTTAAACTTTTACCCTGGAGATCAGGATTGATTCTCTGCTCAGCCATGGAAACCCACTGGCTGACCCTGGGCAAGTTTCACACTCTTAGCCCCAAAAAACCACGTGATAGGTTTGCCTTAGGGTCTCCATAAGTTGGAAATGACTTAAAGGCAAACAACAACATATATTATATTATATTCTGGAATTGATGATGGCTGGGATTGATGTGTGGTAATGATCTGACAGATTTCATGTTAACTTAATGATTATTTGCTAGATTAACAATACAATCCTATGTGTGTAAACTCAGAAGTCACTCGATTCAGTATAGAGCTGCAACCTAATTGTGTACTTGCATGAAACTCCTTTGCAAAGAAATGCAGTGGACCACTTTGAGGATTGTACTGTCAGCTGCTGTTCATATAATAAGGATGGCTTTCTTTTTTATTTTCAAACATAATATTCTACAGGCAACTGAAGCCAAAGAAAATGAAGTTGATATTAATGAAGCCAGAGAATATTACAGGCCAGCAGCTGCAAGAGCGTCTCTTCTTTATTTTGTCATAAATGATCTGAGCAAAGTCAATCCCATCTACCAATTTTCACTGAAGGTTCATTCTTTTCTATTATTCTGAAATGTAAAAGTACAGAGTATACAGACATCATAAACTTCAAGCTTAAGGACTGCTGATTATTTTCCCCAAAAGGTCACCATGAGTTGTAACACTGGTACTCATGATAAGTGCAGGCTGAATTATTTTGCCCCCCTACTCCTCTATTTAAACAAGTTTATAGGTTTCATAATACATTAAAAGTTTGAAGAAGCTTATTTGACTTGAGAGCTGTGGAAGAAGAATAAACAAGCATGTATACTACAGGAAGCAAAGTCTTTATCATATTAACTTTTTAAAAACAAAACAAAAAACTATTGTTCTCCAGCTTCAAAGGGGGGTGCAATTAGAAGAGGGACATAGTGGCTAAGGCTATCAATGGTTTCTATTATATTTATTCTAGCATTAGAGACAGTGTGTTTCTAAATACCAGTTGCTGGAAAATGAAAGTGGCAGGGTGCCCTGGCATTCATTTTCTTCTTATGGGTTTCCAAAAAGTTGGCCACTGTGAGAGCAGAGTTCTAGATTAGATAGGAGTTTTGTCTGATCTAGCACAGCTCTCCTTATGTTTTTCATTGCTGCCAGAAGCACTGAATATTTCTCCACTATGTAATGAGTATACATAATATTAATGAGGATATTCTTCCACTGCTGGTGAGCCCAGAGTGCCTAAAGCTCTTATTACTTGAACAGTAAATATTACTTGAACAATAAATTCCACTCGTATCAGATCAGTACACACATTGTTGCAGGTGGATTGGAACAGTGACCATTTTCTTTCTCAAGAGATGGTGTGCAAGGTCTTTTTCTTAGAGCACTCTGGGTTTGTTGTACTCTGCTTGCAGAAGTGCTAGATCTAACTGCTAACAGTAGTGCACATCAGAAGAAAATACTGATAAATGAGAAATTCTATGTTCCTTTAGTCTTTCAACACTGTCTTCCATAAAGCAATGGAGAAAGCTGGACCATCAGATGATATCCAAGAGCGAATTGCCAACCTGACAGAAGCTATTACATATTTCACCTTCCTTTACATAGGCCAGGGACTTTTTGAAAGGGACAAGCTTGTTTTTCTTGGCCAGACAACATTTCAGGTGAGAAACATCCAATGTTTCTTTGATTATTATTTGTGGAAATTTAGACTTAGGAGACATGTATGGGTATAGCATGAGCACATTATAATGACAAGAAATGACTGTTCATTTCAGAATCATAGAATTATAGAGTTGGAAGAGACCACAGGGGCCACTGAGTCTAACTCAGGGGTAGGCAACCTTTCCCCTTTAAGGGCCAAGGGACTTCAGCTCCCAGAATCCCAGGAGCTATTGGCCAACATGGGACTATTGGCCAACATGGCTGAGGCTTCTGCGAGCTGAAGTCCCTCGGCCCTTAAAGGGGAAAGGTTGCCTACCCCTGGTCTAATTCCTTGTCAACCAGGAACACCAATCGAGATGACCATCCAGCCCCAGAGAAGGAGACTCCACCACACTTAGAGGCAGCATATTCCAGTCAAGTTGGGAACAGACTTGTATGTCAAACCTTGACATACCCAGACCCTACTTCAGATATAATTTGATAAATATTTTATTATTCTTGTAGTCTAACTGCTAAAGAAGGCTATACCAGGCAAATGTTTTTGTATGGATAAGAAGGTGTTCCAATGCAACATTTAGGGTGGGAAGAAATACCACAGTTATAACATAGATTAAAATGTGGCAGCAATCCTTTTGAGAAGAAATAACTTTGAAATCAGCACTTGTGTTTGAATAGCATCATTTTCTTCTCCATTTCATTATGCCTATCAGCAGAGATCAGAGTTTTCAGCCACTAAAGAGATGAAAATTTGTTTCATATTTTCCAAGCACAGTGCATACTAATAAGTAAGCTTTTTCACTATTGGTTCCTATAGTCTACCCAGCCAAAGGTCGTTGAGGTCAGAAATGTGGCTGTTGTGTATATGAGTCATATCTTGCTCTAAATACTATGTATTTTTAGAATTTCAAAATTGGTTACATATTTGCAAAATCACATTCCACTTTCCAAAAAGAGAGAGCAAAGCTCCTATAAATGAATGATGATGAATGGCATAAGCACAAGATCTCTGCCACATGCAAGCTAGGCTACAACTATACTCCAAAATCTTTCAAAAATGCATTCAAAAGCATAGGTGGAAAACTTTTTTTCCTATGAAGGGGCTGTTGACCCACAGGTAAAGTCCAGACAGAGCTGATAGTGTTTGAAGCCAGAGCAAAACGTGGGTATGAATTTTCAGGATTACATAGCTCTTTCTGTCTCTGTGCCTTCTTTCCCTGCCTTGTGAAGTAAAAGATCCCCTTTCCACTTAATACATCTGTGTCACAAGAAAAGCCCTGCATGCCTTACTGCATGGAGTTGTTGCTGGACCATGATGGCCAGCCAGCTTCTTTTTTGTCAGGGGCAGGTGTAGCTTGGTGCAGTCCTGGGAAGGAAGCAGGTACAGCTAGTAGCCAATGAGTTCAAACTCCTGTTTCACTCCAGTCTGGCAGGGGGGTATATATCGTCCTGTTTCCCTGTGCATTGAATTAGTTGCTTCTGAGTGCCATCCCAGCCAGCCACCCTCTATCATGGAAATTTTGTCTGTATCATACTGGGTATGTGTAATTGTCAGTGATGTGTCTCTCTTACCAGCTATGTATCTCTCTTGCTTGTCTAATTGTTACAACTTGTGAGGGCAGTTGGCATGAGTCCAGAATCTAGAACAGGGACAGGCAACCTTTTTGAGACCTGGGCCGGTCTCCCGTCGCCCAGGTCTCGGCTGAGCTGGGGGGGGGGGGGGAATGGCGGCGGCGCGCACCCTCCTCCGCCGCGTGTGACCCCCGCTCACGCTGCCGCCGCCGCCGCTGCCATAGCGCGTGGCCGCAGCCGCCACGGTGCATGTCATGGCCGCCATTTTGGAAGTCCGAATCATGGCTGCGACGCGTTTGCGCATGCGCAAGAGTACTGAGCATGCGCAAACGTGTCGCAGCCGCCATTTTGACTTCCAAAATGGCGGCCGCAGCAAGTGTGGCTGAAAACGTGCCCTGACGGCGGCGAGCAGTGGCGGCGGCGGCAACCTATGGCCTGGGCCGGTAAGTCCGGGGCCTTAACAGGCCCCTGGGCCGTAGGTTGC
The DNA here is from genome assembly GCA_026167975.1 of Phrynosoma blainvillii. NCBI lineage: Eukaryota > Metazoa > Chordata > Lepidosauria > Squamata > Phrynosomatidae > Phrynosoma > Phrynosoma blainvillii. Next base: position 45,438,283 of record JANUYF010000005.1, read on the forward strand.
CGGTCCCTGATCTAGAACATTATTTACTGCTGTCTTGCAGACATTGGTAAGGTATGGGTAGTTCCCATAAGGGACTCTGGGAGTGTGAGTAGAAGTGGTTTTGCTCAGCTCAAGATCAGATACTCCTGCACTCCATGGTGGCAGGAGGACTACAGTGAGGCATTTGCCCATGTGGATCTCTCTTTCATCATCTCAAGGGTTTCAACAGGAAGGTCAGACTCATTGATCAGCAGGTGCGTTGGTCAATCCTTGGATCCAGACCCATGTGTGTGCCAACCCTTCCAACAGCTATAGCTTATAAATGTTGTGGCATAATTCTTCCAATCCTATTGGTGTATTAGTGTGTTTTGTCATGCAGAGTACAACTCGCCTCTTATGGTGACTGTTGCTTTCACATGATTCCTGGAGTGCTACTCTGAAGAGCGGGAGTTGTCCTACAATATGTGGAACCAAAATATGATGAGGATCTTGTGAAACTAAGGAGTGGCTGCATGCTGCTGTCTCACATGGCCTATTTGTAAAAAAAATTGCTGCCTGTTTGGGAATTGTGTCTATATGTTAGAACGTTCATGTAGTGGTAGTTTATTTAAATAGGTGGCTGAGTACATAGAAAATATTGAATTGTAGAGGGAAATCTTAAAATACTGTTAATTGGTGGTATTGGGTTTGCTGATAATTGCAAAAAACCAAAGAGGAAACTACGCAAGGATCTAGCCAATAACTAAAGAAACACAGAAATGGTACTGAGAAAAGGAGGACAGAAGGGGAAAACTGAAAGAGTTCATAAGAACAAATAAGCCAAGTATTGCAGCAAGTCAAAAGACTGCTTTTGAGATCATAAAACTGTAGAGTTAAAAGGGACTACAACGGACATGTAGTCCAGTGAGAAGAGCTAGGCAAGAGTACTGTTATTCTCTTTTTACCTCAGGTGTTAATGCATGCCTGACCAGAGAGGTTAAGAAGTGAAAAATATTCCTTACTTTGTGCTACTTGTGTACAGAGCTTGGAAAAATTACTGGTCCTGTTAGCTGTCAGATTATGAAGTCTGTAGTTTCAAAACAGCTTTCCCCCCCAAAAAAAATCTGCATATACATTGGGCATTTATTAACAAATCTATTTGTTTTCTAGATTCTGTTGAGAAGTAAAGAGATTGAACTTATTGAACTGAATTTCCTGCTACAATTTACAGTTGAACGCACTTACAAAAGTCCTGTAGACTTTATATCTACTCAATCATGGAGTGCCATAAGAGTAAGTGTAGAAATTTTCTCCACCACCTTGATATTTTATTATATTTCTATTTAATGAAAAGCTTACCTCAGGTTCCATTTGCAGGCTGCAGCAGGGAACTGCTATTTTCTCCCTCAATAAGCTGCCTTCTTTCCAGGAGACTTTGCAACATTTTGTAGGCCTGAGAAGAGGCATCAATATAGTGGGTGGGGGATATGATGCTTGCCAGATACCAGATATTGAAGCCACAGTTTTCGGACACATCTGTCCAGGGGATATTTATTCAGATGTTCCCCATTTTTTCAGGCATTTGGGCTTGAGATACCTTCCTGCCCACTCAGCCTATGTTATCAGTTTGTTAATATTTTTCCCTTTGTCAAAACTTCAGGGTTTTGTAGCAGGAGGCAAAATCCAATGTTAGCAAGAAACAGGGCTGCAAGCCCATTAGTCTCTATCTCACTTGATTTTGGAAGTATAGGTAAGCAGGGTATGCCCAGCTCACTGGCAGGTGGTACAAAACCACACAGTGCAGTGCACTCAAATGGGTTCCTTGGCTGTCACCCCATGGTCACCTCCTGGCACTCAGGTCTGGGGACTGGATTATATCAAACAAAACTTGGGTTATGCAATCAATGGATCTCTTCTCTGAATCTGTACCTCTTGCCAGGCCAGTGTATACAGATGTAACATTAATATAAGTGTAGGCTTCTTCTTCTTTTACTTCCAAGCTTTTGTTGCATGTGTGCTGTGTTCTGTTCCCTAGGCCTAATATTGATTTTGTGGTGCTAATTCCAAAAAATCTGCCTATCTATCTGAGCAGTTTTTAATTTAGCATTGACAGCATCTCAAACCTCTTCATGTTTCACATTTAAAATGCATAAAATGTTCTGTTTTTTCTTATGGTACCTAAAGGAAGACCACAAGAAAAAACTTGCTCTAAGAATCATAGAATCATAGAGTTGGAAGAGACCACAAGGGCCATCCAGTCCAACCCCCTGCCATGCAGGAATTCAAAATCAAAGCATCCCCGACAGATGGCCATCCAGCCTCTGTTTAAAGACCTCCAAAGAAGGAGACTCCACCACCCTCCAAGGGACTGTGTTCCACGGTCGAACAGCTCTCACTGTCAGGAAGTGCCTCCTAATGTTGAGGTGGAATCTCTTTTCCTGTAGCTTGCATCTGTTGTTCCGAGTCCTATTCTCTGGAGCAGAAGAAAACAAGCTAGTGCCCTCCTCAATAGGACATCCCTTCAAATATTTAAAGAGGGCTATCATATCCCCTCTTAACCGTCTCCTCTCTAGGCTAAAAATACCCATTTCCCTAAGTCGTTCCTCATGGGGCATGGTTCCCATACCCTTCACCATTTTAGTCACCCTCCTCTGGACACGCTCCAGTTTTTCAACATCCTTTTTGAATTGTGGTACCCAGAACGGGACACAGTTTTCTAAGTGGGGCCTGACCAATGCAGTATACAGTGGCACTATTACTTCCCTTGATCTAGATACTATACTTCTATTAATGCAGCCTAAAATTGCATTGGCCTTTTTAACTGCCACATCACACTGTTGACTCATGGTCAACTTGTGGTCTACTAGGACTTCTACATCCCTTTCACACGTAGTCTGGTTAAGCCAGGTGTCCCCTATCTTATATCTATGCATTTCATTTTTTTTGCCCTAAATGCAGTACCTTACAATTCTCCGTGTTGAAATTTATTTTGTTAGCTTTGGCCCAGCTTTCTAATCTATTAAGGTCATTTTGAATTTTCATCCTGTCCTCTGGGGTATTAGCTATTCCTTCTAATTTGGTTTCAACTGCAAATTTGAGAAGCATGCCCCCTATTCTTTCATCCAAGTCATTGATAAAGATGTTGGATAGCACTGGGCCCAGGACAGAATCCTGTGGCACCCCACTGGTCACTTCTCTCCAGGATGAAGAGGAGCCATTGCTGAACACCCTTTGGGTGTTTTTGTTTTTGAGAAACCCATGTTGACTTTTAGTGATTATGGCATTCCCTTCTAAATGTTCACAGACTCTCTGTTTAATTAACTGTTCTAGAATCTTTCCCAAGACTGATGTCAAACTAACTGGGTAATAGTTGTTGGGATCCTCTTTTTTCCCCTTTTTGAAGATGGGGACAATGTTTGCCCTCTTCCAGTCTGCTGGGACTTCTCCTGTTCTCAAAGATTATTGCCAGTGGTTCTGAGATTACATTTGCCAGTTCTTTTAATATCCTTGGATGTAGTTCATCTGGTCCTGGAGACTGTAATTCATTTAGGTTAACCAGGTATTCCTGTACTTCCTCTTTACTTATTCTGTGCTGCATTTCCCGTATTGTGTCCTCTGCTCCATCTTCCTCATGTTGAACACTCTTTTCCTTTTTTGAGAAGACTGAGGCAAAGAAGATGTTGTTCTGCCTTTTCTCTGCCCCCTGTTGGAATTTCTCCATCTTCTCTGATTTACAGAGTGCTTTCATGTGAAAGTGTTTATCATTATCACTTTCACAGTGCTTCCTGGATGGGTCAATTATGGGTCATGTCTGAAAGTCTTTCCCGCGATCGGACGGGAAGGATGGGACAGGGACAGGACAATTATGTCCCGTACCTCATGTGATAAACTCTTGTATGTGAGTAGCTCATGTATTCCATGGTTTTGTTTCAGGCCATTGCCTTAATGGATGAATTCAGAGGATTAGATAGAGATATTGAGGGTTCTGCCAAGAGATGGAAAAAATGGGTGGATTCAGAATGTCCAGAAAAGGAGAAACTTCCTCAGGAGTGGAAAAGTAAAAGTTCTTTCCAAAAGCTTATCATACTACGAGCATTGCGTGCAGATCGAATGACATATGCTCTGAGGTATTTGACTTCATGTGCAGGATTTTATGTCTGTTATAACTCTGTTTATTTTTTGAATGTAACTCAAACCAGAGTGCATAACTTAAAGCATCAGCCCTAGTTGATCTATCTCAGGGGTAGGCAACCTTTCCCCTTTAAGGGCCGAGGGACTTCAGCTCCCAGAAGCCTCAGCCATGTTGGCCAATAGTTCCATGTTGGCCAATAGCTCCTGGGATTCTGGGAGCTGAAGTCCCTCGGCCATTAAAGGGGAAAGGTTGCCTACCCATCTATCTGTTGAAGTATAATCTAAGCAAGGTATCCTTGACTACACACCTGTAAAGTGGCTGCTTTATAACCATGTACACTTCATGTCCTTTCATATTAAACTATTTCTCATTGATCTGTGAGTTCAGTCACACTACTGTGTCCCCTCATAGTTTCCACATAATTCATATGGTAAATCATATGGTATATATAATAAACATGGTAAACAAGATTGACATGGGAAACAATACAGACGAAGGAATCATTACATATGAGCAATTTTCACATGATCTGGATTGAAAAATGCCAGTTCAAGCCTTTGTTGATGTGAACTGGATTAGTAACTTATAACTTTAGTAGACATCCCATTTAATTTGTGAAATTAATATTTATATTAATATTTGTGAAAATATTTGGTGCTTTAGGTCACAGAAATTTTTTTAGCTTAGCTTTCCTATATATTGATGAAATAGAATATATCTGTAAGTATATTTAGAAGGTTAGAGAAACTAGCTTTGGGGAACCAGACTAAACTGTTGAGGCACAAAGGATTTACACATCAACCAGTTCTCCCATCAACCTTATCTCTTAACTTAAAAAGTAAACTTTACAGTCACATAAACCATAGATTTTATAGACATAAGCCCCTTCAGTTTATGTCCTGGCACTACCATAGTATCAAATAAATGGGTCTGCTTGTGCCTCAGACTGCTTCCCCTTTTTCTCCTCTTGTTTCTCCTCTTTCTCCTTCCAATATGTGTCATAGGAGATCAGAGTCATCTGCCTCAAGATTTAAAGCAGAAGTGGGGAAAGTATGGCCCATGGGGTTGATTTGATCCCCTGGGTGTTTTGGGGTCCCAGGACTGCCAGAAGCCAAAGGGCCCCAAAAACCCTCTAGGATGAATGTGGGGCAATTTCTAATTCCTCCACAGGTCATTTTACATCCAAGAGAGATCTTTCCTTTCCCTTTCCCTTTCTCTTTTCCTTTCCCTTTCCTTTGGAAATTATGCAGAAGCTGATTTCCAACTCCTGTAGAGGGCATATGGGGACCTAAATAAATAAATAAATAAAAATCATTTTTAACAAAGGGTTGCAGTGGTGGATTCAGTCCTATCCTCATTGGGCCCCAGTGTAGTCCTCAAACCTCTGATAGTTGCTCATTCATGAGGTAAAGTGTGTCTTGCTGTTGTGTCAGACAAGCTTGCTTTATTAAAATTAATAAATTAAACTGGTCAGATTAAACTGTTATCTGACCTTGAGGCTAGTGTCCTGTTTGTTAGTCCCAACTAGATCAGGCCCATTCAATCAATTGTTAAATGGTGATTCAATACATAGGTAAATTCACTTGCTTCAATAGGTCTACTGTAGTCAAGACTAACGATAGAATTTAGACCAATATTGTAAATGAACTGTAGTTATTCTTTCAAGTATAAAAGCAAATTGGCTTAACTTAAGCCATATAGAAAATGCTTCTGGTCTTCTCTGAGTTGTATCAGAGGAGGAGATGACAGAAAGGTGAAGCCTCAGGCACCAGTGTACATGTGTCTGACCACCTGATATTGGTACCTTTATTGCTTTCCTTTGAAGTGCTCACCCTGCTGACATATTCATTGTACAGGCTGAGTACTGCTTATCCAGAAATCCAAAATCTAAAATATTCCAAAATCTATACCTTACTGAGCACTGACATGATGCTTCGAGGCTTTGATTTTGGAATACACAAGTAGCATAGTTTGTACCTTTATTTGCAAGGCTGGAAAGAGATGCAAGAGACATATTTCTCCCTCCCTCTCTCTCTCTCTCTCCCACACACACACACAAAGACAAATCTGGACATCTTTGCACTTGACTCCTATTCCTCCTCACTTCAGCGCATCTCAATTCCAGAGCACCAACAACAGACAGCAATGGTGTAGCCATTTCTTGTTGTCCTCGCCATGGAGAAACTTACTGGCAAGCTCAAAACAAGGCCCTTCATTCTTGTCATCATCTTCTTCTTCTTCCCTGCCTCTTTTACTCTCAGTGCTGGGCTGCTGGTTTTTGCTGCTGTTGCTTGGGTTCACTTCAAGTTTTACTATGTGAAGCTGGAGAGAGATGCAGCTAGAAAGAGATGAAACAATCTGTGAAATGACAAGAGTTGTGGATTGGTGCCAATCACTATGCTCAAATTCCCACTATTTCATAGATCCTCATGTCTCTTCCAGCCTCACAAATACAGTAAAAGGTACATACTACAGTACTTGTATTCCAAAATCCAAAAGAATTCCAACTCCAAAACACTTCTGCTCCCAAACATTTTGGATAAAGGATACTCACCCTGTATCTGTAAATAATGAAACATCTTTAGATCAGAGCTAGTTTCTATTGAAACCCTAGGACTATGAGTGCTAGGATCTTGACACTTTCCAAACAGAAACATTGATGAACTCTGTTCAATGGAAATTTATGTCATAACAAACAACTGTTCTGTTATTTTGTTATATATTGACAATATTTTATATATTTTTGTAGAAACTTTGTAGAGGAAAAACTAGGTTCAAAGTATGTGGATGGCACAAGAACAGAGTTGATTAAATCCTATGAAGAAAGTAGTCCAGCCACTCCAGTGTTTTTCATTCTTTCTCCTGGAGTTGATCCTCTTAAAGATGTGGAGACACTTGGTAAGCATGGTACTTTGGATGGGTATTGTGCTCACTGACAAACATGGGCACAGCAATTTTCAACATTTGAAATCCTGCAGGAAACAAACTGGTAATAACATGCACTTCTGGTCAAATCCATTTCCTTGTGTTTGTTTTTACAGGAGAGATTGTTTTCTCCTTTTTACAGATAGGGACCTCAGCATGTAAACACTGATAATAATTAGATAAGTTTAGGAGTATTTGTTTTAGGGAGAACTGGAAAGGACACATACTTCATGGAAAAACCCTTTAATTTGATATTCTGTATTCACAGGCATTTTTGTTAGGAATTCTGACATGGCTGTGGCAACAGGAAAATTCCCCAGTAGTTTTTAATGTTGCTGATTTTTTAGAGTCCACAGACCTTTTCTTAATGCATAGGTTATGATTGGTAACAATGGGGGTTTATGCTTTGACTAAGACAGAGCAGGAGTTGGTCTTTAATTAATGCATGTTAAGCTTGCACAAAAACTCCACAAATAGTCATTATCGAGGAATAAAGCAGATTTAAATTTGGAATTGTTTTCCTCAACAAGAGTTAAGTTTTCAAAAATTTCCTCCTCTTTGCCCTAACCCTCCATTCACTGTGGAAGGGTGGATAAAAAGTGTGAAGCTATTAACGCTGCAGTGTGAAGAAATTTTTAGATTGAACATTCCTCTGCTTGGCATAATGCAAGTTCTTTTGTGCTGGTTCTTACCTTTTGACTAGATGAGGGCCAGAGGGCAATTTTCTCCATGCTCATGTAATCTTGTGCCCCCTGTGACTAAATAATGGTCATTATACAAACTATATTCAATTGTGTAAGAAACTGTCGCTTTGTACTAAGGATTACTATTCCCCACTGGCTCTGCTGAGAATACCAGGTTAATACAGCTGTGACCTGACTGTGCTCAATTTAAACTCAGGCCTCACAAGGTGAGGGACATGCACATTTACCCACTGAACCAATCAGTTAAAAAACTGATGTGATAGTTACCACATGTTGCTTCCTTTTTTTATAAGAGAAATGGCTTGCACCCCCTGTAAGAGTTTATAAAGCTTGGTAACAATACCTAGCATCTATCAAAATGTCAAAAGGTTCATTATCTTAAAACCAAGGGAGCAGATTTCTGCAGGTTCTTTTCCACTAATACCAGCCATAAGACTGCTCTCGAGAGCTCACAATTTGCTTGTCGAAATGGTGTCGAGTGAAGTGCTTCAGAAGAATTAGCATGTATTGTTCCAGTGATAGTAAATTAATGGGGCATTATCTTTTTTTCCCCTTCCATCCCTCTTTCTTCTTCCTGCTTTTATATACCTCCCTGCTCTCCCACTGCTTTACTTGCAGGGAAAAAACTCGGCTTCACGATAGACTCTGGGAAATTTCATAATATCTCTTTAGGACAAGGGCAAGAAATTGTTGCAGAAGAGGTATTGGAAAAAGCTGCCAAACATGGGCACTGGGTTATTCTCCAAGTAAGTGTAAAAATGGTGTGATTTGTGTCCTTTATGTGCTCAGTCAAGTGGTTCACTCTGTGCATAGTAAACCTGTGAATGTTTGTCAGTAATGAATGTAATCAACAACAACAAAAAAGACATCAATCGTCTGGGGAATTATGTGAGAAAGGAAAACAGCTTTTGGTATTAAAAATTTATTTCTTTTCTCTTGTTACAAATATCAAGAAGCCTCTCATTGTATTCAATATAAAATAGAATGAGATGCGTAACTTTTATTTTATTTTAAGCAAATCTAATCTTCTCCCATAGGGGATGCAGTGGCTCAAGTGATTAAGACACTGACTCTGTCGATTGCAAGATCGGCAGCTTGGCAGTTCAAGGCCCGGGTGCTGGATGATGGGGTGAGCTCCTATCACTAGTCCCAGTTTCTGCCAACCTAGCAGTTCAAAAGCATGCAAATCAAGTAGATAAATCTGTACCACTTTGGTGGGAAGGTAACGAACATTCTGTGCAATCATGCTGGCCACATGATAACAGAGTAGTCTTTGACAACGCTGGCTCTTCAGCTTAGTAACGGAGATGGGCACCTCCCCCTACGGTCGGAAAAGACTTGACAACCTTGTCAATGGGGAATACCTTTACCTTTTAATCTTTTCCCATAATTTCCCACTGCATGGTCATTTGGTTCTTCCAAAATGGCTGCCTCAGGAATGAGATAATGATGTTTCTTTTTTAAAAAAGCATTAGATTAGCTTTGCAAGATGGAAGTATTTTCTGTCGTTCTTTCACTGTTCATTAGCAATGATTTGTGAAATTGCAAGTGGAAATGTAATGATGGTTATTGTGTGTGTGGATACTCAGTTTTAGGAAATATTTTTCTGAGGTGGGAAAGTGTCTTAGTATATGCAGGTGTACAGCGGGTCCTCCTGTTTTTGTTCTTGTTTTTTTATCAGAACATTGGATGTTTAGGGTGGCCAGTCATACTTAAGTACTCCTTAGGACTGAGTAGTATATGCCAGCAAAGAATTTTAGCATGGGGGTGGGAGGAGTTGTGGTTATCAAGTAGTAATTTGGAAATGGAGGCTGGAAATGAAATAAGATACCATTAAAAGTGTTAACTAGTTTACACAATGCAGCATTGGTCCCATACTGGCATGCATATGATGTCCTTATGTAATATTAGTAGATGCAAGGTTTGGGCAAAAGAGGAAAGACCTGCATCAGTAGTACCATCTTTTCTGACAGAGCTCATCCCATTTATATCACTTTATGCAAGTGTCATGTGCTACCATACACAGAGAGGCACCTATAGTTTGGTTTTAAAGCCTCAGTTGCTGAAAATGCTTATGAATCTTACCTTTCTTGGTGTGCAGGGCTAGCCATGCCAGCTTCAGTTTGATTTGGGAGAATTCAAGTTCAAGCGCTCTGGGACAGTTTGGCAGATGCAATCACTGACCAAGCCCTCAGTGACCTCTCTGTGGCCTCTTGTCATGTACAGTGTCCATGTTGGTGAGCAAACTTAGAGGTATTCAAGGGCAAACTGGCAAATACCTTTGGCAGTGAGAATGCTCAGTGGAATCAGGCTTGGAGGCTGCAGGCTCCAAGAAGGGCAAGATTCATAAACCTGGGACTGCAGACTTACATCTTTCAGGCTCAGTGGAGCGGCTTAAGTCCAGAGCCTCATCAGTCTGAACCATTTGCCACTCACCTCTCTGTCCATGTCCATGTCCATGTCCATGTCCATGTCCACTGCTGAATTTCAGGACGATGATGCTTGGTCATGAAGAAATATTTCAACCCCCGATATGTTATTCTTAATTTTCACAGCACTCTGAAATTGTATTGAATGTTCTGTGAGTTATGGATACAGCTAGCAGATGTATTTGTGTGGGTGAATAAAGAAGGCGTACTTAACTGCTATGTCTAATAGCACCTGCAGATAATGAAGTCCTTGTTAATGTAACCAATATTAAAATACAAACTGTGTTGTATAGCCCTTAACTCCTCTCTGAGTGACACGTAGGAATATTGCCTCCCCCCACCCCACTATGTAACTGCCTAGCCATATAAGGACTTGATGGTATAATTAGATGTTGCATTTTTAAAATAATAAACTTGTTCTTTTAATGAAAGTTTTGCTTTCTCTCAAACAGAATATTCATCTTGTAGTTAAGTGGCTGGGGACCTTAGAGAAACTGCTGGAGAAATACAGCAAAGGAAGTCATTCTGACTACCGTGTCTTTATTAGTGCTGAACCGGCTCCAACTCCTGAAGAACATATAATACCTCAAGGAATATTAGAGAACTCTATTAAAATTATTAATGAACCCCCTACTGGTATGCTGGCAAATCTTCATGCTGCTCTGTACAATTTTGACCAGGTGAGAATGAAATCTACACAAATAGTTTTGATTTGTTTCCTCCCCCACCCCCCAAAAAAAAAAAATCTAGGGAAACTTATCATACCAGGATGAAAAGGTGATGCATTTTAAAAGAAAGGATTCACTATTCAAAGATGACTTTCAGATATCACAAAGCAGGAGGGACTCATTGAGTCTGCAATGCATTTTTCTATCATCAAATAGAAGACTACATTGAGATTGATTATATGTGAGGCATGCACACACACCAGACCAGTGGCGTTGCCACATTGCAGGGGACAGGGATCCTGGGTGGAGATTCTGGGCCGGGGCCAAAAGGACACTGACCACCTCCCTGCCACATGCCTTTCCACACGTGAGTAGAATAGTGCATGGCAGGGAGGGGGGTTAAGCATGCTCCCTCCCTGCTGCGCACTGTTCTACTCACATATAGAACGGTGCATGGCAGGCAAGGGACATGCCTAGCTCCCCGCTGCATGCTGCTCTACTCATGTATAGAATGGCACGCAGCAGGGAGTGTCACCTGGGTGTCATCTTGTAGTTAAGTGGCTGGGGACCTTAGAAAAACTCTTAGAGAAATAATGACTTCTCCCAGCCCTGATTCTCTGGTGTACCTCCTAGCTCCCATGACAACTTTTTATAGTTCTGCCCTGGCATTCTGTCTCAATGGGAAGTAAATTATGTACCAGTTTCCTCAGCCACAGCTGTTTTAGCTAGAGAAACACAGTTGCTTTTACAAAGCAGTTGAGCCTCAAAAAGGTCAATAGCTAGGCCAGCTTCAGGATATGTTGACTTTATTCATTGTTTCAGTGTATATTTTCCCTTTCTACATATAGCGGTGAAGGCAACTAAGGACAGTGATAATAAAAAATACAATAAAACAGTTAAAAGCAGTCAGTGATAGTAAATAAAAACAGATGAGATAAAACTGATAAAGTTTCATTGCAACAGTATTCTGTGGTGCAAAATTAAACTAATCTGCAATAATTTCATTTATTTTGAAATCTGCTATATTTTGCCTATAACAGTTTCAATCTATTGGCTGTTATCCTCTCCTTTGGCACAGTCTGGTAAAAGTAGATGGGACAGTTCCTTAGCAAAAAGTTTTGTTTTGCCATGAGTCACATGATATGCACAGTGGGTACCTATTTTATGGCAATTGTCACATATGGTGCACTTCATATAAGGTAATGTACATCAGTCCTGAACAGTATATAATACTATGCCAGAGTCAGAACAGCAGCCATCTGTCTACTGTTTGCCACCCTTTTTTATACAGTCACAGGCAGGTAGCAAAAACAGGTTTATAACCCTGATTGTGATAAACAAGAGGTGTATCAAGGCACGGATAAGCTGGTCAGCTGTTTTCATCTTAGAATGTGGCACATTATGAAGACCTAATGTACATGCATTATCTCACAAAAATCACAAATAATGTCTTCATGTAGGAAGGATGTAATGTAAAACATGTAGTTTTAGCATCATAATACCCTTCCTGATTTCATGCAATACATGCATCTCTAGAATAGTTTTTTATGTGTCTACCAGCCAAATATAATACAGCACACAAAGTCTATATGTAAGTATGAATGTGGTGCCATATATCCTTATATATGGGATGTTTGCTATGGAAACAATTCTATTAACTTCATTTAAACTTTGTGTTAAAATATGTTAATAGATTCTGCATTGGTTGTGATTAATCCTCTTAACAAAATAACAAGTTTAAGGCCTGTTAGTGTTTGTTTTATAATAATATATATTTTCCCTATATTTCTTTGTTGAACAGGATACACTTGAATTGTCTGCCAGGGAGCAAGAGTTCAAAAGCATCTTCTTTTCTCTCTGCTACTTTCATACCTGTGTTTGTGGCAGACTAAAGTTTGGACCTCAAGGATGGAATCGAAGATACCCTTTCAATGTAAGAGATCTTACCATCTGTGTCGATATTCTCTACAACTATTTAGAGGCAAACTCTAAGGTAAGAACTAAAACACAGGTAGGCAACACATAACCCGTGTGCTGCATGAACCCCTCTGCCTGTTTTTCTGCCCACCCCCTTGTTGCTTCTTGCAACAAAATTCATTTTAAAAGTACCTGTACTTTCTCCCCTTGAAACAGAAAATATCCTCCCTGAAGTGCACTTCTCCATAAGAAACAGGTGTGTGCTCCCCTTTAACATGGAAATGTAGGGGGTTATTTTTATTTTTGATATTTTGGCAAGCTGGAAATGTGCATTTCTGTACTTCCATAAAAGAATTTTAGTGACAAGCACTGGCAGCTGAGGTCTATGTGCACACAGGCCGTTGTGGCTTGTATGGAGTGAATTGGCCCTGGATCCTACCAAAGCTGCCCATCCCTGAAATAGGGGATTAAGTGACTTCTTGTCAGTAGCCAAGTGATATTCGTGTGTGTGTGTTCTTTGCTTTTCAAAATAAACAGCAGAGAACAGAATACACTTTCTATTGGAGGCATTCATTGAACATAATCTGTTGTTGCATATACAATCAGGCAGATCAAAGGTTTCTCACAGAGGATGCTTATACTTCATAACATAGGTTGAACCAGTTCCACACTAGTGACTTCCCTAAAATAAATAAATAAATAAAAATGTCCTTCATTATGTTAACAAAAACACTGGTTTACATGTGCATATATGCCAAATTCATTAGGCAGGTAATGAAGCATTTGCACAACTGTAATTACATACAGCAGACCTGACAGTTCATAACATGGCATTAATAATCACTACAATTAATTCTGATGATGGAAGCAATTTACAGTGTGTCACATGTATAAATAATGGTGCATTTCTTTTGTGTGTCATTATTATGTATTAAGGATGCCACCTTGCTGTGACTTTCTCAGGAAATGTTCCTCTTGAGTGTAGGTTAAAAACTAGATGAATAATTCTACACGATTTTAAGATTGGTTGCCAGTTGGAGGATCCAAAATTTTCCAACTAATATTTATTTAACCAGTGACATATATGCAACTGAAATTAGTAGCCTGTTAAACTTTCAGGAATTCTGACTTTGCTTGAATGACTTCTGTGTAGCTTGGAAATATGCTATCTTCACCAAAAAAAAAAAAAAAAAAAAAGTGCTATTATAAGAGGAATATTTATAATTTGGCAGTTAATAATGAGAACTTCAGATGAAGTACTTTTCTGGGTGACAACAGGAGATTCAAGAATTTTCAAGTCATTCATACCTTTTGGAAAGATAATGCAAGCAGGAAGCAAGTCAGGAGCTGTGGGTCCCCATGGTTAGAGAGCAAACCTTTCTCTTTTTCCATCTTTCTCACATAGAAAATTATACTCAGTTTATACTTTGATTATTAGCTGAGTCCGATCTCTCAAAGTACCAGCTGAGAATAACTAATATCAACTCTCATCCCATTGCCAGGTTGAGGAAAAAATGAAGTCAGCTCACAAAAATGACACGCCAGTCAGAGAGGCTCCAGTTGACAGGGGAGCCACTGAATTAAAGGGCGTAGGTCAGGGGCATGGCCATGCCCCGACATTCAGTTTATGGGAGGTTATAGTGGAGGATGGAGGAAATCTGGCTCACTATTTTCTACTGTAAACCCACCTGTGGTTTAAATAGCTCCGTGGACCACTGGGGTTCTTTAAAGGAAGTGTGAGGGTAAAAGGTTAAAGAAATAAATCTTCATTTTATATTTGCTTGAACATTTGATTAAAAAATCCTTGTTGTAGCTATACATATTCATATTTTATTCTCTGCAAAGTATCATGGCATGTTCCTACTACATAGGTATGCTTTTGTCCAGGATTCCAGGAAGCTACCTACTTTGTAAGTGAGTATTACATTTTATTTTATAGTGCTGTATACTACAGGCAGCTCCATTTTTCTTTCCCACTGAATATTTGTGTGCTCCAGACCACCATATCCAAGTCTGCGAAAAGTATAAGACAATAAAGGAAGAAAGTACTTTTTTCTCCCCCACCCCCATATATGCATATTAGATATTTATTGTAGAGTTGATGGTCACATAATAATAAAGCACAACCTCAGTACAGCCCTAATGTAGCCAATAAAATTCTTGTGTGATGAACTTGTTTCTCTTATTATATACAGTTGCCCCTCCCAATTCATGGGAGATCCATTCCAGACACACGCACACACACACCCCACACAAATGATGACTCACAAATATTCGAGCCCCATTGAAAACAATGGTGCCCGCACCCACGCACAAGCACACACTGCCATTTTGTCTACAGCAGCTTGTACCTCCCATGAAGAGCGAGACCGTGGACTCGACATCCATGAACAGGGAGGGACAACTGTAGTTAGTTTCACTTTATACTTTCCTTCTGTGTAGATCTGCCCTTTAGGGCATTTGTTATTTATTTTACTATAGGCCATGAAACCCTAGAATTGCTGATGGCTTTAATATACATCAAGCATTAGTGCTTTTCCCTAAATAAATTATCTGAAGTAAGAATAGATTCTGACATCAAGAGTCTTACTAGTTGAAAGTAATGACCATGTAAATGGGATTATTTTTTGGACTATAAATTTGCGTCTAGATTAGGCAACAAAGTTCTGTGTAGCATATGGTACAACCACAACCAACAGTAAAGTGAAATAGACAGTCCTGAAAGCGAGAAGATGAAACAGAATGAAAGACAATCTGTTTATGAGGACCAACCATTAGAAGTGCTAAAGAGCAGTAAATACATTTTACAGAATAAAATAAAATTAAAGGGGCAGTGATTAGCTCTTGTGAATTCATTCACATCTGAGTTATTTCAAGAGACTAAGTAGCAGCAATGAACAGATGGAGTTCATGAATCAAGATGGTGTAATGGGTCAGTCTCCTGTACTGCATGAATTTTTGAATGAATGGAACATGTAGGCTTGGGGTGCATTTAAATACAAAAATGGATTGGTGTATTAAGGTCATATAGGATTTATTTAATATAGTTTTACAGTAACTAAATACCATGTTTTGTGTGCGGAGAACCTTTATAAATTCACAGAAAGTGTCAAAGCCAAATGTAAATATTATTCTTTATGCCTGTGACAGAAACATCATATGTATCCTTTGAGGTACTGAGCACTGGTGCCTTGAAAATGTATAGACTAGGACAGGGGTAGGCAACCTTTCCCCTTTAAGGGCCAAGGGACTTCAGCTCCCAGAATCCCAGGAGCTATTGGCCAACATGGGACTATTGGCCAACATGGCTGAGGCTTCTGGGAGCTGAAGTCCCTTGGCCCTTAAAGGGGAAAGGTTGCCTACCCCTGGACTAGGATTATTTAGGTCCCTGAGTGGATTTCACAGTTTTATAATTGCAAAAGCCTTATTATACCACACATGGTACTTGACTTTACTATAAATGGGATGTCTACAGATCAAGTTATCTTTGAAACTGAATATTACAAAACGAGTCAAGTGAATTTTTATGTTAGTCTTGAAATTTCATATATGGTAGTTACTTTGTATTTTATACTCAAATAGAAAAATTCATCTATTTTGAATTCAAAATTTGCTTAGAGCTTCAATGTGATAGTGTTCTTCATCACTGGATTCAATATAGTTTATAAAAACAAATGCATTTAAATATTCATTTACTAGAATTGAAATAGACAGGCACAACTACAATGAAAGCACTACAGATACTTTACTTGCATTGCAGTAGCCACAGTTATTTTATGTGCTCTGTTCTGTCTCATCATGCAATATGCAAAGCCTATAATTAAGCTTTTATTTGAACTATTGGGAGCCAAATACAGTCCCTGAGGGTGTAAAGATTCACATCTGGAAAGGCTTTGTAATGAAAAGTATTACATTTTCTAAGCTAAGACTAAGGTAGAAAATTTGCTCACCATTTTTTGAACAGTAGCTTTGACATTAAAAAAAAAAACACTAAAAGTTCCTTTCCAGCACCATGATCATAATGCAGTTCCATACTTGGTGTTGATAAAGCTATAATAGAATGAAATCTACAATTAGTACACCTTTGAAATTAGTTTGTCTGATGACAGAATATGTATTCCATTTTCACTTGAAGTCTTGTATTCATCTCAGATCAAGGAAAGGTCTTGATGTATTTTCCCAAGGCAATTAAGAATTTTTGTTTTTGTCAGGATTACTTAATATTGGTCATTTTGTGTGTGTGTTTTAAAGGGCAGTAAAAAAAGCTTTCCTCCAAGACAGGAATATTAACAAAAATATTTATTTTAGAATTTTAGGGGCAAACAAATTTATGATGGTATATAAAATATGAAATAATTCTATTCTATAAATATAAAATATGAAATAATTCAGAGTGGCTGTAAGTAGTGTTGAACTCCTAGCTTGCTGCATGATTTAAGACCTAGGACATGAAACAATCATGATTCAAGCCTAAGCAAACAAAATCAAATATATGCTCTGATTCTTTCTGCATTTCACAGTCATTTGTTCCCATTGTCTGCCTGTATAGTAAGCTCAGTAGCTACTATCACTGTGTGTAGTGTACATTGGTACACACACACACATGCACTCACCTACATACCTGTCAACAGAGGATAGCAACTCAAGATGATAGTCCAACCCTGGACATCACATTGCTGCAGCAGATTGCGTTAGTTCTTCCATTATGATTATTGTAAAACACACCATTATGATTATTGTAAAACACACCAAATAGAGACATAGTGCAAGAATTATTGAAGTCTCTAGGGACCATATGTTGCTTTTTCTGTTTGTGTTGATATAGTCAATGTGTTCCTATGCCAGTGTTACTATGAGTGATTTTTGAGATTTATCATTTTAGAAAATTATCCAGTTCTTTGTTTAATTGTACATTCCATTATGTTCCATAGGTTCCATGGGAAGATTTGCGTTATCTTTTTGGTGAAATTATGTATGGTGGACACATCACTGATGACTGGGACCGCAGACTCTGCTACACATACTTAGAAGAATTTATGAGCCCTTCTCTGGTAATTGTTTGTAGACATGTGGGTGGTGGGGAACAAAAATAGGATGAATTTATGAAAAAACTTTTGTTTCACAATGTTTCGAGTAACTTCCTTCTTAGCTTTGTTGAGTGGACTATTTGTTGAGAGGATGACATAAACATCCTTCTTACTTTATACTGGCTGTCAAAAATGATATTTTTAATTTTTTTTCTCAATGGTTTGTTAAAAATAGTACAATGCTTTGATTTTTTTAGAAAGTAAAAAGGCCTTATCCTGATAATCAAAGTATATTACTGGAATTTAATTGATATGAATGGAGTTGACCGGCAAGTCATCAGTTCACAGAGATGTGGGTAACGGTGCTTGTAAGTCTCATTTGGGGAGAATGATAGGATTGAAATCAAATAAATAACTAAATAAAGTGTTCTGTGTCAACTTCAGTTTCCCTTTCTCAGGGAAGCCCTGTATAAAGTGCATTTTATAGACTTTTATTTCATAGCTACAGTGTTCTACTCAGGGAAAGAAAAGACATGAAGAAATGAGATGGCTTTCATACTAAGAAATTATGTGGCAAAAGCAGTCAAAGGATACAATGCAAAATCAGACTGAATCATTTCAGTAAGGCTCCATGGTAAACCTATGAATATCAACATAATTCAAGTATATGCACCAGCCATAGAGGCAGAACAGGAAGAAATTCATAGATTCTATGAAGGTATACAGAAAGAATTTGACAGTACACCATCACAGGATGTCAGACTGATCATTGGAGATTGGAATGCAAAAATTGGAAGCAAAGAAGAATCAAAAACAGTAGGCAGATTTGGATTAGGCAAAAAACCGAAGCAGGTGAGTGTCTCATAGATTTTTGTGAACCCAACAACCTATTCATTGCAGACACATTTTTCATACAACCAGAAAGAAGGCTATACACATGAACATCACCAGATAGTCAACACAAAAATCAAATAGAATATATAATTGGAAGTAAAAGATGGCAGAACTCTATACTGGTGGCCAAGACCAGGCGCTGACTGTGGCACAGATCACAAATTACTCATATCAAAAATAAGAGTAAGACTTAAGAAGAAAACAAAACCAGTGATTATACCAAAATATGATCTAAATAATATCTCAACAATTTATTGACAATTTGCACTACTAAGCATAATAGACCGAAAACCAGAGGAACTATGGACTGAAGCAAAGGACATAATAAAAGAAGAATGCAGACTTTCAATGAATAAAAGAAAGAGGAAAAAAACATGGATGACAGAAAAAAGACTACAAGCAATAAAGAAAAGAAAAACAAAAGGGAGATAGGAACAAACTAAGAATTATGAATGTAACAGTACAATGGCTTGTGTGGAAAGATAAAGAAAATTACTACAATAACCAATGCAGAAACAACAAAAAGGGAAGAACAAGAGATGTACTTCAAAAGATCCAGGAAATCAAAGAAAAAAATCAAATCAAGGACTGTGATGATTTATAACAATAAAAATAACACAATTCAAAACCAGGAAGGAATAAAAAGATGATGGATGCAATACACAGAAGAGCTATATAAAAGAGATGACAAAATTAATGACACATGGAACAAAGTGCCATATGAAAAAGAACCACAAATTCTAAAAAACGAGGTGAAAGCTGCAATAAGAAAAATGGCAAAAAAAAAAAAAAAACAAGTCACCAGGAAGAGATGATATTCCAGTTGAACTGCTGCAATCAACATTGACAAAGTCAACTCTAGTGCTAACATATTTCAACAGATATGGAAAACAAAACGATGGCCAACAGACTCGAAACAATCAATATACATCCCCATCCATAAAAAGGGAGACACAAAAAGATTTCAGCAACTATAGTACCATAGCACTAATATCCCATGCAAGCAAAATTATGCTCAAACTTTTACAACATAGACTCCAACCATAGATGGAGAGAGAAATACCAAAGGTCCAAGTAGGGTTCAGGAAAGGAGGAGGCACAAGGAACCACATTGCAAACATATGATGACTAATGGAGCACACCAGGGAATTTCAGAAGAAAATCAGCATATGCTTTAGAGACTACAGCAAAGTCTTTGACTGCATAGATCATGAAAGGCTATGGAATGCCCTTAAAGACATAGGAGTGTCAACACATCTGATAATCTTGATGAGGAATCTGTACTCAAGACAAGAGGCTACTGTCAAAACAGAACACAGAGAAACAGTGGTTTCCAATTGACAAAGGGGTCAGACAAGTCTGCATTTTATCACCCTACTTCTTCAACTTGTATGCAGAACATATTATAAGAAAAGCAAGAAAAGAAGAAGGAGGAGTGAAAAAAGGAGGAAGGAATATCAACAATCTGAGATACATAGATGACACCATAATACTAGCAGAAAACCTCAAAGACCTGGAACAACTACTAAGAAAGATCAAGGAGGAAAGTGCAAAGGCAGGCCTATTGTTGAACATAAAGAAAACAAAAATAATGACCACAGAGAAGCTACACAAATTTGAATTAGACAACAAAGAAATAGAGATAGTAAAAGAATTCTCATACCTGGGATCAAACATTGATAGAAATGGAGATTTCAGCCAGGAAATAAGAAGATTAAGAATGAGAAGGGCGGCTATGAAAGAAATAGGGAAGATCCTAAAATGCAAAGATATACAACTGTGCACAAAAGTTAGAATCATACAAGTCATAGTATTCCCTATTACCGTGTATGGATGTGAGAGCTGGACAGTTAAGAAGCAGGATAGGATGAAAATCAATTCATTCGAAATGTGGTACTGGAGAAGAGTGCTAATGATTCCATGGATAGCCAAAAAGACAAACAAATGGGTGGATCCTAGAGCAGATCAAGCCAGAAATCTCCCTAGAAGCAAGATGACAAAACTCAGGTTGTCATACTTTGGACACATCATGAGAAGCCATGAATCATTGGAAAAAAACAATACTGCTAGGAAAGGTAGAGGGAAGTAGAAAGAGAGGAGGGCTGCATGTGAAATGGATGGAGTCTATTAAAGAGATCAAAAGTATGAGTTTGCAGGAGTTGGGCAAAGCAGTGGAGAACAGGAGGTCTTGGAGATGTCTCATCAGCAGGGTCGCCATGGATCAAAATCAACTTGAGGGCAGTTAACAACAACATCTGAAGGCATCCATGGTGAAATTTCAACAGCAAAGCTTGAACTAGCATTCCTGTATCTGAAATTTTATTGTAAATCATAGCCCTGCTAGACGGTCCATTCATTTTGCCAATAACTTGTGTTATGCAATACGCCTTCAGTCCTGGCAATAAGCTCTGTTTAACACAGTGCATCCTTCTTCTGAGTTGGCACCCAGTGTGTTGTGACTTGCATTACAATGTTGAAACTGCTATGTCCACCTCTAAAAATGTGCACCATAGTCTTAAGTCTCAGATAAGAGCCGACCTTGACGCCACTATTGGGACAGAGTCTATAGGCGAGGCATCCACCGACTCCGCCGATGTAGTTTTACTGGATCAGTGGCAATCTGTGAGTACCGAGGACGTGGACAAACTGCTTGGTAAAGTGAGGAAGACGACTTGCCCTCTTGACCCTTGCCCATCATGGCTGGCCGTCCAGGGGGGGGATGCATTGGTGAGATTCCTAACGGATATCGTCAATGCATCCTTCAGGGAGGGACATGTTCCATCATGTTTGAAGGAAGCGGCAGTTAGGCCGCTTCTGAAAAAACCCTCCTTGGACCCCCTGGACATGAAGAACTATAGGCCTGTTTCATTGATGCCATTCTTGAGCAAGGTGATCGAGAGGGCGGTCGCTCTTCAGCTCCAGGCAGTTTTGGATGAAACCGATTATCTAGACCCATTTCAAACCGGCTTTAGGACAGGATTTGGGGTTGAGACTGCCATGGTTGCCTTGACCGACGATCTGCGTCTGAGCATCGACAGGGGTGGCGTGACCCTGTTGGTGCTCTTAGACCTCTCAGCGGCTTTCGACACAATAGACCACGGCATCCTCTTGGACCGCCTGAAGGGGTTGGGTATCGGGGGCACTGCTTTGCAGTGGTTCCGGTCCTTCCTCTCGGGTTGGTCCCAGAGGGTGCGGATTGGGGACTGTAGCTCCGGTAAGAGAGACCTCACTTGTGGGGTCCCTCAGGGGGCTATTTTGTCCCCAATGTTATTTAACATCTATATGAAGCCGCTGGGTGAGATAATACGGAGTTATGGTGCTGGGTGTTATCAGTACGCTGATGACACCCAAATCTATTTCTCCATATCTCGTTCGTCGGCCTTGAATTCCAATGGCACCTCTCCTCTCAATGAATGTCTTGGGGCGGTAATGGGCTGGATGAGGAAAAACAGATTGAAGCTGAATCCAGACAAGACGGAGCTGCTCACGGTATCGGCCCCGAAACCAGGAATTGGGTTGCAACCTCCAGTCCTGGATGGGGTCACGCTCTCCTCCAGTGACTGTGTTCGCAGCTTGGGGGTGCTCCTTGACTCGTCGCTCCTGATGACAAATCAGGTTAATGCGACGGTCAGGAGTGCCTGTTATCAGCTTCGGCTGATACGCCAGCTGCGCCCGTTTCTGGAAGTAAAGGACCTTGAGACTGTGGTGCATGCGTTGGTAACCTCACGCCTCGACTTCTGTAATGCACTCTACATGGGGCTACCCTTGTGCCTGGTTCGGAAACTACAATTAGTTCAGAACATGGCGGCCAGGCTTGTTACGGGAACATCTCGGAGGGACCACATCACTCCGGTTTTGAAGTCCCTCCACTGGCTGCCTATTAGTTTCCGGACCCAGTATAAGGTGTTGGTTATTACCTTTAAAGCCCTAAATGGCTTGGGTCCAAACTATCTCAGGGACCGCCTACTCCCATATAATCCTCCCCGCGCTCTTCGATCCTCCGGGAGGAAATTGCTGCAGCCTCAGAAATCAAGGCTGGCAGCTACCTCCCGGAGGGCCTTCTCAGTTGTCGCCCCTAGCCTCTGGAACGGCCTGCCGGACGAGATCCGTCTATTAACATCCTTGGATAGCTTTAAAAAGGCTATTAAGACGGATCTCTTCCGGCAGGCCTTCCCGGATTAGTTACCCCCCCATCCCGGACATAAATTGTCGCTAATGATGCCCCTACGTGGCCCCATCGGTAGATGGAGGGGATCATTTAGTTGAGCATTAGCTTTCTGTGTAGGTATATAATTTTACCCTATGTTGGTTTTAAATCTGTTTGATTTAATACTGTTTTAAGGGGGGGTTTTGTATTATGTATTTATTGGGGTTTGTTTTATCTTGTAAGCCGCCCTGATTGGGTTTCCATTGGGCGGGGTATAAATAAAATTTTATTATTATTATTATTATTATTATTATTATTATTAGTGCATTCAAAAGTAAAAATGAGTGGTTTCAGTGGAATTTCTTCCTCAATAAGTGTGCTTCTAAATTTTCAAACAAAATTTTATTCTGAACTAGAATCATGTTTCCTTAAACCACAAGGAAATTAAGAATGCCAGTGTGGACTAGAATGCAAGACAGGCCTTTGCAGACTGCCAGAAATAGTGCACATTAAATTGAGGCACTGCCCTGGCTCAGTGCTAGGGAGTCATGGGAATTGTATTTTTTTCTGGGACATTGAGCCTTCTCTGTCAGAGAGCTCTGGTGCCATAATAAATTACAGTTCCCATGATTCCCTAGCACTGAGCCAGGGCAGTGCCTCAATTTAATGTGCACTATTTCTGGCAGTCTGCAAAGGCCCTAATTTATTTAGCAGAGACAGGGAATGGCATAAGAAGATAATTTCTGGTATGGGAGATAGATAGCTCTAAGACCATTCCATCTTCACTTGTTCATGCTGCTGCTGGAAGTGTGCCCTGTGGTTTGAAGTGTATTGAGTTTGCTTGCATCTATTCACTCTTTAATGAGTAGATTTTCATATGTCAAAAAGCTGTATTCAGTTTAACACAATTGGAAGTCAATTGGAAGGCTCAGGAGTGAGTTTCCATGGAGATGGGAAGCATAAACACTACTGTACTTCTGCCCTCCACAGAAGCTGATTTCTCTAAATGACAGCTGAGGTCAAGGGGGCAGCTTGAGAAGCTTATTCCATTGGTACCTCCTTCACATCTAGCCCAGGGATAAGAATTGCTGTTTCTCTGCTAGGCAGTCCATTAACCTTCACAAGCTTGAACTTTCATTCAAATTATGTGTCAAATATAGGTACAAAACCTGAAAGAAACAGCTGGAATTAGATGCCCTTTGTTAGCCAGCCTTGAGTACAGGTCTAGTTAAGCATCCGGAAACAAAACCATGCATTTCACTTTAATTGGACAGTGGTTTCTTCCTACAGTAAACCAAAAGAAACAAAAATACCTTCAGTGACTGATGGACAAGCAAACATAACCAAAGGGCAATAGATATAGCATTGGTATCTCATTTTTATGCCTGGCTGGGAACTTGCTTGTCTTCAATGTAAGTGCAGTGATTATCAAGTTAAAGTTGTGTTTAGACATGAAAGCAGTCATTTAAAAACAAAATCATTGTATGCCACCTTAAGATCACATAGTAAAGGATGGGATATAAATATATCAATAAATAAATAAATAAATAAATAAAGCATGTAGTATGTGGCGCTGAATTTTTTTTAGCATGGATGTTAAGCAAATATTTAGCCAAAGAAAAGTCTTGTTTTAATGACAGTAAGATGCCAGCATGGATGGAAAGACAGGTTAAAAATATTTTAATAAATACAAAGTACCATCAACAGAAATCCTAAGGCAGTAATGGTGAACCTTTTAGAGATCAAGTGCCCAAACTCAGTGGCGTTCCTGCACCGGTTGTCACAGGTGCTGGAACTTTCAGGGCCAGAACCTCTGGGGTGCAGGACTTCCACCTTCCGGGGCGGGGGGACTTCTGGGGGGAAAACTCAAGGGACACTCTCTCAGCCTCAGGCTAGCAATAGCAACCCCCCCCCAACAAAACTTGCCAAGAAAACTCCATGATAGTTTCACCTTAAGGTCGCCATAAGTCAGAAATGACTTGAAGGCACCACACACACATCACACTCTCTCAGCCTCAGAGGATGGCAGAGGAATTCCTACTCTGACAAAGATTGCCCCATTATAGTTTCGCCTTAGGGCAGGGGTAGGCAACCTTTCCCCTTTAAGGGCCGAGGGACTTCAGCTCCCAGAATCCCAGGAGCTATTGGCCAACATGGGACTATTGGCCAACATGGCTGAGGCTTCTGGGAGCTGAAGTCCCTCGGCCCTTAAAGGGGAAAGGTTGCCTACCCCTGCCTTAGGGTCACCAAGAGCCAGCACTCAGAAGGGAGGGAGGGTGCTCTGGGCCCATAAGTTGGAAACAACAACAAGAAGCATAATAAAGCACAGCACAAGAACAAAAACAAAGAGAGCCAGCGGTTTGAGCGTGCGACTCTGGAGACCAGGGCTCGAATCACAGCTCAGCCATGAAACCCACTGGAAGACCTTGGGCAAGTCACACTCTCTCAGCTTCTTTACACTAGCCAAGGGAAGAGTAGTCACTAGACACTTATAGGTGACAGATGGAAGTGCCTGTTGCTTATTCTAAAAAGCAAGACATGTTAAAGGCACTTAGGGCCTCTGCAGACGGGCGGCTCTGGGCCACCCTGGGAAGCGGCGCTGTGGCTCTTCCTCGCTCTTTTGGTGCAGCGTGTTTAAACACTGTGCCGGGAGGGCATCAGCATAGCATCGGGGTGGGGTTGGGGCGGGTGGCGGGCAGCTGCCCCACCCCAACTCTACCCTCAGGCTGGCCCTTTGGGCCGGCCTGCAGAGGCCCTTAGTGTGGAGCAGGGTTTGGCAACCTACAGCCCGCGGGCCGCATCCGCACGTGTTGCGGCCGCCATTTTGTTTGCAAAAATGGCAGCCAAGACTCGTTTGCGCATGTGCAGTACTCCTGCACATGCAGAAACGAGCCGCAGCTACCATTTTGGAAAACAAAATGGTGGCCACGACTCGGCGCACGTGCAAACGTGTTGCAGCCGCCATTTTGTTTTCCAAAATGGCAGCTGTGGCTCGTTCGCACATGCGCGGGAGTACTGTAAATGCGCAAATGAGTCGCGGCCGCCATTTTGGCAAACAAAATGGTGGCCGCGATGTGCGCAGAGGTGGCGGCGCATGCCCCGCCATTTCCCCGCCCCCGGCCCGGCGGGAGACCTGGGGACCAGCAACCGGCCCCAGGTAGGAGAATATTGCCGACCCCTGGTGTGGAGAAAGGTGGTGCAACAGTTCCCCACTCCAGGCACCAACCCTGTGCTCCTATCACCTTTCTTTGCTCCTAACCCGGGGGCCGGATGTGGCTTCCCGAGCCCTTTGGATCGGCCCCAGGCCGGTCCTGCCGCCACTGCTGCCACCCCCCACCGCCCGCCATGATGATATGGATTATTGTTGTTATTACTTGTTCTTGGGGTTTTCTTGGCAAAATCTCCACAGGGGTTTTGTCATGGCTTTTCTGGGGCTGAGAGAGTGTGCATGCATATTTTTTTAAAAAAAATAATTTTTTTTTTAAAAAAATTATTTATTTATTTATGGTGCTTCGCCCCCCCCCCCCCAATTGTCTGAGGGACAGAACCCAGCCCCGGCTCAAAAAGGTTGCCTACCCCTGCCTTAAAACCTTTAAGCCACTCCCTGGGTTTAGTTTGGAGGTTTTTTTGGGGGGAGGAGCTAAGGTGGCTACACCACTGGAATGTTTTCCAGTTTGAGTTCAGATTTGCATTTGCATGACCAGCTTCTCTATAGCAAATCACAGTAAAGATTTAATAAATAACAGAAGATTAAAGTACCAAGTACAGTGGACCCTTCCAATCCATAATGTGGCTTCAGTTCCAACCCTCTACCCCGCCACTGCAGATAGCAAAAAACACAGATGGTCGTATCCCATATTATTCAATGGCAATGATGTGTGCGTGGATGCATCAGCACGCACGGACTCCCATTGAGTAATAAGGGGGCATGGCGCACTAGCCAACCTGTCACTGTCCATAACAGTTGGAGTCTTTTGAACTCCCTCTATCCCCATGATCCTGACCAGCAAAATCCAGACCAAGGGTGTTGAGTGCTACATGTGTAGAGCCAGATATTAATTGAGAGAGCCCCATGGTTGCCGTGGAAGGCATGAAATCATGAACTGCTCTTGAGGGTGCCTCAGCATGGATGTTAAAATCATGATAGATCACTGCAAATCTTCCTTCCACCCATCAGAATTTGATATAACAAAGAAAAAATAGAGACCAAGCACAGAGCCTGGATGGATAGATTGATACAAACACAGACATACGTAATATTCAGTTCTTTATACTATAAAAATATATATAATCCAAAACTATAATTAGCAATAAGGGTGAAGGTCCATAAGAAATAAATTGTTAATTGAAGAAAGGTAGTTGGTCAAAGCTCCAATAGAGAAAAGATGCCTCAGAAACCCTGGCAGAAAAGGTAGACTTTGGGGGAAGGGGGGTCACATTCAGTTTTAATTACTGTAAAAATGAATCCAAAATGTTATGGGAATGCAAATCCAGTTTGCAATGCCAGCCCCACGCCCCTTGACACACACAATACGTTTGGATCCTGACTGTTTGTCTGGTTTCTGAGAGCTAGGGGGGTTGCAGACTGCCAAAAATAGTGCAAATTGAGTCTACTTTTAGGGTTAGGATTAGTGCTAGGGAATCATGGGAATTGTATTTTTTTCTGAGACATTGAGCCTTCTCTGTCAGAAAGCTCTGGTGCCACAATAAAATACAGTTCCCATGATTCCCTAACCCTAACCCTAACCCTAAAAGTGGACTCAATTTGCACTATTTCTGGCAGTCTGCAACCCCCCTTAGAGTCCAAAATAATGTTCCCATTTCCTTGTAGATATAATCAGAAGTATATTGGTAGGATGGATTTATAACTATTTATGAAAGTCCTGCACTGGATGTCCTTAGAAGCTACAGTAACCTTGACCACTGCAAGGAAAGAGGAATGGAATGGGATGACATTTCTCTCCCACCAGCTGCCCAAAAAAGACAAAAAATATATAATTACTAGAGCAATGAAACTACTTGGACACACCTTGTGTTTTTAAGGGATGGTTTTTCAAGACTTTGAATAAACTTTGCCTGAACATTTTAAAATGAAATACTGAACTACTTCTTTTTCTCTCCGCAAACTACAGCTTGAAGGTGAATTTGCTTTAGCACCAGGCTTTCTTGCTCCTCCTAATGTGGATTATATTGGATACCACAAGTACATTGATGAAATGCTGCCCGTTGAAAGCCCTGTGCTATATGGTCTCCATCCAAATGCTGAGATAGATTTCTTGACAGTTCTGTCTGATAATCTTTTTAAAACCCTGTTGGAAATGCAGCCGAGGAACCTGCTTGTTGGAGAGGTTGCAGGACAGTCGGCAGAAGAAAAGGTGAGATTACAGCCATCTGCAGAATTACCTCCACGCACGTACTGGACATAATAGTACCTTTAAATAGATCTTTGAGTAAAAACTCTTCCTTTTATTGTCATGAATAATATGTTGAAATCTGTGCAGTTTTTTTTTTAATGTAAGTCCTGCCTAAGGACAAAAAACAAAAAGCAAAATTCGAAACTGGCAGTATCATGGCACTGACTTACCAGATGTTTTGGTTTAGTTTTGAGGTTGGTGTGATCTCATCCTCTTTAGTAAAGAAATAATGGTCAAACTGCACAATATGTTCTTAGAAGGGATGCTTTTTCATGTAGTAAAAGATTTCTCTGGGAAGTTCTGTTGGATCTATATTCCATTTGCCAAAAAGCTCTCCTTTTTTTCCCCTATCATAAATTTGTGCCTTTCTCATTCCTTCTTTTATTTTTATTTTTAAGAGAACATTTGTCGTTGCTTCTCTTTTTTCCCCTTCACTCTCCCCCACCAGGGCTGAGAACACAGCATTTACCAAAGTAATTTACACAAAATGCCCCATCTCCATGAGTATGCCCGCAGTGCAGTTCCAAAGACTTAAAGCCAGTTGAAACATCTACCAGATAGGCTCATAAAGAGTTGGCCATTTCAGCATCCCCACAGCCTGTGTCTCTGGGAATGCAAATATCAGTCCCAGTTGGTGATTCCTGTGCTCCAGGAGATCTTTGGGAAGGATCCTAAAATGAGCAAACCAGGCTTTAAGAAAGTATCTCCTCAGCACGATCAATTATCTGGACACCCACAGATTTCTTCCCATCAGCTTCCTCAAACATTTCCTTGGGATAACTCCACTCTCTGCTAATGTTCTACAGCAGGGGTAGGCAACCTTTCCCCTTTAAGGGCCGAGGGACTTCAGCTCCCAGAATCCCAGGAGCTACTGGCCAACATGGGACTATTGGCCAATGTGGCTGAGGCTTCTGGGAGCTGAAGTCCCTCGGCCCTTAAAGGGGACAGGTTGCCTACCCCTGTTCTACAGGTTCCATGATGGAATCTGCACCTAATCCTAAGGCCCTTATTAATACTCCCTTTAAGTCACTCTGAAAGACTCTCTCTTGCATATCTTGTCCTTCGGCATGGCTTCTCTGGCTGCTGTTACCTCAGCCAGCCTGCCAGACATGGAAGCCCTTTTGGGCTGGGATCATCTCTGTAGAACAGACAAGGACAGTCATGCTTACCACAAACTTTCCTTCCTGTCAAAGTTAACACTCTTTTCCATAGGTTTTAAGAGCTCCTCCTTCTGCCTTCCTGTCCCCCTTCCAGTCATTCTAAGAGATGATGACATTCACTAGATAACCACAGGGCAACCAAAATTTCTATCAAAAGGATCAGAGAGGAAGGTGCTCAAGTCCTTGTTTGCCCCCCACCCCCACCCCCTTTCCACACTTCATTAAGCAAAAGCTTCTCAAGACCCACATTATAACCTTGGAGCTGGGACAGCTAGTTTTACTTCTCTAGCTGAGAGATGGACAGGTTGCTTACCTGTAACGGTGTTTCTTCGAGTGGTCATCTGCGAATTCACACAAATGGGTATTCACTGCGCATGCGCAGCAACTTCGGATCCTTCTAGAATCGCTAGGCAGATCTTAAAGTTGCAACTTTCTGCTAGGCTGGGCTTAAGTTGCAACTTTTTGGCGGTAGCACCGCCCATCCCTATATAGGCTCCGTGCCGGTACCGCCCCCTTCAGTTCCGGAAGTTCGCCGCCAGCTGTGAATAAACAGAAACATAAGCAGGCACAGAGAGGGGAGGATGGGCGGGATTTGTGTGAATTCGCAGATGACCACTCGAAGAAACACCGTTACAGGTAAGCAACCTGTCCTTCTTCTTCGTGGTCTCTGCGAATCACACAAATGGGTAGGACTGACAAGCTTAGGTGAAAGGAGGAGGGAGTGCCCTGCCAGAACACAGGTACCGGCACATGTAACTGCCGTAAGGATCAGGGAAGCACAACACTCACTGTGTCCAGTCGATGGCCGGTATCGATCCATCAGTGCATCCCCGACAGCAGGACAGCCCTTCCAAAGGCTGCTTCGCGTCTGGCTCTGGCATCCATCCTGTAATGCTTGACAAAGGTCAAGGGTTGAGACCAGACCGCAGCCTTGCAAATGTCCTCCAACGGTATCCCCGATAGGAAGGCGGAGGATGCTGCTATAGCCCGAGTTGAGTGGGCTCTCACTCCAGCTGGAAGCTCTTTATTGGCAAGTTCGTAGCAGAGCTGGATGGTTGCCGTTATCCACTTGGAAAACCTCTGGGAAGAGACAGGCAAGCCCTTCTTTGCCTCTCCATAGCAGACAAAAAGACGCTGGGATTGTCTCCAGCTCGAGGTCCTATCCACATAGAAGGCCAGGGCCCGACGCACGTCCAGGAGGTGCAAGCGTCTCTCTTCAGTAGTGGTAGGACTCGGGGCCAAAGTCGGGAGTACGATGTCCTGATTCAAGTGAAATGCAGACACTACTTTTGGCAAAAAGGTGATGTCCGGTCTCAGGACCACCTTGTCCTTGTGGAAGATGAGAAATGGTGGATCTGCTCTCAGAGCACAGAGTTCACTAACACGGCGAGCCGAAGTAATCGCTACCAGAAAGGCAGTCTTCCAAGACAATAGTCTTAAATCCGTGGTAGCCATGGGCTCGAATGGAGCTGCTGCCAGTCTAGAGAGAACGACACTGAGATTCCACCCCGGTGACGGTATCGTCGCCGGAGGATGTAGATTGGAGAGTCCTCTAAGGAAGGCTTTCACTAGAGGATCTTTGAAGAACGATGGCACTCCACGAAAGTGGTAGAAAGAGCAGACCGCTGACAGATAGCATTTTATGGATTGGATTCCAAGACCACTATCAGCTAGAGACATCAAAAAATCTAGCACTGTTTCCACACAGAAACTTGGGAAGGAGATAGTCCTTTTGCATCCAGGAAGAGTTGGAACTTGGCCCACTTCAGGTCATAAGATTTCCTAGTAGAGGGTTTCAGGGAGGCCTTTATAACTGCCCGAATAGGAGTTGGTAGATTACTCAAGGCAGAATCCTCCATGCAACCAGACGGAGTGAGTCCATATCCGGGTAGAGGACTCTCCCTCCGTACAGAGACAATAGGTCCCGTCGTGGATGAAGGTGCAGGAAGTTGCCCTTGGAGAGATTTAGAATAGGAACATACCATGGTTGCCTGGGCCACCACGGGGTGATTAGGATGACATTCGCCCGATCTTGTCTGATTTTGGCCACGACCCTGGTGATCAGAGGAAAGGGGGGAAACATGTACAGGAACTCCCCTGTCCATCGGAACACGAAAGCGTCTCCCAGCGAGCCCGGAGCTCTGAACCTGGAGCAGTAACGCCGGCAGTGGGCATTCAGGTGAGACGCGAAGACGTCGATGTCCGGTTCTCCCCACATCTGAAAAATGACGGCCACCGATTCGGGATGGAGACGCCACTCGTGGCACGAGCCCGTGGACCTGCTGAGGTGGTCTGCGAGCTCGTTGTCCTCCCCTGGAAGGTGTATCGCCTGTAGGGTGATGTTTCTCTGAATGCACCAGTCCCAGATTTGGAGTGAGGACTGGAGTAGAGAGTAGGATCTCGTTCCTCCTTGTTTGTTGATATAGTACATGACGGTAGTGTTGTCTGTAGAGAGCAACACTACCTTGTTCCGAAGCTCGAGTTCGAAGGCTCCGAGTGCCTTCTGGACCGCTAGCATTTCGAGCTCGTTGATATGGAGCAGTTTCTCTTTGGCGCTCCAGCGACCCTGCACAGTTAGGTCGCCTACGTGGGCTCCCCATCCCTCCATCGATGCGTCTGTGGTTAGAGACAGCTGCGGCTGAGGTGGAAGGAAAGGCATCCCCGAGCATACATTGTCGGGTTCGAGCCACCAGCGGACAGAGCGCGCTACTGCCCTCGGCATCGGCAAGCGGCGGGATGGAGGATCTCGAAGAGAATCGAACACCGATAGAAACCAAGCTTGAAGTGGTCTGAAGTGAAGACGAGCCCATGGTGTCACGAATGTAGTTGACGCCATGTAGCCTAAGGCGACTTGAATTGAGTAAGCTGAAACGTGCCTCTTTTTGAGGCAATCCTGCACGGCATTCCTCAGTGCTCCATATCGGTCCGGTGGAAGAAAGGCCATGGAGCGAGTGGAGTCTAAGGTGGCCCCGATGAATCTGCAAGTTTTCGACGGGACGAGATTGGACTTTTCGGGATTGACCATGAGCCCGAGGGATCGAAGAAGATCCATAGTAAACCCGATGTCTTGCAGAAGTTGTTGGCGGGATGAAGCCACCAACAGCCAGTCGTCCAGATACGGTACACAGCTATAGCACGTTGATGGAGATAGGCTACAACTGGAGCGAGGCACTTCGTAAACACCCGCGGGGCGGTGGACAGGCCGAAGGGTAGGACCCTGTAGCGGAAGGCTTGATTGTCTACAGCAAAGCACAGAAATCTCCTGTGGTCCTCTCGGATCCCGATGTGGAAGTAGGCATCCTTGAGGTCCAGGGTCACCATCCACAAGTCCTCCTGCAATAGTGGTAAAATAGAGGCTAAGGTTACCATTCGGAACCGTCTGTAAGTCATATACTTATTAAGTTCTCGCAAATCCAAGATTGGTCTTAAACCTCCATCCCATTTCGGTACTGTGAAGTAACGGGAGAAAAAACAGGACGGGTAAGTAACTGGGTCCACTGGTTCTATGGCACCCTTGTCCAGTAATGAGCGCACTTCGTCGAGTAAGGTGGGGGAGGGGTTAGTGGAAAGGAATCTTTCTGTAGGGGGAAGGTCTGAGAATTCAAGGGCATAACCATTGGCCACAATGGAAAGCACCCAAGAATCAGATGTAATTTGAGACCAAGAGGTGACAAACGGTCTCAATCTGTCTCCAAACAGGACAGGGCCGGCGAAGTGCGCTCCAGCACATCAATTCTGTTTTTTAGACCTGTCACCGCCCTTCTTAAATTGGCGGTATCGAGATTGAAGTTGGGGGCGACGTCCAGAAGAGGAGGAAGACTGGGAAGGATCCCTCTGTCTGGGCTGATCAGGTCTCTCTTGGTAGTACCGCAGATGTTGCTGCGGGAACCAAGGTCTAGAGGTCCTGAAACGGCGACGGGAACGCTGAGCTGATGGATTCGTACCATGTTTCCTGGCCGCGAGTTTCATCTTGTATTTCGTATTCAACTTCTCGTCTGTGTTCTTATTAAAGAGACCAGAGTCATCGAAGGGTAGGTCTTCTATCATAGCTTTCGCGTTCGTCGTCAGGTCCGCGGAGCGAAGCCAGGCAAACCGTCTCAGTGCTATGGAGCCTGCAATGAGCTTTGCAGAACAGTCAGCGGCATGCCGCACGGATACAATTTGTTGAGAGGCAATGGAGAAAGATTCAGATTGGAGAGCGACTGCCAGTGCCTTCTTGTCATCTGGGAGGTCCTCCAGAAGGGGTAAGAGGCGCTCCATAATATGCTGCTGATATGCCCCCATACAAGCGGCATAGTTCGCAATCTTCATGTTCAGGACGGCGGCGGCATAAGATTTCTTGGCCAGTCCGTCCATCTTATTATTATCCTTGTCCACTGGTGAGGTGGGCTTAGAGGATGAAGTTGTTTGAGCCCCCTCGACAATATCAGAATTAGGACGGGGATGTTCGAACAGCCACGACGCCTGGGAGGGAGCGATCCTATACAGATTTTCAATCTTCCGAGAAGTGGAAGAGACGGATGCCGGAGCCGACCACGAGCGCTCCGCTATGTCTAGGAGTGAAGGCAAAAATCCCAGGGCTGGAGGTGTAGGAACCTTGCCATGGACCCTGCGGTCAACAGAGTCTTTGGGTTGGCTCTCTGAGCGGACGAGCTCGACTTCGAGAGCCTCTGCCATTCTGGTCAGCTGCTCCGAGAAACACCTGACATCGTCCGTCGGCGAAGCAGGTTGGTGTTCAGTAAGTACATTCGTTTTCTTAGGAGAAGTGGAAGTAGCTGACGATACCGAGCGAACCGATCTGACGGATGGAGATCTCGAAGGCGGCGATGGAGACTGAGAAGGCGAACGATCCCGACGGGAATGGTGCAGGTAGCGACCCCGAGCCCGGGGTGGAGTACGGGATGGTGAACGAGATAGCTCGCGGTGGTATCTGGAGCTGTGTCGTGGTGGAGAGGGAGAAGCAGCTCTTGGGGCCCGAGGATGGGCCTGTCTCGAACTGTGCCGCGGTGGGGTAGAAGAAGCGGCTCTAGGAACCTGTAGAGACGTGGGGCGGGCTTGGAGAGTCCTTGGATCAACCCTCATTAAAAATTGACCTGCCACCGAATCGTAAATGAGATCCAGGTTGTCCCGCAGCATCCTCTCGGTGTCAGGATCGAGGGGGTTTGCCTCGGCGTCGGCTCCCAGAGTTGCAGTATCCCTATGACGGGTAGAAGGACCCGGGATAGGTGACGGGGCTGTGTGCGTGGTAGACGGGCCCGGGATGGATGGTTGGACGTCATCCCTAATCTCACCCTCCGATTCCGATCCGGATGGGGAGGAATGAGAATGACGGTGTCAGGGAGACAGTCTGACGGCCTCCAGCACTGAAGGGCTGAGTGCAGCCGGTATCGCCGGTGGAGGTGGCGACTTAGAGACCGCTGGAGGAGGCGACTCGGGCCCGTGCCGCTCCTTCGGTTTCTCTTGCCGGGTCTTCGATTTTTTAGCCAGCAGGTCTCTTGTCATGTCCTCTTCCCTATCCAGGGAATGATGCCTTTTAGAAGATTTAGTCTTTTCGTGTCCTGGGGAACGGCCCCTCTCAGAATGAGCCTTCTTGGAGGGCTTTGAAGTTTCCCCCGACGCAGGCCCTGGGGCAGCAGCCTTCTTTTTAGGCTTAGAAGGGGCGACCACCGGAACGACCAAAGCTGAACCCTCCTTAGGAGGTGGGCGTAGGGCTTCCTCATAGAGGGCCGTTTTCAGGCGTTTATCTCGGTTTTTGAGGGCCTGGGAAGTCATCGATCGACAGTCGGAGCAGGCCTTGGTGTTATGGTTTTGGCCCAAACAAAGTAAGCAGAGCGAATGTGGGTCCAAATTGGGAATTTTGTTATTACACTTCGGACACTGTTTGAAGGATTTGGAAGCCATAACAAGAGTAGTCAACAAACCGGGTCACCAACAGCAAGACAAGGATATCGTAGAAGCAAATTCGAAGTCAGTCAGTCCAAGGTCAAAGCACAAGCGATTCCGATAAGATTGCGAGCAAAGCAAGCAAGTTCCTCCGAAGCTGCTAACGCGGCGGACAAAAGGAACTGAAGGGGGCGGTACCGGCACAGAGCCTATATAGGGATGGGCGGTGCTACCGCCAAAAAGTTGCAACTTAAGCCCAGCCTAGCGGAAAGTTGCAACTTTAAGATCTGCCTAGCGATTCTAGAAGGATCCGAAGTTGCTGCGCATGCGCAGTGAATACCCATTTGTGTGATTCGCAGAGACCACGAAGAAGAAATGACTTTTCTTCTCCTGTCCAATGAACTTCACTTCTCACACTCAGCAGGCTTCCCTTGTACTTCTTTAGAAGGTATTTTTCACATTAAGCATCAGTGTCTCCACCTATAATGTCATAGCTGTTCTTCAAATGCAACAGCTTAGGATGCATTGTTTTATTATTATTGTTGGTCATTGGGAAATAATCACTGGATTAATTTGCTAATGAGATTGCTGAGATCTTTATTGCTGAGGAAATCTCGTTTCCATTGTGTGAAGGAAAACAGGTTCACAAGGAAATATGATTGCTTTTAATGCCTAGTTCAAAATAATAGGCCAAATCTGTTGCATTCACCAGGATTGGCATTATCCTTGTACAATACAGTAGTCGTACTTTTCTCCCTTCCCCAATGTAGCAATGTCTTGTGTTAGGTGCTCCTCATAAGCAATCAGTTTTGTGCAGGTGAGAGCAGGACACATAAACTGAGTTGAATATATATACTTCAGCAGAGCCTGGGGAATCAGCCAGTGATTATGTTCCTATACAAGTGCAAGGTATTACAGTCGCCCCTCCATTCTTGCAGACTTGACGTCCGCGGTTTTGCACATTCATGGAGGGGTGACTTCCATTGAAATCAATGGGGTGCACAGCTGCAAGGGCACACCTCATTCAAGCCTATGGGGCTTGAATATTGGTGACTCTTCATTTTTGTGGGAGGGGGTCCAGAAGGGATCCCTCATGAAAACGGAGGGCCAACTGTATACTCTCACTTTTCTGAACTGAGTAATCCCAGTGTATACAAATTTTGGTTGAAATCCTATTGTTAGTTTCAAATAGAGTGGACACACTGAATCAATTTGACTTTTGTGTGTCAACTCACCATTCAAACTCAGTTCAGTGAGTCTGCTCTAGTTGAGACTAACCAAGAGGATTCCAGCCATAAAAATAGTTGTCCCTCCCCATTCATGGACTTCAAAACTGTGGTCCCGCTCTTCGCAGGAGGGATGAGCAAGGAGAGATATAATGGCAGTGCTTGCCCATGCGCACCCTCTGGACGCACCACAGGTGCACGAAACGTATGCCCACAGGCAAATATCTTTTTCTTTAAGCAGGCTTTTAATTAATAATTGCTTGCGGGTGGGAGGCCACTATATGTTTGTATGTTTTTGAATGATTTTATACTGTTTGTAAGCTATGGTTTTAATGTGACTTTAAATCGTGGTTTAAATACTATTGTGAGGCTTTAGCTGATTTCTTCTGTCTGTCTGTCTGTCTGTTTGTTTGTTTGTATGAGCCACCTTGGGTCCTACTCTGGGAGAAAGGCAGCATGTAAATGGAATAAATAAATAAGATCCTGAATCATAGAAATTGAGGGTAACATTCTGTCAGGCAAAACTCCGCTCCATCTCCCTGCACACAGAACTCACTGTTCCCATGTTGTCCCTGCCCCTACTATGGCCCTTTAGGTGGCTGAGGAGAAAATCTGCAGGGAGATGGGACCTCTCTTAGGCAGTCACCCCGTAAACACTGGAATCACTGTTCTCCTGTTTACCCCCAAATGATCTCCCAACACAGCCATTTAGCAGCAGGGGGAAGTTGTAAGTTGTACTTATATGCTTGTCAGCTTACAATAGCGTATGGTAACTTGTGCATGAGAAGCACAGCTTATTGTAAAGACGGGAGAGCAATTCCTCCTTAATATAACAGAAGCAATGGAGAAGTAACTTGACCATTTGTATCCCATTATGGCTACTAGCTTCTTTGCATTGCAAAGATTAGACGGGATGAATGACAAATGAAATGCAAGCTCAAACCAGCCTTGAGATTATGTAGTTTATTAATGTGGCTAAAGATCTACAGTTTAGAACAGCGACAGGCAACCTTTTTCTTACCTGGGCCGGTCTGCCGTCGCCCAGGTCGCGGCTGGGCCAAGGGGGGAGAAAATGGCGGGGCGCGCGCTTGCGTGCACCCGCTGCCGCCGCGCGCGACCCCCCGGACACACAGCCGCCGCGATTGCTACTGCAGTCGCCGTCGTAGCGCGCGCGGCTCCAGCCGCCACGGCGCATGTCGCGGTCGCCATTTTGGGAGTCAAAATGGCGGATGCAACACATTTGCGCATGCGCAACAGTACCGCGCATGCGCAAACGTGTCGCGACCGGCATTTTGACTTTCAAAATGGCGATCGCCGCAAGCGCACCCGAAAACGCGCTCTGGCAGCGGCGGCAGCGTGCGGCGGCAGCGCGCGGTGGCGGCGACAGCGGCAACCTCCGGCCGGGGCCGGTAAGTCCGGAGCCCGGGGCCTAAACCGGCCCCCGGGCCGTAGGTTGCCGGTCCCTGGTTTAGAACATAAATCCATATTAGCAACAGAATAGTGCTGGTAGACATTTCTGTTCCTTCTAAAGCCACACAGGAAAGCATTAAAGGAAAACTAGTTTCTGCCTATCCTTAGGGCACCCTTAAGTACAGGTGGACAACTGTGACCCTTCTGTTAACTCCCATCAGCCTTAGGCATCATGGTGAATGATAAACAGTTCTGGAAAATGCAGTCCAAAAACCTTTGGGTTGATAGGATGTTGAGACCAGATACCCAAACCTGCCCTGTTATCTGGAATCACTGACCTAATTTCAATCAGAGGTTATATATAACCATGATCTTATGTTTTCAGTATAAATACAGGCTGGAGTATATGAAGCAGAGATAGACTTTTAAAGAAACAAGCATGGGTTTGAAACCGTCTGGATTCTAGGGAATATAATGGAGGTACTTTCAAGATAAATGTCCGCATTGATAAACAACCTCTGGTAATTTTGCTTTGTATTCCTATATTAAGGTAAAGAATGTCCTGGATGAAATTTTGGAGAAGCTTCCAGAAGAATTTAACATGGCTGAAATAATGCAAAAATCTGCTATACGAAGCCCTTATGTTCTTGTTTGTTTTCAAGAATGTGAGAGGATGAACATTCTTATTCGAGAGATACGGAGGTCACTTAAGCAATTAGATCTTGGTTTGAAAGTAAGAGAAATAGATTTATTCTGAAAAAGTGAGTGTAAAAAGGGAGTCTATGCACTTAAATATTTCTTCTTTTTTCAGGGGGAACTTACA
This sequence comes from Phrynosoma blainvillii, assembly GCA_026167975.1. Lineage (NCBI taxonomy): Eukaryota > Metazoa > Chordata > Lepidosauria > Squamata > Phrynosomatidae > Phrynosoma > Phrynosoma blainvillii. The sequence continues at coordinate 45,477,000 of JANUYF010000005.1, forward strand.
TTTTCTCCCACCATGGAAGCTTTGCAGTCATCATTGTTTTATGACCTGGTCCCAGATGCATGGACCAAACTGGCTTATCCTTCCACCTACAGCCTTGCTCAATGGTAAGTAAATGTCTTCTCCCTAAAAAGTTGTAGCAGTTTAGTTATCTTAACACAGAACAAGGTTGGACACCCATAAGCAGGAGCTGGACTTGGTATCTCTGGAATTCATTCCGGCTTTGTGGCCAGAATCTGGTGGTATGCTGGTATGACCTTTGATTACACCAGCGTATGAAGTTTTGAGGGAACTGGTTGCTAACTGACATTTAAATAAATAGCATAGAATTATAGAGTTGGAAGAGACCACAAGGGCCATCCAGTCCAACCCCCTGCCATGCAGGAACTCCCAATTAAAGCATCCCCGACAGATGGCCATCCAGCCTCTGCTTAAAAGACCTCCGAGGAAGGAGACTCTAACACACTCCGAGGGAGTGTGTTCCACTGTCGAACCGCCCTTACTGTCAGGAAGTTCCTCCTAATGTTGAGGTGGAATCTCTTTTTCTGTAGCTTGCTTCTGGGTTCCAGGTCCTGTTCTCTGGAGAAGCAGAAAACAAGGTAGCTCCCTCAATATGACATCCCTTCAAATATTTAAACAAGGCTATCATATCACCTCTAAACCTTCTCTTCTCCAGGCTAAACATACCCAGCTCCCTAAGTCATTCTTCATAGGCTTGGTTTCCAGACCCTTCACCATTTTAGTGGCCCTCCTTTGGACACGCTCCAGTTTCTCCACATCCTTTTTGAATTGTGGTGCCCAGAACTAGACACAGTATTCCAGGTGAGGCCTGACCAAAGCAGAATAGAGCACTATTACTTCTCTTGATCTAGATACTATACTTCTATTGATGCAGCCTAAAATTACATTGGCCTTTTTAGCTGCTGCATCACACTGTTGACTCATGTTCAACTTGTGGTCCACCTGGATTCCTAGATCCCTTTCACACATAGTCTCATTCAGCCAGGTGTCCCCCATCGTATATCTGTGCTTTTTGTTTTTCCGCCCTAAGTGCAGTACCTTACATTTCTCCGTGTTGAATTTCAGTTTGTTAGCTTTGGCCCAGCTTTCTGGTCTGTTCAAGTCATTTTGAATTTTGATCCTGTCTTCTGGGGTACTAGCTCCTCCTCCTAATTTGGTGTCATCTGCAAATTTGATAACTATGCCTCCAATACTATCATCCAAGTCATTGATAAAGATATTGAAGAGCACTGGGCCCAGGACAGAGCCCTGTGGCACCCCACTGGTCACTTCTTTCCAAGTTGAAAAGGAGCCATTGTTGAGCACCCTTTGGGTTCGACCAGTCAACCAATTACAAATCCATGTAACAGTTACTTTGTCTTGCCCACATTTTACCAGCTTGTTTGCATCTTCTTCCAAACTTCCACTATGTGACTATATTAATATGATTTTCCGTGACAACTGATATTTTAGTACACTGCTGTTTCAAGATTTAAGAGATGGATAGTCTCCAAGCCTTCTGAAAGACATATATACAACTACATATAGCAGCTTACAATTGTAATTTTCTACTATATGCAGGTTGAGTATCCCTTATCTGGAATTTAAAATCTGAAATGTTCCAAAATCTGAAACTTTTTGAACAGCGACATGATGCTTTGGAAGCTTAAATTTTAAAATATTTTGAATTTTCTAATACACTACACAACTAGTGCATGTAGTATGTCTGTACTGTATATGCGAGGCTGGAGAGAGATGTAAGGGTCTGTGGAAGGTGTGGATTCATACCAAGCACTATGCTTAGATTCCTGCTATTTCACAAATCCTCAACTCTCTCTCCAGCCTCAGAAACACAGTACTATACTATACTGTATGTATTCCAAAATCTAAAAAAACCCCACTTCCAAAATACTTCTGGTCCCAAGCATTTCAAGTAAGGGATACTCAACCTATAATTATTTTGATCATCAGCAAGAATGAAGGTGGGATTTAAATTTTGTCAATAAATATAATGGTAAGTTAGCAATATTTGTTAGTTCATCGGGCATCTTGCTACAAACAATACACCACAGATTCTAAATCACACAATGCAACTTACCGTATTTTAATAATGTTCTGCTTCCCATGTCAGCTTTGATTCCTGTGGTGCTTTTTCCCCCAGGTTTAATGACCTCCTTTTACGATGCCGAGAACTTGATACTTGGACACAAGATCTTGTACTTCCTGCAGTGGTGTGGCTTTCTGGGTTCTTTAACCCTCAGTCTTTTTTGACTGGTATGTACCATGGGTTCATCATATATAAAGGTCAAGGAAATTAGACCACACAGTTGGGCTACAGTATTTACATAATGACTTACTGAGAGTTGCCTTTGTAGTCATATCTCTTAAGAGCCAGTTACTTTAGAAATTCCACAAAGTGCCAGTGTATTACAGAGGGAGCAAGTGACAGCATTTCCTTTTAAAACCTAATCAGGATGCTGGAAGCCAAAACCAATGAATGGCATACTGAATCAGCAGTTCTTTATGAGCAATAAAAGGGAGCAGGCATATCAGAAGCTCTAGAGACATGGGTGTATCCTAGCAGCATTCAAAATTGTGTTGTTTTTCAGTGTATTGTTAATTTAAATGAATTTTTAAAATTCTCCTATCTATATGAAATTACATCCTGTTAAACGTACTACAATTTATTTCTACAAACCAGTAGTAAGCTAGGAGTTCACAGTAGTACTTTAACGTACATCGAAGTGAGCTACTGAGCTGCACATCTAGAACTGTGCAATTACTCCCCAACTTAAGAATACATTGCTGCAGCTGTATTTTGAAGATGTGTGAACAATAAACAAGTTATTTAAGGAAGGATTTCTTTATAGTATAAAGTTAATTAATTTTTTAAAAAAAATATTGCTTTACATTATTTGAAATGTTTGCCATAGTAAACATATAGGAATAGTTTAGCCTGTAAGTTAATTCATTCATACCAACCTTTTTCTTCTTGAAAGCCATTATGCAAAGCATGGCACGGAAGAACAACTGGTCTCTCGATAAGATGTGTCTCACTATAGATGTTACCAAAAAAACTAGAGAGGATTATGGTCACCCACCAAGGGAAGGAGCATATATCTGTGGCCTTTTTATGGAAGGTAAGTTTAATAAAGTTACACAGTATCATTGACTCAATACTGAAGTGTCTATTCCAAGGTCCACCCACAGAATCTGCATCAAAGAAGCAGCAAATGTAAGTATAACCTTTACAGCAGGGGTAGGCAACCTTTCCCCTTTAAGGGCCGAGGGACTTCAGCTCCCAGAATCCCAGGAGCTATTGGCCAACATGGGACTATTGGCCAACATGGCTGAGGCTTCTGGGAGCTGAAGTCCCTCGGCCCTTAAAGGGGAAAGGTTGCCTACCCCTGCTTTACAGGACCAACTACATATAAGAATGTTTGGTATCTATATCAAGCAGAGTGCAGGAGAGCCAGTGCAATATGAGCTTGTGGTAGACAGAGAAATGACTCAGGAAGCTTTTGTTAGGTTAAAAAAAAGTTGGTGGGGAAATTACATTTATTGTTTCAAGCAATCCATCTTGGGGATAGGAAAGGAGAAAAACAAAAGAAGCTGACCTAAACTTTGTTAGAAGATCCTCTAAAAGTTGGCTGTAATGTATGGATGTAAGCTATTATGATCCTGGTGCTTCATGGTCACTACCTTCCCAAAGGGAGACAAAGGACTAACTAACTTCTTCAGAGACAGGGTAAGTGGCCTATGCAGGCAGGCAGGAAGCAAAAAGAATTGAGTACATAAATCAAAGAGGGGGGGGGGGAATAGAGAGGTGAAGAAAAAGGGCAGTCATACTGTCTAGACTCTCTTCTCTCGGTAATCACTTCACAGGCATTGATGCCTCTTTGCTTCCAACACTACTGTTCTAAGTTTTAGGAATGCCATCAACAGCTTTAGGACTGCCTTATTATTGAGTACTGGTCTGATAGTAAGGCTTCACGTTTTACTGTTTTTCCCGTTGCACTTTGATCATTGTATGAATGGACCAAATGACTGCAATTGTAATCAGCAGTTCAGCCAATGCTATCTTTCTCTCAAGAGAATAGTAAGGCCAGAAACTTACTGGTAAACTTATTGATTCAATTGCTGAATGCTAAATCATCGCTTTTGTAAATTCTATTGATTCAGTGGGCCTACTCTAGTTGGGATACCAGTTAAGATTCAGGTTCAGATAGCCTCTACGAGCCTCGTATAAACAAACAAGTTGCATACTAATGTTATATTGTTGATACTTTCACTAGCATTGTGTAAGCATGTTATACTGCCTACATAGAATTTCTCCAATGTCCCATACAATTTTGTATGTCCTATACAAGAGACAAGCTAAAAATCAATCTCTGTATGAAGGACCATCATATGATTCTAGTGTCTACTCAGAAAGAAGCCCCTCTGAGTCCAATGATTTGTTCTCAGGTGCCTTAAAGTCAACCCCTATTTATGGTGGTCCTTTCATAGTTTTCTTGGCAAGATTTATTCAGAGGTTTTGCTATTGTCTTCCTCTGAATATATTGTACAGCACTTGGTATTCCTTGGCAGTCTCCCTTCCAACTAACCTCCCAAATTAAGTGGTACATAATTATACAGAGAGAGAGTGAAAATCCCACAAATGAATTCATCAATGGTATTTTGTTACTTATTTACTGTGGGAGCCCTGAAGGCAATACATCTCATTATTTATTTATTTAATTATATTATATTTATATCCCGCTCTTCAGCCACAAAGGCTCTTAGAGTGGCTTACAGATAGTTAACTAGACAATTCCCTGCCCTCAGGATTACAATCTAAAAAGACATAACACAAAAGGAGAAGGGAATGGCAGTGCAGAAGGGGAGTAAGTCTGGCAGTTCTTCTCTCCCTCCAAGACCGGGACCATGGCAGATGGACTGGAGGGAGGGCTTGACGTCTTACTTTAGGCTAGTCCTGATGGAGCTGGGCCTGCCTTTCACTCCCTCAGAGACCAGATGATGTCAGATGGTATGGAAGAAAAGCCTTCTTCTTTAGGCTAGGCCTGATGGAGCTGGGCCTACCTTTCACTCCTTCTGTGGCCAAATGATGTCAGATGGCATGGAGGGTAATCTTGGAAGGTAAGCAGGGTTAGGCCTGGTTAGTACTTGGAAGGGGACCCACCAAGGAATGCGAGGTACTGTATGCTGTATTTCAGAGGAAGGAAATGGCAAATCACTTCTGGATACTCCCTTGCTTAGGAAAACTGTATGAAATTCATGGGGCTGCCATAAGTTAACAGAAGATTGGAAGGCACACATGCCCATTTTTTTACTTGCATAAATAGAGATAGATAAGTCAAAGGATTTGTGTTTCTCTGGTTACAGGAGCTAGATGGGACCTTCAAGCAGGAGTTATAGCTGAAGCCCGACTAAACGACTTGACTCCAATGATGCCAGTGATCTTCGTAAAAGCAATTCCAGCTGACAGACAAGAAACCAAGCACATTTATAAATGCCCAGTTTATAAAACTAAAATTAGAGGACCCACCTATGTCTGGACTTTTAACCTAAAAAGCAAAGACAAGCCAGCCAAGTGGGTGCTTGCAGGAGTAGCACTGCTACTGGCAGTTTAAGCAATGCCTCTGCAACATTATATCCCAGCCTTTGTTACATAAGCCAAATCAACAAAAAAGCTCTTATCACACTGAATCATCATGCACATCATACTGCTGCAAGTTACCAAAAGAAGCCCTCAGGATAATGCTTACAACTTCCATTTGTTTATTATCAAGGCTGTTTATCACCAATATATACAACACAGAAAATAAAAGCACATATGCACCGGCAAGCACCCAAATCAAATTAGTTATCCATTTAACAGTATTTCAGATTTTAATTACAGTCTCAGGCTAAAATACTTTTTAATATATTTTAAAAATAATAATCTTTATAAAATGTACTGTCTTGCTCATTTAAACACTAGTATAAAAATATCAAAATAAACCCATAGGTTAAATACTCGTGTATAAAATAGTCATCTTATTGCCCCAGTTATTTTGCTGCAACAGCCAGCATACTGTACATGGAAACCAAGTCACCAATACAACAAATGTACGAAGACTACCCACAACAGTTCTCTTGGCATTTACCCCAATTTTGAACAGCTTCAAGTACCAGTTAACAAAGATATAAGCATACTTGTAACTTCTGAATTGTTAGATGTGTGCTCAGTTGACTGCAGCCTCACACACAAAAAGTCATCAATTATGTCTTTAATAACTGCTAAAGCCAGTGTCAAAAAGCAGATATACAAGAAGCCATGATGGATGAATTTCAGCAGTACACTGGTTAATTGTACATGGAATAAAAAAGCGTTACATAATTCAGCCTACATGAAATGAGAAGGAGCTGCTGAGGGAATCTGTATTTCTTTACTACAGAACAGATCATTGGTGTTAAGGCCAAGGGAATGGCAAATATTTAGAACTCCTGCCCTGCCCAGTTCAAAACATTTTAGAAATCCTGACACATTCTGGGGTGGATTTATCTTAACCAAGCTACCAAGGAGAAAGCTGTTGAAGTTAAAAATGAATGAATATAAATGGTTGGAGCTGGGAGTATTGAATACTGCTCCAGTATTACATTTCTAAAATCTAAGAGTAGAACTTAAAATACCTCTAAAGCAGTTGGGTGTAACTGTTTGACAGGCTTTGAGCTCTGTTAAATATTAATCACACCAGCTGACATCTGTTCCAAACAGTACATTCGCATGCATTTCTCCTACAGAAGCCCACTGAAAGGAATGGAAGTTGTTTAAGTCCCTGAATTTCACAGAAGACATTCCCAATATATTGTGGCAAAGAACGTAGAATACGCAGATTCCTTTGACAGCCGTTTTCCTGAGAAATCTTTGTAATACAAACAACATCCATTATAAAAGTACTTTTAAAAGTTTTAACTCCAACTTTTTTCCTTTTTTTTGAGTTGACAAATTTACATCTTTGTAAAGCCACAGATATTTTTTCAGTTGTCTTCAGCAAGTTGCTTTTGCAAGCTGGGGGAAAAAAGCAGAGTTGTACTTCAGAGATCAAATAAAAATTAAAGAATTATGATCATCTGCTTTGGATGGTCAAAATTCTAATAAAAATGTTTCTGAAACTTAGGGATGGAGAATATGTGGTTGTCCAGATATTGCTGGACTCCAACTACCATCAACCCTACCCAACACAACTATGACGATAAATGATTTGTGATGCTGCCTAACAAAATTTAGTCTAACATGTTTCTAATGCTAGTATTATACATTCATCACAACTTCTGCCAGTTGGATGTAAAGGGAACAGAATAGCTAGGAGCACAAAGAACTGAATATCTAGATCAGGGACAGGCAACCTTTTTGAGACCTGGGCCGGTCTCCCGTCGCCCAGGTCTCGGCTGGGCTGGGGGGGGGGATGGCGGCGCGTGCGCTCATGCGCGCACACCCTCCTCCGCCGCACGCGACCCCCTGCGCACGCGGCCGCAGCAGCCACAGCGCATGTCGCGGCCACCATTTTGGAAGTCCAAATCGCGGCCGCAAGAGTACTGCGCATGCGCAAACGCGTCACGACCGCCATTTTGACTTCCAAAATGGCGGCCGCAGCAAGCGCCTGGGCCGGTAAGTCCCGGGCCGTAGGTTGCTGGTCCCTGATCTAGATCAATGCTGCTCCAATTATAATGTGAAGGACATTTCTCCTGATGTACCAGGGGCTGGTAACATATGAATCCCCATTGGCTACAACTGATTTCTTGTTTTTACTGAAAATTGGCCCCAGGCAGCAGTCCACAGACCACCACTTTTGCATTTCATTGTTTGGGACTTAGTACACAAAGGATGACTATATCCCTTAGGAGGAAAAGCTTTGGGAGAAGAATTCATGCTTAATGCTCCCCATACTTCTACTGTAACTTCCAAAGCAGGACAGCCAAAACATACTTTGAGATGAGATAGCCTTGCACCTTAAGTATCACAGCTAAGCATCTGTGAGGGTGCATATAATGGATGAGTCTTGCTTTGGAAACAACAAAACTGTGTAAAAACAGCAGATCCAAGCCACCCACTCTTCTTTGTTCCACATTTTGTAACAACTGTAATACTTGTCAATGTTGTGTGTCTTTAAGTTGCTTCCTACTTATGGCGACCCTAAGGTGAACACAATATTTTCTTGGCAAGGTTTGTTCAGAGAGGTTTTGTCTTTGCCTTCCTCTGAGGCTGAGAGATTGTGACTTGCCCAAGGTCACCCAGTGGGGTGAGGATTCAAACCTAGGTCTCCAGAGTCCCGCTCAAACCATTACACTACACTGGGTCTGAAATATTCCTCAACTACATTTGTGCTGGTTTCTCACAACTACAATCACATACAAAGACCTGAAATGAATGCTGCACTAGCAGATACCTGCCAGCCCAAAACAAAGTTCTTTTCCTCCCCTTCTCCCTGCAGACCACTGTGCCCTCCAAAAACTGGCTCCCAAGGTTTCTTATGCCAGAACTAATCTTGGAGAAGGAAGCAGAACCGTCACTGGGATCAGATACTGAACACTGACTGGCCAATATCAAAAACCCTCCCACTTGATATGAAATTCAAAAAACTCACCTACCTTTCAAGATATTCTTTTACATTGTCATAACCATAAAACTTTGCCAAGTGGATAAGCATTCCTGTGGCACAACGTCCATCACGCTTACGACAGTAGCTACAGTTACAGATTCCACGGCAAGGAGGACAGAACCAGTCCTTAAGGAAAAGTAAGGACCAGGCATTAATTGTCAAAAAACATCCCTTAATAAGTACAATAGCTGTCACTGCTTAGTAAAACAATCAGAATGTAGTTAGAAACTTCAGAGTATAGCAGTTAGTGTGCATACTGCTTTTCAGTAGTAGTATGCTACCAATAAAAGCACTAGGGATCCAATTTCAGCTACATGGGAATCTGTTTTTACTCCACAAACCTAAAGCTGGGTACCTACTGGGTCTAGAAGTGCTGATTTCACATCTTCTCCGTAGCGATTACGAAGGCATGGCCCACAAAACTGTCCCCTCACACCCCCACAGCCTTCATTGCGACAAATTGTCTTTGTATCTATTGTCTTCTGTCGACACTGATGGCATGTGCTTCCCTGATGGGAGTAGAAATCAGGAAAAAGGAGAATTATACAAGGAATCAAGACAGGTTTATTAATTTGTTAAATACCATTTCACAATGCATTTGGAGATAAATATGATGGATTTGTTCAACCAATTCATGAAGCATGTGCAGTTATTTTGCAATCAACTGTTTATTCTCTAAAATCAGAAACATTTTGTGTTTATGTTGGTGGGTTCTGTCTGGTGAAAATGTTTTGCCTCCATTCCAGTCAATATGAAATATGTTTCACACAATGGTATAACTGAATCTACTAATGTGACTATGCCACATTTCTAATGTCGCAGCCTTTGAGTTTCACTGGAAATCTGTTTCATAAATACTGTTCAATCATGATTTTAGCAAAAGCATCTGGACTGGCTGAAACACATCTCTTCAACTCAGCCTACCCTACCTGCCTGCTACAGAGGGCAAAGTGAAGTATGAAACAGAGAGCAATCCCTTAAAGCTGAGCAGAGTCAATAATAAATGAAAGCCATCTTGTTTCTAAATGTTCTATATATTCTCGAACCCTTTACCTGTTCTGCAACCTCTATGTATATGTTACACCCTACAAGGTTTTGTATAGGACACTGCAGAAGTAATGGCTTCAGGTGTATAAAAGAAAAATAAGCAAACAAAAAATATAGGCCCGACCTTAAATTTACCAGTAACATCCAACCGTATACCACTATTCCCGCCCCCCGCCCCAACACTCATACAGACAACAACCCAGGTTATTCTATTTCATCTTACATTTACAACAGGAAAACTACACAGCCATGGTATTTGATTTAAATTTAATTTTTAATTGCTTTGCACTTTGCCTCAACAAAGAGTGGGTGTTTGCTTCTAGATCAGGAGTGGGAATTTTCTATCCCTGAGACCCCTGACCAGGAGTGACACACTTCCAAAAATATACCAAAAGATAAACACTATTCCACTTCTGCTTTTGAAAAACAGTTGTTAAAAATGTTACAGAACATGAGTAGGTGAGAGTCAGTTCCAAGACAATTCATTCCATAGGGGAGGCCAGAGTAAGTCTGGGAAGCTGGGGGTGAATGCAGCCTCCAGGGCTGAACTTTACCCATTCCTGCTATAGACAAATAAATTTAATAGTTCAGAAAATAGGCAGTCTTAGGGCCTTTACAGACTGCCAGAAATAATGCAGCTTGAAGGCCACTTTAACTATCCGGGTTCAGTGTTAAGGAATCATGGGAACTGTAGTTTATTGTGGCACCAGAGCTCTCTGACAGAGAAGGCTAAATGTCCCAGAAAAAAAAAAATACAATTTCCATTATTCCCTAGCACAGAGCCAGGATAGTTAAAGTGGCCTCAAGCTACATTATTTCTGGCAGTCTGTAAAGGCCCTTAATCAAGCTTTCCCTTTTCTCTGTGCATATGGAGCACTCTACTACTAAGCTGAACATTTGAACCTCTTTGGGCACAGTAGGAACTTAAATGTGCACAAAAAAGCATTTGCCTCCACTTGAAGCCAGAGGGTTAGCATGGCCATCTAGAACTGAGTCACATCACTTATGTCCACATGCAAAAAGCCAAAAATGCTACTAGAGTCAAGTTTAGGTAGATTATGTCTCATAGAAACTTCCACTTATCAGTAGTGAATACTGCTGATGCAGTTCTGATTTGGCATTTTTTCCCATCAATTGTCAAGAAATATTTTGCAGAGTAAAAACTGTGTGGATGAGTTTTTACCCTGTTTTTTCATCTGTAAAAGCAGAATAAAAACTATCTCTGTACTATCCTTTTAGTTGGACTATAATATTTATACTTTAAGTGCCATATTACAGTGATGTTCAATCCATGAACACTGTGCTTAAATGAATTTAGTTAATGGTGTTACAACTATAGTAGTTTTAATTTCATCTTTCATTCTGATGGAAACTGCTAATATGAAGCTACAGATTTACAAAGCCACCTTCTGTATCTTGCCAAAGTTGTTAAATTATTGGCAGATACTTTAAAGTCTGCATTCTAAAAGTCTAAAAAATATTACCCACTCTAATTAAGATATTTTATTAAGTTGTTTGCAATCAAATATGATAGTGGAGGAAAACTGGCAACACTCTCATTCTGGTTAGGGAAATAAAAGAGGCATTTAAAGCCACCACAAATAGTACTGTGGCAATTTAATTACAAATGTAAATTTATGTAAAGAATGGTCAGCAAATCAACAGAATAATCAAATGACATGAATACAGACATCTAAGGAAACAAATAGGAACCTACCAGAACTTTATCATAGATCTTATCTTTAACTGTTATTGCAACATTTTCTAAATCTTCATCCGTTATGTCTTCAACTGGTCGGCATAAACCATATTTTGATGACCTTCTTCTTTTGGATACTTCCAAATTACCCTAAGGGAAGAAATTCACTTCACCATCAACAAACTTAGGACTTTTGCTACGCTCCTGTTAAATGCCTCTCATGTCTGTATGAGTGCAATCTTTCTTTCTCTTATTCAAAACCAATTTTCATAATTTTTTTTCTTTTCCTTCTCAAATGTCTACTTCAACTTGGTTTTATACAAATGCCTCTCTTTACTCTGTACTCCCTTCTAACAAGCTATTTCAACTCAAGCTGCATCCCCACTGCAGAAATAGCCCATATTGATACTACTTTAACTGCCATGGCTCAATGCTATGGAATTCTGGAAATTGTAGTTTGCTGCATAACGCACTTAATTTTGTTTAGTACAAACTTAGTAGTTTCTATTTTCAATTGCCCTCCTTACTTCTCAGATGGCAAAAATTAAAGAGCTACAGCACTGGGTCTGGAGTTCACAGGCTCATCAGACCCCCAGTTTAAGTTTATTTGCATTTTTGTTTATTAAACTATATACAGTTAAGTTGCATTCTTATAAACATTTTCTGGGAATAAGTCCCCTGAATTCAATGAAATTTACTTATGAGTAAACCTAGTGTACTCAAAACCTATCAAATCTCCAACTCTTTTGAACTATAACTCTTGCAATCCTTTACAAGTGGACCTGCTGAGTGGGGTTAATGGGGGTTGTAGGCTAAACATCTGGCATGCCAGAGGGCTTGAACACCTGGAGTAGACAATACAGGAAAAATGATAAGGTATTCATTCCTTGAAGATTGCTACCCTATCCATCCTTACTACAGAACAGACTTGACTTCAGAGTAAACATGCATAAGAGTATTTTATTTAAGTATAGCCTTAGGAAGGTTTAATCTAAAAGGCAGCCTAAGTATTTCCATAAATTGCCTCTAAATTTCAGAAACATACCAAACAATACTTTTATATTTTGTTGTGGTGTGTCTTCAAGTTGTTTTCTAAAGTGAACTTAGGGCCTTTGCAGACTGCCAGAAATAGTGCACATTAAATTGAGGCACTGCCCTGGCTCAGTGCTAGGGAATCATGGGAATTGTATTTTTTTCTAAGACATTGAGCCTTCTCTGTCAGAGAGCTCTGGTGCCACAATAAATTACAGTTCCCATGATTCCCTAGCACTGAGCCAGGGCAGTGCCTCAATTTAATATGCACTGTTTCTGGCAGTCTGCAAAGGCCCTTAGTTTGGTGGGTGGTGTCTGCGCCTTCCTCTGAGCTTGAGAGAATGTGATTTATCCAAGGTCACCCAGAGGACTTCCATGGTTCAGAGAGGTTTTGAACCCTGGTCTCCAATGCTGAAACCACTACATCATGCTGGCTCTTTTACATAAACTTTTATATAAAAAGTTCTATATAATGAACTTTATAGTGTTTTCTGGGGATTGGTAGTTTCATGAGATATTTAGCCTTCTCTCTCAGGGAGCTCTGGTGCCACAAGAAACTACAAATCCCAAGATTCCATGGCATTGAGCCATGGCAGTTACAGCAGTTTCAAACTGCATTAATTTTGTAGTGTGGCTGAATAATGTTTTCTATTTTTTTTTTTGAGAGAGAGAGAGAGATACTTTCTTTTTCTAAAATAAGTAGAAATAATCCAGCAAAAGAGTATATTTGGTGTGGAGAAGGGATTGTTCAAGATTACCTACATATCCAACAAGTAACCGACACTGGATTTTTAGCCTAATTTGCTCCTACTCTCTAATCCTTAAGTATTTTGTGACATGTTTGGCTAAAATGAAAAATCAAAACTGTATGGGTATATACCCCTTTCAGTCTTTTCTTTAGGAGGTTCTGTTGTCTGTAATTGTGAAGCTGTTCCGCAAATCTAAGTGCAGATGCAGTGAAGTTTTCCAAGGCAAATTTCTCTGGCGGGCGAGCATTCCTTGTTGGGTTTGTACGGCGTTCTATCTGGCCTTCAGAAAACTTTTTCTTTGGGGGTTTCTTCTTTTTCTAAAAAAGAGAAAACAAGACTTCATGACTTTTCTTTTTTTTTTTTAGAATGTATTGTTATGGCCAAACATGATTCCTTTCATGAACAGGTTTAGCTTCCCAGTTCTCCAAACCTCTTCAATCAAATAAACATTCAGTCCATCTGCCCCAACTGCAGGCTTTCCACTTGTGGATTTGAGTATATGCTTATCAGTATATGCTGACTTATGGAGACCCTAAAGTAAAGTAAAGCCTACACCTAACTTTAAATATAAAAACTGTTGGTCCTAAAGCTTTCCAGGAAACATTATTCTTTTTGGTTGGAACAAAAGGGAGATGGTGGTGGCCATGTAGTTGTAGTCATAGAGCTACAAAAATAGTGGAGGGTGCAGGGAAGACTCAAATTGCCCACTCAATCTATAAAAGGCCAAAGGCATATGTCTATGGAGTTTATCACACAGGGGAAATCCCGTGCAGAAACGGGGTTTTAAATTGGGGGAAAAACCCGCAAAAGTGGGCAGATTTTCAGACGACATCGCTGTTAAAATGGGGTTAACCCAAACAGAAAGTAGTCAGAAACTGCTTCTTTTTACTTTCGGAAAATCCCGAAAGTAAAAAGAAGCAGTTTCTGACTGCTTTCCGTTCGGGTTAACCCCATTTTAACAGCAATGTGTGTGAAAATCAGCCCGCTTTTGCAGGTTTCCCCCACCTTTTATATCCTGTTTCTGCACGGGATTTCCCCCGTGTGATAAACTCCTATGTCACTACATCTAGGTTGACCCTCTCCCTAATACTCTGACAGTGGAAGAATACCTCATGTACAAGTTTAACACAAGAACTAAAAGCTGAATTTCCTGTCTGTGTTGTTGTTTTTAAACAAATTTGAGGCTACCATCATATTCAGAGTCCAAACTGAGAATAAGTCACTGACGGCCTGTACAGACTTCCAGAAATAATCCAGTTTGAGGCCACTTTAACTGTCCTGCCTCTGTGCTAGGGAATCATGAGAATTGTAGTTTTTTCTGAGACATTGAGCCTTCTCTATCAGAGAGCTCTGGTGCAACAATAAACTACAGTTCCCATGATTCCTTACCACTGAGCCAGGACAGTTAAAGTGGTCTCAAGCTGGATTATTCCTGGCAGTCTGTATAGGCCCGTAGTTAACAATGGAAAGGACAAAACTGAAAAAGTATTCTTGGAAGCCATTCATTTGCACATACAGTAGGCCTTTGGTATCCCCTGGGCTTTGGTTCCAGGACTGCCCCATGGATAACAAAATCTGTGAATGCTCAAGTTCCAATAAATACAATGACACAGTAAAATGGTGTCCCTTATACAAAATGGCAAAATCAAGGTCTGCTTTTTGGAATTTATATTTTAAAAACATTTTCAAGCCATAGATGCTTAAATCCATGGATGAAGAACCCATGGATACAGAGGGATGACTATAAATCCCTTTATTCTTAATGCCTTTGCAGGGCAGAAAGCATGCCTACAAAGTGCAGGGATTATGAAAGAACCCAACTGTAGATAAACTGGATGAAATATGTCACAAATACACAAGTAAGGGCATATTCCTGTGTTGGAAACACAAATATATAAATTCCAGCCAAGATCCTGCATTGAGAGATGTGTCAAAAGGTACACCACTGTGGAACTACAAACTTTCTCCCACTTTCCTCCTCCTCTCCCCCACCCCCATGGTCCTGCAGTGGCCAAGAGAGGAGACAGATGCGAACCATCTGGCTATGTAACTAAAGGCAGCACAATGACACAGTTATCTTCCAGGACCTCTGAAAGACCCCAGGAAGCCCCAGAAAATGCCTTCATCACTGTGTGTCTGGCTACAGTCACACTGCCAGACACCCCTCTTCAACAGTTACTACATGACTGTAGATGGTGGGCCCAGGGGAAAGGAGTATTGTGAATAGGGGTTGGTTATTGTGTGAAGAAGGAAGAGAATTCTGACCTCTGCACCAAGCAAAAAAGTAACATGCAGATGTAACATGGACCTATGCCTGCATATGTCACCAACAAAATGTCAGCCTCTGGCTCCAGAACCTAACCAGTGAATAGCTCACAATACTGTAGCACTTTAGACAATGGGTGCCACCTACCAAAATATATAAAAGGTAAATGTAAAATATTCCCTAGTCATACTTACAGGAGTTGAGGTAGGGGTTTTAACTGGAAACAGGTCAGGTAGAGAATTCAGTTCTGCTAATAACTGGGCAAGCTGAAGTGAGGAAAATGACACCAAATGGTACATAAATTTAGTATTTAAAATATACATTCAATACTAGTTAATAGCTAGTTTACTGGCTACTTTCTCTTTCTTGTTTATTTTTGAAATGTAAATCATTAACATTTATTTTAAAGAGTAAGCTCTAATGCAGGGGTAAGCAACCTTTCCCCTTTAAGGGCCGAGGGACTTCAGCTCCCAGAAGCCTCAGCCATGTTGGCCAATAGTCCCATGTAGGCCAATAGTTCCTAGGATTCTGGGAGCTGAAGTCCTTCGGCCCTTAAAGGGGAAAAGTTGCCTACCCCTGCTCTAATGCCACACCTGTCCGTTTTAAAACTACACTGCCATGACTAAACTGATATTCTTACAAGTGCAAATGCCTAAATAATAACAAAAATAAAATTACAATAAAAATTGGAAAGAAGCAATAGAAATACATGCAAATTTTTCACAATTAACAAGACATGTGTGACCTAGAACAGTGCTTCTTGGCTATCTGATGTGGAGGACCAGCAATTTTTCCCCCAATGTACCAGAGACTGGCACTAAACTGCCCCTATTAGGATTTTTTTCTTTATTTCCTTGAAATATGCCAGGGATCACTACTTTTTGTAGCATTGATCTAGAACTTGTGGTAATCACCACCACCTTGAACTCGTTGGGTTCCTACAGTTAGTTACTAAAGAAAATTAAGAATCTGAATATATTTTCATAATGTAGCTTTCACGCCTGTTCTTACCATGGCTTTATTTTCTTTGATATTCATGGCTCTTTTCAGCAGGGCATTAGAGTTATCATCTGGTGCCTCTTTAGCATCTTCCTCCAACCCTGGAGATGCTAATTCAGTGTCTGCTTTTCCCCAAGTTTTATTATTTTTTGTTTGTGTAAAAGAGGGAGAGTGTTTATTGTCCATTAAGCAGAACTTGGAAGAAATCTTTTCAGCTGATTTCCTGACTGGAAACTGCAAGGCTACACGAAAGCCAAAGCTCCTTTTCTTGGAAGATGATCTTCCCCTATCTTCCTTCTCTTCCTCTTGTTCAGCCTCCACTGAGGACAAAGGATCATTTTCCCAATCTGATTTCTCTGCCTTAAAAAACAAAAGGATGGAATAGCCTACATTACAGTAACATTGATATCATGGGGAAAAGAATTACTTTTCATTATCAACATAGGACAGTATTTTTTAAAAAAATAGTTTTTAAAATGAAATGTACCCATTCTATATAAACTGTTCAAGACAGCCTTGATTATAATAACAGGTTGTCTGTGCACACTCCAGCAAAACAAATGTTAACTACCATCTGCATAAGAGAGATAGTAACATTCATGTTTTCAACTACAGGCCCAGATGAAGCCTGACTTAATAGGACAAACTCAACAGTAAGTAGGCATAGGTTCATGCCATAAGAAATAAACCCACACTGGACAGCACAACATAAAAATGGAGAACATGTTTCACATGCATATCCCTGAGTCTCTGGTACCTCCAGTTTACAAAAGACTTGTGTCCCTTTTATTACCTTGGTTGCACAAAACCATCACACCACATTCATTACATGCTCAAAATAATGCAAAGAACCCCAGCTTACATGGAAGGAACTCCCCATGCCCATAATTCTTTCTTTCCTGCCCACTAGGCCAACACTGGCATGTTTCTCCCATGCAGGGGAGCTGTAATGTAAATGTAATGTAAAAGTTTATCCGGTCATTGACCAGCAAGTACAAATAGCAATCGAATCACAATAAACTGTAATTAAACTCTAATTATAAAAACTTCTAGATTGTACTACAATTATAAATGGCAAAAGAATAAAAAAGATAAAAAAGATAAAAGGATAAAATTTAGTTATTATACACAAAATACAAGCACAGAGAACAGAACGAGGGCCATGTAGCGCAGTCCGCATCTGACTCCGGTATCTTCTCGGTTGTCTGTCAATATCGGTCTCGGTTAATATTTCAGTTTCTTCTCTTCATTATAGGGCGTATTTTACATACAATGTAACAGAATTTTGCTACTTTGTATACAATAGTAGGTGACTGACAATTCAAAAGGCTACAAACAAATGAGGTATCTGAACATTTTGGAAATTTTTCCAGAAGAGGGGTAATCAGTTGGTGCCGAGTATCTTTATAGAATTGACAGTAAAGAAAGATATGTTCAAGAGTTTCAATATCTCCTTCATTGCAGGGACAAAGCCGTGCTTTGAAGGGAATTTTCTTGAACCTTCCTTCCAGAACCGCTGAAGGGAGGGCGTTAAATTGAGCTAGAGAGAGGGCTCTTCTAAATTTAGGTAGAGTGACTTGAAACAAATATGGAGCAGGTGTTGACATCAGGATTTGTCTATTAATCAAAATATGACCAGGAAAGGCAGCAATCTCATTCTGGCCTTCAATATCAAGCAATCTTTGTTTTATAGCCAATTTAGCCTGGTCAAAATTTAATTTCAAAACAGAATCCCTCGATAGGCCCAAGATTGTCAGTTTCTTATTAATAGCCAATTCCCAAGAGGATTTATAGGTATCAACTAAAATACATTTGGTTAGCCCACCATGCTTTTATTTAATTTCAGCCAATAGGATAAGATATAAATCCACATACTTGTTTCAATTTTACTGACTCCAGCCTCTCTCCTCAATACCTCTCTCCTCAATTTGGAACACTGCAACCAACTTGGAAAATTTTCCTTAGGAATTTTGTTTGTACACGTTCCAGAGGCAACAAATCATTATAGGGACCTAACTGTGCACCATACAACAGTTGTGATCTAGCCTTGGCCTGAAATAGTTTTATTGCAGCTGGAATGAATTGAGCTCCTTTGGAAAAAAAGTACTTTTGGATTGCATTTGCTGTTTTTTGTGCATTTTTTGTAACGAAATCTAGATGAGCAGATCTGTTCCCTGTGGCCTGAAATACAATCCCCAGGTATCTAAAGGTCTTAACCTGTTCTATAGTTTCTTTTTCTAATTTCCAATTTCTTCTCCTAAGTTGTTTAGAGAAGGTAATAATTTTAGTTTTAGAGTGGTTTATTGTTAGTTTTTCTTCAGCACAGTAATTGGCTAATGATCTTAAGGCTCTCTTAAGTCCAATGGAAGTGAGAGATAGAATAACTACATCATCTGCATATAACAAAAGATTTAGATGTTTGTTTGCAATTTTAGGGGGATGGAAAGAAGAATCACTCAAATAAGGAACTAGGGAGTTAATATAATAGTTAAACAAAGTAGGGGCAAGAACACACCCTTGTCTAACTCCGATCCTAACCTGTACTTCTTTTGACATATGACCTGATGGACTACATCTCACTCTCAGACGGTTATTTTCATGCAATTTGACAAGTAACAAAAGTAATTGTTTGTCTATTGAACTATTCATGAGTTTGTCCCACAATCTAGGTCTGGAAACAGTGTCAAATGCAGCTTTGAAATCTATGAATGCAGCATAAAGAGGGATACCCATTTGCAGATATTTCTCTGTCAGATGTTGCAACAGCAATGCATGATCAATCGTTGATCTTTCAGCTCTAAATCCTGCCTGTTCTTCATTCAGTATATTCTCTGTTTCTAGCCAATCCATTAGTTTAGTTTGTAAGTGTTTAGCATACATTTTGCTAATTTGACTTAGTAAACTAATTGGTCTGAAATTCGATGGATCGTTTCTTTTGCCTTTTTTGTATATGGGAATTATTATGGCAAGGCCCCACTCTGGAGGAATCATAGCTGATCTATCTATTGCTGTGAAAAGTGTAGATAGCACAGGTAACCACCAGTCTAAATCATTTTTTAGAACTTCACTAGTGATAAGGTCCACACCAGGGGCCTTTGCAGGTTTAAGCTGGCTGATTAGGGTCTTAACTTCCAAATATGAGACTGGTGGCCAGCAAGGTAAGGTGGAAGCATTCAGCCTGGAATCATTAAATGACTTTGCAGAGTTATCATATAAACTTGCAAAATAATTTTCCCAGGTCTCAGCTGAAATTTGAAACAAAGGATTATTTATGTTTCTTGGGAAGGATGGATTTACCTCTTTCCAAAAAAGAGAGGGGTTATTTGCACTAGCTGCAGTTATTAATTTTTCCCATGAAGCTTGCATAGCAGCCTTTTTTTTTTTATCTAATCAGCTGTTTATATTGCTTCTTTAATTTCAGAAGCTCTGCTACACTGCAAGCAAGATGGTTGGCCTTATATTGTTTAAACTTCGGTTTTAAAAGAGACCAAGTTTCTCTACATTCCAAGTCAAACCAGCTTTGCTGTTTATTTAATCTTTGTCTGTTAGTATTGTTTATGGAGGCGATTAGTAAAGGTTGGATATTATTAATTAAATTGTTGAAACTAATTAGTATTTCATCGTCTTTCTTACTGTTGATGATGTTACTATGGAGGCTTGTCATTACTTCATTGTTAAGAGACTTAGTAAGAGTCTCAGCAATTAATGGGGTCCATTTAACATGTGTGGGTCCAATTTCGAGAGGCAAACTCAAATTTTGGTTTGTTGGTAAAAACAACTTGTCAAATGGGCTAAGATTTAACAGTAATGGAAAATGGTCGCTTTCTGGGCGATTGACTATGGTAAATTTATGTACATAAGGAATTAGATCTATAGTAATCCCAACATAATCTAACACTGAAGGTCTAACACCGGTCCAATGTGTGTATTCAGCTGGATAATCGTCATTTGTGGAGCCATTCAAGATCATCAGATTTAGCTCTGCGAAAGTTCTCAGCAAACACAGACCTCTGTAATCACAGCATAAATCTTTAGATTAACGTGTTAACAATGGTGGTAAAGGTATATGTGTAGGTAATTGACAGTTAAATTTGGAAGAAATTGCGATATCATTGGCCCCAATTCTTGCATTTAGATCTCCTGCCAGAATAATATATATTGTCGGATCTGAATCCATAATATCTTTGATAAATTTATTCAGTTGGTCCCATACTGATTTTATCTTAATTTGGCCCTGTAGGGGTGGTACGTAAACATTAATTAAACATAGTAAGCTATTTTTAAATTGGAGCAAAACAGCTAAACCAATTTGTTCCAAAGTAAGTAACTTGACTACCTGTGTTTGTAATGAGGTGGATATTAAAACACCTAATCCCCCACATAATCTGCCTTTACCTTTGCCAGGAGCTGCATCTAGTACTATTGCTTTAAAGCCATCTACATGCAATTCTTCCGCTACCCATGTTTCTTGTAGTAAGACAACATCATGGCGAGTAATGAATGACATGAAGGAAGGATCATTGCATCTAGCTTTCCATCCGGCTATGTTCCAGGAGATGATGGACAAGGAGGGAAAAGTCCTGACTACTGGCTGTCAATCATTCAAATTCAGTAAGGATGTAAAAGAATTCACCTCCTTTGGGCCATTTTCTGTTGCTTTCCCAGTTTCTAATATGGGACTGTTAGTGTCATCTGTTCTTAAATTAGTGAGTTGTCATTTTAATTTTTAACTCATTCTGTGAAGTATTCCTGGTGTTTATACTTAAATCTCCTGTAAGGCCGATCTTCATGGTTGATAGCCTGTTGTTCTGATTGTCCGGAGACAAAGGCAATATAGATAAACTAGAGCGTCTCCTTTTTTTATTCTTGTGTTGAGATGAGGCACAAGATTTTGGCAATGATGTTAAGGGTTGGTGTA
The DNA here is from genome assembly GCA_026167975.1 of Phrynosoma blainvillii. NCBI lineage: Eukaryota > Metazoa > Chordata > Lepidosauria > Squamata > Phrynosomatidae > Phrynosoma > Phrynosoma blainvillii. Next base: position 45,498,352 of record JANUYF010000005.1, read on the forward strand.
TCCAGTCCTCCTTGCAATTTGGAGAAAATTGAATTAGAGGTAACATGGTGTTGTTTAACTCATTTTGAGAATATTTAGAGAACATAGATCTAGGAGTTAACTGTGAGACCTCTTGATTAGCTATTAAGCTGTTTGATGACTCCTTCAATGAAGATGAAATATCAAATATTGGACATGAAGAAGGTAGCAGTTCTTGAATAGTTTTAGTAGTGTTGGTAACAGATCGTAGTTTTTCTTTTACATTTTCCAATTTGCATAATATTTGTTTTTGCTCATCTGGGGTGAGTGTATTGAACATTTGGACAAGTTCTTCATCGTCTTCTGGTAAGTTATTGGATAATTGCATCAGATCCCTAGCCTCTTCCTTAATATTATAGTTCTTATTTGTAATTTCCTTCCTATTTCCAGAACTTAATAGGGGTTGAATTTTAGTATTATGTAGGACTTGAATTGGAATAATTGCAAATCTTTTTAACAATCTTCTACTATCAAAGATCAAATCTGGAATCTTAGAGTCTTTGAAAGTCAGGGAAATTCTCATGGTTCTGTTTTTTGTAGGGAGCCAAAAGATTTCAATAAGGTCGTTATCAGACAATTTCCTTCTTAAAAGGAGAGTGAATGAAGAATCATTCTTTTTTTGTGCCATTTCCCATTATTTTGATGATTAATTGTTATTTGAAGTACAATCTTATTTTTTAGAGAAATCAACTATCTTTAGTAGAAATCTTTTGGACTGAATTGTGTATTACTTCTTTAGAGTGAGGGAGTCCTTAGAATACTCATTTGAGACCACAGTTCTCTCTCTTTTAGTTGTTGGTTTTGATTTTTCCATGAGAGTCCTTATCCCATCCAGTTTTTGATTGATGTTCACAAGCTGTTCAAAGATTGCAATTACAGTTTTTGCTGTTAGTAGGCAGTTCTTAGCAACTAGATCCAAATCAGTCTTATCATTATTCAAGACCTTGGTTGTGGTGTTCATGTTGTGACCATTACTTTCAATTGATATAATGTTTTCCTCTTCGTAAGAAGAAAGATCAGAAGGGCTTATATGTAAATTAGATGTGAGGTCAATTGAAGTGTTTGCAGCTTCTTTAGATTGGAATAGATCCTCCATTTTTAGTTGTTTTAAAGTTGATGCAGCCATAAGTAATTCTGGATTGTCAGAGTTCTTGTGTAGGTGTTTGCTTGCATTTTTACTTCTCTTAGTATTAATATGAACATTCCCTTTAGAAGATTTCCTCTTCCTTTTATAATTGCTCTTCAATGTCATCTTATATTATTGGATAGTAAGGCTCAATAATTAATTAGTATCCAAAGCGACACTAAAATATTGATAGATTAGAGCTAAATTGCAAATGAGAGCATATAATGAAGAGAAATTGCAGTAAATTGGATTCTTATTCTTTCTGTATATTTCTCAGAAAAGGGGGAAGATGCAAGGGGGTGTGGCCAAGAGTACCTCGCCTCCACTGTGGAACTAATATTACAGGCAAAGACTTGAAGCTTAAAGCTTCACTCTATAACCAGGGCCAGTGACCACACCCACAAAGCTCACTCACTGCTGTCGCTACTCAAGAAGGAGAAGGTGGAGCTCCTCCTTCTGCAGCTTTGCTCTGGGAAGAACAGGTGGAGATGCTGGGAGCTTTAGTAGGGCGTCCTGCTGGGCTCCTCCTTCTGCAGCTTTGCTCTGGGAAGAGCAGGTGGAGATGCTGGGAGCTTTAGTAGGGCGTCCTGCTGGGCTCCTCCTTCTGCAGCTTTGCTCTGGGAAGGGCAGGTGGAAATGCTGGGAGCTTTAGTAGGGCATCCTGCTGGGCTCCTCCTTCTGCAGCTCTGCTCTGGGAAGGGCAAGTGGAGATGCTGGGAGCTTTAGTAGGGCGTCCTGCTGGGCTCCTCCTTCTGCAGCTCTGCTCTGGGAAGGGCAAGTGGAGATGCTGGGAGCTTTAGTAGGGCGTCCTGCTGGGCTCCTCCTTCTGCAGCTCTGCTCTGGGAAGGGCAAGTGGAGATGCTGGGAGCTTTAGTAGGGCGTCCTGCTGGGCTCCTCCTTCTGCAGCTCTGCTCTGGGAAGGGCAAGTGGAGATGCTGGGAGCTTTAGTAGGGCGTCCTGCTGGGCTCCTCCTTCTGCAGCTCTGCTCTGGGAAGGGCAAGTGGAGATGCTGGGAGCTTTAGTAGGGCGTCCTGCTGGGCTCCTCCTTCTGCAGCTCTGCTCTGGGAAGGGCAAGTGGAGATGCTGGGAGCTTTAGTAGGGCGTCCTGCTGGGCTCCTCCTTCTGCAGCTCTGCTCTGGGAAGGGCAAGTGGAGATGCTGGGAGCTTTAGTAGGGCGTCCTGCTGGGCTCCTCCTTCTGCAGCTCTGCTCTGGGAAGGGCATGTGGAGATGCTGGGAGCTTTAGTAGGGCGTCCTGCTGGGCTCCTCCTTCTGCAGCTCTGCTCTGGGAAGGGCAAGTGGAGATGCTGGGAGCTTTAGTAGGCGTCCTGCTGGGCCCCTCCTTCTGCAGCTCTGCAGGGGGGCTTCTGACACTAGCTTTATGATACAGAAAAGACCTACATTTAATTGTGCTCCACTGCAAAGGCTAATGGGATAATATAGCTTAATGGGTTAAAAAATTACAAGGAAATTTTGGTAGGATTCTCCTCAATTCTGAACCTCCATGCCACCCAGTCCTATACTAACATTGTTCTTAAGTATATATACACACACACATGAAATGGACAAAGTTACAAGATAAATATTACAAAAATGAGGCCCACACCTCTGCATCTTTCTTGCCATTGATGTCATGCTCATTTGAAGAAAATCCTTCAAACTCTTCATTTTCTGAGTCTGTGTCATCTGTGAAAAGCTCTCTCAGTTCCTTAGTCAGGTGTCTGGGCTGAAAATTAATATTCAATAATATCAAACATATACTCACACAAATGTCCCCAGTATGCAAAAAGGACTGAAAGAATTCTGAAGAGCCTCACAATTAAAATCAAAACACAGTATTTCCCTGCTGACAGGGTAAACTGGGAAAATACAGAGCTCTGCTGAACCAGGGAAAGGAGAAATACAATAAGTAAGACAAATGTGATCAGAAGTTAACTGTAAAGAACTTAAAGGAAAACCATCTAGTACATGGAAAGTTCTCTATGTCATCTCCTCCTCTGCAGGCACTTAACTCCCGAAATGCCTAAGGGTCAGAGCTCCACACACCCCCTTCATTGAGATTTAAGGTTATTGGGATGGAGGGGGGCAAAGGGAATACAGAACTTTCTTTTACATAAGATGCCTTAAGTAAAACTTTTTGACGATCCAGAAGCATCTCCTTTAGTGCTTCTTTTCTTGTTTCACGTAATGTATCCACACATCATATGTCTTAATATTGCATTAATACTTAAAAAGTACTGACACACTTCCTGCTCCTCTGTAAAACTTCTGCCTATAAAATCTCAAACCCCATTAAATTTGTCGGCCATTAAGACGTCACACATTTCTGTTTATTCAGGATGAAGGCCTCCATGGAATAAGTACGGGCAGAATGGAAAAGAGAAGTAGCAGAATCTTGCTGGGCACATGGTGAATAAGGTTGCAAGTCATAATAGTTCTACATCAGAGAACTACATTTTCTCAATATCAGTTTCTGGGGAACACAGTGGGAGAACATGCTGTTATGTTAGTAACCTGCTTGTGGTCCTTACAGTGATGTGTGATTGGCCATTGTGGGAAGCGAGAATTCAACTGGATAGACCTTTGGTCTGATCCATTATATTCCTTTTTATGCCTGATTTTCAGCAACCCTCCCACCACAAAATGGCTGTAAGGAGACCTTCCAGGAGGCGTTCAGCTTTGGTTCCAGACCCACAGTGCATTTACTGAGAGACTGCAGTGGCGGTTTTGGTGTATTCCAGCTGTCATAATTCAGACCCCGGAGAAGGAGTTTCAAAAACCCAAGGCTTGAAGGAGGTTATGCACTCTCCGGACACTGAAGGAAGCAAGAAGAGACCATATAGCAACCGGGATGTCTTAATAGGTTGCCTTTGAAAAGTTATTTGGAAAAAGCATGAGCCTCCAAGCAACGATTAAGCAATACTCTCGGAAGATACAAATAGAAACATATGACTGTGTGAAGAAACTTCAACTTTTTAACATCAGCCAAAGACATGAAGTAAGATACCATTATTTAGACTCTTTACTTATTATTTTGCAAAGAGACCAGTAACATACAAATGGAGGCAGATAAATAAACGTAACTAAGAGATGTGTGTTTTCCTTAAAGCTTTTAAAGTCTGTAAAGTCTGTAAAGATTTTTAGAATCTCTAATAATTATAAAAAACAAAAAAACTAAAAAGATGGTGAAAAAAACCGAAATATTTATCTATTCCTTTGTACCAGCTTTATGAATGTTGGATAATTTAAGTTATAAAAACCTTACTGAACACTACAATATAACAGTGTGACATGGAGCTAATTTACAACAGGAAACAGCTGTTATCTTAGTGCCGCATTAGGCAGCTGGAAAAAATTCATAGTATCCTTTAACAATCTCCTTGAGAAACTACTTTCTCCTTCAGATTGGAAACTTAAGTGAAACCTTTTTGATCAGCCTTTATGTTTAATGAACTTTATATTAAAGGAATTCCACATTAAAGGGGAAAAATAAAATTAAAAAAATAAAAATAAAAGAGAAAAAGATAATTTCAATCCCTTATTGAAAGCAAGAGGATACCAAGTGAAGAGTGCATAGACTCTTGGGTGAAAGGGGAAACCAAAGAAGAGGCAACTTGAATTTAAAACTAACTACGGAGGAAGGAGAACTGCAAATAAGAGACACGTTTAATTAGTCAGCTCTCAAAGAACTGTTAAACAAACCCTTTCTATTTAAAAATGAATATCAAAGAAGAGCACTGCCTGTACATAAACACTAGACCTCAGTCACTTTAATCTGTTTACCTAAGGAATACATTCCAGTAATCGCAGAGGAGAAAATGCATGATTTGAAAGAACTGGAAAAGAACTAATACAGTATTGCTTATAAAGTAGACTTGTTTGGACAATAATCACTGTAAATTTTGCATTGGTCACTGATTGCTGTATACTAATTATTAACTCATTGATTATGGAATTTTGAGCTTGGGCTTACTGATTTTTGATTCACTGATATACCGACTAATAACCAGTAATTATTAACTACTGACTGCTGAATGCCAAGTAATTTATCAACTAATTGATCCATAATAAACTAATCTATTAATTAAACAACTAATTTCATTTAATGGAGAAACTGTGCAATAAATTTAACTGGTGTATATAATAATAATAATAATAATAACAACAACAATAATATTTTATTTGTAACCCGCCCCTCTGCTCAGCAATCGGGGCAGCGTACAGCATTGTTAAAACAAAGAACAGTAAAACATTCCTAGATCCCACACCCTAGCCCTCCCGCCCCTTAAAACTGAATTAAACTCGAATAGAATTAAAATGAATTTAAAACACAATACAAATAAAACAGAATTTTAGGCAACATACATTCAATGGCAGGTTAAGGGCTGGTTAAGGTTAAGATTAAGGTTAAGATTAAGATTAAGGGGGAGGCAATGAGCCTCCATCGTTGCTGGGAAGTTATTCTGGGAAGGCCTAACAGAAGAGGTCCGTCCTTACTGCTTTCTTAAAAGCAGAGAGGGTGGTAATAAGACGGATCTCATCCGGCAGGCCATTCCATAGTCTGGGGGCGGTTGCAGAAAAGGCCCTCTGGGAGATCTGTGAAAGCCTGGTCTTCATGGGCTGCAGCAGGTTCCTCCCAGAGGACCGAAGTGCACGGGGGGGGGGGGGGGGGCTCATACGGGGAGGGGCAGTCCCTAAGATAAGATGGACCCAAGCCATGTAGAGCTTTAAAGGTTAAAACCAACACTTTGTACTGTGCCCGGAAACTAATCGGCAGCCAGTGGAGGGATTTTAGCACCGGTGTTATGTGCTCCCTCCTAGATGTTCCAGTAATTAGCCTGGCTGCCATGTTTTGTACCAATTGCAGTTTCCGGGTTAGGCACAAGGGTAGCCCCATGTAGAGTACATTGCAGTAATCCAAACGTGAGGTTACCAAAGCATGTACTACAGTTTCCAGATCCCTCGTATCCAGATAAGGGCACAGTTGGCGTATCAGCCGAAGCTGATAACAGGTACTCCTGACCACCGCAGGTCTTCCCAGAATAACTTCCCAGCTCAAACAGAGTTGGATTGCTACCCGCCCCCTTGCCTGTTTTTGTTCTAAAATGGTTTATTGTATTGTATTTGTTTGTCTTAATTTAGTTTTAAGGGATTGGGATGAAGGATTATTTTAACTTGTTGACTGTTTTAACCTGTTGTACGCCACCCCGACTGCCAAGCAGAGGAGCGGGATAAAAATAAAATTTATTATATTATTATTATTATTTAGAATCTTTTCTAATTTTTTTATAGTCACCCTCCCCATTCTTAATCTTCTGATTTCCTGACTGCAGTCCCAATTTCTATCAATATTTGATCCCAGGTATGGGAATTCTTTTACGATTTCTATTTCTTCATTGTCTAGGTTGAACTTGTGAAGGTCCTCTCCAAGTATGATTTGAGTCTATGTTGCAGAATTTTAGCATGATTTTGCTTGTGTGGGAGATTAGTGCTATGGCCCTACAGTTGCTGTATAATTGTACATATAGGTTCTGTACATACAAAATAAATTTTCAGCAAAAGAACGCTTTAGGGATGATGATGGTCATTATATAGGGGGTTAATTGAAAATTCAAAATACCAACATTTTAGTGATAGGAGTCTATGCCCCAATAAACAACAAACCTTTTTATAACATCTTTACAAAAGAGATTGAGAAATTTAACACTACTAACATCCTAATGGCAGGGGATTAGAATGGGGTGATAGAACCGCTAAGAGACAGAAAACCCATCAGAATTTTTTTAAAAAATCAAGGAAAACTGCCTAAAACTTTTTTAAAATTATGCCAACAATTTGATTTAGAGGACATATGGACAAAACTACATGGACACACACCTGGATACACTTTTCATTCCAATCAATACAACTCAGCTTCCTGAATAGACATGTTTCTATTAACAAATACGCTTTTCTCAAAAACAGAAAACGTGCAGACATTACCCAAAACCGAGTTGGAACACAATCCAATATACTTAGATATGAGAGCGGATAAAACTCAATTTAACTGGTGACTAAACGAAAATCTATTGGCAGATGAAGACTTCCTTAGAAGCCTGAAACTTAAGCTCAAACAATTTTTTTCAAGAAAATACTAATTCAGAAACAAAAATGAATGTAATCTGGAATACCAGTAAGGTGTTTGCACGAGGCCTTCTTATACAAAAAAGGTCACATAAAGGGGGGGGGGGGAGAAGAGTAGCAGCACAGAAAAAATTGGAAGAGATCCAACTAAAAAAAAATGAGATCATGCAAAATCCAACTTCAAAAAAACTAAAGAACCAACTAGAATTATTACAAAAAGAACTAAGATCGGAACTAACAAGACAAATAGACAAAAACTTAAAGAGAGCTAGACAAAAGAATTTTGAGTTACTAACAGTTGCGAACAAAACCAGAAAATGGCCAGCACACAAATTAAAGCCCAATAGAAAAAAGAACCCAATAGAAAAAATTCAAGACAATTCTGAAATTGAAAAACAAGATCAAAGCAAAATTTATGGATTACTATTCCAATTTATACAAAAAATAAATAAATAAATCCCAAGACATGGAAAACAACACAGATTTTATTACAAAAAAATAAAAATAAAAATGGGACACACATGCCAGAATAGCAACTTAACAAACTCAATGCTGAATTTACTGAAGAATAAAGGCAATCTGAAACCTTAAACTTAATAAATCCCTTGGACCAGATGGCTTCACCACCGTATATTACAAAAAATTGGAAGAAGTCCTGACAAAACCTCTTAAAAACACAACACATTTAATGCCATACTTTCAGAAGGTATCCCAAACTCATGCAAAGTTGCGGACGTCACATTAATCCCCAAAGAGGACAAAGACAACACTCAATTAGACAATTACAGACCAATTTCTTTACTTAATTTAGATTATAAGATCTTTATTTATATTTTGTCAGAGCGACTAAAACTAGTCCTAAAAGAACAAATTAAGGAAGATCAAACTGGATTTTTACCACCAGACACTTAAAAGAAAACATAAGAACAATGCTGGATTTGACTGAATACTTTGGAAAAAAATAACAAAAAATTAGGAATGCTATTTGTAGATGCACACAAAGCCTTTGATAAACTTAATTAGAACCATATGCTGCAGACATTGGATACTTGGGGGTAGGAGACAGATTTCAAAGATGGACACAAAACATATATAAAGAACAATTTGCTCAACTTAGAATCAATGGAGAGAAGACCCAACAATTCAATATCCAAAAAGGAACTAGACACGGTTGTCCCCTATCATCCTTATTGTTCATAACAGTATTGGAAGAACTTAATAATACAATAAGAGAAGATCTAGATATAATAGGTGTAAAGATTTAAGAAATATAAATACAAACTAAAAGCTGATGCTGACGACCTTGTTATCTTTCTGGAGGACCCACTTAAATGTATACATAAAGTAATGGACAAAATGAACAACTTTAGAAAAGTAGCAGGATTCGAAATAAACGCATAAATGTCAGTGATTATCACAAAAACATATCAACAGAAGAAGAATCAAATCTACAAGAGATAATGAAATGTAAAGTTGTAAAAATGACTAAATACCTCGGAATATGGATAATAAAAAAACCCCACTGAACTGTTCAAGAATAATTACACTTACACCTGGAAAAAAATTAATGATCTTGAAAAATGGACAAAACTGAAGTCATTTCTGGAAGAATTGCTGCTATCAAAATGTCCATCCTCCCAAAACTTAATTACTCATTAGACAATATTCTGATTATTACAATAAGATTTTTGAGATCTGGAATAGAGAACTAAGAAAGTTTATATGGGGGGGGGGGGTAGGAGAAAACTGAGGGTAAAGTGGAAGACTCTAACAGATACCAATATAAATGGAGGATGTAATCTTCCCAATTTACAATTTTACTTTCAAGCCAACTGTTTAATTTGGATAAAAGACTGGGTAACTCTTCAGAACAGCAAATTAGTTAAACTCACAAAAAACAAAATTAACAGAGACTTCGACCATCATTACACTCGCAAAGCAATTCTTGCAAATTAGACCTGAATAAAATACATGTTTTACAGAAAAATTCCTGGTTATGTCTCACCCCACGAGGCTTTCTTTAACAGAACTCAATTAACTACATGGTTAAGATATGAAGATACCTTAACAAAAAATAATCAAAACACCTACAGACTTAGATCAGCAGAAGAAATAATGACAATAGAAATACAAAAACATTGGTTTCTCTATAATCAACTTTCTGAGAGATTTAAGTTAGACTTGGCCCAAGAGAACTTTCAAACTGGAAAAAAAACCTGGATAACCTATTATTAAAGGAAAACCAGAAACTAACATCAAAATTTTGCAAACTGCTGCTGGATAGGAAATTAGAGCAAGAAAAAATCAAAAACTCTATGCTACATTGGGCAAAGGACTTGGGCAGAAAAATCAATCTAGATAACTGGCAATATGCCAGGAAAAAAACATTAAAATTCACCAAAAGCCAAAATCTGTGTGAAAAATATTTGAAGATGCAATTTTGATGGCATCTCACTCCTGCAAAGTTTGTCAGAATATGTAAAGGGATGGATAACTCCTGCTGGAAATGTCAGTCAGCGGTGGGCACGTGGTATCATGTGTGGTGCGAGTGTCCAAAAATAAAGAAATTCTGGACCCGCATACACACTGAGACTGGCAATATATTGGATATAAAATATGACATTACTATGGATACATCTCCTAAATATGACCAATAAATTACCAAAGAAAGTGGAAAATCAACATTGGAAAAAATTCTCTATATGATCACTGCAGGAAGACTACTTTTGGCACAGAACTGGAAAACAAACATTCTGTCCTCAACAGAAGATTGGCTACTTAAATTACAAGACATGACAGAATTGGACCTTCTAATGGAAGATCTAAAGAGATTGAAAAAGATTGGGAAATAATCACCAAATACTGTAAGAACAGATGAAAATAGAACAAAAATCATATTGATGGAATAAGGATAATAGGATCAGAAAAAATAAGAAACTATAAGAATACTAATCTAGGAAATAATGGTAATCGGAAGTGGAAGTAACTTATAAGAAACAACACAATTTAAATGTTACCAATGGAAGTATAAAATATAAAGCACACGTGAAAAAGAAGAAGAAATTGGCAATAACATTTAAGAAGTAGAATGTTTATTTGTTTTTATTGTTTTTGTTATAGGAAATGTAAATAATAAGAGGTAAACACAATTGTACATAAGCTAAACAAAATTGCAATGTACCGTATTTTCCAGCGTATAAGACGACTTTTTAACCCAGGAAAATCTGGGTTAAAGTCGGGGGTCGTCTTATACGCTGGGTATAAGGAGGGGGGGGGGACCAGGGTCCGACTCCCAGCCATGGAGACTCACTGGGTGATCTTGGGCAAGTCCCACCCTCTCAGCCTCAGAGAATGGCCAGGGCACACCAAACTTTCCCAACAAAGAAAGCCAAGGAGCTGGCACCCACCGGCAAACAGGTGCCACGAGCAGGGCTACTGCAGCACAGAAAGAAGCCCCGCGCTGCCGACACCATCCCTCCTCCTCGCTTGCCGATGCCTCCGAAGGACAAGGAGGAGGAGGAAGGAGGAGATGGCAGGAGGGGTCCTCTGGGTGGAGGGATGAAGAAGAAGAGGTGGAGGAGATGCCCACAGCCCCTTACTTTCTCCTCCTCCTCCTGGGCTACTTTAGCCCTTCCATTCCCCAGGAGGACCCTCACAGAAGGAGGAGGAGGAGGGAGTGGTGTTTCCTTCTTGCATGGGGGGACCTGGGGCGCAGGAGCTGCAAGAGCAACCTCCTCCTCCTCCTCTTCCTTGGCAGCGAGGACCAAGGACCGGAGGAGGAAGAAGAGGTTTGGTTTGCCCTGGCCATCGTCTGAGGCTGAGAGAGTGGGACTTGCCCAAGGTCACCCAGTGAGATTCCATGGCTGGGTGCCCTCTCCTTGGGTCGCCTGCCTCTTTCTTTTCTTTCTTTCTTTCTTTCTCTCTCTCTCTCTCACTCCCTTCCTTCCAAAAGAAAGAAAAAGGAGATCGGGAGAGGTGGCTATCGCTGGGAAATGGGGGAGTGTGTGTGTGTGGCTTTCTTGGTTGGGAAGTTTCTTGACAAAAGGTTTGGTTTGCCCTGGCCATCGTCTGAGGCTGAGAGAGTGGGACTTGCCCAAGGTCACCCAGTGAGTCTCCATGGCTGGGTGCCCTCTCCTTGGGTCGCCTGCCTCTTTCTTTCTTTCTTTCTTGAGAGATCTCTCTCTCTCCTGCTCTCTCACTCCCCTCCTTCCAAAAGGAAGGAAGGAAGGAAGGAAGGAAGGAAGGAAGGAAGGAAAGAAAGAAAGAAAGAAAGAAAGAAAGAGAGATTGGGAGGGGTGTGTCTCTCTGGAAAATGGGTGTGTGTGTGTGTGTGTGTGTGTGTGTGTATTTCTTTGTTGGGAACTTTCTTGCAAAAAGGTTTGGTTGCCCTGGCCATCGTCTGAGGCTGAGAGAATGGGACTTCCCCAAAGTCACCCAGTGGGTCTCCATGGCTGGGTGCCCTTTCCCTGGCCAGCAGCCATCTCCTTGGATCACGGTGCCTTTCTTTCTTTCTTTCTTTCTTTCTTTCTCTCTCTCTCTCTCTCTCTCTCTCTCCTGCTCCCCTCCTTCCAAAAGGAAGGAAGGAAGGAAGGAAAGAAGGAAAGAAAGAAAGAAAGAAAGAAAGAAAGAAAGAAAGAAAGAAAGGAAGGGAGATTGGGAGGGGTGTCTCTCTCTGGAAAATGGGGGAGTGTGTCTGTGTGTGTGGCTTTCTTGGTTGGGAAGTTTCTTGCAAAAAGGTTTGGTTTGCCCTGGCCATCCTCTGGGGCTGAGAGAGTGGGACTTGCCCAATGTCACCTAGTGGGTCTATGGTTGGGTGCCCTCTCCATGGCTGGTACCCTCTCCTTTGGTTGCCTGCTTCTCTCTCTCTCTCTCTCTCTCTCTCCTGCTCTCTCACTCCCCTCCTTCCAAAAGGAAGGAAGGAAGGAAGGAAGGAAAAAAAGAAAGAAAGAAAGAAAGGGAGAGTGGGAGGGGTGGCTCTCACTGGGAAATGGGGGAGTGTGTGTGTGTGCTTATATATATATTTGTGTGTGTATGTGTGCGTATGTATCTATGTGTGTTTGTGTGTATATATACTGTGTGTGTGTGTATATACACATATCTATATGCACACACATGTGTGTATATACATCCATATATACATCCATATACACACATATGTGTATATACACACACACACATACATATATGCATTAATTCACTTGCACTGTTTTATGTTTACATGTTTGATGACAAACAGCCTTATGTTTATGTGACAGTTTTTCTGCTAAGTACCTCAATGTCATAAACATTTGAATTAAAATTACCATACTGAAATCAAATCTGATGTTTTTTTAATTTTTATTTGGTGTGCGTTGGAAAAGGGGTTGTCTTATACAGCGAGCATATCCCAAACTCTGTATTTTAGCTGGAAAAGTTGGGGGTCGTCTTATACACCCAGTCGTCTTATACGCCGGAAAGTACGGCATATACACATCAATTGAAAATATATTAAAAGACAAAAAAACAAGATGGTTGTAAGGAGAGGAAGAGCTGACAAGTGAACATTATTTTAGCATTCAAGCCAATGGCCAGAATCTTGTTGGTGCATTATGCCAGCAGTCACACTTCCTCCAGGGTTTTGCAAACATTGGCAAGGGGAGGCAGACAAAATCTGCCAGATTTAAGCAGCCTAGTTCTTCACTGCCTTACTTCCTTCATGGCTACTGTGCCATAGCCTTTTAGCTCCTGGTACCATTGCCTATGATGGTACAGTTACACTAGCAAAATATGCTGGCAGGCTTCTAGCTACTGTACTTACACAATCTAATAATGACATTATGCATTGGTGGAGGGAGGCAAGCAAACCACTACAGCTTCCTTGAATTGCTAATCATAAAATTGTAATTTTTTTCCTTCTTCTAATCAGTTCAAGATTTTTCACTTTATTAGACACATAGAACTGCAGTGAACTTTTTGAAATTCCATAGCAAGAAATATAAAAGAAATAAAATATTTCAAAGCACCTGTCAATCTTTCTACATTGAAAGAAAAGCAACAGTGTGGGGCAGAGGGGAAATCACACACATATGCACAAAACATGCATCTTTGGAGAATCAGTTCTACAATTGAGAATATCTGTTTCCCTCCCCCCACCGCCTGCTGCTGCTTCCTCTTCTCATGCAAGACTTAACATGACCTTCATACAACTGCAATTCAATAAGTATTGTTATTCCCCCTTTTCCCTGTCCTCCCTTCCCCAAATTTAATTATATACTCTTTTATATTAAGGTAATGTGAGGATGAGATACAATAGACAGGTAGAAAAACTTCTAGTGGGATGGAAGGGAAAAGCATTCAAACACATTTTTAAAAGAAAATCCTATGAATTATTAAAGATAATTGGAGGGGATTCTCAGTAAAATTACTTTCTTCTTCTGTTGACATCTTCAGTACAGCTGGTTGTAGAAGAAGGAGCACATACATAAAGGGGACATTACATTTATGGCTTACACACTGAAACTAACATATTCTGTGGCTACATAACGACTTACTTTGGCAGTCACCTTCATGGGCCTTTTCCAAACACAAGTAGAAGACCCAAGTTCCGTTAAGGACATTTCTGTAAACCTTACAATAAAATATTTTGGGTCCCTCCCCTTTACCCCTGCACACCAATTCCCAAAAATGCCTCTGAAATTCAATTCAGCCCCTGGGCAAAAAGATGTTCCCCATCCTTTATCTAATTGGTAGTGTGTGAAGGGGGTCTTGTTCATCTCCCACACCCAATTTGGCCAGGTTCCTGCTCATGGGGTAAGTGGGATGGCCTAGGAATGCCTGCAGCTGCCATGAAAAGTAAGGTCCTCAAATTGGCATTACCGAGCAAGGCAAGGATAAGCAAGGATGTTGCTGAAATGCACTTTCCATCAGCCATAACCAGTCAAGTCATAAGAATATCGGTCCAAACAAATCTGAAGAGCCACAGGGGCACAGTTATGACCCCTCCTCTTTTTCCAGGCTTCCTTCAGGCCAACAATATTGATCAACACCCATCATCTCCAATGGCGGTGCTTTTCAGCAATTTTAACTAAATTCCATTTTACAAAAAATCCATGGCAGCAAGAATGAGGCACTTATTCCCATCTGCCACGATTGCAGATGGTGCCACCATTTCACTTTGCAAAACTGGTCTGCTTCAGATACCTATTCTGGCCTATGGAGCAGAATCAGAAGATAATACTAGCAACTGCTCAGTTCCATAGGAAGTTATCTGTAAAGTGTTGAAAAACATCTGTATCTTGAGTCCTATGTTGTTTAACCTCCACTAAACTCTTGAGATGACACATTAGGATTTGGAGTCTGGAAGCCATCACTATCTTTCTCCTTTGTCCAAGATTCCTCTAAAGTAGAATTGGTTATTGGGAGTAATATTAGGCTGCATGAGAAACTTTAAGATTGCATCCGAGACTGCAGTCCTAGGCACAGCTACGTGCAAGTAAACATGATAAATAAAAAAGAGACTTACTTTTGAGTAGACATGCCAAGGATTGCATTCTTGATGGTGCATTATCAAGCAGGCTTTAGAGAAGGGCATTAGCTTACTCTAGAATGAATCAAACTCCCCATAATGGATCAGGTTCAAAGCTGAGAATAGACCTGAATTTTTGTTGGATGCTTAATACTCCATTACCAACTATGAACACAGAGGTGTGTATTTCCAACATGGCTTCCCTGCACTACTATTGCACATTCTCCTGGAAAAATGTCAACCTAGCCATTTAATATGGGTATCTCCTGCTTTTGATACCTTGCTTTCTAATGACTCACTCTTTCAATGACTGCGAATTACAGAGATGTTACATTAATTCAACAGGAGTTATGCTCTTTCATCAGTTCTTCTTGCCTATGAGGCTTGTCTGGGACCACTTACATGAACGTGTGTGCATATGTGGTATTAATTTAGCTTTTGCATACATCCAAAAGTTATACTTAGGGCCTAAGCAGACTGCCAGAAATAGTGCACATTAAATTGAGGCACTGCCCTGGTTCAGTGCTAGGGAATCATGGGAACTGTAATTTATTGTGGCACCAGAGCTCTCTGACAGAGAAGGCTCAATGTCCCAGAAAAAAATACAATTTCCATGACTCCCTAGCACTGAGCCAGGGCAGTGCCTCAATTTAATGTGCACTATTTCTGGCAGTCTGCTTAGGCCTTTAGTGTATTATTAACATTTCCAGTAGCCAAAATGCATTTGCAAGCTAAAAAAAAACCATTTTCCAACCAATTCCACTTTCTGACATTCCTCTGGTCCTTAACCTGTCAGACACATAGGGGCTTCCTGTAGTAGAGAGTCTCTCAATGTCTATACTGGGCTATCATAATCGATCAGTTAAAATCCTTCAAAAAATCTCACAGGCGACTTAGATCTATCAGAGGCTGCTGAGGATGCATTAGCTGGAAATCCTGCACTGAGCAGGGAGTTGGACTTCCACTTCATTATTCTACACTTCTATAAGATCTGAATTTAAGTTCTACTTCTAGGGAGCAGAAACCACAATTTTTCAGCACTTTCATTGCTTGTTGATTTCAGTGGGTGAATGTTAAGAACATGCTAAAAGTCTTCCATTAAAATCAATGAGGGTTTACGGCTCTTAACTTTCACTGGGCAGTCTATGCTGAAGAATTATGTACAGAAACTACTCCAAGAGCTCTCCATAATGGAAAAGAGAAAATGCAATTCATTTTCATATTTGGAAAAGAATTCTAGAAGAAAAAAGCAATCAGATTTCAGTTTGGCTGCAATAAATGTGGCCACGAGAAATGCACTGTTTCATGTTCACAGGAAATTTTCTTTACAGGATACAAACTATGCAGGATTTGTTAAAAGATTTTTGTACCGTTTTCCTTGCCTCCAGTGAATCAAAACTCTCACAGCTGTCCTCTGGTGATCCTGTTTCCACGGGAACATCAGGTCCAAAACCAAAAAAGTCTTCATCATCACTTGGGGCATTAAATATGTCAGCCAACTTGAGCATCTGTTTCCAGTTCATTAAAATAAATGGAACATAGTCAGCCACAGCAACAATCATTTTTGTGGAATCTCTCATGAGAAAACAGGCATGTTAATAAATCATCACCCATTAAACAGATAGAGTACATAGAAAGTATATATGAGCCCAAAGCAGAGAGAAAACTAAGTGGGTTGCTTTAGGTTGTAAATTCTTTTATACTTATTTGGAAGGAAGGATGACATTCATTATGTCAAGTTTTTAAAAACTGATTTACTCAATTTGCATCTCCCAAGCCTTTGAGCAAACATACCATAGCCCATGTTTTTGAGGGGTTTGCAATATTTCAAGGAAAAAAAACCATGCAATTAGGGTAAGGTATACATAAACTGCATTTTTAATCCAAAATATGCACAAAACATCACCGTAGCACTTGAACATTTTAAAAGCACAAACAAAAATGTATAGATCAGGGGAACTGTGAAGAAAAGCCATACAAATCTGGCCCCAATACAGATATAGATCAGAAGCTTATTGCTGAAATGGGAAGACATAAGCATGACCTGTAAACCCCCCTAATGATCTCAGCAATCTAGAAGTTGAAAGATCTGTCCAGGCCTACTCAGGTGTATGGACTGACGTCTCATTCAAACCCTATTACCCCAATGAGCCAGGTTATGGTGCCCTTGAAGAAACTAACTTTGATTCTACAGTAAGCTTATATGTTTCAACTCCAACCTGAATGGGGTGGCAGAGGCATGATGGCCTCTATGCCTAGTACAACCCAAATTCAGAGTTCCCACTGCATGAAAGAGCCTGACCAATCTGTCACTTCTACCCAGTTCTTAGATATTGGATGTGGACCTTCCTTTAACCCTCTCCAACCTTACAGCTGGATAAAGGAACTTTTGTGTTGACCTCACTTCTTGTATATGAGTTACTAGATGAGGTCAAGGCAACACACCTGCCCCTCGGGGGAAAGGAAAGATTCTGGAGAAAGTCAATGTAGAGGCAATCAGTTTGGTAACCCCCTGGTACCACCTTTGATTACAATGTGGTTTAACTATAATCATCCATACATCTTTAACATACTGGATGTCTTAGAAACCTTGATCCATGAACTTACTTTATGTAACAAGACCAATCTGTTCTAAAAATTTAAATTTTGAGAACTCAAGATCATAGTTTTGAAACTGAAGACCATTTCAAGAAAAGTCTTAAAATTTATTATTATTATTATTATTATTATTATTATTATTATTTTGCTGTTATACCTCACCATCTAGAAATAAAGGTCATCTTCAAAGCCTTGTATTTTAAAAATCTAACAGAGATGGGCCTGGGTGCAGGATTTTATTTTTACTAAACCAGACAAATATGCCAACAATTTTAAAACTTAGTATGCACATCTTGTATATGTTGCTTCTGCAATGTATACATACCTGATCTAAAGTATCATTTAAATATTCCCTAAGCTGGGAAAAAACTGCAGGCAAGAGGCCAATATAAATATACCCAAAAAGGCAAGAGGTCTTGTTCAAATGACAAAAAAACAAACCAAAAAAAAAAAAAACCTGCTACTAATACACACAAGGGAATAACCTGTTTGTTATAAACACAAAACAGCTGCAATCCTACATGGCTCTGCATAGCATAATAGTTCTGTGTGGAACTTTGCAACGCTGGGCCATTTACCACCATTCCCCAGAACCTAACAGAACCACTGAAGCCCTCCTACCCATGGCCATGTATGCCTGGAAGAGACTGGCAGGCTGGTTACAGAATTACTGGGCTATATCGCTATAGCTGACAGTAAGCAATTTCACCAACCAGTGAGATCTGACCATGTCCTACAGAGGTCTGTAAGTCC
Organism: Phrynosoma blainvillii; assembly: GCA_026167975.1. Taxonomy (NCBI): domain Eukaryota; kingdom Metazoa; phylum Chordata; class Lepidosauria; order Squamata; family Phrynosomatidae; genus Phrynosoma; species Phrynosoma blainvillii. The sequence continues at coordinate 45,516,472 of JANUYF010000005.1, forward strand.
TCAGTGGATGATGTAAACACTTTACATCTGGCTACAGGAACACAATCAAATGCTTCTGTGATTCCCCTCACCCTGCTCTTTTTTCAAGCACAAATGGCCATGGGTGGGGGGCTTCAGCTCATGTATGCCCTACATGCCTGTGTATGCCACTAACAGGATGCCAGCCAATGACTGGAATCCTGTTGGTTAGTCCCAAGTAGCGTAGACCATATAAGTCAACCCAAGTATAGCCAAATGATTCAATGGCTTTGCTCTAGCTGAGACTAAAAAAATGATACCTGAGTACAAGACTGCAATTAAGGGTCAGCCATCCTTTAGCATGGAGAACTTTAAATAAGTTCTGGAATCCTGCAATGTAAAATATTTAACTAGCCCATATGCCTAAGTCATTGAGATACAAACACACACACCCCACACACCTGTCCAAATCACTGTTACACACAAATGTACAATGCACCAATCCTAAAGAACAAAAACCCGACAGATCAATAAGTAATCAACAAACTCAGAAAGTGCTGTGTGTTGGTGGGAGGGTGAAAACCAGAGGACAGTTGACAGGGAAGGAGAACTCTCTGGATGTCAGTTTGAACAGGAAAACTTCACACTCCAACATTTTGTTGCAGAACTCATTTCTACACTTGTTAGATATTTCTGCCCTACAATTTTTCTGTCTAGATGCTTGAGGATTGTCTGCAGACAACCAGGAAGTAGCTATTTTCAATCTTTGGCATGCTTATACAAAATACAAACTCATTATAATGGCATGTTCTGCACTTCAATCAAGTGGTAAATTCTTGGATTTTTAAATTGTCTAATCTACAGCACTGCTGTTCAATCTATGTGTTGAAATTCAGTTATGAGGCCAAGAGACATTAGATTGTTTTTGGCATCCAAGTTACAAGGCGCATAAGATGTAAAAAACACAAAAATGTGTAGGCACATACGTTTAACAAACAAGTGATTCAGGCTATCAATACTGAAACAGACATATTGCTAATTTATAAATAGGATGAATAACAATAAAAGCATATTTTAAAATGAGGCTGTGGCCATAGTCCCGTTATTAAAAACAATCTGAGGCTGCATCCACACTGTAGAAATAATATGGTTCGAGGGCTTTAACTGCCCTGGCTCAAGGCTATGGCATTCTGGGAATTGGAAGTCTGTGATGTCCCCAGAGTAGAGCAAGCCATCACAAACTTCAGTTCCCAGAATGCCATAGCCTTGTGCCAGGGCAGATAAAGCACTCTCAAACCGGATTATTTCTACAGTGTGTATTCAGCCTGAACTAAAATGCTGACAGTTTTGTTATTTACTAAAATATTTCTGTCCCACCCTATATCAAAAGATGTCAGGGTGGTATACAAGTAAAATCATTGAAGGCAAATTTAAAACAAGACTAGACAAATAAATAAATAAAGTAATTAAAAATAATAAATAGATTAAATACAAGTAAGAAGTTATATAAACAGGTTGAAGAGATTAAAACCACTTTAAAGCCATGTGCATTAGCATTTAAGATGAATCAGTGTAGCCCAAAGGCATTAATAGCCAAGTTTTTACCTGGTTCCTAAATGAAATCAGCATTGGTGCCAATGCCAATAGGACATCTAGGGGAGGAAAACCCCTCTCCCATGTGTTTTGGCCTCACTGGTGGGACCTTCCCCCAGAAGACCATGCCCTCAGGAAGGCACACATACAGTTTCACCTGTGGAAGTCTTCCTAGTGCCCTTTGTATGTGTGAAGACTACAACTTCCAGTCCACATGGGAATATAAGAAGTTGTAGTCCAACACACAGGAAGGGCATCAGATTGGGAAAAAATGTTTTATGCAATGAGATTCCTGCCTCCATCATGGTTTTGTTAGAGCGATGTGGCCCTATGGAAAAGATACCCGGATAGGGAGCTGACTTCTACTGAATGAGAACTTTGGTCCATCTAGGTCAGTTATAAATACTTAAATAAATAAATAAAATATTGTTTACATCAGGAGTTCCTACCCTTGGCTCTTCAGATGTTGTTGGGCTACAAATCCCATCATCTGTGATCACTGGTTATGCTGGACAGGGAGGCTGGGAGTTGCAGTCAAACAATATAGAGACCCAAGGTTAGCAACCACTGTTCTATATGGCTTGTCAAGCATCCCAGGGTTTCCTAGCCCTACCAAGAGATACCAGTCAGTGTACTTGGGGCCTATCACACACAAAGCAATATGTTCTTCCACAAAGCTATGGCTCCTCCCTGAGTTCACAACTGTTATATAAAGTTCTCAGTTCCTCTCAAATATTGGCAAATGGTTCTATTCTACAAGAGGTGTTTAAAATCTAGCGCTACAAATCTTCACAGCATAATGAAAATGCATATGAAGAACTGTGAAGTCTTGTTGGTATGATTAACTGGTTTTCAGAAGCAAGTGCATTAGTTCTTGCACTATTGTACAGCTAAGCTAGCAACTGCTGTGACTATCGTATGCCTAACTAATTTCTTCTTCTGCATCTACACCAGAGGAGTCATTATGGGGGTGTAATTACCACTTATTAATGAGGAAAGGGAACTTTTCGAGTAAAGCACCTTTTTTATTTCTGTGTATAGATATTAAGGGAGCCTGAATAAAGTAACACCACAGAACCTTCAAAAGGCTTTTCTTTTGGAGCTCCCTCCTGTATTAATTTTCAAGTCTTATTAAAATATACTGGAGTTCCCATACAGCAAAATGCCTTAATTTAAATGAGACTTGTACAATACACACAATTTACTGAAGGTGGACACAGCCAATTGAGTTTTGCGTTGAGCACCATGGTGGTGCATCAAGCCACAAAGGAAACTGGTTTCTTGCCACTAGCACTCTTATTTTCACATCTAGCTACAAAGAATCTGTTTGGTATAGGGGTAATTTAGCAGATAACTACTGTACACCCTTGACACAATGGCTACCTGATTTGTTTTAAAAGCCTGGAAATTCAATAGTTTAAAAACAAAAACAAAACACCACACCTGGGTAGAAATTAACAACTTGTCTGTACCATAAGCTTTCAACTAGTGTGCTGGCACCAGAACTTAAGAAACTTTTGTTGTTTTTAGAATAACTCCAGAAATCCCTGAACCAGTAAGATCAAGACTCATATTGGTTGAAAGATTCTGACAACTGTCATCCAATGCAGTAATTTTTCCAAGCTTTTGTAGAGACTCATATGTGTATTGACCATAGAATAGAATAGAATAGAACAGAATAGAAGCTTTATTACAATCATAGACCAGCACAGATAAAAAGGGGATACAGACTAAATGAAGGTAAGAACACAGGTTAAAAAAAAAGTATTTAAAATATCTGTTCAGATTACACAGCTCCAGTATAGAAAGACAAGATTGGCACTAGTTTGCAGTGGAGGTCATTGCCTGCAAATTTTAATCACAGTTGCACAGAATATAGCAGGATTCAGGACTGAGGTCTGAAAACAACACAGAAGTGTAAATTTGACAGGTGTGTCCTTGGTGTTTATGCAATAGAGGAGAAATAAGGCTGAAGCAGATGTCCCTGTAGTATGAGCACTGGAGTAATACATGCTCTGTTGCTTCTATTTGGCCAGCCTCACAGGGGCATAGTCTGTCTGAGAAGGGGGTCTTCTTATATCGGTCTCCAAGGACAGCTGAGGAGAGGGTATGATATCGTTCCAAAATAAACTCTCTGGTGTTCAGGTACTTCAAGTTTTGCTAAGTATGAAATAGGTGATGCCAAATATCTACTGGAGTCACTAGCAATAAAAGTTGGAGCACTCGTTTGTTAACAACAGATCTGGAGAAAAGCCCAGTGATGAAATTTTAGTCACCAGTGTCTGTTTCCACACTGACTGGAATTCATCTGCCAGGGTAAGTAGAACAAGGCTGGTGGGGAAGACAGGGCCAGTACAGACCAGCCAAAAGGGACAGCCAGGGGGTGGAGTCGGGGCCAGGGTAAGTAGAACAAGGCTGGTGGGGAAGACAGGGCCAGTTCAGCCATGAAACCCACTGGGTGATTTTGGGCACATCACATTTTCTCAGCCTCAGGGGAAGTCAATGGCAAACCTCCTCTGAATAAAGCTTGCCAAGAAAACCCCATGATGCCTTAGGGTAGGGTGACCAGATGTCCTAACTGCAAAGGAGGACAAGGCACTGCAAAATGCAGGATATTCAAGAAGAGTAGGACATTACAAAATAAAAGCTAAGCACACTAATATAAATATAAATTCATGCTTCTTAGTCATGCTCAAAATGGAGGACATTTGGAAATTCATCCTGGACAGGTTAAAATGTAGGGTGCATCCTTGAAAAGGAGGACAGCTGGCCACCCTGCCTTAGGGTCGTAAGTCGAAATGACTCGAAGAAACACAACTGATAGTTTGTAAGGTGCCACGTGACTCTGCATCCTCTGAATTTTAGAATCGATAGAGGAGTAGAGAAGGCCCCAAATGGCAGCAGAGGGCAGGCCTTATTCTCGAACAACTTGAACAAGTTTACCATTTGTTTTGGTGCTTGTGGGCGCTCCCTGCCCCAATAGACTCCCTCTTAGGCAAATTTCTTGTGCAGCAACTTTGGGCCTTTGCAGACTGCTAGGAATAGTGCAAATTGAGTCCACTTTAAGGGTTAGGGAATCATGGGAACTGTATTTATTGTGGCACCAGAGCTCTCTGACAGAGAAGGCTCAATGTCTCAGAAAAAAACAACACAATTCCCATGATTCCCTAGCACTAACCCTAACCCTTAAAGTGAACTCAATTTGCACTATTTCTGGCAGTCTGCAAAGGTAGTTTGTTTCTTTGGAAGCTTCATTGTCCCAAGTCTAAAATCCCTTTCCTTTAGATCTGAAGAGAAGATGGACCCCACACAGCCCCAGGTGTCCTCCTTTTCCAGGACAGGTCCTACATTTCAGCCCTCTATCCTGGAGAAATTCCAAAATGCCCTCCATTTTGAGCATGCCTAAGACACATTAATGTCTACTTCTATGAGTGTTTTGAGCTTTTATTTGGCCATGTCCTTCTCGAATATCTCCCATCATGAGCAAACCTAAAAAGCACGGATTTATACTTCTGTGAATGTTTTGAGCTTTTATTTGCTCACGTCCTCCATTTGTCTCGAATGTCCTCCATTCTGAACATGGCTAAACAGCATGAATTAATATTTCTGAGTGTTTTAAGCTTTGATTTGGTCATGTCCTACATCTGTTTCTAATACCCTCCATTCTGAGCATGGCTAAGAAGCATGAATTTATATTTCTCTAAGTGTTTTGAGCTTTTGTTTGGTCATGTCCTCCATTTTCCTAGAAGGTCTTCCATTTTGAGCAAACCTAAGAAGCATGGATTTATACTTCTGTGTTTTTAGCATGTATTTGGTCATGTCCTGTATTAGTCTCGAATGTCCTCCATTCTGAGCATGCCTAAGACGCATGAATTTATATTTTTCTATGAGGGTTGGTGTGTTTTGTTTTGTTTTTTAAAAAAAGCTTTCGTTTGGTCAGGCCCTCCACTTTTCTCGAAGGTCCTCCATTTTGCGGTGCCTTGTCCTCCTTCGGCGGTTAGGACCTCTGGTCACCCCAAGCTTTCCCAAAATGGAGGCGGCGGCGGTGCAGCCGTTTGTTTGCAAAAGCGACTCCCGCCGCGGGGCTTTCTCACCACTCACCTCCCCGCCGTCCAAACCCAAAACACACTGCAGAAATAATCCACTTTGAGACCGCTTTAACTAACCTGGCTCAGTGCTAGGGAGTCCTAGGAACTGTAGTTTGGTGAGGCATTCAACCTTCTCTGTCAGTGCCACAACTACAATTGCCAGGATTTCCTAGCACTCAACCAAGGCAGTTAAAGCGGTCTCAAAGTGGACTGTTTCTTGAGTGTGTTTTGGGCCAGGAGGACGAGAAACCTCCACCCGCGGCGTCCAGTCCCTTCCCTTTCCCTTCCCTTCCCACCCCAGTCCAGTCAGTCAGCAGAACAAAGCGCAACCGCCGCCACCCGCTTCTCCTTTCCCTCCATAACGGCCTGAAATTCAAATAGATTTCTCCTTACCGCCGCCGGGCGCGCGAGCGAGCGTGGCTGAGGGAACTGAGGGAAGGAGGGCCTCACTTAAGGCAGAGGCGGGCGCTGAGGTAAAGGCGCGCAACCAGGCCAGGCCCCTCAGCCGGCGGTTGGCGGCCCTGCGAGCCTGAATCCGCCTCCTCTGGGCGGGGAAAGGAAGCGGGATTAGAGGCCCACGCGGTTGGGGAAGGCGGGAAGGAAGGAAGAATGGAGGGACTTGGTGGGGGAGAGAAAAGACAAGGTTTCTTAGGCTGCCTCCTCGCTCGCTTTAACGCCAATGGCTCAGTGTCATGTAATCGTAGTTTGTTGGAGCGCACTTCCCAGAATGCTATGGCCATAAAGGTCTAAAACACACTGCAGAAATAATCAAGTTTTGACACCAATTTAGCTCCGAAACACATTGCAGAAATAATCCGGTTTTGACACCAATTTAGTTCCAAAACACACTGCAGAAATAGTCCAGTTTTGACACCGATTTAGCTCCAAAACACACTGTTTTGCCCTCATTACAGATTCCATACCTAGCACAGAACCCTAAATTGCAACCATAAAGGGCTGGTCCTCACTTGAAACAGGATCAAAAACCCAAAACTATGCCTCAAATATTAAACATTCACAGGGGAAGGCAACCTTTCCCCTTTAAGATCCGAGGGACTTCAGCTCCCAGAAGCCTCAGCCATGTTGGCCTATAGTCCCATGTTGGCCAATAGCTCCTGGGATTCTGGGAGCTGAAGTCCCTCGGCCCTTAAAGGGGAAAGGTTGCCTACCCCTGAGCTAGAACTTTGGCAAAGTAAAGGCCTTTGCAGACTGCTAGAAATAGTGCAAATTGAGTCCACTTTAACTGCCCTGGCTAAGTGCTAGGGAATCATGGGAATTGTATTTTTTTTCTGAGACATTGAGGCTTCTCTGTCAGAGGGCTCTGGTGCCACAATAAACTACAGTTCCCATGATTCCCTAGCACTGAGTTAGGGCAGTTAAAGTGGACTCAAATTGCACTATTTCTGGCAGTCTGCAAAGGCCCGACAGGCAATTTAAGGCCTGAACAGACTGCCAGAAATAATCCAGCTTCAGACCACTTTAACTGCCCTGGCTCAGTGCTAGGGAATCATGGGAACTGTAGTTTATTATGGCACTAGAGTTATCTGACAAAGAAGTCTCAATGTCTCAGAAAAAAACTACAATTCCCATGATTCCCTAGCACTGAGCCAGGGCAGTTAAAGTGGTTTCAAACTGGATTATTTCTAGCAGTCTGTTCAGACCCTTAAATGGACTCAGCTTCTTTTAGGAATAGGCTGTCTCATCCTCCTTATTGAAATCTTTCTGTTGGCTACCCTTTGGGCATCCTATCAAGGAGTACAGTCCCCACAAATTGATCATAGATGTTTCTAATTAACAAAGGTGAATCCCAAACCTTCATACACCCAACACACCAGGTGGATTGAACCCCATGCCCTAAAATCCACAGATAATCATTCTTGTACCAACTATATGAACCAGGTGATTACTGTTTGACTAATCACATAAATCTGTACCCACGGCTGTGGTTGCATCTTGTCTGATCTCTGTGAACAATTCATAGTTAGTTGCCCATGTTTGAGAGCTTTGTCTTACAGCAGCCAGGCAGGCCCACCAAAGCCAATGTCTCCCATTTAGCAATAAGATAGTATTTATTCTTAGGACGTTATCACACGGGAAGCTCAGAACAGAAGCCGGCTTTAAAGTGAAAGTGCTACCGCAAAAGCGGAAGCAATTAATTAGCTGGCTTTCCCCGTGTGAAAACCTCCTGCGCATTTAAAAGGAGGTTACTCCGAACAAAAAGTAGGCAGAAACTTCTTTTTATTTTCGGAAGTTCCCCGAAAATAAAAAGAAGCAGTTTCTGACTACTTTCTGTTCAGATTAACCTGCTTTTAAATGTGACGTCGTCTGAAAATATATCCGCTTTTGCGGGTTATTTTCAGTTTAAACCCCCGTTTCCTCACAGGATTTCCCCCGTGTGATAACGTCCTTAGACTTGTAACGGGCACTTACTACAGTACCTGTAGGAAAGTAACTGCACAGTGTGTTGGCTAAATTAGAACTACAGGTGGGTTGGGAATCAGATGATCCTCCAGCTGTTGCTGTGCTGCAAGTCCCAATGGCCCTAGATAGCATAGACAATGGTCAGGAATTGTTGGGAGTTGCATTCCAACAGCACCTGGTGGACATGCACAGCTTCATCATGCCTAGGCCCATAAGAAGATGAAAGGCTCTCCCTCCATCCCAACAGCCATCAAAGGGAGAGAAGAAGAGGCAATATCTTCTGGACTTAATCCTCTCCCGCACTGCCATCCCTTCTTCCTTTTGTGTAATGTTTTAATTAGACTGTAAGCCTGAGGACAAGGAACAAGGTATTATCTTTCTCTTGTAAAGCACCATGAGTAATGGTGCTATATAAACAGATGATGATGATGATGACAATTCCCTCCCTTATTGTAGTCAAAGAGGTTGGCTAAACGTAGAAATATTAACCTTAAAATGCATCATTTAAATAATGGTTTGAATTGCAACACTATAGCAATGAAACACAGAGGTGTGACTTAAATTTTGTTGGAAAACAGAAAAAAGAAAGACGGGGAGTCTGCAAATGGTCATAAGTTTCTTGTGAAATGAGTGACTTTTGCATTCCCAAGATGCTTTCATAGGTTTCTGTTATTAGTTGCCCCTGCCATTTAAGATCATGGTGAAGCCATTCTATTTTGTTAAATAGCTGTCCAGGAGCTAGCCCTGAGCATGAACTCAAATGATCATGATAGAATGCCCTATGATAAATTAAACTGAATTAAACTGGATGGCATTATGATATAAATGTGCAGTTACCTTCAGCACTGTCAAATTCCCTTAAGAAATGCATGGCTATTTTATACAGTTTACTCCTCCCTCCTCCTTGCTGCTGCGTTTCATCTTTTAAAACTTTATACTTTGGTACTGTAATTCTTTTCTTTCTTTTTTTAATATACAGTCATTCTTTCCCTAGTATTTCCTTTTTAAATGTATGATGCTTAGAATGCCTTTCCTCTGCCTTTATGTAACAGTGAAGCTGACTTACTCATTTTATTGGAATTAATTCAGCTGCAGCCTGACCAACTGTATCATAACTAGCATTCAGTTTATGGCCATAGCTTTCACATGCATTTACTAAATTTCTGCAACTTAAAAAAAAATTCGTCTTTTGCCATTATTTCAAAGGCTTTAGTTGTCTTTGTGTTATTACCTTCTCAAAAAGCTCTTATCTGCATCTCAGACATGATGTTACAGCTAGACTCTAGGTGCTCTTCATCAGCAACTTGATACATGAGACTGGGTATATTTTATAACTATTGGTTCTGGAGTAGCCTTTGACTTTGCTCATCATCCTATGAGAGTATTTCTGATGATTGTTCAGCCCCTCCCTTTGAATTTAAACCAGTGAGTGAAATTCATAACCATAATTCTGCTTGAGGCTTATGATACACCCTATAATTGGGCTGAAGCACTTTTGAACTGCTGTTTTCTGAGCAGAATAAATGTCTACATGAAGAAGACACTATTAGCTGCTATGAAAGCAGATCAGATCTGTCAATTTGTATAAGTCCTTCTCATTGTAGCAAAATATAATTGTACATTAAGGGCATCCTCTATGAAATGCCCTTGCAAATAGGGGCAAATATATGTCATCGAATAAACAGTGTGTCTTACTGTTTGTTTTTGGTTTTTCGTTCATTTCTAAAACTATATCAGAAATATTAAACTAAAGCTCAGTTCATATGTGGCATTTTTAACACTTAATAATTGGGGGTCCATTCTAACAATAAGATTTTAATCTCAGTTTCCTACCATCACATCTATCAAGATCTATCAAGCATTTTAAGTTGCCAGCACTTTCCCAGTTCTCAGTGAAGAGTGACATATGTATCTTAAAAGGATTACTTGCTGCTGAGAAGAATAGCAATCCTCTTTTTCCTGCTCTCAAAATCCTCTCATAATTTTTTTTTAAAGGATAGATGAGACCTTTTCTACAAAGCAAGGTAATCTTGTAAACTATCTGCATACAAAAAATGAAATAAAACAATGTTAAAATTTAGTCATAGCTCCTCTTGTTTTGAAGCAGTATGCATTTTGCTTTCATGGTCCCTTGTTTTCTCAGCCTTTTATATTTTTAACAGTATTATTCACAGTATTATTTGCCATCAGTTTTAATGTCAATTGTTTGGTTTATTTTATTCAGATGTTTATGAACAACTTAAGTTTTTTCAGATTTTCATAAAAGTATGTTTCCAGGATGCATTATACTATATTTCTCTATACTTTATGTTCCAGTTCTTAGAATACATTAATATCAGAAGCTGTAATAGCTGTAATATCAATATATATATATAGTGTGTGTGTGTGTGTGTTTTACTACATATTTTACCCCATATCCAAGTTGATCTGTACTATAAATATACTGTTGGTGCTGTGCTAATTATATTCAATGATCAAATAGCCATTTGTTTAAGATAAGAATTAAGACAGTCCCATACAATCATAGAATCATGTTGGGCCATGCTGCACAAAGCTAGGAAGTTGGAAGCTAAGATCGTGCTTTAAGAGATATGTCTCAAGTTCAGGAATGATGATGTGCAATATTGCAACTTATATACTTGGTTATATGATATCTTTTGTGCACTACACATGCTGTCATGTCTTGGTCCTTCAAGCTCAAATCAGGCAAGGAGAGTGCCATGGAACTGGCAAAGGTGCCCTAACATGTCCTGATTGTGGATTGTTTCATGGAGCATCTGAGATTTACCATATTCATAGTGGAAGCCTCCTTTGAGCTGAACTATACCTGTTTGTTGGTTACAACAACAATAGCTGAAGGAAGGGGTCAACAGCAGCAGATGAGAATCTTCCCTGATGTAAGTGCTACTCTCTGGTGCTTTTAACTGTGTTAATGCCATAGTAATCATGGCACAATTTCTTATTTAGGAACTTTGTCAAATTTGTGTGTTATCTGCACTGATTGCTTTTTGTGTACATCATATTTCAAACCCACAATATGTCACTCATACCATTAATTGTCTCTGAGTATGTAGATTTCTGCTGAGCATAATTACAACATTCATTTATCCACACTTTAAGGACAGTGTCTAACCCTCCAGTAGTAGAAAACATAATATATACATGTTATGAAACATGTATAGTAAAATATAAGGAGTATCTATAGAATCCATCTTTGTTATTTCAATGATGATTTGTTTTCCCCCTGCTTAACTTCATCTGATTGACCAGACTACATTATTTCAAAGTTGCTATTAAACATGCAGGAAGAGCATCTTGATTTATTAATGAGTCAAATATGTATTATGCTGTCTTGATATATAAATTGTTTTCACAGGATATCAATTTCTTTTCCAGTGTTTTCGTCTTCTGAAATCAATTTACATACCCTCAAGTTATTTAACAACAGAACATGATCTTTAGCGTTACTCTGTCTGACATTTGTGGTTAATTCTTCATACCTGAACTAACACCACAGAATGAAATGCCCTGTACTGCCCAGTGAAAGCCTTGTGCCTTGTGCATTCGTATGTATGTATGTATGTATGTATGTAAGACTTAGGCTGCATCCACACTGTAGAAATAATCCAGTTTGACACCACTTTAACTCCCATGGCTCAATGCTATGGAATTCTGGGAGCTCTGGTTCCACAACAAACTACAGTTCCCCAAATTCCAAAGGTGTCAAACTGGATTATTTCTGCAATTTCGATGTGACCTTAGGCTTTATAAGCTCCATTGGTCCTCTTTTGGGGACATCTGAACTTTTATTATCAGGCTGTTTGTCATCTCACACAGGTCTTACTGCATTCAGCCCCAACCTAATCATCTTAAACAAAAGAGGTGTAAAATCTTCAGCACGAAACAGTGTATCTAATTAAAACCCGGAATCTGACCATTTGGCTCCTGAAACATCAAAATGCATGGCAACCCAGTCACCTCACCTCTTGAATCAGTGAGTCATCAGAAGAATCTTCTGAAGACTCTGGCAAGGAAGATGCTTTTGCATTGTTAAGTGATGCAACATTAATTTCAGAAGCATTAATCTATCAATAGAATTTACCCCTACTTTAATTAGTTTGTGTTCTTAAAATACCAATGGTGCCTTGGCATAGTGAATTGTAGGTATTCTCCACATGGGGTGACAAAAAGTATATGGAGGGGAGCAGGCTAACTCACTTCCCCAAATTACACATCTACATTGGTCAGTTTTATAACACTTCATGAGTTCATAATTTCATATGAATATATGTGTGGCCATACAGCACAGTAATCCGTATGTTGATTTGCACCCTATATTTAGTAAGATTCATGTGTGAACCTAGACAGAGAGATTCTTATCATTTGAACAAGTATACATACATTGTAAGCACATGTTCAGTATAACATTTGAACACCTCTTTGTCTGCCGAAATATGCCCTATATCTACCACCCATCTCTGTTCTATTACAGTTTCAGTGCTGTAGTACCAATTGAGCAGGAAACAGTAAAATCCTTAATGCAGTGGTTCCCAAACTTTGTTCCTCCAACCAGCTTGGCCAACGCTAAGGAATTATGGGAAATCCAAAACATCTGGAGGATCAGTGTTTGCGAATGCGTTGATGTTTCAAATTCACTGTAACTTCCTTCATAAACCTGTCCTTGTGAGATTTTATAGGATTCTTCCTTAGTGACATTACTTTGGAGTAGACCATTTTAAATATAAATGGGGGGGGGGGGAGGAACCAGTGTAAAAGGAAGTTCATTCCCCATCCCCAGTTTGAAAACTCCCCTTTCAAAAATGTTTTCTTGTTTTTCTGGAATGTTTTAGATTTCATATGTAGGACACATTATATCCTGTACTTCGTATTAATAATAAGTGTCTATACACACACACACACACACACACACACACACACATATCTATATATACACACACACTTTTGGGAAAAGAATTTCTGCAAATTTTCTTGAATTCTGCCAAATATTAAAATATAAATGCACATAATACAAAATTTGTAGCTACTTGTCTGATGTTGGTAAGCATAACCCTCTCATAACTGGTGAATATAATTGCAAATGCCATCTAGTTCTAAGAGGAGGAAATGTATAGACACTTGTGTATTTTCACTGAGAGACTACTTAAACACATTCAAGAAGTAGCATGATGCCAGCTTCAGAAAGAAGTGAGACTGTGTGTGATATCTTTGTCAGTGCTTTGTCCAAGCACGAATAGTAACCTGTGAACAGCTGCTTCATCAAACCAAAAAAGATTTCTTTCCATGACATGATTGAATGTCATAACTTCAAAATATGACAATATATGATAAGCCACTCCAAACTGAAGGGGGGCAGGTCAATGTGTCAATTTCAGCACTTTTCACTTGCTATAGGAGTGTTGTTGATCAGAACAGTGTGAACTTTAATATATTTCAAGTAGATGATGACTTCCTAGCTTGCAGAACTTTATGGATTATAATATTTATTGTCTGAGAACCTTTCACAGACCAAGACCTTTTTCAGAAGACTGAAGTTTTATCCCTAGTAGGCATAATATTTATATACACATACATGGTTATTGTAAGATTCCAGAGACATAGCCACGTTAGTCTGGAATATCAGTATGCAAAGAGACCTTGCAGCACCTTTGAGAATAACTTCTTTCACACAGTTAGGGCCTTTACAGACTGCCAGAAATAATGCAGCTTGAGACCACTTTAACTGTCCTGGCTCAGTGCTAGAGAATCATGGCAATTGTAGTTTTCTGAGTCATTGAGCCTTCTCTGTCTAAGAACTCTGGTGCCACAATAAACTACAGTTCCCATGATTCCCTAGCACTGAGCCAGGACAGTTAAAGTGGTCTCAAGCTGCATTATTTCTGGCAGTCTGTAAAGGCCCTTAGTCTCAAAGATGCCTCAATGTCCCTTTGCATGATTATTGTGAGAAAACTGTAAGTGAGACTGATAGACAAAGTCCCTTTACATTAATTGTTGTAAACAGCTCTAGGAGGTGGTGGTGCTCATCTCCGTTACTAAGATGAAGAGCCAGCATTGTCCAAGGACTGCTCTGGTGTTCATGTGGCCACCAAAGTGGTAGCTATTTATCTACTTGCACTTTTACATGCTTTCAAACTGCTAGGTTAGCAGAAGTTGGCACTAGTTAGCCCTTAAAGGGGAAAGGTTGCCTACCCCTGCTCTAAACAGTTGCAGCAACAGACACCAATGCATAGACAGTGGCCATATAACATGTAGTTTGGTGTCCTAAAAACTTTTGGCATTAAATCTGTTTTCTTTGACTATGATGTACTGCCAGGACAATTTGCCCAAGACTCATCTGTTACTTAAAATGCTGGGGTTCTAGGAGGGCACCTACAATTGACTTCAATGGGGGAACTGATTGAGCTCAATAGGAATCAGCAAGAGGGCTTAGTTAACTTTTTTAAAGCTAGGATTTTAACCTATGTATAACAGTTCCAAAACCAGAACTCCAGACAGCAGATTCCAAATTAGTTTATTTATAATAAGGGTGGGGGGGGGGATTAACTATCACTCTAAGGCACTTGCTCACACACGTGCACAAGACCTAACAATGTTAAAGGTGGTAGCTGACAGCAATTTTAGAAAGTTTTAGCAGCAGGCTATGTGTTAGCGGGTTCAGGCACAGAGCTCCGATTGGGGGTGCAGTGGATGATTCTGGCACACAGCTGGGATCTTGTGTAGAGGAGTCAAGGGAGAAATGGACAGAGTGTCTGTCTGTGCTCAGCCGAGACCAAATTGGGACTGCCCCAAACATCTATATTTATAGGAATAAACATGACCTGAGGCAGTTTCTCAGGAGTTTGAGAGGATTGTTCCAGGAGGAAGAATGGCCAGAGCTTTGGGGAAATGGTAGGGCAATCAATTCAGATGTCTAACCCAAAAAGGTGTCATCTCCAGAGGGAAGTGCCCTTTGATTCCCAACCTTTTAGCAAGTACCTGCTACATTGCTCTCCATCTCACACCTATGTGAAGAGATTATGCAGATTCCAGCTACAAGGGATCTATACAGTTTACCTGCACTAGCTCTCTCAAAGCAATGCTTCTGGATCTCCGTATTTGGGCAGGCTACTGTCCTTGAATCAGAGCAGCTCCAGTGACTATGTGACCAAACATCCCTTTTTAACATCAAGTTAATATCAAAGTTGACCAGGGGTGAAGGAGGGCTAGCCCATGTGGTAATAGGCCCCTGTTACAATTTAAATAAGATTGGATCAGGAGATGTCAGTCAGAGGATCCTCTTTCCTGAATGTTTATTTTATTTTCTTCTGACAATAAAAACAGCCTAAACAAAATGGGTTTTTAAAAAACAGAATGAAATTTTCAGTAGCTTTGAAATATGGCTAATTCATCTTTTGATCCATTGACGTACTTATCCTGTTCAGTAAATTGTCAATATCGTCACACTTAATTATGTAAACTGAGAATGAACATCTAAAATATAGGCAGTTTAAGCAGCAGATATTTATATTTTCACAGCATCATTCTCACTTTATTTTGATTATTTAAATTTGCAGCTGTCCTCTCCATTGCTAGGATTTCTCCCCCTCCACCCACTGGATTCAAACATCTCTTATAGTTTATAGATTATTCTCCCTTTTCCTCTTTTTTGTGTGTGTCATTTAATTTTATAAAGAATAAAGCTTGCTTTTATAAAGAGTTTTCACTCCATCAAAAAGAAACAAGCAGCCAAAACAGCTTTTCTTAGATTTCTATTACAGTATATGGAACAGAAAGAAACAGGGAACAAAATGGAACCAGAAAGAGATATATTGACTATAGACACAGTGTTCTGTAATCAAACAATTATTATACCTTAGAACCACTTTGAACAGGATGTCACTCCCAATTGTGGGATGTATGCATCAGTAGTAATTTTCCATCAGGTATGTACAATGGGATTAAGAAATATGCAAGTATGTACGAAGTCAGCATGATGGGAAAGCGGGGGAAAGATTGCCATAGAAAAAAATTTTTATTAGGATTACTAGACAGGTAGATAAGTCTATAGATTAACTGAGGCAGAAGAGGAGAACTGGTACCATTGTTGGAACCAAAGGGTCAAATGTTTGATTTTTTTTCTGGATTACCCCTACTAACATTAAGGAACATCATGGTATATTTAGTCCCTATTTTGTACAATAATTTTTCTTTACAAAGAGCTGGAAATTTAGTGCATCTCTGGCAAATACACAGAATGAACTGCAAAAAATCTACAAGGTGTGAATACTTAAAAGGTCCTACAAAAAATTGATTGGTGTTGATATATTCTCCCAGTGCCATAAAAGTGCTTCTTTTTTATCTTTTGTTACAGGGTTTTTAGTGTTACAGAAGCAAATTGTACTCTCTCTTTCTCGCTGAATGACTACATCTTTAAAGTTCAGCAAAACATCATTGTTTCCCTCAGACAGGAAGCAGCTTATCTCCTCTTTCCAGAAAGAAGTGCTTGTATAGAGGAACACCAGAAACTTGTCAAGCTGCCCCAGGAACAGAATAATGGTGTATGGAGGAGAATGAATGCTGGGAAATTATCTAAATCCTCAGCACTAAAATCCAGTTAACAGAGCAATGGAGTTGTCAAGGTTGTCTTCAGATACTCTGCTCTGATTTTAGGTTTTGGAGAAGCCTTTGCAAAATCAAACTACATTCACTTTAAAAAAAAAAAAATTAGCTCTAAAATATCTAACCATCATGTATTGTTACTCTTTTGTGTGTAATAAAAACTAGTTTCCAGAGGGTGGGGAAAGTATCAGAGATTTGACTCTGTTAGCTCTGTTGTTTAAGTAACTTCAAACAGGTGCCATAAGCTATTTGTGTTATTATCTTAGCACTAGAATTGTTAGTGTATGCTGTCAACTAACAATACAGTTAGCCCTCCATATCCACGGTTTCTGCATCCATGAATTCAACCATTCACAGCTTGAAAATATTCCCCAAAAAAATAAATTCCAAAAAGCAAACATTGATTTTGCCATTTTATGCAAGAGACACCATTTTACTATGCCATTGTATATAATGGGGCTTGAGCATCCAAGGATTTTGGTATCTATCAATTGGGGGTGGGATCCTGGAACTATAACAAGGGCCCATGGTACTAAATTATATTGGCAAACAGTACAAAAATGGCATCAATAGTAAAACCTTTTCAAAAGAAAAACCCTTCTCATAAAGGCAAAATAATAATAATAATAATAATAATAATAATAATAATAAGTTTATGCTATTTGCTTAAGAAAGAATTATATTTGATAATTCTTGTTCTATAGAAAAAACCTTAGCATTTCTGATAGTAAACCTTTATCATTTAGTAATGATTTCTCAGTGGGGAAGGGAAACTTATTTTGATCTCTATGTAAAGGAAAGCAGCACTCATTCTACCATGTCCTTTGTATATGCTGTGATGCTGAGTTGAAGTTTATCTAATGTTAGAGAAAATAGTAAATTGAGAATTCAGACTGATCTGAACAGTCATATGGAAGACCCTTCCAAACCTGTGATTTCTTTGATTATAACAAGGAAAGTGTTGCTGATTGGAGTTGGCCATGATCTGGCCAGAACCTGTCTCTGAGGTTTAACTGAATGGAAGAAGACTAATCACTTGTCCTTCAGTTTAGGGGAGCAAACTAAACCATTGGGATGTGGATAGACAGAATGATTTGGAACTCTTAGAACAAGTTGAAGGTACAAAAATTCCTCAAACAATCTAAAGAGAATCATCATTTATTAATGTGTTAATGCTGTGAACCTCCTCTTACGTTCACTGCTTGTGTGTATATGAGTGTGTGTGTGTAGATAAACCATGTAAGTGTCTGTACCTCTAGAAATCTAATTGTTCAGAGCATTACTGCTCAAGAGTCTAACCGTAACCACTGGGTGACTTTGAATGGAAATGTTCAATGCTCCTAATGTCCAGTTCTCATTGACATTCTGACAGGCACAAAAGCCTGCAGAGTTTTGGGTGTGTAACTTGACAAATGAGACAATGTTGTTGTTTATGGGGTGAAACTGACAGGCCAAATGGAGCGATCTGTGGACGCTCCAGCTGCAATCGCTCCAGGACCGCGGAGACTGGATGCTGTTGTCCTGAAGCTGTCCACTGCCAGGATCCTGAATGGGCCACTGGCAGGAGCAAATTTTTGCCACTCCTTTTCGGGTTAACTTCGGGCTGTGTTAGCCAATCCCAAGGTAGCTTCTGGCCACTTAAGGGGTGTGAATCCTTTAAACACCACACCTCCGAAGTGCCTGGAAGGCACTTTATTTGGCCTGTCTGCTTCATGCCATTGTTGTTTAAATACATCATGCTTTTTCCTATGTTGTAAGGCAGCAAGCTGGTAGTGATAGTTGCTTAAAATTGCAGAAAAGAAGGGGAAAATGTAGGAGGTGCATTTCCAGTGCTAGTGGCTGCTCAAGGGGCTCGGCAAGAGTGGTGATGATGGAAAGACAAGAAGCAGAAGCTTGGTGTGTTTATTGAACTGACTCAGCTAGCTGCCTACTGAGAAACAATATTAGAAATGTTAGTTATTGACTTAAGTTCATGTTTGTGATTGATACTTGTTCCCCTAAAAGGTGGAGAATGTGGGAGTCCCCACAAGCATTGTAAGCATCTCCTTGGAATTTTGGGGAAATTATAGCTTAAGAAGAGGACTTGCAAGAGGAGGGTAACTTCAGAAGTCTTTTCATATGTATATACCAGTACTAACTGCAGAGAGGCTCCAGTTTCAGTAAATAGAAGGGTTTTATTTAGAAATATGCAAAGATGCACACAAACATACCAATGCAACCTTAGGACCATAATGACTAACAGAAACAAAGGCATGGATGGTTGAATAGCAAGATATTGGGAATTAAAGCAGGAAGTAATTACCAGTCACAGGAAATGAAGAACAGTGTCTGAGGGCTACACAGGGAGAGTGGAGTGGGACCCTCTGTGCACACATGGTCTGTGAGCACAGGATCTGTGAGCAACATATTTTTGGCTATGGCTGGGGTGGATATTTATATCCTATTTCATACTCTGGATGGGTACTTGATGCTACCACATGGTGTAACAAAGGCTTTGGTGGTTTTCTCATGGAATTGACAAAAGGGATTGGATCAGCTGATGTCTTTAATTCTGGCATAATAAAACATTGGATTTGAGATGAACCCTGATAGTTGGACAGGAAAGGTAAATAGGAACATAACCTGGGGTGAGGTGGAAGGTATAGTCTTTGACTGCTTTTGAAATGGGACTTGCTTTGTCTCCATTGCAAGAGAAAATGCGAAGAGCCTGGGAGGCATGGAGTGATCAGCAAACCATGTAGCATTTATTTTAGTTCTACCTATGTTTCTCACATGACTTCTTACATGTTTAACTTGCTAGTCTCCAAAGGTCATCATGACCTCTCAAAACATGCCCAATGCTAGGCATTAATTATGAGATCCCATATCCAGCAAGAGGGTATAAGTATGCTAAAACACTGAACTTACTACACAGTCTTGATCATTCCCAAGCATTGTCTGTTTGGAAAAGTTACTTTTTTGAAGTCCAAGCATATTCCTGCAAGTAGCACTGGCCAGTAGCACTTACAAGTTCTGGGAAATATTAATGGTAAAAATCACAGGCTTCTAAATCTTGGCCTAAGTTAGTCCTAGTTAGAGTAGACACATTGAATCAATGAAATTTATCTATATGTTGACTCATAATTTAACAATTGATTAATGTTGTTTTATGATGAGTCACTTCTTATAACTAGAAGATACCGAGCCAAATGACCTAAGGCTCTGACTAAAAGAGAATTCCTATCTTTGTAGCCATCCTAAATGAACCAAAAAGTAAAATCCTCCAAAGTGACAATCAGTAAAATTGTTTCACCAGATATGTTCAAAAGATATCTGGCTGTCAATTAGTTTCCTTGCAAAGTACAAAGTGTTGGTTATTACTTTAAAGCCCTATGTGGTTTGTGATCAGGTTACCTACAGGACTGCTTTCTCCCATATAATCCAGCCAGTAAACTCAGGGCCTCTGGGAGACATCTACTTCAGTCAACTAGGCTTTACTGTTACCCAGACAACATTTTCTTCAGCTGCCCCCAGGCGGTCAAGCAACCTGCTGAAACAGATTTGTCAGCTTAAGATGTTGCTGTCTGATTTTAAATCAGCAGTAGAGATTAGTCTTTTCAGGCAGACCTATCCAGATTATCTTTAAATTATGGTTTTAAAAGTATTTACTGATGGATTTTAATACATATTCATTTTGTATGCTCTTTTAACTGCAGTTATGTATTTTGTTACAACTGAGCACAAAAGTTAGAATCATACAAGCCACTGTATTCCCTGTTACCATGTATGGATGTGAGAACTGGACAGTTAAGAAAGATGATAGGAAGAAAAGCAACTCATTTGAGATGTGGTGCTGGAGAAGAGTGCAGAGGATCCCATGGACAGCCAAAAGGACAAACAAATGGGTCCTAGAGCAGACCAAGCTGGAAGCCTCCCTGGAAGCTGTAATAAGAAGTTAACCTTGGGGAATTTATAATTAGCTCAAAAATAATAAGTAGGATCAGGACCCAATGTGTACAGGGAGAGGGAGGGAAGAGCCTTCACAGAGACAGCATTTTCCCAAAAGAATGGTACTTTTATTAAGAGAGAAAAATAAATCAACAATCTGTAAGAAAGATTTCACACACAAAATAGTTACCTAGAAACTCTGCACTCCTTGTAGAAGAATGAACTCAGCTGCTTGCTTATGGAGTGAAGTGTTGGAGACATCCGAGGGATACCGGTCAGGAATTTCAGGGAGTGAGTGAGATTACCCCTTCCCTTTCAAAACCAGCTCACAGAATACAGATTTTGTAGCTCTTGATATAGGCTGAAAATAGCCTGGAGTGAAGATTGATTATTGTATATCAAAGGATTCCGGATAGGTTGTCTTTGAAGCAGACAATTTCCAAAGAGGGGAGATGGTGAGTTGATGTTATCTCATTCTTAGCTGGTTGTAAATCTCTGTGTCTCCGGAATTCAGAGGGTGTAAATGTCCTGCTTTGCAACTCCTAAGCCTACCCTTTTGATCTGCAAATTGTTGTAGGTGCAGACATGATCTTTCAAGTGCCGACATGATGTGCTCGCCTTGGATCCATGGTGGTTGGGCTTCTCCAGTGTAGGGTCACGGCAGGGACCCACAAAAAGAGGGGTTTATATTAAATCAATTATTGTAGCAAAGCCAAGATGACCAAACTGAGAATGTTGTACTTCGGACACATCATGAGAAGGGAGGACTCACTGGAAAAGACAATGTTAGGAAAGGTGGAGGGAAGTAGGAAGAGAGGAAGGCCACATGCCAGATGGATGGACTGTATTAAGGAGGTCATGGATATAGGGTTGCAGGAATTAAGCAGAGCAGTGGAAGTCAGATGGTCTTGGAGATGTCCCATCCGTAGAGTCACCATGGGTCGAGGTCGACTCGAGGGCAGTTAACAACAACAATGTATTTTGTTCTTGTTTTATAAAATTATTATATACAATTATCATTATATAAAAGATGTTGTCCTTTAAAGAGAAGTGGATTCTGGACAGGCAAGCTATCATGTTAAACCACAGGTATGCAGACTCCCCCTTTTTTCCCCCTTGAAATTCAGGATCCATCAACTGAGGACTGGTGCTAAATCAGTGATTTATTCTGTGTTTCAGAAAGGAGTGGAGCTCCCAGCTTTTTAAAAAAATAAAAATAAAAAATAAAATCTCCACTCTTGATAATATGGAAGGTTTTTTTCTTCGTCTTCTATATTACAATTTAGAAGGAGGGAAGCCATTTTGTTTATGCTGTTGTTAAATAATTGGCACTCAGAAATCATTTTATGGTATCTGTCTCTTGACTACCCACGTTGTAAGCATCCTAAAGTTTTATTATGGGCTACATGGGCTGAATCTTAACTCCTTTATTAATGATACAGAAAGTCAGGCCAATAGACTATTTTGTGTTTTCCAAGTGATCAAGGCATTAAAAGACTACAAGTCAATCCATTTTTACAGAACATCTGTTTGATGAAGAGATCATATTTTAGGATAGTTTGTCACTTTTTTTAAAAAAAATCCTGATTTTAAACTGGTTAAAAAAATCCTGATTTGAAGCTGGTTGTATAGGTATATATATATTTGTAGCAATAGTGCCACCTGCTGTAGAAAATCTGCAATGCTATCTTACAGTTCTTGGCAATGTAGAAAGTTCAATTTATAAGCCTCTTCCTCACAGAACAAACTAAATTTGACATATCTTACTTATTCCTTTCCAATTGATATTTACATATATTTTATTTGTTTATTATAATACAGTTTGAGACACAGAGTGGAAGCTACTACTGTGGAATCTCATAAGTTCAATCTATTATACAAAATGTTATGGGCAGTCAATTTTAACTAATACTAATAAGGGTCACTTGACTCCTGATTCAGGAATGCTGCAAACTGTATTTCTGTTCAAGTCCATGTGTTTTAGGAATTTTTATCAAATAATTCCCAGCACTGTCACTGTTAAATCCTGTGCATGTTTACTCATAAATGCTTTCCCTTATTTTGAGCGGGGCTTACATAGGCACAGAATTGCAGGTTTTACCATTTCTTTGGTTCCCTGAGAAGCCATGACAGCATAATTGGAAATATGCAAGAAGGTATACCATAACTGAATGCACTTTGGCTCAAAAAGTGTGCAGCTGTTTCTAATTGCTTTCATTGTGCCAACTATACCAGGGCTATAGTTTCAGTACATGTGGATTTGTCTTGTGTGACAATCTAATCGTGCAGCAACCTTTGCATGTTATTCAGCTGGTAAGGACAAAGAGCTGATCCAGTGTTTGAACTACAAGTCCACGGCATCTCTAGACCTCCTCTCTTTTGTGTCAGGCCCTTTTGCTACTGGTTTTGGATGTAAACATTTAAGCTTAAATTAGGAAGAATCAGAGGGTGGAGTGTGTGGACTCTGTTTTGCAGTTCTCCAAATAATTCAAGCATAGGACTTTATCCTGCAGAAATAAATAGTGTGGCGATCTTAGGTGGAAGGTGCAGAAGCTAGAATAAGAATCTGGGAGGCACAAAATGTGTCTGATGTTTTATCTGCAGTCACAAGCAGAAATTTATGCATCTTTCCTTGCTCCATATCTTGAACAGTCCCTGAACAATGCAGTCGCCTGCATTATTACTGCTTTTATTTTAATTAATGCCCTGTCG
Organism: Phrynosoma blainvillii; assembly: GCA_026167975.1. Lineage (NCBI taxonomy): Eukaryota > Metazoa > Chordata > Lepidosauria > Squamata > Phrynosomatidae > Phrynosoma > Phrynosoma blainvillii. Next base: position 45,539,787 of record JANUYF010000005.1, read on the forward strand.
ACAAAAAGTTGCATTCTAAGTCTATCTCCATCTTTTAGGAAGTGGCCCCTGTGTATATTTTATATATAACAAGGATCATGTTTCTATAATAAGCATTTATACAATAAATATTTTTAAACTTCTGTATTAAGCAACATTGTTGTTGTTGTTAACTGTCCTTGAGTTGACTTTGACTCATGACAACCCTGTGGATGAGACACCTCCAAGCTTCCCTGTCCTCCACTGCTGTGCTCAAGTCCTATAGACTCGTGCTTATGGCCTCCCTAATGGAGTCTAGCCATCTGGTGTGTGGTTTTCCTCTTTTTCTACTACCCTCAGCTTTTTGAAGCATTATTGCCTTTTCCAACGAGTCTCATTATGTGGCCAACATACAACAGCCTCATTTAATTATCTTGGCTTTCAAGGGTATTTCAGGCTTGGTCTGTTCAAGGACTCATTTGTTTGTCTTTTTGGCTGTCCATGGTATCTTCAGTACTCTTCTCCAACACCACATCTCAAATCAGTTTATTTTCTCTTTATCTGCTTTTTTCACTATCCAGCTCTCAGGTCCATACAGAGCAGCACACATTTTGAGCCAAAGTGAGGTACATGCATTCAGTTATGATACATAGTGATATATCATACCATACCAGTTTGAAATATGTGAGAAGGTATATCATATAAATACCATGGCTTGGATGAGTCTAACTTTAGTGCTCAGTTGTATATCCTTGCTCTTGGATTTACTCTAGCTCTTTCATGGCTGCCCTTCCCATTCCTTGTCGTTTTCCTGTCTCTTGACTGCAGTATCCATTCAGAACAATGTTTGAGCCCAGGTACTAGAAATCTTTAACTATTTCAATGTCTTCATTGTCTAATTTGAATTTATGTAGCTCCTCCATGGTCATTATTTCCACTTGGGCAGTAACTGGATATGTAACCCTCTTAACCCTGCTGAAAACTTCAACAGCTTTTTACACCATATGTTAGTCCCAATTATCTGGTTCATGATTAGCAAAAGAGCTTGTAAAGTATTTTTTTAATTCTAAAAGCCTGTCTGATTTTTTTTTTAAAGTCTTTGTATGCCAATGGAAGTACAGTAAAGAGATGGCCATTCTAGCATCCTCAAGAAGGGAGTTCCAAAGTCTCAGGGCAGCCATTGAGAAGGCTCTCTCCTGTGTTCCCACCAACTGTAACTATGAAGGTGGTGGGTATAAAAGAAAGGCCACCCTTGTGGATCTCAGGGTCTGGACAGGCTTACATGGACACAGATGGCCTGGACCTAAGCATATAGGTATTTATAGGTCATAGCCAGCACTTTGAACTGTGCTTGGAAACAGATTGGCAGCCAGTGGACTCTTGCAACAAGGGAATTGTGTGCTCCCTGTAACCAGCCCCAGTTAGCATTCTAGTAGTAGCAGTATACTACTACTAGAATAATAATACTAGCAGAAAACCTCGCAGACCTGGAACATCTACTATGGAAGATCAAAGAAGAAAGTGCAAAGGCAGGCTTAATGCTGAACATAAAGAAAACAAAAATAATGACCACTGAGAACCTTCACAAGTTCAACCTAGACAATGAAGAAATAGAAATAGTAAAACAATTCCCATACCTGGGATCAAACATTGATAAAAATGGGGACTGCAGTCAGGAAATCAGAAGAATATTAAGAATGGGGAGGGTGGCTATGAAAAAATTAGAAAAGATTCTAAGCAAATATATACAACTCGGCACAAAAGTTAGAATCAAACAAGCCATCGTATTCCCTGTTACCATGTATGAATGTGAGAGCTGGACAGTTAAGAAAGATTATTGAAGAAAATCAATGCATTTGAAATAATGTGGTGCTGGAGAAGAGTGCTGAGGATTCCATGGACAGTCAAAAGGACAAACAAGTGGATCCTAGAGCAGATCAAGCTGGAAACCTCCCTGGAAGCCAAGATGACCAAACTGAGGCTGTCATACTTCAGACACATCATGAGAAGGGAGGACTCTTTGGAAAAGACAATAATTCTGGGGAAGGTGGAAGGAAGTAGGAAGAGAGGAAGGCCACATGCCAGATGGATGGACTCTATTAAGAAGGTCACAGGTATTAAGGGGTTGCAGGAATTAAGCAGAGCAGTGGAGGACAGAAGGTCTTGGAGATGTCTCATCCATAGGGTTGTCATGCGTCGAGACTGATTCGAGGGCAGTTAACGACAAAGTAGCAGAAGATGTCTACATAGGGGTTATTGAAATGGTGAAAATAATCCAGGTAGAATCCAGGTTGAATCTTTGTTGTTCACATGCATTTTGAATGCATCCAATTAAGGTTGACAAAAAACCCCACTTAACCAAGGATAACCAATCTCATTTTTCCCCCCAGAGTTTTTCTAAAAGATTTGCATTCTCAGCTGAGTGAATAACTGATGTGAATAGATCCAGGATAAACTGGGAGAGAACTTTGCATGCCTTGAATGTGTTTCAAATACATCTACATCATCAACTCCATTTTTATTCGAGCGGTAGCATGTGTGAGCAACAGAACTCAGCGAGATGCAGATAGATGCAATTCCATAATGTGAACAAGAGACCTGGAATGTGTGAGTGAGATTATTTGCATAGTTGCATTAAAAACAACATCTCAATAATTCCTTAGTGTTGAGATAAGATGCAGAGCATTTTCTCTGATGTCATCAACACAGTCAAATACCCTGCCACAGGAAGCTTACTTAGGGCCTTTACAGACTTACAGAAATAATGCAACATGAGACCACTTTAACTGCCCTGGCTCAGTGCTAGGGAATCATGGGAACTGTAGTTTATTGTGGCACCAGAACTCTCTGACAGAGAAGGCTCAATGTCTCAGAAAAAAACTACAATTCCCATGATTCCCTAGCACTGAGCCAGGGCAGTTAAAGTAGACTCAAGTTGCATTATTTCTAGCAGTCTGTAAAGGCCCTTAGTTTCATCACTTCTTGCCTTTTTGACAAGCAGTTTTTAAAATTATGAGTGTTTAGATTGTGGATTGATTGTTTTTAGTATGTATGCCTTTTTAAATGATATTATACTCTTTTAACCAATTATATATTTTTAATTAGTGTTTGTGTCTTTAAATGTGCTATGTGTGTATTTGTTGCTGTATTTTAATGTTGTTCCTCACCTTGATCCATAGGGAGAGGCAGATAGGAAATAACAGCAACAATAATTATACGCACATCTTCCTAGAAGCTTTTATAGGTACTATTCAAATTCAAATCTCTACTATATTTATATAAACATTTTATTGTTATTTTTGTTTACTCTGTACATTTTATAACATTTGATATATTTTAAAATTTTAATACTGTTCACATTGAATATTCTTTAAAAATAAAAATAAAGGACAGAAGTATTGAAATCAAGCAACATTTTTCAACAGCAGGAACCACAACTTAAATCAGCAAAATAAATGTGATTACCATCTCCCTAGACATAATTTTCCAAAGATGAAATTCAGTACTTTTTCCAGCAGAATCATTACTTCACTTGAAAAGCCACTATTAAAAACACTGATCAAACTAATTATAGGAGGCTACTTCTATATTAAGGTTTCTGACACCATAGTTATAAATTATGGTTTGGGGATAGAAATATGGGGAAGGTAGTGATGTAGAAAATACTGTCTGGCTAATTTTAAGATATCTAATCACATATCTGCCTTTCGCACATTAAAGTGTCTGACTAGAGGGTTTCTATTTTGCACAACAGTAATGTTTTTGCTATTAAATCCTCTTCCCCACACCCCTCTGTACTTCTGGCCTAACAAAATGTTGTGGAGACACACATGTCTGGCTTGGTAAATTTAAGCACTTAGCAATACTAAGACCAGATGCCTGCTAAATAGAATGCCAAATAAATGTCCTGGCATCTTCCATGTTTTGGAAAGATGACTGGATGATGATGATGATGATTCCATGGCAACCTGTGCTGCAGGAACTTGGAAAGAATTTTCCACCCCCAGAAAGGAATTCTAAAGAAAGGCTGTATTCTTGAAACTGTATCAGTGCCCTATAAGTAACAACATTTAAGGTCTCCTTCCAAGGCTGCTTCATGACAGCCAAGTCCAAACACACAGATTATCTTTCTTTGAACAGATTTCTTTACACTTGTATGTTAGTTATAAAACTTTCTATAAAACTAAGTCTCCCTTGCCATACTAACTTGGCAAGACAATGTGGTTTGCATTCCAGGTTCTGGTAACATTAGCAGATCATCAGCACCCATTGGACAAACACCATTAGCTGTCATATTATACAAAAACCTTGGGATGATTATCTCTTTGCTTTGCAAAACAGATCAATGTGGCTAAACAGCAAACATGAGTTAGCTGATTCCTGTTTTTCATGATAGACCTTGAATTCAGAACATAGAAATAGCCAATTTTATTGATGTAAAGGGCACTGTAAACATTGCAATACTATCCTATGCATTTACTCAGAGATAAGTTCCACTTAGTTATGTGGAATCTGCTTCTCTATAGGGATGTACAATCATCCCTCCAGATTCCCTGACTTCCCATTCGCAGTTTTGAATTCCACTGATGGGAAGCCAGGAGGGACAAAATGGTGTGCCCGACCATGGTGCGTGCGCAGGGCCGTGTGCAGGAGTGTGCTGCCATTATTTTCAATAGGGCTCAAATATTTGTGGTTTTCCATTTTCATGGGGAGGGATCTGGAACGGATCCTCTGCAAAATGGGAGAGGCGACTGTAATTTGTAACTAATTTTCTTCCTGAAGGAAACAGAGAGTAAGTTTAACAACTTTCTTTCATTGGGAGAAAGTCTTCAAAAAGCACAATTTTGGAAGCATATTAGCAATTTGGGACTTATTCTGTGCAAAATTCACACATGGTTATTTCACGCATTAAACAGCATTTTCTGTGCAGGAAATTGTTTTTTTCTGTGCAGAAATTAATATAGATATAAAGTTATTTTCTACACAGAAAAAGCTGTTTCCGTGCAAATCAACCAGTAATTAATTTTGCATGGAAAGCCCCCAATTACAGTGTTTTCTGTGCAGGAAACAGTTTTTTTTGGGGGGGGCAGAAAATATTTCCAGGCAAAAATACAATTTTCTGTGCCCGCAACTATGTGCACATTTTGTACAGCATAAGTCCCCAATGGTGAAGATTCTCATCAACCACCTTGGGTCCTGCATCGGGAGAAAGGCAGGATATAAATAAAATAACATAATTAAATAAATGAATAAGTTTGGTATTCCTCTCATAAGGATTTCTCAATATTAAAAATAATCCATGTGTTTTAAAAAATCATTTTTGTATATTCTTTCCATCCCTGCTTCTCTATCAAAACAATGTTGATGTGGCAGTTTAATGAGTAAGGGCAGAATCCAAATTTAAGTCCATGGTCCAAAACACACTGTAGAAATAATCCAGTTGGAGATGGCTTTAAATTGCCCTGGCTCAATGCTAGGGAATTCTGGGAACTGTAGTTTTGTGAGACATTTAGCTCTGGTGCAACTACAACTCCCAGGATTCCCTAGCACTGTGACAGGGCAGTTAAAACGACCTCAAACTGGATTATTTCTGCAGTGTGTTTTGGATCCATGTAACTGTACTGAGCTGAAGTGGTCTCCTGGCCCTGTTGTTTGATGTAAAAATGTATACCTGTTTGTATATTTCCCATTATAGTCAGTGGGAAAACTTACAAAGTCTATGACCATGAAGACCCTTCCTCAGCATCTCCTTTGTTCTCTGAATGATAGGGGGAAATGATAGGGAAAGTTGACAGGTGATTTGAAGGGACATACACATACATACTTTCTCACTATCTCAGTTCCTTACTGTGTTGTGTCTTATTTTGATTGTAACTCTGAAGTCTGGAATTTTGAGGTTAAGGGTGAGAAATAAATGTTTTGAACAAACCACTGGTTCCAGAGGTACTGAAATTCAACTGGCATTTTAATTTTTAATTTATTTTTAAAAATAAAATATAAAGCTTATAAAAATCATTTTCTTCATATCTTTGATTACAGCAAGGATAATTATGCTCATAATTGCTTTAGTTTTGTTTTTTGCATTAACTTCTATCATCCATTTAATTAATAAATTGTTAAATAATAAATTGACCCAAAAAATCTGAGTTGACTTATCCACAGGTCAATGTACATACAGTACTTTAACTCTTATTTAAAAAGGAATCACCCTCTGGTGAAAGGCAAGAGTGTAATGTGCCATGGAAGTACTGACCCCATCCTCCACTTTTTCATCCACCCAGCCTTTCTTGTGAATGCAAATTGTTATGCCTACTGGGATTTTGCAAGTCCTTTGACATTATTTTTTCTTTGTTTCATCCTTTAGATCAGTGATTCCCAAAGTGGTCAGTATGGCTCCCCGGGTATAGTGGAAAGATCCAAAAAGGGATGGTGGTAAGGGAAAAGGTGGCTGCAGGGGGGCCTTCAGTCAAAGTATTGTATTAGTGCACAAGAAAGCCAAGGGGAACCAGCAGCCTTTAGGAACATGGTGGGGATGAGGGTTGCATGAAACTTCTTTTTGGGGGTTCTCAATTATCATTTCATGTGGTAGTATCTCCCGCTTTTTGCTTGCCTGTGTAAGTTCGCTCCCTTAGCTGCATCTTTCACTGATGGTGGCGTATCAGTTGGGAAACCTTGCAAGCCTTGGGTACAAGGCATCACTTCTATGGCTTGAAGCAATATCATTTTGGGACAGATAACTGACTGGAGCAAGGAATTAGAGCACATGGCAGCAGGGAGAAGCAGTGGCAAAAAGGACCTTTCAAATCTGGAACCCTGCTTAAGCTTTATGAGCTTTGATGGGACTTGGCTGGCAAATTGGAGCTGCTCTGCTGCTCCTGTTTTCTTTCATCAGATGGGATGAGAGAAGAGGTAACAGAAGAAACAATGTTTGTGCATGTCTCTGTGTGGGGAACACTTGTGTATGTCTCTGTGTGGAAACACTGTGTGGAAAGACATGTCTCTGGTGAAGAAGAGGGAATCAATTCTTGAAAGAGCCCTTCATCTTGGAGTGGCTCCTGTAATTAAAATCTGTCCTTTTCCACATCTATGCCAGTCTCCAGTCTAGAATATATGGCCTATGTAAACCCCCTACACAAACACTGACTGCTCCATCTCCACCCCAACAAAGAAGAATTGAGTGTCCTTCCTCACCAGGAAGAACCTTTTCCCTTTGCACCTGGTCACCTTGGGAGGAGCAACTGAGCAGCTGGCTGAGCAGTGAATGAGAGGCCTCTTCCCACACTGTTCTTTGCTGGAGGGGTGGCATGGTGAAAGGCTTCTCAGTTGCTAGTCAGCCAGCTGCTCATTTGGTGCTCCCAGAGGGACTGGGTGCAAAGGGAGCAGCAACTGAGATTATTGGTTGTTTTGAATTTGCAGTAATAAAAAGCCCTGGTGGCACAAAGGAGTCCTGGTGGTGCAGTGGTTAAATGATGGTACTGAAGCCATTCACTGCCACAAGGTTGTGAGTTTGATCCACGGCAGGGCTCCAGGGTCCACTCCACCTTGCATCCTTCTGTAGGTAGCTAAAATGAGTATCCAGCTTGTTGTGGCAATTAGCTTACATATTGTAAACCGCTTAACAAGTGCTTAAGTGCACTGATAAGCGGTATAGAAATGTACTTGCTATAAATAAATAAATAAATAAATAAATAAAGCTATTGCAGTAGAACAGTAGGCCTAATATCAATAAATATGCATTGGTGGGTGCTAGAGTTGTTGTCCAACATGAATGGGGGTGGTAGCTGAAAAAAGTTTGGAAACCACTGCTTTAGGTCCTTTATTACATGCACCTAATTTTTGCTCTCTACTTATCCATGGGTCATATCTAAAATCTAAAATTTTGACCCCCAAAGCCTGCCCTCAACTAATACATGAGGTCAACTTATAGTATATATGTATATATGGTAATTCATGCATAATATCTATATTCTAATTATATTTAATTAAAGAAGAAAAAAGAAAAAGAAAATATCAATAAAGAAAAGAAGTAGAAAAAATTAAGTGAGAGGAGGTGACCACTGTATAGTGCACTCTGTGATAGAATGTCATGGGGTTTCTGTAGTCAAGAGGTGACCCGGGATATTCACATAAGAAACATAGGAAATCTGCTGGATCAGACCAGCATCTTGTTTCCCATGGTGCCTAACCAGATGCCTTTGAAAAGAGAACACAAAATACATATCTAGTTTGTTTGACAGTAACTGGTATTCAGAGACATAGCCATGTTAGTCTGGAATATCACTATGCACAGGAATCTTGTAGCACCTGTGAGACTAACTGTGCAAAATAAGTTGTAACATATGCTTTCACATAGATTTTGTCTACTTCCCCAGACACATGGACTGAACTGGTGCCCAGGAAGGACCTTTATAATCAGACTGTATGAATAGCCATCGGAAATGCAAAACTTGTGGGTATGGTTCAAATGTTCTCTGCCTAACAAAAAGGACTGTGACTTCACAAAGGATGGACACATCTTGGATCTCAGTGAAAATAACTTTCTGTGTTGCTAATGGAATTCAAATTTTGTCTCCTGGACTTTGGAATGGTTTGTTCCCAGCACCATATGTCCAGAAGGAGGAAGAGCCTGCTTGCATAGATATCCTTCCACACTGTCTCAACACAGAACATCACACCAACAACACTTTGACAAAATGCAGGCCTATGACTAACATCATCATTTTTTCCTCCTATATGATTTTTAATGTCTTTGCCTGATGAAGAAGCCAGTGGAGCTTCAAAAGCTTGCATAATATATTTTGTACATTTGGGTTGGCCAAATAAAGGTATCACTGTTTTGTGGATTTTGGATGTTATTGTACTTTGCTATATGGCCAATATGGCAACCCCTGAATATGTTTGTGGTTATGGTGATGAGGTGACAAGTTCAGTTTTAACTATGATTGTTGAGGGACAAAGGCAGGAGGAAAGAGGTTGCCTAAGGCCAGGGTGGGTGGATGGCTGTATGAATGGTTTATGAAGTTTGCGTGTGTGGTGTGTGCAGGCTCTCAACTGAGAGGAAGGTTGCACCTGATTGTGGAGGTAGGAAACAGATATCAGGACCAGCCCTCTACCCCATCCTCCAATTCACAGAGCTTTGTTCGTTTCAAATTTGGACATGACTTAACACCATACATGTGATTATATTATCCACAGACACACCGCTGAAGCATAGGATGTCATCATGTTGCATACTTACATCCTGGTGTGTGTATCCTTGTATGTGTGTATGAATGCGTGTGAAGGGACACCGACACAAAATTATGATTCTGTGTTTATCAAGGCTGTGCAAGGTGAAATGAGGACTAACTGGCAGTCTTAGTGCCAACTTTCATTTAGTCACAGAAGGATTAAATTACATTCTTATCTTCAATTTAATGCATTTTAATGTTTATTTCTATATATGCAAGACTCCTTAATTTAGCATAATTATTGAGATGAACTTCAGCTAACATTACAAGAAAATTGCAACTTGTCATAAAACAAGAGGCCTATATTGTAGCTGAGCTGTTAACACACTGTGATACCCTGTTAGAATATCTTAATAATGCAAATAAGTCCTCCTCACTCCCTGCTATGATACTGCTTTGGTGACTTGATTAATTATTATGAAGCCAAATGGCTAACAAAAGAGGGTATAAATAAAAATATCTTCTCATGTCCAATAAAAGAGTGTAAATTTTAACTACAGCACATGACAGCAAATGTAAGCAAGAATTATACACAATGCAGCTCACTGAATGAGTTAATCTGCTTGGGGCCTTTGTTGCTAGAAATAGTTTTTTCTGTATTATAATCATCCATTGTAGCTGTGCTCAGCTGCAATTTTGGTTTCTCCTTTCACTATTCAATGACATTTCTAGTGTACCATAGGCTTCCAGCATAAGCTATGTCTGACACAAAAGAATAGTGCTTGTACAGGTGTGCAAGGGCACTTCAGTGCTCTTATTCTGAATGTAATAGTCTTGATCCAAAGAAACTCTAACATTGTCAAGAACTGGAAACACAGACAGACCTCTCTTTGGGCTAAGATACTGCTGTGTCTTTCAGCTCTCCAACTATATTGCCAATTAAAGTTAATACAACAATCCAAAGTTCTTATCAGTCAGTTCAGTTCTGACGTTCAATTCACAATTCATTTATGAGGAAAACAAATATCTCAGCACATAATATAGTTCCTTATGGAGTTTAGAATCAAATTCAGTTATGCTGACTTGTGTGTTTTCATGTCATTTCTGACTTATGACAACCCTAAGGCAAACCTATCACAGTTTTTTTTTTGGGGGGGTGAGATTTGTTCAGAGGCAGGTTGCCTTTGCCTTCCTCTGAGACCAAGGACTCATTCCCACTTGCATTTAATCCAGTTCATGAGTCGCATTGACACTAGGTTGCTTAATCAATTCAGGCTGAACCATAGTTCCCACTATGGATGCAAATTATTTCCTTATTCCATGCATTCGTGTCTTTTTTGACATGATTGTTGTTCCCACCTGGCGCTCCATCTTTTTTAAAATGTCAGTCATATGATGCACATCTACATGTTATTGGTGATGCAGGGAAGGAGGGGGAAGAGGCTGGAAGGACCAGGCACCCCTCAAAGATGGAGGACCATCCAGGAAAAAAAATATGGATGTCCCCAAACCAAAGCCCAAAACACTGCTAGGAATGTCAATGCATGCCTATTAGTCTTGCTCAAAATGGAGGAATTTCCAAACCAAAGCCCAAAGCTCCCCTGAATGTCCTCCATTTGCTGATGCTCAGAATGGAGGACATTCAGGGGACTAAGTGGGATGTGACCAAAATAGTAGCTGAAAGCCAAATGGAGGACCTGCCAGCAAAAATGGGGGATATCACACACACACACACAAGCTAAAAACATGCATATAAATTCATGCTTTCTAGTCATGCTCAGAATGGAGGACGTTTTGGAATTCCTCCTGGGTAGAAGGTTGGAATGTAGTATGGGTCCTGCGAAAGGAGAGGTGGAAAATGGCAGATTTCCCAATTAATAATAATAATAATAATAATAATATTTCTATCCCGCCCCTCTACCGAAGCAATCGGGGCAGCTTACAATAATAAAATCTCAACAATGAATCCTCCCCAACCTAAACCCACCCTCCCATTAAAACAGTATTAAACATCACAAAATTAAAACAGGTTACACCAATAAACAATTACATTAATTAACAACAGTGACTGTTAAACCAGTCTATAGGCAGCACATTAGCATTAAGTAGTATAAAGTGTAGTGGCAGGTGGGGAAAAAGTTTACTTATTGCTCAAATACCTGGGAGGGAATGGGTTATGCCCTCTCCCAACTCTCTGCCATTAGTCCCTCCCCTCCAGCCTGATTCGATTCAAGTCCGTTGTTCCCACTTGTTGAACACACTTGCTAATCGATTCTTTTCAAAAGAACCACCCAAAAACTACCCTTTTTTGTGCACTTTTTTGGAATCTGTCTTGCTTCAAAGTGAGCCAGAACAATCGCAGTCGCATTCGAAACTGTTCCCAGTGGGGACGAGGCACACATACAGCAATCAGCGAATCGCTTCAAATCATTGTGGAAATGAGCCCCAAGACTGTAACATGCCCAAATAGGTTTCCATGGCTGAGCTGTTCTCCAAAGTCATAATCCAATGCTGAAACCATTACACTTATCCATATTCTGACATCCTTCGGACTGACTACTGCCACACAATGTGTATCTGGAGTTTGCTTCTGAAAACTGCTCAAAGCTGGAGTTAGTCCTAGAATGTGGCTGTTAAAGTCACTAACTGAGAACAAGTAATAGGCCCATATTTTTCCATCCCCTTACAGGTTTCCTATAGCAAACTTCATCTCAATATTTTACCAGGCACAGTTAAAAATGCTCTTTCTTTATCTTTAAAGCCCTGCATGGAGCCTACTCCAACATAAACAGCGGCCCCTGTGAGAAACTGTCCACAGCCGGGCAACTCGAGGTGGCAATGGCAACGTCCCCCAATTCCCCTGGAGCCACCAGCTGCCAAGAGCCGAGGAGGGGATGTTAAGAGAGAGGGACAGTCCTCCTCTGCCCTCACTGGAGGGGAAAGATGCAGGGGGGCATGCAGAGTTTAATTCTGTTCACACTGATATTCACACTGTTGATGATTTAAATCTTTAAAAAAAAAGTCACAAAAACACCCAGTAGAGATTATTCCGGGTTAAGTGGGGTAGTGGTGGTTGGCAGCCCCCCCCCAAACTTAACCAGGTGTATCTGGGGTGTATGTGAATAATGGAGATTCAACCCAAAGTCATCCTGGATTATTTTCACCATCTGAATAACCCCCAAGATAAAAGAAGAAAAATATCAGTACCAGAATGCCATAAGACATCTTAGCCAACAAATAAGCTAAACAATTTCCTACTCTTCCACCATGAGCTGGTATCTAACAAAAAGCAAAGCTGGACTCTCATAGATCATAATTCTGAGTCCAAGGACCAAATTTCATTAAATGATATTCTTATGATCCCTTTTCCTATCTGAGATAGCCATCAGCTTCAAGATAGAATCTGTCAAAATCAGTACATGGTCTGATCTTAACCCACACTGATGCCAATAGGATAGCCATCCATTTCAGTCATTGTTCTTGGTGCTTAGTTAGGCAAGTACTAACCTTTTTTTAAATCCAGACTAGTAATACAAAAGACTGCACCTACCCAACCGCCATAGTCTTCCTAGGAGCCATCTGTGATCAAGAACCATTTATTGTAAATGCTCTGTTTTGAAAAAATATAATCCATTGCCATTTCCTTCAAACTGACAGCAACTAAGCCCTGAATTGTTGGTACTCACATCTATCTGTATTGTTGGTACTCACATCTACCAATTTGGGGTAGGGAGGAAGTCCACAACCTGCCATTTAGACAACCTATACTTCTCTGTCCAAAGAGGAACTCAAAACAAGTAGAGTTCCTTCACTTCTCAGAGACAGGCAGGACAAATATTAATAACATGTAAATAACCCTCTGTCTCTGAGATAAAGCTCTGAGTGTGAATTGCAATACGTATACCAAGAATCTAATGGTGAAGATAATATAGATGACATAAGCTCTGAAGTGTTTAACTTGTTTGCTTCCACTGCTTGTTCTTTTTAAAATTTAGTTTGGAAACTGGATATGTTGCCAAAGATTTGGAGGTGTGTGCTTTTTTCCTGATAGGAAAACTGGGAAAGATTTTGTCTAGTACAACCTCATATGGACCTATTGCTATTGCCATAGAATTTGATATTTTTTTAAAAGCACGTTGACTTATTAAAAATGTATAAGATGGATGGATGAGATGGCCTGGTTTTTAAATTATATCAAATGGGTTTGATGGCCAGAATTTTTGTAATGGCTTTATGATTTTTTGTGTGTGGCTGGAAATTGTGGATTCATGCACATTCATTCTGCTCCAACCCTCAGAAGCTTGTTCCTTGGCTAATAGAATTAGTCAAGAGACAGTAGTTAGTTCCACCCTCTTTAATGTGATGATTAATTATCTGCTCTCTGTTATGCCCAGTGGGATCACTGTAAGTTTTGATAAGGATGAGTGTGCTTTATGAGCATGTAGCAGATTCCTTCAAGCTGCTGAAATGTAGTTTCATTTGGTTTTGAATAAGTTTGAAAAAGGGAAGTTTCTTGGGCTTTTATTTCAATTTGCTCCTTTGCTAAAATGTAGGCATGCATATACAAAGAGGGACTAGATGTATTTATTAGCAACTGTATAGGAGAAAGATTCAACTAGTATCTAATTCAAAGTTTTGAGGAATGATTTTTGATAATAACCTTACCTGGAGACAGCATCATGACTCTGTAATACATAAATGTAAATTTAGATTGAATATGTTAGATATAGCCCACTGAAGAAGGCCTTAAGAGCACCCACTGGCTGAAACATGTCAGAAATTTCAACTAATAAATCTGTCAACTTATAAACCTAAGAGCTTCTCAGCATCTTAAGAGTGTCTCTTGTGAATTTCATTGGCTGTTTCCTTTTTTAAAATATGATAAAGACCATTTCTAGCAGCACATGGGGAAGAGATAGGCTGCTTTATTGCGCCTAATAGATCTTTGATTATGGTTGCCCTCTTAATCTCAGGGTCGTAGGTTCGGGGCCCACGTTGGGCGCCAAAACCAAGAAGGTTTAAAAATGAACTCTACTTCTGGAGGGAATACTGTGATGTCCAGCCTGGACTGTTTAAATTCTCCCCTGCATTTTCCTTCATTTTTAGTCAGTCCTTAGAATGTCTGAGCATAGGAATGTTCCATTGTATTAGTTTGTGGGAGGAGCTGTAGGAATCCCCTGCATTTTTCTAGTTTTTGGTTTGCCCCTTCCCAGCAAGCTCTGCTTCAGCTTGGGATTTTTAGTTTTTTCTTAGGCAGGCTTGGCTTTATCTGTTTGGTGGCAAACAGGCACAGACAGAGGGAAAGGGCATTTCTTACACAGTTAGCTAATTTATTTACCATTTAGCCAATTTAGTTACCATTTAGCTAGATTAGTTACCAAAAGCAGTTAATTGTATTAAATATCAACAACAAAGAAGTCAAGAGCACCAGAAGCTGAAAGACCCTGTACCAGCTTCATTGAGTAGGAGATCAAATCAAGATCAAACCCAGAGAGATGACAACACTGAAGATTGCTGATACCTAAACTGTAAAGTACCTTTTATTTTAAGCCTGTTAGAGCTGGGGAGGAGAAACCTTTTTCTTTTGTTCTTCAAAATAAATTTCCCCTTTTGGACTTTACATTAAGCATTGGAGCCTTTTTGGGTAAAAGAGTATGATCTCACCAGGGTACTGGCGTTGTACACCCATATTTGCCACCACCTTTAGTTGGGTGTGTCTTCACAGGTGAATAACCCTATGATACAGGGAGCCAGTGTGGTATAGTAGTTTGAATGTTGTACTATAACTCTGAAGATCACCCATGGAAACCCAAAGGATTACCTTGGGCATGTGACTCTCTCTCAGCCTCAGAGGAAGGCAAAGGCAAACCTCATTGAAAAAAGAAAAGAAAAAGGATGTTATAAAATATACCGGCCATGATCCTATAAGGTCATGCAGAGAATGTTCACATTTTCACGTCATGCTATTGCTGCACCATCATCTTTCCATTCAGAAAGGTATTTCATGAGAAATCTTTGCTGTGGAGACTATGGGCACCTATATGAGGAAGCCTTTGATAAGAAGTTTAAATCAACATAGCCCTTCCCATGAAGAACAAATAGTTAAAAATAATAATAATCACTAGTCACTTATTTCTGTTGAGATCCATTCTCTCAGTGGGATGACTCACTGAAACATAAACCCATACTAGGGGCATCTAACTTGGGGAGGAATACAATGGTTCATGCAATTTTGGTGAATAATTTCCTCTTTAGGAAAACACCTAACATTCCCCTAGCATGCTTTCCCTGAGACAATTTTATTTTTCTTTATCACAGCAGGGGCAAGAGATTTAAGTCTCACTTTACACTGAAGCAATCTTACCAGTGCAAGTGAGAGAAGAATTTGGCCCTGGAAGAAGAAAAAGTGTCATCATCACTCATGATGCTCCTAAATGGCTAAAAACGTTTTTGCATGTGTGTTTCCCTTCTATATTGTTTAGATTTTGAATGCTGCAAAGCAAAAATGAGTAAAGACTGTTGTGTAGAGAGGCAGGGCAGAGAGGGGCGAAAGTAATCAATTCAGAGTTTATAAGAGGCTGCTTTCATTCATTCAGCCCAGTAGGTTTTTTTCCCTCAGCAGGTGGGTTCAATTTATTTCACTGTCATATCAAAATTTTACAAGTCAATACATTCTGAAGTATGGTTGAAAACCAGAAATTAACACAATGCCTAAGCAGAATTTTACATTTGCAAACATTTAGTAATTTAACATTTGCAAAATAGATTATTTTATGCATGTGTTTGTATGTGCATGCACACACAGATATGATCTTCTCTTCATCCTTCAGCTGCTTAATAGGTTTCTGCATCACCCCTTTTCTTACCATACAGTTGAGCATTAAGATTGTTACTTATCTTAAAGGTCTGTGTGAACAAACAGTTGGATTGGGATTAGAGGCATACTGGAGGAACCTTAACACATAGTGGTAAATTCAGTCAAAGAAACTGTAATCCTAAGTGAAATAGTCTTACATTAAATTGTCTCTTATAATATTTATAGTATTTAAATCATTTGTAGGGCCCACATAATGAGATTTGATTCTTTTTTAATGAACATTTTCTAGTCATTAATGCAGCCCAGGTGATTAAATCCATATAATTACTCCCACTATTAAAGCAGGCTCAGGACTGATAAAGGAAATATTTCTTCATGCAATGCGTAGTTAAACCGGAATTCATGACCACAAAATGGTGTTATGGCTGCCAAAATGGATGGAAGGTGGAGTTAGCAATAGCCACTGCTCAGGATGATGCTGTATCACCTCCAGTACTAGAAAGAAAAAAGGTAAATGTAGTCCCTTGACATGAATGTCTAGTTGTAACCAACTTTAGGGGGTGGTGCTCATCTCATAAGCCAAAGAACCAGTGTCATCCAAGGACTGCTCAGGTGGTCATTTGTTTATTTCATTTATTTCATTTATCTCCTTCATTTCTCTCTAGAGGGGCCCAAGGTGGCTCACAGATAAAACTTTTAAAATTGCAATAGAATTCAATATAAAATGTCTATATATAAAATCATATAAATTATACACAAGCTAAAAACAGACTAAAAACCCACCTGCTTCCTAAAACCACCCTGCTATGCATTATATACAGAAAGCCTGCTGACGTAAAAATGTTTTTACTTACTGGCGCAAGGCCAGCAGGAGGGGGCTAGCCTAGCTTCCCGAGGTAGGGCATTCCAGAGGGTGGGAGCAGCCACCGAGAAGGCTCTCTCTCTTGCAGGTTTGTATGGGGAGATACAGTCTCTCAAACAGCCTGGACCCAAGCCGTGTAGGGCTTTATAGGTTATGAATTGTAGGTCATGAATTTGAATTGTGCCCAGAAACAAACAGGTACCCAGTGGAGCTGTTTTAACAAGGGAGTTATATACTCCCTGAAACTGGCCCTGGTCAGCATTCTGGCTGCAGCGTTTCAAACTCACTGAAGTTTCCAGACAGTTTCCAAAGGTAGCTCGATGTAGAGTGTGTTGCAGTAGTCCAAACGTAATCAAGGAGTATGTCACTGTAGCCAGATGTGATGTCTCAAGGAATGGGCATAGCTGGCACACATGTTTAAGCTGTGTATGCACTCCTGGCCACTGCTGAGATCTGAGCATCCAGGTTCAGAGTGGAGTCCAGGAGCACACCTAAGCTGCAAGCCTGAGATTTCAGGGGGAGTGTAACCCCATCTAGCTCAGGCAAAGCCCTAATTCCCTGATCTGCCTTATGACTGACCAGGAGCACCTCTATCTTGTCTGGATTAAGCTTCAATTTGTTTACCCTCATCTAGTCCATTACTGACAGTAGAGACTGGTTCAGTACAGAGATAGTTTCCTTGGAATCAGATGGAAAGGAGAGAGAGAATTGGGTGTTATCAGCATACTGGTGACATCTCACTCCAAAACTCTGGAAACATATCCCAGCGATTTAATGTAGATGTCGAATAACATGGGGGACAGAACAGAAGCCTGAGGGACCCCAGCAGCCAAGGAGTTGAACAGGAGTTCCCCAACACCACCTTCTGAGTTTGCCCTTCCAACAAAGACCAGAATTACTGCATAACAGTGCCCCCAAGTCCCATCCCAGAAAGTTGACCCAGAAGGATACCATGGTTGATGGTATCAAACACTGCTGAGAGATCCAGCAGAACCAACTGCGACACACTCCCCCTGTCCAGTTCTTTGCATAGGTCATCCACCAAGTCAACCAAAGCTGTCCCCTAGCTAGGTCTGAAGGCAGATTGAAATGGATCTAGATAATCCATTTCATCCAGAAACCCTTGATGCTGGGAGGCCACTAATCACTCCAGAGCCTTGCCCAAAAATGGAAGATTAGAGATTGGCCTATTGTTATCCAAAATAGTGGGATCCAGGGTGGTCTTTTTCAGTAATGGCCTCACCACAGCCTTCTTTAGACAAGGTGGAAATCTGCCTTGTTGCAGTGAGGCATTTGTCACCCACCCACCCCTTACCCACTCAGCCAGTTCCTCTCTGGCTGTTTTCAGAAGCCAGGAAGGGCAAAGATCCAGCATGCATGTGGTGGCCCTCACTTCTCCAAGGATCCTGTCCACATCCTCAGGCTGCACAAATTGAAACTTATCCAACAATGGAGGACAAGCAGATGCCCAGATTACATCCACTGGACCTGAGTCAACTACAGCATCCAAGTCAGAGTGAATCCGAGTGATTTTGTCTGCATAGTGTCTCACAAATTCTTCACAGCGAGCTGTTGAATGGTCTGTTTTGTTCTTGGGGGCCAGAATGTAGAAGGCCCCTGACCACTCAGAACAGATCCACTGGATGACACTGTGAAGATGCAATGTTGGCAGAGAAGTATAATTTCTTCACTGCCTCCATTGCCTTGGCATAGGCCTGCCAATAGGCCCTAGCCCATTTTTGGTTGGACTCACTCCAAGTCTTCTGCCATCATCACTCTAGTCTCTGTCCCATTTGTTTCATCACCACCAGTTCCATAGTAAACCAGAGGGCATGTTTAGCTCCACTTCGTGGGAGGGGACACTTAGGAACAATAGTGTCCACTGCCCTGGCCATTTCCCTATTCCAGAGATCTGCCAGGGCTTCAACAGGATCACCTGCCAAAGCAACAGGAAACTCCCCAGGATCCATTAGGAATCCATCGGGATCCATAAGCCTCCTGGGGCAGACCATCTTAATTGGCCCCTCAACCCTGCAGAGGCTCTGAGTCTCAGTGAATCTAAACCCTACCAGGTAGTGATCAGTCCATGACAACAGAACTACAGAGTTCCTCCACTCCCAGATCACTCTCATCCTGCCCAGAACAGAAGACCATGTCCAGACTGTGTCCTGCAGCATGGGTGACCCCAGATATTACTTGGGACAGCCCCATGGTTGTCATGGCAGACATGAAGTCCTGAGCCACTCCTTATAGAGCACTCTCTGCATGGATGTTGAAGTCCCCAGAACAAGAAGCAGAGGGGACTCCAGTGCCACCTCAGAGACTGACTCAGCTAGCTCATGCAGGGAGACTGTTGTGCAGTGGGGTGTGTGGTACACCAACAGAATCCCTATTCTGTCCCAGTCACCCATCTTTAGGTAAACACACTCTCACACACACCCAGTAAACTGTGGGACAGGGCACCTGGTAGGGGAGATGGAATCCCGATAGACCACTGAAACTCTGCCTCCCCACCCCTCAGGCCTCTCCTGCTGCTTACAGAAAACTCTGGTGGACAAAGCTGGGAGAGATTAGCCCCTCCAGCTTCATCCAGCCAAGTCTCCATGATATATGCCAGGTTGGCGTGCTCATCAAGGATCAGGTCCTGGATCAAAGATGTTTTTCCATTGACCGGCCTGGCATTGAGCACCCTCCTCTACCAACCAAAAAGACTAGCCCTCACCCTCATGCCCCCTGAAGTGGCTCCCCCAAAGGGGCGACCCCTCCCTTTGGTGTTGCCCCATTTTGCGGCAACCCAACCAGTGCCAGGCCCACTGCAGCAGGCACCCAGACTTTATCCCCTTGCCAAGAGGAACAGGTGTTCCTGGTTGGGTACCTGGGTCCTGGTCCTGGTCCTGGTCCTGGCAGGAAGCAGTCTCTCAGGCTAGTAGTCCACCAGGTGAGATGAGGCAAGCAGCAAGCAGGTAATACACACCTCTTTCCTGGGGTGGTGGAGTGGCCTGTTCTCTTCCTCCACTTTGTGCTGACTGCACCAAACTCTTTACCTTTACAAACTGCCAGAAATGGTGCAAATTGAGGCCACTTTAACTGTCCTGGCTCAGTGCTAGGGAATCATGGGAATTGTATTTTTTTTCTGGGACATTGAGCCTTCTCTGCCAGAGAGCTCTGGTGCCACAATAAACTACAGTTCCCATGATTCCTTAGCACTGAGCCAGGAGAGTTAAAGTGGCCTCTCTGTTACCTTCCCACTGAAGTGATACCTATTTATCTACTTGCATTTGCGTGCTTTCGAACTGCTAGGTTGGCAGAAGCTGGGGCTAGTGACAGGAGTTCACCCCATCATACATTACTTGGGCCTTGAATTGCCAACCTTCCAACCCTCCAATCACCAGAATTGGTGTCTTAACTACTGAGCTACCACATCCCTTTACCACAAGGAATATGCCTCTGCCTATCTGTTGCTGGGGAAAGTAAGCATTGGACTGTGATTCTGGAGATCAGGGTTTGAATCCCTGCTTGACCATGGAAACCCCACTAAGGGGCTTTGCAGACCGGTCTAAATCTAAAGGGCTGACCTGGGGGTGGAATTGGGGTGGGGCAATAAAACAAGATTCTGAGAAACTCTGACTGAGTACCTTGTATGAACATGGCTACTACGGCATGGTGTTAGTGTTCCCACCTTCAAAACATACCATGTATACATACTGAGAAACACAAGCGTAATTTTGTCACTCCCATCCCACTAGGAAAATCCAAATTGGTAGCATCCTGCCATCTCCCCCTAGAGATGCTGATGGATTCAGAGCCACTCTTGATTTTACCACACTTTTTCTACATCTAAAATCCACAAAATAGTGATACCTTTATTGGAACAACCAAAATAAACAAAATACATGTTGCACACTTTCAAAGCTCTTCATCACACAAAGATGTTAAAAATCATGCAGGAGGAAAAAAACCTGACAGTATTAGTCACAAGCCTGCATTTTGTCAATATGTAGCTGTTCTCAGTTTAGGTGGTATTGGAGGAACAATTAGTACTGGAGGGTGGGTTTTGGATGTTATTGTACTTTGCTACATGACCAACACACCTATGCCAGGATATGTTTTCCTACAGCTGTTTAAGTTGTACAAGAGCTCTCCCAGGGCTAAACCCTCTCCCTTCAGAAATTCATCATTGGCAAGGCTCCCATAAAACTCAGAGCATCCATGGGAGGAACAATGAAAAAATTACTGGATTTGGCATGCCTGTATGTGCCTGTATTAAAGACTCATAGAATGCTATACATTTGAATAAAGTTAAAATCTAAAAATTATATGATAGCAAGTCAAGCTGCAGCTTTCACAACAATCCTTTACTGCAAGGGCTATCAGACTTGGCAGGTTATAATTCATGTCCACATAAAAAAAAGCAAAATAAAAGCCTAGAATCAAGTACCATGTGTGCATAGTTTTATACTTGGTGAAATAGCAAAGATGTAAAACTATACACAGATATCTAGGAATATTGTATGGGGATGTACTGACTGAACCTTTTTGGAACCTTTTTGGCCCTAACTCATAAAATATCCTTCATAAACTGCTGATAGTTTATGCTTAATGAAGTAGCTGCTGAAAGCTGACCCATGTATTGGAAATGAATATGGGATGTGGGGGATGACAATTTTGTACACAAAATTGGCAGAATATGGCAGCATGTCTATTAAGCAAAGGTAAATAGGGTGTAGCTGAACATTTTTCTAACCAGCTGGTGAGGACAGTGAGTAACAGGAAACTATGAAATAATGTTTTAAAAAGACAAACCATGATGTATATTCTATGGAGACCTAAATAGTGTTTCTTGCTGTGCTTGTACAAGTTCAGGGTGTTGTAATCATCCTCATTTTACAAACATAGGCTGGAATTCTGTTAGAAACAGTTTCCTTTACACATGTGGGTGTCATTTTTAATTTTTTTAATTTTTTTATTTATTTTTTTGGCACTATAGGGAGCTGGTATTCTCTTCTTTCCTGCACATCATTCAAAGCCTCCTATATGGCTCTCTCCCTTTTTAATATCAAGAAATATTGTGAGGTTCATGACCCTAACATGGAAGCCATGAACTTCAGGTGGAAGGGTCACATTGGCTAGCTTAGGAGTCACCAGAGGGATGTGACTCACCCACACCTATCAAAGGAGCTGAGGAATGCCTATCGAGGTACAATACATATTCCAGTATGATATTTGTTCTTGTCTATCAGGTCCTGTGGGCTATCTAAAGCAGGAATCTGTCTATTTGCATCATAATTCTCTCTCACACACCCTAGGTTTACCTCATACAATTTGGATTATTGGTCATGGGACACCTGGATTTTGCCCCAGGCTACAAATTCCCTATTTAAGCCTATACTTTTCTCTGTTCAGTGGACTAGTTTGGTTTGCTGGCAGAAACTCTGCCAGTTTTCCCTTTGCTAGTCCCTTCTGTTGCTCACCAAACTGCATTGGCTGGGAGTGACTGAGAGGCTATACAGACTGGACAAAAGGGCCAGCCTGGGGGTGGAGTTGGGGTGTGGCAACTGCATGCCAGCCACCCCAACTCTGCCCCGATGCTGTCATCATACCACGTGCCCCATCGCACAGCAGGCAGCATCAGGGTGCTTCCTTGGTGCAGCATACAGACACACTGAGCCAATGGAGCATGAAAAAGCCACCACAGTGGCAGCAAGGGTAGCTTTTTGCCCCTCCAAAAAGGAGTGGCATTTGCCAGATCTTTTTGGAGTGGCAAAGTGCCGGATTGGGGCTGCGGTGTGTGGTTGCTGCGGCCCCGGTCTGGCAAGGAAAGGGGTGGTGGGACACTGCCCCTTAGGGACTGTCTGTGTAGCCCCTGAGTCTCACAACCCACCTCCAGATCCTTCAAGAGGAGCAGCAGTATTTCGGTACAGTATTTCCCATTAGGAGGCCTTCTCTATTCCATGCTAATGCCTTTATTTCTCAGCTTCTTGTGTGCTTGTGTGAGTTCAGTGTGTTAATGCTATTTAATAAAAATATAAGTTCTAGAGGAATCCTGCCTCTGCAGTCCTTTGCTTTCATAAACATAGAGACAAGATCCCAAGGCTGATGTAACCCAGCTGATATTCAGCTAATTTAAATTCCCCTAAGTTTCTTGGTTACACCTGATTAGTGATACAAACCTAATGTTGCCCTACATATCCATTCTGTGTTTCTTAGTGATCAGGCATGCTCAGAGAAGCATCTGGAAGAAGAACAACAAGAACAACAACAAGAAGAACTACTACTAGTAGTAGTACTGCTACTATGACTTACCTGCCTCTCCCCAAGCCTTGAGGCAGGGTACAACATATATAAAGTAGAATATATAACTAAACATATGAAACCATTAAGACATATAGTTTAAAAGACATAAACATAGGATTAAGATTACTATTACACATTAAAACCATCCAGACATAAAATTAAAAATATACCAGTTTAAAATCATAATTTAAAATTTACTGGGTAGGCCTGCCAGATGAGCTAGGCCTTTAGTACTTAAGCTTATCTCACTGTGTTCTTGTAACGTAATGTATACATAATGTGAACAGAACGGAACATATTTTATCGCACAGTATGATCTTCATTGAGTTCCCGTTCCATGCTCTGACAGTCCCTAGTCCAGGGGTAGGCAACCTTTCCCCTTTAAGGGCCGAGGAACTTCAGCTCCGAGAATCCCAGGAGCTATTGGCCAACATGGGACTATTGACCAACATGGCTGAGGCTTCTGGGAGCTGAAGTCCCTCGGCCCTTAAAGGGGAAAGGTTGCCTACCCCTGCCCTAGTCTGTTCCAGCAGGAGAACTGTAAAAATGCATCCTCAGCCATCAAGAACATTTACTGACCGTTCCATATGATATGTGTGCAATAATAATACCCGGTCTCAATCTGTCCTCGTGTTCTGATTGGCTAAGACAACCTCCTTCCCTCCCATCCTAGAACGTCCACAAACTCAACTCAACTCTTCCGGTGTTGACGCAAGGAAGGTGCCACAGGTAATTTAAAAAATATTTTTTATTTATGTAGATTGAATTACGTCGTGTTGACAAGAAAAAAACAATGAATGCTTGCTACTTAAACCTCTCGGTAGCATTCTTTCCAATGCAGACATAGGAGTTTTCGCAACAGTGAGCATGTGCCAATGAGGGACGACTGAGGAACTACTTTAGCGCTGGTACCAGTACAACAGTACATCGCAAATATAAATCACGTTATCACTAGTCTAATGCAATAACACCCGTTCCCATATCATTATGTTCCAGGGACTCGGTGGGAATGTTACAGGTACTGGTGCGATAAGCTTAACTGTTTTAAATGCAGACAGCATGTTTAGCTGTCGAATCTCTCCTGGTAGGTTATTCCATAGTCTAGGAACTGACAAAAAGGTCCTCTGGATGACAGTTGCCAGTCTAGTCCTCCTGGCTGGTTGAAGTAAATGTCCCCCAGAGGACTGGAGTGTACGGGGGAGATTATATAGGAGGAGGTGATCCCATAGGTAACCTGGACCCAAACTATGTATGGCTTTAAAGGTAATGGCCATCACTTTGTACTTTGTGCAGAAACTATCTGGCAGCCAGTGGAATTATTTTAATAACTGTGTGATATGCTCACTTCTAGATGTACCAGCCATCAATCTGACTGATGTGTTTTCAACTAACTGAAGTTTCCAAACTTGGTACAAAGGTAGTCCAATGTACAGCACATTGCAAAAGTCTAGCCTTGAGGTCACCAGCACATGCACTACCATCTTTTGATCTTCTAGTTCTAGGAAGGGGCACAGCTGGCATATCAGCCAAAGCTGAAAATCAGCACTCCTGACCATCAGATCTACCTGAGCTGACATTTGGAGAGAAGGATCAAGGAGCATTCCCCAGCTGTGAAGACAGTCTTTCAGGGGGAGTGTACCCCCATCCAGAACTTGTTGACACACCTCCAACTTCCGACTAGGACCCTTAATAATAAAGCTCCCCTTGTCTGGATTCAGTTTCAATTTGTTTTTCTTCATTCAGGAATTCATTGGGAGGAGACACACTGTTCTTAGCTGAGGCTGCTTTTGAAATATATTAAAATATGTATATAAAATATGGAGAAATATATTTGGGTGTCATCAGCATATCTATAGCACCCTGCCCCATGCCTCTGGATGATCTCTCCTAGAGTTTTCATGTAGATGTTAAAAAGCATTGGGGATGAATGGCACCTGGTGATATGCCATATAACAACTTCTTTATGGAGGAACAGCTATCCCCAAGCACCACTATCTGGAACCTGCCTGAAAGGTAAGACCAGAACCACTGCAACACAATGCCTCTGATTCCCACCCCCACCCCCACCCCCAGGCATTCTAGAAAGATACCATGGTCGATGGTATCAAACGCCACTGAGAAATCTAAAAGCACCAACAGGGACACACTCCATTGCCAGATGCAAAATGATGACATCAGCATTGAGATTCACAAATATCCTCTAGGGGTCTCAGCACTGATATAAATCAGAGCTATATGCTTCTGGCTACATGGGAAGTATGTAAAGGCTGTATGTCAGAGGTTTATAAGTCGGGGGAAGTTATACAGGTCAACAAAGCATAGATCCATAGCTCCACAAGCAAATATTTTTTCTGGGCTGAAGGGATGCTGGTCTGAGTCAACAGAGCAGATTAAGAGGATATCGCACAACTGCTAGATTGATCGCAGAAATGAAAAGAAAAAAAAGTTATACCCAATAAGAAGTGAGTACAAATACACAAAATAAGAGAATTCTTAACAAAGTCAATGTATAAACCATATAAATTGAGTTTATATAGAATATACCAAACAATTGTATGGTAAACATGAATGTAATATATAGAATGATACCCAGACAGTAAACAATAAACATAAAATAATTATATAAAGTCCATAATATCTTCAAAACATAAGTCCTTCAATAATAAGAATAAGCAGCTGTAAGAGCTTGCATGAAGGGCTGTAAGTCTTAAAAAGCTGTGGTAGTAACCTTTAACAAACCTTCAAAACATGTATCCTTTAATATTTGGAATAAGTTCCTGTAAGAGCTTGCATGTAGGGCTGTAAACATAATTTATGATGAGAAGTAGAACACTGAGGAACTATCATCATGATAACAAACCTAGTTGAAAAACTGTAATACAGTTGGCTCTCCACATTCGTGGGTTTCAGATTTTTGAGCATTTTTGACTATTTGCGACTTTGTAGCTGCTGCCTAAAAAGGTCAACCTCTTCATACTCCCTCCTTCTCATCATTCCTCCCAGCCAGCCAAAACCAACACAATATATGTTCCTGCTTTGCCAAACTTTGCATCCTTCTCATTTCCAAAGACCTTCCCTTTGAATCCAGTGTTTGCAGCCACCCCCAAGGAGGATCCAGCTTCTCTCACCTCCTCCTCTTCCCCCTCTCTCCCAGCCAGACAAAAGCAACACTGTACATTGTGGTGAAGTTTTGACTTTAAAGCAACCAGTATCCTGGAGCTTGCTCTTTTAAAAACATTTTGAAAACATTCTAAGTTTTGAACAGTTTTAGTACAGGCCACGAACTGATATTATTAGGGAGAACATTCCAAGATGACAGATAACATGAAAAAACATTACATGACAGAAAGACCGCTCGGCCTCTGGTTAAAGGGGGTGGGGGTGGAAATCCTATTCTGATGTCCCTTTGTGGTGATGGTTGCAAACATTGGATTCAGGGTAGAAAGACTTTGGAAATGAAGAGAATGCAAAGTTTATCAAAGTGGGGATACGTGTTGCTTTTGTCTGGCTGGGAGGAGGAAGAGGAGGAGGAGAGAAGGTGGATCCTCTGTAGCCATGGCTGCTAACATCAGATTGAAAGTGGACGCACTTTGGAAATGTGGGGGGAGGCTATGTGTTGCAAGTTTTCTAAGAGAGTTATGGGCAGTGCTCTTGGTGGGAGAGGGTTGTTTATCATTCATGTTGGGGAGGGTTAACATATTCAAGACCCACAAATGTGGAGGGATGACAGTAGTAAGATGAGAAGTAAATTTGGCTTCACAGCAGATTATTGGATCTAATCCAAACTTCCACAATCAATATCAGAAGTTGAATAAAACAAGTTTAAAAATGAACTTTACGAACTACATGAATACATGAAACCCTGATGGCAGAATGGTTAAATGCTGGTACTGCAGCCACAACGTTGTGAGTTCAATTCCGTAGGGCTCCAGGTTGACTCAGCCTTCCATTCTTGCATAGGTCAGTAAAATGACCACAGTGGGTCTTCAGCATTTGCGGGAATCCATTCCAGACCCCCCCTCCGATACCAAAATCCATGGGACCTCAAGTCTCATTGTCCCCAATGGCAGTGAAGTCCTGTTGTCTCTAATGGTGGCACGGCCACATGCACACACCACCATTGGGGATAACGGGGGCTTGCCATCCACAGATGGTAAGTCCACAGATAATGAGGCCCCACTGTACCCAGCTTGTTGGGGGAAATTGGCTTACATGTTGTAAACTGCTTAAGAATGCTTAGTTCACTGGGAAGTGGTATAGAAATGTAAATGCTATTGCTATTGCTACATGGTGTTCACCATTTGATCAGTTTAAATGTATTTTGACTGACGTCACAGCAACTGCCTGTTATACAGAAAGTACAGATCACAGGCAGAAAGATCTTAAAGGCTATACTTTTACAACTGTGCATTTCTGAAAATTTAAGGTTAAATCCATTCATTTAAGTCTATTTTATTTATAATAAATAATTCACTGATACAGGCATCCAACACTGATTTAAAACATGTTTAAACCCAATGGAATCAAAATTTCATCTTCAATTTTTATTTTAAAAATAGTTTGAAAGCAAGCCCATTAATCAACTGAAGAAAATTTAACAGGGTGGAAGCCATTAATAAAACACAGCCCTTTACCAAGAGGATTCTAAAATTTCATGCCAGCCATAGAAGTATTTTCACTTGATAAAAAATATAAATAACCAATTTTTAAATTTGCCTCAATGAGGATTAAGTA
Organism: Phrynosoma blainvillii; assembly: GCA_026167975.1. Lineage (NCBI taxonomy): Eukaryota > Metazoa > Chordata > Lepidosauria > Squamata > Phrynosomatidae > Phrynosoma > Phrynosoma blainvillii. Next base: position 45,567,622 of record JANUYF010000005.1, read on the forward strand.
ACTTGTCCATTTCTGCATAAAGAAATGAGTGACAAGAGTAAGAAGCAGGACATTTAAACGTCAGGCCAGCAGGTTAATCACATGTCACTTGCTAAGGTTCCATACAAAAGTTATTCCCTAGATTTCTTCTGCCAAGATGTTTGGATTTGGGAAGTAGAAATTATGTATCTTGCCAAAATTCATAATTTGACTACACAAAGAGTGTGTGTCTAACTTGTGTTATCTGACTAAAGGAATCTACAGACTCTAACCTTGCTTGTTACTAGTTTGAGAAGTGGGCTTTGTATGAGGGCTGCATAAATCAAAATGAATTATGAATTTGAAAATTGCCAATTATGTTGCATCACACAGCTCAGAGCACAATGATAAACCACAATCCAGATTTTTCAGCTTAAATGGCTTTACATTCATGCAAGCAAATTAACCATAAAATGGGGAAGTGGGGGGAGAGAAAAACAAAATATCCCAAGAAAGAATAAACTGCAGATAATAAGTACCAATCTGGTGTTGAATGCTGCCCAAGATACCAATTGTTTTAAGTCATGACAAAGACAGCTGAATGCTCATCTTGTGGATAGAGCATGGATGATTGCTTGCCATGAGTATCTTCTCTCACAAATAACAGTTTTTTCGCTCTTAATTTTCTGCTAAATTGGAAGCTAACTGCTTCCCACATTGTCATTGGAACACCTGCAGCTGTGCTGGATTTCTGCGCACCATTTCTTTTAGGTAAAACAGCACTCCACTTTCCTTCAGCTCCTCATTATGCTTATGTCTTCCTTTCATTGCACTACAGCACTAATGATTCAGGCAGGCTGGTCAGTCATTAAGTGACAAGCAAATGATACCGTATGTATCGTGTGACTAATCGGTCTGAACAAATGAAATCACAGACTTGCTTTTCCCATCATTCATTTCCCAAACAGTAGCAATGTGGCGCACAGCAGGTAGTTCAGTTAAAACCAGCCTTGTAAAACAAATTTCCTGCAGCCGTTTTAAGTGCACGCCACTGTGATGGGTTTGAGATGCTGCAGTTTGGAGACTGTGCCCAAGGGAATGGAGAAGTTCAGGGTGGAGGGGAGGTGGAGATACAGTGGAGAAGGAGGAGGAATCTTCAGGACATACATTATTGTAATTAAGGGTTTAGTATCTTATTGATGTGGTTTCTGTTTGGATGCTTGTCAGAAATGATTGTTGCATTAGCAAACCCCAAACATGTAGCACTTACCATGAAACGAAAAAAGAAGAAAGTGAGCAAGACTTCTTTTTTAAAAGATTTTAAAGCAGCACAAAAACACAAAAACATGCTGAAAGTGAGCAAGACTTTTGACCCTATTCTTAAAAGAGCACATTTAGTATCATGTAAAGGTAGATCTGTGTGTGTGTGTGTGTGTGTGTGTGTGTGCGCGCGCGCCATGTGCCTTCAAGTTGTTTCTGATTTATGGCCACCCTATGGCAAATCTACCATGGGGTTTTCTTAGCAAGATTTGTTCAAAGAAGGTTCGCCATTCCCTGCCCCCCCCAAGGTTGAGAGAATGTGACTTACCTAAGGTCACCTTGTGGGTTTCATGGCCAAGCTCAGAATTGAACCCTGGTCTCCAGAGTCCAACAGTCAAACCACTGACCCATGCTCCATCAAAAGTATTTACTGTGTGCTAAGTCTTGACATTTTTTCTTCCCTGAAAAATGAGAAATGTGCAAGATCTCAGAACTGGATAGACTCCTCCTTTATATGTTTTGTGTGCATGGGGCAGGATTCTTTGTAAATCGTTTTAAAGTAATTATATCATTTATGTGTCAGCTTCAGACTGGTTTGCTCACGCTATATAAACCTTCACTGAAATTGGAATTGTACTAAGGATACCAGTGGCACAGGGTTGGTTTGGTGCAAAGAAATTGGCCAAAAAAAGGTTGGTTGGGATTCTGGAGGTGTGGAGGGCCTCAGAAACATCCCAGGGTTGCACTTTGTTCAGCTCTGTGTTAAATAGTGCAAGGAGGCTCTGCAACCTATTTTTAAGGACAATTGTTGGCCCTGGAGGAGATACAATTCACCTTTTGGAGAGCACAGAAAAAGGGATGGTCATGTGATTTTGTATAGTCAAGGAACACAAAAACAGCCCTGGGAGTGACTGTGCATGCTGAGTAGACTGAGTAATTTGTTTTATTGAAACAACTATAGCCTTCAGCCCTTCATGTGCATAATTCTATTTAGTGAATCCTACTTTTGCACAGATCCACCTAAATGCCCTAAAGGCAGCAAATCCCACCTGATATTGGAAGCTAAGCAGGGTCAGCACTGGTTAGTACTTAGATGGGAGATGGCCAAAAAATACCAGGTGCTGTAGGTTATATTTCAAAGGAAGGAACTGGCAAAACAATCACTGAATATTCTTTGCCTAAGAGAATCCTATGAAATTCATAGGGTTGCCATAAATTGACAGATGACATAAAACATATACACACACCTTTGCACAGGCAGGATGGGTAAAGGTTACACTCCATGGCATAACTGGGGCATGTCCTCAGGCCCAGGAGGGCCTCAGTTCTCAACTAAGAGAGCAGCAGGTGATGGGAGCACAAGCAAACAGACCTAGTATTTTGTTGAGTCTCTCACTACTTGCTGCTGCATCCATTCTTCTTAGTTTTAAAAACATGTCTTATGTATGGAATGGTTGGCTTGGCATAGGCCTAGCTACAGATTTTCATTTTATTTTTATTTTGAAAATATAGCAGTTGGAGGATTGGGACCTGCTTGGGAGAGCCAGTTTGAAGTCCCCATTGAGCAATTAAATTCCCTGGGTTACCTTGAAACAAGGAAAGTGACCTAGCTGGTGGGGTTTTATTTTAAATAATTAAAACATTTATATCCATCAAATATCTTAGAGTAGGGTATATGCAATTTAAAAACCAATTATAAAGCAATTTAAAACAGTTCAATACAACCACAGGGCAAAAATCATCAACAATGTTGGTCAGAATCAAATACTCAGTAGCATTGTTGAAGAGCCAAATTAAAACTTGGGAGTAACCATGACTTGGGAGTTTATCAAATGGGACAGATCCCATGCAGAAACTGGATATAAACTGGGGTGGGGGGGGGGGGACCCACAATAGCGGGTAGTTTTTCAGACAATGTTCAGGATTAACCTGAACAGAAAGTAGAAAAAACCTGCATTAACATTAATGAGAATTAATATGACATTAAGCCTAACGGAAACTAGACAAAACCTGTTCCTTTTAACTTTCAGAAAATCCCAAAAGTAAAAAGGGGAGGGTTTTGTCTACTTTCTGTTTGGGTTAATGTCACATTAACCCCATTGTGGGTGGAAAAACTAGCCGCTTTTGTGTCCCCCCCCCCCCCCCCCCCCGGTTTTTAAATCCTGTTTCTGCATGGGATTTTTGCAGTTTGCCCCTGTGTGATAAACTTTGGTTCTGACCGGTAGTACAGCAATGAGGCCAGAGTAGGAGCCAATCAGGTGTCCAAATGGCACACATTTTAGATTAAGTGGGGTGAAGGAGAACTATGTGTGCCACTTGGAGTCTATCAGTTACATTTATGTATCCCTTTTCCATTGACAGAGAAATACACTCGTCCTTCCCCATTCACGGACTTGGAGTCTGCAGACTCAGTCCTTTGTGGATGGCAAGTGGGGAGTTATAAAATGGTGTGTGCAAGTGCACACCCTCATTGAAATCAATGGGGCTTGGATAGTTGTGATTTTCCTGATTCGCAGGGGGTGGTCCAGAATGGACCCCCCGCAAATCGGGAAGGATGACTGTAAATGTAGCAAGATGGGGTATACTCTCAAGTAAATATGTTTAGCATAGGGCAACAGAAGCAATCCTCATTTTGTTTGTGTAGTTACAGAGGCACTACAATTTAGATAAGTTTAAAATGTGAAACTGCATAGGCTCAGAGGTTTTCTTCTGCTGTCTGGAAATATTTCTGTCTATTGGTTTTATTCTAACATGTCAGGAATGTAAAAGCCTTTGTATGCATGGAATGGCCAGGATGTATGAGTGAGGGGAAGAGAAACATTCATTACAGTACTTTGGTTGTGATTTAGCAAACAAAGTACTGTAATGTATATGGCCATATGAAGAGGCAGTTGAGAGTCTAAAATTACTATGAGGTCCCATTATTCCATCACGTTCAGTCACTCAAATCAGAATAAACTACTTTAATCCAAGATTCTGGACATTTTCACATGTTAAAGACATACCTCTGTTACTACATGTTGGTGTTAGTATTTCACTTCACTGTCAAGGAATCTAGGACTGTTTGTTCAGAAAACACTATGATTTCGTTGCCAAGTATCTTTCATAGTTGCTACTCTGAACTGTAGAATGATGCCACAGAATTTTAGAGCAAACTAAGGGCCTTTGCAGACTGCTAGAAATAGTGCAAATTGAGTCCACTTTAAGGGTTAGGGAATCATGGAAACTGTATTTTATTGTGGTGCCAGAACTCTCTGACAGAGGAGGCTCAATGTCTCAGGGGGAAAAAAAACAATTCCCATGGTGCCCTAGCACTAACCCTAACCCTAAAAGTGGACTCAATTTGCACTATTTCTGGCAGTCTGCAAAGGCCAGGGACCGGCAACCTATGGCCCAGGGGCCGGTTAAGGCCCAGGTCCCTGGACTTACTAGCCCAGGCAGAAGGTTGCCGCCACCGCCGCCGCTGTGCGCCGCTGCCATGCGTTTTTGCCGCCGTGCAGCCGCATGCGCCACAACCGCCATTTTGGAAATCAAAATGCCGGTTGCGACGCGTTTGCGCATGTGCAGTACTCCTGCACATATGCAAACAAGTCACAGCCACCATTTTGAAAATCAAAATGGTGACCGTGACTCGTTTGCGCATGCGCAGGAGTACTGCGCATGGGCAAACGCGTCGTGGCCGCCATTTTGATTTCCAAAATGGCGGCGGTGGCGCGTGGGGGGTGCGCGCGCGGGGCGGTGTGTGTGGGCTGCCACCATTCCCCGCCCTTGGCCCAGGGCGGTGTGGGCAGGGCGCCGCCATTTCCCCCCCCCCCTCAGCCCAGCAGCGGGAGGGACTTCGCGGGACTGGCCCCAAGCTAAAAAAGGTTGCCTACCCCTGCCCTTAACTTACTAAACACTTCACAGTGATTTCTACAATTTGACTTGACATAAATTTCAGCCCTATTCTAGTGTTTCTCAAACTCTTCCTCCATTCTTCTGCCCTTCCAACACATATTCTGAACCCTGGTAACACTTCAACTCTCTTTAAATTAAATAAAATACACTCTAATAAGTTTTTTTCTCTTCTTAATGTAATCACAGCCCAAGGTGCCTTAAAGGGCTCATTTGTACATGTTTCTTAGGGGCTGAACAGAAGGCTCCTAAGGGGTGGCATCCTGTTTCCCCTTTCCTTGCCAGATGGGGGCGGCGGCCATGGCCCCAATCCAGTGCTTTGCTGCTCTAAAAAGAGCTGGCAAATGCCGCTCTTTTTAAAGCGGCAAATAGCTGCCCTTGCCACAGTGGTGGTGGCTTTTCGGCACTCCTTTGGTGCAACATGTGTGAACACTGCGCCAAGGGAGCACCATGAAGCTGCCCACTGTCTGGTTGGATGGGTGGCATCAGGGAGGAATCGGGGCGGCTGGCATGCAGTCACCACACCCCCACTCCACCCCCAGAATGGCTTTTTTAGCTGGTCTGTGCAGCCCCTTAGATAACTCCAATAGTTCAATGGGACTTACTCCCAGGCAAATGTTTTATATAATTTCAGTTTCAGTAGCTGCATGCTCACTGGTACTTTCAGCTGTAAGCATTTCATTTGTTCTGTGATTAAATTCTGTCTTGTTTGTGTGGGTGTCTGGTGCAAAACACACTGCAGAAATCATCCAGTTTGAGACTGCTTTAACTGCCCTGCCTCAGTACTAGGGTATTGTACTAGCACCAGAGCTCTCTGACAGAGAAGGCTAAATGTCTCATGAAACTACCATTCTCCGAATTCACTAGCATTGATCCAGGGCAGTTAAAGCAGTATCAAACTGGATTATTTCTGCAGTGTGTTCAGGATCTCTGTTTTATTTCATCCATCAGAGGATTAAGACATATAGTGCATCATTTTGAACCAACAATGGTTGTGGTGTTATATGTTGTTCATTGACTCTGTAGGTTTCTACGTACCATTTTGAGGGTTGGTATCTGGTTCTTTCTGTTATTATAATACTCTCCAGAACACACAAATAACAGTTTCATTACAAAATGTACAGTATTTAAGTTTTTACCCTGTTGATACTTTGTATGGGGTGTTAATTTTATATATGCGATGCCTGGCACATGATACCAGGTTTTCAGAACACCTGTACTAGGTTAACACACAGCTCCTTTTATCAGTTCCTAATCCTCCTCCCTTTTTGAATGATGACTGATTACTTCATTGTGTATACTCTAATAAGCACAGATATTTGCTGTACACTCCACTCTTCCTTCTGGCTGTCCCTGAAAAACAATACTTTTATTCATCATACTTTTATCATTGAAACATGTGTGCTGCCCCTTGGCAAATTACAGTCAAGATGGCTTAAAAAAGGAATGTCACAAAAATACAATACAAGAGTGCAAAGTCCAAAAGGCACAAGAGCAGTCAGATGAATGCATGATGAATAAAAGAGCAGAGTCATATAAATAACAGATAGGATATTGTACTTCCAGAGAAAGAATACAACCAACATTCAAATGCTAAAGACTATTAAAACATGATAGTTTGCCTTGCATCTAAATATAAAGGTCTCTAGTCGGTTTCTACTGGTTATCTCACTGCCATTTCCATAGTGCAATAATTTGCTATGTATGTTATAATTATGTTACATTATGCATTATGTTACTTCTTGGTCATCCTCAGTATTGTTTAATATATTGGCCTCTGGCCCAGAACTTTGGAAATTTCCTCAACTCCTAGAGTTTCTCAGTTGTCTGTGGAATTTGGAGAGTTGTAGTTACTTTACAAACTCTTCTTTGGCCCAAAACTATTTGCGTCAGTGGCTCTCAGACTTAAATTCTGCTGTTAAAATTCTGCTTTTTAACCTTATGCGGTAAAGTCCTTAGATCACAGAATTCTTCACTTTGTGTCACCATTTTGATATATAGTTGTTAGTCATGAGAGTTTCTGCTACTCAAACCTATTTGAAAAGAAATATATTTTTGATGTTTTAAAAAAGCATCAAAGTGTATCTTAGCATTATTTATTTATTTGGAGTATTTATACCCCACTCTTCAGACACAAAGGCTTCAGAGTGGCTTACAAATGGTTAATTAGACAGTTCCCTGCCCTCAGGCTTACAACATGAGCTTGAAGATTCAATAGCTGGTTAAAAATACATTTCCCCCACCCTTTGTCCAAAGGAATAACCCTGTTATGCTACACTCTTACTATAGTCCTAAATATAACAGTTATAAAACCTATTTTAAGGTACAAATTAGCCTTTTTCTGTCTCTCTTCCCCCCCCCTTCTGTCACTCATCAGCATCTGTTTCCACTCCCTCCCCCAGATGCCCAAAGATGTTTCCCTCAATCAATGCAAGACCAGCTGCAAGTGCAAGATTTGAAATGACCTCAGGCAAATATAATAGTGTATAATCACACTGGTAGTGATACAATAATACCTAGCTCCACAACTTATTTCTATCAGCTATATAACAATTTCCCCATCTCAAATACATATTTAAAGTGCAGTCACATAGGTTCAGCCATGAAGCATAGATACATACATAGATTCTGCCCCAAAGTCTGACCCTCTGCACCCCTCTTCTTTTTCAATATCAAGTTGATATCAACTTTTTTAGGCATATACCTGAGAGGGCACCCCCAGTGAATGAAACTAGCCATGCTATGTAAGGACATCCGTGACTGTATAAGAAGATTCGACTGGCTCAGCATGGAGAAGCTCAAGAACACATAGCCAGTGTAGATCAATCAAGAATGGAATCTGCATAATCCCTTCATTGATAGGACCAATGGTGGGTGATATAGCTTGTGCTTATGAATGAACAGAAACCCAAGTACACTTCCCTCTGGAGGAGATACTCCACTGTTCAGATATATTTGCACTGATTGTCCAGTCATTTACTTGTTCCCTTCTTATTCTTCCCTCCTGGGAACTTCACTTTAGTTCCAAAATCTGTCCCAGGATACATTTCACCCTATAAATATGCCTGTCAAGGCATGCCCCATTTGGTCTCATTTTGAGATCAGACAGACACTCTGTCCAAATCTTACTTGAGTCCTCAGCAACCAGTGTCCATGCCACAATCCATAGGCAGTGTGTTGAGCCACTTCTATCTCACAGCGTTCCCCAATTGGAACCTTTACTTCTGGAATCAATACAGTATTACCCTCTGAAGTCCCTCAATTCACTATCTGTTACCACCTTTTATATCATTAGTTCTTGAATGTGTTTGTGTGAGCATGCTTTTGTGTGAATGGAGATTCCCTGTTATCTACAAATAAAACTACATTTGGACCTTACACTGTGGAGTTCTGTTTCTCAGAACTGGTATACATAGACTTGATCTCTACTTTTAGTTGCCCAAGCCCTCTCAGCAGCTTTAATTGAGCTAATAAAATTCCCCTATTAAATATTTATTGTGGGTGCCCTCTTGAGACCCTGGTATTTGGGTAACATAGAAGACTGTCCAAGATCAGAGAAGGAATTTTACTCATGGTTTAGTCCCAATACAGCGAGAATCTGGGGGAAGGTACTAATTTCTTGATGTACCTGTCCTACATGGTCCAATCTTCTTGTTTGTACAGTTTCTGCCTCTTGTATTATACAAATCTTGACAACATGGTGCAGTGGTTTAAGTGTTGGACTAGGATTCTGGAGATCAGGGTTTGAATCCCTGATCAGCCATGGAACCCCACTGGGTGACTTTGATCAAGTCACATTCTCTCAGCCTCATAGTAAAGCAAAGGCAAACCCCCTCTGAAAAAAATCTTGCCAAGAAAACCCCCTCTTAGGGTCTTCATAAGTCAGAAATGACTTGAAAGTGCACAGCAAAACAGCATGAAATCTCAATAGGGAAAGTTTGAAAAATAGCAAGAGAAAGTCAGGCTATAGAAGTGACAGATATTCTGATAGATACTGGTGGTCCTATGCCCAAATTGCTTTCCTACCACCCACTCTGCCTTTCCTAAATCAAAAGAACCTGTGGGAGGTGACTATAGGAGAGTCACACTCATGAACATTGTATGCAGAAGTGAACAAAATAGCAGTGACTTTGGGGCCTACTATATATATGTGGGTGTTGACAACTCCAACCCTTCTTTTTTGGGGAAGAGGGGGGCTTCCCATAAACTCTGGCTTCCACATAAAATAATTCTAGGAACTGGCCTATCAGTAAAAAAGCCCATCTGTATCATTTTCTTCTGGCCTGAAGGCAAACCAATACCATTTATATGATGGTTTCTCCCAGCCTTGCAGGGACTAGTAGTACTTTGCAAAATACTATCATCAGTATATATACTGTTAGTATACATGACTCACTAGAAACAATAATAAAGTTTGGAAACATAGTAGGTAGGAGAAAAATAGGTAGAATGCATACCAGATGGATAGACTTAGGGCCGAAAAGGATGGTTTGGGGCCATCCCGGACCTGGTTGCCCCAGAGCTGCCAGCTTTTCAGGATAGTCTGTTTCAGCCCTTAGTCAAGGAGGGTACGACCATGAGCCTGAAGGAACTGTGCAGAGCAGTTGAGGACAGGGGGTCTTGGAGATGTCTCATTCATGAGAGTCACCATGGGTCGTGTCAACTCAAAGGCAGCAAAGTATGCAAAGTACAATACATCATAATAATGGCCTTTTCACCCATTTTCCTGTTCAATGTGTGATGAAATGGTGACTTTAGTTTTAATGTGGGTAAGGTTAGCAAGTGACAGCCAGAGTGATGTAGTGGTTTGAGTGTTGAACGACTACTCTGGGTAACTTTGGGCAAGTAATATTCTCTCAGCCTCAGGAGGAGGCAATGGTAAACCCATCTGAAATCTGGCCAAGAAAATACCATGATAGATTCACCTTAGGATCTCCATAAATCAGAAACTACTTGAAGGCACACAACAACAACAAAGGAGCTTATTGCATTCATTTTAAAACTCTTTGAAAAGAGGTGCACTGAGTGCCACTGGGAGTGGGGATGGACCTGGGATGGACCCAGGTGGTGACCCAGTAACTAAATCCTTCTGATAATATCAGGATGCCACCTGATTTAAAATTTAATCTGGATTAGGTAAAACGATTTTAAAATGAATGCAATAAACTTCAAAGGTTAGTAATCTCATTTCTGAATGGAGAGACTTAAGACAAGTTAGCCATTTGATGTGACAAAAAGGATGATCACATAAAAGCACTGCCATCAAGGATAACAGGATTCCACATAAAATGTGTGTTTGTGTGCACGTGCATATGTTAGTCAGTATTGGCTTCATATCTACCACTCTACCTTCAAAAGACAAAGCTCTATTTCAGGATCTGTTTCTACAGGAACTGAGGAAGTGTTAGCATCATATCATTCAAGCCTTAATGCAAGCATCCAACCTACTAAGGCAAGTTGGATATGAGTCATAGCAAAGGTAGGCATTGCCTGCAACCTCCCTACCTATTCCATCCATGATCTTCTCATGCTGAAAGCAGAGAAGGCTTAGTCCACTATCACACTACACACTTATAGTGCTATATACCACTTTAACTGCCATGGAAATATCCTATGGAATCCTGGGATCTGCAGTTTAGTATTTGTAGTATTCTCAGTCAGAGAGCTCTTGAACTTAGAATCATAGAATCATAGAGATGAAAGAGACTACAAGGACCATCCAGTCCAACCCCCCTGCCATGCAGGAACTCTCAATCAAAGCAAATTCTCTAAACTACAACCACAGAATTCCACAGGATGTTGCCATGGCAGATAAAGTGGAATGTAGTGTAATATCACAGTGTAGTATGAATACAAGATCATACTTAGAATTTGGAAAAGTTTTGGGGAGGGCACTACAAATCCGAAAAATCTTCAAATATGATGTCCATTTGGATCCTGAGAGCTTTCTTCAAAAAAGTAACTTTTTCAATAACTGCACCTATATTTTTGTTTACTTGAACACAAGTAGAGGCTCTCTTCAAAATGTCCGATCTAACATGAGCAGGTGGGACTTACGTATGTACATGTCCACTACCTTTTCTTACTGCTGGCTCTCCCTTGGAAAAGCAAATGCCTGTATGTTGCTTCAGATCTATTTCGGTGTCTGTCATTTATTTATAATTTATATCATGTCTTTCTCACAATATGGGACCTCACAATATAAGTTAAAACAAAATAGAGTTAAAACAGTAGATAATACAAAAGTTATGATCTCCAGGTCTGTCTTTCAAAAGTGTTTGGAAACTTCAGCTCCCTTGTTGCAACAGCTCCAATGGCTGTAGGTCTGTTTCCAGGCACAATTCAAAATGCCAGTTATGATCTATAAAGCACCATGTGGTTCCTTTCCAGGTTATGTGAAGGATCGTATTCTCCCATACAAATCTGTCCATATTTTGAAATTTTCTAAGGAAGCCCTTCTCTCTGTCCCACCACCCTCACAAGACAGAGAAGATGCCAACCCAAGCCTCTAAAAATTCCACAGCTTAGGAGGAGCCACTGAGAAGACTCTCTCTCTCATGTCCTCACTAAGTTGTTATCTGCATGGAGAATAAAAAGTGGTTTCATCCTGTTTCAAGCATCAGCTGTTTAGATGACACACAAGGCCGAAACGGAGTGAAACTGGAATGAAGCTGCACTCCACAGTGAAAAACCAGAGCAAATTAATGTCCATTTGCTCCACTCTAACGTGGAAAGTACACATTATCACATTGGTGTATAAACAGCATGACATGAATGTGGGAATGCAGGAAAGCCCAGTAGGAAAAGGAAGCAGTCTGAAGCATGTACCTTGGGACTGGCGAGACACAGCCACCAGCACCATTGCTCACCATATAGTTTTTAAAATACTTTTAGAGTACAGGCACACAAGTGGCCAGCTGCACCATCGACCCATTGCACCATCAGTGTGTTTGTGCATGGTGCGCATGCATGGAGAGGAGGCAAAAAAGAAAACCCAAGTGGTGCAGTTTGACACCATGTGGTGTGGACTGCCTGTTGGTATTGAGGAGCCATCTTAGGAGCAGGCCATGCAAACAGCAGAGATTCCGCCTGATTCAAGAAAACCTGGGGGTGACATGGTTTTTCCACTCCATCTGCTAAGTAACCAAGTGTGCCAATGAGGGTGATGGGACCAAGGGAAAGTCCATTCCTAAGGATCTCAAAGTCAGGTGGGTTTATATGGGAGATGCAGTCTTTCAGCAATACAGCAGCAAGTGTGCAACATGAGTGTCACATGATAAGTCATGCTATTCCTGCCATTTAGTTAAAAAATCAGTATGTTACCATAAGCGCACGTCCCAGTTTCTGTGTATGAAAAAAACACCACATTACAGCATTGTATATCGCACACTTTATACAGAGGTAATATAATACTAGGGATACAGTGGCTCAAATTGTTAAGACGCTGATTCTGTTGATATCAAAATCGGCAGGTTGGCAATTCAAGGCCCAAGTGCTGCATGATGGGGTGAGCTCCTGTCACTAGTCCCAGCTTCTGCCAACCTAGCAGTTTGAAAACATGCAAATGCAAGTAGATAAATAGATACCAGTTTTATGGGAAGGTAAACAGTGATCTGCGTAATCATGCTGGCCACATGATCACAGAATAGTCTCTGACAACACTGGCTCTTCGGCTTAGTAATGGAGGTGAGCACCGCCCCTTATGGTTGGACATGACTTGACAACCTTGTCAATGGGGAATACCTTTACCTTTTAATATAATACTAGTTGCAGAAGGATTCTATTATTATTTTCCTCCTCCACCATTCCAGAAAGAAATTAACCCCAGCAATTTCAATTCATTGATTTAACAAGAAATAATCATGTAAAATTTAAATTTCTTTAAAGACTTACCATAATTTATGAACAAATCTGATTTACATGGCACAAACAGATATTCAGACACATTTATTTGCTTGTTTTATACCTTTTATAGCTAATTATACAGTGCTTTGAGATTCAAAGCGAAAACCACAGCTTTGGCATGTCAAATATTGTGTAAGGGATTCAAAAGACCTATTTTAGCATAAATATGCACTTCTCACAAAATTCTGAAAAGCATTCTTTATTTACATAAAACTACTTCTCTCTGTGTGGAATATATTGTGCAAATTTAATGATATTTATTGGTATTAAACAATGAAAATAAATAAAGAGGACATGGTGTATATCTACCATAACTGCAAGGCTGGCTTGTACATGGCCACATAGTGAATTCATCAAAATGGCATGCATTGCAAAATGAAAATATAAATAAATATTGGCGAAAAGACATCTTTTCAATACTTCCTTCTGTATGGAAAATGTGTTCCCCCTTATCCCTTCCCTAAACCACTTCTGGCTCTTTTTGAATTTGACACCCTTTAATTAACACTTTTTTTGGTAGTTGGCAGTGTGTACCATAGGTTGCTTGCATGACTGGATTCCTACCCCTGCAGAGCTATTAGGCACCCCGTAGAGCACAAACAAAAAGCCACAGAGAGCCTGACCCAACTATTTTCCTATGAATAGAACACCCTTTCTTTATCAGAATAAAAAAAGAGATGTGAGTTTGTCTAGGCTGCATATGTGTGTGGAAGAGGTGAGATGGGGAACTGCCATACACAGAGAAATAAAGAGTATGCACCTGTTTGAAGCAATATTTGCTAATATTCTAAAATTTGGCCAGGGAGCTGAAGAAACTGATAGAAGTCTCTGCCTTCTGCACTCACAGAATTTTGCAAGTTAGTGTTACAATATAATTACTCATATAGATACAGGGTTTAAAAAAGTAACTCTTTGCTTCCTTATTTTCTATGCTCTTTAGCAACTAGTAACTAAATAATTAGTAACTAAAATAACTGAAATGATTTTAGTTGCCTTTTAAAAAACTACAAAACATCCCAATACTAGCTGCTGGTCTGTAGTGCAAAAAATTACTCTGTGCTCACCTCATTGCTCCCTAAACATCCATAACACACTCATCGTCCACAATGGAGTCTGAAATAGCAGGGTACAAGGCATACCACAAGCCAGCATTTGAAATGTCTGATATACTTCCTCCACCAAACAAAAAGCTTCCTCCAGTGCTTTTGCAGAGAAGGGCATGTTGCGTTGAGCCGTGCAGCTGGCACTGTAGCACTCAGGCCTAGCTGAGCAGTTGTTTGGCCTAGGCCTGAGCCCAAGTCTTGCAAGGGCTGCAAGACTGCAGCCATCTCAGGACTTCAGTGTGAGAACTTACACCCAGTTTCTCACAATTTTTTGGATACCTTTGCGGGCCAGAAAGGAATTTTTCTGTGTTACTATAGCATAGCTTTTTAAAAACCTCCCCTGAGGTTTTCTCTCTCTTGACTATGCTTGCTTGTACATGCCACAATGGCACATAGCAAGATTTCAATACACATATTTCTGCTCTATCACTACTGGAGGATATGGAAAAGGGAGAGAATATGGGGCATCTGGATGGATGGATGGAAGGAGGTTAACCTCCAGGTTTGGGCATCTGCAGGTTCCTAACCCAACTTGCAAACCACTACAACACTCTAGCTCTTCACAGATTCATAATATGATCTAAAAAGAGCAGGATCTCAGTAGCAGCCTCACAATTAAGCAGCAGACATCACTGCTGTACATCAGCCCTGCCTTCTGCCATGCTAAAAGGAATGGGGTTACTTGGGGAGAGATATACAAGGTATATCTCAGTTAACAAAGGGCCTTTGCAGACTGCCAGAAATAGTGCAAATTGAGTTCACTTTAAGGGTTAGGGTTAGGGTTAGGGAATCATGGGAACTGTATTTTATTGTGGCACCAGAGTTCTCTGACAGAGAAGGCTCAATGTCTTGGGGGGGGGGGGGGGGGAATCAATTCCCATGATTCCCTAGCACTAACCCTAACCCTTAAAGTGGACTCAATTTGCACTATTTCTGGCAGTCTGCAAAGGCCCAAAGTCAATGTGTTCCCCAGCATGTCTTCTTTAATAAGCACTGGTACCAAAGGCAGAGACAACATGGAAAGAACAGGGATAGGTTCCTACACCACAAAAATAAAATAAAATAAAATAAAATAAAATAAAATAAAATAAAAACCCAGTTCAACATGTTTCAGCAAACTTTTTATTCAAAATGAACAGTGTGCACATCTAAAATGAAAACAACAATAACACAACAACACCTGTTCGGTTAAGCCTTGCATAGGTAAACAAGAGTATTTTGAACCTTCTAGAGACCACATGAAACAAAATGCATCCAGGGATGATTTTCTTTTTTTTTACTTTCACCAGTCTCCCTTTTTCTTATTATTTCTCTTTTGGTGGCCGAATTAGCAGCACTATGTAAGTATGGATGTAGCTGATGAGGAGGACTCGTCTTCATTCCCCTTCTCTCTCTGTGTTGTTCTTCCAGCATACTCAGTAAAGGATTCTGGAGGCAGTTGCTTTTTGTCTTACTTGTAGGGAGGATACATGGAGCTACAATAGGACTGAGTTGGTTGTTGGTTGTTGGTTGCCCTATGCCAGCAATATCCCATTCATTCCCAGATCAAGTTTTATTGCATTGCTTACTCCAGGCATGCTCCTACAACCCAACACCAAAAGTCTGTTTTCTCTAGCTCTTTTTTACCATCCTCCCAAGGCTGATGCTGCTTAAAAAACACCCTGCCAGACACAGGATAAGGAACAAAGGTGGGCATTAAACGGTTCCTGCTAAAAGGAGCTTCTTTATCAGAGGTTTTGTTAACTGTGGTATGCCTGTATTAGTAAAAGTACAGTCAACCCTCCACATCTGCTGTGGTTAGGGGTGCAGGACCCCTGCAAAAATGGAAAAAGCACAAATAACTCTAGGCCTCTCCTAAACCATATCTAACACACACAAAAGTAACATCTGCAAATTCAACCCATCATGAGTGCCTTTTAAAAGGTGGTGCTCCTTTGTAAGGCAGAAATAGGCAGCTGTCATGACTTGCCACCATTTCTGCTGCAGTCCTATGCCATTTTTAATAGGGACTTGCAAGCCTCATTCGCAGTCTCTCAGCCTTGCAAGGCTTCCAGTCCCCATTAAAAATGGCATAGGGCAGCAGCGGAGGTGGCAGCAAATAAGCTGTGAATAATCAAATCCACAGAAGTGAAACCTGCAAACATGGAGGAATTACTGTATTCTAGACAAATACAACTGGCCTACTTGTTCAAAACCTAACTCAGCAGTACAGCATGGGATCCTAAGGGTTCATGCATACATTCATGAAGAGGAATCCCTGAAAAGGGAGCTGATATACTCTGAACAAGGCTAGCAAAAGACGTTTTGGTATTTAAACGGTAAATAGAAGTTGCTCTTCCACCTTACCATCTCATACATAGAAGCTGACTGGTTTGGCAATACAAAACTTTCAATGGGCAACATACCTGAGGAAGTTACTGTATATACTCATGTATAAGTCTAGAAATTTTGACTTATCCACAGGTCAATTTAAGTCCTGTACTTTAACTCTTATAAAAAAGGGAACAATCTCCTGGTGAAAGGCAAGAGCATAATATGTCCTGGAAGCACTGATTCTCTTCTGTTCTCTCATCCATCCAGCCTTTAGTGTGAGCACAAATAATTATGTTTGCTGGAATTTTGTAAGTTCTTTGGCATTTCCCCCCCTTTGCTTCATCTTTAGATCTTTTGTTACATGCTCCTAGGTTTTACCCTCAACCTATCCACGGATCATATCAAAATCTATAATTTTGGCCCCCAAACCTGCCCTTGACTTATACATGAGGTCAACATTAGTTGAGTGTATATAGTATTTTAAGGCAGAGGTGGGGAGCTCTGAGCACAGTGTTTTGCTCACTCCTAATTTAGGAAATGAAAGCTCCATTAGAGGATGCAGGATAGGCTCCATAGCACATAGTTTAATTCCATTTCAATTGTCACTTTTGCAAGTTTTTAATTATACTGTATTTTTGGACTATAAGCTGCTTTGGGTCCCAATTTTGGGGAAAAAGTGGGGTACAAATATAACAACAACAACAACAACCAACAACCAACAACAATAGCACATACAGTTCTGTCCTCCACATCATTGCCCAAGGCCACAGCTTTACTCTAAGGACATTATTATTATTATTATTATTATTATTATTATTATTATTATTTCTTACTTGCATCTCCTTAAGGATTGAGACAGAGTGCAACAGATTAAAACACATAAAACCATTTAAGTGCATTGCTTAAAACACATAAACATAGGACACATTAAAATCACACAAACATAAAATTAGAAATAAACCAATTTAAAATTCATAGTTTCAAATTGTCTGTGTAGGCCCAGTAACATCCCTATGCTTGGTGTCACCCAGTGCGAGGAGTGCTGCTGGGGCATGGCGGTAGCCAAAAGAGCATGCTCCACTGGCCTTGTGCTTTCTCCCTGGGTACAAGCCCAGGGCTGGGGCAGATGGCAAGAACATGTGCATGCCCTCCTGCTCCTCCAGTCCTGGACTTTCTCTCCAAGGGAGTGTGTGTGCCCCTCTTGCCCCAAAGAGGGACAAAGGCCCAACCAAATGTCACCCCTCTTCTGGGTGTCACCCAGTGAGGTCTGCACCTCCCCCAAGTGACACCACTGCATAGCCCTGTCAGAAGAGATAGGTCTTTACTGATAAAGTAGCTACTCCTGTAATCCAGCAGTGCTCTGAAACCATGAGTCTAACCTTTCTTTTCACTCCAGAAATAGTCTCACTTTTTCTGCAAAAAGTACAGTTAACATTTTGTTAGGAAGCTATTTTTTTGTTCATGTTTCCTGCCAGATGGCTAATTAATTTTAAAACACTTCACTTGGCAAGCCTTCAGTAAAATATTAAGGTGGTTTGCAAGATGAAAGGAAAGTTGTCTGCGGTGTTCCCTAACAGAACCCATCTGCCCTTTTCCTTCTGCAGATTTCAAACAGGAAGGGTTTCTGGGTTCTGAGATACACCCCTAAGAGAAATCCCTCCAAACCAGGGTGTAGCAAGACAGTTTTCACTGAGGAGCAGAAACAAAAATAGGGCTAAGGCAGAAGGCTTCAGGCACTGATCACTGTAAAAGAGGTTCCGGGGGGGCGGGGGGGGGGGGGGTCATAGGAAATTTTAAAAATTGATCCAAACCTAGAGGAATGGCAACCAAGAAAAATTAAATTTGGCAGTCTGGAAGTGGGAGTCACTGAGAATTATTTGAGTTGGTCCTCCCAGTGAACAGCACAGAAGGAAACAATACTGCCATATACTTCTCTGGGAAGAGAATCAAGTCTGTGAACTGTTGGTAGCTGAGCTTTACAAAGCATTTTACTGATGTTTAAGTAGCCAGAGTAAGGAAGAATAATTAAAAACTGCTATTTTAGTTCTCGTCGAAAAATGAAAGATTAAAAGCTGCTTTGGCAGCCAGCAACTATTGCTGAAAGACCCAGCTGGGCCAGGTGAATGTTTGGCAAGAGCATTTGGCCAAGAGAACAGATCAGTGGGAGATACTGGGGTGAGGATGCAAGGGGTGTGTATGTGTACAAGACAGAAGACAGAGGTGCTGCATGGAATATCAGTGAAACATTTCTTTGACACCTTTCTTTGATAGTAGAAGTAGTAGTCAACCAGACCAGCAAAATGCACTCTTAATAATAGGGCCTCAAAATCAATTTTTGTTTCTTTATTCAATTATTCAAATATCAATCATCTGCCTTTATAAGGATACTTATGATTCTTTCAAAGTGATGCCAAGATTCCCATACTGTCTGAAATAATCTTTAATAAAACACTTGTGAATAGAGCCAATGTGATTTTAACATGAAGGCAGTAGCATCAGTATAGGAGTATATGGACCACACCAGGTGACACCTTAAGGGGGAGCGGGTGACACTACTGCTTCCCAAACACCTTTCTTTTGGCTGAAACAGGCTATGGACCTTTTAGAAAGCTCACTGGTATTTACAGGCCATGGGGAGTTTTTTTTCCAGGTCCTCCATTGCTACTGCCAGTTGTTGTTCAACGAGAAGGCTCATGAGTTGCCAAACTGGCACTCTACTCCATGCCTTGCT
Source organism: Phrynosoma blainvillii (assembly GCA_026167975.1). Taxonomy (NCBI): domain Eukaryota; kingdom Metazoa; phylum Chordata; class Lepidosauria; order Squamata; family Phrynosomatidae; genus Phrynosoma; species Phrynosoma blainvillii. The sequence continues at coordinate 45,586,786 of JANUYF010000005.1, forward strand.
TCAGATGATACAAGAGGCCCAAGTGATTGCACCCATCATCTCCCTTCCCAATTGCCTTCCCTTGCTCTTCTGGTGCACCAATATTGCATAAACATGATGCATATAGAGACACTTTTGCACGTAGATAGTCAACCCTGGTTGCCAGTTTGAAATGGGAGGAGATGAGTGCCTAGCTTTTAATCCAACTCCACACAATTTTATTTTTACTTTTTCCTCCTCCTCTGCTGCTCATCCTGAGATTTGTCTCTCCATAAGAAGACCCAGAGAGGCTTAGCAATTCACTGGAAGCCCGAGATCTAGCAACCCTACAACCTTTATTTAACATAAATACTTCATCAGATATATCACAGATGTATTTGTAGAAGAATCATGTCAGATCAAGGCAAAAATCTGATCTTAAGCTGTATCCAAGAAACACATAGGCAGGTAGAGCTGGTATTGCATACCAGCAGCAGTAGCTTTCTTCCTTTGATTATGGGAATGCAATATAGTCAACAGGTAAGTCTATACTGGCCAGAATACTCTGGGCTTCCTCTGGAGTATTCTGGCCCCATAGCTGACCCAAATTCTCTGTGTTACCTGTGCATTATGAAGTGAAGTTGGGCAGCTGTCTACACAGCATCCAGCTGTGCTGCCCACTGTACTGGTGCAAGTCGCTCCCTCTGAGGTCGAAAAGTGAGGCAGCTAGCATCAGTCATATGGCTGGGCGCCTCATTGTGTCTGTAAAGGAGCACTTTGTACCAGATGTGGCAGTGCCAGGCAGCACAGTGGGACGCTGTGTAAACAGCCACCTTGTTGCTCCAGAGTGGATTTTTTTTAAAGATCCAGAGTAAAAGGTAGGTGGATATATGATGGCCTGGATTTGCTGTGGGACTGCCCTTCCCACATGTTGACCATCTGCAGTTTAATTGGGCCTTTGGCCCTTCCCATGTGGACAGGGTAATGAAAGGGCAGAGGAAAACCAATGCAAATGGCCCATGTAGTCATGTCCAGAATGGCTGGTAGCCACTGAGAACATTATCTTCCACAAATAATCATATTCTAGTACTATACCAAAATACTAGGATAGTAGACCGGAAGCAAGGAATTTTCATACCTGCCATTTCCTTCACATTAGAGCATAACACAAAATGGGGGAGAGAGAGTAAACCTGCAACTTATTCAGGCATGTCCTTAAATGTATAGAATATTTAGGGGGGGGGGTCTCCAATCAAAAACTAGGTTAGGTAGTCAGTTGACCAATCTGTTAATACTACTTGACTGGCCAGTTAATTCATGTCCCATTCTTTCATGGGTACTTGATTTATTATATATATTAACTCATATTAATGGCTCAGCTCTTGAACAAGGCAGAACAACGGAAGCACATTATGTCTATGATGCAGGAACTGATCCTGTACTAGTTTTCCAGACTGTTTGGGGTACAGGGCTGTGGCCTAACTGTGACTTCAACAAGGGCCTTTCCATACACTCTAAAATGGATATTCTACTCTTAGAAATCAAGCAGCCAGGGTCAAGATTATCTCATACCCACAAAATGCAATAAAAGTGCATAGCATTATACTACTGAGAGACTAGGGTTGCCTCAGGCCCTGAAGTTTCCAGGCCAAAATCTAAAAAATTGGGATGGCCTGCACTGATGTTATTAAACATCATGCATTGAGTACCAACCATAGTTGCTCACAGTTTTATCAGTAAAATGCACAGAGAGATAATGTTTGTATATGTAGTGGTTTCAGTATTGGACTATGACTCTGGAGACCAAGGTTCAATTCCCAGCTTGATCATGAAATCCACAGGGTGTCCTTGAGAGCCACATGCTCTCAGCCTCAAGGAAAGACAATGGCAAACCTTCTCTGAACAAACCTTGACAAGAAAACCACATGATATGGCCTTAGGGTTGCCATAAGTCAGAAACAACTTGAAGGCACACAACAACAACAACAACAACAACAAGCTTGTACCTAGTCAGGAAGTGAATGCAGAGCAGAACAGAGGGTTACCTCTGGCACCACAACAGCTAGGAGAGAAAGGGGGGGGGACTCCCAGAGTGTCTTTACATGCTGCAACCATAGATCAATTAAGTCTTGCAAATTATAGCAAAATACACCCCCACAAGCTATGCACAACTCTTTCATCTTGTCTGGAGTTGAACGCAGCATAACTGGAGGATTTGCATCCTCACCTCTTGCCTGGAGATGACCCACAAAAGTGGAGACTCAGGGACAGCAGCCACTAAGATCTGGCAACCTAGATATAACTGTTTGTTATATCAGAGACATGTATAGTTTGCATTTTAAAAGAATCAGGTGACTGTTTTAAAATAGAAAACATAAATGTAAAAAAAATTGAGAAAATGCCATTTGGTTGACATGGAGATTAACTCTGAATGTTCAGTCTATATACATATATACAGTACATGATGTTAATGTTCTGCAGTGGTGTTAACTTTGTAAACTTTGTTCCAATTATGCTTCACAGCCACCTTTTTACATTTTTTTTAAAAAAAATACTGGGAATCTGCACAAAGAATGCAAACTGTTGCAATTAAATTTAGCCATTCTTGTAGGACCAGAGGAAGGCCTCATCATATCTTTAAATATTTGCTGTTTGGTCATTTTAAAATTTCAGTTACATTTGCATTTTTGTGGGTTCTTTTTAGCTTTGTTTCCCTATTATCTTGCAGCTGTAGCTATTGACTGCAGTTTAACAAGCCACACACTTCCCCTACTATAGTGACACCTGCTGAGATTGTCTGGTACATGAGTTGCATTATAACAACAGCTCTCCCTCCCACTCTCTATAAAGCTGCAAAGTGTTGGGTACTTGCTTCGCTCCAGCACAGCTGGCCTGTTTGCAACAAGGAAAAATCCTACACATTGTCATTATAAACTCACCCTTCAGCACCACATTAAGGCATCCAAAAGACAAAGAACCACTGAGTGGAATGTAAAGGAAGCTCATGAAGGATGAAGATATAACTAAATTTCTTAACATCTGTTGTTTTCCGCCATTGTTCATGCATAGGCATGTTTCGAGAGATGACACAAAAGATCTAAAGTAGTAACATTTTCCTGAGTGTTGCTTTCAGTATTATTTTTTTTTAACAGGCATGCATCCTGAGTTGCATATGCATGAGTGGACAGGTGCTTTTCATTGGTAACACATATATTTGGCCAACCAGCTGCTAAGAGTTTTTCTGAATGCATGTATTTATTTAATTAACTGTTTATTATCCTGCATGAATTATATTGGAATATATGTTATTATTAGCCTTCCCTGCCCCAATAAAAAAATTCTTTGCTAGAAATCCTCAGTAGCCACTATTTAAAAAATTAGCTTTTTCCATCTTTTTTGCTGAATGGTTCCTGTTCTGTCCATCTGTCTTCTTGCTTGTTTGTTATGTCATTCAGTATTATATGATAAAGCATGAATTAATGCTCATACATTATTTAAGAACAGCAATAGCAACTGCAGCTTCATTTATATACTACTTCATACCACGCTATGAAGTCTCTAAGGGCCTTTGCAGACTGCTAGAAATAGTGCAAATTGAGTCCACTTTAACTGCCCTGGCTCAGTGCTAGGGAATCATGGGAACTGTAGTTTATTGTGGCACCAGAGCTCTCTGACAGAGAAGGCTCAATGTCCCAGAAAAAAATACAGTTCCCATGATTCCCTAGCACTGAGCCAGGGCAGTTAAAGTGGACTCAGTTTGCACTATCTCTAACAGTCTGTAAGTGGTTTACAACTGCAAGCTAATTGCCCCCAACAAACTGGGTGCTCATTTTAGCAACCTCGGAAGGATGCAGGCCTGAGTCGAACCTGAGCCCTGGCTGGTACTGAATTCACAATCTTGTGGTTTGTGAGTGAGTGGCTGCAGTACAGGCATTTAACCACTGCGCCACCAGGGCTCCTCTTTACGAAGCTAAAACATTTGACAGTAAACACTTTAAAGTACAGAGTTCCCTTGACATAAAAGGAGTATATGCTGGCCATAAAAGTAGAAATGCAATAAACTGGTTAGAATAGATGAAGTGTCTGAAAACATTTGATCAACTGAAATGGACTGGTTTATGTAGAGGTAGATTTTTAATATTAAAATTAATTTTCAAAAGCAAGTGCAAGTTTTATATTTGAAATTGACATATTTTCTGTAAAGGAGAGGAGATGCAGTGGCTCAAGTGGTTAAGGCACTGACACTGTTGACTGCAAGATCAGCAGGTTGGCAGTTCGAGGCCTGGATTCTGCATGATGGGGTGAGCTCCTGTCACTAATACCAGCTTCTGACAGCCTAGCAGTTCGAAAGCATGCAAATGCAAGTAGATAAATAGGTACCGCTTCGGTGGGAAGGTAAACAGTGTTCTGGCCACATGATCACAGAATAGTCTCTGACAATGCTGGCTCTTCAGCTTAGTAACGGAGATGAGCACTGCCCCCTATGGTTGGACATGACTTGACAACCTTGTCAATGGGGAATACCTTTACCTTTACCTTTAGAGGAGTTTGAAATTTCTTTCAAAACAACTCCAGTTTACATTGTGCAATAAAAACTGAAAGGAACTTTGCCTTTTGCCACTCAGGATTTTTTGCATATGTGTTTATTGCAGATTTAATTGAGCAACTAAAACTGTAACATTTACTAAGATTTCCTAGCTAGAAGGCATTCATCACTCTTGTAATTAAAATTTGTTTGCATCCACTGAAACATCTGTATTCTTACAAAAGAGTAAATGGCTGTAAAAACCACTAGATGGTGCTGGAGGCTTCCTATTGGAAATATGAGACTTTTAGCAACTCTTGAAGCCTAGCAAAACAAAAGTGGAAACAAATCAAAGTTATATGTTAATTTACTATCCCTCACTGGAGTCTCATTTTCAGATCCAGGTGGAGAAGACTCTCTTCCAGACTGATGTGCTTTTGGTAATACATTGTGGTTTAAGAAAAAAGATATTGGATGCAGCACTTTCTAAAATGAGAAAATGTTTTCTGATGGATAGTTCCTGTGATTCTTGTCACACAGGCTCTGCACCAGTGTTCCATCCATATGTCCCCAAATTTATAAATTAGGCAAGTTGGTTGTATATAAGAGGTTCATCTGGCAAGTACCCTAAATGGCATGTCTGTAATCCTTGTCATCTGATTCATACAACCATCATTTCCCAAATCATTTGCACTTGAGATGATTTAATAAATTAGGAAATGGTAGCTTCAAGATTGCATTGCTGCTTGTCACCGGAGCTTTAAACAGGAAGCTATTTGTTTTCAAAGGCAAATTATGTGGATTCACCATGGAAAGGAAGAAAAACAGTGAAGGCGTTTTATACAATTTGTTGCTGTGTGCCTTGAAGTCGATTCTGACTTAAGGCAATCCTAAGGAGAAATTATCACAATTTTTCTTTGCAAGATTTATTCAGAAAGGGTTTGCCATTGCCTTCTTCTGAGGCTGGGAGTGTATGACATGCCCAAGGCCACCCAGTTGGTTTCTACAGCCAAGCGGATAGACAAAACCATGTCTCCCAGAGTCTAACATTCAAACCACTATATCACACCAACTCTCTTTTTGTACAATTACAAACTTTATAACATTTCACTATGTACTGAAAACAAAGACAAAGCATACTAATAAAGCCTTTCATTTGTTAAGAACAGTCTTCCTGCACTTGTGCCTTGCTGGAACTTGGAAAAGGCCAGGGGATTCTGGGGGGTGTCTAAAAAACTGAATTTTCCAAGCTCCACTACTTACTTTCCAGCAAGGAATGTACCTTGGAGTCATAGAATGTAAGCTGCCATTTTAGTTGCCAGTGTTCTTGGTATATTGTTATCTCAGAACAATGCTGCATCAGAGACATTAGAGTGGATTTGAACAATGTATCATTAGCAGCCTTCAGCCACCAGCACTTCTTAGAGTTTGGAAATATTAATTCTTGACTCCAACTTCCACTCTCCTCCTAGCGATCATGGCTAATAGATGGGTGATTTTGATAACAGAAGTAACTTTTCCAAGATCTGAGCAAGATGTTCTAGATTGCATGACCTGAATTCTTCAACATAATTACTATGTGAAAGTTGGTTTGTTACAGATTTAAGAGCATCATTAGAGAGGAGGGAAACTTTTTTCAGCATGTGTCACCATGCATGCACATGAGAAACCACTGTAGTCCTGCTGTTTGCAACCATATATTAAGTAATAGGACAAAAAGGATGTTAGATTTTGGATAGACAGCAGAGTTTACCAAATCCCCCTCCCCAACACACACACTATATCATTGTCAACCAATCTGCAGTTTTAAGCAAGGTTTGATTCTGCTCCATTTTCCAATTGCTGAAGTTCTACAATAACAACTAAAATTATATTTTTCTTTAAGAATCCCTCTACCTCTGTTCTATTCTTCAAGTAATTGTTCTTGTTTGCTTCAGTGCTTGTGTCAAGAATCCTGTCTTGCAAACTGAAACCTAAGGTAAGCAACACATTACACATATGTGCATATTGCTATCTCTGCATCAACACAATTTCCTGTTCTCTATGTACATCTTTCTCCTCTACTTATTGCACAGTACTGACTAAAGAAGGGGAGGTACATGATTTCCAAGTTCCTTCACAGCTATGTCATACTGCTGGTAGAAATTCAGATTTAACCATATATAAGCATGTGTCAGAAAAGGCTAAACATATGGATTAAAACAAAAAGAATGAGAGAGAGAGAGAGAGAGAGAGAGAGAGAGAGAGAGAGAGAGAGGTGGTCCTCAAACCCTTCTGTGTTAGAAAGGTGAATTTCTATTATTTCTAGTAAGATCAATTTCCCTGGCCATCAATCACTTACTGCATCTCTGTCTTATTTTTCAAGAGTAAAAATGGTGAAGTATAGAACAGAAAACAGCTAAATCATAGCAGACAATATAGTTACTGAAAGTTCAATTCCACCACCAAGAGAAAGAAAGAAAGAAAGAAAGAAAGAAAGAAAGAAAGAAAAGGGCCATTAATAAAGGCTTTTTGTAATCCAGAGGGGTGAGATTAAAGCAAGCAAACCCAAGCCAGCTCTTTTGACAGAGCACAAGTGATTCCTTTTCCTGGAGGGAAAAGGAAGCCATTGTCTGAAAATACAGAAGCCAAGCAGTGCCATGAGGACAGTGAGAGGCATCAACCGGTACTCTTCCATGTGGCATCTGTCACATTATCTTTAGCCTACATTTCCTTCCTCATTGTGGGATGAGAGTGGGATGAGATAAGCACCATCTAGCATTATAGGGAAGGTAGCTGATTTATTCATTGCAGATCTTGGAAATGTTACCTTTGTAGTAAAAAAGTAATGTTTCCAAGCTCTGAGAATTATCTTAGCAAAGCTTCTTGCTTTTTTTGGTCCATTGGTGCATGTGTGCTCTTAATTTGCCATCAATGAAAGATCCTAACAAGGGACTTGTAGTTCAACCAGATTTTTATGCCAGATATAAAATGGGGACTCATCTAACATCCAGACATCTGAATTGAAGCTGGCAAGGCTCATTGGTAATCTGATCTTCCCAGAGGCATCTAAGCCCAGTTATAACATTGTTCTCTTTTAAGACTGTCCACCTGACTGACATTTATGTTACATAAATTAAATATATATAATGTGTTCCCTGCCATGAAGACAGAGAATTTTCATGGTGGTTGTAGTAGTATACAGTTGCCCCTCCGTTTTTGCAGACTTTGGATCCATGTCCCTCGCTTATGCACGAGGGACAAATGGAGGGGAATACAATGGGGCAAGCCCCCATGGAGTGTACCCCCATGCCTCCATTCAAGCCTATGGGGCTTGAATATGCACAGTTTCCGTTTTCGCGGAGGGGTCCAGAGCGGATCCCCCGCAAAATAGGAGGGGTAATTGTATATTGCAGCAAGAGCCAATGCAGTGTAGTGGCTTGAGCATTGGACTACAACTCTGAAGAACAGGGTTCAAGTCCCTTCATGGCCATGGAAACCCACGGGGTGACCCTGGGCAAGTCACAGGCTCAGCGGAAGGCAAAGGCAACCCCTCTCTGAATAAATCCTGCCAAGAAAACCCTGTGATAGGGTGACATAGAATTGACTTGAAGGCACACAACAGTAACAAAAATTTATTATAGCATATTGCTCATCCATTATTATTATTATTATTATTATTATTATTAATCCCCCCCCCCCATGCAACGTAACCGGAGCAGCTTACAACATTCAAATATACATTCTGCATCCCACAATCCCACCCCTTAAAATACTATTAAACAGTTGACAGTTTAAAACACATTTAAAATAATAACACAGATAAACAATAACTGCAGCAGAATCAGGGATAAGAAGGTTGGGCTATCTTTTGGTGGCTGGAATATCTATTCAGGAAAGGCCTGCCAGAAGAGATCCATCTTAACAGCCTTTTTAAAGCTGTTTAAGGTGGTAATATGACGGATTTCATCCAGCAGGCCATTCCATAATCTGGGAGTGGTAGCCTAAAAGATCCTCTGGGCGGTTGCAGACAGCCTAGTTTTTATAGTCTGCAGCAAATTCCTCCCAGAGGACCTGGGTGTGTGGGTTGGGTTATATGGGAGGCGGCGGTCCTGAAGATAGGTTGGCCCCAAGCCATTTAGGGCTTTAAAGGTGATAACCTTGTACTGGGCCCGGAAACTAATAGGCAGCGAGTGAAGTGATCTTAAGATTGGTGTTATGTGGTCTCTTCTCAATGTTCCTGAGACCAGCCTGGCTGCCATATTCTGTACTAGTTGGAGTTTCCAGATCAAGTATGAGGGTAGCCCCATGTAGAGCGCATTACAGAAATTAAGATGAGAGGTTACCAGCGCGTGCACCACAGTTTCATGGTCCTCAGCTTCCAGGAAAGGGTGCAGCTGCTGTGTCAGAGCTGAGGACCAAGACATGGAGAAATATAATTGGGTGTCATCAGCGTACTGATAACACCCCGCCCCATGTCTCCAGATGATCTCTTCCAGCGGCTTCATATATACATTGAATAGCATGGGGACAGGATGGCACCTTGTGGAATGCCACAATTAAGCTCTTTCCTTGTAGAGCGACTGTCCATGAGCATCACCCTCTGGAATCTGCCTAAGAGGAAGGAACAGAACCATTACAATGCAGTGCCTCCAATTCCTATGGCTCAGTGCTATAGAATTTGTAGTTTGGTGGGGTTCCAGAGCTCTCTCACAGGGAAGGCCAAACATTTCACAAAACTACTAATCCCAGAATTCCATAGCACTGAGCCACAACAGTTAAAGTAGTGTCAAACTGCATTGTTTCTGCAGTGCAGATGCAGCCTAGGTCTCATTGTCTTAGAGCTATGGCTGTGACAGACAATAATACATTCTCTTGTACTGTTATAAACATTATAAATGTCTTTGGACAAACTCATGGATATAGTCAGTGGAAGTTATTGTCTTCCATTTCAGTGGCTCAGTAAAGCCACTTGACGTTTTTAGTCTGAAATGCAAATTATCTATCTAATGTGCAGAACCTTAGCTCCCAAATAACTTCAGTGCTTTGGACAGGTCCTTTAAAATTCAGGGTACTCCACTGGTATAGCAATTTTAAGCTGCCACTGGATGCAACATAATTGTGGGAAGCGATGGCACAGAGTGAAGTACTCACAATCCATCAACCCTCAGTGGAGCATGACTAGCAACAATGAGTGACATAAATGACTCCCATTAGCTTCTATCATCGGAAGTCTGAAAGCTCAACCTTTTGGAATCTATGTAAGAAAAAATCTCAGTAGATAAACACCATTAGTTCTCAGCTCTAGCAATATAAACGCAAACAAATGTAACACATTCAAGTCAGTGGACCAGAGCATCTCCTTCTCCTGGGAATTCACATAACCACAACTGAAAGCCACCAACAAGGTCCCTATTTTCAGACACTAGAGGGCAGTGATGTCTGCAGTATTGTAGCCACAATGCAAAAGTTACATATAGGAAAGGTGTAATACAGGGGTCGGCAAGTTTTCCTTACCTGGGGCCGGTCTGCTGGTCCCCAGGTCTTCTGCGGGCCGAGGGTGGGGGGGGAAATGGTGCCTCACGTGTATGCACGCGCACGCTCGCTTGCGCATGCACAGTACTTCTGGTGTATTGCGCATGCATGAGCAAGTCGCGCCCACCATTTTGTTTTCCAAAATGGCGGCCGTGACTTGTTTGCGCATGCGCAGTACTCGCCGCATGCGCAAATGAGTCGTGGCTGCCATTTTGGGAAAAAATGGCGGCTGTGACCCACGCCATGGTGGTGCGCGGCATGACACGTGTGCGGCAGCGGTGGGGGGCAGTGGCGGGGGGTGGCGGCGGTGGCAGGACCGGCCTGGGGCCAGTCCAAAGGCCTTGGGGAGGCCGTAGGTTGCCGACCCATGGTGTAGTACTTTGAACATTGGACTCTGGAGGCCAGGGTTCAAATCCCCACTGAGTGGCCTTGGGCAAGCCATAAACTCTCAGCCACAGAGGAAGGCAAAGGCTAACTCACTCTGAACAAATCTTGCCAAGAAGATCCCATGATAGGTTTGGCCCAGGGTCACCATAAGTCTTAATGACTTGAAGACACATAACACATACATACACTTCCTTTGAAAACTTTGGAAGTTTAGTTTCCATAAACTTAACCAGGAGAAAGAGGTCCTCTCAGCCATAGCTACTAGTTCAGCTTGACTAATAGTGAGTAAACATAACAGCCAGTTTCAGTTGGGTATATTTTCTCAGAATGTAAGTATCTGAACATCCAATAATATATTTATCAATTCGGATATGCAACATAAAGGCAGTATGGACATAGTTTGTGATGGTATACATAGCACCGGAGTTGGTAGTTTAAATGACACATACACCCAGCCATGTGGAAAAGTGTGGGGATGGAGGAGTTTACTAGAAAGAATACCACCATGCACCATCCCTCTGCATTTCAGATGGAAACCAAAAGCCAAAAGATGAGTTCTGCCAGATCAAACAAGACTGAAATTCCCATTTTATCTCTTGTGTATCCCTAAACACTCCCTTCCTGCCAGATCTTGTCTAGGTGCTGTAAAATTTCCAAAGCATTATCAATCACAATCAATCCCTCTCATCTCCCCAATCTCAAAATAAACTGCACATTTTAGACACTTTTCCAGGTTCTATTGTAGAGTAATCAAACTTTTGGTTTCCCGCAGAACTCTCATGGATTAAGGTTATAAATGTTACCCTCCAAATGAAACTTTTTTGCAACAGTTGCAGCAGTCAGCCCCCACATGCATAGTGACTGCGGTCCTCAGGCTTCGGTCTGAGTCCTTTGTTCTCATCCATTTCCCCAGAACCTGCACTCTCAAGCCTCGTGGCTTGAGTCTTCATGCTTCCCAGTTTTCCATGAACCTTTGTCTTCAAGACAGGTAGCTATTGCCTCATCCAACCCTCAGTCTCAGCTATCCCCCTTTCAATATTAACTTAGCTTCATATGCTGAATATTCAAATGGGTTTTCTTTGTGTGTGTGTGCTACTTTCTACTTTCCTTAATAAACATATATGTATAGAGAATCTCCATAGTGAGAACTGGTATAGTTGGTGCTTCATTCATATATATGTTAACGCCCCCCCTTGCAAAGCCAAATTGAGTATTTCCCCAACTAATTCAGATAGATTGCACCTGCTAGTAGGGGCTTTACATGCCTCATACAAATAAGGTAACAGAATTGTAAGACAAAGGGGCTCTACAGACTGCCCTGATTGAGGGACGTCCCGCTGCACCTTTCAGAGCCGGATTGAGGCTGTAGCAACCACATGCTGTGACCCTGATCCGGTTAAAGGCTACTAGTTTTTAGAGTGGCAAAAAGCTGCCCTTGCCGCCATAATGTAAGCTGCTGTATGTAAGCTTGCCGCCATAATGTAAGCTGCTGTATGTCCAGATTATGCTACTGCTGTGATTGGCAGCCACCACACCCCAATGCCAGTGTTTCTTGCTGGTCTGTAGAGGCCCTAAGACATCTTTGATGTCTAAACAGTAGTTTAGTTTTTACCTTCTCAGATAGGAGACATAAAATGTAAATCTGTAAGACCTACATAATTGGCAATTTGGTGGAAAATACTTGTTCAATATTCCTATTCATTCATTCATTTTATTTGTTCATCTTACATCTACTTCTCCAAGCATCAGAGATTTAGAACTGGTGATGGGAAAAATTCACCCATTCTGCATCTCTGCATTCCACCAGTTTGTGCTAATCAAACATTTTGACATACTTGGATGCAAGGTGATTTCAAGTGTTGGGGGGATATCTTTAATCCACTGTACATCTATGGATCACAGGGTGGGACACCCACTATCCCTTCTACTCACATTCTGTTGCAGTTAAGGAACATATTTTGCCTAACCATTTAATCTATGCCAGTAAAAATTTGGTCATAATTTGAAGGATGTGAAAAAAGCAGAAACTGCTCAGATAAGTGGTCCAATCAGGATCAGTGCTACAATTTTTATTCCCATCCTATACTTGCTTGTTGTTATGTTCCTTCAAGTCAACATATGGCAACCTTATCCTAGGGTTTTCATGGCAATATTTAGTCAGAGATGATTTGCCTTTCCCTTCTTCCAAGGCTGAGAAAGTGTGACTCATAGCATTCTACAGAGTGAAATCTCCAGAGTCCTAGTCTAACATACAAACTACAACATGATGTTGGCTGTCTCCTATATTCACTTACTTGAAACCTATCTAGTCAGACTGTTTGGATCCCTGACACTGTCTTCACCTGAGACCAGCGTTGGAGCGTGTGCTGGGCTGGATCCACAGGAAAGCCTTCTCAGTGGCAAAATCAGTAAACAGGCCAGACTCTAAATCGAAATAATGTTCAGACAGTTGGGCTGGAGGAAGAGTGCAGAGGATAATATTCACTAGCCCAAGGGGGGCGGGGAAAACATCCTGGAAAACCCAAGGCTGCCATGGAAGGAATTTAGGCCAGGTTTGAAAGGGGTTCCTCATTGCTCTGCTGCCGAACCTTCTTCTATTACTCCACAGACCCTTCTCTCTGAAGCAGCTTTCAGAAGAAGCATCAGGTGCAGAGGCGTGACATTTCCCACTAGAATTTGGCTGCTTCAGACATAAGAGATGGGGGCTGGGTACTTGTATTTTTGATTTATATAAAATTCTAATGTAAGCTGCTGTATGTCCAGATTATGCTACTGCTGTGATTGGATGTAACGGACATATCTTCCTAGTAAATAACGGAAGTGCAAAGAGATGTGCAGGCAGAAGTGACTGGGAATGCAACTGGGTATGGGTCAGTGTTGATAGAAGAGCAATATTTCACTGGCAGTCACACTGTAACTTTCTTCCCTTTCCTTCTGTAAGCAGTTTTGCAGGTGCTCAGGGGACCGTGATGGGGAAGGGAGTCACCCTCCTGCTACTTGCAGAGTCCTGCTCTCAAAATTTTCAGTGATGATCCAACCAATCTTTTCTGATTTCCCCCTAAAGTAGCCCTGTATGCAGGCAAGCTAGTATAACCATCCCCATAAAGCTAAGTGATGACACAGCTGAGGCTGCCTAAGGAATTCACAGCTACACTGAAATCTGAATGAGGGATTCACAACTCAAGCTCATGGTATAAAACAGAACACTGCAGCAAACAAGGAAGCATGTGTTAGATAAGTTACAGATCAACATAGACCCAGAGACAGATGTCATTAATACAGTTTGTATTTCGAAAAGCAATATTAAAAAAAAGTTTAAACGTAACATTTGCTTTTACAAGTTTTGTTTTTGTATTGCTTGGCCATTTTGACATACTGTATAAATTATTGCTTACTAGCTCTCATAAATACACAACACAATGATATATACAGAGGCTGACAAGCATGACATATGTAAAGGAATATATTGGCAACCATGTTCCTGGTAAATTAGAGCATGTTATACATACCAGTTCAAATAATGGTGGGTAAGTATGCAGTGTGGTCCCTGAGAAGTTAGGCAAATAACCTTGGCTTGGGCAATCTAGTCTATTACCATTAATACAAGTTGATAGCATTATGGCACTTCAGGGAGACCAGAATGGACAGGGCAAATGGCCTTCCCGATATATTGACAGTGCCTCCATATCTAACAGTGTAAGAAGAAGAATACAATAAATACGCTATGGAAATAAATAGTAATTTAACTCTGCTAAAAAGTTTAATATTTACAGCTCGCTTAGCTTGCATTTTTAGAGCCCAACTTTATTTATTGATGTATGTATGCTTGTTTGTATGTTACTGAATTTGTTGCCTTTTCCTTTGCTCACTAGGGCCCAGCACATGATAAATTGATAAAGTGGCTAGACATAATACTGTTGCAAAGTTGTTTATTTCCCTCTCTTCCACTTTATAATTGCTGAATCTCTTAACAGCTATTAAAGGTCAGCAGATGTCAATTAACAGGAGGCTCAATCCAGCCAAATGGATAGTGCAATCTATGTTTATTCAGAAGCACATCCCATTATGTTCAATAACTCCTAGATTATAGTACTCAAGATTGCCGTTTTACGTTCTCTTAGTGTGAAAGTGAAGCAGGTATTCAAATTTCTTTTCTGAAATCAGTGAGTTTCATTCCCCCCGCCCCATGTGTCCCTTGTGTCACTAACATAAATGAAAGGTAGGCATACCAGCTACCAAAATGCTGGTTCAGCCATTAGTCTTAACTCTTCCATCATGTTTTTGGAGGACAGTCCACCTTTTATTTTATTTGTAACCTACACACACTTTAATTCATTTAAGCATTCATTTTTTCATATAAGTCACAATTTTAAAAAGTCACAGGACTGTTCCAGGAATTGGAGACAGGTGGGCTGCTAAAGATATAGGCAGCTGCCAATCAGAGCAATGTACAGTTGGCTTTTGCTGCAAACTTGCAAAATTAGGTTTTCCTGAGCAAAACCCTGGAGAATCTTTCCCCACTTTAACAAAATACAGTCTGAGTATATTTCTGGAAAAGCTCTACTATTTGGTTGTTTAGCAGTAAGATGATAACTGAAGGTAATGGTCTTATTTATGATCATTTAACACTGCCCTGTATATCAACATTATGTTTTAAAAATTAAAAAAAATGGCACATTGCTGATTCTGTCTCTCAAAACTGATGCACTTGGTACCACACAGCCATTTTTCTATTTTCTTGGAACAGCTATATTATCCATACGCCAGCCAACCAGCATAATCTCTTGCGTTTGTTAAGTCAAAACTGTAACACTAGTCCAATTCTAACATCCTAAGATAATTTGGTTCACAATTTCATTTTGACTAGTGCCTTTAGCCAAGTACTGGCCAAATGGCTCCTGCATTATCTTTGAAATTATCCATTGCTTCATTAAAACTGACAGAAATTGGTAGTGTTGCCTATGGAGTACAGAAAAAGCTAGTACACATTTTGAAAGAATTAGAAAATGATCCAGGAATAACTGAACAGTCTATCTGATAGAATTCAGAACACTATTAGTCAAGGAAACCATAGTTGACTTACATTATTGCCTTATGGGACGGGGAGGGAGTTAGTGCACTAGAGCTATTTATTCTTAACTGTGGAAGAAACTATATATTTTATCAGCAAACATGTACCAGTTAATGTACATGCATGGTGAGAGAGCACTTAAAGGTGAGAATTAATACATATATTTCCCTGTTCTTTTGTATATTTATTCATCACCAACCTCGCAGTCCATAATTGAGTGTATGGTCTCTGAGTCCAAGTAGGAGATATGTTTTTTAAAAAACAGTAGGTACACTTTCCAGGGAAGAACCATAGGTGTGAGAAGGGTTTATTTTTATTTTTAGATTTAAATCCTATATTCTAGGAAAATGTTCATAACATTGGCTCACAAATAATGTACAGGTTATGCCGCTGGCCTGATTCTTCCTGCAAATATTACTCTGTACAAGACAGACATCTTGCTTGCAGTCCCTTCTTTTGTAATATTTAATTCCACTCTCTGAAGGTCTGGTTTACTTGCATACTTTTTAAAAAGGTTATTTACAACAGCTAAGGGTTTTTGTTTTTGCTTTTTAAGAAACCTGTTTATGTGTGTGGGCAGAAAGCATGCATACAGCCAAAATTTCTAATTCTTCCACTGCTGAGGAGATGTGCTACCTTTCAATTAAAAGGTATCTTGCTTCATCAGCTAGGTTGCTGTAGGAAGTTAAACAAAAAGCTCCACTGATATGCTGAAATAGTTAATCTGGCTTGTTATCAATATGTACAACCTTCTAAACGATAGAACATATTTACTCCTTTAGCAGTTTCCTCCCTTTTTAATGGGTAATAAAAGCTGTGCAGAGAAATAATATATCTCCATTATAGAATGTATAATAAATTACATTTCTGAAACATACGTTGTCTTTACATTATACCTGTACAGTATTTTCACAATTTTCATATTGGTGAAGTCAAGGTTTACTGGAGAGAATCTTCACTCCACTGATCCAAAATAAAAATAAAAAAAAAAATAAAAATAATTTTCCCCCAAACGCTACCACTTAAATCCTTTTCTAATACGACTTAATCCCCTGCAATGAGTTTTTGGAGAAAAAAGTTCCCGAAGATGATGCCCTAACAACCACAAACAATAAGGGGACAGTTCAAATGCTTCAATAGATTTGTGTTGTTAATCAGATCTTCTCCTCTCTTGCAAAACAGCAAACATCCTCTGCTGCTACAAAGGAGTATGTACAAAGCTATATATAAATAGATTTTGACAGCAAAATACATTGCCTTGCACCATATTTACCAACATTCTATGCAAAACTTAGTGCCATCGCAATGAAAACATTCTCAATTAAAATGAAATTTACATACATGGTTTCAGGGAACATTAATGTCACTTTGATCTATAAAAATGAAAATAACTGTTAGGGAAGGAGAATGATTTAGATGGAACTCTTCACATCTGAGTCTTGTTTTGACATCACAGGATTGACCCTCTGACACAAGCATTTGGTGTTTTTTTTCCATGGGACCCAGACATCCCAAAGGACTTTTGCTTTAGGAATTACCATGTTTTCCCAACTAGAAAGACTGTGCTGGCTGAAACAGAACTTGTGTAAGTGTTTAAATCATACATGCCCCATCTCCCCTGTTGTATCACATTGTAGCGTTAAGGAGGGTATTGTTAGTTTATAGTTTTATAGTTTATACCTACAGCCACCCCTCTGTTCTTGCGGACTTGAAGTCCATGTTTTTGCATATTCATGGAGGGGCGACCTCAGCTAAAATCAATGGGGCTTGAATACTGGCGAATATCTGTTTTTGCAGGGGGTGGGTGGGTTCTGGAACAGATTCCCCCATGAAAACGGAGGGCTGACTGTATTAATAAACTGTCTATTTACTGTATGCTTGTATCTTGTGATTTTAGACTGTACACCATCGGCAGGTTTTATGACTTTGTAAGGTGCCATGCAAAACTTATGGCACTATATAAATAAAAACTAATCATCATCATCTATCAAAAACTTGCTGACTGCTCTCATGACAGAATGCAATCCTATCTCTCATCAGATTAAAGCAGGGGTAGACAACCTGTCTCCTTTAAGGGCCGAGGGACTTCAGCTCCCAGAAGCCTCAGCCATATTGGCCAATAGCTCCTGGGATTCTGGGAGCTGAAGTCCCTCGGCCCTTAAAGGGGACAGGTTGCCTACCCCTGGATTAAAGTCTAGCAGTCACTCTTCAAAAGTCATTGAGCTGACCCCTGATGAGAGAAAACTGATAAAAACTTTAAACTGAGAGCAATCCTAGAACTTTACTTTGGGAATGGTCCCAAGATCTTCCCAAGACTTTACCGTGAAAGCAATTCCAATTTAGTTTCAAAGGGATTTTCTCTTTCAGTCTGAACACTTCACATTTTGGATGATGAGTCCACATCCAGCTTTCAGTTAAGGAGAAGGAGGGCCACAGCTACTGTGCCAAGCAAAGCAACACTATCTCTTGCAGCTCTGAAAAGGAACTGGCAGGACTGTCCCATGAAGCTTAAAAAGCAGTAGGGCTGCTTGGATAATCTCTTCGGTCTTATTTGGTATTTCAAAATGGAAGAAAACACACACAGCAGGTTAGAGTCAACATGTCAAATGTAATACTGTAAAATATTACCACGGTCAGTTTCAGTGTCTGTTATGTTTAGCACAGAGTAGCTTAACTCTCATGTTAACTGCATATAGGGTGGTGAGGGAGATGACGCAGGTACCTCCTGCGCCAAATCCCTTGCTTAACCTGACAATGGCCTGCTGTGACGCATTTAACAACTACTTTGCAGACAAAATCTCTCAGATAAGAGCCGACCTTGACGCGACCATTGGGACAGAGTCTATAGGCGAGGCGTCCACCGACTCCACCGATGTAATTTTACTGGATCAGTGGCAATCTGTGAGTACCGAGGATGTGGACAAGCTGCTTGGTAAGGTGAGGAAGACGACTTGCCCTCTCGACCCTTGCCCATCCTGGCTGGCCATCCAGGGGGGGGAATGCAGTGATAAGATTCCTTACGGATATCGTCAATGCATCCTTCAGGGAAGGACATGTTCCATCATGTCTAAAGGAAGCGGTGGTGAGGCCGCTTCTGAAAAAACCTTCCCTGGACCCCTTGGACATGAAGAACTATAGGCCTGTGTCATTACTGCCATTTTTGAGCAAGGTGATCGAGAGGGCGGCTGCTCTTCAGCTCCAGGCAGTCTTGGATGAAACCGATTATCTAGACCCATTTCAAACTGGCTTCAGGACAGGCTTTGGGGTTGAGACTGCCATGGTTGCCTTGACCGACGATCTGCGTCTGAGCATCGACAGGGGTAGCGTGACCCTGTTGGTGCTCTTAGACCTCTCAGCGGCTTTTGACACAATAGATCACGGCATCCTCTTGGACCGCCTGAAGGGGTTAGGTATCAGGGGCACTGCTTTGCAGTGGTTCCGGTCCTTCCTCTCGGGTTGGTCCCAGAGGGTGCTGCTCGGGGACTGTAGCTCCAGTAAGAGAGACCTCACTTGTGGGGTCCCTCAGGGAGCTATTCTGTCCCCGATGTTGTTTAATATCTATATGAAGCCGCTGGGTGAGATAATACGGAGTTATGGTGCTGGGTGTTATCAGTACGCTGATGACACCCAAATCTATTTCTCCATATCTCGTTCGTCGGCCTCGAATTCCAATGGCATCTCTTCTCTCAATGAATGTCTTGGGGCGGTAATGGGCTGGATGAGGAAAAACAGATTGAAGCTGAATCCAGACAAGATGGAGGTGCTCACGGTAGCGGCCCCGAAACCAGGAATTGGGTTGCAACCTCCAGTCCTGGATGGGGTCATGCTCTCCTCCAGTGACTGTGTTCGCAGCTTGGGGGTGCTCCTTGACTCATCGCTCCTGATGAGAAATCAGGTTAATGCGACGGTCAGGAGCGCCTGTTATCAGCTTCGGCTGATACGCCAGCTGCGCCCGTTTCTGGAAGTAAGGGATCTCGAGACTGTGGTGCACGCGTTGGTAACCTCACACCTTGACTTCTGCAATGCACTCTACATGGGGCTACCCTCGTCCCTGGTCCGGAAATTACAGCTGGTACAGAATATGGTAGTCAGACTTGTTTCAGGAACATCTCGGAGGGATCATATTACTCCGGTTTTGAAGTCCCTCCACTGGCTGCCTATCAGCTTCTGAGCCAGGTACAAGGTGTTGGTTATTACCTTTAAGGCCCTAAATGGCTTGGGTCCAAGCTATCTCAGGGACCGCCTGCTCCCGTATAATCCTCCCCGCACTCTTCGGTCCTCCGGGAGGAATTTGCTACAGCTACAGAAATCGAGGCTTGTGGCTACCTCCCGGGGGCGTTCTCTGTTATTGCGCCTAAGCTCTGGAACAGCCTGCCAGATGAGATCCGTCTTTTAACATCCTTAGACAGCTTTAAAAAGGCTGTCAAGACGGATCTCTTCTGGCAGGCCTTTCCAGACTAGGTACACCGAATTGATCCTCCCACCCTAGATTGATAACTCTCCATGAGACGATCCTGACGTGGCCCCATCATGTGATGGGAGGATCGTCAAGCCAGGTTCTTGGAGTCACTGGGCAGGATGGCTACATATTTTAATATATCCAAATTGAATTATTGTTTTATTATTGTTTTATATTGTTTCGATTTAATCCTGTTTTAAGGGGGGGAGGGGTTGTTTACATTGTATGTTTATTGTAAATTGTGTGTTTTAACTGTAATGCCGCCCGGATTGGATTACCAATGGGCGGGGTAGAAATAAATTTTATTATTATTATTTATTATATTCCAGTTTAGTATAGAAGTGTTGTTTTTTTAAGTGACTGCTATGGGACTTTTACAGTAAATTAGTTCCAAGGATTCATTCTATTCATACCCCATGGGGTAAGGCATAAGTTAAATATTCTTGAACACTCTCTAGTATGGAGGTATAGACATTTTATGAAATCATAAGCTAAAGATTGCTTCTGCCTCCTACTGCTACACCTCTGTTGTAAGCCTTCTGATAGATCCTTGCCTGCCTAGTTAGCCACTGCCTGAGGTAAGGTGGCAGCTATCTAAAGGTAATTGCAGTAGCTACCTAATCATATAGCAACCAAGAAGCAAAACCTAATGCATTTATTTCTAATAATGTTCACTTCTTATGACAGCTGAGAATGTAACCGCTGATAAAGCCACTAGCATAGTGAATTGAAGTGGAAATTCGATACCTAAATTAGAATAACTGAGGAAGAAGAGGAAAAAAGATGATTCTGTAATTTAAAAAGCACTACCTATGAAAAATGCTGAAAGCACTGTTTTATATAATACATAATCAAGTATAAAAGCACTGCACTTATTACCACAAACTATATCATGAAAAGTTTGCTATAAAGTATATTCTGAGGAGTAAGGCATGCTAAAACAAATTATCAGCTGGTGCTTGCCTAAAACTTTACTATTTGTTTCAGTTTATAAGTTCTTATAAGTTCTCCTTTCTCAGTATTTCAGTTTTGCAGTGGTTGATACACATATGCCCAAAAAAGATTGCTCAGAACCCATCCACCCTTCCCGTTATTTATTTTTGGCAACAGTCAATAATTTTGGCACCTTACAATTAGTGAGGTGCACATACCTATGCAGAAAATCATCTGCACCTTTCTCACACAGTGCTGCATATTGAAAAGTTCCTTCATAGTGGCATGGCATTTTCTTTCAATTTAACACTGAAAGAATTTGGATTGAAAGCTACTTGGACCAAGATATATTTCCAAGGAAGTCAAGTGTCTGAAAATGGAGAATCATGTTCTCTTCTTTCCTGTTATGCAGTTGAATGAATTTGGCATTTCTTCCTCCTGGAAGGCTGCTTCAAAACCCGAAGGCTGGTTCTCTTCTTGCTTTGTGTAAATCGCATGTACATTGTGGCATCAGCTACTGATAAAACTCAGTAAATCATCTCTCTCCTAGGGAAGCAACATGCTCAGCATAAACATTCAGTTAATTGAAAGTGCTGCAGTTATGAGAGTCTGCCTGCATTCACACACGAGGTTCTATCCTATGAGAAAGCTCAAATAACATCTGCTGGCTATCGATGATGTGCAAGTGGTGGACGTAGGGCTTCAGCTCCTGATGCTCTTTTGTGGGCACTTCATTTCCTGAAGTTTTGAGAAAAAAAAATTAATAAGGCACCAGCAACATACAGATTTTTTTCTGTCCTGGAAGTCATACCCCAAATGCTATCAGTCATACATTGGAATGTTCCAAAACGATGTAGCTTTCATTTCCAGCAATACTGACTCCTATTTAATATGTATAATTTATTAAATATGTATAATTTATTATGCATATATGCACAATGAAGATTCTCCTAAGGTGAGTAAAGCAAAGTGTAGCCAGTAGACACCATGAGGCCCTTGAGACAGCAAAGTGCAATCCTCAAACCCCCCGACTTAAAAAATTTCATGGCAATTTTCAGAATTTTTTTTGAAAACCAACTATATCCATCCAACATTGGCTTACTCTCCCTGCTCCCCAGAGCCCCCCCAAACTGAAACAAACAAACAAACAAACAAACAAACAAAAACAGCTGACAGTCAGACAAAATAGACATCAAAATGTGACATCACTTGCTGGGGGCATGGGGGAAAATGTGTCCCGCCACAGTAGTATAGTGTACCCTTGTCCTAAGATCTCCAACCTTCACTTGGGCCTGCTGCATATTGCCTTAGCATACCTGCTCTGCTCAGAAAAACATTATACTGTGAAAAACATAAAAGTAGATATCATGTCATTCTTTTATGCCTGTGGATGTGATTTTTTTATCATGAAGTAATAAATGGAATTTGTACAAAAACTAATATAAAAACATGATCTTTCAAGCATTTTCAACAGAAACTCTTTTACTCTTCTAAAAAATGTCAATGAAAGCTCCTGACAGTGCAATTCAGCCTAGATACAAGGTGCTCACTTCACTTGTGATTTGTTTTGAAGTTAATTGTGGAATTTTATGCTGCAGCTTCCACAAAGCCAAAACTCAGCAGCGTGGGGTCAAAGCTGGCAATGATGGGTGAGGGACAGGCAGACAATGCCATGCCCTGAAATTTCCCTGTCTGATTTTTAAAAAATAGGAGGCTAAATCCAATTGTTAGACCCAACAATACTAGATCTAGAGAATTAATTAGATTTTAGTGTATGGTGCAGCAGTACCATACACTATTGACTTTATCACATAGGGGGGACGGGAGCATAGCACTAAACTCCCATCAACATCGCACAATAACATGAAGATTTTCATACAACGTTGAGTGACATCACCATTATTGTGCAATTATCCCATGAATAAAGCGGCAAAATCACACTGCTTTTTATTCACAGGAAAAACACGTGAATAAGAAGCGCATGATTTTGTCACTTTATTCACAGGATATTCACGCGATAATGGCAATGTCATGTGAAAATCTTCGTGTTATTGCACAATATAGCATAGCGCTATGCTCCTGTCTTTTCCCCCCGTGTGATAAAGTCCTATGACTCTGGAGACCGGGTTGCAATACCTACTCAGGCATGGAAAACTATTGGGTAACCTTGGACAAGTCAAGCTCTCTCAGCCTCAGAGGAAGGTAAAAGCAACCACCCTGTGAACAAATCTTATCAAGAAAACCCTGTGATAGGTTCGCCTTAGAGTTGCCATAAGTTGGAAATGGCTTGAAGGCACATAACAAGAACAAACCCAACAGTTGGTAGCTGGAATTCAGTTAGGGACATTCTTACAAGTTAAGTGTCCCTTATGGATATGGATGCTATTTTTGGGTGCAGTGGGAGTCAGTATTCTCTTCCTCCCTGGGCAGCACCCAAAGCACCATTCCTAATTTACTGTAAATTCCTGAAGCAACCATGCATGGCAATTCCATGCTTCACAGGCAGGATCAGAGAAACATTTTGCTATCTTGCTGCCCCTGGCACACAATTATGTCATCAACAATGAGATCTGTGTTAGTAATTTGGAAGTCTCAGCACTGTAGGGAAGTAGCCAGATGTTTCACCAATCCTGCTTGCTCAGCATGGAGCATAGAATGACTGTATAAGGCAAACTTGGGACTTTGCATATATTGGGGCTGGCCTATAGCTTAGCACAGAGTAGGTCCACATGTGGATACTTATGCTACACTGAAAGGCTATAGATTAAAGGGTGATAAGTTCTAGAGCAAATCTAATAAATCAACAGATCTTACTAAGTGTTGACTTACCAAGTACCATTGACTGAACAGATCTATTCTTGTTGAGACTAACAACTAGATTTAGGCCAAAGTATCAGGAATGACAGGAATTATTTCAGAGTGATAGATATTTGAAAACATTTGATAAACATCTTTCATTTTAAAAAATAATATTTTGTTCACCTTACAAAGTGAACCTAGCTTATACAACAAGAAATATATTAAGCTTTAAGATGCTTGGCACAAGACTCACTATTGCTTTGGGTAAAAATATGCTTTATTTTTGAAAAGTCTCTTTGATCATTCCAGAAAGAGGGAATCATCTTATATGTTATCCTTCAATTTTATTGTCATGTTTCTATATAATTTTTTTTTATTGTTTGTGAGATGTCTTGGGTCTCAGACAAGGAGAAAGGTGGCAAATAAATATAATAAATAAATAAATAAATATATTATCAAAGGCTGGAAATGTCCTAAATATAGTTTACTCACCAAATTGGTTGCACCTGCAATGCCTCAATGATCGGACCGTGTCTGCAATCATGTGCTTTGAAGATGCAATATAAAAAAATAATATTATGTGCATGTGTACCATAAGTACTATTTTCAACAGTGATTAAAAATACAGCCTCTGCATTTTTTTTTAGAATGAAGCTGCCATTCAGATGAATGGAGCTTCCATTTAATGTGGAACAGACATTAGAGTGTTAAAAGCCAAATAATTCTTAAAGTCAGAGAAAACATTCCATCCACTATGCCTTAGGAACTGCAACGGCTTAGTATAAATAGATGTTGAGAAAAGATTTCCCTCCTATGCTGTTCATTTCCTAGGTGATATGGGTCGCAGATGGCTGCACCAATTAGAAAAAGAGGGAAACCTTTTCAATTTCACTGGACACGTATGGTCAGATCTCAAGCTGATTT
Source organism: Phrynosoma blainvillii (assembly GCA_026167975.1). NCBI lineage: Eukaryota > Metazoa > Chordata > Lepidosauria > Squamata > Phrynosomatidae > Phrynosoma > Phrynosoma blainvillii. The sequence continues at coordinate 45,611,356 of JANUYF010000005.1, forward strand.
GAACTGGCACAGATCCATGGAGCTATATTGATTGATGTCAGTTGAGAGCTTGGTTTAATGTTTTTCTGCAATTATTATTTGATCACTGTTGCAATCTAAGCAGAGGACACAATCAATTGGACCAAAACAATTTAACTTTGCAGAGTAATTTAGGAAACCTCTCTGCAATTAGGCATGGCTACATTGACAATATAAAAGGAGGGGGAGTGAGGAAGCTCTGCCTAATATCCAAAGAAGAAAACCAGTTAGAAAATAAGAATATGTTTTGCTTGGCACAGCTTATTCCATAGAAGCAACATGAGTTATGAGAATGTTGTTGAACGTAATAGCTAGAAGCTATTGCAAATGTTGTTTCTTCTTTAAACACCTGACTTCAGTTTAATATGAAACCTGACAATCACTTTAATAAAAATATTTTCAAATTGATTTTAAAAACCACATTTCCACAATATAGTACTCTATTACCATTACCAAACTGATATTTCTAATTTCTAAATTAAACAGGAAAATGGTGGTGGTGGGATTACAAAGCATGTTGAAATCCTAATATGTCAGCAAAAATACCAAAAAAGTCAACAGGACAATGTGGGAATTATCTCACAATAAACAGGGCATCAAAGGTCACTTTATATGTTAATCTGACATACCTTAAAGAGGGATTCCAGAATGTTAATGTGATTTTATGCACAATACCTAAAGGTCAGAGTGAAATGAATCTGGGCAAGGAAATATTTAATTTAATGAACATATGCACTTTTGTCAGCCTTGAAATCAGGTTCAGTGACAGCAATGAGTATTTTTTTTAAAGTTAAATAAAAGGTTTTTGTTTTGTTTTTTAAAAATGTCCTCCTCATCCCTTCCACATACACACAAGCCAAAACTAATAAGAGCAGCCTTTTCAAATCTGGTGTGGTCTAGATTGCATTGGACTATAGTTCACAACATCCCCAGGTATTGGAGATTCATGTCTAAGGATAGTTTGGGGTTGTATTCCAGCACAGATAGAACATCAATTTTGTTTGGGAGGGGCAGGGGGGCTGGGAATTATGATCAACAGGAGAGATGATCATATGACATTACCAAAGAAAAAATATATAGCTCAAATTTATATTATAATTTATTTGTATTTGGATTAATACTTTCTAAAATGCTGGACAGTATCCCAATTTGATTATTTTGTTAAAGATAATGAATCTGCTAGAGAGCAAAGGCATCTGATCAAATCAGAAAATTTCATGATATTGTTGCCTTAGGGTCACCGTAAGTTGGAAACAACTTGGAGTGAAATAACAGTGAATCTGCTAATAGGGGATATATTTTCATTGGGAAGAAGAAATAGCATTAAAGGAATAAGAAAAGAAAGAGGGTGATTGACAGTGTGATAATCATTTTCTCCTCATCAATATATTTAACCGAAAATTTTACATACCAGTTTTTCAAAGTTAACAAGGTTATCCAGAAACGTTTTATTTCCTTCATGTATAAATGTCACATCTAAAAAGCAAATAAATATTTTAATCACATTTCACTTTGGAAGATTAGATGAGGACAATAATAAAATACATTAGTTAATATTATCAGGTCTACTTTCCTTTTCCTTCTATGTATAAGAAATGGAAAAGCCCCATCTTTTGAAGCAATGGGGTGGGAGCAGGAATTGGAATGCAAATGAGGAAGTCCATGGTTTGTAAAATGATGCAACTATATTAAACATGTCACTTTTTAAATATGATTGATGTGTTATTACATTTCTTGCTAAACATTTCTCACCGAAACTCATATTTCATAAACTTCTGCTATTTTACTTCAGAGAGCTTCTTCCATCCTGACATAGTTCTCATGGCCCTCTTATCTATCACTCAGATTGGTCTGAGGAGACTTCTACGAAAACTAGATAAGGCTTGCAGTCAGGAGAACTTGGTTATTAACCATTCCAAAACTAAAGTAGTGGTTTTCTTTAAAAGGAAGTACCCCCATAAATGGTACTTAGATGGTCACCTGATCGAGCAATGTTATAGTTTCAAATACTTGGATGTACGTTTTTCCTATAATGGAAATTGGAAATGCCATTTAGAGGCAGCAAAACCTTTAGCTTTGGAAGGGTCAGGGGAAGTTCCCTGTAGGCCCCATTCCAAAAGTGGTTTTGTCCAAAGACCTGGCCCAATTACTATATGGAGTAGAGCTATGGGGACAGGTCCATGTTGCTGCAGCCAAAACTATACAGAAAAGATGCTTGAAAAAACTGTTAGCTCTTCCTCCAGGAATGCCCTTTTCATTGTTAAGGCTGGAAGTGGACCTATTAAGGCTAGAATCCACAAAACAGTTATTCTTTATGGGAAAAGATTGATCTTGGATGATTGCAATTTAGCAAAACAAACTTGCTAAGGGAGGATGGGCCCACTTTTGGACAACATTGTCCCTTTCCTATTTTGAAAATGCCAAGACCTCTATCATTCACAAGGACAAATACTCTATTAGAGACAGGATTTTTGAGTTGGATTACTCTGAAAATATGCTTGCCACTCAACAGCAAGTTTTCTTTCCATGGTACAGCCTTATAAAGAGAGAACAATATTTACAACAGTATTTCCAAGACTTAACTTTTGTTGCTCTGAGAAAAGACTTTACTGCCCTCCGTTTTCAGACTATGCCTTCAGCTCATTTAGAGGGAAGGTATAAAGGGATCCCTTACACACAGCATTGTGTATTTGTGGTTCTGGGGAGGTGGAAAACCTACTGCATTATCTTTTTTACACAGCCCACTATATATGGATGAGACTTTTTGAAAGCAAGGGCAGGTTGGACGCTGCCTAATATTATTTGTGATCTGTTGGCAGTCCACTCCAAATCTATTACACTTAAGGTGGCCACCTTCGCAGTAGCAACTCAAAAGATCCACTGAAAATTTCTGAAAACATAAGCAGTGGACTGTAAAGGGAACCAGTTGTTGTAGCCCTACTGTTGCCCTGGAATTTTTCCCTGTAATTTCAATTGATTTTAGTCCTGTATTCCCCTTGTATTTTGTAGATACTTTCCTGGTAAGCATGTTAGCTGTTTTATTATAATTTTCCTGCAGTGCTTTGTAATGTTTTGTAATGGATGTTGTACCACAGACAAATAAACTTGATGATGATGACATAGGGCCTTTGCAGACTGCCAGAAATAGTGCACATTAAATTGAGGCACTGCCCTGGCTCAGTGCTAGGGAAACATGGGAATTGTATTTTTTTTCTGAGACACTGAGCCTTCTCTGTCAGAGAGCTCTGGTGCCACAATAAATTACAGTTCCCATGATTCCCTAGCACTGAGCCAGGGCAGTGCTTCAATTTAATGTGCACTATTTCTGGCAGTCTGCAAAGGCCTATAGTTCAGATTCTTTAAAAGATCATAGAAACATAGAGCTGGAAGAGATTGGAAGGGCCATGCAGTCCAACCCCATTCTGCCATGCAGGAATATAGAATCACAGCACTCCCAACAGATGGCCATTCAGCCTCTGTTTAAAAACCTCCACCACTCTCCAAGGCGGCATATATTCCGCTGCTGAACAGCTCATACCATTAGAAAGTTCTTCCTATGTTCAGATATAATATTTTTTCCTGTAGTTTGATGTAGTTTGAATCCATTGCTCCATGTTCTAATCTAGTTCATGTCACCCCTTCTCTTCTCCAGGCTAAACATACCAAACTCTCTAAGCCTCTCCTCAAAAAGCATGGTTTCCAGACCTTTCACTATTTTGGTTTCCCTCCTCTGGATATGTTCCAGCTTGTCAATATCCCTCTTAAATTATGGTGCCCAGAACTGGACACCATATTCCAGGTGAGGCCAGACCAAAGCAGAATAGAGTGGTACTATTACTTCCTTCAGTCTAAACACTATACTCCTATTGATTCAGCCTAGAATTACATTGCCTTTCTTAGTTGCTGCATTGCTTTGCTGACTCATGTTCAGTTTGAGACTGCTTTAACTGCCTTGGCTCAGTGCTAGGGAATCTTGGGAATTGTAGTTTATTTTGGCACCGGAGCTCTCTGACCGGCTTAGTAATGGAAATGAGCACCACCCCCTACAGTTGGTTACAACTAGACATTCATGTCAAGGGACTACTTTTACTTTTACCTTTACGGTGATTATTAGTAATCATGGCATTCCTTTTTATGTGCTTATAGACTGTCTGCTTAATGACCTGCTCTAAAATCTTTCCTGGTATTGCTGTCAGGCTGACTGGGCAGTAATTATTTGGGTCCTCTTTTTCCCTTTTTTAAAGACAGGGCAACATTTGCCCTCCTCCAGTCTGCTGGGACCTCTCCTGTTCTCCAGGAATTCTCAAAGCTTATTGCCAGTGGTTCTGAGATTACTTCTGCCAGTTCTTTAATACCCTTGGATGTAGTTCATCTGGCCTTGGAGACGTGAATTTGTTTAGAGTAGCCAGACATTCCTGTACTATCTCTTTATCTATTCTGTGCTGCATTTACCCTACTGCATCATCTGCTCTATTTTCCCCAGGATGAACACTGTTCTTCTTTTCAGAGATGACAGAGACAAAAGATCCATTGAGTCGTTCTGCTTTTTGCTATTCCCTGTTAGCATTTTGCTATCTTCTCCACACAGCAGCCCTACCATTTCCTTGTTTTTTCTTTTGATACAAGCATAACCAAAAAAGCCCTATTTATTGTTTTTAATCTCTAGCAAGCCTGAGCTCATTTTGTGTTTTAGTTTTTCTGACTTTCTCCCTACATGAGTTGTTTGATTTCTTCTTTGGTGATTCCTCCCCTCCTGCTTTCCATTTCTTCTACATGTACCTTTTGAATCTTAGCTCAGTTGAAATAGACGTCCATCCTGGTTTCTTTAGACACCTCCTATTTTCCCTTCTCATTGGAACTGTTTGAAATTCTGACTTCACTATCTCACTTTTAAGAAACTCCCATCCCTCACGAACCTCCTTCTCTGTTAGTATTCCTGACTATGGAATCGCCACCAGTATTTCCCTACGTTTAGTGAAATCAGTTTTCTTAATGTCTATAATGCATATCTGACTATGCTTGGCTTCCCCTGTCCACTGTATAACAAATACTCCAGGAGAACATGGTCACTCCTACCTAAGGATCCTGCCACTTTCACCCCATTAACCACAGATGGGCAGTCACAGTATTATTAGAACATGACTACTGCACATCATCATCATCATCATCATCATCATCATCACCATCTCATCTTTATTAGCTTTATTTACATCCTGCTTTTTAACCCAAACCAGGTAAAAGGCAGAGCTTAAGAATTAAAAGAAATACAACAGTAGAGCTGTTCCCAACAGCAGAACTACCCCTAAGGGAAAGGAATCCATGATATGTGTAAATGAGGCATGGTAGTTTTGCCTTGACTCAGTACTGATAGAGCTACAAAGGTTAAAATGCAGTTAGGACTTTAAGATACAGTCAAAGGTGCACTCAAGACAGAGATCACAGAGATCAGGAAACTGAAGCTCATGGGGAAAATCAGATCCACTAAATTAAGTTAGCTTAAAATGCCAGTTGTTGTTGTTGTTGCTGTTATGTCCCTTCAAGACATTTCTGACTTATGGTGATCTTAAGGCGACCCTACCATGGGGTTTTCTTGGCAAGATTTGTTGAGAGGAGGTTTGCCATTGTCTTCCCCTAAGGCTGCACACGTGTGACTTGCCCTGTGGGTCTCATGGTCAAGCTGGGAATTGAACTCTAGACTCCAGAGTCTCAGTCCAACACTCAAACCACTATGCCACACTTTACCAGTAGGGCTGTAGAGGTAATGACAGCTTTGTCAATAAGAATTGACATTCTTTTCTCTACATGACCATGCAGTTCCTGATCTGAATTCCAAGAACATACATACATAGCAGGATTGCTCTGGCCAGATTTTAAGTATCTTTATTGGACTACAGTTCACAACATCCTGCACCCAGCTTATCCACTGACTGGGAGATTCTGGGAGTTAAATTAGAGCCAGCACAGTGTAGTGGTTTGAGTGTTGGACTATGGCTCTGGAAACTAGGATTAAAATATCTGCTTGGCCATGGACCCACTTGGTGACTTTGGGCAGGTCACATACCCTTAGCCTCAGAGAAAGACAAAGAAAACCCTCTGAACAAATCTTCCTAAGAAAAAAACATGATAGGTTCACCAATAGGTTGTGTGATAGGCACACAACAACAAAAATAGCTCAAAGGGGTAAAATTCCCAAACTTTATTCCCAATTCAGTGTAAATGCTGGGCTTCTGGAAAATTCATTTGTAGAGAAGGTGTTTTTCTCCACACGAATGAATTTATCACAATGATGTATCACACCAACATCATACCTTACTGTTTCCTCCTTCCACTCTTTTAATTTCCTGCTCCCATTATTAGCATAATCCACCAGGTCATCATATATAGACTGCAAAGGCACTTTTAAAAGCCTTTGCTTTGTTAAGTTCTTTCAGAGCTGGCCTCTAACCAGTGGATGGTGTAACTCCAGCTCACCCTTTTTCCTTCCTAATATGATGGGCTTTCTCCAGTCTTCACTCCCTAAAACCATTTATATAATGCATCCCTACTGCAATTGATCTTATACACTCTTATTACCTGCCCCATCACTAAAGTAAATGAAGGACTTGAAATTGTCACTGTCTTATAAAGAAGGCTTTCTACTAAAAAAAACCCTGGGCACGGTTGTTTTTTGTGGTTGTTTTTGCTTGCTCTTCAAAGATAGCTGTGAGAAATTTGCAAGCATTTGGGGAGGGGAGAAATGGGGGAGAGGAAAGAAGGAAATAAATTTACTGTGCTGCTGACAACTACGAACCTAGATAAATTCAGTGGAGCAGAAAATTGCATATGAGCTACGCTATATGAGCAAAACAGTACTTTATTAAATATTTGAAAAATCAACCAGATTTTCAAAAACAGCATCTGTAAAACAGCAGGGGATTCACTGTAGAAATTTTGTAACCGCAAAGAGGATATTGTGGTTAAAAGGCATTATTTCATTTTTCCTCTGAAAGTCTGCATTACTTATTTATACTCAGGAGGTGTTAATTTCTCTTCTTTCTCTACTCAAGGTTTCTTTAGAGTACCCATGCAAGACTAATGAACTATGGAATGGACTCAGTGGTAGAAACCAGACAGACACAAATAATATAGGCTGTGAAATCCTGAGTTATAGTCTAAAAAAGCAAGTAACATAGCAAACTTTCTAAAATAAAGAATGTTTGGTTCCAGGAAATTTATCTATAGTATAGTATAAAATCCTATGAATATCCATGAATTGCTGAAGAATAGGTGGAACATAATGAAAGGAAATCTAAAAATTGCCAGAAATTCATCTCTTTAGAGTGATGTCAAACATCATTTGAGTATACTGCACAGTTATACCTGATACCCATTTTCCACACTGTGGCATTTCTTATCTTTTGTAAACCACTGTCACATAGATCAGGCTATTCAGAGAACAACTCCACACCAGTGTCACGGCTACCTAGGATTGCTGCCACAGAATTTCTTCATGACAGGTTTTGAGTCCAACTTTGGTGGGAAATAGTAGGGCATAAATAAAACTATACCACAACACACATGTACACACATATATAGGTCTTCCTAGCCACTCACATAAAACAGAATTTATTTGGATTTGCTATAACGAGACAAGGCCCACAAAAACCCATCCAAGCCTTGCAACATTTGATAAGCAATCCTTAGCCATGGCCTGGAATCTGGAGGCCTACTGTTATGAACATCCAACCACCCTGCTATGACTTCTGTGCATAATTACAACCACCCTTAATGTTGTATTCCCATTTTGCTAAGTCTTTCAAATTCAGACTGTGGCCTAAGTCTGGGTACTTTGCTGGACAGGCTCTGCGGAAGGCGAATGCTTAGTTTTTTATTAAGAGATACAGTAAAGGGAGAATGCAGTGCAGCAGAGCCACTTTTAAAGACTACATCCTGGAGCTAAGCTTTTTCAAAAATCTGTCTATCCAGAAATATTTATCACTTTTCAAATTGGTCCTGATAAATTCTAAGCAAATCATATCATTTTAAGCACAATGTTTGTGTCTATGTTTGGATTTTAATCCTTTGTTGAAAAAAAGCTAAGAAAAGAAAAGGAAGCTACAGCAATTATGTTATACTGTAGTGCATAGTTTATTCTCTTCTTTTTCCCCAAAGCCAACTAACTGATCATACTGGAGTCTACATACGGGATGCTCCATCTAACACCCTAATTTTTTTTAGAAAAGAATGAGAAAAGCAGCCATTAAAATCAGAACTATTGGGAGAAGCAGAGTGCTCAGCAGTAATACTGAAACTGCAATGTGTTCTATTAAAAATGCATCCAAGTGTGAAATGCATTCATTACATATATCCTCTAGGGACTACAAAATAGTATAAAGTAGAGGCTGCATCTGCACTGCAGAAATAATCCACTTTGGTGCCACTTTAAATGCCATGGCTCACTGCTATGGAATTCTGGGAATTGTAGCCTTGTGAAACATTTAACCTTTTCTTCAGAGAGCTCTGGTGCCACAACAAACTACAATTCCCAGAATTCTATAGTATTGAGCCATGGCAATTAAAGTCATGTTAAACTAGACTATGGGCCTTTGCAGACTGCCAGAAATAGTGCACATTAAATTGAGGCACTGCCCTGGCTCATTGCTAGGGAATCATGGGAACTGTAATTTATTGTGGCACCAGAGCTCTCTGACAGAGAAGGCTCAATGTCCCAGAAAAAAATACAATTCCCATGACTCCCTAGCACTGAGCCAGGGCAGTGCCTCAATTTAATGTGCACTATTTCTGGCAGTCTGCAAAGGCCCTATATCTGCAGTGTGGATGCAGCTAAAGTTATATGTCTTGTTGGGAATTTTGGGGAAAGCATTATTAAACAAGATCTGAAAATATTAAAATAAGAAGCTGCCTAATACTTAAGTTCATTGAGCCATCTGGTTAATATTGTCTCCACTGGCTGGCAGTGACTCTCCACAGATTCAGATAAGAATATTTTCCATCACTCCCTAGAGATAACAGTGATTGAGTCTGGATCTTTCTGCATGTAAAGCATGTGCTCTACCAATGAGAAACATCCCTTTCAGACCACTGGTCTATTTGTCTCAACTCATCTATCTTCCAACATCCTGGTTCCATAATTCACCCTCCTGTCTGTTCACTGGTGAGTACATGATTTCTTCTCTTGCCCATCTACAATGTGTACCAGATAATCATTCATAACATGCACAAAGTGCTAGTGCAAAAATAATATTCAACACTATAATCCTATTTACATTTTGAAAGCCAACGTGGTATAGTGGTTTGAGTGAAGGACTAGTACTCTGGAGATTGGGCTTTGAATCTCTGCTGGGCTATGGCAATCCACTTGGTGAGTCACACCTGTCAGCTCCTAATAGTCTCACTTTAAGGTCACGATAAACCAGAAATGACTTGAAGGCACACAACAACAAATTTACATCTACTCAAAAAGAAATCCCACTGTGCTCAGTGGTACTTACTGGTAAATTTGGGCAGGACTGCAGTTTCATTAAGCAATATGTGTTGTTTTTTAAAAAGAACAACAACAACAACACCTTGCCCTTTAGGTAATTAAAAGCTCTAATCTATGGTATGAGTCAAATTAAACAGAGGAACTTAGTTCTGAATAAACATGGGTATAGCATTTTGTACTGTAACTGTATATAAAAAGTTAATGTGGGCAAGTTAATGTGGACTCCTACCTTTAAGGAGTAGAGGCATGAAGGGAATTTTTGGAGACTTCATTTTCTTGAATGTATCCCTGTAGGCTTTGTGATTCAAAGAAGGATCCTGCCAAAACAATTTGATTGCAATGAAACTAATGAAGAAAAAACACTTTCTAAGAAGGACAATTTTAACTCTACTACATACCCATAAGCTTAACATATAAAACATATAACATTTAAATATAAAAAGGTTTCCTTGGAAAATGAGGTAGATAAGGAGAGTGGATTAAGATGTACTCATTCAGTTTTTGGATATCACCCACACAAAGAGATGCACCATCTGAGACATGTGAAGCTAGGAAACCTCAACTGTAGATGATGTTTCCATTAAGCAATAAGAGAGTACAACTAGGAAATTAAAATCTTTTTCCATAGAAAGCCTACTTACTGTCAAACTTTCAAGTTCAGTGAAGAGCTTCTTAAACTTTCCAGGGACTCTCTATGATATAGAAGGAAAATCAAAAGAAATGTGAAAGGGGCAAGAAATTAAGTATGCAGAAATATTTAATATTTCTTTCAGTGACTCATATGTGGCACATCAAATAAAAATTACAATCAAGAAGTCACTTTCTTTATCAGTGCCTTTTTTGTCAGCACTCAAATTCCCCATTATGAATAATGTTTAAAAGTAATATATATATATATATATATATATATATATATATATATATATATATTGTCTTTTGGGATTCCTCCATTCATAACTCTTCTATGACAATCGTATCATGATATCTGTATCCAGCTTTTTTACTCTTTCTGTTATTTGTCTTAAGACTTGTCCTGATGGGTGCATTTTTAGAAAAGCTTTTTTAAACAAAAGTATTAGTGTTAATCCAATTCTGCACTAGTAGCACAATTTTCTTGTAGCAGAGGTAAAAGCTTTTTCAGATGAAACAGAAGACCTGACTGATGATAATGATGATCATGATTCCCACCATCATCAGTGCAAATGTGCTTTTTAATCATCAGATTAAATAAGAGGCCACTGTATAGAAACTGGTTCTTCAGGGTTTAACTTACCAGGAGTATGTTGCTACCTATCATGTAAAAGGCACTAGCTAATAATTCATGACTGTTATGATCACTTTATTACATTCAGCACAGGTCTTCAAATTACAAGAAATGTTGCTTAATGACAAATGGCATTTTCATACCACAAAATACTCAGAGGCATGAATGCTGGAGAATAGTAGAACCTGTGCAACACAAATACTACCTTGGGCAAAAGTAGCGAATTCCCTCAACATTTAAGTGACAGATGCTCATTTATTACCCAACAGAATTATAATCTGTGTATAGTGCATGCTAGCATTTTAAAAAAATTGAGAACTCAAGTATAATTTTAATAATCACTCAGTCTCTTTGTATTAACTGCCCAGTATCAACAGTTGTGGGTTGGATTTTCTTCTTTTAGCTTTCCTTTTTTAAAAAACAAAAACAAAACAAAACACTAAAGCAGAATCTCAAAAAATTAAACAAATGATCTTTTCCTTAGAGATCTTTAGTAAAAGGTGAAAGACATACATGATCCTTCTCTAAGACAGACTCAGGTTAAACTTTTGGTATTATAGTGACTTTGAAGTATGGATGAAAGGTTTAGAAAAAAAAAGAGCTGTTCTTCCCTACACATAATAAGTATTGATGCATAGTGTAGAATATGAATTAACATTTGTTATTTGCTGCCCTTCAGTCAATCTTAACTCATGGTGACCCTGTGGATGAAAACAAAAACAAAAAACCAAGCCCTCTATATTCCACTGCTTTGCTTAGGTCTTGTAGTTTCAGGACCTTGACATCCCTAATTAAGTCTAGCCATCTTGCATGTGGTCTTCCTCTCTTTCTACTACCCTCTACATTTCCTAGCATTACTGTCTTTTCTAATGAGTCAGTACATCTTATGATATGTTCAAAGTATGACAGGCCCAATTTGGTCATCCTGGCTTCTAGAGATTGTTCAAACTTGATCTGTTCTAGGAACCACTTGTTGCACCTCATCTCAAATGAGTTGATTTTTTTCTTACTGGCTTTTTTCATTGTCCAGCCCCCACATCCATACATGGCAATGGGGAATAAAATGGATTGTACAATTCTAACTTTAGGATTTTGTCTAGTTCTTTCATGGTTGCCCTTCCCATTCCTAGTCTTCTGACTTCTTGACTGCAGTCTCCATTCTGATCAATGTTTGATCCAAGGTACAGGAAATCTTTTAACTATTTCAATTGCCTAAATTGAATTTATGTTGATACTCCATAGTCATTATTTTTGTTTTCTTTATGTTTAGCAGCAAGCCTGACTTTGCACTCTCTTCCTTGACCTTCATTAGTAATTGTTCCAAGTCTGTGATGTCTTCTGCTAGTAGAATGGTGACATCTGCATATCTTAGATTGTTAAGGTCCCGTCACTCCTCCTTCTTCTAAGTCTAAACCTGATCTTCATATGATCTTTTCTGCATACAAGTTGAACATGTAGGGTTAAAATATGCAGCCTTGCCTGATCTCCTTGCCAATTAATGCTACATTCATGTAAACACTTTTTTGTTTGAATTTTAATACAGTTTATTTATGAGTGTGTTTAGTGCTCATATGAATGCCTATATCCATAAAAATCGTCCTAGGCATTAAGTTGTAATTCTGGAGCCAAACATATAGGCCTCTTTGTAATGTGATTTGATTGGTGGACACAAGAAACAGCTTGGGTGAAACAAGTTAGGGAACTCCCTCCTCACTGAGGTGTGCATGCATCTAACATTACAAGATTTTCAGAGGTGAGTTTGTGTATTTCAGACTACATTTTCTTAAATGTGGTTGCTCATTTAAAATGACTTTCCCTTTTCAAAATGTATTAGTAGCAGCAGCAGTAGTAGTAAAATTTATTGGAATCTATGCGGCTGACAAATATTCAAATCAAATGTTCCTGCTGTTGTGAAGATGTGTTTACTGGCTTTGAGTGTTTGGATATTGTGAAATACTACTAATTCTACACTCACACTCCTTCAGACATGTGCATTTTTATATCCCGCAGCACATAGGAATTCTCATTAAGGTCAACAATTATTCCAAATATGTCATTCAGTGCAATTTTTTTTAATCTGCCTGGATGAGGTTAATTGCATTTTTATGACTCTGAGCTGCTTCTGATGCTAGACACAATCAGAGACTGTTTGAAACTACCACCACCACATGGGAAATGTCTCTGGTCTACATGGTGTGCTTCTGTGTATACTTTCATTCACCGCAGGATTCAGATCTATACTGGATTATTATTTTTTGTTACTTGACACCAAACACATTTTGCAATGCCAGAGAGACAATTCAAAGTTTAGGGCCATTCTATAGAATAAGCAAGTAGCCCTTCAGTGGCTCATTATTTGAAATCTAATATGTGAAGAGTGCTTTTTGACTATCTTCCATTTCATGAATTTCAAGGCTAAACTTTCTTAGTTCTATTTAGTACTATGATTATTCAGGTCTTCACTTATTTGATCCTTAATAACACTTTAATGAGAAACATTAGTCTAGATATATATTCCCACTATCCATGTCTCATATGATGTAAAGACAATGGGTTGGAACCAGATTTAGCCATGCTACCTAGTCATAACTTAGACTAAGAGAGTGATGACTAACAAGTTCCATTGATTTCAGAGGGTCTCCCTATAGATGACTAAGTTTGGACCCAATCAAAATGACCAAAAGCATGCAAAGCAATTTAAAAAAAAACAATGAAATACTCTTCTTACCTCCCACGTCTGAGAAAGTCGGCTAACCGATGCAGTGTTGAGACCCATAACTATAGCAAAAAATGAATTCAGATTTCTTTGGGCTTTGCAGCTAAGAAATTTTTTAAAAAGAGCATGGTGTCAGTTCCTTTTAATATAATTTTTTTTATTACTGAGTTGGAGAAATGCACAAGATTAACAGAGCTAATTATAATAACAGTGATAAAAGGTTATTCTCTGTGGTGATTCATTTAGAAGTGCTGATTCAAGTCCAACAAAATTCCCTAAGATCATTTTTTTCATTTCTTCAACTTGAGTAAGACTTCTGCTAACTCAGCCTTTATGCTCAAACAGTAACTTGTCTCTGACACACACACACACACACACACATCAAATAAAACTTGTTAACTTTTTTAAATGTAAAAATGTGCTTTCACAATATTTGTCATACCTGTATGCAGCCCATGGGTCTCATCTACTATTATTTGCCACTTGAAGAGAAAATGGGAAGGGCATTGAATATTCTCTCTGTCCACCATGCCACAATGATATGAGCTGATAGTTATTCATATCCCCCCCCTTCCACCCACTGCAGTCCTGTCAAATCTGAACACATAAAAATCTGCTTTTAAAACAATTAGAGAATGCTTACTAAGATGGTAGTTGCAGGAACTATCATGAGGTCTGTTTAGAAGCTTTTGCTGAGCACTCTTTATAAATCTATGCATTTTTAAAAATAATTGTGTATCATATAATTTTAGTCTCTGAGAAAGCTATAAATGTAAGGATTGAGTTCAAATACAGTATTACAGTGGTAGCAGAGAATAAAGAGAACAAAGAAAGGATAATAGTCTGCACATGAACCTTGAGGGTACCTAGTAGGTGCTCACACTGTGGTGGCCACAGTAGTATGACAGGAGGAAGTTCCCACGTTGGTGGTAGAAGTGAGGATAAGGGTAAGCCCTCACTCTTGGTGATAGCAGTGAGATTGTGGACCATAAGATAGCAGCACAGATTTAAGCAGAAACTTACATCTGCTGGGGGAAATGGTGGAATATGTCGCAGAAGCCTCACAGTGACATATTTTCATTTCATTAGTCCAATTCGAAATCCTTCTGTGAAAAAGTCCACAAAATTTTTTCATGTCTTTTTGCACTGCCTCTGGTCTCCCATCAAATACTGGGGTGCTTTTCAAAGGGTGCAAAAATCCCTTCCTCTCTAATTCCATTTGACATTAGTTAATTCATTGACTGTTCAAATTTCAGGTGGATTTACATTGAAAAAAACTGTGCCCTACTTTTACTTAATGTAATTAACACTCTTTAACATGAATCACATTTAACAGTGGCACAGATCACAAACTACTCAATTCAAAAATAAAAGTAAAACTCAAGAAGAGAACAAAACCAGTCATACCAAAATACAATTTAAACAACATTTCCACAGAATTCATTGACAATATAAGGAACAGATTTGCAGTACTAAGTATCATAGATCGTGAACTGGAAGAGCTTTGGTCTGAAGCTAGGGACATAATAAAAGAAGACTACATAAAGACACTTCCAACAGACAAAAGGAAAGTGAAGAAACCATGGATGACAGATAAAACACTACAAGCAATGAAGGAAAGAAGAGAAACAAAACAAAAAGGAGATAGGAATAAACTAAGAAACATGAATGCACAATGGCTAGTGTGTGAAGATAAGGCAAATTATTACAACGACAAATGTAGAGAAATAGAATTCAACCACAAAAAGGGAAGAATGAGAGAACTATTCCACAAGATTCAAGAAATCAAGAGAAAGTTCAAACCAAGGACCGAGACATTCTACGACCAAAAAAAAAAAAAAAAATAACATAATTCAAGACCAGGGAGGAATAAAAATATGTTAGATGCAATACACAGAAGAACTGTAAAAAAGAGATGACAAAATAAAGGACACATGGAACAGAGAGCCATATGAAGATGAACCCCAAATTCTAAAACCTGCGGTGGAAGCTGTAATAAAAGAAATGGCAAAAAAAGACTCCAGGAACAGATGATATACCAATAGAACTGTTGCAATGCACACTGAAAGAGTCAACTCTATTGCTAACCAACATATGTCAACAGATATGGAAAACAAAATGATGGCCAACAGATTTGAAGCAACCAATATACACCCCCATCCACAAAAACTATAGGACCATAGCACAGTATAGGACCATAGCACACTAATCTCCCATGCAAGCAAAATTATGCTCAAAATACTGCAACATAGACTCCAACCACACATGGAGAGAGAAATCCGAGAGGTCCAAGCAGGGGTCAGGAAAGGAAGAGGCATCAGGGATCACATTGCAAATATATGATGGCTAATGGAGTGTAGCTGGGAGTTCCAAAAGAAAATCATCATGTGCTTTATAGACTATAGCAAAGCCTTTGCCTGCATAGATCATGAAAGGCTATGGAATTCCCTTAAAGATATGGGAGTGCCTACACATCTGATAGTCTTAATGAGGAATCTGTACTCAGGACAAGAGGCTATTGTCGGAACAGAACACGGAGAAACACAATGGTTCCCAATTGGCAAAAGAGTCAGACAAATCACCCTACCTATTCAACTTATATGCAGAACATATTGTAAGGAAAGCAGGGTTGGACATGGAAGAGTAAGGAATGAAAATAGGAGGAAGAAATATCAACATTCTGAGATATGTTGACTATATGCTGAGATATGACACCATAATACTAGCAGAAAACCTCATAGACCTGGAACTACTAAGGAAAATCAGAGGAGAAAGTGAAAAGGCAGGCTTACTGTTGAACATAAAGAAAAAAAAAATAATGACCACAGAGAACTTACACACATTCAAACTAGGCAATGAGGAAATAGAAATAGTAAAAGAGTTATATCTGGGATCAAACATTGATTGGAACAGCGGCTGCAGCCAGGATATTAGGAGAAGATTAAGAATGGGGAGGGCAGCTATGAAAGAACTAGAAAAGATCCTAAAATGCAAAGACTTACAACTCAGCACAAAAGTCAGAATCATACAAGCCATTGTATTCCCTATTACCACGTATGGATGTGAGAGCTGGACAGTCAATAAAGAAGATAGGAGGAAAATGAACTCATTTGAGATGTGGTGCTGGAGAAGAGTGCTGGACAGACAAAAGGACAAATAAATGGGTCCTGGAACAGATCAAGCCAGAGATATCTCTAGAAGCCAAGACGACAAGACTTAGACTGTCATACTTTGGACACATCATGAGAAGGTGTGAATTGTGGGAAAAGACAATAATGTTAAGAAAGGTGGAGGGAAGTAGAAAGAGAGGAAGGCCAGATGCTAGATGGATGGATTTTATTAAAGAGACCACGAATAAGAGTTTGCAGGAGCTGAGCAGAGCAGTAGAAGACAGGGGGCCTGGAGACGTCTCATCCATAGGGTCACCATGGGTCGAGACCAACGCAAAGACAGTTAATAACAACAACATACATGAATCACAGATATAGATTGGAAAGTGTAGCATATTTCTTTTCAATGCTACATTTCTTTGTTATTAAAAGATCATTAATAGACAGTCTTGTGCCTCTTCCTTTAGCCTGTTTCTTTAGCCTGGAATTAGTATTCCCTAGTTGCACAGCTTTGAGTTTATCTAAATTAAATCTTGCCTCACTGTTGCTTGCTCATACCCTTACAATCCTTAAATCACTCTTCGTTTTCTTTTTCTGCATCTACCAATATATTCTGCAGGGATTTCTTATTGCTGAAAATTTAATTAATGTGCACTCTTTAGATTCTATTGAGTAGTTATTAGATATTATTGGTCACTCACATAACAAGCTTTATCAAAACGGGTGTTTTTGTGATATTGACATAGACTATTCCACACAGCAATTGTACTAACAACTGTAGTGTTGTCCGATGGGAGAATATTGTTTTCCTATCAGCACACCCAAAAAAAGAGAGCACTGTCCCTGTATAAGCAGCAAGGATTATATGGGAGAAGGCGGTCCCTGAGATAGTTTGGACCTAAGCCATTTAGGGCTTTAAAGGTGATAACCAACACCTTGTACCTGGCCCGGAAGCTGATAGGCAGCCAGTGGAGGGAACTCAGAACCGGAGTGATGTGGTCCCTCCGAGATGTTCCCGAAACAAGCCTGGCTGCCATGTTCTGTACCAGCTGTAATTTCCAAACTAGGCACAAGGGTAGCCCCATGTAGAGTGCATTACAAAAATCAAGGCGTGAGGTTACCAGCGTATGCACAACAGTCTCGAGATCCCTTACTTCCAGAAAAGGGCGCAGCTGGTGTATCAGCCGAAGCTGATAACAGGCACTCCTGACCATCGCATTAACCTGATTTGTCATCAGGAGCGACGAGTCAAGGAGCACCCCCAAGCTGCGAACACAGTCCCTGGAGGAGAGTGTGACCCCATTCAGGACTGGAGGTTGCAACCCAATTCTTGCTTTTGGGGCCAAGGCCGTGAGCACCTCTGTCTTGTCCGGATTCAGCTTCAATCTGTTTTTCCTCATCCAGCCCATTACCGCTTGAAGACATTCATTGAGAGAAGAGATGCCATTGGAATTCGAGGCCGACAAACGAGACACGGAGAAACAGATTTGGGTGTCATCAGCATACTGATAACACCCAGCACCATAACTCCGTATTATCTCACCCAGTGGCTTCATGTAGATGTTAAATAATATCGGGGACAAAATAGCCCCCTGAGGGACCCCACAAGTGAGGTCTCTCTTACAGGAGCTACAGTCCCCGAGTAGCACCCTCTGGGACCTTCCTGAGAGGAAGGACCGGAACCACTGCAAAGCAGTGCCTCCGATACCTAACCCCCCCAGGCGGTCCAAGAGGATGCCATGATCTATTGTATCAAAAGCCGCTGAGAGGTCTAAGAGCACCAACAGGGTCACACTACCCCTGTCGATGCTCAGACGCAAATCGTCAGTCAAGGCAACCATGGCAGTCTCAACCCCAAAGCCTGTCCTGAAGCCGGTTTGAAATGGGTCTAGATAATCGGTTTAATCCAAGACCGCTTGGAGCTGAAGTGCAACCGCCCTCTTGATCACCTTGCTCAAAAATGGCATAAGTGATACAGGCCTATAATTTCTCATATCCAGGGGGTCTAGGAAGGTTTTTTCAGGAGCGGCCTAACAGCCGCTTCCTTAAGACAAGATGGAACATGTCCTTCCCTAAAGGATGCATTGATGATATCCGTAAGGAAACTCCTCAATGCACCCCCCCCCCGGACGGCCAGCCATGATGGGCAAGGGTCGAGCGGGCAGGTTGTCTTCCTCACCTTACCAAGCAGCTTGTCCACGTCCTCGGTACTCACAGATTGGAGCTGATCCAGTATAACTACATCGGCAGAGTCACTGGATGCCTCGCCTATCGACTCTGTTTCAATGGTGGCATCTAAGTCAGCTCTTATCTGAGAGATTTTGTCTGCAAAGAAGTTGTTAAATGCGTCACAGCAGGCCGTCGTCGGGTTAAGCAAGGGATTTGGCGCAGGGGGCACCTGTGTCATCTCCCTCACCACCTTAAACAGCTCTGCTGGACGAGACTCTGCAGACGCAATACATGCAGAGGAGAAAGCTCTCTTCGCTGCACGTATTGCCTCCTGATAGGAGCAAAGAAAGTTCCTATGGCGAGTTCTGTCAGATAAGAGTCGAGTTTTCCTCCACCTACATTCTAGCTGTTGTCCAGCCCACTTCATCTTCCTAAACTCAGGTGTATACCATGGCCTACGATTTGAAGCAGGATGGCAAGGACGCTTGGGAGCGATCGTGTCGATAGCCCTGGTGAGATCACTGTTCCAAGTATTAACCAGGGCCTCGACAGGATCACCGGCATTTCCAACCATTAACCACTCTAAGGCTTTCTGGAATCCAATTGGCTCCATTAGCCTTCGAGGGCGGACCATTCTAATAGGCCCACCTCCCCCCGGTGGAGCGGACATTGACTCTCAGTTCCATCTTGACCAGGAAATGATCCATCCATGACAATGCGGAGGTATCTACCACCTCCGCCCACGGATATTCCTGTTCCGTACTGAAGACCGCATCGAGTGTATGACCTGCACAATGTGTGGGCCCGTTGACCAACTGGGATAGGCCCATGTTTGTCATGGTATCCATGAACTCCCGAGCCGCACCTGTTAAGCTGGTCTCGAGTGGAATGTTGAAGTCCCCCAAAACCAAAAGTCTGGGACACTCCAGCATAAGCTCAGAGACCAGCTGTGTCAGCTCGGTAAGGGAGTCTGCTAGACAATGGGGTGGTCAGTAGACTAAGAAAATCCCTAAACTATCCCTAGTCTTCAGGCTAAGGTACATACACTTGAAGTGGACTGTGTTCCGGATAGGTATCCTGGTCAAGGTCAAGGTGTTCTTATGAACCAGAGCCACTCCGCCCCCCCGCCCACTTCCCCTCACCTGCTCATTAACAGAGTACCAGGCTGGGAGGGCCTGCGCCCATGTGACAGCGCTATCCTCCCCCAGCCAGGTCTCTGTGAAGCAAGCCAGGTCGGCATCCTCATCCAGGAGAAGATCCTGGATGATATGGGTCTTATTTCTTACCGACCTGGCATTGCAGAGGAGCAGAGTGAGGTTCTGTGGAATGGTTGGTCTGCTCCCCAAACCATTCTGGGAAACAGAGGGAAGTGAAGGCGGGATAGCTACTAAACAGTGATCCCGTCTTCTTTTGTAACATTTGTCCACTCTGTTCCAGCCATATCTCCCTTTCCCCAACGCAACTCCTATAGCCGCAACTTTAATGAACTACATTTATATCATAATCTGTATAAAGGTATTAATGCCTTTATTCAGAATGTCAATACATTAGGAATATATAAAAGAACTCTAGACAGAGCACAGGGGAAATGCAAGCATTCTTTATCTACTGCTTGAATTTCCTATATCTTCCCCAAGAGACTGCAATAATATAGATATTTCTACTTCTTTCACCAAACAAATTTAACTCTATCCATGTATTATAATTTCAAGAGGGTTTTTTTAAACAATAAGAATACAAAAGTGATGGAATATGGCACCCAATCCTTCCTATGCAAAACAATCAAACTTCGCATTTGATAAATATGGAAATGAATGTGCTGCTCAGTGGCACGTTCACAGGCAATTGCATTTCTGAATGATTTATAAGAAGGCTCGTCATGACACATTTTAGTTTAGATGACAGAACCTTCAATAACTTTTAAGAACTCCACTGAAACAGATTATGAATAGTTCTCCATTAGCAACAGGGAAATGTTGTTAACTGCCCTCGGGTTGATCTCGACTCATGGCAACTCTATGGATGAGACATCTCCATGTCCCCCTGTCCTCCACTGCTCTGCTTAATTCCTGCAACCCTTTAATACCCATGACGTCCTTAATAGAGTCCATCCATCTGGCATGTGGCCTTCCTCTCTTCCTACTTCCATCCACCTTTCCCAGCATTATTGTCGTTTCCAATGTGTCCTCCCTTCTTATGATGTGTCTGAATTACAACAACCTCAGTTTGGTCATCTTGGCTTCCAGGAGATTTCTGTCTTGATCTACTCTCCATTTATTTGTCCTTTTGGCTGTCCATTCTTCTCCAGCACCACATCTCAAATGAACTGATTTTCTTCCTATCATCTTTCTTAACTATCCAACTCTCCCCATTCTTAATCTTCTTCTGATTTCCTGACTGCAGTCCCCATTTCTATCAATGTTTGATCCCAGGTATGGACATTCTTTTACTATTTCTATTTCTTCATTGTCTAGGTTGAACTTGTGAAGGTCCTCGGTGGTCATTATTTTTGTTTTCTTTATGTTCAACATTAAACCTGCCTTTGCACTTTCTTCTTTGATACACCTTAGTAGGTGTTGCAGGTCTGTGAGCTTTTCTGCTAGTACTATTGTGTCATCTGCATATCTTAGATTGTTGATATTCCTTCCCCCTATGTTCACTCCTCCTTCTTCTGTGTCCAAGCCTGCTTTTCTTATAATATGTTCTGCAAAGAAGTTGAACAAGTAGGGTGAAAAGATGCAGCCTTGTCTGGCCCCTTTGCCAACTGGGAACCATTCTGTTTCTCCATTTTCTGTTCTGACAGTAGCCTCTTTTCCTGAGTACAGATTCCTCATCAGGACTATCAGATGTATTGGCACTCCCATGTATTTAAGGGCTTTCCATAGCCTTTTATGATCCATGCAGTCAAAGACTTTGCTATAGTCTATAAAGGCCATGCTGATTTTCCTTTGGAATTCCCTGTTCAACTCCATTAGCTATCGTATGTTTGCAATGTGGTCCCTAGTGCCACCCAGCCTCTGTTTAAAGACTTCCAAAGAAAGAGACACCATCACTCTCCGAGGGAGTGTTCCTCTGCTGAACAGCTCTTACTATCAGGAAGTTCCTCCTAATGTTGAGCTGGAATCTCTTTTCCTGTAGCTTGCATCCATTGTTCCTCATCCTATTCTCTGGAGCAGCAGAAAACAAGCTTGCTCCATCCTCAATATGATACCCCTTCAAATACTTAAACAGGGCTATCATATCACCTCTTAACCATCTCTTGTCCAGGCTAAACATACTCAGCTCCCTAAATCTCTCCTCCTAAGGCATGATTTCCAGACCCTTCACCAATTTGTTCACCCTCCTCTGGACAAACTCCAGCCTGTCAACATCTTTTTTGAATTGTAGTGCAGAGAACTGGACCCAGTGACCCAGGTGAGGCCTGCCCAACACAGAATACAGTGCCAATATTACTTCCCTTGATCTAGACACTATATTTACATTGATGAAGCCTAGAATATTTAATAAAAAGAAATTGTTTTTATTTCCCTAGCCTTTATTGTGCCTATCTTACAGGATGTGTGTGAGCCTTCACTGTATGTTTATCTCTCCAGTGGCCAGAAGCCTTCCTCACCTCTTGAGCTTCAGTTAAAGCCTTGGGGAATATGCCATGAAGTAACTCCTCATGGAGGTAGCTGCCAACCTAGCAGTTCGAAAGCATGCAAATGCAAGTAGATAAACAGGTACCACTTTGGTGGGACGGTAAACAGTGTTCTGTGCAATCATGCTGGCCACATGATCACAGAGTAGTCTCTGACAACGCTGGCTCTTCGGCTTAGTAATGGAGATGAGCACCGTCCCCTATGGTTAGACATGACTCGACAAACTTGTCAACGGGGAATACCTTTACCTTTTAATTCCTCATGGCATCATGAGGTAATTCCTCCCGTGGGTTTTTTTCAGATGAGAAAGCACAGGCAGGTGAGAAGGTTGATATGCAATGGAGAGATGGATAACAAGAAGAAAATGGAAAAGGCGAAGCATAAACACACACACACACCTTTCTTGGCCACCTCTCAAAAATACAACAACCTTGGCCAGCTCTCACCAATCAGTTATGCTCAAAAACACCACCAAAAGGAATTCAGAAGAAATTCTCAAGTGCTCTGAGAGTGGAGGCAAAACTAATAACTAACAAAACCAAAAACCTGAAGCCTTGTTAAAGGAGGTAGAAAACACTCCAGAAATCAGAAGAAACCATAAAAAAGAAGCTGTATACAGATAAGCCATGGTTCTAACTAAATCCATATAGCTTTATTTTATAGTAATCATGGAAGCTTTGAAAACTCAAATTCAGTTAGTACACTGGTTGCACAGGAGGTATAGGAAATGGAATTAGACTGACCAAATATATTGTTGTTCTATTTGCTTTTAACGTATTATATGCACCTTATAAGGCAGACAAAACCTATGATATGGCAACACATTTTCTCTCAACATCCTTCAATGCACTTTAAAAAATACTGAATATTTTCAACAAAGGAGCCTTGTGCCAACATCCACATTGTTGTTTTTTACTTACTGGGCAGCAATTTTAATGAACTTTTTCACCAGCTGTACACGTTTACAGAGCTGGTTGCAGAGCAATATTTCTGTGGCAACCCAGAGTTGAACTTCATTGCATCTTTGAAGCAGAAGACTAAGATTCACAGTGTTTTCCCCACTGCCCTGCCTGCTGAAGGTGAAGTATATCAGCTCTTGCTGGAAGACAGTTAAAGAGTAATTAGGCCTCTAAAAATGCAAATCAGAATTTAACTATCTAAAAAATGTAACTGTTGATACTTGGTCAAACATATCTTCTTAATAATTTATGAAGATACCTCCAGCAGTTCAAAAAGAGTGCATAATCACAAAAAATTACGTGTTATTTTCTACAATTACTGCTGTAATCACAGCTATGAAAAATGCAAGAACAGTTTCTTTCTGAACTGGCATTCATTAATTGTTATAGGTTTCAGTTGGGCAACTAATGAGAGTCTAATAAATCTGTTGTTTATTCTTCATCACTCACATATATATTTAAAAACCTTTGCAGTGAGGAACAAGAATTCTCATTCTTTTTTACTTATACAATTGTGTTGGATACAAATTCAGACATACTTACAATAAACTAAAAACAACAGAATTTTACTCCTTGCTTACTTAAGTCCAATTGATTTCAGTGGTTCTGCTCTAAACATGACTAATGCAGGATCTAATCCATCAAGTCTGACACAAAGCTTGACATGCATTTCTAGACAGAAGTCTAGGGTAGAATCCAATTGGATACATCTGCTGATGCAATTTGGCATAGCTGGGCACACAAAACATTCCACTTGCCTTCATCCCCTACAGCCTCTCATACCATATAAAATCCCAATCTGGAAGGCTTTCAAACCCTCCAGAAGAAATACTGAGGTTTTGCAAGAGCCATATGAGGGAAATAATAACATCTTTTTGAATTCATCTTCTGTTAACAAATGTACCTAACTTGGTCCTGATCCTAGACTGCAAATCTATTCTCGCTTCTAGATTGGTACCAGAAATATGCACACTATGCCTGAACAAAGCATTACAAAAGAAACAAAAACAAAAACAAAAACAGCTCAAATTAAACAAGAGTACTTACAGTAAACAAAAATACTTACAGTAAGCATATGCAGCCATTTCTCTTACCTCATGAACTAAATTGAAAAGATTCCAGTCAAAATTTGTTAATTCCAGGGCAAGGTCCCAAGTATTAATTCCCAGAATCCTCACTGGATGTTGCTGGGTTTCATCATTTTCAGCAAAAGGGTTCTAAACCAATGTATAGATGGAAAGAAATCCTGAATAATCATATACAACTGAAATATTAGCCCTAAAGCTGATTATGTTATTTTCTCTAAACATTTTTATCTTGAAATAATTATGGTCCCTATGATTGAAATAGTTTCAATATTAATCATAATCAATGCATTCATATTTCATTAGGATACTCCATCACTATAAGACTAATTATTTAAAAAGGCAAGAAAACAAAAACACAACAGTGAGCACCATAATAAAACCAACTTCTCAAATGCTCATGATTTTACAATATATTTGCTCAACATGCCTTTATTTATAGACTTCATAAAACTGTCAATTCTATGATAAAAGTGGCTTATTCTAAACACACTAGACAAACAGAAATTAAAAAGGAAAAATTATGCTTCCAAATGCTTAAATCTTCTTAACACATTATTAGAAATGGCACCACCACCTTGGCTATTTAACAATCTAGTTATTTTGCTTCAGTCTTGTCAGAAATTTACAATTTTATGGAGAATGGAATGATTATAATTTCTATATATAACTGAATTATTCAAATAAAAGAACCTTAGTTTCCAATCCTATGCATCAGAAGTATACCCCACTATCCTAAAATGGATTTATTATAAATGTCCATAGGATCACTGTCTTAACAGGCTACAAAATTAATTAAAAGTCATATAAGCCACCACTTGGTCAGATTCAAAGTACAGTCATTTTTTTTTATGTAAATGGTCTGTTAAAATAATATAGTACCAAACTCTGTTACACTAAAAATTGCATTCAAATAATATTTCTGTAATTGCATCAAAACAGTGGTTAGCACCAGTAATTTCTCCTAGGAATTGACAAAATTAACATCTCTTAAGGTGCAATCACTTTTATCCATATAAAAAATATGGTACATAAGCATCCTGGTAGAGATTTTTTATAAAGTATTATTTATTATTATTTTATTCCTTTTTATCCCACTACCCTTCCAATAATGGGACTCAGGGCAGCTAAAATTATATTTAAAACAATACAAATAAAAATGTTACAAAGGCATTAATAAAAGTATAAATATAAGATTTAGAAAACAAACAACTTAAAAACATTAAACATAAAAATATGTGGATACCAAATTCTGTGGATGTTCAAGTCCCATAAAATACAATAGCCTAGTAAGATGGTGTTCCTTATTTAAAATGGCAAAATCAGGGTTTGCTGTTTAGAATTTATATATTTTTGAATATTTTCAAGCCGTGCATGCTTGAATCTGTGGATTAAAAAAATCAGTGAATACGGAAGACCAATTGTATTTAAAAACCACAGTTGGCTATCTGTATTGGTGGGCTAACCAACTGCGGATTGGAGCATCAGTGGATTGCCCTGCTTCATTATTGTCAATGGCGGCACATGCACATGGCTGCATGCGCACACCACATGTCCATTGGCAATAATCGGACTTGAGGTCCCACACTTTTTAGTATCCATGCAGGAATGGGGGTTCCCAGAATATAAACTCCGTCAATACAGAGGGCCAACCATATAGACAAACCTTAAGATCTGAATCACACAGCATCTACAAGCCCATCCCTCATTAGTTTCAAACAGCCTAATGGTACAAAAATGTTTCGACCTGCCCTTGAAAGGAGTCCAAGCATAAGGTTCTCCCCAGGGAGGGAATTCCAAATTGTGGGAACAGCCACTGAGAAGGTCCTCTCCTTTGTTATTTTGTTCCCACCAAATGAGCCTGAGAGGATGGTGGGATAGAGAGAAGGGCCTCTCCAGATGATCTTAGAGCTCTCATGGGCCCATAAAGAAATATATGGTCCTTCAAATGACCTGGACCTAAGCCATATATTTTTTAAAAATGCTTTACATTTCCCCCCAAATGTTTAGTAAAATCATATCTTAAGAACAGTTAATTATTCTTATTTTCAAGTCTGGAAAACCACCTTTAAGAGCTGCTGCTTTCTCTCAGCCATTTTCCAGAGCTGCTCCTCTTTTTCCTGATCATTTCTACCATCAGCTTGCTTGCCAAGCAAAGATCTGGTGATCAAGCAGGCAGCAATTGTTACCATTCCTTCTCACATTCAATTGTTGTTTTCTCAATTCCTCTAGACCAGAACAAGAGGTGGGTGGATGAGACAACTGTAATGGTAGAGGGAGCAGCATTCATCAGTGGGACCTCTAATGAGATGTGGACCCTTGGCAGTTGACTAACTACACCAGCACTTGAAGACTGCTTTGTTTATTTTCTAAAAACATTTCCCTATTTGTCAAATTTGATTGAAACTATCACTGCAACAGAGAAGATGATGGAAACATGAAATTTGTAAGCTTCTATCTTGTGCAACACTGATATTTTATTATAGCCATTACCGTACAAACAAAAAGTGGTATCTGGCAACCCACACAAACTGAAATCTGAAAATCAAAGATAGACCAAGGCATGTGTTTACATGGAGGGGGAGCTTAAATAGTGAGCAGGCTAACCAATGGATTAATGATGGAAATCCCATCACTGTGATCAATGGGGACATGTTCCCTTTTCATTTGGGATGCACCTGACTGCCATTTCCACCCCTCTCATGAGTAATCTCGGGTGCAACTGGTAGAAGTAGGCCCCTTGTTGCAATTCCCTCTCATGCCAAAGATCACTCACATCAGGGGGTGTTGGAACATCAGTCAGCTGCTTCCCAATCAACAGGAACAGAATCCCATTATTTGCAGTGGTTACTGCTGGATAAGTAGAGATTGGAGGACTTTCATGGGCCCCACATAGCTCTTAAACTAGGGGCTATGGAGGTATCCTAAATACATAACAGTAATGAGTATATAACTCTAGAACAGGGATAGGCAACCTTTCCCCTTTAAGGGCCAAGGGACTTCAGCTCCCACAATCTCAGGAGCTATTGGCCAACATGGGACTATTGGCCAACATGGCTGAGGCTTCTGAGAGCTGAAGTCCCTCGGCCCTTAAAGGGGAAAGGTTGCCTACCCCTGCTCTAGATCTTGCACTTGTAACAGACATAGAGGATTCTGGCAAATATTCTCTAGTATTAGTGTCAAAGTTGAAAAGACTGTTGGGAATACAAAATAGACTTTTGCACATTTTCTTCCAATATTCAAATGTTTCAAAGTGTTCCAGCTGGTGGGATTTTTTTGTGTGATGAGAAACATGTGGATTATTTTATTTATTTATTTATTTATTTATTTATTTATTTATTTATTTATTTGCACAAACACACACACCACCCACCATTTTCTACACAGGAAACAGTGTTTTCTACAAAGGAAATGTGGTTTTTGCACAAAACCCCAATAGCAACACATATTTTTCTGCACATAATAATAGTAATTATTATTTATACCCCGTCCCTCTGCATAGCAATCGAGGCAGCTTCCAATATAAAAAATGCAATACAATAAAATCAACCCTCAGCCCCAACCCTCCCAATCCTTAAAAATTTATTAAACAAACATCTAATTTAAAAACAGTTACTACAATTTACCCAAAAGATTCCCAATTACTATAAATTACAGCGGGGAGAATATAGTAACAGCTGGAATGGGGGGGGGGGAAGAGAGGTAGAGAAAACAAAGATACTGGAAACAGGTTCTCTGACTGGGCATATTAATCAGGAAAGGCCTACTGGAAGAGATCCATCTTGACTGCCCTTTTAAAGCTGTCTAAAGTTGGTAAATGACGGATCTCGTCATTCTATAGTCTGGGAGCGGTTACTGAAAAGGCCCTCTGGGAAGTAACCATCAATCTAGATTTATTCACCTGTAGCAGATTCTTCCCAGAGGACTGGAGTGCACGGGGTGGATTATACAGGAGGAAGTGGTCTCGAAGGTAGGTTGGGCCCAAGCCATTTAGGGCTTTATAGGTAATAACCAACACCTTGTACTGGACCCGGAAACTGATAGGCAGCCAGTGAAGAAACTTCAGAACAGGTGTTATGTGGTCTCTTTGAGATGTACTGGAGACCAACCTGGCTGCCATATTTTGCACTAGTTAAAGTTTCCAAACCAAGCACGAGGATAGCCCCATGTAGAGTACATTGCAGAAATCTAGACGTGAGGTTACCAGAGCATGTACCACAGTCTCGAGATCCCTTACTTCCAGGAAAGGGTGCAGCTGGCGTATGAACCGGAGTTGATAACAGGCGCTCCTGGCCGTCGCATTCACCTGGTTTGACATATGAAGTGACGAGTCCAGGAGCACCCCCAGACTGCAAACACAGTCCTTCACGGTAAGTGTAAATTCTCCAGAATAATTCGTGACAATCAAATATAGGAAGAATACTGCACAAAAATATTTGTTTTCCCCACAAAAGGAGAACACTATAGTAATAATTTATCCTAGCCTGTCAAGATAATATAGTTGAAAATTTACATTCTTATGCTCACCGTTGTGTAGGCTCATGCTGGTGACAAGGAAATGACCAAGAAACAAAGGCTGAATAGTGTAACTTCAGAACTCAGAACACACACTTACCAAAGTATCTGTTAGATCCTTTCGAAACACAAACATACGAGCAGACAACTCAAGGGATTTGGAGATGGCAGGGTCAATTGGCTGTAATTCATGTTTTTCTAAAGCAGACATTGAAAAATAACATAAAGATTGTATTTTCTCATTAAAAAAATTAAAATTCCCTGAATCTATACAGTGGGCCCTCCACATTAGCTGGACTTAGGTGCACAACTTTCTGTGAAAGTGGAAAAACTGCAAATAAAAAAACCCTATTTTTTTTTACCTGAAAGAACACCTCTCTAGGAATCTCGAGGTCATCCAGAGCAACTCTGTGGTCAACATCTGCCATAAATTGACCACAGAATTGCACTGGAAGGCCTACAAATGCCTAGATAAGTGTTCTCTCAAGCAATCTCTAGGTTTTCCAGTGCGGTTTTTGGCAGAAGTTGACCATAAAGTCACACTGGAGGATCTAGAGATTTCTAGAGAGAACATATTATTGAAACCCATGAATAATCAAATCCGCAAGAGTCAAATCTGCAAATGTGGAGGGATGACTGTAGTTACTATCTACACAGCATCTCAATTTCTGAATCCATCAAGTTTCTTGGGGATTTATCAAACATCTAATCTTATTAATCTCTTCTTATTTCCAGTAAATGAGTACTGATCACAAAAGTCAGTTCAGACTGCATTTCAGAAAATCACTCTGGTCCAAAACTGAATCTTGATTTAGAAATCTGAATTTTCATGCCACCTATTGACTATCATCAGTAATCAATGAAAACAATTAATGTCAGAAGCAGCAGCAGGGGGAAAAAAGATAGCCCTATTTTTCTAGCAGGGAGGGACAGCTTTTGCCCCTCCAGATGTTTTGGAGTATGACTTTAAAAATCCCTTACTATTAGCCGTCTTTGGTATAGCTGGTGAGTGCTAGAGTCCAAAACATTTGAAGAGCCAACAACTCCCCACCTCTGGTGTGTGTGTGTGTGTGTGTATAAACCTGTTTGTCAATATTGTTTGAAAACTAGAAACATTATATCCCTATCAGGGGATTATGCTGATAAATTTCAGAAATGTAGATGTAGGGGGGCCTTGTGCATTTTTATATTTTGATACATTTTTTAAAAAAGGGTACAACAACAAAAATATTTTTATCTCTTTGCATAACATTTGTAGTTGTGCCTTCCAATGGGATCAAGCCTACCAAGTTTCAGAAGAACAGCAGCAGTGATTTTTAAACAATATACAGTTCAGAGATTTTCACAAAATTCAGTAATAAGGCTGCCTTGTAACCTTTTGATAAATTGGCTGACTACATTTGTGGTTGAACATACTCTCGGCTTCAAGTTGGGCCACTCCTCTCACATAACGGCTGATTGCACAAGCAGCTGCACTTTTTCCACTGCAGTGGAAACAGAAGGCAGACAAAGTCACTGTCATCAAGCAGGGATGGCTGCTGGCTCTGAGCAGCCTATTTCTCCAGTGGCTTCCTTGGTTCTTGAGGTATGTCTTCAGAGAGAGGTACTCTGGTAATAAAGCTCAGACAATCACCTGTCCTTCCTAGAGCCCCTAGGCTCCAAGGAGATGCATGCCACTCAAAGGCAGACATTGGTGAAATAGGGTACTCAGTGCCAGCAGGCTTCTCCTGCTGACAACAATGACCTTGCCTTCTTCTCCACCACACTGCCAACAGTCTTTTTCATCCTTTCCACAGCACCATCATATATGCTGGCACAGTTATTCCAGTAATGTTACCCCAGTAGGACCTCTGCTACACCCCCTTTGGGTTCTCATTGTATAGCATTTTGATGCAATAAAACAGCTTTCCACAGACTCACACAATGTTACAATAAAATATGAGACGAAGCAGTTCAGATAGATCAAGAGCAGAAGCTTGTCAAGTATGTAACTGCATTACAAAGAGGCAAGTGATTGGCCACTGAGTTTTATATTTCTTCTTTTGATTAAAGATAAAAATGGTTCTAAAATCAGTATTGAAGTTCTTGATTAAGGGTCTTTTAAACTGAAAGAAGCATTACTTGTTCCCCCTAAGAGAATATGAATTTACAGAAGATATATTTTCCAGTTTTTTCTGTCTTGTTGCAAATATACTTTAGCAAGCCTAAAGTCAAGAATCGACTTACTGGAACACCTTCACTTTTTAAAGGTATCTTCAATTAACTTCACAGCTTATTTTAAATTGGGAACTAGGAGACTTATCTGGAAAAGTCCCTCATGATCCAGACATGATGCCGAAATGCATTATCCAACAGTACTGAAGAATTAGCAGTTGTCATAGAAACTGCTTTGCTAAGCAGTTCCTTCTTGGGGCTCTGTTCATCCAGCTGTGGGCCTGTAAGGGAACAGCCCTATACAAACTCTCTTTGTAGATAATACACAGAAAGAGAGAAAGTAACTGGGAATAACTGATAAAACCATTTACCTCCAGAGAATGAAAGAGCCACTAGAGCCAAGTCTTCCTGTGAATGTTGGAGCTTTTCTGCTACAATTTTCAAGATCTCTTGAGCTGAAGTGGATACTTTAGTTTTTATGCTGACATAAGAATGCTCTGTTATATATATACGACAAAACACTGCAAAAAGAAAGGAGAGGAAATCCATCAACAGGAGGTGGCAAATTTTACTGAAAACTGAAAGATCTTCATAGACCAAAGATTTATGCAGTGCTTTGGCTATCGCTGTGCCCCATGATTATTCTTTGACAACAGAAACCACACAGCTGCTACATGCTGACCTACTGGAATGTTTTACAGAAAAACATAAGTAGCCACATGCACTCTAATATTTTCAGATCCCAAAGTACAGTTTGTATGCTATACTACCACTAGCTGTGTTTAGAGCTAATTGCATAATATTACTGTACTCACATAATGGTTATCCTTCTTCACAGAAAATAGGTACAATTTCTCAGAATAGCTATTAGCTACTAGAGCAGCTAGTCTCCCTTCAACAAGACCACTTTACTTTAAATAAAAGATTATTTTAATTTTCACTAAAAGATGTTGCCCATTCAGGGAAAATGGTATCTCAGAACCTTTTAATGGGGCTTTACACAAACCCTTTTTAAAAAGCACAATAAATGGTAAACTCCCCAAAGTCAGATAAAACAACAGCAGTTAAAACACTAACATAAAAACGAAGCTCATACAAATAGCAAGTAAAAAAACAGATAAATCCAACTAAAACCATCAATAATATATCCCCTGACACTCACATACAAATATGTGTACATCTTCCAAACATGTGGGGCTACCACCCTAACAGACACATTTCTTAGGACCTTATCACACGCGGGCCACAAAGCGATAATAAAGTGAAATAAGAATAAATCCAGTAATAAACCAAAAGAAACCCCACAATACGCAAATGGCTATCACACGCAATTAGCGTCATCGCGCTTTTAAGAAAAGCGCGATGAAGCGCTCCCGGAAACCGTATTTGCTGTTCACACACAAGTGAGAAAATCCCGTACATAACCAAGCAATGATGCTCTGCGCATGCCCAATACAGCCGCGGCTGTCACTTGCCGGCGCTGTCACCCAAACCCCTTCCCAGGTCACCCAAACCCCTTCGGAGGTCCTCCTTGGCTCAGGGTCCACGCTCCGAGGAGAACGTCCTCGGAGATCCGGCTCTCTGAGGATGTCCTCCTTGGAGCGCGGACGCCTGCGCTCCGAGGAGGTCCCCTCAGAGAGCCGACCATAGAAGTCCTCCACTCGGAGGACCAGCCCATAGAAAACTGAAGCCAGGGCTAAAAGGACGCCACCGGCGTCCTCTTAGCCCCGGTCTCGCTGCTTTATGGGCTGGTCTTCCAAGCGGAGAAGTCCTCCGCTCGGAGGACCAGCCCATAGAAAACCGAAGCCGGGGCTAAAAGGACGCCGCCGGCGTCCTTTTAGCCCTGGCCTCGCTGCTTTATGGGCTGGTCTTCCGAGCGGAGAAGTCCTCAGGTCCTCCTTGGAGCGCAGGCGGGGAAATGCTCCCCAATACGTATTGGCTGTTCATATTGCCAGCAAAAGCGAAATGATTCCCGTCGCACAATTGCAATTCCCCAAAAAACCGAAATACAAAAGATCTTGGTTCTTGCCGCATTCTGTCGGGGTTCTGTGCGACGTCGTGTGGACACACGGAAAAATAATACGTATCAGGTCAGGATTTCGTTTGGGTTCTGACTGCATTGGGCCCTGTGTGATAAGGTCCATATATATGCCATCTGAAGGCCTTGCTAGCAGGATCTCTACAGCTGATGTTATGAAATATATCACTGAGGTTGCTTGGCAAATTTTATGAAAATGTCAAGAAGAATTAACAGGAATATTTGGGTTAAACTAAATCTGATGCCACAAATATTAACTGAGAAGCTACCATGTTCTTTGTTGCTCAAGTGTTTTTCAGCAAACATTCTGGATGAGAATTGATACATTTTATTTTGGTAATATTTAAAACAGTAGTTGTTGGGCCAACTGGGAAGCAGACACACAAAAAATCACCATTGATTTATGTAGATTTATATCCTAAATAATCAAATCAAATTATCCGTGTAGCTTACCAGAAAATGTTTTTAAAAATAAAGAAAATCTACATACAAATAAACAAAAACACCCTCAGAAAATTATATGATGATGATATTTAAATACAATAAAAAGCAGATGTCATAACATCAACTGAAACATTAAACAATAACTTAAATTAAAATACCAAACTGATTTTAAAAATCCATGCTGTTGTTTGTTTCCTCTGTTTTGCACTATTGAGGTTAGTTTTAATGACAAATAGCCTTTGCAGACTGCCAGAAATAGTGCAAATTGAGTCCACTTTAAGGGTTAGTGCTAGGGAATCATGGGAATTGTTGTTGTTGTTTTTCTCAGACATTGAGCCTTCTCTGTCAGAGAGCTCTGGTGCCACAATAAACTACGGTTTCCATGATTCCCTAACCCTAACCCTAACCCTTAAAGTGGACTCAATTTGCACTATTTCTGGCAGTCTGCAAAGGCCCATAGATACTGAGTTATTCTTTTTAGCACAGTTATTAACACATTATCTTTTGCTGAGTAAAACATCACTTGTAGAAAAAGACTGAAAGGTATTTTTGCAATGTTTCTTGAAATAACAAAAACATATTTCCAATGTTTCTCAGCTTCAAACTCTATTGCCTTTTAATGGGGCTTTACCTTTTATTCTGGAAAAGTTCTGCCCTCCCCACCCCAACATGAATACTGATGGTAAGCACTACAAACATTCCCTACTTTGCTCCATTGCCATCATGCTTACCTTCCTCTGTTTCAGTCACAGTTCCTCTGTTCTGAAGCCAGTTCTCCTTTAGGCTGAACTGATGTAAAATGGCTTTATGCTATGGGAAAGTATTTCAACAACAACAACAACAACAAAATAAGTAATGAAATTCATTATTTAAAAAACTTCAAAATACAGTAAATCTCTGCTCCCCCAAATTGTTTGGTAGTTTTAAAAAGGAAAACGAAAGGAAATGGGAACTATCTGGGAAGTCGCATTATTGGACAAAACAGCTAAGACACAGGCTAAACACTAAAAACAACTTCAAAATGGTTCAGTTAGAAATTTCAGTTCTATCTTTTCCTGAATTCTGTAACTATATGTTGAATTTTAAAGGTTATTGCATCCAGAGGCTTCAACTTAGTGAATTTCTGGATCACAACCCCACATTTCTAAAGCAACAAATTTTTGTCTAAATTTTAAGGAATAATTTCCTCTACATTATTTGGACATGTACTGTCTCTCTTTTGCCATCATTATCCAACACCCTTCACTTTAAGTGCTTGACATTGGTAATCATAGAATCATAGAGTTGGAAGTGACCTCAAGGACCATCAAGTCCATTTGGTAATATCCTACATTTTTCTTGAATGTCCTACAACACTTCTATAATGCGCTCTACATGGGGCTACCCTCGTGCTTGGTCCGGAAACTTCAATTGGTACAGAACATGGCAGCCAGATTGGTCTCAGGAACATCTAGGAGAGACCACATAACACCTGTCTTGAAGTCTCTTCACTGGCTGCCTATTAGTTTCCGGGCTCAATTCAAGGTGTTGGTTATTACCTTTAAAGCCCTAAATTGCTTGGGTCCATCCTACCTTCAGGACCGCCTCCTTCCATACAACCCCATGCACTCAGGTCCTCTGGGAGGAATCTGCTACAGCATATGAAAACTAGGCTGTCTGCTACCTCCCAGAGGGCCTTCTCGGCTACTGCTCCCAGACTATGGAATGGCCTGCTGGACGAGATCTGTCAAATTAATACTCTGAGCAGCTTCAAGAAAGCTGTTAAGACGGATCTCTTCCGGCAGGCCTTTTCTGACTAGATTTCCTGGCCCAAGAGTTAGTCTTCCTCTCCTTCACTGCTCTCGGTTGTAATGAGGGTTGGCCCCTTCTAATGTATGTATTTTAAATGTGTTTTTAAATTTGTGATACTGTTTAATACTTTTTTAGGGGGGGGGTTGGGGGTTGTTTGGGATGGGACGGGGATTGTATCTGTATAAATTTTAATGTTGTAAGCCACCCTGATTGCTCTGCAGAGGGGTGGGGTAAAAATATTTTTTTATTATTAACATCCTTTCCCAGATTTGCTCAACCAAGCCTATTCAAATTCAAAGCTATCTAACTATAGATTTGCAATGATATGCTGACTGGTTTCTGTGGGATCTTGGCATTTCAGAGCATACCTGTTAATAATAGTACAGATACTTTAACTTAGTTTATGTGGCTTGAAACAGAGCTACAGTGACAGGTTCAATGATTTTAGCAATGCTATCAGTCTAGGCCAGGTTTTGTTTTCCATTTTGTTTTATTGCTACTTGCCTTTCTGTGAGGAGAATATTCATCAACAGTGCTGAAACAAAACGATAATGTATCATCATCATCATCATCATCATCATCTCCCCAAACAGTCTAAACTTAGCAGGTACAGAGAAGAGAGGGAATTAAAAGCGATACCCAAAGGACAAGTATAGATTCATCCTATATGTGTTTCAAGGAAACAACTCCCACTGTATTCAGTAGAGCATGTTCTTATATGTGCATTGGCTTGCTGCCCTGGTCAGAAATAAGGATGGAATGGGTATTCAACAATTTCCCAAAACTGTTTAGAATTTGGTGTTCCCAAACACTCAGGAAAAACTGACTGGAAGAAAAACAGTGCTTGGAAAGTTTGTGCAACTTATGGCAATTTTTTGTTTGTTCTCAGCACAACAAAACAGTGCAACTTTGTCAATTCTGTGCAGCTTTAAAAGCTGCACAGTTGGAATACAAAACAACCCTTCAAGGTGAAGTTGTGCATCTGTACTAAAACTGCAAAATTTTTATGAGCATCTGAATGATTCAACATTGAAAAACGGGAGAACAGAGCAGAATTCCTTGAATGCTAAGCCCTCAAGTTGTGCATTCTAATTGTGCATTCCAATACTA
The DNA here is from genome assembly GCA_026167975.1 of Phrynosoma blainvillii. Classification (NCBI taxonomy): domain Eukaryota; kingdom Metazoa; phylum Chordata; class Lepidosauria; order Squamata; family Phrynosomatidae; genus Phrynosoma; species Phrynosoma blainvillii. Next base: position 45,647,854 of record JANUYF010000005.1, read on the forward strand.
ATTCCAACTATTTTCTCCTATAATTCGTTTCATCCCCACCAAGACTGCTCCCTTTCTGCTGGTCCCTCTTCCACTGCTCTTTCTTGGATGGATTTTTGTGCAACTTGGTCCCTGAACCCCCACAGCTTTGATCTGCCTTCCTAGTCTAATTCTTAGCAAGTAGCAAAGAAAGAACAGCAGCTGAGAACAGTGACATTGTTAGGGGAGGTGTAGCTCACACTGGGTGACACCACAGAAGAGGAGTTACACTTGATCAGGCTGTCCTCCACTAGGGGTGTGGGGTGAGCACTCCCAGCTCTGCTTCCCCATGGCAATGGTAGTCACCTTGTGAGGAGGCTGCCACTACCACAGGGAATGAAGGCTGAGGACCCCTGGCCTTTCTTCCCCATGGTGGTGGTGGTAATCAGCAGTGGCTGCTGCCATCACGATGAAGGAAAAGGGGTGAGCATGACCTTTTGGCCACACACACCAGCAGCCATGCCCTCCACACTGGGTGACACTGGGGGTGGCAACACCACTGGCTGAGAGAGAGTGGTGGGGTACACAGAGGCCAACAAGTTGTGCAGAAATCCAGCTGAAAAGTGGCAGTGAAGGGGGTGGCAGGAGAGGAGAACCCTTGCTAAGATAATTAACAAGGATGGGAAGAAATCAAGGAATCAGATTAGGCAGGAAAGTTGTTCTTCAGAAAGTTGTGCAGTTCTGAATTTCTTGAAAATGCAGTTTTTAAACACTGTGGTGAGTTTTCCATCCCTTGCAAGGAAAAAAAGTCCAAATGTTTAAATGCTATTGGAAGGAATGCCAATGCCTTTTCCTAAACATCTGTCAGGAATTGGGAAAATCAAGAATTTCCATCCCTAGTCAGAAGTGAGCTGAACATGACACTAGAAATGACTTCAGCTGTATGTAACCCAGCAACGCACAGTATTAACTCCCATCTTGGAAAGGCAATTGTTGCCATATAGCACAAATTGATTTTACAAGATTTTCAACATCTTATTTTAAGACACACAAAAATACAGACCATAACTGCATAGCCATATTTCATTCAACACTCTGACTAAAATACAGTCTGCCTTTCATATTCACAGATTCTTTATCCATAGAGTTAAACATTCACTGCTTGGAAATATTCAAAAAAGATATAAATTCCAAAAAGTAAATCTTGATTTTGCCATTTTTATAAGGGACACCATTTCACTATGCCATTGTATTTTAAAGGACTTGAGCATCCAAAGATTCTGGTATCCACGGGAGATCCTAGAACCAAAACCCAGCAGATACCAAGGGTCCACTGATCAAACATCTATACACAATACATTGTAATTTTCCACCAGCCTCTTTGTCCATATTTATTAGTAAATCTTTGCTCATTAAATAAAAATAGTACTAATGCAGCCTGGAAAAATAACAAATGCATATCTTAGAATCAATTAAATGTTTGGGTTTTACCTTAAGATGTAAGGTAAGAATAAAAAAAATAATTATTTTTTCCATAAGAATATGCACAGTTTGTCAATAGCTCTAACATCTTAAACTAGATTTGAATAAAAACCTGGCCAAGAAAACTCCATGACAGGGTCACCTTAGGGTTGCTATAAGTTGAAAAGAAATTGAAGGCACGCAAGAGCAACAAAATTGTGTAATAACGTATGGTTAAAGAAAGGGAGAATAACTCAGAATATTTGCTGTGTGGACAAAAGGAAAAGGGGACACCATGTAAAAGTTTAGGAACCATTAGTAGAGGTAACAAAAAGTACTTAAAATCATGAAGAATATGAAGTTAATGGTTATTGAGCAGTTACTTGCTTTTAGTGGTGTGAAACTATTTCTTTTGATTCATTAATTTTGAAATATATGGGAAATGAGGGGTGTGGATAATAAATTTCAGTACTGACAAAAATTAGGCACTAGTCAAAGTCTTCAATATGCAGAGATATATTAGAGACAAGCCCTATTGTCTAAATGCTCTGCAAGATGTTCTGTATAAATATTAGTGATTTTTAAATGCAAGGAGAACTAGCTACAAATCTTCTATTTAAGATACTAGTGTTTGATGGTTTAACATTTTTCTTCTTTCTGCCAGAACTGTGTATGTCAAAAATATCCTTTGAAATTATTCCTTTGTAGCGGCAGAAAAACAAAGCTTGCCTGAATAAAGATTAAGTGCAAATTGTACTTATTTTACATTTGATGTCTCTTCACTCATATAAAAAGAAAACTCATATAAAAAGAAAAAAAGGTGTCAACGCAAAATTAATTATAAACCTCCAAAATGAATTTTAAAATAGAACTCACTGACGACGGTGCATTCCAAGTAATTTCTGGAATTCTTTTAGGTCCTTCTCAAGTATAGGATATTCATATACATCATCTAACGCATTCCTGTATATTGTCTTTAAAACAGGGAAAGGTTACAGAAGGGGAGGGAGAGAGAAATATCAATCAAATTGATTCAAGGATAAAGTATAACGCATCATTCCATTGCCTTTCAAGAAATTTCTTGTTAGCTTGTTAGAACAAAGCTTCAAAATTCTTTCAATTAAAAAAAAATCTGGATGCATAATTTCTCCTTAAAACATACCCATCAGTCAATGATAGCTGATGTGTTAAGAGGCAGTCTCTATATCATCCCTTACTAAAGGTGTCAAGTGTTATTAGTCTGTGATATTTTAAAGTGACATCTCAGAACGTTATTTAAACCCCTTCCATAAGCTTCAAATAATTTCTCTTTGCAGCATGAATACACTAAATTCATATCCTATTTTATATTCCTTAGCCTTACAATACACCAACCCTAGTTTATGTTTCTACAGCTGTTGTAGCATTATTTTCTGAGATAACTCCATCCAAAAGAGTCTTGGCTCCTGATTGCTTCCTTCTCTTTATTGCTATTAGGCCACAATCCCATATGCCTCAGTGGAAAAGGGAAGGTCCACAGTGGGCTGAGCCATTTACCACCCCACTGACTTACTGAATGACCTCTGAAGCCTTCCTTCCCTACAAAGTCATTCATTGGGAGCAAGCAGAATTGTAGAAATGTCTGGTTTGTGAAGATTATAAGATGGGGGAAAAGCTGGGAGTAAAAGGCATACTCCTGGCAGAGTACCGCGACCATGCTTATCCAGGACTTAACCCATGAAGAACCAGCAATGCTTCATCAATAAACCATTCACGGTTTGAAAATCTTCAAAGCAATCGTGCTACTTTGCCGGAAGTATGACTTCCCCTCACCTCCAGGATTTCCCTTCATCTGATAATCTCCTGACATCATTTCATATCTGGCTACAGGAATATACCCACACACTTCTGCAATCCAGCCTGTTCCCCACAAAGCACACAATGGTCATCCAGAGGGCTTCAGAAGCTCAGTGAGTCAGGTGCTACAGAAAAAGGAAGGAATAGCAATCCCCTCAACATCCAAAAATGGACATAAGTATGTGAGCACATGTCCCTATGGCAGCCACAGGGTACTTGCCTTTCCAAAAGTCCTCCATAAGAAATAAACTGCCATGTATAACCTTATCAATTTCTCTTTGTTGTCTTTTAAAACAGTACTCTTGACAACAAAAGAAATTTATAATCAAATGTAGAAATGGCACAAATATAAAAAAATACCATATATCACTCAAATGAATTTGGGTATATTTACCTTTAGAAACTGCTTTAAATGTTCATCTTCATGCAACCAGTCTTTGTAGAGCAAAGTCCACTGAGACACCAAATGTAAAACTTTTCGCTTTCTGCAGGAAACCTCCAGCATTTCTTCCTTCCTTTGATGGTTCTTAGCACAATAAGTACACTAAGCTAAGGAACATGAAATCAAGGCTATATTGAAAATTTGTTAATACTCCAAACCACATGCTGCAATTTTAAATGTTATCTTGTATTGCTGTTTCAATATTTTATGCTGTTGCTATTTGTATATTTTTAATTCTGAAAAGCAGTCCAGAGTTGTTCCTGTGCACCTTCAAATTATTTCAGACTTATGGTGACCCTAAGGAAGGGACCGGCAACCTTTTTCAGACCTGGGCCGGTCCCCCGAAGCCCAGGTCTCTGCTGGGCCAAGGGGGGGGGGAATGGCGGCATGCGCGCCCTCCGCCGCTGCCGCCACCGCGGCGCATGTCGCGGCTGCCATTTTGAAAATCAAAATGGCGGCCGCAACTCGTTTGCGCATGCGCAGTACTCCTGCACATGCGCAGACGTGTGATTTTCAAAATGGCGGCCACGGCGGGCGTGGGCGCACAGAGCAGGAAACGCATCGCGGCAGTGGCGCGCGGCGGCAGGGATCAGCCTGGGCCGGTAAGTCCGGCGACCTGGGCCTTAACCGGCCTGGGGGCCGTAGGTTGCCGGCCCCTGCCCTAAGGCAAACCTATAATGGAGATTTTCCTAGCAAGATGGGATTTGTCATTGCCTTTCTTTAAGGCTGAGAGAATGTGATTTGTTCCAAGTGGTATCCAAAATTGGGCAGGGATTCAAACTCTGGTGTCACAGAGTACTAGTTCAGCACTCAACCCACATTGGCTGTCTAATCTAATCTAAAATATTGGATATAAATAAATAAATAAAGCAAAAATAAAAATAAATAAATAACATTTAGGTTACTTCATCTTCATCCTGTCAGAATCCAGAAGTGTATGGATCTGCCATAATAGAGGAAATGGAATGGGAATAATTCATGTGGTGATATATCAATACAGAGAAGTAGAGGGCCTATCCAAATGATAGGCAAATGGGAGAACAGACTGGCTTTAGGAATGTTATTTTATGACCTTGTTTACTTCCTAGAACCAACCTTTGATAACCAGCAAAGTAACATCTTCCCTCCTTGGGACAGATATGGGCAATACCGGGGGGGGGGGGGGAGTGGACACTTAAGAGAGCCTTTTGATGTATCCCAAGGTGCTTGCATTGTGAGCAGGAAAACGGAGAGCTAGAACAGAAAGGGTTTTAAAGAGTGTGTCATCCTGGGGAAACTCAGTTTGGACACTAATTTGTCTGTGGCAACGTCTGTTTTTTGCAATCCAAAATAAATTGTCAGTTAACCTCACTGCAATGTTTTCTTGGCTTTTCAAATCTTGGTCAGCTGAACATGACACATCCACAACTAATTTTACACAACAAACACTGTTGTTGTGCCTTAAACACTAACACAACTTTTATGGCATATGTTTACACAGATTATATCTCTCTTCATTGGATGCATGCATAATAGTATACCAGGGGCATGATATACTACTGTACTGGGACATATATGGACTAGGAGCTGAGAGATCCAAGTTCAAATTCCCAATGAAGCAGTGAAGCATGAAACTCATTGAGTGAACCTGACACAGGGTTTGAGGAGAGCCATACACCTCACCTTGGGTTCACTGAAAGAACAACTGGATATAAACCGATACTAATAAACATGCAAATGTAAAACAGTTTCAACAGACATATACACAAACTATGACACATTTGCCAGTAATCAGAACAAATATGGAAATATTGCAACTAATTCTAATCAGCAGAGCTCAGTAGACACAATCATGCAAGACAGAAAGATCATGAACTCCTTTTCCTTGCACTGGTGAAGGATATTGCCTCAAGAGAGCTTGACACAAGTCATCTGTTGTCATGAAGACTGTGTATGTGAGAAGGAAGTCATCCAGGAGAGTCTCTGCAAAGAAAGTTACAAACAAAATATTTTTAAAGGCACAGCACATCTAAATTGTCTGTGATGGTAAAAATGGCAATAACTATAAAAATATTCAGTATCATATATCTGGGGGGAAAATAATACTGGCAATGTAGAATTTCAAGTAAATTTATACACCAGTTTATTCAATTTCCAAAGTTTATTACATTACCAAATTCATTTCCTTTTAGAGATAAAAGATTAAACTACCCCTTTAATTGTATCCCTTTAGCCTTTGTTTCTATGTTCCAGATATTCTAAGTTATACAATTAAAAACTACAGCCAAATTATATAATACAGTTTAGGTTTTCCTGGTTCATAACACTGCAAAAATTTTAACAATATTGAACATACACATACTTCTGTATTCAGAGAGAGAGAGGTGTAACAGATTATCTTTCCATTAATTATACTGATGTTCCTTGCAATTTGCTACAAATAACAAAATTCTCTAATGCATAAGTTTTCCACCAAAGCAATCTAAATGTACCTATATTTCACATGCATAAATCTGCTTCCACATACAGATCTCCCTGCTGGATTGCGGCACTAATGATTTTGAATCTATTTTTAAAATACTCCACATTTCAACTTTTTTCCACATGGGCTGGACTTTCAGCAATCAGATCAACTAAATAACCAAATGTGAGTCCCAATTTACTGGTGGGGTTAGCAGCAAGAAAACAAGACTTTAGCCTGTTAAAGCATTTGTCAGAGTGCAGTCTACCTATGTACAACTGCTCCATTAGGACACTAAGTACATTGCATATCTATTCAATGAAAGACAAAATGTATTTGTTCATCAAAATGCTATATCATTTTCTACATCGAAGGATCTGGGGGTGGCATACAACATATTTTAATTCATTTAACTGCATACTCTCTAATTGTCCCAATTATTACCAGGACAGTTCCAATTGTCATCCATCTTTTTCAGCTACTGTAAAAATATCCCAGTTTCTCTCTCCTCCACTTTTATAGCTCACTTCAGCTGCTGCAAACTGAGTTCTAAGCACAAAAGTAGTCTGCACCCAATAACTCAGTGAGGGAGGCGTAGGAAGGAAAGGGAGGGCAGAATCTTGCCCTTCCAGGGAGGCTCAGGCAAGAGCAAACAGCTGCAGTCTCTCCTAGCTTATCTTTTCATCCTTATTAATAACTTCTGGCATCTCAGACAACACATGCTGATGTTGTTTGAACATATCTTCCAGTTTTTGTCTGTAAAACATTGGAGGTATATGACTGGAATATGAACTTGTTTATAAGAGCAAGCATGACAACAAGTCAATAATAACAACAAAAGCAGCATGTAAAACAAATCAGCTCAACAGTCCAAAGGTTTATTTAAATAAAAAGTGCTTTCACTTTGTGGAAGGGCAGCCTGATAGCAGGTTGAATGTGGCCCAGCCACCAGAATGTTCCCACCAAATTCACTTCACATATTCATAGAGTAGAAGTCTCTTCTGAAGATCTTAAAAGCTAGGTATGTTCATATGGGAGATGGTGCTGCTTCAGTTAATCTTACTACCACAAGGTTAGAGCTTATTAAGTTGCAGCAAATACTCTGATTTGTAGAAGTGGCCAGCCAGCTAAGAAAGCTGTTTTAACAAGAGAGACATATTCAGGTAAAACTGGCTACATAACAGAGGAACTGTGACTGAAAGCATAGGAAGGTAAGCAAGACAGCAATGAGACAAAGGAGAAGGTATGTAATACCTTTTATCTTCATTCCTGTTAAAAAGTAAGAACTGTTTTAGGAACAAAAGGTAAAAGTCTACTGAAGTTACTGTAATAAAAGGCACGAGACCATATGGGAAGATCCTCAGTTATAAGTAAGAATTTATCTGTGTCTTCTAACAATGAATGATAGCTTTTATTCATGAAATTGTAAATAGATGCAATTATTGTCCCTTTCGTACTCATCAAAATCTTATGTAACTGAGATTTTGAAGATGATACATGTATTTCATTTAATTGCCTCAAAGTAAATATTCAACAGTTTTTTTAAAAAAAAAAATCCATTTGGTTGGCAGCCCTAGGACAAAGGATTTAAGAGTCTCATGTACGAAACTAGATTTACTGCTGTGAAACTGATACTTGGGTATAGTCAATGCTCATAATGATACTCCTCTGCATATCAAAATGAAATGAAATGTTGAATATATTAATATCTATAGTGTGGCAATCCATTCTACATATCATTTCAAATATTAAATAATCTAGCATTGTCTTTTTACCAGCTAATTTTTTAAAAAAGATTATAATTAAGAAAAAGGTACCGTACATTAATTGAGCTTATATTATTCTGGCAGCCTCTTCAATCCCACCGACTTCAAAAGAAGATTTTCTAGCTAAAACTATCTGAAGTCATTTATGCTTTAGATGGAAAGAGTGCCATGCTAGAGCCATGAAACTCCATGGGTCCAATTTCTGCATCATTTGCACATTCCTGTTTTCACTGAACTCTACATGTGTGTGTGAAATTGACTGGATAATAAGACCTCAGGAGGTTTAACTTTCAGAATTTCCTCATCACCATTCTAAAGAAGAAGGGCATGCTCTTTTCCAGTGAGATGGAGTGACCCTCATAACAGTCACATAACAAGAATGCTGACTGTAAATGCTCTCACAGCATCTGAGAGAGTAAAGGAAGGAACAACAATCCTAGAGATAACTTTTAATGCAAGGATAGAATGATCCCCTTATGGTAACAATAGCAATAGCATTAAGCACTCCCTAAGTGGTTTACAATGTGTAAGATAATTGCCCCCAACAATCTGGGTACTCATTTTAGTGACCTTGGAAGGATGCAAGCCTGAGTCGAGCCTGAGCCCCTTGGCTGGGATTGAACTCGCGACCTGTGGCTGTAGTACAGGCATTTAACCATTGCACCACCAGAGTTCATTAATCTTGGCCTGTTCTGATACTATCGTCTATGAACCTTAAATATGTGCATAGGCAGCATACAGCCACACTCCTTCTTCATATGACCAAGCTAATGAAGCAAGCATTCATGACTTTAAACACAGCTTCCTTTTCAGATGTAAACATCTTCCAGTCTCAATTTCTTTTAATTTTTCTTAATCCCACATGCACTTTCTTGCCATCTTTCTTTCATATTGGATTGTGAGACACCATATTTTCTTCCTAAATTGAAGCTTGATGGCTCTTTTTACAACATAACTTTCCTAAATTGCTCATTTAACTGTTCATCAAGTCCAACCCTTTCCCAATGCAGGAACCAAGAGTTAATATCTACTCCAAAGAAAGATTTCCTGGAAAGTTGCCTGGAAAGAGATTGGGAGGTTGTACTTTGCTTCACGCTCTTGGGAAGGAGTTTCATATTTCTTCCCAATTTTCTTTATTTGTATGGGTGGCTGCCATAGCAAGAGTTGAGGCAATGAGGATTTCACCACAGATTTGTAGTTTACCTAATGACTTACCTGAAACAATCATCTGCAGCAGGGCAAACACTGTCTGAAAATGAACTTGCATGTAACCCTTTGCAGAATGTACAGTACATTCTGATTGTTACTAATTGCTGTAGTCTAGTTAATGGTTTGCTGAGATCCACCTGTAATTCTATGATATCAATTCAAGATTCGATACTGAAAACTTGGTTTGAACAAATATAAACAGGGTTCCAACAACTATATCAGATATATAGATAAAGATAGTGCTAAGCAGTGGTACTTCATTATCTTGTTGTTGTGCACCTTCAAGTCATTTCCAACTTATGGCGACTCTAAGGCTATCACAGGGTTTTCTTGGCAAAATTTATTCAGAGTGATTTTTGCCCTTCTCTGAGGCTGAGAGAGTGTGACATATCCAAGGTCACCAAGGAGGTTTCCATGGCTGAGTAGGGATTTGAACCCTGGTCTCCCGAGTCACAGTCTAATGCTCAATCCACTACATCACTACATCAATCTGGCTCTCACTACTTTCCTCAAAAGGGAACTACATATTACAGCAGACATCCAAGAAATAGGCAACTATTACTAGGATCTGCTGCTCCTCAAGTAGCAATAAGATGTAGCTATTCATCTTTTTCTAATAGGAGTTTATCACACAGGAGGAAATTAGGTGTTTAAACAGCAATTAACCCATGAAAATCATGCAATTGACATTAAAACATAATTAAAATGAGATTAACACAAGAGCCATTATCCCATGCGAATAACCAGGGAATAACGAGGCAATAAACAGCAAAAAGTCATTCACGGGAAAATTCCGTGAATGATTTGCTACTGTTTCTTGCTTGGTTGTTCATGGAATAATGGCACTTTAATCATGTTATTTAATCATCTCAATGTTGTGTGAAAACCATTAGCGCAATTGTGAGATCATCACAGGTTATTCATGGGATAATAGCATTTGAACATGACATCGTGTGAAAATCATTAGAGCAATTGCGGGATTTTGTTGTTAACTGTTGTTAACTTCGTGTTGTTAACTGCCTTCGTATAGCCCGAAAAACCCACAAAAACTATGGATGCCAGCCATGAAAGCCTACGACTTCACATTGCCTTCGTATTGATCTCGACCCATGGCAACCCTATGGATGAGACATCTCCAGGCCCCCCTGTACTCTACTACTCTGCCCAGCTCCTGCAAACTCATATTCGTGGTCGCTTCAATAAAGTCCATCCATCCAGCATGTGGCCTTCCTCTCTTTCTACTTCCCTCCGCCTTTTCATGCCTTCTCATGATGTGTCCAAAATATGACTGTCTAAGTCTTGTCATCTTGGCTTCTAGGGATATTTCTGGCTTGACCTGCTCTAGGACCCATTTGTTTGTCCTTTTGGATGTCCATGGAATCCTCAGCACTCTTCTCCAGCACCACATTATCTCAAATGAATTGATTTTCCTCCTTTCTTCTTTCTTGACTGTCCAGCTCTCACATCTATACATGGTAATAGGGAATACAATGGCTTGTATGAGTCTGACTTTTGTGCTGAGTTGTATATATTTGCATTTTAGGATCTTTTCTAGTTCTTCCATAGCCGCCCTCCCCATTCTTAATCTTCTCTTGATTTCCTGGCTGCAGTCCCCACTCCGATCAATGTTTGATCCCAGATATGAGAATTCTTTTACTATTTCTATTTCCTCATAGTCTAGTTTGAATGTGTGTAAGTTTTTTTTCTCTGTGTAAGTTCTCTGTGGTCATTATTTTTGTTTTCTTTATGTTCAACATTAAGCCTGCCTTTGCACTTTCTTCTTTGATCTTCCTTAGTAGTTGCTCCAGGTCTGTGAGGTTCTCTGCTAGTATTATCATGGTTTTATTATCGCGGGATTATCACGGATTAATCACCGATTATACTTCCAATTGTCCCTGTGTGATAAACTCCTTTAACAGGTTTTCTGTGATAAGGATAAAGAAGTGATGGAAAACCAAAGGAGGATTACAACTGGCAGATGACAATGTTTGTCATCTCCCATAAAATCCAATGAATGAGACAGTATCATTGTCTAATAAAAGTCCCATCTGAAATGGCTCCTTAAGGAGAATACGAAATAATGGACAATATAACTTGACATTACTATAAACATTCTGCTAACAGAAATAGGGAAACCATAGTCACCACAAATTATACTTTGCAAATTATTCATTCAGCTATGACCGAAATTTTTGCAACTATGCAATTCGGTTTGAACAAATACAAATAGGGTTCCAACAATTACAGTCTTAATAAGATATATAGATATGGGCAGAGTCAAGTAACAGTACATCATGTTCTAGTTCCTCCAAAAGGGGAATTGCATTGGAACATTTTTGTTATGGCAGCTTTCAAAAACTACCTCTCTCTTTCTCCTCAGACATGCATTCGTAACAAATTATAATATTCATAATACAATCATACTGGAATAAAATTCCTATTAAATATGCAAGTGGAATTGCATAAATTTCATTCAAATGCCAGATAGTCTCTGAAGCTAGTTTTCATATGTACTACACCCTATGATGTCGTGTGTGTGTGTGTGTGTGTGTGTGTGTGTAAGTAAGTATGTAATATATATTAACCTAAATGTTCTCCTGCAGCAATTATTTGGGAAGGGTGTTCATATTTCTTCCCAATTTTCTTTATTTGTATGGGTAGCTATAAAAAACATAGAGCTAATATCTAAAGATTTTCACTCTGAAGACTATTTAGATGTTTGAGGCTTTACTAAAACATATTAAACACATTGAAATACAGTGGGCCCTCCTTATCCACAGATTTACCATCTGCGGATTTGAGCATCCGTGCATGGCAAGTACTGCCACTGGGGACAAAAGTCCCTCGCCCCTCCTCCTTCCCCCTCCCTCCTTCCACTCCTTCCTCTTTGCCCTGGCTTGACTTTGGGGGCGAAGTCTGCCACCCAGTCAGCGGGGGCTGGGGCCGGGACTGGGGCCAAGGTCTGAGGTTCAGAGCCCTGTCCCCAGGCCTAGCATGCGGAGCAGAGCCTCTGGGCTCCAAAACTCAAGCCCCGGCCCTGGCCCTGGCTCCCTCCAGCCAAACAGAATCAAGCCTCTGAGCCCCATTGGCCGGAAGGAGACAGCACCAGGGACGGGGCTTGAGTTTTGGAACCCAGAGGCTCCATCCCAGGCGCTAGGCCTGGGGATGGGGCTCTGAGCTCAAGCCCTGGCCCTGGCCCTGGCTCCCTCTGGCCAATGGGGCTCTGGGGTTTGATTCTCTGGGGCCAGAGGGAGCCAGGGCTGGGGTTTGAGTTTTGGATCCCAGAGGCTCTGTCCCAGGTGCTAGGCCTGGTGACGGGGCTCCGAGATTCAAGCCTTGGCCCCGGCCTCAGCTGACTGGGTGACAGACTCCACCCCCAAAGTCAAGATGGGGCAGAAGCCTTGGAGGAAACAGGGAAGGAAGATGGCGAGGGGAAGAAAAGAGGAAAGAGAAGGAAGTAGGAGGGGGGTGAGGGACATTTGTCCCATTGTTCCTAATGGAGGTATGGCCGCATGGCCATGCCACCATTAAGAACAATAGGACTTGAGCATCTGCACATTTTGGTATCTGAGGGGTGTGTGTGTCCAGAATGGACCCCCCGTGGATACCAAGGGCCCACTGTATTATTTAGACTACCCTTTCTTTCCTTTAAATTTTGTAAAAGAACCAAAAGCATAGTCTAACTTGTACCTCAAGTAAAATCAAACTATGTGAAATAAGTGCAAGTTACACATTACACTAACACATATATAAACAAAACAAAAATAGCTGCTCCTTTTAACGATATCATGCTGGCAAGTTCTGGAGAGAAAAACAAGGGAAGAACTCTTGGAGAAGCAGCTGCAGTGCACAATCACCTGCCTACCTATACAATAACATTAAGTCAAGCAGGATTAAGGAGTCTCACTACAAAATATATTTAGAATATTTTTAATGCTACACTTCTTATAAAACCTGTTTCAAAAATAATGTGTGAAACTGGTAGGAAAAGTGCATAAGAAAGCATTACAATTTGGCAAATAGGATTCAGGCCAAATCAACAGCTGGGTTTGGGAACGGAGAGGAAACGATTCAAGATGCTGTGATTCAGTAAAGTGCTTAAATTATTTACATTCTACAGGTGGAAACATGGAAGCTGTGAAACAATGAGCTGTCAACTATCTCCAGTCCTGTTCTTTAATAGGCTATATGGGATTTGTAAGTTTCCCAGGGAAAACCAACACATTCTTGTTTTGTTGCAACTTTTGTTTTCCTGTGTATTGCGACAGGACTTGATCTACACATTTTGGTTAAAATAACTTCTTCAAGCAGCTACCGTGGCTAATAGCTATTGATAGTTCTATCATTCCTTGAATGTATTTAACCCTCTGATAATTACCAAAGGTACCAAAGAGGTCTATCATCCATCAAGTTCATGTTAATTGTGTGATATATAAAGTATTTCTGTCTACAATGCTACAACTGATCCACTGTATAGCATGACTGTATGTAGAATAAAAAGTAACATGTTTTTACTTTTTAAAACTGTGCAGGGTACAAGGAGAATTAAAACAAGATACATTTTTTGTCCTGAAAGTACTTTGAGGAACCGTGCTGGGATTTCTTTTATACTTGGCAGGTTTCAGGCATGTTTCTCTGAAAGAACTATGTATATACATTTCAGTTTCAGCTTTCATCCTTTATGATGGATTGTGGCAGAATTAAAGTTTAATGTAAAGAGGGGATATCATGGAAGAACAGTAGCCAACTGACAGCCTACACATTAAAGGAGCAAAGTTTAGTATGCAGAGCTTTGAAGAGTGTCATTTAACTATCATATCTCCTGTGACCCTTACGTGCTAATGTAGTTGCATATAATTTATCACAAGATTCTCAAAGTCTCTTGCTCCCTCCCCTCCACTGGATCATTTTTTTCAGCATCAGTCAAAAGCACAGTGACATCCTAACTTTCTACTTCCATTGCTAAGAACTAAAAAAAAAAAAAAAGAGTATTCACTGTTGGTTTTAGCCAGAGCCAGGCAGAATCAGGTGTAATGTACTTTCTGCTTCTGGCTCCACTAGACCCCACTGTCGCACTGGAAAGTCAAGCAGCTAGGCTTAGCTACCATTTTATTTTCTCACAATGTCAGTAGAAGTCATTACATAAATAAATTTGATATTAGAAAGCTCTTTGATAATTAGCAATGCATATTTTTTTTTTTAAAAAATTACTTAGGTCTTGGAATTTAACACACGGTAAGAAGAAACAGGATTTTTTGCACTCTCTTGACTGTCAAAAGGCTGATACTTCAGTACTGAAAAAATAATTCTTCCCCCATCCTTGATACAGTGGTTAGAAGAACTAACAACACTTGCAACATTTGAAAGAGTGGTACAGTTGCCCCTCCATTTTTGCACAGGATGTGTTCTGGACCCCCCCCCCCATGAAAATGGAAAATTGCCAATAGTCAAGCCCCATTGGCTTGAATGGTGGTACGTGCCCCATTTTGTCCCCCTCTGTTTGCCGCCCACAAACAAGCGAGCGACACTGACTCCAAGTCCACGAAAACAGAGGGGCGACTGTATATAGATACAACTTGCAAATTGACTTTCCCCTCTCTTTTCAATATTGTGATTGTTGTTGTGTTAAAATATTTATATCCTGTCCTATATCAAAGCTCTCAGGCCAGCTTACAAAAAACATTCACACAAGTTACAATATTAGAATTTTAGAATATGTAACTGAGATCTTTATTACATATTCTTATATTGTACATAAAGAAATGTTTAAAAATTAAAATGGGAAGAGGCTTCTGGACAAGATGAACCCCTGAACTGATATAGCTGCCCTCTACAACTCATAACTTCATAACAGTCTGGGCCAAGAAGGAACCCAAGCAAATAACAGAGACAAAAAGGAAAGAAAATTTTGGAAGAAGGGAAACTACATTGGAGGAAAAAGTGCTACTGGAGGTAAAAATAAGGTTGAACTAGGAACTGGCAAAAATGAGGTGACGTTATTCTGGCATCTGAACACAATTCTTACTGTGCCAATGGCGTGGTACCAAAAAGAGAACACAAAATCCTAAACTGATTTTCCTGGGAACATTTCTTCATAATTGATAAATCTTAGGAGTGATTATACTGTTACTTTGCATAATGCCATTTATTCTTCTTTTCCTAGAAATCTCATTTCTGTTAGGGGTTTTTTAGCGCTAGTTGCATATTTTTGTTTCACTGAAAACCATTTAAATTACAAAAAGTAATTTCCAGCATTAAACAGCCATATCTTAAGACCACCTGGAATGGTGACAGATGAGAGTTTTATAATATCATCTCTACATTCTGCA
This sequence comes from Phrynosoma blainvillii, assembly GCA_026167975.1. Classification (NCBI taxonomy): domain Eukaryota; kingdom Metazoa; phylum Chordata; class Lepidosauria; order Squamata; family Phrynosomatidae; genus Phrynosoma; species Phrynosoma blainvillii. The sequence goes on from JANUYF010000005.1 coordinate 45,663,295, forward strand.
GAACAATAGATCATGCTAATCAGCTTTCTTTGAAACCTCAACAGCACTTTGAACTCAAGGCAGTTTCATACTAGGTTTTCTAATTTCAATATGTAGATGGAATAGAGACTTATAATTCTCATTAAATCTTCACAAAGCCATAACTGAGGACTGAGGAGAGAATGCTAACCTGTAATACTACACATATCTGGCTAAATTACAAGTACTCAAAAATTATAAAAAATTACCTAGAACTTCTTAAAAGAGTTTGTCTGAAATAGTGGCATTTGCAGAAATACTACGAGTCTTTGAAGTCTACTGCATTTGTGTTGAAAACTTTTCTTCTTGGTATTCTTGAATATATATTGACCTACACCCTGGCACTATACCCCATTACCCCATTATTTGTATATATGGAAGTTTTTGGGGTTTTTTTAATCTGAATAGAACTGTTAGCAACAAAGGGGGGGGAGATTCAGGATCATGAAGTTTACTTTAAGGCAATCACAGCAGTAGATAGGGTAAGTTGAGAAGTATAATAATTTAACAATAGCTATAATAGACATAGGACATTATCACACCAGCTTCATGTCTTGCAGCAATCATGTTATGAAAGGAAACAGAAACATATTACATTGAAAATGTTTCTTATTACACCTCTCTTTTTTCGTGTGACTGCACTGCTTTGAAACCCAGCCACCTTGGGTGTGATGTCTCTTCCCTGCAGTTCTGGCATTACAGTTCCATGAGGCAGCCTGATTCGCCTCCTCTCCACCCCCCACTTGCTATTCCAATGTAGGCTAACTCTTTGCTGGTTGGTTGGTTTATTTTTAATTTTGCTGTGTTTGCATAATTATGGCAAAATATTTTTATTGCCTCTCAATCAAAAGGTACACTACAGTAATGAATGGAATCCAGGAGCAGTGATAGACATGACATTGTATGATAAGTACCAGCCAAATACACTTTTATTGTGTTACAATTTTGCTTTTTAGCCTCATGTGGTAAAGTCCACAATTTTTGCATCCTCCTTCAGACTAACAATGAGGAAGAGTATTTAACTCAGAAGGAAAGCCAGAACAAGGGAACGTTCACCCTGAAATGCACAGACAGAATTACTGGTGCATTAACATCCAATGACACAAAATAGCCAAGTGTATCAGTATTTGGCATTTTTCATATGATGAACTCTATGCAATAGTGACAGCCTTAACTTTGAACTGTTACTTGTTAAGTGCTGTAGTGATATCAAGTGTTGCATTCCCTTAGACAGAGCTTTAAAATATAAATACCAGACTCTCAAGCCACAATCCTGTCTAAAGTTGTTGGAACTGAAAGCTCTTCCACAATACTTACACAAAGTTGCATGGGATATTCCAGGCAAGATAGCTTGGAACTGACCTCCAGTGGTTCTGTCTTACCTAGCAGCTAACAATGGGGCAGCTATAGTGTTTATATCATAAAGCAGCATGCTTTGTCATGCCTTAAGCATAACAAAAAATGTAACTGCAAGGACAACAAAGGCAGCAGTCAAATGGCAGTGTGGGCAATTTGGCTAGTAGTTTCCTGGTGTATCTTATGTCTAAACCAGGGGTAGGCAACCTAAGGCCCGGGGGGCTGGATGCGGCCCCCCGAGGCCTTTGGACTGGCCCAGGCCGGTCCTGCCGCTGCCCCCCGCCGCCACCGCCGCTTCCGCCATGATATTGATTATTGTTGTTATTACTTGTTGTTGGGGTTTTCTTGGCAAAATCTCCACAGGGGTTTTGCCATGGCTTTTCTGGGGCTGAGAGTGTGTGCATGCATATATTTTTTATTTTTTTAAAAAATATTTATTTATTTATTTATTTTTGGTGCTTCAGCCCCCCAATTGTCTGAGGGACAGCAACCTGGCCCCCGGCTCAAAAAGGTTGCCTACCCCTGGTCTAAACAGTGGCTATTTTGATCTCTGGGGAGGTGCAGCTGTGTCCAGGATGTCAACTGGACTATAACCTATGCAAGCAAGAATCCACTTGCTTAAGGACATATTACATACCTCCTTATACGAGACTGTAAAAAGCACAACTATCTGTCCTCAATGGTTTGTATCCATCTTTCCAAATAGTCCATGAAACTATATGTACCCACATGTGCAAAGGTGCTACTAATAATACTGCTGATCGTTCTTGTAGAGATTCATTGCTTTTAAAATTAATAAAAATAGAACTTATTCATAACTAAAACCAATGAAAAATCATTTGATGGTGTGGACCAGGGGTAGGCAACCTAAGGCCCGGGGGCTGGATGCGGCCCCCCGAGGCCTTTGGACCAGCCCCTGGCCGGTCCTGCCGCCGCTGCCGCCCCCCGCCACCCACCATGATGATATTGATTATTGTTGTTATTACTTGTTCTTGAGGTTTTCTTGGCAAAATCTCCACAGGGGTTTTGCAATGGCTTTTCTGGGGCTGAGAGAGTGTGCATGCATATTTTTTAAATTAAAAAAAATAAAATTATTTATTTATTTATTTATTTATTTTTGGTGCTTCGGCCCCCCAATTGTCTGAAGGACAGCAACCCAGGCCCCAGCTCAAAAAGGTTGCCTACCCCTGGTGTAGACTTTTGCACTACAGGAGCATTTCAGAGAAACTAAGGACACTCATTCTGAAAGATATAGTGCAGAAATCCCTAAATCACTTAATATTAGAGACCAAGGTTACAGTTACTCCAGAGTGTCAAATCTGCACCTCCCCGCACCCTGTTCACAGCCTCCATCCCCAATTAACTGAAATATTGGGTGATGCCCTGTTTCACATAAGTCACTTACCAAATCAGAACATGTATTTAAAAACCTGCTGTATGCAAAGGAGCCATCATAGGAAGTAAAACACAGTATTTTTTCAGAGATGGAATTGCAAAGGAGAAAGGCCATACACAGCTGCCTAAGACTACTCAGATAATTGACAAGCTCTACATAATATGAAGATGTGGCTCCAGTATCAAGTACTTTTACTTTCAAACCATTCACATGTACTGTATTCCATACCATACTCCCACCATGATCCATAATATCCTACTAGTAACTTATCATACTATGTTATGAATATTCTCTTTACAATGTGTTTGTTGTTTTTAGAGGAAGCTCAAATGAGTGACCTCCTTCTATAAAAGTTGTCACAATGGGTGATAGTTTAGCAAAACTTTGTTTCTGTATTTGCCCATCTGACATTTTGGAAGTCATGAGTATGTTCAGACTTCAGTAGTTCAGCAGACAAATCACCTGGAAGTCTATCCACTGCAGTGATGCTGCTACATTTGCAAAAGAGTTTTAGTAAATTAGCTGAATTAGTCAAGCCATGTAAGACTGATTTTGTGCAGGTCTTTTAGACAATCTATTTTCCTTCAAGCCATGGAATTTTGAAAAAACTGTGTTTTTCAGTAACAGAAAAAATACTTGTGAGATGGGTCTACACCTACCGTATTCAAACTGAAAATAATCCTTTGGCTTCAATCCAAGGGATTCATTTTTGCTACCTTAATTATTACCTTATTGGAATAAAAAGAATCCAGCAAGGGCCCCAGCAATGCATATTATTATTATTATTATTATCATCATCATTAGGAATCCCACTACTTTTCCCGGGGGGGGGGGGGGGGCAGGGTTGGTCACATCTCTAAAATAAAATACAATAAAATATATTTTTAAAAATATGCCTCAAGGCAGAAATTGCCAGAGAGGCATTCTCATGACATGAGTCCTTAAAAACTGCGATATTCCTAATCTTCCAGTAGTGCAAAATGCACATACAGCAGGTTTTAATAGGAAGGGTGTTTTTTCAAGGGATTGACTTCAGAGATTGTCAATACCAAAGCACTTAATGATTTATTATTCTGCACCTATGTTACTATATTAGTAAACCAGAAGGGTATCAAGTAAGGCTCATTTCAAATAACAGCTGAACCCATCTTGCAGAGAGCAACATGATGTTGATATGGTTACATTTGCAGTTAGTCAATATTACAGTGGATCAGTGCAAACATTCTCCTAACTCCTTCTCACCACCTACACACCTCTCAAAAGTGAATTCTTCCTTTGTGATTAGATTTTATGTTGGCAGCCTGATTAATTATGCTCCAAGCTAACCTCGGTTTTATTTAATCAATAAAGCTTTATTTAATCAATAGCTTTTCTACTTGGTTTCATATCCAACTAAAGCTGGCTTCAAAACCTAGTTAAATGGAAACTGGGTAGCTCCATTGTTGCGGGAAGGGGGGGAGTGAAATTCCCTTCCAAGAGAGATAAAAATATTTCCGAACTGGACTTGTGGTATCACAGTTATACTTGGCTATGAGCTTTGATTAACTATTTCACTAGCATTTACACTTTCTTTTGCAGATTTGTTTAATTATATAGGTATCATCTCTCTATTTCAAAAAATAACCCCATAAACTGAAGCACTGGATTGTAAGATGTACATAGCATAAGGGAAAATGGAAAATAACATTGAAAGAAAGGCCAGTAACAAAAGGACACCAATGTGTTATGTGCTGATAATACACTATAGTAATTGCTGTACAGTTAAATTTTCTAACAATGGATATTCCGAGATACAGCAACAAAAGAGCTAATAATTTATTTCAGACATTAAAGTATCAAATTAGGTTATTTAGCTTGTGTTGAAGAAACAAATACTGAAGAGCATGTAATGGAATCCACAAGAAAACATCAAGTGCTCTATAGATGGTCATTTTTTATTTTTTTATTTTGAAATAAGCCCCAAGTTTCTAGTGATATTGGCTTTATTTTGCCTATATCTGGACACTGGTCAAAATTTTGCCCAGTGTTATTTGACTGGGATTATACAGAGACATAGAGTTGAGTAACATCAGCATAGTGATGAGCTTTATTCCATATCTAATGACAAACTCCAACACCTTCATATAGGGCATTTGCAGACTGCTAGAAATAGTGCAAATTGAGTCAACTTTAACTGTCCTGGCAAAGTGCTAGAGAATCATGGGAATTGTATTTATTTTTTTCTGAGACATTGAGCCTTCTCTGTCAGAGAGCTCTGGTGCCACAATAAACTACAGTTCCCATGATTCCCTAGCATTGAATCAGGGCATTTAAAGTGGACTCAATTTGCACTATTTCTGACAGTCTGCAAAGGCCCATAGATACCAAACAGCATCAGGGAAAGAATGGAATCTCATGGAACTCCACATTAGTGGCCACAGAGTCAGGATATGTCACCCAAAGCTATCTTCAGGATTGACTGGTAATGCACACTTTCTCACTGTGCCTCCAAATTCCAACTCACAATGTTGGCCTACAAGGTCTGGACATTTATTTGGGAAACAAGGAGTGAGTCCAGATAATCTGCATCTGAAGCTGTCCTATCACCACACTCTTAAACGTCATCCCTAGAAAATTACACAAGCAAATAGGCAATTGTTGTTAACCTCTTGGTCTCATGTGTGTTTAACATGAGTCATTCAAGGCATGAGACACCTGCAATGACATGTTTAGCATATACTGAACTCATCATGTGAATCCCCTCTGGCTGGTTCAAATGAGGAAATGGATAAAGGTTAAGGGGGCATGCAGCTGGAAGCATTATCTCAAGCGTTGTGTCCATCTCCACAAAACTCAAAAGCTGAAACGGATCCCACAAACCTGAACTGCTTGAAACCTCATTTGGACATATAACTATGACATCTGAACTGGGATGAATGCAAGTAAATTTACCAACAAAATACCTTGCTAATGCATCACACCAAATATCTGCAGGCTCCAACACGCTTATTTGTCAAGGAGAAGTTAAAAAGACCCCAAATTACAGAAAGCTGGATGGCTACTGGAAGCAGTGGTAGGCTGATGACATATTGAGAAATCTCCATTGTTATCATATCAGAGGCTGCTAAGCAATGGGGTGAATGCTATATCAGCAGCATCCCTATTCTGCCTCTGTGGCCCATTGTTGTTTTCAACTGCCATCAAATTGGCCCAATTCATGGTGACCCTATGGATGAGACATCACCAATCCCTCCTCTCCTCCACTGCTCTGCTTAAGTTTTGTAATGCATATTTGTCACCTCCTTAATTGAGTCTAGCCATCTAGTGTATGGTATACCTCTCTTTCTAGTGTCCTCAACCTTTCCTAGCATTGTTGTATTTTTGAATAAGTCATGCTGGGGCCAAAGTACAACAGCCTCAGTTTTTGTCATTTTGGCTTCCAGGGAGATATGAGGTATGATCTGTTCTATGACAGATTTGTTCATCCAGGTATCCTCAGTACTTTTCTCCAGCACCACATCTCAAATAAGTTAAAAAAAAATTCTTATCAACTTTTTTCATTCTCCAGCTCTCACATCCATACATGGTGATGGGGAATACAATGGCTTGGACCAGGGGTAGGCAACCTTTCCCCTTTAAGGGCCGAGGGACTTCAGCTCCCAGAATCCCAGGAGCTATTGGCCAACATGGAACTATTGGCCAACATGACTGAGGCTTCTGAGAGCTGAAGTCCCTCGGCCCTTAAAGGGGAAAGGTTGCTTACCCCTGGCTTGGACACTTCTGACTTTGGTGCTCAGCTGTATATCTTTGCTCTTTAGGATCTTTCTTACTTCTTTCACTGCTGCCCTTCCCATTCCTAGTTTTCTTCTTATTTCTTGTCTGCAGTCACCATTCTGATTTATGTTTGATCCTAGATACAGGAACTATTTAAATATTTTGATTTCTTCATTGTCTAGATTGAATTTATGTATTTCTTCTATTGTCATTATTTTTGTTTTCTTTCTGTTCAGTATTAAGCCTGCCTTTGCACTTTCCTCTTTGACCTTCCTTAGTAATTATTCCCAAACTGAGATGTTTTCTGCTAGTAGTATGGTGTCCTCTGCATATCTACGATTGTTGATGTTCCTTTTTCCTATCTTCACTCCTCCTTCTTCTTAGTCTAATCCTGCTTTTCTTATGATATTTTCTGATACAAGTTGAACAGATAGGATAGAATGTAGCCTTGCCTGATCCCTTTGCCGACTGGACACCAATCTGTTTCTCCACATTCTGTTCTAACAGTAGCCTCTTGTCCTAAGTACAAATCTCTCATCAGTATTATCAAATGTAGTGACACTTCCATGACATTTAGATGGTCATGGCCATCTATGCCCCAATACTAGATATATCTATGGTCCAATGATAGATACAAATCCTCCAGACACACACTGGAGAGGTAGAGTCTCCTGGTGAAAACAATATAATGTTGATATATCACTCCATGCTCTGTTGTTCCTCCAATCTATGATGGAGCTGATCACAGTACTCAGGTGGACAGATCTGAGAAGACCCCATCCAGCTGACCCACCCAGATGGCCAAGGACCATCAGATACTCACCAGTGGCCAAGGATCACCAGTGGTAGTCCTATGATAGAAGCATGGAGAATGAGCCCCTCACCATGAACCCTTGCCTCTCTTTCCCCTAAGAAATGTTCTCTTTCCTTACCTCTATCTAACAAACACAACACACCCACTGCTGCACTTCCTTTTCTCCATCACACCACGTATCTCAATCCTTTGGTAAACTGGCTTCAAGAGGCATTGAGGTTGGACATTAAGAAGGACTGCTCACCTTACTGAGTAAAAAAAAGCATTTGATCCACCTCCCTATACTGAAACAGACCCATTTTTTAACCCAAGGACAGGTGTCTATTAAGGTACCCAGAGACAACTGCACTGCAAGTTGTGGGGGGAAATCATATATTATTGCACCTGAATGAAACAGCATAAAAGACTTGCCATGTTTTTAAATTTCCTGCTGCAGGCTCCTGGCTTGGCCATGAATGGGCTAGATTTTGTACTGTTCTGCTTTTGTTATATCTAGGTAGAGCAGGGGTAGGCAACCTTTCCCCTTTAAGGGCCGAAGGACTTCAGCTCCCAGAAGCCTCAGCCATGTTGGCCAATAGGCCAATAGCTCCTGGGATTCTGGGAGCTGAAGTCCCTCGGCCCTTAAAGGGGAAAGGTTGCCTACCCCTGAGGTAGAGCATGCAAGCGTTGCTTGTCAGGCTTCTTAGTGAAAGAGGTGCTCGGAACACATTGTTCATGCTTATTCCCAAGCAATCCACATCTCCTGGCATGTGTATGCTGAATTTTGAATTACATCTCACACTTAATCTGAGTAACAATGGAGAACTGGTCAGGTGAAGAGAGGCATATTTTGGATGCTCAAAGCTTTCAGCCCTAACTGTCTTCTGAATAATTCAATCCTTCTGGCTTGTGAAAAGAACTGTATAATCAGGATTTTATTGCTGCACTACTTCTGTTCCTTAATTCTAAGCAGGAATGAAGTGGAAGTCTGTCTCTGGGATCCTGCCCTCTGACCCACCTGTGGTCACCAGGTCACTGAGAGCTTCAATGAAAATCAACCATAAGCTGGAACGCCCAGCCAAACATAAACATTTTATACTGCCAAGTAAAATAATGTGAGAATAACTTGCATGAATATTCTATTTTTATGCATACTATTGTTGATGTATTTACACCTACTGTATTCTGATCCGCAATTATCTTCAATTTTTTCATTTATATAAGCTTAGAAATCATGAAAGTATAGGTATATGTACTATCCTAGTTTACCTGAAAATAAGCCCCACTGAACTCACTGTATTAGTATTACACTATAAGTTGCTCTCCCCCTTATTTCAGAAAGGTAACTATAGCTTCCAAGTAATTAAAAAAATAACCTTGCAGAGCAGCTATACATAACTTATTTTTGCTTTCAAGACTGATGACAATAAAATATCTCACTTAGCCCTGCCCTCTGTAACATTTGCCCTCTACCAGCCAGGCCTAGTGACACCGAAACATCTCTCAGATCACAGCAATTGAGAAAGAAATTGGCATATTGTTGTTGTTTTGATTTTGACTATTGACTATATTCATGCTTAGTTTGAACCTTACTCATATTGATTTAAGGCTTGGACATGCCAGCCAAGAAGCCATATAATCTAAGCATCTCAGCTTCCCCATTTGTTTTACTCATGGCTGGCAACTACATTCCTTTTCAGTACAGAAATTAAAAAGAATAAAGGCACTAATGATGTGGCTAGACAGAACTATCGCCTACTTGTGCCAGAACTAACTTGCTTTAATTCGAACAACTTGTGCCACATGCCAAGAAACGGTGCATTAAAATAATAAGTATTTGTGAGACTGGCACTTACAAAATGAGTTTTACCAAGTGGTAAACAGGCATCAAATAGCTCCTTCTTAAAAGAGAAGGCAGAGTACAGAAAACTATAAATAGACTTTATATTAGACTTCTGAAGTCTATGTTTTGTAACTAAGGACTTATCACACCAGCTTGCTGTTCCACCACAATCACACTAGTCTAAGAATGGAAGCATACCAGAATGGTACCTTTTCTTATCACATTTTCCCCAATGACAGTGTTTTGGCACTACTTTGGTGATCCATGATCCCGTGATCTCTTTTCTATACTCCCAAATGCCACATTCCAGAAGGAAGAAGCAGAATGAGTGGTCACGGTGGAGCCAATTGCTTCCTGAAGCAGACTGCTGTGAGAATGTGCATGCAGCAGCAGGGAAGTTGTTTGCAGCTGCAATCACTGCTATTCCCTCCCCCCAAAAAACCCCCTCAAACACTGTGTGCACATTCATATAGCACCTCTGCTCTCCAGGAGGAAGAGGGGGACAAGGAATAGTAGCAGAACCAACCACCACCCTAAGCCAGCTGCTGTGTAAATTGGAGAGGAGGAAAGGAGAAGAATCATGCCCACTCATGCCATGTGGCTGCCTGAGAATCAGAACTGCAACAGAAGGGACCTACTGTAATTGGCAGTAATGGAATAGCAGTGAGACTAAGAGCCGATTGATGGGTTTTGCCAGTCAATGAAAAGGAATGCATGGTAGCAGCAGGGCAGAGATAAGGTCATGTTGTAAATACCCACCGAATACTTTTTTATCTTGTTAAAATTCCTCTTTTCTAGCCTTGGGTAATAAAGTCCTGAAACTTTCTAATAAAATAAAGCTCTTAAAAACTGAAATTAGTAGAAGTAGAATGTTTGTTCAAAATTGTCTGGGAAAATGCTGTTTTCATCAACCTACATGAGATTAGATAGGAGGGAAGAAGCTCAAGTGCTGAGCTACCATACCTGCTAAACCAACTACAGCCATCTGACACAACGTATTGTTTCTCCTGTGTTTCCATAACTAATGAGAACCTCTTGGATGATTTTCTTTATAGGATTAATAAGCTGTTTGGAGGGCTTACAAAGAGCACATGAGACATGCAGTCTCCATGGAGTGACTAAATGCTTTATAAATGCACGAGCTGGACAACAACAGCAGATCAATCAATGGTCTTAGAATAATCCTGAAACAGCCTCAGGCCACAAATAGACATGGTACATTTCTTTGTAAATATTCTTCACCACCACCATGACCTACAAGACACCAGGGTGGCTGCTTCTCTTTTTCTCCCTACAGCAGCTCTTTGTGTTATTATTGGAAAACTATTCTGAAATGCCTCACAGTTCAAGACTTATGGAGCTGATTTTAGCTAAAATAACTAATGGATCATAAAAGTCTAGAACAAAACTGACTGCTTCTGCCACTTTCTCCTGTGTAATGAATCAGTATGATCTTGAGGAGGGAATAATTTGTACCATGTTAACTTCTCTTCAAGAACCTGCCAGATCAAAAAGGCCTCCCTTTGTGTGTCAAATGTGTGGAAAGGGATTCCATACAGAGAAAGGTCTGAGGTGCTTGCCTCTGTCTCATAGATGATCACTTTCTGTGTGGAAAACTCCTTCTCAGACATTAGATTTACATATTCATGCTTCATGAACCTTGTGTGAACCGGTTTCCAGACAGCAAGAAAAGCTAATATGCACAGAGGTCTATGAACATAAGGTTGTCTGTACAGACATCCACAGTCTAGGTATACAAATAAGGGTAAGGAATAATAATAATAAAATTTATTTATATCCCGCCCCTTTGAGATCAATCGGGGCGGCTAACAACAATAAAATATTACATAATATAAACAGTCAGATTCCCTTCCCCCTTAAAACATTATTAAATCAATCCAAGTTAAAATTACAACATACAATCACAACAATAATTTAAAAAGAAAACAATTTCTAGCAAGCAATGGCAGTAATAATTAACAGATGAAGCTCCAACCATCTTAAAAGAGGGGTTCCTGAGGCCGGGGTTACCTATCCTGGGAAGGCCTGCCGGAAGAGATCCATCTTGACAGCCTTTCTAAAGCTATCCAAAGATGTCAATTGATGGATCTCATCTGGCAGGCCATTCCATAGTTTGGGGGCGACAACCAAAAAAGCCCTCTGGGAGGTAGCCACAGGCCTAGCTTTTTGTGGCTGCAGCAAATTCCTCCCAGAGGACTGGAGTGTGCGGGGAGGATTATAAGGGAGAAGGCGGTCCCTGAGATAGTTTGGGCCCAAGCCATTTAGGGCTTTAAAGGTGACAACCAACACCTTGTACTGGGCCTGGAAACTTATGGGCAGCCAGTGGAGGGACCTTAAAACAGAAGTAATATGGTCCCTCCTAGATGTTCCAGACACTACTCTGGCTGCCATATTCTGTACTAGCTGTAGTTTCCAAACCAAGCACAAGGGTAGCCCCATGTAGAGCGCATTGCAGAAATCAAGATGAGAATACCAACTTAGCCATTCTGTTCCTTCTAGGTGTGAAGAATCACTCCCCTTCCACATCATATTGATAATGTGTAAAGTGTGATAAAAAGTCTATCACATGAAATTCCAGAGTAAGGAGACAGATCCTCCAGACCTACAGCAGCCACAGATGCTGGTGAAATGTCAGGATAAAATCTTCTACAACATGGCCACATGCCCCGAAAAACCCACAAAAAACAATAATTCTCAACAGGCCCTGGCCTACTTGCTCTCATTCAAATCAAGAGATGAAGCCAGGAATGTGTATGATACCAGAATCAGTGTAAACAACATAGAGCTGCTTTCAAATTCTCAACAGACACACTCTTCATATCTATAATGTGTGAAGCTGCTCCTGCATCTTTTTCTTTTTAAAAAATTAGACCTCACTGAAATGATATTCAAACCTACTTTTCCTTTCTCTTTAAAGGCCTTCTAGCCAGAGAAAATAATTCATTAGCTTTTCTCCTATGATTATTCCACATAGAAGATGGTCAAGATCTTATCTAAAGGAACATCAGACTATACCAACAAAGTAACTAAATTTCTATGTATGATTATTCCAGTCCAAGTTTCTTTTATGACCTAAGAACATTAATGAGGAGGGCCATAATAGTTTAATGGTTTGAGCATTGGAATACAACTCTGGAGACTAGGTTCAAATCCCCACTCAACCATAAAATCCCACTGTGTGGCCTTGAGCAAGTCAAACTCTGATGGCAATGGCAAACCCCCTCTGAAGAAACATGCCAAGAAAACCCTATGATAGAATTGCCCTAAGTCAAAAATGACTTGGCAGGCACACGACAACAACAAAAACATTAATGAAGGTACAGGATGAGTATCCCTTAGCCAAAATGCTTTGAATCAGAAGTGTTTTTGATTTCAGATTTTTTTCAGATTTTGGAATATTTGCATATACGTAATGAAACATCTTGGAGATGAGACCCAAGTCTAAACATGAAATTCATTTTATGTTTTGTATACACCTTATACATGTAGCCTGAAGGTAATTTTATACATAGTATTATTAATAATTCTGTGCATGAAACAAAGTTTGTGTACACTGAGCCTTCAGAAAGCAAAGGTGTCACTATCTCAGCAACCCATGTGGACAATTTTGGACTTTGGAGTATTTTGGCTTTCAGAATTCTAGATAAGGGAAACTATGTATTACATACATATTTATACCAGAGGACATGAATCAGTATGGCACACAAATGCAAATATGCCATATCAGTGCACACTAATAAATAATTAAAAAGACACTAGTATTAATGACAAAGCCAAGGAAATACATTGAGAGATTTCCGTTCACACAAGAAATCCATGACAGTTTCAAACTGCAGGCTGATGCTACATCCGTATACTGATACTGCAGTAAAAGGAAAAATAAAGGTGTTCACTCGTTCTGATTAAAGATGATAAACAGAGATGCAATCAGGATAAACATTAGTTGTGTTTTAGTTGCCTAAGGCTATTCACAACTGCAAAAGCTACTATTTCAAACAGCAAAAGCACAGTATTACTGTGCAAAGATCCATTGTGCAGCTTTCATTGTTTCATCCAGCCATCTGCTCCATGCAACAGATTAATGCTACACCTTCATGAAAGAGCTCTTTTATTTTGATGCTGGTCAATTTACATTCCCATCTTTAAAGAGATCTGACCTCAGTTGTGTGCTCAAGTATATAGTGTTGACTTGGATTTTTTGCTCCTTTGGCAACCCTTTCCATTGGGGTGGAGTGCAAATTAGGCAGGTCCAGTTTTCTGTCTCTGGGACCTTCCAGGGCCACCCATACAAAAAATTAAACCAAAACTGGAAATGGACAGATGTTCACCTCTGGTTATGAAAAATAATTGTTCTCATTTTATGTTAAACAATGCGTGGCATCCTGTGTAAGCCATTTACATGGCAACTCAGCAATCCTGGTGGTTTCCAGGATATGTAATTCTCAGTTGTTGTTGCTGCTGCTGTTTTGTTTGTTTGTTTTTTAAAAAGTGGCTTGAAGGGCTGACACTCACACAAAACATCACTGCTTTAAATGATTCTTATTATGTTAGGGGAAATTTAATACAGATAGAGATTTCACTTCACTACTCCTTCACATCTTAACAATTCCTAGTTTCTTAATCTACCAGGGGTAGGCAACTGTCCCCTTTAAGGGCCGAAGGGCTTCAGCTCCCAGAATCCCAGACTATTGGCCAACATCCCAGACTATTGGCCAACATGGCTGAGGCTTCTGGGAGCTGAAGTCCTTCGGCCCTTATAGGGGACAGTTTGCCTATTCTAGACATTCCAAAATGCAAGAAATGTACACACGTTCTCACAATCTTGGGGAGAAAACATTTGGGTTTTTTTTTCATTCTTGCATACAAGAACAGAATAAGCAAAAAATTATAACTGCAGTTTCTTCATTTATGCTGTCAACAGTAATACCTCTTCCACACACCTATACCTTTAAAGTAACACAAGGTCTTTATAGAATTAGACAAAAGGATAATCCAGGGGTAGGCAACCTTTCCCCTTTAAGGGCCGAGGGACTTCAGCTCCCAGAAGCCTCAGCCATGTTGGCCAATAGTCCCATGTTGGCCAATAGCTCCTGGGATTCTGGGAGCTGAAGTCCCTCGGCCCTTAAAGGGGAAAGGTTGCCTACCCCTGGGATAATCCATTCCTTTCTCCACTGTACACAAATTTCCTCCTGTCTTATATATTCCCACTGCCATGTTCTTATAATGCATCTTTGGTTAAAAGCTGGATTTAGAATTGGAAAATTTAACCAGGGTAATCATGAGTGATTCTCAAGAGTCAGAAATCATGCTGATTTGAAGAAGCAGGAGGAACTAGAACAAGAACAAGGACAGACTGTATGATCATATGTTGTATGCTGCTTGGAATACTATATTAAAAAGAAGATATGTTAGATAGAAGTTCATTCATCCAAGACTACCCAAAAAATGCTAATTAGCGCCAATAATCTTTCAGGTATTTCCAAATGCAAACATTGAAGTTGACACACTGCTACTGAACATTGAACTAAATGACACGTAAGCTGGAATCACATTGGTTAGTCCCAGCTAGAGTAGACTCATTCAATCAATTGTTGAGTGATGAGTCAAACATAGTTAAATCTAATTAATTCAATGTCTTTACTCTAGTCAAAAATAACTATAGGATTTAGGTTATGATCTATGCCAGGGTTAAGCAACCTTTCCCCTTTAAGGGCCGAGGGACTTCAGCTCCCAGAAGCCTCGGCCATGTTGGCCAAGTCCCATGTTGGCCAATAGCTCCTGGGATTCTGAGAGCTGAAGTCCCTTGGCCTTTAAAGGGGAAAGGTTGCCTACCCCTGATCTACGCATTCAGTAGCTGTGATACTGGTTCAGTTATTATTTCTCAGACCCACTAAGCAAGCTAAGAAAATAGTTTTTTTGTGGGGGGGTTTCGGGCTGTGTGGCCATGTTCTAGAAGAGTTTCTTTCTGATGTTTCGCCAGCATCTGTGGCTAGCATCTTCAGAGAAAAATTTCTCTTTTTCTCTGAAGATTTCTCTTTTTCTCTGAAGAAAAAATTCTCTTTTTCTCTGAAGATGCTAGCCACAGATGCTGGCGAAACGTCAGAAAGAAACTCTTCTAGAACATGGCCACACAGCCCGAAAAAAAACCCACAAAAAAACTATGGATGCCGGCCATGAAAGCCTACAACTTCACAAGCTAAGAAAATATTTTCTGTCAATGATTCTCAATGTAAACCAAAATGAGATATACATGACAGGACATGAGAATCAAACCATTTTGCCCACCATTCCTATTAACACAAAGTACTCTATATCAATTTTCTCTGCAGAACTTTCATTAACATACACAGTAGAAAGATTATCTTTTTATTGCATATAGTTCATATTATTTATTTATTGCATAATTTATTTATATATTATCTATTTAGTTTCAGAAGCCCACCTAGGATAGTCAATGTTAAGGGATTATGGGGATGAAATACTAAAATTAGACAAGTAGCATCAAATTAATTAATTTTAACAACTAAATTTAAAAATTAAATACTATACTTTGTTTGCAGCAGAGAACTCTGCCTGATGGGGTCCTTTCACAATGTTACAAAATTGATTCTGCTTTCAGAATTTGAACACAATTCACAGAAAGAGAATGGCTGAAAGCTTTGGTTGAAGTTAATACACATGTTGCAAAGGAGTGGTGCTTTTTAAGTCTGCCATTCTTTGCATGCTGTGGGAGGGGAATGAATATACTCTTTTATATTTGACAGAAAACATTACAAACAAAAAAATCTTTGTACTAAAAACCTTTGAGCCTAGACCACACTGGAAACGCTGAAATGAATGTACACAATGAACACAGTAACTTGGTTGTGCTGACAGACTAAAAATAAGGATTTTGTTCTGCGGTTTTGGTATATTCAGTATCCTTATATAGTAAACATATCCTATAATATTCTTATATATAACACACTAAATAAATATGCATTCTTGGATGCCATGGTAAATGGGGCTTAGCTTGCTTCTGTGCCGGGTAATATTAGGATATAGGTTTCATGTCTGCTTCCTTTGCAGCAATCTGACTGATTTGTGTGTTTTAAAACAGTTGTTGTCCATAGCATGGTTAAAGGATAGAGTAGGAACAGGATGTTAAAATATATGAATGACTACCACATGTCAAACAAGGGAATTTGTTTAAGATAAATAACAACAACAAAGACATTTTGACAGTACATACAGCTAGTATTTCTCAGTGGAAGTGCCAACTGTAAATGCTCTCAAGCAGTTACTGGAGAGGTTACAACATTCCAGAAAGTAATGGCTCAGATACCTCAGGGGATGGCATTACCTTGCCATCTAGCTGCTTCATTGTTGGAGGCATACAGATGGTTTATGTTTAAGGAAGTGAACTACTAAAAGGAAGAAATAGCTTCAAGGCAATCACCCAAGATTTTGTCTACACAAGAGCAAGAGCAAAGTGAATTGCTTGCTTGTCTTGACTTGACAATAGCAATCTGAATTCCAGTTCATTTTCAATTTGTCTGTAGCACACAACTCAAGTCTTGTTTACTTTTAGCAGTTAAAGAGAGCAACATCATGGCATTGCTGGAGGAATGCATTATTATTATTATTATTATTATTATTATTATTATTATTATTATTATTATAGACCAGGGTTCAGATCCCCACTCCGCCATGGAAACTCATTTTGTGGCCTTGGGCAAGTCACACTCTCTCAGTCTCAGAGTAAGGCAATGGGAGACCCACTCTGAATAAATCATGCTAAGAAAATCCTATGAGAGGCACACCTTTGGGTGCTAAGTCAGAAATGACTTGAAGGCACACAACAGCAACTAATATTCATTACAGGTTAATAGTTGCACACAATCTTTCTCTTCTTCCATACTGCATTCCCTTTACTTCATAGTACATGCTATTCTCTCATCCTGCACAACCACAGTGCTGCATCCCTCTTTCTCAGCTAAGACCTATTTTGTTCACTTTACAGGTCTCAGAATCATGGACTCTGAGAATAATTGATATGTATACTACTAACTGAATACTACAGGCTATTGTGATGATCTTATGGTTATAAAACTACTACTCCAGATGCTCACTGTAAGGTAGTAAAATACTTTTATACTGTTTCAGGAAATGTCTCATAGATACAAGCAAAAACAAAAGAACCTAGACTTACAGAAGTGTCTTAGGGTGGTAGCCATAAGAGAAAGATGAATTTTTGTATGATGACCTCTAAAGAAAGACCAGCTATCTTCCATAGTTAAGAAAGAAACATACCTAAAACTAGCAATCTACATATTAAATGAGTGGTTATTCAATGAGTGTGAAGAATTTCCTTGTTTGCCATCCTCTGCATATCCAATGAGTGGAATGAATAGCGATAACATACACAATTTATTCTCCAGTCCCTTGCAAACCAGGAAACATATACTGAGGTGAAAGGAGAGACTCCCCTCAGATCTAAAACATTATTATAATCCCAATCTTAAAAAGGTATAGTTGGTAGATTTTTCATGTAAAAAAGAAATAGAGAGAAATGTGATAATTGTTTGCATTTTCTTTTTTATCATATTGATCAGAAGCAGGAAAGAAATGCCTTTACAATGCTTTATAACAAGAATAGAAAACTTAGCACTGAGTATAATGAGAAACAAGGAAAAATGTAGGATTGATGCATTTAATATAAGTGATATTCATCAATCACAGGCAGAGATTCCTTTCTCTTTTTTTAGGAGATGGACTGCACATAAAGTATAAGTAATGGAAATGGGAACCATCATTATTATTAGGATGTGGAACTGACTAAGAATAGACTTGTTTCATTTAAAGACAGTGATAAATTTAAGATTTCGACTGAAGATCTAGAGGATTACAGGTATCGGAAAGCAGCCTTTTCAATCAGTGTGCATTTGTATTTGTGCGCACGTGCCTTCAACTTATGGTCAGTCGATTAATTTCATAGGGTTTTCATAGGCAAGGAATACTCAGACATAGTTTTGCCAGTTCCTTTATCTGAAATATAGTCTACAGGAGTGATTCCTAAACTTTGATCTTCCAGGTGTTTTGGACTTCAACTCCTCAATGCCCCAGACAACAATCAAGAATTCTGGGAGATGAAGTCCAAAACATCTGGAGGACCAAAGTTTGGGAACCACTGGTCTACAGCATCTAGTATTCATTAGTGGTCTTCCATCTAAATACTAGACACAGTTGACTCTACTTAGTTTCCAAAATCAGACAAGATCTAGTGCCTTAGGGTATTTAGGCAGGCGTTTTTTCATTCAGTACTTGGGTCAGGTACAATGCTGAATATAATTACTGTCCCCAAACAGTAGATATAAGGACAAAGCAGACTGCCTTAAATGCAAAAAAACCCCAAAAACCTAAGACAACTCATCACAGTGCCCTGACATTGCTGATCAGATCAGATCATCACAGCAGTGTGATCACTTTTTGGTTCAGTAAAAACACACTGCTTAGACAAAGCCAGTTCTTAGACTTTTCATAACAGGAAATCTCTACGTTTGTGAATACAGTGGTACCTCTACTTACGAAATTAATTCGTTCCGACAGCCATTTCGTAAGTAGAAAATTTCATAAGTAGAAGCAAATTTAACATTGAAATGCCCTAATCCGTTCCAGGGCCCCAGATTCAAGACAAAAATACAGTCCTGGAGATCAAAAGCCACAAGTCCTACCTTCCTGGATCTCAGAAGCCACCAATTTCACTAGCCACACTTCCTCTCCTCTTTCGCAAGCCCAAACCGAAATTCTGAACCAATCTAGCCAAGAAAACTACATGATAGGGTCACTGTAAGTCAGAAACAAGTAGTTTGAGCCTTGAGCTAGACCTAGGTTCGAATCCTGAGTGGCCCATGGAAACCCCACTGGGTGTTCTTGGGCGAGTCACACTCTCTCAAGCTTGAGAGGCACATCCCTTTTCTGAACCGTTCTTGTCAAGAAGACCCTAGGACAGGGTCACCAGGCCCCCCTGGGTGGAGTGACACTCTCTCAGCCTGAGAGAAAGGTCCTCCTCTGTCATGCCCAGTGCCAAAGTTGCGTGGGTCCAAGGGCGGGGCGGGGGTGTGGGTGTGGGTGGGAAACTACAGATCCCAGGCTGGCATGGGCCGTGTCCGAGGTGCGACACTCCTCCTCCGGGGGTCGGCGTCCGCATCCACCTGGCCTCCTTGGGGAGCGGAGCGAGCGAGCGATCGGTCGGGGCTGGCAGTGTCCCAGAGCCCCTCGGCTGCCTTGCCTTGCCTCACCTCGCCTTTCCTTTCCTGAGTCCAGAGGAGGGAGCCAGGCCCCGGAGGGAGGAAGGCGGCACGGTCCCCGGCCCCGGCTGCTACCTCCTCCATTCCCTCCTCCTCATCATCTTCGCCGCCTTCTCCGCCAACGCCAGCAACTGGCTGTGAGTCCCGGGAAAGGGAAATGGAAGTAGGGAAGGAAGGAAGGAAGGAAGGCAAACGCCAACAGCAGCAACACCAGCAGGTGCCCCGACCCAGAGTCCAGGGCTTGCTTCCTTGCATCTCTCTTCCATGACTCCTTCTTTGCTTGCTGTCCTTCTTTCTTTCGCGCCAATTTCGTAAGTTGGAATGCTTTCTTAAGTCGAAGCAATTTTTTTCGGGAGGCGTGTTTCATAAGTCGACTTTTTCGGTAGAAGAAGCATTCGTAAGTAGAGGTACCACTGTATACAGTTATCATTGAGGACACCTATACATCTGCTGCACAAGTAATAATGCTGCAGTTGCTCACACAGTAGCTTCTACACAAATTTATTTATATCCCTTAACAACACACATGCACACACATGCACACATATATATCCTGGGAAGAGATTATACCCAGAGCAAATGCTTCGAATGCAGAAGGCACCAAAACGTACGTTGATACAAAAGCCCCGCTGAATCAAGACCCATTTAGTCCACATTAGCCTTTACAGTGGGTAAACAGGTGCCTGTAGAAAGCTCATAAGGAGGACACATGAAGCAATGAAAAGCACTCTTCCTCTCATGCTCTCCAACAACTGATATAAAGAGGCATGCCTTCAATACTAGAGCTAATATACAGCCATGGAGGAGCATATCCTCCACAGGTTTGACTTTAAAACAGCCTTTAGAACAGGGGTAGGCAACCTTTCCCCTTTAAGGGCTGAGGGACTTCAGCTCCCAGAAGCCTCAGCCATGTTGGCCAATAGTCCCATGTTGGCCAATAGCTCCTGGGATTCTGGGAGTTGAAGTCCCTCGGCCCTTAAAGGGGAAAGGTTGCCTACCCCTGCTTTAGAATAACAGGGCCTTTACAGACTGCCAGAAATAATGCAGCTTGAGACCACTTTAACTGCCCTGGCTCAGTGCTAGGGAATCATGGGAACTGTAGTTTATTGTGGCATCAGAGCTCTCTGACAGAGAAGGTTCAATGTCTCAGAAAAATCTACAATTCCTATGATTCCCTAGCATTGGACGTTTTCATACTAGTCCTCCTAAAGCCGGGTGGAGCCATTCCGGAACGGGTCGTGCCGCCGATTCCGGAATGGCTCCGCCGCCGAAAGGCTAATTCCTGTTCGACAGCCGGAATTACCTTTCCGCCGCTTCAGCCGGAGTTATCGTTGGTTTAGCCGGAGTGACGCCGGACTTAGGGCTCCGTGCGTTTGAACACACGGAGCGAAAAGCCGGACGGATGCAGGGATGACACCGGAAGGGGCAGGGTTTGCCGCCGCCGCCGCGCGCGCATGTGAACTACGCGGAAATGGAGCCAGAGTGGGGCCGGATGGAGGCCGGCTAGCGTCCTCAAAAAGGCCAGTGTGAAAACGTCCATTGAGCCAGGGCAGTTTAAGTGGTATCAAGATGGATTATTTCTGGCAGTCTGTAAAGGCCCTGTTATTCTAAAGGCTGTTTTAAAGTCAAACTTGTGGAGGATATGCTCCTCCATGGCTGTATATTAGCCATTACCACAGTGTCATAAAGTGAATTCCACAATAACTACTGTGCTGAATAAAGTAGTACTTCCTTTCATCTGTCCTAAATGCATCATTCAACTTCATGATATGAACCTGCATTCTAGGATTATGAGGAAAAACATCTATCCATTTGCTCCATATCTAGCATATACAACTTTACCATGTCACACACCCCTCATTCATCCTTTTTCTAAACTAGTTTGAAAACACTGTAATCTTTCTAAATAGGAGTTTTGCTCAAACCTCACATTATTGTGGTTGCCATATTCTGCACCTTGTGCCAGTTCTGTAATATCATTTTGGAATTACAAGAACCCAAACTGCATACATGGCTTTTTAACAAAACTTTTGGGGATTAATTTACTTTAAATATACATAAACATGGGGTTGTTTTTTTTTTTTTTTGGCTGTTGTAATCTTTTAAGTTGTTGTTACTTGTTGCTATGTTTAATATGTTTTTATCCTGCTTCAGCTACTTTATTATTTTAATCTGATATTGGTTTACATTGGGTTTTGTTTTGTTTTGTTTTTGTCTTGGACAGGTACCCTGCCCTAAAATCCCATGATAAAAAGTGGGATATAAATATTTTAATTGATAAATATAATGGCTGGAATCCTCTTGGTGCACCATGTTAGAGGCTGCATTTTTTCCTGAGTAATGCAGCAGTGGCAAAGGAAGACAGATAAAACTTGCCAGCTTCAAGGAGTTCATTTATCCCACTTCTTACCTCATTAAAGGCTACAGCACCTACCTATGTTGGTATAGTTATGCTGGCATAGTACACTTAGAATACTGTATTTCCATGTTTTACCATGTTATACATATATAAACGCATTATGACATCAGTAACTTTCTTTCCACTCATTTTCTTAATGATCCATTGAATCAGGGATGGGCAACTTATGGCCCTCCATATGATAGACTGGAGCTCCTATCATCCATTACCATTGGCTATGCTTGTTAGAATTGTTGTAAATTGCAGTCTAGGGTGAGATAATTGTTATCCTGCTTTATAAGGAATTTGCTTTTTTTCACAGCTAGCAAACACTGAGTCAACATTTTTATTCAGTCACCCATTAAAAATCCTAATGTGCTTTCCTGGTCAGTCACTGCCAGCTCAGACACTGCCCATATATTATTTATTTATTTTAAATACTTATAAACTGCTTAGATTTGAGGATTTCTAGATGTGTGCAGCAATAATAAAACAATTATTATAACACAAATACACAACTGTTTTATGCATGAGGGGACAACATGTCCCAATGTATCACTTTGTGTGTACACGTTCCTTCAAATCACCTGTGGACTTATGACCACTCCATTAATTTCACAGGGTTTTCTTAGGCAAGGAATACTCAGAGGTGGTTTTGCCAGTTCTTTCCTCTGAAATACCTGGTATTTGGCAGTCTCCCATCCAAGTATTAACCAGAGCTGCCCTTGTATAGCTTCCAAGATCAGATGGGATCTGGTTTATTCTTATTTAAACTGCACTCTATTTGCCCATTTACCTAGTGTGGACAGATCCTTCTTAAACCCT
Source organism: Phrynosoma blainvillii (assembly GCA_026167975.1). Classification (NCBI taxonomy): domain Eukaryota; kingdom Metazoa; phylum Chordata; class Lepidosauria; order Squamata; family Phrynosomatidae; genus Phrynosoma; species Phrynosoma blainvillii. The sequence goes on from JANUYF010000005.1 coordinate 45,685,987, forward strand.
TGTCAATGTCCTTCTGTTCTTAACACCTGTAATAATTTGTACTACTAGCTTGGCCACCTCATGACTCAACCCTTTCTCAATATCATTAATGCATAAAGAGCCCTCCCTCCATTCCATCCGATGTCATCTGGGGGAGAGACACTAGGCCCAGCACCATCGGGCCTGGAATAAGAAGAACCCTTACTTCTTAAAGGACGGGTGGGAATTGGGGTTTTTATGTTCTATTTAAATTGTATTAATATATATGTATGGAAATTTTAATGTTGTAAGCCGCCCCAATTGCTCTGCAGAGGGGCGGGATATAAATAATAATAATAATAATAATAATAATAATAATAATAATAATAAATTTACGAAATGAGTGGCACCAATTCAAATCCTTTGGGATCCCATCCATTGTGGGAATTTAATACATTCCAATTATCTGCTACCTGACATTAGCACTTAACTGCCTAGTGGCAGGGCTAGGAAAGCCTTTTGTCTGAAGCCTCAGAGAGCCTCTGCCAGCCAGAATAGGTCAAACAGATCATTTTGTGTGGTTCAGTATATAGAATACATCCTGCTCATGAACTTTCCAGGTTGAATGTGACATGACACTAAGCTGTGGAGCTTAACAAAGTTATTTACCACAGATTTAGGAAAAGCCCCTGGCTATGTTAGATGGGGAATGTTACAGTCCAAAAAAGATAAAAGTAGATTTTCTTAATTTTGATGTTAAGGCATATACAAAGGAAGCATAGATTCATTTCAGAGCTTAAATAACATTACTTTTTTTAGAAGTACAAAAAAGAGAGACGGCATAATATAGTGGTTTGAGCGTTAGATTAAGACTCTGGAGAGTAGGGTTTGATTCCTCACCACACAACAAAGTAAATGCTGATCAAAACATCTGCAGAAAAAGCCAAATGGTCTCACATAGCATAGCAAGTTATACACGTCTGGGTTAAAGTCAAAAATCACATGTGCGAGTTTTGAAATTGGAAATGCTACTTCTGAGCAGTGTTTCTCAAAGCAAATTGTGGCAAATTTCAAGGTTAGTAAAGCAATGAGAGATCTTGCTGGAATACTGCCAAAGTATCACTGGGCTCCCAGCCAGGGTCAGGTGACAACTGAAAAAATGAAGGGCTTGTGGAGATTCAAGCCATTAGAGAAGAATTGGTTCTACATGATTAGTAATCAGGTGTCCTCCCCAACTGAATTCTGCAATGTAAGTAGAAAGCAAGCACAGGACCAGACATTCAACTGGAAGTCCAGAAGAAGTGGGCAGGTAGCAACACCTACTTTCTGTCAGTGGGTAAGCAGCATAGGAGTGTGAAGCTCATGGGTGCATGCACACACAAGGAACACTTTTATAGAGGGTGCATCTGATCATTGGTGAATTGCATAGATCCATCAGCCTGTTTAAGCTAGATGAAGGCTTGTCTTTCAAAGCGCTTGGGATGGAGTCACATTTACAGAGCAGCTTTAGAGAATGTCATGACATCCATCTCCACCACTACTTGGAGGAGCCTTTGTAAGTACCACAAATACCAAAGGGTACTGCAGAACCCAGCAAAGAGATGGTGCTTTACTAGTGCCACCACAGAAGTGGCATCTGCACTTCTTCAAACTTCTTGTTCTTGTATGTCTACATCTGCAATGTATTCCTGAAATATTTATCTTGTCAGCTTCTTGGGCCATTTCATTCAGTGTACTTTAAGTATGGCTTAATTTAAAATAAAATAACTTAAAGTTCTTTTACCACTCTTAGAAACACACCACACTTATGACAGGACTGACAACATGAGGTAATAAGAGAATACAATATGGATGGGGAAATGTAGAGGAAATCAACCAGCCACTGAATTATAATCATAGCCAGTCATGCTCAGATAACCATTTTTCACCTATAGTCTGGAACAATGAAATGTTAATAAACAGCTGGCTTTAAGTTTGAGAAAAAGGAGGAAAATGGTGAATAAAATGAGACTTGCTGGACACTGAAAGCTTAAAGCCAGGTAAATATTATACTGAAGCACACTTTCTGGAAGTTAAAGAGTATCTGAGAACAGTTGCTACATTACTAAGGAATTTCTATCTTTGTTCAATAAAACCCAAACGGTGTATGAATAAAGCAGACAGCAGTCTACATGAGAAGTTAATCATTTGTTTCAAACCTAAATAAAGAATTATTCAGAAAGGATACCCTCTATTTCCATGGCTAGAGCCAAGGGTATTCTGGCCCAAACCACCTCTATTATATAGCCTATATTTTGGCACCAGTGAAACTACATACAACATTATTATGATTACACCTGAGGAAGCATAGCAATCACACAGCAGTGCTTTCTCTGCAAAAATATTAATCTCTAAGCATAGAGAATCAGTTCAATGGACAGAACAAGAAATCAAATGCATGGTCTTTCTTTTAGCTTTAGGATAGCTACATTGTCAATTATGCACAAATGCCTTTTGCTTAAGAATATTGTACTGATCTGAGGACCAGAGAACCTGACTCAAGATGCTAAAGGAATTCACAGATGTTATTTCTCCTTTAATCCTTTTAATCCTGGTAAATGTGTTTATTTTTAGTAATCTCATTTGGAAAAGAGCACTCAGGATGTGCATTGTAACTCCACTCAGAACAATAAAAAAGGCTATGTCAACTCCAGGCAAATCTGCTAAATAATGCACTTCCTCTGCAATTATACTAAAAACTCTAAAGGAGAGCCACAGGACTGCTTTAATTAAAACTGTAAATAAATTGCAAGTGATCCTGATAAACTACTAGAGGAGCTCTGGTGACAACAAAGTGTACATTAAAGCTGGGAATCAAGCTGAAAAATAACCTGTATGTCAAGCAGCCTGATCAATATAATAATTGCTCCAGGCTGGAACAAAATTACAATCCCAGGTTATAGACAGCCAAGTACTACAGAAGGTTATGATGCTGCATATTGTGCTGCGGGGAAATCAAACGCTATAACAAATTACAGGCAATTTGATGAACACAACAACGTGAATACACACACACACACACACGGAACTGTTAAATAAAATGTACATTAAGTCATCTGATCAATAGAGTGATAGCTTCATCCTACAAAGAATCAAATAGAGAAGGAGGATAATTAATATTGCATTCAGTACACTACTGCATGTGCCGAGAATGAAACAGGTAAACTATTAATAACAAAATAAGTAGCGGAAGTTGGTACTAAACAAGTAGATGTTAAGTACTTTAAATAATTGCTAATGTATGTATCTCACAGCTATATATCTCAACTTACTACTTTCTTCATGTCATACAACCACCCCTACAGTTGTTTGGATTTTATAGATTAACCTGCCAATGGGCACAGCATTTTGTTAAGGTTAACTTTCCCTTTCCAGATTTGAGCTCCTATCAAACACATATGACACATTAACATAAGATGATTTAAAAAATCAGTTTAACTGCAGCATATATGAAACAGCAGTATCCTGAATTCCCTGCAACTGAAATCATTTTAAGTGTAAATGCTAGTACAAAAATGCCATAATACACAATATCTGCACAGTAGTTGATAATTATTGTGCACTTAAAAACCCCTTGAACACAGCTGCTTTTCAAGTAGAGGGTGCAGTTGGAATTTACCTGTCTCTTTGTCCTGTACTTCTTCCAGGTGCAAGTCATTCAGGAGGTGTTCCAAAATCTTCTCAGGAGTCCCAGACACCACCACATATCTGTCAGAAAGGAGAGAGTCCACAGAGTCATCCTCCGTTGAAGACTGAGAGCGGCTGCTCCATTCATCCTCTTCATCCTCTTCATCAATGTATTTAAAATAAGGCACATCGAAGGTGGGCAAAGGCAGCTCCCTGCCTAGAAACAAGGCAGAATCCTTCCTTTCTATGTGAGGGTCAAAGATCCTCAGCTTAGAACTTCCCATACTGTATGGGCAAATAACAAAGGCATTCCCTACATGCTGCTGTATCTTTCCCTCCCAGGTCTGTTGCCGGTGAGAGAGTTCATCTCGCTGCTGAGTGCTCTGCAGTCAGTGTGTGTGTGTGTGTATGTGAGGAAGAGAGAGAGAGATGCTGTGGCTGAGCACCCAAGGGAAAAAACCCTCTTACCTCCAATCATTCTCGACACTCCCTGTTGTGGGGGCTGGGCTATGTGACGACACCTTCTTAAGCACCAGCACATCTTGGTCCAGTTCCTTCACTTGAATAGTAGTCACCTCATCATCCAGCTTTAATTTGGAGAGGGGGACAAACAACAAAGAGGGGGAAAATGAGTAAAATCTCCAGGGGACCGAGGAAGGGAAGGGGTGGGAGGAAACGTTGATTATAGCTACATTTTCTCTCTATCATTACTGCCATATGCAGCACCAGCAGCAGCTGCCCTTGATTTATATACTGAAAATTCACAATGCACCAGAATTTGAGCAGCAATTTCCATTCCAGAGAGTGTTATGAACATGTTGTAACTACAAAAGATGACATTCAAATATATAAAACAAGGGGGCAGAGTTAATAAAAGAAAGTCAGTCTGTCTTTTCTGCTCCATCCACGTTATATGTGGCTGTTGCTGATCGGCTTGTTTAGCAGTCACTAAACATACTGAATTAAAACTGACAAGGAAGTTGCAACCGTCACTAAGCACTTTATAACCATTTCAACAGAAGTGCACCTGCTACTACACAAACAAAACATACAGTCCTGTAGAGCTGCTCCCATTTCTTGGAGAGAGGCAGTAAAACCAATCAGAAAAAAAAAGTATGACACTGTTTCTTTCATTAAAAGCTTACTTCATCTACAATTAAACTTTGAGGGGGGGGGGAATCCTTTGAAGTTTGGCCCAAAATTATGCCAAAATGAAAAGGAAAAAAAACCAGGTATCCTAACAAAGCTTTAATGTGACCTAACAAAGCCTAATGTGGTGATTTTTCCCCACCACAGTCTCCTTATACTAAAAGGAAGTGAACATGACTATTTTTGCACATACTGTTAATACCGACCCTCTCAAAGGGTGACTATGCAGAGGGAAGGTTACTGACTGAACACTCGGTAGTGAAATATACTGACTGATGACAAGCTCTCATTAGTTCCTTTCAAGAGCCTCCAAGATAAATCCCAGTGGCAAGAGGCCTGGTAAAAAACCATAGCTGGATAATATTTTAATTAAGTCAAATGCTTAACAGTAATTTGATTTGCAATCATACTGGTAAGGTGCTTTTTGTACACTATGAAATAATTCCAACAATGGATACTGTCAAAGCAGTCTTAAATAGTTAAACTAGTCTTGTGCAAAAAAAAAAAAAAAAGCATAAGTTAGATAGGAGCAGCATTATTGCAAATGCAAAGCAATGTCATTTGATGGTTAACTCTCTTCATTATATCTTAATGGCATGAAGGAATTCGGAAATGAATCAGCAGTAGAACCACACTCTGTTACACACAAGAAGAACCAGTACAAGGATATGGTTTTGCCCCAAAGAGTTTTCCATTCAGGAAATTGATCTATATTTATTTATCTATCACACACAAATACATGCACACACACTGCAATTATTAAATTTTTGCCATGTCAGACATACAGGTACTCAGCCAATTAACATAGGTTATTTGTTGAAAAAGTCCCTGGGGACATTAGCAAGACATCATATTGCAGGAATACTGATGCATAATTGTAATCTTCCATTTCACGGTATATGCTTCTGCTGCCTACAATTTACAGCACAGCCATAAAATAATGAGATAAGCATAGGCTACAATCTAAAATTATTCAGTTATAAGAAGTTTCTGCACAGTTTTCTCAATTTATTTTTTCAAAGTATCTACATACTTGTAGAGATTGAACTGTAATTTATCTGATTTATCCAGTCAAGTTTATCCAGACAAAAGAAAATCATGTTAATAAAGAGAACTATTTAATCTGATGCTTGAAAAAACTTTTTTTTCCATTTCAGAACTCTTTTCTTGGTTACAAAGTTTCTTTTGTTAAGGCTTCAATCTATTTTAAAAATATGCAGAAAGTGAGAAATAGTTACCAGGGTGTAAATCACTATATGCACTCTTTTCACCTTCTAATGACTGTCCAAGAGCTCAATGACATCAGGACAAATCTTTACAGCCAGAAAAAAAACTCCTCTAATCCCTCCTCCCTGTTTACATTTTTTAAAAAAAAGACACAGAGGGCTCCTGCTATCTCTGTTTTCTGCATGTATTATGCACTGCTAGCTAGTGAATCAATGGGTGAAGGAGGAGAGTGTGAGGAAGAAGATGAGAAGAGAGAGAGAGAGAGTTATAAAAATGTATTACTTTTGTCAGTATTTTAAGGATCCTGAAAATAGCATGTGTTACTTAGGTCCCAAACGCACTGCAGAAATAATCCCGTTGGCACTGCTTTAACTACCCTGGCTCAATGCTAGGGAATCCTGGGAACTGTAGTTTATTGTGGCACCAGAGATCTTTGACAAAGAACGCTAAATGTCTCACAAAACTAAAGCTCCCCAAATTCCCTAGATTGAGCCAGGGCAGTTAAAGCGGTCTCAAACGGGATTATTTCTGCAGTGTGTTTTGGACCTTAGTGTTCCTAGACCACTTGCAAGTTAAAATGTCTTCTTTCCCAATTACTGTTCTCAGTGGAAAAAATAAAGTTCCTCAGTCAAAGCTAACTTAGGACCTAAGGTTCTATGGCCCAAACCTAAGGCTTAGAGATGACCCCTTGTGATGTCACTGAGGACAGACCCTTGTGATATTACAAAGGTTATGTTGCAAGAAACAAGAATGATGCCATTAAGAGTGACACATTAAACATCAACCACACTTGCACTGCAGGGATGCAGTGGCTCAGGTGGTTAAGACTCTGACTCTGCTGACTGCAAGACTGGTAGGTTGGCAGTTCAAGGCCCAGGTGCTGTATGATGGGGTGAGATCCTGTTACTAATCCCAGCTTCTGCCAGCCTAGCAGTTTGAAAGCATGTGAATGCGAGTAGATAAATAGGTACCACTTCAGTGGGAAGGTAAACAGTGTTCTGTGTAGTCGTTCTGGCCACATGATCACAGAGTAGTCTCTGACAATGCTGGCTGTTTGGCTTAGTAACAGAAATGAGTACCGCCCCTATGGTCAGACACGAATTGACAACCTTGTCAACAGGGAATACCTTTACCTTTACTACACTTGCTCAGAGTATGCCATTCAAATCAAAAGCAAATCTAGCAAGTCTAACAGATGAAAAAATACACATGCATACACTTTTTAAAGCCCTTGCCCTGAGATTCCTTTTTTTTTTTTTTACCTGAGGACCAGAGAAGAGAATCGAGGCCCTAAGATTTGAAAACACTACTGGAGAGTAGGAGGGCAGTCCTGACCCTGTCAAACTACAAACAAGCCAGAGGAAAAAAATAAAAGACTAATCCAAATGGCTGCCTGAACTTAACAAGGCATTTAAACTATACAAGCTTGTACATCAACTTTCTGAATCACGAGCAGTAATTTTAAAATACAAAGGGGACTCCTTCATAACAGGAGGCAGCAAAACAAAGTGTTCTGAAACATACCAGCTTTAAACTGTTGTCATTAGCAAAAGAAACACCTTAAGCATAAAACCACATGGAGTATGAACTTTTGTTTTCACAGCTGCACTGGCTGAAACTGATGCAGCCAGCTAGATACTGCTGATGCATCTCCTGCTGATCTGCTTTTCTAATCTCATAATTTGATGCTGGTACCAGCACATGACTTTGAGTGATAAAGCAGAGGGTATGTTCAGAGAAGTATGCCAGCACCTTTGGAAGGCACTTATAGGTATAGAGGGCCCCTATTTAAAAGTAGCATGCTCAAGAAGAATGACGCTAGCGGCCTTACGTTTCTCTGTAAACTATGTGCAATTAAACTTTTCTTTTCACAGTGTCTATCATTTAAACTTAAATTATAAGACTGGAAGTGACTTCTTGAAAAAATATTTAATCTAGCTCTGCACACTATGGTAAATCCTCCTTGTACAAACATTAACATTTTAACCTAGAGAATCAGAGAATTAAGGGGGGAGGGGTTTGAAAAGAAAGACATTTTGTCCAGTCTCCTACACTAGTAGCTGGTTTGCCTATGCATGTACTAATAGTAGATCCACAACTCCCTCGTCCAGCCAGGGATGATTATGACCCACTGCCTCTGAAACCCAGGATGAAGTCTCACACTATTAGGGACCCGCTTTCACAAGTGTCGTAGATCACAGGCCTATATAAACTGGATGCAATTTTACCAGGGTCTCTTTACACAGTGAAGAGAGAGGAGATATTTTTTCAGTACTCTCCCTTACGTTGAATTGGTGCAGTGTTTTTAATGAAATGAACAGCAACTGCTTGTTTTGCGGGGTGTAGAAACAAACCAGAAGCATAACATTATGTCCAAGACCCCTGGGCTGTCCTATGTGTTATGGAATTCTGAGAATTGTAGTTTTGTAAGACATTTAGCCTTCTATGTCAGAGAGCTTTGGTGCCACAACAAACTACAACTCCCAGAATTCCATACCATTGAGCCATGGCAGTTAAAGTAGTTTCAACCTGGATTATTTCTGCAGTGCAAATGCAGCCAAAGAATCCTGTTTCAAACATAACACTAAGCTTTTGATTCTTGGTTAGTTGAGTTCCTCACAGTGAGGAGAGGAGCCGAGTGGAAGGCAATCAATTAATGTGAATTGGTACAACATGCTTCTCCACAATTTTGTATAAATTGTTTTCAATAAAAATAAATATAAATACATAGTTTGTGGACATTTTTCAAATGGATACCTGTCTATCTGGGCACATTTTAGAAATGTATGGGATATTTTTAGCTGTGGTTGAAGGCATTTTGTCTTTCATGGAATGCATCACAAGCCTAGAAAAGCCAGATTTCTGATTGTAAATTGCACCTGTTCCTGTATTTGACATGGAGGGTGAAACTCAGGTAAATGCATTTTTTAAAACCATGACAGAAAGAATTTCCCATCCCTAATTAACATAGTATAAATTAACATCAGAGGAAGTAGGCTGTAGCCTTAAAAAGTCACAATTAATTACTGGGTAGTTGTTACAATTGCACAAAACTCTCTTGTTTTTACAATGACTGACTAATATGTTCCCAAAGGCTCTCTCTATGGTCAGGCCAGGCATACTTGCAAATGCCAAGATACATATGGGAGATATGTGTGCGTGTACGTGTGTATTTGTATTTTACGGTTTCCTGATGAAGCTGATGAATCTCTGATTCAAAAGATTAAATTGGGGACTTTCCAGAAGGGTGAATTTTTAGTTTAGTTACATTTCTCTGTTGCTGTAAAAATGACAAGAGCTCTGAGTGCCATCTTAAACACAATTAATTGAAAACAATCACGGTCCTGAGTTTGCAAGCCCTGAGCAGTGCTATTCAGGATAGGGTGTCCTGGAGATGTCTCATTCATAGGGTCACTATGAATTGGGCTTGATTTGAGGACAGTTAACACACACACACTTGTAAGACATATTTAGAGTGGACTGAGGCAAGAAAATCCCTCGGAGTTCTTTGTAAGAATTTGAACTGAAAGTTTAGGAAAAACTTCAAAGCTTCAAATTTGGTCTGAATCCTATTGTTAGTTCCAAAGTAGATCTATTGGACCAATGGAATTTACCTATGGAGATGATCACATGGGAGGAAAGTGTCTTCCTCTTGTGCTTAATTCCCGTTATTAGCACAATCAGGGATCACACCCCAGTGCACATATCCCGTCCTTCTCCTGTCCAAACACAATAATGGACCCATCATTGGATATTAATGGTAACTCCCGTTAATACCCAATGACGGGTCCGTTACTGTTTTTGGACAGGAGAAGGACAGGATACATGAGTGGGGTGTGTATGATAATCTTCCCCCCGATTGTGCTAATAATGCAAATTAAGCGTGTGATAATCTCCTCAGTGCTGATTCACTATTCAAAAACTGATTCAATGGGACTTACCAAAATCATAGAATAGAATCATAGAATCATAGAATCATAGAATCATAGAGTTGGAAGAGACCACAAGGGCCATCCAGTCCAACCCCCTGCCATGCAGGAACTCCCAATCAAAGCATCCCCGACAGATGGCCATCCAGCCTATGTATGGAACACTCAGAAGTGCACAGCACCTTTCATGACATGCTTAAGGACTCAGACGGGAGTAAGTGAGAAACACTTGCCTACCTACCAATTAAGAGAAGTATACTAATTTGCCCCAACAAGACCTACGAAGAATCATATGACTAGACCATTATATAACAAGAAGAAATGGGCTGATGATCTCCCAGAAGTTCATTCTACATTAAGAAAAAAGAAAAAGCTCCTGTGTAAGCTGATATTTCCAAAATGAAGCTAGTTAAATGCAAAACTGACCTCAGATTAATCAGATAAAAATGGGCTCTAGTCTGCATGCTCTCTTAGTGCTGAAACCAATACAAAACTCTCTAAACTAACTTTGATTGGAACACAACCCAGTATATTGAGAATCAGGAGTGGTTTACATGGAGTCTTTAGTGTCATGGAATAAATGTTTCTAAAGAAAGCTCACTCTTAAATCAGATACTGTTTAATAAATGCAAGCTATACATGTCTGTGCATCTGCGCACACACAGATACATTGCTTCATGACAGGCACACACTGTACAATTTTTTTAAAAAAACACCCTCATCCTATACTAGCAAAACTCAGCTACCATGAAATATCAACATCTATCAAAATGATCTCATAAGAGAGAAAAAGCCCTGCTTATCTAAAATAAGTCAAAACTGCTCTGTTGCAAAGTTATTTTTTTAAAAAAAAACACAAGATCAAATGAGATGACATGCACACCAAGCACTTTTTCCCAAACTGCTGATATAATCACCTGGATGGTTACTTTATAATAAAACTATTATTAGTGAAATCCTTTTAACTGGAACAAGAACAGAGGGGCCATACTTCTACATTAATATACCAGATCAAACATTTCTTCAGGAAGGAAAAAAAAACACCTTCCAACTTGAAAAGCTGCCCATAAATTTCTCAAGACTGCCAAGGAGATGTATAAGGAGGAAGCAATGAAGTCTATGGGGTGCATCCATACTGCAAAAATAAAGCAGTTTGACACCCCTTTAACTGCCATGACTCTATCTTACAGAATCCTGGAATTTGTAATTTGGCGAGGCACCAGAGCCCTCTGACAGACCAGGCTGAATACCTCACCAAACTATAAATCCCAGGTTTCCACAGGATGGAGCCATGACAGTTAAAGTGTTATCAAACTGCTTTATTTCTGCAGTGTGAAAGTGCTATATGCTGTCGCCCACTCCTGCCTAATTAATAAATTAGAACAGTAATGAGTCAATTAGCCAGAGTTTTAAAAGAATGCAAAGTCCCTACATTTGCAGATTGGTTAAATAAATTTTAGGGCATAGTTCTGTACACAACTGTATTGATTTAATTTGATTTATAGCCTACCTTTCTCCCAAAATGGGACCCAAAATGACATCCTAACTGACAGCACACATTACAAAATCTAGAAACAATCAGAGAGATATTTTTTTAATGAAACTTGGGATTCATCATATTAGCTACTGCAGCAACAATGTGTGTACCACCCTCTTACTATGCACAGCAATCTTTGGAAATTTTTATTTGGATAAATTATTGAATTTATAGAATAATGAAATTAGACTGCTATGTTAGGCATTGTATGGCCATATGCTTTGGTTTTTGTAATAGTCTTGTTTACTTTTTTATTTATTCTTTTTATCTTCCCTCTGTATTTTTTGTGAATCATTGTATGTTATTAAAATTAAAAATCAATTAAACATAAAATCAGTAGTTTAGAATAACGTCCTCATAGTGAACAGTACAATCAATACAGGGAGGCCTCCCATCTGCAATACAGGGAATAATAATACTGATGGTACTCCTTGGAGATTTTGGGGTGATAACAGACACAAAGAAGTTTGACACCAGAATCTCTAAGCCTCGCAGCTACTTGAGGCTTTGTTTGGATCACTATTTCTTAACTGGGGGGGGGGGGGGGAGAGAGACTGGCAATGTTTTCTTGAATGTGTCAGGGGTTTGTATCATATGTATGCACTTTGGCTACAGTTGTTTCTTTCCTTGAAATTCTCCAAAGCAGCTGATGGCCTTGGACCATCACTTTCAGATGAACTGGTTTGGATGAATATGTAGCCCTGCAGCTTTTCAGCCTCTTCAAGCTGACTAACTGCATAAAGATTGTAAGCTGGTCAAAGGCAAACCAAACTACATGTTATAGGACAGAAGTGGGCATGTTTTATGAGCATGATGGCCACAGGACCCTGGAACCTACTGTGGATCACATCAACTCCTCCCCCCCCCCCCAAAAAAAAATCAGAAATGCCTTTAAGTCTACTTCTGGCTTTATAAGCCTCCTTTTTCAAAGAGAAAGGAATGGTAAAACAAACAATGCAGGTGTCTACTATGTCTTATCTAAAATGAGAAGCACCTTTTATTTAGAAAAATGGCCATAAAAATGAGAGTTGTTGCTGCTGGAAACATTCTGGAATGGCAATTCCAATTTTCAATCCAGTATCTTGTGGCCCGGGATAACAAAAAGATCCCACAGGCCAAACAATTCCCAACCCTGCTATATGGAGAAATTTTCAATTAGGACTAATTATTTTAACACATTTATTCAAAGCGCCAGTGTTCACTGGGAGAGGGGTTGAGTGAAATCAATACAATGGTGGTAGGGAAGGAGGTATTCAATTACTTCCCCCTAATTATTTCCCCCTAATTCTGATCTAAATCCTTTTATGTTCCTGTAGAGAAAAAAATCAAAGTCATGGGCAATGTAGCAATTAAATTTTTATTTCTAATATCACTTTTAATTTATTGCAGGAGGCATTATTTTCTTGTTTATACCAATTTTTTAATTTTATTTTTTTAATACCATTCTCTGCCTTTGGGAGGTGGAGGATTTATTTATAAATCAAATAAATATATAAATAAATAAATGGGGGAAAGGGATAACCATGCACCCAGCCCTGTTAGCTCTTAATCCAACCAATGCTCCCATACTGCTGCTTCTAAATAAATTTGAAGGTATGTTTCTCCTTTATGAACCCCTTACCGCTCTACATTCATCTGGAGAGGCCCTTCTCTCTGTTCTACCACCTTCTCAGGTTCATTTGGTGGCAACAAGAGAGAGTACCTTCTCAGTGGCTACTCCCATACTTTGGAACCCACTATTTAGGGAGGTCAGGATGGCTCTGCCCTTGCTCTCCTTCCATCAGCAAGATAGAACATTTTTATGCCACACACTTTAAAAAAATTGACTGGGGTGGGGTTTTAATGTTGTGCAGCACTGTTTTTACAGTTTTTGTTGTTGCATACATTCAAGTCATTTCTGACTTATGGCACCCCTATCATGGGATTTTCTGGAGCTGAGAGTGTATAATTTTCCCAAGGTCACCCAGTGGGCTTTCATGGCCAAGCACAGAATCGAATCCTTTATTTTAATGAATTTTAATGTTGTAACTTTATATTTCTTAATCACTTTTTAAATAACTCTTATATTTATATTTTTATTAATGGCCTTGGATAGTTTTAATCTGTATTGTTTTTAAACATGTTGAGTCTCCTTATTAGGAGAAAGGTGGGATATAAATAAATAAATTCTAAATAAGAATTCAGTGATGCACCAACAGCATAATACATTATGTGACCCTCTGAATGTCACTGCTGTGTCATTCATTGCCTCCTATCGCAACTTCTCTTCAGGCTTCTGATGGTCTACCTAGATATTTTTTTAAAAAAAATCCCTTACAGTGACTGCCAGGAGGCTACACTAACATGGTTATGCAACATAATATCACATGACCAGGAACTGTATTATATTAAGCAGAGAGACAAATAAATTTACTTGCTAATACATCTCATGGATCTCAGTCTATCTTATTTCCAAGTATACATACTCAAGATGTCAACCTAAGGCATATGAGATATATGTTAACCCTGTGAGACTCACTCACCCACCACCTGGACTTTGCTTTCCAACTGTCTACAGGACAAAGAGTAATATTTCCATGATAAAGTGCTTAGCAAACAATTGTACTGCAGCTGGCCTTGGCTTAGGACAAATTCTAAAAATGAAATCATTGCTGTTCCATAAAGTCTTTATTTGCTCATGGCAGTTCTAACATCAATAAACTCTAGTATATTCTCTTTCAAAGGAAGAAGGGATCTTAAAATCGTTCAGACTATTAAAATACTGTAATAAATATAAAACTGAGCTATGATAATTTGAAAATGTGCAATTCATTTGTTCATTTCAAGGCATGCTGCAATGGTGATTGCAAGGACCTTTCGGTAGCAAACAATTTATCTCTCAAATACACACCTGTGCTTTCTTTATGTAAGAATGGAAGAAGGATCGTGCTAGTTCAGACCAAAGGCCTACCTATTCTAGCATTCTATTCAGAACATGGCAAACCAGATCTCTATGGGAAATCTGAAAGCAAGAAGTGACCAAATTCTCTATAGGAACAGAGTTCACAGCAGTGCAAGGGGCTTTAGGGTGTGTATGAGCAGGACCACCTTCCAACCATAAAAAACATTTCTTCCTTAATGACCTTGCCTCCCTGCAGTTAGGGCTTATCTTCACTGGCCAGAATACCTGGGCTGCCCCTGGAGTATTCTGGCCCCAAATTCCCTCCAAATTATTCCCCATTACTTGTTCTCTCTCCACAGCAACTGCCTTCCTATGAGACCCCTGTTCGTCACCGGGTGCTGCAGCTGAGGTCACAATGAGGCACTCAACCATGTTATCAATACTGGGCACCTCGCTCTGATGTCAAAAATGACTTGTGCCTGCAGTGTCACCACTGGGCAGCTCACAGGGACCACATGGGAAGGCAGAATCCATCAGCACTGATGAGAGAGCCAAAAAGAGCAAAAAAACAGGACACAGTGAACCCAGGAGGAAATCTGGAGTATATATCCCACGTATATATCCTTTATTTGCACATGCAGGTTTGTAATAAGAGAGTGGGATGCAGCTGTGGACAATATAACTTCATTCATTCCACAAGGCTACTGGTATAGCTCCTGCAGCTCAAATTCAGCTTGCAGTCACTATGATACTAGACATGTTTAGGTTGTCAAAAACTGAACAACTATGCACACAATACAGGAATAGGAAGAAAGAACTGAATGCAGGGAGGAATTAGCATCCTGCTCTCATCACTGGGGCCTACTCCATCATTTCTTAATCTCTGAAAAAAATGCTTGCTCATGTCACTGTGTGATTTAGCATAGCAATGAGGGCTCTTTATTGCTTTCATTTTTGCGGGCACCAAGGACACAAAAGTGTTTCCCCCCCTTCTTTTTCTTTTGAGATTTAAATAACGATGATGTTCATGTTATTACATGACAATCACACAGAGACACAAATGTCATAAGTGAAAGGGGAGTTATCTAGGGTTTCATATCTTCCTGCCATTTTGAGGGCACAATTTTAGAACACAACAGTAACTCCACAAAACACTCCCTTACCTCAGAACAGAGAATGAAAAACAGAACTTTGCAACATTCCATTGAAAAACCTACCACTATTTTCTGTCTGGTGTTTCGTACATTTATCTGTGCAAGAAACTGTTTAAGAGATCAGGCAATTCCAAATTGTTATCAATTTTTATTTCACTATGAGAAGACAGGAGTTTATTACACGGGGGAAATTGATAAATGGTGATTAACCTGTCAAAATCGAGATTAAAACAATTAACATTTTCACACACAAGAGCCATTATCCCGGGAATAACCAGGGAGTAACCAGGCAATAAACAGCAAAGAATCATTCATGGGAAATCTTGTGAATGATTTCTTGCTGTTTACTGCCTGGTTATAATGGCACTTTAATTGCTTTTCACCACAACATCGTGTGAAAACCGTTAGTGCAATTGCACGATTATCAAGAGATATTTCCAGGACAATCGTGCTTTGAACCCAATGTCGTGTGAAAATGTTAATCACGAATGCACAATTTTGACGGGTTAATCACTGTTTATACTTCCAATTGTCCCCGTGTGATAAACTCCATTGATGTGGTACTCCATTACGTACTTCTGCTAAATAAATTTGATTATAATGCACCTGTAAAAAAGGACAATCACTGTGTTTGCACCTGTTCTGCAGTTTCAGCAGCTCTGCTATCCTTTCCCCCCTCCCATCAAGGTCTAAATAAACTTTGATAAAATATAAAATGATCTTTAAAATTACTATTTTTGATGGAACATAATGTGTAAAATAACAAATCTTATTCAAAACAAAAACAACAAATGCTATTTATTTGTTCAAAGTTTTGGTAGTAGGGAAGAAGATGAAATCAGCATATAAACCTTGTCCTCAACTGCCATGTCCTGTATTAAATGCAGACAATACTGAACAAAATTTCCTGTATTTCATTCACACACTTCACTGTAACAGATGAAAATTAAGCATTCCATCCCTGTTGGTAAAGCATAAGCCCAAAACGTTTTGGTGAGAATGAGAACATTTGGCCATAAACTACAATTTGTTGTAGCTTCTAAAATTCTACATGGACAAAAATATAGGAGCATGGATAAATCTAAAGACATTATAGTGATATAATAAAATCTTACTTCTACTTGTATTACTTCTAATATTAATTTTACTCCACACACAAAAAACAAAGATGAGCTTAAAACTGGAGACAATGTTGTGCACAAAGTAATTTAAATTATTTTATTAATATCTAACAGAATTATATATCATTTGTAGTTCTATCAATTTAAATAGACCAAGTTTCATCTCCTCTCTCTTGGCATTGCTTTCATTATCATTATTCTGCACAGTGGTATACAGCTTCAAGAAGGGAATAAGTTATCCCAACAAGGGCAATATGAGCATTTATGCAAGTTATGGAATGAAAAATGCATAGCTACCATGGTAACAACTAAGTCACATGGTAGCTGCCATGAATGCAAAGCATCTTAGATAAACACTGGCATTTTTTGTTTTGTGCCGTTATCTCTAAGAATTTTCTTTCCTTGAACAATGCAAACAGCATTCTAATGAGATTTACCATTTCCAGGGATTCCTAGGACTCTTCTCCCGTTATTCTGGACAACAAGAAAAACTTTATAGAACAGTTTGTGATAATCATGGCAGGCTATACATTATGGCTATTTATTTATTCCTTAATTTAAAGTGTTTATATAGCATTCAACTCAGACTACATATATATACATGTATATATACATGTATATAGTCACAGATTTTACAGTAAAAGCAAATAAATCCAGCATTATGGTGTCAGATTGGTAGCATATTAGAATGTGAAGAGCCAGCAATAAAAATTAGACAATAAGAGCAATAATAAAGGAATAATAATCAGTGACTAGATCTCTGCCAAAAGAGATCTTAGCCTAAAGTACAAATGTTACAATGTGGATGCCAGACCAATCTCCTTGGGAGGGCATTCAACAGAATGCATGGGGTAGGAGGAGCCACTAGTAAGGTGGCTTTTTATTTGATAGTCACCTATGGTACCATGGTAGTTGATGGTTACCAAAGGAGACCCTTCAAAAGTACCTCAATCATTATCAAGAACATGTTTAAAATGTGTCTGAAAACATGATAGTAATGTGTCCAAGAACATAACAGTCACATGTGTGTTGGCTTCCTCTTTTATTCCCTTGTTTTATTTTGCTTCTGTCCTATTTCATATATTGTTCCCAGAGAGTATACTCCGAGACAGCTTGCACTGTAGTCTAACATAAACACAAGAACTGTTCCATCAGCCTTTAGACCTCTCCCTGAATTTCAATACAAAGTGTACAAATCATAAACTCTATCACATTTGTTTAAATTCTACAGGAGCATGCATAGTCACACACACCAAAAATGGCAGTAGTAAAAGTTACTGATTACAGCAGCACTTACTGGAAATATAGTGTGTGTGTGTGTGTGTGTACTTTCAAGTCACCTGTTGACCTATGTCGACCCCATGAATTCCATAGGGTTTTCTTAGGGTAAGGTTCACACTTATGGGCAAAGTCCAAATGGATACCCCATCTTTTCTGCCTTACATCTGGCCTGGAGCCTCCCTGCACCTGTTTTATCCATAGTAGTTGTGTACATGGTGGATGTTACTGTGGTTTGTTTTCAGCTCCCCCTGCCACTGCCTCTCCCACAGACAGATCATTGCTGATCACCATTTACCTTCCTTACCTGGAATGATGTTAAAACAATGATATTTTTTCTGGCATCTCACTGTGACTTACTGTCCATAATGACCTTTTCTCCTCCTTCTTGCTGTTTGGCATCATGCTTTGAGGTTACAACGAGCAAACTGTGAGTTTTAAAAATCCACATTAAGACGTTTTTACTCTGAGTTTGTTGCAGATTGGGCACTGTGTCATGTGTCCTGATCATGCCAGATTTGGGGAAAATGCCATGCACCATGTATTCATTGGCATAGATTTGGGGTGGAATTCAGTTTTTCTGCCTCCTGTAGACTTGCCCTTAGGCAAGGAATACTCAGAGGTGGTTTTGGCAGGTCCTTCCTCAGAAATACAGCCTACAGCACATAGCATTCATTGGCTATCTCTCATTCAAGTACTAACCAAGGCTGACCCTGCTTAACTTTCAAGATCAGATATGCTCTGGAATCTTTAGGATACAGTCAGCCTCCATATCTAGCCATGGATTCTTTATCCACAGATTGAATATATATATATATATTTAAAAAATCCCAAAAAATAAAACTTTGAATTTGCATTTTAAATAAGGGACACCATTTTATTATGTCGTCGTATTTAATGGGACTTGAGCATCCACGGATTTGGGTTATCAACAGGGATTCCATAAACCAAACCCTAGCAGATGCCAAAGGACCACTCTATTTAGACCCTCCATCTGAATACAAATACAAATACTAGCCAGCCTAATACACATTTCTACCAGAGTCAATTTTAAGTTATTATAAAGGAAGAAAAAAGTGCACGTTACTTGCATTTGTCCTTTGTAAAATGCACACAGGTATTACTGAATCTCACAAAAGACTTTCAGCTGGACTTCCAGGACTATTATATCTCATCTGTCAGAAGATCAGTAAGCTCCTGATATCATATCTTTAAGAAGCAGGGGGAAATAATATATATTCAGAAATAAGTAAATCTGAAGAAGTCTCTGGGAATGATCTTTAACATTATTATTTTCTGTTTGTTTGACAATTATCCTGAACTCCAAATCCTCGTCCCCCAAAAAGCCATCTTTAAAAATTAAACTATGCAACCTAAGAAGCTGAACTTTGAATTTACAAACATTCTGAAAACTGGAATTAAATCTCACACCATTTAACTTTAATATATTTGCTAAAATATGCAACTGATGGGAACTTATTAAAGCAGTGCAAATTAATTCTACCCAAAAATTTAAATACAGCTAGCAAAGCAAACAAAATCCAATGGTCTATCTATATAATACATATGGCAAGGAAGTGTGAGATCATGTGATATTGCCACTGATTCCCCATGATTAGGCATTTTCTCTCAGCTTTCATCTTTATAAAAGCCTTTGCTCATTTAACATTTGGTTCCTCTCCTTACCAGTGAAATACAGCTGATGAATATTAGGCACATTGTCTGTGGAAGGATGAGGAGACTCTGCAGCAGCAAGCACTTTAAGTACATGGAAAATTGGAAGTTAGGGGCTATAAAAAGGATTGAAACCATTCACTGTCGTGAAAGAAGAAGTGGCATATGCACTCCCTACTTTCTGACTTCATCCAATCCTGAAAATGGTGGACTGGCATCAACCTCTTTTTATTTTAAACAAGGCTCATGTTTTCAGGGACCTTTCTAAGCGAGTATTCTATACCATGTCATACAAGAAATGTGTTAAGCGGACAAAAAGACTAATTCCCAAATCTGAAACAGACAGATCTGTTCCACGTGCCAATATAATAAATGTAGTATGACGATAAAATTATACAGGGACCTGTTGAAGGCATGGGGTTTTTATAAACAAAAAAGTGAATGAAGGTTTTTGTGAATGCTGATAATAGACTTCAAGAATATGTGATTAGTACAAATCAAATGTATAGTTTTCTTGTTTTGAAATGTATCCATAACATTACTGAATGCATATTTGGGGAAAGGAAGAAAGATTTAAATAATACAGTTGTTGCACCACCATAGATAGATATGCAGATATATAGATATAAGAGAGGCAGCGAAGATGGAAAGCAAAGATGGAAAGGCAAAGAACCCATTCATCTGCCAAAAATAATGTGAGTCACCAATTGCTATTCAATGCAAAAATACAAGCAAGCAGTTGTAACCCTGAGTCTGTAGTGCTGAGGTGCTGCCAACCCAAATCCCCCAACAGTTCCCTGTTGTGCTCACAGGAAAATGATTAGATTACTACACTTTGCAATGCTGTTATATCAAGTACTTTAATCCATCCTGTGCAGCTCATTTTATTTATTTATTTCACTCTGCTTGCTGATAGTGATTAATTCAAAGCTTGTGCAGTATGTACATATGTTCAGAATGTTCCAGACTAGAATCTCATCCCTAGTTTCTTCTCAGCATATGCTCCACAAGTGCTAAGACTGGGCACTTGCAAAGCAAACTAGGGTGGCAGAACAGACTACCCCAACTTACGAATATATATTGAAACTTCTTCACCTTCCCACACCAGCAACTGGCTTAAAAGACAAGATTACACAGAAAGAGAGAAAGAGAGAGAAATGAAAATATTTGGAAAGAGAGAGAGAGAATAATAAGTTGCCAGTGCCCTAGAACTTTCTCCCCTATATATTTCCTAATTCCAACCTTGCATGTACATATATGAAACCAATGGCCTCACTGACACCATACATAGCTAGCTAACCCTTTTGCTAATATTAAATGGAATTGATACACTACCTCAGGGGTAGGCAACCTTTCCCCTTTAAGGGCCGAGGGACTTCAGCTCCCAGAAGCCTCAGCCATGTTGGCCAATAGTCCCATGTTGGCCAATAGCTCCTGGGATTCTGGGAGCTGAAGTCCCTCAGCCCTTAAAGGGGAAAGGTTGCCTGCCCCTGGACTAACTGGTTTATTTTATCCCTTAATCCCTAACACAGAACATCTTACAGCACAGCCATTAATTAATGGGAACTTGATAAGTCAACATCTGGGTAAATTCCAATGATTCAGTGGGTCTACTCCAGTTGGCACCAACAACCATGAATCTGCAATCTAACACAGTTGGCCCTCCCCATATCCAGCCTTGACTTTTGCGGCTTTATTTGCTGTTTTGATTAACATGTTCTCTTAAGGAATCTCTAGGTCCTCCAGTGCAACTTTGCCAGAAGATCAGTGCAACTTTGCCATAGAGTTGTTGTGCTGGACAACCTAGACGGTACTAGAGAAAACACTTCTCTAGGCATTTGTAGGTTCTCCAGCATGATTTGGTGATCAATGTCTGGCAGATGTTTCATTGGAGAACCTAGAGATTTCTATCTGCTCTCTCAGATAAAAATAATAGTGCTTTTTTCATTTGTGTTTTTTCCATTTTCACAGGGGTCCTTCACCCCTAACTCCAGTGAATGTGGAGGGACCAGTGTACATGCTTATCTAATATCAGTGAAGATTGATGGCTCTGATGACAATGGGTCATGGAATCCAGGTCTGAACTTTAAGTCACTCAGTGGGTTTCCATGGCCAATCAAATCCTGATCTCCCAGAGTCATAATCAAGCACTCAAACCACTACACCACACTGGCATTTCAGAGAAGTCCTTTAAAGTTTGAACCAAAATTTGGAATGGATATGCTGTCCTACTGACATCAAAGTCATCTTTCTCCAAAGTCTGGTCCTAAGTTCCACAAGAGTACATAAGCCATGTATAAACAGCTAGAAAAACATATGGCCTAGGGCAGGGGTAGGCAACCTTTTTGAGCTGGGGGGCCGAAGCACCAAAAATAAATAAATAAATATAAAAATATTTTTTTTAAAAAAATATAAAAATATATGCATGCACTCTCTCTCAGCCCCAGAAAAGCCATGGCAAAACCCCTGTGGAGATTTTGCCAAGAAAAGCCCAAGAACAAGTAATAACAACAATAATCATTATCATCATGGTGGGTGGCAGCGGCGGCGGCAGGACCAGCCTGGGGCCGGTCCAAAGGCCTCGAGGGGCCGCATCCGGCCCCCGGGCCTTAGGTTGCCTACCCCTGGCCTAGGGGATCTTTTTTACCTAACCTGTCTCAGACTGGTTGGCCAGTGGTATAACATACTGATCCGCTGGGTTGAGTCTTGATCATATCCAAATGTCTTTACATGCTTAGAGAATGTTAGTAACAACTAAATTCTAGCAAAAGACCAGAAACACTTCATATTTCAGTATGCTTATATTTGACAATAGCTACAATGTCAGAACTTGTTCCTTAATAATAAATTGTTTAGAGTCAATCAAAAATGAAATTCCAGTTACTGTAATAAAGACTTTCATTGTCTTGCACATGAGTTTTAAAACAAAGACACTGCAGTCTAGAAACAGTAATCAGAAAAGATGAAGAGAATTCCACCTTAATTCAATGTATCAAAATCCCTGTTGACATCCAAGGACCAATTATTTGACAGTATTGCACCTGGTGTCATAAAACTTTATAACAATACAAATTAAATACAAAACTGATTGAAACTGCTAATTGTTCTAAGTGCATTTCACAGACTGAGAACACTCTCAAGAAGAGATAACAAAGGCCCAGAGGCCATATCCAACCACATATCTGGTAAACCACCACATGGTAGCAGGATGGAACAGCATATTGAAAAGAGATAGTAAATAGTGAGTCTGAGGAGCCTAATTTCATTGAAAACACCAGATCCTGTCTGATCTTGGAAGCTAAGCAGGGTTAGCTTTGGATGGGAGACCGCCAATGAATACCAGGTGATGTAGGCTATATTTCAGAGGAACAAACAGGCAAAAACATCTAGGCTGCTACCACACTGCAGAATTCATGCAATTTGACACTGCTTTAGCTGTCATAATTCCATCCTGTGGAATCTGGGATTCATAGTTTTTTGTAGCATCTGAGCTCTCTGACAGAGATAGCTAAATATCTGACAAAACTGCAAATCCCAGGATTTCATAGCATTGAATAATCACAGTTAAAGTTGTATTAAACTGTATTAATTCCGCGGTGTAGATGCAGCCTGAGTATTCCTTTTCAGAAAACCTTATGAAATTCATGGAGTTGCCATAAGTTAGCAGGCGACGTAATGGTATATACCAGGGGTAGGCAACCTTTCCCCTTTAAGAGCCGAGGGACTTCAGCTCCCAGAAGCCTCAGCCATGTTGGCCAACAGTCCCATGTTGGCCAATAGCTCCTGGGATTCTGGGAGCTGAAGTCCCTTGGCCCTTAAAGGGGAAAGGTTGCCTACCCCTGGTATATACACACACAATTCTAGTTAATATCTATACTACCTTCTTGGTATCTTCTAGGGTTTGGTTCCAGAATCTTTCTGTGGATACCAAAATCCATGGATGCTCAAGTTCCATTATATACAATGATATCCCCTATATCAAATGGCAGAAACAAGGTTTGCTATTTGGAATTGTGTGTGCAAATATATTCAAGCCATAGGTGATTGAATCTGTGGATGCAGGATCTGTGGATATGGAAAGCTGACTGTATATCATTTTAGAGAAACTTGTGGTCCTCCAAATACTAGACTCCAATTCCCATCAGCCCAAACCAGCATAGGTAATGATGAGTGAAGATGGTGGCATTCCATCATCACTTGTAGGGTCACATGTGGTCTACCTCTGCTATATAGTATAAATGACTACATAAATGCTCCTTTGAAAAGGACAAAGCTTTACAGATAAGAGATATACCACATCATGTAATTAACAGAAAGGAGTTTGGGAGCAAATACAGATCACTTTAAGATTTTAAGGAAAAGTCTGATATAAACAGGGTTTTTTTTAATTCAGTGGTTTGCATCCACAATTACAGTAAATGGACACTTCCACTCCCAGAAGGTCCATTGGGGAAAGAGAATTTCCTGTGATCTCTCTTCCAGCCCCTCCAATACCCCTTAAAATATGTTCTGCATAGCTGGGAAAGCTTCCAAAATAGTACAGCATCACCCACAAGGAAAAGAGAATTTGCAAAAACTCTCCCCACAGAAATCCAACTGGTGTATTTTTAATCATAGTCTCTTTAGCACAGGAAAAAAGGGGGACAAAAGAGTGGCATATTAAATAATGTATGTTGTGGAGACACTGGAGCAGAAAAAGCTTTTGCTTTCTTGTATATTACTAGAGCAGGGGTAGGCAACCTTTCCCCTTTAAGGGCCGAGGGACTTCAGCTCCCAGAATCCCAGGAGCTATTGGTCAACATAGGACTATTGGCCAACATGGCTGAGGCTTCTGGGAGCTGAAATCCCTCGGCCCTTAAAGGGGAAAGGTTGCCTACCCCTGTACTAGAGTATTTCATGTCTACAGAGGAAGACCCACAGAATGAGCCAGAACAGTCTTACAGCTCTTTTTTAGTTTCTAGCCTGCCCTCATCAGCTGAGATCAATTTTATTTTTATACTACAACTCCCATCAGTCCCCAGCTCACATAGCCAATAAGAAACAAATAAGATGAAGTCAAAAATACAATGAAGCAGTGGCATCACTAGGGGGTGCAGAGAGTTTGGTACCACACCAGGTGACACCCTAGGGATACCTACCTTTTGGCAGAAATGGGCTGTGGCATTAATCTGCTTCCTTTTTAAATGCTTTAAGACAGGGATAGGCAACCTTTCCCCTTTAAGGGCCGAGGGACTTCAGCTCCCAGAAGCTTCAGCCATGTTGGCCAATAGTATCATGTTGGCCAATAGCTCCTGGGATTCTGGGAGCTGAAGTCCCTCGGCCCTTAAAGGGGAAAGGTTGCCTACCCCTGCTTTAAGAGATGGTGGGAGTGGGCTGAAGCTCATTGGGAGGAGAAAAGAGAGACCCCAGAATATTTTACAATTAAAATTTCAAATTTCAAAATATTATATATTTTTTAAAAAAAATGAATTTCTTTTGAAAAAAATTATTTATTCTTTTTACATTTTCTTTAAAAACATCACATTTTAACCAAATCTTCATTATGTATATGTAAATACATTTAGGTTGTGCATATGATATTGTAATTTGAAGGTATAATTTTTAATTTTGCTAGTTGTTTATGTCACAACTATTCGCATTACATTCAGTGATATATGGAATTACTATTACCAGTAACATTAGTGCCAAAAAGCATTCCTAAGGATTCTGTATGGTGTGAAATGGAAAGAGGTCAATGAGGGGTTGACATCATGAGTTACCGCACCGGGTGATACCAACCCTAGGGATGCCACTGCATGGAGGCCAACAGGTTGGCAAAGACTCTTCTAGTCCTTGTAGACCCTATGATAAGGGGCAAAATGTGCTCCCATGGAGACTGCAGTCAGGAAATCAGAAGATTAAGTATGGGGAGGGTGGCTATAAAAGAACCAGAAAAGATTCTAAAACGCAAAGATATACAACTCAGCACAAAAGTTAGAATCATACAAGTCATCGTACTCCCTATTACCATGTATGGATGTGAGAGCTGGACAGTTAAGAAAGATGATGGGAAGAAAGTCAGTTCCTCTGAGATGTGGGGCTAGAGAAGAGTGCTGAGGATCCCATGGACAGCCAAAAGGACAACAAGTGGATCCTAGAGCAGATCAAGCCAGAAACCTCCCTGGAAGCCAAGATGACCAAACTGAGGCTGTCGTACTTCTGACACATCATGAGAAGGAAGGACTCATTGGAAAAGACAATAATGCTGGGAAAGGTGGAAGGAAGTAGGAAGAGAAGAAGGCCACATTCTAGATGGATGGACTCTATTAAGGAGGTCACAGGTATTAAGGGGTTGCAGGAATTAAGCAGAGCAGTGGAGGACAGAGGGTCTTGGAGATGTCTTATCCATAGGGTCACCATGAGTCGAGATCACTCAAAGGCAGTTAACAACAACAAAATAATATGCAATTACAGGGGAAATATGCCATTTTAAAGCAACATTCACAAAAATCAAAATTCAAATCATGCAAAAAGTGGTGTTATGTTAGCTGATCTTAAAAGTGGTTTTTAACAACAGGAAAGGTGAAGTCCAGGACCCATTCATGCTCAAATATATCTAAGGTCCAAAACATACAGGCCCAAAGAAGTGGCTTCTGGACACTTTGGGTGCATGCCGTTTAGACAACGCAAGCTCCCAACATAGCCCACTTTGGGAGTATGATGTGCAGTTCCCATGGTCTCTGCCCCATCACACCTGGAGCAGCCTTGGGCCTCTCCTTCCCAGCCATCTGTTTCACTCCTAAGTCTCTTCCTCATAACAAAGCACAATGCACAGACTTCATTGCTCTTCTCCACATATTATTCACGAATGTTTCTAAATTGAAAAAAATAGCTACTGAACACGGGGACTCCTTTTCTAACAGGAAAATGAGTCATACCATATATTAAAGATAGTCTGTCTGAAAGATAATGCTGGTGGAATTGTTAGAATATGGATGGGCTATGCAGTCAAAGGTGAAATGTAGAGATGTGTGTGTGGAAATTTCCTCATGAGAACAACATCTAGAAAAACAAAGTGAATCTAACACCAGATGGCTACAAAGACATAAACATGTACTTTCCCAAAGGTACAACTCATGGACACAGATTTTGTTATGAGAAAAGCCTAGATATCAAAAAGGTAAACAATTATTAGGCTTGGGAAAATAGTCACGTGGTGGATGATGGACAGCAAGAGGCTGGGTTAATATACAATCATTTTATTACAGCCGTTCGGCCAGTATAAAAACACAGTATAAAAACACATATAAAAAACACAATAAAACAAACAAACAAACAAAAAACACAATAAAACAGGTAAAATTGAATCCCTTAAAACTAGGCAATGGATGGGTTAATATACATCATACAGGCATTACCCAATCAACATAAGGTTAACACCTAGAAGGTGGAGTATGGGAAGGGCCTAGAGAAGCCTTTGTCTAGAATGTTTATATTTCAAGATGTGAGTGTGTGGCTGGCATCAGTGGTTTCAACTGCAACAAGTTGGTATCCTAAGCTTTTGGGATTGTTAAAGATGTAATCTTTCATGGCTGAACTGGATTAGTTCATCACAATGGATTTTACTTAGCTATTTTGTTTTTTTCTTTTATATGCATTAATAAACTATGCTTTTGGACTTTACAATGTGTCTTCTTGACTGAGGAAGACAGGATCCTGAAGAAAGGAAGCTGAGCCAATTGATGGTAAGAGTTACAAAGTGGCTGTGGATCACAGCAGCCAGCTTGTCCTGCAGATTCTGCTGGGTGCCAAAGAGCATCACTGCAACACCCATCATCCACGCACTGACAGGAATTTCCTTCTGTACTAAGCTCTTGCTGCATATGGAATAATTTACTAGCAGAAGCAGTTTAAAAGAGAATTTTTATTTTGTTTTCATTAAAGCTTAGCAACTATCTGGAGTGAATTTGGGAGAACAATTTGATGTTCTAAAGGCAGTAGCTGGATTTTACTGTATACTAATATTTCTCACATTCTTCAGCTCTCCAATTATTGTTGTTGTGTGCATTCAAGTCGTTTCTGACTTATGCAAACTCTATGGTGAATCAATCACAATGTTTTCTGAGGCTGAGAGTGTGTGCCTCACCCAAGGTCACCCAGTGGGTTTCCACAGCTGAGCAGGGAATTGAACCTTGATGTGCAATGCTCAAACCGCTACACCACAGTGGCAATATAAAACACAAATCAATTGGTGTATTTCTTTTCAAAAGTTTTCATTCTTAAGATTAAAGAGAAAACAAAGCTATAATCACCAATGAGAAATTAAAAGAAGCTAACATGGCAAGAAAGTAAACAGAATTAGTAATTAATTTTTAAAAATAAAGTTTGTAAGGATATTTTATCAGGAGCATATTTCAAGTGGAAATAGCAAAAATGAGGGCTCCATGGATGATGTAAATAAATAGGGAGTTTTGGGATATTCTGGCATTCAAGACCTTAACTTGTAGAACTGTGGTAGTATGTGCATTATATCTGACAGTCAAAAAGCAAAAGGTCAAAGTAAGTTAGAAACATCATTGAATTACCTGTACAATCTGCATAAGAGTTTTCATAAAACTCAAAGTTCCACTAAATACATCAAAAGACAATATACTTGCAAATGATCCAAAGGAAGTTTCAGTATTCCCTATCCATACCACTCTTTGGTCTTCCAATAAATTTAGATTGTAACAAATTTAGATGGTAAGTAGAAGGGCAGAGGTCAAGCAAAACGAAAGGGGAGCCAAAGAATATTGCACTACTCTGAAATGAATGCATCTTATCCTGTCCCCAAGAAAATGCACTCTTCAGCAATTACAAAGCTGAAGAAATCTCAGCATATGTCAAACAAGAAACTGGTCTTATAGGGACCTCAGCTAGGATACCTGACATCAGCAGTACGTTTGGATACTACTCTTCTGAACAGGCCTACATATAGTAGAACCAATAGAAGTCTGGTGAAACAGGTATCATGGCCCACCTCATCTCTTAAGACTGAGGGATGGAAAGGGGTTTTTGCTATGTCTCATCTAATCTGTATCTGTTTGCAAGTCTATTTCATCACTTTCTGGCTGCCTCAACTCCCAACTTGTGACCAATGGTATAGCCCAAACAAGCAGAGTTAGCATCAACACTCCACCTAAGCACTCTTAAGTACTGGAATTCAGGATATTTAAAATGGGAGCATAAGCTGTCTCCTTATCATTATATAAAGTTATTTCATTAACATAGTAGTAGATATACAAATATACAATCCCCTTAAGGAAGAACATAGATTTTTCATTGTTTAAGCACATTATTTATCAGATGATATTACGGTACATTATGTTGATGAAATGCATCAAACCTGTTACATCTTTATTGTTTCATATTCACCTTAGCTAGCTTCACTAATGGTATTTTACCTTGATCTCACATTTGTAAGGAATCTATTTGGAGGTCTTATCTTTATATCCTCTGCTTTCTTCCCAGGAGGTCTTTCTATATGTAACACACACAAGAATTTAAACATCTTGCTTAAACTTAACATATGTGGATAAAAATACGGGCGTCCATGGGATATAATATTACTTGGGAACTGCTACACATAGCAGCAAATGTTTTATATATATCCCTCACAAGCATCCATTATAACCACAATTGGGATGTATCTATTTAGAGAAGGATTATATAATTACTATGGTCTATTTTACAGCTCAGGCTCTCTCTTCCTCTCTCTTACCAGCATTGTCTGGATATTTATCAGCCAGGAACAGCATTATCAACTTCTGAGCTGTTATAAAGAGCTGTGTCTTCATGGGAGACTGACAGGGTTCTGTATTGGTAAGCCCTCAAAGGCATTCTTAAAGTGACAGGTGGTGTGCAAGTCCTCCATCCCAGGATTTCAGGAGCCATGGAGGGGTAGCAGTTCACATTTTGGACCAACTTTCCATACTCATTCAAACTTCAGAGGAAATGGGTGACATGGAAGATCCTCCTATATTGAGGACCCCATAGTGGAATTTGCCATGTGGCATGCCCCTGCTTCAGATCTAGGTAGATATGGACAGTTGTTTATTTGAGTTAGCTGCCTGTTAGAATGGAACTGCTGTACAGGTCTCCACCCCTTTGCAGATTCTGATTAATTTTCATTGTCATGCCTCTTGTGACTTTAGTTTCCTAGAGAACGTGAACTATCTTACAATGTATGTATGCATCCTTCAAGAGCAGCATTTGAACCATGGTTGTGGAGAGAGAAAAACAGAAGAGGGAGACAGATAATGTTCTAAAATAAACAATTTAATAGTGTAACAGGAAAAACCTAAAATAATCTTCCAAAAGAAGTGAGCCTTGATGAGCAATTGAACAACTAAGATGACATGATTTTGGTATTCTATACAAAAATAATCAGTGACAACAAAAACAATTGGCAACTTGATTGAAGGGACTAGAAACACAGAAAGCCTTACA
Source organism: Phrynosoma blainvillii (assembly GCA_026167975.1). Lineage (NCBI taxonomy): Eukaryota > Metazoa > Chordata > Lepidosauria > Squamata > Phrynosomatidae > Phrynosoma > Phrynosoma blainvillii. The sequence continues at coordinate 45,716,028 of JANUYF010000005.1, forward strand.
CAGGAAAAAAAACATTGGTCCACTTAGCTCTAAGTAGTGGAATTTAGGTACCTTTGAGTCTGAATCTAATCTTTCAGATGGCAAAATGAGTATTATTTTAAAATGTGGTAAACCTACCAGCATAGCGTAGTAGTTTGACCATTATACTATGACCCTGGAGACCAGGTTTTAATTCCCCACTTGGCCATGGAAATCTGCTGGGCGACCTTGGGTGAGTCACATGCTCTCAGCCCCAGAAAACCCCATGATAGGTTTGCCTTAGGGTTACCATATGTCAAAACTAACTTTAAGACACACAACAACACCTGCCCTGCAAACACATAGTCATTCTGCTGAGCAGGACCCTGGATTTCCTCTGCCAAGTCCTGTTCTGTCAGGGCCAGTGAAAGGTCAGTAATGCCTGCAGGAACTGTCAGCAGCTCTTCAGGATTTCAAATATTTTTTTCCTAGCCTTATCTAGTGAATTTTTTTGGGCAAGGGGGCAGGAATATAAGTTAACTTTCTTCTCTGAAAAACAGAGACACCGAATAAAATTATGCTAGAATCTATTTTCAGTTGTATGTTTATTGGTACAAAACAGCTGAGAAGATTTCACCTCTTTTTACATATACATGCACATCTAATCAGTGCCTTAAGTTCAGCACAGTGGAGTTTAAGGGAAAAGACAGGGAGGAAAGGACACATTTCCTCTTCAGGGACAATCATCAAAAAAGCATCTGGAACCAACTTTCTGAATAATGAAACGTTCTCTTAAAAGGGAAATGGTTAATATCCAGTTAGATTTAAATAAGCAATGGGAAATCACAACAAACATATACAAATCTCTATTTTCAGTCTGTTCTGAGATATGTTGACAGGCAGCTGCTTGTGCTTTAATGCAAATAATAAAACTTTGGTGCATATTTTATATGCATCAGGCTTTGGGTGTGTATTTGTTTTTAAGCTTGTGTGTGTATATGTGTATGTGTGTGTATGTGTGTGTATGTGTGTGTGTGTGTGTGTGTGTGTGTGTGTGTGTGTGTGTGTATTAAAAAATATTCTACCACCCAATCTGTATTGTTAATGAAGGCATTTTACTGTTAGTAAAATGGTCAATACCCATGCTGGCTAAGAGATTCTGGGAAGTGTATTCCAAAACTGAATTATGTGGGGAAAGGGAGACAGCGTCCTGGAAGACAAAAGGACTGGGGAAAATAGTCAAACTGTCATAGAGGAAACAAGGCAAACAGTACAGGCAAACAGTACAGGGACCCAACAGTGGGAGGCAAAAAAACGTGCACAGGCAATAAGTAAGGGGGACATATGGTCTTAGATGTCTCTACACTAATGCACAGAGCATGGGAAATAACAAGATGAACTTGAACTCCTAGCACAACAAAGCAAATATGATATAATAGGCATCACTGAAACCTGATGGGATGAGTCTCATGACTGGAATGTAGAAATACAGGGGTATAACCTTTTCAAGAGAAACAGGCCAAACAGGAAAGGAGGAGGAATAGCATTATATGTCAGGGATATTTACACCAGTGAAGAAATCCAGGACATAAATCCTGGAAGCCAAGTGGAGAGCATCTGGATAAAAATTAAAGGGGAAGGAAACAACAGGGATGTTAGTGTGGGAGTCTACTACAGACCCCCAACTCAGGCAGAAGAATTGGATGATGCCTTTCTAGAACAGATGACCACACACTCAGAAAGGAGAAATATAGTAGTGATGGGTGACTTCAACTATCCGGATATTTGCTGGAAGTCAAATTCAGCAAAATCCTCAAGGTCTAGCAAATTCCTCACTTGCCTCGAAGACAATTTCATTGTTCAAAAGGTAGAAGAGGCAACAATGGAGTCAGCTATTTTGGATCTGATCCTAACTAACAGGGAAGACCTAGTTAATGGGGTGCAAGCGGTTGGATCCTTAGGCGGAAGTGATTATGTCCTCCTGGAGTTTATTATACAGTGGAAAGGAGAAGCCAGGCATAGTCAGACATGCATTCTAGACTTTAGGAAAGCTGATTTTACTAAACTTAGAGAAATACTGGGGGTGATCCCATGGACAGGAATACTAAAAGAGAAGGGAGTTCAAGACGGATGGGAGTTTCTCAAAAGGGAGATACTGAAGGCACAATTTCAAACCGTGCCAACGAGGAGGAAAAATGAGAGGTGTCTCAAGAAACCAGGATGGATGACTAAGGAACTTGCAGCTGAACTAAGTTTTAAATGGAACATGTATAAGAAATGGAAAAATGGGGAAATCACCAAAGAGGAATTCAAACAAATAGCTAGCACGTGTAGGGGTAAAGTCAGAAAAGCTAAAGCGCAGAATGAACTCAGGCTTGCAGTGACCTTAAAAGGAGCTCCAAATTGGCACTCCTTTTAGAAGACAGGGAAAGTGCGCCCTAAACACGTAGGGCGCACTTTCCCTGTCTTTTCCGCTGCAGCGTGTCCGGACACTGCGGCGGGAGGTTGCCCTCGGCGCGCCGGCCGTGGAGCGCCGTGCGTGTGGTTGCTCCTCCTCTTCCGGGCCTCCAAGACAGCTCAATAAGCCGTCTGCCGAGGCCCTAAGAACCATAAGAAAGGGCTTTTTTGGGTATGTCAGCAGCAAAAGGAAGAAGAAGGAAATGGTAGGGCCACTGTGTGTAGAAGATGGCAAAAAGTTAACAGGGGACAGAGAAAAGGCAGAATTACTCAACACCTTCTTTGCTACAGTCTTCTCAGAAAAGGCAAAGGATAATGGAGCAGAGGACAGAATAGGAGAATTTCAGCACAGAATAACTAAAGAGATAGTACAGAAACACCTGGTTAATGTAAATGAATATAAGTCTCCAGGACCAGATGAATTACATCCAAGGGTATTTAAAGAACTGGCAAACATAGTATCGGAACCATTGGCAATAATCTTTGAGAACTCCTGGAAAACAGGAGAAGTCCCAGCGGACTGGAGGAGGGCAAATGTTGTCCCCATCTTCAAAATGGGGAAAAAAGAGGATCCCAACAATTATCGTCCAGTTAGTCTGACATCAATACCAGGAAAGATTCTGGAGCAGATCATTAAACAGAGAATCTGTGAACATCTGGAAGGTAATTTCATAATCACAAAAAGTCAACATGGGTTTCAGAGAAACAGGTCATGCCAGACAAATCTGATCTTTTTTTTTTATAAAATTACCAGTTTGGTAGATGAAGGGAATGCTGTGGATATAGTATATCTTGATTTCAGTAAGGCCTTTGACAAGGTTCCCTATGACATTCTTGCAAACAAGCTGGTAAAATGTGGACTAGACAAAGGGGGGGAAGCAGATGGGCAGCACGGGGCCGCCCCGGGAAGGTGCAGATCGGGGCTGAGGTATCCGCACACCTTGGGCCCGCGGCGCAGTGTCCCAGCCCCAGGAAGGAGCGCTAAAATAGTGCTTCTTCCGCAAGACACCGAAGGTGCACCACAAAAGGCTGCTGGCGCACCTTCGGCGCCTCTTCCGCCGCAGCGTGTGTGGAAGCTGTGGCGGATAGGCATCCTCGGAGCACCAGCCGTGCGGAGGGTCCGGCACTCCGACGATGTCTTCGGGAAGGGGTTGGGGTGCCCAGCGTGTGGCTGCCCGTCCCCTTCTTTGCCCTGAAGACGGCGCTTTGCGCCGTCTGCTTCCCCCCAAGGTAACTGTTACATGGATTTGTAATTGGTTGACTGGCCAAACCCAAAGGGTGCTCAACAATGGCTCCTTTTCAACCTGGAAAGAAGTGACCAGTGGGGTGCCACAGGGCTCTGTCCTGGGCCCAGTGCTATTCAATATCTTTATTAATGACTTGGATGATGGCATTGGGGGCATAGTTATCAAATTTGCAGATGACACCAAATTAGGAGGAGTAGCTAATAGCCCAGAGGACAGGATCAAAATTCAAAAGGACTTGAACAGACTAGAAAGCTGGGCTAAAGCTAACAAAATGAAATTCAACATGGAGAAGTGTAAGGTACTGCACTTAGGGCGGAAAAATGAAAAGCATAGATATACGATGGGGGACACCTAGCTGAATGAGACTACGTGTGAAAGGGATCTAGGAATCCAAGTGGACCACAAGTTGAACATGAGTCAACAGTGCGATGCAGCAGCTAAAAAGGCCAATGCAATTTTAGGCTGCATCAATAGAAGTATAGTGTCTCGATCAAGAGAAGTAATAGTGCCACTCTGTTCTGCTTTGGTCAGGCCTCACCTGGAATACTGTGTCCAGTTCTGGGCACCACAATTCAAAAAGGATGTGGAGAAACTGGAGCGTGTCCAAAGGAGGGCATGGTGAAGGGTCTTGAAACCAAGTCCTATGAGGAACGACTTAGGGAGCTGGGGATGTTTAGCCTGGAGAAGAGAAGGCTGAGAGGTGATATGATAGCCGTGTTTAAATATTTGAAGGGATGTCATATTGAGGAGGGAACAAGCTTGTTTTCTGCTGCTCCAGAGACTAGGACCCGAAACAAAATTGATGTAAGCTCCAGAAAAAGAGATTCCACCTCAACATTAGGGGGAACTTCCTGACAGTAAGGGCGGTTCGACAGTGGAATACATTCCCTCAGAGAGTAATGGAGTCTCCTTCCTTGGAGGTCTTTAAGCAGAGGCTGGATGGCCATCTGTCGGGGATGCTTTGATTGGGAGTTCCTGCATGGCAGGGGGTTGGACTGGATAGCCCATGTGGTCTCTTCCAACTCTATGATTCTATGAAAACCCAAGCTGTATTTGGCTTTACCTGCTGCCAGATGTTTCACAATTAATACAGATTTTAAGAAGTAACCTCCTTGGATCCAAGCACTAATTACCTTCTCAAACTAAATATGGGCACAGGTCTTCATATATGGAATACTGTGTTCCTTCTAATTCTATACCATTTAATAATTTATGCAGATTAAGTAACTCTTCTACAGAAATTAAGAATATTTTTAAAATAATGTGAATACATAACAAGACCATGGAAGCCAGAGGGCACTAATATCCATATATTAGGTAAGCAATATGTACAACCAGTTTTATCCAGCAGAACTCAGTCAGCACAGGGAGTGTTATAATTTACTGCTTTTCTTGGTAAACCACAGGGGAAAAAAAGAGTAATGCCTTTCAGGCACAATGTTTCTTTCAATTATGTTTGGTGTGGCAGAGTTTCACACCTCCAGCCTAAGGCAGAATTCTAAAGATTATGAAATCTACACAAAATATATATAGTAAGCCATTCATCTTGATAGACATCTTAAGACTAACCAAAAGGCATAAACACTAAATGGCAAGAATTGGAATATATGAAAAAGGAATATTCCACTCCTTTTAAATTCCCAAGTTGGTTGTTTTGCATGCATGATACAGAATTCAAGATTAATAAAATGGTTGTACGTAAAGCTCTGTATTGTGCCAAACACACTCGTGTCCTGTGCCAGAGAAACTCAAATTCTGTGACTGGACTTAATCATGTAAAATAAAATAAAAGTGCATCCATATGATTGTATTGAATAAATTATTCTGCTTGCAAAGCTTAGCATATTACTTTTGAAAATGTTTCCACTACATACTTTATCACATCAGATTTGCATGGTTAACATTTTGTGTGAATGTGCTGTTATACATGAAGAACTGACATTTATCATGCCAGTACAAGCTTCACTCTCTAGTGGTTCCCTCTAGCTTGTAGAAAGGTCATATGTTCAACATTAAGAGGACAGCTGTCCACTTGAAAGACTCATCAGAGGCCAGTTCTTTGTCTGAAGGCATTCTCCACTGGAAGGACTGTCCAGTCTGCGTCTAGATTAAGATGTGGGTATGTATGTGCTTTCAATTTCCCCATCTACTTATTGCAACCCCATGAATTTCATAGGGATTTCATAGGCAAGGAATACAAAGAGGTAGTTTTGCCAGTTCCTTCCTCTGAAATACAGCCTACGGCACCTGTTATTCACTGATGATCTCCTGTTCAAAGACTACCCAGAGCTGACCTTGCTTAGCTTCCAAAATCAGATGGGATCAGTGCCTTTAGAGTATTTAGGCCCTCTGGACTGAAATAAAGAAACTTTTAAAAAGAGAGAAGGGGCCTTGAAGTTGCCAACCAATGATCAGGAACATAAATCACTTTGCTTAGCCTTCCCCACAATGATAAGATCACTTCTATTTTAATTACAGTAATTCATCTGAAAAGCAAGTTTGTATATACAAATTATTATGCAAAATAGCAATGCATTTTTTTTTGTATCAGTGTTAAGTGGCCATCCTTCCAGCATGTCATTACTACTCATGGGTGCACTTAGATGACATATTCTGCGTGGCAGAGTTCAATTAGACAGCCTTTGCAGTCTCTGTCACTCTATGATTCTATGATTTATCACTTGAACTAAGACAGCAAAATCACCATGTGGAAATTTCAACACATATGAAAAAAAGATGTGAATAAAATTTTGAAAATATCTGGAATGTGTAAATGATTACTTGAAATCTTTTGTAATAATCATAATGACTAGAGTTAGTTGCTTAATCAAGCTAGGAAGAGTATATTTCTGCCACAAGAGAGATATAGATTGTTTAACACTTTAGCACAGGGGTAGGCAACCTAAGGCCCGGGGCCGCCGCCGCCCGCCATGATGAGATTGATTATTGTTGTTATTACTTGTTCTTGGGGTTTTCTTGGCAAAATCTCCACAGGGGTTTTGCCATGGCTTTTCTGGGGCTAAAAGAGTGTGCATGCATATTTTTAATTTTTTTTAAAAAAAATATTTTTTATTTTTATTTTTATTTATTTATTTTTGGTGTTTCGGCCCCCCAATTGTCTGAGGGACAGCAACCCAGCCCCCTGCTCAAAAAGGCTGCCTACCCCTGCTTTAGCAACCTGTACAATAAACTACTGCTTATGTAATTCCAACATTTTCTTCACAACCGCAAAATCTCCCTTTAAGTTGGATACTAATTTTTATGCATATATGTTGTTGTTGTTGTTAACTAGCTTCAAGTTGGTCTGGACTCGTGGTGACCCCATGAATGAAACACCTCCAAGACCCCCTGTCCTTAACTGCTCCGCTCAGGTCCAGCAGGCTTAAGTCCATGGTCTCCTTGGCTGAATCTAACTATCTTGTATGTGATTTTCATCTCTTTCTACTGCCCTCCGCCTTTCCTAGCTTTATTGTCTTTTCTAGTGAGTCATCTCTTCTCATAATGTGGCCAAAGTATGACAGCATCAATGTATTCAATGAAGGTTCTGAAGAAGGGTTCAAGCTTGATCTGCTCTAGGACCCATTTGTTTGTCTTTTTAACTGTCTCGGGTATCTTCAGCACTCTTCTCCAGCACCACATCTCTAAAGAGTTTATTTTCTTTCTATCTACTTTCTTCATTGTCCAGCTCTCACATGGTGATGGGAAATATGATGGCTTGCATGATCCTAATTTTGCTATTCAGTGTAATATCTTTGCACTTTAAGGTCTTATCTTGTTTTTTCATAGCTGCCCTTCCCAAATTCCTCTGATTTTTTGACTGAAATCCCTGTTCTGATTAATGACTGATCTAAGGTATGGGAAATCTTTAGTATTTCAATTTCTTCTCATCTATACTGAATTTCTGTAGCTCTTCTGTAGTCATTGTTTTTGTTTTCTTAATGTTCAATAGCAAGCCTGCCTCTTTAAGTTTCCTTAGTCAGCACTTTCCTCTCTGACTCTCTTTAGTAGTTGTTTCAAGTCTTTGATGTTTTCTTCTATTACTATGGTGTTATCTGCATATCATAGATCAGGGGTCGGCAACCTACGGCCCACGGGCCACACCCAGCCCGCTGAGGCCTGCCGACCAGCCCCTGCCCAGTCCTGCTGCCACCGCCGCTGCATTTCGCAGCCACGGGGGTCCTCCGGGGGTGCCATTTTGTGTTCCAAAATGGCGCCCGGAGTCTCACGTGACCTTTCTCATCCTGCCCCGCAACACAAAATGGTACCCCGGAGGACCCCCGAGGCCCGCTGTGGTTGAGGGAGCCCTCCTGGGGGACCCCCGCGTCTGCACAGGGCCTCTCTGAGGCCCGGCGCAATCGAAGGAGCCCTCTTGGGGGGCTCCACGGCCATGCTGGACCTCTCCGAGGCCTGGCACGGTCAAGGAGCCCTCCTGAGAGCGCACCATGGCGGTGGTAGTGCACACACATGCACGCGCACCACCGCAGCCCGGGTGGCATTGGGGGACAGAGGGACCGGCCCAACCCCAAAAAAGGTTGCCGACCCCTGTCTTAGATTGTTGATATTCCTCTGATTTTCACTCCTCCTTTCATGTCTAGACACATTCTGCATACAAGTTGAATTTATAGGGTGATAGAATTCAGTCTTGTCTTGCCCCTTTTCTGATTGGGAACCATTCTGTTTGTCCATATTCTGTTCTGATTGTAGCTTCCTGTACAGGTTAAGCATCAGGAGAATCAAGTGTACTGGCACACCCATTTCTTTCAGGTCAATCTCTAGTTTTTCATGATCTATTCCAGGGGTAGGCAACCTTTCCCCTTTAAGGGCCGAGGGACTTCAGCTCCCAGAAGCCTCAGCCATGTTGGCCAATAGTCCCATGTTGGCCAATAGCTCCTGGGATTCTGGGAGCTGAAGTCCCTCGGCCCTTAAAGGGGAAAGGTTGCCTACCCCTGATCTATTCAGTTAGTCAAAGGCTTTGCTGTAGTCCATAAAACACATGCTAATTTTCTTCAGAATTCTCTGGTAAATGCTCCATTATCCATGATAACTTTACAATGTGGTCCCTAATGCCTCTTCCATTCCTGAATCCTGCTTGCATCTCTGGAATTTCTCTCACCATATGTGGCAGGAGTCTCTGCTACAGAATTTTAAGCATGCCGTTGATGACTGAGGCAGTCATACTCTGGCCATATCATGAAAAGACATGAATCACTGGAAAAGACAATAATGCTAGGAAAGGTAGAAGGTAGCTGAAAGAGAGGAAGACCACATGCCAGATGAATATACTCAATCAGGGAGGTCACAGGACTGTAGAGAACAGGGGGTCTTGGAGTTGTCTCATCCACAGAGTTGCCATGAGTCAAGATTGATGCGAGGGCAGTTAACAACAACAATATATATAGATACAGTTAGATAGATACACAGGACAGATGATACTGCAGTCTTATATGGTTTGCAGTTTTACTGCTTTGGTGGTGAGCTGATCTCAGAAATAGCTATCCATCTCCCATTGGTAAAGATTTTTCAGATGTTAAAAACTACCATGAGAGGCAATCTGAATAGCTCAATAAAGGAAGTTCTGAAAACCTGTTGCCTCGTTAATTACTGTACTTTTCTTCCAACCCACACATACCATCCCTACAAAAAAATTCCCTAAGCCTTTCCTGTGCTTTTGAACATATTACTGTAGTGCTCTTAAACAACATTTTATTTCCTATTTTTTAAAAGCTAAACACTTTTGTTTCGAGAATTATTTTTTTCAGCTTGCCACAAGAACTCCCAAGACTAAAACTGGCTTAAAGAAAATATTGTTGAACATTACTTACATTACACATATTAAATTATACATTTTACATTCCAGGATTCAAACATGCTGTTTGTTTGTTTGTTTCCAGGTGGTGAGAGAGAGAGCTGTTTAAGATACAGCTAAGAAAACTAACTTCCCATTTTCCCTTCCAGAAACTTACATAAAAATTCTGAGAAGGAACAAAATAAGTTATCTAACAAAGCAAAGTCTTTTCAACAATTATACTTTAAATAGATGCTACAGCTAGAACAAAATGCTGTTTCCTTAAGCTAGCAAGATAATGCAACCTTCATTTTCATTTTGTTTCTTTCATCAAGAAACAAAGCAAATTTTCTCCCCAGATCACCTATAAACCAAGGTCGAGGACTTTCATTTAATTTTTCCTTGGAAGCAAGAAGTACAACTGCCTTTCATGACAACTCAGAACAGAAGCTGCTGTACGTGCCTAATGCTATGTCTTGCCTCCTAATAAATGCTGGGAGATGAGAACATATTAAGCCATCCATACAGCAATTGCACTGGCTGTCTTTGAGCATCTGGGCCCAGTTCAAGGAAACTTCATGGCCTGAAACAAACTGCCCTGAGACAAACACACTTTAGTAGCTGCCTTTGTTGGCACAAATTCCTGCATGGATTATGATCTAGTGATAAGGCCCTGCTCTATATAGCTCTGTTTTGTTGTTGTGTGCCTTCATTTCATTTCTGACTTAAGGTGAATCTATCACAGATTTTTTTCTGGGGCTGTAAGTGTCACCCAGTGGGTTTCCATGGCTGAGCAGGGAATCAAACCCTGATCTCCAGAGTTATAATTCAAAGCTCAAACCATTACACTACACTAGTTCTCATGAATTAAAATGTTGTAGTGCTAGGAGCAAGATCTCTGCCACAATAACTCCTAAAGTAAGGTAACACCCTTCCACAAATGAGTATCAACCTGCTCTTTGAACATGGCAATATACAGAGCATGGATGGGAACCATGAGGCCCTCCAGATGTTACTAAGACTACAATTCCTAGCATACCTCACCATCTGCTTTGTTATCTAGCATTGCTGGGGCTTATAGAAAACAAACATTTAGAGGATTGTTGGTTCTCATCCATGACATAAGAACTGTAAAGCCCATTTATTCTAACTGGATTTTAGTTATTTAGTCAAAGCTCTTAGCTGGAAATTAAAGCATGGGTGTTTTCAAAATGACTAGTTTAACGTTTTTTGTTTGTTTGTTTGTTTTTAAAAAAAACGCTATTGGCACAACATTCCAAATTTTAAGAGTGTACTTATATTACAATGTTGTAGCCATTTTTGAGCAGCTGAGCAATTGGCATAAGATTCTAACACTTTAATTGCTATGGTTCCATTCAACAGAATCTTAATATTTGTAGAATCTTAATATTTGTAAGGTTATATACTTAGAATTTTCTGCTAGAGAGCTCCTGTAGGGTAACGTAGAGAAATGCAATAATGCTCTCTGGCTAAGAATGCTGAATACCTAAGAAAACTACAAATCCTAGGTTTCCATAAACTAGAACCATAGCACTTAAAGTAACCACAAGCAGCAATAACTATATTGTGCAGATGCACTCTGGTACAAGAATGGGATATATTGGATCCTCCAATGTTAATTTTACTTAACAATTAGGTAATCTTCATTGAGCTACAAGTAGGTTCTACATCCCAACTTGGATCTCTGGGAACAGAAGAGCATTGTCAATTATATAAGAACTGGGATTCAGCAGAGATTATCTCTCTTAGGAGGAGGAGGCAGTACTATAGCCAACTGACCTTTGAACCACCAGTGCCACTTAACACATTATTCTGGGGGATCACCCAAGATTTCAGAGTATATTTTTGGGACACATAGGTGTTGCAGGGTGAATGAGCTGTTGGTAAAAACAACTGTCCGGCCTCCTCCCAACTAAAGGAGAAATCCATTAAGCATAAACCTGGAACCAACCAAGAGTAAATAACTGAAGGGTTCATCTAATAACCTACTAAGTTTTTGTTTTGTTTGTTTTTTTAAAAATGCAAACAAAAAAATTATTACAAGCTTGCACTATGAGACTGTTCAGACTTGCATTAAAATAAAGAACCTCTGCCACCTTGTGACAGGATGATTTTTCTTCTTTTAAATGTTTTCTTTTTCTTTTCTTTTTTTAAGTAACAAACAATAATCAACCAAAGGTTTTTTTGAGTGGTACTGTATAAGTAGATTCAAACAAGGTACTTATAATATAAATACGAGGGGGGACAGAAAGCTTGTTTGGATTTGTAGCTGTTAACTGTTCTCTACATAGTCATCAAACAAATTTACACATTTTTCTAGAGTTTCTTGACCCTCCGAATACTGTTATTGTAGATGTCGGCAGATTGTGCCTTAAACCACTCTTCCACTTCATGGATGACATCATTTCTGTTATCAAATCGGTGACCCCGCAACGGATTTTTCATTTCTGGGAACAAGAAAAAGTCACTTGGTGCAAGGTCAGGAGAATAAGGTGGGTGCTGCGAGATCTCAAGCCACATGCCCTTGCTTTATTAACTGCAACTTCAGATGAGTGAGCTGGTGCATTGTCAGCTAGGAGAGGAAAGCCTCTGGACAGCATACCACAGTGTCCCTTTTTTAGAGCACCTCCTCACAACTTGTCCAGAAGATTGCTATAGCTTGCAAGGTACCGTATATACTCGACTATAAGTCAAGAAATTTATGCCCCAAAATTGACTTTAAAATCCTGGGTCAACTATATGCAGGTTAGTATATTAGTAATGCTTAGAAAGGTCCTAAAACAAGCAAGCCTGATGCCCCACTCTCCATTTAATACCAATTCCGTCCCTCCCCATCCATTTTGCAAGACCTTGCTTCCTATGGAAAACACTCTCCAGTTAAGTCCACTTGCCTCTCTCTCTATTCCATTTTACAAAACCTTGCTTCCTATGGAAAATACTCTCCAGTTAAATCCACCTGCCTTTTTCTCTACTCCGTTTTGCAAAACCTTGCTTCCTATGAAAAAAACACCCTGCCTTTAAATCCTGTTGCTTCTCTCTCTCTCTCTCTCTCTCTAGTTGGTTTTGCAAGACCTTTCTTCCTATGGAAAACACTCTCCATTTAAATCCACTTGCTTCCCTTCCCAATCCAATGTTGAAACTTCTCCTCCAGCACCTGGGAATCGGTGGTCCTCAGGGAGAAGTCTAGAGAAAGAGAAGGAGGGATGGAAGTGGTATTTCCCCCTTTCCATCCTTCTTTATAGCCAAGTTTAACCCTTGACTTATCCACAGGTCCAGGATTTTAACCCTGAAACCTTCCCTTGACTGATACATGAGACTGACTTGTACACAAGTATATATGGTAATCTGTGAAAATGACTCCATGACAGCCCTAAAAACTTGAGAGCATGACCTTCCCTGTTGACTTCTGTACCTTTGCCTTTTTGTGGGGAGGGGAATTAGCATGCTTCCACTCCATGCTCATGGTTTAGGTCTCTGGATCATAGTGATAAATCCAAGATTTATCCATGGTTACCAGATGACCAAAAAAAATCCTCTTTATCCTGTTCCAACAGTGTCAACATCTGTCTTGAAAAATCACGCTGTGTTTGTTTCTGGAAAGGAGTTGGCAAATGTGGAACCCAGTGTGCAGACACCTTAGACATGTGCAGTTCATCATGAATAATTCTCAACTGTCTTCCAGGATGAAACACTCCACTTTCTTCACTGTGGCCACATCGTCTGTCAATGATGGTCTTCCAGGTCTTGGCTCGTCTGTGAGGATCATGTGATCAGTTTGGAAATTTCCTTTCCACCTCACAATAGTGTTATAAAATGGGCAATCATTTTCATTAACTACCATCATCTTATCCATGAATTTGCCAGGCAATATTACCCTTCAAATGCAGGAACTTTATCACACTGCAAGCATCAATCTTCTCCATCTAACAATTTAGTCACTTCTGGCACAACCTGTAACAAAAATAAAGGACACAAATAGCTGATTTTCTCAACATCGTGCACTTAGGGACCAATGATGACACTGACAAAATTTCATTAATATACCATAATAACCTCTGGGTGGAAATTATTACTTTACAATACCCCCTCATATAATGCTAGATTTGCCCCCTCCCTGTTCTGAAAAGCAACTGGGGATAGAACAGATTCATATTACAATAACAATTACAATAGATTTATTACAGCACATAGCCAGCATAGTAAAAATAAATAATTGAATTGATTTACAAAAATTACAAAAATTACTAAGAGAAAAATAGGACAACTAAGCAAATATAAAATACGCAATTTAGTACAAAAAGTACTGTCCATTTATGATTTGAGATTCCAGTTAATTTCAGTGCTTGGTCATTTCATTCTCCTGTTGATTTCAGTAAAAGTAAATAAAACATGTCACCTTTCCAAATTAATTTTCAATTATTTTAAAGAAATTGAAAAGTCTAGAGAAGAGAAGAACCACCAATTAGTCCCATAACTGCCCAGAAGTGCATGGAATACTAAATAGTTCAGATTTGCATTTTAAAAATGGAAAATATTTCAAATAGATAGTGAAGTCTACAACACGTCCACTACTTCAGAGGTTTAAACAATTATATCTTACAAAATTCCAGGAATATGATATCAAAGAAGTCCATTTTTGAATCTCCAGAAGTTAAGCATTTTCTAATTTTTGAAAGGTAAGTCTATTAAGCTTGAAAGCCTAGTATGATTAAACCACAGCTGTGATTTTAAAACCTAAGGCAATTCCTTTAGGATTTCATGTAGACTGCTGGTGAGGCTGTGTTTAAACTATTTTAAAATTTAAATCCATTCTGAATCTGACTCTTAGGGCAATCTAGGAAAATTTACATCATGACTGCTCCATTAAAAGCTATGGATGGGAATAAATGTATAATTTATGCAATAGTATATAAATACAACTAGAAGAAATCTCATTAAATGCAATGCAATTTACTTCTAAGTAAGCATGCAGAAGAATTCACTGTGAGTTAAATTTCATTGATTGGGCTGGGAATCAGTCATGATGCACTTTGCTGGATTACATCCAGTGACTTGACTCTATTGAAAATCCACAAACTGGAAAATATCCTACCCGGTCCGCCATCTCTGGTTCTTTTCTGTCTGCATGTAGAAGATGACAGTTTTCTCTTGCCAGTTTCTGGACAAGTTCAAGGTGCCCAATATCCTCTCGTTCTTGAAGCTTGCACATAACTCCTGCCTTGAGAGTTGGAGGGAAAGCAAAGAGATACTTAAATCCACAATCCCAGGACATGACCAACTTGTAACTTTAAAATGAAAATATCTTTCCCGTCATTGTATCTTAACTCTGCACTTTTGTGCTGAACAGACTGTTTGCTGCTTCTTTAAGGGAAAGGCAATAACGTTCTCAAAAATCCCACTTCTTTCAAGCGATTCTAGCCGCTTAGCAAAATGAGAACAGCATGAACTAAAACAGCAACTATTGTGGGTGCAGCTGATATGCTAACTGTGTGTTTGTTCCTGTCAACCTATTTCCTGTTACATAAGAGAACATAGCAAGAGGTTAGAAATCCATGGGAAAGTTAGCCAAGAACAGTCCTGGAAAAGGATGGAGAGAAACAGAGTCATCCCTAAAAATAACAGCACAAGTTTCTATTTCTCACACTCCACCCTTCTTCGTATGCATGGAATATAGTCACTGAAATATGTTAAATACGAATACCAGCAAATACGAATACATATCAAATAACAACTGTGCTGCTTCAGATGCATTATGGAGGTATATGCAAATGCTTTGTATTGTTAAGATATATAAGCAAGAGAATTAACACAACATTGTGATTTTTTAAAATTCTGTGCACATGAAGGGAAACAAAGGACAGAATTACCACCAAGTTCACCATTCATCTAGGCTACAAGAAATCACAAATAGAGGATGAGTGAATCAATTGTATCACTCCACAGTACTTGCAAAACAGATAGTACTAGCTAACTTACGGTAAATAAATTACAAGCCTTTTCTTCACATTTGAATGCTTGTATACAGCGACTGTATGAACAGGTAACTATGGTTGGCCCCACTTTCTGCCCATTGGCTCAAAGATGAGAACATGCCCTGTATATCTGAGTACATACCATACATACTCATAAATATATAGGACCTGTTTTCATCTTTGAGCCAGCAGGCAGAGAGTGGGGCCAACCATAGTTACCTTTTCACACAGTCACTGTATACAAGC
The DNA here is from genome assembly GCA_026167975.1 of Phrynosoma blainvillii. Classification (NCBI taxonomy): domain Eukaryota; kingdom Metazoa; phylum Chordata; class Lepidosauria; order Squamata; family Phrynosomatidae; genus Phrynosoma; species Phrynosoma blainvillii. Next base: position 45,731,714 of record JANUYF010000005.1, read on the forward strand.
ATCCAAATCAATCTTGAACTCTGATTGCAGAAACATCTTGATCATATATAAAGCATTGTGCACACAAGGCCTCCTTTCATTCACCTTTCACTTAAAGCACAGAGTTATTTGTCTTACTCACAGATTCAAATATGAGGAGAAGATTACAGGGGAAAGACACTAGTCAATCTAACTAGATACAAAAATTAATTCCATTCTAATTTTGCTACTGTGATTTGAGGCAGTTTTTTAAATAAATAAATAAATAAATCATCTTCACCTGTATATGGAGATTAGCACAAGTTATATACCCATTGCTGCTATGTGGGTGGTATAAAACAGGTGTTCTTAATCACAACCTGTGCTGAAATACTCAGAAAAATACAGGAAAAACAACTTGCTACTGTTGTATTTGAAGCACTCATAGCCCACCATGTGGACATTGTAGCACTTAAGCAAGTCCTAGAAAAGATATCCCTAGAGGAAAGTCATCACACTGATGTAAAGATAAGTTAGTTAGTAGTAACATGAAGGTGAAATACAGGAACCTTTGGGAAAAAGAGGACAAACGACTGTCATCACATTCAGCTCAAAATAATGCTCTCAGAGGTATTCTAGCCCTGAGAACTCCTGCTGACTGCTAGACTGAATACAATAATCTGTTTCCCTACATTTAAGTTTTGTATTCCATTAATTAGTCCATAGATAATCAGTGTACAATTGTAACAAGTGTACAATTAACTTAACAAATTAACTTACAACTACCTGGCAAGGCAGTCATTGCCACTGTTAAATTGAAAAGAGTCATTTTACATTTTGGCACCTGATCAGAAATCTAGGGAAGAAGAAGACTGTTCCACACTTGGAAATCTTGCAGACTAGCTTACTGAACACACCTAGTAAGTTACCACTTGATAAATGGCCATCAGCATTCATCAAAAGTTTTGTCTAAGTGGGAAGAAAAACCCTATTAGCACTGCCAAATGAGCAAAGCTGGAAACTAATACATAGTATTACCCTGGGGCATCTTTTTGTTCCATTTTAACACCTCAAATTATTTCTATAGAGCCAAAATGGAAAATAAGTTTAAAAGCACTGCAATGTTTGTGAAACTGTCAAAGTAGCTTCCAGACAAATTGAATGACTGGATTCACTGAAATTAAATTACTGTTGTTTTCTCTAATCCACCCATATAATCTTATTAGCATGCTGCTTATTAGAGCAGATGAATACTTAATGAATTCTTTTGTCTTTAAATCTTGAACAAAAACAAAAAACCTTGAAATGAACATTTATATAAACTAATTGTGATAGGAAGCAGGATCAGCCTGAAGGCAAAATTTAAATACATTAAGTGCAAGTCATAATAACTGGTTATTTCAACTGTTCTCCAGTAAAAACTTTGAGATGTAATATGTCCACTTTGCTTGTGAATGAAATAGCATCATAGGGATGGGTACATATGCTAATTTCAAGCTATTTTCTCATAGTTCTTAACTGCCATCAAGTTGACTCCGACTTATGGCAACCCTATGAAACAGAAAATGAAACAGTCATTTTGTCCTCAACAGCCCCGCTCAGGTCTTGCAGACTCAGGGCCATGGCTTCTTTGATTGAAGCTAGCCATCTGCATCTGGTTTTCCTTTTTTCCTACTGCTGTTACATTACCAAGCATAATTGTTTTTTCTAGTGAGTCCTGTCTTCTCATTATGTGTCCACAGTATGACAGTCTTGGTTTACTCACTTTGGCTTCTATGGATAGTCAGGCTTTATTTGCTCTGTACCCATTTGTTTGCCTTTTTGGCAGTCCACAGTATCCACAGAACTCTTCTCCATCACCACATTTCAAATGAGTTGATTTTCTTCCCAATAGCTTTCTTCACTACCCAGCTTTCACAGCCATACTTAGTAATGGTAATACTATAGCATGGACCATTCTGGCTTTAGTATTCAGTGATATATTTTTACACTTCAGGATCTTGTCTAGTTCCTTCATAGCTGCCCTTCCAAATCCTAGACTTTTTCTGATTTTTTGATAGCAGTCTCCACTTGAATTAACGATTGAGCCAAGGTATGGAAAATCTTGAAATATTTCAATGTCATCATCATCTACTTTAAAATTACATACATTGTCTGTGGTCATTATTTTTGTTTTCTTAATTTTCAACTGCTTTTGCTCCTTCTGCCTTGACTTTCTTCAGTAATTTTTCTAAGTCTTTGTTATCTTCTGCTAATAATATGGTGTCATTCACATACTTTAGAAATTTGATGCTCCTTTCTCCAGTTTTCACAGCTCCTATTATGTAGCTAATCCTGTTTTATGCATGGTATGTTCAACATACAAGTTAAACAGATGGGTGATAAAATAGAGCCTTGCTTGACCCCCATGCCAATTGAAAACCATTCCATTTCTTTGTATTCTCTCCTAACAGTAGCTTCCTGTCTTGAGTACATGTTACACTTTCAAGGGACTCCAGTATAGGCATAACTCACTTAACAAAGCCTCTGACAAAGAATCTACTTTTTACAAAGTATTTTTATGGCCACCTTTTTCTCCCTTTTTACTCCTCATCTGTTTTTAATAGCATCAACATTGGGAAGATAGTGACAAGAGGGATGGAAAAATGCAGATTTTCAGTGTCAAGTTGCAGCAGTGTATAAACAATGCACTCAAGCTTCAGCTGGAAAAGAGTGGGATTCAGCTTTAGTTGATCCTACTATGGAGTTTATCAGACAGGATGGATCCCATGCAGAAACTGGATTTAAAGTGAAAACAATCTGCAAAAGTGGGTTGTCTTTCACACAATGTTTGGGGTTAACCCGAACAGAAAGCAGAAATAACCCGCAAAAGTGGGTTGTTTTTCACACAATGTTGGTGTCAAGGAGAAATAACGTGACATTAATCTGAATGAAAAGTTGCCCAAACCCACTCCTTTTTACTTTCAGGAACTTCCAAAAGTAAAAAGGAGCGGGTTTTGGCGACTGTCTGTTTGGATTGATGTTGCATTATTTCTCCTTTACACAAACACATGGGGAGGGGGAACCCACTTTTGTGGGGGGGGGGTTCAGATTTTTAATTCCTGTTTCTGCATGGGATTTAAGCAATTTGCCTTCATGTGACAAGGTCCTATGTAGCTTTGTGTGTCTGCCTACAAAAGGCAAAGTAAGTAGCACCTGCTTCCATAATCCACTACTGAACAGGCATGAGTTTAAAAAAAGAGAGAGAGATAAGGGGAGAGCAAATAAACTTGCCACATCACTTACCACCAATATGTTAAAAGAAAGCATAAGTCTATAGGTTTGAAAAGCGGAGGCTGGTGAAAGAAAATAAAATCATCCCTGGATACATTTTGGAAGAAACTTTCAAGTGGTCTCTAGAAAGCTCAAAATGTTTTTGTTTACTTATGCAAGGTTTGCCAGACTTGCTTGGTTCCTTGCTCATATCGTTAGTTTCAAAGAAAAAATCTAGTTGAAGCATACTGAACTACTCAACTTTTTTGTGTTGTAGGAATCTAACTCTATTCTCTCCATGCTATTTCTGCCTCTGGTACCAAAGTTTCTGTTAAAGAGGTAATGTTCAGGAACACATCTACTTCATTAATTGAGGTATATCTGTAATCCAGGCATGGAGTTACCAATGCACTAGCCATCATAGCAAGCTATCTTCACAACCATGTCTGGGAAAATGTTTTATCACCAAAAAAAAAAGTGAAGAATTTTAACATTTTATTAGTAATCTTTTTCTACCTGTGCATGCTTCTGATCTTCCTGCCCAGCTGCTTCTTCACTGCAGTTTTCATCATCATGGCTCATTACTAGTTAGAAGAGATAAGGAACACATATAAGATGGGTTCAAACACAAAATTGAAAGCTAACTAGGTCTATCCCAGAATAAAATTCACTGGTTAAAATTGTGCATTTCGTTAGCAATGCCTGTACGTGCAACGATGAACAAACAATTTGCATAAGTACTGCCAATTTTAAATGAGATTTGACATAGCTCCCCCATATTCAACAAAAGGCAGCGTTTATGCATCCACTTTAATAAGAAACTTGGCACAGCCATTGACAAAGTGTGGCTCTCCAAATATTGCCTGACTGCAACTCCCATCATATCTTCCAATTGGATATATTTGCTAAGGCTGATGGAAGCTGAAGTCCAAGGACATCTACAAGACCTTGGTTTGCTCAACCCTGGTCTTTACTCTGAAATGCCTGCACTTGCAATGTTGTACAAATACTTACTTTCATTCAGGAAAAAGAGTTCTTTAATATTATATGTTGTTGTTACTGCATTTATATTTCAATATTCTTGCAAAGAGTTCAGAATGGGATATATAAGCCTTCCCTCCCTTTGTCTTCAGTACAACTAGTGATCACCTTAATCCAACTGGAGGTTTCGTTAGCTCTCCTTTCAGACTGTAGTGTTGTTGTTTTTTCAGATTCTAGTTCAGGATGGGAATCATGCAACTGTCCAGATGCTGTTGCACTGCAACCCCTATTATTCCTCATCATTAGCTATTTTGGTCAGGACACAATGGTCCAGGGATGGATCATTGTAACTCCTGGGTTCATAGCTCCATACTCTGTTTTGCAGGTGCTGGTACTTTAAGAACTGTAAATACTTTTGCCGCTGAAGGAGTTAATACAGAAGCAGGGAGAGGCCTTCCCACACTACCACAGCTCCAAAGGAGCCATCCTCAGTCAGAGGAATGTAGAAGGGCTACTATAGGCAATGCAATTGAAACCACTGGACAGTCCCTGGTGGGAGGAGGTTCACCTCCCATAAATTTATATCAAGACCCATTCCAAGGTGGAAGGGGATTCTTTCTGAGGATTCTTTCTTCTGTTTCTTCACCCCCTCCTCTGACAACATTTTGTTGTTGTTGTTTCCTTTAAATGAAATAAAAATGTAACACTTAATATTAGAGAACCACCATACACAATATTCATACAAAAACAAAAAACCCAAGCCAAAGCACAGTGTACTTAGCACATAGTCTCAGCGTAGCACCCTGCCTTCTTCTACAATTTGAAAGCCAGGATCATAAACCAGTGTTTGTTCTTGGCTTATAGATATTGAGCTGTGTAAAAGTGTGAGATGAGAAAACGGTGGTAATTTCTTCAAATTCATCAAGACTTAAAATCTCTGGGTGGTAGGCAGAATCAGCAGTAAAAACTTTTACTTTGCCAACATGAAAAATCTTCCTCTATACATTCGCTATATGAGAACAAAGGACAACACTCTTGTTACTTACACATAAAAGCTATGCTTATGAGAGCCACAAATCTGTTCCATGTGGCACATATAATGCAACCAGACTGCCAAGACTGAAGTCCAGTTTATTGCTACCACACACCCTTTCTACATTATTTATCCTGTTTTATTCATAGGACAGGTCACCATGAATAAAAGAATGCAAAGATCTTAAATGAGCATCAGCTTGGTGAAGTACAATTCCAAATGCACTCATCTGTAAATGAGCTAAAGAGTTCAGGATGTTGATTTTTTTTAACGGTCACTTAAAGATCAGGAGTCTATGCCTTGATTTAATTTCCTTACTCCCTTGTGGACAACAGGAAGGATTTTTCATTCAAGACTCTCTATAAAACCAATAATAAAGTAAAGACTTGCTCCAGGAGAGAGATTGCCTATATTTATACACAAAGAGGATTACTGTTCTCGCATACACACACACACAAAGGGGGGGGGGAAAGAGGCATATGGTTCTTTAGACAAAGAAATAATTACCTACTCTAACATTAATGGAATATTCATTTCAGGTGGACCGCAAAAACATAACTGATTACAACTAATAAGAACTCTGGTTCAGAATTTCCATCATTAATTCGTCATTTCTAGCAGTTTACCACTTGCACACAGAGGATTCTGTTTCTAAAATGAAATCTAGCACATAGGACCAGCACATAGTTTTCTGATAGCTTTCATGAGGCTATGAAAGAATACAAGGGCATAGCTTATAATCAGATCTGTGTATACCAAACACATTACTAAAACTAAATCAATCCCAATAAAACATCAATAGAATTCATTGACTTTCCATCAATTTCTGTTTCTCAGTTTTGATCCCCCCCCTCCACACACATACACACACACACACACAAGGTTGAAAACCTAGAATAGGAATATTGTGCCTATCTGGTCAATAAAATGAAGGAGGCACAGAACAGCTCTCACCTAAAACAACAATCTGTACCTGAAGGAATGGAGTACACATAATGCTATATCTCGCTATGATACAAAAGGTTCAAAAACCCACAATAAGATGCTATTAACACTAAACCCTCTGTGTACAATTTATTCAGATCATTTTATGTCCAATTCCACCCAATATGATTTTTAAACATATTGGTCAATTTATTTATATATCACTTTCCCACAACAAGCTGTGCCGAAAACAACTTGCAAACACTGCCAAAATACTCCACATTTGATGGAAGCAGTGGGGAGAAAGAAAATGAGCATTCTGCAAAGTGTTAATAAATTACAGTGGATCCTTTGTATATGCAGTGGATTCGTTCCAGACTGTCTGCCCCCCGCATATGGAAAAAACCATGGGACCTCAAATCCTGTTTATTTTAATGGTGGCCTGCTCCCGCGTGTGCTACTGTGCGTGCACCATGGGTGCACGCACCATTTTGTCCCTCTGGGGTTGCTGTCCATGTGAGCTTAAGTCCGAGTACAGCAAGCTCACATATGGGATGGGCAGACTGTAAAACAAAATAAAACGATGCAATAAAAAGGACTATATTCAGTGCAACAGAAAAACCATCAAGCTCTAATATGCCTAGCAAAATCAATATTGACAGCCGCCCCCATCAAAGAAACAGAAATCTCTCTGTTCTTGGAGGAGGGGGGCTGTGCTTCCTTCAAGTATATAGTATTTCCATCAAATGCAGCAGCACTCCAAGTAACCAATTCAGCCTGGCATTAATACAGTAATGAGAACTAGACACTACTCATCTGCCTTTCACTTTTCTCCTTCCAACAGTACTAACAACAGTATTGGGAAGTGCTGGAATGTTAAGTACTCTACCCACCCCCTCAATGCAAGGCCTTGCTGTTGTTAATTATCATCCATTTGGCTTCAGTTTATGGTGACCTTATGAACAAGACATAACATGTCATATTAACAGCTTTCCTAAGGTCTTGCAGTCTCAGGCTGTGGCTGCCTTGGTTGAGTCTATTCACTTGTAGTGCAGTCTTCCCCTCTTTCTACTGCTTTCCACCTTATAATATATTATAATATATACCAAGCATTATAATAATTTACTAATGAGTCATTCCAATGAGTTGGAAGATTAGGACTTTGAAAGGCAGCTATGAAGAAACTAGACAAGTTTGTGAACTGTAAGATATATCACTGAATACTAGGATAGTATATTTCCCATCTCTATGTATGGGTGTGAAAGCTCTCATTCATTCGGTCCTCATGGGTCAAAGTCAACTCAAAGCCAATTAACAATAACAGCAACATTTAGTCTCATGACATGTCCAAAGGTAACCTCAATTTTTGGCTTCTAGAGTTCAGGCTCATTTGCTCTTAGACCCACATATTTGGTTCCAGCCACTAGTGCAGGTCTTATTGAACCTCAACAAGCCACAGAGGCCTAGCCTAGGCGTAGTTAAAAGAAGTTAAGGTCTTTGCAGCAGATGCAATGGTTATCAGCTGGCTCCTTCCTCCCAAGAAGAGTAATAGCAGCAAAGAATAAAGGTTGGAGCATAGCATAGTAACGATGAGCATATTCAGACGGGTAGGATACCATTGGCCAACTCCATGGTATCCTGCCAGTGATTCCACTCCATTTCAGTCCCCAGGCTGGGACAGTGACAGGCCAGTATTCACATGCCTACCTTCTGCCATGTTGTGGATCTGTTGCCACTGCCACACACCCCTTACCTGCCACCATTGTCGCATCCACTCCTCTGCTGTAGGCCATGAGAGTGGAAACAAGGCACCTGATTACACCCACTTGACCAGGCACCACCTTCCAAAGTCATTGGCTGTGTTGGAGGCCTTCTGAGTGGACACGGCAGAGGCAGCAAGTAAGGAGTGTGTGGGCCCATGCTGTCTGCCAGTTGTCATGGCAGAGTTTCCAGGACACCCAGCTGCAAACAGCCAATCTTTCTGAATAACCTTAAAGGCCCTTTGGGCCAGGGTGGGTCCAAGATGGTTAGATCAGTATCTGGACTAGCCAATTCTGGACTGGGGCTATAGAGGACAATGCCAGGCTAGGGTGAACACGGGCCTTTTGGCCCATGCGTTCAGCCCCATAGTAGCACAGACATAAGCAAATGTGTTAAAATTACTTCTATTTGATTTGGAATAGTTAAGTTACAAGATCTCAAAATATATTTTAAAGTTACATGGCAATGCACTGTCTTTGCTTTTCTGTGTTATGATTACTGTATATGTTTATTTCTACCCCACCATTCTCTCTCTGAAAGATTATTCAACACAGCTACCAGAGTGCATTCTACAGAGTTTTCAACAGCAGCTTGGTATTATATGTTCATTTTTGTGTCACATATAGCTTCAAAATAACCTGATTTTTTAAACAAAATTAATCTGAATTATTTATCTCTGAGTCCACTTAAAGACTCATAAAATAAAGAGTCATTATATTTGTGTCTTCTATTGCATTGCACAGAAATTAAATTTCTAAAAGGGTACCACCTGTCTGGAGCGATAACTTCTCAACACAAACTAATGAATTATAGGAACATAGGATTCTGCTGCCAAGCAAGCTGTAACAATAGAGCCAAGGAAAGTGTGAACTTCCTCCCTTTAGCTTTATAGTGTGTTAACAATTAACACTATCACTGACCATTTTGTGCTGAAGGTTTAAGCAGATACACAAAACACAACCCAATTCCCTTGCTGGCAATGCTAAGTGGCAAAAAGCTCCCCCAGTTCTATTGACTCACACAAACACCAGTTATATTTCCTTAAACTGCAGGAAGGGGATCTTAAAGCATTTGAGACTAATAGACGATAATGATCTGAAGTGGAAATTATGAACTCTTTCCTTGCCACAACACAGGAACTTTTCACAGCCCAGACTGCAGAAACCTCAGCAAAAATATATTGGAAAGCATCTCATTTCCAACCAGCTGTGGCAAATGTTTGAAATATCTGCTAAAATGGCACAGTCAGTAAATTTGATAACACCATACAGAAATTAGGCTGCTGGTAATATATCATCCATTTTATAGTAAGGATTCTAAAATGGCACAAAAACAAAGACACAAAAATGACATAGCAAGAGCTTAAGAATGACTGGGGAGCAGATCTGAAATCGCAATCTGGGAAGGGAGTAGCAGGATTTCTTTCAAATTGTGGGCAGTCAAGGAAAGAAGTAATGCTCCTGTTGTTGTTTCTATCTAACCTTTCTCTCAAAATTGGAACTCAAGGTAGCTTACTATTTTAAAAAAAGAGTCACTGAATCCACAAAGCACTGACTATGTCTGAGTTGCAATTAAACTATGGTTCCAATTTTGCTCCAGCTATGAATATATTTTGAAATATAGGTACACAAAACAGCCTCCCTCTGCTAGCTATCAAACAGGCCACTAGAAAAGAGGAAGGCTGTTTAGCTTTTTAAATCAGCTAAACTAAAATCTTTACCAAACTAGGGGATGGGTGGTGCTAAAAAGTGAAGCAGTCATTTACTGTGCATTTGCAAAAACACGTAGAAATAAAAATCCTGTAAAGGATAATGGCTAAATGATACAAATTATGAGAAATTTGTACTTTTCAAAGTATAACTAAAATATAAACGAAGACAGGTATACCATTGCAGGTACACCATTGATCCAGTAAGACATACCAGTCTGGATTAAAAGATGTGATACTTACAGGAACCATCTGTATGAATGGAGTTCTATGTGTTGCTATTGCTACAACTGTGGTAAGGGCCTTTACAGTTCAAAAACAACTTGCTTAATGATAAGATCTGCATATGCAGCCCTTTTTCCTCTTCCTTCCCAGCAGGCATATATTTTCTTTTCTTTTTTCTTCTCTCCCTCTCTTTTTTACATCCAGCTGTCATCTCTAACTCTGTTATCTCCTCTGTATGCTAGGGGTAAATATTGCAACAACTACCTAGACCAAGTTAATAAATATCTTTTTCACTGAAGCTAGAGGTTGTTGTTGTTTTTTCAATCTTGTTCTCCAGTGTCCTCAGTGATCATAGTGTATAATTTAATTCAATTTAAATATAAATTACTTCAGTGTAATGCTATATTTTTAAATTGACAATAATATGAAATGAAATGCAATTTTCTATCTCCGGTATGCAAATGGTCATTAACTTTCTTTTGACCTGAGGTGTAGAGCTAATATTGAATTTACAGGGAAGGCTACTCATTATGCTCATTTGGTTTCCAGAGAGAAAGCCAATCCCAAAGGATCCATTTGTCAGAGATCAAATAGGAAATGGGATTTTATCAACCCAGCCCCACATCTTTCAAAAAGGCTCCTGCATCTTCCTATCATGTTCAGATATTTAGGAATAAGCAGAAGATTATAGCTACAGCAGAACATTAAGACAGGAGGTTTCCCCGTGTTCTTTTTATTTTTAAAGAAAACCTCTGCAATTAAAATGTAACATTTTTGAATTTGGCCTGCTTGACACTATGTTACAAGCAGAGTTAATTAGTGTTCCTTTTCTCTACTCTGGTTAATTGACCTCAAGAGAGATGAGCCACAAAGTTAAGCACAAGAAACCAGGCATACCTATATTAGATAACTGGCATTATAATACTTGTATACTGGATTATTATCTAGAATATTTTCTGAGTACTATGGATTATACATTTATTGCCTGAAGCTAGTTTAGAAAACTCAGTACCACTAATGATTTCCTCCATATTTAAATGCAGAAGACTCCATTATCACAATCAGTTGTGCATATACATACAGGTGCAATATCCCATGCATGATCATCGTGCATCATCAGTCCACAACTGATATAAATTTGATGCATTTTTGTCCACAATTGTGAAAAATCTGATGGAATAACTCTTGCATTAAAAGATCTTATACTGTTGTTGTTGTTTTTTTAAAATATGCATCTGAGTGGGTTGTGCTTTGGGTTTCTTTACAAATTTCATTTAAAAATACTTCCCACTCAGTCATAAACCTCATGGGTCATTCTGGGGTAGAGGGAAACATTCCTGGAAAGCTTTCAAAATAAGACCTTGTTTTTATATACTGTTGCTGTTTTTCAGACAAACATATGGAATCTACATGATGATAAAGACAAGTCATTTAATTAAAATAGCCCTCAGTATCTGCATTTTAGAATGCATCTTTTGAATATCCAATTGCCTTTTCCTTCATAGCCTCATGATTTCACATTGAGCACTTTTACATTCATAGAGCCATACAGCAACATTAGAGAGCAATGCAGCAGTCTAAGAAAATTTGCTTACTGGATTCAATAAGCAAGAAAACTATTTCCCAATAAGTATGCATGAATGTGTGCATGAGAGCTAGTGTGTTGCAGTGACTTTGGATACTCTGGACCAGGGGTAGGCAACCTAAGGCCCGGGGGGCCGGATGCGCCCCCCCCCCCCGAGGCCTTTGGACCGGCCCTAGGCCCATCCTGCAGCCGCCGCCGCCCGCCATGATGATATTGATTATTGTTGTTAGTACTTGTTCTTGGGTTTTTCTTGGCAAAATCTCCCCAGAGGTTTTGCCATGACTTTTCTGGGGCTGAGAGAGTGTGCATGCATATTTTTTTAAAAAAATATATATTTTTTAATTTTTATATTTATTTATTTATTTATTTATTTATTTATTGTGCTTTGGCCCCCCAATTGTCTGAGGGACAGCAACCCGGCCCCCAGCTCAAAAAGGTTGCCTGCCCCTGCTCTGGACTATGACTCTAGAGACCAGGATTCAAATCCCTGCACAACCATGGAAACCCATTGGTTAACCTTGGTCAAGTCACATTTTCTCAGGCTCAGCAGAAGGCAAATGCCAACCCTCTCTGAACAAATTTTGCCAAGAAAAACCCATTATAGGTCCACTTTAGGTTTGTCATAAGTCAGAAACAACCTGAAGGCACACAGCAACAAGTGGGTTTTTAAACCTCCTCATATCTAAAGTTCTCTGAGCAGTGTACAGAAGACTTCAATTATAAAACACAAATCATCAATAAGAAGTAGAACTAGCACACAATAAAACCAAGATAATACCAGCCACAGAGAGTAGAGTACTATAATCTAACAACACTAAAAATAAAAAATGTTCATTTGGCACTGAAAATACTGTAATGGACACAACAACCAAGCTTCTCTAGGGTAGGCATGCCACACAGAAGATGCAAACTTTATTGAACTGGGGCAATACAAAAGAAGAAACTGGAAAGAAGAGAATGCAAGTAAATATATCTTGTTCCTTTCAATTGTCTTTGCACTGTGTGTGTGTGTTGCATGCAGTACAATACTAAAATAGAATCAAAAATTTAGAATACTCACCTGATTTTCTTGCCTTCAATGCAAGAACAGTAGCCAGTTCTCTCTGCACCTAACACACCAAGAAGATAAAGTGTTACATATGGTGCTGATAAAACAGAATATTGGTACTGATAAAGTTCAATTTTAAAATAAATATATGTGTAGGTACTCTTTATTGAGTTTTCATCCATAAAATACTATAAATAGTAAAAAAAAAATCCACAAAAAACAACAAACACTACTAGCAGTCTGGGTCTCCATTTTCCATGGCAGAAGACTTAGCTCTCATTATGCAGTTTATTAATCCATCAGGAAATATGTACAAAGACGTCTTCCATTTCCCTTCAGCTCAGAATACAAGAGCTAATACAGGATCAATAGCCATGTTTCCCAGGGGAATAAATGAATGATAATAGGTAGGCCATTGTCAGAATACCTCATCTGTACTTCAGGTATTTCAGGAGTTTGTAGATGAAAGGAAGCCTATGTCTATATATTGACCTGGACATCAGCAGATGTAAATCAACACAGAGCCTATCAGTCCACAACATACATCGTCTTGCAGTACCAGCATAGTAACAGCTTTCAGGTCATGTTAAATTATAATTTATTGCCTGCTTTTAAAAGTATATCCCATGGGCCTACAATAGCAGAGATGGAAAAATTACTCCCATGCTCTCAAGAAAGAGCTGGGTGAATTCTTACATTTTAAAAAATTAAACATTCAAAATGGGGCAGTTGGGAGCATAGGGATTGTGGCAACACAAACTCAGTGTGTGTGTGGCCTCCAGCCCTCTGGTAGTTGCCCACCCTGATTTGGAACATACAATGTAATGAGTATATCTAAACAGCTCTGTACTGTGTAAATACTTTTATGAAAAATTAGTAGTAGTAGTAGCAGCAGTAGTAGTAACCTGCTCTTTTCCCAAAACTGTGACCCAGAGTGGCTCACAATATTAAAAGAACAGTACAATTAAAAGCATACAAAAGTGATATATTAAAATAGAATTAAATTATTACAATATTAAAACAGCTTGCTCATTAAAAGAATAAAATACAGTTTAAAAAGATAAGTGTTTAACATACTTTAAAACAATACAACACCCCAGCCCATTCTTTAAAAACTTTCTGTTATAAAAGCCTGTCTGCATAAAAAGGTTTTTAACTTTCCAGTGGAAGGACAACAAGGAGGTGGCCATTCTGGCCTCCTTGGGAAGGGAGTTCCCAAGGTTTAAGGGCAGCCACCAAGAAGTCCCTCTATTGTGTCCCCTCTAAACATGCTTGTGATGGTGGTGGGACTGAGAGAAGGACCTCTCCTGAGGATCTCAGTGCCTGGGCTGGTTTATACAGGGAGATACAGTCTGCCAAATAGCCTGGACATGACCTTATAGGGCTTTATAGGTCATAATCAGCACTTTGAATTGTGCCCAGAAACAAACTGGCAGCAGGGGAATTGTGTGGTCAATGTAACCTGGCCCAGTCAACAGTCTGGCTTTAGCTCTTTGGATCAACTGCATTTTCCAAACACTTTTCTATGACAGCCCCAAGTAGAGCACATTAAGGTAGTCCAAAAGGGATGTAACCAAGACATGAACCAAGGCCAGATCCATCATCTCAGAGGGATCTAGAATCTAGATCTAGGCCTCAGAGGGAGAGAAGAGCCACTGCATTTGATCCCCTTTTCCCATCGCCATTCCCTTCTCCTTTTGTGTCCTGTCTTTTTAGATTGTAAGCCTGAGGGCAGGGAACCCATCTAATTAACTATTGTAATTTGTAAGCCGCTCTGAGAGTCTTTTTGGCTGAGGAGCGACGTATAAACACTCTAAATAAATAAATAAAAATCTCAAGGAATGGGCACAGTTGGCACGCAAGTTTTAAAAGCACTCCTGGTCACTGCAGATACCTGGGCCCCCAGGTTCATAGCTGAGTCCAGGAGTATACCCAAACTGTGAATCTGCCTTCAGGGGGAGCACAACCCCATCTAACGCAGGCTGTATCCCTATACTCTGATCTGCCTTCCGACTGGCTAAGAGCACCTCTGACTTGTCTGGATTTAATTTCAATTTGTTTGCCCTTATCCAGTCCATTACTGATGTAAGATAATGGTTTAGACCAGGACAGCATCCTTCGATTGGGGTGGGAAGGAGTAATAGAGTTGGGTGTCATTCGTGTATTGATGCCACCGTACACCAAAACTCCAGATGACCTCTCCCAGCAGATGCACGTATATATTAAATAGCATAGGGGACAACACAGAACCCTGAGGGACCCCACAGCAGCAGGAGTCGCCCAGCACCACCTTCTGGGATCACCTTTCCAGGAAGGAATGGACACTGTAAAGCAGAACCTACAAGTCCCATCCCAGAGAGGCAGCCCAGAAGGATACCATGGTCAATGGTATCAAAAGCAGCTGAGGTCCAGTGGCTTTTTAAATGTTCCTGAGATAGGTCATCCACCAAGGCCACCAAGACTGTTTCTGTTACATATCCATGCCTGAAACCAGATTGAAATGGATCAAAATAATCCATTTCATCCAGGAACCCCTGGAGTTGGGAAGCTACTTCCAATACTTTGCCCAAAAATAGTAGGTTGAACACTGGCTGATAATTATTCATTACATAGGGATTCAGGGATGGTTTTTTCAACAATGGCCTCACAACTGCCTCCTTTAGGCAAGATGAAGAGGCACTGACTACCCCCTTCACCCACTCAGCCAGTTCTCATCTGAACTGTTTAACAAGGGTCTCAGACCCATGTGGTGGCTTTCCCCTCTCCAAGGATCCTGTCCACATCATCAGGCTGCACAAGTTGAAAAGTATCTATTAACACTGGACAGAAAGATTACACCCACTATCGCTACAGTATCCAACTACAGCATCCAAGTCAGAGTGGATATGAGCGACTTTATCTGTAAAGTGCCACGCAAATTCTTTGCAGCAGGCTGCGGAGTGGTCTACATTTTCTACTTGAGGGTGGGTGTGTAAAAGATGCTTGACCACTTAGAACAGCTCTACTGGATGGCTCCCTGAAGACACAATGCTGGCAGCAAAAAAAACATTTCTTTGCTACCCATACTGCCACGGAGTAGGTCTTCAAATAGGTTCTAGCCTGTGTTCAGTCAAATGCATTCTGAGTTTTCTGCCAACATCACTCTAGACTCTGTCTCCATTACTGCCAACTCTCTGGAGAACCAGGGGCTGTTTTAGCTCCACTCCATAAGAGTAGACACTCAAGAGCGATTGTGTCCTCTGCCCTGGCCATTTCCCCATTCCAAAGGTCAGACAGAGCTTCAACATAATCACCTACCAAGGTGACAGGAAACTCCCCAAGAGCCATCAGGAATCTATCCAGATCCATCAGCCGCCTGGGGCAGACCATCCTAATCAGTCCCCCACCCCTGCAAAGGTTCCAAGTCCCAGTGAATCTAAACCTGGCCAGACAATGGAGCTATGGCAAGTTCCTCCACACCAACATCATTATCATCCCACCCAGCACAAAAAAACAAGGTCCACAGTGTGCCCCTGCAGCATGAGTAGGATCAGATACCACTTGGAACAGACTCATGGTTGTCATGGAGGCCATGATGGCCTGAGTCACTCCTGAAAGGGCAGTCTCAGCTCTCAGAGCAGCTTACAAATAGTTAATTAGACATTTCCCTGCCCTCAGTCTAAACACAGACTAATAAACAAATCAGCATATATGCACATTTAAAAAGAAACCTATAATTTTATAATTCTGTATATGACTATCCTCGTAAACATTTTAACATAACCTTATTCCACCATTAAGCATTAATGTTACAGATAATTTACTTAAGCCTCTCTTACATTTGTTACCTCCCATCCTTATAGTATCTATTCCCATCTGTCCAACTGGATTTTTTTTACTTCATCTGACCCATTGAATATTTTAATATGTATATTTACATTTACAATCTCCATTTTTCAATCAAGTTTATAATTGTTGCTATTTTGTACAGTCTGTTGTATTCTTTCTCTTATTAATGTTATCCCTTAAATCCTTTCTAACTGCTTCATTGACTTCAGTTAAGGTTTTGAATATCTGGCAGATCTGGCTTTTTTTTCCAACAGGTTTGGGGAGGGATTCTGGGGACTTTTCCTAGAAAAAAACAATTTGGGGGCCATTGTTGTTAGCTGCCCTTGAGTCAGTTCAGATTCATGGCAACCCTGGGGATGAGACATCTCCAAGAACCCCTATCTTCCACTGCCTTAACCAGATCCTGCAAGCCCTTGCCCATAACCTCCCTGATTGAGTCTATCCATCTGGTTTGTGGTTTTCCTCTCTTTCTTCTACTCTCTACCTTTCCTACCATTATTGTTTTTTCTAGTGATCCATGCCTTCTCGTATATGGCCAAAGTATAATAGTCTTAACTTGATCATCTTTGCTTCCAAGGAGAGCCCTGGTCTGAACTGTTCAAGAACCCATTTGTTTGTCTTCTTGGCTGTCCATGGTATCCTAAGTACTCTTTTCCAGCACCACATTTCAAATGAGTTGATTTTCTTTCTGTCTGCTTCCTTCACTGTCCAGCTCTTGCATCCATGCATGGTAATTGGGAATACAATGACCTGAACGATTCTGACTTTAGTGCTCAGTTGTATGTCTTTGCTCTTCAGCATCTTTTCCAGTTCTTTCATAATTGCTCTTCCCATTCCTAGTCTTCTTATTTCTTGACTGTCGCCTATTTGATCATGTTATCCGATATCTTTTCTGATTCTTGTTTGATTTCCATTAAAATTTTATAAAGTTTACTTATCTTTTGTTTAGGTGATTGTTGCAACACATTATCTATTTCAAATGTTTCTTCTTCAGATCCTTGAAGTTTTACGTCCATTTTAAATCTCTCTTTTAGTTGTATGTTTAAAAGCCAATGCATTTTAGAGTCCAATTGTGCTATTTCTTCGACTGATTTTAGATCTAATTTTTGGTCATCTCCTTTTTTTAATATATCTTTATATTTCAACCATGTTTTTACTGCTGTCCATCTCCCATAAAAAGCTTCATGTGGTGAAATCCATAATGGTATTTTCCTGTATATTTTTCCTTTTATTTCCTTCCATGTATTTAAAAGTGCTTTTCTTATTGTGTGATGCTTAAATTCTTTATGAATCAAATCTTTTTCATACCATAAATAACTGTGCCATCCATATCTGTTATTAAATTCTTCCAGATTTAAAATTTCTTCTTTTTTCAACGTCACCCAATCAGATATCCAATCTAACGCATTTGCTTTATGGTATAGCTCCAAATCTGGCAAATTCATGCCTCCATCCTTTTTCCTCCTTATCATTGTTAACCAATTCACTCTTGCTTTTTTGTTATTCCAGATAAAATTCCTTATATCTTTGTGCCAATCTTTAAATGGTTTTTTGTTATGGATTATTGGAATACATTGGAATAGAAAGTTCATTTTGGGAAGGACCATCATTTTAATTGTTTCTATTCTTCCTGTTAAGGAAAGTTTCAATTTGCTCCATTTTATCATTTCTTCTTTTATTTCTTTCCATTTCTTCTTGTAGTTATTGTCAAATAAATCTGTATTTCTATCGGTTATCCATATTCCTAAGTATTTCACTTTTTTAATTATCTTACATTTAGTTTTAGTTTCTAATTCCTTTTTTTCTGTGTTTGTCATGTTCTTTGTTATAATCATTGTCTTCTCATAGTTAATCTTAAACCCGGCCACTTTTCCAAATTCTTTCAGGGTCTGAAACACATTCTCAATTTGCATTAGTGGTTCTTCCAATGTTAATACAAGGTCGTCTGCAAATACTCTTAGTTTGTAATCTTTACCTTTTATTTTTGTTCCTTTTATGTTCTTATTCTGTCTTATCTTGTTTAATAGTATTTCCAATGTTATTATAAAAAGAAGCGGTGAGAGTGGACATCCCTCACACGTTCCTTTTTCAATATTGATCTTCTCTGTTATGTTTCCATTTATTATCAAATTAGCAGTTTGTTTGGAATATATCTCCTCTATCCAATTGCAAAATTTATTTCCCATCTCCATTTTCCTTAATATTTCCTTCATGAATGACCAATTAACATTGTCAAATGCTTTCTCGGCATCCAGGAAAATAAGTGCCATCTTCTTATCATTATTTTTTTCGTAATATTCAATAGTATTGATGACCATCCTTATATTATTCTTTAGTTGCCTTCCTGGGAGAAACCCAACTTGTTCTTCTTTGATAGTATTTATTAGAACCTGTTTGAGTCTTTCAGCTAAAATCAATTTAAATATTTTATAGTCCGTATTTAACAATGAAATTGGTCTATAATTTTTAAGTTCTCATCTCTTCCTCCTCCTTTTGGTAATAATATAATATTGGCATTTTTCTATGTATCAGGGATTCCTTCCTCTTTAACTTTGTTAAAGGTTTCTAATAATCGTTTCTTCAGTTCCTCAATAAATGTTTTATAATATGCCGCTGTAAATCCATCTGGGCCTGGGGCTTTATCTTTTTTTAACCGTTTTATCGCCTGTATTATTTCATTTTCTGTAAATTCTGCATTTAACATTTCTTGTTGTTCTGGTGATATCTTTTCTATTTCTTGTCTGTCTATATAGTCAGTTATATCTTCTTTATTGGTTTCTTCTTTCCCGTATAGATTTGTATAGTATTTTTGGAATGCTTTTTGAATTTCTTCCTGCGATTGAAGTATCTTGTCTTCTTCTTTTATTTTTGTAATCAATCTTTTTTCTCTTTTTTATAATCTGTATGCTAGCCATTTCCCTGTCTCGTTTGCTGATTCAAATTGTCTCTGTTTAATAAATTTCATCTTTTTTGCTATTTCTTCTGCTAGCTTTGTATCCATTTGTCTCTTCAACCACTTCAATCTTTTGTCTTTCCTGTCGTTTGTTGGCTCTGTCTTTAATTCTTTTTCCACTTTTCTTATTTCTTCTTCTAGACTTTTCAGTTCTGCATCTTTTATTTTTTTTTACTTGAGCTCCTCTTTGTATCAACAGTCCTCTCATTACTGCTTTTCAATACTGTGATGGACTAATTTTTGCCAATAAACTTATTTATTTATTTTACTAAATTAGGGCACAATTTTACATTCAAGAGCCCTCAACTGTGAGATTCTGGCATCTGGTAGAAACCCTCCCATGCCAGCAAAATTCAAGGTCCAGGACAGCAAAAACAGAAAAGAGTTGTGAGTAGGTAGGGATGCTAAGAGCTGACACTTGGCCTAGGGCAAGAAGCATGATGGTGGGCCTCTCTCTACATTTAGCAGCATATATTATAATCGCTTATTGGGTTCTTGAGACATCCAAATTTATGTCGTGATATATTGCTTATTTGTTTTTTCACTGTCCTGACTTCTAGAGACCCTGTGGATCTTGTTCCCATCTGCCTCTCTCCTCCTTAGTACAGAATATGGGAGGCTTGCTATACGGTGAGATCCATGAGCCACTTTACCTCCCATCCCAGTACTAGAGAGTGCTGTTGTCAATGGTCTCAATTCTATAGTTTGTCCCAACTGGAGTAGACCCACTGAATCAATGGAACATCACTAATGGGATTTATCATTAAATGCATTGACTCACCAGTCAACAGTTGATTCAGTGGCTCTACTCTACTTAAGACTAACCAATAGGATTTAGTCTAATGTGTATCTGCAGCTTATTAAAATCTTCTTTCTGTGTGTGTGTGTGTGTGTGTGTGTTAATGTATTTTGTTTTATTAGTATGAATAGTTTCATCCTGTGTTCCAAGATGGGTAAAAAAACAATTATCTGAGATGTAAAATGCAAAAACAAGGACGTGTTTAAAATATATAAGCATCTTTAAAAAAAAATAACAGTCACAAAAACTGATTAAAGCTGACTAGCAAAATAGACCAAAAAGCCAGAGAAACTAATGTCTGTGTCTGGCACTAGAAGAGAATAGACTTCAAAGAAAGAGCCAGACAATGCTATCTGGTGATTACAGTCCCCAATTGTGGAATGCCCTGCCCTTCAAGATCTGACTGGGTCCAAACCAAAACATGATTTTTAATTAAAACCTTTGGGAACTAATTTATTTCAAAGTATACAAGTAAATGGTTTTAAATTTCTATAACTTTTAAAGTGCTTTTAACTGTTGCTATGCTTAATATGCTTTATCTTGTATAAAATATTTATGTTTTTAATCTGGAAGTGTTTCAGATTGTTTATGTTGTATGCTGCCTGAAACCCTATGATAAAGTGTGGGATAGAAGGTTTTAGTAAAATAAATAAATAAATATTTCAGAGTTGGGGATCGCGGCTGAAAAGACCTTCTTGCCCTGATGTTCCATGGCAACATATTGCACTTCAATTAGCTGCACAAAACAGAAATAAACCTCTAACAGAGCTCACAGAATCAGTGTAGGTACATCCTGTCATTGGCAAACCTTAAGGTCATCTGGTCCTAAGCTCCAAAAATAGCACCAGAAACAGACCAGCACCCCCTGCATCTGATGGAGTATAAGATTTCTAATGTCTCCTCCCTTTAGCTATCTTGTTGCTTTATTATGAACTAAGAATAAGAAGATTTGGGACAATTTTCAGAGGTAGCTCTACATATAAATAATATTTGGGATTTTCTATGGATTGTTTTATGTATTGGATGTATACATGCTTCAAAAATACATATTCAAATGACACATACATATGCAAACTACCATTAGAAGCAAAGTCTCTTTTGAAATGCACAGTCCTAAGTATAATTTTATGTAATTGAAATGTAATGCTTCTGACAAAAAGTGGTCTCTTTGCAGTTGTTTCATGCAATCCAACAAATTGGCACCATTCAGTAATAGCTATTATCGCTCAAAAGTCCCTCGCCCTTCCATTGTATGGAACAAGTATCCATTTCCTTTACTAAGAAGTTCGAGTCTGAATCACCAAGAAAAAGAATATTGTACTATTATTGTGAGAAAGAAATCCTTACAAAAACTGTATTATAGATATGTAAAGGGAAAGTGGGCGGGGGGCGGTGTGGCTCTGGTTCACAAAAACAATCTTATCCTGACCAGGAAGCCTATCCAGAATACAGTCCACATCGAGTGCATGTACCTAAGCCTGAAGACCAGGGATAGTTTGGGGAATCTGTTAGTATACTGGCCACCCCGTTGTCTAACAGACTCCCTAACCAAGCTAACTCACCTGGTCTCTGAGTTACTATTGGAGTCACCCAGACTTTTTGTCTTAGGTGACTTCAATATTCCACTCAAGACCAGTTTATTAAATCTAACTGGCGCAGCTCAGGAGTTCATGGAATCCATGACTAACATGGGCCTATTCCAATTGGTCGTTGGGCCTACTCATTGTGCAGGTCATACCCTCGATGCGATCTTTAGTATGGAACAGGAGTATCTGTGGACGGAGGTCATTAAAACCTCTGCTTTGTCATGGATGGATCATTTCCTGGTCAAGACAGAACTAAGAGCCACTGTCTGCCCCACTGGGGGTGGCAGACCCATTAAAATGGTCCGCCCTCGAAGGCTAATGGAACTAACTGGATTCCAGAAAGCCTTGGAGGGTCTAAAGGTTGGTGACGCTGGTGATTCTGTTGAAGCCCTGGTTGAGAGGTGGAACAACAATCTCACTAGGGCTATTGACACAATCGCTCCCAAACCTCCTTTCCAGCCTGCTCGGAACAGTAAGCCCTGGTATACAGAAGGGCTTAGGAAGATGAAGCAGGCTGGACAATGACTAGAGCGTGAAAGGCGGAAGACTCAACTCTCATCTGACAGAACTCGCCATAGGAAACATCTTGATTCCTATCCTGAAGCAATACGTGCAGCACAGAGATCCTTCTCTTCTGCATGTATTGCGTCTGCAGAGTCCCGTCCAGCAGAGATGTTTAGGGTGGTGGGGGAGTTGACACAGGTCTTGCCTGCACCTAACCCTCTACTTAACCTGACAACAGCCTGCCGTGACGTGTTTAACATCCACTTTGCAGATAAAATCTCTTGGATAAGAGCCAACTTAGACACCAGTGTTATAACAGAATCTATAGAAGAGGTGTCCAGTAACTCCGTTGATGTAATTTTACTGGATCAGCTTCAATCCGTGAGTACCAATGACATGGACAAGCTCGTTGGAAGAGTGAGGAAGACTACCTGCCCCCTCGATTCATGTCCATCTTGGATGGTTGCCCAGGGGGGTGACGCATTGAGAGTATTTCTTTGGGATATTATCAATGCGTCCTTTAGGGAAGGCCTTGTTCCATCTGGTTAAAAGGAAGCAGCTGTCTAGCCGCTCCTGAAAAAGCCTTCCCTGGACTCCCTGGACAGGAATAACTATAGACCGGTCTCCTTGCTTCCTTTTTTAAGCAAGGTGATCGAGAGGGCGGTCGCTTCCCAACTAGAAGCTGTCTTGGATGAAACCGATTATCTGGATCCATTTCAAACTGGCTTTAGGATAGGATATGGAGCTGAGACAGCCATGGTTGCTCTGGCTGACAACCTCCGCTTGGGTATCGACAGGGTTAGTGTGACCCTGTTGGTGCTCTTGAACCTCTCAGCGGCCTTTGACACAATAGATCATTCCATCCTCTTGGATCGCCTGAGAGGATTAGGAATTCGAGGCACTGCTTTGCAGTGGTTCCGTTCCTTCCTCTCGGGCAAATCCCAGAGGGTGAGGCTCGGGGACATTTGCTCTTCTAGAATAGAGCTTAATTGTGGCATCCCTCAGGGCGCCATCCTGTCCCTGATACTATTTAACATTTATATGAAGCCGCTGGGAGAAATCATTCGGAGGCATGGAGTGCAGTGTCGTCAGTATGCTGATGACACCCAGATATACTATTCCATGACCCAGTCATCGGCTCAGACTTCAGATGGCATCTCTTTTCTCAATGATTGTCTTAAAGCAGTAATGGACTGGATGAGGAAAAACAGATTGAGATTGAATCCAGACAAAACGGAGGTACTAACAGTCACGGGACCAAAACCAGATCTGGGAATACAACTTCCAGTCCTGGATGGAGTCACACTCTCCTTTAAGGACTGTGTTTGCAGTCTGGGGTGCTCCTAGATTCATCGCTTCACATGACTAATCAGGTGAATGCGATGGTCAGGAGTGCCTGCTATCAGCTTCGGCTGATACACCAACTGCGCCCTTTCCTGAAAAATAGGGATCTCGAAACTGTGGTACACGCTCTGGTAACCTCTCACTTGGACTTCTGTAATGCACTCTACATGGGGCTACCCTTGTGCTTAACTCAGAAACTGCAATTAGTTCAAAACATGGCAGCCAGGTTGGTTTCTGGTATTTCCAGAAGGGAACACATAACACCTGTGTCAAAAACCCTCCACTGGCTGCCCATTAGTTTCTGGGCACAGTACAAGGTGTTGGTTTTGACCTTTAAAGCCCTACATGGCTTGGGCCCAACTTATCTCCGGGACCACCTCCTTTCGTATGATCCCCCCAGCGCACTTAGGTCCTCTGGAAGGAATCTGCTACAGCCTATAAAAACTAGGCTGTCGGTGACCTCCCAGAGGGCCTTCTCTGCTATCTCTCCCAGATTATGGAACAGCCTGCTGGAAGAGATCTGTCTTATCACCACTCTAGATAGCTTTAAGAAAGCTGTCGAGACGGACCTCTTCCAGCAGGCCTTTCCAGAATGATCCTCCCGGTCTACGTTACCTCTATGCTGCCACTGAGTACCCAAGCTGCTGCAAATTATTGGACTGGATGTTTTGTTTTTACTTGTCTGTTTTATTGATTGTATTATGGTTTAGATCTTCTTAGTTTAATACTTTTTTACAGGGTGGGTGGGTTAGGCTGTTGATGGTTTTATTGTAATGATGTTTTACTGTAAGCCGCCCTGATTGTGCTGCAGAGGGGCGAGATAAAAATAAACATCATCATTATTATTATTATTATTATTATTATTATTATTAAACTTCATGGGAAACAAACTGAGCAAAGGCCAACAAAAAGCAGTGTCATATGACAATAATGTTACATCAGAAATGCATGAATAATAATAGTTCTTCAGCAAGCTTGGTATTTGTTGTGCAATTTTCGTACAGACTTTATGTAGCAATTATTCTTACACTCTTTAACTTAGGGCCAATGCAGACTGGCACTATAGGCTAGCCTGGGGGTGGAGTTGGGGCAGGGCAACTGCATGCTGACCGACTTGACTCCACCCAGACTCCGCCCCAATGTCTTGCGCCCTCCTGGCGCAGCATGCATACATGCTCTAGAATTCCCTCCCTAAAGAGGCCAGGATGGCTCCATCTTTGCTTTCTTTTCAATGACAGATAAAAAGGTTTTTATGTTGCCAGACCTTCACATATTGATATGGGTGCTGTTCTGTTTTTGTTTTGAAGAGTTTAAATTTTTTAAATTTTAATAATGTCATGTTTTTAATTGTTTGAATTGTTTTATTGTTTTTTAAACTTTGTATTTTTAATGTTTTATACTGTTTTAACTTAGACTGTTTTAATTTGTTAGCCGCTTGAGTCCTTGTACTGGGAGAAAGGCGGGATATAAATAAACATAAACATAATAATAATAATAATAATAATAATAACAATAATAACAATAATTCAAAAAATAAATCTGTACATTTTGTGACAATTAATAGACATAAATTCAATTTGGCCTTTCTCCCGATCAGTCACCACTAGCATAGATTACATCACAGCTTTTTGCTTGAAGTACACCACTTCACGCTTACTTACATCTACTATAATGCTTATTCCTCCAGAAGATTCTTCCGGAAGCTCCTCAACATTTGTATTCACTCTAATCTAAATGTTCTTATTGTGTGCCTTCATGGGTTTTTTTTTACTTATAGAAACCCAATTGTGGGACTTTCTTGGCAAAAAAAAAAAATCAGAGTTTTGCCATTGCCTTCCTCTGAGGTTGAGAGAGTGTGACTTGCCCAAGGCATCCATGGTCAAACAAGGATTTGAACCCTGGTCTCCCAGAGTCCTAGTTCAGCATGCAATTCACTACCCATGCTGGCTCTACCTAACCTAAATAACTGTCAACAAACTTAGCGATTTCATTGTTCACCCTTAATTCCAGAGCTTCACCTCTGCAAATGTGTAAGACTCCAATTTGTAGCCCATCAAGTAGCTCACCCAACCCACTTGCTGTGAAAGATTAAATGCATTTACTTCATTAGATTTCTTGGCTCACAGTCCACTTCTCAGTACCTCTTCAAATTATTTCAATGGGTAAATCAGATTCTGATTACAAGAATGCAACATAATTACAGTTACTTGTATACATAACTGATATTTCACTGTCCCAGGTGTATTAATATATTTGATGAAGATGAACTGGCAGTATTTTCTACTGCTAATATAATACTAAATTGGAGAATAAATTCCACCAACAGAATCACCATGGGAGCCTCTCCTTCATCTCTCCTGTACTATGAACACAGTGGCTTTTTCTGAGGTGGTGTCACACAATCTCAGGAATAACCTTCCAAAACAAAATTCTATCTTAACAAATTTGTTATCATTTTGTGCCAAATCAAGAACTTCATATTTGTCCAGGCTTTTTAGATGGTTGTTCTATGTGTTTTTGATCTGAGTTCATGTGGTTTTAATAACCACCGCTCTTTCAATATACTGCTATTTTACATTTTGTTATGGACAACTATAGCTTTAATTTTTAAAAAAAATAGTTTAATGTCAGGACACAAATATAGTAGTGCTAACTTACTTTCATTCAATGGCTTCACATACTGGAACTAAACATGAAACTACAATCAATCCCTACTAAATAACTCTTTGAAATAGACCAAGAAAATTATTATGAAAGACATACCGCAGCTGTGAGGCGAGCAAGAATTTCAGCATTGGTTTCAGTGGTGTCTTCTATTTTTCTGTTATTCCTGAGGGAGAGGAGATTAAAGGGTAAACAAGATGCCTCAAAAGTGCATTAAGTAGAGAAATTGCTCTGATTTAAGGATGGATTTATGCACAAGGTAAGCAAGCTAATACTTAGGGCCTGAGGAGCCCCTAAACAACAGTAGTACAATCAGCCCTTCACATTTGGTACTTTGACTTTTGTTGACTTGATTATTCATGGATTTGATTAATATGTTCTCTAAGAATTTCTAGGTCCTCCAGCACAAATCTGCTGAAAGTTTACCAAAGTCACATTGGAGGACCTAGAGATTCCTAGAGTAAACCCTTCTCTAGGTATTTGTAGGTCCTATGGCCAGCTTCAGTTTGATGTGGATCACAGAGTTGCACTAAAGGACCTAGAGATTCCTAGAGAGGTGGTTCTCACAGCTAAACAAAATAGTGTTCTTTTATTTGCAGTTTTTCCACTTTCATGAGGGTCCTGAACCCCTAACCCTAAGAATTAGGAGGGCCCACTGTAATAATGCTAGTAGTAATAGCAGCAGCAGCAAAATATAATACATTAGAATAATTCATCTTTTGGCAGAGCTATCAAACCTCTTAAACCTCAGATATTTAGGTCCTCAACAGGCTTAATCTTGCCCTATTTTGACACTGGTTACATAGATCTTGGCATGATCTTGGGTCCAACTTTTCTAAGGGATCGCCTTCTTCCATATATAAATAAATATATTTATTATATAAAGCTGCACCCTTTCCTGGAAGTAAGGGACCTAGAAACTGTGGTGTATGTGCTGGTAACCTCACGACTCGACTTCTGCAATGCGCTCTACATGGGGCTATCCTTATACCTAGTCTGGAAACTACAATTAGTACAAAACATGGCAGCCAGATTGATCACTGGGAAATCTAAGAGTGATCATATTATACCTGTTCTGAAATCTCTCCACTGGCTGCCTATTGGTTTCCGAGCACAGTATAAGGTGTTGGTGATGACCTTTAAAGCCCTACATGGCTTGGGTCCAACCTATCTAAGGGATCACCTTCTTCCATATAATCCGCCTCGCACCCTCAAGTCCTCTGGGAGGAATTTACTGCAACTGATAAAAACTAGATTAGCAGTAACCTCCCAGAGGACGTTTTCTGCTGCCGCTCCCAGAGTGTGGAACGCCTTGCCGGAAGAGATTCGTCAAATAACCAACTTGGGATAGCTTTAAAAAGGCTATCAAGATGGATCTCTTCCAGCAAGCCTTCCCGGAAAAGACTACTCCACGTGAACTGTGCTTCTCCCCGATATACACCTCTGTTATACACTCCTATTGGTGTCCCAGAACGTATGTTGTTTTAATCTTTATGCTTTTATTATTGTATTTAGTTTTAAGGGAGGTATTGTATTATGGTTTCATGGCATGTATGTTTTTAATCTGTATTTGTACTTGTAAGACACCTTGAGTGCCAAGGCAAAAGGCGGGGTATAAGAAATTATTATTATTATTATTATTTAATTTATAAATTTTATTGATAAAAAAACATTCAATACATTCATTAAAAACATTCATACAATATAACTTGCTTCTTATATTCTTTTACATAAGAGTCTTGCACGTATCTTCTTTGAGAAGGGAGTCTTCTTTCCATGATTGCAGAATAACACACATTATTAAACTCTTAATTTAGTTACAAGAATATACACTTCAGCTATGCAATAATTGTTTCTATTACTAATCTATTATTTTTATTAGCATCTTATGTTGAGTAAAAATCTTCATCAATTACATTTCTGTCATTCATCTCCACTTTATTTCCCTTCTCCTTTCTTCTTCCATCTTCTTACCCTTCCATTCTTGTCTTCTAACTCATTCACTTCCCACCTTTTCCCTCCCGATTCTCTTCCTTTCACCTTTCTTCTTTCTCTAAACTACCTTCTACCCCTTTCACTTCTCTCTACACCCTCCACTCTCTATCACTTTCACACACCCTCTAACACATACTTAACCTTCTACTCCTCCATTCTTCTTTCCTTCCGTTTCTTCTTTCAACTCTCATTCATACAAACTTCCTATTATTATTATTCTGAAAGCCAAGGAGTACCATCTCTTAACCTGTGTTACTACCTAACATTATTTACAGTCACATATCCAAAAACAGAATAGCTGCCTCTCCTCAGGAATTGAATTCAAAAATAATCAAACTGTTTCTTTTTAAGGACAATATCAAATGATGATATCTGAACTGAACCAGATCTATCCAATGCTGAATAACCAAGGAATGTCCAGCCCAACCTCATCTTCTCTTTGAAGAAGATTTTTCTTTCCATAGTGGATTTGGCCAATTCATTCAGACTAGTTTGTGAAATGCACATCTTTTCTCCACATGTCTTCCAGGTCTAGATCTGATAAGGCCTCTGAAGTTTTGTTTTTTTACCCTCTATGTATGTTGCAGAATGTACAGAATCCCTTGTTATGTCATTTGTAAACATTCTAAAATATCATATTCCCTCAAATATATACAGTAGCTGTCATAAAATCACCACATAACAAATATGTAGTCCACAATAAGATTGCAGTGCAATCCTGTTCCCTGTAGATAATATGCATATAGCTGTATCATTCCTGTCTGATTTGGATAAGAAGCAACAACAAAAAACAGTACTATTTCTTCTACAAAATACCAGGTATATTATGTGAAGAAGTTTGATAGGCAACAGTCTCCTCAATAAACTACATAAGGAGTAGTTTAAGTAGTTTATGGTGTGTATGTAATCTTGTTATCTGGAGAACATTAAGTAGCAATAATTACAGACAACATACTTACAAATGACATGTATTAATCCTTGGAGGAATAGCAGGCACAAGCTGCAGTAAAAGTTTCACACCATTTTTCCATCCATCTTCTCCTTCATATTCACAGAAAAGATATGTACACTCATCAGCTGAGAACTGGTAGAAAACATACTTGTCCTGAAAGTAAATCTGTCTGTCCACTGTTTAAAGGGGGGAAAGAAAAAATAGTGAACTAAAAAACGTTTTTTCTTTCAAAAGAAATCTCCTCTGTTCCCTTTTATTCTACAAGGTTCATTGATATATTGTTCCCCTCTCTTATTAAATTCCCCTTTTATCTCTTCAAAGAGATAAAGAACCTCCCAAGATTATTGCCATTCACATGGGGTCAAGAAAGAAGATAAGGATCTTCCACAAACACACATTTTAAAGCTCTTTCTTGGCTTCTTCTTTCTAATTCATACTACAAAACTTATCACATTCATTTTAAAATGAGTTTACCTGATCTAGATTAAGTTCTAAATTGGGCAGCATTCTGATATTATCAGAAGGATTTAGCCACTGAAATCGCTGCCCAGGTCCATTCCCAATCCCAGGGCCGCTCAGCGTGCCTCTTTACTTCTACTGATGCAGCCTAAAATTGCATTGGCCTTTTTAGCTGCTGCATCACACTGTTGACTCATGTTCAACTTGTGGTCCACTTGGATTCCTAGATCCCTTTCACACGTAGTCTCATTCAGCCAGGAGTCCCCCATCGTATATCTGTGCTTTTCGTTTTTCCGCCCTAAGTGCAGTACCTTACATTTCTCCGTGTTGAATTTCATTTTTTTAGCTTTGGCCCAGCTTTCTAGTCTGTTCAAGTCATTTTGAATTTTGATCCTGTCCTCTATTAGCTACTCCTCCTAATTTGGTGTCGTCTGCAAATTTGATAACTATGCCCCCAATACCGTCATCTAAGTAATTAATAAAGATATTGAATAGCACTGGGCCCAGGACAGAGCCCTGTGGCACCCCACTGGTCACTTCTTTCCAGGTTGAAAAGGAGCCATTGTTGAGCACCCTTTGGGTTCGGCCAGTCAACCAATTACAAATCCATGTAACAATTACTTTGTCTAGCTCACATTTTACCAGCTTGTTTGCAAGAATGTCATGGGGAACCTTGTATGATTCTAACTTTCTTGCTCAGCTGTATATCTTTGCATCTTTTCTAGTTCTTTCATTGCTGCCCTCCTCATGCTTAGTTTTCTGATTTCTTGGCTCCAGTTCCTTTTCTAGTCAATGTCTGATCTGAGTGAGAATTATTTTAGTATTTTTATTTCCTCATTGTCTAGACTGAATTTGTGTAGATTCCCCATGGTCAATACTTTTGTTTTCTTTATGTTCAACTGTAAGCCTGCCTTTGCACTGTCTTCCTTGATATTCCTTGGTAGGTGTTGTACATCTGTGAGGTTTTCTGCTAGTACTATAGAGTCATCTTCATATATCAGATTATTGATATTCCTTCTTTCTATATTCACTCCTCCTTCTTCTGTGTCCAATCCTGCTCTTCGTATGAGATTTTCTGCATACAAGTTAAACAGATAGGG
Organism: Phrynosoma blainvillii; assembly: GCA_026167975.1. Taxonomy (NCBI): domain Eukaryota; kingdom Metazoa; phylum Chordata; class Lepidosauria; order Squamata; family Phrynosomatidae; genus Phrynosoma; species Phrynosoma blainvillii. The sequence continues at coordinate 45,762,373 of JANUYF010000005.1, forward strand.
TGAAAGGATGCAGCCTTGTCTGACCCCTTTGTCAACTGGGAACCATTCTGCTTCTCCGCATTCTGTTCTGACAGTAGCCTCTTGTCCTGAGTACAGATTCTTCATCAGGACTATAAGATGTGTTGGTACTCCCATGTCTTTAAGGGCATTCCATAACTTTTCACGATCTATGCAGTCAAAGGCTTTGCTATAGTCTATAAAGCACATGTCAAGACGGATCTCTTCTGACAGGCCTTTCCTGATTAGTCTTCCCAGTCATAGAACCTGTCTTTGTATCTCTTCTTTCCCTAATCTCTGCCGCTATTGTATTCACTACTGCTGTAGTTATTGTAATTTGTAATTTGTTGGTATTTGCCTTATTTTAAAACTGTTTTAAATTTGATGTTGTTTAATATATTTTTTAAGGGGTGGGAGGGTTGATCTTATTGTATTGTATTTTTATGTTGGAAGCCGCCCCAATTGCTATGCAGAGGGGCGGGGTACAAATAAATTATTATTATTATTATTATTATTATTATTATTATTATTATTATTATTATTATTATTTTCTTTTGGAATTCTTTGGTGCATACCATTAGCCACCGTATCTTTGCAATGTGGTCCCTAGTGCCTCTTTCTTTCCGGAACCCCACCTGAATCTCTGGGATTTCTCTCTCCATGTATGACTGGAGTCTATGTTGCAAAATTATGAGCATAATTTTGCTTGCATCAGAGATTATTGCTATGGTCCTATCATTGCTGCAGTCTTTTGTTTCTCCTTTTTTGTGGATGGGAATATATATTGATCATTTCCAATATGTTGGCCATTGTTTTGTTTTCCGTAGCTTTTGATATATATTGGTTAGCACTAGAATTGATTCTGTCAATTTGGATTGCAGCAGTTTCATTGGAATATCATCTGTTCCTGTTGATTTGTTGTTCACCATTTCTCTTATTGCAGATTCCACCTCACATTTTAGAACTTGAGGTTCATCTTCATATGTAGTAGTTTCCTTTATCTTTTTGCAGTAGTTGTACTACTGTATTCATGGTTCTGAGTTTGTTTCTGTCTCCTTTTTGTTTAGCTTCTCTTCTTTCATTTACTGCTTGTAGTGTTTTATCTGTCATCTATGGTTTCTTATCTTTTTTTTTTTGGCTGCTGAAAGTGTCTGTTTGCATACTTCTTTTGTTGTGTCCCTAGCTTCTGACCATAGTTCTGGTTCTCGGTTGATTATGCTTAGTAGCACAAATATGCTCCTTATATTATCAATTAATTTTGTTGAGATATTGTTTAGATCATATTTTGGTATGATTACAGGTTTTGTTTTTTTCTTCAGTTTTACTCTTATTTTTGATATAAGTTATTCATGATCTCTGTCGGTCATCACCAGGTCTAGTCTTGGCTACCAGTATGGAGCTTCTCAATTTTTTACTTCTGATTATATAATTTATTTTGTTTTTATGTTAGTCATCTGGTGATGTCCATGTGTATAACCTTCTTTCTGGTTGTATGAAAACAATGTTTGCAATGAATAGGTTATTGGCTTCACAAAACTCTATCAGACACTTACCTGCTTTGTTTCTTTTGCCTAGTCTGTGTCTGCCTACTGTTTTTTATTCTTCTTTGCTTCCTACTTTGACATTCCAGTCACTTATGATCAACTTGACATCCTGTGTTGGTGTGTTGTCAATTTCTTCCTGGACTCCTTCATAGAATCTCTCAATTTCTTCCTGTTCTGCCTCTGTGATTGGTGCATAAGCTTGAATTATGGTGATATTCATAGGTCTTCCATGGAGACTAATTGAGATGATTCAATCTGATTTTGCATTGTATCCTTTGACTGCTTTTGCCACATTTTTTTCAGTATGAAGGCCACTCCATTCTTTCGTATCTTTTCATTCCCTGAGCAGAACACTGTGTCTGAATCAAAGTGGCCCATTTCTGTCCATTTTAGCTCACTAATCCCCAGTACTGCTATGTCCATGAACTCCATTTCCATTTTTACTATGTCTAGCTTCCCTTGGCTCATACTTTCACATTACATGTACCTATTACATGTGTGGTGCTGCTTCAGACAGTATTTCCATTTTTGGGCATGCCTACTCTTTGTCAAACCATCTTTTGGATTTTTCTATCCCCTTGGCTAGTCTTGCAAATGTGATTTCCCTTTGTTTCTTCCTATCTCTCTCTTTCTGTTCTGATCCTGCCTGTGTTTTGCTTGGGATGTCTCATCATAGAGTTTTCTTTGTTGTAGGGTCACTCAAAGAGGGTCACCTCAACCTCCTTGTGCACAGTGCCAATTTGCATCAGATATGGTATCACTGCTGTTCTCTCAACAGTGTCACCCACCACTACTGCTGCTGCCCAGTAGCTGTTTGCCTCTCTGCCATCCCTCTCACTGTTATTTGATTGTTTGCTTCCCTACTCATCCCCTCAACCTTTCCTCATTTTCCCTGCTCCCCTTGTGTCCTTCCTCCTTTAGGTTCTCAGCTGTCTTTCAACTTCTCTCTGTTGTTTTTTGGACCCTGATGTCTGGATCCTGTCCGGATCCTGCGGGGCTGTGGGGGCAGAGGTTTACTCTTCCCTCCCCCAGCCTCTCTCTATTGTTTCTTTGGCCTTGTGTCCTGGACCCTGAGCAGTTTTAAGGCTGGGAGGGTAGCCTCCCTCTCAGCCCTCTAGTACATACCTTATTGTAATTACAGCTGCTTCTCCATTCCCATGAACTTGAGGTCCACAGTTTTGCATATTCACAGAGGGACCACCTCCATGACAATCAGTGGGGTGTGCCCCCATGGGCGCGCCCTCACAAGTACCCGTGGGGGTGCACCCCATTCAAGCCTATGGAACTTGAATATTGCTGAATCTCCATTTTCGCAGGGGGGTTCCAGAACAGATCCCCGCGAAAACGGAGGGCTGACAGTATTCAAAATATAAAACATGTGAAAGATAAATAGGTGTGAAAGCAGCAAAGAGAGAGCCTACTTTCACTATAAGAAATACTTCCCTGTCTTTCTTTGGAAAATTTGTAATTCTATAGCCCAGAAAAAAACAGGAACAGCAGGGAAAACTTAATACCTTCTAAAATAAGCTGGACTTACTTTCATAAAACTGACCTGATAACACAATTCCCATATTCAGTAGGAGCTGCCAAACACCCACTGCTGCAGTTCTGGTCTTAATGAAAGGACATCGCTTTAACAGCCAATCTACAAGTTCAGATCCAATGCAGCTTCTCCTGACAAAACAAAATAGAAGTCAAGATCACCAAGGTTGCAATCATGAACATATTTGCACTGAAGTAAATCTCAGTGCACTTGATAAGTCCATTTCTGAACAACCTTACAAAGAACTGCAATGATGTATACCACATGAAACAAAAACTTTTTAAAAAGAACACTCAGAATGAATGGAAATACAGAACACTCTTGTATTTTTTCTGGAAGTGAGGAAAAATAATGTACTCAGACGTAGTGGTTCAACCTGTAATGAGAATCCCAGCAGCATTTAAAGTATGTTCATCAGAGGTGAAGACATATGTGCCCCATGTAATCTGTTGCTTTTTCATGTCATTGTCTTTCATAATTGTTTTCCCTTTTTTTTCTACCGGAGGCCATCCCATTTAATTTTTTATAACCATCCCTCCTGAGAGGCTAATCTAGATAGGCTAAAGACCACAAGATGCTGACCCAGCATGCAGACATATTACCAAGCTTAGAAAAAAAGGGCTATCTAGCTTATTTTATATTCTGTCCTCCATCAAAAATGAATTTTAAAACTGTTCTTGTTGTTGTTAACTACCCTCAAGTTGACCCCAACTCATGGCAACCCTGTGGACATCTCCAATATACTCTGTCCTACACTGCTCTGCTTATTTCCTGAAAATTCATGTCCATGTCCTCTCTGATTGATTCTATCCATCTAGTATGTGGTCTTCCTCTTTTCTATTACCCTCTACCCTTCCTAGCATTATTGTCTTTTCTAATGAGCAGTGCCTTTTCATTATGTGGCCAAAGTACTACAACCTCAATTTTATCATCTTGGCTTCCAAGGCGTGATCTGTTCAAGGACCATTTGTTTGTCTTTTTAGCTATCCATCGTATCCTAAGCACTCTTCTCCAATGAGTTGATGTTTTTTTTGTCTGCTTTCTTTACTGCCCAGCTCTCATATCCATACATGGTGATGGGGAATACAATGGTTGGATAATTCTGACTTTAGTGTTCAGATGTATATTGTTAAATACAACAGTCAAATAAACCAGGTATACAGTATATGCAAGATTTTTAATTTTTAAAATGTCTAAATCAACCTCTTCCCCCAAAATGGTGGTGCTAGGCAGGTCTCCTTTCATAGATAGGATACCACAGCTGAAACACCAATATTTCTGACTGACATGAGTTCCATCTCAGATGGTATAGGGATACAGCGTTGAACCTTGGTAGATGGCCTTATGAATGCAGGAAGGATGAGACAGAAATGTGCACTCCATTAGATACTTAGACCTTAAGGTGTTCACTAGCACTCTGAATGGCAGCCAGTACAAAAGCAAGCTAGCATCAAGTCCTTAGTGAGCTATCCAGTAACCAGACTACTTTCAAGACTAGTGAAATATGATCTGAGTAAATTTTTCCAAACAGCTACCTTTTGCCCAATGAATTCTTCTGAACTGGCTTCAGAGGCAAGGCTTGCAGTAAACAGTAATCCAAATGGGAGGCTATCAGAATATGGGCAGCCATGGACAGACCCTCTCTATAGAGGCTGCAGATCACACTTCAGCCATCACTGGAAGGTATTCCATGTAATATAGAAGCCACTTGGGTCACAATGCTTCTTGTGAAGAAAGGAGCAAGTACACTGACCTAACACATCCTATTAAACTTGGTGCCGTTGTTGCAAGTACAAGATTAACCTTTCAGTTTAACAGCCTGCATGCAGTCCGTTAATGTCTGTTTCATCCTCTAAAACATTCTATGTTATATTTTCCTCATTATCTAAAGCAGGGATAGGCAGCCTTTCCCCTTTAAGGGCCGAGGGACTTCAGCTCCCAGAATCCCAGAAGCTATTGGCCAACATGGGACTACTAGCCAACATGGCTGAGGCTTCTGGGAGCTGAAGTCCCTCGGCCCTTAAAGGGGAAAGGTTGCCTACCCCTGATCTAAAGTGTGTCAAGTCATTTTCCCCAACTAGCCTTCTACTGGCCTTTCTAGGCTAGTCTATACAGGTAATTTGACTTCTTCAGAGGTTACTTGAGAATTCTTTCATCTCTCTCTGACACACACACTCACACTGTGCAATACACTGTTTAATGTCCCCCAGCTTTGATCTCCGGCTTTCATATTAACCACAATCTCTTTTACTAGAATAAGCAGATGTGTGGACAATAAACAAACCGGATTTCCACAGACAATCCAGCTACTAAAATGTTATAAATCAAAAGCTTAACATGTTTGGTTGTTTCAGAACAACCATGGGATATTTAATATAGGCCTGATGCAAAATATCTGTGTTTTGAAACTATATCATATACAATAAACAAATAATTTTACTCCTTCAGTAAGCATATTATAATACGTGATTTAAATGCATAGGAAATCTGCAAATAGTAAATCAGAACATGACAATCCTTTCTTTTTGTTAGGACTTGTTATATCCTTCCATGGAACTGACAAGTCGCAATAATTTCTTTCCAGTTTGACAGAACAGTAAATCTCCATACTATTATAAATGCAGTTAAACCACAGAAAGGAGAAAGGCATGTTTAAAAGCCTGAAAGCAATTATCTCCTACTTTTAAAAAGGTGACCAATTTGATTATATAGTTGGTTAGTTATCTACAGTTTTGCTCTCAGATATTGTACTTTGTAACTGCATCCCTCTTTGAACCACTATGCAAGAGATCCACACAAAATGCTATAAACTAGCCTAAATTTTAATAGCAGCATTTATACAAAAAGATAACCAGTGTACTAACCACAAGTACTGCTATAATGCCTCCCTGAGGGCAGATTCTTGTGGCTACCTTTTCCACTATGATCACTGTTAGTATACAGGTTGAGTCTCCCTTATCCACAATGCTTGGGACCGGAACTATTTTCAGTTTGGGGTTTTTTCAGATTTTAGAATATTTGCATATAACAAGATATCATGGAGATGAGACTCAAGTCTAAACATGAAATTCATTTATGTTTCATATATACCCTATAAACATAGTCTGGAGGTAATTTTATACAGAGTATTTTAATAGTTATGTGCATGAAACAAAGCTTGTGAACCATCAGAAAGCAAAGATGTTGGTATCTCAGCCACCCATGTGGACAATTTAGGATTTTTGATTATTTCAGATTTCAGAATTCCTTTATCACACAATAACCTTATCACACAATAAATACAATATCTGAAATTCTATCACGGGCCACTTATTGATGCAGAAAATTCCTTCTCCATTTTAACTTAACTTGTTTTTGGGGGGAAGCAGACGGCTTAAAGAGCCGTTTGGGGGGCAGGGAAGGGGAGGGGCAGCCGCACGGTGGGCGCCCCAACCCCTTCCCCAGGTCATCCTCGGAGCAGCCGGCCCTTCGCACGGCCGGTGCTCCAAGGAGGACCTCCCGCTGCAGCGTCCGCACACGCTGCAGCAGAAAAGTCGGTGAAGGTGCGCCGGCAGCCTTTTGCGGCGCACCTTTGGCGACTTATGGAAGGAGCGCCAATTTAGCGCTCCTTCCAGGTGAGGCGAAGCTGCACCACAGGGCCGAGTTGTGGGGATATCTCAGCCCCGCGGCGCAGCTTCCCGGGGCGGCCCACGGCCTCCCGTCTGCTTCCCCCCTTCGTTTCCTGATTTATTTTTTTAGAGGAGAGATCAACTCAATTGGAGATCAACTCAAGTAGAATGTACCTCTCTTGGAAACACATGCAGACTAGATTCAATAGAATTTATTTCACCAGATCATAGGTCTTGATAAAATGCTTCTATAAATACTACAGGGAAAAAATGGCAGAAGACCAAGTATGAATGAAATTAATAAGCAACATGATATCCACATGGAAACAGTTATACGTGCTACTGGGACAAGAAAGATGGTAATAGCATACAAGGAGCAATCCATAAATATTCTGGTTTAAGGCGGGACTGTTTGTTGCTTTTAGTTCCAGAAAGAAATTTGCTAGCTTAGATACACATGCAGTCAATCTACTAATCAACATAAAGGAGGGAGAAACTGCAAAGTGAAAACCACAGTTTTGTTTAAACAAGGCGAACATGGTTACCTGCAAAGCCCCATCAGAGACATCCTGTCTTTCACTAGATCAGAAGCTTGTAGAACAAAAACATTTCTGAGAGCTCTCGCAGCACATGATGCACCATCTCCATAAATCTAAAGAAAAAAAAGACAAATTGGGCAAACAGTAAATTATGCAAGCATTCAAGGTTATAATATCAGTACAACATAAAAACTATAAAGCACAGCATACAAGTACTAGCTTGATTTTCACTCAGCTTTTGTGTATCTAAATACTGAATTTCTTATCAGAAATATTAAAATCTATTTACATTTGTAAACGTTTACCCACATGGCTGCCATAAATTCAAACATGAACAAATGTCCTCTGATTCAGGGTCCATTAATGAAATAGCTCAAAAGAATGAAGACATGATGCAAAGTTATGGGATAGGATTAAATGAGAAAGTTTTAAAAAAAAATACCTTGCTGGGAGGATTTTCCAGATATGGATTTGAACTCCTTCTGGATACAATCTGCAAGAGAAATATAGCATAAATACTCTTGATATTATTTAACCTGACTACAAAGCATAATGAAGTTTTTCGGCAACTGATGCATTAGTCCAAATAATCGGAGTTTGTAAATTTCTAACATTCAAATTCATATGATCAGTATTTTTCCTATGAAATTGGTTTCTTCTTCTGCTGTTAATGTATACACAGCTTTGTTCAGAAAGATTTCCAGAGATTAGTATACAAAACAATACAATCTTGGAGTGTTCTCCATCCACTAAAAAAACAAAAAACATTAGGACATATCGTCTCCAACTTTCCCACCACTCACTTGTAAATTTTGTTAACTATGGGCCAAAACACACTGGAGAAATAATCCAGTTTGAGACTGCTTTAACTGCCCTGGCTCAGTACTAGGAAATTCTGGGAACTGTAGTTTGTTGTGGCACCAGAGCTCTCTGACAGCGAAGGCTAAATGTCTCACAAAACTACAGTTCCCAGTTAAATGAGCCAGGGCAGTTAAAGCAGTCTCAAACTGGATTATTTCTCCAGTGTGTTTTGGTCCTATGTCTCACACACTTTGGCCACTTGGTATTAGGACTAGTGATATATATTGGCAGAGGATATTTTATAGACAGACTAGGCAACAGAAGAATTACATTCATTCTAGCTCAACTCTTTTGGAATCCAAGTTCTCTTTTGTTACTCTTACAATTCTGAATTTAAAAAGTGAATAATAAAATATTCTAGAGTAGCAGAGAAATCTTTTCCTGACATTGTTAGAAAAGTGTGTCACACAGCATCAACTAAAATTGTAAATATTTAAAACCTCCCTTCTGTGGAATATATGTATTCACAACTAGCAAAGTCTGAATAAATTTTGAGATCCAATAACACACTTGCAAGGAGCCATGAGCAATGCCAGCTCTCTAGGGCAGGTTCCTCTGAGCATGTTCTACCTCTACCTTTCTTGTTAGCCACCAGCACTGGTTCTAATTACCCAAAAGAAGGCAAAAAGGATGAATTGCAATGTTCACTTCTGCCTGAGCAAAGTCCTCCCCTAAAATTTTCAACAGGAAAATTAGAGACATACAGAATATTTGTCAATTATGATAAAGGGTGTGGGGGTGCAATTTTGGTTTCCCAGGGTTTTAAAGGAAATAAAAAATATGCAACTATGAAAGTTAAACCTTTTAGAGTCTGTCTTTCATTAGCAGAACAACAGAAATGTGGGTCAGACTATTATTTTAAATCTGTCTTCCTAAAGAATAAAGACTTACTCAGAAAAACAACAACAAACATGCAGTCTATAGTTTAAAAACTAACAATAATGGCCTTAATAAATGTATAAATAAAAGAACTGAAACCTTATCTAACTGGAGATGGTGTGGGTAAAGAGAATAAATCTCACCTTCTTTTAGATAGCAGGAAGAGACTGCAATTTACTGCTTACTAACTGCTGGCTGCAGTTTAGAATCTTGGGAGAGAGCTGTTAAACTGTCTCCAAGAGTGACAGGAGTCACATAATAGAATGAGAGAGGGAGGGAGTCCCTATCTATCTAAGAAGGGACAGAAGAATGCAAACATAAATTTTCCAATAGTGTGTTCATACATCAAGACATTTCAATAAGAAAATGGCCAAAATCCACAAGATTTTTTTTTGTTTGTTTTCTAGGATTATTTTGCAAAAATTCATTTGCACAAAACCCTAGAATTTTGTGAAGAGAAAAACATTTTTGCACTGAAAAGCCCTTTTTTGCATAGAAAAAATGCATTTTGCACAAAATATAATTTTTATGCTCAAGATATTCTTTTTGGAGAAAAATGTCATTTTGTTTTGTGCAAATGAATTGTTCACAAAATGTCCTGAGATGCAAAAAAATAAATGAAAAATGTACAAAACCTCTCACAATCTTGACCAATGAAGAGAAAGCTTCTCTAATTATTCATTCCTGCACACAAGAATGAAATAAGTGAAGAATGACATTCCTGATGACAACAAAGTCATTCAGATTGTTCAAAAGAAAGGCAACCTGCATTCTAATCATGCCCAAAAACTGACCATCAGTCAGTTAAGCTAGTAAAACACTGGAATTGCATGCTCCCAATATTAAACCCTTGTCAAGAGTTCTAGACTAACACATATAAGTTACAAATATACTTAACTTTGTCTCTGCAAAGAATAGTGTTTTTAAATGATCAGCTTTATCTGATTTGTGCTCACTGTTCACACTTATCTGGAGAATTTCTCTGCAGAGTTCACTTCTCTTTCCCTAGAGAGTAAAGGCTCTCAGCTATTAAGAAATATTAAAGTGTTAGAGAAGTCATTTTACTGTAAGATATTGTAATTTATACATCAGGCCTAGACTAAGAGGAAGAGCCCTCACTCACTCCATCTGCCTTGGAGAGAAGAGCCGCTGGACTTGTTCCCCTTTCCCACCACCATTCCCTTCTCCTTTTGTGTCCTGTCTTTTTAGATTGTAAGCCTGAGGGCAGGAAACCCCTCTAATTAACTATTGTAATTTGTCAGCTGCTCTGAGAGCCTCTGTGGCTAAAGAATGGAGTATAAATACTCAAAATAAATAAATAATAAAATATATTTGCAATTATAAATTGAGATATAATATTTAGAATACAATGAGAGCACGTTTAGGATGTGTTGTTAAATAAGAAAGTGTCAGCAGAATAATCCTGAAAGTATATATTCATATAAATGAAATAGGAAACTTTTTTTTTGCAGTGTGAGATTATTATTATTATTTTATTATTATTATTATTATTATTATTATTATTATTATTACCACAATCTTACATACATACGTTCACACGTTATCCTGTAAAATTCAATACAGCAAAAGCCATTCTACCCTACCACACTAAGTGAGTACATAATAGCCAACATTATCCTCCCAATTTTACTCCTAACATCATCACAATCCTAACATTCTTAACACACACAACACTTAAAACCACATATACACTTAAGACTTCCTTCCTCTCAAAGTTATTTAACCATTTCCTATGTCCCTTATTTAAGTCCTTTAAATTTCCTGTATTATATGTCAACTTATTACAAACTATACATTACAATTAAATCCTCCAACTTGAACTTATATATATAATATTATCCCCCTTTGCAATTGCCCAATTTTACAAGTATTTGTACCTATCTAAAATAAATTAAATTAGTATCTCCCCCCCACCCCGCTTGCTCCTTTATATACTCAAATACCAAATGCCAATCTTCTTTGATTTTAACTGGTGATTTATTTTTTAAGATTTGTGTTAATTTATCCATCTTTATTGTCTCTACTAATTTCATTATCCAATCATTTTTGCTCAGAACATCCTTCATTTTCCATTTTTGCACCAATAATATTCTTGCCATGGCTGTCATATAAAACAGGAGCTTGAAATAGGAAACATTTTTGATTTTTGAACTTTTTAGGTTGCTTCATGCTGTACTGTCAGATGAGAGGTTAGAACTATAATGAAATGTGACACCTGTATTTTGCAGATCCCTTGTGATGCAAGCCTTTTATGGAAGATGTCACATTTTCTGAAGATAATTGCCATCAGAAATTACCAAAACAAAATAAAGATCTCTTTTGCTTCCCCACCTCTTTTTTTTATTTTTGTAAAAGAATATGCATTGCATCCAAACTACCCTAAGAATGTAGCTGCATTATGAAAAAGTTGTCTGAGTCATAATTTTTAAAAACTGAGTCCATTTTTCAGTCATTTCTTACAACCAATGGATTTCTTTGAGAGCCAATTTTGGGTGAATTTGTTTTGGTCTTGCAGTTATATTGTCTTGGTTCCTATCAGCGTGAGCTGAATGAGTATAATAAGTTTTGATTACCCAGGGTTTATATGTGGGGAAAATAGGAATGAATCCATTTAATATTTAGTGTGTATAGTTTTCTCTCTCATATCTAAGCCTAAATGTCAATCCTATCTTTCAGCTTTCAGAATCAACATCTTACCCAATTATTTCTTGCAAGCATACAATATTCAGGCAGAAATAATACAAAGAGGAATTTTGTTGCTGAGACTCCTACTCAGCTTCTCTACCCTTAAGGAGAAGGGTAGAAGTACCATCCCCCCAACACACACACACACACACACACACACACACACCTCAACACTTGAAGGTCGGTTTTTCCATTATTGCCACCACCTTTCATTTATGGATGCTGCTATATGATTAGTATTATAATAAACACCACCATGTTATACTAACCATAATTGTTCAAATTATAATTTCCAAATCCACTTCTAAACTTCACAATAAACCTCTCATTGGCATAAAAGGGAACTGTCATTCTAAGACTAATTGCTTTATGGACAGGATACTTGTCAGGAACACAGCTAGGAAGGGGAGGCTTTTTAGGGTGGTCCCAATAAAATTATTTTTAAAAGGCAGCTCTTGTTGATAATGACACTATTAGAGTAATGACTTGTTTGTCCCCAACACTTTTGGTCTTGCCATGCTATGTTGCAGCAGGTCCTTTTTCTGCAATGATATAGAGCATATTGGGCCCTGTTCCATGGCCATGCCATGCTCCAAATGGAACCAGTGCAATGAAGCATTACATGATTGGAGGCATCTGACTGGTTCCCTTAACAATGTGGGAGTATGTTCCCTACCTTGTCACAGTGTGTGTTAGCGGCCAACCAAACTACCACACCACAGCAAAACAGTGTGCTAGCCCAATTGCCTCAAACGTGAGACACCTACTTGGAGATCTCTGGAGCCTTTTTAATGTTCCCATAATGAACTTGTCATTGCTTTTTAAAGGTAAAGGTTTTCCCTTGACAAGATTCTCAGGTAAGGGGTGGTATTCATCTCCATGCCTAAGCCGAAGAGCCAGCATTGTCAAAGATGATCCCACGGTCATGTGGCCAACATGACTGCACAGAACGCTTTTACCTTCCCACTGAAGTGGTAGCTATTTATCTACTTGCACTTTTACATGCTTTTGAACTGCTAGGTTGTAGGACTAGTGATGGGAGCTCATTCCTTCATGTGGTGCTTGGGCCTTGAACTGCTGACCAGCTACCTTGCAATCATCAGAGTCAGTGTCTTAACCACTGAGATACTGCATCTCCTTTAGGGATAAGCAAAACACAAAACTGAACTCTAGTCTTTTCTTTCCTTCTCATTATTTTATTCTGTTCCCTTTAACCTAGCTCTAGAATCCTATTACCTGTTTGCTTTGCTTTCTGCTTCCCTTTGTTCTTCTATCACATAAATCACAATTATGTCAACTGATTTTAGCTGCAGTAGCACACAACAAACAACAAAGCAGCAATTTTACCCACACCAATGCAATGTTATCCACAGAACAGTTTAAGATGTTCACAGCTTGGGAAAGTTACTTTGGGAATAACAACTCCCAGAATCCACCAACCAACATGGGCACTGGCAATGCTGTCTGCAGGATTCTGAGAGCTGCTGTTCAGAAACTGTATTTTTACAAGTTTCAAGGCTACACAGTTTCCCATTTGAAGTAGTAACCAAATGGGCCACTGTACAAAACAACAGTTTAAACTCAATGGAATTTTCAAGAGTAAGCCGTCCTATTAAACCCTACCAGTATGACTGTCACTTGAAAATGTAATTAGGTTTAAAGAGCCACATCAGACAAGGAACAGCTTCACACAGTTAAACTATACCTATGAAGTAAACTGCTTCATTTCTTTCTTGTATTGTGTTTTGCTGTGACCCAATTTGTTTATTTATTTACCATCTTTATTCACTACTTGTGACTGCAGAAGTGTCTCAACATCCTCAGGACGTTTTCACACTGGCCTTTTTGAGGACGCTAGCCGGCCTCCCGCCGGCCTCACTCCGGCTCCATTTCCCGTGTGTTCACACACACGCGGCGGCAAACCCCGCCCCTTCCGGTGTCATCCCTGCGTCCGGCTGGCTTTTGGCTCCGTGTGTTCAAACACACGGAGCCCTAAGTCCGGCCTCACTCCGGCAGCGGCAGGCTAATTCCTGGCTAACTCCGGCTTCAGGTAATTCCGGGTGGCAAAAGGAATTAGCCTGCCGCCGCCGGAGTCATTCCGGTATCAGCGGCACCTTGTCCAGCCGGCTTTAGGGGAAGGGCTCCAGCCGGCTTTAGGGAGCCCAGTGTGAAAACATCCTTAGAATTAGAGAAAAGGTTACATTTTGTGGGAAAATTCAAAGTTTATATACAAAAACCTCCCATCCTTTTTGTTTCATCTTTAGCACTGTGTTTTCTCATCCAACAGCATTCTCATATAAACTGGACAAATTGAAACTAAGCCACCCACTGTATAAGATGCTGGACTTATAAAACCAACCATTAGCAGTTATCTTTTGATCCACTTTCATGGGTCACGGTGCATCATTCTTATATTTTCTGTGCCTAAGAGTATTTACAGTGCAGTCGGAATCTAAAATGGCAACCCAGAAACAAAAACATCAATACCCAAGTTTCAACATGCTGCACAGGAACATATCTTTCAACTAGGCCAGGTACAAGAAGCATATCTGTTTCTACAAACCAATTATTTGCAGCTCCACCCTTCCTACTTATGAACATTTAGAGTTGTTTGCCTAATTTAATCAAGCAGCTTTGGTACTTCAGATCAAAGTAAATTTTCAAAACACTGCTTAATTTATGCCATGTGAGCTTTTTTAAAAAGTGCTGTTAAGAAAGCTAGAAGACTAATGATAAGATAAATCAAAGATATTAAACTATGGTTCAGAAATAGTTTATACAGGTTCTCCAAATAAATCAATTGTAAACTTTTTATGCTACCAAAGTGAACTAAATCATTTTAACACAGTTAAAATAGTAGCTGAGATTACAGCCAAGAATAAGTATTCTCACTTCAGAACCAAGAGAAACTACGCAATGTTAAAGCATGTGATCTGAATACAAATGGTCCCTGATTCATTCATCATAGAACTGGAAAAGACTAGTGGAATCAGAGTCCACTATGAAATCCTGGAAAACTGCTGCCAGTCAGTCTACTCAATGATGGCAAAACTTTTAGGGGCCAAGTGCTCAAACTTCCAGTGCCAGATGTTACCCGGTGCTGGGGGTGGGACTTCTGCCCTCAGAGACAGATGAAGGCTTGCTGTCCCCAGCCTTCAGCTGCCTCTGGAGAGACAGATGAAGGCCAGGGAGGGTCTGGAAGGAGGAGGAACAGGTGCATGCCTCTTCTCCTCCTTTCCCCATGCTGTCCCCGGCCTTCAGCTGCCTCCAGAGAAGGAAGGAGAAGGAACAGGCAAGCACCAGGGAAAATGACTTTGCTTGCCATAGGTTCGCCATCACAGGTCTACATCCTTGTCACTGGAAGCCCATCTGGACTTTGTAGCTTGGCTTTCTTGGTGCACCAGGCTATGGCCTCTTCTGGACAGAAATAACCTACCCCAGTAATCTTCAAATGGTGGGGTGGGATCCTCAGGAGGTGCAAGAATTGCTCAAAGAAGGCACGAGACGTGGAGGCATTGATTCCCCCCATTCTCATCCTCCTCCCAAACTTTTTAATGTGCAAAATTTACACGTGTCAAGCTAAAGCTCAGATTTTATTTAAGTCCCATTATTTTTTTTCTGAAACTAACAATCTCAGAACATTTAGAAAAATGAACTGTATTCCTTTTCATATGGATGCAAGAAAAAGAAATTCAGGATGTAGAATTCCTTCAAATTACATCCAACAAGCATAAAAGAAAATAGCAGCCTCTTGGATAAAATTATCCTGTCCTGGTTTTTCTCAGAGTTGGCTAAATAATAATGACAGTTCATAATGAGAAGAACTGATAACATGCAGAAATTCAGGATACGAGCCCTTTCCTATATTCCAATTTTAAAACACATCTGTTTCCTACAACTTGCTCATTTCTTCTAATTCAATAAAGCAAAAGAGTTTTAGCTGTTCTAGATACAGTAATTTATTTTTTAACAAGTGAGTGTGATTCATACTTGATTTCTTATCATGTGGCAATATTAACTCAGTGCATCTTATATTCAAGCAACTGCATTTCACTTCTTAGCAGACTAAACTCAAATAAAGTATAACAGATTTGACATTATCTGTTTACTGATTTTTGTTTTAAGAATCAAGCTCTTTGGGCATACAGATATACTTTAGTTGATGAAATAGATATGTTCTTAAGCATTCCTTGTTTAATAGAAAATTTGATACCAGAGGCAGATATGGTTGGAAGCGAAGAGGCATCAACGTTTGTTTTCAGTAATCAAGGAAAGAGGTAACTCAGTATCATATTTCCAGTCAATACATCAAAGTCCTATTAAATAATAAATCAAATGTAGTCTGATAATTTGTTGTCAGTAATGGACTGGATGAAGGTAAACAAATTGAAGCTTAGCCCAGACAAGACAGAAATAGTCCTGGTCAGTCATAAGGTCCATCAGGAAATAGGGATTCAACCTGCTGCACAGGGTTCCACTCCCTCTAAAATCTTAATTTAATTTGTTAGTATGTTTTGGGGGGATGGATGGGTGGGAGATGGAGAGATGGGACTTCATTGTAATTTATTTTGATGTTCGAGGAGGAGGGAAGGATTTGGTTTAACTTAAAATGGGTTTTGTATTAATGCTATTTGTTCTGTTGTTGTGATTGTGATTGTTGTATATTGCTTAATTTGTTAAATTTGTTGTAATATATTGTTGTTGATATTGTTTAATTTGTTAAATTTGTTGTAATATATTGTTGTTTAATTTGTTGTAATATATTGTTGTTCACCGCCTCGATTGGCTCGCCAGAGGGGCGGTATATAAATAAACCGTATTATTATTATTATTATTATTATTATTAAATCTGAAGTCCATAGCTTGGGTGTATTCTTGGATTTAATCACTGAACCTGGATGCCCAGGTTTTGACAGTGATCAGGAGTGTGTTTGTACGGTTAAAAGTTAAAATTAGTGAGCCAGCTTGAGAAGCCAGAACTGGTCACACCTCGATTACATTCTGGTTGGATTACTGTAATGCATTCTATGTGGAGCTGCCTTTGAAGACTGTTTGGAAACTTTAGCAGGTTCAAAATGCTACAGCTAGACTGCTGAGTGGGGCTGGTTATAGGGAGCATATAACTACTTTGCTGTACTGGCTATCAGACCATTTTTGGGCACAATTCAAAGTGTTGGTATAAAGCCCTATACAGCTGAGAACCAGACTATCTGAAAACTCATATTCCCATATGAGTCTGCCTGAGTCTTACAATCTTCAGAGGAGTGCTTTTTTCTGTCCCAGCACCATCCTAGGCTTGATTGATTGGGACACAGGAGAGAGCCTCCTTGGTGACTGCTGCTGGGCTTGAAGTCTTTCCCAAGTGATAGTCAGTCTACCCCTTTTCTGTTATCTTTCTGCCAGCAGGCAAAAACCTTCTTGTTTAAACAAGCCTACAGTTTTGGCTGACAATGGTTGAGTGATGTGTAACTAGGGAGATTATTGCAGCTCTAAAAACCAGTTTAGCTAAACCAGCTTAAAATTTTAAACAGGCAACATCCTGATTTTATCACAAGGATTTTGCTGCCAAAATCACTGCCTGGATGCAGCCCGGGTCCATCCCCACTCCCAGGGTCACTCAGCACAGCTTTTTTCAAAGCCAGGAGTTTTCTAGCTTAAGGAAACGGTCACCGGAGCAGCCCTGATAGCGGGGATGGATGGACCCAGGCTGCATCCGGGTAGTGATTTTGGTGGCTAAATCCTTGTGATAAAACCAGGATGCCACCTGTTTAAAATTTTAAGTCAGCTCAGCTAATCCAGTTTAATTAGTGCTGCGATAATCTAGGTGAACTGTTAAAATATGCATTTTGTAATTTAAATATTTAATTGTTCTAAATATTTATTTATTCATTAATTTCATTTCTATGCCACCTTTCTCCCAGGAAGGGACCCAAGTTGGCTTAATATGTTTTTAAAATAGAGTTTTAATTTAATGTGCTGTACTATTTAATGCTTTTTAAACTTTGTTTTAAGTGCTCTGTTTTAATCTACATTGTAAGCCATCTTGAATTCTATTCAAGAGAAAAATGAGATATAACTAACTAAATAGTTAAATCTTAAATAATTTTGATACTTTTATTTTTGGATGTTTTTTATTTTGGGATATTAAGGCATTTCTTAATAATACAAATGGGTTTGGAGGCTGTTTTATTTTTAATACAAAGAAACAATTAATTTAATAATATTTATTGAATTGAAAGCAAGGACATTAAGCACAAGCAGTAGGAATTTTAGTGCACTTTAATTAGTTAACACTTTTAAAAAGTGAGTTTGAAAAATTAAAAGACTTTTTTGCTGTTGTTAGAATTGGCACAGTAATGCCTCCTACAAAGGAAAGATTTTAAAAGACGGGGGGGAAATTAAAACTGGGGCTGTCAAGAACTTGGACAACCTGAAAAGTGATTCCTGGCCCTGTCACCCCATCCTTAAAAAATGGTTGAATCTAGGCGCATGTGTCTTTATGAAATGACCTACAGACATGACGGAAGAAGCAGTCAACACAACCAATTCTCTATCATCAACATATAACAGCTAATGTTGTGTTAATGCCATGAGGAATAACCACAAAGCAAGCAAAAGATAACACATGAAAGCAAGGGAGCAAAGACCTCTTCAGATAAACTGGACTGCACTACAATGGGCCCTTGCTATCCACTGGGGTTTGGTGCCAGGATACCCCATGGATACCAAAATCAGTGGATGGTCAAGTCCCAATAAATACAATGGTATAGTAAAATGGTGTCCCTTATATAAAATTGCAATATCAAGATTTACTTTTTGGAATAATTTTTTGAATATTTTCAAGCTGCAGATGATTGAATCGTGGATGCAGAATTTGTGGATACAGAGGGCTGACTATACTTCTGGACACCAGATTTCATTGAATCTGAATACCTGAAAAGATATTTATATAATATTCATCTGAATGATACATCTTCAACCCCTGAAGCTGGAGTTTACTTCCTAGAAGTATTTTCTATATTTCAATACTTTACCCACAATACTCTCATTCAGTTTAAGTAACTGTAATACTAAGAAGTATTAAGAAAATCTAGCCAAAACAAGAAAAATGCCATTGACCCTAAGCCTCAATAATGCAGAAAATAGAATACACTCAGCCCTCCACATTTCTGGCTTTTACTTTTGTGGATTTGATTAATATGCTCTGTCTAGGAATCTCTAGGTCCTCCAGAGAAATTCTGCTGGAAGTTGACCATAGAGCTGCACAGGAGTATTTAAAGATTCCTACAGAAAACACTTCTCTAGGAACCTGTAAGTCCTGCAACATGATTCGATGGTCAAATTCTGACAATGTTGACCACAGAATTCTGCTGGAGAACCTAGAAATTCCTAGAAAGGTGTTCTCTCAGGTTAAAAAAGTACTGCTTGTTTATTTGTGGGTTGGTTTTTTTTCACTTTCACAGGGGTCTTGTGCCCCTAATCCCAGCAAATGTGGAGGGACAAGTGTACCATTGTTTCTAATTAATATCAGTGCTGGGCTTTAAGGATTGGAAAAGGCTATCACATATGACAAACTCCTACTTCCTGATATAGTTCAACAGTCCCCTAAAGCATCTGTAAGTTGGGACAATTCAGAGCAACTTGCATAATCAAATATTCTGTTCTTTCCACTAAATATGCATCTAAAAGCTCTCTAAGAGTTCTCTTCTGGTTTCAGCCAAGATGTAGGTTTACAATGGATTCAGTTGGTACTAAGTATTTTTCTGAATTACTGGCAAGATCAATGGCATCAAAAATGAAGTATATCAGAATACTTTTTGGGGGGGGGGGGATCACTATCACTTTCCAAAATAGGAGCAGCTTTTTATTGAATCCAGTATCCCATGAAATAAACAGTTTTCTTTCTCCATATTAAAATATAATTGGGAATCCAAGATGTCCTCTTTGCAATGAACTCAGCACATACTTTGAAACCTAAAGACTCTGGTTAAACAGGTTGCATGTGACTAGCTAAGACAGACTCAGCATTATTATTACTATTATTATTATTATTATTATTATTATTATTATTTGCAGTTTTATGTACATAACTGTTGCATTGTAGTGTTCTCCCTTTTGCGTTTACTATACCAAAATAAACTTCTTTTGCATTATTTATACCTTTGACTGTGTTCTTTTGAAAAGAACATGTACTACAGGTATGTCGTTTTAAAGAGCACTAAAAGCTCTTCTCCTCATGACCACAAAAGTTATAGATTAATAAAAAATTTAAAACTGCATAGTGTTTCTTTAAAACTGCATAGTGTTTCTTAGCAAGTTAGAAATACAGGAAAAATCTGTGTAAATTAAGAGTGTAGGGAAAATGTTTTTAAATAGATTTTTTCATAATTTACAAAAAAAATAAATTTGTATTTGAGGCTTTTAATGATGAATTGAGTTTATCACCTTTGCAATTCACTCACATGTAATATGTATTCTCTGTAGCCCATATGCTGTTCATCACCCAGTAATTTAGAATATGATTGCTAGAAATACTTGGCATTGCCATACAGCATTGTGTTACTCAAATCACATGTCCATAACTGATTCAAGACTATTTTTCTTCCTGCAACACCAGCAAAGATATGCAGTATAGAAATTCTTTGGAAAATTGTTAGAGAAAAGCCAACATTCAGCATGGAATGTTGAGCTAAAAAAACTTGTGAAGAAATATCCACATTTAACACACTCTAATAACTATATGCCACTTGGAGTGCCCACCTTGGAGAAAGCTCTTCCAGTATCATCATAAAACCATTGTGATCCATAAATCACCAAAGGAAAAGCATTAATATTGGTCCCCCACTCCTGATAAGGGCAGGAACCTTGCAATCAAATCCAACAACCCTCACCATTGTTGCTACCTGGCATTGTAACTAAAGAGTCATACTGCCTCTGAAACTTGAATTTGCATACAATTGCTATGACTACTGATAACCACTCCTCTCCACCCAAGCAAAACATCAGACCTTGTTCATATGTAGCTGAGGGTGGGATAAGATAAAGCAAATTCAGTATCTAGCCACCACTTTTAATAGAAAAAGACCATTGATCAGTTGCTGTGATCAGTAAGCAAGCTTAGCCTTAAAGCTTGTGCAGGCATAGCAGAACATCATCCAACATGTTCTGCCCTATTTGTGTAAGGAATGTTTTTTAGCTGGTCTCTCTAAAGTTCCCACCTGTATTGCACAAGATGAGCCATAACCTGATATTTTTCCAGTCACCTGTACAAATACTCATTGTGACCTTAAGTAACAATGGCACCAGCACAACAGTGGCTATAGATACTGCTCTGCCTAAGAGAATGTGTTTTTCTAATCTATTTTATTTATTGTTTCCTTGGCTAGCTCTTTTAGTTCATATTAAAACCTGGAGCAGATATACCACCCAACTAGTCTGTAAGTCATCAGCAGCAACTGACAACCAGGTAAATAAGCTTGTCCTCTAGGTCACCATACAATCAGTGGCAAAAGGCACAATATTCATTTCATACTTTCCACTGTTAAAAGAGGAAATGACCCCAGGTAGCAGTGATGAAGGGAACTGGAGAAAAATGGATTACTCATGTGAAGGGCAGTCATTGATATAGTATTTGATCCCTCACTGACCAGCTACATCACACAAAGGGTTTACCTACCTACATTTGAGGAAGTGTTATGCATCACACTTCATTCAGTCAGGATGGAATGTCTACATGTAACCAATTGTTCATGTGTTGATCCCCCTTTGCAAAAGGCCAAATTAAACATATGCACAGCAAAAGTGTAAACTCAGTGGAGGATACAGTGTCTGAGTGGGACCAACAGTGTAACCACACTGCCTATTATTTTAGTTATTGACTTACATTGGAATTATACATGAAAGACTTTTGGCATGTCCTAAACCAATATCAACTATTACCTAAAAATTTCTCAACATAGAATGATGCATGAATAGTGGAGAAACAATCTCTTGTATTCTACAAAAGTAATTTTTTAAGTGTAAGTACAAATATACATGTTGATGTAACATATTCGTCAAATCATAAAATGCTGTCAATGAAACAGATACAAACATTTTTGAAACATTACTGAAAAACAAAGCACATAGCAAAGTATAATAGCAAGTTCCTTATTCTTTGTGTTAGCTACAACACATCAGTGAAAAAAAGGAATTAGTTACATTATCTTATTTCCTACAAGATTACATTGAAGTCATTTCTAGAACAAGGGAAACTTTGGAAGGAAATGCCTACATCAAGAGGGACAGAGGGAGGGAAGACTAAAAGGAATGTCAGATTGCATTTTGCCAAGAACTGACCTCCAAACTTTCATACAGAAATACCTCTATTTTTAACATCATGTTCTCTACATCCTGCTATGGGTGAGTTCATCCAATTCTTTTGACATAAAGAAAAATTAGTTGCAGCAAAATGCACAGGGAATTCTGTTCAGAACCCTTTGTAATACAAGATGGGAACATAACTGGAGAGAGAATAATCCATTGTAACATCCCTCATAAAGTACACCCAAGCTTTTAACAGGAAGAATCAAAATGGAGATAAAAGGATCAGCAATATGTTCACATTTTCCAATCTAATTTTTAAGCCATGGCAATAAAGGCTTTTAAAGTTCTGCCAAAAAAATGTGGAGTGCTCAGGGTTTTTTTTAAAAAATATATACTAGAATTATGTGAAATAATTCTAGTGTGAGTGTTCTTAAAATACTGGAGTTGTATGCTCATTGGTATGTTGGGGGGGCATGCTGCAGGGAACAATCTTATGCTCTCTGTACTCATAGAAAAAAAGGAATACCCAGAAGCAAAGACCTCTGCAGATAACTAACATCACTGATGTTGCCAATGGTGTCCTGTGGGCAATAGAATCAAGAAGGGGTGTTTTGAAGCTATTGTTTTCATTGTTGTTAATTAGCAGCACCATCAGCAGCATGTCAAGAGAGGTTGTAGATTTGCAGAATCAACAGACCCTGTCATTGCTATCAAAAGGAAAGGGGGAAATGAACACAGAGAGAAGCAAAGAAAAGGAAGAAAAAATGTTCTCTGAAATCTCAACCTAGCCATTTTGAGTTGATATGGCTATGGATGCTACAGCAGCTCAACCTCTGCCATACATTTCTCTGACACCATCATAGTTTCTTGGATAGTTTTGACTTTTTGCAATCTTTATACCCACTTATGTGGGAGTAAGTGCTACTGAAATCAATTTGCCCTACTTCTTTATTAAAAAAATTAAGTTTTATTGAAAATATTAAAAATACCCAAAAAAACATACACATGAAAACACACAAACACTAAAAGACATTACATACAAATAAAAATGCACACAACTCCTAAACTAAACATAAACTTAAAACACTTCCTAAGCAGAACCTAAGGATTACATCATTTTCTATCGAGATAACCTTTTTTTTTTCATTATTATAATACTTATTACATGCCAGACTTTCATAACAATTAAGGAACTGATCAGCCCTACCCGGCTGAGTGTAAAAGAGTATAAAAGAGATATGCCTATAAAAATAAGAAGAGGAGATTGTCAAAATAATAAAGTATCATCATTAATTCATATTCACTTTCATATGAACTTACATATCTTATCCCCACTTTCTATAAACCTTCATATCTTGCCATCCCAATTTCAATTTATATCATTTGTCAACATTTACAACATTAATGAATCTAAAGCATCAGTATAATTTCCGAAATCTATACCCACAACTATATCTATCTCTTTCTAAATTTCATTTTTTATCTAGACTAGCTGCACAACATTATCGTACTCGTCATATTTTATATATTATGATCTAGCTCCATTATATCACCTTATATCATTTCCATCTTATATTATATATATCACCCCATTTATTTAATCATCAAAAATAAGAGAACGCACTTTATCTTTTGTTTCATCAATTTTTATATATTTATATATTCATACCATGGTTTCCAAATATTATAAAAAACTGCCAGTGAGTCATTTCGCACCAAATATGTTAGTTTTTCCAATTCGTATATCTCATATAATTTTATCCTCCACTCCTCCATGGAGGGAGCATCTTTTTTCCGCCAATATTTAGCAAAGGTTATTCTGGCAGCTGTTACTGAAAAGCAATCTTCCACATCTTCTTTCTACATCTTCTTTTATAATATTCAAAAGATACAGTTTTGGGTCTAATTCAATCTGTATATTTAATACTTGTTGTATCTCTTTGTTAATTATTTTCCAAAATCTCTGCACTACTTTACATCCCCACCACATATGCAAATAATAACCATTCTCTTGCTCACATTTCCAACAGATTGGGTCAAAGCCATTATAAATTTTTGAAAGTCTAACTGGAGTCAGGTACCAACGGTACATGGATTTATATAAGTTTTCTCTCAAATCAACATTTATAGTGTATTTTGACACCTTTTTCCAGACTTTTCCCCATTCTTCCAAATTAATATTTTGTTTCAGGTCTTTCGCCCAATTAATCATAAAAATTTTAACTGTATTTTCTTCAAGCTCCCAGTCTCTGATTAAACTTTAATATTTGGATATCAATTTTTTTGTTATCTCCTTCCACCACTTTCTCAAAATTTTTATACGCCGGACCAATCATTCCCAATCTGGAATCTATTTTAAATCGCTCATATAATTGTCTGAATGTGAATCAATTAATGTCATATCCTATCATTTTCAATTCTTCTTGAGTTTTGAATATTAATTTAGTATCTTCCAGTTTAATTAAATCCTTATATCTATACCAATTCTCTTTTTCATAGATCCCTTTCAACAACAAGTATTTGCCCTACTTCTGAGTAAACATGTGTATGATTGCATTCTTATTTTATATAGTACATTATTTCATTACACTGTTATCTGATATAATATAACAGGAAAAGATTTTAGCATATTATTGATGGGGAATATCAATGTTGGTTCCAAGTTATGTACAGGCTGAGTATTCCTTATCCTTAACCAGAATTCCAAAAACTAAATACTCCACAATCCAAATTTGTCCACATGGCTGACTGAGATAGTGACACTTTTGCTTTCTGATTATTCAATGTATATAAACTTTGTATTTAGAGATCATCACATGAAAAGCAGGATTGGGCTCAAAGAAGGGAGGTGTGAAAATTGGAGGAAGGAACATCAACCATCTAAGACAGGGGTAGGCAACCTTTCCCCTTTAAGGGCCGAGGGACTTCAGCTCCCAGAAGCCTCAGCCATGTTGGCCAATAGTCCCATGTTGGGCAATAGCTCCTGGGATTCTGGGAGCTGAAGTCCCTCGGTCCTTAAAGGGGAAAGGTTGCCTACCCCTGGTCTGTAGAATCAATACATAGAGAGATCTTATAGCATCTTTGAGAGTAACTGAAAGAAAGAAATTGGCAGCATGAGCTTTCGTAGACTTCAGTCTAGTTCGTCAATGAGTCTACAAAAGCTCATGCTGCCAATTTCTTTCTTTTAGTTAATCTAAGATATGCAGATGACACTGTAATACTAGCAGAAGATAGCAGAGATATGGAAAAATTATTGAAGAAGGTCCAGGCAGAAAGCACAAAAGCAGGTTTATAGCTGAACATCAAGAAAACAAAAATTATGACCACAGATTATCTACCGTATATAATTTTAAAGTAGACAATGAGATTGAAATAGTTCATGATTTTCCATATTTGGGCTAAATCATCAATCAGAACAGAGACTGCAGTCAAGAAATCAGAAGATTACTAGGGCTTAGAAAGCTAGCTATGAAGGAATTAGACAATATTCTAAAATGTAAAGATATATCATTTTATACTAAAGTTAAGACTGCCCATGCCATCATATTTCCCATTTCTATGCATGGTTGTGAAACTGGTCTGTGAAGAAAGCTGATAAGGGGGGGAAAATCAACTCATTTTGAGATGTGGTGCTGGGTAAGAGTTCTGTGAATACCATGGATTGCTAAGAGAACCACTAAATGAGTCTAGAACAGATCAGGCCCAAACTCTCTCTGGTTATAAAGATGACTAAATAGAGGTTATCATATTTCGGCCATATCATGAGAAAAAAGTACTCACTAGAAAATAATATAGTAAAGTTGAGGGCAATAGGGAAAGAGAAAGACCACATTCAAGATGGATAGACTCAATCAAAATAACCACAACCATGAGTCTTCAGGAGCTGAGCAGGGCAGCTGAGGATAGGGTGACCTGGAAGTCTCTCATTCATAGGGCCACCGTGGATCAAATTCAACTTGAAGGCAGTTAATGACAAGAAGAATAAAAATAGAAAATTACCTTCAGGCTATGCGTATAAGGTGCATACAAAACATAAATTAATTTCTTGTTTAGACTTGGGGCCCATCTCCAAGATATCTCATTACATATACACAAATATTCCATAATTCCCCCCAAAAATCCAAAATCAAAAACACTTCTGGTATCAAACATTTCACGTAAAGAATACTCAACCTGTATGTGGCACATCCTACTCCTATATATTTCATACATATTCTGCTAACTTTTTAAAAATCCATTAATACTACTGTATATACTCATGTATAAGTCTCGAAATTTTAGTAAAAAATTTGACCCCAAAAAACTGGGTCAACTTATCCATGGGTCAAAAAAAGGAACCACTCTCTTTCTCTGTGTAGAGTGGAGAAAGGCAAGAGCTTAGTCCATCCCAGGAGCACCTAAAAGCACCAACCCCTTCTACTCCGTCCACCATGGCTCCACTTCTGACTTTTTTGCATGCCTGGGTTGGAAAAGCACAAACAGTGGTCTCATGGTGATCGGGGTCCCATGGTGATTGGGGCAGGAGCAGCCTCTGGTCACTCCTTTTGCCCCATCTGCTTAACCCCATTAAATAATGGTATAGAGCACTATAGCATCACCTACTAAACCCTATGATGAGACACCCCAGCATGTGCTTTATAGACTATAGCAAAGCCTTTGTCTGTATAGATCATAAAAGGCTATGGGATTCCCTTAAAGACATGGTTGTGCCAACACATCTGATAGTAAGTGGCTACTGTCAGAACAGAACACGGAAAAACAGAATGGTTCCCAATTGGCAAAGGGGTCAGAAAAGGTTGTATTCTTTCACCCTATCTGTTCAACTTGTATGCAGAACATATTATAAGAAAAGCAGTCATGGACACAGAAAGAGGAGGAATGAAAATAGGAGAAAGGAAAATCAACAATGTAAGATATGCTGATGACACCATAGCACTAGCAGAAAATCTCACAGACCTGAAACACCTACTAATGAAATCAAAGAGGAAAGTGCAAAGGCAATCTTAATGTTGAACATAAAGAAAACAAAGAGGGCCTTCACGGGTTCAACCTAGACAATAAAGAAATAGAAATAGTAAAAGAATTCTCATACCTTGGATCAAACATTGATAAAATTGGGTACTGCAGGCAGGAAATCAGAAGAAGATTAAGAATGGGGAAGATGACCTTGAAAGAACTAGAAAAGATTCTAAAATGTAAAGATATACATCTCAGCACAAAAATTAGAATCATACAAGCCATAGTATTCCCTATTACCATGTATGGATGTGAGAGCTGGACAGTTAAGAAAGATGATAGGAAGAAAATCAATGCATTTGAGATGTGGTGCTGAAGAACAGTGCTGAGGATTCTATGGACAGCCAAAAGGACAAACAAATGGGTCATAGAGCAGATCAAACCAGAAACCTCCCTGGAAGCCAAGATGACCATAGAATCATAGAATCATAGAGTTGGAAGAGACCACAAGGGCCATCCAGTCCAACCCCCTGCCATGCAGGAACTCCCAATCAAAGCATCCCTGACAGATGGCCAAACTGAGACTGTCGTACTTCGGACACATCATGAGAAGGAAGGACTCATTGGAAAAGACAATAATGCTGGGAAAGGTGAGGGAAGTAGGAAGAGAGGAAGGCCACATGCTAGATGGATGGATTCTATCAAGGAGGTCACGGATATGGGGTTGCAGGAATTAAGCAGAGCAGTGGAAGACAGAGGGTCTTGGAGGTGTCTCATCCATAGGGTCACCATGATCAACTTGATGGCAGTTAACAACAAATAGAGCACTAGTTAGCACACCAAGTATGATCCTTACCAGATTTAAGTATCAGGTAATGACAAAGAGAGGAAGCCATATTCTTACACACTGACACACACTGACACACACTGACACACACACACACACACAATCTTGGCATGAGCAAATATATATAAAATGGATCAACACAGCTACTTGCCCATTTGGACCTTGTATGGGACATCACTGTGGGTTCTGTCATGAAGAGCTCACACACTTCAAAATTCATCACTGCACCACTGAGTCTAAGCAAGGACTCATCTGTCTCAAAACTAATAAAAGCAGTTGTCATGAAGTCCATTCTACATTGGCCACAATGCACATATGAATCTATAATAATGTGCAGTTGCAATAGCCTATTCTATCACCTTTGAATGAATTATATCTCAAAAAAGTTCCATATAAGGCAAAATCAAATCTAGAGAGTATCTCACACTTCCCACATGAAGCAGAATATAATGCCAGCTAATAAGATCTCTATGCAGAAACATATTTCCATGTTCATCACATTAGTTTTTAACTCTTTGTTGTTGACTTCTTAGCCCAAACTGCAAACCAACAAACAAATGTTGACATTAAAAATGTGAGGGTATAATATAAATATAAATTAGAAACATTGAGCTTCCTTCCCTAAAGGAATAATCAGTTAAGGTTTTCACATGACTTAGCAAGTAACAGAATATTGGGAGTGTGGGGATGAAAAGACAATGGTATATGCCTTATCAACCAGGCAAATAGCAGCAATATTGACAAACATAGACCAGTACAGGCATCCCTTAGTTAACAAGGCTGATGACACCTGGATATATTTCTCCATGTCCCTGTCATCAGCCTCGACTTCAGATGGCATCTCTCCTCTCAATGACTGTCTTAATGAGGTAATGGACTGGATGAGGAAAAACAGATTGAAACTGAATCCAGACAAAACGGAGGTACTTACAGTAGCGGCCCTGAAACCAGGTATTGGGATACAACCTCCGGTTCTGGATGGGATCACACTTACCGCAAAGGACTGTGTTCGCAGTCTGGGGTTGCTCCTGGACTCGTCGCTTCACATGATTAATCAGGTGAATGCCACAACCAGGAGTGCCTGTTATCAGCTTCGGCTGATACACCAGCTGCGCCCTTTCCTGGAAGTAAGGGATCTCGAAACTGTGGTACATGCTCTGGTAACCTCCCGTCTGGATTTCTGTAATGTGCTCTACATGGGGCTACCCTCGTGCTTGGTCGGGAAACTTCAATTAGTTCAGAATATGGCAGCCAGGTTCGTCTCTGGTACATCTAGAAGAGACCATATTACTGGTCTTGAAAAGACTTCACTGACTGCCGATTAGTTTCCGGGCCCAGTACAAGGTGTTGGTTATTACCTTTAAAGCCCTACATGGCTTGGGCCCTGCCTATCTTTGAAACCACCTCCTCCCATATAATCCACCCCGTGCTCTTCAGTCCTCTGAGAAGAATCTATTACAGGTGGAAAAATCTAAACTATTGACTACTTCTCTATGACCTCTCCTAGACTATGGAACGGACTGCCAGACAGGATCCGTCATTTGCCAACTCTAGACAGCTTTAAAAGAGCTGCCAAGATGGATTTCTTCCGGCAGGCCTTTCCCAATTAGTCTCCCCAGTCATGGAATTGGTCTTTATGTTTCTTTTCCCCATTCTCAGCTGCCGTATTCACTGCTGCGGTAATTATTATAATTATTGTATTATTGTAAATTTTAATTTTTAATTTTTGGGCATTTGCCTTATTTTAAACTATTAATTCAATGTTGTTTAATATTTTTTAAGGGGCAGGAGGGTTAGGTTGGGGTTTGATCTTATTGTATTGTATTTTTTTGTAGGAAGCCGCCTCGATTGCAATGCAGAGGGGTGGGGTATACATAAATTGTATTATTATTATTATTATTATTATTATTATTATTAACAAAGCCACTGCAAAGAATCTCTTTTTTTTTTTTTTTACCAAGCCTTCTTATATGAACCCAACCCAACTGTCTCTTTTCTTATCTTCTGTCTAGCTGGAAGTTTTTTTGCAGGTTTGGCATTGGGATGATGGTGAAGGAGGGCTGGGGAAGGACAGGCTTTCAATGGTGGGTTGCAGCAGTGTGTCCGCAGTAAACAGTGCAATAAAGCTTGATTTTATTCTAAGTGATCCTAATGTAGCTGTATGTGCCTAGGTACAACAGGAAAGGTAAATAGCTGCCTCCTCAGTCACATACTGAGCATGTATGAACAGCAAAACAGAATAAAAATGGTGAGGGAGGATGAGCCTGGCTCACTACCTACTCTGGCATGTAGAAAAAGCATAGATTCTCCACCACAATAGAAATCTTTTTTTTAAGTGGGGGCTATTGAAAGAAAAAAGTCATCCTGGGATACATTTTGGAAAAAGCTTTCAAGCAGTCTCTAGATTCAAAATATTTTTGTTTACTTAAGCAAGGCTTACCAGACCAGGTTGTTTCATTTCACATGTACATAATAGTTTTGAATAAAAGGTTTGCTGAAACATGTTGAACTGCTCTTCTTTTTTGTGGTGCAGGAAACTATCCCTATTCTTTCCATGTTATTTCTACCTCTAGTTTCTGTAAAAGAAGCAATGCCCAGGAACACATCTACTTCATTAACTGAGATACACTTGTATCTTGTTAGTGACATAAAGAGGTGTAAGTCCAAAATATACTTGCAATTTTTTTACTTATTTTTTAATTTATTTTTTTGTCATTGTGGAGGATGGAACTATCTTCCTGCTCCACAATGAGGGAAAAATCAACTCACTTTTTAGCTTCCCCATGACTAATAGCAGGTGTAAGTGGGGAGACTGGGGATGTGTTTAGCTATTATCCTGACAGAATGATAGAGACAGAAGACTTCCAAGGTCTCTGACCGAATTCAACAGATTACATCAGATGATGGCATCTGGCTACAGGAACACAGCCAGACTCTTCTTCAACACCACCCCTTTCCCCAGCCACTGAATGGCCATGGGAGGCATGCTGCAGCAGCTAAACATCCAGTAGAGTTGGGAGGAAAGATGTATCATAGCTTCATTTGCAGGACATTTACTCTTATGTTTTGCCATACAAGATCTCAGCTGGGGCCTTAAATTAACAAGACTGATGATGTAATCTGTTGAGTTTGGTCAGAATCCTTGGAAGTCTTCTGTCTCTGTGTTAATAACAGGATCTCTTGGGGGTCTATTATTCATAGGGTCACCGTACTCAAAGCCAACTGGATGGCATATAAAAGGAATTCTGAAATTGCCTTTCAACACTTTGTACTTAGCAGACTGGGTAGGCACAGAGGTCACCTGGACAGTGTTCCCAGCTCTAATGGATTGTATTAACATCATTATTTTAAAATATGCATATATTACATGCATATTTATCTACATATATATTAATTTATTTTTATAATGGCACATTTAAGTGTGATGCATACACTGCCCTATTTGGTCCTCTTTCTGGGAATACATAATAGAATATAGCCCCCAAGATGGGTAGTCACTGATAGTCTTATCCTCTGCATTTTTGTCTAACCCCCTTTTCAAACTACTCAAGTTGGTTGAGATCATCAGATCCTATGAAAGCAGTTTCCATCATTTAACAATGCACTGTTTGAGCATTGGACTATGACTCTGGAGATCAGGGTTCAATTCCCCACTGAGTCTGGAGACCTACCAGATGACCTTGGATGAGTCACACATTCTCAGCCCCATGATAGGTTTGTCACAGGGTCACTATAAGTCAGAAATGATTTGAAGGTGCACAACAACAACAAAGCCAATATTCCTCTACTATCTCTTTTCCTATTTTGTGTGCATTTTCCCTATTCCATCATCTGCTCCATTTTTCCCAGGTTGAACAATGTTTTCCTACTGATATGTTCTTCTACTAATCACCAAGTTCTCTCTTGAACACTTGGGCTATTATTTCCAGAATTTGATGAATTCCTGCCCTAATGAATACCATCTCCTCCCCCACACATAACTCAGTTTAAAGCTCTCCTGATCAGGTTCATGAGATTCTCAGCAAAAATGCTCTTGCCAACTGCTGTGAGGTGCAACCCATCACTTGTCAGAAGTCCATGTTCATGAGACTGCAGACAATGCTCCAAGAAGCCAAAGTATTCCCATCAGTACCGTTTGCAGAGCCAGTTGTTCACCTCTACTATTCTTCTCTTCCTTCCTGGGCCATATCCTTCAACTGGAAGGAAAGATAAAATTACAACCTGTGCATCAAGGTCATAGAATCATAGAATCATAGAGTTGGAAGAGACCACAAGGGCCATCCAGTCCAACCCCCTGCCATGCAGGAACTCCCAATCAAAGCATCCCCAACAGATGGCCATCCAGCCTCTGCTTAAAGACCTCCAGGGAAGGAGACTCCACCACACTCCGAGGGACTGTGTTCCACTGTTGAACTGCCCTTACTGTCAGGAAGTTCCCCCTAATGTTGAGGTGGAATCTCTTTTCCTGGAGCTTGCACCCATTGTTCCGGGTCCTAGTTTCTGGGGTGGCAGAAAACAAGCTTGTTCCCTCCTCAATATGACATCCCTTTTAATATTTAAACAAGGCTATCATATCAACTCTTAACCTTCTCTTCTCCAGGCTAAACATCCCCAGCTCCCTAAGTCGTTCCTTATAGGGCTTGGTTTCCAGGCCCTTCACCATTTTAGTTGCCCTCCTTTGGACACGCTCGTTTTTCTCCACATCTTTTTTGAATTGTGATGCCCAGAACTGGACACAGTATTCCAGGTGAGGCCTGACCAAAGCAGAATAGAGTGGCACTAGTCCTTCAGCTTCCTACCCAGACCCTCATAATCCCTTGTTGTATCCTGAAGGCTATGCCTTGCAGTGTCATTGGTTCCCATGTGGAGCAAAAGGAAAGGATGTCAGTGGGCTTGACAAATCTTGTCAGCTTCTCTGTTACTTCATGGATTATTGCCCCAGGGAGACAACACACCTCTCAAGACATCCTGTCAGGCCCACAAACCACTGCTTCTGTTCCCCTCAGCAGGGAGACCCCCACCAGCACAACATGTCTCCTCTGAGGATTGACAGCAGCCATTCCATGTGCTGAATCTTCCAAGGCCACCTGCACATTCTCTGAGGACTGACATTGTTGATCTTGCTGTTTCTCCTTGTCATCACTGACGAAGAAGAGAGCTTCAGATTGATTCTGTAGCTCCAAACTCACAGAATGATCTCTGGTCCTTCTACTTCTGTGCATCACATTCCTCCAATAGTCAAACTCCTGTGTTTGGAATGGATCTCCTCCTCAGAGTGTGCTCCTTATCCAGGATAGTCTGCTCTGCTCTGTCCAAGAAAACCTCATGTTCCCTAATATGCTGAAGAGTAGATACACAGACCTCAAGTTGCTGGACTTCTCTTCCAACAGGGCAACCAACCTGTACTTGTTGCAGATGTAGCTACCCACAACCTCTGACAAAAACACAAATATAACACAGCTGTTGCAGGTAATTACAGCAGCTCCTTCACCATTCACATCTTGAAGTCATAAGCAGGCACTGAAACAGAACTCTGGGCCTCCCCTGCAAAATGCCCACACAAAGTGCTTGTTGGCTTTGATACCTGTTAGCCAAGCTCCTGTGGGCATAATTGTGAACATAAACAGGTGTTGCTAAGGAAATAAAGTAAAATCTTTGCCATTTTTATTCCATCAATTATCTCTTCATAGTATCTGAATGATGTGTTATTTTATGCCTTTCATGCTTTAGAGGGAAGTTGAGGAGATCAAAGCATAACTTTTGGCAGTACAATATAAAAGCTTCAGAGAACAGTTTTTAAAAACTTGAAAAAATAATGTGTATCTTGTGTTCCTTCACTGCATTTCAGATAGCTGTTCTGCCTTTCAGATGACAGATTGAACTTTCTTCTTATCTTTCAGTGAATAAGTATCAAAATCTGAAAAGATGACAATTATTAGTTTGTACTAATAAGCAATACATACAGTAAGAATATTAACTCAGATGCCAGTCCTGCTAAGTCCACTGGGTCATAAGCACTTGTGCGTAAGACTGCAGCCTTTGGTACATTTTGCAGTGCACCCTTCCCATCTAGACAGTCATGCCTCATATTTTCAATGGCAGTGATGTGTGAACAGATGTATCAACGTGGTGATCCACAAGCAGTCAAATCTGTGGTTCACCAGCTCGCTAATAGGAAGAGTTCACTGTAATTAACATTATATCCAGTTCAGAATCAACACTATTTTTAAATACAAAGTCATAATGCCAGCTAAAAGTAGTTCTGACTAAGTCATACTGAACGCTATAAAACAACCTGATCCATGAATAGCTTCTCTTTCAAAAAGACTTGCAGCCCAATGCTATCAGACAATATATCCCAATGGATTCAGTGGGATTTGCTTCACTTCCAACTAATCACACACAGAATTGCAACCTACATCACACCTAACAGCAGCTGGATTGAGGTCAAATACTATTGTTGCTGTCATACTCAACTGCACACTCACAAGTTTTCTGAACAGTATATGGGAAAAATTTAAAACCATAAAATATTTTTAAATGGATCAAATTAAAAATAAATAAATAATAAATACCAGTTTGTGCTCTAGGAAAAAATATTCTAAATATTTAGAAATCATGTTTCAGAAATATAAAAAACGGAATGAATTGAATGGGCATTAAACACCATCAGTCCCATCTGCCCCTCTCAAATGCAAAGGAAGACCATTCACAGAAATATCTGAACAGTCCAATACATGTAAGTCAGATTCAAGTATATAAAGAGTACAGAATTAGATAACTGAGCTCCAAGTGATCCAGTTTTGCAAGGAGGGATGGAAATAGGCTGATACACAATGAACAAACAACGCATACTGATTTGGCCCATTCTCTAATATTCCCTAATAAATGTGGTTGACACTTCA
Organism: Phrynosoma blainvillii; assembly: GCA_026167975.1. Taxonomy (NCBI): domain Eukaryota; kingdom Metazoa; phylum Chordata; class Lepidosauria; order Squamata; family Phrynosomatidae; genus Phrynosoma; species Phrynosoma blainvillii. The sequence goes on from JANUYF010000005.1 coordinate 45,797,063, forward strand.
GACGATTTCACTCACACTAACATATTTGGTTTAGTTATCTTGTTTTGTTTTAACCTGTTAGGCTAGTCTCTTCACCTTTGGTATGATTTATATTCTTTTAGCCTCGATGAAATACTAACAAGTAGCACCTATGTCAGCTGTTCTTTGAAATGTATGTATTTGGGGGAGCAAAAGCTTATTAGAATGAATTCTATTTCTGTCTAGCTTTGGTATCCTGGGCGAAGCCAACAAAAAAAACTGACTCAACAAGAACTTAGGTTTCAAAGTGGAAAGGTTTTTATAGATGCTGAGTCTAAGTTACACATATACATTTTCTATAAATATACAAACACTCAATCACAAATCTTGTTCTCCAACTTAGAAACAGATTAAGGTTTGCTTCCCTTTTTGCTCACCATCATAAGACATCTCAAGCAACCTTATATAGGAGATTCTGTAAGAACTAATCTACAGTTCATGCTATTTTCAGGTGATAAACATTTCTAGGCACCAGAAAGATATGAAGTAATTTTGAGCTACAATGAATTAATATATTTAAAGTAATAGTCCAGAGATCAGGACAGATGATTTATGATCCATTGGGTATTATTAGACTGTAATTTTCATCAGTTCTGGGCAGAATAGACAATGGAGATGTTCAATAGCATCTCAAGGGCCAAAGGTTACCCCCATCTGCTCTAGAGAAATTACCTATTTTATGAGTAACAGAGCAATCCTAACTATACAGTCAAACATGGGTTGGGCAGGCTTTGGACAAGTAGGACATAAAGAAAGGAGGGAGGTCCAGCATTCACTACTCTTTCTCCTGGGTTTTTAAAAGGTAATTTCCCTCCCAGTGCAAGCCTTGACCTAGCCTTGAAATTAGATTAAATTCTCAACCTCATCAGAGAGATAGTCAAGAAATGGGAGAGCACCCCAAATCCTTCACCTTAGAAAGATAAGGGGTTGCACTGACATCAGCAACCTGAAAGCAGTGGATCTTTCCAGAGGGATGGAGTGACATTTCAAAGATCAGATCACTAAGCACTCTACCAAGTGAAGATCTAATCTCAAAATCCTCTCCCTGTCCCATGGAAGTACTGTGTCCCTCACAATTGACATCAGAACTCCTCTCTGAGGTTGGGAAGAAACCTCAAAGGAAGATTTTCAACCTCGCCTATGACACCTGAGACTCTTGTCTCAGGAATAGAGGATTGTAGCACAGTGGCGTCCCTAGGGTTGGTGTTACCTGGGGCGGTAACTCATAGTCTCACCTCCCCCACTGACCTCCTCTCATTTCGCACCATACATAATCCTTAATCATGCTTTTTTTGCACTAATGTTACTCATAAATTGTCATTCTCATAGACCACTGAATGTCATGCTAATAGTTGTGATATAAACAACTAGCAAAATTAGCATTATACCTTCAAATTACAATATCATATGCACAACCTAAATGTATTAACATATATATATATATATATATATATATATATATAGTGAAGATTTGGTTTAAATGTGATGTTTTTAAAGAGAATTTTAAAAATTAAAAAATTTAAATTTAAAATTTAAAATTTTGAAATTTGAAAATTTAATTTTAAAAAATTCTGGGCCCTCTCCTTTCTCCTCCCACTGAGCTTCACCCCACTCCTGCCATCTCTTAAAGCATTTTAGAGGGAAGCAGGTGAATGCCACAGCCCATTTCTGCCAAAAGGTAGGTGTTTGAGGATTAGTGGTGTCACCCCTCCCTTAGGGTTTGAACCCCCTGCACCCCTTAGTGACGCCACTGTTGTAGCATAAATGATTCAAAATTTATCATTTTTTTTAAAAAGGATACCAATGGCCACATAAATAGACAAGAAGGACAAGAAAAGACATAGTTGATGTGCTGTGTTATACACTGAGGTTTATGTACGCTGTCCACATATGTGTGACCTAAAAACTGAAAGGGAACACCCGTATACCTATAATGACAGGATGAAAACATTAATAGCAGTAAGGAGTATATCATCAAGACTATGACTTCATCATGTAATAAAAGATTTATCTTCAAACAAATTCAATTCAGTCACAAGAAATGTCTGAGAATACAGGTTACAATAGATTGATTGTTCCATTCTTATTTACAAAGGTCAGCTCAACAGCAATAACTTCCTCAGTAAGACTCAGACTAAGCAATTAACCTGCATATTCACACTGCCATGCATTGTGTTCTATCTGTATACATTTAGTTAACAAACAGGAGAGAAGGAGAACTGTAATATTGGTTTCTTCTATTAAGAAGTACTGTAGTACAATTTTTCTAAGCACCAAAAAGATGTGGTGCAGATGACATAGCTGCTACTTGTTACTATTTCATTGGAGCTAAAAGAGCGAACATGGTGTAGTGGTTTGACCATTGGGCTATGACTCTGGACACTAGGGTTCAAATCCCCACTCAGCCATGGAAACCTGCTGGGTGAGTTTGGGCAAGTAACAGCCTCTTAGCCTCAGAAAGAAGCAAAGACAAAAACCCCTCTGAACAAATCTTGCCCAGAAAACCCCATATCACCACAAATGACTTGAAGGCACACAACAACAATTTTTCTAAAGCTAAACTTTGCAAATTGACTTGAACAGGTACTAATACAGTTGCAAGAAAACCTCAACATTGACATCACACACGCGCACACACACAAACACATTGAGAGAGCCAAAAGAGAAAATAAATAGTTCAGGTACAAAGAAACCACATGAAATCCTCTCAATTTTTCTGCTTTCCTTCATGATGGAAGTGACTTGTTTTTAACAAGTGACTAAAAAACACCCTAAACCCCAAAACACTACACTAACGTTATATGAAAACTATTCCTGCTCACTATTAACTATGTTATTGTTTGGGCCTTTGCAGACTGCCAGAAATAGTGCACATTAAATTGAGGCACTGCCCTGGCTCAGTGCTAGGGAATCATGGGAATTGTATTTTTTTCTGAGACATTGAGCCTTCTCTGTCAGAGAGCTCTGGTGCCACAATAAATTACAGTTCCCATGATTCCTTAGCACTGAGCCAGGGCAGTGCCTCAATTTAATGTGCACTATTTCTGGCAGTCTGCAAAGGCCCTATATTTCCCATTCAAAAAAGCTGCATCTATCAATTCCCTTTCCCTTTGCTGCTGTCATTTTTGGTGCTTGTCAAGGGGGTTGTGTATCACCACTGATATTGAATGCTATTTGTTGTTATTATTTGCCAGTAAGTCAGCTTTGACTTAAGAAAATTCTGGGCCTTTGCAGACTGCCAGAAATAATTCAAATTGAGTCCACTTTAACTGCCTGGACTCAGTCCTAGGGAATCATGGGAATTGTAGTTTATTGTGGCACCAGAGCTCTCTGACAGAGAAGGCTCAATGTCTCAGAAAAACACTACAATTCCCATGATTCACCAACACTGAGCCAGGGCAGTTAAAGTGGACTCAATTTGCACTATTTCTAGCAGTCGGCAAAGTCTGTCTATTTCAGCAACCATGGGATCAGCTCCCTAGCAGTGGGTAGTTGAGTCTGAGATCTTAGGAACCCTACAAAAGATGACAAAACTCAGTTATTGCCATCTGCCAGGTTCTACCTAGACCAGATGCTAAAGAAGCCAACTTTAGAATACCTTACAGGTGCTCCACCTTCTTATCTCTTTCCCATCTGAGCCAAATGCCAGAAAAAGACTACATGAGAAATGAATCTCAAGAGGAGAGTCTGTCCATCACCACAATCTTTTCAAAGGCAAAGCTCAACAGTGAAGGATGATTAAAACTTTTGCAATGAAATGTCAGCAATCGAACAGGGAGAAGGGGAAGTGCTCATAGGAGGAACCAAGTAAAAAATAAAGGTTGGTTTATATAATCTCATTGACAACATCAAATTACACACACATCCCAAATTAGGTACCAAACTGTGTAACATATAGGTATATAACAGGAACTTTAAAAGGTAATAAATGAATATTGCAGTGGTATAGTTATTACAGAGGTAACTAGAGGCCCTTCAGATGCTGTTGAATTACAGCTTCCATCACCCTTAGTCATGGGAAAGAATGCTGGGAGTAATAGACCAACTACTTCTGAAAGACCACAAGATTTCAACCCATGAGCTGGTCTACAACAATGTTCAGCTGGGGCCAAACAATAGACAGCTAATCAGTCTCTGTTCAGAACTTGTAAATGATTTGGGATGGAAGGTTTCTGTGTACATTTCAACCATGGAATCAACATCACAGAATTATACTTTATAATTATAGATTATAAAATAGCCAGTCAGCTCCACATACAGAAGCTGACTGAACTAGCAAATTAAGGTTGCTTCAGCACTGGTGGCAATATGGTGTACTTTACTCCAGTGGACAGCATGCTAGCTTAGAGGGTGCACACAATATCCAGTTCTGTTGTCCTGCATTTTACTACATTTTTTCATCTCCCTAGCATCTGCTGTCTGATGGGGGTGTCTCCCTCTTCCTAACAGCATGAATGGCTCTATATTACAGCAATATTAAGATTCATACATCTAATGGATCTGTGTTGAAATATGAGGCAGAGAGAAACCTAATGAAAACAGCAACTACATCCATTCACATTTAACAAACCTAGCCCTTAATTCTTATTATTTGGTAAACTGCATGTGACACATTAAACAACATATTCTTTTTGACGTTACATTTATTTAAAAAAAAAATTGATTTTTTTTTTTAACAAATGAGGACTGCATATTCATGTCATGTGGCATCCTCATATTTAACAATGATTTTGTGCAATATTGAAAGCAACCACCTACAGGATGAAATGAAGCAGCTGTTTTAACAGCAGCTTATGACTGTAAATGGCCATAATTTCTATCTGAAATGTCCTGGAAAATAGGCAGATGTAATTAGTCAACCTGGAATTTTGTCGGAATTCTTTGGTAAAAAATACTCAGATTCAAAATGCCTGGCCCATCTTTGGAGTTCTTACTTTATAGCTAATGGACATTCTTCTATCATGTTCTCCACATTCTACAGATTCTGAATATGTTTAAATATTGCTTCTTATAAATTATAGGAAATTCAACACTAATAAAGGTTGGTTCCCCCTTTAATACAAGTGAAAACAACACAGCTGCAAGGAGCTACTTCCACATTCTGTATGAGATAATGTTTTGTCCCATCCCACATTGCCTTTATTGTATGTCTTTAGGATGCAATTATTATTTTTCACTGTACTCTCTTCACTGCCCTCACTGTCATACACAATGACTATGTAGCATTTTGAGGCTAAGCCATAGCAAGTTTTAGGCTCATACGTTTTCTCCCTTCAGCTGGATACATTGCTGAGTTGTGGCTGAGATACTATTTCAAGAGTTGTCCACACACAGATAAATTGTGATTCAGCTTAACAGAAGAAGCCACCTTCAAACCATGGGTTATGAACAAACCACATATAAGATTAATAACAGTTTAGATTAAAATACACCCCTTAACCACAGTTAAACCAATATAGACATGGAATCTTTTTTTTTTTTTTCATTTAGCTGTGAATGATATCGACTCTTTGGATCTGTAGTTTTCAAAAGTAGATCAAATACAACAGTAACCATAGAACACTGTCCATGAAAAAGATGGTAGCATACAACCTTGTCCTCCCTGCCATGCCAAAGGAGATGAGGGAAGGTATATGCCCAAAGCTTGCTTCAGCTCATCCTCAAAACAGTAAATCATAGGTTGACTGTATGTCGAATGTCACCTTTATTTCAGAGACATGTCAAAAATGTAACATTACATTCCTATTATGCTGGATCTTGAAGCAACACGTAATTCAGGAGATTAATGAGGCTAGCAAATCCTCCAACAAAGATTTTTGGTTCTATGGAAAGTTGCACCAGGACTGGGGGGGGAGCAGAGGGGGAGAAAGAATTGCATTTCTGCAAGCACTGGATACCAAAAACCTTTTGGATCTTGGCCACAAATTAAGGAAGACTACAACATAACACCACAATAAGAGCAAGAACTAATAGTGAAAAGGAAAAAAGGAAATCCATTTATTATAGTCCTTGCTATGTGACTAGAATAAGCTAAGAATTAGAGTGCCTCTAATTTGAATCTTGTGTCTGCTGTGAATTTAGAGGATTGCCTTAGTCAAGATACTCTGCTTAATCTTCAATCACCCTCTTCATCATCTATAATAGGGAGGGAATCATGTGACCCTCCAAATGTTGTTGAACAGAAAATTCAGCCCAAGCCAAGCAGTCCAAGCCAGCAAACCCAATGGTGCAGAATGCTGGGAGTCGCAGTCCAGCAATATCTGGAGGAACATGTGTTTCTCATTCTGCATTTACAATATGGACAGTAATCATTAATTGGCTGTTGTAAGGATTAAAAATAGAAAATACATGTAAAGTGCTGTAATACAAGAAAATGCTTATAAATGTATTACAGTGTAATAATGAGAATGATTGTAATAGGTAGCGCTGTAAAAGAACACACATAAAACATATGGTTTTTAGGTATTTGGAGGCATAAAGGTAGCTAAAGCATAGCTGGAATAGATATATGTATGTCTATTAGATTGGCAAGTGGTAAGAAGCTTCCACACACAAAAAAGGGAAAAACTGGTGTCATAATATATTGCTTTTTTAAAGAAAAAGTTGGCATTCCTTGCCTTCTACATTTTTGAACTATGTTTGGGCATGGAGCCATAGTCTGCAAAATTGTATCGCTCCACTGCTATTTGATAATAATTAAAAAAGAAAGGCCTTTGGTTATTTATGTCTGTGGATACAACTGCCCTCAAATTTTGATAATCTATGACTGAACCAATAGCCCAATCTACCAGCCCAATCATGTCTCAACTTCAGTAGCACAAAACACACACTGCCCTTTCCAACAGCGATAGTAGGGCATTAACTTCAAGCCACTGTAGGGTGAATGCTCAGCAAGTCTAAACGAAGCATTGCATGCAAAGACAATAAATTTGGCACTTAAAGTGAACAGTTGTTCATGCCTTATCCTGTTTTTTAAAATCAGGGCAACAGTAATGATCCACATTCAATGTACATTTAAAATACATTCCACTGAAACTGCTTCCAGTTTTTTTGCTTTTGTTTTTACAAAGCTGAATTTGTGTTAAAGCCCACTGAAGTTCAGCCCTAATACTCAGGGTGAGCCAGTCATTAGGCAGAATGAAGCAACAACCTCAAGCAACAAATACTGGGTAGCAAGTCATCTGAACATTCCTCTCTCTTGGAGAACAGACTTGTATGCATCATATAACTAATCACAGACCCATTCAATCAGGACTGAAGAAAGTGGAAATTGTTCAACTGCACCCCTTGACATTTCTCACCACTAGCTATGCTGGCTAGAGCTGCTGGGAGTTGTAGTCCAACAACATTTAGAAGGCTGTATGATCCCCACACCTGCTAGCCTGCTGCCCTCAGATGCAGTGGAGGCCCTACCCTGTTGCAGAACAGAAACTGCAGCTGTCAGAAGAAGACTAGGACTAGGAAGGGCAGCTATGAAAGAACTAGACAAGATCCTAAAGTATAAAGATGTACAACTGAACACTAAAGTGAGGATTGTTCATTTCCCATCACTATGTATGAGTGTGAGAGCTGGACAGTGAAGAAAGCTGACAGAAAGAAGATCAACTCATTGAAGATGTGGTGCTGAAAAGGAGTTCTGCAAATACTATGGATGACTAAAAAATAAATGGGTACAAGAGCAAATCAGATCTGACCTTTCCCTAGAAGGCAAGATGACTAAATTCAGGCTGTTATACTTTGGCCACATCATAAGAAGAAATGACTCATTAGAAAAGGCAACAATGCTTGGAAAGATAGAGGGCAGTAGAAGAGAGGAAGACTACATACCAGATGGATAGCCTCAAAGAGGACATGGCCGTAGGTCTGCAAGACCTTAGCAGGTTTGTTGAGGACAGGAAGTCTGGGAGATAGCTCATTCACAGGGTTGCCAGAAGTTGAAGTCAACTTTAGGGCAATTAACAACAAAAGCTTTTGAAGTTTCATTGGCTTTATTAGGCAAAGATGTTTAAAATAATTGTTGTTGTTGTTGTATGCGTTCAAGCCATTTCTTAATTATGGTGACCCTAAGGCAAACTTATCATAGGGTGTTCTCAGAAGATGTTTGCCACCACCTTCCTCTGCAGCTGTCAGAGTGTCACTAGGGCAAGGACACCCAGTTGGTATCCATGGCTGAGCAATTCCATGGACAGGGATGCAAACCTCAATCTTCCAGGGTTCTATCTAGACCAACACTCAAATCACTACACCACATTGGCTCCCGTACAATAGAAGAAAAGTAATGATGTTAGAGTCATAGCCTTACAGTTTGTCTCAGATGACACTTCAGTTGGCAGTTAAGATGGTCTAGAGCAGGGGTCCACAGCCCCAGGGGGTGCAAGATGGAATTTCAGGGGTGCCATAGAAAGAGGTTTGTGTCCTTGAGTCATCACTCAGACAGCTCCCAGTGTGCCTTGAGAAGTGGTAGTACATGATGATGGTGTATAGATAGTAGTCTCACTATTCATTTAATCAAAGAGAGAGAATTGTACAATTTACAATAGTTTACCATTTTTTCTAAGGAAATGAGAATCTAATATCTCAATTTAGATTGGCATTTTATGCACTGAGGCAAAAGCTTATAAAGTTCAATTTCTTCACATGCAGTATTGTATGTGATTCAATTTGAAGTTTAACAATTAGAAATTAGACTTCTTTATTCAAATATGTTATTATTTTTGCAAGCGGGTGAGAACATTAACCAAACATTACATACGGGTGTGGGGCATAAAAATGATTGGGGTCCACTGATCTAGAGGGATATCAATGCTGGCAGAGGCCATTCCCCTTCTTGTCCAAGGACAAAGGGCAATAAAAGATAGGTAATAAAATTTCAACTTCATTAGCAACAGAAAAGTAGCTTCCCTTGTGATTCAGACTGCCTCTATACAAGAAGAGAAAATGACAAGTGGCTTATGGCTGTATTGCTATCAGACCATCTAAACCAGGGGTAGGCAACCTAAGGCCTGGGGCCGGATGCGGCCCCCTGAGGCCTTTGGACTGGCCCCAGGCCGGTCCTGCCTCTGCCGCCGCCCCCCGCCATGATGATATTGATTATTGTTGTTATTACTTGTTCTTGGGGTTTTCTTGGCAAAATCTCCACAGGGGTTTTGCCATGGCTTTTCTGGGGCTAAGAGAGTGTGCATGCATTTTTTTTAAATTAAATTATTTTTATTTTATTTATTATTTATTTATTTATTCATTTTTCTTGCTTCGTCCCCCAATTATCTGAGGGACAGCAACCCGGCCTCCGGCTCAAAAAGGTTGTCTACCCCTGATCTAAACTGAAAACAGACATAACATTTGAGACAAAATGTAACCTATGACTCTTAACATAATCACTTTTCTTCTTCTGTTTGCCTAATGAAGAAAACAGTGAAGCTTTGAAAGCTCACACGATGTATTTTCTGCATTTTGGTTGGCTATTAAAGATATTGTTCATTTGTGGATTTTGGATTTTGTTGTATTTTCTCTATTAGAGTTTATTTCACAGTCAACAGATATCCCAATGCCTCTTTTCCGTACAAGCATGATGCCATTAAGAATGTGGCACATCTTGACAAGGCAACAATAACAACCATCACCTAAAATGTGCTTATTGTTAATTGTTAAATCCACACAAAAGAAGGGGAAAGACATTACCAATATTTTTAAGAGGAGGGGGAAACTTAGCTATTGATCTCTGAAAATAAATGATAGTATATTTTATCTTTTATTCACATTCTTCAACCACAACTACATAGGCCAGTTAGGAGGGCAAAGAAAAAAAATGAAAAGATGCTTATCTTGAGTTATTTTACTTGGGGAATATAGCAGTGGAGGATAACAATAGGAAAAGCTCAGTACTACTGTATATACTCAGTGTATTTTTAGTCACATAATGACCCCTACTACAAATTATCCAAATTGAATCTCCATGGCAATAAATGTTCAGGCTCTAAAAAGTAAAAGCCACTATTATAAATTACAGCTTTAAAACAAAGGCTACTTATCTGTGAACTATGTCACCAATTTCAAATATTAATGAAATTATGGAGATTTATCTAATTTCATTTTCCTCAAGCTAAGTTCACCATAGGTACAAGCCAAACAAGAAGTCCTCAGCCACACAACCAAGTTAGACAAATACTAAAAAGAAAGAACAAAATGTCTCACAGCAGACTACAGTGGGGGGATGACAAAGCAACAGAATACATTTCTCTCCTTTGCTACTATTTCTACGTGAAATACAAAGTATAGATGTAGCAGTAGATATACAGTAATCTCATGTACACAAACAAAAGCTTGCAGTGTGGAATACAAGTGTTAAAACAATTTAGAAGCACAGATGAAGAGGTGTTTCTGCACTGTCCACAGTTTAGAGATAATGATCTCTTGCTCTCATACCACATTGGAAGGTAGGTAGCATTGCTCTTAGGAATGGTATCAGTATACCTGCTATACGTATCAAGAATTCTGCCTCACAGTTACTAAAGATAATGATAATGACAACCAGGGGGTGCCATTAACAAAGTGCTTGTAACATTCAAGTATAGCGACTGCATCCGTCCCATCTCAAAGCATAGAACAATAGAGTGGGAAGAGACCACAAGGGTTATCCAGCACAACCTCCTGCCATGCAGGAACTCACAGTTAAACCAATCCCGACAGATGACCATCTAGCCACTGTTTAAAACCCTCCAAAGAAGGAGACTCTACAACTCCCCAAGGCATCGTGTTTCACTGTCAAATAGCTCTCACTATCAGGACATTTTTCCTAATGTTAGATGGAATCTCTTTCCTGTAGTTTGAATCCATTGCCCATGTTCTGGTCTCTGGAGCAGCAAAAAAACAAACTTACTCCATCCTTATCCCTTCAAATATTTAAACAGAAGGATGCAGTAGCTCAAGTAGTTAAGATGCTGACTCTGTTGATTGAAAGATCGGCAGATTGGCAGTTTGAGGCCCGGGTGCTGCATGATGGGGTGAGCTCCTGTCACTATCTCAGCTTCTGCCAACCTAGCAGTTCGAAAGCATGCAAATGCAAGTAGATAAATAGGTACTACTTCGGTGGGAAGGTAAACAGCATTCTGTGCAATCATGTTGGCCTCATGATCACAGAGTAGTCTCTAACAACAATGGCTCTTAGTAACAGATGAGCAGCACCCCCTATGGTCGGACACAACTTGACAGCCTTGCCAATGGGGAATACCTTGCTTCCAGATCAGCTTTGACATCTGGTGAATAGGGTTTAATAAGAAACCTCCAAGAGTACCAATCCTCAACAGCCCTGCTCAGGTCTTGCAAACTCAAGGTCATGGCTTCTTTGATTCAGTCTACCCACCTATCATGCAGTCTTCCTCCTATCCTACCTTCAACTTTACCAAGTGTTATTGTCAGGCCATCTCATGATATGCCCAAAGTACAAGAGTCCCAATTTGGTCATTTTGGCTTCTATTGAGAGTTCAGGCTTGATTTGCTCTTGGACTCATGTATATGTCTTTTTGACAGTCCATGGCAGGGGTAGGCAACCTTTCCCCTTTAAGGGCCAAGGGACTTCAGCTCCCAGAAGCCTCAGCCATGTTGGCCAATAGTCCCATGTTGGCCAATAGCTCCTGGGATTCTGGGAGTTGAAGTCCCTCGGCCCTTAAAGGGGAAAGGTTGCCTATCCCTGGTCCATGGTATCCACAGAACTCCTCCCCAGCACCACATTCCAAACAAGTTAATTGTCTTCCTGTCAACTCTCTTCAATTGTACAACTTTCACAAGTGTGCACATAAAAATGAGAAATACAGAACTATAGCATGGATGGTTGTGACTTTAGTATTCAATGCCATATTTTTACACTGGAGGAGCTCATCTAGTTCCTTCATAGCAGCTCTTCCAGGTTCTAGTCTTATGATTTCTTGACTACCACCTTCATTTTGATTAATGTCTGAGCCAAGGTATAGAAAATCTTTAAGTACTTTGATATCTTCACCATCCAACTTAAAGTTACTGTAAGTAAGTCATCTGAGGTCATTATTTCTGTTTTCTTAATATGCTTTTGCAGGAGGCAATACATTTCTGAATGTCTTTTACTATGAAAACCTTATAATGAGACAATCCAAAATGACAGGCTATACCTACTGAAATCTACCTTTTACAGAGGTATTATAGAATATCTTCTTTGAAGACTGGCTACCCTAACCATTCACTACAGTGGGGGGATGAGAAAGTGCTTCTCCAGAATCCTCAAGGCAGACCTTTTTCTGGCCAAAAAAGAGAGCAAATTACTGCTCCAGGAAGCTTTGACGTGCACAATTTAAATAGATAGCAAGGCCTACTTGTACTATTTAAAATAATAAAATACACATTTTTGAGAGCCATAAGTGGACTTCTGGGCACTTTGGGAGTTTTGCTTTATTTTTCAGCAGTCTATGCAAGCTCCAGAAAGTCCCAGGGCATCAAACTGCCCACCCTGCTCAACAGTTGTCCATCCTACTCTACAGCAATCTAAAGAAAAATCCTTTCACCTTCTCATATTTTTCTTTCCTTTCCTTTTGGTTTTGCTCTTTTCAACTTATTAAAGTACCATTTCAAAGATATACAGTGGAGTGGGAATCATGTGACATTGCTGATGTTGCCAGAATGAAAGTCCCTGCAAAGCAACTGTCAGGAATCCAACATTTGGATGGCTGTATTATTTCTTCCCCTGATCTATAGCCTATTTGCACTTCCAGTGCTATTGCAGTACTTCCACATTTAAGATAACAACTTCATTCCTAATCTTGGAATGCAGATGTTTTTAAAAAATGTTTTCTTCAAAATTAAGATATTTTAGCATTACTACTAATTCTCACTGATGATTCCTGTGTCTGATTACCTCTCCAGTAATATAATTCTGATCAGTCAAGTCTTTCAAAGACATTCATTGCCTAGTGAATAAAGAAATCACCTGTGTATACCATTAATATGTATGTGATGTTATATATACAAACCTAACCCTAGAACCTCCATATATCAAGCTTTCCATTTTACAATCTATTTCCATCACAATTTAATATACACATAACTAAAGACTAATAATAACTACAGCCTGAAATGCATGACTGCGAGGCAAGAATTTTGGGCTACATTTCCAGCTGTGTCACTTTTTCTATCCTTGTGTGTGAGTGTATCCTATACATGTGTGTGTATGTGTATGTAGCTCATGTTGCAAAACAGGATATGAAAATAGTAATTACATTTTCACAATTCACAGACTATTGTCTTTATCTAGGATCTAGCAAATGCTTTATATGTGAGCAGTCTCATTCCAAAGCTTCCTGATGCCATTCAAGTATAATTTTCATAATTAATTACTATTTGTATAAAGCTTTATGAACACACAGAATGTTTAAGAGAATTAAAATGATGATATGTACTTACATCAGTGTTTAAATACTATGTATAGTTTGTCCCCATTAGGTTTCCTCTGGATATTTTGCACTACAGCTCCTATAAACCCCAGGTAACATGACCAATGGTTAGGATTTATAGGAGCTCTAGGCCAAAACATTTGAGGGCAACAGGTTTGGGAAGGATGCCATAAGGCATCTAATTTCCAGTCTACATTATTCATTATTCACATGTTCCCAAATGTCATAAGCCCAAGGCAAAGTTTAGCTGTCATAGAGCTTTTCAACAATTAAATTTTCAACATATGTAACATATGGATGATATTAAGAAACATTCTGTAATGTTTCTGACATTAATCATTATTATTTCTACCATTAAAGTAACACAGTCCCTCAGACACCAAATAACAAATCATTTTAGTTCATCAGACCACTAAACCAAATCTCTAATTAGTACAAGTTTTGCTTGAAAAAAAATGGGTATTATCTAGGGATCTAAAAAATGGGGGATAATTCATAATGCTACAATGCTTAATGTATTGTTAATACAAACATTTTAAACAGCCAAAATGATATAGCAATTACTTGGGCTGCTAAAGAGTTTCACCATTTTTTATTTTTATTTTAAATACAAGTGTTGATAAAAACTGCTTTAAGAAACATTATCTCTTTTCCCACACACAAGGAAAATGCTTCCTCCTCGAAGAGAATGCCCCCTTCAGTAAATGAGTATATCATTTAGGGACAAGCATGACTCTTGCCTCAAAATTATGTTATCTTATGCACAATTAACAAACAGCACAATCCTATACATCCCATACATGGCTACTAAGAATTAAGTCGCACTGAGGTGAATGGGACTTGCTTTCATATATAGGAATGCAATTTAAAACTTACACAATTACAATTTCTGTAATCAATCAGATAGCAACCCAAACAATTGCACTTCTAAAAACATAGCAGTGGAAGAGACAATGCACACAAATCCAAAAGAATAACCTAGAATAAAAGATGAATAACAACAGGTCTCAGCTATCCTGGATAGTTCAAACTATACTATGCTACGGACTCCAGAGTACTGCTACTCAAAGTGGTGTCAGTCTCTGAGCTATCGGCTGCTGGTCCTTGGAGACCTTCCAGGAAAGAAACTGTTGTAGTCAATGCTCACAAATATGGCACCAATTCTTGGCACATAGGAGGGATGGAACTGCCCATTCCCCCATCAAATAACTTAAAAAGCAGACTCTAAAGGACAGCTGAGGCTGCTGGTACTGGTTGGTTGTTTTGTTCCAGGATCCACTCTTTGATTTGGGGGCAGTCTGTCCTCCATTGATGTTGACAATATTAATATGCTCAGCAGAAATTTCCAACACTATGGACGTTATCACACGTGGGCCAGTTTCGTTGTTAAAGAGATAATAAAGTGGAAATGAAGCATCCCGAGAAGAAAGAGAAAATGGAGCCTAATTACACAAAAGCTTTTCACACGTAATTACAGTAATAACAGAATTAAGTTAAAAGCGAAAAAAGACGTTTTTAACTTTCATACACAAGTGAAAAGAACCCATACATGTACTGGAAATGGGTGTGTTTCGTGACCAGACTCCTCCTTTTTCCAGGGTGGGTCCTGTATTTCTCAGGAGGAAATGTCAGACTGTCCCCCATTTGGGGTCATGTCCTACTGCACAGGTCCTAACCCCCTTCCGTCAGGGTTAGGACCTCTCAAGAGAACAGAGGAGGAGGAGGAGGAAGCTGGAAAGGCAAGGCAAGGCAAGCCGAGGCAAGGGAGGGATTGAGAGGGGGAAACTGGAGGTAGCTCCCATGCCCCCCCCCCCCATAAGCCTTTCCCCTTTGTAGGACCTGCAGGGCAGAACTTCATCGTGAGATGGATTTCCAAGTTGCTCCACAAGCACACCCCACACATCCACCCACAGCTGCTGCGAGGGAAGCCTTCTTTCCCCTCCTTTTCTCTCCATCCCAAATGCCAAACTTCTCCTCCGTCCCAAACTTCCCTTGCCTTGCCTTGCCTTGCCTTGCCTTTCCTGCATGGCAGAAGCCCAGGACTCTCCCTCCCTGGAGGCCCCTCCTCCTCCTCCTCTTGGCACTCCTCCAGGTTTTAAAAGAGAATTGTCCATGCGTATTTGCTTTTCACATTACAGTAAATGCGAAATTACTGTAATTTTGCAAATGCATTTCCTCTAAACTCCTGAAATTAAAAAGATCTCGGATAATACCAGTTTCTGTCCAGTTTCTGACCAGTTTCTGTGCAACGTCGTATGAAATCATGAGGCGCAAATTCAGTTTTTGTTTGGGATTTGTGTGGATTAACCAACAGATTTCCCTCGTGTGATAACGTCCTATGAGACACTGAATTGCTGTGTTATGTTGTCCACAAAATGCATACTAAGAGATGACCAGGACTACTTCCATATTGCTCCCTCGCACTCTCTTTGAGTGACTGATCTGAATAACCTATTCAACCTAAGCCAAAGCTGTACACCTAATGCATGTTTGCCTGGAGGGAAGTCTGACTGAATGCAGTGGACTATTCAAGTTAGCAGCTACATCCACATAGTTCAAAAGAATCTAAATTCCAACTGAAAATGTCTACATTTTCATGTAGACTAGGGATGGATAAAGTTTGCCTACACACACATGCAGAAATCAAGAGGTCACATGAGTTTTGATTTTACTTTTGGCTGGCTTGGGATCATTTTATCCATTTTGATGGATTGCAGGAGACAAATCAAATTACCACATTTCAGTGCATTTTTGCAGTGGTTTGGACGATTTTCCGTGAAGTTTTTAACTGGTGGCCTGGAGAATTTGAAAATGTCATGGGACCACAAAAAGGAGTTACAGTCTTCACGTGACCTGTGTAATGAAATTTATCCACCCTGACTAACTAGCATTTTGTGGGATGGAGGCAATTATGCACACACATACATACACACACACACACACACACACACATATATATATATCCAACATCAGATGCACATACCTCATTAATAACAGCATTAAAATACATTGCCTAGCAAAAGCTCACATAGCAATAAACTGCTAAGTTTCCAAGGTGTCACAACAGTTTGTCACAGTTAGAAAAGTACCCCAGGGCCACTCTTTTACCATGCCTTAAAACCAAACACTTTTGAAAATCTTATCCACAGTTACCTGGGATTAAAAGACTCGCTGATCTCTGTGGTTTACTTCTCAGCAAACAAAGCCAACACTGGGCAACAAGCCCAATCACTCTAGAGCAAACCATTCATTCCCCAAGAGAAATCAGTAGCCTCCTTCCTTTTATGTCTACTTACCCTGGACATCCACACTGCAAGGCCTAACCCTGACAGCACCTGATCTCACTTTAGGTAGGTGAATATCTAACATCTATCTCCTCCCCTCCCTCCCCAAAACAATCTCAGGAACAGCACTTATATTGCAATATTCCACTGACCTGTCATAAGCTAGTGCAATATCCCACTCACTTTACATGAGTCAGCACAATATCCCACTGATTTTTCTTAAGCCAATGGGATACTCCACTGACTTTTTTATGAACCAGTGGAAGATCAGACTTGACTTTTCACAAGTCAGTGCAATATCCCACTGACACTTCATGAGCCAGTGAAATATCCTACAGACTATTCACGAACCAGTACAATACCACACTGATTTTTCATGAGCCACTCCAATATCCCACTGACTATTCAAGAGCCAGTGCAATACCCCACTGATTTTTGACAAGCTAGTGCAACATCCCATTGAGGCCACACTCTTGGACATAGGGCTGCAGGTTGAGAAGCCTCTACCACACTGAGCACACCCTGGCTCCCATTATCTTTCCATCCTAGTGAGCAACTGCATGCAAACCAAACTGTTGTGGCTGTAGTTGAGGTTATTTTTAAGACGCGAACAAGGCACCCCCCCTCCTCCCTCCACACAGAGAAGTCTCCCAAAGTGAACTGCCTTGAGGACCAAAACCAGGGTGACTGGGCATCCTCCTTCCCCCAACATGCCCTCCATTCCATTCTTCTGTCCAGGAGGAATTCCAAAACATTTTGAGCATGGCTGGGAAGCATGGATTTATATTTCATGGGGTGCTTTGTAGCTTTTCTATGTAGTCAGGTCCTAGCTTTTTTTATATCTGGGATCAAACATTGATAGAAATGGGGACAGGAAATCAGAAGTAGATTAAGCATGGGAAGGGTGGCTATGAAAGAACTAGAAAAAATTCTGAAATGCAAAGTTATACAACTCAGCACAAAAGCTAGAATCATACAAGCCATAGTATTCCCTATTCCCATGTATGGATGTGAGAGCTGGACAGTTAAGAAAGATGATAGGAAGAAAATTAATTCCTTTGAGATGTGGTGCTGGAGAAAAGTGCTGAGGATCCCATGGACAGCCAAAAGGACAGACAAATGGATCTTAGAGCAGATCAAGCGGGAAACCTCCCTGGAAACCAAGATGACTAAACTGAGGCTGTCGTACTTCGGACACATCATGAGAAGAGAGGACTCTTTGGAAAAACAATAATGCTGGGGAAGGTGAAGGGAAGTAGGAAGAGAGGAAGGCCACATGCCAGATGGATGGTCTCTATTAAGGAGGTTATGTGTATTAAAGGGTTGCAGGAATTAAGCAGAGCAGTGGAGGACATGGAGATGTCTCATCCATAGGATCTCCATGAGTTGAGATCGACTCAGGGGCAATTAACAAACGTTTTGCTATGCCTCGTCCGCCTTTGCGGTGCGGACCTCTCTCTGCTCAAGAGCTGGTGTTTCCAGGCCGGAAGGCTTAGTTGGGGTCCACGAGGAAAGACAGGCGCCCCTGAGAGAACAGGGTCGGGGAGAACAAGACACGGGTTCCCGGGTTCCCACGTTCCTCACTCACCCGGCTTCCAGCGGTGGAGTTCTTCCTCCGCAACGTGAGTCCGCTCCGGAGCAAGGCGGGCAGCTCCTTCAGCTTCTGCCGCAGCTGCACTTGCTGGCGTTGCTGCTCCTGCTCCTGCTCCCGGCTGAGGAGTGAGGAGCAGTCGGCCCGGCCGGCCGCGGACTGCATTTTGACGGAGCCTCCAGCCATGGAGCCTGCATGCCGGAGGAAGAGAGCCTCCTTCTCCTTCTCCTTCTCCTTCTCCTTGAGCCCTGGGCTTGCACTCCCCAGGCCACCCCCTCCTTCCCTCCCTCCCAAGCACACCTTTTCCCTTGTTACGCAAAGCGCAGCGTCCAGGCGAAGAAGGCTTGGGCTTCTGCTGTCAGAGCTTCCCCTCCTCCTCCTCCTCCTCCTCCTCCTCCTCCTCCTCCTCTGTTTGGCCTGAGGAAAAGGGGGCGCCAGGGAGGAAGCTGAGGGGGATGGAAAAGGAAGAGGACCCTGCCTTCCTTACCTGCCTGCTCCTCAGGAGCTAAAATTGCGCGGGAAGGAGGGAGGGGAGAAGGTGAGGGCTGGCCAAAAACAGGCCCAAGGGGGAGGGAGGGAGGTGTTCCTCTCTCTCACAGGTGCAAAGGAAGGGAAGGGGCAGCAGAAGCAGCAGCAGCAGCAGCAGCAGCAGAGAGACACTCTCTTCTCCTTTTCTGCCTCCACCTTTTCCCTCCTCTAAGGACACGCAGCAAGTTCAAAGTGCTGTTGTTGTGCTGTGCGGGTGTGTGTTGCACCCGCACTGCAGAAATAATCCGGTTTCATGACACTTTTCTCTGCCGTGGCTCCATGCTATGGAATTCTGGGCTCCCCTCTGGTGCCACAACAAACTCCCATGCCCAGAATCCCATAGCATGGAGCCATGGCGGGTAAAAGCGGTGTCAGACTGGATTGTTTCTGAAGTGCGGATGCAGCAGCAGCAGCAGCAGCACCCGTCACAGCAGCACTTATGCAACACAGCAACTCCTCTCTGGTGCCACAACAAACGACCATGCCTGCAGTTCTGTAGCACTGAGCCATGGCAGTTAAAAGTGGTGTCAGACCGGATTGTTTCTGCAGTGCGGATGCAGACAGGCAACAACCAGGTAATGACCGGAAAAAAGGAGGGCGGCCCAGCGCTGCACTATGGACGTCGTTTTAAGACTGCGTTGCCCTTTTCACCTCCTCTTCTCGTCTTTCCTTCCTTTCCTTCACTCTCCTCCCCTTCATTCTTGCCCTTCCAGGTGTCGACTTCGCTGTTTGCCTTTCTCTGTTTCTCTGCCTCTGTTTCCAAGAAGGAACAAAACCTAAAGCAACACAACCTGCCCAGGTGAGAAGCTCTGGTCACCTGTCTCCTCTGGAAGTGTTTTTAAAAACCGACATTTCTGGCTAGAAATAAGAATTGTGTGCCTCCAAATGGTTTCTGACTTATGGCAACCCTAAGGTGAACCTATCATGGGTTTTCATTGGCAAGATTTGTTCAGAGGAGGTTTGCCATTGCCTTCCCTTGAGGCTGAGAGAGTGTGACTTGCTCAAGTTCAGCCAGTGAGTTTCATGACTGAGCTGGGAATCTGAACCCTGGTCTCCAGAGTCGTAGGGCCTTTGCAGACTGCCAGAAATAGTGCACATTAAATTGAGGCACTGCCCTGGCTCAGTGCTAGGGAATCATGGGAACTGTACTTTATTGTGGCACCAGAGCTCTCTGACAGAGAAGGCTCAATGTCCCAGAAAAAAATACAGTTCCCATGACTCCCTAGCACTGAGCCAGGGCAGTGCCTCAATTTAATGTGCACTATTTCTGGCAGTCTGCAAAGGCCCGTAGTCCAACACTCAATCCACTATCCCAGGCTTGCTCCCAACCCTGCTCCTGAAATTTGTTGTTGCTGGATGCCTTCGTCATTTCCGATACATGGCGGCCCTAATACTATCATTGGTTTCCTTGACCAATGATTCTGAGGAAGTAGGTTTTAGTCTATGAAAGCTCATGCTGCCAACTTCTTTCTTTAGTTAGTCTCAAAGGTGCTACAAGCTTCTACAGACTAACATGGCTATATCTTTGAATCGGTTTCCTTGTTTTCCTAAACCTATCACCTGGTTTCCTTGGCAAGTTTCTTCAGAGCGGGTTTACCATTGCCATCCTCTGAGGCTGAGAGAGTGTGAATTGCCCAAAGTCACTCAATGGATTTCATGGCCAAGCTGGGACTCTGAACTCTGGTCCAGTCGTAGTCCAGTATTGAAATCACTATGCCATGCTGGCTCTAGAAATAAGAATGGACCACCTTGTATTTAAAACATTCCAATTTCACAGCTCGCAAAAGCTCATTTTTGGAAATTCTCAGAACCTTCAAGCTAATATAGCGCCTTCAAATTGTTTCTGACAATGGCAACCTTATTGTGGGATTTACCAGGTAAGATTTGTTCAGCAGGGTTTGCCTTTGCCTTCCTCTAATAATAATAATAATAACAACAACAACAATAATAATAATAAACGTATTTGTATCCTGCCTCCCTGTGTAACACAACCCGGGGTGGCTTACCACTCAATGGGTTTCTGTGGCACAGTGGGCACTCAAACCCAGGTGTCATAGTGCAACACTCAAACTACTACACCATGCTGGCTCCCATAGGGGTTCTTTGTTGTTGTTGTGTGCCTTCAAGTCATTTCCAACTTACAGTGACCCAAAGTGTACCTATCACTGGAGTTCAGAGAGTTTTTTCTTTGGCCTTCCTCAGAGCCTGTGACTTGCCCAAGGTCATCCAGTGGGTTTTTATTGCTGAATGGGGATTTGAACCATCAAAAAAGTAAATTTTCCAAGCCCGGTAAAGTTGGTGCTGTTCTTTTGTTAAAGAAGAGAAGAAGTGATAATCTCTTCTATCTGCAGTCATACGTTCATGAAGGAAAGTGTTGCATGTCAGGTGTGTTGTGCAATTTTACTCCATATTCATGAGTTTGGCTATGACTTACTAGCTGCTAAGCCAAATAAGCAGAGACGATTTCCATGGGATCCTCAGTATCTGCAGCTCCCACAAGCCTTCAAGGCCACTTTCACATTTTTATGCTATCATAAATTTGTTCAGCAATAAATTATTATTATTCTATCTTTTTCTGTCCTGCCTTTTCCCACATTAGGACTCAAAGCGGCTTATATTAATTTTTACTGGTGGTGGTCTTTGACCGTAATAAAGAATTTCATTTCATACATTAATTTTTAAAAATATTAAATATCCACAAAATACAAAAGTTAAAACACAATTAAACAATCAGAAAAAAATAAAACCAAGTTAAAATATTATATATATATATATATATATATATATACCATCAGCATAGTAATTAGCAATATCCAGCGCATTGTGTAAGATAGGCCTTATATCAGGGGTTGGCAACTTTTTTTAGCTGGGAGGGCGGGGGGAAATGGCACCAGGGCTGGTGCGCATGCGCACTACGCCTGCCGTTGTGCGCATGCATGCATGAGTGGGGGGCGCCATTTTGGAACGCCCAACAGTGCCATGTGCATGCGCACAGTGCCGGTGCTGTTGGGCCTTCCGAAATGGCGCCCACCACCGTGCGCATGCATGCGCAAGCGCAGGCACCATTTTGGATGCCAAAGTGGCACCCACACGCGCGGTGGCAACAGCAGGACCGGGCAGGGGGAGGTCTCGCCGGGCTGGACCCATCCCATGGGCCGTAGGTTGCCGACCCCTGCCTTATATCATCACTCATTAAATGCCTGTCAGAATAGGAGGTGGGACAGAGAGTAGGGCTTCCCCAGCAAATATAAAAGCATAGCTGGTTCATAAGGGAGAATACAGTCCTTCAGATAACCTGGACTAATTGTTACCAAAACCAAGTACTAATATTTTCAGCATTGCACACACTCACAAAGTTGTGCTGGCAGGGTCCCATGTGAACAACCACATTATTGTAGAAGCCACGTAGCTAACAGGAGATTTCTACTGCTTGCACATATTTTAAAAAAAAGGGGGGGGGAGGCTGTTCCTATTTTCTAACATTTTAAAAATATTTAGTATTTAATATTTAAAAATATTATAGATGAGTATTGTTTTGTTGTTGTTAACCGCCCTCGAGTCAACTTCAACTCATGGTGACTCTGTGAGACATCTCCAAGACCCCCTGTCTTTCTTCAACTACTCTGCTCAAGTCCTGCAGGCCCAGGACTGTGGTTCCTTTGATTGAATCTATCCATCTAGTATGTCTTCCTCTGTACTGCCCTCCACCTTTCCTAGCATTATGGACTTTTCTAATGAGTCATGCCAAAGTACAACAGCCTCAGTTTGATCAACTTGGCCTCTAGGGAGAGTTCAGGCTTGATCTGTTCTATGACCCATTTGTTTGTGCTTTTGGCCATCCACAGTGTCCCCAGCACTCTTCGCCAGCACCACACCTCAAATGAGTTGACTCTCCTTCTGTCAGCTTTTTTCACTGCCTATCCATTACTAGTGATGGGGAATACAATGACTTGGATTATCCTAATTTTACTATTCAGTTTTATGTCTTTACACTTTAGAATCTTGTCTAGTTCCTTTATAGCTGCCTTCACCCAGTCCCAGGGATTATTCAAATGGTGAAAATAATCCAGGTAGAATCTGGGTTGAATATTTGTTGTTCACATGCATTTCGAATGTATCCAATTAAGAGTTGTTTTGAGGAGTGCAAAAAAAAAACACCACACACACACACACACACACACACACACACCAAACACCAAACTTGGAATAATTGATGTTGGATTTTTTTCCCAAATTTTTCTAAAAGTTTCAAATTCTCAGCTGTGTGAATAACAATGTGAATAGACCCGGGATAAACTGGGATAAAACTCTGCATGCCTTGAAGTGCTTCAAATACATTCACATCATCGATTCTATCTTTATTAGCAGTGCTGATACATGTGAGCAACCGAACTCACAGAGATCTGTGTCGATGCAGTTCCATAGTGTGAATAACAAACCCAGAATGCATGAATGAGTTTATTTGCATAGTCAAGCTAAAAAAAAAATGTGTGAATGGACCCCCCAGTCGTCTTCTGATTTCTTGACTCAGGGGCTGAACAGACTGTCCTAAGGGGCAATGGGACTGCCCCTTTCCTTGCTGGATCGAGGCTGTGGCAACCACACACTGTGGCCCTGATCCGCACTTTGCTGCTCTAAAAAGAACTGGCAAAATGCTGCTCCTTTTTAGAGCGGCAAAAAGCCACCCTTGCCGCCGCAGTGGCTTTTGGCATTTCTTTGGCGCAGCTCGTCTAAACGTTATGCCAAAGGCATGCCCTTTCGCCGCCCACCATCTGGTTGAGTGGGCAGCTTGACAGAAGCATCGGGGTGGCATTGGGGCGGCCAGCGTGCGGTCGCCATGCATCCACTCCACCTCCAGGCCAGCCAAAAGTGCCAGTCTGTTCAGCCCCCCAGTCTCCATTCTGTTCAATGATTGGCCTAAGGCAGGAGAACTCTTTTACTATTTCATTTTTTTCAACAGGAAATTGTGTTTTTATTTTCTAATGGCATAGTTGGACAGCCCTTAATATCAGTATGTTTGCTGCTATTGCCAAATCAGAATTCAAAAAATACAGGAGCCAGTGTGCAGCCAGGCACATAGATTCCCTGGAATAGGGGATAGGAAGGTAAGGCTGGTGTGGCCATTGTACTGCAGGCAGGATGGATCATGTGACGACCCCCTCTTCCCATGTGAACCTGATCTGAAACCATTTTTGAAGGGCTCATGTGTGTTCCCACCCAGAAAAGAGGTTTAGTTGATGGGAATGTGAAATAAAGCCTTTTCTTAACTTTGTCATTAAAACTAACCTCAATAGTGCAAAACAGAGGAAACAAACAACAGCATGGATTTTTAAAATCAGTTTGGCATCCATTTCTTTCATTTTCAAACAACAATGCTTATTTTTTTAATATTTTAATTTAAGTTATTGTTTAATGTTTCAGTTGATGTTATGACAGATGCTTTTTATTGTATTTAAATATCATCATCATCATCCTTTCCTGTAGTAACATCATATCCTGGAATTCCCTCCCAAAGAAGGCAAAATCAGCCCCAAACTTGGTGTGAAAACATTTTTTTGTTCTTAGATTTTAGTCATAATTCAAGGCTTTAACTCCAGTCCTTTCTGATTTCATGGTTCTGGTTTTAATTGTATTAATATATTGAACTGATTCCAGAGGTGCCTGGTGAATGCTAGAATGAAAAGCATTCTCATTCCATTTTGAACCACTGTGGGAAAAGTAGTGATAAAAGCCAATGTATAATCACAGCAGGCCTAAATAACTTAAAAGCATCAGATCCTATCTGGTCTTGGAAGCTAAGCAGGGTCAACCTTGGTTATTACCTAGATGTGAGACCACCAACTAATACCAGGTGCTGTAGATATATTTCAGAGGAGCAAACTGGCAAAACACCTCTGAATATTCCTTGCCTAAGAAAACACTATGAAATTCATGAGGTCATCACAAGTTGACAGGAAACTTGAAGACACATGCACAGTCTCTCTCTCACACACAAACACATATTCACTGCACAGGTTGCTGCAAATCACCAATCACCTCTGACTGTTTTTCTCTTACCACTTCAACCAAATGAAAGATGTGCACATGTGAAGGCATGTAAAAATATACACAAAGTGTGTTCCTGATCCACATTAGTCATTCTTGGATTTTCTTTTGGAGAAAGAAAAATATGTTGAGAACACCAAAATGGAGCTCCCATGTTTAATTTAGCTTGACCATTGGACACACCTGAGTGTGGTTTTTAAATTATTGAATCTTGTTAAACTCTCATTAGTCACATTCCAAAGTTAAGGAAGTTTCTAATAAGCTCTTGTCTTGGGATTCTGTTGTTGTTGTTTGCCTTCAAGTGAACTCTTGATTTATGGCAACCCTACCCTATGGTTTCTTTGGCAAGATTTATTCAGGGGAAGTGCCATTTCCTTTCTCTGAGGCTGAGGGAGGTCACCCCATGGCTGAGCAGGTTGCTGAACACTAAGCCACTAGTCCAGCACTCAAATCATTACACCATGCTGGCTCGCAGAGATGTTCTCTCTTGTTTGTCATGTTGTGTTTGTATTCAATACAGAGTTAATTAAAATAATAGAGTTGGATTGTGTATTATTTATATTTAAAAAGCAAACTAATCTGCTTCATGAGAGGTTTTTCCACAAACAAGGGGGGGCTGCAGACAGGTGGCACAGAGCCAGGACGTTATCACACTTGCAGTAAGGGAGTGGCGAGAAAGCTGGTCGGAATCATTTCGGAACCATTTTGGGCTCATTCCGGAATGTGCCCGGCAAGCGGAACACATTACCACACTAGAATGGAATCAGTGAGGAATGTGAGATTCCGGAATGGTTCCGCTCCGGGGGCTCGGAACTCCTGTTCACACACAAGTTGAAAGATCCCTACCTCGATCCGGCAAGGATGTTCATGCACATGCGCAGACAGGGCAAGGCAAGGGGTCCAGGAGGGGATCCCTCTCTGGCGCTGGCAAAGCAAAGCAAGGCAAGGGGTCCAGGAGGGAGGTCCCTCTCTGGTGCTGGCAAAGCAAGGCAAGGCAAGGAGTCCAGGAGGGAGATCCCTCTCTGGTGCTGGCAAAGAAGGGCAAGGCAAGGGGTCCAGGAGGGGATCCCTCTCTGGCGCTGGCAAAGCAAGGCAAGGCAAGGGGTCCAGGAGGGGATCCCTCCCTGGCGCTGGCAAAGAAGGGCAAGGCAAGGGGTCCAGGAGGGAGGTCCCTCTCTAGTGCTGGCAAAGCAAGGCAAGGCAAGGAGTCCAGGAGGGAGATCCCTCTCTGGTGCTGGCAAAGAAGGGCAAGGCAAGGGGTCCAGGAGGGAGATCCCTCTCTGGCGCTAGCAAAGCAAGGCAAGGCAAGGGGTCCAGGAGGGAGATCCCTCTCTGGTGCTGGCAAAGCAAGGCAAGGCAAGGCAGTGGACGTTACCACAAGTTCCCGGCTGCGCTCCAGCTCCAGGTGTGCTGGTGGGGAAGGTGTTGGTCCCCTGGCAGCCCCAGCGCCTCCGCCTCTGCTCCCACTTGGGGAATACCGCAAGGAACCATCGGCCGTAAAACAAGGCAATGCGGAATGACAAGGATCTCGTGTTTATACCTATGCCGAGATCAGCGTCATTCCGGTATAGTGCCGACCGCTCGGGTGTATTCCTTAAAATTCTCGGAAGTCAAAAGGACTGAAACGAAGCTGAAATGACGCCGAGACGAGGTAGGGAAGGGCGGGGTTTGCTGCGACGTCGTGTGAACACACGGAAAAAAAGTCTGAAACAAGGCTGAAACGAGGCTGAAGTGAGGCTGAAATGACGCTGCTGTAGGGCCAGTGTGGTAACGTCCCCAGTCTGTAGAGGCCCAAGGATAAGCAAAGATGTAAAATGTGTGGCTTTCCAGAACTGTTGGACTGCAGTTCCCATCAGCCCTAGCCATCAGCACAGCCCAATGAGAGGGAGCATGGAAGTTGCAGGCCAGCAGCATTTCTCATATTTGTTCTTTCTCTATTAAATGAATAATATTGCCCTCTGTTCATTCTCCCTGTTTTTAAGTTCTCCTGATTTGCATTCCTCTTAATTTTTTTTACTCTGTATTTCCAAAAATTGAAGACAAATCCAAGCATGTTCTGTCTTTAAAAAGCATAATACTTTAAACCTCAGATTACAATAAGGAACATTTGTACCTGTCCTTCATGAATGAGAAGATTCCCCCATCCACATACCAAAGATTTTAAAAATAAAGGATAAAAGATGTAGTTCACAGGCAGTAACTATCTACAGATCCTTATGATCTTGAAGCTAACCAGGGTCAGCCCTGGTCAGTACTTGGTTGGAAGCTTATCAGTGAATACCAGATGCTGAAAGCTATATTTCAATGGAAGAAGCTGACAAAACCACCTCTGAGTATTCCTTGCATAAGAAAACCCTATGTAATTAATAGGATTGCCTACGTCAGGGGTTGGCAACCTACGGCCTGCGAGCCGGGTGAGGCCCACGGAGGCCTTGGAACCGGCCTGTGGCCGGCCCTGCTGCCACCGCCGCCGGCAGCGCCATTTTGGAAATGGCCGGCGGGCGCCATTTTGGAAGGCTACCGCCAGCGGCGCCATTTTGGAAATGGCCGGCGGGCGCCATTTTGGAAGGCTCAATGGCATGGTGGCGTGTGAATTCGCACAGCACTGGCGCTGGTGCCATTGGGCCTTCCAAAATGGCACCCTCACACATGTGCGCATGCGCACGACAGTGGGCGTCGTGCGCATGCACAGGGAAGCGCGCAAGCTCGCACACGCCAGCCCCCGGGGCCATTTCCCCCCCCCGGCCCCTGGCAAAAAAAAGTTGCTGACCTCTGGCCTACGTCAACAGACAGTTTGAAGGCGCAAGCGCACACACACACAACTTTATCTATAACACCTTTCACTTCAGATATAGGGGACACAATCCTAGACTGAAGAGACCCAGTGTAGTGGTTTGAGTGTTGGACTATGACTCTGGAGACCAGGGTTTGATCCCTGCTGAGCCATGAAATGCACTGAGTGACCTTGGGCAAGCCACACTCTCTCAGCCTCAAAGGATAGCAATGGCAACCCCGCCCCCAAAAAAGAAAACCCTGTGATAGGTTTACCTTAGGGTCAGCATAATTTGGAAAGTACTTGAAGGCACACAACAACAACAATTTGGTATAATATGAACATAGAGTAATCTATTAAATACTACATTTGAGTTGGCTAGCTGCAATTTTTAACGAAAGTGTTTAGTTAAAAGATATGGAATGGGTTACTGACCACACTTGAGCTTTACCAACTGTACTGCAGGGATGTGGTTGTATTTTAATATATCTAAAACATTGGTCTAAACAAGAAAACTGCTTTGGCCCACAATTTGCAATACCTACTACCAATAATATTGTCATTTTAACATATTATTAGAAGGGTTTTGGGTTGTTATGACCCTTCAGGGAAATTAAATCTGTTAACAATTTTATTGGGAGTCTCTGCCTCTGTGTCATAAAAATGCCAGTGCTAATATACTGCTTTTGTCCCTGAAGATCAAGGTTAAACTGCAGAAATGCTCTGTGTTGATGACATGCTAACCATTTCTTTTCTAAACACAATTTATTTTAACTGACATGTACTACATGTAACATATACAAAACCATTACAAATAAATCAAGGATTCATGACAATTGATACATATGCAACATAAATGCAGTGGTAAGGCTGCTGCTTCCACTGTGCAGTGTGGCCTTTGCATGCATGTGTATGCAATGTGGATTGGGCTAAATTCTTACTAATGTCAACTATGGGAATCCTGTGACCTTTAGAGGTTGTACTCATCAGCCCAAGCTAGCATAGACAATGATGATGAATGCTGGGAGATCCAATCAAATAGCATCTACAGGACTGTATAATTTCCATCATCACTGAATGCTATGGCCCAAATCCAATGCACAAACTCCAGCATCACAGGACAAATTTCAGCTGAAGACAGAACTGCTTTCCCCAACCTGATGCCACAGGTACTATACCACAATATCAATCTTCCCCAACCATTGTCCGTGTTGTCTTGGCACATTGATAGGGTTACTCCATTGTTGTTAATCAAGTTGACCTCAATTCATGGCAACCCTGTGGATGAGACATCTCCAAGACCCCCTGTCCTCCACTGCTTTGCTCAGGTCTTAAAGGCTCACGCCTGTGGCCTCTTCTATTGAATCTAACCATCTGTCTTCCACTCTGTACTGCCCTCTACCTTTTCCAGCATCACTGCCTTTTCCAATGAGTCATGCCTTCCCATGATGTGGCTAAAGTACAACAGCCTCAATTTAGTCATCTTGGCTTCCAAGGATAGTTCAGGCTTGATCTGTTCTAGAACCCATTTGTTTGTCTTCTTGGCCATCCACAGTATCCTCAAAGCCTTTTTCCAGCACCACATCTCAAATGAGTCCATTTTCTTTCTGTTGGCTTCAATGTCCAGCTCTCTCATACATAGATGATATGCATGATGGCTTGGACGGCCCTCACTTTAGGGTTCAGAATCATATCTTTGCACTTTAGTATCTTTTCCAGTTGCCTTTCCCAATCCTAGCCTTCTAATTTTTTGACCAAGTCACCATTCCCATGAATATTTGATCCATGGTATGGGAACTCTTTCAATTTTCTCATTATCTAGGATGAATTCTTGTAGATTTTCCATGGCCATTACTTTTATTTTCTTATATTCAACATTAAGCCTACCTTGGCACTTTCCTTATTTACCTTCTGCAGTAATTGCTCCAGGTCTTTGTTGGTTTCTTCTAGTAGTATTGCATTGTCTGCATATCTTAGGTTGTTAATGTTCCTTCCTCCAATCTTAACTCCTCCTGAATCTGCGACTAGGCCTGCTCTGCATACAATATTTTCTGCATACAGGTTGAATAAACAGGGTGATAGAATGCAGTGCTTCCTGATTCTTTGCTCATTGGGAACTATTCTGTTTCTCTGTATTCTGTTCTGATGGTAGCCTCTTGTTTTGAGTACATCAGGATAATCAAGTGTAGTGGCACTCCCATTTCTTTTAGGACACTCCATAGCTTTTCATGATCTATGTAATTGAAGGCTTTGTCGATAAAACACATGTCGACTTTTTTTGGAATTCTCTGGTGCACTCCATTATGTTCTGTTTAGATTGTATTAATATATCTGTATGGAAATTTTAATGTTGTAAGCTGCCCTAATTGCTCTGCAGAGGGGCAGGATATAAATTATTATTATTATTATTATTATTATTATTATCCATCCATCGGTTTGTGATGTGATTCCTAGTGCCTCTTCCTTTCCCGAATCCAGCTTGCACCTCTGGGATTTCTAGCTCCATTCATGGTTCTGATTTTGTTCCTGTATCCCTTTTCTTTTGCTTCTTGGCTTTCTTTAAGTGCTGATGAATTTTGTCTGTCATCCATTGTTTCTTCTCCTTCTTTTTGGCCACAGTTATTATCTTCCTCCATTCCTCTTTGACTCTGACTTCTGTCCATAGTTCTTCTGGTTCTCAGTCTACTAGGCTTAATGGCACAAATCTGTTTATAGAATAGAAATAAGATACAGTCAAAATGTATGATGTATGGGGTAGACAATTGTGAAGTAGTAATAATAAAATTGATTGTCGTTCAGGTATTCTAGGACTGTTGTTTTATATTTGCAGGAAAAGGCCCACTTCAAGTCAGGGAAGAGAAGGGCTTCTTATGAGAGTTCAAGGCTCCTGTGAAATCTCAAATCCCCCAGGCACCCTTACACTTCTGAAAATACCATGATGGCATACCAGCAGCTATCATGAGGGGAGACATTTTACTTCCATCAGGCTCAGCACACTGCTCAGTCTGGAGTCAGAAGAATGGGCATCAGCTGCATTTGCAACAGATTTCTCCTTGCAGCATTTGGTGTATAATTTGACAGCTGGCTGTTGGCCCCATAACTAGTCTGTAAGCCTGCTCTCTTAAAATTATGTTGCCTAGTGGCACAGACATCACGCTTTATACTTTAAACAGATACACTTCTTTCTTTTTTTTTAACTATGCATGCTACAGGGTCTTAAATTTTGCAAAATATACATCAAATTAGCACTCAGCCTGTAACAACCATATGCTCCAAAATACGGTACTTTTGGTATTCCATTTAATGCTCATTCAAGGCTTTCCAGCCCTTAAATAAGAGAATCCCTTACAATAAAGGATGCCAGCTAACCCTATATGGGACAAGCTTTCCAAACCTTAAACAAGGAACATCCCTTATACTAAGGGACACCTGGTAACCCTAGATGTTGAGTCTTGCAGTACCAGAGGGAAATCGGCCTGAGGAAGGCTGAGATGGAAAATCTGTTTAATTATTGAGTAGCCAGAATTTTTGTTTTGTTTTGTTTATCTCATAGTTCAAAATTCTTAAAAGCTAGCCCATTTGTGCCCTGGGAACTGATGACAGCTAGCAGCAGCCCAGACTAAGATCCATCTCATGGCTCTCTGCTCTTCCTGCTTGTGCATCCCATGGAAAAGGGGGAGAGTTGCAAATATGTGCAGTTGTGCTTTGAAGTTATCCCCACCTGCATCCTGCTCTAGAAGTAATCAAAAATATGAAGGAGTTTTAGAAACCATGAGATCTGATAGCATAGAAAATTGACTTATGTTACAGTTTCTTTTTCAAGTAGCTGGAAGGAAACTCATTTTTAAAAAGCTTTTCTTCCCAGTGCTGAACTTGTTGAATTGTAGGATACATAGAAATGTCATAAATAAATAAATAACCCATGGGGGCTAGAGACTTTTCTGTTCTAGATGAAAGTGTTAGAATTTAACAACACATATGGCCATAACAAACAAACAAAACAAAAGTAATATAGGTAGGTAGTTTTCTTTGTTACTGGCATAAATCCTTTTTTAATGTTACATTAGTGTAGAATGTCTTGCAGTTTTGCATTCAGTCAAGTTTGTATCCCTATGCATAGCTCAATTTAAAATAGCCTTAAAAGAGTTATTGACAAAGCAGCTCAAAAAAGAATATTCACATATATTTGATACTAACTTTCAAGGAGTCCCTGAAGCAAGAAACAAAATAATAGTCCAGGCGTATTCTTGCGAGTCTCAGCCACATATTAACACTTTGTTCTGTTAGAAGGATTCCAATTTGACAGTCTGCCTTCAGGAAAGCATTGAAGTAGACTCAGCTGGATTCCTTGGGAATTTCCGATAGCTCAAGCATGTGCAAGGGAAGCTTTTCTAAATGGTGGGTGTGTTTAATAATACAAAAGCTGTAGCAGCTCCATCAAAATATTTGTTTTATCACCATCTAGCCTAATCGGGTGCTGTTTAAATAGTCTTCTGTCATCTTCCTCAATTTTTATTTTTATTTTGCTTCATCTTTGTATCTCTGCTTTTGCAAATAATTAAAATGCTCCTGAATAATTCATTCATCATAATACAAGGAACAATCCAAGAGAGAAAAGATAGGTACTGGATTTTTAAAAAGACACTCCAAAAATATCACTTGGAGTTCATGCAGCTAGATCATGTGAACCCCTCCCCCCCAATTCTGCACAGCTACACTGCT
The DNA here is from genome assembly GCA_026167975.1 of Phrynosoma blainvillii. Taxonomy (NCBI): domain Eukaryota; kingdom Metazoa; phylum Chordata; class Lepidosauria; order Squamata; family Phrynosomatidae; genus Phrynosoma; species Phrynosoma blainvillii. The sequence continues at coordinate 45,829,439 of JANUYF010000005.1, forward strand.
TGTTAGTTCATTTTGAAACCCAGTTGAAAATATTGGTTTTGACCTTTCAAGGCAGAAAATAGTATGGAGTCCTACCTAACAAGCCACCTGCCACCCATATCATGCTGCCTCCATTTCAAGATCAACAACTGAGACCCATTTCACATGCACAGTGGTAATAAGAATCAGAGCCTGGGATGTTATTTAAAAAAGCAAAAACCACCATATTAGTCTTACTCATACTTTTTTATTTTAAAATATTACCATATTGGTATGAACATTAGCCATCCCTTTCCTGATTGATTTAATTCTTGGTTTTGACCCTGAAAAATAAAGGAATGGTCTCAAATGGTCCAAAAAATAAAAATCCCTGATAACTAACCCCCAATATTGTTAAAACATGTAAAAAATACCTCACTATCCCCAAACAGTGAAGCTTTTCAGATGAGGTCATTATTTTAACACATTATTTTTAAGTTCTGATAAGAACAATTGGATTGACAAGCAAGAGGGATTTTTTTTTCAGAGCTGTGAAATGCACTTCCCACTGGGATTTAACTGACACCTTTCGTATATGCTTCTAGGTGGGTTTTAAAGACCTATTCATTCTCCCCAGCTTTCTTAAAACAGAGATTGTTATTGTTGTCAGTTGTTTCTGTTTCTATCTCTGTTTGCTTTATTTGTTCAAATATTTTGCTGAGTTGAGATGTTAAATTTTCTGTTTTAGCATTGGTTCTCATGGATGTTTCATTTTGTTGATGTTTTGTTGTTCATATTGTTTGAAAGGATTATGCCCTCAAAGAGGGTATATAAAACCTTTTAATAAACTAATAAACAGTAATTAGCATATCTTTCAAATTTTACAGGGATGTAATTTGTTCTCTTTGGAATCTCTACAGTAGGCATGGGCAACTATATTGGAGTTTGGGGAACAAATTTCAGTTTTGATTCATTTTCATTTTTGTCACATTTAGTATTGATTTAGACTATTTTTGACCATGCTTTAACTTTTATTCCAAAGGTAAGCAAAGTAAAGCCCATGGACCATATATAGAACCCAGGTCCATTTCTGTGGATCAGAGGATTCCACAAGGATCCAAAATATTCCTCTAAAATATCCTCAAGTTATACCTAGTGGTGTAAAGGGCATGTCCACCACATCTGGAAGCCCCTTGGGCCCTCAGGAAACAAAACGTATTCTGCAAAAAAAAAAAAAAAAACCTTTATGGGGGGGTGATTCACATTGCCCTCTAAGGGGGCATCTCAACCATTTTGAGTGGGCCCTGGGTAATATATGCCCAGAAGATAATTTTTAAAAACAATGCAAACTTCTTCCTGATTAACAGCCATATTGTTAACTGCACAAAATCCTACTTCCTACTACTCAGTTTATTTCCCTGCTGCATATTAGGATAATGCCTGATCCAAGAACTTAAAGGGATGGGTGGGGTGAGTGCATTCTGTCCTATACTTGCCCAGCCATAATTTACAGTAATACTGGAGAACTCTTGGTCCTCCAGATGTTTGAGACTGGAACCTCCACTGTCCCTTAGCATCAACCATGTCGGCTGTGGCTTCTAGGATCTGACATCTGAAACATCTCCAAGTTTCACCCTCCCTCTGTTCTACAATATATTTAAATCTCAATCACAGGTATGCGAAAGTATCAGCTTTATTGCACCACGTTTACTCCCACACTAGACACAGAACATAAATTTAAATACGGTAAGTGGATCTTATCACACACCTCTGTACCCGGACTATAGGCATCCTGTACGGGGCTGGACTTCTTCCTTACCATGTAAAGAATGGGAAAATCCCATTCTTTACCAGGTACAGGAGAAGTCCAGCCCGGGTACAGTGTGCCTACTGCCTGGGTACAGGAGGTGTACAATAAAGCCCTGTGTTGTTAATCCTGATTCACAGAAGGGCAGTTTTATCCTGATGATAGGGCTTATCTGTTGTAGCAAAATACAAGGTAACTATAGTCTCTAGAATTACCATCTCAGAACTGCTGCTTTAGTACTTAGCACTTAAAGAAGTATTTTTGCTAAATTATTTATGAGATAGTAAGACTGAAAAGCATTCTTGAGTTTTATAATAAGAGTATGAGGCTACTGTATATTGAATCTCAACATCAATCCATGTAACCAAGCACCGCAATACTTTTTCTGGCTATGTCTCCCCAGGATCCTAGGCAGAGGGTCCTTCCTGTCATCTCTTACTTGTTCCTTTTCACTGGAAATGTCAGGGACTGACTTTTTGTAGGAAAAGGATGTGCTTTCCCACTGACCTCCACCCTCAGAATATAGGAGATTATTGAATGGAGAAATGATGCGGGATTGTAAAGACGAAACCGGGTTTTATCACACACACCGACGGCCAGACGAGTGCAACCCATTTGCATCCCAGATCTCAGCCATGTTTATCCTGCAGCTTTTCAAAAACGACAGACTTCTGTTTTTGAAAACTGGCTGCATAAGCACAGCTGAAGTCCAGGATGGAGACCAGTTGTGCTCGCCCAGCCACCAGTGCATGCAATAAAACCCAGCTTCGTCTTTACAATCCTGTGTTTATCACAGCAGCATTTCTCCATATGATAATCTCCATAGTCTGTAGCACTCAGGTTTCCCGGGCACTTCCCAATCTTAAGTGCTGGATCTTGCTACTGTTTAGCATCTTATAGTAAAGGCTCTTCTGTTTTCAGATTGAAGGTATACCCCTTAACAAAATATATGTGCTCCTGAGTTTTACCTCTTTAAAAGAAAATTTGATACTAGAGAAAAGATGTATAATGAAAAGAACTGAGATAATTTCCTGTACCATGGAAAGGAAGAGCAGTTTCAGCAAACCTTTTATCCAAAAATATGCACACATACAACTATGACTCCAGAGACCAGGGTTCAATTCCCAGCTCAGCCATGAAACCCACTGGGTGACCTAGGGCAAGTCATATGCTCTCAACCTCTGAACAAATCTTGCCAAGAAAACTCCATGATAGGTTCACCTTAGGGGCGCCATAAGCTGGAAACAACTTGAAGGTACATGACACACACACAAAATGAAACAACTGGTCAGATAATCTTTGCATAAGAAAACAAAAACATTCTCAACCTTGTGAGACTACTCAAAAGCTTCTTCCAAAATGCATCCAGGGATGACATTTTGGTTACCAGACCCTACTTTCATATCATCTCCATTTTGCTGACCAAATTTACAGACTATATAGGTATATATAGCTTATGAGGCAGGCTTATCTGCTCTCCCCTTTTCTCTCTATCATGGATGCTCCCTAAGGGATTCTGGAAGCAGGTACTGTTTACCTTGACTGTTGTAGGCAGCGACACATGGCTACAGTAGGGTTGAATAGGGGTGAATCCCATTCTTTCTCAGCTCAAGCTTGTTATAATTTTTTTGCAAACACAACATAAGAGCAAATGTCTGTATTTTTTCAGCCTCTTTCACCATCCTCCTAGAACCAATACTCCTTTAAAAAGAACACTCCAGCTAGACAAAAGACAAGAAAGAAAATGGTGGACTTTGTAAAAAGAAGCTCCGTTTTCAGAGACTTTATGGGGGATGCAGATGGGCGGCCCTGGGCCGCCCCGGAAAGTGGAGGGCCGAGGCCGAGGCTGCCAGACACCTCGGCTCCGATCCTCCCTTTTGCCGCCTGCAAAAGGAGTGCTAAAATAGCGCTCCTTCCGCAAGCCATGAAAGGGGTGCCGCAAAAGGCGTTGCGTGCCTCTTTGGTGTCTCTTCCGGCTCAGTGTGTGCGGACGCTGAGCCTGAAGGACGTCATCGGAGCGACCGTTGTGTGGACGGGCCGTCGCTCCGATGACATCCTCAGGAAGGGGATGGGGCGCCCAGCATCCGGCTGCCCCTCCCCTTCCTTGCCTCCAACATACCGCAAAGGGCCCCTCTGCAGAGGCCCTTTAGTTAACAGAGATATGCCTGTATAGTTTTTAACAAACATATAACATGATTTTAACATATCTGCAGACTTGATATATAGCTGATGTATGCAACCCATATATTGCTTTGATCAAAATTTCTTATCTTTCTCTCTTTTTTTTTATTTGCAAAAAGAGCAAAAACTAGGGAGCATTCAATGAAATCCTCAGGTGAATAAAGAAACATGTCTCAGGATGCTATAAAAATGGTCTACTATTGCTTAAAAGCTCAATGTATTTTGGCCTATAGATGGTCATGGAGATTATCACACAGAAGCTTACCATCCCTAAAACATCCCTAAATCATCCAAAAACCACGAAGGTGTGATAGCCCATCATTAAAGCATTCAGAGCTGCCATTTGTCAATAATGGGAACTTCCGTTATTAACAAATAGTGGCTCTGTGAATGCTTTAATGATGGCAGAGGTGAGGGGACGCCTCCATGACGATTTAATCATGGGGACAAGCATGATCGGCTATCACATCTTTGCAGTTTTCAGACGTTTTAGGGATGTTTTAGAAACGGTAAGTCTCCGTGCAATAATTTCCTGTGGATCTTGTTCAGGGGGCCATGTGTGTATATGTATGTTTGTGTATGTATGTAAAAAGAAAAAGACAACATATACATTACATGCTATCCAATTTCAAAAGAACTTTATTGTATTTGTAAATTGCATATGTCTGTAAATACTCACCTCAGATCAGAGCTGCAGAAATTTCTGTGCCTGGAGCTTCCAAAACATTTTCTAGCAGAATTAAAGCATGTGAATAAAGGTTGGATTATTTAATAACTTTTAACTTGATGGTAGAAATGACAGAGGCAACATTCAAAGGCATCTGGGTGTATCTGAGCTAAAGAGAAAGGGACCTTTTTGAAAACATTGAAAAATTAATTCAAGTGGGAGATAGTTTTCTCACTTAGGCCTGAAGGGGCCAAAGATATCAAGATCCATTCCACCTACTTTTTCAGCAAAGCCCTTTCACTAGTGGAGTTAACCTTCTCTTGTTGCCCAAGATCTAGGGTGTATCATACAGTAGTGTTGCTCCAGCACAATAGTGTTTCACCCATTATGTTGTTTCTTCTACTGCAAAGGTTTCACTCTACATATTTCTTAAGAGGCTTGGTTGTTTTCCCCACATAAATTTTAGCGTTAACACTGAACAACATAAATAATAAAACTAGTTCTGCTCTTTTTCTGTCAGTTGGCAAAGACCTTTTAATTTAGGCAGACATTTGGTTCTTAAATCACGCAGCAGAAGGGTGTTTTCAATGTGGTGTGTTATGCTTTTAGCCTTCTTTTTAATTATACCTCATTTAACAAAGTAGATGTGTTCCTGGGCATTACTTTTTTAACAAAAGCTTTCATACCAGAGGCAAAAATAACATGGAACTTGAGCCTTGAACTGCCAACCTTCCAACCTTATGATCATCAGAATTGGCATCCATAAGTCAGAAATAACTTGAAGGCAAAATAACAACTTTTCTATTCACACCATCTTTATTCATTTTTTCTTAATTATGGTATTCTGTATCACTTGTGAAGACAATGTTGAACTGTGTTCATGTTGCAATTCTGTCTTTACTATATCAGTCTCTAGCATTTAGCAATAGCATTTACATTTCTATACCGCTTCCTAGTGAACTCAGCACTCTCTAAGCAGTTTATAGTCTGTAAGCCAATTGACCCCAACAAACTGGGTACTCATTTTACTGACCTACCCAAGGATGAAAGGCTGAGTTAACCTTGGAGCCCTCTGGGATCAAACTCCAAATGTTGTGGCTACAGTACTGGCATTTAACCACTGAACCACCAGGGTGTCATCAAGGCTCTAGGACAGGGGTTTGCAACCTTTTTTCCCGACGGGCCATGGCACTGAGGGCCGGAGTGGGCGCATGCGCGCCGCCATTTTGATAAACAAAATGGCGGCTGCCGCCCCTGCATTGAGTGCGCATGCACACGATGGTAGGGGCCCTCCAGGAGGGCTCCCTTGGCCAAACCGGGCCTCTGAGAGGCCCAGCACCACTGTGGGGGGGCCCCAGGAAGCCTCTCTCGGCAGCGCCGGGTGTCCGAGAGGCCCAGCGCCACCGCGGGGGCCCCCCAGGAGGCTTCCCTTGGCAGCGCCGGGCCTCTGAGAATCCAAAATGGTGCCCCGGAGGACCCCCGCAGCCGCGAAAGGCAGCGGCGCCAGGACCGGGCAAGGGCCGGTCCGAAGGCCCCCACAGGCCATAGGTTGCTGATCCCTGCTCTAGGAAATGAAATTATTCAACATTTTAATATATGTACATTATACAACAAAAAGGACACAACTTTTCTTGATAGCAGAAGTCAAAGACATAGCAGTGTTAGTCTGGAAAATCAGTGTGCAAAGGGATCTTGCAGTACCTTTGAGACTAACTGAAAGACACAAGTTGGCAGCATGAGCTTTCATAGACTTGAGCCTACTTTTTCAGATGTATTTGGTTTTCTTGAGTTCTGGATAACCATTCTTTGTGGAAATTGAACATTTCTGTTTCTGACAGCTACCATGCTTATTTTCCTTGTACTCAGAATGTCACCATTATCAATGGCATTTTTTCAAGGGCGAATTTTTAAAAATCCAAAAATGATTAACCAGATTATAACTTCATATTTTGTCAAGGTTTATTCTACAGTCACCCGTCTCCCTTCCTGCCTTAAATTATCTTCATCTTACTCCTCATTTCTCCCACTCAAAACAGCCAATCATTTAAAGAAAGAAAAACACCACAGATCATTTCCAGACACATTGCAGTTGTCAGCAAAGCCTGAAGCAAATTATAGATGCACCCATATAACTCTTGAAAATGAGTTTTAATGGTGAGAATTGTTGACAATGTGTTAAGTAGTGATATAGACTTGCTGCAGGTGTTCCTATAATGAAGCTGACAGTATAGCTTACTATCTGTATTGCTTGGGAGAGCTGTCTTCAATGTCATAATATCATATTTAAAAGAGTATTAGAATGCAGCAATTCTTATGAATGTATGTAAGCCATACATTTACTGCCACCATCCTGCAAGATTGATATCTGAAATATCCTACCTCTCTTTTTAAACATGACATCCTCCTGATCTACTATTCATGTAAACAGTAACAGCATCCATGCCGTCCATAAGAAAAATTTCCAAACAGATATCCTTATTAAACTGGCCATTCTACTAATATAGATTTTGGGCCAGAAGTCAGAAATAACTTGAAGGCACACAACAGCAAATACCCTAAAGTCTGAATCCTGTCTGGTATGATCATGGAAACTAACCAGGGTCAGCTTTGGTTAGTACTTGGATGGGAGATTGCCAATAAATATCAAGTGCATTAAGTATATTTCAGACAACAGAACTGGCAAAACTATCTGAGTATTCCTTGCCTAAGAAAACCTAATGAAATTAATGGGATCTCCACTGGGTGACCTTGGGCAAGTCACACACTCTCAGCCCTAGAAAGCCCCATAGGTTCACCTTAGGGTTGCCATAAGTAGGAAACCACTTGGAGACACAGAGCAACAAGTTGACAGGTGAAGGCACATACAAACACACAAGTACACACATACACTTGATTCTGTAGTTGCAAAAAGTGAAAAATAAAATTATCAAAGCTATCACCTTATCTGCAAATTATATCTCAAATGTTTCTTCTCAGTTTCCATTGGAAGCAGAAACTTTAATTGGTGCATTTTTATTTGTACATCCTCTGAAACACTTAGTGAATGAAGAGGTATTCAAAATAAAGATTCTAGAAATGTAGTGTGTGTGCAGGCTTTTGCTGTCTGCAATGAATGTCCAGCATTAAGACTAGCATTCAGTGACAAATCCATATGAATATTGTAAATGAATGTGTATATATATATGTATATATATATATATATATATATATATATATATATATATATTCTACCACTTTTCAGACACACACCATTGAATTATCTCTGTGATATTTGTGGATACATTTTTAGCAATACAAAAAAAAAACTTGTCAGTGATTGTCACATGTAAACATGTGGGCTGTCTTGAGTCCCATTTTGGAGAAAAGCATAATCAAAATTAGATAGATAGATGCTGACACGAGGGGGGGGGAAGGGACCTTTATTAATTATAACGTGTGTGTGTGTGTATCTATATCTATAGATATAGATATAAATATAGATATATAACATCAACAGACAATTCTTATGCTACCAGAGTGGAGACTTATTTATGTTCTGGTAAATAACAAGGAAATTATGGCTGATACCTACGGAGACTGTATGTTCCACCTGTGCAATTTTGTGTCCCACCCCCACCATGGATTGCAGCTTAGAAGCTCCAGAACACATCTGTCCAGCCATTTACTGGACAATTGAGTCACTGGGCATCTAGGATAGTGGTGGAAGCCTTCTCCCCTAGCTGCCCAGGCACCTCCCGCACTTCCCCTTACAAACAGGGGAAGCACAATCCAGCATTTCAAAGCAAACTTCTATGGGAGGAGGGAATGTTGCACAAGGTGTTGAGTACCTAATTCTGCAACATCCAAAAAAATACATATGCTCATATAACTCCAGTGGTATTCAACACCAGGTTACATGAGCAGCTGATTGCCAGCCACTGTGGGAAAAGACTATTTTCCAGGAATTTTGTGATCTCCCTTTTATTTATTTATTTTTAAATCTCCGTGTGTACATAGCTATGAGTTGTTGTGTGATTTTGGTTTCTTTCCCATTAAATAGTAGAAATGAGTAGGTGAAAATTTTGCATTATAAACCATATTTCCATTATCATACTAGTCATTCTCCACTAAGGCACTCTGAAATCAGAGTTTGAAAGCAAATGGTTATGAGTAACACATTAGTTGTAATTCATTTTTTGTAAGAAGCTAGGCATAATTGAAGAGATTATCGCACTCACTCTTAAAGCATTGCTATTCCACTTTAACTGCTCAGGCTTCCTCCTGTTGCATTCTGGGATTTGCAGTTTAGGGAGGGGCATTTAGAATATTCAGCCAGAAACTCTTAGGCCTCACTGAACTACAAACCCCAAAATGCAACAGGAGGCAGTCAGAGCAGTTCAAGTGGAGTAACAACACTTTAAGAGTGTAGTGCGATAATCTCCCCAAACTAACATTTCAGTTGAGATGTTCAGGGATAACATAACTCCTTTTTAGTGTAACTGTCTTAGTTACTTTTGCAGTTATAGGCTATGTGTCCCCTCATTACTTAGATGCGCTTTGTTCCACAGGTCAGTGGCTCATGGTGTGATGATGCTTTTTTAAGTAATCAAAGAGGAAATATTTTAGGGATTTTTAATCATGAGAAAGCAGAGAGTTTGTTTTCTAAAATGCTGCTATAATGGTGTCTACTCTGGGAGACCGTGAAAGTGCAACAATTAATTACTTTTTAAAAGTAACTTTCCAAGTTCTGTGCAAAACATATACTTCCCAGCAGAATGATCCACTTTATTCTGACTGCGTATTATGAGAACAATGTAGTTGATAACCGCAGCAACAATGTGGCCTGTAGTTCTGAACAGATTAAAATTTTACTGGGAACAATTCACAGAGGGCTGTCAAGTTGCCTTTTCTGTTCTACGTTGGCTGTTTGACTCTGACCTAGTTAAGACAGTAATCTAGAACAGGATGCAAATAGCCCTCAAGGTCAAAGGCACTTACTGGGAGACAACCCAACTTCCGCCTCCGACAGCTGTATTATTCTCACTAGATCCAGCAATTGTTAAAACTACAGTAATCAACAAGGTACTTGTGTTTCCACTGTGGGTAGGCAGCATACACTCAGCACAGCAGAGCCCTTGGCATTCCCGGGTGATTAATTTCAGTCTAAAACTAAAGCTGTAATGTAAGGAACAATAGATCTTTCAGGTCTCTGTGACAAATGAAAAGATGGTGCAGGTCCTCCCTTCTCTTCTGCTTCCCCCACACAACAAAAGCTAGTTTGCTGAACACACATACATTTTGCATGCCCAGGTCTAATTGTAAAGACCTGACAGGTGTGCAATAGCAGACAGGCACCTTCTAAACCCCAGTGTGAAAGGTATAAACAAACCCTTTGCCCTCTGCTAATGACTCTCCTCAGCTCTTTATTATTTGTCTTGCCTATGGACATGTATTGATTTGACTTTTAAGTCAATATCTGGCTTATTTTTGGATAAAAGTAAGCTTTGTTTTATGACAAACAAATTGGATCTTTGAATCCATCATCATTATGCAAAACTGTCTGTGGAGACTTACAAGAACAGTTATTATTCAAACACCAAATAAGCATGTTTATTTGTTGTTTTACCAAGCTTTCTTCCTTGTTGCTAAAGGCAGTATACATGGTTCCCATACCATCCAAAATTTCATAGATGAAAACCAGGACACATGTGGACAAGGAAATGGTTAAGATTGCAAAATTTGTTAATGTGGAAGAACACACAATCTATTAGAGCAGGGGTCGGCAACCTATGGCCTGCGGGTTGGGTCCAGCCCCCGAGGCCTTTGGACCGGCCCTCGGTGACTCCCACCGCCACCGCACGCGCTGCCGCCACGCGCGTTGCAGCCGCCATTTTGTTTTCCAAAATGTCGGCCGTGACTAATTTGCGCTTGCGCATTACTCCTGCGCATGCACGAATGAGCCGCGGCTGCCAGTTTGGAAAACAAAATGGCGGTCGTGATACGTTTGCGCATGCAATGAGTAATGCACATGCGCAAATTAGTCGCGGCTGCCATTTTGTTTTCCAAAATGGCAGCCATGACTCGCTCGCGCATGCGCAGTATTCTGGAAGTACTGTGCATGGGCAAGCATGCGCGTGCATGTGTACAGTACTTCCGGTGTACTGTGCATGCACGCGCACGCTGCCATTTCCCACCACCACCATTGGCCCGTGGAAGACCCCGGACCAGCCCCAGGGAAGGAGAACTTGCCGACCCCTGTATTAGAGGCTTACGTAAGCAGTTTGCTTTATCTGAACCTACTGAGAAGGGCTAGGTTCTGCCTTTTCCTCTCCTCCCTGCTGAATTAATTGAGATGAAACCAATTATTGCACTTCCAGCTTGCTTTGAGAAAACTTTTGTCACCTAGGACAAAGAGGGAAAATAAGAGGATGAGTGGGAAACTGGGACACTTTAAATCAAAGCAGCTGATTAATCAGGACTGTCACTTCCAAATGCATACAGTTGAAGAGTATGGGTTCCTGGCTCCATTTTTTAACCTTCCAGCCTACAGTAAATAGGCTGAATCTACAGGAGGACTGCATTCCAGCTCCAATCCACAGTATCTCTATCCCAGTTTAACTCCTTTACAGCCACACACACTTACTTCAGTCCAAACTGAAATCAGTTTGGGAAGCCACATGAGCCCTCCATTACATAGCTACATTGGTGGAAGGAGGTGTTTCTACTATGTAGATGTGTTTGCTATATTGGTTTATGTCTGGTCACACAACTGCAGCAGCCCATAATGTATGTGCATATTTGCATATTCGGTTCTCCCTTCATTATACAGTGAAGCTGGTACAGAAGGGGAAGGGGAAATGCTGGCCTGAGAATATTTGTAATGCGGTGTGTGCGTGTGGCGCACACTACTGCCACCTTCCTACTTTTACACTTTAATTCTAGCTAGCTGTACTTTGGGAACTTGTTATCCCCACTTCTACCAACTAATAAAGTGTCAGGGATTCACAGTGCCTTTTTAGTGTAGTCCCACCTCCAGAATAACAAAATATTGGTAGCGTGTTTTGTGACTAAAACAGAGGCCAAGTGATGTTGGAATAATAAAAAGAAAAGTTTATTTTACATCAGGGACCGGCAACCTACGGCCCAGGGGCCGGTTAAGGCCCCGGTCCCTGGACTTACCGGCCCAGGCCAAAGGTTGCTGTCGCCACCGCCGCGTGCTGCCGCCGCAGCGTATTTTTGCTGCTCTGCAGCCGTGCTCGCCACGCCCCCCATTTTGGAAATCAATAAAGGTAACTTGTTTCAGGAAATCAAAATGGCAGCCACGATGCGTTTGCTCATGCGCAGTACTCTTGCACATGCGCATCGCGGCTGCCATTTTGATTTCCAAAATGGCGGGTGCAACATGCACCATGGCACACCGCTATTCCTCCCCCCCTTGGCCCAGCCGAGACCTGGGCTACGGGAGACCGGCCCAGGTCTTAAAAAGGTTGCCTTCCCCTGTTTTACATCAACATGCAATAAAGGTAACTTGTTTCAGGACTTGCTATTATAATCTTTCTTAGTTACAGACTTATATGTCACAAATTCAATCACAGTACCTCAGCCCCTCTGGCTAATAATATCTAACTGGAGAGAACACCACAGTAACTCTCTCTCTTCCAGAGCTGTGTGTGTGTTCAGATTTTACCCTTTCTAAACTCTATTTCCCTAAAATTCAGTTCCCTCAGGGACACCTTAAACACAACCCTCTCACTGGCTTAACTTTCCCAACACACCCTCTAACCCAAATCTTCTTCTTCTCTCTAACTGTCAGACTGGGCTTTTATACTATTCCCAGCTGAACTCCCATTGGCTGGGCTCTCAGCTGCCTTCTGATAGGCCAGCTGGATCTCTGTTCACCACAATGTGAATGTTCATACACAAACATCAAATTCAAACAAATAAAAATAAGGCAACATTGCTTTTCCCAGATGCTTTTTCCAAAGGGAACTACCCTTATGTGGCAGGAACAATCAGGTGGCCTAGGTGGCTACCTACCAACCTGGACCCACCCTCACATCACCCTCAGTCCTGATTCCACCATGATACCAATTCACTGGTCAAGATAACATTTTTAAAAACCCAGTTCTTCCCCAAAACAGTGGAGTAAACTGAAGGTTTGGAAAAAAAATCCCCTTAAAGCTCTCTGGCATTGAAAGGAAGTGTTTTCACTTCTGAAGGAGATGAATGTGTGTTCCAACAAGATAAAGGTATGGAGACTTATTTAGCCCGTGTAGATTCAGTCTCTGGTTGAAAGAGAGTAACCGATCCAGAGTCATTCAATGAGCTTCTTACAAGAATGAAGATTTGATTTAGGTCTCCTTGGTCCAACACTCAAATCTCTGCATCAGCAAAGATGACTTCTTTCTGCATGTACCCATTATAAGCCACTACTCAGGATGACATTTATCCTTCCCAAATGGAATTTGGCTTTAGTCATGTTGCTGCTAAATTCACATATTAGAAGTCTGCAGCTAATGTGTACGTTTACAATAGTAAGTATGGGGGCAAAAGACCTATTTGCCAAAATTAAAAGAAAGTAGCCATTACAAGCAGGGACATTTATGTCCACCAATCCTGACACTTTAAATGACATTGGCTATTCTAGCTGGGAAATTTAAGAAGTCATAGGCTGCATCGACACTGCAGAAATAATCCAATTTGACAGCATGTTAATTGCCATGTCTCAATGCCATAGAATTCTAGGAATTGTAGCTTTTGCGGCACCAGAGAAGACAGAGAAGGCTAAATGTCTCACAAAACTTCCAAGAATTCCATAGCATTGAGCCGTAGCAGTTAAAGTGGTGTCAGACTGGATTATTTCTGCAGTGCAGATGCAGCTGTAGTCTAAAAAGTTACTTTTCTAAGTTCTACATTATGTAAAGTATAGAAGATGCTACATTGGAATCTTAATTGTTTTTATTTCTTTCATTTGAAGTCCTGCACAAGGTTGTTATTTTCATTATTGCTGTTATGTGTCTTTAAGCCAACCCTGACTTAGGATGTTATCACACGGGGAGTTGCGGGGAGAAAGTGGAAATAAACCGGACGAGCGGAAGACTTTAATTTACGGGATTTGTCCCGTTCCGCCTCATCTGATAACTAAATTTGAATTTAAAAGGGGGTTAATTTGAACAAAAGCCTGATCTTTTCATTTTCTCAAAAATCCCGAAAATGAAAAGATCAGGTTTTTGTTTGAATTAACCCCCTTTTAAATTCGAATTTAGTTATCAGACGAGGTGGAACGGGACAAATCCCATAAATTAAAGACTTCCGCTCGTGCCCGTTTATTTCCACTTTCTCCCCGCGACTCCCCATGTGATAACGTCCTTACAGTGACCCACTCCTGAAGTTTTCATTGCAAGATTTGTTCAGTGGGGATTTGCCATTGCCTTTCTCTGAGGCTGAGAGTGTATGTTTGCCCAAGGTTACCCAGAGGATTTCCATGGCTGAGTGAGGATTCAAACCCTGGTCTCCCAGAGTCATAGTCCTACACTCAAACTACTACACCCCACTGGCTATCATTTTCATTTATGGAGAGTTAAGTGTTTTATGTTCCATGTAATCAACTAGTATAGGACGAACAAACCTTACAATTTATTTTATTTTTTGTCTGAGACATCTATGCATGTTTGATTTAATTATTCATTTTCAACCCACATACAGTGGTAGGTTAGGAAGGTAAAAAATGATGACTTGGTGGTTGGAGTTACTTGACATTTCAGTTATTACTTCTTGAGATAAGAGGCACTTCTAGTCATCAGTACCCAGCATGGAAGTTTATTTCACTGCTGTGAAATAAAATATGGAATTCATTCTGGCTACAAATTCCATGCGTGTTAGAGGAAGCTGAAATTTCTTATCTGCCATTCCACCTGTGAAAAATTATACTATGAAAATTAAATTTCAGACTTGTGAAGAGTAGTCTTAAACAATGAGCAGTACTTCTATCTGGCCCTAAGGAGTTCTGAGCAGAACTTCCAAAAGCCACTTTTTTACTAGAACTCCCAATGTCCCCCAGCTAGTGTGGACACTGGGTTGTGCTGCATGGAAGACTGAGAGTAGTAGGCCAGAAAAGTAAATTTTTCAAGCTGATTATTCCTGATGATAATTCTTCTAAGCACAGATAATGACTAGGATCATGAGCTCACTCCCATTGGGGGTGGCATGATGCCACATTGCCTTCATTCTAATAAAGATTATAAATAAAGGCTGTCGGGGGTTTTGTCTAACTTCAACAGCATCTCCTTTGAGCATGGAGCAAATCTCTCTTGGGCAAATTAGCATACTCTGGTAATAGCTCATGCAATGATATTTGGGCAGGTTGAGAAGATAGCCCACACTCATTCACACATACACATGTATACTTTGGTGATTCAGCTAGAACATAAAATGCATAGATAACATAAAAAGTATGGCCTCAGCTGCACAACCATGCCTGATGTCTTTTCCCTTATCTTCAAGTGATTTATTCTGGCCTTCTTAATAAACTATTTGGGACCTCATTACAGGTCCAGGAAGAAGTTGAATAGAGTCCTTGATAGTTTTCTGCCAACCCAAATGGGTCTATAATTTGTGACCCAGGCATTCAATAAAGCATGCAAAGCTGTTCAGGCTATATAACATCCACATCTTAGAATCTAGCTATGGAGCATAGCTCTCAAGCATGTTAAAGTTGGCCTGTAGGACTGTCTGCAGCTGAAAGAGATTTAGGAAGAAATTGAACTTGTTTTGAAGACCACCACTTGTGGTGCTGGAGGTACTTTAATACAGTCTGTGGAAGCTGGGGTGTCATCTGGAGCCCTGGTGGCACAGTGGTTAAATGCCGGTACTGCAGCCACAATGTTGTGAGTTTCATCCCAGGGATCCAAGGTTGACTCAGCCTTCCACCCTTTCTTAGGTTGGTAAAATGAGTACCCAGCTTGTTGGGGGCAATTGGCTTACAGATTGTTAGAGAGTGCCAAGTTCACTATTAAGTGGTACAGAAATGTAAATACTATTGCTATTGCTATCCGCTGTCACAGTGGAGGCCAGTAAGAGATCCTGGAGTGAGGGTCAATCTTTCAGCTTTGTTTAGGGAGGTGGCAATGATTGCTCTCTTCCCCAGGTGACAGGAAGGGCCCACATCAGAGCATACATGCCATATGATTATGGCTTCAATGTGAATTGATTGGCAATCAGGTGAAAAGGATAAATGGTCTAGTAGGGCTGCCCAATTACTAAACCCTGTACCATGCCAAAAAAAAAAAATAGGTATTTCAACCCAATACTTGTTTCTGTATGTTTACTGACCCCTCCCATCCATCTGTTCCCCAATGGATTCTGCAGGCAGAGTGAATATTGCACAATTATAATATTGGACGACTCTTGCAGAAACACAGAAGGTAACTTTATACAAGATATAGAACTGAAGAAGCTGCTATATATATTGGTTTGGACCATCTAGTCTCAGATTTCCAAAATCTCAGAGAAAAGTATTTCCTGCTGCCTGCTACCTGATCTTTTCAATTAAAGATGCCAGTGACTGGACCTCCTATAGCATGTGACTTATAGTGTCTCCTCTAAAGCATGTGAGCTATAGTCTGTCCTTTAAAGTGGTATTGGATATGCCATATCAAAGGTTAGTGTACATTGTTCCACTGATTTTTCACATTCCAGATCTCATTGCTTAACCCAAATATCAAGGCAAAGCTTTTCTCTTCCTGGTGTGCCTGGACCCAGTAAGTTTTTAAACAGATGTGCTGGCTGGTGTCATAAATTAGATCATGGCAGCAAGCAGAGTTTGACTATATAGACGTCTAGGATGTAGTAACAATGATATAAGATTGATTAAACATCCTGCATGACATCATTCAAAGGGATCTGCAGGCCACAGATAAGGATCAGAGAACTTGGCTATGGAAAGGGAAAGGGAAAGGAAGGGAGGAGAAAGAACCTTCTGCCTATGTGTGTTTCATTCTCCATCTTGCTTCTCAACACCTGCAATAGTCTGAAATATTGTGAACTCTTAACTGAATGTTCTAACTGTATTTAAACAAAGGGAGCCAAATAGGTCAAACGCACAGGTGGACAGCACACATGTGCATTTCAGAGTGTCAGACTTCCTCCTTTGGCATATGACTCTCTTCCATGGAAATGCCATTATGGAGGGAGATTACAGTTTATCTGCTTTTTTCCTTCAGGATTAATTATCTGTGTGGAACCCATTAAATGTCATTCGGCAGGCTGTGTGAGTAATGTGTTCTAGTAATTCTAAAGGATAGTGAAGGATAGAGTAATTCTAAAGGGCTAGGGATTGAGAGGGGGGTGGAATTGTTTTAATTGTTGTCCTGTTTTAACTTTGTGTGCCACCTCGATTGCCTAGCAGAGGGGCAGGTTATAAATAAAATGTATTGTTATTATTATTGTTGTTGTTGTTATTATTATTATTATTATTATTATTAACTGTCAGGAAGAATCTTACCATGCTGTGCAATTTATATCAGAGAAGGGGGACAACTGCATGGGGAGCAGGAACCATTGTTTGACCTGGACTTCCTTTGGGGCAACATACTACTGAGTCATGCAGGTCCTGGAGTATATTATATCATTTCCAGTTCCCATTCTGGTTTGTTCATCCCTCTATTTTAGAGGCTTGGGATATTTATGGGAAGAAAATAAACTATTGCATTTGCTGTCTGTTTTTGTGTGTTTTGAGCAGTTTGCAATCTTGAAGGCTTCATGGAGCCCATAGGTTGCACCTTCCTCATCCATAACATTCAACAGTCTGTTGCACTGAGGTTCAACAGTCAGGACACTGCTCTGATGGACAATCAGAGTTTGGAAATGTTACTTTTGGACTATAACTTCCAGAATCCTCAGCTGAAATGATCAGTGGCCATGCTGGTTAGGGATTCTGTGAGTTGTAGTTGAAAAAAGTAACTCTCCCCCATTTTGTAGACAACATAGTAAGCAAATAATAACTAGCAAATTGGGTGCCAATTTGCTAGTTGTATGTAGGCTGAACTTTGTTTGCAGTTCTATAGATAACTTACCTGAGAATAAGTCCTGTTAAACTCAGTGAGGCTTACTTCTGACTTTCACGAACAAGCTTTGTTATAAGTCAGTGGCATCTTTATATTCAGAAATCACAATTAAAGTTCAAGGCTATTTAGAAGACATCTTAGGCTGCTGCCACACTACAGAATTAATGCAGTTTGACATGCTTTAACTGTCATGGATTCATCCTAGTACAGATGCAGCCTTATCCTGGGCTGCACAATTTGTAACCTACCAAGATGAACATTAGCTTGTCACTGAGATTGGAGTTGTGTGGCCCTCTAGAAGTTGTTGAAACTCTCAGCATTCATTGACTAAGGCTATGGGGGTATTCCATTGGAAGAACATGTGGAGAATCACACAGTTCCCTGCACTAGCATATCAGCTATGGTGACTTATCAGATGGCCGATCAGGAACTTGACTCTGATGACCTACCATGGACTTGATTAATTTCCATACTTTGGTGCTTGCCTGTGATTATGGAAGCAAATGAAACAGCTAGAGTCGCACTAAAAGGCTGCAGAACTTACTCACTTTATTGTGCAGGACTCATCTTTGATGAGATTGCTATGTTTTGCTCTCTTTTTTTATCCATTGCTACAATTTACAAAGGCAAGGACCCCTTTTAAAGGCTGAATTTCTAGACCAAGCCCCTATAAAAGGCATAATTGCTACAGAACAAAGATGGTTGCTTGTTCTACATTATGACTCAGTAATTTAGGGTTAGTGCCCTTGGTGCTAATTGACAATTGCAGTGATTAAAGTCAGCAACAGTTAATCTTAGCAAAATCACATGCATGAAATATCACTGTGGAAACTTGCATTCAGCTGCTACAGTAGTATCTTAGGAAAGATTGGGCAACTACAAGGACAAAGAAATCTTGCAGTTTTGAATGAAAACAATGGCATGTAATAAGCAATTTTTAATACTATAATTCTAACTCGTAAAAACAAGGAATACACAATCAAGGATGCCTGAGTTTTCTGCTGAATTGTCATTTTACAAGCTATGATGAAGTAAAAAATTATATGCTCTGGTAGAAAAGAAGAGAAAATTAATGAAGCTATAGAAGGAATGAATAAAGGTCTTCCAGATGTTTTTGGCCTACAAACTGATCAGCTCCAGCCATTAAAGACAATGGTAAAGGATTATGGGAACTACAGTCCAAACCATCTTAAAGGCTATAGCTGCAAACCCCAAGTTACAGGCTGATCTTTCCAGAGCTCAGAAAAGTTATTCTTGACCATAACTCCTAGAATCCTCCAGTCAGCATGGTCAATAAGTCAAAAGAATATTCAAGTTTTAGTTTTCTGCCCACATTGACTTGCAGCTGTTGTGTGGTGCTCTCTCTCCCCCATACACACTCACACACTTCCATAACACCTACAGCTCTAGAAGACAGCAGACACAGGAAGATTTGGCTTACCATTGGGACTTTCAGATCCATGGAGAGGACAAGCTGTCTGTAAAACCAGCACCCGCAATGGCCAATATTAGCAGCACTGTCCATACGCTCCCTAGGACACCCATCTCCTTCTTTTCCCATGGGTCTTGAGCATGAGTATGATGTACTTATGTACACTTATGTGATCAGTTTGCACAACTGCAAATGGAATGGTTCCAGAGGAACCACATGAAGGTGAAGTTGGAAGTTCTGGGCAGGAAGAGGTCAGCGGTTTGCCCACCCATACAAACTGTTCTCCATCCATGCCCTGATATGCAATCTGCATACTCATGGGATTATTTTGAGTTTCAGAGCAGATGAGGACTCTTTTAACTCACCCTTCAACATAGATTGGACCTGTGTTTCACCCATTTTGACACCTTATTTTTTTCCCCATGAAATCTTTTATTATATTAAGTGTATATTTACAATATATATAAATCATTGAACCTTCAATTAACAATAACAAAAATAATAAAACATCTGAATATACCTATCGTCTTCTTTTCTTCTTTTCTACTATAAATATTTTACTTCCTTTGAATAAACAATTGTACACCGTGTTTGGTATTGATTTATTTAAATCCACTTCCGTTAATTGTATAGTCAGTGTTAACTTCTGTATTGTCATCACTATCCTATCATTCCTGATCTTATTATCTCTGTATTATATATTACCAATATTAATTCCATCTATTCTTACAGTATGACAGTATCAAGGACCAATCCTTCTCTGTTTCTTCCTCTGATTTATCATGCATCATATTTGTAAGACGGCCCATCTCTATCATATCTTGCAATTTTAAAAGCCACTCATCTGTGGTGGGTAAAATATCCAATTTCCATTTTTGCGCTACCAATAATCT
Source organism: Phrynosoma blainvillii (assembly GCA_026167975.1). Taxonomy (NCBI): domain Eukaryota; kingdom Metazoa; phylum Chordata; class Lepidosauria; order Squamata; family Phrynosomatidae; genus Phrynosoma; species Phrynosoma blainvillii. The sequence continues at coordinate 45,849,420 of JANUYF010000005.1, forward strand.
GCCTGCTGTTATCATATATAGAATTTTTTACCAATTTTGGACTTCGACATTTTTGGGCAACTTGTCCATCATATTAAGAAGGTATAGCTACGGAGTTTTGTCATATTTTACTCTCAACATTTTTTCTATCTCGGCGTGGACATGTTTCCAAAAGAGTTTCACTTTTGGGCACTCCCACCACATGTTAATCCATGTACCTCTTGCCGACTGACATTTCCAGCAGGTGTTTTTTCCTTCCTTATATATTTTGGCAATTCTAACAGGTGTAAGGTGCCATCTAACTTCCATTTTCAAATGGTTTTCATGTAAATTTTGGCACTTTGTAAATTTCAAAGTTTTTTTCCTGGCATTTTACCAGCTGTCTAGATTGATTTCTCTACCTAGATCCTTAGCCCACTGGATCATACTTCCTATGTTGTAGAATTCTGTAGAATTTAGATTTTAGTTTCTTATTTTCTTTTATTAGTAAATTGTCTAATTCATTTTTTTCCATTTCAAAGTCATCTTGCTTTCTGTCTTTTTTAAATCTCTCAACAAGTTGATGATATAGAAACCAGTGTTTTTGAAGTACTTATTTTCTCAATGGGCTTAAGTGCAAAGTTATTTTCGGTATCCTTATATAGGATATCCTCATATCTTAGCCATTTTGATAACGGGGTCCTGTTGAAAAAGGCTTCATGTGGAGAGATCCAACCAGGTATCTTTCTATAGTATAGAATGTCTGTTTTATTTTATTCCAATTGGTTAGAATGGCTCTACAAACAAAGTGATGTTCAAAATCTCTATTGATTTTGTTCTTTTCATACCAAAAGTAGGCATGCCATCCAAAACGTATGTCATGTCCTTCTAAATTCAACAATTTGGGGTTGTGTAAGTTTACCCATTCTCTGATCCAAATCAAACAGTTAGCTTGAAAGTATAACAAAAGATCAGGGAGATTGCATCCCCCATTTAATTTGGAATCCGTTAACGTTTTCCATTTTATTCTTGGTTTTCTTTTACCCCATACAAATCTCCTAAGATCTCTATTCCACGTTTCAAAAAATTTATTATTAGATATAATTGGGATATTTGTAAATAGATAGTTAATCTTTTGAAGGACAGCCATTTTGATTGTTGCTGTTTTACCAAGTAATGACAAGTTTAGTTTGGACCATTTCTCCATATCTTGTTTTATTTTTTTCCATACATGAGTATAGTTATTTTCAAAAAGTTCTGTGTTTCTCTTCATTATCCAAATACCAAGATATGTAGTCTTTTTAACAATCTTACAATTTGTTATTTTTTGTAACTCCGTCTCTTCTTTTACAGATATGTTTTTAGTTATGATTACCGATTTTTGTGTATTCAATCTAAAACCTGCCTCTTTACCAAAATTGTTAATGGTTTCTATAAATTTATGTATACTTTTTGCCGGATCTTCTAAAAAGATGACAAGGTCATCTGCGTAAGCTTTGAGCTTGTACTCATTTTTTTTTTATTTTTATACCTGTTATCTCAGCATCCTCTCTTATTTTGTTGTTAAGTACTTCTAGAACCAATATAAAATGTAAAGGTGAAAGGGGGCAGCCCTGTCTTGTTCCTTTTTGAATGTTAAATGCTTTAGTCTTTTCTCCATTGATGATGAGTTGTGCTGTTTGTTCTTTGTATATATTTTGTATCCAACCTAGGTATCTGTCCCCCACGCCTAATTTCTCCAATGTCGAATAACATATAGTTCCAATTAAGTTATTGAAAGCTTTATGCGCATCTACAAAGAACATTCCGAACTTTTTGTCATTATTTTTTTCAAAATATTCAATTAGATCCAATATGACTCTTATATTGACTTTTAGTTGTCTAGAGGGCAGAAAACTCACCTGATCATCCTTAATTTGTTTAGCTAACACAGGCTTTAAATGTTCTGCCAAAATAAAGGCAAAAATTTTGTAATCTAAATTGAGCAAAGAAATTGGCCTATAATTGTCTAGCTTAGTATTATCCTTATTTTCCTTGGGTATCAATGTTATATTGGCCAATTTCCAAGAATCGGGGATTCCCTCAACTAATATGTTATTGAAAGTGTTTTTTAAAGGTTGGATCAAAATTTCTTGCAGTATTTTATAATATCCGGCTGAAAAGCCACCCGGTCCCGGTGATTTATTTGGTTTAAGGTTTGCAATTGCTTTTTAAATTTCTTCCTCAGTAATTTCCGTGTTAAGTCTGTTAAAGTCATCTTCTGAAATCTTATTCCATTTTTGCTCTGGCCTTATTACATCCAAACAGTTCAATGCAGGAACAGAGCAGGGACATTTCTTTTTATCCATGCATACACAACCACAGATAATAGAGATTTTCTAGATGACAAACCCCTCATTCAGCCACAGCAAGTGGATGTTGAAAAGAGACCTCTTTTCTTTGTACAAAAACAGTGACAGGAGCAGTAGTGGAGCCAACACTGCATACACAGGCTTAAAGACCAGATACCAAGCAATTAGCCACCTAGTTGTCAAGGTCTGGCAACTATAAATCTCCCAGTAGCAGAGGAGACTCTTAATTGCATGCTACTGATTAACAATATCTCCTGTGATTGACTTTCTTGAATTCCTCATCCTCTGAATTCCTCAATCTGACTTTCCTGTGACTGCTCAGCCTTAGCAGATCCTGAAAATCCCGAGCACTTGCTGCTTCTAAGCACAGGACAAATATCATACAAAAGTGAAATCACACAGGCATTTGTCAGTGAGGTATGGCTAGAAGGTGCCCCAATCCTATTATATGTTGATCTTCAGGGAAGAACCACACTGCAAAAGCCAACAGCAGTACAGAGATCGGGGTGAGCAGTGTGAGGTTGCAGTTGCCATCAGCCTTATCCAGCATGGTCAATGGTGAGGAGTGCTGGTGTTTGCAGTACAATACCCACACATTGCTCATTCCTGGTATAGAATATCTTTAACCCTAGAGTTAGAACAGGAGCATTTTACACAATAAAAGTTGTTTTTGGCTGTATGGCAGTAGACCTAACCAGCTGTTGTATTTAGGCCAAGGGAGGACAAGTACAGCCCTCCACATGAGCTTATACTACAACTTCCATGAGTTCTAATCAGTTTAGACAATGGTGATAAAAATCACAGGGATCACAATCCAATTGTTTACTTCCAACCATTATTTCTAGTTTTGAAATACACTGTAAGTCATGCAATACAATCTTATCCATGTTTCTTACTAGTAAAGTTCCACTAAGTTCCATGAGACTCTTTCCCAAATGAGCATATATACAGGATTGCAAATTTGACGTCCATTGAAACAGATCTCCGGAGCCAAAATGCTCATCCAGCACTGCTTTAGTGGAAAATCTTGAGCAAATGATGATCTTAATCCATGTTCATGATCATGTGTGCACATGTGTGTTTGTAAACTCTGTTAACATGTTTGTTGCACACAGGTCTTTTTGAATTCTGTTTTTATCTTCCAGTGTCTTAGTTACCTCTCCAGTTTTGTATCATCTGCAAATCTGATTTCCTCCACCTCATCACCTAAGTCATTGACAAAAATGGTGAAGAGGAATGGCCCTAGGAAAGAACCCCAAACCATTCCACTTGAGACCTGCTTATAGTTTGATGCACAGCTGTTAATGACAACTCTTTGAACATGTTTTACCAACCAATTATGGACACATTTGACACTGTTTCCATCTATTCCAAATTTAATCAGAATATTATGGGTAGCTTCACCAAATTCTTTACTAAAATCCAGATGAACCACATCCAGAGCACTCCCACCATCTACTAAACAACTGACCTGATTTTTTTTTTTTAAAAAATGGCGTAAGATTAGTTTTGTAGGATTTGTTCTTGACAAACCTATGCTGGCTCCTAATGATCAATACAAGAGTTTATAAAAAGGAGCTTCTTTGCCAGGAGCTTTGTTAAGTAAGGTATGCCTGTACATACTTCTCATGTGGATAGTCCTCCCATGTTCAAGCCCACTAACAGCTCCTCTTATAAAACTATCTGGGAAAGCCCTCTCTTCACCTTATACCCCAGAGCATTGTTTGCAATTAGAGTAGGTAATATCACACTAGAAGAGGAGCAGATAGTCTGACTAGATATAAGACTCTTAGAAATATATAAAATGTAATCTTCAGGTTTCTGTGGGTTCAGAGTTTGGGAAAGTTACTTTTCTGGATTACAGCTCCCAGAATCCCACAGCCAGTATTGCCAGTAGCCAAATTAACAGGAATATTCTGGGAGTTGCAATCCATTAAAATAGCTTCTTCATGTTCAGTGTAGGTTTATGCACGACGAGAACAATGATAGCTGTGTTCTGCAGAAATCAGCAGTACAGTACCTGGTAACTCTGGAAGACCTAATCAGTTTATAGCATTTATTCCCTCTACATGTAGTATGGTGTATAGAGTTATAGGTCTACTCTGCACTGCAGAAATAATGAAGTTTGACACTACCAACTGCCATAGATCAGTGCTAAGCAATTCTGGGATTTGTAGTTTGTGAAATATTTAGCCTTCTCCATCAGAGCGTTCTGGTGCAACAACAAACTGCATATCCCAGAATTTCATCACATAGAGACATGGCAGTTAAAGCAGTGTCACACTGCATTATTTCTCCAGTGCAGATAAGACCTTAGGGCTCTTTTTCATGAGAGCCATTCTCCCAATAGCCACACTACTGAAAATAAAATGGGAACATGCCACTTACATCATTAGACCTTCCCTCATTCACACAACTGGGGCTCCAGCCCCCATCACACTAGCTTCCTGACTCTGCCTTATGCCCTACCCAGCATACCTTTAAGAGTTTCCCACACACGGACACTTTTTTCATACAATCCCTGAGCTCTGCTACAGCAATTGAAGTCGAAAGAAAGAAAGAAAGAAAGAAAGAAAGAGAAAGAAAGAAAGAAAGAAAGAAAGAAAGAATAGGGGAAAAATTAAAGCTACTAAAGATAAACTAGAATAGCAAAGGGGGGATAGGGGGAGGAAAGGATACTAACACCATGTGATTCGTAATTGTACAACTGCCCTGGGAACAGCATTTCACACTTGGAGACTTGCACACTTACCAGGTCATTGACAGGTTTTCCTATCAATTAAAAGGGATGGGTTGAAGATAGCATAACTACAGATTGGAGGTGGTATCATGCAATGAGTATGGCCAATACAACTTCTTTCCTGGTGTAATCATGGTTTAAAAGCCATATGTAGTAATATCCTAAGAGTCAAGGGATGATCCAGAGAAGTGGTGCATGTGCTGTGGTGTTTGTCACTGATGTCAGTGGGGCAGTTAATCTACTCTGGAATTTAGTCCAAGCTTTACAGCAGCTACCTTGTGTGGAGAACAGTGCCTTGGATAGCTATGTCAAAATTTAGATTAAAACCAGAGAGGCTTCACCAGCCACCACTGGGTTTGCAGAACTAATACTTCGCTTGCTATTTATGTTGCAGAATTTCTACTGCTGGAGAGACATAACACTTGTAAAAACTGAATAGCAGCTTGTCTTTTCCCAGTGGAAACTGCTAAAGCAACTTTGGCTCTGTGTGTGGTTCTCCCCTGCATCATCTTAACACTTCTTTGGATCATAGCCATTGTTGAGTAATTGCACTGATTAGTGGGTTAAAGCTTGAGGCATTGTTTTTTCAACACAGCCAACCCAGTAGGACTGGATGTATTTGGCTGGGTGATCAGTCTTGCATGCAAGTCTGACATTTGCCAAGGCTGCAGCTCTTTGCTGGAAAAATCTTTAAAATGAAGGCTGAACACTGTGAAGAAGAAATAGTCCTTTGAATTGGACCCAAGTTGAGAATTAATACTTCCATTTCAATTTTGGAGCAGCTCCCTGAAGGAAGATCACATTTCAGGAGAGGTCCTAAAATATAGAGGAGAGGTGAAGTAGTTTTATTACAGAGTAAAAATATAATAATCTTCAAGAGGTTTGGTACATGGGTAGTACCTTAAGAGCAGCCCAAGCACCGGAAATCTCAGCATCTAAAGGAATTCCTGATACTGCCTGGCATAAATCCCTGCAGATATTCATTTCAAACAGAAGTGCGAAATCCATGACCTGAAGCAAACAAACATGATTGAACTGGCTGAGGATTTCAGCTGTTATAGGCAAGAGATGTTCCTGGGATTTGTTGTAACCTTGTACCTTGATTTCTTCCAGGAACTTTGGAGCTTTGTATTAAGGTTGGAAAAAATAAAGTAGACAATAGAGAACAGGAAATTGTGTTGATGCAGAGAAAGAAATGTGTGGGTCTTTGTCCTGTGTTACTTACCTTAGGCTTAATTTGCAAGACAGGATTATTGGCACAAGCACCGAGGCAGATAAAAGTAATTACTTGAGGAATAGAATGGGGGGGTTGGGGGTTGGGATCTCTTAAATAAAAGACCTAATTTCAGTTATCATCACAAAACACAACAGCCTTTTGCACAAAGCTAATTTAACAACGAAACAGGATCAAAACCACTGGGTTACATTACATATTATACAGAAGTATAATCACGGTTTTGCCATCCATTCAAAATTTGCTACAGTTTTAGCCCTTCACTTAATATCTGGTTACGTATAGCACCTCTCTATGCAGAGCTTAGAAAGGTTATTATCTGGAATACAATATCTAGTTAGCATGGCCAAGTAGGATTCTGGGAATTATAGTACAGAGAAGTAACTTTTCCAAGTTCTAACCCTACAATGGAATCTCACTTGGAAATACATCCTGGAGAAACTATTGTGGCCAAAATTCTGTCAGCTATCTAGTTATGTAACTATCGCAATTATGTAGCTGCGTAGTGTCTTGCAGCCCAACTGCACCAATTCCCACTTACCAGGCGGTAGCCACTGCGATCAACAAGGGTCTCTTCCCTGTTGATCAGGAAGCAGCTGACAGACCTTCTCGCACCCTCCCATGAGCAATCTCTTTGCTACAGGAAGAAACGGAGTCATTGTCATAATTCCCCCTCACACCAGAGATCACTTGCACAAGGGAATGGGTGGAAATGCCACTCAGCTGCTTCCTGATCGACAGGGGAACAGACCCACTCCCCACATCAATCACAGCAACATCTGCCCGGTACGTGGGCATTGAGGAACTTTCACAGTCCTTACATATTCCCCAAAGCAGTGAATACATAGGGACAGTACAAATGAAACAGTCACAAATATGTAACTCTACATTACTGCCTTAGTAAATTCTGGCCTGTGTCCTTAAATTCACTGTTAAACCTGTGACTAAAAACCTGCATGGTGTGGTTTTGTTGAAGGATTAGGGTCATATGTGACCTTGGACAAGTCACACGTTCTCACCCTCAGAAAATCCTGTGATAGGGTATTCTTAGTGTCGCCATAAGTAGGTAACAACTTGAAAGCACACAAGAACAAGAAGCTCAAAACAACCTCCTTAGGATGCATGTGCACAAGCAGGGCTGGCCCAGCACATCCCTCTGTCTGAGGCAGAACACAAAGCAAGCTCACATGCACGCATGCATGTGTGCACGCACACACACACACACACACAAACGTACTCATCCAAGTCAAAAATGTCACTGTGCCATGTGATGGGAAATTCCCTGGCAGCAAAATGATACACCAAATAACTAAGAATTTGTTGTATTTCCATGATATTCTAGATCTGCTGTCTGAAGATGTCGCCTCAATTCTGATGGTTGTTCTAACTCATAGGTTGGACTAGACCTCCTAGAATCCTGCAATTTGCATAGCCAGTGTTGGCCAATTGTAATTCTAATAATAATAACAACAACAATAATAATAATTTTTTCTGAGCTTTGTCCTGACTGGCAGTAGTTCTCCAAGATTCCCATAAAATTTCTTACAGGCAATGCACATGTTCTGATGTTCCATATTGCCTGTGTTATTAAAATATTGTCTCTGCAGAGTGGAAAATCAAAATAGCACAGCATAAATCATGCTCTCCTTCCCAGGTTTGTTTGTTTTTTGATTAAAACTGGAAGTCCTTGCCAGCTCCTAGTATGAGAGGAAGGGGAGATTTGAAACAATAAACCCATCCTAAGCACAGCTACTATCATATCTGCTAAACTGCTGTGTATGCATGTATGTGCCTTCAAGTTGCCTGTCAATTTATGGGGACCCCATACATTTCACAGGGTTTTCCTAGTCAAGGAATACTCAGAGGTGGATTTGCCAGTTCATTCCTCTGAAGTACAGCCTACAGGCTTACCCTTCTTAGCTACCAAGATTACACAGGTGCTGATGCCTTTAGGGTATTTAAGATGTTGCTAAACTGTTTTATAACAACTCATTTGCATCCTAGCTTTTCCTACTTGAACTGTTATGCTTAGCTTGAATATAGAATAGCAGTGGGTACTCTGTGACCCTCCAGATGCTATTGGACTGCAACTCTCATCAGCTCTAGGTGGCATAGTCAATGGTGAGAAATGTAGAAGGGATACACAATTCCTACCTGTTATAGAGGACCTACTTCAGTTTTAAGTTCAGTTTTACTTTAGTTGTATTTCACTTAAGTACCAGCACTATTAAGGATCGGTTTTGATGACTGAATTATCCAACATTCAGTTTGACAAAAGAGCTGAAGGAATAACTATTTCAAAAATGCTTCCACTTTCATCTTCCATGTTGTTCTTTATGTCTTACTAATGGTCCTAATTAAGAATGCATCCAGACTGATTTGACAGTCCCAGATTTTATTCTTGGTTGTTGTTTTTTTCTGATTTTATATCTGGTTAAAATAAACTGACTTGGGGAGCTGATATAAAAAGCCTCTGGGAGCTGACAGAAAATATTCTGGGACAAACAAAATATGTATGGATCTCCATAATAAAAAATGAAAAGAGCAGGAACAAAATCTGGGACTTTCTGTCTTTTTAATCAGACTGGATGCAACCTGATACACTTTCTTTACATTTGTTCTCCCCTCTGATTTTCTCTGCCTTGTTTATCTTCATATGATCTCACCTCTTTTAGATCACACACACATTTGTAATAAGCCCATCAGTCATAAAGAATGTTAGAATACATAGATTGCTTTTCCATGGCTACTGCTTAATTATAATTAGCCTCACATCTCCGTGTGATGGCTAGAAGGGCTCTTATCTAAGAAGCTGATATGAGGGCTGATACCTTTCTCTTTGGAAAGAAAGCCTAGGAACATAGAAAGGTGCCTTACACTGAATCAAACCTTCAATCTAACCCAATGTTGCTAATATTGACTGGCATGATTTTCCAGGGTTTCAGAGAAGAATGTTTTCTGTACTCCCAGAAGATGCTTGAGATTGAATGTGGGGCCTTCTGTATACAAAGCAGGAGTGGGCAGGGTGCATATGGCCCTTAGATGTCATCACTATCACTGCCAAGATAAAAAAAACTGGTTCAGAAAAAGAAGCATGTTTCTGGTGCATTGCATTGCTTTCAGTGGGGTATCTGTACTGATGTGTTTCCCATCCAGTTTCAGTGCAACCAGTCATAGGACGTTATCACACGGGGGAAATCTGTTGGTTAATCCACACAAATCCCAAACAAAAACTGAATTTGTGCCTCACGATTTCACACAACGTCACACAGAAACTGGTCAGAAACTGATATTATCCGAGATGTTTTTAATTTCAGGAGTTTAGAGGAAATGCATTTGCGAAATTACAGTAAATTCACATTTACTGTAATGTGAAAAGCAAATACGCCCGAACAATTCTCTTTTAAAACCTGGAGGAGGGCCAAGAGGAGGAGGAGGAGGGGCCTCCAGGGAGGGAGAGTCCTGGGCTCCTGCCATGCAGGGAAGGCAAGGCAAGGAGAGGGAAGTTTGGGACGGAGGAGAAGTTTGGCATTTGGGATGGAGGGAAAAGGAGGGGAAAGAAGGCTTCCCTCGCAGCAGCTGTGGGAGGATGTGGGTGCAAGTGTGGGGTGTGCTTGTGGAGCAACTTGGAGATCCATCTCACCATGACGTTCTGCCCTGCAGGTCCTACAAAAGGGAAAGGCTTATGGGGGGGCATGGGAGCTACCTCCAGTTTCCCCCTCTCCTGGGCATCATCCAAGGCTCTGGCTCTCCCCAGGGAACACCCAGCCCTTCCTTCCTTCCCTTTCCTCCTCCTCCTCCTCCTCCTCCCCTGCCAGCTCTGCCTGTGATCCTACCCTCCTTGCTCATCTCCCCAGCAGCTGACAGCCTCCAATGCCAGGAAAGGAGAGAGAGAAAAGGGAGGCTGAGCCATTTCAATCCCTCCTTTGCCTCGGCTTGCCTTGTCTTCTTGCCTTGCCTTTCCAGCCTCCTCCTCCTCCGCTCTCTTGAGAGGTCCTAACCCAAACGGAAGGGGGTTAGGACCTGTGCAGGAGGACATGACCCCAAATGTAGGACAGTCTGACATTTCATTCTGGGAAATGCAGGACCCGCCCTGGAAAAAGGAGGAGTCTGGTCACAAAACACACCCATTTCCAGTACATGTACGGGTTCTTTTCACTTGTGTATGAAAGTTAAAAACGTATTTTTTTCGCTTTTAACTTAATTCTGTTATTATTGTAATTACGTGTGAAAAGCTTTTGCGCAATTAAGCTCTTTTTTCGCTTTCTTTTCAGGATGCTTCATTTCCACTTTATTATCTCTTTAACAACGAAACTGGCCCACGTGTGATAATGTCCATACATACATTTCTCCTTTTCACCCCCATATATACTGGAAGTAGAAATAGTAAGAGAGTTCTCATTTCTGATATCAAACATTGATTGGAGTGGGGAATAGAGCCAGCAAATCAGAAGATTAAGTATGAAGACAGCTATGAAAGAACTAGAAAAGATCCTAAAATACAAAGATACACAACTAAGCACAAAAGTTAGAATCATACAAGCCATTGTATTCCCTATTATGAGAGAGCTGGGCAGTTAAGAAAGCAGATAGGAAGAAAATCAATTCCTTTGAGATGTGGTGCTGAAGAAGAGTGCTGAGGGTCCCGTGGACATCCCAAGAGACAAACAAATGGGTCTTAGAGCTGATCAAGCCAGAAATTTTCCTGGAAGCCAAGATGACAAACTGAGAGGCTGTCTCATTGGCAGGGCCCCCTGGCTTAGTGGCACAGCCCCTTGTCTCACTGGCAGGACCCTCTGTCCTACTCTCTGGACTCTCTCCCTCATCTTGCCTGTCTGTCTCACTGTCTGAATCTGATCCTGGGAGCATGGCACAACAATAGCGTCTTCCTCATTGCCCCCAAAAGTATACACAACAGTGGAACCAGGTGCCACACAACAGTATATGGGTTAGAAGAGTCTAACCAACAAGAATAAACAAGTCCCAAAGAATTGTAATACCAGTCAAGATCTTAAGCTCTGAATACCATGAAGAATATGACATAAAAGAATAGCAGCAAGCTTAAGTTTCACCAGCCTATCCTGACTTTTATTTTGCTTCTAAGTCCTCCCAAGAAATAGATGCAAGTAAACTAGCACCATCTAGTGTGCAATATTAGGAAAAATCTGCAGGCTGTGATAATGTCAATGGTTCTTTTGAAGTCAGCCAAGTATCTATGTTTCCCCCTTTTTATTAGTTTTATTTAAAAAATTTTAACTAAAAATAAGAACAAATGCATTATAAAGGACAAACAATAATCAGCATAGGACATAGATATAGAAACAGCATTATCGCTTCTGTCCATTTGTGTCAGCTAAAAATGGAATAGAAAGTCATATAGGTCATACTCGATTCATGTGATCTTCTTTACAGGGTTTTGTTGGGTGCTCATCAGGTTGGAAGGGAAAGTCAAGGTACAATGTGTCTTTCCAGAAGTCCAGTTAACCACGGTGGCTGAAGGTGATGCAAATGTGTGTGTTTTAATTATATATGTTTAACATGGTTTTAATTTTTTCTGATTGTTTAATTGCGTTTTAACTTTTGAATATTGGAAATTTTAAACAATCTTTTTTAAAAATTGTATGCCACTTTGAGTCCCAACTTGAGGGGAAAATGGGATTAAAATTGTTGTTACTACTGCTGTTTTTGTTGACATTTATTTCAGTGCTGATCCCCCTTACATTTTATTCTCCAGTAGCATGTATGTTCATAGTTTTGATGCTGATATTATCAACACTTATTATCTCCAGGTGAAACACTAACTTACACACTTTTGTTTGCCCTAATAAAGAAATTATTTTTGAAAACAGAAACTATATTCTGTTCTATCTTTTTTATTTAAATTGTTTAGTTTGTAGTTTGTCTGTACTTTGGATTTTAAATGTGTACAGCATTATCCTTTATCTGGTAATATACTTACCTGCTTTCTCTTGCACACATGCACTTTTTATGTAGAGTATTCTTGGACAAAATTAACATTAATCAGAAAAGCTATTTTCTCTGAATCAGCTCACTGATCTGGAGAGAATATCACAGCAACATCTTCCAGCATTCTGCCTGGCTTACAATTTTATGAAGAAATGCATGTACATAAAAGCCAGTGTAGAAATGAAGCACTTGGGCCTGTGATAGAACACAAAACAAAAGATGTATAGCCTGCAGCTTTATAAACCCAGGACTTATTTGTTCACTCAGCACAGTGTCTGTGTTTTATTGAAGGTATCACTGCATCTCTCACTAGGAGACAGATCATGCTACACAGTTCACAAGCGACAGCGGTGTATATTTCTACAGCCAATGCCATACAATATAAAAGGGATAGCATCACAACACACTCTCCATTCACTTTCCCCTTAAGGAGGGAAAGATAAGATGCATCCATAACCCCAAGGAGAGTAAAAAAACAAAAACAAAGTACCAATGTTTCTCTCTCTCTCTCTCTTTCTCTCTAATTTACACATTTGCATATATAACATGAAAGGCAGCACTGCTCAGTATAATACTCAATTTATTAGGATCAGCTCATAGTCACTTAAAAATGAGCTGGCAAAGAGCAGTGAACCTCTATCAGTAGACAAAGACTTATTTATTCTAACAGGCTTTTGAGAAATGACTGTTTTTTAAAGAAAAGGCTGTAATAGGGTGCTGTGTTGTAATAGGCTGTCTGTGTGCTCAGAGGGGCAGAGTATTAAATAAAAATTATTATTATTATTATTATTATTATTATTTAACTGCTTTTTTCAATGTATGTTTTAAACTGTTTTTAATGCTATTGATACTTTAATTGCATTTTATTTATACACTTTTGTCTGTTTTTGTCTATGTTATATCCAGTTTAATTGGTAAATTGTCTGGAGTCCTAATTTTTGTGAGAGAAGTTGAAATATAGGAGATTATTGCATGCCTTAAATAATACTCCTTACCTCTCGATGGTTCTCCCAAAAATGAACTTTTTATTTCAATGCATCCCAATTATTCATAATAAGAAACCATTTAAAGACTGGCACAAAGATATAAGGAATTTCATATGGAACAATAAAAAAGCAAGAGTCAAATGGTTAACAATGACAAGGAAGAAAAAGGATGGGGGTATGAATTTACCAGACTTGGAGTTATACCATAAAGCAAACGCATTAGATTGGATAACTGATTGGGTGATGTTGAACAGAGAAGAAATTTTAAATTTGGAAGGATTCAATAACAGATATGGGTGGCACAGTTACCTATGGTACGAAAAAGACTTGGTACACAAAGACTTTAAGCACCATGTAATAAGGAAAGCGCTGTTAAATACATGGAAGGAAATTAAGGGAAAAATATATAGAAAAATTCCATTATGGATCTCACCGCATGAAGCCTTTTATGGGAGATGGACAGCAGTAAAAACATGGTTGAAATATAAAGATATATTAAAAACAGGAGTTGATCAAAAATTGGACTTAAAATCAATTCAAGAAATAGCACAATTGGACTCCAAAATGCATTGGCTGCTATATATACAATTAAAAGAGAGATTTAAAATGGATACAAAACTTCAAGGATTTGAAGAAGAAGTATTTGAAATAGATAAGGTGCTGCAACAACCACCCAAACATAGGATAAGTAAATTTTATAGAATTTTAATGGAAATCAAACAAGAACCAGAGAAAATATCTGAAAATATGATAAAATGGACTACAGATATAGGAAGGACAATAGAATTGGAACATTGGGAAAAAACAAGAAGAAGGACAGATAAATTCACCAAATCGCAAGATCTTAAAGAAAATTACTGGAAAATGGAACAAAGATGGTATTTGACTCCAGCTAGAATAGCTAAGATATACAAAATAAAAGAGAAAGAATGCTGGAAGTGTAAACACAATGTGGGTACTTGGTTCCATATATGGTGGAACTGTTCAAAAATTAAAAATTACTGGAAAAAAATACATACAACATACAAAATATGTTGAATATTAAATTCAAAATGTGTCCGGAATTTTATTTGTTGAATATGTTAAACCGCCTGGATCAGGAGATTGAGAGGAAATATTGGAGAATCCTCCTTTACATGGTGACAGCTGCCAGAATATTAGTCGCCCAAAAAAGGAAAAAACAGGATATACCTACAGTAGATGAATGGTTTTTAAAATTAGCAGAAATGAAAGAAATGGACAAATTAACAAGTATACTAAATAATAAAGACTCGGAATCTATCGAGGAAGAATGGGCTCCATTAGAGATATATATTAAAAGTAACTGGAAGTAAATAAGCTAAGATATTTAAAGTAAATAACGTAAAATGGTTTATTAGTAGGAATTGCAAGTAAAAATCATTTAAGATAGTAACTTATGAACAGTTGAATGGATATAAGTACTCATTGTGGAAGAACTAAAGGAAAGATGTATATATGTACTGTAAATAGAACTTTTGCATTGAAAGTATGCATTGTTTAAATTGTTTTAATTATGTAATAAAAATTTATAATAATAATAATAATAATAATAATAATACTCCTTACCTCTCCCGAACTTAACTCTAATTCATGCCACCTGGGGCCGGTCCAAAGGCCTTGGGGGGCCGCATCCGGCCCCCGGGCCTTTGGTTGCCTACCCCTGGATTACAGGATAGTTTAAGTTGTTTTCTAACATAACAGACACCTTTAGGCCATAATGGGCAGGAAAACTGTAGAAAGGACTGTTGCTCAGAAAATATAATTATGCAGTAAATTCCATGGTGAACAAATTAAATACAAACATATGCTCCTTTTTATCAGAGTCTGCAAAAGAGTTTTTTGTCTACTACTTAAGAGGAAGTAATTAAAAAAACAAAATTTTGAAAGTTGTTTTTGGATTACAGCTGTCAAAATCCCCCAGCCAATTTCCATACTGACTGAAGCTCTTCTTTTATCACTACTTTGTTAACAGCAAACTGCACTGAGAGCACAGAAATAAAGAAATGTGCACAGAAACTCTCATTTTCATTTGTTGTTGCCTTTGTGTCGGTCTTGACCCATGGTGACCCTACAGATGAGACATCTCCACCACCACCCTCCTCTACTGCTCTGCCCAGCTCCTGCAAACTCATATTCATGGTGTCTTTAATAAAGTCCATCCATCTAGAATGTGGCCTTCCTCTCTTTCTACTCTCCTCCATCTTTCCTAATATTGTTTTTTCCAATGATTCATGCTTTCTCATGATGTGTCCAAGGTACAACAGCCTCAGTTTGGTCATCTTTATTTCCAGGGAAGTTTCTGGCTTGATCTGCTCTAGGATCCATTTGTTTGTTCTTTTGGCTGTCCATGGGATCCTCAGCACTCTTCTCCAGCATCACATCTCAAATGAATTGATTTTCTTCCTATCATCTTTCTTAACTGTCCAGCTCTCACATCCATACATAGTAATAGGGAAAATACAATGACTTGTATCAGGGGTCGGCAACCTAAGGCCCATGGGCCGGGTGCAGCCCATGGAGGCCTTCGGACCGGCCCCTGCCCAGTCCTTTCGCGGCTGCAGGAGTCCTCTGAGGTGCCATTTTGGATTCCAAAATGGCACCTGGAGTCTTGTGCGACCTTTCCCATCGCAGGAAAGGTTGTGTGAGACTCTGGGCGCCATTTTGGAATCCAAAATGGCAGCCGCAACTCACTCACGCATGCGCAGTACGCAGTACCATTTCTCCCCGCAGCCCGCGGAAGACCTCGGGACCAGCGGACCGGCCCCAGGTAAGCAAAAGTTGCCTACCCCTGATCTATGCAGTCTATAAAGCACATGCTGATTTTCTTTTGGAACTCCCTGCTATGTTCCATTAGCCATCGTATATTTGCAATGTGATCCCTGGTGCCTCTTCCTTTCCTAAACCCTGCTTGGGTCCTCTCTCTCTATGTACACAGCAGCAAAAAAGAAATGCCATATCAATGCTTTATCAAGGATAACCCAAGGGGACATAAGATAGGCTAGAGAGGGAAATAGGTATTCAGTGGGGTGTAAGACCAATGCCCAACAAAGGAAATAAGGCGGGGAGGTGTACCCAAAATGCAACCACCAGATTAAGATTTTCCAAGTGTTTCATTTCCCAACTTCAAAGATTTTTTTAAATTTCAGAGACAGAAAAGCATTTCCAACAGTTTACATCTCTGCCAGCAGCAGGTCTTTTGTAAATCTAATGACTCGATACCAGTCTATCCAAAAATATTGTGCACTACAACAAAGATACAATCGGTCCTTGGTACCCACTGGGGTCTGATTCCAGGACCCCCATGTAGACACCAAAATCTATGGATGCTCAAGTCCCATTTTATATGAGGGCATAGTAAAATTGTGTCCTTCGTATAAAATAGCAAACTCAAGCATTGCTTTTTGCAATTTATTTATTTTTGAAATATTTTCAACCCATGGATAATTGAATCTGTGGATATGGAGGGCCAACTATATATATTTGTTGGGAAAATCCATTCCCCCTCCACCAGCTACTGTGAGATGTGCTGGTAAGTTTAAAGGCAAGAGGAAAGCTGTGTGTACTTCTGTAGGTTAGCATATGTGGTTATTATCTCTGTTAATTAGAATATCTTGGTAGTTTGGCCCTTTGAGCCCTGAATCTACTGTAGAGCTGCACAATGCCTCTCAACAATTTGTAGCCCTAGAAGTGCTCTGCCTGGGAGGGATGCACCCTATGTATAGCAGCTTCCTATGTCCCCGTAACTGCTTTAATTTCCTTACCACCATCTGCCATCCCCTATTCCATTCTCAGAGCTGACAGCAGTAGGAGCATTACATGTAATTTCAAATGAATGGCTGAGTCACTTATTACCCAACTGTGTACAAACCTAACTGTCCAAAACAGGAACTGCCAAGTGAAACTGAATGGGCAGACAGGGGACAGAGAACAGTTTCCAGCAAGGGAGAAAATGAATGAATTATTCATTGTCGTTGGCAATGTGCGATGCAAGAGGCAGGATATACCCAGAATTTCTGTTCCCTTTTTTTGTGCCAGGGAACTACGTTGAAGTCAATTCAGAAAGATGAGGTTAAGTTTACAAAGCTGGTCTAAGGCCAGGCACAATATCACAGCCCATTTTAAAACCGATGGACTTTTAACGGGGTTATACTGTATGCTGAATTTTTAAAATTGGTTTGTACTTAGATTCTAATTCAGCTATTGTTTTAATATGATTATCAGATTGTTGTGTTTGAATGTTGTTGTAATGTGTCTTCAAGTCATTTACAGATTATGGCAACCCTATCATGGGGTTTTCTCGGGCGGGAATATGTGACTCACCCATGGTGACCCAGTGGTTTCCATGGCTCAGTGGGAAATCAAACCCTGATCTCCAGAGTCATAGTTCAATGCTCATACTACTGTACTACACCATGCTGGTTTTCCGTGTTTTAATATTATCCCTTCCTGTGATTTTATTTCTGTGAGTTTCTATAAGCTTGTGAGCCACCTTGAGTCCCATTTTTGAGTCCCAATGGGATGTAAATTAAACAAAGAAATAAGCGGGACTTGCAACAAAGTATTTGTTTATCAAAAGTATTTTGTTAATCATTTTTCTGCCAACCAGGGTTTCCAAAGTAATGTACAATAAAAAGGGATACACATAATTTTGAAACAGATTTTTTTAAAAAAACAATTATACAAGCCAGTTTTAAAAACTTATTTTGTAAAAGCCATAGGGAACAATGCAGTTTTTGGATATCAAGGATGGAGCTACTAGCCTAACATTCCTTACTGGCAGACTGACTGACTTGTCAAAGCAGTTAGGCAATTAGTCTATTAAAAATGTTTCAATATGTAGTGCAGCTGCTGTTTAGGAGTATAGCCAACCAGCCAGATTGTCTTCCAACATACTGTGCTTTTCCTTCCCTGCAGTTTCCAGCCAGTCAGTCCACATCCCATGCCAACCAAGCATGATCAGCCCTTTGATCTGACGGGTTGTAATAAGTTTTTTTTTCTGCTCTAAAAAAAGGTTTGCAAAGTTGGGGAGCTCCCCTGAGCCTCAGCAACCTGCTGATGCCTTCTTCTTGTGCATGGTTGCTGCTGTTTGGACTATTAGATATGATGAGGGTGCTCTTCTGAAAAACCCACAATACCATAAAGATTTCCAGTGTTTTTTCGTGCTATTTCCTCCTTCTGTGTTTTCATTCAATCCTCCCCCTCACCACAGACATACACACATTGCTGGCCTAAGCAACAGTGTAGTTAGCCAGCCAACTATCCCGATGCTCCAAAGAGCTAGGCAATGGTATCTCACCAACACAGACACCAGCAATTTTATGAATTACTGGCTCTAAGGGTTCTGAAAGGCTAGGGCAATACAGGAGAAGTGACCAGTAAAATCACTTGCCCTATGGCACAAAAGAAATACATAAATTCAACCTAGACAATGGAGAAATTGAAATAGTTAAGGAGTTCCCATACCTTGGATCAAACACTGATCAGAATGGAGACTGCAGTCAAGAAATAAGAAGAAGACTAGGAATGAGAAGGGCAGTGATGAAAGAACTAGACAATATCCTAAAGAGTCAAGATATACAACTGAGCACTGAAGTTAGAATTGTCCATGTACAGATGTGAGAGCTGGACAGTGAAGAAAGCTGAGAGAAAGAAAATCAACTCATTTGAGATGAACTGCTGGAGAAGAGTGCTGAGGATACCATGGACAGCCAAAAAGATGAACAAATGGGTTTTTGAACAGATGAAGCTTGAACTTTTTCCTAGAAGCCAAGAGGACTAAACTGAAGCTGTCATACTTTGATCACATCATGAGAAGGCAGAAAAGCACTAGAAAAGACAGTGATGCTAGGAAAGGTAGTTGGTAGTAGAAAGAGAGGAAGACCACAAGCTAGATGGATGGAAACAATCAGGGAGGTTGCAGGAATAAATTTGCAGGACCTAAGCAGAGCAGTGGAGACTAGGGGATCTTGGAGATGTCTCATTCACAGGGTTGCCATGAGTGGGGGTCGACTCAAGGGCAGTTAACAACAACAACAAATGGCTCAGGCAATTTTCTAACTACCACTCCCATAATGGGCCTTTGCAGACTGCCAGAAATAGTGCAAATTGAGTCCACTTTGACTGCCTTAGCTTAGTGCTAGGGAATCATGGGAACTGTAGTTTATTGTGGCACCAGAGCTCTCTGGCAGAGAAGGCTCAATGTCTCAGAAAAAAATACAGTTCCCATGATTCCCTAGCACTGAGCCAGGGATTAAAGTGGACTCAATCTGCACTATTTCTAGCAGTCTGCAAAGGCCCAATGTCTTGACTCCCATTGAAGCAAGTTATTCAAACAATAGCCAGCTCCGGAGAGCTGCCTGTAGTGGCAACTCTCCAAACTGGAATGGGACTTTTTGGGACAGTAGTGATGGCAATGTGGGGGTGGAGCAGCACATTTGCTCTATCACCTGAGGAAATTGCCTCGCTAGGGTTTATGGTGGGACCAACTTTACTAATCTAAAAGGCTGGAAATACTTCATGCAAAGTATGGATCCTTAAGCCAGAAGGATTGCCTCCAGGTAACAAATTGGCCATAGCAATTTTAAATGGAACATTGTGATCTGCACTGGTGGAATCAATCTTCAGATATTCAGTGCTTGTAATTTTAAACTGTTATCAAATGCCTGAACACTCTGTTTACAGTGGATAGTCAGATATTTTGGTTAAATACCTGTACAGCAGCCATTCACTCATAAACCACAAGGTTGCGAGTTCAATACTAGCCAGGGCTCAGGCTTGACTCAGGCATGCATCCTTCCAAGGTCGCTAAAATGAGTACCCAGCTGTTGGGGGGCAATGAGCTTACAGTTGTAAACTGCTTAGACACTGCATAGCACGGTATGAAGCGGTATATAAATGAAGCTGCTTTGCTTTATATTTTCTTAAATTAAACCAATAACAGAACATGTAGATAAACAAGTTACACAATCTCTTACAGTCCTCTGCTAAAATGCCCACATAGTTTAGAATCCAAGGTGGTAGAACCTTTCCTTTTGGGAACAATCAGTTTTTGCAACTCCTGGCAATGAGGTGCAAACCATGGGATAGGTGAAAGGGCTTTGTTTGACACTGCCTAAAAATCAAGATTTAAACAATAAGTGAAGCTTATGGACTTTCTCTATTATACCATACTGAATATTTTAATAGCATTAAGAAATTTTGAGAATGCTGTAGAGAGCTACAACTGAAGTGGTTATGAAGCTGTCCATAACCAGAGAATCCTTCTAGACAGAGCACTCCACATTATAAAGCATGGTGCAGTTCTCCATCTTTCTCAGAATGGGATAAAGTCACCTTTGTGGTCTGTTGACTCCTAGAATTCCCACAGCCATACAACTTTCCCAAGCTCTAATCTTTCCCTCTGTAATACATAGGTTGGTCAGGAGAGAAAAGACAAAAGTTTGCAAAGGACACCCCCTCCCCCAATCTGTGAATAATAAAATAAAAGCCTTTTCTGAAAATACATGTAGATCAGAAACAAAAAGGAGATGGTTGATATGGATCAGCTGAAGTTGGCTTCTTGGTACAACACACTTTTCTCAACTGATTTAACCTCAGCATGCCAATCCATATATCCATTCATTCCTTGAAGAAATTCTCCATATTGTAATGAAACTCTTTATTGTGCCTTTATTGTGTGTTCTGATCCCTTCCAGAACAAAAAACATCTTTGCAAGGAGTGCAGTGAAGTAAGGACAATAGTGCAGAAAAGAAGGGCTTAGCATTGCCTCCCCCAGGTTCATGGGGGAATAAGAATTCCTCTCCGCACTCCCCACTCACCCAACCCTGCTACCACATGGTTGCAAGAATTCCATGAACAAGGCCTACCCTCATGCCCTCAGAGATTAATTATGGGAATCCAATTCTGCTGGAGTAACACTTGCCTTTTGAGAGGCCAACACAAAACCAAAGTCATTTTCCTAACCACTGAACAGCAGTAGCTCATCTAAACAACAAATAATCTGGACCATATTTCCCAGGGCAATCCCCTAGTCAAAATTTGATTATGCGCCCACTAAAAAGGCAGCAGACAGGACAACTGACAGCTTCATTCTAGCCAGGGACTTACCGCAATGCATCATTCGCAGATTTCCTACAGTGTCAGCTATCTCTCCTTCTGCTTTATCTAACAGGAGGGGGGAAAAGAGATGTTTGGTTGGAATAGCCATTCACTGTATTTCTAATAAATCATTAATATACCTCCTTGTCACTTTCAGAGCTTGGCATTGTAATGGTGGCTGGAGGATTCTCAGTATTGTAATCCTAAAAAAAGTAACTTTTGCAAATTTGTCTTAACTGAAGTGGTGATTACATTCTTCAAGGTGCTAGTCTCTTGCATATCATCTTTCATTCTGCATAGTAGTAACCAATCCTCTTTTGACCTCTAGATGCCCTCCCAGATAGCCTCAGAAAATGCTAACTGTGATGATGGAAAGTATAGTCCAAAATATATGATGGATGCTGCATT
Organism: Phrynosoma blainvillii; assembly: GCA_026167975.1. Lineage (NCBI taxonomy): Eukaryota > Metazoa > Chordata > Lepidosauria > Squamata > Phrynosomatidae > Phrynosoma > Phrynosoma blainvillii. The sequence continues at coordinate 45,871,183 of JANUYF010000005.1, forward strand.
GCTAGTTTGGTACAGACATTGCCACATTGGGGTCTTAAAGCTAGGGCTAAGTGCTAAAAGTAGCTGCATTACACATAGACGTAGCACTTCATTAATGTAACAACTAAAGGAGCACATAAACACCAGCATATTATCTCTAAATCACCAATTTTAATTTGGCATTTCAAGAAAAAACAGAAAAAGAGGAAGAAAATAAGTCAGTCATGTATATATACACACAAAACATAATACATACAATATACACACAATTTTAATTTATAACATCGTCCCTCCCCACCTCCTACCCTTTCCCTTATGGAAAAGACTTTGTTCTCACTGATTGTGACTTAAAACCATTGCCTATCTACACCTCGATTCCTCATTCCACTTTCTTGCTAGTCAAAGCTGATTATTATGTTTAACCTCTCTTTCATGTACATAAACTAGATTTAGCTTGATTTGGTCCTATTTAATCGCAATCAAATCACATTGTATCGATAACCCTTGTTTGTTTTAAATATTCCATAAAAAGTCTCCAAATTTTTAAAAGAAAACTTCCTTTGGCTTCCTTTTTATTAAATTTGTTAATTTATCTAAATAAGCTAATTCCATCATCACCAGAATATTCTCTCTGTCACACAATAGGAGCAAGATTTAAAACAAAAAAATGATGTCCGTATTGACAGAGTTTGACTGGGGAATAAGCTACACATAGGTACTCATAGATAAGGCACTGCCTTTATACACACAAAGCATCTCAGGACAAGCACTGTTACTATAGCCAAAGCATGAATCAAGTACAAAGCGTCACAGAAATAAAATTTGCATCACTCTTGGCATATCATAATGAATGTTTAATTCATGGTGCGCTGTTAAATTCTTCTCTTGTCCATGTAATCATTTGTGTTGGATTGGATAAGTAACACAAAGATGGTACCCTAGAGACTGGTGTATTTCTTCTGGCAATCTGTCACTTGGCTCCAGAACTGTGCAGAGAAAAAGTGTATGAATCCTGCATGAGCAGAGCAATGTTTATTAAATCCTCCTCCTGCCTGCAGCCTCCATGCCAACAAAGATCTGTTGGGAAGGTTTAAAAATTCTGATGAACCTTACATCATGATGAAAGCAAAACCTCCTCTACAGCATTTACAACTATGATACTCTTTCAAACATCAGCAAGAGATAACTATGCTGTACTCTGTCAGAAGAAAGCCAGCATGATGTAACGATTTGACCACTGGACTATGACTTGAGACCAGGGTTTGATTCCCAGCTTGGCCATGAAACCCACTGGGTGACCTTGGGCAAGTCACATGCTCTCAGCTTCAGGGGAAGGCAATGGCAAACCTCCTCTGAACAAACCTTGCCAAGAAACCCCCTTAGGGTCGCCATAATTCAGAAACTACTTGCTGCCCCTTTGAGTGCCAGATTGGAGCCGTGGCAACCGCACACCGTGGCCCCAATCCAACGTTTTTCCAGTCCAAAATGCCACTCCTTTTGGGGGTGGAAAAAAGCCGGCTTTGCCACCGCCACAGCAGCTTTTTAGCATTTCTGCTGTGTTGCACATGTAAACACTGAGCCATAGAAACACTATGATGCCACCTGTTGAGTGGTTAACGGGGTGGCGTGTCACTGGCTTGGGGTTGGCATTGGGGAAAGATTTAGTGAGACACCACGCCACCCTGACTTTATTTGCAAGTCCCTGGGTGTCATTTAGTGCCTTACACATACTGTTTCTTGTTCCCCTTTTCCTGCACCCTATAAACTTCTTTTTAAATCTGAGTATTTTGACATGTTGTTTTAAAAGATTGTGTCTGACTAAATCTTTCTCCATATGGAGGACATTATTACCATAAGCTACCCATTACATTCAAAAGAATGTTTCAGAAGATTGTGTTAATTCTGTCACTTCTGGGCTTTGAAAAATCAATCCACAAACACCTTCATTTTTCAAGAGCTGGACTAATGATATAAGTCTTTGACAGGAGGGCTTAGAATTTTCCAATCAGGTGGACAGACGAGAGCAGAATTGAATAAGATGGGGGGGTGCCCCTGAGATCCTCTGTTGATCACAAGGGCTGCTGCCCTGTAAGTGGGGATTGATAGGGTCAGGCCAAGAGACAATACGTAGTTACATAAATAAGATGATTACATATTCGTAACTTTCTATCCCAACTAATTTCATAAGGTCTCAGGGTGGCATACAAATAAAATCAATTTAAAACCAAAGGAACAATTTAATCAGTCTATAGACATATGAAACCATTAAAACACTAACAAAACATGGGCCAATATCATACCCTCCAGCTGTTCCAATTTGGCAGGGACAGTTCTGATTAATCCTCTGGAGTCCCATTTTTTGAGCTGCTTTTAAAAGATCCCATTTTTTCTCTTCTCTTCCCACTTTCCCCCTTTGTCTTCCCCATACTTCAATTGCTGCAAACTGAGTTCAAGGTATAAAAGTAGTTTGTACTCAATTAACTCAGCAGGGAGGAATGGAGAAGAGGGGCAAATTGTGTCCTTCCCAGTGGACTCAGACAAAAGCAAACTGCTGCAATCTATCCTAGCTTATCTGTTCTTCTTCATTAATAACCTTTGCCATCTTGCCCACACTGTTGCTTAGCCATATATGTCTTGGTTTTCATCTGTAACATGTTGTAAGATATGCTGTATAGATTTAAGCAAACTCATTAGATCTTTCTGTCAAGTCTTTGATTTAAAAAAGCCATATTTTAGCTTGGTATTAGCATGAAGCCAGTGCTGGCACCAATTGGGCCTCTCAAGTAGGGTACAACATCAAAGAAGGTCCTCTCCTGCAAAGAACGCCTTCATACAGTGTACTTCTTGCACATTTCCTGTGTACCTTCATCATCACACAGGCCTGCTCTCTGCCCCCCCTCCCTACCCATGAAACAATTGGATGACAAGCTTTTAGGGGGGATTTAGTGGCATGGGCTCTCACAACATACCTCAGGCAATGACTTCATGTGATCGAGAGGTGACAGGTTGTCCATTTATGGGCAAGCTGGGTGAGGAAATTTAACTCAACTGGTGGTAGCCTGCCAGAATTTTTTGCGGGGAGGGAAGGAAATCCTTGTAAAGAAGGGGATCCACCAGTAGGGAAAGTCATATACTTCTGCAAATATTAGGGTTTCCCCAAGACTGCCAATATCTTCTCTCTCTTGTATGTGAATAGTGCTGTTTTGGCAACACAAGGATTAACATTCAATGGTGAGTATTCTTTTGATATTTACAGGGCAGCAAGACAACAAGAGACATAGTCTTCGGACGTTATCACACGGGGTCTAAAGCAGTCCCATCCCTGCGCCATCCCTGTGCCACCGCGGTTTTTTTCCATGTTTCCACACGAAGTTGCAGAGAAACCCCACCCATCCCTGCGCCATCCCTGCACCATCGCGGATCCTTGTCCCGTGTTTCCACATGACGTCGCAGAGAAACCCCATCTATCCCTGCGCCATCCCTGCACCATTCCGGCATCATCCCCGTTCTTTTGAATGCCGGGTTCTTTTGGGAATTACTTTGCTGATGCCGGAATGATGCAGCTTTCTATACCGCAAGGGAAAAAGAACCACGATGGCGCAGGGATGGGACTGCTTTAGACCCCTGTGTGATAACGTCCTTCATGTGCTGGATGAAAATTCACGCTGAACCCTTGCACCATATTTGACACATATGTACGGGCAGGGACTTCGGGCTTTCTGAGTAGCCCTAAACCATGGGGTTTTCACTAATTTTTCAGAAGGGGCCTTTCAAGTGTACATTTACGCTTCAGTTTTTTGCAGTTCACAAGAATGTAGTTTGAAAATCAGAACAGCTATAGCTGTGTGGTCTAAGAGTGTTTTAAAAAATATTTTTATAAGACAATTTCCAATAGATTAAAATACAATAATAGAAAGAAATTAATATACAAACATAAAAGAACAAAAATAATAGAAAGGGAGACAGAACAACAAAGAACAGAAAAAAGGAATTTACATTTGACTTCTTACTTCCTTAACAATGGTTATACATCTTCATCACTATAGTGTCTCTTTCAGCAAAATCTCAACCCCAACAAAAATGGAACATATCTCATCCAAAATAAATAAGCTGCAATGAGAGCATCATGCCAAACAAGTAATTGAACTTAATTTTAAAGACATTGTTTACTCTCTGGGCATATTGTCCTCCCTCTCCATCTCTTCTTTCACACCTCTATCCTGAAAACCTTTTTGTTGTTGTGAACTGCCATGAAATGCACTTCAATATATGACAACATCATGAATGAGAGACCTTCAAGTCTCCTATCTTCAAAAGCCCTGATCAGGTCTTGCAGACTCGGATCTATGGCTTCCTTTATTGAGTCTATCAAACTGGAATGCATTCTTCTTCTTTTTCCTAATGCCTTCTACATTACCAAACATTATTCTCTTTTCTAATGAGTCATGCCTTCTCATGATATCCCAAAACACAACAGTCTCAGTTTGATTATTTTGGCTTCTAGGGATAGTTTGATTTGCTCTAGGACCCATTTATTTCTCTTTTTAGCAGTCTACATATCCACAGAACTCTCCTCCAGCACCACATCTCAAATAAGTTGATTCTCTTCCTATCTGCTTCCTTCACTGTCCAGCTTTCACAACCATACATAGAAATGGGAAATACATGTTGTTTCTCTTCTATGACCTGCAGGCATGCAGTGACAAAAACAAAAACTAGGCCCTTTAGAGAAGCCAACTATCAGCACTGTCTGAGGTGCTTGACCTCGACAGTAGCTATTAACACAGCAGAGTGCAGAAGCACAAACTCAGTTAGTAGCATTTGGCAATATTGCACTGACCAACCTTGAATGATGCACAGACACAGTTGGATTCTTCCAAAGTCTTTGGAGGCTTTTATCACATTGCAATATGTACAAGTTATACACAAATTCTCCTTTAACTCTCTCCAACATTCACTGTCTGATACACAGCAATCCACTCTCTACAAACAATACAACAACCCACATCTACCCTGGGTTTTAGAGCACTTATGTACAATGGTAATAACTAAGGGTTGAAACCTGGTGTTACTTTTCATTTACAGCCATACAAACTATTTTACACTGTCTTAAAGGAACATTGTTCCCAACAATACAATTGCAAGGATAATCCTAATTTTAGTAATCAATGATATATCTTCAGGATCTTGTCTAGATATTGAAAATCCTAAACTATTTCAATGTCTTTTTGCCTCTTTATTGCCTTTATAAACCTTTATAAACAGCTGTCATCTGCCCTCTCTGCTTTAAAATCCTATACTCAAAGCATAGAACAATAGAGTGGGAAGAGACCACGAGGGTCATCCAGCACAACCTTCTGCCATGAAGGAACTCACAGTCAAACCACTCCCGACAGATGACCATCTAGTGACTGTTTAAAACCCTCCAAAGAAGGAGACTCTACCACTCCCCAAGGCATTGTGTTTCACTGTCAAAAGTTCTCACTATCAGGACATTCTTCCTAATGTTAGATGAAATCTCTTTTCCTGTAGTTTGAATCCATTGCCCCATGTTCTGGTCTCTGGAGCAGCAAAAAACCAAACGTACTCCATCCTCATCCCTTCAAATATTTAAACAGAGGGATGCAGTGGCTCAAGTGGTTAAGATGCTGACTCTGTTGATTGAAAGATCGGCAGATTGGCACTTCGAGGCCTGGAGGCTGCATGATGGGATGAACTCCTGTCACTAGTCACAGTTTCTGCCAACCTAGCAGTTCAAAAGCATGCAAGTAGATAAATGGGTACAACTTTGGTGGGAAGGTAAACAGCATTCTGTGCAATCATGCTGGTCACATGATCACAGAGTATTCTCTGACAACGCTGGCTCTTCAGCTTAGTAACAGAGATGAACACCACCCCCTATGGTCAGACACAACTTGACAACCTTGTAAACGGGGAATACCTTTACCTATTACCTATCATGTCACTCCTTTACCTTTTCTTATCCAGACTAAACATACCCATCTCCTTAAGCCACTCCTCATAGGGTAAGTTTCCAGAACTTTCACCGTTTTAGTCTCCCTCCTCTGGATATGATCCAGCTTGTCAATATCTTTCTTGAATTGTGGTGCCCCGAACTGGACATAATATTCCAGGTGAGGAATAGAGCAGTGCTGTTACTATATATACTCATGTATAAGTCTAGACATTTTAGTCAAAACATTGACCCCCCCCAAAAAAAAAAAACAGAGTCGACTTATCCACAGGTCAATATTAGTACTGTAGTTTAACTCTTATTTTTAAAAAGGATCCATCCCTTGGTGAAAAACAACAGCATAATCTGTCCTGGAAGCACTGACACACCTCTATTCTCTCATCCGTCCAGCCTTTAGTCTGAGCACAAACAGTGATACCTGTTGGAATTTTGTATGTTCTTTGGCATTGTTTTCCTTTGCTTCATCTTTTAAATCATTTGTTATGTGGTCCTACGTTTTACCCTCAACTTTTCCATGGGTCCTATCAAAATCCATAATTTTGGCCCAAAAACCTGCCCTAGACTTATACATGAGGTCAACTTATAGTCGCGTATATACAGTACTTTCATCAATCTAGACATTATTAAATTGTAATAACTACTTATTACAGAACAGAGTGGTACTATTACTTTCCTTGATCTAGACACTATACTCCTATTGATGCATTCTAGAATTGTATTGGCTTTCTTAGCTGCCACATGACATTGCCAAGCTGAGTCATGTTCAACCTGGTCCATTAAGTTTCCTACGTACCTTTCATATGTACTGCCCTCAAGCCAGGTGTCAACAATCATATATCTGTGCATTTTATTTTTACTGCCCAAGTGTAGGTCAGATAATTCCTCTTTTCTCTCTGGAAATACTGAGCAGAGGCTGTCTTTCACCTTATCTTCCTCATTTCCTTAATTGAAAGGAGGAGGGCTGCTATCTCCAGTTTCTTGATTAGATTCCTTAGCCATATAAACTCCAGTTTCTCTCAAGATTTCCCTCAAGCAGGTCTAAGAATAAAAACAAAAGTAAGAATTAGATAACATTTTTATTAGGAATACCAAAAGTGTTGCGCTTTGAAGTTCTTTCTCCATCTAAATGTTGTTTCCAAGCAAGCCTTTTGTCTGAAGAGATGGAGAATAGTCATGATTCTACATCCCTTGAGGCACAGCCTGATAACCTAGCACTGCTTCTTCATTTTCCACCCATCTTGGGTCTTTTATCACATCAAGCATGGTGAAGGTTCACCACTTTTAGGACATTTTAGTGGTACTAGCAAAGATATTACATAACTCTGATTTGGTTTTTTAAAAGGCTCCTTTAACCTCTCAGAAAACCATTCAAGTGTACCTCTGGTCTCTCTCCCTGCCAGCAAAGTTTTCCATCTATTTGAGTTCAGACTGATTATTTTCTTAATGTTACAGGCTTAGGTTGCCAAGAAAACCCTGTGATAACAGGTGCTGTAGGCTATAATTCAGAGGAAGGAACTTCCAAAATCTCATCTGAGTAGTCCTTGAAAACCCTACACAATTCATGGGATCACCAAAGTCAACAGGCAGCTTGAAGGCACAAACATACACATAGGTTCACCTTGGGGGGTCGCCAAAAGTTGGAAATGATTTTAAGACATGGAGCAACAAGCAGACCTAGAGCCTACAGGCACCAATCCGATCTGATCTTGGAAGCCAAACAAGGTCAGCTCTAGTAAGTACTTGGGTGGGAGACCACCAATGAATACTAGGTACTGTGTACTATATTTCAGAGGAAAGAACTGGCCAAACTACCTCTGAGTATTCCTTGCCTAAGAAACGGGTAACTTGAAGACACACACAAAGTAGGCTTAAAGGTTCAGCCTATACCTGTTGGAGACTTTTATGTTCTCTGGGAGTCTCCTAAAGTCCCACTCTGGGACAAAGGCCTCATAAAATTAATTAAGTAAATACATTTATGTTGGCTTCATGATAGCTGATTCAAGTCCCTTAATAAATTGCTGTCATGCTTTCTCCCAGAAGGTGGCTGCAGTTCACCAACAGTGATACAGTTCTTGTGCAATACACATTTTGCTTCTCAGACTCACACTTTGACTAATCCATAGGACTTCAGAGCACAGAACAAATGAGGAAACACTTAGTAATGGAGAATCATACTGTGCACTGTGAATCAAGCATGAATATCATACTGTGAAGTCTGTAAGGAAAAATTGGGCTTGTGGGAGTAGAAATTTGTTACATAGATGTGAGCAATTGTATTTTTAAACTATTACTCTTCACAAATTGAACAATGCTGTGAATTTCTAGTTTCTCTTTTCATGGAATCAGTACATGCAGTAATAGCCCTGAAGTTTAGAGGCATAACTATTTGTTTCAGAATTAATAGGTTGCCTTTAAAGTCTTTCAAGGGAAAAGTAAGATAGGTTTGATTCTCTAGTTACTTATTTGCAGCAATCCCTTTCTTGAGAATCATACTTCATTGTTTTACAAGCCATTAACACTCAGCTTGCAAATAATACAGTAAGAACTAGCAAGGAGCATGATTTTCTTAAGGCTTCTTTCTCCATTTTTATTTCATCTCCCCAAGACATAGGAAAAAAAAGTTGAGGAGGGCCTCATTCCCACTTACAAATGTATCAGTTTGCGATCCGATGGATTGGTTTGACAGCGGAGCATGGTTCACACTATATTTGTCCTGATTGCATTTTCTTGCTGTAAAATAACCCACTTGTGGTAAACATTGACAAATGAATTGATTCAAAATGGACCCGCTTCAGCCAGCCAAAGGGCAAATTTAAATTGATTCCGATCCGCATCTAGTTCACACTTGCACAGAATCGGTTTATTGAAAAAGATGTGGGGGAAATCAGCATCAAAAGATGCACATTAAATGGGTCTAGTGCATGCCCCCCCTCTTCAAACTGCTTCAGCAATTCGGTTCAAGTGTGAACCTGGGTCATTTAAACTGCTTCAACCCGGTTTGCAAACTGGTTTAAAACGTAGTGAAAATGAGGCCCAGGACATTGCTGATGAGTTGATAGCATTCTACACAAAGAGAAATACAATAATTTGTAAGAAGAGTTTTTTAAAAGCACCCAATTTTTATACAAATTCAGACTTCTAGAAAAGCCATGTTTATGTAAGACTCTAACAGGGAAATCCTATACACATATGCTGAGAAGTTTAAGCTTCTCTGGGTTAGATGCAAATGTAGTCATACTTAGAGTAGCCCCAGTGAAATCAGTAGGACTTACCGTATTTTCCGGCGTATAAGACGACTTTTTAACCAGGAAAATCTGGGGTTAAAGTTGGGGGTCGTCTTATATGACAGGTATAAGGAGGAGGAGGAAGATAGAGGTGTGAGGCGGGAAGGAGCCGGGGAGAGAAGAAGGAGAACTAGGAGGCCCTCCTACTTCTCTCCACCACTTCTCCACCACCACCTTTCCTCTTCGTGCTCCTGGTCCTCCTTCTTCTCTCCCCTGCTTTTCTCCCCTCCTCCCACCTTTCCTCCTCATCCTCCTGGTCCAGGAGGACACGTGTGAGGTGGGGGGAAAAGCCAGGGAAGAGAAGGAGGGTTTCCTTGGCAAGGTTTGTTCAGAAAGGTTTTGCCATTGCTTTCCCCTGAAGCTGAGAGAGTTGTTGTTGTTTTTGTTGTGCGCCTTCAAGTCATTTCCAACTGATGATGACACTAAGACAAACCTATCATGAACCTATCATTTCTTGCCTATGTGTTTTTTTAGATAGGGTTTGCCTTTGCCACCCTCTGAGGCTGAGAGAGTGTGGACGTTTTCACACGCGGGTCTCTAGCAACTAGCATCATTCCGGAATGAACGAAAGCAGCATCATTCGTTGCCGCAATGAGACGGGGATGGGAGGGGGATGGGAGGGGGTTCTCTGTGACGTCGTGTGATCACAGGGGCAAAGGATCTGCAATGGGACGGGGATGCGACGGGGATGGGCGGGGTTCTGTGCAACGTCATGTGAACACAGGGGCAAAGGAACCGCAATGGGACAGGGATGCGATGGGGTTCTGTCTGCTTTAGTCCCCGTGTGATAACATCCTGTGACTTCTAAGATTGTTGTTGTTGTTGTTGTTGTATGCCTTTAAGTCATTTCAGACTTACAGCAACCCTAAGGCTATCATGGTGTTTGCTTGGCAAGGTTTCTTCAGAGGGGAGTTTGCCATTGCCTTCTCCTGAGGCTGAGAGAGTGTGACTGGCCCAAGGTCACCCAGGGGGATTCCATGGCTGAGCCAGGATTCAAACCCTGGTTTCCGGAGTCATACTCCGATACTCAGACAAGGTGACCAAATGTCTTCAATGCAAAGGAGGACAAGTCACTACAAAAAATGTAGGACATACAAGAAAAAAATGTAGAGAAAGCTAAAAACACTAATATAAATGTAAATCCATGCTTCTTAGCCATGCTCAAAATGGAGGATGTTTTAATAGTCAAAATGTTGACTTTTAACCTTATCATAGGGTTTTCTTGGCATGTTTCTTCAAATGGGGGTTGCCATTACCATCCTCTGAGGCTGAGAGTGTGTGACATGGCCAGGGTCACTTACTTGGCTGCAAACTGTACATACCCCAGAATGCATTACCTTGTATATTGGCAGTCCTTCCCCCCAACACTTTCTCATTTCCCCCCAACCATCTCATAGCTGGGAGATGGAAATAATTTTTAAAGCAGCATTTAAATCTGGACTATTTTTTAAAAAGTAAGGTCCAAAATACACTGCAGAAATAAATGATAGGTAACATGGAGCTGTAGTTTGTTGTGTTTATAAGTGACAGTTTTCCTGCTAAGTACCTGCATGTCATAAACATTTGAATTAAAATTACCATATTGAAATCAAATCTGATTTTTAAAATTTTTTATTTGGTGTGCGTTGGAAGACGGGTAGTCTTATACAGCGAGTATATCCCAAACTCTATATTTTAACTGGAAACGTTGGGTGTCGTCTTCTACGCCCAGTCATCTTACATGCTAGAAAATATGGTATGTTAGCCATTCCTTATGTAAATCCACCAGTTTCAATGGGTCTACTCTAACATGATTAAATCCAGATATAAATCACTGTGTTCAAGGGAGCTTAATTCCAGGTTAATACACAGCCTAAGCTTCAAAGCAGGGATAGGCAACCTAGCACTCTGCATTCATCATGCCTTACCATTGATCATGCCAACTAGTCATGCTAAGACTTGGAGTCCAAAATATCTGGAGTGTGTCAGGTTACCTACCCATTCTTTATAGAGCAACAGAGAGTGTATCCCTTACAAGCGAACCACCTATACAGCTTTTATCTCTAGGTCACACCCTAGAGTCAGTTCACCCCTTGCCAGAATGGGCTACCTATGGACATCTCTGAGGATGCTCATTATACAACTGATCTCCATAAGAAGAAATCTGCCAGACTATTCTTGCCCAGAGATTTTGATTCATTTTATAAGTGTCTTTTCTCAAGTGCAGAGGTGGAGAAATGAATCCTTGGAAGATCCTGTACTCCAGATCTCCAACTGAGAACAGTATTTATTACTCCCCCACCCCCAAAAAATGTCAGTGATTCCAAGGTTTAAAGAAATCAGGGTGATCATATTCATATTTTATCTCACTCTTCATCAAAGTAGAACAATGTTTGATCATGTTGCTGATATCTTTCAAAATGCCTTACATAACTATAACAGTTCCATCCTAGGCGTGTCTACTCAGAAGTAAGTGCCATTGCATTTAATGGGGTTTATTCCTGGAAAAGTGAAGCCCAAAGAGGTTTTACGTAGGCAGAAGACAACAATGACACTTCCTTTGTCTTCTAGTCAAGGCAAAAGAAGCTGAGTTGATAAGCATTTGGTATAACAGCATTTGACAACTATCATAATGTGATCCGGCAGTGGGAGCACAGCTGAAGCTATATGATTAATCTGTCACATTTAATTTGTGATTGAAAGCAAAATGATAAAAGAAAGGAATGCCTCCCACATGCAGTGCCTTGGATACTGAAATGCACAACACCACTGCAGCACTTCCTATTCCCCCTTACCCCTGCACCTCCTCCATGCGACCTTTGCTGAATTCAGTAATGAAGGAGATACCATTTAAAAGATGCTATTGTGTGGAGGTAGCTTTGAAATGCATGGTGAAGGCAAGCTTTCAGTCTCCCTTATTACAACTGATAAAACCAGAATTGGAGAGAAGCATCAAGCTATGAAAGCAATCTTCTGTTCACTTATCCTTCCTTAGTTTTGATTTCAGTACATTTTACCACCAATACTTACAAAAGCCTCTATTTCTATTTCAGAGAACCAGGGTGTGTAGTGGTTTGAGTGTTAATCTACATTTCTCTAGACAAGGGTTCAAATCCCTGCTTAGCCATGAAAACCCACTGAGTTACCTTGGGTAAGTCACATTCTCTCAGCCTCAGAGGGAGGCAAAGACAACCCTCCTATGAATAATAATAATAATAATAATAATAATAATTATTATTATTATTATTATTATTATTATTATTATTATTATTATTATTATTATCCCCCCCCCCTTTCCCAAAACTGGGATTCAGGGAGGCTTACAATATTTTAAAAAAATCAGTACAATTAAAAGCATACCAAAAAGTACATTAAATCATACCAAGAAAACCCCATGATAGGTTTGCCTTATGATCACCATAAATCAGAAACTATTCAAAAGCACACAGCACAATTCCCACTGTGCATTTTGCTTCACATGATTTGATGCTGGCATAACTGAGTGTTCAGCTTCTGTGAAAAGCTAGTCCTGGGTCAGGAAGTTATATTTTTTCACTGTGTGGTAATTGTGACCTACATATCCAATGAAATAGTGTCTAATTATTTATTTATTTCTCCCAGATATCTGTTCATCTTGCTTAGTATAACACCAAAATTCAAAATTATTGATAGTGTTTGTTACTTTCATAACACCTATATATGTATCAAGCCTGTGTGGCTATATAATGAACTTTCATATTTTTCAGTTTTCATATTAAGTAGTTTAAGAGCACAGGTTAATACAGGGGTAGGCAACCTTTTTGAGTTGGGGGCCGGATTGCTGTCCCTCAGACAATTGGGGTGCCGAAGCACCATAAATAAATAAATAAATAAATAACAATTAAAAATTAAAAAATATGCATGCACACTCTCAGCCCCAGAAAAGCCATGGCAAAACCCCTGTGGAGATTTTGCCAAGAAAACCCCAAGAACAAGTAATAACAACAATAATCAATATCATCATGGCGGGCGGCAGCAGTGGCGGGGGCGGCGGCGGGGGCAGGACCAGCCTGGGGCCGGTCCAAAGGCCTCGGGGGGGCACATCCAGCCCCCGGGCCTTAGGTTGCCTACCCCTGAGTTAATATCTTGCATGGTCAATTTAACTACATTTCTGAACTCTCTAATTTCTGTATATGTCCTGATGTTGTTCATGTTACAGTGCTCAAGCAATGAAAATCACATTGATTTTTAGTGCAAACTAATACATATAATGGATATAAAAATTGGTTTTGGAAATCCTTCAACTGATTAATCATGGAATCATAGAGTTGGAAGAGACCACAAGGACCATCCAGTCCAACCCCCTGCAATACAGGAAAACATGATCAAACCACTTCTGACAGATAGCCATCCAGCCGCCTCTAAAACCACTGAAAACACACTTCAAGGCAGCATATTCCACTGTTAAAAAGCTCTCACCATCAGGAAGTTCTTCCTAATATTTAGGTGGAACCTCTTTTCAGATCTGATGAAACAGACACAGAGATTAGTGTCAAGTCAACCTCCTGTTCAATATTTCTTTCAGGCATGGCTTACATATATTTCGTTGCCCAACAACTTTCTCAGTGGAGATCATTTTTGTCCATGCAGATATCAGAACTATCAGGCATAGATTTTTCCCACTGTTTGATAAGCAAATGTTTACATTGGACCTGGTTTTCTCAGCTGGCACAGTGCTTGTTGCTGGTCTCTCTCCCATAGTTCCAAATTGCACTGTTTATGGAGCAGGTGTTCAAGCTACAGCCTTAGGTACCGAAGTTACTCTCTCTGGTACCATAGCAAGTACCTACCGCCATCATTAGAGCACATGGAAATGAGCCATCAGAGAGGGAAGCATATGGCAGTTAATGGCACATAATGTCACAATGCATAGCACTGTAACATACTACAGTTTCTAATATGCACTTTGTTGAGGCACAGCCATTCATATACAAACAATGAGCTCTCAAATGAAACACTTTTTTTGTCTGGGATTTGGCTGAAGAATTTGTAACTCAATGAAGAAACACAATTTCTCTTGGGGTAAGTCTACTCTCTCTAATTAGAATTCCACACATTATCATGCAGAAAATTTCACTAAGAAATATGGGGAAACCCTTCACAAAAAGGGACATACGGTATGTGGTTTAGAGAAGACAGAATCTGTTCTTTTGGAATGCCACCTCAGTTCCAATAACATCCAAACAATGATACCTTTATTAGGCCAACCAAAATGCACAATTACATGTTGCAAGCTTTTGAAGTCACACTGACTTCTTCATCAGGCAAATAGGAGAAAAAAATGAAGATGTTAGTCTTGGGTCTGCATTTTCTATTTCTGATCTTAGTTCAGATGTTAGGGGAGGGCCTTCTGCAGGCTGGCTCCTCACCCTTTGGCCATATGGTCACTGGAAAATTTTGCAAGCCAAGGAAATTTAACATCCATTTGCAATCCAAAGAAGATATTTCCTTGGAATCCAGCATATTTCCTTCCTTTGTGAGGCCTCGGGCTCCTATGCAGGTAGAGAATGTTGAATTTCTCAAGAAGTCTTCATGTTTTACATCAGGAAAACTTTAGGTGATATAGGGGTAAAGCATGCCAATCCCAATATTAGAAAAAAATGTTGTTTAGAGAAATATTAGAAAGGTGTACAGAGAGTTGACCTTTTCTAATGTTACTGGGAATGGGTTCATTTGTTTTGCTAATTGAAGAACTATTTATTATGGATAAATTACTACTCAGTGTTGTCCTGGATTCATTTCCATCACACTCCAGTATTATGTCCCCAAGTGTTGTATCCAACATTGAATCTTTTGCAGTACCTTCTAGAACAGGTGTGGCAACTTCAGAAGGTCAAGGTGCCTATGTTCGGTCCCAGGATCCACTGGGGGCCCAATACACTGCCAAAAAGGCCAAGAAAAAAAAAAACACCAAAGAAAAGGATAAATTTGGAATTGGTGAGTAATCCACTTCTGGTACCAGGTCCTGTATGACCATGGAAGCTAAACAGGGTCAACCCTAGTTAGTACTCATATGGGAGACCGCCAATGAATACCAGGTGCTATAGGCTATATTTCAGAGGAAGGAATTGGCCAAACCATCTCTGAGTATTCGTTGCCTAAGAAACCCCTGTGAAATTCATGGGAATGTTATCATAATTGATTTAATCTTTTAAAAAACCCTTTGTAAACAATACAATTTCCTCTATGCTTAAATAAGATTGAAATCCAAAATGCAAAGAAAAATCAGTAGAACAGTTGCCCTTCTTTCATTTGTTGTTTAGACTCTCAATCCCAGGATCTATTGGCCAACATGGGACTATTGGCCAACATGGCTGAGGCTTCTGGGAGCTGAAGCCCCTCGGCCCTTAAAGGGGAAAGGTTGCCTACCCCTGCCCTAGACTGAAGAAGCCCAACCGCCATGGATCCAAGGTGAGCACATCATGTAGGCACCTGACAGATCACATCTGCACCTACAAGAATTTGTAGATCAAAAGGGCCAGGCCTAGGAGCTGCAAAGCAGGACATTCGCATCTAAGAGATTTATGAGTACCATCCAGGATGTGTCTGGATGAAGATGAGATAATATTAACATCCCATCTCCTCTAGAAGGATAAGATATGTGGTGTCATATAGTACAAGGATACTATATATTCCCCTACACTAAACCAAGAGAATAATTTGACTATGGTCCAAAACACACTGCAGAATTAATTCAGTCTGAGTCCGCTTTAAGTGTCCTGGCTCACCCCTAAGGAATTCAAGAGCAATAGTTCTGTGAGACATTTAGCCTTCTCTGCCAGAGAGCTCTGGTGCCACAACAAACTACAGTTCCC
This sequence comes from Phrynosoma blainvillii, assembly GCA_026167975.1. NCBI lineage: Eukaryota > Metazoa > Chordata > Lepidosauria > Squamata > Phrynosomatidae > Phrynosoma > Phrynosoma blainvillii. The sequence continues at coordinate 45,887,253 of JANUYF010000005.1, forward strand.
AGGATTCCTTAACACTGAGCCAGGGCAGTTAAAGTTGTCTCAAACCAGATTATTTCTGCAGACCTATGGTTCTGTAGACTAGTGTTCAAATCCTCACTCGGCAATGGAAACCCACTGGTTGACCTTGGGCAAATCACACCATCAGCCTCAGAGGAAGGCAAAAGCAAAAGCCCATTGAAGAAATCCTGCCAAGAAAACCCTGTGATAGGCCCATAAATTACAAACAACTTGAATGCACACAACACCTATATGTACTATGTATTAGAAATACCTAGAAAAAAGAAATAGTTTTTCTGGGGCTTAACTTGAACTCAATACAACTATATTATACAGAATGTCCTGCCCTTTTTAAAAATGTGGCACAGACAAGTGATTTGACAGTGAGATAACAAATTATTGATCATTAACCAAAACAAAAATACCATTTAAGAACCTGGAGAACAAATTCTTTTGGAAGGATAACTTTGATATATTTTTGCATTGCCAAGACAGCATTTTTGGCCCGAAAACAAGCTGGTTTTTTTAAAATGCTATTTTGTAAGTTTAAAATACTATTTTTAGCGTTTTTCTTAATTTTAAAAGAAAAATAAAAGTAGAAGAAACCAGTAATTAGGCACCACCCTCCAAACAGAAACTGACATGGGGCAATTTACAGAGCAGCCTTCCAGGATGGAATCACTCAGATGGGAATTCTCAGATGAGATTCAACAGGCTGCAATAAAACAGCCTGAATAACCGATTAAGTGTTATTTGAAGTTGCCAGGTTCCTTTACTTACTCGTGAGCAGATGTCATGGAAGGATATTTTCTACAGGGAAAGAGAATTGCTAATTATTTATCAAATGTCATGTGGAACATCAATGGCAGGGCAGGGCAGGGCAGCCTGAGCAGGGAGGATACATACCACCAATTCCCATTCACTGCTGTCTGCACAATATCTTGCTATGAGGATTCCTGAAAACATAAGAAAATGTGAAAAATGTGTAATCCCAATGAATTGCAAGCAATTCCTTTTCCTGTAGAAAAGATCCTTCCATGACATCTACTGAACTCCCCTCCTCTCATTTGGATTGAACCAAATTACTCTGATTCAAAACCCACTGCTGCAGTTGCATTACACTGAATACAATGGTATTTTTAAAATATTTTTTTTATCTCTCTTCCTGGACTATAAACTTATTTTGAAATGGAAAGTGAGTCAAGCAGTGAGTGGGAACTGGAACAGCCTCCCTGTTCAGGCTGCCTTGCCCTGCCATTGATGTTCCCCACAACATTTGATAAAGTGATATATTTATTAGCAATTCCCTTTCCTGTAGAAAAGATCCTTCCATGATGTCTTGACCTCCCCTCCTCCCGTCTGGATTGAACCAAATTACTCTGATTCAAAACCCATTGCAGTTACATTACACTGAACACAGTGATATTTCTATAAAAAAAATTATCTCTCTTCCTGGACTATAAACTTATTTTGAAATGGAAAGTGAGTCAAGCTGAATAGAGGAGAACATACGGAACTTTTCAACACAAAGATTGCTCCACCAGAAAAAAAAATACTCACATCTCATTAGTAAAAGTGAGAGTTAAGTGTTTCCTACAAACTACAGATAGCAGGGCATGACTCACAGAAGAACAGATAACTGAGCATTTTTGTTGCAGTGAAATTCAAGGGATGAGAAGACATAAATGGAAGCATGGAGGAAATTATAATTCAATCATATTAATCTTGTACAATGACCTCTTGTTGTTCTATAGGCACTTTCTTCCATGATGTCCTTATGTTTTTTCTTAATACAAAAAGTTACACATCTATAGCAACACGTGAACATGCTAGCCACTCTGAGTCAATCTCACACTTATAATCAGTTTTTAGAGGTGTGGCAGAAAGAGCTGCTTTTCAGCTCAGAAAGTTAATCCCCTGGACTTCAGTGAGACTTTCTCCAAGATAAGTGTGGGTGCACCTACACTACAGAAATAATGCAGTTTGCCTCCATTTTAATTGCCATGGCTCAAAGCTATTGAATTCTGGGAGCTGACCTTTTGTGAGATGTTTAGCCTTCTCTATCAGAGAGCTCTGGTGCCACAGCAAACTGGAAATCTCAGAATTCCATAGGCTGGAGCCATGACACTCTATATTTTGACTGGAAGCATGGGGGGTCGTCTTATACGTGGGTCGTTTTATACGCCGGAAAATACGGGTATCTGGTATATGATTAGCTATATCTCTTTTAACTGTGGTAAGCTGCCTTGAGTCCCAGATTTGGAAAAAGGTGGGATATGAATATAACATGCCCAGTTGGCATGTCCCCTGATGGCAACTATAGTCCAACACATCCTGAGGTGAGGGAGACACTGATCCAGTACAGTGTTTATCCCTCCACATTAGAGCCACAATTTACTACCATCTCATTGTTATTGCCATGTGCACGGACTCATCCATAATTTAGTAACTGGTGCCTCCCATATCAGTGCGGTGAGAATCCGAACTTTGAATGATCTTTCCTTATTATTATTATTATTATTATTAGCTTGAATTCTGTTGCTAGCCCTACCTAAGGTAGACCATTTTCCAATCATGTGTTTTAAGAACCAAGGAGAAGTACAGAAAACCCCAGTGGATTGGTAACCCATTTGCCCCGTACATATGTACATAATTAGAGATACATCATTACAAATGGCCCAACCTGTTAAGCCCAGCCCCTGCCAATTTTATGTGATGTCTCCTAAACATCATAAAAGTAGGTACCATAGTGACTTCTAGCAAAATTAAGTAATAAGCTTTCCCTATCCCTTGTTCATCTCCCCACAATTTTGAATTTTTGAACTGCAGTCGCCCCTTCCGATTTGCAGGGGATCTGTTCTGGACCCCCTGGCGAATCGGAAATATCGCTAATATTCAAGTTCCCATTGTTTTCAATGGGGGTGTGCTCATGCGTGTGGCCCCACATGCGTACCATGGGCATACATGCCATTTTTTCCCTCCCTGCTTGCCAGTCCGCAAAGGACCAAGACTGTGGACTTCAAGTCCACGAATGGGGAGGGAAGATTGTATTAATTTCAGATTGAGAGGGGTGATCCACAATGAATTAATAAAAGAGTAAAGGAAATAAAAACTTCCATCATTTCTAGGGATCGTAGTTAGAATGTGTGACATTTAGCTTCTCTCTTGAAAAAAGGAGAAAATTGCATGTATCATGCTTTCAGTTTCTGATATTACATCATCTTATCCTCTACTGACGTCTTATGTTCTTAGGTTGCAAATATTCCATTGCTTTAAGCATTGAAAAAATAGAGAAGCCTCATGTTAAGGGGGAGAGGGAATTGAAGCACTATTCATTTTCAGGATTTTTCAGGATTTTGCAATCACAGCTTTCTTTCATTTCTGTATGCGCAGTAAGTATGGCACAATTCCTGGCATCGGTTCAAAATAAATAACCATTCTAAAGAACCATATCCTGTATGTGAGTTTTCTTTCTTTGATATTGCTCTGATACCATGAAAAAATGCCATTAATAAAGTAAGCAGAATTTAGAGGTTTATCACAATGAACACCACTAAAAATGTTCAAACAGCAATATATCATTATTTAATATAATAAAAGTATAATATACTATGATATGATATATTATCAAAACCTACTTCAGACCTCTGGAAACTGCCATGGATATGAATTCTGTGGTGAGAGTTCACTTTGTACAAATTGTACACACTCCAAAGATGCTTTGCACTTGTCTGATTTCTAACAAAGCCTTGTTTAAAAACATCTGCCTCTTTGCTCTGAATATAGAAGAAAATATTAATCTCATGTGCAGTCAACAGTTTAGAATAAATTAGATATATGAATGAATTAAAAAATGATCCATTCTTTTGCATTGTATAAAACTGCGATAAACAAAAAGCAAATGTTATAATGTCAGAAATGAGTTATGAGGAATGGACATGGGCCATAAACAAGATTCAGGTACATGACAGTTAATAAGCTCAGGCAACAGGCTGGGTAATAGGATCAGACAGATTCAATTTGTTGTGATCTGCAAATAATAACATGTAAGCAATGCCATTTGTGCCACTGTGCTCCTTCTGACAAATATCTCAAATGTTGGAAGGGATAACCAGTGGAATGAGGACTATGACGTTGATTAGCTACTGCCACCATCAGGGCAGGATACATTTTTCTTTTGCACCAAGTGTGTGAAATGCCACCTTGATGCTAATGTCTGCTATTGTCATTTGCTTTTCATTTTGCTTTTCACAACAAAGGATCATCTGAACCAAAAACGACAGAAATGAATGGGAAAGATGCTTATCACCTGCCAAAATAAATTTCATACTACGGAGCACATAGCTCAGAGGTCATGGCATCCATCACTAAACATTTATTGTCAATTTCTCTTCTTGAAGGTCCCTTTCTTACACTGAAAATGCAAACAGGTTTAATAATATACACACTTACTTGGGAATAATGGTCCCGTGGAACTCTATATGATATACATATGAATACATGTGCATGGGACTGTGCTGTAAAAACCACAACAAAATCCTGTTGAAAAAGCAACAAAAGACTCAGAGTAATTAATTCTTCCTTCCAAAAAAGGAAGGAAGGAAGGAAGGAAGGAAGGAAGGAAGGAATATTACTGGTTACCAGATAATCTAGTCTGGAGACTCACAACTAATGAAGCAATGAAGAATCCAGGATAGCAATTATGCCAGGCCTAAATACCCTAAAGCTTCCAGATCCTGTCTGATCTGTACTAAACTCTGGTTAGTACTTGGATGGGGGACCTCCAATGAATACCAGCTGCTGTAGGGTATATTTCAGAGAAGGAACTGACAAAGCCACCTCTAAGTATTCCTTGCCTAAGAAAATCCTATGAAATTAATGGGCTTCCATAGGTCCACAAGTGATTTGAAAGTGTGTGTGTGTGTGTGCGTGCGCATGCGCGCGTGTGCACACACACACACACACACACAATTGTAAAAATACAGTGCTCAGTTGTATACAATTAATGTGCAGCTGTTCAGTGCCTCAAGCCATGCAGAGATACCAGGACAGATTCAAAGGTTTAAAACTTAGGGAAGAAATCAATAAAGAAGAAACACACTTGAGTGTAATGTATCCAGATACCAAGATTCCACTATCAGAACATTCTGAACAGCCTAATTCCCCAGTCTGGGGGACAATTGTTAGGCATTTTTAATCTATAACCCAATGATTCTCAATTAACTGAAACAACAAAGCATCAAGTAGAATCTTAAAGATTAACACAACTTTAAGGGATGAACATTCCATTTTGTGGAATCCATGAAAGTTCTTTTTTGAGTTAACTCTATGGGACCGTATACACCGATAAAAAAAAAAAATCAGCTTCACCTCACATTTTCCTGGTTTGTAGTGAACACGGAGTGACCGCATTAGTGCCACACCTACTCAAAATAAACCAGACTCAAATTTTACTGACTGCCACACATTTCCCATGCCCAAATTCAAATCAGTACAAAAGGGATGCACTTTTTTTTTTCTTCCTGCCTGCCAAAACCTATCAACCAATAGCCTTATTGTTTATCTGTCAATCTTGACAGCTTGCAATTTCACTGGTTGCCTCCCCCATTCGATCTTCTTCCCCACTTCACATCCCAGTGAGTTCTCACGAGTAAGAAAGGGAAGTCTAAATATCTCCTCCTCCATCTGATACTATCTGTTGATTTATTTTTTAATTTTTTTCGAAAGCTTGCAACAAGTATATTGTGCATTTTGGTTGGCCAATAAAGCTATCACTGATGGATTTTTTGTTTGAAATTGCTAAACGGCCAACACAGCTACCCCTGAATATTTTCTATTCTTTAATGTGTTTTTAAATGTCTCCTGAAGTACACACATACACAAAGAGGATGCAAGCTGCCCATTTTCGCTGCAATTGCTTCACCCCAGTTGCTGTCACTCCTTTCCCAGCACATCCCCACTGGCAAAGTTGCTCAGAGGTCAACCAATGGTACCAAGATCTATGCCCTCACTGTTGATCTCCTGGCTGAGCTCAGCTGGGGAGTGGGCAGTAGCAACCAGTGGCAAGCGCTACATTGCTGGCAGTTGCAGCAAAGGAGATGGGCAGTTTGATCCCCCACACTGTATACATGCAGTGGGTCTAGCTGGGTGATGGGTGACTGAATGGCCAGGAAAGGGGGTAGGCCTCCAAATTGCAGGACACCCCCCCCCCCGCTAACAGCCCTCCACACCAAGTGACAGCCTAGCTAGTGACAAGCTAGTGACACTTTTGAAATAGTAGAGCAGAATATCTCCTTGTACACTCCTTGTACTCTATCACAAAAGAAAACTACATCAGCTAGTTGTACTTTACTTATTAATTCTTCTGACACTTCAGACAAGGACAGATAATCAGATGAAACGATGGATGAGTGAGAAGAAAGATGACACCAGTTATAGCTGATGCAACAGAGTGGTCCATTTACACATCATCTCACTCAAAAGGAAATTTATCACCCCAAAAGAAAACAGAAGAGGACACGTCTGCATATTCTAATTTTATGTAGAGGTACACATTTTAAAATAAAGGCAATAACTTTGTAAGATCCTCCTTTTTTAGTGGTTAGCATTGTTGGCTATTATGTCTTTACCATATGTTCAGACTGAGGAGAATCTGCAAAACTGTTATTACAGGTTTGTTGGAAAATTACTCTTCAAAATCTTATGGCATTCCAAAAGCTGAATGTATATGTGTACGCATATACATCTACTTATTTTCTATTCTGTAGTGATTTGCCCAATTAAGGAAAGGTGGCATATGGGGAACAGAGGAATAATGAACAACCTAAAAGTGTCATGAAAAATCCCTTTTGCAAGACTAGTTTTACACATGATATTTCATTTCCTAAACATTCCCTGTGTACAGGTACAATGCAAAGGGCAACAGACAGAGGGAAAGGAATTGAAAAGAATATGAGGTGAGATTATGTGGAGCCACCTACAGAAAAACAAGCCAAAGGCATATTTATTAACCTCCCACCTGGCTGCAGCATTTCTTTAACTTTTTTTTTTCCCCTTTTCAGAAATTTGATTTCTTGCCTATGAAATTCATGAAATTCAGTATTATTGTTGCTAGAGATCTATTTATTTATTTATTGTTATTGCCTTCAAGATACCGGTAGTTGGCAAAAATTATGTTCTATTCCTTATTGCAACATTTTTTATCAGCTTTCATTTAGTTTTTGCCTGAAATTGTATTTCACTGTGTCCATGATTTTATTGTATGTCACTTTGAGCATCCATTGGGGGGAGAGGTAATTCAGAAATATATTAAATAAGGGATAAATAAACTGTACTTTAATGTCTGTCTATTATTCTATTCAAATCTCCATACTTGAACACAGTGCCATTAACTTGGTATGTTGTCTAATGGGACCAGAACAAAGACTTGAACCACATCCATCAGCTGCTTTAGGCACTTCATGAACACTTAAGTGCCTGGAGAGGACTTGGGGCAGAGGCCGTTGCCGCCCCCATCACCAACTGTCCTCCAGGCTCCGTGACTGGAGAGGACTTGGGGCAGAAGCCGTTGCCACCTCCATCACCATCTGTCCTCCAGGCTCCATGCCTGGAGAGGACTTGGGACAGAGGCCATTGCCACCCCATCACCACCTGTCCTCCAGGCTCCGCACCAGAGGAGGACTCGGGGCAGAACCCGTTGCCGCCCCCATCACCAACTGTCCTCCAGGCTCCGTGACTGGAGAGGACTTGGGGCAGAAGCCGTTGCCACCTCCATCACCATCTGTCCTCCAGGCTCCATGCCTGGAGAGGACTTGGGACAGAGGCCATTGCCACCCCATCACCAACTGTCCTCCAGGCTCCGCACCAGAGGAGGACTCGGGGCAGAACCCGTTGCTGCCTCCATCACCACCTGTCCTCCAGGCTCCGCACCTGGAGAGGACTTGGGACAGAGGCTGTTGCCGCCCCATCACCACTGATCCTCCAGGCTCCACGCCAAGGAGGACTTGGGGCAGAGGCCGTTGCCGCCCATCATCAACTGTCCTCCAAGCTCCACGCCAGAGGAGGACTGGAGGCAGTCACCCCCATCACCACCTTGGCTCCACCAGCTCTCCACCTGCGACCAGTGGGAGGTTTCTTCAGCTCGCCCAACCCTCCAGAGACACCATCATCCGCCCATCTCTGCCACACACCATGCCCGCCAGCACTAAGAGAGGAATAGGGGGGATGCCAGTGAAAGTGGCACCTTATGAAAACTCTGAGTGTTGGGTTGTTGAGACTATTGTATTTATTGGCACTGGTATTGAGGGGGAAAAGAGAGAGGATCTGGTGGGAGCAGCACCTCTGGAGGCGATTACAGGCATTCACACCCAGAGGAGAAAAGAGAGAGTGTTGATGAAAAATGGCACTTTCTAAAAGCCGGGCTTCAATTGAGCCTCAGGTGGTGGTTACCATAATCAACTGTGCTTATAACACCTGTGTGGGGAGGGAAGAAGGGGAGGTGTTGGTGAGGATGTTAATAGCCTGTTAAAAGCTATCAACACCTATTAATTATTTTATTTTACTTATTTACTATTTATTTATTATTTGACACCTGTTAATAGCCAATCTGTCTGGGAGGGAGACCATTGATTTAGATGCCGGCCATGGCAAGTCAATTGAAGTGGTGTGGGGCAAGGGGAGATATAGCGTTAACAGGGTGGGGATGAAATACAAGGGAAGACGTGATCGATATTTGAAATATATCCCATCTTCCTCTCACGACTCACAAGAAACCCTTACCTTGTTCCTCTGCAATGCCAGGTCAGTCAAGAATAAATCTCATATAATCCATGATTTGTTAGGAGAAGAAGATGCCGACCTGGCTTGTTGAGAGAGAGGATAGCAGTGTGATCTCGGTTAAGGCCCTCCCAGCCAGTTATACTGTCCAGGAGAAGGTTAGGGAAAGTGGCCAAGGGAGGGAGTTGCCTTGGTCCATAAAAATACTATCACTTTGACCAGGAGACCTATCTGGAAAACGACTCACATTGAGTGTATCTACTTGACCCTGAAGGCTAAGGACAGTCTGGGGATTCTGTTGGTTTACTGTTCACCCCGTTGCTTAACAGACTCCCTGGCTGAGCTGACACAGCTGGTCTCATAGTTGGTGTTGGAGCCCCCCAGACTTCTTGTTCTGGGGGACTGCAACATCCCCTTCAAGTCAGGCTCATTAGATCTAAAAGGTGCAGCTCGGGAGTTCATGACTTCCATGACAGCCATGGGCCTGTCCCAATTAGTCTTGGATCCAACACATTGTGCTGGTAATACACTCGATGTGGTCTTTAGTACGGATCATGAATATCCGTGGGCTGAGGTAATCCAGACTTCCGCCCTGTCATGGATGGATCATTTCCTGGTCAAAGTAGGACTGAAGGCTACTACTCAAACTCCTCTCGGGAGGTGGAAGACCCATTAAAATGGTCCGCCCTCGAAGACTGATAGAACCCAAAAGGTTCCAGGAACCCTTAGAGTGTTTTATGGTTGGGAACGACGGCGATTCTATTGATGCCTTGGTTGATACTTGGAATAACGACCTAACCAGGGCTATAGACATTATCGCTCCCGAGCATCCTTTTCAACCCGCTTCAAATAAAAAAACCTTGGTACACAGAAAATCTTCGCCAAATGAAGCGGGTTGTACAATGACTGGAGCGCCGCTGGTGGAAACATTGACGTTTATCTGATAAGACACGTCATAGGATCATGTTAGATTCCTATCGAGTGGCAATAGATGAAGCAAAGAATTCTTTCTATGCTGCACATATTGCATCTGCAAAGTCTCGTCCAGCAGAACTATTCAGGGTGGTTAAAGAATTAACTAAATTACCTCCCACCCTGAACCCGTTATTGGAACCAACTAAAGCCTGCAGTGATGCTTTAAATGACTTTTTTGTAGATAAAATCTCTCAGATAAGGGCCGATCTGGATGCGAGCATTATAAAAGAACCAATAAGAGAGATGTCCAGAGACTCTGTGGACTGTGTTACACTGGATCATTTCGAGTTTGTTAATACCGATGATGTGGACAAGCTTCTTGGAAGTGTAAGGAGGACAATATGCCCTCTCGATCCTTGGCCATCTTGGCTGACCATCCAGGGAGGTGATGCAGTAAAAATATTATTACAACTCATCACTAATGCATCCCTCAGAGAAGGGAAATTTCCATCTAGTTTGAAACTAGCAGTGGTTAAACCACTCTTGAAAAAAACCTCCCTTGATCCCCTGGTGAAAAATAATTATAGATCGGTCTCCCTTCTACCATTCTTGGGTAAGGTGATAGAGAGGGCAGTTGCCTTCCTGCTCCAAGCTGTCTTGGAAGAAGCTGATTATCTGGATCCATTTCAAACTGGCTTCAGGGCGGGATATGGAGTTGAGACTGCCATGGTCGCCTTAGTCGATGATCTCCGTCTGGGCATCGACGGGGAAGTGTGACCCTGTTGGTGCTCTTGGACATCTCAGTGGCATTTGATACCATAGACCATGGTATCCTTCTGAGACACCTGAGGGAGTTAGGTATTGGGGCACTGCTCTTCAGTGGTTCCGGTCCTACCTCTCGGGCAGATTTCAGATGGTGATGCTGGGGGATAGTAGCTCTTCAAAAAGAGAGCTGACATCTGGCACCCCTCAGGGTGCCATTCTATCCCCCATGCTGTTTAACATTTACATGAAGCCATTGGGTGAGATCATCCAGAGACATGGGGCGCGATGTTATCAGTACGCTGATGACACCCAACTTTACTTCTCTATGTCTCCGACTGATGCAGTGATTAAGGATGGCATCGCTCCTCTTGATGCCTGTCTTGAATCGGTAATGGGCTGGATGAGGGAAAACAAACTCAAGCTGAATCCAGAGAAAACAGACGAACTCGCGATAGGTACCCCAAGTCTGGGAAAGGAGCTTTGCCACCCAGTCCTGGACAGGTCATACTTCCCCTAAAGGACAAAGTATGCAGTTTGGGAGTACTCCTGGATTCATCTTTACAGTTGTCATCTCAAGTGGATGCGATGGCCAGGAGTGCTTGGTACCAACTTCGGTTGATATGCCCACTGCATCCCTACCTGGACCGAAAGGACCTTGAAACAGTAGTACTTGCCCTGGTAATCTCTCATTTGGATTTCTGTAATGCACTCTACATGGGGCTACCTCTGTTCCAAGTTCAGAAGCTTCAATTGGTTCAAAATGCGGCAGCCAGATTGGTCACCAGAACATCTAGATCGGACCATATAACACCTATATTAAAATCTCTTCATTGGCTGCCGATTAGCTTCCGGTTGGTTATTACCTTTAAAGCCCTACATGGCTTGGGCCCAAGTTACTTGAAGGAACGCCTCTCCCCACACAATCCGCCCCACACTCTCAGAACATCTGGGAAGCACTTATTAGAGCATCATAGAACCAAACTCAACACGACTTCCCAAAGATCGTACATAGCCACAGCTCCCATGCTATGGAATGGCCTACTGGAAGAGATTCATCTTATTACTACGCTAGATGCCTTTAAAGGCACTTAAGATGGAGCTCTTCCAGAGGGCCTATCCATCTGATTTTCTAGATTTCTAGATTCTGACGATGATTGGCTATTTTATTTTATTTTATTCTATTTTTATTATATTATATTATATTATATTATATTATATTATATGCTCTTATAATGTATTACTGTTGTTTGATTTCACTATTTTATTGTTTGTATTTTACTTATTGTATTCATTTAATTGTGTAATCCCGCCTCAATCTGTAGGGAGAGGCGGGAAATATAAATAAAAATTATTATTATTATTATTATTAGTTGTTGTTAACTGTTGTAAAGTCCAGTTCAACTTATGGAAATCCTATGAATGAGGGACCTCCAAGTCACTCTATCCCCAGCAGCTCTACTCAGGTTCCGCAGACTTGGGCTGTAGTTTCCTTGATTGAGTCTACCCATCTATAATGCAGTCTTCCTCTTTTCCTTCTACCCTACCAAGCATTATTGTCTTTTCAAGTGAGTCATGTCTTTGGATGATATGGCCAAAGTATGACAGCCACCATATAATCATCTTGGCTTTTAGGAAGAGTTCAGGCTTGATTTGCCCTAGGATTCACTTATCTGTCTTTTTAGCTGTCCATGGTATCTGTAGAACCCATCTCCAGTACCATGTTTCAGATGAGTTGATTTTCTTCCTATCTGGTTTCTTGACTGTCCAGCTTTTAGAACCATACAAAAAAAAAAATGGAATACGGCATCATGGGCAATCTTAACTTTAGTATTCAGTTATATATCTTTACACTTTAGGATCATGTCTAGTTCCTTCATAGCTGCCTTTCTAAACCCTAGTCTTCTGATTTCTTGACTGCAGTCTTTACTCTGATTAATGACTGAGCCAAGGTATGGAAAATCTTGAACTATTTTAATGTCTTCATCATCTACTTTAAAGTTATTTAAAACATCTCTGCTCATTATTTTTTATTTTCTTTATGTTCTGCTGTAAACCTGCCTTTGCACTTTCTTCTTTGACTTTTTTCAGCCAAGTCTTTGCTATTTTCTGCTAGTAGTATGGTGTCATCTGCATATCTTAAATGGTTGATGTTCCTTCCTTCAATTTTCATGCCTCCTTCTTCTGCATCTAATCCTGCTTTAATATAATATGTTCAGCATACAAGTTAAACAGATAGGGTGATAAAATGAAGCCTTGTCTGACCCCCTTGCCAATTGGAAACCATTCTGTTTCTCTGTATCCTTATCCTAACAGTAGTCTCATGTCCTGTGTACAGATCAAAACAATTTTTTTGCCAAAATTTTTAAAGGTGATAATTAAAACTTTATGATACCCCCTCGTAAATGTTGTGACACACCCATTTATTTAAAATTCAGACAGCCTCTATTGTTGCCATAGGCCTATTATTCCAGATGTAATTTCTCCAATTGGAATCTATCTAGATAGTCTTCCACTTGGTTTCTATATTGGCCATCAGGTGATGTCCATGTATACAGTTAGCTCTTTGATTGCTTGAAGAATGTATCTGCAATGAACAAACTGCTGGTCTTACCAAATTTAGTCAGTCTTTCTCCATTATTTCTTGATCCTAGGTCAAATTTTCCTACAATCATTGATTCTGCTCTGTTTTCTATTTTGTATTCCAGTCACCTATAATTAACAAGAAGTCTTGCATTAGTATGTTGTCAATTTCTTCTTGGACTCCAGCACAGAATCTTTCAGTTTCTTCTTCTGCCTCTGTAGTTGGAGCATAAACATGGATTATGGTTATATTGATAGGTTTTCCCTGAAGTCTTATTGCTATTCAGTCAGACTCTGCATTATATCTTTTGACTGTTTTTGCTATGTCTTTCCTCTCTATGAATGCCACCCCATTTCTTCATAGATTTTCATTTCCTAAATAAAACACTGTAATTATCAGACTCAAAATCTCCCATTCCTCTCCACTTTAGTGTGCTCACTCCAAGTACTGCAATGTTTATACTTCCCATTTCTCGTTTCCTTATGTTTAGTTTCCCCTGATTCCTGCTTCTCACATTCTATGTTCCTATTATATGCATGGTTCACCTTCAGACTTTCATTTCACCTCTGAGCATATCAACAACTGAATGTCCTTTAGGCTTGAGCCCAGTTGTGTGTTACAAGAATTGCTTTAATATTTTAAAAAAACCTTTGTGGGTCTCCTGTCATGGCCCTAAACCGGAAAAAGCCCAACCACCGTGGATCCAAGGTGAGGACTTCACGTAGGCACCTGAAAGGTCACATTTGCATCTACAACAATTAGCAGAACAAAAGGTTAGGCTTAGGAGCTGCAAAAGCAAGACATTTACACCCTCTGAATTCTGGAGAAAGAGAGATTTACAGCCGGCTAAGAATGAGATAACATCAACTCCCCATCTCTCCTCTTTGGAAATTGTCTACTTCAAAGACAACCTATCCGGAATCCTTTGATATACAATAATCAATCTTTGCTCCAGGCTATTTTCAGCCTATATTATTAAGCCCTCCAAATCTGTGTTCTGTGAGCTGGATTTGGAAGGGAAGGGGGGATCTCACTCCCACTCTGAAATTCCTAACTAGTATTCCTCCGCTGCCTCTAACAGCAACTTCACTCCATAAGCAGCTGAGTTCATTCTTCTACAAGGAGTGCAGAGTTTCTGGATAACTATTTTGTGTGTGAAACCTTTCTTACAGATTCTATGTATCCTCTGTGTGTGCTTGCTTGTTGATGATGATTATTATTATTATTATTATTATTATTATTATTATGTATTTATACCCCACTCTTCAGCCAAAAGGCTATCAGAGTGGCTTACAAATGAATTAATTAGACAGTTCCCTGCCCTCAGGCTTCCAATCTAAAAAGACAAGACACAAAAGAAGAAGGGAATGGTGTTGGGGAAGGGGAATAAGTCCAGCAGATCTTTTCTCCCTCTAAAGCTTGGACCAAAGCAGAGGGATTGGAGGGAGGGCGCTTCTTGTTCAGGCTAGGCCCGATGGAGCTGGCCTGCCTTCTCTCCCTCAATGATGGTGGATGGAGGGAGGGCTTTCTTCTTTCCAGGCTAGGCCTGATGGAGCTGGCCTGCCTTCTCTCCCTTGATGATTTTTCTCTCTTAATAAAAGTACCATTCTTTGGAAGAATACTGTCTCTGCTATGGTTCTCCCCTCCCTCTCCCTGTACATATTGGGTTGTGATTCTGTTTACTAATTTTGAGCTAATTATAAATTCCCCAAGGTTAAGTTCTTATTACATGTGTGATTAGCCACAGTGCTACTTGTTGTACCCCAGTAACTCATTGGGCTTCTTCCAGCCCGGGAGTGTCATCTTCTGGCATTGTCTCTTGTTTCATTTTGGATTGTCTCATCATCGGGTTTTCATGGTAAAAGACATTCAAAAGAGGGTTACGTGCCTCCTGCTGGGCAGTACTAATAAGTGTTGGCTATGGTGCCATTACCATTGTCTCTGAGAGATCCTTTACCAGTGTCATCCCCATTACTGATGCTGCCCAATAGCTTGTTGACACATTTAGTCTGGCTCCATAGCAAAAGCCAGTCTGACATGGGAGAACCTACTAGCAGCACTGCTACCATCAACTTAGCCTCTTGCATCACATAGGAGCACACAATCACACCACCTTAGAAAGGTAGTGCCATAATGGGACACTTCAGAGTGCTGTGTTTATTTTAAACTGCAGAATGCACATTTCTCAACTGGTTTTGACCAAAGGTAATATTTTGACTTAAGTTGACACCCCAAATATATATCTGTGCAAATTTGGAAGCAATCAGCAAATTCTGACTTCTTGAAAAATAATTGCTAAGCTTGATCAATTTTTTTGGGGGGGGGGCGACTTCTAGGTATTATAGCACAGACATGTTCTATATAAGTCAGTGTGGCAAACTGGTGCATCAGTGCTACAGCCCCAAAAATTATTCAAGTGATGACTTTTTATGAGGGGCATCTGAACAGAAGGCCTTGGATCTTCCAGGAAGATCCAGAGCAAACAGGGAGGTATTTCAATACATTATTAGGAGGATGTACCCTGGTTCTGGTGCTTAACTGGCCAAATATTATCTGGTCTGTTCACACCAGAACCAGGGTTTCGATTACACATTGTCCATTCTCCCTGCCAAGAGGATCAGGGAAGGCTCTTTTATTTGGCCCACACAAACAGCATCCCGGTTTTCATCTATGGAAAGCTGGAGATTATGCTCTCCACTTCATGGATATTGGTCTGCGTCAAATTTTAATACAAATAGGCAGATCATGATAGCAGTCTTCCTCATAGTCCCATGGCATCACAGGACAAGGCCATATATAACAAGAGATGGCTCTTACATTAATCCATTTTTAGATTGCAAGTCTCCTCTGAAAATCAGAATGTATGAAAGAACAGCCAGCATTGTGTGAAATATTGTAGATTGAAAACTGCATGAGGCACGAGGCTAACAAACTGTTTGTAAAAAGAACTTCCTGAACAAATAGGTTGCTTAGCAACCTCCACCAATGGCCACCTACATATGTGGATTTCCTGGGAAAGAAAAAGAATGGCAGGTTTAAGATACCTTCTGTACTCATAGTCTGGTGCTGTTCATACAGCAACTAACTCATGATATATTTTCTTTTGACATTTCCAGGAGCAGCTCAGAGTTTATCTACACTGTAGAAACAATGCAGTTTGATACCACTTTAAGTGCTGTAGCTCGATCCTATGCAATCCTGGGATTTGTAGTTTTACAAGGGAGTTTATCACACACTTAAATAAACTGGTTTACCTGATCTAGCTTAAAAATAAATGCAGCTGGCATCTGGACCCTATCACAAGGGTTTTGCCACCAAAATCACCGCCCAGGGCCATCCTGGGGCCATCCCCACTCCTAAAGCCACTCAGTGCAACTCTTTTCAAAGCCAGGAGTTGTTATGATTCTGCTTCAACTGTCTTGCTTCCATCCTATGGAAAGCTGTGGATTGTAATTTGGTAAGGCATTGGATGTGGTTTGAGCATTGGACTAGGACTCCAGCGACCTAGGTTCAAATCCTGTTCAGCCATGTAAACCTTAGGCAAGTCAAACTCTCTCAGCCTCAGAGGATGGCAATGACAGACCCCTTCTGAGGGAACTTGCTAAGAAAACCCTGTGATAGGCCCTATGGCCTTAGGATCGCCATAAGTCGGAAATAACTTGAAGGCACAAAACAATAACAACAAAAGGCATTAGATGTCCCTGGCTGAAAATTTTAAATACCCCTCCCTAAATTACAAGCTCTATGATCCCATAGAGTGCAGCCATGAACGTTAAAGTGGAATCACAGTGCTATAACTGTGTAGTGTGAAAGGAATCCTGGGAAATTAAAGAAACTTCTGAAAAAGAGCCACACAAAAAGGAAAAAAATGCTACTCTCACACCATTTCCACCTGACAGAGTCTTGAAAAAGGAAGCCTATCTGACCTAGGCTGCTGCCACAATGCAAAATTAATGCAGTTTGACATCACTTTAACTGTCATGGCTCCATCCTATGAAATCCTGGGATTTGTAGTTTGTTGCAGCACCACAGTGCTCTGAGAGAGAAGGCTAAATATCTACAAATCTCAGAATTCCGTAGCACTGAGCCATGGCACTTAAAGCAATGTCAAACTACATTAATTCTGCAATGTTGGCTTTTCTTCCCTCCTTAAGATTGCTCAGTTAGAGTCCTGAGGCAAGAAGATTAATTTCTTAAAATGACCAGAAGTAACAGCCATAGATGGAGGAAGGAAAGCAATCCAAATCTTGAACTAAGGTAAGCCTAGGACATTTAGGCAGGATTGCTTAGTAGGGCACAGTCATCAATTATATCTTTAATTAACTGCAGTCATATCTGGTGTCAAACCACTAAGCTCCCCACAAGTTACATGTTGTGATCATATTAAATCACAATTTATCATAGTACAGTACAAACAAAATAGTGCTGTAATCTTTCCACGTTCTTCTCTCTCTGCTGAGTGTAGCAGTATATTTCAGGAAATCTCAGTTTTAACAAAATATTAAGCCAAAGATATTACAATGAACAATTCTCTTGACGTTGGCAAGCATCTGTTGGTGACTTACACACATGTAGTTCCCTTACAGAAGCAGGTAGACATTTTTGTCCCAAGCATATTCAGCTGAAGGCTTTGGAAGTAGAATTGTGCATGCAGTGCCATTACGCATGTGGTGCCATTGTGCTCAGCACGTTCAGATGTGCTTTGTGAATTCACCTTTGTTTGCACATTCAGTTGCTCAGTCTTGCAATTCCGTAAGGCACAATTGTGACATAAATGCCTGAGTACAAAGTTACATTTGATCTTGTGCTATGACTTTGAAAATGCTGCCAGAATATAATGGAGGAGAGAGGATGCCCTCAACCTGTGTTCTAAATGACTACTTTATGGTGGCATTTTTGAAAATTACTGTTACTGTTGTATTCATACATTCACAAAGATTTGTGCTAATACAGGGATGTGGAACATGGATAACATGGAAATGTTTGTTATCTAGGTATGGACAGAAATCAGCTTGAATGGAAATAACCGCATTAAGAACATTAAGGTGCAGCATGCTTTTGCTGTTGTTGTTGTTGTTGTTGTTGTTGTTGTGTGCCTTCTGTTGCTGTTGTTGTTGTTGTTGTTGTTGTTGTTGTTGTTGTGTGCCTTCAAGTCATTTCCGATTTATGGGGGCTCAAGATTCCGACTTATCATGGGGTTTTCTTGTCAATATTTGTTCAAATTCATCTGAGGCTAACAATATGGGACTTGCCCAAGGTCACTCGGTGGGTTTCATGGCTGAGCTGGGATTCAAACCTTCATACAATAGATTAATTAAAAGAAGCTGATCAGTTGTGGCCCGTCAAATACTATTAAAATTAAAATCTCCTCAATGCCAGCCAGCATAGCCAATGGTCAGGGATGACAGAAACTATATAGTTCAACAATATTTTGAAGAGTCCAACAATACCACTTCCTTGCTCCTGAAACAGAACATATTGACTATATTATCTTGGATGGGTGATCATTGCAAAAAATCAGAATCAGTTCTTTCCTATTCCTTGAAGTGATATTGGAAAATTCTTTTTCCTAGATTTCTCAAGCTGTTCTACTGTGGAACAAAAAAGTACAAAGCATACAAGGAAGAACTGGTGCTGGTTGTGTGCCTTCAAGTCATTTACAACTTATGGCAACCCTAAATTGACCCTATCACAGGGTTTTCTGGTGTTGACAGAACTTGCCCAAGGTCATCCAATGGGTTTCCATGGCCAAGTGGAGAATCGAACTCCAATCTCCAGATTTTCTACATCAGTCAAGGGTGAAGGCCTTGCAGATAAGAAATGTTTTATTGTATTTGCCAGTATATTAATCAATTTGCCAGAAGTTGCCTTTTTTAAAAAAAAGAAGATAGTCTTAAAGTTTAGACTCTTGGCAAGCCTTGTTCAAATACATCAAGGTTGAGAAATCAGTCTTATAAATAGGATTCCAAGGAACAGAACAATTCCCTCCCACACACAATTATGAAGAAAATACTTGTGGTTTCACTTACAGTAGAAGGTTCAACGAGGGAACATTCTCTGTGCTAAATAAAATGTCTGGCTTCAGTCTCTGTAACAAATAATTCCAGTGGGTACATATAAGACACCTGAGCAAGCCTAAGAATATGGAGTGGCAATTTGTCCGTCTCCCAAAAAGAAGATCCATGTTTTAATAAATTTGACTAGGCAGATTTGTATGTAGAGATTCAAATTTAGAAATAATTCCTAACAACTGAATAGAAATTCAATATATTTCACTATAATAGGGAAGACTGGGACCAGCTGACCAGTATGTTTGCTTAGTCTGGTGCTTGGTGTTATACTCTGTTGACAGGCAAATCAACAGGGACATGCTCTCCCTTCTTATGCTCTTTATTTTAAACTAAACTTTGACAGCAGAGATTGACCTCAGATAACTTCAAAGAATGCCATCTAAAGTAAAACAAACAAGCCACATCATCTGTTCTCAGGTACAAAAACCACTTTTAAAAGAAGGATGGTTCTAACACACTATTTTTAACTATAAATTTCCCCCATTTTTTCTCTCTCCTCTTGCAATTAGTTTGAAAACCTAACTTTCAGAAAAATCTCTGCGCTTTGGGTATGTAGTGGAGTGAGCCTTTTTTTTATGTTTCCTTGACAAATTCATAATTGCATCCTTTGTGTGTTGGGGGGGAGCCCACATTGAAATGGATGCTGAGTCAAGAGAGGAAGTTTATTTTAAAGAGTATTTCAGATCAAGACATTCAGTCTGGCAGCCTGGTCCCTCAACATTTCTCAAGGATGACTAGGGTTCCTGACTAGCTGAGCTGACAAGCACATCTAGATGTGATCACTTTGAGTTCCAAGAATTAAAAAGCTGCCAAACAACTATTTTCACTTTGCAGTGGAATATTGTGTGGCAACAGAATATCTCAATACTGTATACCTTTCTCCGTGTGATTCTACCAGGCAATTGAGTGAAGTCATCTGGACTTTCAAAGCAGCTTTCCTTCAGCTCAACCAGGTGTAGCAATGATTTGATTTTGGGTCTTGTTAATAGACAAGTTGGGAGACAATAAATGAGGCTCATTCAAAAAAAGACAGCGGTTCTGCTATTTCCTCTATCCATAGCGAGAAAAAACAGCTAGACATAACTGGGGTCACACTGCCCATGAAAGAGCAGACACATTGCTTGGAGGTGCCTGTAAATCCTTGGGTGCCGTCACACTGCATAATTAAAACAGTTTGACACCACTTTAACTGCCATGATTTATCCTACAGCATCCTGAGATTTGTAGTTTGGTGAGGAACTCTCTGGGCTATCAGAGAGTTCTGGTGCCCCACCAAACTACAAATCCTAGGTTTCTATAGGATAGAAGCAATTAAAGTGGTTTCAAACTGTTTTAATTATGCAGTGTGCCTACACCCAAGGATCTACAGGTAGCTCCAAGCAACACAGGCAAGTCACATGCTCTCAGCCCTATAGGATGGCAATGACAAACCCCCTCTGAAGAAACTTGCCAAGAAAACCACGATAGGTTCACCTTAGGGTCACCGTAAGTCAAAAATGACTTGGAGGCCCACAACAACAACAGCAACAACTTTTTTCTCCTCTTTTTAATTGTACTATGATTATTCTTTTTCAGTGTTTAAATAACTGCTGAACTGTTACCTGTTCTGTCAGTTTTCTATTCTTTACTTTTTGTATTGTGTATTGTGTGATGAATATCTTGTATTTTGATGGTCAGTGTGGCATAGTGGTTTGAATGTTGAATGAAGACTCTGGAGACCAGGGTTCGATTCCCAGCTTGGCCATAAAACCCAGTGGGTGACCTTGGACAAGTCACAAGCTCTCAACCTCACAGGAAAGCAATGGCAAACTTCCTCTGAACAAATCTTGCAAAGAAAATAATAATAATAAATAATAATAATAACCCATGATAGAATTGCCTTGACTTGAAGGCACACAACAACAACAACAACAAACAACAACAACTGTATAATAAATACATTGCATTGTAGTTTGGTCATGTAATTCTTTTGTACACTCCCCTAGCTCTCTAACAGACCTGAGACCTCTGATGCTGAAGATCAACTTGTATTAAACTATTATAACTGTACAGTGCAGATTGCCTCCCTTAATGGAAGTATTTGTACCCCTCTCCCTCTGGTTTTTGTTTTTTTAAAAAGTACATTCATTGTCACATGTTTATTTTTTAAATGCTCTGGGAATGGTGATGAGGTTACTGCATAGCATCATGAGGAGGTCTGCCTATCGACAGCAAAAAACTGCATCAAACTGGGCAACCGTTCCCCCCCCCCCCGAGAATTATGTATTTTTGAACTTATCAAAATTAGGACTCTTACAGAACAGTTCCACCATTCTAAAGATCATTCATCTTTACAACCAGCCTCTTCTTTGAAAGTAATCAGGACTCAGTCTCCTGAATAATGCAATGTATCTGATGACGCACTGAAAGACAAGTAATGTGTTTTGATTTATAACTGTAAAGTAGTGTGTTTAAATTTAACAATTGGAAGTGATGGGTTTCACTTTGCCCATGAAATATTATGAAATATTATATGGCAATGAAAAGTTCAATATAAGTTTTCTTCTGGAAGAACAAAGTCAAAACTGTGTAAAGCATTGGGTGACCCAAGAATCTTCAAGGTGAGAATTCCATCTTGATATTGGCCAGGATCCAGCTGTGTCTTTACTTTAGGTCCTGCTGTGATCCATCAGTGATCCCTTCCTCCACCTCAGCCCTCTACACACCCTAAAATACTGTCCCAGAGAACATCAAATTGAAATCAAATTCTGCTGAAACCACACTGGAAGAGGTTTTTGGAGTCATGGAGGACTGTAGGAAGGGGAGAAAGTGCCAACTCTGCTGCTTTTAATATGGACTTATATTATTGCATATAGAAACACACTATCCAGTCTTGACCATTGATATCAGACATTTCTAGATCATGTATCATTGTACATTTTTCTAGACCACAGCTGGGTATGAGGAACTGCCTTTTTTAGTAAAATTCTGTGAGTCTGTATGTCTGTTACAGCAAAAACAACAGTGACCTGTGGCACTTTAAAGACTAACAAATGTATTATTGCATAAGTTTTCATTAACTACAGCCAACCACATTGGATGCATCTTACTGCATCTAATGTAGTGGCCTATCATACACAAAGAGGCAGCATGGTGTGGTGGTTAGAGTGTTGAATGAAAACTCTGGGAAACCAGTACTCATATCCCTGCTCTGCCTTGGAAACCCACTGGATGACGTTGGGTAAGTCATATTTCTCTTACCTTCAAAGAAGGCAATGACAAACCTCTCTGAACTAATCTTGCCAAAAAAACGCCCTGATAGGTTCACCTTAGATTATCATAAATGATCTGAAGGCACACAAAAACAAATTCTACATGAAATCTCATGTTGTACCATATTTGTTTAATCTTTAAGGTGCTCCAGAAGTCTTTGGACAAGCTTGTACACACTTTTACCATAGTGTAAATATTTACTAGGGCTCATGGTTCACCCAACGCTTTTAGGGCGCACTTTCACTGACTTCTGAAAGGAGCACTATTTTTGCGCTCCTTTCAGAGGCGCTGACGGTGCGCCGCGGTGCGACTGCTCCAGTCCCGCGGCGCACCATCGCAGGGCGTCTTGGACGCCCTCGTCTGCTTCCCCCCAATGTGAACTATTAGGGTAACTAGAAATGTGTTATCCCACCTTTTCTAAATCTTGAAATTTGTTTTTTTTATTGTTATTTCCTTTAGTGTAGACCCTGAAGAAGACAAAACAATAATATAAGGCAGGGGTAGGCAACCTAAGGCCCGGGGGCCGACGCCGCCCCCCGCCATGATGATATTGATTATTGTTGTTATTACTTGTTCTTGGGGTTTTCTTGGCAAAATCTCCACAGGGGTTTTGCCATGGCTTTTCTGGGGCTGAGAGAGTGTGCATGCATTTTTTTTTAATTTTAAAAAATATTTATTTATTTATTTATTTATTTATTTATTTTTGGTGCTTCGGCCCCCCAATTGTCTGAGGGACAGCAACCCGGCCCCCAGCTCAAAAAGGTTGCCTACCCCTGATATAAGGGATGAAATTCATTAGACTTTGTAAAACAGGATAATCATAAAACCTTTTGAAAAATTAAAATTTAATAATCAACAAGCATGTGAAGACTTGTTTCTTCTTTTGCCTGTGGATCCTAATACATGCTTTCTAGTTCCTGTTTGTGGTATTTTTGATCCAGGTCAGCCCATGGCATGCCACACTCATATGCTTAGTCCCCTCTGAACTGATCTTGCAAGCTGCATGGATTGGCTTTCAATGTAAAACTGGAATAAGGTGGAATGCCAGCAGTATGCCTGTGTGTGTTTCATTAGCATGAAACCCTGCATTGTCTTGGCCACATAGACGGCAAGGAGTTGCTGCACCAGGATTTTTTTTTATCTGTGCATGTGCACATGTACTTATCCAGGAATTTTAAAGATATCTTTATATATGCACAGATTCTTTATCAAATCATTCATTTTCAATGTGTTTGTATTTTAAACAAAGCCTTATCTCTGCCTCATTTGCATGTGCCTTTCTGCATTATTACTACTTTACAGAGTAAATTCTGTGTTTCTACTCAGAAATAAACCCCATTGACTTCAATGGTACATTTGTTATTGTTAACTTACCTCCAGTCAGCTAGACTCATGGCAACCCTGTGTATGAGACATCTGCAAGCTCCTCTATCCTCCACTCCAGCAGTTTCAGGCCTGTGACCTCCTTGATTGAGTCTAGCCATCTGGAGTGTGATCTTCCTCTTTTTTCTGCTACCTTCTACATTCCCTAGCATTATTGTCTTCTATAATGAGTCATGCTTGAGTCATTTTGACATGGTCAAAATACGATGGCCTCAGTTTCATCATCTTCCAGGTAAAGTATCTGTCTGGCCCTACTTTGCTTTGGAATGAAAAATGGGGAGGCAGTTCGCTTTTTCCTCCAATGGCCAAATGGTCTGATGGAACCTGGAAAACAATTCAAGCAACCAGAGGAGAAATATCAATGGGAAAGATGAGCCTGATGAGATTCTTTGGCCTTTGCTCATCCCCTCACAGGAGTTTTATCACACGAGGAAAATTGGAAGTTTAAACTGGTCAAACCTGCAGTTATCCAGCATATTAGGCACAATTGCATGAATGGTTTTCACACAACGTCACACGCAAACTGCTTAGAATCCAAACAGAAAGTGACATGAATCAGGGAATAGTCGTATTTGTGAAAATACCGTGTTTTCATTTCCATTTCATTCACAAATTCTCTTTCTTTGTACAATTGCTGTAGTGTGAAAGCTATTTGTAGGATTTTCCCCATTTTTGTGGTTGTTGCCAGATTTCCCATGGTTCTTTGCTGCTTTGCTGTGCTTTGTTGGAACAAGAGGAATGAGAGGGATATAGCCTTTTATGCTTCAGCCAGGGCTCTTAAAGGATCAGCAGACATAGAGAGAGAGAGAGAGAGAGAAACAGCTTGCTTCTCTCCCTCATGCAGCTCTGAAAGGAACAGCTAGTGAGGAAGGCAGGGACGCAGTGAAAGCAAGAGAGAAGGTTTCTCTTTCCTTTCCTACTTCTTTTGGGTAATGTTCTGTTCTCTTTACTCAGGTTGGATACCATTTCTTGGAAAGTAAGGGCAGTACAGTATATTTTTATAAAGAAAATTGTGTAAATAAAATTGTTTATTTCTCTGGGTGATTTCTGGTAGCGCAACTACTGCTTCTGTGTGCATGTACAAAAAAGTTATTTCCAAACCACCAATGGGATTTGTTCACCTCTGTGTGAAAAACAAATGCGTTTTCTACCCACTTTCTCGCATTAGTAATGTGCTTTCTGCATGTGAAAATCATTTGCGCATTTGCATGCTTTATCGAGATGCAGATGCTTTAACCATTTTTTGGATGGAAGCACATAGGTCCCTGTGTGATAAACTCCACAGACTGGATATAGGAAGCTACTGCAGCACAGTGGCATCACTAGGGTTGATGTCACCCCATGTAACTCATGTTGTCACCTCCAGGCAGGCAACCACCCCAGGGGAGACAACACAGAGAAAGAGGAGGGGAGGAGGCACCTGGATGAAAAGCAGCAAGTGGTAGCAGTGGCATCACTACAGGGTGCAAGGGGTGAAGATTGCACCCGGTGACATCCTAAGGGGGGGGGTTACACCACTGCTCCTCAGACATCTGCATTTTGGCAGAAACAAGCTGTGGCATTTGCCTATATCTCTTTAAAATGCTGAAGAGATGGGGTGAGTGGGGTGAGGCTCAGTGGGAGGAGAAAAGAGAGTCCCCAGATTCTTTTAAAATTAAAATTTCAAAAATTATTTTTTAATTTTTTTTAATTTTCTTATTTTCTTTAAAAATATTACATTTTACCACATTTTCATTTTAAACACATGACACTATGGACATGTAAACACATTTATTTTGTGCATATGATATTGTAATTCAAAGGCATAATTTTAATTTTGCTAGTTGTTTAGATCACAACTATTACCATTACTTTCAGTGGTATATGGAAATTATGATTTATGAGTAAATTAGTACAAAAAATATTACTAAGGATTCTATATGGGTTTGGTAGGGAGATGGT
This sequence comes from Phrynosoma blainvillii, assembly GCA_026167975.1. Classification (NCBI taxonomy): domain Eukaryota; kingdom Metazoa; phylum Chordata; class Lepidosauria; order Squamata; family Phrynosomatidae; genus Phrynosoma; species Phrynosoma blainvillii. The sequence goes on from JANUYF010000005.1 coordinate 45,912,933, forward strand.
CAGTGGGGGGATGACACCATGAGTTATTGTACCAGATGATACTAACCCTAGTGATGCCACTGTGTGCCAGGGAGGGACACTCACCATCCGCCCTCCCCATTCTGACCATCTGGCCGCCCTCTCCATCCCAGCAAAGCTGCCTGGCACACAACCCAGCTGCCACCCTCTACCAGCTGGGACACCTCTGCCCACTGTGAATGCTGATGGAAGTGGGGAGCTTCTGCCATCTGCCAATCCCTTTCAGGTATGGAGGGGTTGCTGGCCAAGAAGGAAAGCAAGAAAATGGAAAGGAGTCTGTAGCTGAGCCTGCCACAATCGCTTCCCTTTTCTGCATGGCCAGCAGCCCCACCAGACCTGGAAGAGGCTGCTGAATATCAGCAGCACCCAACCCCCACCAGTGGCTGCACTGGACTTTCTTACCCTCCACTACCTTGCCCTGTATTCTCTGCCCCAGACTCATGTTAGACTAGACTGGAGCACAGACCATTATGGGATACAGGGGGGAAGGCGATATTTTCTATCCTGAGTTTAATCTGTGAAGCCTGGAAGAATTGAGGGTATGATTTGGGAGTCATCAAATGTCAGGTGTTAACACAGGGCTAAAAGTACATTTTCAGCTTTGTGTAGATGAGACCATGGAAGCCGCCATTTGCCATTGTATCTTTCCTCAAAAGGTCCATTTTATGGCCTTATTTTCATTGCCCTTCTGCAGACCCATTCCAGTTTCTCTCTTAAAATGCATTGTGCATGAAGTGACTGCTGCTGAGATCTATCTCATATCCTCCAGCGTTTCACAGATGAAATCCAGGACGTGTGTGCCAAGCAACATCAGAGTGTGGTCAAGAGGGCAAAATTGCTGATAAGGAAGAACAAACTAGGAAAAGCTGCAGTGCTATGCTTTTGCCTGAGACTACAGGGAAGGGCAAGAATTCTCCCATTCCTCTCCTCTCCCCTGTGCTGAGTTAATGGCATGCAGACTACTTTTGCACTTTGAAGTCAGTTTGCAGCAATTGAATTAAGCAGAGGACCAAGAAGGAAAGTGGACGAAGGAGAAAGAAAGGGCCTTTGCAGACTGCCAGAAATAGTGCACATTAAATTGAGGCACTGCCCTGGCTCAGTGCTAGGGAATCATGGGAACTGTAGTTTATTGTGGCACCAGAGCTCTCTGACAGAGAAGGCTCAATGTCCCAGAAAAAAATACAATTCCCATGACTCCTTAGCACTGAGCCAGGGCAGTGCCTCAATTTAATGTGCCCTATTTCTGGCAGTCTGCAAAGGCCCAAACAGACATTTTAAAGGCTGCTGGAAAAGTGGGACAAAAGAGGAATAATCAGGACTGCTCCTTCCAAATTGAAGGACATGCAATCTAGTGAAAAATAAGGTTCCGTTATCACATCTCATGAGTTGGAAACAACTCAAAATTAGCACAACCTACAATCACACAACCTCAAACAGCCTTATCTGAAACAGTCTCATTATACTGCTGACTCATTTGAGTTTATAAACTCCTACAATCCTGGGATCCTTTTTACATATAGTGCTGTTGGGTCAGACATCCACCATCCTATAACTATGCTCTTAACAGCCATCGCTCCCTGCTTTCCCCAGAACTTCGCATTGGTCTTCATTGAATTTAATTGCATTGGTTTCTGCCCAGTTTTTCATGCTCTCAAGATTGCTTTGATTTTTATCTCTTTCTTCTGAAGTGTTTACTGTCCCTTTTATGTCACCTGCAGATTTGATAAAAGATTCCTCCCACCACATGTAAAGAATTCAACCTTTCCACTACTTTCTAGAAATTCTCTGAAAAAAGAAGTTGCCCACACAGGGCTGGCCAACCAGCTATAGATACCAAAAATCTGCACCTCTACAGGCTAACTCTCCACTTTTGCCTTCCTCCTCACAGAATAAATTAACTATATATGCCTGAATCACCTGAAGGATGGAAGATCAAGAGATCCTAGGCTATTGCTTGGTCAGTTTGAATTGCTTTCCTGGGGATCTGTTCAGCCCCAATAGGAAAAACCTTCTTTTGTGAAAGACACAGCTTTCCTTTCTTTACATTCAACTGGTAAAAGGACAAATTCTAACCTATGATACATTATCTTCCCCATCTGCAAACCATTTTGATGAGCTAAATGTTAGCTAATTTTATGTTCGTTTTATTGTAAAAGTAATTGACTTTGTACTGAAGGTATGTTTGCTGGATTGCAAATTAAATTGGAAACGGAAGAAGGTCATGTTCTTTCATGGTGGGTTGTTGGGAGACAGGATTGTATGTTTTAGCGTGTAAGCCATCCCAGTTGTGTTACACAGAGAGGCGGGATATTATTATTATTATTATTATTATTATTATTATTATTATTATTATTATTAGCAGTTTAACACCACTTTCCATTCTGTGGAATCCTAGGATTTGTAGTATGGTGAGGTATTCAGCCTGACCTGTTAGAGAGCTCTGGCACCTCACCAAACTAGTGTCAAACTGCTTTATTTCTCCAGTGTGGATATATCCTTTGCCTAGTAGGAAATGTAACTTTGCTCAGGAGCTAGACTTCTCACACATATAAAATCAAAAGCCTGGAAGTCCACATGATGAGTTATTAAATATTCAAGTCACCCATAATAGTACATGGATGTAGAATACAGACATAGGGTGTCATGCAGGTTGAACTATTATTAATAGCTATAGATGCAGAATTACAAGTTGGTGACATATGTTGTATCATTTACACAAATCTTGAAGAGTATCAGACCCAGGGAAGAACTCTGTACTGCCCCACATGAAATTCAAAGGGTTAAAAAAAAACACTGTAAGTTCCCAACTATCTCTGCTTCCCAAGGAAGACATACAATGTACATACTCTATGGATGTTATCACACGGGGAGTTGCGGGGAGAAAGTGGAAATAAACGGGACGAGCGGAAGACTTTAATTTACGGGATTTGTCCCGTTCCGCCTCGTCTAATAACTAAATTCGAATTTAAAAGGGGGTTAATTCGAACAAAAACCTGATCTTTTCAAATCCTCAAAAATCCCGAAAATGAAAAGATCAGGTTTTCGTTCGAATTAACCCCCTTTTAAATTCGAATTTAGTTATCAGACGAGGCGGAACGGGACAAATCCCGCAAATTAAAGACTTCCGCTCATGCCCGCTTATTTCCACTTTCTCCCCACGACTCCCCGTGTGATAACATCCTATGAAGTGATGCCTTGGAATTTCTTAAACCCAGAGGAAGTTAGGCATTTGTAACAACTGCCTGTCATTCTCATGTTTCATCATCAAACTCTCATTTATCTTTTGTCTTAATTTTTTTTTTTAATGGGACACCAGGCTCTCCTTCCTCTGGAGAAAATCATTTCCGAAACTATAATAACAAGAAGAAAAAGAAGGAACTTGCCCCAAAAGAAGTGACATTGGCTATTTTTAGGTTGGGCACTTGAAGCAACTAACTAACAATTATACTTCCTGTAGAGAACCATAAAACAACAAAATTTGTATATATGACACAGGAATATTGGTGCGTTGGATTTGAGCATGGGAAATCCTGATTTAAATCTTTATTCAGGACAGGCAAAATAGTGATGCAGTGAAGCCCATGCCATGTACATGCTATATTTATACAAGAAGGCTATTTGGTAGAAAGAAACAAAAAAGACAACCTTAGGGTGGAAGGTTACATTTTAATGTATTTTAAAATCAAGGCAAATTGAAAGATACATAGAACAAGCACATAGTTCGATCTGTAAGGAGCTGTGATTCTGCCTTGCCACAGAGAAGTGAGTTTGTCTGGTTGATGGCCTTCTAACTCCCTGTCTTTTGGTTGTATCAAATGGCCAAAGAAGAAGAAGAAGAAAGCCTTTATTGCGTTAAATGAAAGTAAAGCTTTTAGGCATTTAAACAAAGCAATCAGTGTAGGCAAAGGGAAACAATTTCTATCTACAGTGGCAGTATAACAGCTTTAGCACACTGGCTAGGTTTAAAGAATATAGACCAGCTGGATATCATATTCAAGGGGATTCAATCCATACTTGATCATACTGAGAAAAGACCCATTGACCTCAATGGGACAAGTAAGGCACAACTACTTATGCCATATTGATTTCAGTGGATGAGTTTTGACTAATGGTTTCTTTTAATTTCACATGCTATGTTAAGGATTTACTATGTCCAGCTCCAAATGCCAGTGAATTGTGTCCTTCAGAGCTACACTCTTAATAAACATATTTGGGGTAGCTATGTTGGCCATGCAGCAAAATGCAACAAAATCTCAAATCCACATTATTGGGCAGCCAAAATGCATAAAATACATCATGCAAGCCTTTGAAGCTCCCCACTGGCTTCTTCGTCAGAGAAAAGATGCTTAAAAAATTATACAGAAGTAAAATGATGATGTCAGATGTTGTTTTGTAGTAATCAAAACCTGCTATTAATATGATAAATAAAAAACTTAGTTTCACATGTAATTTGTTTTTTTCCCAGTTAAATCCAATGTTATTTCCAACTACCCATTGAAATCAATAGCAGTTATGTATATGCTGACTACCATTCATTCCAAAGAGTGTATACATCAGATTTAACTCTATCACTGTTATTTTTCTATTTTATGATTGGAAGAGGAGGAGAAAAAGAGTTACTGTCCTTGCATGAATTTTGGTTCTTTTGAGGTTTGCCCATTGCAGGTATCGGGGCAATTGCAGATTTAAAGCAGGGGTTCAGACCACTGGCCATGCTAGTATGGGCTGATGGGAATTGGAGTCTGACAAATGTGGGACATCATGGGTTCCTAGTCCCACCTTTACCTGGCAGTGGATCTGTGGCAATTTGAATATGAAGAGTACTTCACAGCTGTAACAGAATTACACATTTCCTCATTCAGATATTTCATAAGAACAAAACCCTCAGTATGGCTTCCTTTCAGAAGATGTGCTGACGTTTTTCAAAACCAGACTGTAATATTAGAAATAAGCAGCTGCTCACTCCGGAAGAAGTGGAACCATCCTCCAGGGGATTACAATACAAACAGAGACTTTCCCCTTCTATCAAAATTCACAGGCAGGGACGTCTGAGCAATTTACATATACGGATGGTGCAATGCTTTGGGCATTTCTAATCACACTTCTAATTCATTGCTGTCATATCAAGTGAGTTTCAAGTGAAAGTAAAAGGGGGAGAACGAGGGAGAAAAACATTCTTCCCACAGAAATTTCCTGTCCTATTTGTGTGATGTGACCAATTTTAAAAAAAAATCAAAGGAACCAAGGGTTTCATCGTGCAATAAAAGAAAAACTTCTGTTCTGTTATATAAAAAGAACCTAAACAGTCAATAATAATAATAATAATAATTTTTATTTATATCCCGCCCCTCTGCTGGGCAATCGGGGCGGCGTACAGCAATTCCAAACAACAAAGCAGATAAATCAAATTCGAATCCCATCCCTCCTTCCTATTCTAGGCCTGATGGTGCTGGGCCTGGTGTCTCTCTCCCAGATGACACTGGATGGAATGGAGGGAGGGCTCTTCTTCTTACACTAGGCCCGATGGTGCTGGGCCTAGTGTCCTCTCCCCCAGATGACACTGGATGGAATGGAGGGAGGGCTCTTCTTCTTACACTAGGCCCGGTGGTGCTGGGCCTAGTGTCCTCTCCCCCAGATGACACTGGATGGACTAGAGGGTGGGCTCTTCTTCTTACACTAGGCCCGATGGTGCTGGGCCTAGTGTCCTCTCCCCCAGATGACACTGGATGGACTAGAGGGAGGGCTCTTCTTCTTACACTAGGCCCGAAGGTGCTGGGCCTAGTGTCCTCTCCCCCAGATGACACTGGATGGAATGGAGGGAGGGCTCTTCTTCTTACACTAGGCCCGGTGGTGCTGGGCCTAGTGTCCTCTCCCCCAGATGACACTGGATGGACTAGAGGGAGGGCTCTTCTTCTTACACTAGGCCCGATGGTGCTGGGCCTAGTGTCCTCTCCCCCAGATGACACTGGATGGAATGGAGAGAGGGCTCTTCTTCTTACACGAGGCCCGATGGTGCTGGGCCTAGTGTCCTCTCCCCCAGATGACACTGGATGGACTAGAGGGAGGGCTCTTCTTCTTACACTAGGCCCGATGGTGCTGGGCCTAGTGTCCTCTCCCCCAGATGACACTGGATGGAATGGAGGGAGGGCTCTTCTTCTTACACGAGGCCCGATGGTGCTGGGCCTAGTGTCCTCTCCCCCAGATGACACTGGATGGAATGGAGGGAGGGCTCTTCTTCTTACACGAGGCCCGATGGTGCTGGGCCTAGTGTCCTCTCCCCCAGATGACACTGGATGGAATGGAGAGAGGGCTCTTCTTCTTATTCAAGGCCCGAAGGTGCTGGGCCTAGTGTCTCTCCCTCAGATGACACTGGATGGAATGGAGGGAGGGCTCTTCCACTAAGTGGTAACTATGGGCAGTTTGTGGCCTTCAGATGTGGCTGGATTTTAATTCCTTTCACCACCAGCCAGTATAATCAATAATCGAGGAGTTTAAAAGCAGACTGTTAGCCTGTTGGACTGCCAACAATATTTGAAGGGTCACTGGTATCCATCCCTGCACTCTGAGTAATATGGATGATCCTCTGACTTTCCTGTACCACAGTCCATCGTATTAGACTCACATACATTTGTTTTTGCAGTGAAAGTGGCACAACTGCTTTTCCCTTGGTCGTTTCATATTTTTCCCCCTTGCATCTTGTCCATTTATTAAGACAATGGCAGTGATTTGATTTTCCTATTTTGGAAAGACTTGCCTGGGAAGACAAGATAAATATGCTATAAAATGACTTTAGAGGAAACTTTGCAGAAAAAAAGATGGTCTTGGCTTTTATGTTCGCTGTGTTTAGCATGCACTAGTTTTATTTGATTCTTTTAATTGCCATGAAGACACCCTTGGAACTTCTTATCTCAAGATTCAGAAGATGACAACCTAATACTTTCGCCAGTCTCATTTTTCCCAATGTTTTGGTGACCATGCTTGTTGGGGATGACAAATGCTATAGTCCAACTCAGCTGGAGGACACTAGGTCTTACAGCCTTGCTGACGTTTTTGAATCATTGTAATGTCAAAGAAACAACGTAGCACACACGTATGTTTGTGAGACTGAGACTTGAGAGAACCAGGTTTCTGACCCGTGAAAATTAACTAATTTCGTTAAATTAAATTCTGAGCCATGAAATTAACTGGGTGATACTGGGCCAGTCACTCTCTTTCACCCTGACCTACCTTACAGGGTCATTGTGAGGATATAGTGGGAAAGGGAGAGCTACGTATCTCACCTTGAGTTTACAAGAGGAAAGGCAGGATAGAAATAATTAATAAACAAACAAACAAGGCCAATGCATGTGTTTTTTCCCCAAAAAAATAAAGTACGAAGAAAGTATACATGCATATACTGTTAGTTTGTTGGGCAGGAGAGAAGTTTGCTGAAGTTCAAGTCCCTGGTGAGCCATGAAGCTCATTGTGTGTCTTTGGATCAGTCCCTCTTTCTCACCCAGGCCACCAATTTAACTGTCAGGGCTCCATTTTATGGAATCCTGGGATTTGTAGTTTGTTATGGCACCAAAGTTTCCTGACAGAGAAGGTGAAATATCTCACAAATCTACAGATCCCAGAATTCATCACGTTGAGCCATGGCAGCTAAAGCGGTGTCAAACGGCATTAATTCTGCAGTGTAGCTGCAGCTTCAGAATGCTGCACTCTGATGAGTAGAATCCATGTATTTCATGGCAAAACAGAGATCATCTCAACCACAGCTTGATAAACAACTTAAAAGTGTAAACTAATGAGAGGCTCACATGAGGACAAGTATCTAGCAGCAGCCCATGGGTTGGAACCTGGAATAGTGGGATGAAGACTGCCTACCTCTTCCGTTTCAGTCAGATGGTTGATGCAAGTATCAATGGCCATGGAAGGAGTATCATGATCCCAAGATAACACAGAATGAGAAGAGGCCCTTATTAATCCTTGTCACAGCTGTAGCCTGGGGCTGAGAGATAAGGACTTGCCCAAACCCACCCAGTATAAGACAAGTATGGTTTCCTGACATTGGGGGGTTGCAGACTGCCACAAATAGTGCAAATTGAGTCCACTTTTAGGGCTAGGGTTAGGGAATCATGGGAACTGTATTTTATTGTGGCACCAGAGCTCTCTGACAGAGAAGGCTCAATGTCTCAGAAAAAAAACAATTCCCATGATTCACTAACACTAACACTAAAAGTGGACTCCATTTGCACTATTTCTGGCAGTCTGAAAGACACCATTGTCTGTGAAGACTTGTACTAAACTAACAAAAGAGATCATTCATGACCGTTGTGAACTGAAAAGTGAATGTGGTATAATGGTTGATGTCTAGGACTGAGACTTGGTCCTAGTGAGCCATGAAGCTCATTGTGAGTGACTTTGGATCAGTCGCTGCCTCTCAGCCAGACTTACTTTGCAGGGTTGGAAAGGAGTTGAGCCAATTCTATATTCCTTGAGCAAACTAAAGGAAGACAGGACAAAATGCCCTAAGGGAAGTAGGACTTCTACTTTTAAAACTAGAAGTTCTTTTAACATAGCACTAAATGAGTAAGATGTACTCACGCTGCAGTCTTGCTAAAACTGTGCATTTCAATGCAAGGACATCTTTTGGAAATTTCATGTGTCCTTCGAGAAGCATGTAACAAATTCTTGGCATCGATAGTACTTTCCTATAGCTTTATCAATTGTGTAGCAACCCAGGCATGTGACTCCATACACATGACTACAGTGAAAACACAGACCATATCCTCTGAGTATATTTCTTTCAACTGCTAACGCATAACATAGTCCTAAAATGAGTTTCATACAAATGGTTCAGTGGTATCAGATTCAATATGCATGAACTCAATAAAACCACCGATAAGGCAGTCTGTGAGAGTCCCTGCTAGTCCAAATTCAAATTAAGATGAACAGCACTACTCCCAAGAAAAGAGATTCTTAAATTAACTATCACCTGATCCATGTGGTGGTGTCTATTGACCTGTCTTAGCTGCCCTTGAGTCAGCCTCATCTCATGGACCCTAGGGATAAGACACCGCCAAGGTTACATCCGCACTGCAAAAATAATCTGGTTTGACACCATTTTAACTGCCACTGTTCAATGCTATAGAATTCTGGGAGGTGTAGTTTGTTGTGACACCAGAACAATTCTATAGTATTAAGCCACGGCAGTTAAAGTGGTGGTAAACTAGATTATTTCTGCAGTGCAGATCCAGCCCAAGACGTCCTCAGCCCCTCTGCTCAGGCCCTACAGGCTCATGCCCATATCCTCCCTAGTTGAGTCTGGTTTCTATTAGTTTGTATTTCCTCACAATGTGGCCAAAATACGAAACCCTCCGTCTATTAATCTTGGCTTCGAGAGAGAGTTCAGGCTTGATCTGTTCTAGCACCCATTTGTTTCTTTTCTTGGCTGTCTGTGGTATTCTCAGTATTCTTCTCCATCACCACATTTCATACGAATTGATTTTCCACATATGTACACACTCATATTTGAGTACTATTGAGCATCAACTCAACCATGGGGGAACTGCTCTCTAGGCAAGGGCTGCATCTGCACTGCAGAGATGATCTGGTTCAGCACTGCTTTAATAGCCATGGCTCAATGCTATGGAATTCTGGGAAGTGTAGTTTGTTGTGGCACCAGAGCCATAACAAACAGTTCCCAGAATTCCATAGCATTGAGCCATGGCAGTTAAAATACTATCAGACCATATTATCTCTGCAGTGTGGGTGCAGCCAAGGCCTTCCTTAGCCTCCAGAATACGATCAAGTTATCAGTTGCTTTGCTTTCTTCAGAGGGATTTATATAGCACTAACAAGATACCGAGAGCCAGCATGGTGTGGTGGTTTTAGTGTTGGACTCACTAGGGCTTTGGAGACCAAGGTCCAGATCACACGTCAGAAATGATCCAGTTGTCCAGATCTGCTTTAACTGTTGTGGCTGAATGCTAGGGAATTCTGAGAACTTTAGTTTTGCGAGACATTTAGCCTTCTCTGTTCAGAGAGCACTGGTGCCACAACAAACTACAATCCCCAGGATTCCCTAGCACTGAGCCAGGGCAGTTAAAGTGGTCTCAAACTGGATTATTTCTGCAGTGTGTTTTGAACAGTTTTCAAATCCTCGCTCTACCGTGGAAACCCACTGGGTGACCTTGGGTAAGTCACACTCTCTCAGCCTCAGAGGAAGGCAAATGCAGGGGGGCCCCCAATAAATTTTCCCCACAAAAGCCCATGATAGCTTTAGGAGCAGTATAAGTCCAAAACGACTTGAAAGCACACAACAAGATACTTGTCATTGTATGCGTATGTATATAAGGGATAGTGTGGTGTAGTGGTTTGAGTGTCAGACTACAACTGTGGAGACCAGCTTGCCATGCTTGCCATGAAACCCACTAGATGACCTTGGGCAAGTCACAAGTTCTCAGCCTCGGGGGAAACAATGGCAAACCCCTCTGAACAAATCTTGCCAAGAAAACTCCATGATAGGTTTACCTTAGGGTTTTTATAAGTCAGAAATGACTTGTAGGCACACAGCAACAACAACAACAACAACATGTGTGTAAGGAGGGCTTGAACACCAAAATACATTTCAGAGCCCTGTGGAATCCATGCCACCCAATATTAGTCTGCCCAGTATTCAGTATTTGTCCAGTTTTTGTCCCCACTGCAATATCTTTGGAAAAATAACTAATCGTATTACATGTTATACTTTAATTGTTTGAGCATTATACGTTTTTAATATTTTGTTGTTGTTGTAGTTGTTGTTGTTTTCTCCTTCCTTTGGGAGAAAAGTAGACTTATGGTCTAAAACACACTGCAGAAATAATCCAGTTTGAGAGCGCTTTAACTGCCCTGGCTCAATGCTAGGGAATCCTGGGGACTGTAGTTTGGCGAGATATTTAGCCTTTTTTGTCAGAGAGCTTTGGTGCCACAATGGACTACAATTCCCAGGTTTCCCTAGGACCGAGAGCAGTTAAAGCGCTCTCAAACTGGATTATTTCTACAGTGTGTTTTGGACCTATAAATCAAACCAAACAATAAATTTATTTTATTTGGAATAACTCCCATTCCTAAATATGATCTCTAATCCCAGACAACCAGATCCATTTTTGTACAAAAACTCTGTGTTTTTGTCTTAGCCATATCTGCACAGAAGAAAACCCCATTTTTTTCTACTGATATTTATTCCCACTTAAGTGTATGTATAGGATTGGAGACCACAAGAAATCCCCCAAGGGAAATTACCATTTTTATTTCATTTATGGAGGGGAGGTCCCCAGTTATTTCCCTTACACACACACACACACACACACACCCTTTAGTGATTCCCAAACTTTGATCTCCCAAGTATTTTGGACTTCAACTCCCAGAAGCCCCATTCCAGCTTGGCCAGCAGTCAGAGATTCTGGGAACTGAAGTCCAAAACATCTAGAGGTTACTACAATTTGAGAAACTCTCAACTTTATCAATGGTTCCCAAACTTTGGTCCACCAGATGTTTTGGACTTCAATTCCCAAAAACCCTGGCCAGCTTGGCCAGCAGTCAGGGATTCTGGGAGCTCAAGTCCAAGACATCTAGAGGTACCAAAATTTGAGAAACTCTTAACTTTATCAATGGTTCCCAAACTCTGGTCCACCAGATGTTTTGGACTTCAGCTTCCAGAAGCCCCATTCCAGCTTGGCCAGCAATCAGGGATTCTGGGAGCTGAAGTCCCAAACATCTTGAGGACCAAAGTTTGAGAAACATTGACTTTATCAATGGTTCCCAAATTCTGGTCCATCAGATGTTTTGGACTTCAATTCCCAAAAGGCCTGGCCAGCTTGGCCAGCAGTCAGGGAATCTGGGAGCTGAAGTCCAAAACATCTGGAGGACCAACATTTGAGAAACACTGACTTTATCAATAGCTTCCAAACTCTGATCCACCAGATGTTTTGGACTTCAACTCCCAGAAGCTCCATTCCAGCTTGGCCAGCAATCAGATAGATCCTGGGAGCTGAAGATCTCCCTTCTTTTTCCAAACCAAAGGAGCCAAGAAGGGATGGGTCCCTTTTCATTTGATCCCACCCCTCCCAGCAGGACTGGATCTCCTCCCAGTGACTGACTCCCTTTTGGGGAGAGCCAAGCCCTTTGAAACTCCTTCTCCAGTGACCTCAGCAGACTTTCCCAGCACAGCATCCTCCTTCTTCCTCCAGGGCTCTTTGCAAGAAGAAGGTTTTTTTTGGGGGGGGGGGGTAGAGAGAGTGACAGAGACTTCACCAATTTTCATCACCCGGGATTTTCCAAGCAGCAAGTGGCCCTCTCCAATAAATAAGGTCCAGAGATGCCCTCCAACTCAGTCAGCCTTTCAGCCCCACAAGCCAGGGCAAGCCAAAACCAAGGGACCAAAGGAGGAGGACAAGAGGAAAGAGACCTTCCAAGGAGACCATCATGCGCTTTCTTCTCCCAGCGTGTAAGTTGGAAGCAACTTTTGGAGGGATGTTGAAGAGATAACCCGGTTTCATCCCGCTTTCCACTGCCAGGGCTCCATGCTCTGGAATTCTGGGAATGGGAGTTGGTTCTGGGAGCTGAGGTCCAAAACATCAGGAGGACCAAAGTTTGAGAAACAGTGACTTTATCAATGGTTTCCAAACTCTGATGTTTTGGACTTCAATCCCAGAGCATTCCAGCTTGGCCAGCAGCCAGGGATTCTGGGAGCTGAAGTCCAAAACATCAGGAGAGCCAACGTTTGAGAAACAGTGACTTTATCAATGGTTCCCAAACTCTGGTCCACCAGATGTTTTGGACTCCAACTCCCAGAAGCCCCATTCCAGCTTGGCCAGCAATCAGGGAATCTGGGAGCTGAAGTTCAAGGCATCTGGAGGACCAACATTTGAGAAACACTGACTTTATCAATAGCTTCCAAACTCTGATCCACCAGATGTTTTGGACTCCAACTCCCAGAAGCCCCATTCCAGCTTGGCCAGCAATCATTGAGATCCTGGGAGCTGAAGTCCAAAGTTTGTCCTGGGAATGGGACCAAAATTCCAGAGCGTGGAGCTCTGCCAGTGGAAAGCAGGATCAAATTGGGTTATGTCTCCAGTGCGGATCCAGCCAAGGGAGCCTCTGAGAAACTTCCCTCCAACTTTATTCCTTCTTCTTCCTCTTCCTCCTCCTCCTCTCTGCCTTTCTCCAGGCTGCTTCTGGGCTGCCAGTGCCCTCCTCCTCTTCCTCCTGGAGGCTGACTCTTTCCCGGTGAGCGATTCTTCCGGAGAAGAGGAAGGATTCAACTCGGATTCCTTGTTCCAAACTTTGCCCGATGGAGAGGCTCTGAAGCGCACCTGCGAAGCCTTGATCTGGAGGCTCCGCGCCACAGCAGCCAGGCGCAAAGAGCAGGTGAGGAGTGGGGAGCCCTACCTGGGCCAGGGATCGGGGATTAGCCTTGGTCCCTGGAGGAAGAGAAAGAGAGAGAGACATATACCGGGCGTCCTCCTTTTCCCGGACGGGTCCTACATTTCGGCCACCTTCTGCCCAAGTGCCATCCCAAAAGGTCCTCCACTAGCAGCAGGGATTGACATCTCTGGGCATCTGTTTAAAGCTGGGAATGCCCTGCCTTTGTCTCAAAGAGTCCCTCCATTTTGAGCAGGACTAAAGCAAGGGTTGAGCAAGGCTAAGAAGCAGGGCTTGATATTCCTAGGAGTGTTTTTAGTTTTATTTGGTAAATGTCCTGTTTTCTTTTCTCATCAGATGTCCTCCATTTTGAGCAGGGCTAAGAAGCAGGGGTTGACAATGCTAGGAGTGGTTTTAGCTTTTAGTTGGCAAATGGCTCTACGTTTGTCTCAAAGGTCCTCCATTTTGAGAAGCACTAAGAAACATGGATTTAGATTTAGACTGGTGCTTTTAGCTTTTATTGGGTCAGGTCCTAGATTTTTTTTTCCCACCCCCTTGACTGTCCTACATTTTGCAGTGCCTTCCCCTCCTTTGCAGCTATGACATCTGGTCACCCCAAGGAATCAGAGACAGTCTTAACGCCAACGTGTGTTATTTTTCTTTTCTTTAGGGTCAGGAGACCCTAAATGGAAGTGGGGATTGCATTCTCTCTGCCAAGGCCAGAGGGTGCATATTATTATTATTATTATTATTATTATATTTCTATCCTGCTTTTTCCCCAAAAAATTGGGACTCAAAACGGCTTAGCTCAAAAGCCCAGTACAATTAAAAACTTACAAAAGTGACCATTAAAATAGAATTGCTGCTTACTTTGTCATCATTGTGTACTAGTTAGTATTATTTTAGAGATGTTTTAATCATGCCATGTTGTTGTTTTAGATTGTACGCCACTTGTCAGGTTTTTATTTTATTTTTCTTATTTTATTTGACTACTATGTAAAGCGCTGTGCAAACTTTACAGCACTCTATAAATAAATGATAATAATAATAATAATAATAATAGAATTAAATTCATAGTCTCAGACCTTGTGGGGCTTTCCCCGCCCAGGGTGATTAACCGTACTCCTTTTTCGAAAACATGTCCTACATTTTAGCCTTCTGTCCAGCAGGCATTCCCAAAGGTCCTCCATTTTGAGCAGGACTCAGAAGTGTAGATTTTTTTTTCCCTAGGAGTGTGTTCAGCTTTTCTTTTGTCAGGTCCTACATTTTTCTTGAACGTCCTACATGTTAAGATGCCTTGTCCTCCTTTGCAGCTAGGTCACCCTACATGGGGATGGCAGCATCCCCTTTCTTTGTGCCAAGGCCAAAGGGACCTTGCGAGCTTTCCCTGCCCAGCAGTCCAGGACCTTTGCCAAGAGTGTCACTGGGGGGTGGCACACTAAATGACCCGCTAAGGGTGGGTTGATGCCAAATATGACTACATTTCATTAAAGATGGAATTGATGACATTGTGCTCTACTGAGCAATCCTGCCCTGCAGGGGTATCACTAGGAGGGTGCAGGCTGCACCAAGTGACACCTTTCACACTAGCACAATTATAGCACTATGCTTCCACTTTAATTGTCATGACACCTTTGAACAAAATCTTGGGATTTGCAGTTTAGGGAAGGTTATTTAGAATTTTCAGCCAGAAAGCTCTAGTGCCTCGCCAAACTACAAACCCCATGATTCCCTAGCATGTTGCCAAAGTAGTTAAAGTGGAATCATAGCATGATAATTGTGTAATGTGAAAGAGCACATCAAATTGTGGCATTCATTACAAAATCAAGAGGAGTCCGTCTGCATATATTAGTGTTTGGGGGCCACCAGTTGTCCCCAAATCCTTGCAGTGAAAAACACTGACATAAAATATATGTGCGATAAATTTTTTAAAAAGCATTTTACACACATGTATGTGCACACACACATTTGCAGGGCCTGACAGAAATCTTCGTCTTTACCTCCATCTCTCTCTCTATAAATACTTAGGCCTGAATGTTATTAGTTAGTCCCAACTAGAGTAAACTTGAGAGCCAACGTGGCATAGTGGTTTGAGTGTTGGACTCTGGAGACCACCTTGGGCAAGACACACTCTCTCAACCTCAGAGGAAGGCAAAGGCAAACCCCCTCTGAAGAAATCTTGCCAAGAAACCCCCATGATAGGATCGCTATAAGTCAGAAATAACTTGTAGCCACATAGCAACAACAGAGTAGATCCACTGAACCAGTTATTAAATGGTGGGTCAACACATAGGTAAATCCCACAGAGTCAATGTTGATCTAATTAGGATTAACATTAGGATTCAGATCATGTCCTGCAATGTTATATATTACTTACCTCTACAAGTAAGTAAGTGTAACTGAACATCCATTGCTCCTCTGAACTACCTTTCATCAAGGTCAGCTCAGTTTCCTGTGGCTTGCAGCTGATGAAATGGACTTGTCCATGAAAGCTAATCATAATATATATCTTTATTTTTAAAATCCAACAGGGCTCTTTTGGGGTTTGCTACAACAGACTAATGTGGCCACTCCTAAGGAGGTCATAATACTCATATTGTTTTTTCTCTATGTAGTAATATGTTAGCTTTCAACATGCTTGGTGGGATAATTTTTTTAAGCAGGAATATAGTAAAGTTGTGTTCCTTCCTCACTTTTGTGTAGAATGATGCCCCGATTATGGCTGCCACACAAAAATTAAATTATTCTATAAAATATGTGCATTGTTCATATATGGCATATTATGGACTGGCCAGCAGTTTACTCTATACACTAGGCAATTTTTTTCCAGTTCACTGCAAGCCTTGTCATTTTAGATTGTGTGTGTGTGTTGCACTAACATATAGATATTGCAGAGAGGAAAATTTGCACCTGCAACAGTGGTTAAAATTATCTCCATGTAATTGAGAAGTGTACATCAGCTCTTAGTTTAGGATTGTATAAGGATTTGTAAAATTAAGTTACAGTTTTGTTAAATGTGTCCCATGGGGCCAATATTCATATTTACTATTCAGAAGTACACTGCTGAAACTTACACATCCCTTGTTGGGAAGTCCTGCCCACTCCAAACAGGCAACTAGCACTTCAGTGTCTAACAATGTCAATTGCCTTTTGGTGGAAGATTAGGAAGAGGTCAGGACTTAACCCCCACCTACTATAGTATACTGGTTGTCTGTGTAGTGGGGAGTGTAGGCTAAGGATTCTCTGCTTACCAGAAGCTGTTTGCATGGTCAGTAGTGCTGAAAGAAATTAACATTGAAATTGAAACCCTAGCACTCGTGAATATTTGCAAAAGAAAAAAAAAAAGTTAAAAGTCCCAGATCTGAAACCTCATGCTTTCATTTTGGTGCCTGGGAAATTTCATGGCCCTGGCTACTTTGTAAAAGATCAAATTTTCACAAAGCTTAAAATACAGGGAAATGAATGGGTCAGTTCTTGTAGCAAATGCTCAACTACAGGTTGCAGTAGCACCCTACAGACAGACAGGTACTTACATGTATATAAACTTAAAGCAATCTTACTATTGCTCTTATTGGTACGTAGAGAGATCTTGTAGCACCATTGAGACTAACTGAAAGAAAGAAATTGGCAGCATGAGCTTTCCTAGACTTCAGTCTACTTCCTCAGATGCTCTTACTGCTGCATCTTCATTTGGGGATGGTGTGATAGAAAGGGTTAGAAGCATCTAGAAAAAACATTTGCCACTTAGTGAATGGAGAGCTTTGCATCATCTGTAATGTGTATTGATGGTTCAGAATATAGCGCTGAAATGATCACAGACCAAAAGTCCAATGAAATGTTCTTTTGTTTTCCTAGCTTTGTAAGGAGCAAACGGCATGCAAAGGGAGCATGGAAATGATGGTGCAGAATCTCCACCTTCCAAAGATCACTCCTGAAGATGGATGTTCTCATACAGGATTCCAAAAGGCAAGATAAGAAATTTATTGATTTGTAACAGAAGTATATAGCTTTCTAGTAACGATTTAAGTCTGAAATGTTAGTAGCACTGCTGTTTTCCTTCCCCTTCTGTTCTGCTTCCTTTTGCTTGGAAATAATTGTCCTACCTGTGCAATAGATGGACATTTAACATTTCCTCCTCGTTTGGCCAACTAGAAGGACTTTGAAACCTGTGGATTCGAAGCTTCTACTGATTCAGACAACATACTCCTCATCTATCCCTTTCTTGCCTCCTCTAGTTACTTTTTTGAAAAGAGAATAGTTCATTTCCTTTATTCTTTGTACTGTCTAAAAGGTAGTCTGTTGCTCTTACTAGTTAAATTATTTAAAAGTAACTCTCTGCATTGCTTATTACCTTTTCTAAAAGAAAAAAAAATCCTTAGGATTGATAAGTGATACAATATTTGAAAAATCTGTCAAAAACCTCTGCAATATATTAAAAATTCTCTTTCAAGGCAACTTTAAAAAGTAACTAGAAAACATACCTATTACCAGTAGGCATGTTACTATTATAGTAATTTGGTTTTCACTCACTGCTTTTGAAATGTAACTTCATTGTGCACTCATTACCAAAAAAGCAACTTCTTACAGCTACTTTCAGGCTGAAATAAAACACTGTGGAGGTTTTGGGGAAGGGGGGGGTTAGAAGAGACATAAATTTGGTTCTCTCTTCGCAAGAGTGGACCTGTCCTAGCAGGGGAGATCTAAGTTATCCTATGACCCCCACGACACCCTCTCAAGGATCATCTGATATTATTTATAGTTATCCATATATCAGGAAAGTAATCAGTAATTTTTTGTTTATTTCAGGCTTTCGAGGGTCCTTACACTTAATTATAATTTCAACACACTGTAAAATAGGAATTTATTAGTAACGTAAGAATACTTTTGCTCAAATAATGTTTCAGAAGAATAATTATTTTTTTCTTCTTCTTCTTCTGTTTTAGGAGGCATGCTTGAGAAGACTTTCAAGTGGCCTTTATGCATATCGGGCATACCTGGAATACATAGATGATACTTTTAGCAAGAGTACAGAAGGGACTGGATCTCTGTGGCCGCTAACACAGCAACTAGCAAATAACTTGAAATCGATGGTAAGCACTATAATGGGCCCTCCACATTTGCTGGGGTTAGGGGTGCAGGATCCCAATGAAAGTGGAAAAACCTTAAATTAAAAAAAAAAAAAAGTTTTTTAAAACCTGAGAGAACACCTATGAATCTCTAGGTCGTCCAGCACATATCTTTTGGGAAGTAACTGCTGTAGGTTGACCATAGAATTGTGCTAGAGGACCTACCAATGCCTAGAGGAGTGTTCTCTCTAGGAATTTCTAGGTATTCCAGAGTGACTTCTGGGGGACATTGACTATAGAGTCACATTAGAGGTCCTAGAAAGTAGATAAATGCATTTAGCTGATGGTTATGTATTAATGGAGAAGTGAATCTGCTCCAGATTAGTCTTATAGGACGTATCCAAGATGCTGAACCCTACCCATAAATAGATTCCACATCTTCGATAGCGCCTTTAAAATTCTGGCTAAAAGTCAGAGCAGAATCACCACCCAAGGAGACAGAACCAACACCAACACCAATGTATGTATTTTACTTACTTGGAAAACGAATAGGCATATGAAGGATTAGAAAGTGATTGAGTATAGCAAACAGTTCCCTTCAAGAATAGGGATCTACCAAATACCAAACATAGGATTAAATGTTTTTTTTAAATAGTTAAACTGTGCCAAACCTGCAGAACCAGATGCTGTTTAATCTAGTTAAAATAAATATTTAGCACTTAGGGGTGCAAAGGCTTCTGTAATCTGAACTTATTACCTACTAGTGTCTTTCTAGAAATGAGTGTATGTCAATTAAAGAGCACAATATTCTTTCAACCAACAGCATATAACTAGGTTTGCATTCCTTCTTTCCTTAACAGATCAGCGATCCGGACACTGTAACCATGCCATCTCCTGTCACTCAGGATATGATTTCTGCAAAACTGCGTGAACAAATAGGTTGGAATATTACTGTTATCAAGCACCTCATACTTCAAGATTTTACTTCATTTATGGAGAAAACTGCAAGAGCTTTTCGCCACCTATGAATGGCCAATTTTTATCTGAATGTTTTAAATCAGGCACATCAGTTCTCAGAACATCTGTGGTAAGACAGATGACATTGTTGTTCTCTTTGAGAACCTGTTCCTCCTTATGGGGGTATATACCAATCTATTTATAATATTTAATATATTTATTGAATTTATATATTTTATTTGGAAAACTTTGTGATAATTTAAAATAGGATCTGCCTAACAGCTTTTGGTGTTCAGAATATTTAACTTGAAAATATCAAAAAAGAATGTGTATCTATTTTATTTTATAAACTATTTAAAAAAGAAAAGTGTGTCCTTATTTTCTTGTAGCGTTACTGAACTGTATTGCCCTTCGAGTACAATCTTTATATTAAATTGACTTTAGATACCAATTAGCCGTTAGATCAAGATGTTTTTTTAGCATTTGTCCATACAAAAACACCTAGAAAATGTTAAACATGAAGTGTAGTCACTACTAATAAGCCATTAAAACAACCACCTTGATCCATATTTTGTGAGATAAAAATGGTAATTAGAATTTCAATTATGGTTGCTACTACTACCAGCACCATGAATGGTCCTTGCAGCTAATTATATCAGTATGGAGTTCTTCTGTTTATTGTTCCAGCCAGTCTTCAAGGATGCTCCATTCTACCGATAGTCATTATTCAGTGGCCACTGAATTTATTGAGATCTTTTAGGCTGAGGGCTTGCACCTCTAGCATTATTTCCCCTAAAGATGGTATTTTGTTTTGGGGAAAGAACAGGTGAACAACCTGTAATTCTGGTTCTCTGAATGGTCATATGTGAACTCAGATATGGCTTGTTCTACACCTGTGTAAATCAGTTTAGAACTTTCTAAAACTGAGTAAGATGTTTTAGGCAGGGACAATAGCATGATGACTGTGAAGGGGACAATGGGTGGGCTCTGAATTCACAGGTATCTATGCAGATATCTACTTGAAGAACTAGTTACAGGTGAGCAACCTGTTCTTTGTAGTCTCTGTGCTTCACACATGGAAGAGTAGACAACTACGTAACTCCTAGTGAGGTTCATGTCTGGCCAACACGCATCAGCATTCCATTGTTCTATAGTATGTAGCCCCAGGTCCCCTTCCTGAGCACATGCAGACGTCTGAGGCTAGGCAACCACGCAGTAGATGTCTGTAAGGAGCACACTCTCTTCAGGAATGCTGCAAAAGACACCATCCTGCTCAAATGACTTCTGAGAACATGCACAACAGGTTTGCATACTGCCCTGACTACAGGAAAAACCACCCAAATAAAACTGAGGGCAGTGACAAACTCTTTCTCAATCCTACATAACTCAGAAACCACCATGACGATAAGTGGAAGGTACCCATTCTGTCTACAGAAAAATGACTGTTTCCAGTTGAACAGGAATACAACTCCCAGTGCGTAGAGACCCCTCTCTTTCCTGGACCAATAGAGATTGCATGGGTAGTTTCTTTGTAATGCAAGCCAGATGAGCAGATGTCCTAACCATAAAGGAGGACAAGGCACTGCAAACGGAAGACATTTGAGAAAAATGTAGGCCATTACAAAATAAAAGCTGAAAACACTCATATAAATGTAAATGCATGCTTCCTAATCATGCTCAAAATGGAGTACATTTTGAAATTCCTCCTGGGCAGAAGGTTGAAATGGAGGACATCCTGGAAAAGGAGGACATCCGGTCACCCTTGATGCAACTAAGTGACAATGCAGACTGCCAGAAATAGTGCACATTAAATTGAGGCACTGCCCTGGCTCAGTGCTAGGGAGTCATGGGAATTGTATTTTTTTCTGGGACATTGAGCCTTCTCTGTCAGAGAGCTCTGGTGCCACAATAAAATACAGTTCCCATGATTCCCTAGCACTGAGCCAGGGCAGTGCCTCAATTTAATGTGCACTATTTCTGGCAGTCTGCTTAGGCCCAAAGTCTACATCCAGAAACCCCCATGTGTGGAAAACTCTTGGCACAACCCTTCACTCATGGGACATTGTTAAGAATTGCTGATTCTAGACAACTAAACTGCGATGATGTACGGTTTGTATAATCTTTTAATGAATTTTAATGTTTTAATTTTATAAATTAATTGCATTTTAAATAACTTTTTATTTATATTTCTATCAAAGTTTTTGTAGTTTTTAATCTATATTGTTTTTAAATATATTGTTGGCTGCCTTGAGTCCCATTATTGGAAGGAAGGCAGGACATAAATAAAATCATCAGTTGAAAACACATTGCAGAAATAATCCAGTTTGAGACCATTTTAACTGCCCTGGCTCAATGCTAGGGAATTCTGGGAATATGTAGTTTGGTGAAACATTTAGCTTTCTGTCAGAACACTCTGATGCCACAATAAACTACAATTTCCAGGATTCCCTAGCACTGAGCTAAGGCAGTTAAAGCAGTCTCAAATTGGATTATTTCTGCAGTCTGTTTTAGACCATCATCAGAAAAATAAACCTTGTACACACTACTCTGATAGCCGGAGCATCAGGTGCAACAGGACTGATGAGTATGTGCCTTTTTGCTTGTTGGATAACAATCAACTGATTTTCTCTATGGCCACTTGGAATGGTTCATTTGGTCAGGAGACCTTCAGATATGGAGAAAGCTCCCAGGGGACCGATGTGAATCATTAGTTAAGCACCAGACCACTTCCCTCAAAGAGTAAGCTCTGACACAAATGTCCAGTCTGGACGAGAAATGTCACATTTACAGTGAAATGTGGCATGGTGAGAAGCATTTCCATGTGGAGAATTGATTTTTTTTTTCCCCAGCTCAATTCAAGTAAGAGTTTTACTGATTCTGGAAGGGATTTCAAAATGCAGCAAGAAAAATACAATGGCAAGGTTGTGGCTGCATATGTGCACATATGCATACAGCTCTCACAATACAGGGAAGGGGAAGGTCAAACTTTCATTTCTTGCCCACTGAACTTAGATCCACATAGTTGCTTTCTCAACTTAGTAGCAAGGGAAAATTAACCTCTCATGAAACCCCCAGGGCCAGGCTTGCCCACCTCATCCTAAAATAGTAAGTCCAGTTCAATACATACCCAAGAAGCTACTGACCATTACTGTGCCCAAATTGAGAAGATACTATTAGAATGCATGTTTTAACAACCAATTCTCTTATTTCTGTTTATGTAAGGCAACACAGATGCAGAAATGTCACTGGAAGACCATAAAATGTTTTCAGGTGTGATGGTAGATGAAAGAGAGGAATGTTTCTCATTGAATGCTGGCAGTTCTTTGCAGTACTAAAGCTTGTAGCCAAAAGCTCACTGGAAACTTGTAGAAAACCTGTAGAAGAGACACATTCTTGCAAGGGATGGGCTATAACAACCATCATCCACAAAGATACACGTATAGATTCCCAAATGAACATGCCCAACACCAGCTTCACACCACCACCACCACCCCACTATCCATGTTGAAATTCACTGTGAAAGAGCAAGAAAGCATGGCTTCTGCATCAACTTCAAGACTACTGGAAATGAAATACAGGAGGGGATCCAACTGAAATACACTTTTTTTTCAAGAGCCTCCTACAAATCCTCCTACAGAAGAAAGCTGCTGTTTCAGGAGACACAACAGCTGCATTCCTAATTCTTTGCCTTTTAACTGCTACTGTGGGAATCAACTTGCTGATCAACAAGAATCCCAGGCAGCTGATTCCAAATCTTAGAGGACTGGACCGTTTGGTCAAACAGCAACAGATCATCCCTGCAGCAGCCAAAAGTTTGCCTTCATCCACAGAACAGACTAACATTGTTCCCACAGCCACTGTGCATTACTTTTCAGTGCACCAGATTGAGGCTAACCCATTTCTATGCAATGTCCTCTCCTGTCAGTCTCCTGAGTGAGGCTTTCACTTCATATATCTCACCTGGTGTCCCTAGACCCTTTAACATCATTCAAAACGAGTCTTGGTCAACAGCCTATTTATGTGATTAGATACCAGTACTTATCCAGTATTGAGATAGTGTTCTGTTCTATATCTCTGATTAAGCTAACTAAAAGTGATTTGAGGTAGCAATGACCTAATAATGGTTAGAGTAGTGGCCTCCAAACTGTAGTCCTTGAGATGTTTTGTACTTCAGTTACCAGAATTCATGCCTGCTGGCCAAAATGACTGGAGCTTTTGAGAATTGAAGTCCAAAACATCTGGAGGACCAGTTTGGGTAGAGGATCATGAGGAATTGTGGCATTTCAATGTTTTTCTTCTGAGTTTTCAAAGATCTGACCCTGCCAAACCCATATCTGATGTGAAATCAAACCAGCCCAAACTCCAGTGATTACAAAGGTGAGGCTGAAATAATCAACTATCTCAGTCTAGAAACCAATGGCAAGAGATATCAATGTCATTACCTGGAAAAAAATGCCTTTATTCAGACAATGATTTCAGACTAAAAATTTATTCAAAGAAAAGTTAATATAACAAATAAATTAGATTAACAGAAATTCCACTGTGTTGTTATGTACATTCTATATAGTCAGGAAACAACTCCTTTCCAGTCTCTGGAATAGATACATCTTCTACAGCTGCTTCCAAATATTTTGGTTATATCTTTCAGCCCCAAAGCAGACTAAGAGAAAAAGTGGTTAGGGAAAGAGAGAGGGAAAAGAAGAGAACCATTAATTACCTACATCTCAGAAGCAATAATACAGTTTTTTTAAAAAAACAATATTGCACAACCTAATCATCATGTAATTACAGAGCAATTTGGGCTTTCATTTAATTGTCTTAAACTACAAACCCTATACACACGTGCCAGGAATTAAGACCCAGTGTGCACTTAACATGCAGAGTATGACTTCTATTTGAGAAAAGGTTGATATAAGAAGCAAATATATTTTTATATTCACAGGCATGTCACATGCATACACAGGCATGTGACAAGGGATAAAATCAAATAATTCTTTAAAAATATGTATCTGTCTGCCTGTCTATCTGCATATTCAGTCTGCAGTGGGTTAAATCTACAGATCTGAGGCCCATAGATAGTGCAGGCCCATTGTATGTCCTGCATTTTACCTGCGAGGACTACTAGAACTATAACACTGTAATTTAAGGGCCTGAACAGACTGCCAGAAATAATCCAGCTTGAGACCACTTTAACTGCCCTGGCTCAATGCTAGGGAATCATGGGAATTGTAGTTTTTTCTGAGACATTGAGCCTTCTCTGTCAGAGAGCTCTGGTGCCACAATAAACTACAGTTCCCATGATTCCCTAGCACTATGCCAAGGCAGTTAAAGTGGTTGGATTTTTTCTGGCAGTCTGTTCAGGCCCTAAGTCTTCTAGTATTTTGGAACAATATAATTTCACTACTGTCTCCTGAGATAAAAGTTTCTGTCAGATCAATGGCATTTTCTCCCAAATAATCAGATTTCCCAGCCTTGAGGAGTATAACCTAAAACTCAAATTATCACCTCCAAGCTAATCACAAAATCACACTGTCCATTCCTTTCCTCAGCATGTATTATTTCTGAAGTAGTATTAACAATTGAACACTTACCTCAAAAGGGTTGGCTCAGGCATTCCAGGATCTGCACCTCTCTTAAAACCTGGTTTTAACAATACAATATCATGAAAATGATGGTGAATATCTTAAATTATACAAGGAAAAAAATATTTCTTTTACACTGTAGAACAGATACTTATAAATAGCATTAATAATTGCCCAGCAAAAAACCCTAATCATTCTAATACACACATCCTTCCACATTTGCAGATTTGACTTTTGCAGATTTGACTATTCACAAATTTTATTAATATGTTCTCTCTAGGAATATCTCCTCCAGGGCAACACTGTGGTCAACTTCAACCAAAAGTTGCACTGAAGGACCTAGATATTCCTAGGGAGAACACTCCACTAAGCATTTGTAGCTCCACCAGTGCAATTCTATGGTCAATGTCTAGCAGATGCTGACCAGAGAGTTGCACTGGAGGACCCAGAGATTCCTAGAGAGATGTTCTCTCAGGTAAAAACATAGGGCCTTTACAGACTGCCAGAAATAGTACAAATTGAGGCCACTTTATCTGTCTTGGCTCAGTGCTAAGGAATCATGGGAATTGTAGTTTATTGTGGCACCAGAGCTCTCTGGCAGAGAAGGCTCAATGTCCCAGAAAAAATACAGTTCCCATGATTCCCTAGCACTGAGCCAGGACAGTTAAAGTGGCCTGAAGCTGCACTATTTCTGGCAGTCTGTAAAGGCTCATAGTGTTTTTGTTATCTGCAGTTTTTCCACATTCACGGGGGTCCTGTGCCCCTAATTCCAGCAAATGTGGAGGATCAAGTGCACTTTACAGGATTGCATAATGACACAGTTAAGACCCCCCTCAAGGTACACTTCTCTTCCTCAAAATGAAACTCAAAGAGGTCATACACAGAGAGCATTAACCACTTTAGTCACATGAAAATTTAGAGGAACAGAAGGAGTGTGCTCAATGAATTTAGGAGGACTGGGGAAAATCCCAATAAAGAACCTTTTGACATTCTGCCTTCATTTCACCTGATCACGTCTAAGTACCACCAGTAAGCATCCTACTACTCAAAACAGAAAAATGCACTTATCCAGCAAGCAATTTTAATCATGTTCATCTATTACAACAATATATGCACTCGAAATTCCAAATATCTATAAAATATAGAATGTAGAAAGATAAAACACATTTTATCATCCAGCTAAATCAACCATGCAGACAATCTTCTTTGCCACTGTTCCATTCAGTTTGAATCCTCAGAGGTGGATTTGCCAGTTACTTCCCCTGAAATATAGCCTGCAGCACCTGGAATTAGTTGGTAGTCTCCCATCCAATTACTAACCAGGAATGACCCTACTTAGCTTCCAAGATCAGATGATCTGGTGCCTTTATGGTATTTAGATCTGCAAAAGCATTAAAAACACTTAAGGTTTTATGAATCTGTCTTTTTCCTTTCTGCAAGCCAAAAGATGTACTCTTGGAAAGGAAAAGGAATATCCACAACATATCTCTAATGATCTATTTTAAATTTTGTGCCATCTCAAGAGGATAAAGAATGGGAGAACAAGATTCTCACATCTGGTATTTAGAGAGTTTTGCTAATTACTGTATTGTTATTTAAATACTAGCCAGAGTGGTGTAGTGGTTTGAACATTAGACTATGACTTGGGAGACCAGGGTTCTCAGCCAAGGAAATCCACTGGGTGACCTTAAGAAAGTCTCAGGGCCTTTGCAGACTGCTAGAAATAGTGCAAATGGAGTCCACTTTTAGGGTTAGGGAATCATGGGGACTGTATGTCTCAGAAAAAAAAACAATTCCCATGATTCCCTAGCACTAACCCTAACCCTTAAAGTGGACTCAATTTGCACTATTTCTGGCAGTCTGCAAAGGCCCACAGTCTCTCAAACTCAGAGGAAGGCAAAGGAAAATCCCTTCTGAACAAATCTTGCCAAGAAAACCCCGTAACAGGGACGCCATACGTCAGAAATGACTTGAAGACACACAACAATAATTGATTTTTGGATGTTTCTTGAAGTAAGGTAGCAGTTGAGAGAAAGCTCCACTAACATCAGGAAAAAAGTTAACATCTAAACAAACATACATATGACTGAGCTGCAGCTGTGACTGAGTAGGCAGGAAAGTGAGGCACTATCACATCTGAATAATAACTCATGGCTGGACAGTGCTACTCCTGCATTTTCATTTGTGGAACATCTTAGGCAGAATAGCTATCTCAGAATTACTTCAATGAGATGGAAAACAGGGTATATTGTGCATTTTGGTTGGCCAATAAAGGTATCACTGAAGGGTTTTTGTTTGAATTCAATGTTTTTTCTAAAATAACAAAACCAACCCCATGGCTTTTCATTTCTCTCACTAGCCCAGCCATTCTCAATCTTTTTACCCTGGAAGAACCCTTGAAATAATTTTCAGGTTATGTGGCATCCTTGCATAAATGTCTACAACTCAATGGCTTCCAAGATTCGCTTTTGTCAAGAAACACTTCCCATTACACATGACCTTTTCCAATTATTGATACTGAGAACACACAGAAGAACACAGGAACCATCTGGATCAAGGGCCTATGCAGACTGCCAGAAATAGTGCACATTAAATTGAGGCACTGCCCTGGCTCAGTGCTAGGGAATCATGGGAATTGTATTTTTTTCTGGGACATTGAGCCTTCTCTGTCAGAGAGCTCTGGTGCCACAATAAATTACAGTTCCCATGATTCCCTAGCACTGAGCCAGGGCAGTGCCTCAATTTAATGTGCACTATTTCTGGCAGTCTGCAAAGGCCCCAAATCAAATCAAAAGCCTATCCAATCCAGTACCTGGGTCATACTGTGAGCTGACCAAATGTTGACAAACAGGACAAGAGCTTGGCATTAATCCATCTTGTTAATAACTTAATAAGTTATTATTTGCTGTTTTCCTCTAACTCGCTTAGGAATATGTTTTTGTAAAATTTGTTAGGATAGATGCCTCTTCCTCTGTCATATTTAGTAAAACCAGAAGACCTGCTAGTTAAGCTGGAAGAAATATTTGACACTGAAGAAAATATATAACATGGATCAAGACGGAAACCTCCCTGGAAGCCAAGATGACCAAACTGAGACTGTCGTACTTCGGACACATCATGAAAGAGAGGACTCTTTGGAAAAGACAATACTGGGAAAGGTGGAGGGAAGTAGGAAGAGAGGGAGGCCACATGCCAGATGGATGGACTCTAGTAAGAAGGTTACGGGTATTAAGGGGTTACAGGAATTAAGCAGAGCCGTAGAGGACAGAGATTATCTCATTCATAGGGCTGCCATGAGGGCAGTTAACAACAACAAAAATATATTAACACTTATGGCTATATACATATATTATTGCATGTGTGGGAAATTAAGAACAAATAAAGAGAACTTTGTGTAATATGGATATCAAAATAATATGGCATTTAATAGGTAAAAAACAAGGTAAAGCTAAATAGGAAACAGTATTTTCTAATTTCTTTTATTTAAAGTGGTATTAGACAACTTAGTTTGATTGTGTTGTGTTTTGTGAGCAATGTTTAAGTCAGTTGTAAGTAAGTTGAGTAAATAAAGATATGACTACAAAAAAACCCTCATCCGCCTCAGTGCGCTGCATCACCAGTCCACCTCCTTCAAAAGGCCCAGGACAGAAGCAGGTAGAGCTTCCCGACCATTTCCAGGGGACTCCATCCTCTCAAGTCAGCTAATAAGGGGCTTCAAGGGGACCTCGGGCCTAAAACCAAGGCGGGCTAAAAGAGGGAGGAGCTAACCGTCACGAAGCGCCCGGAAGACGCCCACGTGACCCGCCTCGCGCCTCTCCCGCTGCGCCCCAACGGCCCACACATTCCGAATGCTCGGCCGCGCGCTACTGAGGGGCCTTCCTCCCCATCCCGAGCGCATGCGCAGTAACAACGACGGCTGTCCCAACGGCCGTTAACGGACAGCCGACCCCCCCTCCAAGGCTCGCGTCTCTCTTTATTTCAGTTCGAGGCAAACAAACGGATAGAGGCCACGCTCTCACCCACCTCCCTCGGCCCGTGTGTGTGTGTGTCTATTGTGTGGCTTCAAGTCGTTTCTGACTTATGTCGACCCTAAGGCGAACCTATCATGGGGTTTTCTTGGCAAGATTGGTTCAGAGGTTTGCCCTGGCTTTCTTCCCCTGAGGCTGAGAGAGCGTGACTTACCCAAGGTCACCCAATGGGTTTCCACGGCTGAGTGAGAATCGGAACCCAAGTCTCCAGAGTCACAGTCCAACATTCAAACCACTACACCGGCTCTCTAGACCCTCTCAGTACTGACCTAAGTAGCCTCTGAGGCTGAGAGAGTGCGACCTGCCCAAGGGGTTTCCATGGCCGAGCCAGGATTCGAACCGTGGTCTCCAGAGCCGTAATCCAACCAAGGCTCAAACCACTCCGCCACCACGCTGGCTCTCTTAAAGCCCTGGGTATGGTACTGACCTAGATAGAGGACGACAGGGATGAAGCCCCAGCGGATGACGAACTGGCCGCCCTTGAAGAGGTGCTGTAGGCGCTGCTTGGCCTCTTTCCTCAGCTTCGGCATGGCAGCGACGACAGCGATGCCGCCCAGAGAAGACACCTCAAGAAAAGGAAAAGGCCTAACCGTGGCGCACTGACGCTACTGCGCATGCGTGAAGGCGGGTCTTTGCTCCTGGACGAAGGGAAAAGCCTAAAACCAGAGAGCTGGAGGAGAGAGAGCGGCCTCCAAGGGCATCCAGTCCAGCCCCTCAGGAGGCCTCTTTGCAGGTGGGCTTTTCTTTAGGCTTGGAATAAGAGGGGCGGGGGGACGGGTTGCTCTTCCTGCAGTGGAAGTATCGTCGTCCTTACGAAGTAATATGTACAGAGATTTTGTAGGCACCTTTGAGACTAACTGGAAAAAAAGAAAGAAGTTTGTAGTATGAGCTTTCGTAGACTTTAGTCTACTTCCTCAGATGCTCTTGGTGAAGTGGAAGCCAGGGACAGAAGGGAGGAGTTTTAACTGAAGAAAACTGGAAAAGGATGTTGGCTACTGCAGACTGAGTTATCATGAGGAGAACCCATAGGTTCTGTGTGATATGTAGTTTGCAAAGGGCTCCCCACACGTAGGTCCTTAGGAACGACATCCCGTTTGCACTTGTTGAGAAAGATGATATCTGTCTATCTGGGCAATTTTTTTTTATTTTTGAAGAGTTTGGTGGATTTTCCACTTCATTCAGCTACATTTGGTGCTTACCATAGTGGTAGAATTTAAAGATATAGCCATGTTAGTCTGTAGAATTAATATGTATAGAGATTTTGTAGCATCCTTTGAGACTAAGGGCCTGAACAGACTGCCAGAAATAATCCATTTTGAGGCCACTTTAACTATCCTAGCTCTATGCTAGGGAATAATGGGAACTGTAGTTTTTTTCTCAGACATTGAGCATTCTCTGTCAGAGAGCTCTGGTGCCACAATAAACTACAGTTCCCATGACTCCCTAGCACTGAGCCAGGGCAATTTAAGTGGTCTCAAGCTGGATTATTTCTGGCAGTCTGTACAGGCCCTAACTGGGGGAAAAGAGGTTTGTAGCATGAGCTTTTGTAGACTTTAGTCTACTTCTTCAGATGTTTGTGGTGGAGTGGAAACCAGGGACAGACAGGAGTGTAAGAGTTTAACTGAAGAAAAATGAAAAGGAATGTTGGTTACTGCAGAACCAGTCAGCAAGAGCCAGGGGTCCCCAAACTTTTTGATCTGGGGGCCGGTTCACTGGCGCCCAGATATCCGGGAGGCTGGAGGCGCGCACATGCGCACGACTCGGATGCCATTTTGTTTTCCAAAATGGCGCCGAGTAGTGCTCATGCACGTGTGACATGGAGCGCCATTTTGTCTTCCAAAATGGGGCCCGGAGTCATGCTCATGCGCACGACTCCAGCCGCCATTTTGGAAGACAAAATGGCGGCGCATGTGAGTGGCAGCAGCGGCAGGACCAGCCGCGGGCCAATAGGAAGGCCTCAACGGGCTGGGTCCATCCCACGGGCAGTAGTTTGGGGACCCCTGCCATGAGCTCTACATGATACGTAGTTTGCAAAGGGCTCTCCACATATAGGTCCAATAGTTATCTTCAGTTAAACTCCTGCACTCCTGTCTGTCCCTCATAATCATCTGAAGAAGTAGACTAAAGTCTATGAAAGCTCAGCTACAAACCTCTTTTTTTTCCAATTAGTCTCAAAGGTGCTACAAAATCTCTATACATATTAATTCTACAGACTAGCACGGCTATATCTTTACATTCTATTAATATAAGAAATAAGTAAGTAAATGGTTGTTGTTGTGTGCCTTCAAGCTGTTTCCAACTTATGGCAACCCTAAACAAGAACTTGTCTGAACTAAAGGTGTTAGTACAAAAAAAGAAGAAGAAGAAGACACCATAAAAGGCTATATTGCTTTCTGTAACTTCCAAAAACAAGAACTGCTTCTATAAAACACAAAAAAAAAACCTTGCAATCCCTGCACGTACATTCGTATGGAACAAGCCAAGTTAACACTGCCTTCTGTGTGTATTGTTGTTGTGTGCCTTCAAGCTATTTCCAACTTATAGTGACTCTAAGGTCACCATGAACCTCATTTGAGCTGCTCTTTTGGGGGCGGCAAAAAGCAGGATCGGGGCTGCGGAGTGTGGTTGCTGTAGCTCTGATCCGCTGCTCCCAGGGGCCACCCAGGAAAGCCCTGTCTTGACGGGAAGTACTCACAATCCTCCTTCATTAAGGCAGAGAGGGGCGCACTGTGTATGTAGCAAAGTTACAGAGGCCACATGCTCTGGACTGGAGACTGGCATGACCAGGGAAAGGGGGAGAATTTAACTATAGGAGAATTGATCCCAGATATTTTTCCCCACTTTCCCCACAGCTTCAAGTGTTTGTCCCCCTCAAAAAACTTTTTCTTTGGCTGACTCTTTTCTCAGCCTGTCCAACAAAAGAAAGCAGGGGCAGCACCTCAGCTCCAATCTGTCAGCCAAGTCACAGCAAAGCTCATAAAGCTTAAGCAGGGTCTGAAATTTGAAAACTCTTTTTTGCCACTGCTTCTCCCCCACTGCCATGTGCTCTAACTCCTTGCTCCAGTCAGTCTGTCTCAAAATGGCAACACTCCAGACCCCAGAAGCGATCACTCATACCCAAGACTTGCAAAAGTTTACCAACTGCCACTACTAATAAAAGATGCAGCTAAAGAAGTGACCTTGTCTAGGGAGTTGAAGAACAGGAAATGCCACCACATAAAGTGATCAGCGATGCTGTGTGCTGTTTTTTGGGGACCTTGAAAAGTTTCATGGAACCCTCATCTCCACCATGATCCTAAAGGCTGATGGTTCCCCTTGTATTGCTTGCACACCAATACTTTGACTGGAAGGTCCCCCACCCACCCACCCACCCCTTTTTCCCTCCCTGCCTGACCAGGATCTTTCTTTCCACTGCCCCCAGGGGGACATACCACCTACTTTGAAACCGCTGCACTACATGAACAAGAAGAAATTAAAATGCACTGAAGATCTATATAAAAGAGATGAAAGAATGAGAGTTTCATTCAAGGAAGGACCTTTTGAAGATGAACCTACAATTTTAGAAAACTAAGTGGAAGCTGCACTCAGAGCACTTGGAAGAAGTAAATTAACAGGAGCAGATAACATATCAATAAAACTGTTGCAAGTTACAGAGACAGAATCCAAGTTCTAAGTAAAATGTGCCAACAAATATGGAAAACAAAACAATGGCCCACAGATTATAAACACTCCAATCTCCAAGAAAGGAGACACCAAGGATTGCAATAACCACTGGATCATTTTATTAATCTTCCATGCAAGCAAAGCAATGCTCAAAATTTTACAACAAAGACTTGCCATATAAGGAGTGAGAAATACCAGCTGTCAAAAGTTGGGTTCAGAAATGGAAGGGGCACTGGAGATCGTATTGCAAAAATACATCGGATAATGAAGATAGACAAAGAATTTCAGAAGAAAATCAGCCTACCCTTTAAAGCAAATAGCAAAGCCTTTGATTGCATAGATCATGAAAAATTGAAATGGGTTTTCCACAACATTGTCCTGATGCACAACTTGTACTTGGTCTACTGTCAGGCTACCATCAGGAAAGAAGGTGGAGAAATAAAATGGATGCCAATTGGGAAGGAAGTCAGGCAAGGCTACATTTTATCACCCTATCGATTTAAATTGTATACTGAACATACCATATATAAAGTTGGAATAGATGTGAAAATTGGAAGATTGACTTTCAACAGTTTAAGACAGGGGTAGGCAACCTTTCCCCTTTAAGGGCCGAGGGACTTCAGCTCCCAGAAGCCTCAGCCATGTTGGCCAATAGTCCCATGTTGGTCAATAGCTCCTGGGATTCTGGGAGCTGAAGTCCCTCGGCCCTTAAAGGGGAACGGTTGCCTACCCCTGGTTTAAGAGATGCAGATGATGGCATACTAATAGCGAAAAATAGAAAAGGCTTGAAATAACTATTACAGAAAGTCAAGGAAGAAAGTGCAAAGCTAAAGTTACAGCTGAACATTAATAATAATAATAACAACAACTACTACTACTGATGATTTGCATTACCTTAAAATTAACAATGAAGACATTGAGATAGTAAAATGATTCCCTATGCCTTGTGTCAATTGTTAATCAAAATGGAGACTGCAGTTAAGAAATCAAGAAGACTAGGAATTGGAAAAGCAGCTATGAGGGAACTAGACAAGATCCTCAAGTGCAGGGGTCCCCAAACTTTTTGATCTGGGTGCCGGTTCGCTGGCGCCCAGATCTCCGGGGGGACGGAGGCACATGCGCACATGCACATGCATACGACTCAGGTGCCATTTTGTTTTCCACTGGGCACCATTTTGGAAAACAAAATGGCTTCTGAGTAGTGCGCATGTGCGTGCGACGGCAGGCGGCATTTTGTATTCCAAAATGGCTCCAGGCGTCATGTGCATGCGCGCGCGACGCCGGGTGCATGCGCGCGACTCCGGGTGCCATTTTGGAAAACAAAATGGCACCCTGCAATCACGTGCGCATGCGCACTACTCTGGCACCGTTTTGTCTTCCAAAATGGCACCCAGAGTCATGCGCGTGCACGTGACTCCGGACGCCATTTTGGAAGACAAAATGGCGGGTGGTGGCAGGACCAGCCACGGGCCGGTAAGAAGGCCTCGATGGGCCGGGGCCGGCCCGCAAGCCATAGTTTGGGAACCCCTGCTCAAGTGCAAAGATATATAACTGAATACTAAAATCAGGGCTGTCCATGATAGTGTATTTCTGATTTCTGTGTGTGGTTGTGAAAACTAGACAGTAAAGAAAACTGATAGGAAGAGAATCAACTCATCTGAAATATGTTGCTTAAGGAAAGTTCTGCAGATATCACAGACAGTCAAAAATACAAATATATGAATCCTAGAGCAAATCAAATCTGAATTCTGCCTAGAAGCCAAGATGACTCATCTGAGACAGTAATACTTTGGACATATGAGAAGACATGGCTCATTAGAAAAGACAGTGATGCTTGGCAAAGTATAATGCAGTAGGAAGACACATTACAGGGGGATAGACTCAGAAGATTATCACACCAGCCCCTTTCCCACTGCAGTCATGCAATTCAAATAAAACGGGAACATTCCAATTTTAGAGCAGCCGCCACCACCACCACACTTCTCTCATTTACACGAAAAGGGCTGCTGCCCCCATCATGCTCCCTTTCTGCCCCGTCCCTTAATCCCTCTCTCCCTGATCCCTTACCCAGCATGCCTTTGGTGGAGGGTTTTTTTTTGGAGGGTTCTGTTTTTTGCACAATTACGGAGCTCTGCAGCCCTGATTTTTTTAAAAATACTTTTTGAAACTTCGAGACTTCAGAGCTCCAGAACTGCACAAAAGCAGATTTTTAAAAGAAAAAATAGCAGGGGGGAAGGACTACCAGTCACGCTAGGACCCCAGGAATGGCTTTTCACACCCGGGGCATTGTGCAATTGGTAGTTCATTCACAGCAACAAGCACCCAATGCAGTATGATACTGCATTTAAAAGCTTGTGTGCTCCATTGTTACTTGATAAGCCACTTTCTGCCCTGCTGATTGGGTATTAGGTTTGGAGGGAACTGTTTATTTATTTATTTATTATATTTATATCTCACTCTTCAGAGTTCCCTGCCCTCAGGCTTACAATCTATTGTCCATAGAATCCATAAACCCAGCAAAACAGGACCTGAAAGCTAGCAGTACTTGTTCCTCCTTCATACATTCAGCACAGATGCATTCCGGAGCTGGATTAACTTGGAAAGCCTCCCACATGACAGCTGTAGCATAAAAAAAATGCATGATCTAAGAACAAGCAAATTACAAGCAAGAAAGATTAAAAACTGCTGTCCTGGGGGAACAACATCTGACTCTAGGGAAAGGTATTATTTACTGTGTAGTAGTCTTATTTGACGTAATGGTTTGAGTGTTGAACTATGACTCCGGGGACCAGGGTTCAATTCCCAGTTCAGCCATGAAGCCAACTGGATGACCTTGGGCAAGTCACATGCTCTCAGATTCAGGGGAGGGCAATGGCCAGTTCTGAACAAATCTTGCCAAGAAAACCCCATGATAGGGTTGCCTTAAAGTCGCCATAAGTTGGAAATAACTTGAAGGCACACAACAACAAAATCTTGATATACACAGAGGGGGTAGGGGAAGGCAGTATTAACTTGTCTTGTTCCATACTAATGTATGTGCAGACATTTTAAGTTTTTAGCAGTTTTTTAACTGCTGTTTAATAGCAGCAGTTCTTTTATGTTGGCTTCTGTTTTTGATACTAACACATTTAATTGAGACAAGGCTTTGCAAATTGGGCTGTAACACCTGGCAAAGTGAACTACATTAGTAGAAAATGAAGTTTAAAACTAAGCTATATTTAGTTCAGTAAGGAAACATAATTGTCATACTGTTTTATTATATTATTAATATACACGCATCCCTCCACATTCACTGGGGTTAGGGGCTCAGGACCCCCATGAATGTGGAAAAACCACAAATAACAAAAACACTATATTTTTACCTGAGAGAACACCTCTCTAGCAATCTCTAGGTCCTTCAGTGCGACTTTTGGTTAAAGTTGACCATAGAGTTGTGCTGAAGGACCTAGATATTTGTAGAGAGAACATATTAATAAAATCCGTGAATAATGAAATCCGCAAAAGTCAACCGCAAATGTGGCGGGATGAGTGTAGTTATTCTTGCATGAAATTGGGATTTAAACAAGAACTTTTAAGAAAATACCAACTTAACTACTGAAACATCAAAGAATGAGATTTTATGTGAACATTTACTATCTTGCACAAAGGTAAACCACTGAATTTTATTTAAAATTGTAATCATAGGCTTTCTTTTTCTTCCTATAGATTCTATAGTACAGGATGCAGATTTATGTCGTCATCATGTTATACTTCAGGCAAAGGTATATTGTGCTTATCTATTTTTAACTTATCCATTACTAAATATTTTAAGTCACTGTGGAGTTTCTGGCCAAAGATGAGAACTATGAACTGATTACAGATATCTCTGTAGAGTGTTAACACACAGATCTGATGGATTAAAGGATTTTCTGAGGCCAGAATAACAGCACCTACTTCTGTAGTCGTTCAGTTTTCTTTACTAGATTTACAGAAACTTGCCCTAGCAAAATTAAGTGTATCATTGTCTTCCATTCAAATTAAAAATCAAGTTGAATAGGCCCCTAAAATTGGCTCAAATAATACTTGTGCATTTGCTGGATTTTTTCAGACCTTTTATACCAATTACCAAGTAGTCTTAATTGAAAATGTATGGTATAGCTACATCATTTGCTACATTCATTAGGGCATATTTCCAAATGGATATATCTCCCCCCTCCCACCTGATGAATTTTAACTGAATACAGAAGTGTTGGAACTGCTTTAATCAGGACAGAGTTGCGTGTGTTGGAGTGGTACTGTCATTAGCCCTTCAAAAGTTTCTTCAGCAAATATTTAAACACTGGAGGGGTGTCAATTGTTATTTTTAAAATGTAGGAGCTGAGTGATAGATGCTGGAAGGAAGTGGAACTGAAATAATATCAGCCTACATATACCTCTATTCTAATGATTGCACTAACACAGAGACACATAGGCTGTTTAGTTTTGTACTCTGTGTGTGTGTGTGTGTGTGTGTGTGTGTGTGATAAACATATTTTTGTTGTTAACTGCCCTTGAGTCGATCTCGACTCATGCCGACCCTATGGATGAGACATCTCCAAGACCCCCTGTCCTCCACTGATCTGCTTAATTCCTGCAAACCCATAGCCATGACCTCTTTAATAGTGTCCATCCATCTAGCACAGGGGTAGGCAACCTTTCCCCTTTAAGGGCCGAGGGACTTCAGCTCCCAGAATCCCAGGAGCTATTGGCCAACATGGGACTATTGGCCAACATGGCTGAGGCTTCTGGGAGCTGAAGTCCCTCGGCCCTTAAAGGGGAAAGGTTGCCTACCCCTGGCCTTCCTCTCTTTCCACTTCCCTCCACCTTTCCCAGCATTATTGTTTTTTCCAACATATGTTATAGTAAAAAGTATATATATTGTTCACAAGATTTCATTATGTTGTTCTTTTGTCTTTTTAC
Source organism: Phrynosoma blainvillii (assembly GCA_026167975.1). Classification (NCBI taxonomy): domain Eukaryota; kingdom Metazoa; phylum Chordata; class Lepidosauria; order Squamata; family Phrynosomatidae; genus Phrynosoma; species Phrynosoma blainvillii. Next base: position 45,950,574 of record JANUYF010000005.1, read on the forward strand.
AGGCTGTATGGATAACTGAGGACAAGCATTTCCTAACAAGAACATACACTAAGAGCAAAATAATATTTACAACTATGGACTTTATCACATGGGGAAAATCGGGGGTTTAAAGAACTATTATCCCATGAAAATCATGCAATCAGGTGAAAGATATTCACATGATGTTGCGATTAAAGAGCCATTATCCCAAGAATAACCAGGCAATTAACAGCAACAAATCATTCACAGTGAAATCCCCGTTTTTTTTGGGGGGGGGTTATGCAGAGCAGTCAAGTTTACTTAGGATACTTCACGTCTGTAAATCTCATTAGTTCTTACAGTATCCAAATAAAAACTGGAATTTCAAATAGTCTTCCTAAATGAAAAAGCATCCTGAATGGTTGACGTAACACTGTGTGTTTTTATTTCCATAACAATGTGTAAAAGACTAAAGAAAACAATTGCTGTTGTAGGATATGCAACTGAATTATTATCATCTTGCCATATTAAACATAGCTATGTTAAATTTTGCATAAAAGAGATAAGTGAAGGTTTGCTGTAACTGCAAGAATATCAGCAAATAAGGCAAAGTTGTTCAGCAAAAAGAGTGAATTTGCAGTTCACCTTTTAAATAGGTTGCAAGGTCCCACTGCACTCTTCAACATAAAAAATACCCTTTCTTCAAAGCCACTTTCCGCACCATGAAGTTTTGTTTTTCTACTTCCAAGGAAATGCAGCTGCCAGAAGGTTCCAGGTGGGTTTAAAAAAAAAAAGTCCCCCGGACCTGCCGAAGTTGCCCACCACCCTCATGCATATATAGTTTGTAATCAATTATTTATACCATTTAGAGTTAGCAGTGGGAGTACATTATAGAACTATACTAGAAATTTGAAAGTTGGGTATCCATTGGGCGGGGTACAAATAAAATTTTATTATATTATTATAAGTGTGCATCAAATATGCTTGTATAGAGCAGTGACTGGACTATAGTTGCATAAGACACTGAAAGGATCGATATATATTTGTACCATATAACAAATTAGAGTGGTAGCGTGTCTCCCAGATTAGTACAACAGGCAGTTGTTTTTTCCAGGAAGGTAAAGGTAACTCCCTGTTGACAAGGTTGTCAGGTTGTGTCCGACTGTAGGGGGTGGTGCTCATCTCCGTTACTAAGCCGAAGAGCCAGTGTTGTCAGAGACCACTCTGTGATCAGGTGGCCAGCATGATTGCACAGAATGCTGTTTACCTTCCCACCGAAGTGGTACCTATTTATTTACTTGCATTTGCATGCTTTCAAACTGCTAGGTTGGCAGAAGCTGGGCCTAGTGATAGGAGCTCACCCCATCATGCAGCCCCAGGGCTCGAACTGCCAACCTGCCAATCTTGCAATCAACAAAGTCAGTGTCTTTTCCAGGAACTGTATTTTCCAGGAACTGGTACCTTATTTATGACCATACACTACACCTGTTTCTTTCTTTCCTGAAAAGTCACCAGGGACTGGCAGCCAATGGCTTGGGAACTGGCACCAGTCCAGAGATCACTTTGAGTAGCACTGTCCCACACAATAACAAGTTGTACCTTCTGGAGTGATATCCATTATCCAGTGTTGTTACAAGTGGCTTTCAGCTCATGCCAAAGGTGTTACAATGTGTTCCTTCTCATATCTGTGTTGCAGGGTTCCCCACCCTCTGGAATAGATTTAATGGGAGAAAAATTGATGTCATTGGCCAAGAATGGGCTCTTCTGTTAGAGTGGCTGTGAGAATGGGTTACCAAAGAGCAAGCATGTTGGATATAGTGTGTGGTCTGAGATATAGCTGGCTGTTGACATACCATATATAAGACAATGAATGTTTCCATCTAAAGTGAGAGTTGATCTTAGAAATTCTGAGAACTCATGCTTCCCAAATGCCTCTTTGAAGTTAATATGTGGTTACGTTTTTATTACAATAATAACTCTGAACAGATTTCCCTCCACAAAGTTCAATACTTTTTCCTCTAGGCATTTAGCAAAATCTTTAAACAGCTTCCAGGAACTGCACAGAATTGTGGAATAGTATCTTTTGATGAGGTTGTGTACTTTGTTTCATTATGTTTCATTAAGGAATAATGCTTCAGTTCTAAACAAATTACAGCAGTACTACAAGGCTATACATGTTTAGAGACGAATGCTACAGACAACTATATTAACAGCTAAGGACTGGAACAGACGTGGTAAACACATGCTGCGGCCCCAATCTGTCCTGAACCCAGGCCAAATTTGGGCCAGGAAAAGGCTGTCTTTTCCAGCCCTGCTGCAGCCCCAGGGCAGCTTCAAGATGCTCTGGCAGCATGTAAACACTGCGCCACCAGAGCATCTTGAAGCCGCCCATTTCTGGGCAGCCGGGCAGCTTCCAGGCGTCTTCGGAGCATGCGCTGTGTAAACACCATGCGTCCAAGACATCCGGAAGTGGGCTTTAACAGATCATCTGTTTCAGCCCTAAGTCAAATAAATATAACAAACACAAAACCCATTTCAAATTGAAATTAATTATAGGAGGGCACTCAAAATGAATATTAATGAAAGGCATCTTTATTTCAGCTCTCAACTCACAAGTTTGTAGACATACAATAGTGTTAAATTACTATTAGTTTATTTTCATGTAACACTAGCAAGCTGGTACTGTTAATCCTCAGAATATCCAACGGCTCTATTCTTGATATACCGTATAACAGAAAATTTGTTAGGGCTGGGATAATTCAAAGGCATAACCATGGTAGTCTGGATAAGCATGCAAGAGGATCCTGTAGCAGTGACTAAATGGGAGAAAGAAAGAAGTTAGTTGCATTAGCTTTCAGATTCTTAAGTCTACTTCCTCAGATGCAAGGAATCTGAGGAAGTAGACAAGTCTATGGAAGCTCATGCTACCAGCTTCTTTCCCCCAGTTAGTCTCAGAGTGCTACAGGATCCCTTTGCATAGGACAAGGATAGCCCCATGCATCTACCCTAAGGAATATTTCTAAAATTCAATAGTAAATGGGGTCGATTTCTAAACTGCAGGAGGAAGTTAAAGCATCCTCCCACAACACTGGATGGGCCTTGTGGTCTCTTCCAACTCTATGATTCTAACACAAAGCCCTGGGAAACTACAGGTCATAGTGTCTTTTTCCTTCCCAAAATGAAAGGGGAGGAAGGAATTGCCATTTCAGAGGTGTGGATAGCGGTTTTCACCACTACTGATTCTTCAATGGCATGGATACTAGAGGAGTCTAAAAAGGTGTTTGGGACCTATATGCAACTTGTGTGTTGCCCACTTCTAGAAATGTGAAGGCCTGGGGGGGGGATTTTTATTCACATTTTTCCCCTGAATCATGCTAAAATAAAATATTCCATAATTGATTTTCTTTTTTTTCTTTTTTCAATTTTTCCCATTCACCCCCCTCCATTTTTCCCCCCAGTTTTTTTCTGGGCCTTCACATCTCTACCCATTCCTGCCTTGGTGCAGTACTAGTGGCATTCATGAAAATTGTTACTTTCTCATTCTCAGCTCCTGTTCAGTCAAGATGGCAATATTTATTAGATCCCTGTTTCATAAAATTGCATACCGTATCCTTGTTTCAGTTTAAGCATATGAGGTTCCATCTGTAACTTTCAGATGCAGACATTCTCAATGCTTATGTTACTAAAGCATTTATTAAAATCAAGAGTCTTACAATTTAGCGTGTCATGTCAGTCTGCTAGATATAATTCTGCTTCTCTGTTTTATAGTTCTGCCCCTAAATACCTTCAAATAATAGATCAACTTTTTTCGCTTTGAACCACTAGGGGGCAGACTGGAACTCTGGCTGAATTTCAAAATTCCCACTATGATTTACATTGATTTGCTGATCGCTTTAAATATGCTTGGTTCCCATTTGAAACTGTTTCAGATGCAACTGCGATAGTTTCAACTCGCTTTGAAGCGAGACAAATGCAAAAAAAATCACTCTTTTCAGACACTAGTTTTTTGCCGGTCCTTTTGAAAAGTGATTAGCAAGCATGTTCAGCAAGTGGGAATGACGGACCTGAGTCTCATCAAACTGAAGGGGAGGGATTACTGTGGCAGAGGGTTGGCACATCCCTCACCAGTTTTGGGGAAAATCTGCCATCCTCCCCCTCAGCTTTGCCTTTGTGCTTTGAGGTGTGACCTATGGGTGATACACATATATATATATATATACTTGCGGTCAGTAAGCCAGGCAAGCAGACCGGCTGCGGCTCAGCAGGACAAGTAATTGCAGAAACAATGGAGTGCATATACTGTCAATTTTTTAAAAAATTGAATGTATCCTCGGGGAGAGTCATCCGCAACACCCATGGATGCATGCATCCCAGGAGAGAATTCTGGCACCCATATTTCCCTCCTGTGTTTTCTTGAATGCATTGCCTGTTGCATCACCGATGACATGTAGATGATTGACAGGCATTTTGAAGTGGCACAAACTAGTGGGAACGACAGTCATGCCAAAAAAGAAGCGAATAAAAAGAATCGGCTTCATAGTGGGAACAACGCATCGACTGGAATCGATTCACCAACCCAGAGCGAAAGCAACTTGCAAACCGAGTTAAATGTAAGTGAGAATGAGCCCAGAGAGTCCCACAAGTTTCCTAATTGAAAAAGTCAAAATCATTTTATTAATTCATTCCAAAGTATGCCCACTATATCCTCCCTTTCAAAGTATTTCCAGAGTGGTGGTTCAAATGATAAATTAAAAAGTAGCAGTAAAATCATACTATTAACAAAATGGAGAAAAGGAGTGATTTAATGTAGGGAGATTTATATTGAACAGATGGATTTCTTGGAACTGAATTTTTCAACAATATAAACTGTTGACATTTACATTTCTGAAGTAAAGTGAATGGAATATTTAATTTTTGTTTGCTTTTTTCCCCTTTGTAAGAAAAATACTTCCCACAAAATTGCTTGATCTGCTGTGAAGTATTCTTGAGCAAGCATTGCCTGGGTGTTTTCTGATTTCATGTGTGATTTAGAAAAGAGAGAAATATCTGACAAGAGACTTCATCCTATTTGCTGATGTGGTATGATCATTGTTTGAGGGTTCCTCACTGTAACAATCTACACCCTTGAACTACTACTGCAAACACTGTGGATAGAAACATTGCATTTCTCTCTTTTGTTCTCAAGCCTCTTTGCAATACCATGTTTATGAATGTTCAAAATAAACTAGCCTAAAAGATCATTAAGCTCCCAGTTCATTTTCCCATGTTAAAACATCCTGAAAGTCCAAAGCTCCAGAGTGCTTAAGTGGAGTGTTGAAGCTAAGCCTGCCTGAACCATTGTTCATGAATTAGGAGCCCAGTAACCAGATAGTGACAAGGAAGACCTCGAAACAGATACGGGGTAGATATCAAAGTGCAAAGAACCATCAGTCTGAAGAGATAGCAGTAGGGAATCATGTCTGTTTTACTACTCCAGATTTTGGACTGAAGTTCCCTTCATCCCTAGCTAGCCTAGCCAATGGTGAGGAAAGTTGAGAGTTGCAGTCTAGAATTCCCATTCCTGCCATAGCTACTAAATATTGAGCCATCATTTTGCTACAGCATTGAAGTGATTCATATAGTTGGAAAAGACAACATGGGCCATCCAGTCCAACCCCCTGCCATGCAGGAAGACAGGAAGCATCCCAACAGATGGTCGTCCAGCCTCAGTTTAAAAACCACCATTCTTAGGTGGTGTGTTCCACTGTTGAACAGTTCTTACTGTTGAGAAGTTCTTCATAATGTTTAGATCAGGGGTTCCCAAACTACGGCCACTGCTCACGCGCGCCGCCGAGCCCCATTTTGTATTGCAAAATGGCATCTGGAGTCGTGTGCATGAGCCCGGCGTTGTGCGTGCATGCGTACGACTCCGGGCACCATTTTGGAATACAAATTGGCACTGGGGTAGTGTGCATGTGCGCGCAACACCGGGCGCCATTTTGTGTTCCCAAATGGCGTCTGGAGTCGTGCGCATGCGCCCAGCATTGCGCACGCATGTGCGTGCCACTGAACACCATTTTGGAACACAAAATGGCACCTGAGTGGCACACATGCACGTGCGCGCCTCCGCCCGCCCCCCCCAAAGATCTGGGGGCCAGCGAACTGGCCCCCGGATCAAAAAGCGTGGGGACCCCTGGTTTAGATGGACTCTCCTTTTCATTTGAACCCATTGCTCCATACCCTAATCTCTGGAGCAGCAGTAAACAATCTTGCTCTTTCTTCAATATGACATCCTTTCCAATATTTAAACATGACTTTCATGTCTCCTCTTAACCTCTTCAGACTCAACATACCCAGCTCCCTAAACCTTTCCTCATAGTGCTTGGGAGGGCATACACAGCTAAGCACCCTTGCTTAGTTCCATGGAAACAACAGGAGTTTCAATACATTTCCATAAGAATTCTTTCCCATGAGACCTTTCTCCTCCCTTCTTGGAGCTTCTGTTTCCTAAAGGAAATTAATTCATTTTAACAGGGGTTTTGTTCATCTGGGTCTAGATTATGTAGTTTTAATTGATTGCCATGCTGTCTTTGGTGATAAACTGATTCCATTGTTTGTTTGTATGTATTTTATTTTATTTTTTGTATGTTAACTGCCCAGAGCAGTAATTTATGGCATACAGGCAAGATATGTTTTTATCTAAATAAATACAATTGGATTAAGGTGTTAACACAGTGGGTAATGTGGTTTTGCAAGAGAAATTATGTTAAGTTGTTGATCGTGTTAAGTACAGGCTTTGTAAGGAAAGCATTGGGAACACTCTGTCTGGTATTTATTTTATTGTTATATTTATATCCCACTCTTGCTCCATTGAGCTCAAGCCTTGAAATAGCCTGTATTGTTCTCCCCCCATTATATTCTCTCAACAACCCTGTGAGGTGGATTGGGCAGAAAAATCTAAATCTCAGTTTTAACCCTAACAACTGCACCACACTGTTGTCCTACCACCCCCATCACTGTATTTTTTTAAAAAAAGAAAATATTCAACAAAGTGGATCCTCCTGTTAGACTGGAGTTTGAAAATTGCTTTAGTCATTCCAATGGATTTAATGCCTAGCTGGAAGCATTCTTTGCACTTCACCCTCCCTCCTCTTTCTAAAATCACACTCCCCATAAGACCTCATATATTGCCTTTCAAACTGCCCTTGGATTCTGGAAGCATTCAGCTTTTTATAGAAGAAGTTGAAGTTTAACTTGGACTTATGTCATGGATCTTTTGCACTTGTTTTCTCTAAAGAAGAATTAAGCTCTGAACTATAGGCACTTGGAAAGCATTACTTCGTTTTAAAAAGAGAAAGTATATCCAACAAAGATATATGAAGAAACTGTTTATTCGTAGTGGGTTTTATGTAGAAGTTTCTTTCTTCAAGTAGAACAGATAGTACCACTGAATTAAATTCCTCTTTATCTCTGACTCCTTTCCACTTAACCCAAATTGCTTCAGGTTGGAGAAGCCAAGCAAGAGGAGTGAAAGAAATTTCCTCATGCCCAGGCAGGAGTCTGAGTTTAGCTCATTATCACTGATTTGTCTACAGTTTGTTCTTAGGTATTATTACAGTAGAAGCACCATAAATTAATAACCATAATGCTATTAACCTTGAAGCTTTCAGATTTCGACTTTATAGAGATTATAGAAGAGAGAGTGCAGTAACAACAAAATAATTGCAAAAGTTCCAAAGTTCAAGGAAATCGTGAGGGATGCTAAACGGTACCTTGCAGATGTGCTGTGTTTCATATTTAATACTTCAAAACAGAACATCTAAATGTTTGAATCAAGCTCTATTGACTATATGTGTTGACGGTTCAGGCAATAGGCAGCTACATACGTATCTGTACATTAAAACATCTTGAGAAAAGCATCAGGCTTCCACCTAAGTAGGTGCAGGAGGCACACTGCATAAGATCACTGGACATAGATGTTTAGGAAGTTTATATGGCAAGAGGAAGAAAAATGTCTCTACTAATAGTGTGTGCCATGACATATTAAGGTAAAGGTAAAAGAAATGGGGTTTTCTCTAGAACTATTAATTTTATTAATATAAACTTAGGAAGATATCAGAGGTCCAAAACACACTGCAGAAATAATCCAGTGAGACTGCTTTAACTGCCCTGGCTCAGTCCTAAGGAAACCTGGGAACTGTAGTTTGTGGTGGCACCAGAGCTCTTGTGACAGAGAAGGCTCAATGTCTCACAAAACTACAGTTCCCAGAATTCCCTAGCATTGAGCCAGGGCAGTCAAAGCAGTCTTGAACTGGATTATTTCTGTAGTGTGTTTTGGACCACAGTACGCTCAAACTGATACAGTAAATTATTATGCTTTTGTCTGTCACCCGATTTTGCATTCTGCAAACTACATATAAGTTATTTTTTTCTTTACTAGTGTGAAGAATGCACATCATTCTTTAACATAGAGGTGGGCAAAGTAGGGTCATGTGGAAACTCCAAGGCTATTTTTGCCACCACCCGAACTTCCCTGTACCACTCTTTTCAGACATTAAACTTACTTGCCTCTCCTGGAATCCCCCTGGGGGGATTCACCTTTTAAACAGGGTGCCCACCATTATTTAACATTAAAAATAATTATTTCTCAAAACCAGAAGTGGAATTTGGCCTCTTCAGAGGTTTGGTTTTTTTGCTTGCATTTTTGGCATTTTCTGTATCTTCAGAAGGTCTTGAGTACAACTACCCATTGACTAGCAGCGGACTTCCAGGGTTTCAATTCTTTCATCCCTACATGGCAAGATCAGGATTGATCCTGGAACTATTTGTGTGCAAGAGACGTGCTCTCTCATTAGATAAATGTCCCTCAGATCCACTGAAGTCCCCCATCTTACTTTTAAGCAGCAAAAGTTCCCTAGAACAGTGGTTCTCAACCTTTAGCTGTCCTGGATGTTAGTCACCACAGTTCCTAACCATTAGCCAGGTGGGCTGATGGTCTGGGAGCTTTAAGTCCAAATTTTTGGAAAACCAAAGATTGAGGGTTATGGTAGATTAATTTCTTTACAAGAGGATAGATGAAGAACACAATCACAAAAGTATTCCTTTTAGGGAAAGGCCATAACTTGATACATGCCTTTGCACAAAGAACGAGATGAACCAATGTCACAATTTTGTTATCTAGCTCCTTACAAAACCTTGTCTTCAGTTTATAAATACATATATTTATATGTTATCTTGGTGAATCAGATAATTTGATGTGCAGTTTCCACAATATGCAAATCTATGCTGTGATTGGAAAATGGTGCATACTAGGTGAACCAGCAGAAACTAGTCCAATACAATATATTTTGCATCTAGTAAAGCTAGCAGATAAAATGAATGTTTGGAACTACTTTGGAGAAGCATTTATGCAAATTGCAAACTGAGGCCTCCCAGACACTAGAACTTTTTTTTTTTAAACTTTATTTATTAAAATTGATCAACACACCAAAAAATCTTACAGACATAACGACATTAACGGCACACATTAACAACACAACATCAAAACAGATAATAATAATAAAAAAAACAAAAAACAACAAAACAAACAAACAAACAAAAAACTTCCAAGTTTAACATTGTCCGATATATCTATTTCACCGCAATTCTGTACTCCAATTACTCCTATCAATACAATTCTAATGTCACACCTCGTATTTTGACACCCCTCTTCTCTCTCTGATATAAACATAATACTCTTTATTTCCATAAAGAGAAATTATTTCCATATTTCCATAAAATAAATAAATAAATAAATAAATAATAAAAAGGAAATAAAGACACTAGAACTTTTAAAGATAAATCCAACTCTCATATACAATCGTTCCTTGGATGTAGACTTTCCTAATAATATAGGGTTTTTTTCTAGATGGCATTAATTAATATAGCACATGTCTTGGTAAATTAGAAGAATTTTGCCATCTTTGCTCAGACTCACAGGCATACAGAAATATGGCATGATGACTGTTGCACCGTCTGTGCTTCCGGATACATAAATGCTTTCTCAGCTGGCCTCTAGCCAGTGTGGCAGCTTCCCGTTTGCTCAAGTGATCTCTTTGTTTAACCTTGGCTATAGCACTTTTCTAGTAATTAAATTCATACGCTTGCAGTGGGCCAGGTTCCAAGAGTGTTGTGCATAAATGAAAAGCACTTGTACTCCTAGGCAAGAAGGTTTTGTGGAGAGATAGGAACAAAAATTATTACCTAACTTTAAATCTTTGTACAAGTTCTTTGTGCTGTTCTTGATGCAGATCTGGAAAAGTTTCATGTTTTTTCAGGAGCTATTTTTCAGGGGTGGAAAGGGGGACTGGGAAAGCCCTGTCATATGCAGTGAACACAGCATTTAGACCTTTGCATTTTAGCAATTGAGTGAATTCATGGCAATTGACTAAAGGGTCCTTTTTTACAACAAGTTCAGTGTTTAGTAGGAGATGTAGATTAATAATTCTAAGCATCTTAAATTCTTAAAATTAAATTGTAACCTCAAAGGGTAGAAAAATAGATTCAGAACAAACACAATGTGATGTGATGTCCCAGTAATCAATCTGGCTGCTATGTTTTGAACTAACTGAAGCTTCTAAACTTGGCACTGGATTCAACTTCAATTTGTTTTTCCTCATCCAGCCCATTACCTGCTCCAGGCATTCATTCAAAGGAGACACACTATCTTCAGTTGAAGCTATGTCTGAAGGCACAGACTGAGAAATATATTTGGGTATCATCAGCATACTGATAGCACCCCACTCCATGCCTCTGGATGATCTCTCTCAGTGGTTTCATGTAGAGGTTGAATAGTATCGGAGATACAATGTCATCTTGTGGTACACCATATAACAGCTCCTTTTTTGAGGAGCAGCTATCCCCAAGCACCACCATCTGGAACCTGCCCAAGAGATAGAATCAGAACCACTGAAGCACAATGCCTCCAATTCCCAAATCCCTCAGGTGTTCCAGAAGGATAGCATGGTCGATGGTATCACACACTGCTGAGAGGTCCATAAGCATCAGCAGGGACACACTCCCCCATCAATGCTCAAGCAAAGATCATCTACTAAGGCAACCATAGCAGCCTCAACTCCATATCCTGCTCTGAAGCCGATTTGAAATGGGTCTAGTATCATCCCAAGTGCTTGGAGTTGGAAGGCAACTGCCCTCTCGATCACCTTGCTCAGATCAGTTATATTAGCTAGGGGACATGGCAGGTGCAGTTCAACAACATCCGGAGGGCTACCCTTTTCTCACCCCTGTATCATGCATACTTTTTAAAACAAAGTAATCTCCCATACAATCTCCAACCATCTGTTTTTAAAACTAATCTCAAATGCTTTTCTTCAATCTGGTGCTCTCCAGATATTTTAGACCACAGCTTCCATCAGATCCAGCAGAATAGACAATAATTAGATATGAAAGCTACGCTTCACAATATCTGGGTGAGGTTAGGGAAGGCTGCCATCACTTCTCACTTGGAAGATATTTTAATCCCTCAGTAATTTTGATTGCCCTTTTCTAGTTCTAAGGTGGAGAACCCTTTGGCTTCCAAATGTTTTATATTGTAATTCCCATTATCCTTTTCATCAAGCTGAATGAAACAGATAGGAATTGTAGACCAAAACACTTGGGACAGAAAAAGGTACTTCCATCTAGGCCCAAGTGTTTGTTTATTAAAATATTAAACTATGCCTATCCTGCTAGCATAGTTGCACTAGGACCCTGGCGGCTAGGGTTTAAATCCCTATTCAGCTATGGAAACAGCAAGTCACACTCAGCCTCAGAGGAAGGCAAAGGCAACACCCTTCTGAATAGATCTTGCCAAGAAAACACTGTGATTGAGTCGCTTTAGAGTAGCCATAAGTCAGAAATCTTGAAGGCATACAGTAACAGCAATCACTAAATACCACCCTACATACAAGTAAAATTAAGATAAACCAAATAATTTAAAACATTAAAAATTTAAATAGATTAAAACATGTTAATAGGTTAAAATAGTTTAACACCACACACAAATCATTTTGAAATAAATCAGTTAGGCCAAAGGCTTCAATAAACAGCTATGTTTTTACTTGGCACCTAAATGAAGCCAGTGCTTGCATCAATTGGGCTTCCAACAGTATATATTTATATAGTTTTTGAGACCGGGAAATCAGAATTACACAATGTTCCAGAGATAATTGTGCCATAAAAGCATGTCAGGGATGATGGGAGTTGTAGCTCTTCCCCTCTGGCTCTAACTCACCACCTTGTTATGCAGCAGAGCTGACCAGCTTTGATCAGTGGTTGATACTTCTTTCCCAAGCAGCAGAGTTTCAGAGAATAGGCTGAAGACCCTGACAAACTCTCCAAGCCTTCTCTCTCTTCTTCCTGAGATGTCTTCAAACTTCTCCAGGATTCCTCTGGCTCTTGTATCTTCCCTCAAGACACCAGACAACTCAGTAGTCTTATATAAAAGATCTACTTTATTCTACTATATACACAAATACTATATGCCCTACAAATCACAATATCTCCAAAACTACACCACCACTACTCCACAATGTACATTAGCAAACATTGCAATTTATAGCCATTGTTAGTCACCACCCACCAGTCAGTTTCCACCCAGTGGGTGTGTACATACATCTTGATTGGTCCACATAGATCATCCCATACCTAAGACCAACCCAAGTGTTTCATCACTTTACCTTGACCACTTAATGAGTCTCAGGTGTTTGCAATCTATCACAGGTGTTCTCAATATACCTTCTATAACTTTGTCCTTGGCTCTCAAGGCTTCTTAATTATATTATCTTTTTCACCTGTGTATCTTCCTGATTGCTCCTGCTTAGTCACTTTGACATTCACATACATATTTTTATTTCTATTACTGTATATCCCATGTTGCTTTTTCCTTAACAAAGCATTGTATTACTGTGTGTTGAATCCAAAGTCACCCTTGGGCAAACAAAAGGTCATCCCCTTCATGGAATGGACTGAAATTCAGCACAGGCTTCTGCCAAAGCAAACAGGTTGGAAATTTTTATCAATCCCCTTCCCTTTAAAAGGATTGTTTTCCATGTCACCTCCCATGCTGCTCCAGAGGTTTCTCCCAGCTCTCCAGAGCAGCTTTTCAGGGAGAAGGAAGGCAAAATATAATCTCTCCCTTCCCCCCCCCAAGACCCATTTCATATTGCTGTTTAAATATAAAGTCTCAAATATTGTAACTCATGTATTCCTAAAGAAAAATGCATACTAATAATTTGCAGAAACAGTTACAACATGCTGGCTTTAAGATAATCTAATGCTAGATCTTGGAATGGAGCAAGGGAAGTATGCAAAGAAAGATATGTCTTTGAGCAATAATAATGCTGCTTTTCTTTCAGTACTCAATAAATGGAACTGACCTCCTGTCTGGGAATTGTCTCAAGAGTTTCCAGGACAGAGGATATAGCCAACCAACATGTCATCTAATTATATTTCAGATCCTAAAAAGTGTTTTGAATAAACTGAAGCCTGTGTTCTTGAGGTCTATAGTGGCTAGCCAGCTGAAACCAGCCCATTGCAATGGTGCCACAGGGTTCTGTCCTGGGCCCAGTGCTATTCAACACCTTTATCGATGACTTGATAAAAGAAGGCATGCTTATCAAATCTGCAGATGACACCAAATTAGGAGGAGTAGCTAAAATTCAGGATCAAAATTCAAGAATACCTTAATAGATTAGAAAGCTGGGCCAAATCTAACAAAATTTCAACATGGAGAAATGTAAGGTACTGCACTTAAGACAGAAAAAAATGAAATGCACAGATACAGGATGGGAGACACCTGACTTAACAAGACTACATGTGAAAGGGATCTAGGAGTCCTAGTAGACCACAAGTTGAATATGAGTCAACAGTGTGATGCGGCAGGTAAAAAGGCCAATGCAATTTTAGGCTGCATCAATAGAGATATAGTGTCTAGATCAAGGGAAGTAATAGTGCCACTCTATTGTACTTTGGTCAGACCTCACCTGGAATACTGTGTCCAGTTCTGGGCACCACAATTCAAAAAGGATGTTGACAAATTAGAGCATGTCCAGAGGAGGGTGACCAAAAGGTGAAGGATCTGGAAACCATGCCTTATGAGGAAAGACTTAGGGAGCTGGGTATGTTTAGCCTGGAGAAAAGATGGTTAAGAGGTGATATGATAGCCCTGTTTAAGTATTTGAAGGGGTGTCACATTGAAGATGAAGCAAGCTTGTTTTCTGCTGCTCCAGAGACTAGAACACAGAACAATGGATGCATGCTACAGGAAAAGAGATTCCACCTCAACATTAGGAAGAACTTCTTGATAGTAAGAGCTGTTCAACAGTGGAACATACTCCCTGGGAGTGTGGTGGAGTTACCTTCTTTGGAGGTCTTTAAACAGAGGCTGGATGGCCATCTGTTGGGGATGCTTTGAATGTGATTTTCTGCATGGTAGGGGTTTGGACTGGATGGCCCATGTGGTCTCTTCCAACTCTATGATTCTATGATTCCAACTCACTGTTTCCCCAGCTGTATGGCAACCAATCTGGTCAAAATAATTATGTTCTCTATTCTTCTTCCCATTAGTTGAGATTTAGCTTCATTTATATACCGCTTCATATCGCGCTATGGGATGTCTAAGCGGTTTACAACTGTAAGCTCATTGCCCCCCCCCAACAGTTGGGTACTCATTTTAGCAACCTCAGAAGGATGCAGGCCTGAGTCTAGCCTGAGCTCTGGCTAGTATTGAACTAACAACCTTGCGGTCTATGAATGCGTGGCTGCAGTATAGGCATTTAACCACTGCGCCACCAGGACTCCTTTTATTTTCCAGACTAAAAGTAACTTGTTAAGAACATTTCAGTCATTGTGCTACCTCTTTCTGGAAGGAATAGCATTTCCATTATGAACTTATCAGTATTTCACTTTGAAAATCAATTAGTTTGACATCCAAGAAAACCATGTCATCATTGTATAGGTGAGACATAGACTAGAGGGAGGGACATAGTTTTGTTTTGTTAGGCATTGACCTGGAAGGGTGAGAAAAGTTTGGACTCGTGACTCTTGCCCTTTAGTGCTACAGAACTATCTGCTTGTATAAGCAGGATCTGGGACAGGGTTAACAGCATATTAGAAGATATCAGCAGCAGCAACATGCACTTAGCTCTAAGGTACAATAGCCCAACACTGTGATAAACAACTCAGTAATCCTTACAACAATCCTACAAGGAAGAAAATAAAGAGAAGTTACAGCCTGCCAGTCCCAATCTATTGATTTTCCGTGGAGTTACTGCACACAAATGACCTTTGCCATTCAGTGAAATGGAAAGAACAGCACTATAATATGCATTCTTCTCTGAATGAACACCTACCTTTTTTTCTCCAAATGAAAAAGAAAGCCTATGTATAAAGGAAACTCCGTTGTGCAGCAGCATGCAATAGAAAACAAGCTTGTCCCAACCTAAATACTTGCAGAACAATAATGTAGTTTCGGAAATAAGATTAAGCCAGTCATTTCTGTAACATTGTTCCCTAACACAGAGACCTCAATCTTTCATATCCAAAAGGAATCTTTAAATGTACCACATCACCACCCTAAGACTTGTCACTTGATCTTTAGAAGCATGTCATCAGTCTTGATCCCAGTCAAGATCCAGAACCTCTTAGAGGTTGAAACAATCTTCTGACAGAGATCATATGCAAGAGGTTTCATAACACAGATTTCCTGTACCAGGCTATTGTATTTCTTTGTCCAGTCAAAAAGGGAAAACTTGGCATTAGTTGATGGATTCCCATACCCACTTGTCAAGAATATTCTTACTCTTCCTGAGACTAAACCCCTATATGGTATCCTTCAGCACCACAGATTCAGAGACCCCAACTGGGATACTTTCTCATATCAAACTACTTGTCCTGCTTCACTCACTAGCATCCATATTTGTACAACCAGTCTGCATCAACAGTCCATGTACTCCCAAGGGAAACTCCTTGATCCAAGCTGCACTAATTGCACAACTTAGGGCTCTTCCTGCTGAAAATAGATTTCAACAATTATATTGATAGCAGTGCTAGCTCAATCAGCACTCAATATAGTCTTACCATTAAATCAATTAGCTCCACTACTTCAGACCAAACTTTGTTAATGCAGCCAGCTCAAGCAAAGGGACAAGTGAATCCTATCCATAAGTCAGATGTAGAGTGTTGTGGGAATTCCTCATACAAGTCAGATTCGGAGGGTAGAAACTATTTCTTCCTTATCCTCCTGGACTCCACAGGCTTCCCTGCATGTTCTAGTGAGGGATCAGAACCTCTTGTCACCAGCAGAAGAGGTTCAGTTGTACTCCAGTGGCTAAATTGTTAGGCCTTCCTGTTAAGGCCCTTCCTGTAACTGTGATCAATGTAGTCTTTTGACGAATCCAGCCTCAATGCACTGTGATGATGGTCTTCCAATACTACCCCCATTACTTCATGTGGTATGACAGTCATGTAAAACCCTACCACTGATTTTAGACCTCCAGAAGAACAGAGAACCTGTATAGCAAGGTTGAGGACAGTAAGGTTTGTGGACCACATGCAGCCCTCAAAGCCCCACAAACACATAAACCCTTAAATGTCTCTGCTAATTTTCAGGCAATTTTTCATCAAAAATTGAAATGACAGCCACAAATGCAGCAGTTTATGGAGATTATTGCACAGGGAAAGGGGCACGGGTTACATACGGTTTGTATCTGTCACCAACAGATCTTTATCACACTGCCTCGTGCCCAGGCAGTAAGCAGCCTGTATGCAACATGGGCTTCTCCAGCAACTTTTCAAGAATGGGAAAAATGGGAAAATTCAAATTCAAAATCCTTTGGGTATGGAAATGAAGTAGCAAGTCCAGTTTTGACTATGGTTGTTTGTGGACAAAGACATAGCCATTGGGTATGGAAATGAGGTGGCAAGATCAGTTTGGCCTTGGAAACTAGGCTGCAGGTGGGGAAGATAAATGAGTGTAAGATGCCCCCCTGAGGATGGGGTCGGATAGTGTTGAAATGTGTGTAGTGGGTCAGGAAGCTATTTTCCCTGTTCAATCCACTGCTGAGGGACTGTAGTTTATGAATGGACTCCAATTCTGCTGTTTCTCTTTCCACTCACCCTTTTTTGTTCTTTTGTTCAAGAACCACTGTTCTGAGGTCTGAGATGGAATGCCCAGGGAGATTGAAATGTTCTGCCACTGTTTTTTTTGTGTATTCCTATTCCTAATGTCTGATTTATGTCTATTTATCCTCTGGCATAGGGACTGGCCTGTTTGTCCGATGTGGAGGTGGAGGGACACATAGATTAGTTGGCAGGAGGGAGACCTTACCAGATGTCACCAGGAACAAAGCTGAGATATCTGATATCTTGACAAGTTGCTTCCAGTGGTTGCTCCCAGCAATTACCCTGTTTTAGAGTCCAGCTTTTCTGCAAAGGGTGATTGTGAAGCAGAAACAGCTAGAACTGGTCTGATTATTCTACATGTGTGTCTTAGTGCTAAGCGCATACTTATGGCTTTGGATGTGTCTGCCATGCTGTCAGAGAAAAGTCCAACAGAAGATACGCCATTCAATGAGATTGGTCTCTTCAACTCTATGTAAACAGATCAGGCTATAAGATGGAAATGACATTAACAGCTCAGTTGTCATCTTCTTGCTTTCATCACTTTTATTAAGAGCAAATTTCTACCAATCCTTAGTAGTCTAGGTCAAAATTTTCCTGATATGACTCATGAATGTCCTCCTCATTAAACAATCCTTCCAGAAATCCTTTTTCCAGAAAGAAACACTTTTAGATATTGCCTTTGACCATGGGTCGGGAAAGTGCACAGTAGGCCACATGAGGTTAATAGGCCATATTTTATGCCTGAAAATGGCCCAATATATGACAAAACTGCCCACTCATGCAATGTAGTTTGTCCCCAGTGCCAAAACTGGCCCCAGATTAGACAGGTATGGCAACTGGAAATTACATGAACTCATTTCCAGTGTGTCTGGGTGCATCTGTGTGATCAACGGCAAGGTTACAGGACTAAAATTGCCCACCATACCTTTAATACCATTAGTGACCCTGGATTGCTTTCTCACTGAGCCTCCTTTTGAGGATTGGCTCTCCCTTTTCTTCCCTATCCAGAACAGAGTCACTTTGGACACATCATATGCACTGATGTACAAATTTAATATCCTATTCCCAACCATAGAAATCAGGTGCACTTCACCTGCCACCCTGTTATCTGAAGAACATTAATATTTACTGCAGAAAGGAGCAATAAAATCAGTTTCTCCAGGGAATTTCTGCAGATTCTGTTCTTGGTACTTCAGAGTACCAAAGATGTATGGCAGGCAGTCTCTGGTCCTGGACTTGTTGGACTTCAATCACAAAAGTCCAGACTGATCATGTTGTCATCCATTCTCCTGTACTTTGGAAGAAAGTTGGATCACAGCTGATGCCCTCAAAGTTGGGTATTTTCATATTTCATTCACCCTGTGCATCAACGGTTCCTCTGCTTCACACCTTGAAACCACAATTTTCAGTTCTAGCCCTTCCCCCCTCCAGACTACCTACAGCACAGAATCTGCATAAAGTGCAAGGCTGAGGTGTCTGCTCATCTCAGTACACTTTATGGTGTGGTTTACCTGTACTAGTGGCTCCAATCATGACTCAGTTTTGCCAGAAAATCCATCAAATCATTCATCTCAATTGCTTATCAACTGTATCCATGGCATTATTTCACTCAACAAGGAGGCAATGATCCTATGGTGACATGTAGTCTCTCTCTTTTGTCACTAGAAACAGCCTTATTGGTAGCTGCAACTCTGACTAGAAGAGCCAGTAAACTGGCATTTTCTATCATGATCCTCCTTATCTGAACTTCTTAATGTTTCACTCTCCCATATGGCCTTCAACCTTTCACACCTGACCTGTCCTTACACCTGGAGTCTCATCTCAAAGAGTGGTTTGACTTGGCCAGACCAGGATCTTCCATTCTCCCACAAGTCTATTTGTTTGTAATGCTATTCCCAAGAATGGCTTGTCAGCTTCCTTGCAATTTATGGTGAAATGGATTGTGGTTCCTATTACCCTGGCCTATAAATTGAGAAGGAAACACATCTTCCATCAAATACAGCAGCAGCATCTGCTGCTTATTTTAAAGGGGTTCTTTTCCTGGACATATGCAGAACAGCCACATAATCCCATCCTCTACATTTGCCGGATATTCACACTTGGACATTAAGACTAGGCAAAATGCCAACTTCAGGAGATCTGTTGACTACCACTCTTCACTGATGCTCTCCTTGCCATCCAGTAAGTACTGCTTTTCATTCTCCCTTCTGTGTCTCACAGAGAGCATAAAAAGTAAGTTGCTTACCTATTGAGTGTTCAAATGGTTGGTGAACTCACACACCCTCTTCCCCAGATTCCTTGTGATTGGGTGGGCTATAAATAAATAGTTTATTATATTATATTATTTATTTATTTATAAAGATGATCTATATTTCTTTTCCCAGCCTCTTGGTTTTCCTACTGTAGTGGCCAGGAACTGAGGGGATCAGCAGGAACATTGTCTTGGTGTATGAGCTTAAAGGGAAAAATTGCCACAAGTAATGCTGTAGCTAACTCCAGAAGCTGCTGACTGAGCTGCAGAGGTACAAAACTACTTGTGCTTGTGTATTCAGATGACCATCTGAAGAATCACTTTTATAGGTTAGATGTTCTTGCCTGTTCTTTCAGGAAGGCATATCACAACCACTCATCTCTCCATTCCATCCATCTTTATACGCAGATGACAACTTCCCAGGCTGTGTCTGTGTACACAACGTAGGGATGGAAATAATATTCAAAGAAGTGGGGTCGGGGGAAGAGGGGAAAAATGAGAGAGGAGGGCTTCTCGTGTTGGGAAAGCCTGGCGAGGCAAATCCTGGCCAAAATCCCAGCCCTGCCAAGAAGCCACCTCTTCACAAATGCTCAACCGGAAAAACTATTTCTGCTGATCTTCAGAGACCTATCATTTTCCCCACCCCAAAATAGCCATATATTGTCTGGGGAAGGTAGGGAGAGCAGCTAAGGGTTGTCCGGCTATGTTCTGACAAGCAGTGCACAATGTCATTCTCTGAGACTTTCCATGGGCTCTTCCACAGGTTCTGGGCTACAGAATGTATCCAGAGGATTCTCTGCTGCTTCTACCTGGTTGGGCATGCACATACAGAAAGAAATGTAGGATAATCCTTTCTAAAATGGCTACAATGTCCCTAACCTCCATGTAATTACGCACACCCACACACAGAACGAGATCTATAGCAATTTTTGTTTTGCAATGCAAGAGAATGGGAGATGTGGAAATTCAGATTTCTCAATTTGGACTGGAATCAGTATAAACCATAATCCAAACTAAATCACTAAATCTGGCCCACAGCCAAATTGGGGGTGGGCTTATACAACCCTAACCAGCAGTTCAGACCAACATACACGTGTGTGGGAAATTCCCTATATATCTTGATCCAAGACCAAAATTATATAGAGCTTAGAAAGTGACTGCAAACTGCAATTAGCCATTGTAACATGTCTCAGGACCAAACAAAAGGCAATGCTTTCTTTTTATACTAAATGTATTTGATTTCAGCCCACTGCTGTATGTTGCACATTTCTGTTTTCTCACCAGATAAAATATTTGTCTTGAATAGTGTTATCATTACAATCCATTTCCATTATTTTGGAAGAAAACATCCATATATGTGGAGGAAATATCCATGCTTGGTGTTGAAAAGTGGGATATTATTTTTAATAAAGCATACAGCTCTCATTTATTAATAACTTAATCTGCCATAGCAGATTGCCATAAATCTGCTTTCTTAAGTCATATTATATATTTATTTCATGTCACAAGCACATATTAACTAGGGGAATAAGATGCATCATATTTGATTCAAGTCAGTCATGGCTGCAAGAGAAGATTAATTTGGCAAATTAAATCAGTATAGTCTGTGGAACAGCCTTTTGGCTGAAGATCGGGGTATAAATACTTAATAATAATAATAATAATAATAATTGTAAAATCTGAAGTGACTTTTATAAAAGATATTGTAGGTGCAAATATTTCATACAGTCAAAGAAAGCTAGTATTTTCTGTGACTTTCAAGAGGCTGGCTATAGGACAGTATGTTTCTCCCATAGATCCAATTGATACTATATAAAATTAAGCCAATGGTGAAACTTTAGAAGTATATTTTCATGATTCTTTAGTCTATTTAACATAGAAAATGGCAGCAGAGCATGGTTCAGTATGAACTGTTGCTTCATTTTGACAAGTTTACAATGGCTCCCAGAGAGTCAGTGTTACAGTACGCTGTGTCATTAAGTGTGGTTTTCAACAAAACAAGGCACCCTAATTATGACCAGTAGAATCACATTTGTTATGGGGAATGCACATGTTCAAAAAATGTTAATCAGGTGACTGAAAATCATTTCCATTTGCAACAGCATACGGCAAATACGCCTTCTACACCAGTGGTTCCAAACCCAGCAAGACAGCACCCTGGTGCACCACAATGAAGTTATGGGGCACTGTGGGATATTTTAAGTTGCCCTCACACCTTTTCATGTGGTTAAGTTCCTCTGAATGGAGAAAATAAGCAAAGAGGAGGAGGGTGGTGACTTGGCCCTTAGCAACTTCTGCTGGCTGGAGGAAACGGCAGCAGTGGCAAAGATGAGTAGGGCAGCAACTTGGTCCTTAGCAACATACTGCTGCTGCACACAGTGACCATTAGGCTGCTGCTTCCTCCTCTGCTTGACATGAGACAGGAGCAGGCTGGGCAGAAGCAACAGCAGCAGCAATGCCAACAGCAGGACCAAGCTGTTCCCATCTCATCCTACAAGAGGTAGTGGTGGCCTCTGCCCTGATAGAGCCTGGCATGCATCATCTACATGTTGCTAAGAGCCAAGTCACTGCAGAAGCCTCTGGACGCCGCCAGCTCTTCCTCCTCCTGTATATGGCAAGATGGGAGCAGCTTGGGACCTGCTGTTTGTGACAGTGCTACTGCTCTCAGCTCCACACCCTCCCTCACTCAGTTAATTCTGATGTTGCCCATCCCTAAAGACAACTACAAAGCCCCCAGATTCCAGTACAGAATTTCCTCTATCTTCATTTGAAGCAGCATCTCCCATTGAGTCCCCTAAGAGGGAAAAAACCTTTTTTTATTTTTGCTTTGTTTGTGCCCAATCTTGAGAGCTGTCCTGTGGGGGGGGGGGGGGAATGGAAGCTGCTTTATGGTAAATCAGACCATTAGTCCATCTCAAAGGGTGCTCAGCAATGGCTCCTCTTTATCCTGGAGAGAAATGACCAGCAGGATGCCACAGGTTTCTGTCTTGGGCCCAGTGCTATTCAACATCATTATCAGTGACTTGGATGGAGGAATGCAGGGCATGCCTATCAACTTTGCAGATGACACCAAATTTGATAGTACTCCAGAGGACAGGATCAAGATTCAAAATGACCTTAATAGATTAGAAAGCTGGGCCAAAACTAACAAAATGGATTTCAATATGGAGAAATATATGGTACTGCACTTAAGACAGAAAAAATGAAATGCACAGATGCAGGGAAGGGAACACCTGGCTTAACAATAGTACATGCGAAAGGAATCTAGGTATCTTAGTAGACCATAAGTTGAACATGAGTCAACAGTGTGATGTGGCAGCTAAAAAGGCCCATGTGATTCCAGGCTGCATCAATAGAAGTATAGTGTCTAGAGTGAGGGAAGTAATAATGCCACTCTATTCTGCTTTGGTCAGACCTCACCTTGAATATTGTGTCCAGTTCTGGGCACCACAATTCAAAAAGGATGTTGAGAAGCTGGAGCATGTCCAGTGGATGGTGACCAAAATGGTGAAAGGTCTGGAAACCATGCCCAATGAGGTGTGCCTTAGGGAGCTGGGTATGTTTAGTCTGGAGAAGAGGTTAAGATGTGATACGGTAGCCCTGATAAAATATTTGAAGGATGGCGCAAGCTTGTTTTCTGCTGTTCCAGAGAATAGGAACTGGAACAATGGATTCAAACTACAGAAAAGAGATTCCAGCTCAACATTAGAAAGAACTTCCTGATAGTAAGAGCTGTTTGACAGTGGAATGAATATGTTGCCTTGGGAGTATGTTGGAGTCTCCCTCTTTGGAGGTTTTTAAACAGAGGCTGGATGCCCATCTGTCAGGAGTGCTTTGTGTATTCCTGTTTGGTAGGGGGTTAGACTGGATGGCCCTTGTGGTCTCTTCCAATTTTGATCCTATTAGTGTCAATGTTGGCAAGAGCTGTCCAGGGTTTCAGGATGGATTCTTTCCTATCCATGCCTCGCAACCCCTGGTATTTCCCTGCTGGTCTTCTATCCATGTATGAATTGGGACTAGCCATGTTTAGCTTCCAAAATCAGCCATAATCAACTGTGTTCAGGGAGGTCTAATTGAAGAATTAAAAGGCATGAATAAAGTTTGCTAGACATTTCAAATGGGTCATTAAACTTCTGTTCTTAATTTCCTCCTCCCCAAGTGCACAAAGCATCCATTACAAGAAACTGTCCTTCTGTATTTGTTCTATTTCAAATTAACTTTTAAATACTCTTAGAATAAAAAAGGGCTGAAGCACTTTTTGTGACTCTGAGTATCAAAGAATGTTTTTTATATGCCAGGCAGGGGTGAATAGGGATGGTCCTTTACCGCTGCATTCTCATTTTTTTGCTGTGTGATCACTTTGCAGGATCTATTTAACAGCACCGCTGGAAACAATTAGTCATCCTACATTATAGAAGTTAGAATAATCCAACATAGAGTGGAGACAATGTGAAATTCCAATAAAAGAGCACAGCTAACAAACCGATGGGGTACAATTGTGTTGCAGGCAAATGTGAACTTGAATATTACCACAGAATAGCAAAATAAAATTAAACAAAGACAAGGCCTAAGAAACCTTATTTGTTTCTTTGCCATAGGCATGAATGGCATAACATTCATGCATATTTGTCAGCATAAAATAGCTCCATCATTAAATTATCTTAAATCAATGCTTTAAAGCAACTAAACGTCACTAACTAGACTTACACTAGTCTAGTGAGATGTCAAAGAAAGGTAGTATGGTAAATCTGCACCACTGTCAAAGATGTGTGGCAGAACCTTTACAGAAATCAGACCCAATAACATACTGATGATAGTATTTCCTTCATAGTTGTGGTGTTTGAAACACTAGTGTAAATCAGTATTATAGAACCTGAGGTAATATAACAATAATCCAAAATATTAAATAGGTGATCTAAAGTAAGTTATTTATGAGGATAGCTCAGTACAGGAATGAGGAAGCTTCCAGCCCCCTGGCTCTTCCTTCAGCTCCTGCTCAGCAAATTACATTTGAAAACAGACTTCCAATGAAGACAATGGAAGACTACAGTGCACAAGACTCCAAAAAGTTGCCCAGTGGCTTCAGTCAACAGAACTCCATACATGCGTCAAGAGAGAAAACATGTTTTTAGAGGCATGTGTATATTTTCAGGGGTTGGCAATCTTTCCCCTTTAAGGGCCGAGGAACTTCAGCTCCCAGAATCCCAGGAGCTATTGGCCAACATGGCTGAGGCTTCTGGGAGCTGAAGTCCCTCAGCCCTTAAAGGGGAAAGGTTGTCTACCCCTGATCTAAGTGAACAGATAAGTGTGTGTTATGCATCCTATAAAAGAGAAATCCTGACTTTGGTTGGAGAGGGCCACCAACCACTGGCATATGGCCCCTAGGCTATCAGAAGTTAATTGGCCGCCAGGCAAAAAAAGCAGTTTCTACATCTGCCTTAATGAGACTGGATAGTATAATGTCTTCTGGTTACAATTTTAAAATCAGGCCAGCAAACAAACAGGAGAATTCCAAAATGCACGTTAGCATTCAGAAGGTACATAAAACCCAAGACTTCCGCTGGTTTATTCCAATGGCTATAAACACTAATCATGAACCATGAAGATTTCTTCATTTCAGGAATGTGAACACAGGATAAGCAATTAGTTTATTGAACTATACAAAACAAGCATTTTGTTACCAAATTTTGTTACCAAAACACAGAAAGTATTCATAAACTTACACTACAAAAAGTGAAAGTGGTACAGTTAAATTTTCATATTGTTTAGGAAAAATGTATCAAACAATGTTTAGTCTTCCATGTAATAAGCAAGTTATTAAAATATACAAATAGCCAATTTTGTTTAGTCGTCTGCATTTAGAAGCAGAATTCTGAAAAAGGCTGCCATTATTAATTCACAGAAATCTGTCCATTTAAGGGCCAAAAGTAGGAAAAGAAAATGGTACCCATCTCCAAAAGATACATTCATAAATCTTCTGTATCAAATAAGTATGGTTATTTCACTAAAAGATTGCTAAAATATTTCGTACCTTGTGTTCTTCCACAGTTGAGGTCTTCAAATATTTTCATTACTGTTAGATTCTTTTTTTAAAAAAAACCAAACCATGTGTCATCACAGCAAACCATTATAAAAACAGCCCATCTATATTATTTCACTACAGGACAAAGCCCACTAATCTCCTATTCAGGTTAATTCCACTTACTGACTTGACAACTCAGTATAGTTACTGAATGAATCACTGTGTTTAAAGTAATTGCAAAGAAAAACAACAACAGAATGTCGTTGTTCAAATTACTGAATAGAAAACATTCAGTGACACAGCAGCAACCCATCCCTAAAAACATTTTAAGGGCTCACCTATCTTCAAATCTTTTTGAAGTTAAGATACCACTTGCTCAAAACTTTATGTATTTCAATATTTATCAATACTAACACTCAACCATAATTAGATACCAAAATCAAAATTCACTATCACATTCTAGAGCTGATACCATACTTCTCTGAATTCTGTATTACTCTGTGAAGGTTTCACATGTGAGTGAGCAACACAATGCTATTCCAGAACAAAAATTGCCACTTTCACTAGTGACTCTGTAAACACATTTTGTTCCATAAGTATACAGTCCCAGGTCTCATCACCAATCCCAACCAAGTGTTAATTTTTCAGGAGGTTAGCAGGCATTATGATGGGAAAAAGAAGGCATTCACTAGTTTTTAGAATGTGCAATTTAAATGCTCATAATTTTGAAGAGCTGGTTTTATATGACTATAAACAAGTAACACTTTCATGCTATATACAGAACTATACAGTTAAGAAATGTCAGCCACCTTTAGAAACTAGCCAGCTTTATGAAGAAGTGTTAATGTTTTTGAACAAAATATATTGAAATTATCTACGTTTGATTTCACACATACCATAAAGGTTGCTAGTGGTCTCTTGTTTTCCATTTGGACTAATTTTACAGAATGCTCCCATTCACATCAGGATGCCTGCACACAGATCGTATTTCAAAGGTTATTTCAGTTAACAAACCTGATTGCAAGCCTAAGTATGCCAACATTATGGTATTTTAACAGTTGTTGCAGCAGATGAAGAAATTCTAGAACAAGATTATTTGAATGTGCAAAAAAGAGCAAGTTGGTTTTATTAAAACAAAAATACTGTTATCCAAAATATACAGCAGTGTATACATTTTAAAAGCCATTGTTTTGTATCTCATGGCATTTAAAATAGTTAACTATATGAAAAAGTTTAAATAACTTCCACTTGTGATGGCTTTATATTCCTGTGTAAGAGTCATTCTCTTTTATCTATACTAAATAAAATTGTATTACAATGCCAGTAAAATGTAAAATATGTAGAAAAACTGTAATGTTTTAACTTGTTAAACATCATATTAACACTGTTATTATGGTAAGCATATCTGTGATTTGAGTATATTAAAGTAACATTTTAAATTCAGGCCCCATCCATTTTAAATTTCAGATTGTGCAGAAAACAAGAGATTTTCCAGCAATCACTTGTTCAAACAGGTAAAGAAATCTGATTAGAAAGCTTGTATCTCTGTAAATTCATAGAAGCCATTTAACATTCAAGTTATAATTTATAAGTATATGGTGTAAGACAGGGGCAGGCAAACTGTCCCCTTTAAGGGCCGAGGGACTTCAGCTCCCAGAATCCCAGACTATTGGCCAACATGGCTGAGGCTTCTGGGAGCTGAAGTCCAAAATCCCTAAGAGGGCCGAGTTTACCTGCCCCTGGTGTAAGAGATGTTTTTCTTGACATTCAGACCTTATATTCACAATATCAGGTGCTTGTGGCTTTAAGTATAAAAGCCATCAGAAATGAAGAATACAATCTATACACACTCTTGTACCTTTTAAACATTAATTTAAAATAACTTATGTGAAGCTGCGTTGGAATGTACTTTAACTGAAAAGTAACACTATAAAGTAGCAGTGAGAGATAGATGAGGACAAACCAACAAGTGTCATTGAGACTATGCCTTGGATTGGGAGATTCCGTGAATAAGAATTCTCTTCTGCTCATCATCAGGAATGTGGCTGACTTCTCCCTCATATCCGTCCCACATGCTCTAAATAGTAACTGGAGTGTTCACTAACTTTTGAAGTTTGGAGGGACATGCAAACATGAGAGAACTGACAACATGTTTACCTCCATGAACAGAAATACTTTTTGCTCATGCAGTGGGATCTAGATTCAAGCCTGTGAAACTAACATTGATGAAACCCACAATGTCAGGAAATTATTGCATCAAGAACAGACTGGTTTATAATTTTCAAACTTTCAAATTTCTACATTTTAAGCTGTCAAAAACTATATAAATTTGCCCTTCTAAAAATGTTCGTACGAACATGTGTTCTGCTATGACTCACCTGTTATAAGATATTACACTTCAATATGATACAACTTATAAGAAAGGAATAAAAGAAAAAAAAGTAACTTTTCTGTTTCCATATTACTGCTGAAACTGAAATGTCACACTTGATAAAACCTTCAAAATGCATGATTCTGTTTTAACTTAACTCAATAGGAAATGGAAGCCAATGTTATTCCTTCCTGACTTGAAGACTCTGAGGTAGACAAGGAAAGTCTGCTCCTTCTTATCATGAGCTCACCAGCAAGGTAAAATCTGAATTGTGGAAACACCTGATGTTTCAAGTGTACTTACAATGGAAGAATTATAATCTCTTTGCCCTCATGTTTACATGTAGATCTCTAGATAGAGCTCAAATGCATCAATCTTTGTAAGACCACAATCAAGGTGCATCAACATTGCCACACAAACACCACATTTTTATGTATTGAAGTAACTATTCAAAGGGAAAATCAATAAGCAAATGGCAGCTAGGTCAAACAAACCATGACTAGCAGGGAGGCAGGTCAGCACATACTTACTTTCACCAATGTGTATATGTATTCTGAATGTTAGCAAACACTATACTTATGGTAACTGAACTTAATTTGTTCCTTTACAAAACAATCAGATTCAAACACTATATTCTGAAAAAATGTTTGCTGCAGGTAATTTCATGAACTTTAAAAAATGAATTCTATTTTTTCATGCTGGTAGTAGAAATGGAAGTATGAACCTGAACATGGTGACTTCAATTTAGCAAATTGATTTATGTGCATGGGTGCATACAGCTGAGGTTTTTTGTCCACAGCACAAGCTGCCACCTTGAGCAAAACTTTAAACTACCTCATCAAATGTAAAAGGCAGTTTCTTGTTCACTCTCCCCCAATCCCCCGCAAAAAAAAGAAAACAGTTACAACTTTGTATACAGACCTAGTACAGGTCTGATTACAGACCTGATTACAGCAATTCATAAATCAGATCAGATAGTAAACGCTTGCACAAACTGCTTGAGGTCCACTAAGTAATCATTTTCAAACACAAAACTGTATCACCATTAGGAACTTTCATGAAGTTAATCTTCCCAGAAACTAGTAGTAACTAATTACTATAAAATACTCAAGAGAATTATCCACCTCTTCTGTTTAAAACATTGTAAACCTTAAAACTGGCAACTTAAGGCTCTACTCTCAAATAAGTATAAGCTTTAAAAAGACAACTTGTTAGAAAGGAGGGGAAACTGGGATCATACTGTACGGTACTAAGATCACCCAAGTACTCGTTTATACTGACAAATTAGCTAAGGGCTTCTTAGTCTGTTGACAGTGTAATGCTGATAGTAGGTAGTCGCTGATTTGACTGTTTGCTTGGAACAAGAAGTTCTGTTCTTTCAGCTCCAAAAATAAAATTTTCTTCTTGCAGACTACATACTGAAAACCTGTTTGCCTCTGTGCTACTGTGATTACTTGGGGCCATACCACCACTGACCTGCTCAAAGGATTTACTAAATAGTGTGGTGCTAGTTCTAGCCAAACTATGACTGCCTGGCTTAGGCAGAGATTGGCTACTAGTCAGAGTCAGTCTCTTTAAAGACAAAAGCTCTAGATTTTCACTCATTGCTCTCTGGCTTTGTTTACGAGACAAATGTTCTTTACAGGATTCACCAATAACTTCCTTTTCTTTTACTCCAACTTTGCTTCCTCCAGACTTCCGCTGACTCTTGCCCAGCTGAACCTTATTACTGGTGGTGCTGCTGTTTGATAAAGCACAATGACTTGTAGTAGAAGTAGCTCTAGAATAAAAACCTTCATCAACTTCTGAGACTTCAATTAATTCTTCTTCCGGAATTCCTAGTTCATCACCTGCATGGAGAAAAAACCCTCAGTTAATAAATAAATGTAGATGACTATTTTGTAACTATTTTGTAATACTATACTGTTAAGATTTTTGCATTTCCCAGTAAAGAGCAAAAGTCTAAGGATCAGTCAATAAACTTACCCATTATATCAGTCTGATGGAAAGTGTACAGTAGTTTGTTTTACCTGAGTAAAGTTTATTTACTAAAACCGAGAAGCATGCTTCTACTTTTATTTTGCAGAGATTTTTATAAAGCACTCCTGTTATTCATGCAAAAGATTAATGAAAGATTAGATATATTACAGAAAGCCAGAAAAAGGTGTGAACC
This sequence comes from Phrynosoma blainvillii, assembly GCA_026167975.1. Classification (NCBI taxonomy): domain Eukaryota; kingdom Metazoa; phylum Chordata; class Lepidosauria; order Squamata; family Phrynosomatidae; genus Phrynosoma; species Phrynosoma blainvillii. Next base: position 45,980,488 of record JANUYF010000005.1, read on the forward strand.
AAAGAATGAGCAAACGTATCTACATACTACCTGCATAGCAAATTAATCATGGAACTAATTATCAGGGTAGTATAGCAAATTAATCATGGAACTAATTATCAGGGTATCACAATAGCCAGTATGGCATCACCTGCAGGCTCTGACATTTTTAGCAAAGCCAACAGTACTTATCTTTTTAAGACTGAAAGGTCACATTTTACAGCACAGTTATCTACAGTGGTAAGTCTGGAAACCAAACACAGTGGAGTATAAAGCCACTTGGCTGAAAAGGTTTTTAATGTAAAATGAAAACAAATAAAATGAACTGACATGGATTATGTACATATGAAAGATGAATTTCCTTAAATCAATTTGTATAGCTAAAACAAAGACAATGACTTCAGAATAACCCAGAGGGCTAGCACTGTTTGCCTTTTGAAGTCTCTCAGTGTAGTTTCCCAAGCTAAAACAAACTTACTTGCCACCAGCATGCTATTAATGTATTCAGCACAGAGATAGTTTCTATGTGCAAAGCATGCAGCTGTGTTTTGTTAAAAGGTAACATGCAAATATAATTTACTGTATACTGCAATTCTTCAAACATGCAGCAATGACCCTTTCAATCAATACCTTTCAGTGTAGCTACACAGTGCTCTGCTAAAACTGCACTCTGCCAGGTGAGTTTATTCCATCCTCCATTATTTTTCTTACAGATTTTTGCCTCCTGATCTCTGGCAAGCTTTTGCTGTCAACTCTAGGATCGGTAGGCGTTTCCTGTACACCCTGTATATGCGGAGCATCACTCTCTGCTGGTGCTCTGCTTTTTTCCCCATTCCCGGTTCTCTCTCCAGCCACATTTGTGACACTAATCTCGGGTATGACAAAGTTGCCCGATTCAGTAGTGTCATTAGCATTATCTGGTTGTTCTAGAATTAAAGATGGATAAGACAAAAAAAAAAAAAAGGATGACTGAAACAAAAGCCACGTACACAAAGAAAAAAAGGAGACAAGTCTGACAAAACTAGAAAGCTGGATGTTATGAAGATGTTTTTGCTTGCTGGCCTGTTGTTATACAGCAATATTAGTAGACATAATAAATTACTTCTACATAAAGTACATGAATTGATTATAAAACCACCAGAAATTCAAGAATGAAACTCTAGGCATTAAATCCCTCATAGGTCACTTAATGACAGTACACAAATGTAAACATATGTTCCTTCCCATTTTTAATTTTTTAAAAAGATGGTAATACATCTGATAATTGCATAAGAAATGTTATAGTTGTAAGTTATATAATCACATATTGAAAACCAACCAATAGATGATTTTGTAACAGTCACCCTTATTTCTGTTATATAAAGATAGGCATTTATCCTAAACATGTAGATATGATAAACTGAAGGATTTAAGGGGAATGTCATTTTCTGTAAGTTATGGAATCTGAACTCTTCTGAAGCCCAACAAGTATGGCATTGACCATTTTCCTTATCTCTCTAGGCTCCAACATAGGATCGCAGTCATTCCACACATATGGTTGGTCATCATGTGAACTGGCTTCTGTATCATAGAAAGGAAATGGAAGGCACATACCATCTTCAATTTCCCCAAACTGCCTTAATGTGCTGCCAATATGATTTTGAAGGAGCATGCATAGAAGGGCTTTTTTGAGACTAAACATCTAACCACACACTGGTACTGTCAACATGATAGAGCACAACCCATTTTCTATTCCCTTTAAGCAATGGGAAACCTATCACAATGCTAATAAGAAAGTGAGTTTCAGATTAGCCAAGTCAATGCATGCCGTCCAAATGCTCTAACCTTTTGTTCACTGATGCTTTGCAAGTTATTACTAATATTTATATTCTACCCTATTATATGACACTAAGGGCGGTTCAATATGATAAATCAATACACAGCTATCGACTGAAAGCAATAAAATGTGATAAAAATGAATCCAAAAAGTTTTCAGCAAAATAATTTCTTAGCAAATTGTAAGAAACACAAAAAACAAGAAGTGAAAAAATGCATTATCTATTCTAGGTCACAGTTTACTTTGAAGCAAACTATTGTGGTGAAAAGCTTGAAATCCCCAAACTCCAATCTCATTAATTTTATTTTCACCTACAACAGTAACCTTTCCTCAAGGAGTTAAAGAACAAGTTGCTTACCTGTAACGACAGTTCTTCAAGTAATAATCTGTGAATTCTCACAAATGAGGTTTGTACCTGTACAATCTCTCTCCTGGAATACTCCAGAGTTGAGTGATTTTGGTGGAACTACACCCTACTCCTTCAGTATGCATGCTCAAGCATGCCTCAGAATTCAATTCTGTGTCTACATTTCAAGCCAATGCAGAAAAAGAGGAGGGTTTTGTGAATTCACAGATGAAGAAGCATTCCTCATTGTCTCTGTGAATCACCCCAATGGTGACTAACTAGAGGATGGGTCCATGTCAGGGCAGGAAGGATAATAGGACTGCATGCCCAGAAAAGGTACTTGCCCACCCATCTAAATACTAACATAAGACAAACATAGAAGGTTGTGGACAAGTTGCAGTTCTGTTGGACTATGGCAACAGAATACTCTTCAGAAAGGCTGTAGAGGTAACCACTAACCTTAAAGAATGGGTATTAAGACCTTCTGGAATCAGAAGGTGGGAGAACTCATAAGTGAGTATAATAGTTCCCACTGTCACTTCAAGAATCTTGGGAGGAGAACTGGTAAATTATTACTGGGCCCAGAATATTTTATAAAGCATTGTGAGGTTCTATGAAAGGTCACTCTGTGGATGACGTCGAAGCCCAGCACCCTTTTTACATTTAAGGTATGTAATGTTCTCTCTAATAGTGTTTAGAGGTTCTGCATGAATGTTGGCAGTTCCAAGCCCTGTTGCAGATGAAAAGTAGAAAATCACCTTGGGGAAAAAGGAAATATCAGGCCACAGCATGACATGATGGAAAAAAAAAGCAGGTAAAGGTGATCACCATAGAGAGTTGCCACCTGTCCTCATGTAGTTGCAGTCACACTATTTAAGACGACCAGTTTCAGGGTAAGTAAACACAAATCAGTTCTCAGCAAAAGCTCAAAGGGCATTTTGTCAATTGCAGTGACAACAGAGTGACAACTGGAGGAATTGATACTGGTGAGTATAATTGTTTCAACTCTTTCAAGAATTATTCCACTAGGAGTCTGAGGAGAGGGATCCCTTAGCAGGAGCAAACCTAGTATTCAGAACTACTAGACAGTCCAGATGTTCTGAGTGTAGTAGAAAGTACAAAATGTGAGGGATGGAGACCTCCTCAATGAGAGAGTCTCAAAGGAAGGAAACCTCGAATGAAGGAAGAGTCTCGAAGGAAGGAAGGAAAATGATTCTACTTTGCCAAGTATAAGCAAACAGTGAAGGTTTCCTTGATGCTTCCAAAACTATCTATATGTGTGGGGGAAACTGTGATCCTCCATAACATCATGGACAGTTACTAAGTCCTGAGAGAGAATAACCCCTTGATAACTGAAACAACTGGTCTATTTCCTTTGGCACATGAATGAACGTCCAGCAAGAAAACAGAAAGTGCATGGTGAACCATGGTTGATGAAGCCATCACACAGTTATCAGAATGCAATCTGACCTGTTCTCCTGTACCTTCACTATAACCGTAGTCAACAAAACAAAGACCTATTACACTCATAAAGGACCACAATGCCCATGGAATGAACCCTAATTTCTGTTCTGCTGCAATACTTGACACATTACTGGTTCCTCATTCTGGTTTCTATAAATGCCAGTCCATTCCAGATCCCAGACATATCTCAGTTCCAAATGGCGCAAACTGAACAAGGTGAACATTCCCTCAAATATCTGCCCAAGTCACTCCAATACAAGGAAAAAATAGTCATCCCAATACCATAGTGACTGGGCACCAGAAGAATGCCTGGAACATGATACCAAGGTCTGTCCTGACTCAGGAGTGGGAATGAAAGAGAATTCTCATCCACTCAAGGTGGCTCTCAATCTAGGATCTCTGAACGTGCCTTTTGTCTATAATTTCCAGGGCATCTCTTTGGGTCATGGTTTAATTTCTGTTTTTTCAATGAAATAATCACATCTGAGGGTTTATTGTTTCTGAAATTATTTTTATTTGTTGTTGTTTTAGTATTTTGTTTGTTGTCATGTTTTGTTGGTATAATTCTGATTTTTTTTAAAAAAAAGTAGCTCTCAAATCTCTCCTTCTTAAGAGGATACCATACAAAGGACATCAGAGAATTTATCAGGAATCTGTGCTAGGCTAATTCCAAATCATACCAATGAAGTAAGATCTGCACCAACAAATTGTAAAGAATCAATGGTAGTGAAGACATTAATACTGACTAAACAGCCTAAAATTGCTACAATATCTGAAACAAGATAACTGCAGGGGTAGCAAGTATCAGGGTGATACCACAGACAGAGCCAAGTGCAATGTCTGGGTCACAGATTCAACTTTGATTTCCCCAGTCATCTTCACCTTCTTTTTCTTAGTAACCTCCTCTTCCTTATCTTAACAATGAAAATGTTTTGAGTCAATTTATCCAGATTCCTTCCTGATGTAGGGAGGTTACATGTCCAAAGACAAAGACAGAGCAGATAAAACTGAGCATAATGTTGCTGCAGAAGCTGGCACCACAGAGCTCACAGAGGCAGAACATGGGACAAGACCTAAGGCTGATACAAAAGTATAGCTCTACGTGAGGAAGCCTACATTAAGGCTGGCAGCGTAGTACTGAGTGCTGAGTCCTCAGCCACCAAACCTGCTGAACTCAAAGTATCTGCTCAGGTAGCCAACATTAGTAATCTGCCTGTTTTTCAGGACTTGCTTGGTGAACACTCTACAAATAGGTCAACATTGGATCTTGTGACCCTTTCCAAGGCAGTATAAGCACTCAGTATCTGTCTGAACAAGCCAATTTATCCCCACATGAGTTATACAACTTGAACAAGGCCATAGAAGCCATCACTACAGGAATGATGCAAAAACCCTCAGTATGTCACTCAAAGATGTAAATAATGAGTGAAGGAAAGGGGAAAAACAAAAGAGATGTTAAACTAGAAGAAAATCACTCCATGTAACTTGACGATTCGTTAGTTCAAGAGAACATTCTATCCAGAGCTGCTTACACATCAGACAAAGAAGAACTAAGGAGAGACAGCTGTGGCACACTATAGCATGAAGGAGTAGGGATGAGTTCCTGCCAAAATCACTCAGCTCAAGTATGTTCTGGGAGAGGGTCTGTGCAGGGGCAAAACCCCATGTAGTGTGATACATAGACCATGACAAAAAAAGTGCAAGGTTTCCACACATTTTGTCATAACATTATGATATCATTTTCCTGAATGGAAAGCTCGAACTTACTTTCTACTTAATAGTCTGCAGCAATATTGGCCTACCTGGCAAATTATCCTTCTTCTTAATAAAGTTAACTGTTCATCCTTACTGAAGTCAGTTGCTTTACTAATACTATCAAGCCTCTTGCCTCACTGTTATCTGCTGCAGCAAACACTTGTCCTAACCAATGACTCGTCAACTTCAGCACCTGTATCATCAAGTATGACTCCTGCAGGAAGGCAATATTAAAGAATGGTTTCTGAAATACGTAAGATACTCTTTTCCCCCCCTGGACTATCAATACATTTACAATTATATAAGGGAGGAAATTGTGTAGCAGTTACCACCTACCAGTCAAATTAGTAATTTTTAAAAAAATCTTACTTTAAGAAAAGGAAAAGCTTGCTATAGTCTCATTTAGGAGACTGCAACATCTTCATATGTTCTAATTTATTAGAACAGAAACTACTGTTTGCTACCACTAACCTGTATATGTCAGGCTTTAATCTACAAGCCTGCAAACTAAAATACTCTAAAGAGCTACAAGTTAGTAGCGAGAAATCATTTCCAGGCCTTTTAAAATATTGTTGAAACTATTACTATTCAGAGGAAAAAAGAAGAGCACAACAGAAAAATTAACTTTTGTACTATCTAATATATAATATACAATGTGTATACATCTGCACACTCTAGTATAGGTATATGATATAACATATATAAACTAATATATACAAAGAGTATGCATAGTATATATAATTCTATATACACTAAGAAAACAGAAAATGTGATATACTGATGGTAACCATGCCTTGGATTTCTCACTGTGATAGTTCTAGTTTGTTTTTCATTCACAGCAATGAATCTATAATCATTAGTATGCCACACTAAAACATAATAGTACAATTAACCAATAACTTAAGCAATCCCTTAGACAAGGTAACTCATCTGCAGGATGAGAAACTTCAGATCAGGAACTTACATTCAGGATCCATTTTAAAAGTCAAAAACTAATTATTCAATGGTGATTATCACATAAACTAATACAAATGAGAGATGTTACACTCTAGGAGTGCAGTATGTTCTTAACAAAAAGCCAACAATCTTAACGACCAGTGAAGTACCATGAAGTAAGTAAAAATTACTATTACTAAATTTCAAATGTTTTACAAGATTGAAGTTGCAGGCAAATATTCAAATTTATGTGGTTACTCTGGGAGTTTAAAAATGATACACTTAAACTTTCAACTGGACTAGAAGATTTTAATGATGATCAAATTCTAGATGTGAGCAATTAACAGTTTCACTGCGAATCTGCAGGTTATGTATTAAAACCTTGAAGCATTGAACAACAAGTACTATATTTATACCCATGCATACTAATAGAGAAAACCAGAGTAGCTGTGGATTAAAAAAATTAGGCTTGCCGAATAAGAACACCTGCAAACTTTGTGACATTCTAGCAGTATCAGAAGTTAACAGATCCATGTTTAAATACCTACACTACCTGCAAATTTCAACATTAGGATTCAGTTATAAAAAATAATTTTAACTACTGCTTCTCTTACCGTGCCTTTTCCATCTATGACCCCGAATTGACATGCTGGTCACTGCATTTCTTGATATTCTAGATGCTGTAGGCGTAATTTCAACCTGAATACATTTTGTACCTTCTTTACTAGATTTTATGGCACCTTGAGGCAATGAAGCTTTTATTGCATTAGCAACCTAGGGGAAAAAATCAGTCTGATTCTGGTTCTCTACATTAGCATATTTCAAATTACAGCAACATTTACTTTCTCCACACACACAGAGACACAGAGGAGTGCATTTTGTGAAAGATTGTATTAGATATGACATAAGTCAAAATAAGTAACATGGCCTTCCATCAGTTTGTAATTATAGATTTCCTTCAAAGGATTAGTGAACAATTTAAATTGTGAATGCTTGTCTCAAAAGCTGCTAAAGAAGTCCATTTATAATAATCTTTTTCCTGCAAGGCTGTTTTTTCACAGCCCACTCAGTGTATGAAAAGCTTTCTCCTGACAATTTATTTCCTGTCTGACTTCAAATCTCTCAATAATATAAAACTGTCCATAATGTGCTCCTGGGGGGAGGGGGGAACAATGCTTTGACTATGGAGCTTTCCATAACTTGGGACATAACTTATTTGGAATATTTATACCCCGCTCTTCAGCCAAAAAGGCTCTCAGAATGACTTACTTAAAAAAAAAATTAGGCAGTTCCCTGCCCTCAGGCTTACAATCTAAAAAGACAAGGAGAAGGGAATGGCAGTGGGGAAAGACTCAAGTTCACTGGTTCTTCTCTCCTTTGCGGCCATGGCCATGGCCATGGCAGATGGGCTGGAGGGAGGGCCTCCTTCTTACTTTGGCCAATGGAGCTGGCCTGCCTCTCACTCCCTCTTAGGCCGGATGATGGTGGACTGGGAGGAGGAGGGCCTTCTTCTTACTTTGGCCAATGGAGCTGGCCTGCCTCTCTCTCCTCCTTAGGCTGGATGATGGTAGACAATTGAGAGTTTTGGAGATGATAGTGAAGAGCTACTATTGCAAGACATGTTATTTCTATCCCCTGGTCAAAGGGACTTTTCAAATGTATGGAGTAAACTATGCCAATCCCTAAAATGTGAACAGCATGTAGATTATTAGTGCACTGTTCCCAAGAAAACATATTCCTCCTTTCTTCCCCCCAATGCCTGGAACATCCCAACAGTCTAATATTTCATGTGTAACAATGGATTTTATTGCATAAACCTTTATATAAATTTGGGATTGAAGATGAGAAAGGCTGTCTCTATTAATACTGGTGTGCTATCCCAAACACTGTATGAACATGTCCAAGCGTACCAACATTGGTCCCTTATCCTGCCAATGTTTCCAGATCAAGTAAAAATGCTTTTATCTCAACATATGCATAGCCTGACATGTCTACTACACTGTTTTCCTCCTTTTGTTTTCTCTCTATTTCATTGCATAGGATAGCAGTTGTTTATTTTGCAAGATTGTTTTCACTGTTTTAGTTATAAGCTGTCTTGGTGGTTAATGTAAGTAGAAGAAAGGTAAGATGGTTTATTAATATTTAAAATGAAATGTACAAAAAGAATTTGACAAGAAATACCTACCAACAATGGTTCTGGGTATAGCTCCAGTTGTGCTCTGTATAAAACATCATCCATTGCTTTACGAGCCAGATCCCATTCTCCATTATAACTAGAAAGGTTTAAAAAAATGATTGCAGATTGAAAAATAGTACTTATTATAACTCCATCATGACCTTATAACTTCATTGTGACCTTAAATTTTGTTCATCATTAAAAGACAGAATAGAGTTAAATCTTGCAAAATGTTCTTGAATTTTATTAGAATACCAAGATTTACCAACTGGACTCAGGTAAGAAAGACACACATTTACACACATTTAGAATTAAAGAATATGGTCACACTGGAATAGTTGCTCAGCAGAGAAGTTTGTTCCAACAAAACTGAGCTAGGTTCATGCACTTATAAATCTAGTTGTGTTTCTCCTAAGCCTTCATTATTAGAGCAGTCTAATTAGGGTAGATGAGTCATTCAATTGTTACAAAAAAAGTAAGATTCAAGAACTCCTTCCCAATCTAGAGCAAACCATCCAAAGATCTACCTGTTGATTCTAAACTATATAATGCCCGCTGCTACACATGCCTACGTCAAACCTTTCAAGCCCCAACATACGCTGCAAATCTCTAGTCATTTGATCTAAAAATCTTTTCTTCCCACTAGGGATGTAATCCTTTAAGAAGTTTCTTCTTTATGGTATCAATGAGTAATTTTAGCAGTTTTCTTCTCGCTGTGAAGTCTTTGAAAACCACAAAGTTTTCTAAGGTTATTTGCAATTTAGGATTTATCTGTGCAAAATTCAAACTTGGTTGTTTTACCCAGAAAGCAACATTTTCTGAGTAACACTTCAATGCAGCAATATTAATTCCTGCACAGAAAATACTGGTTTTTGCACAAAACAACTGCATGCAAATTTTGCACAAAGTAAGGGGTGTTGCAGCCTGGCCCAAAGGGCCGGCCTGGGGTGGAGTTGGAGCAGAGCAGCCGCATCTGCACACTGGCTGCCCAACCCCAGCCCAACGCCGTCCTGACAGCGCGCAGCATCAGGATGCCCTTCCGGGACAGCATGCAGACATGCTGCGCCAAAAGGGCACAGAAAAGCCATGGTGCCGGCTCTTAGGGCAGCCTTTTGCTGCTCTCTTAGGGGTGGCAAAAGGAAGGATCAGGGCCGTAGCATGCAACTGCCATGGCCCCAATCCACTGCTCCCTGGGGAAGCTTTCTGCCACCCCAAAAGGGTCGTCTGCATCGGCCCTAAGTCCCAAACTGAGAAGATTCTCATCAATCCAGAATTCTTCTCATTGGGGGTTCTCAGCACTTGAAAAACATGTTTTTCCACCATTTTTGAATATTTTCAAAAATTCTTTCCATCTCTACTACCATTCTTTTTTTTTTTTTTTTTTGGTACATTCCAGACTAGAACAGAAGCAATGTTCATGGCCTGAACAGAACTTTTAATGCGTATATGGAGAAGAGTAAAATAATTTTAAGACAAAGGTATCATTTGAAATATGAATAAAAATATGTGCATTTTAAGAATGAAGAGGTTCATTCAGAAGAGCTGAAAATCTCCCAGGAATGTACCTTAGGCGCTTAATAGAAAGATAAGGCATAAATGCAGACACTGTTCTCTAAGTAAGCATACTGTACTATAATAAATTTAATGTACAAAACATTTACTGTACTCACAAAGCATAATAAATCCCAGTTAGCATTTGCACCATGAATTCAGACGAAACTGGAATCCTGCTGTTTATGCCTCTGTACTTCCTTACTTGCTGGCGAGGATATCCACAAACACAGATCCTAAAAGAAACAACATAATTAGCATTAGTACTGTTAGTTTAACTTGGTTTATTGTGCGCCGTGTAATAAAGCCATTGTAATGGAAAGACTACTGTGCATTTGCAAGTCAAAAGGATTATCTTCCAACAACCCAGAAATCCACATGTCCAAAATTACAGCAGTTTCTTACAGCCAGTCACATATACTGTTTATTGCTCAAAATCTGCTGTAAGAGCCAATAATACTTAACTGGTAAACACAGCAAGCTCAGCCGATTCTAGCTGAACATAATAAAATGGCCAATCTGAAACCAAAGGAGGCACTGGCCATGAGAAATCCTTAAGCATCAGATGAGACAGTACCTACAATACCAAACTGGAGGCATACAATTCTTTCATTCTATCTTGGGTTTAATGTCTGACCTTGCAATTCAGTCAGCCAATTGCTGTTCAAGAGTCTCAGTCAGTCCAGAATTTTTGCACTTAGATGAAAATGTTTTAAATGCAATCTGAAACTGAAAGGTTTGTTCATTTATTCTGTGTTGAGGCTCAACGACTAATGTTACAGATTCAAAACTGAAAAATATCTTGACTGAAAAACAAGTGTGAACTAGTCTCTTGACTGTATGTTACTGCTATATTCATCTATCAGTGAATAAAATAACATGGCTTCCATTCCCAGTAATCTCTCTCAGCAAGTCTATACAAAACGTTTTATGGAACTAGACACCTTCCAAGAGAATTTTCCGTGTTTTTTTTTAAAGGCTTCTACCTTAAAAATGTTTCACCTTAACCCTTCAGGAAGAATTGGAGACACTGGTAATTAAGGACCATCTTCTCTCCCCACCACTAAAATAGATGGAATTATTTCAACATCCTATCCCACCCTGACTCATAGATGTGAAAAGTGTTCTGTGATATGGGAACCATCCCTCACAGGTTTTCAGTGGTCTGTGGGGTCCAGGAGACCTGAAAGTAGGACTAAAATGCTAGAATTGAAAGGGTTAATGAAATAACATAAAACATAAATAGGCAAAAACTATTCTCATGCAGCACCACTACTTGCAAAATGATCCCATTACAGTTTTATTATCATGATCTTCAAGTGGTTTCATTTTTTTCAGGTATGGAAGGTGAATTGTAAAAGTGTCACTGTGAGCATCTTTACTTCTATAATAATGCACAGAGGTACTACATATTAACCACTGAAAAACTAGCAGCCAAGGAATCTTTTAAACTGAACCATAAATGTCAGGTGTTTCTCTGCCAGCTTAGCTGAATACATTAAAACATGTACATATGTACACAGACCCTCTCTAATTTCAAATCTAGCCTTAGTCAATAATTAAGAGTTGGCTCTGAATACAGCCACCTGCTAGGTCTACTTCCAAATTAGAAAAAAAAAAAAAAAAGGATCCTAAATCTGGAGGAATTTTGCAAGTTCCTGTGTAAGATTTAGTATAAAATGGACTTCATTCACTTCCAGACTAATTTGTTCTGAATCACCATTCCTTACCTTGTAATGTAATTCCAATAACTACTTGTGCCCACTGGAAAACATTTGCTTTTGTATTAATATTTTCCTTATGCGTCCTTCTGCTCACACTTCTTTTTATCCAAATTAATGTATTTAAATTAGCTACAAATGTCAAAACAATTTGAATTCAGTGCCATACTGAAAGCTGTGCAGTAAAGAGATGAATCTCCTACTGTTGTCATAATTCAGTCTTTCCAATTGTGTTTGAGGGCATCATATATCTGTGTGAATCTGTGTAACAGTACCCAGTGAAAATAGGAGACTAGAATTGAGTGCTTTTCTTCATTCTGATAATAAGTTTCAAAACTAGGAAGCCTGCAGTTCTGACATGCAAGCAGACAGAAAAGGACTGTATGGAGCACCCACTGTTTGTTAAAAACTAGCCCTATGCATCCATACCACACCCCTTCAAATTTAAGTGAGGTGCTTTAATGTACAGTTGCCCCTCCATTCTCGTAGACTTGAGATCTACAGTTTTGAATATTCACGGAGGGGCGACCTCCGTTAAGATCAATGGGGTGTGCCCCATTCAAGCCTATGGAGCTTGAATATCGGCAAGTCTCTGTTTTCGCAAGGGGGTCTGGAACGGATCCCTCACAAAAATGGAGTGCCAACTGAACATGCAAATCTAATAGATTCCTGTGTAAATCTTATTTTTCAGTGGCTCATCCTCATATTACAAGGAATTAGAAAAGTGCACCACTGGGTCCTTATATGGTCCCTGATGCACATTCTTTCTGTGACCTTTGATTGCTCTAGCCTCCTTGGAATGCACTTTTTCTGACCAAAAAAAAAAAAGGTGATGCCTCTCGAGAAGCTCTACAAATGGTAATTCATCTTCCAAATAGGCTGCAGGGACCCTGTGCACTTCTAAACAAAAAATACCAATTTTTCAGAACCAGAAATGGACTTTCAGTCACCTCTGGGTTTGATTTATTGCTCCTCAGCATTTTAGAGTCATGAAGACTCTGGAGGCTCCAAGGGGCAGAAAATGGACTACAGACCCATCAGAGTTGCCTACCCAACTCATCAAACTGCATCCTATGTTTACTCTGAATTCCTTTTAGCTGACAGAGAGAATTACCTTGAGCAGATCTGACATAATGACTGAAGAGAAACTGCAGGCATATAGCTTAAGGCAGCATTATAACGCAATAAAAGGAATGTCAACACTTCAAACCTGTAAACAAAACAAAATAAAAAACTCTAAGTAACTAACAAAACAAGAAGGACTGATATTTAAAAGGAGAAAAAGCACATTAGATTAACTTTCATCTTAACAGCTAGCCAACAACATCCAGCTTTTGTTTGCAAATGGAAAAAATGAAGATATTTATGAAACAATAGTTCACAAGGACTAAAGGTGCATCATTTATTTTTACCTGTTTTGTGCTGTCAGCATCTCTCTCTGCAAATGAGGTCCACTGTACACAACCCTAGATAAGCCATGTTGAGAGAGAGCACCCTCAGTAAGAGCCATGGAACCAATACTGGATGGCTAAAGAAAACAAACACTTGAATACATCACTTAGGTAAAGGATAGCAAAGAAATGTTTTAAACAATTAAAAAAGCAAAACAAGTGAATAAAGACAGCAGATAGTTTCCCAACAGAATAGTATCACTTTGTAAACATTTACCTCATAAATACATGGTAAAAACATCACATTTATTATGAGATCAACAGGAAAGTCACACATGCTTAATGAAATGCAGTTCCACATTAAAAACTCAGGGCACCCCTAGAGGTAATGGTAGGTCCTTATCAGATGACAATGGGGTACAATTAAATCCACAGGTGAACAAGGATAGGAAGCTGAATTCTTTTCTCATTAGTAAAAAAAATCATTTTTAAAAGTGGGGGCAAGAAAAGATGCTGCTCTCGTGAAAAAAGACAACAGATAGGGATTGGTCCCAGCTTTGGAGCTGGGATTAAGACATACAGAACAAAGCAAAGGGACACGTTTGTTCTTTCCTTTCAATTCATTCTGTGCTTCCACATGTTCCACATCTTGTGTAATAATTTTGTTGTGACTTTACAGCAGACCAATTTTAGCAAATGGGTCTCCTACTACCTACTACCGTGTACTTTCTACCTCTTGTCTGCATATTTATTTTAGCCATTTGTTTCTTTATCCTAGTGTTCCTGTTTCAGCATTCTAACCCTACATGTGGTTAGAACTGGACAAAGAACAGCACATACTGTGGAGAAGCTGCTCTTCTCATGTGCGATCTCCATGCAGTTTAGAACTCAAGGGTTGCAAACAGCACATAATCTATATAAGTTCAGTTGGTTCTTCACTGGAAATGGGGTTACCCTCATGTTTGCAAAAACAGTGCTGAAGAAAGTAGAACAAGTGCCACCACGCTCCCCATACTATTCTAACTGCATGGGAGATTACAGTGCCAAAATAGGCTTTTCTCTTCAGCTGTATTTATTATTCCAGTGGTTACACGATTTTTGAAAGTACAGTCCACCTGCCCCCATACGCAGGCTTGCCGTACTTGGACTTGAGCTCACACGGACGGCAAGCCCGTGGGGACAAAATGGTGCATGCAGGAGCATGCCGCCATTAAAATCAATAGGACAGAGGTCCCGCAGTTTTTTCCATATATGGGGTGGGGGAGGGGGGTCCGGAACAGATCCTCCACGAATACAAAAGGCCCACTGTAACAATATTTTGTCATTTTATAATACTCACTAGAATTCTAGCTACAGTAGTGTTTCTCTGATAAATTCATGTAATGGAATTAACATAATGCAAAATATATTCCTGTATAAGTCTAGAAATTTTAGTCAAAAAATTGACCCAAAAAACCTGGGTCAACCTATCCAAGGATCAATATAAGTATGTACTTTAACTCTTATCAAAAAGTGAACCATGCTCTTTGAAAGGTGAGAGCTTTATCTCTTCTTGGTGCACCTAAAAGAAGTATCAACCCCTCTACTATCTCATCCATCCCGCCTTTAGGGTGAGCACAAACACTTATGCCTATCAAAAATGTTTAAATATCTTTAGCATCATTTCCCTTTGCTTTATTCTTTATATCCTTTGTTATATGCTGCTAAGTTTTACCCACGACTTATCCACGGTCATATCAAAATCCATAATTTTGGCCCCAAAACCTGCCCTCGACTTATACATGAGATCAAGTTATAGCTGAGTATAATTGGTACATCTTTCATATTTTCACATAAAGGATACTTTTAAGAAATGGGTGGACACACTCTATGGGGGGGGGGATTTTCAGCTCTCAAGATCTACTACAGATGCACCATTTCCCCAAAACACAACTGGAAGTAGATGCATATAAAACTATAAGGGGAGGGGACACAAAACAAGCTGCAGAGAGTATTGAACCCTGATTAAATGTCAAATTATTTATTCTGGATGCTTCCAATAGTTGAAAGTTGCCATTTTTTAAATCATGGGGTTCACAGACCACAAAAAATGTCCTAGTGCTGTGTGGATTCCTTAGCCTGTAGGGCTCCCACCCATGTTTTAAACTGAGGGCCTTTGCAGACTGCCAGAAATAGTGCACATTAAATTGAGGCACTGCCCTGGCTCAATGCTAGGGAGTCATGGGAATTTTTTTTTTCCTGGGACATTGAGCCTTCTCTGTCAGAGAGCTCTGGTGCCACAATAAATTACAGTTCCCATGATTCTCTAGCACTGAGCCAGGGCAGTGCCTCAATTTAATGTGCACTATTTCTGGCAGTCTGCAAAGGCCCTGAGTCACTCTACAAAAACTCTAGTTGTTCTACATTCATTTAGATGCTATAAAAGCACTTGTAGTTTTGTAATTAACAGTACCTAGTTGCTCCAACTGCAAATATTTAGGCTGAAGGATTAGGGAGAGCAACGTGGCCCTTCAGATGCTGTTGTATTATAATTCCCATTATCCCTAGTAAACACAGCTAATGCTGAAAGATGGGAGCTGTAATCTAACAGATTAGAGCACTGCAGGGTATCCCTGAATTAGGATGACAAAATCAAGGACAAATTAAGTTCTTTTAAAGAGTGGTTACAACAAAAGGATATACATCACATGGAATACATAGTATATTTATTAAACTTACTTCATGATATATTGAAGGTTTGGATAAAGATGGAATTGTGAAACTTAATACCCTACTGTGCCCCTCTTTGTCAACTATTTCCTGTAGACAATAAAAATGCAAGATATATTACAATTTGCAAAATATACAAGAACTAGTGGATTATGTAGACTGCAATTCACTTCAGCTAAAGTTGTTATTACCTAGCATTATGTCTTTATTATGAGAAAGTTGCTGCATAGACACTGCATGAAAATTTGCAGTGATAGGAAGAGGGTATTGTGGAAGCAAACATATTCTTACTCTTCATGTTCTAAACCATTTAGTCAAGACCAGCCTACAGAGAAAATAAAACTTTTACAAATGGAACTCTGTAACATAGATAAAAATCTGCCAGAAGATTACCATACAGTTGTGCTGGAAGACTTTCAGATGCTAGAGGTACCATATATATTTATTTGGATGTGAGTGACTGAAACCACAGGCACTGGTCCCACAGATGGGAGGGAAGGTTATACTGTATATTCCCTAGTGTACCATAAACTGTATCTTTCTGTAAAATTAGGTGCTAGGGAACACGGGAGAAGGGTTGCTCTTGCACTCACATCCTGCTTATGAATTTCCCACAGACAAATGGGCGGCCTTTGTATAAACAAGATGCTGAACTAAATGGATCTTTAGTCTTATCCTACCATCTTCTTAAGGTATTATGGGGTAAGAACCTGCTAGCCAAAGTACACAGATGGAAATTCATTCCTTAGAAAATAGATCATGTTCATACAGTGGGTCCTCCACATTCGCTGGGGTTAGGGGCGTGAAAGTTGGAAAACCACAAATAAAAAAACCTATATATTACCTGAGAGAACATCTCTCTTGGAATCTCTGGGTCCTTCAGTGCAATCCTATGGTTGACAGCCACCAAAAATTGACCATAAATTTACACTGGAGGACCTACAAATGACTTGGGTCCAGGCTATTTGAAGGACCGTATTTTCCTGTACGAGCCCACCAGAGTATTGCGATTATGTGGAGAGGTCCTTCTCTCTGTCCCACCACCATGTCAGGCGCGTTTGGGGGGAACAAGAGAGGGCCTTCTCAGTGGCTGATCTCAAGCTTTGGAACTCCCTCCCTAAAGAGACCAGGATGGCTCCATCCCTGCTGTCCTTCCAGCAGCAGGTAAAGACATTCCTGTGTGGGCAGGCTTTTGCAAATTAATCGGTCTGGGAATGTTGCACTATTTAAATTTTAAGGTTTGCATTGCAACATTTGATTTTAACTCATAACTGTTTTAACTTTTAAAATGTTTTTAATTATTTTTTAAAAATTTATATTTATACATTTTAATGTTGTACTGTTTATAAATTGTATTGTTTTAAATCTGCTGTTTGCTACCTCGAGTCCCTATATTGGGAGAAAGGCAGGATATAAGATGACAACAACAACAACAACAATAATAGAGAACTGTTTTCTCTAGGAATCTGTAGATCCTCCATCACAATTTTATGGTCAACTTCCAGCAGAGCTGTGCTGGCAAGACCTAGAGATCCCTAGAGAGAACACATTACTCAAATACATGAACAACTGAAGCCGCAAAAGCAAAGCTGCAATTGTGGAGGGCTGAGTGTATTCCCAAAACCACTGTCATTAATTCTGTCAAGCACATCAGAACCACGGAAAATACTGGCGGGAGAAGCACTAGTGCACATCTGTCCTTCTAACTGTCCATTGCTTGGCACTAGGACTCAACAGACAGACACACTTTTGCAGCTGTCCCATTCACTCATTGTATCTTTCTAACAAGCAGCAAGAACTGAGTGTTATGGACATTCTGCACATTTCCTGTACCTTACCCTCATTCATTCTGAGATCAGAGGAAGCTGTACATAGAAATACATCCACCAGCAGCCCAGATTTTCCTCTGATTTCTCAGTTGCAAATGTATACTATTCAGTAATGTAAAATACTAAATACAATATTAAAATACAATAAAAAAAACTACAGAGACATAATGCAAAATAAAAAGAAAATAGGCAATACAGATAATTGAATATACTAAAGCTATAAAGCATGAATCCAAAATTCCAAGTTTTCACTATAGTAAAACTATAAGGACATGACTACAAAGTAACATCAGCACAGGGAAGATGTGATCATATCCTAGGATTTTTACTTCCATCCAAACAAAAACATTAGTAACTTTTGCTAGATGCAGTTAGTTAAAAGAACATACAAACATCTCACAATGATTTGCACTTTTCCCCAAAAGAGATTTAATAAATTATCTAAATGTGGATACAAACCAAATTGTAAACTCCTAGTAGAAGTGCTTCTATGCAGCCACTACTTTGTAGATCTTTACTGGCAGACACAGCAAGATAGCACCATATCAGTTCTGGAAGAAACTGCAATGTAAACTGCAACAGAAGTTCTTCACCACTACGATAGAATTCAAACAGCTGGTGACAGACTGGCTCCAGTAGCTGAAACAAAGACCACTGTTTGTGAGTGGTTTCACAAATCACAATACCATGCAGTTTCCTGCTTTACAAAGAGGCATAATTTGTCAATTTTCAAAAGAAGCAATATTGTGTGTCAAATATTATACACAGTGTGCCTACTTGTTTTCCTAATGTCTTATTCAACAGGTACAGTTATTTCCTCACCAGTGAAGAAGAAAAGGTACCCTTCAAATTCTTTTTGTCTTTCTCCAGTATTGAAATAAGGACCTTATCCCACGGGGCCAAAAGCAGCAAGAATCCACTAAGAATCAGGCGCTATAGCGCTATAGTTTTCCGCGTGATCCCACGACGTCGCTCAGAATCCACTAAGAATCAGGCGCTATAGCGCTATAGTTTTCTGCGTGATCCCACGACGTCGCTCAGAATCCGCTAAGAATCAGGCGCTATAGCGCTATAGTTTTCCGCGTGATCCCACGACGTCGCTCAGAATCCGCTAAGAATCAGGCGCTATAGCGCTATAGTTTTCCGCGTGATCCCACGACATCGCTCAGAATCCAGCAAGAAACCGCTCGGAATGCAGCATCATTCGCATTCTTTTGAATTTCGGTTTCAGCGGGCATTGCAATAGCGCGAGGTGATCCATAGCGCTATTATAGCGCTAGCGCCATATTTATACTAGCGCTATAGTACTGGAATGATGCTCATATCGCTTTCTTGCCACTTTTGAGAGCAGCGTGGGATAAGGTCCTAAGAAAAGACAAACTCTTTTTCCTTTTGATCCCAATAATAAATAATGGTTATTGTTCATTTATTGAAAATGCACATGCAAAGATGCATTTAACTTAAAAATCAAGTTTCTGGTCTTTGGGCGGTATAAAAAACTGGAATGCACATAGTAGTAATTCTAAGATAGCCTAAATATCTAGAATATGGAATCTTGAAGAAATAAAAATCATTTTTCATTCCACATATTTTCTACTTGTCATCACACTGTTCATACACAAAATTTATTACATTACTTATCTCAGTCCAATTGTATTCCTGTACACATTTACCTACCTCACTTTGTGGGTCCTGAATAACTTTATAAAGAGATGAAACCAGAGAAATCTTGTCCTTCAGATTTTTAGCATAGCCTGGTATAGATGCTTCCGGCACCGTCTAATACAAAACATTTAACATACAAAGTAAACCAATATTTTTAGTTTTTAGTCGAAAATATTCTAATATTTTTAGGATATCTAATATTCTAATATTCTTAAATTATGTTATTTGATTATTACTTATCAAGAAAAAGCTCACATTTATCTAAAGGAGAAATGAAACCTGAATTAAAAAGGATTGCACAGCATGCAGACCATCCATGTGCTTAAACATTAACATTGCTCTCAGGCACTGCAACTACAGGGAAGAGTCTTAGCCTTGAACTAATACTTTTCCTCCATCATATAAATGCAACAAAAAAATCCAATCAACTAAGTAATGTATGGTCTGTTTGTCAGAACAAGTACCCTTTCCTTAAAACTAAAGTCAGAATATTGACCCTGCACTTCCTATGTCTCCAAGTGAATAACTTTATCAGTCTGTGACTCAAAAGAAAAGCAAATAAAAATAGACTTATCAAAGCCAGGATCTAACACTTAAAGGTAAAGGTAATCAGTCCCTTGACATGAATGTCTAGTCGTAACTTACTGTAGGGGGCAGTACTCATCTCTATTACTAAGCCGAAGAGCCAGCGTTGTCCGAGGACTCCTCTGGTGGTCATGTGGCCAGCATGACTACACTGTTACCTTCCTACTGAGAAGTGGTGCCTAGTTATCTACCTGTATATTCATGCTTTCGAACTGCTAGGTTGGCAAAAGTTGGGACCAGTGACAGGAGCTCACCCCATCATGTGACACCTGGGCCTCGAACTGCCAACCTACATATCCTACGATCTTCAGAACTGGCGTCTTAACCACTAATACTTACTCTTACTCTGAGGAAAATGACTAGCTCTCCACATATGACTAACCAAGATCGACTTTCCCAGAAATTAGATCCTCTAACAGAATATTCCAGTACTGCTTCTAGCTCAGAGTTGTTACACAGGAACTGCACAGCACAAGTTCTATTTACACTTCTCGTTGATTTATGCAAGCACAATCAGAGGAATGAGAGCACAGCAGCTTTTCATCATGTGCATTACTGTCTACTGTAGTGCAACCATGCAGACATTACTTTTGTGTTTCATCTTTTCAATTTGCAGTACACAATGGCCAACTTATACCTGCATCACTGAACTCCTAAATAATTATTGTTTTACAGGTTGTGTCTGTGGCTGACATTTTAATACATTCTTTTTGTCTGTATTTTAACTTTCTGCACAGTGCTTAGAGGGGCACTGGCTGAACAATATATAACAAAGCAATATAACAAAACTTTCAGAACCTCACTCACTCATATGAAAATTCATATCAACATTCTGGAATTTATTCTTTACAATTTTACCTCTATATTGGATGCTAACCTAGTTATATTTCAGAATCTAATCCAGTACTAATGGGAATTATTATATCTCACCTTTACTTGAAACAGCCAATGACATACATGGTTCCTACCCTGCATTTCATCCTAACAATGATGTGAGATAGGCTAAATTTAGAAAGAATGGCTGACTTATCTAAACGTTTTGCTAAGAATTTCATGGTTGAGGGCGAACCTTAACCTGAGAGCAGACTTTAAACACAGCATGTGGACAATACTGGGGTGATAGCTATTACTTAATTCTTGGAAATCAACATGAATTACAAGAGGCTTTTATTACCTTGAATTCTGATAACCATTCTTCTACAATCCCTGTATCTGCAGCCAACATCTTCCAACATTCGCTTCGAAATCTTCAAGTCCTAAGATTTATAAAGAAAATGTTCATTTTCCAATACATTTGTTTTCTACAAAATTTGAACCATTAGAGAAGAGACAGATAGAGAATGGCTAAATATAGAGCATTATGCTGAAAGCATTTAATCTGTTCTCATAATTATGTATATCAATGCAACTCCCTTTGCAGGGTTAAAGAACTGCTAACTAAAGAATGGCAGGTGCCCAGCCTGAGCACACAGTCTCTGATATTTTTGCTGCTTAGAACAGCACCAATATCAATTCACAGACACTTCAATTCCAATGTTCTAATGTCCAAAAATGAAGATAATTCCCTTAAGAGCACAACTTGCAAACAGTAGCATGCAAGAGGTACCGTATTTTTCGCCCTATAGGGCGCACTTTTTCTTCCCCTAAATATGCGTGGGGAAGTGAGTGCGCCCTATAGGGCGAAGGGGCCGAGGCCGTGGGGAGAAGGAGCCCTCCTTCCCCCCGCGACCTCAGCCTTTGAATGGACTGGTGCTGGGATCGAAGCGATCCCGGCGCCAGCCCATTGAAAGACTGAGGCCACGGGGAGAAGGAGGGCTCCTTCTCCCCGCGGCCTCAGTCTTGGAATCAGCTGGTGCCGGGATCGAAGCGATCCCGGCCCCAGCCGATTGAAGACTGAGGCCGGCGGGGGAAGGAGCCTTCCTTCCCCCCCCGGCCTCGGTCTTGGAGTCGGCTGGGGCCGGGATCCAAGCGATCCCGGCCCCAGCCGATTGAAGACTGAGGCCGGCGGGGGAAGGAGCCTTCCTTCCCCCCCCGGCCTCGGTCTTGGATTCGGCTGGGGCCGGGATCCAAGCGATCCCGGCCCCAGCCGATTGAAGACTGAGGCCGGCGGGGGAAGGAGCCTTCCTTCCCCCCCCCGGCCTCGGTCTTGGATTCGGCTGGGGCCGGGATCCAAGCGATCCCGGCCCCAGCCGATTGAAGACTGAGGCCGGCGGGGGAAGGAAGGCTCCTTCCCCCGCCGGCCTCAGTCTTTCAATGGGCTGGTGCCGGGATCACTTCGATCCCGGCACCAGCCCATTCCAAGACTGAGGGGGGGGGGAAGGAGCCCTCCTTCTCCCCGCAACCTCAGTCTTTCAATGGGCTGGCGCCGGGATCGCTTCGATCCCGGCACCAGCCCGTTCAAAGACTGAGGTCGCGGGGGGAAGAAGCCCTCCTTCCCCCCGCGACCTCAGTTCAATGGGCTGGTGCTGGGATCGGTCTCCAATCCCAGCACCAGCCCACTGAACAACCGGCCTCCGGCTAAAGGGAGGAATCCTTTTTTCTTGGATTTTCCTCCTTAAAAATTGGGTGCGCCCAATATGCCGGAGCGCCCTATAGGGCGAAAAATACGGTATTTCCATTTCAATGTGTTTCAGTTCCAGTGGGAAAATTCATGATAGTCCTCATTGCCCCTGCCCCCATTGAACCAGCAAGAATAACCTCAGTGCTGCCATCTCTCATGGCCCACATATTTCTTGTCTTCTAGAATGAAAATTAAAACTACTACTACCTTTTATTTTCTATGCACAAGGGAATATGCCGAAATTTTCAAAATTCAGATGACCACAGGATATTTATCATCATGCATTTTCCATACTTAAAAGTATGGATAACACATGAGAAAGAACCAAATACTCTTAAATATCCCCACGAGAACTCAATGTTCAAAGATAAAATCTATGGCCACCATCAGCCTTTGTTAAAGCTTCCGTAACCCACTCCAACACCCTTATGGGTGACATATGTAAGAGAACTCAAAGATGTAAAATCATACATTTCCGGCTACCAGTTGCAAGGGTACTCTGTATGCTTATAAAATTTTGCAAGTCACCTGGGAAGCATTCAAACCACCCAAATAAACAAGCAAGACTTCAAGCCAATGGGATTTATATTTTTTACCATTTTTATGAAGAAAAAAATAAGTCAACTTGTAAACTCATCAAAAATTCCTGCAGATACTTTTCCCTGACTTTCTGAAGTGTGTCTTAAAGTATTAATAAGCTGAAACTCACCGTGTGTACGCATGCGCGCGCTTAAAAATAAACATCACCTTGCAGAATCTTAACACATCCTTCTATCTTTCACACACAGCTCTCTTCACAGTTTTTGCATTTCCAAATAATATATAAAGCATGGCCACATTTATTCTTACAAAGACAAAAGATACAGACTTTAGAACAAGATGTATTTTTAGTCAATTCCTACTATCTGTCAAACTAAGATGGGCACATCTGTCCACTTTTCTTACATTAGTTCAATTACAGCATTCAACAGGTGGGGAAGGACAGAAAAAAAAGGAGGGCACATAAAAGGAGCTAGCCCAGGGTGTACTAGCTCTTAAGCTGTCAAGATAATCAGGAAACCAAGAATTCTTGTCTGAAGTGTATTTATAACAAGTGACTCATGAACACTACTCTTTAGAATACTTTTTCTATTAAGGGAAATTATATTTTAATAAACTTAAACTAATAAAGCTGAGAAGAATATGAATCTGATCAACTAGCACCTGAAAATGTATTAGGATATTTCTAAACCATTTTCTATCTTCTATCAATATGTCATTACAAAGACACAAATAACTTTAAAGGCCATAGTACATGTCCCTCTGTTAAGAGATGAAGGCTAGAGAAAGTGTCTCTTTTCAAGCAACACCATTACAATATGGTATGAGTCACCCAACCAAGACCTTTTGAAATAAATAACACAGTATTATTTAGTACCACTGTGAAACCAACTTACTGCTTTCTGCCGATTTCTCAAGTGCAGGCTCACCACAATAAGAACAAAAAATAGTACTTACCAACTTTTGTATACCTGTTTCTAGGCAATCATTTAGAATGTACCTCCATACTATAATGTTCCTAATTTCCGCATGTCAGAAAGATTCAGCAGTTTTCTGTACCTTGTTCCACATTCTGCCATACTTCTGCTTTTTAATTTAACAAATCTAGTATTTTAACAGTTTGCATACAATGTTATACTGAAAATTTTCTGTATTATTCAGTATTCTATTGTTAGTTTATTTTCTGCATTATTACATAATCTGCTGCATGGTATCAAAGTATCAACATTTTCTCTGCATATTCTTTTGTTCTATATTATCACGTGCCATTCATGTAAAGATCTCTTTCTGTGTTGACCATAATTAGGAGCAAGTTGTTTATTCACTTTTTTGAGGGAAGGGATATGAGATATTTCTCTTCTGCCCTCTACCATTTCCCTTAGTCTATGCTACAGTATGGAGAGGGTGGGGAGCCTCCCTGAGCTATCTAAGGCCTTCAAAACTTTGCAGAACAAATTTCTCCAAAAACTATTTTCTTCCAACTGGAAGTCCTGCAGTTTTTTTGTGCAATAAATCTGGTGGGCCATTAGCTAAACAAGGTACTTCAAACAAACTGCCATATTATCAACTGACTTCCTGCATTGTTACATGGAAATTACTAACAATCAATATTGGAAACCAAACTTACACACACTTCTACATAGTTTCTACTTCCCTAAGCTGAACCCAGCCTTGGGCATGCATAAGAAGCATAAGAGCCAAGTCCAATTCAAACATGTTTCCATATTAAAGGAAACTTTAAAGTACAGTAGGCCCTCGGTATTCATGAAGGATCCATTTCAGACCCCCTGGTGAATACCAAAATCTGCTCAATTTCCATTGTCCCCAATGGCGGCGTGCGCACGTGGCTATGCCGCCATTAGGGACAGCTCCCGTTGTCCTTAGTGGTGGCACATGCATGCAGGTGCGTCATCACTGGGGACAACAAAACTTAATGGCGGTGCAACCACGTGCACATGCCACCACGGGACAAAGAGGGCTGTCCCTAATGGTGGCACAGCTATGTGCACGCACTGCTATTGGGGACAATGTGGGCTTGCCATCCGCAGATGCTTGAATCCGCAGATCACAAGTCTGTGGGCACCGAGGGCTGACTGTATAGATCAAAAGCAGTCTGGTAAGTTCAAGACGAGTATTTTGTGCCTTCTAACAGCAAACTGATCTGCTGAACATCTGTGCAGTTTGGACCACAAGGATCTGGCAACTTATATTTTCTACTATAAAAATCAATAAATCAGGATGACATCCTTGAGCACTATCTCATAACTGGAATATACGACTTGAGAAAGAAAACAAAAGGGTACTTGATTTTGCTGCTTTTGTGAACACCTACCTCTTCCTTCTCTGCTTCCCTGCCACTTCCTCACTTGAGCTGGCCTCGGCTTAACAGAAGCCTGAGAGGGCAGAAGCGGCAGGTGGTGGATGCACCCAGTAAGCAATGGGGGCTGGAGGGGCTGCTAGACTGGCACATGGCTAACCGAGGCAAATAGTGTGACCCAGACAATGAAAGGAAAATTCTCCCCCGTTGCCTCTGCCCTCTCAGCCCTCCCCCTGTGACAATATTAACCCAAGGCCAGCTTAAAGAAAAGGGGCAGTAGGGAAAGAAGTGCCATTCGCAAAAGCAGCAAAATCAAAGAGCACTTTGCCTTTCTTCCCATTCCCTCCCCCATGATAATGTTAAATCATGGCCAGCTTGAGTGAAAAGGGGTAGCAAGAAAGGAGGAGCAAAGTCAAGGAAGCAGGAAAAACAAGTGACCTTTCATCTTCCTTTCCTCCCATCTCACTCTAGCTAGCCTTGGCTTAACATCATTGCTGGGGGCCACATGGGGCAGGCAGCATATGCATCCAGTGAGCAGCGGGGGGGGGGGGGGGGGGGAGGCGGTGCTGGAAAGATGTACAGGCTGAGCAAGGTCCAAAACATACTACAGAAATAACCCAGTTTGAGACCGTTTTAACTGCCCTGGCTCAATGCAAAGGAATTTTGGGAACTATAGTTTTGTGAGGCGTTTAACTTTCTCTGTCAGAGAGCTCTAGTGCCACAATAAAGTACAATTTCCAGGATTCCCTAGCACTGAGCCAAGGCAGTTAAAGCGGTCTCAAACTGGGCTATTTCTGCAGTGTGTTTTGGACCCAAGGTAAACAGAGCAAGCTACATAGCGAGAGGGATAGGTGGGTGGTGGGCAGAAGATTAACTTACCAGTGACAGTTATCAGTATACCTTGTTGTTGTTAACTGCCCTTGAGTCAATCTCAACTCACGGCAATCCTGTGGATGAGGCATCTCCAAGACCACCTGTCTTCCACTGCTATGCTTAGGTCTTGTAGAGTCATTGCTGTGACCTCCCTATTGGAATCTAGGCATCTGACACGCTGTCTTCCTTTCTCCCCCTCCCCCTATTTTTCCTAACATAGGGGGGTTGCAGACTGCTAGAAATAGTGCAAATTGAGTCCACTTTTAGGGTTAGGGTTAGTGCTAGGGAATCATGGGAATTGTTGTTTTTTTTCTGAGACATTGAGCCTTCTCAGTCAGAGAGCTCTGGTGCCACAATAAACTACAGTTCCCATGATTCCCTAACCCTAAAAGTGGACTCAATTTGCACTATTTCTGGCAGTCTGCAACCCCCATAGTTGTATTTTCTAATGAGCCGTGCCTTCTTATTATTATTTAAAATCAAACCAAACAATAAAGTCTGCTTATTGAATGATTGAATCTACTATTTTTATCAATCTAAACATGACTCAAGGGATGCTTTAGAGCATTTTTAAACACATAGCAAATACGTCAGAATACCCATTTGTTGTTATGCTGTTATTTGTTATGGAGAATACCCATACTGCCTATTACAGCAGAATTATATTGACCTAAAATAAGAGTTCAGGCCAACATATGAAATCTTACATCTTCACATGTTTGTAAAACTGTTTTGAAATGCAAACTGTACCACGTTCCAGAAGCAAATGAAGCATGTAAACAGCATGTTTATAAAATAGCTCCTAAAATAGCTGACTCAGGAACAAAAAAGCAGAAGCTGGGTGTGGCATTGCCCTCCTTTTGTGCAATACACAACCCACATTTTCAAGAACAATCAAGTCTGTTTCCCCCCAGAAATCTAATCTGAAAAGTTTTTCTATGTGTGGATTCAATTTCACTGAAGGCTAACTACTTCTGTCACTGAATGTCTCTGAGGCCCCATTAGACTCCCATACAGATGCCAGCTGTACAGACTTCAGAATCATATTGCATAAGGGTCATAGTTTAGGAATGGTAAATTTAAGAATAATTATATCCGTCCACCTTACAAATAAGCCTACAAAAAATAATACAATGGCCTCTCCACATCTGCTGGGGTGAAGGGCCTCCGTGAATGTGGAAAAAACGCAAATAAAAAACCTCACTATTTTTACCTGAGACAACACCTGTAGGAATCTCCAGGTCTCCAGAGCAACTCTATGGTTAACATCTACCAGAAAGTTGATCATAGAATCACCTGAAGGATTTACAAATCCCTAGAGAAGTGTTTTCTCTAGGAACTTTTATATTCTCCAGCACAACTCTATGGTCAACTTCTGGCAGAATTGTGCTCGAGGACCTAGAGTTGTGGCGGCGAAGCCATTATTCCGGCCATGCAGAGGGTGGGAAAGGCCAGGGAAAGTGCAGGGAGAGGAGGAGAACAGATATAGGCCCGGGAGGGCGGGAGAATGTCATCCCACCCCAAAAGTCCCGCCTCCCCAAAGGCAGAAGCCCCCCCAGGATGTATGTCCCACCCCGTAAGTCCATTCCCCCTGGAAGTCCCACACAAACCCCAGCACCACGTAACACCCAGTGCCAGGATGCCTTTTAGCTTGGGCACTTGGCCCTTAAAGGTTCACCATCACTGATTTAGAGATTCCTAGAGAGAACATATTAATCAAAGTCACAAATGTCAAAGCCGCAAATGGGGATTGCCAATTGTATTAGGTTACTTTGTCAAATATTCCAACTTGGAGCTATATCTTATTCCCGTAAGGAAATTCCCGTAAGGAAATTAAGACCTCAAATCAGGGTTGACTGGTTTAAACCAAATGATTTTTAAAAAAAACAACAACACTCCTGTTTGTTCAATTTTTAAAAGACTGGCTATTATTACTATTTTCCAGTCCTCTTACTGGAACAACAACGACTGTTTGAATTTAAACATTTTAACTTTAACAGTTTATTAGCAACATTCAAACTGCATTTTGCTACTCAATTTTCTGATCTAGTCCTATATTGCTGTAGTATTATACTCCTGTATATAAGCTACACACTTAAGTTTTATTTAAAAATGTAAATCATATCAAAGCCTAATAACTTTATTTACTTGTTATATTTATTTATATCTTGCTTTTTTTGCTAAAACTGGGACATAAAGCAGCTTACAAATTAAAAAAACAAATTTTGGATTTTTAATATATGAAACAATGTTTCACATAATAAGAATGATTCAATTTTTTTCCATTAAAATATTGATGCAAAAAAACTCAGGTTTTTAGGTTTGTTTTTTTAAATTGGTTTTTTCCCAATCCTGTCCCAAATCACCTAACTTTGAATGTTAACTGAAATTTTTCTATTTGGGCATTTTAAGTCCCACAACATTAAATTCTGCTTAAAGATAAAGGTGCTCTCTATTTAGGGTATCAATGTCTGGAGGCCATCTCTTCAACCATGATTTTAGTTAGAATGGCAGTAGTATTTACAGTTCAAATTTCCTTGCTCCGGAAACTGTATCTCCAACCACAATTCTTACTTTAAATCAAAGTTTCTCTCTCTTTGGAGAATTCCCCACCTTTTGAAACTAGGCACAAGAAAAACATAGAGTGGTTAGTGTCATATCAATCAGCAGCGCAGTCAACAGAACATAACAGTGTGGATTCATTATACAAAACTGACCAATATCTCCCAACCAGTTCTAGTTTCATCTCTAAAGAAACTCATGAAGAAAAGGGAATTTCTACTGCCATAAAAAAAAAGTTTCCTTGAGAGATGAGTTTCCCCACAGTGTTGGTGTGCTATTCAAAGTTCTTCCCCAAGAAACATACTCCAGGACTGAGGGTGGCTAACAAAAGCTGATGGTGCAAAAAATCCACAATTTTCATGCCATAACTGCCACTCTATGTTATTTGTGTAGGTAAATAGAGAGTTCAGGTTTTCAGAAGATGGTGGGACAAGAAGTAGTATTGCAGCATCAATGAAAAACAGCAGGAAGGGAATCGATGAAAAGAAAAGAAAACATAGCATCTGTATATTTTCCTCTGTGGGGAAAAACAACAAAGAAATACGTCACCAGTCAGAACAATACAGTAAGTAGCTAGAGCTATATACAAAGTATGTATCTACTCAGAATTATCTCCTACTAAATGGAACAGGATTTAGTCCCAGGTAAGTTTATATAATGCAGTTTTGGTCATCTGCAAACTCAAATGAATTCCGTACTTTACTGCATATAGGAAACTGGCATTCATCACAAGCATGCTAGCCATTTATAAACCTGACATGGAAAAATGAGAAGATAATACATACAAGCATAGAGTTTCCAGGATCAAAAGACCTACTTTTCTCATGCACTGGTACCGGTCCAATCATCTCTGCAATTAGCACTTCTGTTTTAGAACAAGAAGGAAATGCTTATAGAGTACAGGAATGCCATGCAGGGGGATTTTTCAGAGCAGAGAGGAGAAAGAGAAAAGTGCCAGCAGTCACTGACCAGCCTGTGCCCCATTCTTTGTTAGGTTTTTACACAACAGCCTTGTGCTAGATAGAAGCTGTAATGAGATTTTCCTTTACACTTAACAGCAAATTGGCAGAGTAAGTTTTTCCAGGTTGTGCTTCCACTTAAGCCACCTGCTACCAAGTCAACTTTGTCTTATGATGACCCTATGAATGAGAGACCTCCACCTTACCCTACAACTCTGCTCAGGTCTTGCAGATTCAGGGTTGTGGCTTCCTTGATTGAGTCTATCCATCTGGGATGTGATCTCTTTTCTTAATGCCTTCTACCTTTGTTGTTGTTGTTAACCACCCTCGAGTTGATCGCAACTCATGGTGAACTTGCAGATGAGACATCTCCAATAATAATAATAATAATAATAATAATAATAATAATAATAATAATACTTTTTATTTATATCCCGCCCCTCTGCAGAGCAATCGGGGCGGCTTACAATATTACAATTTCCATTAAACAAAACATAAAATCCCACCCATCGTTTAAGAAATAAGAGTTCTTCTTATTTTAGACTGGGTGGTGCTGGGCTTAATGTCTCTCCCCCAGATGACATCAGATGCTAATGGAGGGAGGCTCTTCTTAATATTTTAGGCCCGATGGTGCTCAGCCTAGTGTTTCTCCCCCAGATGACATCAGATGGTAATGGAGGGAGGGCTCTTCTTCTTATTTTAGGCCTGATGGTGCTCGGCCTAGTGTTTCTCCCCCAGATGACATCAGATGGTAATGGAGGGAGGCTCTTCTTATTATTTTAGGCCCAATGGTGCTAAAGATTTCCTATCTTCCACTGCTCTGCTTAGGTCCTGTAAATTCATACCTGTGACCTCCTTAATAGAATCTATCCATCTAGCATGTGATCTTCCTCTCTTTCTACATCCCTCCACCTTTCCTAGCATTATTGTCTCTTCCAAGGAGTCATTCCTTCTCATGATGTAACTGAAGTACAACAACCTCTACTTCAGGGGTAGGCAACCTTTCCCCTTTAAGGGCCGAGGGACTTCAGCTCCCAGAATCCCAGGAGCTATTGGCCAACATGGGACTATTGGCCAACATGGCTGAGGCTTCTGGGAGCTGAAGTTCTTCGGCCCTTAAAGGGGAAAGGTTGCCTACCCCTGCTCTACTTTATCATCTTGGCTTCCAGTGAGATTTCAGGCTTCATCTGGTCTAGGACTCATTTGTTTGTCTTTTTGGCTGTCCATGGTATCCTCAGCACTCTTCTACAGCACCACATCTAAGATGAATTCATTTTCCTCCTGTCCACTTTCCTCACTGTCCAGCTTCTGCAACCATACGTGGTAATAGGGGAAACAATGGCTTATACTACATTCTAACTTTTGTGCTCAGTTGTACGTTTTTACATTTTAGAATCTTTTCTAATTTTAACATAGCTGCCCTCCCCATTTCTAGTCTTATTTCTTGGCTGCAGTCATTCTAATCAATGTTTGATCCTAAGTACCGGAACTCTTTTGCTATTTCAATTTCCTCATTGTCTAGGCTGAATCTGTGTAGATCTTCTGTGGTCATTATTTTTGGGTTTTTTTATGTTGAGCAGTAAGCTTGCCTTTGAACTTTCTTCTTTGATCTTTCTTAGTAGTTGTACCTTATCAAGCATTATTGTCTTTTCAAGTGAGTCATGTCTTCTTATGATATGGCCAAAGTAAGACAGTCTCTGTTTTAGTCATCTTGACCTCTAGGAAGAGTTCAGGCTTGATTTGCAATAGGACACATTGATTTGTCTTTTTAGCTGTCCACAATATCTACAGAACTTCCCTTTAGCCTCACATTTGAAATGAGTTGCTTTTCTTCCTTTCAGCTTTCTTCACTGTCCAGTTTTCATAACCATGGATAAAAATGGAAAATGACAATATTTAGTATTTTCCTAACTTTAGTATTCAATTACATGTCTTTACAGTTTAGAATCATGTCTAGTTCTCCTATAGCTGCTTTTCCAAGTCCTAATCTTCTTCTGATTTTTTGACTGCAGTTTCCATTCTGATTAATGACTGAGCCAAAGTAGGGAAAACCTTGAACTATCTTCATTGTCGACTTTGAAGTTATGTAAATCATCTCTGGTTATTATTTTTGTTTTCTTAATGTTCAACTGTGAACCCGTGCACTTTCTTCCTTGACTATCTCCAGTAATAACAGGCCTTTGCTATTTTCTTCTAGTACTATGGTGTCATCTGCACATCTTAAATTGTTGACGTTCCCTCCTCCAATTTTTATGCCTCCTTTCTCTAAATCTAATCCTGCTTTATATGTTTAGTATATTGGCTAAACAGACAGGGTGAAAAAAATCAGCTTTGCCTGACCTCCTTGCCAATTGGAAACCATTCCATTTCGTACTCTGTCCGAACAATAGCCTCTTGTGCTGAGTACAGGTTACGCATCAGGACAATCAAATGTTGTGACACACCCATTTCTTTAAGAGCGATCCACAACTATTCATGATCGATACAATCAAAGACTTTGCTATAGCCTATAAAGCACAAACTAATTTTGTTTTGAAATGTTTTGATGCACTCCATTATCCAGCATGTTTACAATATGATCCCTAAGCCATCTTCCTTTTGTGAACTTGGGCATCTGGCATTTCTCTCTTCATATATGGTAAATGTCTATTACAAAATTTTGAGCATCAGTTTGCTTGCAAGAGAAACTGCAATGGTCCTCTGGTTGCTGTAATCCCAGGTGTCCTCTTTCTTGGGGATTGTACAATGGGCATTTCAAATCTGTGCACCACTGTTGTTTTCCATATTTACTGACAGAATTTAGTTAGAACTAGAGTAGATTCTATCTCTATAGACTGCAACAGCTCTACTGGTATGCCACCTATTCCTAGTAATTTATTTCTTCCAGTGCAGCCTCCACTTCACTTTCTAGAATGGAAGATTCATTTTTATAAGTTTCTTCCTTGAATTAATCTGTCATTCTTTCATCTCTTTTATATAGTTCTCTCCTGTATTGTTTCCATCGTCTTTTTATTTCTGCTTGGTCATGAAATGTGTTCCTCTGCAGGTCATACAGGATCTCCATTCTTGGTTTAAATTTCCCTTTGATTTCCTGGATCTTGTGAAAGAGGTCTCTTTTTCTTCCTTTTCTGTTGTCACCTTCTATTTCTCTGCACTGATCATTTATTTGTTGGATTTATATCCCACCTTTCTCCCAAACTGGGATTCAAGGCGGCCATTATCATAGTATCTCCAGATACAGAAGAGGAAAAACGGACTCACTCTAAAGTTACTCTTAACCAAAAACAGGACTCACTCTAAAGCTACTCCTAACCAAAAATCGGTTATTTAAATAAGGGAAGAAGCAGTGGCCTCATGTAGAAATTAAAGGTAGATACACAGATATCACACTTTTGAAAGCTATGACTTATTAGAAAAATACATTGTAAGAATCCAAATAAATTATTCCCTTTTCTGTCCCCACTGTTCCAAAACCTAAGTTATATACAGTGCATCAACAATAGTGAACAATGTTTCTAATATATACACAGGCTCACTATACAATTTGTTTTTATTAAGGAAAACTGGTATGTTTGTACAAGACTGAACAAAAAAATCTTGATTCTATGATCCTAACTAGTACCGTACTTTAAAGAGCTGATACAGATGAAAGCTCTATAGGGCTGCACCTGAGAAATATAGGCATGACCTCTTCTATAATTAATTAGCTTTCTATAGATTTCATATATGCTTCAGTCATGCTCAGAACTTATTCAGAAAATCATCTTTGTTGTAAAAATAAATAAGTTTTGCTAATTCTTCCTATGCAGACTTTTAACAAAATATACAGCCATAGTATATTACACTTAGCTGCTATTGGGAAACCTTAATCAGGAAGGCATTGTATTTAGCACTTGCCTTATATAACTGAAGTATTACATTACTTTACTATGTCTGTACATTGCAAATCTTCCTCGATTTTTTTTTGAGAATCAAGCATTGGCTGTGTTCAGCAGTATTACATTAGAAGTAATGCTTATCCATTAATAACTGAAATAACATATGAATCATACTTTGATTAAATTAACCCAACATTAAGGTTGTTATATATCAAGCCTTTTAGTTTAAAACATGAGATAAAAATAAGATATATAAGCAGTATGAAGCCCTGCAGAATCTTCTTAGTGTGTATACATACATTTATTTGTGGATAAGAACAGATTTCATATATGCTTGATTCTTGTACAGTGAATTTCAAAACTTTGCTTAGTGTATGATCTCACATGTCTGATGGTTTAGCTAAATGTTAGGGTTTGCCTTGCCAAATACTTTTCTACAACTATAAATTAGCTGTATGGACCTCTGTGACAAGGTTTTCCTTTTATTTATTTTTTTAAAAACTTCAAACTAAAGCAAATATTCAAAGAAACTAAACCACATATTTTCAGTAGCAAATATATTCTTTTGGAGAGGCACTTTCACTTACAATTAAAGAACTTATCAGAGTTCAAAAAACAGAAAAATGTATACAAATATACACACCCAAGTTGCTAGTTTTAATTGGCAGATTACATTAGTTTTATGTGATAAATTACTATAGCAGCAAAATGATAGCAAGAATTTAAGTACTGTTTGAGAGGTATCTATAAGGAAGCAGGTCTGGACAACACAAGCAGAAAATTATTTTGAGATCAGTTATAATAAGAGAAACAGAAAACTTCACACTTCAGTCTAAGAGACAGCAGCAAACACTGGCAGAAGACCACACTATATACATTTTAAGATGAAAGCCACTAAAATATACACTAATGGTTTTATGATAAAAGGATTAGGATATGTTTAGGATACTAACCTGCAAGATATTAGTACCTCAACCCCACAATAAAAATAATCTTTAGGAGGTTAGTATTCAAACATGGTAATAAAAACAAGGCTTGAGAATATTTATTCCCTATTGCAATCAATATGATCTCTCTCATCTCAACCATGATCAATAAGAAAACTCTTGATTACAGTGAGGACTATAAAAATATCCCCAGGAACTTTAGGGATCTTTCCTCAATGACTCTTTATTAAAAGTTTGACACTACTGTAGAGAAGCAGCAGAGTATCAGAATAGAAAAGAGAGGCCTACATGCAAATCCTTATGACCCTCATAAGGATCCTGGAATGTACTCTCAATTAGATTACTAGGGGATAAAATGGGAATTAGAAAACAAAATACATCAGCCAGCTCACTCGTGAAGAAAGGTGACATAAAACTATGATCAGTAGTGCCTCCACTGCCTAGAGAGAACATATACAGCAGAGGCAGGAGTACTCCAGGTGTTCAGGACTAAGGCTATGTAGAATCAGTACAGTACTTGGAATTGGGTCTGAAAGAACCCAGAAGCAAAAGCCAGTGTTAGAGTCAATGTTGTATGATTCCACTGAATGCACCTTTTAAAATTCTAGATGCCACACTGTAGATTAGTTTTCAAACAACTGTAAGAAGCAGGCAAGAAATTGCATTTGCCAAGGATGCTTTTAGGAATACCTGAAGGAAGACAGTTGATCTAGATGTACTATGAGATCTCTCAACTATAAAATCATATGGTTAATTTTACGTCATATAATGAGCAAAAGACCAAAAGGAATAAAATAATGACTTTTAACAAAAACATTAAAGAGTCCACTTTTTGTAACTCTTTGTATAAGTGGTATGCCAAGATTTGCTATTACTAGACAAAAAGCCAGCATTATTCTGCAATCTATTTCACAAACAGTATTTCCTTTCCTGTGTCTCACTGGACTATGTGCCAAAGTAAATTCATGGTCTGATTGCCAAAGCAAACAAGCATTAAAATAACTGCATCTTGTCTACCATTTTAATAAGAGGCAAAACTTATCTGGACAGTGACCTTCAATTCAGAAAGTCCCATATGGGTGCTGATATTATCACACTTTCAAGACTGTAGAAGGTGACAGAAAGTGTGAACACTATTGAAAAAACATATGCCTGAATCACATAAACAGATTAGAAAATCTATTACAACATATTGTCTCAACTTCCCAGCTCCTTCATATCACAAATCTACACAGGCAGATTTGAATGTAATAAAAAAATTAAGGAAGGTAGCGTACCTACACTCACGACATCAACATCAGGTTCCAGTACAACCTGTGTCTTTCAGAAACTGAATGCTGACTTGTTTCTATAGCTTGCATTCACAACTATCTTCTTTATTAATAACAAGGGATTTCAAGAAAAAAACCCATGTGGCTATGTCTCCTTGGCAGAAGACCAAACTGTATACAACTCACAAAGGGATCTTGTAGCACCTATGAGACTAAATGAGAGAAATGCTGGTAGCATAAGCTTTCATAGAATAAGTCTACAAAAGCTTATGCTATCAACTTATTTCTGTCTGTTAGTCTCAAAGGTGTTACAAATCCCTTTGAATACTGATGCAGCCCAACATGGCTGTCTTTGAATTCTGTACAACCTAGGGCTCATTCACACCATAATTTAACCTGGTTTGCAAACCAGGTCAAAAGTGCCTCGTTCACACTCAAACCAATTTCACCCCCAAGTGTATCTGTTGTGAGTCAGAGCAAACTAGCACAAGCCCTCTTGACCTGTGTCATTTTGATAAGGTTCTTTTAGCGTGTTTTTTCAAAAGATGCAGGCTGCCCCAAATGTGAACAAGCTGCTGATCTGTGGGTGTAGTTTTTCCTCATGGCATGCATCGATCCCACGGATCTAGGCATGCCAGGGCAGTTTCCCCCTCCCCCCCACTACACCCATGAGTTTCATAGTTTCACCCATGAACCCACAGAACTGTGATCCTGTGCACAAGTGCAGGATCTGCCAAAAATTTTTTTAAAAAAAACATGCCACACTATGCCCCCCAAGGTCCCCCCCTCCCCAAATCTCTGTCCGACTAGGAAAAGGGGAACCAAATCACCAGCAGAAGTGGAAAATACCTGCATGGAGATTTAAAGGGACCGCTTTGACAGCATGGGAAATTTAAAAGTACAAGAAGCCCCACGGAACTGGAGTGAGCAGAAAGGGGGGCAGTTTGGCAAGACTTTTGGGGTGGGTAAGTACCAGCCCTCTGCCTACTGGCCCTCCCTCCCAGGTGCCGGCTCCCATCACCATTCGAATGTGAACTTTGAAGGGAACACGGACAGATTTTATCGTGGCAAACATAGTGTGAACATTGCTTCAGTTTCTTATCGCTTTATTGTTTCGAAATGATCCAGTTAAGAAACCAGTTTATCCCCCTTAGTTCATAAATGAAGATGCCCTCAAAGCCAATTGACTTAGATTGCCAAGTAAAATTGTTTCAGGAAGGCAATACCAAAATATAGCAAACAACTCTTTGTGGGGAGAGAAATACTTGCCACAGTAGGCTGCTCAGTCACTGTTAAACAAGAACAATTCACAAATATATGGTGCTTTCCATTTCTTTTGTGAATAAATAGACAGTACTTCTAGTCTACCATTTCAACAAACACAACTTTGGAAAGAGACAATATTATGAAAAGGTGCAATTAACAATTTTTAACAGGCATTCCACCAAATGTGCAATCATGCCATTGAACCTGGCTGGTTAAGTTACATTGTTTGTTTAACTATAACAACATTAATAAAATACTTTGTAAAACTTTCTAGGAATCCAAAATGCCTTCCACCACATCTGGAGATCATAAAGTGTTTGAGGTCTGCATGGATTATATGAGGAGCAGGACATTGTAAAACCAGGTGGAAGTTCATAAAATTTACACCAATGTTTCATCTCATAGCCTTGTTATCTGTGTAAACTTCAACCCAAGGTAGCCCTTTATGTGTCTGATGACAATGTGTCCAGCTACAAACTTGATTTAACTTTAAAGGGCTGGTATACAGTCTAGCAGGGATAAATACCCTAAAGGCAACAAATCTCCATGGAATTGGAAACTAAGCAGAGCCAATATGAATTTGGGCATTTTGGTTGACCTAATAATGGTATCACTGTTTTGTGGATTTTGGATGTTATTGTACTTTGCTATACGGCCAACAGAAAGAAACGTCCATATGATTAACAGAGAGCCAGTATGGTGTAGTGGTCTGAGCACTGGATTACAACTCTAGAGACCAGGATTCAAACTCCAGCTCAGCCATGTAAACCCACTGGGTGACCTTTAGCAAGTCACAGTGTCTCAGCCTCAGAGGAAGGCAAAGGCAAGCCCCCTCTGAAGAAACGTGCCACAAAAACCCTGTGATAGGGTCGCCTTAGGATCGCCATAAGTCAAATGCGACTTAAATGCAACAACAACAGCAAATATGGCTAACACTGCTACCACTGAATATGTTTCTGGGGTCAGCTCTGGTTAGGACTTGGATGGGAGACCACCAACAAATATCAGGTGCTGTAGGCTATGTTTCAGAAGAAGAAATTGGCAAAACCACCTCTGAACATTCTTTGCCCAAGAAAACTATGAAATTCAGAGTCATCACAGTCAACAGGCATCTTAACAGCAAACACATTATACAATCTAGCTATAAATCTGCCTTTAAGTAAACTCCAGATGATTTCACTACAGCAAGCAACCTTGCCTCCCTCTCCTCTAGAAGCTTTTAGTGCCATGGCTGCTTTGCTCTATTTATCTCTTTGAGCTTC
The DNA here is from genome assembly GCA_026167975.1 of Phrynosoma blainvillii. Classification (NCBI taxonomy): domain Eukaryota; kingdom Metazoa; phylum Chordata; class Lepidosauria; order Squamata; family Phrynosomatidae; genus Phrynosoma; species Phrynosoma blainvillii. The sequence goes on from JANUYF010000005.1 coordinate 46,018,846, forward strand.
CTGTGCTGAATATTATTTTTAAAAATACCTGTTTAAAGAAGCTAAACCAAATCGTGAGAACCAGCACAGTGTACAGTAGTTGAGTGTTGGGCTATTACTCTGGAGGCCAAAGTTGGAATCCTGACTCAGTTATTAAACCCACTGGGAGACCATGGGCAAGTCACATTCTCTCAGCCTTGAGGGAAGGCAATGGTATCTCCTCTCTGAACAAACTTGCCAAGAGAACCCCATAATAGGTTTGCCTTAGGATCGCCTTAAGTTGGAAACAACAACAAACCAAATCATACCACACTTCCAAGGATTAAGAGCTCCCTCGCAGCAGCAATATAAATTACATCTGACAGTCCTTACAGAGGAAACTCCGCCTCCCCCCTTCTAATATGTAGGACAAGGAAGGGGCACAGAGCCGACTACAACAAGCACAGGCTGTCCCTGCTGCTGCCCGATCCTACTTGGTTTCCCCCAAAGCCATTCTTGCGGAGGTCAGGGGAGGCTTTGTTGCCTGGAGTTATTAAAAGCAGAGAACTGCGGAGTTCCGAGACTGCGCCAAAAACCCGTTTCCTGAGTCGACCTCCCGGCTGGTGCAAACACTGGGTAGCCACAAGTCTAGTTCCCCCAACAGGCTGCCACATATGCCTATTATTCAATTGATTTGCTCACTATGCAAACCATGTGGGGGATCACAAAAAGACTGAGCAGGAAACCCCCTCTCCCCGAATAACTCCTCACTCATCAGACCCCTCTGTGTGTGTCACTGTTGAAAAGCTCTTACTGTCAGGAAGTGCCTCCTAATGTTGAGCTGGAATCTCTTTTCCTGGAGCTTGCTTGCATTCATTGTTCCGGGTCCTGTTCTCTGAAGCAACAGAAAAGAAGCCTCTTCCATCCTCAATAAGACATCCCTTCAAATACTTAAACAGGGCTATCGTATCACTTCTTAGCTGTCTCTTCTTCGGGCTAAACATACCCAGTTCCCTAAGTCTCTCCTCGTAGGGCATGGTTTGCAGACCCATGCTGCCAACTTTCTTTTCACTGAGTCTCAAAGGTGCTACAAGATGAAACACTCCCCAACAGTAGGAGCTGTTTGACAGTGGAATAACGCTTGGGAGTCTCCTTCCTTGGAGGCTGTTTTCAAACAGAGGCTAGAGGGCCATCTGTCGGGGGGTGCTTTGATTGTGAGTTCCTGCATGACAAAAGGGGGTTGGACTGGATGGCCCTTGGGGGGAAGGTCTCTTCCAACTCTTATCATTCCGAAAGATCTCTCTGCATAGTGATTGTACAGACGAACAGGGCTATATCTTTGAGCTCCAAAACAGCAAGGCAGGGGTGCCCAAGCTATAGCCCCAAAAGGGGTTATGTGAAGCTCCATTGCCCTTTTCTCCTGACAGAGGCTGGGATTCGCTGCTAGATGCCAGGAAGCCCCCCACCCCGCCTCCCAACACAAAAGGAGAGAGAGCCTCCGGGAGGGTGGGGGGCTTCCTGGCTTCGGGGGGGGGAGGGGGGAACCCCAAAACTCCGAAATCATCTGCTCCAGACTCCCACCCACCTACCCCCACCCCGAGAAGGCAGATGGGCCAGACGTCATCCTCCTTCTTCCTACCGTTTCTGCCTTCTTTCTGTCCAGGAGGAATTCCAAAGCGTCCTCCATTTTAAGCATGACTCAGAAGCATGGGTTTACATTTCTACGAGTATTACCCCCCCCCCTTAGTCAGTGTCCTCCCTTTGCCTCGGAGGTCCTCCCTTTTGAGCCTGCCTAAGAAGCACAGATTTATATAGTACAGTGTTTTTAGCTTTTCTTTCTTCAGGTCCTCCATTTTGAGCATAACTCAGAAGCGCTGATTTAACAATTACATGTGCCTTTAGCTTTTATTTGGTCAATGTCCTCCTTTTGTCTCGGAAGTCCTCCATTTTGAGCCTGACTAAGAAGCATGGTGTTTATATTAGTGGGGTTTTTTTTTACCCTTTCTTCGGTCAGGTCCTCCATTTGTCTCGAAGGTCCTCCATTCTGAGCCTGACTAAGCAGCACGGGTTTCTAGTAGTGTTTTTAGCTTTTCTTTGGTCATGTCCTACATATATTCGGACGATCCTTCATTTTGAGCCAAACTAAGAAGCATGAAATTATATTTATATTAGTGTTTTTAAAGATTTTCTTGGGTCAGGTCCTCCATTTGTCTCAAAGGTCCTCCATTCTGAGCCTGACTAAGCAGCATGGTATTTACACAGTATTAGTGGGCTTTTTTAGCTTTTCGTTGGTCAGGTCCTCCATTTGCCTCGAAGGTCCTCCATCTTGAGCATGCCTAAGAAGCATGGACTGATATTTCTAGGAGTGTTTGTTGAGCTTTTCTCGTCAGGTCCTACATTCTGCGGTGCCTTGTCCTCCTTTGCGGTTAGGACATCTGGTTACCTTGAGAGAAGAAGCATTGTGGGGGGGTTTTGGGGGGGGGGGGTTGGGGGGGTGTTTCGAACCTGCGACTTCGTGAGGAGAAATTAAACCCTCCGCCGCCGCCGCCGCCTTTTTCCCCTTCAAGAGAACCGTTACCTCAGCCTCCTCTTAGACAGAGCGACCAGACCTGGTCCTCCTTTTCCAGGACACGTCCTCCATTCACTCCAGGAGGAATTTCAAAACGTCCTCCGTTCTGAGCCGGACTAACAAACATGAATTTACAATTTCTAGGAGTGGGTTGTTTTGGGGTTTTTTAAAGCTCTTTTTTGTAAGTCAGGTCCTCCATTTCCCCCGAAGGTCCTCCATTCTGAGGCGCCTTTTGTCTTCCTTTGCGGTGATGAGGAGGAGGAGATCCGGTCATCTTATTCCGGAGGTGGGGAGGTCTGCCATGGCCTTTCTTCTTCCTCTGAGGCTGAGAGAGTGTGGCTCGCCCAAGGCCCTTTGCGGTGAGGAGGACATCTGGTCACCCTGCCCTTACAGAGCCGTTATCCCAGCCGCCTGTTAGACAGAGTGACCAGACTTGGTCCTCCTTTTCCAGGACACGTCCTCCATTCCAGCCTTCTTCCGTCCAGGAGGAATTTCAAAACGTCCTCCATTTTGAGAAAGTCTAAGAAGCATGGATTTACATTTCTAGGAGTGGGGATTTTTGTTTTGCTCTTTTCTTTTGGTCAGGTCCTCCATTTCCCTCAAAGGTCCTCCATTTCCCTCAAAGGTCCTCCATTTTGTCCTCCTTTGAGGCGGTTAGGAGGACTTCTGGCCGCCCTGCCCTCAGAGAGCCGTTACCTCAGCCGCCTGGTCCTTCCAACCGCCCCAACGGAAAAAAGAAAGAAAGAAAGAAAGAAAAGCCAAGAAAGAAAGAAAGAGAAAGAAAGAAAGTTCCCTCAGGGGCGACGCCACCTCCCGTTCTTCGAGGCTCACCTTCAGACTGCTACCGCCTCTCCGGCCTCATCTGCCGACGAAGATAATACGGGACACCGGCCGAGATCCAGAGGAGCAGCGGCGAAAGTATCAGAAGAAAGACTGACTGACTGACTGACGGCAGAGGCCTACCCCGCCCAGCAGCGGCGCCGCCTTCGAGTGGCTGCCCGGGAGAACCAATCGCGATGTCACAACGCCGCGCACAGCCAATGGAAACTCGCCAAAGGGGCGGGAGCACCAGCAGGTCCCGCCTCGTTCTTGTTCTTTTTTTCTTTCTACGGAGGGGGTGGGGCTGTTGCCCCGTTAAGCGAGGTGTTGAGCCCAGAGGGGCGTGGCCCGAGAGAGCGCCAGAGGGGGCGGGGTTGGCTCTGTGACGTCATGGGCTTGATTGACAGCGGCGGGACAATTGGGTTCTGCGGGGGTCAGGGGAGGTGAAGGTCTTCTGCGGCTGCTTTGTGCCTTTCTGGGTCTCCCTCTTCACCAGATCATTCGGCTGCTTTGTTGCTGCTACTGTTGTAGGGTAAGAAATAAACCTTATTTATTTATAATATAAATATCTATATATATATATATATATATATATATATTTAGTAAATATTTATTTATTTATTTATTTATAATTGTTTATAATATAAATATTATACTATATTTTGTATAACATAATAAATATTATGCATAATATAATAATGTATATTCAAATTATATTCAAATTATATTTAATAATAAAATTTATTGTTAATATAATTGTTATTCTATTAATAAGTTCCTGTTAATTAATAATAAATTAAATATTATAATATGTATAATGCAATAAATAGTATTGTGTTAATAAGTTATTATTAATTATTAATAAATTAAATATTATATTATGTATACCATAATAAATATTATATTAATAAGTCATTAATTATTAATAAAGTAAATATATTATATATAACAATAAATATTTTATATCAATAAATTATTATTAATTATTAATAAATTAGTATATTATCTATAACATAGTAATTATTACATTAATGTTATTAATTATTAATGATAATTAATGAATTATTATTATTATTATTATTATATATAGCTTCCAGCTTCTTTAGTTATTGTCCAAGTCTGTGACATTTTCCGCTTTATTTCTTCTTTGTTTCTCTTGCTGCCCTTCTGCAATTGACAGCGGTATTAGTAATCTTGAGCAAGAAAAAAAATTAATAATACATTATTGTATACTATATAACAGGGGAAGGCAACCTTTTTAAGACCTGGGCCGGTCTCCCGTAGCCCAGGTCTTGGCTGGGCCGAGGGGGGGAATGGCGGTGCGTGCACCCTTCGCCACCGCGCGCGCCCCCCGCGCACGCCGCTGCCGCCCCCACCATACGCACTGCCGCCGCCACCGCAGCACATGTCGCGGCCACCATTTTGGAAATCAAAATGGCAGCTGCGACACATTTGCGCACGCGTAAGAGTACTGCACATGCGCAAACGCGTCGTGACCGCCATTTTGATTTCCAAAATGGCGGTTGCGGCAAGCGCGGCCGCAGAGTGGCAAAAACGCGCTGTGTGCGGTGGCGGCGGCAGTGTGTGGCGGCGGCAGCAGCGGCAACCTTCGGCCTGGGCCGGTAAGTCCAGGGACCGGGGCCTTAACCGGCCCCCGGGCCGTAGGTTGCCGGTCCCTGCTATATAATAATACAAGATCTCTCTATATTCTGATTCTACAGACTAACACGGCTATATATTCAAATATATAATATATTTTGTTATGTTGCTATTATTATATTATTATTATTAATCATAATAATATATTTTGTATTATTAATATAATAATATTCATCTTGCTCAAATAAAGTAATAGAGACAGAAATAAAGAAGAAATCAATCGAAAAACATCACAGACTTGGAACAATGATTAAAGAATGTAGAAGAGGAAAGTGCAAAGGCAATGTTTATGCTGAACATAAAAGAAAACAAATAAACACCACTGGAGAAATACATAAATTCAACCTAGACAATGAAGAAATTGAATTAGTTAGAATTCTTGTTTTTGTTTTTGTTGTTAACTGTCTTCGCGTCGATCTCAATCCATGGTGACCCTATGGATGAGACATCTCTGTCCTCTACTGCTCTTCCCAGCTCCTGCAAGCTCTTATTTGTGGTCTCTTTAATAAAGTCCATCCATCTGGCATGTGGGCTTCCTCTCTTTCTACTTCCCTCCACATTTCCTAACATGATTGTCTTTTCCAACAATTCATGCCTTCTCATGATGTGTCCAAAGTATGACAGTCTAAGGGCCTTTACAAACTGCCAGAAATAGTCCAAATTGAGGCCACATTAACTGTCCTGGCTCAGGGCTAGGGAATCGTGGGAATTGTATTTTTTTCTGGGACATTGAGCCTTCTCTGCCAGAGAGCTCTAGTGCCACAATAAACTACAGTTCCCATGATTCCTTAGCACTGAGTCAGGGCAGTTAAAGTGGTCTCAATTTGCAGTATTTCTGGCAGTCTGTAAAGGCCCTAAGTCTTGTCATCTTGACTTCTAGGGATATCTCTGGTTTGATCTGTTCTAGAATCCATTTGTTTGTCCTTTTGGCTGTCCATGGGATCCTCAGCACTCTTCTCCAACACCACATCTCAAATGAGTTGATTTTTCTCCTATTTTGTACCTTAGGTCAAACACTGATCTGAATCGTGACTGAAGCTGAGATATAAGAAGATTAAGAATGGGAAGGGCAGCTGTGAAAGAACTAGAGAAGATCCTAAAGTGCAAAGATATACAATTGTGCACCAAAATCAAAAATGTCCAAGCCATTGTATTTCCCATCGCTATCTACAGATGCAAGAGCTGGGCAGTGAAGAAAGTGAATAGGAGGAAAATCAATTCATTTGAGATGTGGTGCTGAAAAAGAGTGCTGAGGATACTAGGGACGTCCAAGAAGACAAACAAATGAGTCCTAGAGCAGATCAAACCAGAACTCTCCCTGGAAGCCAAGATTACAAAACGGAGGTTGTTGCATTTCGGTCACATCATGAGAATGCATGACTCACTCAAGAAGATACCTGGAAAGGTGGAGGGCAGTAGAAAGATGAACCCCAGATGGACAGACTCAATGAGGGGTATCACAGGCATGAATCTACAAGCCCTAAGCAGAGCAGCAGAGGATGGCAGGAGCTTGGAGATGTCTCATCCACTGGGTAGCCATGACTTGGGGTCAAATCAAAGGCAGTTAACAACAAGCAACAGAAACAAGCAATGGAAACAAAAACTTTGGTGGTGAGGGAGTTAGTAGCACATTAAAGATTGGCAGTGCAATTCTAAGCAGATCCTCAAAATTTAATTCTACATGTATTTAATTAGTCACTCCCATATGTTGCAATGCTCTTTGCATTTCTGTTTTAATCCGTTCATTATTTCATGTTCATGGTACTCTTTAGTGCAAGATACGCTTCAGAAGTTTTACTGAATTTTCTAACAACTTTTTTAAATTAAGCTAGGATGAAAGAAAGCAGCAGAAAAATGGCAGCTGGTGGCTTCCATGTCAGTGGGATGGTGAATTTACTGCACGCTCCGGTCCAGGTCTTAAAGGAACTATCCAAGCTACTATGCCCTACTGCAATGAACCCATTTTGGATAGCGCTTTTAAAATTCAGAATAAAATTCAGTGTGGGTTCACTACCTCACTAACATGGAAGCTATATACCAGTCATCATCTTACTCCTATCAAGTTTGGGATCAGGCAGGGCCAGCACTATTATAAGGCAGAAGGAGGCAAATTTCTCAGGCAGCAGATTTTGGTTATCTGAAAAGGCAGCTAATTATTAATTGCTTAATACAGAGATGGGTGACCAGTAGCTTCCCTGAGATTTTTGGACTGCAACTCCTGTCATCCCTAACTATGGGCTATGCTGAGTAAAGGTGACTGGAGTTGTAAACCAAAATAATCCGGGCAACAACTGTTGCTTACTCTCAAAACCACCAACTCCTTTGAGTTCAGTAAATCAGTCCTCTGTATTTCAACAGCAAAACTTTATTTCAGTAATTTAAGAAGTTCAGAGTATGAGTTCTGTAGATAGGACTAATATAATTCCCAAACATAAGCATAGGATAAGCAATATCCCAACCTATAATAGGGGCTTTACCTTGATTTGTTCATAAACCAAATTACCTTTGCACCTCTCCTGGTTTACCCACCCCTCTTTCATAATTTCACTTTAGACCCTTCCATATTTCCCATGAAACTGACCTTGATGAAATTCAATACCAGTTTTCTCCCCCACACATCTGTGTATTCTCTTGACCAGGCAATTATTTTTCCCCAGAACAATCACTACAACTCCCATCAGCTAAACTTTCAAGTTTCATTTATATATCAAATCCAATTGCTATTACCTTTAACATGTCTAAATATACTTTTATGGATTATATGCATTACCAATTGGAACAAGAAAAAAATAACAGCAATCAAAACAACAATCCACTAGTTATGACAGGATCTGGCAGTATCCTGACGTTTGCCCTTTTTAAAGATATAGCTTTTGTTGTATCTTTACCCTCAAGAGGAAGTATTTATGAGATTTGACTTGACCATGCACCTTGACTTGGAGAGGATGCCATTTGGTGTTCTGCTTTGGCCAGCCCAGGGATCCAGGGGTTTAAGAGTGGGAAGAAGGGGAATTGAACCCCCAATTCAAGCTTCTCCCTTCTAATGTGTTATCACAGCTGTTTCTTCCTAATTACATATCAAGATCAAAATTAAACATGGCTGAGAGAGAGAACTCACTGAGGAGAGGCAGTTTTTGGAGTGGTGGTGCAGGTCGGGATTAATCAGTACATATTCTGCCTATCCATGCTAAGTTTTAAATCACAAGTTACAAGGAATCATTACCACTTCACCTAGGTTGTGCTGCCAGATTTCACATGCTCCAAAGGCTAACTTCTCAATGACTAATGAACCTCACTGTACCCATGGATAGAATCATGAGTTCTCCAGATATTATTGGACTATGTCTCCCACAAGCACCCACATCCAGCACATCGCACTTTGTGATTGTTGTAGTTTTTGTGTGCCTTCAAGTCATTTCTGACCTATGGTGACCCTATCATGGGATTTTCCTGGGAAGTTTCTTCAGAGGAGGTTTGCCATTGCTATCCTCTGAGAATCTGACTTGCCCAAGGTCATCCAGTGAGTTTACATGGCCAAGACAGGATTTGAACTTTGGTCTCCAGAGTTATAGTCCAACACTCAAACCACTACACCACCTGGCTACATCAACTATCACATATTATTAGGCAGTAATATGTGCTGAAGCTGGTCCAGGCCTTGCCTCTGCATGGATAAGAGATGATTTGGCAATCCTGTGCATATTTTAAACTCAATGGAGTTTATCACATGGGAGGCTAAGTGCCCAAATCCTGTGTAGAAACAGGATTTAAATCCCGGAAAAATCCCACAAAAGTGGGATCGTTCTCAGACACATCAGGGGCATTGAACATTAATGCGACATTAACCTGCACAGAAAGTGGACAAAATCGGCCGCTTTTTACTTTTTACTTTACTTACCCACTTTCTGTGCAGGTTAATGTTGGTTTAATGCTCAATGCCTCCGATGTCATCTGAAAACGATCCCACTTTTGCAACATTTTCCCACTTTCTGTGCGGGATGCCCCCCAATGTCATCTGAAAACGATCCCGCTTTTGCAGGATTTTCCTGATTTAAATCCCGTTTCTGCACGGGATAAACTCTGTGTGATAAACTCCATACAAAAGATAAGCTAAACAATCTGCATACTGATGGTATGCAAACCCCATTTGTCTGCAACACAACAGCCTAGTTTAAAGTGTTCTGCCGTGGTCTGTGGAACAACCACTGGAATGCCTAGAATGGTCACTGGCACATTGCTTGGTATTCCTGTAGAGCTTTACACTGCACTAGCCACTGAAGAGGATCATGGCCCCAAATTTACCAAGTTGCTTACAAAATTGAAATGTTGACAAAATCCAGTATAAAGTATGTGGGGCTACCATAAAACAATAGAAAATATCAGAAGGAATAATTGTCCATTGAAAAGTTGTTTTGATAAGCTCTTGGTTACTGCTACCCAAAACTTTTTTTAAAACCCAAAGTCACAAATGCCATAACAGTCTAGCAAACAGTCCTATGGAGGTGTGTAAGGACCTTATCACATGGGGTCTAGAGCAGAGCTAATCCAAAGGGTACCTGCAGCTAATACATATTATTTCCCCGTGTTTACACACGACGCTGCCCTAGAACACGGAGCTAATCTGTATTGTTTCCCCGCGTGTACACACGACGCTGCCCCGAAACTCCACAGAACCCGAAGCTAATCCGTAGCGAGTAGGGAGATTTTGACATTCGGTTTGTTGGGGAAGTACAAGCGGAGCCTTCATATTCATTGCGCAATGGTGGGCGGGGCGGGGAAGCAGGGAGAGCTCTCCCAAGCAGAAAATCCCGGCGAGGGGAAGGGATTGGCGAAAGGCAAACCGGATTGAGAAAGAGGAGGAGAAGGAGAGGAGGAGGGAAGAGGGAGGCGATCTCTCTCTCTCCATCTCTCTCGCATTTTCCCCACCAACACCCCTTCCCTCCTCCAGTCCTCCAGCCCTCCTCCTCCTCCTCGGTCCCCTTGGCTGCCTTTCCTCCGGACTCCTTCATCCCATCCTTGCCATCCACAGAAGCGCCTTCTGCGACGCTGGCTTTTTGGGTGGCGGGAAGGGAGAGAGAGAGAGAGAGAGAGAGAGAAGAAAATGTGTGTGTGTGTGTGTGTGTTTTCCTTCTTCCCACGTGAACCGCATCCGGCGGCGCCTGATCGCTAAATCCCCTTTGGAGCCTTCGTATTCATTGCGCTATGGCCGCCAGGGCGAAATTCAGTTCGTTTCGGTATAGAACTGAATTTATTCTCACTTCGGTTACTTTTCTGTTACTTTTCGCTTCGTGGCCAGCGTTTGGTAAGGTCCTAAGAGAAGCTGATGTCCTAATGTGTAGTCAGCTCTATAAAACCACATAGCATTACCCAAAAAAGTATATAATTCTTAGCATTTCTTAGGGAAATGGTTTTTATTTAGAAGCCCCTCGTATTCCAAAGACTGAAACTATATTTTTCATCTTAGCTATTTTGCATAGCAGTATGGGGCAGGGAGATTCAACAGAAGGAGAACAAGGCCATACTGACCAACGCAAAAGATACGTGGCCTGTTTTTTTGCCAGCTCATTTTCTCTCTCCTGCCCACAATGATTACAATGGGACAAGAATAACTAAAGCTGGCATGGTTTCTCCTTTCCTTGATGTCCATGGAATGTCTCTATTTCAATCAATCAAGTATCTGTGACAGCTGCGCAATGACATACTAGACACAGCACCTGAATGGTAATAGTAAAAGTGGTGCTGGGTGTGTGATCTGGATATTTTCTTGCTATAACAACACAGCACTCATTGAATGAATGCAAGATCAGTGTTGGATGGCAGAAGCTTCAAGACAACAATTAGTAGAAACCACAGCTTCAGAGGATTACTGCTTCCGTTTAAAACCTTTGGATTCAACACAGCTAGGGATAGGTTGCCAGACTTAAAACTGAAAGGGGCTTCTGAACCTTTAATTGTTGTTTAGAAGAGGGAATTTCAGCAGGTGTTGCTTGTTATACAACCTCATAACAGGCAAAATCTGCTAAAATTATTTCTACACAACCATTCAAGGCATGGGAGCCCTCTCCAAGTTTTCAGTTTAGCAACCCTAAGCAACTTAACAGCTGCACATTTATGATACTGTGATAAATCCAGTTGTCTGGAAAAGTCTAAGGGTCATAGACTTGGGAGAAAAGAAAGCTGCTTTAGATCATATCAGCTTATTTGTTTATCTAGCCCAGTATTGTCTACTCTAATTTGCAGTGATTTTTAACTAATGGTTTTAACGGGCCCTGAAGAGTGAAACAGCAGACTGGGACCTTCAAGAAAGGTAAAACATGTTGGGCCTTTACAGACTGCCAGAAATAATGCAGCTTGAGTCCACTTTAACTGTCCTGGCTCAGTGCTAGGGAATCATGGGAATTGTAATTTTTTCTGAGACATTGAGACTTCTCTGTCAGAGAGCTCTGGTGCCACAATAAACTACAGCTCCCATGATTCCCTAGCACTGAGTCAGGGCAGTTAAAGTGGTCTCAATTTGCACTATTTCTGGCAGTCTGCAAAGGCACTCAGTAACAGTACCTCTCTGAGGGAGGTTAACATCTCTCTTCCTGCTTTACTAATTCCAGTTAGATTAGGTTTTAGTTTGTTGTGTAAATATTTATTAAAGTCATTATTATTTATTTTTAAACCACAAACTACACATTTGTCGTTCTTTGAGTTACAGTAGTCTTTATTTTTAGGAAGACAGCTTTAGAATAAATAGTCTGACCCGTGTTTTTGCTGCTCTGCTGATGAAAGTGTACTCTAACAAGTTTAACTTTCATACCTGCGTATTTTAGTTTGCCTTTAAAAGGGTTAACACCCTGGAAACTAAAATTGTAACCCCACATTTACCTCAACACCTACCAAAATATTCCTGATGCAAAACCATGGAGGCTTCTTGAGAAATCCATTGTTCTCTTCCTACACAGAGGATTGCAGCCTCACAGGAATGGAGACAGGTTAGATTACAGAGAAGAATCCTTGTTGAGATGCAAATGGACTTTAAATTTCCTGGACTTTGAATATCTCCCAGTTGCTACATGGCCAGAAAGAGAAGGGGCCTGCCTGCTAAAGATACCCTCCCCATACCGTCTTAACTAAGGACAGAAAGAACGAAATGCAGGCATCTGACTAACATCTCCAATTTTCTCCTGTTTTCTTTGTAACACCTTGCCTGATAAAGAAGCCAGTGGTGCTTCGAAAGCTTGCAAAAAGTATATTGTGCATTTGGTTGGCCAATAAAGGTATCACTGTTTGGTGGATTTTTGTTTAACACATCTGCTACATTAGGAATTAAAGATTTGTGAACCATCATATGTTGCTGGACGGCAACAGCCATGATCCCTCACTTCTGGCAATGCTGGCTATAACCAAAGGGAACTACAGTCCAACTGGAGGGCCATGATACATATCTATATTTTTCCTTCTCCCACCCTTTTTATAGTGGAAATGGCTGGGATCAAACATGGGATCTTCTGCATATGAAGTAAAGCATAAATTCTGCCACTGAGCTATAATGTAGGATGTTAATAAATTATATCTGTAGGCTTCAGGGCTCCCCCCCCCCCCCAGGTTACTAAGGCCAACTTCATATTTTTACCATATTGACAAGCACACATGTGAGATATTTAGGGAGGGAAAGTAGTCTATCAACGAAAGACATACATGAAACACTATGGTGCAGTTGCTTGAGTTTAGGACTAGGGAGTTTAGGTCTAGGAAGACTACTGTTCTAATCCATACTCAGACATATCCCTCAAATTGATGACCTTGAGCCAGCCATCATCTCCTAGTTTAAATTGTCTAACAGGGTTATTGTGAGAACAAATTGAAAGATATTTAACAACTATGCTGGCTTTGAGTTCCTTGGAAGAAAGGTAGGATTTAAATGTAATCAAATTTACAAGTGAGGATCCAACAACTGGACAACCATTTGACTGCTGTAATATATGTAGAGAGAGTTTGCGGTGGCCTAGTGGTTTGAGTGTTGGACTATGACTCTAGAGACTAGTGTTCTATTCTCAGCTTGCCCATTAAACCTATTGGGTGACCATGGGCAAGTCACACACTCTCAGCCTCAGGGGAAGGCAATGGCAAACCTTCTCTGAAGAAATCTTGCCAAGAAAACCCCATGATAGGGTCGCCATTAATCAGAAATGACTTGAAGGCACAGAACACATGCACACACAATATATGTATGACTCTGGAGGCCATAGTTCAAATCCCTGCTCAGTTGTGGAAATCCACTGGGTGACCTTGGAGAGCCATACACTCCCAAACTCAGAAAACTCTGTGACAGGGTTGCCTTAGAGTCGCCATAATTTGGAAACAACTTGAAGGCACACATCAGCAACAAAATATATGTAGAATTCTTTTGAGAGAAATTAAGAGGAGTTTGTTTTATTGCCAGTATTGATGAGGGTCATCTTAGGGTTGCCTTAAGTCAGAAACAAGGCACACAAAACAACTAATTGATTCTCATCCCATGTTTTGGAACAAACAACCTGGAAATGACAGAGGAGGATCACCTGAGTGCATGTTAATATATTCCAGAAAGAGTGGTCCTGGGGAATACAAGAGAGATTCCCATTGTATCCAAGCATCAATCAAAATAAGTGATAAGGACACACAGTATATGTGAGGCTTCAGTTCTCTCTTACATAAACAAATAGGTTATCTAAATGAAAAGATGTGAGGGAGAAGTTAATTACCAATTGCCAAAACTCTTTCTAAAAATCTTCTTTACACTTTTGAGAACTATGACCCTAAAGTTTCTTGTACATTAAAGGGAAATTTGGAGTAAAATAGTACACTCAGAAGCAATTACAAGGTGAAGTATTTATTTTCATGCATCCTGAGCATCTTCTTGCTAAATTGTTAACAAAGGAAGTGAGTTATACCAGACATATAAAGGTTTCCTTTTAAAAATACAGTCCATACGCGGACTTGCTACTTTGAGCATACGCATATGGCAAGCCTGGGGGGTACAAAATGGTGTGTGTGCTATACCATGCATAAGAGCTCACAGTCATTATTTTCAATGGGGCTTAAGCATACGTGTTTTTCCCCTTAAGCGGGGGAGTCTGAAACGGATCCCCGTGTATGGAAGGACCCACTGTAGTGTGACCAAGGCAGCCATGTAATTAATGATCTTTCCTTTAATCTTTCTGGATGCTTAGTTTTGACTATATCCACTCTCCAACTCCAGTGGTAACAAACATATATATTTGAAATCCCTTAGGATCTTAGAAAATGGGGGAAATGATTTAGATTATGACAGGCTTACTAAATCAATCATCAAGAAAAACCATCTGGCATCTCCCATCCCAGATTTCATGGTGTTGTTTCTTTTTAAAATATTGGCTGTGATTTAGCATTCTCATACCAGAAAAAGAATCAAGAGAGGCCTGTTTTGATGGAGGGTTTTGCAGGTCAAAAATAATGTTTTCTTCTTTCATTTCTATCTATCTAAAACCATAAAAATGTATTATCATGATTGCCCATAATTCAAAAGTGCTTTTATATAGTTTCTTATACAGGAATGCCATGAAGATTTAAAAGATTATACATTAATCTCCAGCATACACCTATGTTGCATTTTCAAGGATTAGTAAGGATTTGGATGAGTCATTATTTTTTCAATTTTATATATGATATAGAAGCAGAAATGTTTCAACATGCTCATAACCTTCATGCTGACCTGGGTGGTTCCTTATTAGGATTATTATTCCAAGCCACAGCTTATTCTTCTCATTCCTCCACCCCGCCTTCTTAAATTCTCGTGCAAACTGAGAAATAAAGGTGAATAATACACATACAATGTTCTGCGCTGAACACATGTACAGTAATCTGCACTTTTGTAAGAATCCACAACCATTTCTATTTGCACTTGTTTGCTGAATAAACTGATTGCCAAGTACATCTGTAATTTGGTTTCTCAAACCTACTTTCATCAGTATTAACTATCACCCCTTATCTACTACCAAATTTCAGTGGTATTTAATATATAGAAACATATTCATACATTTCAAAAACTTGAAATGTTACTCACTATTTTGTGACATTTTGTTGTTCCAAAAGATATTGGATTTCTGAGTAACTGAGGCATGAAGGTGGCAACAAAAGTTTTGACACAACAGATCAGTGTATCTGTGAATAGGTCACTGGATAATTATGCAACATTATTTTGCTTATTCAAGCTTCCAGCCATAACAGATGGGGCCTTTGAATGCATTAAAAAAAACAACAACAGTGCCTCTCTATGGAAAAAGAAACCAGGACTTCACTAGAGACAATTTTAGCAACAGCCAAGGTCAAGAAGGGCTGAGTTATATTTAATTCAACTAAAATAGGAGTGGTAATTTTGGTACAGGTTTAATTCTCTACTTGTCTGTCTCTCCCACTCCCGCTCTCTCTTTTATTAAATAGATAGAATGCCATACATTTGCAAGCACTGATTATGACTGATAGACTGCTAAGCAACAGAAGTGCTGCCATCAAAGCAGAAGGAAAAAGGAGAATTACAATGTATCCTGTGCTATGCCTTTGTGTGTGTGTGCATGCACGCAGAGAGAAGTTGCTGTATATACTCATGTATAAGTCTAGAAATTTTAGTCAAAAAATTGACTTAGGGGGGAAGCAGACGAGGGCATCCAAGACGCCCTGCAACGGTGCGCCGCGGGACTGGAGCAGTCGCACCGTGGTGCACTGTCGGCGCCTTTGAAAGGAGTGCAAAAATAGCACTCCTTTCAGGGCCTCGGCAGACGGCTTATTGAGCCATCTCCGAGGCAAGGAAGAGGAGGGGCAGCCACACGCGCGGCGCCCCTTCCTCTTCCCGAGGTCGTCCTCGGAGCCGCCGGCCCTCCGCACGTCCAGCGCTCCGGGGACAACCTCCCGCTGCAGCGACCGCACGCGCTGTGGCGGAAAAGTCAGTGAAAGTGCGCCTGACGCTTTTAGGGCGCACTTTCACTGACTTCTGAAAGGAGCGCTATTTTTGCACTCCTTTCAGAGGCGCCGACGGTGCGCCGCGGTGCAACTGCTCCAGTCCCGCGGCGCACCGTCGCAGGGCGTCTTGGACGCCCTCGTCTGCTTCCCCCCTCAGAAGTCAGTGAAAGTGCGCCCTAAAAGCATTGGGCGCACTTTCACTGACTTTTCCCCACAGCGCGTGTGGTCGCTGCGGTGGGAGGTTGTCCCCGGAGCGCCAGACGTGCGGAGGGCCGGCGGCTCCGAGGACAACCACGGGAAGAGGAAGGGGCGCCGCGCGTGCGGCTGCCCTTCTTCTTCCTTGCCTCGGAGACGGCTCACTAAGCCGTCTGCCGAGGCCCTTACAAAACCTGAGTCGACTTATCCATAGGTCAATGTAAGTACTGTACTTTAACTCTTTTTAAAAATGAACCATCCTCTGGTGAAAGGCAAGAGTGTAATCTGTCCTGGAAGCAATAACTCCCCCCCCCCACACACACACACTTTCATCCATCCAGCCTTCAGTGTGAGCACAAACAGTTATGCCTGCTGGATTTTTAAAAGTTCTTTGGCATTATTTTGCTTTGCTTCATCCATTAGAATGATCCTTTGTTACAAAGCACTAAGTTTTACCCTCGACCTATCCATGGGTCATGTAAAAATCCATAATTTTGGCCCCAAAGCCTGTCCTCAACTTACACATGAGGTTGACTAGTCGAGCATGTACAGAAATTCAAAGCATAGAATCATAGAATCATAGAGTTGGAAGAGACCACAAGGGCCATCCAGTCCAACCCCCCTGCCATGCAGGAACTCCCAATCAAAGCATCCCACACAGATGGCCATCCAGCCTCTGCTTAAAGACCTCCAAGGAAGGAGATTCCACTACTCTCCGAGGGAGTGTGTTCCACTGTTGAACAGCCCTTACTGTCAGGAAGTTCCCCCTAATGTTGAGGTGGAATCTCTTTTCCTGGAGCTTACATCCATTGTTTCGGGTCCTAGTCTCTGGAGCAGCAGAAAACAAGCTTGTTCCCTCCTCAATACGACATTCCTTCAAATATTTAAACACGGCTATCATATCACCTCTTAACCTTCTCTTCTCCAGGCTAAACATCCCCAGCTCCCTAAGTCGTTCCTCATAGGGCTTGGTTTCCACACCCTTCACCATTTTAGTTGCCCTCCTTTGGACACGCTCCAGTTTCTCCAGTTGCAGTCGCAGAAGGCCAATATAAATTATGTCCTACAAACTGTTCTGAAGTTCAGACATGAGTTACTAGGCATCCTCAGGCAACTGACAAAGTCCCCACAGAATCCTCTTCTGGTGCAAGAAACTTGTGAATTTTTCAAGAAAGGAGTCTAAACAATGGTGGTAAATAGTACGGGCAAGAGATATGGCTTAGGGCCCATACAGCCATTATATCCTGCCAATGGTTCTGACCCAGTTCTGTCCCTGGGATGGCACGGCAATGAGCAGGTATTCACACAGCCACATGCTGTCATGCCATGGAGCCAGCACCATCATGCACCCCTTACCTGCCACCACATCCACTGGGGAAGCCCCTGCTGTGGCCAATAAGGGTGGACGCGGGGCGTCTGGTGATGTGGGTGAAGCCAAGTACTCTGTTTTCACTGTCACAGGCCATGACTGGGACCTGCACAGAGAATTGCAACGGCAGTGGTAAGTAAGGGCACAGCAGACAGTGTGGTCTGTTGGCTGTCCCAGTGAAGTTTCCAGGAAACTTACCTGCAAATAGCCCATCCTTTTAGACTGACACAATAGCCTTTTGGGCCAGGATCAGTCCAGAACTGCCAGATCAGTGTCCAGACTGGCTGATTCCAGCCTGGGGCTATTGGCCTGCCTTGTCCGTACAGGACAACACAAGGCCAGGGGGAATGCAGCCCTTTTGACCCATGTGTTCAGCCCCTCAGACAACTTAAATACAAACAAGCCACTAACAAGAAGTCCAGATATCTACTTACCAAGAGCTCAAATATGAAACTGCTGGTCTTTAAGGCAACCGATGTAACACAAGTTTTGAAAAAGGAACAAGGACGAAGAGAAGAACTAGAAGTTTCTACACTAATGGAAGAAGAAGAAGTCTTGCTGGAGAAAAATTAGAATGGTGTCTGCAAAGGGAGGTCTTCCCTCAATAAATGTTTAAGTCGTTTAGCAATATCAATAAGAATGTAGTGGCGAGATGTTGAAGGGTATGCATGAAACACTGTCCTTATCATTCCTAACATGTCCAACATCTTTGACTTGAGGAAGACATTCTGGAGATTGCTTCTTCCTATGTCCACCTGACTGTGCCACAAAAAATCTGGTTTTACCTGGGTTCTCTTTTGTTGTTATCATTTTTATTTTATTTCTAGCCTGCCTTTCCTCCAAAAGTTTGACTCAAGGTGGCTTACAAACTAAAATGAATATCATATAGCTAAAAGCATACAATGAAGCAACAGTCGTATTAAACTATTAGCAAAATTAAAACAATTCAACACATACAATTAAAATAATAAAAAACTGTATGAAAACAGTACCATTAAAACAATAGCCTCTTAAAATATAGCACAGTTTAGTATCAATTGCACAGAAGCTTCCCTTTGCATTGATGAGAACAAGAGCAGAAGTCCCTTTCAGGTCTGTCTGTTCACCAAGGGAATGGGTTGAGTGCACATTCACATCCCTGCCCACTTTTACCCCTTATGTGTCCAAATCCTATTAATGCTGATCCTTTAATTCTGAAACAGGGTTGGCAAATATTATATTCTAACAACACACATTCCCCCCCCCCCATTAAACAGAAGAAGCCTATATATTGGATGAGCCTTAGGCCAATTATTTTCTACTCTCTTTCTGGCAACTTCACTCTCTGTTGTCTCTTCCCAGCCCATCTCTTCAAAGGAGCCTTTCCTCACCCTGTCCAAACAAATTTCTTCTGTTTTGAGTGATCCCTTCCAACCAGGACTGTACACACTATTTTGTGTTGCTCACCATATTAAGAATATTTGTAGATTTATTATTTAAATTCAAAGGGAGTTCACAGTTACATAAAACACAATACAGCCCAGGAAATTGACAGAGTAAAAGAATTAAACAAGTAATTTGACTCTGGCTTGCCATCCTGATTTGCAAAAATTCCTCAAAGCACAATTTGCCAAGTCTGATATGATAACAAAGCAGAAGATGCTAAATTAAGCTGGATGTACAATAGCAGAAGGAAATATATCTCCACATGAGTTGTTCCCTTCAAATATGTTCTGCAATTAGAGCATATGAGATTTGAATGTAGCATGCACTTTACAATGTAAGACTTACATAATCACAACATTATGGTTCTGCAATCAAAAAATTAGATAAAAAATTTAGCACCAGATGTCAAAATCCTTTTTATATAATAGCAACACCTTTAGCAATTAACTTATTTGCAATAGATTTTTAATTCCTTTCCCTGTCCTGGGCTCATACCATTTTACATTGCTGTTATGCTATTTAAGGTTTCAAGATGCTAGGTTTCAAAATTCCCAAGTCTATGATCAAATCTACTATTAGTACCTTGAACTAGTCATTTTTGTAAACAAAAGATCTGATACCAGAATCTTATATAAATCTTATGTATACCAGACTGTGTTTGTAATATATGATAACAGAAACAACAGCTGTTTTATGATTGATTGGCTGTTGCAGGAAACTCATAATAGCAAAATGTATTTACACCAGTACTCTGAGATTGCAGGTTCAGGCCTTAAGCAGATGGGCAGGATAGCACGGGACAAGCCCATGCTATCCTGCCCTGGGTCATTCTCTGAGCTGGCACAGCAATGGGCAGGTGTTTTGCATGCCCACCACAGACTCACTACTGCCATGCACCCCTTACCTACCTTTGCCATTGCATATGCCCAGAAGACCCTCACTGTGGCCCATACAAGTGGAAACAGGGCATCTGGCTACACCCATGTGGTCAGGTGCTCCCATCTGACATCTCAGGACATGACAAGGGTTTTCTTAGCATAGAATCATAGAGTTGGAAGAGACCACAAGGGCCATCCAGTCCAACCCCTGCCATGCAGGAACTCCCAATCAAAGCATCCCTGACAGATGGCCATCCAGCCTTTGTTTAAAGACCTCCAAGGAAGGAGACTCCACTACTCTCCGAGGGAGTGTGTTCCACTGTCAAACCGCCCTTACAGTCAGGAAGTTCCCCCTAATATTGAGGTGGAATCTCTTTTCCTCGAGCTTACATCCATTGTTTTGGGTCCTAGTCTCTGGAGCAGCAGAAAACAAGCTTGTTCCCTCCTCAATATGACATCCCTTCAAATATTTAAACACGGCTATCATATCACCTCTCAACCTTCTGTTCTCCAGGCTAAACATCCCCAGCTCCCTAAGTCGTTCCTCATAGGGCTTGGTTTCCAGACCCTTCACCATTTTAGTTGCCCTCCTTTGGACACGCTCCAGTTTCTCCACATCCTTTTTGAATTGTGGTGCCCAGAACTGGACACAGTATTCCAGGTGAGGCCTGACCAAAGCAGAATAGAGTGGCACTATTACTTCTCTTGATCTCTAGACACTATACTTCTACTGATGCAGCCTAAAATTGCATTGGCCTTTTTAGCTGCTGCATCGCACTGTTGACTCATGTTCAACTTGTGGTCCACCTGGATTCCTAGATCCCTTTCACACATACTTTCGTTCAGCCAGGTGTCCCCCATCGTATATCTGTGCTTTTCATTTTTCTGCCCTAAGTGCAGTACCTTACATTTCTCCGTGTTGAATTTTATTTTGTTAGCTTTGGCCCAGCTTTCTAATCTGTTCAAGTCCTTTTGAATTTTGATCCTGTCCTCTGGGGTATTAGCTACTCCTCCTAATTTGGTGTCATCTGCAAATTTGATAACTATGCCCCCAATACCGTCATCCAAGTCATTAATAAAGATATTGAATAGCACTGGGCCCAGGGCAGAGCCCTGTGGCACCCCACTGGTCACTTCTTTCCAGGTTGAAAGCATACATGATGGTGGAGACAAGTATGGGGCATGGGGGTGTTGTCCAGTCCATCAGCTGTCATTATGGGGTTTCCCAGAAATTCTGCAGCAAACAGCCAGTCTTTTTAGACCAGTTTAGACCTGTTGGACCAGATCCATCAGATCTGCATCTGGTCTCCTTATTCTGGCCCAGGGCTAATGGCCTCCGTTATCCAGACAGGATGGCGTGAGGCTTGGGAGATCACGGGCCTTTTGTCCTGTGCATACACACTGGGTCCCATCTTCAAGATATGTCATTATGTATTTAGGTATTCCAAAATCCAAAATCAAAAAGACCTCTAGTCCCAAGCATTTCAAATAAGGGGGGCTTTGATTGCTTTGATACGATAACATACACAGTCAAACTGTACACAACAATGCCAACGTGTCACTCCAAAGCAAATACTTTGGGGTCATGGGAACAAACAGTAATGTAAATAAATATATTCCACAGGCAGCATCTACTCAGTGTTTGGAAAGTTAGTTTTTGAAATAAGTTATTTCTGCTGCTTGTTACTGTTTCTGAAACAATAATCCATTGACATAACTCACTGCAATTTTTAGAAAGTAACCATTTCAGTTATTTGTTGCACTGATCCCTTTTTGAAGGGAAGACTGGTTAACATAATGGTATAAAACATTAAACATTTCTATTAAAATACCTTTGAAATGCCTTAAATTGTACTTTATTTCTGAAAATAAGAAAATACTGCTCTTTATTCCACTAAAGTAACTTTTCTTTTACTTGTTGTGTTAGTTTTGAAACGTCATCTTTCTTGTAAAGGCAGGAACTAGTCGAGGAATAGTGTTATTTGTTTCTCTGAGCCTGTCCGGCACAAGGAGCATGCTCTCCATCATTTCACAACTGAAAACTGGCTCTCCATCATTTCACAACTGAAAACTGGTATAGCCAAGCAACATGAATGTGGTCTAGATGGCAATTGCTTTTGCCTGAGCCTACTAGAAAGAGCAAGATTTCACTCCTTCTTTGCTCTCCTGTCTACTGAGTTTACTGAGTGCAAACTACTTTTACACTTTGAACTCAATTTGCACCAATGGAAGTAAGCTGAAGACAAAGGGGGAAAAGTGGGAAGAGGAAATAAAAACAGGGACATTTTAAAAGCTATTGAAAACGTGGACCAACAGAGGATTAATCAGGATTCTCCTTGCCAAATCTGGACAGATGAATGGTATGAAGGAGTGAGTAAAAGGAGCCAGGATTGGCGGTCAGATACAGTTTGCTTGCCCCCTCCTCTCCTCTTTCCTCTGCTGAGTTAATTATGTGTAAGCCACTTTTGGCACTTTGAAATGAGTTTGCAACAGCTGAAGTTAAATAGAGGATAATAAAAAGAGAAAGTAGACGGAGGGGAGAGAAACTGGGACATTTTAGAAGCAGTTGAAAAAAACGGGACAGCGGATTTATCAGGACTGTCCCTGCCAAATCAGATCAGTTGGAAAATATGTCACAAACAGGAAGAAGCTTTGGGGGTCTCATGAGCTTTCAACCGGAGTGATGTTAATCAAAACTAGGGATAGGAGAGTTGTTGTTATATGCCATCAAGTCTGTTTCAAGTTATGGCATCCTTATGAACCAGAGACATCCATAGTTATCACTGCAAGGATGCTAGGACCATAAGAGTGTGTAGCATTTTGTCCCATTCCCTTTTACAACAGCTCAATATCAATGGCTTATTTTGAAATTCTTTAATATGACAAAAAAGTAGGTACTCAAGTTGTCTGCGTACACACTCATATACACCATGGTGGATCAACCCTGTAATGTCTGCTATTACAATTACTATAAGACAGACTCACAAGCTGAGATTCCAAAAGTAGTAGAGACGAGGTTTATTACTTCATAAACTCTGGCACAGCATTGTAAACAGAGCCTCAGTCCATCACATACTCTACAGCTGCAGCAAAAAAAAACACAGTTGATTTAAAGAGACATTACACCACAAACCCAAAGTCCTACCTAGTCCAGCATTCTACTTGCACTTACACTACAATTCTCATCAACCCTAGCTAGCGTGGTCAATGCTAAAAGAGGGTGGTAATTTCAATGTAGCAACAACAGCAGCAACTTCTTGGCAAAATGTAGGCCTGTGATTAACATTGTCATAATTTTCTTTCTCCTATATGATTTTTAATACCTCTGCCTGATGAAGAAGCCAGTGTACATTTTGTACATTTTGGTTGGCACAATAAAGGTATCATTGTTTTGGGGATTTTGGATGATATTGTAGAAAGGCCCTTGGTATCTACAGTGGTTTGGTTTCAGGATCCTCTGTGGATACCAAACTCCATGGATGCTCAAGTCCCATTAAATACAATGGCATAGTAGATTTGTAAAATCAAGGTTTGCTTTTTGGAATTTGTATATTTTAAAAATATTTTCATACCATGAATGATTGAATCCATGGATATGGAGGGCCGACTGTACTTAGACCAGATGTTCCCCATTCCTGACACATGGAGAAAGGGTTGCCATAGTGAAAACTGGATATGGTTTCTGTGCCTTTAAAGGTTGTATGGAAGGGGAAATTTTAGCAGGTGTTGCTTGTCATTCAACTAGATGATAAGCAACGCCTGCTGAAATCCCTTCACTTACATACCCACTAAAAGGACAGGAGGTTTTTTCAGTTTTCACCATATATAAGAAGCTCAGAGCAAGGGCAGGAACTGCAATGGCACTTTCTGCTTGTGTTTTCCAGAAACTGGTGTACAGAGGAAGATTGGCTTTGGGCCTTTGCAGACTGCCAGAAATAGTGCAAATTGAGTCCACTTTAAGGGTTAGGGCTAGGGCTAGGGAATCATGAGAATTGTGTTTTGTTTTTTTCTGAGACATTGAGCCTTCTCTGTCAGAGAGCTCTGGTGCCACAATAAAATGCAGTTCCCATGATTCACTAACCCTAGCCCTAACCCTAAAAGTGGACTCAATGTGCACTCTTTCTAGCAGTCTGCAAAGGCCCATAGATAGATAGATAGATAGATAGATAGATAGATAGATAGATAGATAGATATCAACCTATTCAAAAGATGAGACTTCTGGAAGATGCAAATTCAACCTTTCTTTTTGACCAGAAAAAAGGGCTGCTCAGGAAATCTGGAGGGTTTTTAATGGGAGCTGCCTGAAGTCCCAGAGCTGCCCTTTGCCTACTCTTTTTCTTAGAAGATGCAAAAAATATCTAGAGATGTACTATTACTAGTTTAAAAAAATAAAGGTAATGTACATATAAAGCAACATTTGGTGTATGATTTTATTAAGCTGTGCTTGCCATCAGGAGTATGTCTTTATTACTATTGCTACAATGACATCTACTGGTGAAAACATCTACTTGGTTTAGAACCCAATTGTCAAAGAGTGGTAGATCTTTTACTGCAAGCATCATACATACCATGGAACCACCACTATTTCTCATGTTTTGCACCTTTCAGTTAGTAGCTGGGGCTGCATCCACACTGTAGCAATAAAGCAGTTTGACACTATTTTAACTGCCACGACTCTATTATGTAGAATATTGGGATTTGTAGTTTGGTGAGGCTCTCTGACAGATCAGGCTGGATACCTCACCAGACTACAAATCCAACAATTCCACAGGATGGAGCCATGACAGTTAAAATGGTGTCAGACTGCTTTATTGTTTGCAGCGTGGATACACCCTAGGATTGCTTGAAAAAGTTTCATTTTAGACAGCTCCCAGAATCTGGGGTCAGTAATTTTAAAACCCCCAAAAAACAACATTTCTAAGGTTTGAAACAGAAATATAGCCCACCCATCCTTTTATTGATTTTATTGTTGGCCCTCTAAAATTGTCTTTATTCTTTTGTTCTTCTCAATTTGTCCTGTTTTCATCATGCTTGTTCATTTGTTTTCTTCTTAAACTAGAATAGCAGTCCATAAGCAGCTTTGTGCAGGCTTGTTCTAAAAGGTGGCTTAGAAAAATAAAAAGCAAACAAATAAATCCTGTCTAGCAACAGTTGGCTATGAAAGAACTAGAAAAGATTCTAAAATGCAAAGTTATACAACTCAGCACAAAAGCAAGAATCATACAAGCCATCATATTCCCTGTTACCATGTATGGATGTGAGAGCTGGACAGTTAAGAAAGATGATAGGAAGAAAATCCATTCATTTGAGATGTGGTTCTGGAGAAGAGTGGTGAGAATCCCATGGACAGCCAAAAGGACAAACAAATGGGTCCTAGAGCAGATCAAACCAGAAACCTCCCTGGAAGCCAAGATGACCAAACTGAGATTGTCGTACTTCGAACACATGAGAAAAGAGGACTCTTTGGAAAAAACAATAATGCTCGGGAAGGTGGAAGGAAGTAGGAAGAGAGGAAGGCCACATGGCAGATGGATGGACTCTATTAAGGAGGTCACAGGTATTAAGGGTTTGCAGGAATTAAGCAGAGCAGGGGAGGACAGAGGGTCTTGGAGATGTCTCATCCAGGGTTGCCATAAGTCAAGATCAACTTGAGGGCAGTTAACAACAAGCAACAGGTGCTTAGAAAGATTTTTTTTTTCCTGATGATGCCATTAGCCCAAGCTAATTCTAAGCTTCACTTGCGATGCCAAGCAGTCTTGCATCACAGTAGAAAAAACAATATCTTAAAATTACTTCATCTTCACTGGTATTACAGTTTTATTCAAGTATAGACATGTATATGGGTCTACCTTTCTGATCCATAGGATGCCATTCTAGGTGCTGAGAATTGTGCTGTGTACTTGGAAATATTACTTCTTTCACTACAACTTCCAAAAGTTGTAGCCATAGACAGGAAAAGGAAAAATTCCAAGCTCTAATGGTTCCATACCCCTCAAGTCATTTACATGCCCTATCTGCATGGGCAGGGCATATTTGATAGGAATGAACTATCAATAGCAATGGATACTGCTAAAATATCCATTAATATTTCTGCATTTAAATATTTTCTACACAGAAAATGCTGTTTTCTGTGTGACACAACCACATGTGAATTTTGCACAGATAAATCCCAAATTGCAAACAGCATTTGAAAACTGCGTGGTTTTTGAAGACTTTCAAGCAGTGGAAGAAAACTGCTGCAATTACATTTGCTATTACAAAATACATTCTTGAATCTAGACTGCACTGAACTAATTCTGCAATCCTGTACACCAAAGTAAAGCAAATTATGCTCAGTGGGCCTTTTGTGAAACGTGCACAGGACTATAACCTTTGGATACTTCCACATCAGACACTTACAGGAGGTTGGCAACACTTTAACTATCATCCTATGGAAATGTGGGATGTGTATTTTCATGAGGGATTTAGAATTTTGTGCCAGTGCGCTAGCGTTTTGCCAAACTACAAATCCCAGGGTTCCATAGGCTGCAACCAGGAAAATTAAGATGGTACTAAGTACAACAACAGTTAGTATGAGAAAGACTGCTGTTTTGGTTGAAATCAAGAGGCCTTAATCTACGGCATTACTCAATCTTCCTTTTGATTTCTTTGGGAGTAAAGTACATCAATTTGGATCCAGCGCATTCCAAACATTTTACATTTATCTGAACATTACAGGAACTTTAGCCAAAGCTCAAAGGATTACTCTGAAACAAGTTCAGTATTCAGAGTTCAGTCCTGGAATGTGTAAAACAAAAAGAAGAGTGGGGTCTATATTTTTGTGTGTGGGCAGAATGTAATTTCTTGTTGAATAACAAATGCTGGATCTCTCACATCTGATGACAGTCTGAGGACAGAACCTTGGCCTTTTCAAATTTAGCATTGGATAATATCTCCATTTTAGAACATTTGACTTTAATTTTAAAAGATCAGCGTATACCTTAAAACCAGAAAAAAAAAAACATATTTGAAGATCACTAAGCAACAGTGTTAGTAACATAAGATTGTTTACAGTGCATAGATATTGTGGTTGGGTATATATGATTTCTTCCAAGAAGCCCCAGTCAGCATCAACAGTCATAAGTGATTGTGGGAATTGTAATCCAAAAAGCAAAAAGGTGCAAAGTTTAGTCAACTCTGATCAAAAACACACTGCATAAATAATCCAGTTTGAGACCGGATTAACTGCCCTGGCTCAGTGCTAGGGAATCCCGGGAAATGTAGTTTATTATGACAGCAGAGCTCTCTGACAGAGAAGGCTAAATGTCTCACAAAACTACAGTTCCCAGAATTCCCTAGCCATGAGCTAGGGCAGTTAAAGCAGTCTCAAATTGGATTATTTATGCAATGTGTTTTGGACCTCTGATTCACAGGATGTTTACTTACCTTTACAAAGCTTGGTATCATTTATTTGAAATATTTCCCTCTGACTAGATTATTCCTCTATAGGAAATATACAGCTTCCTATGATTGCTGCTTGCTTGCTATTAATGTGTTTTTTTTAATGTACCAAAAATATGGTTGCACCTAAAATCTGAGGCCAAAAATTATCGATTAGCCAGCTGAGTTGCCATGATGCTCCTGAACTTTATAACTGTGACTGAACTCTTCTGATGACAGTTATAAATATTCTAGAGTGAATCTGAGATGACAGAATGCTGACTGAGTGATACTTTAGAACAGATTCTGTGAGAAAAAGTGAAGAGTCAGTCATGATTTGACAGCTCTTGAACTGCAAAAATAACATTCGATGCTCCAGACCAGGGGTAGGCAACCTTTTTGAGCTGGGGGCAGGGTTGCTGTCCCTCAGACAATTGGGGGGCCGAAGCACCAAAATAAATAAATAAGAATAAAAATTTAAAAATTTTTAAAAAATTTAAAAATATGCATGCACACTCTCTCAGCCCCAGAAAAGCCATGGCAAAACCTCTGTGGAGATTTTGCCAAGAAAACCCCAAGAACAAGTAATATCAACAATAATCAATATCATCATGGCGGGTGGCAGCGGCTGTGGCGGCAGGACCGGCCTGGGGCTGGTCCAAAGGCCTCAGGGGGCCGCATCTGGCCCCCGGGCCTTAGGTTGCCTACCCCTGCTCCAGACCATATGTCTGAGTTGTTGTTGTTAACCGCCTTGGTGTCGATCTCAATCCATGGTGACCCTATGGATGAGACATCTCCTGGCCCCTCTGTCCTCTACTGCTCTTCCCAGCTCCTGCAAACTCTTATTCATGGTCTCTTTAATAAAGTCCATCTGTTCATCATGTGGCCTTCCTCTCTTTCTACTTCCCTCCACATTTCCTAATATTATTGTCATTTCCAATGATTCGTGCCTTCTCATGATGTGTCCAAAGTACGACAGTCTCTAAGGGCCTTAACAGACTGCCAGAAATAATGCAGCTTAAGACCACTTTAACTGCCCTGGCTCAATGCTAGGGAATCATGGGCATTGTAGTTTTTTCTGAGACATTGAACCTTCTCTGTCAAGGAGCTGTGGTGCCACAACAAACTACAGTTCCCATCATTCCCTAGCACTGAGCCAGGGCAGTTAAAGTGACCTCAAGCTGGATTATTTCTGGCAGTCTGCAAAGGCCCTTCGTCTTGTCATCTTGGCTTCTAGGGATATCTCTGGCTTGATCTGTTCTAGGTCCCATTTGTTTGTCCTTTTGGCTGTCCATGGGATCCTCAGACTCTTCTCCAGAACCACATCTCAAATGAATTGATTTTCTTCCTATCATCTTTCTTAACTGTCCAGCTCTCACATCCATACATGGTAACAGGGAATATGATGGCTTGTATGATTCTTGCTTTTGTGCTGAGTTGTATAACTTTGCATTTTAGAATCTTTTCTAGTTCTTTCATAGCCATCCTCCCCATTCTTAATCTTCTGCAGAAATGATCCAATCTGAGACCAATTTAATGGCCTTGGCTCAGTGCTAGGGAATCCTGGGAATTGTAGTTTATTGTGGCACCAGAGAAGGTTAAATATCTCACAAAACTACAGTTCCCAGAGTCCCCTTGTATTGAGCCAGGGCAGTTAAAGTGGCCTCAAAGTGGGTTATTTCTGCAGTGTGGTTTGGACCCCAGGCCAAGGCTCAAACCATTACCCCACCACTTTATGGCCTTTGCAGACTGCCAGAAATAGTGCAAATTGAATCCACTTTAACAGCCGTGGCTCAGTGCTAGGGAATCATGGGAATTGTATTTTTTTCTGAGACATTGACTGTCAGAGAGCTCTGGTGCCACAATAAACTACAGTTCCCATGACTCCCTAGCACTAAGCCAGGGCAGTTAAAGTGGCCTCAATTTGCACTGTTTCTGGCAGTCTGCAAAGGCCCGTTGTTGTTATGTGCTTTCACGCCCTTTCTGACATATGGTGACTCCCTATCATGGAGTTTTCTTAGTATGAGGCTGAGAGAATGTGGCTTATTACCCAGTGAAGGTTACTATGGCCAAGTCAGGATTCGAACCCAGGTCTCCAGAATCCAACACTCCACCAGGATAGCTTTGATATATCACAGGGTATTCTTGCCAAGTTCCTTTGCCATTGCCATCCTCCGAAACTGAGAAAAGTATGACTTGAACTCTGGTCATCAAACCATTACCCCATGCTAAAAAAAATATGAATTGATTAATTAGGCCTTGCCAAAGGAGGTCTTTATGGCCGAGGTGGAGCTCGAACCCTTGCGCTCCAGCACCCCAGTCCAACGCTCAAACCATTACGCCACGTTGGACTCTACCCTCTTAAAGTGAAATAAACACGCCCTTCTCTCTGGGCTGGCCAATGGGCTTAACGGCTTGGCATCGAGCCAGAATAGGCGGGGCGTTGTTACTGGGTGTTTTGGGTTTTTTTCCCCTTTCTCTTCAACGGTCTCAGTCGAAGGTACGTGACGTCATGGAACGCCGGGCTGTTCTTTGTTTACCTCCTCAGTCCCTTTTCCCACCCCCAACGGTCAGAAGCTTTGACAGCGAAGGGGGCGTCACCCTGCGCCTTGTGTGGCCGGGCGGCGAGGTCATAAGCTGGCTCCTGATTGGCCAGGGGGAGCGCGTGGCGGAGGCGGGGCGTGCTGGTAGCGGCCGGAGGCCGCTACCAGCACGCCCCGCCTCCGCCACGCGCTCCCCCTGGCCAATCAGGAGCCAGCTCGCGACCCCCTTATAAACGCTGGCGGCCCACAGTCCTCTTCAGTGCTATGTGGGCGCAGTAGGTGAGGGGTTCTTTTTCTTTCCCTCTCCAGTAGCGTGTTGCCTATGACCCTCAACGGTCTGTGAGTCTCTGGTTTCCTTGGCGCTGAGGGCGAAAGCTCGGTGGAGCCGGGGAGGGGAGAAGGGAGCATGGCGGCCTCGGCGTCGGAAAAAAGCAGCAAGAAGAAGACGGAGAAGAAGCTCGCCGCCCGGGAAGAGGCTAAACTCTTGGCCAGCTTCATGGGCGTGATGAATAACATGAGGAAGCAAGTGAGGAGGGGAAATGGGAGGCGGGAAGCTGGAAACGTTTGTTTTTTGGGGGGGCGGTGAAGAAGAAGAAAGAGATGGGGAGGGAGTGTGGCCTTCCATCTTCCTTTGTGGTTTGTTGTTGTTTTGGTTTGTGGCTGTGTGCCTCCATTTTTGACCGACGGCGAATCTGTCATGGGGTTTTCTTGGTAAGATTTATTCAGAGGAGGTTTGCTGTTGCCTTCCTCTGAGGCTGAGAGAGTGTGACTTGCCCAAGGTGACCCAGTGGGTTTTTGTCCTAGAGTGGGGGCTCTAACCCTGATATTGAGGTGTTTCTGCACCACCATCTTGAAATCCTGAAGGAGGAGGAAGAATTATATAACTTAATGCAGGGGTAGGCAACCTTTCCCCTTTAAGGGCCGAGGGACTTCAGCTCCCAGAATCCCAGGAACTATTGGCCAACATGGCTGAGGCTTCTGGGAGCTGAAGTCCCTCGGCCCTTAAAGGGGAAAGGTTGCCTACCCCTGACTTAATGGTTCTTTGGAAGGCTGCGAATGAATTTAATCTTGTTATGGTGGATCTTGTTATGGTGGAGGAAGGGGGATAAGGTTGTCAGAGTGAAAGCTGGAGAGGGCTCCTGTATTTCCTAATGGTTGTGTAGAAGAAGGAATTTCAGAGGATTTTGCCTGTTACCTGATTGTGTAACAAGCAACATCTGATGAAAGGTCTTTGTCATCCTTGTTGTTGCTGTTGTTTTTGTGTGCCTTCAAATCGTTTTTGATTAGATTTGTTTAGAGAAGGTTTGCCAATTGCCTTCTTCCTCTGAGGCTGAGAGGGTGTGACTTCCCTAAAGGATTTTATGGTTGAACTGGGAATCAGACCCTGGTCTCCAGTGTTGTGGTCCAACACAAATCCACTACACCCACAGTGGCTCTGAAGGGTCTTCTACACTTCAGCTAGAAGAACTGGATGCTCTATCCATCCAGTTCTCAATCTGACAACCCTAGTGAGGTAAGAGTGATTATTTCTTTTCCCACTGTGTGGAGGGGCCTTATTTATTCCCACTGACTTTGTTAATGAACATCAAGTCAGCTTCTGTGATCAGCAGCCCTCCTCAGGTCTTGCAGTGATGGCATTTCTGATTTGTTCTATCCATCTGGAATGTGGGCTTCCTCTTTTTCTTCTGCATTCTACCTTGCCAAGCATTACTTTTCAAGTGTCTTTTCAAGTGAGTAATGTTTTCTCATGATATGGCCAAAGTATGACAGTCTCGGTTTAGCCTTCTTGGTTTCTGGGGAGAATTCAGGCACAGTTTGCTCTAGGACCCGTTTGTTTATCTTGTTAGCAGTCCATAGTATCTGTAGAAATCTTATCCATCACCGTATTTCAAATGAGTTAGTTTTCTTCCTATCAGCTTTCTTTACTGTCATGCTTTCCCAACCACACATAGAAACTGAAAACATGATGGCGTGGACCATCCTAACTTTAGCATTCCATGATAAAACTTTACACGTTAGGACCTTGTTTAGTTCCTTCATAGCTGCCCATCAGAGTCCTAGTCTTCTTATTTCTTGGCTGCAGTCTCCATTCTGATTAATAACTGAGCCAAGGTATAGAAATTGGGTAACTGGAAACTCCCTAGGGACCACTACTTTGAGTAGCACTGCTTTAGAGGCATTCTGTTGTTTTGTTCTTTGCAAAAGGTAGGCCAGTTATATGGTTGCCATATTTGCATCTCTGTGTGTTGAACCTGAGTGGCCTCTCTCAAATTGCCTTGGGTGTGTGAGATCTGGAGGTATCCTAATGTATAGTTGTTAATTGTGTTGGCTATGAATGTTCCTTATTCTCTCTACCTAGAAGGGCAACTGATGAAGGGGGCTGGAGTTTACAAAAGCTTGTGCCAAATAAACCCTACAATTATTTTTAAGGCACTATGAGACTTCTTGTTGTGGCTATAGTTGTTCTCTGACAGAGCAATTGAAAGTGTACAACTCCTGTTGTGTAATGCCTACAGATGTTTACTGAACAATGTCATGATTTGAAATGAATCTCACTGTCTTGAAACACGTATTAAAGCACAGAGAGGAGTCTTCAAGAGCTTGGCCATTTTAAAACTACAAGATGTTGATATATGCTAGTATAGGGAAAATATTGTAGATTCTGTTTAGACTTTCAAAGAGCATTTGGAACAATGACCATTATTTTATGTTTGTCTCTTTCATACAGTATACACTGTGGCCTCTAGGTGATGTAGGACTAAAATTCTCATCACCCTAATCAACAGAACCAATGGAGAAGAATATTCAGAGTTGCAGTCTTGCAACATCTGAAGGTCCAATAGATGCCTGGACCGAGTGTGCTGATATATGTAGAAGTAGTTCTCATTAAACCAAATAAGACTTATTTTCAGTTTGCAGCAATTGGATTGCATTATAGGTTGCCATCTCAAAATAAACAGATTAATGATACTTTTCTTTCCATTTAGTTGTTAGAACACATGACATTCATAAAACTCTTTTTCCATTTTTATTGTGTTGAAAGCCCTCTAACAGTGAGACATTCATCTGAAGCTGTAGCCTAGTCTTATTTGTATTACGTCCTTTTAATATGAACTGGGAATTTGAAAAGTATGATACATTGATTTTATTCATATTACTATAAAATTATAGATTGACATTATCATATTTAAGAGTAGACCACCTGAAATAAATGCATCATATTTTTGATTTTCACTACTCCATAATGAAGACTGGACACAAACCCATTTATACTGTGATATAAGCTGTTAATTTGCATGATAGTCTATGAAACTAAAAAGCCTGAATGGGGAGAAACCAATTTCTGTTCAGTATTAGAGAGGCTTTGTAAAATATTTTAGTCTAAATTTTGTAGCTTGTAAAAATGCAAGTTTTGTACAATGTATATAAACCCCATACATAGTGCATCAGCTAGTTTAGCAAAGAAAATTGAAAGTTTAGAGAGCTGAGTATATGAAACATTTGTATACATATATATTATAATTGTGGCTTCTTTGTTTTAGAAAACACTGTGTGATGTCATTCTTATGGTCCAGGAAAGAAAGATTCCAGCTCATCGTGTTGTCCTTGCTTCAGCCAGTCACTTCTTCAACTTAATGTTTACTAGTAAGCCTTCTTAATTTGCCTTCTAGTATATTTTTTTATAAACCAATTGATCAGGCCTTCAAGAAAGAAAAGAATTGGCTATGAAACATATAAAACTTAAATTTTGTTATCATAACAAGCACACTCTCTTACATCTTTGTTCCTAGACCAGTATGTAGCCTAAGTGCAATTTTGTAGCACAGTGTGATTGAATGAAAATGTAACTGCTGAATGTTTAGCAGGCATAGGGGCCATAAATTGAGTAAAGTGCCAGATTTCCCCACCCCAAATCCTTCATGGACTGTATGATGTCAGGGAGCATTGCCACAGTCCTGATGTCATCAGGTCCCTGGCCTAAGTGCTGGTTGAAGCTTTTTCCATTCACCGATTGGCCAGGGAGCTGGCTCCATTCTCTTCCACACTTTCCTGGGTTTTTTTCTTTAGCTAAATTAAAGTCTTTAATTATTAGTGCAAGCCAAGAGTATTAATTGATGCCAGATGACAATACTGTATGTCTAATTACAGCAAATATGATTGAATCAAAGTCATTTGAAGTGGAATTAAAAGATGCCGAGCCAGATATTATTGAGCAGCTTGTGGAGTTTGCTTATACTGCAAGGTAGGGTTGTTTATAATTCTTAATATCTGTCAGGAAAAGTACAGATTCATTCTTTTTTTACCAGTTTAAAATCCGGCAACCCAGTATTAGATGTTAGCAATATTATTGGTAATGTTCTGTGTAAATGTGTGAGTGTGCAGCAGATCTTCAAATTAAGTTAGTGGAAAATTATATATAGTTGAAAGAGTTGAAAAATACAGTGACAGAACAGGGTAACATGGGGGGGGGCTGAGCCCCAGGAGGCAAGACTAGGGAGGTTAAGCTCCCTGAAAACAGGCAGATTGTACCACTAAGATGCCTGTGTAGTTGTGTCTCCATAGGGATTATCAGTCAGAAATAAACAATCAAGTACAGTCATAAATTACTAAGCTATTGTAGTTGAGCTCTCCCAGGAGTAACAAAGACTGCATGCCATCTATCCTTTGCACACCTACTTGAGAGTAACCTTTAAGTAGACATTGGGCTTGTTAGAGCCTCCATAATATGATTTAATAACAATGAGTGGAAGAAGTGGCTAGCTTGCTTATTCCGTCTTACAGCTGATTCTTTGCACCTCGAGCTTGGTACATATACCAGGGTTTGCATTTTCTTTTAAGAGTATTAGGTTTGTGATTCTGTGTCTTCTAAGATACTTTCACAGATTTTCCTTTTAAAGTTGTGTAGCGGAGGGATGGCTGTGATAGAACCAATAAGTTTCTTTCCTCTCACTCAGAAAGGTCTTAACCCTTTTATTTCTTTGCTTGATATATTCAGTTTATTTTTCTTTAGTTTTGTAATGGGGGATGCAGTGGCTCAAGTGGTTAAGACACTGAGTCTGTTGGTTGCAAGATTGGCAGGTTGGCAGTTTGAGGCCCGGGTGCTGCATGATGGAGTGAGCTCCTGTCACTAGTCCCAGCTTCTGCCAGCCTAGCAGTTCGAAAGCATGCAAATGCAAGTAGATAAATAGGTACCACTTTGGTGGGAAGGTAAATAGCTTTCTGTGCAATCATGCTGGCCCCATGATCAGAGTAGTCTCTGACAATGCTGGCTCTTTAGCTTAGTAATGGATACGAGCATCGCTTACTATGGTCTGATACAACTTGACAACCTTGTCAACAGGGAATACCTTTACCTATTTTTGTAATATTTACTTTTCCATTGTTTCATTGTAGTAAGATTGCTTCTGTTTCAGTACCTGCAAATAGACAAAAATAATAACAAGATATCTGACAGTGTTGCGCTTCCTCCCTCCTTAAAACTGCTTTGAAGGGCCCTGTTTACTGCTTCCTTGTTTTATACACTTTTCAGGTGATGTAGTTAGGAATAAATCCACAAGAATAATGAACATAGAGAGCTGGGTGTAATTTTGTTTCCACTTGTTGAAATTATGCTTTTGTGGTAACATTGTCACATTTATTTCAGAATTTCTGTAAACAGCAACAATGTCCAGTCATTGTTAGATGCAGCAAATCAATATCAAATTGAACCTGTGAAAAAAATGTGTGTGGATTTCTTGAAAGAGCAAGTTGATGCTTCAAATTGTCTTGGTGAGATGGCTTACTGTTACAGATACATTGTTTCTTGGAACCCTTGGTATTTTCCAGCAGTACAACAGGTTGAAATGAACACATTTTGCCTTTGGTTAAAATATGTTAATGTTCTTTAGTTATCATCTTTAGTTATGCATATCAGAAAGCAGGAAACAGCAAGTTCTGGAAACATAGTTGTGCCATTAACTTGGCAAAGCAATAATGTAGAGATAATGTCTGGCTTGTCAGGCTGAGATCCTGTTTATGCAGAGAATAAGAGTTCTGCCAGTGTACGTATGTGAACAACAAAAGCAGCCAGCCTAGCTGTAGTGGTGTTTTGACAGTCTGGCTGATAGCTTTCCTATACACTCTAGTCATAACTCTACATAAGTTTGTAAAAAGAACATCTTGCATACTTGCTACTTCAATACACAACCTTGTGAAAACCACAGCTTCTGGCACAAGTAGGAAGTACATGTGTATAGAGCTTCAACAGGATTCTTTTTTAACAAGATATAAAGTGTTCTAATGTTCTAGACCTAATTAGGTCTATCTTATTTTCTAACAAATTTGTTCAATTTTTTTTTAGTCACTAGGATGGAAAGCTGGTTAACTAGGTCATCAGTGATTCACAGTTAAGATACTTAGTGAGAAAGCAAAATTTGCTCCTTATTTTGATCTTGTGTACATAATGAAACAGGGCATTATGGCATTTCAAAAACTAGCAAGTTTTACTTGGCATAAGCTTTCGTGGATTGCAACCCACTTTGTTGTGTGTGTGGGAGGTAGTTTCAGTTTGGGCTAGAGGTATGTCAGTGTAAAAGGTACCAGCATATGGCAATCATAAGAACAGTTGTTCAACAGTTAGCAATTGCTGAGAGGTGAAAAGGACAACCTAGCATATATAATAGATATGTGTGGCAATTAATAGTTTTGGACCAATCCAGTATAAGAAATAGATGACTAGAGGAAGTAGAAGTGTGAAAATTAGGGTGTATCTACAAAGTAGGAGCGATGCAGTTTGATACCACATTAAATGCTGTAACTCCATTTTATTTTAATTATTTCATTTCTGTGCCACTTTTCTCCCAGATAGAGACTCAAGGTGGCTCACAAAGTCCCAATCGAACAGGACTGTGTTGAATTCGTACATGTTTACCTCAACCTTGGGCCAATCACATGCTCTCAGCCTCGGGGGAAGGCAATGGCAAACCTAACTACAAATCCCAGTATTCTGTAGTATGACGCCATGACCACTACAGTAGTGTCAAACTGCATTATTTCTACAGTGTAGCTGCACCCTGAGTCAGAGAAAATTGCCTAAAATTTAATGAGGAATATGTATATGTAAATAACGAACCATAAGCTCTATTCATACTGCAGAAAACTTAGCTGTCTTTATAGTGACATCTCTCAACTACTGTTATATGACTATTGATAAAATTATTTGCTGATAATCATGATCCTGCATGCTCCTGCCCAACTGAAACTATATTCCATGTATATGATAAAGTGGGCTACAGTGCATACGTGTGTATGCCAAATAATGTACCATCAAACTTTGTATTGCTGAAATAGACTGTGGCTGCAATCCTACTGGTCATTGTTATTATATTGGCATAGGTGATAGCTGTAGTGTAAGTACACCATGCCAGCAAAGTGAAGTAAGCCGCCTTGATAGCCAAGGCTAAAGGCGGGATATAAATAAATACTATTATTATTATTATTATTATTATTAAAATGGCTGTGGATTCTCCGATAGGTGGTAGCAACACTGAACACAATATATGTCAGGAAAGAAATCTTGCCTGCTAGTTCTGGTGAGAAAGCATATTTCTCTGGTACTCCTCTGGTACACTGTTCCAAAAAGTGCTTTACTTTAGCACAGAGTGATTGTCACACTGGCACTGCTGAAAGTTGTGTAATGCTGTTACCCTTTTTATATTCCAACCTAATGCTGGTACTTCCTTCATACTTTTAAAATTAAGTATGTAATCAGTAACATTTGCAAATTCACACTTTTCATCTTGCATTAGGTATAAGTGTTTTGGCAGAATGTCTTGACTGTCCAGAACTGAAGGCTACTGCAGATGATTTTATCCATCAACACTTCACAGAGGTTTACAAGACAGATGAATTTCTGCAGCTAGATGTTAAACGTGTGACACATCTCCTGAACCAAGATACACTTACTGTAAGAGCAGAAGATCAGGTAAGAGTACAATTATTTCAGTTTTCTTCTTACAAAATTTATGGTTATCTGGGATATATTACCATATCTAGTTCTTCAGAGAAATTCTTTAAGTTTCTCATTGAAATTAAAACTAAATTTAGAACTAATCTGGTGTTGTTCATTGCATAGGGTCTGAATAGTTTTTTAGTAGCTGAAAAATGGTAGGGCTAAAACTTTAAGATAAAAACAGGGAAAATGCAGCTTGTAGCTAAGTGTGGCCCAAGTATTTTTTTCAAACTCAGATCTTAATTTTTTTTGCCCAAATACATAAGACCTGCCACAGTCTCCACCCCCAGCTCCCCCACAAATATCAACCAGCAGCCAAATGGGGAGTGATGTCACATCATGTCTGTTTTCATTTTGGTATGATGGTGCAGCTTGCTGAGGGGACAAGGTCTAAAAATGCCACACACACACACCCCGTTGCAGTTACCTACGTCTTTCATAAAAGCGAGTGACAGCCTTTGAATAATGTCAAGCCTTATATAAAACTTGATAATATACTTAGTTGTATTTCAGCTGTTGGTGGTTTCACAGCTGAGTTCATGGCTCTGACTTCCTTAATGATCTGTATTTAAGATAAAGCAGCTGTTCTTAATAGGCAAA
Organism: Phrynosoma blainvillii; assembly: GCA_026167975.1. Lineage (NCBI taxonomy): Eukaryota > Metazoa > Chordata > Lepidosauria > Squamata > Phrynosomatidae > Phrynosoma > Phrynosoma blainvillii. Next base: position 46,057,235 of record JANUYF010000005.1, read on the forward strand.
CATGCCAGTAGGTTCCTTGTTACTCAGATATAATTTCTTTCCTCTTCTTCTAGGTTTATGATGCTGCTGTCAGATGGTTAAAATATGATGAACCAAACCGACAGCCATACATGGTTGACATTCTAGCAAAAGTAAGGTTTCCTTTAATTTCAAAGAATTTCCTCAGTAAAACAGTACAAGCTGAGCCACTTATCCAGGATAATCCAGAATGCCTCAAAATGGTTATCAGTAAGTTTTTCTAGATTTATGTGAACATTCTCTATAACTTTCCTTTAGAAACTGTTTGTTCCACTTCAAAGGATTTCATCATTAAAGAAAGTCAGAATGGCTGCTGTTTTCTGTTGGCTAGGAAACTGAATTGAATCAAAGTTGTCTAGTCAACTTTAATGTTATTTTATTTCTTGCAGCCTGAAAAATGACTAGTAAATTGTTGTGAATGTGTAAAACCTAACTATAGCCCATATCTTTTGAGATTCCTGGTCCATAGTAAGAAATTCCTTAATTGAGAATCAGTTCTTCTCAGGTACAGAGACTAAGGGCCTTTGCAGACTGCCAGAAATAGTGCACATTAAATTGAGGCACTGCCCTGGCTCAGTGCTAGGGAATCATGGGAACTGTAATTTATTGTGGCACCAGAGCTCTCTGACAGAGAAGGCTCAATGTCCCAGAAAAAAATGCAATTCCCATGACTCCCTAGCACTGAGCCAGGGCAGTGCCTCAATTTAATGTGCACTATTTCTGGCAGTCTGCAAAGGCCCTAACTGATTGTATTACTACTGTGCAAATTTACTTTAGGGTAAGGTCCACTGAATTAAGTGGAACTTAAATGCAACAAGATCTTTTTCTTGCAGGTATTCAAGTAATATGACTGTCTTACTACAGTATCTTGTATGTGCAGAAATTTACTGTATTGTGATTTACTATAGATACACTTTTCCAGCAAACATGTTTCTTTGCTGGTGTTAGTTTCCAGTGATGATTCAAGGCTATGTCTGGGAGTATAGAATCTGAAGTGGTGTCTTCTCTCATAATTACCTATCTGATTTAACACAGGCCTGCACAACATACAGCCTGGGATCCACATGCGGCCCACCAAAGGATTTTGGGTGGCCTGCAAAGATGTGGAACAACTTCAAGGCTCCTCCACTGCTTGGCCTCCTCCTGAAGAAAGGGCCATGTGGAGGAGGAAGGGTGAACATTCACCCCTCAAGGCTTTTCCACTGCCCAGCTTTCTCCTGAAGAGGATGGGCAAACACTTGCCCTGTAAGGCTCTTCCACCACCCAGCTTTCTCCTGAAGGCCAGGTGATGGAGAAGAATGGGCAAACACTCGCCCTACAAGGCTCCTCTGCTGCTCATCTTTGTCTTGGGAAGGCCAGGCAGCAGAGGAAGAAGAGGAGCAAATACTTGTCCCTCAAGGCTTCTCTGCCACTTAATATTTAATTAAAATCTATTTGCCACCTCTACCTGCTGCCATCTTCCAAGGACTTGTTAAATCACAGAGAGAGAGAGTTCTGGTTGGAAGAAGGCCTCTGTGATTATGCTTTCATTGTGAAATTTCCTCCATGGAAGGACTGAGGTGCAAGTTTTAGTTCAGTTTACATTCCTGTGAACCTCTGGAACACCACCCTTCCTCTTCTTTTTGAAAGCACTTAAAGGAAGTGTTCCAGTGATTATGTCTTTGTTGCATGTCCTAAAGCAGGGGTAGGCAACCTTTCCCCTTTAAGGGCCGAGGGACTTCAGCTCCCAGAATCCCAGGAGCTATTGGCCAACATGGGATTGTTGACCAACATGGCTGAGGCTTCTGGGAGCTGAAGTCCCTCGGCCCTTAAAGGGGAAAGGTTGCCTACCCCTGTCCTAAAGCAACAGAGAGGGACAATAATGATCCTTCCAGTCTGCGAAAGGAAAATTATTTTGCTTCTCCCATCCATTTTGCTTCTGTCCCTTTCATGAGAGTTGAGGAAATAGCAGCGTCTTACTTCAGGTACCTTGTTAGAAAAGGAGGAACTCAGACTTCTGGTTTATTCTTCCAGTTACCTGAGACATTGGTGGATGGAATGTTAGCTACCTTAGTTGCATAGTTGCTGACTGGCAGGATTTCATGGCCCTAGGTGTATTACTACATATGAGAGAGAGTTGTTTCTAAATGCCTTGAGACAACACAGGACCAGTCACAGTGGGCCATCCAAGGAGGACATGCATACCATGCTACACAGCTGAAGGTAAATGCAGTATGCAGTTCCACCCCCCAAACAAATTTGATTTTGGTTTTAGTTTACAGGAAGGGAATGACCACTATCACCACATTCCATCCTTTCGTAGGTCAGTAAAATGAGGACCCAGCTTGTTGAGGGCAATTGGCTTACACATTGTAAATCACTTAGGGAGTGCTAGTTCACTGATCAGCGGTATAAAAATGTACTTGCTATTGCTATCACCACCACCAGACAATTTAGTATGCAATGTGATGCAGTGGACAGTCATAGTATATGAGATACTTGGAATGCTCTGTCCAGAGGTTGTTGTGTTAATTCTACTTAACAGCTTTTTTTCAAGAATTAGAAATAATTGAGGAGTTAAGCACTTTCAAAAAGTAACTCACATGTCAGGCTTTTGTATTGATAGAAATGTTGATATCTGTCATAAAATATCTGCCGTAATAGTTTCCTCAGCTGTTTAAGTGTGATAAACCTACGCACCACCATCTGTGACTTTAATGTAGATCCAGGCAACATCTAAAGTGAATGCTAACCTAGTAAAAATACTGGAGAAAACTTAAGGGTGTGTTTGTGTGTGTATGTGTATGAGAGTTGCAAACAATATTGTATGCCTGGTGGGAGCTTTTCACAATTCAGTGTGCTCCAGATATATTAGACTACAGTTCCCATAAACCCCACCCAGGTTGCTTTACAACAGGGGTAGAGCAACTGTTGAGTTGATAGGGCACATTGACTTCCTGTAGAACCCTGGAGGGGGCTATACCCCAATGTCCAGAGCCCAAATACTTAAGCCTCTTTTGGAGTTTTTTCTGAAGAAGCTTCAGTACAAAAGTTCAAAAAACAATTCCATTTAAAAAATAAAATTACAATGGTTTTAAACCCATTAAAATGCAACAAAAAGGATAAAAAGTGGAGCACATCCAATTAAAAGCTCCTTCTGCTCCAGCAAGTTAAGAATAAATAGTTCAGCAGCCTCACAATTTTTTTGTGAATTTGCTGAAAACATCCCATATGTCCCTCTAGTGGCCGTGGGGGGACCTTTTAGCAAAAACTCCCTCCCATAGGGTAGTTTTCCTGCAGTCCCCACCCAGGCCTTTTTAGGCACAGAAGAAGCCTTCTTAAACAACAGGAAGTCATTAAAACAGGAAATCAATTTCTGGGTTTATTCCTATTTTGGGGTGTGGGGTGGAAGCATTTCCTGGTCCTAAAACAACTCTGGAGAATTTGGTAAAATTGCTCCCTATGCCCACTAGAGGGTGTGGGACATATTTAGTGGCAGTATTGGTGGAGTGTGGAGAGCCTCAGAAATAGCCTTGGAGGTTTTATCCACCAACTTTCCACATTATAGTCCTCATCTCAATACATGGTGACAAATTTAAAAAAAAATGCTGAATATGCTTCATGGAAGCATTTGAAAAGTTAAAAGTTACAGATACTGAGACAAATTTCTCCCAAATCATCTTAGGGTACATCATCTGTGGTACACTGAAGGTGCTGAGCTCTTACAAAAGCACATGGATATCAACATTTTTTCCAGCGTGCTTGATGGCATGGATTCGGTATGATTACCATCTGAGAGACTTACTCCATGGCAACCAGTTTGTATCACTCATGTCAGTGATAGTGAAAAATGTATTTCCAAAAGTTACAGAATGCTGTACCAAACTATAGCAGCATTCTTCTGTATTTGAAAGAGATACATCCATTCTGTTTAATGTGTAGAAAATAGGCTTTCACTCCCCCTCCCCTGCTTGAGATATTGTTCATTCTGAGGTTGGAAATATATTTCCCTTTAAGCTAACAGAGTCACTGTGTGCTTTCTTGAGTTTAGGTGGAATGAGATACCATCTGCTTTCTCCAGAGGATAGAGAAGAATTAGTGGATGGCACTCGCCCACGAAGAAAAAAACATGATTATCGCATTGCCTTGTTTGGAGGATCACAGCCACAATCATGTCGATATTTTAATCCAAAGGTAATTCTGTTCTTAGCTTATTTGAATAGGTGGCGTGTACTCCATACGATTGTCTTTGTATTTTAAATGTAGCATCTTGTCCTTCTGTGGCTTGTTACACCTCTCTGTATGCCAGTATTTTTCTCTTTGATCCTTTTTCCTTCACAGTAATGACTATACCTATCTTGCACTCTTTGGTTAGTATTGGCTTTAATTTCAAACAAGTAAAGCAGCTGGGACAGGTACTTAAAGTAGCAGGCACTAAAAGTTATATAGCATCTTTCATGTATGTATTTATAGCCCTTGCATGGAACAGATGAAGGGTTTTGTTAAATCAGAGTGGGGGCAAGCAGTGGTATAATTATACAGGAAGCTTTCAGAAGTGCAGGGATATTTTGAGATTTCTATAGCAACTTAAATGCTGCTTTCTTACATTTGCAAGTTTTTCGTTATTGCCAGGATTGTCAGTTCTACATATTCATCTACAAATTCAAATCCAAAAATAGTTGATCAGTGTTAAAGAAACCCTGGAAGTTCACATGGAAAAAGGGAAGAGGAAATTGGGACTCATAGGAAAGCTTGTTTTACAAATGAGTTGATCCTCCATTAATGTTAGAGTGACAAAGGTCAGTCCACTGATAGGATCCTTTGAAGAAAGGAATTCTCCTTGGTTGGAAAGGTCTTATTCTTTCTCTCCTTCCACTCTTTCAAAGGTTGATTGGACTTGAAAGAAGTATGCTATTGGATTATACTGTCCTATTTCCAAAGTGTCTAATTTTTCTATAAAGTAGGGGCTCTGCAGTTGATAAAAGCTGCTGCCTTTCACTTCCCCTATTTAAATCCCTAGGACATCAGTATCTGAACAAAAAAGAACTGGAAAAATATCCCTTATTAATAAATCGGGGAAACCCTTTTGTGAATTTAATTTAATTTAATTTAACAATATTATTAAATGGTAATGTACAAGCTAGTAAGCATGGGGAATGTGCTTATTTTTGCTGAAAGAGAAATGTTTGGTATTTATTTATTGATGCTGGAAAATTTTGCATTTTATACTGGGAGGTCACAACTGGAAAGTGAACAGCTCTCAATTTATATTCATCTCTGGATTACCAACTGACCATGGGTCAGGGAGTTGCTTGCCAATAGTTCAAGTAGAAGTTACAGTTGATACCAGATTGTGATTACTACTAAACTGATCCTTGAATGGGGGGGGGGGGGGGGAATGTTGAATCCCAAGCCCTTGTACAATATTATTTAATTAATGCAGTGAAATATTTTCTAATTAAGGTAATACTTAAGAAGTCATATGGGAGGAAAATCTCCACATGCCCCTTTAGGCTGTTTATAACAAATTCAGCATATTTGGCCTGAAGTTAAACTAAATGTTTTTGTGGCACACCAGAAGCTTCTAAACATTTTTGACATGTACCCCTTTGATTTTTGCCAAATCTTTATGCCTCATCCCCTCCCTGCTTTTTGAATTGGATTGATGTTTTCATGGTGACCTAACTCATAATTATCATGTGAAAATACAATATTTCTTTGAAGATCTCCAAATAATCAAAAAGGAATACTTTAATGAACACTTGTATCATGGGACCATAAAAACACTTGAAATTCCAGTCATTCACTTTTGAAGCTAATAATACAGAAGTCTGAATAACAAATTTAAGCAGATAAAAGTGGTCTGAATAGAATTATTTTAATGAAATTGATCACACTATTTTTCCTTCAGAAGCTCAAGCACATGGAAAGTTTGTTTTCCTATTCCACTGCTATTTTGTTTTTAATATAAATTGATGAACTCTTGATTGTATTGACACTTAAAACAGGGTTCAAGTCCCAGCTCAGTTGCGGAAACCCACTGGGTGTCACACTTTGTCAGCCTCAGAGGATAGCAATGGGAAACCACCTCTGAAGAAACTTGCCAAGAAAACCCTGTGATATGATCACCTTAGGGTCACTATAAGTTTCACAATTTTGGTGACACCAAAGAAAATACTATTTCCCTAGTAGCAACATTCCTGGTGTCAGAGGTATTTCAACCTGTGCCTCCTGCCTTTTGATTTCTAATGCAAAATCTTTTTTTTAGTCCTTTGTTTCAAAGTAATCAGCTATGTGGCTGGTGTTTCAATAACACCCATAGCCCTGAGTTTTCAATCAACTTGCTCTTTGAATCCTTGTGTTAAAGCAGTTTAATTTGCGGGGGGGGGGGGGGGGCTTGGCAACTTCTTGAATCTTCACTTACACTTCTTAGTATATTATTTAGTCAATATTTCACTATATCTGGAGATGGCCCATCAGTTTCAGCTGCTTCAGGGTTCTGCTAGACAACTGTGCTTAAGTATATGTAGCTAACACTACACCAACCATGTATCAGAAGTCTCTACTTGCTTGGGGATGAAGAACCTTTAAAAAAAGACCTCAAGGAAAAAGGGAAAATTCCCCAAGCACAGAAATGAGGAGAATGTAGGGAATAGTGTACACATTTGCAACCTGGTAACTAGATCAACATAAGGAAGACAGCTTGTTTTCTTGAGCCCTGTTCCTTTTGGATGGACGAAATTCTGTTTAGATATAGTCTTTCCTGAACCAGGAGGTGAAATCGTATACTGTTCTTCAAAGCTAGCACAAGACATTAGCATGGTCTGGCTAGTCTGGTACTGTTTTTTGGGTTTTTTGTTTTTATTTTTGTTTATTTTTTTATTTTTTGCAGTAACTAAGCTCAGAGTAATATGTGGTACTGTTTCGTTGCTTGGTTGATGGTTCTTAATTATTACATTCCCTTTTGTTTGCTCAGGCAGTTATCCCAACTGTGAGAACTGGAGCATTCAGGCACACTTTTACTTAACTGTTTGCTAGTATGGCTGCAAGTACTTTTGGCAGCACTCTTCTCAGTTATTAGAGCAAATGATTGAAGGTAGATTGTAAATTGTAGACTAGGAAGCAAAATCTTGGTTGTCATGACAACATGTTTTTACAGGTTGTTTTTCCTAATTATAATTCTTGCCGTCTGCTCTTTTATTCTGTTTGTCTCTCCCACACACACACTTTTTTTAGTCTACAGTAAAATCTCTGCCGACTACTATTTATTTCATTTTAAAAATCAGTCCAGCTTCTAGAAGAGTGTATCATAATTGGTTAGTGATATAACAGTAATCAGGTATTTTAGATTAACAACTTCTTTTGTTGTCTTCTCTTCCCTTTAACTGCTGATTCCCCAAATAAATGTGTACTTGAAATTGACAGATCAGTAAAATTAAATGGTGCTAACTAAGCAGTGAAGCAAATATTTCAACCTGAGCAAAGCCTTACTAACGCTTACTAAAATACAGTGGTGAGCAATAGTAATGGCAGTATGAAGAGCTAGATCCATCCTTGCACTAAACGTTTAGTCTGTTCAAAACACAACAGAATGCAATATGTGCAGATAGATATCTACAATTATATTAAGGCTCTGTCTCTTTTAAAAACACAAGCCTGTATGTGACTGGAGTGATAGAATAAGACTTCAAGCACACACTTGGTTATAAAACTCACTAAATGACTTTGAACCAGTTGCTATCTCTCAGTCTCATACACTTCTCAGCGTTTTTCTGAAGATACAATGGTCAGAGGGAGAACTGTTCATGCTGCAACTGAGGTGGAGTAAATATAAAATAAAAAGTCTCAAAATTGAAGGTCCAAACAGCACAACTGTTTGTTTGTTTGTTTACTGTGTTTATAACCCACTCTTCAGCCACAAAGGCTCTCAGAGTGGCTTACAGATAGACTTTTCCCTGCCCTCAGGCTTACAATCGAAAAAGACATAACACAAAAGAGGACACAAAAGAAGGGAATGGCAGTGGGAAAGGGGAATAAATCCAGCAGTTCTTGTCTCCTTCTGAGGCCTGGACCATAGCAGTTGGACTGGAGAGAGGGCTCAATTCCTTATTTTAGGCTAGGCCTGATGGAGCTGGTCCTGGCTTTCACCCTCTCTGAGGCCGGATGATGTCAGATGACATGGAGGGAGGACCTTCTTCTTTAGGTAACTTATCTTTTTCTTTCACATGATCTTTACTTATCTTTTTCTTTCACAGGATTACAGCTGGACAGACATCCGATGTCCCTTTGAGAAGCGAAGGGATGCAGCCTGTGTCTTCTGGGATAATGTAGTTTATATATTGGGTGGTTCTCAGCTTTTTCCTATAAAACGAATGGACTGCTACAATGTTGTGAAAGATAGCTGGTATTCCAAATTGGGGCCTCCGACACCCCGTGATAGCCTTGCAGCTTGTGCAGCAGAGGGTAAAATTTACACCTCTGGTGGTTCAGAAGTAGGTAAGATACTTTTATGATGTGGTAGGGATACAACTAAAGAGTAGTTGCATACAATGCCCTAATGTTGTCATTGAATGTTCCTTTGAAAAGGAAACAACATTCCTGGAGTCTGAAAGTTGCTGGTGTATTAGTAATATGTATCTTCTAAATTAATGATAAAGTTAATGTATTTCTGAATATAATTTTAGAAAATGTACTTCCATGTCATTTTTGGCTGTGGATGGAATGTGCCAGATTAGTAGATAAATCAATCTGGCACAATTGGCATAGGCAGTAGAAGCTGGTAGCTCACCTAGTTAGGAACTCATGAGCTTAACTGTCTTAGTAAAATGAGAGCCACATTTTGGCATGCTTCTGTCCTGTCCTGTAGTACTTCTGACTTCAATACATTAGATACAAAGCTGTCCTGGGTACAGTGTACTACAGGGGTAGGCAACCTTTCCCCTTTAAGGGCTGAGGGATTTCAGCTCCCAGAATCCCAGGAGCTATTGGCCAACATGGGACTATTGACCAACATGTCTGAGGCTTCTGGGAGCTGAAGTCCCTTGGCCCTTAAAGGGGAAAGGTTGCCTACTCCTGGTGTACTACATATGTACTTTTGCATTGTCTTCAGCTATAGAGTTGATGTGTAGCATATATGCCAGAATGAGTGACCACTGTTGGTTGGACTGTTTTGAAATCAGAATAGCCCTGCCTCTGCCAGAAAATAAGTGCTGTTTGACAACAACATGACAATACTTTTTATTTCCTGTTTTTGTGTTCATTATTTTTTATTATACATGAAGCAGGTGCAGCTTTTTAAAAGTTCTTAGTATGACAGGAAAGTTGTCCAAACACCAGGACAGGACTATATAAAAAAATAAAAATAAAACTCTACAGCTCGATAAATGCTAGCTTTGTGGAGTATAATACACTTAAGATTCATCCTGGAACAGTCTTGTTGCATTGTAACAAATGTATGAATTGGATAATTTTCAAAATATTGTATAAGTCTGTTTTCTTTTCTTTCTTTTTTTGTTTTAAGGAAATTCTGCTTTATATCTGTTTGAATGCTATGATACAAGAACAGAAAGCTGGCACACAAAGCCCAGCATGTTGACTCAGCGGTGCAGTCATGGAATGGTAGAGGCAAATGGTCTGATATATGTATGTGGAGGAAGTTTGGGAAACAATGTTTCTGGAAGAGTCTTGAGCTCCTGTGAAGTTTATGATCCAGCAACTGAAACGTATGTACTAACCTAAAAGCTTCTGTCACAGATTTTTTATGTGAGCTCTTTTGTTTTTCATTTACTCTCTTGTATATGATTAAACAGCAAAAGAAGTTTGACTTCTAAATTGTGAAAAAAGAAATTGAAATCAGAACCTGTTTTCTGATATGTTTTTGCAATGTACAAGGTTACTACTTTCTGCAGCTTTTTTCTAAAAGAGTGAAGTGAGAATTTTCTAAAGTGAAAATTGGTTAGAAAAACTAGTCCACCCAAAAAAAATGGGGTTAAGCTATACTTATGTAGTGGATTTTTTCTGATGTTACTGCAAGGAGTCAGCAATTATGTGTTTGGAATAGAGATGCATCAGAATAACAGGTAATGTAATGTACACATTTCATAATATGACTATATTGTAATATTGTAAGTCTGAAAATGTCCGTTGGGATTTTTAAGAGTAAAACAAAGTAAAATGAACCAATATAAGATAGCATTATTTTATTATAGAAAAGGTGACTGGCTTCTTGTAACAGGATAATTTATGTATTTAAACTAGAATCAGTTTCAGTGGATTTGAAGATGTGAATATGTTGATGGAGTCAGAAAATTGTGGCTGGCTAGCTGTAGTAGTCAGTCAGCTCCCTATCTGCACATGTTGACCCTGAACCAATGTTACAAACTTGTTCAGTGCTAATCTTACTGCCTTCAACTCCAAATACTGTATATACTCATGTATAAGTCTAGAAATTTTAGTATGATAATTGACCTTAAAAAAAAACCTGACTCAACTGATCCATGGGTCAGTGTAAGTACTGGGCTTTAACATTATATATAACAAGGGAGCCATCCCCTGGTGAAAGGCAAGAGTGTAATCTGCTCTGGAACCACCATCTCATCTATTTAGTCTTTAGTATGAGCTCAAATTATTGATTGCTGGAATTTTACAAGTTCTTTGGCATTGTTTTCCTTGACTTTATCCTTTGTTACATGCCCTGAAGTTTTACGCTTGACTTATGCATGAGTCATATCAAAATCCATTATTTTAGCTCCAAAACCTGCCCTTGACTTATACATGAGGCTGACTTATAGTCAAATATATACTGTAATTAATATTGTATTGTTTGGCTACTGAGCTCCATAGACCTTGTGTTGATAGATGGTTGCAGTGAGCTCCCCAATCAAATTTGCATCTGTTGTTGTTTGAATTTGATTGTGAATTATTAATGGTACTCCAGTGTCCAGATTCCTGTCTATGAGCCACCACTTCAATTCTTTTCTCAAGTGAAATGGTATTGAAACCATACTTTAAAAATGATGCTGCTCCTTGCCAGCTTTAGAACATGAAGATACTCACTGAAAAAGAATGTAGAATGAAACTGAGAATTTCATTTTAATATACTTTCAGGTGGACAGAGCTATGTCCAATGCTTGAAGCCCGAAAGAATCATGGACTGGTGTTTGTGAAAGACAAAATATTTGCTGTGGGTGGACAAAATGGCTTAGGTATGTATTAATTTCTGTTGCTTGATCCTAAGGTCTGTCATGTAAAATGTACAATCTACTGTGCCAGGTGTAGCATCTCAAAATGTGCTGGCTTATAGTAATTTGGCAATAGTGTTCTTCAGGCAGCCTAACTAGTTTGTTTTTTGTCCATCAGATGTATTGAACTACCATTCCCTAAATCCCACAGCTGGGATAATAAAAAGAGAATAAATATAAATAAAATATGGCATCCAACCCTCTTTTCAGCAGTTATTTAAACATCTATACAGGACAATAAAGCCTCTCTGAGAACAATTTCCCTGTTTTCCACAACTACTTCTATACTAAATCAAATTCTGTCCTTACTCACAAGTAGTCAAATAGGAAGATTACAAACATTGATAAATTTGTATTAAAATTTAAAAAAAAATCTATTCTCATTTATACAATTATCTAATTATAAATAAAACACATAATTTCCAGATGCTCCTATTTTAACAGATTATCATAATTCTGTTTGTCCTGATCTTGTCCTAATTTACTAATCCTAGTTGCCCCAAAACACCATTCCAAAAATCACTGCTAATTTTAAATCTTCTCTTTCACTCCTTAAAGTAACCAAATCTCTTTCTATCAGTATTCTGGAAATGCTGCTGTGAGGCTTAGACTCTCATCAGGAACAGACAAAATACTTAACATTTCTTAAGAGCAAACAGCCATACAATCTGGCAACACCATTTTCATCTTAACATAAAATATTTTACCTGTAAATCAAATCTTCTCTTTTTAATGTTATTATTCACCTCCAAAGGAAAGAAAATCTATGTGTTGTTGCTTATTAACTCTTTATAATCTCAAAACCTCTTTTGTAATGACAACTTCATTTCATAAGCATTCTGTTTTCTTTAAAAACTTTTCTTAAACACTGAAGTTTCACATAATGAGTCAAATCCTCTTTCCTAACATATAAAAGTAAACACCATCTCATCTTGCTTTACATCTTAACATAGTTAACATAGTTTGTACTTAATCTTTGGTTTATCCTATTTTCTTGTAAACACCCTTTGCCAGTATTTAACAATCAAATCAATTACACAAATCCATGAAATCTGAGAGAAAAACAACTTCCCATAGAAAACACACAGCTTAATCCTTTAGATTTTAACTACCTCAGCTTCTGCCTTCTGTTTCTGATGTTAACTTCAAGTTCTGCTTCTCCCAAAGCAGCCAAAAATAGTTTTTTTCTCTTTCAGCAGCCACTACAAAATCCTGGTCAGGTAAATCCATAGTAACATTCTCCACATTCTCTTCTTAAAAAATATCTCCAAAGGATCTTTTCCAAGATCAGCCAAATTCCACCCATTTTCATTATCAGTTATAATTCCAATGTCAGATTCTAGTTCTTCATGATCTTTGTGAATCATACAATTGGGCATTTCTGCACCTGTGCAGGGCATATTTGGAATCTTCTGGAATCTCTAGGCAGATTGTTGTTGGTAGTTCCACCCACCTTTTATTACACCCTAGCATTCCTGCTCATTTACCTCAGTTCCTTTTTCTTCCACCATGTTAGCAGCATTAAGGAACTTTGTTGCTGGATTCACTTTCAGTTTTACCTTAGAGTTGGTTTTTGACTATACAGACTGTTTTTTGGATTTTACTGGGTTTTCCCTCTGTTTGATGACAATTAACATGTCTAACCTTTCTACTTCTTTTAAGAGGTGTGATGAGTGCAGGGCTAAATTCCCAGGTTGGGATGGCCACTCTCATTGCCTTCTTGGTTTGGGAGAGGGACACAAGGTTAATATTTGTGTCCACTGTAAGGCTTTTACATCTCAGGTGAGGAAAAATTGGGAGTCAAGGTTAAAAGTTCTTCTGTTTGAACAGACCTTAAAACCTTCCAGTCCACCGTCTGCTACCAAATCAGCCCCTTCAAGGTCCATCTCTGTGAGAAAATCTACTCATTCATCTGAGAAACCCCAATCTAAGACTGTTCAGTCATTCGAAGAGGATTCTTGTTCTAAGAAGCATAAGACTTTCACTTCTTCAGCCGACCAAGTGCCTGAATGTCAGGAGTCTGTGTTGGTTTCGAAACGGTTATTCCTTGCGGTGTCTCTTCAGTTTTTAGAAGGTCAAGTGGGGTTGGCATCGGAAGATGAAATAATCTATTTTCCCATCTAAGTGATCTCTCCTCGTTCAGGTTCATCCATTCCTCCATAAGTGATTTCTAGGTTGGTGTCCGCATAGAACCCCTCAGAGGATTCCTTTTCCACCTTGTAGAGTATTAGATTGGCTTTCAGCATCGTCTTCCTCCAGGCTTCCTTCACCATGGGGTACCGAGACAGATCTTCTCTGAGGTACAAATCTGATTATCATTGTCGGTTTTGAGAGGTCTCTGGACACTGTCATCCATCTGACCTTTGTTCCTGGTATATTTCAAGGTACTCTCCACTTTGAGTATGTGAGCTGATGGAGTTGATATATGATGGGGAGACAGGATGATATTTGCTGCTGGCCACACATGGATTCGAGGTTGCTTACCATCATTGTGTGTATCACCTCTCGCATGGTTCATTTCCATCTCTGTCTTAGTTGGTGGTTCTTCAATCAGTACCAATCTTCCAGACTCAACAGCCTCTATCTCCTGCAAAGTTGACACAACCTTCCAGCCCACAGGCACAGCCTCCTACGGTTCCAGCTCGATGGCAGTCCCTCCCATAAAAGCCTCTGTCTCCATCTCTTTGCTCTCTTTTGCCTCTTTCTGATATGGCTTCAGCAGACTCTGCAACTACCTCTTCGTATATGTTGTGGGATAGATCTCCATCTCATGCTGTTGTGGTCTACAAATCTGCTTCACTGACTGGCTATATCCATTCATTTTCTGAGCAGATTATTCGAATGGTGAATGCATTGGACATTCAAATCATGCATCAGGAAGTTGATCCCTTCGATCCTATTTATGAGCGTATTCAGACTAAGGTACCCACTGTGCATCAATTCCATTCTTGCATTCAATGTTGAAGATTGCTCAGTGTTCATGGACCACTCCATCCACTATATCAGGGGTAGGCAATCTTTCCCCTTTAAGGGCCAAGGGACTTCAGCTCCCAGAAGCCTCAGCCATGTTGGCCAATAGTCCCATGTTGGCCAATAGCTCCTGGGATTCTGGGAGCTGAAGTCCCTCGGCCCTTAAAGGGGAAAGGTTGCCTACCCCTGCACTATACTGTCTACTTCCAGGAAGATAGACAGTTTGTACCACATAACACCTTCAGATTCAGCTTGGCTATTTGAGCATCCCAAACCTAATTCTGCCATTGTTGAGGCTTTGCAGCTTAAGCCCTCTCCATGTACCTCCTTGAGTCCAACTGATGTGGAGGGACAGAAATTGGATATGATGGCCAAGTGGTTTTACTCGGCTGCTGCTTTGAGTTTTACAAGCATGTGTGGGTGCATACCAACAAAACCTATGGGACAGAGTCTTGCCTTTGCCAGACGAGGAGAAGAGGCTAGTGAATGCTTTACAAAGCGAGGACCATTCTTTGGGGGCCCAGCAGATCAATCTGGCTTGTCATGTGGCGGACTCCGCATCCAAGGATGTGGCAGATTCAGTGGCACTGAGAAGGCATACCTGGCTGCATTCATCAGATCTTTCCACGCAGGCATACCTTTCAATGACTTTGGTCTCTTCAACAAGGAGACAGATGAGAAACCTGAACTGAAGCTGAAGATAAGAACCACTGTGAAGAAGTATGGCATGTCTTCGACTTAAACAAATTCACTCCCAGGCATAGCAATGGTCTTCCTACGGTCAGCAGCTTTCTTTTAGCCCAACTTCAAGGAGACAGAGGTATCTTTCTCAATCCCCGTCTTTGTCTGGGGGAGGATAGTCAGTCCCAGCTCGATTTCAACAGTCTTATAAGAAGGATGAAGACCAAGGAATGAAGCATTTTTGACTCCTCTGTCCCGTGCACTCTCAATCCCGTGGCACCCTTTGGAAACAGACTGGCCCATTATGCCAACACTTGGGCCTCGATTATTACCAATTCGTGGGTGCTTGATATCATCTGCAGGGGCTATTCCACTCAAATTTAAAGAAGTTGCTCCTACTGGAACTTTGCAGATTATGCCCCTTTCAGATGCTTTACTCAACGAAGTGTATTCACTCTTGATCAAAGGCGCTGTTGAACCCGTTCCAGCGTCTCAGGTTCAACACAGGTTTGACACAGATTCTCCTATCATCTCAAAGAGGGATGGAGATCTTCAACCCATACTGGATCTTTGTTGACTAAATTAGTACATAACTTACAGATGGTTCTATATGGTGAGTCTCATGTCTATCCTTCCATTGTTGCAGAAAGGAGATTGGCTTACCACACTGGACCTCAAGGATGCCTATGTCCATATAGAGATTTGATACTTTCAGATGATTCCTTGTGTTTGCTATGGGAAGACGCCGTTTTCAGTTCTGCATCCTTCCCTTTGGTCTGTTGATGGCTCCCAGGGTTTTCACAAAGTGCATGGCAGTGTTAGCTGCTTTCCTTCAACAGCAGGGCATCACTCTCTTCTCTTATTTGGATGACTGTTTGTTCACTGCAAATTCCAGAGAGGAGTGGGTTCAACATGTCGATGGAACCATATCCCTTTTGGATTCTCTCAGTCTTATAGTCAACAGGGACAAGTTCAACTTATCCCTATCTCAGACAGTCAGATTCATCAGCGTCCTTCTGGCTTCAAGGTGAGAAACTGCTAATCTTCTAGGAGACAAGCTTCAAACCCTGGTTCAAGCAGTTTACTCATGCAGAGGGTACAGAAGAATCATTGTCAGGTGTGTCCAGGTCATCCTTGAGCATATAGCCTTGAACATCATTGTCACTCTATGGGCTCGACTCCTATTCCATTGCCTTCAGTCTTGATTTTTGTCTTCGGTGCACTGATGGACTCTCCTTTCCATCCTTTCAACAGGCTCACCGTTCCTCGTTCTGTCAGCAGGACATTGGACTGGTGGCTCAACCACTTGAACGTTTGAGTGGGGATGCCTTTCCTGCTATTGCATTCACAGCTGTCGCTGACCACAGATGCTTCCACAGAGGGCTGGGCATCCATGTCGAAGGTCTCACTGCCAAAGGAAAGTGGTCTGCACATGCAATGACTTTTCACATCAACGCTTTTGAAATGCTAGCAGTGGAAAAGGTATTGAGAGCTTTAGAGTCCTTTCCTTGAAACAGGACAGTTTTTTTGGTCAGAGACAACTCAACTGTGATGTTCATCTTGCTTATGAACTCTTGGGGAAGCCGCCCCCGCCCCCCTGGTCAAATTCAAGCACATTCTACCAGGGCAGTAGAAGCCTCCTTTGCCCTTCTTAGGGGAGGGCCCTTAGAGGACATTTGCAAAGTTGCTGTCTGGTCCCAACCCTTGACATTTATTTCTCATTATAGGGTGGATACCAGGTCACACAGTGATGCAGCTTTGGGGAGGGCAGTGTTGAATTCAGGTTTGCATTGCATGACACAAACCCGCCCATCCCCCACTCATGTCGTGTCCTGCACATGTTACTTCTGGAGGCTGCAAAGTGGCGGCCTTTGGATCTGAGGTAAATGAGCGGAAATGTAGGGTGTAATAAGAGGTGGGCAGAGCTACTGCCAAAAATCTGCCTAGAGATTACAGAAGGTTCTGAATATGATCTGTGCAGGCGCAGGAATACCCAAATGTGTGAATTCACAGATGATCACTCAAAGAACTACAGTTACAGGTAAGCAACCTGTCCTTGTCCCATCAATGGCAACACCAATTCATCCTGCTGTCTCCCAAATTTCATCAGTAGTTGATTTCAAAAATTTCCTTCCTCATTCCCACCAACTCTTTTCCTCCTCACTCTAAATTCTTTAAAAATAATATGTAAAATTGTTAACTCACTTCCAGATTCTGGGGTTTGATCCAAGGTGTTCCTTCTGTTTTCACTAAGCATTGCCATTTTTCTAGAACAATAACTCTAAAAGAGTTAAGACTTCCATTCCAATAAGAACTCCTTGGTTATGGTAACACCGTCAGAGGTAGTCCTTATTTTGTTACTTTGTAATATCCTCCAATAGCTTGTTCTCCTTTAGGAAAATAATCCAGTTTTCCTACTGAGTTCCAGTCACTATTTACATACAGTGGTACCTTGACATACGAGTTTAATTCATTCCGTAACCTTGCTCGTATGTCAAATTGCTCGTATCTCAAAGCATCTCAATTTTCCCCATTGAAATTAATTGAAATGTAGTGTGCGGTGTAGTGTGCGATTCCTCGTATCTCAAATCTTGCTCTCATCTCAAAGCAAAATATTGCTCGCTCGGCGGCTCGTATCTCAAAACACTCGTATATGAGGGCACTCGTATGTCGAGGTACCACTGTAGTTCACTTTTTAATTTTTTAAACATGTAAGCTTTTAAAACGTTTAATAATTTAAAGGTATGCTCCTCCTTAAATCTTAATAAACCCTAGCTTTTAAAAATACAGTTTCTTTAATAATCCAAATTATTTATTCTCTCGGTCTCAAAAAAGGGGACAATTTATGAGGCTTCATTCCAACTACAGAGCTAGGGATTTCTCTTGCTTAATTAAATCAGATACTTCAGGTCTGAATACTGAAAAAGAAAGTGAGAATGCAATCTAGTGTCCATAATAGGCTCTTAGAGTGGCGTGAGCCTAATGGAATTCCTATGGTCTCCTCATGAGTAAACAAGCTTCCTGGACACTTGTGGGTGATCTGATATTCTCCCCTTGTTTTTGGAGAGAATCACCAACTGGAACTTGTCTCTGTGCAAGTCATCATTATCCATGTAGTTTTCCCTCTCTCGGAGCTCCATGAAAAAGATGTTTGGCAGTTACATTCCCACCCATAATTCTGAGACAACTAATTAATTCCTACAGTTGCACTGCCAGCTTAGGATCTAGAAGAGGAGACATACTGATGCACAGAAAGGGCAGGGAAAAACCGGGTCATAGGTGAATTTCTGGTTCATATTGAGTTCATATTCATATTGAAATTTTAAAACCTCTAGGTGGGAAGAATAGAAATAACTTGTAAAAATCAGCTGAAAAGGGTTAGATCTAATGCAGGTAAGATAAAGCACAAGTGTTTCTACCTCCATTCAAAATAAACACCAAACTTTGAAGAGCATACCCCCCTCCCCAAAAACAAAACCCAGGCCAATGGGGACTGAACATGCTCAATGAACATGAAATACTGATGCTTTGGAGAGGGGCAAAAGCGAATGTTGAGAGAGGAGTGGGTCCCGAAGAGAAGCAGCCTTTACTGCAGCATTTTGTTGCAACCATCCAAAAAAACATTACCACTATGAAAATTTCAAAACACATTACAAATTAGACTGTAACCTTGCAATCACACTAAAGTTCTCTCTGCCAAGATTTATCCAAGCTTTTAACCCTTAAGGAATACTTTCCACATTCACTTTGCTACTACTGAAGCCCTATTCATTGCAGATAATTCTAGGGCATATTTGAAAACTACTAGCACATTAATGCCAATGTGGGGGGGGGGGGTTGTACTATAAATGTTTAAGGTGTTTCAGAACTGGAGTTGACCATTGTCGCTGAGACCAGATGTTCTTCCCTCCCACAAAGAAATAAGGAGTATCTCTACACTACACTACACCAGTGTGGTGTAGTGGTTTGAGCATTGGGCCATGGCTCTGGAGAACAGGTTCAAATACCTGCTCAGCCATGGAAACCCAATGGGTGACCTTGGACAAGTTACACACACTCAGCCTTGGGAAGGCAATGGCAAACCTCCTCTGACCAAATCTTACCAAGAAAACCCTTAGGGTCACCTTAAGTTAGACATGACTGGAAGGCACACACCAACAACAAAAGCAAAGTAGTTGGAGCAAATGCTAGCTGTCTTGGTTTTAATTATCTTTCAGAAGTGTGTCATGCCATCATTTGTATCATATTGGAAGAAATAGAAATATTCAGGAAAAAATTCATTTAAAAATGCTCTGAACAAAAAGATTAATACAAAAAGTGAAAATCATGCCCCAGAAGCCTTGGGTATGCAGTTCACTGTTTAAAGACAGTTTGAAAAATGCCACAGGTCTGGTTCAATCTCAAAAGGGCATCTTTTTGGACCAGAGGCTACATTTTGTCTCTTTGAAAGAGCATTTTCTCTCTGAGGACTTTTCAGTTCTAAAATTGGCTCTGGGGGAGGTAATATTTAAAATGGTGAATTGTAGGCCCCCCACCCTTCAGCTTCTGGGCCTATTATTTATCCTTTTGGGGACTATTTGGGAGAACCTGGTTTAGGGGATTGTCTGCCTTTAGAGGTTGTCTGCCCCAGTCTAGCTTTTAAGCACTGCATTCCTCCTTTTCATTGCCTTAATTACTAAGCCCAGAATATGTTTTCAGACACTATTTCTTTGGTATTCTCTAATTGCTTATTTTTTCAGCCCACCTGTGGATCTTTTAATTTATCAGACTAGTTTTGCCATTCAACTCAGTTATCAGTTTAAAGTGAATATATTATATTTGGTAAATGTGTGCTTGAAATTTAATTGTACATTTTTCCTCTTTTTAAAGGTGGCTTAGACAATGTAGAATATTACGATATTAAAGTGAATGAGTGGAAGATGGTCTCCCCCATGCCATGGAAAGGTGTAACTGTAAAATGTGCTGCAGTGGGTTCTATAATTTATGTGTTGGCTGGTTTTCAGGGTGTAGGTCGCCTGGGGCACATTCTTGAATATAATACTGAAACTGATAAATGGATAGCCAACTCCAAAGTCCGTGCTTTCCCAGTGACTAGCTGTTTAATCTGTGTTGTTGATACTTGTGGAGCAAATGAGGAAACATTAGAAACATGAAGACTTCAGGAATATCATAAGGTGCTCTTGAAAAAAATAGTTTCCTACTTATACTTTTACATTTTAGTTTCAGTTTGTAACACTATGGAAAATTTAGAATGCAGCCCTCCAATTTTTTATCTCCAATATATATAATATGGATTTGCTTCTGCAAGTTTTATTTTCACTTTTCTTCCTAACAACTGGAAGTATTTCAAGAATCTCCAAACCACGACTGAAGACAAACAATTTTTCTAAGATGCACTTGTGCACTTCTTTCACAAACAAAATGCCTGAAATACATTGTGGAATATTTCAAGAATTTTTAAAATATTACCTGCATTTTTCCAGTTAAAATATTGAAATTCTTCTTGTAGTATAGATGAGTTGAAACAAACTACCATCATGTTCTATGTGTGCTCAAACAACTGTTCTGCAGAGAATGTACTGCATTACAATGCAGCTTCATTACAAGATAGGAGTTCTGCAACTTCAAGGTGCAGTTGTTCAAGAAGTACTTGAATGAATATCCTTCTGTTCCTTCTGTTTATACTGAGTTTACAGGGTATATCTGTACACAAGCATCTGTTTCTCTTAGGTAATATTTTATTGCTCAACTAGAGTGGTGCCTAGCAATAGGCACAAAATCTGATATTTTAAATTGTATATGTGCAAAACCATAGGCCCTGTGTTATTTCCACTGTAGCCTTTAAACCGTATATAGGGGATATGGTTCTTTTTCCAGAGTTCACCTGCTTTCCAAAATACTCACTTGTAAATATGTTGCATCCCTCTCTGTCCCCATTATGGAGTTTAAGAATAAATATGCTCTTGCCTTGGATGAACATTAGAAGGCAGCTGTTCATTTCTGGGAGAAGCAAATGTAGTCAGTGAAACACTAGAATGGAAGCTACACTTGGCGTCATTCCTGGGGAAAACAAATTTTTGCTTCTAATTGTAAAGCATTTATTTTGTCAGATAAATAAATGCAAATCACACCTGTTTTGTTCTGATTCAGTTTTCTTTCTTGGATGCAGTCCAGGATACCCAAGGTAGAATGCAGGAAGTGGTTTGTATCTGAGTATCCATTCCTTCCTGTTCTTGTTTGTGTTGGAATAGATCAACATCCGTAACAGTTTCTTTCTTCCTGTTGAGATTTCAAAACCTACAGCATGTGTACTGTAAAAGATTCATAAGTTTGCATGTTAGAAAGTGAATGCCTTTATGTATAAAACATGTCTACAATGTAAAATATATTCTAGTTACTTTAATATTTTCCTCCAATTCTTTTCTCTGCTTTGCAACTCCCTTAGAGCTATCTCTTCTATGTTGAAACTTCCAATATTGTCTAAAGTCAACTTTTGTTCTTAGCAGTGCCTGTTGGTCATAAAATCCTTGGATTAATGTTTTTGAATCAATATTAGTGTGTACCCTACATATAGAGGTATTGTTTCAGTTCTTTAGGACTGATTTTTATGTTTGGATTTTTAAAAAATTCTGAAGCACTTTTTAAAAATAAATCTGCCTTGAAGAGTTTTTTTAAAAAAAGATCTACCAATAGAATAATTTGATCAGAAATAGAGTTGAACCTCACCAGTGTGTATCAGTATACTGTAATGATTCAACTTTATTTCAGTTGTCCTTGCAAAAAGTTTTTAAAAGCTCTTATAAATTGTTTCCTTACAATGCTCATTTTCCTTATAATGAATTTTTCTGCAGTTAGTCAAATATGGGTAGTTTGGTGTGAAAGTTCTTTTTTATGATTCTGGATTTCTACAGTGTGTGAAATTCCATCCATTTATCCATTCTTAATATATGAACACAGAGTGTAAAACATTTTCTTGGACTGTTGTGTATTGACAAATATGTATTTATAATTCGTGTCTGCAAAATACTTCAGTTAAATTTTTGAAAGTGAAGAAAATACCTCAGTGAAGCTTGTGGTCAGTAAACTTTGTTGATTAAAATTTTGTTTTTTCTTAAAATGGTCATAAGTTCTGTTCACTTAATTCTCTGTAACACAATTTGAGCCAGTGTGGTATAGTGGTTTGCTTGCTAGACAAATACTCTTGCTTGGGCATGGAAACCCACTGGGTGACCTTGGGCATGTTACACACACTCAGCTTGGGAAGAAAGTGGCAAACCACTTCTGGACAAATCATTTATTTATTGAAGTATTTATACCCTGTTCTTCAGCCACAAAGGTGCTCAGAGTGGCTTACAAATGGTTCCCTGACCTCAGGCTCACAATCTTAAAAAGACATGACACAAAAGGAGAAGGGAATGGCAGTGGGGAAGGGGATGAGGTCCAGAGGTTCTCTCTCCCTCTGAAGCCTGGACCATGGCAGATGGACTGGAGGGAGGGCTTTTCTTAATAATGTAATTACAAATAATGCCAAGAAAACCCTGGGAAATCAGAAATTACTTGAAAGGTACAAAATAATTCTAGTACACGTACCCTTCTGAAGTTTTGCCTAAGGTAGGCAAGCCAAAGCTTTATGAATATACTAGTAGTGGAAACATCACCTTAAGGCAGCAACCTTTCTTGGGGTATCAGCGCAACAGTGAATTAAATGAGACATCTATCCTGGTTGGTGGGACTCATCTGTGACTTTTGGATCACCAACACGGGTGAAACAGACCGCCTCAAAAGGGCGGGTTGGGGATGCTCTGGCACTGCTTGTTGTGGCCCCATTCTGCCCCGGAGCTGGCCCAAATAGGAACAGAAATGATCTATTCCTATCTGGGCCAGTAAAAAGCTGCCTTAGGCGCCCCAAGCCAGCTTCCATGCGCTCTGGCAGCATGCAGCATCTAAACGCTGCGCCCCTGGAGCAGCTTGAAGCCGGCCCCATGTATTCTCCCAGCACAACCTTGGGGTGTCTTTGGGGGGGTGGCGTCTAAACACCACACCCTCAAGCTGCACAGAAGCTGGCTTTTCTAGGGTGTCTGCTGGGTCCAGAGGGAGTAAATGTGAACTCCCTCTGGACCCAGCAACCACATGTTTCTTATATACTACAGATGTACACAGATATGGTAGCACCTGCTTTTGTAAACAGTACATCATCATAGACTCAGTCTATGAAAGCTTTTCATCTTTCATGCTGCAATATCTTTGTCCATACTGATCCAGATTAACAGGGTTATCTTTGGATTCTACCACTATGAATGTATGTTCACATACAGTATTTGTTGTTAACTGCCTTTGAGTTAACTTTGATTCATAGTGACCCTGTGGGTGAGACATCTCCAAGACTCCCTGTCCTTGACTGCCCTGCTCAGGCTCATCTTAACTATCTGGCATTTGGTCTTCCTCTTTTTCTACTACCCTCTACCTTTCCAAGCATCATTGTCTCTTCTAATAATTTATGCCTTCTCATGATGTGCACAAAGTACAACAGTCTTAAGTAGTCATCCTGGTTTCCAGGAAGATTTCTGGCTTGGTGTGTTCTAGGAACCATTTGTTTTAGCTGCCTATGGTATCTTCAGCAGTCTTCTTCAGCACCACATCTCAAATGAATTTTATTTTTTCCAGTCATCTGTCTTCACTGTCCAACATACAATATATACATTATATATTACACATACAATACACATTTCTGTCCCAAGACTCTGTGCTCTTAATGTGGGTCCATGACACTAGATCTTGACTCATGGCAACTCTATGGATGAGACATCTCCAAGACCCCATGTCCTCCACTGCTCTGCTTAATTCCTGCAACGCCATACCTGTGACCACCTTAATAGAGTCCATCCATCTGGCATGTGGCCGCCTTCTCTTCCTACTTCCCTTCACCTTTCCCAGCATTATTGTCTTTTCCATTGAGTCCTTCCTTCTCATGATGTGTCTGAAGTACGACAGTCTCAGTTTGGTCATTTTGGCTTCCAGCAAGGTTTCTGGCTTGATCTGCTCTAGGACCCATTTGTTTGTCCTTTTGGCTGCCCATGGGATCCTTGGCACTCCACCAGCACCACATCTCAAATGCCTCTTCTTCCTATCATCTTTCTTAACTGTCAAGCTCTCATATCCATACATGGTAATAGGGAATATGATGGCTTGTATGATTCTAATTTTTGTGCTGACTTGTATATCTTTGCATTTTAGAATCTTTTCTAGTTTTTTCATAACCACGCTCCCCATTCTTAATCTTCTGATTTCCTGACTGCAGTCCCCATTTCTTTTACTATTTCTTCATTGTCTAGGCTGAACTTGTGAAGATGATCATTATTTTTGTTTTCTTTATGTTCAATATTAAGCCTGCCTTTGCACTTTCTTCTTTGATCTTCCTTAGTAGGAATTCCCAGGCCTGTGAGGTTTTCTGCTAGTACTATGGTGTCATCAGATTGTTGATATTCCTTCCTCCTATTTTCACTCCTCCCCCTTCTGTGTCCAAGCCTGCTTTTCTTATAATATGTTCTGCATACAAGTTGAACAGATAGGGTGAAAGGATGCCGCCTTGTCTGACCCCTTTGCCAATTGGGAACCATTCTGTTTCTCCATGCTCTGTTTTGACAGTAGCCTCTTGTCCTGAGTACAAATTCCTCATCAGGACTATCAGATGTGTTGGTACTCCCATGTCTTTAAGGGCATTCCATAGCCTTTCATGATCTATGCAGTCAGTCTTTGCTATAGTCTATAAAGCACATGCTGATTTTCTTTTGGAATTCCCTGGTGCACTCCATTAGCCATAGTATGTTTGCAATGTGGCCCCTAGTGCCTCTTTTCCTGAATTCTGCTTGAACCTCTGGGATTTCTCTCTCCATGTATAGTTGGAGTCCATGTTGGAGAATTTTGAGCATGAGTTGCTTGCATGAGAGATCAGTGCTATGGTCCTATAGTAGCTGCAGTCTCTTGTGTCTTCCTTTTTGTGGATGGGGATGTATATTGATTGCTTCCAATCTGTTGGCCATCATTTTGTTTTCCATATCTGTTGACATATATTGGTTAGCACTAGAGTTGATACTGTCAATGTAGATTGCAGCAGTTCAATTAGAATATCATCTGTTCCTGGAGATTTGTTTTTTGCTATTTCTCTTACTGCAGTTTCCACCTTACTTTTCAGAATTTGGGGTTCATCTTCATACGGTTCTTCGTTCCATGTGTCCTTCATTTTGTCATCTCTTTTGTATAATTCTTCTGTTTATTGCATCCGACATATTTTTAATTCCTTCCTCGTCTTAAATTATGTTATTTTTATTGTCATAGATCATCCCAGTCCTTCATTTGAATTTTCCTTTGATTTCCCAGATCTTGTGAAATAGATCTCTTGTTCTTTCCTTTTTGTCTTTGTCTTCTATTTCTCTGTATTGGTCATTGTAGTAATTTTCTTTATCTTTCCTCACAAGCCATTGTACTGTTGCATTCATAATTCTTAGTTTGTTCCTATCTC
The DNA here is from genome assembly GCA_026167975.1 of Phrynosoma blainvillii. Classification (NCBI taxonomy): domain Eukaryota; kingdom Metazoa; phylum Chordata; class Lepidosauria; order Squamata; family Phrynosomatidae; genus Phrynosoma; species Phrynosoma blainvillii. Next base: position 46,082,642 of record JANUYF010000005.1, read on the forward strand.
CCTTTTGTTTTTTCTTTATTGCTTGGTGTTTTTTCTGTCACCCAATTTTTTCTCTTTCATTTTGTTTAGAGAAAATGTCTGTTCACATTCTTCTTTTATTATGTCCCTGGCTTTAGTCCATAGCTCCTCTGGTTCTCGGTCTGTTACGCTTAGTAGTGCGGATCTGTTTCTTATGTTGTCAGAAAATTCTGTGGAGGTATTATTTAGATCATATTTTGGTATCTTATTTTTGATATGAGTAATTCATGATCTGTGCCACAGTTGGCACCTGGTGTAGTCTTGGCCATCCATACAGAGTTCTGCCATCTTTTTCTTCTGATTATATAATCTGATTTTTGTGCTGACCATCTGGTGATGTCCATGGCTATAGCCTTCTTTCTGGTTGTATGAAAATGAATGTTTTCAATGTGTTTGCAGTGAACAGGTTGTTTGCTTCACAAAAATCTATGAGACGCTCACCTGCTTCATTTCTTTTGCCTAATCCAAATCTGCCTGTTTTTTATTTTTCTTTGCTTCCAATCTTTGCATTCTAATCTCCAATGATCACCTTGACATCCTGTGTCGGTGTGCTGTCAATTTCTTCCTGTACTCCTTCATAGAATCTATCAATTTCTTCCTGTTCTGCCTCTGTGGTTGGTGTATATACTTGAATTATGGTGACATTCATAGGTTTACCATGGTGTCTTACTGAAATGATTCAGTCTGATTTTGCATTGTATCCTCTGACTGCTTTTGCCACATCTTTTCTTTGTATGAAAGCCACCCCATTTCTTCTTGTCTTTTCATTCCCTGAATAGAACACTGTATGGTGGTCTGATTCAAAGTGGCCCATTCATGTCCATTTTAACTCACTCACCCCCAGTACTGATATGTTCATGCGTTTCATTCTCATTTTTATATGTCCAGCTTCCCTTGGCTCGTTCTCATCACATTCCACATCCCTATTTTATGTGTAATGCTGCTTTGGATGCCATTTGCCAAGGGAAGGGAAGGAGGGAAATCCAGGGAGGCATAAAGGGACTGTAGGAAAGCAAACAACAATGGGAGGAATAAACAGTTACTGGGCAGCAACAGTGGTGGGTGGATGTCACTGACAAGAGTGAATTGTGACACCATAGCTAACATTGGTTGGCACTGCACACAGGGAGGTGTAGGTGGCCCTCCTTGTGTAACCCCATCACCTAGTAAACCCTATGATGAGACACCCCAAATGAGACACAGGCAGGATCAGAGCATTAACAGAGAGGAAAGGAGGCAGAGATAAAGGGCTATCACATTTGCAAGATTAGCCAAGGGCATAAGAAAAATGCCAAGACAAATAGCAGACATCCTTAGGAAGGCAAATGGCATCCAAAGCAGCATTACACACATTAGTTACACATCCTCTATGTGTACCAGGGCAGGAAGGGTACATATACTTTTTCAGGATTGCTGAATACTTCCAACACATTTTAAGGTATGGCTGTTCTAGTGCAGAAAAGTAATGGGTTCAAATATATGGGAATAATTTCTAACAACCAAGTACTATACAAGCTGTCCTATATGGGTATATTTTCAAAATGGGAAGTTTTAGCAGATGTAGTTTGTATGGCAAACTATAGTTGCTGAAATGGTCTTCTAAACATTAGAGGTAAGGTTTGTTATCTCTCTTAGCTACCCTCCTTCATGCAACTACTCAAGTTTTCCATCTATATTGCATCCCGTCCCATCAATTAATATGCCCAGAGGAGGGTGACCAAAATACTGAAGGGTCTGGAAACCATGTCCTATGAAGAGTGACATACAGAGCTGGGTATGTTCAGCCTGGAGAAGCGAAGGTTAAGAGGTGATGTGATAGCCCTGTTTAAATATTTGAATATGTCATGTTGAAGATGGAGCAAGCTTGTTTTCTGCTGTTCCACAGAACAGGACCCAGAGCAATGGGTGAAAACCAGAGGAAAAGAGATTCCAGCTCAACATTAGGAGGAACATCCTGCCAGTAAGAGCGGGCAGTTTGACAGTAGAACACGCCACTTCAGAGAGTGGTGGAGCCTCCTCCTTTGGAGGTCTTTAAACAGAGGCTGGATGGCCATCTGTTAGGGATGCTTTTGAGTTCCTGCATGGCAGGGGGTTGGACTAATTGGCCCTTGTGTCTTCCAACTCTGATTCTATGGTAGCGTTTAGGCTAGGGCAATGGCTGGAGATGCTATGTAAATTGTCTTGAATTCAGAAATTGAAGCAGTACAAATACTGGTAAATTAAGCTTCAACAGTTATGTTCATTGTACATGTGTGTTATTGCTGCTGGCTTCTATATCCTGGAAAAGGAAGGGGGAGACAAGCTGGGTCTTAAAGAGATAATTAAAAACATCCATATATCAGTCTTAATTGGCATCTTCCTGGATCATGTTACATCCCATCTTTCTACAACTGTGTAAATATGCTTTATAATCTGAGGCCTTAATAATCACTGTATACTTTGGACTGCATCTGAAGTGAAAGCCAATGTGGTGTAGTGGTTTGTGTGTTAGACTGTGACTTTAGAGACCAGGGTTCGAGTCTCAGCTCAGTCAGGAAACCCACTGGGTGATCCTGGACAAGTCTCACACTCTCAGAAGGCAAAAGCAAATGTCAAGAAAACCCCACACGATAGAGTTGCCATAAGTTATAAACGAAAGCACACAATGACAAACCTTCTGTACTGCATCTGAAGAAGTGGGCTTATATCAATGAAACCTCACGCTGAAATAAAAACCAGTCTTAAAGGTGCTACTTTCTTCCTCCCCCTACCCCACCCCTGGGAGACCAGACATCCTCCTTTTCCAGGAAGTGTCTACTTTTCAACCTTCTCTCCAGGAGGAATTCCCAAATGTCCTCCATGCTGAGCATAACTCAGAAGCATGAACTGACTTTTATATCAGTGGTGTCAGCTTTTCTTTGGTCATGTTCTTGCATTTTTCTGGAAGGTCCTACACTTTGTGGTACCTTGTTCTCCTTTCCAGTTATGACATCTGGTCTCACACACACCCTTTTGTCTAAACTTTAGACAATCTTTCAATTCCATCCCTTCTGCTTTGCTGTTGATGATCGTCAAGCCGGCTTTGATCTCCGCAATCGTTGACAATTGTTGTTGTGAACCACCCTCAAGTCTACCTCGACTCATGTACAATGTAGAATATTGTGATTGTGAAATGTGACATAAACAAGATCATAATACAATCACATAAAAGAATTATGACCATATCCATTTGTTACATATACCAGGAACAAATGGCATGCATCAAACTATAATAGTGCAAAGATGTAAAAATGCATAGAACTAATGCTTTATAGAATCCATAGAGTAAATACCCAAGTTATTCAAACATCCTGCAGAAGTCCTCAATTATTGTTTATGTAACACTACAGAATCACATATTATTCTACATGGTTAAGAGGTGATATGACAGCACTGTTTAAGTAGTTGAAGGGGTGTCATATTGAGGATGGAGCAAGCTTGTTTCCTGCTGCTTCAGAGAACAGGACCTGGAACAATGGATGCAAACTACAGGAAAAGAGATTGCACCTCAACATTAGGAGGAACTGCCTGACAGTAAATGCTGTTCAGCAGCGGAACACAGTGTCCCCGCCCTCCTTTGGAGGCCTTTAAGCAGAGGCTGGATGGTCATCTGTCAGAGGTGATTTGATTGTGAGTTCCTGCATAACAGAGGGTTGGACTGGATGGCCCTTAGAGATTTCTTCCAACTGTGATTCTATACCTTATACACCTTTTTTTGCCCAGTATTTCTGCTGTTGTTAGGGGACCACGGTGGTTTTCTTTTGGTTGGCCCTGTGGAGGAGACCCCTCCGAGACACACACACCCCCCCGTCCTCCATTTCTCTGCTTAGATCCTGCAAGTTACATGCTGTCATTTGGTGCCACCATTTCCAAATACTGTATAGGCTTCATTCTACAGGGAGGTTGGTAAAGTTGTTGTTGTTGCTGTGAACTGCCTTCCAGTCAGCCTGAACCATGGCGACCCTGTAGAGGAGACCCCTCCAAGACACACACACAGAGTCCTCTTCCACTGCTCTGCTCAGGTCCTGCAGATTCACTCCGTGACTCACAAACTCCGTTCCACCGGCCTCGCTTTTCCGTGTTACTTCCGCCAAAATGGCGCCCTCCAGTCCTGCCTGCGTCATCAATATGAGCCCGCGTAGCTTCAGCCCAGTTCTTTCCCTTTATGCCTCCATTATGTCGACGGCAAAGGGGGTGGTTTTGATGACGGCGAGGCAAGTAAGTAGCTTTTAGGGAAGGGTTTGCTCCCAGCTCTGAGAGAGAGAGAGAGATTAAGTATAAAGATACAAAGTAATGGGGGGAAGGCACTCTTTCTGGTCACTTCTGGACTCAGTTTTGTTTAAGGCAAGATGCATCCGCACTGCGGAATTAGTGCAGTTTGACACCGCTTTAACGTCCATGGCTCCGAGCTGTGGAATTCTGGGAATTGTACTTTGTTGTGGCCCTCTGCTCTGGGGCCACAGCAAACTACAATCCCCAGCATCCCATAGCCTGGAGCCATGGACGTTAAAGCGGTGTCAAGCTGCACTAATTCCGCAGTGTGACTACAGCTGCAGCATGCTGGAGACCACTCCTTGAGCTCTGGGGCCGCAACAAACTACAATTTCCAGAATTCCATAGCACTGTGCCATGGCCGTTAAAGCGGTGTCAAACTGCATTAATTCCGCAGCGTGGACGCAGCCACACTGTGGGTTTAAAAACATGCAGGGGTAGCTGTGTTGGCCATCAAATTCAAACAAAAATCCATCAGTGATACCTTTATTGACCAACCAAAATGCACAATAGACTTGTTGCAAGCTTTCGAAGCTCCATGGGCTTCTTCATCAGGCAAGATGTTGCAAACCAAAAAAACAATTGGAGACGTTACTCAGATGCCTACTTGTTGTTTCAGTCTTTAGTTAAGGTGGTATATGGTGGAGAGGATATCTTTCGCAGGCAGGATCCTCCTCCTTCTGGCCCTGTGGCTAAAGGGAGATTTGCAAAGTCCAGGAAATTTAAAATCTAGTTGCATCTCAACAGGGACCCCTCTTTTGCAATCCAGTATGTTTCCATTCCACCACGTTTTAAATGGGGCCAAGAATACAAGGAACTAGTGTGGCTGTATCCATTTTAACCCCAGGAAGAAGAGAGAGACCAAGAGCCTGAGAGACAAATCAGAAATGACAACAAATGTCTAAACCTATTTTGTATGCCAGCCTTTAATAATGGCACCCAGGGATGCCTCAAGCAGAAGCAATGGGGGAAAATATAGGTTAATATTGATTGCTGTTGTGCTCCTTCAAGTCCTTTCCGACTTATGCCAACCCTATCTTGGGGTTTTCTTGCAAAATTGGTTCGGGGGGGGGGATTTGCCCTTGCCTTCCTCCCCTGAGGCTGAGAGAGTGTGGTCACACCAGGGTGGCCAGATGTTCTCACCACCAAGGAGGATGAGGCACTGCGAAATGTAGGGCATTCAAGGGGAAATGTACGTAGTTCATGACCAAAGGAAAAGCTAGGAACACTCGTATAAATATAAACCCCATGCTTCTGAGTCCTACTCAGAATAGAGGGACCTTTTGGAATTTCTCATGGAGAGGAGGTTGAAATGCAGGATGTGTCCAGGAAAAGGAGGACAGGCACATCACAAGGCCTGGTTCTAACACTGGTCCAAAACACACTGCAAAAATAATCCAATTTGAGACCACTTTAACTGTCCCTAGCTCAATGCTAGGGAACTCTGGGAACTGTAGAACTCAATGCTAGGGAACTCTGGGAACTGTAGATATTGAGCCTTCTCTGTCGGAGAGAGAGAGAGAGAGAGAGAGAGTGTGTGTGTTTGTGTTCTGGGGCCACAACAAACTACAATCCCCAGGATTCCCTAGCAGTGAATCACCAGGGCAGTTAAAAGCAGTCTCAAACCGGATTATTTCCACGGTGTGTTTTGGACAGGCCTTGAGATGTGTGTGAAACCCAGGGTGACCAGGCGTCCTCTTTTTTCCTGTGCGTCACAACTCTTTACTGAGCCTTCCGTTTTTATTTGTGAGCCGCCCTGGTTCCTGTTTTCTGAGGGAAAGGTGGCATTTTTAAAAATGGAATGAAATAAAATAATAAATAAAATAAATTTTAGCTCTGCCACATTGGGAAGCGTGGGTACTGAGGAGGAGAAGAAGAAGAAGCAGAAGAGTTGGGGCCCGTGGTCGTTATCGTTATCGCCGCCGCCATGGGGCGTAGTTTTGGCGGCGTTTGCCCTTACTTCTTGCAAGGCAACTGCCGCTTCGGGGAGAGGTGCTGGAATGAACACCCACGCTATGGGCGCCCTGAGCACGATTCAGGTAAGCGAGGCTCGTGTGCGCATGCACACCATCGTTGTTAGCCGTTAACAGTCTCCTCTTTTCCCCCTGCTCAACAGTCCCTTTGCTCCCCATTGGCCCTCAGTGTGGTGGCGGAGTGGTTCAAGCGTCGCACTCCGGCTCTAGAGAGCCCCATCTCTGAGGAGCCTATTATGTCCAATTTGAAAGACCTTGGTAAAGCCACTGGTTTATTTTGAACTGCTTATGAGGTTTTTGTCCTGAGCCAGCTATGTGTGTAGTGGTTTGACCATTGGGTGTTGGACTAGGACGCTGGAGACCATGGAAATCAGCCATGGAAACCCACTAGGCGACCTTAGACTAGTCACACTCTCTCAGCCTCAGGGAAGGCAAAGGCAAACCTCCTTTTGGACATATGTTGCCAAGAAAACCCCGTGATAGGCTTCCCTTGGAGTCGCCATAAGTCAAAAAACGAATTGAAGGCACACAACAACAGTGTGTGTGTGTGTGTGTGTTTATCACTGAGACTTGAGCAGATTTAGGTTTCAAATTCCGGCTCAGCCATAAAAACCTACTGTTTGGCCATGGAAGCCCACTGGGGTCCAAACACACTGCAGAAATAATCCAGTTTGAGACCACATTAACTGCCCTGGCTCAGTGCTAGGGAATCCTGGGAACTGTAGTTTATTGTGGCACCAGAGCGCTCTGACAGAGAAGGCTAAATGTCTCACAAAACTACAGTTCCCAGAATTCCCTAGCATTGAGCCAAGTACAGTTAAAGCAGTCTCAAAGTTGATTATTTCTGCAGTGTGTTTTGGACCTGGGTGACCTGGGCAGGTCATACTCTCTCAGCCTCAGGGAAGGGCAATGGTAAACCCCCCTCTGAAGAAACTTGCCAAGAGAACCCCTGTGGCCTTAGGGTTTCCACAGAAGTTGAAAACGACTTGAAGACACAACAACAAGTTTGTACTAGAGCCTAAATGCTCTAAAGGTACTAGATAATGTGTGGTATCCCAGTGAAATTCATGGCATCATCAAGGTGATTTGAAGGGGCACATACATAGCAGTTGAAGTGTTGGACTATGACTCTGGAGAGCAGGGTTGGCTTTGTAGCTCAGCCATGGAAACCCACTGGGTGACCTTGAGTGAGTCACACTTTCTCAACCTCAGGGAAAGAAGAAAGACCATGGCAAACCCATCCCTGAAACACCAAGGAAAACCACCACCAAGGAGGACAAGGCATTGCAAAATGGAGGTCATTCAAGAAAAATGGAGGACATGCCCAAATAAATAACCTTTAAAAAAAACAGTCATAGAAATGTAAATCCATGCTTCTTTATCTTGTCCAAAATGGGGGGACGTTTTGGAATTCCTCCTGGGCAGAAGGCAGAAATGTAGGACAGGTCAAGACATTGAAATAATTATAATTGCAATATAGAGTGCATTTGTTTTATGTCTGACACAAAGAGTACAAATGCCGAAGAAAAACTGGTGATGGTTTAGCAGTGTTTTTGGAGTTCTTTTCCAGAGGTGGTTTTCATTGTTGTTGTTGCAAAAATACACCTTTGATAATGAATCTAATAACCACATTCCACAGATGTATGTTTATCATTTATAGCAGGGGTAGGCAACCTAAGGCCCGAGGGCCAGATGCGGCCCCCCGAGGCCTTTGGACTGGCCCGAAGCCGGTCCTGCCGCCGCCGCCGCCACCACCATGATGATATTGATTATTGTTGTTATTACTTGTTCTTGGGGTTTTCTTGGCAAAATCTCCACGGGAGTTTTGCCATGGCTTTTCTGGGGCTGAGAGAGTGTGCATGCATATTTTTTTTATTTTTTTAAAAAATATACTTTTATTTTTATTTATTTATTTATGGTGCTTCGGCCCCCCAATTGTCTGAGGGACAGCAACCCGGCCCCCGGCTCAAAAAGGTTGCCTACCCCTGATTTATAGTAATCGCTTCTCTACTCAGAAGTAGAACCCACTGAGTTCAGTGGGGCTTGCTCCTGTGCTAATATTTATAGGACTGCAGAGCTTGTTTGTAGTCAGAAAGTCTACAGCAGAACTTGGAAAGTTTTAAAAGCAGTTAAAGACTAAAAATAGGTACTGTAGGTGTCATTACAGTTAACAATGTTTAGTGAGAAACTCTTTCTTGTTGTTCACAAGTAATTAGGTAAGTTAATTTTAAAATATCAGAATATTATATGCTACTGTCCTTCATTAAACAACAACAACAACACATCTAAGTAGTGGAGGATTGCTAGAATAATTCAGTTACACCACAAAGTTATCTCTTACTATGACTTATTTCTTTATTTAGATCACTTCTTACAAATTGTTACATTGACAGTTCCCTACCCTCAGCTTTACAATCCAAATAAGATACAACACACAAGGAAAAAAAGGAATGGCAGTGGGTGAAAGGATTAAGTCCTGCAGATATTGGCTGTTCTTTCCATCAGAGACCACAGGAGTTGCACTTGGGATCGAGGATGGGCCTTTCATCTTCATAATCATATTGTAACTTAGTTGTATCTTAACTATTGGGGAAAGAATTCAAAGATATGGCTATGTTAGTCTGTAGAATCAGCATGTAGAGAGATCTTGTAGCACCTTGGAGATGAAGGGCCTGAACAGACTGCCAGAAATAATCCATTTTGTGACCACTTTAACTGTCCTGGCTCAGGGCTAGGGAATCATGGGAATTGTAGGTTGTTTTTTTTCTGAGACATTGAGCCTTCTCTGTCAGAGAGCTCTGGTGCCACAATAAACTACAGTTCCCATGATTCCCTAGCACTGAGCCAAGGCAGTTAAAGTCTCAAACTGGATTATTTCTGGTAGTCTGTTCAGTCCCTAACTGAAAGAAAGAAGAACTTTCTTTCAGTTAGTCTCAAAGATGCTACAAGATCTCTCTACATACTGGGGAAAGAAGTTTTAAGAGTAAAGCATAGTAACATAGGAGGGTGCCTTTTCCCGATATAGCCCAATATTGTCTACTTTTCTCTGACTAGCAGCAGCTCTGCTGCTTGATACCTGATCTGTGTAATTGGCGGAGGCAGGGTTTGAACTTGAGGCCATCTGCGTGCAAACCATGTGCTCTGCTATTGAGCTAAGGACCCTGTTCCCCTCTCTTTTTGGTATCAAGTTTAATCCTTTGTGAATCCTTCAGTGAACGTGCTAGGAATGCTCTACTACTGAACAGTGGGGGGGGGGGCATTCTCAGATAGGCTGAAGCAGCAATCCACTGCACATGGGTTGTTTTCCACATACCAACAGCACTAGGCAGGACAGAAAAATTCTAAACTGTTATAATTGTTATCCTAAACCAGGGGTAGGCAACCTTTTTGAGCCAGGGGCCAGGTTGCTGTCCCTCAGATAATTGGAGGGCCGAAGCACCAAAAACAAACAAACAAACAAACAAATAAATACGTAAATAAAAATAAAAATTTAAACTAAAAATTAAAAAAATATGCATGCACACTCTCTCAGCCCCAGAAAAGCCATGGCAAAACCCCTCTGGAGATTTTGCCAAGAAAACCTCAAGAACAAGTAATAGCAACAATAATCAATATCATCATGGCAGGCGGCGGCAGCGGCGGCAGGATTGGCCTGGGGCCGGTCCAAAGGCCTCGTGGGGCCGCATCCGGCCCCCGGGCCTCAGGTTGCCTACCCCTGCCCTAAACAGACAACTCCACTCAGTTTTATTTCCCTGCCTTGCCAACTGGTTGATCTTTTTCTCTCTTCCCTTCTCTATCAGGAATATTATTATTTAGGCAAAAAAATAAATAAGCAATTCTTTAATTAGATAATTAGTTAGTAGGGATAGTTAAAGAATTCTTTCATTAGGCAATCAGTTAGTAGAGGTAGCCGTGGCTGCTGAATTAAGAGTAAAGAGAAGAGAAAAAACTGATGAGGACAAAGTAAAGGAGATATCCCATGTTCCTTTAGGAAAGAAGAGACAGCAAACAGAGAGGGTCAGATTAAAGAGGGTCAGCAGCAGCATCAATGAATGATGTATGCAGACCAACAGGCTGGAAAGAGATGCCTATTTTATAAACCTTATAAGATAGATAAATATAGGTCTAGTCAAGCAGCATTTGTGAGGACAGTGCTGCAAGACGTGACTCAAGATATTAATGATTAATCCCCCCCTGGTATTGATGGATTGGGTGTATTGATGGATTGGGTGTATTGATGGATTGGGTGTATCCAATGTGTAGTAGATTGCTCCTTCGACCTACCTGCAAATGAGAGATTGATACTTACTGAGGATATTCATTCTGGGGAGGCTGAAGGAGCTATCCGCCCCATTACAGTCATATCTTCTTCATTTATCTAGGCTATGTAGTTGAAACTGGGGGGAGTTGACAGTTAAGAGCAGTGATTCCCATACTCTGCTCTTCCAGGTGTTTTGGACTTCAGCTCCCAGAATCCCAGACTCTTGGCCAAAATGGCTGTGGTTTTTGGGAGATGAAGTCCAAAACATCTGGAGGATCAGAGTTTGGGAATCACTGGTTTAGAGCAACAGTTATAAAAAATTTGAATTTTTCTGTCCTGCCTCAAGTGGTTGGCACATAAAAACAACTCCTGTGTAGTGGATTGCTCCTCCAGCCGCCCCAGTATGAATGATCTAAGAATGATCTAAGAATCAACCTCTCATTTCCACTTCTTTTCAGATGAGAAATGAAGTGGGTTTTAGTTACTAAAAATTACTAATTATTATATTACTAAAAATGTAGGTATATGTCATCCTATAGGTATTTATTGAAATTAATTATTTCAGTGACACTTCTGCTGAAGAAAGAGTTTTGAGGCTTGCATCCAGAGAATCATTCCAACTTATACAGGTTGAGTCCCCATATATACGAAATGCTTGGGGCCAGAAGTGTTTTGGATTTTGGATTTTGGAATAATTGCATATACATCATGAGATATAATGGAGATGAGACCCAAGTCTAAACATGAAATGCATTTATATTTCATATACACCTTATAAATGTAGTCTGAGAGTAATTTTATATTTAATATTTTTAAGAATTTTGTGTGTGAAACAAAGTTTGTGTACGCTTGAACCATCCAAAAGCAAAGATGTCACTATCTCAGCCACCCATGTGGACAATTTTGGAGTATTTCAGAATTCAAATTCCAGATAAGGGGTACTCAATTTGTAGCACACATTCTATATGTATTTTATATATATATTATGGTTTTATGGACTGTCTTTTGGCCTTGGTTTTTCTGAATTCAGGTTTATTTTGCTTCATAGAAGACAGATGTGCATGTACTCAATGTAACATTGTTTTCTTTCCACTGAAGGTTCCAATAGAAGAGGAGGATGGAGTGGCCATAATCAGAGATACAGTAATGTTGTCCAGACACCTAGTTTTTCTAAATCGTCTAACTGGCGTGACAACAGAGATGGTGGATCTTTTGGTTTTTCTCAGAACAGATTTGCTGCTTTAGATGCCAGTGACAATGTTAATGATGGCGCTAAAGATGAGGAAGAGAAACTTGTGTAAGTTGCAGTTTTCTATCTCTAATCTTTATACACTTTAAGTGACTTTGTTTGGTTGACCAATTTTGTAAAAATCCTAAAGTTTTCAGCTGCACTCTTGTGCACAAGATACATATACAGTGGGCCCTTGGTATTCTTTGTGGTTTGGTTCCAAGATACCAAAATCTCTGGATGCTGAAGTCCCATTATATACAGTGTTGTAGTAAAATGGTGTCCTTATATAAAATGGCAAAGTCAAGGTTTGCTTTTGAGTTTTGATTTTGGTTTTGGTTTTGTTTGGAGTATTTTCAAGCCATCAGTTTTTAAATCTGTGGACGCAGAATCCTTGGACACAGGACCGACAGTATTTCAGTGGTTCGAACTTTTTCCTTTATGCTACTTTGTCATCAAAGCTTTTGTAGTTCAAAGTGTAAGTCAGTTATTGAAAATATTTCAACATAGCCTATGGTTAATTAGAATCAAATTCATATACCAAGAAACATTAAAATGCAGCTATTTCTAATAATTCATTATGTTCCTCACAAACATATTGCACTCGTTGCAGTACGCTAAGGGAAACAAAGTGAAAGGCCCTACCATTATGATCTGTTTCCAGTATAGTATTACTTTACTTATTTCCCCACAAAGCAGCTTACAAGATATTTAAAAATGAAAATGAAATCACAAATAGCCAAACATTTAAACTGTCTTTAGAATTAAAACCATTTAAAACATTAGTCTAAAAACAGAGGATAGTATGGTGCACTAAGAACAGCACTTTTCTAGTGAAACAATCAGGCTTTCTGGTGTATAAGGAGCGGGGCAGTGTGGCTTCCCTAGGAAGGACGTGCCAGAGCTTCGGAGCAGCCACTGAGAAGGCAACCTTTTTGAGCCGGGGGCCGTTTCCCCAAAGTCCTCCTCTCCGGCGGGCCTGGGGGGGGAATGGTGGCACGCGCGCTAGTGCGCGCGTGCACAACCCCCCGCACATGCTGCCGCCGCCACCACAATACTCCTGCGCAAACTCGTTGCGGCCGCTATTTTGGAAAAGAAAATTGCGGTCGCAGCATGCATGGCCGTGCGGTGAGCAAAATGCGCGGTGGGTCCGCCTGGGCCAGTAAATTCGGGGCCCTGGGCCGGAACCAGCCCGTGGGCCGTAGGTTGCCAGCCCCTGCCCTAGTCTCTCAGGGGTGAAACAGACAGGTAGTATAGAGCAGCCTCTGCCTGCTCCACCCACAATCACCCCAGGATCGGCCAGGGACCACGCCACCCTCACGCCTCACTCTGAAAGCAGGCTGTTGCGGCACTCCCAAACAGGCTGCCTGCAAGGAGCGAGCTATTGCTGCTCCTTTTTCCAGCAGCTTTGGGCTGTCTTAGCTGCCTTCTGGAGCAGCTTCTGGACACGTTGGAGGCATGTGTCATCTGCACACCACACCCCCAAAGTGTCCAGAAGCCGCACTTTTTGACCTGTCTTTTTCAGGCCTCAGGGACTGACTTCCTCATTTTGCTGGCCTTACAGATTAGAGCCTCATTTATCAATAGCCTCATTTCCATCATGGATCACTAATGGACCACAGACTGGGAAATACAATTACTCTGAAGTCAGTGGGAGTTAAGCATCATAAACTTGATTATCTCTTTAAATTATCTCTTTTCTGCTACGGCCCCCAGATTGTGGAATGTCTTGCCGGAGGAGATTCGTCAGACAACCAACTTGGGGCCTTTGCAGACTGCCAGAAATAGTGCAAATTGAGTCCACTTAAAATTGAGGCATTGCCCTGGCTGAGTGCTAGGGAATCATGGGAATTGTATTTTTTTCTAAAACATTGAGCCTTTTCTGTCAGAGAGCTCTGGTGCCATAATAAATTACAGTTCCCATAATTCCCTAGCACTGAGCCAGGGCAGTGCCTCAATTTAAAGTGGACTCAGTTTACACTATTTCTGGCAGTCTGCAAAGGCCCTTAGATGGCTTTAAAAAAGCCATCAAGATGGATCGCTTCCGGCAGGCATTCCCGGAATAACACAGTCTCCCTCCTGCCATCAGATAGCTCTTTCCTAGACGTCTGCAATGCCGCTGTCTATTTATGTTATATGTTTTATTAATTTGGTTTTAAATGAGATTTTAATCTGTTTAACGATTTATTATATATTTTAAGGGGAGCATTTGTTGCTGATTTGTATGGGTGTACTCTTTTTAACTTGTAAGCCGCCTTGACAGCCCTGGCTAAAGGCGGGGGTGTAAATAAAGTTTTATTATATTATTTTATTAAATAGGGTTTTAAAACTTCATATAGCAAATTTAATGTGGTTTATGACTATCTGATATCATTTATCCAGAGAAATAATCATAAAAGACATGGAGATTTGGGAATCTTCAGGCCAATGGATGTTTTCCACTTATTCACCAATGAAAGAAAAGCCTAATATTTCAGGTAAACTCTAACCTGGTTGCTTTTATTTCCCCCAAATGAATCTTCTCTTACTTGAATATTGTGGCTTACTTTAAATGGGATTATGATGTGGATTCTGCTTTTTAAATTCCTATTCATCCCAGTATATCTCTGTATGTAACTAGTGGAATTCACGTGGGTACACATAGGAGGCAAAGATTTAGGTGGATAATTTACAGTTAATATTCTTTGTGAACAGGTTTGGGCTCCTTGATGGCCTATTTCTAGTGATGGTGCCTTTCCTCATGCTGTCAAGAAATATACAAGAAATACACTGGAGAAACAATTGATACGGTGTATAAATGTTAAATGTACAAAAATGTGATGTAAATAGTTTCAGCAAGAAACCTTGACTTGTAGGGAGTTGCAGGGATTTGTTTGTTATAATTTCTTAGTTGGGCAGAGGAGTAGTTTTAATTGTTCCCTTACCTACAGGTTTTCAAGACTTTTTACCAGAAGAGTTACGTCTTGAGTATTATAACTGCAGAGCAAACAATAACACACAAAATTATGTAAGTATACTATTTAGTGTAAATGTTTTGATTATCATTTCTGAAAGATATATTTGAGTTGTGGAGTAGTAATATTTACCAGTACATTATAATCACAGTTGATGAGAATTTTTATCTCTTTTTTGCTTGATTGGCAGGGATATAATTCTCCCCCCCCCCTCCTCTTTTCAGATCAGTTCAGTTCAACAATTATTGACTCAGTGGAGAAACAGATTGCATGAGTTGAAGAATATAAATGCATCTAATAAAAGTAGACTGGTGAGAACCATTGGATTTTTTTAAAAAATCTTTTCATTGTATTTATTTCTATTTTAATTTTTATTCTACAAGTAAAAAGTAACTTTTCAAAAAAATTTACATGCATTGTTTCTGTTGAATGCATCAAATACAACCCCCCCCTTTTTTTTTGGCATCCTTTATATCCCTAATACAGCTTCTCTTTTTCTTCACTCCCCTTCTAGATATCTAAGCTGTGGCAGTGATTCTTACATTTTCTGCAGCTGCATCAGCACTGCAAAAATAATCCTGTTTAACACCACTTTTAACTGCCTTGGCTCAATGCTATGCAATTCTGGGAATTGTAGTTTGTTGTGGCACCACAGCTGTCTGGCAAAGAAGACTAAAATGTCTCATTACACTACAATTTTCAGAATTCCATAGCACTGAACTATGGCAGTTAAAAGTGGTGTCAAACCAGATTATTTCTGTAATACAGACGCAGCCTGTCTTAAAAAGTCAATCTGTCAAAGAATTTGAGTCCCACCAAATTGGATACATTTGCAGGCCTTTTTATTATAACTTATCACTTAAGTTAAGTTTTAAGGCTTAAAATATTACAGTAGAATTGCTGAGTATAATAAAAAACTATTCAGCTAGTAGCTGAAAATTATGATACTGCAAGTATATATTTTATCGCTACAGCAACAATAAAATACAAAAATAGTTTTTAAAAACTGCAGAGTATAATTGGGATTAAAACCCTGAGTCCACCTAGACATCTTCGTCCCTTGACTGTTATGCATCCCATTGATTGAGAATTGCTAATTATGTAATGTCTTAGCTGCTTTAGATTCTTTCATTTCCAATTTGACTCTCCTTGGCTTTCTGTCCTGCTGATTTCTATACATGTAGCAGCTTCCCCTGCTCTTTATTTGCCACACCAAATATCTCTGCAGTCTAGCTGTTTAGTCAGTTTTTGGATGAACTACAATTGCCCATATTGCCTGTGTCTCTTTTCCTGCTTAGCTTCTCAATGCATCAGGTCTATTCCCTGTTTTTCATTGCATTGTTTGCTTAATTGTAGTATGTAATCTCTCTGCAGCAATATAAAATTAGCACACCTTGCAGTTAAAGCAAAATAAATAGAAATAATAGTGATTGTGAAATAAGTACCATTATTTAAATCAGGGGTAGGCAACCTTTCCCCTTTAAGGGCCGAGGGACTTCAGCTCCCAGAAGCCTCAGCCATGTTGGCCAATAGTCCCATGTTGGCCAATAGCTCCTGGGATTCTGGGAGCTGAAGTCCCTCGGCCCTTAAAGGGGAAAGGTTGCCTACCCTTGAATTAAATGAAATATTTGTTCACATTTGGTTCTTTATTTATTGTGCACAAAACTGAGCTGGAAGCAGTAGAACCTCTAGATATATAAGATGTAGAGCCTCATGTTTTGTTTTTGTGTTTGTGTTTTAAGATAGCAGAATTGAAGAATGTGGCTGTTCAGCCACCACCTGCATTTGGGTTTGGAGTACAGCAGCCATCAGCTTTTGGAACATCCAGTAAGGATTAAAAGTTGGCAATTTTGGAATGGGGTATATGTGCATTCTGGTGTTTGATCTTAAGACTGTAATCCTAACTCTTGCTTTCCTCTGTGTTAAACTTGCAGCCTTTCCTGTGGATAAACAGAGCAGTGCTCAAACCTTCTCTTTTAAGTCCCCTTCTGAATTAAGCAGTGTCCCACCTAGAAGCACACCCACATTTGGAAGTGCTCCAGCATTTGGGAACCTTACTAGTGTTCAAGGTGCCACTGTCCCCTCTACTGCATCCCATTTAGTTGGCTTCGGGAACCAAGCATCTTCATCAGTGGCTTCCTTTTCATTTAAGACTACAGCAGCTTCTGATGGATTTGGAGCTCCTGGCTTTTCAAATGTTGGGAAATCTTTTCCTTCAAGTTCTTCAAAGACCACATCTACATCAGGATTTGGAACAGCAGCTGCTGCCCCTGCTTTGGATTCAGGGAACTCAGTGTTTGGGCAGGCAGCAAATTCCTTTGGTGGTCATGCTACATTGGCACCCTCAGTAACCCCAGCCACCATTTGTTCAGAAAAGTTATTTACACCAAAAACTGAGCTATCTGAGGGAGAACTAAAGCAATTTGAAGCCAAAAAGTTCACACTAGGAAAAATTCCTTTAAAGCCTCCACCACTTGAACTCTTAAGTATGTAGTGAATTCTGCATTTTTTATCAGATATACAAGCAGTAACCCTTCAAAAAATATTTCCTCTGCCTCACTAGCATTGGTTTAGAAAATTCATTTCTACCAGTGATTTGATTTGGCTCTGCTAAGGACATTGAAATTATGAATGTTGTATAGCAAAATATATTTTTCAATAAATGTAAAATGGAACACACCTAGCTGTTGTTGGGTTTTTTACCTTCATGGCTTATAGTAGGGTAGTGCTTATTTTATTGCTATACAGATGTCATTGGCTTGCATCTTCATAATCTTTCACCACGGGATATGCTAGTTAAGGCTGATGGGAGTTGCAATCCAGTAACAAAAGTAACAAAAATGTGCTGGGTGGGCACATGTAATCCACAGGCCACACTTTGCCCACTCTTATGGAACTTTCCATACATTTTGATAGTTTATAGAGCACGTTCTACCTGAAAAATTGATTTAAGAAAGCTACATTTGAACAAACATTAGGAAAGTATTTCAGAAATAACATAGGTTAGAAGTACATTTTTAATTGTTAAACATTGTATTTTACATGTCCTCAAAAGAATTAGTCAAGGAACAGTTTGTTCTTCTCATTCTAGATCTAATGCTAATCAGAAATATTGTCTGGTGAAGTCTGAGAACATGCAACATATGCAACAGTACCTTTAAATATGAATGCAGGTTGGAAGCAAGCTTTGAGAGTCTGAGCTTCTAGTATACAGTGGGAATAATTTGGTCCTCCAGATGTTGCTGGACTGCAACTCCCATTGGCTTTGCTTGCTAAGCTGATAGGATAAGAACATCTGGTGGACTGCATGATGTCTAACATAAAGATCAGTTTGTCCAGTCAAATAATCAGGTCAGATCATTGAACAAACAGTCTGTAAGCACGTAGAATGGAATGCTGTAATCATTAAAAGTCAGCATGGGTTTCTCAAAAACAAGCCATGCCAGATTACAGACTTGGTAGATGAAAGTTACAGACTTGGTAAATGAAAGGAATGTTGTGGATGTAGCATATCTTGATTTTAGTAAGGGCTTTGACAAGGTCCCCCATGATATTCTTGCAAAAAAGCTAGTAAAATGTGGGTTAGACAATGCAACTGTTAAGTGAATTTGTAATTGGTTGAGCAACAGAACTAATAGCTCTTCATCCTGGAGAGAAGAGACTAGCAGGGTGCCACAGGATTCTGTCCTAGACCTATTGCTATTCAGTGTCTTTATCAATGACTTGGATAATAGAATAGAAGACATGCTTATCAAATTGCAAATGACACCAAATTAGGAGGAGTAGCCAATACCCCTGAGGAGAGGATCAAAATTCAAAATGACCCTAACATTAACAAGCTGGCCCAAAGCTAACAGAACAAATTTCAGCAGGGAGAAATAAAGGGTACTACAATTGGATAGTAAAATGAAATGCACAAATATAGGATAAGTGACACCTGGCTTGGCAGCAGTGCATGAGAAAGTGATCTAGGAGTCTCATTGGACCAGATGCTGAACATGAATCAGCAGTGCGATGCAGCTGCTAGAAAAACCAATGCAATTCTAGGCTGCATCAATAGGAATATAGTATCTAGGGGCCTGAACAGACTGCCAGAAATAATCCATCTTGAGACCACTTTAACTGTCCTGGCTCAGTGCTAGGGAATCATGGGAACTGTCATTTATTGTGGCACCAGAGCTCTCTGACAGAGAAGGCTAAATGTCTCAGGGGAAAAAAACTACAGTTCCCATGATTCCCTAGCACTGAGCCAGGACAGTTAAAGTGGTCTCGATGGATTATTTCTAGCAAGTCTGTTCAGGCCCTAGATCTGTCAAGAATGCTTTGATTGTGTGTCCCTGTATGGGCCTTTGGGGGTCTTTGGATAGCCTTTGTGATCTCTTCCAACTTTATGATTCTAAATGTATCACCCCACCTCTTGTTCTCTCCGTACCATTACATAAGGTCAAACACTTGCTGATATTTTAATCTGGGTTTGTAATATGTGAATATAATATTTATTATAATATATGTAAATATTCTGAAATATTGATGTGCTGAATTGGAAGAAATCAGATGTAAGAAGCAGAAACAAATGTAACTCATTTATTGGTCAAGCAGTTTGAGATTAAAGTTTATTGATTAGCATTCAAAAAAATCTTCAGGTAAGAGACTTCTTGTGATATGTGAGTCAAGGCTTGTGAATGTGAATTTGACTGTTAGATCTTAGGTTGTTAGAAAATAGGGAACAAATGGCTTTGCTAAAGCTATTAGAGGCTTTCACAGCCAAATCCACCAGACCACCCTGTTCTTTAGAACTATCAATGTTGTGCTTTTACTTGTGTTTTAATATAGTTTTAATTGAATTTCATTAGAATGGGACTAGGACTGCCAGAGTGAAAACTGGAGAGCGCTCCTCTACCTTTAATCTTTGCATAAAGGAAGGAACTGAAACAAGTGTTGCTTGTCAAACAACCAGGAGCGAGCAACACATGCTGAAATTCCCTCTACTACACAACCATTAAAAGTACACGAGCCCTCTCCAATTTTCACTCTGTCAAAACTACAGAAAACCTTGGAGGGCCGCAAACCCTTTTGGACTCTCCTGAAAAAAACACGACATTTTTGCCCTCCAACATCATCTAGGAGGTGTTTAGGCATTTGTGTCATCTTTTTTTGTGTCAGGGGAGGCCTTTTTCACAACAGGAAGAACCCTGGGGCCCTCAGCTAATAAAGCTGCACCTCTTCCATTCATTTCCTGATATAAGTTCTTTTGGTTCCACCAGTATGGTCTGAAAACTAACTGGAATGTATCCAAATAATTAGTTTCTGCCAAGACTATGTATATATGAAAGGCTAGCACTTGATCCAATAAGTTGTTCAAATGGGAACATCATAAACTTCTTCCGGCTGCAAATAAGTTTTAATTAAATATTAATTAGTTAATAATATTAATTAAAATTAATTAATATTAATTCCATTCTCCTCCTCCTCTATCCGGCCCTCTCCTCAGGAGAAACCCAACTGGTGGAAGAGCCTTGCCTGTTCTCCTCCAACCGGACTTCTCCTTGGGAGAAGGCCAAGCAACAGAGGAACCTTGAGGGGTAAGAATTTGCCCCTCTTTTTTGTCCAATGCCTGGCCTTCTCAGTAGAAAGCTGGACAGAGGAGGAGCCTTACAGGGTGAGTGCTTGCCTGTCCTCCTCCTCCTCCTCCACCACCACCACCACCACCCAGTCTTCTCCTTGAGAAAAAGCTAAGCAGTGGAGGAGCCTAGCAGGGCAAGCGTTCACCGGTCCTTCCCAACACATGACCCTCTCCTCAGGGGTGGGCATTAGCAGTGGAGGAGACTTGAAGTCGTTCCACATCCTCACGGGCTGCCCAAAATCCTTTGGCAGGCCGCACGTGGCCCCCATTACTCCTTGCCAAAGCTCTGATTACTCCTTGCCAAAGAAAACCCTATGAAATTTAAGTCACTTGAAAGCACACACACCATAATAAAATACTTTCCTGGGTACACTGCATAAAGCAGGGTTGGCCAAGTGCAGCCCATGGGCTGCGTGTGGTCCCCAGGACTGTTTTTGCAGCCCCCAAATTCTTTCTAGATGATGTGGGGAAAATTTTGCTATGTTGTGGGCTGCCTGGTCAATTCTCAGGTCAGGAGAGGCCTTTTTAAACACAGGAAATAAACAAGAAATGTGACCCTCTAAAGCAGGGGTCGGCAACTTTTTTTTGCCGCGGGCCGGGAGGGGGGGAAATGGCACTGGGGGCTGACGTGCGCGCGCTTGCGCACAACACCCACCGTCGTACACATGCGTGCATGCATGGGGGGCGCCATTTTGAAAAGGCCAACGGCATCATTGGGCATTCCAAAATGGCGCCCCCTGTTGCGTGCGCATGCACATGACAAGGGGCACCAGTTTGGAAGTCCAACGGCGACGGCGCCATGCAAATTCACACAGCGCCGTGGCCGTTGGGCCTTCCAAAATGGCGCCCGCCACCGTGCGCATGCGCCCATGCTTGCGCATGCATGCTCACGATGGCAGGTGCTATTTTGGAACGCCCTACGGCACCAGCGTCGTGCGCCGTTAGGCGTTCCAAAATGGCACCCTGCGGGGCACCATTTTGGAAGGTCCAATGGCGACAGCGCCATGCGAATGCGCACGACGGCAGCACCATTGGGCCTTCTAAAATGGCGCCTGCAGCTGTGTGCATGAGTGCGCGGCAGGGCAGCAGCAGCGGTGGCGGCGGCGGCAGGACCGGCCAGGGGCTGGTCCCAAGGCCTCGGCAGGCTGGACCTGGCCCGTGGGCCATCGGTTGCTGACCCCTGCTCTAATGTACCCCTCCAGCCTCCCACAATTGCCCACTTGTTGTTATGAAGCCATTAAATACTGTGCTGGCTTTGATAATGCATCATCAGCATGAATGTTAAATTCCTGCAAGTCCATTAGTCTTGCAGTTTTCAACACCACATCAGTTGACATTGAAGGATTAAGGGAAGAGGATGGGAAATTAAACTGGCTCCGCCACCACCACCCCACCATGTAAGCCAATGGCCAGAGATCAGTACTCTGGGCAGTGAGCCTGGATACCGGATTTACATTTTTTGTATATATTCATGTATAAGTCTAGAAATTTTAGTTAAAAAATCAATTAAAAAAACCTGGACTGACTTATCCATAGGTCAATGTAAGTACGAGGGGGTTTCGTACATAGTCACCATCCACATCTGCAGATTGCGCCTTATGAGGATTTTATACTTTAGTCACTTCTGGCACAATCTGGCACAAAAATAAAGGACACAATGAGCTGATTTTCTCAACATCATTACTTAGGAACCAAAGATGACACAGATAAAATTTCATCAATATACCATAACTTCCAGGTTATTACTTTACAATACCTCTTCGTAAGGCGCAATCTGCAGACTTCTACAATGTCAGGTATTCAGTGGGTCAAGAAATGCTGGGGAAAATGTGTAAATGTGGATGGTGACTACGTAAGTTAACAACTACAAAGCAAAACAAACTGTCAAATTTTTTAAAAGGTGATAATTAAAACTTTACGATACCCCCTCGTACTATACAGTTGGCCCACCACATTTCTGGCTTTGACTTCTGTGGATTTGATTATTCATGGACTTGATGAATATGTTCTTTCTAGAAATCTCTAGGTTCTCCAGTGTGGTTGTATGGTCAATGTCTGTGAGAAGTCATGCTGGAGAACCTGGAGATTCCTAGAGAGAACACTTCTCTAGCCATTGTTGATCTTCCAGCACAATTCTGTAGTCAACATCCAGCAGATGTTGCCCATAGAGTTGCTCTGGAGGACCTAGAGATTGCTAGAGAGGCGTTATCTCGGTTTTAAAAAATGGTGGGATTCTTATTTGTGGTTTTTCCACTTTCATGGGGGTCCTGTGCCCCTAACCCCAGCAAATGTGGAGGGCCCACTGTACTTTCACATATATATATTGGGAACCATCCCTTTATCTGAGTTGACTGGTGAAAGAGAAGAGTTGGGCCCATCCCAAGAGAACCTAAAAAACCCACCAATCCTCTCCCTCTGCCATGGCACTGCTTCTAGCCTTTTTGAATGCCTGAGAGGGAAAGTTTTACCTTCAACTTATCCACAGGTCATATCAAAATCCACCATTTTGACCCCAAAACCTGCCTTGATTTACATATGAGATTGCGTCAGATTTAGATCTCCCCACTTTATCTAAATTTGATTTATAGAACTTACAGCCAGACCCTGTGAAGGTTTGATGAGCAAAAGCACAACCATCTTTGAGATTGTTCTCACCATCATCCTTCTCCACCTAAAATTTTCATTGTCTGGTTCAGGATCCACCCACCATATTGAGTTCCTAAAGGGAATATGGTAGGATTCTGGAGGTCCATTCATTTCCATTCCATTCATCTCCATTCATTTGGACACTGCAGGATGAATTGTACACCAACTGAATTCCCATTGTGGTCTTGCATTCCCAGTACCTTTAATGTGGCAACTTATTAGAGAAGACATCTGACAAAGACATTGAATTCCTATAGATCTGGCTGTGTGGCAGTAAAAAGACTTAGGTGATACACATTCACAAATGATTCCAGAGATTATTTGAAAAGTTATAGAGCACTAGAAGGATATACGGCACACACTGGGAATACAAGACAAAATGAACTCTGTAAGGCAACCCTAATTGCTTTTATCGACAATTACTTTATGACTGAAGAGAATGGGCAATTAGACTCAACTGGCTCATAGTAAAGTATTCATGGTAACATTTTGGCTATCAATATTGAGAAGGGGGTATTGATAGCTAAATTAATGGGCATAGTTTATAAATCGCCCTGTGCTTTCAGCTGTACAGGGAATAAGTGGTAAGTGAATCTTTAAAGGATAAAGAGGAGATTAATTAATTACAGTATCAGTCTTTGGGGATTTCCAAAGCTGTTCAGTAAACATGTACTCAGAAAATAACAGTTCATGTAAGGTTATATGGCTCCAGCAAAGAAGGGCTCACTATTTTATCTTAAAATGACAGAGTTGTGTGCTCAAGAGATACACCACATCTAGAGATATACAAAACTCAATGTTAGTAGTTATAAGTCTGTGTTTTGAAGTACTAAGTGGAGTAAAATAATTCCACCATGTGAAAGGAAGAGACATGTTACAGGGCCATTTCCTGATTGCTGTCCTTTCTCTCAGCCCTCATGCCTACTGTTTTTTGAAGAACCAATATGTGTGCTCCAGCAATTGTTACCCATAGTGCTCTTAATATCCAAAATATGAACCCATAAGTGCCCCTGCTACCAAAAATATGAAATTCCATGATGACCTCCAGATGAACTCTGGCAGTGGAATTGGAGGCAAAGGTCCTCTGCGCCCTTGGCATGGGCCAACCACCCTTAATCCTCAATGCAAACATAGCCCCAGACAATCTAGGAGAGTTGCAAATGGGATTTCCCCTGATAAGATCATCCAAACCATCAAAAGGGGTATTGTGTCACCCAGTCACAAGCACCCACAGCCATCAAAGGTGTAATGTTTGTATTGTGCCACCTAGTCACACATTCTCCCAGGATATTGGCCCTTCAGATTAAGACTAGCAAACACAATATAACCCTATACGGGTGTCATCTTTGCAATTATCACCTTTCGCCTCAGGCCCAGTTTGGCCCTATATAAACCCCAGGTTTTAGCCAGTCAGTGTGCTATCTTCCTGGTCTAAACGACTCCATGTCACTCTGACCTCTGAAGCTAGTCACCGGCATTTCTGCTCAAACCCACGCTGCGGAGCAGACTTGTCCCCACATCCACTCTTCCCATCTGGACCCCAAAAAGCGAGCCTAGTCTATTGGTGAGTATTTCCCCAGTGAAGCCTATATTCTATCCCCATGCTAACCTCTACTTTTCCTGAGCCTGTATGAGTGTGTGAGTGCATGTTAGTGTGTGATTTTTGCCTTATAATAAAACTACATTCATTGAAAGCATCTGCCTCAGCCCCATTTCTGGGATTCCCTGGTCTTCTCAGTATACACATTGGGAAGGCGGTTCCGCAGGGCACAGTAGCCTGCCCATCTTGCAACATTGGGCTAATCATAAATTCCCCTTAAACAGACTCTTGGCTACACAATGCAGAAGAGATAATCCTGCAACTTCACACCCATTAAAAAGGAGTTCACACACTTCCAAAGGAAAAATAAAAGGAAGTGTTTATTAAGAAATTTAACTACTTATGGAAAAAGTAGAACCTGGCTTGATGAAGTGTCAGCGGAGGCTGGTGGATTTCATGTCATAAAGGCAAGGAATCCATTCTGGATTTTAGACTGAACTTTAAATTAGCTGCCCAAGGTTCTGAATCTATTTGGAAGGTAGAATAGGTTTCCTGAAAGTTCCTGAAACTGAAGTTCATAGTTTCCTGAAAGTTCAGGCTAAACCCAGCATGGATTCAGCACCCTGCTTATATTGAAGCCACCAGCTGCCATTGCAACGTATCCCTGCCACAGAATGCCCATAGAGGAAGAAATTGCAATTACAGTGGTCCCTCCATATTTGCTGGGGTTATGGGTCCAGGACTCCCATGAATGTGGAAAAAACGCAAATAAAAAAGCTATTCTATTTACCTCTCTAGGAATCTCCAGGTCCTCCAGTGCAACTCTATGGTCAACATCTGCCAGACGCTGACCATAGAATCATGCTGGAGGACCCACACATGCCTAGAGAAGTGTTTTCTTTAGGAACTTCTAGGTTTTCCAGCACAACTCTATGGTCAACATCTGATAGGGTTGCACTGGAGGACCTAGAGATTTCTCGAGATGACTTATTAATGAAAACCACAAATAATTAAAGCCACAAACCTCAAAGACGCAAATGCGGAGGGCCGACTGTGTTGGCTCTGAGTCTTGACTGAAGATAATTATTTTCTGGAATAATTCTGAAGCTTTTTAATAAAATGCGTCCTCTAATTTGGCATAGCCCTCCCTCTATTTTCATGCACTTGACTAAATGTTAATCTTACTACACTTCAGTTAAGACGAGGAGATCAATGAATTGATCTTTTCAGATATAATGTTTTCTGATCTGGAACTGTGGGTATAAATCATGCACATCCAAATACAAAGTCTCTCTGTGTTGCATTATTTTCAACTGAGATGCATATTCAGATTTAAGTCCCATCCATAGTCTGCTTCAATTAGTTATGTCACACTATTTATTATCAAATAACAAAACTAGATAAAATTGTTGCTTATATTGAGAATTCCAACTACACTATTCCATTCTCCTTCCTCCACATTTTTCTCTCCCCTCCACCCCCATGATCCATGCTCAATTTTAAACAAGCATGCTCAGTTCGCATTGGCTCTATTTTAGGTCCCTACCCTTTGGTTTATTTTAGGACAGTTGGGCACACCTGTGCTCAGGCTCAACCATATTAGAATACTACCTTTCCCCCTTGCTTTCGATGGATATTTCTCAGTTTTATCCTTGGGAATTTTTTCACCCAGACAATGAGATAGATTTTTGTTATAACAGTGTGTCCTGGCTTCCCTCACCAGCCATCTCATTCCATTTATCTGCACCATGTTGATAGTTGCCTGTCCTTTTAGGATAGGTGTCTATCCTTTTAGGATCAGTCCTATGGGACTGCTTTGGGATTGCTCTCCTGCAGAACTTTCATCCAAATATTGTTTGAGCATCTGTTAACCTTGGTCCTACACCCAGATCTCTCCATTATATGAGAGTTGAACAGATTTGCTGACATAAGTATGAGCATGGGAAGACTTATACAGTACTACACTGTTATAGCACTATTATTCTACTTCTACAGCTATGGCTGCCTCATGTGGAATTCTAGGATTTGTAGTTTAGTGTGGCCCTGGGAAGAGCCATCAGTTTAGTGAGGCCTCTCTGGTCCCTAAACTACCTATCCCAAAATTCCATAGCAGTAAAAGTGACAGAATA
Organism: Phrynosoma blainvillii; assembly: GCA_026167975.1. Taxonomy (NCBI): domain Eukaryota; kingdom Metazoa; phylum Chordata; class Lepidosauria; order Squamata; family Phrynosomatidae; genus Phrynosoma; species Phrynosoma blainvillii. Next base: position 46,109,304 of record JANUYF010000005.1, read on the forward strand.
GCACTATAACAGTATAGTGTGGTATTGTCCTTAAATTGTTAAAAGAAAGTGAGATGTTGTTTGTGGTGGTGATAGTGATAAAGCATTCTTTCAGCAATTGTATATGATGCTTTCTAGAGTTGCATACAAAACATATTTTCCTGCTTCTATCAAGCTTGTAATCTAACAAACAAGTGAGATAGGGAAGGGACACAGATAGGGAAGTGATAGGAGTGAACAGCATGACTCAAGGCTAATCTACACTGGAGAATTAATATAGTTTGAGACTACTTTAACTGTCATGGCTCAATGCTATGGAATTCTGGGATCTGTACTTTTGTGACATATTTAACCTTCTCTGTCAGAGAGCTCTGGTGCCACAACAAACTACAAATCCCAGGATTCCATAGCATGAAATCATGGCAGTTAAAGCAGTGCCAAAAGGCATTATTTCTGCAGTGCAGATGCAGCCTCATACAGTACATAAGTTGGTTACATTTGGGAAAGAGGGTGGAAGTGGTTACTCCGGAAAAAAGGGGGGAAAGGAAGTATTAAGTTACTGAACAACAACAGGGGCACATGAATGAAACAACACATGATCTTTCGGGTTTAAAAAAAAGTCAATTATATAGAGACTTGTTCTACGCAATGTCATAGTACTCCCATCTTGGAAATACAGTATACCACTAAGATGGCAATCCTATAATGTCTGCAGCAGGTTTCTTTGTTGTGCTGTTTGAATCACTGGAGTCAGCACACAGTTGGGGTCAGCACAGTCATTCTTCAAAGAGTCAGTTTTCAGTACAAGATTCAAAATCCTGGAAATGCTGACAAAAGAAATTCTCCAGCTGAAGCACTGGCAACAGACTTACCTTTTCTGATTAAAGATGCCCAGTGTTCTTTAGCATCTACAGCCAAAACAGAAATGTAAAAAATTAAAAATAGATAAAATCTACTAGAAACACAGGATCATGATTTTAAAAATATTTTAGTCACTATTATTTGTTAGATATTCCACCCTATGTAAAGGGAGATAATCTATGGACAAACTATACCTATGAGATTTGGAAGGATACCGGTTATATATAAGATTAAGGTGGTAGTAATAGGCTTGATTATTAGATTGCTTACACATTTTGGGGATATGATATATACTTGAAATAGACGGGAAGAACTATTAGTTGAAGAACAATAATGAAATGGAGTTTTGGAGTAGGAAGTTAATTTTTATGTTCGTTAATGTTTTTGTTTTATGTTTTGTTTTTATCTGTTGTTTGTATTTTAAGTGTTTTATATGTTTTAACTAATAAAAATTATTATAAAAAATATTTTAGTCACAAGTTCTACAGGGTGATTTTCTGTATAGAAAATCTTATTGGTGTACTTTGAAACTGTGGATACATAAACTCCTTACACATTGAATTATCAGTTGATAAACCTCAGTGTTTTGGCTCAACACCTACTACAAACTTCAGCCTCCGTAATGTTGTTCTCCTGTACCCAGTTCACATGGATCTCTGTCTCACTTGCACACTCCAGCTCATTCTCCTCATGCAAAATTCTCAATCCTCACTCCTCAACAATGCCAAGTCTAAGTGATAAGCGCAGCTTGGAAAAATTACTTTTTGGAACTACAGCCAGCATAGCCACAAGGGATTCTGAGAGTTATACTCCCCCATAACTTTCCCAGTATCTAGTTCTGAGAAACCTTTGGCCAAGATTCATCTAGGAGATACTTTTCAGTGGAGATTATCACTTGGCTTTTTAAACTGGTTTACCTCTATCTGGCTTAATCTTAATTTGGGCAGCATCCTAATTTTACTAGATGTTTTTTGCTGTCGAATTTGCCACCCAAACAGAGCCTGGGTCCATCCCTGCTTCCAGAGCTGCTCCTCACGGCCATTTTCTTCAGCCGGAAAACTCCCGGATCCGAAAAGAGCTGCAAGGAGTGCTCCTGGAAGCGGGGATGCAAATTCGGCAAAATGTCTGATAAAATCAGGATGCCGCCCAAACTAAGATTAAGCCAGGTAGAAGTAAACTGATTTAAAAAGCCAAGCGATAATCTCCAGTGAATGGCCCATCTTCTTGTGACTGTCACTACTAGGGCTCCCAGGTCTCACTACAAAGGACAGTCTTCTCCAGTCCTCAGGATGAGGGCAAAGAATCCCAAAGTGAGATGGCTGCCTTGAAAAGGAATCTCAGGGCTGTCTCTATATATTTTTTATTTTTTACATTTGGTGTTTCTTGTTTGAATGGCAGCTCTGTCAGACACAGATAGGGAGGGGATAGGAGTGAACAGCATGACCCAAGGGTAATCTACACTGCAGAATTAATGTAGTTTGAGACTACTTTAACTGTCATGGCTCAATGCTATGCTATGCAGCTGTGGTTGATATTTAATTTATTATTCTTAAGGACATCACCAAGGGCTGTCTGTTGTAACATCACAAAGGATTATCCCTAGGTCCCACTTTTTGGTGCTGAAATCTCAGTGCCTGGGATAGTTCTAACCTGGCAGCCCTAGTCCCTTTGCTTTGCCCTCTTCTTTCAGGATTGATCTGCATAGCTAGCAGCCACTGTGACTGCTGCCATACTGCAGAATTAAAGCAGTTTGACACCGCTTTAATTGTCATGGCTCAATGCTATGGAATTCTGCGGTTTGTAATTTGTTGTGGCGCCAGAGCTCTCTGACAGAGCAGGCTAAATATCTCACAAAACAACTAATACCAGAATTTCATAGCATTAAGCCATGGCGGTTAAAGTGGTGTCAAACTGCAAAAGAGTGTAGCTGTTAAAACATCTCCTTGCTCTTTTTACTGCTCAGTTAAATGGACAGCAAGGAGGAAGAAAAAGAGGAGCAGGGAGTTTTAAGGGTAAGGGATGCCCTCATTGGGTACCCAGTGAGGCCAATATCTAACACTGTCTTTCTCTCTTTACCCTTTGTCCTCAAACTGACAATAATGCCCTGCCAGTCTCCAGCACTCTTTCCCTACTAAATTCACATTTCCTCTGTGGTACCTGTAAAAATGTCACAATCCATTATCACAAGGTGGGTGAGGTAGCAATAAGAAAACACCTTACAAGGTTTAACCAGGCAGTAGCAATTCTATGTAGATATCCAGGGGTGTAGCCATGGGGGCTTTGCCCCCTCATAAAGAGATCTGCACCTCCAAATGATTTTTTTTTCATTTCCTAAATTTCTAGCATTGCAGACAAGACACTGGAAATCATAAACACCTAGAAATCATATTTGTTGTGTTCACATACCTTTGGTAATTTTTCCTGTCCCCATTTTTGGGATGCCTAAACTGCATTTCTAAATACTTATGTTTTAAATTGCTTCCATGCTAGAAATTTGGGGACTGAAGGAAAATTTCATTGGGAGTAGAAATCTTATTTGGGAAATAATGTCCTCATTTTCCATGCCCTGTAGCTATATCCCTGTAGGTGTCCTATCAGGGAAGAAATCTGGGCAGATGTCCATGACGTGACTTAGGAGAATGTGTAAGATGGCCCTTGAACACAGCAAGGCTCACTTACATTTTGAAATGCACAGTTTAGCATTACCACCTAAGGAAGAATAGCTTGTAAGGCCATGAAGTCCATAGCCTAACATTATGTGACTGCATCAATGACTTTATGGGAGTGATTTCTTACTTTACCAGACTGACTGGTTTCTACTACTAAGAGAACTTCATTAAAAGGGTTACTAGAGATATATAATAATGAATAGTGTGCGTGCTTTCTCTGCTTAGTATACTCAATGCTTTCTTGTCAGCTTGCTATCTGCATTCCTGTGAATCCTCTTTTGTTTTATGCTTACAGATCACATGAAATGTGGTTCTAGCATATGCTTTGTCATGTGTCCAAGGTAATTAGATTGCTTTCAATAAGACAGAATGATTCCCTGTGCTTCAGCCACATGTTCTCATTTTATTCTTGCTTGACCTAACATGGACAAAGCCAATATACTATAAGAAACTATTGTAAGAAGTCAAGTACGTATCTCATATGGGAAGAGCAGTTTAGGAAACTGAAAAGAGATTTGAAATTTCTGGCCAAAGCAGAGAGAGTACCTTTTGTCAGGCAAATACTTAAATGTGACATGAATCCTAGCAAATACCATTTTTTTCCACTTCCACAATTACAGCAGTATTAAACAACAGCAGAACATGGAGGCAAAAATCTGAGTATCTTCCTTGTTGACTATTCCTTGGCCATAGAATTTCCTTGCAAAGGAGGCTAGGCTGGCCCCCTCTGTGATGTTCTTCTGCTGGCAGGCAAATACCTTTTTATTCATGTGGACTTTTAATGGTGTGTTGTATATTTTCTTTATTGATGAGTTTTCAGATTGCTTTTAGTTCGGTTTTGTTTCATCAGAGTTTAGGAAACTTTTTAAAACTACAGTTTTGACTACATTTCTCTTAATCCTCCAGGATTTAGTGATTGTGGGAGTTGTAGCACTAGACAGTAATGTTTCTGAGCTCTGGTTCTGACGTTAAATTTTGTTTAACTGAGGGGGGAAGCAGACGGAGGCGCCGGAGACACCGCCGGACGGAGTGCCGCAGGACCGCAGCCTCCGCACCCCGGCGCTCCTGCGGCATCCCTGGAAGGAGTGCTAAATCAGCGCTCCTTCCACAAGACAGGGAAAGTGCGCCTTAAAAGCGTAGGGCGCACTTTCCCTGCCTTTTCCGCCGCAGTGCGTGCGGTCGCTGCAGCGGGAGGTTGCCCCGGAAGTGCCGGCCGTGCGGAGGGCCGGCAGCTCCCAGGGCGACCTCAGGAAGAGGAAGGAGCGCCGCGCGTGCGGTTGCTCCTCCTCTTCCGGGTCTCGCAGACGACTCAATTAGTCGTCTGCCGAGGCCCTTTGTTCTAATATGATAGCTTTTAATGTTTTTATATCTGCACTTTTCAGTTAACCTTGTTCTGAAGCACCTTGAGTCCAAGTTCTGAGAGCAATGTATGGGATATAACCATGCATATAAATAAATAGAATTATATGCTATAGCATGCACAGTACCCAACTACACGGGTTGAAAAGGTCTGCAAAATTGCATGCTGCAACTTGAACAAGCCATGGGTCTGCTGACAGACAGCATTTCCTATAATTTTGCAAGGACAGCAAAAGCAGCTCTCATAACATTCTCCACATAGGCATCATGAGGATTCATGGAGCCAATAACATGTCCTCCTATTTTAGGAGGTGTCCAGTCATAATGACCTGTTTAAAGGGGAAGGGAGAGAGAGAGAGATGGAGTGATCATATCACATGCACAGGCATTTTCCATATCAAAGCTTTTAGAACGTAAATGTTTTTGCATGAAGGAACTTCTTTTTAAACCTGTCTTTAAAACATTTTGCTTCATCACTGTCTTCTCCAGCCATGATCCTCCAGATGTAATTCACAACACTTCGGACGTTATCACACGCGGGGTCTAAAAGCAGCAAGAAAGCGGCATGGAATCAATCCAGAACCATACTGGAATGGACCCCGTAGCTTCAGACGAGAAAGCAGCATCATTCCGGTATGGTTCTGGATTGATTCTGGTCGCGGCAGCTGTAATTCCTCTTTGAAAGAGGAATTGCAAAGAACGGGGATGATGCTGCAATGCGCCGGGGATGGTGCAGGGATGGGCGGGGTTTTGTGCGACGTCGTGTGATCACAGGGGCAAAGGATCCGGAATGGGACGGGGATGGTGCGGGGATGATGCAGGGATGGGCGGGGTTTTGTGTGACGTTGTGTGATCACAGAGGCAAAGGATCCGGAATGGGACGGGGATGGTGCGGGGATGGGACTGCTTTAGACCCCGTGTGATAACGTCCTTCCTCTCACCACTAGCCAGCATGACATATGGCTATGCTGGTTGAGAATGGGCTTATAGTTGTACAGCACATCTGAAAGTGTGACTGACATGCCTTTCTTGGGTTGGAAAAGGCTGCTAAATCCAAAATGGTGTGTGTTTCTGTTTACCATGAAACGGTCTCCTACAATAAATGCATTGACCTCTCCACTGCACTATTAAGGAACATTTGAACTCAAAGTCCTGATGTGGTATTATCTTGGTGCAATACATATGCACACACATGCATATACACATATTGATTGCCCCATGATGATAGTACCTATATATAGGTACTATATATAGCACAGCACACAATCTCCCCACACAATCCGCCCCCACCAGACTCAGCAAGACTTCCCAAAGATTGTAACGGCCGCAGCCCCCATGTTATAAAATGGCCTATCGGAAGAGATCCATCTTATTACTACGCTAGATGCCTTTAAGAAGCCACTTAAGACAGAGCTCTTCCGGCAGGCCTATCCATTTGATCTTCTAGATTTCTAGATTTTGACAATGACTGGCTATTTTTATTTTATTTTATTTTATTTTTATTTTTATTTTACTATATTGTATTTTATTCTCTTATAATTTATTATTGTTGTTTGATTTTACTATTTTATTGTTTGTATTTTGCACATTGTATTCATTTTATTGTGTAATCCCACCTCGATCCATAGGGAGAGGCAGGAAATATAAATAAAATTGTTGTTGTTAAGGATATAGCAATATGTAAAGTTCAATCTTTCATTTTCAGTGGTATTTGCCAAAGGGTTTATTCTACTCTAAATGGCAAAATAAAAAATAATTTAAAAAAACCCAGAAGCCTTTTGCCCTTAAAAAAAATCAGCCTGTGTTTTTAATTTGTCTGTACTGAAAGCACTTGTTGAAAAAAAAATAACTGAAGCTCTAGAATAATAATGACAGTTATCAATGTTTTATGGCTTGATTCAATGGGGGAAAAGTCCACTGTGAATATTAAACTACAAGATGTGCAAATAACTTAATTAGGAATGTTAGATGCTTGGACCTATGTTTTTAATTGTGTGTGTGTGTGCGCGCACGATCGTGCTAATCATCCAAAGTGACTTATAAAATTCTTGTATCTGGTTAACCTTGATTGTTAGAGGTAATTTGAAGAACTACAACACTTAGTTGATTACTTGTTGTATAAATTGATGATGATGATGATGATGATGATGATGATGATGATTAAAACCTTGATTTTCATTGATTAATTAGGGACAATTTTTAAAGCAGGCACTTCATTAATTTTCTTTCTTTCCTAATTTCCCTCAGCACTTGAGTTCAAGAATGGCAAGAACTAAATGTTACTGCTTCCTTAAAAAAACAAAAAGGTTGTCTGTATAGTATGGTATGGACCTAGTAAGAAAATAGCTAGCTAGCAGCCTGTGTTCTTGGGGATGTTAACAACAACAACATTTATATCTCTCACTTGGAGACATAGCGATCCATGTGTGGCGCTAAACCAAGGGCAACAAAAGGCAGCCCTGGGACTTCATGCCACACCACCTGGCTCTTTCTTTGGCCCTCAACCACTCTAGACTCTCAGAACTGTCCCTTTACTGATCCTTCCTAAAAGTGAATTGCCTATCTTGGGGCCCTTTCACACAAGGCAATTGCAGAATTAAGGTTCCACTTTATCCGCCATGGCTTCATCCTATGGAATCATAGAATCATAGAATCATAGAATCATAGAGTTGGAAGAGACCACAAGGGCCATCCAGTCCAACCCCCTGCCATGCAGGAACTCCCAATCAAAGCATCCCCGACAGATGGCCATCCAGCCTCTGCTTAAAGACCTCCAAGGAAGGAGACTCCACTACTCTCCGAGGGAGTGTGTTCCACTGTCGAACCGCCCTTACTGTCAGGAAGTTCCTCCTAATGTTGAGGTGGAATCTCTTTTCTTGCAGCTTGCATCCATTGTTTCGGGTCCTAGTCTCTGGAGCAGCAGAAAACAAGCTTGTTCCCTCCTCAATATGACATCCCTTCAAATATTTAAACACGGCTATCATATCACCTCTCAGCCTTCTCTTCTCCAGGCTAAACATCCCCAGCTCCCTAAGTCGTTCCTCATAGGGCTTGCTTTCCAGACCCTTCACCATTTTAGTTGCCCTCCTTTGGACACGCTCCAGTTTCTCCACATCCTTTTTGAATTGTGGTGCCCAGAACTGGACACAGTATTCCAGGTGAGGCCGGACCAAAGCAGAATATAGTGGCACTATTACTTCTCTTGATCTAGACACTATACTTCTACTGATGCAGCCTAAAATTGCATTGGCCTTTTTAGCTGCTGCATCGCACTGTTGACTCATGTTCAACTTGTGGTCCACCTGGATTCCTAGATCCCTTTCACACGTAGTCTCATTCAGCCAAGTGTCCCCCATCGTATATCTGTACTTTTTGTTTTTCCGCCCTAAGTGCAGTACCTTACATTTCTCTGTGTTGAATTTCATTTTGTTAGCTTTGGCCCAACTTTCTAGTCTGCTCAAGTCATTTTGAATTTTGATCCTGTCCTCTGGGGTATTAGCTACTCCTCCTAATTTGGTGTCGTCTGCAAATTTGATAACTATGCCCCCAATACCGTCATCCAAGTCATTAATAAAGATATTGAATAGCACTGGGCCCAGGACAGAGCCCTGTGGCACCCCACTGGTCACTTCTTTCCAGGTTGAAAAGGAGCCATTGTTGAGCACCCTTTGTGTTCGACCAGATAACCAATTACAAATCCATGTAACAGTTGCTTTGTCTAGCCCACATTTTACCAACTTGCTTGCAAGAATGTCATGGGTAACCTTGTCAAAGGCCTTACTGAAATCAAGATATACTATATCCACAGCATTCCCTTCATCTACCAAACTGGTAATTTTATCAAAAAAAGAGATCAGATTTGTCTGGCATGACCTGTTTCTCTGAAACCCATGTTGACTTTTTGTGATTATGAAATTATCTTCCAGATGTTCACAGACTCTCTGTTTAATGATCTGCTCCAGAATCTTTCCGGGTATTGATGTCAGACTAACTGGACGATAATTGTTGGGATCCTCTTTTTTCCCCTTTTTGAAGATGGGGACAACATTTGCCCTCCTCCAGTCCACTGGGACCTCTCCTGTTTTCCAGGAATTCTCAAAGATTATTGCCAATGGTTCTGATATTACATTTGCCAGTTCTTTTAATACCCTTGGATGTAATTCATCTGGTCCTGGAGACTTATATTCATCTAGATTAACCAGATGTTTCTGTACTATCTCTTTACTTATTCTGTGATGAAATTCTCCTATTCTGTCCTCTGCTCCATTATCCTCAAGTTGAGCACCCTTTGCCTTTTCTGAGAAGACTGAAGCAAAGAAGGTGTTGAGTAATTCTGCCTTTTCTCTGTCCCCTGTTAACTTTTTGCCATCTTCTCCACACAGTGGCCCTACCATTTCCTTCTTTTTCCTTTTGCTACTGACATACCCCCAAAAGCCCTTTTTATTGTTCTTAACCGCTCCAGCAAGCCTGATTTCATTCTGCGCTTTAGCTTTTCTGACTTTAACCCTACACGTGCTAGCTATTTGTTTGAATTCCTCTTTGGTGATTTCCCCATTTTTCCATTTCTTATACATGTTCCGTTTAAAACATAGTTCAGTTGCAAGTTCCTTAGTCATCCATCCTGGTTTCTTGAGACACCTCCCATTCTTCCTCCTCATTGGCACGGTTTGAAATTGTGCCTTCAGTATCTCCCTTTTGAGAAACTCCCATCCGTCTTGAACTCCCTTCTCTTTTAGTATTCCTGTCCATGGGATCACCCTCAGTATTTCTCTAAGTTTAGTAAAATCAGCTTTCCTAAAGTCTAGAATGCGTGTCTGACTATGCCTGGCTTCTCCTTTCCACTGTATAATAAACTCCAGGAGGACATGATCACTCCCGCCTAAGGATCCAACCACTTGCACCCCATTAACTAGGTCTTCCCTGTTAGTTAGGATCAGATCCAAAATAGCTGACTCCCTCGTTGCCTCTTCCACCTTTTGAACAATGAAATTGTCTTCGAGGCAAGTGAGGAATTTGCTAGACCTCAAGGATTTTGCCGAGTTTGACTTCCAGCAAATATCCGGATAGTTGAAGTCACCCATCACTACTATATTTCTCCTTTCTGAGTGTGTAGTCATCTGTTCTAGAAAGGCATCATCCAGTTCTTCTGCCTGAGTCGGGGGTCTGTAGTAGACTCCCACAATAACATCCCTGTTGTTTCTTTCCCCTTTAATTTTTATCCAAATGCTCTCCACCTGGCTTCCAGGATTGTTGTCCTGGATTTCTTCACTGGTGTAAATATCCCTGACATATAATGCTATTCCTCCTCCTCTCCTGTTTGGCCTGTTTCTCTTGAAGAGGTTATACCCCTGTATTTTTACATTCCAATCATGAGACTCATCCCACCAGGTTTCAGTGATGCCTATTATATCATATTTGCTTTGTTGCGCTAGGAGTTCAAGTTCATCTTTCTTATTTCCCATGCTCTGTGCATTAGTGTAGAGACATCTAAGACCATATGTCTCCTTTACTTGCTGCCTTAGCACGTTTTTTTGCCTCCCACTGTTGGGTCCCTCTACTGTTTGCTTTGTTTCCTCTATGACAGTTTGACTATTTTTTCCAGTCCTTTTGTCTTCCAGGGTGCTGTCTCCCTTCCCCACATAACTCAGTTTAAAGCCCTCCTGATCAAATTCTTCAGACTGTTGGCAAAAACGTTTCTTCCAACTGGTGTGAGATGCAGCCCATCCCTTGCCAGGAGTCCGCCCTCATGGAACCGCAGCCCATGATCCATGAATCCAAATCGTTCTCGACGACACCATCTGCGGAGCCAATTGTTGACATCTGCTATCTTCCTCTCTCTTCCTGGACCGTGCCCTTCAACTGGCAGTAGAGACGAGATGACAATCTGTGCCTCCATTTCTTTCAGCTTCTTTCCTAGAGCCTCGTAATCCCTTTTGATGTTTTGAAGGCTGTGTCTTGCTGTGTCGTTCGTTCCCACGTGAACCAAAAGGAAGGGGTATTGGTCGGTAGGCCTGACCAGTCTTCTCAGCCTCTCTGTCACATCTCGGATCTTTGCCCCAGGGAGACAACACACCTCCCGAGACATCTTGTCAGGCCCACAAATCACTGCTTCTGTCCCTCTCAGCAAGGAGTCCCCCACCACGACCACATGTCTCCTACGAGGCTTAGCAGCGACTGTTCCCTGTGGTGGTACTCCCAGCTCTTTCCCTGAAGTCTGTTCATGCTGCTCTTCCTCGTCCTCCTTGGTAAGGGAAAGAGCTTGAAAACGATTCTGTAGCTGCAAGCTCCCAGAATGATATCTGGTCTCCCTACTTCTACGTGTGACATTCCTCCAGCTGTCTACCTCCTGTGTATGTGGTGTGACGTTCTCTTCCCCAGCAACTTCCACTGTGTGGTCCCTGTCCAAGACCGTTCGTTCCGTTCTGTCCAGGAATGCCTCTTGCTCCCTAATATTCTGAAGTGTAGCTACCCGCGCCTCCAGCTGCTGTACTTTCTCCTCCAAGAGAGCTACCAACTTGCACTTGGAGCATGTGTAGTTCCCGACCTCTGTAGGTAGGAAGACAAACATACCACAGGTATTGCAGGTGACGGCAGCAGTTCCTTCAGTATCCATACTAAGTATTAAAAAGGACTATGGCTTTCCTCCTCAAAGAAAATCTCTTGCTAAAACCAATGTTAAAGTCTGCAGATGACCAAAAGTTTTCTACAATTGGTAGTGGTTATAAAATTCGGCTCTGGGAGCAGTTGTAAAGAGCTAACTGCCTAGCCCACCCCCTATTGATTTGCAAATGCTCTTAACAAAGCCCCACCCGCTGAGTCACAGTCACACTTCCCCCAAGAGTTTTTAAAAAGAACTTAAAAACTTACCCTCTCAAGATGGCTGCCTGGAAACTGTTTTCTTCCTCTCTCCTAGCAGGAATTGGCCTGGAAAGCTTTCTTTCCTGGCAGAAACCTCTTTCTCTTTCTCTTCTCTTTTAGAAACTGGCCTGGAGAGCCTCCTCCTCCTCCTTCCCTGTCCTGGCCGAAACTGACCTGAAACTGACCTCTGGGAGCAGTTGTAAAGAGCTAACTGCCTAGCCCACCCCCTATTGATTTGCAAATGCTCTTAACAAAGCCCCACCCGCTGAGTCACAGTCACACTTCCCCCAAGAGTTTTTAAAAAGAACTTAAAAACTTACCCTCTCAAGATGGCTGCCTGGAAACTAAGATATATGGTTTGGTGAAGCTAAAGCTCTCTAGCTGAGAACTCTAGATACCCTTCCCTAAACTGCAAATCCCAGGAGTCCAAAGGATGCTGCTATGACAGCTGAAGTAGGATCATAATGACTGTGTAGTGTGGAAGGCCCCCACTGGTAATATAATGTTGTTTGTTGCCTGTCACCGTGTTAGGACTGATTCAGCTATTACAATTTTCACCCGCTATCACCACTCCCTGATCCATATCACTCTTGAAGATGTGGATAGTGTTTACACTGCATAAAGTCGTAAATTCCCCCAACACTTAAAGAAATGCCGACACAGTTGGTGCCCCCCAATCTCCCCACCTTTTTGGGAGTAACATGTAACTATGGTGATCTAGCTATACCTCCCAATGCTGTCCTCCCAAACCTCACAGAGGTCCCTGCAGATGCCTGTTGAAGTATATCCAGCTACCAGAAGAGAGCTGACATGTTTCCACTTATCCTCCCACTCTCCAGCAACATGGAAATGACCATTTGGGGTGGGGAGGCTGTGTGCTCAAAAGGTTGGTTTTGGGGAAATGTTTGCTCATTATGTGTGTTTGTTGTTGTTCTTAGCTGCCTTTGAGTCACCTTTGATGCATTGAAACCCCGTGAATGAGACTTCCCCAAGCCCTGCTATCCTCTACCTCTCTGCTCAGATCCTGTAGGCCAGGGGTAGGCAACCTTTCCCCTTTAAGGGCCGAGGGACTTCAGCTCCCAGAATCCCAGGAGCTATTGGCCAACATGGGACTATTGGCCAACATGGCTGAGGCTTCTGGGAGCTGAAGTCCCTCGGCCCTTAAAGGGGAAAGGTTGCCTACCCCTGCTGTAGGCTCAGGCCCATGGTCTCCCTGACTGAGTCACTAACTATTTGGCATGCGGTCTTCCTCTCTTTCTGTGACCCTTCCCTGCATTATTGTCTTTTCTAATGAGTCGTGTCTTCTTATGATGTGGCCAAAATACAACAGCCTCAATTTGGACATCTTGGCTTCTAGGGAGAGTTCAGGCTTGATTTGTTCTAGGATCCAATTGTTTGTCTTTTTGGCCATCTGGGGTATCCTCAGCACTCTTCTCTAGCATCACATTGCAAATGAATTAATTTTCTTCCTATCTGCTTTCCTCACTGTTCAGCTCTCACATCCATACATGGTAATGGGGAATACAATGGCTTGGACTACTCTAACTTGTTTTCAGCTGTATTTCTTTATACTTTAGGATTTTGTCTAGTTCTTTCATAGTTGGCCTTCCTATTCCTAATCTTCTTCTGATTTCTTGACTGAAGTCTCCATTCTAATCAATGTTTGATCCAAGGTATGAGAAATCTTTAACTATTTCAATTTCCTCATTATCTAGGTTGAATTTATGTAAATCCTCCATAATAATTATTTTTGTTTTCTTTATGTTTAACATTGGGCCTGCCTTTGTTGTTTCTTCCTTGACTCTTTAATTATTGTTCCAAGTCTGTGATGCTTTCTGCTAGTAGTATGGTGTTGTCTGCATATCTCGGATTGTTGATGTTCCTTCCTCCTAACTTCGTTCCTCGTTCTTTCATGTCTAAACCTGCTCTTCATATGATATTTTCTGCATACAAACTGAACAGCTAGGGTGATAAATTGTAGACATGCCTGATCCCTTTAGCAATTGGGAACCATTCTGTTCTTACCTTAGCCTCTTGTCCTAAGTACGGATTCCTCATCAGGACTATCAGATGTAGTGGCACTCCCATGTCTTTGTAAAAGGGAATTACAATGATGAAACAACATTGTACTTACTGAACAGTATATCAGCTACCATGTAATGTATCCATGAGTAGTTCAAGACAGTGTTTTTGCTTGAAGCAAAGAAGAACATGGCACCCTGTCCCATGTAATGTGAAAGCGTAACTGGACTGGCACTTTCAGGTTTCTTTAAACCTAAAAATGAGACAGCACTGCAGCCTTTATGACCTCTGAAGGCAACAGGATAGTGTAGGTGTTGAAGGGCAGTCAAGATGCCATGTAACTCTCCCTTCCAACAACCTGTGCTAGTTTCCCAGATCTGCAACATGAGGTGAACACCTCATTGTTTAAAAGTAGGCCCTAAGTGTAATGAACAAAAATATGAACATATTGATAGATGGAAAGGCCATATTTAGTATTTTATTTCTTATTAATTATTAAAAGAAATACACTAAACCAAAATAATATCTGCCAATATAGAAATTAAATGTTCATGTGACCTTAACTCACAGCTAAACCATTTCAAATGTCCCCTTGCTCATTAAGATGAGCACTTGATGGTACCCCAGTTTATTCTCTCTGTTAGTTAATATTAGCAAGACTGCAGCCCTATCTGAGACATATGTTGAAGATTTTTAAATGGTTGAACAGATGTCATTCTGAAGTGATGAAGTAAACAACCAAAATGAACAGATGTCATTCTGAAGTGATGAAGTATGTAGTGAAACCATCTTATTATTTTACAGGCATTGCTTTTTTGAAATGTGGAAATGATGGTCTTTGTATCAGTAAAAATAACTAGAACTATTTAAATGAGCCACTCATATCTTAGCCATGTAATTAGAAATTTAGCCCTGTAATTAGAAAATTACTAAAGCTACTCAGCTGGTCCACTTTTAGACATGAATAGATAGAGGGGAGAATGGGGCCAATACTCTGAGGGTACTGCCAATTATTATACAGAGGAACGGTGTTTTTAAAAGCCTTTAACTGTTATTCTCATTCCTGACTATCTAGCAGTACATGAACTCTCCTGCTCCTTTATTTTTCTCTCCCTCTTTTATTCTGTCCATAAAGTAAGATTCAGCTGGTGTCAAAAATAACCATCTACCTTCATGTGGACATACAACATGAATATAACAGATCTGTCCTGTTTCAGTGTTACTAGCTACAATCTCTGCTTAACACAAAATACCAGGGCTTGGAAAAGGTATGTTTGGGGTGTGTGTGTGTACAATTCTCTGAGTCATCTAATCAGGATGTGGGAGTTTTACCTTGAGCTCTGCTAAATATCATCTGAATTTTAGGTATTGATCATTAGATTTTGGGACCAATTCAGAAAGATTTCAATGGTTTGATTTAATTTGAAATTTAATCATGACATCTTGGTCTGAATTAAATCATGGTGTCTTGGCTTATCCAGAAAAGAAAAGAAAAAATGCCTGGAAGTATCTAAAAATGTCCAGTTCTTATTGTTTTGTTCATGATTTTGCATCCAAATTCTTTATTGAAAAATCCCAGGTTTCCCTCACTCCCTCCTCCCTTGTGTTCTTCCATTGCTTCCTACTGATTAGGTGTCACATCTGGACTAAGGCAACATTTCAGAAATTGGCTTCACCAATTTCCTCTGAGCCCTTTTAAAGTATTATTGAGTTATAGTTAAAGTGTTAAAGTGTTTCAGTAATATTATGCTACTTAAGCATTAGGATAATTTTCTTTTATTGCCAGCATTCCTGTTTTATCACTTGATCTCTATTGAATTTGGTCCTAGGGGGGACCATTATAGCTAGTTCTGTAACACAGACAGACTGCCATAGATAGGTACATTCCATTGCAGGATATAGTGGGTTAATTTAAACTGACCTGGGAAGATGGATGAAAAGTCCTTGATAATACTTGGGAGTTTCCTGGGAATATGTCAAGATGGAGAAAATGTCATGTAGATCTCCAAAATGAATCCCATTTTGGGAGAAAGACAATATATAAATCCAATAAATAAATAATAGGTTTGTACTGGAGTAAAACCTGGGACTTCTAGAGATTTTTTTCCCCCTTGTCTGGAGAGGCTCTTGGTTTACTTAACTATTCTGGTTTAGACTGGCAAATTTGATACACATCTCCATGAAGTGAGGAGTGCATAGTAATAGAATTGTTTTATTACATTCATTTCAAAAAAATAAAAAAAAATAAAACTATATCTTTAGTTGAAATGGATAGTGCCATCAGATAATTAACATTTCATTTTGAAAGCTGGAGCTGATGGGAGGTTCATTTCAATGCATCTGGAAGGCACCATGATGGAGAAGTTTACTTTAAGAAGTGAAATTTTGCAAGCATACCCCATTCCTAAAAAGAGCCAACATGGTGTAGTGTTTTGGGTGTTGAACTAGGAGTCCGTAAATCAGGTTTTGAATCCCCACTCAGCTATGGAAACCCACTGGATGATCTTGGGCATGTCACACACACTCAGCCTCAGAGGAAGACAATGACAAATCACCTCTGAACAAATTTTGCTGAGAAACCTGTGATAGATTTTCCTTAGGTTTGCCATAAGTCAGAAATGATTTGAAGGCACACAACAACAACAATGACTCCATTCTTATTTTCATCTGTGAAATGCTGGACAATCTGATTTTAATTAAGATAATTTATACTTTATACCAATCCCTTGGCTGACATAAACATCAGAAAAAATGACAGAAGGCTAAACTGATTTGTGGAGGTCACATCAAGCAACAGTTGTGCTGATGATCATATGCTAAGGAGAAGACCCTTTTAACACAAACATCAGATTATGCAATTCCATCATGAGTGTACTTTTGCAACCCTATCACCAATGAATGGTAAACAATTGTTAGCATTCTTTGTAGTTAATTTAAGCTTCACTAAAGAAAGTGCCATTTGGTTTCCTCCCGTCTCTTTTTATGTCTATCATTACAATAGCAAAGTTGTTGTTGTTGTTGTTGTTGTTGTTGTTGTTGTTGTGTGCCTTCAAGTCATTTCTGACTAATGGCAACCCTAATGGGGTTTTCTTGGCAAGATTTGTTCAGATGAGGTTTGCCATTGCCTTCCCCTGAGGCTGAGAGTATGTGACTTGCCCAAGGTCACCCAACAGGTTTCATGGCCAAGCTGGGAATTGAACCCTGGTCTCCAGAGTCTTAGTCCAGCAGTCAACCCTTTACATCATGCTGGCTGTTCAACAATGACAATAAGCAGATGGAAAGACAGAATGAGATAACATGCTAAGAGAAGCAATTATTCATTCAGGGTTCATCCATGTTGCAGATATAAAGCAGATTCACAACACTTTAACTATCATGACTCTTGTTGAAAATTTTATGTATTACATTCTGCTTTCTCTCCTTAGATAGACAGGGACTTCACTCTATCTATGTCATTCTATCTAAAAATGTGACTCCTGTCACTCACACTTGGAGGCTGTTTAACTGACTTTCTCTCAGGATTCTAAACTGTCTCCTCTCAGTACAGAAACTGTCTCCTTTCAGTCTAAGATGGAGTAACAGCCTCCCCTGAGTGAGGAGTAACAGTCTCTTCCTGTTATACCCAAACCATCACCAGTTAGGACAAGATTTAGTTTATTCTGTATTTATTTATTAAAGTCATTATTGTTTGTTTTTAAACTATAAACTGCATGTTTGTCATTTTTTTGGAGTAAGTGTTTATTCTTTAAGAAGACAGATTTAGGAAAAATAGTCTGACCCACACTTTTGCTGTTTCTGCTGATGAGAGCTGAACAAGTTTAACCTTTATACTTGCATAGTTTTGTTTCTCTTTAAAAGGCCTAACACCCTGGGAAACTTAAATTGCACCCCACATTTTTAGGGTTATGGGCCCAGAAGGGGTTCCAGTGTAGACCCAGTGAGGTCTCAGAAGAGGTTGCAGATTATTTTTTTAACTGCTTCTCCTGAAGATACTGACTTCAAGAAAGATTTTTTTTCTACTCAAAAAATAGAGAATGGATTCTACTAATTCTAATGCAACAATGATTATTGAAATACTAACTGGAACAAATTATAAAATGTGGTCATGGAAAATGCAAATGTACTTGACTACAATGGGACTATTTAAAGCAATAAATAGGCAGAGACCCACAAAAGCAGGAGAACATCAACAACAGTTTGATGAAAATGCAGAGAAAGCAGCAGCTTATATTTGCTTATCTGTAGATCGCAGCATTTCTTACCATATTCGAGGTTTAACTGATGCAAAACAAATATAGGACAAACTACAGGAAGTATTTAATTCTCCAAGTACTTCAAATAAAACAGCTCTCATGATCAAAATTGTTAACACAAAGTTGCATCATTCTCAATTTTTAAATCCGTATATTAATTGCTTTATGACAACTTTGTCTGGAATTACAGCAGCTGGAGAATCTTTTCCAGAACATGCAAAACTTGGACTGTTTTTAGCAACTCTTCCAAAATATTACTCTCCAATAATGAATGCTTTACAAGTTAAAGGAGAGGTTTCTTTACATGATGCTATTGCTCAAATTGTTGAATTTCAAAATAGGCAAAACTTGATGGAAGACAACTTTAATACAAAAACAACAGACAGAGAATTAGCTCAGTTTGCTGCAGAGGATTTGAAAAATACTTCCTTTTCTCCTAAATCAAATAGAAGCAATATTAACAAGTCAAAACAGAGAGCTGAGCTGCAAAAGCTGCAAAATCAGGGACTTAATATTAAAAGCAAAAGCAAATTTAATAAAGAAGTTTTTAATCCAAAACAGAAATATTTCAGTCATGTTGATATTGGTTTGATTCAACAACAATTATTTTAAATTGTATGCCACTACTCTATCTAACAAAATCCTATGATTTGTAATTTGGTGAGGCACCATACCTCTCTGACAGATCAGGCTGAATACCTGACCACAGTAGAAATCCATTCCACAGGAAGGATCCATGACAGTTACAGTGCTGTGAAACTGTTTTATTTTTGCAGTGTGGAAGAGCTGTCTGTTATACAGGGACAGGGATTTTATGCATTTATTATTTCCTTACATGGATATGATTGTACTGTTAGAATGACAGAGTAAAATACATCTTGTAAACAGAATGCCCATGTGAATTTAATATAAGAGTTCTCCACTGCTACAACAAAATATTTGGTTGAAATAAATATAAATGACTTTATTATTTGGATATGAAATAATAACTTGACATCATCAATGGTCCACAGAAGATATTTTGCTTCTTGAGGGAAGAGTCAAGTGCAGTAAAGAAGCAGACAAGATTGGCAATTGAATCTTATTTGGTTTTCTAATTGCATAGCATCCTGCACCATACCTGAGATAAAGGGCTACTTGAGGGCAAACCTTGGGAAAAAATTACTTTTTGAAAGTACCAACTCCCAGAATCCCCTGACCATGCTGATTGGGAAATTCTGGGAGTTGTCTGTAACTTTTAAAAGTTCTAGCTTAGGGACCTCAAGGGAAATTATGTGGCATACATAGCAGAGAACTGTTGGAATGTAACTGTGAGGAGAGCCAGTGTGGTGTGGTGGTTTGAGTGTTGGGCTACAACACTGGAGACCAGGGTTCAAATCCCCACTGAGTCATGAATCCCAGTGGGTGACCTTGGGCAAGTCACACACTCTCAGCTTCAGGGGATGGCAATGGCAACCCCCTCTGAAGAAAGTGGCCAAGAAAACCTCATGGTAGGGTTGCCTTAGGGTCACCATGAGTCGGAAATGACTTGAAAGCACATAACAAGAACAACAAATCACCACTGAAGCCTTTAGCATATCGGTATGTCAGTTATTCCACTCTGGCCTTGCTCCTATTTCTGTTATACTTATAACATCAAGGCTGCCTTGTATCAGATTAGTCTGTTTACTGAAGTATCATGTATTGCAACTGGTAGTTATTCTTGATAGCCTCAAAAAGATGTCTTCTCCATCAAACACAATCATATCCTTTTAACTGGGATGTTCATGACTGATCCTTTATAGTGTTGTGTTTTATTGTTCATTTTTTTATTATAGATGCCCTCCAAATAAATGTTGTTGTTACTACTAGTAGTAGTACTAGTAGTAGTACTACTACTGGCCACATGTGCCCTCCACTGCCCCACAAATGTCAACCTTTTTTTCTTTTTCTTTTTTACAAGTAAACTTTTTTCCCCAAAAAATACTTGTTTGTGTCAATACCTTAGTATTATAGTATTGTACTGGGAGGTGTAGAGGGCATTTTGACCATGTTTGTAGGGTTCCTGGGACAATTTAGGCCCAGGAAAGGCCTTTTAAGAAAGAGGAAGATAACAGTAAGTGGCTTCCTCTCACTTCCTATTTCAAAAGTGAGGAACATTTGATACGCCAGACAAACTGGAGTACAGCACCAATAACCCTTTACCATTGGCCATGCTGACTGTGGCTTCTGGGAATTCTAGTTCTAATTCTAAAGAGCCAGAGGTTCCTCGCTTCTGCTTTACTTCATAGCTACCAAAGTTGCTACTCTGGAGGAGAGAACAGTGTTGGAAAGGCAGGGAGAGTTCAAGTTTCAGTCCAATGCATTTTCTGTATTAGAAACTAGGGTAGTCATCTAATGCTGTTACTTAAACCTCCCAGGAGGGAAAAGAATGAAAAGAGAAAATTAAGTGGATACAACATAGATGTCAGCCTCTCATTCTTATTTAACCCA
Organism: Phrynosoma blainvillii; assembly: GCA_026167975.1. Taxonomy (NCBI): domain Eukaryota; kingdom Metazoa; phylum Chordata; class Lepidosauria; order Squamata; family Phrynosomatidae; genus Phrynosoma; species Phrynosoma blainvillii. The sequence continues at coordinate 46,129,777 of JANUYF010000005.1, forward strand.
GTGGGGCTACCAGTTTAGTGAAAGATTAATTTCAATGAGGGAAACATCAGAGGGAGAAAAGGACTGTACCACTGCCATGGTCTAATGACTTCCCCATTGTCACTTTGCCAATCAAAGCATCACCACATGACAGCTTTATCATCAAGAAAATGTTGTTGAGAGATCTAATGATTGATGGCATGTGCCACATCTAGTTTCAGGGCAATATGACATAACAGGCTGCTCATTGATGATGGGGGGCAATGGGAACTGGACTGCATTTCACAATTCCACAATTTCTTGGTAATAATTTATCATATGACAACATGCAAACATTTGCTGCAATAGACAAGCATGGTTATCCCTCTGAAACTGATTGTATGACAGAGGTTTAAAAAATACAAGTACATGTATATTTTTGATTAAGTGCACAAATAATCGGTTATGGTCCAAAACACACTGTAGAAATAATTCAGTTTGAAACTGCTTTAACTGCCCTGGCCCAATGCTAGGGAATTCTGAGAACTGTAGTTTTGTGAGACATTCAGCTTTGTCTGTCAGAGAGCTCTGGTGCCACAATAAACTACAATTCCCAGGACTCCTTAGCACTGAGCCAGGGCAGTTAAAGTTGTCTTAGGAGCTATACAGACACCCTCTAAGGGGTGGCTCCATGCCGCCCCTGGGAGCGCCAGATCAGAGCTGCAGCAAACACACGCCGTGGCCCCACTCCGGCTTTTCGCTGCTCCAAAAAGAGCTAACAAATGCTGCTCTTTTTTGGAGCGGCAAAAAGCCACCTTTACTGCTGCCACCATGGCTCTTCTGTGCCCCTTTGGCACAACATGTCTAAACGCTGCACGAAGGGAGTGCCACGCACCATGCAGTGGGTGGGGCACGTGACATGACGGCATCGTCAGGGTGGAGTCAGGGCGGCCAGCGTGTGGTCACCCCGCCCCAACTCCACCCCAGGCCAGCCCTTGTGGCCAATCTGTACTGGCCCATAGACTGGATTGTTTCTGCAGTGTATTTTGGACCTAAGGAAACCTCTCTTTTTTAAGTTCTCTTTTTGTTTGAGCTGATTCCTTGCATTATGTGGACACGTGTAGTGAGGAGAGAAACTGTCCCCCCACATTAGATTTCCAGGAGAAAAGGAAAATGACCTGAGGCATGTGTAGATACATCTAGATAATAAGACAATCAAATCTAAATGGGTATACTAAGTGCGCCTTCCTTCCCCTAAATCACCTGCATCTCCTCTTGCACCTTGAGACAAAGGCTCTCCTTACACCCCAAGCAGTAAGCCAATCTCTTTGCCTATCCCCTGTTGTGTTCCCTATCAAATTTCCCTGTCCATCCATTCCAGGGATATCCTGAGACAAATTGCTGTTTTCCCCACTAAAATTAAAGCCAACCCATCCGGAATCCCATTGTCAATTCCTGGGAAAGAGCATCCAGCCTTTGGGCCTAAGCAGCGTCTTCAGGGCAAGGAAGGGGAGGGGCAGCCACACGCTGGGCACCCCAACCCCTTCCCGAAGACGTCGTCAGAGCGCCGGACCCTCCACACGTCCGGCACTCCAAGGATGCCTATCCGCTGCAGCGTCCACACATGCTGCGGGGGAAAAGACACTGAAGGTGTGCCGGCAGCCTTTTGCGGTGCACCTTCAGCGATTTGTGGAAGGAGCGCTATTTTAGCGCTCCTTCCTGGGGCGGCGAAGCTGCACCGCAGGGCCGAGGAATGCGGATGCCTCAGCCCCGATCCGCAGCTTCCTGGGGCGGCCCCGTGCCGCCTGTCTGCTTCCAGGTATGTGTCTGAATGATCTGAATTCTGTGTCTGTGAATTACTATTGTATGTGTGATTGCACTCTGCATTTTTCTAAATAAATCTCTCTTAATTCACCCCAAACCTGGAGTTCTCCCAAATTATTACTGGTATATACAGGTGCAAACTGTCCTAAAGGTTATGTTGCCTCTTGCAAAAGCTAATTTCCCCAACCATTAAAGTAACTGTCCTATTAAGTGCCCCCCCCCATTCCCCCACCTTCCTTTGGGTAACAGAGGGCCTCTACAGACCGGCCCATAGGGCAGCCTGGAGGCAGAGATGGGGAGGGGCAGCCGCATGTCGGGCGCCCCAACCCCACGCCGGCAGCGTCCTGACGCCGGGTGCTGTTACGTATGGTGCGTGGTGTCAGGACATCCTTCTGGTGCAACATTTTGAAGTGCTGTTCCAGAAGGGGTGCTAAAGAGCCACACGCTGGCTCTGAGGGTGCCTTTTTGCCAGCTCTGAAAGGAACGGCATTTTGCCGCTCTTTTCTGGGCCGGCAAAAGGGAGGATCGGGGCCGAGGCGTCCGGCAGCCTCGGCACCGATCCTCCACTTCCTGGGGTGGCCTAGGGCCACCTATCTTCATCCCCCCAGAGTGTGTGTGGTAGAATCAAGCATCCAACAGTCATGAAGCAGCTATTTGAAATTCTAAAGAGAGATTGCTAATGTGAGGAGTTTCATGTAAGGAAGAGCATGATAATGTTGGGTTACCAGTTCTCTGCTGTGCTTCCACATTTATCAATGTTTAGTGCACACATTATATTTTCAACCACATATACTGGTGGAAATACATGAGGCCTCTTTCCACATAGAGAGTTGAAGCTCTTAAAAAGTTTTTTTTTTTTTAAATCCCTTTCATTTCCACCAAAAAGCAATCCTATTTAACCTTTAAAACACATTTCTGGTCTTTTCAGATCTACACAGGAGGCAGGAGCAATCTCACACACTGTAATGCATTGATAATGGCCACTGCACCTGCTGGGTCTTTTATTTTATTTTATTTTATTTTATTTTATTTTATTTTATTTGTGTACCACCCAATAATTGAAGTTTTCTGGGTGTTTAACAGAAGAAGGCTAAGCAGAACTTGTCTTGCTATATGCAGGACTTTTGTTTAGTTGGAATCAGGAGTTAGCAGGCAACTGTGGTCTGGAAAATTATGTCCTGCATTAGTGATTTCATGTGACCTACTGTGCTTCCAGAGGGAAGGCTTCTGGTGCTGCTAATCAAAAGACATGCGTTATCTTCCTCAATAGATTCTTTGTGGTTAACAACAACAACAACAACAACAGAGAGAGGAAACGAAGAAGAGGTAAAAAATCATGGGAGGATATGAGGATATCTGGAATAATATTTTGTGAATTCAATCCCACAGTAAAATCATAGTCTGGAAGCACCTCGTCACACAGCAGGGGCTAGCAATTTTGTTCCCTGAGGCAAGGGATTGAGAAGTTGTACTTACCGTGAAGGGTTGTTCTGGGATGGGGAGTGATCCACCACCTTTGGGTTTTATCTGATGCACCAACCTCAAGGCAGGAGTCAACATTCTTTCCCATTTATTCCATTTAGACTCCTCTCCCCATCTCCATCACTTTTATTATCTAACCTTGCTGTCAATCTATTTAAGGTTTTTGTTTGTTGGTTAGTTGGCTTGAATTCCATCCCATTCCAGAAATGCCAAGAAACATTCCTATTCAGGGACTGCATGGATCGGTCCCCTGCCATCCCAGAATGACCCTTTCATGGTAAGTACAACTTCTCATTCTTGGGATGGCAGGTGGAGCAATCCACTACTTTTGGGATCTACCCAAGCCCCTCAAATTCGGATAGGAGCTTTTGTAAGTCTGTATCACTGTCTGCAGCACTGTTCTCCTAAATGAAGTCTGTGCTGACTTATGTTTGTCAAATTTGTAATGTTTAATAAATGTATTTGGTTCAGACCAATCAGATGCTTCACATATATCTTGCAAAGATGTTGATACTGCATACATTGCCCTAGTGGTTAGCAATTTTGTTGCCTGAGGCAAGGGAAAAGATATCCTCTTCCTTCCCTTTCTATATGCAGAAGATAACTGGAATGGCAATTGAACTATAATTCAACTACTCTGGAGAGCAGATTGTCTAAGGGAGTCTAGAGCAAGCAGGCCTCATGGCCTTCCAACACCTCACTACCCTTCGGCCCCCATCCTCTGCCACCTCATGCTGCCAAATGGTACAGCCAGCCATGTCCTATAGGGATCCCAGATTCAGTGTAGCGTCTGACTGGCCGCTATGGAAAACAGAATGATGAACTAGATGTTTCTTTGGATTTTCAGGGACTCTCTTATATTCCATAAACATTTGCCCATAGTTTCACTGCAGGGAATTTTTTTTTTACCAAAAATGGAGATGGCCTCTCTCTGTTTTCCACCTGGTATGTCAGTGTTACATTTCTCTTGCAGGTTTCAGGCCACGCTAGATGTTTATTTGTTCCGAAAGGATGAAGTCTTTACTGTTAGCCTAACCATTACTGATTCTAACACAGAACCCTTCAAAAATACTACTTCTGGCCCCTGAAGAGTATTTATCCTGTTTGGAGAACAGCAGGAGCTCCCTGAGAATACAGAAGTTGGCTATTCCTGAACCACTGTAAGAAGGCACATCATAAATGTCTACACACTCTCAGTGAAAGGTGCAGTGGTACTTTAGAAACAGCCGAGAGGCAAAGGAACTAAGGGGGGTTGCAGACTGTCAGAAATAGTGTGAATTCAGTCCACTTTTAGGGTTAGGGTTAAGGTTAGAGAATCATGGGGACTGTATTTTATTGTGGCACTAGAGTTCTCTGACAAAGAAGGTTCAATGTCTCAGAAAAAAAACAATTCCCATGATTCCCTAGCACTAACCCTAACCCTAAAAGTGGACTGAATTCACACTATTTTTGACAGTCTGCAACCCCCCTAAGAAACACAGCTAAGCAGAACTGTAAAAAAATCTCTGGATGTTGAAAGTGAGAGGAATGAGTCATAAGCACATGAGCTGGAAAAGAAAGAGAGCCGAAGACATAAAATCATGCATCTCTTCTTAATGCCATCACATGATGAGCCCCAAGGCTTTAATTTAATCAGAGGGGAGGAGGCCAGGAAAGGAAAAATTATATCCAGTTCTACCCTGAAGAATTTTCAAGAAGAAGCAAATTAACCTGTGCAGGTTCTGTGGTCTCAGAGTCCAGTTATGACGAAGTGGGCTTTCCTCATCTTCCCACTTGGATACCTGTTGGTCGTTGATGGCATCCTACCTGCTGTGGCCACCAAACGTAAGTTTCTTACTGTGTGTCTTCTCAGGAAAACCAGCCTTGCATCGATCGGGAGTTGGGAAGGGAATGCCCTGCACTAGGCCCCTTTCAAAATAGACTGATCTAAAGGCATCAGAAGGTGAAGCATGAAGGTAAGCTGATGTACACAAATAAAGCTCTGGCTAAATGCACAGGTGCAGAGGTCAATTTGAAGAACTCTTGAAGAAAAGAGTTATGACAGCACTTGCAATTTGTTTTGCTCTTAGTAGACCTGGGTTGCAGTCCTATAGCCATTAAAAACAAACAAAACAAAACACTCAGTGGGGCTTACCTCTGAGTCAGGGTTGTAGCTATTGGGGGGGGGCATCCTGTCCCTCCAATTAAAATTTCCTTCATTCTCCAAATTTCCAACACTGCAGAGTGTGAAACACTGAAAATTGTTCATACCTGGATCTCTTTTGTTTTTTGGGTTTGCGCTTCCCTGATAACTTTGCCTGTACCTTTTCTTTGGATGCCTAAATGGTCTTTCTGAATGTGCAACTGACATTTTAAGTTAATGCAATGCTAGGAATATGGGGAATAAAAGAAAATTTAATGGAGGCAGAATGCTTATTTGGGGGAGCAATACCCTCATTTTGCCCCACCTGTAACTGAACCTGCTGCTTTGAGTGGACATATATAAGATTATATCTATAGGTTACACTTTTACTTAATACTCTGTCACCATCCTGTTAACAGTCTTCATTCTCAGTAACAGGTTAATTTTCTTTCCCCTTCCTATCCCTCTCTATGGGGATTACAAGTGATTTGAGTATAGAAAAAGGCGTAGGGGGAGGAAAGTTAATTAACATGAAATACAAGGGTGTGAACTGTGTATATGTGGCATGCAAATAGTTTGACTTCGGAAGTTGTAGTTTCTAGGGTTCCTCAGACCTCACAGTATGGGATTTGTAATAGAACCTGCAATGGCTGCAGAGCTAACGGATAGCTAGAATGACACTACAACTTGGGAAAGGTACTTTTTTGCTGACTGGGGAATGCTAGGAGTCCAGCTGCAATGGAGACCTCCAATATACAGTTGGCCCTCCATTTTTGCAGGGGATCTGTTCTGGACCCACCCACCCACTGGCAAAAACAGAGATTCGGGAATATTCAAGCCCCATAGACTTGAATGGGGCGCGCCCCCATGGGTGCACCCCATTGATTTTCACAGAGGTCACCATTCTGTGAATATGCAAATCCGCAGACTTTAAGTCCACAAGAAAGGAGGGGCAACTGTGGATCCAAAACACACTGCAGAAATAATCCAGTTTGAGACCACTTTCACTGCCTTGGCTCAGTGCTAGGGAATCCTGGAAATTGTAGCTTATCGTGGCACCAGAGCTATCTGACAGAGAAGTTTTGTGTCACAAAACTACAGTTCCCAGAATTCCATAGCATTGAGTAGGACAGTGAAAGTGGTCTCGCACTGATTATTTCTGCAGTGTGCTTTGGACCATAGTCACTGCTTCCATCTCCCTTTTAGGAAGAGAAGTATATCTCCCTTATAGGAAGAGAGGTATACCTACACTGAGGAATTATAGCAATTTGATGCTATTTTAACTGTGGGAAAGGAGCACTATTTTGGACACACTGCACCAGAAGAGGTGCAAAAAGGAGCTGAAGGACATTGAGTTGAGAGAAGGATACTGAATAGGAGAGAAAGAGTATTGGAGATTGTGAAGAGGAAACTGTGAAATGGCTACAACTGTAATATTTATGTAACCATACCACCTTGGAACTATTCTACCTAAGTTTCTTTCTTGCTAAATGTTATTCCATAAAGTCAATGTTTATTTGTTACAACAGAAGCCTCTTCCTGTGTGAATTCTAAACAATATAGGCACATAAAATGCACTACCAAAAGATATTAGACTCATAAGAGGGAGACACTTGGGACCCTAGCCTTTGTACACTGAGAGAAAGTATATAAAGGGTGAAAGCTGGGCAGGTGTCATTGACGAGGGGCCTTCTAATAAGTAAGAGGTAAAAGGTAACCTCAAGGCATAGAGAGACGGTCTTCCATGACATTGGCTTTGAGAAACTGACCGGGGTTGGAGTTTTAATGCTGTGCAGTGTTACTTCTAAGCTTTGTATAATTCTAATGTTTTTAATGTTTAATATTTTAACTTTATAAATTGTTTAAATAGTTTTTAAATAACTCTTATATTTATACTTTTATTAATGACTTTGCATAGTTTTTAATTTGTATTGTTTTTAAATATGCAGTTAGCTCCCTTGAGTCCCATGATTGAGAGATAGGTGGGTGGGAAGCAATGGGCAGATTAGAACCTTGGCACTAGGCAATGGGAGTGAAGCCAGGAAAAGGTGGAGGCTGCTCCCAGAAGTGAGTATATAAGAGGGAGGAGCAGGTTTGAAAGAGGTTGATGTTTATTGTGTCCTGAGGGGTGAAGAGCCATTGAGGCTAGGTTAGGTTGCTTGGAGGGACAGTTAGAAAGGGTTTTAGGTATCCAAGAAAGGGATGAAGAGTGTCCTTAAATATATTGTTGTAGTGTCCTGCGGTAGACATAGTGTTTGGTGACTAGTGGAGTCACAGGTACCCAGGAGGGTTATAAGATACAAAAGTTTTTTTAAAAGTTCTGTGGGAACTTAGGGGCTCTGCAGATGGTGCAAAGCACCGTCTTGGAGCCAGGGAAGGGGAGGGGCAGCCACACGCCAGGTGCCCCAACCCCTTCCCGAGGATGTCATCAGAGTGCGCACCATAGCACACGGCGAGCGCTCTGATGACGTCCTCCTGGCGCAGAGTCCGGACATGCTGCACCAGAAGAGGTGCAAAAGAGCTGCATGGTGGCTCTTCAGGCACCCTTTTCACCACCTGGGAAAGGAGCACTATTTTGGACACACTGCACCAGAAGAGGTGCAAAAGAGCTGCATGGCGGCTCTTCAGGCACTCTTTTCACCACCTGGGAAAGGAGCACTATTTTGGCACTCCTTTCCTAGTCGCCAAAAGGGTGGATTGGGGCCGAGGTGTGGGGCAGCCTTGACCCCAATCCTCCCCTTCCCAGGGTGGCCCACAGCCACCTGTCTGCATCCCTCCCCCCTTAGACTGTAAGGCAGACCTGCACAACTTGGCAGTGGAAGGGGCCAAAATTAAAATAGGCTAAACTTCTTTGGGCCGCAGATAGGTTTTAATTAAATATTAATTAATTAATTAATTAATTAATTAACATTAATTCCAACCTCCTCCTCCTCTGCCTGGCCCTTTCCTCAGGAGAAAGCTGAGTGGCAGAGGAGACTTGCAAGGCAAGCATTTGCCCATTCTCCTCCTCTGCTGCCTGGACCCCTCCTCAGGATATATCTCACCATCACAGTGGGATATAAATGACTATAACAACAACAACAACAACCATCTAACCAGGTAAATAAAATATACATAAATTTGCAGCACAGGGTTGCAAAGTCCAAGTACACTTGGCAGTGTCACTCTCAAAGCCTTTTTATCTAGGCAGAGCTTCAGTTTTGAACTTGTTACAGCAGATGAGGCATTTAACGGGGCACATTGTGTCTGTATTTTATTATGCTTTAAACAAGTTTTTAAACCAGTTTTAACTTGTGTTTTTAAAAAACAATATTGTGGTTAATTTTTTTTAACTTTTGTATTAATGGGTTAGTGTTGTTGTTTTGTTATACTTTCTTTTAAATAGTTGTAACCTGTCCTGAATCCTGTGTTGAAAGGCAAGATATAAATTAATTTTAAAAATAAAATATAACCAGGTGATTGAAGAAGAATAAAACCACAAAAGTTATCCCCCCCCCCCCCGCACTTCTTTCAACCATTTAAATGGGCTGGGAAAATTATGGCTCTTGAGATATTGCTGGGCTGCAACTCCCAGCAGCCCTAATCAGCATAGGCAATAGTGAGAGATGATGGGAGTTGTTAGCCAGCCCAATCTAGAGAGCTGTATGCTGTTAACTCTGGTCTAAACGCATGACTGAAGGTAGAGATCAGATCCTGAACCACATTAGTTATTATTGATACAAGATGAAAGCAGTATGGTGATCATGCTAGATAAAATAAATAAACTTTAAATAAATAATAAACTTTATTTTTATATCCTACCTTTTGCCAAGGCAATCAAGGCGGCTTACATGATATAAAAACAATTTAATTAAAACATATCTTATAATTAAACAATAAAAACAATAATAACAATTAACCCCCCTTTTTTAAAAAATAAATACACCATTAAGATGAAACATAACATTTAAAAACTACCTGCATTCTAGAGCACCAGTAGGTGTATAGAAAGGGTATATAGTGAGGGAGGAACACAGATTGAAATGGAGCAATCTAATCTGGGAAGGCCTGCCAGAAGAGATCTGTCTTGACAGCTTTTTTAAAGCTGTCCAAGTTGGTTATTTGATGGATCTCCTCCAGCAAGGCGCTCCACAATCTGGGGGCAGTGGCAGAAAACATCCTCTGGGAGGTTGCCGCTAATCTAGTTTTTGTCGGTTGCAGCAGATTCCTCCCAGAGGACCTGAGGGTGCGGGGTGGATTGTATGGAAGAAGGCGATCCCATAGATTGAGCCCAGGCCATGTAAGGCTTTAAAGGTGATCATCAACACCTTATACTGTGCTCGGAAACTGATTGGCAGCCAGTGCAGAGATTTCAACACGGGTGTAATATGATCATTCTTGGATTTACCGGTGATCAGCCTGGCTTCCATATTTTGTACTAGTTGTAGTTTCCGAGCTAATTATAAGGGTAGCCCCATGTAGAGTGTATTGCAGAAATCGAATTGTGAGGTTACCAGTGCATGTACTACAGTTTCTATGTCCCTTACCTCCAGGTAAGGGCGCAGCTGGCGTATCAGCCGGAGCTGATAACAGGCACTCCTGACTGTCACATTCACCTGATCTACCATGTGAAGCGACTAGTCAAGGAGCACCTCTAGACTGCAAACACAGTCTTTAGTAGAGAGCGTGACCCTGTTAAGGACTGGGGATTGTAACCCAATACCTGGTCTGGATTCAGCTTGAGTCGGTTTTTCCTCGTCCAATCCATTACCACCTCAAGTCATTGATTGAGGGGAGAAATGCCATCTGTCATCATGGCTGCTGACCAAGACATGGAGAAATATATTTGGGTGTCATCAGCATACTGATAACACCCCGCCCCATGTCTACGGATGATTTCCCTCAGTGGCTTCATATAAATATTGAATAGCATCGGGGACAGGATGGCTCCCTGAAGGACACCACATTTAAGCTCTGTTTTTGAAGAGCAGGTGTCCCCGAGCATCACCCTCTGGAACCTGCCTGAGAGGAAGGAACGGAACCACTGGATTACAGTGCATCCAATTCCTAACTCTCCCAGGCATTCCAAGAGGATGTCATGATTTATAATATCAAAAGCCGCTGAGAGAACCAAAAGCACTAACTGGGTCACGCTTCCCCAGTCAATGCTTAAGCTTAGGTCATCTACCAGAGCAACCATGGCAGTCTCCACCCCATATCCAGGTCTGAAGCCAGTTTGAAATGGATCTAGAAAATCGGTATCATCCAAGATCACTTGGAGTTGAAAGGCGACGGCCCGCTCAATCACCTTGCTCAAAAATGGCAGGTGGGATACTGGTCTGTAATTTTTCAAATCCAGGAGGTCCAGGGAAGGTTTCTTCAGGAGCAGTCTAACAACCGCTTCCTTTAAGCATGTTGGAATAGATCCTTCCCTGAGCGATGCATTGATGATCTCTTTAAGAAAGGCCATCAAAGCATCACCCCCCTGGACAACCAGCCATGATGGGCAGGGATCGAGGGGGCATGTCATCTTCTTTGTTTTTCCAAGGATCTTGTCCACGTCATTGGTACTTACCGGTTCAAACCAATCCAGTTTAATCTCTAAAATGGGTTTACTGGACACCTCATCAGTCGATTCTGCTATAATCCTGGCATCTAAGTTGGCTCCTTTCTGAGAGACTTTATCTGCAAAATAGTTGTTAAAAGTGTCACAACAGGCTGTTGTCGGGTTAAGTAAAGGGTTCTGCACAGGTGGAACCCGTGTCAGTTTCCTCACCACCCTAAACAGCTCTGCTGGACGGGATTCTGCAGACGCAATACATGCAGAAGAGAAAGATTTCTGTGCTGCATGTATTGCCTCTCGATAGGAACGAAAAAACTTCCTATAACAAGTCTTGTCAGATAGGAGTCGAGTTTTCTGCCAGCTGCACTCTAGTAGTTGTCCAACCCGCTTCATCTTCCTAAGTTCTTCTGTGAACCACGGTTGACAATTAGGGGCGGGTTGGAAAGGACGCTTGGGAGCAATCATGTCGATAGCCCTAGTAAGATCAGTGTTCCAGGTTTCAACTAGGGCTTCGACAGGATCACTGCCCTTACCAACCAAGGAACCTTCTAAGGCTTTCTAGAGTCCCTTTGGCTCCATTAGCCTCTGAGGCAGACCATTCTAGTAGATCCTCACCCCTGGTAGGGTGCACAGTGGCTCTTAGTTCAACCTTGACCAGGAAATGATCTGTCCATGACAGTGCAGTGGTAGTTATTACCTCCACCCACGGATATCCTGCTCCGTACTAAAGACCGCATCAAGGGTGTGACTCACAGAGTGCGTTGGTCCAACAGCAGCAGTTCTGAGACCAGCTGTGTCAGCTCAGATAGGGAGTCTGTTAAGCAGTGAGGTGGACAGTATACTAAAAGAATCCCTGTACTATCCCTGGTCGTCAGGCTTAGGTACATACACTCAAAGTGGTCTATTTTCCAGATAGGTATCCTGGTCAAGGTGAGATTATTTCTATGAATCAGAGCCACTATGTCCCCCCTCCCACTTTCCCTTACCTGCTCCCTGCAGAGAACCCAGCTGGAAGAGCTTGATGCTTTGATTTGAGTTCCTGCATGGCAGGGGGTTGGACTGGATGGCCCTTGTGGTCTCTTCCAACTCTACGATTCTATGATTCTAAGTGATGGCACTATCTTCACCCAGCCAGGTCTCTGTAAAACAGGCCAGGTTGGCTTCTTCATCCACAAGGAGATCATGGATGATATGAGTTTTGCTTTTTACTGACCTGGCATTGCAGAGGAGCAAGGTAAGGTTCTGTAGCAAGGTGGTAAGCTCCCCAACTTACTTTGGGTAACAGAGTGGACTGAAGGTGGGATCGCTTTCAGCCATCGAGCCCACCTTCCTTTGTAACAAAATTCTACATTGTTATCGCCATGTCTTCCTCTGCCCTGCACAACCTCAATCACCACTCCCCATATTTCCTCTACTGGCCCTCCTCCGTTACCCTCCACTTGAATAGCTGCTTATTAGTCTCAGAATGCATACACCGAACATTCTCAGAGGCAGCTAGTCTGCGACCCTCGAGAACTGGCTTCACTCTCTTGGCAAAGTTCTAGCCCCCGCTGCTGCTAGCATGCAGTCTCTGATGGAAGAGGAGGGTGGGCTATGTAGTCTCTGCCTGGGGCGAAGCCCTAGCCCCTGCTGCCGCTGGCACGCAGTCTCCGATGGAAGAGGAGGGCGGGCTATGTAGCCTCCGCCCAGGGTGAAACCCTAGCCCCCACTGCCACTGGCGAACAGTCTCTGGTGGAAGAGGAGAGCGGGCTATGTAGCCTCCACCCAGGGCGAAGCCCTAGCCCCCACTGCCACTGGCGCACAGTCTCCGGTGGAAGAAGAGGGCAGGCTATGTAGCCTCTGCCCAGGGTGAAGCTCTAGCCCCCACTAGATAGTTTGGTGTAAAAGATTATAATATGTGCATTGCATACATTTGTAACTGGCAACTCCTCCTAACCTTTTCATATGCATTGGTCATAGCCTTACTGGGTGTTTTGATGCATGCTGTCTCTTCATCTGGTAGTAATTTATGCTTGTTTTGACTCATGTGTTTGGATTTTTTTTAGTGCTATCCTTTTATAATGAGGAAGGAGATCTAAAATCTCATTTGGGCATCTTTGTCTTGTTGCAGAGGGCGACACAACATTGGTTTTATAATGTGCTCTGAATTTCAATAAAATAAGCACAAGTTTTTAAAAGGAATTTAGGCATTCGTCCAGTGTGTCAGGTGGGGTGATTAACAGCTTCATTGTACAAAGTGACCTTTGATGCTGCCAGTAAATACAAAAAGTCAGAAATCCTATGACTCTATGAATTTAAAAGTAATGACTTCTATGTTTTCTATTCTTGTTTTGTTTTTTAAAGATCACATAGGGAAACCAATGAAATCTTCTTTCCCAGTGAAGTAGTGCAGAAATGGACTGGAACAGATGTTGATGTTGGAAAGTAAAAGAAGTTGGTGGACAAGAAAATGTTAACATGAAGCCCTCTATTTCTACCGACCAACCCCCCCCCCAAAAAAAAACCCTTCCTCCTACTCTTTTCTTCTGCATGTAAGGATCAGCATGAGACAAAAAGAGAGGATAGTCTCCAGGCTTACTTTCCAATTAGGCAAATTGAGGCAATAGCAGATTTGGGGCTATACAGACTGGCCAAAAGGGCTGGCCTGGTGGTGCAGTTGGGACAGGGGTAGGCAACCTTTCCCCTTTAAGGGCCGAGGGACTTCAGCTCCCAGAAGCCTCAGCCATGTTGGCCAATAGTCCCATGTTGGCCAATAGCTCCTGGGATTCTGGGAGCTGAAGTCCCTCGGCCCTTAAAGGGGAAAGGTTGCCTACCCCTGAGTTGGGGTGTGGTGACTGCACACTGGCTACCCCGACTTCGCCCTGATGCCGTCGTTACGCCACACACCTCACTGCACAGCACGCGGTGTCAGAGTGCTCCCTTGGCACAGCGTACAGACACGCTGCACCAAAGGAATGTAGAAAAGCTGCTGCAGCGGCAGCAAGGGCAGCTTTTTGCCACTCCAAAAAGGAGTGGCATTTGCCCCTTGGTGTATCATGAAAGAATTGGTATTTTATTTGCTTATGTTATATTATTTTGGCAGTGAAGGAGAAAAGTTTTTGTTGGAATCTTCAGTCTTGTGTCTCAGAATAAATTGGCTGGCCTTGCATACTTACTGTGTGCCTTGATAGGGTAGGCAGGAGGGGTGTATGCCACTTGCTGCTCCACCTCAGATAGCAAAAGATCTTGGTCGGCCCTGGCATTTTCCATAAAGAGATGAGTAGTGTGTGTTATTGCCACCATTAATTTCAGAGGTAAAGATGGTTTACCTCTAGAATAAATCAGGGATGATCCAAGCCATTTTGCTATGTGGGGCAAAGGATAAGTTGGTAGCCTATTCCTATTCCACATATGGAAACTGAAAGCATTGGCGGTTGAACTGTATTATAACGCTAGCACTGGGATGGTAACTATAACTACACCTGAGGCAACAGGCTGGTTCGGTTTGGCTTGGTTTGGTTTAGGGGACCTAGGAAAGTTGCTTACAGTAGGGGAATAAAGTAAGAATCATGAAAATTGCAATAGGGATGCCTCTCTTGACTTTACCTGCAAGAATGAATATGTAGTTTCATTAATTTTCTCAGTTGCAGAGGATAACAGATTTCTATTCAGTATTGAGTATTGAGACTATTGAGTCTCCCTTGTCCAGAATTCCAAATTCCAAAATATTCCAAAATCCTAAATTGTTCATATGGGTGGCCGAGATAGTGACAGTTTTGCTTTCTGATGGTTCAGTGTACACAAACTTTGTTTCATGCACACAATTATTTAGAATATTGTGTTTAAAATTACTTTCAAACTATGAAACTATGGGGCCCATCTCCAACATATCTCATTATGTATTTGTAAATATTCCAAAATCCAAAAAAACTCCACAATTGAAAAAAAAATTCTGGTCCCAAGCATTTCAGATAAGGGAGACTCAACCTGTATTCATATTTTTCAAGGTGTTGTGGGAATTATTCTGACATGTGTGGGTTGTTTTTTTTAATGAAAAATACTAAGGCAGAGATCCTCTATCAGGAGATGTAGCTACGATGACAATGATGGAGGTATATTTCTTAATGTGACTCCCCCAAAATTTATCTTAACGGGGCAGCTGCTGGTACCTCTGCGGTGTGGTGCACTGTTGCAACTTCTTTGTCAGACAGACTTGTTTCTAAAATGTCTAAATGTAAATACTGAATACTGCTACTGTTTCCTATGCAGAAAACATGTTGCAGTTACAGCCAGCACAGCGAACGATAAAAGATGAAGAGAATTGTAGTCCAACAACATCTGGGGGATCACAATCTTCCTATCCCTGCTTCATGTAATACTCTTGCAAACCTTGACACAGCAACCACATCCAATATATGCCCAGAGAAAAGGATTGTGGGATATTCACACCCACAAACCACATGAATTTCTGAAATATATGGAACTATGGGGAAAGGAGGGAGAATGCACAACTTCAAAATAGTTTAATTTAATGTATGAATACTTAATAATAAAGCACCCTAAAGATTAATAATTTATTATTTATTAGTTGTACCTTGACACAGTTTTTCAGATATGGAGTGGGAATCAGGATAGAATTATATGACTAAATGATTAGGGTGAAGAAATGGGAGTAGAAGACAGTTACATGCAGGAGTCAAATTAGATGTGATGCATGGATGGGTTAAAAAAAGACAGAGCTTTAGGAATTGAGTAGCATCTGATCCAGATACACTTTATAACTATATTATTGTTTTATCACAATGCTTAGGGAAGGCAGGTTCTTGAACAATTTCGTCATCTTCTCATGTAACATGACAGAAAAGACGTTCTTAAAAGCCCTCTGTGACAGGGATGTGAAACAAGAAGGGTTTCTCAACTCTTTCTTTGATTGTGACACATCGGGAAGCATGGGGCAGAAACATTGCTTTTGACTGGAACCTTTTTGTTGTTTGTTTTGGTACTATTTCCTCTGTATTCACTCTCCCTTCTTGCATCCGTATTAATCCCATCAAACAGAAGCTCACTTATAGAGTATGACATTAGGGCAGATAGATGGAGTGTCATTCAGCAGAATGAGAAGGCCTGGAATTATAATCTAAAGCAGAGAAGCGGAAAGTGTGGACTGTGGGCCTCATGCAGCACACCAAATCCAAAAGTGTGACCTCTCAAGCCTCCTGAGTTCTTCTCACAAAAAAATTGAAGAGATCCTTTGATCCTTAAAAGAGTAGATAACACTTGACATGCCTTGGCATGGGCAAGCCTTTATTTTACTTTGTTATTACATTCCTTTGTATCCTATTTTTGTTTAATTATTGTATATGTATTTTTAATAGTTCATTTAGGATTGTATTTTCCCTGCCTGGGACATGGAGAAGAAACATCAGGCACCAAGAGAAGTTGGTTGACTTTGGGTACTTGGGGATGTGTGGATGTTCTGTGTGCAGTTTGTTGCTCCACTCTTTGGCCTGTTCATATTCTGCTACTTCCCCCCCATTTTCTCCATCCCATATAAAGTTCATTCCTGAGTTGCAAGCAAGTGTGAGGCTTGTACATGGACAGGAAAAAGTAGAGTACACTTTGAGCATGTCACATGATTTCGCTGTCCTTCTGATTGGAAAACAACCCTCTGCAGTAAATAGAAATTAAATTAAATTAAACTACTGCGAGGTGAGAATGAGATTACAATCAGTCAGATGTTATCTCATTCCCTTTATCCTCAAAACAACTGTGAGGAAGATTAGAGTAAGCAACAATAACTGGCTCAAGGTTGATGAATTCATCAGGACTGGGATTCCCTAGTCTAAAGTCTAACATTGTAGCAGAGTGGGCAAAGTGTGGCCCTCCAGATATTGTTTGACTGTAATGCCTATTGGCCCCAGCCCCCATATCCAATGACAAGAGCTGCAGTCCAACATCCAGAGGGCTTCACTTTCCCTGGCCCATCTCTTTTTAAGTAGCCCAGGCACCATGGAGCTGTGTCGGCATACTCTTCTCTCCCTTTAAGCCACAGTTAAGGCAGTATTTCAAAATCATTTAAGTATGTGTTAAACTTCAGAAACCCTATCCCTGTGTATATTTCAAGGAAACGTTACAGTACATACACATGTGCTAATATGTGTCTGAGCTGCTGCTGTATATAGATGAGTTCACTAATTTGACTATACAATATTTGCTAAACTTCCTTAAATCTCCTGAGTATAATCCCACAAAGATTAGACAACTCAACACAAAAGTTAGAATCATACAAGCCATTGTATTCCCTATTACCATGTATGGATGAGAGAGATGGACAGATAAGAAAGATGATAGGAAGAAAATTAATGTATTTGAGATGTGGTGCTGAAGAAGAGTGCTGAGGATCCCATGGACAGCCAAAAGGACAAACAAATGGGTCCTAGAGCAGATCAAACTGGAAACCTCCCTGGAAACCAAGATTACTAAACTGAGGCTGTCGTACTTTGAACACATCATGAAAAGAGAGGACTCTTTGGAAAAAACAATAATGCTGGGAAAGGTGGAGGGAAGTAGGAAGAGAGGAAGGCCACATGCCAGATGGATGGACTCTATTAAGGAGGTCACAGGTATGAGATTGCAGGAATTAAGCAGAGCAGTGGAGGACAGGGGGTCTTGGAGATGTCTCATCCATAGGGTTGCCATGAGTTGACATTGACTCGGGGGCAGTTAACAACAACAACAAATAATCCCACAGATCCTGGTCAGATATCTGCTGCAATTGATTTAAAACAGGTAACTGCTATTAATTTATAATCCAAATTAAATCATTTTAAACTCTTACCAAAAATACAAAAAATGAACAAAGGAAGTACTGGAGAGTGTGAATTTATGGGCTTCTACATTTATAAAATTCCTTCTGTAGCTTCTGAACATGTCACAGCTAAGGGAAAATATACAAAAATCCCCAAGTTAGACACATGCTTGCTTATAGTAATAAACCCCTGTATTTTTGTGCAGAAAGTTAATTCACTCTGATGTGTATGCAAAAGCAAACAAAGGATTTATTATAACACTCTGCATGTTGTTAACTTTACTTTCTAGAATTTCAAGATGTGATGACTCGAGGAAGAGCATTTTCTCACAACGGATACTATGGGAGGCTAAAGGGTTGGTCTTCTGACCACAATAGCTGGAATGAAAAACTTTACCCTCACTGGGAAGAAGGAGACCCCAAATGGAAAAACTGCTGGAAAGGTACAGCTTTATGTGCATGCTGGAAAAAAAATCTATCTATCTTGAGCAAGTGAGGAGCATGTCATTGTATGAGAATGCCAATGTTACACTAGAAGTAGGAGTCCAGTCAGATAAAAATAGCTTTTATATATGACAAAGTGTAGGAATGCAAGAAGATGCCATATACAAAGTCAGATCTTTGATCTATCTAGCTAAGCATTGTCTATAACACTGTGCTGGAATAAACTGCCCATAATCCCCACCAGTGCGACCAATGGACATATGGCTCACTTAGTGGGACCTGCAGTCCAACAAATTTGACACGTACCAGATTTTAAAGACTAGTCTACACATATTAGGAGGATCCAGAGTTTCAGGCAGCAGCATTTTTTTGCCCACAGGATAAAAAGCATGTACTCTCTCACCGAGTTATCTGCCCACCTCTCTCTCTTGTAAAGTTTACAAATGATAATACAGAAAACAATGAGCACATGGGATACAGTTAACAGGATAGTTTCATAAGGTACTTAGGTACAACAGTAGTACACCAAAACCTGTAAAGAGATGTGTGCCTTTTAAAAATGCAGCTATAAACAATTACTTTGTTCAATAAAGCACATCTCCCCTCTCCAAAAAACTCCAACAACAACCTACAGTGTCAGAAACAATGTCTGGAAATCAAAGACCCTGTGTACTTTTATTGATAGAAAATAATGTATTTACAAAATTAGGATTTGTCTGTAGTTATCGGTATGTTCTCATAAGAAGCTATTGTATACAATTAAGAAGTATTGTATTGTAACTTGTGCTGGCCGAATGGCCGTAATAAAGAAATTGAATTAATGTATTTACATAGAAAAATACAGAACCATATTTCTATAAAATGATCTTGCTTTACTATCCTGTAATACACTTGCTATGATGAGTTAAATTCTATCCCAGCCTACTTGCTAAATTCTCTTGGATTATATATACTGTTATTTAATACCCAGATGTTTCAGCATCAGATTTCAACACTGCAAAATGTGAGGCAAAGAGAAAGGGACACAAGTAATGCATTTCAAAATAAGAATATTATATCCTAAAATCAGTTACGGGACTAGTTTCTTTCCAATTCACAAATACTACAGCAGATGATGCACAGGTAAAGAAAAACATTACAACTTTGGCCCACCTCCATTTGCCTCTTAATGTCCCCAGTTCCAATGTAATACAGAGATGGTGGGTTTCACCGCTATTTCAGTGGGATTCTAATTATATATCTATTGGCTATTTCATGTTTTGACAATTGGTTGAGGTTTAGATTTTTGTTTTAAAATCTAATTTATATTTTTGAAAATGTTTAAATTATTCAAATCCAAAGAATCCTTTTTAGCAGATACATAATCTCCTTTTGAGGTTTGATTGCTGTACAAGGATTTTTATTTATTTATTGAAAATATTTATAGTGAATCAACATAAATAAACAAAACATTTTTAAAAAAGATCAAACATTCAAACAAAGCCAAGTTAGAAAACCTCAGCCAAAACCTAGCTTTAGAAAATGAATCTTGCAGGTTTTGATGCAAGAAAACAACTAGGCAAAAGATTCTAGAGGTAAGCAGTCCCTATGAAAGCCCTTATTTAGACTGCCTGCCTCATTTGCCTTAAAGATGGCTAACAACAAGTGCTCCATTCGCAAATAACAGTAAATCAGGAGTCCCGGCTTATTAAACCATTCTGTAAATCAGCATATGCTAGTGTGCCCATGCTTTTCACTCTGTGCCTTCAAGTTAGTGGATAAACAGACCAGGCACATATAGCTTAGCGTTGTGCCCCAATCGAGCATTAGGGTTTATTGTGCCCAAACAAGCCAAGATTCAGAAGCTAAGCAACAAACCCTCTTCTAAAATAATTGTTCTCTGACACTCTAGCGTGTTATTTTTCACACAATTTCACTACTACTGCCAGTAATGTGTGTACATTTTTGCAAACCTTCAGATTTCTCTGAGATTCCTCTCTCTTGTGTGCACATGGTACTATTTGGGCTAGATAAGAATCTAATTTGCTGTTAGAATTCAGTACGACTATATTCTCCTTTATTTGCCTTAAACATATTTGTACATGAACTGTATTTGACATATTGGCTGGGAACCTGTAACCACTGGGCTTTGGTTCTAGGACCTTCCATGGATATCAAAATCCATGGATGCTGAATTCCAATTTAATACAGTGCTCAGTTCCAATGTAATACAGTGTATAGTAAAATAGTGTTTCTTATATAAAATGGCAAAATCAGCTTTGCTTTTTGGAATATATATATATATTTGGAATATATATATATTCCAAAAAGCAAAGCTGATTTTGCCGTTTTATATAAGAAACACTGTTTTACTATACACTGTATTACATTGGAATATATATGTATAATATTTCCAAACCATGGATGATTGAATCCATGGATAAAGAATCCATAGATATGGAGGGCCAACTGTAGTACTGCAGACAGAACTATGCTACATCTCTCCTCTCAACAACCCCCAGATTCACTATGTAGCTGTTGTAGCCCTTCCCCAGTGAAGCATCTGGCTGTGAACACATAGCCAGATGCAGAATGATTACATGATCCATTGAGATCCACCAGGGTCTCAGTGAATGATACAAGCAATCTGCATCTGGCTACAGGGACATAACTAGATGCAAGGGGGAGACCTGTAGTGTCTAAATAAGTCCAGGAAGGCTTTGGTCATCACAGAGGATGGATGAAAACACCAATCTTCTCAATAATCAATAAAAGACATACACAGGTGGACTTACATAGTCTGCATATACCACAACTGGATGCCAGCCAGTATGTGTTTCTTAAATTCTGTTGTGCTTGAGTTTTGTTGATAGTATAAATTATTTAACACAGATTTTTTTAAAAAAATAAAATAAAAAAGCCTGTTCCATGTTATAGGAGTTTATCACACCAGGGACATTTGGAAGTACAAATGGTGATTGACCTGTAATAATTCCGCAATTGCGCTAATGGTTTTCACATGACGTCAAGGTGAAACGTGATTAAAGTGCCATTAACCTGTGAATAACCAGACATAAAACAGCAGCAAATCATTCATGGGATTTTCCTGTGAATGACTTTTTTGCTGTTTATTGCCTGGTTATTCCCTGGTTATTCCCAGGATAATGGCTCTTGTGTTAATCTCATTTTAATTGTGTTTTAATGTCAATTGCACAATTTTCTCAGGTTAATCACTATTTAAAGTCCCAGTTTTCCCCCTGCGTGATAAACTCCAGTTGTTTGAAAGATGTGAATGACTAGGAGGCATTTTAGAAAGGCATTGTATGTTGCTTGTAGCTGGTGTTGTGAGGTTAATATAGGTGGAGAAAAACCTTGTATACTACTTTGAATTCCTTGGAGGTGAAGTGAAATGTTGATGTAATAAATAAACAGACACAATCTTAACTCTTGTAGGAGGAAGGGTGGTAGCCAGTTTGACCAGTGACAGCCCAGCTCTGGTAGGATCCAATGTGACCTTTAGTGTGACCCTGAAGTTTCCTCGGTGTCAAAGAGAAGATAATGACAGCAATATAGTATATGACAGAAAATGCATAAATGGTAAGTAATAACTGTCTGATGAATGCATGTGTGTGTGTTGAGTGGGAGGGAGTGATACCAGAGATTATTGGTTTTGCTGGGAGTGCCTTGTGGAATCTTCTGTTGTAACTGGTGACATTTCCTGAACTATAATGATTGTGATGTTTTTCTTGAAGCATTTTCTTTGAACAGTTTGAGTGGAGTTCTCTGGCACTCCAAACTTTAGCTGAATGCCAAGAGACACTGTAGCTGCTTTGGTTCATAGATAACATGCAGTAGAGTCCTGTTCGTGTTTCCTCAGAGGTAAGCCCCCAGGGTCAGCCCTAGCATCAGGTAACTGCCTCAGAAGGTGCTTTTGAGTCTCATAAAAGGGCAGCAAATAGTTCATTATTCAATTTATTATATGCAGTTTTACTGCCGGAGCTGAGGAGATGTATTTCGAGAATTTTCTGGCACAGGTTTCAAAATAACTTGGGAGTTTATCACACGGGGGACAATTGGAAGTATAAACAGTGACTAACCCGTTATAATCCTACAATTGCGCTAATGGTTTTCACATGACATCGCGTTCAAAGTGCTACTATCCCATGAATAACCTGTGATAATCCTGCAATTGTGCTAATGGTTTTCACACGACATTGAGAGGAAATGTGATTAAAGTGCCATTATCCCATGAATAACCAGGAAAGAAGCAGCAGCAAATCATTCATGGGATTTTCCTACAAATTACTTTTTGCTGTTTATTGCCTGGTTATTCCGACAATTACTCTTGTGTTAATCTCATTTTAATCATGTTTTAATGTCAATTGCACAATTTTCATGGGTTAATCACTGTTTAAACTCCCAATTTGCCCCATGTGATGAACTCCTTGTTTAGCCTTAAGTGACATGGACCTTGACTTCACTGATGAGTGTACACACCATTTGCTCATCCATTTGAGGCAACAAAGGTTGGCATCCTGTCCAGTATTTATGATTCTGTAAGCCAAACACTGTGAACATTACAAATCATATTTATGGTTATGGCACATTTGCAGTGACTACAAATGCCCCAAAAACCAAGATTAGAAGCCAGGTGGCCACACTAACAAAGGAATTATGGAGCATTGGAGAGTGGGATGTTGAAAGATGATGCATCCAGTCCTCTCCCACCAGTGAGTTGTGGTACAAAAAGCAATTGCAAAAGGATCCCACAGGAATTCCACCATCATAGCTACATCTGTGGTGGTGTTGCCCAATAAAGATATTGCTGTTTTGTGGAGTTTGGATGTTATTTTGCTGAATGTCCAACATCGCTACCCAAATATCTTTTTTCACCTTTGTTTGCCTTTAGGTTCTTCAGATTATTTTGATCTTCCTGACCAGTATGTTTACAACTGGACTAAATGGATTGACCACTGTGGCTGGGGAAATTGCACACACAACAATAGCCACAATGTGTTCCCAGATGGGAGACCTTTCCCCTACCATCATGACTGGAGGAGAAGAAACTTCATCTATGTGTTTCACACTCTCGGTTAGTCCTACAATGCATATTGGTTTTAGCTTATTTTTATTTCATTATTATTCACTTACTTAGCACTTTCCAAATAGTTTAGCATTCTTTACAAGTTTCCTTGTTGCCTACTACTAAATATTCTATGATATACATTTGGTGATCATTGTGTGAGAGAACAATTAATTCAAATTTAATTCAAATTAAAATTGTTGCTGCACATCCACTGCTAATGTTGCAGGAGCCCCAGAAGTCACATCTGCCAGAAGGTTAGACAAGAATGTTATTCTTCCTCTCTTTTCAGCAAAAATAGGACTGTCAGGAAACTCTTTACTTCACCCAGATACAAATAGGTCCAGTGCCATCTAGTGACTAAGCTCTGTAAGAATATTATCCACACAGTGGGTTCTGGGTTGTACTGATGTTTCAGGTGGTACCTGTTAAAAGTCAAAAGCTAGCACTGCATAGATGAAGTTTATTCCACTTTAAGAGAGTCAGCGTGACATAGTGGTTTGAGTGTTGGAGACCTGGCTTTGATTTCCAGCTCAGCCATGAAACCCACTAGGTGACCTTGAGCAAGTCACACTCTCTCAACCTCAGAGGATGGTAATGGCAAAGACAAACCTCCTTTGAACAACTCTTGCCAATAAAACCCCATGATAGGTTCACCTTAGGGCCACCATTAGTCAGAATTGACTTGAAGGCACGCAACGACAACAACAACAACAACAATTATCAAAGGCCCTTCTGACAACAAATAGGCTGAGTGATTAACATGGAATTCAAAACCTAACTTTTGCCATGAAATTAAATGGTGGATGAGCTTGCCTATTTTCCATTGCTTACCCTATGTCAGTGATGGCAAACCTTTTAGAGACCAAGTGCCCAAACTGCAACCCCAAACCCATTTATTTATCACAAAGTGCCAACATGGCAATTTAACCTGAATACTGAGGTTTTAGTTTAGGAAAAACAACTCATACATTAACATCTTTTGTCTCAAAAGAAAAACACAGTAACAGAACTTTCAATGATACAAACAACTTTTTACTGAAAAGTAAATGTTTGCATTGTGCCTGCTTTTGAGCCATTAATGTGATTTTTGCTGTTATTATGCATGCTGATAATTTGTCTAACCTTGGCTCATAACACATTAGAGCAACACATGCAGCACTCAGGTCATCTGTTAGTCAGTTTCTGCTGCCAGATTTGATATAATTCAAAGCTGAAAACAGCTGCTCACAAGCATAAGATGATCCAAACAAAGTAAGGAAAGCAATCCCAAGTGCTTTCATTGACTTAAAATTATTTGGCAGAGGATTCCACTCTTTAAGGATTTCATGTTCAGAATTAACTGTGTTGTCCTTTGTCATCCCTTTGATCTTCTCAAGTGTTTCACGCAGGTCATAGAATTATTTTTTTTCCAGACAGAGGTTTCTTGAAATTCCAATAGCTCCATTTCAAGATTTCCTCAATCTAACCAGTGTAAGCAGGAAAAATCAAGTTCTTCAAATTGACACCACTTTAACTGAAATGGTTGAGTGCTATGGAATCCTGGGACTTGTAGTTTGTTGTGGCACTAGAGTTCTCCGACAGAGAAGGCTCAGTCTCTCACAAAACTCCCAGAATTCAAATACATTGAGCCAAGGCAGTTAAAGTGGTGCCAAAGTGGATTATTTCTGCAGTGTGTATGCAGCCAAGGGGGAGAAAAGATGAGGCCAATGAAAGCAGATTGATCAGATGTCCTAACCCCAAAGAAGGACAAGGCATTGTGAAATGGAGGACATTCCAAAACAAAAACTAAAAACACTCATACAGTTAGACATCCAAGCTTCTCAGTCATGCTTAAAATAAAGGACATTATGGATTCCTTCCTTGACAGGTGGTTGAAATGTTGGACAGGTCCTGGAAAAGGAGGACCTCTGGTCACCCTGAGGACAAGGCACTGCAAATGCTGAATATTCAAGAAAAATGGAGGACATGATCAAATGAAAGCTAAAAACACTCATATAAATGTAAATTCATGCTTCTTGGTCATGCTCAAAATGGAGGGCACTTTGGAATCCCCTCAAGACAGAAGGCTGGAATGTAGGACAGTTCCTGGGAAAAGGAGGGCCTCTGGCCACTCGGAGGGCAGGACACCTAAAATGTAGGACAGTGCAAGAAAAATGTAGGGCTCTATAGAAGAAAAACTGAAAACACCGAATAGAAATATACATTCCTGCTTCTTAGCCAGGCTCAAACTGGAGGGCATTTTGGAATCCCTTCCAGACAGAAGGCTGGAATGTAGGACATGTCCTGGAAAAGAAGGATGTGTCTTATCACTCTAGTTGTGGCCCCAGAGCTCTCTGACAGAGAAGGCTAAACCTGTCACAAAACCTCCAGGATTCCATAGCAGTTAAAGCAGTGTCAAACAGGACTCTTTCTAAAGTGCAGATGCAACCAAGGAAGGGGAGGAAGAGAGGGAGGAGAAAGGAGGTCAAGGAGGATGTGGCACAGCAGATGCGGAGGGGGAAAGGAAGAGGAGGAAGGAGGAAGAGGCGCCTCCATTTTCAAAATGGAATGCATTGTTGGTGTGACAGCACATGTGCCCAGAGAGAGGGCTGCCATAGGTTCACCACCACTGCCCTATGTCATTGCAGAGAGAAATTAAAGAATTAAAATATTATATCTATGTACAATCCCCAGAGTTCTTTATAAGAAAGGTTGGATAGAAATACAACACACTTTTGATTTGTTTTTCAAATGTTTTTATTTATTTATCTAGCATTTTTGGAAAGGATCTTTTGTTTATCCACCTGAGTTGAATAGGTACCAATGTAATCCTTGGAGAAGTAAGTAGAGAGATTTTGTAGCATCTTAGAGACTAACTGAAATAAAGAAGTTGGCAACATGAGCTTTTGTAGACAACAGTATACTTCAGGGGTCGGCAACCTACAGCCCGCGCGCCGTACCCAGCCCGCCGACCCCCGCCGCCACCGACCCCCGCCGCCGCTGCCGCTGCGCGTACTCCTGCGCATGCACAAATGAGTCACAGCCACCATTTTGGTAAACAAAATGGCAGCTGAAACATGCACAGCAGTGGTGCGCGAGCTGGCGGCGGGGGTCAGTGGCAGCGGCAGTGGCAGCGGGAATCGGCGGCGTGTGCGCGCGTGCACGTGAGAGTGCGCATGAGCGCGCGTGCGCCATCCCCCCCCCCCAACCCAGCAGAAGACCTGGGGACCAGCGATCGGCCCCAGGTAAAAAAACCTTGCCGACCCCTAGTATACTTCCTCATCTGAGGAAGTAGACATGTCTACGAAAGCTCATGTTGGCAACTTCTTTATTTCAGTTAGTCTCTAAGGTGCTACAGGATCTCCTTGCATACTTATTCTACAGACTAGCACGGCTATATCTTTGAATTCTACCACTTGGAAAAGTAAGAATGTCCAGCCCCACCACAAACACCTTCTTCCCTTTCTTCTCATTCTGTAGGCCAGTATTACCAAAAAACAGGAGGGTCTTCAGCTATTGTGTCTATCAACACAACAAATATAACTATTGGGAAACAAATGATGGAAGTGTCTGTTTACAGAAGAGGCTATCGATCCTTTGTACCAGTAACTGCAGCAAGTCTTATTTATGTGGTAACAGGTGAGTCTAGTTGATATCACAACTCATTTGGATTGTTTACATCAGGGATGCTGCCACACAAACACACATACAAAAAGAAGAAAGGATTACAGTACTGTATATACTCAATTATAAGTTGACGTTATGTATAAATTGAGGGTAGGATTTTGGGACCAAAAATTATGGATTTTGATATGACCTGCGGATAAGTCGAGGTTAAAACTTTGGGGCATGTAACAAAGCAAAATTTCCAGGAGAAAAGCAAAGGAAAACAATGCTAAAGAACTTACAAAAGTTCAGCAGGCATAACTGTTAGTGGTCACTCTAAAGGCATGATGGATGAGAGCAGAGACCCCCCCCCCCCAAGTCAGTGCTTCCAGGACAGATTATGCTCTTGCCGTTCACCTCTTTTTATAAGAGTTAATGTACAGTATTTACATTGACCTGTGGATAAGTCGACTCAGGTTTTTGGAGTCAATTTTTTTACTCAATTTTTAGACTTATACATGAGTATATATAGTATGCTCCTGGACTCATCCAAAAAGTGCAGTTATCCCATATAAGCGTGCTGCCTTATTTTACTAAAAATCAGTGCACGATGTGTATCTAAACTGGAAATAAACATTCTGTCATTTCCCATTTAAAAATGAGGGGAAAGAACTTTTGCTAAGAGGGCCTGCAGCAGGTCCCAGGGGGGCAAAAGTTGACCTTGGAACCTACCAAAGTTGTCTACCTGTTAGGCATGATGTTCAGATTTGGAAGAAGTTGGCACTCTGTCTTCTCCCTTGATGAGCCAGAGAAATAACTCATAGTTTATTCTAAGTTTTTTTCTCTGGCTTCTAGGGAGAATAAACCAGAATGCTGTCTTATACCCAGGTTCGGACATTATACTAAAGAAACCATAGTTGATTGCTCCTGTTTTCATGCTAGTTTGGCTTGCTGTGACATCCAGCTGTGTCTAATGTGTCCAAAATATAAACTATGCATGTCCGACCTACAAAAGGGAACAAATTATGTGCGTAGGACAGTAGCACCTCCTTCGCCTGCATGGCAAATATTTACCACAGCAAATATGAATCTTTTAATGTGGCCAGGACTCAATGTGTATGCGTTATATGACCCTTAATTTGTTAAAACCACAGTGTCTCCACCATAAAGACAGCATTGTTTTGCATTCAGTCACAGTCTCATCCTTCTCTTTGGCTTTATTTTATGTCCAGATAAAATCCCCTTCTATTTGAACATGTCCCAGAAGAATGACCGCAATGCCTCTGACCATATCTTCATCAAGGATATCCCTATTACATTTGAGGTCAAGATTCATGATCCTAGCCACTACCTCAACCGCTCCATTATTTCCTACCACTGGAATTATGGAGATGGCAGTGGTTCGTTTGTTTCCAACAATTCAGTTTCAACACACACCTATAAACTCCTGGGAAATTTCAGTCTTGACTTGTCTGTCCAGGCTATTATACCTGCCCCTTGCAGACCAGTGACACCTTCACCACCACTACCTACCACCCCAGGTAAGAATCTGTAGTTCAGTGCTAAAGTAAACAAATTAGGTAAATTAAGGGACTGGTTAGCAGATCAATAGTTTTTGGAAATATTTAATAGATGGATTATCAGATTTTAAAAATTACTGCATTCATATTTCTTCTGTAGGCCTTCCATATGATAATACTAGAAGGGAATATTTTTAGAACTGGCTTTTAATTTCTTATGTCCCAAGGTAAAAATTAGGGAAAATATTAAAGTGGCACCTTCCCCTCTTTAATCCATTATGATTTGCCCAATGAGTTCTTGAGATAATAAAACAAGAACACTGTCTCTGTTTAACTGTACATACTACGAGACTGGAAGCTGGCAGAGAGAAAGAACAGGAGGATAGGGTATGCAATATTAAAAACTAGGAGCCCTTGAAAAGGAAAGTCTCTAAAGCTCGGGTTCCTTCTGCCGGTGGCATCACTGGGAGGCTGTGGAGGGACAAACTGCATTGTGACACCCAGTCAGGCTTGCCTCCCTGTTCAGGGTGTATGTACGATGCTGCTGCTGGTACCCACACCTCCTTCTCTGCTACCCTGGCTCTCTCCACTGAGAAGGAAGTCAAGGCAATGGAGAAGGAGGGGTGAGCATGCACATCTCATGGCTTCTCCGCTGCCCTGGCTCTCTCCACTGAGGAGGAAGCCAAGATAATGGAGAAGAAAGTACAAACATTCCCCTCCTCTCCTGCTGCCTCACTTGCCTGGCTGCACAAGGCAGGCAGCTGGGTGAGCGAATGAGGCAGCAAGAAGGGAGGGGAGGGGAGGCCAGGCCACTGCCACCGCCACTACCATCTCCCAGCAGCCCTTTCTGAGTCTGATGGCAGGTGGTTAGGTGGGCAAGGGTGGC
Source organism: Phrynosoma blainvillii (assembly GCA_026167975.1). Taxonomy (NCBI): domain Eukaryota; kingdom Metazoa; phylum Chordata; class Lepidosauria; order Squamata; family Phrynosomatidae; genus Phrynosoma; species Phrynosoma blainvillii. Next base: position 46,158,992 of record JANUYF010000005.1, read on the forward strand.
AGGCAAAGGAGAGCGGGAGGCTCAGGTTGCCACTGTCCCCCCCATAGACCTTTCCAGGCACCCGCACTGGGTGACACCAACCCTAGTGACACCACTGTCTTCTGTATCTTGAATGGTTCCCTCAAGTCCTTTCACTCTACACAATTATAGCACTTTGATTCCACTTTAACTGCCACGGTTGCATCCTAAACCTGGGACTTGAATTTTCCTTAGGGGCATTTAGAATTCTCAGCTTGAGAGCTCTATTTTCCCATCAAACTACAAAACCAAGAATTCCACTGGATGTTGCAATAGCAGTTAAAGTGAAATGTAGCATGAAAATTGTGTAATGCGAGAGGGCCTGGGTAACAGTGGGAGCCAGAAACCTTATTGCCAGTTTAGGCAGAGACACATTCTGCTGGGCAAAAATATCTGGCCATCACTACTCCGTGCCCTGAAATGTCAAGCGTATACTAGCTCAAATTGGACTGACCCTGAAAATGCCAAGCCATCCCCAAATCAGGAAATAGTTCAACTTCTTTTTAAGGAAGTTAGGCATATCTCTGCCCACTACTGGTAATGCACCCCATGCTACCAAACCACTTTCTTGCTGTCCATATATGTCCCAAATATAACAACCTTACCTCCATGTTAACTTACTAGGCTGTTATTTTATAGCCAGTAGGAGGAAAGCAAGAAAATGCTTCTCTCTCTCTCTGCCTCTCCTCCTCTCTCAAATGCCTGGATGCAGTGAAGGTGGAGGAGAAGGGAGGAGAAAGAAGTCTATAGGACTGAAGTTAATGGGACTTGAGCATCCACAGATTTTGGTGGGGGGGATCTGGAATGGATCACCCACAGATACCAAGGGCCCACTGTATTAACATATTGCTGTTAATTTTTAAAAAATAGCCTCCAAATCACTAAAAATGGGCAACTACAAATAATGTTATTTGCAAAATAACAAGTAAATGTTACTTTATTGTTGCTGCTGTGTAGCTTCAAGTCATTTCTGATTTAGGGCAACCCTAAGGCAAGATTTGTTCAGAGCAGATTTGTGTGTGCTCTTCTTTGAGGTTAAGACATTAAGAGAGTATGACCTGCCTAAGGCAACCCCATGGATTTCTATGGGTGAGCAGGGAGTCAAATAGTGGTCTCCAGAACTGTAGCCAAACACTCAAATCACTATATCTCAAATTTTACTACTATGCATGAAATGTAATGGCAATAACCTGTTTTTTGTGTTTTTTAAAAAATGTGTTTTGAATAAGAGCATTTACTTTTAGCATGTTATTTCTAAGTTCTGACCTACACAGTAAATCTTAAGGGACTCATTTTGCCATCCAACCAAACCACCAAAAGGATCTTGTGTAATCTTGTGACCTGCCTTTGTTTAACAGTGTAAAATACGCATCACAAAATAGGCATAGTGTCCAAGGAAATATTTCTATATGAGTTTAATTAGAATTTATGAGAGGAGAGCAAGAATGCAAGACCGGGAGATATTCCAAGCAGATTTTGTTCCTGATCCTCAAAATGTTTTGCTCTAAGGTCTAACTACATTAGCTCTTTTCCTTTTTCCTTGATTCAGAAATAACTACCCAGCTGCCATCTAATATGACTACTCCCACCTCCTACAGCTCAACAGAGTTACCAACAGGACAGCCTTCTGCTGAAGGATGTCATGTTACTCGAAATGGACTTTATAAAGCACCACTTTTCATTGTAGGTACGTATCTACATCAGGAAGAAAAGCAGATTGTTTTGTTAAGTGTTAACTTCACTATCTGCCAACTGTCCTGATGTGTGAGGGACAGTTCAGATTAATCCTCTGTTATCCCACTTTTTCAGCTGTTTAAAACATGTCCTAGTTTATCTTTCTTCCCCCCACTCTCTTTCTTTGTGCTAGGAAACAAACTTGCTGCAAGCTGAGTTCAATGTGCAAAAATGGGTTTGCACTCAATCAATTCAGCAGGGAGAGAGGAAAGGAGGGACAGAATCTTGTTCTTCTCAGTAGATTCAGGCAAAACCAAACTGCATTCCTAGCTTATGTTTGCTTCTTCATTCATGATTTTTGCCATCTTGATCAGGTTTTGGTGTTGCTTGGCCACACACATCCCAGTTTTCATGTGTAAAATGTTGGAGGATACGCTTCACTGTGCAATAAAAATGCCCTCTATAAATATGCTCTTGCAGAATGAGTCTCCAAGAGACAAAATGCAGAGGACTATCCACCTTGTACCATCAACTAACTCCTGCTTTTTCCTTTTTGCAAGCTTAGGGGGGTTGCAGACTGCCAGAAATAGTGTGAATTCAGTCCACTTTTAGGGTTAGGGTTAGAGTTAGGGAACCATGGGAACTGTATTTTATTGTGGCATCAGAGTTGTCTGACAGAGAAGGCTCAATGTCTCAGAAAAATAACAGTTCCCATGATTCCCTAGCACTAACCCTAACCCTAAAAGTGGACTGAATTCACACTATTTCTGGCAGTCTGCAACCCCCCTTAGTTTCCTAAAGCAAAAGCTAAGTGTTGGTGTCAAAGGTTCTCATCCATGAGCAGAAGGAGTTTTTTAAAATAAGAAAAGAATCCTTTCTGTTGGAGGAATACATCTTTCATCTAATCATATTCCTTGCATACATAGAAGGGAAACTTTGGCTCCAAACTTATGAAACAATGTTTGTCAAATAGTTCACTAAGGGGGGTTGCAGACTGCCAGAAATAGTGCAAATTGAGTCCACTTTTAGGGTTAGGGTTAGTGCTAGGGAATCATGTGAATTGGGGTTTTTTCTAAGACATTGAGCCTTCTCTGTCAGAGAGCTCTGGTGCCACAATAAAATACAGTTCCCATGATTCCCTAACCCTAACCCTACCCCTAAAAGTGGATTCAATTTGCACTATTTCTGGCAGTCTGCAACCCCCCTAAGTAAACTCATCAGCAGTGCTGGCCCTACAGTTAGGAAGAGTAATGCATCTACTTCATTTGGCAGAGATAACAGCTCACTGGCCATTCTTCTGTATTGGAGGAATCCCCATGACCTGTTCTGCATCCTCAGTAGTGGAAGACTGCTAACAATCTGTTCAGCCTTCTGTATATGGAATTAGAGGGAGATCTCTCTTGATCTTCACATCAGGCAGCAAAATATCTTGGGATGGCCCTACTCACCAGTAAACTTGGTGGGGCAAAGCTATCAGCTTGCTCCAAAGTCACCTTTGTTTCCACTTCCCTGCAATATTGCTGTCTTGTCCCATTTTGTGACTTGTGGACAGAGCAATTGATACCACTATTCCTATTATTCCTTTGTTGGTGCAATTAGTGATGTGAGTTCAAGCTAGGAAGACCTTCTTGAAATAAAATTTCAATGGAACTTATATCTAATTCAAGAGTGGCTAAGATGATAAACTAAACATATTGACACACAAATCCAGTAGACTGTAGATCATGCAGTTAATTCAACCTGGGGTTTTGCACGCTTCATATCAAATGCTGAAGAAATATTAAGCTGCTGAATTGCAATTTGACGTTGTTAAATTACAATGGAAAAGATACATGTGTTTTTTAAAATGATTTATTCCTTTATTTATGGGTTTTATATGCTGCCCATAAGATAAATTATTTCTGGGTGGCTTCCAGGGAATAAACATAAAAACAATTTAGATACAAACTGAAACACGAAATGTTTTGACAAAAGGCAACATTAAATGTAACAATGAACAAAAAATTAAGAAGAATGAACAGTAAAATGTAAATGGTAAATTTATGCTTATAAATGCTTATGAGCCAAAATTTAATATGATGTAATTTATTTGCATAATTGGTTGAGAAAGACATTGGGATGTGTATCCATCATAAAAAAGCATTGGAGCTTGGATGTTGTCTTGGATTACAATTCCCAGAATCCTCCAACTGGTCACACTAGCTGGAGGAATCTGGGAGCTGTAGCCACAAAAAGTAACGTTTCTAAGGACTTTATCACATGGGGGGAATCCCATGGAGAAATGGGGCTTAAAATAGAAAAAAAGCCACAAAAGCAGGTAGATTTTCAGATGACATTGCTGTTAAAGTGTAGTTAACTCGAACGGAAAGTAGTCAAAATCCCGAAAGTAAAAAAGAGCGGCTTTTAACTACTTTCCGTTCGGGTTAACCACACTTTAACAGCGATGTGTGTGAAAATCTATCTGCTTCTGCGGGTTTTACCCACCTTTTAAATCCCATTTCTGATGGTATTTCCCCTGTGTGATAAGGTCCTATGCTATGTAAACCATAAATTAATATTTCTGGGGAGTCTTCAATTCAAGTTAGTCCTTCTAAAAGTGATATTTTTCTCTTTTTTTCTGTCAAAGTTCTTATCTCAAATTTTCTGACATCTTGCTAAATGGTTTTCTTTTAACAGAGGGGATCCTTGGGGTCAATATTATCCAAATGACAAATGTCCAGGGGGCAGCCACTCAAGTTGAGAACTCTATGGTTGATTTTGTAGTAACCTGTCAAGGGAGGTAAGTTTTTGACATTAGTTCCGACAGTTCTGCTTCTCATAAAACTTACAAACTCTGAAATATTATAGAAGCTTAAGTTGGTCAGCATCTGGCATACTGTTAGTGACATATGCATGTGTACTTGGCACTATGCGTGTGGAGTGAATCTTTTGCCATAGCACAACAAATCTATTTTGTTGACAGCAGCAAAAGCAGAGTTGCACATATAACAGTGTTGTGCCTTGCAACTGCACATTGTACACTGTGGTTGTGCATTATGAATTGCCTGTTGTGCTGCCATTGAACTTGTTGCTCAGTGATGCTATTCTGCATCGGGGTTTTGTAGTGCTGGTGCTGTGTATCTCTATGCTATGCTGAGGTGATGTTGAATTGTAGCCAATAATTACCGGGTGTTCATATCATCTTACACAAGGGGTTTCTAAAAGAAGAGAAAATTATACAGCTGTAACTGAAAGTCACTAGCATGGGCTGTCAGTTGTCACTAATATTAAACAATTTCTATGGGCAGGCTAATATTAAACAAGAAGAACTACTTTCAAAAGTACATTCCCCATCTTCTTTCTGTCTTTTTATGAATTCTCAGGTGAAAGTCAGCTCAGATTTGCAACAAGGCACTTGAAGTTACCTATGCATCTATTATTTTATTCATTTATATCCTGCCTTCCTTCCCAATAATGATATTCAAGATAGCTAGCAACTTTTAAATCTTCACATGGCTCCATACCCTATCATATCACATCCACAGTACATGGACACGATAACTGTGCTGAGCCACCCTTTCACATGGAACTTGGTTCAATTTCCACCAAGTGAAACTAGGCTGAAGGAGAATCAAATAGCCCTTCTCCTGCTGGATTCCTCCTCCTCCAGCTCAGTACAGGCAGGAACCCTATACAAATACAGGGGGGTTGCAGACTGCCAGAAATAGTGCAAATTGAGTCCACTTTTAGGGTTAGGGTTAGTGCTAGGGAATCATGGGAATTGTTTTCTTTCTGAGACATTGAGCCTTCTCTGTCAGAGAACTCTGGTGCCACAATAAAATACAGTTCCCATGATTCCCTAACCCTAACCCTAACCCTAAAAGTGGACTCAATTTGCACTATTTCTGGCAGTCTACAACCCCCCACACTTTGTCAGAACTTTCTGATCATCTGCACTCCAGAAATAATGCAGTTTAAAATCACTTTAACTGCCAAGTCTCAATGTTGTGGAATTCTGGGATTTGTTGGGGTTTGGGGGTTTGTTTGTTGTTGTTGTTGTTGTTGGGTGTTGTTGTTTTTAAAGATATTTAGCCTTTTCTGTCAGAGTTCTGGTGGGACAACAAACTACAAATTCCAGGATTCCATAGCATTGAGCCATGGTAGCTTAAAGCAGTATCAAACTCCATTATTTCTGCAGTGCAGATTAGACTAATGACAAGTCAGCCCATATCTGATGTGCTGTCTGTTGTGTCTGAGCTTCTCTTTGGCTCTTCACTGTCTTTATTCCTTTTTTCTTGCTTCTTCACCACTCTAGCCAGAATCTTCTTGGTAACCTACACTGGCATAATGGAAAGTTATGACAGTATAAGTACAGCTATAAATCAGTTTTAATAACCTCTCACAGTCAAATTCCTTTTTATAGTGTCTTCATATACTTGCCCAGATCCCCTTTTCCTCTGTCTTGACCTCTGTCTAGCTATATGGATTTTTTTAGCAGCATTGGCATTGGACAGTGAAAGAGGGCTAGAGAAACACAGGCTTTTGGTGTCAGGTTGCAGCAGCAGTAAACAATGCAATAAAGCTGGAGCTGGGAGAGAGTGGGGCTCCACTCTAGCCAATCCCACTCCAGCTATGTGTGTCTGCCTACAACAGGCAAAATAAACAGCAGCTGCCACCATAATCCCTTACTGGACATGTGTGAATAGCAACACAGAGCTAAAAAGGAAAGCAGCTACTCCTGCCTCTGCAGATTCCCCAACATGTTAAAAAAAACAACAGATCTATAAGTTTGGCCAGCATGGTGTAGTGGTTTGAGCATTGGACTAGGACTCTAGAGACCAGGGTTTCAATCCTGGCTCGGCCATGAAACCCACTGAGTGACTCTGGGCAAGTCACCCTCTCTAAGCCTCAGAGGAAGGCAATGGCAAACCCTTTCTGAAGAAACTTGCCAAGAAAACCCATGATAGGGTTGCCTTAGGCCAGGGTCACCACAAGTCAGAAAGAACTTGAATGCTAACAACAACAACATAAGTTTGGCCACAGAAATGGAGATCATAAGAAAAGTAGAAACTGGTGGAGAAAAAAGTCATTCCTGTCTGCATTTTGGGAGAAACTTTCAAGTACCTCTAGAAAGTTCAAAATGTTTTTGTTTACTTATGCAGTGGCCACCTGGTTGTTTCCTTTCACACATACATATTGTTAGTTTTAAATAAAAAGCTTGCCGAAACATGTTGAACTGCTCTTCTGTTTCCTAGTATAGGAACCTACCCTTTTTCTTTTCATGTTATTTCTATTTCTGGTACCAAATATTCTGATATACAAGTCATAACATTGACTTTGTTAACTAAAGTATACCTATACATAAGCCGTTGCAGAAAGAGCTTAATGCAGTTCTGTGCACAATACCTTTCCTCCAGCTCCATAATGGCACCCCAAAGGCACCTGGATACAGCTCTTACCCCAGCCACCCCAGCCAAAGATGGGCTATGGGGTGTACTGGAGTGCTGTGTTGTGTAGCTGGGGAAAGGCTCCACTTTTTCCATCCAGCATATATCTATAAATAAATGAACTGGCTGCAATGAAACAAAGCTGATGAAAAATACACTCTCTTTCTGTCTTTCTTCCCTCCCACTTTCCAGTCTTCCTACGGATGCTTGCACCATGATTGCTGATCCCACATGCCAGGTGTTACAGAGCGAGGCATGTGATCCTGTGGATATCACTGATGAGTGCCTGCTGACCATCAGAAGAGCTTTCAATGAATCTGGAACCTATTGTGTAAACATCACACTGGGTGATGCTGCAAGTCTGGCTCTCACAAGTACTTTGATATCCATCAGTGGAGGTGAGTCCTACTGAATGACTGCATTCACATGCAGTTAGCACCTGAGATGCTTATTATCTTATAAGAAACTACCAGATTTGTAAGTCTAGGGATTCCCATATGGTAGATAGGCTGCCAGAGGAATGCAAGAAAGAAAGCAATGGTGGAATGATAAGTTTCGAAGTGCGGGAGCTCAGTCCTCATAGCCATACCCCCAGGGAAAATCCACAATCTTTACTAACACATCACTTCTCGCAATTTCCATCTCCACCAGGAATAGTCCTTTTGTACTGCTCATAGGCTTTAATTGCACATTCAAGATCAGGGGCCCTTTCACTTTACACAAGTAAAGTGCTACGATTCCATTTTAACTAGCATGGCAACACTATATAGAATCCTGGGACTTGTAGGGAAAGGTATTTAGAATTCTTAGCCAGAGCCAGCCAATCCACAAACCCCAGGATTCCACAGGAGGTTGCCATGCCATACGATGTTGACCCAACAAATTTTGTACAACTGGAATAGCTCAAACACTGCACTGTTGCTGGCATTTTTCATCCTTCCTTCCCTTTCTAAATTCTGTGAGGCTATTCAAAGGGAAAAGAGAAGCTAAGGGGAGGGGGAGATGACCTGGGCCTGAATCCTGAGCAGAATATTCATGATATTTTTTGCCTTATCTTCATCAGTAGGAATACGTATAATATTTAGATTGATTATTCTGACTTTGCTGCCAGAACATCCTTAATCAAGTTCCATTAAAACTTGTGACAGAAACCATATTCATCATTTTCTATGGATTCAAGACTCTTTTTGGCTGACTTTTTTGTTTTGTGATATGCATACATAACATGTTTTAACTAGTAATAGACTAACAGAAACCAACTAGGTAGGCTCTCTATTGTTCCAGGGAGACAAAGAATCATAGAGTTAGAAGAGACCACAAGGGCCATCCAGTCCAACCCCCTGCCATGCAGGAATACACAATCAAAGTTCTCCCAATAGATGGCCATCCAGCTTCTGCTTAAAAACCTCTAAAGAAGGAGACTCCACCATACTCCAAGGGAGCCTGTTCTACTATCAAACATCTCTCACTGTCAGGAAATTATTCCCAATGTTGAGGTGGAATCTCTTTTCTTCTAGTTTGATTCCACTGCTCTGGGTCCTATTCTCTGGAACAGCAGAAAACAATATAACAAATATCTAAGCTATAGATTGAAGCCTGTCTTTCTCATTAGAGTTCGTTTTGGTTGACTTTTTTGTTTTGTTATACACATGACAGCTGTACACATGAAAGGGTTCTAGGGCTCTTAGTAGACCACAAGCTGAAAATGAGTCAACAGTGTGATATGATTTTAACCACAGGAAACTATGTACATGTAAATAAATTTAGGCTGTGTGTACGATATTGTCATTTAAAGGTATAATTTTAATTTTGCTAGTTCTTTATGTTACAACTATTATATCGCATTCAGTTATATATGAGAATTTCGATTTATGAGTAACATTAGTACAAAAATATTACTAAAGATTCTGTATGGTGTGGTATGGGAGGAGGTCAATGGGGGTGACACCATGAGGTACCCCACCAGAGGACACCAACCCTAGTGATGCCAATGACCAGAACCTAAGATCTTCCAGATGAAGTTTGAGTCCAATTCCTGTCACTCCCAGTGAGCACAACCAATAGGCAGTAGTAACGAGACTTGTAGTCCTTCAATTTCTGGAGGAACATAGCTCCCCTACCTCTACCATAAAAATTGCTAATGCCTGGAGAACCTACTTTTCATTATTGTAGTTGAGATAAACTAATTAATAGGATGTACTTCTGTAATAGGTATCTGACTAACTAGACTGGGACACATCTTAATTGTTGAGATAAGTTTGGGTATTCATTAATGCCACCATTTTTATCTTATAATTCAAGCTGGAGGATCATTTTCAAGAACAGCAGAAGGAGTGCTAATTGCCTGTGGCTTCTTGGTAGTAGTTGCTGTTTCCTTGACTTTCTTCCTTTACAAGTAAGTGGATGCACCCAGCTATTAAAATTTCCAAACGCTCATAAATCCAAGTATTGAAAGTATTTTGTTTACTTGAATGTTGCCAAATGAGAGGATAAAAGAGTACACAGATATGCATTAAAACTACACATGGTAAATTTAGAAGTAAATAATAATACTACAATTTATATAGGGAATACAGCACATTTCACAACACTGGGGAAGTCTATGTGCCTGTTTATTCTGTTGTTCAAATGCTAAGTGTAGATAGGAAATTTCAAAGCCTCTTAGTTCTTTATCTTGAAATCTGACTTACGGTACCTTGAAATCAGACGACTCTTTAAATTCAAGGATGAAGGGAGAATTAAACAGAATGTTTAAAATGGAAGGCCCTTCAAATACAGGTCTGGCCACTTTAGTCAGCAGTACATAATTCTAGTTATCTTGGAGATGTGAAAGATCATTGTGCATCTTTCATACAGAATAATCAAATTGGTGAGTAGAAGCTGAACAGCTATGCCTGCCTGCACAGGATCTAGCAGAGAAAGAAAGAAGCATAGACTTCTTAATAACAACAACAGCAACAGCTTTACTTACAGCACTTGTTCATAATCAAATACATGCTCTAATGGAAGAGACAGAGAAGAAAGAAATGGCTTCATGTCAGAGTGATGCAGGGGGAGACATGTGTAATAACAAATAGAATAGATATCTGTTTAATATCATATGAAGTATCTAACTCCCACATATGCAAGGAGTGCTAACTCTAATATTTAGAAGGAGATTTCATAAAGAGTAACAATTTCATTTCACTTTACTCATAGCTATTTGTACATTATACCCTGTTTTAAAGTTACAGTTTGCTCCCCCAATGGCTTATGGTTAAAATGCATAAAAGACACAAAAACTTGAATTCTCTTGTCCTAGCTAAATTAGAACAATTGGATCGATGGGATTTGGTTATGTGTTGACTCACCACTGAACAATAGATTCAGTGGGTCTGCTCTGTGTGGGACTATTCAAAAATAGGATTCAAGGTAATACATTAGGAATATGCAGAAGAGCATATGACAGTCTCTTATGTCATGGGTCACACTGAGATGAGCAGCTGGACAGATCCTTGCAGCTGCTTGTCCCAATACATCCTGCAAGCAGGCAAATGCTCCAGTAGTAATTTCCCAGCACTCTGATCTTAAGCACCTTATTCGATTTGGGTGCCATCTGGCTTCGGAGGTAGGTTTTGAGGGTCACATTCAGTCATTAACAACTGTAAATGTGAGTCATAAAAGTTATGAGGTCATACGTCCAACTTACAATCTCATAAACATTGAACAAGGTACCACTGAATCCAGTGGTATTGCTAATGGGGCTGGGCTGGGGGTCACTCCATAACCAGTGTGCCACAGCAGAAATGGCCTCTCCCACAGTGTATTGCCGCCACTGGCAGGACACAGACCTCAATCTTTGTATAGAGGTTTATCCTCTGAGTAGTATCTGTGAGTGTTCCATCAGTAAAAAACATGCAAGCCCTTATGAGCACAAAAAAACATTGCACTTTTTCCTCACCAGTGTTTACCTGGAGCTATATTTTACTTCAGTGCTGTTTTGACTTTTAGAGTGCTCATGGAATTTCTGAAAGTACCAACTTACTTGACTATAAAAATTTTGCCAAGGAGAATAAAAATGGGCCCATAAATGGTTTGTTTGTTCTCACTGTAGTGATTTTTTAAATTTTTTATTTATTTATGGGATTTATATCCCGCTTTTCATCCAAAATGGGATTCAAGGCGGCTTGCAATAATTTTAAAAAGATAAAATTAAAACATTAATTCCAAAAGTTAAAAAATTATTAAATAAAAATAATATTGAAGCATAAGTTAAAGCACAGCATAGTTGAAACCATTTTAAAAAGTGAAAAGCATTGAAGCATTAAAAGAGCACACCATATGATATAAGTAAAAATCACCCACCAAATGCCTACCTACCGTAAATAAAAATGTCTTCAGTTGCTGGTGAAAAGAGAGCAGCAAGGGGGCCAACCTGACTTTCCATGGAAGGGAATTCCATAGTCTAGGAGCAGCCATGGAGAAGGCCTCACAACCCAATCTTGCAAAGATGGTAGGACTGAAAGAAAGCCCTCCCCTGCCGATCTTAACACCTGGGCTGGCTTGTATAGGGAGACATGGTCCTTCAGATAGCCTGGACCCAAGCCATTTAGGGCTTTAAAGGTCAAAACCAGCACCTTGAAATCTTCCCAAAAAAGGTAGCCAGTGCATCTGCTTCAGTGGGGGATTCACACGATCCCTGTAGCCAGTTCCGTCAACAGCCTGGCCACAGCATTTTTGAATCACTGATGTTACTAGCATAACAATGCACTCTCATAGGAAGACCTTTCAGTAAATTCATTTTGAACATTCCTTCCAGGAGATATAAAGCGTACAAACCCATTGAAAAGAAAAAAGAACAGGAGGCAACAAACGAAGGACTGAGGGTTTACTTCAACAATGTCAAGGCTGTTCTCTTCCCAGCCAACAATGAGCGAGATCCTCTGCTGAAAAGCAAGCCAGGAATCATCTAACTCTTCAGTATAATCTCATATTTGCATACATTTGGTGCTTTATACTGAACTGTATTTCAATGGAAGAATGCTTAACTGTTAAAATACGGGGATAGGTGGTAAGCTTGCTCTACATGCAGGATAATGGTTTGATTTACTTGTTAAAATGGCATTTTGTGGGGGGAAAGAACATTTTACTGTCTTGGATATGCAATATATATGAGCTAATAAACCATTTAAGCTATATTATTGACAGTCTCCTAAATGAGTCACTCCAGAGTATTAACAATGGTGTGTTGGGTGGCAGAGAATTTTTGTTGCAAAGATTGCACTTAAGTCTAAATCCTAAAGTTCTCATTGAACTTTAAGGGAATGTCTTCTGCAGAAACTGAGATTCTTGCTTTTAAATTGATAGTCCTCTAGTCCTAGTATACTCTGTGGTGCATACCACTCAGTTTCACTGTGCCAAATGTGAACATTAGGATAGGTGGTGTGCCTATGAAAAGGTCTAGCTTCCAAACACTTTTGACTGTCACTTAATTCTGATGGCTTCAAATGGATAGACAATTAAACACTCACGGTATACCTTCATTTAGTTGAACAACTTTCAGTACAGCATGGCTGTTCTGCTTGCTAAATTTAATACCCTAGAGATGCACAGAGAAGGGATTTTCTTGTTTATGGCAAGAAGTGCACTAGGCAGGTACGAGCTCTCTGTTCTATGCTATTGACCAAGAGCAGTAATATTTTATGTCTTAAACAAGTTGGGAATCAGAGGTCCTCCAGATGTTGCTGGACTGCAACTCCCAGCATTCCTCACAATGGGGTATGCTAGGAACTACAGTCTAACAACATCTGGAAAGTGCAGGATTCCCCCCTAAAGGTTCACCATAATTTAAGCAAAGGTAAAAACAGCAGAGAGAGAGAGTTGAAAACTATAGCAAAGTTAGTATGATATGATTATCATTGTTGGCTTCAGAACATCCTGCACCTTGCAGTGTATTTCAACATCAGTCTTTATGTCAAATCTTTTAATAACGCAATAGAGACTCGTCTTTCTGCTGTGGTGGGGAAAAGCATTAAGGTAATTTTAAGTTGACTTATAGTATTGTATGTTTAATAAGCAGTTTCCTGATTTGGCTGCTCAATTGGCTATCAGGGAATTCCAAATCCATTTTAAGGTGATCTCCTTTGGAGTCTCCTTCTTTGGAGATCTTTAAGCAGAGGATGGATGGCCATCTGTTCAGATGCTTTGATTTTGAGTTCCTTCATGGCAGGGGGTTGGACTGGATGGCCCTTGTGGTCTCTTCCAATTCCATGATTCTATGATTCTATTATTAAAAAAAAAACACCTAACAATCTTTGTTTCCATCAAGAGAAGGTATTTTTTATAAAGCTCTTAATTCCTCATTCAAAGGCAAATTAAGAAAGAATGGAAAATATCTTTTAAGGAAAGCTTTTGTTTTCAGCAAGCAATCTTACATTAGCAAAAGGAAATCTTGTATATGAAGGTGCCTTTAGGTGTTACTTAGGATTAGTTATAACATTACAAAAATAGTTTAGCTCATATTCAGTGGAAGCTAGAAAGAAACATAAGCTCTAATGTGACTACTTGAACTTTCCTACTTTACTCACAATACATAGTGTTCTGGGTTTTTGGATGTACTTGGGAAGTTGGGAGTCTGATCTTCTTTGTACAACCTAAGAAGACCACACTTCCCTAGGGATGATGAGGCAGTTCTCTGTCAATCCCAACATTTCTTGTTTCTTCTTGTGGCACATGTTTTTATAACCTCTCATCTTGGAAGCATTTCAAAGCTTCTACACTTCTCCCAAACTGGACAAGGCAATTGATCTCTGTTGCTCCTAGGTGATGCTGACCCCCAATAAATGTTACCCAACCAGTCACATAATTAATCCTTTGTTTACTGGGGAAGTTCATTATTACAGCTCCCAGCAATCGAGACACTCTGAAGCTATTCCATCATCCCTTCAACAATTGTGTATGTGTGCGTTAAGAAAAAAGACAAAAGAAAGTGTGCTAGCAAAAAATGCAAACTAACAATTCAAGTGGTAAGACACCGGAAATCCCCTTTGAATCTGGCCTCTGCCTGCCATGAATTTACTAGGTGCCATTAAAGCAAGCTGCTTTCTCTCAAGCTTTCCAGCACCAATCGGGTACAGGATACATGTTAAACTGTTTGAATTCTTAAAAGCCTGCTACAAAATGTGTTTGTGGAACCACTGTGTTATATTAAGCCTACAATCTAATTCACACTTACCTGGAAGTAAGCCTCAATAAAAACCAGTGAAACTTGTTTCGGAATAGACGTTAGTGAGAATGTAAGATGCTGACATTTTAACTTCAGTGAGGCTACCTTTCTTTTGAATCAGTACTCTCTTAGGACCTTATCACACGGGGTCCCAAGCAGAAGGTATCCAAAGACAATCCAAAGCTAAAACGTTTTCTCTTTCTTTGGACCTTATCACATGGGGTCTAGAGCAGAGCTAATCCAAAGGGTACCTGCAGCTAATACATATTATTTCCCCGTGTTTACACATGACGCTGCCCTAGAACACGGAGCTAATCTGTATTGTTTCCCCGCGTGTACACACGACGCTGCCCCGAAACTCCACAGAACCCGAAGCTAATCTGTAGCGAGTAGGGAGATTTTGACATTCGGTTTGTTGGGGAAGTACAAGCGGAGCCTTCGTATTCATTGCGCAATGGTGGGCGGGGCAGGGAAGCAGGGAGAGCTCTCCCAAGCAGAAAATCCCGGCGAGGGGAAGGGATTGGCGAAAGGCAAACCGGATTGAGAAAGAGGAGGAGAAGGAGAGGAGGAGGGAAGAGGGAGGCGATCTCTCTCTCTCCATCTCTCTCGCATTTTTCCCCACCAACACCCCTTCCCTCCTCCAGTCCTCCAGCCCTCCTCCTCCTCCTCGGTCCCCTTGGCTGCCTTTCCTCCCGACTCCTTCATCCCATCCTTGCCATCCACAGAAGCGCCTTCTGCGACGCTGGCTTTTTGGGTGGCGGGAAGGGAGAGAGAGAGAGAGAGAGAAGAAAATGTGTGTGTGTGTGTGTTTTCCTTCTTCCCATGTGAACCGCATCCCGCGGCGCCTGATCGCTAAATCCCCTTTGGAGCCTTCGTATTCATTGCGCTATGGCCGCCAGGGCGAAATTCAGTTCGTTTCGGTATAGAACTGAATTTATTCTCACTTCGGTTACTTTTCTGTTACTTTTCGCTTCGTGGCCAGCGTTTGATAAGGTCCTTTGTGTCCCCACATATCCAAAGGCAATCCAAAGCTAAAACGTTTTTCCTTTCCTTGTGTCCACACATATCCAAAGGCAATCCAAAGCTAAAACGTTTTTCCTTTCCTTGTGTCCACACATATCCAAAGGCAATCCAAAGCTAAAACATTTTTCCTTTACTTGTGTCCACACATATCCAAAGGCAATCCAAAGCTAAAACGTATTTTTTCCCCGTGATCCGAAGTCAAAGGGGATCTTTTGACATTCGCTTTTTTGGGGAAGTAAAGGGAGCTTTCGGAATAATGAGGACTTGCTAGAGCTCCTTACTGAATGGCATCCCAACACAAGACCTCTAGCATTCTCGGCACTCTATACATGCTTATGGACACAACACAAATCAGGAATCAGTGAAAGTCATTTTATATATGGAGAGAAACAAACCACTCTGCCTGCTCAAAGCCCCATGCTGCAGAGTCCCCTTAGCGGCTCAGCTCAGTTTGAACCGCCGCCGCCGCCGCCTCGGCCTCCTCCGAGGCCGGAGCCGCCTCTCCGCCGGTGTTGAGGGCTGGCTGGAGGGCTGGTGCCGGAGGGAGGGCGAGGTGCGGGAGGGAACCGCCGCCGCCGCCTCCTCCGAGGCCGGAGCCGCTTCTCCTCCAGTTTTGAGGGCTGCCTGGAGGGCTGGTAAGTGCTAGAGGGCGGGGTGCGGGAGGGAACCACCGCCGCCGCCTCTGCCTCCTCCGGAAAGGCCCCGGAAAGACCACGCAGGCAAAAAAGTTCCTTTCGGATTTCTTCTAACTTCTGTTAGTCTTCAGTTAGTCTTCCCTTCCTGGCCAGCGTTCGATAAGGCCCTTAGTCACATATGAACTTTACATAAGTGAGATATCTCCTACAGTTCTGAAGATTTATCCAGTTTTTGGTGGGTTTTTTTGAACAATGACATAAAATTCCTTTCTGAAGTGCCTTTCCTCTCTGAAGGAACTAGCTTCTCTTTTCGGAAATGATCTGAGAGGAGAGCCACTTGTCTGTGAAGGCTTCTCACCTTTGGAATGAATGAGTTTGTTTTTAGAAAGGTCAGCGATGCAAGATGGGTATGATTTCAGAAGGAAGTCCAATTAACTTCAGTAGGGCTTACTCCTGGATATGTGAATAAGGGATGGATGGAAGCCTGAAACACAAAGTGCCTCCAAAAGACCTTCACACTAGCCTAGAGGCACGTCTTCTCTCACTCACTCACATTCACACAGAGGCTTTAATCTTCTTCAGCAATTTCAACCAGGAAAAGCTGCTGCAATTCTAGCTCTACTGACCCATTACAGAGGAGAGGGACCCAATTATACTTTATTTAAGAATTTGTGTGTATTTCTTAAACTGATGAAGAGGGGAAAGTTAGTAAATCACTAGTGTTTCCTGTTTGAAAAGGCATACAATCACAGTCCCCTTTGCAGAATAAAAAGAAAAGCAAAAGACACCAACAGTAATACAACTACGAATAATAATAATATCGTTGTTGTACAGTTCAGCATTAGAAATATTTCTTACATTTTTGAATAGGCACTCTGTGTGCTACTGCTGTACATATATGAAAGGGTCCAGGTTAAGCTCACCAGGATTTTCTCTAACCTCCTCAACCATTCCTCGGATGGAGGCATAGAACTTAAAGTGGTGTCAAATGGCATTATTTCTACATTCTACAGGGATGACCTGGCAAATGGGGTGCAAGTGGTGGAATCCTTAGGTGGGAGAGATCATGTTCTCCTGGAGTTTCTTATAAGGTGGAAAGGAGAAGCTAGTCTGTCAAACACTTATTCTAGACTTTAGGAGAGCTGATTTCAATAAACTTAGGGAAACACTGGGAGTGATCCCGTGGTCAGGAATACTAAAGGAGAAGGGAGTTCAGGATGGATGGGAGTTCCTCAAAAGGGAGATACTGAAAGCAGAATCTCAAACTGTTCCAATGAGAAGGAAAAATGGGAGGTGTCTCAAGAAACCAGGTTGGATGACAAAAGAACTTTCAACTGAACTAAGTTTTAAACGAGAGATGTATAAGAAATGGAAAAGGGGCAAAATCACTAAAAAGGAATTCAAACAAATAGCTAGCACATGTAGGGGTAAAGTCAGGAAAGCCAAAGCACAGAATGAGCTCTGACTTGCTAGAAAGGTTAATAACAATAAAAAGGGCTTTTTGGGGTATGTCTGTAGCAAAAGAAAGACAAAGGAAATGGTAGGGTCACTGTGCAGAGAAGATGGAGAAACTCTAACAGGGGACAGAGAAAAGGCAGAACTACTCAACACCTTCTTTGCCTCAGTCTTCTCACAAAAGGAAAAGGGTGTTCAACCTGAGGAAAATGGAGCAGAGGACACAACAGAGGAAATGCAGCACAGAATAAGTAAAAGGTAGTACAGGAATACCTGGTTAACCTAAATGAATTAAAGTCTCCAGGACCAGATGAACTACATCCAAGGATATTAAAAGACCTGGCAAATGTAATCTCAGAGCCACTGGCAATAATCTTTGAGAACAGGAGAAGTCCCAGCAGACTGGAGGAGGGCAAACATTGTCCCCATCTTCAAAAAGGGGAAAAAAGAGGATCCCAACAACTATTGCCCAGTTAGTCTGACATCAATACCGGGAAAGATTCTAGAACAGTTAATTAAACAGAGAGTCTGTGAACATTTAATAATAATGCCATAATCACTAAAAGTCAACATGGGTTTCTCAAAAACAACTCATGCCAGACTAATCTGATCTCTTTTTTTGATAAAATTACCAGCTTGCTAGATGAAGGGAATATCGTAGACATAGCATATCTAATAATAATAATAATAATAATAATAATAATAATAATAATGATAATAATAATAATTTATATCTCGCCCCTCTGCAGGGCAATCGGGGCGGCTTACAACATTAAAATTTCCATACAGATATATTAATATAATTTAAACGGAACATAAAAATCCCAAATCCCACTCGTCCTTTAAGAAGTAAGGGTTCTTCTTATTCCAGGCTGGATGGTGCTGGGCCTGTTGCCTCTCCCCCAGATGACATCGGATGGAATGGAGGGAGGGCTCTTCTTCTTATTCCAGGCCTGATGGTGCTGGGCCTAGTATCTTGATTTCAGTAAGGCTTTTGACAAGGTCCCCCACGATATTCTTGCAAAAAAGATAGTAAAATGTGGGCTAGACAATACAACTGTTAGGTGGATTAGTAACTGGTTGACTGACCGAACCTAAAAGGTGCTCAGCAATGGCTCCTCTTCATCCTGGAGAGAAGTGACCAGTGGAGTGCTACAGGGTTCTGTCCTGGGCCCAGTGCTATTCAATATCTTTATCAATGACTTGAATGAAAGAATAGGGGGCATTTTTACCAAATTTGCAGATGACACCAAATGAGGAGGAATAGCTAATATCCCAGAGGTCAGGATGAAAATTCAAAATGACCTTAATAGATTAGAAAGTGGGGTCAAAGCAAACAAAATAAATTTCAACATGGAGAATTGTAAGGCACTGCACTTAGGGCAAAAAAATGAAATGCACAGATATAAGATAGGGGACACCTGGCTTAATGAGACTATGTGTGAAAGGGATCTAGGAGTCCGAGTAGACCACAAGTTGAACATGAGTCAACAGTGTGATGTGGCAGCTAAAAAGGCAATTTTAGGCTGCATCAATAGAAGTATAGTGTCTAGATCAGGGGTAGGCAACCTTTCCCCTTTAAGGGCCGAGGGACTTCAGCTCCCAGAAGCCTCAGCCATGTTGGCCAATAGTCCCATGTTGGCCAATAGCTCCTGGGATTCTGGAAGCTGAAGTCCCTTGGCCCTTAAAGGGGAAAGGTTGCCTACCCCTGGTCTAGATCAAGGGACGTAACAGTGCCACTGTATCCTGCTTTGGTCAGGCCCCACCTGGAATACTGTGTCCAGTTCTGGGCACCACAATTCGAAAAGGATGTTGAAAAACTAGTGTGTCCAGAGGAGGGCAACTAAAATGGAGAAGGGTCAGAAAACCATGTCCTATGTGAAACGACTTA
This sequence comes from Phrynosoma blainvillii, assembly GCA_026167975.1. Taxonomy (NCBI): domain Eukaryota; kingdom Metazoa; phylum Chordata; class Lepidosauria; order Squamata; family Phrynosomatidae; genus Phrynosoma; species Phrynosoma blainvillii. Next base: position 46,178,318 of record JANUYF010000005.1, read on the forward strand.
GGGAACTAGGTATGTTTAGCCTGGAGAAGAGACAGGATATGATAGTCCTGTTTAAATATTTGAAGGGATGTCATATTGAGGAGGGCGCTAGCTTGTTTTCTGCTCCTCCTGGAACAACGGATGCAAGCTACAGAAAAAGAGATTTCACCTGAACATTAGGAGGAACTTCCTTATAGTGAGAGCTGTTCGAAAGTGGAACAAAGTCCCTCGGAGTGTGTTGGAGTCTCCTTCTTTGGAGGTCTTTAAACAGAAGCTGGATGGCCATCTGTCAGGGATGCTTTGATTTTGAGTTCCTGCATGACAGAATGGGGTTGGACTGGATGGCCTTTGGGGCCTCTTCCAACTCTATCATTCTATGATTCTACATTATTTCTATACCCACACTGATAGTGTGGTGTAGTGGTTTGAACTTTGGACTACGATACTGGGGACTAGGGTTCGAATCCCTGCTCGGCCATGGAAACCCACTGGAAGGCAAAGACAAACCCGTTCTGAACAAATCATGCCAGGAAAACCCCACGATAGGTTTGCCTCAGGGTCACCATAAGCTAGAAACCCCCCGCCCCCCAGCAGATAAGTCTGAAACACACTACTCCAGAATTCAGGAACCTTTTGTCATTTTAACACAAGACCTCCCCAGCACTTCGCTTGGCATAGGGTACATCTATTGTTGTCAGATCTTGCAGCACCTTTGAGACTAATTAAAGAAGTAGACAGCAGTCTACAAAAGCTCATGCTGCCAACTTCTTTAGTTAGTCTCAAAGGTGCTACAAGATCTCTCTACATACTATTCTACAGACTAACATGGCTATATCTTTCAATTATACATCTATTGTTGTTGTGTGCCTTCAAATCCCAGCTTGGCCATCTAAACCCACTGGGTGACCTTAGGCAAGTCACACTCTCTCAGCCTCAGAGGATGGAAATGGCAAACCTCCTCTGAACAAATACAGTAGAATAAATACTGGGGATTTGTTCTGGACACACACCCCCACGAAAACGGAAACTCGCAAATAATCAAGCCTCATTGGCTTAAACAGCTGCGTGCTCCTGCGCATGCTATTTAATTTAATCGAGCTCGGCCCTCTGTGAATAATCAAGACCGTGGACTTCAAGTCCGCAAAAATGGAGTGACTGTATTGCCAAGAAAACCGCATGATAGGTTCGCCTTAGGGTCACCATAAGTCTTGAAATGACTGGAAGGCACACAACAACAACAACAAGCTTTCAAGTCACTTCTGACTTATGGCGATCCTAAGGCAAACGTATCACAGGACTTCCTTGGCAAGATTTGTTCAGAGAGGGTTTGCCTTTGCCATCCTCTGAGGCTGAGAGAGTGTGAGTAGCCCAAGTGGGGATGAATCCTAATCTCTAGAGTCCCAAACCACTACACTACAGTGGCTCTTAGGGGTGCCTCTATACCAGGGGCCGGCAACCTATGGCCCCCGGGCCAGTTAAGGCCCAGGTCGCCGGACTTACCAGCCCAGGCCAATCCCTGCCGCTGCCACTGACGCCGTGCGCCGCCACCGCGGAGCGTTTTCTGCGCTGTGCGGCCGCAGCGCACGTCGCGGCCGCCATTTTGAAAATCAAAATGGCGGCCGTGACGCGTTTGTGCATGCGCAGGAGTACTGCGCATGTACAAACAAGTGGCGGCCACCATTTTGTTCTCAAAAATGGCGGTCGCGACTCGTTTGCGCATGCCATTTTGATTTTTAAAATGGCGGCCATGACATGCGCCGTGGCGGCGGTGGCTGTGCGCACGGCGGCGGCCGCAGAAGCATGCGCGGGGAGGTTGCGTGTGGCGGCGGAGGGCGCGCGTGCATTCCCCCCCCTCGGCCCAGTGGAGAGCTGGGCTTCGGGGGACCGGCCCAGGTCTGAAAAAGTTTGCCGGTCCCTGCTCTATACAGTTGGCCCACCACATCCTTTAACATTTGCGGCTTTGATTATTCATGGGTTTGACCAGTGGTAGGCAACCTATTTGAGCCGGGGGCCGGTCCCCTGAAGTCGTCCCTTCTTCCGGGCCGAGGGGGGGAATGGTGGCGCGCACCCCCTGCTGCCGCGCATGCCCCCCCACGCGTGCTGCCACAGTTACCGCTGCCGCTGCCGCCGCTGCGCGCACTGCCGTAGCCACCTCCGCACATGTCGCGGCCGCCATTTTGTTCTCCGCCACTCGTGGCCACCATTTTGTTTTCCCAAAATGGCAGCTGCGACTCGTTTGCGCATGCGCAGTACTCCTGTGCATGCGCAAACGAGTCGCAGCCGCCATTTTGGAAATCAAAATGGTGGTTGTGGTGCGCGTGGCCGCATGGCGGCCAAAACGCGCTACGGCGGTGGCGCGCGACAGCGGCAGGGGTCCACCTGGGCCGGTAAGTAGGTTGCTGGCCCCTGGGTTTGACTGTGCTCTCTTGTGAAGGTTTCCTCTGCTTCCTACCCTGTCTTATATTCCCTCCCAGGGAGTAAGACAGAAGCAGAGGGACCCTTTGCCACCATGGGAAGGTTCTCTATGGTCCCACTCTACTCCTACTTAGCTGGATGGGACCCCTTGAGACCACCGCATGGTCTGGAAGGGTTCACACACACAGTGGCATCACTAGGAGGGTGCATACCATACCAGGTGACACCTTAAGTGTGGGTGACACCACTGCTTCTCAAACATCTACCTTTGGGCAGAAAGGGGCTGTGGCATGCACCTGTGTCCCTTTAAAATGCTGAAGAGATGGTATGAGTAGGATGAAGCTCAGAGGGAAGAGAAAGGAGAGGCCTCAGGTTTGGTTTGGTTTTAAGTAAAATGTCAAAAATTTTAATATTTTTTAAATTAATTTTAAAAAATATTTAAAAACATCACGTTTGATCAAAGTTTCACTTTAAGCACATGAAACAGTGTATATATAAATACAATTATTCTCTGCGCATGACGTTGCAATTTAAAGCTATCGTTTTAACTGCGGCAGTTGTTTTATGTCGCAACGATTGCCACGATATTCAGAGATATATGGGAATTAATATTTATGAGTAATATTAGTACTAAAAAAACAACACATTACTAAGGATTCTGTATGGTGTGAAGGAGATCATGAGTTACTGCACCGGGTGACACCAAACCTAGTGACACTATATGCGTGGTTTTTCCACTTTCGGAGGTGTCTTGTTCTCTACAAATGGGGAGGGCAGACTGTAGTGTAGAAATAATGCCATTTGACACCACTGTAAGTGCTATATATCTCCATCCTATAGAATCCTGGGATTTGTAGTTTTAGAAGCTCTTTCACCTTCTCTGCCAGATTGCTGGTGCCTCACAAAACTATAAATCCCATGGTTCTATAGGATGGAGCTCTAGCAGTTAAAGTGATATCAAACTGCATTATTCCAAGCTTACATCCATAGAGACTTAGATCCTAGAGCAGGGGTAGGCAACCTTTTTGAGCTGGGGGCCAGGTTGCTGTCCTTCAGACAATTGGGGGGCCAAAGCACCAAAAATAAATAAATAAATAAATAAATATTTTTTTAAAAAAATTAAAATTTAAAAATTTTAAAAAATATGCATGCACACTCTCTCAGCCCCAGAAAAGCCATGGCAAAACCCCTGTGGAGATTTTGCCAAGAAAACCCCAAGAACAAATAATAAAAACAATAATCAATATCATCATGGCGGGCTGCAGTGGGGGGTGGCGGCGGCGGCGGCAGGACCGGCCTGGGGCAGGTCCAAAGGCCTCGGAGGGCCGCATCCGGCCCCCAGGCCTTAGGCTGCCTACCTCTGTCCTAAAGCATCTGACACTCCAAAGCCTGATCCCATCAGGCTGCATCCACACTGCAGAAATAATCCAGTTTGACACCACTTTAACCGCCATGGCTCAATGCTATGGAATTCTGGGAATTGTAGTTTGGTGCTATAGCACCAGAGAGATCTGAATCCTGGGAACTGTAGTTTGTTGTGGTGCTAGAGCTCTCTGAATTCTGGAAATTGTAGTTTGTTGTGGCATCAGAGCTCTCTGAATTCTGGGAATTGTAGCTTGCTGTGGCACCAGAGCTCTCTGAATTCTGGGAATTGTAGTTTACTGTAGCACCAGAGCTCTCTGACAGAGAATGCTAAAAGTCTGCCACAACTAAAATTCCCAGAATTCCATAGCATAGAGCCATGGCAGTTAAAGCAGTGTCAAAGTGGATTATTTCTGCAGTGCGGACACAGCTCCAGAAAGAACATGTAATTGGAACATGTAATGTTTTTAACTTTGGGGGGGGGGGAATTAAACTTTGTACTTTTAGTGCTTTGTATTATTTTAACCTGGACTGTCTTCATACACACACACATACATATATAATATAAGATATACGAATTCTTATATAAGAATTGTAGTTTGCTGTGGCACCAAAAATATATATATTCTTATATATAATGCCAGTGTTTCCGCCCTGAGTAATGGCGCCCTTCTCTATTATTATTATTATTTACATACACACACACACACATCTATCTATCTATCTATCTATCTCAGGGGTAGGCAACCTAAGGCCCAGGGGCCGGATGTGGCCCCCTGAGGCTTTTGGACCGGCCCCAGGCCGGTCCTGCCGCCGCTGCCACCACCCACCATGATAATATTGATTATTGTTGTTATTACTTGTTCTTGGGGTTTTCTTGGCAAAATCTCCACAGGGGTTTTGCCATGGCTTTTCTGGGGCTGAGAGAGTGTGTATGCATATTTTTTATTTTATTTTTTAAATTTTTTATATTTATTTATTTATTTATGGTGCTTCGGCCCCCTCAAATTGTGTGAGGGACAGCAACCCAGCCCCCGGCTCAAAAAGGTTGCCTACCCCTGATCTATCTATATACACATACATACATATACATTGATAGAAATGGCGACTTGAGTCAGGAAATCAGAAGATTAAGAATGGGGAGGGTTGCTATGAAAGAACTAGAAAATATTCTAAAATGCAAAGACATACAACTCAGCACAAAAGTCAGAATCATACAAGCCATAGTATTCCCTATTACCATGTATGGATGTGAGAGCTGGACAGTTGAGAAAGATAATAGGAAGAAAATCCATTCATTTGAAATGTGGTACTGGAGAAGAGTCTGAGGATCCCATGGACAGCCAAAAAGACAAACAAGTGGGCCCTAGAGCAGATCAAGCTGGAAACCTCCCTGGAAGCCAAGATAACCAAACTGAGGCTGTCATATTTCAGACACATCATGAGAAGGGAAGACTCTTTGGAAAAGACAATAATGCTGGGAAAGGTGGAGGGGAGTAGAAAGAGAGGAAGGCCACATGCCAGATGGATGGATTCTTTTAAGGAGTCATGGATATTAAGGGGTTGCAGGAATTAAGCAGAGCAGTGGAGGACAGAGAGTCTTGGAGATGTCTCATCCATAGGGCCGCCATGAGTCGAGATCAACTCAGGGGCAGTTAACAACAACAAAATGCTTATATATATATATATATATATATATATATATATATATATATGTATACACACAGAGACATATACATATGTCTCTCTCTCTCTCTCTCTCTCTCTCTCTATATATATATATATATATATATATACACACACACACACACATTAATCCCTCCACATTTGCAACTTTGATTATTCACGGATTTCATCAATATGTTCTCTCTAGGAATATCTAGGTCCTCCAGCACAACTCTATGGTCAACTTTAACCAAAAGTCACACTAAAGGACCTAGAGATTCCTAGAGAGAACACTCCACTAGGCATTTGTACCTCCTCCAGCACAATTTTATAGTCAATGTCTGGCAGATGTTGACCACAGAGTTGCACTGGAGGACCTAGAGATTCCGAGAGAGGTGTTCTCTCAGGTAAAACATAGCGGTTTTGTTATTTGCGGCTTTCCCACATTCACGAGGGTCCTGTGCTCCTAACTCCAGCCAATGTGGAGGGAGGAGTGTGTGTGTGTGTGTGTGTGTGTACAAACAAGAACAACAACAACAGAAGAAGAAGAAGAAGAAGAAGAAGAAGAAGAAGAAGAAGAAGAAGAAGAAGAAGAAGGGTGCCATTACTCAGGGCGGAAAAACTGGCCTCCGGCGTCATTTCCCATATTGCGCCTGCGCCCTGCAGTCTCCACTTCCGCGCCAGGCACTCAGCTAACCACCGCCCTCTCAGTCATTTAGACACACCAATCAGAGCGCGCCTGGCGGGAAGGGGGCGTTCCCGGAGAGGCTCCTGCCTTGGAGTCTTGGGAGTCCCTGACAGAAGGCCAGGCGCTCTCCGTCGGGCGCCATGTTGCGTGGCTGTCGCTGCTTACGGCCGCTGTTTGGCTGGGCTGCCCGGGAGGCCGCTGCTGGACGCTGTTGGGGAACGCGGAGGCCTGCGGCGGCCGCGACGATCCCGCCTCTGCCCTCGCGGGCGGCCTCCTTGGGGTGGCGGAGGCTGGGCGCCTTGGGGACTTCGGAGCAGGCGGCGGCGGCGGCGGCAGAAGCTGAGGCTGGAGCGGAGGAGCGAGGCTTCCCGGAGGAGGGCGCGGGAGGACGGCCAGGTACAGGCCGGGAGCCCTCGCGGCTGAGCCAGCGTGGCTTGGGAGCTGGACTGCGACTCTGGAGACCAGGGTTCGAGTCCCCCGCTGGGCAAGTCACACTCTCTCAGCCTCAGGGGAAGAATGCAATGCAATGCAATGGCAAACCCTCTGAAGAAAACCCCAGGATAGCTTCACCTGAGGATCGCCGTAAGTCGGAAACGACTTGAAGGCACACAACAAGAGCAGCAAAATATGCAAAACAAGGTGGCAATTCCTAACTGGCTTCACAGTCTCTTAGCTGAGAACTAACATCATCATCATTATTATTATTAAAACAAATAATAATAACTATTAAATAATAACAAACTATTAAACAACAACAAAACAATAATTATAATAGTACTAAACTATTTAATAATAATAATAATAATAATAATAATAAACGATTAAACAATAATAGTAAATAAAATAAATAATAAAAACTGTTTAATAATAAACTAAATTACTATTATTTAAACTAATAATACTAATAATAAATTTTAATACTAATGAACTATTAACAACAACAAAACAATTATTATAATAATAATAAACTATTAAATAATAATAAAGTATTGAACACAATAATAAATAAAATAAATAATAAAGTGTTTAATAATAACTATTAAACAATAACAAAAACCAATAATTATTATAATAATAAACTATTAAATAATAATAAACTATTAAACAATAATAATGATGATGATAATAATAATTGTGATGATGAGAGTGTGATGGTGATGATTGATAGATAGTGACCCCTTTACTTTCTGGTGGTTCAGTTTACAAAAACTTGGTTCCATATACAAAATTATTTTAAAATATTGTGTTTAAAAATTGCCTTCAGGCCATATGTATATAAGGGGTTGTTGTTGCTGTTGTTGTTGCTGTTGTGTACCTTCAAGTCATTTCCAACTTAGGGAGACTATAAGGCAGTGATTCCCATACTGTGGCCTTCCAGGTGTTTTGGACTTCAGCTCCCATAATCCCAGACCAAGATCACTGATGTTTCTGGGAGCTGAAGTCCAAAACATCTGGAGGATCAGAGGTTGGGAATCCCTGCTCTAAGGTGGACCTATCATAGGGTTTTCTTGCCAATATTTGTTCAGAGGAGGTTTGCTGTTGCCTTCCCTCAGTTTGGGTGCATCTATGCTAGAAGTAATGCCGTCCAACACCACTTTTACGTTCTATGGCTCCATTCTATGAAATCCTGGGATTTGTAGTTTTAAGAGTTCTTTAGCCTTCTCTGCCCAAGAAGGATGGTGGCTCATAAAACTACACATCCCAGGGTTCTCGAAGGTGGATCCGTGGCAGTTTAAAGTGGTGCCAAACTGCATTATTTCTACAGTGTAGATCAGTGGTTCCCAACTTGGGTCCTACAGCTGCTTTGGACTTCAGCTCCCAGAAGCCCCAGACAGCTTGGCCAACAATCAGGAATTCTGGAAGCTGAAGTAAAAAACATATGGAAGACCGTAGTTTGGAAATCACTGTTGTAGATGTACTTTGCATGATCCAACAGATGCAGCTTCTTGCCAAAGTTTGAGCCGGGGTGGTGGTGGACTACAACTCCCAGAATCCCCTGAGGCTCTGTATATCTTTCTGAGCAATAGCTAGGGTTGTGGCTGATTGGTGTAAAAATCTCATTTGTTTGCAGGGGGTCCCGAGTTCAATCCCTGACATCTTCAGTTAGAGCTGACAGACCTATTGCCAGTTTTTGAGCCAGGGAGACAGACAGTCTTTGGGGGGTTGCAGACTGCTAGAAATAGTGCAAATTGAGTCCACTTTAAGGGTGAGGGTGAGGGTTAGGGAATCATGGGAACTGTGTTTTATTGTGGCACCAGAGCTCTCTGACAGAGAAGGCTCAATGTCTCAGAACAAAAACAATGCCCATGATTCCCTAGCACTAACCCTCACCCTAAAAGTGGATTCAATTTGCACTATTTCTGGCAGTCTGCAACCCCCCTTTCTCAAGGGAAGGCAGCTTTTTAGGTTTCTGTTTCAGGACCTCTTCCACTATCTTTATTATTTTATTCATGTATTTATTTCATTTCTATGCCGCCTTTCTTCCAAGTCAGCTTACAAGATAAAAACATCTCAAGAACTTACACCATTTTTAAAAAAAAAAAATTAAAATCATCTAAAATCAGCTTTTTGTTCTGTGATATGCAGAGGTTCTCCTTCTCCACCCTTTCTATTGGGAACGTGTAACGTTTGGTGCTTCAGAGTTTATTGAAATACACCTCTCATCAGTCTTAGCCAGCAGAGCCACTGGGAAGGGATCATGGGAAGTGTAGTCCGGTAACACTTGAAAGGGCCACATGATCCCCGTCCTTGTTTTATTCCTTTGTAGCTTTCTTGTCTGCACTGACCAAATCCAAAGACTGTGCAGATGCTTGGCCTTCCTTGCTTTACTTTAAAACCTTTGCCACTTCAGAGAGCACAATGAATAGGACAATGGTTGTTGTTGTTGTTGTTGTTGTTGTTGTTGTGTGCTTTCAAGTCATTTCAGGCTTATGGTCACCCTATCACAAGGTTTCCTTGGCAAAATTTGTTCAGAGAAGGCTTGCCTTGCTCTGAGGCTGAGAGAGAATGACTTGCTCAAGGTTCCCCAGTGGGTTTCCATGGCTGAGTGAGTATTTGAACGCTTGTCTCCCAGAGTCGTAATCCAGCACTCAAACCACTACACCAGGGGTAGGCAACGTTTCCCCTTTAAGGGCCGAGGGACTTCAGCTCCCAGAATCCCAGGAGCTATTGGCCAACATGGGACTATTGGCCAACATGGCTGAGGCTTCTGGGAGCTGAAGTCCCTCGGCCCTTAAAGGGGAAAGGTTGCCTACCCCTGCACTACACCTTGCTGAACAGGTTGGTGCCAATGGGCAATGCCAAAATAGGAAGCCATATACCTTCTTCTGTGGCTCTTCTTCTGCCCACTGTTTGGAAGGCAGTGATTACCAGGTTCCCATGCCTTGAGAAATTTCACCAACTTATTTCTTTATATTGCCCCCCACCCTTTTTTTAAAATCTATTTATTTCCATTTGTACGTTAAAAAGAAAAAGAAAATATAAAATTCCTTGATATACAAATTATTTTGATTTTGGCACACATGCATACATACATACTCTTATAGCCTATTTTATTTTACATTATGTCTACCAGTCATATCCCATTTGTCGATTCCTGAGGCATTTGCCAAGTACATTTGCCAAGTAATTTACCTTGCTTTGCTATTAAGACTATCTCGCTTATATCATCTTTTTGTGATTAATGTGCAGTTCTATGTATATCTTTATTATCATTTTAAATTAAGTTTACATCTCTTTCTTCTTATCTATGTTCAAGGACAACATAGGTATATTGGGCCTCTCCTAAAGGAGCAGAAGTGGGCTGGGATGGTTGTTTGTGGAGATGTGCATCTGTGTGTTTGCGGCTAGTGAACCTGAGCAGAAGCAGAACAGTTGTCGACATAAATAGAGATGTTCTGGCCATTTCACAGGAGAGATTCTTCTTTCGGTGGAGCTTGACAACCGATTTAGTCTTCCTTTGGTGATAAACAGTGAATTTGAGTGCTGACTGGAATACCTGGAGCAAAGAGGAATCAGTTTAGAAGAACCAGGTAGCTCCTGTACTAGTTGCCTGTCAAGGACTGGAGAGGAAACCCTTAGAGCAGGGATGATGGGGACTGCAGCCCCATAGCATGTGGAGAGACACATATTGTTGGTCCCTGTTTTGGCTATAGATTCATTTCTTATTTTTCTGGGCAGTTTAGTTAAATATATTTATTGGTGTTTTGACTTCATACACTACATATCTCCTCAGTTACCAAGTGCTCTTACAAGTGACAGAAAATGCCACACACTAAATCATAAATATAACCTGAATATGACTGGAGTATGCTGCCTTTGGGTGTCACTGCTGATCAGAGTTGACTTCCTTCTCAGGAAGGTAGTTAACTAACACTTTGCACATAGGACCGCTGCTTTTTTGTGTGAAAAATTAAACTCACTTTCAGCCCAGGATTTGTTATGCTGCTTGAAATAAATGTTTTATTCTGTAATAAATTCTGTAATATTTGTAAAACAGGTAAAACAGGCTGGAAATTGGATGTCGCTATTTAAATAAATAATGATGATGATGAAAGGTAACCTAGCATTACACAACTCTTCTTCCCAGGCCTGATTTAAATGTGATGCCTGACATGTAAATAAAAATACCTTGCTTGCTTGGTGTTCCTTTGTAGTGGTCCCTGTATTTGGCATATTGCTTCAGCTGCTGTGCATATTGGGTTAGTGTGTCAGCATGTCGCACCATGGATCTCTTTGTATGCTAATAACAGATATGCATTTCCCAGTTTAGATGCTGTTAATGTGTAGAGCGCCACAGAAGCTGCAGTCCAACATTCTCTCAGCATAGCATAAATATCTGCGTGTGGAGACCCTATGCCAGCAAGCCACAACCCGCATACAGAATTGCAACATTGCACAACACATGCCCATGACTGAGTGGTGTGTAATGAACAATTGCAGTGCACAATCACACTGTGCATCGTGCAATTCTGCTTTTGCCACTGTCAACAGAATGTAATCTGTTGCACTATGATGAATAGTTTGTTCCTCATGGCGTGATGTGTAGTATTGAATGTTGGACTATGACTCTGAAGACCAGGGTTCGATTCCTGCTCGGCCATGAAACCCATTGGGTGACCTTGGGCAAGTCACTTCCCATCAGCCTCAGGAGAAGGCAGTGGCAAACCTCTTGTGAACAAATCTTGTGAAGAAGACCTTGTAATAGGGTCGCCTTAGGCTCGCCATAAGTTGGAAATGATTTGAAGGTACACAACACACACAAATAGTTTGCCCTACATGCATAGGGCAACTTACACATGCCTACATCACCTTATAGCAGGGGTAGGCAACCTTTCCCCTTTAAGGGCTAAGGGACTTCAGCTCCCAGAATCCCAGGAGTTATTCGCCAACATGGGAATATTGGCCAACATGGCTGAGGCTTCTGGGAGCTGAAGTCCCTCGGCCCTTAAAGGGGAAAGGTTGCCTACCCCTGCCTTATAGGATGCCAGCCAAAAAATGTTCTTACACACTTGGTGTCATACCAAAAGTAGACCTCAGTGCATGGTTAGAACAGATTAGAATTTTTCTTGAGATCATAATCCACGATGAGTTTGATAAACCAAATACTGACAATATATACAGTGGGCCTTTGGTATCCAATGGGGTTTGGTTCCAGGACCCTATTCCATAGGGCTGCACCACACATATGTTTGTGTGATGTGCCTTCAAGTTGCTTCCAATTTATGATGTCCTTAAGGTGACCCTATCATGGGGTTTTCTTAGCAAGAGTTGTTCAGAGGGGTGTTTTTGTTTGTTGTTTGCCTTTCTTTGAGCCTGAGAGAGTGTGACTTGCCCAAGTGAGTTTCTATGGCTAAGTGGGAGTTCAAACCCTGGTTTCCACAGTCATAGTCTGATGCTCAAACCATTACACCATCCTGGCTTTCCAAATGACTAGTACTCTGTTAACCATAATTTACAGATCAAGCATTCATCTCAGGAATGCATTCTGCTTCCTCTCTTTTCAGCCATAAGCATGTTTTAGTCTTGCACCTGTGCAGGGGGAATTCCTATTAAGACTGGAAATTGGATTACAAAGGGCTTGAAACCTTGGGTTAGCAGGTATTTAGCTAGTATTAGTGTAGATTTAGTATGAAGCTGGACAGGAACAGCATATGGCCCATTGGCTGGCTGCACCCCCATCCATTTTGTGTGGGGACTGCTGTTAAATTTGCTGTGACAGACAAAGAAAGCCAAACCTTTCTTCTCCTTCTAGTTTTTAATTTTAAATGAGGTGTTTGCATCTGTGTTTCTTAGTTTAATAGCACTTCAGGAAGTTTCCTCAAAAACAGCACTGCCAGAAGCCATTTGGAAGTGCTATTTTTATGGGAAGCAGGGAGCAGAACACACCTTGCTTCCCATAAAAATAACAATTCTAGATGGCTTCTGGCAGCACTGTTTTCTTGAAAAGCAATGCACGTGAACTCCAGGATTTAAAGTTTAAAAAACAAACAAAGGGGAAATAGTGAGCTTTTTCTCTTGTAGCATGAGTGTTTGGGTTTAGATTCTCAGAGGGGGCTAAATTATGCCCCTCAAGGACAGTAGAAGTTGACTCTCCTCATGCTAAACCATGACTAAAGCAAACAAATAGAGGGTTTTTTTGTGTTGCAAGCTACAGTTTTCAGAGAATTAAGTATGTCTGTTTCCAAGCCAAATATTCACTCATAAAGGTAACAGAAATTGCCATCTATCTCTGCTCATGCTTTTCCCTTGAAGCCAAAAGCAAATAAATTGTGTGTGAGAGAACAAGTAAGGCCATCTGTTCTGCTTTATTCTGGAACTGGCTATAGTTTCAGGCCTCCCCAAGAATTTTGTTTTTGTATGAAACAATGTCGCACATCACTTCTTTTAGGTAAGCTTTGTTGGTGATAAGTGTCCCTATTCTCAATCATCATATCTTTTCCCTGCCTCAGAATGCTGAGCTAATACAAGAAAAGATCATCTTAACAAAGTCACTCATATATAGTTTGAGTGTTACTGGACTATGACTGGAGACAAGGGTTCAAATTCCTGCTCGAGCACAAAAACCCATTGGGTGACCTTAGGCAAGTTACACTTTCTCAGCCTCAGAGGATGGCAATGGCAAACCCCCTCTGAAGAAATATGCCAAGAAAACCCTGTGAAACCTTAGGGTCACTATAAGTCAGAAATGACTTGGAGGCACACAACAACAACATTATGCTAACAAGGACTCCAAAACCCATTTGTCTGTTGGCAGAGGCCCAGTGATACACTATCTTATCCTTAGGTTGTCTCTTTACTCTGTAGTTTGATTTTAATAATTTTGTTTTTGCTTCTTTCAGAACCTGGTCCTTCAGGATTCAGCTTTGAGCACATAGTGTCACTTCTGAGACAAGAAAATGCCAAAGATATTTGTGCTATCCAGCTGCCTCCAGAAATGAAATACAGCAATTATTTTATCATTGTCAGTGGAACATCTTCAAGGCACCTCCATGCTATGGCACACTACCTGATAAAAATGGTATGACAAATAATACTAGCTTTTTTTACAATTTCCGAACAATGTTAACAAAAAGAGAATTAGGCAGTCACTTATGCCTGTTAAGGGCAAAAATAGATAGTAAATTATGGGGTCTGAGTTTACCAAAGCTGACAGATTTTATCTATAATTAAATGTCACTTGAAGGCTGTGGACTGTTCTGCATGTATCGGATTTATAGTGATTAGCATTTGCTAATTTTCAGGAGGAGGAATTGGTTTTAAGAGATGAGACAAAAAACGCTCTATAAATGAGAGCAATTTATCAGTGGTACACAGTTGTGCAAGGCACTGTGCATGGAAGAAACCAACACATTACTTGCCTGCTAGCTTGCCATCATACAAAGGCACACCTTGTGGTAGAAGATGAAAAGAAGCTGGGGAAGTGGGGGGGAAAGTCCATTACAGAATTTTTCAGAGCAAGCAAGTCAAACAGTTTTTGAATGAGAAAGCAGTACACTTAATGTCAGAGCTTGGAAAAGGTGTTTTTTAGTTTTTTGGTGGTTTTTCTAACTACTACCTGGTGGGTTTTGGGAGTCGTAGGACAGCATCTTCTTAGTGGCATACTCATGCATAATTTTAGTTTATGTGCATGCATGATGATGGCAGGGGACTTTTCATCTCTTATCTCCACGAGTTCGATTCCAGAAAGAACACTGTCACAACAAAAAATAGGGATTTTTTAAAAATGGGTAGAATGAAGTGTGTGGGAAGAAATTCAGAAAGGGAAGGGAGTGCTAGGTTCTGTTCTGTTCCACTCCATGGCCCATGGGGAATTATAAGTCCTCCAGATGTTTTGGCTGACTCCTCCCAGTAGTCCCACCTACCACTGCCCATGGTAAAGGGATTGTAGGAGCAGTAGTACAAAATATCTGGAGAAAAGTTCAAAAGTTCTCCATCCCTCCTGCTATGACTGTTGAAACATGACAACTCCTCCTTTCTCAATTTTGAGCAGTTGGCTTTTGCATTGTTCCTCCCACATACCTGCTGTCAGGATTAGTTATGTGGGCAGAACTGCAGAAAAACTAGTAACATCTTGATAACTGCCAGTATTGCATGAGGACAGTTGTACAGCATCCCTCACATGTGAGGGATGTGCCTCCTGAAGGCCCAGAAGACTCATGATTCTGCTTTTCATAAATCTTCTAGGATAGTTTTGTTCATAATGAAGTATATCTTTTATTATTTATTTTATTTAATATCCCACCTTTCTTCCAAAATAGAACCTAAAGTGACCACTTCTGCAAGAACATTTGGGTTGGAAGACCTGTTGATTACCATTCAGATGTAGTAATACATCTGGACAACTTATTGAAATTGGTGAGACTCAAGTTGCTCATCGTGGCTAATTTAAGTTCCATTGATTTAATTGAGTTAACTACCATTAAATCTGGAGCCAACCCAAGGTCTGACAGCCATGGCTTTGTGCCTGTCACATTTCTGGAAGTCAGTTGTACAGGATAGATTCCTTATGCATCTTTGATTGGCTGATACAATGGGGAAGGACTGTGGGCTGATAGTCTCAGTCAGGGGTAGGCAACCTAAGGCCCGGGGGCCAGATGCGGCCCCAGGCCGGTCCTGCTCTTGGGGTTTTCTTGGCAAAATCTCCACAGAAGTTTTGCCATGGCTTTTCTGGGCTGAGAGAGTGTGCATGCATTTTTTATATTTTTTATTGTTTGTTTGTTTGTTTGTTTGTGCTTCGGGGGGGCAATTATCTGAGGGACAGCAACTTGGCCCCTGGCTCAAAAAGGTTGCCTACCCCTGGTCTCAGTCAATGGCACCTTCAAGTAGGGTTGAAAACCATGGAGATTTGCTGCCAAAGCGCATGCTCTGCAGTCAGAAAAACATAGGTTCAATGAATGGCTCCTCAAGGTAGGGTTCAAACCATGGAGGTTTGCTGCCAGTTAGCAGAGGCAATAGTCAATGATTGATATTAGGTAGCATCTTGTGTTCCTAAGTCAATTGGCAGAAAGTTCCCACTGTGCATCACTAGGCCATTTTTCATGAGTGCAGTGCCATCCACTGGAAACCATGACCATGAAAGATCTACCCCATCAACCCAACTACTGCTAGTTTTCTACATTAGAGCAAGAATGATGGGTGGGGAATAGCTGGGCAGTGTTTTCTGAAGGGACACAGGGTGTCTGCAAGCACTTCCCAACTTACTCTTCCCACTAGCCTTTCCCTTGAGTAAGAGTTGTGGCTGAGGAGTGGACAACACTGCTTGAAGGCACTTGACTCTCCTAGTCTGGCATGCTTCCCCTGGCCCTCTGGCTGGGTAAACTTCTTTGGAAAAGAATGAGAACACTTCTATTTTTGGCAAGAACATTCAAAAATTGTAGGCTTTGGTCACTGTCATTCTTTAGGAAGAATCTGCCTCACTTGAGTTTACCAGTCTCACTCTGGAATGAACACTTCTTTTATTGGCAGTACACCAAAAGTAGTTGGTACTCCTTGTACCATGACAGAGAACAGAAGTAACTAAGTCTGGATTGCTCTAAAGGGCCTTGGAACAGAACACACAGTCTCAAATATTTTCAGATGGGATGTTTTCTATAAGTGTAGGGATGTATTACATGGCTGTTGAAACACCTTTATTCTTGGAAAGTCTAAGCAGGTTCCTGTAATTATTAGTCTCCTGAGGTCAGACATTTGCAGTAAAGAGCATGGCTCATTTTTAACAGTGACATTTCTTATTTTCAGTACAAGCATTTGAAGACAGACTGCGATCCTCATGTTATGATAGAGGGGAAAGACACTGATGACTGGTTATGCATAGATTTTGGTAAATCAATTATTTACTTCTAATATAGAATAAAACCAGAATTAAAGAGTATGCTTGGTAATAACTGCATTACAGAGGCTGATTGTGCAAGCTGGCGTAACAATAAATTTGCATAAATCGATATTCCTGAAACAAAGGGTTCTCCAAATGTGGTGGACTAAACTTCACATTGGGGGGAAGCAGACGGGCAGCACGGGGCCACCCCAGGAAGCTGCTCCGCAGGCCGAGGTATCCGCACACCTTGGCCCCGCGCCGCAGCTTCGCCACCCCTGGAAGGGGCGCTAAAATAGCGCTCCTTCCACAAATCGCCGAAGGTGCACCGCAAAAGTCTGCCGGCGCACCTTCGGCGACTCTTCTGCTGGAACGTGTGCGGATGCTGCAGCGGGAGGGCATCCTTGGAGCGCCAGCCGTGCGGAGGGCCGGCTGCTCTAAGGACGTTTTGGGGAAGGGGTTGGGGCGCCCAGCATGTGGCTGCCCCTCCCCTTCCTTGCTCTGAAGACAGCACTTTGCGCCGTCTGCTTCCCCCCATTATCTGCCCTCAGCAAGGCATCCTGTTAGAGAAGACTAGGGCTGAAGAAGGGCTTCTTCCACCTCCATATACAGCACAACCATTTAATGAAGCATTTGCTGCCTGCTTTTCAGCCCATAAAAGCACAAATATAATTTTAACCCATCATGTTGGCCTAGTTATTTGTATGCACCAATCCAAGTACTTAAATTTGAATACAATGTTACATTGGATCATGCTTATTAATCAGCTAATTGATCAGATTAACTATATGAAAGGATCAGGTGTAATGGAAGCAGAAAACTTGGCATACATCATTTCTATTTTAATTTGTGATCTCAAGTGTGCTTTTCCTATGTATTCCAATTGCCTAGAGAAGTGCAGTTTCATAATTACTGTTGATAACAGTTGAGTTAATTGGATACTTAGCACAAGGAGTAAATTGTCTCCAGTTTGCTGGTGCAGAAAGTGATGGAAACAAAATGAACTTGAAATATATTAAACATAGACTATTTTGACTGAGCAGAGCATTAAAGGCACCATGATAAAAATCTGTGATAGTTTTTAGAAGCAGAGGGGTTAAGATCTTGGTTCAGGCCATCATAATCCATGGAATATTCCAGTCCTGAGTAGCTTTTGTTAGTAATTCTGCCCCTTTGGACACCAGCATAAATAGCGCTAAAAGCAACTCTTGAAGTCTGTCATGAGTTAGAATAGTTTCCACATGAGCTGGAGGAGCACTATGGAGAGACACTAGGCTCAAACTGGATCCTGAACCAGTAGAGAATAGAGAGACCCCTGAGAAATCTCTTCAGAGTAGGATTTCTAAACAGCAATGCAGCCAGGTGACTTGCAGGCTGATGCACTATAGCTACAAAATTTGTAGTGAAGAGAGGGATAGGCCAGTCTCTTTAAGGTGCAGCAGAAAGGGCATTGCTGTATCAGCATGGAAAGAAAATCTAATGTATGAGTGACGGCATGGAAGCAGCACCATTCAAGTGTGTAAGAGTACTGTGTGGAGGGTCTATGCCAGGGGTAGGCAACCTAAGGCCCGGGGGCCGGATGCTGCCTCCCGAGGCCTTTGGACCGGCCCCAGGCCGGTTCTGCCGCCACCCCCCGCCGTGATGATATTGATTATTGTTGTTATTACTTGTTCTTGGGGTTTTCTTGGCAAAATCTCCACAGGGGTTTTGCCATGGCTTTTCTGGGGATGAGAGAGTGTGCATGCATATTTTTTTTTAATTTTTATTTATTTATTTATTTATTTATTTATTTTTGGTGCTTCGGCCCCCCAGTTGTCTGAGGGACACCAACCCGGCCCCCAGCTCAAAAAGATTGCCTACCCCTGGTCTATGCAGTGCCAGGAGAATAGATTGAAGACAGTCATCTAAGGTCTGTGCAGCCTTCAGGTCGAGTTTCTTGAGGTCTAGGTGCCTCACCTTGTCCTCCATCAGGGTGAGCAGAGTCAGAAGTGAGACTGTTTACCTTGGACCAGGAGTTCGAGACAGTGAGTGCCCCAGCTAAGGCAAGATGCATCTGAAGTCACCAGAGTTATGGTTCTGGTTAGATCAGGACGCCGGACTTACCGGCCCAGGTGGACCCCTGCTGCCGCCGCGGCGCTTCCGCGGCCTGTTTTGGTCGGCGCGTGACTGAGCGTGCTGCGGCCTGCATCTTGGTCTCCAAAATGGCGGCCGCGACGCGTTTGCTCATGCGCAGGGTTTGCGCATCCGCAAACGTGTCGCGGCCGCCATTTTCATAAACAAAATGCCGACCGCGGCGCGCTCAGTCGCGCGCCGAACAAAACAGGCCACTATGGAGGCGGCAATGGAGGAGGAGGCAGAGGTGTTCTGCCGCCGCCCCTGGCTCTGCCGCCACCTCTGGCTCCGCCGCCACCACTCTGCTGCCGCCTCTGGCTCCGCTGCCACCCCTGGCTCTGCCGCCGTCTCTGGCTCCGCCGCCACCGCTGCCGCCTCTGGCTCCACCGCCACCGCTGCCGCTCGCTTTCGTCAGTGGGTGGCAGCGTGCGACGCGGCCGGCATTTTGGCCTCCAAAATGCTGGCCGCGTCGCGCGCTGTCACCAGCTGACGAAAGCGAGCGGCGGCAGGGGTCCGCCTGGGCCGGTAAGTCCGCACGCACCCTCCACCGACGCGCGCGCCCCCCCGTACATGCCGCCGCCATGCCATGCACAGCGGCGGCATGTGGGGGGCCGCGTGCGCCAATGGAGGGTGCGTGCGTGTAAGCGCGCGCACACACACACACCCCCCACTTGGCCCAGGTCTCCAAAAGGTTGCCAGTCCCTGGGTTAGATCATTGGTATCACTAGGGACGTGTGGGGTATGTGGCCTGCACCAAACGATACTTCAGAAAAGGGGCAATGCCTGATCAGGCCCTCCTCCCTCTACAGGTTGAGGTGAGCAAGTCCCACCTAGACATTCTAGTTGTAGAATAAAGCAACAGTGTAGTTGCTTCCTTTTGCTTAGTGTGCTACTCTCTTTTCACAGGCCATACTGTAGTCCATTTCATGTTGCCGGAGACACGTGAAGTCTATGAATTGGAAAAGCTGTGGACACTCCGATCTTATGATGATCAGCTGGCACAGATGATCCCAGAATCCTTACCAGATAACTTCATATTTGGGATGACTTCAGAACAGGAAGAATTGGCCACTTCATAAGACAAAGGACAGTTTTTCATGGATAAATGCTCTTTGTTGTTGATTGCACTGGCTAACTGGAAGCCAAGAAGAGAAACCATAACCCTTGGCAGCACAGTAGTCACAAACTCCAATAGCAATTTTATGGACTAGAAGTGTACAAAATACATTTTATAAATAAATGTATATTAAAAGAGAGCTTGCATATATTGCAAAAAAAATATGAAAACCAGTCAACTTTGCAACACGTGGACAAGATGGCTGAGAATCATTGTCCCCATCCCAATGTGACTCTTCTAGGATCTTTTCCTTATCCTCAATAATTTGGCAGGTGGCATTCTGTCTGAAAAGTAGTAATCAGTGAAATGACCAAAACCAGAAGAAATACAACTGTTCTGAAATGGTTAATCAGTTAATTTCTTTCATTATGCTTGTGTCTGATATCTTGAGCTACATTATCCATACAAAGGTCAGTGCTGATGCATACCAAACAAGTTGTGGTTGTGGGAAGTAAATATATAGTAGCCTTGGTTTGCATAAACAATATTTTGTGCACATGTGCCTGTCAATTCAATGGCAACCCCAAGCATTTCATAGAATTTTCTTAGGCAAGTACTCAGAAGTGGTTTGCCATTTCTGTCTTCTGAAATATAGCCTAACAGCAACCGATATTCCTTGGTGGGCTCCCATCCAAGTACTAACCAAGTCTGACCTTCAAAAATCAGATGGAATCTAATGCCTTCAGGATATTTGTGATTATGTATGTGCCTTCAAATCACCTCATGGTGACACCATGAAATTTATAAGGATACCAGATGTTATCTGGTGCCTTTAGGGTATTTAAACTCTAGTACAATCCGTATTATCCAGGTCAAAATAAATTAGCAGCTTTACCAGTGTCTTTCAAACTGGGCATAATAGGTTCCTCAGAGATCATGTTGTGCATTTCCTGGATGTAGTTACCTAACTCCCTGTCCATTCAGGAGCAGGATATAATAGTGAAAATTAGGGGTTCTCTGCTGCCATCAAGTAGACAAAGCCAGGAATTATGTGGTGTACTAAATTAGTGCAAGTCTGTTACACAGTGGTTCACTTTTCCCAATGTTAGATAGGGATAGGAAGGAAAGATCAAGTCCTCATTAGCAGGTCAACATGGTAAAAAGCTTTCTGCCGAAACCAACTGAAGAGGGGGTTTCAAGCTAGTTGCAGAGAACAGAGTAATGAGGACTGGCATCAAATGCCATGTAATTTGCCTTTCTATCAATATCGTCCCATCCGTTGGGCACAGAAAAGCACTGATATGTTAACGACGAGATGGACTGACCCACAGTTGTCATGCATAGCTTAAAAGTGTGTTTGGTTATAATGTGCCAGTATCCTTGAAAGACTGTGTCTTGTACTATCATTTCAATGATAATTTGATTTCTCAAAGAAAGGGGAGTCTTTGCTGTTTTGTGCCCCACAATCAGATGTGCTTCTTACACTTATACTCTCTATTTTCCTAATGTTTTGTCAGTAAGCTTAATCACATTTCTTCTGCTAGCAAGTACATATTTAGCCCTGTTTAAGATCTTTCATACCCTGCAAAGTCTGGAATGGCCAGGATTCCATTTTTGAGGTTGACTCCCAATATTCTTTCAGAGAAAGCCTAATTAGTGAATCACAATGTGTTTTATTAAAATAAAAAGCACAGCAGATTTGCCATTGTGTGGCTGCACAGCTGAAGATGGATATTGACTCTTGCCCTATGCTTATTTTCTTTTCATGCTGCCTGATGAGGAGATCTAGACAAATGCCCACGTCGCTGATGCACCACTTCTGTAACAGTGATCCTAAAAGTAGCATCCAACTTTGTTTTAATGCTATAGTTTCTCTTCTGGGTAATCTCAAGTTCTGCCTCATTTTTTTTTAAAGGAAACTGAGCCACATACAAGGGCTAAATGATTTCCAGTTCCACAGATTTCAGTAAGAGAGCTGAGCATAGGTTTGGTCCATTCAGAATGATGGCATTTAAGTGCTTATATTTCATTGGATCATGTCCACAAGTGTTCTAAAATTTGAGCACACCATTGATTTATACAGTAGTAGCAATAAAATCTATTTTTACTCCATGAACACTTGAGTAATTTTATGCAAAGGAAGGACAGTCTCTCTGCCTTTAATATTTTGCAAAAAAACAACAACATCCCAATAAATCAATTCCTTCTTCCTGAAAACAAGTGTAAGAGGGTTTGTTGTTATTCTGAAACTGCTAAACTACCCAAGGAGTTTTTAGTGAAGGTTTTTGTAGAGTGTGTAGGATATGAGCACTGATTATGCATTGCAGGAATTAACCTGCAATTTGAAGTGTAATTCCTACAAGAAGCTGTCCAATGTATACAAAACATCACAGAGGCGGCAGCACTCGCCTTGCAAAATAAGATTAAATTTGATCTGCAAATCACTGAACTTCCAGATTAATCATATTCTGGAAGGGGGGAAAAACCCTCACAGGTCTAAAAATAGGAGTTAAACTCTTTATTTCATTCAGAGGCATCTGGCAAGTGAAGCTGCATTGGGGGCACATTACAGAGGAGAAATGACCAACACTTTTGTGAATACTGAAATCATTTACAGAATCATTTCTGAGCTATTTCCAAGTCTCAACTGAAAGTAAAAGACATGATTTTACCACACTAAAGTCTACAAATTTAAAAAGAAAATGACAATATTTAAATCAGTAAATGTAAATGCAGCACTAATTTTGTAAAGTAAAACGTATGGAAAATAATCAAATCATTCTTTTTCCAATATTAACAAAAAGATATTGGATTCCGACAACAAAAATTCACACTATGACCATCTCATTCTTCAGTAATTGTAAGGGGGGGGGGGGGAATCTCCTAAACATTAGAAAAAATACTGTCCAAAAAGAGAGAAAAAGGCTTCCATTTTTTTTCCTTCTGCTAAACTAAAACAAATTTGTGGTGTTTAAACCAATTAGTAAAGAAAAGATGCAGTAAAAAAATAACCAGACCATTTTTCAAAAATTTTACCTATACAACAATGATCTTTGGGAAAATGATCTATTCTATGTAGAAATGCCTCTATTTTCATATCAATCTAAGAGGTAGATCAACAAAATGGTGAACCAAGCTTTTGTTTTTTGCTAATTGTGCCCCTCAAAATCAGTGCAGCGTAGCAGTTCCAATCTTTTCATGCACAGAAACATCACAAACAAATGGGTCTGAGGTAATAATAGCATGGCTTGTGCACACAGGCAGGCGTGTACACACACAGCAGTCTTTATGCACCATGTGTTGCCACATTGTTAAAACTGAGGTAGACTGAAGTTTATTGTAGAAACTGGAATATACATTACCACAATCATGATTCAAATTACATTCTGAAATTAAAAATAGTAAGGAATTTGGTAATTTTACTGTGATCCCTGCCTTTTGAGTAAGTTTTATTCCTCCTTTTTGTGGTTGGTTGCATAAATCCTGCTGTATTTATTTTGTAAGCCAAGCCTGAGGTTGTATTAATTCATTTTTCATTGTTGTTCTTTTTTTTTTTAAAAAAAACACCTTTGAAGTGGCTTAGTGTGGCCCTTAGTAGTGGCTGGATATGTAAACTTAGCCTTTCATTACCTTTAAATGGGATCAAACCATGTTTGATCTCTCCTCCCCTGCTCAGTATCATGATAACTGAAAACAGTATTGAAGCAATCTGCTGGAGAGCCGAGAGCCCACGCCTCTGAACTGCTCTAGCAGATCAGGCATCCTACCAAACTGAAGATGAAGCTTGCTCTTTGAAACAGAACGGCAAAGTACAAAATGGGCTGCAAATGTTTTTAAATGTAGCATTAGTAGGTAGGTAGTGATGGTCAAAGGCACAAAGGGTTCATGCATTCAATCAAGTAGTACAAGGGAAAAATAAGTCCAGTCTCCAAAAGACTTTCTAAAAATTTACCCCCAAGTCCCAGCCTCTTGCCATCACTTCCTTGTTCTGTTCCCAACAAAGTACCATCACAAACTTTTTCATCCCATCCTAAAAGAAAAATAATGGCATTGCTGCTATCAGAATGTTGGCATTTGTTCAGGTAACATTTGAACATTCACTGATTTTTTTCCCCTCCCCACAAACAAATGATTGTGTTGACATCCTCAGATATTCCAAGACTATTTTTCCATCTCACTCCTGTCAGCCAACAGCTAGAAGCAACCTTCTATATTTCTTC
This sequence comes from Phrynosoma blainvillii, assembly GCA_026167975.1. Classification (NCBI taxonomy): domain Eukaryota; kingdom Metazoa; phylum Chordata; class Lepidosauria; order Squamata; family Phrynosomatidae; genus Phrynosoma; species Phrynosoma blainvillii. The sequence goes on from JANUYF010000005.1 coordinate 46,202,128, forward strand.
CACCTCAATAAATTCTGTAGCACTCCTGGCTGTTGGCTGATCAAATTTTACTTTTTTTAAAAAAATAAAATGCTCAAGAACTATTAGCTTTATAAAGTATACAAAATACCAAAAAAAGCAACAAAAAAAGGAACAATTTCTTAATTGAGGTATTAAATGCCTGAGGTAGTTTAGTAAAATGCATATTTATCTTTTCATGCCCTGGCCAACACCATTAAACACTTCCCTTAGTTTATACATGGCAGTGTTATATAAAAATGCAACCAAATGTTAAAAAGAAACGCCACTTGGTTAACATTGGGAGTAACACTTCACCTCTTTGTCAATGCCCTTTTTCTAAACCCCAACCCCTGATAATCCCACCCTTCAAATGTTTTTTTTTCTTCTTTTACAAGTGGACTAGAAGAGCAATGCCTTTTCTTTTTTAAATCAGTGAACGCAAAAGAGAAAGCTTCATTAAACCAAGTTCTAAAATTGCTGAGGAATAGTAAGAGCAATAAAAGAAGACTAACAAGTTTATGTTAAACTGTGAGAATAGAACAAAAGGGAAGTGAAGGGGTCCTTAGTTTAAAGCTGGGTTTCAAAAGTAAGAGAGCCTAAAGAATACATTCTCAGAGACAGCATGCCAACTATGGCCTGGTCCTCAAACAAGTGACTGGCATGGTGAAACTTCTGCATATCATTCCAACAGGTGCCCAGAACCTGCCAATTACAGTCTCTCTCTTTGGTCTGGCATCTGTCTCCGAAGGGTCTTTTCCTAAACCTTTATTTTCGTCTCTGCTGAGGCTGTCCACTCTGTGCCGTCTTTTGCTGCTGCTGCTGCTGCCTCCTTACCTGAGCCAGTATTTCCTGAATTTTTCTCTGGGCAAGCTGCAGAGAAAAGTATTGATCAATTTTAATTTATCACTCACTATGTTAAGACTGTCCTTTTAAATCTTCCTTCTCATCCGCGCTTCGGTTACACAAAAGCATTCAGGACTATGGAAGCCCTAATAATAACGAATGAAATTATGCATGTGCACAATGGACAATAATATATATATTATGCATGTGCACAATGGACAATAATATATATTAAATGTTGCCATAAATTATTTAAAAAATTTTTGGTTTATCCTTTAATTCTGCAAGTCAAAAATACTAACAGAGAAGAAAAACCAAGCAGAACCAAATATCAGCACATACAGAATTACATGTTGGAAACACTATTTGAATGAGTCTTTTGCCAATCCAGTGTGAAAACAACTGTCACAGTTCACAACTGAACAAAAAAAAATAATAATAATCATTTTTTCCACTTCTCAAGAAGGCTATAAAAGGACTAGAGACAATAAGCATAACTTCAGTTCAGCAGGTAATTTCATACTTTCTTGTGTATTGGGACAGTAAGCTGTTTAGAATTATGAAACACTGGAAATTTTAAAGAATTGTGCTAGCTTTAAGCAGAGTAGGCCCATTGAGCCAAATGGTGAACGCTAAATCAATGTTTATGTAAACTCCACTGACTGAATGGGGGTACTCTCCTTGGAATTAGCAAATACGTTTAGGCCCCCCGTTTCCATAATATAGAAATAAACACCCACCTGGCATGCATAGAAGTGGCCAGTAATTTTGACAACCACCTGATCATTTTCATCTGGTGTCTGGTCACGAGGAACAACAACTTCTGCACTTGTCAAATTCTGAAGCTCATTTACCTATAAAAATTAATAATAATCTAACCATTTATATAATACTAAACTAGTTTTCCTCTTATAGTGAAACCCTGCCATAACAATAGGAGCAGAAGCTCTTACAGCAACAGCAAACAGTGTTTTACAGAAAGGCTGGGAGGGATTGGAAGCAGCATTGCAGGTCAAGAGAGATCAGAAGAGATTCCTGGGTTGTGGCACTCCATGTGTGTATTTGTAGGGGGTGGTTATGTGTATATTTGAATAATTTGGGAAGTATGTGTGTAGGGTGAATGGGAGAAGACTCTGTGTGTGAAATGAGCAGGGCTATACAGATTCATGAAGATGATAAAACAGCATGCTGGGTGGCACCCTCACAACTAAGGGGCTAAACAGACTGGCAGTAAGCGCAGGCTTCACGACAGCTTGGGGACATGGCATATGCCTGTCGCACGCCCCGGACGCTGGGAAGCCGGCGTTACAGCACCCCACTAACCACATAGTGGGCAGCATCGTGGCACTCGGCAGCACAGAGTTCATATGCCGCATGCTGCTGGAGCATTGAAAAACCACCGCCGTGGCGGAAAAGGTTTTATGCCACTTCTTTTTGCGCTGGGAAAACTCTGGGTTGGGGGTGTGGCGTGCAGTTGCCGCGGCCCCAACCCGGTGCTCAAAGGGGCGGTGTTAAGCCCCTTTATGGCCATCTGTTTCAGCCCTAGGTTTGCTAGAGAGAAAATTTCCTGTGCCTTTAATGCAGTGGTTCCCAATCTTTTCTATGCCCACACCCCTATGAAATGTTTGATTAATATTCGCACCCTCTACAAAAAAAATATCACATTTGAAGATCAAGAAGTTTAATTAGGTCTAACCCTTGAACCACATACAATACTGTGGGTGACCAAACTGAAATTAAAAAAAAAAAAGTTTTTAAACCAGTGCATAAAATGCAAATCTAAATTGAGCAATTAGATTCTAATTTATTCAGAAAAAAATTGTGAACAGTAAAATTAATTGCAATTGTGAACTTAAAATTCAATGAATCATTTGTGCCTGCTTTCTCATTCATGATTTTGTCAAAATGTGGAACTTCCTTGTTGACTGCAATCCACAGGTCTGCCTGTGGATTCAGATGATTCCTAGATTTTGTCTTCACTGACAAAAGAGAACTCAATCCAGATTTACACAAGTATCTTTGCTGCAGCCCCTGAAATTTCATCTTGCACTCCCTGGGGGTGTGGGCACCCCAGGTTGGGAACCCCTGCATTAATGATTGTGCAGAAGATGGAATTTCAGTAGATGTCACATGTTACTTGGTTGTGTGAGAAGCAAAACCTGAAATTCCCTCTAGCATGTAGTAATTAAAGATACAAGAGTCCTTTATTCTGGCAACCCTACTCACCACCCAAAGCTGCACACTGATGAATGCTTTTGACGCAAAAATGCCCCATGTGAGTGACTCAGTCCCAAATATAGGACTGCAACCCATGGAAATACAGACTTGCAACTTGTTAGTGGCACCAGCAGGTGTAATTCAACCTTACCACAGAAACACTGCAGCTTCCCTTGGCCATTCCGTGCCCGATACAGGAGGAGGGGTAGGGGAAATGTCCTCATTCAATGAAATGTTCACCACACACAAAATGGTTACATAAGCTGCTGAGACCTTTGGAGAGCTCCAGCATAAGATGGAATAAATTTGTTTCTGTCTATGGGAACATAGCCCAGACATGGCTCTGATCTTCCCCTATATACGGAATAACCATGGGAGGGGGATGCATGGGGGCTGTTATGGTTAACCCAGAGGAGGAGGGTAATGGCCAGCTGGTCATAGACAATGTTGCACCAGAAACAACTCTGCTAAATTAGTTTGAAACATCAGCCCCTCTGATTTATCAAACCAATCTCATTTTGAGATTACTAGCGCTTCTGATGGTAATATGCTGTTGCACTAGCCCACCAGGCTTTAGAATATAAATTGGTCAAAAATACAATATTCATATTGTTCAGTTTTTTCAGCCACTTGCCGTTTTGCCTCCTTTACCAATAACTCTACCAGCAGCATAGGATGGCACTTTTATATGAGCTTCAAGTTTCACTTCTTCTTTAGGTCCAAAGAAGTTTTCCTCCTTAAGTTTACCATAGATTCTTCCTTGAGCCTTCAAAGTAAAAAAAAAAAAACATATTATCAACCATAAAAGAAAAAAGCAAGAAAAAAGGGGAGAAAAATCTAGCAGCACCTTTAAGACTGAATTATTCTAGCATGATCTTTCATGAATATCTAACCGCTTCTTCAGATGCACTGATAAGAATATTAAAGCCACACATTACAAAGCATAGTTACACTATTGTGGAAGTAGGACAAGATGTAACAATAAGATACCAAATGTTATTTATTTATTGGATTTTTATCCTGCCTGAATCCCAAAATGGGATTCAAGACAAAAGTGGCAGACTAACATGAATAAGACTTCTTAAACTCTGTGTTAAACGAGTACTTTTGGCTACTTGGCACACAGGGTAAATTCTTCGCCATGGAGAAGGGGAAAGTGGTTTTTACTTTGGCTTACTCTCACTTGGGGAAGGGGGCATTAAGAAATGCATGGATACAGGATAGTTGATCTAGCCCTCCTTTCTTTGCCCAAGATGTCTAGTCGTAACTGACTGTAGGGGGCAGTGCTCATCTTCATTACTATGTCAAAGAGCCAGCATTGTCTGAAGATGACTCCAGTGGTCATGTGGCCAGCATGACTGCATCGAACACTGTTATATTCCCACCAAAGTTTTATCTGTTTATCTACTTGCATTTGCATGTTTTCAAACTGCTAGGTTGGACTAGTGACAGGAGCTCACCCCATCATGCAGCACCCAGGGCTCGAACTGCCAACCTTCTGACCTTACAATCATCAGAATTGGCGTCTTCAAGAGTTTGCATTATGACAGACTAACATGGCTCTTTGAAATACTGTATGTCAACCACTCAAATTCCACATAGAAATGCCATGAAAAATGTACATAAAAGCTCACCAAATACACAAATCAGAACACATTTAGATAATTATTCCATTCTAGTAGCTCTCCACATCATAGTCTAGTAAGCAGACTAATCGTGTTAACCTGTGTATTGTAAATCTGTGTAACATGCAAATGACATCCTCTCAACCAAAGGTCACAAAGTATATATACCACACTGACTTCCATGACAGCATTCTCTGAAGATGCTAGCCACAGATGCTGGTGAAACATCAGGAATAAACTTCTAGAACATGTCCACATAACCCCAAAAAACCTCAAAAAATTGTGGATGGTGGCAGTGATAACCTTCAACATCTTTGTCATTGTTCTCCTTTACTTCATCCTTTACATCCTTTGTAACATGCACCTAAGTATTATTCTCACCTTATTCACAGATCATATCAAAGTCCATAATTGTGGCCCCAAAACAGGTTCCTGACTTATACATGAGGTCAACTTAGAGTCAAGTATATACTAGTATACAGAATGTGTTATTAAGCTTTTGCAAACATTCAAATGTGATATATAGTGTATCATTTCTGGTTTTTTGGCAGCCAAAGTGCATTTGCAAACAACCTGGATTCCACTTTTCAAGCGATTCTACTTTCTGACAGTGCTGTGGTGCCTAACACGGCAGATAAACTGGGGGGGGGGGATCCTTTACATTGCACCAGAGCTTACTTAGAACTGTTACACCAAAGGGAATGAAATACATATTAAAACAACAAATGGCAATTTCTTTTGGTTACTTAATTTTTTGTGCTGTAGAACTGTTTTGAACTTTCACTGTTGAGTATCTTGTATACATCAAGAGGTAACAATTCCACTATTTCAGTTCCAGGTTATAACACAATGAAGGATGGAAAAGTCAAAGGAGAGTAAATACATCTGCAAGGCCCTATAAGTGAGGCTCAGCCACAGTTTAGGCACTGAACTGAATCCACTTGCAGGAGGGATGGGCACCTCTGTGTCTGCCTCCCTGTTTTCAGGGGGATACACCTAAGAGAACTGGATAGGCATTCAGGGATGCCCTGTTCAGGATCTATTCACACCTCACTCCCAGATGACATAAGAAAACATGGTATCAGGTGGCCATGTAGATGCCACATTGCCATCTTGCAGGTTTCCCAGCAAGGGGGCTGCAAAGAGGGATCTGTCAGTTGGGAGGTAGGTGCTCCAATGCTTGATTCCAAGTCCTATGCTGCACTTAGGCTCTAGGAGCTATAACCAATAGTGGAGGAGTAGGTTTCAGTTTCATGCCTACTCCATCTCCAAGAGTACAGCAATTAATTGTTGCATTTCTGTAACTTGCACAAAAGATTTTCACATTTTGTGTCTGCCACAAATTTGTTTTTGCAGTTCTAAAAATATTCACTCAGAGTGGCAGGTCCCCCCTGCCCCCCGCAGTGGGCTAAGAACCAGTAAATTATCTGTGTGCATTGGCTACAAACATTTCACTCTTTTCTGGAAACTGGCCATGGATCAGCAGCCAATGACTCACAAACTGGCACAGGTCCATGGACTAGTAGTACTTTGAGTAGCGCTGATCTAAAACACTGAATAGTAAACAAAACATGATCAGTTCCTCTTTTTTGATGTTGTTATATGGCCAAGAACAGTGGAATAAAAGAATAAAACAGTGCTGAAATAATTACTACTAATATATAGAGAGATTTTGTAGCACCTTTGAGACTAACTGGGAAAAAATGTTTGTACCATTAGCTTTCATAGACCTTTACAGACTGCCAGAAATAATGCAACTTGAGTCCACTTTAACTGCCCTGGCTCAGTGCTAGGGAATCATGGGAACTGTAGTTTATTGTGGACTGCCTCTGACAGAGAAGGCTCAATGTCTCAGAAAAAAACTACAGTTTCCATGATTCCCTAGCACTGAGCCAGGGCAGTTAAAGTGGATTCAAATTGCATTATTTCTGGCAGTCTGCAAAGGCCCTTTAATCTACTTCTTCAGATGCTTGTAGTGGAGTGAAAGCCAGGGACAGACAGGAGTGCAGGAGTTTAACTGAAGAAAAATGAAAAGGAACATTGGCTACTGCAGAACCAGTCAGCATGACTAGAACAAGAAAATAATCCCCTGAGCTCTACATGATACGTAGTTTTGCAAAGGGCTCCCCACACATAGGTCCCCAGGAATGACATCCCCATTGTTTTACCACTATGGAAAGCACCAAATTTAGCCGAATGAAGTGGAAAATCCATCAACCTCTTCAAGAAACAGACCCAGATACAGACAGATATCTTCTTTTTCAACAAGTGGGAGCAATGAGATGTCATTTCTGGGGACCTACGTGTGGGGAGCCCTTTGCAAAACTACGTATCACGTAGAGCTCATGGGTTCTACTCACGCTGGCTGGTTCTGCAGTAGCCAACATTCCTTTTCAGTTTTCTTTAAACTCCTGCACTTCTATCTGTCCCTGGCTTCCACTCCACCATAAGCATCTGAAGAAGTAGACTAAAAGGCCTTTGCAGACTGCCAGAAATGATGCAGCTTGAGACCACTTTAACTGCCCTGGCTCAGTGCTAAGGAATCATGGGAACTGTAGTTTATTGTGGCACCAGAGCTCTCTGACAGAGAAGGTTCAATGTCTAAGAAAAAAACTACAGTTCCCATGATTCCCTAGCACTGAGCCAGGGTAGTTAAAGTGGACTCAAGCTGCATTATTTCTGGCAGTCTGCAAAGGCCCTAAAGTCTACCCAAAAGCTAATGCTACAAACATTTTTCCCCAGTTAATCTCAAAAGTGCTATATAATCTCTCTCTATATTAATTCTACAGACTAACATGGCTATATCTTTACATTTAATTACTAACTACTAAGGTTGACACTGGTCTCTCACAGCTGGTAAAGAAAGAGTGGGTGGAAGGTTTTTGGTAGAAGCTGCATTTGCCACAGAAGTTTTCATCAGCAAGTTAGAAGATACTATGTAAAGTTGAAGATGTTATATAAAATGGAAAATGAAAATGAAAGATTTGAGGAAAAGATGGCCATGAAAACTCTCACTGAGGCTTTGGGTGAACATGCAAAGTATTAAAGAATAAGTGTGTCTTCCCCAACATCTCATTGCATGAGGGTGTGACAGCTTAACTAGGTTGGCAAGAATGTTCACTATGCCAATGTCAAGTCAGCATTAGGGCTATGTTCCTAGGAAGCACATTTTCTCCCCATTTTTTAGACTGTGAAGAAAAAAATCCTACTTGACTACTGTAGTTTGAGATATTCAGTAGTAGGTTTTATGGTAAGATGGCCACAGTGATGAGGAACAATGGGTATATTCTTCTGAATACCACATCCAACATAATCTCCATAAAGCAAAACCTCAGTTCACCAATACTTTCAAAAATCACAGCATGCAATTGTTAGAAATTCACAAATAGCTTCCATAGCCAAGTATCGTATTAATGTATTACCAGACCAACTCAAACAGTTGAGTCTTGACACTTTCTTAATTATGAGTTGCTTGGCTATTTCCATATATTTAACTCTTTGTAAACCAGAATGACAAGACTTTTCCTTTAAGCAAATTGCTCATTTTCATTTCAAATTGATATGTCACCCAAAATTTTGTTGGGAACTTTGAAGCCATTTTATTTGTCCATGTGAATTTAGTGATTGTTCCACGGCTTTAAGTTGACTTTAATTTATGGCAACCCTATCACAGGGTTTTTTGACAAGATTTATCTGAAGGAAGCTTGCCATTGCCTTTCTCTAAGGTTGAGACAATGTGACTTGCACAAGTTGGCCAGTGGGTTTCACTGGCTGCACAGAGATTCAAATCCTGATCACCTAGATCAAACCAAACACACTGCACTCGTTTCCAGTGTATGTGGTTTGGCTATATTAATAAATAGGGGTCTTTGAGCCAGGCATTCACAGGGAAACTGTGTTTGCGCAAACTGTCAAATGCAAGAGAGAGCTGTAAAAACTGTGCCAAGTTTCACTTGAATGGGGCAACATTTTTTAAAACTCCCCTGGTTCTGTCTGCTTATATTTATAGCATACACATAATATCAGATACAAATGCCTACTTCCAATAATGAGACAGAAGGCTAGAGTTGGCATCTTTGTGAATATCCTTTTTCTTTTCTTTTCTTTTTGCTTAACACACTAATGAAATGTAAATGTTTAGATGAACCAGGTGTAGTTTTAATCAATTTCAAAAATGATCTAGAAAGCGTAGAATACCGTACCTTGAACTGTGCCTCTGGCGGTCCAGTGATTATCACCATTCTCAGCTTGGCTTCTGGTCCTTCAGCAGGTGCAATCTAATAAAACACAAGTGAAAATTTTTAAAGGTGTCTGATTCATTCAATCTGATGATTGCCAAAAAACAAAACAAAAATCCCAACCCCCTCCCCCCCCTTATTTAGATACACGTTCACTATTAAACATGTAAATTGGTGATAACATTGCCTATGAATTGCTCAAGTTTGGTGGTTCAGTTTGGTAAATTTATGCATCACTTCACACAACCAAGTTTTGAAGTGATTTATTGAAAGGGGAGATGTTTGTATATGCATGTGGAGTATTTTTGTTTAAATCATGACAATTTAGTAAAAGATCTCCCAAAAGATTACCTAAACCCAACCCCTAGTCAGCAGAGATTTAAAACAGCAGAAATAGTTACAAAGCTGACCGCTGTAACTATTCAAACACCGGGGGGGGGGGGGGGGGCGGGCGGGGGGAAGAGTGCCTTTGCCTAGAGCCAAAAAGATGACAAAATCAGCACCACAGTCATATTCCTCTTTTCTCTACATCAATGCATCTCTTGCCAAGTTCATATGGGGACAGTCCTTGAATTACTGGGTCTTGAATTGTGTTTATGAAGATACAATGACCTTTTTTTTTTAAAAAAGAGGTATGTGTCAGTGATTTCAATCAAGCATATTTCCATGTAAATGTATTTATGATTACACAGAAAGAGACACCAATTTTCTGGAAAATGAAGCTGGAGAAAGTTCAAAAGTGAAATCACTTTTTGACAGATTTCTGCAATGCCATTAGACAAAAAAGTGAGGTAAAGTTAGAGTGAGAGTATGAGAAGATAAGCTCTTTTATCAGAGATACACAATACTGTCATACTGAATGTTGCTAATATATTAAGTGAGCAGAAGTCTAGACAGTGGGCTTCTGAAACAATGAGCACTTCACAAGTTAGAACAATTTACGTTTCTTAATTTGAGCTAAACATTAGGAGCATCATGAGATGCACTTATACAGTGCTTTCATGTTTGCTAATTAAAATAGCATTTTCATCTGTGTACAATATGGCAAAATAAATTTCAATTTTAAAATATGGCCTAAAGCTTCATGTTAAGAACAAATACCATCCAGAAGTCATGGCCACCAAGGCAGTGAGGTTTTTGCAGTTTACATTTCACCCGTCAATTTTTTTTAAAAAACATGCTTGTAATTATCTTGTCTCTGAAGAAGACAGTTAAGATCCAACTTATAAACAGTAGGTACCATTTATTGTTTTGCATTCAAAATAAGAGTATCTATCTATCTTAGAACACAGAACATAGCAGTACTTGTAAAAACTTCATTCTACATTAAATGAAGACTGGGGAAATTTGAAGTTAATCACTGCAATGTTACCTTAATGGAAGCCCCTGCAAAACGAGAAAGTTGTTTGATGTGCTGCCCCTGCTTGCCGATAATGGCTCCCACTGCTAAGGCTGGGATGAAGAGATGAACAGTCTCAGACTCTGGCTGTTGCTGGGGTGAGAAAGGGAAAAAAAGGGATAGGCAATGAACAGCCCAAACTGTAACAATGAACTGCAACCAATACCCCTATGCTTAAACATAATGCATAGTTAATTGCTTTTTTTTTTAAAGTAGAGCTTTGTAAAAACAAAAGGAAAATTATATTCACTGACGGAGTCAGGTGCTTCTGCACAAAAGCTACTCTTACGTATTTCTACTGCTAGGATGATCTCTTCAGTCCTCCCTCTGCCCATAAATTTGTGTCATCTCTCATGTTATTCCTGAGGGCTCCCCAACTATTAGGAGCAGATTTTCAATATGAGATTTAGGTCTAAGAGAAAACCTAGAAATAACATTCTGCTTACAGAAATGCTCTGCATGATCAGAAACCCTCCAGAGACATAATCCTTCAATATGTTGGAGATTTATCCCAGATTCAATTCAATGTATTAAGATAAAAAACGGCAGATACCAACATGTAGTATTTCTAAATTTTAAGGAACTGCTTACACTGAGTTAGAGGGACATAATCCAAAGCTTTAGCATTATATGATCAACTAACAATCTTTAAGGATCCTGAAGTTCCTTTTGTAAGACTATACCCCTATTCAGGTTATGTGCTGAATCAGTCCACAAAGAAGCCCCATCCACACACACACACGCAAACACACACACGCACACACACACACTAAGTCCATCACTCTCCTTAAATGGAGAACAACAGATCTGAACAGGAAAACCCCACCACAAGGTGAGGCTTTCCATAGGATTAGAAGACCTGGTATTTTAGGGTTCTTAATTGTCCAGAGACCTTCCATGCACAGCAGAAACTCTCCAATCTCATTGTCCTCCATCTGATGAGAGTGACAGAACATGGATTCTCATGACAGATATACCCTATCAGATTAAATACAATATTAAATTAAATACAATTAAAATTTAATTAATTAAATTAAATACAAGAGTAAGAATTTTAAACACCCATAGAGAATACAAAGTGTTGTCAAAATACAAAACCTGAGCCAAACACCAACTGCAAAGGCAAGTGCACAGAAAACACTGACTTAAAATACACACAGTGTGTAGAGAGGTATTTGCAAAAACATGGCATGGTTCAGAATTCCACAGTCAGAAGCAGCTATGAACAAAGGATGCTATCTAGCTTTGCTACTTAAGCCCTGTCTGACTTTTCCCAAAATCTGACCACTTTTCAATGCAGTTAGAAAGTATGTAACACAAAAGTTTGAATACACTTAGGTTGCATCTCTACAGCCAAGGGGAGGGTGTTCCAAGGACATCAGAATTCCTCTGATCCCCAGTTCTGAGAATGGACATAAAGATTTAAAATCTAAGATTAGAGAGAGAATCTAACCTTGGATTCCATATCTTCTAAGCCAACCTAAGAAAATGCCACTACTGTTTCTTTTCTGATATCAGAATGGGATCAAAGGAGGGTTGTCTAATAGCAGAGCAAGGTACAGTCAAGGAGAGGTTGTAGATTACAGGATCCACAGCTCAACCTTCCTAAACCTAAAACATGCTACCCAGCTATTGACCTATGGCAGCTCTAGTGTTTTTGCAGGTCAACTCCCCTGCTCAAAACCTCCCTTTTTAAGCAATAATGGGAAGCACATTGGACCCCTTCAGAAGGGTAAGTAGAACTTCCGTGTTACATATGTTGTAAAAGAACACATTTACCTATATTTGCCAGAACTCCATAAATCCATAGTTTAAATGGCTATAGTAGTTTTCTATATGAGTGGCAACTGTCAATAAGCAAAAGAGCTTGAATGGAACAATGTCTGATATAGTATTGTTTTATTTTAAAGGACAGAATTCTAAAACTAGGTCTTTCCTTGCAAAGCTCCTTTACACTTTACAGAATGGTCACTCCTATATTAACATAGCTACAAAAATTACATTCCACATAGTTTTGAAAATAAAATTCTGCACCCACCTGACCTGTGATAGATTTATCAATACTGAATTCCTAAAGTAATTTTGTTATCACACAAGTTTAAGAATGAGACACATATTTCAGTATGTTTTAAAGCTATGGTGGGTGGGCAATCCCAACTAGTTGGGCAAGATTAGATTTTCAGATCTGCAGGTTTTAAGGACCATACTGTCTGCAACTCATAACTCTTTATGACTAACCAATTAATATGGTCTTCTGACAATACCAAAACCTGTTTGTTTTTCCTCCTTTTCCAGGTTTATATTTTTTATTTCAATCTTACAATCTTATATCTTATGTACAATTTCCAAACTAGCAGAGAGGCAAAATAAATTATCGATATCTAACATCATCCACCTATTTATAATCCTTTAACATTGTTTTTCCTCCTGACATGCATCTTCATGGAAACTGGAAATATTTAGAGATAGTTGTGCTAGCTTTCAGCGATATCATACAACTGAAAGAAACTCCTAGTGAAAGCGAAGTCCCAGATGGAGCTAATAACTAAACACATATGAATATTTATTTTAAGAAACATTATCTGGAAATCCAATATGTTTTAGATATATACAAAGTTTTGAATCAGTGAACAAAGAAATAATTTTATGACTGCATTGTTACAAATCTATCTTGTACTTGACTTATAATGACAGTTGGTCAATGAAGCTATTCTGTTGTTTGATATAGCAACAATTTACATTGCTTGATATAATGGCTTCATATATTTACATCAACGTATATTTCTATTACAGGTAGTCTTTGATTATACAAATTATCTAGACCCATTTCCCACTGGCTTCAGAGCAGGATACAGAGTTGAGACTGCTATGGTCACCTTAATGGATGATCTTCGCCTGAGCATTGACAGAGGGAGTGTATCCCTGCTGGTGCTTTTGGATCTCTCAGCAGCATGCAATACCATTGACTATGCTATCCTTCTGGAATGCCTGGGGGATTAGGGAATAGGAGACACTGTGCTTCACTGCTCCAGTCCTATCTCTTGGACATACTTTCAGGGAAGAGAATTGCAGGCCCTGTCCAATAAGGTGAGCAAAAAGGAGAAATTGTATAGGTGCAATCCAATAGATCTATTCCAATACAGGTTCAGTGGGAATAGCTGCTCCTCAAAAAAGGAGCTGTTATATGGCATACCACAAGGTGCCATTGTATCTCTGATGCTATTCAATATCTACATGGAACTGCTGGGAGAGATCATCCAGATGCATGGGGTGTGGTGCTATCAGTATGCTGATGACACTCAAATATATTTCTCCATGCCTTTAAAAACAGCTTCAACTAAGGATAGTGTCTCCTCTGAATGAATGCCTGGAGGGGAAAATGGGCTGAAGCTAAATCCAGAAAAGACAGAGGTGCTTACTGTCAAAGGTCCTAACCTGGGACTGGAGGTGTGTCAATCAGTCCTGGATGGGGTTACACTTCCCTTGAAAGAAAGTGTTCACAGCTGGGTGGTGCTTCTGGATCTGTTGCTCCAAATGACAGCTCAGATAGATGCAATCAATAGGATTGCCTACTATCAGCTTCGTCTGAAATGCCAGCTGTGCCCCTACCTAGAGCTGGAGAAACTAAAGGTGGTAGTGCACATGCTCAAGGCTGAACTTCTGCAATGTGCTGTACATTGGGCTACCTCTGTACCAAGTTCAAAAACTTCAGCTGGTTCAAAACACAGCAGCCAAATTCATTACTGGGACATCCAGGAGTGATTAAATTACACCAGTATTGAAACCATTTTATTGGCTGCCAATTAATTTTCGGGAAAGGTACAAAGTGTTGGTTATTACCTTTAAAGCCCTACAGGGTTTGGGTCCAGATTACCTAGAGGACCACCTCCTTTCATATAATCCACCCCGTACACTCAGGTCCTCTGGCGGACATTTACTCCAATCAGCCAGAATCAGGTTGGCAACAGTCAGCCAAAGGACTTTTTCTCCAACCACCCCTAAATTATGGAATGACCTGCCAGAAGACATTCAACAAGTTTAAAAGAGTGTTAAAGACCAGTCTCTTCTGGCAGGCTTATCCAGATGATTTTTAAATTGCAAATTTTAAATGTGGATTGTTAGCATGTGTATACCTTATTTGACCTTTTAAATTGATGTGTATTTTAACTGATGTGTTTAACTGGTGTTGTTTGTCTATTAATTGTTGTTGTTACCCACCTTGATCCATGGGGAGATGAAGGTAAGAAATAACAACAACAACAATTTCTACAATTAGAATATTAACTGGGCTGTAGCAGCTCAACAGTAGATTTTATGCTCAATATGCAGAAGTCTCAGTTTTAATCCCTGACCTCTCGAGATACAGATAATGCAGTATAGATAATACTGATTTAGGCCATGGGTGTGAGACCCCACAAAAAGCAACTTTCTACGGTCAGGATTAAGCTGAGTACTTCAGTTGGATCCCACTACTTTTGTCAGAATTGACAGCCTTCCATCCTCCATTCTACCATGACACCTAAAAATTTGTTGCAGAAGGTTTCCTAGCCCGCTAGAGAAAATACATAAGGTGCATGGCGGGGGGGGGGGGGCGTCAGAGGAGCTGCAAGAAAGAGAGAAGATGAACAGTGCTCTCATATGTGGTGGAATCCAGCTTGAATAACCAAAGATCTACATCTTGTATCTAAGTCATGTTATTGGTGAATAAAAGCATTTTACAGTCTGCCTGCCCCAACTGTGGGCTTGCCATCTGCAGATTTGAGCATCCGCAGATGGGGCATTCAGTTGTCCCTAATCCACTCAGACAGTGTATTCAGTTGTCCCTAATCCACTGTCCCTAATGGTGGCACATGCATGGGGCCCTTCAATTTTTGGCATCGGGGGGGGGGTGTCCGAAAGGGAACCCCTGTGGATACGAAGGGCCAACTGTATCCTCAAACATCCTTTATATTATCCATGTATTTAAAAAAAAAACAACAACCACACACACACACACACACACACACACAGACTTAACATTCCTTCTATAATGCCATGTCACTTTTCACAGTTTTCCAGGAAGACCTGGTAGATGGTGAAATCAGGAGTATTTCATACAATGAAGATGTACATTAGGAAGAGTTACATTTTCTAAAATGACTTCTTACTGGAAAGCCTATAATGTTCAATGCTGCTTTCCCCTTCACTGAGAACTAGAAAGTGCCAACAAATTTATAGGAAAGACAGGCATTTTAGTGGTTTTCCCCACCTATACTTCAGAAACACTCTTCCCTCTAAACATTCTTCTTCCCTCCAAACATCAATCTTAGAGTGTTGGCTTCAAATTTCAATGTTTGAAAAAGACACACTTCCACATGTGTACCACATTCTACATCCAAATTTCCAGAAACCTTCTATGACTCTTGGGTTTTTGGTTTTTTTTTTTACACTCAATTTAGTAATCAGCACCACCTAACAACAGCATGTCAAACCAAGGCAGCAAGATTTACTCTCAGATTCCACTGGATTGTGCCACAATGGACTAATAAATGAAGACTGTAAGTTCTTTCTTTAACATTGCCTAAGGCCATTTATGTCTTCACTTTTCAATACCAAGTTCTCCAAAGCAAGTATGTTAGAAATGTTAAAACCCATGTTACAAGTGACTGTTACAAGTGACACAAGTGAAATTCAAGAACTTCAAACATGACTCTTCTACCATGTTGTCTGAGTTCTTCCAGCAAAACAGATACTTTCTCAACAGATGGTATGTTGTAAAAAGTGAACTGTATGATTATGAAACCCAACACTTGCCAAAGAAGCTATGCTCTAGAGGTGGAGTCCTTAATAATCAGAACTGAGGGAGGCGTCTGTACCCAGGAGCAGCCCATCACATTTTTCTGAGCAAGAAAATCAAACTAGCAGCACACTGCTATGGATTTTAATCCCTCCCCATTCACTTCCTACTTTCCAGTACAGTGGTACCTCTACTTACGAAATTAATTCGTTCCACAACCCATTTCGTAGGTAGAAAATTTCGTAAGTAGAAGCAAATTTAACATTGAAATGCCCTAATCCGTTCCAAGCCCATAGAATAGCCGAGGCTGAGGCTGGAAGGCCGCCTCCTTCCAGCAGCAGCCTCGGCTATTCCACGGGCTGATCAGCCCAAGAAATAGTCGAGGCTCTGACTTGAAGGAGGCCTCCTTCCAGCTGCAGCCTCGGCTATTCCATGGGCTGATCAGCCCAAGGAATAGCCGAGGCTCCAACTTGAAGGACTGATCAGCCCATGGAATAGCCGAGGCTGCGGCTGGAAGGAGGCCTCCTTCAAGCCGGAGCCTCGGCTATTCCTTGGGCTGATCAGCCCATAGAATAGAGAAGGCTGCACCTGGAAGGAGGCCTCGTTCAAGTCGGAGCCTCGGCTATTCCTTGGGCTCATCAGCCCATGGAATAGCCGAGGCTACGGCTGGAAGGAGGCCTCCTTCAAGTTGGAGCCTCGGCTATTCCTTGGGCTGATCCTGGAAGCGGAGGATTCCTCCGCATCCAGGATCAGCCCAAGGAACGGCTGTAGCTCCGACTGGAAGAGCAGCTCGTTCGCGCCAATTTCGTAAGTTGGAACGCTTTCGTAAGTCGAAGCAAATTTTTTTGGGAGGCGCGTTTCATAAGTCGAATTTTTCGACAGAAGAAGCATTCGTAAGTAGAGGTACCACTGTATTTTCTTCACATTGGTGAGAACTGTACTTCCTCTATATACTGATTTAATACTGCCATCTTGAATGCCAAGCTAGTATCAAAACAAAAGTTTATCTTTAATAATAATAAATAAAGTATACCCTTTATTCTTAACATTTTGTCCCTGAACTGTATATTGAACAACTGGTAACCTTTCTTTACTTAGCTATTTAACTGTTTTTCTGCTAGACAATTCTGTCAATCTACCTATAGCTAATTAAATGAGTAGCATTTCAGGCGTCAACTTCTCCAGTGCTCACATTTATGCTGTATTTGCTTGTTACTTAATCCATTGTTCACTAGAAAACTTCAAAGAATTACCCATCAAATACTTTCTGCACAGATCAGAACCAAAAATCAGTGAAAAGTATACATCAGTGAATGTTTTTCATAAAAAAAGGAAGTATGATTGAAATCACAGAAACATGTGTTCCAGCTAAGACACAGAGAAACTCTCCTGTTTACTGATATGGTCTAAACTGAATTTAGTGACTTACAATCAAGGCCTTCTTTTCAGCACTCTACATCTGGGACCTAAGTCAGTGTAATTAGGGAAAATGTTGTTTCCTATAAGTCAGTACATACAGTCAATATCCTGTCACTTTCATCAGATAAAATATTCTGCAGGTTGTAGTTCTCTCTTAAGCTTATTATATTCACATTCTAAAATGTTATTCCTCAAAGTGTATCATTACCAAAAAAATAAGTGCTTGAAACAAATGTGCACACAAATCTATTTCAATTTAATTCCTGTGTTGCTGAATCACTATAAATCAAATTTTTAAGGTATGAAGGCAGCTATACTGAGTTTTGCCTATATGGCATGCAATAAAGACAGGTCGCTTACCTGTAACTGATATCCTTCAGGTGGTCAACTGTGCATTCACCCATATGGGTTTGTGCTTGTGCAGAGCCACCATATAGAATTTTCTGGAAAGCTGGAAGATTTGGTGGTAGCTCTGACTCTCTTTTCTAATGCATATACTCTAGCATCTTTCTCCTAGCCCTACTTGGACGACACAGCAGTAGAAGCAGGGATCCACCAGATCTGCTGATGAGGGGAGGAAGGGTGGGTTGTGTGACTGCACAGATGGCCATTTGACAAACATCAGCTACACATAAGCAACATGCCTTTTTTCTATGTGGTCTCTGTGCATCACACACAAGGATAGTGATTATCAAGCAATTCACATATGGAGGTAGGAGGCACATCACGAGAACACTATGGGAACGACTGCTCTCCAAAACACTGCATGTACAGTCAGTCCTCCACATTCATGGGGGTTAGGGGCACAAGACCCCTGCAAAAACCACAAATATGTGGGGGAAGGCGGTAGGGCTGTGTGCACACACTCTGCTTCCCCCAATGTGCACATGCCCCTCCCACTTTCCCCTGTGGTTTGGCTGGCTGATGGAAGCTTCCCTCGACTGGACAAAGCCTTCTCCCCGCCCCCCATGCTTTGGCCAGCTAAGAGAAGCATCCTTTGGCTGGCCAAAGCATGAGAGAGGGCAGGAGGGGCATTCATATACCTTTATGGGCTCTTCCTTCCTTCCTGGCCTTTTCCCCCAAAAGGAAAATGGGGGGGGGGGGGAGACTGTAGAGGCATACCCTACAGCGCAACCCTTCAAGGAATGTCAAAAGTTGCTGAATGCTGAAATTGCAACTGCTCTCATGGAACGGGTCTTCACTGGGCCCTCCAGGGAGAGACTGGCCAGCTGGTGTGTAGAGATAATGACCTTTAACATCTACCTGGCAAATGTTTCAGGGATCCACCAGATCTGCTGATGAGGGGAGGAAGGGTGGGTTGTGTGACTGCACAGATGGCCATTTGACAAACATCATGTTTTGTCAAATGTTTTAAGACCTGGAAAACACACAAAGCAGTGAGAAGTCTTGCAGCTATATGTCACTTACATCCAGAGGATATAGAAGGCTAAGGCCCTTTGCAAATCCAAGACATGCAGGGATCTTTCTAAACCAGAAGAAAAAAGAGGGGAAAACAGCAAAATGGTATCTTGTGTTAAATGAAGCTGAAAAACCACTTTAGGAAAAAGGAGATGTCTAGTTTCCAGATCATCTTGTTTCTATGCCAGGTAATGTACAGGGCATCCTGTCCAGCACATACAATTCCCACACCCGATGGATGGAAATCATTACCACCAAAGCGCAATTTTGTACAACAGATGGCCCAGCTCAAGCACAGGCTCCATGATGGTGGAGGCCACCGAGGAAAAGGACTGAGATTTCACATGCCTCTGAGAAATGCCTTCATTGCTGGGAGACAATAGCGAGGTGGAGGACCCCTGAGGTTTCATGTATGCCAAGAGGGCAGCTAAGTATACTTTCAGAGAAGAGAATTGCAGGCCCCTGTCCAATAAAGTGAGCAAAAAGGAGAAATTGTATAGGTGCAATCCAATGGATTTATTCCAATACAGGTGCAGTACTACACAAAGGATATCCACTTGCATTCATATGACTACTGTGTTGTAGATTTCATGGCCCTCTCCAAGATGGCCAGTATTTTATGTAGGATTATTGACGGTTGATCCTCCATGTCATTAGGTTGAGTTTATCCACCTCTGGGTGGACCAAACCCCTGTCTTTGGAAATCATGCTGTTCCACAAGGGGAGTCTGTAAGATTTATGGGATAATAGTTGGAGCAGCAGAGGCAGCCATATTTGCCTGGGTCATCACAGAGATAGGCTGATGCAGTTGTTGTGATCTCCATGGTCTTGGAAACTACCCTCATTAGAATGGGAAAGGGCAGAAAGAGGTCCTGTCCATTTGAAGAGTAATGTTTCTCCCTCTGAACACTGAACACTGTCCCCTGCCCCTTCTGCTGGAAACGCGGGGAAGATGGGCATTCTATGAGATTGTGAGCATAAACATATGTGGTGTGCCCCACATTGAAACAATCAGTATTAAATCTGCAGATGTAGGGTCCACTCATGGGTTCCTGCTGCTGAATGACCCAGGCGTCATGCCTTGCCTCCAAGCCCATGGCAGGCTCACTTGGTAAGGACACAAGAGAGAGCCTTCTCAGTGGCTGCTCACACTTTCTAGAATGCCCTTCCACAGAAGGCTAGGCTGGCCCCCTCCCTGCTTGCCTTTCGTCGGCATGCTAAGACATTTTTATTTGAGCAGGTGTTTAATATATAATCATACCAGGGTTGTTTTTATGGAGTATGAATGTTTTAGTTATGCCTTTTAACTTCTGTATATTTTATGTGATTTTATACTGTTTTTAGATTATTTTAACTGTTTTAAATTTTATTGTAATTGTTTAAAAATGTTTTTACCGGTGAGCTGTCTTGAGTCCTTACTGGGAGAAAGGTAGCATACAAATGAAATAAATAAATAAATCCTGGCAGAACTGTTCTTCCTCTTTGGGTCGATACTAGAGCCCCTAAAAATAAAATGTCCTGTGTTGGCGTGAGGTGATATTTCTCTAGATTCACACAGAGGTTTAGATGGAGGAACGGACTGAGGGTTGAACAAATGTCCAGCTATAGGATGTGCCTGGATTAAGCAATGAACAGCCAGTTGTCTATGTAGGGGAAGACATGTATCTCTTGCTGCTGAAGCTCTGCTGCAAACACAGCTATCACTTTGGTAAAGATCCTGGGCACTGTCAAGGCTGAAAGGGAGAGCCATGAACTCTTAACACTGTCCTTGAACTCCAAATCTGAGACATTTTCTGATGGCCTGAGTGGACACCAACATGAAAATACCCATTCTACAAATTGATGGTCACAAACCAATCTCTTTTCCAAAGTAAGGGAAATGTAACCATCTGGAACTGGCAAGTGGTGATGAAGGAATTGATGCCCCTCATATCCAAGATCAGTCTCAAGCCCTCCTCCTTCTTCAGGACTGTGAAGTATCTGAAAAAGAACTCTGTATTCTTTTTGGCCTCAGGTATTTCCTCAATCACTTCTTTGGTAAGAAGAGTATCAATCTCTTGCACAGTAATGAGGGAGGCAGGGGTGGTATCATACTGACGTGGTGCTGACAGTTTGGACATTCAGCTACTCCTCTTGGGGTCTTGGTAAAAGTTCAGCATCAAACAGGTTGGAGAAAAGGATGGTTAGGACTGCACAAAAAACACCAAATTTGGATGCCCAAGATTATAGGTGTGATTGGTTTCTGCTTCTTACTTTTTTCTGTGGGTCATCTCTACAGGATCCTTTAAACTTTCAAGTCTTTTCTGCAGCTGTTATGAGTGACAAAGACTGATTTCTAGATGGACTGGCATTTGGTACGAAAGTGGCAGGATCTGCTGTTGGTACAGAGGCAAAAGGGTCTGTATTGTCTAGTGAGGAAGCAGACATGATACTGTGATTCTCCAAGGTCATAACAATAAGAACATTCAGAACCCTCTGGCTCTTAAAGATGGGGGGGCTTCCAGCATTGGTGCTGAGGAAGCTAAGGATTTGACCATATTCTCCCAAAGAAGTAGACACAAGTGGACAGCTGTTACCTATAGCCTGTACTGTAAAGCCAAGATAAATCTGGCACAAGTCAACACTGAGACAAGTTAAATACTCAGCATGCTTACTTGAGAGAAAAATGTTCCTACTGCACTTACAGCAGTACCTAAAGAGTGGTTATGAGGCCATAGGCCTTGACATGCGTAATGGAAAAAGAAAAAAATCTAGAAGAAGGAGATTGATTTTTGGTTTTTAGAGAAAGAAGAGAAAACAAAGAAGAAAAGGAGCTACCAGGATCAGAGAATATAAAAAAAAAAGGTCAGCAAAACTATTCAGGAACCTTCTAAAACAGGGGCCGGCAATCTTTTTTGCCAGGGGGCTGGGGGGGGGGGGAAATGGCACGGGGTGGGGGTGGGAGTGCATGCGCTTGCATGCGTACTTGTCCCCCCCGCGCACACGCATATGCACGATGACGCGGGCACCATTTTGGAAGGCCCCCCCACGTCCGCAGCAGGCGAATTTGCCCGGCGCAGGCACGGGGGGCTTCCCTGGGCCTTGGAAAGCACCCCTCCGCACCTGCGGCGGGCGAATTTGCCCAGCGCAGCTGCAGGAGGGGGCTTCCCTGGGCCTTGGAAAGGCCCCCCCATGCCTTCGCTGGGCGAATTTGCCCGGCGCAGCCGCAGTTGCCAACCCCTGTTCTAGAATGTCTCAGCTACATAAAAGGGCTCAGAGAGGTTGTGTCACTGTAGCAGATGAAAAAGAACTGAGGGAAAGATATTGGAATGTGTGTGTTAAAGAGGAGAGGCAGAACTACTGCCAAAAGCTTCAGCTTTTCAGACAGTTCCTCTGAATAGGCACAAATCCATATCTGTGATGCACAGAGACCATAAAGAAGAATCCTGATCATATTTGATCCATAGTTAGTATCTGGAAGCTTTCCATCTACACACATGTTGCTTTCATAATGGAAGGATTGGAATATTCTCTCACACACTAGTTGTTTGGTCTGCAGAATGTTCTTAGAAAATCACATGCTATACTATTTAAGTCTACATCACACCTAAACCTACATTTTGATAATCTCATTTTCTAAACCCCACTTGACAAACAGCATCTAAACAAACAACATTTTACATATTCAATACAGTTTCCAGCATGAACAAACAATAAACCTATGATCCTTGATAGCATCTCCTCAAAATTAACAGAGTAGATTTCCAATAGTGGATAAAAAGAATTCTAGGAAATTGTATTTCTAGTATCTAGATGCAACAATGAAGTTTTAACGATAAACAGGGTTCGTTTAATATTGTTAAACAAGGACAGTTCAACCCAGGACTCTATATTAATTGCTAATTCACAGGGAAACAAGTCATCATGTCCTTATTATACCTGCCACTTTCCACTAGTCTATTAAAGGTAACTTGCACAACTTTAGTCTACTGCATGAATTCTCATTCCATTCTGTGTTTCTATGTTGGTCAGTGAATGTTCACATCAGAATCCTTGCTGAAAGATAACCTAGCTCCCCACTCTGGTCTGAGGAAAAGCACGCTGTATTTTATTCTACTGTAATAGCTACAAGTGATGCAATATGTGACTGGCTTATAATGAACCAATCTCATTACAACATTAAATACAATTACCCCAAATGGAGGATATGAAGAGGCAGAAGCAGCTGAAGCAACTCCCACTGTGGGAGGTGGTATCCCTGAAGAAGAAGGTGGGAATAGACCCAAGGCATTCAGATTTAATCCTGGAATTAAATGTGCTTGAAGCTGCAATGGAAAAAAAAGGATAGTTATCTCCTGCCAGTATAAAATTGAAGTCTTACATAAGGATACCCTCTTTTTTTGTACAGGAGTAATTTTTTAAAGCTTATCTTTGAGCAACTTTCCCCAACTTGACACCCCATGTGTGATGGACTACAAGCACCATGATCTACAGACAACATGCCCATTCAATGTGTTGGCTATCGATGGAGGGAGTTGCAACAAAGCACATCAGAAGGGTACACGGTTGGGCATGTTTAAGCTGGAATGAGACAACACAATTAATGTCAAAATCTTGTATCAAGATATACATTTTTACAAAACTGCTCAACATTTGTTACCATTCTGTTAAAACTAAGTGCAATCTGATTCTATGAACAATTAAAACAAAATGCACAACCCTTCGGGGGAAAAATAGTACAGCCAATAAAGTGCATTTAATGGAACATACCCCAGTGGAGCCTGTAACAACCTTATTTTCACATATGGTGAAATATTTGTTTTATTAATATATTTTTATCATGAGATCTTATGGTGGGGGAACAGCTAAAACAATATAAAGAATTTAAACCATTCTGGATAAAAATCAATGAATAATTTCAACAAAATAAAAATGTATTAAATGACTCAACATATCAACATGTTTAGCTTTAAAAGACTAAAAGAGATTTTAAAAAACAATGCAAGTGCTTAAAAGTAAATTGGGTCCCAAAAGCTTTAATAAAAATCAACATTTCGACCTGATGTTGAAATGAAACCAACCCTGATGCCACTCAGGCCTCCAACTATAGGACATTCCACATGGGGATGCCACAGCCAAGAAGGCCTTCTTGTGTGTCCTTCGTGCTCCGCCGTTATATTGCCCCCCCAAAAATGGAAGACAGAGGGGGCCAAAGAGGAAGGGAGCTCTGGCAACCTCAATCATCAGACATGCATCTATAGGGAAAGTCACTGCTTCAAGTATTGCAGCCCCAAGCAGTTCAGAGCTTTGAATGCCATCACCAGCATCTACAATTCAGACTGGAAGAAACTGGCAGCCAGTACAGTTCCTTTAAGACTGGCATTATTATGTTTAGTCTGTATGGTAGCCCGGTCAGCAATCTTGCTGCTGCATTTTGCACTAGCTATAACTTCCAAGTAATCTTGAAGAGCAGCCCCAAACAGAGTACATTACAATAGTCTAATAAGGACCTTACTAGTGTGTGGCCAACTCTGCCTAAATTATCCCTGTCCAGGAAAGGATTGTGTGGAGAGCAGTAAACAGAAGGCACGGGAAGGCAAACTGCTATCATTTTATGATAATTGCAGTTACCATGGATACCTTTAATGTGGAAAAACTAAAGAATAAACTAATACACCAACATCTCCTATCTGTGGATCCTCTCCACGTGAGGTAGAAATTCTTGAGAATTCTACTTCACATAGAGAGCCTCCTTAGATTGAAGAAGCTCCCTCCTTCAAAGATTTGCCTTCAACATAAGGAAGACAACAAGGAAGAAGGGAACAGAGCTAATGTATTTGTTCTCACCTTCTTCCATGAGGCTATAAGGAGGATTCAGAATACTTGAAGAGGGCTAAAAATGTCAGTTATTTTATATTACTGTTGTTGTTTTTCTAAGGCAAAGTTATCATGGGGTTTTCTTAACAAGATTTGTTCAGAGGGGTTTTGCCCGTGCCTTCCTCTGTGGCTCAGAAAATGTGACTTGCCTAAGTCCACCAATGGGTTTCCATGGCTGAGCAGAGATTCAAAGCCTGGTCTCCCAGTAACCTAGTCCAAACCACTACACCACACTGGTGCTCTATATTATCTACCTGCAGATTCATGTGTACCTGAAATGGCAGCCACAGAAGCTCATGTGCATGCAACTGTCAAATTTGAGAATTCTATGAATGGATAGACTATTTTTTAATTACAAATGAGATTTCTGGCAAACAGGTTTTTCCCCATGTAAACAGGAAATAAGAGTTGTACAAGTACTTGGAACTCACTTGTTTAGGAAATGTACCAATCCACTATAGATTAGAAAGTCAAGGGAAAAGGGCTTTTACAACCCTGTAACACTAGGCTGGGCAAAGTGCAGATCTCTAGATGGTGTTGGAATGCAATTCCCACCCTTCCTCACAATTGGCTACGCTGGAAAGCGCTGATGCAGTCCAATAACATCTGGACGGCTACACTTTGCCCATCCCTGTAGAAATAACTCAAAGAGCATACCAGCATGCTCCTGTGAGCTTCAGCTGACTGATCATCTTGGACAAAAGCCAGTTAGGTCACTGTGATTGGGCAAAACGTGCAACACAAAAGATAAGGGTCCCTTGACTGCAAAAACCTGCTGTAATTCAGGCTTTAACACAGAAAATGCATTCAGCAGAGTAGAAAAAAGAAAATTATTGGGGATTTAAAAAAAAAAAAGATTATTGCCCAAAATGCATAGAAGCTTCTTTTTTAATTATTAGTTTTTCTGTACTCAACAATCTAACACCGTCAATTTAACATTACATTTGCAAAATAAAAAAGAAAGGAAAAATAAACAAAAAATAATTTATGAAATCCTTATTTTCATTAATTCAAACCACTTCTCTTAATCTCCCTTTATTAATTAGTTCTGAGTCTTGCATTCCTACTCATATCTAATTTCCCCCCCCCTCCTTTAAGAAGCTTATTTTTAAAAGAAAAAAGTAGAAAGTTGCAGGATGTGCCTTTGGCATCTAATACCCAAAAAATGCTTTCACAATGTATTGGGAGATACATAATACCCTGCTGATGACTAAACCACAAGAGAATGGCTAAAAGAATTTTCAGTGGATGCATTGGACTCTCCCACTGTAAATGAATAAAAAAGTTTGGGGCCTCTTTGTACACATAAAACAAACTAGACTTTCCACCAGAAAGAACAACCACATACATGGCTTTCTCTCTAAAGTTGAAAAGTTCACCCAACCCCCCATGCCTTCTTCAAATTATTTTATAGGGAGAAGATCAAATAATTTACCAATTTAAACCATGATACAGGAAATATACTTACATTCATAGCAGCAATATCATTTTCATATGATTCCCTGATTTTCTTCATTATTTCTTCTTCAGCCTTAGCACATGTTTCAATACTGCCTTTAACTGTAATGGTCCTTTCTGGATTATAGAGTGTCAAGTCCTGCAGTCTGCAAAGAACAAAGCAGCAAACTGATATGCCTCTAATGGGCTGTACTTTTAAAATAGGAAGAAAATAAAAACACTTAAAAGACTTCAGGTATGCAATGTGTAGGATATGGGCAAACAACAATAGAAGATCCAGGAGAGGCAATGACCTATGGGATATAAGAGTCAAGTAGGCCTAACAACCAGCTTAAATTCAGGCAAAATACAACTACCAGTCATCCAACAAGGAATAACTTCCTTCCCGAAACAGGTTTAACCTGCAGCCTTTCTTCTGCCAAATGAAACTGGATAGCTGGGGAGATGTTCTAAGCAACACTGGATGGGATACAGCTTCTTCATCTCTTCCTCCTACTTTGTCTGTTGTGATGCTTGAGGAAAAGCAGAACCAAGACTGTTCTAATCCCAGAAAGCAGTATTCAGCAAGCAAAGAAAGAGCTTTGCATTTGTGTACTGCTAAATCTAGTACCTTCCTAGTTTAAAGATATCTGCACATTTGCCAAATGGCAAACAGTTTCCAAATTGATTTAAGAACTTGCATAAGAACACACATATTGACCTGGGACATTGTTACAACTTATGTCTTAGTGTTATGCACTTTTATTTAAGATACATGTATTGTGTTACACCTGCTGCAGATACAAAGGGTGTATGGTTCAAGTCATTTTTATTGCTACCAAAAATTAGGGTGGCCAAACAACAATCCAAACCCCAAGGCTAAATTCACATTTTTGTTGTTGTTAACTGCCCTCGAGTCACATACTTGACAGAATAAAAGCATACCTAATCCACAAGTATGTGTTTACAATCTTTTGCTAGAAAGACATACTAGGATAAAAATACTTTTCCTCTCCCAGAAAAGAAAGTAAGGATCCAAATTTTATTTCACCTAACATATGTATCAGTTATAAAAGGAGAATTTTTCAGTACTGCACATTAAAATTAAATCAAATAATGCTACTTGATAACCTTTTTTAAATGTAGGAAAGACAAAAGATTTCTCTGTACAAAATGATTATTGGCAAGAAAGAACTTTTTATTGAAGTGAAGATCAATAGAACATTATTTTTCATTTCATCAGCAAGAGATTTAAGCATGAGAAATCCTTTTGAGACATCAGACTGGAATGCTGGACTTAATGGGGAGTGTTCCTACTCTCTACAGATAAGAAGGATATTCCAGCGAGTCAATGCTCCTAACCAGATTTCCTGCCAGCTTGGTGGGAAATAGTCCCTTTCAATTTGAGACTTGGTGATCATCAGCCACAGCCAAGTGGCCCCCAATGAAAAGAAAAATTTAAAGTAAAAACCAAAAGCTGGAGATTTCTTAATCGGGGGGGGGGGGGTATGCAGAAGAAGCCATAGCAAGGTGAGTCGTAATTGGGATGAGAAAGACAGGCCAAGCTGAGGAGCAAGAGAAGAGGAAAAAAATCTGATAAACATGCCGAATCAAACAGTTAAGGACTGAGGAAAACACAATAGCAAGGCTTCTTGATGCTGCTCCTGCAGCTGACAAAAAGGAATTGAGGTAAATGAGCAGGAACAGCAAAGGTATAGTTGAGGGTGAATGGAGCTACTACTAAAATTTGCCTAGCTATTCTAGGAGGCTCTGAATATACTCTGTACAGATGAAGAAATACCCAGCTGTGTGAATCACAGAGACCACAAAGAAGAATCAGAAATTCTAAAACTTTCAGTATGAAAATGTCTATTTTATGCCATCCTAGCAACTATATCTCTTTTTCAACCATAAAATTGGGACAAAATGATGGAAGAATCAATTCCTATGAAAGGTGAATGGCACCATGGATACCTACTCTGAAATTACATTCTTCTGTGTAGAAAAAGTATCCAACATGCCATTCCCATACCCAACTGAAATTATGAGTCAGGAGGCAGAATGGCAAGTGTCACTGTGGAGAGACATGCTGGAAATTTTTTCTGTCAAATGCCACTTCAGCCAAAACAAGCTTATCCAAGTTATCATTTCTTGATAACATAGTGGGATTGGACTAGGCTGATGGTCTACAAATTTCTCCTAAAAGAGTATTAGAGCTTGACTACACTAGCATGAATAATCCAAGTGCAAATCAAGTTATTTCACCCCATAGCTGCTCAAGATCCAGTCCATTAGCATCACATGTACCTGTGCGATCCAACACTGTCTTCCTATCTACACCTTCCCCAGGTTGAAGATGAATTGCTACTGCTACCCCTTCCCTTTCTCCCCAAGGCCACTGCCCCTGCTGTTGTTCCAGCCAAACACCTCTCCAGCACTCCCTCAGAGTATGGTGGAGTCTCCTTCTTTGGAGGTCTTTAAACAGAGGCTGATGACCATCTGTCGGGGATGATTTGATTTTGAGCCCCTGCATGACAGGGGGTTGGACTGGATGGCCCTTGTGGTCTCTTCCAACTCTATGATTCTATGATCCCCACTTTCAACATGTCACTTGCTCTGGCATAACACTGATCGATCCATCCTCATTTCTATCACATGGGTGGGTGCCTCATTCTGATGGCAGACCAAGCAATGTCTGCAGTGGGGCTCTGCCAGGGCAATGGGTGTCATGCCCTGCCTCCAGGAAGCTGGTACAGACTCTGACACAGACAGTAATTACTCATAGAATCATAGAGGGGGAGGATAGCTGATTTGAAAATCGTGGGATATGTAAACATTCTGGACAGGCACATTTGGGGATGGAAGAGGCCTTGGATGATTTCTATGAGGCCTTCCTCATGATGGCATTCAGAACATGCCAGAAGGAAATGAAGGAGAATAAAAGGTGGGGGGAAATACTTTTTTAAGGAATAAAGGGACAAGGAATAGATCTGAACAAGTAAATATCAATAGTTTAGAAGTTAAGGACACCTAACATGGATACCAAGGGGGAGGGCCAGGGTCCAAGTAATTCTATTTTTGTCTTCCTACCATGTCATCTTTCCCTCTCCTGGGCAGCAAGATGAGATAACTCAATCGATGTCTCCCTTACTGCATATAGAGAAAAAAACCTAATTAACTTTGGTCTTGAATGATGGACCCACATGTAGAATCACTAAATCCCTGTGAAAAATTCACAATTCCTTCCTGATGTATAAGGCCCAACGTTCAGAAATTATGGGTGTTGATGTAACAGCAATAAGAAATAAAGCTTTCCATGACAGAAACTTAGGAGTATTAGACTTTAGGACCTTGTACAGTTCAGGTTGAAGAAAAGACAATGCTACATTATCTGATATCTATCTAGGATCACAGGCTTTTCTTTATGTACTACTTAGTTGGGTCTTTCCTAGGAGAAAACATTGTGTCAATTATATTACATCCCAGTGTCTCCAGATTGCCCCAGTCAACCTGCAAGGATATAGCTGTAATGAGCTCAGGTTTGACTGAAGCATACCTTCCTACACTAACAGATCTTTCCTTGGAAGAAGGGATTACGGGTTCTGACATGACAAATTCTCTAGGCCTGGGAATCACTTGGGAGCAATTCATATCTTTTCTTTCTGCTCTCGTTTCAATTGCACAGAATGTTTACTGGGAATGCTATTGAAAGGATAGCACAACACAATCTGTTGTGCCACCAAGTTGTTAGGTCACTCATCCCTCATGCTTTGGCTGCCTGAAAATGGGGGAAATTTGTTTCCACCTTCTAACTTGAGATTTTAAATATCTAACACATAGTAAGGAATGCCTCCCCCTGACTCACATTCCTCCTGCTAAGCCAATCACCTATCAAGTTGTAATGTCCCTATAAATATTTGGCTGAAAGAGCATTCAGTTGAGCTGAATTCTCCCAAATTCAATCCTGAACAATTTACACTTTGTTTTCTTTACAATGGATTCACACCAAACTGGGAGTGATAGCTAATACCTCTGAAGACAGAATCAAGATTAAAGATGATTTGAAGAAATCAGTATAACAGGTTAAATCAGGGGTAGGCAACCTTTTTGAGCTGGGGGCCGGGTTGCTGTCCCTCAGACAATTGGGGGGCTGAAGCACATAAATAAATAAATAAATAAATAAATAAATAAATATTTAAAAATGTAAAAAAATATGCATGCACACTCTCTCAGCCCCAGAAAAGCCATGGCAAACCCCCTGTGGAGATTTTGCCAAGAAAACCCCAAGAACAAGTAATAACAACAATAATCAATATCATCATGGTGGGCGGCGGCAGCGGGGGGTGGCGGCAGCAGGACCGGCCTGGGGCCGGTCCAAAGGCCTCGGGGGGCCGCATCTGGCCCCCGAGCCTTGGGTTGCCTACCCCTGGGTTAAATAGTTACAAAATATATTCAACATGCATAAATATAAGGTACTGCATCTAGAAAGAAAAAATCAGATGCACAAGTATAGAATGGGTGACATCTGGCTTGAGAGCAGTACATTTGAAAAGGATCTAGGGGTCTTAGTAGACCACAAACTAAATAAATGTCAACAACATGATGTCACAGCAAAAACAGGGGCAAAAACAATTCTAGACTATATCCACCGAAATACAGCAATGAGGAACAAGGGAGATAACAGAACCATGCTATTGTGCTTTGGTCAGACCTCATCTGGAGTACTGCTTTCAGTTTGAACACAAGAGTTTAAGAAAGCTATCAACAACCTGGAACATGTTCAGAGAAGGGTGCCCCAGATGATAACAAGTTTGCTAAGTTCCATGTGGAACGACTGAGGGAGTTGGGCGTGCTCAGCATGGAGAGAACACTGAAAAGTGATATGACAGCCGTTTTTAAATATCTGAAGGGCTGTCTGGTGGGAGGTATTACTTAAGTTGTATTACTTACATGTAGCAAACTAAACTGAGTGTCCAATGACATCTTAAAAACTAAGCAAGTCATTATGATGTAATATTTTATAGATTACTTCATTCTAATCTGTGCATGTATGTGCCTTTAATTTGCCTGTTGACTTATGGCAACTCCATTAATTTCATAGGGTTTTCTTAGGCAAGGAATACTCAGAAATGGTTTCACCAGTTCCTTCCTCTAAAATATAGCCTACTGTATTAATTGGCAGTCAGGTGACAGGTAACTTGAAGGTACACATGCACACACAAACACACAGCCAGTGGAGTCAAAAGACCATAAAATATACAAGAAGCAAATCAGTCACATTTCTGTGGAGAAATAAATCTATCTTCCAGTTGCACCTGGAACTGGAATTAGCAATTATATGAATTAACCCTAATGTTCAGGAAATGCTGCAAGCCAAATGAAGCTGCTATTAAGTCAATTCCAGTTAGTTGGAAGTATATGTGCATCACATGAAATGGTGGTGCATTACTTGAAACAAAGCATGAGGTACCAGTGGTTCCAGTAAGTACATCATTTTAAAGCTATTGTTTCAATCCACTATTCTGTATCTCTCAAAACAGATTTAGTTTTGTGGATTTGTGAATTTGCTCTGTGCATTTTTATTTGCCCTTTATACATTGAGGAGGAGGACACTCTTTAATACTTCAGCAGTAAACCATAAAATCCCTTTTAACATGCACCATCAGCAAAAAAAACCCATTTAATACTTACGGAGATATTGTTATTTTAGTGTCTGTGTCCTGTTCAATTTTCTTCAGATTCCGTCCTTCTTTACCAATAAGTCGGCCAACAAAATTGTTATGTGCTAGTATCTTCAAGGGAATTTCTTCTGTACTGTAAGCAATCCAGAAAATTATATGAACTCAAGAGTCACATAATTTACTAGTAAGCACAAATTCCAAAGATGAACATTCCACAAGGTGACAGGCTCTAACAGTTAACAAAACAATCAGGGAGTTCACACACTGTTATAAAACTGGTCCAGTTAAAGAAAGAAAGAAAAGGCAGTTGGCTACCCTTAAGTGCAGTTATTAATACTATCTGATCTACAGGCCTAACTAATGGTAAAGCTGTTTTAGGAAATTTTCAGAGGGAAGGAACCACTATTTTCTACTATCTCCTTAACCTTGGAGAGAAATTCCTCTACATCAGCCAGACTTCTCCTCCTACATGATTAGAATCAAAGTAACCTACCTCTTTGAGACACAGTCCCTCTTCCAAATCTTTTCTATTTTTGCCTTCTTTTCTACCTTATAACCAGAAATTATCAGGGCAAGTAGCTTATTAGGGGTGGGATGGGGAAAGTAGCAAGAAGAGCAAAACAGCAATCTGTATGCCCTTCAGACATATTAACTTCTTCAGCTTTGGCTGACATAATGGGGCTTAAACATTTGTGTTCCACAAAGCAAAAGATCATGGAATCAAGAATTAAAGGCAGGAAAGGAAAAGCATGTCTCTACATGTTTCTATCAAATATACAAGGCAGAGAGAATGATGTGGCTTCTCATGCTATTCCAGTAAGAAAAGAATGTAAAAACCCCAAGCAATTAGAGCAAAGTCCAATGCCACCCTTTTCTCTGATAAGGTGTTTTCCTCTCCCACATCTAGTATACGCCAGTATTACTGGAACAGTATGGAAGGGATGCACAGTTAATGTAACAAAAAGATAAGAGATGCCTTTCAATTTTTCAATGGGGACTTTTAAGCAAACTACAAAATCCACTGCCTTCATGTGATGCATACAAATTCTGTAAAAATAATTTTCTTGTAAATAACTTCAAGTCTTAAATAATGAATGCACTCATTTTTAAAGAGGCCTTTCAATTGCTATTCAACTCAAACCTACAATTACCCATACTTTTCCAATACTCTCTACTATACCATTGCTGAGCTGCTTGGGAGCAATCCTTCTCATTTGTGCATGTATCATTTCCTATTTGCAAATATTAGAAAGTCGTCTGAAAGTAAAATAACCACTAAACTTGCATCACAAAAGAGGTGCTGGAAAGTGAAGTGAAAAGTCTGCTTTGGTATTGCCCATCTATTGCCTTCTGTCATTCTGTAGTACATGCAAGCAGACCATAAGGACCAAGACCTGACAGTCCTCAGGGTTCATCTGTTATATACAACTGCTTTTAATTATCAATGATTTTAATTATTGATTTCAGTTAAAACATGGGAACATACCCTTAATCAAACACTATTTACTCACAACTTGGTATCTTGCGCTTCCTTCTGCATTATCTCCATGATGATTTTACAAGCGGTTGAGCACCCTTCTGGAGTAGAATGGATTGTAATTGGTTTTTCAGCAGCACCTGCATTTTCTTTACGATGAATATCAATTCTAGAAAGAAAAGAGTAGTAAAATGTATGTTTATAGCTTTCAGAAATTAGTCTGGGTTCTGTATTAGTAGAAGTGTCTAAGTGCCAGTATGTTACAAATATTGGCATGGATAGGATATGCATCTCCTTTTACACCAAAAGATGTATCCTGTCCATTCAATGAATGCTGTGTTGAAGATGGTGACGGATGTTCAATAATCATCTCCTTATGCACACCAACGGCTACTTCTGTGAATATTACTTACTGGATCAGGGTTTCCATACCCAACCACATTCCTTACAAATAAATCATAGCACTCACTGTCATCAGATAGTCATGGTAAGCTATTAACTTAATAAGTGATCTAGCCAACTTCATTAAACACCTTATCTAATCAATGTGTACAATTTGCTGTATCTTCTTGTAAACATTTAAAAAATACCAACACTTCTTTGAGCAAATTCAAGAACAAGGCAAGTCCTGGCCAGCTGCTCATCACTTATGTCATCAGTTTTAGCACTATTCCTCAACAAGTTCACTAATTTAGTATATTTCAAATCTCTGGCTCTAAGCAATTCTGGAATACTACTAGGACTCAGTTAATAAATAGGTGTAGAGTTAACATGGTGTAGTGGCTTGAGTGCTGGAGTATGATTCTGGAGACTAGGGTTTGAATCCCAGTTCAGCCATGTAAACCCAATGGGTGACCTTAGACTCTCTCAGCCTCAAAAGGATGGCATTGACAAACCCCCTCTGATGAAATTTGCCAAGAAACCCCCATGATAGGTTCACCTTAGAGTTGCAGTAAGTTGGAAATAACTTGAAGGCACATAACAACTGGATTCATAATAAAAAAGCAAGAATTTCCAAAGATATTGTAACAAAATGGGCACAAATATAAATGTAAAATTTGAAACATGGTACAGATAAATAAAATAAAATAAAATAGATAATAACAAGCTACCTAGGAATAAAACACAGCTAAGTGCTAATGCTTGTTCCAACAAAGATATTACAGAGCTGAAATATAAGAATGAAGTAATTACTGTGACTGAAAATCACACCTAGAGAGGTCATCATGACAGGACTGGAACATGATTCGAACTGACTCATAGTTTGGTTTTTACAGCATCCTGGTGATGAGAAGGAAAGAGTGAAAAGAAAGAACAGATCTACTGGAATGCCCAAGGAGTGTTTATCCAGATACGTTTGGCTGCATAAAGCAGTGGACTTTGTTTAGTTTTAAATTCCTCTTTTCTGTCCAGACAATTGCTTGTTTTTGAACTAAAGAGTACCTCCATGTAAAATGAAGTGTTACTACAGGATCAGGCATCATAATTCAGCAGTGCCCAACCAGACATATCTGAGTGGACTCTAGGGATCTGTCTAGGGACAGATGTTCCACATGATGAGATCTGGGGACTCACCCCTGATGTCACCCTTCAAAGGGGAAGCTATCACCCACATCATTTCCATTTCTTCTATGCATTTCTTCTGACCCTAGGAGAAGTAACATTTTCACAGGGGACAAAAGGTTGACTCTCAGCTTCCCTGGCATGGACAACTTGAGACCAGATCACTAACTCCTGTGTGAGTTCAGTTAGGTCACGTGCATAGGTAGTTGCATCAGGAATTTCTTTTATTTTCTCTGGCTGGTGGTTGGTTCTAAACACACCTATGCTTAATTTTTTTTACAAACCTGGAGAAGTGGTTCAAGCTATATGAGGGAAGGAAGAGCAAAAACTAACTTCAGAGAGTAATTCTTTCTGCTTGCTGGCAATGAATTGCCCCACAAGGAAAGAGATGGTTGCAACAACTGGGGGAGTAAGAGGAAAACTGTTTTGTATGCTAAATTAGCCCAGAGATCTCAAAGTATTTTTTGTTGATAGATTCCCTGGTTAATTAGAAGAGAATGCTGCTGTCATCTAAAAGAGGCGATAGACAGACAGACAGACTAAAAAAGTCTAGGACCATATTTATGATCCGAAACTGCCCAAAGTCAGTTCATATAAAATTCTATACTTCAAAAATGAATGCTATAAAAACAAATTTATAAAATGTCAGGGCACTTTATTGCTGACATTCAAGGGACATCAACAAGTAGATCTACCAATAAAACAATAGCAATTCCCACATTCAGTTGTATAATTTCACACAGAATGGCTACAATAAGAATAACTTACCTCTCATACACACTAGTCTTGGCCACCAACAATAGCAATGCAGCTCATACATCTAACATAAGTATAACTAATTATGTCAAATTCTGTAGTAACAATATACTGCAGATTTCATATTACTGATTCCACATATTACATAATATGAATACAGTGGGTATTCACAGGGGTTTGGTTCCCACCCCCAACCCCACAGATGGGGAAAAACACAGGAACTCAAGCCCATATTAGTCAATGGCTTGTGATGTGCCTACAAGCATGCACCACCAATGACTAATATGAGGCAAGGTGATGCATGGCAGTGCTAATCCACAGATGACGGATACAGTGGGCCCACTGTATTATGTATTAATATAGCAGTAGCAGTATTTCAATTTGTTGCAATTTTCACTGCCTTACTTCCTCAGCATTATTGGTACTCTTAAATGTTTCCAACATTTATCTCTTTACTCCAAAGTTATTAATATGTTACAGAGTAGGAATTCCCCACCATGTTTTTTAGACATGCCTATCAGGAGTAGGACTCTTATCATATGCATTATTCCACAAGACAACTCTTCCCCTAAATATTATCACATACCAGCTAAGATCTACTGGATTAATCCATTGACCAAACTTCAGCAATAATAGAAAGCAAAATATACTGTACTTTTAAAATTAACAACAAACATTTAACAAAGCAACTTACTTTGACTGTGTCTGCTTTGTAATGTTTCTAATGGTGGCTCCTTCTTTTCCAATAATGGCTCCTACAAACTGGGTGGGAACCAGCATCCGTAGTGGAACATCAGATTGTGGCTTCTGTCTTGAAGCTGCACCAGGTGAACCTTGCCTGGGGGGACCTCTCTGTCCAAATCCACGTCTCCCCTGTGGATGCTGCTGGGGAGGTGGTTGTGCTGCCATCTCATCGGGGATATATGCAACTTTTAGTGAGTAGTTTTCAAGCTGGAATCCGTTCAGTTTTTCTATTGCTCTGTGTAGGATTTGCAAGGGGAAGAAGAGTTAAGTAAGTGTTCAGAAAATAAATTATTCAGTTATAAATCTTCGTTCACAAGTGATAAAGACACCCATGTACACTCATACACTTGAGTCCATTTAGGGTGGCCTTCTTCATTGTCTGCTTCTTTTCCTTATCGTGTTATCCTCTTCAGGTTCTTAAGTCTGCAAGCAGTGCTCTACACTTTTCTTATTCCTTCTCATTATGATTACTAATATTTTGTAAAATATAGTACTTCTCTTGGGACTCTTTTCTTGCATGATGAAAGAGAGCATTCCAATCATGTGCTGCCGTTATTATTAAACTCTCCTACAGTCTCCAAAAATGTGACTGGAGGACTTATCCTAGACATGCACATTTTGGCTAGGAAAAGATTTTAAGACATCTGGGACAAATGACATGGTTTGATTATACAATGAAACATTTCATGAGGAGTCCTCCTTTGCATTGTGTATTATACTAGTTTTGTTAGCTTTTACAACCATATAAATTTTTAAATACTTTTGGAATCAACTCACATGCACTAATTTGAGAACTGGTTTTTCTCAAATATAATTCTCTGTTAGGCTCTTACACATTTTTTTACATCTCTGCCAAACTCCATACATATATGTACATGACAAGTTTGTGAGGCTTTTCCTCAAGCTGTTTCTACATAAAGAATTGTTTTTTCATTCCAGGATAATCACATTAAACAATAACCTGTGAAGCCCATTAGATCAAAACATTTGCAACACACCCAGAGAAAGAGACAGAGTATTCCATTTATGTTACATCCACCTACAGTATGCAATCTGTCATTTAGTATGGTATCATGCCTATTTTGAATGGGCTGTAGAAAATACTTTAAAGCACTTAACTACTCGTATGGTTACTAATAATGAAGATGCTAAAAATACATTTTCTTCCAGCCCAAGAATATATTTTTGAAATAGTAACTTCTCAAATAAAAGTAGTATCTTGAAAGCATATTCAGGATAATTCAAGAAATATGGTTGTGAACAACTTTACTTTACAATACCTGTAAAATTCTGAAATAGTATTTAATCACCCAAACAAAATGGTAAAACTGTCTCTGAAACAAGGAAGTGTAATCTAAATTGTAAAGGGAACATAAGTGATGTACAGGGATTAAATGGAGCCTCTGAAATATTTCAGCTACTGAACTCTGAATTTTTCTCCACATCATACCAAGTAGCTGATATTTTTCTCCTTGTCCACAACTTACTAAAAAAAATTCCAACACAAGTCCAGATGTACAGAAAAAGAAGGCAAATGGCCAAATCCTTTCTGGTTAACTATACTCAAGTTATTTTAGAATACCATTGAGTACTTGAAAACAAATGGTAACAAGAATACAAGTAACCAAAGATGCTAATTTCAGGAAATTAAGGAATGTGTTTCCACAGCACCCCAACTGCTCTTGAGTAGTGTGGATTATAACAGAATTTTATACTTGAACAAATACTAAGTGCAGTGATAGCAGATCATGTATATGTTCTTAGAACTCTTATGTTGGGGGGGGGGGGGAATTGTCTGGACTTTAGTTTTCCCTGTATCTAAAGGGGTCAGGGTACAAGGCAATGTTTAGATCAAGCAAGTGGAATCTATTAAAAATTAACCTCAAATTAACGAGAAAGTGTGCTAATCCTGGGCCAGCCTTTTTAGTAAGATCACAGAATTTCCTAGCCTGCAAAATTTTAACTTAGCCTGCAGGGGGCTGGCAGACAAAGACAGGGGAGCTGAATTTCTATTCTGGGCATAGAGGAGAGGACTGACTGGGTCCAGAAGAGGAACACCCCTCCTTTACAAGTCTGCTAACTTGCATGTAAATCCACATACTCAATTACATGTAGTTACACACTAGGACTTAAATACTGGATAGCCTAGACCAGGCGTAGGCAACCTTTCCCCTTTAAGGGCCGAGGGGCTTCAGCTCTCAGAAGCCTCAGCCATGTTGGCCAATAGTCTCATGTTGGCCAATAGCTCCTGGGATTCTGGGAGTTGAAGTCCCTCGGCCCTTAAAGGGGAAAGGTTGCCTACCCCTGGCCTAGACCATCAAATTAATTGTATTATTTAAGTCATACAGGTTGAGCCTTCCTTATCCAAAATGCTACATGCCAGAAGTGTTTTGAATTTTGGATGTTTGTTTTTTATTTTTTTTTATTTTAGAATACCTTCATTTGTGTACATAATGAAATTTCATTCAGATGGGACCCAAGTCTATAAACACAAAATTCATTCACTTTTCATATACACATAGCCTGATGGTAATTTTATACAATATTTTAAAAAACTCTGTGCATGAAACAAAAAATTGTGTACACCAAACCATCAGAAAGCAAAAATCACTATCTCAGCCACTCATTCAAAATATTATGGTTCTTGGAGTATTTTGGAATTCCAGATAAGAGAGACCTAACTAATGTGTCATGTTTATAAAATGTTATCAAGTATCTGAATTTTAATATGAGATATCGTGCACAAGAGTGCATAAGAAGGTATTAAGACTTCTGGTACCACACCAAAGAAATCAGTTGAAATCAGTTGATAAGGATAAATAAGGATAATGGCTGGGTTTGCACACTCACAATAAGCAATGCTTCTGTGGGAACCCTAATTTTTGTTTATAAGCTACACACTATTGCATTCTGCTCCATTACATCCTGCTGCAAGCAGAGGCAGCTATCCATGGTTTGTTCATTATACATCCAAAAGCCAGCACTCTGGCTCACCACTCCTCCAATAAGCCAAAGAAATAAACCACCAACAAATCAGAGATAATCCCTCTGGCTTGTCGGGGGAAAACACAAATTAGAATGCTTGATTCAGACATGATGATAAGAATGGATGGGAGGTCTGTGGTTTGCCACGTGCAGTGAAAGCAATCCAGATCGCATGAACCAGCACATGGGGGCATTCACGGTAAGCTACAATTTTCACTGATCATAATGTCTGAATGCACCCAATGCCATGCCAGCATTTTTTTTTATCTCAAAACACATTATAACGTGGAAGGTTTTGTATATATCTTCCTAAAAGCATTGCAAAAGAGATTCCACTTCAACATTAGGAAGATCTTCCTGACAGTGAGAGCTGTTTTGACAGTGGAATACGCTGTCTCAGGGTGTGGTGGTGGTTTTGTGGAGGTTTTAAACAAAGGCTGGATAGCCATCTGTCGGAGGTGCTTTGATTGTGTAGTCCTGTGTGGCAGGAGTTTGGAATTGACCCTTGATGTCTCTTCCAACACAATGATTCTATGAAAATAATGAGACATACAACATGTTCCTATGGGTAATGCTGGACCAAACAGTGAAACATGAAAATCACTTTTAAAAGCATGAAGCACCTTATATGAATGAACTTTGCCTGCCTGCATTTTGTTTTGGACAACATAGGGGGAGAGGGGGCTTCTTCTTGGAACATACTGAAGTAGCTTAGAGTGCTTCCTTCAAGTAATTACAGAAATTTCAGCTTAGCAGTGGAGCATATGCTTTGCATGTAGAAGTTTCCAGGTTATCTGGTATCTGTAAACAGAAAAGAGATGGGCAAAGTGCAGCCTCTCAAGAGTCCTTTTTTTAAAATCCTATACTCCTCTCCACCAACAATATATTTTCTTTAAAAAGTGGGGGGGGGGGAGGAGGAGGACATTCCTCCTAAAAGCAGCAGTTTTGTATTGGGGGACAGGGCAAAGCCTGAGCATCCTTGGAGTGAAACACTAGAAATCAAAGCCAGAAATGTGTCTTCTGGTTTATTTATTTATTTGTAATTTTACCACTTTGGGGCCTTGTGTAGTCCATGGTGACTGCAAATTTGACTGAGCACTGCTGAAGTTGCCTGACCCTGAGTTAAAAGATCAGGGACCAAACAATGGGAAAGACTTCTGGCAGAGGATGTGAAAGGAACAACCAAAGTGTATCCACAGTGCAGAATTAAAGCAGTTTGACACCACTTTAACTGCTTTGACTCTTAGAATCCTAGGATTTGCAGTTTGGTGAGGCACCAGAGCTCTCTGACAGACCATGCTGAATACTTCACGAAACTACAAATCCCAGGATTCTGTAGGATACAGTCATCGCAGTTAAAGTGGTGTCAAACTGCTTTAATTATGCAGTGTGGTCCTGCCAAGATCACAGGCTCA
This sequence comes from Phrynosoma blainvillii, assembly GCA_026167975.1. NCBI lineage: Eukaryota > Metazoa > Chordata > Lepidosauria > Squamata > Phrynosomatidae > Phrynosoma > Phrynosoma blainvillii. The sequence continues at coordinate 46,242,978 of JANUYF010000005.1, forward strand.
CCTGGTGAAGACATGAGAGAGAGCCTTCTCGGTGGCTGCTCCCACTCTCTGGAATGCCCTTCCTCAGGAGGCTAGGCTGGCTCCCTCCCTGCTGGCCTTTCTCCAGCAAGTAAAAACATTTTTATGCAGGCAAGCACATTTTGTATATAATGCATAGCAGGGCAGTTTTTATGCAGCAGGTGGGCTTTTAGTTTGTTTTTTACTTTTGTATATTTTATGTGATTTTATACTGTGTGTAGATGTTTTAATTATTTTGAATTTCATTGAGATTTTAAATGTTTTATCTGTGAACCACCTTGGGTCCCTCCGGGGAGAAAGGCGGCATATTAATGACATAAATAAATAATCTCACGCTCATATACATACACATACACATATGTAACCCAACATTTTCAAGCCTAGTCTCTTATCAAAGGTTGTAGTAATTGATATGCATCTGTAAACTGAAAAACCTGCTCCAATCACTTACCTTCTTTATGTACCAGGGTACTTTTCCCAACAGCCCATTTTTAAATTAGAATAGCAACAAGGAAAAAAATGCTGTGTCATATATTATAAAATCAGTTCCCCCCAGCTTGCCCAAATCTACTGCAGATGAGAGAACAGACACAGTAGTGACAGTACCCTTATTCTGCCTCTCCAGGCAAGGCAAGCAGCCAACTAGTCTTGGCACACTTACTCCCTACCTTCTTTTGCTGCTTACACACAGCTGCTGTGGGGTTGCACCTGGCTGCCTGGAGGCAACTGTTACTCTCCAACAAGCAACTAGGCAAATACTCAATTACAATACTGCATAAGGAAAAATTAAGCTTTGGGTTGGTTAGCACACTGAAATGTTGGAATACTCAAAAGTCACAGTGTGATGTGTCATCCAAAACAGAGCTCATAGTGGATGGAATGCCCCCCCCAACACATACACACACACATATACACACACACAAGTGTATGAAGCTAACAATGATTGGCTATTTCAATTCTTTTACAGTAGGTTTTTTTAAAAAACAATCTAGTACACTAAAAAGAATGAATTGCTTATTTCCCAATTTCTGCCTCAGTTTTAAAATTTAAATTCCAATTATACAGAATGACTTCTTTTTTTCTCTAGAGGATATTACACAATGGCAGGGAGATGAGGGATGTGGAGCACAATGGCTAGCTGAATACCCCGCTCAGATTCTCCAGAAATACAAGTTCTTAAAGAAATCAACTATTACCGGATCGCTAAACCTTTTTCTCCATGACGGCAGGATGTCTAAAAAATGTTAAGATAAGCTGTGATGTAGATGTAGATTGTTGATTTTAAACAACACTCTAACACGGCGAAACTAAAGATGATAATTTCAGCTAACCACAAGGTGGCAGAAATTTCTAAGGGAAAAAAGTGGCAAGTAGTGGCAAGACAGAATCAATTGCACTATGTATTTCCTCTGATCCCTGACACGCTGCTGTTTATTAGGTGTTAGCAAAGGGGACTTACAGGCCTTGCAAGTCTCTACAGGACTCTTCTTGGGTGGTCTTATTTGTTCATAGTGGGAAAACTCAAAGGATGGAGACAGGGTGATTGCTTTCAGCTCTTTCATCATGACATTTCCTGAAAGGTTTCATGGGGTGCGGGGAGACAGAAGAGAGACTGGGAGAGATTATACTGAGTTTGGTCCCATCATCTGATAACATACTTCTCTATTTGCTCCTGAAAGTGCCAAGACCTCACTCACTCAGTACCTGCCTGTAATAAGATACAATGGGTTCAGTCTAAAAGAATGCCTTTTTATGAATGGAAGAGGCTTGGAGCCAATGTACCTCTTGAGGAGCAATGTGTTAGGGCAGGGGTAGGCAACCTTTCCCCTTTAAGGGCCGAGGGACTTCAGCTCCCAGAATCCCAGGAGCTATTGGCCAACATGGGACTATTGGCCAACATGGCTGAGGCTTCTGGGAGCTGAAGTCCCTCGGCCCTTAAAGGGGAAAGGTTGCCTATCCCTGTGTTAGGGTGTCAAACTGGTTTATTACTACCCCTGAATCATCTTCCGTCTTTTTCACACCAGGGTCTTGGAGTGGTATAGCAACTATAGGAAGAAGGTAAAGCCAAGAGTATCCCATTTCTTGAGTGTAACTTGTTGCTGTTGTGGGCCTTCAAGTCATTTCCAACTTATTTAGGCCCTATCATGGGATCTTCTTGGCAAGATTTGTTCAGAGGAGGTTTGCAATTGCCTTCCCCTCATGCTGTGAGCATATGATTTACCCAACGTCATCCAATGAATTTCATGGGCAATCAAACCCTGGTCTCCAGAGTCAAAGTCCAACACTCAAACCACTACACCACGCTCAGCTCTTGAGTGTAACTATACTCATAAAATTCTGATGCCAATCTATTATGTGGCTGAGTAAGATGAATTTAGACAAGACTTAAAACAATGAAAGCCACTAATTGGCTCAACTGGGAGAAGACAATTTCTAAGCACTGATTCTGCCCAGCTACCTCTAGCCAGGTAGATTTGAAGCCTTGAGATGTTCTTGGATTTAATGTTGGAGCAGAAAGATTTCTGTGAGAGTATCAGGGGTGCCTTTAAAAAGACTTTCCCTTTCTATGACTATTCTGTCAAGAATAGACAGAAAGAAGACACATACTTTTATAACATAACAATGTAATACTTCACATTAGAGTTCCAGCATTGGGGCATAAACCAAGTGTAAGAGAGGTTAGGCTCTGCACATCTCAAACATGACCTCCTTGTTCTTCCTTTTACTCTTTAAAAACATCTTCCTGACTTTACTTACCATGTGCCCATTTTAAGAGGGGGCCAGCCAAATAGGTAATGCTCTTAGTGGATTTCCACTACTACAGATAGGACTTTTTTAAAAACCCACAAGCTTCTGATTTTGGGATTTTCTGGGGTGCATTCCAGAATTTTTATAGCCAGCCCTTCCCTCTGGAGGGCAGGCAGTGTTCAATCACAACTGATTCCCTCCAGATTGTACCTACCCAAATGTTTTTTTAAAATAGCAGATCTTTTAACTAAAATATCTAATATGCTCTGTCAGCCTCTACATTAGAGGCCTGGAACATGGTCAATGTAAGACCAATTTTTTTAAAAAAGGATCTTGGAAATTATAGCCCACTTAGCTTAACATCTGTTCTGTGTAAATTGATGGCAAATGTTAAAATACAAAACTATCAGCATAGAAAAGTAATCCCTGATGAAAAAGAATCAGCATGGCTTCTGGAAAGTAAGGGCCTTTGCAAACTATCAGAAATAGTGCACATTGAGTCCACTTTAACTGTCCTGGCTCAGTGCTAGGGAATCATGGGAATTGATATATTTTTTTTCTGAGACACTGAGCCTTCTGTCAGAGAGCTCTGGTGCCACAATAAACTACAGTTCCCATGATTCCCTAGCACTGAGTCAGGGCAGTTAAAGTGGCCTCAATTTGCACTATTTCTGGCAGTCTGCAAAGGCCCTAAGTCCTATTTAATCAATCTTTTAGAGTTATTTGAAAAAAGCAATAAGCACCTGAACAAGACTGAACTGGCATGCATTGTTTGCTTGAATTTCCAAAAGGATAAAGTCCCTCACCACAGGTCCAAGATACACTACAGAAATAATCCAGTTTGAGACTGCTTTAACTCTGTGCTAGGGAATTCTGGCAACTGTAATTTTGTGAGACATTGAGCCTTCTCTGTCAGAGAGCACTGGTGCCACAATAAACTACAATTCCCAGGATTCCCTAGCACTGGTCTCAAACTGGATTATTTCTGCAGTGTGTTTTGGACCATAAACTCCTGAGCAAACCGAATGAGAAAAGAAAAGTCCTCTTCTGAAAAGCAATTAAAGAACAGGAAGCAGAGTAAGAATAAACCATTCGTTCTAGTAATAGAAGGATGTGAGCTGGGAGATCCTTCAGGTATCTGTATTAGGATAACTTGTATTAGGATAATTAAACTTGCGAGTCATGAAGCAGCCAAGTTTACTGTTGACACAAAATTATTCAGGGTGTTAATAACAACACTGTGAATAGTCCCAAATGGACCTCTCTGAACCAGGGAATGGGTACTGAAATGGCACATGGCATACTGTTTCCACTTCTCTTGGTGAAAAGGAGTACAAAAAAGGCAACCAATATAATCAAGGGACTGCAATAACTCTTCTTAGAAGAAAGGTTACAAAATCTGCAGTTGTTTAACTTCGGAAACAACAAATAAAGGAGACATGACAGAAGTGTATAAAATTATACATGGTGTGGAGAATGCAAAGAGGGAAAAACCCTTCTCATATAATATTAGATACTACATAGTATCATCTTCAAAGCTAAAGGTGAGAGATTCAAAATACATAGATAAAGGAAAGTATTCTTTCACATGGAATAGCTTGAATTGTGGAATTTACTTCCACAAGATGAAATGATGGTTAACAAGTTGGCTGGTTTTAAAGGGTACTAGATGTATTAATGAAGATTACAGCCACCAATGGCTACCATTTGGAATTACTATATATCTCCTCCTCTATCAGAAGCAGTATGCCTCTGTGTATCAATTGCTGGGGAACATGAGACACAGGGTGCACAAGTGTCCTCCTGAAAGGCTTCCAATAAGCAACTGGTTGGACATTGTATGAACATAACACACAACCAAATAGGTATCTATGTCTCTTCTCATGTTAACTAGAAAACAGCAAGCCTCCAAAAGTTAATATAAACATTGGGCTGTAAGTTATAACCACAGTTATTACTTTTATTTTTGCATAAAAGTCACAGGAAATGTTTCCAAACTTCACAAATGTCAATAAAGACTTCTATCTACTTCTATGGGACTGTCACTAAACCAGAGAAGTTATTATTAATCATTCATCCCCTTAGCCCAGGGCTCGGCAACCTACGGCCCGCGGGCCGGTTCCAGCCCAGGACGCCGGACTTACCGGCCCAGGTGGACCCCTGCCGCTGCCGCCGCCACGGCGCCTCCGTGGCCTGTTTTGGTCAGCGCGCGATTGAGCGCGCCGCGGCCAGCATTTTGGTCTCCAAAATGGCAGCCGCAACATGTTTGCGCATGCGCAAACGCGTTGCAGCCGCCATTTTGATAAACAAAACAAACCAAAAACAATAAAACCAAAAAACCAAAACAGGCCGCAGTGGAGGCGGCGGCGGCGGCAACGGAGGAGGAGGCGGAGGTGCCAGCGCCTCTGCCTCCCTCCGCCGCCTCCCTCCACCACCTCCCTCCGCCGCCTCCGCCTCCGCCACCGCCTCCCTCCACCCCCCACCTCCGCCTCCCTCCGCCTCTGCCTCTGCCTCCGCCTCCCTCCTCCGGCTCCGGCGCCGCCTCTGGCTCCGCCGCCGCTGCCGCTCGCTTTCATCAGCGGGCAACAGCGGGCGACAGCAGGCGACAGCGAGCGGCGGAGGCGGCAGTGGCGGCGGAGGCAGGGGTCCGCCTGGGCCGGTAAGTCTGCACGCCCCCTCCACCAACGCGCGCACGCCCCCCGTACATGCCGCCGCCGCCGCCATGCCATGCACGGCGGCGGCATGTGGGGGGCCACGCGTGCCAGTGGAGGGTGCACGCGCGCGCATAAGCGCACCCCCCCGGCCCAGCCGAGACCTGGGCTACGGGAGACCGGCTCAGGTCTCCAAAAGGTTGCCGGTCCCTGCCTTAGCCAATAGTTTTGAGCTTTCATTCTTACCAGTCAATCTATGCACCTTTATTCTGATTCAAGTCCCACTGTGATCAATGGTGCCTACTCTCAGAAAAGCAGATAAAAGAATGTGCTCTGACAATTTCAAAATATTATAAAAAGCATTGAGAAAAAACTCCAAGCTAATAACACAACAGGTTTAAATGAACCTAAGGCCTTTCTTCTACAACTGTATCAAGAATCAACATAATTATTATGTACCTGTAAGTCACTTCCAAGTTCCTATGACCCAATCATAGGATTTTCTTGGCACATTTGTTCAAATTAAGTTTGTCATTGCCTTCCTCTAAGACTGAGAGTGTGATTCACCCAGGCCCATTTAGTGGATTTCCATGGCTGAGCAGTGATTTGAATCCTGGTCTCCTAGGGTCCTACTTCACTGGCTCTCATTAACATAATCAGACAAATATTTGAAGCAGAAGAAAAAGTTTAAACACTAAAACATGTAAATGAATACTTACTGTCTAGCCTGGTCCTTATTGGCATATGTTACATTTACTACAGCAGTCTCTGTGTCAGTATTCACTAGAACCAAATAGATATAGAGGAAAAATAATTAAAGGTTGCTCTTTGTTTACTCCTCTTAAATGGAAAATGGTTTTGATTTGTGTGTTACCTTGCTCACAGTTCTCCACTGTCCCATACTGTGCTAGCAAACTGTCCAGCACCTATAAAAAAGGACAACAGATTAAATTTTAAAGTTTCTATAGCAGATATACATGTATATATACACTCTTGAGCAGCCTGTGAGGAGCCCCAATTATATTTATTTCCTACACTGCTACTGGAATGACTTTTCTCAAAACCTTCCTGGAGCCTATCCATTATCTGCTCTGAAATTCAACATCAAAGTTTAAATATAATGGTTACCACCAAATAAATCCATACAGTAACCTAATGTGAAAACTAGTATATACAGAAAGTCAGTCAATTACTCATAATAATAGTGAAAAAAAAATCTTCAGACTAGATTTTTCTAAAAAATAAATTACACCAGCCAGGGGCTTATAGGTACTCCTGCAGCTCATTAATTCCCATTATTTCCTATTTTCTAAAATCTACTTTCCATCTATGTAATGCTTCCTCCTGCCTTGAATTTACTTTTTCAATTTAAGATTCGATCTTACAAATTACTTGGGAGTAAGTACTAAGAAACATGGGACTTATTTCTGAACAGGATTACCATATACCTACCACAGTGTGGGTACATTATTTTAATTTGTATATCCAAAATATCAATCAATCAATCAAATCCAGGGGTATCCAAAGTACTTTCTACAGTATTGCTTTGGTCTCAAGTAAAGAAATGTATCCAAAGCAGGTATTCCTCTACTTGAGGCCAAAGGAACACTGTAGAAACAGCAAAGATATTGACATTTTACATCACAAATTGCTGCTTTCAGTTATGTTCAGCTTCTATATAAATATTAAAAGCTAAGTATATTTTCAGCAATGTTAGCTTAGGAAAAAGCCATTAGGTTTGAGGTTAAAAACTGCACATATTGAAACAAAGTTTCCAATTACTATACTTCCTAAAAATCAAAATGGAAAAAATATGCTCATAAAACACAAAGAGCGTAATCAAATAAATACAAGACAAAAAGGACACATAAATGCAAGATCTTATCCTTTCAAGAATCAGATCTACTTTTTGAAAACTTTTCTTATGTAAAAAATGTTTTGCAATCTTTATTTTAGAGTCATATTTACACTGAAGCAAGCCTAAAAGAACGGAATACAATTTGCTTTCCAGTGAAATGTTCTCTCCCTACTAAGAAATTATTTGCACCTCTCTGGAATGCAACTTTTCAAGTCAAACAAATAGTCAGATTATTTATTACATCTTACATTTAAGTAAACAAATATTATTTATATTTTAATTAGGATACAGGGTTGGAAGGCTTCCTTCATCAGAGGAAGACTCCTTCTATAAGAGCAAAGTAACCTCTGAACACAAACCATATTTAAAATATAGCTCTTCCTGCAAAATGTTAGCCTGCTCCAGGGCTAGTTTTTAAATGTGAAGTTGCAAGGAGTTAAGGATACTGGGAAGAATAACCAAAACCCCAAGGTAATATAACATGTTAAATTATTTCTGATCACGAAAGGTAGTGGTGGGGAAGAGATTTAAAGTACTTTGCATTGGGATGAGGATGTTTGCATCTAGGAAGCAGAGGGCCTTTTGTCACCTGCCTCTTCACCAGTTTGTCTTTTTTGGAAAAGCAAGCTAACAAGCAGCATTTAAGCACATGCATAACCAGAATCTTGACTGTTACATTTTAGATATATTTAGCACTACAAAAATGGCAATTGTGGGGAAGTGTTTTCAACTTCCCTTTATTCAGAGTTAAAGAGAGCAGGTGGGATCCCAGACCTAGTCATACGAGGAACATGATGTGTTGTTGGTCTAGATCTAGCCCACCATTCTTGTATGAAGGTATGATACAATGAAAAGCAATTTTCCTCTTGGTATTAAGTCTGAGGTATTAGAAACTTCATATTAATATGGGGGGGGGGGTTGATTGGCAGGGGAATGTCATATATAGAATCATAGAGTTTCCGAGGGAGTGTGTTCCACTGTCAAACCGCCCTTAATGTCAGGAAGTTCCACCTAATGTTGAGGTGGAATCTCTTTTCCTGGAGCTTACATCCATTGTTTCGGGTCCTAGTCTTTGGAGCAGCAGAAAACAAGCTTGTTCCCTCCTCAATATGACATCCCTTCAAATATTTAAACACGGCTATCATATCACCTCTCAACCTTCTCTTCTCCAGGCTAAACATCCCCAGCTCCCTAAGTCGTTCCTCATAGGGCTTGGTTTCCAGACCCTTCACCATTTTAGTTGCCCTCCTTTGGACACGCTCCAGTTTCTCCACATCCTTTTTGAATTGTGGTGCCCAGAACTGGACACAGTATTCCAGGTGAGGGCTAACCAAAGCAGAATAGAGTGGCACGATTACTTCTCTTGATCTAGACACTATACTTCTACTGATGCAGCCTAAAATTGTATTGTGACCTGCTTCATTATCAGATCAACCACAAACTCAGAATTCTGAAGAACAGCTATTTTCCATAATGTCAGTAGTAACTTTTAAAAACCTTTAACAGAAACACTAAAATTAGACTGGGCTGTTTTCATGCATTTTCCTCCAGTCTGTAACTGAATTTGTGTTTATTTTGGTTGAAATGTTAAAGTTGACCAAACACGTTCTCACTTCCCTCCTCAGCATGAATTAAAAGGGAAAACGTGGAATCCTGAACTTGCAGGTAAGTTAACAGTAAGCCATCACATTCAAATATTTAACACTCTGTTTATCTTCATATTGTTGTATTGTTAACTGTCCACCAATCAGCCTCAACTCATGGTGACCCTGTCATCTCCAAGACCCCCCTGTCTTCATGTATATAAGGTTATACATACAAGAGCTACAATCCAGTTCATCCTGCACAAAGTGGAAAGTGCAAAGCTACAATTACCATTCTATTAGATGAAAACAAAGAAAGAAAACACCATGAAACTGCAATTCCCTCCTTTCTATCTTTCTAGCCTCAAGCATTAAAAAAAATAACACAGGAAGAGCCCCATTTTAAACAGACTTATATATGAATGCAATGGAGAAGAAAAGCAGTAATTAAAACTAGCTCTTGCATTCCAGCTTGGCCTAGGTCAATGATGGAGAACCTTTTAGGGGCTAAGTGCCCAAACTAAAAGACCTTCTGGCACCGGGTGTTACCTGGTGCTGGGGGTGAGGCTTTCTGCCCTCTGGGGGTGTGACATCTCTGGCTTTGTGTGCCATCTCTGGCATGCATGCCATAGGTTTGCCACCACAGCCCTAGGTTTTTCTTTTCATACCAACAGGTTCCCAAATCCACCTTGACTTTGCAATATCTCCCATACATTTTGATGGGTTTTTTTAATATAAAGAAATTCTTAAAAGCCAAATTCTCTGCTTTAAGACAAACCAGTTTTGTCTGAACTATTCATCTGCCTTCCTAACTCCACATCCAGTCTTGTTGGGCAACGAGAACAGAATTTCTAGCCAAGTTGGTAATGTGATAGCAATCCTGATGAGCAGCTGTAAATAAAAGTTTATTTGTATAAATATTTACTCTAGCTAGAAAACAATTAATTCCTTTTTTATATAGGAACTCCAGCATTCATCTAAATTGGGTCTCCTCCTCTTGTTATAACACAGACCCCTTTCTTGTATACAAAAAGCTTCAGTCTTACACTGTGGACTTTTATTCAGACTCCAAAAGCGGACAAGCGGACTGTCTTACAAATAGTGTTACTTTACACCAACAAATCCCAGTCAAAAACTACACTACATATCCAGCAGGAGACAAAGCAAAAGAACTACATATTAACATATTAAGTCTTTGAATCCAGTCTCAAAGTATATATACAGTCGTCCCTCCCAAATCGTGGGGGATCTGTTCCGGACCACCAGCCCCCGCGAATCAAAAAAAACCCGCAAATATCCAAGCTCCATTGGATATAATGGCAGCGCGCTTCTGCATGCGCCCCCCCAAACGTGCGCCTCAGGCTGACATGCCATTTTGTCCCTCCTGGCTTCCCGTCTGCAGAAATTGAAGACTGTGAACAGGAAGTCCGCGAACTAGGAGGGACGACAGTGCTTTCCATTCATGCAGCTACTGGTGAAATGTTATGAGCATGCTCTTCAACTGAGTGCCCTAAAAGTTCATCACAGGATTTGCTGCATATGCACACATCAATAAAGACTAAAAATAGAAATAATATAGGGTAATGTTTAAGATGAGAGATACAATCAAAGCTATGCTTTCAAATTATATTGCTAACACAGTACTGAGCATTTCTTTTAAGTTGATACATTTTTACACTGGCATTCTTAAAATTCACAATTAGAGCAAGTATCAAGGGACAGTTTAAGAAATGAAAGTGAACAAAAACATCGAGAAGTACTTAATGCACACTTGTAAGTTAGTGGAAAGCTTGTGATGATAAGAGGCGGTCATGACAGGAATGAGAATCTTAGGACTTCTTCCCAAATAGCTATTTAAAACATAAAACACCATGCCTGCAAAGTCCTCTCTAAATGATTCACATATGTGACAAACGTAGAAGCAGACAGGGATATTTAGGCACTGGAAAGGACATTTACAGAAATCATAGGGAGTGTGTTTAACACAAATAGTGTAACTGACCTGCTCCCTGAGAAGTGGTTACCCTTTTGAGGGATATATTCCCTCAGCTAGATTTGATCTTTCGATAGAAGGGAAAACAATTCATTTATTTGCAAAAAACAAAAAGCTACTCATGAGGTCACTTTCTTCTGATCACCTAATTTACATCACTTTTGTTATATAAAAATGCCAACAACATCAGCAAGTTTTAGGGGGTTATGAAGCAAATATTCAAGGAGATATAGGGGGGTTGCAGACTGCCAGAAATAGTGCAAATTGAGTCCACTTTTAGGGTTAGGGTTAGGGAATCATGGGAACTGTATTTTATTGTGGCACTAGAGCTCTCTGACAGAGAAGGCTCAATGTCTCAGAAAAAAAACAATTCCCATGATTCCCTAGCACTAACCCTAACCCTAAAAGTGGACTCAATTTGCACTATTTCTGGCAGTCTGCAACCCCCATAGTGAGTTACTAGATCTCTCTCAATAAAACTTTGCCAAATGTGTCCTGTTTCCACTGCTAACAGACCAGCTCTTATTAGCCTTAAGCCAGAGGTGGGCAAGTGCAGAATGTCTGGGGGGGGGGGCACCCTTCCATAGCCTGGGATACTCCTGGCCCCACATGGACCACCAGAAAAAAAAAACCCCAAAGTGTTTTGACCAATTTCTTTCTCAAACATTGGTATTTATAATGTTAAACAGTACAAGGGAGGCCTTGCAATCTATTTAAGAGATAAATTGTTGCATGTAGAGCAGGGGTCCCCAAACTACGGCCTCGCGGGCCAAACCTGGCCTGCCGAGGCCTTCCTACCAGCCCGCCACCACCACTCACGCCTGCCGCCGGACACCATTTTATCTTCCAAAATGGTGTCCGGAGTCGTGCGCATGCACGTGGCATCGCGCGCACATGCACACAACTCCGGGCCCCATTTTGGAAGACAAAATGGTGTCCGGCATCACACACGCATGCGCACTACTCGGGCACCATTTTGTCTTCCAAAATGGCACCCGGCATCGTGCGCATGCACGTGTGACGCCACGCACATGCGCACGGCTCCGGATGCCATTTTGAAAGACAAAATGGCGCCCAAGTAGTGCGCATGCCTCCAGCCCCCCAGAAGATCTGCTGGCCAGCGAACCGGCCCCCGAATCAAAAAGTCCGGGGACCCCTGATGTAGAGGCTTCCAAGGGGAACAATTCACCCTCCTTTTGGGGGAAGGCAGCCACAACAACAACCTTGGAGGAGTTTCACTTACAAACTCTGCCATAAGCCATCTTCATTAGTAATGTTGAGGCAATACATGCAGGGAAGGAGGACAGAGACAATTAACCCCCACCCTGAACACACATCTGATGTTAGCAGTTAGGCAAGAGCAGGCATATATGTGCCCAGTATCCCTCCATGTAATCAGCTGCTATACAGTGCCCCACCATTCTTGCAGACTTGAGGTCTGTGTTTTTGAATATTCACAGAAGGGTGACCTCAGTTAAAATCAATGGGGTGCGCTCGTGGGGGCGTGCACCATTCAAGTCTATGGGGCCTGAATATTGGCGAGTCTTCATTTTCACGGGGGGGGGGGGGGCGGTGTCCAAACAGATCCCCCATGAAAACGGAGGGCCAACTGTATATTTTGAGTGACAGGCCCACTTTTATATGACTAGCTACAGAACATCAGATTAGACAACAGGTGCTCAATATTAGTGTAGAAATATTTCCAATTCACCCTTATAAACACAGAGGAAACTCCCAAGAGATAGAACAGTTCAGTTGTGCAGCCAAGTCTTGTAGCTGTCCAGGGAGCAACATTTTACTAGTGCCATGTGAAGTTATATTAGTAAAATGTTAGCAAGGATGGAGGATTTTACATCTAAGAGGGAAAGCACAACATGCCAGACCTTTTCACAGTACCATACTTTCTGGTGTATAAGATGACTTTTTAACCTGGAAAAGGGTCTCAAAAGTCGGAGGTTGTCTTATACGCCAGGAAGAGGAGGAGGACGATGAGGATGAGGGAAGAAGGAGAAGGAAGCCAGTTCTACAGTATGGATGCAGCCTGAATCTGCACTGCAGAAATAATTCAGTTTGACACTGCTTTAACTGCCATGGCTCCACCCTATGGACTCCAAGGATCTGCAGTTTGCTTTGTACCAGAGCTCTCTGAAAGAAAAGGCTAAATATCTCACAAAACTACAAATCCCAGAATTCCATAGCCTTGAGCCAGGGCAATTAAAGCAGTGTCAAACTGGGCAATTAAAGCAGTGTCAAACTGCTTTAATAAATTTCTGCAATGCAGAAGCAGCCAAAGTTGATGTGTTGCTTGAGCATGGCTTCTTTAACAAATAATTCTGCACAATGAGAGAAAGAGAGTGTACCTTTGAAGATTTATCTAAAGAAGAACCAAGTTCCTTAACTTGGAGGTTATATGTGTATGTTGTGTGCCTTCAAATTGTTTCTGACGTATGGTGATCATGGGCTTTTCTTGCCAAGATTCACTCAGAGGAGGTTTGCCATTGCCTTCCCCTGAGGCTGAGAGTGTGTGACTTGTCCAAGTTCACCCAGTGGGTTTCATGGCAGAGTGGGAAATCAAACCCAGGTCTCCAGAGTGGTAGTCCAACACTCAAACCACTACACCATGCTGGCTCCTATTCCCATGTACTACCTATGAAACAATTGCAGACTTTTTTGTTGTTTTTGTGTGTCTTCAAGTCCTTTCCGACTTATGGCAACCCTAAGGCAAGCTTATCATGGGGTTTTCTTGGTATGTTTCTTCAAATAGGAGTTGCCATTACCATCCTCTGAGGCTGAGAGTATGTGACATGCCCAGGGTCACTTATGTGGCCGCAAATTGTACATACCCCAGAATGCATCACCTAGTATACTGGCAGTCCTTCCCTCCAACACTTTCGCATTTCCCCCAACCATCTCATAGCTGGGAGATGGAAATAATTTTTAAAGCAGCATTTAAATCTGGACTATTTTTTAAAAAGTAAGATCCAAAACACGCTGCAGAAATAAATGCTAGGGAACACGGGAGCTGTAGTTTGTTGTGTTTATAAGTGGCAGTTTTCCTGCTAAGTACCTGCATGTCATAAGCATTTGAATTAAAATTACCATATTGAAATCAAATCTGATTTTGTAAAAATTTTATTTGGTGTGCGTTGGAAGAGAGGTAGTCTTATATGGCGAGTATATCCCAAACTCTATATTTTAACTGGAAAGTTGGGGTCGTCTTATACACCCAGTCATCTTATACGCTGGAAAATATGGTGCTTTTTCGCATACAAAGCAGAACTTCCAAGCACAGAAAGCAACCCTACAATTCCTCTCATCATTACCCATTTTATTAAACATTCATCTAGACTGAGGGGCTTTTTTCTAAGAAACTGAAAATGATCTTTAGCTTTTTATAAATTGAGAGAAAGGACAGAGACACACATACACAGAATATTATGAGGTAGGAATGATAAAATAATGAGCAAAGCAGAGATATACCCAAACTGGTTAAAGTTTTGAACTATGACTTGGGAAGTTACTATCAAGATCAATAATGCAAGACAAGCTTGCCAGAAATACAGTTTGTCCAGCATTGCTGATCTTCCTGCACAATGTGCAAATGAAGAAGTGCTGCATGTGTATTAGCACACACTTGTCTTCACAAAGGGCAACAGTGGGGCCCAAAAGGCCTGACCAATGCCTTGGGTGAAAACACAGTGTGCTCTGTACAGTATGTTCCAGAATCTTCTGCAAAGCACAGGTGTCCCTCAGTCAATGGGACTGTGGAAAATGTTCCCTGCAAGTCTGCATGAAAATAATGACCCTAAGTTAAAATGCAATTTTTAAATAGAAAAGAAGAGACTTATTTGTTCAATATACTTCCAACAGTATTTGAATTGTCAAGCATATCAAAGTGCAATTTGTTTACAGTTCAGTGTTGCATAGATTAAGGAGCTTCTATATGAGTGCTTAGGTAATTTAGAACCAATATACTTAACTAGGTATGTACAAACTCACCTATTTTAGTAGGAACTTAAAAGCACACAACTAAGAACAGGGTTGCAGCTGAGGACTGTAATCTATAACTGTCCCTGTTTGACATGTCTGTTACTTCCTGAACCAATGAGCATCCTAATGGCCAAGCTGGAATCAGAGTTTTGTTAATATCTTGTTCTATCTAATTTGCTTTTAAATATCAACTGAGGAGGAGGATGAATTGACACGGTTTCTGTTGGGAAATCATAAAGTCAATAATTTTAATACTATTGTTCCTTAGGTTTTATAGTTATTCATTCTCATTATTTCAACACATATGCATATATCACACTACCACAATGCCCCATCCCATGTTTTTCTTCCAAAGCAATACAATAAAGCATAGAGCACATTCACTATAACTCTGGGATGTATGCCTTTTTTTTTTTTTTGCTTATGATTGCCTACTTGCTAGCTTTAAGGAGAACAAATGGAAATCACAGATCTGTTTTGCCTGTATATTAAACTAGCATGTACATATTCATTTCAAGCTTCATACACCCCCTTTCACACCATCCATTTTAATATCAGGCACATCTATCATTTCACTGTATTTTCTGTCATTATTGTGTAATTTACATCTTAAACTGCCCTTCACTGTTACTAAGGAATACAGACATATATAGCTATTCAGATACTTTCCCTCTAGAGACTTGCAGATGCGAAGTTTCACAAACTTGGCAATATATCAGAGCTACATAATACTGAGGAATGAGAGAGAAGACTGGCAGGATGCACAGGAAGGAATATAAAAGGGACTGAGGAAACAGGAGAAGAGCTTGAATTATAACCAAGTAGCGGAGAATCAGTGCAGAGACTGAGGTACACAGAACTCAGGCATACAGAGCTGATGAAAATAAGCCAAAAATCTGCCTCATTAATGAATTCTATCATTTCATTTTTGCTTTTGGCTGCAGAAGCAATAGGACAAAAACCCAGGTCACCCTCATTCTGCTAGACTTCTATGTAATAAGCAAGTTCCACACCCATGCATCACAATATAAGTCTTCTATGTAATGTATGAATTTGTGCCATTTTTAGTAATCTGCATTTCTCTGAATTATTTGGGTGGTGAGCAGTCTAATTCAGGGGCTATGCAGACAGGCGGCTCTGGGCCACTCCTACCATCCGCGGATTGGGGTCGCAGCAACCGCACGCTGCAGCCCCAATCCTCCCTTTTGCCGCCACTAAAAGAGCAGCAAAATGCTGCTCCTTTTAGGGGCAGCAAAAGGCCACCCTAAGAGCACTGCGGCTCTTCCATGCCTTTTCAACGCAGCGTGTCTACATGCTGCACCGGGAGGGTGTCCTCCAAAAAAAAATTAGAGCTCAAGAACTTTTCATCCTCAAAATATTTCTGACTATATTTCCTACAGCCCCTTACCATTGGCCATGCTGGGTGAGCCTCATCAGTTTTAGACCAGATCATCTGAAGGGCAATGCTAGCAAGGCAAAAATTTAGAGCATCCTTTCATAGTGGTCATACAAGAGTAGCTTTTCCTACGCATTTATTTGGAATCCCACTGTGTCCATTGTGCTTACTTCCAGGTAAGTAGGCCAAGGACTATATTGTCAAATAGGTTCCTTCAGCAATACACTTGTTAAAAAGAGTGCACTATCTACCCCAAAATTTCCCTTTTTAAATTCTGTACATTTCAGTAGTACATAAGTGTTCTAGTAAATCAGAAAGCTTTATAGGAAAAGATACATTATCTTTCTTTAGTGTCCCATAGCACATCAGGAGTAGATATTATGTAGCCTGCAGGCTACATGCAGCCCAAGAGAAATCTATCATGTCACTCTTGCTCAACTGGATCCACCTAAACTTCCCAGTCTGAAAAATTTGGGCTGAAAAAAATTTTTTTTGTTCAAAGCACACTTCTAAGGATAAACATTTGTGTGTCCCACTAACAAAAATACTGACTAGAACACCTCTTTTATCCTAGTCCAACACATCAGCCACCATACTGGCTCTTCCAATATGAATGGGCACTTCCAGGGACACTTCTTGTTATGCTTCTGGCTATCCAAAGGTTCTTGAATATCCTTTCCCACTCATGCTTGAATAGCAACCGGAGCCTATCACAGTTCTCCCTTTAAATGGTGTCACAGTCTACTCTCCTGTGCCAGTTAAGAAATAGGGAAAGGAGAATAAGCAGCTCGAGTGAATGTTGTGAATGACAACAGGGGAAACCGCAGAGAGGGGGTTAAGGAGGATAGATTGTTTTCCCACAACCAAATGTGACCCATGTGCATAGCTAGTGGGCTTAGAATTGTTTGCTAGAAGGGAGAAGTTCACACCTCTCTAGGGAGTAAGATTTTACTTGGAACCAGAGATTTCTACCAGCCTATTTAGTACTCTAAAATCCCTGGTGACTGGGGCTAGATTCTGGAATTCCTTTCTAGGAGGCAAGGACTGACTCCATCCCTGTTACAGTTCCATCTTTAGGTGAAGATTTTTTTTTATTCCAGCTGGTATTAGGGAACTGACTGCTTATAAGAAAATGCCTTTTAATAATAGCTTTTACTTTTTCTCCTTTAAATACTTTAAATACTGTTATACTGTTCTTATTTTTTGTTCTTTAAATGGATTTGTTTAAAATTGTTTTTAATTCTATAGTTAGTTTACTTACATGCTGACAGTAACTTTTTCTATGTTTTTACCTATGTGTTTTTAATTTCTATTTGTTTTATTTTTGAAAGCCATCTTAAATCCTAGGAGAAAATGATGGAAATAAATAGATGATGCCCAATATTCTACACATTTTGCTATCTCCATATAGCTGCTGCAAAAATGGTTTTTCCTAAAAAATATTATATTAGAAGTTCACCTACAGGAGAATTTTGAAATAGGTATTCCTTGACAATGATATACAGGATAATATAAAACATCAGTAAATGTACATTTCATGGTCGAGTGTTCATGTATTTTGGAAGACACCATTTGGTATCTTTTACTGAGACTTTAAAACATTACTAGTCAAAGTGGTGGTCCATGGACCAGTGCTGGCTCACCGCCCATAGTCAACTGCCAATCCCTATTGTATTTTCAGGAAAGAAAGAAACAATTGTAACTAATGGGCTAGTCTCTGGAACACAGGAGGGGAAAAACTGCCATCCCCACATCAAATACCTTAAGAAGAATTGCTACAGAACACACCAGCTGACATTATATTTATTATGCTTATATTTCATCATGGAGTTGAAGGCCACATATGTGGGGTCCCCATATACGGTTGGCCTTCTATATCCTCAGATTCTTTATCCACGGAGTCAACCATCCATGATTTGAAATTATTAAAAAAAAATCGAAAAAGCAAGCCTTGATTTTGCCTTTTTATATAAGGGACATCATTTTATAGTGCCATTATATTTAATGAGACTTGAGCATCCATGGATTTGATATCCATGGGAGGTCCTGGAACCAAACCAAATGAGTACCCACTGTAGTCTTTATCCAAATTCTGAGAAGAGTCAGACTTGTTTAGCTTTAGCAGGATGACTACAGCATGTAATCCCAGGTCATACCCTGGGACAAATAGATAACTGCAATAAATAGCTTTGGAATAAAATAGAAGCTAATCACGAGAAACACTGACAGCTGATGACTGTAAGAACTCTGAATTATAATTTGATTTAGTAAGAAGTCTAGATATACATTTGTGTTGTATAGTTTGTCTCAAACAAAGGGGGAATTCTTGGTTGAGATGAATTAATCAATTACAACCACACTGTACTGACTAATGGCAGCAATGGGGCAGTGAAGTCTTTTGCTGTTGGTATGGTTTCCAGTGTACTGTATTTCCAGTAGCATTTACTAGTAAATTTAGCCATGGATCACTAAAGGGAATTATTTTAAAATACAGATTAAAATTGGAGAGGGAGTAAGGCAACAGGCATAAATAATACTTTAGAAAATTCCCACATAGGTTTATAGTGGAGTTTAGAAGTAAACCCTCCTGAATATAATCCATGCTATTCCATTTATTCCATTAGAACATACTTCTAAAGAGTTAAATATGTTTTTAATAACCTTAAGGGAGAGGAAAACCTACAAACTTAGAAAATCACCAAATGAGACTGAACATTCATGCTTTTTACTCTGCGTCTGAGATGGGATTTAGCAGGTGGTAACCACAAAATATATGTTACCCTCATTTTTTTCAGATACATCTTCTTTCTGTCTTTTTAACCTTCTTCATCCTATTGTCTATTTAAAACAGTGACTTTACTACTGTATATGTAATCTGTTAAAGGAGGTTAATAATTTTAACTTTTTCCTCATGAGGTGAAATCTTCCACTCCTCCTAAAGCATCAGATTTGTAGTCTGAGGGTATATCTAGCTTTATCACTTAAGGCCCAAACAGTGCCAGAGGAAGAAAGTGTCTGTAGTGGTGTACTAATTGCGGACTCTTCTAGATAGAGACAGCCTGGCCATGATCATCCATGCTCTGATAAGCATTACAATATAACATGTTGTATACAGGGATAATCTGGAAGACTTAATGAATCACAATGGGTCTAAGAAAATGGAATTAGTCTAAAATGCATGCAATAGGTTGCCAAGTAGGACAGGAGTTCCATGGATTCATGATCAACTGCACAAAGAATTCAACGTTCTGATGCTTACTTTTAAAGTCCTAAATGGCTTAGGCCGTGGATTATCTACAGGCATACCCAATTCTGCATAAACCAACCTATGCACTGAAATAAGGATCGGGAATGTTTAGCCCTTCAAATCTTGTTGGATTGCTCCTCCAATCATCCCTCATCATAGACTATGTGCTAATGGGAATTGCACTGTAACAACATGTAGAGGCAGATGTCTTCTGTATTTGTATTAAGACAATATTTTTTCATTATAATTTGTATTACGACAAATTGTAATGACCCCTGGAGATCAAGGTTTGATTCCCACTTGAGTATAAAAACCCACTGAGTGACCTTGGGCAAGTCCTTATCCTCAGAGGACAGCAATATCAAATCTCCTCTTTAGAAACGTGTCAAGAAAACCCTATGACAGGGTCTCCTTAGGGTCGCCCTAAGTAAATTATGTCTTGGAGGCACACAACAACAACAAACATAGCTATTATGGAATTGTGGGATGATGTTACAGAAGTAACTAGTGACCCAAGAGTTTCTAAATTGCCACAATGCTAATGTTTACAAGAAAGAGAGAAGTGGAGACAGTATGCACAGAGATCTTGTAGCACCTCTGAGACTAACTGAAAGAAAGTTAACTGAAACAAAGTTAACTAACCAAAGTTTCAGTTAGTTTCAAAGATGCCACAAGAACCCTTTGCATACTGATTTTCCAGACTAACAACCTATTTCTTTGAATTCTACCTTCAAAGAGACAGACAGAGAAAACAGATCAGGAAGCTGCAATTATCTTAAAGTATTGTAGACTCCAGAAAACATTTATATCCAACTGCCCAGGATTATGGGTAGTTGCAGGAAATATTTGGAAGCCACTGTTATTCAAACTTGCAAATAATCTCCCCTAAGAACAAAAACTGTTCCTCTCCACAATTTGCATGTGTTAGGAGCCCAAGAGAGAAAGGACTAAGAGAACAAGAGGCAAGAGAAAGATGTAAAAGGTGAAAAACATACCATCAATTTATTCTCTTAAAAAACAGGCACCTTGAAAATTAAAAGATGAATGCCTACCTCCCACTGCAAGTGTGGCGGGATATTTCTGATCTGAAGTTTTCGACTCCTGAGGATGGGGAGGAGGAAAACAGAGAAATTGTTATTTAAACAAAAAGCACTACACACTAAAACTGAAAATAATTAACACTAGGTCAAGACCAGTCCTATGGTGGAAAGTGAAACCTAAGTGAATGTGCCTTATTTCAAAAACCAGTTTAAATGAATTCAGTAGTAAAAAGCAACCAAATTTACTACTTCGAGGATACCGCTGTTCGTTGTTTTCTTGACACATGGAAGAATTCCGAGCCACATTAAATACTTTTGCTTAATGTCAAGAATATTATCTCTACACTCACTTTGTTTACATATAGTATTAACTGCTTTTTACATCTATGAAAAAGCTACCCCAAAACTTCTGACTTCACAGAAGTAATGCTAATTCTAAAACTGTGATCAATTTTAATTAGCATTTGAACTCTGAACATCCCATGTTAATCAGATTTTGACTGGCTGTGCATTCTCACCTGCGTTTCAAAAAGACATCAGCCTTCACTTGTCTATTTTTTTAAAATCAAATTTGCAAGGCAGCTATATATCAAGACCTACAAGCTTCCTCAATGGATTAACAGTTAAACCCTTTGTTTCCACACTTCTTACCCTTCCCCACCCAAAACAGAACAAATATAACAAGTTACCCTAATATTATCACTTTTTCCCCCTATATGATTTTTTATGATCTTTGCCTAATGAAGATGTCAATGAGGTCTGAAAATTTGTATGATGTATTTTGTGCATTTTAGGTCCAAAACACATTGCAAAAATAATCCAGTATCAGACTGCTTTAACTGCTCTGGCTAAGTGCTAGGGAATCCTTTGAATTGTAGTTTATTGTTGCACCAAAGCTCTCTGAAAGAGAAGGCTAAATGTCTCACAAAACCACAGTTCCCAGAATTCCCTAGCATTGGCCAGGACAGTTAAAGCAGTCTGATACTGGATTATTTCTGCAGTGTGTTTTGGAACTTAGTTCACCTCATAAAGATACCACTGTTGTTTAGATTTTGTTGCAAATACACTAAATGTCATACAACCCTTGGCATCTTCAAGAATGCAGAGATTGATGAAGCACCACACACTTCTTGGAAAGCATCACAAGACATCTTTTCAGGGCACGAAGAGCTATTCTTCTAAGTGTCCAGGAAAAAAAGGGAGGTTGAACTTGGGGGTGGAAAAGGCAGACCCAGACATATAGTTATATTCCAACGTATAATGGTTAAACTGCATTAGGTGACTAAACATAGCTTTAAAAATGAAGACTCTGGAAAATGTTTTTTAAAACAGATTTTTAAAAAGACATTTCTGAGCTGTATGCATAGGATGCAACAGCATCTTGTAAATTGAGCCCACAAACACCTAATGGGCCACCACTGTTGAAAGGAAAAGCTTCTGGGAAACTGCCCAATGTCAATATTATAGCTGTGATTTGCTTTGCTTTCTAAGGCAATGTTTCCTATTTTTTTCAGATGGCTTACAAACTTCATGACCTGCACCCCTTAAAGAGATACAAAAATAATCCTCAAACTAAACTCTAGCCGTATTACATTAATTTGGGGGACGGGGAGCAGTGCAGTTTGAAATACAATGAAATAAATTCCATTTTTCCACAAAAGGGAAAAAATACATTAAGCAATTCCAGTTAACAATATTAACTATGAAGAATATAAGGACCGTTTTTACAACCACCACAATGAATATCCAGTTTCAAAGACTCACAATTTGTTGCTGTCTCCTGTTAAAAACACACCCTATCATAGGGTACAGCAAAACAGCCAATTGCTTATCATACGTTTTCACAATCAAAAAGTTTTATAGGACTCAGCACAAAAGTCTTCAAATTACTTTAAAGTATATACACAAGTGTACTGCATGGTCTTGTAAAAAGCATTTTGCTTCCTGAGCATACAAGTCAAGATGGAACACACAATTGTGCATGCTACTGAACTACATAAAATATATACAGTTGTACAGAAAACCATAAAAACCCATTTCTATTACTGTACAGTGTATGCTTTCCTAGAGGTCAACTTGTCTTGCTAAAATTTCTAACCTATCTCAATAAAGGTCTAGGACAGGTAAACGGCCCAGGCACTGACAATATAATCCTAAGCATGTTTAGTTAAAGGTAGATCCCAATTACTCCCCATTAAGTTTACCATATATTGTACAAAGTGCTGCATTATACTTTTGAATTTTACAACAGTAACAGTGAATTGCATTAACTACCGTACCCCTTCACTAAAATAACTTCATAAGTCCTTATAATATTAAATATTATTTTAGAAAATATTGCAGCAAAATACCATATAAGTTGATGGTGAAACTTGATGTGATGGTAAATCCAAAACATGAGATGAAAACAGATATATATTTCTGCAAAATTATTTTTTGATCTTTCTCCCCTCATTAATTGAGCTTTTGTAGGATGTATCCACACTGTAGAAATAAAGCAGTTTGACACAACTTTAACTGTCATGAGTCTATCCTACAGAATCCTGGGATTTGTAGTTTGGCGAGGCATCATAACTGTGTGACAGTTGAATATCCCACTAAACTACAGATCCCAGGATTCCACAGGATGGAGCCACAACAGTTATTAAAGTGGTGTCAAATGGATTTATGCAGGGTGTATTAGCTCATGGACAATTGTTTATATAGAAAAATCCACTAGAGCAGGGGTAGGCAACCTTTTTGAGCCAGGGGCCAGGTTGCTGTCCCTCAGACAACTGGGGGGGCCAAAGCACCAAAAATAAATAAATAAATAATTTAAACAAAAATAAAATAAATATGCATGCACACTCTCTCAGCCCCAGAAAAGCCATGACAAACCCCCTGTGGAGATTTTGTCAAGAAAACCCCAAGAACAAGTAATAACAACAATAATCAATATCATTATGGCGGGTGGCGGCGGCGGTGGCGGCGGCAGGACCAGCCTGGGGCGGACCAAAGGCCTTGGGGGGCCGCATCCGGCCCCCGGGCCTTAGGTTGCCTACCCCTGCACTAGAGCCTACCTAGCCATTGCTAAAAATATAATCCTTCTCCATTTTTCCAGGATCTTACTATTTCAGCTCTAGCAGAATTGGAATCAATTCTCTATACAGCAATTCTGCACTTTTCCCATCAAACATGGACAATATTAATAAAATATTCTTAGAAAATATTTTGCCTAATTTAACCAGTTTAGAATCTTGTTTCAAAAATCCACAACCTTAGGGCAGAAGATTCAGATATTTTTCAAAGTGCCTGCATTCTTGATTGTGTAACTTAACAGGTGATAAATGCCACCTCTGAACTGTTTTACTCACTAGTTCTTTGAAAAGAATGCAAGCTAATTTATATTGTGGGATGGATGGTTCAGGTTTTTCTTCAATTCTCATTTGAAACGTATTTTTAGATTGGGTTTCTAAACTTTGTTCCTTTTTGTATACTAAATAAATTGTCTATAATGGTTTTATAAATGTTCAAAACTAGCCCTTTGTTTTAAGAGAACCTTGTTTCATATGCAGTTAAAGCTCTCAGTGTTCAGCTCTCCGCTCAGCCATGGAACCCACTGGGTGATCTTGGATGAATCACACACGCTTCAACCCCAGAAAACCCTAGTGTTATGTTTGCCTTAGGGTCACCATAAGTCATCAATAACTTTAAGACACACAATGACAACAACAACTATAAGGCATACTACCAAGCTGTTCTAAAGACAGTTGTCATGAGATCATTATAGAAAAATCTCTCTTGATCTCAGTGCATTGGATATTTTCCCTCTAATCACAAATCTGGCATTTTCTAGCAAGGTAATCCACAGGTCATGGCATTTGATTGGATTCCAAGGGTTCTTGGATTGAACAGACATTTTCAACCCTGTATAACACTTTTGGACGTTCACTGGCAATCTACAAGAATGAGACAAATAATATGTCCCTGTTGGTTCTCAACAAAGTTTCAACACCATTTGATACCATCAGCCATGGAACTGAACTGTCTAATAGGAATGAGTTTAGGAGGGGAATTTCATGGTGGTTCTACTCCTCCCTTGGGACCCCATTCAGACATCAGTGCTACAGGGCTGCTGTTCAAAGCACTGAATGCTGGTTCTATAATGACTGATTTGAGGGGCCCTTCAATTTCCAGTGTTTACATGGGACTACAAGGAATTCTTTGCTCCATGAAGTTTGGTACAAATACATCCTTGCTGTATTCATCAGGTGATCATTTTTAACATTTTTCCCCCAGCAGGCCATTGTTTTATTGAGTAGATCATTTCCAATCCAGTATCTTTTCTTGTCTGATTAACCTGTTTTGGAATAGCATATTTTTTATGGGATGTTATATTTTATAAGTGGTTTTAATTTTTTGAGGTCCCAAGTGGTGTATAAGCATAATTGTGCAAGGACCCCAAACTGCAAACTAAACTTACATGCATAGTTTGATAATTCCTAAATACAAGTTAACAAAAGAGATTTAAATAAAGAAATTGCAACAGGTATTTAATTCTATATTTGTATTTTCCTAATGATTTTCATAGTGAAATACAAACCTTAATTGACAGGATGCTTTACGTCAGTGGTTCCCAAATGTTGATCCTCCAGGTCTTTTGGGCTTCAGCTCCCATAAGCCCCTGCCAGCTTGGCCAACTGTCAGGAATTCTGGCAGCTGAAGTCCAAAACATCTGAAACACCTAAGATTGGGAATCGCTGTTTTAGGTGGTTTGTGATCAAACGTTAAAATCCACAAATACTATTATTATTTTTCCCTTCATGCTTAATTCTGATTTTCAGTAAATAAGTTCTGTTTGCCACATGTCATTGAGAAGCTTCTCATATTAAGGATTATGGATTTCTTTTTCATCATAGCACACAAAGTTCATATAGTTAAAGTCACATCAGCACAGGAGAAGTGATAGTTCCAATGGTGAGGGTGGCAGTGAAGCTCCAGGAGGGCAACTACTGGGCAACAGCAGCAGTGAAAAGTAACACTGGCTGAGGAACTTAAAGACAACAACTGTAGGACTAACTCTTGTTAGTACTGCGCAGAAGGCAGCAGTAGTAACTAGTGACTAGTAAGTCACTTCTGAATGTCTTTTACTTTGAAAGCCCTGTGATGAATCAAGAGGAGCATGGAATGTGAAAAGATAGAAAGATAAACCAGGAGAATTTAGAAATTGTAAGACAAGAAACAGAATTATGAGTATTGCAAAACTCAGGGTGCAAAACTCAGGATGAAGAACTAAAGTGATGGGAATGGTACATTTTCAATCAGATAATTCATAGTGTTTTACTCTGGAACTGGTATAAGAAATGGCGTGGCAATCATATCAGTAAAACTGCATGGAAAACCTTAACATAGATTTATGCTATAACTACACAGGCAGAAAAGAAAGTAACTTAAGCATTCTAAGCAAGCATCCAGGAAAAAAAGGATCACACATTCTAAGAGAACATGTTGATCGTTGTAAGCAATGGGAATGTAAAAGCAGGAAACACACTAGAACCAAACACTGTTGCAGGATTTGGCCTAGGATCAAGAAATGAAGCAGGAGAACAGTTTATCAGATTTTATGAAGATAACAATTTGTTGCATAACACATTCTTCAGACAACTTGATTCCCTTCCCCACTGCCATTCCCTTCTCCTTTTGCCATTCTCCTTCTCCATATCTTTTTAGATTGTAAACCTAAGGGCAGGGGAACTATCAAATTAACAATCTGTAAACTGCTCTGAAAGCCTTTGTGGCTGAAGAGTGGGATATAAATACCCTAATTAAATAAATAATTTTTAAAACTGAATAGGTTTTACTTTAACTATATATGTGGATACTCCCATACGACCAATACAGAAATCAATCAGAAACAGAAGATGGAGAAGCTTAATTCCTCTACTAAAACGAGACCAGGAGTGGATTGTGACACAGAACATGAATTGCTATTATTTAAAATTACAGAAAAGTTGAAGTACTGAATCAAACAGCCAAACTGAAGAACAACCTTGTAAAGTCCGAAGACGACTTACAGAACAGATCTGCACTAATAAGCCTAACAGTTAGTGAACTAGGAGAATTAGGACTGAAGCAAGGGATGTTATCAGGGAAGTACACAAAAACACTAATCTGTACCCAAAAAGAAAGAAAAGCTTCACTGGATGACTGATGAAACTCTTCAAACAGTTAAGGACAAACAAGAAGGAAAGGTAAAAGGTAAAATATAGGTTCAAAATTCTGAATGCAATTGTTCAAAAAGTTGTGCGGCAGGACAAAGAAAAGTAATTTAATAATAATAATAACAATGATGACCTCAGAAGATTTACATAACTTTAAAGAGAATGATGAAGGCATCGAAATTGTTTTAAAAATTCTATACTGTGGCTCAGTCTTTATTTAAAACAAATAGCCTAGAAATAAGAAGACTAAGGGCCTTTACAGACTGCCAGAAATAA
Organism: Phrynosoma blainvillii; assembly: GCA_026167975.1. Lineage (NCBI taxonomy): Eukaryota > Metazoa > Chordata > Lepidosauria > Squamata > Phrynosomatidae > Phrynosoma > Phrynosoma blainvillii. The sequence goes on from JANUYF010000005.1 coordinate 46,269,978, forward strand.
TCCAGCTTGAGGCCACTTTAACTGTCCTGGCTCAGTGCTAGGGAATCATGGGAACTGTAGTTTATTGTGGCACCAGAGCTCTCTGACAGAGAAGGCTCAATGTCTCTCAGAAAAAACTATAATTCCCATGATCCCCTAAGCATTGAGCCAGGGCAGTTAAAGTCAGGGGTCGGCAACCTACGGCCTGGGGGCTGGATCCGGCCCCCCGAGGCCTTTGGACCGGCCCCAGGCTGGTCCTACCGCCGCCGACGACGACCCCTGTGCGTCGTGGCCACCATTTTGTTTTCCAAAATGGCGGCCGTGACTCGCTCGCGCATGCGCAGTACACCAGTAGTACTGCGCATGCACGAGCAAGTGCGCATGCACAGTACTTCTGGTGTACTGCGCATGCGCGAGCGAGTCACGGCCGCCATTTCCCACCCACCCACCCTCGGCCCACGGAAGACCTGGGGACCAGCGGACCGGCCCCAGGTAAGAAAAACCTGCCAACCCCTGGTTAAAGTGGTCTCAAGGTGGATTATTTCTGGTAGTCTGTAAAGGCCCTAAGATTTGGATGGGCAGCTATGAAGAAACTAGGTAGGATCTTGAAGCACAAAAGTGAATAACAAAAGATAATCTGGGGCATAGGAATTGGAAATGCTATGTACAGATGTGAAAGCACGATAGTGAAGAAAGCTGATAAGGGTAAATCAATTCATTTGAAAGGTGTTGTTAGAGGATACTATGGACCACCAAAATAATAAATAAACTGAGAGCAAATAAAGCCTGAACACTCAGCCAAAATGACTAAGAACAAGTTGATAACATATAATTGCAGTTCTTCAAGTGGTCATCTGTGAACTTACACGAATGCGTTACCAGCACTGGTGCAGTGCATCATTTGTAACCTCCTAGAATGTAAGCATTTTGGCAGTAGTCCTGCCCACTCCACACATGCCCAATGGACATGCTTCCAACCTAATTACTCAGTTCCACCAAAACAGCAGCCGAGAAGCTAAGAAGACAGGACATGACAAGGGGAGGTTGTGCAAGGTTGCGTGAGTTCACAGATGGCCACTTTAAGAACCAGTTACAGGTAAGCAACCTGATCTCTGTGACTCACTTAAATGGGACACTAGCAAGCTACTAACCATAGGAGGGTATCATGCCACACAGGAGAAAAGCCCAGACCTCCCAAACGCAGCCTCCACCTGCAACCTTTTTGTCCATTCTGTAAGGCGAAATGAAGGTTGAAGGCTGGAAGTACATGGTAGCTCTACAGATGTCACATAGAGGAACTCTTCTCAAAAAGGCTGCCGAAGTTGCCAATGCTCTAGACGAGTGGCTCCTCACTTGAGCTGAAGGCTTCTTGCCTTCATAAGTCTGGCAAATGATGCCTCCAACCCATTTAGAGGGCCACTGAGATGACGCAGATGTCTTTTCTTTCTAGCTGGGTAACAAAACAAAAATTCTTTGAGTTTTCCAGAAAGACTCAGGGCCTTTGCAAACTGCCAGAAATAGTGCAAATTGAGTCCACTTTAACTGCCCTGACTCAGTGCTAGGGAATCATGGGAACTGTAGTTTATTGTAGTACCAGAGCTCTCTGACAGAGAAGGCTCAATGTCTCAGAAAAAATACAATTCCCATGATTCCCTAGCACTGAGCCAGGACAGTTAAAGTGGACTCAATATGCACTATTTCTAGCAGTCTGCAAAGGCCCTCAGTGTGATCGACATAGAGGGGTCCGATGCTCTATGCACATTTAAAGCATGCAGGGTGTGCTCTTAAGTCAGTGGTAGAGTTCTGTATAAATGCAGGTACCACAATGTCCTAATTCACATAGAATGCTGACAAAAGCAGTTGGAAAGAAAGTGATGTCTGGTCAAAGAATGGCCTTATCCTTATGGAAATGTAGGTAAGACTGACCCACATGGAAGGCACAGAGTTCTCCAACCCACTTGGCTCAAGTAACCACAACCAGAAAGGCTATATTCCAGGTGACTAGTCTGAGATCACAGCATGCCAAGGGCTGTAAAGGCTTCCTGGAAAGCTACTTCTGGAAAGCTGAGAGAGGACAAGCTGCAAATTCCACTGAGAGCTTGGTTCTTACACAGGTAGGTGTAAAGTTTTATAACCTTTTAAGAATTTCTTGACTACAGATCAGTGAAACGAGAAAGCCTGCCCATGCAATGGAAGTACCAGGTGACTGCTGGCAAATAGTATTTTATGGGAGATATGGACAAGTTCTTTTTTGAGAGCAAAACTAAGAAATCCAAGACATGTGTAGTCTGTCCTCTGGGCTTACAGACTTAATGTGTAGGAAATCAGAATAGCAGAACTGGAAGAGACCACAAGAGCCTCCCTGCCATGGAGGAATACACAGTCAAAGCACTCCCAACAGATGGCTATTTAGCCTCTGTGTAAAAACCTCCAAAGGAGGAGACTTCACCAAACTCCAAGGCAGCATATTCTCCTGTGAAACAGATCATACCATCAGGAAGTTATTCCCAATGTTTAGGTGGAATCTCTTTTCCTGTAGTTTGAATCCATTGCTCTGTGTCCACTGAAAACAAACTTGCTCCATCTTCAATATGACATCCTTTCAAATATTTAAACATGGCTATCATGTTATCTCTTAACCTTCTCTTATCCAGGCTAAACATAGTCTGATTATCTAAGCCGCTCCTCATAGGGCAGTGATGGTGAACTTTTAGAGCAGGGGTAGGCAACCTTTTTGAACCGGGGGCCGGGTTGCTGTCCCTCAGACAACTGGGGGACCGAAGCACCAAAAATAAATAAATAAATAAATAGAAATAAAAATATTTTTTTAAAAAAATAAAAAAAAATATGCATGCACACTCTCTCAGCCCCAGAAAAGCCATGGCAGAACCCCTGTGGAGATTTTGCCAAGAAAACCCCAAGAACAAATAATAACAACAATAATCAATATCATCATGGCGGGCAGCGGGGGTGGCGGCGGCGGTGGCAGGACTAGCCTGGGGCTGGTCCACAAGGCCACAGGGGGCCTCATCCAGCCCCCGGGCCTTAGGTTACCTACCCCTGCTTTAGAGACTGAGTGCCCAAACTGCAACCCAAAGCCCATTTATTTATCGCAAAGTGCTGTGTCCCTCTGGCTTTCTAGTAATGAACTCTGGCAAACTCTATGCTGGGGTGACGGTACGCATGCCCACAGAGAGGGCTCTAAGTGCCACATTTGGCACGTGTGCCACAGGTTCACCACCACTGTCATAGGGCATGGTTTCCAGAGCTTTTACCTTTTATTATTTTGGTTGCCCTCTTCTGGACACATTCCAGCTTGTCAATAACCTTCTTGAATTGAGGTACTCAGAACCAGACACAGTATTCCAGGTGAGGTCTGACAAGAGCAGAAACTAGTTGTACTAAAGTTGATGGCAGAAGTGGAATAAAATTTTCTCCCCATAGCATCTAGCTTCTTCCCTTCCATGTCAGCTGGACTGGAATGCAGCTTTTGTGATATCTTCGACTGAGTTGCATCAATTATTATTGAGTTTGGCTTGGGATGTTGTGCATGTCACTGACACACAGTTTTGACCAATTTGTACAATATCTCAACCTTTTTAAATGTAACTGGAAATAAAGACAGAGTTGTCCAGGATTTCTTGGCTACTTAAAAAAGGCAAGGCAGTGGTGGGAGTGAGGCAGGAAACAATGTTTGACTGTACTCACCAGTTCGCAGGATCTTCAACCACAGGCTCAGATTAAGGATGAGTAGCATCCGGTCATCTGTGGGTAACACAGAATCATTCTCAGTGACCAACATCCCCAGAAACACATCTGCAGGTTGTATGGTATCCTGATGAATCTATGCAAGTAATAATCCACAGATGGAGAAAATTCTTGGTAGCCCTAAGGAGAATCACATAGACATTCCCTATGATATGAATCCACCCTCTTGGGTGGATTAAGATCTATGGGTACAGATCTTGGTGACATCAATCTCTGTTCCAACCTCGAGGTTATCTACAGGATAGAAAGTGGAATCACGCACTACAAGATCATTGGACTACAACCATGAAGTTGAGGAGCAATTTTCTTTCCTGTAATGTCAGAACCATCATCCTTCTCAGCCCAATGGAGCTACTGTTTGGTCTCTGGTCTTACTTCGGTCTCTGAGGTGGCAGAAGAGGTTTATTTGGTTGATCTGGAGTTCCCAGTCAACATTCTGTACCCGGAGGACTGGCTGACTCCAAAGTGTGTGATGAAGAATCCACAATTTCTCCATCTGAAGATGTTCAAATAAGCTTCAGTTCTGAAGGTGAACAGGTAAAGTCAGTATTGGAGTGTGATCCCCATGTTCAGAGGACAAAGGGGAGCTAAGTACAATAGGAGTCATGTTTCAGTCTCAGCCTCTTGTAATTGAGGTTGATCCATCAATATCTGGGAGGTGCGCTGAGAGGGCTATTCCTCTCTTGGTTTCCTCTTCTATTTGTGCTTCTTGTCAGCACCATGTTGGTTTGAACCTGCATCTGCACTCAACTCAAAAGACTTCCCAATTGTCGATGGAACGTGAATTAATCTGGGAGCATGAGCAGAAACAGACTCAATGACAGTTTCAAGAGATGGGCCAGGTGTCAACATTACTGTGGATAGAGCATCCAGTTCAAAATCAGACCTTGCTTTAGTATGGTGCTTTGAGGAGCTGATGGATGCCTCTATTAGAGATCATTTTAAAACCACTGATACTGAGAAGCCTTAAGATGATGGTAGTAATGGGAGTTCTAGATGACTTATGAGGTACATTTTTGCAGAACTAACAGAGGCTATACAAACAGCCTTGTTTTCTGCTCCTGGCTCAGTAGCCTTGAGTGCTTTCTCCCATAGGAGAGCTTCTAACTTCAAATCCTGGTTTCAACAGACTTGAGGAGTAAAGCCTTGAGTGCTTTCTCCCACAGGAGACCGTCTAACTTCAAATCCTGAGACTTGCAGCAAGAACACATCTTGATGCTATGGCCTTCCCCAAGACACCGGAGACACAGAGTGTCTATCACATTCAGGTATCTCCCCTCCACAGGAGATGCAGCATTTGACAAAGGCAAAAGAGAACATAAACCAGCCAAGACAACAGCAAGCAGAAGCACTATGAAAGGTCAAACAAAGATAATATAAGCTTGAAGAAAACCAGTATGTCAGTCTAATAAAATGGATAAGACAAAAAAAATACAGAGGTTATCTGAAAAAAGGCTGAACAGTCCAAGTAAGAAAAACCGAAGTAAAGCACAAGAAACGAAACTCAGAGAGCACCTAATTGACACTGCTGCTGAGGATGAAAAGGAACTGAGGAGTTAAGTAGAGGGCACATACATTCGGTGGTAGGAAGTGCAAGATAATAATGAGAAGCTAAATTTACTTTTTTAATATTTTGAAAGTTTGTTTGCACTACATGTTCCTGAACTGTAAGGACCCTTTTTACCAGTTTATGATGGGCAAACAAACACTAATAAAAACAGAAGAAATCATTAAAAGTAGTAAAAAAAATATTCAGTCCCCTCTAGTTTTCCTTAATGTCACAAGACATAAAGCACTCATTCCCATAAGATGACCTTGGAAATCAAACCCAGGAATTGCAATGATCTGATACAACATAATCTTAAATTAAAACAAGATTAATACTCTTACATAGTTTTAGATATAATCGAGGGAACAGATATATAGCCACCTTATTTTAAACACAGTTTTCATCACTTCAAAGCAAAATGTTCAATAATATAAGTGGGAGGTGGGTGGAGGAAAATATTTTTCTGAATGTTTCCTTTTTTGCCTGGGATTTCAATATCTCTTAAGGCCACCATAAACCAAAACAGTGCTCAGACTTATTTCTCACAAATAATCTTCTTCCTATCAAGACTGTGTAAAGCAGGGGTGGGAATCAACCAGCCCTTGTGGTGGGGCAATGTGGCCCTTTCAACACCCATTGATCTCCCCAAGCCCTGGCACCTGGAAACACTTGAAAATCATCTCTTGGGCATGTCCTATCCCCCAAACAGCAATAATCTCTCCAAAATGGCCCAAAAGGCAACTGTAAATGACATGAGAGACTTCTGATTGTCCAAAATGGTGGCTGTGACTGCACACTGAAGCACCAGAATTGGGTGACACAGAAAATCCCACCCCTGCTTTAAAGACCTGTAAGGCAAGGAGGGCAGAAGATCTTGGAGCCTAGACTTTTTTGGCTTGCTGGAATCCACAGCACTTCCAGTGTATGATCTGGAACTGTGTGAGCCAAGAGTACTGGACTAAGGGCATATTGTTAGGGAGCACTGACCATCTATGAGTGTGGAGCAACTGTCACAGAAGCAGCCCTGTATCGAGATTCATGGAACCACACAAACCAACTTTCTCTGTCTTGGTTGTTCCCCTTAGGAGATCCACCTGAATAACTTGACCTTTTAACTCAGACAAGAGACTTGCACTGAGGAAGATGTGGTGTTCATATGTCACAGTTCACTAAGATTCTTTTAATATCAAAAGTATACAGCCTCATGACAGGAAAAACCACAGGATTCCCCACAGTTCACATAGTCAACTGTTCTTCTTGAACATGGTGCCCCTTTCAATGGCTCCCAAAATATCTGTTATTGTTCCTTCACATTCTTTTCCAGCTACTGGAGGCATAGAACAAGCTGAGCAATAATAGCAGTTCCATCAGCAATTATGCAAATCTTCAGTTTCTAGAGAGAAGCCTTAGGACTGCCTGCTTCCTCTTTTTTATTTATTTCTCTCCGTCATGAATTACAATCCTCTTCCTCCAATCTTTGTTTAGGGCAAACCAAGTTTCATTTTCATCCAAACTGTCCTGCAATCCAAGATTTGCAAAAAAAACTAGGGCTTGGTCTTAGTTCACTTGAACAACTGTTTTATTATAACATTTGGTTTGGCCTCTTAGTCTGCAAGTACAAGCTGGCCAAAATTTGAGCTCGTCCCTATTCCTGATGAACCTGTTGTCCAAGGGATTCCATTATACAATGTAGGACATAGAAAAAGTAGTACCTCTTCATGCAGCTTATATTTTATAGAATTTGTTTCCCCAAGGTGTGTCAGTAGGCATTGATTTCAATGGTTTTAAAAGGTGAAGCAACAGTGCAAAACGGTTCTTGCTACCATAGCCTGCCTGTTGGCTACTCAGAGGTACACTGCTTATAGTGAACAATATAAGAAAAAAGGTAATAGGCCCACTCAATCTGATCCAGAAGCCTCTTATGTTTTTAACATTGCCCAGAAGAAAAAGGCATCTATCTTTACTGTCATTTCAAGCCCAGTACTGCAGAGGCAAGTTCTTCTCTCCCAAGTCAGAGCAAAGTGGGGGCCAAGTCCTTTTTCCTTCTGTGGTAATTTTTGAGAACTCAATAGAGAACACTTTTCTATTCTATTGCTTTCCAAATCTGAGGAATGGGTGTGGATTCCTCCTGTAATCATGCTAAACTTTGCCAGATTAAAATGGCCAATAGTTAGTATGAACAGACAGTGGAAGTCCCTAAACCAGCAAAGGAAGTCATTTGCAACCCTGAGCACCATTCTACTTTGGTGGTCCTTTAAACTTTGCAGAGGTTAACATGATGAAAACTATGTGAGGAAATCAGTAATCATGGAATCAAATTTTAAGAACAGATTTTGGTAAAGGCAGAGGAATAGTTGTTTGAATAAATGGATAAATGCACCTTTAAAAATAAAACAATGCTTGCAGTAGATTTCTTTGGCTATTCAACGAATAAAGACAAAAGCATCAGCTGCTGCACTATGTACCAAAGTCTTACATTTCAGTATATATTATTTATGACTATCTTGAAATTAGTGTAAAGTAAATTAGAAAACATTGGCTGATGTGTGTGGATTTTAAAGTATGGATTTTAATCACAGCTGTCCCTTGTGAAGGGCTGTTTAGTCTGAAAGCATTTCCTACACGTGTCTCTTGTTTCAGTTAATGTACTGAAAGCATAATCTTGACTATGTAATGAAGTATTTCAAAACAGCAACTGCAATATAACTTGATAGTAAATCATTTTTTCATGAGGCCCCAATATCCCAAATCACCCAGCACTTTCCAACCTTATTGTTGGGCAGCAGTACTGCCTCATCTTGCACTGACTGCATAAGGCCAATAAACTGAGAAAACTCCACAGCTGCTGAGTGTCCGCATGTATAGACTATTATTCCAATTTTACAGATGAGAAAGCAAGGCTGAGAGATACTGGCTGGCAACATTAAACCCCCAAGAGCCACCCAAATTCTTTATCTCCCCATGACAACCAATTATCTAGCATACTGATCCAATATCTGCCAATGTGTGAAACTAAGGGAAAATTTCCACAGCCATTTTGCCCTGGATTCACTGACTTCCCATTCGTGGTTTTGAATTTCCGTGGATGGGAAGCCAGAAGGGACAAAATGGCATGCATATGCACAGGGCCATGGGGCCATTAAAAACAATGGGGCTCCAATATTTGTGATTCTTCGATTCGCAGGGTGGTCTGGAATGGATCCCCTGTGAATTGGAAGGGACAACTGTAGTCTACATAAAGTTTCAGGCACTATTTATGCAGCTTTAACATGCACAGCAAAGTGCCAACTGACAATAAAAAAGAAAAAAGCTTGAAATCAGAAATCAAAATGGTCTGCAAGCACACAAGAAGCAGAACTTAAGTGAACAGGGATTTACTTTTAACTTTTAGGAATGTTTAACGCTCTGTATGGCTGATATTTTAATTTACAATATAACTACGTTCAGCTTTCTCTATAAAGCAACTGAAATGGCAATGTATCCCAATGTAGTAGATAGAATGAAATCAACAATATTATCATTTATTTATGTATTGGATTTATATCCCACCATTCTCCCAAAATAGGATCCAAAGTGGCCTATGATAATTTTTAAAAGATACAATTGAGACATCAATTATAAAAGTTAAAAAAGAATTAAATAATACTAGTATTTAAAAATAACTTTTAACTTAATAGAAACATTTAATGCTCTGATGGCTCACATTTTAATTTACAATGTCACCACATCCAGCTTAAGTTACACTTACTTATGAATCTACAGGAGCTATTCAAAATACATTTGCTTAGAATGAGAATGTAAGTCTGCTTAAACCAAGCTTAACTATTTTGTGAATTGCCACTTCATGATTATTAAAGTGTATTGATGAATTTTTGACATCATGAAGATCAGGTACCTGTTGTTGGTTTTGTGTTGTTTTTTTGGCGGAGTCTTAATATTATTCTTTAACTGCATTCCAAGTTTTCAGACAGCTATTCTCCGGCATGATCCAGCCAAAAACTGAGCCAGCTTTAAATCACACTAATTTAAATGGCAGGGATTCAAACATATTCTTAGGTCACTTCTACTGAAATTAATGGGACTTAAAAAGCCTTACTTTGAGTGGATTTTGCTTCTGTTTGCAGCTCAAGCTCTATACCTCGTATTGCATATTTACTGGTATTATTATTTTTTAAATAAAAAAGGTTTCTCTGTTTTTAAATAACATACCAAATAAAAGCCAATCTCTTAACACCATCCATGCTAACTACATTTTACGAATTCTGCAACAAGTGGACTAATGTAGCACGTTCTACAACATGGACTACCTTCCCTTATCAACACTTTTGATGAGGTGACCACCAATGAATACCAGGTGCTGTGCCTATATTTCAGAGGAAGGAATTTCCAAAATTACTTGAGTATTCCTTGCCTAATTCATGGGCTGATATAAGTCAACAGGTGACATGAAGGCACATACACACAAACAAACCTTCAAACTGAACTAAGGCCATTAAATAAACATTGTAAGTGAGTATCAAGATTATATTAGTTAGGATCTTTGACACTATGCTGACACAGAGACTGAGATTTATGTCAACCAGAAACTTCAATACAAAACAAAATTAAGTTTTAACACAAATTGAGAGCCAGCATGATATAGTAGTTTGAGCGTTGGACTGTGACTTTGGAGACCACAGTTCAAATCCCTACTGAGCCATGGAAACTCACTGGGTGACCTTCAGCAAGTCACACACTCTCACCCTCAGAGGGAGGCAAAAGCAAACCCCGTCTGAACAAATCTTGCCAGGAAAACCTCACATAGGGTCACCATAAGTCAGAAATGACTAGAAGACATTCAACAACATTACACTCATTGCCAATATACTCATTATACTCATTATACTCATTGCCAGTATACCTAAAACCTTGGGTTGCACTTTCTAACAAACCAGAAGGCTCTTCAAAATCAAACAGAAAGATATTCCAGAAGGTGTTGTTCCATTTAAAACCATGGACGGTAGAATTTAAAACATGTTATTTCTATGCAATGCACTGAAAAATGTTTCAGCACAGATTTTTAAAACACACAATTATAGCAAACAGAATAAAATCTGGGGAAGCAAATAGCTAGAGGATTGTATGGCTTTTTTTTCAAAACCACCTGAAGAGCAGAATTGGAACATGCAATATTGAATTTATCTCACCCAGAATAGTACAAAACCAGTATTGTCACAGAGTATAACAATGGAACACTTTAGATTATTTTAAACCACACAGCAGCAATAATTAAACTAATTAGTTGTGTTAGAATACATGATGACTATTTTTTTAAAAACTTGGATGTTTACTCAATACAAGAAATATGATAAAGTAGTGCAACCCTTTGTAACTTTAATTATATTTTCTAAAAAACTTCAGAGTTCAGTAACAATTAAGATGTCAATAATCCAGTTTTAATCATGCGTACTGAAAGCATCCTCCCAACATTTGACAATTTCATTCAAAGGAAAAATAAAAGCAAAATTCAAATATGTTTTAAAAGCACATTTTCATTTATACTGTTCACTGGTCATTCTATTTCCAATGCAGCCGCCAGCCTCAGTCAGCACTCTAATGATGCTGAATAAGCATCTATAACCAGTATTTCAAAGCCTAGTTGGTAGCACTCTTAAGTCTCTGTGTGTGTGTGTGTTGTGTGCCTTCAAGTCATTTCCAACTTATGGAGGAGACCCTAAGGCACTAATCTTGGCAAGATTTGTTCATAGATTTGCCATTGCCTTCTCCTGAAGCTGAGAGCATGTGACTTGCCCAAGGTTACCCAGTGGGTTTCATGGCCGAGCCGGGAATTGAACTCCTGATCCAACACTCAAACTACACCACTCTTAAGCCTATCCTACCCAAGATCATGAAACTATGCCAGTTTATATGAAAGTATTACTAGCCTATAAGGTAAAGGTGTCCCCATCAACAAGGTTGTCAAGTCGCGTCCAACCGTAGGGGATGATGCTCATCTTCATTACTAATCCGAAGAGCCAGCACTGTCAAAAACGACTCTGCAATCATGTGGCCAGCATGACTGCACAGAACAGTATTACCTTCCCACCAAAGTGATACTTATTTATCTACTTGCATTTTTACATCCTGCTGTACCCTAAATATTAAGGTTGCTGCCATACTGCAAAATTAATGCAGTCTGATACCACTTTAACTGCCCTGGCTCCATTTCATGGAATCCTGGGACCCGTAGTTTGTTGTGGCACTATAGCATTCTTGATACAGAAGGCCAACTAGCTCACAAAACTACAAATACCAGAATTCCATAGCATTGAGCCATGCCAATTAAAGTGGTGTTAAACTGCAGTGTAGATTCAGCCTACGTGTACAGTAGTAGTGTGGAAAAAGTGGGACATAAATTAAAGAAATAAAGAAAAAAGCAACTCTGCATTGTATTTTTGTACCCACTGAAACATTTGAAGAAAAAGCAGCTTGCACCAGCATTAATATCCTTATTTTACAGTACCCTTCCAATTGACATCTCTTATTCTCTGCAGGTGAAAATATATCCCAAGAAAGTTTCTAGAATTACTCCAGTTTTACATGTGGTTCCCAGTTGCCTACTGATGTATAAGCATTGAACCTTTATCCTTACCCAAACTTTCATCAAATTGTTAACCCTCACTGTAAAATCTGGACACATACACATTTGTGTATGTGTATGTGTCCAGCATACACATTCTTAGCACTAGTACAATTATTTTTCAAAAAAAAATCAAAATATTTGTTTTTCCAGTATATATAATAGTGATTATTTAATGTATAGAAACTCTGGGGAATAAAACAAACAGAAGCTCGACAGGCAAATTATAGGAAACGTGTTGAAATGAGATGTAGTGCACATGTGTAGCAGATTCTGACAGAATCCTGAGGTGGCAAAGCAGACAATACCATTTTATATTTTAAAAGGGAAAAGTGTTTGTCTTCTTGGTGTTCTATTATGTTATCAACCTTACTGCAAGTGGGGAAAATTAGTAACACACAAACACAATTAGTACATTCAGCTGTCCCCATGGCACATTTCCCCCCCAATTGCCAGCTTTCTGATAAGAGAATTCACTCTACTACCTCAAGAGTCTGCTTCCCAGTTGAAATACACATGCAGCTCTGACCTAATCTACTTAAAATCAACCTAGCTGCGTATCATAAAAATTCACAAAAAGACCCATTATCAGTTATTGTGCTGTTTATCTCTTTAGGGTATTTGTAGAAAGGTATCAACCAGGAAAGTACATAGAATCAACAAAAGCAAAGTTGCAGAGAACTGTTGAGAAATCTACATACTTTGAAAAACTAGCTATAAATTTGTAGCTCTGGTTATGCATACAACCTTCTGGGCAGAACTGAACAGTTCTAGCAGCAACCAATAGAGTAAATGCATTGAAAAAGTTTTAATCTCACATATCCTCAACAAAAACGAAAGCCAATTTACATTATTGAGTCCTGATAGAAAATGTGTATGTGTCCAGATGTTTATGGAAGACCTATAAAGCAGTACTCACTACAACTTCCAAGCAATCATGCACAATGGCTGCAAACAAGCCAGCTTCATATTAGTCACTATTTGTTGCGTTTAACAACATGACAAGCCATGTTCAACTAAAATGGAATTGAAAGCTTCTTTATAGCTGTAATGAAGAAGAAAGGGCTCACACAATCTAGGTGGAGATGGCAATACTTGCTCCCATTATAATAAATGAACTTAACACTATAAATCAGAGTGAAAACTAGTTTATTCAATCTATGTGAAAGTTTCCCTACAGTTCTTTAAAAGTTTATGAGAGTTCAATAGCTTGTAAAGAAAGATACAAGTATGCTACCTGTATGCAAAATGATGATGGGTTTCAGTACAATCTTTAAATCAGTATAGTCGTCCCTCCATATCCACAGATTCTGCATCCACGGATTCAACCATCCACTGCTTGAAAATAATTTTAGAAAATAATTCCAAAAAGCAACCTTGATTTTGTTGTCATTTTATATAAGGGACACCATTTTACTAGGGCAGGGGGAGGCAACCTTTCCCCTTTAAGGGCCGAAGGACTTCAGCTCCCAGAAGCCTCAGCCATGTTGGCCAATAGTCCCATGTTGGCCAATAGCTCCTGGGATTCTGGGAGCTGAAGTCCCTCGGCCCTTAAAGGGGAAAGGTTGCCTACCCCTGTACTAGGGTCTTGTATACAATGGGACTTGAACATCCAAGGATTTTAGCATCCACAGTGGGGGAGAGGTTCTGGCAATTTGCCCCCAATGTGCCAAGGGTTGGTATGAATTATTTCTTTTTTTCTTGAAAACTTGCCACTTCAATTGTTTATTTCTTTCCTGGAAACTGGCCACAAACCAGTAGCTGATGGGTAAAGGATTAGTCCACTGACCAATCCATGGACTATCCTTCAAGTAGCACTAATTTATATCAACTGCATACCATTTCAAACTTAACTGATGTCCATGACTAAACTAAATTAACTGAACTTCATTTTTAAACATACAGCATTATGTCACTTCTCTTCCTACAATTAAAGGGTTAATATGAAGTATGGCTAATATGGGGTATGCCAGTATGGAGAGCCAGTATGGTGTAGTAGTTTGAGTTGGACTACAACTCTGGAGACTAGAGTTCGAATCCCCCTTGGTCATGGAAACCCACTAGGTGACTTTGGGCAAGTCACACTCTCTCAGCCTCAGAAGACAATGGCAAACCCCCTGTGAATAAATCATGTCAAGAAAACCCTGTGATAGGTTCGTGTTAAGAGTTGCCATAAGTTGAAAATGACTTGAAGACATACAACAACAATGCAAATATGAAGTAAGCAATTTAAATGTTTTACTCTAACAGATGAATGAAAACCCTTTTTAACAGCATAGAAAGCTTCTTTCCCCAACATTTCCTTTACCATTTTAACTTACTGTGACTCTCTCCTTCTCATCCTTGGTTTATGCAATGGCTATTCTACACTTTATGTTGGTGTGATACCAAAGATAAGAGTCAAAGTGCACCAATAGAGTGAAATGCATGTTTCTCTAAACCTAACCCTTCTCCGCACACACAGCTGTGTTATGAGCAGCCATAGAAAAAAGGGGCATCTAATTCAAGTTTAAAGTAAGTTTTATTTGATCAAAGAAGAAAACAAGTTCTAAAGACAAGGAATTGCAATACAAAGTGTTCTCTATCACCACCCCCACCCCTGACACTCTTTCAAGAGAAATGTTTGATGAATCATTCAAATCAATGTGAAGCTGGCCTACACTATCTAGAGATGCCACATTCTGAAAGCATAGGAACTTTTGCTTTGCAGCAGTCTGTGTTGAGCACAAAACAGTTCAACCCTTTCTGAAAGACTAGGACCATGATGATGAACCTATGGCACACATGCCAGAGATGGCACGCAAAGCCATTTTCCATGGCACGCGGAGGGCGGGGAGGAGGAGGAAGAGGCGTGCATCTGTTTCTCCTTCTTCCAGATCTTACCTGGCCTTCAGCTGCCTCTGGAGAGGTAATTGAAGGCCTGGGAGGGTAGGGGAGGAGAAGTCCCACCCCCTTAGGGCAGAAGTCCTGCCCCCAGCACTGGGTAACAACCAGTGCTGGAAGGCCTTTTAGTTTGGTTTGCCATCACTGGACTAGGAGAAAAACTTTCACTACAATGCAAGAATCAACATGAAGAACAGTTTCAAACACAACCTTGATAAATTTTAAAATTCTGCTGAATATTTTTAAGGTTAAGCACCTAGATTCACACCCTAATGAAACCATACACAAACAATGGTAGAAAGCACTGAACATAGAAAAAAGTAACTGAGAATGTGTCTTCCAAAAGTCTACCTACTCTAAAGTTCTACCTCTAAAAGTTCTCAAGTGACCAGGTGTACTCTTAAGAAAACATGATGGAAATAGCTACATACTGTGTGCAGTATCTACCAATTCAAACTATACCCCTTAATATGGATATTCAATTTTTGCTACAACAGCTGATAGTGTTCAAAAGACCTATATAATTTTTAACTAAACTCTATACAAGTAGCCATCATGGCATTCCTAAGCTAAGCTTTATCTTGAATCTACTACTAATCAACTAATGACGCTACAGTGGTCTGATACAGGGAATTTAAGAATGGTAAGGAGACTGAATAATCTTTACTTTGTCCAAAGTCCTCCCAAACTGATCCCCTTGCTGCCTCCAAACCACAGAAAACAGAACAATAAAAGATTCATTTGAAAATAGTTTTTGTAAGATCTTCAGTATTCATCTATGAGATGAGAGTGATGAACCATAAACAATACTATAAGTACAACCACAGGGGTTGCCATGTTCACAATAAGATTTCAAAGTCCACACTGTGCTAAAAGTGAGAAGTTTGTACCTTTTTTAATTTACCT
Source organism: Phrynosoma blainvillii (assembly GCA_026167975.1). Classification (NCBI taxonomy): domain Eukaryota; kingdom Metazoa; phylum Chordata; class Lepidosauria; order Squamata; family Phrynosomatidae; genus Phrynosoma; species Phrynosoma blainvillii. The sequence goes on from JANUYF010000005.1 coordinate 46,285,682, forward strand.
AATAAAGGTATTACCAAAATACAGACCAAATACAACCACTACATTTTATATTAAGGAAAGATGATGTTTCAAGTTTGGATTTTCAAGACAGCAGAACAGACCTAAGAAGAGAACAAGAAGATATTCCCACATACCACCTCCCTGAACTCTGCAATCCAAGGTTGCATTTGTGTTTCTGTCTTATACCGCTATAGAAAATATGCCTTCAGTCAGATGACACTGACAAGCAGAAGGAAAACAAATGTCCTGCTTTTGCCTAAGGAAGAGGTGGCTTCAAGGGATGTACATCTTGCCAAACCATAAATTTCACCAGCGTATTTATCAATTTGCAAAGGTAGCCTTGCCATGTAACTTAAGCAAAATCAAGATGAACTGCTCCCTGGAAATTGTGGTATCTCCAAAAGCCATCCAGTAGCAGAATCTCTGAAGCTGTGGCAAAGCATTCATTCCACCTCACAAGTAAAAAGTGGGTGGGGAGAACTAGCTGGTCTTAGAGGAAGGATGGTCTGAGACATGCCTTTCTTCAGGCTTAACAGGAAAGCTGCCAAAGGGGAATGAGCTGTGTGCCTTGAAATCAGTGGATTAACATGTCTTGCTGTGTCCATTCCCAAGACAAATCCCTGTAATGGCTTTGGGACCAAGTTGGGGGGGGGGCACACACACACAAATCATTCAGCTGCTGCAGGAACACATCAGCAGGTGCTACAACTCTTTTGCCAAACAGAGTTGCAGCTGAGGTAGCTGCTGTTCATGGAGTTAGGAAATGACCTGGAGAATAAAATTGTTCGTTTCTTCCTTTATGCCTTGTCCTCCTTCAATAATATCTTGCTACTGATCCATACTTGTACCAGTTATTTTCCTTCCCTAGTAATTATCTGAATTGCTTTCTTAAACTTTTACTACCACAGAACACTATACCAGTAATTTCACCAAGCCTTCTTTGCTCTCATGTCAAGATCTCTGTTTCTGGGAAATCACAAACAATTTACACCCCCATCCCTGAGATAAAGAACACCTTTAAAGAACATCAAGCTTTTTTGGTTAATAATAATGCCTTATTACAGTTTTTATGCTGCTGTAATGTTACAATTTTATGACATTGTTGATTTTTTCCAGATCATATGTTTTCATTACATAAACTGCTTTTCAAACATGTTGCACAAGTATTTTAATTTCATAAACTGCCTGCAGGTAATAAGGTCCTGAACCTTTGTTACAGAATGAACGGTGCTCTGTACGTGAACCAATCTGGTAAAATTCAGTACACAGTTACTACCATGAATATGACAGCTCCCTCAAACCTGGTAAAAACAGTATGACCAATCTGTGGGCGGCTGATGTTTCTCCTAATTAGGACATCTTCTAGAAAAGAGAGAGTGTGTATGTTATCAGTTCAGTCATTATCCCTCTCTAACTTTATAGTTGCAACAGTGCAGCAAAGAAGACCAATACCTGTTTCCATTCCACTCTGGTACCCTCTATATCTTCTGCTCATTTTAAAGAGAACAGAGCAGCTACTGATAACCATTGTCTGAATTACACTGAGAGACTGGTTAAGAGTCCACAATTTTTACCATTGAGTTCTTTTAATTATTCTCAGGTGAGTTTATCCTGAGCAAAACCTAATTTCATTTTACTCAGAAAGGCCTTCTGATTCTGACCTAATTCATACAACGGGACTAGGTTAAGTTTTAGACCTTGTATCTGAAAAATATTAACTCAGACAAATAAGATACTAAAGATTTAAAAGCCCATGATAAGAACAAATGTAGATTTGCTTTCTTGACCAGGAAAAAATGTGCAAATGGGGAAAACAGTTGTTGCATATAAGCAGAAACAGCAAGATTCTGTATTGTTATCTTTAGATCTATTGCAAGGCAGGTACAGAATGCTTCAATGTGTAGAAAATGATTACATGTCAGCCATAAGCAATTAACCAATAAACCAGCAATTGACATTATTATGTAGGACGGCTTAGCTTCTGCTTCATTACAGGGGACTATGGGGGTGGTTATTCTTTGATGGTTCTCTTCTAACAGTACTATCTTACTGGTCCATCTTCGTACTTCCAGACTAGCACACATGACCTCTCCCACATACTAGTAAATGTATTCTCCAACTACACTGTACTTTCTATTCTATCTCGCTTTGCAGAAACAATACAAGTAATAGGGGCATTTAAAGTGTTTATACAGTATTTTTAAAAGGCCAGGCTACACATTATGTATATGAATGTTTTAGCTGATTTTAAAATTAAGTATTTTTGTATTCTGGCAGGTTATTTTTCCTATAAGGAATTTAGCTACTTTTTCTTTGATACATAAGATTCCCATACCCTAAACCTACATTTGAAAACACAGTGCTTTCTCCAGTCCATAAGTGTTTTCTGGTATCAATACCTTGTGTGCAACGTTTGGAAGCTGTTTAAAAATATACATAATTTGGCACTTTAAATAAAATCTAACACAAAATTTTGTACATGTTACAAGGATTGGGTTAGAATACAGCAAGAAAGCAGATGTTTCAAGAGCAGAATACCAATACTGTGATTATGAAAAGTGTACACTATGCAAGATCTTTTCATACCATAATTTCCAAAACAACAAATGGAATAGCTGACTGAACTGTCTCTTCTCCAGTTCAATTGCCATTGGACTTTCAGATGTCTTTCTCGCTCACTTGCTTTTAGAAAAAAAATTAAGTGTGTGGGCTATTTCCCACACTAGACATAATATTCCAATTAAAATATAGGACCCATATAAATAGCTTGTGGGTTCACAAAACCACCTATGTGCCCTATGCAATTGCCCATGTTGCCACTGCAGCATTTCCCACTGCAATATATAAAACCCACTGTTCAGTTCTGTGGAGTGCAGTTATGATGGTCAGGGTGGTGTGCAGGGATATCTTTCTACAAGCCTTCCCCCTCATGACAACTGCACTCTACAAAACCTGCACAGCATCTGTTATGGAGCGTAATTAAATGTGTAGGTCAGCATGTAGTGTGGCATTCCTGCATGCCTTCTTCTCCATTAACTGCATACTCACCCACCATTCCATCTAGCTTACTCTCCAGTTGGGTGGGAAAGGAAGCAAAGACATTATGAGATCTCAGCATTCATAAATGAGACACAGATGGCATGAGGAGAGTATATATGTTCAGTTCAGTGCTTACATGTGACTCCTGACACATGCCTACTGTCCTTAAGGGGTATATGTGGCAGATAGGCTATCTACCCCTGACGCAGCAATAAATGTGTATTGTGCCTCAGTGTCCACTGTTCAGTATTAAGCACCAAACCATCACTTCTATGTTGTTAGGATAACCTGACATTTCATTTTCCAAACCCAAAGGAAAAACACAAAATCCAAAATGGATTAGCACCTATCCTCTAGCTGGAACACTGCTTTCGAAAGGATTCTAATTTTAGGTTAATAAATGTCACAAATACATAATTTGAAAGGACTGGATAATATTCAAATTACACAAGAACTGACTCAATGTGCAGCCCCCAGCTGGCCAGTATCAGATCCCCACCCATCCCCCTACCAAGCTAAACTATCCATCACACAACAAATGACATCAGTACAATCTGAATAATCAGGCTGCAGTATGTATATTGCCCTCACAAGATAACAGCTGCTCTTGTGCCATGCAAGGGAGCTTTCTAAAGGGCTTGCACACAGTTTTTCCAATATGCATGTACTGTCTTGTTGAGCATATTTTTTCCAATTGTGGGAATGGATGATCACAGCTAAAAATGCTCCACATTCTTTTGAAACATGTGACAAACAGCAAACATTGTTATCATGTCACTTCCAAGTTCTGAATGAAGTGTTCTAAGTGTCCATAATGTATCTAAAGGTCTTCTATGATCCATAAGGTTATGAATCCAAAAAATTCTGCATTCCTTTTGTGCTCCCTTGAGGTTTCCATAGTAAATCACAATCAGCTTCAAGCCATGTTATAAACAGTTTGTTCCTCTTCAACCCCCTCCTCAAACTATTCCTCCTCACCTCCTACATAGAATATCTAGTCCATTCCCTCTATCATATCCCAATTACAATATAGTCTGCCTGCCTCAATACTTAAATGAGCCTTCTAGAGCACCACAGTAAATTGCCTTTCACTGCAGATAGAAAGGTTGCAAGTGTGGGTGTGTACTCTTTCGATCTAAAAGTCCAAACTTCTGGAATGTAGTAACTGCTGGGCTTTAAAACTCCCTTTAAATAATAATCCAGGCTAGTTTTCAAGGTTAGGTTACCTTTGTTAGAACTCCTGACACCAGTATGTGGGGAGGATATGGGTTAACAATACACCAGTGTCTACTCCTACCACGTGGTCTCACCAAACTGATAGAGGGGGAGGTAGCTACAGCTATAGAGCACAGAGACCTAGCATTAAATGGATGAGTACTTTTACCTCAGCATCATTAAATGATATACTTTTATATATTGCTTTGAGCTTTTTGAGGAAAAATATGAATACATTTTAATTAACACGGATTAAAAATTTACCCACAAAATTATTCTGCCAAATCAATTTGCTCAACAACTGTTTGAATCTCACTGCAGTATTTACATGAACAAGTCAGTTCCAAACTAGTGTCCACAAGGGTTTTTGGTTTTTTTAATTTCTCTTTTAAAAAAGGATAAAGGGAGGGGGAGAAATAAAAAAACTAATACTGATTTCTCTAACTTACTAGACACAAGCTTTGATGTACAGGTATAATATAGATGTACTTAGGCAACCTTTGTATAAACACTAACACATAATGTTCATTTATGCACCTCTATAAATAAAGGTTCTTTTAAAATTAACAATACAACAATCTATTGGTAGAGGATACAGGACAGTTACCTGCTACATAAAGTCAATTCTTTACAGAAAGAAGGTGGAAGATCTGTACACTTTAAATTGTTATATTTATATTCAGCATTTCAGAATATTATTTACAGCAGAATGTACGATTCATAGGAACCAAGTCACAGTGAGATTAGTGGGACTTATTTCAAAGTGTGTATGGCACTACACTGGACGTTTTTTTAGCTTCAGTACTAGAGCTTGTTAAATGTATAGCACACATATACTTTTGTATTCTGTTAAACTTTTATATCTGATCACCACGAGAAATATCTCAATGAATTATTTTCATCCCTAATATATTTCCCACAGTGTTTCTTAATTAGATGCATGTTGTAGCATTCCTGTAACTTATCTTTGAAGTTCAAAATAAGAAACACACACAAGAAAAACTTTAGTATGATTTAATACTGTGCAGCAGGTCAAGATAATATAAATTTACCATGACAATTTGTTCTACATTTACAAAAAGTTTTTTTTTTAATTTAGACATACAACCATTGGAATGTTAATGACTGTTAAATTTAGAATATAGTACTGTTAGCCTGTGTTACATATTTCAAATTAATATTAAAATTGCTATGGTATATGTTAGAACAGGTTATTACGCTTAATAACTTTTAAATACACAGACAAACAATGGATGTTGCCAGTAAAGAAAAATGGTTTCTGGGTGTTTTGTTGTTTTTTTAATTTAAACATACAGTTTACAAACCAAACTTGGAAACAGTATTAATACAGATTGGGTATCCCTTATATGAAATGCTTAGGACCAAAAATGTTTGGGATTTTGGAGATAGGACCCAAGTCTAAACACAAAACTCATTCATGATTCATATACCCTTACACACATAGCCTGAAAAAAAATTTATACAATATTTTAAATAATTTTATGCATAAGAAATAAGTTAGTGTACACTGAACTATGAAAGCAAAGGTATCGCTATCTCAGCAACCCATTTTGGATTTTGCATTTTCAGAAAAGGATACTCAACCTGCACTAAGCATACCAGAATACCTAGGCCTAAATACCCTTAAGGCACCAGATCTTGCCTGATATAAGCAGGGACAGCTCTGGTTAGTACTTGAATGGGAGACCACCAACAAATACCAGGTGCTGTAGGCCATATTTCCAATGAAGGAACTGGCAATAACCACCTCTGGGAATTTCTTGCTTAAGAAAGCCCTATGAAAATCATGGGGTCAGGAGAGTTGAAGGCACACATACCCAACAAAATTAATATCAGGAGATAGCACTGACATATCCTATGTCTAGGTATGTCAATGGAGATTGCTTCTTAGCTGTTTTATTATGCTCAGTTCCCTTTAACAAATTTCCATTTACTTACAAAATCTTGTATATTTTAATTTTACAAATAGCATACCAAAATCTAATTCCACAAATGAGACACCTATCACTTACTTTTAGTGTTTCCATACAGCTACTACATAGGCCTCAAAATGCACATGCCTAAGAACAGCTATTCCACATGGGCAAAATTCATGTCTAAACATTCAGTAATAAGAGTATAATAACAAGCATAAGCTAAATTTGTTCTCTAAAAACAACAGTGATTACTTTATTATCTAACCATTTAGGAAATAAAAGCAAGATTTAACTACTCAAAGCATCTCTTGATTACTGATTCATTGATTCCAGCACAATTTTCACCTATTAGTCCTTCAGAGGCATTATTTCTCAGACTGCAGTACTTAACTTTCCAAAGCACACAGAACTTCAACTATGTGTAAGTTGTCACTTACAAAAATTTAGGCTCCCATACGGTTATATATGATTATTGGTTAAGAAAGAAATACCTCAACTTAAAGAAAGTTCTCCCTAAAAAATAAAGCCGTCTCCACAATTTCACATAACCAGAGTTCCAGATGTAGAAGACATTTGTAGCCTGCCTTACTTTTCAACACAGTGATTCTTCATATTAAGTTACTTTACAAAAAATTGCCCTTTGAAAACTTCCAATGTTTTTTAAAGAGGTCCCATCCTCTATCAAGTTCAAAATTCTGTATAGCCACAGCTTGAGTATCACAAAGTAACCCATTTTTTTAAACCACCAGGTTGCTAAATGTATCAAAGCTTCTTACACATTTCCAATTTAATTCCAAGAGAAAATATAAATATATATGAAATGAATTACCTTTGTCTTTTTGGAACAGAATGTTCAACTTCTATGAGTTTACCATGCAGTTCAACTTTACCTGCAAACAACAACAAGCTGACTTTAGAATGAATTATTGTGCTCTCTTGTGCCAACCACATCTTTTAAGACCCCTCACCTCAACTGAATGGTGATGTTAAACAGCACAGGAAACATAAATGCAACATGTTTTTAGTTTCCTCACCAAAAAGCTTGTACAGTAGTAACAGAAACACAGAGGGAATTGACAATGACAAGTCAAAAAGTCCCACTTTGGAGGAAAAGGGGAGAAATAAATAAAGTGATTGACTGAAGTTGCTTTCAGTTAGGCCACTTCCAAGATAAATGCTTGAAAAGGTATTATGAGGCTTTTTTCTTCCTTAATCGAGGAGGAGATCTGGTCATTTTAACTTGCATTTTGGTCCCTTTTTCTGTCTTACTTTAGGAGGAGATCAACCTGTGCAGGGAGATTAAAAAAGAATGTTGCAAAAAAGTAAAGCTGTTCTTGTTCCATTTTTGCACCATTCTTTTTGAATCACCCTATATTTTGGTCTCAAATGATTTGTAAAAATGTTAACGGCACACAAACAGTTGCACACACCCCCTTCATGAACAGGCTTCTAACACACTGACACGAGGAGGCGGAAAGTCTACTTGGGTGGGGGAAAGTGTATCGATTCTCCATGTGGGTCTCCCCCCTCTGAAAATGCACCCATTCTCATCTTTTATACCTCTCCCCTTATTCCCACCTGCTGGGCCAAAGTCTCCCATGTCAACTGGAGGCTGGAAGAAGAACAAATCCAGCCCAGAAGCCAGACCATTCCCCTCCAAGAGCCTCCCCTATCACTCAGCCGGCCAAGTTGCCTTTCTCACAAAAACAGGATGTTGGAGCTGAAAGGGGTTGAGATGCTGGTGGTGGAGGGAGCCTCAGACTCAAAGGGAAAGTGAAATAAGGGATATTTGAACCAAAGACTGCCAGGCCTCGACCTCTCTCTGTCCTGGAAAGGGCAAAATGAGAGGAGAGCACCTTTTGTTGTTGCTTCAGATAAAGTTGCCCCCCCCCACACACACACTTTCTTGCTTCACAAGCCTAGGAGACTATGGACGCCTGGTTTGTGAGGCGAAGGAGATGTTGGGGGTCTCCTCCATGCTGGTGTGGGGTTTGTGTCCAGGCAGGTGGGGCCCACAACTAAAGCTGGCCCTCCTGCCCAAGCAGGGCGGCTGACCAGATGTCCTAACTGGCACTACATAATGTCAGGACATTTTGGCATCACAAAATGTAGGACATAACCAAAGAAAAGCTTTTAAAAAAACATTCCTATAAATGTAAATCCATGCTTCTTAGTCCTGCCCAAAACAGAGGACATTTTGGAAATTCCTCCTAGGCAGAAGGATGAAATGTATGACATGTCCTGGAAAAGAAGGACCTCTGGTCACCCTGCCCCCAAGTCTCTGGCCACCTTTGCCTTCTAAAGGCCTTTGGAAGCCATCTTTGTCCCATGAGAGAAGAGAGGGAAAGGTTAATACATGTGTGGAGAAACCTAGAGTCCCTTCCCCACAAAAATAGGGGCTTACGGATTCAGTTTAGCATGTCTGTGTGTATTGTTTCTTCTGTTTCAGGACTATGGGCCACTTTTTTCCTTTCTTTTTTTTTGCCCGCCATGCCTCCTCTTCCTCCTGCCATCTTTTGTTGTTGTTGTTGTTGTTGTTGTTGTTGTTGTATGCCTTCAAGTCATTTCCGACTTATGGCTACCCTATCCTGGGGTTTTCTTGGCAAGGTTGGTTCAGAGGGATGTTGCTTTTGACTCCCTCTGAGGCTGAGAGAGTGTGATATGCCCAAAGTCACCCAACTGGTTTCCATGGCTGAGCAGGGATTTGAACCCTGGTTTCCAGGGTAGTAGTCCAACACTCAAAACCGTGCTGGCCCACCATCTTCTTATTCCCCATTAACGAAATTGAAAATATAAAGGGGGGTGGAATTAGTGTGGGATTTGAATGGAGGAGTCTCCTGTGGACCCACAAAGGCCTGGGGGGGGGGGGAGCAGGGTGACCAGATGTCCTAACCACAAAGGATGACAAGGTATCGCAAAATGGAGGACCTTCGAGATAAAAGGGAGGGCAGGACTAAATAAATAAACTAAAAAAACCTCACTCCTAGAAATGTAAACCCATGCTTAGACCTGCTCAAAATGGAGGACGTTTTTGGAATTCCTCCTGGACAGAAGTCTGGGACATGTAGGACAAAAAAGCCCCCAAAACACTCCTAGAAATATAAATCTATGCTGCTGAGTCCTGATCAAAACGGAAAACGTTTTGGAGTCCATCCTGGACAGAAGCCTGGAAAAATGTAGGACATGGGGGGGAGGGAATAAAATGCCAAAAAAACACTTCTAGAAATGTAAAATCCATGCTTCTCAATCCTGCTCAAAATGGAGGACGTTTTGGAGTTCATCCTGTAGAGAAACGTGCAAAAATGTAGGACATGGCAAAAAAAATAAAAGCCCAAAAACACTTCTAGAAATCTAAATCCATGCTTCCCAATCTTGCTCAAAATGGAGGACGTTTAGAAATCCCTCCTGAGGAGACAGAAGGCTGGAAAAATGTAGGACATGGCATATATATATATATATAGAGAGAGAGAGAGAGAGAGAGAGAAACACTGCTAGAAATGTAAAACCCATGCTTCTTAGCCCTCCTCAAAACGGAGGACGTTTCGGAATCCCCCTTCTGGATAGAAAATAAAAAGCCCCCTCGCCCAAAAAAATGTAGGACATGGCAAAATAAAAAGAAATAAAAAATAAAAGCCAAAAACATTCCTAGAAATGTAAACCCGTGCTTCTTAGGCATGCTCGAAATGGAGGACCTTTCGGGATGCCTGATGGAGAGAAGCCTAGAGCATGTAGGACGCGTCCTGGAAAAGGAGGACAGGTGCTCTTTATACGCTCCGGTGTGGGCTGGTTTTTGGGGTTTTTTTTTTTTTTTTTTAGGGGGAACGAAAGAAAGAAAGAGAAAGGTCTTTAAACGCCCAACACTTTGCGCTCTTTTTCCTCTTCCTTGAGCCGGCCACAAGAACAACAACAACAACAACACAACAACAACAACAAGAAGGACACCCCTCTTTCCAAGGCCCTGTTTATAAGGCTGAGAATATATTATCCCAAAAGGGAAGAGGAAGGGAATGAAGGCTCTGAGGAAGAGGAGGAGGAGGAGGAGAAGAAGAAGAGCATGAGGCAGCCAAGAAGAAGAAGGAGGAGAAAAAGAAGGAGAAGGAGAAAGAGAAAGAGAAGAAGGAAAAGCCGCCATGAGGGTCAGAGGATGGCGCCCAGGACAAGCCAAGGAGGGATGGAGGGATGGAGGGGTTTTGGAGGGGGGACCGAGGGGGCTTTGGAAACCCACCTGAAAGTGCCTCGATGGCCTTCATGGCCCAGTTCTCGTCGGGGCAGTCGACGAAGGCATAACCCGTCTTGACCAGAAACTGCCCCGTGAAAGGGATCTTGGACTCTTTAAAGAGACTTTCTAGGTCCAGAGGGCTCACGTTGTCGCCCAGGTTCCCGATGTAGAGCTTGTTCATCTTCTTGTTTCGATTTATTTTTTTTACAAAAAAATAATAACAATAATTTAAAAAATTAAAAATAAAATAAAAAGAATAGAGCCTTGACTTAATAAATTATAGATATCTATATATCTATTATATATCTATTATATATCTATATAGATAGATAGATAGATAGATAGATATATCTCACAACCACAACCATGCACAAGCTGGTTAGCAGCAACAGCAGCAGCAACACCACCACAAAAAACCCTCCTCCTCAAAAGGAGTACAATAAAATAAAAGCTGAGAGGAGGAAAAGGAGGGAAAAGGGTGGTGTTGGGGTGTGCTTTTTTTTAACACACACACACAAAATGAACCACAACTGCGGCTTATATCCGTCTGTGTGTCTTCCTTCCCCCCCCCCCCTTTCACACACACACACACACTCTTAACACACCCACAATCCCTGGAGTTTGCAACAACAACAAGAAAAAGGGAAAAGGTCCTAAACTGGAAATCAAGACGATGGAGGTTCTTTTAAAGAAAGGGAAGAAAAGAAAGATTTATATATATTTTAAAAAAAAAAAAAAGAGGGGGGAACTACTTTTGTGTGTGTGTCTTTCTCTCTTCTTTCTCTCTTGCCCCCTTTGGTGGAGTATTGGGGGGGGAAATCCTACAAAATGTGAATATAGGCACCGCCTCTCTGTGAACGGGGGCGAAAAAGGGAGGAAGGGAGGAGAGAGAAAAAGAAAGAGAGGAGTGAGGAGAAGGAGGGGGGGGAAGAAAAGCACTTGAATATTCCGGCTTTTTGAATGAGCCACGTGTTCAAACTACAAATCAACTTCTCACGTGAGGAATCCCAACGCCTCAATTAGCAGAAGATTGAAGCTCAAGGCATTCACAAAGGAAGGAGAGAAGGAAGGAGGAGGAAAGAAAGAAAGAAAGAAAGAAAGAAAGAAAGAAAGAAAGAAAGAAAGAAAGAAAGAAAGGAGGAGAAAAGAAAGGAGGAGGGAGGTTGGCTTCAGCTGTTCCAGGACAAGTTGTTTTTAAAAAAAGGAAAGGGAGGTTGGATGGGAGCCCTGGCCTCGTGGTTGCTCGCCCTTCCCCCTGTTTACTACTTTTCTGCGGCAGGTTTGGTTGCGCATCCGCACTGCAGGGATAATCTGGTTTGACACCGCTTTAACCGCCATGGCTCCAGGCCCTGGAATTCTAGGGGTTGTCGTTGGTTCCGGTGCCACAACCCACGACAACCCTCAGAATTCCTGAGCCAGAAACCATGGCAGTTAAAGCGGTGTCAAACCGGATTGTCCCTGCAGTGCGGATGCAGCGCCTCTCTGGCATTGTGCCAAGGCTCCCCTGGCCTCCCCTTCCTCGTTTGGATCTGGAGCAAAGCAGATGCTGCACAGAATGAAGGAAAGAAAGAGAGAGAGAGAGAGAGATGGAAAGACAGAAAGAGACACAGAGAAAGACAAAAAGAGAGAGAAAGAAAGAAAGAAAGAAAGAAAGAAAAAGAAAGAAAAGAGGGGCTCCAAGGAGAGGCCACAGTCTGCACCTCTTTGTAGAGCAATCATGGAGGAGGAAAGATAAAGGGGGGAGGGAATTAAAATAAAGCAGCCCCAATGCTATAGAATGGCCACCCCACAATCTTTCCTCACAATCACTAGGAACAGGGTGACCAGATGTCCTCCTTTTTTTTCCAGGACATGTCTTCCAGCCTCCTGTCCAGGAGGCATTCCAAAATGCCCTCCATTTTGAGCCTGCCTAAGAAGCAGGGGTTTATATTTCTATGAGAGTTTTAGGACTGTATTATTATTATTATTATTATTATTATTATTATTATTATTATTTAGGTCATGTCCCACATTTTTCTTGCGGGTCCTCCATTTTGTGGTGCCTTGCCTTCCTTTGCTGTTGGGATATTTATCTGGTGGCCCTGGCTAGTTAAAAGAGAGGGAGGGCAAAACATGCCCCTAGGAATTGTAATCTTGGGAAAATTAGGTGGAAATTAATAGTATATATATATTGTATTAATTTCCACCTAATTTCCCCAAGATTACAATTCCTAGGGGCATGTTTTGCCCTCCCTCTCTAACTAGCTAATATACTATTAACCTAAGATTCCCCAAGATTGCAATTTGCCCAGGGGTATTTTTAGATGAACTGGGTGGGGGGAAAGAAGGGGGGAAGGGCAACAAGGACTAAAATATACCCCTAAGAAATAATATACTAGGGGTATATTTTAGTCCTTGTTGCCCTTTTCCCCCCCCCTCTTCTTTTCCCCCACCCAGCTCATCTAAAAAGACCCCTGGGCAAATTGCAATCTTGGGGAATCTTAGGTTGGGGGAGATTATTCTGTTTAGGATATATTACTTATTCTTATGGCCCTTTTTTCTCCTCTCTCCACCCCCCAGCTCATCTAAAGAAAAGAGGGTTTAAAGCTTTTCTTGGATTAGGTCCTACATTTTGCCTTGTCCTCCATTGAGGGTATGACATCTGGGGCAAATTGCAATCTTGGGAACTTTGGGTGGGATTTTTTTTTTTAAGGGAATAATATTTCTTACCCCCCCCCCCTTCCAGCTCATCTTTAAAATGTCCCTGAGCAAATTGTAATTTTTGGGAATCTTAGGTGGGAAAAAGAATTATGATATAGTACCATTTCTTGGAGAATCTTAGGTGAAGGGATAAGTAGGATATTGTATTTCTTTGGGAGTCTTAGAGCCTTTGCAGACTGCCAGAAATAGTGCAAATTGAGTCCACTTTAAGGGTTAGGGTTAGTGCTAGGGAATCATGGGAATTATTTTCTGGGACATTGAGCCTTCTCTGTCAGAGAGCTCTGGTGCCACAATAAAATACAGTTCCCATGATTCCCTAACCCTAAACCTAACCCTTAAAGTGGACTCAATTTGCATTATTTCTAGCAGTCTGCAACCCCCCTTAGATGGGGAAAATAGGATATATTATTTCTTAGAGAATCTTAGGTGGGGAATGAAACAGGATATATTATTTCTTGGGGAATATTAGATGGGGGGATAGGATATATTATTTCTTGAGGAATCTTAGGTGGGAAGAAAAGTAGGATGTATTATTGGGGAACTGAAGTCTATAAAGGCTCATGCTGCCAGTTTCTTTGGTCTCAAAGATGCTACAAGATCTCTCTAGTGGGGAAATTTAGATGGGGAGAAGTAGGATATATTATTGGGGGATCTTAGTTGGGGGGAAATAGGGTATATTATTTCATGGGGAATCTTAAATGGAGGAATAGGATATATTATTTCTGGGGGAATCTTAGGCGAGAGGAAAACTAGGGTGTATTATTGGGAAATCTTAGGTGGGGGAAAAGTAGGATATGTTATTGGGGAATCTTAGGTGGGGAGGGAAATAGGATATATTAGTTCTTGGGGAATCTTAGGTGAGAGGAAAAGTTGGGTGTATTATTTGGGAATCTTAGGTTGGGGGAAAGTAGGATATATTATTGGGGAATCTTAGGTGGGGAGGGAAATAGGGTATATTAGTTCTTGGGGAATCTTAGGTGAGAGGAAAAGTTGGGTGTATTATTCGGGAATCTTAGGTTGGGGGAAAGTAGGATATATTATTGGGGAATCTTAGATGGGGAGGGAAATAGGATATATTATTTCTAGGGGAATCTTAGTTGGGGGGGAAATAGGACATACTATTTCTTGAGGAATCTTAGATAGGAGAAAAAATTAGGATTATATTATTAATTGTGGTCTTTCCCCACCTCCCCCAGCTCATCTAAGTGCGACTACTTTTTTGTCTGCAATTTGGTGTTTGGTGGCTGTCTGCTTGCAGTTGGCTGGGAGCCAGAGGGGGAAAAGAAAAGGACAAAAACAAAAAAGAGTGAGGGGTCTCATCTAGGGTGGGAGAGGACGAGAAAGGGGGGCAATCAGCACTGAGGGGTCTCCTTGAAACAGCCTCCCCCCCCAAAAAAAACCCCACTCCCTTCTTTCCTTCCTTCCTGTATAGTAATATTTCTGGCGGTTTGCTGATGCGCCTTGGCTGCAGTGCCTCCACCTTATGAATTGGACAAAGGGGGTGGAGGCCACTTGGAGGGGAATATATATATATATATATATATATTTAAAGTAGGTGGATTTAGAGGCAGAGGAGAGCATGCTCCACCAGACCCATCTGACCCCCCTCTTACCAAGATCTTCCCTTCCCTCCTTTCTTTTAAATCTAGTTAATGGTGGGTGTAGCTTTGCTGCTTTTTTTCTTCTTATTTTAATTCAAGAAAGGAAGGGGGGAGGTGGGACAGAAATGGGAATGATTAGACAAGGCAGCCCTAGGATTACCATAGAAGAATCCACCCTCCCACCCCTCCATTCTCCTCCCTTCCTCCTCCTCCCCATTTTGGTTCAAGGAGCCATTCATAATTTTCCACATTTGTAAAGAGCACAATGGTGGGTTTTGTGGGGGGAGGGGTTGAGGGGGTGTGTGTGGAGCCTGGTTCCAGTGCAAACAAAATGTTGCCTTGGAAAGGGGGGGGGGGAAGGAAGGAAGAATACGGAAATGAAAGCCAGCACTGTATTTAATATATAGGAATCCAGTAGGTTTTGTTTAAGAATTCACTTTAATGAAAGGGTTCATTTACTCTGCATAGATGGGGTGGGAGGGGAGGGTCCAGTAGGGATGGTAAAACAGTTTTGAAGGACTTTGATGGAAAGTGACAATCCCATGTGTTACATGTTTTGTGGACATGGAAGCTTTGTTTCTTGCATAGTTTGCTCACTGCAACCTTACAACAACTAACAAGGCAATACAAATGGGATCTTAATCCGTAGATGTGCTTTGGACAATTTTGGTGCCTATCTTTGTCAGAGGTATGCCTTTTGTCCAAAGAAAGTAGTATCAAATGCTTTGGAGTGTGTGTGTCTGTGTTTTATAAAAGCAATAGTTGTAGAAAAAGGCAAGGTGCATGGGCTACTCCGTTTCACATTGTCTGGATACCTTTCTGCAACCAAATTGTTACAGTCTTGTAACTTGGAGGAACAAATAATTTCATGAATTTGTATTGACAAGTTAGACTGAAATTCTTTTTAGCTGTCTTAAGAGCATTACAGGTTTCTGGGGAAATCTTTCCTTGGTTCCAATAAACTTTAAGCAGTCTTGTTTATTTGTTGTAGATTCCTTCCCCTTGTAATAGTTTCTGGGATTCTAATAGAAATCTTGTGAAAAAGGAATTAAAAAAAAAAAAGCAGGTTAAAATATAGGTTTTTCTACAAGCAATAGTCTACCAAAAATCAAGTTTTCTACTTTTGCTCTGCAGTTAATTTGCAAGATGTTTGTTTCCTTGTTTTTTGTGTCTCCCTGAATGTAGACTACAAATACAATTTTTATACTTTCAATGTTGCATTAGTTTTCTTTTTTATTCATAAATGTTAGAACTAAAGTAAATACATTCAATTCAGAAATACATTTAGTATGATCTGAATAATTTCCAATGGTGTGAGTCTGCAATGCAGTGTTGGAATTAGTGGAACCTTAAAGTTGAAGCATGTTTAGATTCTGCCAAATTTTCCTTCCTCCAAAATAAGGAAGATTAAAATATTTTCCAGCATTCAGAGTGGATTTATATTATGAAATATGCCAAATATTACTAGTTTCTATTACATTAAAATCATATAATTACAAAACATTTTGATAAGAATGAATTAAGATCCAATTTGTAAACTAAATGTTTCATTTAACCTTGATTCCCAAAACTGTAGGTAAATGAAAGTAATATTTTATTAGCTACAGGTTGTAATTTATTCCAATAATTACTTGATTCCTGGCAGTTAAGCTCAGTAATTTTCCAAAATACATATGAGTATCCTTTTTGTATGGTTGATTTTGAAGAGTTAGCAGCAAATAAAAGTTGTGCTTTCAGCTGAAGCTTACTATGGAATTAAATACA
The DNA here is from genome assembly GCA_026167975.1 of Phrynosoma blainvillii. Lineage (NCBI taxonomy): Eukaryota > Metazoa > Chordata > Lepidosauria > Squamata > Phrynosomatidae > Phrynosoma > Phrynosoma blainvillii. Next base: position 46,302,157 of record JANUYF010000005.1, read on the forward strand.
GATCTTCCCATTGTATTAATTGGTAAAAGGTGGGTTGTTTTTTTTAGCAGAACAATTAATCGATTCCAAGATTAAAGTTGGTTAATTTGCTGCTGTACTTCATACTCACAATAATCCTGACCAAAAAGAAAAAAAAAACTTAAAACATTATTAAACAATGTGACAAGAAGGCTTACCTTGTACTACTAGCTCCAAAGAGAGATTTCCCTCCTAATTTCTTAACAGGTTTGAAAAGTTACATTTATAATCTGTTACTAGTGTAACCATCAAAAGAGAATGTAGGGCAATAAAGCTGATTAAGCTCAAGGGTTAAACTCTGAACTGCTGGGCTTTTTTAAAAAAAC